>JAHSVA010000009.1:10000000-15000000 GCA_019915185.1 Eucalyptus camaldulensis
ACCCTAGCAAAAGCGTAGGGCGGGTAGTTGGAACGGAAAGACGCAAGCGCCGCAAGGTGGAGGAGGAAGGAGGCAGGAGTGGGGCCCGCGTGGGGCGGCCCTGGTCGGTGGCCGGCGGGACCCGCCCCCCCTCCGGCGATTCCCCCGACGCCACCCGACAGCGCGACACGTGGCGACGGGCGAACGCGGGCCAATGAGGGACCGGTGGGGGTGGGGGGCGATATTTCGTCGCGGATTTCGAGGGAGCCGAGGAGTGGAGACTAAGTTATTCTTTTAATAATCTCGTTTTTTGATTTATATATTAATGTCCCCTCTGCTTTTCATCGGGTTTTGTAAAATTGTCCGTCTTTCTTTGGGTTGGGGGATTCGTGGGGCCCCAATCCTCACCTTCCTCGCCCTCGTCGCGAAGCAAAGCATCATCGTCCGTTCTCGACGACACGGTCGCTGATTCGCACGTCGCGCTGCGTGGTTTTTGCTTGCTTCCCTTTTTTATCTCTCTCCTCGGTTCGAGAAATCTTCCATTTTGCTGTTACCGAAGATGGTCCCTACCACCGGTTTTGTGTTGGTAACCGAAAAAGAAGAAGGAGATTAAGATTAAGAAAGATTAGGCAAATTCCAAAAGCAGACTTAAGGGGAACGTGGGCAGTAATCGCCATTCTCCTTACTAAGATATCGCAACGTACGATTTTTTTGATTAATTAATTATGTCTGTACTCTGGACTGAGATACTGCTACGTATGATATTTTTTATATTAATTAATTATGTTTGTACTTTGTTTGAAATGTCATGTATAGCCATTGTAATCCCGCCTCTGCTGGCTCAAATTTTGTGATATACCTTTTGTGGGTTCCCACTCGATTTAAAATATTGCATCTGCAACCTCGTGATCCTAAAGTTGATTTGAAATAGCGAGACGCAAGAAATTTCATAAAGGGATTGGTCAATATCTAGGTGGGATGCTCTGATTCATGGCGAAAATAATACAAATGATCCATGAACTTTAACTTGACATGCAATATTGTTCCTGAATTTTTAATTTGTTTAAAACGTGAACTGTACTTAATATGCAATGTGGTTTCTCAATTTTTAATTTATTTAATATAATCCCTTAACTATCAGTACATGATCAAAATAATATGAAAGCATTCAATGTTGTCATTTTATTAATTAAAGTTTAAAGGTAGTATTAATATTTTCATATAGTTTTTTTTTAGTTAGTCCTAGACTATTCCTACTCTACACTCACTCTCAGACTTTTACCCTACCTCTTGCAGGGCGTGGAAATCGAAACCCAAAACTTACGTGTCTCCACCCCATCCCCTCTGAGAAGATGGAAATTTGAACCCCTCACCTCCCCCTTCCATGTTGGAAGGGTGGCCACTGAGGCGAATCCCACTGGTTATTTTCATATAGTTTAGAGACTAAGTTAAATGTGTACCAACATTAGAGCTGTCTCTTTGCTGCTTGTGTCGGTTTAGGCTTGCTGTTTCTGTGCCGTTGTTTGGCTTTTTTCCTTCCCTTGCCTTGGCTTGGTTTTTTTTACCTTGGCCCCCTTTTACTCGCTCTGACTTGTTGTCTACGTGAGTGCAAGTTTATGGAACCGAGTTTTTTTTTCTGTATAGCTTTATATAGCTATTTGGTTTAAAGTCAATATATTTCTTACCTTCACCAAAAAAAAAAAAAAAAGTTAAACGTGTACCAAAAGTTAAGGGACCACTTAGAAGAAATTTAAAATTTAGTGACCAAATTACACATTGATCTAAAGTTTATAAATTACATTGAACAATTTAAAAGTTAATGAACTATATTGCATATTAAGTTAAAATTTATGGATCATTTATGTCATTTTCTCTCATTCATTTTATCATCTACTCTCATATATAAGAAAGGACTAAGAAGATATATGTCACGTGATATTTGGTATTACAACATCAATATCCGAGCGTTCTTAACGACACACATTTTGCACAATCAATAACGGCATGATCAATTCATCACCTTGGAATTTAGAACACTCCATAATATAGCTGTTCTGTTATAAATTTTTCCCTCGTCTACTATGAAAGTTCCGTTAGGTCGATGTCACTTCGGAGGAAAAAGTGTTCATCACGTTAAGATATCGAAGTACTTTGTACATGAATAGCTAACTAAACTGAGGGGCGACGTCGTTTTTAGGGAGCACTCAGAAGTCGCAATTTGCAACAGTAGAGCGAGCGACGATCGTGCGACACGCCGGGTCGTGAGGCACGCGAGTAGAGAGAGAACCCACGTCGTGTTTTTGGGCGCTTTTGGCAATGGACGCGAGTTTGTATCCATTCGAGGACAGGGACGGACAGGGACGGACAGGGACCCTGAAACGGTCCGCTCTCCCATTCCCACGAAACCGTCGCCTCGGACACTCCGCTCCAATCTGTGGAACCCCCCCCCCCCCCCCCCCCCCCCCCCCCCCCCCCAATCAATGCCCGCGCAATACTAAGTACTAAAGTAGAGAGAGGGAAACCTGCCAAAGCACCCATAATGGCCCATACCCAATTTTGCACGTTTCCACCGTTAGGGTTGTCCCAGTGGCCACCCCTCTCATATGAGAATGGGGAGCTTGAGAGTTCAATTTCCCATTTCTTCAAAAGATTGAAGGTAAAGACGTTTAGTTACAGGTGTGGGGTTCAAATATGTATGCTAAAAAATTTGAGGGTGATTTAAAAGTTAAAGTAGGACAGATAAGAAAAACAAAATGAAAAAATTTTGTGTGTTTGTCTTCTTTTAGTTTGAAACCCACCCATGCATTTCACTTGGAGCCACCTTGAGTTGGGAGTGAGCGGTTCAAGGTTCCATACATGTTTAAGTTGGAACCTATTTAGGTTCTTCTTTTTTTAAACTTGAAATCTATTTTGCATACTTTGGAACTTAGTCTGGATTGATTTTAGAGTCTACCCATATTTCATATATACTATTAATTTATCGATTATAGTAAATTATCACATATAATAACGTACATTTAAACACAGAAAAATATCTAAAATATTAACAAAGTAAAATTTTCAGTCATAAAATGAAAATTTAGGCTAGTGGTTTTAGATTATATACTTATCATCAAATTCCATGAAATGCCGTAGGAGATTGCAAATGCATAGACTTAAAAAAAAAAAAAAAACAAAAATTTGTTTCAGGTTACACCAACTTAGAACCTGGAATTTATCTGCCGAAACATGTTCATCATTTTTTGGAATTTGGAACCTACCTTGTATATCTTAGCAGTTGGAACTTGAAACTTGGAAATTAATGAGTTTCCATTGATTCGATTCTCACGTTCTAGGTTTTACCCTGAAATTAGGCTCACCCCTGTTCTATTCTTGAGAACAATAGATTTGTTTGCTTGGAAATTGACTGGTGCACTGCGGAACACGGACATTGCTAATTCGGATGAGAACTCATCGAGTGGTTGAAGAGCCCCGAACATCCCATCTAAACAGTAATTGCATACTGGGCACCTGGCTTCATTAAGGAGATACATGTCATCACTAGAAAGTCGGTCGAGCTCCTGTAAAATCTCACACATGGCTCTCCTCAAGACGGTCGTGTGATGGAGCTCGAGATGGATAACCCCCCTCGATGCCAATACTCGAAAAGCTTTAAAGCAAAGGGGTGAGTCGGGCAAGGCCCTTGCCCACCGGGCCCTTGCGAGTGAAGAAGCCGAGATGGGCCGAAGCCGGCTGGCGCAGCGGCCCAACTCGTCCCGGCAATAATGGCTTTTGGATCGACCCTCATGATTGCATTCATTCCTGGCCGGGGGGGTTGTTGAGTTCTAGGGTATAAAAAATGGAGGTCCAAGGACCACCTGGCGTTGTCAAAAAAAAAAAAGGACCACCTGACGAACAATGGAATCCACGATTGCCAAAATTCAACACGTTCACGTCGCCATCGCGTCCCGGTCACCAACCCAAGACCCGAATCCCTCTCCGTGGTCCGAACCGGCCACCTCGAAAATCACGTCTGTGGTCAGAGTCGTCGCTTCACCTTCAATCCACCTTCCACTTCATTTCCCCTTCATTTTCGTTCTTTTCTTTTTGGTCAAACCTTTTTTTTTCGTTTTCAAAGTGGTTTTATTTTATTTTTCCCTGTCGAAAGTATAATAATACCAATAAGTGCTTTTTAAAAATCACCCTTTTAAACAAAAACCCTCAAAATACGTATGCTTACGTGCATTTATAATTTGCTAGTGATTACTCATTACTTGTGGGATGCGACGTAAGACTAAAAATATCGCTATTTATGCTTAGTCAAAAGATTTAGATATTTTATTATTAAGAAATTAAGTATACACTTCATTAAGAATGAATAATTTAAAAGATATATTTGAAAGAATAATTATTTGTATTACTTATAAAAATGAATAATCATTTGAATAATTTTTTTATTATTTTTTTCCTTGTCGAAAGTATAATAATACCTAATAAGTGCTTTTTAAAAATCACATTTTTTAACAAAAACACTTGAGAAACATATGCTTACATGCATTTACAATTTGCCGGCGATTACTCATTACTCGTGTGATGCGATGTAAGACTAAAAACGTTGCTATTTATGCTTACTCAAAAGATTTGGATATTTTATTATTAAGAAATTAAGTATGCATTTCATTAAGAATGAATAATTCGAAAGATATATTTTAAAGAACAATCATTTGTATTACTTATAAAAATAAATAAACTGAAAATGTTTCCATTACACACAAAAATAATTAGATACAAATTGCTATTTGTTAATAAAAATAGTTTTTTTTATTGACTAATTATTTCAAATACTTAAATTTTAAACTTTTTAAAATAATTTATGATGAGTAAATACATTATTTTCCTTTTTCACATTTCCAATGCTTATTTTCTATCCTTTTCCCGTGCACGCCCAAAAAATAATACTTAAATCATGGGAAAATAATTACTCCCGTGGAGCTTTGGAAATGGGGGCTGTCTACCTTTCGGATTTTTCCTGAAAAACTAGACTTTTTAAATCCACCGTTCGCTCCCCCTCTCTCTCCCTCCCCCACCAACAGCAGAAGAGCGAAGAAGAAGAAGAAGCTCCATTCCAATGGCGGCTTCCACGGCGGGATCCTCTCTCTCCCTTCGATCCCGAATCTCCTCCCCCGAATCCCCTCGCCTCAATCCCCGACCGCGCGCGGCCCGCGTCGCCGCCGGCGGGCGCCGCCCGAGGCCGCCGCGCGCCGCGTCGCTCTCGATGGCGGCGGCGCCGAAGGAGGAGGGGGAGGGCGGCGGGATCGGCGCGAGGAACGGGGCGTCGCGGGCTCTGGAACTGAGCCGGGCCTTCGAGGGCTCGGGCGGCAAGAATGTCCAGAGGGACGCGCAGTTGCTGCCCAGTATGGAATCGAGACACGCCCCTTTCTATTTCGTCGTTCGCGATTGCAGTTCGCTTTGATTATGGCTGTAAAGCAACTCACTTTATCGTTTTTTTTTGCTCTTTTTCCGGTTCTGTTGTTCGTCGAAAGGGCCTTTGTCTTCGATACAGAGCTCCAATCCCAGCTCCGACGGATCTCGCCTCCGCGTTGCGTACCAGGTACGTATCTGTCCACGCGGCGTCGATGTAATCCAAAGTCCAGCTCTTTTTTTGTTCGTTTATCGGCTCGGTTTGAATGTCTTTTCAGTCAATAATAGCTAATGAATTAGCCACGTAATGCAGGGAGTCCGCGGCGCGTACAGCGAGTCCGCGGCGGAGAAGGCTTATCCGAACTGCGAAGCCGTGCCGTGCGAACAATTCGACACCGCTTTCCAGGTGCGTCTTTCGTATAATTTTTTTTTTCCTTTTTTTGGGAAATAGAGCACGTTTTTTTGGAAATAGCTCGCCGGTTGCTGCGATGCTGATGGCGTGCGGAGGGGCTGGTGTTAGTTGATGAAGAGAAGAAATTATGATGAATTGTTTTCTGAACCAATAATGAAGAATTCTGCGTACAGATTCGTCTTGAAACAGGAAATGGCGAAGAAATGGTGTTGGGGATGGGTGGGTTATGGTTATGCATTTTCCTATGGGCTCTCCGGTTTGACTTTTTCAAGAGAGACTACTCTTTTACGCCAAGATGCCATTTTAAATCAACGACAGGTAGATCATTAGGAACTTTCCATCAGAAGTCTTCCCGGTAGATAAAAGTTAACTCTTTGAAAGGGTCTTCTGGTTTTGTTGGTGCTTGAAACAGGTTCTTACAAACAATGTAAAAATTTGAATTAGATGAATATCTAATAGAGGACTAGACAGATTTCCCCATGGTGGGATGCTCGTGTGGTGTTGCTAGTTAATCCCATCCACTAGTGCAGATTTTGAATTAACCCAAAAGAATCCTGATGGATTTGCTTGGTGCCAGGGGTTGGGGCTCTCCTGGCACCTCTTAGGGATTTTACCCACACAATCCTACAATCAGCACAAATAAGGACTGTGCGGGCTTACCCTGCAGCCATCAGAAAATGAAAGAACTTGACAGATTTTGCAGATTTAGGTGTCTCTTACTTGTCGTGGTATAATATTGCACGAGAGTTGGTAAACCTTTGTGAACAGCCAGGGTCATGGACCAAAAACACTGTTTGTCTTGCGTATAGATTCCTCAGTTTTTTCCTTCTTCTATTTCAGGCTGTTGAAAAATGGCTAGTGGACAGAGCAGTTCTCCCAATTGAGAATTCATTAGGTGGAAGCATTCACCGAAATTATGACCTTTTAATCCGGCACAGGTTGCATATAGTTGGGGAGGTGAAGCTTGCTGTAAAGCATTGCTTATTAGCTAATCATGGTGTTGAAATTGGAGATTTGAGGCGGGTTCTTAGCCATCCACAGGTACTAATGCGTCACTTACTGATTGGCTTCTCCTACTTTTACGTGAAAATCAACTTCTATATGCATTTTCTATTTTCAGGCTCTTGCACAGTGTGAGCACACTCTGACGAAGATGGGCCTAGTCAGAGAAGAAGTAGACGACACTGCTGGTGCTGCAAAGGTACAGCTTGTACTTTTCACTAAAGCTACTTATTGTGGCTAAGTCTTCCCTCATGCATATAGGGTTGATGTTTGTTATTGGGTTTTCCTTTTCATTCTAGAAAGTATCCATAAAGGTTGAGTGTGCGAAAGTATCGGTATAGATCTCAATTTATAAAACATGACAAGCGTATCCATGATTGTATTGTGTTGAATGATGAACTGGAAAATTTGTCTTTGTAGAGTCTTTTATATGGAATTGCAATATGAGTGATTTGATTTTCAATCAACTTGCAAATCCTTTTATGGCGAACTTAATTGGAACAGATATAAAATGCATTATCCTAATCCAGTCACAATATTGTCTCACGACTGCTCTGCTGAAATTTTTCATGCACCATAGCTTATGATGCACTTCAGTCAGGTTTACCTCAGGAATCTCAGAGTACGTGACTAGAGCAGTTTAGGATATCCATCAATATTTGTCATGGATTTCAACATGTTTAGCAGTTTTAATAACTTGAAATGCATGGGCGTTTGCTTCTTCTAACTGTTTTGTAGTTGCTTGGAAATTGCAGCATGTTGCTTTCCACAATCTAAAAGATGCAGGGGCCGTTGCTAGCGCTGCTGCAGCCAAAATCTATGACTTGAATATTCTTGCTAGAGACATTCAGGTTTTTATCAAACTTTTATGTGTTACTACTTGGTATGATTGCTGAAATATCTCAAGTACATTCTGTGATGTTTCGCCTTAATCAATAGGATGATTCTGATAACGTTACTCGATTCCTTATGCTGGCGAGGGAACCCATTATTCCTGGCACCGATAAGCCCTTCAAGGTCAGTCACCAGAAACTATATTTATGTACTCTTTTTTTCCTATGAGCAGTATGGACTATACATTTTTCAATGTTCACTTTGCCACCCCAACTTCTACTAAGTACTAATAATATCCCTGATGGTCTGCTGGCCTCTCAGACAAGTATAGTTTTCTCACTGGAGGAGGGTCCGGGAGTCCTTTTTAAGGCCCTTGCTGTTTTTGCACTACGGCAAGTCAACCTGACAAAGGTAGTCTTCATTTTCCTTTCCAGAAGTACCATCTACTTATTGGGATTAACCTGTGATTTGGCTTGGACAGATTGAAAGTCGTCCATTGAGGAAGCAAACTGTGCGAACACCTGATGATAGCAGCAATGGCGCTCCGAAGTAAGTTTCTTAGGGTCTTAAGCTGCATTTACTATTGAAAAGACAGACCTTGTAAATTCATGGCTGTTTAACTCTCTTCTCGTCGTTGTGGTACCGTGACTACAGCAGATACTTCGACTACCACTTCTATGTTGATTTTGAAGCATCCATGGCTGATGTAAATGCACAGAATGCCTTGAGGCACCTTAATGTATGCGTAATTCTTTTCCTTCCCAAGTCTAATACATTTCTTCTCTCATCTTTTTGTGCTTTAATACGATTCCTTCCTTGGCAGGAGTTTGCTACATCACTGAGAGTTCTGGGAAGTTATCCAGTCGATACTAGCATGATTTGAGAGGGCCACTACCCTGATATGTGTAAGATTTAACAATTGAACTCTAATGATTTCCTTTTCCGTTGATTTTTGGTGTCAAATGATTGACGTGTTTGGTTCAACTTCTCTCTACTTGCTAGTTCACCTGTCCCATGAACTCTTTGGTTAGACACGATTTGAAGATCCATATGAATTCTACTCCACCAAGTTGAGTGTGTGTGGGAGTCAATTTTAGATGTGGCAAAGGTGTGGCAATTAGTTATGTAACTAGGTAGGGGGGCCCTCTATCATTTTAGTGATCATACCGTGCAATAGCACTAAAAGTTTGACGTTTCGGTTGCCTTCTTTTGGGATTCGGCTGTATTTTTCTGTGCAAAGCTGCTTCTTTCTATGTGTGCACAGCACCTCAATACTTTTACCCTCTAGCAATAGTTAGATGGTAAAATACATTCCCTCTTTTGCAGGCTGTTGGAGGCTCTTGTGAGACGCGAGAAGTGGTTAAGCCTTAGTTTGATCCGGAGGAATCTCATTCCTTCTATGAAGTTGTTAGGACAAAGGCTGCGTTTATTGTTTTTGTTTTAAGTTTGTCCACATTCTAGCAGGTTATTAAATTGAGCAAGAAAATGTTAATAGGTCTTTTGTCATTGTGTGACTTCGAAACGTCAATAAGAATAAGATTATTTATTCTTTGCAATTGCTGGCTCCCATCCCAACTGCATTTGCAAGAAAATTTCTAGCTGGAAAGTTGACAGGAAAGATTCCAATGCTGAGGGTGGATTCCACCAACTAATATGTGCTTAGCCAAGAAGAAAATGACACCCTTACCCTCTCTCTCTAAGTCAGCGCAAATGAGACCATTCTAATGCTACAACTAGAAATTGGACTCATACTGAGAAAACAGAGAGAAATCGGATTCAGTGAACTAGGATGTAAAGCAGAATGTACGTCCTTTTTTCCCTGTGATGGAGAGCTCCCATTTGAGAACTGTTTGCACCGCCCCAAATCCACGGCGGGTGACTTGAGGCTCAGAGAGGTTTTGGAGCAAAAATCCGGACGGCTTTCTAATAAGATGTTCCAAGTGTAGCCTCATTTGCCTTCTGAAGCTGCCATTGTACTGGGACTAGTGTGAGTCCGTCTATAGGTTTATACAGCTTTTGTAGACCATCTTCATTGCCAAGTAATAAACGTCATATCAAACTTTCTCTGAATTAACACATCATGCACATCACGATTACAGCAACAATTTTGACTCGCGAAACAATATGTAACAAAGTTACAGGCTAAAACATTGTCCCCAACCGGAAGCATGACCCTTTCATCCAAGGAGGAACGGTAAGAAGTAAAAACCATCGTTTTAGAGAGGCGCAAGTAGGTACATATATGAAGAGTTGGGGTCTGGTACCCATTGAAGTAACACTAGAAACCCCTGAATGCTACTGACATAACACCCCTCAATGCTACATACACTCCAGGCCCCAAAAAAAGAAGAAAAAACTCATTTGCTGGTCATTGAGAAGAGTGTTAGGGATAGAGCTAGAATGTCAAGAATGCCCAAGTTGATCTGAACATCCTTCGGATTTCGAAAACACAAAAAACATCTCTCAGATTCTTTGCAAGAACCCACCTTTGGAGAAATTTTCTCCATTTTTCCTGTGCTGATGAGACACCCAGATGTCTTTGCAGGTAAGCCTTGTCACTCTGGTATTCCATTCTTTCTGCAGCCTCTCTCTCTTTTTCCCCCAGTCAGCATCAACACTTAGCATCAGCGGTCATCAGATCTTTGATCAGCTGAAGAATCTCTTTTCTTAATTCAGTAACGGAAGGTGGAGTAACTTGCTCCTCAACAGAAGAAAACCAAAGATCCTTCTCATTGCTCAATTTAACAGTTTCATACCAGCAACATATCGCTCTTGCAGTAGCTATAACATACAACCCACAATCATAGCCATTTAGCTGCTGTGGTGAGCTACTACATTGAATGAATTTGGCGTCGGACGCTGAATTTGGGCCATTTATAAATCCAACTAAGACTTCATAGAGTTGCCTGGCATATCGACCATTCATCCCTCCTGAGCTGTCGTGATGCACAAATACACTGGCATCTCTCTCAAACACCAGCAAGCTCCAATGAGAACCACCATCTGCTAGGCCCACATTTTCATTGTCGTTCACCGGGAAAATTACAAGTTTCTTACCAGGCAAATCTAGAGGCTCTACGAAATCTTTAAGTCCCTCAACATCAGGGCAGTTCGCTATCCAAAAAGCAATTGAAGGTGGAACCAGTAAAATATCCGGAGAAGGATAGCATGAAGAAAGATAGCTGAAATAGAACTCAATGATACGGTCATTGAGAAAACATGGACCACTAAGTATGTCCAGATCTGACCGTCTGAGCACAACGTCTTTGTAGCTGAGAATCTTTTCATCAACTGAGGATCTTCCCATGTCTGGATCTTGACTGAGACTTTGAAATCAATATGCTACGAAGGCAGTTAGGCTGCTTTTGATGAATGAAGATTTATCAGGCACACAGAAGCAAAAATGAACGAATGTCGACCTGCCACTTCGTTCGAAAAGACAATTTTAGGCAGCTAGTGAACTAAAACTATAGTCGCGAAAGTGCCAAACAAGTATAGAAAGAATTTCTACCAATGACCAAAAGGCCTAAACTGGCGAACAGACGATTGTAATCTTTTAGCTTCTCGCAGTGTTAACTAATATTGAAGTTACACAAGCTCTGCAGTAATGCCTGATTATCAGAACATAAAGGGATTTCCTTTTCGAATTTTAATTTGGGTGAATTAGTCCTTCATTTTGCCATGGCTACTCCAACAATGAAACACGATTCTAAGGAACACCTCAGTAAATATGCACCCAGTACAGGAAGTTTCAAATCATTCTCGGAGCTGCAGTCCTTTTATAGCAATCGTATTCCCAATCACGCGCAAAAGAAGAGACCTAAAAGTCACACCTTTTCCAGTTTAAGTATAAACTAGTTTCCTAGAGTGACCCATGACAACCTTAGTAGTCTTAGTTCCAATCCTGAAAACTCGAACTCTGTCATCTGACTTCAGTGGCTTCTTCTAGTTCAAACGATGCAACTGTCTCTAACTCAACGCTCCTTTTGATACTATCAATTAGGACCCAATTACCAAATATAATTCCGGGTACCGAAAAGCTAAAGACTACAGCCACTTTTGCATGGTTTCTTCACTCACCTATCGATTTGTTAACCAAAAACACCCACATGCCCTTTCTTTAAACTCTGGACAAAGAACAACTTTCGCCCGAATTTTACCATGGGAGAGTCGGTCAGGATTTTCCCCCGTCAAAGAATCAAGAAATCTTTCTTACCCAATTTCCCAAAGGACATCTAACCTAAGTTCACACTTACGATCACTAGCCTAACTCTTGATGCCTTCAAAAGAACGCAGATGAATCCGGGTCACAAAACCAGAGACGCAGGTGTGGATAGCATCAAGAAGTAGCACCAGTCGACAATCTTTACATGGCGAGAAGCGGCAAACGACCCTCGAATACGAAGACGGCGAATCGGGATAGAGACTTACCGGGACGGCGCGGCGTTACCGGAAAGTGCCGGACGCTCGCAAGAATCCAACTTCTCCGTTCCGGTTCTGGTTCGTTCGTCAAGCGGAGCAGCGGTTCCGCAGTGAAGATGAAAAAGTCGGGATTTCACGGGCCAAAAAGCCGAATATGGGAATTTTCCAGGTCTCGATTGTAATTTTCAGGTTTTACATTATTTATTTTAAAGTTAATTAATACCACGAAAAATTCAAATCAATACATTTATAAAAAAATTACTAAAAATCCTTCACCAAAAAAAAAAAATACTAAAAATTAATTTTTTAACCATAAAAAATTTCAAAATAATAATATAATAAATTTTACTCAAATTAATTGAAATCTCAAATTAGTGCATTAATAATGAATTTATTATCCGTTAATTTTATTAAAATTTATTATTAAATTGTTATAATTTTAGGATTTAGTCACATGTTTATTGATTTTGTGGTTTTTGATGGTTTTTTTTTTTAACAGAGTGGTTTTTGATAGTTAGAAAATTAGTTTAGGTGTATCAATTTTGAATTTTTTATAATAAAAAATTAATTTTATGTAAGTTTATCATGTATTAAATTTCTGATATTAACTCATGATTTAATTTTGTGTTGGGCCGTATAACCGAACCAGTTCGGCTTGGCCCACTTCAGCGTTGACCAACGCCTAACCGTTGACTCCCGATCTCGGATGATTGGCCAATCACCATTCGCCACCGCCGTCGTGGCTTCGAAGCGAGAAAACGATCTTTAGTTCGTTCTTCCGTACCGCAGCGGGAAGGAAAAAAAGCAACCCCACCCCCGCCCCCAAAAAAATTGCAGTTGCGGCATTTACAGTGCGTCAGCCACTCGGTCGCTCACGTGGCTTCCTCTTCGTCCCGCTCCGCTCGAGACGATGCCCACGCGACGATCGCGGATCCCTCGTCGCTCCGAATCCTCGCGGCGGTTCCTCCCTTCCCCTCGCCTGCCGCAGCCCGAAGCACGACGGCGCCGCTGATCGCCGCCGACCGACCGACCGAGCCGTCCCGTCCCGTCCCGTCTCGGATCTGCCGCGATTCCGTGGATCCGCGGCGCAATCAATCTACGCGCGTACTCTGCGATCTCTCTCTCTCTCTCTCTTTCTCTGTGTCTGCCGGAGTGTGTCGAGTGTTTGGTGTCCCCGGAAATGGAGGAGTTCATGGAGAAACTGCCGGCCATGGATCTGATGCGCTCGGAGCGGATGAGCTTCGTCCAATTCATCATCCCCGTCGAGTCCTCCCACCGCGCCGTCTCCTATCTCGGCGAGCTCGGCTTCGTCCAGTTCCGCGACGTGAGTGTGCTTCCCTCCGATCCGCACTTGACTCGTCCGATTTATATCGGAATTAGCATTGGTAGAAGTTTTTTTTTTTTTGGCTGTGGAGATATTTACATCGAGTGGAAGAGAATGCCGAACCTTGCGAATATTTTAAGTAAGTTTCTGTCGTTACCGTGGAGTTTGCTGATGGGAGGATTGGGTTAGGCTCGACGGTCCTGTCCTGTGGTTCGCATGCTACTTGTGAAATGGTCAGCTGAAAGCTGTGTTGGATGTCAATGAGTCGTTTTGTTCTGTTGTTCAATGTAAGGGAAGACCACTGAGTCTATGCTTTTTGCTGCTTGTATATGTCCAAAGTTTGTGAGCCACAAGGAAGCGCGGCGGTCATGCGGATATGTTTGTACTCTTTTTTTTTTTTTTTTTTTTGATTTTATGTCTAGTTCAGTTTATTCCCATCGTGAACAGGGAACTTCTGGGTTTCATATTTGATATGGAATTTAGATATCGTTTGACTCGCGAGGCAAGGTCTTTAGTGGTAATTATATGTGGTTATCCTCTCTGTATTTTTGTCCAGGGATTTATGAATGTGTTTACTCTCTCACTTTTTTGACCTTGTGGATTGTTCACGATCACTAGGTCTTTGGATAACTGTTAACACTCTTTTGTCCTTTGCAGTTAAATGCTGAGAAAAGCCCTTTCCAGAGAACATTTGTTAGTCAGGTATCTTTGCAGCAACAGACGAAGTTTGTTTTGCACAAGTGATGCTTACATTGAGGCATCATCTTGCCTATCATTGCTCATTTTGGTAATGTAATTTCGCAATGCGGGTGGTATTACAAGTTCATGGAAACTCAGATAAGACAAATTGTAGTTTGCACCTTATTTTAGACGGAAGAAATCTCTCATTGGTCATTCCTTTTTTTGAAAAATGGAACATGTAATAGGTTCGGGCTTGTCATAGTTAACAACATAGGCAGTGATTCTTTCTAGGATTCGGCCTGTTTACAATCATATTTAATCGCATTCATATGCAGAAGGACCTAAAATATTAAGATAACAATTATGATTTCATAACATACATTTATGAATATCCAGGCTCTCCTCAGTGTTTGGCCCCCGAAAAAATAGTCTCTACTTCGTGCATTTGATAGGGCAAGCTGTGTTCCCAAAAAACATGCATTTTCTAAATTTGGTTTTGGCTTGTTCTTATTGACATCTTTGTAGTTTTGTCTTTTGAATGGTGTTGGAAATGTCAGAAATCATATCCGCAGATTCATATCATGTGATTTTTCTAATTAGGTGAAACGTTGTGGGGAGATGTTGAGGAAATTGCGGTTTTTTAGAGATCAAGTTGGTAAAGCTGGTGTAAAGTCTCCTGAGAATTCCGTTGTGCAACCAGATGTTCTGTTGGAGCAACTTGAGGTCCTTCTTGGCTTACTGCTTTCCTCCCCTCTTCAACAATTGTCCATCTGTTATTTCCATCTTACTTGATTCCGATTTCTCAAGCGACATCTATTGTGCCAGATCTGTCCTGTCTAATTTTTATATTCCTTTGTTGCCAGATTCAGCTTGCTGAGCATGAACGTGAGCTAATCGAAATGAACTCTAACAGTGAGCATCTCAGACAATCTTACAATGAGCTCCTGGAATTTAAGATGGTATTGCAAGAGGTTAGTCTCATTTTTACAGTCTTATAATATCGTGGAGATATTTCATTTCCTATCCTGAGTGGCTTTTCTCCCTTATTGATGTACCTATATATTGGCGAATTTGATTTATCACATCTTCCTTCACTTCTGTTTCCAGTTTCCACCCATTATTCTCCTTTTACATTTCAATGGGCATGTGCCATCACTGTTTTGTCAAAGAATGATTACTCAGTATTATGGTGCAAATCCTAGCAGTACTAGCTTATCTTGCTTCCCTGCTGTGTTCATAAAAATGATCCAAGATGGAAATACTGTTCATATCAGAGTAGTCATGATGATCATATGAATCTGCATATGTGTGTGTGGGTGGATGTTTTCTTTATTGTCAGTATTATATGCAGATATAATTTAAAACATTGTTTGTAGAGGAAATGATGGTCTTTTCTGTGGGAAAGCAAACTTACTCACCATTGTGGTCAATCAATCCAAGCTTTGGCATAGGACACCTTTAGTTCTCTAATTTCCGGGTTTTTATTTGTAAGACCTCTTGATGAAGTAGACATAGTGTGTATTAGATAACTGATTTATAAATGGGTTACTTTATCTGAGAGTTGTGGGATTTTAGTTGCTTTGCATGGTTTGTCTAATTGTGAAGTATATACACCATAACAAAACGGCTGTCAAGACTCAAAATTTCGTTTGCAGATTCCAAATTTGAGACTTCTTCCTTTGCATTAATATATATTTCTTGGGTGATGCTGCCAGGCAGGCAGCTTTCTTTTTTCAGGAAAGAACCATCCTGTTGCAGAAGAGAGAGAATTGGATGAAACCGCATACTCAAATGACTATGTTGAGACTGCTTCCTTACTTGAAAAGGTACTTTGTGCAAGTGGCTTCTTGCAAATATTTTTCCTGCTGGATGATTCACCTTGGATTACATTTTTCTTTTCCCTAGGAGATGAGACCAGGAACATCCGAACAATCTGGTTTGAACTATATCACCGGGATTATTTGCCAGACCAAAGTACTTATATTTGAGAGGATGCTTTTTCGTGCAACAAGGGGCAATATGCTTTTCAACCAGGCACCAGCTAATGAAGGCATCATGGACCCTGTAACATCTGAAATGGTTCTTTTCTTTCCAACTCCTCTTGAGATTGGTGATTTTTTTTTTCTTTTTTTCCCTATTGTTTTAGTATCTTGGAGTTACCATTCTTTTTTCCTGTCACACTTAAAATATCTATAACTTTCAAGCTGCTTGGTGGTGTTCATGCTTAAAAATAGAGACGAAAACTTAAGCTGTTCAATAGAGCTGTTTCTTCAGAAAACTTTTCTGTTCTAGTAGGAGAAAGCTGATATCTCTCTGACTTCATTTTTGCAGGTTGAGAAAGTAGTTTTTATGGTTTATTTCTCTGGAGAGCAAGCAAGGAAGAAGATTAAAAAAATTTGCGAAGCATTTGGTGTGAACTGTTATCCTGTTCCAGATGATATTACCAAACAAAGGCAAATGACTAGAGAAGTGAGTGCACTAATGATGTCAAGAATATATCTTTCTCTTGCATGATGCAGATATCTTGAATTAAAGTAAATATTGGTTTACTAGAATTTTGAACTACTAGTATGATCATCCTTTCGAAGTTTTCTCCATTGATGCATGATATGCTGATAAATCGACTTTTAGCCAACTATATTCTGAAAAACATCATTTGGATGTCATTCATCGGGAATGTAATTAACTAGATATCCATAGCCTCGTGGCTGCGTAATAACATATGCTCTGTCTCGCACTAACAGAGCCCTTTCTATTTTGCCTGAAACTTGAGGTTTCTGTTTTAGGTTGTGTCACGTCTTTCTGAACTGGAAGCAACCCTGGATGTGGGGATACGTCATCGAAATTCAGCCCTTAGTTCCATAAGCCTCCATTTGCCAAAATGGACAGATTTGGTGAGATATGTTTCTTCCCCCCTTATTCAAACCATCAAAAGGTTCATTAGCTGAGGTTTTGTTTTCCTTTTTCCCTTTCTAGTAATCAATGACTTTATTTTTGGTTCTTTCTCAGGTAAAAAGGGAGAAAGCAGTATATGATACATTGAATATGCTAAATTTTGATGTTACGAAAAAGTGTCTTGTTGGAGAGGGATGGTGCCCAATCTTTGCCAAAGCTAAGGTGATTAACATGATTTATGTTCCTTCTATCCTCATCTTATCTAGTTTTCTTAGGCTCAATTCTAATTTTGATTGGAAACTTCAGGGATTGAGAATTATAAGGATGTTATCTATCCTTGCAGATCCAGGAGGTTCTGCAGCGTGCAACTTATGATAGTAATTCACAAGTTGGCGTCATATTTCATACAATGGATGCAGTAGACTCTCCACCAACCTTTTTCAGAACCAATAAGTTTACAAATGCGTATCAGGAAATTGTTGATGCATATGGGTGAGCCGAATCCTGCTTACATTTTTAAGCATACAGGGGCATTTAGGCACTTCATGATTTTGTATAGATCTGTGACCGTTATAGATTATAACACAACAATTTTTGTATGTGAATTTAAGCATGTAGATACATACAATTGAGAGGTTCATTATCGTCTAATTTTTTCCTAAGTTAGGTAAGTAGATTGACTCACAGTGCAAATTCCAAGTGTCTTCACTTTGAATTGCTGAATGGGTTATTTCTTGTCCTCTTCTGCTTTAAACTGCTTTGAACTATTAAATCTTTGTCAAAAAATTTGAATGATTTGGTTATATGTCCCATTCAGCTTATATAATTTTTCGACTTTTGAAAGGACAAACTGTTTTATTTCACTGATGTCAGTTTCTTTTTTTTTTTGCAGAGTTGGGAGGTATCAAGAAGCAAATCCTGCAGTTTACACCGTCGTTACATTTCCATTTCTTTTTGCAGTGATGTTTGGGGATTGGGGTCACGGGATATGCTTGTTGTTGGGAGCTTTAGTCCTCATTGCTCGGGAAAGTAAGCTCGGTAATAAGGTATGTTACGTCTATAAGAGGAATGATTGATTATTTCACTCACAGATGTTTGTATCTCTAGCTTTTTTAAAGTGATTGAATTTGTGGAATCCCTCCCTCTCCCTCCCTCTCCCTCCCTCTCACACACACACAAATACTCAAACACGTGTACACACGCGTACATACGTACAACATATGCACACGCGCATGTGCATAGACACACACAGAGGAGCTGCTTAATTAGTGTACATGCTTGGTTCTATGCTGATTCGATGAATTTCTCAATGTGGATTGCTTTTCTGACAGAAACTGGGCAGCTTTATGGAGATGTTATTTGGCGGACGCTACGTTCTCCTTTTGATGTCCCTATTTTCAATTTACTGTGGGTTGATTTACAATGAATTCTTCTCTGTACCATTTCACATATTCGGTCGGTCTGCTTACAAATGTCGGGATACAACTTGCAGGTTTGGCTTTATCTATTTAATAGTTCTCTATCTATGATGAACTGTTTTTACTTGTTTCTGAGGACTTGGGCAGCTCAATTGTTTGGTCCAAGGTGTACCTTTTAAAAATTTTACTCACTGGTTCTCATTTATAGTATAGCTCCATCGCTAGCATTCACATGCTTACATCAGAAGAAGCAGATTGAAGAAACTTTTTCCCTCAGTTTTTCCACAATTTCAATTTTATAGATTTTTTTTTTTTTGCCTTTGTTAGCACTTAACTATTGACCAAACCAACTATCAGTCAAGAATCATAATGTGTGTTGGGATAGTCATAGTAGTCCTAGTTATAAACATATCGATTTAGCTGTTAATTGGTTTGGCTCTTTGCTTTTGGATTTATTTGTAATATTAGATGTGCAACTTCTTTTATGTTTTTCCTATTGATCCCTTAAAATATATACGAAGCATTAATGTTAGCACCTCAAGTCGGCCCAGATTCTTTTGAATTTTTCATGATTTGAAATGTTATTTCTGTTTTGGCATGAAATTCAAACCTGGCATGTTAGCATGTTAGTTTCTTGATGAATGGACTCCAGTTGAACTGTTTGTGTTTTTTCTGAAAAATGTTGTTGAAGTTATTGAACTTAGTTGTAGTCTGCTTGCTGTGTTCTAGTTTTGGATGCCAGAGACGTGGTTGCGAGTTGCTTCAAATTGTTTTACAGAGTACTATCTTCAAGCTGGTGATGGGATGTGACCTTCAGCTCATATTACACTGATGCAAATTAATGGGAGGGGTGTCAAAATTTGCAAGTGCTAGTTAAAAAATAATGAAAAGATACGGCATTTTTTCAAGTCTAGGCGACCCATGAGAAACTTATGTTATAACGATTGAATTTCTTCTTGTCAATGTAGAATAATTTCGATATAGATTTTAGAGGTATATATTTCTTTATACTAGCACTTTGTTTTGATGAAAAAAGGGTGCCTGAAATTGTATGTGTATTGCAGGCGTCTCTCTATTGTTAAAAGAGACCAACAAACTTATGTGCTCTAAAAAACTTTGGGTATTGGGCAGACCAAATTTACATGTTAGCTGTCATTTATGAGTCAGCCCGCTCTTGATTTCATCATAAATTTTTTTTACTTAGGACCATTTCAAATATTTGGGGGTTCTCGCTTTTTTTGTTGCATTTGTGTATGACCAGACTAACATGATATCTTCGATTCTGTCTTACATGTATTCTCATAACTTACTCATTCTACTTGCTTTGACCAGTGATGCATATTCAGTTGGTTTAATTAAATACCGAGATCCTTATCCATTCGGTGTAGATCCCAGCTGGCGTGGAAGTCGTTCTGAACTTCCTTTCTTGAACTCACTCAAGATGAAGATGTCCATTCTGTTGGGTGTGGCGCAAATGAATTTAGGGATCATCTTGAGTTATTTCAATGCAAGATATTTTGAAAGTTCTCTGGATATCTGGTGTGTATTCCCTCCTCAAAAAATTCGTCTCCTTTTCTCCAGAGTTTATGCTGATATCGCACTTTCATGTGAGAGTACGCTATGGGTGCATCACTTAGCTTAGCTTAGCTTAGCTTAGCTTAGCTTATCTAGATATCAAGCATGAAGTATTGAACTAACTTTTATTTTTGTTTTAGGTATCAGTTTGTGCCCCAGATTATCTTTCTCAACAGCCTTTTTGGATATCTATCACTTCTTATTATTATCAAGTGGTGCACTGGTTCTCAAGCTGATCTCTACCACGTTATGATTTACATGTTTCTGAGTCCTACTGACAATCTTGGAGAGAACCAACTGTTTTGGGGCCAGCGGCCACTTCAGGTATAATTTACTTGCTTTGTACTATACTGATGCGTATCATTTATTCTTGTCTTCCTTATTTTCATCAATTATCTGAAACTTTGCAGATCCTTCTATTGCTTTTGGCTCTTATTGCTGTCCCATGGATGCTCTTTCCTAAACCTTTTATATTGAAAAGGCTTCACATTGAGGTACATTACTGTCTCCTTTTTCCCTTTTTTAGTCAATTATTTCTGTTTCTGTCTCATTTCAGCTTCCTTAAGTTAGAGACAACTTCCTTTCAGTTAATTTGAGAGAAAGAACTAGTTGGTTCATGGATTAATCAAATTATTATATTCTTTTGTCCATCTATAAGCTTTTCTCTGAAGAACTCGAGTTTTGTGAGTGAAGTGTATGTCTTTATTTAGCCACTTTAATAATCAACTAATAATATGTTTGATCATATCACACTGGGTGAAGAGGGAAAACACAATTCAGTCTAATGATTTTTTTATTTTTTTATTTATGTTTTATTTTTATTTTTTAAATTCTACTTGCATGTACAGCACAAAAAACAGTTCCAGTGGATTTTCCTTGTACTCCCAATCCCATCTTATCCCTTCAAAGCCTAACAAATCTTGATTTCTAAGCAATACATTGATTTCAGGAAAGGAGATGCATCTTTTTTTTTTTTTCATGAAAGAGTGATACCGTCTCTCCTCTGAAACAGTTTGAAGAAGAGTCACTAAGAAATTAGATATTTCTTTATTTAATGGATTTTTTTTTTCTTGTCATGCCTTCAGCGGTTCCAAGGTCGTACTTATGGGGTGCTTGGTATTTCTGAGATGGATGTTGAAGCAGAGCCTGATTCTGCCCGGGCCCAGCAACATCATGAGGATTTTAATTTCAGCGAGGTTTTTGTGCATCAAATGATACACTCTATAGAATTTGTTTTAGGTGCTGTTTCCAATACAGCTTCTTATCTCCGTCTTTGGGCTTTGAGGTACGCCCATTTGCCTTTTTAACTTTATTTTGATCCCTCCATTGATATCATGGTCCTAAAATGATGACTCTGGCTGGCTACTTTTATAGCTTGGCCCACTCGGAATTGTCAACGGTCTTCTATGAGAAAGTGCTCCTACTTGCCTGGGGGTAAGTTGAGTTTAATTTCAGGCCTTCGCATTAATGCAGTGATGTTGAAAAAAGAATGAGTTTACTTATTTTGTTGTTTAGTGTATGATTTTGTTCATGATGATTTAGATTTTTGAACATTCATGTCAAAGGAATGCACACTGCCTGAGTCTTGTTGTCCTGTGGCTCAGTTAGCTAACCTTTTTAGTGCTCCAGAATTAGAATAGTTTGGTTTGTCACATAACATATGGGGGCACTTGGCAATATCATAAGTTGTAAAGTGGGTTATGATCTTATATTTTAAGAAAAGCTAGTAATTTGGTTCTTTCGTTTCCACTGTTAACTTATGTAAATCTAGAGTAACATTTCAATAAAGCAAGTGCAATTTGATTGCTTTAGATTAGCTTAGTCCTATATTATAGTCGTGATCCTTTTATTTTATGAACTAGAATGAGATACTCATGTTTAGATCAAGTCATCAGGAGATGCACCTGTCCATATTGTTTGATCGAGAAGCTTAGCTTGGTGGGTGCACCTGTCAATGAATGTTGAGTAACAAATATAATTAATTTTATTCTAAAGATGGAGTTGTGTATATTATTGGTAATTTTTGGCAACATAATTGGTAATATCTTAACTTTTATTAAGTATTTTTTTCAGTGAAATACACTTAATAATGTTTATTATTTGCAGCACTTAATATGGTTATCGAATACTCTCTTAGTGCATATTTTGAAGGATTGCAAAGAATTAAAATTGAGGAGCTAACTACTGATTAGTCACGTTCGCTCTAATTATATCTGGTCCTAGTGGTGGCAAATAGGGCTGGGCGGCTGGCCTGGCCATGTAATTTTTTTTTGTTAGTGGCCGCTAGTTCTATAACTGTGCTCAGCCCGGCTCACAGCCTGTTAAAGTAAAAAGGTCGTCCAGGCTGGACATGGTCCACCATTTTCTAGCCTTCTCTGGTATCAATGTTGGTTTATCACGTGCACATTTACTTGTTTGTCCATGAACCTGGTCATTGCGTCTTAATGCATATTGGTTTAGAAAAGGTCATAACAATGAAGTAGGCTACCTTTTTCTTTTTTCTTTTTTTCTTTTTCAAACACCTTTTGGGTAGTGGGCTACCACATGTATGATGATGCGTGATGACGTAATTATGATTTTGGTTATTGCAGGTATGATAATGTGATCATTCGGTTGGTGGGTCTTGCCGTCTTTGCTTTTGCGACTGCCTTCATTCTTCTAATGATGGAGACCCTGAGCGCCTTCCTTCATGCCCTGCGTCTTCACTGGGTAGAATTCCAAAATAAGTTCTACCATGGTGATGGTTACAAATTCAAACCTTTCTCCTTTGCATTGTTAAACGATGATGATGAGTAATCACAAACCTGTTATCCCAATTTTGAGACGTAGGATATGTAGACAGGAAGGATACAACTAACAAAACAAGAAGCAGAGAATGCACAGAAAAATAACGGTATTTCTGAGGTGCCTTTTGGGTTTTATAACACAATGCTTGATACGTAGTACATTTGGGGAAGATAGTCTCAGTTTCTTTCAACCTGTCCGTATATACAAGGGTCACCTGGAGGAAGTCTATTTCCTTCATTTTTTTGTTATAAATTTTTCTTTGATTAGGATCATCACTTGTAAAGAGGGAACCGTGGAGCTATTGTACCATACTATTTTTGGTGTTGAGTCCCCTCGAAGTCAGATTTGTAAATTTTACTTGGAAGCTAGTTTGGAGTTTGAGAAAATGAGCAATTTTTATTTCAATTGTTTGCAACACTAGTAATTTCCAGCACGATGGGGAGTGTCTATCTTTCTGAGAACTGTTGACAGTCTACACTGAGTAGAAATTTTGATGCGGAAGAGAATGGAGGATTGCTCTTTTAATTTCTAGTTGTTTTACTAGTTTTTTCTCCATATTCTATCTCCTACGTTGTTAGGGAGCTGGTTTGTATTTCTTATTTATTAGAAATTTTCTATTTACTAGGATTAGAGTTTTACAGGCTTTAGCGCCATATATAACGACTTTGCAAGTTTTGTTGCAGGAATTGTCTCTTTCTATCTTCTGAGCTCTTCATTTTGTGTCATTTGATTTTCTTTAACCTTTGTCTGACATTTCGATGTATCTGCAACATTTTTGCACCTGTTCGTGCAAACAAAACTCAAGTGATGAAGTTTGGATGAAATTGCAGTCGTAAATGCTTGAATTGAATTAAATTTAGGAGTGCATGGTTACCTTCTATCATTGGAGAATAGGGACTGAACCTATTGCACTTTTACAAAGCAGTAGCAGTGAGATGGCCGACCATTCCGTTCGCTGGACCATTATTGACAACATGGTCTCTGAAGTGCTTTTGAATCTGTGTTAATTTCTTGGTAGAGGGCGTGAATAGTGGGTACCAACCAAAGCTTTCAGGCCATCTGAATATCATATTGATTGCACTAGGTACAGAAATCTCACCATCTCTAATGGAAACCATAGAGACTATTGACCGTTCGATTCTTTCATTGTCACCGGGGCATTTTGAACAATCTTTTTTACTTCACCTTGTTAAAACATACCAACAATCAACTGAATCCAAAAGAGTCCATGCAATTTGGTTCTTTTTCAATTCTATAACATGCCCAACTCTCAATGTCTTAAAAGATGCATTTTGATTGTATTTTCATCAATATCACAGAGTCGTACTTAGCATTGTTGGCCAACTGCACCCTACCACTATTTGTGCATTGATAAGCAATAAATTAGCTCTTGTTTGGTGTAGTGTGCAAATAAGAGCTAGAATTCATAACCCGCCAGTTTGACTCCTTGATAAATAAAACATGACCATCACCGTTGAGACACTATCAATTGTTGTAGTAACGTTGTCGTTAGACTCAACTCTAACTTTCTCATCCTTCTCGTTCTTCAACTTAAGACAGTCTTTTAATGTCCATTTTGCCACAATTTCAGTTAACAGTACTAACAACCCTAGACTAATTACGAGTACTCACGTTCACCCTAACTTTTGCTAACAAGAGTACTAGTTTTTCTACCTTTGCCACTAAAACAATAGGCACATATTCACCGGATTCTCTCTACACATGTTTTTCACTCAAAATCAAATTTTGAACCCCATCAAATATTAGGTAGTAAGAGTAGTGTTATGACTATTAGGTAATAATGGTAATAAAATCAAAGCACGCACCCCTTCATCGAAATTAATCTCAACAAAATTCAATTGTCTAACGATTACATTGAATTCATTGATATTCTTAACATTTGACTTACATTGGTGCAACTTTAAATAAAACAGGCATTGCATTAAATAGAACTTATCGATTATAGAGGACTTCTTGTACATGTTTGACAATGGATTCATTGTTCCCACGATGGTCTTTTCTTTCATAATTTTTAACACAGCATTACGAGCCTAGCTAGATAACACTCAACACTCAATGCTTATCTGTCTAGCAAATCCCTATCGACTTGCTTCATTGACTCTCACTTCTCCTAAATGGAGGTAAATGCATTTTGTACAAGTAAAAACTATTTTTGAATAAAATTTGTTTTCACAGACAAAAAATGTTACCAAATGCACTCTTAGTGTACAAGCAAAAGTTATGAACAAGGAATATGGATTAGAACCATTATTGTGATGACAACATGATGCCGTTTGAATTAGATTCGATTAGACTTTGGTCTTCAAATTAAAATGATGACCGAAAAAAAGCCCCGGCGCCGGGGGGCGGGGGGGGGGGGGGGGTGGGGGTGGGCGAGGGGAGAGGCTTATTGTAGTGTTTTATGACTCGTCTTGTGCATATATCGACTGATTTAATGACTATAATGATATGGTATACTGTGTATGAATTGGGACACATGAAGTTCCCATTTACCTATTCAATAAGAAATATGTCACGCGTTATTTCCGAAACCGAAATTTGTACATGAATTAGCCTTTGACAATTAGCTCGATTGTAGGGGTATCAGAATCAAATTGGAAAACCGAACCCAATTTTCATGCATTTTTGGTTTAATTTGGGTTTTGGTTTAGATAATACAAAACAGTTGTTTTTTTATTCTAGTTCGGTTTAACGGAACTGAACTAAAAATCGTCCTTCTTCTAATATTGCCATTCACACAATCTTTCTCATTTCCCACCAAATCTCTTTTCAATATTTCAAAAAAGAAAATAAAAAAAATGAACTAATTAGAATCAAGTTTTTAGTTTGGATTACAATTGATTCGGAGGGCAGTTTGGTTTAAAGTTAATGCATATCCAAACGGTTTGGTTCGGTTTAGGTGGTTCGAGTTTCTTGAAAATCTGAATGGAACCAAACCATTGACACCTCTACTTTATTGTTTAGAATAAGCTTTTCAATGCTTAAAGTAATTCAAGGAGAGTTGGGAGACATTGTTGTTATTTCCTAGAAAGTATTCACTAAGTGGTGTCTTTGGACCAATCTCAATTAGTTCTTTCACACCATCCTTTTCCCTATGGGGAAAATTGTCGAAAAAGTCTCAAACCTATGTGGCAGCCAATTCAATCCTAAACCTTTCAATTAAGCCAATTCAATCATAAATATTTTAAAGACTTGTCAAGTTAATCATAAACTTACTATTTAGATAGTTGGCAAGTATTTAAAAGGTTTAAGATTAAACTAATACAATTGGAATGTTTATGAAAAAATTGACACAATTAAAATGTTTGGAAATAAATTGATAACCAAATGATAAATTTAGAACTTTTTTAACAATTGTCCCTTTTCAGATGCATTTGGGAACTGCCTTCCCAAAGCTCCTTGGGGGTTCAAAGCCCTTTGGGCCAAATACCTGGTGTTTGGAAAAAAATTTTGAACCCCTTTTGCCAAATGCAAGCCTTCAAAAGGCTGAAAGCCCAAGGCTGCTTGGGCTTTCTCGACATGTTGGCCTTAGGGGCTAGTGGAAAAATTCTCCCAAAATTATCTTCGCTAATCTTTTTTTTCCGGTTTTGCCCCTGCTAATTGTTCATCTTCATCTTCTTCCCTACTCTCTGTTGCATAGGACTACCATCCGCATGTGATCATCAACGGAGTATACGAGGTGCGGTGAAGGGCAAAGGGCAAGCAATCGTGCTAGGGTTGCATGACCCTCTGGCAAGGGTTGCGGTGCAGAGGTCACAGCACGACAAGGGTCCTCACAGAGGTCACGGAACGACAAGTCAGGCAACCGTTTGGTGAGGGTTGCCGCGACCCAAATCTTGTGATCGGGGTCATCATGACTTGGATCTCGTGATGCGACCTCCACGGAGGTTGCGGTTTGCGGTGGGTCGCACGACCCTTGTTGGATGGTCGTATGACATTGTCAAAGTGCTTGCCCTTCGCCGAACCACCTGCCCTTCACCAGCGACTGTTTGCTCTTTGCTGACTAGGTCTCCTTTTTTTTTAATAACAAAATTTTTTTACAACTATAATTTCTCCAAACCTATTTTATGGACTTTTACAAAAATAATTTACCAAATACAATTTGTATTTTGAAAAATTCCTTTTACTCAAATGCCTTTGCATTTCTCAAAAAACTTTCCCATAAAGCCTCTCCAAACCACCCTTCCTATACCATCTTCCTCTTTCTACGACTTAAAGAGTATACAAATTTTATCACTTGGAGCACTGGCGAATAGATCAAGCCAATGTAGCCTGTTTAATTACATTTAAGATGACCAGCCACAGAATAATTCAATAGTGAAATTTAATCTTTATTCAAATAAATGAAAATACACTCATTTACGCGGCGAGTAAGTTCTCTCATTATTGACACTCACAAAAATATGGTAAAGAAATAGTTCTATATGACCTATTAAAGTATATTACTTATCTCGAAATTTGGGGAGCTCATGTTGAACGGAGAAACATGTTAGAAATTCAGATCTTGAAAGAGCGGTACCCAAATGGTTCGAATCAAACTCGCCAAGAAATCTACATTTGGAATTGACAGATAAAAATGTAAGTGTGATTTGTTTTAAATGGAGTTGTGATTTTATATTTTGTAATGAGTTTAAAAGTTTTATGGTTATGTTGTAGAAATAGGATTATATATTCTTTTTAATTTCCTAATAATTGAAAGCAAGAAACTGATTTACCAGATTGAATTGCTTAAATAACCTAAATTATACTTTTGATTACAATAATCTGTTGACAAATAAAATATATCCTTAGTTTCTTGCATTTTGCTAAGTTTTAAATTAAGTAAGAGCTTTTCAATATTTGAGGGGACACGGTACTATTCTTTACTCTTTTTTTTTTTTTTTACATTTAATCTAATAAAATATGGAAATTTGGGAAACACATGTAAATTATATCTTTGAGAATAAATTTAAAAAAAAAAATTGTCACTTTATTCATATCTCGAAATTTAATCCAATTATATATATATTAGAGATAATACATCAACGAGCGAATTCTTGTTAGTCCGATGTGAATCACGTGACAAAATTCATATCGAGCATCTTGCCATAAGCAAAACCAAGTGCACGTGGCGAGCGAATGTGATATCGTATTCTCTCACGGCTCCGGCATTAACTGTAAATCTTTTTATGGAAGAAACCCTCAATTTAGGGAGGGGCATTCACATTAACACCATTTTTCTGTCGACGTAGACATGAAATATACAGGGCTAATCCAAGCATGCATGGACAACGCATTCAAGGCCTCATTTTGTTTTCGCCAACATCATCAGTCATCGGAAGGCTCGAACTAGAACTTCCATCTTTTCCCTTGTACAACTTTGCGCATACGAGATAATACCCGAAATTCGCCATCCCAAGCCCGGCAAGCAACCAATACATACAATCCAACCTCCCGTCGTTCAAATTCTCCGGCAACCACCCAGTGCTCCTCCGAACCAGATCAACCACAACAGTGCTCAGATAATATGCAGTCCCGATGGTCGCTGCAACCATCGCCGTCGCGCTGTTGCTCAAGTTCACTGGGAATTCTTGGAAGTACAACGACACTTGTCCTGGAAAATGGAATGCTTCGCCGATTCCGACCAGAATCAGCTGAGGGAATAGCCACAGTGCAGACATAGGGACAGTGGGATCGTTGACATTTTGGAGACGGTGGAGATGGGCTGTCCGGAGCCTGCGTGACTCGATTAGTGCCGATACAATCAAGCCGAGCACATTCAGGATATGACCCACACCAATCCTGTGGAATACTGTTGGGGGCGAACCGGTCAGTTTTTTCCACAGTGGGAGTCGGGAGCGCAGGCGATCTATCAAAGCGAGGGAGACCAAGGTGGAGATCATCATTGTGACGAGGACCGAAGCGGCGGGAATCATGAAATGGGGTCCTAAGTGGCGGTCCATGGTTAGGGCTTGGAGGACTGTCATACTGTTCTGGACAGCGATTGGGGTGCTCAAGAAGATGGAGCTTGACCACAGTGGTAACATTTTAACCACACATTTTAGGTCCTCCACTTGTTGCACTGTGCATAGCCTCCAAGGTTTAGCGATGGAGTTGTCGGACTCGGTGTCTCCATCAATTTTCACAGCCGCACGATTCAAGAACCTGTGAAAGGGAAAAGGAATCGATTCCAGATCACTCTAATTGTGAATTATCTGTAACATCATATCTCTTGACACATTTGATTTCGCCCATATGTTTGGATCGTAGATGCCTAGCTGGATGCCCTCATTCGAAAGGACACGTGCACGTTTATTGGGCTAATCGTATACATCCACCTTTCTTGTTGGGCTTTATTTAATGACCAAGAAGTCCAAGTTCTACCTTAGCTGGCTCGAGTCCAAGTCTTGGTGGGTTAGTTCTGATTTCAGACTGTTTGCACAGACGATGAACCAAACCTCCAGGTGCCTATTTGAACACACATCCTTGTTCCTTAACCATTAAAGGGGCATTTGGTAATTATTTTACTTAGAATTGATTTTTTTTATTCTATTCTCCGAACAAGTTTCTAAACATTTCAAAATGTTTAATAATTATCTAAAATTTATATTTTCAAAATAAAAATGTGTTGATAAGATCTTAAATTCTTTTGTGATTTAGATTTTCTTTTAATTTTTAATAATTCTATTACTTTTTTCCTTTTCTTCTTCTGTTTCATCATTTAGCCAATCGTTGGTTTCAGCCAGGCCGACAACCTTGTCAGAGCGTTGCCAGCCCTCAATGATACCAAGTCTCTCACAGTGGTTGGGCGAAGTCAAGTTCGCCTAGCCGTCGATGAGGTCAAGCCTCGCTAGGGGCCGGTGAGGCCACTAGCTCTTGTATAGCCGATCGCTGGCCATCGCTAAGGCCGACAGCTAGCTAAAGGAAGAAGAAGAACATAAGGAAAAGAAGAAAAGAAAAGAGAAAACAACTTGATTCTAGATTTATTCTTGAAAACAAAGAAATAAATTTCCTTTTTTACTCATTAATTCTATTCAAAATCTATTTCCGGTAACAAAAAAATTACTTAACTAATTTCCGTTCTTTTGTTGTTTATGAGAACAAAAATATCAAATTAGATACTGTTTGGCCGATTAGCAAATAGTGCCTAAATAAACCCAAAGAAATTATCTCTAGACATCGTGTTATTGGTCCTATCTATGTGGGAAGATAAAATATTCATCAATCATTGCCATGTATATTGTTGAGATACCTGAAATTCTTTCCGGCTGATACGTCTACCTCCTTATCCTGTCCATGTGGGCCGTAATAGAACTCGTCACTCGTCAGTGGGAGCTGAAGCTTCCGTTTCCGAATACTAGCAACGAGGACACGAGCTAAGCTCAGTATTGGACTCCCCTGAGGTGTCTCGTGGCGATAATATCGATTTCCCGCGATGAACACCACGAGCCCAATGAGGTTCCCACCGACACATAACCAAAATCCCAAGGACCAACTCACACTGTCCTCGATGTACACGATCAGCGTGCCGCTTAGGACAAGACCGGCGTATTGCGCAAAGAAGAACCAATTGAAGAAAGTCGATTGATCCTTTTGGCTTTCGAACTGGTTCGCCCCGAATGTTGCTATGGTGAACCTCACTCCGGACACTCCTAGTGTTGCTAGAGCTATCCCTGCGTAGAGCACAGCGAATTGAAGGTTCGATGGGGCTTTGCATGAACTTGATTTGTTGTTTCCGCACAGCTTAGGTCTCAACGAATTAAGCGTTGCCGTTAAGGATACAAGAACTATACCCTGCAAGCGGCAAGTTGGTCAGAAAAGAAATGCTATCGATCAGTCAGTTGTAAGAAAACCCGTTTAAGAAACTCATTAGAGACAAGATTCTCAGTAAGACATATCTACAAGAGAGGCCAAGAGGATGTGTGCTCTTCAGTAATCTCAATGTTTCCAACATTAAAAAGAATGAAGATTCCTTTGGGAAAGAGGTTGTCATAAAATGTTACCGAGAATTTCTTTATATTCTTTTCTGTTTTAATGTTCTTGGCAGTTCATTATGAAAATGACGTGATAACGTGCGAATTCTTGAGCATTATATTACTTGCAATTAGCTGATTATTATCAAAGACAGTATAATTCCGCAATCAAAAGAGGCTGTGAACAGCAAGATTGTGAGGTTGAGATGTTATCAAACCATTGAGGCTATGAAGGAAGAAATGGAAGCGACTAAGAAGCATCCGAGGAAGGAGTCAGCTATGATAGCACCGAGGATCGGGAGGAGACAGAAGCAGCCATTGACCACGTTGAAAGTCTGTGCCGCATCGATTCGGTTCATGTGGAACTCTTGGATCAAATACACAATCATGTTTGCCATCCATCCAGTTCCCGCCAACATCAACAAGGCCATCGCGCCTGTTCATCACGGCAAACATGATTAGGACATTCGCCCGAATGAAACTCGTTTTACTCACAGAGAGAGAGAGAGAGAGAGAGAGAGAGAGAGAGAGAGAGAGAGAGAGACCTATGATGAATGGGAATGTATTCCAACCAGCTCGTTTACTCTCAGTATCACAGAGTTTTAGCTCGGCCTCTCCGATGTTGCCTGTGATGCATTTTGCTTTGCTGGAGGCTGAGCTTTCCATCTCTAACTCTTTAAGTCTACTTGTTGGGTAATTGAAGAGCCTGTGTATTTACTTATAGTGGAGATGCCCATATTGGTGTCAACAGCTGTTTTATTATCTCACACATGAAGATCCCTTCTCTTTAATTCAACTGGAGAAAGTCCTGAAAATGAAAGGCATTACTACATTACTGCAACTGCTATATACTATTACACCAATAACGACAGCGACAATCAATCAATCATTTTTTATCCGACCAAGAAGGCATGACTCTATGAATCCCTGTCAAAACAACAAGTGGCCTCACTAGATACCGAAAGATCCGAGCTGATGACTCGAACCGCCGTAACCAACATCTAGAAGTATGGGAAAAGCACGCAGTGAGCGTCTTGGGATGGTCCAAGATAGGTGTGAACTCTCATTATTGTATACGTGCTTATCTCAGTAAGCAACTTTTGGAATCTTTTTGGTACAACTATAACCGTGTTATGGTTATGCCATTTTGTATCAAAGCACATTACATTTTTGGGATTGTTGTGTGGCTATTATTAGGGACACGTGTAAATTGAAATCCTAAAATTTGTTTAGAAAATGAGATCAAATTTTAAATTTGTTCAATCAAATTTTTTAAAAATTATCAAAGTGGTGCAATCGACTTTTGTCATTAACTTCATCTAAAGTCATCGACACTGATGACCCCTGTTGGCAAAGCATGCTACTTCTTGCTTAACCCTTAAAGTCCTCTCAAGCTTTTTTTCGGTTGCTTTTCAGCTTTATCCTTGAACTTTTTTATCTAATTTTATTAAAGTTAGAAGCAAAAATAGCATTTTCTTTGCCATTGTCGCACTCTTCATTATCATCATGGCCTTGTATTAAAGATGAGCACTTTCCGTCGCTTGAACTAGACAAACTAATGAAAGCACTTAATTGTACAAATAGGACAAGTTTAGTACTTAATTACACAATTGAAAATTGCAGCATATAATTGCATTTTCGTAAAAAAATTAGGGTTTCAGTACACTTATCTCTGTTACCATTACCATTTTAATTATGTTATTTTTGTTATTACTGCTATTGCAAAGATAACAAAGTAATGTTATTAAATATTATTAATTCAAATTTCTAGAAAAGTTGCTCTTACTTTCCTTCTAGGGAAAAATATTAATGAAAACTTCCAATAACTAACAATAATAACAAAACTATGATTATCGTCAGTATCATTATTATCATTAATTATTTATGATTTACTTTTGTAAATAAACATATTAATTTTTTTTGGGTGTTACTGTCCTCATAAAATAATCTATAAAAATTTCAAAAACTACAGCATGTAAAAGCTACTAGAGGCAGCTTTTCTGCAATGTGCTTTGAAAGTACTTCAGCTTCAAGGATGCTCTTGCCGTAAGATTTTGACTGAAACGCCTCGAATGGTCAAAGCACCCCATTTCAGAGTCGTGGAAACTCTGGCAAGTCGTACTAAACGCACAATTACCATGCGGTCATTATCATTAACCAAATGCTGGACTTGAGCATTGGAGAGTGCGCCCCGACGACCATTCCAAGGGGCTCACCGGGTAATAGTTATTAAGCATATATCTTTAAGACAATAGGCTTATGGGCAAAAAAGTATGCGTCATGATTTACCAACGTTATAAACGCTATTGTAATGATGATTTCCTTTTAACAAATGAACGATGCAATGGAGTGAAAATACGAAGTGAAGTTGAAATCTCAAAATACCCTTATAATGATTTCCCTGGTTAATGACTTGTTCAGCTTTTGGTGCAATCTAGGTGGCAGCAATTGTGACTGTGGCTGATATATCCCATCTTTTTGAATAGTGATTGTACAATGTATTGTTGGTGTAGTGTGGTGGTTGAATTATATTCCACTGAGATGCAGAGTCGTGGTTTAATGATATTCTACTGAGGATTATCTCAAGGAGCTAATCATTATTAAGGAGGGCAACTTGTCCAATCAATTCCAAACTTAATGTAAAAATTCTAATTCATACTTAAATTTTTCAATTTTTCCAATTTAGTTATAAACATTTGTGAGAAATTCTACTATAGCCCTTTTAATCAATTTTTACTTAAAATTGTTGACATGATTGTATGTTACATAGGACGGCTAGCGATGATTTTGTTCACAACGTCAATGATTTTCGGTAAAAATTAATTGGAATGACTATATACTCACTTTAGTGCCAAAAGTTTTCGCTGACTCACTTAAGTGCTAAATCGGAGAAAAAATGATTACTTAAGTGCATTCGGCAAGAAATTTAGGCCAAATTGATTACGTGACATTTATAATTGAAATTTCAATATAACAACATATTTTATAAATAAAAAAATTCTAGTCCACGTGGACATCCAAATTGGCACTGAAGTAATCATTTTTTTAATAACGACTGTCACTTAAGTAATCACTTTTAATAATAATTGACACTCAAATGATTTATATTTACAATTTTTGACACTTAAATAATCACTCATCAATTTGTCTACATGATATCATTTGAGGGTTATATGTAGATTAGGCATGTCGATAAGCTACGTAGACTAAAAAATTAATAAAATATGGTTACATTGGATTTTTGACGACCCAAATTGGAATTGACACTTAAGTGATCATTTAAAAAAAAAAAAAGCTACTTTAGTAATCTCGAAAAAAAAAATTGTGACATTCACAACTTTTGGTATTTTTAGTGTCATTCTCTCTTATTTTCTCTATCCAAAGCCACCATTGAACCCATTTCAAGAAAACCAAAAGTCAATGTTTTGGTGAAGGATTTTTTACTTTTTGGGTCAACGACAATTTTTGGTGAATCAAACGGAACAAGCGGGCAACCACAATAAATGAATAGAAGAATGAAAGAATTGAACAGTAAATTTATGTGGTTTGATCGGTATAACTAACTCGGGAGAACAGTATGAAATTCCACTATAAAAATGGTTTAGTAGAAAGTACAATCACATTCGAGTCACTCAAATACTATATGTATTTTTTAGCCTCTAATTATACCATGTAATTTCATGGTGCTTTAGTTTGTCAGAATTTACACCCAAGAGTTTCACAATTTTTAGTCTCACGCAATTTCAAGCAAAATTATTACTATCAAGAAAATATTCACTAATCTTATCACAAGATTACTTGATTTCAAACACTAATTATTCAGAATGTAACCCACAAGATAGTCTAACCATGGATGCGGCACCAACAACTTCTGCTCGCAAGATATCACAAGTAAAAGAGTCCCACTCCAATAGAGAAATGTTGACACCTAAAATTTTGGTTAGTTAGGCTTTAAATTCTTTTAATCTTTGTTTTTCCTTTTTCGGATAATAAACAAAATAAATAACAAAAACAAAAACAAAAAACTAATAATAAAAGCAAGAAAAACAGTCAGCCCCCTTTTCTTTCTTTTTTCCTTTTGCACGACTTGGCCCCACCCCTCTTTTCCCCTTCTTCTTCTTTCTTCTTCTTCCCTCTTCTTCTTCCTCGTTCCTTCTTTCTCTGCCTCTGTAGTTCACGCGCAGAAGATGACGACGCGCGCAAAGGACGGCCTACGGCCGAGGGGAGTAGGCCGACGTCGGCCGAAGAGGATAAGATCTCGGGCGCCATCAATGCCGAGCACGCTTCGCTAGATAAGCTCGGATGGGACGCCGGTCTAGCCAAGGAGAACCGCTCGGCGCGCGAAGGGGACCGCCGGTCGAAGCTCCGTCGACCGGACCTCCTCGCCTATAAATAGAGGAGCACCTCCGTCGACGAACGGCATCGCAAGCTTGGAGATCTTCCCACTGAGAGACTTCGGGGGAGGAATCGACGAGCGAGCGAGAGAGAGCTCGAGTTGTGAGCTCAGCCCGCCCTCCACCGAGAGACTTCGGGGAAGGCCGGCGGCGAACGACTTCGAGAGGGTCAGATCCGGCCGGTGGAGGCTCGGATCTGGCCTGAGTGAGGAGAGCCGGAGGAGGGAACTCCAGATCTGTGAAGCAGGAGGCTCTGCGCCATCGTTGCAACCGCGGCTCTGCTACTACTGCTGTCCCCCGCCCCGACGACGTGCAGCGACTGACCCGCTAAGGTTGCACCAGATCTGGAAATTGCAGGGACGCCGTCGCCAATCCACCGCCCGCAACTGCAGCCCTTTGTCAGCCACCACCAGGTATCCGCCGCCTCCGATTGCGTAGCCATCGTCGCACCCCCCCTCTCTCGAAACCCATCCATCTCCGGATCTCGACCTCAGTAAATCAGGGGCCTTCGTCGCGTCTCCTACTGCCGCGCCACGGGCCCCGTCGTCAATCCCGTTGAGTGGCCAGCTACCGGCTGCGACGTCGCCGTCGTCGAACGCCGGGCTGCTGTCCGTTAGACCCTCTCCGTCCCTCATCAGCGCCGCGAATCGCCAGATCTCGTGAGCTCCAGAAATCCGGGTCGGTGAAAGGGAAAACGGGTCGAAGTCGGGCGGATCTGGGCTGGCGTTCGGGTAGGGTTCCGCGAACCGGGTCGCGGTTGTGAACTGGGTTAGAGAGTGGGTCGGGCGCGGGTACGAACCGGGTAGGGTTTCCGCCTGAGACGGGCTTGTGCGCGTGGGCCGGGTAGTCTTCGGACTGAGGTTTTTATAAAAGTGGGCTTATTTTGGTTTTGGGCCTTGAGTTTTTTTAAAATAAAGAAAAAAGACAAAAAAAATCTGAGTCGTTGCGGGCCCGTCCGCGTTCGGGTCGCCGGCTCGGGTCGGACCCAGTCCGCGGATCCGACCCGAGTCGGCTTTTAGATTTTATTTTATATAATATTTTAATAAAAAATATAAAAAAATCAGAAATAATTTATTTTCGAAAAATATTTAAAATATTAAAATATTTTATTTTCCGAAAAATCAGAAAAATAAAAAATATTCCATATTTTCCAAAAAGCCAAAAATTCATGAAAAAGTCAAAAAAAATTCAGAAAAAGCCAAAAAGACTTGTATTTCTCCAAAAAAATACCAAAAATCCCTTTTGTGTCAAAAAAAAAATAGAAAAAGACCCAAAAAAATGTTTTTCTCCAAAAAATGCATGAAAAACCCCTCGAGCATCCAAAATGCGTGGAAAAATCCCTCGAACATCCAAAAAGCCTCAAGGTTTAAACAAGATTAGGTATCGAAAGGGCATTAGTGATTAACTAGTGTAATCAAGTCCCCGATCCTAATTTCTCTGGTTGCGCAGGAGCGAGTATTTCTCCCGATACTTTGCTTGGGTTTCTAATCAACCCACTCCAAATCGATTAGTGGCGACTCCATTTTAAAAATTGATTTATAGGTTAAAAACTCAAACTATTAAAGTCGTGAATTGGTGGACTTGGGAGAGTCCGAGCTTAATAAATTCAACCGAGCCATTAGCCTCCCTAGGCGCCCGTACCCGATTGCGGGCGCCAAGAAAAAAGAGGTCGCGACAAGAAACAATGCGAGACAAAAGAAGAAAGCATAATTATGTAAACCCATGCAAAAAACCTCTGATCAATCGGGCTGACTTCAATATGAAAATGATCATGTTTCTTGTCTTCCCACCTACTTGCACCTGTTACAGAATCCTAGTTAGGCCTGGACTTCCATTTTCAGTCTCTTTCCAGTCAAGTCCCATACTTTGCCACACATCATGGGATTTGCATCTTCTCCGACCAAATAAAAGAAGGGCCTTGCACATTCATGTAGCCGGGCTTCTGCACGCTTGATTTGGGTCCGGACTAAACGGGCTTAAACTCAAAATATATTCTATTAGATCTTCATCTTGGCTCTATTTATTAGCCAACACTATTACCATGTTGGAATCTAAACTCGGCTACTACTCTCTCATATCTCCTCAAGGGCTCCTCAATTGCCACAAATCCAAATCCAAGCCACTTTTGATTTTCACCGTGACCATGGATTTTATTAGGACGCCGACTCAACCTGCATCTTAAGCTGCTTCACATCTTAGACACAATCTCCTTTGTCTTAGATAAAGCAAAACCAATGTTGCCTACTTAACTATTAGGAAATCGAACACCCACTTTATCAAACTCAATAGCTACAACAACATGGCTTTATGGGCTCCACTTGGCTACAAGCATCACAATAGTGTCGATTATCGCGCTAGTACTCACCATCCAAGGAGTTTCTATTTGCAATTCTATTTTGAGGTACACGTCATCCAGATCCATGTAAACATTGTCACAACCACTCTTATTGGAGAATAAGTATTGCCCATCTCTCAGAGTAAGTACATAAACATGACTTACAAGTTTTGGCCTTTGGTCAATTGAGGAATTAAGATGTTATTTTGCTCAATTGAGGATTTCAAGTTTTAAAAAAGCCACAATCAGGTCTTGAGCTTGTTGTACCTGGAATTTAGGCATAGGAAGTGAGACTTGGTAGATAACTCAATATTCCACGTGGAAGTAACGTCAAATTTTCAATATTTGAATTCCACCAATGGCAAGCGTGACATCAATTCAGACATAAATAAAACCTTAAGATTGTGTTTGGTCGTCTAGACTTTTTTACCATATAGGATAAAAGCCCCGTTTGGTTCAGCATTCTCAAGGGGTTTTGAGCCCCCCAAAACCTCTTAGGAAAAATAATAGGTGTTTGGTTCAGTATTATGAGGTCTCATTAGCCAAATATTTGCCTTTGAAATGTTGAAAGCCCAAAGTAAGTAGGGACCTGCTTTGGGCATTTAGTAATTTCGGGATGCTACTCCTCTCAATTAATGAATTTTGGCTAGTTGCCTATTTTTCCCTCAAAATATTATGAAAAGTCCAATTTTATCCATTTACAAAACAAAACCCTAACTCTCTCTCTCTCTCTCTCTCTCTTTGGAACACTTTCCTTTGTTTTGCTCTCAACTCCATCACGCAACGGCCAATCTCTCTTATTCTTCTCTCTCTCTCTCTCTCTCTCTCTCTCTCTCTCTCTCTCTGTGATTCACTCAACTACTTTTGTCTTGGGCGAGAAGGGTTCGTCTTTGGTAGTACTCTCTGCTCTCAACTCAATTAGGCAAAAAGTATGTAGCAACAACTAATGTGCTATTTTTTTTCAAATCCTTGCCTATTGCTCTTGCGTAGGTAGAACATCCCTGCAACTCCTGCAAGGGAAGAATTTCGTTTGATGAAAACTTGATAAAGGCCGAAGTTTGTCACGTCGAGCGAGCAAATTCAAGTTCTGGATCTTTTACCCTCTTGACCTGCGATGAGCGAGTGAATTCGAGTTCTGGATCTTCTACCCTCTTGACCCTTTCTCGCTCCTCATTAGATCCGTTCTCTATGTGGTTCTTTGAGGTATCCTTTCTTGGGTTTCTCTATTTTCGAGTTGCATTTGTATCCGTGAATGCTTTCTCTCTTGTATGCATTGAGGTTGTGATTTTGCCTTGGGGATGTTGAATTTGTATTCTCGATGATCGATTTTTGAGGTCAAAAAGTGCAAAGAGTGAACTTTGTCGAAATGCCACAGTGGGTGTGATGGTTTATGTTGTCAGTGTTAAGTAATTGCAATGGATGAGGTTCGATTTAGTCCTTTTTTTTCTTTTGTGGGGCTTTGCATAAGTCATTGCTGGTTGAGGAATTTCTCTCTATCTCTAGCCGATAGTGAAGTAGTTGTACAGAAACTCGTTAATCTTTGAGGGGGTTTTCATTGAATTATTGTGAATAGGTCAGGTTTCACGTATGTTTATGCCTCTTTTGAGATGAGACAATTCTATTAAGAAGCTGCAATAAAAGTCAAACGTTTAGTAATTATTGTGAATAAGTCAGAGTTCGTCTTCCTATTTTTGTGTGCTCTTTTCAAATTGTCAAATGTGTATTGACGTAATACACTTGTTTGTTTATATTCTTCATTCGAATTGGTTCGTAGTTGATCTTGCTTGTTTGTGTCTCTTAAATTTGTTCATATCACTTTACTAGAATATGAGTTCATCAAAAGAAAATGCATTTTGGAGCTCAGAAGATGTAGAAACCTTTTGTAAGTTGTGCATTGAACAAATTGAAAAAGGCAATCATTCTGCAAACAATTAAAGAGATGGATGGATAGTCGTAATTAGTAAGTTTGAGGAGCTAACAGGCAAAAAGTATGATAAACAACAAATGAAGAGTAAGTGAGATAACCTCAAGGAAGGATGGAAAAGATGGAGGTCATTGCTTTACAATGAAACTGATTAGGATGGAATTCAAAGAAGAAAACCATCGATGCGAGTGGCGAATGATGAGAGAGTAAAATTCAGGTTTTCCTTCTTTTTTTACTTTCATGTTAAGCTAACCTTTAATGATACAATTTATGCAAATGCTTCATTATAACATGCCAATTCAAAGTTTAAGGCTTTTAGGATGAAAGGTATACATTCTAATCGTGAAGTAAAGTTAAATATGATGTTCAGAAATACAATTGTTATTGGAGGAATCACATTGAATCCTGCACAAGATTTATGTATTGATAATGATGTGGAGGCCACATAACTTGGTATCAATGATTGTGTAAGGTTTATTGATGAAAACTTGGAGGATCAGGTGGATGAAACCGTTGTTGAATCAACTGGCACTCAAACTCGTAAAAGAGCCATGCAGAATTCAAAGATGCAAGCTCGAGTAAAGAAAGATAAGAAATTGAGCACAAGAGAGGAGCTTGGAGCACAAATTAATAGGATGCTTACATTTGTTGAGAGTAGGAGCACTACTAGTGCTGCATCTAAAGCAACCAATTTAGTTTGTCCTTATAATGATCTCATAGAGATATTGAATTCCATATCTGAGATTGTGGAAGATGAAAACTTGTACTTTTTTGCAATTTCTTATTTAAAGGAAAATATAGACAATAGACAAGTTTTCATGAGTTTAAAGGATGATGCAAAGAAAGTAAAATATCTCAAATATGAGTTGAGAAGAGAATCAAGTCTTCATAAATAGGATGTTAGTATCTTATTGTTTTCATGTTTGAAGCTTAATCATTTTACTTTGTTTCTATTTATGGACTTTATTTGCAGTTCTTGTGAACCTAATCTCAATTAATGTTTGATGTTAGAATTGTTTTTCATTTGGTGTTCTCTTAATGTGATAGTTTGCATTTATGCGATGGTTAAAACATTATTTCTCTTTATATTTTTGTTAGTTGAAGCAATTATGGATGATTCACATACAAGGAAAAATCATGAACAAGAGGAAAATGAATTATGGCATATTGTCTCAGTTGCTCAAGCTGCAATTATTTATCAAAAGACCAATCATGACCTCAACATATACATGTTATGTATGGTTAAAAGAATTGATTGGCGAAGATGCTAATATGATAATGTGCTACAATATGTTTAGAATGCATAATATTATATTTAACAATTTAATGCATGATTTAGTAACACGTTATGACTTTCAAAAATCTAGGAATATTTATGTTAGAGAAATGGTTGGTATGTTTCTTCATATTCTAGGACATGTTAGATAATATGTTAGCACAATAGCGTTTTCAATGCTCTAAGGAAACTGTAAGTAGACACTTTAGCTTAATTTTAGATAAAGTATGTGATATGGGAAAAGATTTGATCTAACCAACCGATCGACAATTTAGACTAGTTCCAGAGAAGATCAAGAAAAATCGACGATTTTATCCATGTTTTAATGATTGCATTGGAGCTATTAATGGTACACATATTCCAGCGATTGTACCTACGTATCAAATTCGTTTTATTGGTCGAAAATGAATAACAACTCAAGATGTGTTAATCATATGGAATTTTAATATGGAATTTGTCTATGTTTGGGCCGATTGGGAGAGACAAACTCATGATATTAATATCTTTTATGAAGCTATTGGAAGATGTGATGCACATTTTTCTCATCCTTCTCTAGGTATGATATTTAATGGTTTAGATACATCCATATATCTAATTAGCATATGTTGATTAAATTTACAATATATTTATATAGGTAAATATTATTCAATAGATGCTGGATATCCAAATCCAATTGATTATTTGGGGTCATATAAAAAAGTTAGATATTATTTGCCAGAGTTTTGAGAAAGTCCTTCACCTACGTGATATCGAGAAGTATTTAACTGTGCCCATTCCTCATTATGCTAGACAATTGAGTGAGTCTTTAGTGTATTAAAATAAAAGTGGAGGATTGTAACTCATACACCAAGTTATCCATATGAAAAGCAAATGCAAATTGTCATAGCGACAATGACTTTGCACAATTATATATGGAAAAATAACATGACTGATACGGATTTTGAACAAGCAGATTTGATCCTGATTATGGATATTCAGTTGATTATGATGATACAAATGAAAGAGTGAATGCTTCAATTTCGTATGCATCTCCGAACATGGCACGTTTACGTGATGAAATAGTTAGGAGTTTACAAAGCCGTAGAGGTTTGTAATACTAAGTATAATGTATTTCTTTTTTCATGACATATACAACCATGTTTACCATCATAAAATGACTCTCTTTCTAGTCAAATTTGTATGAGAGGAACTTGGTTTTATTTTTCTTAATAAGGACCTCCCTTTTTATATATGGTGCTTACTCAAAAGGATTAGCATCCACAATTGGTTGCTTCACCATCCATTGAATAAGTTCACATTTTTTTCTGTATCATTTTTTTCTTCTGACAATCAATAACCCAACATTTTATCAATACATTAGAATGATCACTAATTAACGAAGATGATTAATACTATAATAATTTTAAAAAATATTCAAAGTTGAAAACAAACCTAAAAGAGCCCTAGGCCAAAAGTTGAGCTTTACATCTAATCTATAATCAAATTCTTTTAATATAGTTTTCAATAAATTTACTAATATGTATCTTTTACATTGCCCTCAACGTGAAAATCTAAGAGGTTATAGTCATTATTTCTTTTTTGCAATTTTAAAAATACTAAAACTAAAAACTTAATTTGATCACATCAAAGGGCTTTTCAAATATATGTTTACTAAACAGTCTTGCATTTTCTTAAAGCACTTTTCAGTTATAGTTTATCAAACAGTATTGCATTTCTGAGCTAAAAGTCTTTGCATTTGGCTAAAGGCTTTTCCCAAATACTGAACTAAACGATGCCAAAGTTGAATAGGCTATAAATTGAATTGTATAAGATGAGATTATTAAGATCTTAGGTGATGTTTAATAAATACAAGGATATCCGAGTTGGATTGAATGTTGACCTTTTATATGGATTTAAAGTTGGCATAATGTCTCTCGCTGTCGGTGACCTACCGACACAATGATTTTAGCCCCAGTAATCCCACCTCACTCTTCTCTCCGCCCTTCACCTCCTTCTCCTCTCTATCTATGATAGGTCGAGTGTCAACTGCTCATATCTTCGAACCCTCGCGAACATCTAAGCTACTCGAGCATCACCATCATTTAAAATGTTCAATAACCATCAAACCCTCCTCCATCTTTGTCATTCGCATGCAATCTTCAATAACCACTAGCCCGGTTACCACTCCTATTGTTGAGGCTTAGTGGACGAATGTGTGACAGATGACGATACAGTTGCTCGTGCTATGAAGGCGCATGAGATAAAGGGCGATGACGATCGTTGTTCTAGATCTTGCCATGGAGAGGGATGATGACAAATGGGGACGACTACTGGAGCTCTAAATCTGGCTGTGGAACTCCTTCGTTGTCGAGAAAGAGTCGAGCTCGTGAGCTTCGTTGGTGCCAATTAAAGGAAGCTTGGTTGGAGGTTATAGGCAATGGTGCATGCAACCAGGGTAGGGCGCAGAGAAGTATGACGAGTGGATATATCATATCCACATTTATTCCACCTCCACATGAGATTATTTTATCTTGGTAATAAGTCTCTTATATTTTGATTTATTCTATCTTGGACAACAATGAGAAATGAAAGATGATAAAATTTATTATATCCTGACTTTTATCCTTGTTACCAAACATATTCTAAGTTCATTTTATGAACAATCGATACATAATTTTGGCATAATTTAGATAGAGAATATTATTTGTTTATGGTATCCATTACTAGTTTTCATGTGAATAGGTTAGTTGGCAAGTATTTGGATTTTTCCATCTCTCAAAAAGTAAGAATGTTACGCGTTTTACATTTGTTTCTTTAGTCACGGAGTCTGTTTCTAATTACAGTATGCAATGCGCTCAACTTCCCTCTAAAATCCTCAGTTGCCTTGATAAATTAGTAAGGACTTGCTATGGGGCTACGCTAAACAAAAATGAGAGATCGATCATGGCATTACCAGAGGCGATTCGACCCAAGAAGAGTGAAGGAGCTAAATATCGCTGTTTTGCCAAGCGAAATTGAAAGCTTGTCTTTCTTTGTGGTCTTTATTTTAGCCCCTCAAAGGTTGGAACCATACCAATGTACAAGAAAATGACATGCTTTGTCTCACGAATCCAACAGTAAGAGCTATCTTTCCTTTGGCATATTTTCAAGGAGAGAAGTTTTGAAACTTCTTTACTAAAATGAATACCAGTAATGTTGCTAGGAAGTGTTACCTTGAAGAGAATTTTGGGTAAACAACTCGAAATTGAGTCAAATAAAGAGCAAGTAAATAAATGGCTCCAAATGAACCCCTCCTCCTCCTGGTAATCTCTAATTGAATAGTAATTGTTTTGGTAATCTTGGAAGGATTGTTGCTAGTGGACCTATTAGAGATAACAATGGTCCCTCCTCATTCTTGAGTTTCTGTGGTTGTTAGTTTGAGTGACTGTTGATAAGGATATGAGCAATAGTTTATAGTTTTTTGATCAGTTAATGTGTGATGATAATCACTATCCTTAAGGTATTATTTGCTCTAAGTATTGTTACTGTCAGGTTTAAAACAAATATATTTTCCAGAAATATACCAAAACCACATAAACTTGAGTTTTACAATTACTTAATTTTCCTATTGGAATTTCACTTTAAATGTATTGTCAAATTTGTGTGAGAAAATAAATAAGATAGAATATGGTGAAGAAGAGAGTTATGAAGAAAAAAAGACATTAAGAATAATGGGTGATTTGATCTTATTTACATACAACCGAACAACACATTTATTAAGAATATGCCTTTTATCATAACTAACATAACTTTTTATGATTACCTAGTACTTTTTTTCATGTCAATAATCACTTCTTTTCATATCCAATGATCTCTCTGGGCATCAATCTTTTTTATATTGGCCGTCAGTCCTAGAAAGCCCTTTGGTCCCAAAACTAAATGATGAAAATTGGATCAAATGACCAAATAGTTCAGAAAAATAGGACAAGCATCAACTGTGCTCAGGTTGGCCTAGCCCGTTAAATTAAAAAGGCTGTTATAGGCTGGGCAAGATCCAAGATTTTCTAACCCTCAATGGTCTCATTGTCAGTTTATCACATGCACATCTACTTGTATGTCCATAAACCTGGTCATCGTGTCTGAATGCATATAGGTTTAGAAATGGTCATATAATGAAGTAGGTTACCCATTTCTTCCTCTTCTTTTTTTCATCTTTTTGGTAGAGGGCTACCACGTGTATGATGATAAGCGATGAAGTAATTATGGTTTTGGTTATTGTAGGTATGATAATGGGATCATTCGTTTGGTGAGTCTCATCGTTTTTGTTTTTGCAACTGCCTTCATTCTTCTAGTGATGGAGACCCTGAGCACCTTCCTTCATGCCCCAAGTCTTCATTAGGTAGAATTCCAAAATAAGTTCTACCATGGTGATGGTTACAATTTCAAACCTTTCTCCTTTGCATCGTTAATCGATGATGATGAGTAATCACAAACCTATTATCCCAATTTTGAGACTTGGGATATGTGGAGAGGAAGGATATTAACTAACAAAACGAGAAGCGGATAATGCACTGAAAAATAACGATATCCATGAGGTGCTTTTTGGGTTTGGGATAAGTGAATTGAAAGTCCTAAAATTTGTCATTAAAATGTAATTAAGTCCTAAAACTTATCACAAAGTACAATTAAGTTATAAAACTTTCAAAAAATTACAATTCAGTCCTAAAACTTGTCAAAGTGGTTCAATTTAAGTCATTCCCTTAATTGCACTTTTTGAAAATTTTAAGATTCGGTTGCACTTTCGAGACAAGTTTTAGGACTTTATTGCACATTTTGAAAGTTTTAGGACTTGATTGAACTTTCGTGATAGGTTTCAGGACTTAATTGCATTTTTTGAAAGTTTTAGGACTCAATTGCATTTTCATGATAAGTTTTAGAACTTCTAATGCACCTTTGGGTTTTATAACATAGTGCATGATACGTTGTACATTTGGGAAGGCAATTTCAGTTTTTTTCAATCTGTCAGTATATATAAGGGTCACTTGGAGGAAGTCTATTTCATTCATCTTTTGCTATAAGTTTTTCTTTGACTCACTTGTAAAGAGGAAACCATTGAGTTATTGTACCATACCAATTTTTGTGTTTGAATCCCCTCGAGCTTGAAGTTTGAGGAAAATAAGCAATTTGCATTTCAATTGTTTGCAATACTAGTAATTACCGATAGGATGGGGAGTGTCCATGCTTGTGAGAACTATTGACAATCTACACATAATAGAAATTCTGATGCGGAAGAGAATGGTTGATTGCCCTTTTAAATTTGAGTTGTTTTAGTAGTTTTCTCCCCATATCTTATCTCCCACATTGTTAGGGAGCTTTTTTTTTTTTTTTCTTATTTATTAGAATTTTTCTATTTATTAGGATAGAGTTTTACAGGTTGTAGCGCTATGAATAACGACTTGATTTTATGAGCTCTTTGTTTTATGTCATTTGATTTTCTTCAACTTTTATCCGACACACCAATGTCTCTACAACATTTTTGCACTTGTGCCCGCAAATAAATCTCAAGTGATGAAGTTTGAATGAAATCAAAGTCGTAAATGCTTGAATTGGATTAATTTTTTTAGTGCACGGGTACCTTTTATCTCTGGAGAATAGGGACTGAACCTATTGCAGTTTTACAAAGCAGTAGCAGTGAGATGACCGTTCATTTCGTTCACTAGACCATTATTGACAACATGGTCTCTCAAGTGCTTTTGAATATGTGATAATTTTTTGGCGGAGGGCGTGCGTTGCAAGTACCGATCAGAGCTTTTGGGCAATCTGAATATCAGAGTGATTGCGCTTAAAGGTACATGAATCTCACATTCTCTAATGGAAATTGATGCAGACTACTTGACATCGGGGCGTTTTGAACAGCCTTTTTTGCTCCACCTTTTCGAAGCATCCCAATAATCAACTAAATCCAAAACAGTCTATGCAATCAGATTCTTTTTTAATTCTTAAAGATATCCCACCCTAATCAATGTCTTCAATCATGCATTCTAATTCTATTTTCATCAATGTCCACAACATTAGTACTTAGCATTGTTGGCCAACTACACTCTACCACTCTTTAGGTATCAATAAATAGTAAATTAGCACCTATTTTGTATCGCATGAAAATAGCTAAAATCCATAACCTATTGGTGAAACGATGACTTCAATCATAAACGAAACATGACCATCACCATTCGACACACTATTAATTATTGTAGCTATGTCATTGGTGACTCAACTCTAATTCTCTTTTCCTTATTGTTCTTAAACTTAAGACAATCCTTCAGAGATGTCCATCTCGCCACAATTTCAACTAACAACATTACATACCCTAGACTAACTACGACTACTCTGTTTACCCTAATTTTGCTAACACAAATATTAGTTTCTCATCTACCTTCGCTACTAAAACAATAGGCACATATTCTCCCGGTTCTATCCTACGGATGTTTTTCACTCATAATCAAATTTTGAACTTCATCAAATGTCAAGCTTCTTGATTCATATGTATTATTTAAAGCAGTATGACAAGGGCTCCAACTACTAGGTAATGATGGTAATAAAATCAAAACACATACCTTTGAATTCATTGATATACTCAACATCTAACTTACATTTGTGCAACTTTTCATATTAAGTAAACCTTATTGATTGCAAAGGGCTTCTTTTACATGTTTGACAATGTTTTTATCAGTCCCACAGTGGTCATTTCTTTCATAATATTTAACACGACATTTTGAGCCAATCTTAGTTAGAAAACAGCCACCACTTGTTTGTCCATCCAATCCTAATCAACTTGCTTCATTGACTCTCGCTTCTCTCTAGATAGAGGTAAGTGCATATTCTTTTGATACAGATAATGCTCAATCTACGTTTTCCAAAAACCAAAACCTTCCCAACAAATTCATTGATTTTCACTTTTCTCTTTTTCATCGCCTTTTATTTTGTTCAACTCAACCAAGTCTGACTCTCATATCTAGTCTAGTGAAAGATAAATGCTCAACACTCAATTAATGGAATAAGGAAATAAATTAGATACCGGCCTTACGTGGTTCGGTTGATGGAACCTACTTCACGAGCAAAGCAACACAAATTTCATTACAAATCAAGCAACGTAACAAAGATTATAATCATATCCTGAATCATTGAAACACCTTTAGTATTCCCTAATATCGAATTATTCCAAATAGATACAAGGTTTCAATCTAACAAATGAATCTACAAATCTTATCATAGGATTTATTGCTTGAAGATCCATTTCTTGGATGACATTCATGAAAAAGGCCTGCTTCTTCTGACTATAATATTTGGATCAAAATAGGAAACCCTTCTAGGAAACCTACTCTAATCAACCAGTCAAACTCAAAAACTTACTTTAGTTTGATTTTCTTCACAAATTCAAATTCGAGACATATTCTCAATTTGTGCAAATGCTGAAATTTTCTCGCTTGTTATTAAAACCACTTCACCATTTTCAGTTTTTCTTCTTTAACTAAATCACTGACATGTCCTCTCTTGGATATTACACATACAACATCATCATTTTTTACCGGCTTAAACATTTTATGATTAATGTCGGACATCATGTGCAATGAGTGGTCGATAAATAAATAACTCCTGAGGGATATTATTCGAGACATGCGTTGCCGTTCTAATGGTTAATACGCTCTCACATCAAAACGCTCTCACATCACAAGGCTCAACTTTTACAGAGTGTACCGCGGAGCGACATTACTTTATAATGAACGGTTGAGAAATCAATTATTTCCGAGAGAGAGAGGCATTGCGTTGCTCATCTATGGGTTGAGATGCTCCCACATCAACATGCTGAACTTTTACACGTTGTACTGCGGAGAGATATCACTTCACGACGATTGTTCGATGATTCAATTCGCAATGAATGGATAAGAAATTAAGGATTCGTGAAAGATATTATTCGAGGCATTGCACTGCTGGCCAGAAGTTGCGATGCTCCCCATCAAAATGCTCGGTTTTCACATACCGTACAAGCAAAAGGCATGCGCAAGGAACATGGAACATGGATTAGAACCATTATCATGAAGATAAGACGATGGCATCTAAATTGGATTCGATTACACTTTGGTATCCAAATTAAATGATGACCAAAGAAAGGGGGGGGGGGGACTTGATATGATATTCCATGGCTCATTCCGTGCATATATCAACTAATTTGGTGACTAGAATAATATGGTATACTGTGAATGAATTGGGACACATGAAGATCCCATTCACCTATTCGATCAGAAATTTGTCACGAAATTCATACACGAATTAGCCTTTGATTATTAGCTTGATTATTTAGAATAATTTTTTCAATGCTTAGAGTCATTCAGGAAGAACTGGGAGACATTGTTGTTAATTCCCAGAAAGTATTCATTAAGTCATGCCTTTAGATAAATCTCAATTAGCTCTTTCACATCATCCTTTTCCTATAGGAAAAATTATCTAGAGAGTCCTAAACTTATTATATGATAGTTAATTTAGTCTTAAACTTTTCAATTAAGCTAAATCTCAGTTAATTCTCTCTTTATGTATTTTTTTGACATTTTAACCAATAAAATCAGAAGTTTGCATATGGCAAATATGTTATATATGGAGAATAAATTCGAAACGTTTTCTTTCTTTTTTCATGTTTTGAATTTTAAAATCAGTAAGAGACAAAAAATTTGGAGATTAGAAATCGATAAGCCAACGCGGGTGTCGTTATAAAGTTAATCTAAGTGTCTTGTCACATGACAATCACATAAACAAAATCAAGTGTCACGTGATGGGCAAATAAGCGAACATCCTCTCACAGCTTCAGCTTTAATTTTATATATCAAATAGAGCGAACACGTACTTTTATTGAAAAGTTCTTCAATTAAGAAGCAGGCATTCAAATTAACAACACTTTTCTGTCAAAGTAGACATGAAGTACGCGTAGACTAATCCAAGCATGCATGGACAAACGCATTCGGGACCTCAATTATTTTTCACCAGCATCATCAGTCATCGGAAGACTCGAACTAGAATTCTCGTCTTTTCCCTTGTACAATGTTGCGCATACGAGATAATACCCAAAATTCACCATCCCAGCTCCAGCAAGCAACCAATACATACGATCCAACCTCCCATTGTTCAAGTTCTCCGGCAACCACCCGGTGCTCCTCCGAACCAGATCGACCAACACGGTGCTCAAATAAAACGAAATCCCAATGATCGCCGAGACCATCGCAGTGGCACTGTTGCTTAAGTTCACTGGGAATTCTCGGAAGTACAACGACACTTGCCCTGGAAAATGGAATGCTTCTCCGATTCCGACTAGAATCAACTGAGGGGATAGCCACAGTGCAGACATTGGGACTGTGGGAGTGTCGACATTGTGGAGATGGGCTGTCCTTAGCCTGAATGACTCGATTAGTGCCGCTACAATCAAGCTGAGCACACTCAGGAGATGTCCAACACCAATCCTGAGAAATACCGTTGGAGGCAAACCAGTAATCTTTTTCCACAGAGAGAATGTGGATTGAAAGCGATCAATCAAAGCAAGAGAGACCGAAGCGGAGATCATGATCATGACAAGGAATGAACTGGCCGGGATCATGAAATGGGGTCCTAAGTGGCGATCCATGGTTAGGGCTTGGAGGAATATCATGCTGATTTGGACAGCGATTGGGGTGCTCAAGAAGATGGCGGATGACCACAGTGGTAACATTTTGATCACACATTTTAGCTCCTCCACTTGTTGCACTGAGCATAGCCTCCAAGGTTCGGCAATTGAGTTGTCAGACTTGGTGTCTCCATCAATTTTCACAGCGGCACGATTCAAGAACCTGAGAAAGAGAAAAGGAATCGACTCCCATCACTTTTAATTTGAATTACTTGTAAAGCCTGGTTTCACTGATCAATATTCATTCGCATCCGCTAATGAATGAGGATAGTGAAACGAGCATACGAGCATCGCTTGATGTTCTTATACAAAAGGACGTGCATGTTTATTGGGCTATTCCTATATATCCAGCTTTCTTCTTGTTTTTTATATAATGACCAAGAAGTCCAAGTTCGACCTTAGCTGGCTCGAGTCTAAGCCTAGGTGGCTGGTTCAGATCTCAGATTGTTGGCACTTGATAGATGGAGAATCAAGCTGGTGCCGTGTGCAAAATTTACCCACCCATTTTTTTTCCTTAACCACTAAATTAACTGAATGAATTATGCCTAAGCATCTTGATTGTTGGTCCTATTTATTAGGAAAGATAAAAAAAATTATCAATGAATGCCATGTATATTCTTGTGTCATTTAGGCGAAGAAGCCAGTGAACAATTTATGTATGAACAGTATTAATTACGCATTGTTGTTTGTAGGTACCTGAAGTTCTTTTTAGGCGGTATGTCCACCTCCTTATTCCGTTCATGTTGGCCGTAATAGAACTCATCAGTATTCAGAGGGAGCTGAAGCTTTCGTTTCCTAAAGCTAGCAACGACAACACGAGCCAAGCTCAGTAATGGACTCCCCTGAGGGGTCTCATGGCAATAATACCGATTTCCCGCAACGAAAACAGCGAGCCCAATCAGGTTCGCAGCAACAGATAACCAAAATCCCAAGGCCCAGCTCACATTGTCCTCAATATACACGATCAGCGTGCTGCTTAGGGCGTAAGTGGCGTATGCTGCAAAGAAGAACCAGTTGAAGAAAGTCGATTGATCCTTGTGGCTTTCAAACTGGTTCGCACCAAATGTTGCTGTGGTGAACCTGACTCCGGATGCTCCAAGTGTTGCTAGAACTACCCCTGTGTAGAGCACAAAGAATTGGAGGAACGATGGGGCTTTGCATGAGCTTGATTTGTTTCCACACGGCTCGGGTCTCAACGAATTAAGCGTCGCTGTTAAGGATAAAAGAACCATACCCTGCAAGTGGCAAGTTGGCCAAAAGAAAATGCTATTGATCAGTAATGAGCAAACCCACTTTGATAATTCATTGAGACGAGATTTTTAGGAGGACTTTTCTACAAGAGATCCCTAGAGGTATGTGCTCCACTTATATCAATGTCTCCGACGTTGAAAATGAGCAAAGATTGCTCAGGAGGCAGGTTGTTACAGTTACTGAGAATTCCTTTCTTATCCATTTCGTTTTTAGTGCTCTTGATCAGTTCACTATCAAAACCATGTGATAATCTACAAACTCTTAAGTATTATATTACTTGCAATTAGCCCACTATTATCCAACACCGTCTAATTTAGCAATTAAAAGAGAAGCCGTCAACAGCAAGATTGTGAGGTTGGGGTGCTATCATACCATTGAGGCTACGAAGGAAGAAATGGAGGCGACCAAGAAGCATCCTAGGACGGAGTCGGCTATGACTGCGCCAAGGATCGGGAGGAGGGAGACACAGCCATTGATCACGTTGTAAATCTGCGCTGCATCAATTTGGTTCACATTGAACTCTTTGATTAAGTACACAATGAAGTTCGTCATCCATCCAGTTCCACCCATGCTCCACAAGGCCGCCGAGCCTAGTTCATCATGGCAGACACGTTTCAGACGTTCATACGAATAAAGCTAGTTTTAGTCACGCAGAGAGAGAGAGTGAGAGAGAGAGAGAGAGACCTATGATGAATGGGAATGTAATCCAACCGGGTCGTCTACTCTCAGCGTTGCAGAGTTTTAGTTCGGCCTCTCCGTTGTTGCCTGTGACGCATTTGGCTTTGCTTGAGCCTGACCTTTCCATCCTTAGCTCTTGAGTGAACTTGTTTGCTAATGGGAGGGGCACTGTGTTTACTTATAGGGGAGATGGCGTGCCCATATTGGTGTCAACAGCTACTCCCACCATGAGCAAAGGTATTATTGCTGAGAGGATAGTTCACACCGTGGGAAAATCTACATCCCACATTCGAACCTCAAAAGCCCATCCAGACACTGTGCGTTTGCTATAAGTGTAGGCCCAAGAGAATAGTGCGTACAGGAGTGGTGACGCATCATTTTTACACTAATCCACTCAATAAGCGACACGTGTCATATTTAGCCCCACCCGTCAAAGAATTTGACCTTAGCATGTCTACCTCCTTTCTCTCTCTTCATTCATTCAATGTGCCATGAGAAGGTCCCACCTGCACCGCCAAAAAGTGGCACTCTCTCTCTCTCGCTTCTTTCCTATACCCTCTTTTTCTCTCTGGCTCATGCTGCTTTGACTTCAATCCTAAAACCACCGAGAAAAACTCCCTCGCGTTGGTTTTCTTGTAATTTCGTCCTCCGTTATCTCCAGTCTCCGACCACCCGTCTGTCTCTAGTTATCATCTTCGGCCAGTTAGGTTTTCATTTTCCTCTAATCCTTGCATATGCTCAAGGTCTGAATTCCTATTCCCACTACTCAAGTTTGATTCGTAGTTTTGCTCTGTCCACGGTTATCAACGCGCTTTAGGTTTTGCCTTAGGGGGCTTCCAGGGTTTCCACCATGACCAAACTCGCTCTCGCTCTCTATGCTCTCTCATCCCTAGAAGAAAATATTGCATAGGAAAGAAGAGAGAGAGAGAGAGAGAGAGAGAGAGAGAGCGCTTCGTTCTTTGCAGCGCAAGTGGGCAAAATAATGATAGTGATGAATAAGCAAATAGTTTAAGTGATCGAACATGGACCAACAATTTCAACATCAACACGATCTCTTGTTCAAGCAGTTGGAGAAGAACAACCACCAGCTCCACCTGCTCTTACAAGTGACTATATCTAGAGAAGACTTGCACTAAAAACTAATGCCGAGTATTTATTATACTATGCATTGTCTTTATTTGAAATTTAAGAGTATTTCTTCTTGTATGACACTTAAAACTTAAAGAAAATTGGAATCAGCTTCAAAGTTACCTTTGAAGGAATCAATGAAGAAAGGGAAATGAAGTTGAACATCTTGCTTGATGATTTTGAGACATTTAAAATGGAGCCAAATGAAGACATCAAAGACATGTCTATGCATTACAACGACATCGTGCATGGACTTGCTGAACATGGCAAGATCTACACAAATGAAGAACATGCAAGCAGTTCTTCGAGCACTACCAAAATAATGGGTTCATGTGAAGACATCCCCAAAAGAAAGATGGAATAAAATCTACTCCGATGTTAATTTACATCCCGAAAAAGGAGTGTTCTTAACTTAGTGAGTATGCAAAATAGAACATCGTCCCTTTTGAATATTGGCTGTTACACTTCTATCCTCTCAAGCGGAAATTTTCACTCAAAGGTGAAAAATGTTTGAAGCTCGGAGCTTGAAGTAATGTTGGTCGCATCTCACAAGGTTTGATGCTCTTCACCAACGCGCATCGATCTGACTTATTCTAGTACTTCAATTATTGACTAAGAAAAGAAGTTGAGCTTGATTTCAATCAATCGCTCCGACTAAGTGCTCTTTTACTTATATCGATCCTTGTGTCAATCGAATCCTCGCCTAAGTGATTCATGTTTGCATCAATTGATACGATGACTAAGGACATCTTATGCGTGCATGAAAAAAGACATATTGTTGGAAATTAATCCAGAGAAAGCACAATGTTTATTGCAATCAGAACATGAAAGTAAAGAAGATGATAACAACTTTATAATTTCATTCCCTTTACAAATCTTGGAGGAGAAGAAAATAAGATATAACATAAAATTGGAGGTGAGGTACGAATAACCGAATCTCCTTAAGGCGATTAGTTCCTGCCAAAGGTGCCCCGCAGATTCACGAACTATGCCTCCCAAGATACAACACCTCGAACCTGTTTGGATTAGCACTATGCAAACAGGACTCTGTCGAACCGTTCAATTGAATCAGTACACTCAAGAAAAACAGAAGAGTAGAAAAGTGTATCAAAGCCTTTTTGGAATCAAGTTGGAAAAACCAAAAAGCCAAAAAAACCCTTATGATGTCTTTTTGTGGGGTATTTTATTAAGAATATAATTTGCAGTTAAAATTGCCCCCCCACAAGTTCTGAGGTAAACCTGAACTCAAAAGTATGGCGTTAGCCATCTCCTTTAGTGTCCTGTTCAATTGTTCAGCAATTCCATTTTGTTGTGGAGTATAAGATACAGTCGTTTGGAGAATTATTCCAAAACTAGCACAAAACTCTTTGAAATTGATTGAACTGTATTATTCTCCTCTATTATGAGGCACGTAATGAGATCTTCAAGGCTCATCTCCTTCCGTTTGTACTTCAAATAATTTTTAAAGTCTGACCAGCCCGGAGGTAGTTTCTCAATCATAGCCACCACTTGGAATGATTCACTAAGTATCATTCCCTCAGCAGAGATGTCACTCAGAATTAATTGCAATTTTTTAACCTGACTCGTGACAAATTTAGAATCCACCATCTTGTAATCCAAGAATTTGGCAACCACAAATTTCTTGGTGCCAGCATCCTCAGTTTTGTATTGTTTCTCTAAGGATTCCCATAACTGCTTAGCAGATTCAATATTACAATAAACATTATAAAGATAATTCACTAAACAGTTAAGGATATAATTTCGGCATAAGAAGTCTCCATGCTTCCAAGCCTCCAACGCACCGAGCGTCGTGACATCTTGCTCATTTGGACTAATTATTGGGCACACCTCCGATAAATGTTTCGTCAGATTGAGCATGGTTAGATAGAAGAACATCTTCTACTGCCATTGTTTAAAGCCCACTTCAGTGAATTTCTCTGGTTTCTCATTAGTTATAACTGGAGGCGTTGCCACAGTAGGGAAAGTTCGTTGAACCATCCCTCCAGAAATGGAGCCAAAAGCCATTTGCCTTGTACTATTCTGAAAAACAGTCCTGGACATACCAGTCGTATGACTTATACCCACACCACCAAAATTGGTGTTAACCCAAGGGCCCGTAGCATTGGCTGCTACAAATTCAAACCCCGAGGGTTGAACATATTCCATAGCAATGGTCGAATCGACCATAGGAATGTCTTCTGAAACATTCTTGACATTGAATGGCACTTGATTGTTTTTAGCCATCTCAATAATTTGACAAGAACAACAAACAGTGTGAGATAATCGCCTTAAGATTGTTGGAAATTAATCCAGAGAAAGCACATTGTTTGAACATGAAAGTAAAGAAGATGATAACAACTTTATAATTTCATTCCATTTACAAATCTTGGAGAAGAATAAAATAAGACATAACATAAAATTGGAGGTGAGGTACGGATAACCGAATCTCCTTAAGGCGATTAGTTCTTGCCAAAGGTGTCTCGCAAATTCACGAACTATGCCTCCTAAGATACAACACCTTGAACCTGTTTGAATTAGCACTATGCAAACAGGACTCTGTCGAACCGTTCAATTGAACCAACACACTCAGGAAAAACAAAAGAGTAGAAAAGTGTATCAGAGCCTTTTTGGAATTGAGTCAGAAAAATCAAAAAGCCAAAAAACCCTTATGAAGCTCTATGCTCATATCTATTTATAGAGCTTTTTAGTTCATGTACTAAAGAGATACATGAATTAAATAGACGTGTGTATCCACGAGATTCATGAATAAAGAGATATGTGAATCCAAAAGATTCAGGTATCCAAAGATACGTGAATTGAAGAGATTCATAAACTCAATAAATACATTAACTAAATGATACATGAATCTAGGAAATTCATGAATTCAATAGATACGTGAACATAAAAGTATAGGAAATTCATGAATCCAAAAAAAGATACGTGAATGGAAAAAACATATCTTAATTTATTGGCATTCGTTGATCCATTAATCATAATTATAATCATAATTATAACACATATGTCATGTGTTCACGTGGATGAACCGAATGGGAGTGCGCGTTATCATGTTTCTCATCGCCAATGATCCATAGGCAGAAACCACACCGTGGAGCAGAGATTAGGTCGTGCAGCATTTTCCTTCTGTTGTTGTAATGTCCATCTTTCAAATCAACATCATGATTTGGACTTTGACTTTCGTGCCCACTCCAGAGGAGGGACACAGCATGGAACTCATTTAAAAATAACAGGCTAAAGGGGCGTCGACCCGCCTCCAAGAATTTTCTGGAGTATTTTCACACGGAGAAAGGCAATAGGTAGAGCAATACAACATAATTTGACATCAGGGTGCACTACAGCCAAAAATTTTGTTTGTCATTTCATCAACATTTTGAAAGCTTAAACCATATGACGGATGGTCATCAAAAAAAAAATCATATGATGGATGGAGATTACAAAGCTATAAGGCACACCATAACCATGTAATTAAGCAAACACTTTGGTTAGATGTGAAGGGATCGGCACTGCAGGATATCGATCTTACCTTTCTATCATGGTTTGATAACTTGATAGATCTGGAAGATATTTAGGTTGTAACCAGAGCTCAAATGTCCACAACATGAGGTAGAGATGGATCGATATGTATATATACATATGGCTTTTGATACAATTGACAATTTTTTTTCCTTTTGGAGGAAATCCCATGACGACTGTACAATATATCCGGTTATTAGCGTGAATTACAAAATGTTTTGTTGTGCGTTAATAAGAATCTTAAATGCATTCTTGACTAGCCTTTCAAACTCTTATGGGCTAACAAATACATATATAAAAAATGAAACTGCCTTGTTTCTTAGAAACTTTTCTTGTAACTTGATAAATTCTCTAAGAGCATTCATAAACAAAACAATTGAGGAAAAAAATTGGGCGTGATTAGGGTTCTTTGGTTTTGATATGACAAATTTATTTACTTTCAAAGCCCCCAAACTAGCCGTAGCAACAAACTGCACTAATCGTTTTAAAGATACAAGGAAATATAGCATGATCTACATTTCATATGGACCAAACCCATTTTGATCATTAGTAATATGAGCCCACAAATTGATCCCCATGATTAATGTCAAGATGTTTTAGTCCACATAGTGTACGAATCGTAGTTTATCCATTTGTCTTCCAGGACAATTATTAATTTACAGAATATTTTTTGTCATTTTGATCGTTTTCACTGTTTGGAAAAATATATGAAAAATGTGTTCATTATTAACAAGAATCTATGCTTTGACACTTTTTATTGACGATGAAACATTTTATATTAACTCATTTCTTAAGAGAATAAAAGATCAAAGTTAGAGAAATCTCTTTTAAATTATTAATTTTCTGCGAAATGAAAATGTGGTTTCTTTTCCCTCTATTAGTTTTGAATTTGTTTAAGATAAATACTAATGTGAGAGGCAGGCAAAATACAACTAAACGACACTATTTCTCTGAGTTAGACGTGAAATATACATAGACTAATCCTCAGACTAACGCATTCGAACATCATTTTTGTTCACCATCAACTTCAGTCATTCCAGATTCGAATTCCAAATAGCCATCCCGACCCCAGCACACAACCAGTACATGCAATCTGACTTCCCATTGTTCAAATTCTTCGGCAACCATCCGGTGCTCCTCCAGACCAGATCAACGAACAGGGTACTCAAATAATAAAAAATCCCCAATGATCGCCTTGACCATCGCAGTTGCGCTCTTCCTAAGTTCGCTGGAGCAGAAGTACAAAGAAATGTCGCGGAAGATGAAACGCTTCATCCATACGTACCAGAATCAGATGAGGAAATTGCCACAGCGTAGACATTTCACCTGTGGAGCTGTTGACATTTTTTAGCCTTAGTGATTCAACTATTGCTGATACAGTCATCCCAGGCTCGCTAAGATGATGACCTTCACCAATTCTGGGAAACACTGTTGGAGGTAAATTGGTCAGCTTTTGCCACAGCGGAAATAGGAAGCGAAAGCGATTGATCAAAGCAAGAGAGACCAAGGCAGAGATCATGATCGTGTCGAGGTCTGAACCGGCAGGGATCGTGAAATGGGGTCCTAAGCGGCAGTCCTTGGAGGGCCTTGACGGCTGTCATGCTGTTTTGGACAGCGATTGGGGTGCTGAGGAATATGACACTGGACTACAGTTGTAAATGTTGATCACCGTGTTTCCCCCACTTGTTGCACAGCGCATAGCCTCCAAGGTTTCGGATCAACATCTCGTTGAACTTGGCGTTGCCAACTGTTTCCCCAGCAGCGTGCTTGAAGAATCTGTGAAAGGGATAGAATGGGCTCGCATCACGGTTTAAAATAGCGCATTTCCTTTGACATCTTATGCCATGATGGCTGCATTTTCCCGATCAGTATCGCATCATATCCATGAGATGCTCTCATGTGAAATGACTTGCGCACATTTATTGATATTTTGTATGCAGCCAGCTTTCTTTGTTTTTTAAGGAAGAAGTCCAAAGTTTGTACTTAGCTAGGTAAACATCAGAACGCCTCACGGGCTATGCAAAATTCGATTCTAAGTCAAGGTGAGTTGCTCAAATATCGGATTGTTTGCTCTTGATGGACGAGGAGTTAATATTAGTGTCGCTTGCCTATTCTACACACGTATCTCTGTTCTTTAAACCTCTAAACAAACCTAATTAGATCATGTCTAGCTACCGTGATTGTCGGTTCAGTCTTATGTATCTGGGAAGACATAACATTCATCCGTCAATGCCATGTATATTGTTGCATCATGTGGTGGAGATGTCTTATCAAACATTTCATTTTACGTAGAAATAGTTCTTCCACCTCTAGCTTGTACGTACCTGAAGTTCTTTTTTGGTACGTCCACCTCCCTGTTCTGTCCAAGTTGGCTGTACTAGTGCCCGTCCATGTCGGCTGTAATAGCACTCATCACTACACAGTGGGAGCGGGAGCTTGCATTTTCGAAGACTAGCGACGAGAACACGACCTAAGTTCAGTGGCGACAATACCAGTTTCCCACGTGGAAGGTTCAGACCAGTGAATCGCGCGAAGAAGAACCAGTTGAAGAAAAGTGGATTAATCCTTTTGGCTCTCAATCCGGGAAGAGAAAAAGAATCATGTTGTGGTGGTGAACTTCGCTCTGGACGGTCCAAGGGTAGCTAGAACAATTCCTGTGCGAGGCACGCTGAATTGAAAGTTTGATGAGGCTTTGCACGAGCTTGAGTTGCTTTCGCTCGGCTCAGGTCTCAACGAACTAAGTGTTGCTGTTAAGGATGAAAGAATAACACCTGCAGGTGGCCAGTTGGCCGAAGCAAAAATGATAAACCACTGATCAATCAGCTCTTCTGGATGCAGTTCAAGAATTCAATGAGAACAAGATACTCAGTAAGACTTATTTGCAAGGGCCCGAGGACACCTAACACTGAAAAATGATAAAGATTCCTTGGAAAGCGGGTGTTTTTAGTTTGATCCTGAATGTTCTTTTTGGTTGATGTTCTTGATCAGTTCGCTGTGAAAAATATGTAATTATTTACAAAATCTTCATGAAAAAGGACTTACAAATCAGTTCACTCAACCTTCTTAAAAAGGGCGAATTTCTGGGTGGCCAAAAAGCCGACCTGCTATCCATGGGCCTGGAAGAAGATCCTCCAACTCAGGTTTGAGTGTCGAAACTCCTTCTATTGGAGAATCGGGGATGGTTGCTCGGTATCCTTCTAGTTTGATAACTGGCACCCTAGGGGCTCTTTGAACTTGTACTTTCCAGACTCAGTCATATATGCATCTGGCCTTCCTAGGCAGGCGATAGTGGCAGATCTATTCACTGATTGTGGAGCTATGATTAAGGGAGTCTTGGACTCTTGGGCGGATCCCCTTCCCACCCTCTCCCACTCTTCCGATCGTTTCAGCTGGAAGGAAAACACCTCCCATCTCTTTACGGTGGCCTCGACGTGGGATTTGATCAGGAGGAGGAAGACTCGGGTCTCCTGGCACACATTCATTTGGAACAACTCCATCACTCCAAGGTACCAATTTAAACTTTGGCTTATTGCCAAACACAAGCTTATTAACTGAGCTCTATTATTATCTTATGGTAGGATAGATAATACCTTGTGTCCCTTCTGCAACGAGGTACCGGATTCTATAGACCACCTATTTTTTGGCTGCCGCACCTCTGCTGGCATCGCCTTCTTTTGGGCCTCCAAGTGCAATCTTTCGTGGCGAAACAATTCATGGGTTGAGAATCTCAATTGGGCCGCCACTTTCCTTATGGGCAAAGACTTTTATAAGTGCATTACTCGCTTCTCTTTTGGTACTCTTTATTATTTCATATGGAAGCATAGAAACGGCATCCTATTTCAAGATTAGAGCTTATTCGTCCCAACAGTGAAGAACCAATTCATCAAGGTCATTAGAGACAAGGCCACCGCCTAAAGGAGTGTGGATGATACTTATAGAAACCGGAGGCTACAGCGTAGCTAGGGTATTGATCCGATCATTTTGTCAGCTGGGGACTCTTCTACTTCTGCAGGGCCCTAGCCTAGTGTTAGCTGTCTGGATACTCTTCATCTGCACGGTTGCTTCCTTGATGGTTCTTCACTTTTGTCGCTGCCGAATGTGTGCATAGATTGCAGTTCATTTGGCCTTTCGTGGCCTCCCGCTGCTTTTTGCCTTATTTGGCTGTTTCGCATCCTTAAGCCCACTATTGCGGTCCTTTTTTGCATTCGGCTTCCTTTCACACACTCTAATTTGTTGTCTTGGTGAGTGCAAATTTTGTGACGCCGGATCTTTTGTAATTATTGGTTAAAGCTCAATATATTCCTACCCTTCACCAAAAAAAAAAAAAAAACAAACAAAATCTAATTATCATATTATCTGCAATTACCCCAATAGTATCAGGCTTTGTAATAGAGGGAAAAAAGCCATAATACCATTAATTAATGCAATCACCGCGGGAATGGCAATGATGTAGTAGTCCGTGTCATCAATTTTGTTTGCATATTTAGCCGAAGGACCAATGTAAGCAAAAAAAATAAAAATAAAAATAAAATTCAAGGACTCAATTGGGAAAAAATAACATGTGGGTTAAATTGCCAAGAATTCTAAATCGACACATTTGCACCATATGTACCCCAAATTAATTTTCATACCATAAAATATTAGGGATATAAGCAGATTTTTGAAATTCAATGGAGCTTTTAGTGTAAAAGATGGACCCAACAAAAACCGAGCCCATGTTTTCTAAAGCCCAGGCCCTAACCCACTCTCATTCTCTTTTAACAGATGATGTAGATGAGCATAAAAGGGGGAAAAAGAAAGAAGGAAAATTTGGCAATGACAAAACCGAGGAAGGGAAAAGAGAGGAGATAAAAAGCTTGCACACACACATTACAGGGACCTCATCAAACCTGATGTAGCCCAAAGTCAACTACTAAGACGATAGGATCGGGAGAATGACTTCAACGCATGGAAACTTAGGGTGTGTTGGGCAACTTGCCAAATAGCAAAAAATTCTTTTTTTTTTGCTTTTAGGAGTAGATTTAAAACAGAAATCCGTTTAGTAAATTTTTTGTTCCCAAATATAGATTTGAAGTAGAATTGAGAAGTTAAAAAAAGTTGATTATTTGTTCCCAATGACAATTCCAAAATCGAGCCAACTCAGTTTTTCTCTTTTCTCTTCTTTTCTTCTTGTTATTCTTCCTTCTCTCTTCTTCTTCCACTATTGTCGCTGCTACCACCATCGTTGTCCATCGCCACCAATCACCGCTAACCAGTTGAATGAGGTCTGGCGACCTCATTGGAGGCTCACCAAGGCAAGGCTTGACTAGCCTCACCTCGTTGAGCGAGGCTTGGTCGAGCCATGGATGGACGAGGCTCAACCTCGGCCAGATTTGGCGAGGCCAAGCTTGCCTATTCGTCGGCAGGGCTCGACCTTGCCAAGCACCATGAGGTCGGACTCACTGCAAGGGCTATGTCGACCTTGCAGTGGGCCGACGAGGCACAGCCTTGCCACCGGTTAGCAATGCTCCAGTGAGGCCAGCGACCAACCAAAGGTTGAAGAAGAAGAAGTGAAAGAAAAAAATAAGAAAAAAAAGAAAAATTGGAAAAAATGATAAAGTTGTTAAAAAATTAAAAGAAAATGGTTTGTAATAGAAATTTTGAGGACAATACCAAACGCAATTCTTTCCTGGGAATAGAAATTTTAAACAGTTACCAAATACCTTAAAATGCTTAAAAATTGTTCCTGAGAGCAAAATCAAAAAGAATCATTTCTGGTCATAAATTATTTTCGAGAATAGAATGATTACCAAACACGTCATTGTCATCAAAGTGGAGCAGGAATTTTTGTTCTGCGCAAGCTTGGGAAAATGGGTATAATTTTGTCAATTTAGATCAAAATGACTTGATTTTAAAGCTAAAAGAACGGAGACTCGAAGATCTATAACTTTCATGTTTTGAGTTTTCTCAAATAAGCATTATAGACTTGTCGAATTCTGATCAAAGTGGGCGAAACGAGAATGGACAAAATGAAGAAAAGGATGGAAACTTCAATGGTTGTTAGCCCTCCAAGGAAGTTAAAATGGCATCAATTCTTTGAGCTTGACGAATACAACTTTTCAAGAATGCAAGCTTTAAATGTCCCGATTCTTCAAGGACGAAGTGAAAACTCTTCTAGGTCTTTCAAAGGGTTTGGACTCTTCAGAGTTCAAGATAACTGCATTAAGCAAGTTTGCATTAATCAAATTCGGTCTGCAATTTACAAAATTTTGACAACCCTTTATAGAAATACAAAAAAAAAAAAAAGAGCAAAAGACTAAAGTCAAACCTATAAACTATAAGTTACATAGAACTAGAAGCTAATAAATGTACAATATTTTCAGTGCTTGTAGTTCTCCCAAAAAGTCTTGATGTAAGCTTTTGATACATGAGAAATGATAAGTCTTGATGACAAAGTCAAAGATGAGACCTTATCGATGAAGGGCTTTTCGATGAGAGTGTTGTCAATCTTAAATGCTTGCAAAATTTCTTGGTTAAACGAGTTAGTCTTGAATACAAGCTACATCAAAATTGGATTAGTTTCATTTCTCACCGCTCAATAAATAATCAAACTCATTATTCATTTAATTGAAGTAATTTTTGAAGTAAAGTTATAAATTTGAAGTAATGAGAGTTTTGAACTTTGAAATTTGATTAATGAGTTGTTAAGCTATCGGTTTTGTGAAAATGATAATTTAGAAAGTTGTGAAGTTGTGGGATTTGACAAAAATCAAATTTGAATTATGCTTTGATCAAAAAGGATTTTTAAAATTAGGCATTAACAAACAAAGGTGAATATTCACTATAAAAGAGTTTTTTCGTTAGAGCATAGAAGTCATACTATGGGCAAATAAGCTTAGTTTAATCAAGTAGTAGTTATGGTAGTTTGTTACTTGATTTTGATATTATTTTTCAATTAATTGATAGGAATACAAGTTCGTCAACTCGAGTAGCCTTCGTGGGTTAGTTTTTAGCTTTCCCAAGTAATTGATAAATATCTTTTCTTTAGTTTTGTAAAAATCATGTCTATTACATGGTTTGATAATCCTTCAAAAAGAAACAATGGTGCTTGGGCCTTATTAGATTCATAAAATTAGATGGAGCATTCATTACCATTTTAGCCATTTGAATTGGCAAAAAATTCTTTGATTATAGGTTGAGCTGATTGCCTACAATTGATTTGCAAAACCTTTTACAAAAGAATTATGAAAAGTTTCCGATTTATGAATATAGATTATAAAAGGTAGTCTATTATAAATTGAATCATAAAAAGTTCTATGTTTTGGTTAGCAAGCCTGACTTTTTAAGATGAAATTTAGATTTGATTTGTGGGTTATTAGAAAATGGTGTTAGTGGATTACACTCGTGTTGTTATGATTAGAACCCATTAAGATGTAAGTATGCATACTGTTATAAGAATGTTTTTCTGAACCAAACCATTACTTGATAGAGGTGGAGACCTAATCAAAGGGGAAACTCAGTCAAGTGTGACCAAGGGGGTATTGAGCATTAAATTGGTTGATAGAGCGGAACTTTGATTTGATTTAATAGATTGATTGATGGAATAAATTATTGATCGTTGATTTGTTATTATTGATTGATTCGATATGCAAAAAGCTTTGTTGAAAAGATATAACCCGCTTTTGATATTTTACATATATCGTACACTGGATTTAGAATTGATGAGTGTGATATCTTTTTATAAAGATGTAAAGTGAATATTTGATCTGTTTAGAAAAGATGAACTACTCACTAGACTTTAGTTGCTTATTCTATTTATCTTACATAATTTTTAGGTTTTTTAGTTAGCCACAAGTAGGACGAGAGCTGTTACGTTACCAATAGGACACTTTGATACTGAAATTTTGGGTATGAGTTGCTTATATCTAAGATGAACTTATGAGTTTGGTTGTTAATAAAGATGTACATATCCTATTGCAGGATTATAACTCTAATCTTGAAACTAGATGACTCTTTTATCAAAATATATATATATATATATATATATATATATATATTGATAACAAGTTGATCATGGTTATACTTAAGACTGCATCTTTCAAATAGGAGGACAGTCATGTCATTGCCAATGTTCTTGTAGAGGTGGAGTGTGACACTCAGGGCAAAATTAGAGATTTTCCAAGATTTTGGTGATTAGGGGTATGCAAAATACCCGGGATCCACCCGGACCGCCCGGAACCGGACCGGAACCGCCCGGAACCGGCGGGTCTTGAGGGAACCGGTCCGGTTCCCGGTTCCAATAAATTAGAACCGGTGGGTACCGGTCCGGTTCCCGGTTCCGTGGGTGGATCCGCCCGCCCGCCCACCCGGACTGGACCGGAACCTTTTTAATATTAAAAAAAAATTACAAAAAGAAACCCTACATCTTATCTCACTCTCTAGGGAACCTTTACCTTTGGTCAAAGAAAATTTAATCATCTATGGTTATTTGCAAGTAGGAAATGGGAGAATGTTGTATTCCATTTGTTCGCGTTTTTTTTTTATCTACAAGATACATTTATAATTACAACAAATGAATCTTTGTTCCACGTACTTAAATTTGATTTTTCTTTCTTTGGCTTGCTTTGATGTCATGTAATTTTTTTTTTGGTAAGTAATGTCACGTAATTGTTTTATGTTGAAAACCAAAAAAAATTTCTCGTCAAAATCGGTTCCATGGATCCATCCAGGAACCGGACCGGACTGGCGGTCCGGTTCCCGGGTGGATCCATGCAACAAATGGGTGGATCCCGGTTCCAATTTTTCGGAACCGGTCCTTAGCGGGCGGTTCCCGATTCTAGGTCAGGAACCGCCCGCCCGGACCATGCACACCCCTATTGGTGATTTCTTTATGACCCAAAAATTAATTTATGTAAATGTGATATGATTGTACTAGTTTAAGATTTTTTGTAACATAAGAATTAGTTTAAGGTAAATGTAACTCATGTGTACCAATTTGAAATTTTATAGTATTAACCTTAAACATGTTGCAAAGTTCAAGGACCAATGGTACCCTTATCCCAGAATGCATGGCCCTTTATTGAGGATTTCATATTTTGAAAATGTAACCGTCTTGAACTCGCCGTTAGTGGAATTTAAGTGTCAAAAACAACACGTGCTGGATGGCCAAATGTTACACATGGGAGCCTCTCGGATTTCCGGCACTTGAATTCCAACAATTGCAAGCTAGAGACTCAGTTTGGAATTTTCTAAAATCTTAATCTTGTTTTTTTGAACATGAAGAGATTAAGAACCCATTGCAATTGCTTATTTTTGGCATAGCATGGATAGAGAATATTGTTCGCCCATCCATTCTCGGCCTTCCCGTGATTAGATCATATGTTAAGTATTGGGGTTTTTCCATCTCCAAAAACGGAAGAAATGCAGGTGAGTTTAAAGGGCAATAGTTTATTTGGTTTAATTAAGTTCCCGAATCTATTAAATTTCTAGTTCACATAAATGAAGTGTTCTCCCATGCTTTGCTTGGGTATCTAATCGACCCTAATTGACTAAAGGTAGCTGCAAAAGGTAAGATAATTCCTCGTTAAATTGATACTAAGTTGTGATTGGTAGGGTTTGGGAGAATCATGTTAAGTCTCTGACTTCGTAGTTCATTAGTTTTCGTTTGAGTGATTCACCTTTGAAAAGTCCGTGAAAAATCCTTTCAATGATTGCTTCAAACTCTTAATAAATGCGAATGTGTTATGTTTAGATGAAGTTGAATTTTATATTTTGTAATCTCATTGCAGATTTAAAAGTTCAATGGTAACGTTGTAACAGGATCATATATTCTGTTTAATTTTCTTACAATCGAAAGCAGGACATCCATTCACCAATTTGCGCTGCTTAAGCCTTAAATCAACTACATTATACTTTAAATTAGCAATAATTTGCCAAGTAATAAAATATATCATCCATTGCATTTTGCTAAGTTTTAAATTAAATGAATTTTTTTATTGTAAGATTTTTTCTATAATTGAGCGATATAATACTTCTCTTTATAATCACCGCCCGCAGTGGCCGCAATGGTTAGAGCTTTCTCCCCTTACCGAGAGGGGAGGGGTTCGAAACCCCGCAACCCCATTGCGCAACTCACCTGCAGCTAGATTTCCCGAGTCATCAAAAAAAAAAATACTTCTCTTTATGTATTGTTTTACATTTAAACTAATAATATATAGAGTTTTGGAAATAGCAAACAAACTAAATCTTTACGAATAAATTTGATAATTTCATAGTTTGATTAAACTCATTAGGAGAGAAAATCTTTGACATGATAAATAAATAAATAAATTCATGCTTATTAGTCGAACATAGGCCACATGGCAAAATCATACTAAGTGTCTTGCCATGTGGCAATTACAGAAACAAAGTTAAATGCCAAATGGCAAGCAAAGGAGCGAACTTTCTCTCTCAGCTCTTGCTTTTAACTTAGATATAATAGATATGCACAAACACATATTTTTATTGAGAAAGTCTTCCACGAAGAAGCGGGCATTCAAATTAACAGCATTTTTGTCTAACTAGACAAGAAATGTACATAGACTAATTCCAGCGCCAGCATGCATGGACAAACGTATTTAGGACCTCATTCTTTTTCGCCGGCATCATCCCTCAATGGAAGATTCGAACTAGAACTCCCATCTTTTCCCTTGTACAACTTTGCGCATACGAGATAATACCCGAAATTTGCCATCCCAACCCCAGCAAGCAACCAATACATACAATCCAACCTCCCGTCGTTCAAGTTGTCCGGCAACCACCCCGTGCTCCTTCGAACCAGATCGATCAACACGGTGCTCAAATAATAAGATATCCCAATCACCGCCGACACCATTGCGGTCGCGCTGTTGCTTAAGTTCGCCGGGAATTCTCGGAAGTACAGCAACACTTGTCCCGGAAAATGGAATGCTTCTCCAATCCCTACCAGAATCAATTGAGGAAATAGCCACAGCACAGACATCGGGACTGTATGATCGTAAACGTTCTGAAGATGGTGGAGATGGGATGTCCTGAGCCTGCGTGACTCTATTAGTGCCGATACAATCATGCCGAGCACATTCAGGAGATGACCCGTACCGATCCTGTGGAATACTGTTGGAGGTGAACCGGTCAGCTTTTTCCACAGCGGGAATGAGGATCGAAAGCGATCGATCAAAGCAAGAGAGACCAAGGTGGAGATCATGACCATGACGATGATTGAACCGGCCGGGATCGTGAAATGGGGTCCTAGGTGGCGGTCCATGGTTAAGGCTTGGAGGACTGTCATGCTGTTTTGGACAGCGATCGGGATGCTCAAGAAGATGGTGCTTGACCACACTGGTAACACTTTGATCACGGATTTTAGGTCCTCCACTTGCTGCACCGTGCACAGCCTCCAAGGCTTGGCGATGGAGTTGTCGGACTTGGTGTCCCCATCAGTTTTCACAGCAGCACGATTCAAGAACCTGCGAAACAGAAAAGGAATCGACTGCCGTCACTTGTAGTTGTAAATTACCTGTAATATCATATCTCCTGATAGCTTGATTTCACCGATCGATATTCATTTGCATCCGAAGACGAACGAGCGATGGTAAAGCATGCACGAGTGTAACTTGATGTTCTCATACAAAAGGACGTGCACACGTTTATTGGGCTATTCGTATACATCCAACTCTCTTCCCGTTTTTTACGTAATGACCAGGAAGTCCAAGTTTCGTTAGCTGGCTTGAGTCCAAGCCTAGGCGGGCGGTTCATATTTCAGACTGTTTGCACTTGAAAGGTGAGGAATCAAACTGGTGTTATATGCCTAAGTTACACACACATCTCTGCTCCTTAACCACTAAATCAACCCAGTGAGATTACGGCTAGGCATCGTGATTGTCGGTCCTATCTATTTGGGAAGATAAAGCATTCATCGATCGATGGCACGTATACTGTCGCGTCATTTAGAGGAAGAAGTCTTAGCACAACGTAGAAAGAATATTAAACTCCGCACTCTCGCTTGTAGGTACCTGAAGTTCATTTTAGGAGGTACGTCCACCTCCTTATTCTGTCCATCTCGGCCGTAATAGAACTCATTGCTGTTCAGCGTGAGCTGAAGCTTCCGTTTCCGTAAACTAGAAACAAGGACACGAGCTAAGCTCAGTAATGGACTCCCCTGAGGTGTCTCGTGGCGATAATACCGATTTCCGGCAACAAGAACCGCAAGCCCAACGAAGTTTGCAGCAACACATAGCCAAAACCCAAAGGCCCAACTCACGCTGTCCTCGACATAAATGATCAGCGTGCTGCTTAGGACGTAACCGGCGTATTGCGCAAAGAAGAACCAATTGAAGAAAGTCGATTGATCCTTTTGGCTTTCGAACTGATTCGCCCCTAATGTTGCCATGGTGAACCTCACTCCGGACGCCCCGAGTGTCGCTAGGACTATCCCTGTGTAGAGCACGCCGAGTTGAAGGTTAGATGGGGCTTTGCACGAGCTTGATCCGTTTCCACACGGCTCGGGCCGCAATGAATTAAGCGTCGCCGTTAAGGATAAAAGAACTATACCCTGCAAGCGGCAAGTTGGCCAAAAATAATGCTACTGATCGGTCGTGAGCAAACCCACTTTAAAAATTCATCAGAGACGATTCTCAGGAAGACTTATTTGCTACTTGCTAGGGAGCCCTGGAGATGTGTGCCCTTCAGCAATCTCAATGTTTTCAACGTTGGAAAACAATAAAGATTGCTGGAGTGACAGTTTGTTACTGAGATTTTTATTATTATTTCGTTTCTTATTTAATGTTCTTGATCAGTTCACTATGAAAACCATGTGATGGTAAGGTGTGGGTTTGTTTGAGTAAAAGAATATTTCGAACTTTGATGTGTTTGATTTGCTGAAAATGAGAAAAATCATTTATGTTCAAAAAAAAAAAATACATACTTAGAGTATAAAAAAAAATGAATTTCCTTATCTGAAAAAAAGAACATTCTCCTTGAAAATGATTTTTCAGAAAATATTTTCTCTTATCACAAAATTTCCTCTAAAACAAACACACTCTAGTATTATATTACTTGCAATTAGCCCACTATTATCAAGCCCGTCTAATTTAGCAGTTGAAAGAGAAGCTGTGAACAGCAAGATCGCGAGGTTGATAAACCATCATACCATCGAGGCTACGAAGGAAGAAATGGAGGCGACCAAGAAGCATCCCAGGACGGAGTCGGCTATGACCGCGCCAAGAATCGGGAGGAGACAGAAGCAGCCATTGATCACGTTGAAAACCTGCGCTGCGTCGATCCGGTTCACATCGAACTCTTTGATCAAGTACACAATCAAGTTCGTCATCCATCCGGTTGCGCCCACGCTCAACAAGGCCGCCGCTCCTGGTCCATCATGGCAGCCGACACAGTTCAGACGTTCGCCCGAATCAAACTAGTTTTACTCAGGGGGGGAGAGAGAGAGAGACCTGTGATGAACGGGAATGTAGCCCAACCAGCTCGTTTACTCTCGGCATTACAGGGTTTTAGTTCGGCCTCTCTGCTGCTGCCGGCGCTGCATTTGGCTTGGCCTGAGCCCGAGCTTTCCATCTTCAACTCTTTGACTGAACTTGTCGGGTTATCCCAGAGAGCCTCTGTGCTTCCTCATAGCGGGGATGCCCGCACTGGTTTCGACAGCCCTTTATTGTTGCCAAAAGGACAGCTCACGACGTTAGAAAATCTATTATTGCCAAAGGACAGGTTTGACACCCCACCAATCAGTTCTCATCTAACTAGGAAGGCTAACCTATCTCGTTTGAGACAAAAAAAAAAAAAAAATAGCCTTACAAGATGCCGGATACTCCGGTTAGATCATATCATTTTAATATACCATGACCAATCATCCGAAAAAGCACGAATGGCAAAGTAAGCCTCCTTGGACGGGTCAAGATATGGCTACAATAAAACAATCAATCACATATCTACATAGCAATTCAAACTTTTAAAACAATTCACTGTTATCCCACTAAATCTCACATAATAATTCAAATATTTTTATATCCCATTCATCTCTGTAGTTAAATTTTCACGCTTAGTATTAGGTAAAAAGATCGGATGGAATGTAAAGAAAAGTGTAAAATAATTAACTGTGATTTATGATCTAAACTCTATTTCGTTATCATTATTATGCTGCCCGAGCCATAAAACTAAGCAAAACAAAGAAAGTGACGATATGAAGAGCCAATCAGTTCTCATCCAAACTAAGAAGGCTTGCCTATCTTGGTGAAATGGTCTTGCAAGATATCGGATGCTCCGGTTAGATTATCGAATGCACGAAAACAATGGCACGGTAATTCCCTTGGGATGGTCCAAGATACGTCTAAACTCCGGCTCGTTATCATCATTGCGTTGCCCAACCCGCAAAATTAAGCAAAATGAAGAAAGTGACGATTTGAAGAACCGATCCCGGGCCTTCGCTAGCAGTACTAGGCGGCCATGCACTGTCCTTCTCTGCAATCTTGCATCCTTCATGCATAAATGAAAATAGAAGGATACCGGAACCCTACCATTCACGTAAGTGGCCCTTCTCATGGGCCTTTCTATCAGTTTGGTCCCTCTCCGATGTAAAAGGCTCGCAATCGTTGCAGCAATTCCACATGGACAAAGACTTAATCTATCTTGTCAATAAACTTAACCTTTTCTACTCTGGTTATCGAATTTGACCATAACTTTATTTTTCAATATTTTTTTATGTTTTTATCTCCTTTTCACTGTTCAGTGGATTCCAGTGCAACTTTTTCTACGCTGATAGTTTCGTTTGGTCTATAGTTTAGTTTAATATTAAATTAATCTTCTATTTACCTTAATCACGCCTTAAAAATAAGAGATATTACCTGAGATTGTTGCTTTAAAGAGTTCTATTTTGTCTCCGTTTTCATAGTAGGAAATTATACTATGCAACAAATGGATGGATTTATACATAAATGAGAAATTTTAATTGAAATTGGCTCATTCTATATTAGGATCGTTCATGGCTACTTTGTTCCGAGAGGATCTTCCATCGTGTAAATTCACACGGTCAGACTATAGAAAGAAGGTCGTTCTTTCTTCATATCGAAAGATTCAGAGATATTTTTATAAAAAAAAACTAAAAAGAAAAAAGACCTTCCCTTGTCGTTGCATGGGAAATAATCTATGACCATTGGGAGTAATTTGCAATACCATTGGCTCGGGAAAAGTATCAAAAAAAAATTACAAATCTATAGCATTGGTACAAATTCAGTTATAAATATTCCAATCGAACTAATTTAATTAGAAATCTTTTCACATTGGTATCAATTCAGTCCATCTAGCCAAAATTTGACCGGTCGGCGATGACATAGACACCGGCCAACCAAAGAACACGGACGTGACAATTTTTATTAACTTTTTTCTTTTTTTCTTTTTCTCTTTTTCCTCCTTGGATTCTTTATAGCGGCTGAAGAGCCTCTTTGGCAAGGCTTCGTGGCCCTCGCCCAATGGCCAGCAAGCCACTGGAGGCTTACTAGCCACTGTCGGAGAAGAAGGCCAAGAGGAGGAAGAGGAAAAAGAAAAGAAAAAATGAAAAATATTATTAAAAAAAGGGAAAATACAAAAAAACAAAAAACAAAAAAAAATTGAAATTGTCATGTTAGCATTCCTTGACCGACCGGCTTCCGTGTCAACGCCAGCCAACCAAATGTGGTTGGATAAACTAAATTGGTACTAATGTGAAAATGTTTAGAACTAAATTGATTCAATAAAAAAAGTTTAGAAATGAATCGGTACCAATGCTATAGATTTATGACCTTTTTTTTTACATTTTCCCCATTGGCTCTATATGATGGACATCTATAACATTGGATAGGATAACGTATTATCCGGGACAACTCAAAATCTGGATATTTACATATATAGTCCAGATTAAAAAATAAGTCCCGCCTTCGGGTGGGACATAATCCGGGTTTGTCTAGATATTGCATGTTGCATGACCACCTCCGACACAGCATCCAGTTCACCTCCACCCCCAGTTCCGCCATTGAGTCGCTTGCCGCCATCCTCCACAAACTCCTCATTGCCAAATCCTACCGCCTCTATCATCAATGCCAATCATCGCAGCACCATCTTCGTCCTAATGGACAACATCATCAAGAGCCTCCACTCGCCTACCAGGTTCATCAAAGATGCTTCGAAAACCCCCTTCGGGGCCTCTCTTTATCGCAGAGTGAGTCGCCAACACCTATGGACGCAATTCTTTTCCTATGAATTGGGTTGTTTCACCTCCTCAATCTTTTTTAGACCTTTTCTACTTGAATGAAATCCCTGTATTTCAGACCCAAAAAAAGAAAAGAAAAAAAAAATCCTGTAGGACGAGAGGGATTGGTGGAGGATGCGAGGCAGTCACGGCACGGATCGCGAGGGTAAGAACAAAGTGGAGGCCTTGCGGAAGATTTTGGGAGTCGGGGTTTTGGTAAATTTGTTAGACTTCGCGACGATTTGGTGCATGGAATTTCAACTCCATGCCAAGCGCACCTAATATGTGACGACACTTTTCATGATCAGAAGGATTTCTAATTTGAGTCTATGTTAACCAACGCAGCCTAAAAAGAGAAATGTCTGATACACGGCGGAAAAAAAAGAAAAGAAAAAGAAAAACTGTGGGGATAATTATCAATTTCCTAGATCATCATGTGAATTCAATTTAAACTTATCAATTTTGTTAATATAATAAAAAATATTAGTTCGTAATTTTATTACACAAGACGCATTTTGAGTAAAATTGTCTACATCAACATGCCACATAGGACTTTCAATAACGAGACTCCACGTCACCAATTATGTTGTCCAATGTAGCATTTTTGAAACACGGTCATGAAAATGGAGGCTTATCAATTGGAAAAAGTTTTTTTTTTTTTAAAAAAAAGAAAGGAAAAAACAAGACAAAACTACAGATCATGAAAATTTCAAGTAAATGGGTGCTTTCACGAACCTCACACTGCCACTTCCTTGCGATATTCACTGCAACAGTGAACCTAAAACACTAGTCCCTCCATTGCCATGGCAAGCTGCTTCATAAGAGGCCATTAACAACATAGCGCGCGTTTAACGGATAACTGACATCTTAGGATCCTAAAACCATATTTCAAAAAAATCGTAGGAGTATGTTCTGAATAAGCCGATAGCACATATCGTCCATACATTTCTAAAGGAGAAATTACTTTAAAAAAAAAAAATCATAAGCTTACTGTATATATGTCAATTTAGTCTTGAACCTTTGATAATTTTTCAATATAGTCCTTTCAGCCAATTTTAGTTTAAAATTGCTAACGATGACCGTCTTACATAGTACAGTCGAAACTAACGTGGACAATTTTTACAATTTTTGAGAAAAAATTTTAGTTTCTTTTTTTCATTTAGCTAGCCATTATGCAAGCCCTTGCCCAACCCCTCGCTAGATCAAACAAGGGCTCAACCCTCACGGCCTATTCCTAGGCAAAGGGCCACAACCCTCATCAAGCACAATAAAAAAATAAAACAAAATTTAATTTTTTTTAAAGCACCAGCCGTATTACGAAAGACAATCGACATCCAAAATTGGTTGAAAATAACTACATTGACAAATTGCTAAAAGGTTGCGAACTAAATTAGTCAAAGTGAAAGATTTATAACTGAATTGGCATTCGTACGATAAATTTATAACTTTTAATTTGGGTCATTTTCCTATTTTTACGCGTAGCATCCTTTGTGATGAGTCTTGGCCACGCTATTTTCCCAATAACAAATGAGTCGATGATGCGATTCTTCAATTCGCAATCTCCTTTCTTTCATGCCAATGTCAAGATGGTCTAAGACAGGATAATTTGCTTCGCGTTTCAGCAATAGTAGAGGATACCTACATAATGCTGGTGTTTCTTAGTTTGACTTTGATTTTGAATTTCGGGATATTGCATAACAACAAATAAAACTTAAGTAGATCTCGAAAGCAACAAATGAAACTACATTGATTATATGATTGGATGATTCTGCCGTGAAATCTTGTAACAAATGTGTTTGGTAAGGGACGAATGGGTTTTTTATCTTGAGATTAAGATGGATGGCTTACAACATAATGACAATAATGCATCGACGGTGTTTTCTGCTTGAAGTGGATCTGAGATTTTTTCTGGTCGAAATCATTTCCGGGGATTTTGGGAGTTCTACAGGCCATGAAAGTTTCCTCCCGAGCGGGGGATGTTCGTGATTGTTTTCTCTTCAGCACCAGCATGGCCTCTTGTCGCTTCTTGATGTAAAAGGCCCTAGTTTGATGGACGATGGTAGGTTCAATTCCAATTAAATAAGAAGCGAAACGAAATAAAGAAAAAGAAAAATCTTTAACATACTGAGCACCTCGTTCATTCTAATTAGTTACGTCATGGATACCGAGCATTTGACCATTTGGATTCGGATTGAAATTTAATAAGGTAAAGCGAGATTGGAAAATTTTCAAATATCCTTCAAATAGAGAAAAGTAACAAAAATAAAGTTATAAACTTATTGTATTTATATCAATTAAGTTGGTAATTGTTAAAGTAAACCCCTACCATTCTACATTATATGATTTAGGGGTGTCCAAAAACCAACCCAACCCCATCCGACTTAAACATGACCCCAAACACGAACCAAACACGAAACTAGTTGAGTGCATGTTTCGGGTCTTAAAATTGTTTGAGTAATTGTTAACGTTTTGAGTCGAGTTATGGTCGAAATATTGTTCGGCCCGAACCCATTATTCATTATTGTTCACCCAAAGTCCCAAATCCAAACACGAAGCAAGACTCTTCACTTCTCCGCTCGTTGACTCCGCCACCGCCGTCGCTGTCAACGACTACGCTGTCTTGTTGATTCCGCCACTGCCTTCGTCTTTGCTCCTCGCATTCTAGGGTTCCTCTCGATCTGATCTCATTGGTGAAGGATCAGAGCTGGGGTCGGTCAAGCGCTCTTCTCTCTTGCGCAGCCGCGAGAATCGCGCATGGGGAGTTTCAGCCCCGGGGTTCCTCTCGATCTGATCTCACTCTCGAACGAGGAAGGTCTCTCGGTGTCGTTCCAAATCTTTTTCCTCCAGATGCTCCAAATGTGGCTGGTGCTCGAGCTGGTTCTGGAACGGTGCGGGTTCGGATCTGTCGCTTCGCGGGAGCAGGTTTGTCCTCAAGCAATGCCAGCGAACCGGTGGATTCTCTGCGCTGTTCGTCGTTCTGAGCACTGATTAGCTCCGTATCGCGGAAAGAGTGACTTGAGAAGAGAGTGAACGCAGAAGAACAAGAGCCAGCCTGCGGTTACTCTTTATATGCAAATGCCACCACCCATGCCATCTCCTCATAGGGATTTTGGGTGGGACTTCTTCAACCCCTTCTATGGCATGAGGCCGGACGTCATGACTCATGAGCGGGTACCGTACAGGCAGACCTCTGAGGATGATCTGAGGGTTGTGAGGGAACAGGAAGGAATACCAGAGCTGGAAGAGGAGGAAAAAGCTGAAGAGAATGGGGTTGAAGAAGAGAAAAAGGTGGTGGTTGTTGAAGAGAATGTTGTGAGTGGAGGGGAGGCTAAGGAAGATAGTGGTTCGGTTGAAATGGTGAAGGCGGTAGGCGGTGGCAGCTGTTTGGGCCAGGGCGAGCCCAAGGTCTTAACAGTGATTGACATGCCTGAGAGGGTAGAGAGCTTTTGGAAGCATTGAAGGACATTGAAGACCATTTCATAAGGGCTTATGATTCTGGCAAGGATGTCTCTAGGATGTTGGAAGCTTAACAGAGTGCATCTGCAATCTGGATTAGAGGAAATAAAAGGTGAGATTGGGGTTTTATGTTATGGTAGATTTTGCTGTCACATTACAATATTATTGAATCAAATCTTACTTCAATCCCCAAGTACCCATTTTGTCTCCTACTGAACTATTAGCAGAACGCAGCTTGAAAATCATTTCATGAATAAAGTCACCTTGTTTGCATTCATTTCAGACTAATTTCTTAGTTCATTTTTATTTGGTAAGTGTTGAGGGAACTTGCTGTTTAATCCTTTCTCTATCGTGATCTTGGATTCTCATGTTCATATTAACGGATTTGCTAGTTTTGCTGGTTCCGTCGTGACCTAGGTAATTCAACTTTAGTTTTCCTTTTTCCTTCCAGTGATTTGGATTTCTTAACCCATCTAAAAAGTTGGTCTTTTTCATCTAATCTTGAAAAGTTCTATCCTAGCTGCCGAAAGGTACTTGTTTCACTTGTCGGGATAAATTGCAAAAATTGGCGACATCTTCTGGGTGTTATGATATTACTTTTGTTGGTGGTCCCTTTCTTGTCGCCGGTGCATTCTTTCTTCTCCTCTCAATAAAGGTCATTGGTGGGGCTTATCTCGTCCCAGTAGCTAATTAGGACCACAATGCTGTCCTAGAGTTTTTCCTAGGCTCTGATTTGTGCTTGCTCCGGACTGACCTGAGGAGAACCTAATTTTACTCTGGTGGAGCCAACCCATTTCAATGCAAACCAGAGGGAGAGGGCAGGGGAGTTTAGAAGTTGCTTTCTCTTTCAATATACTGCGGGGGGACATTGTTTTAACATTTACCTCCCGCCTAAAGAGAGCTACACCTTAGCTAACCAAATGCACGCAAGCAAAGCAGCAGAGAACGCGAAAGCAGAAGCTGGGTTTAACTAACCCCAGAGAAAAGGGAGGTGGGAGAAAAAAAAAATCTAGAAACCCAACCCAACCCAACCCGAATTTTAGATGAGGGTCTAACATGTTTTGGGTCGGTTTGGATTGAGTCATAGTATGCGACCTTTATATTTTAGGTCAGGTCGGATAACATCAAAACCTGACCCGACCCGACCCGACTCATTGATACCCCCTACTATGATTGGCACTAATGTGGATTCTTTTTTATGGTTTGTAATAATTTTTTATAATTTTTTCCTCTATTTTTTCATTCCCTTTTCTTTTTTACCCATGGTTGCCGACTAAAAGAGAAGGGAAAAAAAAGGAAAAAATATTCAATGCCATCTAAAATATGATTAAAAATAGTTGATTTTTTTTTTTTTTAATCCCACTTGACCAGCACAAGCCTTCCGGGGATCTCTAGATCTCCCCCTTGAGCTCCTCACCAACGCCCCTCCGGTTCGTTTCATTTACAGCCAGCTTCATCAAATCCACCAACATCTCCAGCTCCAGGCCGTAGTCCTCGCTTAACTTCACCACGTCGAAGGCAATACGGACGCCAGAGAAGACAAGCCTCGGGCCGCCAAGAGCATCACGGAGTGATTGAAGCAGCAAGCATGCCGATCCTGCGGACGAGGCAGCCGGTGCAGAGCTGACAGGTAAAGCGGTGCCTCGCGGGAGCCTGCGTTGAAGCCGACGGTCCGGGGGTGGTGACGAGAGATCCACCGGCGAGCGAGTGACAAGGGAGAGTCATTATTCTTCGCCGAGTGGGACCATTACGGGCGGCAATCTGTCTCGTGTGCTTGCGTACGACGTGTTTGATAAAATACTCTTTTGGCTCGGCGCATCGTGCGCGTCACTTTTATTAACCTGCGACCAATAAATGGAAAGAGTGGTTCGCTTTGGGGTCCCGAACGAGACACGTCGCCGACGTTGCTCGCGAGAGAATCTTCCAAAATCTCAACGCGTTCACACTTGCTTAGGGAAAGCGTCCGGGAGACACGACGCGACCTGCGATGCGAACCAAATTGACCCCGGCTTTGCCGCTAGTTTTACCGTATTGCCATAACGTATATCAAAGGCCGGTTATATGATTAAGGAGCAAATCCAACTTTATTTTGAAGGAAATAATGAATTTTCGTTCAGTAATTCTTTTTGCATAAATGAAGGCAATTAAAAAGCGCTTCAACATCTTCTAAAATAAGAGTTGGAAGAGTAAAGTTGCCAAGGCATAAGTGATTTTTAAAATTTGATTCATTACATTACTTAAAGTTTGACACGTACTTTCATTTCTAGACAATGTGTAGAAAACATGTCCCTCACAAGTTAGATGAGAAAGCTGAGAAAGCATCTTAGTTTTGTTATATTTGGTACAACATATTAAGTGACGTATGAGGTTATTACCCATAAACAATGTAGACTATGGATTGGAAACTCATATAAGTTTGAATATGAAAACAAATTTTAACAAATAGCAATTGAGAAAAAGGAATTTATGCTTTAGTTTGAAAACGTAACATTCACGCATATACTTTTTGGTAGACCTATATTAAAGGTGGTAAAAGTTCGAAGTTGAAATTTCTTTCAAATTTGCTTGTATGGGTAGACATAGATGTTGATCTGATCAAACTCTTGATTTAAAAAAATAAAAGAGCAAATGTAATAATGAATAAAAGCAACAAAATTCGAATCTATCTCAAGCAAAAGCAAAACTTAATTCGCAAACATTTAGTAAATTAATTTCATAGGAAACCAACATTCAACACAACCGACTATACATGCTAGACAAGCTGAATCTACGTACACCTAAAAAAAAAAGCTAGATGTCCCAATTATTAAAAGGTCTTAATTTGTTTCTCGAAAAATAAATTATTTGAAAAATCACCTTCCTATAAATGATCACTTGTACCGCTAAAATACTTAACTAATAAAAGATATTTTTCATTATCAATAACAATTTTGTATAAATATTCCGTGAGCGATGAAAATAATTTTTATTCATTTTTTTTGTATGCATTGTACACTATCATATTGAGAAACATATTTTCAAAATTATTTGGTTTTTGAAAAACAAACGGAGTCTCAGATAAGGATTTGGGCCATTCATAGTGAGAAAGAAATCTTCAAAAGGAAAGTCATATCAATCACTGGAAATGGCCTTTTGGGGAGTTCCCTTCCATGTCCACTTTTTTAATTAGCCCAACAACCCATGCAACCCACTTTGGTAATTAATCCGAGCCGACCAGGGCAACCCAGTCATTTTCCCATTTCTGGCCGTCCCCCTTCTAAATAATTCCATTTCCCAAAACTCCTGTCCTCGTCCCGGATTGCTCCATCCGGTTCGACCCGTTTTAGATGGCAGCGTCCGCGTGGGGGCCACACGATTCGGAGCCCCTGGTTTTTCCTTCTTTACCGGTCTGCCATGTCACACGTCGCTTCCGGGGGAGGGGGGCCAATCAGGACCGCCCGCGCTTGTCCCTTTAGAATTGCCCTCGGCCGTCCATTCTCTCACCCTATTGCAACCGCAGGATGCAGGCCGCCATCCAACGGCTCAAGACTTTTCTCCCGTCCCGCGGGCCCCGCCTCTCTTTATTTAACAACCTCTTTCCCTTCCCCGCTCGTTTGACTTCGACCTGCGCGTGCTCCCTCTCGTACTGCCATACTCCTGGGCCGGGATTCGGATAGGGTTTTGCGGCGATCCATTTCTCGATTCAAGGTACGTCCGATTCCGCCGTCGATTTTTTAGCATTTCGCGTTTCGATCCGTTTCTCGATCGCGGTCCTCGCTCGCCGATCGGTGGAGTTTGCGTTCGTCTGTGGCCGGATTCGTGCGTATCGTCGCGTTTGAGTGTCGTCGATCTGAGACTGTGCGGGGTTTGGATTGCTTGCTGTAGGGGAAGAATCATGGGGAAGTCCTACCCGACCGTGAGCGAGGAGTACAAGAAGGCTGTCGAGAAATGCAAGAAGAAGCTGAGAGGCCTCATCGCTGAGAAGAGCTGCGCTCCGCTCATGCTCCGTATCGCGTACGATCTCTCTCTCTCTCTTTCTCTCTTTGACTGGCGATCCCATGGTGCGAGGATTTGTGTGACGTTGGGTGTTTATGTGGGTGTGTGCGTGTGCGTCGTGCAGGTGGCACTCCGCCGGTACCTTCGATGTGAAGACGAAGACCGGAGGCCCGTTCGGGACCATGAAGCACGCCGCGGAGCTCAGCCACGGGGCCAACAGCGGGCTCGACGTTGCCGTCAGGCTCTTGCAGCCGATCAAGGATCAGTTCCCCATCATCACTTATGCTGATTTCTACCAGGTCTGTTTCTTTGTTCTGTTTTTAACTATGCGGACATAGGGAAGAGCGGGCCTTGCGATCGGGTTGTTTTGATGGCTTTAAAGCATTCATATGCAGCGGTCGACGGCCATTTCGTTCCGAATAATATGCATTTATGACCTTGTCTTGATGATGTTGTCCAATGTGATACAGCTGGCTGGCGTCGTTGCTGTGGAAGTTACTGGTGGACCTGAAGTTGCTTTTCACCCCGGAAGAGAGGTCGGTGATCTTGTTTGCTTTCTTTTTATCGTAGCAGGATCTATGTTTTCCTATATGATCTATATACACACAGATGTGATATGATTTATGTTCCAAGAGTTGCAATGTCGATGTGTCTAGAAGCAGAAAAGGGTTGATGAAGATCAGTGCAATTCTACTATTATCAAGCAGAAAATAGTTATTATATTAACCAAAACACGTTTGGTCGTAACATGGTATCTGGTTTGATGCCTTCTCTCATTAGGCATGTTAAAATTATTTACAACTGTTGTTCTTTTGCCCCTTTAACCTGATCACTTGGATCTTACGTTTCTTTCATGGAATTGTGGGTGATATATTGACGTTCTGATGGTGAAGTAAAACCATTCACTTGTTTTTAGGTTCTTTCTTTCAGGAAACTTCACTATATATATGTATGTATGTATGTATGTATTCTTCAGCTCACTTTAAAGCTACACTGTTGTGTGTTTTGGTTAGCTGAACTTGGTAGTGCAAGCCTGGGCACTTGTGCTCCCTCTTCATCATAGCATATAAGTGCTGTAATGATTTCTGAAAATTTCCAGAAGATCTACTGATATGCTTTGAGATATGTAAGCCACGTGAGGCCTCTCCTTATGGATTTCTGATCAGATGCTGTACTGTGATTTGTGCTCTGTCAATGGCCTAGAAGCTTTTGCTTTCTCTCGGTTCACATCTTTTTTATACTTTCTTCGCAATTTGCCATAATTTCTGTTAGCTTTAATTGTGATGCTTGCTACTTTGTTATTTATCTGGCATATTTTCACATTTTTCCACCAAATCCAGGACAAACCACAACCACCTCCCGAGGGCCGTCTTCCCGATGCTACCAAGGGTTAGTTTTATGTCTAGCATTTCCAGTATTTTGTCTTCATGCTTTTAGATTCTTGATTGAATGTTAATCTATCGTCGTGTCTTCGACATTTCTTGCAGGCTGTGACCACTTGAGACAAGTGTTTGGTGTTCAGATGGGCCTTTCTGACAAGGATATTGTGGCCCTCTCTGGTGGCCATACCCTGGTTTGTGCTCAAACCTTAGATCCTCTCTTGAATTCTGATTTTGTTAAGTAGGATACTATTTGTAGCAAGTTGCAGTCATATGTCATCCTATTTGCCTACAAATTATATTGGTTTTATTCTCCTTCGTGGTGATATGCTCTGTAAGTTCTGATGTAATTATTCAATTATTGCATTGAGTTCATTCCTTTGCTCTTTTGGTGGCGCACTCAATAACAGGGAAGGTGCCACAAGGAGAGGTCTGGATTTGAGGGAACCTGGACCGCAAATCCCCTCATATTCGACAACTCATACTTCAAGTGAGGCTTCTAATCTTCCCGTTTTTAATCCATTGTCAGATAAAGTAATTGCCGACTTCATGCTCATGCGGTGACTGTTTGAATCTTCGACTAGGGAATTGTTGAGCGGAGAGAAGAAAGAACTTCTTCAGCTGCCAAGTGATAAGGCTCTTCTTGCTGACCCTGTTTTCCGCCCTCTTGTTGAGAAATATGCTGCGGTGTGTGTTTTTCTCTTGTCGAGAATTGCTGTGCTGTTGTATGCTGGAGCTCATTGAACTTTCCTTTTGATTTAGGATGAAGATGCCTTCTTTGAAGACTATGCTGAAGCCCATCTGAAGCTCTCTGAGCTAGGGTACTCTTTGAATTTTGATGGTCATTCTACACTTACTGTATACTTTAGTCGATTTCTTTGGCCAATACTGTCATTGAACTCTTGACTTCTTTCGCAGGTTTGCTGATGCCTAAGAAAGTTGAAGTTAAAAGGTTGTAGGTGATGCCACAATCTAATGTCACATGCTTTTTGGTTTTAGAATGGAATGTTCTAGTTGGTCGTTAGTTCGGGAAATCGGATGCCCTCTGTTCGTTTTGTTGAATATATTAAAATTTGGGAATTTGGGGACTGAATTCTGTGAAGGTTATCCTTAAGATAAATAAAAGCACATTCCGCATACCTTATGCTCCTTTTCTTTTCCTTGATTTGTCAACCATCTGCCTATGATCACATTTGGAGCAACCGACGTAGTAGTAAATATGATGTTGATGTGTTTTTCAAGATTTAATACATGCACGAAGCTGCATTAGCATCGTTACTTTGTACATTTGGGACATGCAACCGACAGCTGTGTCTCCCACATATATGGGTGCATGCTATGATTACATAAAATTCTAATCTTAGTAAGTGATCCCTTGTCTAAGCCAGACGGTCTGGGACATGTAACCGACAACTGTGTCTACCATATGTATGGGTGCATGCCATGATGACACAAAATTCCAATCCTCAGTAAGTGAACCCTTGTCTAAGCCGTACGGTCAAGCAGGTTTTATGATCATTCATGTTATGAACCCGGCTGTCCTTGGGGGAAAGTTTAGGCGTTTCATCAACGAATTTTTGTGAACCGACAGTCCCCTCAGTTTACGAGAATACTTTCCCTGTGCTCTACTTCTTCAGGACTCCAATCGTATCTTGTAGTCCTTTCTCTTATGTTGAGGAAACTTTCTTATCCTTAAGCGAGCGTGAGGGAAAAAATGAGTAGGTGCTGTTCAAGCAATTTAGGGTCCTTATGGTGAACAATGTTTTGCCCAAAAAACCCTCACGATGAGGTCCAACCCAGAAGGTTTCTCTGCTCTTCTCCGAAACGAAACAGAAGATAAACCTTGGATTATCTACAGGTTCTCTCATGCCTGGTTGAAAAGATTAGGCATAAGATAATGAGCTAGTATGTATTAGAATGATGGTCTAACAATTTGATTTATCATATCTATTAAGGGGGAGAGAAACGTGATTAACTGGTGGTAGCGAGGGGTGAGCTGTTTTAAAGTGAGCAAATTCAGTCTCACAATTTAAAACCTATCATGTTGGGATTGACTCTTAGTTTTTAGAACTAGAAACCAACTTTATAGACCCTAAAAAGACATTTTTGGAACTTAAAATGTACCTTATAGACCTTGAAATGAAGCCGATCCGGTCTGGTTTCAAGGTTTATCTATGAACCAATCAATCCATTTTTCTCGTTTCATATTTTTATTTATTGACGAGACAAACTTTAGCAAAACAACCCTAATTTACAACAGAGACAAATAGCAGTTATAACAAAAAAATAAAGTGACAAAATGGCGAGAAGTAGGGTGGAAAACAAACAAAAATATAAAGTAATAAGAAAGTGCCCAACTCACTTATCAAGCAAAATGGAAGTTAACATACGCCAGTAGAAATCCATAAATGATTTAAAAACTATGGTATCCTGAGCTGCATTATTGTGGTGTGTAAACCATCAATAGCTTAAAAGAATTGATATCTTTGAAGGAGGTGGATATCAAATAATGTATATCCCGAAAAGCTTGTTTAATGTGCCAGCATTCACCAAGTTAAAGATAGATTAGAGGTTACTAAAAGATAGAACTTACCTTGTCAAGACCGGCTTATATCATGTAGGAGTGAATTGTTTCGGAGTGAGTAAGTTCAAAACTTAAAACCTACCCTGTCAATAGAGGTGGTAAAATGAGTCTTAGACTCATATACGACCCATTTATGATTGGGTCACTTATTTTTTGAAAAAACTAGTTAAAAGAGTTTAAAAATTGAAGACTTAAGATAAATTGATTTTGGGTCTTAAGTGGGTTGGACTTAGAACCTATTTTCAACCAAAACCTCACAATCTTTCTCTTCCCTCTTTAACTTTACAAAAATATTTTTTTACTAAAAATTGAAATTATCATTATTTTTCATATTTCAATTTTTTTCTTTTTTCTTTTTTCTTTCCTCTTTTTTTTCTTTCTTCTTCCTCCTTTGTTAGCCTGTGGCCAGCACGGCAACAGCTGGCGACCGGCTAGGTGAGGCTCGAGCTAGCCGACAACTAGCCAGGTGAGGCTCGAGCCTTGAGCTCACCAGATCTAGCGAGGCGGAGGCCTTGCCGATGTCAGGCAAGGCACAAGGCTCCCCAGATCCAACTGCCTCATCAACATCTAGTGAGGCGGAGGCCTCACTAACGTCTGGCAAGCCTCGAGCTTGTCGACATCAGGCAAGCCCAATGAGCTCAAGTCTTGCCTATGGCCGATCGCTAGCCATCATCGTGGCCGATGATTAACCGTAGAAGAAGAAAAACAAAAAACAAAGAAGAAAAAGAAAATTAAAAATTTTACTCTTAAAAAATTAAAAATAATAAAATTCGATTTTTAAAAAATAAAAATAATTAAAATTTCAATTTTAAAAAAATTAAAAATACATATATAAATTTCCCATTAAATTTATATTGCATAAAATTATTTTAGCAATATCATTTTTTTTAAAATCATAAGAAATAAGTTTTTTTAAATTTAGTTAAATGGGTTGGATATAGGTTAAATATGAGTTAGGTTAGATATGGGTCAAAAATTTTACATTATTATAAGTGGGTTATAAACAAGTTAAATGAATCAATTTGAGTCGAACCATCTATGATCCTACCCAACCCACCTGTTTAACGGGTCTACCTATCAAGACCGATTCTTAGTTTGAATCTTTAAATTGAAGCAGAATCAACTAGATAAGGTCGGTCCAGTTCAATTTCGGGATCTATCATGGACCAAATACACGCCTCTAGTGACAGCGATGTTTTAAAGATGTACTAAAGTACGGGCCCACCGCAACTCATATTTACCATTCGACTAGTTTTACCATTTAAATCTAGAGCAAACAGTTGTTATCAACATGTCATAATCACTGCATGATCCTGTCAACATCAAAACATATTATCAAGCGAAAAATTAATTAATAACAAAAACTGATTAATCTATGTTTAGATTTTCCTTTTCTTTTTTCGGGTAATTTTTGGTTAAGCCATAACAACATTTGCTTGCCCTAATTAAACTCCCCGGTGAAGAAAATTTGCGGAGGAAATTAATTCCAGAAAGTGCTCATCAAGGCTACCATAGTCGATAGGGTCTCAGCTTCAGTATGATCAAACATGATTCAATATTGTGTTTCAACAACCAAGATTCGTACGACTTGCGATTTTAATTTACTTGAGAAAATTCTTCGTCAAAGTCCAAGTCCAAATAAAGTGCAACCATCACTGTTAGATTTTAGCAAGATCTTCATAATCAATGATTACAATTAACATGGTTGATTATAGATCGGTCCTAGAAATAATTTGTCCAACTCATCCTTCTTATTCCCCTCATTTTGTCTTTTCCTTTTGAAAGCCGGTTCAGTTATTAAAAATGATATGTCGAAACTATTCTTTCGCAGCTGGGTTACAGGACTTCTCTATTTTATTTTATGATGTTATTGCAATATATAATTACAGAAAGAGCAGCGACCCAACTCCAAATTTTTTAAAATATTATTAAAAAAAAAAAAAGCCTCCAAATTTGACTCGGTCCTCCGGACATGGAGTCAGGTCAATCTGCTCTTATTTTCAGCGTCAACGGCCCTTCCCTCCCTGCCGACACGCTCTTCTTTGGATATGTAGGAACCATTTAAAAACTAAGTGATGCTCCACCAAAAAAAAAAAAAAAAAAACAGAGAGAGAAAAAGAAAACTAAGTGATGCGTCGAACAATTTATTTCTTGCACATGACCCACTTAATTAAAGGGTTACTTATTGATAAACCGATCTTAATAAGTCTACCATTACTCCATAGGATTTATTTCTATTTATCAATGCATAAAAGTACGGTTCGGTTTTTACCAGATGAATTAGATATTTTTCTTGTGGTTTTGAACTGTCGAAGATTTGCCTAAGTCATGATATACTTTTTTCATGTGGTTTAGATGTGATAAGTATCATGATTAAATTGCAATGTTTTCACCCAATTAATGTGAGGGTTAATACCCTAAAAAATCAAAAACTTGTATATCTATAACAAATTTGTCCCAAATTAATTTTTTTATTACCAAAAACCTCAAACTTATATACCTTTGACAAATTTACAAAAAAAAACTGGTATATTTGTGATTAAATCTACCTTATATTAGTTTCCGTTATATTTTATTGTCAAATTATTAAGTTAAATGACACATGATAGTTGATTGATGTACAAATTTATGATTTTATTCTTCGTTTTTTATAATTGTATTTTTTGTGGTATTAATCTAATTTAATTGATGGTATATTTATTATAAATGCACTAGTTTGGAGTTTTTGGCAATCGAATAAATTAGTTTGGGATAAATTTATCATAAATGTATTAGTTTATGATTTTTTTATTATTAGTCGATATAAATTTATCACGAATGTACCACTTTAGGATTTTCATGATTAAAAAATTAGTTTAGGATAAATTTGTTACAGACATACTAATTTGGAGTTTTTCAATGTATTAACCATTAATGTTAATTGGGAGGCACGATTGCCAACTTAGGTAAAACCTCATCTGATGTACATAAAGAGGTTGTGAACATTGGTGGTACTTAATCTTAGTGATATTTCAAACATGACTGAATATTGATTTACATTGTGTGTTTGTATAAAGTCATGGTGAAGTAATACCCTTCGTCCTAACAAAACTAAAGAAATCCTTTTTATTTTTATTTTTCTATACCCATTCTTTATTTTTATCAGTTCATGATCCAGGATCTCTATGCTTATTCCAATAGAAAGTGAAACTTTCAACTGATTATTCATCTACTATGTATTCGTGTAAATAGGGCAAGAAAGTTCTATGGGCAATTGATCGTGCATTTCGATATCTCGATGTCTTATAAAGGAATGCATTCAACGTTTAGCTTTTGCTCTTAAATTTACAGCTTCGCAATCGAATATGACCAAATTACAAAAAGTTTAAGTTACACCTACGGAGCAATCGCATGACGTCCTAAAAATGGCCGCGCGTCTAGTGCATCATCGGCTTGTCCTGAAATTGATCGGATTTTGACAAAGTCTCATAAAATGGAATGATCGGAATTACTGACGTACGTGGTAGTGCAGGATGATGCACCATGTCAATCCCTAGCGTGACCAAAGGACATCAAATTTCAATCAACGCAATCATGAATTGCACCGAAAGGTGCAGCCAATGCGTTGCCAAATTGATGTGGCTCACGAACCTTGACTTGACCAGGTAGTGCTTGAGAAGATTTTCGCTGCTGCCTTCGACAATTCCAAGGGTGGCGTGGTCTCTCTTGGCACTCGGTCCACTTCTTGGTCCTTTCTAGGAGATGTGACGTGAGAATCATGACATGGAAACCACCTCTCATCTATAACTTAAACTTTTAAAACGTGGATAATAACTTTACACATATTTTTTTTAGATACTAAAGCATAAGACTATTGATTTCAAATCTCTTTAAATCATTCTCCCCAAGAGAAAAATTATTAAAATTTAAATATTAAATTGTGCATTCATCTATAATAATTCAAGAACTTTACTATTTCGAAAGGACCACCTTGCATAATAAAAAGTAGAGCAAAAGCCCAAGATACATCTCCGAAAGCCGGGATTTGATTGACTCTTACGAGAGTCGAAAGTCAAATCTTTTACTTCCTCTCTCTCTCAATCATCTCTCCTACAAACACCCGGGTTTCATCATGCTATTCGCCGCCGGTGGAATCCCGATTACAAAACAAGATAGACAAACAGACATGCCGTGACAGAGCACACGGAAGTAGTCAAAAGCTAGGTCGCCCCTTCAATAACTCGGACGACTGAAATCAACACGATGCATGCCCAAGTGCTGAACCTAGGAAAGTCAAAGGAGAAGTGAGCGAGGCTTGTCAAATTTTGGGTCGCGAAGAGACGGTATTAAATCCGGAAGTTTCATGCTCTCCTCCCCCCTCTAATTTCGGCATGCCCCTTTCCCAAAGTATTTTTTAAACCTCTTACCCGGTCAGAAGTTTCGGCCCCGCAAAAAGGCGTTCCAACTAGTGGCGGAACGTAGCGTATGGAACACTATCTTTACCCCTTTCCTGTAATCTCTTCCCTATGGGGACTCTAGCCAGAGAGCCCATCCACCAGTCTCGCCAGAGCCTGTTGACCGTTGACCACTGACCGCCACCCAAGGGAGCATCTTCGCTGGCTTCCCTTTCCACGTGCTAAGTAAGTAGGATCCTCCCACGCTAGTTTTGCAAAATGATGAAATAGATTCTCGTTTGGCGAATGAAATGAATTGAGAAGCCAAGGTTTAAGAAAGGTTAATGAGATAACCAGGGCTAGATCTAGGGCAAAATGATCATTTCAATGTCAAAGCCACTGAGGCTTCATACATTTTAGTACTAAAATTTTTTGGATGGACGGACATTCGAGTTCCATGGCCTTTAACATGGAGCCAGTAATGTGACTTGGGTGCCAAGAACTCTAACTTGGTGTTACTTTAGGAATCCTAAGAAATTAGTTAGATTCACTCAAATGAACGATCTTAATAGGGAAAAAAAATCAAAAGTGGAAGGTTTTAAGTAAAGTTTCGGTATTCAATTGATTGTTCTCAAGGTTTTGACATGGTTCAGGACTTGATTTTTGCTCAGAGATACTTCTTAAGTCCTAAGGGCAAGGTCATGAGTTGCTGTTCATTTATCTCTTGTGAGCATATATACCAACCAGTCTAACCCTACTTTGGAGAGTTCATTATAGCAACCGAAGTATCAACCGATAAGATGAACCGAACTGGTCCTTACATGACCCTTTTTATATTAAAGTTAAGTGCATACTTTACATATGGTGCATAATGATTACCAATCTTTTACTTTCCTTCCAAAAAATTGAAAATGGAAGGTAAGTTATAAATTATGACATATGATGGTTTGTATATCTTGAAAAATTCTAGGCATTTTTCATCAAATAAAAAATGAGGTGTAAGACCCATAAGAAGATTCATAAGTGAAAACCTGCAAAGACGAATTTGAATATTTTAACAGAATGAAAGAGACTAATTTCGGACGACATGATCTACAACAGTGATTAGATATTCTCAAGCAAGATATTTATATAAAATAAAATAAAAAAAGAAACGACAAGAAAAGAAATCTGGATTTGAGATGCGTTTTTGAGACGATGACTCGCCAAACACCAACGAAAGGATCAAATCATATAATTTATTATATACAAAACCATATAAAATTATACATATACATATATCTTTATGTATGGATCACAAATTTGCGAAATTAAAATAATGGAAGCCGAGGTCAAAGCTCGTGTTCCATCTGCCACCACGCCACAGTACTTTCGGCCCCTGATTATCATTATTATAGTAATATCAAATTGCTGCTTCAAGCTCATTTAATTTATTCCAAAAAAAAAAAGAAGGAAGAGTGTGCGTGGGGCCCGCCGGAACGGATCGAATCGAATGTGGGCCGTCGATCGCAGGCGGCGGGAACGTCGGCCCTCCGATCGATTCCCTCCCCCCACCCGGGACGCGTCGTCGCGCGTTTTCGCCCCTCCTTCCTTCGTCCGCACCTCTCCGAACCAGATAGTCGCTTCATTACTTAAACTCTCCCTCCACCCGCTCCACAACGATCTCCATCGCCATTACGTTTCTAGAGAGAGAAAGTGAAGAGAGAGGATAGAAGAGAAGAGAGAGAGAGAGAGAGAGAGAGAGAGAGAGCGCTGAGGAGGTTAGAGGTCATGGCTGACGCCGCAGCTCAGAACGGCCAGTTCAGCGACTTCCCGGCGGTCCCGACCCACGGCGGCCAGTTCATCCAGTACAACATCTTCGGCAACCACTTCGAGATCACGGCCAAGTACCGGCCGCCGATCATGCCGATCGGCCGCGGCGCGTACGGCATCGTCTGGTACGTCATCGCCGTCGGTAGACTCCGCGTGTGTTTTTGGGTTCGGTTTCGGTTTCGGTTTTTTCTTTTTTTTTGCTTTTTTTAACGGATTTCTCCCGCGGTTTTGGATGTGGTCCAGCTCTGTTCTGAACTCGGAGACGAACGAGATGGTGGCGATCAAGAAGATAGCGAACGCGTTCGACAACCACATGGACGCCAAGCGGACGCTCCGCGAGATCAAGCTGCTCCGCCATCTGGACCACGAGAACGTGAGTTTGTCTCTCTCTCGTTGAGACCGATTGGGGCTGATTTTTTTGTTTTTCTTGAACAACTCTGAAATTTTCGATTGCTTCTCGTATCGAAGCAAGCGGTTCGCTTGTTGAAGATCAGCTGATTGCAATCGAGCGGATGTTTCCGTACAGTAACTTAATCAAAGCTCCCTTACAGTAATAATTCAAGCCCATGCTTATCTGCAATAACAGGACAATTATGGTTTTAAATAGTATCATAGTTGTCGGTTTAGGATTAAAAATCCGAATTAAACTGTTGTAAGTTAATTATTTCATGTACAGCTAATCAAGATGATACTGTTTGACAACTTCGGGTTTGCGAGGACTGGCCCTTTGGGCTATTATCCAGATTCCATAATTGAAACGTGCTCAAGAATAGTAGTTTGGTGATGAGTTATTATCGTTAGTCTTGCGGCATCCTGTGGGCGGGATAATACGTTGTGGGGCCTCAATTATGGGAGTGGGTCAACGCATTGATTGGAACTGTACTGGATGACTAGGCCAATCACATGTAGTCTTCAATTGAGATATTAAAATTACAAATTTGTTCTTTGCGGTAGCAACAGTGGTTAAATGGTGGATTTTTATGCATGAAAACAGGTTATTGGCATTAGAGATGTGATTCCTCCTCCCCTACGGCGAGAATTTACTGATGTCTACATTGCTATGGAACTCATGGACACTGATCTTCACCAAATTATTCGTTCAAACCAAGGCTTGTCAGAAGAGCACTGTCAGGTATTAGTCTTCACAACATGCTAGTAGCCCCTGCCTATGTTCTGGGCGTTGACTAAGTTTCTTAATTAGATTTTGAAAGGTTGAAAAGTCTTAAAACTATGTGTTCCTTTTTGTTGCAGTACTTCTTGTATCAGATTCTACGTGGACTGAAGTATATCCACTCTGCGAATGTTATTCATAGAGACTTGAAACCCAGCAATCTTTTGCTGAATGCCAATTGTGACCTGAAGATCATTGACTTTGGCCTGGCACGGCCAACTGCAGAGAATGAATTTATGACTGAATATGTGGTCACCAGATGGTACAGGGCACCAGAATTGCTGTTGAACTCTTCAGATTATACTGCTGCTATAGATGTGTGGTCTGTCGGTTGCATATTTATGGAGCTTATGAACAGAAAGCCTTTGTTCCCTGGGAGGGATCATGTGCACCAGATGCGTTTGCTTGTAGAGGTAAAAAAACATTCATATTCACTAATACAATTTGGAGTACTTTCATGTTTAGGTTCACTATGGCTGAATAATACCATGAAAGTAAGAATACACAACATCGGTGCATCTTCAAATGCATGTGCAACAACCACGACCACAACAACTAAGCCTTATCCCACTAAATGGAGAATGTAGACGCTAGAAAATGTCAAACAGCGTTATATAATGGTTTGGAGTGCCTTCCTTGAAGATGCAATGTCTTTCAGGATCAATTCCCAGAACTATCACAATTTGCTTTTTAGCTACTCCGCTGATTTGAATAAAAAAGGAAGTTGGAAAATTATATGTTTTTTAACAGCAAGGAGCTACTTTCTTTTCAGCATTCTTTCATGTAAAATAACGCAAATGTAGCAATCATAACTCTGTGGTGTCTTATTCAAATGACTGAACAATTGTTTTGCTTTCGGATTTTTCAGCTTCTTGGTACACCAGCTGATGCCGATCTTGGGTTTGTGCGAAATGAGGATGCACGCCGATACATAAGACAGCTTCCTCAGCATCCCCGTCAACCATTGGCTAGTGTTTTTCCTCATGTTCACCCTTTGGCCATCGATCTGGTTGAGAAGATGTTGACATTTGACCCAACAAAGAGAATCACAGGTAATGTTCGTGTTTCTCACCTCTATTCTCGGCCTCTGCCGATTCTGATATGCAAGGAACTTGAACATTCACCTTAGATACTGTGATGTCCATCCCATAACTCAACCAGATTATCGAAGCTTGGCCTAGTTAAGGGAAATTGGATTATGTTAATAATGGTTGGTGTCTGGAGTGAGAGACAGCCATATCAAACAAAGTGATCCTGGTCAACAGTGACAGAATTTTACATTCATATAAAGTGCTGTTGAATGGTCCATCCATCCATTTGGTTTGTTCAAACAGATAGGGAAGCACGAGTATGTTTAAGTTCATTCCTAAGTTTGCTTTACTTATTTTATGCAATGTGTTGATTCTGTGTTTCAAGGACAAAAACTTAGCATTCGTAGGGTTTTTGCCTGTTTAAGCTCTATCATGATCTATTATATGATTTTATGGAGGCAAGATTTCAATCAAAGAACTTTTTTACAGCAGATCTACCTTCAATACTTCTTCAGTTAAATTAAGCACTTATGGGTCAACTCATCTTTTGGCAGTTGAAGGAGCACTCGCCCATCCTTATCTTACGAGATTACACGACATAGCTGATGAACCTGTGTGCCGACAACCATTTTCTTTTGAGTTTGAGCAACAGCCCTTGGGAGAAGAGCAGATGAAGGACATGATATATCAGGAGGCTATAGCGCTCAATCCAGAGTTTGCTTGATGCTGTTTAAAGTTTCTATGGTGGATGAGGAACTGCGAACTAAAGTGGAAACAGTGCAGCGCACCGAAATGAAGAGTTGCACATATTCAGAGGCAACCGATCTCGTTGCTTTATTTTTCCACGAATACTGATTTGAGGGGAGCTTTGCTCCACCTGTCGAATAAGCCTTCTTGATTCCTTGAAACGCCTTTTGCCTTTGCAATCGGTGCTTCTTGGCATTCTTTTATTAGCTTGTATTTCACTCAACGTGCTTAATATCATTTTGTTGTAACATTTCACAGTTTGTAAATTTGTACTGCAAGATGTATTAGTAAGAAGAACTGTAATTTTTTTGTTCATTGAACCGTGCTTCAGTTTATGAATGCTAATCTGTATGTAACGCGCAGAGCCGGGCGCTAGAGCTTTTATCTGTGCCTTCACAACTTCTGCTTTATTATAAATCCCTCCGTTCCCAAAAGATATCTTAATTCTCATTGCAAGAATTGCTAGCTAGGTAGGTTGTTGTGTTCACCTTTGCATTCTCACGGTAAAGCCTCCGACGTGGTTGATCGATTCCTGCCTACCTGTTTTTTAATGGCACTCCATACCATAATACATTATAAGGTCGGCCACTCTCTGTTTTCGAACCTTTAGAGGTACCCCGATTGTTGCTACAAAGTCGTCGGCAAAAGAAGCCAATCGGCTGCTGGATGACTGCCTCATCTTTGGTGGTATAGCTTTTTCTATTATTGGGTACCGAAACGGGCTTAAAGCTGAAGCCCATAATTAATGAGTTAAGCTATGCTGGGGAGTGATCATACACGAACAAATTCGAGCGTTTGCATCGATGATTGGGCTAGTGATTTCACAGGCCTACGCTCCACCACAAGGTACTAAATTCTTCCTGGTTAAATCCCCTCTTCTCCTAGGGTGCAAGACGCAGACAATGGTTTACGGCCTAGTGCCGAGGCCGATCGCCATGCTCTTGCTGACCCCGAATCTGAGCTTCTGCAGCTTCGTTGGTTACTTCGAGGCATGGGATCGGCTGCTGTCATTTTTCGTGGCGATGGGAGCACTATTCAGATTGCCCATAACGATGTATTTCACGGGTGAATTAAGCATATCGAGATAGATTTTTGTTTCACAAGATAATATATTTGCTGCAGGATCATCCATTAGTTTCACTTATGCAGATTGATTGATTAAGCTGCCGTTATCTTAACCCGATATTCTTACATGATTGTCGCATGACTTCTATGAAAAGGATGGCTACTTTTACATCTCGATTTGGCAAACATAAATTATAAAACAAATTTCCATATTCTTTCACATTCATAACTTGGATATCGTGATTGTTCGATCACACCATATTATAGCTAGGAATGAAAAAATTATCAAAAAAGCCCTAAATCAATTACAATAATGTCAATTCAATCCTAAACATATTCTTTTGCCATTTCAGTCCTAAACATTTTACAAATGTGTCAATTCAGTCTGTTTAGCCAATTTGAACGACTCTTGCCTAGCTCTAGGAAAAAGAAAAATGAAGAGAAAATACAAATTCAAAAATTCAAAAAAAAACATAAAAAATACTATTAAAATTTATCCACATCAGCATCAACATGAAAACCAATGTCCACTTAGCTCTTGTTAACCAAAATTGACTAGATGAAATTAATTGACACAATTGCAAAATATCTATGACTAAATTGGCCAAAAAAAAATTGACTGAATTAGCACAATTACAATAAGTTTTAGACTTTTTTGGTAATTCTCCTGCTAGGAACATATGGTGAAATTTTATTTTTTTTGGTAGAAAACATATGGTGAAATTTTCATGTGCATCAAATCCCCTTATTTCCGCTTAATTTAAGGAGAACAATTTCTTTCAACGAGCTTCACTTTTGCAGCATGACCATTTTAATTAGTGAAATCAATATTAGTATAAGAGAAAAATACTCAAGATTATTTGCCTTTTCCCTTACATTTTTTTACAAGTACGTTAGATTGGCTTGCGCAGATAGCGTCTAATTAATGTCATTCTCTAAAGAGGTTGGCACCTCACCGCAATGTCAATTAGGCGGTCCCGCTTTATTTCCCAGTTTACTTTCCTTCTTCCTTCCAAAGCAACACAGCAACAAGCGCACGACTCTCTATCTTCTTCCTGCTTGAGCCGTCGCCCGCCATTGCCACCACACCTTCGCCATAGATTTAACTTTTACCAGGCAATTTATGACATTAGGACATAAGGTAGTGACGAGCGATTAAAGCTCCACATGTCGCCTATCGGCATTCGCAACTTGTTGACTAATTGAGCTCCATTAAATTTTGATTTGGCCTTATTATTGTGTCAATGATCTCAATGTTTCACATTACCTCCTACGTCGAAAGGATTCACTTCACAAATTAGAATTTAGAACATTATAAGCTGTCCAACTGCTTATGAAAAATCATCTATTAGAGAGGCTTTGTAAGTTTTTGTGCAAGTATATAACTTTGTGGAGCAGCTCCTGATGCTAATCATGTTCGTATGCCGGAGAATATCGCGCCCAGAATGCGCTCGTAATGCAGTAGCACCTTGCTGCACTTTTCGACTTTGGACAATCCAACAATTCATTGAAAAGCAAAGTGAGAGTTTCCCGGTCACATGGTTAGATCGACGGGAGAAGTTAATAGGTCTCTCCTTTAATAGCACAGTACAGCGAAACTTGCATAAGATTTATTGATTGTCATCATATCAGATAGACATCGGAAACTTCACTTGCTGAGACAAAAAAGATCGCATCAAGCCACAAGTCCCGTTTGGCAATCATACTTTACTCCTCTACTTCATTACTCTACGCCTTCATATTCTGATTAGAGTCTGTTGTTCCTGCAACAAAACTTCAGATTAATTGTCATTCTGTGTTGACCACCCACATAAATATAAACGTATAGTGTCGTGCCTGGTACATATTTGCGCTGATAAGCGTCAGCTACGACTGCATGAGTCAGTCTATCTAACTCGCTGTCTTAAAAACTAAAAAGGAAAGAGGCAATGTCAAATCTGTCATCACTGTATTAGGAATACCAACTGCGTCGTTTCGCCGATCATATCAATGTTCTATAGCATGCAGTCAATAGCTTTTTCCCTTGTGCTCAGATTTGATATAAAAATGTATGTTCTAACACACAAGGCAGAATAAGTCATGATCAAAAACTCCTTTCTCCAACTGAGCATTGGAGTACAGGGCTCACAGTAATATATGTGCTTGACTGAGTCTAAAAGCTAATTGAAGAAATTTATTGACGCGAGAAATAGCATTTTTCAGAAAAGAAACAAAACCCAAATTAATTAACTAAAAAACAGGTGCATGGATGTATTAAAAGAAAAGGCTTACCGGCTTAGGGCAGTCAGCATACGGGTTACATAGGTGAAAAAGGCACGCCTCAGTAGTAGAGCGACCCTGAAATTGCCAAATTTCACAGAGAAATTAGGTTTTCTTTCTAAATCAAACCAGAAAAATATAAACTCTTCAGAATTTTTTTATAAAAAAATCGTGGTAAGGAGATGATGAACATTTACAGACCCTGCCACCAATTTCCTCTTGAAGCACTGTCCAAGTTGCTTCCGTTCGACTCATCCTCGACACCATCTTTCTTGAACTGAAAGATCAAAAACACAAATTTAGAAAAGCATGCCAAGAATAAGTTTCATATCCAGCAAGCATCGATGCTATGTATCGGATGAAAAGCAAAATGAGGAATTAGTTTCTTACCATGGAGTGAGATTCGGTGGTCCCAGCGGTGGTTCTTGGGGAATAATTCTCTTGTCCACCATAGTAGATGGATGAGCTCAGATAGCATGGCTCAGCTGCTTCACTCTGGTATATGGCACTCTTGGCCTTGCTAGTTGCATTATTCCCATCACCCTTAAAGCTTTGACCTGTACTCGCTCCTAAGTTGGCCAAATGGATGAGGAATATAAAGGACGTGAGAACAAATGAGAAAGGTCAAACAAAGATGAAAGCTGGTGTTTACCATGAGTCGATAACGACACCATGCCTGATATCACGGCAGAACAAATGATTCGTGCACAGGCATAGCGACTTGTCTTGATATTCAAACGATAAAACCATCTTACGAATATTTTAGTACATGCAATCCCACCGATGCAAATTAATTGGGCTAATTCAAACCATGCGCACAATTTCTTACATGATTAAAAGAAGTAGAATGACAATTGAAGACTCCAAAAACTTTGTCATGTTGGTAGGTGTGCTGTGTTTGACAGACCTGGATTTTCATATTTGCAACCGCCGGCTTGATTTCCCGAATCCGGGTTTCTGGGGGAGCCCATAAATGTCTCGGAACGAGAATGGTTGTTAGTCCTCCCTAGGACCTGATAATTTAGGAGGAAACATAAGGAGAACCAAGTAATCAGCATTTATTCCATGAACATATTAGCTCTAGAACTAAAAACAGACATTATTAGACTAGAATAAAGTATATATAAAGATCCTAATCATGCATCAAACGTAATAAAGGACAGCTCGGTCAAAGACTCCACTGGAAAGATCAGCACTGCAACTCAGATCGCTCGCATCCAAGCTTAGTCTAAGGTTGATTCCTAGGGAATATGTTGGAAGATTGGATCACTTTAGCTTTGCATACCAAGGAAGAGGTTCAAAAGTAAAAATTCTTATGAACGACGCATATTTTTAATAGATACTGGTGCGACTCTGCCACGACCATCCTTATCAAACTCCGAGTTCATGTGAATCTAGAGCATCATAGCCGCCACATTAAAGCACTCTAGTTTTTATGGCTCCTCCTTAAAACTCTTAGAGAGAGAGAGAGAGAGAGAGAGGGGCACTCAATTCTATGGCTCATCGCTAAAACCCTTCTAGAGAGAGAAAGAGAGAGAGTTACCGTGGACGGTGGAGGGAAAATAGAACCGAAGCTCCCGGAAGAAGGAGAAAATGAGTCTTTGGGACCAAAGAGATGATCCAAACTGTTGCTAGCGTTGGTATTGTTAGGTGAGGAAGAAGAAGAGTTGCCCACTTGCCTCCTGCTCTTTTCCATTATTCTCTCGACTTGACTCAACAGAGCTCGGTCAGAAAAACAAAAAAACGACCCCTCTAAACACTCGACACAACGAACAAAACTACTACTCCTTCGGTTCAAAAAAACGAGAATTTTAAGATTAGATTTGGGTTTGTGTTGGGTAGACACAAGGCCGTGACAGAAAAACACACGCAGAGAGAGACAGACTCGAAGATCCAGAAAAGGAGGGGGCAGCGGATAAGATTTGCAGGAGAGAAACAAACGGATAACTAGCAACTGCTCAGAGACGGCACGTGAAGATTGCAGGGCGAGGAGGGGGGGAGAGAGAGAGATTGGTGATGAAAACGGTCTACGTTCGAAGCTACTTATATAGATTGGGCGGTTGAAATGGGGACGAGGGTGACGTTCCCATGTGCTCTCATTCAATTCGATTCTCGTTTCCGAAATCAATGCATGCATCCAAAACATGCAAACCCAACCCGTCTCAATCATCGAACAGTGCGGGACTTCATGTGAGATCGGCATGGCATAGTGGTTCAAATGAAGCGGGCTTGCATGAATCCGGTGCATAGACATCGGCATCATATTATCTCCACGTGTGCGCATTGCCTTCCTCCAAGTGGACATGTTGGGTTCCCGACCACTGATTTGCCTAAGCGTGATTCGTCACTGTGTTTGACCTATATCGCATGTTGTTGCTCGTGGCATATTTTGAATCAAAGAAAAAGAGCGTTTGGAATCATTTTCCAAGATGACCATTTACATCAAGATTGGTCATCTTTAAAGGAGATTCACAACACTCGTTTATCAATACTTGTCAAATAAGATAGCTACGCGGCGGATTCTCTAACCCTCATCATAGATCAAAGAATTAAAAGTCCTTTAATGTCATTTATAAGATCCAATAAAAATTTCAATAACAACCCACTTAAGTTGAAAGAAGCACTTGTTAAAAAAAGATTCGTATCTTAATATTAAAATGTTAGCACAATGATCTCAAAACAAGTTGTTTCGATCTACTGGTGATCAACAGTAAAACCGAGAGTTCCTCGCCCGAAAGCACTGTCTTCCCCGTAAAAGATTAATGTAAATGCAAGAAGCACACGGATCATCTATTATACCTCAGTTATAAAAGCAGTGGAAGGAAAAGGAAAATTTAATGTGGTCTAGGAAATTGTGTTTATATACAGATTCTTTCGCCAAGGAAAGCTTCAATGCATTTCAATAATTTGTTCCGGAATTTGGAATGCGTTATGCGCTTGATACAGACAAGGACATGGGGGAAATGAATGTCATTGGAAAATGACGTGATGGCGAGATATAAATGTCCCATACGGCACTTTGGTCAAATTTGTCCTGTTGGAGTCATATGCGTGGCCCTTAATAAATTGTGTGCTCAGGAGCATGAACGAGAGGTCCTCTCTGTGCAGGTTTCTCACCTAGCTTTTTAGTTATGGGAGCATTCAGTGCCGTGTTCCGAAAGCTTTTTGACTAAAAATGATGGGTGAATTCCATGGACCGAGGGCACCGCTGTTAACAGATGTCTTGTTTTGTTTTATAATATGTGATCGATGCGTTGAAACATTGGTGGTAAGTATGTTTTCGGCGAATCTCTCGGGATACCCATCACTAACAAGCCTCCCCGTGTAAAAGGGTTGGATGACTTTGTTTCTAGATTATGCGCGACGGCTCGATTGCTTTCACGGAAAGTTTTCTTCCCGTAAGAAAGAAGAATTAAACTACTTGTGATGTAGGTCGGCAGAATCAAGCCGTAGTTTCACAAGACACACTTCTTGTATTGAAAATTCGCGCTTGATGCGATAGTGATCCCCACGTGCATTCATCGAACGTCAGTCCAATCTGCTGTTTGAACGAATATTGGGAAAAGCTTTATGGACTTTTTAGGGTTAGGAGGGAAGATAGATAAGGTAAGGCTATGTAGGACGAAGCAACTTGATACGTAGATGCTTAAAAAAGGGATTCTTTTCAAGATCACGGCCTAGAGAAAATCGAGGGTTAAAACCATTTTACCACGGCAGCTTACGGCGTTTAATTTGCAGGCATGACTCAAACACAGGACAACAGTCAACTCGAAACTGACACGAACCACTCCGTGTTTACACTCATTTTCAATTAAGAAACCGTTTTTTATTATTAGATTAATCCAAAGTGCACCGAAAGATACGGATAAGCGGGACGGAGGAATAAGGGCACGATGTCGATTAGCAGCCTCAGATACAGCGTGATCTTGAGGAAGTATGTTTGAATCTGTACGCCAAAATCTAGAGATCGCAAAATCTTGGTCCGTGATGCGATATCCTTTTGACTCCCCCCGCGGATCGCGGCTCACATTCTTGATCTGCATAGCCAAGAAGATCGAGAAAGATCAAGAAAAAGATACCCAGGATTGACCAGAGCGTCGCCGCTATCCTCTTCTCCGTCCCTATCATATCTCGAAAAATCGAAGACGGAATATATACATCGAGGGCTTCGAAAGAGACGGCGGGAGGGAATGTCAGCGTGCGTTCGTGCGTGCCTCATCCCCTTCGCGTTTTGTCCGACTATGGCGAGTGCATAAAATCGGCGAAGCTTGTCGAGTGAGGGATTTTCATGGCACTTTAAGGTCGACTCATTGGAAAACGTTGCGAAAAAGAAATGTCATCTTTATCGTTTATCTTTACTTTAATTGAAAGATCATAAAGATCTGCTAAAACAAGAGTAGATTCATATCCTTCTTTCTCTTTATTCGGATGCAAATTGCATGTGCTACGATGCCGGTATATGTCAAAGTATATGGGAAAGTTCGTATCGAATTTCATTAAATTTGCTGGTAGAGATCACAAGCTTATGCGTGTGAGAGAAATTGGACACTTTAAATGAGGAATAGAATATAGTATTTGAAGATTTGATCAATTTCATATGAGCATTAGAATGATAGATTTCGATTTTACTCTAAATGTTGAAAAATATGAGAGTTTGTGATTCCATTCCTCTTGTTCCTATTCTCCGAATATATAAATTCGGAAATTATTGCTCAAAAAGTAAGTGACTCAGGATGTGTCTGATTAGATTTTTGAGGAAAGTTCTTGAGAAAATATAAAGGATTTTAAGTTAAAAGGGAATTTTCTAAAATATAAATTGTGTTTATTAAATTTTAATCTAAAAGTCCATTGTGATGTATCTTTGAGCAAAATAGTATTTTGAGGGATTATATTTACAAAGAACTTTTGTGATGAAAAAAGAAAAAAAAGTCATCGAAAGGAAAAAAAAAAAGTTTGGCCAACGAGGGCTAGTGGCCGCTGCAATCGAAATATGTTGCTGACGACCGACATTTGAGGTTGACATATTTCAATTGCAAGACCTCAAGTAGCCCTCAAAGACAACTGGCGAGGGCCGCCTTGGCTCATGCGACCTCCAACAAGGGCGTTTTGGTCACATGACCTCAAGCAGCCCTTCATGGAGGTCGTGGCAACCCAAATTTGGGTCATTGAGAGTTCACATGACCTCCGATGACCTAGATCTAGGTCACGCAACCTCCGGCAATCTAGATCTAGGTCATCACTACTCACCAAGGTTGCATGACTACCCTATGACAGTTGGCTACGATCTCGCTGACCTCTCTCTAGCCCATCGTCGACCCATCACAACCACACCGCACAACTCAACGGAGAAGAAGATGAATAATGAATCATGAGGGCAAAAATGGAAAAGTAAAAATTGAGTAGGGATAATTTTGGACCAAAATTTTTATACTTAACCCTAAAAAGCCTTCCAAAAATACCGAAAGCCCGAGACAGCTTAGGACCTTGCTTTAGGCTTTTAGCCTTTCAAAGGTAAACATTTCCCCAATGCGAGTTTCAAAAATTTAACTTAACACCCAATATTTAGCCAAATGGGCTTTGGATATCCAAAACTCCTTCAAAAAGCAAGTCCAAACGTACCCTAAATCACTAACATTAACAAATTCTTCCCAACTTGGCCCAAACAAGATAGCCTCTCTTCGTCTAATAGAGTGATAAGAGAAACTCATGCTAGGCAAGCCCCATGGTCAAGCCTATAACCCAGAAGGAGACAAACAATCTTAGAATGAAAAATTCTTTCATTAAAATAATGTTATGGCTCTCACCTTTTACTTTAATCTTTCCTAAGGACGAATACCATATAAATGAACACAATTATAATTAATTAAATGATTTGCAAGAAACTCACCCTCAGATTCACTCACTCCCACGATTAGTGGTTAAAATAAACTATCACGACTTATGTATCTAGGAAATAGTCGCTTCGAAGTGAATTTTCCCTATATGCATCACATCTATTAATTTCATTATGGATTTATTGGTATTTATGTAGACTATTATTAAAATGGCGATTTTATCCAATACGGAGTAATCTTGAACATGTGATCTTAACAAAAAAGAGAGAGCGTCGAATGTTTATGACAAGGCTTGGGGAGTTTACGAAGTCTTCGTTGAAGTTTGAGGTTAAAAACCTACTTGGTTTACTTTATTTTTGATAGCTTAGATTTGGCTTAACTCAATTTCTTCTCTAGATTTATCTATACTTCCCATCATTTTCAATTGTTTATACTATATTAACAATAATAAAATGATAATAACGACAACGACTGCTTTATTATGAAACTTAGTATACTGTACAAGCTCAGCAATTGGGGGGGGGGGGGGGGGGGGGGGGAATCAACCTTCATATCAGCTTTATGTAGGTTCGTTTTGGATAAGGATGGAATAGTTGCAAATGCCAGGAATGTTTCTTGAGCGTGTGAGGTACCTTTTCACCCTTAGGAAGCTAAGCTTCGTCTAGGACCAATTAGGCGGGCCGGGGTTAAGATACTTCCGCACATTATTCGAGTCCTCTTGAATTTACTCCTCCTATCTTGAGACTCAAATTCAAATGGATTAAGATACTTTTACACATTGTTCGAAACCTCTTGAATTTACTCTTTCTATCTCCGGACTCAAATTCGTGTCATAGCTGGAAAAATTGTCAAATTTCCAAATACACATATGCCGTATGCTCCCTTTTCATATTGACAGATTCTTTTGACCAACTTATTATGTTTTGCCTCGTGGTTTTATTCGGATAAGCCTAAATAACTGTCTGGGAGTTTCTTTTTGATTTTGTCAACATATTCGTCAGGGGCTTACCCTCGTCCTTGTCCTTTTGTATATATTGTCATTCCTTCCTTGTTTGATAAACCAAAACAACATGTGAAAATCTCTCTTCTGCTGTGCTAATCTTTGCTTGTTTGGCATTATCCATTGTTCCTTTCTATCCAAATCACGGCAAACACTAACTAGAAAATTTGTTGAGTCCATGAGGACAGCTGCAATCTTACCTTCTGCACTTATTGAAAGGTGAAAATTACCCTAGAGAACAATACTTGCACGTTAGGTAATCTTGATTCCTCAATTTCTAATGGTAGTCATTCTCGAAAAATAATATCCTTCGTCTATAACTACCGATGGAGCTTGCGCAATTAGTTAGTAGGATCAAAAGAGTAATGCTATTTGTTATTGGATAAGATGAGGCTGGATTAGATAAAGATCTAATTTCTAATATCTTCTATAATATTTTATAGATACACATATCTACAAGCTTAATAAATACCAATCATTAAAGTGGATTGAATGTGGACGTGATGGCTCTTGCTGCTAACACTCTCCTGATGTAATGGCTCTTGCTGCCAGCAAATTCCACCTCAGTCTCCCTGCCGTCCTCCATCTCCTCTTCCTCTCCACTCCTGCCAGAGTGAATGTCAATTGTTCAGGTCTCCGAGCCCCCACGAATGACCGGCTAGAGGTGAGTTTGACCTCGCTGGTCACTGGCAAAGCTCACCAATGCCGGCCACTGGCGAGGGTGAACCTCACTGTTGCTAGGTGAGGCTCAAACTCGCCAGGCAACCCTTGGATATGGTCAGTCATCGAGGCCCAACAACCGGCTAGAGAAGGAAAAAGGGAGGAAAAAAATAAAAAAATTAACAAAAAAAATTGGAAAAAATAAAGTGTTATTAAAAATTGTCTATGCCAACGACAGCCGTGTTATGTAAGTTGGTTGGCATTCAAGCTAGCAATTTCCAACCAAAATAGTTTATGATGTTAATTACCATAATAAAAAAGTATAAATTTAATTGGTAAAAATGTAATTGGTTTAGGAATTTTTAGATGATTTTCAAAAAAAAAAAAAAAAACCTAAATTACATGATGAATATGATGTCTTCCTAGCAATACTGGCGAGAAAAAAGTTACTTCGCACCATTTTTTCTTCATCCGCCAAGTCTTCGAATCCACGAATCTCTCGGTTCATGCACTTAAATTCTTAACGGTAGAGTCCTGAATTATAATTGATGATGCATGAAAAGTAAAATGAATTTATTTAGAGTTATGAACCCACCTAAAAATTTCGAGTTTGTGTCTTGGCAAAGCAACTTATGATATCTACTACTCTCTTGATATGCATAATAATCTCAGAATAATCATTACATCGATTATCTGATTTGGACGCTTACAAATGGGGAGAATTATCAAAAATTTCAAACCTATTGTAATTGTGTTTTTTTTTTTTTGCCAATTTAATTCTAAACATTTTGCATTTGTTAATTTTGGCCAGCCAACCCTGACGTGACATTTTTAAAGCCGACCCTCTCTAGTGCAAAGGTTACGGGAAGGGGAAGGGAAAAAATGAAGAAAATAAAAGAAAAAAGGAAAAATAATATAAAAAATCAAAAAATATTGAAATAACTATTTAAAAAGCCATGTCAACACTGGCTAGCCAAAATTAATCGTATGGACTGAACTGGCACAAATACAAAAGGTTTAGGACTAAATTAACACAACTACAATAGATTTAGGACTTTTTTGATAATTTCCCCCTTACAAATGCAATAATGAATATCTTGGGAAGGCATCTCTTAATATTAAAATCAAAATGGATTTGACATCGCTCAACATCATCTAAAATCGAAATCAAAATTTGAAGAGTTGAAATGGTCAACAAAATTTGTGCAATTTTCAGCGAACAAATCTATATACTACTTACAACTTAAGATATAGATATGCAAAATGTCCAACTTCTACATATGCACGTTATGCAACCTCTTGATATGCATAATTCATATAGTTAACCTTCCACATATAGCATAACTTGTATACGCTTCTGTGGCTACACATAGTTTCACAATAGGACAACTAGATTTATTTTTTAAAATACATTTAAATTAAGAATGAGTACATTTTCTCTTGCCAAGACAATAGAATTAAAATGAGCAAATGCGAACTTCTTTTCTTTTTAACTCCTTGTTTGCTACATAAATTACCGAACCTGGGTAAAAAAGAACTACAAAGCACATAGGTAAAAACTGCATATTGAATTTGCAAAATTATAGCTCAAAAATTAGAAACATAAATTAAGAATAATGCATGGGTTTCTACTCGAGCCCGAATGGAGAGAGACGATGCAGCTTATGGGCCTAAGATGAAGAGACAAGGGAGGGAGAATTGGGCCTGATAGAGAGCCCAACAATACCCGAAAAGAGACAGGATCGGGGGCCGGCAACTCTCTGATCTCAATCAATCATGCGAAGCAAAACGATGCAACCTGCAGACGAAGGACACCAATGAAATATCCGATTCCAGCAGGGTACCTGCTGTACTGGCTGGGCGGACAAAAGGGCGCGTTCTCCACCTCCCGTTGATGATCCGCCATTCCATTCCCGTGCAGAAGAGGAACAACCTAACCCCCGAGAAGGCGAAGAAGAGCATCATCTGGCCGCTCCAGCAAGAACCGCTTAAAGCGAACTAGGCGACTCCCCCGCCGGTATCGTCTCTCTGTCTCTCTCTTTGATCTGCAAAATCTGAGTTTCCATCTGTCGGTCGTGCTTGCCAATCGATCCTTCGTGACGAGATACAATGGTCATGGAATCAGGTCCGATGGGAACGCAGATTTTAGTTGAATCTTGTGTGTCTATGTGTGGAGGCGTTGTGCTCTGTTATTTATAAACATTTCGGCGCGTAGCTAAATAATACAGAGTTCTTCGTCTTATGGCATGCTAGCAGCTAAAGCACGGGGGCTCTGTAGCATTATAACGTTTACAAGTCAAGCAATGAAGTAACATCATGAGTGATTTTTGTGGTTTGTGATATAACTTCATCAAACACTGGATAGAATTATCCTATCCGGGCTGTCAAATGTGTCCTAAACACTCACTATTTTAGGGATGAGTTTTGGACTTTTAAAAGCCTTTGTGTCAAAGTTGAGATGTTTGGCAAGAAAAAAAAAAATCAAATGTTTTTGAGTCAAAAGCCTCTTAACCCAATACAAATCCCACTAGCTTTGGGTTTGAGCATTTTTTTTTTAATGCTAATGATTTTTTTTTCTAATTTTGCTCTTACTAAGATTTTGAAATTACAATTCTACCCTCACCTACATCGACAACATGCAACATCACCAATGAAGTCAGATCTAATCGCCAAAGAGCTAGATCTAGTGCCAATGATCCTCACTTGGGATCATATGATCTCAAGGTGATCTCAGACGAGGGTCGCTAGTGCTAGATCTAGTTCACTAGCATTAGATTTAGCTTGCCGACAATCAATCTAACCTTATCCGAGTTGTGATGACCTATCACTTTAGCTGTGTCACTAATCCGATCAACATCCATTAATCACCACTGGTTATCAAGATTCAATTTTCTTCTTTTTATTATTCAAAAAAATATAATTAAAGTCAAATTCATTTACAAATATAATTCTTTCCAAAGAGCATTTATATCAAAGTCGTTCCCAATGCACTTTTTAATTATACTTTACCATTTCATAAAAACTTTCTAATCTAAAGTCAATGTAAAGGCTTTCTCCAAACACACCCTTAATAGTCCGTAGACTATTTGGGATACACACAAGTATAAAGACTATAGGTGTATAATGTCAAAGGAAGAGGGACATGGTTTTTTTTTTTTCAAAGGAAGAGGGACATGGTTGGATCATCACTCCATAAACATTATTAATTCTAGGTAGTACGAAATTAGGTCAAAACAGCAAAATTAACATTACATTTGATTAACGGTTATTACATTAAAGGTTAACTGCATTGACTATCTATTACGGTGTTTGCTTGCATTACTAACTATTACAGCTAAATTCCTATGGCAGCCAAAGCTGCAGTAGTTATAAAATGAATTCTCCTCTGTATAATAGCCATTACAAACAGGTTGTAATGGATAATTCCAAAATAACCTTCTCTATCTTTTTCTTTCACTCACTCTGCCAATGTTAGATTATTTATTTAATTAAAATGCATGTCAATTATGACTAAATTTATTTAAATTATTTAAATTAATCATTTAATTATAACATTAATTTAATTTACTTTGACTTTAAATGCATATGATATCATTACTAGACGAAATATTAAATAATAGATCAACAATTGAAATAATAATAATTATGTTATCTTGATGAGACATAGCTACCAATTATGTTAATATTATTCCTAATATAATTATCATATTAGTTGCTCCCTATTTATTGTGGTTATCTAAATTTTCATGAATTGATATTAAATTATTCATAATATAGCTATCTTCTTAATTTCTTATTATATTGATTAATGCTAAAATTTCTGGAAATATAAAAATCTACATCATATGTAATAGATTATGCATTTCATAATTCATGTGAAATACTAAAGTCGTAAGTCGCAATCGACCATTAAACCGATGATTACGGTGTCCCGGCTCATTCAAATTTTAAAGGATATTCCAGGAATTTCGGTGCCATGCACCTCCCTTGGTACGTATTTCAATCGTGATTAAACGGTCCAACATGTTATCCAGTTTTATTACATTACACAGCGCAACAAGCTGCTGCATTCCCGGTCGGGCGGCCGCGTTGACTCTCTGACTCGAGTCCCGCAAAACGACGCCGCGTCACCGATTCCAGTATGCACTAGCGGGCCCGGCCTGGCTGGATATCTCCCCAATAACAACAAACAACAATAACGACAGAAAGAAGAAGAAGAAGAAGAAGAAGAAGAAGACGACGACGACTGGCCTCTCCTCCCTCCTCCCTCCGCCGCCGGTTGATCAATCGCCGTTCCGTTCTCGCCGATACCGGCGAACCGCTGCGGAGATCGAACCGGGCGGACGCGGATACGATCTCGCCGCTCCCCGATACGGACCCCCGCGCGGCGCGATTCCAGCGATTCTCCGCCGGTATCGTTTTCGCTTTCTCTCTCGTTCGTCTGCAATTTGCTGTTGCGGTCGTAGCGTGTCTTCTGTCGGTTGTCTGGTGCGTGCGTGCGCATGGCGGAGAATCCGTTGACTGCGACGCGCGTGCTGTTCGTTGCGGGGAGTTTCCCGATTCTCCCGAATCGCGCGCAGAATCCGTCTGTGTTGTGCCCGCGTCCCTGCGTTTTGCAATTCGATGATTCTGCTCGCCGATTGATCCTCCCCTGTAAAACGCCGGCGGCTTGGGTTGGGATTTGATGTGAATGCAGATTTTAGTTGACTTAATGTATGTAGGCGTGCATGTATGTTGGAAAGGTTCTTCTTCTTTTTTTTTCTCTTTGGGGTGGGGGGGCGGTACTTCGAGAAGATAACAGCGCCTGGCTAATAAGAGGGAGTCCTTAGTTTCATTATATGCTAGTTGCTAAAGTATGGGAGTACGGGGATTGTATGCTGCGAACCAAATGATGTAATTGCATTGATACCATGACGGTAGGAGCTGTGCGTCCTCGGTTAATCGCCTTGTCTCATGACCACGCACTTTTTTACTGTCGCAACTCGCCAACACTCTGTGCCTATGTATGCCGAAATGCCGGGACTACGCTCAGTGAGCTACTTTTGAAGTCATGTTTATCTCTAGACCGCATCAGAACTTCCATTTTTTTTTTCTTTTAATTTGATTTCTTCCTCCTACTTATGACAGAAGTTTTGGTGTACATGAGCCATGAAGGCATCATGACAGCCATTAGTTGGAGACAGCTGTTGCTTTCACAAGGCTAAGTCAGTAAATCATTTCTCGGTTGCACTCATGGATGAGTTTTAGTGCTTTCAGTGAAATTCCATAATCCAATCTGGTCACTTATGTGGCCTTTATATCTTCTACTAAACAAGATTCTCAAGCCAGAAGAAGACGACAATAGTGTAGAAGTTCAAAGATCAGGTGAGGGACACCTGAGTTTGGTGGAGGATGGGAAATGCCATAAGGAAGCATTGCCTCGAGCACAATTTATTGAAGTTAGTGTCTGGTTCTGATAAATAATCTGTACTGTTTGCTTTTCTGAAGCCAGATCCATAAATTTATTCCTTCATAGTAAAACATATTACAGGTACCACATGTAAATCAGCTTTCTTCATGGGATTGCGGGCTTGCTTGTATATTAATGGTTTTGAGAACTATTGGCATTGAAACTTGTAGTGTTGACGCACTGGCTGACCTGTGCTGTACAAACAGGTATCCCCTATTGCTCCAATTTTCAAATCATTCCCTATGTGTTATGATATATTTATAATAAATTGGATTAATCTCACTTTTACAGCATATGGACAGTTGATCTGGCATACCTATTGCAAAAGTTCTCTGTTAAGTTTTTCTACTACACCGTGACATTAGGTGCAAATCCAGGTTACTCAGATGAAACATTTTACAAGGTAATCATTTTTTTGGATATTAACATTTCCACACGTTAGTATAACTTATGAGTTGTGAAAGTGATGTTTTGTTTTTAGTCAGATATTGTACTTTGTAAATTTTGTACTGTTGATATATTAAGCATGTTTCACTGTCAATTGTACAACAACAAAGATGAAGCCTTTTTGTCACAGGATTGGTTTGACCACATGCGTGCTTTTGCGCCATTGTGTTCTGTCCTTTGCTATATCCTCCTTAATATTAAATTACGTGTTGAGTATCGTACTGTGTTCTGAGAAATATTAAGCCAAAAGCTACATTTAAAGAGGAATTATCTGTTCTTGAGGATCCTTCCTCGTATGGTATCAATACAGGTTCTTTAGTTATCTGTCTTATCAACATGATCATCTAGCTATGATTTCCCAATGGAAGTTTTTAACTGCTTTACTTTTTGCTCTATTTATTAACAGGACCAGTTGCCCACGGATGTAGTTCGAGTGAATAAACTCTTTTGTGAGGCTATAGAAGCAGGAATTTCTATACGGGTAAACTCAGTGATTGCAAGATTGATTGTCAACTTATTGCAACATTCTATGTTTGTATCATTTTTATTAACTTGCTAGGATCTTACCATTCTTGAGATAAGTTGATGAACCCTCTCTTTTAACAGTGCAGATCAATCAGTGAAGAACAAATCTCTTTGTTAATTTTGTCTGGAAAATATGTTGCAATTGCATTGGTTGATCAACATAAATTAAGGTAAATCGCTGTAAAATTTATTCCTTTTGAATTTATCGCCATTTGCTAGCTTTCCTTCCAACTGTCTTCTCATCATGAATAGCTCATCCAATCTGCCGTTACTTTTTCAATAGGTTTTTTAAATTTGTGCTTCTTGCCTAGTAACTAGCACACTTTCCACTTATGCTTATTTGTCTCCTCATTAACTTATTTCTACAGACCAACTTTTTCTCTGAGATCTGGAGATTAATGTGCTTGTTCCGAATTATTTACTGCAGTAGATCGTGGGTAGAGGATGTTTGTGCTTCTGGCTTGGGGGATAGTGGGCCTGGCTATACAGGTAACTTTATCACTTTTCTTGCGCAGGTGTGATACTTAGAGTTATATTTTAGTATTACAGAATTTCTGCAAAAGATGACCGTTGTTAGGAGCACTTTGTTCAATTTGAGATTATTTGTACCTTTAAGATTGTCAAGTACTTCTATGCAGCCTTGTTGCTGATTAGATTTTGTGTATTTCCTTGTTTGAGAGGATATATGAGAGCTACTTGCTGAAAGAATGGAGCTCTTGTTTTGAGTCAGTCAGTTCGTGCATTTCTATGTTTTGACTAGATCAGAGACATCATATGTCAGTTTGAATTTAGTAATGGGAAAAAGAAACTGTTGAAGTCAATTGTTGAGCTGCTTTTAGAATTTGTAATGTTGATTTCACATAAAAGAAGCCATTGCAGGACTAGCTGTCAAGGTGGAAAAACTTTTCACTTCCATAATCTTATTTCTGTCTTTAATTGATCAGTTCCCTCCTCACTTAAACATGTTTCTCATGACAAATCAATTATGAATTCCAAATATGGCTTGTGTCAATTCATGGATCTCATGTCTCACTTTAGGTCACTACATTGTGATATGCGGTTATGATGCAGACGAAGATGAATTTGAGATAAGAGATCCTGCCAGTTCTAGGTATCTCTCTTAATTCTTCAGCTCTCCAGTTTCTTCCTGATGTAAAAAGAATCACGCAATATCTTGGAGATTAGTTACTATTTTTCTCCTTCTATGTGATTAGTTCATTGAGTGATCGGAAAGCATATCATGGAAATCAGTGATAATTCATTAGTTTAGCCTTCAGCATCAGCCACAAATAAGCAATCCCTTGGGGAAAAAGGAAATTGTAGCATATAAAATCTAGATTAACTTCTATGGCACGCTAGGTGGTTATTATATGGTAACAAATGTCAACAGAAGTTCACATATGATCTCCTAACAGAAATAATTATTTGCTAGGAGCATCTATGAAATCCTTGAGCACATCTGTGCAGGCGTGTGCCTGGGACAAATGCATTGATGTATCTTGTGTGCGTCTACAAACTCATGTGCCTGTGACATATGCGCTGATGTGTCTTGTGTGTGTCTCTGTGCATGCATATACCTGTGAAATATGCTTTGATCCATTTCCATTGCAATCTTTTGCTTTCTTGTGTAAATGACTTTGTTGATTATTTCACTTAAAAGTCCATCTTTGTTGTGCACGACTTAAAGGCTGCTCATGTTAGTAAAAAAAGGCTGAAACCTATAGCGACCTTGTTGATGGGATTATTTGCCTTGGAAGATAACAGTTTAGCATGTCTGCCTGTACTATTTGCATGGATTGATCTTGAGAATATCTTTATTGAGATTTGGGGTGTTCTTGTTTTCAAGATCTTCTTTCTTAAACACTTAGGAATTGGTTGTTACACGGGCGTCTAGTGTACATTGGGAGAATAAACTTTTATTTTCTTTCCTTAAAGGGAGAATAAATTCGGTTAATTGTGCAGGAAGCAAGATAAAGTTACATCAAGATGCTTAGGTGAAGCCCGCAAATCATTTGGCACAGATGAGGATATTCTTTTGGTAATCAATCATTTTTGCTGCGGATTTTACATTTTCAGTATGTTGGCTATGAAGTAGATTATCGATCGAGCTCGGAGATTTAACTTCTCAGTACGTTCATACGTTGTTCATGATTAATAGCTGCGCTCTTAGTTGTTAAATATTCATAGTTATAGAAAATTTATTTTAGGAACTTTGCTTGCATTCTGGCAACATCACCAGCTATGCCCGGTCACTATCCTCAAGTTAAGTTGTCTAAATACATAAGTCAAATTGGCTTGCTTAAGTGGCTTTGCCTCTTGCAAAGAGAGGAAATAAGTAGAATTGATGAGTAGAGTGAGAGGATACTTGCGGTGACTGTACATTTGGCTGGACACAAAAAAGATAGCATTTCTATTATGATTTACAAAAGCATTGGAACAATGAACGAGTAGTGGAAATTGGAAAGTGAAAGGAAATGACTTTTGGCAGTCTAGGCTATGGATATTTTGCAGTAGGTCGTTATCATAGGTGACTGAATTCCATGATGATTCAGGAAGGGTAATTTGATCACAGACCTAGTCAGGTTAAATACTTAAACTAACACATCTTTCTTAAATATAATTCAACATTTTTGAATGCTCTAAACGTACTTGGAGTTTCTTCCAGACTTTGGCTAGTACTACAAATTAAATGATTTATTCAGCAATGTCTTAAAATTATTATGTCAGAGAACTTTGTACTTCTTAAGCCAAAAAAAAAAAAAGAATATTCATATGCAAATTCCTAACAAGTTTAGGGAGTGCTAATGTTTTGATTGGACCGGAATGGAATGTTCTTTCTTTATCCCCTTCACTTTTACTTTCTCCTTTTTCTGGTGTTGAGAGCAGTTTCTCCCACGATACTCGGCACTGAAGTGCTAATGATTTGTGTCTGGCATGTGGTCCATGGAAACCGTTGAAAACTGGTTTGACTTTCACTTTGTATTGTGATCTCTCCACATATATTCAATGAAACATTTTGGCAATTGAGTTGCGTGCCATGAGCTTTTGGCTAATGGCTGCATTAAATTACAAATTGTCAAACCATTGTCCCAGATAATTTTTCTTCTTGCTTCTAGGGAGCACTTCTGGATCTTCAGTCATTTTTAATAAGTAACTCCTACATTAGTTCGCTTAAAGAAAAAATTGCTGGGTGTCACACCTTTTGTCCAATTCCAAAAGTATTTTTCATGGCTTCATGTATCGCCAGAACCAACAGAATGGTTGAAGCTACAGAAATGTTTAACCAACAGAATGGCCCCTTAATTTAGATTTTACATGCAGATATCCTTGGAATAGAGCAAGAAGTGCAATAGCTCTCCTGGAAAACTTCATTCTGGCGGTCCTTGTAGCTGGAGTATAAGGGGTGTGATCAGGTGCAACCGCTATGCTAAACCCAACTGTTGATAATGAGTGTTATAGTGGAATTACATGTACAGCAATAACTCTGGAGTTCACGTGTACATTACATGCATTCATTTGTATATGTGTATTCAATTGCTGCTTGTACATCGTTGTTAACAACTTCTTCACCTTTACTCGTTGATCCTGTGTACTTGTAATGGACAAAATTGAGTAAAGAAAACTTCGGATTACTTTTCACCTTTCCGACCAGTGTATGTTATGCTGATCTAGCGAACCTGCTAAATACAGAAGCTGGTCCAATGGTTCAAAATGTGGTCTAGCGAAGGGAAGAGTAGCATGTGTAGGCATGTGATCTTTGGGATCAAGATTGTGCAGTGATTTAGACTCTCTTGGATTGTTGGGATTGTTGGCGCACCTAAGCCTCGTTGGAGCGCCTAAATCAAGTCTTTTTTGGTATCAATTCCTCACTAAATCTCAAAGAGAGTTTTTGCGCCTAAATCAAGTCTTTTTTGGTATCAATTCCTCACTAAATCTCAAAGAGAGTTTTTAAAGAGAGAAGCTCTTGAACAGAAAACGGAACTTTGAAATAATTAGATGAATATAATGAGGGAGAGAGTACTGCTTCTTATACTAGTGGCCCTCGGATCACAACCATTAATTATCCTTCGATCCGATGAACGAGATTGTATTTTCTAACCTATTACCTATCGGCATTTATGTTGAGAGATTTATAAATCCTCTGCACATGGTCCCTTGATTGCAGAAATCTTGAAACCATGACACATAAATGATAGTGTTTTACAGTGATCCTCATCTTAATCTTTATTTCTTGTGTGTTCTATGGAGGCCGATGAGTCAAATTCGCGAAGTGGATCAGGATCCTCTAAATTCACTTTTCTATAGTTAGGTAAAGTCGTTCTCTCAAGATATAGACACAACATCAATAAGGAAATCTGACGACTCAGTTGGCATATAATTTTTTCTGATTCTTTTCCCTTTTTCCCCTAACTCTTTTTTCCCTTTTTCCTCTTAGTTTCACTTCAAAGCAATCCTTTATTTACTTATAAAAATGAATGAACGAAAAATATTTTTATTATTCACCAAAATATTTAGGCATAAATTACTATCGATAAAAAAAATTTATTGACTAATTAATTTAAGTAATCATTTTAAAAATTTTTTTTTTTTAAATCGACGGACTCCTGGCTGGAAAGAGTAGCCGCATATTCTTTTGCCTGTAAACAATAAACATCTTCTGCAGAGACATGCGACATCCGCTTCTGCCACCACAGCAATTGCCACCATTTGCTATATATCTAGAGACAAGAAAAGGAATAAATAAATTTAAAAAAAAAAACCATTTATTTATACCTGATCCCATGACTCATACAGGCAAAACTGACATTTGCCTCTATAAGCATCATTATTCAATATGTCAGGTATTTCAATTAATGTATGGTCTTAAACCCTTTTTTTCTTTTTTCTTTTATTTTGAAAAAGTACAATCAATATATTTCATAGAAAATTGCCGCCTCCTGTTTTTGGTCCCTTGTAGTGAGGGATAAACCGAGAGTTGCTTGCCTTGGAGTGGTGGTGGCACCTCCTCGAAAGTAGCCCGACCGTTTGACCGTTGACCGGTTGACCGCGCCATCACCTTTCTTCTGATTGGCTGCGCTGGCGGCTGTGCATGTGAAGGGGGCCGTGCGTTGCCAAAGCTGAAGAAATAATTTCTTTTTTCGTCTCTTTTGTGTAGCCTTTTGAACCACGCGAGTGCAGCAGTAGCTCATAGGTATCCGATGCTCTTTCGGTCTTCGACAGGTGTCGAGTCGTGTATTTTTCCCAAGACCATGCCGGTGGCGATTATAATATTCGGTTTTATAATTTGATGGGAATGTTGTGTGTTTTATCGACGTGGGTGTTTCAGTTCCGAGAGTGTAATTTCATGGTAAATGGTTGTAACTGAGAAGAAAATAGAGAGATGTGTTTGGATGGATGGAATTTACAACAAGATGTTTAGATTTTAGATTGGATATTCTAATCTTGTATCAAAGCTTGTGTCAATAGCTTGAATTTTATACTTCCCGCTTAATTCGGTGCTCGGCTTTTGGATTTGCAACAGTCGACTCATGCAAGATATGAATCGTGCCTATTTTACAGAAAACCTAAGCTCGGTCATACATGCATAAGGGATCGAGTTACACACGATGGAGTGTTAACTATAATATGTTGTGGTAATATTTTTATATATAGGCATATTATCTACATCTACCTAATGATTTAAATTTGTAGATTGGATCTTTTAACGATAATGAAAACTAAATGATTAACTTTTTTCCTTGCAATTCAAGCTTGTAGTATGTGCATCGTCTAAATATTTTTCATGTTTTACAAAAAGCTATAGAGTTAACTTTGATTAAAAAAAAAGCCAAAAGAGGTTTTAGATTGCAGCTTTGCCGAACCAAACAGTAAACACCTCCCCGACCTTGGAATAATGGAGTATGTGTATATCTATTGTTCTTGAAGAAATGAAGCTGTCTTCTTGCGGAAAAGAAGATATTAGCATCTAGATCCTATGGACTATATCTTCAATGTATGCCATACCACTTCACATGTATCCTTAGAGTAGGTGGATCCTACAATTCTTGTCCCATTGCGACGGGTGGTTCCAACATCCTCAAAAGACCGTTCCTCAACGAGTTAATAATTAATTAATAACAAAGAAAAATATATCTCTTTTATCTGCCGAAGACATTTCAAACGTTGCAATGTTTTCGACACCTTGTATATGAAGCAACCAGCTAAAAATGAATCATCATCAGGCGCATTAAGATTAAGAAACATTTCCTTTTGAGGGATCAAGGAAAAGATGGTTAGGAACTCTTTCACATCACAATGACTTGCAATTATTTACTTAGATTCAATGAGTAAAAATTGATGAGCTACTGATTCCGCTAGGTTTTCTTTTTTTAAACTTTGTCCTATATCTTCATTGAAATTTATTTTTGTCAATTGGATTCAAATTTCATGCAATCAGCGTCATTTTCCCATCAAATTGACCCCTCTTAAGTCCACTTTTGTTGGGACTCTCTTCCTCTCTCTAAAGTAATCAATTAATCCATGTGAGGATAAGGGCAAATAATAGTCGCACATTTGCAGCTAGACTTGATCGTGGATCTAGCTACTCCTTGCTCTTTGTCAAAGCCCTCCTTGCTCAGTGCATTTAGTGGGTGAGCCCACCAACATCCGACCATTTCACAAAGAAAATTTAGTACTTTTTAAATAATAAATGAACCTAAACATTGAGTTCTAATCTTAATTATTCAATCAGGTCTACTTTATTAGAATACTTAAATATCAAATCACACATTTATCTAATAAATTTTCGCTTTTTTAACAGCGAGCAATGATCTCGCGAAATCTCATGCGCCTACTAATTTGACCTAGTTGCCCTTCTCCACACGCAACTGTGACCACGGTGATGGGTCCGCCATTGCCCTCAAAGCAGCCATGGCGGAGGTGGCCACGGCCGAGTCAGATCGACCGCCCCAGAAGCCTGTCTAATTCAGCTCTCTTTGGATTCTCAGGTGCCTCACAAAGCTTAAAGAATGACCCTGCCAGCAAAGTCTGGGCAGGGTTTTGCTGGCAGGGTCAGATTTCTCCGGACGAGAGCAACCCGCTTTTGCTCATCACCTCGAGAAAATCTTGCAGGGAAGAAATGGTAAAGAACGACCTTAGCCAAGCAAAAGAGGCCCCCACCATTCGGGGGAAGAGAGATCTTCGTGCGCCTCGTCGTCTTGCGATCGCATACCGAAACAAGAAGCCCCCGACCGTTTCCGGGTTTTGAATTTTTTCGAATGACTTGGAACAGTTCGGGGACGAGGGCAGACGATAGGAAAGTCCCCACCACCGTCACCACCCACCACCACGACAAGACAAAGCAAGATGCGGCAACGAACGCATCTGTCTCGGGATGTTTTGAAAGCGACTGTCGAGTTTTTGGAATCCCTTCGCTTTTGCTTTCGGCGGGAAAATTCAAAGCCTCGTTCGGTCCGTGACAGCAAATATAATGTTTTTTCTATCTTGGTTATGATCTAGCATGCCATTAGAATACCCACCTTCCATGGATTATATTATTGTTTTCTTTTGTTAAGGGTTGCTTTGCATATTTTATTACAAGTACGGTCGATTTAGGTTATGTGTTTTGTATTAGTTTGTAATTTTATTTGACTATGATGGTTCGTAATTTTTGTCGTGAGTTTTCTTTTGGATCTCGAAAAGAATCTATCTTAGATGGAATAAGTTGACATCTAAATTGGAGTTATATCTAATAAGGATTACGAAATAACTAAAGAGATAGGGGCGGTGTTTGGTAGCTCATATAAGATATTAATTATCCTGTCTTAGGTTAATGACTGCCTTGGACAATATATTTGAATTAGGTTGAATAAAGCCTCGAATAATACCAACCAAGATGACAAAAATATTGATATAAAAAAAATCTAAGAAAAGAAAAAAACTTGTTCATTATTCTAGGGACAAAAAAAGTTCTTCGTGCTTAAGCAACTTTGCCAACAACGTTGCTCAAAGTTGCTAAGCAGTGATCACTGGAGATACATATACTCTCTCTCCGATGGGGTCTCAATTTCCAACCACCTAACACCTATGACCATTGAGCTATGGTCACATTGCCTTGGCAGGGTCAATGGGGGAATTTCCCTCAATTGTCCTTGCCCCTGCACTAAGAGGATTTTTGTCGAGGGTGAACCATTGGCCACCACAACAATGTTGTGGTTGCCACGGGGAAATCACCGCAATTTATCAAACACTTTATAGAATTAAATTTTAGTAATATTTGCTACGATCGCAATATTTTATCAAAAGAATGATGGGATAACTTCAAATTCAAAAGATTTAGGAGACATGACATAAATACACATTAAATTTTGACTTCATGTGCAACGTCACCCCCAAACTTTCAATTTGTTTAATGCGATATGTGAACTTTTGGTAAATATTCAAATTAGTCCACAAGCTAAATTAGATTGATCATTATATTTGAATTTAAGTTGGATATCTTATGTGGATAATCCGTGCATAACGTTATTTTTGTCTCACCGTTCAAATTTACTGAATTGGAAGCAAAATCAATAAATTCCAATCACTCCAATTAATAAAATGAAAAAAATTAAATATTTTCTAAAATATAGGAATAAAATTGATCATATACTAAAAGTCTAAAGATTCATCCAACAAATAAAAAATTCAGGGACGATATCGCATAATATGCTAAAGTTTGAAAATCATATCGAATAAATTAAAAATTTAAGAACGACATCACATATTAGGTAAATTCAAGAACAATTCGCGTCGCTTTTCATCCAACCCGATTACATCCTATCTCGATTAATATGTGGAGCGATGGAAAGCGAGGATGTCATTACCAGTGGCACGCGTCGTAAAATGAGAAGGGAAGAGAAAGAGGATTAGTAAATGACAAAAAAACTAGCTTGCCTAAGAGGGTTGGGTTGGGGGAGAGGGACTGGGAAGGGCTACACCCTTCGTTTCATCAAAAGAGAGAGACCCCACCACGGTACCCATCAAATCGAAACATTAATCTCCCCAAAAGACAACAACAACAGCGGAAAATTCGAAAAAGCTAAAGACGAAGAAACTTCCCGCCCTTTTGACTAACGGTACTGTCCTTTTCCGCAGGTCATGCCTCCTTCCTCCGGCGGGCCCCACCCGCTCACCCCTTTTCCCACCCCACCCTCCCCTCCCCTCCCCTCCCCTCCCCATTCAATCCCCGCCCCCCTCTTTTTGGCGGGAATTCCCTATCCAATCCGGTTAATTGCAGGGCCTCGGGTCCGGCGCCCCCGATTGGCCAGTCCCGATCCGCGAGAGTTGACGGCCCCGGCCCGGTCCTGGCTCTTTCGCCCCTTGACGGCGCGGGCGACGGCCGTTACGATTTCGGACGTGGCGCGGAATGCGGCCGCCACGTCATCGGAGGTTCACGGATCCCCGCGCGGGCCCGGATAAGGAGGCTTTGCACGCGCGCACGGACGGCGGTGATTCGACCGCTGCCTGGGTTCACGGGGTTTTGATGATACCCCGCGGACTGGATAATTTCTCTCTTCGAGCTACTATTTCTTAAGAGAGAAAAAGCCACAAAAAATCTAAAATTTGCCAACTCTCTCACACATTTATCCGAAATCTTTTTTTGCAGCACCGTACAAGTGTCACACCATATAAATTTGAGGCTTTTAATGTTATAAAAAAAATCGAAATAAAAATGTGTTACAGTTGACAATAATTTGGATTTTTTTTTTTGGCTTTTACCATTCTTTAGATGCTCCTCCTTTATTTTCCTATTTCGCCTACCGGTCCTTGTCCAAATTTATTTTATTTTAATGGCTCTAATGCAGATAATTTTTTGGAAGTACAAGTATCTAACCTTTTCTTTTCAGTTTCCAAAATAAATGGAATTTTCAAGTTCAAATTCGTATCAAACCTCTCCAATTTTTCACTTTAAAAAATATTTATATGGTTCGCCTATTCATTTATATTTGGGACAATTAAGAACGAAACCAAGTTAAAATACTTAAAAGTAGCTTGAGCTCGATATAAGAATAAAGCACCACCATGACGTTTTATTTCACTTTTCTTGCCACTAATCGTCGTGCCTTATAAACTTTTATATTGGATTGAATGATTCCAAAGCAGTATGTACTGATTGAACTATTGAAAGAATGATTTCACTTGTACTAGGAGTTCTTTGCTATAGACTATGTTCATAAAAAGGCAAAGTTATTGTAATTTGCAAATGGATTCATGATATCTTGGGAAAAAAGATATGTAGCCGTTGCAAATAACCAATGCTAAAAAGCAATAAAAAGCTCCGTGGTCCGCCCATGATCGAATCTCCTTGGTTGCATTTTCTATATTGGTTGCATTAGTCAGGATTCAATCGACAATTTAGAGCATTTACAAAGAAACCATGTAGTGTTCATTCGTGATCATACCGATTTACTTGAATATTAATCTTGAATCATCCTACTTGAACTTTAAGGAGCTATAGTGTCAAAACAATGTAGGAGATTACTCAGAAAGAGAAAATGTAGGGTTGATTGTTTGATAAAGCTATTTGAATTTTATGTTATGAAAAAATTATAAGATGACTTTAAAAGTTAGGAAAAATTATGAAAATTACAGAAAAATTCTTTAAACTTTCAGGAGGGTCCACGTTTGTCCTTTAACTTTCAAATTTTACACAAAACCCTTATGAACTTTAATTTTGTGACAGCTGTCGACCTTTTGTCTATTCTTCCTTTTACACTCGTCTAATATGTGATTTTTCAAGGGCAAAATTGAGACTCTTCTTGATTTGCTTTTTCTTTTTCGTTAAATCGCTATTTCGCTTGGAATAGTCCAAAACAAACTAAAACTCGCATAATAATTACAGAAATATCAAAATAAATGTAACAATCATTAAAAAAAAGTTAGGAATAATAATTATATAAAAAATAATGATGCGGTTAACTTCATAATTAATTTTTTAATTTTATCTCAACCGTTTTAAAATTACCGTTGAAATGCGATCTCCTCTTATTTGTTCTATAGTTCCTTCCACATCCAAAAGCTGTGTGTTCGACTTGACCTTATCCATCATGGCTGGAAAAGTCAAAAAAAGAAAAAGAGTCTATCTTATTGATTGTCCATACCATTCGTCCTTCTGTTAGATTTCTCCGATTTGCTCATAGATATGCCCGACGCATCCAATGCATGGGGTTTCTTTTTTATTGGAATGTGCTTGTTAAATATATAATAATGTTTTGTCAAGTTTTAGACCAACTAAAAATATATGCTTATATGCCAAAGAAAAAAGATAAGCTCAAAGTGCTAAAAAAAGAAAAAAAGAGATCGAACCACTTTAATGACTACAATGAGAAACGCCAACTTTGTTAGGGGCCATCGTAGTTTCTTAATTAAATTGTACGGACGAGCTAAGTAATTTTAGAAGTGTAAAAGTTTACTACGATCAAAGAAAAAGAAAAAAAAATTATCTAGTAATCCTCTGATCGCTGGACAGAGGATTACTGAAATTATTAGTCTAGGGAAGTAATTTTATAATTAAAAAAAAATGTCTATAGCATGGTATCATTGGAATCGAATAGTCTAATAAAATAATTTTAAAGTCAAAGATGCAATCATGTAAAGTTAGGTTGGTGGCTGGCGTGAAATCGCAGTATGATAATTTCCGAAATTCAAATATATTTTTACTGGATCATCTCATGTCCGGACATTCAAGTAATGGGAAATCTTAACTTAAAATTATCTCAATCATTATTAGCTTTTATGAACTATATATATAACAGGAAAAAAGGAGGGAGGGGGAAATTTCGGACGTTTAATGGGACCATTTAAGCAGGTCCACAATGGATAATGAGATGTCATGGTCAAAGATGTCCCAATGATTATGTCTCCTAGCTTTAATTAATGACATAAAGCGCGATGACTAAAGCAGTAATCAATCAGGACGATGGATGCGCTAGCGTTTGATATGAAGGAATTTCAGAGGATCGATTTGAGTTTTTCTTATAGAAATCTGCTAATAATTTTATTGGGTATTTGAGTACCAATCATTAATGCGAATGTTCATTTGGAAATTCTCGATTTATTTAACCAACCTATGGTTCTAGAATAATGAGTGAAGCTATGTGCAGGGTTTTCTTTCTTTCTCTCTCTCTCCTTTTTTTTTTTTTAATGTATGCGGGTTCGATCTCTCATAAAACGAGTTGTTTTGGAGAGAAATTCGTATTTTTCTCTTTGCTTAATGTGGGGGAGACTTCAAAAGCTCAATGTGATCTCCGTGCCTACAAATGTTCTTGCCCTAATTTTATCTTTTTTGAATTAGAGTTAATTTGTTGCATGCCAAACAAGGAAAAATGATATAAGTAATCCATGAACTCTGGGCTTAATATGTAATGTGATCTATAAACTTTTAATTTGCTTAGCGTGGTTCTAAATTGTGAACTAGTATACAACACGGTCCTTGAACTTTTAATTAGCTCAATATGATTTTGAAGTGTAAACCAATGTGTAACGCAATCTCTAAACTTTCGATTTGTTTAATGTGATTCTTAATTTTTTGGTACATGTTCAATTAATAGAATGATAACATCGACATTTTTCATGTAATTCAATGATTAAATTAAATGCGTACCAAAAGTCCAATGATTACATTAATTAAACTAAAAACTTTAAAGATCACGTTGCACATTGGGTTAAAATTTATGAACCACATTAAAACAAATTAAAAGTCAATGAACCATAATGCGCGTTAAACCATAGTTCAAAGATCATTCGTATCATCATTTCATTCGCACAACAGTCAATAGTTGTTGCTAGTTAGAAGATGCTCGGTCATCGATCATTGGCATTGAGAATGTATGATTTCGAGCACCTAATAAAGTCCCTCCCATGGCACAAACAATCCTCGAGCCCAACAAGCCCTTCCTCTGTCTCTTATCCCCTCGCTGCTTGTCCACGATAACCGATCGTCGCTCGCTGCCATCTCGTGTCAAGCCACTACCTACGATCACAAAGCTCCCTTATCCGTGTGCACGTGCTGCTTGGCAAGGGGCAGCATCGAGGGTCATGACCCCGGCCACCCTGCACATTGCAGGGGCCATAGCCCTAGCGGTTGCGAATTGCATCTTTCTCTCCAATCTTCTTTTCTATTATTTGCCTTCTATTTTTCCTTGGACAAAAGAGTCTGACTAGTCCAACATACACGTAAGGTGCACATGGATCATGACCGACGGCTTTTTCCACCAGCATTCAGTCATGGAGTTTATTTATTCAGCCAAAAATAAAGTATAATGGGTATTTTTTAAAATCATATATCACTATAGGAAGCCAACTAATTTCGCGTGAAAAATTACTCGAATCTCTGGGGCTACTAGTTTGAACGGAAACTACAAAAAAAAGTTGAGAGTTGATTATCCAAAAAGGCCCTACCTTAATGATCAAACATCCTCTCGCTGTTTTCTTTCCCAGATTTAACAACTCATGACAGAGAAATCATTCAAAAACTATATAATGACGCGATTGAGAAAAAGAAATAAAAATTCGTGCGAAGCCACGTTTTGAGTCGGGACCATTTGGCGACTAACCAAAGCTAGAGCTGAATTTGCTATGATACTTAGCTTTTGGCAAGAGAAAAGGCATTTCTAGAAACACAGATTAATTTTCAATATCGACCAATTGACAAAAAGAGATTGGTCATGCACATGTGCCTCTCCACGTCTCAAATTTTGGCCCGATTTCGAAGGAAAGTTGGACTGACCAGAGCTTGACCGATGAGATGCAAGCGTGAAACGCATTTTGTGCCTCGAAACCGATTTATGTTCGTCAAGACAATCTCTCGACACCACCATTCGAATTTGACAGTAAATTATTGATCCTTCGGGATCCGTTGCCCGTTTTTCATGGTGTCGGGAAGTTTGCAATTTCTAGATTTCAATACCATGTCATGAAACCAGAGACGACGGGCATCTCTGTACAGCAAGAGCCGAGCTGATTGGACGAAGAAGTAATGACAAATCAAATTTCGGTCAAACTTTTGGATTCCCAAAAAGAAAATAAAATTTTTTGAGTGCGTTTGGTAATTATTATGCTCCAAAAACAATTAATACTGAGAAATAGTATTTTTAAAATTATATTCTTTAGACATTTCTTTTAATTTTTGAATAATTTTATTACATTTTTATTTTATTTTTATCTTTTTTCCTCATCTTCTGCTTCCTCTAGCCGGGTGAGGCTGCTAGTCCTTGTCTAGCCAACAACCACTATTTGGTCCTTTTCTATTTTAAATCTATTACTGAAAATGAAAAAGTTATCAAACAGATTTTTGTTTATTTATTTATTTTTTTCATCGGGAAAAAAATAGAATCATGCACTATTTGGCATGTAACCAAATAAGTCTTTAGAATTTTAGGTTCATCCTTAGAGGTCTCAAATTGAACGAAACTTTTCATACCTTTAAGTTATAGTTTATGACAATTTTTGGAAGTGTCGCTCTCTTGAAAATACATCCAATTCGTCTATCTAGGCCTCAGGTCCCAGTATGGTCAAAAGCTCGGGTCCTTGTCTGCGTAATTTCACTTGAAAATATCGAGCTTGTTGGGAAGCTCTCGAACTGAGCTTCCCAACGCTGCAACGACCAAGTGAATTGGATGTTAGACGGAGAAATTACAGGCTTCTCACTTTATGGAGTAAGTTCCCAACACCGTCGCATCAAATTTCAGCTAGAAAAGCATGTTAGGATGTTACAAAACCCATTTAGAATCATAGATTTGAAAGTACATTATTATGCTGCTCATTTGGATAGTCAAAAATGCATATTCTTATATTGCCATAACGTTGAAATATAATTTTGAAGTTTAGAATACATCACTATGTTTGCTGTTTAAATAATTGAAAAAGAAGAACAGAAAAAGTCAGAAAAAACAATTTTACTTGGAGTGACACATTTGCCATAAACTATTTTTTGTGACATAAAAAATCATAAACTTTACTCACAATGATGCATTTACCTCGGACTTTTTTTATGACACTAAAAACCCTAAACTTTAATCCTTGTAATATATTTACTCAAAACTATTTTTTTGTAATACCAAAACCCTCTTATTTTATTTCATGACACCAAATTTTTAAGATAAATGTCTCACATATATACAAATTTGGGGGGTGGTTTCAATGTCATTAAAAAGAGTTTGAGGTTTTGGGTGCTACAAAAAACAAGGTTAGAATAAATATGTCACATGAGTACAAATTTAAGGTTTTCGATGTCACAAAAAAAGTTTGGAATAAATATATTATAGTGGCAAAATTTGTAATTTTTAGTGATTTTTATCTAGACGCATAACTGAAAGCTCGAGTCGTTGGATACGTGGTTAATTTTTACAAAATTCAGCTATAAATTATGCATGTCGCCAGAGCATTGAAATGATTGCTTGGAATTTTAGATCCGAAATAGGCTATTGCAATGCTGATTGTGTTGAAATAGCATCAGAATGCCTGCTATTGTTTGTGAAGATATAAACCGTGCAATCTGAAGGGGAATATAAGACGAGAGATAGGGTGTGTTTGTTTATGTTTCTATTAAAAAATTGTTTCGTGGAACGGAAATATAAAAAACTATTAATGTTATGGGGAACAATTTTTTTACCAGAAATACCCATTTGGTAAACTTGTTCCATGAATAAAAAATAAATAGAAACACGTTTGGTAAATTTATATTATTTTTGTTGTTTCTTTTAATATTTTTTTCTTTTTTTCTTCTTTTGGCCAATCACTGGCCATGCTGAGGTTAGCAACCGGCCAACGGGGGTCGGCAGCCTCGCCCAAATCTAATGAGGCTTGGCCTCGCCTTGGCTGGGCGAGCTTGGCCTTGCCTAGATCCAGCGAGGTTGAGGATCGCTAGCCCTTGGCGAGGCCGAGTATCGTCGGCCCCTGGCAAGGCTTGGGCTCGTCAGATTTGGGCGAGCCTGAGCGTCGCCGGCGCGGTTGAGGCTTAGCCTCGCCTTGGCTGGGTGAGCTTGGCCTCACCCCAATCTGGCAAGGCCGGGCCTCGCAGGCCAAAGAAAAAAAAAGAAGAAAAGAAAAAGAAAAAAAAAAGAGAAGAAAAGAGGAGATAGAAAATTTGTTTTTCAGAAGTGTTTTCGGAACAAAAAAATAACTTTTTTTTGTTCCTTATTTCCGTTCCAATTTTGTTCCGATAATAAAAAACAAATTTTGAACAAAAACGCAAACAAACGGGTTTCTGTTCTTTTTTTATTCCCGAGAAAAAAAGAATTTATTCATAAAAAAAAAAAAAAACATAAACATGCACGCCCATACATTCCACACTCCATTAGAATAATACACCCTTTTGGCTGTGAGCCAACCCATAGTGCATGCATCGGAGGGATGGAGCTAGTGTATAGGATGCGTCAGGATAATGGTTATGAAAGTCAAAAAAGCCAATGGGCATCGCCATTTCATCAATTCATCAATCCATCCTTCGATTAATGTGGTCGACGATTATCGCCTATGAAAGCGGGCGCAACTACCGTATTGGTCAATATTAGCGATAAAGATGACATTTTGACCTCCCTTTCTCTTCTTTTTAGCTGTCTTACATTATATTATTGGTACAGAAAAGAATAGCAGTCTCATCCTCTCATATTTCATCAAATGAATGAACTGGACACCCAATTCAAAGGCGTCCTCCTCTTTAATATGATAACGTGTGCATCTTTATTTCTTTGAATAAGTGCATTAAAAATCTTAAAATACATCAAAAAAGTGTGATTGAGCCATAAAAATTATAAAAATTGCAATTAAGTCATTTCATTGGCTTTGTTCATCTTGGCTCTTGAAAAATGCTGGCATAGTTCTTTTAATATTTTTTAATCACACGTCACGATGATGTGGCCAAAATGACGTTATTTTGGTCTTATTTTTTTTTTATAGAAAACTTTAAATTGGATTAAAAATAAGCTAACTAAAAAAAAAAACACACACGCACACATGCAAAGAAAAAAATGGGAAAAGCTAGGCTAGGTTTGTAGCTGTCGACACCCCACCATCGCTAGGAAGGGCCAACAATGGTGGGGGATGGCCGGCTGGTATCTGACGGGGTCGCAAGCCCTTAACTCTTCTTTTTAGGCTAAGTTTTAGTTTAATTTATATAAAGTTTAGATTAAAATTCATATTTGGGTCAAAATGACGTTATTTTGGCCTTAAACTTAATTTTTTTAGCCATATTATCGACACAAAGGAGAGATCAAATAATAAAAAGAGTCATGTTGACATATTTTGTTAGCCAAGCTAGACAAAATTAGTAAATTGACCCGATTGCATTAATTTGATGAGTTTTATGAAATTGCACTTTTTGTAAATTTTTAAACTTGATTGTATTTTCGTGACTAATTTTAGGATTTTCAGTGCACTTATTTTTTATTTCATTCTCTCTAATTTTTCTAGGGTATAATTGACACTAGAGTTCAAATATTTTAAATCCTCGCTTGATCCTTTTTAGGAACCAATTGCAAATGAAAGAAGTTGCATATAATGGGGAGACAAGCTCCCTTTTTTCTTCCACTTTTTCCTCATTTCTTTACAATTTATACAAAAAAACTCACGTTGCGTTCATCACAGAGTTAATTGCTTTTAACAATTAGGGAAAAACATTATTGAAGACCGTATATTATGCATACCGCGACACATTTATTTTGATCTTTTTACATACAAATCTCAAATTATACTCATTGTGACAAATTTATCATGAATTTTTTCTTATGATATAAAAGCTTATGTGACATATTTATTATTTATCAAGATTCATTTGATGACTGATGCAAATTTGGGATTTTTTTGTGTCATAGGTTTTTAATGTTATGGAAAAAAAGTTTGGGGTAAATGTGTTATAGTGGTCAAAGTATGAGTTTTTTTTGTGATTTTTTATTAATTTTTTATGATAAATATATCATCATGGGCATAAATTGGAGTTTTTTTTTTTTTGCGTGGCTTTTGCCTGTTAATTACTCATGTTTAAGATTGTTGAAAATTGCTAAGGATGGTTATTTTAATGTAGAATCATCAACACTCAAAGAAAAAAGGAAATTCGGAACGAAATTTATCGCACTATTTTCCTTCAAACAAAAAAAGAAAAGATTCCTTCAAATTAAAAAAAGAAAAAAACACAAATTTTTGAAATAACCTTAAAATAGAGACACCGGGGAAACCTCAATAAGAGCAGCTTGTCTTCCACATTCGCTACCTCCTCCACCTTTCTCTCGCCCTCCCTCCCTCCCTCGGTCCCCCACTCTCTCTCTCTCCCGTTCATCCTTTTCCTTCTCTTTTGCTGGGTCCCTCATCATCTCCCCTGTTCTACCCCCCCACTGCAGAGACACTCTCCTTATAATATCTCCTCCTCCCATCCACTCACCACTCCACTCTCTCTCCTCCATTCTCTCCTCTCTCTCTCTCTCTCTAGCTCGATCGCTCTGGGCTCTGCATGGCGCAGTCCTTCGACGACGCCGACTTCTGGGTCCCCATGAAGTATCTCCCCCACTGCGACCCTTGCATGGGCAGAGACAAGCTCGGGCTCGGCGCGAGCGGCGTCCTCGCCGTTAACCGGCGCGGCTTCGAGGCTGGCGGGCTCGACGGCGAGCTCGCCCGGAGCCTGAGCAACTTCCCCAGCGAGTTCCCCTACGAGATCGACTCGCCGGTGGAGTCCGTCCTGAGCTCGACCGAGACGGAGAGCAGCGACGAGGAGGACCCTTGGGCCGGGCTGGCTCGAGCGCTGTCTCAGTCCCCCTTTTACGAGGCCCCCGCTCAGAAGCTGCCCGTTCCCGGCTTCGCTCACCACAAGCCCGAGGTGAGAAAAAAACGAACGAAAGTAAAAAAGAGGAAAGAGACAAGGATGGGAGTGCTCTGTTTCGTCGCTCACTGCTTTTGAGGAGATTTTTGAAAGCAAAATCTACAATAAACGCATTGAAATCGTCTAAAGGATGGGTTCATCCTGTTCTGGTTTGCTTTTCCTTTTTGACTTTACAGGAAAACTGAGCTGTAGCATGGGTTTTTTCTTTTCCTCTTTTTATTTTTTTTTTGACTCAGAAATTATGGGCCATGAACGGTTCACCCAAGTCCACACTGAGTGGAATCGGCAGCTGGTCGAGTCGCAGCCTGTTCTCAGCGAACGAAAGCCCGAAGAACGTCTCGCAGATTCCATCTCCAACCACGCCGTTCGGGGCCGAGAGCGAGACTTGGGATCTCGTATACGCTGCAGCTATGGAGGTGGCGAGGTTGAACATGTCATGTCAGGAAGCGAAGTACGGCGCTCACCAGCAAAACAGAGGACTCGGCTCCGGAAGAATCGCTAACTCAGGGCTCCACTCCAGTCACCACCGAGTCGCTCACGTTCTGACTCAGCCAACTCAGGTATGGTGACTATACTCTGGTCATCTATGCTTTAACACAGAATGGGTTTTTCGACCCTTTACTGATGCCGATATGCCCTTTTTTCATGGTTTTTGTTTCGTAGCATCCTCGACATGCAAGAGAGGACCGAGTGCTAAAACGACAAGCCTCTCTTCCGGTCTGGGCTAGAACAATGGAGGGCTGGTCCGAGAACCAGCAGCAGCAACAGCAACAACAGCTACAATTACAGATTCAGAGCAGAGTGAAAAATGTAGGGCTTGTGAATGGAAGATGCGGGCGAAGCCAGGGATTCCCCCAATCCGCATGGACTTCACACAACGGTGCGGGCGTGAGAGCTCCTCCGTTTGTCGCCGGATCCGGGTTGAAGCGCGAGTGCGCCGGCACCGGCGTCTTCCTCCCTCGGAGATACGGGGATTTTCCGGAATCTCGCAAGAAATCAGGTATGGTCAAACCGACTCTTGAGGTTCTTTGCGGTTTGCGGGTACTTTTCTTTCTTTGTTCATTTCGGCTGATTCCGGGGCTTGTCCGCGGCGGGTCTCTGGTTCTCAGGCGGCTCGACGACGACGGTGGTCGTCCCTCCGAAGGTCGTGCAGGCTCTGCAGCTGAACGTGGATGACGTGAGCGGTCCAGCTCAGCCGTACTTGAGTGACGCTTTTGCCCCTGACCACGGTACGCTGTTGTCATTTATGGATTCCGGATTATGAATTCTTTCACGCGGACATTGATTGCTGTCCGTGCTGCTGCTGCTGCTGATGTTAAGAGGGCATTATTAATTGCAGCCGCGTTAATGGCGAGACGGAATGCGCTCCTGTCGAAGCAGAGGAGTTTAAACCACGAAGTACGCCTCCCCCAGGAGTGGACATACTGAAGAATGAAGAAGAAGACCAAGAAGAAGAACAAGAAGATCAAGAATTTGTTAGTTTTTGTGAAACAAATAGGGCCCATGAAAGGTCTCGACTAGGGAAAAAATGGTACTCGATTTTCTTGGTTTTTTTCCATAAGGGAGGCAAAAAAAGAAAGAAATGATATTAGGGAATCAAGTGGAAGTTAGTGGTAGGAAGATAGGAGTTAGAAATAAGTTTTTTTTAAGTATATATATAATTTCCAGCTTTTAAGGAGATTGCTACAGTCTTTAGGAATTGAATTAGGGGGAAAATAGCTGCGGGGAGGGGGGAGGTTTCTTGTAATAAGAGCGGGGGCAACATCAAGAAAAGGTTTTTGATGTCCTCTTGGGATTTCTTTGGAGGGTTTTTAGCTCAAGATGTGATTTTTTTTTTTCGGGGTGGGGAAGACGCTTTACTTCCCCCCACCTTTTTTTGGTTGTAGCGTGATGGTTGTAGATGAGGGTGTCCACAACCACCACGGTCCATCCTCCTCCCCCCCGTCTGTGTAATATCTTTGCCTAGGTGATGATGATCATAAGAAAGCATAGAGTATATTATATTATATTATATAATAACAAGGATCTAAGTTTTGTGCTGGAACATGGGTGAAACTGTTCTTTTGGGGAGATTCAATCCCTCTGCCTTCCAAGAATCGACGTGGGTCGGACGACAAGAAATTGTTTATTTTTTGTTAATGGGTTTTATCCAAGATTCGGAAATAAATTATTGGCATGAGAAGATGGGGGAACCCGACGACAAAGGACAACTTGGAAAAAAGAGAAGAAAAAAAAGGCTAATTAATTAATCGAGGGCATTACTGTTGGCATGCGTCCTTTGTTAAGCGGCCCTGTATGCTTAATCGGCGCCTTTATCAATACTCATTAGGGAGATGAAAAAGGCTAAAAAGAGAAAGCGGGGGGAAAAAGGAGAGAGGGAGAGCAGGTTTTTGCTTCAGCGGGAAGCATTGAACAGGGGGCGTGACGTGGACGGGGCGTGAATCTTTCGCCGTACGTTCCCTTCCCCCTTGCGTGATTTCAGTCCCCGGTGGGCCCCCGCCCGAAGGCTGCCCTGCACACAAAGTGGTGGCGACTTGCTCGCCCGTCCCCCGCTCCTTTTTCTCGTCTCCGTTTTTTTTATTTTATTTTTGTCGTTTTCTGGTGTGTCGGTTTTGGTGCAAAAAAAAAAAAAGAAGAAAAAATTTGCGGATTTTCCTTCCTTGCCCTTGCTCTTGCCCCCCCGGGTTCTTCCCTCTTTTTCAAGTGGCGGAGTCGCTGTTGCCGCTTCGGTAGGTGCGAGTTGGTGGGGTTTGACTCGGTCAAAAACCCCCTCTCTCAAGTTTTCGGTTCGAACCGTTCGCTTTGGGTTTGAACGTTTTTGCGCATCTTCGGCTTATGTACGAAGAGATTTCAAATTCGACCCCCCTTTCAAAATTCAAATTGATGTCCCGCGAACCTATTGGTTTCCGATCCGGGCAAAGATTTCAAATCGGATGCCAGACTTTAGGGACTAAAAAAAAGACCTCCCATTTAAACGAAATTGACAAAAATCATGCCTTTAGGGCCAATAGCAAAATTTCAATTTGAATTCAAAACCCCAATTCATTATTGGTTCGGTCCAAATTCAATTTGCCAAATATTGTTTTCGTACTTGTACCATTATATCGATGTTGTCTAACCGAACTCATCTACACAATATAGTAAGAAACATGAAAGTATTTATTTTATGTTTCGCTCTTTCATGATTATGTTAACTAGTGCAGACCTTTCATAGAAACCTGAGACTTGGGAATCCTTGAGGCATTAAAATAGAAGGTGTGCCACCGGAGAACCGGTGAGTAAGCCTTCGCCGGACTCTTTTGGCCCACTGATTCTCTTGATGCCTGCTGTTCCAAGACATGCAACGGTCGGACTATTGTTCTGGTGGAGGGTGATTCCTCGGGCGGACCCAACCAACTTTGAGAATCCTCCTTCCTCGGTTGTTGGTTCCAGTTCAATTTCAAAAATTTGTCTAGCGGAAACATAAATAATTAGGCAACCATTCGTGTTTTGATTTGTCTATTTCGAGATGTTTCTTAAACGGTAAGGAAAAAATACCAAGCACTAGGTCCGTGAGATTAACTTAGCGACGAATAATTTAACGTCTTGTACGGAATAAGGCTTTTGTAGTTTTGCAAAACTCGATATTCATTTTTACTTTTTCTCAAAACTTTTGAGAGCTTGGTATTCTTCCAATATAACTATTCAAACCTGCATGTTCTCTTGTTATCATTTCATTATCAATCACTTTGTCATTTATCTACCTCAATATCCCCTGTCGGCTTATTGGAGAGAGGGGATTCATGTACGTTTCACGTCATTAATAATTTCATTTTAATTTCCATGATTATTATCGGTCTTAAATTGTTACTTGATATTTTCATTGATTAGTATGATCTCGATATGATAATGCATCGGATCTCACTTTTGTGCTTGTTAAGGAGGTTGCGAGGGCTCGGGCTCGGGGCTCGAGCTCGATCCGGATCCATGTAGAGTGGTGGTCCAATTGAGAGAAAATCTGCCATTTTGGAGATCATCGCAGGATCGCAAAATTCTCTGATACGTAGTACCACAGTTGTTGAGTACATTCAATTTGCTAGTCCCCCTTCCTCATAAGGGAAGCGTGAAAAAGTACTTTGAAAGTTCTTGCTCAGTAATCATAGCAGAAAAAAGAGAGAGAAAGAAACATAAATCTTCATGCATCGAGCTTGGTCGCAATAAATGCGATCAATGTTTCTAAAATTAAAAATTAAAAATTTCAAAAGAATGAACATTATGAAAATTTTAAATTAATATATTGGTGATAATTTATACCGAATTAATTTTTTGACTACAAAAATTTTTATACTATTATATTTGTGATAAAATTATAATTTACTAATTTACGTTAAATTTGATTAATATTAGAAGAACTACAAATCGAAACCCAAAAGTAATTTATTTGGTAACTGCTACATATCATCTAATTTTGTAACGTGATAGTAAAATTTAACGGAAATAAAGGAATGCTAAATTTGTCACTGATATATCAATTTATATTTTAATTTGAAATATTAAGCTTTTTCGTGATATTAACTTAATTTTTAAAGCTATCCGTTGACACCTTAGTTGATAAAATTTCCAGGAATCATAGCCAGCAGTTTCAGATAACATGGGCTATGATCTGACAGCACCACCCGGTGGTTGGCTTCAACAGATCCAAAGCAAAAGATGGTTTTGTCAGGGACAGGCGATTCGGATTTGGAACGACGATGCATCCTACATCAGAAGCGGCGCTTTCTTTTGTTTTGTAACGCATTTTCAAATACCCAGTTCTAAGAGGCATCATCCGGCAGAGGCACATGCGAGAACCATGGAAGATTGGAAACTCGATTATTCTAAGTTCTCCCGTCGCTAAATCTTTGTCTTAATCGCCGGATTTAGATCCCACCTTATTCTATAGCGTTTGAGCAAAAGGCCTTGATCATTGGTCCATGCCAAGTTGGCCAGCCATGTGATTTTGGGACTGTGGATGTCGGTAATGATGTGCTCGTTCGTTGTCTGCCTGAGAAAACTCCATTCCAAATGGATAGGATCGAGTACCGTCGTCATGTTTCAAAACCTATATTTTATTATTATGCATGTTCCTAACTTTAAAAGATCTAATCTGCCCAGATACACTCCTGTAATTTACGACCAAACTCCTCTCCCACTCTCTTCCTTTGTTGTTTCTCTCTCCTCATAGTAAGGATGGAGAGCCACTACTAGATGCCACAGCCTGACCTCAATCCTAATGTTACCATGACCATGGGTGAAGGCGGCCTCAGCTGGACCGTGGATGTTGCTAATGATGTCCTTGTTCGTTGTCTGCCTGAGCAAACTCCATTTAAAATGGATAGAATAATACAAGGGGATAATCGCAAAGAATACTGTCGACTTCGCTTGTGTGGATTGAACACCGTCGTCATGTTTTGAAACCTAATATTGTATTATTATGCATCTTCCCAACCTAAAAAGAATCTGTTCCTCCTTATAGACGCCCTAAAATCTACAACCAGAACTCCTCCCAATCTCTGTCGTTTCTCTCCTCACACAGCAGCACAACACAATAAGGATGGAGAGCTGCCCCATTGCATCAAGCCACTACTAGATACCACAGCCCAACCTTGATCCCGATGTGGCCATAGCATGGGAGAGGCCACCTTTGCCTGTGGCTGGCGAGGCTAGCCTTGCTTGTGCCAGGATGGCTTCTCCTGGATCTGAGTAAGGCCGGATAAGGGCCGCGGTGAAGGTCACAGTCGGCGACCTTTAGTGACCTCACTAGCCATAGTGAAAAAAATGAAAAGAAGGAAGAGAGAAGAAAAGAAAAAAGAAAAAAAAATTCGGAAAAAAATTTAAAAATGATAAATGTCAGTCCTAGTTGTGTCATAGAAAATAACTAGTGTCCATGCTGGTAATTTCCTACTAAAATTGACTGAATCGACTATATTAGCAAATTTGTAAAATTTTAGATTAATTTGATTAAATCAAAAGGTTTAAGACTGAATTGGCACAAAATTAATATGTTTAAGATTTTTATGGTAATTATCCCTTTAACAAACCGTTGGGAGATGACTTTTAGCCTTGGAAATTTTCTTGTGTCCTTTTTGGCAGCTATAGAGAATTTGCCTCTCGCAATGAAGGGTTAAGTTGGGCTCTTTCTGTGTCGGCCCAAGATAGGAAAATACTGTTCATTTTAAGCTCATTAGCTCTTCAACGAGGCCCGCCGGCCCGGTTTCAAATAGGCACAAGGATGAACAGAATTGGTTCACATGGCCTTCTAGTTCAGGGTACGCTTGTTAAGTCAAACGTAAAGAAAAACGGCACCATGACCAGATCTAGCCAAACGCCGACGGCGGCAGTGGCAGTCATGGACGAGGATCGGCGTTGCTTGCGAGTCTTGCTCATTCATGGCTGGTGAGACTGCTGTCCATGGCTGCGACAAGAAAAAAGAGAGTACCTGGCCGCGACAAGAAAAAAGAGAGGGGGAGGTGGCTTGTCCGAGATTTGCAACCGCTCATTGTCTAGGTCCTTTGGCTCTGAGGACCAAACCCGGCCTCGTCGAACCAGGTTGTTACACAGACAATGTTAGAGTATGATGCAGATAAAATCTAGCTAATATAAATACCCACTTGAACATCCTTATTGAAATAGTGTTATTCACGTCACACTACAATGTTATTTGATGGTGAGGTCAATTGAATTTAATATGATTTAGTGTTGGAGGCATTTGTTTAGAAAATTTGAGAAAATTTGAGAAAGTACAAGAATTTGATTGGATAAATAAAAAATAAAGAGACTCGAGTAGAAAGTATAGAGACGAAGAGTAAAACTTTTATGACCTAAACAACAGGTTTGATCAACCACAACCTCCCTGAATAGGGCAAGCATCTTCTCCATCAGATGTCTGAAATAGAAGCAAGATCTCTTGTAGTGACTCCCCATCCCCCTCAAAAATGATCATAGGATCATCTGCAAAAGTCACACAAATTAGCTGAATTTCTTAGCACACAAGAGGGAAGCTTCAGTCTCTTTTCAGCTGCGGACTGGTTTAGCATCTTGAGAAATCTCCCATGGCAGTGAGATAGAGGCAGGGCGACAGAGGATCACCTTGCGTCAATCCTTTTGCTCCTTTGAAGAAGCCCTCTAATCCACCTTTAAGGGAGATGGGAGGGAGCTCTAGGGAGCTCTACCCTTTTGAATCCACTCAAAAGCTACCGAATCAGCTGCATAACCATCAGTGCATCCTGTGGAGGAGTTCGGTATTTTGAGGATTCAATTTGAGTCCAGTGAGGGCTAGGAGCCTTTAAAATAGAAGCAAAATCTCTTGAAGTGACTCCTTATCCCCCTTAAAAAGAAGATCATAAGATCGTCTGCATAGTTCAAATGGGACCTGAGCGGGCTAGTTGAATTTTTGAGCACCACGAATGAAACTTTAGTCCCTTTCCCTCCTTTCAAAAAACCCCTCTTATCCACCATTGAAGGGGGATGGAGAAATATGGTGTAGAGGTACAGAATTCCATCCAAGCAATAAGCTGCTCAGGAACTTTGCAGTTCTAAAACTCCAATAACAAAAATCCAATCGTACGAAGTCAAATGCCTTCACAACATCAGCTTTAATTATCCTTTCAGGTGAAATGTCTGCCTTATGGTAATTTTTGACCAATCTATGGGCCAAAAGAACATTATCAGAGGTATTTCTCCCCCCAACAAAAGTTGCCTGATTGTGACTGAGAAAGTGTGGCAAATTTGCTTAAGCCTGTTGGCTAAAATCGATTTGATGAACTTACAAGTGATATCGCTGCACGAAGTAGGACCTCTTTTTGAAGTATCCATTTTAAACTAAATGTTGGTGTTGGAATTGATATGTCTTTGAGATATTTGATAATTCAAAATGCATTTGTTTCACCGAAAACTTCATAATAAAAGAAAGTATGTTCTATGCAAATTATTTTCACGGAAAAGAATTAATTTTTCTTTTGTTTGGTGGTTTGGGAAAGGTAATTATCTTTTTGCTAAGATGAAGTCGTTTTCTCCCAATCTAAGTTTATGTTTATCAATTCAAGAAAAACATTTTTTGTAGATCGATTAATTTTTCGTTTTTGTTTTTTGGTGATCCTGAAACCTCGTACAGTCGGCATTCGGCGAGTAAACTTGGGGGGACACGTAAGCGGTTAATTTTCCGTTATTCATACATCAAAAAGTTAGAAAATAACCCACTTGTGAGCAGCTGCTTTGGTGTTCGTTCTCCTGTAACACTGCGGTCGAGAGTTCAAATCCCCACGTTATTGTCGCAATTTAAGTGGGGGGCCTTGGCAATGGGATGCTGAGCTAGTTTCCTCTAAGGTTTTACTTCTAAATAGTGACTTTGCGGCGAGGCTCGATAGTGCTTTCAAGCTCTAGAGGGTCATATGAACCCGATTAGCGTAAGCGAAATGGGGTTCCGGCAGTTCCTTGATCACAAAAAAAAGAAAAAGGTTGGAAAATAGTTTCCTGGGGACAATTTTCCTTCAAACAAATGGATGTTTAGGAACCAAAAGTGGTAACAATTGTATTAACCTTAGTTTTAAAGACCTCCATGATCGCAGCGGAAAAATCCTCCCCAACACAAAACCCTAAGCTGACTAACTGAAAGGCGCTACAAAACCATTTGGTCCAAGAGACTTGTCCCCATTCATGAACCATAACGCTTGCTTAATCTCCTCCGGAGTAACAGTTTTCGTAAGAACATCCCTTCGACCATCAAAGAGCTTTAAATCTAATAGATCCCGTAATTCAGCCAAATCATCATCCATATTGTCAGGAGCACCAAGTAATGACATGAAAAAATTCACAACCATTTCAGCAAATGTCTTGTCAACCTTTACTTTTCCTCGATCCACAGTGTAAATAAATCCAACAGAATTCTTGGAATTTCTAGCTTTGACTCACTCGAGATTTTTGCTTAAGGAAAGATGTTTCAGCTTCTCGAGCTTCTAGAGTTTTAGCCCTACCTTCAAACTCTTTGAACAACAGACGGGTTATAAATAACCTCAAACGCGATCACCTATCGTTGCGGCGTAGATGGTAGAGTTTGTGTTCTTCACTGAGGAGAATTAGGTTCGAAGCTCCTGCGAAGCAAGGAAGCTAAAACGTTGTGTGATGTCTTGCCCGGAGTGTGTGGGTGATGATTTTCTACGTGCCTCCCCAGAATTTACTCTTCAGCCGCCGGTCGTGGGGGAATTTTCTGGATCAAACGGGTTCCTCCGTTTAGCCAATGTACGTGTACTAATTTTCCCAAAAATAGCAACCAAATTAATGTGTCTGTCCTAATTTTCCACCGAATGTCAGTCCCGTACTTCTGGATTTATGAGAGTAGTTCGGCACATTGCCCGAGGAATATTGCAAATCTAAATGCGTAGCCATGCACCTGGACACGAGCGTCTTCTACTTACATTTTCTCACCTCATTAACTCTCTCCTGACACTTTGTACCACCTTTCTCTTTCCACGTTTGGTGTACGTCGGACTGCAACATTACCAGGAATGCTACTACCACTTTCTGCGGTCGAAAGAGTAATTATGGATGATGTGATGGAGCGCGGATGGTTTCAATCAAGCACGGAATAAGTGTTGTTTTTCAAATCCTTGAAATGTGATTAGCTTCATCTGGTACACCTAATGTACACATACTTGCCTGAGTTGAGAAAATATCATATAAAACTTAGTTTGTGGGTCATGTTGTGGACACAATCGATTGCAGCAGGGGTGAGCATGGTCCGGGTTGGTCCGGGCCACCCCTTAACCTTAGGACCAACCCGTACAGTGTCGGTCCTCAATTTTTAGAACCGATGACCGACCCTATTGAGCCTGAGACCAAGGACCGGACCGACCCAATGGGTTTGGTCCGATTCTAGGGTCAACCCGGGACCTATAGATAATTTTTTTCTATTTTTTATATTCCCTAAAAAAGCAAACCTACAAATTCAAATTACACATCCATCAACAATGCGACATTGTGCAACTAAACTATAAATATCAATACATATTTAGCAAATTTAAGATGACACAATAATATAAATTTCGTACCTGCTAACCGCTTATCGAGATATGGGACAAGATGGAAAGTTCTTATAATCATCTATCTTTAATATTCATAACACCATATGCAAAAGCGTTTTCCTGCATTCGATTATATATAGTCCACTCAACCAAAAAAATGAGTTTCACACCACGTGACTAGCAAATCACCGTAGCAACTGCAGTACTACTCTACTCTTCAAAAACTTCTACCATTCGACACAAATTGAAAAGCAAAGTGCAGCTAAAATTCATTAGTAAAATACAATTAAACCATAAGAAGTTCGAAATACTTAATATAAACCATGAATATATAACTTCACATCTTGTTAATTCACTTGAACTTCTAAACACCTGAAAACAAAACAAATGACACATAATCAATACTCAACAAAAGTTTTAAATTGAAATTACTATTAGTGTTATTGATAGAACATCTCAATATAATACAATATAACAGACATTTTACTTAGGTTTCAATATATAAAAGAATTATAAATAATATAATATACAGGGTTGGTCCAGGGTTGGACCGACCCAAAACTCTTAGGATCAAGGACCAACCCGTACAGTGTTAGCTCTGGAATTTCAGGACCAAGGACCGACCCAGTCCCCTTGGGAACTGGACCAGGACCGGCAGGGTTGGGCCGGTCCAAGGTTGGTTCAGGGTCGACCCTAAACCGCTGCTCACCCCTAGATTGCAGTCCAAGGTGTTAGAGGTCTGAAAAGTGAATAGAGTTTGATGAGTGGTAGTTGGCTTGAAGGCTAAAATACTAGTAGAAACATATGCACAGGAGTGAGGTGATCATTGGATGGGTTTAGGCCTAATGTGTTGTCCAAACGCACCAATCACATATTATTTGTATAGTACCTTTTGAGCATAGCCACGCCTAGGCTAAAGATGGGCAGTTTGGGCTTTCTCTTGTAAGAGCTGTTGGAAATTATGATTATTTTTTTTAAAATTATTTAGAAATTACTAACTTAATCATGAAGGCGAGAACGTTAGCAGTAGCATCCATGTTGAGGATTGTCTAGAATTATTGAGAATGTCGGTTGCTAGCTGAACTCAGAAAACTCACGTGGGAATAAGTTAAGTCAATTACTCATCAAAGCTGATGCCAACTACATGGGCAGAAAAAGTCTTTAGAGGAAAATATGAAGAGTCCAAGTTCAACTTGAAGACTCTGAAGAAGTATCAAAGAATATCCTAGAACAAGCTAGAGAAGTCTACGTGTATGGGAAATCTTGAAAATAAGTCAACAATGGCTGCTTAACCACGAAGAAAGAAGCATCAAGGACGTGGGCAGCAAGAGTACTCGGAGAAGAAGAAAATGAGTGTCTTCAGGTAGGCGGTAAAAAATCAAAATTGTCATGCTTGTAGTTTGTGAAAATTGCCTATAAGTAGGCTTGTAGTTCATTATTTGAGAGTGTGTGAGGTGAATCCTCCACCTCCTCCACTGTGGCTCATGTGGCGTGCGAGCATCAATACATTCATCAAATAATTTTGTTCAACTAATGAAACTATTTTCCCATATTTCATGATTTATGTCCTTGAATTATCTTAGCTTGTCTTTTGTCCATCTGTTACAAACTATATCATACATTTGCACAACATCACTAATAAAAAACTACAATCAATACTAAAACCATGCTTCTACATGAACACATTCAAATTTTTAACAAGAGCATTGCCCAAAGCAGCTTAACTTGAGCCCGGGCTGGCCTCCCTCTAATGTACGAGCAATAGTATCCGCGTTCCTTTTTTTTTAACCATTGGCCATTCAGTTATAAAGACTTTGGTGCCTTAATATACATATATTTGAATTGATGTCCTTTTGGAAAAAAACAAATAAATTGTGGCCTTCGGAAACATCCCAAGGAGGGATCCCAGATCAACGGAATGGATTTTTAGCTACGCCGGCGCTTCTTGTTTTCGTTGTTGTCCGCTTCTCAAGTCTGTGTAATCATGCTTAATCTCATTAATTATCCAATTTTGGAATGGTCTGGCTACCTTCAACCATTTTTTTATCTAAACACCCGAGTCTTATGGCACTTTCTTTAAGTGTCTGAACGACTAGTTTATGCTATGGACGCATATGTATGCATATTAATGCAGCAGACTGAACCTTCTTCTTCGTCTTCTTCTTTTTTTTTTTTTTTTAATCTGTATATATATTGGAGGCTATTGAACTGATGATCTGTCGAGCACATCGGTCTCTCTCATGCTCCAGTACTAAATCAGTTTCACATGTTACAGATAATCAAATCTTTAGCCCCATCTATTCAATCGCATGGACCCACGTTGGACCCACGTGAACACATCAACCATGAAGCTGAATTTCATATTTGCATATCCACCCTTCAAGTTCCAATCCTATAAATGCAAGAAGAAGAGAGCCATAAGAACGAAGCATCAAAATAAAAATTGATCTGTCCATGGGGTACTTAGGAAGTCAGTCTCATTCCCAGCTCAAGAAAGGGACCAGTCATCGCAAAATTGTGCTGTTTCCATTCCCCCTTCAAGGCCACATCAACTCAATGCTTCAGCTTGCAAGCATTCTTCATTCCCAGGGATTTAAGATTTCCATTGTGCACAACCAATACAACTCTCCCAATCCTCGCAACTTCCCTCTCTTCACCTTCGACTCATTCCCGGATGGTTTGCTAGAAACTGAGTACCCCTCCGAATCCGATCTCCTAGCTTTCATAGTGCGGCTTAACATTAGTTGCGTCGTCCCATTTCGGGAGTGCTTGCAAAAGGTCTTGTGTGATGACTCTGAGGATCACGTCGCTTGCCTGATAACCGATAACGTTTGGTATTTTACTCAAGCAGTAGCGGATGAGCTTAAGATCCCGAGGATTGTGTTGAGGTGCACTAGTATCTCTTCAATTTCTGCTTTCTCTGCCTTGTCTTCTCTGAGAGAAAAAAGTTGCCTCCCAATAAAAGGTGTGCCTTCTAGCTAAATTATTAAAATCTTTGCATGTCTCAGCAATACGGATTCTAGAGGCAAGTGGTATTTGTGTTTGTACCAATATGACCAACCTTGTATGCTTTCCGTAAAATAAATATTTATGTGCTTGTTTTACTTCCATCATTCTCTGCTCAAAATTTACTGCAAACATTTTTCTCGGATATTCATTGGAACAATATGCCTTTAAAACTTTCATATAAACTGCATTGTGGGCTGCTTTCTTTGTCCAGCTCTAAGCAAAAAATTTGTACTCTACACCTTAGATTAGACGTAGACATGAAGTTTATTTTGGACTTCAGCTGACTGATGACCGTGGCTTTAGTCAAAAGAATTAACAGTCCCAAAATGGTTCAATAATCAACAGCCAACACCGAGGTATCCTCAAGAGCTGAGTTTTCGATAGAAAATGATAAATAGTCCTCTTTACAAATTGGCTGCCGTATTTCATGTTATGTAGAATGTACATATGATTCATTCTTTTCTGATTTGGCAAAACTTATCAAAAGCATTGATGATAGATGTAGTTTGATTTGTCGTCAGCTTGTTCGCGTGGAAGTCTAACTGATGATAGTGCTCTTGTGCCATGCGCACGGTGTCCCTCTGAGACTAATATTTGTGCTACTTGCATCTCGTTTCTAGTACCAGAAAACGTTCGACCCCATGTGGTTCTGCGTGACATATCCAAGTTTCAATAGCGAAGGGAAAAGTAGGACTATAGGCCTTCCATGTTTTTCAACTCAAGAAAGAACATTGACTGCTTCCTTTTTGTTTCTCCGTTAGATTCCGAATTAGACAAGGCAGTTCCGGAAGTTCCACCTCTCAAAATGAAAGACCTTCCAGTTATCCTCTCGAAGAACCCCGAGGATCTCCAACAGATATTAGCAAACATGGGCAGAGAGACCGGGGCCGCCTCTGGACTTATCTGCAATTCCTCTGAGGAACTTGAGGGGACAAAACTTGCCCAAGCTCAGCAAGCCATTCCCATTCCTATCTTCGTGATCGGTCCATTTCACAAGTACTTTCCAGCCTCTGGGAGCAGCTTGCTGGCGCAAGACATGAGCTCAGTCTCCTGGCTGAACAAGCAAAGGCCCAAGTCAGTCATCTATGTGAGCCTGGGAAGCATTGCATCCATCGATGAGGCCAAGTTCCTAGAAATAGCATGGGGGCTAGCAAATAGTGAGCAGCCCTTTTTGTGGGTCATCAGGCCTGGATCAATTTGTGGATCGGACTGGCTCGAACCTTTGCCAAGCACATTCCTAGAGATGTCAAATGGAAGGGGTCATATCGTGAAATGGGCACCGCAGCAAGAAGTGCTGGCTCATCAGGCCATCGGCGGATTTTGGACTCATTGTGGTTGGAACTCGACGTTGGAAAGCATTTGTGAAGGTGTGCCGATGATTTGTATGCCCTCTTTTGGGGATCAAAAGGTGAATGCAAGATATGTGAGTGACTTTTGGAGGGTGGGGTTGCATTTGGAGGATAAGCTGGAGAGAAGCGAGATAGAGCGTGCCATCAGAAGATTAATGGCTGATCCAGAAGGCGAAGCAATTAGGGACAGAGCAGTGAGTTTGAAGGACAAGGTGGATCAGTGTTTTAAGGAAGGGGGTTCCTCATATAGGTCTCTTGACAGCTTTACTGGTTACTTATCATCATTGTAGTACTCCGATTTTAGAGGTTAAACTCCTACTAGGAATTTTCTTCCAATTCTCGTTTCCATTTCCTTTTGTTTTCTTGAAGATTATTGTAACCTTCAGTTTTCATCAGTTCATGTACTGAATTGAAATTTGTTAGCTTTTCCTTTGATAGATCTCTAGTATTTACAATAGTTCATCGTTTCCTTTCCTGCTTTATGCTTGCGCAGTTTTCTGTCAATGTAAGTGCATGGCCCAAACATTCAGCAGCTAAATCAATCCTTTACCTGATGATTATGACTAACATATAATTCAGTGAATCTATGCGTTTTGTTATAACTCTGGTGGCTTTAAGAATGAAATTTCTTCACTTTTTGAAACTAATTGTTATAGTTTGTGCTTTACACTTTTTATTGCATTTAACGTGCTTTGTTAAAAGAGAAAAATATTGTTTTCTTGAGCGTGCCCTCCAAGCAAGCTCAATACAAGCAATCAAGGCCACTGTAAAATGATCATTTGGTGAAAGTACCTATAACTAAGAAAAAAAAAAAAAGTACCTATAACTATTTGTGGAACTAAACCACGATTTAGTACCCTGTAGCACGAATTTATATGGTGTATTAGTGAGAAAGAGCATTGCAAAGGACGAAACAGCGGCAATAAAAGCGATTTGTCTCTATGGACGACTTTGGACTGAGAATGAGAGGATGTATCTGTCACTTACATCCGAGTTTGTAGCACGTTTTCTGATTTTTGTGGCATGTGACCTTTCTTGGAATAACGCAGACCTAATAGTAAGACGAGAACATAAAACGACAAACGTTCTTGTTGAGTACGGGTGGGGTTCGATCCTCAATTCTAACAGAGTGTACGGAGTGAGATTTTGAAAAGAAGTTCGCTAATCAAACTTTTACTGCAAGACTAAGTTAAAAAAAAAAAAAAACTTTTACTGCAAGACAGGGTTACCCTGTCCAAAAGTAATTAAAATCAATAGAAAGATGTGTAGCCATACTCTCAATAGTAAGAGCTATTCCTCCCCTTAACAAAAAGCTGCCTGATCATGACTGATAAAGTGTGGCAAAATTTGCTTAAGTCCATTGGCTAAAATCTTTGTGATGCACTTATAAGTGACGTTGCAGCAAGATATAGGACGGTAATGGCGCATTTTTGTGACATTCGACACTCAGGAACCAAAGTCATAGCAGTTGTATTTGCCTTCCTGAGAAGTTCTGAAGCTATAAAGAACTCCATGATGGCAGCAGAAAAATCTTCTCCAACAACAATCCATGCTGACGAGTAAATATGCGGTATAAAATCATTTGATCGAGGAGACCTGTCCCCATTCATGGACCACAACACTTGCTTGAAATCTAATAGATTCTGTAATTTCAGACAAATCAACATTCAGATTGTCAGGAGCACCAAATAATGACATGAAAAAGTTCACAGCCACTTTAGCAAAACTCGAGAGTTTATAACTTTGACTACTTTATGAAAGTAACCGGTCTTTTGATCACCTAGTTTCAACCAGTTCACCGGAATTGATTAGGGGAAGATTCATTACGTCTGGAGCTTCTAGAGTTCAGCATCAGCATCAAACTTTCTACACAAAAGATGGGTAATAACTCACCTCGAACGGCTTCCCTCATTTAGCCACAGCATGTATACTACCTCGAACGAGCTTTTTCATGTCTGTTCTTAGTGCTATTTCTGTGAAGCTTGGATCATAATTAGCCAAAAAAACCAATGAAGGAATAAAGAAATTATAAGGATTAGTAATTTTTTTTAATAACAAGAAAGCTCACTTTAGATAAGTAAACCCTAAAAAGAGCTGCTCATACTGTTTCTTGTCCCATTCCCAATGACTTGACATGATACTTTATATGATTTTCTCAATTATTTCTGAGACAGTTTGAGTTTACACGATGATGTATGTTTTTCAGTTTGAGTTTACACAATGATATATGTTTTTCAGTCGACCAAAGAAGCTCAAGTCAGTAGAGTAGCTCAGCAAATACAACAATCACAGGAGATAAATTATCAAGTTACCAAATTCATGTCACTGACCCAATTTTCCACTAAATATTCGTTCTGTACTTCCGGATCAATGAGGCTGGTTGGGCATGCTGTTTTGGGGAGTAATTACAAATTTCCAAATGCCCCTGCACTTGGACACGATATCGTCTACTTACATCTCGTCTAACCTTAATAAATCTCTCTTGGCACTTTGGACCACCTTCCTCTTTCCCACGTTTGCTCTACCTTGTTTCATGGTACTGCAACATTACTAATTTACTAGGACTGCTCCTATGACTTTGTACGAGAATTCCTGTTTTTACTCGAGTTCTTCAAATATGCTTGGCCGGACTGGGTTCGAGCTAAAGATGGGTTGGCTAGGCTTTCTTGTGCAAGAGCATCATTGTCCATGCTAACTATTTACCTCTCAAGTCTCTTAGGTCTAGGCAGGCTCGAGTGGGCCGCCTGCCCATTGATCATCTCTAGTACTTGAGCAATAGATCTGCTCTGTGTAATTATGGTTGCTCTCCTAATTTATATGCTTTTGGTACGGTATGTCTGCCTTCAACACTAATCTCCTGACATTTTCTTTTTAGTGTCTAAACAACGAATTTATACTGTACGTACATGTATGGACGCATATGCTTAAAACTTTTAATGATATAATCCTGTACTTTTGAATTGAATTCCAATTAAACCCTCTCTATGAAGACACGCTTGATATTGTTAATGCGGCAGTCCAATTATTATTAGTCATATTATGTGACACATCAGCAATTTGACATGGACAAATTTGAAAATTTAATGTGGAAAAATTTACACAAAACACGCTGTTTTACTTAACTTTTCTACTTGAGGAAGATTGTTCGTCTTCTTCTTCATGGTGGGTGCAATCAACATGGTCAGAATCTTGTACCCATTTGGCACAAGCAACTTTTTTCATCTCCCGAAACAATTCCACTACTGCATTGAACTCACCACACCGAAACATGGTGTCGATCATGGCATTTCACGAAACTGCAATCCTCTCGGGCATTTTCTAGAACACCTTATTTGCACATTCTGAGACGCGGGGCAAGGCATAAAAATGGACCAAACTGTTTTAACATAGACATCTGGTTCCTTCCATGGCCGTCGAACTCGAAACGCCTGCACTTCAGCGGCTTCGAGGCTAACTGGATCGAGATCCTGCACGGCTTTGAGCTTGACTAGATTTGGCACCTCCATATGGAGGTGGCAACACTTAAATGGCCGTTAAGCTCGACGTCGTTGTCGAGACCACGTCCGAAGATTCGGAGGTTGCTCTGGGGATACGTTGTGCAAGAAAGAAAAGAAAATAAGAGAGAAAAATAATCAGGAAATTTAGAAAACTAAGAAAAAGGGTATTGTTTTGAGTAAATTTGTGCACATAGGATAGTCGATGATGGTTGATTTGCTATACAAGCAATTTCAAAAATTTTTTTGATGGAAGGATTTCATTGAAACTTCACTCAAAGGTTTAGCATTACAATCAATTAATTGCTTTGGTAAAAAATTTAATTAATCGAAAAGTTTAAAACCATATTTGTATTCATACAATAACTTTAGGACTGAAATAATAATTTTCCAATTTTTTTTTTTTTTTTAGCTGTATGTAAGTTGGAGGTTATTGAATTATCGATATGTCTCTGCAATCTATCATGCTCTGAAACTAATTAAATCACTTTCAAAATCTTTAGTCCCATCTGATTCAATAGCATGGACCCACATTAGTAACATGAACCCATGAAGCTCAATTTCATATTTGCGTGTCCAACCTTCAAATTCCACCATGCCAATCCAATCCTATAAATGCAAGAAGAACCGAGAGCCATAAGAACTAAGCATCAGCGTAAGAATTGATCTGTCCATGGGGTACTCAGGAAGTCAGTCTCATTCTCATCGCTAGAAAGAGATTGGTCATCAGAAGATCGTGCTGTTTCCGTTCCCCCTGCGAGGCCACATGAACCCAGTGCTTCAACTTGCAAGCATTCTTCATTCCCAAGGATTCAACATTTGCGTAGTGCACACCCAGCGCAACCCCCCAATCCTCACAACTTCCCTCACTTCACCTTCAACTCATTCCTGATGGCCTGCTAGAAACCGAGGATGCCTTGGAACCCGATGTCCTAGCTTTCATAATGCGCCTCAATGTTAGTCGTGTCGTCCCATTTCGGAAGTGTTTGCAAAAGGACTTGCATGATGACTCACAGGATCGCGTAGCTTGCTTGATAACTGATGATGTTTGGCATTTTTCTCAAGCAGTCGCGGACGAGCTTAAGATCTCGAGGATCGTGTTGAGTTGTACTGGTATCTCTTCAATTTCTGCTTTCTCTGCCTTGTTCACTCTGAGAGTAAAGGGCTGCCTCCCGATAAAAGGTGTGCCTTCCAGCTAAATTCTTCAAACTCTAGAGACAGACGGTGTACATGTATTTTGTAAAAAAATGACCAACCTTGTATGCTTATATTACCTACGTATTTCTCCACTTAAATCTTACTGCTTTGCAAACGTCTTTCTTGGATACTCAAGTGGAACAGAATACCTTTGTTCCATCCGATGTTGTCTTAGCGTTACTTATCCAAGTTGTAATAGCGAAGGGAAAGTAGGACTATAGGCCTTCCTTGTTTTTCAACTCGAGAGAGTATTGACTGCTTCCTCTTGGTTTCTCTGTCAGATTCCGAACTAGACAAGGCTGTTCCCGAAGTTCCACCTCTCAAAATGAAAGACCTCCCAATTACAGCACAAGAAACCCCAAGGATCTCCACTATTTATTACCAAACATGGGCAGAGCGACCATGGCCTCCTCTGGACTCATCTGCAATTCCTCTGAAGAAGCTTAGGGGACAAAACTTGCCGAAACTCGGCACACCATTCCCATTCCTATCCTTGTGATCGGTCCATTTCACAAGTATTCCAGCCTCTTTGAGCAGCCTGCTGGCACAAGATGCTAGCTCGATCTCTCGGCTGAACAAGCAAAGGCCCAAGTCAGTCATCTATGTGAGCCTGAGAAGCATTGCATCCATTGATGAGGCCAAGTTCCTAGAAATAGCATGGGGGCTAGCAAATAGTGAGCAGCCCTTTTTGTGGGTCATCAAGCCTGGATCAATTTGTGGATCAGACTGGTTCGAACATTTGCCAAGCACGTTCCTAGAGATGATAACTGGAAGGGATCATATTGTGCAATGGGCACCATAGCAAGAAGTGCTGGCTCATCAGGCCATCAGCGGATTTTTGTTGTTACTGATCAAACCGTAAACAAGAGACAGAAAACCAGAAGCTATATGTTTCGAATGAGGAAGAGAAGTACAGAGAAAATAGAACACGAACTTGCATTCATCAGTTCTCTCTAAGGAAACTATCAAGTATAAGACAACTTAAACAAGAACAATAACTGCTTACAAACCACACACACAAGTGGAGCATATAACTGCACCTAAACGTGCTAATTCACTTCCTAAATAACAAAAATACCAACTGCATAATATAACCAACTTAGCAAGAAAAATAAACCATAAGAAGAAAACATAACAGAGGAACATTAGTCGAAAAAAAAAACCAGCAGCACTGAGACATTATAATCCAACAAACTCCTCCTTAGATCAGTTGCTGCTGCATACTCCAACTTTCTTTCTTAATACTTCAAATCTTCCAGCTTGAAGTGGTTTTGTGAACATGTCTACAAGTTGATCTTCAGATCTGCAATAAACTAGTTTAACTTCTCCATTTTGTTGCACCTCACGTAGAAAGAAGAACTTAAGCTTGAAATGCTTAGTTTTGCCATGAAACATTGGATTCTGAGATATTGCTAGAGCAGCTTGATTATCCACATTGATTTTGATACAGCCACTGGAATTCAGCCATAAATCTTTTATTATCTTCTTCAGCCACAAAGCTTGATTTGCAGCTGTAGTAGCATCTATAAATTTTGCTTCTGCAATAGATTGAGCTACAATTTCTTGTTTTTTAGAACACCAAGAGAAACAAGCTAATCCAAAACTGAAACAATATCTAGATGTACTCTTCATATCATCCATCGAGCCAGCCCAATCACTATCAGAAAAACCTTGCAAATTGAATTCTTGACCCCTTTGAAACTTCACACCAAAGAACAAGGTTCCTTTTAGATACCTCAAGATCCTCTTTGCTGCAATCAAATGAAGCTTACTTGGATCACTCATAAATCTGGATAGAACACTTACAGCAAATAGAATTTCTGGTCTGGTTGCTGTAAGGTACATGAGACACCCTATCAGACTTCTATACATCGAGGCATCCATAGCAATTGTTCCATCAACCTTCTGCAACTTCTCTTTAGCTACCATTGGTGTACTGACACTTCGACAGTCTTCCATCTGAAACTTCTTTAGAATTTTCTTCAAATATTTCCTCTGGCAAATGAAGATTTCATATGGACTTTGCTTAACTTCTAGACCTAAGAAATAAGCCATTTTTCCTAAGTCTGTCATCTCAAAAACTGCAAACAAACCTTGCTTAACATTTTCTATTAGTTCTGCATCATTTCCTAGTCAACAATAAATCATCCACATAGAGTGACAGAACTACCACACTTTGATTTACTTTCTTGATATAAAGAGTGAACTCATTTAAGCTTTTTACAAAGCCAAAATCCTGCAAATATCGATCTATCTTTCCATACCAGGCTCTTGGAGCTTGTTTCAGTCCATATAGAGCTTTGCGCAATCTGTATACACTTTCCTCTTGCCCTTTAATACTGAAACCTTCAGATTGTTCAACAAAAATTTCCTCTTCAAGCTCTCCATTTAGGAATGTAGACTTGACATCTAACTGAAAGATAGTCCATCCTTTCTCTACTGCAACAGCTAACAGAAGCCTTATTGTGTCTAGCCTTGCAACTGGAGCAAAAGTTTCAGAATAGTCTACTCCCCATATTTGAGCATAGCCTTTCACAACCAATCTTGCTTTATACTTATTGACAGAACCATTAGGATTGAGCTTTGTCCTAAACACCCACGTAACTCCAATCACATTCTTGTCTAGTGGCCTGTCTACTAATTCCCAAGTTTGATTTTTCTGAATCATTGCTATCTCTTCCTGCATTGCTGCAATCCACTTCTGATCTTCCTTGGCTTCTGCAAAGTTGGATGGTTCGAGCACTGCCACATTACTTCTTTCATAGATCTCAACAAGTGACTTTGTGCCTCTCACAGGTTGATCATCTATACTCTCTTCCATTTCCTCTGTAATTCCATTAGTCTCCACATCTGTTTCAGGCTGTCTTTCGAAGTGCTTCAATTCTGTGATCCTTCCATCTATCCAATTCCATTCATCTTCCTCTAAAAACATGACATCTCTGCTCACAGTTATTTTCCCTGTCATGGGATAGAAAATTCTGTAAGCTCTTGATTGAAGACTATATCCAACAAAGATCCCAATCTCTGCCTTTTTATCAAGTTTGTCCCTCTTAACTTCAGGAACATGAGTGTAATACAAGCATCCAAAAACCTTCAAGTTTTTCACAGAAGGTTTAATATCTTGCCAGCCTTTGAGAGGTGTTAATTTCTCTAAGGCTTTTGTAGGCAATCTATTTAATAGAAATACAACAGTATTGGCTGCCTCAGCCTAGAACCTCTTAGGCAAATTCTTCTCTTGCTTCATACATCTGGCCATCTCCATAATACTTCTGTTCTTTCTCTCATTGACCCCATTCTGTTGTGGTGAGTAAGGAGCTGTAAATTGCTGCACAATTCCTGCTTGCTCACAAATTAGCTTAAATTTGTTAGCTGTATACTCAAATTCATTGTCAGACTTGAGAGCTTTAATTTTCTTCCCACTTTGATTCTCAACTAAAGCTTTAAACTTCATAAATGCATCAGCTACTTCAGTCTTAGCTCGCAGAAAATAGATCCAGCTCATCCTAGTCAAATCATCGGTAAAGGTAATAAAATACCTGCTTCCATTGAGAGAGGGTTCAGACATAGGTCCACATACATCAGTGTGAACTAGTTCCAGCTTTTGACATATCCACAAGACTCCTCATTTGAAGGGAAATCTAGCTTGTTTGCCAAGAAGACAGGTTCTGCATTGTGGAAGTTCTTCCTCTAAGCTTGGCAAGTCATCTACCAAGCCATTTTTTTTGCATAAATAGCATACTCCTCCTGTGAACATGCCCAAGTCTTTTATTTCATAGCTCTGTATTTTCTTCTTTGCATTTCAAAGCCATCTGTTGCATCTCATGTGGCTTGAACATAAAACTTTTATCCCTAATTGGAATTCTCAAGACTTCTTTGCTGTCAGCATTTTTAATGAGACATTCCCTTCCTTCGAACTTCACTTTATAGCCCTTCTCCACTAACTGACCAACACTTAATAGATTTTGATCAATATTTGGCACAAAGAGAACATCTTTGATTAGCTTTACCTCTTGGTTTCCTTCAATAGCAACTACACCTTTACCTGCACTTCAATATGCTGTCCATTGCCAATTCTGACTCTAGACCTTACTGTCTTGTTTATGTTCCTAAATAGCTTTAAGTTTCCAGTCATGTGATTGGTACAACCACTATCTACCAGCCATGTATTATTTTCGACTGAAGATTCACTAGCTGAAGCTACAAACAGGTGCTCTATATCAACTTCATTTACTGCCACTTGTGCTTCTCCTGCTTGCTGATAAGTTTTCCCTTTGCAAATAGCTTCCATGTGACCCAACTTGTGGCATCTTCTGCACCTAGCATCTGGCTTTCTCCAGCATCTAAAAGACTGATGATTGGTTCCACCACAGTACTGACATGGCCTTTTATTATTTTTCCATTTGCTAGATCCACTAGTGTTCCATTCTTTTGGTAAAAACCTCAAATTAGCAACATTTCCTCTAAACTGAACCCATTTCTTCCCTTTGCCTCCATCATTTTGCTTTACTTTGGCTTGCAATGCCCCCTCTACATGTTCTTCTCTCCTCATTAGTCTTTTGTGTTCCTGTGCATGCAAAGCATTCAACAACTCTGCAAGTTTTATATCAGCCAAGTCCCTTGTGTTTTCTAGAGAAGCTATAGTAGCTTCGAATTTCTCTGGAAGAGACACCAGGATTTTCTGAACAAGCCTATCATCCTTTAAGTTAGTCCCCAAAACTTTGATTTTATCAGCTATCCCCATTAGCCTATCAGAGTATTCTTTCACCGACTCAGATTCTTTCATCTGCTGTCTCTCAAATTCTCTCAAGAGATTCAACACCTTCATACCTCTTATCTTCTCATCTCCTTCATATTCTTCATTCAAGAAATCCCATATGGCTTTTGCAGAGTCACACTTCATAATTCTAGTAAAGATGGTAGGCGAGACAACAGCATACAGGCAAGATTTTGCCTTGGCTTTTCTTGTAGTTCTCTCTTTATGAATTTTGATTTGATTCATGGTCGGATTATTTGAAAGTGGAGCAACTTCATAATCATCCTCCACAGCTTTCCATAGATCATGACCCTCCAAAAATGCTGTCATCTTAACAGCCCATGCTTGATAATTCTCTCCAGTAAATACTGGAGAAGCCATCGCAGAGAAACCACTTGACCCTGTCTCCATCACCCTTTAACTTCTTTACACTTCGATACTTGCTTCACTTCACAGTCCCTCAAGACCATTCATGCTCTGATACTACTGTTGTTACTGATCAAACAATAAACAAGAGACAGAAAACCAGAAGCTATATGTTTCAAATGAGGAAGAGAAGTACAGAGAAAACAGAACATGAACTTGCATTCATCAGTTCTCTCTAAGGAAACTGTCAAGTACAGGACAACTTACACAAAAACAATAACTGCTTACAAACCACACACACACATGTAGCATATAACTGCACCTAAACGTGCTAATTCACTTCCTAAATAACAAAAATACCAGCTGCATAATATAACCAACTTAGCAAGAAAAATAAACCATAAGAAGAAAACAGAACAGAGGAACATTAGTTGAAAAAAAAAACCAGCAGCACTGAGACATTGTAATCCAACAATTTTGGACTCATTGTGGTTGGAACTCGATGTTGGAAAGCATTTGTGAAGGTGTGTCGATGATTTGTATGCCCTTTGGGGATCAAAAAGTGCACAGAAGATATATGAGCAACTTTTGGAGGGTCGGGTTGCAATTGGAGTATAAGCTGGAAAGTGGCGAGACAGAGCGTGCCATTATAAAATTACTGGCAGATCCAGAAGGCGAAGATATTAGAGACAGAGCAGTGCGTTTGTAGGACAAGGTACATCCGTGTTTTAGGGTTGGGGGGAGGTACCGCATATAGGTCTCGGCAGCTTTACTGGTTACCTATCATCATTCTAGGACTCTGCTTGAAGGTTAAACTCCTACTAGGAATTGTCTTTCAATTCCTGTCCTGAGTCTACTCGTTTCGTGATTTTTAGTACCTTCATATTGTTGGGAAACTTTGAATCTTGAAGATTAATATAACCTTCATATTGTTAGCTTGTCCTTTGATAAATCCCTAGTACTTATAAGAGTTTATAGTTTCCTTTCCGACTTCATCCTTTCCAAGTTTTCTGTCCATGCAAGCGCATGACCATAGATTCAGCTGCTAAATCTATCCTTTACCTGGTGATTTTAACTAACATTTAATATAGAGAATCTATGTGTTTAATCATAACTTTGTTAGCTTTCGGAATCGAACTTCTCCATTCCTAGAACCCACTTGTTATAGTTTGTGCTATGAACTTTCAATTGCATATGTTGTACTGTCTTTGTTGAACAGAAAATGTTGTTTTCTTCAGAGTGTCCTTCAAGCAAGCTCAATGCACGCAATTAAGGCTACTGGAAATGATCTTTCGGTGGAATTACCTACAAAAGATTCACGAAGCTCGACTTGAATGCAGTATTGGGTAGCACAAATTTTCACGCTATACTGGGGAGATAGAGCATTGCGAATGACGGGACAGCGGCAAGAAAAGCAATTGGTCGCCAAAGGAGAGGAAGTATCCGTTGCTTACTTCTGAGTTTGTAGCACGTTTTTTGTAATTTTTTTTTTTGTTTTTTTCGTTCTAAACCTGTCTCAGAATTACGTGGATCTAATAGTAAGACAAGAACATCAAACAACTAATGCTAATTGACCACGGCTCGGGATCGATCCCCACTCCTAACAGAGTATGCAGGGTGAGGTCTTGAAAAGGAGTTTGCCCATCAAATTTTTACCGAAACACAAGATTAACCTGTCAACAGGTCATCAAAATCCATAGCATGCGTAGCCATACTGTCACTGATCATATATTATTGCCTCAACATCGAATGCTCAATCACCATTAGGTTACAAGGTTCGAAATGACAACGTAATTATGCGACTAGGAATGAGACGATGGGGCTTCTTACTTGATGTACTCCATCAGCCCATGTTACAGAGGCAGAAAGCATGAAGCTATCCAACTTCCCCTTCAACCGTTATGCTGAAAGCCAGTTACTGTCCAACGCTTGAGAATGTCAAGACACTGGGTATAACTGTGACCTTGATCCTGATTGGAGTTTCAACGACAGAGTCATATGTCAATTGAGTTCATCCGTCACCATTCTCGCCTTGATCTGGGCCTCAGGTCCTTGCCTAGCCCAATCAGCGTTTTTGCCGGACAACGTTGAAAAAAGAAGAAGAAAGAAAGCAAAGAAACGAATAATATTTTTTTTAAAGTTATTATTTAAAATTATCAATGTTAGTGTCGGTTGTGTTACGTAGGATGACCGGCATTTACATCAGCGATTTCTTGTCAAAATTAACTAGATAGACTCAATTGACAAAATGTGAAGAGATTTCAGATTGAATTGATAAAAGTACAATAAATTTTAGACTTTTTCAATAACTTTCCCGAGCCATTGCGATAAAACCTCTTGCTTTTGCATTTCTTCAGGTGCTTCTTGAAGTTGACCTTGCATTTCTTCGTGGATTGCATTGTCGTGCTCTCTGAATTTAGATTTCTAGGGTCTCCAAGAGCTTCAAGTATATTTGGAACACTTTTCGGTTTTATTTTTTTATTTTATATTATTGAGAGCCCAAAAGAATAGTTTAACCTTTTATTGGAAGAAAAATGTAGTGCAATCTTGTTAAATGTTTTAACTTACTCAAGTCTAAAATTGTTTTAGTCGAGTTCCAAGATATTTGCACTTCCTTGTCAGAAACTCAATTTTAAGAATCGAAATTGAGAAAATCCTTGTTAAATGTAATGGATTAGGTGACCATTCATTAACCACCCCTTTATCTCCTTTTCCGCTTGATATTTTTCAATGAATATGTCACATTCTAAATCCTATATGGATGAGGGAGTAAAACAACTGTCCTTTTTTCAAAGGACACAACTCAAACTATACCTCGAATATACAGTTCCCAATAGTTCCCATGATAATACTCTCGCTCTATCGATCACTAATCGAGGGATCTGAAAAATATGATAAGAAGAAATGAATAAGTTATCATGGCTCAATGAGTATTAAATTTCTTCTAAGCGAGTCAAGCAATCACTATGTATATTTAAAACACAAATATAACTCACTTACATATTTCTAGAAATTTAACAAACCTTCAAGAATAAAAAGCAATATTTCTCACTTTAACGTAATATGTTCAAAGTAGAAACATTTCAAAGTAGAAACATTCAAGATAACAATAACTAAACATCAATGGTCCAGCTCATTAGTCAATCTCATAAAAATACATATCAATGGTCCATTCCATTGGTTAATCTTATGCCACGCATTAATGGTCTATCTTATTGATCCATATCACATTTCCATACATCGATGGTTCATCCATCGAGCAATATTTTGTTTAATATCAAACTATGGTCACAACATAACATATAGGGACAAGGCAACCGAGATTTCCCTCTTGGTTAGGTCTTCACCTATTATTAGCTCGTAACTTAGGTTACAAGCATATCTTAGACTAGTATGCATATACCCATAAACCCCTCATTGGGCTCACAATGATATTGGACACCCAATCCCATCCACCAATACTAGAAATCTAATTTATAAACAATCTCACATATCAAAATACATTTCATAAATCAATCACCAATAGCTTTCGCAACTCAACTCATCCATTAGAATCTTTTCACAAAAATTATCAAATCGTTTAAAGACTCGTCTCATGAACCAGTTTTATAAAATAAATCATATTTCTCAACTATGTTCATCAAACATAGTATATATTTTCACTAAACGTTTCTCATACCATTCACAAATATCAAAACGTAATAAATGCCTCATCCAATTTCATGCAACAAACATGCTTATTCATAACTTATAAAATATCAAATCTTCATCATTTTGAAGACATGAGTTCACAAATTCTTAGAAGAAATAGTGTCACTCGCTTGGTCAAATTCCTAACAAATTATCGAAAGACGATATCAAAAAAGGAGTAAAACGATATTTTAATGAACGACTTGACCACATTATGCTTGTTCGTCGGTAAAATGACGCCTATGCCTAATGAGGTCCACTATGTGTAGCTCGCGTGTTTAACTTCTTCGCAACATAACGGCCTCCACATAAGTGTGTTTTAGGCAATCGTATAGTTCATAAAAAGCTCATTCGATATACTACAATAATCCCAACTCAGTTACCCCAAAACCTCATTGAAAACAGCTGAAATTTAGCTAAGATATTACTATGCGGAACTTGACCAGCATGCGTAACAAATTTGAAAATTTTGTTCTGGGTAAATCATAAGCTCAAATTCATATCCGTAAAATGCCTTAACTTCACAACATCTTAAACTGTCATTTATACACACACATGCCACCCAAAAACTTCCCATTCAAATACAACAAGTTACAATTTACCTAAATCCAAATTTCAAACCCCAATTTCGACAATTCCTTTGAATAGAAGATTAAAGGCTTCTATCACTTATCGGCGTTACAAAATGGTGTTGATTTCGCTTGACGAGTGCTCCGAATCGCGAGTGCGCCAAAATTGTCCCCTTTTCCCCTTTCTCCTTTCTCTTCCTCGAGCCCCCCTCACTCTCCTTCTTGTCTTTGTTATGTCCGCCCCTCATGTTGCGACGTAAGCCATATAGAAAAAGAAAATGAAGATGGGCTGGACTTAGCTTTGGATTGAACTGATTGGGCTTGGTTTGGCTTTTATAAGAGACATGAATTGAGTTTCGGAGGTCCATATGGTTGGTATGGTTTATAAAATAGAGAGCTCCGAAATTCTTAATTTCAAGGGAAGTCATGCGTGAAATTCACATGATTAAGGGCTCTTGAAATTGGTGTATTCCATATCATAGAAAATTCTAGTTTACTGCCCCCAAAAAACAATAATTGCATGCATACCTTAATTGCCCCATCATACAGTACAATTATTGCTGAACGATGGAGTGCAATTGATCAAGGAAGATAGGTCAATGAGAGTGATTTAAGCCATTGAATAACAACCATATGGCATGGCGTCCGTAAAGAAGACTTATCTATATCTACATGGATTCGACATTGACAAGTATCCGAGAGTTGTTGAGTGAAACTCATCGACAGAGCAGGGCAAGGGGTTAGCTATCTTAAAATTTGGCTGCGTTGGGACCAAGAGGAGAAAACGAAAGGAGAAATATCGATTAAAGGTAAGGATACCAAGCGATGTTGATTAGCCTAGTGGTCTAGGAAATCTAGATCCTTGGGAGAACAACTGTAACCATTATGAAGTAATAATTCCTAGTGAACCATTGTAATTAGTGGGTTATATAAACGACGCGTGTAATCATAGAAGGGGATCCCAAACACTCATTCTCAGTATACTTTTCTCAATTTATTAGTTGTCTTTTCATTTTTGATCATCGTCTCTAGTGTTTTATTATTAATTCGCTGTTCATCTTCGTTATCAACAGAGTAGATTCCTATTTAAAACTCACTTTCATTAAAAAATCAAAAAACAACCTTTGGTGAAAGATTGTCCACTGTTTGGGTAAAACCCCACTTTCATGTCGTCTCTAGATACAATTTTTTATTTTTTATTTTTATTTTTTTTATCTCTGTCTGATTGTTTTGAATCACTTGTAACCATCCCCACGTTATTTTATTTGACAAAATTAACCGCATGTATTAAGGATCTTTTTGCGGCATATGCTTAATCTATTAGAAACAAATATTTTGTGTCCATCTCATAAATAGGAAAAAAATATAACAGTTTCCAACTAGTGGAGTTCACGTATTTTATATTGAAAAGCCACCAAATTCAAAAGCGTATTGTTGACAGAAAAAGGATATTATTGGTGCTAGTAAGCACCATAATTTTTCCAATGAATCACTTGAGTGTAATGACTTATGAAAAAATTCATCATAAGTGCTATGATACTCAAATCTTTAGTACTTGTGGTGAACGTTTTTTGAAAGTTATGATACCCACGTGATTGATTGAAAATTTGTGACATTCAAGCGAACAAAATTCGAGTGATTGATTAAAAAATTATGATAATTAAGTGAGTACCATATGAAAGTCATGCCATTTGTAATGTCCTTTATCATTCAGTAATTTTTTAGGCCTTAAATATATATCCTATTGCTGGTAACAATACGATTACGAATGTTTTGTATTGGAGTCGTCTTTCTTCTTGTACGGCAAATGAACTTCCTGGTGACTTTAAAATTAAACTTCTCCAAGGACTCGAAACAACCCATTGTATCAGACTCGATGCTTTAATCACATAGAGCATACATCTCTGAAAATAATGTTACCTCAAACACGTCTCTCAAATCGGCTTTGAGAATGTAGAGTGCGCGACCTTACTCTGAAACCAATTGTAGGGTATTTAGAGACAACATTTTAATATCACTTGTAGGGTATGCAGAAGGATTGTAGTGATAACACGAGAGAATTGTAATGAACAATGTAAGACACCCTTGTTATACCAAACTACATATAAGTATAACATTAAAAAATCATCTCGCATAGCAATTACAAAATATTTTTCATGCCACACTCAAAGCATTTGAAGCAATACTTGCTTATACATAGGTTAGCCTCTAGCTTGTTGGGCTCGCTCGATGCCAGTGAGCTCAAAGCTTGTTAGATTGGCGAGGCTCAAGCCTCGTTAGATCTAGCTAGCACGAGCTTGTTGGATTTAGCAAGGCTCGGGTGAGCCAGACATCAGTGAGGCCTCTGCCTTGCTGAATTTGGTGACCCTCTAGCTCACCAACGATGGGCGAGCTCAAGTCTCGCCTGGCGGGTCGTTGGCCGTCACCGTGTTGGCCACCGGTTAAGGAAGGAGGAAGAAGAAAGCAAAAAAAAAAAAAAAGAAAGAAAGAAAAAAGAAACAAAAAAGAAAAGAAAAGAAAAGAAAAGAAAAGAAAATTGAAGTATAAAAAATAAATATAATTTCGATTTTTATAAAAAAAAATATTTTTATAAAGATAAAGAAGGAAGAGAGGGATTATGAGGCTTTAGTTAAAAATGAATTCTAAGTCTAATTCATTTAAAACCCATTTATCTTAAATTTTTAATTTTCAAACCCATTTAACTATTTTTTTTAAAAAAAAGTGACTCATACATGATCTTTTTGATTTGAATGGGTCATTTATGGTCTAAGACCTATTTTGTCATCTCTAATGGAGGAGTGTTGAGTCTCCAACAGAGAATCCCCGGAAGCAAAGCTCCTACGATGATCCAACAAGACCCGCAACCTCAATATGCAACGGGGAAGCCTATTTGTTTAGTCACGTTAATGAGCAATACTGTGAAACGATGGGACCCTGGCAATGACACCAGTCGTTGTCTCTGGAGGGCCTTGGACAATGGTCGCAACTGGGGACCGAACTACTCACTCCTTAAATAGTCGTCGGTTTCTTCCTGATGTATATGGGGTGTGGAGTTGCGTCTTTGCATTGACTCTTTATTGTGTGGTTAGAAACAGGTCGTCCTCAAAATCAGTAGCGACTGCAGAGATAGTAAGGCGAGCCATCGAATTGGGGTACAGAGAAGGTTCGGGACCGGTTACAACCTCTAAAGTCGAACGGGCTAAAAACAGTTAGATCTCAGCTGAAACTACAGAAAATGCTAAGCAAATCGTGACAATCGAAGTGGTAATGACTAGCATGAACAAAGCTTTTTTACTACCTTGTAGAGAATCTCAAGCGGTTAAAGATTAATTGGCAAACTGATTATGCACTTGGCATGCAAAAATGGGAGGCCACGTTTATTTTCCTTATTCAGGACCCTGCGAACACAGGAAGGTAAAACTGGCGGATAGGGGAGAGAGAGAGAGAGAGAGAGAGAGAGAGACTCCAGATCAAGTCTAGTCCTAGAGAATTAGTGTTCGGACCGATTGGGGCGTTGCTTGATGTCTTCATGATCGTGGAAACTCCTTCGATCCCCGTTCAGTTTTACTGATCAAGAAATCCGAAGAGATACAGTGACGGGAGACTGTCAAGAGTCTGAAGAAAAGAGTTACCAAGTTATCATCTTACCACGCTCTCATCTCTGAAAAATTCGCTCACCTCGTGTCCCACCTTGTACCAATATAAAAATAAAGTCCTATCCACACACACACACACACACACACAAAAGACACGACACACAACAGCAGAAAGCAGAAAACAAGTTTGCTCATGGAGGATCCGAGAATTAGTCCGGCGAAGCTGAGATTGGGCCGTGAAATCATCCTCTTCCTACTTCCCTTGCAAGGCCACATAACTCCAATGCTTCAGCTCGCGAACATCCTCTACTCTCGAGGCTTCTCCATCACCATAGTCCACACCCACTTCAACTCTCCTAAATCCTCCAACTACCCTCACTTCAACTTCCAACCGATCCCGGACGGCTTGCTAGAGGGCCAGGCCTCGACCGTTGACTTCATAGCTCTCTTGATGCTGATGAACGTTACTTGCGTGGGGCCGTTCCGAGACTGCTTGTCTAAGCTGTTGTCTGATGCTTCAAAGGATCGGATTCCGTGCTGCTTGATAACAGATCCGGTGTGGCACTTCACTCAGGCGGTCGCCGATGAGCTTAACTTCCCAAGGATGGTGCTGCGGACTAGCAGCATCTCGTCTTTTCTCGCTTTTTGCGCATTGCCGCTCATGCAAGAGAAGGGTTACCTCCCGATTCAAGGTAAGCTTCTCCCACGTTTCCCTCACATGAATCCCTAGATGTATGAACCTAGTTCTCTTGTGATGCGTACAAGAGTTTTGGGGTCAATTTATTAGGAATAGGATTACATAGTTATGGCTGTTGCATGTGACCGAGTTTAAATGACTATATAGCAAATTGGCAGGCCATAAGATCTATTAAGCTTTCTGCAGATAATGAAATCTCAAGCCAGAGCACGATTCTTTCCGATGCATGGACTTGTCTCACAGAATCTTTCAGGCTGTAGAATTTCTGCTGATTAAGCCTTCAAATCATCAGTCTATAGTGTTTGAGCAAGCATAGGAGGGTTCTCTTCACATACAAATCATTTCCCCTTTTTGAGAAAGAAACAACCCATATTATTTTGTGTCGTAGAAATCGGATGGTCATTTTCCTTGGGACCCAGACCAAACATAATGAACATCGTCTTAATACTCCCACAGCTTTTGAATCAACTTTAATCCGTGCAATCAGATTGTCCCCTCTGCTTGTCAGATTTCGGTGCAAGCCCTTGTGTTGTCTAACCCATTCAGCTGTCAGGCATCGCATCCCACCTGACATATCTACTGCTAATCAAGAAATTGTTGAACATGGACAAAACAATTTTCATTTACCCTTTTGCTCGAATTGGTTTTGGCACCTTGGTCTGTCGCCGTTGGGCGTAAGTATTTTATGAGATAACGGGAATCATGATGAGACACTTTAATAGATTACAGTATTATCGTATTGTTAAAAATTCATTTCCACGTGAATCAAGATCTCCCGTATTTGGGTGGGATATGATATCTGTTTGATTGTCATGATAAACTATAACGGTCTATCTTATTTATGTCATTATCTCTGCATTACTTTCTGCAATTTTGTGAAGAGGTAAGATGCTTTTCGGCCTGTGGACCTTGTCGTCGTGGTGGGAGATGGAGAGTGCCATGTCAAAAATATTGTGAAAGACTGAAGGAAGCAGACATGCGTACGCTTGAAACAGCTCTGATGTGTCTCCGAGTTTTATCGTTTTCTGCATTTCATTCCTCACAGATTCCCGGTTAGAGGAAGCAGTGCCCGAACTTCCTCCGCTCAAAGTGAAAGACCTTCACGTCATCAACTCCAAAGACCCGGAGGATGTCCTCAGGCTCATCATCGCCATGGCCGAAACCATGCGGGCCTCTTCAGGCCTCATCTTCAACTCCTTCGAAGAGCTCGAACCGACCAAACTGGCTGAATGTCGCCGGGGCTTCCCTGTCCCGATCTTCACGGTTGGCCCAATCCACAAGCTCTCCGTAGCGTCATCAGGCAGCTTGTTTCCTCAAGATAGGAGCTGCATTTCGTGGCTTGACAAGCAAGAAAGGCCCAAATCGGTCCTCTATGTGAGCTTCGGGAGCCTCTCAATAGTCAGCGAGGCCCAATTCCTGGATATAGCCTGGGGACTTGCGAACAGCGGCCAGCACTTCCTTTGGGTGGTCCGGCCCGGGTCAGTCCGTGGCTCGGAATGGCTTGAGGTGCTACCAAGTGGGTTCCTAGAGGGCCTGGACGGGAGGGGCCACATCGTGAAGTGGGCCCCGCAGCATGGGGTCCTGGCCCACCCGGCTGTCGGTGGGTTCTTGACGCACAACGGGTGGAACTCGACGCTGGAGGCCATCTGCGAGGGTGTGCCGATGATGTGCATGCCATTCCACGGGGACCAGAGGGTGAACGCAAGGTATGTAAACAACGAGTGGAGAGTCGGGCTGCATTTGGAATACAAGGTGGAGAGGAAAGAGATTGAGGATGCGATTAGGAAATTGATGGCGAGCGATGAGGGAGAGGAGATGAGGGAGAATATTAAGGCTTTGAAGAGGAAGGCAGACGAGAGTCTCCAGGATGGTGGCTCTTCATGCCGGTCTCTTCAGAAATTGACCGAGTACTTGGTCTCGTTCTAGGAAATTTTTAGCTTCTCTATTGCTATTTTTGAATAACGATCTTGATGGGATTTTCAGAATGTTGATTCATCGTAGGGGGCAATTGGACTTCGGTTGGTGAAGACTTGATCATTGACTTCTTGATTAAATGCACTATTCTTGTTTCTTCACTCCACTCATGGATTTTTATTGGCATGATCTTAGTCTTTTTATAAATATGCCTGCCGGTAACATATTTTGTGGCAATCGACTCATTGTGTTTGTTCACACGATTGGATAGTCTTAGGGAAACCAAATTCCTTAGTACGTGATCAGGACCTTGTGTATAAAGTAACGGCACTAAATAATGACTTGAAAAAGTTCACAGCCACTTCAGCAAAACTCGAGAGTTTAACTTTGACTACTTTATGAAAGTAACTAGTCTTTTGATCACCTAGTTTGAACCAGTTCACTGGAATTGATTAGGGAAAGATTCATTAGATTCTTGAGCTTCTAGATTCAGCATCAGCACCAAACTTTTTGGACAAAAGATGGGTTATAACTCACCTCGAATGGGTTCCCTCATTTAGCCACAGCATGTATACTACCTCGAACGAGCTTTTTCATGTCTACTCTTAGTGCTATTTCTGTGAAACTTGGATCATAATTAGCCAAAAAAACCAATGAAGTAATAAAGAAATTACAAGGATTAGTATTTATATATATATATATATATATGATGAGAAAGCTCACTTTAGATACGTAAACCCTAAAAACAGCTATTCATACTATTTATTGTCCCATTCCCAGTGACTTGACATGATAACTCATACGATTTTGGGAGTGCTTGCAAAAGGACTTCGTGATGACTCGCAGGATCGTGTAGCTTGCTTGATAATCGACGATGTTTGGCATTTTTCTCAAGCAGTCGCGGAGGAGCTTAAGATCCCAAGGATGGTGTTAAGGTGTACTGGTATCTCTTCAGTTTCTGCTTTCTCTGCCTTGTCCTCTCTGAGAGAAAAGGGTTGCCTCCCAATAAAAGGTGTGCCTTCCAGCTAAATTCTTCAGACGCTAGAGACAAATGGTGTGTATGTATTTTGTACAAATATGACCAATCTTGTATGCTTCTTTTATTTCCATATTTCTCATGACTTAAAATTTTACTGCTTTTCAAACATCTTTCATGGATACTCAAGTGGAACAGAATGCCTTCGTTCCATCCGATGTTGCCTTAGCGTTACATATCCAAGTTGTAATAGCGAAGGCAAAAGTAGGACTATAGGCCTTCCCTGTTTTTCAACTGGAGAGAGTATTGACCGCTTCCTTTTGGTTTCTCTGTCAGATTCCGAACTAAACAAGGCTGTTCCTGAAGTTTCACCTCTCAAAATGAAAGACTTTCCAGTTGTCAGCACAAGAAACCCCAAAGATCTCCACTATTTATTACCGGTGGCCTTCTCTGGACTCATCTGCAATTTTTCTGAAGATGTCGAGGGGACAAAACTTGCCAAAGCTTGGCACACCATTCCCATTCCTATCTTTGTGATCGGTCCATTTCACAAGTATTCCAGCCTCTTTGAGCGGCTTGCTGGCACAAGACGCTAGCTCGATCTCTTGGCCGAACAAGCAAAGGCCCAAGTCAGTCATCTATGTGAGCCTGGGAAGCATTGCATCCATGGATGAGGCCAAGTTCATAGAAGTAGCTTGGGGACTAGCAAATCTATTTGTGGGTCGTCCGGCCTAGATCAGTTTGTGAAGTGGACTGGCTCGAGCATTGGCCTAGCTCGCTCCTAGAGATGTTAATTGGAAGGGATCATATAGTGAAATGGGCACTGCAGCAAGAAGTGCTGGCTCATCAGGCCATCAGTGGATTTCGGACTCATTGTGGTTGGAACTCGACGTTGGAAAGCATTTGTGAAGGTGTGCCGATGATTTGTATGCCATCTTGGGGATCAAAAAGGTGAACAGAAGATATGTGAGTGACTTTTGGAGGGTCGGGTTGCATGTGGAGTATAAGCTGGAGAGCAGCGAGATAGAGCATGCCATTAGAAAATTACCGGCGGATCCAGAAGGCGAAGCTATTAGAGACAGAGCAGTGCATTTGTAGGACAAGTTACATCAATGTTTTAAGGAAGGGGGTTCCGCATATAGGTCTCTTGACAGCTTTACTGGTTACCTATCATCATTGTAGGACTCTACTTAAAGGTTAAACTCCTACTAGGAATTGTCTTTCAATTCCTGTCCCGAGTCTGTTCATTTCGTGATTTTTAGTACCTTCATATTGTTGGGAAACTTTGAATCTTGAAGATTAATATAACTTTTAGAGTTACATCATTTTATGTACTGAATGATAAGCATGAAATTTTTAGCTTGTCCTTTTATAGATCCCTAGTACTTAAGAGTTTATAGTTTCCTTTCCTATTTCATCCTTTCCAAGTTTTATTGTCCATGTAAGCGCATGACCAAAAGATTCAGCTGCTAAATCAATCCTTTACCTGGTGATTATCACTAACATTTAATATAGTGAATCTATGCGTTTAATTATAACTTTCTGTTAGCTTTAGGAATCGGACTTCTCCATTCCTGGAACCCACTTCTGATTGTTACGTGCTCTGAACTTTCAATTGCATATATAGTACTGTCTTTGTTGAACAGAAAATGTTGTTTTCTTCGCGTGTCCTTCAAGCCAGCTCAGTGCAAGCAATTAAGGCCACTGGAAATGACCTCTCGGTGAAATCACCTAGAAAAGATTCATGAAGCTCGACTTCAATGCAGTATCGGGTAGCACAAATTTTCACGCTGTACTACGGAGAAAGAGCACTGCCAAGGACGGGACAGCAGCAAGAAAAGCAATTGGTCGCCGGAGGAGAGGAAGTATCCGTTGCTTACATCCGAGTTTGCAGCACGTTTTTTATTATTTTTCAGTTTTTTCGGTCTAAACCTGTCTCAGGATTACATGAATCTAATAGTAAGACAAGAACATCAAACCACTAATGCTAATCAACCACGGCTTGGGGTCTATCCCCGCTCCTAACAGAGTATGCAGGGTGAGGCCTTGAAAAGAAGTTTGCCCATCATGTTTTTACCAAAGCACAGGATTAACCTGTCAACAAGTTATCACAATCCATAGCATGCGTAGCCGTACTGTCACTGATCATGTATCATTGCCTCAACATCGAATGCTCAATCACAATTAGATTACAAAGTTCGAAATGACAACGCAACTATGCAACTAAGAATGCGAGATGGTGCTTCTTACTTGATGTACCCCCATCAGCCTATGTTACAGAGGCAGAAAAAGTCACACTCCGATTCTCAAGAAAAAGGGGCATGACACGGCCGCCCTTTTACTAAAGGACGCAGCCTCAACGTAACCAAAATTTCAACCCGATATCAACATATATACATCCACATATATATATTTGTCAAAAATGGTACTTGCTTACAAAATCAGAGTATATCTATAATCCACAAACATCAAAACATAAACCTTTTACAAAGACTAACTTATAAACTTATGAACTATGCATAAGCCATACCAAAATGTTCCACAACAAAAGTCCTCCTCGAGCGAACGCTCACGCCTACTCGCGACTCGCTGAAGAACTTAAAAAACAAGTATAAAAGAGGAGTGAGCTACCACGGCTCAGTGAGTAACACATTTCTTCTAAGCGGATCGAGAAATCACTATGCACATTTAAAACATAACTCAAAACATAATTATAACTCAAATACCGAAAGTACCAATGGTCGAGTCCATTAGTCAATCTCGTAAAACATGCATCAATGGTCTATTCCATTGATTAATCTCATCAAATCATATCGATGGTCTACTCCATCGACCAAACTCAAATCACACGTCAATGGTCCACTCCATTGACCAATTCATGCTCAAATGTCTAACCATGGTCACGCATAACGCCCGTGACAAAACGACCAAGATTCCCCTCTTGGCAAGGTCTCCACATATTATTAGCCGGTGGCTCGGCCTACAAGGATATCCTAGAATAGTATGCGCATACTCGAACCCCTCAGGGTCCATAGAGATATTGAGCACAATAACAACTCGAAAGAGAATCATATCACAATATCCAGTAATCCAACATTGAAAGAGAATCATATCACAACTCGAAATTTGATATATACATATCAAAGCATTCTCCAAAACATTTCAAGATTCTTTTACAAAGAATTTCACAAATCCTTTTTCAAACAACTATTCAAATCGAAGTCAGAATATAACTCCCTTCGAATAACAAAAATATTAGTAATAGCTCGATCCTGTTTAATGCAACAAAATATGCTTTTTATCAACTCATGGAATATATAATCCACCACGTTTCTCAAAACACGAGTTTAAAATACAAAGAAGAAATAGTGTCACTCACCTGGGAAAAGCCAAAAATCAAATACGACGCTCACACGAACCAACGCATTCGGATTCCTAACAATTAACGGGAAAAAATATCAAAAAGCCGAGTAAAAATGATATTCTTATAATGACTCGCCTATACTAGGCCTATTAGTCGATAAACGACACCTACGCGCCCCAAAAGCTCACAATTTATCATAAACCCATCATTTTCAGTTAGGCACGGCCCATGCGCCAACTTCGTCACGCCATAACTTCCTCCACAAAATTCCGTTTCAAGCCATCTTATAGTCGTTAGAAAGCTCTCTTAACGTACAACAACAACCCCAACTCAGCCACCCCAAAATAGCACCTAAAATAACAAAAAAAGAGACTCGAAGCCACTGTTCACTACAGTACCAGATTGCGCCTCCAACTTCAAAATTTCGTTCCGAACAAACTGCAAGCTCAAATCACGATCCGAAAGATGCTATAGCTTCACAACATTCCAAAGTACCATTTCTAAAAAAATTTACAGCTTAACGACTCAAAAATTGGGCTTCGCCACACAAATACCCAAGAAATCCGAATTTCGAGCCCTAATTGCGGCAATTGCTTCAAGCAAGTGATTAAAGGCTTCAATTGCAAAACACACTTGAGTCGACTTGATGAGGCGTCCGGGTCACGAGCGCGCCAAAATTTCTCTTTTTCCCTTTTTCCCTTTTTCCTTTCTGTTCTTTCTCTCCTTTCTCTCCTCCCCTGTTTCGCGTCTTCCCCTGTTTCTGTTTCTGCTCGCTGCTCTTCTCTTTCTCTCCCTCTTTCTCTCTTTTTAAAGCCCAGCCGAAGGTTCCACATCCCTCTTCAGCCTCCCTTTTTGACTTTTCAAACCTTTCTTTTCTTTTCTTTTCTTGTTTTAAAACCCATATATTACAGAAAGCATGAAGCCGTCCAACTTCCCTTCAATCGTTACGCTGAAAGCCAGTTCCTGTCCAACACTCGAGAATGTCAAGACACTGGGTATAACTGTGACCTTAATCCCACTTGGAGTTTTAACGACACAAGTTTTAACAACAAAGGTGTATGCGAGTTGAGTTCATCCATCACTATTCTCGCCTGGATCTAGGCCTTAGGCCTTGCCCAGCCCAATCGCCAGTTGCAAAAATAAAAGAAAAGAAAAGAAAAGAATAAAATATAAAAAATTAAAAAAATGAAAAATTATTAATAGTAGTGTCAGTCATGCCACATAGGACGACAGATATTTACGTTAATAATCTCCGGTCAAAATTAGTCGGATGGACTCAACTGATAAATTATGAAGAGATTTCGGACTTAAATGATTAAAGTGCAATAAATTAAAAAAATTTTGGATAATTTTCCTTAGCCATTGCGATAAAACCACTTGCTTTTGCATTTCTTTAGGTGCTTTGTGAAGTTGACCTTCCATTTCTTCGTGGATTGCATTGTCGTGCGCTTTGGATCTAAATTTCTAGGGTCTCCAAGAGCTTCAAGTATATTTGGAAGACTTTTCAGCTTTTTTTCTGGTATATTATTGATTGCCCAAAAGAATAGTTTAACCTTTTATTGGAAGGAAAATATAGTGCAATCTTGTTAAATGCTTTAACTTACTAAAGTCTAAAATCGTTTTCTTCGAGTTCCAAGACAGATGGCACTTTGCCTTTCCTTATTAGAAACTCAATTTTAATTATCAAAATTGAGAAAATCCTTCCGTTTAATTTAAAGGATTAGGTGACCATTCATCAATCACACCTTTTATCTCCTTTTCCACTTGATATATCTCAATGAATATATCACACCCCAAATCCCATATGGACGAGGGAGTAACACGGCCGTCTTTTTTCAAAGAACACAACCTTAAATTATACCCCAAATATCTAGCTCCCAATGATCCCCACGATAATACTCTCGCTCTATCGGTTAGGTATTTGAAAAATATGATAAAAAGAAAGGAATGAGTTATCATGGCCTAGTGAATAACATAGTTTTTCTAAGTGAATCGAGCAATCATTATGCACATTTAAAACACAAATATAATTCACTTACATATTTCTAGAAATTTAAAAAACCTTCAAGACCAAAATGCAATATTTCTTACTTTCACATAATACATTCAAAACAGAAATATTCAAGATAATAACAAGCAAATACCATAATAACAGGCAAATACTAATGGTCTAGCTCATTGATCAATCTCATAAAAATATACATAAATGGTTCATTCCATTGATCAATCTCATAAAAACACACGTCAATGATCTATTCAATTGGTTAATCTCATGCCACATCTTACATGATCTATCCCATTGATTCATCTCATATAAAACCACAGGTCGATTGTCCATTTATCGACCAATCTTTTACTTAATATCAAACTATAGTCATGACACAATATTTGGTGAAAAGGCGACCAAGAATATCTTAGACTAGTATGTATATACCCAGAAACCCCTTATTGGGCTTATAGAATTATTGAGCACCCAACCTCATCCACCAATACTAGAAATTCAACTTAACAATCTCACATTTCAAAATACATTTCACAAATAAATTACCAATAGCTTTCGCAATTCAACTCATTTGCTAGAGCTACTTTTCATAAAACATTCTTAAATCATTTCAAGACTTGTCTTATAAACTAGTTTACCGAATCAAATCAAATGTATGTCATAAAGCATTTCACAAATATATTATATATCTATATATATATTTCTCAACTATGTTCATCAAATAGAATATATATTTTCACCAAACATCTCACACCATTTACAAATATCAAAAACGTAGTAAATGCTTGATCCGAATTTTATGCAATAAACTTGCTTATTCATAATTCATTAAATATCAAATCGTTATCATTTGGAAGACATGACTTTACAAATTTTTAGAAGAAATAATATCACTCGTCCAAGAAAGCCAAAAACCCATTTGCAATGGTTACTCAAGTCCATGCACTCAAATTTATGCAAATAATAAAAAAAGGTATAAAAAAAACCAAGTAAAATGATATTTTAGGGCGTGCATGGTTATGTTCTTTTGTTTTGTTTATGAACAAAAATTTTGTTTTTTTGTTCCCGGGAACAAAAAAAGAATAGAAATACGTTTGTTTGCGTTTTTGTTCAAAATCTGTTTTTTTTTTTTTTTGTTTCCGAAACAAAATTGGAACGGAAATAAGAAACAAAGAAAAGTTGTTTTTTTTTTTTGTTCCGGAAACACTTTTGAAGAACAAATTTTCACTCTCCTTTCTTTTCTTCTCTTTTTTTTCTTTTTCTTTTTTTCTTTGGGACCTCGTCAAAGCATCGTCGGCCCTTGGCGAGGCCGAGTGTCAACAGATGTGGGTGAGGCTAAGCTCGCCCAGCCAAGGTGAGGCCGAGTCTCGCCCGCGTCGGTGACGCTTGGCCTCGCCTTGGTTGGGCGAGCTTAGGCTTGCCCAGATCCAGCGAGGCCGAGCTTGCCCAACCACCAGCCAGGCTTGGTCTCGCCGGATCTGGGTGAGGCCGAGCCTTGCCATGGTTGGGCTAAGCTGCTGGCCCCTATTGGTTGGTCACTGGCCTCGGCATAGTCGGCGACCGGCCAAAAGAAGAAAAAAAGAAAAAAGAAAAAGAAAGAAAAAAGGAAAAATAAAATAAAAATATTAAAAAAATTAAAAGAAACAAAAAAAGAATATAAATTTACAAAACGTGTTTCTATTCATTTATTTATTTATTTCCGGAACAAGTTTACCAAACGCGTCTTTCTGGTCACAAATTATTCCTTGGAACAGAAGTAGTTGTTTTTATTTATGTTTCCCGGAACAATTTTTGAACAGAAACACAAACAAACACACTCTTAATGATTGACTTGACCACATTATGCCCATTCATTGATAAAACGACACTTACACATGAACAAAAAGCTCGACCACAACGGAAACCTAATGATGTCCATTATGCATAGCTTGTGTGATAAATTTCTTCGCGCCATAACTTTCTCCACATAAGTTTGTTTCAAGCAAGTGTATAGTCCATAGAAAGCGCTTTTGATATACTACAAAAACCGGAACTCAAGTGCCCCAAAAATCTCGCCAAAAACCATTGAAATTCAGCTTAAATTTTAGTATTCATTACTTGACTAGCATGCGTGATGAAATTGAAATTTTTGGACCAAACAAACTATAAGCTCAAATTCAGATTCGTAAAATGTTATAACTTCACAAGGTCCTTAACTATCATTTATATATATATACCATCCGAAAACTTCAAATCAAATGCAGCAAGTCAGAATTTTTCTAAATTCAAATTTTATGCCCTAATTTTGATGATTAAAGACTTCGGTCACATACTCACGTTGCAAAATGGTGTTTATTCAGCTTGACGAATAGTCCAAATCGTGAGCGTGCCAAAAATTTTCCCTTTTCCCTTTTTGCCTTTCTCTTCCACGACCTCCCCCTCACTCTCCTTTTAGTCTTTGTTCCGTCCGCCCCTCATGTTGCAACATGAGTCACATAGAGAAAGAAAATGAAGATGGGCAATGCTCGGCATTGGGTTGAATTAATTGGGCTGGGTTTGGCTTTATAAGAGATACGAGTTGAGTTTTGGATATCCATATGGTGGGTCGGGTTTATAAGCATCGAGCGCACCAAAGTTCCTAATTTCGATGGAGGTCGCATGTGAAACTTACACAATATTAAGGGATCCTTAACTTCGTACATTCGAGATCATAGAATATTCTAGTTTACTGCCACGTCCTCCCCCCCCCCCCCCCCCCCCCAAAAAAAAAAAACCAACATAGTTGCATGCATACCTTAATGTCACCGAGACATTAAGATCGTAGACACATTTCGTACCCTAGACAAACTAATTAAAGCCTGTGAACTTCAAACGATGGTCTTATGGAGCTCGTCGCTGGATTTGAGGGATGGCGGCAACACATCAAGCTTTTAAAGACATATATATATCCCACTTTATGTTTTATCCATTCTTGTTTACAAAAAAAAAAAAAAAAACCAACTCTTTTTAGTTGATAAGCAACGGATTCAGTCGGTTAATTGAGTTTGATTAATGTGATTAGCATGGTTAATAACTATAGAATAGACAATTGCAAAGCTAATTCATGGGATGAGTATGATGCATGGTTATCGACAATTATACAGTACAATTATTGCTGAATGATGGAGTGCAATTGATTAAGGAAGATTGGTTGATGAGAGTAACTTAAGCCATTGAACAACAACTATAAGGCGCGATGTCTGTAAAGAAAACTTATCTATGGCTACATGGATTTGACATTGACAAGACTCATTGACGGCACAGGCAAGGGGTTAGCCATCTTAAAATTTCGCCGTGGTGGGACGAAGAGGAGAAAATGAGAGGAGAAATATCGATTAAAAGGTAAGGGTACCAAGCGATGGTTGATTAGCCTAATGGTCTAGGAAATGTAGATTCTCGGGAGAACAATAGTAACCATACTTAAAATAATAATTGCTAGTGAACGGTTGTAATTAGTGGGTTATATAAATAAGGTGTGCAATCTTAGAAGGGGATCCCAAACACGCATTCTCATATACTTTTCTCGGTTTATTAATTGTCTTTTCATTTTTGTTCATCGTCTCCAATGTTTTATTATTAAGTTCATTGTTCATCTTCGTTATCAACCAAGTAGATTCCTACTTAAAACTCACTTTTATTAAAAAATAAAAAATCAATCTCTGATGAAAGATCTTCCACTGTTTGGGTGTAGCCCCGCTTTCGTGTAGTCTCTCTCATAATAACATTTAGGTACAAATTTTTTGTCTCTATTTGACTGTTTTGAATCACTTGTAACCATCTACATGTCATTTTATTTGACAAAAGCAACCGCATGTATTAAGTATCTTTTGCGGCTGTCGTGACCAAATTTTCCCGGTGTATCACCTAAGATTTGGCTAATGAATTACTAGAGCTCTTTCAAGCCCATACCAATTCATGACTTATGTTCAAATTTTTTTAATATGCAAATAGATTTTATTTAGGAGTCGCCATTAATCGGTTTATAATAGGTCGATTAGACATCTAGAAAATTATTTTACTTCTACGAATGTGAGGCTTTGGTATGGAGACTTGTTACTCTAGACTTTTCTAATGCCTTTTCAGTACTATTTATTTTTTTATTTTCAAAAAAATATTTTTGCAGACAGTTTGGATTGATTTTACATTTATTTGAGGTGATCATGCGGATGAAGGGTTGTAGATCTGGTTCGGGTCTGACTCCAGCGAGATAAAGCAGAGGCAGAGCAGCAGCCGATCACGGGATCTCGCAGGTTGCAGGTGAGGCGGAGGCTCGCGAGTGGAGCGGCAAAGCCGCAGCGACGGGCGTTAGTGATGAGAGCGATCGGGCACCGCGGCAATGGTCTGCGAGCGCAGCAGCGCGGGTGCAGCAGCAATGTGCGGAGGCGACTGAAGAGCTCGCGTACGCCAGGGGAGGTCGGGCAGAAGCAGCAAAGAAGAAGACGTTTTTCTTCTCCTTTTTAATTTTTTCTCTTTCTGCTGCACACGTCTCTTCACTTTTTCTCTCATCGCCGTCTCCCTCCCTACTGTCTTTTCTATTCTGACTTTCCTTCCCCCTAGCAGCCTTTTCCTCTTTCTTTTTGTGTTCCCTTCTTCGAAAGAACGAAGGGAAAAGGAAGAAAAATTAGAGGTGTACAACTGGATCGAGTATATCCGGTTCTCGAATCGATCCACTTGAAAAATAGGGTCGAGAATCAGTTCCCGTTGAAACCGGTCTGGGAATCGGTTCCCAAAATTCGGAACCGGTTTAAATCGGTCTAGGAACAAGTTCCGAATGATTACCCACTCGAAAACCGATTCTAGACCGATTTTGTAAGTAGAGGTCAAAAACTCTTTTTTTTCCTCCCGATTTCTATTCTTACTCCCGCAATTACACGACGTTTTTCATCTTGACTCTTTTAAACACACACGGCACTCCTCCTTTGTCATTCCTCTTCCTCACTTCCCTCCCTCCCTCACCGGCTCTCTCTCGCACCGTCCGATGGACGGGCGGTATTTATCACCGCTTTTTTGTGTATCACATAAATTGGCTTGCCTAATTTCTCTTTTGTAGAAGAAGTCATGCTTGCATAAATGAATAGTTTCATGTAGTAGTTATGGGAATAAGACTAATATTAGACCCATGTTTGTCGCTAATTTTTCGCCTTATGATTTTATTTATTATAATTAGTTTTGTAGATCTTTAATTTTTCGTTTAGTCAAAAAGTTTATGTATTTATTTATTACAAGTGCTTAATGTTTCAATACAAATTATGAGGATTACGTTATTTTCTCGCATATTATTATAAAATTTGAAATCGAATAGAATGTCGGGAGATTGTAAAATAGGTTTCAGTGGAAATAGGGTTTACCCTAGAACCGGATCGAAAAAATAAGGTGGGTTGGGTATAGGGTTCAATACAAATATGGTCCGATATAAGGTTCAGAAAAGAAGAAATGGTTATAAGGTACAGGGTCTAGGTCTAGACCCTACCTATCCTGGACTCGATTACCCCTAAGAAAAACCCCCAAAAGCCATCAAGGTTTTCCCCTTCCTTTTTTTTTTTTTTTCAATTTATGACCTAGAACACTAGAAAAAGCCCCTCGAAAACTCTAGAAATGAAGAAAGGAATTTTTTTTTTTTTTCGAATCTTTGACCTAAAAACCCGAGAGAAAAACCCATCTTGTGCGGCTGTATGTTCAATGTGTGGCCCCCTAAAACCCTACATGTTTTAACCTATTTATAGGCCTTTTAATTTTTCTAAATCGATATCCACGAAGATTTCTTTTCCAAACGCAATATTTGCTTTTCCAAACGCAATGTTTGCTTTTCTGAATGCAATATTTGTTTTTACATTGAAATCTCACAAAAATAAATCCGTAAAATTTCTTCGAGGATACGGGCTTGGACCGATTTACTCCTTTCGTGGGCTTACCCAACTCATCAAATTAAAGTTTTGAACCATCAATTCGAACCCATTTGTCACCGACTCACTGTAAATGCAAATTAAAAATAAATGTACCTAAAACTATATGCTATGCAATTAATTTTTTTAGGGGTTAAAATCAATTCCTAATTTTTTTAATGTAATAAATGACTAAACAGGTTGCCAAAATTTAGGTGCTAATAGCGGCATATACTTAATCTATTAGAAACAAATATTTTGTGTCCATCTAATAAATAGGAAACAAATATAATATTTTCCAACTAGTGAGGTTTGCCTATTTTATATAGAAAAGCCACCAAATTCAAAGGCAAAATAATATTATTGGTGCTAGCAAGTGCCATAATTTTTCCAATGAATCACTTGAGTGCCATGACCTTTAAATCAGTAACTTGAGTGCAATAACTTATGAAAAAATTCACCACAAGTGCATCACAAGTGCAAGCACTTGTGGAAAAGTTTTTCGAAAGTTATGATACCCATGTGATTGATTGAAAATTTGTGACATTCAAGTGAACAAAACTCATGTGATTGATTGAAAATTTGTGATATTCAAGCGAACAAAACTCAAGTGATTGATTAAAAAGTTATGATATTTGTAATGTTCTTATCATCATTTATTTAGCAATTTTTCAGACCTTAAATATATATCCTATTGCTGGCAACTATACGATTGCAAATGTTTTGTCTTGAAGTCGTCTTTCTTTTTATATGGCAAATGAACTTTCTGGTGGCTTTAAAATCAGACTTTTCCGAGGACTCAAACCAACCCGTTATATCAAACTCGATGCTTTAATCACGTAGAGCATACATCTCCGAAAATAATGTTACCTCAAACACGTCTCTCAAGCTGACTTTGAGAATATAGAGTGCGCGACCTTGCTCTTATACCAATTATAGGATATTTAGAGACATTATTTTAATGCTATTTGTAAGGTATGTGGAAGGGTTGTAGTGACAACACAAGAGAATTGTAATAAACAACTTAAGACACACTTACTATACCAAATTGCGATATAAGTATAACATTAAAAAAATCATCTCACATAGCTATTACAATATATTTTTCACGCCACACTCAAAATACTCAAAGCAATACTTACTTATGCATAGGCACACTCTCAACTATTCTGTTTGTCTCTCACACTCAGAGGAGTAACCCTCTCTCTATGTCTACTTAGGCGCGTTGCCTCTCTCTTTGAAGCTCGGCTTTGCATCTGGTGATTTCCCCTACTCTGAAGTTCTCATGGCTGGAGGCTTTCGTGAAGCTCATCCCTTTTGCTCTCAAGCTCTGTGGCAGCGTGTGGCTTTCCCTGAAGCTCACCTTTGCCATGGTGGCTCGAGGCCCTCTCTGGCCTAAGGCTCTTTGGCCTGACTCTTGCTTTGCTAAGGGGGTGTATGACAAACTGAAATTTTTGTTCAAGAAACAATTTTTCTATTCTAAACTTGTTTCTGGAATATAAATCCTTTTGATAAACTTATTCCATTTTTCTATTTCTGAAATAGATTATTGTTCCAGAAATAGGTTTGAAATGGAAATCAGAAGTGGAAATTTTTTATTTCTCTATTTTTGGAATAGAAATAAGAAATAAAATTTTTTCTCATCGTTTGTCAACTGGTCCTTCATCTGTTGCCGTCGACCAACGTTTGTCGGCCGCCCACCGGTCCACCGCCATCCAAAAAGAAAATTTTTTGTGTCGTCATCAAACGAATTTCTATTTTTAGAGTAGAAATTTTGTGTCGTTATCAGATGGTTATTTTTTCTCAGAAACTCTTATAGAAATAGAAATAAAAAAAAAATATTTCTCTTCCGGAACCTATTTCTGGAACAAAATAGTTATCATTCACCTGCTAAATGCCTTAGCTATAGGTTATAGGCTAAGATTTACTGTTCAAATGTTGGCTCATCCTTGCTTCTCTTGCATTTGACTTGAAGGCCAACTTGGACTTCTCCTCTTCTGCTGACTTTTGTTGTTTTCTTTTTCTGACCGATTGTCAGAGTTATTCAAGAAGCAATCCAAGTCCAATATGGACTTTGCAAGCTGGCGCCTACTTCTTGGCCGCTGATGGAGAGGTGTTGAGTCTCCAACAAAGAATCCCTGGAAGCAAAGCTCCTACGATGATCCAACAAGACACACAACCTCAACATGCAGCAGGGAAGCCAATTCGTTTAGTCACGTTAATGAGCAATGTCGTGAAACGATTGGGACCCTGGCAATGAAAGCAATCTTTGTCTGTGGAAGGCTTTGGACCAAACAATGTCCGCAACTGGCAACTGTACTACTCACTCCTTAAATAGTTGTCAGTTTTTTCCTGATGTATATGGGGTGTGGAGTTGCGTCTCTGCATTAACTCCTTATTGTGTGCTTAGAAACAGTTGATGTCATCCTCAAAGTCGGTAGCAATTGTGGACATAGTAGAGCGACTGTCGAATTCAGGTACAAAGAAGGTTCCAGACTGGGTACATTGTCTAAAGTCGAATGGGCTATAACCGGTTAGATCTCAGCTGAAACGACAGAAAATGCTAAGCAACTTATGACAATCGAAACGGTAATGACCAGCATATGCGATGCCTTTTCACTATCTTGTGGAGAAATCTTATACGGTTAAAGATTAATCAGCAATCTCATTATGTATTCGCATGCAAAAAGTCTAGTCCTAGAGAAATAGTGTGAGGATCGATTGCGGCATTGCTTGATGTCCTCACGGTCGTGGGAACTCCTTCAATCCCCGGTCAATTTAACCAATCAAGAAATCCGAAGAGATGCAGTAAAGGGAGACCGTGTAGCGTCTAAAGAAAAAAGTTACCAAGTTATCATCTTACCACGTTCTCATCTCTGAAAATATGGCCCAGTCTCGTGTCCCACAACTCTCCCTTGTACCAGTATAAAAAGTCATATGGACACGCACGCACACATACACACACAAGACACGGCACTCACCAGCAAAAAGCAGAAAACAAGTTTGTTCATGGAGGATCCGAGAATTAGTCCGGTGAAGCCAAGATCGGGCCGTGAAATCGTCCTCTTCCCACTTCCCTTGCAAGGCCACATAACTCCGATGCTTCAGCTTGCAAACATCCTCTACTCTCGAGGCTTCTCCATCACCATAGTCCACACCCACTTCAACTCTCCTAAATCCTCCAACTACCCTCACTTCAACTTCCAACCGATCCCGGATGGCTTGCTAGAAGGCCAGGCCTCGACTGTGGACTTCATAGCTCTTGTGACGCTGATGAACGTTACTTGCGTGGGGCCGTTCCGAGATTGCTTGGCTAAGCTGTTTTCTGATGCTTCAAATGATCGGATTCCATGCTGCCTGATAACTGACCCGGTGTGGCACTTCACTCAGGCGGTTGCTGATGAGCTTAACGTCCCAAGGATGGCGCTGCGGACCAGCAGCATCTCGTCTTTTCTCGCATTTTGCGCATTGCCGCTCATGCGAGAGAAGGGTTACCTCCCGCTCCAAGGTAAGCTTCTCCCACATCTCCCCACATAAATCCCCAGAAAAATGAACTTAGTCCTCTTATTATGTGTACTAGATTTAACTGTCATTTGTGACTGAGTTTAAATGACTATATGGCAAATTGGAAGGCCATGGATCTATTATTCTTCTGCAGACTATAGAAATTTCAAACCAGAGCATGATTCTTTCTGATGTACGAGTAGTCTCTCAGATCTTTCAGTTTGCAGAATATCCGCTGATTAATTCTTCAGTCATCATTATTTAAGTGTTTGAGCAAGCATAGGATGGTTACCTTCGCATGCACTTGAATGTCCAAGTAACAATTATTTCCCCCGTTGAAGAATGAAGAAAACACAAATCATTTGATTCATGAAGATTTGGATGGTCATTTTCCATGGGACCTAGTAGAAACATTATGAGCATTGTCCTGATGCTCCACTGCTTTAGGATCAACTTGAATTCGTGCAATCAGTCTGTCCCCTCTGCTTGTCGGATTTCGGTGCAAGCCATTGTGTTGTCTGACTCATTTACGTACTGAGGCATCGCATCAAACCTGACATATCCACTGCTGATCAAGAAATTGTTGTACATGGCAGAACAATTTTCATACGCCCTTGTGCCCGAATTGGCTTTAGCACCTCGGTCTGTCGCCATTGGGCGTAGATATTTTATTAGATAACGGGAATCGTGGAGAGACGTTGATAAATTACAGTGTCATCGTATTGTGAAAATTCATTTCCCCGTTAATTAAGATCTTTGGTATTTGGGTGGAATCTGATACTTGTTTGATTGTCATCATAAACTATTATGGTCTTTCTTATTTATGTCGTTATCTGTGGCATTACTGTTTGCAATTTTGTGAAGAAATAAGATGCTTTTCGGCGTGTGGGGCCTGTGGTCGTGGGAAACGGAGAGAGCCCCGTCCAAAATAATTTTTTAACCTAAACTTGGAATCAGCTTAACTGCTATCGTAAATTTTCCATGTCGCCTTGCCGAAATGGATTTGTTATTGATGTGGAAATGCCTTGTCAAGTTGGGACCAGATGACGGGGTATATTTGAGAATATATTAAAAGTTGATAATTTTTTTTTAGACAAAACAAAATTAAGGATAAATTTGAGATTAAATATAAAGTTTGGGGTTTCTTTCTAAGACAAAAAAAGAGTTTGGAACAGATTTGTGATTGGATCTGAAGTTATAATTTTTTTCTAATACCAAAAAAGGTTTGGGATAGAATTAAGATTGAACTTAAAATTTGAAGGTTTTTTTTTTTTTTTTAATTTATGGAATTAGGCCTGTAGATTCGGTAGCTCTTGTTTTATAGGAAGCAGACTAATGTACAGTTAAACAGCTCTGATGTGTCCCCGAGGTTTCATCGTTTTCTGCATTTCATTCCACACAGACTCCCGGCTAGAGGAAGCAGTGCCCGAACTTCCTCCGCTCAAAGTGAAAGACCTGCACGTCATCAACTCAAAAGACCCCGAGGATGTCCTCAGGCTCATCATCGCCATGGCCGAAACGATGCGGGCCTCTGCCGGCCTCATCTTCAACTCCTTCGAAGAGCTTGAACCAACCAAACTGGCCGAATGTCGCCGACGCTTCCCGGTCCCAATCTTCACGGTCGGCCCATTCCACAAGCAGTCCGTAGAGACATCAACCAGCTTGTTGCCTCAAGAAAGGAGCTCTATTTCGTGGCTTGACAAGCAAGAAAAGCCCAAATCTGTCCTCTACGTGAGCTTCGGGAGCCTCTCTATAGTCAGCGAGGCCCAATTCCTGGAAATAGCCTCGGGGCTTGCGAACAGTGGCCGGCCCTTCCTTTGGGTGGTCCGGCCCGGGTCGGTCCGTGGCTCAGAATGGCTTGAGGCCCTGCCGAGTGGGTTCCTAGAGGGCTTGGATGGGAGGGGCCACATCGTGAAGTGGGCCCCGCAGCATGAGGTCCTGGCCCACCCCGCTGTTGGCGGATTCTGGACGCACAATGGGTGGAACTCGACCCTAGAGGCCATCTGCGAAGGCGTGCCGTTGATGTGCATGCCATTCTTCGGCGACCAGAGGGTGAACGCGAGGTATGTATGCAACGAGTGGAGAGTCGGGTTGCATCTGGAATACAAAGTGGAGAGGAAAGAGATTGAGGATTCGATCAAGAGATTGATGGTGAGCGATGAGGGAGACGAGATGAGGGAGAAGATGAAGTCTTTGAAGAGGGAAGCGGACGAGTGTCTCCATGATGGTGGTTCTTCATACCGGTCCCTTCAGAAATTGACCGAGTACTTAGTCTCATTCTAGGAAATTCCTAGATTCTCTATTTCTATCTTTGAATAACGATCCTGATGGGATTTTCCAAATGTTGATTCATCACAAGGGCAATTGAACTTTAGTTGGTGAAGATTTGATCATTGACTTCTTGATTGGACACTAAATGCACTGTTCTTGTCCCTTCGCTCCATTCTTGGATTTTTACTGACATGATCTTAGTCCTTTAATAAAAATGTCCGTGGGTAACATATTTTATTGCAATTAACTCATTGTGTTTGTTCACAGGATTGGACCATCTTTGGTAAACGAAATGGCAAATTCCTCAGTACATGATCACCTCACCTAACTTTCATCACCGAGGGCCGCTCTCAAATGCCAACGTAGATCGTGTTTATCTTCCTTGTTCACCACCCTGTGAATAGAGGACAGTAAAACCAGTGGATAGGAGAGAGTGAGAGACGCTCCCGATTAAGTCTAGTGATCAACTGGGATGTCGCTTGATGTCCTCGTGGTCGTGGAAACTCCTTCCAAGGAGCAAGAAAGCCGAAGAGATGCAATGCAGCGAGACTATGAAGCAGAAGAAAAGAGTCACCAAATTATCATCTTGCCACGCTCTTATTTATGAGAGAATGACAGGTCTTGTGTCTTTCTTAACTTATTCATGTATCAATTAAGAAAGATGATTGTGTGATAATTTTTAATGTACTGTGAGAATAACAATCTATTTTGGATTACAAAAAATCAAATCACAAATAATTATAGATTATCGTGGGATTTGTGACTTACAATAAATTATTATTCTCACAATACCCAAAATAATTGATATGCTAGCAAAACCCATTATTTAAATAGTCACGACGTAACTTTCTATATTTTCCCTTATGCCATTGCATAAAGAAAGTCATATCAACAGGCACACAAGACATACAACACCCCAGAAAAAAGCAGCAAACGAATTTGTCCATGGAGGATCCAGTGAAGCCGAAATCAAGCCACAAAATCATACTCTTCCCACTTCCTTTGCAAGGCCACATAACTCCAATGCTTCAGCTTGCCAGCATCCTCTACTTTCAAGGCTTCTCCATCACCATAGTCCACAGTCCACATCCACTTCAACCCTCCTAAATCCTCCGACCACCCTCACTTCACCTTCCTACCGATCCCGACTGGCTTGTTAGAGGGCCAAGCGTCAACCGTAGACTTAATAGCTCTCGATAAGCTGTTGAACTCACTTGCGTGGGACCATTCCGGGACTGCTTGGCCAAGCTGTTGTCCGAAGCCTCAAAGGATCGGATTCCGTGCTGCTTGGTAACGGATCCGTTGTGGGACTTCACTCGGGTGATTGCCGACGAGCCTCACGTCCCAAGGATGGTGCTGCGGGCTAGCAGCATCTCCTCTTTTCTCGCTTTCTGCGCATTGCCGTTCATGCAAGAGAAGGGTTACCTCCCATTCTAAAGTAAGGTTCTTCCGTATTTCCGCCACATAAATTCCTAAATATCTTAACTTAATTCTTTTATGAAGTGCGCCGGATATTACTTAACGTCATATGTAACTTGACTTTAAATGGCTGTACAACAAATTGGAAGGCCATAGATTTATTATTTTCCTGCAGATAATGCAATTTCAAGCCAGAGTACGATATTTTCTTTGAAAACGACTTCGAAAGAGTATATTTTCTTTTATGAAAGTTTCTTACCTACTGCTGATGCATGTGAGGCCTGACATGGACTCCACCTAATAAGAGGATAAATATAAAGTAGGGTTCGCTCAATCAAACCATGCAAGAACGGCGTACCCAGTCATTATCTTTGGCATTGCTGTTCGTCATTTTGTGAAGAAATAAGATGCTTTTTGGCTTGTTAGACCTTGCGATCGTGGGAGATGGAGAGTGCCGCGTCAAAAATGCTTTTTCACCTTAGCTGATTTATGAAAAACTATACGGCAATAGTAGCTTTGTGCATGAAAAGAAAAAATAGAGAAGAAAAACAATTGATAATTTTTATGTGAAAGCCTTTCCCAAAATTAAGAAGAGAAAAACCACAGTGTTGCACAAGACAATCTCTTCACTAGCTGTATTAGTATTATAAACTTTAGGGTTACAAGCTTCAACGTCACAAAAAGATTTTGCCCCGATATATGGAGGGAGGAATTTAGGGCGTACATAATTATGATAGAAACTACATGTATGCCATTAACAACAATAAAAATCCTATTATCTAATTTAGCATGACAAGATAGGTGACCTACAGGGAAGTACTTGCTGCCAACAAACTATTTCTACACTTGAACATTATTTTCCTCTATCAAATTTCACAACTCCATCAATCTCTCACTTGGAGGCTGATCTTCAAAAAACAACAATAATCTTTCACAGTCTGTCTTTATAAGCCGATTTCTCCTAATACAGCCCCACTCATCACTTACCATGGAGGCCAATTGAGGCAATGCATAGTCTTAGTTTCTCAGTGGCAACAACCTTTGTTAACATATTTGCCAAATTTTCTGCCCCAAGAATTTTCTTCAATGACAATGTCTCGTCATTTATCAATTGACAAATTTGATGATATTTTAACTCAATAGGTTTTGTCTTTGAATGAAATATAGGATTTTTTTTGCAAGACAAATAGTACTCTGTCATTGAAAAGAACATTGTTATCCTGCTTCTTGCCAATGCCTCAATGGTTGAGAGAGACACATATGTCTAAAGTCTAGACATCCAACTAATTGCAGTGCCACCTAAGATAAAAACGTAACCCTAGGTGCTCTTCCTATGATCTAAGTCACCACCAAATCTTGCATCAATAAAGTCTTGTAAAGTTATACCGTTTTTTTTTTATAAAACATAATGACATATCTGAAGTGCTTCTCAAGTATCTTAATAATTACTTTACAGATTTTGGAATGCTTTATTCTCGAATTTGCCATGTATCTGCTTGCAACTCTCACTGCATGAGCTATGTTTGGTCTGGTACACACCATAGGATACAATAAACTACCAACAGTTGATGCATAAGGTACCTTAGCCATATACTCTCACTCTTCATTTGTCTTTGGTAATTGCTTTTTTGAGAGCTTGAAGTGACTTCCTAAATGAGTACTTATGGGCTTTGTATTATGAACACTAATTATGTCTAGCACTTTTTTGATGTACTTTTCTTGAGATAACTTTAAAATTCGTTTGGATATATCTCACGTGATTCTCATCTCAAGATTCTGATTTGCTAAGCCCAAGTCTTTCATCTCAAACTCTTTTGAAAATTGCTACTTCAATATGTACATCTCCTTCATATTGGATCCTACAGTGAACATATCATCCACATACAACGGCAATATAATATAGCAGTCATCAAATTTCTTGAAATAATAACAGTGATTTATATCACTTCTAGTGAACTTGTTGTCACACGTAAAAGTGTCAAATTTCTTGTACCATATTAAGAGCCTGTTTCAAGCCATATACTTTTCTTCAATTTGTAGACATAATTTTCTTTTCTAGAAACTTGAAAAACTTTTGGTTATATCATATAGATATCCTCCTCCAAATTACCATGGAGTAATGTAATATCAATATCTAATTGCTCTAGATATAAATTTTCAGCAACAATGATACTTAATATTAGCTTGATAGCAATTAATTTTACAACTAAAGAAAAAATCTATTTGTAGTCAATTCCTTTCTTTTGCTGAAAACCTTTTACTACTAGCCCTACTTTATACCTCTTATTGCCATCGGGTTCTTCTTTGATTTGATATACCCATTTGTTCTACAATGCCTTCTTCCCATCTAGTAACTGAGTTAACATCCAAAAATTCTGTTCTTTTCAAGTGAATCCAACTCTTCCTGCATTATTAACTCCCACTTAACAGAATCGTTAGCCTACACTGCTTTAGAAAATTTTTCTAGTTCGCCACCGTTAGTCAAAAGCAAATAATGCAATGACGGAGAATAGGTGTAGATATTCCATTAGATTTTCTTAAAGTGGGTTCAGGTGCGTGTGCTTTTTGTTTTGATTTTTTTATCAGAGTCTACAATAATAGTTTCATGAATTTTAACTAGCATACTCTCAAAAACCTCCCCTATTTCAATCTCTCTATTCTCCATTGTTTGTTTCTTTACACTAGATTCTACCACAAATTTATCCTTATACAACATGTTTTCATTGAATGTAATATTAGTAGTCCTTTTTTTTTTTTTTTTCTATTTTGTTCATCCTAAAACCGATAGTCAAAATAATCAGAACCATATCCAATGAAAAAAAAAAATCTTTTAACTTTTGCATCAAGCTTATCTCTATTTTCAGAATCTATGTGAGCATACAAAAACACAACAAAAAACTTTCAAATGAGAGAGATTTACCTTCTTTCCGCTCTATTCGTCTTCTGGTAGCTTAAAATCAAGTGGAACTAAAGGTCATCTATTAATCAAATATGTTATTATATCAATTACATCCACCTAAAATGTCTTGGGTAATCCTGCATACATCCTCATACTTCTTGCACACTCATTTAGAGTTCTATTCATCCTCTCAGCAACTCTGTTCTGTTGCGATTTGTTGGTTGTTTCTTTACACTAGATTCTACCACAAATCTATCCTTATACAACATGTTTTCATTGAATGTAATATTAGTAGTCCTTTTTTTTTTTTCTATTTTGTTCATCCTAAAACCGATAGTCAAAATAATCAGAACCATATCCAATGAAAAAAAAATCTTTTAACTTTTGCATCAAGCTTATCTCTATTTTCAGAATCTATGTGAACATACAAAACACAACAAAAAACTTTCAAATGAGAGAGATTTACCTTCTTTCTGCTCTATTCTTCTTTTGGTAGCTTAAAATCAAGTGGAACTAAAGGTCATCTATTAATCAAATATGTTATTATATCAATTACATCCACCTAAAATGTCTTGGGTAATCCTACATACAGCCTCATACTTCTTGCACACTCATTTAGAGTTCTATTTACCCTCTCAGCAACTCTATTCTATTGCGATCTGTTGGTATCAATTCTTGTCATTCCGATTCCTTTTTCTACAGAAAATTGCTTGAAAACGTTGCTATCATACTCACCACCATTATTGAACCTTAAACATTTAATCTCTAGGCTGACTCAATATTCGCCTCAGCTTTTCATCTCTTAAAAGTAGCAAACGCGTCAAATTTATTTTTAAGAAAATAAAGCCATACCTTTTTGGTGGAGTCATTAAAAAACGTGACATAATAGCACGAAACTCTAAGGGAATGCACATAAGCTGGTTTCCACTCATCCATATGCACCAACTCTAATTTTTCTTTCTTTGGTTCTTTCCTAATTTTTGAAAAATCGACACGTTTCTACTTACTCATAACACAATCTCCCCATAGACCAATATCTATGGACTTCAAATCAAGTAGTTTTCCCTTAGATGCTAACAACTTCATCCCATTTTTGCTCATGTGCCCAAGCCTATGGTGCCATAATTTGGAATCGGCTTTTGACTTAGCAACTGCTGCGATTTCTCTTCTGCTTTCATTTATGTATAATATTCTTGACTTTATCCCTTGTGTTACAATCAAACCACCTTTAACTATTTTCCATAGTTATCCTAAAAAATAGTTTGTATCTTGTGCTATCTAATTGACTTATAGAGTTCAAATTTCTCTGAAGACCTAGAACATATCTAGCATCATGCAACTTCCATTAATATCCGTTAGTAGATTTTATGTAATCATCACCGTTTCTCATAATATCCAAAGGTTTATCATCAACAAAATAAATCTTTCCAAACTTTCTAGCAACAAAATTGTGCATTAATTCTTTGCACAAAGTAGATTGAAATGACACACTTGTGTCAAGAATTCAAGACTCAATTGGATTGTCAATGCTCAAAATTAAGGCATCACTATTTTGTGTTTTTTCAAGAGTTGTGTTCACAGATTTCTCTTCATCTTGATTTCGATCTTGGTACTGAGTTTTCTTTTTGGGGGTTCTACATCTTGTTTCAGATGGCCCTTCTTTTTGCAATTCTAGCAAATAATTTCACCACATGGTCTAGATTTGCTTCTCCCTCTAGACTTCAATTTACCATGATGCTGGTTTTGCTCTCATTGATTGCTTCTCCCTCTACCTTTGGTATTTAAAGCAACATCCAAAAATTCACCTCTTATGCAAATATCCTCGCTAATAAATCATATCTCGGATTGCTTAAAGCTTCGACATTTTCTTACCGGACAAACTGCTCATTTTAGTCACTGTTGCACTCTAGCTTTTAGGAGGAGAAGATAATAAAATTAAAATTTTTACGTCGTCATTGAATTTGATATCTACTGAACTCAATTGATTTGTGATCATGTTGAATTCATTAATGTGATTTGTCATGGAAGCACCTTCATCCAACTTTAAATTGAAAATAGGACGCATCAAATATACCTTGTTTGATGCAGAAGGCTTCTCATACATGTTGGACAACACCACCATCAAATCCTTTGTTGTCATCTCATTGGCAATGTTGAAAGAAACGTTCTGCGTCAATTTGAGACGAATCAAAAGCTTGATGATCTAACAATTCCTACTTTGCTTGTTGCATAGAATCTGGCTTCTCTTGAGAAAGAGGCTGATGCAAGTCCTTTTGATGCAACATATCCTCAATTTGCATCTTCCAGAAACCAAAATCCTTGCCATCAAATCGATTGATCTTCATCTTCCCTTTGTCCATATTTGCTCCCACTATTTTGCCAAAACCAGGCTCTTATACCTGTTGTTAGGAACACGAATATATGAAGAGAAAAAATAGAGAAGAAAAAAAAATGAGAATTTTTATGTGGAAAACCTTTCCCAAAATCAAGATGGGAAAAACCACGGTACTACACTATGCAATCTCTCCATTATTAGTATCAATGTTACAAGTCCTAGGGTTACAAACTTCAACGTCACAACTATAAAATATATTACCCCTATATAGCAGGAGTCTAGGGGAGACATAATTATGACAGAAATTACGTGTATGCCATTGGCAAAAGTAAAAGCCATATAATATGTTTTAGCATGACAGTATTGGGTGACTTACTAGGAAGTGCTTGCCCCCAACAAATTGTTTCTACACTTGAACATTATTTTCCTTTATTAGGCTCCACAACTCCATCAAGCTTTTATGTTTTAGGAAGTAGATAAATCTATACTTCAAACAGCTTTAATGTGCCTTCAAGTTTTATTGTTTTCAACATTTCATTCCTCACAGATTCCCGGTCAGAGGAGGCATACCTGAACTTCCTCCGCTCAAAGTGAAAAACCTTTACGTCTTCCTAAGTAGTACTGACATTGACACACGACACATAACACGATATGTCATGAAACACTAATACGTCGTTTCTAAAAAAATAAAGAATTCTGATACATTGGGACATGTTGTATATCAAATATACATTTTTATATATACATAATAAATTATCATATTTATGATTATTTCAATCAAATTAATTTGATTCAAATTCACAATAAATAAATAATAAATAAAGCTTGGAATGAATTTATACTAAAAATATTAATTCACTATTTATTAATATCATTCATTGTTCCAATTTGATAAATTCAAATTCATTCTAATAATCCATAAAACTTGGAAAAAAAATAAGTAATTCATATTCTGAACTCAGGTGTCATATGTGTTGAAAGAGAAAAACAAAAAAATAATAATTAGAGAGTGAATTGTGTATCACAGGAAGTGAGAACTTAAAGAGAAGAGAATATTATGTTTTTCTTCTTTCCTTATTTATCATTTTTATTATTATTTTTAATTTTTTCACATATATACATTTCACCCCCCATTTATTGAAAATTTTTAAAATTGATCTAGCATGTTGGAATCGCGTGTTAGAAACTCGAATGTCAAAATTCTGACTTAAGTGTCAAAAAGTGTCGAGAAAGTTGAACAAGTGTCGGATTTTTCTGACACGTGTTGACGGAGTGTCAAATGGTGTCTGAGAGTGTTGGAGAGTGTGAGACACGTGACGGAGTGTCGTACACGACATGAAGGCTCCCGGAGAGTGATGGGGCTTTTTAGACGTCTTCAACACAAAATACCCCGAGGATGTCCTCATGCTTATCATTGCCATGGCCAAAACCATCCAGGCCTCTTTTGGGATCATCTTCAACTACTTCGAAGAGCTTGAACTGACCAAACTAGCCAAATGTCGCCGGCACTTCCCTATCCTAATCTTCACGGTTGACCCATTCCACAAGCTCTTCGCATTGTCGTCAAGCAGCTTGTTGCCTCAAGATAGGAGCTGCATTTCATGGCTTGACAAGCAAGAAAAGCTCAAATCGGTCCTCTATGTGAACTTCAGGAGCCTCTCAATAGTCAGCGAGGCCCAATTCCAGGAAATAGCTTGGGGACTAGCAAATAGTGGCCAGCCCTTCCTTTGGGTGGTGCTGCCTGGGACGATTTGCGGGTTGGAATGGCTCGAGGCCCTGTCTGGTGGGTTCCTAGATGGCCTAGACAGGAGGAGCCATATTGTGAAGTGGGCCCTGCAGCATGAGGTCTTAGTCCACCCCACAATTGGTGGTATCTAGACGCACACCAAGTGGAACTCGACACTGGAGGTTGTTTGCAAGGGCATGCCGATGATGTGCATGCTGTTCTTTGGGTACCAGAGGGTGAACTTGAGGTACATAAGCAATGAGTGGAGAGTCGGGTTGCATTTGGAATACAAGGTGGAGAAGGAGAGATATTAAGGATGCGATTAGGAGATTAATGGTGAGCTATGATGGAGAGGAGATGAGGGAGAAAATGAAGGCTCTTGAAGAGGAAGGTGGACAAGTGTCTCCAAGATTGGTGGTTCTTCATACCAATCTCTTCAGAAATTGACTGAGTACTCAGGGCGCGTTTGGTAACGATTCTGTTTCCGGAAACAAATTCTGTTCTGAAATGATTTTTTTTTATTCTGTTCCCGGGAACAATTTTTAAGCATTTTAAACCGTTTAGTAACTATCCAAATTTTTTTATTCTAGAATAGAATTGCATTTGGTACCGTACTCATTGATTCTATTCCAAATCAATTTATTTTAAATTTTAAATATTTTTTTTATTTTCCCCTTTTTCTCCTATTCTTCTTCTTCTTCTTTTGACTGGCCATCGACTAGATGAGGGTCGGCAACCTCACTAGAGTGTCGCCGGCCCTCGTTGAGGTCAGCCCTTGTTGGTCGAGCCTCGCCGACAGCTGGGCGAGGCTTGCCTGGCCACTGGCGGGGCTAGGCGTTGTGAGGCAAGCCTAGCCCAGACGAGGCTAGGCGAGCCTCGCCGGTGGCCAGGCTTGCCTTTGGCGAGCTTGCCAGACCTCACCCTGGCCTGACGAGCCTCCGGTGATCTCGTTGGACCGGTTCCGGCAACCAGCAGGGGTGGCAGACGGCGGTGTACGATGGTGGACGACGGCGGATGGTGGCGGTGGGATGAAGAAGAAGAAAAGAGAAAGAAGACAAAATAGAAGAATAAAAAAAGTTAGTTTTGATTTTTAGATTTGTTCCCAGAACAATAATCAACTCTTTTTTTTTTTTAATTCTTGATTCTGTTCCAAATCTACTTTTTGGAACAAAAAAATAGAAATTTGTTTTCGAGAACAAAAATTTTACTAAACGCGATTCTATTCCAAAGCTACTCATGGGAACAAAAAATCAGAATCGGGTACTGTTTGGATGGTTACCAAACGGCCCCTTAATCTCATTTTAGGACATTTTTAGTGCTTATTTAGTAAGGGCGCGTTTGGCAACGATTCTGTTCCCGGGAACTGATTTTGACTAGAAATGATTATTTTTGATTCTGTTCCCGGGAACTGATTTTGAGTAAAAAAGCACGTTTGGTAACTGTTTAAAATTTTTAATTCTGGAATAGAATTGCGTTTGGTACCGTATTAATTGATTCTGTTCCAAATTAATTTCTTTTGATTTTTAAATAAATTTTAAATAATTTCTTTACTTTTTTACTTTTTTTTCTTTTTTTCTCCCTTTTTTTCTATTCTTCTTCTTCTTCTTCATTTGGCCGGTCGCCGGACCGGCAACCGGCCAGACGAGGGCCGGCGACGCTCACCGGAGCGTCGCCGACCCTCGGCGAGGTCGGCCTTTGTCGGCCGAGCCTCGCCGGCAGTTGAGCGAGGCTCGCCCAGCCTCGCCGAGGCTCGGCCTCGTCCAACCTCGGCGAGGCCAGCTTGGCCACCGGTGGGGCTGGGCGAGCCTCGCCGGTGGCCAGGCGAGCCTCACCGGTAGCTGGGCGAGGCTCGCCCAGCCCCGCTGGTGGCCAGGCCGGCCTCGCCGGGGCTGGGCGAGGCCGGCCTGGCCACCGGCGAGGCCCAGCCTCACCGGTGGCTGGGCTTGCCTCCGGCGAGCTCGCCGGACCTCGCCCTGGCCTGGCGAGCCTCCGGCGACCGACGGCGAACCGGCGATCGGCGGGCGGCGGCGGGCGGTGGCGGGTGGTGGCGGACAGCGGCGAGTGATGGCGGATGGCAACCAAGGGTTTTACATTTTGATTCTTTTTCTGATTCTCGGACGTAAAATCAAATTTTTTTTTATTCTCAAATCTTGTCCAAAATCGTTCCCGGGAACAAATTTGTTCCCGGGAACAAAAAATTTACCAAACGCGATTCTTGTCCCAAACTGATTCTGGGAACAAAAAATCAGAATCTGGCACTGTTTGGAGTGTTGCCAAACAGGGCCTAACTATCCCAATAGTGACTGATTCTGATTTTTTGTTCCCGGGAGTAGTTTGGAAACAGAATCGCGTTTGGTAAAATTTTTGTTCCCGGGAACAAATTTCTATTTTTTTGTTTCAAGAAGTAGATTTGGAATAAAATCAAGAATAAAAAAAAGTTGATTCTTATTCCGGGAACAAATCTAAGAATCAAAATCAACTCTTCTTCTTCTTTGACCGCCATCTTCGCTGCTACCCGCCGTCGCCGGTCGTCGGAGGCAAGCCCAGGTGGACCTCGCCCAGCTACGATGAGGCTCGTCCAGCTCCATCGGTGGCCAGGCAAGCCTCGCTAGCCTCGGCGAGGCTGGGCGAGGGCTGGGCAAGCCTTGCCTAGCTGCTGGCGAGGCTCAATCGACGAGAGCCGGCGTGACACTCTAGTGAGGTCACCGACCCTCGTCTAGCTGGTTGCTTGTTTGGCAACCGGCCTAAAGAAGAAGAAGAATAGGAAAAAAAAAAATGAAAATGAAAAAGAAAAAAAAAGGAAAAAAAAAGGAAAAAAATTATAAAAATTATTTAAAAATTAAAAGAAATTGATTTGGAACAGAATCAATGAGCATGGTACCAAACGCAATTTTATTCCAGAATAAAAAATTTTGAACAGTTACCAAACGGCTTATAATGCTTAGAATCTATTATTGGGAATAGAATAAAAAAGAATCATTTCTGATTAGAATCTACTATCGGGAACAGAATCATTACCAAATGCACCCTTTAGCTTCTTTATTACTATCCTTGAATAATGATCTTGATGGGATTTTCGAAATGTTGATTCATCATAGGGGGCAATTGAACTGCGGTTGGTAAAGACTTGATCAATGACTTATTGATTGGATACTAAATGCACTATTCTTGTTCCTTCACTCCATTCATGTATTTTATTGACATGATCCTGATCCTTTTATAAAGATGTGTGTCGGTTGACATATTTTGTTGCAATTAACTCACCGTGTTTATTCACAAGATTGGATAGTATTAGGTATACCAAGTTCCTTCGTACATGATCAGGACCTTGTGTATGAAGTACGGCAAAACCAGAGGACAGGAGAGTGTGAGACAGACTCCAGATCAAGTCTAGGGTTAGAGAAATAATGCTTGGGCTAACGGACAATGGGGCGTTGCTTGAGTCCTCTTGGTCGTGGAAATTCCTTTCGACCACTGTCTGTGTAAACCAATCAAGAAAGCCAAAGCGATGTGATGAAGCGAGACTGTGAAGTGTCTATAGAAGAGAATTACCAAGTTATTATCTCGCCACACTTTCACTGAGAGAATGACTGATCTCGTGTCTATCTAAACTTAATCATGCATCAATTAAATAGTCACAACGTAACTTTTTATGTTTCCCCTTATGCCATTGTAGAAAGAAAGTCATATCAACAGCCACACACAAGGCACACCATACACCAGGAAAAAGCGAGAAACAACTATGTTCATGGAGGATCGGAGAATTAGTCCGGTGAAATCGAGATCAGGCCACAAAATCTTACTCTTCCCAGTTCCCTAGCAAGGACACATAACTCCAATGCTTCAGCTTGCCAACTTCCTCTTCTCTCAAGGCCTCTCCATCATCATAGTCCACACCGACTTCAACTCTCCTACATCCTCCGACTACCCTCAGTTTGCCTTCCAACCGATCCCGGACAGTTTGCTAGAGGGCCAGGCCTCGACCCTAGACTTAATAGCTCTAAGGATGCTGATGAATGTTACTTGCGCGGGGCCGTTCCAAGACTGGTCGGCCAAACTGTTTTTCGATGCTTCGAATGATTGGACTCTGTGCTGCTTGATAACTAACTCAGGCGGTTGCCGACGAGCTTAACGTCCCAAGCATGGTGCCGTGAACTAGCAGCATGTCATCTTTGCTTGCTTTCTGTGCATTGCCGCTCATGTGAGAGAAGGGTACCTCCTACTCCAAGGTAAGCGTCTTTGTTGGTATTTGCGGAAGCTAGGTGTTTGATGTGTGTATGCACAAGTGAGTGTTTGTGTGTGTGAAATATGACAAGGGATCCACAAAGGAACAAAGACCAAGAGACCAGGGAATAATGTTGAGGGAGTAATGTTTACAAGGCTAGGTTATGGGACTAGAAAGGGATAGTTCATGGAAAGTGATTTACAAGGTTTGAGGCGTGTGAAGAGGTTTTTGAACTTGGTTTGTTCAATTTTAGAGATTCCGCAGAAGCATGATTTTGGTATATAGTTTTTATTTTAATGCGCAAGCGTGTCGTGTGTTGGACATATTTGGTAGATGATTGACAAGAGGACAAGGGGATATAGGCTAAGGAAGATAGTTTCATTAATTTATGGAAAATGGAATAGTAATGTGGTCGGAGAAGTAACGGTGGAAGAGTACAAGAGATGGAGGCTATATGAGCTCTACTCCTCACGCCAACTTACACGAGCGACTCATTGCCATTAATGGGCAAGTTGCACTGACTAAGTCACGGCCAGAGATTTTTCTGTATCTCTTAAGCCTCAGCTAGCTCTGCCATAGAGCTTCCTGAACCGACTTTCAAGGCAATATCTCTGTTATTTGCAGGGATGGTTTTGCGGACTTTCTTACGCAAGTCTAGTGGATTTCAGACATTTCTTTAGCCGGCTTGCTTGCTTTCATTTGGCTTGACGAAGAAATATGTTTTTAGATTTTGTTGATAATGGATCACCGATTCCTCATATTCTTCCACATTTCCCCAACACAGACCCCTAAATAAATGAACTTAGCTCTCTTAGGACACGTACCGTATTTTACTATGTGTCTTGTGTTAAATCACTATGTAGCAAATTGGAAGATTTGTCTGCAGATAATGCAATTTCAAGCCAGGGCATAATTCTTTCTGATGTAGAAGTTGTATCTCAGAGTCTTCGTTTCGTTGAATATATGCTGATTAAGCCTTCAGTCACTAGCCTATATGGGTATGCGAGGATGGTTATCTTCACTTAACTCTAATGTCCTAGGAATAACTATCTTCCTGTTGAAGAAAATAAAAATACAAACTATTACCATCATCATCTTTTTGGTAGAAGCAAAGCCCTAGACGCCCTAGACGCCAAGGATCGGACTGATCTTTGTAGCACGTCATGTGCCCACTGGTTCACCGAAAGTTAAGGAAACTAACTATTGGTCAGGAGAGAGCCCGTGAGACTAAATTGATGCCTTCTTTATGCAAAATTTGCTAACCAATAAGTGACATTCATTTTATATCACTCCATGGCTTTCCAATCAACTTGAATCTGTATAGTCAGATTTGGTGCGTTTGTTTGTGTTTCTGTTCAAAACTTGTTCCCGGGAACAAAATTAAAAAAAATTATTTATGTTCCGGGGAACAATTTTTGATCAGAAAAATGCGTTTGGTAAATTTGTTCAGGGAAGAACCGAAACACGTTTGGTAAATTTGTGTTCTTTTTTTTGTTTCTTTTAATTTTTTAATATTTTTATTTTATTTTTCCTTTTTTTCTTCTTTTGGCCGGTCGCTGGCCTTGGCTATGGCTGGCGACCAACTAATGAGGGGTGGTGGCCTCACCTAGCCACGACGAGGCTCGTCAGCCCCCGGCGAGGTCGAGCCTTGCTTGCGTCGGCAACGCTCGGCCTTGCCGGGGGCTGGCGATGCTCCGGCGAGATCGCTGGCTCTCAATGGCATTGCCAGCCCTCGATGGCCAGTCGCCGGTCATGGCCAAGGCCGGCGACCGGCCAAAGAAAAGAGAAGAAGAAAATAGGAGAGAGAAAATTTGTTCTTAAAAATTGTTCCAGAAACAAGAAACAAGTTTTTTTTGTTTCTTGTTTCTGTTCCAATTTTGTTTCCGTGAACAAAAAGACAGATTTGGAACAAAAACGCAAACAAACGCGTTTATGTTCTTTTCTTGTTCTCGAGAACAAAAAAAAAAGAATTTTTGTTCATAAAAAAAAAAAAAAGAACACAAACATGCATGCCCATCGTCTCTCTTTGTTTGTGTTCTTTTACCCAGCAAGTTGTCGGAAAAATAAGGAGAAAAAATAAGGAGACTATAAATGCGATAACTTACATACAAAGCTCACACATGAGTGCCTTGACTCCTTAAAAAAGTTTAATTGAGTGTCATAACTTTCAATTAATCACTTGAATACTATGACTTTTTAAAATGTTTATTCAAAGTGCCATGCCATATCAGATTTCTGACAGTGAAATGAACATTTTTTAAGAAGCTATGGTATTCAAGTAATCGAAAAAAAGTTATAACACTAAAATGATTTTTTTTTAGAAGTCAAAGCACACAAGTGATCAAAAGAAAATTATAGTACTCAAGTGAGCAACATACAAAAATTATGATACATGGTGTCCTTTTTGCAGTTGTCAAGTATCTAATCACCCTAGATATTTCTATTGCTAATAAAAAAATGGTTAAACATGGATAAAACAATTTTCATAAACCTTTGGATGTGCATCCATCCCCATCCGATCTAGAAACCGGACCAAATTGAATTGAATCGGTTGGTTTTTTAGGTAGTTCTTGGGAGGACTTGTCTAGTTCTCGGTCTCAAAAATTTGGAATCAAGAATAACCGGTCTAGTTCCTAGTTTCACATAAGGAACCAAACTGACCGAATTGCTCAAATCCGATGGATGCACTAACCAAGATTCCCTAATTTTTTTTTTATTTATTCTAAGCTAACCCTAGTTAGTAACTTTTTATTTCTTTTAACGGTGGGATATTCCCACTTATAAGAAATAGAAGAAAAGAAGAAGAAGAAATCACCGGTTTCAAAACTAACCTTGGAACCGAATTGGACCAAGTGGGCCAATTCCTAATTGCACAAACTGGTAATGACCTTGCGTGGTCCAATACTAAGTCCAAGGTGGAATTGACCTACCCTTGGAACCAGTCTCCCCCACATGCACCCTTATGCTCAAATTGGCTTCATTGTATTGTTCTATTTCTATGCAAATTATTGATGCATTTATTTCACGAAAAATCAATGTTTTGGAATTTTTTTTTAAAAAAAGGTTGTTTGTATCACTTAAAAAAAAGAATAAACAATATTTTTATTTTCAAGAAATTATTTAGATGTAAATTTTTGTCGATAATGAAAATATCATTTGTTGACTAATTATTTTTGTAAATATATTTTTTTAAATTATTTATTTTTCGGAAAATAGACAGTGATTCACGTTTCCAGGTGGAACATGATAATTGAGTCGAGTATATGATCCTTGAGTTGCCCTAAAAGTCAGCATACCTCATTTTGATAGTGGGTCCAACCAATCCAACCATAAGTTATTATATAAAGGGTTAATACCTTGAAAAACCCTAAACTGGTACACTTGTGACAAATTTACCAAAAACTATTTTTTTGACCACCAAAAACCCCAAACTGGTATACCTTTGACAATTTACCCCAAACTAGTACACTTGTGACAAATTTACCCTCTGTTAGTTTTTGTTAAATTTTATTATCAAATTATTAAATTAAATGACACGTGACAATTGATTAGTATACCAATTTGGGATTTTACGATCCATTTGTCAAAGTTTACAATTTTTATGATTTTTTTGTGGTATTAATTCAATTTAGCGAAGAGTATATTTGTCACAAATTTATCAGTTTGGATTTTTTGCGATCGAATAAATTAGTTTAGGGTAAATTTGTCATAAATGTACCAATTTAGGGTTTTTTATGGTTAGTCGGGGTAAATTTGTCACAGATGTACCAGTTTGGGATTTTTCATGGTAAAAAAAATAGTTTGGGGTAAATTTGTCACAAGTGTACCAGTTCGGGGTTTTTCAGGGTATTAACCCTTATATAAAATATTTAATTAACAATATTCGTCCCATACGGCATCCCTCTCAAGCATCTTGTCATTATCTCTGGCATTACTGTTTGCCATTATTAACAAATAAGATGCTTTTGGGCTTGTGGACATTTGTGGTCGTGGGAGACTGGGAGTGCCGTATCAAAATGATATTTTCATAGGAAAATGACAAATAATTTTCAAACTTTGACTCAATGTGTAACATAATTCATAAATTTTTAATTTATTTAATATGATCTTTAAACTTGTGGTACATTTTTAAATAAGTTTTTAGATTATATGAGTATGTTCAATACTGTATTTAAATTTAAAATAATGAAATCATAACATTTGATATTTCCATATAATTTAAGGACTAGTGTGAATATTTATTAAAAGTTCAAAGACTACATGAAATAAATTAAAAGTTTAGAGACAACAACGTACGTTGGACTAAAATTCATAGATCTATTGAAACAATTAAAAATTTAGGAGTCACATTATATATTGAGCTAAAATTCATATATCATTTGTGTCATTAGGATTTTCTTTTTTTCATTTAACCTGAATCAAGATCACCTTAATTTTTTTTTTTTTGTCAGTAGATCACCTTAATTCATTTGTGTGAAAAACTGTAGAACAATAGCTTGGCGAGACACCGGTCAAGCTTAATCGTTTTCTGCATTTCCTTCCTCACAGATTCCCGCTTAGAAGAAGCAGTGCCTGAACTTCCTCCGCTCAAAGTGAAAAGAAATTCACGTCATCAACACAAAAGACCCTGAGACCGACCTTAAGCTCATCATCACCATGGCTGAAACCATCCAGTCCTCTTCAGGCCTCATCCTCGACTCCTTTGAAGAGCTTGAACTGACCAAACTGGCCGAATGTTGCCGATGCTTTGCCGTCCCTGTCTTCACGGTTGGCTCATTCCACAATCACTCCGTAGCATCGTCAAGCAGCTTGTTGCCTCAAGATAGGAGCTCCATTTCGTGGCTTGACAACCAAAACAAGCTTAATTCGGTCCTCTACATGAGCTTCGGGCGCCTCTCAAGAATTGGCGAGGTCCAATTCCTGGAAATACCCCGGCAGCTCGCGAACGGAGGACATCGCTTCCTTTGGGTGGTCCGGCCCGGATCAGTCCAGGTGTCGGAATGGCTCTAGGCCTTGCTGAGCGGAATCTTAGATAGCCTGGACAGAAGGGACCCCATTGCGAGGTGAGCCCCGCCGCTTGGGGTCCTGGCCCACCCCGCAGTTGGCAAGTTTGGGTGCACATCGGGTGGAACTTGACGCCAGAGACTGTCCACGAGACCGTGCCAATGATGTGCATGCCCTTCTTCGGTGGCCATAGGGTGAACGGGTTGCATTTGGAATACAAAGTGGAGAGGAGAGCGATTGAGGATGCGATTAGGAGATTCGAGGGATAGGAGATGAGAGCGAAATTGAAGGCTTGGAAGAGGGTAGTTGACGAGTGCCTCCCGGACGCTGGTTCTTCATATCAGTCTCTTCAGGAATTGACTTCTAGGAAACTTTTAGCTTCTCCATTGAAATGACAATCTTGATGGGATTTACGGCCGGGGGCAACTGAACTACAGTTGGCGTAGTATTGACTTGTTGATCGGAAACTAAATTGGACCGCTCTTGTCACTCCCCTCCATTGGGGGATTTTAATTGACAGGATCAGTCCTTTAATCTGCTATCTAGTGGAAACATATTTTGTTGCAATTTGACTCATTGCGTCCGTTCATAAAATTGAATGGTCTTAGGAAAATCAAATTCGTTCGCGCATGATCGCTTCCGATCATGGATTTTAAATTCCATTTTTTTTTCTATTTACTTCTAAAAAAAGCGTTGTCCAAGCAATACATTAGCCTATAAGTCTAAACTGTAACATTTGTGCTTATCACTCCCAATGCGCCCCATACAACATAAATGATAAGATGACCTATATGAATTCGAGAGTCGTGTGTATAATATATTGTTCCGCTACATTGCCATGCATTTGAACATCCATGCAATTTAACATATTTCACTAATATTTGAAATATTGCGTGTATCTTATACATATCTTTCCATATAATTCTAGGGCTTAATGACTGCCATTTCTTGTGTATTGTATTCCAGTAAAATATAGAATTCATTCTTTTGCATATGACTTATGAAAACAAATACAATGAAGAGACTATATTCGAAATGATCGACAACAGTAAAAATATATGAGCATCAAGTAGGAATAAAATCGTCAATGATTTTTTGATAGGGGGAAAGAGAAAGCAGCTTATTTTGGGAATCATAGTGGAAGACCTTGAAAAGTTACAATGGTGTGGTCCTAGTGCCTAGGAAAGTGTCCTTTCCGGATAATTAAATTAAACAAAAGATTGTCACTATTAATGTTCCCGTCTATCTACCATGTATCGACAAAATAATCTATGGTTTTTTTTATGTAAATTTGTATTTAACTTTGAATCTTATAGCTAAATATATTAACGATTATGAGATTGAGACATTAAAAGAAACACCGATGCGTATGTCACTTGAACTTTTGGAATTCCAAGAATCCTCCACTTCAATTACAGAAGAAATTAGAGTAGGATTGATAAAAAAAAAGTTACAGAAGAAATTTTGACCCCAAAATAATAATAATAATAATAATAATAATAATAATAATAATAATAATAATAACAACAGAAGAAATCACAAGACAACGTTGGACTTCAGCTAGTGGGCTTCATGGACCTTATATCCTCAATCAAGCGGTCCAGATTATCCCACGAGGACCCACCTTCGCTCGCGGCAATCCTCGCCCTCCTCGCCAAGTCGCCGGCCGCCGCTGCGAATTCCTCCTGCCTCTCCCCCATCACCTCGTTCACCATCCTCTCCACCACCTCCCTATCGCACACGTCCTTCATGTCGAGCCCCACCTTCCACGCGTGGCTCACCAGCCGGCTGTTCACCTGTTGGTCCGCGAAGAACGGCCAACACACCATCGGCTTCCCGGCGACCACGCTCTCCAGCGTCGAGTTCCACCCGCTGTGCGTCAAGAACGCCGCGACGGTTCCATGGTGCAGGACCTCCTCCTGTGGGGCCCACCCCACGATGCACCCCCTCTCCGCCGCCGCCTCCTTCAGCTCCTCCGGGACGGCGCCGCTGCTGCCTTCGGCGAGGGAGTCCGGCCGCACGACCCACAGGAAGCGCCTCCCGCTGTTCACGAGGCCGTACCAGAACTCCGTGAAGTCGTGTCTGTTGAGAGTCGTGATGCTCCCGAAGCTCACGTAGATGACCGACTTCGGAGGTTGCTTGTCGAGCCAAGCGATACAACTACGGTCGACTTTCCAGAGACTGTTGCTTGCTGACGATGGGGACGGCGACGACGATGAGAGTCTGGATCTCAGGCGCGAGTGGAGAGGGCCGATTGTGTAGAGGTTCGGGAATTGGGTTCGAATCTGGGAAATGGCGGGGCCCTCCAGTTGGTCGAAGGTGTTGAGGATGAGGGCTCGGGCTCCGGTGGTCTGGAGGGTCTGAGTCGTCACGTACTGGAGGAACTGGTCGGAGAGGTCGGCGACTCGGCAGAAACTCGGCAGGTCTCGGCACCGGAGGATGTCCTCCATGCCCGGCACGCTCGTCACGTCACGGTCCATGTCTTCGTCTCCTACAAAATAATAGAAGTCCATTGCTTGATGAAATTCCTCAATGAGTTTCACTCCAACTTCTTATTTATTTTGTACCCTTTGAACACCATACCTTAATTTCGATCAAAAAAATAAAATACCTTACTGTTTGGTCAAGCTTTTCTCAAAATTGAACAGAATCAAGAGGTTCAGGGAACACTGAAGTGGGAGCATTACCTTTGAGGGGAAGGTCGCCACTCTCAATCATGCGCGGAATACAGAAACAAGCCCAGAAGGAACTTGCGCTTATCGTCCGGAACGCGATGACCGGAACTCCAAGGTCTCCAGCGAAATCAATGGTGAAGGTCAGGATCCCGTCGGCAATGATACAGGTCACGGGCCGATCTGGAGCTGACACCAACTCTTCGAACAGCTGCTTGGTTATGCTCTTGACGTAATTGAATGTGGTCATGAAGTGGTCCGGGGGCCTTGGGTGGTCTATCGGGAAGCCATCCGATATGATCTTGAATCGGAAGTCCGGGAAGGCAGCAAAATGGGCTTGGATGTGGGCATGCCGGAGGAGGCGATGGTGGATGTGTTCGGAGTTGATGAAGGTGATGCGGAGGCCGGAGATGGCGAGGAGCTCGGCGAGCTTGAGCATGGAGTTCACATGGCCTTGAGCAGCTAAAGGAAAGATGATGACATGAGGAGGAGGAACAGGCGGTGGATCCATTGCCGTCTTTTGGATCCTCTGATTGGATTCGTGTTCCACTTTGCTAGTGGAATGGTTAGCACTTATAGCCTTACTCTTTAACGACAGGAAGGTTTGTTTTATAGTCGTCATCCTCTTACTACTGAGACGTGACTCATACGAAACAAGTGTCTACATTATGTTCTTATTATTTAATACAGTGATCTTGTCTAATTGTGGAAGCAATGCTAGGAAGGGTTGCTGTCACGGGACACTGCTGTAATGGGGTCTACTCTCATTTCGCTGAGCCGACGCATTGTGCTTTTTTCTCTAGAGGGTTACCTCTTCTTACAATTCTAATATTAAATGAGGTAAATGGTGGGTGGGTCCAATACTCTTTTAAAATGGAAAATGACACAAATAATCTCTAAATGTTGATTCAATGTGCAAAGTCATTAATGAATTTTTAAATAATTAATTGTTTGGTAAATGTTCAACCATGAAAATAGTTGATGCGATCCTTTTAATTCACGTTGTAAGTAGTTTACTCATACTTATACACTCTTATTGCCAATTAGAATAAATTGGGAAAATTTTGGCCATTGAATATTTTTCCAAGATTGAATTTTAATCTATTGAAAGCCAAATTTGTGAATTTTTTTTTAGAATGAAGTAAGGCATCTATTTGTAACCCTCTTGAATCAAGCAACAAACTAATTGACTGACTCATTGTCATATTCATAGATTTTGGCCAAATTAGAAATCGATATCTCAAGTATTGTTCTATAAAAGTGAAAACAAAATTGTCTATCCATCTCAACCCAAATGCGATTTGAATTGGGAGATAAATTCATATACTAAGTAAAGGCAATTTCTAATAAAGACACATGGAACAACCTAAGTCTAAGGAATTCATTTATTTCTACCTCTCCACATTAGGCAATAAATGACAGTTGATTGGTCATCTTTGCTAGTGAAAATAGTGAAGTCAGGAGTTTTGAATTCGCTTGGATAAGGTGTAGTGTTAACCCAATTAGGATGTGGCTTCCTATACTGACTTGACCATTCCTCTATCGGTACCTAATTGTTGCAACACAAGTTCAACCACTTGACCAGGATTCACAATTTAACATTTATCCTGCCTCCTAGTTTCAGGGTAGATAGATCAATAAACTTGGCATTTTTGCTCCCTATGTTTAGGGTAGATAAGATTTTTAGGCTTTTATAAAATCCTCACTGATAATGGAATCGCTTGGTCTAAATTATTTCCACCATCCAATTGATTAAGAGTTGGAGGAACATACACGAAAGCCATTATGATACTAGAATGATAACTTCATTGCGAAAGGAATTGAACGTACACAAATTGTGTCGAAATTTAATCAACGACAAAGCTCGAGAACATAATTAACTTAAATTGAACCAAAAGTACATATATTACGTCGAAATTTAGTTGACGACAAAGCTTGAGAACGTGAAGATGCAATGCCAGAATTTAATGGATATGAGGCCTCTGAAATATATAGCAGATATATATATTGAAGTTTAACTGATGACACGGATATAGATACTATAATTAAGAAACACATTGAAATTTAAACAAAGTTTATGACTAAAGTGCAAGAATGGAAAGATAACATGTTTGTGTATTTGTGTGCCACGAGCTCTAAAGGGTACCCTTTAACATTACAATTGATGGTTGTCAAGAGAAGTCATAAACGGAAGTTGCAAATGGGGATTGCAAATACAGATTGCAAATGATTATCGAACAGTCACAATGACTCAACTATCTTGACAATTTCTTTGACTTTACTATCTTAATGGTTGCTTTATTTCATTAAGAAACACACGATGTGAAGAAACCCATTGCAAATATAGTAAAGAAACACACTGAAATTTAAGTGGAGTATATAACTAAAGTGCAGGAATAGAAAGATTACTTATTTGTTTGTTTGTGTGCCAAGGCTTCAGAGAGTACTATTTAAAGTTACAATTGACAGTTGTCAAGGGAGGTCACAGACGAAAGTTGCAAAGGGGAAAGATTACAAATGATTATTGAATAGTTACAATGACTCAATTACCTTGACAATTTCTTCAATGCCACTATCTTAATGGTAGCTTTATTTCGGTATATTGACGGTTGCATCCGAGATTGTCGACTTCACTTTTTGTTAATTTTTTCAAGTTGTCCATGATTCTGTCATAAATGACCAAACTTTACTCTTATCAATCTAGTCTATTACATTTTGATAATAATTAGAAAATTAGCCATATTTTAAAATATAAACGTGAGGTGATGGTTTTTTATTTTATCTTGGATACAAGGTGATATTAAATGATGGGTTTTTGTCCTTGGGTCCTCGAATAGGAAGGTCGTCGACATGTATATTATATTATTATAGCCGTCGACCGTCGATTTCCTCAAATTTACAATAATGACGACGACGACAAGGACAGCGATGATACTATTATCATTATTATTATTAATGGAAAAGATTACAAGTCACACTACCTAGTAGATCACTATATCACCTACCTTTTGTAAGTCACCAAGATACCTACCTTAATAATAATATTAATAATAATAATTTTATTTATGGAAAAGGTTACAAAGCTCTAATCGGTTTCTTTACAATCACCTTTTTTTTTAGAGTGATGCATATAATAAATTTGATCCGCTACATTGCCATTCAATTGAACAATTTATGCGGTTTATGGAATTTCACTAGTATTTAGAATATCTCGTGTATCTTATATATAAATTTTTATATAATTCTATGGTTTAACCATTGTCATTTTTTGTATATTATGTTACAATAAAATATAGAATTTCTTTTTTATTTATTTGTCTTAAATGAACAAATCCAATGAAGAGATGATATGCGAAACGATCGATCACATTATCGATAGATGAGCATCAAGTTGTAAGAATGAAATCGATGATGATTTTACGATAGAGTGAAAGAGAAAGTACATATTTTGGCGATCACAATAGAAGACCTTGAAAAATTCAATGGTGTGGCCTCATAGCCCAAGAAAGTACCATTTCCTTATAATTAAATGGAAATAAAGATTGTCTCATTCATATTCGCGCGTCTATTTACCACCACAATATTATCTAAATATATTAACGATTATGAGATTGAGACATTAAAAGAAACACCGATAAGTATCCATTGGTGTATGTTATTTGAACTTTTGGAATTCTAATAATCCTCTACTTCAAAAACAGAAGAAATCAGAAGACAACGTTGGACTTCAGCTAGTGGGCTTCATGGACCTTATATCCTCAATCAAGCGGTCCAGATTATCCCACGAGGACCCACCTTCGCTCGCGGCGTCCCTCGCCCTCCTCGCCAAGTCGCCGGCCGCCGCCGCAAATTCCTCCTTCCTCTCCCCCATCACCTCGTTCACCATCCTCTCCACCACCTCCCTGTCGCACACGTCCTTCATGTCGAGCCCTGCCTTCCAAGCGTGGCTCACCAGCCGGCTGTTCAACTGCTGGTCCGCGAAGAACGGCCAACACACCATCGGCTTCCCAGCGACCACGCTCTCCAGCGTGGAGTTCCATCCGCTGTGCGTCAGGAACGCTGCGATGGCGCCGTGGTGCAGGACCTCCTCCTGCGGGGCCCACCCAACGATGCACCCCCTCTCCGCCGCCGCCTCCTTCAGCTCCTCCGGGACGGCGCCGCTGCTGCCTTCGGGTAGGGAGTCCGACCGCAAGACCCACAGGAAGCGCCTCCCGCTGTTCACGAGGCCGTACCAGAACTCCGTGAAGTCGTGTCTGTTGAGAGTCGTGATGCTCCCGAAGCTCACGTAGACGACCGACTTCGGTGGTTGCTTGTCGAGCCAGGCGATACAACTCCGGTCGACTTCCCAGAGAGTGTTGCTTGCTGACGATGGTGGTGGAGACGACCGGGATGACGACGAGAGTCTGGATTTCAGGTGCGAGTGGAGAGGGCCGATTGTGTAGAGGTTGGGGAAGTGGGTTCGAATCTGGGAAAGGGCGGGGCCCTCCAGTTGGTCGAAGGTGTTGAGGATGAGGGCTCGGGCTCCGGTGGTCTGGAGGGTCTGAGTCGTCACGTACTGGAGGAGCTGGTGGGAGAGGTCGGCGACTCGGCAGAAACTCGGCAGGTCTCGGCACCGGAGGATGTCCTCCATGCCCGGCACGCTCGTCACGTCACGGTCCATGTCTTTGTGTCCTATAAAATAATAGAAAAGTTCAGTTGCTCGATGAAATTCCTCAATGAGTTTCACTCCAGTTTGTTATTTATTTTGCACCCTTTTGAACACCACACCTTACTTTAGGTCAAGCTTTTCTCAAAATTGAACAGAATCAAGAGGTTCAGGGAATGCTTAAGTGGGAACATTACCTTTGATGGGGAGGTCTCCACTCTCAATCATGCGGGGAATACAGAAATAAGTCCAGAAGCAACTTGCGCTTATCGTCCGGAACGCGATGACTGGAACTCCGAGATCTCCAGCGAAATCAATGGTGAAGCTCAGAATTCCATCAGCAATGATACAGGTCACGGGTCGATCCGGAGCTGACACCAGCTCTTCAAGCAGCTGCTTGGTTATGCTCTTGACGTAATTGAATGTAGTCAGGGCGTGGTCGCCGGCCCTCGGGTGGTCTATCGGGAAGCCATCCGATATGATCTTGAATCGGAAGTCCGGGTAGGCAGCGAAACGGGCTTGAATGTCGGCATGTTGGAGGAGGCGATGGTGGATGTGTTCGGAGTTGATGAAGGTGATGCGGAGGCCGGAGAGGTCGAGAAGCTCGGCGAGCTTGAGCATGGAGTTCACATGGCCTTGAGCAGCTAAAGGAAAGATGACGACATGAGGAGGAGCAACAGCCGATGGATCCATTGGGGTCTTTTGGATGCTATGATTGGATTCGTGTTCCCCTTTTATAGTGAAATAGTCGCCTCCTTACCCTCTCTTTGGAAGTGGAGATGAGTTCCGGAAAGAACGTTATTTTCTTCACTTTCAAGAGACCACCGCAAGACAACCCCACGACAATCGTCCGCTCCCTTTGGGAAAATTATCAAAAATATGTTGGGAAATGCGTAGCAAAAATTTTTCTAACACAATCCTTTTTTTTTTTTGGTAAAATTCTCTAACACAATTCTTACTATTGAACAATTTGACAATTTGACTAGATTTAAGTAAAGCCCGACACCCTTACTTGTGGGTGACAACCTTGTCGGCTTAGAGTTGAAAAAGAAAAAAGAAAGGAAAGAAAAAAAAAAGAAATTGTAAAAATTGGTCATGTCAATAATTTATAAAGAAAATTGACTTGAAGGATTACGATGATAAATTATCAAAATGTTTATAATTGAATTGGCCAAATTGAAATATTTAGTATTGAATTGTTTGCCATACAAATAAAATTTTAGATTTTTTTTTGGAAATTTTCCCTGCTGTCTTGTTGAGCTTTTTCTTTCATGTTAATGGGATAGTTATGAAATTTGCAGCTAATGTATCGATTGCCTAAAGTTATCATGGCTTCCACGAGGATACAGAATGGCCGTCAGAGAATCATTCTCCGATAAAAACCCGCTAATGCAAATACATGCAACAAATGACAGTTCTCTCCATTATGGAGTGAAAAGAGTGATTCCATGGAGTCGTGACGATGTCTAGAAAATTGTTGAGAAAACTATGAAACTCAGTCATGTATGCTTTTTAAAAATTGCCGCCGCAGGTGAAAAAACATTCATCAACACAGGATGGAGGCCGAAGGGTTCGATTCCGTCAACTTTTCCTGCGAGATAATGACCTGATCATGACCACCCACGACACAGAATCATAAAACCGATTCCGCTGGGCGATTCTCATCGGCTTTCTCACCCTTTTTCTGACAAATTCTTTGTTTTTAAGCCGCCGTCCTTATACGACGCCACATGCTGCGGCGTGTTCTTGTCCTCTCAGTTCAACCCCAACGCGTGACAGGCTACCCTCAGATTCCTGGTGTGCAGCTTGATTAGGCGAAAGCTTAAAGTCGATTGAGATCTGCGTTAGGCCAGAGACTTTCTTCAAGATGTGAATTCTGTTCTGATGCAGGCCTTAGTCCCCTCGAAACAATAATAATCGCGAAACCTCTGTGATGTTGGAGAACTGATCTTCCTTGGCAAGGCAGCATATTGACGGATCAACATGGGATCATCATGGTATGGCCATGCATCTGCTTGATTTTGTCGATTTTGCATCATTGCTGATGGAATCGAAATTGGATTGTTACGTAGCAGCAAGTTCAAGAACACGAAAGAGAATCAGGGTCTAGTCATCTTGCGTAATGGATGATGTTTTTCTTTGGTAAGGTACGTAATCGATGATGTTCCACGCTTTTGTCTTAAGAATCTTTTGTAGCTACACAGTAGGGAATGCAAGTTTTTTTTTTTTAAATAAAAAAAAAATATGATCACGTGATATTCAAAATAAAAAATATGAGAAAATTAGGGAAGAAATTATAATGTTTGCCCTAAAGTTCATCAAGCTCTAAGCATTTAAAAAAATGCAATAAAATCCTGAAGATTCTGTACCTGGTCGAGTTTCCTCCTTCCAGCAATAATTTACCAAGTTTTGTCGGTATTGATATGCCGGAAAGCCAATTTGGCCTTTTAGTACAATTTCAGCATACGCCTCGTGATGCGGTGCCCGTGTCCCGGAGTTTAAACCCAGCAGGTCAAGGGCGGCCCTGAGTTTTTTTTTTTTTTTTGACGAGGGCGGCCCGGCAGTTTTTTTTTTTTTTTTGTCAAAGCCCGGCAGTTTTATTACTCGACTGTATAGACCACGAAAACACTTTTACTATTGACATCGCATCACACGTGAAAAAAGTGTTTTAACTTTATTTCCGTATTGGGTTTGTGTCTTTCTTAACATGGAGGTTTTTTTTTTTTTTTTTGGGGTCAGATTATTAACATGAATCGACGGACCCTAATTTTACAGAAAAAACCTTAATTATAAAGTGAGAAACGCTCACTGTGCCCGATGAATTTTGCTATAACTTTATCATGTATTATTAAAGCAATGCAATGAATGGTTGCTGTCGGGAGACACGGTTGTAGTGGTGTCTACTCTCCTTTCTCTGACTTAACGCGTTGTTTCTCATTTTGCTGTGGTTTTATTGTTGTTTCTTTGAAAGAAAATTATTTTTGGGAATTTATTTTTGACTTTTAGTGTTTGGATGAGGGAAAACTAATCCAATATATCGAAAACATTTTTCATGGACTGAAAATAATAAATTTTTATTGGGACAAAATGATTTTCTCTTCTAGTAAGAAGGGAGCCTTAATCTTCTCTAAAAATTTTAGTGAAAAATTTTCATCATCCATGAAAATTTTTGGGTATAAATTGTTGTTAAAATTAAAACATTTTTCATTGACCAATTATTTCAAGCAATACAAATCAATTTTTGGAAAATATTTTTTAAATCATTTTTTTTATAAAAAAAACGAAGCTTAAGAAAAGTTTGTTGTGGATGCTTAGGAGGTACTACATGCTAATGGCCTTAAAAACTTTGACATCTTCAGTTAAGAATGTAATTTGCATACATCGACGGGAAATTGTCCAATCAATCTAAACTTATTGTATGGATGCCAATTCAATCCTAACTTTTTTAAGTTTGTCAATCTAATCTTAGACTTTTATACAAAATTTTGATGTAATCCCTCAAGTCAATTTTTACTAGAAATCGTTGATGTAAGAGTGTGCCACGTAGAATTGTCTACAATGATTAAACCATCATGTTAGTGATTTTCTAACAAAAATTAACTGGAATAATTATATTTGAATTTTGTGTAAAGATTTATGATTAAATTGGTAAAATTAAAAAGTTTATGATTGAATTAACATCTGTACAATAACTCTAGAGTTGATTGGGTTCAAGTAGCATTGTTGTTGTGTGGTCACCTCTCAAAGATTGAAGGTTAGAACATATGAGGATATCAACACACCACTGTGCGGAGGCAAGGATCCTTCCCTTCTAGTTTCATGATTTCTCTGTTTTAATTTTCTCCCAAATTTCTTTTCACCATAAAAGTCTGGCGGTAACTTAAATCATCATTTGTGCACCAGATTTTAAATCCGCCTTCCGAATCCGACCAAATATAGGTCATCCACGTTAGAAGATTCGCACGGAAATACTTCCTCGTCACTCACTCGGCCGCAAAGGACTACTCCGAGTATGAATTGAATCCGAGATCTCATGGCCCGAATGAAATGCATAGTTTTGATACTTTCTCTCTTTATTCTAGCCACCACTAGAGGTAGCTACATTTCCTTACATCTCGAGTACGTGCATTTCAATAATCATTCGAATTCGTGATTCAATTTTGATGAGCTGCCCTGTTCTTGATATCCAGGATCAACCTCTCCAGATGGCGATACGACAAGCCTCCGAAGCTCGAACTGGTTCTGGCAAGCTTCGCCATCTTCTCTGCAGAATCTCTGATCTCACCGTCGTCCCGCCTCTCCGGATCCATCAGATCTCTCACTGCCCTCTCGTTCGCAACTCTGTTGCACGTGTCTTTCGCATCTGCCCTGTTCCGCCACACCTGGCCCACGAACCTGCTCTTCAGTAGCTGGTCAGCGAAGCATGGCCAGCAGATCAGGGGGATGCCGGCGGCTACGGCCTATAGGGTCGAGTTTCACCTGCCGTGGCTCAGGAAGCAGACGATGGTCCAATGCGCTAGGACCTTGTCTTGCGGTGCCCACTCCTCTAGATACCTATTGGGAACACGCGACGCGATGGTGAGCTATTTTCAGAAGCGATGCATTGATTTTTCGCAGAGAACTGCCAGCTCAGTATGACAATGGCGCAAAGTATCTGTCACTAAAGTTTCATATGATGAGAAAGCTTAGCTAGATTCCTCATGAGAAGATCGAAAATTCAACGGTACCCCCTCTCGCTCGTTGCCTTCGCGAGCTCAGCAAGGATCCGGTCACTGCCGTCTTGCTCGGCCACCGAGTCTGGCCTCAAGACCCACAAGAATCTCACCCCACCGTTGACCAAACCGTGCCAGAGCTCCATGACCTGGTCCCTAGTGATCACCACAATGCTCCCGAAGCTCACGTAAACCGCTGACTTCGGCGGCTGATTGTCGAGCCAATCCATGCAGCTTCTATCCTCTCTCAAGATCCCATTATTTCTCGAGACCGAGACCAGCACATTGGCTCTGGCCGCCGTTAGTCTCAATTTGAGATGGACGTGGAGGGGTCCGATGGCATATAGTTCAGGGAGCGAGCCTCTCCATCACGGTATCGATAAAGGGCATTAAGTAGTGGGAATGAAATTGACGATGATTTTATGATAGAGTGAAAGAGAAAGCAACATATTCTGGCGATCATAATGGAAATCTTGAAAAGTTCAATAGTGTAGCCTTACCGCCTAAGAAAGTGTCTTTCCCCTATAATGAATTGAAAATAAAGATTGCCTCCATTAATATTTGCATCTATTCACCACGACAATATGATCCAAATATATTAACGATTATGAGATTGAGACATTAAAAGAAACACCGATAAGTATCCATTGGTGTATGTTATTCGAACTTTTGGAATTCTAGGAATCCTATACTTCAATAACGGAAGAAATCACAAGACAACGTTGGACTTCAGCTACTGGGCTTCATGGACCTTATATCCTCAATCAAGCGGTCCAGATTATCCCACGAGGACCCACCTTCGCTAGCGGCGTCCCTCGCCCTCCTCGCCAAGTCACCGGCCGCCGCCGCGAATTCCTCCTTCCTCTCCCCCATCACCTCGTTCACCATCCTCTCCACCACCTCCCTGTCGCACACGTCCTTCATGTCGAGCCCCACCTTCCACAAGTGGCTCACCAGCCGGCTGTTCAACTGCTGGTCCGCCGAGAACGGCCAACACACCATCGGCTTCCCGGCGACCACGCTCTCCAGCGTCGAGTTCCACCCGCTGTGCGTCAGGAACGCCGCGACGGCGCCATGGTCCAGGACCTCTTCCTGCGGGGCCCACCCAACGATGCACCCCCTCTCCGCCGCCGCCTCCCTCAGCTCCTCCGGGACCGCACCGTTGCCGCCATCGGCGAGGGAGTCCGGCCGTATGACCCACAGGAAGCGCCTCCCGCTGTTCACGAGGCCGTACCAGAACTCCGTGAAGTCGTGTCTGGTAAGAGTCGTGATGCTCCCGAAGCTCACGTAGATGACTGACTTCGGAGGTTGCTTGTCGAGCCAAGAGATACAACTACGGTCGACTTCCCAAAGACTGTTGCTTGCTGACGATGGTGGTGGAGACGACGGGGATGACGACGAGAGTCTGGATTTGTGGTGCAAGTGGAGAGGGCCGATTGTGTAGAGGTTGGGGAAGTGGGTTCGACTCTGGGAAATGGCGGGGCCTTCCAGGTGGTCGAAGCTGTTGAGGATGAGGGCTCGGGCTCCGGTGGTCTGGAGGGTCTGCGTCGTCACATACTGGAGGAGCCAGTTGGAGAGATCGGCGACTCGGCAGAAACTCGGCAGGTCTCGGCACCGGAGGATGTCCTCCATGCCCGGCACGCTCGTCACGTCACGGTCCATGTCTTCGTCTCCTATAAAATAATAGAAGTTCAGTTGCTCGATGAAATTCCTCAATGAGTTTCACTCCAATTTGTTATTTATTTTGCACCCTTTTGAACACCACACCTTATTTTTAGGTCAAGCTTTTCTCAAAATTGAACAGAATCAAGAGGTTCAGGGAATGCGTAAGTGGGAACATTACCTTTGATGGGGAGGTCTCCGCTCTCAATCATGCGCGGAATACAGAAATAAGTCCAGAAGCAACTCGCGCTTATCGTCCGGAACGCGATGACTGGAACTCCGAGATCTCCAGCGAAATCAATGGTGAAGGTCAGGATCCCATCCGCAATGATACAGGTCACAGGCCGATCCGGAGCTGACACCAACTCTTCGAACAGCTGCTTGGTTATGCTCTTGACGTAATCGAATGTGGTCAAGAAGTGGTCGCTGGGCCTCGGGTGGTGTATCGGGAAGCCGTCTGATATGATCTTGAATTGGAAGTCCGGGTAGGCAGCGAAACGGGCTGGGATGTCGGCATGTTGGAGGAGGCGATGGTGGATGTGTTCGGAGTTGATGAAGGTGATGCGGAGGCCGGAGAGGGCGAGAAGCTCAGCGAGCTTGAGCATGGAGGTCACATGGCCTTGAGCAGCTAAAGGAAAGATGACGACATGGGGAGGAGGAGCAGGCGGTGGATCCATTGCGGTCTTCTGGATCCTATGATTGGGTTCGTGTTCCCCTTTTCTAGTGAAATAGTCGCCTCCTTACCCTCTTTTTGAAGTGGAGATGAGTTCTGAAAAGAATTTTATCTTCTTCACTTTCAAGGACAAGATCCGCTACCTTACGCAAAATTATCCAAAAAATGTTGGGAATCGCGCAGCAAGTCGCTCAGTGTTAATGTTTGAATGTGTGGGAGTGGAAGTTAGGTACCTTCACGTGGAAAGATGGACAAGTGGAAGTCTGAGTTTGAGCCCATTTATATTTTTAGTTGGACTTATTTTCACTTAAAAGCTTAAATCAATGAATTATAAATCAATTAGGATATGTTAACTGCTTTTCATCATGTCAATTATTTGATATGGAATTTTTTTAACACAACTTACTTACGTGTACATCCTAACAAAAACATTATAAACTTATTATATGACGCCAATTCAATTTTAAGCATTTTTATTTGGTCAATTTATTTCTAAACATTTCGACTATTTGCAAAGATAGTCATCTTGATAAATTTTTGTCGTAAATTATTGAGGTAGATGTTGTTTGTCTTACATAGCATAGCCTGCATTTACATAGATAATTTTTAAGAATTTTAAAATTTTGGGCTAAAGAATTTTTAGATGTCATTTGTTTTACATAGCATAGCCTGCATTTGCATTGAGCTAAAGGTTCTTAGAGCCATTTGGAGATACAATTGCATCTTGCCAAAATCTCCCAAAAAATCAAACCAAACCTGTTTGCATTTGGTCAAAATACTTTAAAGTCTCAAAGCCTATTTTGAAAGTCGAACCAAAGACAGTAGTCTAAGGCCCCCTCATTCTTAGGATACTGACCCATTACGGAATAAAGTTAGAAAACTTTCTTAAAAACCATGTTTTTGTGGTCTACACAGGCCAAGGTATAGGTAATCTCAGGGCCGACCTAGACCCGCCCGGTTAAAACGTCGGGACAAGAGCATCGCATCGTCTGGCATCGTAAAGGACAGCGACTTGATAACAAATCGTCCGTAGGACAGAGCAAGGCAATGGTTGAGAATCGTTTGGCAGGATCGTACCTCTCGGCCTTTATCCCGAATTGGTGAATATTTTACCGACCGCGGTGATTTTTCGAAAGCATATCCTTTGGATTCTCCTGTAGGGTGGGCGAGGAGGAGCGTCTAGCAATGCCGACCGCTACATAAGCCACCAGAGACCAAGAGAAAGCGAGTAAGCGCCTTGCATAGGATAGGTGGAGCTTGAAGAAACGAGCCCCTTTCGGACAAAGTCACTGTGCATAGCCATAGCGATCTAGGAGTCCTGTCCACATTCTCACTCAGGAGATCGAACGTATGCCGGGGATAATAGGCTAATGACTCCCAAGAGCTCTCATCGGCAAAGTGGTTTGGCACCCCATAATTTTCTCAATAACTTTCTAAACTTTTAGCCCACAAATTATCGAATCACTCTTTCACTTCACATTAGCGGTTTTTTGGACAAGGATTATCTAATTCCTTCAGTACCCTTTTCTTCGGTATCTCAACAACTTTCAGCTATAGATTCAAGTTACAAATTTCATAACTAACTTGTTCCGTAAAGGGAATATTAAAAATTTCTGAATGTCAATGAAGTTCGATAAATCACATAAATCATTTGACTAAATGATAATATCGCAGATCAAATATATCATATACATCACCCTAAAAAAAAAAAAAAAAGTGGTTGCAAGGAAACTGACTAGAGTTTGGAATCAAGTTTTGAAAGCAACATGGATGGTTAAATTTGATGGATCATGTAATCTTACTCTACATATGAAAATGTCGACTAGTCATTCACCCATGGCTTCGTTTGGAAAAGGAAAGGCAATAAACGAAAATAAGTGAGATTTTGAAATTTTTTGTAAGAAGGAAATGGAGGGAACATCTGGAAACTGGGGCATTTTCTCCCAAATTCTATTCCTCGTGTGCTCCCAAACTTCCTCGTGATGTCTGGTCATGCGCACACTCAGTTTTCTTATGATTTTGGGAATGCATGTTCATCTTTTAGCTTCGTTTTCATATTTGTCCGGCCTCTTTTGGGAAAAGAATTTCTTCCAAATGACTATCTACCTTCAGCACAAGGGCTCATATGCTGTAATCGTACTAAAAGACCAAATTGGCTTTCCGACGTGTCAATACCGCCAAAACATGATAAATTATTGCTGGAAGGAGAAAACTGCACCAGGTACGGAATCTTGAGGATTTGATTGCATTTTTTCAAATGCTTAGAGCTTGATGAACTTTGGGGCAAACATTTTTTTTTTTAAAATTCGTAATTTTCTCATTTTTATTTTATTTTAAATATCACGTGATCATGGATGCTCAAGCGTTTATGCAGAAAAACAAAAACTACAGTTGAATGAAAAAAAAAAGGAAAGCTTGCGTTCCCTACTTTGGAGCTACAGAAGATTCTGAAGTCAAAAGCATCGGGACATCGATTACTCAAGATGACCAGATCCCGATTCTCTTTCGTGTTCTTGAACTTGCTGCTACGTAACCTTCCAATTTCCATTAGTTTTTAAATCCAAAATCGACGAAATCAAGCAGTTGCATGGCCATACCATGATGATCCCATGTTGATCCGTCAATATGCTACCTTCCCAAGGAAGATCAGCTCCCCAACATCACAGAGGTGTCATGATCATTGTTGTTTTGAGGGGGCCGAAGATGGTAGCCAAGGGAGTGTTTCCACTCGATGGGGGCCATCTCCGGTAGCCTCGTAGTGGAGGGCCTGGCATTCCTTATTTTTACTTATAGGTGACCGCAAGCGTCATCCTTTTATTGGAAGTGAATATTTTTCTTCCTCACTATCTGGAAATACTAATGATTTTTATACTAAATAGGAACAAATGTTGATAACTCTTCACTTCAAGTCACCGTTCTCCTTGAAGGGCCATTGAATGTGTAGAGAATCCAAAGGATATGCTTTCGAAAAATCATCGCAATCAGTACGATATTCACCAATTCGGAATAAAGGCCGAGGGGTACGATCCTGCGAAACGATTCTCAGCCGCTTCCTTGCTCTTTGCTGTCGGACTATTTGCTAGCAAGTCGCCGTCCTTTGCGATACCACGCGATGCGGTACTTGTCCTCGAGTTTAAACCCGACGGGTTGAGGGCGGCCGTGAGATTACTTGGTAGTTTTAGGAAAAAGCTAAGGTGACTGCACCGTTACTCTGTCCAGAGTAACGGTGCAATCTCCACCCAGCATTTTCTAAAGGAAACCGGATGACTTCTTTGTCCGGTTTCCTTGGGAAATCGAAATCCCAGTATTTGGGATTTGATTCTATAAAGAAGTTTTTTTTTTTTTTTTGCTAAAAGTAAGTTTAAAAGAAAAAAAAAACTGAAAATATTAATGAATAAAATTCAATCTTCTTCCAAAATCTATAGAAAAACACCTTAATTATAAAGTGAGAAATGCTCAATGTGCTTGATGAATTTTGCTAAAACTTTATCCTATATCATGGAAGCAATGCAATGAATAGTTGCTGTCGTGTGATTACATCGAACCAATGCAATGAATAGTTGCTATCGTGTGATGCCGCTGTAACAGTCTCTACTCTTCTTTCTCTGACCTAAGGTGTTGTTTTTATTTTAGCCGGGTCTTAGGATTCATTTTTGAACAAAATCATTTTAGGGAAATTGTGTTTCCACTTTTTGGTGTTTAAATGATGGAAAACTAATCCAATCAATGAAAATGTTTTTCATGAAGTGAAAATAACAGTTTTGATTGAGAAAAACTGGTTTTCCCTTCTAGCAAGAAAAGGAACCTTAATCTTCTCCAAACATCTCAACGAAAATTTTTATCTAGGAAAATATTTGGGCATAAATTTTCATTCAATAATGAATATATTTTTAATTAATTAATTATTTGAAGTGATACAAGTGATCATTTTTTGGAAAATATTTTTTAAATCATTAATTTTTTATGAAACAAACACAACTCAAGAAAAATTTGTTGTGGATGCTTGGGAGGAACTACATGCTAATTGCCTTCTAAACTTGACATCTCCAGTTAATAATGTAATTTGCATACATCAACGGGAAATTATTCAATCGGTCTTAAACCTATTGTATAGATGCTGATTTAGTCTCAATTTTTTTTAATTTTATCAATTTAATCATAAACCTTTATGCAAAATTCTGGTATAATCCTTCCGGCCAATTTTCACCATAAATCGTTGATGTGGTGGTGTGCCACGTTTGACAACCTATGATGATTATATCACCACGTCAGTATTTTCCAACGGAAATTAATTGGATGGACTATCTTAGAATTCCAAAGATTAATAGGCAAAATAAAAAAGTTTAGGATTAAATTAGTATCCGTACAATAGATTTAAGATTAAATGGATTTAGGTAGCACTGTGATTGTATGATCACCTCTCAAAGATCAGAGGTTGGAACATATGAGGAGATCAACACACCACTAAGGAGAGGCAAGCATTCTCTCCTTTTAGTTTCGTGATTTCTCTGTTTAATTTTCTCCCAAATTTCTTTCTTACCATAAAGATTAGGCCATCCACATTGGAAGATTCCTAAGAAAATACTTCCTTATCACCCTCACAAGAGACTATATCAAGTATGAATTGAATCCGAGATCTCACGCTTCTTTAAATACATAATTTTGATAATTTCTCTCTTTATTCTAGCCACCACTAGAGGCATCTACATTTACTTATATCCCGAGTAAGTATATTTCAATAGTCTTTCGAATCAGTAATTCAAGAAGCATCTAACTTTATCAAAACTACAGGAGCATAGAGGAAGTGGAGAGAGCCATGGCTAAGTGCGGCGGGTTGGAGATCTAGCGGACGGACTATTGGTGGATCAGGGAGCACTCCGAGGAGAAGCAGGAGGAGTGGTCCCGAGACCCGGCCTCGTGCGGCAGGTCCAAGGTCAACCTGGTCAGGGCCACCCTCGGGCCCATCGTCAAGGCCCACCTCGGCTGGCCACTCGCTCGAGAGTCTTCAACAGAAGGCGAGTCTTTTCCGATCTTGGCCTCCTCGTGAAGAGGGTCATTGTGGTCTGTGCCGTTCGGAAATCAAGACGGTCGAGCTTGGTTTATTTTCGAAAACACTTTACTATTGATATCACATCACATATAAGGAAAGTGTCACTTTATTTCGGTATTGGGTCGGTGTCTTTCTTAATATGGATTGACAGACACTAATAAATCTGTAGAAAAAACACCTTGATTATAAAGGGAGAAATGCTCAATGTGCTTGATGCATTTTGCTAGAACTTTATCATGTATCATTGAAGCAATTCAATGAATGGTTGCGGTCGTGTGACACCATTGTAATGGTCTCTACTCTCCTTTCCCTGACCTAAAGCATTGTCTAGGTTATAAGGTTTGTTTGTTTGAAAGAAAACTATGTTCAAGAAGTTGGTTTTTCGACTTTTCAGTGTTTGGATGACTGAAAACTGATCTGATCGATGAAAACGTTTTTCATATTGGGAAAGACTGATTTTCCCTTCTAGCAATAAAGGGAGCCTTAATCTTCTCTAAACATTTTGGTTAAAAATTTTCATCGTCCACGAGAATATTTGGGGATAAATTGTCATTGAAAATAAAAGTATATTCTGTTGATTAATTATTTCAAGTGATACAAGCAATCTGTTTTTGCAAAATATTTTCTAAATAATTCATTTTTTATAAAACAAATGAAGCTTAAGAAGAGTTTGTTGTGGATGCTTGGGAAGTATTACATGCTAATGGCCTTACAAACTCGACATCTCCAGTTAAGAGTGTAATTTGCATACATCGAAGGGTAAATTGTCCAATCAGTTTTAAATTTATTGTATGGATGTCAATGCAGTCCAATATTTTTCAATATTGTCAATTTAATCATAAACATTTGTGCTTAAGTCCGATGCAATCCTTATGGCTAATTTTTATTAGAAATCGCCGATGTGATGATGTGCTACGTAGGATGATTTACGATGATTAGACCACTATGACAGCGATTTTCCGATGAAAATTGATTGGAATAACTATATTAGAATTTTGCACAAAATTTTATGACTAAATTGACAAAATTAAAAAGATTAGGATTTAATTGACATATGTACAATAAATTTAGGGTTAATTGAGTTTAGGTAGCACTATTGTTGTGTGGTCACTTCTCAAAATCTGGTGCACAAAAGATGATTTAGGTGACCACCTAACCTTTATGGCAAAAAGAAATTTGGGAGAAAATTAAACAAAGAAATTATGAAACTAAAAGGGGAGGATATGCTTGCCTCTGCATAGTGGCGTGTAGATGTCCTCATATGCTCTGCCTTTTCAATTCGATCAAAGATAGGTTATCCTCCAGATAACTTTGCACCTTTGTTGTTGTAGGAGCACTAACCTGCAAAACAAGGTTAGCATTCCAATGTAGGAATAAGGGTGTGTTTGTTTCACTGAAAACACAACGTTTTTGGAAAATGTTTTCCGGTAAAACAATTTTTAGGAAAATGGTTAGTTTTCCTTTGTTTGGTGATACGTGACTGAAAGTATTTTCTGGTGTTTTGATCACATATAAAAAATGATTTAACAATTGACAATAGTGTGCCTCCTACTTCCAAATTAATTTGTTGAGTCCATGTTACTTTATAAATGGATTTTTCTCAATCAATTTAGTAAATCTAGAATTTGAACCTGCAAAATAAAAAGGAAACTTGAATTCATGCATGTACCTTAGAAGAGCCAAACCTTCAATGATGATGATGAAGATCTGGACGTTCAATGGTGAAGAAGATGCACATCGTTGAAGAATAGCCGAATAAGAAAGATGAGAGAAAGAATGATGGGAGAGAGCGGTGTACCTTAGAGAGAGGAAAAGTGAAAAGTCAGAGAGAAAAAATGAGAAGGGAAAGTGTTTTCACCTTATCAGGCGTAGGAATTCGTTTTCCTAAAATAATACATAATATTTGTGTTGACCAGAAAGTATTTCCCATTGATCAAATCTTTTTTAGAGAACCAAATAGCTGAAAATCCAGAAAACACTTTTTGGTAAAATACTTTCAGTGAAACAAACACATCCTAAGTATTTATGCACCTTAAAAAAAAACCAAATTTCATTCAGTTACCAACACCATGACTAAAGATCACCCATCGGCTTCAGAGGAGTCAATCCTGCAAGAAAATTTGTCAATCCAAGAACCTACCTTGGACCCTCCTGCTAATGTTGTAAACCAAGAGTAATAAATTCAAGCCCAACCTAACTAGGGATAGCCTATTCTAGGCTAGCCTAATTCCGACAATTTATTGGGGGCCAACCCGTCATAGCCAATCCATCTAGTGGCTACCCATCAACATGGGACCCAACCCATGTTTTATAGGGCAGCACAAACAAGCCCATGGCCAACCAACCAAGGCCACAAAGAGTAACCTAGTGGAGGCCCACCGATTGCATTCAAGGCAAGCTTAACCACTAGGTCAATTTTCTTTTTTCCATACTGGTTATACGGTCGGGTCAGATACTAAGGGTGCGGGAACAAATCCCTACCCGATTTCCTTCCATACTAGATTGTTGTCGCCAACGGTCGGCCAGAGCTCGGCAACCAGCTCTACACATTGAGCACTAACGGAACAAAATTAAATTCCATTACCCAATAGTAATCCAGTTTGACAACTACTCCACTTGGTTGCGAGAGTTCTGGCGTGCACTAGTAATAAAGGACGAAGACGGATTTCTCGAATAAACGATTCCGATTCCGTTCGATGAGTGTTTGGAGTAAATTTGGAGGAAATGCAACCAACTTGTCTAAATGTGGATCGGCAACTGCAATACCCCTAAAGTTGTGACCAAACTTCCCCCAATTGAGGACTCATAGAAAATATGGGAAGATATTAAAGAAATGTATAAAAAAAATAGATCGAGTAACAATTGTTTCCTTAACTTAGCAAATCTCGGAGTTGAGACAGAGCAACACGACCGTTGTTGCCGTTTACCACAATTTTCGGCCCTATGAAATGAGTTAGAGGTGGCCAAGGAAAAGTTTGAATGGCCGAAGCTAATTTTGCAACAGTACAAAACCATAGGGGAGAGAGAGAAAGTGATGAGGTTTCTCCTCATTTTGAAAGGGTCTTACCTCTTGTTTTGATCATAGATCTTGACCATGAAGCCCATGTCGATGCTTGGCCAAATCTACCAACTTGTTGTTAAGGAGGAAAGCCAACATCTCACCATGTTACACTACAACAAGGTTGGAGAAAGAGTGGTTTTGGTGGCGGTGACCCATTTCAGTGCTTCACCAAGAAAAAAAATAGGGACAAAGGGTTTTTGGAGGAAGAGCTGAGAATCTTCAAGAAAGGAACGAATGTTTCAGATTTCACGGGACGATCGAGTGGCCCATAATCACACTTGTCCCCTTTTGGATCGGATGGCCTGCATGCCTTCATCTCTTCTAGATCGAACGGCCCATACGAGTCAACATTAGCCCCCCTTTTTTCAGGCCATCTAATGGTCCCTCTTGTGCCACGTCATCAACGGATAATGATTAGAACCTTTAAGGAAAATGTAAATTATATTGCAATTATTGCAAACGTTCGTATTATACGATTGATAATTGCTGGAAATTGCATGACAAACCTAGAGAAAAAGGGAAGAGGGAATTTTCGACTGCTTTTGATGGTCAACAAGGTGACAAGTCACTTACCAAAAAAAAAAAAAACAAGGTGACAAGTCAATTAACCATGATCAATATCAGGAGTTGATGAAAGCTTTGAAGAGATTGAATGCTTTTGATAAAGCTAAGAGTTTCACAGGCATTTCTTATTGCTTGATGAACGCGATGTCCAAGGATGCATGGATAATTGATTCAAGTGCTAGAGACCACATTGTCTGTAATGAAAGTCTCTTTTTCAATGTCAAAAAATTACCTTATCCTGTCTTAGTGCAATTTCTAAATGGAAATGTCACACATGTGATGATTGGCACAGTGAATCTTAGTTCTCTTTACACTCCAAAACGTGCTTTATGTTATTGATTTTCATTTCAATCTTATTTTTGTTTCTTAAGCTTGTGAAAAAAAAAATTCTTGTTATGTAAGTCTTTTTCAAGCCATTTCGACTAGCAAATTGATGGCCTTTGGTAGAATATTTGAAGGGTTACATTTTTGGATTGATTTTCTAAGCAATTTAAATTATCTTTTGCTGAATTGAATAAATTATTGTGTAACACTACTACCAATGATAAGAATTTTTTTAATCATAAGAGATTGGATTATACTGCTTCTTTACCCTATCCTCAATGTCCCATTTGCCCCCAGCAAAATAAGCATGTGCACCCTTCTAGAATAGCAACTTTAATGTAGAAGGTATTTTTTTTCCTTAATACATGTTGATGTTTAGGGACCCTATCACACTCCACATTGTGATGGCTCTTGATTTTTCCTTACAATTGTAGATGATTTTTCACCTGCCACATGGGTATTTCTCATGCAATCAAAAAGTCAAGTCCTTTCTTATTTGAGAAACTTCTTTTCTCTATCAAGAAATCAATTTAGGAAATTGATTCAACGCATTCGCATCGATAATGGAAGAGAATTCTTCAATGGTGAATGTGCCTTTTTCTTTTCCTAAAATGAAATTTTGCATGAGAGTTCTTGCACTTACACCCCACATCAAAAAGGAGTTGTTGAGCGTAACCACCATCATCTCTTAAAAGTAGCACATGCTCTTAAATTCTAAGCATCTATTCCTAGGACTTTATGGGGAGATTGTGTGATCATGGCAGCTTATTTGATTAATCGCATGCCATCACGCATTTTAGACAATAAAACTCTATTTGAGTTGCTATATGGAAAGAAACTAGAACTAAACCATCTCAAAGTTTTTGGTTGCTTATGTTATATGACTATGTGGGGCCTCAAGATAAAATGGGTCATCGTGCCCGTTGATGCATATTTATGGGATACCCAAGCCTCAAAAATTGATATTGGGTTTTTGAACTATCCACGAGAGAATTCTTTTATGAGCAGGGATGTCATTTTCATGAGGACACATTCCCCCTTCCAAGATGAGGCCTCTTCATTCGAAAATCCAAAGAGAAGAATAACTAATTGTCAATTTCTGTCCGAAGAGGATTTATCTTATGGAGAATCATCTATTGTTCACTCCCCCAAAACATCAAACACTAGCTACAATATCGCTTCCAACATTTGATGAAACTTATATAGCAGTGGGCTATTCAAATGAAGATCCACCCATGTCAACTAAAGATGAGTCTCAACATTTTCAAATGATAGCTCCTTTAGTACCAACTACTACTAAAGAACCATCTTTGATGTAGCAACATGATGCACCATGACGATCTGGTCGTGTTGCTTACCCACCAACTTGGACGAAGGACTATGTATGTGCTACCTTCATTAGGTGCTTATTATCCTATCTCCTGATATGTTTCCTTTGATCAGCTATTGTCAAAGCATATGTGTTGCATTAGTTGTATATCTGAGGAATGAGAACCCTCTAGTTACAATGAGGTAGTGAATGATCCACATTGACAAAAAACTATGGAGGCAAAATTACAAGCCTTGATGGAGAATCATACATGGGATATTGTACCACTACCTTCCCATCACAAACCAATTAGATACAAGTGGGTATACAAGATTAAATATACAGCATATGGTTCTATTGAACAATATAAGGCTCGGTCGGTAGCTAAAGGCTTCATATAGTGAGAGAGATTTGATTACCATGAGACTTTCTCTCCTATGACAAAAGACGTTACTGTTTGTTCTTTTTTATTGGTTGTTGCTTTTTGTGACTAGTCATTACATCAAATAGATATCAACAATGCTTTTCTTCATAGTGATTTGGATGAGGAGATTTATATGGATCTTCCACAAGGATTATGGAGACAAGGGGAGTCCAAAGTATGTCGACTCCGCAAATTTTTTTATGTCCTCAAGCAAGCTTTTCAATAGTGGTATGCAAAATTTACCAATGCACTTATAGCTATGTGATTCAAATAGTCTAAATATGATTACGCTCTATTCACATAGACAAAAAGGTATGTTATATATTTACTTAATAATCTATGTTCATGACATAGTTACCATGGGAAGTGATGAATCTACTGTGAAAAATCTTAAAGAGTATCTACATTTTACCTTTCACTCAAAAATTTATGGTCACCTAAGTATTTTTTTTTTTTTTTTGAAATTGAGATAGCTCATTTAGATCAAGGAATCTCTCTTAGCCATTGGAAATTCATACTAGAGATTATATCAAAAGTAGGATTATCATGGTGCAAACCAACCATTATCCCCATTGAATAGAACGCAAAAATTGACTACAATTGATTATGACGCTGGTATATTGTCTCCAAATAATGATCCATTACTCAAAGATCCGTCAAGCAACCAGAGACTCGTTGGACAATTGATCTACTTCACAATGATTAGGCCAAATATTTATTATGCAGTACAGGTTTGGCGCCAATTCATACATAGCCCGAAACAGTCCCATTTGAATGTTGAAGGTTGTGAAGTACTTGAAGAAATTCCCAGGTATAGGGATACTTCTTTCTCGAAAGCGCAACATGGAAAATGACAGCTTATTATGATGCGGATTATGCGACTTGTCCTATGAGTAGGAGATCTATCACTGGTTGTGTATCAAATTTGGGGAATTGTTTGCTTTCATAGAAGATAAAGAAGTAGTCTACTATGTCCTTGTCATCAGTTGAGGCCGAGTATCAATCTATGACTAGGATTGTTTGTGAAATAGTATGGTTGTGAGGCCTGCTTCTAGATCATGGGTACAAGTTAAAGGACCGACTTTACTTTTTTTGTGACAATGATTGGGCACTCAAACTTGTGGCAAATCCGATAGGACATGAGAGAACGAAGCATATAGAAGTTGACTACCATTTTACTTGAGAAAAGATCCAAGAAGCAGTAATTGAGACAACATGAATTAGAACCACGGAGCAACCCATGGATATGTTTATTAAACATCTTTATCAAAGGCAACATGCATATCTATTTAGGACATACACAAGCCACTAGCTTGAGAGGGAGTGTTAGAAGATATATTCCAAATTTGAGAGATTTCTATGGATTGTAATTTAATACATTTAATTAGGGATTGCAATCAATCTAGGATAAGATTTGATACACCTAGATTAGAGAACGTATTCTTTCTTTTATATATTCTCTTCCCAATTTCTTCTCTTCGTTTCCCTCCTTCCATCTAAAATTGTGACACACATTAGAAGATTCGCAAGGAAATACTTCCTTGTCACTCCGCCGCAAGGGACTACGCCGAGTACGAAATAAATTCGAGGTCTTAGGCTTCTTGACGTACATAGTTTTGATAATTTCTCTCTTTATTCTAGCCACCGCTTAAGGCTACATTTCCTTATATCTCGAGTAAGCATATTTCAATAATCTTTCGAATTAGTAAATCAATTTTGATAAGCTGCCACGTTCTTGATATCCAGGATCAACCTCTCCAGATGGCGATATGACGAGCCTCCGAAGTCCGAACTGGTTCCGACAAGCTTCGTCATCTTCTCCGCAGAATCTCTAATCTCACCATCGTCCCTCTTCGGATCCATCAGATCCCTCACCGCCCTCTCAACCACGGCTCTGTTGCACGCGTCTTTAGCGTCCACCCCGTTCCGCCACACTCGGCCCACGAACCTGCTGGTCGGCGAAGCATGGCCAGCAGATCATGGGGACGCCGGCGGGCACGGCCTCCAGGGTCGAGTTCCACCCGCTGTGGCTCATGAAACAGCCGATGGCCGGGTGGGCCAGGATCTCCTCTTGCGGGGCCCCTGTTGGGAACATGCGGCGATGGTGAGCTATTTTCAGAAGCGATGCATTGATTTTTAGCAGAGACATGCCAGCTTGGTGCGACAATGGCACAAAGCATCTATCACTAGAATTTCAAATTATGGGAAAGCTTTGGTTAGATTCCCAATGAGAAGATTGAAAATTCAACAGTACCCTCTCTCGTTCGTCGCCTCCGCGAGCTCGGCGCAGATCCGATCACTGCTGTCTTGCTCGGCCACCGAGTCCGGCCTCAACACCCACAAGAATCTCGCCCCACTGCTGACCAAACTGTACCAGAGCTCCATGACCTAGTCCCTAGTGATCACCACAATGCTCCCGAAGCTCACGTAAACCACCAACTTCGGCGGCTGATCGTCGAGCCAAACCCATGTAGCTTCTATCCTCTCTCAAGATCCCATTATTTCTCGAGACCAGCACATTGGCTCCGGCCACCGTTAGTCTCGATTTGAGATGGACGTGGAGGGGTCCGATGGCATATAGTTCAGGGAATGAGCCATGGTTGCGTATGTGAGTGAGGATTGGCGATTCGAGCTCTTCAAAGGTGTTGAAGATGAGCGCATCGGCTCTCGCGTTCTATTGGCTCTCCCTGGCGATGAACTGGAGAGTGGCCTCGGTCGCGTCGATGGAGCGACAGAAGCCCGGAAGATCCTGCCGTCTCAGGAACTTTTCCATCCCCAGTACGTTCTTCACTGTCTCGTCCGAGTCATTGCCTGGAAGAATTTCAATTTGAGTTAGATTCATGTGTCTTTACATATAGTTTCACATCTTCATCATTAAACAAATCTGAGTGATACCCTTAAATGGAAGCTCCCAGCTTCAATAAGCTCAGGAATACAAAGATTAACCCAAAAACAGGCAGCACGAGTAGTCCTGAACAAGAAGCGACGAACTCCGACCTCCTTCGCGGGAGGGCAGAGGCCTTTGGTGTCCCCTTCAGTAAAAAATTGGGGCCTTCCAGCCCATCCGCCAAGATGCACATGACCAGCGACCCCGACGCGGACTTCAGTTGGCCTGAAAGCAGAATCTCCTTGAATACTGGCCTTGTCACTGCTTTCGTTGAGTGGAACAGCTCTCAAGCCTCGAAACCGCAGCGCGGGTGGTCCTCAGGCGACTTGTCCGTTATCGTGGCGAACCGGAAGCCCGGGTACTGCCCGAAATGGGACTCGACGTCGGAGGACCGGAGCAGGCGGCTCTGGATGTAGTCGGAGTTGAGGAAGGTGACGTTGAGATCTGCGAGGCAGAGAAGCTCGGCGAGCTTGATCATGGTGCTCGCGTGGCTCTGCACTGGAAATGGGAAGATGAGTACGTGCGGACAGGACGATGTCGGGTTCATCTTCTCTTTGTCCTTCTTTATGCAAAAACTAGGGTTGCCTCTGTTTTCCAAATGTTTCTAACACTTCGTTTTCTTTAATAGCGAAAGGTTTCCGTCATATATACATGCAAGAGCGATGATCATGTAGCCATTGTCCGCGAGCCAAGCGCTTATGGTGGAAGCTCGGCTTATTTTACGAAACATGCATTCCTGAACGGAGTCTTCTCGAGATGGCAAAACGAACGCAGATGTTTAGTGCAACCAGCGCAGACGTAAGGTCTTGAATATAATCGAGTTCGATGAGAAGTTTCGAGATTGATCATCGTGAAAACGTCACCAATGACCTGTCATTGACTTATTAAAAATGTGATTTTAATCTAATTTGCCAAAATGAAGGAACTGGAGTCTAAATAATGTAAGATGAGATATAAATAGTGTCGAGCGATTGAGAGCATTGAAGTTATGGATAGGCGACGCTATTAGAAGCTAGGGTTTGCAAGTACTAATGCTTGGGCACTCTTAAAAGAACTTGAGCAATTTGCGATCTTTCACCGAGTTAGCAGTTAGCTAAGCGTTCGCTGATATCAAGATCTCCCACCGCGGTTGAGATTCGACCAATGTTAGCATCCAAACCCTGATGGCCACACTTGATTTGCACGAGACGCCTCTTCTAGAGATGATAGTCATCTACGAGAGATGCAATTCATGTACTGCGTCAAGACTCGTCAAAACCCGTCATAACTAGAAAGCTTGATGCAGATATGAACTAAAAGTCCCTGAAGGAGTACTTGAAAATCATCATATTATGTGATAACCATTTAAGAATGAATCTTACTTATGAATAACATCAAAACGCACCATTTATCCGATACGAGACTAAAATATCACAAAAGACCTTTTCCTAGATAATTAGATTGATTTTCACACAATAAAGACAATAACTAAATTCAATTTTTATAATGATTCAAGTCTTTGTTATCCCCTTCTACCCATTTAAAATTCTTTTTTTCCCTTCAAATTTCGGTGAACGCACGAAAATCCAAGCTGCCTTTTTACTTCTTCATATCGAGTTCGATAGCGAGCCCAGTCGGCTCAGTCCCCAAGTTCAGCCTCACGGCGGCCCATCCAACTCCCTCGCCCTTCTGTCTTCCTCCGTCATCTCTTACACGTGGAAACATTCGGACTCAACCTCAGCTCGGAATCCCGAAGGAGCCCGTGGAAAGAGATCGGATAGACACCTTTCACTTCGCACCGATTACATGTCACCGCCCGCAAGCGCCATGAGACCACCGCACTCCCTCTCGCCGTCCGTATAAATTCCTGCTCCCTCACGTTCCTTCGTCCAAAGCCCTCTTGAAAAGCGCCCATACCAACCGAAGCATACGATCACCGCTTCAAGAATTTCGTCGATCACCATGTCGCTGATCCCGAGCTTCTTCGGCGGGCGTCATGGCGGCGTCTTCGACCCCTTCTCCCGCGACATATGGGACCCCTTCGAGGGCTTCGGCCTCGCCGCGGCCGTCCAGCCCCCGTCCGGCGGGGACCGGGAGGCTGCGGCCATAGCGAACGCGCGGATCGACTGGAAGGAGACGCCGGAGGGGCACGTGTTCAAGGTGGACCTGCCGGGGCTGAAGAAGGAGGAGGTGAAGGTAGAGGTGGAGGACGGGAGGGTGCTGCAGATCAGCGGGGAGAGGCGGAGGGAGCAGGAGGAGAAGACGGACAAGTGGCACCGCGTGGAGCGGAGCAGCGGGCGGTTCGCGCGGCGGTTCAGGCTGCCGGAGAACGTGAGGCTGGACGAGGTCCGGGCCAACATGGAGAACGGGGTGCTGACGGTGGTGGTTCCCAAGGCGGAGGAGAAGAAGCCCGAGGTCAAGGCCATCGACGTCGCCGGCGGAGTGAGCTGAAGCTGACGAGGGAGGCGCGAGGAGAGAAGAGAAGGTGGGGTTCTGGTGAATAAGGCCAACGTCATGGCTGTGTTCCTTTGTTTGTTTTGGTTTTCCTTCTTGCTTTTTATCTTTTCCGGGGTATAATATCGTAGATGTAGATGAAGATGAAGATGGAAGGTTTCGATGTAAGGGTTTTTTTTTTTTTTGGCTAAAAGATGTAAGAGGGGTTTTGTGAATCGCCGCAGTGCGACTATATGACATAAGTGACAAATATAATGTGTGAGTGGAGCAATACTTATGAAGCGAATAGCAATCGTTAGCTCAGGATTAGTCTCTGATGGACCGAGGAAAGTACTACCCCTATAAGAACGCACTTTTCGAAGTCTTTCGACAATTTTTTTTCATCATTTTTCATTCGATAAATTTTGGAATTTTTTTAAAAAAATTATAGATTATTGGCATCGAGGTGCCCAATTGCCCATGCCCCGATCCCTGTCGGACTTGAGACTTTAATGCGGTTCTTCGATTGTGATTGTTCGTTAATGCTCGAATCAGAAAAATATTTTTCAGTTTATTTTTAGGTTTTGGCAATGAAAATCATGAAAATATTGTTATTTTTCGAAAATTATTTTTCTAGAAAATGTTATATTTTTCGTGGACTTAAAAGTATAATTAATTTCCCCGACATTTACCCAACGGTAGTGGTGGAATTACCGACTACTAAGCGTAAGTGAGACATATGATCTATCCATCCATAAGGTATGATCGGACTTACAAAATGAAAATCAAACGGCCACTAAGAAGCTCCTTCAACCAAGCATTTTCCAATAAAAACAAAAAAGAATTAACGGGGAAGGAATCCTTGAGGTCAGCCTTCGTCGGCCGGAGAATTAATCCACTGCACCACGAGCGCGACATTAGAGCGGACCGGTTTTTTCTTTTGCTTTTTTTGTTTTTCTTTTCTTTTTAGCAAATATTTTTTAAGCGACTCTAATTTGTGGTCACGTATTGCCACGTGGCCTTTCATTCTTTTTTATAAAGACAAGTCGGTACTTTTCATCACACGGATCAGACGGAACTAATAGAGGTACATGATAAGCTTCGCAACTTTTACTATTTTTCATTTTTATACATGACATCGACATAACACATTCAAAGACTGCAGTGCATGGTATAAAGAAATTCTGGGAGGGATGCGGTGCGTAGTATAACAAAGACTGCAGTGCATGGTATAAAAAAATTCTGGGAGGGAAGTAAACGCCGTATTTTTTAAACTATGGAAGAAAATATTTTAGACAAACATTTAGGTGTTAACAAAAATCAAGTGGCTTGCATTATTAGTTAGGTCATCAACTTTTTGTTTGTTTACTCCCTGTCCATGTCAGATGTTGATTTGCGGACTCGGTCACTAAGAAGTTGTTTGTTTGCTCCCTTTGTTTACTCCCTGTCCATGTCACATGGTGGTTCGTGGACTCGGTCAATAAAAAGTTATTTGTTTACTCCCTGTCCATGTCATATATTGGACTTGGTCAGTAATTTTTATGGAAGAAGAATCGAAATCATATTAAGAAATTAATCAATGGATGTGCAAACGAAATTGAACTGGGGCTTAGCAATCCAAAAATCAGTTTCGAAGTTTTTGTTCCAATTTTATATTTGTCTTGATCTCTAATATTCAATTAGCGTTTTTTGTCTAAATCCGAGCGGAAATATGGATTTTTCATGTGTAATTTTCCCTTTTTTTGTCCTTTCTTCCCTGTTTTGGTCGAATCCCTTTTTCTGTTGGGGTTTATACCTTGAAAAACCCCAAACTGGTACACTTGTGACAAATTTACCAAAAACTATTTTTTTGACCACCAAACACCCCAAACTGGTATACCTTTAACAAATTTACCCTAAACTGGTACACTTGTGACAAATTTACATTCTATTAGTTTTAGTTAATTTTTTTTGTTAAATTATAAAGTTAAATAACACGTGACAATTGACTGCTATATCAATTTGGGATTTTACACATAGTTTATAATTTTTGTGATTTTTTTGTGGTATTAATCTAATTTTTCGGAGGGTATATTAGTTACAAATTTACCAGTTTGGGGTTTTTTGTGGTCGAATAAATTAATTTGGGGTAAATTTGTCATAAATGTATCAGTTCAGGGTTTTTTATAGTTAGTCGGGGTAAATTTATCACAAGTGTACCAGTTTGGGGTTTTTCATGGTTAAAAAAATAATTTAAGGTAAATTTGTCACAAATGTACCAGTTGGGGTTTTTTAAAGTATTAACTTTTTGTTCAATAGTCAAAGCATAGGTAAGCTCTGGGAGCACATCTGTTACGCTGACGTGGCCACAGCCTCAAAGTAGGTCCCGCCAAAGTGACGCAATACCCCACCTCCAATCATGAACCAGGAAGTCGCGTGAGTCACGACTCACCGCCAGCTCGGACATCCGAAAACCCGGTTCAGCCCTCGAGAGTCCTTCAAAATTACCAAGAATGCCTGTCCCTATTCCTGCCATCTTCTCGCCTGGAATATCTCTGGGCCGATCCTCCGTTGCCACTCTGAACTCTCTCCATTTCTCCGCGTGCGTGACGGACAGAAGCTTCCGGAGCTGCTTCTCCCATGGCTTCATCTCTCGCCTCCTTCGTCGCCTCTTCGTCGCCGTCGTCTTCGCTCGCTCTCCGCCGCTCGAGAGCCTTCTCCGATCACCTCGCTCCTCCGCCATGTCCGCCTCTCGGAACACCTCGCGCTCCTCCGCTCGACTGCAAATTCCCCCTGCTCAGCATCGTATTCTGGCGAGATAGGTGAGCGACGTGTTCTTTTAGCGTTCGTGCTGTTTTGTCCCGCTTAGGATTAGATTGAGATGGGAATCCGCAGCTGCGAGGACCTCGGTAGCTCTTCTGTTTTTCTTTGTCCCTGGATTTTGAGTACTTTGCGGCCGATGAACTTGACTGATCGTCGGGGCTCTTGATCGGGAGCGTTGATGGTCTGCGTCTCGGATTATAGTTTGACGAAGGAAATCCGGTTGATTTCTCCTGTATCTTTTTGTCTGATCGCTCGTTTTCTACGCGCATCTGCGATCATCGCATTAAATTACGTCGAGGAAATTGTGATCGAACGGTTGCCTGAACTCTAGTTGGCACCTATCTAAAGCGAGGATAGAACGATCCTGCAGAAAAAAGGCTGATATACACGGCTTCCGGAGAAGCAGAGAAGTATTTTGTTGTTGTTGTTGTGTGCGTTTTGTTCGGCTTATTTATTCTTCATATTCATTTTGATTATTATGCAGAAACATTGTCCATGCTTCTGCTAATGGCACGAATGCTGTGGATGTCACCTCAATGGTAAGTAACTCGAAAACATTGCGAAAGTATTGGACATTTGAACCATGAAACACAGATGTCTCTTTTGATATTAGGTGTTGGTGCCTATTGGATCCTTTAAGCTCGTGATAAAATTTGTGCAGAAGTGGCCTTCCATCTAAATTTACTTAAATTGTTAATAGAGCTTAACTGCCAATTAAAACCAGTGTTTTTTCCCTGTCTTTGTTGAGTAATGAATGCCTTCATAGTGGCCATTTTCTCTTCCATTGCTAATTGTTGGCAATAAACAAGCATCTTTCAATTGTGATGTTGAAAATCAATGTCTGGATGGGACCATCCTTTCTTTATATATTGAAAATCTGTAGCTTGGTTGACATATTGCAAAGGCGTTTTGTCTTTTATTTTTCTTTTCTGTTTACCAACTATTTTCTGCAACATGCATCTTCTGCTTACGTTATTCAGTTGTAAGATGGAGAAGCTGGTCTTCTGCTGTGGTCATTCCCACAGCTTCACTGAGATTTACTATATTGCACTCATCGGTCCTTCCACATTTTTTGTCCCCTCTCATGTAGATGAAGTACAAATAGCAGCCTAAACGTGATGTTCTGTTGTGATTTAGCCCTTCACTTGTTCAAACATTTTCTTTGATAGGAATCTCAATAATGCGATAATGAGATTTTTTAAATTGTTCTTCAAAGTATGAAGTGCTATTAAAGCTACTTCACCTAACTAGACAGTAGTTTCAATAGAAGCATGGGTGTCATTTATAGTTCGTAGAGAGTACAAAAAATGTCTCCACATGTATCTTTTCTGATGACATGACGCAAGTGCAATTTTTTCTACAGTCTGATGACAGTGCTGATTATGTTCCCATGCCAGTGGTGCTGATTGATCAAAATTCAGATTCAGATGCAACTATAGTGCAACTCAGCTTTGGGGATCGCCTTGGGGCTCTTATTGACACGGTGAGGTGGCTTTTTATAAAGATTTTGTTGCCAAATCTTTCCTAAAAGTAGCAGGGGTATTGGTTTCAGTTTCAGGAATATTAGACTTGGAAACTAGTCATAGTCTCCATGATGAAGTTCTGAAAGCATGGTTGTTCTTAAACATCCACTCTTTAGGAGGCAAAAGGCTTTTCTGGTTTTGCTTTTGTTCTCGATTATTCTTGCCCTCGGTGGCTGCCATATAATTTTTTCCAACACTTGGTAAATATAGTTGGGGAATTCAGGTATGGAACACGAATTTGAAGATTCATATTCCAAACTGGAAATTGGATCCAAATGCATATGGTAAATTCCAGGGCACATGTAGAAATCTTTTGCTTTTGCAGTAAGAAAATGTGCCCTTTTTGTTAAATGCATCACATGGCTAGTTTTGCCTCTTCTTTGCTACTCTTTCTGGTTGTGTTTGCGGTGCTGCAATAGCTTCACTGGTGTAGAGGCTGCCTTTGTTTAAGTTGCAGGTTGCTTTAGTTGCATGCATGTGCTGCCAATGCTTGTTCCAGCAATAATTCTCTCAGTTTTTCCCCTTTTTTACTGAGTGACTGGATATGTCTGCTTGTCTGTCAAAATTGTGTACATCCTACCAAGAATGATGGCTACTATACTATTCCTATTGCCTTTTGGCGAATTGGTCTAATTAGGGCTTTTTCTGTGTTATTCTGCATTCCCGGATTGACTTTGTTAGCCATTTTACTTTTGTTTTAGGAACCAATCATTCAAAATTTTCTTTTAAGCCCCTTTTAGGCTCAAGACTCAAACCGTACTATATAGCATAAACTTGTGAGCATAGTGTCTTGTATCTTGGGTTGCACTCTCCAAATGGTCGAGTTATTCGAATAAAATAGCAATGAATCATCTAAATTGGTTGCTTTCCTTTGAGTTATTCTTTTGATATGAATGTGTATTTTCTTAGGGTTGGAAATGATTAGAGTACATCCATCGAGTGCTGGAATAAATCTACCTGTAGAGAAGTTCTTAATGGCATAGGAATCTGGGTAGAGTTTTGCTTCCTTGTGTATTTTCTGATGAGATTAGATTGATGATTTATGTGTAGATGAGAGCATTGAAGGATTTAGGATTGGATGTATCAAAGGGAAGTGTTACCACGGAGGGAGCTGTCAAGCAAACAAAATTCTACATCACAAGACTGTAAGAGACTTCATCTTTACCAGCCACACTTGACGTATTTTCTGACATAAAATTGTTTGTCTCTATGGAATTGTTGATCCATGTCCTCTATGCATATTCTCTCGTATGTAATTCTCTGTGGTTCAATGTTATTTATGTTTTTGCGTTGAGGATCAACTTTTCAGCATTTTTAGCTGAATAAGTTGTTGCACTTGCAGTGGTCATGACTACTTGTCTGTTATCATCCATGCTTTAAAGATTTCATTTGTAGAAACTCTAGAACACAACAGACTATTGTCCCCTGTGCCAGTGTTCTCTGGCCTTCTGCCATGTCATTGCAAGCATTTGTCTTCTCTTCTGGCAGCCAACATCTAAGAGTATTATCCTTGAAAAGAAAGAACTGAAATTAGCTAGCGGCATACATTGGTTCCTACAACCTTTTGCTTTTGTACTCCTATTCGACAGTTGGGTAGCATGGAGATCAGTGATAGAGTAACTTGTAACCTGGAAAAATAGACCTCCTAGCCGAAAGATATCTTCATTTCTTATTCTAGCTTCTACGTTTCGGGTCATTTAAAAGGAGACAGGTAGAAGGGCTTTCAAATATTTGTCTTTCATTCTAGCTTTTACTTGTTGGCCCGTTCCGAAAGAGATAACTAGAAGGGCTTGTGTAGGCACTTGAGAGGATAAGTTGCCATCCTCTTTGGTCCCAAGTTGGCAAGCTTATTTGACATGCATTCTATGGCACCCCCAAGTCCCGCATGAAGTTGGACTGTTGGAGGGAGATGGTTGAGTGACATAAGTAGCAGCCCAGCCCCCACCCCCCCCCCCCCCCCCCCCCCTCTTTTTTTTTTTTTTGTGGGGGGGAGAAGCAGCCCAGCCCTAATGATCACCAACTTGAGTGCCCCTTTTGGGGAGGTTGGCTTGGCCATTAGATCAGGGTAGGTCGTTATGCATTCCTCTTCGAGTTGTGGCCCAGAGAGAACTGACAGACGGTTTTTGCATGGATTGCACCTCTTGGTGGTCTATTGCAATTGTGTTTGTGTGTTAATGGGACATTGCCTAACTATCAGCAGAGTTACCTCTAGCATGTGCCATAAAAGAAGGCTATTAGTAAATTCCTTTGGTACAGTGTAAACTACATATTTGATGGCCAAATTTCTCGGCATTTAGAAAATTTTGGCTCACATTATTGGCCAGCAGTCGTACATTTACCATGTCCTGTTGTGGTTAGATAAGCTCTGTGAGTGGACAAGCTAGGCAAAGGGGCCTATTTCCGCCCATATTTTTCCACCCCACAAAAGAAGCAAGCATCGCATTTAAGGACCTGAGAAGGCTTTAAACATCATTGTTTAGGTCTATTCTCAAGAATATGAGTGCATCTTTGTTGTCATTTTCTATCTTCTTGAAAATTGGTTGAGTCAGTGAGAATGAAAATTCTCAATAAAAATTGAAAATTGTGAGAACATGCTCATCGGTATCCATCAGAATCATGAGAAGTTATACTTCGGTTGTATCTAAACCCTCTTGTTCTCATTTTAATAAAAAACTCAAAATAAAGAAATTTTATTCTGTTTGTAGGTTTAATTTTGCAAAACAGCTTACCTGTTTTTGCTGGAAATTGCGTTGAAGATAATATCAGACATTTGTTGTGACCTATTATCACAGTCAGACGTGATTTGAAACAAAATCGTTGGATCTTCAACCAAACAGGCACTAAGTTTCTCTGTGGACTCAATTTTAGCTGTGGTTGTCTTTCGAATATTTTCTCACTTCGTGCATGCAAAGATAGGTAAATTTTAGTATCACATTATGGGAAGCAGTCACTTATCAAAACAAATGAAAAGGGGTAAGCAGTCATTTATATAATTTTGTTCTTCAGGGACACTGGCCGCAAAGTTGACGATCCAGAGCTGTTGGAGAGGATCCGCCTTACGATTATCAACAATCTTTTGAAGTATCATCCAGTATGAATTTGGATTCTTGCTTCATAGTATTTTTTAAACTGGGTTCTTTGGTGAGAATATCATAAATATTTTCCAGTGGACATTAATACTGGTGGTGAATTTCTTGTTACCCTTACTATTTAACCTGTAGGAGTCCAGTGCACAACTTGCATTGGGTGAGGCATTTGGAATACAAGCTCCAGGGAAGAAGGTGATGTGCTTTTTAGATTTCTGCAAGTTACATTATCTTGGTTTGCATCAATTTTACTTTGTCACTTCTTCGCTCATTCATAGTGATAGAAAGTCCTATGAAAAAACTTAAAGCTTTTAGGTTGAGGGAGTTTTGTGTATATAAGGCCAGTGTAAGACCTATCAACAAGTAATCTGGGTAGTTAGTTAAGCACATAAAATAGGATTAGCCAATTGTGTGAAGGTATGAGGAATTATCTGTTTTGTAACTGCTGGGGGACATACTTGTTTTGATATTTCACTGTTCGCCACCAACTGGAACCCACTTGCTTCAGAATTTTGTGAGAGTCCATGATTCTTTTGGCATAAATTCAAATTTTCCCTTGGTTTCCTCCATACAAGCTTATGTCTCATCATCAGTGCATAATTTATTCATTTTCCTATTCCCATACAGAGGAAGTTAGTAAGTTTGGCACCATTACTAAGCCAGCATTGCGAAAACACTATAATATGCTACTGGTAGGAGTTGTTCACAGAAGAAGAAAAATATTCTGGAGAGAAGAAAAATCTAGGTGAAATTGCTGATGATTTTCGAATGATAAATATATAATAGAGATAAAATGGTTTTCTACTTTGTCAAATTATATCTTTTTTCTTTTTTGGGAAACATGAACCTCATTCAATCAACTTTAAAATTTTGTAGGAACATTGAGAGAACTATCTAAAACACTAGTTGAAGAATCCATTAGATCTAAGCAACATAGACTGATTACCTGTCGTGTCAAACTATTCTTGCTTCAATTGGTCCACGATTTTGTTGGGAGTCCGGCTTTTAGTTTGGATTGGTGGGTTTGCATTTGAGAGTGGTTTTTAGGTAATTTTGAGGTCTTTAAATATTACACATTCCAATGATGCTGATCATTAGAAATGCTTAATCATTTTTTCCTTCATAGGTTCTTACTCTTTTTTAATCCTTCCCATACACGTTCTTCTGGACTGTTGCTTCTGCACCTTGTGTGACTGTGTTAGGAAAGATGTGCTTGGACAACCATATAGTAGAACCATATCTTGGTCAAGAAGTAATCACCCTATGATGACAGGCCATACATCCAATTTAGCTTTGAGTGATAGATCATTCAAGTTGTAAATCATGCAGTCATCTAACAGTTTAAACTTTCATAGAAATCTGCAGTAGTCTGATACTTTCTGCATGTGGAACATGATTCATCAAAACTGACATATCCCCACGGATAGCTGCAAAATTTCCGTGTTCAAACAGCAGGAAGAGGAAAAAAGATGCCATTTCTGTTTTTCAGGCAAATAAAATCTCTCCGTGCTCAGAAATCATTTGTTTCAACATTTTTCTCATGACAAATCTATTTCAAAAGTTCCCCTTCCTTGTTCTGGTTTGGCATGAAAGATATTTCATTTATTGCCTTATGGTACTTCCTGTTTAGGGAACTAGTAGTTTGGCCATTTCACATTCAGAGCCGTGCTATGACCGTGTATAATCTGATGTGCTAAGATTTTCTACTCCAACTGATAGAAATTTTGCACTTGTGCTGTGAAGTTATCTATAATGAGTGGCATTCTTTATCTTATAACAGCTTGATGTTGACATCACTACTCGCGTTCAAGTGAAGGAAGATGGACCGAAGAGGAGGTATGCATTTTCATCAGACCATCTTTGTATAGCCAAATACTAGATTCCCTGGATTTTGGTAAATTACACATCTTTGTATTCAAGAGAGGTTATTAATAGATTGCTTATGCAAATTTATCCTGCTTTGGACCAGCTTGCTTTACGTAGAGACAGCAGATCGACCTGGATTGCTTGTAGACATCATCAAAAATCTTGCTGACATTAATATCAATGTCGAATCGGCAGAGATTGATACAGAAGTATGATAGATTAGCCTGTTTCTTGTATCACTTCTGTTTGCAGCTCTATACATTTTCAAGTTGTTTGTATATTATGGTCCCATTTAAAAGGTGTTCTCACTTACAGGGGTTGGTGGCTAAAGATAAATTTTATGTGAGCTATGGAGGAGCAGCACTGAATAGCTCATTGTCTCAGGTAATTGATGATGACTTAAAAAATCTTGCTTTCAGAGCATCTCAAAAGACTCTGTGCTCACATATTCTGTTGAATTTATGTCAAATGTAGTGATTTGGTGGAATAGATGGTTGTTAAATTCCTATTCTGGATTGTAAAATCATAAGATCATATGAGTTAAGAATAATGTAACACAATGATTTGAAAGTGCTTATTCAGTATTCTCCTCTTCAAGAGTACAGAAAGAAGCTAATTTATAGAGCATAGAAATCAACACCCGGACCAACTACACAACAAATTCTCCAATGTGCCCCCCTCAAACACAATCTGGTGGACAAGCACACCAATTAAGCACAAATTATATCTTCAGTGCTATGTATTGAATCCTGAAAGCCAGAAAGCGGCTACAGTTGTGGATCTGAAACATGACCATGAGTCTATATCTTTAGAAGGATCTTCTTGGGTTCCTATCTTAACTGATGAAAACATGGGAGTGATTCTTCTGATCTCATGGGCTAAATTTGATATAATTACCATATAGATTAAAATTCTAAAAAAAAAAAAAATATTCATTTGAAATTTTAAGTTCATGAACTAAAATATATAGACCTTACTGATATTCTATTTCTAGAATTAATGTGTGTTTTTAAATTATTCATGAGTTTTATCTTATTAAAACCATTATTCGATAAAAATAATTATGTTTTATACCATGTAGGATCAAAATTTTGACTATCATCTTTGGGAGCACGTTGTATGAAGACTTTATCTATGAAGTCTGTTATTTGTACTCACAGGTTTTACTCGCATTATTATTCTGAAATTGCAGGTGGTAGTTAATTGCTTGCGATACTACCTTCGAAGGCCAGAAACGGATGTTGATAGTTACTAACAACTGGACCAAGAAATTGTGATGTAAACAAAATGTAACCATTCTTCTAGCACAAACTCTATTGTCTTGGATCAACAAATACACATTTTCATCAGTGTCAAGTTCGATCTGGAAGAGACGTAGCAAAACTTTTCCACCATGAACCTATGAATGAGAAAGCAGTAGATAGAAATGTGGCGTCAATTTCTAAAGGGCCATTTGTGCGTCATAGAGTGGCCGCTGTATTCTCATGGCGCACTCTTTCCCATGAGGTAATTGATCCACATCATGTTGTGTGATTCTATTTCTTTCAGCCAGAAAGGATGAATATCATTTGCTTGGTTATCGTTACTTCACTTCTTATGCTTTTGACGTCTCTCCCACATTTGATTGGAATTCCTACGTCTTCCCAAATAATATCTACTTATACATTGGCTTGATTTTCTTCATATATTATTTTCTTGAAGCACAATGGCCACTGCTGTCACCGAAATTTGACCTTATTGTGTTTATGATCCAGTCAATGGACGCACGGTAAACAGTTGAATCGAATGAACTCGTAAATATTATCTTGGAATCTTTCTCATCATTACATTAAGGTAGTGACTTTTACTTGAAAAAAAAATTGCCTTCACTTATTTGTACTCGTTCAATCTATTTCTTAATCAGTATGTTCGAACTTCAAACATCTTTTCCAGAAGTCTTATGTCCACTAATATTGACGGATGGAAGAAACTGTGTACATCTTTTGCTTAGTGTGACGACCTCTTGCCCAATAAAAGTTCTAATGTAAGCAAGATTTGTGGCCAGTGACTGGAAACTAGCAGTCATGCCTGCTACCAGCGTTGCTTTATCTACTATATATTGACGAAGCACTGATCCTGCTGCAGGGGTGTCAATGGTTCGGTTCGGTTCGGTAAAAAAAATTTCCGAACCGAAATTTTGGTTCGGTTCGGTTTTTTGGTTTTCGGTTTTCAGATTTTGGTTTTTGGTTTTTCTGCGTCGAACTTATCGGACTTGAAGACGGTGAGCCTTCCTCCAGCTTCGCGCTGTTCTCCTTCACCGGCGGCGTCTCCCACGATCGCGCCCGCCTTCGCCGTGGCCATCCTCGATGGAATCGCAGCGCGAGCGTTGGGCTCCCGGTGATTGATGTCTGGTTCCTCTCTTTCGTTTCACTTCTTTGGGCTGACCGGTCTCAAGAAACTTCGCAGCAAGCGCGCATGGACACGTCGCATCTTCCACATTCAATTCCATTGCCCCCAAAAACCTCCCCTGCCTCAAATCAAATGGTCCGAATTCCAATCAACTGAAGTAACAACAACAGGGGTCCGTGACTCGAAGAGCAAGAACCGGGCAGATCTAAAGCAAAGTAAATGATTTGAGCAGTTAGTGGAGAGAGAGAGAGAGAGAGAGAGAGAGAGAAAGAGAGAGAGAGAGAGTTGGTGGGGGAAGAAGAGAGAGGGCCGAGGAAGGAAGTGTGCCTGTTAGAGCAGTGAAAGCTAAGAATCAGAGCTCGCCTGAAGCCCCGCGGGAGAGAGAGAGAGCTAGAGGAGACGGGAATTGGGAGAAAATTTTATTTTTATCGGTTTGTGGTTCGGTTCGGTTAACCGATAAAAACTGAACCAATAAAAAAATATCGGTTTTTAATGAGAACTGAACCGAACCAAAAAACCGAATTTTTTGATTTTTTTGGTTCGGTTATCGGTTCGGTTCCTGACACCCTTAATATTCACTGCTTGAATTCAGTTGCCCAAAAAAATTTGCTTGAATACCTTGGAATTGCAATGGAACTCTGTTGACACCAGAGCCCTAGGACTGTCCCACCTTTTCTAATGACCATTTTTGTGCATCCTAAAGTCACTACTCTATTCCGTAAAGGGTGAGCACCAGGCAAATGCTAGAGTTATCTGTATTTGTTTTCTTCATAATGGACGCCAGCATAATTTGCAGCGTATCTCGACATGTGGGATGAGTGGTTGGCGGATCAGAGTGAGACAACGATGTCGATGATAATAAAATACTTTGTCAGTAGGAGTTGAAGAGCCATACAAAAGAGAGTGGCTTTCTTCAATTTGCCTTCTTTATACTCTTCAAGCACCGAATATGGTATAAGACAAGAACACATCGATATATTGTACGAAGTGGCCACAGAAAGGCGGCCAAAAGTGAGCCTGAGTGACAGTTGGTGCCATGTTCAAGTGAACTACTTCCTTCTTTTCAAAGGAAAGGGTTTTGTTTTTTAAGAGGAAAAGACAGAATAATGGCGTTCTATTATTATCCAGTAAACAATCTGCCGTGCTTGTCCTGACGTAGAAATCCTCAAATGTGCAGTTTGCATGTCTTGATTCTTGCGGAGAAAAAACTCAAATCCCAGCTTGTGGCAATTCTTGCTTCTCCCCTAAAGAAGGGCAAACAAATGTCCCCCAAATTTCAGATTTTGTTCGTGACGCTCCTCCATGTTCATCTTATTAGGGGTTCTGACCCTGATCCTATCCAAGACTTCTGTATACCCAGCAGAGAAGAATCTGCGACCACCATCCAGTGCAAGAATTCATCTCTAGTCACGGTAGAAGACTTTGTGTTTTCCGGGATAAAGTTCCCTGGAAAGTTCAGCCAAACAGGATTATCAGCCACATCGATGAATGCAAACATCTTCCCGGGGCTAAACACGCTCGGTATGTCCTTTGTAAGGGCGGATTTCGATGTCAACGGGATTAATGTCCCGCATCTTCATCCCAGAGCAACCGAGGTAGCTTTCGTGGTGGAGGGAAGGGTTTATTCAGGGTTCGTCGACACTCAGAACAAGGTCTTTGCCAGAGTTCTAGACAAAGGTGAGGTGATGGTTTTTCCGAGAGGTCTAGTCCACTTCCAAATGAACGTGGGAGATAAGCCTGCCACTATTCTGGGGAGCTTCAACAGCCAGAACCCTGGACTGCTGAGAATTCCATCTGCCATTTTCGGGTCCGGGATCAGGGACGATCTCTTGGAGAAGGCTTTTGGGTTGAGCTCTGAGGACATGGCTAAGTTGAAGAGAAGGTTTGCTCCACCTACATAGGGTTGAAGTGGTGCTATTTTCCAAATTTCGAATAAGAGGTTAAGATTGCTTGTATCTGTCAATCAGACTGTAGTGTTATGTATTTAATAAAATGAAGTGATCGAAACAAGGGTTCCGAACATGAAAATTCATCGCTTGTTCTTGGATTCCCTTTATGTTCTCGACTCGATATGGAACGGATGCAGTCATAAGTACAGATTGGTCACCAGTTCACCACCTTTAATTACTTCACATTTTCTTCAACAAGACTCTTTCTTCCGGTTGGTAGGATTAAAGATGAGGCGACATGATTGAGTACGAGAGGAAAAAGGCTGGAGGGTAACTCATTTTGTCACTCCGAATGTGCTGTACTGAAAAAAGCCATCATATCTGCTCATGTCAAAGCCATCATGTCTCCTTTACTAAATTGAAAAGGTAAAAGGCAAACCTTCCGCATGCGTCTATCGCGTCCCTTGATTGCTGCTCTTACCTGTGAGAAAAATAATGTGCATCATGACAAGAACATGGATCACAATTTGTGAGAGATCTCTTCTGCTTCTTTTAGTTATGTTCCTTCTGATCTCTAGTGGTCCAAGTTAGTCGCCTTGAAAGTGGGATCCTATGCCCTAAAGCATTTTCCCATGGATATTGCTCTCTCTCTCTCTCTCTCTCTCTCAAAAGTAAAGCTTGAACTCTAACTAATTTTTCATCCACAAAGGAGTGGTCCAAGTTATTCACCTAATCCCTAATTTGTGCTCCTTTTATGATCCATCCATAGAGGGGTGGTTGGCTTTTCCTACAGTTCTATGAATGGCAACCTAATGCTGGATGACATTTTTCAAACTTGGAGAGAGAATTCTATGTCTCGTGACTGATGACTGTGGAGACTTTATAAGAGTTCTTCTATATAAGATACATTAATTGATATTAAAATTTATTGTTTTACGGGTTGGTTTAATGATGTGAAATATAAAGATTTTTAATTAGTCTAACATGAAACTGGCTTGTGTGGATCGAGTAAAAACCAACCAATGATGAGAGGGCCTATGGCTTAAAACTCTAAAAGTGGTGCTCAAATTTCTCCTCTAAACCTAATGATGCACAAATAATGAGCATTTAGTAAATGCTAAAGGTAAGGGACAATCTCATTGAGCCAATGACACAGAGAACAATAGAGGAGGAATACTTGAGTTTTGGATTATCACTATTCTGCATTAAGAATCATGTATTCCAAATTAGGTGCATAAATTTCTTTTTCTCCATTAATGCGTTTTAGATTCTAGTTATAGAGATTTTGGGTGCTGTTTTGACGGCTTGCAGACTTGTCTACATAATACTAACATAATACTAACATACCCGATTTCTTTCATTGTGGTGAGGTCACATTCAAGGACCGAAACAGTGTTTGTGCATTGGACCTGTGTAGTTTATCTTATGAGACCTAATACCATTCAAATAACAAGTTGGAGAAGCTTGGTTCGATCTAGATTTTGACATGCCCTACGACACTCTTCACCTGACATGTGCATCTGGGCAAGTATATCGGCTTGTAAGAAGACGAGCATGGCAAGCAGACGCAGAGCAGCAACCACATAACAAACGTGATGACAACCGTCAACGATGAACATCACATTCGAATTTACATAGATGAAACTCGAAGAAAACACACCATCATTCGAAGAAGCAGTTCTACAAACCCCAAAACTAGTTCCTACTCAAATACTTGAACTAAATTTCCAACGCTTAGAGCAAAGCAGTTAGCATTTCGTTCCAAGTATCGGGCACGCCTGGAAGGCACCAGTGGCTGCAATCAGATGAGAAGCCTCTCGGATTCTGCCTCTCCTGCTGGTTCATCGCTCTTCTGTACACTGAAGGATGCCCGTCTCTCCTTAGTGCAGACATTGCCGTTATGTCCTGCAAATACACAGGGAATCTCATCCTCCTCACCACTTGTTGCAGCACGACCAGCTGCTCAGGGACATGCCGGTGGCTGAAGTAAGCCAGAGGTTGCTTCTGATTGTAGCATTTCCACCCATTTTCCCTAGGCACACAAGGGGACAAGTCAAAATGATGCTCTCATTATAAAGAAGATGGTATTTTACTTCGGACCCTAAGTTTTAATACATTATAAGGTCATGCAGTGCTTTTACTAACAAAAACCAAACTCTGCCTCTCTCTGTCTACAAAAAGCAATTCCTCCTCGTCTTCTTTGATGCCATCTCAGGACAAAGCTCTACTGCTTTGAACTAGTAGACAGATAGGTTTCTTTTTTTGGAGTCTTTAATGAAAAGAGTTTAAAGTATAAAAGCAAGTGCAAGTACCTGTTGTGCCTAGGTGACATGCTTCTGAAAATGACTCTGGTTCTCCGAGGATCTAGATTCAAGTCCACCCATTTGGCCCATGTAGTGAGTCCTTTTTCATAAGCCGCCATTGGATTTATGTTCGTGAACATGGATCTTCCCTCCATGTAGTAATCCCACCTGAAATTGATGGTTCCACATTCTAAAATCAGCAGAATAAACTTTTTTGGCTCTACAAACGTCATGTTGGCAACATAACGATGCTTCTGATATGATCTTCGAGAAAGGGGAATGAATTCGCTTTTCAATCTTCGGAAGACTAAAACAGAAAAAAGGTAAGAGGCTGGTATTCATCTTACGAACTCCATTTGTCCGAGTGAGTCCACCAGTGAGCAGAATCGAACACGAGGACGTCAACTCCTCTCCAATACTTGGCATTCTCCTCAATCAAATCCAAGTGCAAGATTCTCTTGTTTTGAGGCCCTTTGGTCAGCTCCACAAGCAGTGGAGCCCAGGAAAATTCTATCGACGTCTCGAAATCCTGCCAAGAAAGTTATGCGCATTAAAGAAAAAATTCAAGTGGCATTGAGTTTTCTAGTAATAGAAGCATCGACAGATGAATAAAAGTTATACAGCACAACAAGGTCAAGTAACAAATTTGAGCTTTTTTAGATGAGTTGGTTGATCATTATTCCACCATAGCTTTCAATCTTTTATGTAAGACAGACTGCTTGCACTAGTATTATCACAGAAAGAAGTTTGGGAAGTGGGTAAAAATCAACTTCCCAATGTCAAGGTCTCTCACCATTGCATGAAAAGCCATGGAAGGGCCGTTGTAAGACACTGTTTTCCGGCCGGTCGGAATCACGCCTTGCACTAAGCACACAAGAGATTCCCACTGATTCCTCATAATGGAATCGCCCACCAGCATTATTCTCTTCCTTCTCATCTTTGCCAGAAATTTCAGTGCATCAAACCTGAAAGACAACACTCCCAAAGACTATAAAGGCCTTCATATGGTTCAGGCAAAGCAAGAACAAAGTCATAACATTTCCCAGGTTTTTCTTCTTCTTTATCAGAAAGAGGATGTGATGATGGTAATGATACCTAGGCAGTGAGCATGCATGGGGCTTCCACCTCCACTTCTGGTAATCCGAATCGGGTCGTCCGTTTCTCTGGCAAGTCACGGTGCTGCTGAGGTAAGGGCAGTTGGAATCGTAGAGAGGGTACGATTCGTCCACCACCCACTTCCCGGTCGACATGTCGCAGCTCTGCCTCCGAGGATCGTGCCTCGACTGGACCATGTCCACTCCATCCTCTTCGTCCGGCCACGAGCTGTCTTCTTCCTCCACCAGGTCGTTCACGAAGTGCGTGGACTGGCAGCGCTCCAAGTGGGCGAGACGGGCAATGCAGAAGAAGAGGAGGATCGAGAAGAGCTTGGGTCTCGCCACTTCGGCCATTGGAGAGCTGAAGGTCCCCCCTTGAAAGGAGTAGCGAAGTGAAACGTCCACTTAAAAAGGGAAGTTGACCGCAACATTGTTTCCATCAAGGCATGATTTGCGGTCTCGAGAGGTCCCACATCTCCCTACCTCCCTCCCTCTCTCCCTCTTTCCCTCCCGTGATTTCCATGTCTTCTTGTAATGATGATCTCCAGCACTGTCCTGGTATCGACCGTGATCAAGGACTGGAGCCGCGTGGGCTGTTCACCGATGTTACTCCTTCGAAAGGGAGATGAAGGAGGACGACGAATGAGCAAGACTTCGTACGTACTACGTACGTCGACCGATGTTGTTTCGCAAAGATAAACACCTGCTCCTTAGCTTTGCTCCTCGGCGAATCGACCGTAGAGCAATCGATGGCATAAGATGCTGTCCTCCCTTAGTCGTACAGGAGTTGGTGCGGTCGAAAGGTGAAAACGGAAAAGCAAATGACCATCTCGCCCCGTGAATTGCGGACGAGGGGCACTCCTTCACCTTCGCTTTTGACGGACGAAAGAGGAGGGGGGGCACTTCCTTTTTCTTTCTTTTCATTTATTTAAGGCTGAAAACAACACCACACCCAACAACAACGACATAACTACCGAGATTACGGCAGTGGCCAACCTCTCCACTTTGGAAGGGGATTCCCCCACCTGGGGGCTAGGGCCCAGAGGTGGAGGACATGTGAGCGAGGGGAGTGGGGTTTCACAGCCTGTACATAGCACAGGCAGTGACTTGTACAATAGATATAGGATTAAAGACCTGACTTAGGAAAAAGAAAGAATTGGAACAACTTTGAAATTCGAGGCCTGTTAGTTAACTGGCCTAATAGTAATTAATTCTATTTTTTTGGTTCTTGAGAATAAAAATATATATAGAAATCCGTTTGATAAATTTTTTGTTCTAAAAAATAAATTTGTTCCTAAGAATAGATTTGAAACAAAAATACGAAAGAAAAAAAAATCACTTATTTGTTTTCGGGAACTATTTCAAAATCAAGCTTGACCTATTTTTCTTCTTTTCTCCTTATCTATTTGTCTTCTTTCCAACTGATCACTAGCCACTATCGGACCTCACCCAGCCGATCACTGCAAGCCTCGGCCTCGCACATTTGGCAAGGTCCAATGAGCTCGCCGAACCTCGCCTAGTTGATTGCCGGCCACTGTGGCCGATAGTCGGCCATCGTTGGTTGGCAGTTAGCCACAAAGGAGGAACAAGGAGAGAAAATGGGGGAAAAAGAGAGAAAAATAAGAAAAATATAACAAAAGTATTAAAAAATTAAAAGAAACAAAAAAAAATTTGAGAGTTCTACTAAGCGTATTTTTATTTCAAGAATAAAAACTTTGGACAATTACCAAGCGTCTTTAAATGCTCAAAAATTGTTCTCAAGAATAAATTAAAAAAAAAATCATTTCTGAATGGAAATTGTTTCATAGAACATAATAGTTATCAAATGTATCCTTAATCTCTTGATTTTGTAACAGTGAAAAAGGCCTCTTCGATCTAGTCAACTTTGACAAAAAAAAAATATATATAGTCAACAAATCAAGCCACAAATTTAACACTTGACCTAAGAGTCCTCAACCAAGTCACAAATTTAACACTTGACCTAAGAATCCTTGAGCAGACCACATGGTGCCACTTCGAGGCAAAAGAGGCCTCAAAAGATCTGAACATGACCCTTGTTCTGATATTATGCGAAATTAATATTTAAATATTTTAGTAGTGATTGCAATAACCCGCTCAAGTGTACCGCTCGCAAGTTAGAAATAGGGACCTATTTTGACACTTCCTGGACCGTATTGGAGGAGCTCGGTACAAAAAAAAAATGAAAAAAAAAAAAACCAACGCTGATATGGATTGGAGAACGTGCATCGAATTGTATTAATTTCATAAATATGGATACAATCCTTGTATTTGAACCTCATTGTTCATTCAAAGATTTCCCATCCGTAATATTGAATTTAAAAAGGTGGCGAAACTATTCAGAATTATTTGGATAAACGTCAGTTTCCACCCATAATGGATCCATACAAAAGTCCAATCTGTTGACTTGGATAGATTTCAGATTTGATTCATATGTCAGCCCCGATTTAGGTTATGTTTGTCTAATTTTCTTCGTTGCCGTTTTAGTTTAGTTACTTAACAATTCAAGACAAATTGTCCTGTTTTGATTGGAAAGTTATGCCAAACTCGCATGGATGACAATTTCTCCCTTTACCCTCAAACTACGGCTGAAAATATTCTAGTTGCACCATATAAATTTGCTACGAAAATTGAATTTTGATGGCATTTACTTGTAGGCTGACCTTGTTTAATAACCGGTCAAATAGTACTTGATTTTATTCTTTTATTTCCTGGAACAAAAAAAAAAAAAGAATAGAAATCTATTTGGTAACTCTTTTGTTCCCGCAAATAGATTTGGAATAGATAAAAAAGTATTAAAAAAATTTATTTCTTTATTTTGAAAAACAACTCCAGAATCAAGACCACTTTCTTTTTTTCTCTCTTATTTTCTTTTTTTTTTGTTCTTTTTCCTTTCACTAGTACCGGCTAAATGAGGGCCAGTGGCCTCATCAAAGCCTCGCCGATAGTTGGGCAAGACTCGACCTCACTAGGCCACAACGAGGTCGGCATCACCTGGCCATGGTGAGGGCAAGCTTTGCGGTGGCCCAGTAAGATCGAGCCTCGTTGGTTGCTAGGCGAGCTCAGGCTTAGGCCAAAAGTCATAAAAGAATTTGAGGTTCATATTAAATGTATTTTTATCTTGGAAATATAAATTTTGGATAATTAAATGCTTAAAAATTTATCAAAAGAATAGAATCAGAAAAAATCATTTCTAAGAATAAATTGTTTCCAGAATAGAATAGTTACTAAACAAACCGTAAAGAGCTTTCACCATCTACAAACTTGTATAGGCTAAATAGTTTATCGAGTATCGACTATCTACCTTCATTTCACTCAAATTGGACAGTAGAAAAGATTCTCCAGCGTTACTAAGATGCATCTTCTCCGAATTCAATAGTAGTTAGAACTGATCTTTGCTTCCTTCATTCGATATTGCATCTTTGAGAGTCAAAATGTTCAGATTTGAAAACCAATCTACTCAGTTTATGACAAGATTTTCCAAATTCTCTTGAGGATTGCAACAATTGTCCAAGGCTTAGAGAACACTGATTGAACCGCATGTGCCCAAGCTCAGACCAAAGTGTGGTTTTGGGCCAAGCGAGTCCATCTCCTTGCAAACATACTGCTAAAGAAGCTGTGTACATCTTGACCACTGCCCGCCCATCGCCGCCTCCACTCGTTGTGGCAGTTAAAACCCATGAGCAAGCGAAGCTCAAAGTCAGCGGCCTCTGGTATGAACCGAGATAGTCCTGGAGCCGAGGTGGTCACGACCTCTCGTTTGAGCCACCTCCAATTGTAATCCATCGTTCGACAGCGTTTAGATCCGGGTTGATTTACGATTTTTTCCACTGATCGTTGAGTTGAATCTAGCTCCGAGTTTTTCCTCTTCGTTTCATGTCAAGCTCTCGCGATGTCGTCGATGAACATCGAGCTGGAGTCGTCAATATCAGTCTTCGTTTCTCGGTGATACCTGCGACCGAGACCTTCACTGTGTTAGTCTTCTATCCTATTTTCTTTGATGTGTGTACATATGGTGGACTGAAATGGCTACTTGAGGGAGGAATTGATGACCGATCGTAGATGGATGTAGTTCGGCGATTGGAAGTTATCGCCTATAATGTGCCGTGATGGTCGGAGTAGAGAACCGATGAAGGAAACCCGGCGATTGGGTCGGGTGAAAATCCGGCGAAGAGTTGATCTGAAGAGAATATACTCTCGGCCGGTTCTCGGTGAGGGACAGTGGTTCTCGGTGTGGGAGGGGAAAGATGCAGTAAAAAGGAAAGAATTAGAAAATAAATAAATAAATAAATAAATAAATAAATATATGAATGTGTTGTATTTTTGTTTATGCTTTTGAATGAACTCTTTGTTCAAAAGATGTATTTTTTCATAAGAATTAGAAAGATGAACATTTCTTTCTTCAATAGTTATGACATAGTCTGATTTTTTGAAAAACTTCAATTTTGATTGCTTGTATATTTCCTTAAGTTGTATTTTAGGAATTTCCCAATTTTCTATAGATTTGTTGAAATCTTCTATCCTTACTTCTTCTCTATATATAGGACTTGGATCTGAGTCCATTTGTGATAGAGAACTAGAGGAAGATGTAGATCTTCTATGTAAGCTCATACTTAAGAATATATATATATATATATATATATATATATATATATATATATATATATGTTGTGAAGTTGTGCTGGAGGTCGGCTGGATCACAAGGGTTGTAAAAGGTCTTATTGGACAGAAAATGTAAATGACGAGAAAAGTTTAGGTAATGAGACTGAAGATAATTAAGTTCAATCATAGAAAAGGTTGTGGAATGTAAAGGGCATGCTGACAATTGGGTTCCCCGTCAAATTCATCCATCATGTTCCGTGCTTTCCGCGAATTTTCCCTCCAGACTTTTGCATTCGGTCAACTTTGAGTCGTGACGCTGACTAGAAGAAACCGTGTTTGTAGTATTATGTTTCCATGGCCATCTCTTCCACGAGCTTTACCTGCACCTGCCACCAACGCTTCTCAAGAGCCTCAATCAACAGGAGGACCATTTCTATCGTCGCGTTTCCATCTTGATTACTTCATATGTGGAATCAATTCGTCTTACCTCTTTGTTTTTTTTTTTTCTGCAATCCAATCCAAAAGTTTCTAGCATTTGCAGTCGATCCTTGTTACAATTTAAGGCCATCCTACTTAATCTCGTTGGCCTACGTTCTTCGCCTCTCATATGGAAATTGTTGCTTCCGTTGTGTCCTCACTCTTGGTAGAAGGCGGAAAATTTGTTTATCGTTCAATCAGTTCCAAGATCAGGAGTTGCTGGCATGGAGAAACGTTGGGAGATGCCGCTGATTCTCACATAAAGGTGGCGGAGCTTATTCCCTGCCCTTCGATTAGAGACCACACGACCGCATCACAGACAATGGCTCGTATTCTACAATTGTTACACGATGATAAAGCACGGCGAATTGGAATATGGGGAATGGGAGGAGTAGGCAAAAGCTACCTGGTGAAGAACCTTAACAACAAGCTCAGCAGCACTTCGTCATCACAGAAACCTTTCAGCTTGATTATCTGGGCGACTGTTTCAAAAACTACCTCATCCCAAGAGCGGGATCTGAAGAATCTGCAGAAGAAAATAGCCAGTCGGTTGAACTTGAAGGAGGAGGAAACCATGGAAAGGACAGCTATACAACTTTTGGAAAGGCTTAGAAGCGAAAAGTTTCTTCTCATTCTTGATGATGTATGGGAAGCCATCAACTTGGATCTTGTTGGTATCCCGCAACCCGAAAGCCATTTGGGGTCTAAGATTCTATTGACAGCTCGGTCTTTGCATGTTTGTCGAACAATGATGACCGATGTTGAAGTTAAGGTAGAAGTCCTGATGGATGAAGAAGCATGGGAATTATTCAAGGAACACGCCGGAGAAGTAGCTGATTTGCAGAGCATCAAACCATTAGCGGGAACTGTCTGCAAAGAATGTGGAAAGCTGCCACTGGCTCTCATAACCGTGGGTTCAGCGATGAGACGGAAGGAGCGGGTTGGCCTGTGGGAGGATGCTATAAATGAGTTGAGAATGTCAAGACCTTCTATTCACGGTATAGAGCCCAACTTGTACAGCTCGTTAAAGTTGAGCTATGACTCGCTGCAGAACAAAATGCTCAAATCTTGTTTTCTGTATTGTTGCCTGTATCCAGAGGACTATTCCATTCTCATAAGTGAACTTGTTGAATGCTGGTGGGCTGAAGGTCTGATCGGCAAGCAACTTCCCTATCATGCCGCTTTAAACAGGGGAATTGCCTTGATTGAGAGTTTGAAAGACTCCTGTTTACTGGAGACTGGTGATTCAGATAATAGCATAAAGATGCACGATGTGGTTCGTGATGTCGCGATATGGATCTCAACATGTGCAGGTCCAGAATCCAAGTTTCTTGTTCGAGCTAACATCGGAATAACTGAAATTTCAGAGTTTGAGTTGCAAAGTAATCTGGAAAGGGTCTCTTTTGTGAGAAATGGTATAGAGACATTGTCTGATCAGGAGATAGAATGTCCGAACGTGATATCTTTATTTCTCCAGTGCAATGCCTTCCTACACAATATTCCAGAGAACTTTCTGCGGGGATTCAGAGCAGTGAAAGTAATGAATTTAGGGGGAACCCAAATAAGGACATTGCCCATTTCTCTCCTCCATCTGCAAGATCTTCGCGCTCTTCTTCTGAGGGGTTGTAACCATCTTGAGGAATTGCCTCCATTGGGATGTCTTACCAAACTCGACATACTTGATCTCCATGATACAAGTATCAAGCACCTGCCAGAAGGGATGGATCAACTAACAAATTTAAGGAAGTTAGATCTATCATACACACTCAACTTGGAATTCGTACGACCAGAAACGGTTTCTAATCTGACTTCCCTGGAATTCTTAGACATGACAGGAAGTAGTTACCGGTGGCTCGTCAAGCAAAGACCTCCACTGCTCTCCTTTGACATTTACTTCCAAGAGGGCCACACGGAGCATAGGGCAACCCTGGAAGATTTACAGTCCTTGCAAAGGTTATCCGTCCTACATCTATCCTTGCATGATACAGTGAAGGCCTTTGAAGAAAGCGACGTTTATTGGATAGGAAGGCTGAAAACATTTCAGTGCTCAATGAGTCTGTCGTATTCACCGCGTGATATACAAAGACTAACAAGATCCAGCGAGAAGGCTCTAATTGGAAGAGACCTCTCAGGAGACAGTTTAGAATGGTTCATGTCTCACGCAACTTCTCTAGCCTTCAATAATTGTTGCAACCTTCATGAGATTCTGGAAAATGTCGTCATAAACCGAGTGGAATGTTTTACTAATATGAAGATATTGACTCTCAAAGATGCCATGCTGAACGAAGGAAGTAATGCTCAGTTTGACCTACTTCCGAATTTGGAAGAGCTGTATCTTGATAACATTGGGAAGATAAAGAGCATGTCAATATTAGCTGATCGCTTGGGATTGAGCTTTCCTAGATTAAAAACTTTGGTGGTAACTGGATGCTACGAATTGGAGAATCTTTTCTACTTGGGGGGTCGGATCACAAGCCTGCCCAAATTGAGCCAAATCAAGGTAGACACTTGTGCCCATCTGAATGAACTCTTCCGGCACATCGCAGGAAGCGCAAAAGAACATGCTGCTGTTCCTAAATTGCGGGCAGCACGTTTGAACGGGCTACCCCGATTGCAATGCCTCTGTAGGAGAGAGGAGTCCTGGCAGAGTCTGGTGGAACTCGAAGTCGTGCGTTGTCCTTCGCTCAAGAAGTTGCCATTCAGGACCACGAACGGCAACTCGATAAAGGAGATCAGAGGCGATGCACATTGGTGGGGTAAAGTTCAGTGGGATACTGATGATATAAAGTTGTGTCTTGACCAGCATTTTGTTAAAATAATATAAAATTGATTGTTGAAGATTTAAGCATGTTGGTTGCTGAGCTCTAGATTTGGTCGTTAGTATTTTTCAAAATGCCTTGATCTATAATGAATGTCAAAAGAGGAAAGAAAACGAATCGGTGAAGCATGATTCTTGGTAGGCGCTTGAAGAAGATCAAAGACAAGAAGGGTACAAGCATTTAATGAAGAAAACCTCATGCAGCATGAAGACAAAGAAGGCTGGAAAAACTCATTGAAAAGTTCTCCACGCTTGTCTTCATGTAATCATTGTGCCTACTCATTTGGCTCTATTTATGTGCTTGTATCACTTTGTGGACTTTCTTATTTATTCTCATTTAATGTTTGTCACACATCTAATTAATTTAAAAGGTTATGGACTTCAAATTTATAGATACGCCAAAACAAAAAGCATTTGCATTTGCATTTGAATTACTTCTCCCTCCTGTCTTCATTTGTGCCTCGTTCCAAATTTTCAGGGTAGCTATTATTTTTTGGTTCCAACACGTTTCAAAGAAATACTTGATTTACAGGCCAGCCTTCGCAGGTAATTCGGTCGGACAAAGGTCGGTGTCTTGTGTTCCTTTCTATCAGAAAACTGCTGACTGACGTATCGTGCAAATCTAGGAGAAGCATTTTGTTTCAGTTGTTACTGACTCATGTTCAGGCCTCTAGGTTCGAAGACTTGGTCTGTCTATAGATGTAGGGTGCGTTTGGAATTGGCCTTGCAAAGGGGCTTTGGGCTTCTAAAGATACTTAGGTCAAAGTTGGGGTGTTTGGGAACCACTTTGCAATTCCCATTAGGCCAAAGTTGGTCTTCTGAAGGCTGAAAGCCGAAGGCAGGTGCAAGGGTGCCTTGGGCTTTCAGCTTTCTCGGCATACAACTTACACTGTTCGTCATTTTATTTTTTTCCAAAACCATCCTATTCTACTGTTCATCTTCTTCTCTGTTGAAGGACTTGTTGCTAGAAGCTCCGCCGACGGCTCGGCATGGTCGCGGTGGCCCAGGAGACCGTCGCCGGGGAGGGGTGTGACCGTCGCCGGGGAGTGGTGCGTGTCTGGGGCGCGGCGATCGCCGTGGGTCGCGGCGGGGTCGCGCGACCCCGTCGCGACCTTGCCGACCCAGATCCGGGGACGGCGAGGTCGCGCGACCCAGATCCGGGGGTGACGAGGGCCTCCCGCGAACTCACCGCCCCAGATCTGGGTCGCGGCGGTTGCTCGACGTCCGGCAGCCTCCTGCCGAGGTCGCGGAACCTCGCCGCCCCAGATCTGGGTCGCGGCGTGGTCGCCCGACGTCTGGCAGCCTCCCGCCGAGGTCGCGGGACCTCGCCGCCCCAGATCTGGGTCGCGACGGGTCGCCCGACGTCCAGCTTGCCTCGCCAGGGGTCGCCCGACGTCCGGCAGCCCTCGCCGAGGTTCGCCCGACGTCCGGCTTCCCTCGCCGGGGGTCGCCCGGCGTCCAGCAGCCCTCGCCGGGGTTCGCCCGACGTCCGGCAACCCTCGCCGGGGGTCTCCCTACCTTTGCCCTTGCCAGTTAATTTTTTTAATTTTTTTTATAATTTTTTTATCACAAAAGTCCTTTATAAGTATAATTTTCCCAAACATCATTTTGTTCAAAGATATTTCACAATAGACTTTTAAATTGTAATTTACCAAACACAATTTGCATTCTGAAAAGTCCCCTCAACCTAAAGTCCTTTGTATTTTTCCAATTGCTTTTCTCAAAAGTCTAATCAAACGCACTCGTAGTTTGCTCACGCACTTTTTCTGTGGATAAGAGTTTTTTTTTTTGGCACGTGGCTGCTTCCTCTTGCTCTGCGCATAGAGTTCCTTTGTGTTGCAAACTTGGGAAAGCGTTGCTAACTGTCAAATCCCGTCGGTCACAAATGAGCTGTCACTGGCAAGTTTTTTGAGCCAGTAACTCCTTAGTATGTCACCAATAGGTTTTGAAAAGTACAACCAATTATTTATTCCAAAATTACCCACCATTTTAATGATCTACTCAACCCTTATTTTTGTGTTTTACCAGGGTATTAACATTAAATATAATAACATAAATAGTCCATAAACTTTGACTCAATGTATAATGTGATCATTGAATTTTTAATTCATTCAATGAGGTCAATGAACTTTAACTTAATATGCAATGTAATCTTTGAACTTTTAATTTATTCAATTTGATAAGTAGATTTTAATGTTTAATAAAATTCCCTAAATTACAATATCGTCCTTCCATTAATTCAATATCAGAGATTACTTATATAGTCGAGTGACTAATTTGAACATATTTCAAAAGTTCAAGAACTCATATTGAATAAATTAAAAGTTTAGAAATAATATTACATATTAAGGTAGAGTTCATAGAGCAAATTCAATAAATTAAAAGTTTAAGGATCACATTATACATTAAACCAAAGTTTTGGAACCATCTATGTCATTTCCCTTAACATTATTAGTTGTTGTCATAATCTACCACGATTTATTTTTGGAACTTATCAATGTGCTAAAATTACTCACTTTTATACAAAATTACCAACTGTAATTTAAGTGTTTTTGCCAACTCATCTTTGATTCAATTAGCAACTAATTTTAAATATTTGTACTCACATTTGAATCGAAACCAACTAGTATATTGTCATTCCAACAATCTAAGAACGCTTATTTTCATAACTTAAGAGCATTAAGTGTCAAATTTGCTAGCTCTTATGTAGAATTACCGATTCTTATGTCCCTTTTTTTTGGGGGGGGGGGGGATCTATGTTTTTTGGATAGTTTTTTTTTTGGTCGGAATAAGATTGCCATTGAGTTTTTTTTTTTTTTAAAAAAAAGTAGTAACTCACATGTTACCAACTTTTAAAAGATATTATCAACTCATTGGTAAGTGAACTTAAATAGTTTGTAAGTGGTCAACAAACATTGGTAAGTGACGATGCTCGTCCAGCCATAGTGAGGTCGAACTTGCCAATCTCAAGTGAGGTTTGCCCTCACTAGTGGCTAGCAAGGGCAAGCTTTGCCAAAGGTTTCCTCTGGGCTATGCCCTGTGACCAGTTAAGGGAGGAAGAAGAAGGGGGGAAAATGAAAAAAGAAATAAAGGAAAAAGGAAATAAAAAACAAATAAATTCAAAAAAGATCAAAATACTATTAAAATTTGTTCACTTTAGTGCCAGTTGTCCTACAGAAAATGGCTGGAGTCCATGTCAATGATTTTCGACCAAACTTAGCTGGATGGACTTAATTATCAAAATATAAAAATATTTAGAACTCAATTGGTAAATTTAAAATGTTTAAAAATTGAATTAGCAAAAGTTTAATATATTTAGGATTTTTTGAATAATTTTTCATGTTTTTGAGTCTAATGAACAAATTTTTATTATATCATTTCAAAAAGTACCAATTGTTCCAATAGCTTCCCAACTGACTAAAGTATTGACCATGTTATACGCACAACAATTTTGAAAGTTTGTTGACCATTCCAACACTATTATTGGTTTCGGTCAAAAAAAGAACACTATTATTGATAGAGCTTAAGCTATTCTATAAAATTATCTGCTCTCATTTGAGTCAATTATCAATATGTATTTCATTATTTTCAAATAACAAACTATTTAAAATGATTTACCAATAATTATCTGCACAGCTAACCAACTTATGAAGCTACTAATTCTTATACGGAATTGTCACTTTTATCTCAGTTCACTTACCAACGTTTATTGATCACTTCAAAAGCATGTGTTCTGATAATTTACCAATATATGTTTGGGAGTCGATCCAAAGTTACCAACTTTAGACAATCACACAATATTTAACAATATTTACTGGACTTAATAGCCCCATCTGCCGATTGTATTGATGCCCTTTTCCTGCTTGAATCTTTGTAGCCTTCTTGTTTCATAATTCTATGGATAATGCAATTGCCTAGAAATTAGAAGGGCAAATTGTTGAGAACCTAGAAAGATTTATTACTTCTTCTACTGGCCAATAAACAACCTAATGAAATCGGAATAATTTTTTTTGCAAATTATAATCTAACTAAAAAGGCACCTCCAAATTAAAAGTACATGGAAGGTAACCATAGAGGAAGATCGATTGAACTCGTGCTCTTCTCTAGTCCATTCAATCTACGAAACAATGATGACTACGGTTGATAATCGACATCTTTGAGTTCACACTCACCTTCCTCATCCATCGTCCATTGCTCTGGGAACACAATTTCGCCCGACTCTATCAAGTCCACATTTATGTTGCCAATTCTCATATAAAATTGCCAATTCTTATTCGAGTCAATTACCAATGTTTATTAGATTGTTTCGATATAACCAACTATTCTTAATAATTTATAGATTTTTATTTTCGTAGCTTACCAACTTGTTAAAGCCACCACCTCTTAAATAGGAAATTACCGACTCATAAGTCATATGTGACTTTAGTTACCACGTTAATTTGATTGTTTCAAGAGTGATAGCTCTTCTGGTGACCTACCGGTAATTATATGCTGAGCAAGGTGAACAATTCCTCAGGAAGGTGTTGAACTTTTCGAAAATAATAAACTATTCCATCAATTTTCAAATATGTATTTGTGCAGCTTAAGTCACCACTCTTTTTGTGGAAAAAATTTATTCAATCAGTCTCTAATATACTGTACGAATGCCAAATCAATCATGAAATTTTTAATTTGATCAATTTAATGTTAAACATTTTCATGATTTTTCAATATAGTTTATCCAACCTAAATTGCCTGGAAATTACTAAACATGTTAGTCCAATCATTGTTGGCGATCACACGTGTCACAACTGGTGACTTGAAATGGACAGCTTGTAACCAAAATGACATCGTTTTGAGTAATTTTTTGAATTCTCTGGGTCTTTTTAAAACCTTTTTCTCGCTTTTTTCTTTTCTTTTCTTTCTATTTTTTATTTATTTTACCATCCATTCGGCCCAAATCCAAATGTTCACACTTGGCCCAAATTCCTCCCAATTGGGCTTGGGCTTTACCCGGTCAGGTTCAGTGACTCCCCACTCTTTCCTAAACCGAAACCACAAAACCTCTCTCCGCGGGACGCTCTCTTGTCCAAAACCCAAAACCCAAAACCCCGCCGCGTTCGCCCGTCGCCGCCGGCGCCTCCCGCCGCTCCTCCGATTCTTCTCCCGCATCACCCCCCCCCCCTTGCCCGGCCACCGTCATCGCCGATTCGGGCTCGGGCCTCCGAGGTCGATGGCGGCCCACGGCAACTTCGGCGGCCTGCACGACGTCGCCCTGAAGCCGCGCCTGCTCTCGAAGCTCCTGAGGGAGAGCGTCCCGGACGATTCGCGCCCCTTCTCGGACCCCTCGGAGCTCGCGAGCGTGGTCGCCACGCTCAGGGTCCACAAGCTGCTGTCTGAGGAGTCCGAGGAGTCCGCGGACAAGAAGCTGGTTGAGAGCTGGAAGAAGGCGGTGGACGCCTGGGTCGACCGGCTGATGCTCTTGGTCTCCAGTGACGTGGTACCGATCTCCCGCCTTGTCTTGGCTCTGCCGTTATTGGAGCTCGTACTTTTGTTTGACTACAGTTCCTGTCATTTTTTTTTTCCTTTTTCTGTTTCCCCTGTTGGAATGCTGTTGTAGTTTAGACTGGTAGAAGGGAACATCCTCTTTTCTTTTGGTTTTAGTGGTGCTTGCTTCTAAGGATATTAATGAATTGTGAATTGCATGCTGTATGCTAGCTCATTCAGAATGAGGTTCTATGGCTGTCCTTCTGTTGTACAGATAAAATGAAAAAAGAAGTATTGTGGCCAGGTTGCAAGGGAAGTGAGGATGAATATGAATGCTTACTGCTTAATTAGGTTGAATGTACTTCTTTTATTAGGCTATTCTTCCTTTTTGGAGGAATCGGTGCTCTTTTCTGCTGTCTTGGGTAATCTGTTGTGACCTGGTGAAGAAATTTTTGAGTGCTTACGTGTAAAGTGGAAGATGGGATCTGTTGGATTTTGTGAATTAGGTCAACGCTTGGCGGAACACAGGCTTTGTTTATGAAAGCTGACTAAACCCTTTTATGATGGCTTTGCAATTGCTTTTTTTGAACTTTGGAATTTTGGTCTCAGTATTTATGTATCTGAGCATGTGATTCTCTTCTAGCCAGACAAATGTTGGGCAGGAGTCTGTTTGCTGGGCATAACTTGCCAGGACTGCAGCTCTCACCGTTTCTTGGCATCTTATTCTTCCTGGTTTCAGAAACTTCATGCGCATGTTCAGGTATGTGAATTTTATTGTGGTTATACCTTTATTTTCTTCTCTTTCTTCATCTTTGGCTGAGTGACATACTGGTTGACTGACTGTGTTTGGTGTTTTCTTGATGTAAAACCAACAAACCAGGCAATGATACCTTGTTGCTTTTTGGTGGTTGCTTGTTAAACTATTAAATGTGTAGAGATTAAGTATCTATCTGGAAGCGTTAATCTTTTGCTTTTGGAAAGTGCAGAGTAACTTCTTTTGCATGATAAAACCGAATTGAAAGAAAAGGCAAGGCAGAAGGAAAGCTCATAAAGTGTTAGAAGGTTGTCTCCAAGTGATGCTGAGTGTTGTAATGAATTGTGCACTTCAGAATGTGTATCACTCTGCACAAGTAGCAATACCAACAAGTGTAATCTTTTGAAAGGTTCCTGCAATTAATGTAGTGCTTTTTATTAAACGCGAGTTCATTACTTCTGGACTTTTACCTTCCACAACATACTAGTAGCAATTGCATGGCAGATTTCCATTCTAGTTAATTTGGTTATGAAAATTTTAGTGTCATACCATGTTTGTTAAAGACAGAAGACTCAATCCGACTGCAAGCAAAGGTTGACTGTTACCAATGTAATTTGCCACATAGCACCCATATATGAGAAAATCCAAGCTTTTCATATTAGTTTGATTGCATTCTAGTCAGTAATAATTGATGATCAGATGCTAGGCTTAGAAAATGATAAGAAGTGTGTACCGTTGTTATTGGAGTTTAAAAACTCTCTTCCTTTCATCTTTTTGATAGGCACCAGGGGTTTCCAACTTTGTGAGAGTGGCATCTATTGCCTCACTTTCTGACTTATTTACAAGGTGAGCTGTCTTCTGTTTTTCCTTTGGCCTTCTACTTATGGAATTAAAATATCCAGCTCATCCACTACGTCTTATCGATGCCTAAGAAAGCGTGGCACTGTAGTGTGGGTAAGAATCAAATAATTGCAGATTTTGTGTTACTCAGCATCATTCTATAATTATAAACGATTCTGGATCTACTTCGTCTGCTACTTCACATGTCTCATATATTACTTCTTGATTATCAAGAATGTCAATGAAGGATTTGTAAAGAAGATCTTTTTTATATACAATTAGCTTCTCATAAAGAGCATCAAGTATGTGCAAGACTTATGCTAAATTAAGTGCAATAAAAAGATCCAAAATTTCAGAAAAAAATTTGTAACTTCAATGAATAGCTGTCTTGATTGCTACTGGGGCGACTAATGGTATATCTGCATTTTGAACTAAAAAAGAGTTCTCATACTGTTGCCTAGGAGGCATGTGTGCAGGTGTATGCATAATCAAACTTAGATGGAGACAGCATAGTTGCTGATGACGATGATGATGTTGTCATTTGATAAATATGGTGCTTCGTCACATCTTCTCAGTTCTGTTGACCAGTGGCTTCATGATCCTTGTGTTTTTCCTAAATAGAACAATTGATGATTAGCTTCGTTTTAAAAGTGATGAGATTATTGGATATTGAAAACCTCAATCGATGGAAGATTTTATGAGATTAACTGATCATTTTCCATCAAAATTGCAGCAAAAGCAAAACGAAAAGGCAATGAGAAAGTGACAGCTGATAATTACTCCCTTACAGCATTTTTAATTATATCTTACTTCAAGCAACACCTATGCCACCATCTGTTAGTTGACCTTGAACAATGCAAGAGCCTTAGGTTCCTGTTTACCTGATTCATGGTTTAGTCATTGCGTGCTTTATTTTCCTGGACTAGGTTAGGTCAGTTTCCCTATGTGAAGAAAGATGGTGTTAGTTTTTCTGGGAAGCTAATTCAACCATTTTTGAAGCTTTTAAATGGAGATGGATCGGAGGCTCTTTGGGTTAGTAATTCTCTCCTTTTGCTTTTTCTTCAATGTCAACCTAAATATTCTATTATACTTTGCTTTTGTTTTTAAACTCTGCAAATTGAAAGGTGGAGAAGGGCCTCTGTGCTTGTGGATGCGATTGTTAGATTGAACTTAGAGTTTGTAAATGTTGCAATTGCTGTTTAAAGCATTGTGATTTAAGCTTATGATTCATATAAGTGCTCACAAAGACAGCAATTTCGAAAAGTTATCTCTTCTACCCAGGGCACAATTTGGTGCTTTATGTCCAGCTTCTTGATTCATCCTTAAACCTGAAATACCCAATGCGGTAACTCGCACTATGCCAATGATATAAAATCTACTTTGAGAACCTTTTACGCTTATGAAATGGAACTTTTGAACTGATTGTTTTTTCAATTGAATGAGATCTTACATTGTTGGGATTGCAACTTCTGATGTGATGCTTTTATATAATGCAACACTTTGCGTGTAAGCATGCCTGAAACATGTCATTCTTTCCGAATGTTAATTTTGTCTGTAGAATTAAGGCAAAATTACAGACAAAATTGTCCCAACTTTTGTTCTTGTAATCAGCTAACAGAACTTTTGGTGGGTCTGTATGTGATGATCCTTATGATTCTAAATTATTGCAGTTTGCTTGTGTAATAGTACTCGTAGCAATTTACCCATCTCTCACATCTTGGCTGCAACATAAATAATCTTGGGGAAAGTAAACTACATTTTCGCCCTTGATGCTATGCAATGCAAGTGGCTAGTGGTTATGTATCAGCTTTCCCTTGACCATCCCTTAACATAATTGCAAAGTTACCTGTGCTGGGGATCTTTGTAAAAAGTACAATGTAACTTCTTCAGAACTTGGGAAGTAAATAGACTGCTGTTGTAATTGAACTCGTGTTGTTTAGTGCAAATCAAATTTTGGTATTCCCGCCGTGTGCATGCCATTTTGTACATAGCATATTAGCAGTGTATGATGACAAAACTCCCTCTCTCCCTCTCTCTCTCTCTCTCTCTCTCTCTCTCTCTCTCTCTCTCTGAGAGCTTTGAACACGTTCTTCAACATGTTTACAGTTTTCTGCATAAGGGCAGACACTTTCTTTTTGGCCAAAATTTATTGTGTTTATCTGCTGGAAATTTTAGCCTTCTTTTTGGATTTCTAAATGCTAATGATATTCTGATGTTTGCAGGATGGTGGAGTTAACATGTTGTGCAGCATATTATGTTACTTTCCATCTGCCATCCATCGCCACCATTATGACAGTGTGAGTTTCTGAGTATACTTTAGCCATAGTCATTTCTTTCAGGCGTGCTCATATGCCAAGCATGTAAGCAGTCATGTTTGCCTTCTGCTTGAAATTTAACAGCTCCGAATTAAATTAAACTTTAAATATTTAAACATTTGTGAAAAAAAATTCTTGAAAAATTATTTGAATGACAGAGATTTGCTGCTCTGCTGCTGTTGCACATTCTTTATTGGTTCATTTTATCATACTGAAATGGGAGATTAAAGATGTATACAAAAGCACTTGAGAACTTAAGAATCACTTAAACTAAAGATACTTGTGACATTTAGATAATAACCTGTGGTCCAAACATCAACTGTAAAAAAAGTAGTAAGGTAATGCATGGTGAAGCTAGTTGTCAGATTTATCAAAAGACGCAGTAGTTTGCCGTAGTGGGCTAGACCTCCCAAGTGGGTTAATTTATTGATCGCTTATGCATTCTATGACATACTCCTCTGTATTTTGCAGGTTGAGACAACTATTGCTTTAAAGATAATGTCAGGGAAGTGCAGTACTTGCTTGTTAAAAGTAAGTGTGCTTCTCTTTTCTAGCTCTCTGTTTCTTGTGTCAGATCGATTGGCAAGCATCCAAGCACATGATGGGTTGTTCTGAAGTATATCCTTTCTTAATGTATTTCTGCTGCTGACCTTTCAGAAGCTTGCTCACTGCTTAGCAATTCTTCCCCAATCAAAAGGAGATGAGGAAACCTGGTCTTTACTGATGCAGAAGATCCTTCTTTTAATTAATAGCCATCTGAATGATGCCTTTCAATTCTTAGAGGAAGGTTAGTGAAAGATGCATATATACATACTTATATAATGTGGTGTTAGTGCGGGAAATCTGGTGTTGACTTTTTGTTTTTTTTTGCATGTTGCAGAAACCAAAAGTACCAAAGTTGTCAACTTACTGGTTCCACCGGGAAAAGATCCACCAACACCATTAGGATGTTGCAACTCTTCTGACAAAGCAGCTGCTGAGGCCACAAAAAGACCAAATAGATTGCTAACATCCAGTGTGTCTGCTTTTATGCTTTGTGGTTGTGAGATGCTTATAAATCCCTATCCTGTTCAGGTAGTGACTATCTTCTATGCATCTTTGTCAACTTCATTATGAGAGAGAAAAACCTAGGTTTAATCTTTTAAGTGCAATCTTAGAACTATTGATGGTTGAAAATATATCACAAATATTCTTTCTTGCTTTTGTTGATTTTGACCTATATTTTTTGTGAGAACAGGTGAATATTCCTGTTAAAGCAGTGTTAGCCCTTATAGAGAGAGTGCTAATGGTGGATGGCTCTGTCTCTCAAAGCTTGTTGCCCTTTGTCACAGCCATGCAACAAGAGTCTCTTTGTTCAGAGCTTCCAATGTTTCACTCCGATGCTTTGGATCTGTTAATTGCATTGACGAAAGTCATGCGCAGGTAATCTGTTTCTGGCTATTGTGCTTCTACAGTATTTTTGTGGACCACATAATCATTTTATCTAAGGTAGATCTTTAAAAATGCTTAAGCAGTGATTTTGTCTCCAGAACATGTAATATGATTTATTGTATGTGCATCAACTACTTTGGTGCGCAGTTTTTTTTTTTTTCCCCTCCACATAAGAATAGACTAAAAAGTGGGTAATCAGCATGGCAAGGTTGTAACTGAGCCATCACGGAGAACATCACTGGATTGTCAATTGATTTGGCTTGAGTTGGGTGAGAACTGGGATTGTACCAAGAAACAGTTTGAGTTTTTGGAGGACGAGAATAACAAGGCGCTTGATATTAGGTGGCACTTTTCTCAACTTAACTGTATGGTTGCTTTAAGTGCTGCTTGTCCTTCATGCTCTTGTTTCTGCAAAATTGGACAGAGGTTTTACAATGATTTTATATAGTTGTCTTGCACTGTATATGTCCATTTTCCTCATGTCCCTCATTGGTCTCTTTGTTTTCTGGTTTTTAATGACGTCAAGTCTTCATTCTTGTGCAGTCAAATGTTGCCTCATGCTGCATATATTGTCCGACTTATTGTGAGATATTTCAAGAACTGCTCATTGCCAGAGTTAAGGGTAAAGGTCTACTCAATCATAAAAACTTTGCTGATGTCCATGGGCATAGGTAAGATACTTGTTTTAGGACTTACATGCTTTTCCCTTTATGGCTGTTTAGTTAAAGTCAGTTTATTTTTCAGGTTGGGTTATAAAATAAGTATCTTGTTACCCTGCTTCCCCTGAAAGCATTGGCCTGGAAAGAAAGTTCAAATATCAAATATAGAACTTCTGAATCAGTTAACTTGGCCTCTCTCTGTACCACCTGGAAATTATTCTTCTTGAAGGAAAATGCGAACTGAATTCTGAGTTTTGGTGTAAATGGTGCCATCATGCTTGTCAGTATGTAAGGAAGGAACCTGTTTGATTATTGACAACAGAGAGTTCCATCTCTGTGCATATGTGCACACAAACCCAGAGGGATTGTATGGGGTGTTTGGTCTGGCTTTAAACCTAAACAAAAGGCCCTTTTGGCTATCTGGACAAAAGCTAAAAGTAAAAACCAACCCAAATTTTAAGGAGTCAATCAAATGCCAATTCAGCATCAGTTGACTTTGTGACTTTTGCAGCTCAATCTGCTAAAGATTGCTTCTGTGGAATACCTACATATCGGTTAATATTAGTGATGCAAGTTAATTATGGCTTTCATCCAAAAGGATTGATTTAAAAGTTCTGCAGCACTTCACCATTCAATCCTTGTTTTGAGGTGTTGCCAATTACTTTTGAGGTCCTTGACACTAATAACAGTTAGTCGTTTGTTCTGCCTTTTCTCTATTCCACCTTTTGGTTCTATTATTTCATCTCATTGGTTTCTATTGATATAGTTCTATTATAGACTCTGATTTTCTTTTCTTATGTTCATATCTCTACCTCTGCTCTACCGTTAATTGCCTTGAAATAATTTCTTAACAGGTATAGCAAAATTCCTGACGCAGGAAGTAGTCAACAATGTTTTCATTGATTTAAATCCTGATCATCAAGATGGCCTTGCTTTTCCCATCCCACCGTCAAAGGCCAATGAAGTGTTGTACCCAAATAAGAAAAAAAGGAAGCATGCTTCTGCAGCTAGATCTTTAGAGGATAACCATGAAACAGGCTTTGGAGAAGCACCCAAGAATCATCTGATGGTACCTGCCAATGTTAAGATAGCTGCACTGGAGGCATTAGAGGTTCTTCTTACTGTGGTAAGTGCTGCATAAATGTGCACTGCTGTCCACACGGAGAACTCTGTCCTCATCATTTGCCATAGAGATAAATTGCTGGGTAAACTGTTTGGATATATCACTGTAATGATGTTGGATGAGTTTCTTTTCAACTATAAATTTTGAATATTTAACCTCTTAAGAAGAAACTTATTTCGTCAAACTTAGAAAATATGTTTTGGGGATACGGATAAATGGAATAAATTCTGGAAAATTTTGTTCTTGTACCATATGAAGTTCAGAGGGGGTCATGTGAAATTTCCGCATTATTTTTGTGTCAAACTCTGAGCTTTTTCAACAAAAAATATCAAGAGAAAGTATCTCACCTTCCATCAGGGAGGCATGCATTTTTGTTATTGATCTTGTTAATTTATGACTGTCTGTCTTATTTCCATAAGTTGCTTTTGACATGTTGGTTGCAGGGTGGTGCTCTGAGGTCCGACTCTTGGAGGAAAAATGTGGATACCCTCTTGATTTCAGTAGCAACAAATTCAATTCATGATGGATGGAACATTCAGGAAAATAGCATCTGTATGCCCAAGGAGCAAATACATATGGTGGAGAAATTGCAACTTGCTGCCTTGAGGGCACTATTGGCATCACTTCTTTCCCAATCTCATGTACGGCCCTCAAATATAGCCAGAAGTCTTGAGCTCTTTCAAAGCGGTAATTCTCATTGGCAGATACACTGTTTCCTTTCTGTGTGATTATATATGATTGGCTATAGTGACATAAATGGCTGTGGCAGAACTATATTCATATGCAGAGGAAACTACATCTCTTGTCTAATATTGTGCTCAATGTTAGATTAGTGAGATTTTCGCTTTTGATACAATTGGTTAATTGAAAAGTATTCCTTAAATTTTGTCAAGAGGAGTCTTTCTGTAGAGCCATGAGGGCAATAAGTTTGTTCAGAAAAGCATGTTAAAAAATATTGGTGATAGTGTGCAAAAAGAAGGAATTCCTTTCTTCTCTATTGATCATAACGGTGATATGATAAGTAATAAGGCATATCATGGCTGGAGCTTATTTGGTCAAAATATCCAGTGATATTATCTGTCGATTTTAAGTTATACCTCCATCTCGGGAAGTAAATCAAGTTGCAAATGAGTATTCTTCCAACGGAAGCTTTCTGTGAGGTACCATGGTCACTTTTCCTTCCAGTGAGGTTGCATGGCTGACTTTTACCTCATTATGGAACTATAGTTCATTACTCAGATGTTTGATGGTGAAATTACTGCTGGATTCAATGCATATGCAGCAAATGCAACACATGAAAATTGTTTTTTCTATTTCTAGTCAATTGTTCCTCTTTGATGAAGTCTATCTTTTTGCATTTTCCTTTTAATTCTCACCTGAATCCTTTCTTTTCGTCCTTTTGTGGTCCATGATAGAAAAAGGTCAATTCAGAGTTGTCATTGGTTAACTTCTAAGGACATGTGCAGTGGACTTTGTGATGTGCTGCATGAATGATGAAATACTTACTAAGGGGTTTGAGAAGGATAGATTAGATTGTGATGATTTGAGATAACTTATTTGATGAAAATAGTCGTTTACAAAACGACCTGCTAACATGTATCTTCTAAGATTCCTCAACATTGTCCATCAACTCAAACTAATTAACATCCATCTGTCGTGCGCTCAGCTCATTGACAGAAGCAATCGTGGTTCCTTCTGCTAGTTTTTCTGTCCTTACTGGCTGGACATATCCTTGCAATATCTTATTTCATCATCATGAGATGCAGATTGCCACGTCCTTACTAGTGCAATCACTGCTCACCACCCATTGAATTGCTTCTCTTATAAATGTTATATTAGAATTTACATGGACTCAGGATATTGTTTTCTGCAGGAAGACAGGAAACAGGGACAAAGGTAGCTGAATTTTGTGCACATGCTCTTTTAGCTTTGGAAGTACTTATTCATCCTCGGGCACTTCCTCTGGAAGATTACTCCCCTGCAACCGCCAACTCCTTTGGGGGATTTTCCCGCAAATTCGCAGAAAATGTGCACTCTGGTGGCCAGCCTGCAGTTGCTTTTTCACAAAGGACTGAGCTTACTCTGCCTGATTCGTATGATGATGAGCTGCATAGCAAGTGGCTTCAAAATCAGGAAAAACCTGAGACTCCATTAGATGACCAGGTTAAGAAAGTTAAGTACAGTGAAGAGCGCAGTGACTTGTCCCAAGCAATTAGCATGGAAAAGGGACATGACAACTTCTTAGATAAAAGCACTACTGAGAAAAGTAGGATATCGCCTCTCGAAGTAGATGCGAATGACATGGAAATGGAAGACGGGAATCCTAATAATGTGGAATCACCCAAGCATGAAAATACAACTAGGAAATTTAAAGAAACTCTGCAACAGATAGCAACTACTTCTAAAGATGCTGAGAGAGATTCCAAAACAGAGTTACTTAGCAGTGTCGCTGCACATCATGGAAGTAGGGAAGTCAGATTAGAGGGGAATGATGTTGTGACTCAAGGTGATGGCAATTCTGCTTCAGGTGAAAAGGTTATGCTGGGGACTTCAGATTCTGGAAAGGGCAAGGAGATAATTGTTAATCCTGATGACGAATCATCTATGGACGTTTTTCCCGATATTATCGATGTAGAACCAGATTCGGATGAGGAGTAAGTATATCTCACGTGATGAAGGGATGGAGAGGCATATTTTTCATTGCATAAAAGGCAGAACAGAAACATAAGAGTTCAATGTTTTATTAATTAAGCAATCAATTTGAGTTTTGTCTCGCAATTGTAGTCAATCTTATATCAATGTTTGCTTCAGCTTTGTATCCTATCCTATTGTGGTGAATGAGCATTCTTGATTGTGTTTCATCCGTACCCATCTTCACATATTCGTATGATATAGATAAAAAGTGGAGCGATATGCATTTGGTTGGTCCTTTGGCAAGAAGAGCGAACTGGATTCTTCTCATTAACAGGATTATGCGCAGAGCGGTTTCCATGAACTTTGGCATCTGCTGAGCAGGTTCGCAACAAATGTTGCTGCTGTGTGCAAAGGTCAGTATCATATTTTTCTCTTTTGGGTGTAATGGAAAATGGAAGGTAAAAGAACATGACAGATTACAACTCTAGGCCTCATAGCACCCACTTCGTCTCCTGAAAGCAGTACTTCTAAACAACCACAGGAAGTCTCAAATTTATAACGAAGTCGGCCCCAGGGGAAAAGCTACATTCGCTAGCCAGTCGGCACACATGTTTCGTTGGCGAGCCATGTGTCGAATTCTGACCACTTTTCACATACAATTCCATGTGCCCAAAGATCACCAGGGTTCCTTTTCTATGCTCCATCAGTGCGAACCTTATGCCAATGAGCTGCAGTAGTTAGCAGTTCACGAGCATCATTCGATTCTTCGCAGGCTTCGTAAAGGGCTCATGGTGCATTTTGCCCGTTTGTATCTCCGCATCTCTCGAGCGTGCGCATATAGCATTACTTATCTGGTTATGTGAAAGGAGAGGCCATCTAGATCTGCCCTTTCGCCATTGTCTTAAACCGTTACATGCGCTCTGCATCTGTCCCTCGAGCTGTGAAATAAACGGTACTTCTTTCTGAGCCTTGCGCTCAGTACCATTGCCTGAAAAAAAAGAAGGAAATGAGGAGGATGTTCATAGAAGACAAAGGCGCGATTTGTTACGAGGATCCAATTATACAAAGCCCTGAGATGGCATTTGTGATCGTTGTCGACCTGTGCGGACATGAGCTGCCCATGATCCGGTTGGACTAGGTGGGTTGCGTTTGGATCGCTGGACATTAGTCAAAATCTTCCAAGCTGGAATTTCAAAGTGTTGTGGGGAACGATGTGCTGACGCTTGACGGGTGTGTGCTGTGAGAAGCTTAACTATAGAGCCGAACCCCGCTAAAGCCCGCGGATGCAAAGCCCTTCCCTCGAGCTGGCCTGTATCATCTCCTCAATCTCTTTTAGAATTATCACGTACTGAGGCCCCAGTTATGGGCATGTTTGATTTTCCAATATAAATGAAACCACTCCTTTTAGACCCAAAAAAAGAAAAAAACTATAGAGCCGAACCCAAATTTTCCCTTAAAAATTAAAATGGCCAACCTAACATTCCTTGAAAATGGTTGGCCATAAGAAAAGGGGAAAAGAACCCTTCCTAGACGATATTTACGAGCAGAATAAGAAAATTCGATACTTACGGGTTAATTCCCCAAAGAACTTCCAACTGTAGGTCTAATTTCGATTCTATCCCAAATATTTCTTTTGTTTGAAAAAAATCCATAATTTTCACTATAATCCTAAATCTGCCAATGCGTCATACGGCTCCTTGAGGTCCATCAATAAATCCAAAAATTCTCATTAGTTTCCTTGAGATTATTAAAATCAGGAAGTTATTGTTCCATATGAAAGTAAGGTTGTTGATGAAGACGTAGGTCTAAATAATGAACATTTGGCCGTAATATGAGACTAAAATGAAAGTTGAGAAATTTTTTTTAGACAAAAATAAACAGCTTGAGGCAGAATAGGAATTAGATCTAAAATTTAGGTCGTTATGGAATTATGCCCAAATTAGAACCCAGTGATAAATAAAATAACAAAAAAAAAAACCAATGAATTTGGTCAATTTTTTTTTTTCAATCTGTAATAAATTTGGTCAAATTGAATAGAGATGCGTGCATCCTTTTGCCCCATTCTTTCGGGTGCGGGTTTGCTGCATCCACTAACGTATCCCATCTGTTGTTTCTTCCATCGGAATTCATCACGTATTCAATCATTTTGACATCCTACCTAACCTGATTATTCCCCTGGAAAAAAAAAAATCAACTCTCCCCCAAATACACCTCTCTCTCTCTCTCTCTCTCTCTCTCAACTCCCCATTTTTTCTGGCGATTTCACACAGATTGTATATTGAATTTATTAGCGGTGGTCAACGTAAAATGAATGGGAAGCCCACATTGGAGTGCCGGGCTGCTCTGATTTGACTGAGGAATTATATATAAATATTGGTGTTCACGTTGACTTGAAGCAGTGTGCAGAATTTGACGATGCTGGAGTATGATGATACTTCCAGACTGCCAAGTGAGACTCGACCGTGGTAGGTGGAAAGTTGGCCAAAGGAATCTCTCACAAGAACAAAGAGATGCCCGCTTCTGTCCTCTCTTTTCAGATTATCTTGGTTACATAGGATGGTGGACTTATTGTATTGCTGAGGAATGATGCTGTTGAGTCCGTGAATCATCAAACATCTGTCACTTCCCAAAGGTCGAATCGACCTTTGATATTTTGCGCCATTCCACTTCGAAACCTGACAAGATTTCGAGAAAATTTACTTCATATCTTGTGGTTGGATGCCATGCAGGAAAGGGTGAAGAAATTTTTTAAAGTTAGGAGGATGTAAAGATCTTGATTTTTGTGGAAAATCCCAGTTCGGAATATGGAATTTTGAAACTACTGCTGTAGGATGATCGCATGATGAATCATTGGTAGGCCCGCGTGGAACCCTAGCTGGGACCTTTTGCAGCAGAATTCGGTTCGACCGCAATTATTTTTTGCATGTTAGGGTTATGGGAAAAGGGCTAGTCAGGCATTTAAGAGGTCGCAAGTATGGTTGGCGACTTTGATTTCCTGATTCATAGGCATCCACAATTAATGCTTAAAAAAACCGGTGGCTTACTTACTTCCCGCATCGATTGGTTTATTAATTTAGTACGAAGTTGGCTTTCTTTGAACTTAAATTCAAGATTGTCAATAGTATTTTTTTGACTCGTCTGGGTGCTCCCGTTTCACTCGTGGGAGTATCGCTGGCGCAATGCTGACCAAAGTAGACAAGGATATCAATTCTTTGAGTGGGGAGAGTTTGTGACATCTTGAGTCTACATTAGACGGGTGACGTCTTGGCGATAATTCATAAATCAAACTTATGCCTTTAAATGATTAATGCCTTGTGTGGTTATTCAAAATATTTTTTTAAAGGCTTGACTCACACGGAATGGCTGATGATAAAGCAAAACTCCCTTTAGTAAGGTGTGCCCCTGGCATGCTTCAAGAGATGTTTTTGACATCCTGAATCCCACACCGAGTGAGAGAGACCCTGTTGAGAGAAATTCATAAATTCGACTCTTGAATTTCACGCCGACTAATGGAGACTTTATCGAGGGCTTTATAAGTCAACATCAACCTTTGAATGTCATCTTTCTATGTTGTTGCTTAGAGTACTTCCTTTTTCGGGCTTTAGAATTGCAAGTGCAAGAATGTTTGAACATAAAAAATAAAAATAAAAATAAACGAGTTTCAGACTCTTTGACTGAATCATTGCGTTTTTTTTTTTTTTTCTTTTATGTTTTTCTGGCATGAGGATTAAATCGCTCATTTCGAATACATAGCGCAAAAAATGATAAGTCATGGCGCGAGACATCCGATGAAGGACATCGATTTTCACGTTGTACCATTTCTTGGCTCGTACAAATAGCGACGAGTTGAAATATGTTATGCATGGCGTGCCCGTCAAAGTCATTTTTGTCTTCTTTCTTCTTCTTTTTGTTTTCTCTTTAATTATTTTGTCATGATGTCTTGCGTGTCGCCATGAAACTGGAAGTTTGATCACGAAAATGACACACCGCCTGCCAATTACTCGGCCGCATCCCGATGGCCGTGGGAAACCATTCATTGGTCAACCAATCGCAAAGGCGTAGCAGTCTTTTTTTTATTGCCTACCATTTCATTATTGACCGGAAAATTTTGTTCCTGAAAAATTAGGTATCATCCCTTTTTTGTTACGGGTGGTGCTATTTTCTTCTCTCTCTTTTTTTTTTTCAAATTAAAATACACCCTTTTACTGTTAAATTTGCCATTCGATTACCAAATTTGATTTGATATTTATAATTAATTCTCTCTCTCTCTCTCTCTCCCTCTCTCTCTCTCTCTCAACATATTCTTGCTAACTTTTTGAAAGTAAATCAGTGAACTTATCTCCTATGTCCTTTTCAATAAGTAAAAATAAGAAGATGTCTTTATTCCAAGTAAAATCTTGTTACAAAGATGAACATTTTTTTCCTTTTTCGCAACCATAAGTTCACTAATATGTTGAAGATATAATGTCGCTAATTAGATTTGTTAGAAAATTGCTTATTTATTATTTTTTCTGAGCTTCAATTAATTTCAATGGTTGTTTAAATCTAGTAGCAGATTTATTGAAATTCAACTTATTTATCCAGTAAAAAAGATTAAAATTGAAAAGAACAAAGGAAGTGCAATCCTGATTTTGTTATTGCTATAAGCTATTGCTGGAATGAAATAGCAATTCATAGATCATTAATTTTCTAGAAAAAGGTGTAATTAAATATAAATACATGCTTGATGACGTTTAAGACTAAAATGGTCAATTAACAAAAATAAAAGGCATGTTTTTGCAACAAAAAGAAGAAGAAGAGGAAATAGCACTACCCAGTATGTAACCCAAAATGATAGGGAGAGGATCTCATTCCCTATCTATAGCTCAAAACACAATCAAGATCTTGCCCCTCAGAGGATGCGATGTCTTAAAGGGTAATGAAATTATTTAAAACCTTTAATAGAAAAATAGCTCTGCCTTTTTTATTTATTTATCTTAGCCAAGAATTGATGACCTATATATGTAACCTAATAATGTACCGGAAAGGGTCCTCCAAACCATATTCTAATCTTGATCGGTGAAAAGTTACAATAATTCCTACTTGGAGCAATCATTTTGCTCCAATGCAGATATTGCTATTCAAGAATTTCAAAATTTCTCATTTGAGCTTAAAAACTAGTTTTAATGTTCCTTTAACACTCCCAATTAGTTACTAATTGATGTAGGAGAGTGAAAGGTGTACTGTCCTAGCCTTACTGAAGTCATCTTGAATCTTCGACAACATGAATGATTTGCTTATATGAGATGTCCCAATAAAGAGCATAACCTCATCAAATCCAAACAAGAGAATCTCTTGCCACTACTTTAATTTGATTATTGTTGGACTATATTGACCGAGGGCATCTCCAAGAATATTCTCTTCATTGTCCTTTTGATATGCCAGGCCTCTATTGTTGAACGCGAAAAGAAGATAAATTAAAATGATCACTCCACATTGAAAGGAAAAAAATTCGTTATACTTCTAAAGGACATATTTAATGATGGAAAAATTAAAAGGAAAAATAAAAGATTTAGCTACTTCATAGTGGTCGTTTTATAAAATAGAAACCATAGTTTAAGAATTGGACCCGACCTTCTAGTCCAATCTATTCCTATCAATTAGGAGTCCCTTTGTCATGAGGAGTTTATCAAAGCCACGCAATTCCTGGAAAATTTCCAACAAGAAATTCGACTCCACTATTATTATGTTTGAACAAGCAGCTCCCAAAATATAAATTGAAATTTACAAGTGCTTCAAAATTATTTGTTACTATTAAAGAAATTTTGCAATATTTAATTCATCGACTATTCTCATGTTAATAAAATTGGTATGTTGAAATTAATAAAATCGGATTAAATATACTTAAAAAGTGCATAGGACATTCATTACATTCATTCATATGATTTATGAATGGTAACTGTTGTTAAGTAGTGTTTTCGAGACACTTATGAAACATGTTTATTGAAAAACTTGTCCAAGAGTGGCTACACACTCTTCAATTAAACCTTATCATCCTTGTTGTAGTGATCGACCTAGTGATAGATAGGATATATTCCTAAGCAGTTTGCGGCTCCCTAGTCACAAGTTCAAACCCCCCACCATTCCTGGGCCTTTGAAAGCCTCAATTCGTCCATGATGTGGATTCGATCATGCTATATCGCTCAATAAACATGGGTCTATTCCCATTAATATTATAAGAAATGCAGTACGAGCTTCTTCAAAATTAAGCAAATAATAATGACTCAAATCAAACATTTCGTCTATTAGTGTAAAAGTCATCTAGTGACGACCGAGGAATTGGCGACGTCCCCTTATTATCCTAGTCCTAGGTACGAAGACTAACGTGGTTCAAAAATTTCTGCCCATCCCCAAAAATAAATTTCTTAAAATCTTTTATAATATATATGTGACCAAAAACAAAATCTAAAAAAGTAAAAAATTTCAATTTCCAACAGCGAATTCAAACAGTCGTTTCTGGGCCCCACTCCCCCACGGTCACCTCTCCTGCTTCCCCCTCTTTGCATATATATAAACACCAAAACCACTCTCCATTTCCTCTCGTGCACTCTCTCCCCTGTCCTTTTCCTCCTCCCTTCATTAATTCTCTCTTCCGAGATCTGATTTTCCCTCACTTTCCCGAGAAAATAATCCCCCCGATCTCCCGCCGGGAATTCCCCCCCGGCCGTTCGATTCCGGCGCGCGCTCCGGCGATCGCTCGCTCGCTCGCTCGCTAGCCGGTTCTTGTCTCGCTCGTTCCACCGGAGATGGCGGGCGAATGGATACTGACGTTGACCGCGCAGACGCCGACGAACATCGCGGTGATCAAGTACTGGGGGAAGCGGGACGAGTCCCTCATCTTGCCCGTGAACGACAGCATCAGCGTGACCCTGGATCCCGGGCACCTCTGCACCACCACCACCGTCGCCGTCAGCCCCGCCTTCGAGCAGGACCGCATGTGGCTCAATGGCAAGGTACGACGATTCGTCGCCCCCTCGTGTCTTTCGTGGGGTTTCGTTTGGCGTTTGGTTGGCCGAGACACCGTGTGAAGGGGAGTGAGATTCACGTTGGTCAGAGATTGCATGGTCAATGAAATGGCGTGGTCGGTAGATACGAGCGTTGTTCGGGCTTATAGCTAGGAGAAGGAAGAATTGACGAGGAAAAGAGACGTGCTTGATTTAGCTGAGATCCGACTGAGCTGTTGCGGAATGAATTGTATCAGATTTGATAGGAGGTTGGGTTGTTCATGTGAAATGAGTAGCTGGGAAAACTGTATTTCTCGCTTAGTCGAGTGCGTTATCATTGATTTATCTATCTTCCAGACAATCTGGCAATCCAGTTGACGAATAAAATTAGATTCTTGATGTTAATACAACAATGCTTTTTTTCTTCTTTTTCATCTCCTGTTTACTCTCTCTCTCTCTCTCTCTCTCTCTCTCTCTCTCTCTCTCTCTCATGTTTCTTTAACTATTCCATTTATGGCGCATAACGACATTTCTGGTTATTTCAGGAGATATCTCTTTCTGGAGATAGATTTCAGAGTTGTTTGAGAGAAATTCGAGCCCGTGCTACTGACGTTGAGAATAAGGAAAAAGGAATTAAGATTTCAAAGAAAGATTGGGAGAAACTGCACCTCCACATTTCTTCCTTTAACAATTTCCCCACTGCTGCTGGTTTAGCTTCCTCAGCTGCAGGCTTGGCCTGTTTAGGTAACAGATCTTTTTCTCAGTTACCTTTAATTTAACTTGTAGGTTGAAGCGTTTAATCTACCCATACTGTGGATAGCTGGATGATGCCTATTTCAAGTACTTTGTCAATTTGCTGCTTTTTTTCCCCTTCTCCCAATTAACTCAGAACATGAATAATACAGTAGGTCAATCTTTGTCATCCATGGGATACTCCAACTGGTCAAATTTTGTGATGTACTAAAAAGTGGTCTGTAGCAGGACGTTACGCTTCAGTTGAATTTTTAACCCTTCACCGGCCCAAACAATTTGTATCGACCTCTCCTGCAGAGTTGGAGTTTCAAAGAGCAAGAATATGGATAGAACACTGTCTAACAAAAGACGAGGCAACATGGCTATTATCTGACAGACTAGAATGAAAAGTACAAATCTTGTTCTAACAAATACAATATGTGGATGCTTATTCGTGCACTGCTGCATGTTTGCGTTGGGCATATATACATATGCTCAGTTAATTTATAGCATTAAAATTAGGTATAAGTTTTCAAATGTCCATACAAAAGACAATCATGTAGGTTAAGAAGCATGCGGGCAGATAACAGAACTAAAGAAAAGACAGAGTAATTGTAATATTTAGAGATTGTCAGGTGCATAAAACTAGGGAAAGGAAAAGAACAAGATATTTTGATGGGTTTATATTTTACATCGAGGATGTACAAGAATGCCCGTGATACAGATCAAAACTAGAAAGGATCTCTAGAAGTATCATTGCTATTTAGACTTATATCTAGTTGATGTATACTGGACTTTTTTATTCCCACATGCTGAATCTATGGTTCCTACTTAATTTATTTTATTGGTGACATTGTTTCCTCGCCTTGAGATTATGTTATGACATCTTTTCTTTTATTAGGAAAAGAATGGACGGTTCTAAAATTTGTGATTTCATCTCTTTTTGCAGTGTTTGCTCTTGGAAAGTTAATGAATGTTCAAGAAGATCACAGTCAACTTTCTGCTATTGCTAGGTAGTATGTGTCCTTCTGTCTGCATGTTCAAATGTTTCAATTGGTGGGTTGGGCAGTAGCTTGGTGCATTTCTAAACAAACTGTTTTTTCTACATTATAGGCAAGGTTCAGGTAGTGCTTGTCGCAGCTTATATGGTGGATTCGTAAAGTGGATAATGGGAAAAGTGAGTAGTTCAAAAGTCATGCCTTACCATCCATTAAAGCTTGCTATGCCATTATTCTTTGCAGTTCTGATTATTAATATCTTGCGATTTTTAAGGAGGAAAATGGAAGCGACAGCCTTGCTGTTCAGCTAGCAGATGAAAAACACTGGGATGAACTTGTTATTATCATTGCTGTGGTATGTTCCTCTTTATTATACTAGTGATGTTTTTGCGACCCACCAGTTGATTTTTTGAGATGCAGAGAATAAGCTTTTAGCCTTAAAGGGCAAAAAGAGGCAGCCAAGAGGCTATTAATCATATCTTGTTTTTTCAATTGAGACTTGCAACCCCTTCCGTTTCATCACCTATAATTTGATTGTTGGTCTGGATTTGTTCTTCCTTGGCATGTTGACTGATTGAGCCTTGTATGTTTAAGATAGAATTCTCTGTCACTACTGCCTTGATGTAGTTAGAGTTACCTTTGTCATTTCTTTCCTTCTTCGAGTGTAAGTTGATCTTTATTTAATTTTTTCTTCTGTGATCATTCACAATGTTTTCTTAACTGCTTGGCGCCCTGTATTTGTTATTATAATCTTCCCCGATAAGATTATTTCCCTTGTTAATTTACTTGTATTTTTCTTTTATGCAGTTCTGCATCTTTTGAGGACCTGTCACTTATGCTTGTTATGTATTTGTTTCGACAATTTTGATATTGCTGTTTATTCAGGTTTCAGTTGCTCTCCGCATATGCCCTATATCTTTGTTATATGCCCTATCATTAGCTTAGTATGAGCTTAAAATAATCCTACAACCTTCATTTGCCCGACACTTACAGAAGACACATGAATTTTGTTGCTTCATGATCCATGTGTGTCCTCAATCTTATGTAGTCTCTGCATGGAAATGTCAGGTAAGTTCCCGGCAAAAGGAAACAAGTAGCACCTCAGGAATGCGTGAAAGTGTTGAAACAAGTTTGCTTTTGCAACATAGAGCGAAGGTATCTCTTCTTCTCCTTCAATGAAGTGGTCATAATTGTTCATATCTGGAAAATTCCTCAAGCTTTTAACATTAGTTGGCCGGTTGGGGAATTTCATAAGCTGCATATAGAAAATTTATGAATTCTCATGCCATTCCACCTGTGTAGTTTCTTCGAGAATGAATTTTGTGTTTTTTCCAGGCATCCTAGTCATTTCCTTTGGCTTGAAGCTTTCAATTGAAGTTTCTGCTGGCTATTGAAGTAAACACTCACCAACTCATTCTCCACTGTTTTAAATGAAATAGGAGGTGGTGCCCAAGCGGATTCTAAAGATGGAAGAAGCCATTCAGAATCGCGACTTTGCATCTTTTGCAGCACTAGCCTGTGCTGACAGTAATCAGTTCCATGCAGTGTGCCTCGATACATCTCCTCCAATTTTCTACATGAATGACACATCCCACAGGCAAGTCATACCCATTTTCTAGATAACTTAAGTTCATACTACTGGTTTTTACCGGTTTGTCCGTACTTCAGCGTCCCTGTGATAACTGTCTGTGTTGTTTTCCACTTAATAATATTTGGTACTATGTTCCAGGATAATTAACTGTGTTGAGAAATGGAATCGCTCAGAAGAAGCGCCTCAGGTATTTAAATTGTCTTATCCTTCTACCATCATGGTATCTAAATTCTGTCTGGGGGTTTGCAGCACCTAGCTTAAGTTGAGGCACATTATTGTTGATCATCATTCCATTCGTGATTACTTAGCAGATTAACTTGGACACTTCCTCTTTGCATGTTGAGATAGTAGAAGTATTTGATGTAATTTAACCGTCTGTATTTATTTATCAGAAAAGAACAAGGAAATGGGCATCATCATTGTCATGGTAACTCACGCAAAATTCTAAAGTTCGTTGGATACATTCTCGTCAATACAAAGAAAACATGATAAATGTTTCCTGGAACTGCTTTCTAAAAATAGCTTCTTGGAAGTTCCTCCTACTGATCATGGCATACACTCGAAGACAGGAATATTTTCTGGTGTGTACCAAAAACTGATGAGGCTCAACCAGTTTGCTCATCTCATAAAAGATTTTAAAAGATTACTTAATCAATTTTTTTACTTCTGAATCTAGTTGAATGGTGCCCCATATTTTACAGAATGGCGTTATATATTTTGACTGAAGCCAATACATTACTTGATCAAGATTTTGTACTTCTGAATCCAAGTTGAATGGTGCCTCATATTTTACAGAATGACGTTATATATTTTGACTTGTAATGCCATTTCAGTTTCTGCAATAGCATACTTCTAGGAGGACACGGCACCTCTTTAGATCTGATAAATAGTTCATCTTTATCTGATGATTCCTTTTCTTTTCATAATTTCATCCCTTTGCCTCCAGTACTGATATGCAGTAATAACTACAAAGCAAGAGTTCTAGCTGCACTTTTAATTGGGTTGATTTTGGAAAAGATTCAATGTACTGAAAGGTCTGGAAAAGTGAAAGTATATACAGCATTTTTAATTTGTTCCTCAGCATAGTAGTTGACATGCCTTTAATCGGTGAGAAAGTGGCTAATACTGGAAGATATGACAGGTTGCATACACTTTTGATGCGGGGCCAAATGCAGTTCTTATCGCACGCAATAGAAAGGCAGCTTCACTGTTGATCCAGCGACTGCTATACTACTTCCCTCCCAACCCAGAAACCGACATGAACAGGTACACTACAGTGTCATCGTGTCATTGTTCTCTGTGAAATATTCAAAGAAGTTTGGGAATTGATTACTGATCACGTGGATGCTCTTTATCTGCAGTTATGTTCTTGGTGACAAGTCAATCCTGAAAGATGCTGGAATCCAAGGGATAGATGATGTAGAAGCTTTGCCACCGCCTCCGGAGATCAAGGATAAGATTCCCGCCCAGAAGAACAGAGGTGAAGTTAGTTACTTCATCTGCACAAGACCTGGGAGGGGTCCGGTTGTGCTCTCAGATGAGAGTCAGGCTCTTATTGACCCTAAAACGGGGTTGCCCAAATAAACGGTTTCAGCTTCATGTCTATTTCATCTGTAAACTTCAAAGTACCTTTTCTTTTGGCATAAAGGAAGGCCCTCAAATTAATTGAGAAGCCACTCTCTCCGTTTCTTTTTGAATTTGTGTTCTTTTAGTGTGGACTTGGTATCACAAGCTCATCTGTTTTGTAGCCTTATCTTCAACGAGGCAAATAGTCAAGTTACATCATCAATGAAATACCACTGCTGAATTCTCAAATGCAGTCTTCGCCAAAAATTAATCAGGACGTTCATAGGTGTGTAGTTTGATTTAAGACTGCTGCTTCACATTTGACAGATCGTGGGTTTCATTTTGTGACCACATTTAGTTTTGGTATCTAGAGCCTTCAGCTGTTCTTTGGGAAAATTTCAAATAAGGACTTAGAAATGCGTTCATTTTTCTCAACTGAGAATTTGAAGTGGATTCCATCTTAAATAAGTGCCTAAAGAGTTTTCATTTTTTTCAAATAAGGGTATGAGATCAATCTCAAAGAATGATCTGATCTCATTGGCTGATCAAGAAGATTTCTGTCCTTTATTTTTTATTTTTTCCTTTTTATGTTTTTTCTTTCCATAAAAAGGAAAAACTTAAAAAAAAAAAACAAGATAAGACTTAAAAAATAAAAGAAAAGAAAAAACCCACACTTTTCGCCTATACACCTATAGTCATCGCCTCATTGTTGGGGGGGATCGACGATGGCCGACAGAGTATCACCTAAGTAGCATCGATATTGACACTTAACATACAAAACGACATGATAAGTTAACACGTCATTCTTTAAAAAATAGAGAATTCCAACATGTCATATGTATATTGAATGCATATCTTTATATATACATGATAAATTATCATTTTTATGATTATTAAATTAAAATTCACAAATAAATAATAATAATAATAATAATAATAATAATAATAATAGCCTAAAATGAATTTACAATATTAATTCACTATTTATTAATATTATTAATTATTTTAATTTGACAAATTCAACTCAATTCCATTAATCCATAAACTTGGAGGAAAAAATAAACAAATAATCCACATTTTGGTCTCGCGTGTTAAAGCATGTTGTAGTAAAAGATTAAAAAAAAAAACTTGGAAGTAATTTGTGTGTCATGGAAGATGAAAGTTAGAAGAGAAGAGAAAATTGGGCATTTCTTCCTTCTCCATTTATTATTTATTATTTTTTTTATAAATTTATATTTTGACCTATCATTTATTAAAAAATTTTAAAATTAACTTTGTGCTTATTGGAATCACTTGTTGAAATTCCGAACCCACATGTCCGAATTCCCGATTCACGTGTCGGAAAGTGTCGGAAAAATTGACCAAATATCGGATTTTCCAATACTTGTTGGCTGAGTGTCGGAGTATCTAACATAACATGAAAGCTCTCGAAAAATGTTCGATACTTCCTAGATGACCACATGCAGATGGCTTGAGGTGGTTGTTGTTGTTGTTGTTGTTCTTCTTCTTCTTTAAGTTTTAGCTTTTTTGTTCCTCTTTTCCAGTTTGTCTTTGTTATGGAAAGAAAAAAAAGGAAAAAAGGCAAGAAAAAAGAAGTAAATAACAAAAATGCCCTTGGTTAGTTGGTGAAGTCAAGTCCTTTTTTAAGATTGACATAGCCACTTCAGATTTTTATTTATAATAAAAAGTCTACTTTATGCTTTTACTTGAATTTTTCTCCTGTTTTTCTTGAACGAGCTTCTATAAATACACTTCACATTGCAAAACACTTATGCTTTATAAATGAGCTAGCAATCCGTAACTGATTCCTAGGACCTTTTTTCACCCTATTTTGATTTTAGTTCAAGAGTTATCACTATTAAGCTGCTCAAACTATGCATCACCAACCGCAAGTCCATTCTCTTGCAGATGAAGGATGCGTTTGTTTGGAGGTACATGATAAAGAAATATACTATTTAGAAAATCATATACTAGGAAAATGGTTATTTTTCCTTATTTGTTGGCATGTGACGGAAAACGTTTTTTGGTGTTTGGATCTCATTTGGAAAATAATTTTAAGATCATGACTTTATACAATGCTAAAAAAAAATTATAATTTTTAAAATTTTAAATTTTTAAAATTTTTTATTTTTCTTTATTTTTCTCTTTATTTCTCCCTCTACCATTTGCTAGGCCTCAACAATGACCAGCAATAGCCATGGGTGAGTTCGTGGCTCAAGCTCACCGAGATCAGGCTAGCCACGAGCCTGAGCTTGCTCGGATTTGGCAAGCCCATTCTTTTTAGGATCAATCGAGCTAGAGCTCGCTAAAGATCGGCTGAGCCGCGAGCTCCCTTGGATCTGGCGAGCCCTGAGCTCGCTGACCCATGTCATGGTAGGTCACTAAGTTGCCAACCATCATCAAGACACACAACCATAGGAGGAAGAAGGATAGAGAAAAAGAAAGAAAAGAGAAAAGAGAAAAATAAAAGAGAAGAAAAGACAGAAATAATAGTAATTTGGTCTAAAAAAAACAAAAAATTAATCCAAATTTCAATTTCTATTAAAAATATATTTTTATAAGAGCAAACATTTCATTAATCAAGAATTCAAGCCCAAGCATTGAGGACATGCATGGTCTTTGTGGACTCGAGCCTAAGGGTGGGGACTTTTGCTCAAGTGTTGAGGACCGGAGCATAACCTCCAAAGACCCGATTTAGGTTGCTAAAGAATTAGGTACAAACACCAAGGGTTCAAGCAAGGCCTTGATGGACTCAAGTGCGGACGCTAGGGGCCAAGCCTGAGCATCAAGGTCCCAAGCCCGACCTTGATGGACCCAAGCCTGGCAATTGAGATAACTGGTCTTGACTATAGGGACTCGAGAACTCACGTTGCTATTTCCGTGCTCAAGTGTAGGATTTTTGGTCCAAATGCCAATACCTGATCTCACACACACACACACACACACACACACACACACACACACATATATATATATTTTAAATTCTCCAATTATTTCAAAGAGAAAATTGTTTAACTTGAATGAGGAAAATGCTTTTCCAAAAGATGTAATCTGTAGACCCAAAGTGGTGATATTAGCTTCCCGATTTAATGTTTAGGTACGATGATCACTGACCGTTAGCAGAGTAACCTAACCAATTAAAGTTCTAAAGAGGAACTTTCTAGTACCGCCACATATGAAGCTTCCTCCAGCAGAAACTACTTCGTTACAGGTTTTCGGGGTAATCCACTTTGTTTTGTTTGCCTAACGGAAGCGTAATTGTGAATTTTCATCCAAAAGCACAACAAAAGATAATTGCCTCGCATGCCAGCATCCACCGAATTTGACTCAGTATGCTGTTTATAATAATGACACAAGAAGAGTATGAGCACAGATTACCACTGCATCAAAATCCTTGCCTATCTGAGTGCGACTGCCCTATCAATCTAAAAAATTTATTTACAACGCAGTAATCAACACTTACATCTGCAAAAGGCAGATTAATATACAACATACAGAAAGAATCTGGTAAAAGCACATGCTTAAGCATCAAGCTACCTTCAGACTGTTAGAAGCCGCATCCTTTCGCAGCCAGAAATTTACGAGGAAGGAGTCCATTATAATCTACATGAGAGAGAAGTGAGGAAACCAATTTTCCAAACATGTGACAGATAGAAGCAATGAAAAACTTTACCTGAATTAAATGTGCTGCAACACAAGGAAGAACCAGCAGACCAGATTCACCAAATGCACCACCAAGCTGCTCAACGACAGCCACCAATACTGGTAAAGTTTTCTGCAAAGTGTGGTCAAAGCTTCAGTAGTGTCATCCTTGAGGAAGTAACCCGTGCATTATCCAGCTTACAAATTCAAATCCTAACACGAAAAGTATACGCACTGTGTTCCTTAAAAAAAATTACAGGGGTATAGGTTACTAATAGCCAATTCCTTAAGTGAACAATCAAAACTCAAGGTTAAACAGACCAAGACACTCGTCCTGATGGACATTTTCCTCCAACTTGCCACAAAATTCATGCCATTTGTAGTTCCGATTTCTTATAAGCGTGCATCTGACAGGAATAATCTCCAACCAAACGCCATGGGGTTTTGTTCAAAGATTCAGCAAAATGGCTGCCACTGCTAGAGGATGTCCATATGGTTTTATAATGTCCAATCAAATGCCATGGGACTTTCCTTCTTTCTTTCTTGTGTTTTTTCTTTCTTTTTTCCTTTTCCTTTGTTGTTTTTAGCTTTTCTCGTGTCTCTGCAGAGTTGGAACTGGTGCAGAATGATGATACCAAATGGTAAATTTATTCTAACCGAAGCTATCATCTTTTAAAGGAATAAATAATGGTGGCATAGTAATGTCACATTCTCAACAAGAATAGAAAATAATTGGCACAAAATAAAATCCCAGAATTTCCTAAATATTGAACGTTAGACTTTGTATGTAAGAAACTTATATAATCTCAATCATATTCTATCTCTGCATCTAACACACTTGCATAGTTCCTCTATTTCCTTAACTCAGATTGAGTGTGTATTACTCTCTTGCTTTTGACTTGGGCTACTCAGACTGCACAAGAAAAGATGTTAACTAAATACACACAATATATTACCTGGCTTGCCACGAGAAGAGCAGCATTTGCATTTTCTTTCTTTGCAAAAACAGATTGACTACCACCAGTGACAGTTGAGAGACATTGTATAGCAAAAGCGTTAAATGCTAATAGGATGAGATGAAGAACTCTGCATTCACATATAACAGTTGTGTCATATCTCAATGCCGTTAAATCACAATAATGAACCTTACTGGAAATTACACTAGTGAACTTGGCATATAGAAGCAGCCACCAGGAGACAACTGTGATGGTTTGGCTTCCTATTATGGTGGCCAGACCAATGAACTTCAGACAGAGACACATCAATTGCAAAATCTAGAGAAGATGGAAAGCAAGGTAATCATATGAACATTTTTTGGCTAGTAATCTATGTTCAGATAGCATATATGTCATATCATCTAAAAAAGAACTAGAATGTTTTCAAATATTGACATATCAATGGGTACTCAGCTACACTCTTTGGAGAAACTTAAGAGCAGAGAAAAAGGGAACAAATTCAAGATTGGCTAATCAGAAAAGTACTACAGTGATATCAGGCCACTGGTAGACACATGTTTGCACTTTGGCAATGTAAAAAAGTAGTTTCACATGTAAAAAGCAGCAAGTTTATCATCTTAAAAAGGTAATCTTACTATAGATACTTTAACGGTACCCACTCCATAGTAACTCCACTCATTAATCTGGAAATTCTAATATTGTTGCAAAGTGGTAAATAGCTGGATATTTGGCATTATACAAAAGTGGTAAAAGACATATTGGACAAGAATGAAGTTCATACGTTCCCGTCCCAATTGCAACAAGAAACATAGCTGGTTGGACCATCAGCAAAAGTGACCTTGACCTGCTCACCTGTATCCATGGTACCTGCAAAAGAACACCTGGTGAGATACATCCAAACTGGGACTGACTCATGAACAAGGACCTTCACTTTAAGACAATATCATGTTCAACAAAGTCATCGAGGACACATTATTGTCCTCCAACAAAAGCATGAAATCTGGTAAATGGCCATTTCGGTGCCCACCTAAGTAAGATCCACAAATTTATCAAGCACAGCACTAGACAGGGCTTTTAACATATCATATCCATCTAATCTGCCACCATGTCTCTTTGCTGCCAACATTTAACATTAGAAACTGCTGTCTTTCAGCAAATCGCTTTATATCTTTGCTCATTACTGCAGATCAACTAGAGTGCTTCTGAGTAGTTAAAAAGGTAAAAGAAAGAGCCTGGAAGGATAGGAAAAGCAGTATGTCATCATTGAATCACATGCACGAGATCAACTAAAATAGTTGGCATCCTCATCACCGACAACCTCCATACACCAAATCACTAGATCATACGACCAATCTTTTGCCCCGCAAGAGTAAGCACAACATACTATGGTAGCTAAAGGCACTTGCAAAAACAGATTTGCATAATTTATCAACCATTTGACCAGAAAATCATTCTCTAGTTATATCACATAATTTACAGAGCACAAAATCAGTGGTCTTGAAAAACCTAAACAGGTAAGTTTCCTATTTGACAATTCCAGTCGGTCTTTTAGACTAGCAACAAAACCCTCATAGAGCTCTATCTCTTCTCTAACAAGAAAACAGATAGCTTCACTTCCTAACACCAATTGTACATCTTACTAGCCATTTTAACGTGTTGAGAATTTGGCTGATGGAGGCATATTTGTCTATTTCCTTTATTATGTTATGTATGGCGGCAATAAGGATGGTATTGTAGTTTTGGCCTTTTGGCTTTATTATATATAATAGCTTGGCGTCACATTGATCGAACTAAGCATTTAGTCAATTTTTTGTCTCTTAACATGGTACCAGAGTGAGGGCGGAATTGAGAAACTCTTCCCAATCTCTTCTCTACGAAACCTTTCTTTTCTCTCTCTCTCCTCGCCCTCGCCCTCTCCCACTGCAGTTCCTTCTCAACTTCTCCTTAGCTCTCTTTTAGTGTAGGGCCGCACTTATGAGGTGATTCTTTGAATCTAGAGTCTGCCCTAAACTTCACCTATATGAGATAAACTAAAACTTCTTAGCAATCTGAGATAGGTGGTTCAACCTATTTTGCAATTTCTAGGATCTTTTAGTTTGAGATTGTTTCTGCCTTGCCACAGGTCTACAATTCTCTCATTTGTGAAGAGCAAAGAACTGTAATGCATGGACCACCATATTCTTTTTATAGATTCTTTAGGAAAAATAAAAATTATCGACTTTTTTCAGGTTTTCAAAAACCATGCAAAAATTGATTTTTGCCTTCCCTTTTCTGATTTGGCTGATTTTTTGGAGGACAACTTCAGCCTACTACCAGAGGACTTCAATCCAACCTTTGGCCTTTTCTAGCCATGGGTTACAGGACATATCAATGACATTTCTGTGTAGCCATCAACATGAGGTACTACTCAGGACAAGTGAATCTTGAATGACTCTTTGGTAATGTCTTATTTGCTTTAACTAGATGCAGCCACATATTGCAAAAAGATATTTGCTTCTTGATACTTCGGCTTGGATTTAGTTGGCTGCAAGGGGTAACTATGATTAAATCAGGAATGATGCACAGGTGTATGAACTTTGAAAAAGGGTTCATGACACCACTTGGAAGGAGATGACTATAATTCAAAATTATACTGTGCTTCGGAAGATTATGCCAACTATCAACCAACCAATGCTGCAAACGTTATTGCCTACAAGAAGCATATGGACAAAATCAGAGTTTATGATTTCTTAGCAAGATTGAATATTGAAATGATCAGATACATGTTCGAGTCCTCAGCTGATCTCCATTCCCTACTCTGGAACAGTCCTATGCCCTAGTTAACTCCGAAGAAAGGCACAAGATGGCAATGCTCCATCCCTCTACTGTTGATCTTTCTGCTCTACAAACTAGTGCTGACACTACTGCCAAAGTTGATTCCTTCTGTCAATTTGATAATACATCTAAGGAGGTTGTGAAGTATGATTATTGTTATTAGAAAATTTATATAATAAATCACGCTTTCATCTTACAACTTAACCTTTTAGAATCATTGGTAATGGTCCCACAAAATCTCACATGGAATCTAAACAGGAGGTCATAAATTTAAATCTTTCCAAGCCCCTATTTGCCTCCCCAATTACATATTTCCACCCTTTAGGCTTAAGCTAAAGACTAGCTTACGTGTGAGGAGGAGTGTTAGAATATTTGAATAATAAACCACGCTTTCACCTAACAGCTTAAGCTTTTAGAATAATTCGCAGTGGTCCCACAAAATCTCACGATTGTCATAAGCCATATCACACTAAGGCTACCTGCTGAAAGTTTAAAACCTGCAAATTTTGAGGCAAAAAGGGCACAAAGAAAGGGAAAAAGAAAAAGGCAAACCATCCTGAAACTGTTCCTGTTGCACCTAATACTAATATAGGTTTATCCCAAGAACTTCAGGCATTTCGACATCTATGGAAAGCTTCTTCTGCTGTTGCCTCCTCCACAGTTGCCAATTCGTCTTCCCCTTTTGCTACAAACCTAGCCACTTCAAGTATTCTCTTTAGGGGGTTACAAATCATCTATTGTTTTCAGCCCATGGATCATTGATACAGGGGTTACAAATCACATGGCAGGTTGTAGTCTCTTTCATCAATACACCCCTATTTCCGGCAAAGGCAAGGTTCACATAGCTGGTGGAACCCTCTCTTCCATTGCTGGATAACCCTTGTCTTTTGTTTTATATATTCCATCATTCTCTACTAATCTACTTTCTATTAGTATTCTGACTAGAGGCTTAAACTTTAAAGTAACCCTTTTTTCCCTCTTATTGTGTTTTCCAGGATCTGGTAACGAAGAAGGAGATTAAATATGGCAGATCAGATTGCGGTCTTTATCTACTCGAGGGTAGTGGGAATTCTACTTCTACTTCATCTTCTATGCCTCATTCAGTTAATTCGGCATTGACAGATATTCATCATTAGCACTATAGATTAAGTCATCCCCCTTTAGGAACTTTAGAAAAAGATCTTCCTAGTCTCATTTCTGCTTGTATAAATATGTTTTTTTGTGAAGCGTGCATTTTGGCTAAACAAACTCATCCAACATACCCACATTCAAATAATAAAAGTCGTTTCCCTTTTCATGCAATTCATACTGATGTGTGGGTTCTTCCTGGCATACCTCTATTCCCTGTTATCAATGGTTTGTCACTTTTATCAATTGTCATTGTCATACAACTTGGGCTTATTTGTTGAAATATAAGAGTGACGTTTTTCACTGTTCTCAAATCTTTCACAGGATGGTTCCTACTTAGTTCAATGGCACAGAGCACACTGAAGATCAGTTCCAACGGTATCTCTTTGATGATAACAATATTCATCAAACCAGTTGTGTTGGTACTACTGCACAAAATAGTGTCGTCGAAAGAAAAAAAATAGACATTTGTTGGAGGTCGCTAGGTTTCTTATGTTTGCCCATCATGTCCCAGCTTGGTATTAGAGTGATGTTCTCTTAACCACTGCCTACTTAATCAATCAGATAGTAACTAGATATCTCAATTTCCACACACCTAATAATGTTTTACAGGGATCATCAACTTTTATTCTTTCCCAAAAAACTTTTGGTTGTATTTGTTATGCTGGAACACCACCTCTAAGAGTAAGTTGGAATCCCTTGGTCTCCTTCCACCTATCAATTTAAGCTGTCTTGCTCAGAATCTCCCTAGATCACAACATGAATCAACCCTGTTGAGAGATCCCTTAAAACATGGCTTACAGTCGATCTCATGCAGATTTAGCTCTAAGTACGTAACTTAAAAGTAGATATTAGCTGAATACATAACTGGCCTCAGTTAGTACAAGCTGTAGAAATTCATCTTAGTCTTATTGATAGAAGATAGGAATAATTATACTGAAAGTTCTAAAACTTATCACAAAAATGTACTTGAGTCCTACAACTTTCCAAAAATGAAATTGAGTCCTAAAACTTTTAAAAATTGCAATCAAGTTCTTTCATTAACTCCGTCCAACTTAAACAAAAAATGCTAATAAGTTTTAGGACTTGATTGCACCAACTTAATAGGTTTTAGGACTTGATTGCACAAACTTAACAGGTTTTAGGACTTGACTATACTTTTTGAAAGTTTTAGGATTCAATTGCACTTTTTTGACAAGTTTTAGGATTCAATTGCACATTCGTGACAAGTTTTAGGACTTCCAATATACTTATTTTTGGAAAATATGAGCTCACGATCACATTGTTTTTTTCCCTGTCTCTGTTTCTCATAATTAGAGATATGAAACAGCTGAAATAAAGAAGCTAGTATAGCCAAATTAAAGGAACAAAGCCAGATACCTTATGTAGTATCTGAAAATTTCAGATATATCACATGCTTGTAAAGCTTTTAGTAACCACAGTCTAGACATGGACCATGATGCGTTCTTTTGTTTCTAATATTCACCCAAAAAAGAGTTATGGCCCTTTAGATCCTTAAGTAAACTGAGAAACCACCCTTTCTACTTGCTGTTATCAGAAAATTAAAGCAAGGAAAATTAAGGGTTCTTACTAAACTGAGAAAAACCGCACTGATCCTTGAGAAAAGCTTCCGGTTGTTATCAACAAAATCTGCCAAGCCTGAGATATAACTTTTATTCAGCATTGTAGTAAATGCGAGGTACTTTATCCACACATATTTATTCAGATCTCAGCATTATTCATAGGCAATTTTTCCCTATGACAAGTGAAGTGACTCAATTCAGCTTATAAACTGACAGTTTCTCAAAATTTACCAAGTTCACCATATCCTCTAGAATAACTATAAACGATGATTGTTGACACATACCTCTGAAGGATTCTCGCAATATCTGTAGGGCCAAAGAAAGCATGATGTTAGATTGTGTAAATAAAAAGCAATCAAATTATTGAAAGATAATAACCATTTCCTGTCATTTCATGAAAAAGTAATGAAACAAATACAGAATCTTCATATTGCTGCATGAAGACTTCCAGAAAGAAACATGTAGCAGGAGAAAAAGCTTAATGGTAATCAAAAGGTAGGATTAAAGGGAAGAGTGCAACAAGTAACTCAACGCCACAAAGATAAGATAGATAAACTTAAAGGTGACATAATTAGATGACACATTCCATGGACCATACTTCCAGTCAAATTGAAGAAACTGTTATTCCCTTTGAACTCTTCGCCCAAAGGGATACTTTCAAAGTACAAATAGTAGTAATATCGATAAGCAAATCATGAAGAGATCATTTAAGAGCCAAACAGGTATCTGCCTATCTGGTAACTGCCAGCGCTCTTGAATAGAAAACTAATCATCCAATTGATTTATATACTGTTAGGTAGCAAATTACCAGAAATATATGCAAGCACTAGAGAAGATATTAATTTTTTCAACATTCAACACTTTGTTTTATGGCAGCAAACATAAAGATTACATCTTTTGATTGGAAACAGAACATCAAGCATTAAGTACTCCCAGCTAAAAAATTAAGCGTTAGCCCTTTTTTTTCTATTGCTAATTGGTATATTTTCAGGTAATCAGTAACCAGGAAGATCTTCAGCTTTTGACAGCCTGTTTGGACCTGATCTATATTCATGGGGTAATATACTAGTTCCAATAATAAAGGCATCAACAAACTCTGCATATAAAAAAAAATTTGCAAGGATCATATACCTTCCCCAGTATTAATGGAATAAGAAGTGTGAGAACTAGACTTTTGAACAATTGCTTAGTCGGAACAGTGACTCCAACTCCATCAGCAATGAACTTGGAGATAGAAAATGGCACCTAGAAAGATACTAATGCCATCAGATTGTTGTACAGGTATAACAGTGTTGAATTTAAGTCGAAAATACGCGATCATGTTAAATAAATAAAAAAAAGCAAATAGATACTTCTAAGTATTCAGAGAATTATCATGCATCCATGGCCATGCATGTGAAAATACGTAAGTTTCATATCTAAAAAGCAGGACCAAGCTTGCTCTACAAAAGTAGATTACATACAAAATTCAAGACGAGCAGCCATCTCTCAGGAACTAGTGCTGCAAAATTATTGTTAAAAACAAAATCACAAATTGATTGCAACAAAGTATAAAGCATGAGGAGCACTACAAATCTTCATTCAAGTAAAAACCAAAGAAAATCTTCTGGGTATTTTCAATAACATGAAGAAGTTGCATCACTGCAGCTCTTGAAGGAAAAACAGAAAAAAAATCATAAAAGCAGAGAAAAAGATGCCAAGTAATAGAAAGATCAGGTAACATCTTGCCCAACTCTCTTCTTCTGAGAATCTATAGATATGATCTGACAGTATACTGACAAAAACAATATTATAACTTACAAGTAGAATCCCCAATAGATTTGATATCACCGTCATTGCAAGAGCAAGAGCAGAATTCCCTCCAGCAAGCTGCAGTCACAACCTTCCATTAATGGCAAAATTATCATCAACAGCAACTTTGAAAGTAAAGAAAAGTAGGCATGCCTGAGTAAGAGCCACTCCACTTGATAATGTAGTAGGCATACAGCTAAATAGTGCCAATCCTGCAGGATCAAAACAGATCATTGTAGCATTGAAGAGAAATTCTCTTTAAATTGATTATAAGCTCTGAAGTATAATAATAGTAAGTCAAAGCAAACATAACTCTCGCTTTTTGACAATCATGTACAGCATAAAGTCCCCAACAAAAGCCGGATTCGATTTCTTTTTTAATCAGTCGAATCAACGTCATCTTAATTTGCTTAATACCATGAGGTGCAGCAGAGACAGTTTCAAATACAGGAAAGGAAAGGCATGACAGAAATGTAGCCCAAAAGAGAGATAACGAACATCTATGTGCATTTAAAAGTGTGCAAAAGTTTGCACATCCGTAACTTGATATTGAATGTATGAGCAGATATTGATGATGGATCTATAATATTCCAGTAAATGGACTAGGAAAAATGTTTTCCTGGCACAACATGAAATGAGATTCATACATATTAATATGGTATAGATTGTCCACAAATCAATTCACAGAGAGAGAGAGAGAGTGATCAATGCCCAACCCGTAACAAATTCTTGAGGCTGAAGCTGGATTTGCAAAATTAACTTTGAAAAATATGGACTGAACAATAGAATTGATCCCTGCATAGTGAAGATGCATAACAGTTAAAACTCACTATAGCACAAAAACTATATTCAATTTAGGTCAGCTGTCAAGCAAGTAGAGTCAGTGGAGACTAGTCAAGAATGAGGTAACAGCCAGACTAAAATTCCCTTCCTAATGCATGCTGTAGCTGTATCTCATATGCAAATTAAAAGAGCTTGGAAAGATGCATGTCACATAAGATGGCTGCAATCACAGCCGCATAATATCTATGTCAAATAAAACAAATTGATGTGTTCTGAAAAAGTACATTTTATACTACGATAAATGATATACGATATCAAAAATCTCACAATGTTTACAATCAACATACAATATGCACAAGCCTGCAAAAGAAACTTGGAGTCATACAAGCCCAAACATTCCGACGGGCCATGCCTCTGCAGCTGCACCAATTTCTCCACTCCGCAATGTCAATCCTAGAGCACGGAGGATGCTTTACATACAGATGGCATCACAGAAAAAAAAAGAATAATATGTAATGAGAATAAAGGTTCACTTCCAAACCTGATATAATAAAGATCCCAAAGGTACTGAATTTTGATAAATAGTATCTATCTGCAAGGCAACCAGGAGTAGGATTTGCAAGTCCTAGGGCAACTCCACCTATAAGAGCTGTTACATGAGATGAAATTGCATTAATATATCATCACTGCAAACATTTCATGTAGATAGAAATCCAAGGTACTGTTGTCAGACTAAAATCATTATTGACTCTCAAGAAAGGAATTTATAGCAGAAAACGAGATCACTAACAGGAAAACAATCTTGGTTCAAGCTGTCAAAGCTCTCTAAATTTAGCTATGCCTTAAATTACTGTGATGAATGGGTCAGGCTCAAGATCATGGATAGTTGCCAAGCCCATATCGACGTTACAGGCGAAGCTTACATAATCACTGGCCTCCATATCGGAGGGAATGGTCTACGAATATGACAAGTGGAAGCTCCACCTCTAACAAGAAACTAAAGAGATTGCTAATGACATCCCAATGTAAACTGCGGTCAAGCCTGTGCATTTGCAATCTTTGCACCAACCAAGATACATGCCATCAAACGGACATCATTACCTAACGGAAGAAAATTATCCGCAACAAACTTTGAGAATGGGTTTCCCGCCTTTACCTTCCCAGGAATTTTGGGAGCATAATCATTTCCACCTACCTGAAAACATCCAAAAAATCCTTATCTGTAAATTTTAAAAAGGGGCTCCAACCCATTCTACACATCCTTTACAGACAGAATATCCAACAGTCATTTCCTTTATAAATTCCACAATGCGGAACCTAAAACACCACTTCTAACTGAATGCAGAACGTAATGCATTCTCGAAACGTTTCTCCCTCAATCCCGTCGTGCATTCTCATTGACTTCTCAGAACGCGCGCACGGAGCTCCCAGTTACGGCGAACCAGTCCGAGCAAAGAACCGAACTGACCTGACCCGGTGATGCGCCGGAGGCTCTAATGGGTGGCGAAATCGAGCGGTGCGGACCGATGTTGACGGGGCGAACGGAGAGGCGATCGCCATGCGAGGAGAACCGCGCGTTCCGGGGACGGAGCCGGACCGTCGCGGAGGTTGCGGGGGAGAGGATTAGGGTTTGAAGCGTTCCCGCCATGGCGATTCGACCTCTGGAACGTTGCGCTCGCTCTGGTCAATTTTCTGAAACGGACCGGTTGATTGTCTTTTCCACTCTTTTCTATGCCTGAAGTTTCTCTCTTTTTGTTTGGTATGTGGAGGGAAATATTTTTTAGTTTTTTGACCCAAAAAAAAGTATTTTAATAATTTGCCGATCAGCAAAACCATATGGAAAAAACCAACGGTCGACTTTCGCTCAAAATTCATAATTATCTATACTAACTAATTTTGGTTTAAAATTACCTATATTGAGTGGGATAGCTTGCAGATATGATAAACTTTATTGGAGGATGCTTTGTCTAGAGAATTGCGCGACGTATGCCATCCTCGGTCTGGTAATTTTGAGTGATGTAGCATTTAGCAATTTATGTCTACATTTGGATGGGAGCATCTTAAAATTGAGATCGAAAATCAAGTTATGGACTAAATTTATCAAAAAAGCAGATATCATAACCAAAATCAAACATTAGCAATAATATGGGAACTGTCTTTGTATTATTTGCTCAATATTTCTTTTTATCTTTCATTCAACATTAGAAAAAAAGGGATAATATTGCAAATGATATTTGAACTCTAACTCAATATGCAATGTGATTTTTGAATTTTAAATTTGTTTAATATAGTTCATGAATTTTAACTTAATGTATAATATTGTCTAAAAAATTTAATTTGTTCGATTCAATCTAGCCTTCATATTACATGAAAATGTTCGATATTGTTATTCTATTACAATCTAATAACTAAATTGAATATATACAAAAAGTTCAAGAATTATATGAAACAAATTAAAAAATAAAAAATGACATTGCATACATATTGGATTAATGTTTAAGGATCATATCATATAAATTTAAAATTTATGAACCACATTATATATTAAGTTAAAGTTTAGAAACCATCATCTGATTTACGTAAAAAAAAAAGGGATAACACCTTGAAAAATCCCATATTAATACATGTGTGACAAAATTATTATTATTATTTTTTAACCGCTTTAGCTAACAACTGCCACGTAAATTCCAAGCGACACTCGCCACCCTGACGCCACGCATCAATCACCTAATAGCCTATTAGCCTTCTTGCAACTTGCGTCGCAAAGGCTTCGAACTCCTGACCTTTTCTCAAAGGAGCGAAGCCTATCTAGCAGAGCCACCGCGTTCGGTAGCCATGTGTGACAAAATTATTCCAAATTAATTTTTTGATTATAAAAAATCATAAACTAATACATTTTTAATAAATTTACTTTAAATTGATATATTTATAACAAATTCACTCTCTATTAATTTTATTTAAATTTTGCTATCAAATTGTTAGTTAATTAATGGAAAATTCCCCACTATTGCCTCTCATTGGAGTTTGGATTGTGTGGTTTGTTGAAAAAAGAAAGAAATAAGGCTAAATGAGATCAAAATAATGAATTGTATCAGTGCTTGCTGTTGCACATTTTTTGCAATTGTCCAAAATATAATAGTTTAGGATTTTTGATGGTTGAACAAATTAACTTAGAGTAAATTTGTATTAATTTGAGGTTTTTGGGATCATTTGATATTTAATTTGGAAGAAATTTAGTACATGTCTATCAGTTGGGTTTTTCAGGTATTAACCATAAAAAGAAAAGGGTTCTGGAGCACAGTCGAGCTTCGACTCAGTTGAGATAGGAAGCGAAGCAACCGCGGAACGGAAAATGGCAGCGATGGCGGCTCGCCTGCATCTCCTCCATCCTCCGACCATCTCCAGGCCTTCTCTTCTGTTCCTGAAACCTTCGCCATCTCCGCGTAGCTCGCGCATTCGCAAGGTCTCCACTTTCCCTCGTCTCTGCTCCAGCGCAGATCAATCGCCTCAGGTCAATCTCTCTCTCTCTCTCTCTCTCTCTCTCTCTCGCTCTGGCTGTGAATCGATGCGTTTGGCGGTTCCTGTTGTGTGTGATTTTATGCTCATCCGTCTCTCCGGGCGGGGTTTGCTTGCGATCAGAGCGCTTCCTCGTCGGCTGCGTCGGGCGGGTCGATCGTCGGGGGCCTTTTGGATTATCTCAACGAGTCCTGGACTCAGTTTCATGCTACAGGTAACTTAGAATTCTGTCGTTTGTGGTTGGCGCTTTGGATTTAGGTAGTTGAGCTTGGTTACGATGTTGGTTTTTCAGTGTATGTTCAAAGTTAGCTTATATGTCTGCCTTAGTTGTTGTTAAACATGCGTAAAGTACTTGTAAAAGGCATCGTATAAGCCTTAGGTGTGTTTGTTCAAAATGTGTTTATATGTTTGCCACTTTGCCTTGGAGTTTTTGGAAGACTGAATTTGCTTCCTGACTTTTCTCAAATGGTCATGATTCTGATGCTGCCATTCCTACATGATACATCAATCTATATGTGGCAATCGGTATAGACAGTTTTGAGTTTGCTAGGTCTATGATCCACAGATTCTTTGAAGATATTCAATTGAGCAGCTGAAATTAGTCAAATTGTTGGAATGGATACCGTTCCAAAAAAAGAACTGATATATTATGCCAGAAGTTTGCAATTTGGATAAGTATTTAATATATGATGTTTGGGGTCCTGCTTATTTGCTAGTCTCTCGTGTGCAGTTATAATTTAAAGAAGGTGAAAAATGTATGAAGGCATCCATATTCCGTACCCTGCACATGAATTGAACTCCTTTGTATGGTATGCTTAATGTATGAATGGTACTGCAACAAGGCCAAATATCCTCACAATTAAATGAATTTCCTTTGGTTCGAGGTCAAACCCTTGCTTTGGGCAAGTAGTGGTTGGTCTTAGAAATCTGGTGTATATTAAATTAGGCAATGTGGTTTGCCATTAGTGTCATGATACGTTCTTTCTCATGAATTTCTTACTAACAAATTTAAGGTGGTATCAAGGCTTAACTCACAATCTTAAGAGTTAGAGAACATTGCAAATGCTGATGCAATGGCTTCTCTCATTCACAACTCTTCGATTGCCATTCTAAAGTGCAGAAACATCATAGTTTATCACTGTGCTAACAGTAATTTTTCTTGACTTTTTGGAGAATTCTTGCATTAATTGTAAAAATTTCAGAATTGTGGAAATTTTAAACTTCCTTCTTTGGAAGTTTGCAAGAATGAACGTACTAAAATGTTGTGGAGTAGGGCCACTTTGAGATACTCTGAAAAAGCATTGGTTAGTTGAATTTCATAGTCAAACCTGTTGGTGGAAGCTTTTTCATCCTTGTTTTATAATACCGTTCTGTTGTGCTAGCAGTTGTAGTTGTATTATTAGTAGCTATGGAATTGTTAAATAAAAATTAGCTTCTTTGACATGCTTTTTTTTAATCCTATCGTGAGGCCCCAATGGTAGAGAGTAGCTTTTATTGGGCATATTTGATCCAAGAATTTATTCCATGCCATAAGCATGATGTTCTAATTGTATCTAGTGAGGTTCATCTCATCATAGTTGTTTGCATAATTGGCGTTTGAGAGGGGAAGGAGTTTTAGGGTGCGCTTGAAAAACTTTCTGGCTAAAAATTGATTTCTCCATTTCTATTCCTTGGACAAGCTTCCGAGCAAAGAAATGCGTTTGATAACAACTCAAAATTTCTGTTTCTAGAACAAGAATTCATTTGATAATAGAATAAAATTTTTATTTCTAGGGCCGGTGGCCGGTGGCGGACGGTTGGCCTCCGGCGACCGGCGGAGGGCATTCGGCATCCCATGGATGGCGCTGGGCAATGGGTGGTGACGAAAGTGAACGATAAGAAAAGTTTTCATTTTTCACTTTTATTCTAGAAATAGAAAAGCTAAAAATTTCACCTTGTGATTTTTTGCTCCAAATCTATTTCTAGAATAAAAATTTGTTCTAGAAATAAAAAAAATGGAATTGCATTACCAAACGGATTTTTATTCCAAACTTATTCCAAGGAACAGAAGAACAAAGAATTAGAGAAATAGAAAATTTTGTTATGCGCGCCCTTAGACTTTTTGACAACTTTCTTTGGGTGGTGAATGTTAAGCAATTGTTCTAAGGCGAGAATTTAAGAAAGAAAAGTAGTTGTGAATAATAGATAGGCCCTTCCTATGCGAGTATTGTTAGATGAGTTGCCGCAAATCCCTTCCGTTGGGTAAGTGGAACTTGTTATATGGCAGAGTCTAACATGTAATCACCATAATCTGTACTATGGTTGCACTGACGGTCCATGTGCAGGGATAGTTACGTAAGATTTCATTGAAACCTCTGGTGAGATTGGTCTTGACGGTACATAACCAGTATTGGGGCTATAATCTTGTTTGTTATTGACATGTCCAATTTGTACAAATAAATGTGCTTTTTCATAACATTCCAATGCTGCTTTGTACCTTTGTGTTTCCAGCTGAAGCAAAAAGACAATTAATCAATGCTGGATTTCATTTGCTGAATGAAAATGATGAGTGGAACCTAAAGCCTGGAGGATGCTACTTCTTTACCCGGAATATGTCTTGTTTAATTGCTTTTGCTGTAGGAGAAAGGTCAGTGAAGAACTTCTTGATTTAATAATTATCATACTGTTGGTAGAGTGAATTGGCTGTTGTAGAGGCAGGCTTGCAATAAACTTGTATACTTGATGTTGGTTATGTGAAGTGTCAGTAAAACATCATCAGGACATATTGCCTGGTTAATATCTTAGGAAATAGCGCTAGGCAGCAGACTAAGTACTGAAACTGAAGTAATCATTTTAACTAATGCTTTTTGAAGCTTCAATCCATCATGAAGTAAGATTTTTACATGCTTCCACCTGTTGATATTTCATTCATTAGGGATCATATTTACAAAAAAAAGTCTGGATGACTGTGTTCCATTGGGACCCCAAGAAGCCTATGATCCCTTTACCATCAACATCATATCAACTGCTCCTTCATTGTTTTTGATAACTATGCTTTTTTGGTTTTAGCTTGCAGATATGATGTTGGCAGTGGTTTTCACGTTATTGCCGCTCACACAGACAGCCCGTGCTTAAAACTGAAGCCAAAATCTGCATCAACCAAGTCTAATTATCTCATGGTCAATGTGCAGACTTATGGCGGTGGTTTATGGCATACTTGGTTTGACAGAGATCTGAGTGTTGCAGGGAGGGTCATAGTGAGAGATAGCGATGGTTCCTTTCTGCACAAACTTGTCAAAATTAGAAGACCTCTTTTACGAGTACCCACTTTAGCCATACACCTTGACCGGTACGTTTGGCTCCCTCGAATGATTAATTTGAGTATAGGCCCTCAGTATCTGTAGGGCCTTCTTTTTGTTGTTATGTTACTCTGTTACTCTGCTTTGGTCTTCATTTGTGTGCTTGACGCATATTGCGGTTCTTTTTTGTTTGTTTCTGACATATATATAATATATGTATCGTCTGGTCACTTGGTGACAAATCCATATCCTCGCTGACATGTGCTGGGATACTATTCTTTTTCTTCTGATGGTTTAGCACAGTAAACAAGGATGGTTTTAAGCCTAACCTGGAAACACACCTCATTCCACTGCTTTCCACAAAACCCGATGAAACATCTGCAGAGTCAAAAGTTTCCTCAAAGCCAGTTCATCACCCCCTGCTTTTGCAGGTAACTGTCTCTATTTGCATTTTGAAAGGGAAACTGCAAAATATCAGATTCTACGAGTGTATGCGTACAAACGCAGTTATGCTAATATCCTTCTTAGGTTCCTAAATTATGGTGAGGCAAAGCAAAGATTTGTATCATCATATGTTCTATACAAAGTATAGGCGGCAAAATCCTCATATGTTCTATACAAAGAATAGGTGGCAAATCCTCATATGTTCTATACAAAGAATAGGTGGCAAAATCTATTCCCATTTGTTCCAGAAGATTGGTGATATTCAACTTAGATGACCTTCTATTGGAACATGCTGTCTTCTTCATGTGCTTTGTTTTTTCTCTCTTCCTCCTTCTCTCTTTGTTTATCATGGTTTTTTTTTTTTTTTCCTTTTTCAGTCAGTATTTCTGACATGTGATCATCAGTTTCACCTGCTTGCTTGTTGGACTTGTCTCCAAATCTCGGCTTCCAAGAGAGAATGCTTAAAAATTCCTTATGTCAGCCATTTGACATTTCTTTTTTCTCTTCCAGATATTGTCCAATGAAATTGGATGCTGTGCAGATGATATCATGAGTATTGAGTTGAATCTTTGTGATACCCAACCTAGCTGCCTTGGGGGTGGAAACAATGAATTCATTTTTTCAGGAAGATTGGATAATCTTGCTTCAAGCTATTGTGCATTGAGAGCTCTAATTGACTCTTGTAAATTACCCACGGATTTATCAACTGAGCATGCTATTCGGATGGTTGCTTTATTTGACAATGAAGAGGTAAAGTTCTCAGGCATATTTGTATCATTTAGTTAACATATTCTTGTCTCTATTTTATACTTCCCCCGCTCTTCTTACTTAAAAGAAAATAGGCTGACAAAAGCAAGGTGTCCACCTGCTCCTGCATCTGAAAAAAGAGTTGAAGATTTCAGATGGTTTTTTGGCTTTGCTGATTTAGCCATTGAGGCGATGTTCTTAGTCACATTGATGATATTTTAGGAAGAGTACTGTTCAAGTTTCCTCTGATTATTCAGAATATTGTTATGACTGAGGGAGAATAAAAAGTTGAGACTGCTTTGCTGCCGGAGACTCTCTGTTAATACATGAACATTTCAAGATCAGTAGAAAGTTATGCTTATGCATATAAATGTGCCATGCTTACGGATAAAAAGGGATATGTAAGTGCTGTTTGTGATAGACTTATATTATAATCTGTCCCCATTGTAAAGGAAGGAAGAGAACATCCAAATTCATTGTCTAGATATTTTTTGTAGTTTTATCTTCACTTTGACCTGTATCAAACATGAGCTAGATAATTAACAGGATGATACTTAGCCATTTATATTGTTACATAACTGTACTCAGAAATTTTTTCATTATCTTCTGATTCACATCGGCAGCACCAAATATGCTCAAGCTGGGAGAGTGTAGTGGATGGACCAGCTCTCATGCATTGATCTTACTGTGCTACTTTGAATGTGGTAGTGAAGTTGTTAACTCTGTTGATCAGGTGGGTTCAGATTCCTCTCAAGGTGCTGGTGCACCAACCATGTTTCAGGCCATGAGACGCATCATTGATTCCTTAGCTGATAAATATGTTCGGGAGAATGCTTTTGAGCGTGCTATACGGAAATCATTTCTGGGTATGTTTTGCTTCTATCATTGTGAGATTGGTGTTGCATTGTCCTATTTATTATTTCGTACTTGTTGACTATATATCAAATTACGTCCATGTTATGCAAATTTATGCCGATGTGGAATTTAAACAGATTTTCTTGTCCTTTAGATTAGCTAGGAGGCCGGCTTGTCCTTATATATATGCGTGTGTGTGGGGCAAAGAAAAAATCTATATGGTGGTGGCTTCTAATAATTGCCAATGGTGGCGAGAGGCAATGGACCTTTGTGATGAAATGGCTTAACCATTTCTAATAATATTATAATATTAAAGGGTTCAATTTGGGTTAACAGCATACAAAATTAGCTTTTTTCTTTTTTACATATGTACATTTCTTCTGATATTTCTTAAAGCCACTTTAATGAGGTCCTGTGATCTCCTAATTTAATACACAGCTAATGAACTTGTCATTTTATTGTGTTGTTTTTGATACTATTATGATGTGTACTTCCATAACTGCTGACATCTAGGATAATGCAGTTTCCGCAGACATGGCTCATGGAGTTCACCCAAATTTTATGGACAAGCATGAGGAACACCATCGACCTGAAATGCAGAAGGGGCTAGTAATTAAGCACAATGCCAATCAGCGTTATGCCACCAGTGGCATTACCGCTTTTCTTTTCAAAGAAGTGGGCAAAATTCATAACTTGCCAACACAGGTAGATTTAGTTTTAACGCCGAGAGATGTCTCTTGAAACTTAAGCTTCTATTATAGTTCAATCAAGAAACTCTATCACATTAGACCCTTGGGAAATTTAGTTGTCATCTTGAATGTGCGGTGAAGCAAGATATTGACATTCAGCCTGCAGTCTTTGATTAAAGGGGTTTTTTTTTAATTTATTTGGTAGAAGTCTTTAATTAAAGGGTTAATATCATGAAAAATCCCAAATTGGAATACCTTTGGCAAATTTACCCAAAATTAGTACATTTGTTACAAATTTACTCAATTAATTTTCGTTAAATTTTGTTATCATATTGTTGAGTCGGATGACGCGTGACAATTGACTGGTGTAACAGTTTGGATTTTACTCTCTATTTGTCATAGTAGTAGCAATTCTAAGGTTTTTGTGGTATTATTCCAATTTAACAAATGGTATATTTGTCACAAATGTATCAGTTTTTTTTTTTTTTTGCAATTAAAAAAAAATTAATCTGGGGTAAATTTGTTACCAGTATATCAATTTGGGGTAAATTTACACAAGTATACTGGTTTGAGGTTTTTCGTGGTAAAAAAATTAGTTTTGGGGTAACTTTGTTATAGGTATACCAATTTGGAGCTTTTCGTGATAGTAACCCTTAATTAAAAAAGACGCTCGGTAATTCTAGCCATTTGCATAACCAAGAACCACTAGATAGTCTATGATAGTTAGATCAGCTTTCAGCAATTAACTTGTCCAGATTCTACTTTTCATTTCTGTGGACCAAGAAGAAAGGGAGAATCTTATGCTTCTTATGATGATTTTGCTGCAAGAGAAGCAAGGAGATAACCTTTGTGAAATATTAAAACGTGAGTTTTTGTAACCATCACATCGGCTACTGTGCAGATGCCATGTTGGCACACTTTAACATTTTCTCTCCATTTCACTTTTCCAATGCATATCATAGGATTAACCGTTAATCTCACGTCTGCGTTTTCTCTGCTGAAGTCTGGCAGTGGCTAATAAGTGTATTATACATGTCATCCTTATCTTCATCTGTTTTAAAACTTGTTATACACAAGTTTCTGAGGATTTTCATAGCCTGGAGCTTTTGGTCATTTCTATATGGTTGCTTGAAAGCTACCGTGGTTTCACCTCTATTTCTTGGTGGACATCTCTTCATCAATCTCTCTCACACACATACAAACGCACGCACGCACACATATGTAAAGCAGTGTGTATTTTAATAATTATATTGAAATATGGTGTCATTACCAATGTAGTTTTGAAATCAAGCTCTCTATGCAATATGGTATCATTTTTATGCAGCTTTAGGACGGGGTTACCAATGTGATGTGTCAATTTCTTTCAAGATTATTTCTGTCTTAAGTTTCCAGTTGTGCCAAGATACAGGAGACCTAATAGAAAAATTTTCACATGACTATTCTGTGTGCAGGAATTTGCAGTTAGAAATGACATGGGATGTGGATCCACCATAGGTCCGATACTGGCATCAGGAGTTGGTATCCGCACTGTTGATTGCGGCATCGCCCAACTGTCCATGCACAGGTATTGATTTGACCTTGTGTGATTAATTATGATGGTTCATAACATCTGCTGTTGCCTGTTACTTGATGGTCAAGTAAGTCACAAATCGCTGTGCTTACTTTAAGAAGAGAACAGAAAAACATAACTCAGTATTTTTTGAGAGCTATATCTCTATGGCAATTTTTTTCTTATCTTCATGTGAATCTCTTGATAATTAAGCTCTGCTTTGTCTAAGTCTGCGAGTCTGGGCATCTTTTCATGTCATAATTCTATGCAAATTATGTTTGAGAGCTCCTTTGATGGGCAGTGTTCAGCATATAAACACCAGGGATCTGTGTGATATGTTGATTTATTTTCACCTTCCACCAGTTTGACGCATGTTTATAACTCTTTTCCTTTTCTTACCGGGATGGGTTGCTGTTTGCTTATGACGGATGCTTTATGTTCCCCGTGAATGTTGAAAAGTGTGAAACTGTTTTCATGATTATGTCTGTTTTTTACATTTGCAGCGTGAGAGAAGTATGTGGGAAGGAAGATATTGACATTGCATACCAACATTTCAAGGCATTTTATCAAAGCTTTTCGCATGTAGACAGTAAGCTGACTATTGACTATTAGTAAGTCTACAAATATCTGTCTGAATTAATTCTTTAATTCCTTGGGGCTTTCTGTGTGCCTAAATTGCAACTGAGGAGGGAGGGAGGAAGGGAGGGAGGGAGAGGTTGAGGAGGGGGTGCCCAGGTATCTGTATACATATCCAGAAAAGTGGAAATTTCTTTCTCATAGAATTGCGGGTGGGTGGGTTGGAATTTCAAAGCAGCAATTTTGTTACTCTTTGAGATATCTACTCCGGGATGAGCAGGGAGGACATTCCTTATCTGATTCAATTTATGTTTTGAAAGTGGAAATTTCTTTCTCATAGAATTGCGGGTGGGTGGGTTGGAATTTCAAAGCAGGAATTTTGTTACTCTTTGATATATCTACTCCGGGATGAGCAGGAAGGACATTCCTTATCTGATTCAATCCATGTCTTCTGGGTTCACTGCATCGGAATAAATCAAGAGTTTGGCATTTGCATTGAGTGTAATTTCCAGCATTTCTACTTCTGCAACTACTTACATACTTGGATTCTTTTTGAGCACTCATTTTCTTGGGCTCAGTAACTACTCATGAGAGATGCCCAGAGTTCTTATCACTCAGTGAACTTGCTGTATCTATATGAACAAAGCAGACAACAAGATCAACCCACATACCCCCACACACAAAGCCAGAGAGGTCGTTATGGAACATAAAGCTTCCATTTCCTCAACTTGGCAGTTTAATTGGAAGGAAATTGAGGGAATGGGCTGTCTTCCTCAAGAAGCACATGGAGCAAGTCTTTTTTTTTTTTTTTTTTGGTAAAAGCAATAAATATATAGAGGAAATGCCAAATGTACAAAAGATTACGGCATCAAAAACTTGTACTCAAGATGAGAAAACACTATGAGTGAAAGGATGCCATGATGTAAAAGCCGCAGTTGTGGCGTCCAAATACAAGGACTAGGAAAACAACAACAAAAGCGAGCACGACGGAAATACAACTGGCTAGACACAACTCCTCGGCAAAGGAGGGGAGGACTTCCTCAAGTGTCAATAATGAGATGGGCTGTTTAAGGTCCCCTCGTGAAGATAATGGGATCGATACCTCAACTTCTTTGCAACCTTCTATTCCTAAAGTTGTCCTCCACATTTCTGAAGATGCTAGTCCTATCTCTCACCACCTTAAATAGATGGTTCTTCATTGCCGGGACAGTAAGGGGTTGATCCCTGAAAAGGATGTTATTCCTATTCTTCCAAATGTATGGCAAAGTGCACAAAGGAAAAGTGAGCAATGCTTATAAAAATATCCTTGCCTATCAAGAAGGATGAAGTCCAGCGGAGGTTTTCTCTCCAAGATCTATTTCGCCAAGGGAAATTGCATCTAGTCGCCCAAAAGAAAACAATACCAACTGTGACAGGACAATAAAAAAATAGGTAATCGATAGAATCATGCATACTATTGCAAAAAGCACAGGAAACCCTGTCAATTCTACCATATGATAAAAGTAGAGCTTGGGTGGATAGCCTGTGTCTAGCAATGAACCAAAGGTTAAGCTGATACCTTGGCGTGATTGCGTTATTCCCAATAAAATCATGCCAGTCAACAATGGACTGCTTTCGCCTAATGGTTTCCCAAACGGACGCCACCATAAATCGGCTCGATGGGTCTTCCCTCCAGCATCATCGGTCTGCTTCTTGAGAGAGGATCGGAAGGGGATGATCTCACGTCTCAAGTACCATCTTAAGGGCCTGCCAGTATCAGAAAAGAGATCTGCAACCGAAGCCTACCTCGAAAGCCTTGAGCTATAAATAAGCAAGTCTAAGAATATTAAATTCAGTGGTCCCCTTGGGTGTCAGTTGTCAAACCAAAGTAGTACCAAGTGACCATCACCAATTCTCCAGGAGAAGGCATTTCGAAATTCACTCCTGAGACTTAAGAGTTTCTCCAAGCTTAGGAGCAAATAGATGGCTTTTTGGTGACCCAAAAGTTCCTATCCTTTAAAAAGTGGAGTGAATCCATTTGCACTAAAAAGCCTCTTTATCCAAGAATAGGAGCCAAATGTGCTTTAGCATGGCTGCCTTGTTGCGATCCCGAAGTCTTTTGATACAAATTCCTCCTTCCTTTTTAGGAAGACACACATCCTTCTAGGCTACCTTGGCACCTTCTCTATCCAATTCCGGGTCTTTCCATAGGAATTGTCTGACGATTTTCACAATTTGGTCCAACACAGCTATAGGAAACATAAAAACACTCGCCCAATAAGCTTGGATAGCATGAAGAACTGACCTAATAAGCTGTAGACGACCAGCTAGAGAAAGGAAGCAGTGAGTCCAATATTGAACCCTTGCTGTGATTCTGCTAACGAGAGTGCAATGGTCGGCCTTTTTGAGTCTTGAGGTAATAATAGGAACTCCCAGATACTGAACTGGCAAGTTACCTTCAAGGAACCCAAACTCAGAGAGAATCTGATTTCTTAATGTAGCCGTGCCTCCCGTAAGGAATACTTCGCTCTTAGTAGTATTTGGTTGCAAGTCGCTCCAAGAGGAGAAAGTTTGGAGGCATTCTTTGAGGAGGGCCACCGAAGGTAAGTCTGCCTCGCAAAACAAAAGATGTCATCCGCAAAGAATGGATGCGAGAGATTTATTGACTTGCACCTCTGAAAGAACTTAAACTTTGGCTTTGAGGAGCACTTCCATAACCAAAGTAAATAGATAGGGAGAGATAGGATCACCTTGACGAAGACTGTGACCACTCGCAAAGAACCCGTGAAACTCTCCATTTAGTGCAATTGAGAATTTGGGAGTGCGCACATAGGTCATAAATGAACCACGAACTCAGGAAATCCAAAAGCCAAGAGAACCCTCTCAAAAAAGTCTCAATCAACCGTGTTGTAAGCTTTCCTAAAATTCACCTTAATCGCACATCTAGGCAAGTATGGCCAAAGGTGGAAGCTGGAGAAAAGCTCTTGGGCCAATAAGATATATTATCTTTAATACGCTTGCTCTTCACAAACACACTTTGGAAAGGACTAACCACGCTCTTCAAAACTGAAGCAACCTGATTGGCTAGCAACTTGGTAACGCACTTATAAATAGTGTTGCAGTAAGCAATGAGTTTGTAATCATCCACTGAGGTTGCATTAAGCACTTTTGGCACCAACACCAAAATGGTGTTATTAATTTCCCTCAATAGCCTGCCAGTAGTGAAGAAGTCCATCACAGCTCCTATAACCAAATGGCCAACCATTTTCCAATTTTCCTTGAAGAATTCAATTGTAAAGCTGTCCAGGACCAGAGCTTTACCCTTAACTAAGGAGAATAAGATATCACAAACCTCCATTTCCGTGATCGGTCGGCCAAGGAAGCTAACTTGTTCGGTCGAGAGTGGATGCTGGATGACCTCTCGAATCTCCTCAATCAAAGGCCTATCAAGTTCTATCTGCGAAGTTAGAAGATCTTGAAAGTACTCGACAAATCTCTGTTGTACCAAGATTGGCTCAGTAATAAGGTTTCCCGAGGAGTCTTGGACTGAGAGGATTTTGTTCCTCAATTGCCTTTTGTTGACATATTGGAAGACGTCTTATTTTCTGTTTATTGACTTAAGAGGTGACAACTAACCAAGAATGAGTGCATGCCTAGGTATCTACTGGACTTCTGTATTTTTCAATTGATGGAAGGATTCCAAGGTTTAAAAATAGCGTAATCAGCAAGAAAATAGCAATTCTCTTATGGTTAACAAATGGATTAAGACATTTTGATTGTTACCTTACTTTTCATGGTCATCAGACGTCCCCTTAGTGAATTCCAATGGTCAAGATTCTTTTCAATGACTAGCATATATACCTTCGCCATCAACTTTTAGGCTCCGTTTATTTAGTGAAAAATGTGTCGTTTCTAGAAATTTTTTTCTAGGAAATCATTTTTAAGAAAAATGTAATTATTTTCTGGTGTTCGGATGAAATCTAAAAATAATGTAAAAAATATTTTTCACTTTCGATAATGAAAGTTTGTTCCTCCATATACTCATTTTCATTTATTTTATTTTTTAAAATGAATTTGTCATATTTTTTAAATTTTGATTTTTTATTATTTTTAATTTTTAAAATCTGTTATTAATTTTTTTCATTTTCATTTTTATTTTCTTTTTCTCTTTGTTTTCCATCTCTTTCTTTCTTGGTCGTTGGCCACGGTGATGGCTCGCAATCGGCCACCGATGAGCCTCGAGCTCACCGACGAGCATAAGGCTCGCCGCTCCCCAGATTGGCGAGTGCGAGCATCGAGCTCGAGGCTCGCTAGATCGACGAGCGCAAGCTTAAGATCAACGAGCTCGAGGTTTGCTTGGCGACAACGGACAACTAACCAAGAAAGAAGAAGATGAGAAACAAAGAAAAGAAAAGGAATAAAGAAAAGAAAAAGAAAAGAAAAAGGGAATTAAAAATAATTCAAATTAAGATAGAAAAAGAAAATTAAAAAATTCGAATAAAAAAAGAGAAGAAGAAGAAGAAATGAGAGGAAAAAGTGAGGATTTATAAAGGTGTGAGATAAAAGAAATCAAGTGAGAAAAATGTTTTCCACTTTTTAAAAGTGAAAAACAGTTTCCTCTAATTTAAAAGGCTTTTTTTTTCTTTCATGAAAAACATTTTCCCCAAGGAATTCATTTTCCGTAAAACAAACACTAGAAAATCCGGAAAACGTTCTCCCAGAAATTATTTTCCGCGAAATGAACGAAGTCTTAGTGATATGTCATATTTTGGGGAACCCATTATTTTCCAATATTCAAATGCAACATTGGTTGAGATACGTATCAAGAATGATTGGTTGGTTTATGTTATATTACTTATGCAATCAATTCATAAATACTATTTGGTGGGCTGGATAAAATTCTGCATAGGATAACTTCTTTCCTATTTGGTGTTTGGAGTGACGTGAAATCTAGATATGATCGGATATAGCTTGAATATGGTCTGGATAAAAAAATCCTATCTAAGGGATGGGATAGACTTGGATAGAATATGTGAAATTTGGAAAAAACTCATGAAAAAAAAAATAACGCATTCTTTCCCACTTCTAAGCTCGCTGATTGCTCTTCCTCTCTTTTGGCCAGCCCGACCATCTCCTCTCTTGTTCTGATTTCTCTCACTAAAATGGCCACCGCTTCTCCCAGTGGCGGGGACCTGCTTTCTGCCTTTGGCCTTTGGGAAAAGTACTGCCGGACCTTGCTCGTCCTGCCTCTTCCTTATATCGCTCAACTCCATCTCGGCAGGGAACTTTGTGATCCCAATGCCTCTTCCGCGAAAAAATGATCTGACGAAGACAGCAGCCAGGACAACAGAGCTCCTCATCCGACAGAGGCAGCAAGGAAGATCTCAAGGTGAGCAAGATAGGCGGAAGTAGCAATGATGAAGAGAAAGATCTCAAGGCGAACAAGATCGGCGGAAGTAGCAGTGATGAAGAGAGAGAAGAGGATGCACAGGGTCTCGGAGGCTGGAGCGATTTGATTGTCGCCTTTGTCTTTCAAGTTTGGCCGTCGAGCTACTGGTGACGTTTACTTACGGTTTTACCGAGCTAGATTTCTGTCTCCCCAATCAATTGGTCCACGGCGATGCTGTGGTTTGGCAAAAAGTTTCCATGTTCCTAAATTCTAGTTGCTTATTTGGTTTTCGGATGGTGTATTCATAGTGGAGGAGGTTCTGTCGATGAATCCTAGTTTTGGCCTTGTTGGCTTTTGGCAGCGATGCTAGATTTAATCAAGAGGTTTCGACGCAGGATTCACGCTCGCCAAAGTGGATGGATTTGCTGAAGAAGATGAAGGCATCGGCGAAGATGGCTGGATCGGCAAAAAACATCAACCTCGGGGGCATCTCAAAGCGGCAAAGTCGGAGGGAGAGCAGGGTAGAATTCATCACGTTGATCGAGGGCGGCGAAAATGATGTCGCAGAAGGAGAGGGCGTCCTTATCGGTGTCCTCAAAGTCATGGGGAAGAGGGGTGTCTGATATGGATGGGAGATTATAAAAGGATGAATAGCATTTATGACTTCGGTGATTCATTTGTAATTTTGATCCTGCAAATCAAATACTCATTTACATAATATTTACATGAATCCACATTATATTCAAATGTTAACAAACATTGGATGGGATATTTAAAATCCTATCCTATCCTTTATCCAATGCAACATTAGTTCAGTTTAATAAAAATTTCCGGACGAAATGCAACTCTAAAGGATGGTGATAGCTTTCAATTAGGAAAAGAAAAATAAAGAAAGATGAACACACTGCGTGCGTGTGGCATGTGAGGGCTTGAGAAAAACCAAATAGGCCCATTGGGAAAATTAGCCTACAGATCCATTGAGCAAAGGGAAAGGTTCTCAAAGGGGTTTAGAATTGCTTGAATAAATGGTTAACATCATCGAAAACCCTAAATTAGTATATTTATAATAAATTTACTATAAAATATTTTTTAACCATAAAGAATCTAAAATTAGTACACTTGCAATAAATTTATCCTTAATTAGTTTTCGTTAAATTTTACCGTCAAATTACTAAGTTGGATGACCATTCTATTTGGGATTTTACCTTTCGTTTTGTCATGTGTATTTATTAGTTTTTTTTTTGTAGAATTAATTCAATTTAACGAAAATTAATGTATGATATATTTGTCACAAACATATTAGTTTATGATTTTTTATGGTCAAAAAGTTAATTTATGATAAATTTGTTACTTGGATCTCTTCCCTTTCATCGATTTTGTCTGAATCCTCCTTTTCTTCTGAAAAAAGAAAAGGAGAATGACCTTCTTCGGTGGATCCATCTTGTTGCTATTTAGTCTCCTTTGTTTTGAAAGTTGTTTTTATTTATACATTTGTTTCTTCCTCATCTTCCCCCCTTTCTTCCGTTTCTGATGTTTCTTTGAATTTTTTAGTAATAGTGGGTGACGGTATTCTGCCTAAATAGTAAACACAGATTAGAAATAAAAGAATACTAAAGATTTGATCCATAGAATTTCCTGATTCTGATGAAAGGTACTTATTCAATCGAATGTACTGTATCGATTTGATATTTTTTGTGATATTAACTCTCGAATAAATCACACTTTCAGTTTTGTAGTTTCGAACAGTTCCACTTTCAGTCCTATTGGGTTGCCGCAAATGGAGTTCTTGTACTACGTTCTGACATAATTTAAAGTGTCGGTTCGTGAAACGTTACAAAGTAGTGTTCGACTGTAGCCGAAAGTAGCTGGGTATCTGCTTCGACGTTTGGGCTTTGAAAAGGTGGGATTTGAGGCGAAGAGCCTTCCAATTGACTTTACCAAATACGAAAAGTTATAACTTGAAAGTTTAAAATTTTCTTTAAGAATTCTCAAACTTACCTTAAGTCATTTTTACAAAATTTCATTTAAAAACCCAATGAAATTTATCGAGTGAGCATTTGCCATTGAGATGCAGCGCTTACGTGCACATGTTCTGCATGGAAGTTAGACATTAAATCCATGCACCTCTTGTGAAGTTCTAATATAAAACTAGTCCCTGTAAAATTTTTCATATAGAACTACTTTGATCTTATTTTTATATGAAATCGAATAGAACTGTCGAATCGAGGCCAACTATTGTTATCATGATGTCTGCATACACGAGTCCATTAAGATTAATTTTATTAAAGCAATGATGACAATCTTATTTCTAATTGAATCCATATGGATATACAAGGTCACTTTTAGGCTCCTCGTATTTTGAGGGAAATGAATATTTACAAAATATCTTCCTAAGAATGGTTGCTTGTATCGTCTACCAAAAAAACGAAAAATATTTATATTGTCTATGAAAATATTTAAGTATAAATTGCCATTGAATGAAATTTTTTTCATCGATAAATTATTTCAAGTAATACAAGTGATCATTTTAAGGGAATTATTTTCCAAATTATTTATGTTCTGCAAAATAAACGAAATTTTTAAAAAGCTGGTCATCTTCGTGACATTTTACTCTTTCATAGGCTTAGAAGGCTTGCCGGCTTACTTCAATATAGTGCGGGGGGATCACTCCCGCAATTCCACCACTTTTAGACATCTATTTATTTGACAAAAAGAAAAACAGCTATTTAGAAGAGGAAATTTATCCATTTTAAATTACATAAAGTTTATATGATTGGAGTTCTAATAATGGAAATAAATTTACATCATATTGATAATTCTTCAAACTTCAATAATAGATAGTAAGAGGATTATCATTGCTACAAAAACAATCAAGATGACCTGCCCAACCTGATTTATTTTTTCCAATTAAGTAAGAGAAATTGATGCATACGAACTACTGAGGACTGAATTCCGTATTGCTCGTTCAAAAGCCTTGTCCCCTACATACTTAGTTATGGAGTCAAATTGATGCGTCCCATGGATTAATTTAGGGTAAATTTGAGAAAAAACTTTTGAAAGTTTAAACACCCAAAAGCCCTTCGGACTCTAAACCTTTGGGGTTAGGTAGAATGATTCGAAAGCTTCTTTGGAAAGTCATCTCAAATTATCGTCAAAAAAGGGTATACAAATTACATATGTGCGAAACTAAAAATCAAAAGCTTAGTTTCCTAAAAATAGAAAAAAAAAAAACCCCCAAAAAATCTCTTTGGAGAACTGTGTTGCGTGGAGGCCGTCAACTCTCTCAAATTTAATGGGGCCCACCGTGGCTCGTCTTCCCTCAATATTTTTTGTTATCTGTGACACTCTGATTCTGATTTATTTTTGACTTTTGTTCAGTAAATTAGGGGTCAGACGTGGGTCAAACTCCACGTCTGAAACTAAATATCTCCATTCCATCGGATCCCTTATTATCCATAATATATTTGTTTTCATCTCAAAGCAAGATGCTCTTGCTGCCAAATGCTCTGGCTTCGAAGAAAAACTTATACGAAGGGCAAGTCTTACCTAATCCCACTTGTAACCTCTCTGCAATTGATGACCCGAATCAATGGAACATATTTTTCCTCCTGTGCTCATGGGCGATGCAGACATGGATAGATCCTGCCTTGAGAGTAGATGTATCACCCCAAGGCCTCACAAGATTTGAAGCATGGTTAGCAGATTTTAAGCACAGCTCAGTCAATTTCGAGGTTGCTAATATGGAAAGAAAGAAATCACTTCACCTTTCGAGCGATTAAGCCCAGATAAAGAGTAATTTACCTCAAAATTGGGTTGTAAATCCCCCTGGCCCCGTGGGACCTTTTGAACTGTTTCCGCGGACTTTTCTCTAGCAATGAAATTCGGTATTTTTTGGCCGAAAGAAAAAAAAAATCTAACAACACGGAATCCGTCCCTAGGCATTTCTTGTTCGTATTCTTGGCACCGAGAGAGAATAACACCACCTGAAAATGCAGGCAAAAAAAAAAAAAAAATGCAGCAAAAAAAATACCCGAGCCTTTATTTACCAACAGAAATGGTGGACAACTAGCAAGTCGCAAACCACTAGAAAAAGGGCATGGTGCAAGCCGACTTCATCATTGAATACAAAGCATACCCTAATGTGAACAAAGTAAAGGAGGAAACACGTCGTTTTCTCCTCCCTAAATGTAACCACGTTCACGCGTTCAATTGGGGGGAGAAAAAAAATTGAAAGTGACCATAGAACAAAGACAAACAAAACAAAAGCAATAATTATGGTGTGGTGTGGGGGACGTTTTCCTCAGCCCCTTCCCAATTACTATTGGCATGTTTTGACTAATGAGAGCAATAAGATGCCCCCTTTTCTCTTACAAATATATGGACGTCTCTTTTTCTAAGCCACGATTCATACACCGAAAAAACATTATCTAAAGGGGCCTAAGTAATAATTTCTCATCGCCATGTACATATTCTCATGGGGGATGGGAATATTTTTGGGAGCCGAGCCACGTCCACTTTTTCTGTTGGTAAAGAAAGACTGACTCGGGGATATTCCTTTGCTGCATTTTATCGTGGTGCTAATCTCTCTCGGTGCCAAGAATACGAACAAGAAATGCCTAGGGTCGGATTCTGTGTTGTTAGATGACCAAAATGAAGACATCCTCTGCCTTCGGAATTGACAACATGCAACCAGTACGTACCAAGAACGTCTCGTGGCGAAAGAATAAAGAAATAAAAGAATACACAAAACGCAGGTAAAGAACCTTTACCAGCAGAAATGGTGACCAGCCCCGAGTCTTGTTAACGATGACAATTACTATAAAATAGATGTACAAAATTCCATCTTTAAGTGAGTCAACTACAGCGAGGGGGTCAATGCCCATAAAAGAAAATGTACATCGAAAAGTAAAATGCTTATGTGAAAAAATATGTTCAAATGCGAAAGCAATTAGAAAAAACAAAAAGAAAGCTAGTACTTGAAGGAGTGAAAGAATGATTTTGAGTCTCATTTTCGAGATTCTTGAATTGTAAACCCGATGAAAATGAAATAAATTTAATTTAATTTCTTTCTTGACCTCAAAGCAATTGTCTTTTGTATAAGCTCATAACCAAGTCGACATTACGATCCTCGGAAATGATTTCTTAGATTGATAAAGTGCATTCATTGCGAATATTTCTGAAAGCCTTCATCATGTGTAGTGTAAGGTATTCAAAGTGATTAGATTGTATCCCCACAATAATGGATGGGAGCAAAAGCCCTTTTCTTCGAGAATTTGTGAGAAGACCTATGGTGTTTCTGCTTGGCTTCTTTCAGCAAAACTTTTTGAAATTAACCAAGGTCATCTTGTTGAAAAAAATTTCTCTAAAGGAATTCGACAATTGATGGTGTTTGCTAACGCTGGATGACAATTTCGTGTCAACCAATTACACTTCAAGCTTTCAATATCAAATCAAACTAGTTTGTAACCTTCTCGTATTGATTGCGCCAATGCCAAGTATGCTTCTGCTACTGGTTGTACCAATGTTTGACATATTCGGTTATATGTGCAGTTTAAATTTCCTAAATTTTCTGAAACTTAACCTAAATCACTACATGAGACGCATCAGTTTGATTCCTTCGCTGATAAATATGTTGGGGACAATGTTTTTGAACGGGGGATACGGAAATCATTCGTAGGTAGTTATTATGCATCAATTTCTCCTTGATTAGAAGAAATAAATCAGGTTGGGCAGTGGCCGCTTTGGCTTTGGTCTATAATTGAAAATGTTAGAATAAACCAATTTAGGCTCCTATTCGAGCGAGAGCTAAATCACTTCTTTTCTTTTCTTTTTTCCTTATTTGTCTTACGTGACGATCTGTGATAACATTAGGAAAAGTATTATAGGTTTTCTAATGGAAGATTTTTTTTTTTTTTGTTGGGGGAGGGGGGGGGGTCTAAATTTTACTTTTATATATTTTCTTACCAAATCCATCTTATTGCCGTAGTTGACGAGTTCATAATGTAATGCTGTAGTAATGCTTCGAAACATATTCCCTAGAAAGTAGATCCTTGCACCGAATAAATTAATACATATATTCACCTTTGTTAAGCATATCTATCTCCTTCTCTCTTCTTCCTCCCCCCCCCCCCCCCCCCCCCCCCGCGTTTCTTTTGAGGTACTGTTGATCCTCCCCGGAAGCCATGTTTGCTGCAGCCACTTCTGATGGTTCGCTTGAAAGGTGACAACTGACAAAGGAAAAGTACAGGCATAGTTCTTTTGTGAATTTCTGTAGTTTCACCTGACGGGCGGATTCCGAGCTTCGAAAATATTGTAATCAACAAAAACAACGGCAGTTTTCTTACGGTTAACAACTGAATCGAGACGTTCTCAGTGGTAAAGTACTTTTCATGATCATCATATATCCCCTTAGCGATGCCCTATGTTCATAATTCTTTCTTCTGACTAGCATGCATACCTAGCTTGACCATCCATTTTTAGTGATGTCTCGTGTTTTGGAATACCTGAAATTTTTCAAAGCTCAAACGCAAAATTAGTTGAAAAATGTATATCAAATATGATTGATTGGTTATATTGTATCAGTTATGCAATTTTTGAATAAAATATTCTCTAAGTAGCGATGGATAAATATTCTCTAAATAATTATTAGACCTGTCAAAATGGGACATAGACTCATTTCTTAACTCATAAATGATAGGCTAAGTTATTTTATAGGTTAGTTATTTTTAGTAAATGTATTATGAATAGGTTCAGAATGGTAGAGTCTAAAATAATAAGGATGTTAAATGAGTTTACAATTTACTTAGACATAATCTATCTCTTTGACTATCTCTTCACTCTTTATCCCTCACTCGATCTTATGCTCGCTTAATACTCATTCTCATTTTAGTTTGGATATGAATTTTCCTAAATTTAGTTAGATATGAAAGAATATTAATTGGGTCGGAACCACTTTCTCAAAGCTTCTTGGGCTCTAAAAGCACTTGGACAAATACAAATGTATTTGATAAATTTTTTGGAGAGTTTTGAGAAATTTAATTGCATTTTCGAATGTCTGGAGGTGCTTTGAGCATTTCCGGAATGCCAAAACCCATTTTGTTATCCAAGTTTTTTCCCGCTCAACTTTCAATAATTTTAGAAATTCTCAACTCACACGATTGGGCGACTTCAGGTGAGGCCTGGGTAGCGTGATCCCAAGCAACGCCCGCCTAGGGTCGCGCCCTATGACCTAGGGGATGCCCGTGATCACGTGGCCTGAGCAGATGAAGAGAGAGCACTCGGTTCGTCATCGCAGGCAGTGTGTGCTGTCAGTGGGACCGAGATCTTTTTGGAATCATTTAAACCATGATGCACCAAACAAAAGCAAAAAAGCAAAAATGAGAAAAAAGAAATCACGATCGCCATAATCTGATTCAGCACCTTCACCGCCATCGCCTAAGTTTGGCAGGGAGGATGGATGGACAATGCTGATTATGAGTTAGGAGTTGGCGGATCTCGTAAAGACGGAGAAGTTCGTTTGGCTAGGAATGAAACTTGTAGAGGCCTGAGAAAGTTTTAGCGGCGGATGGCCAGCCTCAAAAGAAAAGGAAATTAAATCAAGCTAAGTTTTCTCAGCTCAATGAAAAGTAGTAAAATATAGCAATTTACCTCCTCCCGACAAGATGATCACAAAACAAGAATATACAATACATCAATTTCCATGAAAAGAATCTCCCTCTCCTGATAAGGGAATATTTGGCCCATCGTATATCAAAGTTTTCTAGTAGTAACGAGGTTTTGGCATTGAACGTGTTGGGACTCCATCTCCATTGAAGTTTCCACATGAATTGATTAATAACTGTCCACTATCCCATTAAAAGCGAAGATCAAGGTACATCAGTTAATCTTAGTCACGATTGAGGATCGCTTAATCTTTATATGTTATTGAATTTATAGAATCCACTTAAATACTTCTATATTTAATCCAACCAAACTTACTTAATGTTTGGATTTTAAGCACTGCAATCTTACTTAATGTTTTCTTTCAACATTAATTCATTAATTCCTTAAGCTTTAACGTTTTCCTCCATCGCCATAATCTTAGGTGACCTCGGTCGAGATTCTGGCCGCCCTAGGGTTGTGATGCATTGGCACTATAATGATGATATTCTTCTACGATAGCGGGGAGAATGCGCGGGTAATCGGGGCATAAAGAAAAGCAAATAAAGCCCGTTGTCCATTCAGTTAGGGCACCGGTGACAATGACATGGTACTTGTTTGAAATTTCCGCAACCCTCATTTTCCTCTCTCTCCTTTTGCTTCCCCAGGACTTGGCCCGTCTGCTGCCCACCTCAACCTACATGACACGCTTCTCTCTCTCTCGCTCTAGCATCAACCTCGGTGGACTAATTTCCGTATCGCCCGTTCAAAAGCATTGTCTGCAACATACTTATCTAAGGAGTCAAATTGATGCGTCTTATGTAATGATTTAGGTCAAGTTTGAGGAAAAATTTAGAAAGTTTAAACACCCAAAGCCCTTTGACCGTAAAGCTTTGGGGTTTGGTAAAATCAATCGAAAGCGGCCTTGTAAAGTTATCCCCAATGTTATCCTATTATATTTTTGTGTCTTCATCTAACAACACAGAATCCGATTCTAGGCATTTCTCGTTCGTATTTTTGGCACCGAGATTAACACCACCTGAAAATGCAGCCAAAACAAAAAATAAAATGAAATAGAATAAAATGCAGCAAAGGAGTATCCCGAGTCTTTACCAAAAAAAATGGTGGACAACTAGCAAGTTGCAAACCACCATACGTACCAAGAACGTCCCGAGGCGCGATGGGGTCCTTTTCATTTGATAATACTATAAAATAGATCTGGCCATTGAAAAGGGAACAAAAGGAAAGGAAAAACGCAAATAAAGAAGCTCTATGGGTTGTTCTTGTTATGCTAAAAGAACACGGTGAAAGCTCACTTCGTCATTGGATACAAAGCACACCCTAATGTGAACAATAATGGGCGGTCATAACTGCAAGGATTTCTGGAAATTGAATGTATCATGTAGTTCTCCCTAAACTTTTAGCGGGACGACATGTGATTCTTCCTTAGACTTTTCTCCCCCCAATTAAATTTCTCAATTTGGGGGTGGTTCTTCCTTAGCTTTTTCTCCGTAAATTAAATTATTCAATTGGGGAAGGGGGGGGGTTCTTCCTTAGCTTTTTCTTATCCCAAATGATTTTGATCTCGGCCTAGGGTTTGATCTTGGCCTAGGGTCCCACCAGGCAGGACCGAGGGGCTGATTTCGAATTTGATCTCGGCCTAGGGTTTGATCTTGGCTTAAGGTCTCACCAAGCGGGACCAAGGGGCTGATTTTGATTTTGATCTCGGCCTAGGGTTTGATCTCAGCCTAGGGTCCCACCAGGTGGGACTGAGGAGGCGGGACCAAGGGGCAGATTTTGATCTCGGCCTAGGGTTTGATCTTGGCCTAGGATCCCACCAGGCGGGACCAGGGGATTGATTTTGATCTCGGCCTAGGGTTTGATCTTGCCTAGGATCCCACCAGGCAGGACCGAGGGTTTAAGCAGGCTCGACAAAACCCTTTTATAGCTTCTTCGATTTTTCAAAAAAGAGAATTTTTCGTGATCAAAAAGTTAATTTATGATAAATTTATTATATATCAGTTTGATATTTTTTGTGATATTAACTCTCGAATAAATTACACTTTCAATTTTGTAGTTTTGAACAGTTTTACTTTTAGTCCTATTTGGTTTGCCGCAACTGGAGTTCTTGTACTGTGTTCTGTCCACAATTTAAGTGTCAGTTTGTGAAACGTTACAAAGCAGTGTTTGACTGGAGCTGAAAGTAGCTGGGTATCTGCTTCGACATTTGGGCTTTGAAAAGGTCGAATATGAGGCGAAGAGCTTTCTTTAAGTTTTCTCAAACTTACCTTAAGTCATTTTTACCAAATACGAAAAGTTATACCTTAAGAGGTTTCTTTAAGTTTTCCAATTAATTTTACCAAATACGAAAAGTTATAACTTGAAAGTTTAAAACTTTCTTTAAGTTTTCTTAAACTTACCTTAAGTCATTTTTAGAAAATTTCATTTAAAAACCCAATGAAATTTATCAATTGAGCATTTGCCATTGAGATGTGGCGCTTACATGCACATGTTCTGCATGGAAGTTAGACATTAAATCCATACACCTCTTGTGAAGTTCTAATATAAAACTAGTCCCTGCAAAAATTTTCATATAGAACTACTTTGATCTTATTTTTATATGAAATCGATTAGAACTGTCGAATCAAGGCCAACTATTGAGATCATGATGTCTCCATTCACGAGTCCATTAAGATTAAATTTATTGAAGCAATGATGACAATCTTATATCTAATTGAATCTATATGGATATACAAGGTCACTTTTAGGCTCCATGTATTTTGAGGAAAATGAATAATTTACAAAATATCTTCCTAAGAATGATTGCTTGTATCGTCTAAAAAAAATATTTATATTGTTCATGAAAATATTTAAGTATAAATTGCCATCGAATGAAATTTTTTTCATCAATAAATTATTTCAAATAATACAAGTAATCATTTTAAGGGTATTATTTTTCAAATTATTTATGTTCTGCAAAATAAACGAAATTTTAGAAAAGTTGGTCATCTTCATGACATATTACTCTTTCATAGGCTTAGAAGGCTTGCCGGCTTACTTAAATATTGTGCGGGTGGATCACTCCCGCGATTCCACCACTTTTTTTTTTTTTAGCAAACGATTCCACCACTTTTAGACATCTATTTATTTGACCCAAAAAAAAAAAAACAGCTATTTAGAAGAGGAAATTTATCCATTTTGAATTACATAAAGTTTATATGATTGGAGTTCTAATAATGGAAATAAATTTACGTCATATTGATAATTCTTCAAACTTCAATAATAGATAGTAAGAGGATTATCATTGCTACAAAAACAATCAAGATGACCTGCCCAACCTGATTTATTTTTTCCAATTAAGTAAGAGAAATTGATGCATACGAACTACTACGGACTGAATTCCGTATCGCTCGTTCAAAAGCCTTGTCCCCTACATACTTAGTCATGGAGTCGAATTGATGCGTCTCATGTATTAATTTAGGATAAATTTGAGAAAAAAACTTTAGAAAGTTTAAACACCCAAAGCCCTTCGGACTCTAAGGCCCTGCATGGTAACACTTCTCAAAAGTGTTTATAAACATTTTTTCTGTTTTTTTGTTCCAGGGAACAAAAAAAGAACAGAAACGCGTTTGTTTGCGTTTCTGTTCTTTTTTTGTTTTTTCGTTTCTGGAACAAAATTGAAACAGAAATCAGAAACAACTTTTTGTTGTTTCTCTTCTCCAGAAACACTTCTGGCAAATCGAAAAAGAACAAAAACAAAGAACAAAATTGGAACAAAACGGGAACAAAAATTGCAGGCCCTTCTCGTTCGTGCCCGTGCGAAGTTCTTCTCTCCCCCGACGTCTCCCCTCTCCGGCGCCTCCCACTCGGGCGGACTCTCCGGCGCCTCCCCACTCCGCTCACTCTCCGGCGCCGACAGGTGGTGCTCCGTCTACCGGCTGAAGCTTCCCAGTCCAGGTAGGCCCTGCTGCTCCTCCATCTCCATTCGAAGAGGCCTTCGGCGAGAGCAACCTTCGCCGACCACCACCCAACGCTCGCTCGAGCCTCAAGCGAGCGTTGCTCGCCCAGATCTGCGGCAGATTTGGGCGACCGCTGCTCGGGGCTCGACCGCGACAGCTCGCTCGAGCCAGCGCTTGCCCAGATCTGCGAGACGCTCGCTCGAGCGAGCCCTCGCGCTCGAGCCCCGAGTGAGTTGTTGTTCGCCCAGATCTGCGGCGGCGTCTGCTCGCTTGAGCGAGCGTCGCTGATTTTTGTGTAGGTTTGCATTTCGTCGTCTTGATTTTGTTGCGAGGTTCTGCAATGTGATTGTGGCTGGTCCGCCTTAAGCTCGATGTTTGGTTTTGAATTTTATGGTCAATTTCGTGATTGTAGACGGTGTGCGGTCAAATGGGAGTCAATTTCTCCACGAGGTGCCCAATCTGATTCAGTTAATCAAAAGAAACTAGGAACTCACATTGCGGATCTGGAATCTCAGCTTGGCCAAGCTCAAGAAGAGCTGAAGAATCTGAAAGAGCAATTGGTCTCAGCTGAGGCTGCAAAGAAAGTAGCTCAAGAAAAGCTTGAGAAGAAGAAGAAATGGCCTCAAAGCTGAGTCAGCTAGAAGAGGAACTTAAAGCGAGCAAAGAAAACAACATCCAATTGAAGGAGAAATTAAAAGCTGTGGAAGGAGGTAAAGAAGAACTAGAAGCGGAGATGAAGAAGCTGAGGGTGCAGACCGAGCAGTGGAGGAAAGCAGTAGCTGCTGTTCTTGCTGGTGGTGTTGAAATGAATGGGAGAATTCCTGGAAGATGCGGTTCCATGGATAAGCATTTCGGAGGAGTTTTTGAGGTGCCTCATGCAGGTTATGCTGATTTTGTGGGTTCACCAGGAAATATTGATGATCTAGACATGGCTTTGGAGGCGAGAAGCGAAAGAACTCTGGGATCAGAATGTTTGGAGATTTGTGGAAGAGGAAGTGCCAGAAGTGATCCATCATCTCTGTGCTCCATTACCCTATATGGTTCTGGTGTCATTAATGGTTGAAAACGAGGAAAATTGGCGCCTGTTATTAGTCTTTTGGGTTTCGAAGTGCTAGTGCTTTTTGTTCTCTTTTGCTAGGATGAGTGGCACACTATATGCATGTATATGTACAGTAGCAAAACTAAATCCAAACCACTATGGCACTGCTCAATTTGTTTGAGAGTTCTGATATCCGTCTTGATCGTTTGTTTTGTTTCTAAGGTGCAGCATTGATCCACATGCAAATATTGCTATCTGCAAGTTCAGATTCCTGCTGACTTTAGAAAATAAATTGAGACTATACAGAGTGTGGGAAAGAACGTATGCGAGAAAGTTGAACATCAAGACTTTGATATCTTGGCTATCGACATGAGCAGTTGGTTGTAGATGAAAATTGCATATTCCATGTTTTAATATTCTTCAATCCCCAGTGCACATGCTCGTGTTCGCAAAATCCCTATCTAAGTATACTCTTGATGGAATGATGTTCTAACGATCCATCGGTTTGATTCCAAGAAACCAATCTCTCGTTATGAATGAATGTGATTACCACTGAATAAGGTGGCAAATAGTTATTCAATGGGAATCACCCAAAGAAATGGGGGACGATTACTTGGGACAAGTATGAATTGTCGATGGGCAATTGTTTTCTTTCAAGTATGCACATATGATCATGTTCAGAACGTTTGTCTTCACTCATCATGAACAAAACAAAATTAATGAGCATTTCATGAGAATGACAATTCTCATCTCGTTTAAACTTTATTTAGAAAAAAATAATTTTTTTAAAAATTTAAAAACAGAAATTTTGTACAGTTTACCAAACGTGTTTCTGTTCTTTTTCTATTCTAGGAACAAAAATTAATTGCAGTTACCAAACGTGTTTCTGTTCTTTTTTTATTTCAAGAACAGTTTTTTTTTACACTTACCAAACGCGTTTTTTTGTTCAAAAACTGTTTCCGGAACAGAAACACTTTTTTTTGTTTCTGTTCCCTGGAACAAAAAAAGAACAGAAACGTTACCAAACGCGCCCTAAACCTTTGGGGTTAGGTAGAGTGATTCGAAAGCTTCTTTGGAAAGTCATCTCAAATTATCTTCAAAAAAGGGTATACAAATTACATATGTGCAAAACTACAAAATCAAAATATTAGTTTCCTAAAAATAGAAAAAAAAAACCCGAAAAATCTCTTTGGAGAACTGTGTTGCTTGGAACCCGTCAACTCTATCAAATTTAGTGGGGCCCACCGTGGCTCGTCCTCCGTCGATATTTTTTGTTATCTGTTACACTCTGATTCTCATTTCTTTTTGACTTTTGCTCAATAAATTAGGGATCAAACTTGAAACTAAATATCCCCACCCATCCAATCTCTTATTATCCATAATATTTTTGTTTTCTTCTCAAAGCAAGATGCTCTGGTTGCCAAGGGCATGCATGACAAAATTTATATTTCTCGATTTCTCTGTTTCTCTATTCTCTGAAATAGGTTTGGAACAGAAATCCGTTTGATAACGCAATTTGATTTCTCTATTTCTGAAACAGATTTCTATTCCAGAAATAGAAAAATTGAAGAAATCAGAAGCTGAAATTTTTAACTTCTCAGTTTCTGAAATAGAAATTAGAAACTGAAATCAAACCATATAAAAGAACCTTGTGATTTCTTGTTAACTTAATTCACTCATAACCACAACTTCACAAATTATTGCTAATTTTCTTTTTCTTATTCTACTCATGTTTTTTTTTTCTGCACTTTTTTTTTCAAATTTTTTTTTTTGATAACTTCTTCTTTAGGATGAAAGGCAATTGAATGGGTCTCCAATTTTGAAAAACGACTAAAGTTCTTAAATGCTTACTTAAAAACAATGGGGCTCTTTTCTCCTAGAAAAGGCATGCGCATGGCCAATTGAAGAAAAAGTTCTTACGTAATAGATGAATAAAAAACGTGCCTAGAAATTTAACCTTATTTTTTACGGATATTCTTGCAAAACAAAATAATTAGATTGTTACATAATCTTGAATTTTAATTCGAAGGCAAGAGATTCAAGAGAATCTCTTTTTTTGTTATGCAAGGGCCATTAAAGGTTCATTAAGCAACAATAAAGAAATTATGGATGAGTAACTGGATTGATTCAATTCGAGAATCAAAATAAACTGATCTTCCCCCGATTGGTTCCTAATCATAAACATTACTTTAAGGTAGAATTCTCATATATTCATTTACACCATTAATTTTATTTTGTTGATAATCTTATATAATATTAGTTTTTTGATAAAATGACAAGGTTGTATATGCACCATTGATGGCACCCATATTTATGCTTCCACAATATTTGTTTGAATCTACGCAAGATGAGCTTGAAAACGATATATTAACCGAGGAGGGAAACCAAATAAATACGCTTAGGAAAACAATTGCTAATAAAATGGCATGGGATAATAATATGCCGGAAATTCCATGAAATTGTATTTTCAACTTTTGTAATGTATTAGTATAATTTCGACTATTATTTTGTATTTGAGGATTTCCCATGTTGTTTTAGTATTATTTCGACTATTATTTTGTATTTGATGATTTCTTATGTTGTTATCTAATCAATTTCTATTCTTAGAAATAGAAATTTTGTTCTGTTATCAAATTGATTTCTGTTTCAGAAATATAAATTTTAAGTCGTTATCAAACGGGTTTCTTTACTAAGAAACTTGTCCGGGGAATAGAAATTAAGAAATTGATTTCTGGCCATAAATCAATTTCTGTTTCAAAAATTTTGTCATACACAGCCCAAATGCTCTGGCTACGAAGAAAAATTTATATGAAAGGCAAGTCTTACCTAATCCCACTTGTAACCTCTCTGCAATTGATGATCCGAATCCATGGAACATATTTTTCCTCCTGTGCTCATGGGCGATGCAGACATGGATAGGTCCTGCCTTGAGAGTAGATGTATCACCCCAAGGCCTTACAAGATTTGAAGCATGGTTACTGGTTAGCAGATTTTAAGCACAGCTCAATCAATTTCGAGGTTGCTAATATGGAAAGCAAGAAATAACTTCACCTTTCGGGGATTGACCCCAGATTAAAGTGTAGTTTACCTCAAAATTGGGTTGTAAATCCCTCCGGCCCTATGGGACCTTTTGAACTGTTTCCGCGGACTTTTCTCTAGTAATGAAATTCGGTGTTTTCTGATCCCACAAAAAAAAAAAAAAAAAATCTAACAACGCGTAATCCGTCCCTAGGCATTTCTTGTTCGTATTCTTGTCACCGAGAGAAATCAACACCACCTGAAAATGCAGCCAAAAAAAAAAAAGAATAATAGAATAAAATGCAGCGAAAAAAATATTCCGGAGTCTTTACCAACAGAAATGGCGGACAACTGGCAAGTTGCAAACCACCAAAAAAAGGGCACGGTGATAACCAACTTCGTCTTTGGATACAAAGCATACCCGAATGTGAACAATAATAGGTAGTCGTAACTCGTAAGTGCGTGGATTTCTGAAAATTCAATGTACGAATGGGGTTCTCACTTAACTTTTTATCTCCTAATTGAATGGAAAAAAAACGTCACCCGGTGATAGCCGACTTCCTCCAATTGATTCGAAAAAAACGACACCCCAACTGAATCATTTAATTTTTTTTTTTTGGGGTGGGGGGGGGGGGGGGGGGGGAGAGATAGTTGAAAGTCACCATAGAGGAAAGACAAACCAAAAAAAAGGAAACAATTATGGCGTGGCGTGTGGGAGGCGTTTTCCTTATGGACATGCTTTGCCTAATCCGTAATTTACACGAGTTCGCCATAATATGCCCCCTTTTCCCCCTTTTCTCTTACAAATATGTGGACCCTACGATTCATACACCGGAAAAACATTAACTAAAGGGCCTAAGTAATAATTTCTTCATCGCCATGTACATATTCTCATTGGGGGTGGGGGAGTTCTTGGGAGGGTACTTCGTTTTCTCCTCCATGCTTAATCTCTGACCTACTTTTTTTCTATTCTCTGATCTGATTCCGTGATATATAGGTCTTTTTCTGAGGAGGAGATGAACCAAACAATTATGGTGTGGTGTGTGGGAGGAGTTTTCCTTATGGACATGTTTTGACTAATGAGCAATAATTTACACGAGTTCGCCATAAGATGCCCCCATTTTCTCTTACAAATATGTGGACATCTCTTTTTCTAAGCTACGATTCATGGAGCGAAAGAACATTATCTAAAGGGTCTAAGTAATAATTTCTTCATCGCCGCGTACATATTCTCATGGGGTTGGGGGAGTTCTTGTGGGGCCACGTCGTTATCTCCTCCATTCTTAATCTCGAACCTACTTCTTTTCTACTCTCTGATCTGATTCCATATCTAGAATCATAACAGAGACTAGGAAAAAAGTAGGTCTCGGTCTCTGACATTTTTTTTTTGCCGAGGATTGGATGATCTGGGCCCCTTGATAGACACCACTGCGTGAACAAGATTGGAATACGCTGCCGATACCATTTAGCCAAAGTCGTACTGACGTCAACGTCTATATTAAAGAAATCTTAGCCGTGTCGGCTGGATTTGGCCTTGGAGAAATTTGACAAAAAAAAATATTGAAAATGAAAAGATCCAATCATTTATAATGAAAGCACAGCGATTTGATTTAGAGAATGAAAAAAATACGCCGGGGGGGGGGGGGGGGGAAGTAATATTCACTTTTGTTTCATCAAAGTGATGCGTACTATCTATTTAATGACAACCGATTTCTGCATATAAAACAAGAAAGCCAAGTTTTATTTGTCGAAATATGAAATACAAATCATACATGGTGGAGTAATTTGACTTTTTGACTTTAAAGGCCCATGGGCAAATGTAAATACTATTTGATAAAATTTTTGGAGAACTTCATGGAAATGCAATTGCATTCCTAAAAGCCAAGGTAAAGGTCCGGGGGTGCTTTAAGTTTTGAGCTTTCTCAAAATGCAAATATAATTTCTTTCTTCTTTTAACTTTGCCCTCACTCAATTTCATAATTTCACAAATGTCCTCACTTGAGGCAAGGGTTGGGTTGCTTGACCCCAAGCGATGCACACTTTTTTTTTTTTTTTGGTCAGTCCTACTCTAATCCTACTCTACACTCACTCGCAGACTTGTGCCTTGCCTCTTGCAGGGCGTGGGAGTTGCAACCCACTCTCGAAACTTACGCGTCCCTACCCCCATCCCCCCATCTGAGGAGGTGGGGATTTGAACCCCTCACCTCCCCCTTCCATGTTGGAAGGGTGGCCACTAGGGCGAACCCCCAGTGGTTGCGATGCACACTTGGATCATGTCAATATTAAAGTCGCGTCTTCTCAAAGACGGACTTTTCATGCAAATAAGCTTTGGTTTGGTAAAAATAACCGAGTGCATCCACCATAAAAATCCTAGCGAATTTGGGTGCAATGCTTTCAAATACAGGGTAATGATGAAACGCGGATTACGAAAAGAGAAAATGGAAGGTATTCGCACAAATTATATGACAGAAAATTTATAGGACTACGACCACGACGGCATTTATTTGCTGCATTTAATTCTATTTTATTAATTTTTTGCTGCATTTTCAGGTGGTGTTAATCTTGGTGCTTTGGACCAAAAAAAATAAAAAATCTTGGTGCAAAAAAGGGATAAGAAAAGCCGAGAGGACAGATTATGGCGCTGGTGATTGCTTTCTTTTCGTTTTTTTCCATTTTAGGACTGTGAGATGGCGGCGGTCCTCTTTTCTGTCTGCATTTGGCTGATTGGGCGACGTGATAAATGACCTACCTGGATTTTCCACATAAATATGCTTTTCAAAGGACGTCGCGCGCTCGCAGTTAATGGACCTCGCGCAGTTTAAATACAGGTCTCTTCTTCTTGGTGGTGCAAACGCTTTATTTTCGCCCTCCATTTTAGTACTATCGCCACCTTCTTCTTCTTCTTCTTCTTCTTCTCTTCTCTGTCCAGGAGGTGTTCATCGAACGTTATGCTCATTTCTTTCTGCTTTAGACTGCGGTTTAGTTTCTAATACCGTTCCTTACTAACTGCAGAATGGGAAACATGGACGGAACCAATGACCGCACGGACAACTGTGAGGCCCTCGAGAAGGAGCTCCTTTTGCCGTCTCAGAAACTCAGGATTTCTGTCATTGGGGCGGCTGGTCCCATGGGCTCCTCCATTTGTAAGATTCTGAAGAGAAAGGGATGCACTGTTATCGCCTTCGATTGGACAAAGAATGAGCACAGGGCCGAGGCTGAGTTTTGGGATGAATATCACGTGGTCGACCTGATGGCCATGGACGACTGCTTGAGGGTGACAAGGGGAGTCGACTATGTCATTAACTTCGCCTCCTCTACACGAGGCCTGGCTTTCAGAGAGTCCAACCCCTCGGAGATCATGCGTAACAATGCCTTAATCGGCAGCAGGATACTCTGGGCAGTGGGGTTCAGCCGTGTGCAGAGGTGACCTATCTTGTCTTTGATGTGTTGTGGAACTTGATTCAACGCGATTTATGAGTTTCTTTTCTTAGATCGAGCAATCGCACTAGCACAGGCTATTTGTGGTCCGTGCAGGTACCTTCATGCCTCCATTAATTTTATCTGTCTGGGGAGGAACTTGGGCATCGATACCTGGCACAATGTGGTATGTTTTCTTTTTCTTGTTGTGTACTCTGACGCTCTGCTTTCTTGATGTTATGCAATTGAATGAGATTAATTTTTGTTTGCCTTCAGGCCCCACATGACTTAGAAAATCTTCACGCGAAGTTGCGCCAGGAACACCAATTTGAACGCCGAATTGGGAGGTTTGATTGCATATATGGTCCCTTAGGAACGTGGCGTGGTGAGTGTTTTCATTGCACAATTTGACTACATAAATGTATCTTGTGCCCCCTTTCCGTCGCTCATTTTGGTGCCGGTGACGTGTAGGTGGAAGGGGCAAAGCTCCGGGTGCTTTTTGCCTGGAGGCCAGCGCTTCCCCTGACGAGTTCGAGATGTGCAGAGATGGAGATATCAGTACATATGCTGAAGAAGTTGTGAGGTAACTCTTATCAACTGGCTTGAATTAGCTCAAACTTGTCAGTTCATATGTTGATAATGATGCTTTTGTTCTTAATAGTTCGGTTTCCGTTGTTATCTGTGTGCAGATTGATGGAGTCAGCCTCACCTGAGCCTGACGAGTTCGAGATGTGCGGAGAAGGAGGCATCGATACATATGCTGAGAAAGTTGTGAGGTAACTCTTTCAACTGGCTTGAATTAGCTCAAACTTGTCAGTTCATATGTTGGCAATGATGCTTTTGTTCTTAATAGTTAGGTTTCCGTTGTTATCTGTGTACAGATTGATGGAGTCGGACTCCCGCGAGCCTGAATATATCGGAATGTTGGACTTGCGTGAGCTTGGGGACATCGGAAGTGGCGAGATCGTGAGCAAGAACGAGAGTTCGGAGATGGGTCTCAGTTTTGAGGACGAGGATCTCCCGATTCCTCACATTCCCGGCCCAGAGGGCATCTTCGGACCCAACTCAGACGGGACGCTGATTGAAGAGGAAGTCGGGCTCCCCACGGTCCTGAAGCCGAAGGTACTACGCACTCAGCAAAATTGAAATTTATTAGTTGATCGTCCCTTTCGCCCCGAACCCCATAACGGGTTGAACTCGAAATAACAATTTTTTGTAAGATTAAATTGTTTTTATACATTAATTGGTTGTAGGATTGATTGGAATGCCGTGCTTCCGGATCAAAGAATGGATCGGGAAGTCTGATTCGTCGACGAATGGGTCAGCAGAAGTGGTGGGCACTGAAGCCCTTGGTGAGCTCGGCTCGCTTCGAGCTGCCGGTGGCAAAGAGTGAAAGCTCTCGCATCTCGCATGGATCTGTCATTTTACTGGTTGTGACCAAGTCTTCATGTTAACAGGTTGTGGAACGTTTTGTGCTTGGATTTTGCCGGAAAGAATAATAAGCTGAGTTAATCGCGAAGATTATATTGGGTTTGTAATTTATGACAATAGTTTCCTCTTTTTTCGATATAGATAATTGCTGAGCAGGTTTTACGTATATGATCATCATGAGTTCTCTGGGCTTATTGAATTTAATCTCTCTCTGGCCTGGATCTCTGCTTTAAACTCTGTGCAGATGTTTCTTTGAGTTGGAAGAGAATCTCGTAATCATGATTTGAGTTGAACTTGTCATGGAATGTCCTTTCTTGGAAACAGATTTAGGTAACAGATTTAAGGTCCGTTCCCCTTTTTTTTTTCCCTTCTTACGCATCCATGTAAAAGGACAATTCTTTCTGGGGGTTGTCGGGGGAGTTTTAATTTTACTACGGTAGATTATTCGATTGGATCGACGTTCTTTCTTTCTTTTTCTTTTTTTTGCCTAAATCATACGGTTCAAAATTGGGTATTGTTCGTCGGTAATCATGTTATTATACTTTTCTCTCTCTTTGGGCAAATTTGTGGTTCTGAAATGGGAATGGTATCTGCGCGAGTTTCATGTTATTTCTGGTGGTCCTGCGTCGCTGTCAAGATGAGAATGCTCCCACTTTTCAACCCAAATCTCTGGCTTTTGTCTCTCGTCATAGGCTTATCAGACGAAATCTTCCCAGGAATATTTTGTATATTCTGGATCTCATTTTCAAGAGGGGATAATACAATAAAACAAGTCATCCTACGATTTCGCTTTGCTTTACGCTTTTGCTCCGAGGTTTTCAAAAAAATTGCATATCTCTGGAATTTCTAGTTCTTGTAATTTTCTTAAAGTTTGGAGTGATCTTTTTAATTTTTTTTCCTCATATCTAGAACATTTCAGAACATATGCAAATAAAATTATATTTAAGTTCATGTACCCATGCCTCGAATTCAACTTTGTTTAAAGACGAAACATTCGAAGGGCTTTAGAATATCCATACTTCTAGAATTATATACAAATTTTCACTTTTTTCTAATATTTAAGTCATGCTTTTTATTTTTTTCAATAAAGTAATAATTATTTTATTCTTCATTTCGCACGCTTTTCACAAGTCAATGGTCGTTGCCATGGTCCCTACCCATGTAGGTGATTCTATGTCTGTCCGTCTGTCCGACGCCTTTGCTTGCAATCAGAGCGCTTCTTCGTCAGGCTGCGTCAAGCAGTTCGATTGTTGGAGATCTCTTGGATTATCTCAATGAGTCCTGGACTCAGTTTCATGCTGCAGGTACTTCAAATTCTGTAGTTTGTGTGGTCTTGTGCTTTGGTTTAAGGTAGTTGAGCTTGATTATGATGTTTAGTTTGTTAGTGTTTGTTCCAAATGTGTTTAGCTTGTACTATGTCTGGCTTTCATGGTGTTTAAAGATCCTCTCTAGTTTTGTAGAGAGCTTGGGAAAGAGTTCGAAATCTTCAATGCTTTTCATTACAGTTGCTTTCTCCTGTAGGAGCTCCTCCAATCGGTGCTTAGTTGTTGTTTAAGCACGCGTATGTATAAGGTTTTTGTATAAGCTTTAAGCAGATGTTTTTTTGGATATATATTTTCTCGGGTGGTTGTAACTCGGATGCTGCGATTCCTAATTAATAGCTGATATCTGGGCTTTGGCTTATTTGCTAGTCTCTACTTCAAGCTCAGCATGTATGCGTTTCTAGTTTAAAGACTAGGAAAAACTGTCTGAAGCCATCCATATTTAGTATCCGGGCACATGAATGGAAGTCCTTTGTCCCGTATGCTTATGGACAGTACAGTGATGAGGCTACATATCCTCTCGATGAAATCAACTGATCAAGGTCAAACCCTTGCTTCGGGCAAGTAGCAGCTGGTCTTAGAAATCTGGTGTGTATTAGGTATTGTGGTATGCTTTCTTAGTAACAAGTTCAAGGTGTCAAGGTTTAACACACCATTGCAAATGCAGATTTAACACAAGCTGCAATGGCTTCTTTCTTTCATTCACGATTGTTCAATCACTGTTCTAACAATTCTAGTGCCAGAACAGCATCATCTATTACTGGGTAAACAGTATCAAAGGGAAGTTAAATAATTTTCCTCGAGTTTTTGGAGAATTCTTGCATTAATTGTGAAAATTCACCATCTGAGAAATTGTAAAAAAATTCAACTAGAGCCACTGTGAATAAACATCGGATATTTGGATCTCATAGAGGATGCCATACTAACTATGTACGATGGTATAAAAGTAACTAGCCAAACCAGTGGAGGAAAGCTTTCTCGTTAGCATTCTTTTGTGATATAGTCCTGTACTAGCAGTAGAATTTGTATCATTATTGGCCATGGTATTGTTAAGTAGAAGTTAGCTACTTTGATATTCTTTCGCTAATTTAATTCTGTTGTGAGAGCAAGACCAAACGGTAGAGAGTAACTTGCATTGTTTATTACACTGATTGTAATTTCACGCATATTTGAATGCTTTCCAAGAATTGTTTTTTATGCCATAAGCATGATGGTCCGATTGCATCTAATAGAGGTTCATCTCATCCTAGTTACCTAAATAATGAGCTTTTCAGAGGGATAGGAGTTTTAAACTTTGTGATAACTTGCTCTGCGTGTTGTGAAAAGTAGATCTGAATAATTGATAGGCCCTTCATGTGCAAGGTTTTTCAGATAAACTGCCACAAGTCCCTTCCCTAGGGTAAGTGGAACATGTTATGTAGCAGAGTTTAACATGTAATCACCACATTCTGTAGTATGAATGCACTGAGGCTCCAGGCGCAGGGTTAGTCATGTAAGATTACATTGATATTTCTGGTGAGATTGGTCTTGATGGGACATAACCAGTATCAAGGCTATAGTCTTGTTTGTTATGGACATACCCAATTCATACAAGTAAATTGTGCTTTAGATAACATTCCGATGATGCTTTTCACCTTTGTGTTTCCAGCTGAAGCAAAAAGACAATCGATGCTGAATTTTATTTCCTGAATGAAAATGATGAACGGAACCTAAGGCCTGGAGGACACTACTTCTTTACACGGAATATGTCTTCTTTAATTGATCGGGCTGTAGAAGAAAGGTCAGTTAAGAACTTGTTGATTTAAGTAGCACATCTTCGGAAGAGGGAATGGGCTGGTGTAGATTCCGGCTTGCAATAATCTTATATACTGGATGTTGGTTCTGTGAAGTGCCAGTAAAGGGCATATTGTCTGGTTAATGTCTTAGGAAATAGTGCTAGGCAGCAGACTCAGTACCGAAACTGAAGCTATAATTGTAACTAGTTCTTTTTAAAGCTTCAATCCATGTTGAAATAAGATTGTCGTGTGCTTTCTCCTATTGATTTTTTCTTCGTTAGGAATCAGATTTACAAATCTTTAAGTTTTTTTTTCCTTCTATAACTTGTTTGATCTGTTTGAGTTTGAGTTTTGGTTGAATCTGTTAGAGCGGATGGCCCTTTTTTTTTCCTCCTATTCTGTTGCTTGACCTCATTTGTCTGTGGTATTTAGTATGGGTGAAGTCTGCTCTTAGCTTTACAGATTACATAGGATGACTTAAGTTACTTAAATGAAAACTTGTCATATGATGCTTGCATGCATTTACCTTTTTTCCAGGATACACTCCTCATAGTGTGTACTATAATGTTGAAGTATTGACTTGCGGTTACTTATACAATCCGATTGACTGAAGGGAATTAAACTTTGTCAAGTTTAGAAGTTTTGGCCATTGTAGAGCTAACTGTGTGATGATATTGTAGCAGGATTCCTATCAATCTTTGTTTTGAATTTCACACTCTTCATTTTCAAGTAAAGCAGCATTTTGATGGGTAACTATGTTTTTTGGTTATCGAGAAATTGAAAGCCATTTTTGAGAACCTAACAGCTTTCGTTAAACCTTACAGCTGCTCACAGCTCGCTGGCTACTAAAGATGAAAAAGGAAAAACTTTTCTGAAACCTAACAGCTGCTTGCTGCCCACTAAACTTTACTAGCAGCTTCAGGCATAATGCCATCATTATTGTTTCAAGAAGTTCATCTTATGTTCGTTTCCCTCTGTTGTAAAGAGTGTGGCCAACTTGAAATAGAGATGATCTTCTCACTTCAAATGCAACTGTTAGCTGCTTAGCATCATAATATATTAAAGTACATCACATAATGGTTCTCTCTAGTTTGTATTTTGTTGTGCTGTTAAACTGCAGCGTGCATGATTGAGTTTAAGATTCCCAATACACGAACAATATGAAACTTGGCATACAGAAGAGCAAAGAAAAAAAGATTTTACTGTCTATAATTGTGTGTAAACCCGTGAATTCTTACACTGATATGCTTAGTACTGAAAGTTCTCCACCTTCTAAGGAATTTGAATATGGAACAGTTAGCTCCACATGCTTCTGTTCCCTTCCAAGTGATGTGGGACAATCTGATTGGGTGAATCAGATCTGGATGTACTGTTTTGGGGCTGTGAACACTGCCAGTGAACAGTAATCGTGGGGTTTAAGCTGACTGATAAGTGGATGATACGGAAATTGATCAGAGTGTGGCAGATGTTGAAGAAAGGTTAGGAAAAATTCTTTAGGCTTCACATCCAAAACGCCTAAGCATAACACCTAGGGGAGAATTGCATCGCACAAGTCTGTATGCTGAAACTTTAGTCACTCATCAAATAGATACATCATAAGCCAAAGGAAGACCATATATATAGACTCCACCAGACCCTATTCGAAATGGGAACTCTCAAATAAAAAACCTAAGAAAATCTCATATCTTAAAGACTAGGAAACACAATATTCCATTTCAAATAGAAACGAAACAATAATAGTCTGGAACTCCTTCTAAGCAACATGGCTTTTTACTTATAGGAAGACTCTAGGACTGACTTAAGTAAGGTCGCTTCTGTTGAACGATTTTGGAAGTGCTTTGCTCAATGAAGATGTATCTATTGAAGCCTTTTAGAAGTAGTAGAAACTTCAAAGTGTATGATTCTATAAGCGCATTTCCAATGATGTAAAGCAACATACCACAAATTGAAGCTAGTTGCTCTCAACTCTTACTTTAAGAAACTTAAGTTTGTTCAAGAACGTTTACATGTTAGTATTTAGCATCAGATTTTTTTTTTCTTTTAATGATAACTTTGGGTTTTCGTTTTTCAAAAAATATTTGGGAAATCTCACAAGAAGAATCAAGCCCTATCTCTGGAGATTGCCTACGTGGTGGACTCGGAGGTTGGCACGTAAAAAATATGTTGAGAAGATATAGCTCTTATGACTTGATTGCATTTCTTCAAAAAAGTATAGGACTTCATAGTATTGAGTGAAGGTTTAGGAACCGTAGCACTGTCAATAGTCAAGTAAGTTATAAATCACCGTACTTATAACTCTCTTTTATTTTTCTCTTTCCCGGGTGGGTTGCTGTTTATTCATGACAGATCTTTTTCTTCTCGGTGAACGTTTAAAAGTGTGAAACTGTTGTCATGATTATGTCTGTCTGTTTTTTACATTTTCAGCGTGAGAGAAGAATGTGGGAAGGAAGACATTGACATCGCCTACCAGCATTTCAAGGCCTTTTATCAAAGCTTTTCGCATGCAGACAGCAAGCTGACTATTGACTATTAGTAAGTCTACAGATATCTGTCTGAATTATTTCTTTAATCCCTTGGGGCCTTCTATGTGCCTAAATTGCAAAAGAGAGAGGTTGAGGAGGGGGGTGCCCAGGTATCTGTATACATATCCGAAAAAGTGGAAATTTATTTCTCAGAGAATTGCGGATGGGTGGGTTGGAATTTCGGAGCAGGAATTTCATTACTCTTTGATATATCTACGCCAAAATTAGCAGCGAGGACATGCCTTATCTGATTCAATCCATGTTTTCTGGGTTCGCTGCATTGGAATAGGTCACAGTTTGGTGTTTGCATCGAGTGTGCTTTCCGGCATTTCTATTTCTGCAACTACATAGATAACTGGATTCTTTTTGCGCGCTCACTTTCTTGGCTCAGTAACTTATGAAAGATGCGCGCAGAGTTCATATTATTATCCGGTGAACTTGCTTTATCTACATGAGCAAAGCAGATAACAAGATCAGCCCACACATGCCCACACGCACTAGAAGCCAGAGAGATTGTTGCGGAGCATAATGCTGGGATGTCATTCCATAGGTAATTGTGATCCATTTTCAATAAAACTATCTAGAAACTACTATCTTATTCATGAACGCGAGAACGTTGGTAGTAGCATACACATTGAAGATTGTCTAGAATTGTTGAGAACGGAGGCTGCCAGCTGAACCTAGAAGTTTCTGGTACTACGTGGGCAGCAAGGCAGCAAGAGTACGTGGGCAGCAAGAGTACTTTGAGAAGAAGAAAATGAGTTGTCTTGCGGCTGTACTATGGCGGATGGCGGTGAAAAAGTACAAAATGTCATGCTTGAAGTCGGTTGTAATTGCCTATAAGCTCATTCATTTGTGTGTGAGGTTTAGACCTCCACCGTGTGTGGAGGAGTAGAGTTAAGATGGTTTCTATGTCATGAAATATTTCTCCATTATCAAAATATCTTGTACTATCCATTTTCATTAATTAGATAAATTATATCCCATATTCCTTGTCCTTCCATTATCCTATCTTATCCCTTGTCTATCAAATACAAACTTTACCATGCATATTAAAGTTTTTAACATATGCATTCCTCAACTTGGCAATTTTGGTCTAACAACTTGGCAGTTTGATAAGAGGGAAATGAAGGAATCGGCAGTCCTCTTCAAGAAGCAAATGAAGAAGTCCTTTTTCTGCTGGTTCACTTGAGAGGTGACCACTGACAAAGGGAAATGTACATCTAGTGAACTTCTGTATTTTCACTAGATGGGAGGACTTAAGGTTTGAAAGTAGCCTAATAAAATAGCAGTTTTCTTAGGGTTATCACCATAAATCCCCCCGGTGAAAACCCAACGGTCAAAGTTCTTTACAGTGGCTAGCATATGTACCATAACTTTCCATTTTAGTGATTATATAGGAGAGCATGTTCTATTTTTTTTTTCCAAAATTCAAATGCAAAATTGATTGGAATGCATATCAAGTATGATTGGTTGGTTACACTATATCAGTTAAGTCTTGTACTATGTTCTGATGATAGTTTAATCGTGAGTTTGTGAAACTTTACAAAGTAGTTTTCAACTTTAGCGAAAGTAGCTGGGGAGCTGCTTTGAAAAAGGCAGGATTTGATCCAAAGAGCTATAGAGTAATTTTACCATTCCCAGTCATAGGACTTTGGGAGTTTAAAACTTCATGAAGTTTTCTCCGATTTACCCTCAGTCATTTCTTTACATTTTCATCAAAAAACTCTATGGTGATTATCAATCAAGCACTTGCCATGCACATATGGCACTTATGTACATGTGTTCCGAATGAAAAAACTAGTCCATATATTATTTTACATCTAAAATCCAAACCCTTTATCCGATAAAGGGGTCTAATATTTGTTACAAAATATTCGATTTGAGTCATAATTATTTCGCACCACCTATGACTAGAGGGTTTGAGGTTGGTGAACTAACATTGCAAATCACTAAGTTGTTAGCAGTTAAAAAGTTTCTCCACACAAAATATGCGGCAGCTATGTAACATAACACAAGTTGTTTAAATGTTCACTCACAATGTACATCAAATTTGTGACCTCGTGAAGGACAGACCGCTCATTTACTGCTAAGCCGACGGCTCGAGTAATTATTCCACATCATTAAGTAGCACTTTTTCGATGAAAAAAGTGAGTTCTATCTTTTCAATACTTATAATTCTGTCAACGTTTACCGACTTTTCGAGGTGTATTCTAGATTTCCAGAATTGGCCAGTAACTTCTCTTATTCTATAAGCAAACTATAAACCCACTGCTGCTCCAGTAATGTTCGCGAGTGTTGAGTAACTTCTTAACACAAAAAGTAAAATTCATGAAATCAGTTCTAGCAAGTTTTTTTTTTTTTTTTTTTAAAAGTCATCCCTTGCCATCGAAACTCACTTCAAAATCGAGACATCAGTTTGCAGCCGATTCACATTTCTCTGAACGCCAAGGTGATCCAAATATAAAAATCTGTGCATGTAGTGCAGCTTGCGTGGAGGTTTAATGAAGCCAACCATTGTTTATCTAGCTCAACCGCAGCTGCACAATACCCTCTCCACACACACCCGGCACACAGCCGCCGGCCCCCGCACACCCGGAGTACCCGCGCAGTGCGAGCGGACACACTCCTTGGAAATACAGAAAAGGAGAAGAGAAATTAGCTCGGGACGGCACGGCAAGAAGAATTTGCAGTATCTAACTCAAGATATTATATCGCTTCCGCACCCATCTACCTTAATCACGCACACTCTCTCATGCTAGGTCCTTGATCGTGTAGCGCAGACATTATCAATCAGAAAAGATACAAAAGGTAGGATAACATGGACCACTGAAATCAAGTGCAAAAGGACACTCAACCATGGCATCCTGAACTACCAGGCAAACTAGAAACAACGTCCGGTCAACAAGATCGAACCAGAAAGACATAAGCGAATGACACGGGTAGGGTATGAATCGTATGGTTCCTAGCAAGCCACCCCACGTCTTCGTACGTCCCTCGGATTGAATTTTGTGAAGGATGGAATTGGGAGATATGCTAAAATGCCATGACTCGTATGGGATTAAATTTTCCTTATAAGGATGGTAAATTTTCAGGAGAGTTGCAAATTCTTATAGTTAATATCTCTTCTATAACATTTAAATAATCATCAAACTATTAATTAATAATATTATGTGGGTCATAATCATTCTTACGAATCAATCTCTCAGTGCGTGTTTTCTGTTTCTCCAGAGCGGTTCCTATCAAGCAACAATGTCTGAAACTCCACTGCAGGAACTAAGATTTTTTCGCTCTCTTCATACGGCCTTTCGCATTCAACAACCAGTCAATCCCAAACATCGACCATCTTCTCTCTCTCTGTCTCTCTCTCGAGCACATTCACATACACAAGTTCTTGAATTCGCTCGAGATCGCACAAGCACAGCACCCTCTCGACATTCGCCGAGAACAAAAAAAGAGATCATCGAATTCAATTACGATAGCGACGGTGGCAGCGGCGAGGAACTCGGGAGGGAATGTTGTTCAAGAACGGCGGGGGTGGACTGAGGGAGCTGAGGCCACTGGTTCACCTGCTGATCCCGCTCTGCGTCCACTGGGTGGCCAAGGAGATGCCGGAGTCGGTGCTCGTCGACGTCCTGATCGACGCCCTGTGCCCCGGCGACACCACTTGCTCCGAAGTCATCTACTTCAACGGCCTCGAACAGACGGTAATTATTGCTCGTCCCTTGTTCTCTTTCTCTGTTACTCTCTTTTAGTTTTTGCTAACAGACGTTGGTGAAAATATCCTTTTTGGGAAAGTTGTCGGGTGACGTCAGCTACCAGTTTGGATATGCATTTATTTATTAAATCGAGAACTTTTATACTTCATTATTTATCTCTCTTTTTTGTCCGTTCTGGATTAGAAGAAGCACTCCATGCATTTTTTTCAAATTATTTTAGGCTGTCGATAAGTTTACGAGGACTATGTTATTATGGATAATATATTTTTATCCTAAAAATAAAAAAAAAATGCCTCCCGCTTTCTTGTTCTGTAATATTGTAAATTTCCTGTGTAAGTAAACTACGACTTGCACGTTCTCTACATTACCTGATGCAACTGAAGCTTGGATCAGTCCTTGTCTATGTCAGCTCAATATCTAAAGTTTTTAGCACAGAACAATTCAATAATAAAAAATTTTTCTAGTACATATAATATGCCTTTTCATTTATCGGTTCCTCTAGCACATTCCCGGTACTGCTCAAAGTAAATTTCGTTAGCAGCATATGAAGCAACAGATTACTTGAACGGCAGCTTTTCCACCTTTGACTGGGCGGTGCTCTTCAATTCGAGATTTGTTTTCTGAAAAATTGGTTGGATCGATCACATATGTCATCTGCCAATAATTCCCATAAACTGGTTAAGTAGATTGCCGCTCAACATATTTCGGTAGCAGCAAGAAGCAGCAATGCAATATGTCAGCTGCGGATAAAGATTCTAGTGAAAGAGGGTCATGCTGTGTTTCTCTCAGAAACTTCTTTAAGTATGTTTATGATGGCCATGGTGGACATTCTACACATTCACTAGTTTCCTAGAATGTCTACTGGGAAATACGGTTACATATAAAGAATGCTTCGGCAAGGTAAGATCCAATTTGGTGCCACATTGTGAAAAGGCTTAGCAGGACGGTGATCATTTTGACGGACTAAATTCATGAGTTAGAGAACACTGCCAGGCAAAGATAACTTATGATTTTCTTTTCTTTTCTACTTTAGATCGTTGGAGTTTTCAAGATGTTTTCAATCCCAATCCTCGGTCAGCTTTCAGATGAGTATGGACGAAAACCGGTGCTCCTTGCAATCATAGCAACGTCCGTATTTCCCTTTGGTGAGACTCACTTGAAAGTAGCTTCCAAAAATTTGTGAGTGACGTGTGTGATTGTATGTTTGTGCATCTGCCGACATATTTTTCAAGCATTACTTTCTGCCCTTCTTTCCGATTCGTTCAAGTCTAATGCACTTCAGAACAGACTCTGATTCTTGGTTCTCTCTTATTTACTGCTGTTGCCCAAGTAGAGCTGCTCAGGATTGATTATAGTATTCATGATGCATGTTCAAGCTAGGAACAAGCCCCAGAATTAATAAGTTCTTTCATGTTCATATTGTTTTATTCTTCATAAGTTCCTGTAAAGATCATAAAATGATTCATCCATCATGCCTTCTCTTGTCTGTACCGCTGAATTGACTTGCTTCCCTTTATCCCTTTTGATCTATTGCAAGAGAAATGGCAGATACTTGTTCTACAAAGAGGAAAAGCTTTTTAATCTTATAAAGGAACTAAACCAGGCCCATGCTTTGGTTGTCCCTTATGTATGTGATCACATCAAGTAGGCTTGTTCTCTGGTAATTATATTATAATTCGCTTCAATGTAGTTCTCATTAGTAGCGAGTTCATCCTTTTCTTTGTTCTCTTGTTTCAGCTATGCTGGCCTGGAGTCAGTCGAGAGGATTTGTATATGCCTATTATGTGCTCAGAACTATATCCAACATTCTCAGTCAGGGCAGTATATTATGTGTTTCCGTTGCTTATGCGGTGAGCATTTTCCTGCACTGGAATAAATTGCGAGTCATAAATTCCAGACTATAACCAAAAAGTTCCTTTCCTCTTACTAGGCAGATGTCGTTGAATCTGGTAAGAGGGCTTTTGCGTTTAGCTGGATTACAGGTCTTCTTTCTGCTTCTCATGTCCTGGGAAACTTGTTAGCACGTTTTCTCCCAGAGAAGTACATATTTGATGTAAGCATTTGATGAAATTTTAAAAGCATCTCTATCCTTTCAATTTTTGGGTCCTCATGCTGATGAAATTTCTCTTCACAGATTACAATAGCTCTCTTGCTCTGTCCCCCGATATATATGTATGTGTTTCTGCGTGAGACAGTTGTGTATGCCCCAAGGCAGGATGAAGAGTCAACATGGCAGACTAGGATTTTTAGGGGTGTGTCCAAACGGTACAGGTCAATGAGAGATGCTGCAATAATAGTTATAAGGAGGTATTTATATTTGGTTATTCTTGTGGTCTTGTAGATAGCATCTCAGAAAGAGTTCAATTCTTTTACATCACGCACATTTTCGTAAGAATAGGATCCTGTTTATACTGTATTTATCTGCCTAAAGAATTCCTTGTCACTCTTCAGTCAAACACTCAGAGGCATCTCCATTGTTTCCTTCTTCTACCAGTTGGGAATGACTGGCATCAGCAACGTATTACTGGTATTTTTTTTCTTTAGCCACTACTGGTATATTAATATTTCTCTGAAATTTTGTTGCCTCTACCACCAGTTCCTCAGAAGTACACATGACATGATTATAGGCCAATTTGATCTTCTGTGAAGAGCAGGAGTTTCAAGATGATTAAGCAGGGGTTGCCAGAACATTTAAATGTGTGGAAAGTGTGACATCATAAATTAGAACTTGAATATGTGGAAATCCTTACATTGTCACATTGATATAATTTTTATAATGCTTGTCATCTCATATGTCTTCTTCATATGAGGTTGCAAAATGGTACTCCTGCTCCCCAAATCTCTTGATATAATTTCTGATACTGCCGCAAAGACCATATTGATATGGACTAGGAAAGATCACTGACTCCAGTAGGACTTAAGTGATGGAATTAGTGTTGTCCAGTCCATCAGTTTTCCTGTTTCTCATACTCATAGCTGTAGCTTTTATTCAATATACATGCCTGACACTTAGAAAACTAACTTTTCAGTACTATCTGGAGGCAGCTTTTGGTTTTACTAAGAATCAATTTTCAGAGATTCTAATAGTGGTGGAAGCAGGTTCAATTGTTTCACAGGTTTGTCATCAGTAGACCATGTATGTTTTCTTTGCAAGGTGTTATATTTTCATTTGATGATTAATTAATACAGATTGAGCACTAGGCATCTTTATGTTGCTATTCTTTCTTTATTCCATCTTCATGCTATGGGTAATTAGTATAACATGATTATGGTATGTAATAATGTAAGTGCATGGAAGTAAGGTAAAAAGGAAAGTACAAGGAAAGTTCAGATACATCAGGAATGAATAGCATCATACATAGCCTGAAAATGATCAGAAGTGATTTTGCTTTTACTGGGTGAAGTTTGGATGCACAGGGTTGCTCTTGTAGCCTGTCTTTTGGAGAACCTAGCGATTGCCTTTGTACGTATCACTAAGGAAGAGTGATTGAAGAGTTTGAGATGAAGGTTGGAAGCTGGAATGTAAAAATCATCCCTGCCCACACATGCAGGGTGGGGAGAGAGAGAGAGAGAGAGAGAGATTCATATGCTGCATTCCTTTAACAATGCATTTGTGCCATGTAACAATCATAGGAAAATTTAAGATGCTTGTTAAAGGTCCTACAAAAGTTCTCTTTGGTCTCAATTATCATCAATTTGAATGGCCTCTTTTGCAGAACCACATCCCACGTCATTCATTTACCATTTCATGGTTTGCCCAACGCTTTTCTGATTATTTGGTACAAAATCACCTCCTAATCAATCATTTGTCTAATTTATGTTCTTCATTTTGCAGCTTTTGGTTCTCCCTCTTGTAAATCCTCTGGTTGGAGAAAAAGGAGTACTCTGCATAGGCTTACTAGCATCAATTGCTTATGTAAGTTGTAATTCATCAGATAATTACAGTTCCCTGCAGTCAAAGATAATTGTGGATGGATAATCATGGGAATTGCCTTTTGCTTCACAGGCATTGTTCTATGGCTTGGCTTGGGCATCTTGGGTATGTATCTCTATCTACCCTGAATGGTTCTTCAGGTCTGTTAGAGAAAAAAGAACAATCTCATGACTATTGAAGCAACAGACATATTTAGCATGTTATTATGCAGCATGGTCGGTAGAGATTTCTCATGAAGATATTACGATTCAACAGAGGCGATGGGACACTAGTAAAAAGACTTTCAACCTCCTTCACAGTATAAAAGATACAAATGAGGCTCACTTCCCAACACTAGTTGTTCTTCAGCAACTTTGAAAATGCTGATTTCTTTAGGAGAAGAGATAATTGGTGGAGACACTCTTCAATCTCTTCTCCTTCTCCTGGTTTTAGGAGTTGTTGATAGCATGAAAATCAAGTAGATGTCTTTAAAATCCCAGAGATAATATACGAAGAGAAATTAAAGAGGACACCATTATGGTGATTAAGTGAGAGTAAAGGAACTCTAGTTTTCTATCCACTTAACTCCAAAATTATGAGTTCTGGTATTTCTCTAGGCTTCACAATACAATAACTGTGGCTATGCATATTGCAGGTAGCATACTTGAGTGCCTCTTTCGGAGTTATTTATGCTCTCGTTGATCCTGCTGTAAGTAACTATCCTCATCATTTCCTCCCATTAGAGAGTGACTGTTATTCTAATGAGTTGTCCTTTTTGTTAATGTTGATACTGGTGATTTTTATCGACTTTAACATATGAATGTGAAGACCTATGCTATCATTTCACAAGCATCAAGATCAACCGATCAGGTTAGCATAATTATTTAATTATCTATTTTTGTTTATATGCACATCAGAAAATTGTAGTTACTGCCAAACTCTGAAAAGCCCAGGATGCTGATTTTGATCCCTCTGAGAATATAAACCGAAGATTTGGATCTGCATGTGTTACCATAAGTAAACAAGTTTGTTTTTACCATGGGCATGGTCAAAGGTAAACTGGCATAAGTTTGCCATGATTGACATTGGAAAAAATTTTCTGGCATCAAATTTGTAAGCACTTATGGATTGCCAGAATGTTCACATTTCAGAGCCAAATTATCTGTGCCTACAACAGTGACATTGGCTTATGCTTATCTGTGCATAACTTGAGCTTGTCCTGTGAACTAAAATGCATACTTAAATGTGCCAGAATGGTTCATACATTTTTTTTGTATAGCTTCTTTCAGAAGTGTGCTGAGAGATATTAAAATAAATTTTGGGGTAAGTAATCTACTAGCCCAGCACTTTTCTATGAAGAACTTGACCTTCATCCTCCTTAAGTCATCTTTCTTTGTTACTCTTTACAAAAACAACATACACACAGGTGATAGGCTGTTAGCTATCTTGTGACTGATGCTATATCATTGATGTTACATGATGAGGTGCTTGTGAATTCATCTGATCTTTTTGGACTTTTTCTCACTTACAAATACTGTGCATCAGAGGTCATTTTCCCTTCACTGCAGCTTGTGAGCAGATTCTTGACGATGACCTTTTGTGACGTGGAACAAATTAGTATGTTGACAAAAACACTAAGTGTTAGGCGTCTTATTCAAAATGAGAAACATCTATGAAAGCCCTTGCAGAGTAACAATTGTTAGAGGATGAAACTACCGAAATTTGACGTTCAGGGACTAAATGAAGTCCTAGAAAAGTTCGAGGCATAAATTGTGCTTTAAAGTTTGCATAATATGTGATTTACTTAGTGTTGCTTGCATTTCACAGAGAGAGAGAGAGAGAGAGAGAGAGAGTTGCCTAGAAAGCCCATTACTTGCTGTAGAAAGATCAGACAATTTAAGTCCATGCTCCCTATAAACCCTCACCAATTGAAGTAGCATTTGAATAGCACTGAGGATTAAAACTGCCTGGTGTAACTGATTAAGCCAGTTATCCAGACTGGAATTGATGGAAATGGTTAGTTAGGGAATATGAACCAAGACATCATCAAACTATCTTCATTCTGGATCTCTGTCTAAGCATTCTATAGAATCTGATTTTCATGAATCGGTGTTCCTCTAGTGGCACTCATGCAATGTTTAGAAAGAAAGTACATCTAAACACATGAAGCTTGACGGTATTGTCCCATGCCAAGTAGATGTGCTTTTTCCTTGATAGTAGTTTCATATTATCTGGGCTTTATGCAAGAAACTGTGCTATGCGTTTCATCATGAAGGTCTTACCCTTTTGAACACATTACAAGTGACACTGATTTCTATTTTACCTGCAGGGAAAGGCGCAAGGATTCATAGCTGGTATACAAGCAATAGCCAGTTTTTTATCGCCCCTTGCCATGAGTCCATTGACCGGTGAGTTACCTGCTTTTATCTTCATTTGGCATATTGAAACCACATAATTTCTAATCAACTGTGCTATTTTTGATACATGTATTTCCTCAGCTTGGTTCCTATCAGATAATGCCCCTTTCAACTGCAAGGGCTTCAGCATTGTATGTGCCTCTGTGTGCATGGTGAGAGAAAAAAAACTCTTATGATGCCCCAGTTTGTCATCCAGTAATAGAGTTTTGATTACGTTATTTCTCAAAACGAGTTATATGTGCAGGTTCTGTCTTTCGTCTACGCGTGTTTGCTTAAACCGGAAAATTGGTCAAGCCAGAACTCAGATCAGGACAACATAGAAGAGCAAGAAGCACCTTTACTTTGCAGCAGTACTGGATAAATTTACAAATCATCCAATTTTTCATGTGGTGGTGAAATTTGACCGATGGTGTCGCTGTTGCATGTTCCTCGGACAAGCTCTTGGAGAAGTGATTATGTTTTCGAGGAATTGCATCTGACAAAGTTGTAAATATGGGAGAGTTTGGCAGCTGAATCTTAGTTAGATAAGCAGCTTAAGGTTACTTCTCCAGCTTTTTCCCTTAGGAGGTCTTGCTATGAAATTTCACTTTATCAAATGTTTCGATAAAGTATTTCCTCGTTATTGTATTAATTATAACAATCAGCAGTCCAGCTAACTGCTAAATCTTACTATATCTTGATCGCCACCAGATAATTTAATTAAAGTTAAATCAGTCTTTTTGCTTCTGTTCTAGTTATTTTGTGCTGTGATGGATATAAAGATCCATGAATTAGTCATTGTCAAGAACATTCTCAAGAGTCCAAATACTAGCTGTTTCGCTGGAATTTCTCCCACCATGAAATATCTTTTACCAAAAGTCGTTATTTTGCCTTTGAACAAAGGTTACAAGTCTTGTGGCAATTCCGAACAGAAAATATCAAGGCAAATTAGGGAATCAACGATTTCGGTTTGAAAGAAAATATATAAATGCAAACCGTGTCAAAATTTAATCAACGATAACGCTTAGAAAGTAGAGTACTTACAAATGCAAAACTCTACTTGAATGTAATCAACGGCAAAGCCCGTATACACTATGATATCACACTAGAATTTAATCGATAATGCGAATCTGAAGTGCAGAGGGAATTTAAAGTACCGTGCAAGAAACCTAAAGATAACCGAAAGATAACATCTAATTTGATTTGTGCACCAAGGGGAGGGGGCTCTCTGATAGACGATTGGTGGTATTTATAATGGTTTTGAAGTAACCGTCTTCTAACAGTTTTTAGCTATTACATTTCCTTGAGTAACTTCTATCAGTTGTTTCCATGTTCCCATATCTCCTAGGGGTGATCTAGAGTAGAATCACGAATGGCACTGGTATAAATCTATCCGATTTCAAGTTTTAGGACATGTAGGTAGGTTTTAGATTTCAAAAATTAGGGAACCGGTTTTAAGAGTAGGTTATAGGTTTTAGGCTTTGGAAATTGGAACTTAGAACAAGTTATTGTGTCTTTCTTGTTTATGTTTTTGTATAATCTTGCAGTATTCTATGGTATTTGATGATGAGTGTGTAATCTAAAATGACAAGTCCGAACTTCCATTTCCAACTATATTAATGACTAAACCTTTTACTTTATTAATGTTTCTTGTTTTTCATGTGTCTAAATTTAAATTATGGTCAATGTATTATAGTAGCAAATGGTGGTTATTAAATGTGATGATTTATCACAATCATTCAATTAAAAATATAGGAAAAACTTGATAAATCTTGGAATCCGTAATAAGGTAGGTTTCAAGTTTCAAAATATGCATGGTAAATGAGTCTGCAAGATGGGTTTTAGGTTCTAAAAAATGATGAATTTATTCTAATGAGTGATGAGTAGGTTCCATGTTCCAGGTAGAGCTTGTAAGGAACATGGGTCTATAAAGAACGTGAAACTTACTCGAATCCTAAAAACACTTAACCCTCATATCTCCACAAGTTTCGTACTCATGTTCTCAAACGGTTGCCCTTGCCGTATGTGATTTGCTCCATGATCCCCATCTTTTTCCTTAAGCCGTAGTCTTCTCTCTTGATCAAAAACCTTTGGTTTCTTCTGTGTTCCTCGTTTCATCGCTCTTCATGGCGTCCAATCTTCTCCAGTACTCTTCTGCGGATTATATCACCAATTTCGATAGCTTAAAGAGAGATGAGCATTTTGATAATTGCTACTTTCGCCTTCTGAACCTGATTGAGAAGTATCTTGAGTGTCTCATCCTTAGGATCTCATGTCGATTACTCTTTTAGACATTTGCTAAAGTCGGTGGAAACTTTTGGTATTAAAATGGGGGCCGTACGTAACTTTTGACATTTTCACTATACTTCTCCCAATTTTTTTTTTTTTTTTTACTAACTTTTCAAGGTGAATTTAAATTCCAGAATTGGCTAGTGATTTCTCTTATATCATAAGCAAGTACAAACTCAGAGTTTGTAAGTGTTGAGTTACTTCTCAACATAAGAAGTAAATTACGAAATCAGTTTCTAGCTAGTTCTTAAAATCGGGGCAGCAGTTTCCAGTCAATTCATTCTCATCTGATCCTAAGGTTCCTTTTTTGTGCATGAGGCCAGGGATGCTCGAATTCACCTGGTGCAAATGATAAGGTAGCAAACGAAAAACAAGGCGGCTTGCATTGCACTCCAACCAGTCAAACCAGTATTTACATATTTCAGCTGGCTTGGAGCTTTCATGGAGTCAACCATTGGTTACGTCGCTCAACCCCACCTGTGCACCACGCTCTCCACGCACGCCCAGCACGTAGCCGCACGCCCCCGCCCACACGGAAACACCTGCAGCATGCGCGGAACACGCTCCTTGGAAACACAGAAAAGAAGAAGAGAAATTAGCTGGCGACGGTGCGGCAAGAAGAATTCGCAATGCCAAACTTGAGATATCAACTGGCTTGCGTGCGCGTGCGAACTCACTTCCTCACCCATCTACCTTAAACAAGCACTGACTGGATCAATCCGATAAGTTACAAAAAGCAGAATAACATGGTCCACTAAATCAAGTGCGGAAGGACACCCAACCACAGCATCCTGAACTACCGGGCAACTAGAAACAACGTCCGGTCAACGAGGTCGAGCCAAAAATACATAAGCGAATGACACGGGTAGGGGGTACGAATCGTGCTGTTCCTAGCGAGCCATCCGATGTCGTTGTCCATCTCTGGAATCGAATCATTTAAGGGATGGAGGGGGAAGATATCCTAAAACTACCATGACCATGTAGGGGATGGATCCATAAAAAGAAACATGGCAGTCCCCGTCATCGTGCTTGATGGATGATATAACGACTACCCTCGTGGTAGAAAGTGGAGCCGCTGAAATCTAGTTGGGTAACAAATTTAGGACATTAAGAATGATGGCACGACGGTCCAAATTTGATTTAGCATATGTTTCGGGTGCAGATCACTCAAGAAGCCTCGTACTCGGTCCTTCGAATATGAATTCCTCTCAGAATCAATCTCTGTGCGTGTTTCTGTTTCTCCAGAGGGGTTCCCATCGAGCAACAATGTCTGAAACTCCACTGCAGGGGCTAAGATTCTCGCTCCCTTTGCGTTCCCACACTCGCCCATCTCTTACGGCCTTTCGCGTTCAACAACCAGTCAACCCCGAACGTCAACCAACTTCTCTGCTCTCTCTCTCTCTCTCTCTCTCTCTCTCTCTCTCACTCACTCACAAGCGCCGCTCTTAAATTCGCTGGAGACCACCCCCCCAGGCACAACACTCTCTCGACGTCCGTCCGAAGCAAATAACATGACCAACTTCGGTTACGACGGCGACGGCGGCGAAAGAATGTTGCTCAAGAACGCCGGGGATGGACTGAGGGCGCTGAGGCCACTGGTTCACCTGCTGATCCCGCTCTGCGTCCACTGGATCGCCGAGGAGATGACAGTGTCAGTGCTCGTTGATGTCCTGATCGACGCCCTGTGCCCCGGCGACACCACTTGCTCCGAAGTCATCTACTTCAATGGCCTCGAACAGACGGTAATTATCACTCGCCTCTCGTTTCCTCTCTCTGTCATTCTTTCCGTTGGTTCTTGCTGAGAGACGTTTGTAAAGATATTCCCTGTGGGCCTTCCATGCACCGGGATGACGTACCGCCGACACAATATTCCCTCCGGTGAAGTTTTCGGGTGACGTCAGCTACTATGTTGGACATGCATTTATTTATTAAATTGAGAATTTTTGTACTTCAGTATTTACCTCTCCTTTTTTGTTCTTTCTGGATTAGAAGAAGCACTCCCTACATTTTTTTTTAAGTTCTGTTTTTTGGCATTATCGATAAGTTTATGAGGACCATATTATTATGGGTGACATTTTTCTTCTCCTAAAAAGGGGAAAAATCGCCTCCTGCTTCCTTGTTTTTAACTACGACTTGCACGGTCTCTGCATTACCTGATGCAACTAAAGCTTGGATCAGTCAATGTCTATGTCAGCTCAATACCTAAATGTTTTTAGCACAGAACAATTCCGGAAGAAATAATTTTTCTAGTGAATATAATATGCCTGTTCGTTTATCGGTTCCTCTAGCACATTCCTGGTACTGCTCAAAGTAAGTTTCCTTAGCAGCATATGAAGCAACAGATTACTCGAATGCCAGCTCCCGCCTTGACAGGGCGGTTCTGATAAATTGGTTAGATCAATCTCGTATGTCATCTGCCAATAATTCCCCTAAATGGTTTAAGTAGACTGCGGATAAAGGTTCAAGTGAATGAGGGTCACCCTGTGTTTCGCACAGAGACTTCTTTAAGCGCATTTATAATGGCCATGTTGGACATTCACTAGTTTCCTAGAATGTTCCACATTTGGAAAAGGTTTAGCAGGACGGGGTGCATTTCGGCTAACTGATTTCACAAGTTAAAGAACACTGCCAGGCAAAGATGACTTATATTTTTCCTTTCTTTTCTAGTTTAGATCGCTGGAGTTTTCAAGATGTTTTCAATTCCAATCCTCGGTCAGCTTGCAGATGAGTATGGACGAAAACCGGTGCTCCTTGTAATCATATCAACGTCCGTATTTCCCTTTGGTGAGACTCACTTGACGGTAACTTCTGAAAATTTGTGAATGACGTGTGTGATTATGTGTTTGTGCATCTGCCGACATGTCTTTCAAGCATTGCTTCTCCCCTTCTTTCTGATTCATTCAAGTCTAATGCACTTCAGATCAGACTCAGACTACTGATTCTCTCTTATTTACTGTTATTGCCCAATTTGAGCTGCTCAGGATTGATTACAGTGTGTATGTTCCATGTTCAAACTAGGAACAAGATCTGGAATTAACACGTTCTTTCATGTTCCTGTTGTTTTTTTCTCCATAAGTTCCTGTAGTGGTCATAAATTGATTCATCCATAATGCCCTATCTGATCTATGCAGCTGAATTGACTATTTCCCTTTAAAATTCCTTTTGAACTATTGCAAGAGAAATGGCTGACATATGTACTACAAAGAGGAAAACCTACTTAATCTTATAAAGGAACTATACCAGGCCCATGCTTTCGTTGCTCCCTTATGTATGTGATCACAAGTAGGATTGTTCTCTGGTAATTTAATTATATGATTAACTTCAATGCAGTTCTCATCAATAGTGAGTTCATCCTTTTCTTTGTTCTCTTGTTTCAGCTATGCTGGCCTGGGATCAGTCGAGGGGATTTGTATATGCCTATTATGTGCTCAGGACTATATCATACATTCTCAGCCAGGGTAGTATATTCTGCATTTCCGTTGCTTATGCGGTGAGCATTTTCCTGAACTGGAAGAAATCTTAAGTCATAAATACCAGACTATAACCAAAAGGTTCCTTTCTTCTTAGTAGGCAGATGTCGTTGAAACTGGTAAGAGGGCTTCTGCGTTTAGCTGGATTACAGGTCTTTATTCTGCTTCTCATGTCCTGGGAAACCTGTTAGCACGTTTTCTTCCAGAAAAGTACATATTTGATGTAAGCAGTTGATGAAATTTTAACTGCATCTCTGTTTTATCCTTTCACTTCTCTGGTCCTCTTGCTAATGAAATTTCTACTTACAGGTTTCAATAGCTCTCTTGCTCTGTTGCCCGATATATATGTACTTCTTTCTGCCCGAGACAGTTAATTATGGCCCAAGGCAAGACCAAGAGTCAACATGGTCGACTAGGATTTTTAGGGGTGTGTCCAAACGGTACAGGTCAATGAGAGATGCTGCAATAATAGTTATAAGAAGGTATTTATGTTTGCTTATTCTTGCGGTCTTGTAAATTGCATCTCGGAAGGACTTCAATGCTTTTACATCATGCGCATTTACATAAGAATAGGATCCTGTTTATCTTGTATTTATCTGCCTAATGACTTCCTTGTCACTCCAGTCAAACACTCAGGGGTATCTCCATTGTTTCCTTCTTCTACCAGTTGGGAATGACGGGCATCAGCAACGTATTACTGGTACTGCTTTTCTCTAGCCACTACTGGTATATTAATATTTCTCTGAAACTTTGTTGCCTCTACTGCCGGTTCCTCAGAAGTACACACATGACATGATTATAGGCGAATTCAATCTTCCGTGAAGACCAGGAGTTTCAAGATGATTAAACAGGGGTTTCCAGCACATTTGAATTTGTGGAAAGTGTGACATTATAAATTAGAACTTGAATATGTGGAAATCCTTATATCATCACATCGATATAATCTTCTTGATGCTTGTCACCTCATATTACTTTTTAATATGAGGTTGCAAAATGGTACTCCTGCTTCCCAAATCTCTTGATATAATTTATTGATAGTGCTGCAAAGACCATATGGTATGAACTAATTAAAGAGAGAGACAGAGCCTGGAGTTCTGTACTTTGTTGGAAATATCACTTAGCCCGGTGGGACTTTGGTGATGGAATTAGTGGTATCCAGTCTGTCTGTGTTCCTGTTTTTCAAAGTCATAGATGCTTGGCACTTACAAAACTACCTTTTCAGTACTATCTGGAGGCAGCTTTTGGATTTACTAAGAACCAATATTCAGAGATTCTAATTGTGGTGGAAGCTGGTTCAATAGTTTCACAGGTTTGTCATCAGTAGACTGTGTATGTTTGCTATGCAAGTTGTTATATTTTCATTTGATATTAATTAATACAAACTGAGCACTAGGCATCTTTATGTTGCTGTTCTTTCTTTCTTCCCTCTTCATGCTATGGGTAATTAGTATAACAGATTATGCTACGTAATAATGTAAGTACAGCGAAGTAAAGTAAAAAAGGAGAGTACTGGTAAGGTTCAGATATATCAGAAATGGATGGCGTCATACATAGCCAGCAAATTATCACAAGTTATTTTGGTGGGTGGACGCACAGGATTGTTTTTTTACATTTCAGTAGGAAGACTGATTAAAGAGTTAGAGATGAAAGTTGGAAATTGGAATGTAAAAATCATCCCTACCCACACATGCAGGGTGGAGAGAGAGATATTCATATGGTGCATTCCTTGAACAATGCATTTGTGCCATGTGTCAATCAAAGCAAAACTTAAGATGCATGTTAGAGGTCCTGCAATTCTTTGGTCTCAATAAGCATTAGTTTGAATGTGTCTTTTGCGAATCACATCCCATGTCATTCATTTACCATTTCATTGTTTGACCAACGCTTTGCTGATTATTTGGTACAAAATCACCTCCTAATCAATCTTCTGTTTCGTTTATGTCCTTCATTTTGCAGATTTTGGTTCTCCCTCTTGTAAATCCTCTGGTTGGAGAAAAAGTAATACTCTGCATAGGCTTACTTGCATCGATTGCTTATGTAAGTTGTACTTCCTCAGATGGCTACAGTTCCCTGCAGTCAACAATTATGGTGGATGGATAATAATGGGAATTTCCTTTTCCTTCACAGGCATTGTTCTATGGCTTGGCTTGGGCATCATGGGTATGTATCTCTATTTACCCAGAATGGATCTTCAGTTCTGTCATAGAAAAAGAACAATCTCATGCCTATTGAAGCAATAGATATACTCTAGCCTGTTATTATGCAGCATGGTCAGTAGAGATTCCAGAAAATTTCTCATGAAGATTTTACTAATGACATAGGGGAAGGGACACTAATACACATACAGCAAGCAAAGCAGCAAGACCTTCAACAACCATGACAGGATAAAAGATATAAATGAGGCTCATTGCCTAACTCTAGTTGTTTTTCAGCAAATGTGAAATGCTAATGGCTTCTTCAGGAGAAGAGGATATTGTTGGAGTAACTCTTCAACCTCTTCTCCTTCTTTCAGTTCTAAGAAGTTTAATAGCATGAAAATCAAGGAGGACGACTTTGGAAACCCCAAGGAAAATATAAAAAAAGAAAAAAGGACACCCTTTATGGGTGATTGAGTGAGAATGAAGGAACTTCAGTTTTCTATTCACCTAAGTCCAAAGTCATGAGTTCTGGTGATTCTCTAGGCTTCATAATGTAATAACTGTGGCAATGCATATTGCAGGTGGCATACTTAAGTGCCTCTTTCGGAGTTATTTATGCCCTTGTTGATCCCGCTGTAAGTAACTATCCTCATCATTTCCTCCCGTGAGAGAGTGGCTTTCATTCTAATGTGTTGTCCTTTTTGTTGCTCTTGCAATTGGTGATGTTTAACAACTTTTACATCTGAATGTGAAGACCTATGCCATAATTTCAAAAGCATCAAGCTCGGTCGATCAGGTTAGCATAGATATTCTGTTATCTATTCTGTTTCCATGCACCGTGCATGATGAACTTGTAGAACGGCCAAACTCTGCAACCCAAGGATGTTGACTTTGATCCTTCTATGACATCTGTTTCTGAGAATACAAACCAAAGATTCAGATATGCATGTGTTAGCATAAACAAAGGAGTTTGTCATTGCTATGGGAGTGATCATAGGTAAACTGGTTTGGGCTTGCTATGATTGACAATGGAAACATTTCTTGGTGTCAAATTTGGAGGTTCCTATGGATTTTTGGAATGTTCACAATTCAATGCTAAATAATCAGTGCTGAGGACAGTGACATTAGCTCATTCCTATACATGCATAACTTGAACTTATTTTGTGAACTGAAATACAAGCTTAAACAGCTCAGTTAGTTGATACATTCTTTTTATAGCTTTGCTCAAAAGTTATGTCGAGAGACATTAAAATAAATTTGGATGAAATCTACTTGCCTGGCACTTTACTATGAAGGACTTGTCCTGTCCTTCTTAAGTCATTGTTCTTTAATACTCATGAAAACAAGCTACGCACAGGTCATATGCTGTAGGCCAAACTGTCAATGTTGTCATGTCAGGGATGTTATATGATGAAATCAGTCTAAAGACATCTGATCTTGTTGGACATTTTCTCCCTTGAAAATACCATGCATCGAGAGTTGATTTTTTCTTCAGTGCAGCTTGTGAGTGAGTGGATTCTTGATAAATGACATTTTGTGGTGTGGAACAACTAGGTAGGATGACAAGAATGCTTTGTGTTGGTCTTATTCGAAATAAGAAACATCTTTGAATGCCCTTGAACAATGCAGAAACTAGACATAACAACAAATGTTAGAGGATGAGACTTTTGAAATTTGACATTTGGGGGCTAAAATAAAGTTCCTAAAAAAGTTTCGGGCATAAGAATGTGCTTTAAAGTTTGCATGATTATGTGATCTACTTAGCGTCACTTGCATTTCATGGAGAGAGCTGGCAAGAAGCCCATTACTAGCTCTAGAAAGATCGGACGATTCAAAAGACTATGCTCCCTAAAAAGCTTCACTAACTGAAGTAGCATGAATAGCAATGAGGTTGAAAATTGCCTGATATAATTGATTAAGCAAGTCAATCCGACTAGAAGGGATGGAAAATATTAGTCAGGTTTTAGAAGTTAAGACATCATCGCAACCTTCTCACTCAATCTATGTCCAAGCATTCTATAGTATCTGATTTTGTTGAATCCCTTCTCTACTAATGGCGCTCAAGCAATGTTTGGAGAATAAGAGGTGCATCTAAACATCTGAAGCGTGACGGTGTAGTCCCCTACCAGTCGTGTTTTTCTTGATTTGTTCAGTCTAAAGTTTCATATTATGCGGGCTTTGTGCAAGAATTGTCGCTATGTGTAGCGTCATGAAGGCCTTACCCCTTTGAACTCATCACAAGTGATTAAAAGATGCCTGTTTCAATTGGCCTGCAGGGAAAGGCGCAAGGATTCGTAGCTGGTATACAAGCAATAGCCAGTTTTTTATCTCCCCTTGCCATGAGTCCCTTGACCGGTGAGTTGCCTGCTTTTATCTTCATTTGGCATTTTGAAACCGTATTTTCTCTAACCGACCATGCTAATCTTTATACATTGTATTTTCTCAGCTTGGTTCCTTTCAGATAATGCCCCCTTCAACTGCAAGGGCTTTAGTATTGTATGTGCCTCTGTATGCATGGTGAGGGGAAAAAAGACAAAAAAAAAAAAACTCTTATGATGCCCCAGTTTTTCACCCAGCAATAGAGTTTTGATTACTTTATTTCTCAAAACAATTTACATGTTCAGGTTCTGTCTTTCGTGTTCGCTTGTCTGCTTAAACCGGAAGATTGGTCAAGCCAGAACTCAGATCAGGACAACATAGAAGACCAGGAAGCACCATTGCTTTGCAGCAGTACTGGATAAACTACAAAGCATCTAACTTTTCACATAGTTGTAAAATTTCACCGTTGGTGTCGCTGTTGCATGTACCTCGGATAGGTTCTTGGAGAAGTGAGACTGTTTCAAGGCGTTGCATCTGACACAGTTGTAAATGTAGGAGAGTTTGGGAGCTGAATCTTACATAAGTAGCTCAAGGTCACTTCTCCAGCATCTGCCATAGGAGATCTTGCTATGAAATTTCACTTTATTAACTGTATCGATATCGTATTTCCTCTTTATTGTAATAATTATAACAATCGGCAGTCCAGCTAGCTACTACATTATACTTATATCTTGAAGGCCATCAGATGAAGTCAAATCAGTCTTTTTCAGTTCAGTTCTAGTTATATTGTGCTGCGATGGATACATAAAGATTCAAGAATCAGTCATTGTCAAGGATAACAGTCCAAAGACTTACTTGTCAGTGCAACTGTGAACTAGATCAATTCCATCTGCATAATCTTATGAGAAGACCAGTGCTTTACAAGCACGCCTAAAAGATTCATTTCGCTTGAAGACAAGCACACAAGACTCGAGACGGCTTAGAATCCGTCGCCATGTTAGACGGAGAAAGTTGTCCATAGAAATGGCGAAACAGATGTTGATGACTGGTGTTGAGCCAGCTGAAAGGAAAATCAAATGTAATTAATTTAAGATCATATGGAAAAAAGAATGGAAGGTAATGGTGCAGGCAGAGAGGATCAGCGTAAGCTGATGGCATTCACACCGAATCCCCCTGTTTTGTTCCGTTGACTTTTAGCATGCGGATGTGAGATTTGGTGTGGTTGTTCGGACATGTTGGCAATTCTTTTGGTTGCTTGGACGGTGTCTTCTGATGTGATAGGATCTTGGGAGTCTGTGGTAAACCAAGGATTCCCCAAAAACCATATTATCATGCATTCCTATGTAACTGATGAACCTGTTCAACTTCCAAAGGGGAAATTTGATTTCCTCGTTTGAAGTACTGAGGATGATTTCTTAGAATGCATATTTTTCACAGAAAACTCAATGTTTGAAAATTATTTTTTTGAAAAATAATTACTTGCATCGCTTCTAAAAATTAATAAGTGAAATATATTTTCATCATTTACGAAAATAGTTTAGTATGATTTGTTGTTGGTGATGAAGTTTTTTTTCATTGATTTATTTTTCTAAGTGATATAATCAATCATTTTTCAGAAATTTTTCAACTCTTGAATTATGTTGAAACAAACGCATCCTTAAATTGTGATTTTAATTCTTCTTTCAAGTCAAAAATAATGCAGGGGTGCAACAGCTGCTCATGATTTTCTCAAAGTCCGCAATATTAAAACTTTAAGCTAAGTATGTCTTAAAACTTTTTAGTTTTAAAATATGCGGTAGAAGTTCAATTTCTTTTTCCGAGTGTTGCAATCGAGTTGGCAAATTTTTGACATGCGTGATGGTGCCATGTGAGAATGCGTGTGGCACTATCTTGAATGGGAACTTTCATCTTTTTCTTTTATATTTTTAAAAGAGTTAGATTTAAAATATTTGAAAAACTTTATGATTCGATTGCTCCCTTAAAAATGTTCATTGCCGGTGATTCGTTCAATCAAGTATTTAGACTTGTAGAATTTGGGGGAAGGGACAAATTCAAGGGGGTAGTTTTCATTTTCATATTAAGACCTAATCCGTCTCATGTCGGTCAAGTTCATAAATAATGAAATATCTGAAGTGGTCCAATATAAAATTGTTTTAGGAATCACCGTCACTCTTTTCTTAGGTCAATTGGGAACCTAATACTCTAGGTGATGTGGGGGACGTCACCTAATTACTCAGAGGACGATTGGCCTGCGAAAAACTAAATATCTAAGTTTGAGATTGATTATGCAGGGGAAAGGATTCAATGCGAAATCAAATGTACTTCGTGTGTGCGTACAGCGTGCGAATACGAAACAACCAATGGGGACGAATCCGATCCCAGCAAGGTCAAATCGGCGTGAATCCGATGCCGAATTAGTACGCCTCGTGCATGCGAAACGTGTGCTATTAACTCGCGGGGACGAATCTAATCGCTCTAAGACAGCATTCGGTCTCATCGTATCAGCGTACGGTCGGTATAGACATATTCAATTTCACGGAACTTTACCACGATAGCGGATGATTCGAAGTCAGCGTATAGCTTCAGAGCAGCGTTTGAGGTCATAGTAGCATGCAAGTTCGCGGAGCATGGTGATTGCAGAAAAAAAAAACGTATATTTTCATGCATCTGACATGTTTATTAATGCATGTTGCGTAATTGTACCATTGACGTTCATAATCATGAAATGCTTGATTCAAATTAAGGATGAGCAAAATATACCATCCAAACTGATCGAATTAGCTAGTTCTAGGCAATTTCTAATGGTACTGATCTGATTCTCGATTCTAAGTTTTTGAAGCTGATAATCTTCGATTCCATTCCTAGTTTTGTGTGTGGAATTGCCCACCTGGACTACTTAGACTAGATCGACTTTTTCTTTTTTAATATTATTACAAATCTGAAAAAACTAAAAGCCCTAATCCTTGTTTCTTCCCAAATGCTTGGCCCTTCACAATGTAGTGCGTTAACTAGCACCTTCTATCAACAATCCAGAAAAGAAACGCGACAATAATTCATATACCATACATACTTGTGAAGAAAAAGTTTCATTGTTGCAGGGTAAAGCAATGAGCTCCCAAATTCAACAGAGAGAGAGAAAAAAAGTGAAAATCACTAGTTCTATGGGCCCATTTAGAAACCAAATTGGATCCGTTCCGGGACCAAATGGTCTGATTCTCAATTTCTAGGTAAAAATCAGACTACTCGGGAATCGTTCATCCATAATTCAAATACTAACATTTTTATTATGCGACGAGCTATTTCATACTTTTGACAGTCACTAGGAATCATCATTTCAAGGGCAACATTCAATGCCTAAATTGCAAATTCTTGAAAATCATCTTTCAATAAATTCTATAATAGTTCAACATGATTATAAAAAAAATAATTATATGCACTGAGCACGGTTCATTAACCAACGGTCCTTGGTGGTCTCCACCTCTTCAGTTGGCCTAACCCTCGGCGAATAAACCTAAAGTTGTCTTATTTTAAAGGGTTTTCTATAGATGCAGGGGCTTCAACGTATTCTCCTCAACCCCTAAACTTCAAATTTCAATTCAGCAGCATAACAACAACACTTCAATAATGCAAATAATAACTACACTAATTTCAACTGTGAAAATGACCTAGGGCGGAAATGATAATCATTATGTTTCAAAAATCACTTTCTATTATTCTCCTGATGAGTTTTTTTGCGCAAAAATACACGTTTTAAACAAAACAAAATTTCTGTTTTAGGAATAAAATTTCTCCCTCTCAAGCGACAGCGGCAGTGGACGGTGGCCAGCAACTATCGACCAGCGGCTAGGGGGTGACTAGCTAGTACTGTGATGATAAACGTTTTTATTTCTTATTTATATTTCAAAAATAAAAGTATAAAATTTTTACTATTTCAAACCTATGGCTAAAAAATTGTTTTATAAAAAAAAAAGGTAAAATTGCATTAATAAATGGATTTATGTTACAAACCTATTTTCTGGAACAGAAAAATAAAGGTAATTATGCGCAACCTTAATTTTAGCAAATCATGGCTATTTATAAGTTAATTTTGACAGAATGACGACCTACTTTCTAATAGAATTTTATTGCTACTTCAATAGCATCGGGACGAGCTCGCAAACCATTCTTTCCAACGGCTTGATTGCGAGAGGCAAAGCCAACCTTGAATAGGGCCAAGCTTGCTCTGCACGACGCCGTTTTTTATTTGTTCTTTGGACATCTATTGGCTTTACCTTTGACTCTCGATCCAATTTTGACCGTCAGTTTCTCTCTCTCTCTCTGATCTAGCATTTGATTGACCTTGACTTTTGAACCCAAGGGAGCTCGCGACCCAAAATTTCTAGAAATGGACAGCCAAGATGAAAGTGTCGAATAATCTCCCTCAAGAGAACTCCAATTTAAGTGATTCTCAAAGCACTGGAAATCTCTCCGCTAAATCAATGTGATCTCATCGCCTGGCTCGTGAAATCCCGATTTCCCCAATCGCATCGGGATCGGACGGTCATGAACTGTCCCCTATCATGCAACCTAGTCGATCAAATTGGTGTCATTAGAAAGTCTTCATGGAGCACGAACCCATTGTACCATTTGACGGAATTTTTGGCGAGATTGACTTCTGGTCAAAATTTGGTCAAAATCTCAAATTTTAAAAACCACAGTTTTTGCTAATTGTAACATATTTATCCTAAAATTGTACAATATAACACCAAAAATCTCAAATTTCAATATATTTGCCCCAAAAATTTGGGGTCACTAGAAATTTTTTTTAGAGTTTTTAATGTCATAAAAGAAAGGTTTGTGATAAATATATCATACAAGTATAATTTTAAATGTTTTGGTATCATAGAAAAAAGTTTTGGATAAATATATCACACGATATAAATTTAGAATTTTCTATATAAAAAGAATCGAAATAAATGTGTTAGTAAAGTTTGAAATTTTTAATGTTTTTTTTTCCCATTAAAAAATGTAGTGGCCACGCCACCCATTCCATAAAATCCCAAGCCAGGACATAGTACTTTTTGGGCATGGTCTATATATCAGGTCACCCACTCTCCACCGCATCTGAAATCAGATTCGGAAATAAAGGCCAAAAAGAGAGAAAGTAGGAAAGCGCGGGTTCGCCAACCTAACCTTAACCTACACGGAAGTTAGGACAAAGATGCCGGTTGGTACTCCCACGGGCGGTTACAGGCAACCCTCCCCGTACTTCGGTACTGCAAATCGAGAGGCCTTGTACTGCTGCCGACTCTAACTTGACGATCTTCTCGTACTGCCCCAAATCTTAGGCAGAGTTCCAAAGGTCGGATCTTCTTCCCCACTAATCTTATCATGAATTCGATTCGAATTGCATTATCGGATTTCGTGTGGCCTCTTTTGGACATTGCGTTTATTTCGTAATAAATGAGAACGAAACGATATTTCTTATAATGCTTATTCTTTTTTTTTTATTCGCACATTCTTATGTGTCACATTCTTATCTGATCATGATATTTGCAGCTTGTAAAGTCCCTTTGATTGAACCAACTTGCTCAGACCCTATCAAGCGCCCTATGTCCACTCATGTTATGGAAAAATTATGATTTTAATATTATGAATCGGCCTGGATAAGGAATTTTAAGTGAATATGCGACACGAATCGAAAGGCGAACCATGAACGTGACACTGACACGGATCCCACAAATTGCCCCTGACAATTGGAATCGCACTTGTCCATTTGCCAATCAAGATCAGGTTAGGAGAGGGTGTGTGAAACGTTACGAAAACTGAATCGACGGGTCAATATGATGGTGGTGGGCATGGGGCTTGAACCGTTACCCCACACGCGACCTTCCATACCGACCACCCTTTTCTCCCCCCATTGATTCCTTTATAAGGACCACCACCGCACCCCTACAATTCCAGCACTCGAACGCCACAGAAAAAAAGAAGCATAACTTCAACGAGCGAATCTCCCTCTGTCTCTGGTTCATCTTTCGTTCTTCAGGCTCAGAACCATGGCTCAGGTATCATCTCATGTCTGCAATCTGTTGACGAATGTTTCGATCCATTGTTGGCGTTCTTGTTTTTGGGAGTTGGGTTGGATCGCTTTTTCCTGTTCTGTATGTACATGGGTCAATTCGCGTTGCCCAAAGAAGAGTTTTTTTTTTGGGTGTGTGTGTGTGCCTGAGGCATGCTTTCTTTTGTGACTGAGAAGTCAAAATGTCAGGCGCTTGCACTTTTTGTTTGCTTATTTTGGTGATGTTGCATATGCACCTAGACTGGTTGAAATTGGACTGAATTTTTTAGATGAGTCTGTGTGATTTGGACAGCTGTCGATGCAACGGAGCACTTAAGGTTTTCTGAAAGCATTGAGGGGTTATCTCGTGATGTTTAATCCTGAACGTCGGTTATTTAAAAATTGGAAGGATTGTTAAATGAGTCTATGCTTGAGTAATTGCGGATGCGTTTTGCGTTCTGTAATTGAATGAACATGGCGAAGTCTTCAAATTTTTCCTAGCTTGTTAAAGTCCTGTTGGGTGGGCTGCAGAAGTTTTGAATCCCAGCATTATCCTCATCTCCTTTTGTCTGATAGAAAAAGTGGAAAATGAGACGTGCGAGACGTGTTCCCTTGATCTGTAGGGTTGTCGTCCTTTCTGTGCTTCCAGAGAGGCGGTTGTGACATTTCATCCTTGGTTAAATTCTCATACCAGTGTGGAGGTCGAATTTTAAGACTCGAGTCACTCAACTTCTCCATGAAATACCATTTAAAGACCTTTCTTTAGGTTATCTATCCTACAAATTCTAAGATCATTTAGATTACTAAGAGATGGAAGTACTTATAAGTATCCCAACATATGCAACTATTTTGACATGAATTATCTATCCACCAAAATTTTAAGATCGTTTAGATTACTAAGAGATGGAAGTACTTGTAAGTATCCCAACAGATGCAACTATTTTGACATGAATTTGAATGCCTAAGAGGAAACAAGGAAGCAGGAGTGTCATTCCCAAAAACAATGTCATTCCTGAACAAACAGGAATGCTTCTTAAAAGGCTAATTTTGGGGATAATCTATCTTCTACTGAGGCTTCATGGAGGAGCTTAGCTGATTACACTAATATGAATGTCGATCTGGTTGTGCTTGGTTGTTCAAAATAATAAAGTACAGACTTTTGAGGGACCCATGTGAAGAATCTGAGCGCATAAGTTCAGTTGGTGTTTGTGAATTCCAAAGTTTGTACTGATCTTTTCTTTCCTTACATCTGGATTGTTTTATTCTCGAATTATCCCTCTTTACATTAGGAGTTCTTGTAGGTAAAAGGAAATCATTATATTGTTTTCCTCATTTTTGGTTTCTGATACTCTGTTTTCCTCCTACAGACTGTTGTTCTCAAGGTTAAAATGTCATGTCAAGGCTGCGCTGGAGCTGTCAGAAGGGTCCTGGAAAAAACGGAAGGTTTGCTAATCGTGCACGCTCTGTTTGTTTCCCGTTTACTGCTTTGACCATCTGTCCTTGTTTAGTCACATAAGCAACACATTATGGTTGTTTTGCACTGTATCACTTCAATGGAATGTGAAGCTTGTTCTTCAAGTCTACTTTTCACAAGCATTATTAAAATACCCTAGAATTTGCTTTTCCTCCAACTAGCGCTTGGTTGTCAAAAGCAACAAATAAAGAATGTGGAATCTCCCAATTGTTGGCAGTTACAAAATTGTTTACTCTGGCTCGGCAACATATTTTTTTTCCAAATTTCTTTGCATGTCCCCTGCTTTGCCAGATATAAGGTTTTCCTATTACAACAGGTTGTTCAAAAGAATCTGGGTTGATTAATTTTGTTTGATAAAATTAGGAGTTCTCGTTAAATTGTGCTTAAGAGAGATATATCAGTTGGATTTACCCATATTTTTCAAAATGGTTTTGAAGAACAATTAGACTGCAGAAACATGACAAATATGACATCATTGATAGCATTCTTAATTTTCCTTTTTCTCTCTTCGTTCTTACATCTGTATGCTAGAAATCTTCACTTGCTGAAAATAATGTGGTGGTAAAATTGATGGGTATTACCTACTCTGACACTGGAACCGCCAAACATTGCAAATTTAGGTGTGGAATCATTTGACATCGATCTGAAGGAACAGAAGGTGACAGTCAAGGGCAATCTGCAGCCCGATGCTGTCCTGCAAACCGTCTCAAAGTCCGGAAAACAAACTGCTTTCTGGGAAGCGGAAGCCCCAGCCCAACCCGAAGTGAAGCCCACCGAAGAGGTAAAGCCAGCCGAAGATGTGAAGCCTGCCGAAGATGTGAAGCCGGCTGAAGAGTTGAAGCCCACCGAAGAGGTGAAGCCCGCTGAAGCAGTGGCCACCGCCTAATCTCTTCGCTCCATTCGCTTTAATGGTGCTAGTGATTTATAAATATGCTCTATCTGAGTGAGCTTAGACTCTAGTTCACATTAGCTCGGTTATTAAGTGTGGTATCTGCATGAATTTTAATTTAGAAAATAACTCCTTGTGATAACGTGCGCCTTAAGCATGGATGGCACTTGTGGTGTTCGATGGCGATTACTAAAGTATGACCAATGAATTGTTTTACAATTGACTAGTTAGTATGTGCTAGTGATTATTTTCCATTTGGCTGAAATCGTTTGTTGGGTGGACATGGAAATTTAGCTGCTCCTCAAAAATAAGTTTGTGGCCATAGCAGTAGGTCATGAAGCTTAAAAGACTATTCTCTTGATTTATATGGAATTTGGAAACGGGTTTAAGCAAATCATGTCTCCATAGATGATCAAAATTGATGGATCACTTCACAATCATTCGGGGGAAGAGAGCCTTGACCGAAAGTAAAGCAAGGGATGACCAGTTGCAAGTACCATTTATCTTGCTTTGTCATGCGGCAATCTATCTGCGAGCATTCATGAAGACAAAGCATCTTTTTTGGCATGGATAGGTCATTGTCCTCTATCTCCATGTGTTAACTTCAATTATATCTGCCGTCAAATCTTCAACCCTGCAATTTCAAATAAAAAAAAAATAAAAAAATCAGTTTTGCATTGCATGATGAAAGGTAAAGCTCCTGAAGAGAAGAATAAGAAAATGCTTTTTTTTTTTTTTTTTTTTGCCTTGATGGTTTACCTAGAGAAGGAAAAACAAAAGATGGCTTGGTTCGTTGTTTCTGCTGCTGCTGAATGGAATGATGGATACATGATGTAAAAGAGAAGACGCTCTGTTTACTGTGGGCAAATGGTCCAAGAAAAGGCCAAACCCTCTTTAATTCTCTGATATCTAAGAGTGTCTCCAGAGCATGGATGGCTAGGGATTCTCGAGAGGGTACTGAATCATTGCATGTTTATTCAAGCTAGAAGCGGCATAGATCATGAACTAAATCAACGGGATGATGAAGTTGGGTTTGAACATTTTTGAGATGCTGATCCCACAAGGCAACAAGATTGATCATTGCAGTCTGATCTAAAAGGAGGGGCCATGTGCTTCCATGATGCAGATCATCTCTTTGGCCTGAATAATCATTTCGATTTAAGTGCAAAATTGTAAGAATGGGGCACGAAAAAGTAAGGAGTGGTTCCTCCCTCTCCCCCACATTCCCTCAATGTCATTCCATTTCTAGGGTTGGTTGACAAACCACACTAATAAGGTCCTTTAATGAATCATTCTTATACATCCTCTTTTCTATAGCTAGCGTAACGTCGGTTCATTGCCTGGGTCTAAACCTGTATTTGTTGTGTTATTTAAAATAATTGACGTTGAGATTAAAATTTGCTAGAGTGAAAATATCCATAAGATTACACAAAGTAATTAATTATATCAATCAAGTTCTCCGATAGAGTTCACGTGGATTTATTTCAAAATGGATCCAAACCCGGGTATATCTTCCGATTAAAAGATAATATGTTATATAAAATTGCGATATTTGTTAAATCAAAATATGAGAACATAAAATAAGAATGCGAATTCCCCTTCTTGATAGCTTTCCTCCATTTGTCATAATCTTCACTTTTTCGCCATCGGTCTGGCGTGGGAAATGGAATCTTCTCTCTTCTCTATAAGCTTCTCTCCATTTATAGGGGATTAGTGGCGATTTCTCCAAGATCATTTCTCAATTTCATAGATTTTAGGTTTTTTTAATGCAAATTCTCTCTAATATTTTTGGTAATTATTAAATGTCTACCCTTTTATTTTGGCAGGAGGATATGGGTATCTTATTGTCCATGACAACGTATCACAAAGCAAATTATTTGATACTGTGGCAAGATGTTAGAGAGCACTGACCATTTTCGAAAACTTTCATATCGTGTTCGACACTTTAGTATGTGTCCGACACGCTTTGACACGTGTTCAATTCTCCCAACATGCTTTGACATGTGAGTCTAGAATTTTGACATGCAATTCCAACATACATAATGTCAATTTTAAATATTTTCAATAAATAAGATATCATAATATAAATATGAAAAAATAAAAATTAATGAAATAATAAAGAACATCGTGTTGTGTCGCGTCTTGTGTCGATATCAGTGCTACTTAGCCAATATGCAATACTAAAATTTATTTATAAAAAAAAAATCGCATAATATCTTACCAAGAATGCATATCGAAAATGTCCTTAATATAATTTCAGAATAAGAATGTTCACACAGTGCTTCCTTTTTATGTGGAAAAATACCATTGCCAACAGTGGATCGTTAACATGTTTCGCATTTATCAATGCTTAAACTTAATTATTTTCCCGACTTCGCAATTTTTTATCGGGTCCCCCGTGCGCGCTTGGGCGTTTATACATATGTTTATATACATTTAGGCTGCGTTTGGTAGTCAGGATAAAATTCAGGATAGGATATGATTTATCTTATCCTATGTATGATGCTCGCTCAAGACAGGATAAAGTCGGATATAAAGAGGATATAGATAGGATAAAATTATCCCATGGGGGAGGTGGGATAAAGGTGGATAGGATTTCTAATGTCCATACTAGGAAAGTTATTTCTCTCGAATAACAAACTTATTAAATTAATAAAATTGAAATATATTTCAATATAAATAATATTTGAATTATAATTTAAGAAATTAAAAATAAAAAAAATATTTTTAATTAATCCTATTTTAATTTATATATTCAATTTTAATTCTATCTTATAATAAACATTCAATCTATAAGTTAAATATTTATATTTATTATATATTTTAGGTATTTTTGTATTTTAGGTATGTTGGTACAGTTTACTATTTGATAAAATTTTATTAAATAATGATGAAAGGGGAAAAATAAATAATAAGAAAATAATATAAAAAAGAGGAAAAATACAATAAAAATAAATTAAGGAATAGTGTTACAAGAGATTTTCACCATCTCCGTTTATGAACATTTAAGTTCATTTATAATGATATACAGTTTATATATAAAATAAAATAAAATGTACATGATATGATGAAAACATATCCGACTTTAATACTGCGATTCACCAAACATGGACAGGATATAAAAAAATCCCAGGATTTCATATCTTATCCTATCCAGTCCTATCTCGATTAGAAATCCAGACGACCAAACGTAGCCTTATAGTATAAACATAAAAATCAGAGAATAACCCAGATATGCTCATTGAAATGTATAACATGTTCTCTAATATATGCGACATATGACATTTTAGACATCTAATTTTTCTCTTTAGTACCACGAGATGCACGTTCTCTTTCTCATGCTTTGTTTTGTCAATGCAAGTCTCCTCCGTAAAGGATGAGCTATCTTTGATTTAGTATCAAAACTTCAATTCACCATGAGAATAATTATCCAAAAAATTATAAACACATTGTATGGTGGCCAACTTAATTCTAAACATTTTAATTGTGCCAAATTATTCATAAATTTTTTGACGATTTATCAATTTATCCGTAAATCTTTCAATTATGTCAATTCCATCCTATGACTTTTGAAGTATTGTCAATTTAGTCAAAAATTTATTATTTCAATAATTGGCTGAAATGAATATATTGACAAATTGTCAAAAGGTTTATAATTACATCGATAGATTATTAAAAAAATTTAGGACAAAATTGATACAATTGAAATGTTTATGATTAAATCGGCGAATCATTGAAAGATTTAGGATTAAATTAACATAATTAAAAATTTTAAGACTAAATTAACGATCATACAATAAACTCATCATTTTTTGGGACTATTTTCCCAGTCAACCTTGCAAACAACACGTTCTTGCGTCATCATCCCAAGTTGATTGACATTATCGGGAGTCCTAAGGATTGAAGCCCCCACCTGTCCTAAAAAGTTTCTTTTAGAGGGACGTGGACAAGACTAGGAACGGAGATAAGAAGGGCAGTGGGTCTCCCGACTTTACTCCGATCAGGATTGGCATCCGAGGCATGCTTCTAGCCCAATGTGATTTGACTCGTGGTTGCATCGAATGAGCTGTGAAAGTATGAGAAAACAAGCCTAGGATTTTGCTCGATTACATCCTCGTTTAGTTTGATTTTCCCTAGTAGTACTCTACCGAATTATCAGCCCTGCTATCCGCTTGCACCAAGTCCTTGTAATCAATCGGCCTTGGAGAGTAGGGTGGCTTTGTACATCTTAGCAATGCCCAATTGACCCCAGCAAAGAACTGATGGTGCTTGATGGCCGGGGCCCCCATCGTGGACCCCATCCGCCTCCCCGGGTCCTTGATCAGGAGCTGCGCCATCAGGTCCTTCGCCGGCCCCGGGACCGATGGCTCCTTGGGGAACTCGAGGGCCCGGGCCACGATGTTAGCCAGGGTCAGCTCGTTGTCGATCCCCTTGAAGGGCGTCACCCCGTAGAACATCTCGAAGATGAAGACCCCCAGCGTCCACCAGTCCACCGCGTTGCCGTGCCCCTCCCCCAGCACGATCTCAGGCGCCAGGTACTCGTGCGTCCCCACGAAGGACATTGACCGGATGTCAATCGGCTCGGCCACGATCTCAAGGGTTCCCCGGGCGCTGGGCTTCTTCTTGCGCCGGCGCTTTGGGTGGAAGCACGGCACGGCGGGGACTATGCAATTGGGGATGATGCATGACGAGTTGGCAAACGGAGGGGGCTCGGCTGGGTTGTCCCCGGCGGGGTCCGCAGCCTGCGGGCCCTGATCGGAGATGAGCTGAGCCGTTGTCGATGCAGGGTTGTCGCTCTTGAGCGAAAGGTCGAAGTCCGTGAGCATTATGTGGCCGTCGCACCGGACAAGGACGTTTTCGGGTTTGAGGTCGCGGTAGATGATCCCCATCATGTGTAGGTACTCCAATGCAACCACCACTTCCGATGCATAAAATCTATCCAAATAAGAACGAATTATAAACTCCGAAATTGACCATCAAAACCATAAATAATTTGTACTAAGAGCATGCTGCCGAGACAAGGGAGTACGTAATTCTAGGACTACAAATTACAAAAGATGTCTGCCATGTTAGAGAAGCTCAATCAAGAGGAGAGAACGACCACAAGGACAATTAATCACGGAACGGAGGTGGTCCATGGGGGTACATCATGGCGTTCGAGCAGGCCAGGGGGAGATTTGAATCGCGGGGCCCGTTCGATTACGTTTTGCTTTATTTATGGCGTGTCGATTTGAGAGGAGAAAGGAGGGGAATGATGTAAGAAGAATCCCCGCAATCATGCTCCCATCAACAGTAAAATAAAAAGTGGAAAAAGTGGGATACTCGAGGGACGTGACAAAAGAAAAATTTCCAACTTTATAAGGACTAATAAAGAAATCAGAGTTCGATCACGAGACTATAGTCGAACTAGAATAATATTTATATGTATTGTACTGTCTAGAGAGAGAGAGAGAGAGAGGAGGAGGGAGGGGGGGGGGGGGTTAAGAGCAAAGAGTACTAATGTTTTGTCTTCATGTGTTTTTCCACGCAATGCAAAGTCAGTGCATGGCATAATTAATAATTCAAATCTGTAATATTTGATGATTTGAGTGGGCCTGGCACAATCCAACCACCCCAAAAAAAATTAATAATAATAATAAAAATAAACTTCAAATCTTCCTAATGCTAATGCACAAATTTTCTCTTTTTGGGAGGTTTGAAAAAGCTCCTTATAAGGGAAATTTCTTTTCTTCTAATATCAAAGGTTAAGTTTACTTATTTTGCCAGATCAAAGCTTAAGTAGATCAATTATTGAACGTGCAGTGTCTTGGTTTTCTTGAGAGACATTTAAGTCATTTTACAAGTCTACCACATTTTTTCTGCTCATCTAATTGAAATACTTCAAGATCTTGATTGAAATATATATATATATATATATATATATATATATATATATATATATATATTGGTAAAGACAGTGAAGTGCGAATCATTCGTACTTCGTCATTTATGGTATGTGATTAACGAAAGGATTTTATCAATTCTAATTCACGGTCTTCCTCGTGTAATGTATAATTAATGCATTAAATATTAAAAGTTCCATAATAAGCATGGTTAAAGAGTGCCCTAGGAGGGGCACATGAACAAAACCCTCAACACAATTCCCTTAAAACACTAAAAAAATCTTTCCAGGATCTTGGTAAATCCATGACATTTCGAACTTGGTATTTTTAAATACATCAAATATGGAAAATTCCTTTCTTTCGATAAAAGGAAAACCTCCCTCTTTTCTTTTTTTGGTCGGTAGGAAAACCTCCCTCTTTTAAAAGCAAAACTTTAGGGGGCAAAAGCTTGGTACTAGCATGAAGATAATTCCGTCCGAAAGATTCGCCCGGAACTGGTAATAGAGCAGTGATCATTGCAGAAGAAGAGGAAGCTGACCTTGGGACGTGCTTTTATCAGATGGGTGGAGCATTTATCATGATGCACAGTGCACGACAGACACGACTGAATACGTTGTTGGCTCATGCCCGTAATAAAAATCCGTTCCCGTGTTCCGAGCCCGACAAAAACCGATCGGCTCCCCACATGTCCCATCGCTCATCCTCACAAAATTTATTAATTCATGGACCTACCCTTCGATTATTCATCACGCTATTTCGCAATAATGCCAAGAAAGAGAAACTCAATTTCAAACTGAAAAAAAGTCGCGATGTAGTTTCGTCTCTTGGGGATAGTGTTGGGTGTTTAGACTTAGTGGAGAGACCAAGAGAGTATGTCAACGCGAACTGTATAGGGAATTGGACGTACCGGACGGCCGACTCGCTGAACCGCCTCTCTGGTTGCCGTTGCCGGAGCACGTGGAGGTCCCCGCCGGGGCAGAACTCAGTCAGCAGGCAAGACCACCTCGGACAGTCCAGCGTGGCGTAGAGAGTGGGCAAGAAGGGGTGGTCCAGCATTTCCAGGATCTCCCTCTCTATCCTCGCCCGGCCTTCCTTGTTCCTGCCCGCCAGCTCCTTCTTGTCCATCACCTTCGCGGCGAACATGCACTCGCCGCCGCCCTTCAGCTCCACCAGGTAGACGCTCCCGATGTCGCCGCTCCCGAGTCGGTACATGAACCGGAGGTCGCTGAGGCTGAGCTTGGAGCCGTCGCGGGCCTTCCTCACACGCCGGATCGCGTCCCACCGCGGGTCGTCGGAGGGCGCATGGGGCTTGGCGAACGAGGCGGAGTCGCTCGAGGCGGTCCACGTCGTCTCGGACCCCGAGCTTGGACTGCGCTTCACAGTGTCGAATGCCGTCGCGGTGGAATTGAAGCTGAGGCTCCGTAGGTCATCGGCCGAGTCGTCGACAAACGGTTGGTTCATGACAGCTGGGGCATCGACCGGGGAGGGCGAGGCGGTGGCCATAGGCGGTGGAGAGGCCACCTCCCAGTGGATATGTGGGACTTTGCTTGGTGAGAGGGAGAGAGATTACAATTGAATTGAATTGTGTTGAGAGTGAGTGAGAATTCAAAGGATAAGAGGTTTTTGAAGAGGGGGGGAATAGGAATGTTTGGGCCGGCAAAATCAAGCTATGCCATGTGGCTTGCTTTTGTGTGGCCAGGACCCACTTGTGGGCCCAATAGCTGGATACTAATTCTAGCTAGATATCTTTATTCCATGCCCCAATATAATTTAACATTTAATTTTTAGCCACTTGCCTTTTTCTTTATTTGCCTTTTCTTCTGGAGTGGGCCAAGTGGGGGCACCCTAAATTTGGCCAATTAAACTTCAATGCTATTGAAATTGAAATCTCACTATCAAGCATCGCATATCTAGGATACTGTGCGGGCATTAGGGTTGAAACATTCGTTAATTCATTTTTTTTTTAAGGCGGTTTGAAGGCAAAGACAAGATCATATGATTGTTGTCATTAAATGTAGTCCAGCCAAGATTTTGTGGATTAGTTTATCCAGCATTTGACTGGCACTGTTGTGTTGTGTCCGGAAAAAGGGGGGTTAAGGCATGGCATCCCTTTTCCATTCTATCTACGCATAATCTCTTTTGATACCGTTTGGATTCTTCCGAGATAGCTGCTTATACCAAAGAAAAAAGATGATTATTTACGATATGCCTTCCGACTGTTTCTAGCCTCCGGCCGGAAAGATGTAAGAAATAATAATGCCAAGATTCTGTTTATTATAGGAATAACTTGACCCACTAACCTCATAGACTAGATAAAATGCAAGCTAACATGGAACTATATTTATTCGGTGGTATAAGGAATCGAAACCGTATCGTGTGGCTTACCCGAATTTATCCCTCTATATTTAAAAGAATTTATAGTGAGGCATTAGATAAGGATGCTCAAGATTCATGACAATTATATACAAAGCCCCTAAAAGTCTTATTTTGAGTAAGCTTTTTGATTTTCTAGGAATAGTTTAATTAAATTTTCTCTTGCTGAATTGATGCTACAAGATACTGTTGGTTTTTTCCTTTTAGCTCTTTCCCCCTTCAATTCTTTTAATCATTTTTATGCAATTCCCTGCTCGTTCTTCGGATTTGCCTCTCTTCCTTCTCTATCATTTGGTTTGCAAGACATAATCATTGGTTTGATGCACCTGAAAATGAAGGGAGTGGGCTTATTCGATTAATTAATTTGTGTGAATTTGTCTAAATATGTTCCAAAAGAGTAAAAATGCAGTTTCTCTTCTTAGTAAATTTTACGATGTTAGGTTTTGTTCCAAACCCTAAAGTAGTCATGCATCCTAGGAATTTCGAGTCACTTGTTCATCTAAATCCTTTCATTCAGAGATTTCTGGACTTTGTTGAGTTTTTCCTTTATCTTGCACTTGAACTTTGAGGAAAATTTTATTTCCAAGTAGATATGGGTGAATTAAAGTGTTATTTGATTCAGTAAAGTTATAAACATTTGTCGAATGTTCTATTTCATTTCCTAATGTGGATGATGCCAAGTTTTATGTGCTTGGAGATTGGTTCATGTTTGGTGCAAGCTAACATGTTATTCTTTTTGTCATTTTGATTCGATGAAACGGTAGTCTAGGAACTAACGGGATGGATAGACGCATGACTTCATACCCTCTAACTGCAATAATCTTGGTAGTATAATGTATTACGAGTGAAAAAAAAAAGAATAAAAACTATTTTGTGTTCACCAAAAAGATAATTACATCTAGAGGCGAAAATTTACAAATAGAAAAAGGGGAATCTAGTTCAAGTGTAGGACCGCGGATTACATAAACAATCAAATTAACAAAAAGATTACAAGACATTAGACACATATAAAAAAATTCTTCATTTAAAAAATATTTCTAACACCCATCTCAAACTCAAGATGATAACGAGTCACTAGACTCCATTGACCATGAGAGGGCATATGTCCAAAGGCTAGCATGTGTTGTTGCACATTATCACAATCTCTTTGTATGCATCCATTCATGAAAGCACATCGTTGTCATTTTGATTAATAGAAATAGTCCTCCTGCAATCATAAAAAAATACTACTATGTTAAAGTACGTTACATTGCTTGTTTATAGAGTTCGTATACTTTTTATATACATACAGTCTCCTTCCATTTATGAACTTAAGATACTTGATAGGGGAACTAGATTTGGTAACTACGGTCTAATTCTAGGACGAGATTTGCAAATTAGTCGAAGTTGAAGCAATATGCTAAGCAATGACCTATGACTCATTGAGGGTTGTCCTAGTAGCCACACTTTCCACATGGGAAGGGGGAGGTTGGAAATTCAATTCCTGATCAATCCTGGTAGTATGCTATGCACTTGCCACAATGTGGAACTTATGCATCACAATTCTGTTACTCTAAATTTTTTTATGATGAGTAAAAAAAGAAAAGAAGAGAAATTTGATGGGTAACAAACAATCCCTATATTAATGTTAAGAGATGGTCGTACATGTGCGATAGCATACTTGCCACATATTCTGTTTTTGTTTTCCCTAACTTGTATCATAGACAAATTTTCTAGTATCAGAGCCATGACATTTTTCAGCACATTTTTAGTTTAAAGTTCAGTATCCAATACAGAAAAGGAGGTTTCAATACCATCACAGATCCTCCAAAATTTCCACATCTTCCACTATAAATGCTCCCATTTCCATTAGCCCCCCCATTAGAAATTCGTGTTTCTGATGTCTCAAAAATTGACTATCTTTATGAGGTCTCCTACCTCAATGAAGATAGCAAAATTTCTGAAACTCACCTTCCACTTATGATCCGTATTCTATTTTTGCTAAGCCATTCTCTTTTTCATCTATATGCTCTATTAAGCAGCTTATTAAGCATACTTCTAAAGAAGTTAAAGAGTTTGTCCAATCGTCAAAATTTAATTAGCATTATATCCCAACTACCTAGCAATAACAATTTGTCACCCTTCAAATTCTTTTTGACTTTCCATGATAGTGGATATAGCAGGGTTAAATGCATTTTTACTTTGGTGCCATTAGACTTACTTTATCCCTTCATGGAAGGAAGGGCTTACCCGTGGTTGCTCAAATGGCTCTCTTAGACACTTGTTTTTTAAACTACTAGCATACTTGCATTGGCACCATTCAAACCACCTTCAATGCAAGAATAGTGTTTGTTACGCTATTTCCTAACTTCAATATGGCTCTCTCAGATCCACGACTTCTTTCAGCCCTTAAGGTTCAGCTACAGATTACTAGAGCACCTCAAACTCCAAATTTTATTGTTGCTATCTTGCATTACCAAATAGTTTATTGAGTCTAAAATCACGCCATTGACCTCAACTTCCATGATTTTGAAGATGCCTTGTTTATCTTGGTGGATAATGACCAAATTTCCTGTATTTATGTGCTCAGACAAATTCCTCGAGATCAGCTAATTAAGTTACCCCAAGACACGTCGATAATCAATTATGAAAATATCCACCAGAACTCCAGACCTATCCAATCCACAAAGTCATAGTTCACCTAGAAAAAAAGATGGCACATTTGTCATTAAATTTAGTAAGGAAAAAGAAGAAACCATTTCTTCTATCTTTCTTACTATTCTTATGATGCAACCCTATGCAGCCCATAGTTATCAGTGGCCACCCAGATTCAAAATCCATAATTGAATCTTTTAACCCAAGGGGATGTCCTATTTGCTACTATAAAGACCCTTGTACAGGACACTGCTTTTGGGATCTTGATTATCAGTGTTCCTTTTGTATAAATCCTCCAGATGAAGAAGAAGACAACAGGCCATCCAAAAGAAAGAAACAATCAAAAGATGAATTTTACCAGAGGTACCTTGATGAAGACCATTGTTGGATCTCTTGATGAAGAAGGAGGAAAATAACAATTTATGATTTCATATAGACCACCTTGATCACACCCTCCTACGAAACTCCCTGAACCATGTGAACCTCCTCCACCTCCTCAGTCACCATCCAAAAAGAAACCCTCACCCCATATCCCACCTTTCTATAAACCCATCCACTAATGGGTTATAAAGAATTCCTTCTCTTTAGAAGTACCCAAAGCACTTCAACCTCCATGTTCCCAAAAACCAAAACCACCACCTGTCCTTCCATCCTTTGTATGTTCCAATCCTCAGACTTTCCACTTTTGGAAAGATCTCATACTAGTGTCCCATTTCCAGCTTTAGAAAAATTTCCAAATGCTCACAATTGAATCTGTTATATCCTTAAGGTCCCGAATCCCATTGATAATGATGACCATGGAAGACAAAAGTAAGTCAATGCCACTGAAGCTATCCCGGATCAGTAGTCAGAATATGCTTTGGCCCAGAATAATGTTCTCAAGACAATTGACACCAAGCTTTCAACTATTCAAGCTTGTGATAATCATATTGACCAAAAAGTTTATCAAACCGTTTTGATTACAAATAAATTGATTGAGACATTTCATAAGAAACTCCAGCAGATGGAATATGGCAAATATATCTCTCATCATTATTTGGAAGACCAAACAACTGAAATAGAAAAACTAAGGAGACAAATTAAGCTCTTACAAGATGGAAAATTTGTTCTTCTTCTAGATCCATTTTCCTAGCCTTGGCAAACGAATCCAATGAAAGTGGGCGCCTCTAAAGCTACATCAATTGCCTCAATTATTGATGAAGCTCCGAAGCAAGATCAAGAGAAATAAAAAAAAAAACAAAGAAAAACTAGTGAAGAAAAGAAGCCAGCTCCTAAACCTTTTTTGGAGGCCTCCTTTGCTCATACGATTTTAAATCCACTCGAGACTTTCCAACGAGATTAAAGCAAACAAAAGATATCAACTATTGCTACATTTGATTCTGCTAAGCAAACTACCTCTAAATCATCCTCGAAATTGAATTCCTTCCCTCTGAAAATACTTCAATCTTTGAGCCACAAACACTAGTATCCCGCGTGCCTATTATCTTTATGGCTAATCCCCCTGAAGTAGAAATGGAATTAAATTCATCCAAGCTAGAAGTAGTACACCTTCATGACTTAAACTCTGAACAGAAGTCTTCGACCTCAAAATATTACTTCATACTCAATGATATTTCATATTTCAAATGACTGGATAGATTATAAGAGTTTCATGCTTGGCTCAACACCAAGGCGCTTTTTCTTGAAAATCGATGCGAAATATTAATTGAGTTCATGAGCAGATTTACTAGAAGCTTAAAAGATTGGTAAAGAACTATTTCTGATCAGGATCAAATGACATTACTACTTTAGACAAATTTTTGTTATGTGATCCAGGTTAACCACCATTTCTTTATTGGGAAACTAGAAGATCTTCTTGAGCTCAAAAGAAGAGAAATTTTTGAAAGAAAATACTGCTCTTTGCAGAAAAAGCATTTGAATAGACATTTCCGAGAAATGCTTAAACTATTCTATACCCTCAAAGCTGACCCTAATTTGAAGCAGGTCTTTGGAGCTTCCATTCCAAAAAATGGACAAATTGTGGAAAGATTCATTCAAAATAAATAAAAGATTGTTGCCAATGTTCATCTTGGAGAACTCTAGTTGCAGACACATCTTGCGCTCTATGATTTTTTGCATTGGTAGGAAGGCTTTCAGAAGTAATCTTGAGAGTAACAAAGAACTTGATCAAACTTGTCAAAAACATGAGTTAAGAATCAAGTGTTCAAAGAAAAACTCCTGTGATGATTATTCTTGTGGGGATTGATGCAAAAAATGAAGACACTTTAAAAGATTCTCCTTAGAACATATGAATAAAAGGCGCAAATGGCAATTTTTACAAAAAAGACACTCCAAACAAAGCTCTTCTAGAAGGTGTAGAAAATCTTATAGGTGTTACATTTGTAACAAGAAGGACCACTTTGCCAAGAATTGTCCAAAGGTTAAAGGAAGAAATCTCATTTAATTTAGAAGATAGAGAAGCAAATTGGAGTATCACTCTAAGATGATGATGTTGAATCAGTCTTCTCCCTAGAAAATGAACCAACCAACATAGTGTGTGCCATCCAAACATGGTCACAAAATGGTAACACTGAAAGCTCGTCAGAAGAACCTAAAGAAGATGTATTCTTCTTCTTTGAACCCCCCCCCCCCAACAATCTAAGATCTTTGTATTTATACTCCTTTTATCCTTCCATATTTCCCTGTAAAAATATATCCATCTAAGTATGATAAGCCTATTTCTCTATTGCCCTCATCGACACTAGAGCCAGTGCTTCTGTTCTTGATATAAAGATACTTTCAAAAAATATTGGACATCATACACTTGATATTTTAACTTTGCTTCTGGAGATACCTTTGTTACAAGAGTTTAAAGCAAACATATCACTATACAATTTTTCCCCAATGTTCAGTCATCACCAAAATCCTTAGTTTGAGTTCACCAGATAAAGATATCATTATTGGTTGGGATGTTCTTACACAAATTCCTAAACTTAGAATTGTGACCAATGGATTACAATTCAAAGGGCAGTTCTAGGAATTTATAGACATCCATAGATATTTCACTATTCAAATGATCATTTTAGCTCCCATCTTACAGTTCCTTCTGAGAGCATGACTCAGATTTTGTCCAAAAATACTCTAACTCTTCATGGAAAAATCCTGATTTCTTCATCAATCTTCCTTTCATGAAAACGAAAATGTCAATCTCATCAAAGCTAGTCACTTTGGAATGAACCAAGAACATTTGCTTTCAGCACAAAAGGAATGTTAGGATTTGCTTCATCAAGGATTGGTTGAGTCTCCATACTCTCAATGAGCTTGTGAAGAATTCTATATCAACAAGCGAACGGAATAGAATAGAGAAAAAATGAGACTGGTTATCAATTATTAGCCTCAATTATCGCAAGATGACAAATTTTCCCTACCACATCGTAATTCTTTATTCTCCAGCTTCACCCAAGTTAAAGTCTATTCCAAATTTGACCTTAAAGCTAGATTTTGGCAGTTGGAAATCCACCCTGAAGATGGGTACAAAATTGGATTTTGTATTCCAATCAATATTTCCAGTAGACGATGCTCCCTTTCGATCTCAAAACAGCTCATTCATTGTTTCAAAAGGATATGTGCAGAATTTTTTCAGCCTATTCTGACCAATACTCAAATTTACACTGATGATATCCTCCTTTATGGTTCAGATGAGGATTCTCATTGTAAATTGTTAGCCCAATTTGCAAACTTGGTGCGAAAGCATGGCATCATGTTATCTTAAAAGATGATTATTTCCCAAAAAGAATTGAGTTATTAGGATGCATCTCAAAGATGAAACTTATTATTTTGATCCTCATATGGCTAAAGAATTACAAAAGTTTCCTAGTGGAAACCTTTCTGACAAGCAGGTTCAACATTTACTTGGGATTGTAAATTATCTTAGTGATTTTATCCCAAAAATTATAGAGCTTGTAAGTCCCCTACAACAAATGCTCAAGAAAGATGGTCCTCCATGGAAATCATAGCAATTTAAGTCTGTATGCAAACTTAAGGAAATTCCACAGCATTTCTCTCCTTTGCAAATCCCTTCTATAGGAAAAAAGGGTCTTGCAAATAGATGCTAGTGATAAATATTGGGCTACTGTTCTTCTTAAAGAAATTGATGGAAAGCCACGAATTTGTGATCATAAGAATGAAAGATTCATGCAAGCGAAAATGCATTACTACTCTATGTTTCAAGAAATTTTGGCAGTAAAATATGGCATCAAAAAATTTGAATTCCATCTCGTAGGATATCATTTCCTTGTGAAAATGGACATGTCCTCATTCTATGAAATGTTGAAGTTTAAGCATAAGCGAATTCTACATCCACAGCTTCTTAGATGAGTAGAATGGTTTTCACGGTATTCCTTTGAGACCAAATATATTGCAAGAAAAAAAAATACTCGCTAATTTTCGGTCCAAACCAAAAGAATTTGTAGCTACCATATCCATAAATATGTATGTGGTAAGAGATCCAAGAGGCGGTTTCAAGGCTAGAGAGATAAAGCCCAAATGGCCTTCGTATTCATATCCACCAAAGAAATACAATGGTCTTGTTAAAAAGCTTGGAAGACTTATGTGGCAATATCATTTCCATATTTGTAGTAAATATGGTGGTTTTCTCCTTAGGCTAGATGGACTACATCCAAAATATCCATTTAATCATCCTCTCACTTTCTTCCTAGAAGAGAAATTCCCAGAGAAACTCAAATGATTTTATTGGTATTTGTTTAGTCTTTATACTATTTCCATTGAGTTTCCAACAGTTAAGATGCCTCTTATTATTAGCAGAATTATCCAAGGAGAAGTCAAGTATAAATATTTTGGAGAAATGCTTAGTTAGTTTAAATCATTGGGTGCATGGAAGGATATTTTTCAAACCCAACTCAGAGCATGTAGGCTTAACCCAAAACTTTAGATAATTGTTCTATTTTTCAGGCCATAGGTATTTGTCCGACCTAGTGGAGATATGTGTAAAACTCCAGTAAATGTTGGATTGTCTACATATAAACCCCAACCTGTTACGAACATGATTTTTACAACACTTCCTTGTAGAATCTTAGTGTATCTCAATAGTATCGAGAATTATAGAGGATATTGTATAAACGCAATCAAGTTATTCCACCATAAGCATGGCCAACAGAAGATGGTTGCATTTCTTAAAATCATTATGATGACTATTGTGCAACCTGTCCAACGATTGATGCTTGCCTAAGAAAATACTACAGAATAAATGTATCGGACACTTCTAAGTCACCAAAAAATTCACATGATCTAGTTTCATCATCATCACGAGACCTATGGGGAGGATCACTATCATAAAATCCTTTTGATCATGGTGAATCGTAGCTTGCACTCAGACTAGGTCTTAGCAAAGAAAGTCCATCACTTTAGCTTAGGTACCTACCCCAACCTTGCATTCCAAGAAGTTCCACTAATCCTAATAGGCTCTCACCAGTCATCCAAAAGACGAAGACAATCTGAATCAAATATGGAAGGTAATCCATAAATTGAAATAGAGAAGTTCCTCAAAGCACTTAGATAGCAATATAAAAATAATCCAAGGAAAAGTATTACTAATATTCCACCTAGCTCTAACTAGTCCCTAGAAGCCACAAACACTCGCCACCTCGAAGCTCTTGAAGTTGAAAGACTCATTAGAAAATACATGAGATAGAAAGACAGGGATGACTTTGATAGCTTAGATGATGATGAGCTAATCCATAAGTACGATTTTTGAAGCATTTTGAATTAACGTGAAAAAGCCTCCGGGAGAAGAAGACTAAAGCACCAAAAGAAAAAGAAATTTGAACCAAACACATGAAGAGAAAGAAAACTTGGCTTGGAAACACTATTTAGCAATATTCAGCACTATGCATGTACTATTTGGTATTGTTTGACACTATTTGGAACCGTAGCATAAACGAACGATGTAAGATAAGAATATGCTTAAAGCAAGATCCTTGTTTGTCGGTACAAAAGTCAAATAATTGGCCATTGTCGGCCACTAAAAGTCTATAAAATTGTCTTCAGTGCTTGCATATATAAGGTGGTGCTTGTAAATGTTAGACAAGCATGACAAACCCTATCTAAAAATAATATTGTGTGGTTTGCTATGAGTCATTAAAACCTATCTCCTCTCTTCCTTTCTGCTTAGTATAATTCTTTAAAATTAGGAATATTTTGATCAATCCTAGTAGTGTACTCTACACTTGCCACAATGTGAAACTTGTGTATTAGAATTCTACCACCATAAAATTTTCTATGATATGAGTCAAAAAACGAAAAAAAGTATGAGGCTAAAGGAAGATCACTGTGCATGTGGGCACAAATTCTGTTTTTGTTTCCCCTAGCTTGTATTATGGGCAAATTTTCTAGTATAAGAGCTTAAGGGTGATGACATTTGGTTTCAGATATGGGCTCAACTTCTATGCTCTACAAAGAGGTAGGGTAGAAGTGTAAAAGTGAGTTGAAAGTTAGAGCAGGATGAACGGGAAAAAAAAAAAGGATCTATGGAAAGGCTTTTTTCTTTTAGATGCTTGAATGATATGCAATTAGAAGTTGTATTTGAAAGAGAGCTTGAATATATATTCTCATGTTCTTTGTGGGGAAAGTGCTTAAAAAGTCTTAAATTTATCGTATTTGTATCAATTCAATTATAAATCTTTTGCAACTGTACCGATTGAGTTCATCTATATAATTTTGGCTAAAAATCATCGACATGGACAATGGTCATCCGACATGGTATGGTTGGCGCTGATATAGAAAAATTCTAATAATTTATTATTTCTTTCTTCTTCTTCTTTTTCTTTTTTTCCTTTGAAGTGAGGGTTGCGTCCCTCACTAGTGAAGTCATGACCCTCACTTGCAGCTGGCAAGGGCTTGTTGGCTCTCGCCAACCAAAGTGAAAGGAAAAAAAACAAAAAGATAATAAGAAAAGAAAAGAAAAGAAAAGAACATCAAAATTATAAAAAATAAAATTATTTAAAATGTACACATTAGTGTGGTTGCGTAGAACGGTCTGTGTCAACATCAACAATTTCCATCCAAATTCAAAATAGATAAAAATGCAAAAGATTTAAGACTAAATTTGTTCCATTCAAACATTTAAAACTAAATCGATACCAATACAATTTAGAATTATTTTTTGTACTTTCCCTCTATTTTTTGGGGTGATTTTATTTAAGTTCCGCTTGTTTTACCAAAAAACAAATGATTTGGTAGAAAAAAATCAATTTTTTTCCTTATGTATATAGTTGATAACTAGGTATATTTACTTAGCCACCTAATAAATAAAAAAACAAAGGAAATAGTTATTTTATATATATATATATATATATATATATATATATATATATATATATATATATATATATATACCTTATAGGCTTTTGGTAATTGACCTTAAACACGACCCATTTTCTAAACTTGCTACCCGTTTACGTCCAATTAGACGTTGGGCAAGTCGGGTACCGTATTATTCCCATCTCGCTTCCATCTATTGTTAATGGAGAGAATTCTTAAATTTTGCAATACTAATAAACTAATTTTATAACTGACGATTAGAGTGAGAGAAAAATCCGCGGATGATCAATCTCCCAAGCATATAAAGTGATTAGGAGAAAACTCAGTTTGGTACCATAAGATGGATCATGTATCTACATATATACTTGGTATGCCATGTCGCTCTCAAAGTCGGTTTTGGGGAAATCCGTATTTCGCTCGTCAAAGTACAAGTCGCGAGGTGACTCTAAGGCCCTGTTTGGTAACCGGCCAAATAGTAAAAATTTATATTCTTTTGTTCTTGAGAGTAGTTTTGAAACAGAATCGTGTTTGGTAAAATTTTTGTTCTCGAAAACAAATTTTTATTTTTTTGTTCCCGGAAGTAGATTTAGAACAAAATAAAAAAAAAAAGTTGATTCTCGTTCCCAAGAACAAATCTAGAATCAAGCCCATATTTCTCTTTTTATTTTCTTTTTTCTTGTTCTTCTTCCCTTTTCTTCTTCTTCATCTACCGCCACCACCGCAGTTGCCGTCCATCTCTGTTCGCCGTCCGCTGCCCACTACCGCTGATCGCTGGCAACCGGTTCGGCGAGCTCGCCGAAGGCAAGACCATCCATGGCTTAGTCGAGCCTCGCCCAGCTGCCGGCGAGACTTAGCCGACAAGGGCTGGTGATGCTCCGATGAGGTCGCCGACCACTTGAAGAAGAAGAATAGGAGAAAAAAGAAAGAAGAAAAAAGAAAAAAAAAAGCAATAAAGTAATAAAATTATTTAAAAATTAAAAGAAAATTATTTGACGTAGAAATTTGAACACGATATCAAACGCAATTTTATTTCGGGAATTGAAATTTTGCACAATTACCAAACGGCTTAAAATGCTCAAAAATTGTTCCCGGGAACAAAATAAAAAAGAATTATTTTCGATCAGAAATTATTCTCGGAATAGAAGCGTTACCAAATGCACCCTAAGTGACAATTATCGTGGCCTTTTTCTACTTGGTTTCTCCCTACTTCAAAACAATCTCTCTAAAAAACGCAGCCATCTATATCAACCGTTAAAAGAATGATCACTTGTAATAAATAGTTAATTGAAATTATTTTTATAATCAATAGTGATTTATATTTAGACATTTTTGTAAAAGATGGAAAATACTCTTCCTTAATAATTAGTTAATGGAAAATGATTGCCTGTAAGCGATAAAAACGATTATTTTTACGATTTTTCAATGTATTTTTTAAGAAACCAGTCAAGTCTAAATTATTGCAAGTGTAATTAACCCAATGTACTAGACTAATTTTCTGTATTTTTTATTAATACACTAATTTTATTAAGAGTATTAGCCCATAGAGATCGCAACAAACTGAGTTAATAACTTTATCAATTAGATTCAAATCGATTTTTTTTTTTTGGGTTAAGACTACGAATAATCATAAAATGGTCTATCTACGTTAAATTTATCTAAAATTAATTTTTTGACAATCGAAAACTCTAAACCAATATACATATGGCGAATTTACCATTCGTCGTGGTCCTCAAATTAGTATACCTATTAACAATCACGTGTAGTTCAACGCAAAAATTTGATAATAAAATTTAACGAAAACTAACAAAGATTAAATTTTTTATAGATATACCAATTTTGGGTTTTTAGTGATCGTAAAATTAAGGGAAAATGCCACAAAAAAACTCTACACTTTGCCCAATGTAACATATTTATCCTAAACTATTTTTTGTGACATCAAAAACCCTAAACTAGTACTCATGTAACACATTTAGCCTATATTTTTTCTGTGACACTAAAAACCCTAAAATTTTACCTGTGTGATGCATTTACCCAAAATATTTTTTTTGTGATACAAAAAATCTCAAACTTTTTATGCGACAATGACTAATGAGAGCTTGCGGAATATCAGTGGAACTTGTTAGAATGTTGGGTTATGTCACATGGATACAACTTTAGGATTTTTGATATCATAAGAAAAAATTTAAGATAATTATATATCACGTTGTATAAGGTTGAGTTGAATATATCACATACATACAAATTCGGAATTTTTGATGTCGCTAAAAAAGTTTAGGGTAAATGTGTCATAATTGACATAATTTAGGATTTTTTGTGATTTTTTGTAAAATTAATTTTTCATAAATTTGTGATAAATATATTAATTTTGAGTTTTTATTATGTTAATCTTTTCTTTTTGTTCGTAAGATTGAAATGGGTTTTAATTAGGTGTAAAACCAAGCGTTTTATTCACTCCTAGAAGAACGAGAAGCATGATAAGAGTTTGACATGCCATCGCAACTAAAAGCTCTCGTGCTAGTTCTTGGGAACAAGAGTACTGGTTGGTAGTAATGATGGCATCTATCGACTGTTCATTTCACCGAAGCAGTCTTAACCCTCTGACCTCTCAAACCTACAAAAGCCGGGATTGCTGTAGAGTGCACGTGCTCATTCAAAAGGCCATCATGAGATTTGTACAGTCAAAAGCATTTGACGTTCCTGAGAATCCAGCTCAAGAAGAGACTCAAACTTTCCACTATATTCCGAGAGAAGTCTCTCGAAGGAGATGAGTAAAAGTAGGCGAAAATGTCATGATAATTTTAATTTTGCAATCATGATGATAATGTCGGTATAACCAGGCTATATCTTAGGCAGCGTTTTAGTAAGATTTAACTAAAAAAGGATGGGATTAATATCTTCAATATAATGATCATACTATTAACTCACCAATTAGAAATATGGATTAAGAAAATTTTGATAACATTGTTTGTTAAATTTTCAACTCCTCTGTTATATGTTTGTAAAAGATTTCCATGAAATTGAAAACTTGTTTTCATTGCTTCTTATCGAAGAATATTGTTTGAAAATTGACACAACAGCTATAATCTAGTCCATAAAATCCCTCAAATTAGAAAAGCTTAAATCTCTCTCTTGTGCACTGTCTTGTAAATTCACTTGGAATGATCAATATAGTTTGACAGCTAATCAATCAAAATATATCTATGCAAGGATAGCACTTGAATAAAACATTCACAAGTATTCACTTAAGTTGAGAGATGTAATTGAATGTAAAGGAGCGTGTCATGAAAATAATATCCAAGGTTTGGTTAATTGTCTCCATCGCTCTCAATAACTTGACTATCTTATCGTCACAACCACGACTAGGTAGAAACCCCAGCCGATCACCCTTAATATCATCATCCGACATAAGACAACTCCATTTCACTGTCCCGTCTTCATCCTTGTCACTGCCATCCTCATCTTGTTCTACGTCTTCAAACTCATCTTTAATTGGGTCAGGATCCCCCAAACCATCATTCTCGTGTTTAGAGATGATCACTTCTTCTGGATCTTCACCCTCCTCTTCTTCTTCATCGACTTTTCGCATCCATCAAGAACAATGCTCTCCAAGATCGAATCATCACTCATCTTCCCCTCATTAGTCCCAATCGTCAGATGATCGATCCCTAGGGTGAAAGGTCCGCATCCGGGAGGAAAATCGCGAAGACCTTGGATCCGGTGCCGCTTGACATTGATTTCGGTTGAAGAATGTCCGTGGCTTCTTTTCTCCATTACATGGATAGCTAATGTTAACACTATACTAAACAAGAGAATTCAGATAAAAGGTGATTCATTCATCCGTAAAATCCGTGACAAGGGTAATTTCGACGAGAGTAGGGGGGCTCACGATCTCCATTTTTACTGCTTTTGATTACAATCTCGTCGGTGACTCTTTCTCATCCCTGAAAGTCCTCCTATATTTCAGTTAAGAGAAGTGTTTGAAACAGCTTATGGACCACCGCTACAAAATATGTGTTGGATGAGTTGGGCCCATGATGTCAGAGTGAATGATTCCAATATGACAGAACGAGTTAAACCTTTCTTTTTTTTTTTTTTTTTGGTAAAGATAATAAATATAAAAATAAAGTTAAGGCAATATACAAAAGATCGGCACCAAGAACCTACACTCATTCCTCAAAAGGAGACAAAGTGTAGGGGAGCCAATGTAAGAGGCCACAAAGGCAAACAAGGAAGCCACAAGGGCACAGCAACAAAACAAACAAGTGGGAAAGAGATAACAACAAGGCTGACCAACCCTCAGCCCCTAAGGAAGCGGCTAAGAACGGAGAGCCAAGAAAGATAGGAGCAACTCGTGCAAAGCAGCAACTAAGGAGCACTAGTCAGCCGAGAGAACACCGCAGGGTCGAACCCCCAACCACGCTAAAGTCTCTTATTCCTCGGGGTAGGAGGAACATCTTTGAATGTAATAGCTTTATCCCTCACAACCTTAATAAGGTGGTTTTTTAGAGCCGAGACCACTAAGGATTCGCCCTGAAATATAATCGCATTCCTCTTTTTCCAAATAAGGTGACACATAGCTCCAAACGAGAACCGCGCAATGCAATGGAAGAAGTCCTTACCAGATAAGAACTTTAAGGCCCAACTGAGGATATCTTTCAAACATCTATTCCGCCATGGGAGGTTACACCTGACGGCCCAAAAGTAGGCCAGAGAAGCTGAGGTGCGACACCCGAAGAATAAATGTTCGACAGAATCTGGAACATCATTGCAGAAGGCACAAACATTATAGTCGATCCTACCATGAGAAAGAAGCAGCATCTGGGTTGGCAAGCGATTTTTGGTTATAAGCCATAAATTAAACTGGAACCGCGGGGCTACAGCATTGTCCCAAACAAAAGACGCCCAATCAACACGATCCTTCTTGACTCTAATGGAATTCCATGCTGAAGTTACAGAGAATGATCCAGAAGCGTCACAGCACCAGGTAAACCTGTCACGAGCCGAAGAGAGGACCGGAAGAGAGATCCCCCATCTTTCCAAAAAGGATTTAAATAAACAACCCATAGAGGTAAACAGATCCGCAACAACAGCATTGTCAGGAAGACACAAGCCTTCACGGAATGAGCAAGGGATAAAGGCATCAAGCGGGCCACAAGAAAGCCAGTGATCATGCCAAAGAGACACTGATAGTCCATTTCCAATCTTCCACACAAAAGATAAGCGAAAGTAATTCCTCAGTTGAAGGATTTTTTTCCATGCCCAAGAACAACAACGAGGCTGGGAAGAAATCCAAAAGTTTCTTCTCTTTAAGAAGTTAGAGTGTACCCACCGACACCACAACGATTCTTTATCAGTGAAAAGAATCCAAATAAATTTAAGCATGGAGGCTTTGTTGTAATCCTTAAGTTTCTGAATGCCTAGCCCGCCCTCAACCTTTGGGAGACAGACATCATCCCAGGAAACTTTGGCCCCACCCCGGCCAAGGGTCGTGCCTTTCCATAAAAATTGTCTCAAAATGCGCTCAATATTATCTATAACCGAGGACAGAAGGTTGAAGATACTAGTCCAATATGTTTGAATTGAAAAGAGTACTGACCTTATTAGTTGCAGCCTCCCAGCAAAGGACAGAAAGCATTGCGCCCAAGATTGAACCCTTAGTCTTCGTTATTTTGCCCCTTAATGCACTCAGCACGTTCATCTCGCTTAAATCAAGAGATGAGTATATTGTCCTTGATCAAACGTGCAATTCTTTCTTTTGATGTGTGACCTAAACGTTCATGTTATAGAAAAAGAAGATTTCCCATTTGGCAGAGACCTTTCTAGGATGGGAGATTGAACACAACACTAGGTAATACGAGATTCTACTAATCTAATTACTCGAAATGCTTTCAAATGGCACTCTTTCCTTGAAGCCCCTCCGGCATCAAATCTAGCTCAATCGAGCTAAAGTGGCCATGACCTTAATTCTATATTGTGAATTAATAAGGTTGCGCCACTGCACTATTATTTGGCCAATGCCCATGCAAGAAGCTTACGGCGAGCCCGAGCTCTTGCTCTTGCCATGGTTGGGTGAGCTCAATGCGACTCGAGCTTGCGATGGCTATGCAAGCTTTGTCTGGGAGACTGGCATATCTGGGCCACCTCCGTGGCCGTGGAGGTGTGCCCAACCTTGACCGAAATTTGAAGGCCGCGACCCTCCCCGACCTTTGATGCGAAGTCAGTGAAGCGTCGCCACAGCCTTCAAGCGAGTGCTTAGAAGGAGACGGGTAGAGAAAGTTTTAATACTGTAGCTGCTTGGTAGCTGACTGTCGCAAAAGTTTCCATGCCTTTTTTTTTTTTTTTTTTGGCACATTATGTATCACATAATCCTGTCAATTTAGATACTCTTAGACTTCATAGGCATTGAAAAGTTAATAAACTCGTGACATTCGAATCAAATTGTTGCACACCCCCCACCCTCCCCTCTTAAGGAAATTCAACCCTCCTTTTGTTCTTGAATATGTGAACACTCCTTAGAGACTCACTGCCAAGGAGTGGACAGGCAACACCTTCATCCTTTCTTTACCCATGTTGGCCAATTTGTTCTAGCTTCAACAGCCATACTTTTGACTAAGTCCGTAAGTAACAACAGCACCATAAAGAAAGGTAACATAAATTAGACTCAAAGTGCAAAGCAGCAGAAGGTCACTGCACCTGTACATTATCTTTTTAAGCATAAACATAGTTGGCTCCAGGAAATAAAAGTTTCACGTCATAAACAGATCTCACAATAGAAAAAAAGTCCAGCCTTTAAAAATGCACTCTAATTCCAGTGCAACTCATGATGCCGCGTAATTTTGTTGATCACGGAAAGCGCGGCCAGGTACAATTAGCTCTCCTTCGATTTGACAGGAGCATTTGCAAGATCGTAGATCTCTTTCTTGCTCTTTACCCAACTTGTCTTCTTAGCATAATAATCGATTTTGTCCAAGTCTTCAGCAATCCCCATATATCCATAGAGAAGTGTCTCGTCTTCGTCATTTCCCTGCATTCCTGGTGCTTCATTTTTATTGCCTTCACCATGATCTGTAGTTCTCTTCTCAAATTCGACCCTCCCACGTTTATTCTCAGCAAAATACTCGTGCAGTTTACCGGCATTTCCAAGTCCAGAGAACGTGTTTAAGAACTTCACCACAATGACACTTTGGTCGGCAGGCTTCCCAAGACAAACCACCATTTTACCCTCTGCGAAACCTTTACCTGCCATAAGATGAAGAACAAACCAAGCGACATTATCATCATAGAAGCAATATCCCACTTTTAGAGAATGAACACTGCATATTGGGTCTTAACCTCAGGCACATCCCACAATGATGAATTAGGAATGATCAGAAGATCTGAGACAGCCCAAGGAAAATGCTATATGTAGTGCTTTCTTAAATTCATTTAAATGCTGCATTTATACAAATCTTAAAAGGCCAACTTTTTTTCTTGAAGGAGGTCACAAAGAACGAGGAAATTTTTTAAGAAGTCCTCTTCAGAAGCATTAGCATGTTCTCATCTACACAAGCACGAACCTCTCAAAAATGTTTCGATCCTTTCCCTTGGGATTACTCTCTGGTCTTTAGGATCATCCACTGCCATAGAAATGTTGTGTATGACAACAAGGGGAGGCCACAAAATCAAGTCCTCCTTCTGAGTCAATGCAATGTCATCAGGCAACGGTTCTGGAACCCAATTTATCGGGTCTGCAGTCACAAGACTCCACCCAAGCAAAACACAGATTGCCCTGTGCAGTCCAAGATGCTGAGCTCTTAGCCCTACCTTCCGAGACATGAGGGCATGCTTTGCCAAGTTCTGAGTACCTTGGAACTCCTTGGAAGAGCTGTTGTAGGATAGTGATATGAAATTCATCAGTACACTGTATAATGGCACATTGTAATACCAGCATGAGGAAATTATTTGTTCTACAAATAAGGGGCAGATCTTATTCAATAAAGACATTAACCCATCCTGGAAAGAAAATTATCTTTTAAAGTGCAAAAAAGCACTAAAAACCAAAAGGGGGAACAAGGCCTACAGGTGATGTGCAAATAGGACGAAAGTCATCAAGACAAAGGTGATCAAGAACCAGTGACTATAAACCAGTATAATGAACCAAATAAACTAAGCTTATGCTGTGTAGTAGGAGACATTCGATAGTAGCATCTCCCTTAATAGCAGCTTCCCTAGAACACCTCATTGTTATCCAAGTATTGCAGAAAAAATGTGAACCTTCAAATGACAATTACAAATACATCATGTTGCGTCAGAAAAATACACTAATTGTAGCGCATCAGAATGCACTCAATAACCTGTAAATCAGACAAGAAAAGCAGACCTCAAAGAGACCTGACAGAAATCGGTGAGTGAAGTGTACAAAATTGAGTTCATGTGGGTGGGTGAATGGGAGTATGAGGGTGTTTGTAAAACTATAATTTCAAATTGAAGCTACCTGAACTTTAAGACAACACCTCTTGGGTGTGTTTATGTGTGCTGGTGAACTTGCATACGTGTGCGTGCATCTCCAATTGCATGCATAGGCACATACATGCTATGTGACAAGTGTGAAGAGAGCGCACAGCTTCTCTAACAAACAAGTTCAGGATGTCACAATATAGATAAATATTGTCCAGATGTTAAACAAAATGAGTTAATACATAGCTCATATCAGCTAAACATATAAATACTTTTAACAGCATGACCACTGGAAGTAGAATGCTTGGCTAAAATACGATAAACCGAGAACTAGAATGGCATAAAAAGCTTCTCCAAGTAGATATGTCGATTCTAGGGATTGACACGCAGAAAACAAAATGATGATGTGAGTATCAATTGAAGAAAACCTCCGGATGCTGTAATTACACGCTCAAATTTCCCAGTTTGAGCAGGAAGCTGAAAAATCATAAAGTCCTCAAGCATGTTTGATCTAGATATGGATTACGCATCAAGTAGAATAACATACACCACCAGCAGATCTACTAAGATTTGAGTTCCGCTGCCAAGCTAAAGGTACTTCAAGCTTGTCAACACTGATTCTTGACCATAGAAGCTCATAAGCATGTACCCTTACCATCCAAACCAAGCAAAACAGAGGTATGCAACTCATTTAACATTCCCTCTGCTCTATGTGCGAGAATGACTAGTCCAACAATTGCATAATCATGGCTAAAGAGAGACCTATGCCCCTTGAAATGACACCTTAACTGTAATTGTAAAGATGAGAGGGCCCAAACTGGGTGAGTGAGTCTGACAGAAAAATCAGAGAACTCTGATTCCAAACAAAAACCTTTTCAATTTTGCTCTTATGCAGTATCACACCTCCAACCCAGATCTAAACTGCTCGCTTGCCACTGGATTGAATACCCAAGACAGGATAAAAAGATTTTAACTGAGCTCAAAAACTCCAATCGGCGTGCTAATTTATCCTTGTTGAAATTAACTGCTACATCAGCTAGTTTCTTTTATATGATATGCTGCCCAAAGCATTTTGGTTCCACTCCAAACAGCTTGCAGACAATTTAGCTGGCAAGAAAATGGATATAGTTTTCCACTAGCATATGAAAGCATGGAACTAAAGCAAAACTAACTTCCTGCTCGTCAACATACAAAAGTGTGCCCAGACAGCATGTCACAAGTGACCCACTTTACTGATGGCATGGCATAAGAGACTCAGATGGGGACCAGAACCAAAAAATCTTCCTGACTACAACAGCGTCAATGTCTCCTCTTCATATAGGTTAACTTAAAAATATACCACTCACAGTATGAAGTCACAACAACCATTGTCAATGTCAGAAAGCATATAGCACCAGCCCTAGAGAAGTTCGTTTTCCTTTTAAGGATGCCAGAGTCAGTGACAATGCCATCTAAACTGCCATTGCAAAAGAAGCTCAGCCAATTGACTTAAGAAACCATATTATCCTAAGCATAGCCTAAGCATCAGTAAGATATTCGCTTACGGCTGACATGGCTTGAAACACAATCGCATAATTCTTAGACAATCAATTAAAATATAAAGCAAGTACTCCACCTTCAAATAAGAAAAATTGGATAGGAAAACAGACCTCCTGCCACATACAACACAGAATAAACTTCCAGCTTTTCCTTGAGCCAGGTATCGTCTTTGAACCCTTGAGTTAGTGTTAAGCTTTTTTGAATAAATTAAGAAGGCATCGCGCACTGATTTCTCAAATTCCTCTGATTCCTCGGGAAATTCAGATACTACAGCACTTTCTGGTTCTTCTAATCCATCACCATCATTCGAATGCTGACCCTCATTGGATTCATCATATGTCTTCCTAATTCTCTGGTTTTTGTGAAATCGCTTCTTGTAACCGAAATGTTGTGACTTGTACCGTTTCAAGTATCTCTGTCCATGTTCAGATAATCTCACTGGATCCTCTTGTTGATGCTCCAACCCATTTTGATATGACCAACAACCATCTGAAAAATCATCTTGATGATACTTTTGTCTATAATATGCCATTTCACTCGATCTCTCTTCATCAGAATTATATGTTACACCACTAGGTGAGTATAACTCGGTCCTATAATCTTCCCCAACCAACTCTTCGCTGTTATCTAGATCCTCAAACTCACATAAGTTTCTGTTTGCAGGCATTGAACCTCTATGAGCATAGTCACCAAATTCTTCCTCTATATCATACATTCTTCTTTTCGGTATCCTATTATAAGGCTCATAGCTGCAGCCTTCTTCCACTTTCAGTCTCTTCACTCTTGCAGCAGCTCTATGCATGCCTCTATCATACTTGGACATGGAGTCATCAAAATAGATCTCTTTTGGGTTCAATGAATCATCATTTCTTCTAATATCATATCTTGGTCTAACTTCTGAGATCTGATTAGCTTGCTTTGCGCCAATACGTAGAAAGGCTGACTCTTGCGATGTTCTGCTCTTATGAATGGTGTGGGTAGAACCATAATCAGAACGTGTCCAATCTTGATGTGAAACATCTGATCCTTTAAAACTCTTTGGAACAGTTGACTCCTCCATGGTAGCATGATTCCATGCACTTCTCCTCTCGAAATTCCTATAATCATCAGCATTTTCTTCATCATTGTCTACAGACCGAGCAATACTTGGTCCTGTCACCTTTCTAGCATGATCATTTATTTCACCATGGCTGTACTGTACTTGATCATTTACTTGGTTGTGAATAGGTATTGTTTCATGCAAATTATCAATCTCATGAGCAAGTCTTTGTGGCTTGACATCAAAATAGTTCTCCCGCTCATCCCTGAGGGTGTCATAAGCACGCTTCCTGGGGATGTGCATATTCCTCAGTCCCATATCAGATTCTCTTCCAGAATCAATAAGCATTCTCTGGTAATTGGCACCTCCATATGAAGTTTCTGGATATTTCTGCCTCTCTGAATTTTTATTTGTAGGTTTCGAGGGCTCTCTAACCCCATGAGAGTATATAAGTTCTCTCCGTGAATGATTGCCTGATGACCTCCCAAAATCATTGTGAAAACTTGATTCTTTAGAATAAGCTGCAGGCAGAGCTGCACGAGCAACAGCTCTTGGATTAAATCTTGCATCGCTTTGCTGGTGAGGTTTAAGATGTTCCAACTTATTAAAGTGAATGCGATCTTGGCACCGATATCTTTCACTTTCATACCAGCGCATATCACTGTCCTGTAATGTTGACTGCCTCTCCATTGCACAAATTTCACAATAAGGCTCCCGTACAACACCATCTTTTCTATCCACCATTGCATATTCCCGAGCAGAGGTTAGGTTCTTACTTTGACTAGAATCTCTTCCCTCTATCAATCTACGAGTCACATAATCATTAGATTGTCCATGCATCGGTCTACTATCATCTGTGTCACCATCAGAATCCCCAATGAACTCACCTGATTCAACTTCCCTTTGTTTAACCTTATCATTGGAAGGCCTTCTCTTGACATGTCCTGAAGTTGCCAATCTTGAATCAACCCAACCATCTCTAGCGCCATGCGAGGGCAAATGAGAACTCCTCCTTTTCGGCGAACTTCTTCCCCCATCCCCCGAAGGCTCATCCAATCCCGGAGGGTTCAAACTCCTACAATCATCGCCACCGCTGTGTGATCCCTCCGGACCACGGCGCTGCGAAACAGAGCGCAGCTCAGAACTCACCACAGGCTTACCATTTTTGGCTTTCTCCAGCGGAGATAATTTCTCACGGTCCCGAGGCTTTTGCGATTGCATCTTCCCTTAAACTCAAACAACTCAAAATACACTATTTTCCCGATCCCTGCTAAAAACAAAAAACAAAAAAAAACAAAACCCTCGCTTGCCCGCACGCCCGCTCCTAATCAGGAAGAAGGGAAATCCAAAACCCCCAAGACTCAAATTCTCAAAACTCGCACCAAGCGAGGGGGGCGCGCTAGCAGCACACGCCCGCGATCGCCAGAAACCCTAGGCGCCCACCTACAATCACCGGCTCACGATCCCGAAAGAGGGCTCGGCCGATCGATCGCGGCGCGGCGATGCCGAATAGATCGCGACGGCTAAGCAATTGGACACGACAGCAGGAAGGCAGAAAAAAAGGTACAATTCCCCGTCTCTCTTTTTTCAGATTCGGACCTGGTGGAGTGGGGACAGCTAAGGATCGTTCGTCGCCGTCGCCGTCGCCGTCGCCGTCGTCGATCGCGTCGACGGATCGGCTGCGACGTAGGGAGAGGCTCTTCTCGGGGCGCGAGCGATGGAGGGCGTCCGACTCGGAAGCAACACCATGAGCAGGAGGAGCAGCAGCAGCAGCAGCAGCAGCGGCGAGGCCAAGATCGTATTTTCACTACTTCTCTTTCTTACTTTTCTCGAAGGGAGAGGTCTCTTTTGCTTTCTTAAAAGAGAGCGAATGATGGTGATGATGGTGCGCCGTTGATGGCGAGATGAAGAGACGCGACTGCCAACCGTTGTTGTTCATTTGCGTTTTGGAAACGGTGGGCTTGCCCTATGCAAAGGGCTAACTTCAGTAGCTAAATTCGTTGCCGACGTAATTTGCGAAAATAACCAAGTATCATATAACTTTGGAAAAATTCCAAATAAGAATCCGAAGTAGGTTGATTTTCTTAAATAAGAATTCGAAATTAATTTTGTATCAGATAAAAATTTAAAATGAACGCATTATCGTAAATAAAGACTCGCAATAGTTGAATCAATTCCAAATAAGAACCCGAGCTTATTGGTTAGTCAAATATTTGCTGGCTATCAAGCCCGACACTTCTGACGACTGAAGTTTGGGGGCAATTTTGTCCAAAAATAATATAAGGAAAATTAACAAATCCTAAAAAAAAAAAAAAAAAAAAAAAAAACCTATGTATGGTCTCCTCATTCCTTATACCCGTCTTTTGCAAAATCAAATATTGAAGTTCTCCCCATTCCTTGTACTTATCATCCGCAAAGTCGAAGACCTAAATTTTCTGCCGATTGAGACATGAATTAAAAAATAAAAAGAAAATCATATGCTTCTTTATTTGTTCGCGGAGATCCAAATTCTTTGTCAATTGAGACACGAATTAAAAAATAAAAAGAAAATCATATGCTTTTTTCTTTGTTTGCGGAGATCCAAATTCTTTGTCAGTTGAGACACAAATTAAAAAATAAGAAGAAAATTATATGCTTCTTTCTTTGTTTGCAGAGACCCAAATTCTCTACTAATTGAGGCACGAATTAAAAAAAAGAAGAAAACCTTTCTTTGTTTGCGGATATCCAAATTCTCTACCAGTTGAGGCACCAATTAAAAAATAAGAAGAAAACCATATGCTTCTTTCTTTGTTTGCGGAGATCCAAATTCTCTGCCAATTGAGGCACGAATTAAAAAATAAGAAAAAAACCCTATGCTTCTTTCTTTGTTTGTGAAGACCCAAATTCTCTGTCAGTTGAGGCACCAATTAAAAAATAAGAAGAAAACCATATGCTTCTTTCTTTGTTTGTAGAGGCCCAAATTCTCTGCCGATCGAGCAAGGCAAGGAGCGACGAGAATCGAGTCATGATGACAATCGCGCAGCGATTTGGTTGAGGAATAGCAAGGGAGAAGAAAGAAGAAAACGTAAATATCTAAATGAATAACCTAAACTTAATTAATTTAGAATTTTCCATTTTTTTCTAATCACAAATTTCTGATAAAATTGCTCATATTTTAATCGATGGAAAATATCTGCCGGCGAGCTAAGATTCTTAATAGAGATTAACTTAATCACTTCAGGTTCTTATTTGACACAAAGTTCACTTTGAGAAATAGATTTATTTCGGATCCTTATTTGGAATTTTTTCTATAACTTTTACAAGGCGCTTATTATAGTATTGTAGCTTTATCTAGACCACTTGATTGTTTCTTTTTCTATAAAATGTTTACTTAATACCAATATACCATATCTTTCGATTGATCGCTCGAATATCATAATTTATTAATATTATTTATCCAAATGTTGAAAATTTCTATGTGGTAAGGCACTCGTGCGAACAATTTTGAAAATATATGACACGTAAATGATCAATTAAAGTTGTATAGTGCTTAAGTGATCAGGAAAAAAAAATTATGACACTTAAGTAATAAAAAAAATTATAATAATCAAGTGAGTGTTGTACGAAAGTTATGGTACTTTCAGGATTTTTTTTTTCTGATTTTGTGAATATGAGAGATTATCCTTCTAACTATCAAAAAATCTTGAGGATTAATTACGATGTATTAATTTTCATACACCCGCTATGAGCGCGCTCAACTTACTTTTAATTTTTGTTCAATATTATAAACTGACGATAAAATTCATAACTCAATAGCACAGGGAATAAAATAAGAATCGACGGAATTTTTCTCCGTTTGCTGCTTTACAAAATTTATTTTTAAAGGAAAACATACGAACATTCCGTCATGTCTTTTCCTTTGAATAACCAAAAAGAAACGCATTTTTTCCAATTAAAAATTATGAGAGAAATTTATTGAAAGTCTATCATAAATATGTAATTAAGTTATGAAACTTACATTGTTTTTAAGTTATAAAACTTATCAAATTGATTCAATTGAGTCTTTTCATTAACTTTTTTTTTTTAACTTTGTCTAAATAGGTTAACGAAAAATGTTGATGTGTCTTATTTTATTACTTTTTAAAGGCTCGTGACGATGATGTGGCGCCTACCAAATGCCACTTACAAAAAAAATATTAAGAAAAATATAAAAAAGCAAACTAAATTAGATAAAAAAATAAAAAGGCAAATAAATAAATAAATAAAACTTAGGCTATGGCCAAGCCCTCGCCATTGGCAGCTGCCATAGCCGCCAAGAAGGGCTAACAGAGGTTGCCTAGGCCTTCTCAAACTCAGCGACCCTTGGTTAGATTTGGGGTGAGGGTCGCACCCTTCCCCAATCGTGAGCTAGCAGGCTCTAATCAAGGGCCGCCAAGTCCTTGCCTGAGGTCAACTAGGGTCGATCAAGGTTTGAGAAGGCCTAAGTGACCTTGATCAGGCCTTCTCAGTGACCACTAGTGAGTGCTTAGTCAATTCATCGGTGTGAGTTTGTTTGCTTTAAAAAAATAAAATTAACTGTTTTCTTTATTTGTATTTGTAAAAAAAAATTATGTGGTGCTTATTAGGGCATCACATCATCACCATGTTTCTTAAAAAAGTAATAAAATAAAACACGTTAATATTTTCTGTTAACTTATTTGGACAAAATTAATAGAAGGATTCGATCAAATCAATTTGACGAATTTTAAAATTTGATTACACATTTTCAAGTTTTAAGACTCAATTGAACTTTTGTAATACATTTTAGGACTTCTAGTGAACATATTTCTTTGATTCCATGGCGTAAATACCATATATTTTATTTCCACATGCATGCATCTTATGGCTATTCAAATTCAATTTTAAAATTTGATTACACATTTTCAACGTTTTTTTTTCTTTTTTTTTTCCCACTTGCATTTCTATTCGATAGTGAAATTGAGAGCGTTGAGACTTATTTTGAAAGTATCGGAACTTCGAAACCAATAGAATCTGCATAGAGCGCCGCAAAGACATGTATCTTCTCCGTCTGAGGTTCAGTTTGCGTGACTTTTCCCGTCATTAGGTAAAATCGTGAAAGCTGTATTTGAGATTTCATCTCATTCGAGGGCTTAAACAGAATTTATGAACCAAGTGTTAGAAGAAGTATAGCTCCAGTGCCAAAATTTGGCACGAATAAATAAAGTGTCAAAATTAGAAAAGTGGAAAGTGATACAAGTGTCACTTTATATATATATAAGAATGACACTTAAATGCCATATCTGACAAACCCTATTGGAAATTTTACGTGACATTTTTTTTATTATTTTTCTTGCTTACGTGGTTCGCCGAAGAGGTGACTCAACAAAGAAATGCAAAAATGACATCGTTTTTGCATTGATTCGAATTTTCATATAAAAATTAATTTAATTAAATTACAAAAATAAATTAAAATTAAAAAAAAGGAGGAGGAAGAAGGCGACTGAGGGCTGAGCCCTTGTCATCGCCGTTGCCTCCCCGCCATTGCCAGGAAGGGCTGGCGTAGGTGGGGGTAGGGTCGGTCAGGGTTACTGGCCCCTAGCCCTTAGCTGCATGCCTCCTCTCTCCACCTTTTTTTTTATATAATAAATTTTAACGGATTTAAATAAATTTATTTTTAAATTTAATTTAATTAATTTTTATATTAACTATTTATCACGTCAAAGATCAAACGACGTTGTTTTTGCATTTGTCAAACCACATCAGCATGCAAAACGATATCGTTTTGTATTTACCTTGATGGAAAATTGCAACATCAGCATTTTAACCGAATTTTCTCGCCGTCGACACTTTAAGTGTCACTTGTCTAACTTTTGGCACCTAAGTTTTGACACTCCATATGTTTAGCAATCACCAAGTGTTGTTACAATGGTTTTTCATTCTTAAAAATCATCATTTACTGTACGTTACAGGTTTGAATCGTTTCATTCAATTTCCAGTCCTCTAGGTACGGTTTTAGGCTCTAAGACATTTCTTTCGAGTATTGAAAAGTTTGATCGAAGTTTGACTAACAATTACTCCCACTTATGATAAATTTATCACTTTAATTTTCAGCGACCAAGTTCCTACCATCTTGCCAAGACGAAATATCACTTAGCTACTATTTTAGACTTTGGCCTCCTTTTTCCTACCAAATAGGTAAATAAATGAGAGAATGTTATAGAGCGTATCTTGTAGAGATCGATAATTTAAGTGACATTAATTCCAAAGTGAAGTTGTTTTTTTTTTGGACTAATATCAACAACGTATAGCACCAAGAGTTTTCATTGAATATTAAATCTACCAAATTAGAATACGTTTGGTAACAATTTTGTTCTCATAAACAATTTTTGATTAAATGATTTTTTCTGATTCTATTCTTGGGAATAAGTTATGAACAAAATAATGCGCTTAGTAACTATCCAAAATTTCTATTCTCGAAATAGAAAAACGTTTGGTAGGATTCCTAAATTTTTTTTGTTTCTTTTAATTTTTAATACTAATTTTCTCTTTTCTATTTTTCTTTTTTCTTTTTGTCTTCTTCCTCCTTCTTCTTTGTAGCTAGTCGCCCACCATGGAGGTGGCCGGTGACCAGTTGGGCTAGGTGGTGAGTTTGCCGGAGTCTCACCAGGCTAGAGTGAGGTCCAGTGAGCTTGCCTAGCCAAAGCGAGCCTCGGCCTCGTTAGATTTGGGCAAAGCTGAGCCTCGCCCAAGTAGCGAGAGGTTGGCCTCTCCTTGGCTTGGCAAGGTTGAGTCTTGCTATGGCTCAGTGTCGCTAGGGGCCGATGATGCTCCAGCGAGATCCCTGACCAAAAGGAAGAAGAAGAAAGGGGAAGAGAAGAAGAGAAAAGAAAAAAAAAAAAAAGAATTGATTCTAGGAATTATTCTCGGAAACAAGAAGTTACTTTTTTCTATTTCTTGATTTTATTTCAAATCTATTCTCAAGAACAAAAATTTTATCAAACATATTTCTGTTTTTTTTTTTTTTTTTTTTTGGTTCCATGGAACAAAAGAACATATATAATTGTTCCTTGTAAGGTTACCAAATATGGCGCTACTAACTATTCTTTCTTTATTATGTACAAGATTATAGATTGCAGGGAAAATGTTATTAAAAAAAAACACACATACACACACCTTCTGTTTTTCATGCTAACAAATTGATAAAAAGAAAAAGCTAATAAAGAGCACTCCTTAAAAAAATGCGTATGTTTTTTGCGTTAGAGCATGAGACCTTGTCCTAAATCTGTCACATCTCGAAGTGTCAAAAATGGGTTTTTTTTTTTGGTCGAAATGTCAAAAATGGGTTGATGACCTATCTTTTAACCCATCTCTTACGAAGTGGGTTAGGTAAGGATTAGCAAAATGGATTGTCGTGGGTTTGATTTGTAAAACTCAATTAAATGTGAGTTTTTAATGGGTCTACACTTTTACCCAATCCAACCTAATTGCAATCTTCCGCTCCCCTGGCCCCACGCACTTCTTCGTCCACTCTTCCTCCTCCTCTTCTTCTTCCACTTTGCCCTCCTCTTCCATAGTGGCCGCCGCCTCTCCCACCATTACTGCCTCCCCCTTCAGCCGAGGAAGTTGCTGCATCCATGGTCGATGTGCTTTCGCTACTGTATTCGTTAATGCTGACTGTATCCATAGCCAACCACTGATCTTCTCAAATAAGCTGTCTTTGCTTCGTTGCACTTTGAATTCATCGTCATTTCCTCCTTCTTCTTCTTCGCCGAGAAGCATTTCCTGACTTTTAGCCGATGCGCCTCCGTTGATTGTACTTGTGCGAAACTCAGCGTGTGTACCTTGGAATTCGTGGTTGTGTTAGGCTCAATGGCACTAAACCATGAAATTTAATTTTGAAAATAATTGTAATAATGAGACAGCTCAGTTGAGTAGGCTTCAGTGAACCTTTGCGAGAGAAGTAAGGAGTTCGAAACATTTGCGAAGCAAAGGCTCTAGTGGAGTTACTTGCTAACTTAAGTGTGCTACTGAGGGTGGTGGGTTCTCCCACTTACATAGAACTTGGGGGTTTACACTTCGGCTACCGGCTAAGGTGGTTCCTCCAGTATAAAGAGAAAAAATAGTAATTATATTTACTTTGATTGTTTGAACTTTTTTTTATTAATTTCAAGAAGGAAAATATCAAAATGCATGGAATATTAGATAGAGTAAAACAAATGTAGTAAAAAGAATAAATACGTAAATATGGGTGTTAATGGGCTTTAAATGAGTGGGCAAGACTTGACTCACCCATTTGATGGCCCTTGTCATATTGCACCACCAGATCAGAGCTGATACATGTATCGTGTTGTCTATGATTATAAAATCATATATCCATTTGCCAAATAGATGACATAGGTGTCTTGGAGATTCAACCCTTCTGGTTCAAGCAACTTTCTGGTTCCGCCTCAAGATGACTTACCGAACAGGCTTCCCAGATTGGAAAATGGACCCAGTTGGTCGTATACTAAATTGACAGTTCAACAGTCCTAGCTGTAAGAAACGGTAACAACAAATTCCTATGATCTTCCTTCTTTGTAAGAGTTTCGAGGCTCATCAGCAAGATGCCATTTTCTCTGAAAGTATAATTATAGGAGTGATCCATGAACTTTTTCTGGTGCCGTTTAAAGAGCTACCTCACCAAGACAGGGTGTCTCCACTTGTTGAGGCCTCCATGGCCTGTCGTCTAGCAAGATGGATTCCCCGGGATGCATTTCTTATTTATACATGCTGGTGTTTGCACACTTATTAATACCCCTCATTGGAATAGTATCTTTTCGAGCCCCGTTCCCGGCTATACCCTCCCGGGGTTTAATGTCTGTGGGATCTTGACGTTCATACGACTTCTAGATGAAGCAGTTGAAGATCTACTTAGGGCTATCCTTTGAATCCCTTACCTTACGAGGAGGTCCCTGGTTCCAATGTTTTTTGAGATGTGGAAGCTGCCTCTACTCCCACTATTTAACGTCTCTAAAGAATTGGGACCTAGGTCCCGACTGACCTGGCTCCTCCTTTCCAAGGAGTGGAGGGCCCCTTCATTGGCCGAGGGGTAGTTTTACCACGAGCTGAGGTGGATTTGGTGTTGAATGTAATTCATGAATTTTTCTTTTTTTCAATCGAATTTTTAAAGTTTTAAAAAATCCACTCTTTCATACCGGGGACGTGCATTTTTTGGGGCATGGACTGTTACATCAACGTTTATTAGGGTAAAATAATAATGTGTCTTATCACATCGTTTTTCCATGTGGGCAAATCTTTTTTCCTTTCTTTTTGGGGCAAATGAATGAGAGAGCTATGCAATGGAACTCGCTTAGACTAACGTCCTGTTTGGTTTGACTTTAAAGGAATACCTTTGGGAAAATACAAATATCTCTGGGATAAGAAGTTTTCCAAAATGCAGATAACATTTGGTCAATTGTAATTTTAAAGTGTATTGTGAAATAACTTTGGCTAAAATATCGTTTTGGTAAAAATTGCATTTGTAAAGGAGTTTTACTAATTTAAAAAAAAAATTGTAATTTATTTATTTTTTGAAGTCTAGTGGGTGACCAACTAGATCTAGTTGCCGAACGGCCAGATCTGGCCCCTAGATAGCCTTGCCTGAGGTTGCCTTGGGTCAGCTACGACCCAAGGCAGTCGCGACTTAAGGCAACAGTTGCTTGGGTTCTTGCAACCTCAAGTGGCTGCTTGGGTCGCGCAATCCTGTCGTTACTTGAGGTCTGGCGATAGTCACTAGGGTCAAGCGACCCTCGGGCGAAGGTCACCAATGCGTGCAAACCCTTGGTCGGCGATCTTCGGCCTCCGATAAGCTTTTGGTTCGTTGGTATTCAGAGAAGATGAACAAAAACTGAGGCCAACACTTGTATTGCATTCCCATAGTACCTCGGGGTCTGCTTTGGACTAAAGGCCATTTAGAGATACAATTGTATTTTCCCAAAGTTGAGCAAAAACATGAACCAAACGTGTGTGCATTTGGAAAATGGACTTTAGAGTCCCAAAGCCCATTGTAAATGCTGAAATAAACAGGGCCTAACTTAAGTCAATGGGGTTAGAATTTTCAAGGGAAAGATCTCTCTTAAGTAAATTTTTGAAAGTTCAAGAATTAGATTGAATAGAGAACAAATTCAGAAACCAATTAAACATAGGAGAGAAGTTAGGGACCAATAATGTCATTATTCTGTTTTCGGAGACAGCAAGGTTTGCTTTGCTGATTGTTGATATTGTCTTCGATTTGTCCATACAAATGTGTAAAAAATTAAACTACATCAAAGAACGTTTAATTATGGCACAAGAAATTCTGGCGTCAGTTCGTAGTCTGCTATTCTCAAAACCGGTAGCTGGCTCTGCAGATGGCAGAGCAGGATTCTATATTCTCATTGCTTTCTCTTGGAATGTTTTGAAAGGGAAGCAAGCTTTCTGCAAATTCGGAAGCAGAGGATTGAAGCAAAAGGGAAAAAAGCATGCAGTGAGGGCACATAAAAAGGGACCACCAAAAGAGAAAATGAGCCCTTTGCTTCGAACGAATCCGAAAATAATCGCATTGCCATGTTACCGTTGCACAGAATGAAGAACCACGGGAGCGTCAATGGCGGCGGGAAGCCAGCCACGGATGAAGACCAGGTCAAGGAAGATGGGGACATCTCAAGGCTGGCCATATCGACTCTGCAGGCTCGGGAAGAAGAGATCGCGAGGAAGAAGATGGAGGTGAAGGAGAGAGTAGAACTCCAACTGGGGCGTGCTGAGGAAGCGACGAGGCGGTTAGCTCAGATTTGGGAGGTCAGCGCTGGATAAGCTCTCCATAATCAAAGTTTTATTTGCACTCATTCATCTTCTGTTGCACCAAATTACACATGCCACCCAATATATGCAGCTAGAAAATGACCAAACATCTCTACAGTCTCATCTGTAAGTAGATGAAGTTGCATGTCTTGCATAATTAGGTTGCACTAGTAAAGAACTCAGAGATAGCTATGAAGCATTGTTTGCCGACAACTTTGTCTCGATGATCTGTTAGGAGCTGGAAGAGCTAGCAGACCCCTTGAGGAAGGAAGTCGCAACTGTTCGCAAGAAGATTGACGTGGTCATCCGTGAGCTGAAGCCGCTCGGACAGAGTTGCCACAGAAAGGTTAAACTTTCAACTCTCCAATCTATAGTCTAGTCTTGGCACGAACTTTTCTATCATGGTAATGCCGTTCTACATTGTTCGCCATGGATAAAGCACTATCAATTGCTTCGACAAATACGGGGACTGTCGGACCATTTTGCGCGAGCATCGATACTAACTTCAGTTTGTCACGTGGGTTTTCTGATCTAATCAGGAAAAGGAGTACAAAGAAGCCATGGAAGCTTTCAATGAGAAGAGCAAGGAGAAGGCTCAACTGATGGCCACATTAATGGAGGTATCTTCCGTTCAAACCCTTCAACATCTTCTCCGTTTTGTTTCTCCTCCTCCTCTATGGCCAAGCACCGCATGCGCAGTCTGCAATTTGCATAACCTCGGTGTATCCTCACAACTGTTCACGGCTTGTTTCGTTGTGATCTTTTGTATCAGCTTCTATCTGAGAGTGAGCAGTTAAGGATGAAGAAGCTTGAGGAGCTGAGCAAGAATGCAGAGTCCGTGCATTGACAATCAGACATATGATGATGCTTCCTGATAGGAGTGATCAAGCTGTGCTTATTTAAGTGCTTCAATATGGTCGTTTTTATTTGATTTCACAAGTGTGTATTTGAACGTTTTTCCTTAATGAGTGGATATTTAGAGAGCGAACGATTGTGTATGAACATTCAAACGCATTTGAGTTGTGTAATTTGGGGTCCATCTATTTGGAAGTAAACAGTTTCTAGGAAATAACTTTTCTACTTTATGGTATTTGGATGATAGAAAACGAATCGATTTATGGAAATTGATTTTCATAAGTTGTAAACAACAAATTTAAATCGAGGAAAAATGGTTTCTCCAATAGAAAGGAGTATACTTCCCCTAAACAAATGAATTCAAACGCTATTTAAATCTACAAACAAAATCATTTCTTCGATGATATAATGTGAACTGACTTGAAAAATTAGAGAGCTTTATCCAAAACTTTCATCAACTTTGAAGGTAATACATGTTTATGCTCAATATTTCAATATTACATAATGTCCTCTAAACTTTCATTTTGCTATGCCCGTTAACCCTCCATTATTTTTATGTTAGCATGTGCTCAATTTTTCAAAGGGTAAAAACCTATTTTCAACTAATTTTTTTAAAAGGAATTTCTCTTTTTACTCTCAATTACTATAGAAAATGAAGAGGCTAGAGAGAGGGGAAAATCTAGATCAACTTAAATAATGTCAGTAACGAATAATAAATATTAAATAAATAACATTTTTCTTTTTGGAATTTGGTGAATTATAGCCACTTTGATAGAGGAACTAAACACGCAAATTAGGAAAAAAAGGGTACGAATAATAACAAGGTCATATGACAAAATTGATTATTTCAAATGGTTAATTGATGCAAAAAATGATAAGTAAAAAAGATTAAAAATTATGTGCACTAAGGGATAATTTTTTCAAGAAATAATATTTAAGTGATCACAACTGAACAATAATTTTTTTTTCAAGGAATATTTAAGTGTCTAAGTTTAAACTCGTTAAAACTCTTGATGCATTTGTCGCCCTACAACTGCATAAGACAAATGTTGCCATGAAGGCAAACAAACCAAGGCATGATTTCAGGTTGAACATGTAAAGACCAGTACTAACCCCGCGTAGATTGATTTTCAACTGGTTTCAAGATTGTTTCTCAAGTAACCTATGTAGCATCGACACTTTGAAGCCTTCGTGTCGTGTCTGACACTCTGACATGCTCCGACATGCGGTCAACGAGTGTCAAAAAATCCAACACGTGATCAACTCTTTTTAACACGCTTCGACATGCGAGTCCGGAATTTCGACACGCATAGAGTCAACTCTAAAAATTTCTAATACTTGAGCGGTCAAAATATAAATATAAATATATAAATATATATATATATAAATATATATATATATATATAAAAAGAGGGAGGGCTGGTGGCTGGGCGCCACCGCTGCGGCCACCGTCAAAGGAGGCCGGCGAGGTGGTAGTGGGGGCAGGGCTCACCCAAATCTAGGCGATGCCTCGGTTGAGGCCTAGGCGAGGGTTGCCAGATTTGGGTGCCGCCACTGCTGCCACCGTTAGAGGAGGTCGACGAGGCGGCAGAGGGAGGGGGGGGGGCCTTGCCCAGATCTGGGCAATGCCTCGGTTGAGGCCTGGGCAAGGGTTGCCAAATCTGGGTGATGCCACACCCTCGCTTGGGCCTAATGAGGGTTGCGGCCCTCGCTGAGGGCCGGTGAGGCCTCACCTAGGGCTAGGGAGGCTCGCCGGCCATAGATGAGGGTTGGCGTTGCCTAGATTGGGTGAGCCTCGCTCGAGCTGGCAAGGGTCGCCCTCTCTCTGCCACTAGGGCCGGCACGCCATTGACAGGGGTAGCGGCGGCGGTGTGCCCAACCACGACTCTGCCTCTTTTCACTTATTTTATTTTATTTTATTTTATTTTTTTCTTCAATTTTGTTTTTTTAGAATTGTTTTATTTTTATTTTTTTAAAGTCTTTTACCATGGAGTAACAAAAAAATGCTATATATGGTAAATAAATAAATTTAAAAATACCATTTCAGCATTTTTTTCTTTAAACAATGTTTTTTCCCTCTACGTTTTATGTATTATTGTAACAAATTAAAATAATAAATGATATTAATAAATGTTGAATTAATATTTTTAGTGTAAATTACTTCTAGGCTCTTATTATTATTATTATTTATTTATGTATCTATATATGAAAATATATTTAATATATAACGTGTTGGAACGTGTCAGAATTCTCTATTTTTAAGAAATGACGTGTTTGCGTGTTATATCATGTCATGTCACGTGTCTTATGTTCGTATCGGTGCTACATAGAGTATAACCCATTTTGAACCTATTCAAAACCAAACTGTCTCGAAATGCGGGGAAAAAGGGGAAAAGAAATTAGAATGGTTTTAGGTCCGGTGAAGAATCACTAGGAACATCATATGGTTTGCTGTAAAAGTTGGAAAAATATTACATAATATAAAAAAGAAAAAAAAATATTATATATTTTTAAAAATGATCTTTGTTGAAAGCCTATTAGAAAAGATGAGAAAATAAAATCAATTGTATGAGACTTGTAAGTGTCATGGCCAAGAGGTTTTTGTGGCTAAATGATCGTGCACTTTCGAGGAAGATCTCTCGAGATCGCCATGATTTCTCGCAAGAGAGATTCAAGAACGTTCCAAGGGCGGGCAATACGGTAATTGCACCGAAATCTAGAACTTTTCTATCATTAGTATTGGTAGTAGTAGGTTGGTTGGTATGATCTCGTGTCGGATGAAATCTCGATCAATGGTTATAATTTGAGAGCCTCTAGTAGAAGAAGGAGTGCTCTCCGTCTCATTTGTATTTATCCAACCATTCGGCTCATTTTTCCAAAGTTTCTCTCTCTAGAAACTCTCTCTCTATAATCCGGGTGAGCAAGTGAGTAAGCAATCAATTTGAGCAAGGCTTGGCTTAAGCGGCCCGACGACCCAAGCGATTCAAAAGAGCTTGAGTCACCACACGGTCACGACCTCAATCGATTGGCCCGTGACACAAGCATCCTGAAGGATAATTCACTTTTCGAAGTATGAAATTCAATGCATAAAACTCTAGTGGCTATTCTCCAAAAATACAATAAACTTTTTTGATGCTCCACACTAAATATTAGAAAAAACATGAACAGAAAAGTATACATCAATATCACTTTTCCAAATATGTTCAGAGTAACAATTTGCAAGTAAAAGAAAAAAAATAGTCATATTTCCAAAATAAATTAATAATATAATCTTGATAAAATAATGAAAAGTTTATGAATGAATAAATTAAATGTTATAAGTCGTTATAAAATCGTAACAAAAATCATGATTTTCATGGCGATTATAACTTTGATAAAATATTTTAAACCTACCGTAAAGAAAAGTGCCCACGAATCACCTTTACTTGATTTTGAGTTCTTTATCGATTCTCGCCCAAAAGGGAAGAAGAAGAAAGAAGAAGAAAAGCCCATACACGCGATTTGGGTTCTTCATGGACTCTCGCCCAAAAGGGAAGAAGAAGAGAAAAGTCCATACACGCGACCCAAACCAAGAACAGAAGTAGGGTAACAAACAAGACAGTCTTTCAGGTTTAGAGCAAAGCCCTGCGTGCCGGTGCTTCTTACAGTAACTTCTCCCCTTCGTTCCACGGCGCCGCCCACATGGTACGTTCGATTCCGTCGCGGGTATCGCGTCTAGCGATTCGTATTGGCTTGATGAACGATGGGTTTTTCTCTTTATTGACGGAAATGAATTCGTTCGGAGCGTGCAGCCTCGGCCGGTTAACGGACTCGGGCGGCTTTCGTGACTTCTCCTTCTGCCCACGCGAGACTCAATAACCTCGCCGGTCGACTTCTCAGTCGAGCTCCGTCGGACGCTCGAGGCCGTTTGCTTTCGTTCGGCGCACAGCTGAGTCCGTGCTCCGTCCAGATTCCCCTGCCCAATTGCTCCCCCAACAGGTTCCCCATCTTCCTCTCTCGCTGGGTTCCAGCGCGCTTCTGTTTTGATTATTCAGTCTGTATGGTTTGTATAGGTAACTCCAATTTGGACATTTGCTGGCCGTTCTGAACTATTTCTTCGTGAGAATTTTATCTGTAGCTGGTTCGCGATGGAAAAGTTGGTGGATTGATTAGTTGTAAGAATTTTCTAGTGGCCAATATGGTGGATTGTCTGAACAACCTCGAGCTTTTTTCGAATTAGTGAACTTTTTTCAGACGGGTGCTTGATATGAAATCCATTATCCCCTCTCCCGTTCATGTTTTCCCTGTCTCCAAACAGTGGCTGATTCTTCGAGCTCTTTCTGTTCGGTCTCCTCTGTCTTCTCACCTTCTTTGCTTCAATTTTCAGTGCTCTTATTCAATGGCAGGTGCCTTTTGTTGTTGCGGATATCCAATGGCGCTTTTGAGTTCCCTGTGTTTTTCTCCCCTTTGTTGTTCCATCTTCAGTTGAAGCTATAAGCAACTTTCTCCGCAGTTACCGACATATGGGTCGTGAATTTTTTGTTATTTCAGATTGATGTTGTTTTGCAAGTGGAGGGAGCCATTTTCTCCTTTGGTTAAGATAACAATTTCATAATATTGTGCTCTCTTTTTTGTGTTTAGTGACAGCAATGAGCAAAAGGAAGCGGCCCGACTCGAATGTTCCTCCTTCTCAGTCCATGACTGAGCAAGAGAAGATTCTCTATAGTCTAATCCAGAGTAAGCAAGACTCAGGCATCTGGTCGAGAGACATGAAGCGGGAGACCAGCCTCCCCGACAATGTCGTCGATAAGTCCCTCAAGTCCCTTCTCAGCAAAGGTCTGATCAAGGAGGTGGTCAATGTCCAGTTCAAGGGGCGGAAGCACTACCTCGCCTCCGAGTTCGAGCCCTCCCCAGAGCTCACCGGCGGGAAGTGGTACAACGACGAAGGGAGGCTCGAGTCTGAGTTCATCAACTTCCTCAAGGACCAATGCCTGAAGCACATCAGGAATCTAAAGATTGCGACAGTGGACATGGTCGCAGACGCCATCCAGCGGTCCCGGGTCCTGAAGGTCGAGTACTCAAGCCACGAGATTGGGGATATTGTGAGGGCATTGGTTTTGGACAACGATGTGATTGAAATGAGGAGCAATGGAGTTGGGGAGTTTGCTTCCATCCCGACTGGCAGGATGTGTTATAAGTGTAGTAGGTCGCCTGATGCGGCGAAGGAAGCAAGAGTTGGGGCGATGGCTTCCATACCTTGCGGGGTGTGCCCACGGATAGCCCATTGTACGCCCGGCGGCATCATTTCGCCGACGACTTGCGAATATTATAGTAAGTGGTTGGATTTTTGAGTGACGAACCTCTTCTTTGGACGTAATACTTTGGATAGTTTCGGATATACATCAGTGTTCTCCGATCTCTTCTTTGGACATAATACTTTGGATAGTTTCGGATATACATCAGTGTTCTCCGATCCAAAAGGGCTTTTTATCTGTTGAAAATGATTTGTGTGTGTGGCCTGTTAGCAAACATTTCATTGCATTACTTTCTTATCGCATCCAAACGTTGTTGGATATTTTGACTGATCTATGGCTACCTTTTTTTCCTTCAATTGTGAGCTCCTTCTTATGTATAAAACCAAGACGTGGAAGTGTGTCAATTGAAAGAAAAGGAAAAACAGCTTGCTCTTTGTTCGTTCATAATTTTTTAGCGCAAGCTAGTTGTACATAATTACAAGTCTGTTTGTTTAAAGGAAGAGAATTCCTATGGCCATGGAATTTGATGATTGTTGTAAAAAAAAGAATATTAAATAGACTCTACTCCACCGCTAAAGACACGACATTAGACTTAATCAAAGTAACTTGCCATTTAGGAACTTGTGCATGTGACAAACTTCACATAGGGGATAATCAATTGGACAATACAATTGAGTTGACTCATATATATATCGTATCCAACACTAACGCGATTCTAAAAATATTCAATGACTTCCATACATTGATTTGACGGATTTCTAGTCGTAAAATCACAAAAGATGGATTACACATGGAATGATCGTTGTAAAAGGAGAATGGTAGATAGATTCTACTCCACTTGTAAATGATGATAGATTATACTCCACTACTAAAGACGCGCCATTAGACTTAATCAGCGACCTATCTTTTGGGAACTTCTGGTGCATGTGATAAGCTTTACATGGGAGATATTTGATTTGACGATACAATTGAGTTGACTAATATACATCATATCCAACACTGACTTTATTTGAAAAATATTTAATGACTTCCATACACTGATTTGATGGGTTTTCAATTGTAGAATTGCAAGAGATAGATTACACATGGAATCCAATAATTATTGTAAAAGAAGAATAGTAAATAGATTCTACTCTATCACTAAAGACGTGATATTAGACTTAATAAAAGCAACTTGCCTCTTGGGAACTTTTGGTGCATGTGACAAGTTTCACATGGGGATATTCAATTGGATGATACAATTGAGTTGAGTCATGTTCATATTATCCAACACTAGCTCTATTCGAGAAATATTCAATGATGACGCATAAAAATTTGACTGGTTTCTAATTTTAGAATCACAAAAAATGTATTACACATGCGTCACGAGCTAACCCCTCGCAGGGAAATAGACTAGTAGGTCAAGGGGTATTGTCAGCTTTAGGTTGACAGCTTTCCATTGATTCGGATTCTTCTAAGTTCATATCTTATGTGATGTCAGGTGTGCAAATTTTTAAATTAATTAAGCTTGTGCAAATTTTGATTGAGGAGTAGTCACTAATCATTTTGGGGTCAACCAGTAAGATACGAACGACAAACAGCTTGCTTTCACATCCAGGGATCAGGCCTGTGACTAGCGCTTAAGTCGTGGACAGAGTGATCATCGGCGGTCACGCAAGAGGTTCTCCAATGGCGCCGAAGCTCTCCCCGCTCAAAGGGGATGCCACGAGCTTCCACGAGTCTCCGTTGCGAAGCCCTACGAACAGAGCGTGTCTGGTACTCTTAGAGGACGAGGCCAGCGACGGCGGTGAGTGGTTATGAGCGGATGGCGTTTAGAAGGTGGCTGGATTTCATAGGAGAGATCGTAGGTGAACGGGCAGAGGGACCATCGGGAGGACTGTGAGGCGACCGGGAGAAGAGATGAACGGAGAAGGTGAGATCTTGCTTCGTCTCTGGAGAGCTTCCTCTCGAGCCAGCCTTCAAACTCTCAAAAACCAGTGAGACCTCCGTCAAAATGGTCGAACGCCCCACTATTTCATGAACAAGCATTGATCGAGCATGCTTTCCTTCTCTCTCCCTATGAAATTGTTTCCGCCAAGAGAAAAAGACCCGGCATGCTCCTCACGCCTTTATTTATGGGGTAACAACCTATATGATTTATTAATTTTGACCCAACATGCAATATGATTCTTGTAATTTTAATTTGTTCAATGCGACTCCTGAACATTAACCTAATATGCATTGTGATTATCTGCCTCTATCCCTCGCGTCAGCTCAGCGATTCTAGAAGGTGCGTGGATTGGCTCTGGTCACTCGCCCGCCTTTCCTTTGCATCACGGGCGCTCGCACGATCCTCTCTCTTCTGTGATGTTAGTTCGGGCAGACGAAGGTAAAGAAATGACTTTGGGCTGGGCTTTTATCCCTCTTTGTTATTTTAAACTTTAATGGGCCATGAAAACATTGAAAGAGATGGGCTAATAGAAAATACAAAAGATGGGCCCAGCCATAAGGGTAGAATAGTGGGCCGAAAGGAAGGAATGAAATGGGAAGCTGGGCTTAACTTTTGAAAGGGCCGAAAATTCGTTGGAAGGATGGGCTGAACACGCTGGCCCACTGGACCCGACTTTTCATTTCATTTCATTCATTTTTTCAATTCTTTTATTTATATATAATTTTACCTTTTTATAAATTTTTATATTTTTGCAAATAAATGGATATTTACACTGTCAAAAAAAAATTTAGGTGTCAACAACATGGAATTCAATGAATGTCGTTAAAGAATAATAGTAGATAGATTCTAATCTGCCGCGAAAGACGTGACATTAGACTTAATCAAGGTGACTTGTCTCTTGGGAACTTCTAGTGCTAGTGACAAGCTTCACATAAGAGATATCTAATTGGACGATACAATTGAGTTGACTCATACATATCGTATCCAGCACTAACTCTATTCAAGAAATATTCAATGAATTTTGCATACTAATTTAACACGTTTCCAATTGTATAATCACAAAAGATGGATTATACATGGAATTCAATGATTGCCGTAAAAGAAGAATGATAGATAGATTTTATTCAATTGCTAAAGACGCAACATTAGACTTAATCAAGACGACTTGCCTCTTGGGAACTTCTAGTGCATGTGACAAGCTTCACCTAGGAGATATCCGATTGAATGATACAATTGAGTTGACTCATATACATTGTATCCAACACTAACTCTATTCGAGAAAGAAACTAGATAACTTGCACTTAGAAGAGCGATATCTTTCTTTCGGAGTGCTGCCAAGAATCAACTTTTGGTATATGAGAGAGAGAGAGAGGGGGAGAGAGAGAGAGAGAGAGAGAGAGAGAGAGAGAGAGAGAGAGAGAGAGAGAGAGAGGAATAAGGCTTGCTCATACGTATATATCAAAGCACGGTTTGAATTTGTAAGTGCAAAATGAAAAATCTTGATCCTGAAAATGTTTACAATCCTAATTGAGATTTTTTAAATTTATTTTTTTAATGTACCACGAGGTACAAACCACTTGTTTATCTATACTATGCCGTATCAAGCCAACATTCAAATTTTGATGTCCACCTCCTAAATTATTACTATAATTTCTAGCTAGTATGTAAGAATGAAATTTTCTAATTACAATTACGCTATTTATCCTCTTTGCTTTCTCATGTTAATGTGAGTTTGTAATATAATAAGATTTCATCGGCCTTGCGGACATTTGTAGTTACAATCCAACGTCTATTGCTAAACGCTTTGATTTTACTAGCAGAATGTCATACCATCCTTTCAATGTTGCCGAAATCAACAAAACCTTTTACATGGTCAAAAACTGGAAGTTTCCCAACTTGGAATGAAAATCGTTCCCCGCATGGCTCTAGCCAGCAATTAAAATCCCCCAAGTACATCCTCGTCTTTGATGAGTACGCCACTAGTGTCAAAGTACATTAGCAGAATTATAAAAAAAAGTTTTAAATCTATTGTAATTGTACCAATTTAGTCATGATTTTTTTTTAGCTAATTTTATCCTAAACCTTTTACAATTATGCCAATTTAGTCAATCTAGCCAAAATTAGCTGGCTGGGGATAGCTGGCCAGCGAACAATGATGTGACAATTTTTTAATTTTTTTGAATTTTTATTTTTTTTCCCAACCTTCTCCTTCCTCTGATTGGCCGGTACCTTGACAGGGCCTCACCTAGCCAAGGCAAGGGTCGACCTCGTCGGTGGCCAGCGAGGTGGCTGTCGCCAGATTTGGGGACGGCGACCTCGCCGTCATTGGGCAAGGCTTGCCTTTGCCAGTGGCCGGCGGGGGCGAGCCTCGCCAGTGGCCGGTGAGGCTAACCTCACCGGCCAAAGGAAGGAGAAGGTTGGGGAAAAAAAATAAAAAAAAATAAAAAAAATAAACAATTTAAAAAAATAAAATAAAAAATAAAAAATTGCTACATCTGCGTTTGCTGGCCAACTGTCCTCAGCCGGCATCCATGTTAGTGCCGGCCGGCTAATTTTGGCGGGATGGACTGAATTAGCACAATTATAAAATGTTTATGATTAAATTGGCAAAAAAAAAAAATTAGAACTGAATTGACACAATTGCAATAGGTTTATGAATTTTTTGGTAATTCTTCCAAGTTCATTACTGGGGTCAGAATTCTAATTCTAGCTCTTGGGCATGTGCCACCGGCTATGGCAAAGGGCGAAAGCACGAAGTGGGATAGAACAGGGAGGGAAATAAACATTATACCCCTAGCAAATATGAATAAGCATTTGGTAGCATCACATCATTCAAATCTTTAAGAGTAGGCCGCTCAACAATAATTTCAGAGACTTATGTTTTAAACTTTGAGTCGTATAAATGAAATAATTTCACATACAAATTGAAATTAAATAATTACATATACAAATTACCCAAAAAGTCATACACTTATATAATACTTGTATCAATTTAGTCCAATTAATGACGGTTGTCCTACGTGGTAGAGCTAGTGCAAGGATAATCAATGCTAACGTGAGTAATTTTTATAATTTTCTAATTTTTTCCCTTTATTTCCTTTCTCTTTAATCTTTTTCCTTGTTTCCCTTTGCCAATTGCTAGCCTTGATGATGGCCGGCCCTTGCCAAAGGCTAGAGAGGTCATTGAGGGAATCCTGGCCCTCACCCTCGCCATAGCCAATGACCTCTACCATAGGGACAGAAGGAAAAGAGATAAAAGAGAAAGGAAAGAAAATAAAAATAAAATTGTAAAAATCCTCCACATTAGCATTAGCCGTACCATCTAAGACAATTAGCACTGAATGAGCTGTCATGTTAACAATTTCTAGCTTAAATTAATCAAATCATTAAGAGGTTTTGTATTAAATTAGCAAAATATCAAAAGATTCAGAACTTAATTGGCACTATTAAAATATTTAAAATTAAATTGGTATGAAGGCAATAGATTTCGGACTAAATTGACCAAGTTGAAAGATTTATATAGATTTGTTCATGTAGGTCTTTTAATCATTAACAATCTTTCTGGCGTGAATATTACCTGAAACATAAACACTTTTTGCATTTATCAAGAATGATATAACATTAGAATGTTTTGCCAACTTCAAAATATATTAGGAGGTTTATGCTAAAAAAAAAAATTCTGTTAGAATCGACCTTTGTTATGCTTTTACACATCCGATGATTGATTCCCTGCGCATGTTATTGACATGGGCACAGTTATCTTACCATATGCCAAGTTGCTCTTGCCCGAGGTTGATTACTTTAGTCTGTCATCCATGATCAGCAGTTTACTACACATCATCAGAGCATAATTCAGTGTTCCGCACAATTGTGCACTATCGGCCTTGTACGAGATGTCCGGAACAATGTCATCCTCAGTGTAGATCGGACCACGCACGCATCATGTTCGTTTCGCCATGGACATGTTTATCATGCTCTTCCTGTTCTTCAGGACGAAATTGCATGTGCTCTTCTGCTAGTTATAATGGACAAAGTCCCAGGCTACAGATAATTAGCTAGGAGAGGCGAGAAGTACTGATATTCTCGTCACCCGTTTCTAAGGGCGGTGTGCACTTTTCCTAGAAAACTAAATAACATGGGGCGTATTTAGTTTTCTAGGATAACATGAACAATATCATTCTAGAGCAGTTAAAATTTCAAAAGCTCACTCTCGTTCTCTTGTCAATGGAAAAACGACATAAATGATTCTTAAACTTTGGTCCAATCTACAATATAATTTCTGAACTTTTTATTTGTTCAATGTGATATTTAAATTTTATTTTAATGTGCAATGCCATTCCTAAAATTTTAAATTGTTCAATGCGGTCTCGGGACTTTTGGTACATATTAAATTTAATCCTTAAACTATATGAAATGTTCAGTATCGTCCCTAAATTTGAATTAATGAAAGGATTATATTAAACATTTCCATATAATTCATAGACATAAAAAAATTTAGAATTATATTTGAACCAATTAAAAATTCATGAACTATATTAAACAAATTAAAAATTTAAGAATCACATTACATATCGAGTGAAAATTCAAGAACCATTTATATCATTATCTTTTTTTCAATAAACTCAAGCTATCAGCTTTCAAGTTTACCAATCTTCTTTCAGCCCCAGCCAATCTTAAAGTCATCAGTATCTTAGCATTCTCTTTACACCATCTTGCTTCTCCATCTAAGGGTGAGTCAATAAGTGAAAATTATTCCGTAAAAAACAGAAATGAGAAGCAGAATTTTCTACTTTTCTATTTCTAAAACATAAACAAAACTAAAAATTCTTTTCATCGCTTGTTCTCGCCAGCCGCCCACCAATGTTGATGTACGATTTCACATCGACGCTTTCAATTGAATGTTTTATCTCACGAACAACTAAAGTACGATAAATAGAAAAAGGGCATGAAAGGGAAATATTTAAGAAGGCCTATCAAACGAATTTTTATTATGAGAACCCTTCTTGTCTACGATGTTTCCCTTCGAGGTTCGATAGTAGTTGCTGTCACATTTAGATTATCATATAGTCAAGGTAAACGTCACGAAATAAAAATGAAAATATTTATTTCTAGCTAGAAATTATTTTAGAAATGGAATGATTATTATCCACGTGCTTGGCTTTTCTTTAGTTTATTTTATCTTATGGACGAAGTGCACGAAAACACGACAGCTATCATCATCAGTTGGGTACTAAAATCTTATGATTCTCATCACACCAATCCCTCTTCCTGCACACTCGCAGTAGCTCGTTCACAGCCCCATCAACCTCATCACCTTTCCTTCTCATTATCCCCCTCATCTCTGTCGCTCTCTGCCTCACTCTCTCCCCCGCTTTGTCAACGATGACGTTCCTTATGCTCCTCGCCACCTCCGCGCTCCGGATCGTCCCCGTCTCGTCCCTCCTCGCCTCCACGCCGACGCCCACCTCCTCCACCACCCTCGCGTTCACAGGCTGGTCCAGGTGCATCGGCATCGCAATGATGGGGACCCCGAACCTCATGCTCTCCATCACCGAGCTCCATCCGCAATGGCTCACGAACCCGCCGACACTGGAGTGTTGTAGGATCGCCGCTTGTGGCGCCCACCCTTCTAGGACCAGGCCTCGTCCCGCAACTCTCTTGAGGAAGCCTTCTGGCAAGTAGGATTCGCCGTTGGCGGCTGCGTCTCTCTCTCCGTCGTGAAACCTCACCACCCAGACGAAGTTCACCTTGCTGGCTTCCAAGCCGTGAGCTATCTCTGTCATCTCTTGCTTCGAGAGGAAGTACTCGCTCCCGAACGACACGAAGACGGTCGACTTCTCTTCCTTGTTGTCGAGCCAGTCCAGAATTTCGGATTTTTCGCAATCTTCAAACGCAGTATCCTCCACAAGCGGGCCAACTGGGACCACACTCTTATCTATTAAGAACGACAGGTAGTCAATATACTTTCCCTCGATTTCTCTTATGCTCTTGATCATGATCATGTCACTGGAACGTCCATAGCACTGGAACACTCGATCGCGATCTTTGATCCCGTTGGCAGAACACTCTAGCAAGTTGGCAAACTGATCGACCTCATGATCGTGAAGATAGATCCCGGGGTACGGGAACTTGTTGCCGGGCTTCATGTTAGCATGGTTGACAAAAGCGCACATCGTTGCACTCGTGCACAAGAACTCGACGGCCGGGATGCCCATTGATGAGGCAATGGCTGGCGCCCAAGGCTGGAGGAAATCGTAAACGACCAAAGCCGGGTCAAGCAGCTTCAAGATATCGGCGAAGCCAGGGCTCGACATGTCGAAGGCCTTCTTGAGGGTCGGCATGAGGTGTGGAGGTAGTGTTTTCGTGGTGTGGTTGCGAGGCGGAAGTTCAGGCAGCGAAGGAAGATGAAGCTCGACGAGTTCAATCTTGCTGAAGTATGTGGTGCCTACGAGTTTTGGCTTGATAGAGGCAAGGTTCACGGGCGAGGAACAGAAGTAGATGTGGATGCCTCTATCGGCGAATCGCTTGGAAAGCTCGAGGAAGGGAGATATGTGGCCGTGAGCAAGCCATGGGAGCATGAGAATGCTCGTGAATGCGTCTCTCTCTGGGCTCATTTCTTGCTCTTTTCTAGTTTACTTTGTTTCTGGGTTGGTTTTTGATGATAAAGAACTGGAATGGGAACGATCGACAAGCGTGCGTAGGTTATAAGGGAGGAGGACGGCGATTCAGAGCTGTTTCCGCATGAGGATGTACGTGCATGAAACGTGGCCGAGAGGTGGAGGACGGAAGCCGAAACGATGTGCCGATGGGCATGCGTGGAAGCAGGGGCGAAGCGCTTAGTGTCATTTGCCTGCTCGTCTTGTGCTTTTTTTTAACCTTTTGTGCCGTTTTGAATTGTCGTATTTCCATAATAATATGAGGATAATGATGCATATTCGAGATGACAAAAGATAGCGAGGTCATCCGGAAGGACCCGTTGCTAGATGGGTTGTAATGGAACTACAAAACTACATATTGGATAACGTGACGTGTTGTAATTGGGGCTTAGTAATAACTAGATACTCGGCACGTGCAGCGCGCAGGCATGCCTAGATTTGCACTTTGAATTATTGAAGAGTGAGAAAATTGTCCAAAAATATCCAAATCCATTGGGTGATGGTGAATTCAATCCTAAATATTTTATTTTTGTCAATAATCATAAACTTTTTGATAACTTATCAATTCAGTTATAAACTTTTTGATTAGACCAATTTGTCCCAAACCCTTAAATGAATTGCTAATTTAGTCATTCCGACTAATTTTGACCGGACATCATTGACATGATAACTTACTTAACGTTAACCATCCTCCGTGGCACGACTAGCGCTGATATAAACATATTTTTAGATTTTTAAAAAGGTTTCCAAATTTTTTATTAAATAGTAACAAATATTATAGCTCGATCAATTATTCATTAAATGATAAATCACTACAAATGATGGAGATACATAATTTAAATAGTGGAAGATCCAATATCTAAAAATTGTATCAACAATGATTGGAAAAGTAGAAATAAGACCCAATATAATTTGATCATTGTAAGAAAATCCAAAATCTTTGTAGATATAGCCGATCATTAGTTCCCAACCATGGGACAAATGGAATCCAATACATAAATCAGTTCATAAAAGAATAGAAATTTTTTTTATTGTGTCACTTAAGTTATATAGGAACTCTTGAACCCAAGAGTTAAGAATAGTAAGTTCTTCATTACCCATAATAGAATAACCATTTAAAACAATGAAAGATGTTATATCTGTCGATAAGCGCAAAATCATATGGATATTTTATTAATTTTGATCAATTGGATCGTTTCTTTGTGGATTTTTTATTTTATTTTTCCATTTCTTTCTATTAATTTTTCACTCTTTTTACAAAGGGTCGGTGGGGCCATCGGTCACTAGTCGAGAGTTGGCGACCTTTGCTAGCCTTTAGGCGAGGGCCATGAAGCCCTTGTCAGTTGCGGGAAAGGGTCACAGCCCTTGTTGTGGCCTGTGAGGGTGCCATGAGCCCTTGCAAGCCACAATGAGGGTGTCATGGCCCTCACTTGCCCTCACTGTGGAGGCAAGGGCTGCGACACCCTTGCCTCGTTATATCTGGTGAGGGCATCGCAACCCTCGCTGGTGTTGCCGTCACAACGCAATGTCCTTACTGTGGTTCACAAGGGCTTGTGACAACCTCACCAAATCCAACAAGGGCCATGATCGTCACCTACAATTGGCAAGGGCTTCATGACTCTCGCCTTAGGGCCATGACCCCCACTGACCCTTGCTCAATGGCCAGTGGAGGTCGCTAGGCTTGGCCCTCAATAAAAAGAGTTAGAAGAAAAGAAAATACTAACAAAAATTAATGAAAAAAAAAAACATGTAAAAAATTGTCTACATATGGCGGACACTGACTAGGTTGCCACACCAATAAATTTTAGCCAAAATTAGCTGGGAGAATTAAATTGATGATTTGTTAAAAGGTTTATGATTAAATTAATACAATCAAAAGTTTTATGACTAAATTGATAAGTTGACAAAAGGTTTAAGACTTAATCGACCACTAGATAATAACTTTACAATTTTTTGGACAATTTTGGCCTTAAGTAGCAAAACTAAATTATCTAGTCTTTGGGTGTCGGTACTTGGTGTTAATCCAAAGCAAATTAGAGAGAGAGAGAGAGAAGGTTAGGGTTTGGATTTGAGTATTTTTGAGTAAATATAACAACAAAATAGGGCTCTTTCCGTCATTCCCAGTTGGCAGGAACTTCCTCCGACCATTCATCAATTGTAAAGGTACAAATATGGACATCCCCACATTTATTTTTAGGACTATATTTCCCGCATGAGGACACATTCACCGAACAAGCATTTAATTGGTAGATTACTTTTTAGGAGACTAAAAATGTGATGTTCGTAACAAATGGTATATTACAAGTTATGAACTCACTCACAACTATGAGTGAGTTCGCCAATCGAAGCACTGATTGGAAAGAAGTTTTCTAATACATTTGAGTATTAAGTTCTCTCGACCCAAATTTAAGACTCCGTTTATTTTGCAAAAAAATGAGTGATTTGAAATAAATTTTCCAAAAAATGATCGCTTATATCGCTTATACAAATGAATGAATGAAAAATATTTTTATTATTTATGCAAATGTTTAGACACAAATTATTGTCAATAATGTAAATACCTCCCTCAGGGAGGTCGCCGAAGAAGCCGTCGAGGTTGATGTGAGACATCACGTCTTCCCAACTCCAAATCCACCATCAGAACACTAGGGAAAAAAAAACAAAACATAAAAAAAGGGGGGGGGGGGGAAAGAAGATGAAGGCAATGATGGGTGATCTCTACAAAAATATCTTATTTGCTCGCGGTGGTTCGCTGGTTGGAAAGAGGGAGGGTAGAGAAAGAGGGAGGTCGCGGTCCTCTCGCCAGTCCTGTGCAGTGGTTCGTCAATTGCTCACGGTCCTCTCGCTGGTCCCGTGCGGTGGTTTGTCAGTTGGAAAGAGGGAATGCAGAGAGAGAGAGAGGGAGGTCGCGGTCCTTTCGCCGGTCCCGTGCGGTGGTTCGCCGGTTGGAAAGAGGGAGGGCAAAGGGAGGGAGCTAGGTCTTGCGGTCCTCTTGCTAATCCGGTGTGGTGGTTTGTTGGTTGCTAGCAGTGGTTCGCTGGTCGGAAAGAGGGAGGGCACAGAAAGACTAGGAGGTCGCGTCATGTTCGTCAGAGAGAGAGAGAGGGAGGGTAGAGTGAGAAGCGCGAAGAAAGAGAAGAAGAAGAAACCCTCACTCAGTCCGAAATTTTTTCAAAATGGTGACTGATTTTCTCCTCAGTCTGACCAGATTGTGGGTCCCACACCGAGCCGAGCCAAGCCAAGCGAGTCTTTTCATTTTCCAGCGGTCCCACATGACAGGTGTTGATACCACTGAATATTTTCTCAGCTTGAAGAGGCACTTTCCAAGGGATTTCTTGAAAAGGTGAGAGATAGAGGACTAATGACAGAGGGTGGGCACAACAAATTAAGATCCTAGCACATCCAACTTGTGGTGGATTTGTGAGTCACTGCGGATGGAGTTCGGTCATGGAGAGCAAGAAGTTTGGAGTCGCGATCATCGCGATGCCGATGCATCTTGACGAGCCGTTCAACGCGAGGCTGGTCGAGGACTTCGGGGATGGATTGGAGGTGATGAGGAATGAGAGTGGAGACCTCGAGAGAGAGGAAATTGCGAAGGCCATCAAGGCTGTTGTGGTGGAGGAAGGTGGGGAGAGTGTGAGGAATAAAGTCAAGGAAGTAAGTGTAGGTACCGGGAATAAGGGAGATGAAGATGTTGATGAGGTGGAGGATGCGATTGTGAAGCTTTGTGGACTGTGAATCGTTAAAAATATATCGTTTAGACATTGAGAAAATATCTTTGATATATCATATGTTGTGCAACTCTTTTAAATAACTGCCATAATATGTATATCTTGTACATGGTCGGATGTGCTTATAAATTCATAATGGAATATTATACTGAATTTTCTGTGATTTTGTTTGATGGTTATAAATAGGCCACGGTTGTAATTTCGAATTAAGTAATTCATTTGTTCCATTATTCTTCTAACTTTTTCATAGCTAGGAAAGTTTGAGAAAATTTTGAATGTACTCGGTACACGCCCGAATACCCCTGCCAAGTCAATACAACTGTTCATAACATGCATCTGTCCTCATCAGTTCTCTCTAGCAAAGGCGCCAAACAAGTCCTCTAGGCCTCGCCATGTACTATATCAACCTTGTCGCATTGGCCCCAACACAACTTAATTTGGATCCTTGTCATGCAATTGACACCAAGAGATGTCCTTCATTGCATGCTTTTTTTAAAGAATGTTTTGCTATTTTGAAGGCGCACTCAATTTCAATTGGAGTCGGTATCATCTGCCTATAAGCAAAACTAAGTCGCGCTAGCTTTCAAACAGTGTTAGTTATCATATGTTCGCGTTGTTTACTAAAGGACTCATTAGGACAATGCTTACTTTTTAGACGATGCTATTGCATATTGACATGATCTATTGGAAAAGCTAATGTTGACTGCACTAGCAGAACAATGGTAGAACAATATTCATGAGGGATTTTGATGGAATTAAGGTTGACAGGACTTGAACATAGGAGGATGTGGAAGTTCCTTTTCGAGAGCTTTTTGGCCAGCTCTAGAAACGGAGCTATGTGACCATGAGCAAGCCATGGAAGCATGAGAACCCTGATGGATCTTCTTGTCGTAGCCATGCTCAATATAATTTTTCGCTTTTGTGTGATTCTCTCGGCTTATTATTGTTGGCTCTAAGGTTTGATTTCAAATGGCCATTTATAGAAGAATGCCGCATTTGATCATCTGTCATGGGTTTTTTTCTTTTTCCTTTTACATTTCTTCCTCCACATATATATGACACATCAGATCGAGACACTTTTGTCTCTGTCCAAATAAAAAGGCCGAGTCCGAGTTGGATTTGGCATTTACGAAATGGCATATGCGGGAGAGATTTGATCGTCGCTCGTGATTCCAGGAGAAATATGACATTTTATGAAGTTTGTAAACTTCTTCATGCCATGGGAGAGAGGACGGCATTTATAAAATATCCAATGATTTCTAGACACTTTGATTTGATGGGTTCCCATTCCTGAAATCGCATCAGATGGATTATAAATGGAACTCAACAATTGTCCTAGATAAAAATGGTAAATAAATTCTAATCCACCACTAAGGACATGAGATTAGACTCAACAACGGAATAAATTATTTTGTACCATGTCAACTTTTGGAGTGAGCACAAGTTTTTGCCTCCGAACTAGAAAGAAGCTAGCTTCCTACGTAACTTGATCATAGTCCATCCAAGGCGATTTACTATTATATGTAATAGCCACTTGCATATAGTCGAATTTATGTAGGAGCTCATGATGCATACGAACCCAATTCACATTTGTCCGTCAATACAGATGTGAGATTCCCGTGAGACGTACTGATTTGACGATGCAATTGAGCTGGGTAAATATAAATAGGTATTAGCCAATGTCACCTTCGTCGAAGGAAGAGGCTAGACAGCTTGCACTTTTTTTTGGGTCGAAGTGTAGTATATTCCTTTTGAAATGGCGTTGAGAATCAGATATTGTTGATGGGTTCAACGAATTTTCATCAACGTGGCGGAAGTGATATATGTGTATAAATGCTTGATCTTATGAATTAATAAAGAAAGAGAGCAAAGCTTGCTCTTACGTGTATGTGTATATGTATATGTATATCTAAGACATTATGATACATTTTAAAAAGAGTTATAAAAAATGAACAATCTTAAAGTACTAAAGTTCATAACTATCATAAACATTCTAATTAATTATATTAGTATATAATTTTAAAAGATCAATGAATTTTTTCTCCACAAGGGCACGGTGTCCCACGGGGTGTCGGTGCCCCGTTGTCCTACCCACCCTACACCCTACGTGGGGCAAAGGTCACCTCAGGAGGTGTGGATAAGGAATATGATCCCAGGCCCCACAATAGGCTAATGCAGAGTTGTTGGAGAAATCTTTCCAGAATATTTTGAAGCTGACAAAACATTTCTATCAGTCTAAGTCTGGATATCGATAGATAAAGTCTCAAGAATTTATAGTCTCATGACTTTGTTATCTCAAGACTCAAGACTCAAGACTCAAGACTCAAAATTATTCTCACTGACAGTCTTTCTAATCCAGTGTTGAAGGAAATCCAAAGTCGAGGTTTATGATTGAGGATTTGATCCTATCCTCTGGAATAGATTCTTTGGTTGGATAATCATTTCGGATTCTTTAATTCTTATCTAAGATCGATTGAAGATCCGATGGTCGACGAAATAATCTTGGATTATTCTATTCTTGGAAACCGAGATCCTGATTGTATGGGCGAACAGGATTGATGAGCTATCATCAGATTCCTTAAATAGCTCGGATGATCTTCTTGATTGATTCTGTCCAACGGGTAGATTGGAGGAATTCCTTTGGTAAGTGCCAACGGCTATGATGGCATGAAGGAGTATAAAAGGAAGACGTTCTAGTTGTTTTAAGTGTGTGATCGATAGAAAAATTCCAGAGTCTGAAGATCCTTGATTGTTAGTTGAGACCGAGCGAAATTGTATACTGAGAGTGTTTATACTTGGTGACGCCTTGAGCGAGTGTGGTAGATCATCTACACTTAGAAATCAAGGAAGATCAACACTGTAACAACTCTTTGATCATAGTGGAATCCAGCCAATCGGCTGTCAGTGCAGAAGAGTGGACGTAGGCTTGAATCAAGCCGAACCACTATAAACCGAGTGTTCAATTCTCTCTTTCCCTTACTCAGTCTTGCGATTGAATTTTTAACTGTTGCAAATTCTCTAATTGTTTAAATATCGTGCAAGCTTCGAGAAATTTTTTTTGTATACCTATTCACCCCCCTCTAGGTACTCGTACTAGCTATCTCAATTGGTATCAGAGCCCGTGTTCTTACTTTGTTTGAAGTGTTTTACTTCAGAGTAAAAGATCCATGGCTAGTATGCTAGCACCGGGGCTGATGGAGGGGCAAAGCAATACCAGACCTCCCTACTTCGATGGAAAGGATTACAACATCTGGAAGAACAAGATGAAAGCTTTCCTACGATCAAAGGATCCTCTGGAATGGGACGTAGTGGAAAAAGGAATCACTCCTGCTGCTGCATCAATCACTGAAAAAGGAAAAGAAACCGTTGAAACCAGCGGAATGTCTCAAGAAGAAATAAACAAGAGACAAGCACTCGATGCTAAAGCAATTTATTCTTTATATTGTGCTTTGTCACCAACTGAATATAACAGAATATCTTCTTGTGTCACAGCAAAAGAAGTCTGGGACAGGTTACATATCACTTATGAAGGGACAGATCGAGTGAAGGAGACCAGAATTAACATTCTTCTTGGTCAATATGAATCCTTCAAAATGAAACCAGGAGAATCTATAACTGACATGTTTAGTCGTTTTACAGATATTGTCAATGGTCTTGAGAACCAAGGACAAAAAATTTCTGATCCCATGAAGGTGAACAAGCTTCTACGTGGACTCTCCAAGGATTGGAATCATATAAAGACTTCAATAAGAGAGACGCAAAGAATCATGCCATTATCTGTAGACGAACTGATTGGAACTCTTCAGTCTTACGAAGTGGAACGAATTAATGAAGACGAAGATCCAAGAGGTAAGAAATCTATTGCACTAAAATCAAATGATGATTCTGATGATGCAGATTCTGAAGATGATATGGATGATGAGGAGCTTGCCCTCATGATAAGAAGATTCAGAAAACTGAATAGAAAAGGCAGAAGGTTCATCCCAAAGAAACAAAGTTTTCAGAGACAGCAGACCAAGTCTGTTGATGATGAGGAACCAAACAAAGAAGTAGTTTGCTTCGAATGTAAAAAGAAGGGACACATCAGACCCAACTGTCCTCTTCTGAAAAAGAAAAAAGGAAAAGCTGAGAAATTTCGAAAAGCTCTTAAAGCCAAAACCTGGAGCGATACAGAGTGTGAAGAGAGTGATGAGGAATATGCCAACCTGTGTCTAATGGCGCAATCAGACTCAGACTCTGGATCAGACTCAGACAGTGAATTTGAGGTAAGTGATTATAAAATCCCTGTCAAAGTCTCTAAATATATTGATGAGTTATGTTTTAGTCTTAAGACTTCTCTTAAAAGGATTTCCGAACTTAAAAAGGAAAACTCAGTTTTAAAACAAAAGGAAAACATTTTAGAAGAAAAGGTAAAAAATTTAGACTTGAATGTTTCTACTCTTAAAGAAAGTGAAGACAATCTTTCAAAAGAAAATGCTTTCTTAAAAACTGATTTATCAAATATTTCAAAGAAATTTTCAATAGGGTCCGAAAAACTTGAAAAAGTCCTTTCAATCCAAAGACCTTACTTTAATAAGTCGGGTCTAGGTATGACAGCTGAAACAATCCCTTTGATTGATTTTCCGAAAGTAAAAGAAAGAATTAAGAAAAGACCATCGAGAGAGGCTTATAAAAATCATTTCAAAAGAGTTTTTGTAAAGCCTGTAGGTCGAAATGCTTTAAGATGTTCTAAGTGTAACAGTCAGGATCATTTTGAAAAAGATTGTCCTATGGTTTGGAAGCCTGTTACGAGAGTATGGCCTAATAATGCTCATCCTGCTAACACCAAAGGACCCAAGAAAATTTGGGTACCAAAGAAAGCTTGAGACTCTTTTTTGAATGCAGGTCTCTGTCAAAAAGAAGGTAAAGTGGTATCTTGACAGCGGATGCTCAAGACACATGACAGGAGACTCAGAATGTTTCATAAAGCTTATTAAAGTAAATGGTGGAAAAGTTTCATTCGGAGGAAATAGCAAAGGAAGTATTGTGGGATTCGGAACTGCGAAAATTGGAAATCTCACAATAAGCAATGTCTCTCTAGTGGAAGGACTCAACTACAATCTACTCAGCATTAGCCAATTGTGTGATACTGGTTACAAGATCTTCTTTCAAGAAGGCATATGTTCTGGAATTAGCAAAGATTCGACTCAGTCTTTCATGGGTCGAAGGCATGGAAACATCTACCTTCTTGATGTAAAGCCAAATGAAGAACAATGCTTAATCTCAATTCAAGATGAAGCAATTCTATGACACAGAAAACTTGGCCATATCAACAAGAAGCAATTAGCCAAAATCTCTTCAAAGCAGCTTGTTCGAGGTCTACCTAAACTGCCATACCAAAAGTCTGACTTATGCACTCCATGCATTCTGGGAAAGCAGGTAAGAAATTCATTTAAGCAAATAAATCATGTATCTACTAATCATGTAATACAGTTGCTTCATATGGATCTCTTCGGACCAACAAGAACCCAGAGCATTGGAGGTAAGAAATATTGTCTAGTAATTGTAGATGATTACTCTCGTTTTACATGGGTATATTTTCTTGCAAATAAATCAGAAACCTTTTCGTACTTTGAAAAGTTTGCTAAAAAGGTTCAAAATGAAAAAGGATGCGCTATTTCTAGTATAAGAACAGATCATGGAAGTGAATTTGAAAATCAAGATTTTACGAGATTCTGTGATAAATCTGGTGTTAATCACATGTTTTCCTCTCCGTATACTCCAGAGCAAAATGGAGTTGTGGAAAGAAAGAATAGATCTCTTCAAGAAATGGCTAGAACACTTTTAATTGAAAGTAAAATTTCTTCACGATTTTGGGCTGAAGCTGTTTCAACTGCTTGCTATATTATAAATAGAGTCTTTCTAAGACCTATTCTTGATAAAACCCCCTATGAATTGTTCAAAGGTAAGAAGCCTATTGTTTCATACTTTCATGTGTTCGGTTGCAAATGCTTTATTTTGAAAAATGCAAATGATCGAGTTGGTAAGTTTGAAGAAAGATCAGATGAAGGCATCTTCCTTGGATATTCTACATCAAGCAAAGCCTACAGAGTCTACAACAAAAAAAGCCAGTCTGTGGAAGAATCAATGAATGTCAAATTCCAAGACTCAGTGCAAGATGAATCCGGCCAGACTCAGTACGAAGAGACTGAATCCGCTCTAGATCTTCAAATGTCTACATCTCAAGAAGCATCTCAGATTCTGGAAGTCCATCATCAAGACGCTCATGGAGAATCAAATAAAGAAAGAGATCATCAACCTGGTAACTAGAAACACAAATCCAGTCATCCCAAAGATCTTATTATTGGCGAACTTAATGAAGGAATCCGCACCAGATCAAAAAGGCATGAAGAATCTAGTGCTGTGGCTCTCATCTCTGAAATTGAACCAAAAAGCATAGAAGAAGCCTTATCTGATGAAAGCTGGATCGAAGCTATGCAAGAAGAGCTCAGACAGTTCAACATCAATGATGTCTGGGAATTGACATCTAAACCAAAAGGTAAAACTGTTATTGGAACCAAATGGGTATTCAGGAACAAAATGAACGAAAAAGGAAAAGTCGTACGAAACAAAGCAAGACTCGTGGCCAAAGGATATACGCAAGAAGAAGGAATAGACTATGACGAGACTTACGCACCCGTTGCAAGGTTAGAAGCTATTCGTCTATTACTTGCGTTTGCTTGTTACAAAAATTTCAGGCTATTCCAAATGGACGTCAAAAGTGCATTCCTAAATGGATTTATCCATGAGGAAGTTTATGTGGAACAACCGCCTGGATTTGAAGACCCAAAGAAGCCAGACTCAGTCTTCAGACTGAAAAAGGCTCTGTATGGTCTAAAGCAAGCACCTCGAGCTTGGTACGACAGATTAAGTAAGTTTTTATTACAAAATGGTTTTGTCAAAGGTAAAGTAGATACTACTTTGTTTATCAAAAAGGAAAACAAAAACTTTTTACTTGTTCAAATATATGTTGATGACATTATTTTTGGATCTTCTAATGAAAGTCTTTGCAAGAAATTTTCTAAGTCTATGCAGGATGAATTTGAAATGAGTATGATGGGAGAATTAACATTCTTTCTTGGACTCCAAGTGAAACAAATGAAGGAAGGAACTTTCATCTATCAAGAAAAATATGCGAATGATCTTGTCAAAAGGTTTGGATTGGAAAAATGCAAAAAGATCGACATACCAATGTCATGTTCTCAGAAGATAGACAAGGATGAAGAAGGGAAGAAAGTAGATCAAAAGCTGTACAGGAGCATGATCGGTTCACTTCTTTATCTTACTGCTTCTAGACCTGATATTTTGTTTAGTGTTTGTATCTGTGCTAGGTTTCAATCAGATCCTAGAGAATCACATCTCATTGCCGTGAAACGAATTATCAAATACGTTGCTTCATCTTCAAGCATCGGTCTTTGGTATCCAAAGAGGGGAGACTTTAATCTTCTAGGATACTCAGATGCAGATCTGGCCGGTTGCAGAGTCGATAGAAAGAGCACTTCTGGAACTTGTCAACTACTTGGAAACAGAACGGTGTCTTGGTTTTCGAGGAAGCAAAGCACTGTAGCTCTTTCAATGACAGAAGCAGAGTATGTAGCTCTTGGAAGCTGCTGTTCGCAAATTCTATGGATAAAACAACAGCTACAAGACTTTGGCATTGAAGACTCATGCACAGAAATCAGATGTGACAACACCAGTGCGATAAATCTCACCAAAAATCCAATCCTTCATTCAAGAGCAAAGCATATTGAGATTCGACATCACTTTATTAGAGATCATATTCAAAATGGAGAAATCTCGATTCAATTTGTTGATTCAAAAAGTCAACTAGCGGACATATTCACAAAGCCTTTGGAGAAGAATCAGTTCGACTTTATCCGCTCGAGACTCAACATTTTGAAGCTTGAAGAAGTTAAAGTCTAGAGACTCACCAACTCTAAGACTCTGATCTCTTAGACTCTAAGTCCTGAGACTCAGACATTCATGGCTAAAGACTGTAAGTTGTATTTCATCTAAAAGGTACTAATTGTCATTTAGTTATAATTAACTCGAAAAGGTACGATCTTTTGTTTAATAATTTTGGCAGTTATCGATTTTGAAAAGAAGTAATCGTTCACTTTCCTTGCACCGATTGAACTTCCTTTTTCAAAAACTGAGTTATATATATACAGTTTTTTCCTTTCCCCAATTTTCAAAACCCTAAAAAGCACTCTCCTCTCGATACTGTTTCTACTCTTTGTTCATCGTCGAGAAAGTGGTCATTTTTCTTGGGAAAGCAAGTGAAGGAATCCTCCAATAGACAAAGAAAGATGTCGTCTTCGAGGAAATCATCAAGAATCGCAAACAGGGGACCACAAAGAATGAAGAAGGGACCGACTCATTTCGATCTCACTGAGGAAGAAGACTTACCTGGTCAGCGACAAAGTCCGATTCGCTCTCCTCCACGTCATTCAGCATCTCCTGCCCCACAAAGTGCAAGTCATAATCTGGAAGAAGAGATAATCGAGGATGCCGACCCAGTAAGAGTTCAAAAGCCCTCCTTTTTGTATAAACTTTATTGTGCATTGAAAAGCACAGGTACTCCATTGAACTACATAGATGACTTCCTTAAGGACAAAAATTATAGGAATGAGTACCTTTTTCTGAAGAAAATGGAGGAATGGGGAATTGCCCCGAAAGGAAAAGCAGAGGAAGCACTTGCGAACATTCCAAGAGATCCTCGTATGCCAGGACAAAATCTGATTGACGGGAATGATGATGACAAAATGTTCCTTGAATTTAAACCTAAAATGGGTGTGGCGGCAAAGGTGAAAGGAAATCGGATGGATTTGTTTAAATCCAAGGATCAGGAAAAAGTGTATTACAGTCTGTTGAAAAGAGGGGTAATCAACCCTAGAAGTGTTGATTTTGACTTCCTGGATTCCATCAACTTGAACCTAAGAGAGAAGTTGAATTTGCTTCAACTTGAGACTTTCTGCTCTGACTCTACAGACGGGTATGATCATCTGACCGCTTATTTCTATTCAAATCTTAGCTTTTTGGATGCGAATAGAATTTCATTCAGTGTTCGAGACAAAGTCTATGTGGTAGATGTGAATATGTTGGCGGACATAGTTGGAGTTGAACGGGGACGCTATCTCCCAATCAAAGTCTCACCTGCTCGAACTACTCTGGATCTTGTCAAAGATAGGGATGTAGATAAGAAAATTATCTATTCCAGGATGAATGCCATCAACATTGTGCTTCACAAGATTGTGATCAATTGTCTCAGACCTAAGTCTACTTCAAAGACTTCTGTGTCTCTTTCTGAAGCAAAGTTGATGTATGCGATCAACTCAGGACGGAAGTTTTCTCTCCCGCACACTATTCTTTTCCATATGTACAGAGTAGTGTCAAAAGACAAAGGACAATTGCCTTATCCTGGTCTGGTGACCAAGATCTTCAGACATCTGAATATTGAACTGCCACATGCTTTTTGTGTTCGACCGTGTGATAAGATGGTGGTAGGGCTGAAAATGTTAATGAAGATGCGTCTGCAAGAACTCTCTAAGGCAATGGAGAAATTCAAAGTGAAATCTCCAGTCAAGTCTGCTTCAAAAGGGAAAGGAAAGAAGGCCATTGGTGCTTCTTCGAAAAAGAGGAAAAGAACTCTTATCCTGGAGGATGAGGATGAAGATGATGAAGATCCCACTATTCCAGCACTGACAAGAACAAGACGTTCTGTGTCTTATCCGACAGAACTTCAGCAGAGCAGAGAAGAAGAAGAACAGAGAGAGAAGGAGAAAAAAGTTGAGGAAGAAGAAGAAGAAGTAAAAGAACAGTCTGCTGATAAATCTGGAGAGAAGGGAAATCAAGAGATTGATCATCTCTCTTCCCCTTTCGATGTCCTAGAGACAGGGGGAGTTAGCGAGCAAGAGAGGTCTCTACCTCATGCTGTTGAAGATCCAAGACAATCTCCAGAAGACCCAGAAGAAGTTCAGGTCTCTCAATTGCCTGAAGAAGATGATACGACGATTCCAAATCTGCCAGACCGTTCAGAAGTGCCATCGTCTGCACACACACCATCTGAGAAAGCCAATGCCAGTACACAGACGGATGATTCTGTAGATCTTCGTAGTATCATGAATATTCTTCTGGAAATGCGTAACCAGATATATATTCTGGACTGTGAAATCCAAGCTTTGAAGCATGCTGGACAAGCATCTTCAGTCTCTCTGGAAGATAAATACAAAGACCTCGCTCTGCAACTTCAAGCCAATGCCAAGAGAGAAGAGGTAGCTCATCTGCGAGAAGATCTGAAGAAGCTCGAAGGAGTAGTCCAGTCCATTGGGGATTTCCAGATCGTGCGCATTCCCAAGCAGACATGACTCCTTTCTCACCCTCTTTTTAATGATGACAAAAAGGGGGAGAACCAATTTGAACAAACATTATTTTAAAACTTTATTTGAAGTGACTTTTGTGTTTATGTTTATTTTTGAGTATGACTTGAGAACTTAAACTTGAGTGTTAGACTGAATTGGTTGTGGATTTTGATGCTTGACTGGTTGCATTTATATCAAGTATTTTTACATGGTATTACTCATGAAAGACTAACCAATTTGCTGTGGATGCAGAGTCTGGTTGTTTATTAATCTTTATGAGTTAGCCATATTGCTTGAGAAATGTTTTTGCAGGTCAAAGTTGTTCAAATCTTCAAGAAAGTTTTGTCACCATCAAAAAGGGGGAGATTGTTGGAGAAATCTTTCCAGAATATTTTGAAGCTGACAAAACATTTCTATCAGTCTAAGTCTGGATATCGATAGATAAAGTCTCAAGAATTTATAGTCTCATGACTTTGTTATCTCAAGACTCAAGACTCAAGACTCAAGACTCAAAATTATTCTCACTGACAGTCTTTCTAATCCAGTGTTGAAGGAAATCCAAAGTCGAGGTTTATGATTGAGGATTTGATCCTATCCTCTGGAATAGATTCTTTGGTTGGATAATCATTTCGGATTCTTTAATTCTTATCTAAGATCAATTGAAGATCCGATGGTCGACGAAATAATCTTGGATTATTCTATTCTTGGAAACCGAGATCCTGATTGTATGGGCGAACAGGATTGATGAGCTATCATCAGATTCCTTAAATAGCTCGGATGATCTTCTTGATTGATTCTGTCCAACGGGTAGATTGGAGGAATTCCTTTGGTAAGTGCCAACGGCTATGATGGCATGAAGGAGTATAAAAGGAAGACGTTCTAGTTGTTTTAAGTGTGTGATCGATAGAAAAATTCCAGAGTCTGAAGATCCTTGATTGTTAGTTGAGACCGAGCGAAATTGTATACTGAGAGTGTTTATACTTGGTGACGCCTTGAGCGAGTGTGGTAGATCATCTACACCTAGAAATCAAGGAAGATCAACACTGTAACAACTCTTTGATCATAGTGGAATTCAGCCAATCGGCTGTCAGTGCAGAAGAGTGAACGTAGGCTTGAATCAAGCCGAACCACTATAAACCGAGTGTTCAATTCTCTCTTTCCCTTACTCAGTCTTGCGATTGAATTTTTAACTGTTGCAAATTCTCTAATTGTTTAAATATCATGCAAGCTTCGAGAAATTTTTTTTGTATACCTATTCACCCCCCTCTAGGTACTCGTACTAGCTATCTCAAGAGTGAGCCATCTCTATTTATAAGATGTTGACAATAGAATTTTTCCCTCGAATCTAACATACATAGCCCATCTAAGTTTTAATGCATTGGTCATATGTGCATTCCATAACAATTGATAATTTAATTCATCATTAATAATGTAATTCAACCCCAATTGAAATCATTATCATTTCGTCATCCTACATTTATCTTTTTAGCCCAACTTCTTCTACACTTTTAAACTAGGGACATCGTAGTTTTGAGACTTCGGACCAACAACCAAAGTTTTGCCCAATGAGGCACGGAAGCCAATCAATGCCACAGCCGCCAAATTTCCAATCGCCTTAAGCCTAATTTCTTGACTCATCAAGCTTCCAAACTGGCCTAGGCTTAATTAGTACAAGATATAGGAAGCGCACTCACTCTCAATCTTTCTCCTTTTTAACTTCCACCGACTCTCTCTATCTCTCCTTATTTTGTCTTTCATTTTTCACTTTCCCACAAGCTTCAAGACACACATCGCTCCCTCTCCTCTTCCTCTTCGTGATGGATGTAATATAATTGTGCAAATTAACAACGCATGGTCATATAGATAAATAAATTTAGGATCTCTAACATGAGCAAGATTGCATGTCCAAATGTTTTCAAAAAGAAAGAATGAACCAAATTCCGGCGTTAAATAGATTTTAGCGTAACACAAAATCCCCTCATTTGAATCTCTAGAAGTACTAGAACAAATCTGTTTAATTAATATAAAAAAAAACCTGAGTTATCATCGGTAGGGTTCAGGAAGACCTCTGCTAAATGTACGTATCACATTGCGTTGGGTAGGGATGAGCACGGTTCTTAGTTCCAGGGAGGGAGGTTCCAGTTTTCTGTTCTACTTTTTTCAGAACTAGCAGTTCCTGGTTCAGTTCCTGATTCCTATAAGAATTGAAATTGGAATCGGAAACCGAGATTCCTAAACCTAAAATCCATAATTTCTTCAATCTTCAGGTCTTCATGTGACATCCTGAAATTTTCAGTTTTGCTTTTAATTAAATAAATCAGGCCTTTCATCGATGCACCTATAGTGCTATTCTTTGAACTGATCATTCTTGAAATAACTAGACTATATAGGGAAGTCATTAAGGGATTTTAATACAATAGACCTAAGAATTCGACTAGGAATTGACTACTCGACAGTGTTTATCTACAAATATCATTACAGCACAATCAAAAATTGATTAGAGATCAAAGATAGGTCGGTTCAACAGAGATATGTAGCTACACGTGGGTAATTCCACCGAATTGCAAAATTATCGTCAATCGGTACTAGACTGATTTTTCTATTATTTTGGTACGCTGTGTCCGTATTTGAAACCTCAGGACTTTCACGAACACCGAGAGTTGCTAATATGTCGAAGAGATCTATTTTAGCTCAAAGAAAATCGACAACGGGTCAATTGCATTAAAAATTTATTAAAGTTACCCCGTAACCTAGGTCACGCTAAAATTGCGTCAAATTAAAATTAGCCACGAATTTGAATCCGATTTCAGAAATTGAAAATTCTGTCATGTCAGGAGTCATTTTAGGATCATCGACTCATCCTCCGAAAAATTTTCCGCAAACCAAGATTTTGGGTGAAATTTTAAAGTGAGGCCATTTTCAACAAAAAAATTCAGGGAACCATTTTTTATCGCATTTTTGGCATGCAAGTCGATTCTATTAGTGAGGAAAAATACCAATTTAATCATGGACTTGATGGTGGAATTTATGGGGACCGAATTGAATTAATTCAAAAAGGAATTAAACTAGTTTTGGGAGAAAACTTGTGCAAATTCGTAGCCCCAATGCCCCTCAACCTTTTAAGACCTCTTAGGACTTGTTTTAGGGAGAATGAGGTGCACAAAATTGGCTGAGTGGTCTGTCAATGGTGGTGGGGTAGGGTCAAGGGGACAAAGGGATAAGTAGAAGCCAAGAGAGCCCCTCCACAATAGCTGTTGTAAAAGCTAGTATGAGTACCTAGAGGGGGGTGAATAGGTGTAAAAACAATTTTACGAGATAAGTGTGCAACACTAATCAACAATAGATTATGAAAAGGAAATTCGACTCTTGTAAACAAAACGAGTTATGATTAAGGTAAAAGAGCGTAGGGAAGAGAATATGAACATAGAGATTATAGTGATCCGGCTTAATCCAAACCTACGTCCACTCTTCCGCACTGATAGCCCACCGGCTGGATTTCATTATGAATAAAAGAGTTGTTACAGAAAAGCTCTTCCTTGATTCCATAGTGTAGAGACTCTACTACACTTCCTCAAGGTCTCTTAAAGATATAGACTCTCTTTTGTGTACAAGATTTCACTCAACAGTTTAATTGACAAAGAACAAGGAGCTTCAAACTTTGGAATTCTTCTATCGTGCACACACTCAAATAACTAGAAAGTCTTCCTTATATACTCCTTTATGCCATCACACTCATTGGCACTTACCAAAAGAATTCTTCCAATCTACTCGTTAGACGGAATCAATTAGGAAGATCTTCGACCTATTTAAGGAGTATGACAATAGCCCATCAATCCTGCTCGTCCATAGAATCAAGATCTAGGTTTCCATAAGTAGATACTTCCAAGTATACTTCGCCAATCAACAGATCCATAATCCCTAAATCAATTTTGATTTGAATAATGAATTCCGGCATGCTATATCCAGCCAAGAAATCTTCTACAGTCGATAAATAAAATCCTTAACGAAACATCCAGTTTTGGATAAGCCTTCTTTGACGGTCTAGAAACTGTTAATGAGGATAGACTTTGAGTCTTGAGTTTGCCAATCCGGAGTCTTCAGACTTTGATGGAAGAGTCTGCAAGTTTTCAAACTAAACTGATGGAAACGTTTTGTCAGCTTCAAAACACTCAAGGAAGTTTTCTCCAATAATCTCCCCATTTTTTTATGGTGACAAAACTTTCCTGCAGATTTGGATAACTTTGACCTGCAAAACATTACTCAAGCAAATATGGATATCTTACAAAGATAAATGGCTTAGTAAAAAAAAAAAAAACGCTAAAATCTGCATCCACAGAAAATATGTTGGTCTTATAAATGAACAAAGCCATGAGATATCAATAGTACTTAAGATAAACAAATGTTCAAACAGTCAAATCCAAATCCAGTTCAAATCCAAACAACCAAACAAAAGTCAAGTCACTCAAACATAATCGACACAAAAGTTAAAAAAAAAAAAAAATGAGTTCAAAGTTCAAAATCAAATCTGCACCACATCTCTCCCCTTTTTTGTCATCATTAAAAAAGTAGAGATGAAAAAAGAATGGAATTAAGATTGCTTAGGAATACGAACAAACTGGAAATCTCCCATTGACTGAATAATCCCTTCCAGCTTTTTCAAATCCTCCTTCAGTTGCGCCACATCTTCACCCTTAGCATTTGCTTGAACTTGAAGAGGAAGGGCATGGATTTGATTATTCAAATAAACTAAAGAATCATGCCCTGCATTCTGCAAGTTCTGTACTTCGCATTCCATAGCATATATTTGACCTTGCATCTCCAAGATAACATCAAGAATTCTACGAAAATCTACTGAATTATCAGTCTAAGTACTGGCTTCTGCACGATCAGATGGAGTATAGGCAGATGATGGCAAATCAACATGGTCACACAAATTGGGCGATGAAACATCATGTCCCTCCTCAGGAAATTGAGAGGCATAGATGTCCTTTGGATCTGCTGGAGAACGACTTATTCCTTCACTGGTGGCAAGGAATGAGGACGTTCCTCTTTTCTCAGGATCTCCCCCTATTTCCATGCCTTCAGGTGAAGAAAAGTGTTTCTCATGCTCTACTTCCGCTTGATCTCCTCCCTCCTCTTCTTCTTCTTCCTCAATTCTTTCCTCATTTGCTTCTTTCTCCAAAACTTCTTTCTCTCCAATCCTCTATTATGTCTCATCCGTGTCTTTTCCTGTCTCTCCGTCGATTTTGGAACAGAACAACTCATGTTCTTCCATGCCATCGTAGAAATGGTGATATCATCCTCATCCTCTTCATCCTCAATAATGAGAGCTCTTCTTTTCTTGGATGGAACAACCATGGGCTTCTTCCCTTTCCTCTTTGCAGCTAAAGAGATTTGATGAGTCTTGACAGGGGTTTTTTCCTTGAATTGTTCCAATGCCTTGTTGAGTTCCTTCATACGCATTTTAGAGACAATTTTCAGTCCCACCACCATTTGATCGCATGATCGAACACAGAAAATCCGGGGAGGCTAAACATTCAAATGTTTGAATAACTTAGTCACAAGAGCTGGATAAGGAAGTTGACCCTTGTCCTTCACCACTGCTCTGTACATGTGGAACATAATAGTGTGTAGAAGAGAGAACTTTTTCCCAGCATTGATGGCATACATTAGTTTTGCCTCCGAGTTTGAAACGTCGGTTTTTGAAGTAGATTTTCATCTGAGGCAGTTAATCACAATCTTGTGAAGCAAAATGTTGGACGCATTTATCCTCAAATAGGAAATCTTTCCTTCCGTCCTTCTATCTTTAACAAGTTCCAACATTGCATGAGCAATAGACACACTGATAGGTTGATATCTCGCTCTTTCAACCCCAATCACATCAGCCGCTGTATTCATGTCAACCACATAGTCCTGATCTCGAACACTAAAAGAGAACCTATTCGCATCCAAGAAACTGAGATTCAAATAGAAATAAGCAGTAAGTTCAGCATGAGCTTCTGTTCTTTCAGAACAAAACTATTCGAGTTGAAGAAGACTAAATTTTTCCCACAAATTGACATTCTCAGAGTCAAGAAAATCAAAGTCCACACTTCTAGAGTTTATCACCCCACACTTCAGCAACTTAGAGTACAGTTGCTTGTGTTCCTCCGGTCGAAATAAATCCGTCATTTTGCTTCGGATTTTTACTGCAACACACATTCTAGGTTTAAACTGATTGTACATCCTATCATCGTCATTCCCATTTGGTTGACTCAGCCTTCCAACATGTAGATCGCTTAGGATATTTGTCAATGCCTCTTCCACCGATCCAGCAGAGGCAATTCCCAATTGTTCCATTGTGCGTAAAAAGAAAATTTCATTTCTATACCCTTTGTCTTTAAGAAATTCATCAATGTAGTTCAACGGAGTACCACCCCTCTTCAAAGCACGATAAAGCTTGTAGGTAAAAGCGGGCTTAAGAGTTCTTACAGGTTCTGCGTCTTCGATGATTTCTTCTTCTCGATGTTCAACATCTTGAGGTCTAGATGGAGGAGATGGACGCTACTGAGAATGTTGTGGGCTCTGCTACTGTCTAGGGGATTCTTCTTCCTCGGTGAGATCAAAGTGTGTAGGCCCCTCATGCATTTGCTGTGGTCCCCTGTTCGTGATCCTCGAAAACATTCTTTGAGACAATATTTTTCACAGTCTTTGAGAGATTCCAAGCTTGTTTCCTAAGAAAGATGAAAACTTTTCGAGGATTAAACAAGAAAAGAAGACAGAAATGGAAGATCTGTGCTCTCTTAGGGTTTCTGTGAGTAAAACGAAGAAGAACCGACAGTATATAAGGCAGTTGAAGTGAGGCATATGGAACGTCGTAAAAAAGAAAATATAAATATGCCTTTTTGAAAATTAACTGCCTTTTCAAAAAATTAGACAACTGTCATTTTAAATAACTTCTTTTTCGAAAAAAAAAAAAGGATTGCAATAATCAAGGAAACTGGAAATAACACCAATCAATTTCGGATATAAGATCGTACCTTTTCAAGATTTGATCTGAGAAATAAATTTCTAAAATAGAAATAACTTACAGTCGTAGAGTCTTGATTGTCCAAGTCTGAGAGACTTTAGACTTTCAGTTCTGAGTCTGAACATCTTCAGATTTTAAGATATTGAGACTGGAACGAATAATTTCAAATTGATTTTTCTCCAAAAGCTTTGTAAATATATCCGCTAGTTGATTCTTTGAGTCAATAAACTAAATTGAAACTTTTCCATTTTGAACATGATCTCTAATGAAATGATGTCGAATCTCTATATGTTTTACTCTTGAGTGAAGAATTGGATTCTTGGTGAGATTGATTACACTTGTATTGTCACATTTAATTTGAGTGCATGAATCTTCAATTCCAAAGTCTCTTAACTATTGTTTTATCCACAGAATTTATTAACAACAACTTCCAAGAGTTACATACTCTACTTCTACTATAGAAAGAGCTACTGTACTTTGCTTCCTTAAAAACCAAGATACCGTCCTGCTTCCAAGTAGTTGACAGGTGCTTGAGATGCTATTTCTATCAACTCTGCATCCGGCTAGGTCTGCATCTGAGTATCCAAGAAGAGTAAAGTCTCCTTCTTTAGGATACTAGAAATCCAAATTTGAAGTTGAGGTAATGTGTTTGATAATACGCTTTGCAGCACTTAGATGAGATTCTTTAGGGTCTGCTTGAAATCTAGTACACATACAAACACTAAATAATATGTCAGGTCTAGAAGCAGTTAGATAAATAAGTAAACCAATGATACTCCTGTATAGCTTCTTGTCAACTTTCTTCCCTTCTTCATCTTTGTCCATCTTTAAAGAACTTGACATTGGTATATCAGTCTTTTTGCAATTTTCTAGTCCAAACTTTTTGACAAGTTCTTTACCATATTTTTCTTGATGAATAAAGATTCTTTCCTTCTGTTGTTTCACTTGAAACCCAAGAAAGAAGATTAGCTCACCCATCATACTCATTTCAAACTCATCCTGCATAGACTTAGAAAATTCATTGCACAGATTTTCATTAGAAGATCCAAAAATAATATTATCAATATAAATTTGAACGAGTAGAAAAATTTTGCTTTCTCTTTTGATAAACAATGTAGTATCTACTTTACCTTTGACAAAACCGTTCTGAATTAAAAACTTACTTAGTCTGTCGTACCAAGCTCGAGGTGCTTGCTTTAAACCATATAAAGTCTTTTTCAGTCTAAATACAGAGTCTGGTTTTCTTGGATCTTCAAAACCGGGTGGTTGTTTCACATAGACTTCCTCTTGGATAAATCCATTTAGGAAAGCACTTTTGACGTCCATTTGGAATAACCTGAAATTCTTGTGACAAGAAAAAGTAAGTAATAATCTAATTGCTTCTAACCTTACTACCGGTGCGTAAGTCTCATCATAGTCTATCCCTTCTTCTTGCATATATCCCTTGGCCACAAGTTTTGCTTTGTTTCTTACGACCTTTCCTTTCTCGTTCATCTTGTTCTTGAAAACCCATTTAGTTCCAATGATAAACTTACCTTTCAGTTTAGGAGTCAATTCCCAGACATCATTAATGCTTAATTACCTGAGTTCTTCTTGCATAATTTCAATCCAGCTTTCATCAGTTAAAGCTTCTTCTATACTTTTGGGTTCTATTTCAGAAATAAGAGCCACAGCACTAGACTCTTCACACTTTTTGGATCTTGTGCGAATTCCTTCATTAATATCGCCAATAATGAGATATTTGGGATGACTGGACTTATATTTCCAGTTGCTGGTTGATTTGTTAGAATGTTGATCATTTTTCTTATTTGAATCTTCGACGATCATTTGTTGTTGGTCTTCTGAAGTCTGAGCTACTTTTGAAGATTTAGACTTTGTAGAGTCTGAAGCAGGTGCAGATTCTTCAGGTTGAGTCTGAATCAATTGGTTTTACATAAAGTCTTGAAATTTGACATTCATTGATTCCTCCACAGATTGAGTCTTCTTGTTGTAAACTCTATAAGCTTTGCTTGTGATAGAATATCCAAGGAAGATGCCTTCATCTGATTTTTCTTCAAACTTACCAACTCGATTATTAGCATTTTTCAATATAAAACATTTACATGAAAATATGAAACAATTGGCTTCTTTCCTTTGAATAACTCATAGAGAGTTTTCTCTAGAATAGGCTTTAGAAAGACTATTAATAATATAACATGCTATATAAATTGTTTCAGCCCAAAAACGTGAAGATATGTCACTTTCAATTAAAAGAGTTCTAGTCATTTCTTGAAGCGGTCTATTCTTTCTTTCCACGACTCCATTTTGCTCTGGAGTATATGGAGAAGAGAACACATGCTGAAAATCAGATTCATCACAGAATTTTGTAAAGTCTTGATTTTCAAATTCACCTCCATGGTCTGTTCATATATTCGAAATAACATACCATTTCTCATTTTGGATCTTTTTAGCAAACTTTGTAAAATAAGAAAATATTTCAGACTTACTTGCCAGAAAATATACCTAAGTGAATCGTGAATAATCATCTACAATCACTAAACAGTATTTCTTATCTCCAATGCTCTGAGTTCTGTTTTCCCAACACACATGGTGTGCATAGATCGGACTTTTGGTATGACAGATTGGGTAGACCACGAACAAGCTTTTTTGCTGAAATTTTGGCTATTTGTATCATGTTGATGTGCCCAAGTTTTCTGTGCCATAATTTTGCTTCTTCTTAAATTGAGATTAGACATTGGGTTTCATCTGATTTGACATTCAAGAGATAGATATTTCCATGTCTTCAACATATGAAAGACTGAGAGGACTCTTTATTGGTTCCTGATCATATTCCCTCTTGAAAATTGATTTTGAAACCGGTGTCACACAGCTGACTGATACTTAGCAAATTATAGTTGAGTCCTTCCACTAAGGAAACATTACTAATCGTGAGGCTTCCAATTTTTACAGTTCCGTATCCCAATATTCTTCCTTTGCTGTTTCTTCCATATCATATGCCTTGAGCATCCACTATCTAGGTACCATTTAATCTTTTTCTTGATAGTGACCTGCATTTAGAAAAGAGACTCAATCTTTCTTTGGTACCCATATTTTCTTGGGTCCATTAGTGTTAGTGTAATATACGGTCTTTGCCCATACCTTCTTAACAAGTTTCCAAACCATAGGACATTTTTTCTCAAAATGGTATGAGCTATTGCACTTAGAACATCTAAGAGCACTGCAACCTACTTTTACAAAAAAAAAAAATGGAAATGATTTTTGTAAGCATCTCTTGTAGGTATTTGCTTAATTCTTTCCTTTACCTTAGGAAAATCAATTAGATCACTCCAAGTTTCTGCTTTGAGTGCCTTTCGATATTTCTCAGCTTTTTCTTTCTTTTTTGTCATAAGCGAACAGTTGGGTCTGATGTGTCCATTTTTCTTATATTCATCCTCAACAAACTTAGTCTGTTACTTTTGAAAACTTTGTTTCTTTGGATTGAATTCTCCCCTTTCTGTTTAGCTTTCTAAATCTTCTTATCATAAGAGCAAGCTCCTCATAATCCATATTGTATTCAGAATCTGTGACATCATAATCATCATTAGATTTTAATGTAATGGATTTCTTACCTTTAGCATCTTCATCTTCATTGATTCGCTCCACTTCATAAGACTGAAGAGTCCCAACCAATTCATCGACATAAAGTGGCATAATTCTTTGTGTCTCCCTTATTAAGGTCTTTATGTGATTTCAATCCTTGGAAAGTCCACGCAGTAGCTTGTTTACATTCATGGGATCAGAAATTTGTTGACCTTGATTTTCAAGACCATTCACGATTTGTGTAAAACACGTGATAGATTCTCCTGATTTCATTTTGAATGCTTCGTATTGACCGAGTAGAATGTTGATTATGGGTTTTTTTACTCGATCAATTCCTTCATAGGTGATGTGTAATCCATCCCAAACTTCTTTAGTTGTATCACAAGAGATATTATGTTATATTCAGAGGGTGATAATGCACAATATAAAGAATAAATTGCTTTTGCATCAAGAGCTTGTCTCTTGGTTATCTCTTCTTGAGTCATTTCGCTAGACTCAACGGCTTCTTTTCCTCTTTCTGAGACAGATGCAGCTTTAGGAATGATTCTTTTGTCTACCACATCCCATTCCAGAGGATCCTTTAATCTTAGAAATGCCTTCATCTTGTTTTTTCATATGTTGTATTCATTTCCATCAAAATAAGGTGGTCTGGTATTGCTTTGCCCTTCAACCAATCTTGGAGCCAACATACTAGCCATGGATCTTTAACTCTGAACTAAAACACTTCAACTTAAGTGAGTACACAAGCTCTGATACCAATTGTGAAAGCTAGTATAAGCACCTAGAGGATGGTGAATATGTGTAAAAATAATTTTACGAGATAAGTGTGCAGCACTAATCAACAATAGATTATGAAAAGGAAATTCGACTCTTGTAAACAAAACGAGTTACGATCAAGGTAAAAGAGCGTAGGGAAGAAAATATGAACATAGAGATTATAGTAGTTCGGCTTAATCCAAGCCTACATCCACTCTTCCGCACTGACAGCCCACCGGCTGGATTTCACTATGAACAAAAGAGTTGTTACAGAAAAGCTCTTCCTTGATTCCACAGTGTAGAGACTTTACTACACTTCCTCAAGATCTCTCAAAGATATAGACTCTCTTTTGCGTACAAGATTTCGTTCAACAGTTTAATTGACAAAGAACAAGGAGTTTCAGACTTTGGAATTCTTCTATCGCGCATACACTCAAACAACTAGAACGTCTTCCTTATATACTCATTTATGCCATCACACCCGTTGGTACTTACCAAATGAATTTTTCCAATCTACCCGTTGGACAGAATCAATTAGGAAGATCTTCGACCTATTTAAGGAACATGACGATAACTCATCAATCATGCTCGCCCATACAATCATGATCTAGGTTTCTATAAGTAGAACCTTCCAAGCATACTTCGCCAATCAACGGATCCATAATCCTTGAATCAATCTTGATTTGAATAATGAATTCTGGCATGCTATATCCAGCCAAGAAATCTTCTACAGTCGATAAAGTCAAATCCTTAACGAAACATCCAGTTCTGGATAAGCCTTCTTCGACGGTCTATAAACTGTCAATGAGGATAGACTTTGAGTCTTGAGTCTAGCAGTCCGGAGTCTTCAGACTTTGATGGAAGGGTTTGCAAGTCTTCAGACTAGATTGCTGGAAACGTTTTGTCAGCTTCAAAACACTCAAGGAAGTTTTCTCCAACAACTATCCCCTTTCTTCTCCATTTCAACCGGCTTTCTCCATTGTTGAGAGGTCTTGAGAGCTTGAGAGAACCACAGGAAGGTAGCTAGCAACTGTTCGACCAAGCCCCTTACCCGTCCAAGCCTGCCGCCACCGTCCAGTGTTGCCACAAGCTCGCACACTAGCCATACGCCTATACTCGTTGTCCCGCCTCTCCGCTCGATGTCTGTGCGCCTTCGTCCGTCCTGGTCGCTGCTCGAGGTCATCAGACCACCATTCGGCCGTCTATTGCCTCCGTCGCTGCCTGCCTACGCCGCTGCAACCACCGTCATCCCTCCTTTGTTGTTTTAGCCACCAGTTCAGCCTCTGTCGACCAAGATCAGAAGCTGAAGACCAGCAAGGGTCTTAAAGCTTCGAGGCTACTTTGGAGCCTTTCCCAACCTTGAAAGGTGTTGCCACTTCGGAGTTTATTGATCCTCTCGGCCTTGCCGTCGTTGTGATCCCATCGGATCGCTAATCCAGTGAGTTTACTCACTAATCTCCACTTAGTGAGTTATTTATGCTTAAGGGTTGATTAATTTATGTTAAACTCATATTAGGTGGTTAGTTAGAACATATTAGCAATTTAGTTATTCAATATTGCATGTTAAGTAGTTAAAGTAGTGCAATTAGCAAGTAAATAAGTCGTAGTATTTATTTAGATAAGTTCGAAAAATTTTCGGCCCCTCTCAGCTTTTAATTAGGCTTTTTTGGCCTAAGTTGCTATTTTTGGTATTTATTGAAAATTAATAATTAATTTTGGTAATTATTTAATTAATTATTATATTCTGGAAATTAGATCGGGATAGCTGGTGACTGGAATTTCATGCTGATTGCAATTGTGTGATTGGTTTATTTAATTGAGTGATGGTTTGTGTAATTTGAGTGTGAATTGTGATTTTGGGTATTTATCCCAAAATTTAATAATTTTGGTATTAATTAGAAAATATCGAGCATCGATTTACAACATCAAAAATGTGTTTATGGACTATTAGAAATAATGAGACTTTCAAAAGGAAAAGTATTGTATTTTGGTAAGGCCAACCATGTACCCACACACAATTATTTTTATCAGGAATGATAAAAATGATGAAATTGTTAGATGATCAGGACAATATACTATATTAGCCTGCGGGTTTTGATATGTCATCTTAGCGCAAGCAGTATACTGGTGTACTATATTAACGTGAGGGCTTGATATATCAGCTTAGCGCGAGCAGTATACCTCAGCAGTTTTTCGTGAGCATCGTTAGTATACTATATCAGCATAAAGGCCTCGATATATCAGCTTAGCGCGAGCAATGGCCTCGATATATCAGCTTAGCGCGAGTAATATACTTTATTAGCTTAGAGTGAGCAATTTTTGACGTGATCGAACTTAATAAATAGTATTGAATGAGTGGAACGAGAGATAATCTTGATGACATGGAATTGACCAAGTCAATTGATTGATGACTCGATCTGATTTGATGCCTTGATGTGCTAAAATGATTCGTTGGATTTATAAATTATACTAACTTGCAAGAGGGAATGGAGGCAAAGGCAAGTCCTCTAACTCGTCTTTATGCTTAGGCATACCTTAAGGCGTATTTTCTTCCTAGTCGGGACTTAGGGGGTGAACTTGCTGAGACGTTGTCTCACCCTGTTGTGGGATAACATTTTCAGGTCCCTAAATGGCAGCTCCCCCCGAGCATTTTGGTCAGCCGAAGAAGGTCACAGAACATATAGTTTATATTCTGCTTCATGGGAACCCAAGGGGATGGATCTATGAGCTCGTAAAGTCCGTGGTCTGGGTTGATGCGGGTCTACCCCATAAGGTATCCCATCGATACAGATCATGGTACCGTTGTGAGCGGAATGGGCAAAAAGAGAGCCCTATACCGGAATCTAAGATACATGCGTATATGTTGGAGGTTGCTCCTAGTGATTCGATGATAGACCCGAATCTTTCGGATCCAGGGACTCTGGAGTATTCAGCTGAAGACTCCAATGAAGAAGAGGATCTGTAGTTCTCTGAAACCCCCTCCCCTTTTTGCAGACCGTGTATATATCAACTAGTATTGTATATGACATAGTTTGATATATGTATATATATGTGTTGTGGTTTGAAAATTTTATGGTCTTGCTTTTCTATCCCATCTTGTTGTTGTTTAGGGATTTATTATCTGCTTCCGCATGCGCATTAAAATGAATGGGTTGGTGACGCGTCTTGGGACGTCACTATTTAATCAACCGCAGAGCGATGGGCACACGCTCGACAATCGGGGCGTGACACTTCATGTTCTCTCTGCCGTTACCTTCCTCTCTAGTCTTTGCTCTCTCCTCTCTACAACGCTGCGACGCCCCCTAACAACAACCTGATGTTGCTCACCGCCCTTGATACCGCCGTCACAACCCAGGACGTCACCGCCAATGAAGGCACAAGCAGCATGGGCGTTCTTGCTTTCTACCAGTGGCTCATCGATTGGTACCCAAGCTCGATCGCAGGCGTCATCGAGGAAGAGCCACCCCTCAACGCGAACGATGTTGTCTAGCTAATTGACCCCTACAAGCCAAACCCTAACACTTGCATTGTCAAGTTCTTTTGAATTTTGGTGGTCTTGAGCTAGAATTGTGAGAGGATTTACGTTGAAGGTAAGAAGAGAGAGAGAGAGAGTTCGTACAGATTTTTTTCAGCACACACGCTCAAAAAGTGAAGTTATCAAATTATTGACACTATTTTTTATTGTCTTTTGTGCCGAATGACATTACTTCTGGGGCCTCCAGGTTCTAGAAAGACCACATTACTTCTAGCATTAGCTAGGAAGCTCAGCAAAGCTACGAAAGTAAGTATAAAGAAAGTACTTACATAGTTGTCTTACTTTAGTAGTGAAATCTTTTGTATGAGTCACACAAAGAGCTTCTGAATCTCAATTCTCGAAAAGAGTCACGAACAATGGACATGGGATGGACGAATTTGTGCTACGGAGGACATCAACTTATATAAATCAGTATGATCTCCATATAGGAGAAATGACTATTAGAGAAACTCTGGCTTTCTCAGCCAGGTGTCAAGGTGTTAGGCACCATTATGGTGAGTTTGCTCTATTTTTCTTGTCACCATGATTCAAAGAGTAAATTCTAGAAAAGTGCAAGGGTTTAGAGGTATGGTACTATCGTTGTTTTTCAGATATGCTAGCGAAGTTATCAAGAAGAGAGACGGAGGCAAACACCATACCTAATCCTAATATAGATATCTTTATGAATGTGAGATATGAGACCGCAACTAAGGAACAGTCGAACAGCTTTCTGATTGCAAATTTTTCATGCTTATTCCTTTAAACTGATATGGAAAATATGGTCAAAAACATGGATTGATGTCTTTAAGAGCTTCTATGTATCTTAACCTTCTACAGGCAGTTGCCCTAGAAAGGGCAGAAGACTAATCTTGTTACCAATTAAATACTCAAGGTATGAGCAAGAAAAAATACCTTTTAGTCCATTATTTTGTCTTTTTTCCACGAGGACAAGGAGAAAACACAAACTAAAAATTTCTATTCTTTTTGCATTGCTTAAAATTTACTTTTTGGGACTTGAAATTTGCACCGACGCGATGGTGAGAGATGAAATGATATGAGGCATCTCCGGTGGACAAAAGAAATGAGTCACAACCTGTAAGACCCAGAAGGCCGCTTTAGTATCCCATTTTGTTGGCCGATTGCAATGACGTTCTATAAAGTTTGGTTGGTTTTGTTTAGTTTCATGTTGATATAAAACAGGGGAGATGCTAGTCAGGCCAGCCAAACCACTCTTTATGGACAAAATATCGACCAGCTCGGATAGTTCGGCAACATTCCAAATAGTGAACTCACACAGATAGTCCATACACATCCTCAATGGGACTACTCTAATAACCCTCCTCCAGCCTCCACCGGAAACTTACAACCCGTTTGATGATATCATCCTTCTCACGGATAGGCAAATAGTGTATCAAGATCCCCGAGAAAACGTGCTTGAGTTCTTTGATCACATGGGTTTTAAATATCCTGAAAGGAAAGGAGCAGCTGATTTCTTGCAAAAAGTAATATTTTCAGAGCACTAGGTGGTATCGAGCTGGAATGATCATCCATCCTAGAATTTGTGTTATATGGAGGTAATGTTGTTGAGTTATAATCCAGCCAAGAAGTTCTTGCATGGGAAATAATCTACGTAAATTGCTGATTTTAGTGTGATGGTAGATGACTGTGTAGTTGTAATTTTAGATTCGAGAATTGTTGGAAGGTGCCAATCTTGATCTATTCTGATTTGGATTTTGTGATTGTAACGTGTGTTTTCACTGTGCTTGGCCTATTGATGGATGCTTTGCTTCAAAATTTATTTGCCAGATGTTTAAATTCTAAGCTGAGGGTACTTTGTAACTATAGAAAATTTCAGAGTGATGGCGTTATGGGTCCTATTATGGAGAAGTACGTCTTGGAAGTAAAAGTGTCGTCATAAGTTGGTCCAGCTATTTCTCGAGATAAGTGTCGTGAAAGTTTTGTTTAACTAAAGGTTAAAAAAAAATCAAATTGAATTTATAAAAAACCTGAAATCGCTCACCTTTAACGCTAGGCGTCGGTACCCATGGCAATTCATCAAATTTCCTAGCAGATCTCGCCTCGGGAGGGTTTCCATATCAGCCACCGTCAAACCTGGGCTTGAAAAGATCTATCAGCGTGGAAGTCCGGGAGAGGTCATTTTCTTAACTTGACGTGGACGGCTCTGGCATTTCCCATTGGAAGATTCCATCAAGAGTGGGGCAGTTAGGTGATAACTTGTACTACTATATTGAAACGATATATTAATCCCGGGCGTTGCTTAGTGATTGCACTTTTAGGACAAGTAAATCAATGATATTAAAACCAAAATCTATAGTTCAAATTTTTATAATCCTTTCAGCATTTATGAATTTATAGGATCACCAAGTATGCACTCAATACTAGAGATTCGCATTATGATGCTACGCTTCATAACAGGCTAGATTAAATAAAATTGTAATTTATGCCCACTCGTACGATGTCCGTTATACTTCCACTTTTTGGTAAGAAAAGATCATTGTTTGACAAAGGTAAACAGATGCAAGATCCAGAAATAATCGTAAACTCTTTAGTACATGCATACATATAGCATGGGTTTTTCTGCAGTCTCATTACTATTATAGGATCTCATAGAAAGCAACTATTTCAATAAAAGTAATTAACGCCAGATTATAGCAAATACTACGGCACAGCATTGCAAGGACTGCGATAGACGCACCCCATACCCATTTGTTGGAGAAATCCTCTTGAAGTATTTTGAAGTTGACAAAACGTTTCTATCAGTCTAGTCTGAAGGCTTGCAGACTCTAATATTTAAAGTCTGAAGACTTCCGGACAGCCAGACTCAAGACTCAAAGTATATCCTCATTGACAGTCTCTAATCCGTTGAAGAAAGGTTATCCAGAACTGGATGTTCCGTTAAGGATTTAACCTTATCATCTGGAGAAGATCTCGTGGCTGGAAAAGACGTAACAGAATCCTTTGATTGATCAAGATTGATTCAATGATTGAAGATTCGATGATTGTCTAAATATTATTGGAAGGTTCTACTTATGGAAACCGAGATCCTGATTGTATGGGCGAACAGGATTGATGGGCTATCAACACGTTCCTTTAATAGCTCGAACAATCTTCCTAATTGATTCCGTCCAACGGGTAGATTGGAGGAATTCCTTTGGTAAGTGCCAACGGGTGTGATGGCATAAAGCAGTATATAAGGAAGACGTTCTTAGTTGTTCGAGGTGTGCGCGATAGAAGAATTCCAAAGTCTGAAGCTCCTTTTTGTTTAGACAATTCCTTTGAGCGAATACTTGTATACAAAAGAGAGTCTATATTTGTGGGAAACCTTGAGGAGATGTGGTAGAACATCTACATTGTGGAATCAAGGCAAAGCTATGCTGTTACTTCTCTTTTGATCATAGTGAAATCCAGCCGGTGGGCTGTCAGTGCGGAAGAGTGGACGTAGGCTTGGAATAAGCCGAACCACTATAAATCCTGTGTTCAATTTTCTCCTCCTTACTCTCTTTACTTTGATCGTATTTCATTTTGTTAATCAAGAGAGAATTTCCTTTCTATCAAATCGCTTCCGTATCTCGATAAATTGTTTGCGCACCTATTCACCCCCCTCTAGTTGTTTATACTAGCTATCTCAATTGGTATCAGAGCTTGTGTACTCACTTTGTTTGAAGTGTTTTACTTCAGAGTTAAAGATCCATGGCTAGTATGCTAGCACCAGGGCTGATGGAAGGGCAAAGCAATACCAGACCACCCTACTTTGATGGAAAGGATTACAACATCTGGAAAAACAAGATGAAAGCTTTCCTACGATCAAAGGATCCTCTGGAATGGGACATTGTAGAAAAAGGAATTACTCCTACAGCTGCATCAGTCTCTGAAAGAGGGAAAGAAACTGTCGAGACCAGCGGAATGACTCAAGAAGAAATAAACAAGAGACAAGCACTCGATGCAAAAGCAATTTACTCTTTATATTGTGCTTTGTCACCAACTGAATATAATAGAATATCTTCTTGTGTTACAGCAAAAGAAGTCTGGGACAGATTGCATATCACCTATGAAGGAACAGATTGAGTGAAGGAAACCAGGATTAATATTCTTCTCGGTCAATATGAAGCCTTCAAAATGAAACCAGGAGAATCTATAACTGATATGTTAGCCGTTTTACAGATATTGTCAATGGTCTTGAGAATCAAGGACAAAAAATTTCTGATCCCATGAAGGTACACAAGCTACTGCGTGGACTCTCCAAGGATTGGAATCACATAAAGACTTCGATAAGAGAGACGCAAAGAATTATGCCACTATCTGTCGACGAGCTGATTGGAACTCTTCAGTCTTATGAAGTGGAACGGATCAATGAAGATGAAGATCCAAAAGGTAAGAAATCCATTGCATTAAAATCAAATGATGATTCTGATGATACAGAGTCTGAAGATGATATGGACGATGAGGAGCTTGCACTCATGATAAGAAGATTTAGAAAACTGAATAGAAAAGGAAGAAGGTTCAACTCAAAGAAACAAAGCTTTCAAAGACAGCAGACCAAGTCTGTTGATGATGAGGAACCAAATAAAGATGTAGTCTGCTTTGAATGTAAGAAAAAGGGACACATCAAACCCAACTGTCCTCTTTTGAAGAAGAAGAGAGGAAAAGCTGAAAAATTTCGAAAAGCTCTCAAAGCCGAAACCTGGAGTGATACAGAGTGTGAAGAAAGTGATAATGAATATGCCAATCTATGTCTGATGGCACAATCAGACTCAGACTCTGGATCAGACTTAGACAGTGAATTTGAGGCAAGTAATTTCAAAATTCCTGTCAAAGTTTCTAAATACATTGATGAACTGTGTTTTAGTCTTAAGACTTCTCTCAAAAGAATTTCCGAACTGAAAAAGGAAAACTCAGCTCTAAAACAAAAGGAAAATGTTTTAATAGAAAGAGTTAAAAGTCTAGACTTGACTGTTTCCACTCTTAAAGAAAATGAAGATAATCTTTTAAAAGAAAATACTCTTTTAAAAACAAACTTATCAAATATTTCAAAGAAATTTTCAATAGGGTCTGAGAAACTTGAAAAAATTCTTTCAGCTCAAAGACCTTACTTCAATAAGTCTGGTCTAGGTATGACAGCAGAAACAATTCCCTTGATTGATTTTCCTAAAGTAAAAGAAAGGATTAAGAAAAGACCCTCGAGAGAGGCTTACAAAAATCATTACAAGAAAGTTTTTGTAAAATCTGTAGGTAGAAATGCTCTCAGATGTTCAAAATGCAACAGTCAGGATCACTTTGAAAAAGAGTGTCCTAAGGTTTGGAAACCTGTTCAGAAAATATGGGCTAATACTACTTATGTTACTAACACCAAAGGACCCAAGAAAATTTGGGTACCAAAGAAAGCTTGAGACTTTATTTTAATTGCAGGTCTCCGTCAAGAAACAGGTAAAGTGGTATCTTGACAGCGGATGCTCAAGACACATGACAGGAGACTCAAATTGTTTTATAAAGCTTGCTCAAGTAAATGGTGGAAAAGTTTCATTCGGAGGAAACAGCGAAGGAAGTATTGTGGGATTTGGAACTGTGAAAATTGAAAGTCTCACAATAAGTAATGTTTCCTTAGTGGAAGGACTCAATTACAATCTTCTCAGCATTAGTCAATTGTGTGATACTGGTTTCAAGATCTTCTTTCAAGAAGGAACATGTTCTGGAATCAGTAAAGACTCTACTCAGTCTTTCATGGGTCGAAGACATGGAAATATCTATCTTCTGGATGTGAAACCAAATAAATCGCAATGTCTTATCTCAATTCAAGACGAAGCAAGCTTATGGCACAAAAAGCTTGGTCATGTCAACATGAAGCAATTAGCCAAAATCTCATCAAAGCAGCTAGTTCGAGGACTACCCAAATTGCCATACCAAAAGACTGATTCATGCACTCCATGTATTCTGGGAAAGCAGGTAAGAAATTCATTTAAGCCAATAAATCATATCTCTACTAATCAGGTACTACAGTTGCTACATATGGATCTCTTCGGACCAACCAGAACACAGAGTATTGGGGGTAAGAAATATTGTCTAGTAATTGTTGATGATTACTCCCGTTTTACTTGGGTATATTTTTTTGCAAGTAAGTCTGAATCCTTCTCGTATTTTGAAAAGTTTGCTAAAAAGGTTCAAAATGAAAAAGGATGTGTTATCTCAAGTATAAAAACAGATCATGGAGGTGAATTTGAAAATCAAGATTTTACAAAATTTTGTGATGAATCTGGATTTAAGCATGTGTTCTCCTCTCCATATACTCCTCAGCAAAATGGAGTTGTGGAAAGAAAGAACAGATCTGTTCAAGAAATGGCTAGAACTCTTTTAATTGAAAGTAAGATTTCTTCACGATTTTGGGCTGAAGCTATTTCAACAGCTTGCTATATCATCAATAGAGTTTTCTTAAGACCTATTCTACAGAAAACCCCTTATGAGTTATTCAAAGATAAGAAGCCTATTGTTTCATACTTTCATGTATTCGGTTGCAAATGTTTTATATTGAAAAATGCAAAAGATCGAGTTGGTAAGTTTGAAGAAAGATCAGATGAAGGTATCTTCCTTGGATATTCTACATCAAGCAAAGCCTACAGAGTCTATAACAAGAAGAGCCAGTCTGTGGAGGAGTTAATGAACATCAAATTTCAAGACTCAACACAAGATGAATCAAGTCAGACTCATCAAGAAGAGTCTGAACCTGCTCCAGACTCTCCAAAGCTTACAACTCAAGAAGCATCTCAGACTCTGGAAGACCAGCATCAGGTTGTTAGTGAAGATCCAAATAAAGAAAGAGATCATCAACCAGACAAATCAACAAGTAACTGGAAGCATAAGTCCAGTCATCCCAAAAATCTTATTATTGGCGAAATTAATGAAGGAATTCGCACCAGATCCAAAAAGCGAGAAGAGTCTAGTGCTGTGGCTCTCGTTTCTGAAATTGAACCAAAGAGCATAGAAGAAGCTTTATCTGATGAAAGCTAGATTGAAGCTATGCAAGAAGAGCTCAGACAGTTCAACATTAATGATGTTTGGGAATTGACATCCAAACCAAAAGGTAAAACTGTTATTGGAGCTAAATGGGTGTTTAGAAACAAGATGAATGAGAAAGGAAAAGTCGTACGAAACAAAGCAAGACTTGTGGCCAAGGGATATACGCAAGAAGAAGGAATAGACTATGATGAGACTTACGCTCCAGTGGCAAGGTTAGAAGCTATTCGACTATTACTTGCGTTTGCTTGTTATAAGAATTTCAGGTTATTCCAAATGGACGACAAAAGCGCCTTCCTAAATGGATTTATCCATGAGGAAGTTTATGTGGAACAACCACCAGGGTTTGAAGACCCAAAGAAGCCAGACTCAGTCTTCAGACTGAAAAGGGCTTTGTATGGTTTAAAGCAAGCACCTCGGGCTTGGTACGACAGATTAAGTAAGTTCTTAATACAAAATGGTTTTGTCAAAGGTAAAGTAGATACGACTTTATTTATCAAAAAGGAAAACAAAAGTTTCTTACTTGTTCAAATATATGTGGATGATATTATTTTTGGATCCTCTAATGAAAGTCTGTGCAAGAAATTTTCTAAGTCTATGCAGGAAGAGTTTGAAATGAGTATGATGGGAGAATTAACATTCTTTCTTGGTCTTCAAGTAAAACAATTGAATGAAGGAACTTTTATTTATCAAGAAAAATATGTTAATGATCTTGTCAAAAGGTTTGGACTGGAAAAGTGCAAAAAGACCGTCATACCAATGTCAAGTTCTTTAAAGATAGACAAAGATAAAGAAGGGAAGAAAGTTGATCAAAAGCTGTACAGGAGCATCATTGGATCACTTCTTTATCTTACTGCTTCTAGACCTGACATTTTGTTAAGTGTTTGCATCTGTGCTAGGTTTCAATCAGATCCTAGAGAATCTCATCTCAGTGCTGCGAAACGCATCATTAAATACGTTGCTTCATCATCAAGCATCGGTCTTTGGTATCCTAAGAAGGGAGTCTTTAATCTTCTGTTTAATCTTCTGGGATATTCAGACGCAGATCTGGCCAGTTGCAGAGTTGATAGAAAGAGCACTTCGGGAACTTGCCAGTTGCTTGGAAGCAGGACAGTGTCTTGGTTTTCAAGGAAACAAAGCACTGTGTCTCTTTCAACAACAGAAGCAGAGTATGTAGCTCTTGGAAGTTGCTGTTCGCAAATTTTATGGATAAAACAACAGCTAAGAGACTTTGAAATTGAAGACTCATGCACGGAGATTAATTGCGACAATACCAGCGCTATCAACCTCACCAAAAATCCAATTCTCCATTCAAGAGCAAAGCATATAGAAATTCGACATCACTTTATTAGAGACCATGTTCAAAATGGAGATGTTTCAATTCAGTTTGTTGACTCAAAGGATCAACTGGCGGATATATTCACAAAGCCTTTGGAGAAAAATCAATTTGAATCTATACGCTCCAGACTCAACATTTTGAGGTATAAGGATATCAAAGTCTAAAGACTTTCAGACTCAGACTTACAAGACTTTATCTGAAAGACAGTCTTGGCACGACCATCAGACTGTAAGTCTTTCTCTCTCTAATTTAATCTTGAAAAGGTACGATCATCAGACTGTGTTTTAATTGTTTAATCGACGTAACTATTGCATCGTTTCATTTTCAAAAAGGAAGTTATTTTTTAAATGGCTATTTTTGCGGAAGAAGACAGTTATTTTGAAAAGGCATTTTTTTATTTCCTTTGTGACGGTTCGTTTATTTCTCTTTTTAACTGATCGTGCACTGTCGATTCCTCTTCACTTCACTCTTGAAAACCCTAGAAAGCATCGATCCTCCATTTCCATTTGTCTTTTTTGATTAATCTTCAAAAAGTTGTCATCTTTCCTGGGAAAATCAAGCAAGGAATCTTCCAAAAACTGAGAAAGATGTCATCTTCAAGAAAGTCTTCGAGAATCGCAAGCAGGGGACCATGGCAAATGAGTGAGGGGCCTACGCACTTCGATCTTACTGAGGAGGAAGTGAATCCAAAACAGCAAGCGAGCCCATAACATTCTTAGCAGCGTCATTCTCCACCATCTAGTCCTCAAGGCGTTGATCATCAACATCAGGAAGAAATCATCGAGGATGCAGACCCCGTAAGAGTTCAAAAGCCCACTTTTATTTACAAGCTATATCGTGCCTTAAAAGGAACTCGTACTCCTTTGAACTATGTTGATGACTTTCTTAAAGACAAAGGATATAGGAACGAATATATCTTTCTGGGGAAAATGGAAAGTTTGGGAATTGCTCGTAAAGGGGTGGCTGAGGAAACCTTTGCGAATATCCCAAGTGATCCTCGTGACCGGGGGCCGAATCTTGTAGATGGAAATGATGATGACAAATTGTACAGCCTATTTCAACCGAAAATGGGTATTGCGGCTGAAACTCAAGGAAAAATGGGAGATTTGTTCAGATCAAAGGAACAAAAGGATCTGTACTCGAAATTGCTTAAGCGTGGGGGTAATAAACCCTAGGAGTGTCGATTTTGATTTTCTGGATGCTGTGAGTGTGAACTTGAGGGAAAAGTTCAATCATCTTCAACTTGAAAAGTTCTGTTCTGACAATACAGAGGCTTATGCTGAATTAACTGCATATTTCTATTCAAATCTTAGCTTTTTGGATGCGAATAGATTCTCCTTCAGCGTTAAAGACCAAGATTATGTTGTGGACATGAACATGCTGGCAGATGTGTTAGGAGTTGAAAGAGGAAAATATCAACCGATTAAAGTATCCATTGCTCGAGCCACACTTGAACTGGTGAAGGACAGGAGAACAGATGAGAAGATCACCTATTTAAGGATGAGTGCATTCAACATCTTGCTTCACAAGATTGTGATTAATTGCCTCCGACCGAAATCAACCTCCAAGACTGATGTTTCAAGTTCAGAGGCCAAGCTGATGTATGCCATTCTCTTTGGAAAAAGGTTTTCTCTCCCTCACACTATTATGTTTCACATGTATAGAGCAATGATGAAGGATAGAGGTCAACTCCCTTACCCAAGCCTTGTTACGAAGTTATTCAGACATCTGAATATTCAGCCTCCACAAATCTTTTGTGTTCGACCATGCGATCATATGGTGGTAGGACTGAAAATGGTGACCAAAATGCGTCTGAAGGAACTGAGCAAGGAATTGGAGAAATTCAAGGAGAAGACTCCTGCCAAATCTCATCAAATCTCTTCTGCATCTAAGAGAAAAGGGAAGGAGCCCATGGTTGCTCCATCCAAGAAAAGAAGAGCTCTCCTCGTTGAGGATGAAGATGATAACGAAGACATCACCATCTCTGCAATGGCTTTGAAGAATTTGAGTCGTCCTGTTCCACAGAAAGAATCGGAACAAATGACGAAAGAAGCAGAGGAGAAGGAAGAAGAAGAAAGAGAAGCTGAAAAAGAAGCAGAGGAGGAAAGACCTGAAAAAGAAAGAAGAGAAGAAGGAGAACCTAAGGAAATCTCTTCTCCACCTATAGACATGGAAACAGGGGGAGATCAGGAGAAAGGAGGAAAGTCTTTATATCCTGATGCAAGTGAAGGAGTCAGTCGTTCGCCTGCAGACCCAGAGGATGTTTATACATCTCAATTTCCAAAAGAAGGTCATGAAGCTTCATCGCCAAACCTGCGAGATTATGCTGATCTACCATCGTCTGCATTTACTCCATCAGATCGAGCCAAAGCAAGTACTCAGACTGATAATGGAGCAGATTTTCGCAGAATCATGGATATTCTATTGGAAATGCGAGGTCAAATTTATGCCTTGGGATGTGAAGTTCAAAGCTTGAAGAATGAAAGTCAAGCTTCTTCCTGTTCATTGAATGATAAGATGCAAGCCCTCTCTGTTCAGAATCAGGCCAATGCCAAGAGTGAGGAGATTGCACAGCTGAAGGAAGACTTCAAAAGGCTGGAAGGCATCGTTCAGTCTATGGAAGATTTCCAGCTTGTCCGCGTTCCCAAGCAATCTTGACTTCATCTCATTCTTTTTAATGATGACAAAAAGGGGGAGAGATGCAAGATTTGATCAAACTTTATCATTAAACTTTTAACTGTTTGTTGGATTGTTATTGTTTGTTGTTTTAACTCTGTTTGACTTTGTTTTGTGTCTGGATGAGAACTGAACTAGACTTGGACTTGACTGCTTCTATTAACGAGTATTGATATCTTATGGATGGCTTTATTATATACTAGACTAACCTATTTTCTGTGGTTGCAGATTCTAGTGTTATTCTTTTAGCCATTTATCTCTATAAGATATGCATATGTGTTTGAGAAATGTTTTGCAGGTCAAAGTTATCCAAATCTGCAGGAAAGTTTTGTCACCATCAAAAAGGGGGAGATTGTTGGAGAAATCCTCTTGAAGTATTTTGAAGTTGACAAAACATTTCTATCAGTCTAGTCTGAAGGCTTGCAGACTCTGATATTTAAAATCTGAAGACTTCCGGACAGCCAGACTCAAGACTCAAAGTCTATCCTCATTGACAGTCTCTAATCCGTTGAAGAAAGGTTATCCAGAACTGGATGTTCCGTTAAGGATTTAACCTTATCATCTGGAGAAGATCTCGTGGCTGGAAAAGACGTAACAGAATCCTTTGATTGATCAAGATTGATTCAATGATTGAAGATTCGATGATTGTCTAAATATTATTGGAAGGTTCTACTTATGGAAACCGAGATCCTGATTGTATGGGCGAACAGGATTGATGGGCTATCAACACGTTCCTTTAATAGCTCGAACAATCTTCCTAATTGATTCCGTCCAACGGGTAGATTGGAGGAATTCCTTTGGTAAGTGCCAACGGGTGTGATGGCATAAAGGAGTATATAAGGAAGACGTTCTTAGTTGTTCGAGGTGTGCGCGATAGAAGAATTCCAAAGTCTGAAACTCCTTTTTGTTTAGACAATTCCTTTGAGCGAATACTTGTATACAAAAGAGAGTCTATATTTGTGGGAAACCTTGAGGAGGTGTGGTAGAACATCTACACTGTGGAATCAAGGCAAAGCTATGCTGTAACTTCTCTTTTGATCATAGTGAAATCCAGCCGGTGGGCCGTCAGTGCGGAAGAGTGGACGTAGGCTTGGAATAAGCCGAACCACTATAAATCCTGTGTTCAATTTTCTCCTCCTTACTCTCTTTACTTTGATCGTATTTCATTTTGTTAATCAAGAGAGAATTTCCTTTCTATCAAATCGCTTCCGTATCTCGATAAATTGTTTGCGCACCTATTCACCCCCCCTCTAGGTGTTTATACTAGCTATCTCACCATTCACATACACATTCACATGCCTATAATGTGGCTTCATTTGACGAATGTTATTCTTCACCTCACACAAAGTTGGACCAATGCATCAGCCACTTCATCTAATTCTGCCTCTCCTTTCTTCCTAATACTGTCGCTCATTTCTTTTGTCTTCTTCCTCATGCTATCTCCATCTTTCTCCACCACCACATCTTTGATCACCTTCGCTATCTCCGATCTCTCAAGCTCTCCGCTCTTATTTCTCTTCACCTCCAATCCAACCCCAACCTGCTCAACCAACCGAGCATTCATTGGCTGATCGAGTTGCATTGGCATCGCGATGATCGGGACCCCAGACTTCATGCTCTCCATGACGGAGCCCCATCCACAATGACTCACAAACCCACCGATGCTTGGATGCTCCAGAATCTTTCCTTGCGGTGCCCATCCATCTATCACCGATCCTCTATCTCTTACTCTTTCCAAGAAGCCCCCAGGCAATGCCTCTTCAAGCTCAATGCTTTCTCCTACAGGAAACCTAATGACCCAAAGGAAGTTGACATTACTGAGCTCCAATCCATGAGCAATCTCTTCTCTATCTTTCTCAGTGAGAAAATATTCAGTACCAAATGACACGAAAACTGTAGATAGTTTATCTCTCTTGTCAAGCCACTCAATGATGCTATCTCCATCTTCTATATTGCTAGGGTCTTCCACAAGTGGACCAACAGGCACCACTTTCTTCCCCCGAGTAACTTGAGAGATAATCTATGTACTTCCCTTCCAGCTCTCTAAAGGTCTTCATCAAGATGAAGTTGGAGGACCTCTCAACACATTGTGGAGCCCTATAATCCGCAGCATCCCGAGAGTCTTCTGCTGCCTTAATGATTTTCGCCAGCTCGTAATCATGGAGAAAAATTTCTCCAAACGGGAACTCATTGCAGGTGTTCTTCATCACATGGAGCATAAATGAAGACGACCCTGCACCAGACATGAAGACGACCGACGGCACGCCATGAGATTTTGCTACTTCTGGTGCCCATGGTTGGAGAAAGTCATAGACGAGCAAATCGGGGCTGAGACTCTTGACGATATTGTTGAAGCCAGGGCTCGCCATGTCAAAGGCCAACATGAGGGTTTTCATGAGGTGGGGAGGCAAGCCTTTGGTTGTGTGATAATGGGGAGGGAGGTCAGGCAAAGAAGGGATGTGAAGCTCGACAAGTTCAATGGAGGATGAATATTTCTTGGAAATCTTGGGTTTGATGGAGCTGAGGTTGACTGGAGTGGAACACAAATGAATGTGGAAGTTTCTCGCGGAAAGCCTCTTTGCTAGCTCTAAAAATGGTGATATGTGGCCATGAGCAAGCCATGGCAACATCAAAACTTTAATGGGTCTCTGCATATTGTCCATCCAGATCTCAAGTCTCTCTCTTGTTTCTTTTTTCTTAACTGTCTATCTCTAATGGGTATATGTAGCAGTGGAGAGAAACAGACGATACAGGCCAAACCACACTGTCTGACTGAGGTTGGAGAGAGAGAGAGAGTCGTGAAAGGTCTGACTAAGGTTGGAGAGAACAAAGAGAAAGAGAGATGCCAAAAGAAAAACTAACATTTTTAGGCTTTATAAAACCGGCTTTGAATTCGATTTGATTGATCCGGTGCCTAGGTGGTTCTTTACTCGGAGAATCAAACCATTCCAATGAGGTAATAATTTGTATCTAAATATTTTCATGATGATAAAAATATTTTCTTTGTTCATTACAAATGATAGGAAAATATTTTTCAAATCAGTCATTTTCCGTAAAATAAACAGAACCTTAATTAGGTTTAGTTGGTTTTGGTGGACCAAAATAGAATGAAGTAAGCATTTTGATTTTGTGGATTTTTAGTCCCTACCATTCCATTAAAAGGTTTATTTGGGAACCATTTTCCGAATGAGCTTTGGGCTCTAAAGGCCCTTAAGCAAATTTGAGTAACAAATCTTTTCCAAAGATTTCTCTTAAAAGTTAAATCAAACACATCAGATAAAGTGAACGATTGCAGGACCTAACTTAGGAGAGAGACTGTACAATGTGACTTGGTACAAGTGAAATATCACGGACCACCTTAGGAGAGGGACACTACCATGTGACTTGGTACAAGTGAAATATCACGGACCACCTTAGGAGAGGGACAATACCATGTGACTTGTTACTTCACCATAGTTTTGACAGTTCATGAAGAATGGAGTGGTCCAAGGTAGGGCGGCTAGCAGACAAATCTAATCTCGCCCTTCAACATCAATAGGTAATTCAGTAGCAGACTCTACTGCCACCTAGAGAAAACAAAAGATAGATGATTGAAACTTCATGATGTAGAGTGAAAACAGACGATAAAGCTCGGATAAAACAATCCACAGCACGCTTCCAGAGTTTAGAGAGAACTCTCTTTAAGTTATTCACAAATTCAATCTTCAAGAGATGAATTATAGCAAACTCAAGCCATGCGTGGAGACCTAAGGTAGGGAATCAGTAAAAATATTTAAACTAGGATATTCTAACTGATTAATAACTATCGCCCTTATTCGAATAAAATCAAGCCAAGATTCAAGAAATGACAAAGATAAGGAAATAAAGGTGAAATCACCCTTTCTAAATTATAAACGAAAAAATCATCAACATATTAAAAATTAAATCCAAATCTAACTTCGGTTATTGCGTCCAGCAGCATATTCTCTCTATTTTAAGGAACCCCTCTTGAATTTCTATCCAAAAATCATCAACAAATCAAAAATTCTCGATTGCCCTCCGCATTATATTCCCTCTGTCGGGGAAAAAAAAATCGACCTCGAGATCTAAAATGTTGGATCATTCCGTTAAGCAATTATTTTTCAATCCACATAAGGTTTGGATCAACATCCACACGGCCATCGACTTTTCCTTGCTTCGAGAAGATGGATCACCTTGGTTTTGCAAGTGAACCGTCAACTAAATCAAATCGATTTCGGGAGAAATTAGTGCCATGATGCTATTCTTGCTCGTGTCTTGTTGTCAACCGCTGCCATAAGTTTACTCTTATCCCTTAAGATGCATTTCTTTGATGGAAAATAAATGAGTTGAAATTCTTAAAAATGATCATTTGCAAATTTGTCTAGAGTTAGTCCCATTTGGGTTTCCCTTAGACCAAGCCGCTCTGCAAATTTGTCTAGAGGTTGCCTCGAATCCTGTTTTATGGTCTGTTGATATGCCTTGAGACGAGTCCCCAAGGGCCGCATCCCCTGATCTTCATTAGCAGGACGGTTCGTCCCGTGACCCTCCAAACCAGACATGACTCCGAACTAGGAAAGCTGATTTTGAAGACAAACGACGCGGTCCAAACCACAAAATCACACATTTGATGAACACGATTAACCAAATGGATAACAAAAACAATTCTAATATGCCAAGTATCTGTTCGATTTAGTTTTCTGCGGGGTTTCGACTACTAAAAAGGGTAATTAGTTTTAAAGGCGTTTATCCAGCACTTTCGCTCTACAACGCATCCGCAGTTACAGCAACTTCCAGCAGCTTTTGAGAAGTTGCTCCACCTTGCTTTTAGGTACTGAGGTCGTTGTATTACCAATCAATCGTACACGTCACAAAATAACCACACGGTAACCAAGCTATAATTTAATCACCAATTATCCAAACGAGCTTTAAGAGATTGTGACACATTTTGGATAGATATTCTATAATGTATGCTTTTATTTTCCTTTTAGGGTCCTTTAATTGCAAAAATTCAGTAAGTTGAAAAAAGATTTCGTAATTTTGATTTTTTTAATCAATTAAGCATATGAGCTAATAAAAAAATACTTCCACCACTTATATTTAAGTGTAAAAGACTTTCATTAATAAGGAAAACATTGTCGGTGAACTCATTTTCTAAATGATATAAACGATTAAGAAGCGGAAAATCTTTTTGAATGGTTGATTTTCTGCTAAACAAATGGAGTAAAGATTTGTTTCTTTTCTTGACAAATAAAGCTTTAATATCATCCTTTTGAAAGGGCTTTCCTAGCATTATATCTTTTGGGCCACAATGAAAATAACGGTGTTTTATGAATCACAAATTCTTGAAGTAGACTCCGTCATAATTTTTAATTATTTATTATTTATCTTTTTATGATTCAGAATAGATTGTTAAAACATTCATATAAGCATTTTTCCTTCCGAAGTTGTTGAATTGTGCATGTGCAAGCTTAAGTAGCTTAGATCGTCAGAAAGCCATGTGTTGTATGGAGTCATGGACTTTTGGGCCTTTGTTCTTGTTTAATGTAGGTGATAAAACGGGCCATTGATCCATATTTCAACTCGACTTTAATGGCTTCAGTGATATATGGATTGCCTAGGATTTAGAAAAAGTAGGAATGGGTTTAACAAACCAAAGACCAACTAATGGTAGGTTCAATTTATGTTTGGAAAGAACCCATTTTCAACCTGTCTAATAGAAGAGTAACAATACTTGGGGCATCTTGCTCTTGCACTCTCTAATATAATAATAAAGAAAATCAGCCGAATTAGTTTCTTCAATAACATGTAGGACCAAAACATACATGCATACATATTGAGATATTAAATGTAAATCACATTGTTTTTCTATAGTAAGATCTAATGATGGATCTGAAAGAATTCTAGTCCTGCCTGTAATGAGAAAAAAAAAAAACATTAAAACGAGTTATGAAAATGCTTGTGTAACCATACAGACATTTATGTAGTGCATTATCTCAAATTCAAGTGTTTCTGAATTCTTTCACAAACTCCGTACGTATAAAAGTAAATAACTGGAAATGTGAGAAATGGGTTCCATCTCAAGCACTCTCTGCTAGTCAAAAAGGAGAGGGAGTAGGCGTCACTAGCTTCTCTCTACATCTCTCTGTCTTTGACATGCTTAATGGCACATGTTATATCAATCAAGTTAAGTTTTCCTATTGACTGCAAGGAAAATGTACATCATGTCCCTAAACTAGGACTGAGTTTCCCACAATGACATTTGTCCTATCATGATAAAGCTAAGCGTAGGCCACAGACGACGGGTTTGAATTGCTAAAAAATACAGGCTCGACTTTGCAGGTTCATCCCACTTGAATTTGCTCAGATACTTGATATTTCAGAAATCATAATCAAATGAGGATCCAACCTCATTGGGATTAAAACTCCTCATCACAACCACAGGGAAATGGGTGGCTCCATACCTATCAATGGTCTTGACCACCACATTGGGATCAAACCTCCTCATCACAACCACAGTATACATTCTAATGACAACAGTCCCAAGACAAATTGACGGGCCATTTATGTGAAAAATTGGCAGGACAACCAAATACACATTCTCGGAGTCTAGGTACTCGTATTGAGAGGCTTCAAACCTTGCAAAGAGATCCCACATGGCGATGAAAGTACCATGTGTGAGCACAACCCATTTGCTCATGGCCATAGTGTCGGATGAGTACACTATAGCCCCAACACAGAAGCACCAACGATGAATCCGGAGCGGGATGAGGAAGCACCAGAAGCACTAGCGATGTGTCGGAGGCGGTGAATCTAAGCTCAGATGCGATGGGCAAACTCTTGGGAGGGCGAGATTTTCGAAAGAGGGCGTTGTGCGGCTTGAGGGAGTGACGACGGCGGAGGTAGAGACGGAGGCAATGTGCCAAAGGTGGCGGATCTGAGCTCAAACGCGACGGGCGGGCTTCTGGGAGGGAGAGATTTTTGAAAGAGGGCTTCGTGCAACCTGACGGAGTGGCTCCAAGACGGCGGAGGGGTCGTGCCGGATGCGACCGGCGAGCTCTTGGGAAGGAGAGATCTTTCACAGAGAGATAGAGAGGGAGGGAGAGGGAGGGTGACTTCATGCGGCTTGATGGAGAAGACAGAGGAGAGAGGGCGCTTCAAATGCAAAGGGCGGGAGAAGACATATAAAAGGACGTAGCGATTAATGAAGAGAGGGAAAGAGAAGGCAAAAATTTTGGCTTCAAAAAAGTGGGACCTGGGCTCCACGTGGAGCCACATGGCAGAACGTGTCGCCTCTTGATTGGGCCAGCGCACGGTGACGTGGCGCGCCCGACCCATCCAATATTTTCTCATGAAAAGCAGTAGTCACTAGACAAAAAGCAAATCGGAGAAGCAGGTGGAGATGCTTCGGGTTGATTCTATTGGTAGCCGACATTCTTATGATAAGTCCTTTTATTTTACCGAATCTCACGCCCGTTGTTTAATTCAATCTGTGGATCAATATCGTTGGCCGGGACGTGCCCACATTATGCATTTATGCCCCACCACCTTCGACGTAGTTATATCATGAACATATTTGGACAGACATCTAAACATTTAAAAAACCTGAAATGGTTGATAAATGAAAAAAAAAAAAAAAGTTACTGTTTTTATCTTTGCAATATTTCCTAGGATCTGTATTTAAATTTTGTAGTCTTGTATCAAATAGAAGTTACTTTCACAAAATATATCCTTTCTCTTTGCAATATTCACAATATTAACATGAAACTTAAAACGAGAATATCTATGTATGATGTCACGATAGATTCTCTTTGCTTGGACTAAGTCGAATTGATCAAATAAGGCCAAAACAATGGGTCTAATAAACCAAAGACCTACTAATGATAGGTTCAATTTTTATTTTTTATTTTTAGGTAAAGGGTAAGAGATATATTGACTTTTAAACTAAGAAGCTATACAGCTGTACAGCAAGGGTTCTCAGCACCAAAAATCTTACACTCATGATGACATAACAAGTCAAGACAAGCGGAAAGGTGTCGAGAGCAAGAAAGAACAAACAGCAAAAGAACAGAAACAAAGCAGCCAGACAGCAACAAAGAGACAGCCGAAAACATTGGCCAACAACAGAAGAGGGGAGAGGCAAGCAACCACCAAAACAATGACAGCTCACACAACAAACAAGTCACAGACTAAAAGCAAACTAGGGGGACGACAACACCACATTTGAAGGTCACACGACAGCAACTTTGAAGGAGCAAGATAGCCAGAACCCACCTCAACAGTGCCTTTGACGAATAGGAAGCAGTTGCTTCATCAAAGAAACATAACCGCACCAGCAAAGAGAACCTCCGAGAGGAAAAGGAGGGTTGGGATAACCTCCTACTACGCTTGAAGAAACCGCGACCTGGCATCTTGCTCTCACACTTTCAACGTGTATAATCGAAGAACCCACTTTCAACTTGTATAATCGAAGAGTAATAAAACTAAGGGCATCTTGCTCTCGCACTCTCTAATATATTAATAAAGAAAATCAGCCGTATTAGTTTCTTCAATAACTTGTAGGACCAAAACATTCATACATATTGAGATTAAATATAAACCACTGTATATAAATCACTGTTTTTTTATAGTCCAAATTTCTTATAATCAATACTTGAACACACTCAATTATAGGAATGCAAATGATAAAAGGAAGAACATGACATGAGTCAATGTTATAGAGCGAAATTTCGCGTATATAAAGCCGAAGTAATGATGACCTTGATCTTTAACTTACACTTCAAAGATGAGATAAGATCCTTATTCTTCAGATTTTTGGGCCTATTGGGCTCTGGTTGCGCACCATGACTACTTCTTGTTTTCCTTCTTTATCAGGCGCAGAACATAAGGCTGCGTTTGTTTTTGTTCTTTATTTCTGTTTTTAAACACTTTTTTTGTTTTTCTATTCCTGGGAACAAAAAAGGAACAGAAACGCGTTTGGGTGCGTTTTTGTTCCAAAATTGTTTTTTTTTTCCCAGAAACACATCTGGAACAGAAATAAGAAACAAAAAAAAGTTGTTTCTTGTTTCTGGAACACGTTTTAGAAACACTTTTTTGTTTATTTTCTTTTCTATTTTTTCTTCTTCTTTTCTTCTTATTTTTTTCTTTGTTTGTTCTTTGGCCGGTCGCCGACCTTGGCCAGGGCCGGCGACCGACCGTGGAGGGCCGGCGACGCCGTCGGGGGCCGGCGAACTCGCCGGAGCGTCGCCGGCCCCCGGCGACACCGAGCCTCGCCGGCCGCTGGCAAAGCTCGAGCTCACCTTGGCTGGGCGAGCTCGAGCTCGCCCAGATCGCGCGAGCCCGACCTCGCCCAGCGGCCGGCGACGCCGAGCCTCGCCAGCCGCTGGGCGAGGTCGAGCTCACCTTGGCTGGGCGAGGCCGCCGGCCAAAAGAAGAAAAAAAAACGAAAAATAAGGAAAAATAAATAAGAAAATAAGAAAGAAAATAGAAAAAATATTAAAAAAATAAAAAAATTATACAAATTTACCAAACGTGTTTCTGTTTATTTTTTATTCTCGGAACAAGTTTATCAAACACGTTTTTTTGTTCAAAAATTGTTCCCCGGAACAGAAACACTTTTTTCTATTTCTGTTCCCTGGAACAATTTTTAAACAGAAATGTTACCAAACGCGCCCTAAGTAGACGCGGATGTCTCTATCGGCGAATCGCTTGGAGAGCTCGAGGAATGGAGAGATGCGGCCATGAGCAAGCCATTGAAGAATGAGAATACTTGTGAATGGGTCTCTCTGCGGGCTCATTTCTTGTTTTTTTCTAGTTCACTCTGTTTTTGGGTGTTTGCTCTAGGGTTGGTTTTTGAACGTTCAGCAAGTGTGCATAGGTTATATGGGAAGAGGACGGTGATTCAGAGGCTATCTTTGCATGCGGTTGTGCGCGCATGAAACGTGGCCAAGAGGTGGAGGACAGAAGCGGAAACATTGCGTTGATGGACATGCATGGAAGCAGGTCTAAAGGGCTTATTATCAGTATCATGAAGCGAGTAACGACCCAATAATGTTGGATACTCTAAAATTGATTTACTTCCCTGATGTATTAAACAACGTTACAAATTATAACTAGGGCTCAGTAATATCTTTATTTGTGATTTTGAATACCAACATGGCAAGACTAAATTATGCATGACCTTTTGTTGTCGGTAATATCAACTCAAGGCAACATTCGAAAAAGGTTGTAGGATTTCTTTCTGCCCTCATACGCGGGGACGTACGTATATATTGCAATCCAAAAACGAAGCTGCTCTAGGAAAAAAAAATTCCCGGCAAAAAATTTGACCTTCTGCATACACGATTATTGAAAGCTACAACATAAACTCAACGAACAGTCAAACGCTACCAGTCGCTACTCCGCAAAGCTTCACGATCGCATCCTCCACTTCATCAATCTCTTCATCTCCTTTGTTCCTAATGCCGATGCTCACTTCTTTGACCTTATTCCTCACACGCTCCCCACCTTCCTCCACCACAACGGCCTTGATCACCTTCGCAATCTCCTTCCTCTCGAGCTCTCCACTCTCATTCCTCATTACCTCCAATCCGACCCCAACGTCCTCAACGATCCTTGCGTCAAGTGGCTGGTCGAGATGCATTGGCACCGCGATGATCGGGACTCCGAACTTCATGCTCTCCATGACTGAACTCCATCCACAGTGACTCACAAATCCACCAACGCTTTGATGTGCTAGAATCCTAGCTTGTGGTGCCCATCCCTCTATCACTAGTCCTCTATCTCTCACTCTTTCGAGAAATCCCCTAGGAAGTGCCTCTTCAAGCGTGATGTCCTCTTCCACAGGAAATTTAACCGCCCAAATGAAGTTGACACTGCTAAGCTCCAACCCATAGGCTATCTCTTCTCTTTCCTTCTCCGTGAGGAAGTACTCCGTGCCGAAGGACACGAATATGGTCGACGATCTTTCTTTTTTATCAAGCCACTCAGTTATGTGATCCCCATCCTCTTGGACAGGATCTTGAACCAGCGGGCCGACGGGCACTACTTTCTTCTCCAAAAGATCACTTAGGTAGTCGATGTATTTGCCCTCCAATTCCCTAAAGGTCTTCAGGAAAATTAGGCCCGACGATTGGTCAATGCACCGCATGACCCTTTCCGTGTCGCTCATGCCATTCTCTGATGTTTGTTCCATTTGGTTCCTATACTTTGCCATCCAGTGGTCTTGAAGACGAATCGCCTTGAAAGGATACTCATTGGCCGGCCTCTTGATGGAGTGGAGTACAAATGAACTCGCCCCTGCTGCCACACTCGCGAAGTTGACCGCCGGGATGCCATGCGACCTCGCAACTTCCGGCGCCCACGGGAGGAGATAATCAAAGATAAGCATATTGGGTTGGCGATCAGAGATGATGTCGGAGAGGTTAGGGCCCGCCATGTCGAAGGCCATCTTCAGTTTCGGCATGAGGTGAGGCGGCAAGCCCCTAGTCGTGTGGTATTGAGGAGGGAGACCAGGCAAAGATGGGACATGGAGCTCCACGAGCTCAATAGCGGAGCAATATTCATGAGGGATTTTGATGGAACTAAGGTTGACAGGACTTGAACATAGGAAGATGTGGAAGTTCCTTTTCGAGAGCTTTTTGGCTAGCTCTAGAAACGGACCTATGTGACCATGAGCAAGCCATGGAAGCATGAGAACACTTATTGTTCTTCTTGTCGTAGCCATGCTCGATGTGATTTTTCGCGTGTGCGACTCTCTTAGCTAATTATTATTCGCCCTAAGCTTTTGATCATTTTGGATTGAGATGGCAATTTATAGAAGAATGGCGAATTTGATCATCTGTCACGGGTACCTTCTTCTTTCTTTAATATTTCTCTCTGTCTTTGGCCAAACAAAAAGGCTGACTACTCCAATTAGGATTTGGTGGCATTTACGTAATGGCATATGCGGGTTTACGTAATGGCATATGCGGGAGAGAGATGGGATCGTCAGCCGTGACTCCATGAGAAATATGACATTTCAAAGTTTGTAGACTTCTTCAAGTCAAGTGAGGGAAGACAGCATTCGCATAATATTCAATGAACACTGATTTGGCTAGTTTCCGCTCGTGAAATCCCAAAAGATGGCTTATAGATGGCATTCAATGATTGTTTTAAAAGAAAAATGGCAAATCAACTTGCATTATGCGACTTGTTCGAAAGTTCTCGTCATTGTTGACAGGTTCAACCAATTATCATCAACTTGGTAAAAGTGATATATGTGTATAAATGCTTGCTCTTATACATAATAATAATAATAATAATAATAATAATAATAATAATAATAATAATAATAATAATAATAATAATAATAATAATAATAATAATAATGATGATGATGATGATGACGACGAGGACGATGATGATAAGAATGAGGCTTGCTCATACATACATACATACATACATACATACATACATACATACATACATACATACATATATATATATATGTAAGCATATAAGCATGGTTTGATTTTGTGAATGCAAAAGGAAAACCTAATCCTAAAAATTTTACAATCTTAATCGAGAATTTTTAATATATATGTTTTTAAGGTACTACAAAGTACAAACCAGTTACCTACCTACACTATGCCGTATAAAGGTAACATTCGAACTTTGATGTCCACCTCCTAAATTATTACTATAATTTCAAATGTAAATTATTACTATAACTTCTAGCTAGTATATAAGAATGAAATTTCCTAATTACAATTACGTTATTTATCTTCTTTATTTTCTTATGTTACCGTGAGTTTGTCAAAATGTAAAGATTAAGCTGTTGGGAGAGACTCCTCAATTTGTGCGTGCTACAAATTGTCATAGAATGAGATTCTGCCAGCCTCGATGACCTAGGTGGTTACGAATCCAACGTTTATTGCTAAAAGTTTTCAATTTTACCAGCAGAATGTCATACCATTCTTGTTCAACGCAGTCGAAATTCAACAATCCTCGATGATCTAGGTGGTTAAAAATCCAACGTTTATTGCTAAAAGTTTTCAATTTTACCAGCAGAATGTCATACCATTCTTATTCAACGCAGTCGAATTCAACAATACCTTTTTCATGGTCAAAAAGAGGAAGCTTCCGAACTTGGAACGAAAATTATTCCACACATGGCCTCTGGTTAGTAATTTAAACCCGCCGAGTACATCCTGTGCTTCGATCAGAATGCTACGGGTGTCGGAAATCCGACTCCTGCTCTTGGGTATGTGCCGCCGGGGATTTGGTAGTAGTAACACATCATTCGAATCTTTAAAATTGGCCACTCAACAATAATTTCAAAGACTTATTTCTTTTTTTAATTTGAGTCATACAAATGAAATAATTACACATACAAATTGAAACTTATGAGAATCTAAAAATAATTACATGAGTAAAATTATCAAAAAAGTTCCAAATATATTGCACCTATGCCAATTCAATTAGAAACCTTTTTAATTTGGCATATTCCGTTGTATATCTTTTGACTATTTGATAATTTAGTTATAAACTTTTTAACTATACCAATTGAATTTTAAACTTTTTAACGATTTTTTAATTTAGTTCTTCCAGCTAACTTTGGTCGGAAGTAGCAAACGTGATTGTCCAGTCAACACCGATCATCTTAAGTGGCAAGACTAGCGCATGAACATTTGGCAATGATGCAGACGGTTTTTTATTTTTATTTTTGAAATACCAAAAAAGGTTATATATTAGGCTTTGTCTGGCATCTCTTTGGAAGACTACGTAGAAAACCGAATAGGATAATAATGATGTAGTCTATTCTCGGACTCCATATTCAACCCGAGAGTTGCTTAACAATTAAAACTTGCAATACAAATTAATCATGATATTATAATCAAACTATCTTCTTCTTCATATTCTTATATTCCTTCCAATTTGTACAAAAACTTATAGGATAACTGATTCTACAACTCAATTTTAATGATTTGCATCATGATGGTGCCACTTTTGAAAGGCTTGCAATTTATGATGGTACGTTGTAAATTCATCGGCATATGCATAATTCTGAACAGGGCTTCTTCCGCTGTCTCATTACTATTATAGAATCTAATTAAAATGCCACTACTACAATACAAATAATCAACAAGTTACTAAACATATCGAGAAAAACTTCACAGCATTACGATGGCAAGGTTATTGTCAGGGTCAGGGGACCATAGACGCACACGATAGCCATACAAATGCCATTACATGGCCTTCATTTTGACACATATTCTTCTTTATATCCCACACAAAGTTGGACTAAAGCATCAGCCACTTCAACTAATTCTCCCTCTCCCTTATTCCTAACACTGTCACCCATTTCTTTTGCCTTCCTTCTCACACCGTCTCCATCTTTCTCCACCACCACATCTTTGATAACCTTCGCTATCTCCGATCTCTCAAGCTCTCCGTTCTTATTTCTCTTCACCTCCAGTCCAACCCCGACATCCTTGACCATCCGTGCATTTAACGGCTGATCGAGTTGCATCGGTATTGCGATGATCGGGACCCCAGATTTCATGCTTTCCATGATGGAGCTCCATCCACAATGACTCACAAACCCACCAATGCTCGGATGCCCCAGAATCATTCCCTGTGGTGCCCATCCATTTATCACCAATCCCCTATCTCTCACTCTTCCAAAGAACCCCTCAGGCAATGCCTCTTCAAGCTCAATGCTCTCTCCTACGGGAAACCTAATGACCCAAATGAAGTTGACATTGCTAAGCTCCAATCCATAAGCAATCTCCTCTCTTTCTTTCTCATTGAGAAAATATTCAGTACCAAATGACACAAAAATAGTAGAAGATTCTTCTCTCTTGTCAAGCCACTCAATGATGCCATCTCCATCTTCTATGTTGCTAGGGACTTCCACAAGTGGACCAACAGGCACCACAATTTTCCCCAAGAGACTTGAGAGGTAGTCCATATACTTCCCATCCAGCTCTCTAAAGGTTTTCAACAAGATAAAGTTGGAGGACCTTTCAACACATTGTAAACACCTATCTTTGTTGCTCACGCTGCCTGTGGAGTCGTCTATCATGTCGGTGAGTTTTGCCTGCTCGTAATCATGAAGACGAATTGCTTTGAAGGGGAACTCGATGCTGGTGTTCTTGATCATATGGAACATAAAAGATAGCGTCCCCGCACCAACACTGAAGAAGACGACCGAAGGGAAGCCATGAGACTTCGCCACTTCTACCGCCCACGGTTGGAGAAAGTCATGAATGAGCAAATCGGGCCCCAGGCTCTTGACGATATCAGAGAAGCCAGGGCTCGCCATGTCGAAAGCCACTTTGAGGGTGCTCATGAGGTGAGGAGGCAGGCCTTTGGTTGTGTGATAATGGGGAGGGAGGTCAGGCAGAGATGGGAGGTGAAGCTCGACAAGTTCAACAGAGGATGAATATTTCTCGGAAATCTTGGGTTTGATGGAGCTAAGGTTGACAGGAGTGGAACAAAAGTAAACGTGGAAGTTTCTCGTGGAAAGCCTCTTTGCTAGCTCTAAATATGGTGATATGTGGCCGTGAGCAAGCCATGGCAACATCAGAACTTTGATGGGTCTCTGCATATTGGCCATCCTGATCTCAGGTCTCTCCCTTAGCTATCTATCTCTGATGGTTATATATGGCAGTGGAGAGAAAACCCAAGGACACCACGTAATGGAGAATTTGACTGATCTGGATGAGGAGGAGAAAGGTCGAGCCGCAACATGTATTTAGAATGGGTGCTGGTGGCTTCAGGTTCTGTCTCTGTGGTCAAGTTGTTCCAGTTGTCTGGCTTGTCGCTTTTCGAAGGGAAAAGCCAAGTTGAATTTGGACTCCTATTTGTCATTTTTGGATTTGCCATCATGGATGACGCAATGAACAAATGAGGCCCCAACTCCCTCCTACGAGTTCTTGAAATTTCGTGAAGAGGAATACAAGGAATGGCGGCGAACAAGTACAGACAAATCTAATATATTGTCAGTCAAACCTACGTGTCCTCTCGAGGAGCGAGGCCTCAAGACCATTAGGTGATTGACCCAAGACTACTGTCGCGCCGGAAAAGAGAAAAAAAAAATTATTGGACTGCGTGGTGACGCAGCAAAAAATAGGCGATAAACAAGAATAAAGCAATTCTAATAAATAGTACACACCAAAACGCAACCCGCTCGCATGCGTGGTTCAGACAATGCTCCCGACACTATCCTTAAAATCAATCTTCAAGATCTGAGTCATTTCCTACAAATGACGCATCTTGATATGCGTGAAAACTTAACTAGGAAAAACAATCAAAATAATTTAACTTGGAAATTTTAACTATTTGATAACTGTTGCCTTTATTTAAATATGGGGATAAGAAAATAAAGTTCAAAAATGTCTATTTAAATTCTGTAGACGGGTGCCCATTAGAGACGGCAGATCTACCGACGCCAACCATCCATGAAACTATTAGGAACGTGAATTTTTTAAGAAAAATATATATATAGAAGTAAAGACATGAATTTTTACTCATTGTTAGCACATAAATTTTCCCCTTCTATTGAGGACTTGATTGTATAAAAAATTAGGGATTAGTTTCTAAAAAAAATTAAAACAAGTAATTTTCATTGCGTATGTTTTCATTAAAATGCTTTGCACGCAGATGTTATGAGCATTTATATTACTATTACTAAATATTAAAATTCCAAAAACAATAAAAAAAATTGAGAATTAGAAAAGAAAAAAAAAAAAAGAGAGAGAGAGAGAGAGAGCGGACTGGGCTAGACCCGATGCTTTTCTGTTCTCCTCTCCTTCGTATCTCTTTTCACCTGGGCCAAGCCTAGCTTCATTTCCCTTCCCCCAAGCCCAGCCTGCGTGGGCCTTCTTCTCCCCTCACGCTGTTTTTGCTTTTGCGGGAAAAGAAACGGACAAACCAAAGAGAGAGGCAGAAGGCGACATGATCTGCGGGTTGGGGTCAGGCTGGCCAGCGAGCCGGCGGTGGCAGAAGCCAGGCACGTCGGTTGCTGGCCGTTAAAAGGAGAGAGGTCGAAAGAGAGAGGGGGGGTTTTTTCCTTTGTTCGATTCGGAGAGAGATCTGAGGGAGCTCGGGAGAGTTTTGAGCGAGTGTGAAGGAGCTAGAGAGAGTGAGCTCGAGAGGGTGGTTGGCCGTCGCCAGAGGTCCATTCATTGGCTGCCTTCCGCTGCAGCCCTTCCTCCCGAACCAGGTAGGTCTCCCATGAGCGTGCCTATTCTGTTTTTGGGGCTTCGGATTGGAGCTCGCAACCGACCAGTTCGCACAAGTTTTGGTCCCATTGGTCCTCCATGAGCGTTTTTGTGTGTTCTAGTATGCGTTGTTAGGAGCCAAGTCCGTGCTAGGGTTGCTAGTTGATAGTTTTAATTGGTGATGGGCTTAAGGCCCGTTCGTTCATGTTGGACCCAAAAGGCCCGGCCCACGGGAATAGGGCCTGTGGATGGGGAAATGTATAAAAGGGAGAAGAGAGAGAGAGAAGACACATTTTGGATAATGAACGTACGTCTTCTTCTCTCCAATGCTCTCTCTCCTCCAAAAAGAACAGTAAGCACAAGGCCACTGTTTTCTCCCCTTCAAGGCGTCGTCAAATCAAATAGGATCAAACAGGGCCAAATTTTCTTCCTCTTATCGGCGTCGGTGTCTAATCTGTGGCTAACAATGTACGCTTGAATCCGTGGTGTGCTTTACGATCAGTGATACGTGTTATTCCCGGGCCTCATCTTCAGCATTGCTTTAGGGGTTCGATTTAGTGTCGAATCCAGTTTTCGGAGATCCGTTATTCCCAACACTAGTAAATTTGAAGTCCCTCATTTCAGTAGTGCATGCCGGCCGTTCGTTGAAATGCTCGAGTGAACTTCGCGTCTCTCAAGTGGGTTATGGCCAAGGTGTGATGTTGTTGTTCATACTCATGTCAAATGTGTATGATACGTCTCCGAGTTAGTCCAGAATACTGCTTGTACGTCTTCCGCATTGCTTTAGGAGTTCGATTTAGTGTCGAATCCGGTTTTCGAGGATCCGTTATTCCCAACACTAGTAAATTTGAGTCCCTCGTTTCAGTAGTGCATGCCGGCCGTTCGTTGAAATGCTCGAGTGAACTTCGCGTCTCTCTAGTGGGTTATGGCCAAGGTGTGATGTTGTTGTTCATACTCATGTCAAATGTGTATGATACGTCTCCGAGTTAGTCCAGAATGCTGCTTGTATGTCTATATTCGAGCTTGATCCGAACCTGTATTCTTAAATGAGCCTAGATTTCTTTGTTAGCCAATGCAAGTGTTTGATGAAATACCTCGGAGAAGGCCGAAAGCTAGTTCGTGTTTAAACTAGATCAACCTATTTTACTTCCCCATGTTCGCTTTTTGTGTATTCGCTGTGCTTTGCTATGATTTTCGTGAAATGGCCGTGCACCATCGAGTTGGCAGGGGTTTTCGCTCGAGAGAATTTTGGTGGCCGCCAGAGAAGATAGCCAGCGGCGGTCGACGCCAGTCGGAACGGATGATCGGTGGGTGGTGGTTGCCGGAGGCGATCGACGCCGGTTGCTCCAGCCGGCGCTGGTGTGTGGTTTAGATTCAGTGGAAAGCCAGCTTCAGGCGTGGAGAGGGCAAGCACGAAGGAGAAGAAGACAAAGGGGAGGAGGAAAATAAAAGAAAAAAAGTGAAAAAATAGGGAAAGAGGAAGACAAAAGTGGGCTTCGGGAAGGAGGAGTTGTGGAAGAGAAGGTGCAGGGAATACGACAAAATAGGGAAAAGATAAAAAGAGAAAAGGAAAGAAAAAATATAAAATTTTAAAAAATATAGAAAAGTTTCTTTCTTAATCCAATTAGGTCGAATCGAGGATTGGGTCGAGTCAGCGAGTCGGCTCGGCTTCATCCGAACCTTTTTCCACGAATATAATAATACTAAATATTAAAAATATATTAAAAATTTTAAAATTCAAAAAATTTCAGAAAATGAAAAAATTTAAATTTAAATTTTCAAAAAATGAAAAAATAATAATTTAAAAATTCTTTTAAAAAATTCAAAAACTTTCAGAGAATATTAAAAAATCAAAAACTAAAAAATTCAGAAATTCTCAGAAAATTTCAAAATTAGGAAAAGTCTAAAAAATTTCAGTAGTAATTAGAAAAATAACAAAAAAATTTCAAAAAGATCAAAAAAACCCAGAATTTTTTGGAAAATTTTGAAAATTCAATAAATTAAAAATTCCTCAAAAGGTTAAAATTAATCATTTAAGTTGCTTTCTCCTAAAAAGTGGAAGTGTTTTCTTTTTTTTCAATTTAGAATCATGCTTAAGGTTTACCGAGCCCTTAGAGCTCTACCTTAGGGTTTCAACTATCTTTAGAGATAAATGCTCTTGATCGTGTGATATTGATACGTTGAACTTGGCTTGCTTTTAATATAGTAGGATTAGTATTTATCTTTTCCTTAATGTTAAATATTTGCTCTCCCATGCAATTTATGTAACGCTTTCTTTGGCTACTAATTGTTGATTTAATGATTGTGTACCTGCATAATCACTTCATATGTTAGTGGATTAGTCTAAAATTAATCCAAATTACTTAGCAAACTTTCTTTTTTAAAATGAACAACATTAGGTATCGAAATAGCACTAATTGGGTAATTAGTATAATCAAGTCCCCAACCCTATATTCTCTGATTGCGTAGAAAGTAAGGTATAATTCCATGCCTCACTTGATTTTTAGCGGACCCTAATAAGTTAGTGGCAAATCCTGCACCTCCCAATGTCGCTTGAGGTATGAGCTTGGCATAGTTCACACCTAATCATTAGCCATAGGCCTATCTTTTAGGCAACACTGCCTAAACCTATTACCTCCCCAGAGAGGTAGGTCGCACACTCATAAAGGGAAAAACCACAATATCGTATTAGCCAATCTCTCTAATATCCGTATTAACATTCCAAAGTTAGAATGGAAAAATCAAGCTGCTGCACTAGGTAATCTCTTAATTATCAATATCATATTAGCATTTCAATTATTAAAGATATTACCTCAATATATAACAGAAATTAAATCCATATATAATTATAATGGAAAATTACATGTATGCCAATAACAACGATAAAAGCTCTTTTCTATATTTTAACATGAAAATTACAAATATCTCATTAGTTAGTTTTATGCTTGAATATTACTTTCTTCAATCTGACTCCACAGTTCCATAGGAAACAATGGACATGTCAAGCCAAAACACGGAGAAAAAATAATGTCTGCTCTTGTAGATGATTCTTCTTCTTCATGCTTCATGCAAAACATCGACCAAGGCATTTACCACTTCATCTAATTCTCTCCCTCCTTCATTTCCGATGCTATCGCTCATTTCTTTGGCCCTCTTCCTCACGCTCTCTCGATCTTTCTCCACTACCACACCTTTGATCACCTTCGCTATCTCCTCTCTCTCTAGCTCTCCGCTCTTATTCCTCTTGACCTATAATCCGACCCCGACCTCTTCGACAATCCGGGCATTCAAAGGCTGATCGAGTTGCACGGGCATCGCTATGATCGGTACCCCTGACTTCATGCTTTCCATGATAGAGCTCCATCCACAGTGACTCACAAACCCCCCAATGCTTGGATGCTCCAATATTTTTGTTTGCGGGGCCCATCCTTCTCTCACCAGTCCTCTATCTCCAACTCTTTCCAGGAACCCTGCAGGCAATGCCTCTTCAAGCTCCATGCTCTCTCCTATAGGGAACCTAATGACCCAAATGAAGTTGACATTACTAAGCTCCAATCCATAAGCAATCTCTTCTCTTTCTTTCACGGTGAGAAAATATTCTGTGCCACACGATACAAAGACACTTGAACATTCTTCTTTTTCATCAAGCCACTTAATGATGTCATCATTGCCATCCTCTACACCAGGGTCTTGGACGAGTGGACCAACGGGGATGACCTTTTTACCCACAAGACTGGAGAGGTAGTCCAAATATTTCCCCTCCAGCTCTCTAAATGTCTTCATCAAGATGAATCCTGAAGATCTTCCGGCACATTGTAGAGCCCTATCTTTGTCCGTGATGCCACCTGCCGAGTTCTCAAACAATCGGTCGAATTTCCATTGCTCATAATCATGAAGGCGGACTGCCTCGAACGGGAACCCTTCGCCTACGTTTTGGACCGCGTGGAAAAAGAACGAAACCATGCCAGCGCCGACGCTCCAGAAGTTGACCGCGGGAACGTTATGCAATCGCGCGATTTCCGGAGCCCACGGTTGAAGAAAGTCGTAGACTATCAAATTTGGGTTCAACTCCTTGATGATGTTGGAAAAGCCAGGACTCGCCATGTCGAAGGCTGCTTTGAGGGTGTTCATGAGATGCGGCGGCAAGCCTTTGGTTGTGTGGTAGTGAGGAGGGAGGTCAGGCAAGGATGGGAGGTGAAGCTCAACAAGCTCAATGGAGGATGAATACTTCTCAGAGATCTTGGGCTTGATGGAACTAAGGTTGACTGGAGTGGAACACAAGTAAATATGGAAGTTTCTCTCGGAAAGCCTCTTCCCTAGCTCTAGGAATGGTGATATGTGACCATGAGCAAGCCATGGCAACAACAGAGCATGAACAGTGCTGTTCTCTCTGCGCATGATCTCTCCCCTCCGGCTCCCACTTCTCTCTTTGTGGATCCAACTTTGCACGCCCTCTCACTAGGGCGGCGGGGCAATATATTGCGGACGCAGAGAGAGCTGAATAGGAGATGAGTCTGCGACGTGGCATGCTAGGTAGGCGAGTTTAGGAGAAGCTGGTGGCGTGGCACAGAAGAAGTGTTTAGAAGATATTCTTTTCTTTGGTTATGACAAGTAGTAGTCACTAGACAAAAAGCAAATTGGAGAAGTAGGTGGAGATGCTTCGGGTTGATTCTATTGATGGCGACATTCTTGTGATGAGTCCTCTTATTTTACCTACAATTTCTCAACCCTTGTTTAATTCAATCTGTGGATCAATATCGTTGGCTGGGAGGTGCCCACATTATGCATTTATGCCCCAACCATCTTCGATGTAGTCGAATCGTGAACAAATTTTGAAAGACATCTGAACATCTAAAAAAACTGAAATGATAGATAAGTGGAAAAAAAATTAATGTTTTTATCTTTGCATAACCATTTAGATAACAATCTTCTTAGTTATTAGTACCAAAAAGGCACTAATAGATATTAGCCTAATTAAGTCCCTGAACTAAAATATGAGATGAACTTCCGTTTCTCATTTGATTTCTAGTTGACTTCAAATGGTCAATGGCCACTTGGTATAAAGTAACCGTCATGCAAGGTGTGGACTTTGGAGATTCCATACCAAATCAATGGGCCACTTGATCAGCCTTTTTAAACAATATCCCTAAACCTATCTCTTTCCGGACAGCATCAGAAAATTTGGGTTGCAACAATATGATATTTAGAAACTTTCATCTTTTGTGAAACTGTCTCTACATTCACTAAAAAACTTCACCAAAATATATCGTGGTTTTGTTAAAAGAAAAAAAAAATTATATTATCTGCTAGAGTGTGATGTAGACGTGAAAAAATTGACACCTATCATGACCGATGCATGAGGTAGCATATGGGATTAGGATTAAAAACAATTCCTCTTTCTCTCTCGTGCACGCAAAATAGGGAAGAGGTCAAGGCCTCAAAAGTTGCTGCAGGCCTCCACTAGAATGCTCACCACCGTAAATAGTTGTACAATAGTAAATGTCATGCATATTTTACAAACAAATACAAGTTAGCATATTGTTGTATTCACGTCGCACGTCCGTAACATTAAGTACAAAAGATGTTAATAGCAAACTGGTGGACAGGTTAATACGAAATTAGTTGCGCGAAAACTAATAAGAAATGAAATACTACCTAAACTTCTATAAACCGAATTCTCATGTTGGCATGGTCACTTGAAGCATTACGAGATTTCTAATTCAAGAGTTGGAGGTTATTTGTCTAAATTTCACCATGAGTGCAAACTACTCTAGATTTGAGTTATTTACACAAACCAAAAATTTGACTTTAGCCTATTCATAAGGGTTGCGGGGTGTTTCATGCCCTACAAGCCGTTGAGTTTTATACGCACACTTTAAATTATTCTATTTAATGACGAAATGAGGGATTATTCTTAAATAATAAGATCGGATCTCTAATAATGAAAAGCACGCAACAACTCGAGAAGCCAAAATAGAAAAATGACGGAAATAGAGGCTGCCTCTCGAGATAAGATGGGCCCAAATGAAGGCTCTTTCACTTAAGGCCTTTTGTCGAACGGAAGACGTGGGGGCTAAGATCTCCCCTACATTGGTTCAACCGAAGACCGCCTTATAAAGTTTCAAAACTCGCAAGCAATCCTCTTCAATAGCATAGTATAATTACACAAAGTCTGTAACACCAATCCATCCTTGACTAAATAGATGTTGCATATAAAAATTTTGTACAGGCCTATCCATACAATCTAGACAAAACTTGGAGATAGGCTTATAATATGTACATGAAGCTTTCTACCCCATAAGTTGATTTATTGAAAATCTGGGATGTGTTATCTAGATTGGAATTGCGAGATTGACTGTGCATGATTCTACTTATCTACTTATGAGTACGTATAATTACTACGGCGGTGAGTTGCAATGTTTACATTGTAATGCAATGTTCCATCTAATTTTTTCATCTTTTTTTTTTTTTTTTGGTCGGAAATACTTCATTGATTAATACTAAGATGGTGGATTACAAGTAGTACGAAAATCTAAACATAAGATAAGATAAAGATCATGCGGGGGCTTTGAAACCCAATTACTAGGAAGAGACCCGTCTTTATGGGTTTTCGCGATCCAATCAACAGCTTGGATTATTTGACGCAGTTCAAACAGCAGGTAGACGTTTTCCATTTGGGCCATCAACTGGCTATAGTCGAGTACGTGAGGAAGAGAAGCTCAGGGAATTTCTGTTTGGCCCAAGATGGAGTCCACAGCTGGAAGGCAATCGCTAGAAATGTACACGGGCAGATCAATTCGTGCAGTTGGAGTTGTTCTTGTCAGAGCAATTCGAAACTACTTCAACCACACGAGCCCCTGTAAAATAGCAGGGTTTCACCTGTGCAAGCCGATTGGGCTCGAATCTTCTGCACAAAACCGGCGATGCACACCCTGTCAGCTCCTTTGCAGATTTTGGCTATCGAGCCCTCCGATCTCCCTCCCTGCCAAGCACAATCAACGTTTAGCTTCAAAAAGCCCGAATCTGGAGGCACCCATATGTTCTGTTTGGAGGTAATCACTTTCTTTCATGGACTCCATTTTTCATATAGCTGCCGAGAGAGGAAGGCTTCGCTGATTATTTGAGTTTGTTGCGGTTTTCGACCTTGAAATAGCAAAGCATTGTGAGCCTTCCATATGAGCCAAAGAATATGCGCGAAGATCGCTTTTCAGCATGTCGAAATCCCAAATAGGAGGTAGTCGCTTACCCATTTGTCTATATCGTGTTATAGACGTTGGGGAGACATCTATATCGACACCGTAATTTAACCATATTCCTTTTGTCCACTGACACAGCGTGAAGAGGTGCTCGGATGATTCTGGAAATTGATAACAAAATGGACATATAGGCTCATGTATGATTTTTCTCTTATATAGATTAGTTTTTGTAGGAAGACCTTCATTGCATAGACTCCACATAAAATGCCTAATTCTAGGATAAGTCTATAGATTCCATATTTCTGTGCATAAACGTTTAGGAGCCTAGTATGAAGAGGATGCCTGATATGCTGTGGATAATGTGTTAGCTTCCCGTAATCTATGATATCCACTTTTGATTTTGTAATACCCCGAATCATGCCCTGTCCAGATTAGACGATCAGGTCTGGGAATCATGCTGAGGGGGTTGCCTAATTTCCTCTGAAATATTGATGTCGAATAGATCATTGATGAGTTGACTGTTCCATACACCCGCATTTGGGTCGATGATATCTGCCACCAGCTTGGGGTCGTTTTGATTCGCCAATCCTCCAATCTTGCCTGACATTAGCCAACGATCTTCTCTCAAATTAATAGATTTGCCATCCCCTGCCTCCCATTTCATATCAGATTCTAGGACCTCTCGGCCTATTAGGACACTCTACCAACCCCAAGATGGTCTGGCCCCCCTTATTGCAGTCCATAGGTCACCATGAGGGAAGTAGAGACCTTTGAAAATTCTGCTCCATAAGGCCTCTGGAACTTGACTTAATCTTCAAGCTTGTTTCCAAGCATGGCCTTGTTAAATTCCACTAAGTCTTTAAACCTCATTCCTCCTTGTTCCTTCCTCATCTTTAAGAAATCTCAACTCTTCAAGTGGATACCTTTTTGTTTTGCATTCTGCTTCCACTAGAAAGCTGAGATTTTTCTTTCAATTGCTCAGCATATAGATATAGGTATTTTAAAGATATTCATGGCATATTAGGGTAATGCCTGGACAACCATTTTAATTAGCACTTATTTATCCGCCTTCGATATTAATTGCTCTTTCCATCTCTCCAGTTTTCTGTCAACCCTTGCTGTGATCCAATCAAACATCTGTTTTTTAGTTTGGCCCCAGTCGGATGGTATCCATAAGTATTTTTCAATTTTTTCCAACAAAGGAACCCTCAATTCAAATGCAATATTTCTTCTCAATTCCTATGGACAGCTTGTCTCGAAAAACACACCAGATTTATTGAGGTTGACTGACTGGCCAGAAGCAAAACAATAGCAATTAAGTAAGTTGGCAAGGTTCTAAGCTTCCCTAATTGTGCCATCCAAGAAGAAAATGGCATCATCCGCAAAGAATAAGTGGGATAAAATAGGACAGTGAGGATTCAGCTTGATTCCTTTTAAACTTTCATCCATAACAACATTATTCACCATGTGGGATAATACATTAGCCAATATAATGAAAAGATAAGGTGAGAGGGGATCACCTTGTCTAATACCTCTAGTCGGATTGAAAGCTTCACTAGATTCGCCATTAACTAGGACATGAAATTTAGCTAAGGAAATGCAAAATCTGACCATGGTCACCCATTTATCACTAAATCACATCCTCTTCATACAATCATAGAGAAAGTCCCACTTAACTCTGTCATACGCTTTCTGCATATCCAGCTTCAGCACAGCTTGGAATTTTCGGCGTCTCTTTTTAACCATTAGCTGATGTAGGACTTCTTGAACGATAAAGATATTGTCTTGTATTTGCCGACCTCCTACAAATGCACTTTGTTCCGGGAAGATAATAAGTGGGAGCCAAGGTTTGAGTCTATTCGCCATGACCTTTATAATAACTTTATAGTTGAAATTACATAGGCTGATTGGTCGGAATTCAGTTATATTTTTGGGGTTTGCTACTTTGGAAATAAGTGTGATATGGGTCTCGTTCAGTTCAGGGTCAAAGGTTCCTTCATTGACAAAAGATTCCACCAGTTTAAATACATCCTCTTGAATGATATGCCACTGACTTTGATAGAAGAGACCACTCAATCCATCTGATCCAGGGGCTTTGGTTACTCCCATTTGAAATACAACTTGCTGAACTTCCTCCCTGGTAATTTGTTTTGTTAAGGTCTCATTCATTTCCTCATAAACAACCAATGGATACTACTCTGATACTGGCTGATAGAATCGAGGCCCCACTAATGTATACAAGTGTTTATAATAGCTTGTGATGTGTTGTTTGATAATTTGAGGATCGTGACTCCAAACATTTTCCTCAAGGCTTAACATGGTAATCTTGTTTCGTTGTCTCCTCTAAATAGTTGTTGCATGGAAGAACATTGTATTCTTATCACCCCACTTTAACCAATTAATTCTGGATCTAATATCCCAATACATTTTTTCTTGGCACCATAGTGTACCAATTTTCTCAACCGTGAAATTGTATTCCTCCCCCATATATGTTGTATCTATCATGTTCATAATCTGAGTAAGCTAGTTTCTGAGTTGGTCAATCTATTTTGATGCATTTTTGAAATATTTCCGGCTCTATTTTTTCAAATCTTGAGCAACATTTTTTGTCTTCCTAACTATATTCACCTGATGCCCAGTCTCTGCCCTCCAAGCCTTATCCACTACAGCTTCGCATTCAAGATGATCTAACCAGTAAAGCCTCAAATCTGAATAACTTATGTTTCTCCGGTTCATCTAAATTTAGGCATAAGAGAAGAGGACCATGATCAAAACCGATGGCTCAATATACAAACGCTTCAGCATTAGGAAAGAGAAGCCTCCATTCTAGATTACATAGTGCTCGATCAAGGTGGTTTTTGACTAACTCATCTCATTCCCTGTTATTTGTCCACGTGAAAGCACAACCCTTACTTTCAATGTCGATTAGAGAGCACGTGTCAACAAATTCCCGAAACGCCGTCATCCAGTATCTTTCCACTACTCGTCGACCCACCTTCTCCCAATGGTATAACATTTCATGAAAATCCTCTATACACAGCCAAGGTGATGTTGTAGTTCCATTTCTAGCTCGAAGTATATTCCAAAGAGAGACTCTCTCTCGGAAATTAGTAGACGCGTGTAGGAAAGATATCTTCATTTGAAATCCATTTCCAGCATCTCTGCATGAAAGTTCAATCACCTCTTGGCAACTATATTCAATAGTAATCTGCACCGACTCATCCCATAATAATGCCAAACCTCCTGCTATTCCAACTGGATCAATAACAAACATAGAGGAAAACTTAAGTCTCCTTTTAATATTCTCCACCACCCTATATTGATTCTTTGTTTCCATAAGAAAAATCAAATTAGGCCTCTCTCGAGCCATTAAGGCCTGTAGGTGTTAGACTGTCAAGGAAGAGCCTAAACTTTGACAATTCTAGCTTAACACCTTCATGGCTTCCTTGGTGGCTTATTAGGGCTAGCCACCAAAGCCCCTACTGTGCTGCCTTCCCACACTTGAATGGCTGTATCCAGGAGTTTCTCCATGTCAACAAGAGTCGTCAGTAAACCCCTTTTCTCCTAAGGAGCAAAGCGTTTTAACTTTTTAGGAACTTGTTTCTTTGAGCCAGATTTTGCTGCCACCTGGATCCCCACCCCTGCATCATGAAGTGTAGATTCACCTACTGTTCCGGAAATTGTTGTATCCTTTTTCCTTTTTTTTCTATGCAACAAGTTCTGGTGATGGTAATATTTCTGGTATTGGTTGTGTTGTAGGGTGATACATTGGCCTAACTACCATCTGTAGAAGTGTTGTTGTTCAAATCATCCCCTGATGGTATAATAGGAGTCTCGAGAACCATATCATCTACTTTTAAGGTAAAGTCAATCTCTCCATAGAAAGTATTCTAGCAAGGGCTTAGATCCTTCACCTCTGCTTTCAACCAAGAGCTATAGCGACCTGGTTTATCCTGAGGGATTCCCAACTCTTCATATGGAAAGCTCGAACAATAGTTTGCATAATGACCTATATAACCGCAAGAATAGCAATAGTGTGGTAATATTTCGCATTTGAAGTCAATCCACCAGTTTCGATCTCCCACATGAATAATAGTGCCAGTTTTGAGGGGATGAAGCAAATTTAGCCTCACTCTTGCTTTTCCTATTTTGCGTGAACTATTGTTTCTTGCTTCAATTCTAACTTCCTCTACCTCCCCCATTTTTTTAGCAATCAACCAAATACAATCCTCCGACAGAGCAGCACGTGAAAGCTCCACAAGATGCACCCAAAATGAATAATATATGAATTCATAGCAGTGCTCGGGAACAGTAGGGTCACCTTCCTGTGAAACTAATATATTACTTGCAAATGACCAGAGGCCTGTCTATAGTACTCTTTTTTGCTCTTCCTCCAATTTAAATATGAAAACAAAGAGACCCGATTCTATCACCTCACATTTAACATCTTCTAATTTCCAAGCCCTTTTCATTGAGGCCCAAAATGCTTGAAAATTGACGTTAGGTTTTGAGAATAATTTCTCATACAACAGATACTCATCAGCCTATTTATGTACCTCAGGAATGTTGGCATTTTGCTCCGTGATATCATCCGCAGTCCATAAGTCCCCCATCCGTTTACAAAGCGCCAGCAATCGGAGTTGGTTTTCGTGGTTGCCCCCCATGGCTGAAGATAGTCTTGCCGAAGTACAAGAAATACTCGGTGAAGTTAAAATTGAGTTGTCGAGGAGGGTTAGGGATTTGGTTGGGAGAATGTATTGAGTTGGGAATGAAGGGAAACTCTGTAAATTGCAGAAAATGCTTGCTAGAGTAGCGGGAACAGCCATATTAGGGCTTCAGAAATCAATTTTTCATTGTTAGGGCTCAAGGAGAGAAATGGTTCTAGTTAATCAAGTGGAGAGACTATGTAAAAAGTCATTTTTGCACAATCACAAACTACGGTCTGGGTAATGAGACAGGGAAGCTATCACCGAAAGGGATAGAGGGAAACTCCCCTTCAGCGAGAGAGCAAGGCCACTGACAGGCAGAAGAGTTTGTCCGCAAATGAAAGATATCTAATTTTTTTCATCTGATCCTACATGAATTTGCTATAGATTGAAGAATGCAAGTACACCCGCCCTTTTAAGATTCCTTTTTTATATATATTTAAGCTTTCTTTCAGAATAAGTCAAGACACCTCGTTTGATTTATCTAAAGTTTTAACAGATTTTATATGCTGAAATCTAAGGTTTAGTCGTTGTTTGTTAGGCAAAGAAACGAATGTTCTCATTGACCAATTCTTTTCCTCTTCTTTTTTGTCTTGTTTACAATTTCAGATCAAGTTCATGCATTAATTTGATTTTTCATGCATATCTATACGATAATTGGTATTTTATTTCTTCATGCTTATCCATGCAATTACTTGCATGCTTCAGGGCATGGTGCCTGGTTTTTTATGGCCACCGCCTCATGTTTTCTTTCTTGGTAAGTACATTAATTTTTATTTATGCTAATAGATGATGTGATCTTTATGTATTTGTGACCCATTGTATATACACGGATAAATTTATAAACAAGTTCAGTTTTCATGATGAATTTGTTTTATTTATTTAGAAATGGTGGCACAAGCTTTCTTGCAATAAATTTTTTAAATTTATGGCAGGTCCAATGCACCCTATGTGATAAGGATTTAACTTTTCAAGAGGGCAAGTCAGTGCTCTCATCCATGGACGACACGGTGGATGAAACAACCTGGAATGATTCGCCACCGCCGCAGATTGGGACCTTGCCTGCCCCAGGCGACCTCTGATTGGATCGTCCGAGTCTAATGACCTCCGCCGTAGCAAGGCCCAAAGCAAAGATGAGGCGACAGACGGAATCTAGCGAAAGCAAGATGGAGAAAGGCAGGGGCAGAGCGCGAGGTGTAAGTGGCGGCCTTGACATGACATGAGGGGCGGGGGGTCGAGCGGTGCGGTGGCGGACAGCCTTGTGGCAATGAACGGAAGAGAGAGAGAGAGAGAGAGAGAGAGGGAAAAAGTGGAAAAGGAGAAAAGTCAAAAAAGAAAAACAATTAGGAAATACATTTGAACCATGCAGGTCCTTATGATGAGGTGTCAACCTCTCAAAGAGAAATTTACCCTCTGAATTCAAAGGACCTCAATCTTTCTTATCACGCCTCAAACGACCACGCTTTTAACTTAATATGCCGGTCATGATAAAGCAAATGGAAAATGTAAATGTCAACACAGGTTCGAGCATGCAAATATTTATGAACTTTTACCCTGTTAATAAGGAAGTAGTGAAGTAATGGTTTTTGGAATGATTTCTTCTTGTTGATTTCCATGTGATTTCCTTGATTCTTCTAAGGCCTTGCAGCCACTTTTATCTTGAACCTTAGAGCCAGATTGGTCTCAAGATTGGATTGGTACATCGTCATCTTATAAAGTTGGTCAACCCTCACCTTTCCCAGCTGGCGTATTGTAAAATCAGGACAAAGAAAACGTGCGAATCAGCAACGCGTAGCTTAGTTGAATAAATGACGAAGTCGTGCCTTCATGGTTTTGTTCTTTGATCATTAATCATTTCACAAGCCACCCCACATTTTAAAACATATAAATTACATATACAAAACCCAAGCCAACCTCTCCCTAGCTCAACCTTCCCAAGACAAAGAATTTCTTCATATAACCATTACCCTCCATTTTACCTTCTTATAAAGCTCCCTACTGCATCACAGAAATCACCAAGATGGATCGCCACCGCAAGCCGGGGCAGATGAAGCCCAACGACGAACGGATCATCAATGAGGCCAGATCGTCAAGCGGCGGAGATCCCTTATTTCCTCACAAGTTTGATGATTTCTCCCTCATCGAGAGCGGCCTTCATGGATGGAGGCACGTCCACAATACAGGTGATGGAAATCATCACTTCAAGTATCGGCCAAAGCCCGGAAAATCCGTCGATCCACAGTTGCTAGCTGTGTTGGAGTCCTTCAGAGAACTATACGTTCGGAGGAGGGACTTGTTCAAGGAGCTGTTTCCGAAGCTTCACGACGAGTTCGCCAAGTTCTCGGAGAGGCTTGAGGAGTTTTTGTTTCGAGAGGAGAAGGAAAGACCGGGAGATAGATTGAAGCGGAGTCTGAGCGTCGGATCGCCAAGAATAACTTCTAGAGAGATAGGAGGCGGTGATCTGCCCTTGAAGCTTGAGAGGTTCAAAGTGAGGACGCTGGATTTGGACGACGATGAGCCACCACCTGGCGGCAGCGGTGGCAGTGGCGGCGGTCAAGGTGGTGGGCAAGGAGGAAAGGGTGGTACAAAGCCTTCAGGTGGATCCAAATCCAAGTGATTGTATTTATTTATTTTTGTTTTGAATTGATGAAGAAGATTTTTTTTAGACAAGTACCGTTAAATGGAAGCCCAGAATAAATGTATAACAATAGGTAAGAAATTTTTTCAGACAAAAGATGTTTTGGCATCTCGGTTGAATATTCACTGTGAAATAGATTGTCCTTTTTTTTTCAATTAAAAAAGTGACAAAACAATTTCGTGCGCGGGCACAAGAAACATGGTTTGACTCGTTTATGAGAGTAACGTCGCCGGTTCCTTCCTTCACCAGTTGCGACACGTTTCTGCACAAAACGTGCTAATTATCAGGAATTGACATCATACCAATCAAATGACCAGAATAATTGCTTTTTATAACATGGAAGGATAAGCAAGGACGACTTATAAAAAGCGTTTCATTGGAGCTTTAGCAAGAAATTGTAAGAATTTACGAGGTGGATTCGACACGAAATTAGAGGCAGCCATATCAAAGGGCCAAATCATCGACCCTTTTAATGAAGAAAGTCTTTCATTTAACTCGCACGCAACACGGTACTAATGTCTTGTCCCATAAGCAAATGGTCATGAGTCTAAACCGCCATAATCGTTGACCAAATTCTTAGTGAGTTATTGAGCAATTCTTAGTTAAATTTCGTTAGGTCCAACTAAACTGCCTGGGGAGTGAATTGGTTTTTCGAGTAAAGAAAAACTTCTTTCCATATAACCAATCCCTTTTGCAAAAAAACTTTGCTTGTATACACAAGTGACTAACAACGTAAATAATGAGAGTTTAAAGAGTCTTGGGAAAGAAAAAGTACAAATGAGATTTATAGAGTTTCTATTTAGATTTGCCGACTCCTCTCTCCCAAATTTAATGGCCCCAATAAGTTGAGATCCACTAGTTTAGTCAAGAGTGCAAATACCGCCTTGTTTTTTTTTTTTTTTTGAATCAGGCAAATACCGCCTTGTTACAAATATGAAAACTCCTATTGCGCAAGGACCTACTTCTTCTACAACCACCCTGCTATAGATAACAAAATTGTCGTAACCCTTCAAATGTTGTTTTTACACCTTATACACACAATACAATAAATTCACTCCTCAAATTATACATTCACCTCTCAAGTGCTTACAATGAGCCCTTCGCATACTGTCTAAATATAATCACTTATATCGTGTGTTTAAAATGTTTGATACTCTTGCTAACTCTTTGGATAAGTTCTTTATTGACTCTAAAGCAGCATTATAGAGATAGACTTAAGAACTATATAAAATTGCTTCGGTTTTGTTGGTTTTAAGCACTTGTCTACAGACACCGTTCTTCTCATCATTTAGTCGTCTTATATGCCTCCAAATTCAAACTTTCAGCTTGGATCTTTTAGTCGTATATCTACTGTTATAAAACCTCTCGGAAATTCCCTGGCAAGCACGTGCAAAACCTGCAATCAATGTGGTCGGTCGGGCAAATATTCACATGGAATTAGTCCGTGCGCTTTTGCCGTAATATACTTGGATATCCATATTTTATGATATGAGTGAGTCTTCTAGGTTTACATTCTATGAGTAGGGTCTTCTGTTTTTACAATCTAACAGTCGCGAATCTACAAAAGGAAAGTCTGGGTCGTCATGGTTCGTCATTCCGGTGCGTAAACACTTGCTTCTACCGTTTGCTTCTCCATTTCCAATTCTTAGCACTTTTCTCTTGGTATAAGTATGGATTTGATTGCGAACGAATTCTTCACCAAAACATCCTCTGGTCATTTTTATATCCACATTGAAAGAGAAAATGATGCGAATAATCTCTAACTTTTGGCCTAATGTATAATACTATCCTTAAACTTTTAATTTGTTCAATCTGGTATTTAAACTATTCATAAATGTTCAATCTAAGCCATAAACTTTCAAATTGTTCATCTAATTCCTCAACTTCTATAACAAAGTCAAGTTAATCCTCTGGTCCTATTCACAAATTATTATAAGTACTCTAAAACCCATATTTTAGAGTATCTTTTTCATTTCAATCTATTTCCTAAATTAACCAAAAAAAAATTCTATACCTTTCGGTTCTTTTTAAATATTACTATAGTTCCATCTAAGTATTATTTTGAAATTTTGATTTCTATAATAGTAAAATTATAACTTCATTTAGAATTATATCGGATTCACATTCCTTTTATTGTAAAATAAGTCTTTTTGTAAGAGTATTTAATGGCAATATTAATTTATTTGTAGAATTATCATACTTATATTAATCTAAATATTGTTCCTAACTTTTTAGATAGAATTTTTAAGTTTTTGTTTTTCATGTTTTTTAATTAAATTCGGCAAATGCCACAAAAAAAAGCCTAAATTATGTCCACTGTGCTACAAATAGCTCCAACTTTCTTTTTTTGGGTCACCAAAAACCCTAAACTTACTTACTATGACACTAATATCCTCAACTTTTTTTGTGTCACGAAAAAATCCAAATTTATACATTCATACATGCGTGACATATATACAATTTATTACAGTTCCATCCAGAGTATATTTGTCTTACCAGTTGTCACAACCTCAACTCCATCTCTACGGTCTTGAGTAGTAGGGGTTATTTTTGCAATGTCCTAGGCTCATCGCTATCCTAATTCTTTTTTATCTTGTTAATAAGCAAATGCAAAAGCGTGAACAAATAAACTCCCCAGACAAGCAACAGCTGGAAGATTGAGACATACATCACACATAACACACTAATTTATATTATAAAAGTACTTTTACAAGCCTTTTTTTCTACGGAACATCTTTTCTTTTTACATCACACTAAAGTTTCCGCATAGACCAAGGGAATTTCCTACCTCCTCTAGCATAACTGCAGCTCCCAAAATTGACATAGGACTTCCATTCCTACAAGATTGAAAAATGAGGGAGTGAGTCTTGGGAACTCAATAAGTAAAATTCCTAACTCTCTACTAGGAAAGCATCTCATCATCAAAGCCTAGCAAGTATAACACTCGCAACTAGTGCCGATGGCAGATCAATAACAAACCAATTGTTGTCTCTTGACTATTTGCATGTGATCCATTTTCAACTTACCAAATAAGTTATTTCACCAAACTAGCTTATCAAACAGTACATAGTAACATGCACAATAAATTCATTAACCGTATTAAATAGTTCTTCCCATACTTTCAGGGGCTTCTAGCTTCAAGGTGGCATCCGGCTTTAGGCCAGGCATCCCATACTCTCGAGAACTTCCAACTTCAAGCTAGGCATCTGGCCTTAGGCCAGGCATCCCATACTCGCAGAAGCTTCCCATACTTCAGGTTAAGACATTTGGCCATCAAGCTAGGCATCGCATACTTCCAAGAGCTTCCCGGCTCAATTAGGGCATCCGGTCATCAAGTTAGGCATCCCATACTTTCAAGGGCTTTCCATACTTTCAGGGGTTTTCTGACTCAACTAGGGCATCCCCTTCAATGACTAGACATCGTCCTCAATGCTGTATGGTGACAAGTGCTTTTTCTTCTAAGTACAGAGCTAATACCCTAAAAAATCGCAAACTAGTACGCCTATGATAAGTACCAAAAATCCCAAACCAGTACACATTTGACAAATTTATCCTAAACTGGTATAGTTGTAACAAATTTACCCTATGTTAGTTTCCGTTAAATTTTAATATTAAATTACTAAGTTGAATTACATTGATAGTTAACTAGTGTACCGATTTTGGATTTTATTCTCTATTTGTGACGGTTATACAATTTTTGTGATTTTTCGTGGTATTAATCTAATTTAACGGGTGGTATATTTGTCACAAATGTACCAATTTGGGATTTTTGGCTATCAAATAATTTTATTTGGGATAAATTTGTCATAAGTATACCGATTTAGGATTTTTTGTAATCAATTGGGATAAATTTGTCACAGGTACTGGTTTGGAATTTTTCATGGTTAAAAATTTAGTTTTTGGTAAATTTATCACAAATGTACTAATTTAGGGTTTTTCACAATATTAAACCTTAAATGCATGCATGTACGCATTATACAAGTTAGTTCTTATATTTTCTCTTAGCCGACACATGTATGGCGCGAAGGCGTGCTCATTCGTCATGTGTGTCATGAGTTATGTACGTCACTAATAAGTGTGTCAGGAATGATTCTTGATTCGTAACTTGAATTAATCACTTAGCATTGATCCCTGCACTAGTCAAGGCTTGGAAACAACACACCTTGATTGCCGATCCAAGACCTTGAGGCTTGGGTACACCTTGCTTTAGTGAAGATCCTAAGCTTGACAAACCTTGGCCTTGACTCAATGTGAATATACTTCATGCCACGAATGGCCCTTGGTTTGTGGCTTGATTCAATCGCCAGGTACAAGGTCCCCACATTGATTGAGACTTAAAATCGGCACGCTTTCATACCTCACCAAGATCCCGTGGGTTTAGGCGATCCCCGTACTGATCAAGATTCGAAAACGGCATGCCTCAATGCCATTCCAAGACTTCGTGGCCTTGGGCGATCCCAATGAGACTTGGGATCGGCACGCTTTAATACCGATCCAAGACCATATGGCCTTGGCTGACCTTGCTTTGTGTTGAACTCAACCCGAACGAATCTCAAATTCATTCTAGGAGTGAACGACTCATGCACACGTTCAAACACAATCATAAACAAAACCATACAAAAGGTCCAACATCTTATACAAGGCTTGACAGGTGAGCACCTAACTAGACTCAACAATGAAGTCTACCACCCTAGAGGAGAAATAGGGATTTTACTTACCTAGATGAACCTCAAGAACTAGCTTGAATGACTTGATGAGCGGCGATGGTGCGAGGTCAAGAGAAATAGAAAAATGGCATGTAAAGGGCAAGAGAGGAGAAGAGGGTTCAAGGTGAGAATGAATGGGGTGGTTCCCTCTATTTATAGGCTCAAACCTCATCATTACCTTTCCAAGTGGCCCAATCATCTTTCTTGAAGTGGCATGACTATAACATCGAGGTGGCACGCCTCCAGGAGAATACTTGACATTTGAACCACCTATTCCACGTCATTATGACTTAGTCTACTTGTTTTCTAAGGAGAATCTTATAATAATGATGACCATATCTTCAATGGACACTTAAGTCAATGAGTCACCAACTTCTTCTCCAAGGTAAATTTTTTGGCCATCATTACAAAATCTTCAAGTAGACATCTAAGCCAATAACTCATCATTCTCATTAAATGCCTAGATTTGGTTAATCATAAGACTTGGATATTTAGCATATGCCTAAATTAAAGAACTTACTTTCTAAGTTTTGGCTTTCTAGAATATTCCACAAACTTCTCTTCTAATTGGTCTACTTAAGCCCTTGAGTCATTCACTTCTTCCTCAAGGAAAATCTTGAGTAATCATTACCAAATTTTCAAAAGACACCTAAGCGGGATGACTCATCCTTGCATTTAATAAGGTAATCTAGAATCTTCTATTACGTCTTCTCTTGATTGGTCTATTTGTCCAAGAATCCCTTACTTAATTCCCAAGGAGAATCTTTGGTAATCATTATCAAATCTAGAAATATCTACTCAAAATGGTGAGTCATCTTTCTTCAAGAAGAATTTAGGATATTCTAAAAAAGTTTTATTTTGTCCATTTCCATAGAATATGGCAATCATGGGAAATAGGCCATTGAAAGTGCAATCGGAACCGGGCAAGGGCTTTTTGTGTACATCCCTAATCAACCATTCCGACACATCCAAGGTTCATGGCAAAGCCACCCTTTGTATGGTTGTCGTAGGCAAAATTTTCTACTTCGACTAAGTCGATGACCTAGGGCATGGGCTCAAAAGCCGGCACTTGGGTCAGCTCTGGCCAAGCATATTGGGCCCATGGCTGACTCTGAGCTTGGGGTAGGCCTAGGTGTAGAACCTAGCACACAACAAGGTTTCTAACCGGATCCAAATCCATCACAAGGGGTTCATGGCCAGTCCACAACTGGTCCATGGCCAAGAATACCTGGTCCATGGTCGACTCTCAGTTGTTATGAGGTTGCGTAGGAGTGGTTGATCCATGACCAATGTACGATTGCACCAAATCGACTCATGGTCATGCATGGTCGGTACATGACCGAGCGGAATCACCCGCGATCAAAACATGACCGCTCTGGATCGATCCATGATCATCCATCAATCTGCAGTGGTAAGTGACCATCAAATGACCAACCCTTATGGTCGAGCAACCATTCCATGACCAAATGGCTTGGGTCCACTTACATGGTCAGTGGATTGGTTCACAGCTAATCCCTTAATCAATCCATGGCCAATCCTTTGCCTCCCTTCTAGTCGGGCCAATCAGTCCATGGTCGATCCTCGGAACGATCCATGACCAATTCTAATCATCGCCATACCGAACTTATAGTCATTTCTCATGGATCGGAAACCAGGATGTTACACTGGTAAAAGTTTAGAATTTTTTATGAGACAAAAAACGTTTAGTGTATTTATGCCACAATGGGTAAGTTTAAGGCTTTTAGTGACACAAAAAATTTTGAAATATTAGTGTCACAATGGGATAATTTTGGATTTTTGTGGTGTTGACCTAGTTAAAATTAGTTAAATTTGTAGATTAGGCCCGTAATAATAGAAATATCAATCTTATATAACTTTAAATGAGTTTCTGCTTCCACTATCATAGTGATCATAAGCTAACGTCCACTTAAATGTAACTATCTACTATATATAAGGATTTAAAAAATAAATGCAAAGAAGTTAGTAAAAAGATAGCCATATCTCTGCTGGTTTAGGAAATGAATTAAAATAAAAAGATACTCTAAAATCTAGGTAATAGTGTATTATGAAAAATTTTAACTTTTCTATGGAAAGTTAAGGAACTAGCTGAACAAATTAAAAGTTTAGAGACTAGATTAAACAATTAATAATAATTAAGGAGTACATTAAACAAATTAAAAGTTAGATTTAGAGACTATTTTTTTGTCATTTTCCCTTAATATAATATAGCTGCACACTTAATCAAATTTATTAAATGCTCGAATACTTTTTCTTATCATCAAAGTCAATTTAGGGATGTTTTCGAACAGATTCAATGTCTATGTACTTAAAAAAAATTACATATGGAGTTCGAGACATTTTTGTCCCTTTTTCTATTGTACTTAGTTCTCCATGGATGTTGTTCTCAACCCAGGACACAGGATTGAGTGTGATCGGATTACGTCAATCTTGCCGTGTTGATTGTCTTTGTTATATTCTTGTCTCACATTGGATTTTTTTTGGTTTTATTTGCATTATATACATTTGATCTCCTTCTACCAAATAATATAAATTTTTGAGATATATTATCACATAGTATCGTAGCACGGCTTCGACATCCTCCATGCCTAAGGTTTATTTTGCCCAGAGTTGGCTCCTCTTTCTTCAATTGCACATGCCTTCCTTGCCTTCTATATGGATTTAATCCAGTTTGCACAGGAGGGAATGTGTTCAAATATTATTTCATATTTGTCGACCAAGATGGCAAGAGGGCTTGCCCATCTCCCTGTGGTCTTGAGTTCAAGTTTAGTTAAGAGCATTTCCAGAACAAAACTCAGAATGCACCAAATCAATGTGTGAGAGTGCCTCCTTAAAATCATCAGGGAAAGTGAACCAGTCGAAGTATATGAAAGTTGGCTCGGACACCACTTAATCATATATATATGAAACATCAGTTGACTACTGGAATTTGACTGCTTAAACTTTTGATGGTTCCATCACACGAGCAACGTAAGTTACAACTTACAAGACCAATTAGAGATTTATTGCTTTGCCTGAACTATTATTTTGTTGTATTATGATTTAGGTACGTGCTACGTGACCAATTCAACCTTTATTTTTTTTCACGAAATCTCTGTTGCCTTGGGCTTCACCCCGAGCCTATTTAGATCGAGTTCTTTATTTGTCAAGCCCGTCTTGGTTCCTTAATGGCCCAAGATTTGCGAGAACGTTTCGTTCGTTGGGCAAGGCTTGGGCTAAAAAGCAGCTGTGGTCAGAGGCTCACATCAGTAGGCCGAAGAATATGTAGACTATCTTGTTAATGGAAGTGGAAAATGCTTGATAACTATAAATAAGCAAATAAAAATCTATATGCTAGTGCAGTTGGAATGGTACATTCACCTAGAACATGGTAAAATGCGTCCTCTGTGTTATTTATGTGAAATGTGATAAATAAATCAACTTCCGTGAGAGAAAGTTATTTGACAACTCAAACAATTTAGGCGTGTTTGTCATCCAAGAGAATTGTGTTTTGGGCCTTGTGTGGACATGCCCTCATATAGAAATGTTGTGTTAATGTATTATGTACTTAATTCCCGTTATATGTCATCAGAGATCCCTCACAAGATGAGACATTCATTTTACTTACGGCTACTTCATGCAGAAACTTGAATAGAGCTGAGCTAACGATCAATCTTTTGAGAATGGAATGTTTACGGCCCAGTGGGTTCAAGACACACAAACGGCAAGCAACTATACGAGCACATCGAGGCGGGTGCTAATAGTATTTACATCAAATATTTACAAGGGGCTAATAATGTATGTGAATATGTATAGCAATTTCTATTGCATGTATATCGGGTCTTTCATCTAAAACACTTACTATATGTAACCACATCAAAGAGATAACGGAGAGAGTCCCAAAAAAGTTTTAAATATATTGTATTGATATCAATTTAGTTCTAAATTTTTTAATTAGACCAATTGAGTCCTAAATCTATTCCCATAATTTTATTTATTTTTCTTTTCTTTTCTTTTTTTCATTATGGATGGGCAAGTGCCTCTGAGCCCTTGTCGGATCTAGCGATGTTGGGCCTCCCTCGCCCAAGCCACAAGGGTTGAGCCCCTATGTCAAACAAAGGTGACCCTCGCCACAACTTGTGAGGGTTGCCCCCATTGAATTTGGCAAGGGCTTGATCCCCATGGCTAGGCAAGGTAGGCAAGGGTCACCCTCGCCGAATCTAGCAATGGCTCGCCTAGGCAAAGGTCGTTGGCTAAGAAACACCAACACTGACACGTAATATGCCACACAACATGTCAACATGTTATTTCTCAAAAAATAAAAATAAAAAATGAAACTCTGACACATTAGGATATATTGTATATTATATATATATATATATATATATATATATATAGATACATGATAAATTATCATTTTTGTGATTATTTCAATCAAATTAATTTAATTCAAATTCACAAATAAATAAATAATAATAAAAAAGCCTAGAATGAATTCATACTAAAAACATTAATCCACCATTTATTGATATCATGCATTGTTTAATTTGACAAATTCAATTACATTCCATTCTAGTAATTTACAAAACTTGGAGGAAATAAAACACGCAAATCCACTATTAAATTTAATATTTAACAAGTCGGAAAAAAATCCACATTTCACCATCAAATATAACAAAAAGTGTTTCTTTCCCCTTTATTTTTTTACATATTTATAATTTGACCCATCAATTATTGAAGATATTTAAAATTGACCATGTACATGTCAGAATCATGTATTGGAATTCCGAACTCACATTTCAGAGTATGTTAGGAGAGTTGATCGCGTATCGGATTTTCCGACACCTTTTGATTGCATGTCAAAACATGTCAGAACATGGCGGACATATGTCAAAATGTCCAATACGACACAAAAGCTCCTAAAGAGTATCAAAGCTTCTCAGTTTGTCAATGACCCTTGCCGACTATAATGAAATAGAAAATAAAAAAATAAGAATTTGTCAAATTTATCCATACTTGTAAGACAACTGACATCTACATCAGCAATTTTCGACCAAAATAGAATAAAATAAATTGGCAATTTGTCAAAAATAAATTTACATTCATGCTGACACTAGTTTAGGACTGAGTTAATACTAAATTACTAATGCAATAGGTTTAGTGCATTTTCGGTACTCTTCTCAAGAGATAAAAGAGCAACAAAATTCTTTAAATTTATACTTAAAAATGTGATTAAGCCCTAATACTTTTAGATGGTGCAATTAACTAATTAAGTATGCCATCTCCATTGCTGCTCAAGATTGATGTGGTCGTTGACACACTCAATGCGAAGTGTCGTCGCCGCACCCGTACAACAAGTTCCATCATTGCAGCTTATCACATCTAGCTCACCAGTCCTTTCTCTCTCTGGTCCCTAAAACAGTTTTTAGTCGCTGCCAAAATCCAACATCTTTACTTCATCGTGGCCCCAGCTCAACTCTGTCGCCACTTCCACTACCCACCACCACCTTCAACTCTTGCTCACTTTGGTCGACCTCCAACGAAGGTCACTAGGGTTTAGCATGGTTTCAAGGTAAACCCTACATCAAGAAGAACTTATCCAACTCCAGGTTTTAAGATATACAAAATAAGTTTCAAATTTCAAAAATTTGGGATCAATAGATATATTTCGTAATCTAGGTAGGTAGAGCCCAAAACTCTTGACAACTTTTTAAGTTTTTCCTTAGTCTATGTCTATGTGCAATCCTACCAAAATCCACTATCGTTACTTCATCGTAGCCCCAACTCAACTCTGATGCCACTTTCTGCTCTCCATTGCCACCTTCGACACTTGCTCACTTTGGTCGACCTCCAACAAAGGTCACAAGGGGTGAGCATGGTTTCAAGGTTAAACCTAGAGCATAGGTGAACCTCTCCAATTTCAGGTTTCAAAGTATACAGAGTAAGTTTCAAGTTTCAAAAATTGGGAAACTTATTTCAACAAGTATCTTTTATATTCTAAGAAGGTGAAACCTGGAATCTGTAACAAGTTTTTACGCAGCCTATATCTACGTACAATCTTGCAATATTCCATGGCATCCGATAATGAGTGTATAATCTGGAATCATTAGTCTAAATTTTCATTTTTATAACTAAAACTTTTACTTCGTTAATGTTTTGTATTATTTATATATCTAAATAAATTATGATCAGTAAATTGTAGTAACAAGTGGAGGTCATTAAAAATAATAATTTACTATAATCATTCAATTAATGTTATAGGTAGAAGTTAAGCCAACAGAACTTGAGTAGACCATGAAATCGACCCTAAAACCTGCAATAAAGTAAAAAATAGGTTTCAAATTTATCTAGAAATGATTTTAGGTTTCAAAAAAATGAGAAGTTTTTTCAATGAGTAGGTCTCAAGTTCTACATAGAATTTATAAAGAATTTGGAACCGCTCATCATTAGAGGTCACCGCCACCACCATCTTTGAGGTTACACAACTCATGACCTCAAATCTAAGGACAAATGCTCAAATTTGCGGATATTCACACTGTTTAAGCTTGCGAAAACGGGAAAACAAAATATCAAAAGCCTTAGCTGAGCTCGGTCCCCTTCTGGCTGGCTATTCATAAGGTTGCGAAGTTAAAAAGAAATCTGAACATTCACCCGCTGATGTTGGACATGTGAGAGAATCTAAACAAGTAAATCATGTCCAACACGATCGTCATTCATTATGAGTAATTTCATGACAAATTCTCTCTCTCACAACATTCTCTCTCTCACAACCTAGTTTTCGAAATAATTTGATTCTTGAGTTGGTGTTGAACAAGAACGAAAATCCATCGGTATTCGGCAAAAGTTTGAGTAGATGCAAAAGTCACTGCAAAACTGCCTCTTCGACCAGAAGCTTGCGATGCATGAGCAAGCGCTCTCGGTCCGCCCTCTGTCAAACACTGTCGATCAGTTTTGGCCCAATCGAGAAGAACAGATGATGAGAAATGGCCATATAGGCGCGCACAGATCATTCCAACAAAAGCGTGTGAGACTGTTTTGTTCCTTGTTTGGTCGGACCGGAAAGGACTGCTTGATAACTCCCTTGACCGACGAGAAACGCCTCTCTGCAACTGCTTCAGTTCTCGGGACCCGTCCACACTTCAGGAGCCTGAAAAAGTGAAAAGGGCCATAAATGACATCACAGTACCGTTCAGCATGAGCTCGTTTCGGTAGACCCGCGTCATCAATGCAGCTTTGAATTTGCAGGGGGCTTTTCGGAACCCGACATTTGAGTCACAGGGAGGCGCTCAAATGAGTAATGCTGCCTCTCATCTTACCATCCACCTACCTATTAATGACTCCCTATCTCTATCCCCAATTATGCGAGCCACCTACATGCTTAATCACCGACCAGAAAAAACCTACATGTTTAATCCATACTTTAAAAGATCAAAATATTTTAAGGAAAGCCCTAGAGAGTGTCACCGGGACATTTGTTAAGAATTATTAGTTATACCTCGGGAATATCGACATGTCTATTGGAATTATTCTTTAAATGCGCTGATTTTCAAATTTTCAAATATATCGATATGTGTTTTAACAACTTTTAGTGTTTTTAGCCTATAACCCTAGCAAACTTATTAGAAGACCCCGTTCTAATAGATATTGGTTGCTCGTAAAAACGAGACCTTGTTAAATGAACACTCCTTGAGTGGTCTCTCTTTCCCAAATAAAACAGTGTTCCTCTTGCCTGCAGACTGTTGGTTTTGCTAGCCATGCGAAAGTACATACTTACCACAAAACGAATGACAGATGCTTAATTAAAATATATTCAAAGTTTATTTTGCATAAATCATGCAGTCAGATAATCATTTTATTATATTTGTTTTCAATTGTGCGTACAAAAATTGATAGTATCACGTCATACTCATACTTGAAAATATAATATTTGATTCCTTATTAGAGAAGACAATAAAATTTATCGAGAAGACCCTATCATTTAATATAGGTGGTCCTACTTAACTTAATCAATGTGGATTTAGAATCGGTCCATTATGACAACATTTCTACATCATAGAAAAGTTAAGTCATTGTACTTCGCAAGAAAAATAGGGATGTTATGTACTCTTTTTTCTCTTTTTTCACCGAAAGATGTAAGTTGAATATTGGCCTTTTTTTTGGTGGGGGGGGGGGGGGGGGTGGGCCAAGCCCCATTTTAATTTTATTAAAAGTAAATGCTATTTTTCAATGCAGTGGCAGAATTCAAACAGGGCATGCCCATGGGAAGCAACAAGTGAGCCATATTAGTAATGAGCTCCCTGTTGTCCCAATTAATTCTTTTTGCCTTCGTTTCTAAATAACAATGACATTTATCTGACATGGAAAAACTATCACGATAAGTTTTCTACCTAGAAAATAGATTTTTCTCGGATGGAAAAAATAAAAGCAAAATTCTCCTTTTGCACATATTTAAGTTGTCAAATCAACGTGTTTTCATAATTGTTAAAAGCCGTCAATAGTTGTTGAGCATGTACAACACTCTATTTTTCAAAGTACCTATTACGTATAACAAGAAAATTTATAACTTGCAGTGCATCAAAAGTTGCGAAATCTATTAAGGGTCTTGCTACAAAGTGCCCAAAGAGCACCAATTGATGCTATTAAGAACTAATAAAAATTGCAAATCAATACTTTTTTTCAAATTGAAAAAAAAAATACATATTCAAAAAGCACATTTAGTAATCTTTAACCATTGCCATTCGGGGCACTCTTTTATATTTTTATTTTTTTAATTATCTAATTTACTTAGCAAATGATTTGGTGGCTTGCGAGTAACATGTCACTCATTGGTTTTGACTTACTTATTTAACAACAAAAAAGATTACAATTTTTAATTTATAGACGTTTCTCGCCGCCCATATGATCAACGCTTTCATATCAAATATCCTCAAGCGTTAAGCATCATGATGGGACTGAAAATTGGAGATATTATCAGCGTACGATTTATTGAAGATCCGCATGATTTTTGTTAAGAAAGAAGGAAGAGTAACTTTTCCAACGGAAGCTTTAGGAGCCAATAAATGATAATTCTGATATGAGAAATGATACTCCTTTCTAGGTAACTGTCTAGATTGATTTGACTACTCCTATTATTTTTATTTATTTACTATTTTATTTTATTTATTTTTGCAAATTGTCGAGTGGTTGTTGAGCAGTCATATGAGTCAAAAAGAACTGATAGGGAGACGGCCTTAAATGACTTGGCTGATTAGCTCATCTAGAAAAATTGGCTTTTTAGTCGCCTCAAAAGCAATTCAATGCATTAATGCCGTACAACAATCCATGAGCTTTCTTTTGGGAAAGCCAGTGGACCGATTAGCCTTGTCATGTGATGCGATGATCATGGGTCTCTCTCTTTTCTAGAATGACGATGATTCTTGTCTGTTGGCTCGTAGGCATCATGTGGAAGAAGACCCCTCAATTTCTCATCCACAAGTCTTGATTTGGAAATATCCTTCCTAACTTAGGAATATAGTGATCTATGCCCAATAATCACAGTCGGCAATCAGGAAAATATTGACAATTGCACACTATTTCAAGTAAAATTGAAAATACAAACTCTGTACTCTTCTTAGTCTTGAACCTATTATATAAATATCAATTCAATCTCATTTTCTGGTTTTTTCAATATGTTCTTTAAACCTTTGTATTAAATTTTAATATAGTCATTTCAATCAAATTTTGTTAAAAAAGATTGATGTGGCGGCTAACAATGATTGAACAACCATATCAACGGTTTTTTCAGTAAAAATAGATCGAAATAACAATATTGAAATCTCACACAAAGATTTAATTAAATTGGCAAAATTGAATATTTTAGAATTAAATTGGTACCCGTACAATAATTCAGAATTGATTGGAAAATTCTTTTGTATATACACACACATCTATAGGCCAAGCTAGCCAATCGAAAAAAAAAAAAAAAAAACTCTTTCCTTTTGTGGAACTTTTTCTCCAAATTTGACCTTTGAAGCAATGATGTGGAAACATGCTATTTGAGTAATTGACCACCATTTGCACAGTTACCCACATTAGATGTTACATGTTAAATTGAAACTTTGTAAATTAAAATTTTAAATGTACGCACTAGGAGGAGGTATTTGGTGCTACACACGCCTTTCCAAAAGAACATGCTGATATCCAATCACCAGGTATATGTTGGTATCTCTTTGTGCATTTTTAGTTAATAAAAAAGAAAAAAAAATCTTCTAAGATGCTTACGTTAATTAATTTTTTAATGACACGATAATAACCATTTAGAAAGCCAAGATGTAAAATTGGTATTCTCATATTTCAACTTCCCAATCCAAGTGAACATCGGATTTCATAGAGGACACTGACATATAGCTATAGTAACTAACAGGAAGGGAAAGGTCCATCCCCTAGTTTTATCGGTATAGTTTAGATAAATCGAACAGCCCATGAAAAAAAATGAATTACATAAAGCGCGAGAGATCGAACACGTGGCCTCCCGGCCTGTCGGCTCAAGCCCTAGGCTTGATCGTGGCCCGGAGAGCGTTCTTCATGACTACCGTGAACTCCAATTTGCCGGTGAAGTCGATCTTGCTTTCCGGCGGATAAGCAGTCCACTCGAACTCTTGAACCATCCGTGCGAGCATCAGATTAACGTGACAAGTGGCCATCGCAAGTCCCGGGCATATCCTCCGCCCCACGCCGAACGGCAGCATTTTCACGCCGGTGACACCAGTGATATCGGCATCTTCGTTGCCTGAAATGTACCGATCCGGGTCGAATTTTTCTGGGTTTTTCCACAGCTTCGGGTCCTCTCCGACGGCGGGCAAGTAGATCTCCACATTTGCATCTGTGGGTATGTCATAGCCTGCAAGGGAAATTACGATATTAATTCATGCTAGCATATCCTAATTACATCAATATAGCGCTCCATCCATACATCGTACTAGTCTTAGGAAAATTACCGCATAAAAGTTGTATTTCCTTCTATTAAACAACGAACTCATTCACCAAAAATGTGCAGATTGAGTAATTAAGACGTATGCTCTAATGTACCTAATTTTAAGCGGGACTAGTTCTTATCTTTCATATACGCCTACCTTTCTTAAGCCTAATTGTAACCACGATCTACGTATTATGAGAAAGTAATTAGTATATTCGATTAGTACATTCAATTAGCCCCACTTTATATTAGAGGAATTTATCATGTCATAATTGTTTACCATGTCTTATTTCTACAGTGAGATCACATCCTAATCAGAATTCGTGTCGCTCATTTGCTATGATACGATAAGCCAAGTCATTTTAAACAACGAGCAAATTAGGTAAATCTAGAACTTACAAAATTTCTCTTTAAGCTACACGTTGATCGAAGACAATGAAATCAATTAAAATCATCACGGATCCCACATTATATCACAGACCCTAAATTTTTGTTTGCATCATACCAAATCAGACGCCCGGGCTCTCGAAGAAGCCTGCGCAGGATTCAACCTCACTTACGTACCTGCTAGCTTGGTCGGCTCAGTCACTGCGTGAGTTAAAGAGAAGTAGGTAGGCGGGTGCTTTCGCAGCAGCTCTTTTACAACAGCATTCAAATACACCATCTTATCCACGTCTTTCTCGTCCACCTTCCGATCGCCGACCGTGGATCTGATCTCCTCGTAGAGCTTGCTTTGCACGTGGGGGTTGGCGATCAGCTGCGCGATCCCCCACTCGATAGCCGTCGCCGTCGTGTCGGTCCCCCCGTTCAGGAACTCGGAGCAGAGCGTCACGAGCTCGGCGTTCGTGGGCCCCGACTTGCGCCCTTCGACCTTGAGGTCGAAGAGCGTGTCGAGGTATGAGAAGGACGTCGCCGACTTGTCCGACCCCGGGTTCTCGAGCGCCTTCCTGCGTTTCTCGATGAACGGGATCACGAAGTCGAGCTGCGCTTGCCGCACTTCCTGCGCCCGCCTCCGCTCCTTGGAGAAGAACATGCTCAGCGCCGGGAGGTAGTCGTCGATCCGAGGGTCAAGGGTGATGAGCACCGTCTTCATCATGTCGTCCATCCCCCCGATGGTTTCCTCGTCCATCTCGAGGCCGAAGCACATGGCCAGGAGGATGCAGAACGTGGCGAACCGCGCACTCTTGAGCACCCAGACGACGCCCCCGTTGGCCTTGGCCTCGGCCCGGATCCGGTCAATAAGCTTGTCCATCGCATCGTCCCGAATACCTTTAAACTCCTTGAGCCGGCTCGAGCTGAGCATGTTCTGCACCATGTTCCGCCGCAGAGACCGCCACACGGGACCGTAGAGGGCGGCGTTGACCGTGAACTTGTAGCAGCTGAAGACGGCCCGGGTGGGGTTCTCCCTGGGGCGGGTCATGAACAGCGCCCCACGCTCGATGAGGGCCTCGTGGATGAGCTTCGCATCGGCCAGGATGATCAAGGTCCGAGTCCCCATCCTCAGCGTGAAGATCGGGCCATACTTGGGCCTGAGATCCTCCACGTACATGAAGAACGGCTTCCCCGAGCGGGCAACCTGGAAGAGGTTGCCGACGATGGGCCAGCCGGGAGGTCCCGGGGGAAGGTTGAGGCCCTTCCCTCCTGCCTTACGCGAGAAGAAGAAGATGACCCCGGAAACCAACACTGCCAGAAGAGTGAAAATGAGGTGATAGTACGAGGATAGATCCATTGTCGTCGATGTGGGGCTTGTGAGGGACGGAGAGTTCAGAGGAACGGAGGAGCATATAAAGGGAGGGAGAGCATGAAATTGCAGGTGAGGGTTTAATAAAAGCTCACGAGGCTCGAGCTACCCACCTTGAGAAAAAAGCGTCGGGTTCCCGGACGGGTACAAAAGCGAGGCAGATCATCGAGAGGCTCTGTGGAGTCCGAAGCGTGTAGGCGGGCGAGGCGATTAAATGGTGGTGGCGACAGCTAAGGCGCCTTTAATGGGTTGCAATGAAATGCCAAGTCGAGTAGGTGAAGACAGGAGAGGGAAGATGGAATGAGACGGGGATTCAGAGCGAAATCTGTGGGACTGAGAGTGAGTTGAAAGAATGGCCCGAGGATCATCATCATCATCAATGAGACTTCCAGGGTTAGGTTACAGTTATAATTTTACTGCATATAAATGAACGCCCACTAGTTGATATTGCGGCTTTCAGGCCGCGCCCGCATTCACCTCCTTCCCATCCCCATGAATACTTTCAAGAGGCCACCTTTGCTCAAGAAAGTGGTCCTATTTATCTTCAATTTTAAGATGAATCGAGGGAAATTCCGATGCCAAAAAGACCGCAAATTTTCTTCCATTCAAGACTTAATTATAGCATGTATTTTCTTCTTTTTGGCAATGAGGTTGTTCCATCAAAATAGGCATATGAATATAATCGTTCGGCTCGTTTTTAGTACATGTCAGTGTTTTCTATTGTGTGTATATATATATATATAAGCAATGTTTAATCGTGCCTCATAATAAATGTTTATTAACATTATTTTCATTGAAACAACGTGGTCATGCGAAACAATTAGATTTAACTTTTTTTCTTATTTTATGGTCCGGTGTTTTCACTTAGTATACCAAGTTCAAATCAATTCTTATCTTCGACTACGATTAGATTACGATTTAAAAATATATATATTGATATTTAAATATCAAAAAAGTGGTTTGAGTATATAACAATTTATGTCCAAATATTTTTGTAAACGACAAAAATGTACTTTTTCCCTAAAAATGACTGTTTATATCACTCCAAATATCTAGTAAATGAAAAATGTTTTTATTACAAACAAAAATAATTTATGAATAAATATTTTTTTGAATGATAAAAATATTTTTCATTTATTCATTTTTGTAAGCGGCACAAGCAATTATTTTTAAGAAAATGTTTTTCAAATCATTCTTTTTTAGTAAAACAAATGAATGAAGTATATAAAGTGTAAATTTTTGCACTTCTAAATTTAGAAGAGTCCTACATTAGTAGGTGGTTCTTTTAAGGATTAATACCACGAAAATCCAGACCGATACACTTGCGACAAATTTATTCAAAATTAATTTTTTTTACGAGAAATCACAAACTAGTAAATTTATGACAAATTGACTCTTCTTTAGTTTTCGTTAAATTAAATTAATACCACAAAAACCACAGACTAAGACACCTATGACAAATAGAGAATAAATCCCAAATCGGTACACCAATGAAATTTAACGGCAAGTGATGGGAGATAAACTTATTACAAAGATACCAATTTGAGGTTTTTTATGATTAAAAAATTAATTTGGGATAAATTGATCACATGAATATCAATATGGAGTTTTTCGTAACGTAACTCTTATTTTAATTTACGTACTAAAGAAAGTATGTTGCGTTGCTCAATATGGTGGTGACCGGTGATTCTTGTTGATAATGAACTTTTAGTATGCTGTTGCCTCAGTAAATGGACAAGACGATTGATGCGGTACCTCTGAGTTCTATGCAAATCCAGAAGAACTAGTGGCGTATGTGATGATAAGATACGGACCGTGTTTGATAACTCGACCTGTGAAAATTTTAAGTTTAAACAGAGGCCATTATCGAATCCTCAAGCTAAAAGCGAGACCTAAGAATTATATGGAAATTATGATTGTTAGAGATATTTATCTTCCTAATCGATTATAATTGATTTCATATTGATTATAATTGATCTTATTTTGATATTGTAATATTTTATTGCTTTAGATAGTTGTCTAGAGCGGTCTATAAATAGGCTCTTGTATCATCAATATTACATATACTGCAATATATAGAAATTCATTTTTCCAATTTATTCTATCATGGTATCAAAGTTAGGTTTTGTCTAAGAAAGTGGTCACCATTGCTGCAGCACCTTTAAAATTCGTCATCTGCCAGAGAGAAAAGCCACACACGCCACCATGCTCCGCCACACTACAGGACCACCGACAACCAGGCGAAATTTCGACCAGTTCGCTTCTTTTTTAGACCGGTTCGTCCAGTTTCCAATCAGTTCGCTTAATTTTCCAACTGGTTCAACCAAATTCCGACCGGCTCTCAAGGTTTTCCAACCAGTTCAACTAGATTCCAATTGGTTCTTAGGGTTTTATGACTAATTCGGCTTGATTCTAACCAGTTCTTGGCATTTCTAGACGGGTTCTTGAGGTATTTCGACGTCCTCAATCTATTTTCAGCCTTATTTTCTTCATATCAGCTCTATAAGTATCAATTTTTCTCAAATTCATTAAAGAATCTATTGAGTTTACTAGTATATTGCCTTGCGACTTTAAAGGCACAACGTGCTACTCCACTAGTTTCCACTCCTACAGATGCAGTGCTTGCCACTTCTAGCTCATCCTCATAGTGCAAACCTCACCAACCTGGTCATCATGCATCAAATTGTTATTAATTACAATCTAAGCAACCTACAGGAACAAACAACTGATCCCGTTTTAGAGGTTCACCTGGTCATCATGCATCAAATTGTTATCGATTACAATCTAAGCAACCTACAGGAACAAACAACTGATCCCGTTTTATAGGTTCACCTGCACGCCACCCATCCATTGCTGCTTCTGCCATAGAGAATTCCTCTAACAGTTCATCCATCACACTATCTTTAGGTGATCTTCGGTCTCGTTCCATTCTTCAAGAAACCTGTACTTCTAGCCCTTCTACTCTATGAGTCACTCCAAGTACTCCTGATTCATGGTTCTTTGATTCTACGTGTTGTAATCACATGATCCTATTCCAATTTATTTAAGTCAAAATCATACACTTCACAAACACCTATTATTCACACAGCTGCTACCTCTCAGATGATAGTTAGTCATATAGGGAACATTTCAACGTCCATCTTATTCTTACCTGATACATTTATGGTTCTCAAATTTTCTTTAAACTTGATATATGTGGGTCAGCTATGTGAGCTTAGTTTTGACATTCATTGCTCTTTGAGTGGTGGTTGTGTGCAGGATCCATAGATGGGACAGACAATTAGGACAGGCCGTAAAGTGGGACGGTTGTTTGAGCTTGTTTCCTTAAAGCTTCCCAACTCCTTCGCTAGTTGTGCTGCCACAGTTTCATCTGAAACTTGGCATTCTCGTTTAGGTCATCTTTCTTTATCTCAATTAAGTCATTTGCTTTCAAGTGGTCATCTAGGTTCCGTTGACAATAAAACCTTTGATTGTCTACCTTGTAAGTTAGGAAAACATTATGCTTTACCGTTCAATATCAGTGAATTTATCTCTTACGCTCCCTTTGATTTAATTCATTCAGATATTTGGGGACCATCTCCTACTCCCAACATGGGAGGCTCACGTTATTTTGTGATTTTTGTTGATGATTATTCACATTATGCATGGCTTTATCTCATGAAAAATCGATCTAAACTTACCTATATCTATGGTAATTTTGTTGCCATGATCAAAACACAATTTTCTTGATATATAAAGGTTTTTTGTACTAATAATGCCATGGAATATAAGGACACAGAGGTCCTTAAAATTCTTTCTTAGAACGGTACTATTATTCATTGTTCTTGTCTAGGAACTTCCCAACAAAATGGTTGAGCAGAGCGTACACACAGGCATATCTTAGATATTGTACGCACTCTTTTAATCTCAACATATTGTTCAAAACGGTTTTGGGGAGAGGCTTGCCATATTGCTGTCTACACTATTAATCATATTCTATCACCTACAATAGGTAACATTTCTCCATATGAGCGCTTGTACAACAGTATTCCTAATTACAGTCTGTGAATGCTAGTACAAGCACCTAGAGGGGGTGAATAGGTGCGAAAACAAATTTTTGAGAGGTATAATATAAAACTTTACTTTTAACCTGAGTTTGTTTGACAGAAGACTTTAAAAAGAAAAGAGACTCTAACAATTAAATAAAGTTATGAGCAAAGTAAATGACTTTAAGGAAGAGAATAATAACACAAGGTTTATAGTGGTTCGGCTTATTCCAAGCCTATGTCCACTCTCCCGCACTAACAACCCACCGGCTGAATTTCACTATGAATCAAAAGAGTCGTTACAATATCACATCCTTGATTCCACAGTGTAGAGACTCTGCTACACTTCCTTAAGGTCTCAAAATGTATAAACTCTCTTTTGAGTACAAGTTTACGCTCAACAATTGAATTGGCAAAGAACAAGGAGTTTCAGACTTTGAAATTTATCTATCGCGCACACACTCGAATAACTAAAGCGTCTTCCTTATATACTCCTCCATGCCTTCATAACCGTTGACACTTTCCAAATGAGTTCTTCCAATCTATCCGTTGGACAGAATCAATTGGGGAGATCTAACGATAGCCCATTAATCCTGCTTACCCATACAAATCAGGATCTAGGTTTCTGTAAGTAGAATCTTCCAAGTAAGCTTCGCCATTCAACGGATCCACATTACCCGAATAAATTCAAGACGAATAATAGATTCCGAGATGCTATCTCCAACCATGAGATCTTCTCCAACCACTCGAATCAAGTCCTTAAAGAAATACTCGATTCTAGATAAGTCTTCTTCGTCGATCTAGGAATTGTCAATGAGGGTAAACTTCAAATCTTGAGTCTAGCGGTCTGGCAGTCTTCATACTTTGACGAAAAAGTCTGCAAGTCTTCAAACTAGACTGATGTAAACGTTATGTCAGTTTCAAAACCAACAAGGAAGTTTTCTCCAACACAGTCTACTTTGAGTTTTTGGTAATGCATGTTTTGTGCATCTTCTTCCAAATGAATGCACAAAGTTAGAACCCCATGCTCGTCTCTGTTGTTTCTTTGGATATGGCATTGAGCATAAAAGGTATTGATGTTGGGACCGTGTCTCCAATCGACTTCGTGTGTCTCGCCATGTTACCTTTTGGAAACATAAAATGTTCTCATCTTTACGTTCTTTTGCATCTTCTCCCATTATTCCAAATGTTCGTTTCTTCACCAATCCTTCTGTCAAACTGTTTCCTAAAGATGACACTCATGCATCTTCCTCTTCCTAATCTTGATGCAGGTATCTCTGCAAATCCCACTTCAGCAGCTCTTGATATGTCTATGCCATCCACGGATACACCTTTAAAAGTTCCTTCTTCTTTTGTTCGTCCTTCCACCATGTAAGTCAACCTTCTGTTCGATTTCGTGATTTTCACTGTTATTATACAATCGTCTCTTTTCACAACCCTCATACATATAGAGAAGCCCGTACTAATACTCTTTGGCAGCAAGCAAAGGTAGATGAGTTACAAACATTAGAACACTCTCATACTTGAGATTTGATTGATTTGCCTCCTGAAAAGTCGACTATAGGTTGTAAATAGGCGTACAAAATCAAAACTAAGGCAAATGGTACAATGGAACGCTATAAAGCTCGACTAGTAGCAAAATGCTTTACCTAAGAGTATGACATTGATTATGACGAGACGTTTGCTCCAATTGCACGTCTTACTTTTGTCCATAGCCTCCTTGTTGTTGTTGCTATTAAGCGATGGCCTCTATTCCAAATAGATGTCAAAAATGCATTCCTTAATGGAAATCTCACTGAATAAGTGTATATGGAGCCACCTCCTGGATATACTCATACTCTTGGTAAAGTGTGTCGTCTACACTGAGCATTATATGGACTAAAATAGGCTCCTCATACATGGTATTCCAAGTTTAGTTATACTATGGAACGCCTTGAATTTGCATACAGTCCCTATGATAACGCTATATTTGTTCAACAAACATCTCGTGGGAGTATTCTGCTACTATTATATGTGGATGACATGGTTATTATTAGTGATGATCATGAAGGCATTACAAAGCTACAGTTGTATTTGAGTCAACAATTTGAAATGAAAGATCTCGAATGACTCAGTTATTTTCTAGGATTGAGGTTGCTTCAGATTCCTCTAGCTATTATCTTTCTCGAGCGAAATATGCCACTGATCTTCTTTCTTGAGCTGGACTTACTAATAACAAGACCACTACCACTCACATTGAGAATAATGTCAAATTTGATGAAAATATGGGACTCCTCTTCCAAACCCTACACTTTATCGACAGTTAGTGGGCAGTCCAGTATATCTCACTATTACCCGCCCTAACATCGCTTATGTTATTCACATTGTGAGTAAATTCATGACTGCGTCGGAGACAACTCACTTTGATGCTGTTCTTCAAATTCTTTGCTACATCAAGGGTACCTTATTTCGTGGTCTTCACTTTTCTGCTAACTCATCCTTAAAGTTAATAGCTTATTCTAATGTTGATTGGGTTGGTGATCCTCTTGATTATCACTCTACTACAGGCTATTGCTTTTTCTTAGGGAAGTCCCTTATTTCTTGGCAGAGTAAGAAACAAACTACTATCGCTCGATCGAGTATAGAAGCGGAATATCGTGCCCTTGCTGATACAACTTCAGAATTATTATGGTTGCGATGGTTATTAGAAGACATGAGAGTTTGTCATAACGATGGAACAGTCATTCATTGTGATAATCAAGGTGCTGTCCAAATAGCTTATAATGATGTTTTCCATTAGCGTACCAAACATATTGAAATAGATTGTCATTTCATACGTTCTTATGTGCTTCGTGGCGATGTTCGTCTTGTTCCCACCTCCTCAATTGATCAGATGGCTAATGTTTTCACAAAGGCACATCCACCTGAGTGTTTTTCTTTTCTCCAAACTCCAGTTGACCTCTTCTATGTCACCTTGAGTTTGAGGGGGGGGGGGGGTGTTAGAGATATTTATCTCCTTGATTGATTATAATTGATTTCATATTGATTATAATTTATCTCATTTTGATATTGTAATATTTTATTACTTTAGATAGTTGTCTAGAACCGCCTATAGATAAGCTCTTGTATTATCAGTATTACATACACTGAAATATACAGAAATTCATTTTTTCACTTTATTCTATCAATCGTATCAACGACGAGAAAAATTGCACATCAAGTAGAAATCGGCACCCAAAAACACCTGCTAGAGATCCCCTGGAAACTAATTGTGGACATCGGGAACCGAAATGCAAAAATGACCAACGTCTGAGTGTTTCTTTATGTACTTTTTTTTCGAACAGCATATATGACTTACTCGTAAATAGGCTTTTTTGGATACGATCACGAGAGAGAAAAAAACAAGAGTTTGGCAGAAAGGAACCCGGGACTCGCATTTGTTTCACGCGCAAGAGGATAAACGTATCTTTACAACTTGGTGCGACCCTGGCTGGCATGTGCGAATTCAACGCCTTTATCTTATTGTGACCAAACAATAAATTGAACAATAGAAATCTACTCAAGCAATGTGAGACTAGAAAAGTAAGGAAATCATACTTTTAGAAATACTTTTTTTATAAAAGAATCCTCACATATTTCAAAAAGGCTTATCTGTTGGTTTCGCCTTGATGGGCAATGCTTTAATGTCGTGTCTTTTGGACTATTAACAGATCTAAATAAATGAGACATGACCTATGGAACCAATAATGAAGCAGCTGACTTCTTTGAACCAATGATTCCTCTTGGAACCTAGAGTTTTCACTAATCACATTAACCCCACAAATTCCATTGTTCATTGCGGAGTTGTGCTAGTAGGTTATGTGCAATTTTTTGTTATTCAGAACTGATCCAGAGATTTAGCCATGTACCCATAGCAACGGCGCTACTTTATACTCGTATAGGTCATTCCATTAGGTCTAGTTATTTATGGGTATGTTTGTTTCGCGAAAAAAATAAGCGTTTTGGAAAAAATTCCCCTAAAAACGATCACTTGGATGACTTGAAATAATTAGTTAAATATGTTTACATTATTAACCATAATTTATGTTTAAATATTTTTTATAGAAAATGAAAATATTTTTCATTCATTTATTTTTGTAAGCATTACAAGTACTTATTTTTAGGAAAATATTATATAAATCATTCATTTTTCGCCAAAAAAAAAAAATCAAGGCTTCTTGTGACTAGCTAGGTTAAAAAGCAACTGCGACGAGGGCTCATTTATCTAGCAATTTGACCATTTCGAGCCTGGGCCCAGCTCATATTGAAGTTCAAATTGAGTATTAACGGGCACAACTAACTTGAGAAGCATATGGATACCTATAGGTCATCTTTGTAAAAGAAGTCTGAAGATGACATGTGGTCACTTTATCGTTGAAATGACTTGGGTGTTTCTCTTTAGCTCAATACACTGAACAAAATGCCATGATGGGATCCACCGCGTTTACGTTGGATTAAACTGAACATCGATATGGTCTCAGAAAGAAACTCTATGATGGCTGACACGAGGGAGAATACTTAGACAAGGATGTGGGGATTGCAAGGGTGAACCTAATATGAACTTGTAAGGATTTGCTTTTCTACACAAATTTGGACTAGAAATCACTAACGTAGATTTTGGCTATCCTACGTAGTACGAACAGCATGAAGTGAATATTTTTAAATAATATTTTGATTTTTTTTTTAAATTATAATTTTGCATAAAATTTTATTCTTTATTTTTTCTTTCATTTCGGCCATTGAGGGCACGAAGGCCCTTGCCCACAGTCGGCAGCCGACAAGGACTTGCTGGCCTTGGCCAATCAACATGAAGGGGAAAAGAACAAAAAGAGAAAAGAAAGAGAAAAGGATAAAAACAGTACTTAAAATGACAATTAATCATATTACATAAGACGACGGATTTTTATGTCAGTGATTTTTAGCTTAAATTAATCAAATAAACTGAATTAATATTAAAGTGAAAAAGTTTAAGGTTGAATCAAGCTTAATATAAGATTTTTTTTTAATACTTTTCCCCTTGAGTAAGGCCTTAATAATGCAATTCAAGAGGGCCATAAAAAGATAATTGTGGACATTGCGGAAATTTTAAATGAATCTTATGTCATGACAAAAGCATACGAACCCTACTTACTCGAAGACGTAACTCGACATTTCCATGACCGGCGAGAGATGAATATACAAAATGCTTTTAGAGAGAACCGATAGGCCGATTGGCCCACAAACTAGGCAGCCAATCCGAATCTGATGCTTGTCCTTGTTTTCATCCCTAGGCCCTAGGGAATTAATGTGTTCTATATTAGGTGATGAAGTAGCAACCAAATTTGTTCTAGGTAATTAATGCGGGTCCCTCTTTTGCCTTTTTCACAAAAATAAGAGATATATATATTACAAATCCTAAAACTTATCGTGAAAATATAATTGAATTTTAAATCTTTTAAAAAATACAATTGAATAATAAAACTTATTAAATTGGTGCGATCGAGTTATTTCATTAACACCGTAGATTTGTTAACAAAAAATGCTGACGTGACATTTTTAAATTAATTAATTTACCCTACGTGGCATTTTTATTAGATTTTTCTTTAAATATTATTTAAAGAATAGTAAAAAAATTAAAAAAAGCTAAAATAATTCTTTAAAAAACTGGAAAAAAAAAAAAAAAAGCCAAGTCATGGCCAAGCACTCCGTTGCCACTGCCACAATCAAAGGGGATCGGCAAGGCAGCGATTCAGCGAAGTCAAGACAGCCCTTGCTGACCCAAGCAACGCCATTGGCGGCTTAGGTGAGGCCAGGACGAGGCTCACCCCAATCTAGGCGACATCGACCCTCAACTTTAGGCAGCAAGCCTCCCCCGCCAGCCCCAAGCAAGGGCCGGCAATCCACACCAAGCCCAAGCGAGGGCCAACGTTGCCCAAATCTAGGCAAGCCTCGCTTGGGCCTCAACCCAAGCATCGCCCAGATTTGGGCAAGCCTTGCCGACCCTTGCCTGGCCGGTGAGGGATACCTACCCTCTACTACCTAGGGCCCACGAGGTTGCTGGCCCCCTTTGATAGTGACAATGATAGCAACAGTGGTGCCTAGCCATGATCCCTACCCCTTTCTTTTCTTTTCTTCTAGTTTTGTTTACTTTAAATTATTTTACCTTTTTTAAAAAGTTTTTTACTATTATATAAATAAGATTTAAAGCAAAAAGTAATAAAAATGTCACATAGGAAAAATGAATAAAGTTAGAAATCCTATATTAGCATTTTCCGTTAGATAAGTTAACGGTATTAATGGAAGAATTCGATTAAACCAATTTGATAAGTTTTAGGATTCAATTGTACATTTTGAAAGTTTTATAATTTTATATTTTCACGATAAATTTTATGATTTGTAATGGACGTATCCCAAAAATGAAGATGCCTTTTTATCATAGAAAATGAAGGATCGTTCTTCCATGTTCAGGAAACCACATTCATCCCACCCATAGAATTGTTCCAATCCTTCTTTAGCACACAACAGACCACTACCCACAGGCTTCAAGATCTACATCTTCTGATTATTTTTCTACGAAATATTTTTTAGTTATGGAAAATAAGGGAGACAATCCATTCCATGTCGAACTGAGACGCCGATTATTGTCTTACTCCTTTTACTTGTATTATTGAACTTACGAAAGAAATTTGTTTTTTCCTTCCCTCTGTTTCTGCCACAAAACGAGGTTTATAGAAAAATCTCCCATTTCTTTATTTGGTGACAATATGGACCCAAAAAAAAGATCGTACCACATGACTCCACTCACTAAGATTATGAGATGGGACTTCGTTTGGTTTGGCGTATAAGCCATCTTCATTTGAATATTCTATCAAAATAAACAATAATGTTCAAATGAAAAATGTTGAAGAGTGTTAACCACTTTATATATGGTCATTGAATATACGTTAGGAATATGGACATTTCTATTTGAAATATTCTGCTTTCTTGATTCCAAACATATCGGTATGCCTTTTTCATTATGTTTGGTAATTTTAACTAGTGCCCTGAGATAATTGTCAGCACACCCTATTTTAAATAGGAAAAGCCTAACAAAATGGGGATGACTTATAATGTTGTTAATTACCCTTTAATTTGACGTGTTTAGCATTTAATAAAATTTTAGTTTCAAACTTTAGAAGTTAAAATAAAAGTCGATGAATTAATTGTAATCTCCCATCAAGCGTGATTAGCCCGGTGGCTGTCACCCTTACCTATCTTTGATAAGAGCAATAATTCAAAAATAAGGAGTAGACCAGTTTCGTGAAGAGGTATGTCTGCCCCCTTGAGAGAGAGTCGTGGTGAGCAAGCATGTGGGTAAAGTTGCGGTAACGATCTCCCCTAATTTAAATTTGGTGTCACATAAAATACGAAATAATTATGATTCAAATTAAAATTTCATGCAAGTCACCTATAATAAAGTGTCACGGGTTGATTGCACCGACAATAGAGAAAAATGAAGTTTTAAAGCTTATGAACAGATAGCAATTGAGATCTAAATCTTTTGTATAACGTGCTCTATAGAGCGCAATAGAAAAAAATTATGAATAGTATCTAAAGTTGTATAAGTTACACTGAAAATTTATCTACATAACAACCTTAAATTGTACTTTTCTATATGATTTTAGGACTTAATTGCACTTCTAATAAACAAATAAACATTTTTTGAAAAATCTATCACACGGTTTAAAATGTTAAGGACTGGGATTGTACTTTTACTAAAGATTTAGAATTTGATTGCATCAATTAAAAGATTTATAAATTGATTGCATTCAAACCCTAAATCTTGGACTTATATGGCAACTTTCCCGCATCTGGCACTAGCATACATGGACACGGTGATTAGAATGGAACTTGCTAATATGATTATACTGGAGCTGGCAAGGCTGGATATGACATGTTTGCGAGATACAAGATAAACTACGAATTAAAATTCGTATATATACATCATGATACGCTTAACTCTATATGTTGACACGAATTAATACTGTTTTCATCATAACTAAATTATTTGGCACTTAAAATCGAAATTAACATGCTTTAAGACGTCACGAATTGAAAGCACGATTACAAAACGCCATCACGAATTGCAAATCTTCGATTTTGTGCCCCCTGCTTCCAAATAATAGAATCCCAAAAACGAGGAAACAACAACAATTGCTACTGGGGCTCTTCAGTTGGTGGGCCATGGGCCTCTCGAATAGTGGACCTTGGGCTTACAATTTTAAATCTGTCCCAAGGATAAGTGAAACATAATCAAAAGAATCCATGAAAATTCATGCTTGATCGATATACAGTTCAAAAGGAACAACTCGCTAAAGCTTCAAGAACATTTCAAGTTGTGATTGTTCTATCTTTGCATCTATGAAGTGAATGAGCTTTGGAATGTGAAAACTTTCCACGAAACAAAATAACTCTGGGGAAACATTGTCTAAGTGTGCTTGTTCAAGAGAAGCATCCTTCATTTTCGTCATAAGATATTTTCTCACATAAACTTTTCGACAAACTTAATGAATATATATTTGTATACCCAACATGTGAATTTGTTGATTCTATTAGAACCAGTTTCCATGTCGTGACTATATTTCATTTCTTGTGTGTTATCGTACTGAGTTAATAACAAAAGTAAATAAATTTAACTAGATGGAGAAATTGCCTAATTTGAATTTATTGTACTCTTAATTACATGCTTGGATGACATGTCGTGTCCAAAAATGATTTCTCGGGTAACCTTCAAACTAAGAAAATTTCCTAATATCATAACGTGCAATGGTCAACCGCCAATTTCATACGCGAGATACAATTCGCAATCGCACGAAAAATCAGCTAATCCTATCCACATGCTGTCAAATACAATCGTCGATTGTTTCTAGATTTAAATGAATATGGATAATACTTGGTGGGTGGACGCTATCCTCCGTCTGATTTTGATTTGATTTTGCTTTAACCTTATCCTAAAAAATCACAAAAATGATATAGGACCTTATCCTAAAAAATCACAAAAATGATATAGGACCTTATCCTAAAAAATCACAAAAATGATATAGGTAGGATTAGGATAGATAATGAATAAGATTAGAGTAGATTTCAATAAATAACATTGCATATTAAGATAAGATTCCATGTTTAATTCAGTTATAGATTAACTTTTTAGAATTAATTAGAATAAATTTTATTGCTTTTTCTAGATAGATTGCATTCTAGGTTTGGTTTATCTAGTTGACATAACAGTCCAATTTAAATTAGGATTTAGCCTAGTTTAATTCCTAAAACAAGTTAGTAATATCTTAACCTAGATAATTGAATTTCAATATTTTCTATTCCAATTTTTAATCGAATTACCAATAATATAATCTTAAAATAAATTAGATTCTTTTCAAGGATAGATTGCATGTTTAAATTGGGAAATTTAATTCATTTCGCATTGCATGTTTAAATTGGGAAATTTAATTCATTTCGCAATTCATGAAAAATACAAAACAATGTAATGTGCATGTTATGTAGAATTACTATCATAAAATGCACGTCATTTAGTAATTATATGCTAGGGGTATTTGATTAAATTGCACATCATGTAGAGTAATTTTATTAGAGTAGTCACATGTCAATTTTGCCCGTTATTAGAAATTGGATAGTTAGGTCATTTAATTATATTTCATGTCATATTAGAAAGTGCGTACCTAGATTCATTTACTTAGAAAATTTTATTCTATGCTAGAATAGTATATTAAATTGTCATTAGAATTAGTATATTCAAGTAGTTTTGTTGCGTGTCATGTTAGATTGATAGCGTGCATTACATATAGCTTAATTTTCATTAAATAAGAGAAAACCTTAAAATTATCTAAGTGGAATTGTGTGTTAATTGAAATAATGTTTGGGTTGAGAACGTAATTTTAAGTTAACCTTGCAAATGCTTACTTTGTTTGGTAAGTAAATTCCTTCCTCTCGCAATTTATTCATAATTTTGATTTTTGGATATCTTATTAATGATTGCACACTCGTATGATCATCTCACGTGTTAGTGAATAGGTTTAAAATCAATTCAAGCTGCTTGCCAAACATTTTTGAAATAAAAGACAAAATGTATCAAAAGGGCATTCGAGTAATCAAGTGTAATCAAATTCCAATACTTTAATTAGGTTTCTAATAGAACCGCAAATATATATTAGCGGTGACTCTGAAATGAAGTTGATTTGCATGTTTAAACTTAAACCTAAGATCATGACTGCTTGGCAACCACTAATCTTTTTTTTTTTTTTATGGATCGATTAGAAAACAAATAAAACATCGGAAGCTATACTTTAGTCCTACAAACCATAGATTATGAATTCGAGGACTTGATTATGCTAAATTACTCTAACGCGTTTCGGTACCTTTTCTTTTTTATTTCAAAAATATTTGGGAGGCAACTTGAATTGTTGATCATGTGGGTGCACATATATTAATGAAACACCCAAAAATCAAAGTATTAAATAAATTGCATGGATAGAAGGAATTTACTTACTCGGAAACAATGCAAGCATCTGCATGATCAATAAAAAAATCGCATTCTCAATGTAATTATGATCTCTAATAAATACACAATTCCATAAGGTTTTCTCTTATTTAATAAAAACTAAGCCCTGTGCAATGCAGACAAATAACTTAATATGACATGCAACATATGACTTATTTGAATGTCCTAATTCTAACGACAACTAATATACTACTTATACAAGCATGAGACTTCTAAGGTGACATGCAATTTAGTTAAATGACCTAACGGGCAATTTCTAATGATCGACAAAATTTATATGCAACTATCCTAGTCTGACATGCAATTCTAATTAAATTACGATATATGATGTACAATTTAATTAAATGAAGCTAGGATGCATTTTATGAATCTACTATATGTCATGCACATGTTATTTTTGTATTTTTATTTAAAATTCGAAAGTAATTCAATACCCTAATTTAAACATGCATTCGATCCTTGAAAAGAATCTAATTTATTCTAAGATGATGTTTTTGGTTTTTTTTTATTAAAGTTCAGAATTAGAAATTAGTGAAATTAGTTATCTCGATTAACATTTTATCTAGTTCATTTTAGGGATTAAGTTAGGCCAAACCATATATTAACTTGAAATGTTATCTTGACTAAATAAAACAATCTATCTAGAAAAAGCTATCTAAACTTATTCTAATTGAAATAATATGCATCCTGTGAAAATATTCTAATTCAAGGGGTTGAAAAGATTTTTATGATATGACAATGTCGACCCAACATCTAATTGAAATCACAACAAATTCAAGTTGTGCAATAAATGTCACTAAATTAAATCAAATAAGAGTTTTACCTAATTTGGGATATTGCTAATCGGACCGCGGATTGGGGTCAACGTCAACCCAGCCAAAGGGGCTCACGGCCGGCGGCGCTCACGGTGGAGCCTCCGGAAGGGGTGGCAGTTGCACCGACTGCTCTCAGTGAGGGATGAGCTCGGTGGCTTGGCTGCTGGTTTTTTTTATCAATGTTCCTGGACTTTCACTATTAAAAAAAAAAAATGTTGGTCAAAGAATCAAGCATGAAGGAACTGGACGTCTCTAGACTCGTGGGTAACCAGTACTGAATTGAACATGCAGGGAATCTGCCAGGTGTTGCAGGAATTCATGTGGAGTTGCTGCCTTCGCTGGACAACCTGGAGCTGCTGGGACTTAACGGTGAACGTGAGACTCGTGGCACGTCTGGACAGCAGCTCCTTCGACGGAGATCCCGGCAAAACGTCGCTGGGCTGTTGTGGGGTGGTCGCGACAATGGATCAATCGAGGATCGTCGATGGACGGGGGTCCTTGGTAAGGAGTGTCGAGCCTCGAGCGCCACTGAGTTGCGTTGAGATGCACGGCAGTGCACCGAGCAGTGGTTGGACGGCAACGCAGGAACGTCGCTATTGTTTGAACTGGTGCCGTCGGGATTTGCTTGGTAGACGCCAAGGCCGTTGGACACTCGCTGGGTCTGCTAGACGTCTCGCCTGGGCTGCTAGAAATCCTTGGTTTGGTTCCAAGGGCTGCTGGAAGACCCCGGGGTCGCTGGAAATCCTTGGTTTGGTTCCTAATTTTAGGTTCCAGAGTGGGAAATGTTCACCTTGAAACCAATTTCTCCTAGTTTTTTTTTTTAACAGCAATTTCTCCTAGTTGAAAATGCAAAGTTTGTATTATACGGTTCTTATCCCTAAAATGCCCGTTTATTGTAGTGAAAGTTGGCATCTAGTCTTTCTGGTGCATTCATTTCTTCTTTTTTTCAAATTGATGGAAGTTAGTAAATAAAATAGAGTGTGATTTAGTAAAGAAAAACCCAGCTTAAAAGTACAATCCCAATTCTCTCATGACGTTTTTTTGTATCAAAAATCTCCAACTTTATATGCCCACATGTCCAAAAATCGCAACTAATTTTTTTTTTTTAAATTATCAATATCAAAGCCAGTTAGGAGTCCATTATTAAAACATATATCTTCATTAACAACCTCACATTCATATTGAACAATAGCAACCTTCTATTATTGATAATATTGAATAACTAATAGCGAATTCTATACAAGTGGGTACATTTGAGACGAGCGCAAGTTGATTTGGATTGAACTTAAAATTTGGATTTTATAGGGAATTAGCCCAATAAAATAGAGAAGTTCATCCCTCTTGGACCTGACCGTGCTTATTTGGGCTGGACCCACGCTTGAGTCCATAAAATCAATCGCTAGGGATTTTGAATATGCACCATTTTCTTTGGCGAAGTAGCATGATTTGAAAGACAATTTTGGGCCTCATTCTACTCCATGGACTCGGGCCATGATATGATAGTGTTGTCTTTTCTTTTCTTTTCTTTTCTTTTTTTGGTAAATTTTCCCATCTATCCACTGGCAGAGAAAATTGACACCTACTGACTCCCTTTCTTTCCCTCCTTTACGTGTTGGGATTTATTGGTCATAAATCGGGGGGAAAAGAATAGTAACATTTGAGCATGGTTCAACTTCTAACACAAGAAGGATCGGATTCTTTGCATTAGACCTTCCATGACCTCTTCCTGAAAATGCACTCAACCAAACTCAGTTGAGGATCTTGCCACATTTGAAGATTCTTTCCTGGTTAAAATTGTCCAAACATCCCGTAAACCTTGACCTTTATTTATACAGGTAGATTAACCCGCCGCAGACACTTTTAATATGATGAAAATAGCTCACGTACGTTTTCAAGTGGATTTATTACCGGAAGTACTAGGATACTACAAATTCGAGGGTCGGAGAAGTCTGCCTCATAAGGTCTATCGTTTGGAGGTCATGTCTAGTTTCGGAGGTTGCCTACTGCTGGACAATCATACTACACATCTAACTTGTTATCGCAAAGCTAGAGGGAAGTTTTGCCTAACCGAACTGTAATGAGGCATTTCGGAATTGGTGTTTCATAGCCCCTGTAATTTAGGTGTGGAATTGCTCAGCTGCCATGGCGGCTTGGATATGTCACATCGAATCTTTTCTGATATTAAGCCTTCCAAAAACATATCCAAAAGGGGTTCTTTATGTAACCACGAAATTGCACTTAGTAATTTTCACCAATTGAAAGTATGCAAGTAGTCATTGGATCAAAAATAATCACACTACCGACAAGTTACGGTAATTTACCCTTTCGAGATTCTCCATCCTCTCTCTTCTAACGATTTTTTCTCACTATCATATTCTCTTTGAAATGCTGTTTGAAACCTTGTACGCTCTTTCCTTTCTGGTGATCTTCCCCCATGCTATGGACCTTACACGTGATAACATATGTGGTTGATTTTTCTCCAGCATCTAAATATATTTTCACGTGTTGAGATTATCCATAGATATCAGTCCCTGTCGCCTAGACTCGACTTGAAAGTAATTATTTGGACGTGGATGTCCAACCTTGTCTAGCAAAGTTAATTTGCCTTTAGTCAAATGATTAGGTTAATTTCAGCTACAAATAGCTAGTCTAGTAGAAAACATATTTAACGCTATTGCTCTTTTTGCCTATATGCATAAATATTCCACTTCATAGATAGGTTAGGGGAAAATTGTTCAATTAATCATAAAATTATAGTACATATGCCAATTCATTCTTAAACTTTTTAATTTTACTATTATAGTCCTAAATTTTTCTCAAAATTTGAATGTAGTCATTTTGGCTAATTTTTGTAAGAAATTACTAATGTGGCAATATGCCACGTAAAACGGCTGGCGACTAAATCACCATATCGACGATTTCCGACAAAATCGATTAGAATGATAACGTTGGAATTTCACGCGAAGGTTCCAAATTAAATTGAAAAAATCGAAAGTTGATGACTAATTGGGTAAATTTTCCAATAAATTGTTTTAGCAAAAAATGTAGTTATGTCAAATAATCAAAAAGAAAAAAAAAAGCATCAAAACCCCTAAACTATGCCTACTGCGACACGTTTAACCTAAACTTTTTTTGTGGCACAAAAAATTTCAAATTTATACTTGTGTGGCGCATCAAGCTTAAACATTTTTTGTTAAACAACTATAAGTAATGTACACCGTGACACATTTACCTTATATTATTTTTTTATGACACCAAAAACCCCAAGCTCGTACTCATGTAACATGTCTAAGGTTTCTCTTATTTAAATGTATTGCACAAATACAATGTAAAGGTTTTTTGTGTCACAAAAAAATGTTAAGGTACATATGTCGATATAAGTTTGTAGTAAATATGCTATGTAGATACCAGTTTGAGGTTTTTTATATCACAAAAAAAAAAAATTAGAAAATGTGTCACAAAAGGCATAGTTTAAAATTTTTATTAGCTTTTTTCTAATCAAATTATAATGGTGATTAAGACTCATCAGTCATTTGGCCAATGAATAGTAAAGATCGTGACATGATACAACCTTAATGACTTCTCCCACGAAAAAGAAACCCTAGTTAATTCAAGTAGGTCTTATGGTTAAATGTCAAGTCATTGGTCAGGCCAACACAAATCATTTAATGAGAAGACTTGCCTAGACCCGTTTCAGGAGATCGACACGTTTCTAGATCAACTCAATCCCATATTCACGAATGACATACGAGGATTGTTCTGAGACAAAAAGTTTTAGCTTTGACTGGCTAATTTTTCACAACATATTCCATTGAGATTCTTCATGCGTAAAAGATCATTGTACGCTGGCAACTTCAGGGAAACACACCAGGTGATGTGCGTTTGCATCTGATTCACGCCTCTCAGATATGTTGACATTTTCCAGGCAAATGTCGGACTGCCAAAAAACATGAGAAAGAACCTCCAATTCAAACAGTATTTCTCGTTCTGTACTGTTCAACATATGCATGGGTAGCTTAGCACGTATGAACTGAAATCTTGCAACCAAAAGATGCAGATTGAATCCTGGGTGGGTGTTTTCAACCATCAAACATGAAGCCTCAAGCAAATGGAGTCACGAAAACCTCAAAAAAATGTCCATACAATGCCATATTTTTATTTAGATCAGGAAATGTTTATACCAGCCAAGGTTTTTGTGTCTTATTGAGAAGGATTGAAGTAGAAATATTAAGACTAAACTCAATTATGATGTTCCATATGAGCTTTCACATTATAATAACTTCTGAATAAGAGTTTCACGATGTAAGATTTTTTTTCTCGTCAGCTGATAAGCTTAATTAATCAGAACTAAGAAAGGACTACACATTATGGATTTTGTGTCCACACACCACCTCGCATAAGACCAAATTGGAGATTCTCATACAATCGGGCTTCATCACTGATCTAGACTATATACATTAATTGTAATTTTGTAATAAACATTTCTTCAATGAACAGTATAGTTTTGCAGCCATTATTAACTGCCGCTTTGGAGACTGTTTATCCAGTGAAAGGCAAGTATCTTGCATACTCCTCAAGTTACCAATAAACAGCATTTTCATGTCTTTATAGAGAAATTAAATAAATGAACCAGAGTTTAATGAATATCAGAGAAATCATCCTAGAATAAATTCCTACCTAGTTAGTAGGTGCAAATAACCAAGCCAATCACAAAAAACTACCATCAGTTCCACATTCTCAGCAATCAAGTCAAACCAAAAGTACACCTGAAAAAGCTGAAATTGCGAATTGGCTAGACTTACAAGTTATTGCCCCTCCTGAGCTTCACTGACTCCACGACTCTCCAAAGAAATTAAAAAAGGGACTGAAATTTACCAAACTTACAAGTCATTGCTGTCCTAAAAGTTCCCATACACGAGACCCTCCAACCAACTGATCTTGCACCTTCACCAGGATGTGAAGCCTGTGATTTTTGTTTTGGATCTTCCTCCAACTCTGATCAGGCTAACTTATTTTCTAGGAAATTCCATAAAAATTTCTAGGAATTGTGGAGTTGGTGAAAGAATAGATTCTGGCTCCTGGAAAAGTCTTCTCTTTGCTTCTTGTTCCAGTCAGTAATCTTCCTAAAAGAATTCCTCACATTTTCCCACTTCTCTTGGCACTCACCGGCGCTCCGATTATACCCCAAACATGCCATTTTTGCCGATATTAACTCCCAAAATCCTTCCCTTAATAAACCGCATTCTTGGAAACCCGGTTCCAAGCTCGTTATCAGCTGAATCAAAGTTAATATCTCCGGCTCCGAGAATGAGCTTGTGTTTCGCTCTTCTTCTTTTGCAATATTCCGGTCCTTTGGTGGCGACAGGATTGCAAGTTCTTGCCCTGTGAACTTCCTCAGAGCTTCCATAAGTGCCGTGTCGCGAGCCTCGATCCAGACTCTTTGCTTGGCCCAGAGCTCACGCTCGCAGTCGAAACGTGCCGTCTCTTCCCTCTTCCATTCCATCTCTCTGCAAACCCTCTCTTGCTCTTTTAGCTCAATAGTCTTCAACATGTTCTCCATCCAAGCCTCTTGCTTCTCTATGATGTCCCTCATCTGTGAATCCACAAAGTGCTTCACCTTCTCCTTCCACCCCTTTTTACTCCTTTTTGAGCTATCGCTCTCGCTTACCAATCTCTTTTTCTTCTCTGAGGAATGACTGCTATTCATCATGAAAGCAATCGCGGAGAGATCTTCCTCGTTGTTTTCTGAGGAAGAGGCCGTTTCGAGCTCATGCGATGATGAGTTTGAGAAACTGAGGCTCATTTCACGTTGCAGAGCTTGATCTTGGAATGCATGACTACTAATATTGTTCGGTGCTGGGTAGAAATTAATGTTGGAGACAAGAGACGAGTTATCCGAAGATGGCTTTCGGTTAGCCGTGGTCGATTCTCCGTAAATCGCTTCAAGTTGGCGAAAGAATCTGTAGTTCTTTCCATCCTGCCTTCCAGCTTTGCCTTCCTTAGTTTTCTTGTAGTACTTGTACAGGTTTTCAAACTTCTCTCTGCACTTCTTGCCGCTTCTATTGTACCCATGTTCCTCGGACATTATCCTGTATTAAGAGAGAGGGAGAGAGAGAGAGAGAGGGAGGGAGGGAGAGGGAGGAGCAAGTTGAAACCTTGACACAAATTACAAACTGGGATGGAGAAGAGATAATGAGCAATAAGATAAACCCTAGAAGCTTGCTTCCAAATGTTTCCCTCATAAACTTCTGCTTAAATTAATTACTGAAAAATGAGTATTTTAATGATAATTTCATACGAAAAATATAGTTTGGAGGTGCTTGTCCTAGTTTGAAGTAATAATACAATGTAAAGTCGTGTCCTTGCTTGCTTCCAAGAAGCAAGCGGATTTTGATTTATATATGAAACATCTGCTCTACTTCGAAACACACAAAGAAATTTGTCGTTTGAGCTAAGAGCGTTGATTAATGGGCATGTTGGGTTCGGGCAAACAGTGAAACTTCCAGTCAAGAAAAGCTTTTTTCTCGGGATTCCATGTAGCGCACACAGAGGCCAAGGTAATAGCAAGAAAGAACATTAAAAAGGAAAAATTCAAGGAGAGCAGCTGAGGAGGAAGAGGGATTGCAGAAGATCAGAAGATCTTTCTTTGAGAGGCAAATGAAATGGGTGAATAAGACACCTGAGACTCTCAGTTCAATGGCTTGTCTTTGTCAACCCCCTACCAGAGCATCGTCAGATGCACAGAGAAAGAGAGAGAAAGAGAGAGAGAGAGAGAGAGAGAGAGAGAGAGAGAGAGAGAGAGAGAGAAGCTTTTCACAGCAGCTTCTCACTTTTGAAACAGTGCCAAGATCAAGAAGATCAAGAAGAAGCAAAATCTTGATGCTTATTAGTAGGGTTTTTGAGCTTACTACTAGCAGTCCCTCTCTTTTTCTTCTTCCTGACCCAATTTATCGTACATAAGAAACTTCTGAAAATCAAAATGGGGTTTAATTAGTGGATTCATGTTATAAATTTTTTTCGTTACCTGGAGACTTCGTCCCACAAGGGTCCTTTCTGATTGGCCTCCTTGAACTTGGGATCGAGGCGAGATCTGATCTCAAGAAGAGTGAGCGTCTCTTGCCTCGGCCATCTGCTGCTGCTGATGCCGCTCGTCCCAGCAGCTCCAATCATGTCGCTCCTGTAGCTCCCACACTCAAATATGTCGAAGGCACCAGTTAGAGCTGAAGGAGGTGGGGTGGCGGTAGCAAAAGGGTGAGCGGAGTGAGCGTTCGTGTTGGCGAGGGCTGTGCTCAACATATTGACGGTGGGCTCATAGTGTGAAGAAGATGGTGGAGAAGAAGGTGAGAAGCTGGTGTGAATAGTGGTTCGAGGTGGAGGGGCCGGTGGCAGCGGTGGTTCGAGGTGGAGGAGGGAGGAGAATTGGGTGGTTCGAGTGGCTATGAGCTGCCGGAGATCCGGCAGTCCGTACTGCTCGTCCATTGTTGTTTTCTGTCTTGGTTTAGGTTTTCAGAGCAGAGAGAGAGATGGGGGGGGAGAGAGACAGAGAGAGAGTCAAATATTGCAGCTGAAAAGGAGATGGGGAGTGTCGATGAGCTTTTTTCTCAAGCGACAGGATCCGAGTCTACCGCACCTTTTTATCACGCTCTGATCACTTGTGTGTGGGTTTTCGAGTGGGTGCGTGTGAGAGGGGAATAACAAGGGAAAAAAAAATTAGTTATATTCAAATATGTTTAATCAACAATCAACTTCATTAACTAATGTTTCAGAGGCACTTGGTAACAAATCAATGAAAAAGGAAAGAAAGGCACAATATGTGAGGCTTATAATATATTGGTTTCCTTTTCCTAAGGACGAGAATTTACTTAACCATCGCTTTTGCACTGGAATATGTACCTTTGTTTTAGGGATGAGTTATAATAATTTCTTACGATAGAAAGAGATAGTTTGTCATTATCAAATAATCATTTGTCCCAATTATATAATCTATTAACTAGCAAAGGTATGGTTTGATACATAAGTACTCTAAAGCTGCTTTGTACAAGTTTTGGCCAAACACCATAGCTAGGGAATTGATTGTAAATTAGAAGGCAAAAAGGGCTTTCAAAGAGATACACGGTTACAACATGTGCAAAACAGGGTAAAGTTTGCATGAGGTTGAGTCAAGTGACATACTCACATGCGAGTTTTAGCCACTAGTGTACTTTTTTCTGTCACTTTAATAAATATCTAATCCTAACAAATCTATGATGATCATCTCTAATTCTTATGCATGCCTTGATGATAAATGTATAATTGTATGTATATGTGGATTTGTTGGGGAGAAAGGACAACAATTTACTACTTATATCTATTCAAGATCAATATATTACTCAAAACTCAACCAACTAATATCAAATTAACCCCCAACAAGAACCAGTCACGATTAGGAGTTGCCACTAATTAGTTATTGATAGGTCGATTAGACACCTAAATAAAGTATGGAATGGCACTTTACTTTTGCAAACCAACAATTCATGGATACGGGGATTTAGTTATCATAAATTAATCTAATGTCCTTGTAGTACTTTTCTCTCTATTTCAAAAATATTTTGCAAGCAATCTTTATATATTTTAAATTATTTATATATGATTAAATGAATATCAATAAAATTGTTATCACTTTATAGTCGACGAAGATATTTACTATCAATTTGCAATTGGCGAGAATAAATTTGGAGTTAAGGACTCCAGTAAGTTTTTGAATGACATTTTGAAGGAGTTCCATTATCATATCAATTTCAACAGGTCTTAAAGAAATTCTTATGATAAAATATACTACAGTTAATACTGCTTTACAAAAAAAAGTGAATATTATAAAGAACAAAATTTAGAAAATGAACAATTACTTATGATTTCAAAAAAAAAAATTAACAAAAAAAATATACCTGGATTTTACTTCATCAAAAAAAATGAGATACATAGATATTTGATTAGCATCTACTCAACCTGGCTACGTTTGTCAATGATAACTAAAATTTCGTTGTTAATTCGTCATAGGTGCTACTTCTCTGAGATATATTAAACAATTGGGTATGAGCTTGGACTCATTGAAGGAAAAATATAACACTTAAATGGATGTTATAAAGGGATTAAGACAATACCGATCAACTTTTAGAGTGTCCAACGGAAGCCATCAACACATAAAAATATTTTTAGTCATTTGTTGGCACTATGGTGATTTTTTTACCATATTAAGTTGTTTTTATTTAACTGATATTACCATTCCATACATTTTTTTACAATAGTATGAGTATAGTCTACATCACAATTTAGATATATATTATTGAAACTTTATAGTAACTTCTAAACTTTATATCATGCTCCCTTGAATTCCGTATCATTTTTTTTATTGAGATGTCACAATGCGGGGCCTGACAATATGTCTATATAAATTATTAAATTTCATAACGTAATCAGAAAAAAAAATAACGAAAATCATGATATAACCACATTGAGATTTACAAAGTTGGGAAAAATAATTAAATTGAAGCATCAATAAATGCAAAGTATACAAGCAATTAACAGTTGGCCACAAAATTTTCTCAAGAAAATGAAGGAATGTGTTAATATTCACATTCCAAATATAAATCAAGGGAACTCTAATATCGTTTTTGGGGAAAGGAGTATTGTGAATTTCTTCAAAATACAAATTGAATATTGCATTTTTTTCTTTTTTGCAAGATATCCAAAAATTTAGTTTACAATGAATTATTATTAAATTGTCATGGATGAGGAGATATCCATCAAATATTGTCAACATAAAAGGATAGAAGTCAACTAATAAGGAAAAAAATGGAGAAATTCCTTTAAAAAAATATTGAAATATATGGAATTGGAAGATGATCTTTAAAAAAATCACCTCTAATTCTTTATAAATAGAGAGGGCCAAATGAAGAAAAGAGAAGAAACTATTTTACTCTCAAGAAAATTCAAACATGTAATTTGTTCAAAATGTTACTTGTACTTTTGTTGTGATTTCAAAAAATTGATAAAACTATATGATGCTATTTGGATCCACTTTAAATAAAACTCCATGAGATCTCCAGCTTAGAATTTAATTGGTGTGAACTTTTTATTTTGCCACAGTTTTCCACTTATTATTTTTCTTGCATAATTCACATCGACAACAATATTTATAATAATAGAATTTTAGTCTCAAGCCCGTGCAATGTGCGGGGCATCTTGCTAGTTTTATGCATATCACGTCACTTTTGTGCATATTATTAGCACATTATGCTAATAAAACTTTATTTTTCTCCACACCCACCCAGTGTGCAAGAACTTCATAGGAATTTGTCAGGCATGTCTTGGTAGCTAGAAAAGGTAAAGCAAGATGTTTCCCCATCTAACAATGGATTCTAACATCATGAGTCTCTGTTACTCATAAAAAAGATGACAAAAGGCGACCAATGAAAATAGTTTCTTTTCTTTTTTATAAATAGATGGATGAGAAATGGCGAACAGCATTTTGCGACTGCCCATGAGCATTATTATAGGAGTTGCATGTTTGCGACGAAATAAAAATATAGAAATAAAAACGAAAATTGTTGTAATTTTAAATTTTCTTTATTATTAGTATTTCAATATTATTTATATTTATATTTAATTTATTTATATTATTTAATTATTATTTTAATTTTCTTAATTTAATCATTTGAACGAACCTATCACCATCGCTCCATCACAAAACTAGTGGAAGCACAACCCTTATAGGGGGCGATTACTTTTATTTTTCACAGGCATTCATGAACGCATGGTAATTACTTTATTTTATTTTAGCAATACACACACGTTAGGTGTTTTATAATTCTTGCTTTACTGCCAATGTTTTGTCATATATATTCTTAAAAAGTACAATTTACATTGAAACTCCCATAAGGGTCCATTTATTTCGTGGAGAACGGACGATTTGAAAAATATTTTCTTAAAAACAATCGCTTGTGTCTCTTACAAAAATAAATGAAAAAAAATATTTCATCATCCACGAAATAATTAGATATAAATCGATGTTGATTATGAAAATATTTTTGATTGATTTATTATTTTAAATAATATAATCATTTATTTTTAGTTAAATATTTTCAAAATTATATATTTTTACAAAACAAACGAAGCCTAAATACATTTCTTTTTCACAAACAGTGTGGCAACAAAGTATCTATCTGGTGGTAAGAGGCCTACAAAAATACTAATAGCATCAACTATAACAGCTACAAGAGAACAAAGCTTTAGATCTTATCAATGTGTAGCCAGGCTTTTGGATTGACCTCAAATAATTGTCTAAACACACTCATAATTTAAAAAAAAAATAAAAATTGTTCAATGTAATCTCTGAAATTTTTAGAAATTTTTAATCTAATTCCTAGAATACATTAAAATGTCCATTGCTGATTTAGTTTCCAATTTAGTTAAGTCTAAACGGTGGAATATATATATATATATATATATATATATATTGTTACAAGTAAACCATTCACGTAAGATATTCAACTCAAATCTAAATACAGTAATTCATGTTATCAAATAACATGGATAATCATTTTGTTCCAAATTAAAAGGATTAGTATACTTTAATTTGAGCTGAATATTTTATATGGATAATTCACATGTAATATTTTTTCTTTGTCCGCCTTTCGAAAATACCAGATTGGAAGCTTAATCAGCAAATTCCATAACTTGAATTAATTGAAGAACAATACTGAACGTTTTCATATAGTCTAGTAAATTAAATTGAACACACCCAATTATTTAGGGACTACATTAAATAAATTAAAAATTCATGAACGACATTGTAGATTGAATTAAAGTAAATGAATCTCATAAAATAAATTAAAAATTTAAGAATGACATTGTCTATTGGATCAAAATTTATAAACCATTTGTGTCATTTTTCCTTTCTTAAATAGTTGACTCTCATGAGGAGGTCCGAGCTACTCCTACAATCAAAACCTATACTAAGTTTTGTCAAATATGAAAAAAGAAATATACTGAGAGTTTTCCTTTCACAGGACAATCAAGGGACACTTGGTTCGGAGAAAACTTTGCCAAAATGGAGAATGACGACGAAAAAGTATACCGTTCAAAATGCTAAAAAGCCCCGATTAGATCTCGAGTTCGCCCTAGGTGAAATTCAAATAGCAAAAACTGGACATGACTCCCCCGTGGAATATCTAGGTGGTTCGGCATGCGTCATTAACTCCTGTTTGTGCATTTTATCTAATTGTTAAATATAGATGGGGAAGACCAATAAAAGGAAAATAGAAACAAGAAGAAATGGCTGAGATTTCCTTTTGAAGAGAAAATATAAAAGAGAGAAGAGGGAGAAAAAAAAAAGGGAGGACTCGGACTTCGATATCGCATGGGGTTGACATCAGCGGTTGAAGGAGGGGCTCCAACTTTAGGACTTTGGCAGTGCATTCCCCACGTAGCATTAAAAAGGGAAGAATCTCAGTCCTTCCCCCATCCTGACCTGAGCAAAGTCCCAGAACCTCCTCAGGTCTGATTGCTTATCTCAGAAGTTGCTGACAACTCTCCTTTCACTGTGTACACACGAGTGAATTCATAAAGACAAACCCTAGCCCACCTCTCTTTTCTTTTCTTTCCTTTTCAATTTTCAAATCACAATAAATTTAGAAAACAAAAAAAAAAGACACAAATGATCTTTAAATTTTACCCCAACATATAATATGGTCTCTCAACTTTTACTTTATTTGATGTAGTCCATGAAATTTAACTTAATGTGCAATGTAATACCTAAATTTTTAATTCGTCTAATGTAATCCTTAAACTATTGGTACATATTTAATTTAACATGTTCAATATTAATGATTACATTAAACATCTTTATACAGTTCATGGACTACATCGAATATGTGCTAATAGTCCAAGGATCATATTAAACACATTAAAAGTTTATGGACCATATTGAATATTAAGTTGAAGTTCAAAAACCACATTAAACACATTAAAAATTCAATGACCATATCGCATATTTGGTCAAAATTCAAAAATCATTTGTGTCGTTATCCCATAGATTTAATATCGAAAATTTTCTCAAGAAAATATTAAACATATTCTCAAAGTTATATGTGATCCTTTCCAACATGAGGTGATCATAACATGAAGTGGAAAGTTTACAGCACATCATTAAACAGTTCTTGGCATGAAATTATCCTATTTGGTCTTCGTCCAAAATCGGAAAAGAATCGACAGATTTGTGGGCCTACTCAAGTTCACGACCCTTACCAAGCCATCCAAATTTGAAATCTCTGGCTATTCTATTCTGTAGCACGCGTTGTGACTATTATATAATATACTTCATAATCTCGTTTAAACCCCATGTGAGCTTGCAATAATCATGATGCCTAATTTTTGTTGATTTATGAACCTACAATTTTGTTGGGTGTTTTTTTCCCCATTCATTCCCTTTCACACCACCTCCTCCTCGTTAATTAAGATACAATAACAAAAAATATATATACATATATTAAATTCCTAGTTTTAATGACCAAAATGACCGAAGAACTCAAATGAGGATCCAATTCCGTTCCATTACTTTCATTCTCATTAATTAAATAAGCCCTTAGTTTCTTCAAATTTTGATGTATTGAACTATCTTCAATTTTTTTCAATCGGTAAGTGAAGCAATTGGTTGATTAAAATCTTATTTAAATTTTTACGTGTGTATCCTTTAGGCTAATGTCATGAGTCAATCGATCAGGGCCATGACACTAGCGTGCTAGTCTCTACTTATCATTCTCTGAACTTTACGTCCAATCAATTGTTCAAATAAAGCTAACAATAGTCCACTTCCGAGGCGGAGGCAAATTGACATACCACTAGGCAAAATCGTCACATCTCTTACGAGGATTGAGAGGAACTTTTCTCGTATAAGTCAGAATACAATGCACTCCTTCCATCCCGATCAATGAACACCTGAGCATCATGTCAAGCTGCTTTGATGTAGCATTGGGGAGGGGCACATGCACTCGATCCACCCGACAAAAACTCGTGGAAACGGCGATGGAGATCCTATGCCCATGAACGGAAGTTAGGGTTTGTCTTGCCCAAAAGGGAAACGCGGGCCCTACACTCACAGCTGTATATCATATCATCATAATCTCTTCGTACGAGCGGGTCCAAATCGGAAGTCGACGGCACTTGATGGATGGTTGGTAGAGACGGGCGGAGAGAGAGAGAGAGAGAGGGACAGGGATGGCGATGATGATGATGATGGTGAATGATGATTCTGAGAGGGAAAATTTCAATAAAAGAGGAGGCACTTTTGTTCGTCATCATTAGATAATCTCGGTGTTGCCCAAAAGAAAGATCAAAAAGAAAGATGATGGGGGCCTTTTGATGTGTCACCTACCTGAATTTTGATTCGAAATAGGGATTGGACAAGTCATCCCGTGGGACGGTCTGCGTCGCTTCGAGTTCTGTTCAGTTCTCTGTAGCTTGAAGTTGCCGACAGTTAAGGTCCAGGGAAAAGCCATGGAGAACCTGGGGACGACGCATCTGCCTCAGGAACAAATTCCGGCGGAGGCGGCGGTGGTTCGACGGCTGACAGGCGGCAGGTGGTGGTAGGACTTTGAAATGTTGGAGCTTACGGATGAGATTTCCGCTATGGCATTCGGGGGTCTTTCTTTGTGGGATTTTATCTTTGTATGGGAAGTAGCAGCTTCAGAAATAGAGATTGCAAAATGATACCATGTAAAAATCAAGAAAAGTTGCTAATACTATGGTAAAGTGGCAAAAATAGGATCTCGGTTTTTACTCCAGAACAATATAAATACCTCTACTTTTCGAAAATATAATTACCCTTCATTTTGTAAAAAACTCTAAACTCTAGTCTTGCACCACTTAAGTGTAACACCTCAAAATGTCATACACGATACAAAATCTTTTAATAAATTATTTATTTTCCTTTTAGACACTAGAAAACACAAAATAATCACATCATATGAGAAAAGAAATTGACAAGTTTAGGTCATTTGCATTTGCATATTTCCTTTAATATTCCTCTTCAAGGTATTCTTACAAACATATAAAAAAAAAAAAAAAGACGATTACAACGCATTAATCACGGGGAGAGAGATGGGTCGACATCCATCACACCACCCCTACTCCTGTACCAAAAACATGCTTGTACAAAAGTCAAGCAACTATCCTATTGATTGACAACCTTGCCCATTGACAAAGTGCCATCACCAACGAAGCTAAATGGGACCCTTGAACCCTCTTAAAGGTCCCATTGTCTCGTCATTATCATCGACGTACCCGGAGATGAATTGGGGGGAAGAAACTCAGGTACATTAACCTAAACGACGAAACAACACTTAACATACACTATCCCAAACTCTGATACAAGTACATCTTGTTATTCCCATTCTACATACGAGAGTACTCCAAAACATAGGGTAGGAGGTGGATCCATCCTACGAATCTAAAAAAAATAAAAGAGTGAGCCAATGTTCAGTAAATGAAATCTCTAAATCTAAGATAAGATCATCTTGCCACTTAATATGATATCAATAGAATGACATAAATTCAATCTAAATCCAGAATGATTACGTATGGAAATTAAAGGTGTAATCTTCCCCATAATGATATGCCAATGAAAACCATTGAACAATGATGCATAATAACATTTATCCCAACACATGCAAATGATTTGAGAAGTAACAATAGTCCATCAATGTGCACATGTGAATATATATGTATGTATGTATGCACATTTAAATATGTGTATCGCTTATTACTGGAAAATCATATCGACTAACAAAGCATCTCGAACACTTCTATAGCATCTTGACTCACAAGCCATTTCAACTCTAAAGCATCTCAAGCAATCCTAAGGCAATTTGACTAAGGACATGTCAACTCTCGAGGTATCCCGACTCATGAGGCATCCTGACACACTAGGCGCCGTCACTACTAATATAGGAGTGACGGGAAAATATAACATGATATTCATATATAATTATATAGTAGCGGTGCAAATGACCACACTATAATCATATGATCTTCCTTGCATCTACAACAAAATCAATACTGATTTCTTAACGCTTTGCATTCCCATTTTCAATAATCAACGTGCAATACACAATATCTTCTCATGCAAATCATTTTTGAAAAACAATTGCCATGTGATGTCAATACTCACATACACAGACAATAATAAGTTATGCTAGCCTCCTTCATTTTTTATGTAACCAATGATCATTTTATCAAAGGTCAGTAAAATCATCAAAAAGTCAACAAGTTATAAAATTGATAACTCAGAGAATCCACGACTTATAAATTGAAAACTTAGTGAATTGGCAACTTAACAATCGACGACTCAAAAATCAACAACGTAAGAAGTCAACTTACATTTCAAGTGTATTTGATAACTACATTCCAAAGCCTCTTTGACAAATGCAAATATTGCTAGCAAATTTTTTGGATGGGTTTAGGAATCTGCAATTGCATTTCTAAATACCTCTAAAGCCTTTGCTCTAAGATAGGTCTTGATGTGCTTTGAGTAATTCCAGAATGCAGATATTTTTTCCACCAATTTTTCAGTCAATATAGTTTCATAATTGCAGACATGTCCTCGAAAACCCTCCCTTTACACAACGTTGCCAAGGAAGGCTTCAGCCAATGACAAGTGGCCTACGGCTAGATCTGGCTGGCAACAGCCTAAGTTCTGCCAACGAAGGCTTGAGATTTGAAAAAAAAAAAATTAGTAAAAGTCATTTACAAAATGTATTCTTTTTTTCAAATGTGTTTTACACTATACCAAACACTATTTACATTTTGGAAAAATCCTTTCACCTAAAGTTCTTAGCATTTTCCCAAAAGCTTTCACCAAAGTGCTTTCAAATGCACCCTTAGTTGGTAAATTGATAACTTAATCAGAAATACAAATTTCAAGTTTAGTTTTCATCATTTCCACATTAAAAAAAAATGCCATTACATATTAAAAACAATTAAATCTTAGGCATGTAATAAGCTTATCGATCCAATTCAAATGAACACAAAGATTCCACGTACCATCATTGAAACTTACTGACACTTGACAACAGAGATCAAATAAAAATTAACAAAACAACCCTCAATCAACTAAGTCAAGAGTCTTAAGTAGATTTTTTTGCCTTAGTCCTTAGAGAGTTTTCTTACTTTAAATAAAAATTCAGATAACTCAAAGCCTTAACCACCTTCAAGGCAAAACACACAAGAAAAATTTTAAAAATTCTCCATCACTTAACAAAACTATTTAAATAAATTAGGAAAAAGTCCACAAATTCGCCTTGTAAACTTTTGAAAGATGGAATTCGAAACTTCTACGGCACAAGCATAAGACTATTGCTCACACTCAAAAATTTGGAGAGTGACATTGAAAAAGAGAGTCGAAAGTTCGAAAAGTTTTAAGATGGGATTATATGACCAAGAAGAATATATTTGGAACACTACATAAAGTTACGATGATAAGAATAATTAATTAAGGTCAAAAGTAATTATGATAATTGGTTAAAAGCACAATGTGGAGCATGAAAGAGAGGTGTTCAAGTTTAAAGAGTGACACATGGCTAAATTCAAAGATATTTTGGTAAGTCATTAAGATATCTAGCATATCAATATATAAACAACGAAATAAGATATGTTCTAAACATTGATAACACCATAAAATATTTTTCAACTTACCAAATATTGAGCAAAAGTTGCCCAACCTTAGGAGATTCACAACTTGGTAAATTTCTAACCTGAAAATTATCCAGTCCGCACTACAAAGCACATCAGTCTCTATCCACAATTACTATGGCAATATGTGATTCATCGCCACTGTTTATAATCCACCTTTGTACAAATAATTATTAATTTAACCCTAACGAGAACACTTTCCAAGAACCACGGATACAGAAAATACTTTTCGGATCTTCCACGTACTACAACGTCTATAATCCAACCAAAATTTTCATCTTATGACATTTGTCATTCTCATTTCCTCCATACTATTAATTGATGTTAGAATTTCCGGATATCACATACATACCCGAACTCTCTCAACCATGGTTTCTCACAACCCTCTCTTGTCGCTAGCCCCCACCTTCGCGGTCTTGGAAAGCCTCGCCGGCACCACTTCTGAGGTCATGACCTCATGGGAGACTTCATTTTAAGGCACCCAAGTGTGGGAGTGCCTCCATCTACGAGAGAGAGAGAGAGAGAGGACAGGACAACGGAGCTACAGCCATGAATCTATTTATTTTATGCGGCTTCCAGCTGCCATCATTTCTAAGATACTGGGCTGGTAGTCGTCGAGAGACCAACGCAATAGAGCTACGATCAGGCCAGGGGTGTTTTCCAAATTGGTTATAAATCCCCCCGCGGTTAACCCTTCCGTTTTATTTACGTAGAACGGAGGCTCCGATAACCACGGCCTTTGTTTAAGGTCCTGAGGCTGGACCAAAATCTATTTATTTTATGCGGCTTCAAGCTTTGTTAACTAGGATTTGGATGTGGGTGGGGGTGTAAGAACACTGGGAGAGGGCATTTGTGGAGAGTGAAATGGCAATATTCTTGTAAATAAATGCAAAAATTTACGGAAAACGCTTGGAGCTCACGGTACCGTCAACCAAGGAAAAAGACGGTCAAACATCAGCCAGGCATTTTCCATCTCCAAAGTGGGAGACTTGGTTAACAGGTTTTTTCTTTTCATTATGTGATAATGCATATTCTATATAAAAAAAAATTACTTTCTTGTCCTATTTAAAGAAACAAATCAAAGTGATACTATTCAAACTATAAGAAAGACATGGAAAACTCAACTGCAATTTTTAAAATAGTGTATATTATTCTCTAGCCAAAGAAAATCGATTGAGAATCGTTTTTTTTTTTTACTTTAGCTTTGATTCATGTGATCCTAAAATTAATTTTGTAATGTTTTAGGTCCATGTACATCTTCATCTATGAGACTTGGATCAATGGAATAATAATTTTCTTTTCTAATTCATTATTCTTATCTTGATTTTTTCTTTACTTCATTTGTTTTATGCATAATCGATATTATTGATCTTAATTTTAGGTAATGAGAGAGTCCTTTTTAAAGCAATTTAATTTGAGCAAAATGATAAGAAGACATTTCATTGCAAAATGATTTCGTTATTAGTTGCATAGTCAACATTTTTAGTGTTGTTTCATCTTTTAAATTTAATAAATTTATATAATGATATTAATGGTCTTTTTTTAGTAAGTGATAATATTTTTTACTTGTAAATTATTTATATTTTGGTATCAAATTTAATTTTTCTTTCTTCGTAATCAAGAAAATTAGTTATGTTTCCTCTAATGATATTTTTGTCTCCCAAATTGAGCTTGTAATAAGGAAACATAGAAATTAAAAAAAAAAAAAACATTTGCGTCAAAATTGAAACCGGCTGAGTAGGTTCATAAGTTTCCTTCAAAACATTTTGTGGTTGGCGTTTGACCGTCAGACTGTCATTCTACAGAGGACGGTCAGGCTAGCAACATCCCAAATTTACCGAGTCGAGGCAACAAACTTGTAGTTTTAAAAGTATAGTTATGGTATTGGTCAGTCGGAAAGTGGGCAAGTTTTGGGATTTATCCTAGTAGTTTCCCCTTTTTTTCCTCAAGAGAAATTCATCAAAACAGCTAGAGTCAAACTACGGTGTGTCTGAATAGTCTTTCACATTATTTTTCAATTTTTTGCTTAACCTAAAATATTATGGTGGACGTACTATGATTTTTTCCCCTTTTCCTGTGGTTTTTTTTTTCCTTTTCCTGTAAGTTTTTCCATAATTTTTTTAAATCTAAATGATATCTTTAATTTTTTGCGGAAAAATAAATGTTGCTTTTTCATTTATTTTTAAAAAAACCCACACTTATATGTGAGTGCTACTCTCTTTTATTAGGGTGATTAATTCCCATTCGATCTGATCAAATTCGATTTGGTTAGATTCGAGCTCATTCAAGAGTTAGAAATCGGACTAGGGGGACCAATTCCCAGTGGAGTAGGCCCGATCCGGTTTCCTGATAGTCCAATGAAACCGGTGGACACCAAGCTTGTCAACCAAGCCAATGGTCCAACCGAGGGAGAAGTCAAAGAGGATGGCCGCAGGAGGTTTGGGGTGGGAGGCAAACCACTTGGCGAGGGGGAGGCGAAGGGCGTAGAGGGTGAAGATGATAGGGACGTTGTCCGAAGTGACCGATGTCGTAGACATTCTCGACACCCGGCAGGAGTTTCGGGTAGGGAGAGAAGGGGAGGACGAAGGTCTAGACGGAGGAGCGGGCGGAGAGGAGAGGGTTGACGAGGGACAAGCTCTTGGGAGTGACTAACTTGGTGAGCATGACTCCCCGAAGGGAGAACTGGTGGGGGAGGTCCAAGTGTGGAAGCATGTGGCCCTGCGCTGGGCAAGGGAATAGTATTACTTGTGGAGGTGGAGACCCATGAAGATGAAGAAGATGACAAAAAAATATATGTTTATTTTGATTTCTCTATGAAAAAATAGATCCCGGTCAATCCAATTCCCAATCTGGAACCAAAAACCGAACCTGCACCCCTGGAATCTCTCATAATCAGCCAATCTAGTCCAATCCGATCCGAGCTATTCTCAATTCAAATAGTTCTCGTTGCACACCTCTATTTATTGGTGTATGCGGTGGACTGTTCTTTTTTAACGAGGGGGGTATAATCCTTCAAAAAGTGAGAGATTGATTCAAGCCTCATAAATTTCTAATAAATTGTAACAAACCTTTAGAGAAGTAACTTGTGTAGCCTGTTTGTGTTCAGCCCAAATTTTGCAATTTAGAGGTTGCCAATTCGCATACAACTTCTAAGGATCTTTTCATCCTAGGTCTGAATGTTGTCTAGTGAATTGGATAGTTGAACAAAGTGGCCAACAATCGTTTTTATTTGACATAGATAGGCAGTACACTTGGAGTACATAAGTAATTATAGGGAAATAAGTTTATCAAAGTAACATGTGTATGTCGATATGTCTATATGGGCATCCATCAGGTCAAAAGCTTAGGGGTCTAGTTACACATGTGGAAAGGGCCTACGCTCTCATAACTCATTTCCAAACCATGACTCATCCATTAAGTCATATGCTGCATTTATTGTGCATTTATTATAGCTCAATTGCAAACGAGTTGAAAAATATAATTTGTCCGGCAACGAATCGGACAAAATAGATTGTGGTCTTGAATACCAATGTGACCCCATTATGTGTCATAAAGCCATTTGAACTGCTGCATGGATGGCATGCGATGTGGGATGAGATATATGCAAATTGCATGTACAAATGAAGTGTAGCATGACGTGACAAATATGAAAAGTGCGAATAGCATGAAAATTAAAATATTGAGCGTGAATGATGGTGCAACTGATGATGTGATCATTCCGACTTGTTCAGTCTGACTATGGTTGAGGGCAGACGAGGCGCCGCCATGCAGCACCGTCCATGCCTCAATTAGGGACGGAGGAGGAGGAGGAGGAGGATGATGGGGGATGCCCTTTCTCGATCGCCGCGGAGCACTCCCAACGCCAAACTGGGCCAAGGCCAGCTCGAATCGACCGGACGCAGGCCCAATCCCTCACTGATCGAGACCCAACGAAGGGAAAACCAATTCTCGCAGCTCTGCTTCGTCTCGGTGGCCATCCTCGTGGCCGCCCTCAAGTACTCCTTCATCGTCGCGCTTCTGATTTTCATTCTCGTCACGCTCTTGTGACCGAGCGAGCAAAAGCGAAGTTCTGTACATGATGATGCTTTTTCCTCTCGTTCGCATAAAGATTTCGAGCCCCTTTTGAAGTAGTGATGCTTGGGATTGTTGTAGCGCTTGTACGACAGGTCATCGCAGAGTGGAACTTTAGTGCCATGGCTACAGGTCTTCTTACCTCCATTAGTGATCAGAGACGCAGTTTCAAATTGGTACAAGCCCCACAATCATCATGAGTTGTTTTGGAATCGAAATGGAAGTTCTTTTGTCATCTTGTTCAAAGGTCGTGTTTATATAATTCACAATTTCCACAGCACAAATTCCTTAGCCTTGCACATAATTTTGAGGTAAGACATTGTTTATCCCTTTGCACGGCAAATTTGGAGAAGATATTTTTTTACATGGGAATATATATCTTGTATAATCACTGGGGTTTGCCACAATGGCACCTTTTTTAAATGAGAAAAGGGAGGTAGAGATTTTGAATCCCCATCTTCTTAAGGGTTGGGGCAGAGATGATTTATTTTTAGGTATAATTTCGACTCTCATGTTCTGTAAGAATACATGGTAAAAGTTTAAGAGTAAGAGTTAAAGTAAGAATAAAATATGATTAAAAAAAATCAAGATGCATGAAAATATGACCCCATGCAAGATGAGATTTTTAGCGCCAAGGTAGAAGTGTCAAAATGGGTCACGGGCCTATCTCTTTTACTCATAATATCAAGATAAGATTGTATAGTTAATGTGAAAACAGGTTTAAGGAATCTAAGTTCTATTGGATCAGGTCTTAATGGGGATAATTTTGAGGTAAATCGATCTCTAATTCGAGAAGATATTTTATGTGAGGATATATAATGCATATGGCAATAATACATGGTGTAATCAATCAATCAAAATCGAGATGCGTGGAGATATAGCACCGGGCAGGATGAGATTCTTAGCCCACGTGTAGATGCGTCAAAATGGACCATGGGCCTATCTTTTTGACTCGTATTGTTAGGATGAGATTTTATGTGGGTTGTTTAAACATGTAACAGAAAAGTGAAAATGGGTTAAAGAATCTAACTTATATCGGATTGGGCCTTCACGGGCTCCTGAAGAACCAATTTTCCGGCCATTATGCCGTGCTTTCACAACGCAGAATCGGTGAAGAATTGGTTTTTCAATTGGAGCATTCGAGTTAGGAGGCAAAATTATTTTAGTGTCAGGCCGAAGTTGAAGATGGGAGATTGAAGCGTACGCCTACAATACGTCCTTTTCAGCTTCCTAAAGTGCCATATACATTTTCCCTGTTGTAAAATTAGTGGGCTTCAGTAAGTCAAATAAATTAAATTCAATAACCCATAGGTGCATGTACAGTAGTGATAATGGCAATGCCCAGTATCAGATCTTATGTTCGATCAATTGAGAAACAAAGTAAAAAAATTAAGATAGAACATAACTAGAAATAATAAGGTTTGGATCTATAAGAAAATTGGCTGTGATAGTTGAATCTACTAAAGATTATTGGAAAAAAAAAATCAGACAGAACTTATTTTGATGTCTTTAGCTATGTTTTTAACGCCGATCTTTCCAGGTATGCTTTCTTTTCTCCCAAGTTAGATCAAATTTTTCAGCACCAAGAGATGTGTTTTATAGCTTGAATTGTTACTTTTTTTTTAGTAATTCCTTATTTACTAATTTTCTTTCATGCATAATTTGTTTGTAATTGATTAGCTCTTTCCTTTTTTCAATATACTATTTTCCAAATTTAAGGGAGAAAATTGCTATTAATTGGAGTTCAAATTGAGCTCAAGTCGGATTGGGTATGTGATGCTAACATTGTGTTACACAATAATAGATCAACTTGGATTGGACCCAAACCCTACCTAAATCCACCTGTCTGACGAATTGGGGCCAAGTCGGATTGGATATGTGATGCTAAAATTATCCAGTGAAAGTAAAGATTGGCATTATTTCCACTCCTATTTTAGTTAAAACACTCCTTTTTAGTTAGCTAACTGAAATACCATTCTCACTCTCTCTTCAATTTATTGTTTCTTTTTTTTTTTAATAAAGCTAACTAACAAAATTGATTTTGTTTCTACCATCCCTCCCCTCAATTTCAAACAAGAAGTCATGTCACTTTGGCTCCACAACGCTGTTGAATTTTAATCTATGGCATCATATTTTTAATCAGAAAAACTTTATGGAAAAACTAGAAATTATGTATTTGACGATTTATAAATACACAATTAATTGATTATTTTCAGTTAATTAACCAAAAGATGAATATTTTAGCCAAAATGAGAGTGAAAATAGCATCGACCTTTATTGTTGCACAGCATTACAATGACAATGTTACCATGGGGGGACTATAGACGCATCCCGTACCCATTTGCATACCTATGATGTGGATTGTTCGGTTCATCTCGCACAAAGCTGGACCAATGCATCAACCACTTCATCTATTTCTTCCTCTCCTTTGTTCCTAATAATGTCACTCGTTTCTTTCGTCTTCTTCCTCACGCTGTCCCCATCTTTCTCCACCACCACATGTTTGATCACCTTCGCAATCTCCAATCTCTCAAGCTCTCCACTCTCATTTCTCTTCACCTCCAATCCGACCCCAACCTCCTCGACCATCCGAGCATTTAACGGCTGATCGTGCAGCATCGGCATTGCGATGATCGGGACCCCGGACTTCATGCTCTCCATAAGGGAGCCCCATCCACAATGACTCACAAACCCACCTATGCTTGGATGCTCCAGAATCTTTCCTTGCGGTGCCCATCCATCTATCACCAATCCCCTATCTCTTACTCTTTCCAAGAACCCCTTAGGCAATGCCTCTTCAAGCTCGATGCTCTCTCCTACGGGAAACCTAATGACCCAAATGAAGTTGACATGACAGAGCTCCAATCCATGAGCAATCTCTTCTCTTTCTTTCTCAGTGAGAAAGTATTCAGAACCAAATGACACAAAAATAGTAGACGATTGCTCTCTCTTGTCAAGCCACTCAATAATGCTATCTCCATCTTCCATGTTGTTAGGGTCTTCCACAAGTGGACCAACAGTTAACACTTTTTTCCCCGAGAGACTTGAGAGATAGTCCATGTACTTCCCATCCATCTCTCTAAAGGTCTTCAACAAGATAAAGTTGGAGGACCTCTCAACACTTTGTAAAACCCTATCTTCGTCTTTCACGCGGGCTGTGGAATCGTCTGCTGCCTTCCCAATTTTTGCCAACTCGTAATCATGAAAACGAATTGCTTCGAACGGGAACTTACTGCTGGCGTTCTTGATCATATGGAACATAAAAGATATCGTCCTTGCACCAACAATGAAGAAGGCGACCGTTGGCAGGCCGTGGGATTTCGCCACTTCTGCTGCCCACGGTTGGAATAAGTCGCAAATGAGCAAATCGAGGCCCAGGCTCTTGACGATATCGGAGAAACCGGGGCTTGCCATGTCGAAAGCCACTTTGAGGGTGTTCATGAGGTGAGGAGGCAAGCCTTTGGTTGTGTGATAATGGGGAGGAAGGTCCGGCAGAGATGGGAGGTGAAGCTCGACAAGTTCAATGGAGGATGAATATTTATCGGAAATCTTGGGTTTGATAGAGCTAAGGTTGACAGGGGTGGAACACAAGTGAATGTGGAAGTTTCTTGTGGAAAGCCTCTTTGCTAGCTCTAGAAATGGTGATATGTGGCCGTGAGCAAGCCATGGTAACATCAGAACTTTGATGGGTCTCTGCATGTTTTCCATCCTGATCTCAAGTCTCTCTTGTGTTTCTTGTTTCTTAGCTATCTATCTCTAATTAGTAGTATATATAGCAATTGAGACAAGCTAGTGCAAGTTGAGGAGGAGAAACCTCGAGTGGCAACTGTTGAAATAATAGTTGTTTTTTTCTTGCACGTTTAGCTGATTTGTTTTTGAGTTGTCCTAATCTTTAATCTTTAGGAGTTAGTGGAGTCACATTTGGCTAATTTGTTTGTTAGTTGTCCTAGTTTTTAGGAGTTAGTGGAGTAATTGATTTACGCAGATCATGGGTTGTTATGGGTCCTATTTTGGTTATATTTCTGTTATGTATTTGCCTATTTTAAAGGCTTCAAAGTTCTGAATGAGATATGCTTCAGCCTCATCTCTCCTCTCCTTTAGACATTGTACAGCAACACAGGGTTAGAACGCGTGCTGTGACTTCCAGTTCTGCCTCCATTATGTTGAAGGAGTGGTTTTTTTTTGTTGTCTTTCATCGTTTCTCTGGAGGAAAAGCCAAGTTGAAGTGGGACTCCAATTTGGCATTATTGGATTTGTCATCTTGGATCACGCATATGCAACCGTGGCCAATTCGGATGGTTCTCATTGTACACTCCCATTCATTGATGTATGTGGTGGACCATCCATTTTTTGCGAGGGTCTTATAATCCTTCAAAAAGCGTGGGATTGGTTCAAGCCTAAAAATTTCTAATAAAATCGAAGAAACCTTTAAAAGAAAGCAACTTAGCCTGTCCATATAAAAATTCAGCCCAAATTTTGCAATTTAGAGGTCACCAATTCGCACCAAAATTCCAAGGATCTTTCCATCCTAGGTTCGAATTTCATCTACTATATAAAAATGATTGAATGGAGTTGCCACCAAACGATTTTATTTAGCATTGATAGGCAGGATACTTGGAGTACTTAGGTAATTATAGGGAAATAAGCTACCGAAGTGACATTTGCAAGGCGATAGGTTTATATGTGCAGCCATCAGGTTAGAAGTTTAAGAGTTTGGTAAAGCATGTGAAAGGGGCCTATACTCTCATAACATCATTTCCAAAACACAACTCGTCAATTAAGTCGTATATTGCGTTTATTGTGCATGTCTCCAAGCTTATTTGCAAACAATTTGAAAATATATATATATATAATTTGACTTAATCGAGCAAAATAGATTGCAGTTTTGAATACTGACATGACTTTATTGTGTGTAACAATGTAATTCGAATTACGATATGCACAACATGCGACCTGAGATGAAGTACATGCAAATTACATGCACGAATGAAACCAAAATCAAACATGACATATACGAATGACAAGCAACATGACGTGACAATTGAATAGGAAATGTGCGAATACCATGAAAATTAAAATATGAACTGTGAATGACGAGGCAACACACCTGAAGCCAAACTGGGCCAAGGCCAGCTCGAATCGACCGCACGCCGGCCCAACCCAACGAAGGGAAAACGATTCTCGCGGCCTCTGTTGCTTCCATCGCCGAAGGAGAAGCAGCGGCAGCCGCAGAAGGAGGAACGATGCTGGGGCTCGCCTGTGCGCCTCGCTTCCGCCCTCCGATTCTACGAGTCCCGCCGCCTCCCCTCGCGACCGCCCGCCGCGACCTCGCGTTCCCATCTCCCCCTTTCAAAGCCCCAACCTCGACCCGCGAGAACCCATCGAGATTCGCCCTTTCCGCCGACAACGGCAACCGCAACGACGGCGGCGGCGGCGACGGTCGGGATCAAGAGTCGGAGGGCGTGGAGCGGCCAGAGACAAGGTCCGATGGAGCGGCCGGCGGCGATGGCGATGGCGACGGGGACGGCGACTTGAAGGGCGAGCGGCGGCGGCGGCTGCCGCCCATGTTCGATCTGAGGCTGGGGGATCTGCTGGACCGGGACCCGGACAACATCCTGGCCGTGGGGCTGACGGGTCTGCTGACGTGGGCAAGCGTGCAGGTGCTGTGGCAGCTCTGCTTCGTCTCGGTGGCCATCCTCGTGGCCGCCCTCAAGTACTCCTTCATCGCCGCGCTTCTGATTTTCATTCTCGTCACGCTTCTGTGAATTAGTGAGCGAAGCAAAACTGTGTATATGATATTTTTTTTTCTCTCGTTTGTACTGAAATCTCGAACCCCTGCTGAAGCGGGAGTCGATCTCTGCTAGTTTCTCTGCGACGCTGCAATGGAGAATGGGGAATGGGAAAGGTCTGGAAGCTTAATTAATGAAGTTGAATCGGCCATTAAAGATGGTCCGCAATGGAAAATGGGAATGGTCTCTGTTTTAGTGAACCAGTAGTGATGCTTGGGATTTTTGTAGTGCTTGTATGACAGGATCATTATCACAGAGTGGAACTTTAGTGCCATGGCTACAGGTCTTCTTACCTCCATTAGTGATCAGAGATGCAGTTTCAAATTGGCACAAGCCCCACAATCATCGTGTGTATATAATTCACAATTTCCACAGCACAAATTCCGTTGTCTTGCACATAATTTGATGGTAAGACAAATCAGCGCACCATCGCAAACTGAAGTAAATATTTTATGTTGGGATATACCGTGTGGCAGTAGTGCGTGATATAACTAGCCAGTCAAAATTGAGATGCATGGTCAGGTGAAGGTTAGATGTGATCGGTTCCAGATTGGGCTATGGTGGCTCCCATTGAGAGTTGCCTATTAAAGATCAATTTGGAATTTCTTAGATCCACTCGAAAACTGGAACTTGTCGAAATGTCTCCACTTTAGAAGGGGCGTGAGATTTGAGAGCAAGGGACAAGATTGGAGGTTTGAGGTAATCAATAGTGGGAGCAACAAAGGGAGCAACGAGGCCAAAGGCAATGTAGAATGAGAGTTAGAGAGGGATCGATGAGGCCAAGGGCCACCAAGAGTGAGTGAGAGAGGGACGTGAGGCCACGAGATGAGTGAAGCAAGAAACAGATAGAAATGAAGAGAAAATTGGGTTTCCATCTAAAAAGTTAAAACATAAAAAATAAAAGATAAATACTAATATTTATGTGCCAGTCCAAGTGGGCAGGACCTAGAACTGAGAATTGGGTCAGTTATCACTGGTTCTAGAAAATTAGACTCAAGAGCTCGATCGGTCTTCATGAGAACCGTCGGTTCTAAGCTGGTCCAGTTCGATTAGTAAAGGTGCCAAATGTACAACCTCATCTTAATAATATGAGTCAAAAATATTATTAAGATGAGGTTGTACATGGGTGGTTTAAACATTTGACAGACCATGTGAAAATGGGTTTAAACAATTTAAGTTGTATCGAATTGGATCTTAATGGGTTTCTGGAGAACTCATCATCGGCCCATTGTGTGTACACCAGCCTTTCACAATGCATTTGGGTTTACCTTAGCAAGTTTCAAGCCGTAGTTGAAGGTGAAGGATCGAAGCGTATTCCTACAGTCCGTCCTCGTCAGCCCCCTAGAATGTCATATACATTTTCCCAGTTGTAAAATTAGTGGGCTTAAGTAAGCTAAATAAATTAAATGCAATAATGAATAAGCACATGTACAGTACTGATGGTGGCAATGTCCTGTATCAGATCTTACGTTCGATCAATTGAGAAACAAAGTAACGTAACTAGAAATAATAAGATTTGGATCTGTAAGAAAATTGGCTATACTAGTTGAATCTAGTGAAGATTATTGGAAAAAGAAAAGAAAAATCGGACAGAACTTATTTTGACGTCTTCAGCTATATTTTTAACACCGATCTTTCCAAGTATGGTTTCTTTTCTGCTACGTTACATCAAATTTTGCGGCACTAGGAGACGTGTTTTAGTAGCTTGAATTGTTAATTTTTTTAGTAATTCCTTATTTACTAATTTTCTTTCAGGCTTAATTTGTTTCTAATTGATTAGTTTCTTTTTTGGTTTTTGTTTTTTCCAATATGCAACTCTCCAAATTTAAGGGAGAAAATTGCTACGAGTTAGAGCTTGAATTGTGTCCAAGTCAGATTAGATATGCATCACCAGAATTGTTTTATTAAAAATAAATTAACTTGGGTCGAACCCAAAACCGGACCTAAATCCACTTGTTTGACAAATTGGGGTTAAGTTGAATTGGACATGTGACACGAAAATTGTCCATTGGAAGATATTGTAAATGTAATTGATAAAGATTGGCATTATTTCCACACCTATTTTAGGTAAAACGCTCCTTTTTAGTTAGCTACCTGAAATACCATTCTCTCTCTCTTCGATTTATCATCATTATTTTTTATCGGGCTAACTAACAAAATTGATTTTGTTTCCACCATCTCTCTCGTCAGTTTCGAACAAAAAGTCATCCTATCTGCATCCAGTTGTCACTTTCACTCCACAAGTTTGTTAATTTTAATTTATCACATCATATTTTTAATCACAAATGCTAGATGGGAAAATTATAAATTATATATTTGACGATTTATAAATACAATATTAATTGCTTATTTTTATTCAAATAAAAATCAAATCTAATTTTCGCTCAAACTATTTGAAAATCAAATCTAATTTTCTCATATTATAGGTATGGACTACAGACGCATCCCATATTCACATACCTATAATATGGATTGTTCTCTATATCTCACACAAAGCTGGACCAGTGCTTCAGCCACTTCATCTAATTCTTCCTCTCCTTTGTTCCTAATACTGTCACTCATTTCTTTTGTCTTCTTCCTCACACTGTCCCCATCTTTCTCCACCACCACATGCTTGATCACGTTCGCAATCTCCAATCTCTCAAGCTCTCCACTCTTATTTCTCTTCACCTCCATTGCGACCCCAGCCTCCTCGACCATCCGGGCATTTAAGGGCTGATCGTGTTGCATCGGCATTGCGATGATCGGGACCCCGGACTTCATGCTTTCCATAATGGAGCCCCATCCACAATGACTCACAAACCCACCTATGCTTGGATGCTCCAGAATCTTTCCTTGTGGTGCCCATCCATCTATCACCAATCCCCTATCTCTTACTCTTTCCAGGAAACCCTTAGGCAATGCCTCTTTAAGCTCAACGCTCTCTTCTACAGAAAACCTAATGACCCAAATGAAGTTGACATTACTGAGCTCCAATCCATGAGCAATCTCTTCTCTTTCTTTCTCAGTGAGAAAATATTCAGTACCAAATGACACAAAAATAGTAGACGATTTCTCTCTCTTGTCAAGCCACTCGATGATGCTATCTCCATCTTCCGTGTTGCTGGGGTCTTCCACAAGTGGACCAACAGTTAACACTTTTTTCCCCAAGAGACTTGAGAGATAATCCATGTACTTCCCATCCATCTCTCTAAAGGTCTTCAACAAGATAAAGTTGGAGGACCTCTCAACACTTTGTAGAGCCCTATCTTTTTCATTCACACGGGCCGTGGAATCGTCTGCTGCCTTCCTGATTTTTGCCAGCTCGTAATCATGAAGACGAATTGCTTCGAATGGGAACTTATTGCCAGTGTTCTTGATCATATGGAACATAAAAGATATCGTCCCCCCCCCCCAACATTGAAGAGGACGACCGATGGCAGGCCATGAGATTTCGCCACTTCTGCTGCCCACGGTTGGAGAAATTCGTGGATGAGCAAATCAGGGCCTAGGCTTGTGACGATATTGCCGAAGCCAGGGCTCGCCATGTCAAAAGCCGCCTTTAGGGTGTTCATAAGGTGAGGAGGCAAGCATTTGGTTGTGTGATAGTGGGGAGGGAGGTCAGGCAGAGAAGGGAGGTGAAGCTCGACAAGTTCAATGGAGGATGAATATTTCTCGGAAATCTTGGGTTTGATGGAGCTAAGGTTGACAGGAGTTGAACACAAGTAAATGTGGAAGTTTCTTGTGGAAAGCCTCTTTGCTAGCTCTAAATATGGTGATACGTGGCCGTGAGCAAGCCATGGCAACATCAGAACTTTGATGGGTCTCTGCATATTATCCATCTTGATCTGAAGTCTCTATTGTGTTTCTTCTTTCTAAGTTATCTATCTCTAATTAGTAGTATATATAGCAGTGGAGAGAAAACACAAGAAACCACATGATAGAGAGAATTTGAGTGATTTTTGAGAAGGTGCAGGATGAGGAGGAGAAACCTGGAGCGGCAACGTGTATTTAGAATGCGTGTTGTTGGCTTCAAGTTCTGCCTCTGTTATCTGGAAGTTGTGGTTAAGTTTGCTGCCTGTCTAGTCGTCTTTCAAAGGAAAAAGCCACAATTTGAAGTTGGACTCCAATTTGGCATTTGGATTTGTCATCGTGGATGACGCGTATGTAACCGTGGCCACAGCTAAAACTATGAGTTTTTGGAAAAAAAAGAAAACGTTTTGGCAAGACAAACAATTTATGATACAAAAAACTACTCGGGGCTGATCAAATGTTACAGAGCAAAATCCATATTTAATAAGTCATGGCTAATTCGAAACTAACACGACTTATGGGTTTTTGTTAGTTTAAAAATATATTCTCAACCTTCTAAAAAGAAATTGTCGTTGTACAAATTATAACATGAATCATAGACATATGACCGAATTGAAATCATAGAGTAAAATATATGTTATGGGAAGTGCAATAAAAGTCTAATGCTCGAAAGAGAAAAATTTAAGCATTCTAAATAATTGACAAGGTTACTAGTGGATCAAGACTATCTTGGGAGAGGAACAATGTGACGTGACCCGTCACATCGCTAGCTTTAGTTAGCTTTGTAACAATTTAACAAAGATTGTGTTTTGTCAATTGGATCATTTACCATGATAGAATTAGAGAGAATATGATATAAAATTCAAGAATTATGCTATATTCTATATACAGTTTGGTAAATCACACTAACAAAGCCAAACATTCATATCATATTTTGTCTATCATTTGGTATAAAATGGCATATCAATGTAAATGAGCCTAAAATTTTACAAATGGAGATAAGCTCCATCAATCAATCAATGATTATTGTATGATCTAAATCTTAAATAGCAAATGAGCGCATTACGGCATTAACTATGACAAGACATGTGTATAGGTTACAGCAATATCGACGAGGTAGATCAGTCGGTGAATATTAAATCTAGTAAAAGAGAAAAAACATGATGATTCACCTTCACAATTCCAAAAAATATAATGTTCAATTCTATCACCACTTTTGCGAAACTTCAACCTAAATCAAAGGGCTATATAGGAAATGGATTAGGCAAAATTTTGACATAAACCAAAAGGTTAGGGAAGAGAAGAAGCTTCGACTCTCTTACCGTTATTGTGGAGTTTTGATGTGAACCGATAGACTACGAAGGGGTCATGAAGCTTCAAAATGAATTAGAGATACGGAGGAGAGGGTAGGCTTCTTTTTAGATTTACCGACCCCAATAGCTATAAATGCCAATATGTCATCTAAATGACTATTCATGATCAAATTAGTGTGATGACACTAGCATTTCTCAAATGACATCCACACCATGTGTTCTACTAAATCGTAGTGTTGCGAGAGGAATTTATATCTTCATCTGGGAAATTGTAAAGGAAGAGTCCAATTTGAGCAATCAACGCATCTAATTGGACCTACCTTTATTTAGTACAACTCACATATATCTCGATAATATATTTCCCCACTCGTATGTGAGTTTAGTATTAGGTCTATTCTGATACCAATTTGTTGGAAGTGCATAGTAGAAACTCAACACTTTTGCTTTAGTAGATCGCCGTGAGAGAGCTTGAAAATATGTAGTTAAATCCACTTTTGCTGGCAAGTTTAAATCGATGAGCTGTGAGACTACTATAATAATCATATCAATCATTCGATGCGGGAGAATTTTTAAACAAAACTCACATGCTAATCTTGACGTTTAATGCCACGGAAGATATTGTAATTAATGAATTGCCACTTTTAAGGTTGGCCATTGCATGAACAAGAAGTGCACACCCCGACGAATTCATGCGTGACAATTGTCGAGGAAGTTTGCTCGTGCAAAGTCCCGTGTCATGCTGTTAATGAAACGATGAATTCAAAAACCGATATCAATATGATCAACTGGAAATCCCTTAGTTTCTTGGGGGTGCCGTTGTTTCTGATTTGCCGATCTATGCTGCACTCTCCGCCGAGGTTTTCAGGTAAGTCAACAAGTTCCTTGGGTTCTTGTATGTATAAAGCATTCTTATTCCATGTGGGCCGAAATATTATTTTTAGATTTCGATCGAACATATAAAAAATCTTATTTGTTTTGACATCTTGAATCTCTCGTGCCAAACTCAATGGTGGAACCTCATCTCCATCTCCATCTCCATCCCCATCTTCTGGTTAGATCACAAATGACTGACTTTTAAGGGTGGAATTTCTGGATGGCTCATCTAGCTGGGGAAAAATTCAATTCGAAGGATTTTGCTAGGAAACTTTAGGGATTTCTCTCGAGAAAATTACTCAATCACTTTTAAACTATTCAATTTTTTCAATATTGTCCTAAATCTTTACGCGAAATTCTAATGTGATTCTTAAACATATTGTATTAATACCAATTTAGTCATAAACTTTTTTACTTGACCAATCTAATCTCAAACCTTTTCAAATTTTATAAATTGACTTTATCTAGTCAAATTTGGTAGAAAATCGATGACGTAAATATTGGCCGTCATACACATCATAACCGATGCTGATATTGATAATTTTTACAATTTAAAAATAAATAAATTTCTAATTAGTTTTTTTTTTTAATTTGACCAATGAGGGTCAGCAAGCCATCACAAGATTTGAGCATTTGGTAATTAATAAAAAAATGTTACAAAAGTTTTGTTATTTGAGTTGGTTCTAGAAACCTACCATAAAAGTGACAGCCCTAATTTTTTTTCCCTAAAAAAAAAAAGATAATTGCGCATAAAATAAAGCCATCTTGGGCAGAGGTGTAAATCGAAATTTAAATGCGGCGGGAGATATTGTGATTAATGAATGGCCACCCACTTTTAAAAATCGTGGAAACTGACCATGATATGCATGACAGCTCAGGGGTCAGTCTGCTTGCGTGGAGCCACGTAATTCGGTTGTCAAAGAAACGATGAATTTAAAAAATTATATCACATCTTCGTCTTCTAGATCATAAATGACTTATTGTAAGGGACTTATCTAGTTGGAGAAAAATTTAATTTTACATATTTGACTAAGAAACTATAATCTTTGTCTTCTCTTATCAGCAATTCTTAGTTTTGAGAAAAAGAAAATACATATCTTTAGGATTTCACGGAAAAATTTAATACTAGATTGACAAAATTGAAACGCTTAATAATGAATTAATATCGTACATATAGAATTATGATTGATTGAGTAATTATCATGATTTTTTTTCCTCTTACTTGGGAAATGAAATATTTTAAGGACTTTTAATATGTTCCGAACTTAGGAAATATATTTCCTGTGATGGTGTATCAAATTTGATTTTAGAGCGGGACTATTTCCCCTTCTTATGTGACTTAATCTGCCATGTATTTACTAATAAGACCAAATTGCCGTTAATATCGGATGGAAGTTCAAAAGTGGTGACTTAATATGGTTTAGGTATTCGTCATTAACATGTCGTGTAGTTGTTATGTATACCTTGGTCAGTTTGCAGAATTGGAAAACTGCAAGGATACATGGTCAATTCTACTAAAGACATATGTGACAATGCGGGATGAACTTGCCTGTTTAGGATCGAGTTTTATGTCGTTACCGAAAAAGGCGAATTGACAACTTACATTTATATCAACTCAAGCTCTTTCGATCTCTTTCCGGAGGGCATCGCCGTTTCTGATTTTCCATCACCGCTGCACCCTCCCCCCCGCCTCGACTTCCTTCATCGATTTCCTGGTAAAATCCAAGCTCTTGTTCTTTTTTTCTTTTTTTTTTTTATCAAATGTTTGAAAGATCTCCATTTGATTTGTGACGGATCATTACTGTTGAGATCTCGTTCAAGCCTAGAATTTTCATATCTATTTCATTTTATTTCTCCTGTCATTTTGAATTTTGAAGCACCCTTTTATGTCTCTTGTGCCAAAGGAGAATTTAATCCCATCTTCACCTTCATCTTCATCTTCTGGTCAATATCATGGATGACTGGATTCAGCGATAATATTTGTGGAGTGGCTCATCTAGTTGAAGGAGGATTCAATTCAAAGGATTTTGGTAAGAGATTTCGGGAATTTTGTTATGGATCTCTTCTTTTAATAGCATTCTTTATCTTCTCGAGGAAATCCTTATATAGAAAATAAATTATTTTGATCGCGGTGTCTTCTTTTTCCTTTCTCAACATCGCACGTGATTGACTAAGTGGTGCAAGGAACGAAATTTGTCTTGATCCAATACACGTTCAAATTTTTCACATTATTAAAGTTATCTACTTATGATTTTTTACCATATAAAGTGATCTCGAAGAATATTTCTGTTCCATCTGTACCTTTCGAGGAATCTCACATATATTATTTTATTGCAATGGTTTTTCATTTGGTTCTACAGTATGACAAAAGAGATCGATCACGTGTTGGCTTTTAAGAATTGAGATGGGATTTATTATCTTTCTACGGCAACTACTTCTACTCGATTGGTTATTTTTGGAATCACATGTTTGCTTTACGTAGATTCATCTCTAGAAATTTTGAATTACAAAAACATTTGAGTCGATGCAACTAAGTAGTAATAGGAATCCCCCCATAAAACTTTTGCATTTAATTTTGGTTCTAGGAATCCCCCCATAAAAAGTGACAGCGGGGTTCCCCATCTTTTCCACAAAAAATGAAGATATAATTATGAATAATGAAAAACAACTCTGAAATGAAGAGATATGGTTTGGAATTTAATGCCGTGGAAGATATTGTAATTGATGAATTGCGGACTAGGGTGCAGCGGTGATGGGAAATCAGAAAAATTGAATTTCAAAGAGTCCGAGTTGCATAAATATGATTTTAAAATTTGTCATTTTAGACATTCTAAATTGGCAAGCTCATCTTGCAGCCATTATTAATGCGGTTGTCTATTTGCATTAATGATGATCAGGAGAGATGAGCTTGCCAGTTTAGAATCAAGTGTTGCAATGTTATCATTTCAAAATCATACTCATATCCACTCAAACTCCTTTTTATTTTTTGGGGGTGTTGTTGTTTCGGACTTACAGTTTGAGATCTCATTCAAATTTAAGATGCTCATCTCTATTTTACATTATTTTCTCTTGTCATTTTGAATTTTAATTACCCTATAATTTACTCATGCTAAAAAGAGAATTCAATATCACTTTTGACTTTGTCAATGGTCACATTATTAATGAGTTGGTTCGGTGATGGGATGTGTGGACTGCTCATTTAATTGAAGAAGAGTTAAATTCAATGGATTTCGGTAAGAGATTTTCAAGAATCATGATGTGGATCTCTTTCTTTAATAATGTCCTCCATCTCTCGAAAGAAAAATGTTTTAGCATCTATACCAAGAAGGAAAAAAGAAATCAAGGAATATATTAGAACGTTGATTTGCTTTCGAAGTCATTCATTTAATAGAAGACAAAAAGGAACTGAGTAATTGCAATGAAATCGTCCTGTCTCGGTTGTCTCCCTCGTGATCCATGTTTGTTAGGCTCAAGTACTACTTAATTAGAGCCCCTCTCCTATAAAGTGGTCTCGAAGTGGCACATTCATTTAACTTCGTCGTGAATTGAATATTTATATGTCCTTTGTTCCTATTTCTCTTCCATCTTAAGCTGGAGAGGCGTCCGACATTTATTACTTTATTCCAAAGTTCTTTTATTTGGTACTCCACTATTGACTAAGAATTGATTTTGACCATGTGGACAATGAAGTGATCAGACGTTGGGCTTAAAAAAATATTATAGATGGGTTATATTTTCTCTCAAGTGTGCGTACTTTCCTCTGTGGAAAGTTTTCCTAATCCATTTTCAAATTTTTCAAAATCAGATTGGATGATATGAGACAATTTAATAATAAATTTTTCTTTAATTATCATTCTAGCATAAAAGTGCGAAAAATGAAAAATTCTTGAAATAAGAAATTAAATACGTCGATTATCCATAAACAATTTAAACATGTGGTAGGATGATAAGAAAGATTCAAACTCAAAATTTGCGCACGGGATATTTATGTGATTTGTGACGGATTATATGTTTTTTTTTTAGAATTTTTTCGATGTCATGGTGGGGTTTTTGCACGAGATATTTCGGACAAAAAACAAAGCTGCTTTCCTCGTAATGCGCGCGCCTAATGCTCATTATCTTTTTGAATCCCAAAACCCGGAAGGAGCGACACGTGGCGGACGAAAAGGCACCGCCTCAATTACGAAACTGCCCCTTACTTTCCTCTCTCCCGCCAGGGCCGAAAAAGAGAAAACCGGGCAAAATATCACACCGAGGCTTTTTAGAGAGAGAGAGAGAGAGAGAGAGAGAGCGGGAGCGAGGAAGATCGAAAGGCGGCAGCGCGAAAACCATACGAAACATTTTGGAGCGAAGTCAGCCGCGGCAGCACCGCCCCCCCGAAAAGCAGGGGCGACGCCTCCGCCGCCGCGGCGCCGGCCGTCTTCCTCCGCCGCCGCACCGGCCGCGCCGCCGGTCCCATTCCTCTCTTCCTGGCTCCGGCTCTTCGCATCGGTTCGTCGCGCACAGGTACACACACAGCTCACTCTCTCCTTCCCGTCCCCCTTCCGTTTTTTTTTTTTTTTCTTTTTTTTAACGTTTCCTCTTCCGGCGAAGGATATCGAGTTCGACGCGCTCGCGGGCGGGGCTCGTAGCGCTAGGCGGTGGCTTCCGGTTCGATCGGCGCCCTCCCGCCTGGCGTTTTCCTCCGCGCTTGCATTGTCGGCTTGTCTTGGCCGAGGTCCCCGAGGACTCGAGGCGGAGGCGCGACGCGATCGGGCGATTGGAAGAAGCGCGTCGTCGTGGTAGCGAGACTTTCTCGTCTCCGGTTTTTCCTTCTTCTTCCTTTTTTTTTGCATTCGGTGGTGGTTAGTGCCGCGATGAAGTGACCGCGTTGAGGTTTCAGTTTTGTTTTGTTTTGTTTTTTTTTTTTTTTTTTTTTTTTTTTGGTGTGGTGGCGATGGGCTGGCTCTGATCGTTGATTTGAATTTGACTGAAATTTTGAGGTGTGATGCTTGTTTGTTCGAATAGGAGAAAACGAGGTTCAGAGATTGATAGTAATATTGGCTGTTCATGAATCACGTGGTGGTCTAGTGTCAGTGCAGTGGAAGATGAGCATCAAGACGGTGTCTTTTGGCTTCGACGGGAACTGTCGGGTTCTTTGGTTAGATTTAATTGACCGCAGTGGCACTAGTTGCTTGGCTGAGGCAATGCACCAGTCTTTCCGAGTTATCTAGCGTTCTGATTGTGTGAGACCCTTGTAAGGATTGTTGTTTCTAGAGTTCCTGAATGTGGTATCTAACTAAGTTTTGGCGATTGAAAAGAAATAAAGGACTTAACTTTAACAAGGTTTGGTGATATTTGCTTATGTTTATGGCCGTCATTTGTTAACCTGAGCCAGATGCCTTTTTTGTCATATATCTTTAGTGGCTTGGGTAAATATTCACCCTTTCTCTGGATAGGCTTGATGGGGAGGGGAAAGATAGTAACTGAGAATCCAAGGTGTGTTGAATCTTGGTAATAGTGGACCTCCATTTGGCCAAGCCCTTGTTCCTTGGATTGGTGTTCTCCTAGTAGGTGTTCTAGATGATATGAGTGCTATAACCAAGGTGCTTAATGTGAGTTTTATGTAGTTTGCATTAAAAAGCAATTGTCAGTGTTGTTAGCCTGGCGTCACTGCACCAAGTTATAGGATTTTTTTGCTTAGCGTAAAGCTTATAGCTAGGATAAAGATAAATAACTCTCGATGTAATGTTTAGTCGTCTTTAATTTGCAAATACTTACCCTTTTTGGAAAACTACGTCAGGTTCTGAAAGGACTGCTTATCTTTGTGAACAATGGTCAGATGCTAGTTTATCCTCATCAATTGAGCATTTTGAAAGATAATCAAATGCTCTATTTTGAAAATAAATGCTGTATTATCCAAGTTCAGCAACTTTGCTTCTTCATTATAAGAGGTCCTGTTGATTTGGAAATGACAAAACACTTTGTTAAGTCTTTCAGCCAATATTAGTTTGAAACCACTGTTCGTGTGTCCTAGGCATTGACTGTTGTCCCCACATGTCAAGGGTGCAGATGAGTGGTCCCATTTTGGCTTACGATGAGGGGAAATACAGTTGCTGCTGAATCAAAACCTTATCTTTGTGTAGATGGTGCCAAATGTTTTTAAGCCGTTATAGACAATGTAATTTAGCTGCAAGATGGTTCTCATTGGGTCCACTGTGGTTTATAGTGGTTATAGCTGTGTCCCTTATGGCCTATACAATATATCTCTGATCTTTAAAGTGCATGTGATTTGTCTTAACTGACTAAGCAGGTGTTCTAAAAAGGTACAAAGAATGACTAACGCATTGGAAGTTTTGTTTTTTGTATGATTAACACACCATCTAGGTGGATTACTTCCTCATGATCTAATGGCTGTGGATATTTGGAGAGGTTGAAATTCTTTTGGCTAGGAAAACAAGATAAAAGAGGGTTATGATTTAATGGCAATTCTCCTAAGCATGACTGTGGGAGTTATACTGACTACCATTGAGCCAATTTAGCTATTCTATTACTGAATGAACGGAGTTAACCATATGAAATTGAGAATGTATAGTGCTTTTATTTAGGTCATAAAAATGCTGCAATTTTTACTTGGAAGGCTTGTCCGTTGATTTATATCTATTTGTTTATACTTAAGTAGCGCAATGATCTATTCAAGCTTTATTCAGCTCAGGTCAAGAGTAATGGATATAATTTTTTATTATTTTGCGTTGAAGATTGTCTTCATCGACATTTCATCATCGAATATTGACAGGTCAGCTTGTCCAGGGGAGTACAGGTGCTTGTCAGTCATTGCTGCACATTCCATGCGGATAGCCAAAAAGGGAATCAGTTGGTGGTCTTTGATTATGCCATGATGGTGTTGCGTGTTGCTTAGTCTGCCACTTGAATGATACAGACTATCTGGCAAAAATTTGGTAAGGAAAGGGATTCTAGGATTGGAAGTGGTTCTCTATGCATTTGGTCAGAAAGGGTTTGCAAGCGTATTTACGGAATCAAGGAGCTTTTTTTCTGATGCCCACAAGGCTGTTTCTTGATTCGCTTTTTGTCTGGTCTCATGGATGAGTTTCTTCTGCATTCACTTCTTCAATGGATGTGTTGACCTTTTGCATTTTGGCATTGCCAAGATGGTTCTTCTATGGCTTCTGGCTACTATTATTGCCTCTATGGTTTGTACTATTTTTTTTCCACTGAGTAGGGTGGAAATATTAACATCACAAGCAAATATCTTCTTTCTTGATAAATATTAAATAGGCTTTTCAATTATATTGAAGAGTGATATGATGATATACCAATGCACCGATTCTTATCACACAAGGTTGGCCGACTGCTTTTGAAAATGGCCCTCACTTCTTTTAATGTAACTTCATTGTTCAGCAGTTAACCTACATGTATGAACGTAGCATTGGAAACAGTAGTTGGCATCCGATAACCTTGTCATTCAACTAATTGCTCATGACACCTAATCTAAAGGTTCTTCTGTTTCTGTTTTTGCCTTTGTCTTGTTTACTCAGATGACTAGATTTGTGATGTGATCATGCTTGTCAAAGATACAATTTGAGAACAAAATGTGATTCTTCTTTCTTTGTTAGGCTGGTTGACAAGGCAACTTAAGTATGGCTGAGTATAAATTATGGCCAAGTGGACAAATGCAAAAGAAAGCCACATGTGTTCTTTCTATCGTCCATAGTATTGATTAATTAGTTTTGCGGTATATAGGATAACTACTAATTTCCTATGATAATTAAGAACCCAAGTTTTTTCTAGCGTGAATCCTTAACATTCACCAACAAATTTTGCCTCCTAAGCTGTATGCTATTACTTTTGTTTTATGGTAGCAAGGTTAGTTCAAGGTCCAATCATCTTCTTGAACATTTATTATGTTAAGAACCTTCAGATGTGCTTCACAGCCTGATTGTCCATTTGTCAGTGAACAATAATTGGATAAACTTGCATGCATGGCACATTTTCTCATTTTCCTGGCACCTAAATTATCATAGTGACTTCTTAAAATTCTCGCTTGTAACTTTGACTGTCCAGTAGGTATTTCAACTAATGCATTTTGATTTTGCCAGCTGATGAATTTGCTAATTATTCACAACGGGCTACTGATGGATGCATCTTGGATACTTTGAAAAGGTATCTTGCAGGGAACTCGTCAATGAGCTCAAGGATCGGGAATCAACTGATGCTTTGCTAATTTTTAGCAAGGATGGCATGAAATACACTTTCTGTTGGGGTCATTTAATGTTGAAGGCATGTATTCATGTGGCTTGCATTTGACACTCGACTTCGATTCAAAGTGAAGTATTTGGTGCAAGCAACTGCCCAAGTATTATTACCTTGGTAGCTATAGTGGAAAAAATTTGCGACGATTACTAGACACCTGTACTAGATATGAGGAATATAATAGCTATTCGTCGCAGTATTTATCAGAGCATATATGACCATTAGCTTCATGAATGTATTTGATGTTTATTGACTGACAGAATGGCAAACAGCATCCAAAGGGTGCTTAAATCTAAGCCATCGTACTTTAAGACGGCTTTAACTTCAGATCCACACCCTGTTTTCTTCACCAGTCGCTTCAAGTTATTTATGTAAATGGCATGGTAATAATATTATGGTGTGAGGAGGCTCTTTCTTTTGACATTTTGCAATTATAATTGTCTTTTTCTGAACCTCTTGAATTAACCAATTTACTATTTTGGTGGTGTCCTTCCAATGTCTAGTATTTTTTTCTACATTTAGGTTGTTTCCGTCCCAATCTTAACCAATATGTTTTACGGGTGCATTTTTTTTTTCTTTCACTTAGGCAGATTAGCAGCCAAGGTTGCGGAAGATATAGTAGAAAAGTGCTGAGGAGGATCCAATGTAATATGTGGGTGAGGCTATGGAAGAGCAGATAAGTGCTTGGGGTCTGGAGAATCTTACATAGTAGGTGGGTGAGGCTAAGTTTGATACATTGTTCTGTAGTACATGTTTTAAACGATCAAGGTTACAGATTAAATTTTTTATCATGTAAGATGATGTTGATTGAACCTTCAGTTTCTCTTTTTTTCTTTTCAGTGACTTCTCATTAACATCATGCTCATTTTGGGATGTAATAAAGATGATAAACATCCGTCAAATAAGCTCTAAGTTTATTGATGAGGAGTTTTTAGTACAAGGTCAACTGAAGTGCATGAGATCTTATTTTCCTTTATATAGAACAATATTGTCATGAAAGTCATTAAGGAGCTTACTTTATATGGGAAATAATATGGCCCAAGGGGTCCTACTTTTGTCTTGCAATTTCATGTTTCCCTTCCAAATCTTTCGTAGCGTGTCCTTCATTCACTTGACACTGAAAGACATAATAAATGCACATTACAATGTTCTCATTCTTAGATGAAGAGTTGCTGTAAAATTATATGAGCATATTGGAAAAAGCAATTAGTTTCTTTCAATAACAATAGCCAAACGATTTCAGTTACATGCAACGTATAACATGTATGCTCGTTTACTACTACTTGCCATGTCCTGTGCAATATGTTCCTGCCTTGGCGCGTCACAAGCAAAATCACTCTGTTCTCATGCTTCCTACACTTTGGTTGAGCATTGCAACAATCTCATATGTATTTATCTAGAAGTAAAAATATTAAAAAGGTGGCATGATGTATAATATAAAAAGCTTTTCTACACTTAATGGTCTTGCTTGTGTTAGGTGTGATCAAAACCTATCTTTATTAAGTGTGATTATCAAGTGGCCTGGGGGCACTCATTAACAAGATCCATTTACTAATCTTAAATTTTCTGAGGAAGTTATCTTGTAGGATTCTTAATATTTTGTACTATATAGGTTTTTTTTTTTTTTTTTTTTGTAAGAAAAATGCTATAATAGGTTAATTTGTATATTTCCAAAAGAAGTATCCTGTATTTTACAATCTCATATGCTCATATGTTCCTGTCTTCCTTGTGTTAGGTGTTTTTGAGTGTTGGAAATCAAAACCTGTCTTGATTAAGTATGGTTATCAAGTGGCCCGGGGGCACTCGTTAACAAGGTACATTCCTTGAGGAACTAATCTAAAATTTTCTGAGTAACTGATCTTGTAGTATTCTTAATATTTTGTACTACAATAGGGTAATTTGTGTATTTTCCAAAAGAAGTATCCTGTATTTAGTATAATTAGAGGGAGATCTGCCAAATTATAGTAGAACTGATTGTCTTCCTACCTCTCATGTACTGAACACTGGTACATTGGGCTAAACTGTGGTAATTTGTCATATAGTTGAAAGAACTTTGTTCTTTTGGTGCATAACTTTGGTAATTTGACTTCTGTAACTTTAGCTTCTATTCTTTAGTTTCTGTTTGCCATTTATTCCTTTCAGATATTGAAGAGAACATTGTTAAAAGTAGTATGATGAGTTGTTAGGAAGAAAATTTAAAAGCATTAGGATTTATTTCCGATGTCTAAGTTTTAGCATTTTTACCTATTGAGTTTTACGGGCCAAAAAAGCAAGTTTTATATAACTAATATGATATCCTGTCACATGAACACTGTAACAGTGTATTTCGTGTGACTATGGTAATTTGTTTCATAAGACGAGTCAAAGATTATTTCTGTTTTCCATTAATGTTGGCATGGGAGGAATCTATATATAGATTTGATGTTTGTATGTGTATATATAAATATATATATTTTTTTTCTGAGGTCTCTGTTTATATGTTGATCATGTTGGAAATGGTTGTTAACCTGGATAAAATCTCGGAACAGTTTGTGTAATTTACATATGAAAAGCTAATAGAGTTAATGCAAGATTTAGTTGCTGTTTCTGATTTCTCGTTGCTCTCTTGTGAAAACCTTGTTTATCTCTGTTGTGGGCCCTGAATCATCATGATTAACAGTTTGGAGACGTAATAGTCCTCGTATGTGATCTGAACTTTTCTGTCATTGAATAAATCTGGTTATAAATTGAGACAAGGCTTCTCTGCACAAGTAAAAAGATATTGCGGGGTTGTTTAATTGTAGCTGCTTTTTTAATTGTCTACTGATTTCAGATATCAGTCTTTCTTGCTTTTATTCTGCATGCTCTTTTTTCAATCTAGCTTGGAATTGAAGATTCATGTACTGGAGTATAATCCTTAAGTAGAACTTACTGTTTGTTGGTCCTATGTAATTTTTGTACTTCTTTAAAGAATGCCGTCGCCTTGCTTGTACCTGACTGGAAGTTTGTTTGGGCTACTCATTGTTAACTTGGTGTATAATAGCAGAATGATTAACACTTCCAGTGACATTGCAGTTATAGAAATTTTGACCCTAAAGATGAGAAAGTATTTATCTGTAAGAATAGCTTATGGATTTTTTTTTTCTAGATAGTTGTATAGTATGGATCGAAATTAAATCGTCAGATCATCATGGTTTTAACAGATAGAAGTTTGGGTAGCTGTGCTTTTATCAACCGGCATTTGACGATATTGTTTGCTGGTTGAGACGGGAGATGGAAAATGCGGTGGTATGTCAATCTTGAGCTTCAGGTAACTTCCATTGACCTTATGGCTGAAAATCAGTCATGTACAAATCATCATAACTTAGCAATGTGGATATCATTCTAGTTTGCATTCATAGTGTTAGATCTGTTTATGAATTAATGACAGCCCGTGTGCTACAGAGATTTCAAATTCTAGTCATGTTTCTTGCATGACTTTTGTTGAAATATCACTTCCGAAGGTACATCAGGTGTAAGCTTTAGGCGCTGTTTGTTTGTGTTCATTTTTTCTAGTCATGAAAACAATTTCTGTTTTTTTGTTCCGGGGAACAAAAAAAGTACATAAACGTGTTTGTTTGCGTTTTTGTTCGAAATCTTTTTTTTTTTCCTGGGAACAAATTTGGAACAGAAACAAGAAACAATAAAAAATTGTTTCTCATAACAAAACTTGGTTCTCATAACACTTCCAAGAAACAATTTTTTTCTTATCTTTCTTTTCTTCTTCTTTTTTCTTTGGCCGATCGTCGGCCTAAGCCTTGGCCGGCAACTGGCTATCGAGGGCCGGCGACCTCGCCGGACCGTCATCGGCCCCTGGCGAGGCCGAGCTCGGCTGACCTCGCGCCGGCTGGTGAGGTCGAGCCTCGCCATGGCTGGGCGAGGCCGCCGGCCCTCGTTAGTCGGTCGGTCGCCGGCCATGGCCGAGGCTGGCGACCGGCCAAAAGGAAGAAAAAAGGAAAAAGAAAAAAAAATGAAAAAATTAAAAGAAACAAAAAAATTGTACAAGTTTACCAAACATGTTTTTGTTCTTTTTCTATTCGAGGAACAAAATTTACCAAACGCGTTTTTTCTATTAAAAAATTGTTCCCCGGAACAATTTTTGAACAGAAACGTTACGAAAAGCACCCTTATATGATGAGAAGTTTAGTTGCTACAGATAACAACATAGAGAGGATAGTTGATTTTTTCCTTGGATAATTGATCTTTTCCTTGATGTAATTGGAGGGAAGAAGCATTTTGAAAGTTTTCTGAGTATAGATTAAAATGTTGCAAACAAAGATGATGGTTGCGATCGACTGATGCTTTAAGAACGTGCGCTTTTGTTTAAGAAACAGGTCGGTGTGAATTTTGGATGGTTAGCAACCCGTATCAACTACTCCGGGAAATCTGTACCATTGTAATTAATATCATGGAAATAACCAGTGATGACAACTTTGGGATTAAATTATAAATGGCTCGTGAAATTTCCTTTATTTGCACCAGTCTAAGAAAAATAAGAATTATTTTCGCCATTGTCAAGAAGAAATGGAAATGGAAAGTCATCTAGGCTTGCTCATTTCAAAGCTCCATATAAGGAAATGTAAATGCGCTTAATAGGTGGCACATGGAATATGTATTGGAGATTATTTGAAGGTTTGGAGCTACTTAACGCTGCATGACCTGTTGAAAGCTGTTTTGTCATTGCATTGATACTTTCATGACATATAATGATGAATTTTTATGAACCGTCCCAGCACTGTCTATGGTGATACACCATACTTTTCCCATGTCACAATATAATTGCTCTCACAATTGACAGAGCTAGCTCTTGAAGAATGGCTCATTTGTGAGCAAGAATGAATAAATGACAGCAATTATATGTACAGGCTACACTGCACTGGTTATTCTCTGGTAGTTAGTTGAGATCTTCTCTGTGCCATGTGATGACCATGTCTCTCCCGTTAAAGGAAGATTGAACTTGAAATCTTACCCTTTGGCAGTTAGATGAAGAAAAGCTGCATTTTGTAAAGGAGAATACTGTTTTTTCCTGGCTTTATCAGCGCTATCTTGTCTTCTGTGAAAAAATCCTGTTAGTTGGCTAGAGGGCTCCTTTCATTGCTTGCTTTTCTTTTACTTTTTTTCTTCTCAATTTCTGGTCTTGGCCTTGCTTGCGGGGAAGTGCAACCTAGCCACCAGTGGTCGAGGTGCTCGGAATTTGCGGTCAAACCCTCTCACACAAACAAATCCTGCATTTGAACTTTCATTTGTCAAAAAATGGCTCTATCAAATAGATGTATGGTGGTGCAATCAAGTGAGGAAATTGATTGGAACCATAATTGTCTTTTTAACATTTTCTGTCACTTTTGTCGTATTATATCTGAAGTATGGGTTTCTTCTTTTGAATCGCTGTCTTCTTCCCACATATAGACAAGTACAGGGTAGACCTAGTTTGTTGCAATGACAAAGGGAATCCTCATTATTTTTAGATGGCACCTCCTATTGTATCTTATTATTCTAATAAAGCATTTTTTTTTTTTTAAACAGAATTTTACTTTTGCAGGTGAACAGGAAATCGATGATGATGATATTGATGGAATCATTACTTACCTCTCCAGAAGCAATATTGAATTTCCTCAGTGGACAGGCCTAGAAGACATAATTGCTCGGTAAGAAACATTCTTTCTTGTTGCTGTTGACAGTGCAAAAATGGGTTTTGGTAATCTTTGTTTACCTTTGAATATTGTCGTAACAGAAGTTCCAAAGTATACGGTCCGTCTTCTCAAACTCCAAATAGAATCTCTAGGAACACATATTGGATTGATGCTTGATTCATGATCTGCGAACATCTGCATGATGAAGGTATCCGTTTTATTACTGCTGATAGGATTGAAATCTATGATATACTATTGAAAACTAGCTGCTTTTTCATTTAATTGTCTTGAATAAGTACAGGATGCGGAGCTTATTTACCTCATTTACTTGGAAGTATGTTCCATTTAATGGGAAGCTTCCTCTCATTGCTGTTCTGCAGGGTATCTATAAATGCATTGCTTGAATGTCAGCAAATTACCTTTTCCACACATTGCATCTTGCTTATAGGAAGAGCTAATAAGGTCAGAAAAATGTATTATCTCATGCTAAAAACGTTGGAAGGAATGTATTATCTCACCAGAAGTGTCCCTCTGACAGTTTGTGAATTTTCTTCTCGAATGCTATTGCATGAAAAGCATGTCTTCTCCTCACACAGGTTTCCTGTCTTTTGATGTTCACAACCTTCTTGAGATTGTTGGACTGAGTTGGCAGTTTCACCTGTCGTGTGTTATCTTGGAATTGTAAGATTTAAGATAGAACAATCAACTTCTCAGGAAGAATGACTTGCATTTAGTCTATTTCATGTGGCCTAATTTCTATGGTAATGGGCAGTCACATGCAGATAACTCATTGTTTTGCTTAAAGCTGTACACTTACCTGGTGTCCATATAGCGAGAAGGTAAGGGCTTGGGTCATCCAGTTCTCTCTTTTCCAGCTGTTGATATATAGAGTTGCTAGTCAGAAGTGATGCCTTGTATGCATATATTTATACTCTATATAAAGTCACAGAGAGAAGTTTTCTCAAAAAACAGGAAACAAACCCCTTGTAGGAGAGGATGATCATCAGGAAGTTCGTATCTGCAACATATAAAGGCAGTGAACCTTAGAGGTTTTTGTGGAAAGAACCCAGCAAAGAACTTAGAAGAGAAGATAAATGTGTCTTTTCATCAGAGGATTCTTCGATAAACTTTGGTAGTTCCTCTTTGTTCCAGTAAATCGAACAAGTTTTGAGACTTTGGGATAAGAGTCTTTATTCAAATGCAGGTAGTTATAAGTTCTAATGTTCCATCTTCCTGTAGCCATTATTCCCACTTGTTCACAATATATATCTCATGCATCATGATTAAGTATGGTTATAAGAGTCTTTACAATCATTAATAAGATTTTGTCCCATGCTTTTTAATAGTACATTGAGAAGAATTTGACTTACACTTGGTGCTCCGTCCGTAGTCTGCTCACATTCTTGAGTTTTCGAGCTGGAATAGAAGCAGCTTCTGGATTCAGAGCAACTAAGGCCTTGGACATATCAGCTTCCTGAAGTTCCATGTTGTTCGCTTGCATAAATTGCTGAAGGTTTTCAGTGAACTCTTGGATATTCAATTTGATGGTGGGGATTTCTTCATCACCATCCTTCAATTCATCCTCAATGTCACTTTCCAATGCTACTGCACGCTCTTCCTCTGGAGTGGCTGGCTCTTCAATGATGGGTTCACAATTACGAACTTGAAACACTTCTTCATGTGAGTAGGGTGGAGGTAGGGACATGAGATTGATGACTGTTGGGGGCTTGCTTTCAGCCAAAGGAACTGTTGAAGAAACAAGATTCTTCTCTTCTGGTGCTGGAAGGGCAAGTCTCGCACTACAAAGGACAGGTGTGTCTTTAGTTTTATGATGACATCCCTTTGAAACAGTGAAATGTTAGCTTAAGCTTTTGTTATATTCTATCTTGTCCTGTGATCACTGTCACTCTCATTCTCACGCTGTGTACGTCTTTTCCCCTTAAATAGTTGCATCTAGCGACTATGTATAGTTGAGTTGTGTGAGTTAGTTGCCAAACTTGTTGGACTGTAAGGCTCGATAATAGATGTCATAGATTCTTTAATATTTAGGCGTGGTATGTAGTATCCTTTGAGGATTTTCTCTACTTTCAAGAGTTTGATAAGTAGCTCTTATGCTTATTTTCTGGCTTAATGGTACCATAAATGTTGCATGGTAGAGATGATAAGCAGCAAACCTTGCAAAAGCACTAGCGAAGTGCCTGCACTCTCCTCTCATTGGACAAGCATTACAATTTGGTTTACTCTTGGTGCAGAAAACCTGCTTACAATCAAATATGAGAAACATCAAAATTCATCTGATTAATCTCATGGCAATACAGAGAGTTTATCCAAAGTACCTTTCCAAATGTGATTAGCTGGTAATGTAGCTCATAGCTGTAATGACACATGAATGACAGCCATTAGAACTTGGAGTTAATAAGATACACTAACATATCTGAGGATAACATGCTAGGAACTTTAAGAAGTTAAAGGTAGAAAGTCTGGTACAGTGTTCGTTGATCAAGCTTGCACAATCTTGGCCACAGATATTTCTGAATTGTCTCCAGCACTGGGTACCTGATGATTTAATCGTCATTGTTAAATATATGAATAATCTGAAGCTTTTCTTATGATAGTAGGCCAAAGGATTTACAGTTCCAAGAGGTGCAATTGCAGTGACTCTGGCAGTGGTTGAAGAGGCACCCATCCAAGTCGAACTGCTATACGTCCTACATTGGTGTCCACCTGCGGAAGATGACAAACAAAGCCAAAAGTCACCCTTAATTTTTTAATTTCCATCTTTTCACTAAGGTTATATAGGAAGTAGTTTCATGTAGTAACTCTTACTGGAAAGGCGAGATGATGAAGTGTTAAAAGCCTCACGCATTCTACACTTTTCAGTCCCAGCCCTCTTATGCTCAGTAGGAAGTCCCTGCAATTTGACATATGTAGGTGTCAGATAACGCTTATGGCCAGTTTCATGCTGCATATTTGTGTGAAACCTTTTTGGTCTGCAGTGCACACGTGCTGTGTGATATTGCAGCTTGACGTGAATATGTATGTGAGTTGGGTATGAATGTGTCAGATGCTAAATGTGAGGTCTGATTACGATGCTCATGCTGTTACATTAGCAATATATTAGATTGCTTACTTTGCTTTGTCAGGTGAGACATCTCTCAACCATTCAAGGTCAATGCTTCCATGTTCTTGGACCAAGCGGTTGAGGAATCCCTGCAAAATGTGCCATTGTCAAATACCATTCTCTTAACATTCTTCCTATTCTTTTTGGCCTTTTCTTTTTTCTTAAAGAGGATATCATGTATGCTACTCTTAAAATCCATGTGCCGTTGAGTTTGATGGAAGTACCTTAATTCTTTCTGCTAACATGTTGTTCATCCCTCTTTCTTTAATACAATTTGATATCTCACTAACACTGGCTTGCCTTATTGCTTCATAATCCAGCGAGTCCATCGCATCTCTGCTTCTTTCTTTTCTTATTCCATTAGGTTGCACGTCTCTCCTTAAAATATCCCAATCAATTTCATCACTCTTCCCAATCTTAGCCTTTCCTCTTTTTGTTTTTACTGGCTCATGATTTGTCTCCTTATGTGGCTTAGCAGATGAAGACAACTGCTCCTCAATATGCGTCTTGGCAGCTTTATTTTCCAAATGGCTTTGATTAACAACTGTTGAGATTCCGTCCCTAACATCAGTAACTTGCTGAGGACTCAGTGACAGATTCTGCACGTTATCACAATGCTTTCCAGAAAATGATTCCCCAAGAGTATCCACTTTTGTAGCCAAACTACCCTCCAAGTGAAAGATCTTCTCATCTGCATGTTGATGGGAGATGCAAGAAGGTTGGCTAATTGTGGGATCAGGGCCAGAGTTGGGACTCTGAGGGCATGCATAATTTGAACCCAAAGATGTGTGACAGCTCATGATTGGTATTTCTTGAGTGCGTAGTGACGATTGGTGGTTGACTGCATATATATGTTGACTTTCCTCCTGTTGCTCCATCAGTTTGGCTATATGATTTGCTGGTTCTGCAGTGCTGAATTTAGATGCTGTTGGCCATGAACATATGCTTTCATCACCAAGCATGTCATCCTCTACTCTCGATATTCTGGAATCTGGATTAATTTGCAGGTGCTGTGGAATGAAAGCAACTGGTGGAAAATGCGCAGGCTGAGCAACCGAATTTATCAGCTGAGTGTACGATGAAGACCTGTTAATGCTATTGGTAGCATTGGATACTGAGTTTTGGCGGTTGTCTGCATTATCTTTTGATTGTTGATCCCCAGATCCCAATGTGCTCCTGCTTTGGTGGGTGAATGGATCCCGGAAAAGGGCTTTATCCTTCTGGAAAGAAGAGTCGAACATTGAACGACGGATTTCTTCAGGTCTGTGGCCAATGACCAAATCTTCTGATTCAGAATTGGAGCCCGAATAGGATCTGATTCCTCCAATGCTTTCATTGATTGAGCAATCAAAAGATTCTTGGGAAGAGAGAACTTCCTCCTCCAAGCTATGAGTTTGTCCCCCTAACAAGTTCATGGTTTCTGTCCCTGGAATTTCTGCGGCTTGCCAAGACACTGTTGATTCAATGTCAGTCACTGAATTTTGGCTGGAGATTGGGTGCCTTTTTGCATGCAAACTGATGGTGTCGGTTGGGCTCAACATGATTATTTCTGGTTCCTTGGAGAATATGTTTGTGTTATCCTTGCTATAACCACTTCCAAGGCAAGTTGACTTCACTGGAAACCGTGCAGCCATTGACATGAAGGCAGAGCTGCATTGTCGACAAAATCAGAGACATGGTCAGTTTTACTGGTGTGTTCTGTTGGCAATTGTTTGGAATTGTCCCAAAACTTTTACTTACCTTGAAAGATGATCAGAGACATTCTGAGTCAGGAATACTCCAATCACCGAGTCAACGACTGATCCTTTCCATCGAGAAAAGCGTCTGTCACCTGTGAGAGGTAATATAGGCATGCTAAGTAGATCTTAATGCGGTTATTTGGTCTGTCAATTGGTCTTTTGTTCATTTTAGTTGATGGGCAATAATTAGGGGAAAACTATGATGAAAGGGACTTCTGAAATATGGAGACTTTGTATATGACTGATACTCCAATGCAAAATTGATTTCTGCAGGACTTGCTTGTTCTTTAGTTCTGAACATAAATGCCTGGTCCATGATGCATGCTTTTTTACCAAGATGGTAATTTTGATCTTTGCATATCAACTTTGAGAGGTTGAGATACTTCAGGGTTTTATAAATGATTGGCGTATATTTCATGCTCTTTGTTTTAAAAAGATTTTGCTGGGTGAAATGTAATCTATGTAATGCTTTTTGTTCTATCTCAAAATTGATCAGATGATATGGGGATGTCTCATAATGATTGGCAAGAAGATTACAGCAGCAGCAGTGGTCTTTCTGCTGTGGTGCAACTAGAAGTGCCTTTTAACATTTGTGCAAAGAATCAAGAATATACAGAAACTGTGCAAAGCACTTACCTTGAACGAGATGCATTCTGGCGATGAATGAATTTGCCCGTCCATGGAACACTTCCCTCTCTTCTTCCCACCATTTTTCCTTGTTCTTGTGATTTTCTTCAAGTCCACTTCCTTCCTTACCCATGAGAAGATTCCATACCCTGTTAGTTTCTGGGTCAAGGTCTACTTTTGGCCGTGGTTTGCGTTTCCTGCCTTCATAGGGAACAATCATGCCAGCTCCAGTATAGGGTACAATTGCATTTTGCTCTGCTTCCTTCAGTTTGCTGCCTTCTCCATTGAGACTGAGCACCTCCAATATGTATATGATCTCATCAAGAGCGTTGAGGTCATTTCCCATAGATGAGCTTGGACCTGAATAGCATGAAGAGACTGATAATGATGGACTCTAGCAAAATATACTGGCCTTGCAAGCGATTACAGTTAGGGTTCCAGGAAATACCTCTTGCCACTGTACCAGTTCGTTGATTTTCATGGGGTGGATCCTTCTGCTTTTTCTGGAACTTCTCTGTGGAAGGACTCTGCTTGGTGGGAGCTGCAGTCTTCTTTGCTAAAGGATTTGCCTGCTGCTTTTTTGGTCTTCCTTTCTTTACTGGTGTAACAATATGTTCTGGAGCTTTTTGGCTTTGATGATACTCCTGACAAGCTGGTTTGGGCATGTCTTTCACTTGCAATATGCTGGTTTCCTCCTCTCTCTCTCCATGAGAATGCTGTTCAGCTGAAATTTGATGCTTTCTCGGAACATTACCCCAAGTGTGAGAGGGAAGATTCCTTCCACTGGTAAGTTTCTGTGGCCTGTCTTTTTCATTGTGGAAAATGCTTCCTGAAGCAATACAGGGGTTCAACATCTCATCGATCATCTGTAATGGTCTTCTACACGTGGCTTGACCATATACACCTGCATGCACTGGGCTTGAAGAATCTAAGACTGCTGGAACACAAGATGAGAGACTGTTAATATCAAATGTTTTCTCTTCTTTCTTCCTTTTGTGGGTCTCTGAGTACGCTGAACTGAGAATGCTACTTCTGCTGAATTCACCGGTCTGGACCATTTGTTGCAGCCATGGGGGCATTGAATTTGCACGAGGAAGATATGTCTGCTCGTTGTTTTGATGATAAACCCTCTTTAATCCCCTTGCCTCACTAGAGTTGGAAAAAGTTAATGGTGCTGATTGAGGCACTGCTTGCCTAGACATCTCAAGGTTGTGAAGCCCTGGAATGTTCACTTCTCTTGGTTCTGCAAATACAAATTGCTGCTTATTGAGACGCTGTCCATCTTTTGAACCCATCTGGCAAGCAATGCCAATGGCTGTATCCATGTTTGCTTGAGTGGTTATTCTATGTTCCAGTTGGTCTGTTCTGGCTGGTGAGCACGTCGCCAGCCTTTGTAGCACTGGAAAAAATGCAGTGGGCCTTTGATTTGTTCCGTGCAAACTCACATTTTCCGGTTGATTTATCATGGTTGATCTGTCATGGTGACCTATCTGCTGAGCTGATGTTATTCCTGATAGAATGTTTACTCTCCTGCTGAGTTCTGAGGCTTGTGAATCTACAGGCAAGCGAGAACCCTCCATATTCCTCGACTCCTCTGGTCCAGGTACTGTGCTTGCCTTAGATGTCTTTTCTAAGTCAAAATTCAAAGTTCTCCGGCAGGACTTTACAGCAGTTCCATCATTGCCAACTGCGGTCTCCTGTGCAGCATCTGCCTGTTGACTTGCTGTTTCTTTCAGGCCTTTCTTGCGTATGTACTTCCGCTTTCCAGATGGATTCTCATTTCCCTTTGGTTTTAGCTGAGCTTCAGGTTTTTTAGTCCTCTTTGGCTTTTCTCTAATCACCTTTGGTCTGTGCTTTTTTCGCTTGGGTGTTTTCTGCTGCGGTGTTGTATTAAGGTCAATGCCTTGGTTGCTTTCTACGATGGCATCCTTTTTCTGCTTGAAAGATTCCACAATATTCTCCAAGAGTTCGTCTGAATGGTTTGTTTCACTTGTCAACGAAAACAACTTTCCCTGCTTGTCCTTCTCTTGGATTGTGCTTTCGTATGGTGAGGATTCAAGTAATGCAGAAAGCTGGTTGTCTTGATACGGTGTTGCTGGCGCAAACAATAAGTTAGTCATGCTTGGTGGGGAACTGACTTCTGGTGGAGTGGAGTTCAGATCATAGGTCGGTCGCGAAGGCAAAGGGAATTCATCTGTAAAAGACAGTTCAATCTTCAGTGTTAGTGGATGCACAGTGGAATTCTTTTGAAGGAGTGATATTCTTAAGCTCATAAATACTAGGCACAAACAAGAAAGACAGCAACCAAACTTTATCCTACTAAGTCGGCTAAATGAACCTCTTATGGTATTTCACTATGTCTGCAGCGACATAGCATACACAACTTCAAAATTTTCATTGTCACCCAATTCTTGTTTACAAATTCTGAGGTAGCATAGCATAAAACAGAAAAAAAAGGACAGTCGTATATGTTGGCACCAAGGATGCATAGCCAGCGGAAACTCTACTGTGGGGAGGATGCTACTCAGTCCAGAGGATGCAATTTTCTTCGGTTTCAGTTGATTTATGAAGGTAAGGATTCTTTTTGTACTCCAACCAGTAGCCTGCATATTTGGTCTAGAGCTATTTTTTAGGTCATCGCACATGGTGTCTTGACCTTATTTTAAAATAATAACTTGTTTTAGAATGATCTATTCTGTATTTCTTGATGTATTTCAGACATTGCATTTGTTGTAGTAACTATCTTGGTGGAGTGATTTATATGTTTCTCTACAGAAGCATATCCTGACGAAATACCTCAAAAAATTTAGCATTTTCAATCTGGGAGGAAAATCTACAGCACTGACAGTTGGTAATCTTTAGTTGTGCTACTGAGAAAGAATCCAAAACAATCTTCATACTTACATTTGGTTGTCTGAGTAGGTGTGTAATCTCTTCTGAATACACTTGTGCTTGCAGCATTCATCTGACTGCCAATCAAGTCATTTGTGGTGAAATCTCCACCGCTGCTGGAAATCAGCTGGTAATTAGAAGACCAAGGTCTGTGAACCCCGTTGGCACCACTGCTTGAGGCTCCTTCAACTGATGGATCAAAAGCATAAGCGTCGAGTCCCAGCAAACTCATTATTGGTCCACTATTCCAATCATTTTGATCCATATCAAAGATAGGCGTTGATTGTCCAGCAATCCGATTGATCAGCTGGTTTGTCCGGGCTAAATCTACGTCATACCTGAGGTAGCTCTGAATCTCCTCCGCTGGTGCTCTAAAGTTGAGATTTTGGACTGACCCACCATTACAGTGAGGCAGCTCCTGCATATAACCTTGGCCATGGGGCAGGCCAGTAAATACAGGGTAATTCGTTCTGCCCTGCAGGCTCTCGATTTGATCAATCGGAGTCGCACGGGATCTTACTGGGATTGGTCTCTGTGGGGTGCGTACTTCCCAATTGCCAATCTCAAAGTCCCCTCCTTGCGGCATTGGGAACTCTCCGCCCGAATTCCACCCGGAGTTCATCTGGCCTTCTCGTTATTCAATCCCTTGTACAATCCCTTTTCCAGTTGGCTGGAAATCTCAAATATCTTTATTTTCTACTGGTGGCCAAATGCGGCTACCAAAAGGGGAAAAAAAAAAGAAAAGAAAAGAAAAGAAAAATGCAAATTCTCCAGAATCCTAGTGTTTTGCTCTAAAACCTGATCTTTTTTTCCTACCACATTTCCTCAATTCACCGTGCTTCCGAAATTCTGCTATCAAATTCTTGCTGAACCGCGACCTCCACTCAAAGTGCCGTGCATCCAGTGAAATTGTCAGCTGTTAGAGAAGCCTCCTCACCTGATTAAACCAAAATTGCACATCATCTCTTGCAACATTAATGGACTACCCAGATATTCCTCAACAACTAAATCCAGCTAACGATCCCCAGCTCTTAAAAGACGGTAAAAGCACAAGACAGAAATGGAAACAGATTGCAGAAAAAACCAGCAAGTATCTGAGAAAATGATGAAACTCCTGAATCAGCAGAAATTGGAACGAATTGATTAGCTCCTGAATGCCAGAAATCGATATCCACGAAACAGCGGGAAAACGGGAAGGAAATCTCCTCGGAATCTTCAGAGATACGGGGGGGAACGGAGCGAAATGAATGAAGAAACAAGAGCAAGGAATGAAGAGAAAACAGCAGCCAGTGCACCCGGTCAAATGTCCGAAGTAAATTCAAGGGGAATTAGGAGGAGACGGGAATGGGATTCAATTTCGAGCTCAGCTCACCGATCTGGTCGTGCCTTGGACGGCCGGCGCCGGGCGGTGGGTGCTTCAGGAACGAATCAACGCCCGGGAGCAGCCCAGTGAGTCTTCGCCGCGGTAAACAAGCTAGAGAGAGAGAAGAGAGAGAGAAGAGGAGAGGAGAGAGAGAGAGAAGAGAGAATAGTCCAAATAGATTAGAGAAATATATAGAAAAGAAATGCAATTTTTATGTAAGAGGAGAGAGAGATGGCTAATGGGGGCACCTTTGGTATCTTCAGACTGGGCACACCAACCAGTTAATGACTTACAAAATCTGAAAATTACCTTTCTGGCTGTAGGCAAGTTTCCTGACGGTAAGAAAAAAAAAAAGAAAAAAAGAACCACCCAACCTTCATGCACCAGAATAGACCTGCTCTGGCCCTCTCCCAAAAAAAAAAAAAAAAAAATCCCCAAAAAAATATATATATACCAAAAAAAAAAAAAGGCGATTGACTCGTTAATTTTGGTAGTTCTTATCAGCTGATATACATCCCACCGTGAGGTGACTCACTATTTATGTGAGCGATTCCGTATGATTCTATCCATTCATTTTGTGTCATTGCGTTGTTTATTATTTTTTGGCTATAACTATACTAAGAAATTTTGATAATTTCCCTTTGTGCAAATTCTTTCCAAGTATTAATCTACTACTTTTTGTAATACGGCTAAAGTTTTGCCCAAATATGCTTAGCTCCTAAGAAAAAGCTTTGCTTGCAAGCACTAAAAAAGAACTCTTATATTTTCTTGCAAATTTTTTGTGAAGTACAATTTTTTTTTAATGAAAGTATTATTTTTCACCTAATCCAAATATTAGTTTGAAATCATACTATTGGGTACCTCTGCTTATATTCATACTCCCATTTTAAAAAAGAGGAATCATAACCTCATCGAATTCGTCACGAACTCATGGTGAGCGTGGTCCATTAAAATCAATTTGGCCACCTATCCTAGGACGTCATATTTTGGACTAGTAAATACTCACACATTTCTTTTTGGGGGTGCGACATTAAATGCGGGATCTTCCCATTTACGTCAGGACGGCAATGTAGCCCATATGCTGGCTAAACAACACGAGAGGCAGAACGCCAATGCCTCCCCCACCTAAAATCTCCAATTGGACAAATACATTTTGATGAATGATTTGCACAGCAAGAAAGGGGGGCTCCTCGGTTCATTCTTCCTTTTATGGAAGTTAGGTCGTATGGTAACAATTAACACGAAAAAATGAAAAATCAAATAAATAGACAAAAATAAATTGTGGGTAATTTCTTTTTTTCTTTTTTCTTATAATTAAAGGGGTACTTTTTTCTTTTTTTTTGGAGAACTTAACATACATGAATGTGAAAGTGCCTATATATGACAAAGTAACGTCCGTGGGCAAGCTTTTTTTGTTCTTTTATGTCTCTCTGTTGGTGTGTTGGGAGATATGGTCCTTTTCAAGGTAGTAAAAAGTAAATGCCAAAGGGCCCCTCTCTTAGAGAAAAAACGCTTGCGTTTTGGCCGCTCGAGGGGTATTTCCGTAAAATCATGACGACCGGGGGGTGTTTTTCGTGCAACGCGTGTTCCTGCCGTCGTTTCCGCCTTGTCCGAAGCACCAGATTCGGCCAATGGCTGAGCGACCTTTTGTTTTTGGTCGCTTTAGCGGACTTTGAATAAAAGACCTTTATTTTTTTTTAAAGAAATGATTTTTCTTTTTTGATAAAGGAGCCAATGAAGATATTTTAAGAAATTGCAGCAGAAAGAGGAAAAGGAAAAGAGAATTTAAAGAGAACAACTAATTAATTATGTGAAAAAGGGGCGTCCTCACGATCTTCATGCACGGAAATATTTTTTGCGTTCTACGAGGTGGAGGTGACTACGTCGCGCTTTGCATGACTGCGGCCGGACCCTAGTGCCACCTGTCGGCGGGGTCGGTTGGGTTTGAGTCGAGACAAGAAATATTTGGGAAAGAAAAGGGGACAATCTTACAAAGAGTCTGTTTATTTCCCGAAAAATGAAGGATTTATTTATTTTTTTTAAATTAAATGATATAATTAGTTAATCGAAAATATTTTCATCATCGATAATAAACTATCTTAATTATTTTTGTGGAAGATGAAAACATTTTTCATTTATTCATTTTTATAAAAGATAAGATAATCATTTTAATGAGAACATTTTCCAAATTATTTGTTTTTCGCAAAACAAACGGAGTCAAACAATTTGGAGCGTTCTTCCCTTGGGACATTGATACATTGAATTTTGTTTTTGTCTCACTGGTACCCTACACTTGTGTTAATCAATTCAAAAATACCTCCCATCCATGTAGCAGTTGAAAATTCGAAGTGGTCGAACGCAACAGGTCTGTCCATTACCAAGTTACATCCATTTGTCTGGCATTGTTCGTGAATTGTTCGTGAATGTTGACACATCGAGACTTTTAGGCCCTGTTTGGTAACCATCCAAACAGGGCCAAATTTTGATTCTTTGTTCCCGAAATCAGTTTCGGTCTAAAATCGCGTTTGGTAAATTTTTTGTTTCCAGGAACAGATTGGGAATAGAATCAAGAACAAAAAAAAAAAAAAAAGTTGATTCTTGTTCCGGGAACGAATTTGAGAATCAAAATCAAGAAATTTTCTTCTTCCCTTCGGCCATTTTGCGACCGCCGTCCACCACCGCTCGCCACCGTTCGCCGCTGCCGGCCGCCGTCCATCGCTGCCGGCCGCCGCCAGCCACCGTCCGGCGAGCTCGCTGGAGGCTCGCCAGACCAGGGCGAGGTTCGGCAAGCTCGCCGGAGGCAAGCCCAGCCACCGGCGAGGCTCGGCCTCCCCAGATCTGGTGAGGTCGAGCCTCGCCGGTGGCTAGGCGGGCCTCGCCGGGGCTAGGTGAGGCCTCGCTGGGGCTGGGCAGGGGCTGGGCAAGCCTCACGACGCCCAGCCCCACCGGTGGCCAGGCGAGGCTCGCCCAACCTTGTCGATGGCCTGGCAGGCCTCGCCCAACCCCGATGAGGCTGGCCTAGCCACTGGCGGGGCTCAGCCTCGCTAGATCTGGCAAGGCCAAGCCTCGGCGGGGCTAAGCGAGCCTCGTCCAGCTACCAGTGAGGCTCGACCGATGAGGACCGGCCTCGCCGAGGGCCAGCGACGCTCCGGTGAGGTCGCCGGCCAGAAGAAGAAGAAGATGAGAAAAAGAAAAGAAAAAAGGAAAAAAAGAAAAAGAAAAGAAAAAAATGGAAAAAGAAAAGGAAAAAGAAAAGAAAAAAATGAAAAAATGAAAAAAATGAAAAGAAAAAAGGAAAAAAAGTAAAAAAATTATTTAAAAATTAAAAGAAATAGATTTGGAACAGAATTAATGAACACGGTACCAAACGCAATTCTATTCCAGAATAAAAAATTTCGGACAGTTACCAAACGGCCTAAAATGCTTAGAATCAGTTACCGGGAACATAATAAAAAAGAATCAGTTCTGATCAGAATCTACTCCCGGGAACAGAATCGTTACCAAACGCGCCCTTAAGGGCCATTCTAAAGAGAATTCTAACAAAAGGATTTTGAGTCACTGGTACAAAGGGTAATAGTGATACAGGTACTAGTGATACGGAAAAAAAAAAATTAGGACATGGCCTATGGGGTTTAGGATTTTTTAATGAGATTATTCTCGAAAAAAGACGAAGTTAGGACATGGCCTACGGGGTTTAGGATTTTTTAATGAGATTATTCTCGAAAAAAGATGAAGTTTCGATCCAGATAAATCGATTCAACACAATTTATTATCAGGATAGTCAAAACACAAATAGTTCTTGAATTTTGATTCAATGTGTAACGTGATTTCTGAACTTTTAATTTATTTAATATGATCTTTCGACTTTGGCTCAATATGTAATATTGTTTATGAATTTTTAATTTATTCAATTTAGTCACCTGTACTTTTGGTAAATGTTCAATCTAGGCCATGCATTATTATATTCTTGAATTCAATCTAGTCTTTGGATTATTTAGTTTAAGAGCTAAACTTTGAACAAATTAAAAGTTTAGGGATGACATTGTATATTCGGTCAAAATTCAATAATCATTCATGCAATTTTTCGTTTACTATTTGAACGCTGGACTTCAGACTCAAGATTGTCGAAGCGAACTTCTATCATTCCGTGACTTTAGCATTTAGTAGCTTCCATCAGGCACTCTCCGTCCACTTTCATAAGTTGTGGTACAAAAGGTAAAAGGCAAGAAACATGGGGGTGTGTTGCGTGTTCCATTCGGCTTCTTCACTGTCCTCATGTGGGAAAACCCTAGGTTTTTGCCAGGTGCCCACTTTGCCCTTTTGCACGAAAGGGTCGGATCTAGCGCCGTTCTTTGGTGAGGTGGAGTAAAGAGTCCAAATTAGCATCATTCTGGAAAAAAAAGAAGGAAAAAAAGATAGAGAAAAAGGTCTAAATTTAGATTAAACTCATGCGCGATCGATGTGCGATTTCATGTGCTCGAGAGCTTAAGACTTGATCGTTGGAAATCAAGTTGCCATCGGTATGTCGGGTTCTAAAATCTTTGATGTGCTCCCGAAGGAAATCTCGAAATTTAGCTTGTGAGGGGGTTGGTGCATTGGAACCCTTAGAAGGAGATCCCCGGGTTGATCACTTCCGTTCACACTTGGCTATATCAATTTGAGTTTCTAGAACATGGGGCTGTGCTTTATAGCAATAGAGCCAAAGGTTTTGAGCTCAATCTCTTGCAGCCCGATTTCATCTGTCCATGTATAGGGTTTTCCTTCCTATACGTGGGACTGCTACAATTGTTTCAAACTCATATATTTTAGTTCGCATGTTTAAAGGAAAATTTATTCAAAAAGTCTTAAATTTATTACACTTTCGCCAATTCAGTTATAAATATTTTAATTTTATTAATTCAGCCTTAAATCTTTTCATTTTTTACCAATTGAGTTCATTCGGCTAATTTTGATTAGAAATTGATGACATGACGCTTTTTAATATTTTTTTTTGAATTTTGAATTTTTTTTTCTTTTGGGTTTGAGGTTAGGGCTGACGAGGGTTGCAGGCAAGCCAACCCTCATTGGCCCTCGTAGGCTCTAACCCCAAATCCAAAAAAACAGAAGAAGAGAAAAGTAAAAAAAATTAGAAATTAAAAAATTATTAAAAAGTGCCATATTAGCGCTGATCGGCCATATTAGCAATTTATGGTCAAAATTGGTCGGATGAACTTAATTGGCAAGAAGTAAAAATGTTTAAGATAAAATTGATAAAATTGAAAGATTTATGATTGAATTGACAAATGTGTAATAGGTTTAGGACTTCTTAGACAATTTTCTCATGTTTAAGCTTTCTTTGACTATCATATCAACCGCCTTATGTTGGACTATAACTTGTGCATTATATTTTTCTCTAACAATTTAAGTTTTTAAAACGACGGTTCTGTTCTCAACTTTAGTTCAACTAAAAATAGTAGAGCCAACTGAGGTGTAGATCAGAATAGAAACCGAAAGCAATATCAATTTCACTTATTTTTTTTTACTGATTTTATTAATGAATTCATATGTTAAATGTAAATATGATTTGACGCCAAATTTAGGCTAATCAAGTATTGCGAGTTACAAGGGCCAACTGTTTTCAAAGTCAAATTCGATTTTCTAATTTCTCGAATTACTCAAATTCAACTCAAACTTGATGAGAACTTTACCCAAAAAAAAAAAAAAAAAACTCAAACTTGATGAGAATGGAGTCGCCTCAACCAGTCAACAGGTCTCGAGCAGTCAATCTTTGAGTGGTTGCTACTTGGCACCCTCTCACACCGATGGCACAAAAACTGGTAGGTATAGTACTTGTTTACGGAACACATAAAAAGAACCGCCATGGATATGCATAAAGTTTGCAATTCCATTTTGAAAGGCAGTGAAATTTGGGCCGACAATTTGTGACGTAACCGTATCATGTGAAATTTAAGGACATTGTCAAATCAATTTCAAATCTATTGTATGGTTGCTAATTCACTATTAAACTAATTAATTTTGCCAACTTTTGTGCAAAATTTCAATATAATCATTTTGATTAATTTCCATTGTAAATCACTTACTTGATGGTGTATTACATAGAACTGTCATGTTTGTGATTTGTTAGCGAAGATTGACCTAAAAGATTATATTGAAATAGCTTTAAGATTGATTGGCAACTCTCCCTATCAAATTTAGATTCAATTTGAATTTGATACATTTATTAGCTGTGATTATCTCTGCAATCCAATTCGAATTTGATACATGACGGATCTAACACTTTTATCATGTAATCTCTAATATACAGAGAAACATGTAGTAATTGATTTAAACATTAGCTTGTCTAGACATCTTTGAACGTGTCGTGTGGATACGAATGATATGTTGGCATGTTTAACTAACGTGTCTAAACTTGCTCAAAAAAAAAAGAAAAAAAAAAAAACTAACGTGTCTAACGTACCCTGGGCGGGTCTAAAGGTCAAACTTTGAGCGACTTGTTTATTATATATGTCTACAAATTCCGTGCCGCGTCACGACACGAACATGATTAGCCTCAAACTATCGAACCGAAGTCGCACTAACGAAGGAGTGGGAGTCATAATTAATATGGACTTATTACATCAGAGTGTGAGAAAAAAAGGGAAATATTGATTTTTTTTTCTTGTCGAGTAGGGGGGCCGCCAATATTCCAATTGCGTGACATGTGTAGTCTTTCTCTTTGTTTAATTTTCGAAAATTTTCCAGAATTATATGGTGTTCGTATCTAGAGAAAGCAGGATGCTAAAGCGCGTCGGAGGAGGAAAGGGAAAAAAAAACAATTTTTTTATATATGTCATCAATGGGTAACTTTTGTGAATTTTCGAACTTGTATCGATAAGTGCGCATATCAATTTTTATTTGCCTTAACGTATTCCGAAGCACAACTTGCTAATAAAAACAGCAGAAGAGATCTAAAAAAAACGTCATCAACTTAAACTTGCTTAATAATTAAATTCGTACGGACCTAAACTTCACAACTTTCTATAATTTAGCCGGTGTTAGCTAAATTTAAAATACATTTGCCGACTGATAATGCAAGTCCTTTTGTCCAATTTGAAAGATCAAAACTCGGGCATTTTAACGAAAGTGAATAAACACCAACAATCGACACCTGATGCCTACGGAGATCGATTCTACTAGGTGCGATAATGACATTCTCGTTTTCAATTTTAAAAACACATGTCTTTAATAAATTAATCACCTCCCTAGTGCCTTTGATTGCACTAGGGAAATGAATTTAGTGGGTGTGCAAAAACTGGCTCATAACACTAGCTGATCTCGTTGCTGTGCCAATGAGTAAGACGAATTAGTCATGAATCCCGAATACCGATGATTGATAGAAAATAAAGAAGGAAAAAAAGAACAACACGAAAATGTCGATGAACTATCAAATTTAAAAGCAAAATTGAGTGAGAAGGTGAATAGGTGACAAGTTTCAAAAGTTTTAGGGATAAAGCCACCGTAGTCCGAGGACCTTCGTAATTTGTTGTATTTATCTGGAAAATCAGGTTCTTGAATTGTATATTTGTTTGTTTGAATTAATCTTTTCGTCAAAGAGGAAGACTAAAATGTTGACATGGCCATTCACGTCAATGCCACGTCGGCGTCACAGTGGATTTATATAATTAGAAATCAGAAAATGAAAAATTACAAATCTGGGAGGGAGGGAGGGAGGGTGGCCTGTCAAGTGGTGGCAGAGCCGTTGTGCCATTGTCCAAGATTCATTGCCCCTTGCCGATAGCTCGTCCCTCGCCGCTAACATGAGATGACATTGAACAATTCATCCATTGATGGTAGGACTCGATCAACGCAAATAATTTCTAGGGCTTTTTTCATCTATTAGGGGCGAGGTGTGTATTGGGGTTTTTTAGAAGCTTCAGTTGATTCAACTTCTCTTATTTGTTCTATTTAGGGTGAGAGTTGGTGATGAAGAGCTTAGAGCAGTTGAAGATTGGGGAAAAGGTCCTGCAAATGTGGAGATCATAAAGAGCAAAGTTGTGCAATCGAATCGGTTCTATTCAAGAAACGTCCTAAAAATTGATTTGGTTCTCAGTTCCAATTTTATTGAAGCATCAATTGATTCAGCTTCTTTTCTTTGTTCTATTTGTGGAAGAGTTGGTGATGAAGATTTCAAAGTAGTTGAAATTGGAGAAAACGTCATGCAAACATGGAGATCATAAATGGTAGGGTTGTGCAATCAGATTGATTCTATTCAATAACTGGTTCGACCATCCTAAAAATTGATTTGGGTCTTGATTCCTTATTTGTGGAAGCATCAATTGATTCAACTTCTCTTCTTTATTCAATTTGTGGAGAGAGCTGGTGATGGAGAGCTTAGAGTAGTTGAAGATTGGGGACAGGTCTTGCAAACGTGGAGATCATAAATAGTACAGTTGCACAATTGAAGCAGTTCTGTTCGGGAATTGGATTTGACCATCCTAAAAGTTGGTATGGTTCTCAATTCTAAATTTTTTGAATCAATGTGAACCGGTCTGGTTCTCAGGCTAAGTGAAGAACTACTTAGGAATTGAATCCACCAATTCAAATTTGGGACCTGTTTTACAAAGTTTAAAAATTCTAATTTTTCTCTATATCTCTTCCTTTTTTTTTTTGTTCGTTCTAACCAACCTTACTTGGACACTTCATGCCTCTCTCTCTCTCTCTCTCTCTCTCCTCCTTGCTTACTCGCGACTTACTGTCACTTGTTCAAGCCTCACAACCTCACAACCTCACTTGCTCTTGATTTGCCTTTACTTGCTTGCCCTCATTTTTCTCTTATTTTAAACCATTTCGTTATTTATATTATTTTGCTGTAAAAAAAGAAACCAAAAAAAGAAATAAAAGAAAAACAAGTTCCTAGATAGACTTTGGAATCGAACCCAAAAGTAGGGTAGGTTTCAGGGTCGATTTCAAGACAAACATGATAGGTTCGTGGTTTGAAAAATTTTGAATCGGTTTAGCAGGGTAGATTTCAAATTTTAGGTTTGAAATCCACTCACTTTAAAACCGATCACCATAGAGAGGACTATAATTACTCCGTCAAAGATCGATGGGGTGGTGTGCGGCTGCCTGAGCCAGATGAGGGTCCCAACCCCCTTGTTGGTGACGTTGCCCAACATCAGGGAGGCAAGACAAAAATTTCAATCATATACCATATCTACAACATTGGGTGAAGGGACTTCCTAAAAGTTGTTGTACTTGCATGTTTGCTAAAGTATGTGTTAAGAGTTGGGGTACCTCAAATTGCATGAGGCGATTGCCTAAAAAGTTGAGTTTTTGTAGTTATGAGTAGCTTATCAAATGCCTTATAAGCAGCACTTTCGCATTTTCATTTGAAACGCGACACTAACACATTAAATGGCACATATGATTTACAAATCACATGAGCCAATATCATTTTGATTATCAATTATGTAACTTTTACAAATGAAATCCACATGATTAATGATGGAGATAAGCATGATACACATAATAGATAGATCATCCGGTATATTTGTAACAAATTTATTTCTATTAGTTTCCGTTAAATTTTATTATCAACTTGTTAAATTAGATGATACGTAATAGTTGACAGGTGTATCGATTTAAAATTTTATCTTTTATATAATTTATGATTTTTCATGATATTAATTCAATTGAATGTAAATTAAAATAGGGTAAGTTTATTATAATTATATTAGTTTAAAATTTTTTATGGTTAGAAAATTAATCTAGAATAAATTTATCATATGTGTATTAATTTAAGATTTTTAAAGATTAAAAAAAATTTAATTTAAGATAAATTTATTACATAAATATTAATTAGGATTGATCATAATCATATTTGTACTTACTCGTACGGATACATGATGTCATTTTCAAATTCTTAATTTGAATTTGACAACTTCAGTCACGTGATACGACTATTAACTGTTACATCGTCAGAGTGGTTGTCGCAGAGGCGGATTTAACGCTGTTCTAAGCTATATTTGAAAGAACGAGGAGACCGGCCGGCGGCAATATTTAATGGTTTGGTTAGGTGGGGTGGAGCTGTAATGGGGTGATCGGTCGTTGTCAGTAACGTTGCTTCTTCCTCTCCACTTATCCTTCTGTTTTCTCCCAATTGGTTTCTCTGCATTTGCTTTATTCTCTTTGGAAAATTCTATGGTCCGGTCCAACGGATGACCGGTTCCGAACGTAATTTGATTTCTTGGGTGGAAAGGAGAAAAAAAATCGAAGAAATTTACGCAATGTAATTTCTGATATTACTTTTGATTGGATGCCTTGTACCCTGTGTAGAGTATCCTGTAAAAAGACAATGCACTCTACATTAAGTTTGAGAAAAGACCCATTATCGAACTACCGATGACGTTTTCTATACCTCAAAATTTCCCCAAGCTTTAATATGTGAAATGATGGGAGGAAGCATATTTATGTTTAGTATTTAACTTTGAGATACTATTTTGTCTTGCTATTAGGGATGAGGGGAAATGGTGTCCAATTTGCACGCCTTCGTTTCTATTGACGCCATTAAGTATCGTAGACATTTAGATTATTCAAGTAAGTCATACATGAAGATCTCAATTGGTCTTCCATTGTAGTTTTTAAGTTATAAGTATCTTGCCGCACCATATTCTAATAGTATAAGATTTGAGCATGTGAATGTAAATTTGTTCGATGATCTCCAGTTCAATTTATCATATCTCTTTAACTGAGTTGTGGCTTTCCTTTCTTTAAGATAATGATATCACAAGTGTTATAACTTTCGTATGCCATATATTTGAGTGACGTTACTTTTTGTTCGATCACTTGAATGCTATAATTTTTTTTTTAAAAAAAAAAACCTTTTACTTGAGTGTTATAATTTTTAATCGATTACTTCAATATCAACGTTTAAAAAATGCTCACATAAGGGATTAAAATCTGACGTGACATGGCACTCATAGTGAATGTTTTTTAAAAAGTTATGATATTTAAGTGGTTGATTGAAAAGTTATGTGACACTCAAAAAAAGTTATAGTGCTCAACCGAACGTCTTACGAAAGTAATGACATTCAAGTGATCGAAATAAATGTTATAATATTCAAGTGAGTGAGCATCGTATGAAAGTTATAGCACTTGTAATGTCTTTTTTCCCCTTTCTTTTATGTCTTGAATGTCTTCATTTCTTCTCCGATTGGCCATGCATTTCGAGTTTCTTCTTAATATGTATGCTAATTTCAATAATCCTTTGCCCACAAGTCATGTATATCGGGTTGCATGTTTTAGGTTGTTTCTCCCATCGTATTAGCCTTCATGTGATGGAGAGTGCTAAGCTATGAAAAATAATACAATTTATACTAAAAGAATATAGAAACTTTTTTGTAGTCACCTTTTAATGGGACCTGTTATAAAAAGCAATGTGTTGGAACTCGCAATTTGTTGCAAAAAGGTAATAACATGTATCCTAATGTGTAGCCAGCACTTTGCGCTGGTAGATATATAATAAAAAGCTCTTGGCTTTGGTAATTGGACATACTAAACAATTCTTATTTAACTAGTTTTTGCACGTCCATGCTAAGGAAAAGCTAATTTTAGAACGAGTTGTCCTTGAGGCACTATCTAATATCAAATCTTACATTAATAATTTGGAGGATGATTAGTTGCGGCATGCTTTCTCATGCTTTTCTGCGTATAGGCATGGGACACGACAAACAACCATGTCACCGGCACAGCTTATGGTGGTCTGACAAATTATTGGGTGCATCCGATGCAGTGAATCGAACATAAAAGACACCTGCGTAGCGTGCGCGTGAAATCTTAAAGATTATTTTATAGAAAACATATGTATTGTCTTGATGCTTTTACTCCTGAAAAGAAGGAAAAGGTCTCGGGAGCCAAAATTCAAAAGGAGTTTACATGGAATAAAGAGAATCGGACCTAACCGAGCAATGCTCTACCTTGGATTTGGTAATAAAATAATATTTGTTTTCTGTTGATTCTGGAGTGTTTGAAACTCCTTGGGCATCCAGAACGATCTTTATTAGATGTAATAATGTTCCGTCACATACATGTCGAGTAATTATTAGTGAAAAGAAGATCTATTTTCTAAAAGGTAATCTCCAAAGAAAAGAATGTCTATTTTCTAAAAGGAAATCTCGAAAGAATTAAGTCAAAACTATTAGATCATACATTTGGTGATTTTCATCATATTTTACATCAAATTGTAAAAAGGAAAAGAAGACTTATGCGGACTTGTGATTAAATGGTTCCTTGCAATTGAATATTTTCGATGGTGACGCATCAATCACAACTTATTTGAGACCATAAAATAAGAAAAGCAAGGCGATTGGATGGAAATGTGATTGGGGAACCCAGAGCTACAACAGGTTCTCAAAAATAGCTCCAGCACTATTCATTATCATCTGACATGACACGTATCCATTCTAAAGCAAATACAATCAATCATTATAAAATCATTTTCAATGATGAATGATTTGACAGCATCAGCATCAAATCATCTACTCAAGCTCACTTTTAAAAACGTATTCACACCATAATATTAGAGTTCGTACAGTACTTACTTTAATATTAAATTTTTCAACAAATTATTTAAGTGCTAAATTGGACAAAAAAATAATTTTTTTAAATGTGTCCAATGACAGATTCTGACAAAGCATCTTATGTGGCTTTTTAAATAAAATGTTAATCAGATGTGGCCTTTTTTATTTTAAAAAGGTCCTCGTGAGCGATGATCATTTAATGCCTAAATGATGTCACATACAAATCTCTCTGTCTATTGACTTGGACTCTCTTTCTCTTGTTCATTGTCCAAACTCCATTGCTCTCTCTCTCAATTAGCAAGGGAAACTCTCTTTCTCTTGTTCATTGTCCAAACTCCATTGCTCTCTCTCTCAATTAGCAAGGGAAAAAAATGAAGGCTTAGTGGTTGGAGGGAAAAAAATTGGGGCTCAATGCCAAATCTTGATTCTCACATTCGTCTTAGCTCTGTTGACACAATCTTGAGTTACTTCGGTTATTCTCTTCTCTATTGCAAGTTCGGCTCTTAACTTTGCCCTAGAATCGTTAGCTTGAATTAGGGTTTCAATGAGAGGTGAATTTTAGGACAAATTACATAGGGTAAAAAGTAATAGTAGTGTCAACACTTTTGTATGATACTCATTTTAGTACCAAGGCTTTTCATTGAATCACTTAAGTACAAAATTTGAAAAAAAAAAAAAAACTTTACCAAAAAAAAAAAATTGAAAAAAAATGATTACTTAAGTGTCTCCGACAATAAATTCTGACAAAAAGTGCTACATGACTTTTTTAATAAAATGTTAAATGATATAGGAATTTTTTTTTTTATCAACAAGAAGTCCAACATGGAAGATGAGGTGCCCATTCCACATAATGACATCACACTTCTCTCTCTCTCTCTCTCTCTCTCTCTATTAGTGTCATCCTCTCCTATTCTCTCACTCAGTTGGCTCGGGGAAAAATTAGGACTCAGCTTGGTGGTTGAAGCGAAATTGGGGCTCGGTGTCAACGAAAGCTTGATTCTCACATTCTTGAATTTGTTGACATGAACTTGAGCCACTTCTGCTTATTATCCTCTTCATTGGAAGATTTAGTGCTTAACTTTGCCCAAATTATCGGTTTGAATTAGGATTTCAAAGAGAAATGGAATTTTGGGACAAATTGAAAAGCATTCTCTTAGGGTTTGAAACATAGGGATAGTTTGGGGCTTTTCATGCATAGTGACGTCTAAGGGCTTTTTCATTGAATTTTGCCATGTGGGATTTTTGTCAAGTTAGAAAAAGTGATAAAACATTGCCACATTGGATTTCCAACGTCTCAAGTTGGAGTTGACATTTAACCGATCATTTTTTTTAAAATAGCAATTAAGAGATACAACGAAAAGTTTTGAAATTAAAGTGAGTTCCGTACGAAGATTATGATACTTTTAATACTATATTCTCAATTATAGGGCAAATTGGATTCCCCTCCATGTGTGACATTTGGTACAAGAAGGAAGTGTTAAGTTGATTTTCTCGATGGTAAAATGTGCGAGAGTAAATCTTATTATTAAGGTAACATAGTAGAATTTTCATGATTGATAAGAGTTTAGATGACAAACTAAAACATTTTGGAATTGGAATTTTATGCTGCCAATAGAATTCATTGTATCTTAGGATGTGGTGCATTTTAGAAGTTGCATCTCCCACATCCAATGGCTTGTTGGTTTTCTTGGTTGATGACGACGTTGAGAGAGTTGTGATGGTTTTAGAGCAAAGAACACCCCAAGTGTCATAATTTGACATGAGAGGACACGTAAGTGTCAAAACTTCCAACGTTATATATATATATATATATATATAATTGGACATTTAAGTGTCAATTTTGATGAGCTTGTTGGAAATTCGACATGACACCATTTTATCAATAAAATTGGTTTACGCGGCTCATTGGAATATCAATTTAGCAATCCTTATCCAAAGACATTGTCCTCCATGTTCACTTAACTGCTAATCGTGGTTAAAAAATGATCACTTAAGTTTTAAGTTATAATGTAAGTGATCGCTTAAGCGCTACTCGTGGTTAAAAGTAAATACTTAAGTATTAAGTTTTGTAGAAAGTGATCACTTAAGTCAAAAAAACAACGTGATTTAGTGTCGTCTCACATAGTCTATGAGGACGTGCCCCGTCTACGTGGATAATTTTTTTAAAAGAAATGCCACATCATTTAAAACTTTTGTTGGAAAAAAGCCACGTTTGCTATTTGGCTGGAAATTCTCGCTGTTGGCACTTAAGTATACATTTTGGAAGTTTTGGTATTTACGTGTCACCCCGTGTCAAGTTGTGGCACTTGGGGTGTCCGATTGTTGATGGCATTGTAAACAATGCACATAAGAAGATATAGAGGAGATAGGTAGTGGGTGACTAAGCTTGAGATTTCAATAGACATGGTGAATCACATGTGAATGGAATAGATGACATATATTCAGTGTTATAGAAGGGGATTTCGAATAGGGTTTGGGGCAGGAAATTTTTACTCTTAAATTCGTTTGTAGACGGCCAAAAAAAGTTTGTTCTTAGAAGCTTGCATTTTTTTTGGAAAAGGACAAAAAGGTCTCCTCACTAGACTTAATAAAAAAGTAAGCGACTTGAGGGCCCACCTAAGCCTGCTTATGAAATGGGTGGATTTAGTTGAATTTTTTAAGTCTGTTGGGTGGACTTGGACAAATATTCCTAGCCCGCCCGTATATATATTAAACGAATTACAAAATATTTTTAATTAATAATTTTACTTACATATTTAATACTTATAAACACTAATAAGATGAATAAACCCAAGTTTCTAATGCAAATAGAGGAAAATAGTGTATAACTCATAGATAAAGTAATAAAATAGAATAACACAAATCCCTAATTTTTTTTCATTTCTATTTATTTTTTAGTTGAGAAATTTGAAAAGAAGAAGAAGAAGAAGGAGAAGAAGAAGAAGAAGAAGAAGAAGAAGAAAAAAGGTGGTACGCTAGGTGAGCTTGGCTTCCCCACCCCCCCAAACCTTTTTTTACCTTAGACGAGCTTGTACATTGGATAGGTTCCGGGTTCCAAAAATTGATAAACCTATTTCAACAGGTTGGTTTCAGGTTCTAGGTTAGTGGAACTTGGAATCTAGAATAAGTTTTTGTATTTTTCTTAGTCCATGAGTTCGCGTCATCTTGAGATATTTTATGATGTTCCACGATGAATGTACAATTTGGAATCATTAGTCCGAGTTTTCATTTTATGATTGAGATTTTTTACTTTATTAATGTTTTATTATTTTTTTGTGTCTAAATATAAGTTATGGTTAATTTATTGTAGCAACAAGTGATGATTATGAAATGTGATAATTCATAGTAATCGTTCAATTAATAAAAAGGTGGAACTTGGGTAAATCATGGGACTGACTTTGGAACCTATAACGAGGGAGGTTCTAGGTTCTAGGTTCTAGGCTCTAGGATATTCATGATAGGTCCTAGGTTTCAAAAAATGAGGAACCTGTTTTGATAGGTTGGTTCCACGTTCTAGGTGGAATTTGTATGGAACTTGAAATGCTCACCCCTACTATGCACTTGCCCAAGTCCACAAGTACGGGCATGGGAGGGACCTTAGAAGGTTCAAGCCCACCTAATGAGTAGGTCTACTTGTTATTATGCCTTGTGCTTATCTCGTGTCACCACCTACTCTGAATCTTCAACTCCATCTATCAAATCTAGTATGGTAATGTGTTGTGAACTCGATATGTGAGATGCACTTAAGCTCACGTGCCTTCGATGAATCTCACTCATGGGGTTGAGATGTTGTCGAGCTCCATCAATGGTGAGGAGTGAGGGAATGTGCGTGAGAGAAAGAGGGGGGTTGGCACCACCAAGAGAGGTGGCTACGGCACAATTGGTAAGGGTATTGTTCTTTGATGTGATGGAGAAAAAACTTAACTTATATCCCCATACTTTATATTCCTTCAAGAGAAATTTCTAAGTAAAAGCATTTTGCTTTGTGCCAAGAGATGCATTTAATGCACTGCTTGTTGAAACAGTCTATTATCATGAAAAATGTGATAAGGTGATATTGATCATGAAGAGTGGTGGTAGACCCTATTCCCAAGAGATGTATTGATTGGTTGTCTACGACCAAATCATACATTGTTCAACACACCTATTTAAGAACAACGACCTTCTCTTTTTCACAATATTTTTTGTTATTTTTATTTTTCATACACAAGATTGATAATATATTTAAGGTGAAATTCCTAAAGCAGAATTGAGTAATTGCCAAACTCATTTTTTCGTGGCTTTGGCATATATTCTGGAGGTATATTTATTCTAAATTTGATAGAAACAATAGTGGGGGTAAATAATACCTTAAAAATAGTGATCGTTATCATGCATCAAAGTATCAAAGAACTATGAACAACTGCTCTATTTCCATCAGCAATCAAATTTTTTCAGCAATCATAAGGTATGATTGGTTGCATCAAGTGCTCGCAATCTTGATAGATTAGTATGATTGAAACTTTTGTTTCTATTTATATGCTTGAGTCATATTCCTTGTGACATAATAAATTATCTTAGGTTGGCTATAGTTCTTTCGAATTTATGAACGAAAGTAGTATAATATCATGTGATAATATTAATAAGAAAATGATGATGAAAGGATATGTCTCTCAATACTTCATCAGATTGTCTATATGAAATGTTTTAGTCTTATACATATCCCAAATGCATTTGGAATACCTTGGAGGCCAAATACAATATTGGAAAACAATGGAAGGATAGATTTACTTTTGAATGATTAATGGAAAATCTGTCTCTAAGCAAGTGGAAGAACTTCAATCATATGTTGCTAAACTGAAAGACTTTATGATTGACGTTTTTGAACCCCTTCAAGTTGCTATAATTATTTCAAAATTACCTTCAACGTATAATGATTATTGAAAGAAAATTTCCCACATGATTGAGAACTTGATTATGGATAATTTGACAAAAAATATTTTAATTGAGGAAGATTCTTGAGATTGTGAGGTTAGTGCATTTGATTGAGAATGTCCACATGAGGATAGACAAAAAAAAAAGGACCAAAATAGTGGCATGAAAAAGTTGATTTAGTAGTATTATCATATACAATTACTTAAATTTTTTCATAGGATATAGAGTTATAATATGATGATTATTGGTATAATAATGCTTGGAATAAATGAAACTAAAAGGTATTTCTTTTCTTAGTTTAAAATGAAGATTTGGCATAAGTGAATGTAATTTCAGGTATTAAAGTGATTAAAAAAGTTGGGGATATGCTTTAAGTTAAGACCACTATTTGAAGAAAGTCATTCAATGATGTTAACATTTGGGAATTAAAGAGTCAAATGTAGCATATGATGTGTCAATTTAATTTATGGAAATACTGAGCAACCTTTAGCATAATTAAAATATGATAATGCAATTGGAAGTTTGATGTATGCTATGCATTACACTAGGTTAGATACAGCATTTATTGGAGTGCTGGACACTTAGAGTGTCAAAACTTGGCAAGGTGGGATACTTAAGTGCAAAAAATTAGGAAAGTGATATTAAATGCTAAAATCGAAGCAAAATGCCAATAGGGAGAAAATTCAGCCAAAATACTGATGTGGCAATTTTTCGGCGAGTTAAATGCAAAATGATGTCGTTTTGCGTACTGACGAGGCTAGATAAGTGCAAAAATGATGTTGTTTTGTTGCTGATGTTGTAAATAATTAATATAAAAATTAATTAAATTAAATTATAAAAAATTAAAAATTAAAAATGGGGGGGGGGGGGGTGGGAAGGGGGAAGGATGTGGCTAAGGACTAAGCCCTCACCCCTGATGACAATGGGGGGAAGGTCGATCGACGATGAGGGCCCGTGAGCTCTTGCCCAGATCTGGACGAGGTTCGGCGGCCCTCACCTGGCCGTTGTTTGGTGGGGGGTCACCTAGCAATTGGCGACCCTTGGTTAGGCTAGGCAAGGGCCACCGACCTTGACCAGATCTGGGGGAGGGCCATGACCCTCGCCCTAGATCAGGGCGAGGGCTAGGGCTTGACGACCCCGGCCTACCCTCCCCCCATCGTTGCCGGCCCTTCCCGGCGCGGTGGGGAGACGGCAGTGGCGAGAGCTTAACCCTCAACCACGTCCTCCCCCCTCCCCCCCTCTTCCCCTTTAATTATTTTTAAATAATTTTTTATAATTTAATTTAATTAATTTAATATAAATTCGTGCCAAATGACGTTGTTTTTGCATTTCTTTGCTGAGTCAGTCGCATAGGATTTCTGGCGAGGTTCGTCAGATGTGACACTTAAGTGTCCTACTTTAAAAAAAAAATGGCACTTAAGTGACAATTTCCTAACTTTTGGCATTTCAGTATCCTATTGTGCCAAATTTTGGCACTTGGGTTATACTTCTTGCATTTATTGTGTGTAAATTGTCAAAATTTATGAGTAATCCTAGCACTATGCATTGGAAATTCATAAGTAGAATTCTTAGTTAGTTAAAGAAAACAATACATTATGGTCTATACGATGGAAGATAATTAGCGGTACTAGAAGGATATTCAAATGGTGATTGGATCACTAGCACTATTGATAACAAGTCGACATCTAGATGGGTTTGTAAGCTTGCAAATTGTGTAGTTTCTTGAGTATCAAAGAAGCAAACATGTATAACTCATTCAATGATAGGATAGAAATTTATACCACTATCGGTAGCTAGTAAAGAGGCTGAATGGTTGTGGGATTTGCAAGTGGATATAAAGTTATGGTTTCCACTAATGGCAACCATATCTTTGCAATGTGATAGTAAGGTAACTATGTCTACGACATGCAATAAAATATGCAATGGAAAATCTAGATATTGGCTTATGACATGAGTATGTTTGATAATTAATTACTAATTGAGTTATTTTAGTAATTTATGTGCGGACAAGTAGTAACTTGATTTATCTAATGGGACTCTCAAGAAGTTTAATTAGCAACACTACCAAAGGAATGGGTCTTAGGCCAATTGAAAATAATCAAGCATAGTAGAAACTCAACTTTACAATTTTTAACGAAATTGTTAAAATTCAATGCCTTATTGTATCTTAACGTTAATAGAGGAGTGCCAGATACTCTAAGTGCTAAAACTTTCAAAAAGTATACTTAAGTGCCAAAATTAAAGAAGAAATGAACATTTAATTGTTGTCGGCGAGAAATTCTGGCTAAAATGCTCATGTGGCATTTTCCGGCAACATTTTTTTTTTACTAAGATAGCAATAATTAAAAAAAAAAAGAACCGTGTGGTGTTGACATGACTAGCTTATCCCTAAAACGACGTCGTTTTGCCCCCAAATTGATTTTTAATATAAATATTAATTAATTAAATTAAAAAACTAAATTAAAAAAAGGGTTGCAACAAAGTTGCGAGGGCTGTCATTGCTTTGCTGCAACCTTTTTTTAAATTTAGTTTAATTAATATTTAGGTTAGAAATCAATTGTTGGGGCAAAAAGACGTTGTTTGGCACCTTCATTGCTAAGTAGGCTTTCCGGTGACCCACGTAGTCCGCTTATATTATTAAAAATAAGCCAGGTCGGATTTTCAATTATCATTGTTGGAGTTGGCACTTAAGTATCCTAATTTTCAAGAAAAGTGTCACTTAAGTGTACATTTTGGAAGTTTTATTACTTAAGTGTCCATCCATGTCAAGTTTTGATGCTCTTGGTATACTTTTTCCTTCATAGAGTATTGTGGCACAAGATTAGTACTCATAGAATGCAAAGATAATGAGGATATTTTATTTCAAGGCACATGAACAATGATGCAAGGAATGATGTGTTTCTCTTTTTGAAGCATCAACTACAAACTAAAAGATTTAGTAATATGATTGGTTATATTCATCACGTTATCGTCAACACGTGACACGTCAATGACGGTGGATGTTTGATCACGTCATATGCAATCTAAAACACCTCTTAAAAGTGGCATCATTGTAGAAGTGGATCCCACCATTGTCGACGTTGAAGCATCAACCGATTAAGGTTTCATTTTTCCCCCTTCGAGAAGGAAAAGCAGACAGAAATTCACTTCGGCAATTCCATGGCAGTTTTTTTTTTCTTTTTTTTTTCTGTGGTTTTTTAATCTTTTTTGTGAAACTTCTAATATGTTCCAGTATATCATTCTAACTTACCAAGTCACAATCCTTTCCCACTTGATTGTAAAATACTTGTACGACATTTGATGATATTATTGATATTGAAAGATGACTGACTTTCCATTATTATTGATAAGTGACAAAGTTAGTGGATAAGAACAGAATTTTTTGAGAACAAAAGTCATCAATAAAAAAAATAAAAAGTATTGATGACAAGAAGGGAATTGACAACTTGTCAATAAAGTCCTCATCTATACACAGTGTAAAAGTTATCGATGAGAGCAAGTTGATTGACAAGGTCATCCATAACTAGCAATCACCACAAAAATAGAACTGGATGGTTATGTATATTGCCGCTAATTTAGGGATTTTTGTAACTTATAGTGGATAAGTGTTGCTAGATAATAAGAGATTATGGATATTACAACTTCTTGTAATCGTTGATTGGATTAAAAAGTTAGTTCTTTATCAAATTTAGTGACCATTGTGCGTAACCATCTAGAAATGGTTATAATTACTGAAGGGTATTTACAATAAATGTATCCTAATCAATTAAAGAACTCAACATTCTTTTGAAAATTTATCTTTTATTTTTATTTTCATGCATTTTCATCACTGGCAATAATCATTCCCAATGTTGTACTTTTAAATTCCTCATCGTTTACTTTCATGTCCAAAATCAATAGAGGACCATTCACAACTTTTATCGATTTATATCTATCTATTGATATTCTCGGAAGATATTTTATCAATTTTTGCAAAATGGATATACGTTTACTGAACTATGATGACATGTCATAAAATTGCACGCTACCTTGTCGTACCGAACAGGCACCGCTTTGCTTGATTTTTTATTAGGGAAGCTGATTTTGCTTGACATTAGTTAATGGTTGACGTTTCCTGTGAGCATCAGGAAAATTTCGACTACTGCAGGAATAATTTGGTACCCTCCTGAAAACAGTTTCGAGACTAAATATATATTTTATCAGTCCAAGCCAATGTGGTCTAAAAAATGTTTCTAGTAATTGCGTATTCTATTAATTTCGTTTGTAGAAATTTCTGAGTAATAGAACTACATTTCGCGAGAACAAGGATAAGATCATGCAGCTACGAGGCAGTCCTCCTCTATTGACTCTCGTCGCATTATGGAAAATCAAGTAATCATTGGACAGGCAGAGCTAGAACCGTACACCACTATTTTACATTTTCTTTTATCAAGAAGAAGACAACTTTATCAATAATCAGACGCGCGGGCGCATTGACTTGGCTATTTGAAGGCCAAATGAAGCACCCAGTGCTCTATAAACCAAGTAAGTTCAGGTATCCGACATGTATAGATGATCCTAATTTAAAGCAATTTTTATGCAACTTGTGCTATTTAAATAGGTGACCTTTCCTAAACTGAAACTTCCCTGATGTCCAACCTAACTACACCAATGTAGGGGATTAATAAAAAGACAATTTACTGAGAGGCACCAGTCAAAAAGGGTGTGTGTACAAGATGAGGTTCCTACGTTGTTTCTAATCTTATCATACTTAATTCTATCTTCCATCAAATTAAGTTCTCATATCCATCCGACCCGGCCGGTCTACTTATTCACCACAATCATGCATGGGGCTCAAAACGATGTTGAGCTTTGTAAATGGTAAGGAGAGAAGCCTTAAATTTCAAGAGAGTATCATAATTCCATTCATTTAATATCCACGAGATCTATTTGAAATTCCCTATCAAGTAAGGTTGGGGGAGGGGGGAAGGGGGGGGGGGGAACACTATTGATGGAGGTCGCTTGGGAGATTGATAAAGGGTTTTTGCCTTAACATGTTAGAGAAAGCTTTTAATTTAATTCTAAAATTTATATTTTTTGAGGAGACTAATAGATTATTCCATGGAGAGCAATGCATTGCATAGATGTGCTTTGGTTTGCCTGGAATAATAGTTATTTCCCATCTCGTCATAACCCTTGCCATCCTTAGGTGATAGGAGGTGTTAGGATGCATGTAAATCTCTTATAAGATAATTAATGCAATATAAAGTAATTAATATATCTTATTTGGCTTATAACTCGTTGGTTTAAACTTTTGAGTGAAGGTGGGTTCACCTGGATATATTAACAAACTTAGACTTGAGCTCCCTCTTGGCGATCTCCCCAGATAAAATGTATGGGCTTTAGCTGCGCACTCCCAACAAATGGTATCAAAGTTGATAATACGTTCAAGTTGAGATATTTTGATGCAAAAGGATGCCTACATTAAAGGGGAGTATGCTTAATACTGAGTTCAAATGTGAATAAAAGATTGTCAGGATACACGTATGAGTTATTAGAAAAGTCCCACGTCAAAGAATTGGTGTGGTGTAGAGTGATTAATAAATTTTAGTTAGCTCATAACTAATTGGTTTGAGCTTTTGAGTAAAGATGTATCTAATTGAATACATTAACAAGCTTAGACTTCGACTTCCTCTTGACGATTTCTCCAAGTAAAAGATATTAGATTATCGCTGCAGACTCCTAATCAGGGGAGATAGATGTATATTAATAACAAATTCTCTGTTTGAAAAGCAAGTTTGGGAATATATATGTCTTATTTGAGTGAAAAAGAAACTATAAACAAATATAGAGGTGTCTTAAAGAATACTTCCAAGCTGAGGTTGACTATCATTTTTTTGGGTTAAAGTTCATTATCTTACTTCCCTTAAATCTTCTCTGGGACCTCTTTACTAATAGATCTTTTACTTCAAGGTATTACCATGATACAAGGATTGAGGGAAATTTCTTTAAAAAAGTAATAAACATAATGTAAGACTGTTAATTCAATCATAAACCTTTCAATTATGTTAATTAAGTCATAAACCTATTGATAACTTATTGATTTACTCCTAAAATTTTCAATTATGTCAAATTAATCCCAAACCTTTGATGATTTGTCAATTTATTCATTCCGACTAAATTTGATTGGAAATTGTATATGTAGGGACCTAGTCAGCGTTAACCGTCTTACATGACACAGCAGGTTCTGACATGGACGATTTTTGTAATTTTATTTAAGTTTTTAATTTTTTTATAATATTTTACTTTTCCTTTTTATTCTCTTTCTTCTTCCCTTTGGCGACCTTTGCCAACCTTCAACATGGCCCGACGGAGGGAAAAAGAAAAAGGAAATAAAAGTAAATAAATAAGAAAGAAAATTACGAAATTACAAAATTTGTCTATGTCAAAACTGATTCATCTAAACATTATGATAGGTATCGATTGAGATACCGGTTCACTCGAATCGAATCCAGGCAGACGTATACCTTAGTTGCTGTGACGGTAATGTCAGTTGCACTTTCATCATGGTGAGAGTGGAGTGCTTGCCATGCTAGGTAGAACGATCAATGCTTAGCAAATTGTTAAAAGAATCGAGACTAAATTGATAAATCATTGAAGGAATTAAAATTAAATTGGAATATTTGAAAGGTGTAAGACTAAATCAGTAAGTCGTCAAAAGTTATTAGACTAAGTTGATACAATTGAAATATTTAAGATTGAATCGGTCACCGTATATTAGATTTATGATATTTTGAACAATTTTCTTAAGGAATGACGGGAGTCATATTCATGTGCACCCCACAAAAAATCCAAATCAAACATGTCAACTTATTATGGAGGGTTTCACTTTTGAGCGATATCCTTTTCGAAGTTAGAATTAATTAAATAGTAAAAGTTAAAAAGGTAATGATAATGATTGGTTATATCTATCACATTGATATAATTAAAAAGGCATTGGGTGGCCACGATGGAGACTGCTTGCTGTTGTCACGTGCAAATCGGAGGAGGGCGCTGCCTCTGAAACTGGCCGTCATAATAGGGAGTGGATCCCACGAATCGTCAACGTTGGAGTCTCCGCCAATTAAGGTTTGATTTTCTAGAAGGAAGAAATTTCTCCTTCGGCAATTCCGAGGCGGACCTTTTCCTCTGGCCGTGTGCTTTGGAGTCGCCCCAATTTTTTTTCTTTGCTTTTCTATTTCCCTTTCGGCAGAGTGATTTTTTGGCTTGACCCAAGTCAAGGTCAATGCCTCCCATGTGAAAACCTATGTAAAATTCGTGGCCCCCTTAGAAGGGTTTTCGAGACTTTTATTACCAAGAATTGTAGCAGAGCCGACGAGGCAGGAAAAGCGGTTCCTAGCAATTGGATATTTTGTTAATTTTATTTTTGAAGCGATTTTCCAAATAGTAGAAGCATTGAATCGCACAACCGATTTTCCGTAAATCATTATGAGAACAAGAATTGGACCACACGATTATGAAAAAGTCTTCTTGTCCCTTTATAAAAAAATTGACAACGATAGTCACGGAAACAACATTTGAATTGATTGAGGAGGAGTGGATGCATCTAGACAAGCCTGGACTTACGAAAAAATTGTTTGCACAAGCCGGCCCAGATGTTATTCTTTTTTTTGCCCTTTGTTCAAGGTATAAAAATGGGAGAAATGATTTCCATGTTTTTTTTCTCTTTTTTCTAAGTCCAGTCTATCACGTTAAGCTAAACCCGTGGTCCCTATGCAATGGACTGACATGTGTATAGCGTGACTCGTGGGGCACCAAATTTTGGGTCGAATCAAAGCTTGACTTGGTTTAATTCGATAATGACAGAAGGAAAGGTAATAAAGTAATGAGAAAGGAAGATTATTCTATTTTGGCGAATATTTCTGTAGGTTAAATCGCATCGAGGCTATCAAAAAGAGAAATAGGGGGCGGCAATCTAGCGGGATGGCTAGGGTTGGATCCAATTTGGTTAACTATTACAAAGAAGTTTTAACCCCAAAAAATAAAAAGGAATTTGTTAAAGCAGAGATTATTATATCTTGGCGGCATCAAGATGATCTAAGCCAAGGATACTTTGTTTTGCATTTTGGTAATTTAGTAAATGACATGTAGATATCATCTGTGTTAGAAGAATAAAAGGAAGTCACTAAGATGATATAGACACGACAAGTGCGTGCTGACAAGATGATAGTACAGGTAGCTTTTGCGATTTGATTTCTGTAGACTTGAGTGCGATCAAGATGGTCAAAGATTCAAGATGACCTAAGCCAAGGGTACTTTGTTTCACATTTTGATAATTTAGTAAATGACATGTAGATATTATATCTGTTAGAAGAAAGAAAGGAAATTACTAAGATGATTAAGACACGACGAGCGCATGCTGACAAGACACTAGCACGGGCAGCTTCTACGATTTGATTCCCATTGACGTGAGTGCAATGGAATAGATAATTGCCATAGATTTGAAATCGATGATGGTAGCGAGCGGTTATGGAGGCAATGGAATAGATAATTGTCCGTGCTCGCTCAAGCAATGCAGAGTTTTGGGGGGTGGGGCAGGGAACTCCACGGAGTTAAAGGGCACGATGTCTCAAAGCAAAATCTGGTGGATTATTTCTAATAAAAAGTGTTGAGAGTGCATAGTAGAAATATAAAAACTTTCACCGAGAGAGATCACCAAAGAGAGGCTAAGTTTGAGCCTATCCTGCATATTTGGTTGAATTTGCTTTTGCTCAAAAGTTTAAGTTAATGAGTTATCGACAATTATGATATATTAACTACTTCACACTATTAAGACATTTTCAATATGATTTGCATTTGCATATGAGTTCCATGTTAGGTTTGATTTCCCTTAATTTAAATATCTTTATGCATCAACATATCTTAATCTATGCCCACCTTACTTCATGATCTCTTTCTCCAAGTCAAATCATGGGGTTGCCATCAAGACTGCATTGCTATTCATGATCTCAGTGTTAGGCTTGCATTTTTTTTATAAAAAAATTTATGTATCCTTTTGCATCAACATGTCTCAACCTGAATCTCTAATGTTCACCTTCATTCGTGATCTCTTTCTCCAAACAAAACCATGAGATTGTCATCAAAATCGTATTGCCACACCACAATACCCATCTCCGTCATTGGTCTCTTTTGGCAAATTGAACCATGAAGGCTACTCAGAACCATGTCAGTCATGAGATTCCTTCCTTGAGATATTCACCAAACGCCAATAGTCATTGGAAGTAAGCTATCATTCAACCATCGGCTTTGACACCAACTTAGAGAGATAATATTTTCACATGGGGACATTACTAATGAAGAACCCAAGTATGAGCACATCGATCTATTCAAATGGGCACACTTTCACTCAAAAGATTAAGATAATGAGTTATAAACCAATAAGAACATACTAATTACTTCACATAACATTAATTCTTCTAAGTAAATTTTTTTAATACAATTCACACATGCATCTCAACAGATTGGATGAGACTTAAAAAAAAATGGAAATGTTAGAAATTTTCTTGACTACAAAAGGAGATTGCAATCATATATAAGTGTTTTTTTTTTTTTTGGGGTCATCAATCATATATAAGTGTTTACCTCCATATTTCCTCAGCCATTTTCGTCCCTATTCAACCTATACCCTGGCTCGGTCACTTTCCGCACCCCTCTATGCGCTTGCGCTCCTACGACAAAGCTCAAATATAGTCGCTCCCCATCACGGGTAGAAGTCCAAAAAAGAAGAGAAAAAAAAAAAAAAACTGGGATGAAGCTTGTTCGATAAAAATAGAAAATAAAACAAGTATCGAATTTTAAGTGTTGACCACATCGAGTGCAAAAAATGGAAAATGAGATGTTGTTTCCTATAAGTTGAGTATCAAAGTAATATTAGCTTCCTACCAAATACGAGATTGTGAACGTTCTTGGTAGGTTTTGGACTTTAAGGATGTGGTAGGTAAGATTTTGATTCCTGCTTACACGTATTTATCTATTGCACAAATTAAGCAATCTCATCATCGCTTAAAAAATTAAGCATTTGTTTTACTTAATTGAATTTTTGAAATTCAAAACTAGTTACGGTCATCAAGCCTATTTAGTAAAATAAGTGTTGAATAATTTTAATTTTCGATATTTATTGGAATTATCATACAAGATTTCTCCACCCACAGGTGCAAAGGTAGAACTCTCGCGGATTTTCTACCAAGCCTGTTTTAGATTTGGGCCTTGTGGGCTTCTCTTTTAATTTTTGTTTGAAAGAATAAAATTTGGTCCATGGGCAAATTGATTATGTAACCCAGCCTCTTCTCTGGGCTTATTGTATCTTACTTCATGTAAATTTCTTACGTGTACAACATAATACTTAGGCACTTTAAAGAAAAAGAAAAACAACGCGATGAAGAGAGTTCAATGGTGATCCATAAATCAGGGGCTCATGGCCATTAAAATTCTCAAACCTACACCCCATAACATTACCCCAAATTAATTTTTTTCTCACAAAAAAATCTCAAACCAGCATCCAAGACGCATTTCCCTCGAATTGGTAGGTTGACCCAAATCCACCCTCCATTGGCAGCATGGGGTTGGACGTGGTAAGATAGATTTGAGTGAGATTGTCGGTCCAGAAATTTCAGGAGATAGATTGGGATTTCTAATTATAGAAATTAATTTGAGATTTTTAATTATATTAATCCTAAATCGGCAGCCGAATGCAATGGGTATGGCAATCTAGTAGTTTTTTTTTTTTTTTTTTGCATATTTTTTTTGCGAATACGGTTTGTATTTCTACTAATAAAACGAAGTAGAGAGTGATGTTTTCGTATGCACACACGCGCACTGTCAACGTCTGGCCCTTTTCTTTCCAAGGATCTCCTACCGTCCACGGCTCTAACAGAGGGAATGAGCTGTGCCAGAGCTGCCACGTTCACGTCGATATTCTCGATGCCCCTTCTAGCGGGCGCCCGCCGGCCCACACGAGCTTGACTTCGTTCATCACTGGCCAATGCTGAGCTCACTCTTGGTAAAATAAGAACAGCGACTGTCTCTTCAAAGCTGGTGCAATGTCTCTTCCCTTCCCCTCCCCTCCCCTTTTTAAGATCGAACACCGTGGCTTTGTTTGGAAAGAGGCAAGGGTGGGAAAGTCGTCTGCAAAATCTCATAAATTTATTGAGCTTTTATTAATTCGATCCTAAATTTTTTAATTGCGTTAACTGGGTTCTAAATTTTTTCACGATTGACCAATTGAGTCCATTTGACTAATATTAGTTGAAAAATGCCAATATGAACACTGATAATTTTACATGATACGACTGATACTAACATAGATAATTTTTAATGTTTTATCAATTTTTATATATTTTTTTCTTTCTTTCTTTCTTTTTCCCTTCCTTCTTCTTCTTCCATACAACTTACTAGAGGCACCCTTGGTGATGCCACGGTCGATCTTGTTGGCCCTCACCTTTGGCCAAATGTTGGCTATCACCTAGGCCTCACGACAGATTAGAGGAAGAATGGAAGGAAAAAAAGAAAAAAATTTAAAAAAATTTAAAAATAGAAAAAATATAAGAATATTTATTCAAAATCATCTACATTAATACAACATGTCATGTAGAAGGTCAATGTCCACATTAGAAAATTTCGACCAAAATTAACCAAATGAACTAATTGGCAAAATGTGAAATAGGGTACTCGACCCTTCTCAAACCCTAGGCAACTTAAAGGGGCTATAGTTTAGGGACATGGGTTACGGGTTCCACGTGCGAAATCTTGCAGTATTTGGGATGGGATTGAGATTTGCCCTTTGAGTGATTTGAAACTCGAAAAAGAGAGCCGTTGTAATAAAATAGAGCTGCTCTTACGAAGAATATAAGGATTTTACCCGACATAGGAAACCCAACACCCCAACCCCCCCGGGCCCCCAAAACAAAAAATGCCGAACTTAGATTCTTTCGCAACATTAGTTTCTACTTATTTTCATTGTTTCTACACATTATACAAGGATTTTGAATTTTGTGATGGTATATAGATTTTCATGGTCATCGCCGTGCACTCAAGATATTACTATTTGTCTTGTGTTGGACAAATTTTCAATATAAAAAATTACATAGGTGAAGATAACAACTGTAGTGATAATGAGAACACGTTGGGATCGCCACGGTACTCGATACTTTAGTGGGATAGGTTTGGGATTTCATTTACGAAACCTTAAAGATTCTGGAAAAGATGGGACAAAAATCAAATGTCCCAAACCATCACAAATTCGTTTCGTTGCCACCCCTACGGATCCTTCTTATGTCTTTCCTCTTTCCCTCCTTTCCTGGCACGGCATAGATATGCAAAAACGAAGGTTTCATATTTTTGTAAATACAGTTGCTCCGGGTTTAGTATCGAAACCAAAATGATTGTATGATTCCATATTTTTATAAAAGAGATGGCCTAATTGGTCTTTGAATTTTTGTCAAATGTATAATGCTATCCCAATATAGCTCTGAACTTTTGATACATGTTTAATTTAATTCGAAAATTATATGGAACATTCAATTTCAAAGACAACATCGAACATTTTCATATAACTCATGGACTAAATTAAACATATATCAAAATCCAGGAACTACGTTGAATATTTTAAAAATTCAACAATAACATTATATATTGGCTAAAGTTTAGGAATCACATTGCACATTTGGCTAAAACTTACGGACAATTTGTATCATTTTCCTGATTTATAAGTATCAACAACTGCCTTACCAAAAAAAAAAACAACAGCCGTTAAACATGAATATCCTCAAACCTACATATCAGGCTATGATGTCCCCAAAAGTTGTCAAACACTCCAAATGTACCATACCATCAAATGTATTAACATGCGAGATTACATAAATTTATCAAATTTATGACTGAATAATCGTAAAAAATAAGATTCAATTTCTTGGCATACAATCTACTTGAATAGAAATGATTAGACCTATTGAAATGGGTCTTAAGCCCATATATGACCTATTCAAAAAATAAAGGAGTCATATATTGATCACTTCAATTCTGTAGACTTTCTTTAAACGGGTTTAAAATTTTAAAGGTTACAATAAACAGGTCTAAATAGGCTGAGTTTATGATCCATTTCCAACCTAAGGCTAGACTTGTCAAAATGGGTTTTAAACCCATATATGATCTATTTAAAAAATAAATGGATTATATGTGGTTCATTTTAATTTTGTAGACCTTCCTTAAATGGGTTTAAAATTTTAAAGGCCATAATAAATGGATCTAAATGGGTTGAGTTTATGGCCCATTTCTTACTTAAGGCTCACACACACACGCACGCATGCACGCACGCGCGCACTTAGCGCCCACACACACACACTATTTCTTTTTTCAGCCTTACAAAATTAATTTTTTTTATAAAAAAAATGGAATTATAATTATAATTATTATCATTATTTTTTCTTATTTCTTTCTTTCTTCTTCCTTCTTTCATCTTCCTCTAATGACTAGCGACTGGCGAGGTGAGGGTCGAGCTGTTGATCTCGAGAGAGCTCGAGGTTGCCGATTGGGAGAGGCCTCTGCCTTGTTGACATTTGGCTAGGCTCAAGTTTCATTGATCTGGCAAGACTGGAGCTCATCGGCCTTGAGCTCCTTTTCAGCCTTAAAAAGTTATTTTTTAAAAAAAATTGGAATTATAATTATAGTAATTATAATTATTTTTTATTTTTTATTTTTTTCTTCTTCCTTCTTTCATCTTCCTTCGATGACCAGTGACCAGCTAGGCGAGGGACGAGTCGTTGGTCTCGGGCAAGCTCGAGGTTGCCGATTGGGCAAGGCCTCTGCCTTGTTGACATTTTGTGAGGCTCAAGTTTTACCGATCTGGCGAGACTCAAGCTCATTGGCCTCAAGCTTACTAGATCGACGAAGCTTTGAGACTCACTAGCCTCAAGGGAGTTGAGGTCACTAATCAAGCAAGGTTGAGGCTTTGTTGACATTTGGCAAAGCTTGAGCCTCACTGATCAGGTGAGATTTGAGCTCACGGGCCTCTACCTCACCAAATTGGCGAAGCTTACTAGCCTTGAGCGAGCTCAAGGTCATTGATCGGGTGAGGCCTCAAGCCTGTCAATTTGGTGAGGACTTGAGCAAGCTCAACCTCACTGACATTTGGTGAGGTAGAGCCTCGCCCAAGGTTGGCAAGGCTTGACTTACTGGAATTAGCTTAAGCTCGTTTGTGGTTGATCATTGGCCATCGTCATGGCTGGGGATCGATCGAAGAAGAAAGAAAAAGAAAAAAGGAAAAAAGAAATAAAAAACCAATTTTTTAAAATAAAAATTAATCTTTTAAAAATAAAAATTTAATTTATTTACAAATATAAAAAATATTATTATTTTCTTGGAATTCTTTTTTTCAAGAAACAAACATAACCTCAATTATATATATATGTCCACTAAATTTGAAGAGCATGAAAATATATTAATAATATCATTTTTTAGAAAAATCATAAGAAAAAAAATCACCTAAATTTAATTAAATAAATTGGGTTAGATATGAGTTGAGTATGAATTGCATCAAGTATATGTCAATAAATTTGCTCTATGATAAATAGATCATAAATACGTTAAATGAGTTAATTTGGATTGGATTATTTATGATTTGACCTAAACCCGATTTGACCTGCTCATTTAAAAGGTCTAGAAATGATCCAACCTTATAGTAGTGCAACTTTTTATTTTGTATCGTGTTCTTGATTTTTTTTTTCCCTGAGTGTACTAATTATTCCTCTTTTAAGCTTCGACAATGAAGTATCAACTGAAGTTCTGAGAGCAACGTTCATTAGACTAATGAAAGCAAGTCTGATGACTTTCTCTCCTTCTCTAAATTAATATTTTCCATAGTTATTTGCAACTGTTTATTTCTGTAATTTCGTTTTTCGAGATTTGCATGGCAAAAAAGAATAAAAAATTCTTAGCTCATGTAATCTCCAGGAAAAGAAAAAGATACTGGAGGTTACGCACACGTTTTTCCAACTGAATTGAATGGTGCATGTGATTTTATTTATCATTATTTGAATAGGAGAAAAAGAAAAAAGAGAAAAAGAATTCGAGTAAAATAAGGTGGTGGCTCGCGAGCAAAATAAATTAATAAAGAAAGATAGAAAATTTCAATAAAAACGAAATAACCCAGAAAAGATCTTTGAATTTTTAAACTGAACTCCATTATTAAATAATTGTTTAATCAAATAAGTAGAACGGAAAAAGGGTGCGATAAATTAACCCGAGATTAGAATATTAACCTATCGGCCAATCAGATTGCGACATAGCATGTGCGCACGTGGCATGAACCCAGTAGACGACAGACCAATCATTTTATGGGGTGCAGTGTTTTTTAGTCTGGTTTGTTTGCTTTTTTTTTTTTTTTAGCCTTAAACTCGCTAACCTTTTTACGGAAAATACTTAAAATCTTTTAAAAAAATTATTTGTTTAACGTGCAAACATAATTAGTTTAGAGTCACTTAAAGTTTTTTTTTTTGACCGCGAGTCACTTAAAGTTTGTTTTAATATTTTCTGTAAATCAAAAGTACCGTAGATTCAAATATGACTTATTAAGAGGTTTACATTTTTTTTTAACTTTTAAAAAGATGCCCAGGGAAAAGAACAAGATAAAAAGAAAAAGAAAAAGACGAACCTACCTTTTCATTAGCAGAAAAAGCATAAAAATATGCTTTAAACTTTCCAAGAAAACACGTGAGCGACGATGTAAGCCACGGACGCGTGCCATTTGTTTTATTAGCAATGACGATGACTGGGCATGCCCTAATTTTCAAAAGATATTTCTCAATGCCAGCCTCACTAACATTCTTCCTTATTAAAGTTATTATTCCCTTTGTTCCTTACTATTTCGGGATATTTATGTTGCGTGTTTTTTTTTTTTTTTTCCAGTTAGCGATAATACTCATTTCATTAACTTGGGATAGAGTTTGTGACATGTTTAAACGAAGCAAGTCTAAAAAAAATTGCGGGGAATTGGATAACCAATCTGAAGGAAAAGTCTTTTTATAATGAACTTTCACAATCCAATCTACTAAATGATTTTACCTCTCTTGGATAATGGGCTATGTGGACAAATTAATACTGGCCCAACGAAATCTTGCAATCTTCCACCCAAGCCTATATGTGCCATGAGTTTTGAATGGTTCCTTCAATGAACTGAATAACTGATACGTTATTACTTTCTAGTTGAATATGCATATTGATTGCCCCTTGTAGATCATGAAGATTTCTCATGTGGGAGAGACCTTTGACCAGGGCTTGTGTTTCTACTTTGATCACCGAAGAAGCTCGACATGATTTCACGAAGTCGTTAGTGATTACGCCATTGAAGTCTTGACACACTCTAGCAATTGATCCTTCCTTCTCGCCCTCTATCCAAAACCGATCCACAATGAATTTCAATACAGTTTATAGTGGGGTTTCTGGTCCATCATTCTTACAGTTTGCCTCTCAATCCCACCTCATGAAACTTTCCTGTAGAGCAAAGGCTTCATCCACAACCAACGTGGGATCCAATTTTCAAGACCGAAAGATGAATGTGTTTCTTGCTTTCTAAAGCGACCACAATACTTCAGCCATTAATTCTTTACTCGGTGAATTTTCCTTTGCTTCGAAATCTCGGTGAACCCACTAATCCATTCTCGTAATCCTGTTCTCCATAATTTTCTTTTTCAGTTTGGGATCCGCCCAAATCGCTTCAGTCTAGGGGCATAACAAGAACAAATGCTCTACTATTTCTGGAATTCAATGACACGATTGGTACATAAGGTTAGGTAAAGCCTTCCTTTTATAAAGATTTCTTTTGTTGCGATTGCGTTCTAGCGTAAATTCCATAAGAATAGTCAAATTTTGGGGCAGGAGTTTAATTCCCATAATTTTGTCCATAATGTACGAGGAACTTTGTATGCACAGGATGCTTGAGTTATGTTTTGTTGCTGTGCTTCGGATTTTAGCTTGTTATATGAACTCTTAATAGTAAAGTTCCCATCTTTACTTCCTTTCCACACGAACCCATCCTTTTTTGCATTTTTACTTGGTGGAATGGACATGATTTCATTCATTATATTCTCCTAAAAAAGATTATTCAATTTCTGTTCATCATTCCAAACCCTATCTTCTTAATGATAAGCTCCCTCACAACTCTAGGATCCCTCTGATTTGCTGGTCCTCCTATCACTCCAGCTGATAGCCACTTTGTCTTCCCAAATGCTTATTGATTTTCCATCACCCACGATCACTGTACGTCATTTACAATAGAATATCTGCCCATCAATAAGCTTTGCCATTCTCATGAAGGCCTGGATCACTTATCTGCATTCCACAAGTCCCCTCTTACATAGTAGATACCTTTCTAAAGATGACTCCATAGGCTTGAAGGAGATTGTGAAAGCCTCCAAGCTTATTTGCCTATCATCACCCTGTTGAAAATTATTAAATTTCGAAATCCCAACCCTCCATTATCTTTTTACTTTGAGGTGCTCCCATTTCTTCTGTTGAAGTCCACTTTGAGTATTATTTTGTTTCCACCTAAAGGACACAGATATTTTTCTCAATGGCTTTACACACACTAATTGGGATCTTAAATATAGACATTGCTTATTGGGCCAAAGCTTGCACCACCGTTTTGATTAGGACTTTCTTTCTGGCCTTTGACATTAACTTCTCTTTCCAGCTCTCCAATTTCATGTTTTCTCTTGCTAGAATCACGACAAATAGTTACTTTTTTTTTTTTTATTGCAATTAGAGGGTGTTACCATATATTTTCCTATCTTTTCAATCATTCATAAGCCATACTCCTTCGAAGATCTTGTGGACAACAAGCGTCGAAATAAATTTCAAAATTGTTTAAGTTAATTGCCTATGGTGAAGCGAAGCAATATTGGTTCAAAATTGTAGTCAAATTTTGACATTCTGAAATTTTTCGTCAAGAAAGAAAATAGCATCATCAGCAAATAACTAATGGGATAATGTTGGACATAACCTATCGACCCAAATTCCTTTGATGCTTCCATTTTCTACTAAACCGTTCAAGTGAAGAGGCAGGACATTGGCCAGACCTATGAATGGATACAAAGATAGATGATCTTGCCTAATCCCGCGAGTTCGCCGAAAGTGCTCAAGGTTTCCCCGTTTTATTTCACACTAAACATAATTGAGGAGATGCACTTCATTATCATTGAGATCCACTTATCATAGAACCCCATTTTAGTCATCCATACCCCTAGAAAATCCCATTCCACCCAATCATATGACTATTGAGGCCCACTTATTTTTTTCGTGTTAGAATCCTGAGGCGCGAAGAGAATTTTACAGTTATGCTCATTTGAGGAAAATATTTTCTCGGAATCCGAATGATTTGGCACGTTTGAGTCAGATTGGGTTTGATTTATGGAGAAAAATTGTTCACGAATTAAGAAGGTCCCCTGAGAGTGTAAAGAATCACTTAATAATTAAACGGATAGAGACCTAGAAGGAGCCAATGAAAATAATAAGTAATGCATATTAGCAGATGACGTTACCAGTAAATTACCATTAAAAAAAGGTCGTGTTTTTTTTTTGATAATTTTTGTCTAAAAAGGAAAGCAAAATCTGTTTGATAAGAGCTTGTCCGAGTGTAATGATCATTTGGGCTATGTTAATATAATGCATTTGGATTATTGTGAGAATAACAACTTATTATGAGCTTATGAGTTATAAATTCTTAAAAGAGTAAACCTTAAAATAATTTATAATTATTTATTTTTTGATTTTTTATGGTTCAAAACAGACTGTTATTCTCACAGTAAATTAAAGACTGTCATGCAATCGGTTTTCTAATCATTTTATTGATCAATTCTCTAATGAAAGTTATATAGGTGAAGATAATAACCGGGTGATATTGAGCATGATTGGGAACGCGACAAGTACACAGTAATTTAGGGAGCGGGTTTGAGATTCCATTTAAATTTTTTTTATAAAGTTCATGACAGATTTAGGATAAAATCAACTCTCCCAAACCATCACAAATCGTTCCGTTGCCACCCCTACACTTCCTGCTCTTGTTTTCCTTCTCTCTCTCCTTTTCTTGCAAAGACATACATGTGCGAAAACAAGGGTTCATTTCATAGTAGATAGAGATGCTATGGGTTTTGAATCGAAACCAGAAGCAACCCTAATAAGTCGATGAATTCTACAAGTTTTTAACTATTGACGACAACCGTAGAACTGAATATCCTCGAACCCACATATCAAGTGATCGATGTACCCAAAAGTTGTCAAACACTCCAATTGTACTGTACTATTTATTAGATTAAGATGTGAATATACGTAAATTTTCAAATTTATAAATAAATAATTGTTAAAATTAGATTTAAGATACTTTGGTGATAAAGTCATACGGTCACTAGCATCGGTTCCATGTATGAAATGCTTGATTAATGAAAAAGAAATTAAAGAGATGCTGATGTAGCAAATAAGGGTGAGCATGGTTTCATGGTAGAACATGGAACTGAATAACTTGATTAGTTCAATTTTCAAGGCATGTAGGGTAGGCCTCAAGTTCAAAAAGTTAGGGAATCTATTTTGACGGGTAGGTTTTAAGTTCTCGATAGGTGGGACCTGGAACCCATTTCTTGGTCTATGTCGGAATTCCATGATCTCCAATGATAAATATATAATCTGGAATAGTTACTCTAAGCTTCTATTTATGATTGAGACTTTGTTAAGGTGCATATTCTTTGCGTATTTAAATATAAATTGTGGCTGTGAATTATAACAATAAGTAATAGTTATTAAATGTGATTATTCATCACAATCGTTTAATTAATAATATAAATAGAACCTAAGTAGAACCTGTAACATGTGATAGAGTAGATTCTAAAATTCAGGTTATGCAGGGTAACTTTTAGATTCCAAGAAATGAGGAACTTGTACCAACAAGTAGGTTATAAGTTTCAAGTGGAACTTGTATGGAACCTGAAACTCCTTATCTCTAATAGCAACTCATACTTAGTGAGGAAAGACCTAGTTATGCATTTTTTTTCTCTCTCGATAAGCTCATTTATCATATGTTTAATAAGCACATCTGGCTTTTACAGCCGATTTATGAAACTAATGTAGAAAAATAGTTTGTGGCCTTTTTTCGCTCCCATCTCAAACATAGCTAAATTAATGGCTAAAATTTATAATTTCCTCAAGGCACAGAGCCTCATGAGACTGTGGCCGTCGGATCGAAAAGTAACAGGTTCGCTCAAGTTGAAATCTGTTGAATGATTGAGATATATCACATTTTAATCAAAGTTGACAAACTTCTGTGTTATACTTACTATTGTTATTACGTTCTGAAAGCAACGTGCACTAGACTAATGAAAGCAAGTCTGACTTTTTTTCTCCATATCTAACTTAACATTTAGCCATTAATAATTTGAGAGTGTCTAATTATGTCATTTCCTTTTTCCCAGTATTCGCCTGCAAAAGAAGAAAATAAAATTGTAGTTCATAGAAAAAAAAGAAAAAGAAAAAAAAAAAGAGAGACTCTGGAGGTTACGTTTACATTTGTCAACCGAATTGGTTGGTGCATTACGACTTATTTATCATTATTAGTACGGGAGAAAAACGAAAAAAGGAAAAAGAAAGAGTAAAAATAAGATGGCATCCCGTGAGCAAAACTAAAAAAAAAAAAAATTCCAATAAAATTGAAATGACCCAGAAAAGATCTTCGAATTTTTGAACTAAAATTCATTAATAAATAATTGTTTAATCAAATAAGTACAACGGAAAAAGTGCGAAAAACTATTCTTGCCAACTTTTTTTAGAATACTAACCTGTCAGCCAATCAGATTACAGCGGGTCCCACCATTTTGTGTGCGCACGTGGCAAATGACCCAGTAGACGACAGAGCAACCATTTCATGGTCCGCAGTTCTTTATTTGGTTTATTTGCTGTTTTTTTTTTTGTTCGGTTTTTAGTTTCTTTCAACATTAATCTCGACAACTTTTTTTTTATGTAAAATAATGAAAAATTTAGATACATCAATTTTTCAAAATGAAAACATAGAAATGTCTTAACATTTATTTAGAGTAACTTCGAGTTTGTTGTAATATTTCCTATAACCAAAAATGTTATTGTAGATTCAAATAAGGTATAAGCTATTAAAGATTATATTAATATCACGGAAAACCTTAAATTTGTACTCTAGTAACAAATTTCTGCTAAATTAATTTTTGAATCATTAAAAATCCTAAGCTAATGTATATATAACAAATTTACCTCAAATTAATTTTTGGGTTATCAAAAATCTCAAATGATACATGCGCAATATATTTATCATTTATTAGTTTCTAAAAAATTTTATGATAAAATTGTTAAAATAAATAACATAGTGGACTTCTTTCTTTATTTTTTTCAATTAGCCATAATTTGAAAACAAATAAGGCTTTCTCTCACATAACCCTCTAATCCTTCTGCGTCTTCCTCTTCATCAAGCAATTTTTTAGTTAAAAATTAATTTATGGCCACTAACCCATTCAACTACGACTTCTTAAGAGACTACATACTTAAAAAAAAAAGCCCTCGGGGCTCTCAACTTACAAGCATGAGGGATCTTTCCTTCTTGAAAAGGACTTGAAACGGAAAAAGAACAATATAAATAAATAAAAAAGATGAACCTACCTTTTCATTAGCAAAAAGATACGTCAAAATATGCTTTTTATACTTTCCAAGCAAACACGCGTGACCGTGCACGCCCTAATTTTCAAAGATACTTCTCAATGCCAACCTCAATAGTGACCTTCCTCATTTTTTACTTATATTCCTTACTATTGCAAGATATTTATGACATGTTAAATCACATCAGAATCACGATATGAGAAGAGAACCGTATAATTATATTAATTCAAGCGAAATCTTTTTCTTTCCTTTCAAAACTTGAATGATTTGGATTGTTGAATTAGATCGGTTTCGCATAAAGTCCCCTTACTTGATTTATATAGAAAAGTTGTCCATATGATGTCGTAACAAAGGTTCCCCACAATTGAAAGAATCTAACATATTAATAAATGGATGGAGACTCATAAGGAAATATTGGAAATAACAGGTAATGCGTATTGGAAGATGCTGTTAACAATAAAATTACCAAAAAAATCGAGTTCTTATCGAGCATTTTCTGTTTAAAAGGGAAAATAACATCACTCGACCTCGTAAAATACGGCAATAAATGAAAGGGCCAAATGAATTTAAATTATTGCAAGATAAGGAAGGTTGTCTGGAGATGGAATTTTATTTTATAACATGGCAATTTTAATCCTAGTTTGGGTAGCTAAGCCTGATAACTTTCCGACTACGATTCAAAGTTTCCCCTATAGATCCTTGGTAAATGTCGAGTTGGTAAGCATCATGCGAATACAGCAGTTTACCTCGAAGTCTCGTGAGGCTAAATATCCCAATAATCCAAGCATTCCATAAAGAGCTGTAATCAGCCTGTATTCATTGTAAACTCTCTTGACCCTATTGTCAATGCCGTACTTCAATAATTGAAACATTCCGTACCTGTTCGTAAACTTCAAAGCCCCATGTGTAATTGGTCCTCATATGTCACAATTTTCCTCAATAATTAATAACATTGGCAACCTCATAGACGGTAACTTTTCTTAAATGTCCATAAGTTACTGACATTCGGCGACATTTCTGCCTATTTTGTCCTAGGGTTCGAATCACACATGAACCATTGGACCAGATCATGGAATTTACCCCATTTGAGAAAATCGAACTTGGACTTAAAATATTGACCCAAACTCATTCCTTTTTTAGTTATAAAAGTTAATGGCACGAAAAACCCTAAACTAGTATACCGGCGATAAATTTACCTCACACTAAATGTCTTGACCATTAAAAATCATAAATTAGTATATTTGTGACAAATTTCTCATCCGTTAATTTTCGTTAAATTGAATTAATATAATGAAAAATCACAAACTGTTATACTTATGATAAACATGAGGTAAAATTTAAAACTATAATATCTATAAATTATTAAGTGATATTTAACTCAACAATTTTGAACAAAAACTAATGAGTGATAAATTTGTGGCAGATGGATCGATTTGAGATTTTTTGTAAAATTAACTCTTATTATAATTTTTTTTTGGGAAATAAAAATAAATGAAGAAAAGGGCGGGGGGAGGAGGAGGAGGAGGAACAATCCGGAATCTTTTCACGGCAGATGCCATTCTCGTTTCACTCGCTCGGCAAGCGTACCGCCGCTGGGGGGGGCCCCACCACGCGTCGGCAGTCCGCACACGCGCAGCTGGGGGGGCTTCGCTCGCACCAACCCCCCCTCCATCTTCCCTAAATTGCTACGCCGTCACCAAACAAACACCAACCCCTTCTAGGAAAAAAGAAAAAAAAGAAAAAAAAAAAAACCAAAAAAAAAATCTAAAATAATAATAATTTTAATCACTCGCGACAAGAAAAGGTAACCCCAAAAAAAGAAAAAAAAATAAAAACATATAAAAGAATCCAACTGCCAATGCCGCAAAATTTTTCCCCTATATATATATTTTTCGTTTTTGTTTTTCGCCATTTTACACACTCGTTCATGGATATGTGCGTCTCTCTCTCTTCCTCCTCCGCCATTCGATGCTTGATTGAATCTCGTACGTCCGCCATGGAAGCTCTGGATTGAGCTCTTCTTCTGCTGCTGCTGCTGCTGCTCTCGTCGATAGGCTCTTCTGATGCTCGGGGTACTGTGCGCGCGCCCCAAGCCTTGGATCCTCGCCTCCTGCTTCTCCCACGCCTCCGCGGCCCACCACTGCGGCCGCCTGGCCTGGGTCTCCGCCGCCGCCGCCCGCCTCCAGCTCGCCGCCGACTCCCCCGACCGGTGGCGCCGCCGCCGCCACCACTCCAGCTCCTGCCGCCTCGGCGGCGGCGGCGGCGGCGGCGGCGGCACGTCGTCGTGCGCCCACCCCTGCGGGGTCGCCTCCATATGGCACGCGATCCTCCCGTCCGGGGAGGGCGACCCCCCGAGGAGGATGGACCAACCCCGGCGGCCGGTGTTCCGCGGGGAGGGGTCGTGGAACGTGGCCTGGGACGCGCGGCCGGCGCGGTGGCTGCACAGGCCGGACTCCGCCTGGCTCCTGTTCGGCGTCTGCGCCTGCCTCGCGCCGGTCGACGCGGCAGAGCCGAGCCGCGAGGAGGTCGTCCCGGAGGCGAGGGTCGAGGATCGCGATTCCTTGGACGAGGCTAAGCGGAGCTCTCCTGATTACCGAGTGACAGGTCATTTCTGGATGAATCGTGCGTGCGTGCGTATGGAGAATGATTGATTGCACTCGCGCGATGCGTGTCCTCCGTTTGCGTAGATTCTTTTTCTGCTTCTTGCTGGTGTATCCGCAGGCTAGTTGCGGCTAGTTGTGGGATTTTGTGTTGTTATGATACCTTTACAATGAAACAGTAGCTCGCTGATTTTGTTATTAGATTAAATCGATACGTTAATCTCATTGAAATGTGATTTTCTGGGATTTGAAGTTTTGGTTTTGCGCTTTTGCTGAAATCGAATTTTTCTGTAATTGACGACTACGGTTGATCATGTTGGGTTGGTGGCTGATGTTTACGTTTGTATTCTAGATTCAAGTGTTCGACTACTTTGCACTGAGTCTTTGTTCTAATGGCTGACTGGAGTTTCATTTGCGTGTTTTGGATTGGAACTTAATTCTGGGACATCGAAAGTTATTTGCTAAGTGATGTGACAATTTCTTCGGTGGTTACTCATGCGAGTTAACTTTTCGGGTTTTGCCACACTCGAAGTAGATACTTTGTGATTGATTCTGTTGTTGTCCTCCTGGGATTGCTGTCCTGAAATCATTCTTGGATGCTGAGCTTGATGTCAAGTAGACGGGACTAGGAAAATGGAAAATTCCTTTCCTCCTCATACATGTTTGCATATGTAAACATGGGGGTTGTTAATAGATTCCAATTATCAACTGGCGCGATTCTTAATTGTCCACCTTTATCTTGTGCTTCCAAATTGCCAGACTATAGTGACTTGTGAATTCAGCTCAATCTGTATCTGATTGCGAAAGAATGATACAGGCGTGCTGGCAGATGGTCGATGCCTGTTCAGAGCAATAGCTCATTGCGCTTGCTTGAGAAAGGGAGAAGCAGCTCCAGATGACAATCGTCAAAGAGAACTCGCTGATGAATTGAGAGCTCAAGTAAAATTGGCATAGTTTCTCGCTGGATATGAATTCTTCTACCAGAATTATCTTACTATGTTTCAAAATTAGGGTCGTCTCATGATGGTACGATCCATCTGCCTTGCAGGTTGTAGCTGAGCTCTTAAAGAGGCGGGAAGAAACAGAGTGGTAAGTTTTTGTTAGATGGCCATACACAATGAGTAGCTGATGGATTAAGGCATAATGTGGTTTTCATTTTATATGTTCAGGGCCATCGAAGGAGATTTCGATGCATATATTGAGAGAATCCAACAACCTTATGTATGGGGTGGAGAGCCGGAGCTGCTGATGGCCTCTCATGTCCTGAAGTAAGTTCTTTGGCCATTTGGCTTACTGATTTTGATATTTCATGTAGCAAGCAATTTTTTATTTTATTTTACTCTAATGGCATACCTTAAGGCTGTCATGGTACAATCATAAGAGGATCTCTGTCATAGTAACTCTGACAAACTGAAGGACCATCTCTGTTACAAATGATGTGAGATGATGTGAGACTAGTCATTACTCTTGCATCCCTTTAACATAGTATTGCCTTAATTCGCTAAGTATTAAGGTTTGATTTTAAGCTTAGTCTTCATGTTTGAATTACTTCTTTACTTGAACAAGGTATATAAGTTGTTGTGTATATGTTAATATGTTTTGGTCTGGATTTATGTGTACTCTTAAGTTTTTGTTTGCATTTACACTTTCACATCATTGGCTCAGGACCCCTATCTCAGTCTTCATGGTGGATAGAAGCTCTGGCAATCTGCTCAACGTTGCAAAGTATGGTGAAGAGTATAGCAAGGATGAAGAGATTCCTATTAATGTCCTGTTTCATGGGTATGGTCACTACGACATACTGGAGTCATTCCCCGGCCAAAGCTATTAGATAGCATGCATGTAGAATTTGAGTAAGAGACTTCCAATGACAATCCAGTTTTGTTAGATCAGTTATCTTGTGAAGTAACAGCTGCCATTTCACATTAGGGTATTTTTCCATCCATTTCGAAAAGTTTTTCCTCAGGTCAGTTGATGCCACCATAAGTGGAGAAGACTAGCTTCTTTCTGTAGATCATTTTCCATTAGTTTGATTGAAATTTCCGAGGATACCTTCTGTTGTTTCATGGTATGTGAATGTAGCAACCTTAACGAGCAGTTGTGCTTCAATAAATGGCTTAAAGATCAAATTCTATGTCGTCATATCATTTTTCGAAGTGTAAGATCTCTGTCCATGAAGTTGTAGAGTAACCTGGTTTCTTTTGTTCCTCTCTCTCTCTCTCTCTCTTATTGGCGTTCCGTAGACAGATTCTCTGTATGCTTTATGTCTCCGCTTAAATTGGTTCTAACGTCATTTGGTGTTGCTGTGTAATCGACCACGAGGCAGGTTTTCTTGATTCTCATTTTCTTTGGCACTTCTTGATTTCCATTTCTTGAGTGGCAGGGGACTCACCAAAAGTGGAGAAGTTGTTCTCTATCTTTCATGAGATTATAAATTTGAGCCACATCGCGAACGAGATGGAACGAGATGGCAAATGGGATATGAATGTTTTACCTTCGTCGCTTTCTGGAGACAATGATCGGGGTGAAAGCCCAAATCCCATTAAGCACGGCACATGCATGACACAAAATTCTTCGTTGGCTCGATGTCAAACAAAAGCATGGTTGGCTCGAATATCTGCGAATGCATTTACGTCTTGGTAAACCTGCTTAGTTTGTAGAATTCGAAGGTTTTGCGCTAGAGCTTTGAGAGGTCGGTCGATTCAGGAATGACCTTCTTTAGCCCCAAGTGCCATGACAACTGCAGTCCCCTCAGCAGAGGAATGACCCAAGAAATTAGCAGTACGTCTGCTGTTTCCCGAGCTATTCCCTTGATTAAACCGTCAGCAGAAACGAGTCCAGGCCCTGTTTTGGCATTGGGCTCCATCCCTCCCAGCCTTCCTTCTTTGGGCTATTTGACATTTAACAATTGAAACATCGGCCTAGTATTCCGAGACCAATTTATAGAATCGTTTTATTAAACGAGTTGTCGGACTGTGACTGGATCTTAAAGTAACGAGTGAGTCGCATTCAACACTTACCGGCAAACCTGTTATACCATTTAATAAATCAATTTTGTAAATTAGTCTTAGGGTGCATTTGTTTGAGGAAAAAATTTCATGAAAAAAGATTTTTTTTTTGGGGGAAATCATTTTTTAGGAAAATTTTTAAGTTTTTCTTTGTTTGATGATATGTGACAGAAAATGTTTTTTAATGTTTGAATTTCATTTGAAAAATGATTTCAATCTCATGATTTTATCTCATGCAAAAAAAAAAAACAAAATCATTTTTTAAAATTATAATTTTTTTTAGTTTATATTATTTCTTTTTTCCTTTTTCCTCTTTGCCAGTTGTTGGGCCTTGGCAATGGCTGCGATAGGGCACTGGCTTTGTCATTGAGGCTTGGCGAGGGCCGACTTGGCTAACCTCGGGTAAGGTCGAGTTTATTAAGCCTCGCCAAATCTCGACGAGTACGAGCCTCGCTAGATCCTAGAGAGCACAAGCTCACTTGAGGCTGGCTTGTGCCTATGATTGGTTGCCAGGCCTGGCGATCGGCATAGGAGGAATAAGGAAAAGAAAAAAGAAAAAGAAAGAAAAAAGGGAAAAGAAAAGAGAAAAGAAAAGAGAAAACAAAAAAAAACTAATTTAAAAAGCAAAGAAAAGAAATAAAATATTAAAATTTCAAGATGAGTAATTTCGAAAAGTGTTTTCAACTTCTTAGATATACGAATTCACTTTCCCAATTTTATACATGAATATTTTTCTTGATGGGAAATTGTTTTCGGTTAACTAATCATTTTTGATGAATTAAAAGGTAAAGGTTCAAAAAATTAATTTTAGAAAATTAATTTTCCTCAAACAAACGCACCCCAGTGAACTTAAGATTTTACTCTTGAGAATTTATTGGCATTTATATTGATATTTTCCGAATTTTTTCTGATAGATTTTCAGAAATGGAATAGTACTTTTTTCGGGCAATTTATAAGATTATTATGGCTAACTCGACTATTGTTAAGAAGACGATTAATCAATAAAACCAAATTTAGGGTCCCGTATACATATTTTTCCCCTTCCCCCTATTGAAGAGAAAATTTAGGGTCCCGTATAGCAGAGTTTTAATTTGTTTATGTCCATTGATCAACTTCAACGCGATGTAACAAACAAAGAATCAAAATAAAACAATTTATTACTTAAAATCAGAATTAAAAGAATATTTACTCAAATGCCCGCCACGTGACATTTCACTTTACCTTTGTAACTGGCTAAGTGACAAGACACATTGCATAATTCAACCAGATCCATCCATTTCATTTAGCATAACATATCCAACTAGGAATAAAACAGGTTCTTGAGTTATTTTTTTATTTAAATGATATAGTTCCTTTCATTCAAGCAAATATAAGAAAGATTAAAGTGATAAGTCTTTTTTTTTTTTGGGTCGTAAAAGTGACTGTCGATTTAATTCAGAAAATTTTTGCGAAAATGAATTGCAACTCGAAGTTCGGGAAGTTGGCCACCGTGCAACACCTGCACGACCTCCTTACGCACTTTGGCTTGCCATATCCCAGATTCGAGGCCAACAGCATCAACGTCCATGAGGCTGCGACAGCCGACAGCAGTCGTCTCATACCCAGCCTGGTAGTGGTAAATGTTCTTGCGGTTGTCCACGAAGAATTTGTCCGTTGCTTTGCCGCCTCCCATGTCGGCGCTGTTTTCGGCGCCTTCGAGTATCATCTGAAGCAGGTCCTTCTCTGAGGTTGCTTCCTGTCGTCCCTTGACTACCTTCAGGATTAAGGACCCAACCTCTCTGTCCAGCTTCCATATTTCCCTGTTGCTCTTGGTTGGCAAAGTATCTAGAAGGAATTACCATGTTTTCGTTAATTATTTTCATTCTCTGAAATAATTAATTTCGTGCGGGAATAACAGATTCATGTGCTCTGTCACAAACTCTAACTAAATAGGACCGCATGCATTGAATGATGAATAACCAATGAAAGATCGCCAAATCACATAGCAAGAGAATTTTAATAGGAGGTGGCGGCCAGTTAGCTCCTACAAGAATTGAATAAATGAACGTTTCTTGCGAAATTATAGCTTCGTTGATTTAAAAGAGAATTGGTTGGGCACACTTTTAAAATAATTGAATAAATTATAGATACTCTCAATTCCCATAAAAAGGATTCTTTTATCCAATAATTTATTTGAATAAATTACCTAAATCCAGGGATCGTAGAGGTGAAAACTATCTTGGATACTGCTTTCTGGAGAGCCCTAAGCTTCAAGAAAATCTCGTCCCTTCGCATAGCTGCTCCCGAGGCATGCCTTCGAGATCACATCCCCAAAAAGGCTCCTCAAGTGGCTGTCAATGTTGACCTCGGCAACTCCTCCTCCCTTCTCAATCTTTTCACTCCGTGAATTCACCAGAGCAATTGAAGACTCCACCATCAAGTCAATCATACCGTACACAAGAGATTAATCACCGTAAATAATCATCCAAATGGTGTCTACTTATTTGAGATAACACCTTGAACCCTAGCCTGTTTGGCTGAAATGAAAAGTCATTCCATAGATACATAATCACTTTCTTGGAATGCATTATGATCGCTTATGTTTCATCACGTCAGACATGCCCCTAATGAATGGGTGTCAATGGGTCAGGTCAAGTTAGGTTTTAATGTTACCTGACCTAACCCGAATCATAATGGTTGCGCACTATGACCCACCCCGACCTGACCTGACCCAACCCGAAATACATAAGATCCGAATCGAAATTTCGGGTTAGGTTTCTGGGTTTTCATTATACTCGAACAACCTATCAACTTATAGACTTGTGTTTTGCAATAAATAATGATTATGGATTCTTGTATTTAGTGACAATTAGTGTGACAAAGCATACGATCTCTGTTTGGGAAGAGAAAAAGGTAGATTGCTTTTTCCTGAAAAAAGAAGGAAAAAATAAAAGAAAGAAATGGACAGCTAGATGATTATTTTTTGTTCAAAGACAACTGGATAAATTAGTAGTAGACATTCTGTGGACGGTTTGTATTTTTACTCATGTCGCGTTTCTGCTAATTCCAGGTCGATGTAGAATTTGAGGAAAAAAAATTAAAAAATTAAACTAGAGTACAACAAAATGACATGAGATAGTTTGTAAATCCAATTCCACTTTGTAAGACAGCACTTTGATTATTCTTCATGTCTTTTTTTCCCTCTTGTATCTGAAATTTTCGTCTTGTTGTATGTCAATCTTGTTAATTAGTAAAATTCCATAATTTTAGGGTCAACTTGAGCGTATAAATCATTGAATAGTGTCAAAGATTGAAACAGATTCAGCAGGGGCCCTTCCCCCACTGAAAATGTATTGGCGTGGTCCTTGCATGTTCCTCGATACAGATATTTACAAATGCAAATCTCAAGAAAAGGCATTATTAAAGATACATGCCGGATCAATCAATTTAGGTTTGACAAGTGGATCAAAGGATTTGTGATTAAATTTTCTTATTCAGTCAATGCCTAGAACGCTGATGCATTGTAGATCTGAAGATCTAGTGGCTGAGTATTATGCGCATAAGCATAAGTTCACTTTGATATGATTCTTTACTCTTTCGGCACACTTTCCGCACCAAAGCATGTGACTTTGATATGCATGTATATCGATGTTGGACCTTATTTGCTAATTTGGTCGCGTTCACTTACAGCAAATGTTAAGAAGATAATCGATGGGCAACTATTGTATTTCTGATATGCATATGTCATTGCCAGAAGTTTTCAAGACCTAATGAATAGAGGAGCTATCTAAGGTGATTGGCCGAGTCTTGAAGTCTCAAGTGCCTAAATTTCTTAAGTACTCTAGAACACTCTTAATGATAACATGAGAAATGTACACTATTCTACAGTATTTTTGTAATTAATGCAAATAATTGGTAGATAGAGCGATGGCATCTCAACCATTAGATTAAGAGGAAATCTACGGTTGCAATCGGAGGGGTTCTTGTATAAGTAGGGGTCACCTCCCTCCCATTTGTATCATCTCACAAATAATAGAAATCCAAAGCCTATTTCTCTACGAGTTTCTTTCTCTAGAATCCTTGTGAATGTGCTGAGTAAGGCTGAATTTAGAAGAGTTTCCTAAGGTCACACGGGTAAGTAAACGTTAAAGTGGTACATCGTGCCATATTTATCTTAAACTAATTTTTGCGTCACAAAAACTCCCGAATAGATACACTTTTGCCATATTTAACCCAAACTGGTGCACCTATGCCACATTTACCCAAATAAAGTTTACGTCACAAAAACTCAAAAATTAATACACTCATATCACATCTACTCCCAAAATCAGTGCACTCGTGCCACATTAACCTCCTAAATATCCCAAATTTACCACAAGTTAGAGCAAATATGACATGAATATATCAATTTGGGGGTAAATGTGGGATCGATGTACTGGTTTGAGGTTTTTTGTAACACAAAAATTAATTTGGGATAAATGTGGTACAGGTGTACCACTTAAGGTATTATTCTTATTGAGACGGAAACAATGAATGCATTAAGTGTTCGCACTCAGTCAAGATTGCAAATCAATCCTTATGGTGGAAATAATTTCACCCGTTGAAAGGACAATATGATCCTTCATTTATCTGAATTTTGTATTTTTTACATCTTGGTTCCCAACTTATGATTACATTTAAATGCTCCTGATTATATCTACTTTTGCTTAATAGGCTAACACCCTCACACGCCGGATCTTAACAATATGACATATAACTAACCAACCAACTAGACGTCATTATTAAAAAAGGTGTGCAGAATTTACACGAATATCAAACTACAAAGGAATACAAGAACACAGAATTGACCATTTCGGGAAGAAAAAAAAAACTAGTTACCAAAGCTCAAGAAAAGACAAGTAGAACACTAATAATACATCTAGAGCATTGTCTTTGAAGGTCAGAGTCTCCGTACAATAAGATCCACTCCAAATTCAGGCTCTATGACCAAAGTCAGAGCCGGAGAGTGTCTGTACTTGGGTGAGATTTCTAAGGAGAAGTTGGAAATTATGAGTGCAAGGAGGACTTTCAGCTGCATCATCGCGAAGTTCTGCCCTAGACACGAGCGAGGCCCGGCCCCAAAGGGCAAGTACGTGTGCGGGAGCTTACACGCATTGGGGACACCATTGGCGAACCGCTCTGGGTTGAAGCGGCCAGCGTCGGGCCCCCAGATCTCAGGGTCTTGGTGGAGGGTCACGGTGAGGATCCAAATGTTGACACCTTTTGGGACTTGGATGTTCCTAAACTTCATGTCTTCGAGCGTCTCTCTTGCAAAAAGGGCCACAGGTGGGTAAAGACGCAGTGTCTCATAAATCACCATCGTCAACTGCAATCATTAACATGAAGTCGGATTAATTTGTCAATAGTTGTTGATGATGAAAAGATTATTTATTTGTTAGGACCATTTGTTTGTTTTGACTATATAAGTTGTCCTCACATATATAACTATAAATCTGTGATTAAGAGTACAGCAATTTGTTTTGGATTCTGTGTTGTGTGCAGAAATCTCAAAATCGAGATACGCCATATACTTGAAACTCCAAATTCTAAATGTCGGAATAGTTATAGCCTAATTGCAGTAAATTTCGAAATCGTAACATTGTATGCGTTGATATATAAATGTCCTATTTGAATGAATTCCTTCTCTTTTCCAATCAAGAAACTCATTCCGCGTATGCATTGTGAACAGTTCGTGTTATGTACGTTCTCACTAACCGTTTTCATCTTCCGAAGGGCATCAGCATCAGGAAATTGGCCGCCACGCAACACTTGTACGACCTCCTCGCGTACTTTGGCTTGCCATTCCGGGTTCGAGGCCAATAGCATCAGCGTCCACGAGGCTGCGACGGCAGTCGTCTGGTAGCCGGCCAAGTAGAAGATCTTGCAGTTGTCCACGATGAAACGGTCCATCAGGTCGCCACGTCCCAGCTTGCCGCTTTTCTCAGCACCTTCCAGTATCATCTGAAGCAGATCGTTCTCTGGGGCTGTCTTCTTTCGTTCCTTCGCCACCTTTAGGATTATGGACCGAAGCTCCCTCTCCAGCTTCCATATTTCCCTATTGCTCTTGGTTGGCAAGTATCTGGAAGGAATTACCATACTTTAATACTCACAATATTATATTTCCTTTCAACTTGTTCACAAATAAAAGATCCTTTTCATTCCCATAAAAAAGAGTTTTTCTTTTTTCTATTCAGCAATTCATTCCCATAATTTACCTAAACCCAGGGATTGCAAAGAAGAAGGCTGTCTTGGAGATCTCTTCTTCGAGATATCTAAGCTTCTGAAAAACCTCTTGTCCCTTGGCAAAATTGCTCCCGAAGCATGCCTTTGCGATCACATCCCCAGAAAAGCTCCTCAAGTGGCCGTCAACCTCGATCTCAGCAACTCCTCCTTCCTTCTCGATCTTTTCACTCCATGAATTCACCAAAGTGATTGAAGACTCCACCATCAATTTTATCATGCCCTGCACAAGAGAATAAAGGGAGTTCATGTGCAAATAGAGAGAGAGAGAGAGAGAGAGAGAGAGAGAGAGAGAGAGAGAGAGAGAGAGAGAGACAGAGAGTATGCGCTTTTGAGATCACCTTAACTTTGTCGACGTATAACTCTGGAGCAAGAATCTTTCTCTGGTGAGCCCAATGGGCACCATTGGAGCTCGAAATGCCTTGGCCAATCAAAGGACCCGTCACCTTCAGCTGGAGAGAAGACTTGCCAAAGTCCAGCGAGGTGCACGTGCTCATCTCCCTCACCGCCTCCACATCGTACACGTACAGAATCTGTATGTTCCCCACCGAGAACATGAACACTCTCCCTAAATGCCCAAAATAAAAAAATAAAATAGAATAGGAAAACCATGACTTTTTATAGCATGGAGGAGCAGGAATGAAACGAGGTGCGAACACTTGGTGTGTCAAAACTTAGTACGGAGAAATATTTTAGTGCCAAAAGTTTCACAAAATATACTTAAGTATCAAAATTGGAGAAAAATGGAACACTTATGTGCCAACGACAAGAAATTTTTGTCAAATTGCTGACGTGGCATTTTTCTGATGAAATAAGTGCAAAACGACATTGTATTTTTTGCCGATGTGGGTAGATGTCCTTTTTCATCTAATGTGGCCTCAAAATTGAATTTTAATATAAAAATTAATTAAAATAAAATAACTAAAAAAAAAAAGAACATGGAGCATGTTTGGCAAAGGCCTCAACCCTCACTGTCGCCACCCCACTATTGCCAACCTAGGTCATCGCTAGCAGTGGGCTAGGGTCCTCGGCGACTATCCAAGGGTTGGCAACCCCACTTTACCCTTGGCCCACTGTCAACGGCCTTTCCCGACAACAGTGGGGCGGTGGCGACGTCGTGGGCTATGCAAGCCTCGTTGAGGCTTGTTGCAGATCTAACAAGGCCATTCTAGTCACAATTGGCAAATCTTTCCCACCATCAAAGGTGAGTGCAAGATGCACAGTTCCATAATGGATATGCGAATATCTCTTTTGGGTCCACCGTTTAGGAAATTTTGTGGGATTTGGAGAGTAAGAAAGTGCTTTTTTTTTTTTTTTTTTTTACCACCGGCCGTGGTGGCTCCGCTGGATAATGCCCTGTTGATCCTCAGCTTAGAGGTGAAGGGTTCAAAACCCAGGGAGGCGCTAAGTGTATTAAGTGTGACTCAGGAGTGGTGGGTCATCCTGCTTAAGTGTCACTTGGGGGTTTACGGCGCGGCTGTCGGCTGCAAGCCGGTTCCTCCAGCACAAAAAAAAAAAAAAAACAAAATGTTTTTTTTTAGTAATTGGAGTAGGATGCTGATCAAACTTAGAAAACTACACATACTTTTTTACCTCTTTTGGAGTATGGCATATAAGATGTCATACAAAGCGGATGGGAGAAAATGAAGAAGAAGGTTTAGCAAAAGCTGTGTAGGGAGTGGAAGCTCGGTTTTAGAGATTTTATCATCATCACTAATAGAGACTTCATAAAGATAGTCGATCTTAGAAGAATTTGATACACGAAAGTCAAATAAAGAGGAAGAAGATGAAGATGGAGAAAAAATAACGGGAGTATTGAGAGTTACTAGAGTAATATCCAAATCAACCATAACGAAAAGGGTATCTTCTTAATATTGGATTTACCATCTAAGCGCATGGAACAGATCAAGTTACAAATGAAACCAGGCTCTGATACCAGAGAGGGGATCTATGCTTAGAACTGGGGAAACCAGGTCAGTTGCAGTAGGTATGTATCCCACCGTAAGCGAACCTCATGTTCAAGCCCTTTAGGGACTACCTTTTGGCTACAGGCTACCTAGAAATTTAGTTCAGAGTATAGAGACACTCAATGATGTCAAGATGATAACATTTCTAACTAACTGAGCTGCATTTCTCAAAGGATCATACCAAGCTAGATAAGAAGAAGTTTTTAGAGAGAATTTTGGACAAGCACACACTTTACTTCAAGAGACTCTATCAAAAAACATTGCATCCTCCTTACCTTTTATAAGCTCCAAAACGTCACATAAAACAATGACCATGCTCATGAGTCTTGAGATAAACACGAGCTCTAGGAATCCCAGCTGGCAAATTATTTTAGGTGATATGAATAATGACTATGAACAGTGATTTGCATAATGCTATAGCGACTGGTGCTACAGTAACTTTGTTACAAGCCTATCTCCATCCGGAGTTATAGTCATAGTCTAAAGCTATGATGTGTAATTTGTTCTTCCATGTGACGTAGTTCAAGACCAATGTCAGGAGCAGGAGGATTGTCTGGGCTGTGAGAGAACTCTCATTTAATTTTTTTATTTAATTGATATTTATATTAAAATTCAATTTTGGGGCAAAATGACTTTGTTTTTGCCAAATCAACGCTAAGTTGACTTCCGGTAAGCCACGTACGCCATCTATTATTGAAAAATGCCATGTTGATCTTTAACTACTTTTGCTGGATTAGGCATTGAAATGTCTCACTTAAAAAAAAAAGAGTAGTATTTAAGTGTACATTTTGAAACTTTTTGCATTAAAGTATTCATCTATGCCAAGTTTTGGTACTTTTGTTGTACTTTATCAGGAATGAGACTAAATTACCGTATTTCTGTCTCCAGCAATCTAGGGTTGGGAAGAGCTCGGAGGAGCAGTCGTGCGTTAAGGCTTGCTCATCTTCTTGTGATGGTGGTTTCGAGGGTGTGGTGGAATGCGATCGAAGCATCTTTATCTTTATGTCACGGAGGTTCCCAATGAGAAAAGAACCCGGAGGACCTCGGACGCCTTGTTCCCGGAGCTTCGATCGTAGCCTCTGTGGCCTCCATATCATGATGTCGAGAACCCGAATCACGGCGCCGAGGAACACGACCGTGAAGGCTGTGAAGACGAGCTTCAACACTTGCAGCTCCATCTCTCTCTCTCTCTCTCTCTCTCTCTCTCTCTCTCTCTCTCTCGGGTGAGTTAAGTGGGGTGGAGTTTGGATGGCTTTATGATTGAGCGCGCGAGACCTGAATTTATAACGACCTGATCTTTTTTTTAGATATACATAAATTGAAAAGAAAAAGAAAAGACAAAGTTAGTAAATTAGATGGTAAAAATGATGCTAGCTAACCAATGGGAAGATGTCTGACCAAGAAATAAATAATGAGCAGACCTTTTCTTTGCGCCTGCCTTTGTCGACCAGAATTAATATAAAGAACTGCTTCTCGGGTTCGATTTAAAAGTTAAAAAGATTATTCAAACAGTGCCAAATTAGAAAAAGAGTGACATGAGATGATTGGTAAATCCGTTGAAAGTTGCTAACATGAATCGTAAGTACGAAGTTAATTTTTTTGGGATGCACTTCGGACAAGTTTCCAATTTCAATTAAGGTAACTCTCTGATATGGAATATCCCGTGAGATCATCGAAGGTATTCTAGACAACATCGGCAAAGCGTAACCGCGTTTGTTGACATAAATTAATGAAAAGACTTGCTTCTAGGGTTTGATTTAAAAGTTAAAAGATTATTAAAACAGTGCCAAATTAGAATACTAAAAAAGTAACTTGAGACAATTGGTAGATCCTATTAAAATATGTCTTGAGTTTAAGTACATAAACAAAAGTCTTGACATGAATCATAGGGAAGCGCCGAGTCAAATTTTCATTTGCACTTAGGACAAGTTTCGAACATCAATTTTGGTAATTCTCGGATATGGAATATCTCGTGAGATCATCGAAGGAAAATATAATAGGAAAGTTCATGCGATGACTTTTGAAAAAGTAAAAGATATTCTGGAGCAAAGCTAGATACATAGCTTTCCTTTTACAAGTTGTCGGTTTCCAACGTTGGTTTACAGGAATTAGGGGGATATTGATTCCATGCTCTATATAAATATATAATTATTTTGCCTAGGAGGTGAATGTGAAGTAGAAGGCATTGGTGACCGCACATCTATTTGTTTGGATTAAAATTCGTTGAGATTTTCATCTTGGCGCTGCACCTCTTCTTGTCAACGGTCGGTTGAGTGATCGTAGGTGAAAACCAAGCAAGCTACCTGTGAGGGCTGTCCCTAGTAATCTCCTAATGAGGCACCAATAGGGGTGAGCGGTTCCAGGTTCCGGTTCGGTTCCGTCTGAAACTTGGAACCTACCATCGGGTACAGGTTCCAAAAAATTTGGAACTTGGAACCTACCTGTCAGAACCAAGAACCTGGAACCTACCCGGTCACAGGTTCCAGGGTCGGTTCCAGGTTCCAACAGGTTTTTTTTTTTTAGTTCATTTTCAGAGTTGAATTATAACGTACGCGCATATTATCGAAATCTTCAGCACTGTCAAGATGCTGGTTGTCACCGATCTTTCTTCTCAAACCATATGTTTTTATCAAAACATAGAAATCTTTTTTGTAAGTCCGTGAAGAAGTTTTGCTACGCTTAACCTGTTAACAAATTAAAAATTACAGTTATCCATAATGCCAGATGTTGGCTAATGGATGACTGTTGAAACATCAGGCACACATAATTGAAACTTGAAGAAGGGTAACAAACTCTACAGATTCTATAAATTTGTTGGTTGAGGTAGTGGCACTTTCTGCCAAGTTAAATCCTTTAATTCGGTTAGAAAGCACAAAGAGAGAATCAGGAATCAAGAGCTTTTGCTTCTGAAGATAATTAGCGGTACAGTTAATGCTCATACAAGTAATCTATAAAAGCCTGTCCTTTAGCAACCTAATTAGTGAGATTCATCAAGTGCAGATTAGTACATAATTCAAGGGTTAGAGCCTGAGTTTTAGTCTACAGTTCTCCTTCACCGGCAACATCCAAGAGCATAACTACTTGAATAACAGCGGGTCCAGCAGTGTAATAGCTGTACATCTCTAATTTAAGCATAACGTGAACAAATTAATTGACATGGTATGCATACTCATCCAAAAAGAAAAACAAAACAGCAAATGAATTTCCTCTATCTAGAGTCAGTGCACTTAATCAAAGTGTCTATGCTCAGTGCACTTAATCAAAGTGTCTATGCTTCCAGAACATCTAAAAAAGTGCCTATCTATCAGTGATAGTGCTTACGGCATGAAGAATTCCTTTTGTGGTGACATCAAATGCTCCAGCCGTGCCATTTGTAGCGTTTATCCAGTCGATAATTCTCTGCCTGTGTGCATCTTGATTGTGATCCATTTCTCCATATGTATAGCTGAGGGAATCCCAGTACTCACCAACAGCAAAGTAAGGTTCACTAGCATCCAAGTAGTCTTTGACATAGCCACCCCAAAAGCCTCTAACAAAATCGAGCCTCCATCCATCATACCCAATTTCGCACGTGAAAATGGCATGGCACCAATAGACTTGCCATAGTAAGACCTTTAATATATTATCATCGCAGAAATAGAGTTTTGCAAGAGAAGCAAGGCATAAGTGCAACCATATTAAAAGTCAGAAATCATTCGCCGAGGGTCAACTCAAATGTGGAAACTGACACAAAGAGGGTTAGAACAAGGAGAGAGGGCACACTTGGAGATACACACTTAGTCAAGAGAAAACAAGGGGAATAAAGCCTCAAAAGTATTAAATAATTCACAATAATGAGGAAGTTAGACACTGCAACTTAGCTCTACCAGCATTCAAAACCAAGAATAAAGCAGCATGCACTTGCAGGGGCGTCGGGAGCAGAGGAGGACCCAACAGCAGGGGCATCGGGGCTTCTATCGCCGAGCAGGGACGTCGGTCGCTGGTCTTCGGGGCAACGGCGTCAGGCGTCGCGACTGCTGGCGTCGGGTCGTTGGAGCAGAGGCGGAGACAACAGCAGCAGCGTCGTGGCAAGAATGGTGGCTTTTGGCGTCTGGTTGTAGCGGCGGTGGAGCAGAGGAGGACCCAGCAGCAGGGGTGTCGGGGCTTCTGGCGCTGAGCAGAGGCGGTGGGTCGCGAGCGAAGACGAGCAAAAATGCGAAGGAAAACCTACCGTCTCGTTGAGCTCAAGAACTCGTAGAGCTTGCCCCTCAGGGAGAAGATGATGAGTGCAATCTTGGCATCACAGAGGACGGAGAGCTCGAAGGCCTTCTTCAACAGCCCGTTCCTGCGCTTCGAGAACGTCACCTGCCTGCTCGTGTTGTTCTCTATCATCTTCATCTGCGTCTTCCCCCTCACCATTTCCCCCCTCCCTCTCTCTCTCTCGCTCTCTCAAGCCACAAAAAACAAGAAAGAGATCAGAAGAAGAAGAGCGGGAACTGATCGATGGCGACGAGCGCTTGATCGAAGCTCCGAATCGGAGTGGCCGCGGAACGGAGGGCGTCGCGCGGATCAGGTCCCGGAAAGCAGGAGATCGGAGACGGCGCCGGGAGGATGCGCTCGTTGAGAAAGAAACGGAGGATTCTATAGAGAGAGAGAGAGAGCGTAATCCAGGAAACCCTAGGCGATTCGGAACCGGAACCGGAAAGAGAAGAGATGGAGAGAGAAGAAAAGAAAAAAAGTTGGGGGGGCAAGAAGTGACGTGAGGAGGGAAAAGGGGCGAAAAGAAAGAGAGAGAAAAAGAAAGGGGAAGGGGGGAAGAATCCGCAGAGGGGGGAAATCTGTGGGGGGAAGTTAGGGTTTTTTTTTTTTTTGAATTATATGACCGGTTCCGGTTTCCATAGGAACCGGAATCGGAACCGAGAACGCCGGTTCCCAAAAAAGGGGAACCGGGAACCGGAACTGGTCTCTTTGGAACCGGAAACCGAACCGGAACCTCCGGTTCGGTTCTCCGGTTCCCGGTTCTACCCGGGAACCGTGCTCACCCCTAGGCACCAAGCAGAACTTTTTTTCCTTATTTGACGTGCCGATACCTACACGCCTCACACCCCCTAAATTAGTTGTGAATATTTTTCTTCTCCAACCAAGCGGGGAATACCAATGATTTTACACTAAAGAAGAGTTAAACGTTGGCAACTCTTCACTTCAAATCATTCTTATACCAAATTCCCTCTAGAGGGTCATTGAATGTGTTTCATCTTTGCATATGTGAGATAGCCAATTAAATTCTCGTGGTAAAAATTTGTGTATAATTCTTTCATGAGATTGATAAATTATTTCGCAAAGATTGTGGAGCTAAACACTGCATGTGTTATTGACTATAATTTTTTTTTTTATTGGTAAGGTTTTCTCCAACCAAGTGGGGAATACCAACGATTTTACACTAAAGAAGAGTTGAACGTTGGCAACTCTTCACTTCAAATCATTCTTATACTAAATTCACGTGTTATTGAGTGTAATTGGGGCTTAGGAAACATTAAAAGTGATTAAGTGACTTGAATGTGGTATAATAGAATTTGTTATTGCTCTTCCCGTGGATATAAGTTACTATGACTGAACCATGTAAATATGGTATTTGATCTATTTTCCTTATTCTGTCTATTTTAAAATTGGATCACTCGTTTTCCGCAACAGATTAACACCCGGACCCTTAGAGTGCTAAAAGTTGACACAAAGAGACACTTAAGTGTCAAAAGTTACGAAAGTGACACTTAAGTGCCAAAATCAGGGCAAAATAGATCACTTAAGTGCAAAAGGGTGTCGTTTTGGTGCTGACATGGTAAAAAATTAATATAAAAATTAATTAAATGAAATTTAAAACTAAATTTATTTAAAACAAAATACAAAAAAATTAAAAAATTAAAAAATTTAAAAAATTATAAAAAAATTATAAAAAAGGGGGGAGGCGACTGGGGGTTAAGCCCTCGCCGCCGCCGCCTCCCCGCCACCGTCGGGAAGGGCCAACAACAGAGGAGAGAGGATCGGCCGGAGTCATCCGGCCTTGGCTAGGGGCCAATAACCTCGGCCGACCGGCGGTGAGGGCCTGCGAGCCCTCGCCCTGGATCCTCTCCCCTCCATCGCTGACCCTTCTCGGTGAGCCCTCACTACCTCCAATTTTTTTAAATATATTTTTAAATTTTTTTAATATTAATATTTTTTATTTTTAAATGTTTTAAATAAATTTAGTTTTAAATTTAATTTAATTAATTTTTATATTAGTTTTTTCCACGTTAGCATCAAAATGACGTCGTTTTTGCATTGTCTAGCCACGTCAGCGTGCAAAATGATGCAGTTTTGCACTTACTTCACCAAAAATTGTGCACATCAGTACTTTGGCTAGATTTTGGCCGGATTAGCATTTAAATGATACATTTTGCTCCGATTTTGGCACATAAGTGTCATTTTCGTAACTTTTGGCACTTAAGTATCAATTTGTGTCAACTTTTGGCATTTGAAGCGATCTTTTGCCACAACAAATCCAATCTCACTTTATGTAAGATAACATGTCTTTTGTTTTCTTGTACTCTGAATTTTTCTTATTGTTGTAACTCAATCTCGTTAATTAGTAATAATCCACAATTTTAGGGTCAACGTGAATGTCTAAATTATGGAATGGGATCGAAGACTAAAACAGATACAGGAACAAAACCAAATTTCCACTAGGAGAAGTCTTGAAGTGAAGAAGGGGCACTTGACCCACTGAACATGTATTGGCGTCGTCCTTGCATGCTACTGGATACAAATATTTTACAAATGCAAATCTCAAGAAAAGGCATTATTAAAGATACGTGCCGGATCGAGAAATTTAGGTTTGACGAGTGGATCAAAGGATTTCTGATTAAATTTTCTTGTTCAGTTAATTTCTAGAACACTGATGCATTATAGATCCGAAGATTTAGTGGCTGAGTCTTATGTGCATAAGCATAACTTTACTTTGGTGCGATCCTTTACTCCTTCGGCACGCTTGTCTGCGCTGAAGCACATGACTTTGATATGCATGCATGTCGACGATGGACCTTATTTGCTTCGGTCTTGTTCACTTACCACAAGTGATCAGGCAGAATATTGATGGGCGACTATTGTAACTCCGACATGCAATGTCATGGTTTAGAGGTTTTCAAGATCTAATGAATTGAGGAACTATCTAAGATGATCAGGCGAGTCTTGAGGTCTCTAAGTGTCTAGAGTTTCTTGAGTATTCTAGAATACTCTCAAGCCTAACATGAAAAATATACATTATTCTAGACTATTCTTGTAATTAATGTGAATAATTGGTAAATAGGAAATGGAATCTCCACTGTTTGTTTAGAGGGGTTGATATTAAATAAGACTCACCTCCCTCTCATTTGCATCATTTAAAATCTAGAAGTTTTATCTCTACGAACTTTTTTCACTAGAATCCTTGTGAATATGGTGAGCTAAGTAACACCGATATTGACATGCGACACAATACGATACGATATGGCAATATGTTGTTTATAAAAAAAAATAGAGAATTTCGACACGTTAGGACATGTTAAAATACATTGTATAGTAAATGTATACACACACACACACACACACACACATGATAAATTATCATTTTTATGATTATTTGAGTCAAATTAATTTGATTCAAATTCACAAAAAAGTAAATTAATAAAATGGATCCTAGAATGAATTTACACTGAAAATATTGATCCACTATTTATTAATATCATTCATTTTTTTAATTTAATAAATTCAACTTCATTCTAATAATCCATAAAACTACAATACTGCAAAGTGAGATGTGACGATTAGTAAATTCTGCTAAATTTTTAGATGCACTTCGGACAAGGTTTGAACTTCAATTTTAGTAACTCTAGGAAATGGAATATCCCATTGGATCATCGGAGGAAACTATAAGAGGAAAGTTCATATGATGACTTTTGAATAAAAAGGAAAAATCTCAAATAAGGACTCAAAGTGAGTCTATTTTCTCAAATAAGGACTTGAAGTGACTGTTGTCCCAAATAAAGACCTGAAGTGGCTAACAAGTCTCAAATAAGGATCTGAACTTGTCGGCTGGCCAAAATGTTCACCAGCCGGTGAGAGTGTGATGTTTCCAATGGCTGGAATATGGGCAATTTTATCCAAAAAAAATAATTATAGAAATTAACAAACCCTAAAAACCACCCTTTAAACTCTTCACATTCTTTTGACCTAAAAAGAAAAACTCTTCATATTCTCATGTTTTTCTTCTTCTGTTCTTCATCTTCGCGGTTCTTTATCCTCTCTCACTTGGATCATGGAAATTTTCTATTAATGGAACATGAATTGAAACACAACAAGAAACCCCTACCTTCCTTTCTTCACATCTTCTTTTGTATTCTATCTTCGTTTTTTTCCAACGAAAAAGACAAATCTTGAGTAAAGCCACCTTTTCGTTATTGAGACACTCTTATGTAACACGAGGGCCTCGATTCTTCATTATCTTTTCTTAGGTTCGCCATACACTTTGATTCACACTTCTGTTCAACCGAGGTTAGTTTTGTTCAAATTGAGAGAGAGAGAGAGAGAGAGAGAGAGAGGGAGAGAGGGAGGGAGGGAGGGAGGAAGGGCACATACGTTTGGAACGCAAAGAGACAGGGATCTTGCTTCATCAACAGAGAATTTGGGTTCTCCAAACGAGAGGGGACAAAGGATGTAAAAGATGAAGAGCGGAAGAAGAAATGTGAAGAGTTTGGGGATTTTTTTTTTAGGGTTTGTTAATTTCTATCTATAATTTTTTGGGACAAAATTGCCCATATTCTGGCCACCGGAAATGTCACACGATCACCGACCGGTGAACATTTTGGCCGGCTGGCGGGTTCAGGTCCTTATTTGAGACTTGTTAGCCACTTTGGGTCCTTATTTGGAACAATGTTTACTTTGGGTCCTTATTTGAGAAAGTAGGCTCACTTTGGGTCCTTATTTGAGATTTTCCGGAATAAAAATAAAAGATATTCTAGACAACATCAGCAAAGCAGGAGACGTAGCTTTCCTTTTACAAGTCCTTGTTCGTTTCCAACGTTGGCCTGCAGAATTCAGAGGGATATTGATCCCATGGTCCATATAAGTATATAATTATTTTGTCTTGGAGGTGAGCGTGAAGCGAAAGGCATTGATGGTGATACATCTATTTGTTTGGATTAGAATTTGAGATTTTCATCCTAGTGCCGCATTTCTTCTCGCCAATTACATCTTTACATATGTGAGATAACAAATTAGAGGTTTTCTGGTAAGAATTCAGTAAAGCAGGAGATGTACCTTTCCTATTACAAGTCGTCGTTCGTTTCCGACATTGGCCTGCAGAATTCAGAGGGATTTTGATCCCATGCTCCATATAAGTATATAATTATTTTGTCTTGGAGGTGAGCGTGAAGCAAAAGGCATTGGTGGCGGTACATCTATTTGTTTGGATTAAAATTCGTGGGATTTTCATCCTAGTGCCGCATGTCTTCTCGCCAATTACATCTTTACATATGTGAGATAGCAAATTAATTTTTTGTGGTAAGAATTGATGTATAATACTTTTGTGAGATGGAGAAATTATTTCGCGAGAAATTCTGGAGCTAAACACTGCGTGCGTTATTTGGTGTAATTATAGCTTGGGGTAATATTGAAGGTGCTTGAGTGAATCAAGTGTGATTGTAATCTAAGTAGCACCAAACCAACACAATGTTTATAAAAACATAGAGAATTCTAACATATTAGGACACATTGTATATTAGATGTACATTTATATATAATAAATTATCATTTTTATGATTATTTTAATCAAATTAATTTGATTCAAATTCATAAATAAATAAATAATAAGAAAGAGCCTAAAATGAATTTACACTAAAAATATTAATTCACCATTTGTTAATATCATTCCTTATTTTAATTCGACAAATTCAACTTCATTCCAATAATCCATAAAATTATAACAAAGTGACATGCGATAATTTGTAAATCCTGTTAAAAGATATCTCGAGTTTAAGCCCGTAAACGAAAGTCCTAACATGAACCGTAAAGAACCGCTGGGTCAATTTTTTAGATGCACTTCGGACAAGGTTCAAACTTCAATTTCAGTAACTCTAGGATATGGGATATCCCGTTGGATCATCGAAGGAAACTACAGGAGGAAAGTTCATATGATGACTGTTGAATATAAAAGTAAAAGATATTCTTGACAACATCAGCAAAACAAGAGACGTAGCTTTCCTCTTACAAGTTGTTGATTTCCAACGTTGGCCTACAGAAATCAGAGGGATATTGATTCCATGCTCCATACAAGTATATAATTATTTTGTCTTGGAGTTGAGCGTGAAGCCGAAGGCATTGGTGACGGTACATCTATTTGTTTGAATTAAATTTTTGTGGTAAGAATTCATGTATGACTCTTTTGTAAGATTGAGAAATTATTTTGTGAGAAATTATGGGGTTAAACACTGTGTGCATTATTTGGGGGAAAATTCCAAATAAGGATCCGAAGTTGACCAATTTTCTCAAATAAGGACCCGAAATGAACTTTGTATCAGATTAAGACCTAAAGTGGACCAATTGTCTCAAATAAGGACCTGAAGTGGTTGAATCAATTCCAAATAAGAACATGAGCTTGCTAGTCAGCCAAATATTCGCCGGCTATCAAGCATGTGACATTTCCGACCATTGGAGTTTGGACAATTTTGTCCAAAAAAAAAAAATATAGGGAAAATTAACAAATCCTAAAACATAAACAAAAAAAAAAAAATCTAGGTTTTCTACGGTCTCACCGTTCCTTGTACCCATCCTTTGCAAAGTCAAAGACTAAAGTTCTCCCCAATCCTTGTACCCCTCCTCCGCAAAGTCAAAGACCCAAATTCTCCGCTGGTTGAGACACGAATTTAAAAACAAGAAGAAAACTAGATGCTTCTTTCTTTGTTTGTGGAGACCCAAATTCTCTGCTGGTCGAGCAAGGCGAGGAGCGACGAGAATCGAGTCATGATGATCATTGGGTAGTGATTTGGTTGAGGAGTAGCATGGGAGAAGAAAGAAGAAAACATAAACATCTAAATTAATAACCTAAAATTAATTAATTTAGAATTTTCCCTTTTTTTCAATCACAAATTTTTGACAAAATTGCCCCTATTTTAATCGCCGGAAAATGTCTATAGGTGAACTAAAGTCCTCAATAGAGATTAACTTGATTACTTCGGGTCCTTATTTGACACAAAATTCACTTTGGGTTCTTATTCGAAAAATGGGTACACTTCGGGTCCTTATATGATACAAAGTTCACTTTGGGTCCTTATTTGAGAAAATAGATTCATTTCAGGTCCTTATTTGAAATTTCCCCCATTATTCGGTGTAATTGGGGCTTGTGAAACACTGAAAGTGCTTAAATGACTTGATTATGGTTGCAATCTAAGTAGCATCAATATCGACACATGACACATGTAGACACAATGTTTTTCAAAAAATCGAGAATTTCGATATGTTATGACACACACACACACATATATATATATATAATAAATGATCATTTTTATGATTATTTTAATCAAATTAATTTGATTCAAATTCACAAATAAATAAATAATAAAAAAGATTCTAGAATGAATTTACACTGATAATATTAATCTACCATTTGTTAATATCATTCATTATTTCAATTTGACAAATTCAACCACATTTCATTATTCCATAAAATTAGAATATTGCAAAGTAACTTGTGACGATTGCTAAATTCTATTAAAATATGTCTCGAGTTTAAGCCTATAAATGAAAGTCCTGACACGAATTGTAGGGAAGCACAGAAGGGATTTTTTAGATGCACTTCGGACAAGTTTCGAGCTTCAACTTTGGTAACTCTAGGATATGGAATATCCCGTGGGATCATCGAAGGAAACTATAAGAGGGAACTTCATTGATGACTTTTGAATAAAAGTAAAAGATATTCTAGCCAACATTAGCAAAGCAAGAGACGTGGCTTTCCTTTTACATGTTGTTGTCAGTTTCCAACGTTGGCCTGTAGAAATCATAGGGATATTGATTTCATGCTCCATATAGATATATAATTATCCTGTCTTCCTTTTACAAGTTGTTGTCGATTTCCAACGTTGGCATGCAGAAATCAGAGGGACATTGATTCCATGCTTTCTATAAATACATAATTATGTTGTCTTGGAGGTGAGCGTGAACTAGAAGGCATTAATGACGGCACATCTATTTCTTTGGATTAAGGCTCCGTTTGTTTGCAGAAAATAATTTCCGAAAAAACGTTTTCTGGATATTCCAGTGTGCATGGCTGGATAGGTAACAAGTGAACGAATTCCTTACAATATCATGTAAAACAGATGTCATACTAAGGCTCCGTTCGTTTCTCAAAAATTATTTTCCGTGAAAATGTTTTCCGGATTTTCTGGCATGCATGGCTGGACAAGTATCAAGTGAACGAATTCCTTACAATATCATGTAAAACAGATATCATACTAAGGCTCCCTTCATTTTTCAAAAATTATTTTCCGTGAAAACGTTTTTTGTTCACTTGTTACCTATCGAGCCATGCATGCCGAAATGTCCGGAAAACGTTTTCTTGAAAATTATTTTCCGTGAAATGAACGGAGCCTAAAATTCGCTGAGATTTTCATTCTAGTGCCGCATATCTTCTCATTAATTGTTGCCACTGCCGCCTCCGAAGACGGCCCCTGTGAGTCATGTGCTTCTCTCTTCATTGGTTTTCCCCACTCTCTCTCTCTCTCTTCTTGCTCTTCACTCCACTTTCTCTCTCTTGAAGCAAAAGACAATATAATATTGCATGAAATATCTCTCTCTCTACACGAGAGTTGTTGACACCCAAAATTATCTCTAGTATCACGTGCTAGCCACAAGGGGATAATTGGAGTGAAACGCCTCGTTTTTCTCATGAAGTTTGGGATAGCCAACATTTGTGAAGGGGATTTGAGCTTGGTGTCAATGGAATTCTAGACACAAGTTTAGGAGTCGACGGCAGGGGAATTATTTGGGATAAGTACACTAATGGTGCCATAAGTTGTGTACGACGCTCCCTTTGGTGCCAAAAGTTTCCGCCGAATCACTTAAGTGCCAAATCGGAGAAAAAAGGATCACTTTGGTGCCACCGGCGAGAAATTCCGGCCAAAATGATTACATGGCATTTTTATTTAAAAAAAAATTTGCTCGACTTTTAAACGACGTTGTTTTCCATCCTCTTCAAGAAATGACATCGTTTTGCTCTTATACGTGGACACCCTCGCAAAAATGACACCGTTTAGCTCGTACATGGGTTGAAATTAGGGTTAGGGTTTCTTCCTCGCCGCTCAGCCACCGTTGTTCGCCCGCCAACGCTCGGCCACCGTCGCTCGGCCACCATTGTAGATGCTCGACCAGGTGAGCGAGGAGAGAATGAGATTGTTGCTCAAACAAAAAAAAATGGTAGAAAGAATAGGAGGCGAGGGCAGAGGAGGATCAGGAGGAAGAAGAGGGGTTGAAGTGTTGCAACCGGTGCGCCGCCGTCGCCGCCGCTGGTGCCATTGTTGGTGCTGCTACTGGTGTGTTGCTGGTGTTGCTGCTGGTGCCGTTCGCTACTGGTGTTGCTCTTCAAGGAAGAAGACGATGTGCCTCTCTCTCTCTCTCTCTCTCTCTCTCTCTCTCTCTCTCTCTCTCTCTCTCTCTCTCTCTCTCTCTCAATTTGGGGATTTAGGGTTTCGATTTTGGGGAAAGAAGCCAAACGACGTCGCTTTTGTGGTTTAGATGCTGATTGTGCTTTCCGGCAAGCCACGTCAGCCTAAAAAATTAATAAAAAAACGCCATGTCAGATTTCCAGCTGATCAGATCGGCGTTGGCACCAAAGTGAGCGTTTTTCAAAACTTTTTGCACTTAAGTGATCCGATAGAAACTTTTGGCATCAAAGTGAGCGCCGTACACAACTTATGGCACCATTAGTATACTTATCCCGAATTATTTACCACGTGCTAGGCTATAAGAATATTGCATCATATTTGGAGTTCAAGTAAAATTAGCATTGGAATCTAGGTGAGAGAAATTGCAGCACGAAGTGTGCGTAAAAATAGGGAGTCATTATTTACTTGATGAGCAAGCTGTGCGAGCATCGTCGACAAGTCAAGAAGCAATTGCTTATAGATAAGGGTGCCAAGAAGAAATGGAAAACGTGGAGAATGCGAGGAGTAGCGTCCAAAGAGAAGTAATCGACTAATAGCTACTCGTCCACCTTATAAATACCTCAACCGGTCCAATGAGAAGCCCCCTAACAACACAACAACTATCTTTATTTTATTGTATTTTAGCTATAGTTTTTCAAGATTTATTTGTTGATTAAATTCCGACATGTATCTCTATCTAGTTTAGTATCGTTGATTAAATTCCAATGTTGTTCTACAAGCCCCAACATTGTTGATTAAATTCCGACGTTGTGTTTCCTATCCAAGACTATTATCATCAATTAGATTCCAGCTTTATGCTTAAAACAAGCTGTATCATAGATTAAATTCCGGCATAGATAGGCTATTTAGTTACAATGTGTAGATTACATCATCGATTAGATTCCGGTGTGATTTGTGCTCGGAAGTAGTTAGTCTTTGAGCTATCCAAGTATCAATTGTTAGAGCCATATATAAAAATTGAGACAAAAATTTCCCCTTACATTTGACATTCTTTGTTCAAGCTTAACGTAGAACCTGAGTCTCCTATAATAAAACCAAAATGCAACGTTTGATAGAAGATTTTTCATGAGAATCAAAACCGGTGAAACATCTTTTTTGCACACCTGGTGGGACCATTTGCGTTGAGTCGAGAGAGTGTTATGCCACGAATCTGAAGTCGAATCAACTTGAATAGCACCACTAATGAGCAAATACGAATGGCTGAGAACAATGCACGAGCTAAATCATCATCGACCCAGCCTCCTCATAATGAAACAATAAGTCAAATCAAAGAGAGCGGTGCTAATGTTTCGAGGCAACGTGTGGAAGAATGAAGATAGGCGGACCTCATGCCAGTCATGCTCATTACTATGAGGCGAACAATTGAAGAAACTCAAAATGAGTTTGCAGATCATATGGTTAAACGAATGACGGACATCTTTAGGCCTTTAATCATCAATACTTATCACAAATGTGCCCAATGACAGCATGGAGTCTCAACAAGACCAGCTCAGCCTCAAATAGAGCTAGTCCTGATTTCAACTAGGGTACGTTTCTGTATTGTTAGCTTTTCAAGTAATATTGGGTAATGCAGGACAAGTTGTGTTGACTTAGCCCCCTTTTAGGATCTTGCAAAGGGGAGAAGTTTTGGCGGCTGTGTAGGCTAATGGGTATGTTAATTCGTATTTCCCTACCAATGCTGACCGAGGTCCTATAGTGTTTGTTCCACCAACGACTCAACATAATACATCACTTGAGAATGTTGTTAGGGTAGATTTAACTCAACCAAATCTCATTTTGGTACCTTAGATGAATGTGTTGCTGTCACAATGAAGGTCCTGGGAGTTGTGATGACTCTAACTAGGGGGCACGGCCAATTCCAGTAGCTGAACATCCAATAGACGCCCCTAATGGAGGCTCTTAATGTTCAGTAGTAAGTTCCTAATATCTAGCCCCACATATCTCCGAATGCTCAATCTCAAATGTTGCAACGACCTTTAACTCTTGCCCATTTGAATATCCCCAACCCACATATGAACCCAACATTTGTAGTCCAATAGCAACTTTAGCCTTATGGAAGTCAACAACAATATCATCAAGCTCCTCAACAAAATGCAAATTTAGCATTGCAGCTTAATTATGTTGTGCAACAAGTCCCAGGGTTTCCTCATATGGCTTCAATTCAAAATCAGCCAATAGTTGATCCATTATTAAAGGGATACGACAATGATATTGCGTGCTTGGATAACATTTATAGAAAGCCATACCTAGATTAGATTGATACCATACCATGCCTAAGGGGTTTTATAATACTTGAGTTTACTCTATTTACAGGTGAAGAGGATTAGTTGACTTTTGAGCATGTTAATCATTTCTTAGCACAATGCGAAGATGCAACACATGTAGATCATTGGAAGTTAAGGTAATTCCCTTTATCATTATAAAAAATGAGTGTTGAACACCAAGAGTGCCAAAACTTGGCATAGAGGGACATTTAAGTGCCAAAATCGGAGCAAAATGGATCACTTAAGTGCCAACGGCAAGAAAATCTGGCCAAAATACTGACGTGGCGATTTTTTGAAGAAGTAAGTGTAAAACGGTGTCATTTTGTATGCTGACGCGACTAGACAATGCAAAATTGTCGTCGTTTTGCTACTAACGTGGTAAAAAATTAATTAAATTAAATTTAAAACTAAATTTATTTAAATCATTTTAAAATACAAATACAATTAAAAAAAAAACCCAGGGAGGAAGAAGATGGCTGAGAGTTGAGCCCTTGTCTCCACTGCTTCCCTACCGCCGCTGGGAAGGGTCGGTGACCTTGGCCGATTGGCGGTGAGGTCCCAAGTAATTCAATATATATATATACTAAAAGGTTAGTGGGAGGAGATTTATTTTTCTCGTACTCTATGTACATGATATTTTGTTTACAAGTAGTGACCTTGAGGCATCTGTAAGAATTGTTCTCGCTATATATATATTAGATTTATCTCAAATGACATTTACTAATCATATTTTGAAAATATTCAATATACATCACTGCAAATCAAGAATTGCTTATGTCTTAAGGGTGATGGACCGAATCCATTACATTATCATTATTTAGATATTGAGAAAATCTAGTTAAAAGTGTACCTTGTATCAATGTACTTAAAAATATAATATATGCTCAAATTTGCACTAGACTAAATATCACATTTGCGACAAGACTTGTAGGCAGAGATACAAGTTAAAGTCAAGACACAATCATTGGGTTACTGCTAATAAGTCTTCTTGAGATATATAAAAAGAAAAAAGAAAAAAAAGGACAGAAGATTATGTGCTAATTTACACTATATGCTAATTTACATACATGTTTAAGTCTTGCAGCTAATAGGGTATTAGATGTAAACTTTGCTAGCTGTTAGGATGACATGAGATCAATAACGAAATGCATATTTATGTTAGCAGGAAGTGCGATAAATAAAGTTCTATGTCATCTTCTACTATATAAGTAGAGTTTGTAACATTCTTTTTGGCTATTACTTAAGCTATTAGACTCCGGAACCTCATTAAGGAGTTGACCATATTTAACTTTATGGATAGACCCATACAATTATATTGAGATAAATTTGTATTGTTATTTAATAACAACAGAAGTTTCAATAGGTCTAAATATTTTACAGTCAATTTTTTGACCATAAAGAAACGGTATAAAAATGAGACATTATAATATAACATATTTCCACAGATAATATAGTTGCAAATCCACTAACTAAAGGACTTCGCTCTTCCGTTCTTGAACAACATGTCATTAATATGGGCTTAAGAGTATCATGAGTTATTGTTGTTTAGTGGGCATTAGTTTGTTTTTACTCTAATAAAGTTTATATATGTGTTTGTTACACTTAGTAACAATTTGATATATATTAACTTTTGCATTTGATAAAATACTTTTGAATATGTTGTCATTATGTTGAATACATACTAATAAAAGTCTTAAGGTATTGTATAAACCTTGAGTGAAAGCTAGGGGCATTCGATTATTAGCCTTGTGCATATGTTTTGTTATACATAAAGAAATGTTAACCGTAAAGACAAGGCATATATAGGTTTATTGGAACCATAAAAAAATTCTCTAGTGGCACAAGCTTTTTGTGATACTTAAGATAAGATAATGGTAATTGACAAATGGGATCATTCACAAATGGGATCTCTCTATAAGAGATATTATCCATTTGCCAATAAAGTTGAAAGCACTCGTAACCATGGAAGGCTATGTGTATATACATATAGTTACTGCCATGATTCGGTGTTTGAGACTTTATGGGATGAGATTAAATATTACGAATTATCTCTAGATCAAGGTGCATACATACAGTACAATTTCAATTAATATAGTCCAAGTGAAAGAATATAAAAGTTTTTCTAATGTGAACTACATTAATTAATATTATAATTTACCGTTTTACAGGGTTGGTCTAAGGTGAGATAGAATGTTTCTTAATTAGTCTAATATGGGACTGACTAGTGTAGGCCGAGTTGAGCCTGACCCGTAATGAGAGAGCTTGGTTGAAAACTCTATAAGTAGTGCTTAAGTCTCTCCTCTAACCATAATTCTCACAAGTATCCGAAAAAAAGGAGCGTTTACCTAGCACAAAAAGGTGATGAGGCCATCTCATTAAGCCAGTGATACAAGGGACAATAGAGGAGGACTTGTGCGTGGATCATTGCTTTTCCATTTCTACATCAAAAATGATGGATTCCAAATCAAGTGCGTTAATATTTCTACTCGATTATCTGTGCTTTTATTCTGGTTATGCAAATCATAAGATTGCATGTTTTGCATATTACAACACCAATACTAACATGCGACATGTGACACAACATGACACGGCACAACAAACCGACGCATCGTCTATCAAAAATAAAGAATTTCGACACGTTAGGACACATTATATATTAAATATATTCTTATATATACATAATAAATTATCAATTTATGATTATTTTAATCAAATTAATTTAATTCAAATTCACAATAAATAAATAATAATAATAACCTATAATGAATTTACACTCAAAACATAAACCTAGCATTTGTTAATATAATTCATTATTTCAATTTGACAAATTCAACTCCATTCTAATAATCTATAAAACTCTGAGGAAAAAAAAGACAAGTAATCCATATTATGGATTCATGTGTCAGAGTTTGTTGGAAGAGAAGAGAAAGAAAAAAAGAAAAAAACTTGAGGGGTGAATTGTATGTAACGGGAAATAAAAGCCATAAAAGAATAGAAGACTAGATTTTTCTTCTTTTCCCATTTACTATTTTTATTATTTTCTTTCTTTTTTTATGTATTTACATTTTGACTCCTCATTTGTCAAAAAATTTTAAAATTGACCACATACATATCATAATTCTAAACTCGCATGTCAAAATTCCCAACTTGCGTGTCGGATAGTATCCGAAAAGTTGATCAGATTTCAGATTTTCCGACACATGTTGATTGAGTGTTGGAAAGTATCAAACACGTGTTAAGTGTCTGACACGATATGAAGACTTCTAAAGAGTGTCGATGCTTCCTAGGTTGTAATCTTTGTATATTGTTTGATATATAATGGAATTCGGTATTTGCTCTTCCCTTGAACAAAAGTCACTACGAACGAACCATGTAAATTTGGTATTTGATCTATTTTCCTTATTCTGTTTATTTTATTATTCGATCGCTCGCTTTTCACAACAGATCCAATCCCACTCCATATAAGATAACATGGCTTTTTTTTTCCCTCGTACTCAAGAATTTTTTCTTTTTGTTGTAACCCAACCTTGTTAATTAGTAATAATCCATAATTTTAGGGTCGACATGAGTGTCTAAATTATCGAATGGGGACCAAATTTCCATTAGGAGTAGAAGTCTGAAGTGAAGCAAGGGCACTTGCCCCACTGAACATGTATTGGCGTCGTTCTTTCATGATTCTCAATACAAATATTTTACAAATGCGAATCTCAAGAAAGCGCATTGTTAAAGAGACGTGCCGGATCGAGAAATTTAGGTTTGATGGGTGGATCAAAGGATTTGTGATAGAAAATTTATTGTTCTGTTAATGCCTTAAACACCGATGCATTGTAGATCAGAAGATCTAGTGGCCGAGTCCTATGTGCATAAGCATGACTTTACTTTTGTGCAATTCTTTACACTTTCGGCACACTTGTCTTCGCCAAAGCACGTGACTTTGATATGCATGCATGTCGACGTTGGACCTTATTTGCTAATTCGGTCTTGTCCACTTACCGCAAATGATCAGGAGAATATCGATGGGCGACTATTGTAACTCCGATAAGCATTTGTCATGGTTTAGAGGTTTTCAAGATCTAATGAATTGAGGAACTATCAAAGATGATTGGGCAAGTCTTGAGGTCTCTAAGTGCCTAGAGTTTCTTGAGTACTCTAGAATACTCTTAAGCACAACATGAAAAATAAACATTATTCTAGAGCATTCTTATAATTAATGCTGATAGTTGGTAAATGGAGGATGGAGTCTTCACGATTAGATTAAGAGGAAATCTAAGGTTATGATTAGAAGGGTTGATACATAAATGAGAGTCACCTCCCTCTCATTTGTTTCATTTAAAATCTAGAGCTTTTATCTCTATGAATTTGTTCCTTCATAATCCTTGTGAATGTTGTGAGCTTAGTAGCATTGTCACCGAAATGTGACACGACATGGCACAACCAACATGCCGACATGTTATTTTTAAAATAGTAGAAAATTCTGACATGTTGGGACACTTTAAATATTAAATGTATATTTTTATATATGTATCATAAATTATCATATATTTGATTCCACAAATAAATAAATTAATAAAAGGAGCGGTGAATGAATTTACAATATAAATATTAATCTACCATTTGTTAATATCATTCGTTGTTTTAATTTGACAAATTCAACTTCATTTCAATAATTCATAAAACTATAATACTGCAAAGTGACATGACATTGGTAAATCCCATTCAAATATGTCTCAAGTTTAAGTCCATAAATGAAAGTCCTAACATGAATCGTAGAAAAGAGCAGAGTCGATTTTTCAGATGCACTTGGGACAAGTTTCAAACATTAATTTTAGTAACTCTAGGATCATTGAAGGAAACTGTAAGAGGAAAGTTCCTCCGATGACTCTTGAGTAAAAGTGAAAGATATTTCGGACCACATTAGCAAAGCAAGAGACACAGCTTTCTTTTTACAAGTTGTTGTCGGTTTCCAATGTTGGCCTGCAGAAATCAGAGGGATATTGATTCCATGCTCCATATAAATATATAACTATTTTTTCTTGGAGGTGAGCGTGAAGCAAAAGGCATTGGTGACGGTACATCTATTTTTTTGGATTAAAATTCATGAGATTTTCATCCTAGTGCCGCACGTCTTCTTGTCAATTACATCTTTGCATATGTGAGATGGCCGATTAAATTTTGGTGGTAAGAATTCATATACAATACTTTTGTGAAATTGAGAAATTATTTTGTGAGGAATTGTGGAGCTAAATACTGTATGCATTGTATGGTGTAATTGAGGTTTGGGAAACACTAAAAATGCTTTAGTGACTTGAGTGTAATACCAACACCAACAAGCGACACGATACAACATGACATAATATGCCACCATAATATTTGTAAAAAAAATAAATAAATAGAGAATTCCAATCAGTTGGGACACGTTGTCTATTAAATGTATATTTATATATAATAAATTATTATTTTTATTATTTTAATCAAATTAATTTGATTTAAATTCACAAATAAATAAATAATAAAAGAGTCTAGAATGAATTTACGCTAAAAATATTACTCCGTTATTTGTTATTATCATTCATTATTTCAATTTGACATATTCAACTCCATTCCAATATTCGTAAAACTGGAATAATGCAAAGTGACATGTGATGATTGCTAAATTATGTTCAAATATTTCTTGAGTAAGCCAGGAACCAAAAAACCCGGCAGGAATCGTAAGGAAGCGCAGAGTCAACTTTTCAGGCGCACTTCGGACAAGTTTCGAACTTCAATTTTCGAACACTATAAGAGGAAAGTTCATGTGATGACTTTTGAATAAAAGTAAAATATATTCTGGACAACATTAGCAAAGCAAGAGACGTAGGTTTCCTTTTACAAGTCGTTGTCGGTTTCCTAAGTTGGCCTGCGAAAATTAGAGGGATATTGATTCCATGCCCCATATAAATATATAATTAATTTGTCTTGGAGGTGAGCGTGAAGCAAAAGGTATTGGTGACGGTACATCTATTTGTTTGGATTAAAATTCATGAGATTTTCATCCTAGTGCCACACGTCTTCTCGGCAATTACGTCTTTGCATACGTGAGAAAGCCAATCAAATTTTTGTAGGAAGAGTTCGTGTATAATACTTTCATGAGATTGAGATTATTTCGCGAGAAATTGTGGGGTTAAATATTGCGTGTTTTATTTAGTGTAATTGGGGCTTGAGAAATACTGAAAATACTTGACTGACTCGACTGTGGTTGTAATCTAAATAACAACAATATTGACATGTGGCATGACGCGATACAATATGATACAACATACTGACATGATATTTATAAGAAAGTAGAGAATTCTAATATGTTGGGACACGTTGTGATACATCGAAACACATTGTATATTAAATGTATATTTATATATATAATAAATTATCATTTTTATGATTATTTTAACTAAATTAATTTGATTCAAATTCATAAATAAATAAATAATAGAAAGGAGCTTAGAATGAATTTATATTAAAAATATTAATCCACCGTTTGTTAATGTCATTTGTAGTTTCAATTTGACAAATTCAACTTCATCCAAATAATCCATAAAACTAGAATACTGTAAAGTGACATGTGACGATTGGTAAAGCCTGGTAAAATGTCTTGAGTTTAAACTCATATACGAAAGTCCTGACATGAGTCGTAGGGAAGTGTGGAGTCGATTTTTAGAATGCACTTCGGACAAGTTTCGAACTTCAATTTTGGTAACTCTAGGATATGAAATATCCCTATCCCGTGGGATCATTGAAGGAAACTACAGGAGGAAAGTTCATGTGATGACTTTCGAATAAAAGTTAAAAGATATTCTGGACAACATCAGCAAAGCAAGAGACGTGGCTCTCCTTTCAGAAATTGTTGTCGCTTTCCAATGTTGGCCAGTAGAAATCAGATGGATATTGATTCCATGCTCCATATAAATATATAATTGTTTTGTCTTCCTTTCACAAGTTGTTGTCGGTTTCCAACGTTGACCTACAGAAATCAGAGGGATACTGATTCCATGCTCCATATAGATTTATAATTAGGTTGTCTTGGAGGTAAGCATGAAGCAGAAGGCATTAGTGACGGTACATCTATTTGTTTGGATTAAAATTTGTTGAGATTTTCATCCTAGTGCTGTATGTCTTCTCGTCAATTGCCGCCACCGCCGCCTCCTCTGAAGAGGGGCCCCTGCAAGTTGTGTGCTTTTCTCTTCATTGGTTTTCCCCATCTCTCTCTCTCTCTCTCTCTCTCTACATGACTGGCTTGAAAAGCCTTGAGAGGGAGGGGCCGAAACGCACGGATGAAGGAGGAAGAAGATGAACCGAAGAGGGGATAGAAGAAACTGATCGGAGATTATGCAACGGAGATGGACGGAGAGGGTGGTTGGGTTTAATGAGTTAGCTCTGAAAGCGACCCAGTTTATTTTCCTCGAATTCGACGGTGCTTGGGTATATGTGTGGATTGGGGGGGGGGAGACGACTATAGAAATTAAGAACGGAGTAAACCGAGAGCAGTAAAGCTCCTACTCCACTAATAAATAATTCCGGATTTCGCACAAATATAAATTTTAGGCCGATAATCTTTTTGAGAATCGACATTTTGGGGGATTAAGAGATTTAAGAGTTAGATAAAATTTTCATTTCCCAAAAATAAAGTGAATAATTTTCTAAAATAGCTGGAATCTTTTTATTCTACTTCTGATGTGATGTTATCATTAAATTTAAAAAAAAATTCCATTGAGCAGTGTAAATCTTTTAATTTTTATCGATACCTCCCGCCTTCTCGATTAACCACTCAAGTAACTAATTGCTTGTTAGAAGTAAAACTGCACGTGCAAAGTTTTTGTACACAATTCCTATAACAAATAATTGATTCTCGAACCTTTTATTGTCCAGCCAAGAAATGGTTAATATCTTTGCTTGTACGCTTGTAATGTTTGGAAATCGAATATCATCATGTTCTCAAGGGGAGAATTAGTAGAATTGAGAAAATATTGAGGATTCATTTCAAGAGTGTCTACAGCATATGAAGTCTGTGCAATTAATTTTATTATACAATTTTCTGCCATGTGAGAAGTAAAAACTTCATCGATCAGCCGAATATCCAAATTGATTTTGTGTAAGAAAAGAAAATACTAAGAGATCGTGATTTTTTATGATTGATAAATTTATGAATTTTGAGCTCACTGACCGTTTACCCCCTCGGGACGAATTGCTACGGCTTTGAGAAGTTGACAATTCGAATACAAATCATTACTAAACAGCCTGCACGCCACATCCGGTATCTCGACCGACTCCCCGAGCGAATACTCGAATACTTAAAAATACGATACGGAGACCATTCACTCGTCAAGACGCCGTTCTCGCCTGTCCCACTACATCCCGCCACGTGCCTCGCGTTCCTCCTGTCTGGGTGCCAAGGGGCGCCTTCTCGACATCGCTCTCTTTTTTATTCACTGTGGTCCTTGAATTTTTAGCTCAATGTGCAAAGTCACCCTTAAAATTTTAATTTATTCAATGTGATTTTTAAACTTTTGATATATGTTCAATTTAATCTCTAAATTATATCAAAATGTACCATGAAATTTGATCCAATGTGTATTGTGATCCACGACTTTAAGTTCATTTATTGTGATCCTTAAACTTTTAGACCAATATATAACGTCATTCATAAACTCTTAATTGAACAAATTAAACTCTAGTTACCACTTCTTTGTTGCAGCTTCTTATGAATCAGTTGGAGCCTTTGACAGACCAACAAATGATGGGCCTCTACAACCTATAGCAAACATTCTACCTAGTTCAACTGAATCTTCTAGTAATGTGGCAAATTACAAGGGACAAATGGCCATGGCAATGGGGAAGCTGGGAACCTTGGAGGGCTTCCTTCACCAGTTAGACATGATTTTATTTTAGCACCAACTACTTGATGGGAGAACGGTAACAATTCGAATAATATCGAATCAACGCAATGGAATAAAATAATCTCTCATATTGTGTAAACCTTGAGATAGCTAGTATAAACACCTAGAGGGGGGGTGAATAGGTGCGCAAACAATTTATCGAGATATGAAAGCGATTCTTAGCATATGATAGAAAGAAAATTCTCTCTTGATTAACAAAATAAAATACGATCGAGGTAGAGAGAGTGAGGAAGAGAAAATTGAACACATGATTTATAGTGGTTCGGCTTATTCCAAGCCTACGTCCACTCTTCCGCACTGACAGCCCACCGGCTGGATTTCACTATAATCAAAAGAGAAGTTACAGCACAGCTTTGCCTTGATTCCACAGTGTAGATGTTCTATCACACCTCCTCAAGGTTTCTCACAAATATAGACTCTCTTTTGTATACAAGTATTCGCTCAAAGGAATTGTCTAAATAGAAAGAGCTTCAGACTTTGGAATTTTTCTATCATGCACACCTCGAACAACTAAGAACGTCTTCCTTATATACTCATTTATGCCATCATACCCGTTGGCACTTACCAAAGGAATTCCTCCAATCTACCCGTTGGACGGAATCAATTAGGAAGATTGTTCGAGCTATTAAAGGAACGTGTTGATAGCCCATCAATCCTGTTCGCCCATACAATCAGGATCTCAGTTTTCATAAGTAGAACCTTCCAATAATATTTAGACAATCATCGAATCTTCAATCATCAAATCAATCTTGATCAATCAAAGGATTATGTTACGACTTCTCCAGCCACGAGATCTTCTCCAGATGATTAGGTTAAATCATTAACGAAACATCCAGTTCTGGATAACTTTTCTTCAACGGATTAGAGACTGTCAATGAGGATAGACTTTGAGTCTTGAGTCTGGCTGTCCGGAAGTCTTCAGACTTTAAATAACAGAGTCTGTAAGCCTTCAGACTAGACTGATAGAAACTTTTTGTCAACTTCAAAACACTTCAAGAAGATTTCTCCAACAATCTCCCCCTTTTTGACAGTGACAAAACTTTCCTGCAGATTTGGATAACTTTGACCTGCAAAACATTTCTCAAACACATATGCATATCTTATAGAGATAAATGGCTAAAAGAATAACACTAGAATCTGCAACCACAGAAAATAGGTTAGTCTAATATATGATTAAGCCATCCATAAGATATCAATACTAGTTAATAGAAGCAGTCAAGTCCAAGTCTAGTTCAGTTCTCATCCAGACACAAACAAAGTCAAACAGAGTTTTAAACAACAAAACAATCCAACAAACAGTTAAAAGTTTAATGATTGAAAATTTAATCAAATCTTGCATCTCTCCCCTTTTTTGTCATCATTAAAAAGGATGAGATGAAGTCAAGATTGCTTGGGAACGCGGACAAGCTGGAAATCTTCCATAGACTGAACGATGCTTTCCAGCCTTTTGAAGTCTTCCTTTAGATGTGCAATCTCCTCACTCTTGGCATTGGCCTGATTCTGAACGGAGAGGGCTTGCATTTTATCATTCAACGAACAGGAAGAAGCTTGACTTTCATTCTTCAAGCTTTGAACTTCGCATCCCAAGGCATAAATTTGACCTCTCATTTCCAAGAGAATATCCATGATTCTGCGAAAATCTGCTCCATTATTAGTCTGAGTACTTGCTTCGGCTCGATCTGATGGAGTAAATGTAGACGATGGTAGATTAGCATATTCTCGCAGGTTTGGTGATGAAGCTTCATGACCTTCCTCTAGAAATTGAGATGCATAAACATCCTCTGGATCTGCAGGTGAGCGACTGACTCCTTCACTTGCATCAGGATATGAAGACTTCACTCCTTTCTCCTGATCTCCCCCTGTTTCCATGCCTACAGGTGGAGAAGAGATTTCCTCAGGTTCTCATTCTTCTCTTCTTTCTTCTTCAGGTCTTTCTTCCTCTGCTTATTTTTCAGCTTCTCTTTCTTCTTCTTCCTTCTCCTCTGCTTCTTTTCGTCATTTGTTCCAATTCTTTCTGAGGAACAGGATTACTTAGATTCTTCAAAGCCAATGCAGAGAGGGTGATGTCTTCCTCATCTTCTTCATCCTCAACGAGGAGAGCTCTTCTTCTTTTGGATGGAGCAACCATGGGCTCCTTCCCTTTTCTCTTAGTTGCAGAAGAGATTGGATGAGATTTGGCAGGAGTCTTCTCCTTGAATTTCTCCAACTCCTTGCTCAGTTCCTTCAGACGCATTTTGGTCACCATTTTCAGTCCTACCACCATATGATCGCATGGTCGAACACAAAAGATTTGTGGAGGCTGAATATTCAGGTGTCTGAATAACTTTGTAACAAGGCTTGGGTAGGAAAGTTGACCTCTGTCCTTCATCACTGCTCTATACATGTGAAACATAACAGTATGAGGGAGAGAAAACTTTTTGCCACAGAGGATGGCATACATCAACTTTGCCTCTGAACTTGAAACATCAGTTTTGGAAGTCGATTTCGGTCGAAGGCAGTTAATCACAATCTTGTGAAGCTGGATGTTGAATGCACTCATCCTTAAGTAAGTGATTTTCTCATCTGTTCTCCTGTCCTTCACCAGTTCCAGTGTGGCCCGAGCAATGGAAACTTTGATTGGTTGATATCTGCCTCTCTCAACTTCTAACACATCTGCCAGCATATTCATATCCACAACATAGTCTTGGTCTTTAACGCTGAAAGAGAATCTATTCGCATCCAAAAAGCTAAGATTTGAATAGAAATATGCAGTTAATCCAGCATAGGCCTCAGTAGAGTCAGAGAAGAACTTTTCAAGTTGAAGATAACTGAACTTTTCCCTCAAGTTCACATTCACAACATCCAGAAAATCAAAATCCATACTCCTAGGGTTTATTACCCCACGCTTCAGCAATTTCGAGTACAGATCCTTTTGTTCCTTTGATCTGAACAAATCTCCCATTTTTCCTTGAATTTCAGCCGCAATACCCATTTTCGGTTGAAATAGGCTGTACAAATTGTCATCATCATTCCCATCTACAGGATTCGGCCTCCAGTCACGAGGATCACTTGGGATATTCGCAAGGGATTCCTCAGCCACCCCTTTGCGAGCAATTCCCAAACTTTCCATTTTTCGCATAAAAATATATTCGTTCCTATATCCTTTGTCTTTAAGAAAGTCATCAACATAGTTCAAAGGAGTATGAATTCCTTTTAAGGCACGGTATAGCTTGTAAATAAAAGCGGGCTTTTGAACTCTTACTGGGTCTGCATCCTCGATGATTTCTTCCTGTTGTTGATGATCAATGCCTTGAGGACTAGATGGAGGAGAATGACGCTGCTGAGAATATTGTGGGCTCGCTTGCTGTTCTGGAGTCACTTCTTTTTCAGTAAGATCGAAGTGCATAGGCCCCTCACTCATTTGCCGTGGTCCCCTGCTTGCGATTCTCGAAGACTTTCTTGAAGATGACATCTTTCTCAGTTTTTGGAAGATTCCTTGCTTGACTTTCCTAGGAAAGATGACAACTTTTTGAAGATTAAACAAAGAAATCAAACGGGAATGGAGGATTGATGTGGCATCCCGGAATTTCAAAGCCAAGCCTTAAGGTGTGTTAAATGTCTTTAATTAGGTGATAGAATTTTATGGCTTATGCTTTAGCCAAATTGTCTTTTAATTTGATGAATTTTGCTTGTGATTGTGGAAATTTAAATTTAATTAGTTAATGCTTGGCCATATGATTTAAATTTCAATAATTGAAATATCCTAAGACTTTGGCCAAGATGAAATTTGAATTTAGAAATATTTATAAAAAGGAATTCAAAAAAAAAAGAAGAGGAAAAAGGGATAAAATTCGAAATGGGCCTTGGACCCATTAGCCTAGAGCTTGGTGGGCCAAGCTAGTCGGCCCATTGGGCCCAAGAGGTGGCCGTCGACCAGCCCAAGAAGGAGTGGCCGGTTGGGCCTAAGCCCAAGCCCATTGAAGTTCAAATTTAAAAACAAAAATTACAAGTGGCAAGACAAGTCCTCATGCATTGGCCATGGTTGAGGTGGATTAATCATTGCAATTGAGGGGATATAAAAGGGGTTAAGAGAGAGAAAGGGCTGGTTGCTTGCTTCATTTCCGTCCAAGAGAGGTGTGCGAGAGAGAGAGGGTTTGAGAGGAAGAGGGGGACTGAGAGAGAGGAGGTGGAGCCGAGAGTTGGCGCCGCCGTGTCTCGCCGTCGCCGCCTTGTCCGACCGTCCTACGCCGCCTTGTGCTTGCTGTTCGTTCATTTTGGAGGCAAGTGGGGGTCCATAACTTCTCTTGCATGTTTTTTTGTTGGTTGCATGTTCGGTTTTAGGGGTGATTTGGGCGAAATACCGAAGTAAGGGTTGAATGTGTTCATGGAATGTGGCTGTTTCCGTTCGGTTTGTGGTAGACAGTTTCTTATTCGAGCTTGCATGTGTATTTGGAGTGTGATTTTGGCTTCTTTGTCTTCATGAAAGTTGAAGCTAACATCTTGTAGTATGACATAATCGAATTTCATGGAAAACGAAGGTGATATGAGGGGTCAAAAGCTCTGTTATACGGAGACTTCAGATCTGCGAATTTCCTACTGACCTCTTGATGATTTCTTGGTTGCATGTTGATTTCTGTTGGAGATCTCACTTTTTTGTCTTCATGAAAGTTGGGTAACATCCTAAACTATAACATACTCAAATTTGAAGAGAAATGAACAAGTATAGCCTAGTTAATCGGCTAGATCTTTGAGACGTTTGGTTCTGTTGAAGTATACCGAGACACCCGAGACTTCAAGGACTTAAAAGAGGATCATACCTTGGTTATTTAACCTAGATCTCTTCATGAAACTTGTAAAGGACACATTGATACATAACATACTCGAATTTCAGAAGAAACCAAAGAGATTTGATGGGTCAAACCTAAGTTTTTCGGTGATGTACGTTCTGGACGAAACGGTAGAGGTTCCAGAAGTTTTATGGAGTTGTATAAATTAATCTATGAAGAATTTGGCTTAGGGTTCTTCATGAAAAATGCACGAAAATGTGTTGGCTATCACCCTGTAAAATTTGGGAATTTTCGGAGGTCATATGAGTATTTTAATTGAATTAATTCGAAAACTGTGTAATCTGGCCATTATCCGAATATTGTGTGTATTTTGTGGAAATTTGGGAAATTATGTAAAATGCAAATTGGCCATGAATTTTGCATAAAATTGTGATTCTAATTGTTTAGTGATTGTTTAATATTATGATTTTGGGAAAATCATAAATATTAAATGAAATGTTTATTTAAAAAAAAATAATAATAAATTAATATAATAATAATATAATAATAATATAATAATAATATTATAATAATAATAATAAAATAATAAAAAATAATAATGGATTATTTTATTAGCCATGTATTCCATTGAATTATGATGCATTGCTATATGACATTGATGCATGTATGATCATGAATTATGATGTATTGTTATATGGCATTGATGTATGAATGATCATGAATTGTGATGCATGTATGTAAATCATATGCCATGAAATAATAAGATGAAAAGGATGATAAAAAGTGGAAAGTGGTATGTGAGTAAGAGGTTGTGGCGGAGGATGTTGTCTGGTGGCTTGGTGGCGTAATTCCAGAGATTCCCTGGGAGTTTCAGGATGCCCGGAAGGTGGGGGGCCGGAAGCCCTGTCGGAGGTTTCTGCCCGAAGGGAGTGACTCGCGATGCCAGGATTAGGGTGCGAGATCCCCGGTTAGAAGGGTAAAGGCCAGAAGCCCTGTCGGAGGTTTCTGCCCGAAGGGAATGCCTCGTGATGCTAGTTGAGATGCGAGATGCCCGGAATGTGGGGGGCCGGAAGCCTAGTGGCCATGAGATGGCTGGGATACTGGGATCCCTGTCAGAGGTTTCTGCCCGAAGGGATGGTGATGATGGTGAATTTGATGATTTGAGAAAAGATAATGTGGGGATCAATTGATAAGTAAAAGTGGAAATTGATCTATGATATGATATGATATGCATGGTGATGCATGGTTAATGATGATGTGATATGCATGGTGATGCATGGTTAATGATGATATGATATGCATGGTGATGCATGGCTAATGATGGTATGATGTGATATGCATGGTGATGCATGGCTAATGATGATATGATATGCATGGTGATGCATGGCCAATGATGGTATGATGTGATACGCATGGTGATGCATGGCTAATGATGGTATGATGTGATATGCATGGTGATGCATGGTTAATGATGATGTGATATGCATGGTGATGCATGGCTAATGATGATATGATATGCATGGTGATGCATGGCTAATGATGATATGATATGCATGGTGATGCATGGCTAATGATGATATGATGTGATATGCATGGTGATGCATGGTTAATGATGATGTGATGATAATGATATATGAGATGCCATGATGATGATATATATGCTATGATGATGCATGAATACGCTTGACATCAAAGAGGTAAGCAATGCCTGCATTGTATGATGGTATGCATGGTGCACTGAGTTGTTATTGGATTTCCCTATCTGCTGAGTGGTTGTACTCACCCCTTTTGGGGATAACATTTCAGATTAGCACTATGCCGCTACCTACTGTTTCGCGTGGGGTATTTTACGGTCTACCGTCTGATGTTGAGGTGGAGTGTACGGAGATAGATTGTCCCTCTGTGCCTGGATTGACGTTTATCCGAGTGCGATGCTTAGTTATGTATGATATCGGCCTGGCTGGGGGCCCTGTCATACAAGAGTTCCTGTCTGTGCACGTTCGACGGGATGGAGCGATGCGAGGGATGCTGCCGCCGCCACCACCTGACGCACCGGGATGGGTGTGAGACCTGTACGCGAGGAGTAGGAGCTAGATCACTTTTTGATGTAGTTAGTCGACACTTTCGATGGGGGGTTTTTGTGCTCGCATGATGTTGAGGGTCGAGGTCTGTTTTTGAGGTTTTAGGCTGGACATGGCTGAGTCCTAGCTTTTCCTTGTTATGTACCGACCCGAGAGTAGTCCCATCTTGAAAATATATGTAAATAATGTGTCGACGTTTGTTTATAAAATCATGATGTTTAGCTGGTGTGTATTTGTATCATGGGTTAGAAGGGAGATAGATGACGATGTGAATTTTGCTTCCGCTATGAGTCGCGCATGGGACCGCTTTAAAAAAAAAAAATGCCTGTAATCTGGCAAGGCTTAATTTAGCCAAGAGATAGAGATGGTAAAAGATGTAACACCGGCGCTGGTGACGACCTGCGAAGGGTTCGGGGGGTCACAATTGATGCTTTCTAGGGTTTTCGAGAGTGAAGTGAAGAGGAATCGACAATGTCCGATCGGTTAAAAAGATAAACGAACCGTCACAAAGGAAATAAAAAGATGCCTTTTCAAAATAGCTGTCTTTTTCCGCAAAAATAGTCATTTCAAAATTAACTTCCTTTTTTGAAAATGAAACGATGCAATAATTACGTCGTTTAAATATATCAACAATTAAAACACAGTCTGACGATCGTACCTTTTCAATATTAGATTGAGAAGAGAAAGACTTACAGTCTGACGGTCGTACCAAGACTATCTTTCAGATAAAGTCTTGTAAGTCTGAGTTTGAAAGTCTTTAGACTTTGATATCCTCATACATCAAAATGTTGAGTCTGAAACGTATAGATTCAAATTGATTCTCCAAAGGCTTTGTGAATATGTCCACCAGTTGATTCTTTGAGTCAACAAATTGAATTGAAACATCCCCATTTTGAACATGGTCTCTAATAAAGTGATGTCGAATCTCTATGTGCTTTGCTCTTGGGTGGAGAATTGGATTTTTGGTGAGGTTGATAGTGCTGGTGTTGTCGCAATTAATCTCCGTGCATGAGTCTTCAATTTCAAAGTCTCTTAGCTGTTATTTCATCCATAGAATTTGCGAACAACAGCTTCCAAGAGCTACATACTCCGCTTCTGTTGTTGAAAGAGACACAGTGCTTTGTTTCCTAGAAAACCAAGACACTATCCTGCTTCCAAGCAACTAGCAAGTTCCCGAAGTGCTCTTTTTATCAACTCTGCAATCGGCCAGATCTGCGTCTGAATATCCCATAAGATTAAAGTCTCCATTCTTAGGATACCAAAGACCGATGCTTGAAGTTGATGAAACATATTTAATAATACGCTTCGCAGCATTCAAATGAGATTCTTTTGGGTCTGATTGAAATCTGGCACAAATGCAAACACTAAACAAAATGTCAGGTCTAGAAGCAGTAAGATAAAGAAGAGATCCGATGATACTCCTGTACAGCTTTTGATTGACTTTCTTCCCTTCTTCATCTTTGTCTATCTTCAAGGAACTTGACATTAGTATGTTAGCCTTTTTGCAATTGTTCAGACCGAACTTTTTGACTAGATCATTTGCATACTTTTCTTGATGAATAAAAGTTCATTCCTTCAATTGTTTTATTTGAAGTCCAAGAAAGAATGTTAATTCTGAAAGAATGTTAATTCTCCCATCATACTCATTTCAAACTCATCTTGCATAGTCTTTGAAAATTTCTTGCACAGACTTTCATTAGAGGATCCAAAAATAATATCATCGACATATATTTGAACAAGCAGAAAACTTTTGCTTTCTTTTTTAATAAAAAGAGTAGTGTCCACTTTACCTTTAACAAATCCATTTTGAATTAAAAACTTACTTAATCTGTCGTACCAAGCCCGAGGTGCTTGCTTTAAACCATACAAAGCCTTTTTCAGTCTGAAGACTGAGTCTGGCTTCTTTGGGTCTTCAAACCCTGGTGGTTGTTCCACATAAACTTCCTCATGGATAAATCCATTTAGGAAGGCGCTTTTGACGTCCATTTGGAATAACCTGAAATTCTTATAACAAGCAAACACAAGTAATAGACGAATAGCTTCTAACCTTGCTACAGGAGCGTAAGTCTCATCATAGTCTATTCCTTCTTCTTACGTATATCCCTTGGCCACGAGTCTTGCTTTGTTTCGTATGACTTTTCCTTTCTCATTCATCTTGTTTCTGAACACCCATTTAGCTCCAATAACAGTTTTACCTTTTGGTTTGGATGTCAATTCCCAGACATCATTAATGTTGAACTGTCTAAGCTCTTCTTGCATAGCTTCAATCCAGCTTTCATCAGATAAAGCTTTTTCTATGCTCTTTGGTTCAATTTCAGAAACGAGAGCCACAGCACTAGACTCTTCTCGTCTTTTGGATCTGGTGCGAATTCCTTCATTAACTTCGCCGATAATAAGATCTTTGGGATGACTGGACTTATGCTTCCAGTTACTTGTTGATTTGTCTGGTTGATGATCTTTCTCTTTGATTGGATCTTCACGAACAACCTGATGCTGATTTTCCAGAGTCTGAGATGCTTCTTGAGTTGTAAGCTTTGGAGAGTCTGGAGCAGGTTCAGATTCTTCTTGATGAGTCTGACTTGATTCATCTTGCGTTGAGTCTTGAAATTTGACATTCATTGACTCCTCCACAGACTGGCTCTTCTTGTTATAGACTCTGTAGGCTTTGCTTGATGTAGAATATCCAAGGAAGATACCTTCATATGATCTTTCTTCAAACTTACCAACTCGATCTTTTGCATTTTTCAATATAAAACATTTGCAACCAAATACATGAAAGTATGAAACAATAGGCTTTTTATCTTTGAATATCTCATAAGGGGTTTTCTCTAGAATAGGTCTTAAGAAGACTCTATTAATGATATAGCATGTTGTTGAAATAGCTTCAGCCCAAAATCGTGAAGAAATCTTACTTTCAATTAGAAGAGTTCTAGCCATTTCTTGGAGATCTGTTCTTTCTTTCCACAACTCCATTTTGCTGAGGAGTATATGGAGAGGAAAACACATGCTTTAATCCAGATTCATCACAAAATTTTGTAAAATCTTGATTTTCAAATTTACCTCCACGATCTGTTCTTATACTAGAGATAACACATCATTTTTCATTTTGAACCTTTTTAGCAAATTTTTCAAAATACGAGAAGGTTTCGAACTTACTTGCAAGGAAATATACCCAAGTAAAATGGGAGTAATCATTCACAATTACTAAGCAATATTTCTTGCCCCCAATACTCTGAGTTCTGGTTGGTCCGAAGAGATCCATATGCAGCAACTGTAGTACATGATTAGTAGAGACATGATTTATTGGCTTAAATGAATTTCTTACCTGCTTTCCCAGAATACATGGAGTGCATGGATTAGTCTTTTGGTATGGCAATTTAGGTAGACTTCGAACAAGCTGCTTTGATGAGATTTTGGCTAATTGCTTCATGTTGACATGACCAAGCTTTTTGTGCCATAAGCTTGCTTTGTCTTGAATTGAGATAAGACATTGCGATTCATTTGGTTTCACATCCAGAAGATAGATATTTCCATGTCTTCGACCCATGAAAGACTGAGTAGAGTCTTTACTGATTCCAGAACATGTTCCTTCTTGAAAGAAGATATTGAAACCAGTATCACACAATTGACTAATGCTGAGAAGATTGTAATTGAGTCATTCCACTAAGGAAACATTACTTATTGTGAGACTTCCAATTTTTACAGTTCCAAATCCCACAATACTTCCTTTGCTGTTTCCTCCGAATGAAACTTTTCCACTATTTACTTGAGCAAGCTTTATAAAACAATTTGAGTCTCCTGTCATGTGTCTTGAACATCCGCTGTCAAGATACCACTTTACCTACTTCTTGACGGAGACCTGCATTTAAGATAAAGTCTCAAGCTTTCTTTGGTACCCAAATTTTCTTGGGTCCTTTGGTGTTAGTAAGATAAACAGAATTAGCCCATACTTTCTTAATAGGTTTCTAAACCATAGGACACTATTTTTCAAAGTGATCCGGACTGTTGCACTTTGAACATCTGAGAGCATTTCTTCCAACAGGTTTTACAAAAACTTTCTTGAAATGATTTTTGTAAGCTTCTCTCGAGGGTCTTTTCTTAATTCTTTCTTTTACTTTAGGAAAATCAATCAAGGGAATTGTTTCTGATGTCATACCTAGACCGAACTTATTGAAGTAAGGTCTTTGAGCTGAAAGAATTTTTTTCAAGTTTTTCAGACCCTATTGAAAATTTTTTTGAAGTATTTGATAAGTCAGTTTTTAAAAGAGCATTTTCTTTTAAAAGATTATCTTCATTTTCTTTAAAAGTGGAAACAGTCAGGTTTAAACTTTTAACTCTTTCTTCTAAAATGTTTTCCTTTTGTTTTAGAGCTGAGTTTTCCTTTTTAAGTTCGGAAATTCTTTTAAGAGAAGTCTTAAGACTAAAACATAGTTCATCAATGTATTTAGAAACTTTGACAGGAATTTTAACATCACTTGCCTCAAATTCACTGTCTGAGTCTGATCTAGAGTCTGAGTCTGATTGTGCCATCAGACATAGATTGGCATATTCATCATCACTTTCTTCACACTCTGTATCACTCCAGGTTTCGACTATGAGAGCTTTTCGAAATTTTTCAGCTTTTCCTCTCTTCTTCTTCAGAAGAGGACAGTTGGGTCTGATGTGTCCCTTTTTCTTACATTCAAAGCAGACTACATCTTTGTTCGGTTCCTCATCATCAACAGACTTAGTCTGCTGTCTTTGAAAGCTTTGTTTCTTTGAGTTGAACCTTCTTCCTTTTCTATTCATTTTTCTGAATCTTCTTATCATGAGAGTGAGCTCCTCATCGTCCATATCATCTTCAGAATCTGTATCATCATAATCATCATTTGATTTTAATGCAATGGATTTCTTACCTTTTGGATTTTCGTCTTCATTGATCCGTTCCACTTCATAAGACTGAAGAGTTCCAATCAGCTCATCTACAGATAGTGGCATAATTCTTTGCGTCTCTCTTATCGAAGTCTTTATGTGATTCCAATCCTTGGAGAGTCCACGCAGTAGCTTGCTTACCTTCATGGGATCAGAAATTGGTTGACCTTGATTTTCAAGACCATTCACAATATCTGTAAAACAACTAAACATGTCAGTTATAGATTCTCCTGGTTTCATTCTGAAGGCTTCGTATTGACCGAGAAGAATATTGATTCTTGTTTCCTTCACTCAGTCTGTTCCTTCATAGGTGATATGCAATCTGTCCCAAACTTCTTTTTGCTGTAACATAAGAAGATATTATATTATATTCAGTTGGTGACAAAGCACAATATAAAGAGTAAATTGCTTTTGCATCGAGTACTTGTCTCTTGTTTATCTCTTCCTGAGTCATTCCGCTGGTCTCATCAGTTTCTTTCCCTCTTTCAGAGACTGATGCAGCTGTAGGAGTAATTCTTTTTTCTACAACGTCCCATTCCAGAGAATCCTTTGATCGTAGGAAAGCTTTCATCTTGTTTTTCCAGATGTTGTAATCCTTTCCATCAAAGTAGGGTGGTTTGGTATTGCTTTGCCTTTCCATCAGCCCTGGTGCTAGCATACTAGCCATGGATCTTTAACTCTGAAGTAAAACACTTCAAACAAGGTGAGTACACGGGCTCTGATACCAATTGAGATAGCTAGTATAAACACCTAGAGGGGGGTGAATAGGTGCGCAAACAATTTATCTAGATATGGAAGCGATTCTTAGCATATGATAGAAAGGAAATTCTCTCTTGATTAACAAAATAAAATACGATCGAGGTAGAGAGAGTGAGGAAGAGAAAATTGAACACAGGATTTATAGTGGTTCGGCTTATTCCAAACCTACGTCCACTCTTCCGCACTGACAGCCCACCGGCTGGATTTCACTATAATCAAAAGAGAAGTTACAGCACAGCTTTGCCTTGATTCCACAGTGTAGATGTTCTATCACACCTCCTCAAGGTTTCTCACAAATATAGACTCTCTTTTGTATACAAGTATTCGCTCAAAGGAATTGTCTAAACAGAAAGAGCTTCAGACTTTGGAATTTTTCTATCATGCACACCTCGAACAACTAAGAACATCTTCCTTATATACTCCTTTATGCCATCATACCCGTTGGCACTTACCAAAGGAATTCCTCCAATCTACCCGTTGGACGGAATCAATTAGGAAGATTGTTCGAGCTATTAAAGGAACGTGTTGATAGCCCATCAATCCTGTTCGCCCATACAATCAGGATCTCGGTTTCCATAAGTAGAACCTTCCAATAATATTTAGACAATCATCGAATCTTCAATCATCAAATCAATCTTGATCAATCAAAGGATTCTGTTACGACTTCTCCAGTTACGAGATCTTCTCCAGATGATAAGGTTAAATCCTTAATGAAACATCCAGTTCTGGATAACCTTTCTTCAACGAATTAGAGATTGTCAATGAGGATAGACTTTGAGTCTTGAGTCTGGCTGTCCGGATGTCTTCAGACTTTAAATAACAGAGTCTGCAAGCCTTCAGACTAGACTAATAGAAACGTTTTGTCAACTTCAAAACACTTCAAGAAGATTTCTCCACATAGGAGTGAACTCAACTAACAAATCTCCCCCTCACTCACCATCCCTACTATCAATCGGTAATGTTCAAGCTTCTTTCTTGGTAGAGTCTTCGTCATCATATCAGAGCCATTATGATCCGTATGAATTTTATCAAGTTCCAACAACTTTTCATCTATAACATCCTTTATCCAATGATATCTAACATCAATATGTTTCGATCTAGAATGAAAAGATGAATTCTTACCAAGATGAATTGTGCTTTGATTATCACAAAATAGGACATACCTCTTTTGCTTGAACCCAAGTTCTTCTAAAAACTTCTTCATCCATAACATCTCTTTACTAGCTTCAGTCACTGCAATAAATTTAGCTTCAGTTGTAGAAAGTGCAACATACTTTTGCAATCTTGACTTCCATGACACAGCTCCACCCACAAAAGAAATCAAATAACCAGAAGTAGATTTACGAGTATCAATATCTCCTACCAAGTCATAATTTGTGTATCCAACTAACTCAAGTTTCCCGGTCCCGAAATTGAGTTTCAAATTTGAAGTTCCCTGAAGATACCTCATAATCCACCTCACTGCATTCTAGTGCTCTCTGTCTGGATTTGACAAATAGCGACTAACAATGTCAACTGCGTGCGCCAAGTCTGGGCGTGTACATACCATCGCATACATTAAGCTTCCTACAGCTTAAGCATATGGAACACTTTCCATATCTTTCTTTTCTTTATCAGTTGTAGGACTTTGCATCATATTTAACTTAAAGTGGGCAATAAGAGGAGTACTAACCACTTTAGCCTTATCCGTGTAAAATTTCTAAAGGATCTTCTCGATATATTTCTCTTGCGACAAAAATAACTTCTTAGCATCTCTGTCTCGGGTAATTCTAATGCCAAGAATCTGCTTCACCGAGACAAAGTCTTTCATAGCAAAAGACTTGCTCAATTGTTCCTTCAATAACTCAATTCTTGAAGGATTTCTGCTAACAATCAGTATATCATCAACATAAAGCAAGAGAATAATAAAGTCATCATCAGAAAATTTTTGGACAAACACACAGTTATCCGAGGAAGTCTTCTTATAACCTTATTCTGTCATAACTGACGCAAAATTTTTGTACCGCTGCCTTGGTGCTTGTTTTAGGCCATAGAGACTTTTCTTCAATTTGCACACATAATTCTCTTTCCCTTTCACTTTAAAACCCTTCGGTTGTTCCATGTATATCTCTTCCTCCAAGTCACCATGTAGGAATGTCGTTTTAACATCCATTTACTCAATTTCCAAATCTAGGCTAGCTGCCAAGCCTAGTACCACACGGGTAGAAGACATTTTCACTACCAGAGAAAATATATCATCAAAATCAATACTCCTTCTCTAACCGAATCCCTCTTAACAATCAATCTAGCTTTATACCGTGGTTGTAAAGTATGTTCATCTTGTTTCATCCTATATACCCACTTGTTGTTCAAAGCTCTTTTACCTTTAGGTAACTTCACCAATTCAAAAGTATGATTATCATAAAGTGACTGCATCTCATCTCACATAGCATCGAACCAATTGCTTTTGTACTCATCTTCTGTTGCTTCTGCATAGCACTCCGGCTAACCTGTATCAGTTAATAATACATACTCATTTTCAGAATACCTGGTGGAAGGTCGTCGGTCTCTAACGGATCTCCGGATTGGAATATCCAGTGGAACATCTAATTGAGCCTCTGGTTCAGGAATAGTATTATATGTTTCAACATGTTCAGGAACATGTGCGTTATTTGGAACATTGACTTCCTGCTGCTTTTCATCAACCTGTGTAGGAATATTTGTAAGATGAACTGGATTTAAATCAATCAGATTATCACTAACCTGTGGTGCTGAAATCATCTCTGCTTTCTCAATATCCTCTATTGTTTGATCTTCCATAAACACAATGTCTCTACTTCTTACAATTTTCTTTTCAAGCAGATCATAAAATTTATAGCCAAGCATATCCTATCCATAACCAATAAATATGCACTGTCGTGTTTTCACATCAAGTTTAGACATCTTATCTTTGGGAATATGCACAAATGCTTTGCACCCAAAGACACGCAAATAATCATAAGAAACTTCTTTACCTGTCCAAACTTTATTAGGAACATCAAACTCTAAAGGAACACATGGAGTAAGATTTAATACATGCACTGTACTTAAAGCCTCACCCCAAAAGGATCCAGGTAGCTTTGACTGTGAAAGTAAGCATCTTACCCTTTCAACCAATGTTCTGTTTATTCTCTCAGCCAAGCCATTTAACTGAGGTGTCTTGGGAGGTGTCTTTTGATGTCAAATACCTTGTTGTCTGCAGTATTCATCAAAAGGTCCAATATACTTTCCCCCATTATCAATTCTGATGCATTTCAATTTTTTTCCAGTCTGTTTCTCAACTGAAACTTGAAATTGCTTAAAAGCATCTAACACTTGATTTTTAGTTTTCAATGTATAAATCCAAATTTTCCTTTAAAAATCATCTATGAAGGTAACAAAATAAATAGAGCCACCAAGTGATTTTGTTTTCATAGGACCGCAAACATCATAATGCACTAAATCCAATATACCTAACTTTCTTGAAGGAGGGGATCTTTTAAATGCAACTCTGTTCTGTTTTCCTACTAAACGGTGAGCACACTTTTTTAGCGCTAAACTTTTCAATCCTGAAAGGAGCTTCTTCTTGGCCAATATTGACAAACTCTTCTCACTAATGTGACTGAGCCTCTTATGCCACAATTCAGCTGCATCTTCGTTGTCTACTGCATTAATTTTGTCTGTGGACAACTTTGCTTGCATAATGTACAACAAATAATATTTTTCACTTTTAGCCACAACAAGAGAACCTTTGGTGAGTTTCCATTGACCATTACTGAATGTGATGCAATACCCCTCATCATCCAACTTGCCTGTAGAAATCAAATTCAAGCAGATATCAGGTATATGTTTAACATTATTCAATACTAATCTTATGCCATTGCTGGTTTCTAGACACACATCACTGATGCCTACAGCTTGAGCTAGTACATTGTTTCCTATCTTCACAGATCCGAAGTCACCTGACATGTATGATGTAAAGAAATCCCTATGAGACGTAGCATGAACGGATGCACCACTATCAATTACCCAACTGGTCTCATGGGATGCAAAATTCACCACATCACCGTAAAAAATAATGAGAAAGTCTTCTTTAAGTGCAGCAACACAATTGTCATCATTGTCATTATTACTTTTCTTCTCTTTACCTTTCTCCTTTTGTTTCTCCCTTTTTAATTGGTGACAAAACCTCTGAATATGTCCCTTCTGATGACAATAATGGCACACAACATTAGCAAATTTATTATACTTACATCTGATTTTATCTCGACTTTTATCTCTATTTCTCGGACCTCAAGACTCACTTCTCCCCCTTTTCTCAACAGCCAAGGCATCAGAATGTGAAGAGGACGATCCCTATGTCTTCCTTCTCATCTCTTCATTTAAAATACTACTCTTAGCCAAATCCATGGTAATTGTACCATCTGGGGCAGAATTAGACAAAGATGTTCAGAACGTCTCCCAGGAGTCCGGCAAAGTACCAAGCAACCATAGTGCTTGTATCTCATCATCAAACTTGATTCCCATCACAGCCAACTGATTTATAATTCCTTGAAAAGAATTTAAATGACCAGTCAAACGAGTACCATCATAATATCTCAAAGCCATCACCCGTTTTTATCAAAAATAACTTATTATTTCTAGTCTTTTCGAGCATATAACTGTTCGAGTTTATCCCATAAACTGCGTGCATGTGTTTCCTCAATAATATGGTTCAAAACATTATCATCTACTCACTGCCTGATATAACCACATACTTGACGATGGAATGTAGACCATTCAACATCATTTTTATTCTCTGGTTTCTCATCAGCAAATACAGGCAAATAAAAATCTTTCACATATAAAAGATCTTCCATCTTCCCTTTCCAAATATGATAATTCAAACCATTCAATGTAACCATTCTCCTCGTATTCGTTTCCATTGTTTAACACAAAGCAGAAAAATCAAGCAATAACCAAATGCTCTGATACCACTCTGATGGGAGAATGGTAACAATTCGAATAATATCGAATCAATGCAGCAGAATAAAATAATCTCCCCTCCTGTGTAAACCTCATAGGAATCGATATAATAGAGTAAAATAAATACCAAGCACGCGAACACTACTCATGTTGGATTATCTGTTGGGGTTTCATGAATCATTTATTGGTAAAATTAATAAAACACATTAGAAACAAAGATGATATATTTCTATACATAATTCTCGGAAGGCGTTGTTCGTGCATTTTAATCAAAAAATCTAAATATAAAAAGGGAGTTAAACGAATTATCTCTCAAAGCACGCTTTAAACAAATTGGTTTGGATGTTTTTTAATTCGAGTCCTACAAACGTCAAACCTCTAATTCAAACACACCAACAATGGACGTTGAATGGAAGAGAGAACTTTTAGATAATTAGCACTATGATCGTGCTAGCAATCTCGTGGGGACAATTCGCCATATCCTTGATGTTTTTAGCCACGGCCCGAACAAGAGAGAATCCCTCTTCTTTCTCGAGCCATGAAGACACAAAACACACATGTTTCTCTATGTTTCAGCAAACCGTTTTTTTTTTTTTTTGGTAAAGGTAATTATATAAATAGGGAAAGCTAACATACATGGAAATCGGTGCCAAGAACTTTCACTCATAATGTGAACATGCAGGATGAGTGGAAGGGAGCCAAAGTAAAAGAAAGAGAACACAGGAACAAAAAACACAACTGAACAAATAGTAACACAAGCCTACGCAAAACACCACAAGGCAAAGAAACAACACAACAACCCACCTAACTAGGTAAGATGAGTGTTGGTTTCGTCAAAAAACAGAAGGGTCAAAACCCCACCCACGCTGAAGCCGCATGTTCCTATGGTTGTTCGGCACGCAAACCAATTTTATGTCCTCAATTATACAGCATTTAAATATATATATATATATATATATATATATATATATTCTTGAATCAGCAACGGTTGTTGATCGTCCCTCAATCAACAACCATTGCTCATTGTTTGCTCATGCACAATCATCGTGCATGAGCGGTTGGTCAACAATTGCTGACCATTCATGCATGATGCATGTGCATGAAGTCCCCCCCCCCCCCCCTTATATATATTTTTTTTATTATTAAAAGAAACACACGTGGTCAGCAACAATCGCGGACCATGTGCACATTGATTAATTAACTAAATAAAAAATAATTAATCAATCCATTATATATATATATATAATGACATAATCTTTATGTATGCATTTGGAATACATTAACATATATTCACTTTGGGCATGCGTGTGCATCATATGCACATAAGCTCATGACTATATTACAAATTAAATCAAATCCCTCATTTAATTTAATTTCAAGTCGACACAATTTGATTGCAATAATTGCAAACACATTTGCAACATTATTTCTCTCTTGTTCCACGTTATCCTAATTGTTTATGGTGTGTAACATCCCTAAGTTCATCATTAAGCTGGTAGTAAGACTTGTACTAACACATTAGTACTCCTAAAAGAATCAATTGTCCTAATTTAATCTTTGAGTTATACAAGTCATGATTAACATCTAGCAATATGCAATAGCTACCCAAATAGTATAAATGCTTTCGGAACATAATGAACTTGTCAGTTTTGGCTACAGTGTAATGTAATCCCTTTGTCTTACTATATCGCGATCAAACAAAGACCATGGAATATTTGTCAAGTCAGAAATTCGATCATATATACAAATTGGCAAAAGAATGCTTCAAATGCCATAACTTTGCCCAAATGGACACTTAAATGCCATAACTTATGAAATGTACACTTAAGTGTCACATTCAAAGAAAAATAGATCACTTGAGTGCCACTCTGGCCAAAGTCCGGCCAAAATGCCGACATGACATTTTTCCGGTAAAGCGCGCCCAAAACGACGCCGTTTTGCACGTTGACGTGGCCAAATAATGCAAAAAGGGCGTCGTTTTTTGCTGACATGGAAAATAAATAATAAAAAAATTAATTAAATTAAATTTAGTTAAAATATTTTAAAACAATAATTTTAAAATTAAATTTAGTTAAAATAATAAAAAATAATGATTAAAAAACTAAAAAATTAAATATATATATAAAGAGGGAACCAGGGGGTAGGGGGGAGGCGGTTGAGGGATTAGCCCTCAGCTATCGCCGCCGCAGCCGCCCCGCCGCCATCGGGAAGGGCCAGTGACAGCGGGGGGAGGGTTGGCCGGGGTAGCCGGGCCCTGGCCAGGGGCCAGCGACCCCGGCCGACCGGCGGCGAGGGCTGCCGACCATCGCCGGATCTAGGCGAGGGCTCATGAGCCCTCGCCACCGGTCGGGCCAGCAACAGCGAGGCAACGGTAGTGGCGGCTGAGAGCTAAGGGTTGAGGGCTGATCCCTCAGCCGCCTCCCCCCTCCCCCCCCCCCCCCCCCGGTTCCCTTTTTTATTTTATTTTTTTAATTTTTTTAGTTTTTTAATTATTATTTTTAAATATTTTAACTAAATTTAATTTTAAAATCATTATTTTAAAATATTTAACTAAATTTAATTAATTAATTTATTATTTTTTTACCACGTCAGCTCAAAACAACACCGTTTTTGCATTATTTGGCCACGTCAACATGCAAAACGGCATCGTTTTGGGCTCGCTTTGCCGGAAAAATGCCATGTCGGCATTTCGGCTAGACTTTGGCCGAATTGGCACTCAAATAATCCTTTTTACTCTGATTTTGGCACTTAAGTGTACCTTTCATAAGTTATGGCATTTAAGTATTCATTTGTGCAAAGTTATGGCACTTGAGGGGTCTGCACGTGTGTACAAATCTAATTTACATGCATTTTATTCGAGACATAAACAATTTATTCTCTATTACAATCCCGGCTGAGGATTTCAATACAGTGTCATAATTAGATCGCATAGGACATCATTATTATACCTTGCATGTAATAAAGAAACATATTTCCTATTGCACACACATGCAACTTCGTATATGAACAAACTATGACCATCAAATATAAAGACAAATTAACAACCCGACATTACGTGCACCTGTGAACCATAGTTGTTCGACACATAAGTTCATATTGTGCCTCGAGTCTAAGGATTATTTACATAAGACCAAAACATGAACAATTAGACATTGACCACGCTAAAAGCTTCCATGTCGCTAATCATTCCATATGCGTCATGTTTAATGAACTTATCTAATACAAACATTTATGTTCTTAACTCAAGCATCACAATACCCAATGACTTGTGACTCATCATTCCCTTGAGTATCCATTACTTAGTGGTAAAATTATGAACACACTAGTTTCAACAGAATTACTAATATCCACTCAATAATCCATCGGTCGGAAACAATATAAAGATTCAGTCTAACTATGAACCCGTCACTTATATTCTTAACATCTCAAGAATAGGTCTACTTGCAACTAATCTTATGGAATCATTCATAAATATAAAATAATTAGACAAAAGAATTAATATGTCATTACCATTAATTAAATAATAATAATGATAGTACAACTAAAATCCATAACATGTAACTATTACATAGTAGTTTTAAGGCATACATCCAACAATCTCCTGCTTACACTAAGCCAACTTATCTGGTACCTCAAACCTATTTTGTCAATATGCCTTTCAAAAGAAGACTGAGGTAAAGCCTTAGTAAAAGGATTTTTTGCAAGGCGATATCACATCTCCCAACAATTTCTCTGATGAGATGGAAGCGTCTTTCAATGTACTTAGACTTTTGGTAAGACCTTGGTTCCTTTGCTTGAGCTATCACCCCATTGTTGTCACAAAACAATATAGTCAGTTGCTCAATTGAAGGAACGACTCTAAGTTCATAAATAAACTTTTTCATCCAAGTAGTTTCCTTTGTTGTTTCAGAAGTGGTTACATACTATGCCTCAGTGGTGGAATCGGCAGTTATGCTTTGTTTGGAACTTTTCCAACTAATTGCACCACCATTGAATGTAAAGACAAACATAGACAAAGACTTATAATCATTAGGATCTAATTGAAAATCGGAATCTATATAAGTTATAACTTTAAATTCTCCTTCTCCATATATCAAGAATAAATTCTTAGTCCTTCGCAAGTACTTAAGAATATTCTTGACTACTATCCAGTGCTCTTGTCCTAGATCAGACTGATATCCGCTAGTAATACTTACAGCATGCGTAATATTAGGTCTAGTACATAGCATAGCATACATTATGCTTCCAATAACATATGCATATGGTATCTTCGCCAACAGTTCTCTTTCTTCAAGAGTGTTGGGACACATCTCCTTAAAAAGACGGATCCCTTGCCTAAAAGGCAATAATCCTCTCTTGGAACATTGCATGTTTTAACACTTTGTCTATGTACATAGACTATGAGAAGCCAATCAATCGTCTTGATATATCTCATAGATCTTGATACCTAAAATGTAGGTTGCCTCTCCTAAATCTTTCATGGAGAATTTATGCGACAAGAATAGTTTTATCGATGATGTCATCGGTACATCATCCCCAATCAAAAGTATATCATCAACATACAAAACTAAAAACGCAATTGCACTCACATTGATCTTTTTGTATACACAAGGTTCATATAGATTTTTTATGAAGCTAAACGATTTGACTATCTCATCAAAATGGATGTTCCAACTTCTGAAGGCTTGTTTGAGTCCACAAATAGATCTCTTAAGCCTACACACCTTCCAATTTTCACCATTGGATTCAAAACCCTATGGTTGTTCCATATAGATATCCTCCTCAAGAAAACCATTTAGAAAAGTCATTTTAACATCCAGTTGGAATATCTCATAATCAAGGTGTACAGCTATAACCAACATAATCCGAATATAATTTAGCATGGCCACATGTGAGAAAGTTTCGTCATAATCAATTCCTTCTTTCTGACGATATCCTTTCGCCACCAACTGTGCTTTGTAAGATCCAATTTGACCTTCAGCATCCATCTTCCTCTTAAATATCCATTTACAACCAATTGGTACAATACCATTAGACAGATCAACTAAGGTCCAAACATCATTGGAATGCATTGAATCTATTTTAAATTTCATGGCTTCTAGCCATTTGCCAGAATCGATGTCCGACATCGCCTCCTCATAGGTTTTAGGATCACCAGGTTGATCATTATCATTCACAATAAATAATGGTTCAATATGATCAACCAAGTGTCTATAACGAGCAGGTGGGCGAGACGTTTTCGCACTTCTCCTAAAATGTTGTGTATCAGAAGCTCCCACTAAATCAGATATTGATTTCTAAACTCAATTGTTTGGTACTTTATTTTTTTTTCTTGTAAGACTATTTTCCGCCCAACGCCATCTCTTTGGACAAACTGATTCTCTAGAAAAGAAGCGTGCTTGCTTACCAAAATTTTTTGATCTGAATGAAAATAGAAATATTATCCAAGAGTTTCCTTTAGATATCTAATTAAGGGACCTTGTTTGGATCTTGCCTCCAATTTTTCCATGTTCAACTTTTTCACGAAAGTTGGATAGTCCCAAATTTTAATATTATTAAGACTAGGTTTCCTACTATGCCATATCTCATAAGGTGTAGTTGGAACGGATTTGGATGGTACTCTGTTCAGTATATATACAGCTGTCTCAAGGGCATATCTACAAAGGAATATTGGCAAATCGGTGTAACTCATTATAGATCGCACCATATCTAATAAAGTACAATTTCTTCGTTCAAATACACCATTATGTTCTGGAGTTCCAGGAGGTGTCCATTGTGATAAAATGTCATTTTTAAGATAGTCCAGGAATTCAGTACTAAGGTATTCACTTCCTCGATCTGATCAAAGAGCCTTAATACATTTTCCTATTTGTTTCTCAACTTCGGTCTTGAATTCCTTGAACTTTTCAAATGATTGAAATTTGTACTTCATTAGGTATAGATAACCATACTGTGACTTATGATCGGTGAAGGTAATGAAGTAATTATAACCACCTCTAGTAGTTTCATTAATTGGTCCACATACATTTGTATGTATTAATCATAATATGTCCGCACTTCACACACCGTGTCCCACAAAGGACGCTTCGGTCATTTTTCCTAAAAAAACATGCCTCACAAGTCGAGTATGACTCAAAATTTGAAGGATCAATGTACCAATCATTACTCAACTTGTAATTCTATCTCCTCCTACATGACCTAATCGGAGATGCCAAATACACTTTTTATTTGGATTGTCTCTATGGCGTTTATTAGTTATGGCATTTATATCAATTCTATTTTGCTTATTGACATCAGTAATCACATTACCAGACATTGTAATGGTATAAAGATTATTGGTTAATAAGCTAGAACCAACACATCTTCTATTATGATAAATAGAACATATATCATCAGCAAAAGAAAATTCATAATTCCTTTTACCCAAACAAGGTATAGAGATGATGTTCCTAACATCATTCTTATAATGCAAACAGTTCTTTAAAACCAATACATGTCTAGAAGGCAAACATAAACGAAAAGTCTCCATAGCTAACGCAGTAACTCTTACTCTAGTGGCAAATGTCAAGACAATCTCATTTCGTCCTAGCATCCTGCTTGTTTCCAAATTTTGCAAAGACATACAAATCTGTGAAGTTGCAGCAGAATCTAGAACCCATGAGCTAGATTCAGCACTAACCATAAGATTAGTTTCAATAAGCATAGGCATCATACCTTCATAAGGTTGGTCATTAGGCTTGACCTTCAAGCTTGCGAGGTATTTCTTATAGTTTCTCCTCCAGGTCCCCTTAACACCACAATAATGACATCTCCCTTTATCAATCTTAGGTTTTGGTTGCTCAACAAGTTTGATAGGCCTCTTCCATTTGTTTTTCTTTAAAACAGTCTTACCCTTGAAGAAAAAGCCTTAGCCAAAGCCACTACATTTGGTCTCGTGCTGTGCATTTCCTTCTCATAAACTATCAATATGCTATGTAACTCAGCGAGAGTTTTCTCTATCCTATGCATGTGAAAGTTTTGGAAAAAACCAGAAAATGAATCGAGTAAAGATTGGAGGATCAAATCCCCAGCTAACTCGTTGTCCATAACGAGATTCAGCCTAGCCAATTCTTCAATGTGCCAGATCATTTTCAAAGCATGGTCATTAACTGATGATCTTTCAGCTATCCTCATACGGTATAATGTCTTAGATATTTCATATCTAGAGGTTCGACAATTCTCATCAAAGTATTCTTTTAAGTGCAAAATGATCGACCTTGCATCTTCCATAGATTCATACTTCTTATATAATTCATTATTCACTGAAGCTAACATATATGACATAACTTTTAAGTCATTGTCACACCACTTAACATAAGTGATACACTCCTCTTGGGTCTCACCTTCAGGAAAGGAGGTTGGCATCTTTTCATCAAGCACATACCCACTTTTTTCTAAATTGAGAACAATTCTCAAATTCCTCACCCAGTCAGTGAAATTTGGTCAAGTCAAACAATTCTTGTCAAGTATAGAAGCGAGTGGGTTTGTTAGCCATTGTATCTTTCAAATAAATATTCCATTTTGGCCTTTAAATGAAATAAATCCTCCCACTAAATTTATATTTGAATCTCATACTCCTTAAGATGGGAAGTGGTAATTTTTGTTGGGTAAAGATTACCAGTGGGGATTGAAGTCCCACTAACCCAAAGCCCACCTCACCTAGCAATTATTGGTGTTCTATGAACTTAGTGAGTGAACCAACTTGTTCAACGCATCATATGTGAGTCCCAATCATAACTTCGGCCTCTAAACTATGAAAGCCTCACCTAATAGTTATTGGCATTATAATCATAGTTAAGGCTGGCCCATCATCTCATGTAAGTATTAAAAGCACAAACAATTCCCTCACCTAATAGTTATTAAAAATCATTTAGCTCCAACCCCATAGCACCACATGCATAATAGAGTGGTCCAATATTATGAATGGTAATTAACTCCTATGTATCCATAGCTGGTCAGTTAACCACTATAATATTGGATTAACCACAACGATGGAAGGCGACAAGTTTGAAACCCGTTTCGACTTAATATTACTAATAAAGAGATTTGGGTCATTATTAACGGTCTCACTTTTTACATTAACCGATTTAACACGCATGATAACATAAACACAACAAATAAGTATATATCACATAAATATCTATCCTATGTGGTGATCATGGAATTATAGTTCAATGGGTCTCGAGCCAAAAAGACCTATTAGCCATTTTAATGTTTTAATAATAGAGACCTACCATTCGTTTCTTCTTAAATCTTTTTACTCTTCAAAGACCGGGCCCATAGAGCTCACCAACTTAATGACTCCTCTAATGGCTCCTCCTCTCTTGTAGCATTTACATCAACAATTGATATACTAAACTATGCTAAAATTAAATTTCATAAAAATAAATATAAAATGAAGGATGTAACCTCCATTTAATAATTACAACCCCAAAAAGAATACCTATAATCATCATACATTCATACATACAACAATCATACTGATTAGGGATTTTTCTATGATCACCACCCTTTCTTACGAGCCATAAATTCAAAATTTAAAGCTCCAGAAAATATAAATAAAATTCTGCATTTATATTAAATTTACAGCCAAACAATGCAAACCATGTCAAGAAATCGAAATCAATGAAGCAAATTTCACGAGTGTGATTCCGAATGGAAGTTGCGTTGTCAACTTTAAATTCACAATCATGAATCATTCGTAGAATATAAACACAAAATATAACAAGTTATGGATTTTTTATTCAAAATTGATTTAATTCTAACTTTTGCTTAGTTTATTAAATTTATCACATAAATTAATCAACTTCTATAGGCCACATAAGAGCAAGAGATTCTCTTAACAAAAAAATAATTTGGTTATTAGAACACAAAAATATCTTTGAACTATAAATCAATTAAACGCACGAAAAACACCTAAGGTTGGCTCTGATACCACTGTTGGGGTTTCATGAATAGTCTCCATTGTACACATATTGTCCGCTTTGGACACTAAGTCATCACGGTTTTGTTCCTCTTGAGGCAGCTCATACTACCCCAAGCAAACGCGTATATACAGTCTAGAGGAACCCAAGCCTTATAAGCTAGCCCAAGACTCCCTCCCTAAGCGATGTGGGACAAGAGAGGGACCCCTTCCTTGTGTACATCCGAGGACCGTTGCTTGGGCCATCACACTCTCCACCTCTTAACAAAACAATGTCCTCGTTGTGGCCTCACACAAGGTCGGTAGTCAGAACAGCGTTCTAGCTGTGGTCTCACACACGATCAGGAGTCGGCTATGATACCACTTGTAACAACCTAAGTCTCCACTATACACATATTGTTCGCTTTGGACATTAAGTCCTCACAATTTTGTTCCTCTCAAGGCAGCCCATACTACCCTTAGAAAACGCATATGTACATTTTAGAGGAACCCAAGCCTTATAAGCTAGCTCGAGACTTCCTCCCTAGGCGATGTGGGACAAAAAAGGGACCCCTTCCTTGCGCACGTCCGAGAACTGTCGCTCGGGCCATCACACAGTGGGTCCAAGCACCTAGTGCTCATTGGCAAAGGTCAAACCCATGGCAAAGGATGAAGAAACTTTATCGGCAATTATAATTAACCTACAAATCCAAGAGAAGGTAATTTACTCATGTGATAAATTATAATTTATGTCATGTCCTAAGTAAAAGAAATACTTATGAAGGCATTAATGCGCACGAATACTTTTCTGCCTCGGTCAGCCGTCATTCAATTGAAATGTTGATTGTTCACACCACAGGTTCAAGATTGAACAAAATTTGACTTCTATTAAATGGACTTATGTACTTTGATTAATAATGGATCACATTTTAATTTTAGTTACTATGGCGAGAAAAGTGATCCCAAAATTCAAATCTAGGAAGAGTACCTGCAACTTTCACTTTGAAGTGTCAGCCCTGGTCTTGTAAGTCAATACTTCGACTTCTTAGTCCCTCTTTTGCCCTCGTTCTCCTTTGGTGACTTTGGATTGGATGATCTTCTGCATTCCCGTTATCCTCATCCCTAAAAGCTAAGAGAGTACAGCGAACACTACAATAGTGAGACGCTTGCAAACATACAATCTACAGTTTGCTTCCATCTATTGTTGAGAACAGTGCAAAATCGTTCTACACAAGTATGTGTCTTAAAGTATACCGCCTAGATACAACATCCTTCTCATCCAGGACACCACGTGACTTTCCAGATACACAAAGACGCTATCCAATGTCATGCTTGCTTTTGAGAATGTAGCTTGACATACTACTGCTATTCGTGTGGATTCCTTCTGGATGCAAGATGTGCAATAGGAACTCTGCCTGACCAAGATTGACCTGCAAAGGGGGAGTTTCAACATTTTGCCCACAAACATTCATTCACCTCCTTTAATGAGAGTGAGAAGTTGTTGACACCTAAATTTTTGCCCAAAAATCATTTCCAAAAAATGGGAACTTGTTTTTCCAAAAAAAAAATATTTCATGTCAAATTCTTAGGTATTTAGTATATTATTTTTTTAAAATGGAAGATGTTTTTCATAAAATAAAAAATAAAAAATAAAAAGAAGCAAGTTGGGGCTAATGATCTAAATTGACTAGCCAAGTCCAGGAGGTCAGATTGGAATTCAAATGGCAAGTTGGGGCCAAAATGCAATTTTCAAAAGCTGAGGGACCAATTTCGTAAATTTTACAAAATTTGCACCTGAGCTCTTAAATCATCGTCTCAGCCCCTAATTGAATTGAAATTGAAATTGAGCTTGGGTCAGGTCCAATTAATCAAATTGGGCAAAAAAGACCAAATTGCATTGAATTTGACATTCTCGGATAAAAAAATTGCCAACTTTGAGGGACTCCCTTACAAAATTGGATGGAGACAATTGCAAAACTAATATACATGAGCTTGCTAATTGATTAAAAACCGCAGTCAAATTGATGGATTAAAGCACTCAAATCTGCAGCCAAAACTTAGTCCACGAGTTGGTCTCAATTTGGAGTTGCTGAGTAAGTAACTTGGTGGCCCCACCATATCCTCCTCAGCTACCCAACCAGCCCGATCTCTACACATGATGGAAGATCATTATTGGTATTGCAAGTGGACAAACATTGGTTAGGGATAAGTTGCTGAAGGCATGGGAAAATTGCACCAAATCCGCACACTCAACAGCTGCAAAAGTTGAAATTTGGCTAAGTCAGAAAGTGGGTGAACTAGCTCAATTGGCGGGCTTGGTAGGTGGACAAAAGACCGACCAAAATTCCCTTAAATCAAATCTCTTTGAGGGCATGAAAGGGAGGAGACAGTAAGGAGAAGAGGGAGCTCACAGTTGTTCTCCAAAAACACCTCCAGAAGCAAGTCAAGAAAGTAAAAACCCAGAAATTTCATATCGGCCTTTAAAGAGAAAAGGGAAAGTTTTACAAATTTAGAGCCAAAATTAGCCAAAATCTTCAACTAGAGAATGAAACTTCACTCAAAGATATTTTCATCCATAGGTCACACATCCCAAATGGAGTTTTGGAAGGTCTCCTAAAGCCACACCTTCCTAGCGGGCCAAGAAACACTGGAAATTTTCTAAATGTTGAGCCTGGTTGTTCAGGAGTGATGGAAAGCGAGTGTTTTTAAGAAAGTTGAGAGACAAATGAAGAAAAGATTGAATTTTACCCCCCAAGATATTATACATATAGTTTGGTTTTGTGTTAAGTTTTCCAACAAAAGAGGTCTTGAAATCTAATTTTAGAGATTAACGAAAACCTTCGTTATCAGTTCTTTTTTCTGCGGATCTCATTTTCAGTTTAAAGGTGCCAACTTCCACGTGCCCTCCCGAGGATAATTTCTTGATTTCCTCAGCCAAGAACCACTTGCAAAAGAAACTAAGAAGTAAGGTAAGCATTCTAGACGTACTTTTGCTTGAGCTTAAACATGTTTTAGCAATGAAAAATCAAGAGGAAAACTAATTCAAAAAACTGATTTTGAGGTTGGAATATTTTTAGGTGTTAAAATCTCTTCAAAAGTCTTGCATGTTTGATTTACTATACTCCATTTTCATGCATTACTTGTATTTGTGACTTTGATTAATGTTATATGAGAGTACAAATGATGCATAGGTCAGCCCGTTTTAGTCTTTAAATCTCCGTGTGAACTATGAGATCGTCTAAAACTTGGGCCAAAAAACAAGGTCATGTAATATTATTTGTCTGACTTGTATCGATTTTCCTTTTTCGCATTTATTTTTAAGACATTTTAATTTATTGGATGTTTACTTACCGCACCACTTTTTATTAATTTGAGCATAAATTTCTCTTCTAAATTAAGTTAGGACTAGTCTAGACATTAAGAAAAACAAACCTACAAAAACATTTGCATGGACACTTAGCGGTTTTATAAGAATTATAATTGGTGTCGTGACCAGATTTTTTCGGGTTCACCACCTAAAATTAGGTTAATAGATTACTAAGTCTTTAAGCTTAGCTCAGGCTCTCTCAAGCCCATATCAATTCACGACTTAGGTTTGAATTTTTTAACATTCAAATGATTTTCAATCAGAAGTCGCCACTAATCTATTTTTGGTGGGTCGATTAGAAACCCAAGTAAAGTAACGAGAGATTTACTTTACTCCTACAAACCAAAAATTTAAGAGTTCGGGGACTTTGTTACACCAGACTATCCTAGTGCCATTTAGGTATCTTTTTATTTCATTTTCAAAAAATGTTTGGCAATTGAATTGATTTTAATTTAATTTCATAACATGTGAGGCGATCATACATGTGCGCATACCACCAATTTAACACTCAAGAAAGCAATTAAATATTGCAAAACATACCTAGAAGTAACAAAAGCATCTGCATTGTTAAATCAGAATTCACATCAACAACCCTAGATATGATTTCTAATTAACACGCAATTTCAATTTTTGTTTTCACTTTATTTAATGAAAATCATGCGATGCATGCTAATAATCTAATATGACATGGCAGCATGACCTAAACTATATGACATGAAGAAATGCAATAATTAAATGCAATCTAAATGACATAATTCTAATGACATGCAATGCAATGCAATGACATACTAAAATGACACGCAACATACAATTTAGTATGTGAGTTATATGTCATGCGACATTTATTAAATGACTTAATCTAATAACGAGGAAGTTCTAATTAAATGAACCTAATAAAAACTAAATGACTTGCATTTGATATTTCTATTTAAAAATGTAAAAATGATCTAGCTAGATTAAAATTCTAATTTAAACTAAGGATCAAGTCACATTAAATCCTAATTTAAACTAAGATATTATCTTAATCTAACATGCAATTTATCTAACATGCAATGACGTGCAAAGAATGCCCTAATTCAACATGATATATGCATGATGATTTTTTTTGTATTTTTATATTAATTTCGAAATTAAAATTTCACATGCAATTCAAATAATGATAAAACTAACAAACTAAATGAATGCACTTTTTTTGTTTTGTTTTTTTTTTTTATATTTTTCTAAATTCGGAATAAAATCCCTATTCTAGATATGCAAGATAACGAGAAATATTCTAAAACAAACTGAATCCTAATTCAAATATTTTTTAGATTTTTTAGTGGTTTTAAAAAAAAGCAATTATCAACTAAATCTAAACAATCAAGATATTCAATCAAATAAAGAATTACAATGATTGAAAAAATAACATGTCATCTCACAAGTTAAATTAACAATTACTATAATCCTGAATGTCACGACAAGAAGATCAAAATAACTAAAAATCTTATCCAAATTCTTACGGATCAAATTAATAGTTATATTGATTCAACATTAATGTGCTATCAACAAAACCCCAAGAATTAATACAATTAAAAAAATGACCCGATATCTTACGGGTCAAATTAATAATTACAATAATCTTAGGGAATACCCCTATAGATAATGCCTGTAAGATATTTTGAAATAAGCATCGACATCCGATATTACAATGTAAATGAATTAAAGAAAGCTATCAAATAAAGCACAATAAATAAATGAGAATAATAATATTACTAATAATAATAAACTAATCTACCTAATTGGATTTCCTTTTTTTTCTTTTTTCTTTTCCTGCTTTCTTCACCCACGGCTGAGCAGCTTCGGTGGATCACCGGGGGTTGGGTCGTCGGCGTTCAGAGCTCCGACAAAAACCAACAACAAGCTGATCGGCGGTGAGCGGTGTCGTCGCGAGGAGCAGTAGCAAACAGCCTCGCTCGGGCTTGGGCTCGGGCTCAAGCAAAGAGCGAAGCAGCTCAACTCGAGCTCGAGCAGAGGATCGGGGTCGGGCTGTTGCTACAGCAGGCGCTGGTTCTGGCGAGAGGATCGAATCGGGGTGCGAGCGTCGCGTCGTGGCGCAAAGCGAGGGCGGTGTCAGATCTGGGTCTTCAACGAGGCTCGGCACCGGCGAAGATCTGCAAGCGGAGACAAAACAGGGACAGCAGCAGCGTCGTCGGAGCAGAAGGGCCGCGATCTAGCTTAGGTCAAGATTCGGGGGAGGTGCAGCAACAGGCGGCACGGGGAAAGAGGCAGCAGGAGGCTCGCAGGCCGGTGTTGGGTGGCCGGTGCAGCTGAGCAGCGATGCTTGGAGACGCCGAGCAGGGGCTCGGATGCGTAGCAATGGTGGACGAGGTCGCAATCAGCAGGGCAAGCTCCTGTGGATCGAATAAAGGGTGCAGATCCGGCTCAAGCGACCGCGGAGGCGCGGCAGATCTGGGTGGCGCTGAAAGGCACGGTGGCGACGTCCGGCAGGCAGGAGACGGAGCGCAGGCAGACGGCAGCAAGTCGTCGAAGAAGAAGACTCTTCTTCTTCTTTTTTTTAATTTTTCTTTTTTCCTCTCTCTCTCTCTCTCTCTCTCTCTCTCTCTCTCTCTCTCTCTCTCTCTCTCTCTCTCTCTCTCTCTCTCACCTGTCTCTCTCACGTCACTTTCCTTCTGTTTTCTCTCTTTTTTCCTTTGACTTTTCTTCTCCTTTTTGACGAAGAGAAAATCTAGAAAAACACCCCTCCCCCAAAAGCCTTACGTACCCACCCTTTTATAGGCCAAAACAAAATGCAATCCTTTGTGAATATTTCATCCGACGAAAAGATTGCCTATAACCTCCTAATCACCAAAATATTTTTATTCTCCTTATCTCATAAATATTTTCTACTGATTTTTAAAGATAAAATCATAACCCCAATTTTCTTAAATTCCAAAAATTCTCATTTCAAATCTCAATTTCAGAAAATGGGCTTGGGCCAATTTGTACTCTTTATGGGCTTAGTCCGACCTGTTAATTTAAAACTCAAAAACACAAATTCGACCCATCCGCCACCAGTCCAGTAAACAAATGTAAAAAATGCAAATTAAAAACAAATGCACCTAAATTTATATGATATGCAATTAATATTTTTTTTCAAGGACTAAATTAACCCATGGTTTTCTATGCAATAAATGACTAATCGGGTCGCCAAAATTTAGGTGTCAACAATTGGTAATCAAAATTGTGTGGCCATTTAGATAAACAACCTTCCAAATTAATGGTACCGTAAGGGCGTTAATATAAATATTTGCGTAAATAAGTCCTCGGTCTTAGAAATCTTTGATTGCGTAGGAATCGAGACAACACTCTCGCATCTTGATTGGTTTCTAGCCGACCCCCATAGGCTAGTGGCGACTTTTAGAAATACATAGGTTGTTAAGAATTCAAAGTCCAATGTCACGCGAAGTATGAACTTGGGAGAGCCTACACCTAATTTAGGGCCAATGGTCCGCCTCTTTAAACAAATACCCCTAAACCTTTTTCCTTTTCCCCCAGACGGAAAAAAAAGAGGTCATGATAGGAGTGACATTAAGTGCAATGATACAGATGTCCAATCACAGGGGAGTTATACTGCTCTACGTGCTGGTTCTTTCTCCACAAGAAGTATGGAGTCGTCCCAAGAGATCCAATGCCACCTCTTTCACCCTCACCACCCCCTCGGGCCCCCTGTCAATAAATCAGGTAATCAGTTCAGATGTAGTATATGCAAGGATTTTTTCTATACTTACTGCTATGGTGAATGCAACTTGAATGCCAACCTACATTGTATGTGCTCTGATCCTGCCTCTGGAAGATCAGGAGGGGAGATTGGGAGACTTTCAATGATTAATTACCTCTTTCGTAAATACAAACTTTCATCCTTCCACACAGACATGGAGATCCGCATCCCTTGGATAGTTTGCGAGGAGAGAAACCTTTGCAATTAATTCCATGGTTGTCTTTGTTGCTCTTTCTTTCTCCGCGAATCATGTGGCCTTTTTATCCACCGAGATTGAGCACTGATCTCCAACCTAAGCACCCTCTCACCCTCGCTCCCATTTCTGATTCCACAAATAACGGAATCAACTATATGAGTCATGAACGTCAACTCCATCTTAACAGATAATGTCCTCTTAAGATACTTGCACATCTCGAGGAAGGAGCAACTGCAACCGTTGGACATTTCTCACACAAGCATGAGTTGAAACTTTAATGGGGTTTCACGTTGCTATTTGGTGAAAAAGAAAAGGTCCAGGCTATCATGCCTTTTAGCCAACTGCAAAATTTGAGCTCCAGAAATCATGCTCCAGTTGACTGCAATGAGAGATATGGGGTTGGTCCCACCCGCAGAAATCTGATAACTGAACATTACAAAGCCGCTTTCTTCATAAAAGCAAACTACTTCAGTTAAGTTTCTTGTGTCTGCTAACTATTTGGGGGGGTTGTGGCTTTCACCGTTTCAACCAAAAGCTGCTTCCAAATCTTGCTTTTCCGTTGGTAAGAATGATAGATTCTTCTTCCAGGAGTCAAGGATTCCTCTGAATCATCACATTCTTTGAATAATTGGGTAAGTTTGGCTATAGCAAAAGAGGAGAATGTCCAAATTCTGCCATCGATGAAGTCATGATTGTACGAAATACCAGTAGTTGTCCACATATTGTCCGCTTTGGACACTAAGTCCTAACGGTTTTGTTCTTCTCATGGCAGTCCATACTACCCAAGAAAACGCGTATGTATAGTTAGAGGGCCCATAGCCTTATAAGCTAGCCTAGGACTCTCTCTCTAGGCGATGTGGGACAGGAGAGGGATTCCTTCTTTGCGCACGTCCGGGGACCGAGGCACGAACGCACCGCCATCTCTTCTCCCCGCGCACTGCCGCTTGGGCTGTCACACTCTCCTCGCCTGCATACTGCCAAGACGATCTTAATCCGTCCCTCCATACTGCCCCAGGTCTAGGTTGTCACACTATGTGGGCAACCTTTCCAAGTGAAATTGGAGCAAGTGGAAGAAGAACCTGGCGGCACTGAGCTAGATGAAGAAATTCAACGTGTAAAGAAAGAAGTCGATGCAATGCACATAAGGGAAGGAAGTTGAGGTAGAAGTACATCAAACTGATGATGAGATTGGAGGTCTTAGAGAGCAAACGTGCAAAAGTAACCTCGAGAAGCTAAGAGGTCATGGTTATATGCAAAACGAGTCGTCCTACCGATTCATCTTATTCAGTTACATTTATTTTCACTTAAGAACTTGAATGGACAGATATATTGATGTTCCATCTATGTTTGTATATATTATAAGTTTGAGATGGTCTATTTTTCGAAATTCATTATGTAAGGTAAACTATTAATCATATGAATCTAAATTGTGTAGTAGATGATGGAAATCCATACATGCATGCTGGTCTCGGTTTAAGAATCTAGGGTTGCACCTTGCTCTTTGGTTGGTCTTGCGGCATTGGTTCAACGTTGATTGAATTTGCAATTGTACTAGTCTCGGTTTGAGAATCTAAGGTTGCACTTGCCGGTCAACATCACCCTTCACTAACTAATCATCTCCTTTAGAATTTTGGGTTGCATCGTTTTTCCCATTAATTTGCTCAATTTTTTTCTTTTTTTCTTTTTTCTTTTTTTATTTTTTATTATTTTGCATCAATTCATGTGTACTACACGATCCCAGGTTAAAAATGAAAATTTTCAAGGCTTTATGTGTAATCACAACTCTCTCTCTCTCTCTCTCTCTCTCTCTCTCTCTCTCTCTCTCTCTCTCTCTCTCTCTCTCTCTCTCTCTCTCTCTCTCTCTCTCTCTCTCTCTGTGTGTGGAGGGTGAGTTTATTCGGCATTGAGCTTGTATGGCTTTTGATGAGAGAGAGAGAGAGAGAGAGAGTGCTGCAAGCATTGAAACTCATCTTGACAGCCTTCACGGTGGCGTTCCTGAGCGCCGTGTTTCGAGCTCTTGACGTCTTGATATGGAGGCCGCAAAGGCTATAATCGAAGCTCTAGGAACAACGCATTCGAGGGCCTCTAGGTTCTTTTCTCATCGACCGTGAGAAAGCTTCAGTCACACTCCACCACACCCTCAAAATCACGATCACAAGGAGATCAAGAGGCCATAACGCCCAACTGCTCCTCCAAGCTCTTCTCATTCCTAGATTGCTAGAGACAACAATATGGTAATTAAATTAATTAAGCATATGGCACTTAGTGTAAGAATTATTGTGTTGCCCACATGATATTATTAATTGATGGTTTAATAAATATTTAATACTAAAATATATTGGTTATGAGAAGCTACAACTCTAATAAAATTGTACAATCCTCATTGAAAAGTTATTGTTCTTCTGAAGAAGTGTGACTATCATAGAAGTTAAAATGCACTTTTGATGGAAAACACCCTTTGATAGCATGTATAAATAAGAATTTGGTCTTTTCTCTATCCACAATGTGAAAAGAATGTTGTACTTTGTCCTCCATCAGATAAAATACATTAAAGAAAAGTGGGTTAAGGGAAAGAAATTGGATTTTTACGCTTCTTCAATATTTTCTCAACAATTATCTTCAAGGTATTACTACAGATAAAAGTATGTCTTCATCTTTCTCATCATGAAAATCATAATGATAAAAAATCTTGTGTTTTGTATTTTCATATAAAAAAAAATTGTTATCGCTTACACTCATTTGTAATGGGATCTATTTTTGGTTAGTCAAATGGTTAATGTATTGTTTACTTTTCCGTTTTTCTGGGTATTTAGGGACTCTGTTTATGGCCTCAATGGGGAACATGCAAATCTCGTACTTGTACGATGTGGAGGCGGTGAAGGAGATAAGTCCGTGTACTTCGTCGCACTTTGGAAAGCCTTCTTACGAGTGGAAGCTGTTGGCTGCTTTGCTTGGCCAAGGAATTGCGAACTACAACGGTACCAAATGGGCTTCCCAGAGATAGATTCTTTGTTGGCCGTCCAAGCAGCTTTCCAAGATCGACATAGCTAGAAAACTCGAACATGATGAGGAGAATACGAAGATTTGTATACCTGATTTTGAATTCATTGTTCTTGGAGCAAAATGACAACAATTCGAGCCTTTAATGCTGAAGATCTTCTTGTCTATGACCCTTGGTTCCTAGCCCGATGAAACCGCCACTCACAGCTAGCCTTATGTGAGTTAAGAGAGAATTTTGGAAGAGTGAGGGCTAGAGGAGAGACCTTAGCGCTATTTATAAAGTTTTGGACGGGCCCTCTCATCATGAGCCAAGCTCAATTCGGCCCACATAATCCAGGCCCGTATTCGACTATTAATAAAACTTTATGCCTTACCTTATTTTACCAATGCCATAAAACAGTAATTACAATCTCAATTAATGTAACCCACATAAAGAAACTCTTACATTCTCCCACTTGGGTTATATTAATTGAGACTGTACTTTATGTGCGCACCTTTATGTTGGTCTAGTGGCAATTCTTAATAGTCAATCCTATTCCATAAAGTCTCCAACACCGAATCATGGCGATAACTACATGTATTCATACAGATCCTTCCATGGTCACAAATGCTTTCAACTTTATTGATATGGATTCAATATTGTTGTGTGGCAAACGGATAACTCTTCATAAGGAGTAATACCTTATGTGTTATCTCCCTTGTCAGTCATTATTCTCTTACCTCAAGTGTCACAAAAAACTGATGTGCCACTAGAGAATATCCTTATAGTTCTAATGAACCCACATATGTTTTATCGTTATGGTTAACATTTCTTTATGTGTAATCAAGACATATGTTCAAGGCTGATAACCAGATGCCCCCAGCCTTCACTCAAAGCTTACACAATACCTTGAGATTTTCATTACATATAATCAATTCAATATGGTGACCACACATTCATGAACACTTTATTGAATTTGCAACATATATAAGCTTTATTAGAGCAAAATCAAAATAGCTCCCACTAAATAACAGCATCCAATGATGCTCCTTAGCCCATGTCACAACATGTCGTTCAAGTATACAAGGGCGAAAATCGTTAATTAGTGAGTCTAGAACCACATCATCTGTGAAAATATGTTTTACTATAATGTCACCATTCTGTATTGTTTCTTTATGGTCAGAAACTTGACCGTCATAAATCTAGACCCTTCGAGACCCTTATTGTTGTTGACAAACAACACTAAAGATTTATTGTCTCAATACAACCGTATGGATCTATTCATAATATCAAATATAGTCAACTCCTTAATGAAGTTCCAAAGTCAAATATTTTGAGTAGCAGTTAAACGCATGTTATAAACTCCATTTATACGGTAGAGGTTAACATAAATTTCTGTTCAACACCTTTTCATAATATCGCTCCTTCTGCTAACACAAAGATATGTTATGTTATCAACTTCTTGTTATCCATATAGCTAATAAAATCTGCATTCAAATATCCTACTAGCTCTAGATCTTGATCATATTTGTCAATATATAGTTTTCTTGTTCTTTTCAGAATCTCAAAACTTCATAGGCAGCAATCCAGTAATCATGCCCTAGACTTGACCAATATATGCCTAAAAATTTTTCCACAAAAGTAAATATCTAGTCTGGTGCAGACTTAAGCATGTATGACACTTGTAAATGCATTAGCATAAAGTGCATCATTTATTTGGATTTTCCCAAAATTTGAAAAAGACAATGCTAGATATTCAATCTATCGGCCCTAACAACAGCAGCAACTCCTAGCTTATTGATTATTTTTCAAAATACAATTAGCATATGCGATCTAAGATAAATCTAATGTGCGCCAAAAACAATCTCTATAGATCTCAATGCCAAGGACAAAAGGTACTTGACAAGGGTGTTTCAAGTCAAAATTCCTTGACAATATTTATATTATCTTATGCAATAGTCCAATATTATTATCACAAGCAAGTTATCACTTACATAGAATCTGAGAAAACTAAATTTTCTCCCACTAATCTTGTAGTATATACACCGATTTACTTTATTTTCAGCAAAATTGAATGAAGTGATAATGCTATAAAACTTCAATCATCGTCTGATCTACAGTCTCTCTTAAGGCCATAAATAAGGGTTTTCAATTTACTCACAAGCTTACGTGAATCATCCGCTGCAAAACCTTTGGGTTATACCACATAAACTTCTTTATAAAGGTATTCATTGAAAAACATAATTACAATCATCTATCTAATGTAACTTCATAGAAAAAATGAACCAGTAATACTATATTCACTATATTCACTCTGAAATAGTCTTTAGAAAATACTAAACTTTTCTATGAGTGAAACCTTTTATTAGTGATTTAAGTTTAAACTTCTCAATGTTTCTCTTGAAATTACTATTAGTCTTATACACCCATTTGCAGTGGATGAGCTTGTGACCCTCAATCAATTCAATAGGCTCCCAAGCACTTACATTTTATAAATTGCATCTCGTCTTTTCATTATGTCTAACCACAGATCAGACTGAGGATAAGAAACAGCAGTTGCACATACAAGTCACTAGTTTAATCACATAGTAGATGTCGTAATCAAGCTTTTACAGATAGACTATATAGTACAATGGTATAACTGAACATATTTCCGTAACAGATCTCTTGAGTAAAGCTACTATAATTTTATCTAGCATTTAAGAGGCTTGAAAAACTGCATCAGGAATCGTATCAATAACAATATCCTGAACCTCACAAGCTTAATATATAGTATAAAAGACTCCACAATGGTCTGTGTAGGGAAAGACAAAGACACAATGGTCCCCACCATACTATTATCTTTAATAGTCTAAGAGCAAGTATCCTCTGCATTTTCGTCGAACTCTAGAGACTTTACTATTCGTGATTCCACAATTCTTATACCCCTTCATATGATCTGGGTATGATACCGAGTGGTTTTGGATTCCAACTTATTTAATGTTGGATTATATAACCAAACTTCTATAGGACGCTCCAAACCTTAAAATGATTCGAGTCAAGTTTACGTCCGATCCAAAACTCAAAAGGGAGCGAATGGAACACATTTGGTAGTAACACGATTTGATGCATATTGGATTGTTTGGCCCCATATAAACAACCTGATAAATTAGCCCAAGTAATCATATTCGTTGTCATGTTCATCATGGTGGAATTATGCCTTTTGGCCATACCAATTTATTCCAAGATTTTTGGATATAATAAACTAAGTTACCATCCCAGAATCTTTCTAAGTATTTGACAAATTGCCCTTTAAGTTATCCGGCATTGTCATAGTCAAAAGACTCACCACCACAATCATATCTGACTTAATAATTATCCCAACTGTTCCTTGACCTTGATACGAAAGAATTTGAAAAAATCCAAAAATTCATACCTTTTTTTTTAATCAAGAGAAAATAGTCGTCAATATTTCTATAAAACTTTATCATATATGGGGGATAAATACATTAATGGTGCCATAAGTTGTGTACAGCACTCACTTTGGTGCCAAAAGTTTCCGTCGGATCACTTAAGTGCCAAATTGGAGGAAAAACGCTCACTTTGGTGCCACCGGCGAAAGATTCCGGCCTCCGGCGAAAGATTCCGGCCAAAATGATTTTTTTATTAAAAAAAAATCGATAAGCCTTTAAATGACGTCGTTTTCGGTCCTCCTTAAGAAAACGACGTCGTTTTGCCGTCCTACGTGGATGGCTTCATGGAAACGACGCCGTTTAGCTCACATGGGGAAGAAATTAGGGTTTCGACGGGGTCGAAGCCGTGGCCGTCATCGGAGTTGGGGTCGGAGTCGGGGTCGAAGCTGCGGCTGCTGAGTGGCCATCATCGAGGTCGGGGTCGGGGTCGGGGTCGAAGCTCCGACAGTCGAGTGGCCATCATCGGGGTCAGGGTCGGGGTTTGAGCCGCGGCCGTCGAGTGGCCATCGTCGCGGTCGAGGTCATAGCTACGGCCGCCGAGTGGCCATCGTCGAGGTCGGGGTCGGGGTCGAGGTAGGAGCCGCTGCCGTTGAGTGGCCATCGTTGGGGTTGGGGTCGAGGTCGGGGTCGAAGCTGTGGTCGCCAAGCGCAAGGACCTTCGAGAACGGCGACTGCTGGAGATTAGGGTTTTGAATTGGGGGAGACACCAAACGGCATCGTTTTGGTGTTTGGATGCTGACTCAACTCTGCGATGAGCCACGTCAACGTCAAAAATTAATAATAAAAAAAAAGGCCACGTCGGATTTTCGACCAATTTCGTCGGAGTTGGCACCAAAGTGAGCGTTTTTCAAATTTTTTGGCACTTAAGTGATCCGACGGAAACTTTTGGCACCAAAGTGAGCGCCGTACACAACTTATGGCACCATTAGTGTACTTATCCCCATATATGGTCACCAATATCAATATGAATGACCCTTAATAATTCAAAACTTCATACTATAGTTTTCTTCTTTTTCTTAATCATCTTGCTTCTTTGATGCATAAGATTATTCTTCAGGTAAATCTCTATTGGAAACAACCTTTTCAATTGTAAAACGACATACATATCCTTGGGAGATTAGCACAATTGGTACAATTTATTTGACCCATTATAGCATCCAACTTTATTTGACTTATAAAACATTGAAATAGCATTGTTCTTTATCTCAAAAGAATAGTCGTACACTTCCTGACATGATACGGAAACTAGGTTCCGTCTAAAGGAAGGTACATAAAAAATGTTTTTCAACATCAAATGCCAACTGGTATCTATAGTTAAAACAACATCTCCCACTAAAACAACGTTAAATGTTGTTTCCCGTGATGAGTTATGATTCATTCTAATTTGACTTCATTAGATTTATGAATCCCTTTATGGTAAACAACATAATTTGTTGCACTGCTATCTAGCCACCAAGAACCAAATGAGGCTTTTGATAGGAATTAAATTCATAAATAAATGCCAATGAATCATTAACTCTAGACTCACACTTGGACAACCAAGCTTTATATCATTACAATACCTTATGTGTCATATCTTCCCACAAAAACCGTATGAGCATTCGGTACATGTATCAATCCGTGGAAGACAATCAGGTATCACGGCCTGTCAAACTGTGTCAGGCGCGGGACAGAAAGAATATTCAGCCATGAATGACATCATTTCTCTTAAGGGTGATATCCTAAGATCAGATTATCAGAATGACCGATGGTTTCGTGAATTCCTTCATGAGTATGATTCTGGACTTCAAATCTACCATCCTTAGGACGTAATCCTTAACCTCATTAGAACCATCACACCTTATGTTAAAGAGTCCTTGCATTTATACCAATCTCGGTAATAAACAAGACACGCTTTCAAGCCACTAGGGCTTCTATCATCATTTTAGCAGTGCAGTCAACTAGTAAATCATTTTCAAATGTTCTTAAATGGAATGACTTAAGGATGATGAACAAATTCAATTGTCATTTCCCAAGCAGTAAGGAATATATTCTAATTCTATATAACTAACAAAAAAGATTTTTAACTTATTCAAAGTAAGAGTAATATGAACATTTTCCAGCATCCATCCATAACAGGAAATCCTCTTCATTACTTAAAATTTGACCAATAGGAACCTCAATCACAATGTAGTTGTCATTACAGATAATGTAACTTAATAACAAGTAGTATATGTAATTGGCACCATGTGAAAATCGTGTAACTTGAAAAAATTTATAAATACACATCCCGAGAGTTACACACATCATCATATAAACACTTTTGGGCAAAATACATGACATGCAATTGTATATTCTTTACATGACAACGGTCATGAGAATATATTCTGACCTTTTGCGAATTCACCACCTTTGAGTGTATGAACCACTAAGGTCAGTCACTTCTCAACCATATGCCGTACATGCATCTCTCCATGAACTAACACACAATTACCTCTTTTGAGAGTATGACCACTCCTTTGGGAGTATGACCACACATTAGAACATGAGACATCCCATCAAAGTACGAGACTAACGTTTTTCAAATCTAATCAAGTGTGCCACTTTGGCGGTCACAACCCAATTGAATTTTTGAAACTCTCTCATATCAGGGATATCAACTTTATAACTCACATTTACTTTATACATGTGATTTTAGACCGGATGACAGGGGCAATTCGTCACTAAAATCACATATAATGCCAATCATATTACTCTATTCATTAATACATAGTGAACCTTATCCATGTTATCAATGAATCAATACTCTACACATTCCTTATGTGATAATGTACATGTGATCTCGCAACGTATTTTCAAAACCATAGAGAAATACATAATAAAAAAAACGCAAAAATTACCCAAAAATCACGTACCTTAGGGTTTCACATGCATTTTCACATTCATAAAATCATCAAAATTATCACATAAACACATAATAGTGTAGAGAACATTCATACAAGCATAACAGTCCAAACTACGTTCCAATCAGAGATCACACGTGCCGCTAGAGTGTGCAGCGCGTGAGCCGCACACGCTGGTGTCCAGAAACCAGCCCGAAGCCAATTCGACCGGTCAACGAGTCGAACCGGTTAATGGTACAACCGATCAATGGTCCGACCAATCAACAGTCAACCCGGTCAACTTGGGTCGAGTCGACACGAGTCGAGTCAACCAGTCATCCCGAGTCGGGTTGAGTCAACACGAGTCGGGTCAACCCGGTCAAGCCGGGTCGGGTCAATGGTGACGTCATCAATGACGTCACATGTCACGTGCCGATGACATCATCACTGACACCTATCGGTAGAGTGGCGAGTTGACGGGATGACGTCATCACCACGTGTCGGCACGCATGAGCGCTCGAACGCACGCGTGAGCCACGCGTCAGCGTGCGTGCACACGCGTGAGACAACGTGGTGACGCGTGTCACCGCCTCCGAGCTCCGTGGAGGTGCGTGAAGGCGCGTGCAGCCATTCTCAGTATCTTCTAGAGACGTTCCACCCACCAAATTGCTCATATGAACAAGTAGAAGCCATTTATATAATAAAAATTCACTTTCATCGAACCAAAATATGAAAACAAGCGAAACCTTCCAAAGGGAGGTGAAATCCAAAATTCTTATCGCTAGCGTATTTTGCCTCCGCCAGAGGTGTGCCACCCACCGAAATACTCAGCTCGATGAGAAGAACTCAAATTTGTTTTCAAAATCAAGTTTCAACACAAAAATTTTCTTAAAACGGGCCAAAAGCAACAGATCGGATTCTGGGCTACAAGGCTCTGATACCAAATGTTGGCCGTCCAAACAACTTCCCAAGATCGACATAGCTAGAAAACTTGAACATGTATGAGGAGAATACGAAGATTTGTGTACCTGATTTTGAATTCATCGTTCTTGGAGCAAAATGACAACAATCCGAGCATTTAATGCTGAAGATCTTCTCCTCTATGACCCTCAGTTCCTGGCCCAATGAGACCACCACTCACAACTAGCCTTATGTGAGTTGAGAGAGAATTTTGAAAGAGTGAGGACTAGATGAGGGACTTTAGCGCTATTTATAGAGTTTTGGACGAGCCCTCTCATCACGGGTCAGGCCCAACTCGGCCCACACAAGCCAGGCTCATATTCAACCATTAAGAAAAATTTATGCCTTACCTTATTAGACCAACGCTGTAAAACAGTAATTATAATCTCAATTAATGTAGCCCACATAACGAAAACTCTTACACTCTTGCCCCTGAGTTGTACGTCGATAAAGTTAAGGTGACCTTGAACACCTTGCCCCCCTCCCCCCTTCCCTTCCCTCACTCCTCCTCATCTCTCACTTTGTACTTAACGAATCAAACGCATGGCAGAGTACTTAAGGAAAAAGGGAATATATATCTTATGAAATGAGATATTCAATTTGAAGTTCAAAGGATTTTAACTTCTAATGTTCTACTATGTCGAAGCGCGAAATGTCCCTCTCCATTAAGTAATCTCGACACCCTTTGAGTGATGATAACTAATCTCTTTCGTAGGGTATGATAAACTTGATGGTGGAGTCTTCAACATGGAGTGAAAAGACTGAGAAGGAAGGAGGAGTTGCTGGGATCAACATTGACAGCCACTTGAGGAGCTTTTCTGGGGATTTGATCGCAAAGGCATGCCCGGGAGCAACTACGACCAGGGACAGGAGATTTTCTCGAAGCTAAGGGCCCTCCAAGAAGCAATCTCCAAGATAGCCTTCACCTCTGCAGTCCCTGGATTTGGGTAATTTATATTCAAATAAATTACTGGATTGGTTTTTCACCTATTAAAACTCTCTTATTAAGTGATTTGGCTATCTTTAACCGGTTGTACATCATCTTATTCAGTGAGAGTTCGTAACACAGCAAATGAATATATTATTTCTGACCTAAATTAATTATTCCAAAGGATGAGAATAATTAACGAAAACATCGTAATTCCTTCCAGATACTTGCCAACCAAGACCAAAAGGGAAGTAAGGAAGCTGGAGAGAGGTTCAGTCCTTGATCCTGAAGGTAGTCGAGGAACGAAAGGAAGCAACCTCGGAGAAGGACCTGCTTTGGATGATACTCGAAGGCACAGAAAATGTCCGTGTGTTGGGAAGCGGAGATGAAGCGGCCCATTTCATCATGGACAACTGCAAGAACATCTTGGCCGGGTACAAAGACAGCCACCGTTTGCAGCCGCCTGGACATTGATTCTGTTGGCCTCGAATCCTGGATGGCAAGCCAAAGTATGCCAGGAGGTAGTGCAAGCGTTGCACGGTGGCCAGCTTCCGATGCTGACATGATTCAGAAGATGAAAACGGTTAGTGAACGCAAACCTACCATGAATTATTCACAATGCACATATGGAATGAGTATCTTGATTGGAAGAAACAAGGGAAAGGAAAACCTTTATTACAATTTCCTTTTCCATTATCAACAACAATAGATTAACTAGTCCAAATTCATGGTGCTGATTGCAGTTGACGATGGTAATCAACGAGTCATTTCGTCTCTACCCACCGGCGGCCCCTCTCTCGAGAGGCACTTGAAGACATGAAGCTTGGGAACATCTAAGTCCCAAAAGGTGTCAGCCTTTGGATTCCCGAGGTAACCCTTGACGCCCACCTGTTCCATTCGGTGCGGTTCGCAAAAGGGGTCAACGGCGCGTGCAAGCTCCCTTATGCGTACATGGCCTTCGGGGTCGGGCCTCGGACATGTCTGGGGCAGAGCTTCACGATGGCCAAACTGAAACTTCTCCTTGCCCTCATAATTTCCAACTTTTCCTTGTCAATATCTCCTAATTATAGACATTCTCCAGCCATGACGTTGGTCGTAGAGCCTGAATTTGGAGTGGATCTTCTTGTAAGAGACTCTGATCTTCAAGCAAAATGTTGTTCTACATTTACGTTTACTATTAGAGCTTTGTATTATTAGTTTTTTTTTTTCACACAAAACAGTCGATTCTGTGATCTTGTATTCCAATTGTAGTTTAATATTCATATAATTCTCCACACCCTTTCTGAAAGTACAAAAAATCAGCATGTTTCTAGACCTTCTAAATTTCCGAGTTTAACCGAAACACATCCAAGCTAAGACACTTCAACTTCCAATTCTATCCTCAACACTCTATCGATTTTATTCTAAAGATAATGTTCTAATTTAAACGACATCGAATTTAAAAATGCTGCGCTCCACAATACTAATATATATGTTATTTAATCACTACCCCACCATCATCAATTCTATCTTTGCTAATGGCTAACAAAACTAGCTGTTCGCCCTGGCAATCCTCTAGGGCCCAAAAACTAATGTTATTCCAATGTACTCGTTCGATCCAAGAACTTGAGATGATATATGTAATTCAAAGAAGATTCGTAAGTGGCTGTTAATGCAATTACAATCACCAAATTCTGTAAGTTCCGACAATACCTTTGTGACTGTTATAGATCTACGGGGTCAAGTAATTCCTGGTCCTCTGCTGGTGACTTGTGGATTTAATGGTATAAGACGAGGGTCGTCATTTGCTGCTCAAACCGCAGCAGGAAATGCTATACAGACAATAGTTGATCAAGGTACGCAACAAGCAAAAAATCACGGGGAAAAGTCCCAGTCTTGAAAGAGATGCGGAGATTATTCGAGAATATATATCGAGTACTCACATTACTTATCAAATTTTCAGTAGTAGATCCATAATAACAAATAAATAAATAAATAAATAAGAGATGTTCTCTTCATTCAAGAATATATATTGAATCCTAAATTAAATACTAACATAATATATTGAAAAACTACTCCAGCACGTAATTTCAAATGACAAAAGAATAAAAAAATGGTTATCTTATTTCGAATGTCTCAGCATAAGTTTTACCTTGACACGATCCGCTTTTCTTTCGGCGCACGTCTCGGTACCGAAGCACGTGACTCGCATCGAAGTTTGTTTAGTGATATAATTAGAGAAATTCTACGGGAAGGAAGCAAAGAGAAGTTCGGCCATGAACGGCAAGACGACGTTTAATACCATGAATTACCCGAAACTGTTATCGCCTGGTGTCATCCGTCATTTAGGTAAGTTTCATATTCGAAGTAGCAAACCCAACTTTCCAAATTAGTCACCTCCCTTTGATTCAGAGAAAATCGTTAGAATATTTAAATAATAAATCATGCTTTTATTTAACAACTCAAGCTTTTAAATCAATTAACATTGATTCCACAAAATTTCTTATGATATAAAAATTGTAGGTTTTGAATTCGAATATTTTCAATCTTCATTTGTTTCCCCAATTATTTTTACATTCATAGTACCATGCAAAAAACAATAGATCAAATCATAAATTTCTTTGGTTGGTTCAATTGAGGGCTAAAAAACTTTTGCAATTTAAGGAAGGTAGTTTTTAACTGACACGTAGTAAAAGTGAGCATGGTTCTAAGGTAGAATCCAAAAGTGGACAAGTTCCCACCAATCCAATTCTCTCCAAGTTATCCAAAGTAGGTTCTAGGTTCCAAAATTGGGAAACTTGTTCAATGGGTAGATTATAAGTTATAGGTAAAATATGTAATAAGTTTTTTGTGGTTTTCTTAGTCTATGCGTTTATACGATCCTACAATATTTTATAGTATTCCTTGATGAGTGTACAATCTAAAACTACTAGTCCAAATTTCTATTTTATGACTAAGATTTTTATTTTGTTAATGTACAATATTTTTTTGTGTATCCAAATATAAATTATGGTCAGTGAATTGTAGTAGCAAATAGTGGTTATTAAAGGTGATAATTCCCAACATTTATTCAATTAATAATAAATGTGGAACTTGGGTAAACTCTGAAACCTGTGCAAGGTGGATTCCACACTTCAGGATATGTAAGATAGATCTCACGTTCCATAAAATGAGGAATATATTAACGAGTAGGTTCTAAGTTCTAGTGGAACTTATACGGAACTTAAAACCATTCACCCCTAACACATAGGTGATTTTAGGATCATTCATGAAAAGATTTGCTTGTAGTGTTTGAAAAAGATTTAGGCTTAATTCAACCAATCAAAAAGTTTATGGCTTTGATTGGATCCTACGAAGAGAATTTAACAGCCATACAAGGGCTGGACAGTCTAGGTAGGATTCGCTTGAGGGTATGGGATTCTTCAATGAAATTGAGATCCCAGAAAAATTCAAGCTATCAGAGTCTGATATGTACAATGGTACAAGCTCTTTGGGATGAAAATGACCTGCTATCTATAGAGCGACACGCCAATGATCCGACCTTCTAGGAAAGCCTTTTAGTAGGACATTAGTAAGAGACAAACGTCGGTGCATTGCTCAAATTAAGATTGGTAATTTTGAATAAAAGTTAATATCTTCAAAGGCAATCATCAAGGTAGTTGGGAGTCTTGGAATTATAAAAGAAATGTTGGTAGTTTTTTGAGATAAATGTATTGAAAATTCTAAAACTCATCACAAAAATGTAATTAAGTCCTAAAACTTTTAAAAAGTGCAATTAAATCATAAAACTTGTCAAATTGGTTCAATGAAATCATTCCATTAATTCCTTCCAATTAGGCTAATGGAAAATGCTAACGTGTCTTATTTTATTATATTCTTAAGACACATAACAATGAAGTGACACCATCAAGCACCACATCAGAAAAATTTTAAAAAATAATAACAAATACTTACTAAATTAGATTATAAAATGAAAAATACAAAAAAAAATATCCAAAAATTCCCAAATCTAGAGTTCACTAAGAGGAGGCTTAAGTTCAAGCTTGTTAACATATCTAATTAAACTTACCTTCACTCAAAAGTTTGAGTCAGTTAATTATGGGTCAACTAAGATATATTACATGCTCTATACCACACTAATTCTTCGATACAAGATTTCTTTAACAGAATTCACACATGCATTCTAACATAAATCTTTAAATTATGGCAATTTAATCTTAAATATTTTGATAATTAGTCAATTTAGTCATAAACCTTGTAACGATTTACCAACTTAGTCTTTTCGCTCAATTTTGGTTGAAAATTACTGGTGTAATGGTCTAGCCAGTGCCGACCGTCCTACATAGCATGATTGGTACTAATGTAGATATATTTTTAACTTTTAAAAATTTTCTGAATTTTTTTTCTTTTTCTTCTCTTTGCTTTTTTTTCTTTTTTATTTCTTATTTCTTTTTCCCTCTGTTAGCTATTGTTGGGGCTAATCAATGGCTGACAAAGGTTGCCAATCTCAAGGGAAGGCTACCCTCCCTGGTTATGGGCGAAGGACACTTACACCTGGGCTAGTGAGGGCCACCCTCATTGAATCAAGCAAGGGCAGCCCTCACCGGCCTTTAGTGAGGGTTGCCCTCACCGTTGCCCCATCTAGCAAGGGTAGCCCTCAACAGCCCTAATGAGAGTGACCCGTACCCAAGGCAAGTAATGGCAACCCTCGCCTAAGGCGAGCGACTTTCGCTGGTCATCAACGAGGCCTGATGATAGTCAACAAAGGGGAAAACGAAGAAGAGAAAAGGAAAAAGAAAAGACAAGGATAAGAAAAGGAAAGGAAAAAATAAATAAATAATTCATAATATTATAAAAATTATTCATGTTAACGCTGATTGTGCCACAAAAGATTATCAGTGCTAACTAGATCATTACGTTAGCAATTTCTAATCAAAATAAGCCGGAATGACTAAATTAGCAAATAGTTAAAAAGTTTATGACTAAATTCACCCAATTAAAATATTTAGGATTGAATTGACCGTCGTACAATAATTTTGGACAATTTCCCCAATGAAATGTCTTGCAAAAAAGAAATACTTATGTAGATATTAATCGACGTGAATATTTTTCCACCTCGTTAACAATCATCCAAATGAAATCTTAATGTTTCATGCCTAAACCTATCATACAGGTGAGTCAAATCCGGTTTAGGTTAGGTCATAAATGATTCGATCTAAATTGACCCATTTGTTAGCAATGTTAATTCTACCAACTCACACTCGCCCTATACTCGACCCAATTTGTAAAACATTTTTATATATAACTAAATTTAGAAAAACTAGCTTCTTATGATTAAAAAAAATAGATTGATAAAACGCTTCCATCAAATTACAAATTTAATGAGTAAATTTTATAATTTAAAAAAAAATTGAGGCTCCATTTATATGTTATATTTTGGAAAATGATAATTTTTTCCAATGTTTGGTTGAAACTTGAAAATAAATTAGAAGATATTTTTCACTTAATAGAAAATCTGATTTGATTTATTGTACACTCCTTTTAAATATTTTTTTTAAAATATTTTTTCTTTTTCTTTTTCATCCTTCTTCTCTCGATCGCTAAGGAAACTCGTATAGTTTTGGGTAAAGGATCTCCCAAACAATCACAGTGGTCGTGGCTAGCAACAACCAAGCTTAGACCTTGCCATAGGCCGACAAGACTCCACATCCCCACAACTAATGAAGTTGACCTTGCCCCAATGCTTGCAAGCACGAGTCTCGCTTGATCGCAAGCTCAAGCCTTGCAAGATTAGGGAGGTGAGAGTCTCGTCAGCATCAAGGTTGACAAGGCTGGCAAGCTTGGTTTCAACAGATCTAGTGAACTCGAGCTCACCCAAGGCCGGTGAGGCATCGGCTTTGCTCAATCGACAAGCTCAAGGCTCACCAATGCAATTGGCGACTCAGCGAGGGCTTCGCAACCCTCGGCCGCCAAACTTCATGGGGGGAAAAATTAAAGAAAGAAAAGAAAAGAAAAAATAAAATAAGACAAATATATTTAAAAATCAAGAATTATAAAAATAAATATTATAAAAACTTCTCGAGAGGATAATATCTAATTAATGGGTTGACCCAACTAATAACCTTTATAAGTTAAATGGGTTTAAAGACAAACCCACTTACAACTCATGTACCATTAGATTTACTTACAACCAAAATCTATTAACAATTCATTTATTAAAACTTAACTAACTCATATATGACCCATCTCATTGTAAATGAGTCTCAAAACCTCTATTCAAACCACAGATTCAACCCGTCCAAAAAAAAAAAAAGATCGAACAAAATTTGACTCCTATTAAATGGACTTATGGTACTATGATTAATGGATCGCATGTGCAACTTTGTTCTGCACAAGCAAGGTGTCAAAAATATCCAGGACACCACCGGACTCCCAGATGCACAAAGACGCTGTCCAATGTCATGCTGGCTTTCGAGAATGTAGCTTGACTTACTACTGCTATTTCTGTGTATTCCACCTGGCTGGATGCGAGCTGTGCAATATAAACGGTGCCTGACCAAGATACACCTGCGAAGGGAGAGCTTCGGCCTTTTGCTCACAAGCATTCATTCACCTCCTTCTATGTGAAAATGTATTGGTTATTTCACATTAATTGTGAAAGGTCATTGGCCTTGGAAGGGATTTGTAGTTAGTTTATAAATGAAAGAGAAAGTCTCACTCTTTGAATTAGTTTTTGGGATAAGAGAGGCCCAAGACCCCCTAACAGTGGTATCAAAGCCCAAATTACTAAGAAGTCAAGACCTAAAAAGTCACTTAAAGAGGGTTGCTGCGGCTCCAACTTAAACCCGATGTGTAATTGGAGATTGTTGGGATTATCTCATATCGGTTGTGGAAAAGGCTAATTAGTTGGCTTGAAGGAGGAGGTATATGGATGGTAAGAGTACTGGTTCTTTCTCCACAAGACGTGTGCGGGGTCACCTTGAGAGATCCAATGCCACCCCTCGCACCCTCTCCACCCCCTTCCCCACGTTGTCAATGAATCAGGAATTCAGTTCAAATGTAGTTTATGCAAGAATTTTTTTCGACGTTGACTACCACCGTGGTGGATGCGACTTCAACATCTACCTACATTGTATGTATTCGATCCTGCCTCCGGAAGATCAGGACGGGGAGATTGGGAGAACCTCAGTAATAAATCTCCTCTCACGAACACCAACTTTCATCCTTCCTACGAACATGAGATCCGCATCTTTGCACAGCTTGCCAGGAAAGGATGCCTTTCAATCTATTCCATGGTTGTCTTAATGCTCTTTCTCCGCAAATCATGTGACCCTTTAACCACCAAGCACTTAACCCGCCCTGAGTACCCTCTTACCCTCGCTCCCATTTCTGAATCTGCAAATGACGGAATCAAATGTATGAACAGTGTACATTACGTGCACGACTCTGCATACAACTGCAAAAATTGGAAACTCAATCTTGACAGAGAATGCGCTTTTCAGAAACTTGCATTTCTCGAGGAAGGAGCAACTGCAACCGTTCGACATTTCACACGAGAGCATGAGTTGAAATGTTTTCTCATGAATGGGGTCTCGCGCTGTTGCTGTTGCAGCAAAACTGCAAAGGGTCCAGGCTATCGATGCCTTTTAGAGAACTGCAAATTTCAGCTCTATAAGTCATGGGCAGATCAACTGCAATCAGAGACCCAGCATTCCTTTCACCCGGCATATCCATCACCCTTTTCTTTGAGGAAATCGATGGATATCTCGCTTGCCATGTCTGTAAGAGTGTTATCCGCCTCCTGTTCTCGTGCACGAGATGTGAAGTTAGATTGCACGCTTCCTGCTCTCAAAGAACAACTCCGGATCATCCATTACATGAGCATAGTCTTCCTTATTTTGAGCGAACCCCAGACTTCTTGCTGAAAATCCCAGACTTGCAATGCAAGGATTGTGGAGATTGTTGTTAGTTCAATTTCTACCGCTGCCCACAGTGTGATGTTAATCTGCACCATGAATGCTTTCAGATTATTGCAACTTTTAAAAGCAACCATCATATTGATCCTTTTACCCTATGTCAATCGATTGTCGAGATGATTCGTGCGAGTATATGCTAGTAAATTCATCATAATGATTGAACCTTGTTAACGACTTTTGTATAGTCTCAAAGACATTGATGCAATCATGCTCCTTGTAAAAATACGTGCGGTCGGCAAATAACTTATCTACATGGTAAGAAACAGTTTAGAACTCACCAATTAAACATTACTTAATTCGTCATAATATTGTTTAAATCACTAACCGCGCATACAAAGGTTGTAATATACTAATTGTCTTGCATGTTGGTAGGTTCATCATGGGAAGACCAACCACAATTGTAAAATGTGAAAGAAGATGGTAACCCGTTAATCTATTGTGACGTTGATAAATGTATTACAGAGCCGCTATTTTTACTAACAACACCTATGAAATTACCACATCTATAGTGCCGGTGATTTACGAACCACACTTAAAAAATTTCAAAGAAGTTGGTAACTTACCATTTTGCTGGGATGTTGGTAAATTCGTTAACCACACTTGTAGCAAGTGAAAGAATTTTTTGATTTACTAATTTATTTAAATGTCGGTAAATTCTCTATAGTATTGGTAGTTTACTAATCACACTTCTAAAATTTCAAAAAAAAAAAAAAGAAAAGAAAAGGTAAGTTATTAATATAATAGGATTTTAGTAAATTGCTAAAAGGATTGTTATCTTGCTAACATTTGAAAGAAGTCAGTAGTCTATTGGAAAGTTGGTCAATTCATTATAGTGTTAGTAATTTACTTTGACGCCCGAAAAATTTAAGATGAGTTCATAATCTATGAGTAACTTGAAAGTTCATAAATTTCTAATACTATTCTCAAGTTACTAGCCGTAACTTTTTTTTGTCACCAACAGTATTAAAAACTTACCAAACTTCAGAAATCTATCAACCGTAGGAGATTATCCAGATTTTCCCTTAGACTGGACCCTAGAATCGTCCAATTATAATTAGAAAAGAAAAACAATAAATAAAGAAAATTGATAGGTGCTCATTTTTGGTCCGCACGCAATGAAAGAATTAGGCCGAGAGTTCCTTCAAGCTCTTGGTCTCTCTGTCCTCCAGAAGGTTGACTGATTTGTTTATGATAGTTTTGTCCGCGCGATATAAAGTCGATTGAGTTATGATATTGGACTTGTGGCCGAAAGAAGAGACCAAGTTTGATACGAAACCCTAGAAATCTTAGCCAGTCGCAATGTATTTGGCTCTCCAAGTTGTTTTCCGTAGTATCGTGCTTTTTTGGAATATGATAGTCGCACGTAGTATGAGACAACTTCTAGAGTAGAAAATTGAGATCAGCGCATCACCTCTACAGATACAACTCTATCATGGAAAAATTGTCCAAAAAATTCTAAACCTATTGAACTTACCTTTTAATTATGCCAATTAGGTCCTAGATATTTTCACATTTTATTAATTGAATCTATTCGGCCAATTTTGACTAAAAATTGCTTACGTCGATGCCGATCTTCTTACATGATGAGATCAATGCTGACGTGGATATTATTTAATGATGTTTTAATATTTTTTTTATTTTTTTCTTTTCCTTTTTTCTTTTGCTAGCAAAGACAAGGGTCATGTATGTTTTGTTGGGGAAATTATCAAGAAAGTGCTAAACCTATTATATTTGATCTAATTGAACCATAAACTTTTCAAGTTAACCTATTAACTCCTAAATCTTTTGAAATTTGCCAATGAAGTGCATCTAGTCAGTTTTGATAGAAAATCGCTAACATAAACTAACATAAACACTAGTCATCCTATGTAGCATAACTTACACTGATGTGACTAATTTTTTTGGATATTTATTATAATTTTACTGGTTTTTTTTTCTTTTTTCCATTCTCTGTTTATTTATTTTTCTCTTCTTTTTTTGTTTACCGATGGCCAATCATCAACCATCGACATTGGCCAATAAGGGATGGCCTCGTCTGAGGAAGGGCAAGGGCCACCCTCGCCAACAAGGTATGGTGATCCTTGCTATTGCCCGCCCAACAAGGCCACCCTGGACTAGGCAAGGATAGCCCTTGCCAAATTTGGTTAGGAGGCCCTTTTAGACACTCACCCTTGCCTAGGCGAGGCTCGGCGAGATGGACTCTCACCTAAAGCAACTAAGAAGCACCAACACTATATAGGAGCTTTAGTGTCGTGTCAGATACTCCGATAAATGTTCAACACTCTTGAACACTCTTCAACAACTAGTCAACTCTCCCAACACTCTCCAACACGGGAGTCCAGAATTCGAATATATGAGTTCAAAATTTTGACATGTAATTCCGACACATATTGGGTCAATTTTAAAAAATTTCGATAAATGAGAGGCCAAAATATAAATATGTAAAAAAAATAAAAATAATAATAAATGTTGCAAGAAAAAGACGTAATCTTCTCTTCTATTATGACTTTTACTTTCCATGACACATAATTTATTCCTTAAGTTTGTTTTTTTCTCTTTTTTTTTCTAATAAGCAAGTCCAAAATTTGGATTACACATTTTTTTCCTCCAAATTTTATGAATTATTGGAATACAATTGATTTTGTCAAATTGAAATAATGAATGATATTAACAAATAATGCATTAATGTTTTTAATATAAATTCATTCTAATCTATTTTTTGGTTATTTGTCTATTTGTGAATTTGAATCAAATTGATTTGAAAAATGATAATTAAAAATATACATATAATATCTAATGTGTCCCAACATATTGGAATTCTTTATTTTTTGAGAAACTACGTGTCAACACGTCGTGTCATTACAGGGTTCCCTGGATTATCAAAAAAAAAAAAAACACGCCATGTCGTGTCTTGTCTTGTCATGTTACGTGTCACACATAAATGTTGATACTACTTAAGTGGCGAGTAAGGGCAAGGGCCACCCTCACCAATGAGGCCAAGCAATCCTCACCCTCGTGCAATCAACATTCGACGAGGTCACCATAACCTGGGCAAGAGTCAACCTCGCTAGATCTAGCGAGGGGGGCCTTTCAAGTGCGCACATTCGCCCCAACCAGCTGGCCATCAACTATGACCAGTGGCTGGCAACCGATCATTGGCAAAAGAAAAACAGAGAGGGAAAAACATAAAAAAGAAAAAAAATCAGAAAAATTATGTAGATATTAAAAAATTATTCACATCAACGGTTTCCGGGCAAAATGGATTGGATGAATTTCTTTGATAAATTGTCAAAATGTTTATAACTCAACTAATCAAATTGAAAGGTTTAAACTAAATTGATACAAATTGATAGGGTTGGGACTTTCTTCCTCCCCCTCCCTGCCTTGAGTTGAAAAGTATTGCGCAACCTCTACATTTGCAAGTAGAGGTCACGCAACTCTCTATTACCATCGCAAAGGCCAGCATGACCTTTTGCGATGGCGGTAGAGGGCCAGTGATTCTTTGCTGCAATAAATGATCGCCAACCCTTTGCTAAATGTGGTGGAGATCGATGACTTTTTATGTTTCACCTTTTCTTTTTCCTTATCTTTTTAATTAGGGAAAAGACCACCAAAAATCTTAAACTTTGCCCAAAGTGACAAATTTGCCACAAACTTTTTTTCGTGATATGAAAAATCTCAAACTTTGCTAACCATGACATATTTACCCCACCAAAGGCATTTTCATCTTATTTTTTTGTTTTTCCTTTTTCTTTTCTTTTTGTTTTTCCTTTTTCCTTCTTCTCTCTTCCCTCCACCCGCCATGGCGGAGGGAAACTAGACTCAAGTAAGGGTGGCCCTTGCTGGCGTCAAGCAAGAACCCCTCATCGGCGTCCAGCAAGGGTTGCTCGACGCCAGCGAGGGCAGCCCTCACCTGAGTCCGGCTTCCTTCCACCATGGCCGGCGGAAGGAAGAGAGAAGAAGAAGAAAAAAAGAAAGAGAAAAAAAATTTAAAAAGTAAAAGACAAAAATGGTCCTATAATTTAAGGTAAATGTATCACACGAATACAAGTTCATAATTTTTTATGTCACGAAAAAAAAAAAAGTTTGAGATAAATGTGTCACGGTTAGCAAAATTTGAGGTTTTTCATGTCACAAAAAATAAATTTAGGATAAATTTGTCACTTTAGGCAAAATTTAGGATTTTTGGTGGTCTTTTCCCTTTTAATTATATTTTGTTAGTATTTTGTTGGTTTTGATTTTTTATTTTTTGTTCTATAGTTATTTTGTTGCACGTGGCTACCATGTTAGGGTTTTGCCGGGAAAAAGGTCAAACAGTAATCAAAGTGCATTGATTGCTAAAAAAAAAAAACAAAATGAAAATAATATTTTTAGTATATTTGATAGTCCGAATCAAAGTTCAGCGATCCAATTCCAAATACGGCCCAAGTGTTACCGCAAATGAGATTTTACGCCCTTATTGCTACATCGAATATAAACGGTATTCCTAACTCAAATCCAGTTAGTCCAATTATTTAAAGAAAGAGAAAAATAAAATAAAAGCAAGTTTGTGCTTTCAGATGGTGGAACTGCCGTGAATGTTTCTTCTGTCAAAGATAATACAAGAAAAGTCCACCACTTGATGGCAACTTTGAAACAGTAGTTATCGGTCCATTTATTTGAAGGAATATTATTTTTGAGAAATTATTTTTTAAATTTCCAATGTTTAAATGACGAAAGCTAAATCGATCTACCGAATACATCATTCGTGGACTAAAAACAATGAACTTAGCTCCGGAAGAAACGGCTTCCTCTTTTGCTAAGAGCGAAATCACTTTCTCTAAATCACCAAATTAAATGAAAATTAACCATCTTTTAAAATGATTTTCATAAAAAATATTTGTCGTTATTTTGAAATTTTCAGTGAAATTAACACATCAATCTACACTAGATTTTCTTGCTCTTGCCTAATGAGAGGTGGGTGTTAAAGTGACAAATAGGCCAACGACCTTCAAGCTAATTGCTGGCTTTGCCCAACAGTAATGTGAATGATTTGCCGATCGCAAGTCAAAAGAGCCCTATCTCCTTTGGAATCATTCGCGGCTCTTCTTGTCGCATTGAAAACTCCCCCACAATCGATTCCAACACTTGGAATATGGGAAAAGCATCTTTTACCCGTCATTTCATCAACACTAAAGGAGCCACTAAGTAGTGAAAGCTAATCCCCTTCGCATTGGTCGTGAGACTTTTTTATTTCCACTTACCTGGAAAATGCATCATGATTTGGTTCCAAATATGCTTAGATAGATAAAAGGGAATTCATTGACCTTAGTCTTTCATGCTCATCATTAGGGTTTTACAGTCACAATCGGTATGCTTAGTGTTAATGGCGCACGGTGAGCTTCACTAGATCCTGTCGAGCGGCCCGACTTGGGGATCAAATTGACTGAGATGAAGTTTTGGTCAAAAGAGCGACCAATGAGATTGGTTTAACCCATGTGCTAACAGAATTTAGATGGAATGATCAAGATAATAATCTCTGTAACGACAGCTAATCGGTTGGGAATACAAAAATTTCACTTTCACAAGTGGTAGGTTGGCTTCTCTAAGGATGGCCATCTAGAGGTATTGATCCCAACAGGAAAAAAAGAAAAGAAAAGTGATCAACCTATAGCTTAAACTATGTAATTAGAAATGAATGATGGGTCATGTGGTCACTTGCCAAGGTCAATAATAAATGTTAAATCTTCCTTCTTTTTGCAGATTATAGTAGAGACAAATTGCTTGCCTTATAATTTAAGAGAATGTCATGCATGCAAAGGCAAGATGCTGTTCAAATTCCACACGCACAAAGTGCCAAAATAACCCTGAGTTCCCGGGTCTTAAAGTCCGGACACCGACTGTAACTTATTTTAATGTTGCTTTGTCTTAACATAAGGCTTGGACAGCCAGTACATGCATAATCGCAATTTTCTACGACTAATTTACTCATTAATTACTTAATTGCTTGTCTTATTAATTGCTTCTTGGACAGCCAGCATATGCTGTGCAATGCAATATTCGCAGTATCCCGTGAAAATTAGGTTGGATATTATTCCCGTTAACCTGTCAAAATAATTTCAAAGATACATGATACAATCTTGGATTGCAATAGAATTTCTTTTAGACTTTCTTGCATGGAGAATTTCTCATTAGTTGCGTACTCTTATAAGATGAGTATTCAAACTTTCAGCTTGATTACTTTCTATGGTTCCACACAAATACTTTTACACTAAGTGTATTGAGTAAGGTAACAGTAATGAGATGATTGATGCAGACCCTTAAAATTAGTCGAAGTAGAACAATCATGATTTGAGACGTGAACATGTAAAGCTACTCACGAGCTACTCTAGTTCATATGAGTTAAGTTTGATAATGTTCAACTCGAGTAACTTGCAAGTCTAATTGAGCAATTATACTTTTATATGCTTCAATAATGATAATTTATAAGTATAAATCAATTGACAAAAATTATTAATTTTTTAACCGTAATTTGTTCCCTGAAGCCGAGCTTCAATGTGAGCTCAAATTCGAGTTTTGAATAGATTATTTATCTACTAAATTGAGTTGAGTGAGCTCGAGGTTAATGAAAACGTAATCGAATCAAGTTTGAGCTTGATCTATCAAGCTCATCAAATTTCGAGTCAAGTATGGAGCCTTGGATATTTGACCTAAATCAACCTCAATATTAAATTGTGTCGACTCGATTGCACTCCTATATGTGATCCCTACAAGAAATCTTCCTAAACGCACTAAGCCCCTCAGTGGGACTTTCATTCCAAAGTCCATCCGACAAATTTACATGCGTTAGGGCCATACTCGTTAGGGCTTTCGTCATTCAGTCAGCCTCTGACAAAGGGCGTCAAGACATAACTCACCGAGGCACAAACTTTCAATAGTTTCCACTGTCACATTTTTTAGTTAAAGTCCTTAATCTCTACACATAATAAACTAAGTACGTTTTAAGAAAACTAAGAAATTGAAAACTAAATTCAGAATGTCGAGTATGTCAGCCTAATGATAAATGGCGTATCATCTTCTATGTGGTCACAAGCGAACCTCTATCCTTACAACTTTTGTTACTTGAGCCTTGTGGGGCTCATTCATCCATAAGTGGGTTGAGTCGAAATCTCTCAAATTGAATAATTTGGGGGAACTCAGCCTCAAAATGTATCTTGTGAGGTGAGGGGAGCCACAGCCATTATCAAGTAGGCAAGAGGATTTCTCCTAAGCAATATGAGACTGCCTTGCATAGCAACAGACAGGAATCAACATTATTTTTCTTCCCGAGGAAAAGGATGCCTCAAAATGTACATAGTGATTTCAGCTGGAATCTTTGGTTTGGAGAGAAAGTCAACAAGCACATTCTAATATCCTTATGGTAATAGCTAAAGGAATAGTTGCCCCTTTTGGCCAAAGAAAAATGACACAAATAATCCTTAAATTTTGATTCAATATAAAATGTGGTCCTTGAAATTTTAATACGTGTTCAACACAGTCAATATAATATATAAAATGTCAAATGTTGTCTTTGAACTTGAATTGATAGAAGGATAATGTTGAACATTTATATACCAAAAATTTAGATATCATATTAAGCAAATTAAAAATGGTTAAAACTACAAAAAAAAAATCTCAAATTTGTATACTCACAACAAATTTACTCCAAATTAATTTTTTTACTATTAAAATCCCAAACTGATACACTTTTGATAAATTTATCCAAACTGATATATTTGTGACAAAATTACCTCACGTTAATTTTCGTGTTAATTTTCATTAAATTTTACCATCAAATTGCTTAATTGTATAACATGTAATAGTTGACTGATGTAACAGTTTGAGATTTTACTCTTCATTTATGGCAATTGTAGCAATTTTGTATTTTTTGTGTATTAATCTAATGTGATATATTTATCACAAATATAACAGTTTTAGAGTTTTAGTGATTAAAAAATTAATTTGAGGTAAATTTATTATAAGTATATCAATTTAGAATCTTTTTGTTGTCATTGTGGGTAAATTTTTCACGAGTGTAACAGTTTGGAATAATTCATTATATTAATCTAATTAAAAATTCATAGACTATTTTGTACAACTAGTCAAAGTTTAAAAATTATTTATGTTAGTATTCCTTTAACCACCCAACTCAAGAAAGGAAGAGAAAAAGATTCAATAATATGAAATTCCCCTTTTTCAATAAAGAGAAAAAGCAGCGTCCGCCTCTCCTTTTTTGCCCCCCGGCGACGGCGACTCCGCAGGTCCATAATAGACGCCGGGGGGGTCAAATCGGTAAAAGCGTCTCGTTTCCGCGTGGTAGCCATTAATGATGGCGACTGCTCTCCTCTCCCTCTTATCTTTTCCCGTGTGGCCCCCCTCGACTTTCGCTTAATTCCGTTCCGGGGACACCACTTTCGACAAATCCACGTTCCGGTCCCCGGAGACATCCCTGATCTGTTCACATTAGTCCCCCTCCTCCAGCCCCACTCGCGACCCCGGGAGGAAACAAACGCCCGAGATGTGCGGTCATGATTTCATCGGCCAGGACGACTCGGTCTCTCCCCCCTGCCTTCTTTGAATGGTCTAAATCGGCGGGGGCCCCACAATCTCGACGGCCACAGTGGCTTTTTCCCCTAAAATTTCCTCACTCGTGGCGATTTATATTTATTTATACATTAATTTTACATATTTTTGGCATGGAAAATGAGGGGTTGCTTTAAAAAAAAAAAACACCTACGGTTTGAGGAGACCTCTGTTGACTAAACAACCTCGTGGCTATAGTTTATTCATGTATATGGCAAAACCACAAAGACAGAGCATATACCTAGGGCAAGACTTTTGAACATCAATCGTTGATTGTTCGAGAGAAAAATAAAATAAATCAAATTCTCATTAACAATTTATTTAGGACATACACTCTTTATACATGGACGGCGATGATGGTTAGGTTACTCAAGTTAATTCATTGTGCTGACAACTAATATTTTTTTTTAAAGGATTGTACTTTATTTTATGGTTGCTTTTTAGATTACATTTTTTCATATATTTCTCGATATGCATAAGTAAATGCACAAATGCATAATTCTTTTTGGCCTTTTCTTTTGGTCTACCTTTCTTTGAACACATTGGAGTAGTAGAAACCTCTCATTTTCAGTTCGGCCTAATATTTCTCCCTATAAGATTCTTTTTTGTTGCCCAAAATAATATGTCAATGTCCCACCAATTAATTGTCCAAAGTCACTTTATCATCCTATGCTAATGATTGAGACCGCACATGGATTGACCAATGAGTTTTGACTTGATTCGATCCACAGTTTGTGTTAGGGCTGGCCGGAAAAACTAAAATTCTTTATTTTTGCATTCAACTATCAATTCGAAATTCAAGAACTAAAAAGTAAGTCAAATTTTAATAAAAATATTTGAAAGAACAATAAATATTTGTACATGTAAATATTTGTGTATCCTAAAAAAAAATAGATCATGCGAGACATGTGGATCATAAAATTCGAATGATGAAGGAAAGTAAACCCTGTTTGAGAATCATAATTAATCATTAGTTTGACCAAATAATTGGGTCAAATTTTATCAGGTCGAGAAAAAAGATGGCTTTGCTCTCCCGCTGTCCATCATCTCCCCTCCTCGTCCTTTGCCAGTTGCCACCCTCCAATGAAGTGGAGGAGCAAAAAGAGACTTCCGAGTTCCTTTTTGTGGGTCAATCTAGAAAAAATGATTACTTTTCGACAGGGGGGCCGCCGGCGAAATAAGAGAAAGAAGAAGGACTGGGATGCAAAAAGAAGCCACTGAAATTTCTTTAATCCACTCCCTCCTTTGCCCTTTCTAAAATTTCGGCTCTCTGCCATGTGCCTTCACTCTCTCTCTCTCTCTCTCTCTAATCTGTGCACCTTCTCTGCACCTTCGCTCCTCCTTCCTACCCCCTTCTCTCTCCTTCTCTCTCTCTCTCTCTCTCTCTCTAGCGGTGGACGGTGAGGAGACGACCCTGCAACGCTCGCACAGCTGGTAAAGTCGCTCTCTTGATCGCTCAGTTTCCGAGCTTTTCGTTGCTTGTGTGAATGCAGTGGTGGTGTGCTCGGTTCGGCTGGCTTGAGCTTTTTCTCGCCTTTCGATTTTCGAGAGTGGTCGGTGGAATTCCGTGGCGTAGTAGAGCCTGGATTTCTAGGTGTTCGCTCGGTCGTGTTCTTGATCTCGTCGCGCTGAGTTGAGTGAGAGCAGCTCGCTGCCCTGCGGAAAGTAGATGTGGAAAGTAGCTGTTGAGGTCTTACTTTTTATTGATTTTTTTTTTGGCTCCTTTTGCGTGTGCTTTTTAATTGCCGTGAAAGTTCGAGGGGAGATTCTTGACGTTGGGATTTTTTTCGATTTCGTGTCGCGGCTTCGTTCCTGCTGTTAACGCGAATTTCGTGAAAGAGAGGGGAAGAGAACTTGGGCTGCTTGAGTTTCTTTTTTTTCGTTTGAAATCTGTTTGTTGTTCTATGATTATTGGTTTGACTTTTTTGCCGCTTGTGTTTCTGAAAGTGAGCTTTTTATTTTTATTTTTTTGCATGATCTGTTTGTAATTTTTGGTGAAGGGAGGAATTTTATTTTAGCCCTTTTTGAGTGTTTCGGTGAGTGTTCTTCTGTTGATCTTCTTGGGCTTTTGATCTCTGAAATTCTCAAGTTGATATTTGTCAGCTGAATTAGTTCCTTTTTTATCCTTGTTACTTCACATGCAGTGCGCTTTAAGGTCCCTTGGCTATTCGATCCTTTCTATAGAACTTGGAGATTTCTGAATTTTATTTTATTATTATTTTTTTTTTTGTGGTTATCGTTGATTCTTTTGCTTAATGTAGTATCTCGCTTCATTAAGTTTTTAGTATACTCATCGTTCAACGTTGCAGAATTGAGGGACTTGATGGTGAGTTCGCCCCATAAAGACTTTTGTTAGGCTTGATTTTCGGGAAAGATGGTTGCTGAATCTTGGTTTCGTAGTCTTTGGGGAAAGCCGCGGAAGAATTCGGCTGGATCCCAAAAGGCAGTGATCGGTGTATTAGCGTTCGAGTCTGCAAGCTTGATGTCGAAGGCGGTACATCTCTGGCAGTCTCTGAGCGACAAGAACATTAAACGGCTGAGAGAGGAGATCGCGGATTCGGATGGTATAAAGAAGCTCATTTCGGATGATGATGAGGTCATTGTGCGGCTGATGTGTTCCGAGATGATTGAGAATATTAGAAACGTTGCGAAAGCTGTGGGCAGGCTGGGGAAGAAATGCACTGACCCTGGTTTGAAGAGTTTTGAGGCTTTCTTTGAAAATTTGATGGAGATTGGTGTTGACCCATGTGGTTGGAAACTCACATGGAAGAAGATGGAGAGGAAAATCAAGAAGATGGAAAGATTTGTTGCGGTTAATGCAAACCTGTATCAAGAGATGGAAGTTCTTGCTGACCTTGAGCAGACTCTTAAAAGAATGAAGAGTAATGATGGCGATCCAGCCAATTTGCTGGAATACCAAAAAAAGGTCGTGTGGAAGCGGCACGAGGTTAAGACATTGCAGGAGATATCGCTCTGGAACAAAAATTATGACTATGTAGTTCGGCTATTGGCGAGGTCATTATTTACAGTGTTTGCACAGATAAAATATGTCTTTGGGATTCAACAGCTTGCTGATGTCGGTGATATCAAGGACCCAAAGGCCTTGAGTTCAAATCATGTGTCTCGCAGCCAGCCACTGTCTGCATTATTACAATCTTCTGTTCATCCCTCTGAGAACAACCATGCAAGATTCTTCTCAGGTGCCCTTGGAAGGTCGACTGAAAAACCAGCTTCCATTCTAAAGGCAAGTAAAGCCAAGAATTTTTATTCAGGTCCTCTCGGCAGCTCCAACATGAAAGCGAGCACTGCTTCGGAAATAGATAACCCCAAGAGCATTAGCTTCTATTCTGGTCCTCTCGGAGGCTCCAGTGCGAAAGCTAGCCCTGCTTCTGGACATAATGCTAACAGCGTCAGCTTCCATCCTGGTCCTCCTGATAAGTCGACAAAATCTGGCCCATTAATTAGTGCAAATAAGATTCGGCGAGGGATATGGCGGGGTCTTGGTCATTCTTCTGTATTCCAAGGAAGGAAGTCAAATTCGAAGCAGAACCAGTTGGCTTCAATGGGACCTCTGAAAGGTTGCATGATGGAGAGGAACAATTCACCTGTAACGGATTGTTACGTAGATAAAGATGGAGTACCTACCAGAATCCATGCCAGCAGCATAGACAGTAAGCTTGAAGATGCTAATGGAAACAAGGTTGATGGTAATTTATCAAGATTCAGTTCTAAGTCCAGATTGCTGAATGCCCCACCAGAGAGTCTCGGTGCTGCCGGTTTAGCGCTGCACTATGCAAATGTCATTATTGTAATCCAGAAGCTAGCTGAAGCTCCTCATTTGATTGGTCTTGATGCCAGGGATGATCTGTACAATATGTTACCTGCAAGCGTTAGGACCACTTTAAAATCGAGCCTAAAGCCATGTGCCAAGAGCTTGTCTTCATTGGTTAACGACCCAGCTCTTGCAGGCGAGTGGAGCGACGCAATATCACGGATACTGGAATGGTTGGCCCCTCTCGCTCATAACATGATAAGGTGGCAGTCCGAGCGGAGCTTCGAACAACAGAACCTAGTCTCAAGGACGAACATGCTCCTTGTACAGACCCTTTATTTCGCAAATCAGGAGAAGACAGAGGCCATCATCACAGAGCTCCTCGTGGGTCTGAACTACATATGGAGGTTCGGTAGAGAACTCAATGCGAAAGCCATGGTGGAGTGTGCAAGTAGTCGAATATTCGACGAGTACTTGGATTTGAAAGAGTGAGCGTTACTTTACTCTCCGCCAAACCGGCAAGTCACTCCAAATCAAATCACCCTTTTTCCTTGGTGGAACAAAGGTTCTATCCCCTGCTGAATCCGATCAAGTTTCTGTCGTGCCACGTAGGATTCCAATTTAAATGTACTGTAGAGGTAAAAGTTTGACCTTTACCTGCAATACGATACGGATAGTATAATACCCAGATGCTTATAGGTGAAGCTTTAGTCGGGAGTTTCGCAACCCTGCCTTTTTGGCTCGACGGCAGATGTGATATCTCACCAGCCACAAAATTTTGGCTCTGCGGTCTGCTTTCCTCGTAAGAAGTTTTCTTTACAGTAGGGTTTTAGTAGAAGTCTGTGATTTCCCAGGTGTATATTTGTTGGCAAACGTACGGTGGTGATAATTTGTATATGTACCATTTGCCTCTCCTGATCCCAGGTTTTGGCCAAATCAGGCTTGTTGCTAGCTATCAACCATTTGATGTCTATCCTTTGATGCGGACATTTTGACCTTTACCTTAAACACGTATTCCAAATCTTTTCCTTTGGGCAAAAAACGTATACAAAATAAGACCCTATTTTCTCCCGACATTTTGACATGTTGTGACTTTGATTCCAGAACCCCATACAAATTTGATCATTGTCCTTGCATATATTGTCTTTTTGTATTCTGTATTTGAATGTCTGCTACACTTTCACTGTACGGAAAATTCTTGTAACATCGATCCGTCCGAGGGGAAAAAGGGTTCCAGAACACCATACAAATTTGATCATTGTCCTTGCATATATTGTCTTTTTGTATTCTGTATTTGAATGTCTGCTACACTTTCACTGTACGGAAAATTCTTGTAACATCGATCCGTCCGAGGGGAAAAAGGGATTCGGAATGTGTAAGCCGAGCACGAAATTGAAATCGGTTGAGACCGTCAGCTTCTAACTTGCGTTATGATTTTAGCTCATGGAGATGTGATCACCCCTTCTCTATGACTCAAAGTCATGGATGTAGAGCTAGTGAGGACCCATGTATAACGAGGCCCCGTTGCTGCATTTTAGGGGTGTAAAAAATGCTCGACCCAAATCGAATCGAGAATTTCGGGTCTCATTCGGTTCATTACCTGGGAACTTCGGGTCTCATTCGGTTCAGGTAATGAGTAGAAAAATTTAGGTAGTTTGACAGTTTGGGTTATACAACCAACCCAACTTGAAACAACAATTTATGAATCCCTTTCCTTCCATTATCCTCTCCTTCTTTGTGCGTAATGTGTCAACACAAGATTAAACAGAAATCGAATTCGAGCACCTATAGTCCTCCATTTTTTTTTTCAGTCAAATTAAATATTTCATTCCTATATCAAGATCTCAAAATGAACAATGAGAGATTCAAAATAAGACAAATCCCAAATAGCATAAGTAATGGGCAGTCACTGTAATCAAGTTCAGCATTCTCAACACCATCACTATACAGAGACACCCAAAAAAAAAAAAAAAAAAGATTCTCAAATCTAAATCTGGATGGAAAGAGATTGAGCAACTATGAAAATGCCTCTAAAGAACTCACAAATTTAAATCTAGATTTAACATGAAAATACCTCTAAAGAATTCACAAATTTAAATCTAGATGGGGAAAGAATAGCTCCCATATCTAGATTTAGATTGGGAGATTAAAGCTTCTAAAACTCAAAGAAGTCGTATAATCGCTTCTAAGAGTCACAGTGTTCCTCCTTGATTCTATCGGACTTGGTTAGGAAGATCCGAAGCAACTAGCTTATTCCTAATGATGGAAGTAGAAAATACGTCCAATAAACAGCGAAGACCATTAGCAACAAGTGAAAAAAAAAAATTCATGAATCAAATAGAGAGAGAAAATCTCAATACAGGTGGAGAAAATGTAGCCTTCCTCGATTGAGAGAGTTTCTCAATAGAGGGAATGTTTGCAGTGGCAAAAAAAGAAGAAACGAGAGAAAGGTGACTAGGAAGAGAAAGCAAGTGCCTGACCTCCATCAAATCCCATCTATAGGTTAGTTCTCCCAATCATATTCATCCAACTCTATTTGACCTTCAAAGTTGATGGCACCTCCTCCAATTCCATGTTAACAGCTTGCCATTGACTTCCAAACTTCTAAAATTGCATCCATGGTTGTCCATTCTCTCCTCCATGGTAGTCTAGATCTTGATGAGATCAACAAAGTCGATGAGATCAAATGATCATAGAGCCTCATCATCTCTAAATCTCAAGGAGACACATCGTCATTAAGGATTGTCATGATATCAAGATTTGTTCATGGCTTTGTTTTAGGTGGTTTTGGGCTTTGCTTACTTCAAAAGTCAGCTTAAAGAGTGAGATATTTTCTTACACTTTTAAAATGATCACTTGTCCTTTTCACAACCGATGTACAATAAATCCCAATAACCTCCTCCTCACACATCATACTTTTTTTGGAGCCCTAGTAGTAGCAGTTCTCTTCAAGTGACTATTGGGTTTGGACTTAATGGAAAATTGGGTTCTAATACTAGTGTTGGGTGATTTTAAATATCTCTTCCTCCAAGTTTGGGTGATAAAAGATGAGACTTTTTCTCATCTTTATAAATTGACCACCTACTCCTTTTCACAATCAATGCGGGATAACTCCCAACTTGAAGTTTGTTGACTTGCTATAATAGAGATATGTGAATGGGGAGAAGAAAAAGTAGGCCCAAAAATATTCTTGAAAAAGGAAAAAGTCAAGAACTTGAATTGAACCATTTTTATTTTTTATTTTTAGGTATTATGTCGTACAGGTCCAATTTTTGTTTCAAAGGATATTTAATTCTTGTGTTTTGTTTGAGTTGGGTACTGTGGAGACCTGATTTGAATCAAACTGATGACATCCTTAACTACATTAGCATAATGCAGAGAGTGATGTGGTCTTCCGACATGGGACGCTATGAAGGAGAAAGAGGTATACCCATCGAAGAGAATGGAAAATGTTGCATTGAGAGTTGTTTCTTGAAGAGATGTTACAAAAAAATTTAGGGTGCGTTTGTTTGCGTTTCTGTTTAAAAATTGTTCTAGGGAACAGAAATAAAAAAAAAAAAAAATGTTTCTGTTCCTAGGAACAATTTCTGAACAAAAAAACGCATTTGGTAAACTTGTTCCGGGAACAAAAAATAAATAGAAACACGTTTGGTAAATTTGTATAATTTTTTTTATTTCTTTTATTTTTTCTATTTTTTCTTATTTTTTCTTATTTTTTCTTTTTCCTTTTTTCTTTTTTCTTCTTTTGACCGGCGGCCTCGCCCAGGCACGGCGAGGCTCGCCGGCCCCTGGCGAGGCCGAGCCTCGCCGTAGCTGGGTGAGGGTCAGCCTCGCCTTGGGTGGGCGAGCTCGGCCTTGCCGGATCTGGGCGAGATCGAGCTCGCCCAGCCCGACGCGCCGACATCTCGCCGGGTTGGGCGAGCTCGATCTCACCCAGATCCGGCGAGGCCGAGCTTGCCCAACGGCCGGTGAGGCTCGACCTCGCCGAGCCACCACCAGGTCGGCGTCGCCTGGCGGTGACCCGGCGAGGCCGCCGGCCCTCGTCGGCCGGTCGTCGGCCATGGCCAAGGCCGGCGATCGGCGAAAGAAAAAAGAAAGAAAATAAGAAGAAAAAGAAGAAAAAAAAAGTATTTCTAAGTTTTGTTTCTGTTTCTTTTTGGTTCCTGGGAACAAAAGAACAAAAAATGAACAAAAACGCACCCAAATGCGTTTCTGTTCATTTTTTGTTCCCAAGAACAAAAAAACAAAAAAAGTATTTAAAAACAGAAAAAAGAAACATAAACAAACATGCTCTTAGTAACTACCACCATAGAAATGAAAAGACAAGCAATATTTTTAAAAGAGATATAAAAAAGCATGTCTTATGTATGACCTTTTTCTCCTTCTCTCTTAGTTTTGAGAAATATTTAGTGGCTTCATTGCACCACATCAATAGCTGATGTGACAAGTATTTTGTATTCGAGTCCAATTAAAAATAGTCACATGTTATTGATATTGAATTAAATAAAAACTAAAAATTTCACCAATTTTTTTCTTTCTTCCTCATTCTCTATGGCGATGGAGCTCTTCATTGGCCATCGAGATCTATTTGCACAACTTTAAGCATGTGAAGATCTCCCTAACCTTCTTTGCCCCTCGACTAATTTGTGAGATTTTATGAGATCATCGTTTATTTTGTCATTTAGCATGAAAATCAACCTAACCTTCTTCACCCAATTGCAAATTGTATTAAAATTTTAATATTTTAGATAGATATATGGTTTAATTTTTAAATAAATTATCATTTTCCTTACACTTAGTCTACCCTTTTTGCCTATTATTAAGCGTAGAAGTAATTCATTTGAGAGACAAATGAAGGCATGGAAAAATTTGAACTTGGGATTTCCTACTTTATTGCAATGCAAGATTTTTGTAAAATTATAGCTAGTTGTTCAACAACTTAAATTGTTAGAAGAAGATTTGATTTAATATTTAAATATTCTATCACCAAGGACTCATTCTTCTCCACCTCCAAATTTGGATCACGCAAACGTGGAAGGCCAACACCAATTGCTCGGGGCCATGGACGAGCGGCGCCAGCGACATGCATGGACAAGTGACGATAATGCCGCGTGAATGCGTTCGGCGATGGACCACTAGATCTAGATAGCCAATCCAAAGGTTGGATGCGAAGCCGACACCGCCATTGATCCAGATCGAGAGATGAAGAAAAACAAAGGAAGACAAAGCCGACCACAATGACGACGGAGGGGCAGCTCGGCTTGGGCGCAATATTGGTCGGCTTGGATGCCATGCCGACAACTCCATGCTGTGACTTGAGCGCGAGAGTCGGGTACCTTGGCACGGCCACATAGTCGCCTAGTCCCGCACATAGACTCTGAGATGTTGTGCTCTTCCTCGAGGGATCTAGCCTCGACCGCCAAGGAATGGGGCCCAACCTGACTGATAGGGCTCGGCCGCTAGTAAAAAGGGCACGGGAGCTAGGTACCTAGCCATTAGTCACGAGGATCCAAGCATGAGCACTGGGGACCCTACATCGACTTCCAAGGGCTTGAGCGGATTGCTGAGGACCAAGCGCAAGCATCAAGATTCTCATGTTCAAGTGTCGAGATCTCTACTTCAAGCACCGATGTCTAACAATATTTAAAAAAATTAATTATAATTTAAAAAAAAAAACTCATTTTCTTGTATTAAAAGCATATGTTTTCTATTGATTATGATTCTTTTTCCTAACCTATCCAAACACTAGAAAACGACCCCGCCAAAAAAAAATATATATATTTTCCGACAAATTTTCAGGGAAGATAAGGTCAAAATCGTTTTAAGTAAATAGAAATGGACTCGTCAAATTATATGGGCCTCTGACAAAAGGAAAAAAAAAAAAAACAGACGGAATTAAAATAACATATCCAATACATCTTTTCTTGTTCTTGTCGGTAGTCCAGTCCAAAAAGGCGGATGTAAAATAATAAGAGAATTCTGCATCATGAGAGTAGCTGGCAAGCAGGTTTTTCTTCTTAATTTATATTTGTATAAATTCTTATGCGCGTTGCACGAGTCAATCCACAAAAAAATAAAAACTAAAATCAAGATTATGAAGCAAACCAAATCTAAACATCAATTTATCTCACTTTTATAGAGTTCCAAATTTAACCTGTATAAAAAAATATCTTGAAAAAAGTGTAAATACCCTCCTTTTTTTTTTTTTTATCACAATGGATTTTCCATTCACTCTCCCCAATCGTCTCCTCCCTACAAAATTAAGGAACTTTAGAATGAACACATCTTTTTATTTCCTTTATATCCTTGACGTAGGTGGTCATTTAAGTATATATGGAGAGAGAGGGGGCATTTTTTGCTTTTGGCCAGAAATTTTAGGCCACATAGCCTACCCGATAAATTGAGTGATCCAAGAATTGATTTGTAAGTTGAAGGTTAAAAATTTGATCATTCATCTCTAGAACCTCAGTTTGTCTGTGAATGATGGGCTTGAACTTATGGGCCTCCCATTTGTACCCAGTGAGATTGCAATGATAAGCTTGCCCAATGGGTAATTAATGTTTCATTTGTGCTTAATATAATAGAGGGTGAAATATATGCCAACTTAGTTGAAACCTTTTTGTAAATATAAAAATGTGGAGGAGACTTAGAATCGTTTTCATCATAAACTTTATACTAACGATATATGAAATAAACTTCCATAAATTAATAACTAGCTCCAAGGAGTTTCATTCCTTCTTTTTTATGCAAAACATCGCTCATTACTTACTCATTACAAATTTTTATGAAACTCATCGTCGTGTTGTTATATCAGGAGGAAATTCGATCAACTTAATCTTTCGTTTGTTCAGCAAAAAATAAATTGTCGAAAAATTCCTTTTTAAAAATATTGCTTCCATCACTTGTTGAATAATGAAAACTATTTTTAATATCAATAATAATTTATGTTTAATTTTTTTTTAAATGATGAAAATATTTTTTAGTTTTTCATTTTTGTAAAAAAATACAAACAAACATTCTGAAAAAAATATCTTCCAAATCACTAGTTATTCATGAATGCATTATAAAGATATATATGGATAAGGATTGAAATTTCTAATACTATAAGCCTATACGGATAAGGATTGAAATTTCTAATGCTACATATCCCAAATGCTCGAGAAGAGAAGTTTCAGGTCTTTCTTTCAAAAACATATCGAAAAGATATCTAAAATCATTAAATTAAAGAGAAAAGGAATCTTGTAGATGTTATGCTCCTGATGTGTTCCGGTTGACTAACTGCACAATCCAAATGTAGAGAAGTCTGCGAAGACAATAAAGAAATGGCTATAGACTTGTATATAATCAGCCGACAATTAAAAGAAATTAGACCGGTATTATTATGTCCAAACCTCCGATAAAACACACTTTTTATTAATATGAGAATTTTAATTAAGATTTTAATACCACGAAAAATTTCAAGTTAGTAAATTTATGGTAAATTTACTTAAAATTAATTTTTTGATCATAAAAAGTCCTCAAACTAATAAAATTATAACAAATTTATTTTTCGTTAATTTTCGTTTAATTTTACTATTAAAATTACTAAATTAGATGACATGTGATAGTTAATAGGTATATTAGTTTGAAGTTTTATTTTTTACTTATTACAACTTACGAGTGTATTAGCTCGTAGTTTTTGTTAATATTAATTTAATTTTATCGAAATTAATGAAAAGTAAATTTATTATAAATCTGTCACTTTTGAGTTAATTTTTTTTTTACTAAAATAAGCTGGGAATCGAGCTGTCCCGGCACGTTGACCGGGGGAGAGAGGGGGGGGGGGGGGTGGTTCCTGTCCATGTGGCTCAACCATTGGGGGGGGGGGGGGGGGGGGGGGGGGTTCCTGTCCATGTGGTTCAACCATTGGGGGGGGGGGGGGGGTTCAACCATGGACTAGTCAACGGCGGATTATTTAGAGGATACGGCAAGGGAATTAAACGACGCCGCTCGCTATAATAATCTCAAGAGAGAATAAAAAAGGAAGGAAGGAAGAGAGAAGGAAAGACTTGTTTGAACGGTAGCTGTTTCTCTCTCTACCCGTTTCTCTCTCTCCGGAAGCAGCAGAGCAGACAGTTTCCGCCGGAGGCGGAGGGGCGCGACCCGTTCCGCTGCATGCATCGGCCGTCGCGGGCGGGGCCGCTCGGCGGAGGATCCCCCGAGCCGGAGAAGATGGAGGGCGCTGGCAGCTGGGACGTCCTCGAATGGAACCCGTTCGAGGTCCGCTTCTTCTTCCCCTTTCCTTCTTCTTGATTCTGTTGCTGTTGATTTTCCATTTGAGTTTGGTGGTGCGTGCTTGGGATTGATTGAATTGCCGGTTTTTTGGGATTTTTTTTTTTTTTTGGCAGCAAATGTCGACGTCCGTCTCCCTCGGGAAGTGCGATTTCCTGCTCGAGGCCGAAAAAGTCGTTGCGGAGGTAGGTCAATTTCGTTCTCCGCGATGAAGGACTTGATGATGATCGTAGGGGTTCCTTTTTTAGAATCGTTTTTGCGTCTAATTGGGGGTCTGGTTCGGGGCGCCGGGCTGGAATTTTGCTGGGGACTTGTCGGTGCGTCCTGCCTAGATCGATAATAATCGCGAAAGATGCTTTACCTGGTCTGCACGCCGCTTGAAATTCATAAAGAAAGGATTTTGGGTGGCTCTTTCTTGCTGGGTTTCACTTGCGAAACATTGTTGATCTATATATGTAGTTGCTGAGGTCGGTCTTTTAGTCTCCCGCGTGATGGCAGATTATTTGGGTAGGGGTCTTTTTCTATTGGTCGCCACATTTTTGGGCTATTGATTCTTCATTCCCATTCAACCTGACAACAGTTATGATGTGGTCAGAGGGAGTCGGATGGTTCCATCTCTCTGCTGAACTGAGAAGCACCATAGGTTACTTTCTGTTTGGTTTACCATCATTAGCTCATTGATGCACGAGATGCAGAATGTTACCATCCTGCTGTGACGGGCTATCCCCATTTGAATAGCTTATAGGATGTGGGAATCAGCACTTCTGCATTGTCGCATTTGAAATTCACATAAATTTTCACGTTCGGTGATCTCGTCTTTAAGTTGGCCACCTCCTCTGAAGTGGATAAGAGATTAGCTGGTCACATTTGCTGCTAAAGGAGTTTGTAATCATAATATTTTTATCTGGACAATTTTTTTTTTCATCATTTGGGGACCTGAGCCAGTGTTGAAATAAAAGAGAATCTTCGTGGCTTTGAGCTGATTTCTGAGAAAATTTTGAGGTTTTTCACTGCCTATGTTATGTACTTTCTTGCCACCATATGGTCGATCAACTTCTCATTGACATAGTTTAAGACTTCTACTAGGGACCTTCAATGGTGTAGGTGTTCCAGTTGTTCAGTTCCGCTGGTGCATAGTAGCAAAGGAGGATGAAACATTACAGTGCTATAGTGGAGAAAGAGTTGTGGATAGTACTATTACTCTGAAAATGATCATCTATGGAATAGTTCAGCAGCATTTTAGGTGGTAAAAGAAGAAAGAACTGCATAGTGCTGGAACTTAGATATGATGACGATTGGATGACTTCTTTGCTGTCACTTCTTTTACTTGATAGATATCAGAGCGTCTGGATTGAAGATAATGCTTCAAAAATCAATCAACGTTTGTTGTACTCTTATTCTTCCTTCACTCGGTCTATTGGGAAATTAGATGCCCTTTTCTTCTGTGTCCAGCCATTACTGGTAGTTCTTTCTGTTCCTTTCATATCTTTCGTTTTGATTGAACTCCTTTATATTGAGATGAATGCATTAAGGCAGATAATCCATGTATTAAATAATGACTTACAAGACAGAGCTAAGAACTCTTGAAAGAGTTACATAAATTAGGTTGTTAGGTGTACCATCAGAATAATGGTTTCTGATTTCTTGCATCACGAGTAATAACTTTTACTATTTATTTTCATAACAGACAGTTGATGTATGGTTACTATCTTACAGGGGTATGGCGTAGTCCTTGTTAACACTGATGAAGCGGGTACTGTGTTAGTGACAAATTATCGTATTCTCTTTTTGGTGAGTATGCATTTGTAAACATCTTCTTTGGAATCTCATTTCTGCATTAGTATTTGGTGAAAAAATCTCGTTTGTCTACTAGCAAAATCCCATATGGCTTATGGAATTGTTTTTTGTGATGTTTGTACTAGATGAACATGCCCTGAGTGACTTTTTCTGCATTCCATTTTCCTACTACATTTCTATGCAAAGTTTGGAGTTGTTGCTGCTGACTGCAAATAAAGATATCTATGTTGAAATCCTAGAATGTCACATCTAAGATGTTCGAAGCATGAAGGGACACAAGCTCCTCTTCTCGCACAAAATTCAAGCTATTAATCCACATATCAAATCTTTATACATCACTTTTACATGTTTCATGCTTTATTGACATTTCTTTTTTCCCAAGAGCGAAGGAACGAGGAATATCATTCCACTGGGTACTATACCACTTGCAACTATTGAGAAGATTAGCAAGATTGTAAGTTCCTCTTATTTTTGTGTTTCTGGAATTTTCTGATTGCTTAGGCTGTGTTTGCTTCAAGTTAAAGCCTTAGGGGAAATGCAAAGGATTTTAGATTCAAGGGTTTTTTTTTAAAAAAATGCAAATAGTGTTTGGTAAACTGTAATTAAAAAAAGTGCATTGGGAAGCAACTCAGTTTTAATTGTTATTTGGAAAAAACTACATTTTTAAAGGAATTAAGCTGGATTTTTTAAATAATACAATATTGAAGTTCAGCGACCGGCAGCGTGATGTCCAAATGCTGGCAAGCCAGCACGGCCCCAAGCTGATCACAGGCAGCCCTCGCCTAAGGTTGCCTGCCGGCCAGCGCCGGCGGTCAAATCTGGTTCATGCGTGGTCAGATTTGACCTCGTTGTCACCTTGTGTGGTGAGGGTAAAATTGGACTTTCGAAAGTTTAGTGAGGGCAAAGTTAGAAGAAAACAAAGGTGTTAATATCACAAATAACCCTAAATTGGTACATTCACGTCACATTCACCTCAAGCCAATTTTTGTGTCACAAAAACTCTCTAACCGGTACATTTATGCCATATTTACTCTAAACTAATTTGTGTCATAAAAAATCCTAAACGGGTACACTGGTGCTGCATTTACCCAAAATTATGGTAATTTAGGATTTTTTGGGGTAAATGTGGCACGAGTGTACCGGTTTGGGATTTTTTGTTGTATTAGCCCAAAAACTATGCATTAGCATTTTGGAAAAGCTCAAAGCTTAAAGTTGGTTAGGACTTGCATTGAGAAAAATGCTTCTAGAGGACTTTGGAAATGCTATGCAATGCATCTCCCAAAAGCTGGCCCAATAATATTAACCAAACATTGTTTCTTTTTGCCAAATGCATGTTTAGTGTTGTTTGGGAGGAAACTTGCTCAACTTTTTGCTAATGCCTTTTTTGTTAGCATTTGAAAATTGCACTTTAGCGTTTGGTAACATTTTTGTTTCGAGGAATAATTTTTGAACAGAAATATAATTTTTTTGTTTTTGTTCTCGAGAACAATTTCTGAGTATAAGAACGCACTTGGTAACCATAAAAAATTTATACTCTAGGAATATAAATGCGTTTGGTAAACTTGTATAATTTTGTTGTTTCTTTTAGTTTTTTAATATTTTTTATTATATTTTTCTTTTTTTTCCTTCTCTTTGTGGCCGGTCGCCAGCCACAGTAGCAGCCGGCGACTGGCTGGGCGAGCTCTGGTGAGGCTGAGCCTCACAATGGCCTCGGTGGCTAGGCGAGCCTCGTGCCGGCCAGTGAGGCTTGGCGTCGCTTGGTTGGGCAAAGCTTGAGCTCACCCAGATTTGGCGAGGCCGAGTTTACCTAGCCATTGGCGAGGCTTGGTGTCTTCGGGGGCCGGCAATGCTCTAGCGAGGTCATCGGCTCTCGTTTGGCCGATTGCCGGAGCCATGGCCAAGGCTGGTGACTGGCAAAAGGAAGAAGAAGAAAAGAAGAAAAGAAGAAAAGATGAGAGAAATTGTTTATTGGAATTGTTCTCGGGAACAAGAAACAATTTTTTTCTACTTCTTGTTTCTGTTTCAAATCTATTCCCGGGAACAAAATTTTTACCAAACGCCTCTGTTCTTTTTTTGTTTCCTGGAACGAAAGAACAGAAATTTTTGTTCCGAGGAATAGAAAAAAAAAATAAAGAAAAAAGGCCTTAAGCTGTTTTTCTTCCTGGCAGGAAAAAAAATATATACCATGTCAAAATTTTTCCTAGGCTCACCTTTCGTGTATGGTTGTTATTTACATGTATTCAGTTGTGTCCTATTGGTGATAATAATGTTATTTCAATTATCTTCAAGCATGAATTACTAACTCATTTATGCTGATTATTTTGAGGAATCATAGGTTGTAAAAGGTCAATCGGCGCCACGTCAGCCTGAAAAGAACCCTTCTCAACGGCTACTTCAAGTCATTGGTATCATTCATTAATGCTGGAATTTGGATGCTTATTTTATTTTTTATTTTTAAGTATGATTTCACTAGTCTTTTCTTGGAGTGTTGTAGTGTGGATCTGTTGTAGACTTCTATATTTGAAAAGTGGTAGTTCCTTAGTAATGGTAGATTTCTTCTAGTGATCTGGAGGATATTGGGCGAGGGCGTTAACTTCTTTGATTGAAAGAAAGAAGCAATGCATAGATAATTATGTTCCTCGAACTTTCTTGCTCCGCCAGGTCAAAGGTTTTGAGAGTTTTGCTTTGAAATTCTATTTAAACTGGAGAATTGTCATCTGGAGTATTGAATGAAGGTGCATGGTTTAAGCTCATGCTGCTTTTGGCCTTTTATGTTTTTGACTTTACTTTTTCTTTCCATTCCGAGATAGAAATTCATGAAACAGTGCTAGTAGGGCTTTCTTATACTGAATGCTTTCACCTTTTGCTGTGTTCAGCATCTTTCGTGGGAAGTATGTGGCATTTCAAAGTACCTCTATACTCTAGCTTTATTCATTTTATTGGACTCATTTATTAACCTGATTGATATGCAAAAACCTTAAGTTTGAAATGTTTTATAAACAAACAACTTTGAAATGACCAAATTAGTATAAATTGAGTGCAAATATGAATAAACAAATTAAATGTCTTCGCCAAAAAAAAAAAAAAAAAAAGAATCTTCCAGTTAATATGATTCATGACCTTTTGATATCCATTTAACTAAATGCGATCAATGTGTTACAATGGTTGAACTCAGAGATGAATTGTCTATCCATTTCTCTCAAGCAACTTGATAAGAATACATTACCGCAGACCCAAATTCATTGATTTGATATCTTGATCAAGTCATGCCACTATGTGTTCTTGGAATTTATTGCTTTCACACATAGGATGAAAGTGAACATGAAGTGCATAAAGTTACAGGTCAAATGATGTATCATTAATGTCAATTTGTTATTTAGTATAAGTCTAAGGGCCTGTTTGGTTCGGCTTTTGGGGAATGCATTTGCCAAAATGCAAATACCTTTGGATGAATAGGGTTTTCCGAAATGCAAATATCATTTGATAAAATTTGCATTGAGATATAACTTTGACCAAAATACCGTTTGGTAAAATTTGCATCTGTAAAGGACTTTTATTAAATTAAAAAAAAATTGTATTTTTCTTTTTTGAAGTCCAGCCACCGGACTGCTGGATCTGGCGGCCGGATGGCCAAATCTGGCGGCGTGACCCTGGCGATGGTCGCTTGAGGTCCGGCAACAGTTGCCGGGGTCGGGCAACCCTCAAGCAGCGGTCACAGGCACCTTGCCGGCACGCACAACCCTTGGCTGGCAGTCGTCGGCCTCCGGTCAGCTTCTTCTAGTGGTGTGCGGTGGTTTTGGAGAAGATGAACAGTACCAGGACTTGCATTCCGGAGTTGCAACTTCCCAAAGTACCTCCGAAGCTGCATTGGGCTAAAGGCCCTTAGGGCCACTTGGAGATGCAATTGCATCTCGCCAAAATCACCCAAAAAAATGAACCAAACACCTTTGCATTTGGCCAAGGGACTTTAGAGTCCTAAAGGGCTTTCCAAATGCCCAACCAAATAGGGTAGCTCTGTCAAAATCCAGTCCTGTATCCAGGATCACTATAATGCCTTGACAAGATATAGTGATCTTTAACAAGGATGTGAAATTCAATCCCATACTTTTTCAGCTGTGAATTGATTATGGTGTGATCTTCCAGCATATTTGCCTGTCCTTGAACCTATTTCAGAGTTTAAAATCAATGGTCATCAATTTAAATGATCCAAAGATGAAATAATTAGAGTTCTGAAGAAAGATAAACCCTCGCCTTCTTACTTGGTTGAGTGATTGGTTGATAGTCCATTTTTATTGTTGGGAGGTTTGATTCTTTTGTTCTTTTACTATTTTTTTCGTCTATAATGTGATTCGCTTCAGATGGATAGCATTGTTTATTTTATTGCTTTATTGATTCTTTTTATCATCAAGTCCCTCTTTTTCTGATGGAAGATAGAGTTTTCCCCATGAAAAGCCTTGTTTATTTAGCTTTATTGGTATTCAATTTGGTTTGTGTTGGTTTGTTTTGATGTTGGTTGAACTGCTGCCTTGTTACATGATTATGATTGCATTGGCTTGTTCTAGAAGTGCCGATTGGCTGATGTACTTTTTTGTTGCATAAAATTGAGCGTTCTACTTTCACAGCTTCATGAATATTTCTTCTGGTATATTCTTGCTTTCTCAGGTAAAGATATGAGAATTATTGTCTTTGGCTTTCGCCCTCGGACTAAGCAGGTTAGAATCTTCTGTCCGCACTGTCAGTGTTCTTCTATTTTGTATCTGAAGAGAACTTGAAATAAATGATTGACATACGCCCCGATCTTTATTAATCTTAATGGATTCTCTACTTGTCTTAAGTTTCAAAGTCTTTTGATGGTTTTATCTTGTAATGGAAGTAGTCAGACTTTCTTTCTGAATGGGTTTGCCATCTCCTTAATGCTACTGCATGAGAATCATGACACTAAGCACTGATGTTAAGTGGTCACAGACCTTCTTTCTAGATGGGGAAAATTCTGGTAAAAGCATGATGTGACATTTACTATGTGGCTTGAAAGAATTGTACACTTCCTAAATCTTTTACTTCAATTGAATGCAGTAGCTTCAAATGTGAGTTGAGCTTATTGAGGATACTTTTCTTTATCAAGACAGATTCATATTGAGCTCTTATGATCATTTCATTGTCTTTTGTCCTGGGATCTCTCATTCTTCTCTTTATGTTTCTACATCCTCTATTTGTTCATACTTTTCCCTGTTAAATGCTCGTTGTAGCTTTTTGTTGTGTTTCGATTTTCAGAATAAAGATGGACTTCTCTTCTCCTTTTGATGTTCATCGACCTGCTAATGAGATTGAGTAGTTAGGATCCTTGAATACAGATGTGTAGCTCGATTTCTCATATGAGTAATTAGCTTTGTTATTGAAAGAGCAACTGTTTTAGTACATCAGAAAAATACAAGGACAAAAATGAAAAGAACAGACAAACAAAACCAAGCGAAGCTAGTGCTAAGTGAGACTAGATATGAATTCCGTGAAGGCTGTAAACTAACAAAGACTGAAGAGTAGGATTGCTGTAATGCATGCATAAGAAAGACAAATGTCAAACTCTAATGTCCACGCTAACCTCTCTACTGTTCTTGGGAATAAGTAATCCTTAATAAGAGCGCTTTCTCTTTTAACAGGTGATAATTCTTGTAAACGTTGTCATTGTATTGTTTGATCATCCGGTGATGGAGATTTAGGAAGCTATTCTTTAGAAGAGATTGATGCTTTTTTATGTATCAATCACATATACGTCAACCATGGTCAGAGTAAATGAGCTTGTGGAAAATTCTAACGTGGCTAAATATCCAAATTTTCCAGAGACGTAATCTTTATGAAGCACTGCTGAGATATACCAAGCCAGCTGGACTGCGGGATCTTTATGCTTTTGTCTCAGGACCATCCAAGTACAGAAACACTAATCCTAAGTTGCGTTTGTTGGTTGAGTATTTTCGGCTTATTGGAGGAAGACCTCACCATGCTTCAATGAGTATGCTCGAAGATTGTTCATTCACAGTGGCTAATGAGTTTTGGAGAATAAGTAGTGTGAATGCAAACTATACACTGTGCCAGACTTACCCGTTTGCCTTAATTGTTCCAAAATGCATTAGGTGCGGTGGAAAATTATATTTTAAATTCTTAGATTCTCTATATCGTGCATCGATGTTATAAAATGAATGACTTAAGTTTCCATGGTTGCTCTTTTAGTGATGAAGAAATTCTTCAGGCCTCAAATTTCCGAGCGAGGGGTCGATTGCCTGTAGTCACCTGGTGTCATCCAGGTATGTACTGGGCATCCTATCTGTGGACACTTTTTGGTGATCGTCTGATTTGACCTGCTATACTTTTTATGCACAGGGACTGGTGCAGTGCTTGCACGTTCTTCCCAGCCTTTGGTTGGTCTCATGATGAATATGAGGAGGTAATGTTAACTTCTTACACTAGTGGCTTCTAAAGGGATATATATTTGAAGACCTTGTTTGCAGGAATAGATACATTTGCAACAGCACTCTGGAGCTGAACCCTTTTTTTTTAGTTGGATTTTTGGTGTAAATCATTTGTTCACAACCTCAAATTGGTTATGTCCCATTTTCTTTGTACCATTCTAAATGTCTTGCACCTGACATTTTTTGCAGCAACACAGATGAAAAGCTTGTAGCTGCACTTTGTTCAAACCTTTCTGGTGTGAAGGGGACGCGGAGGTAGGCACTCTAATTTTCTGCTCAGATGATGCAAGCATTGCCAGCAACTGCTTGATTGTGCCATCACTATTGTTTTAAATCAGAGTCTGTTATGGCTGTAGCAGTGCTTAACAATACCAGCAGCAGGTTCCGCTCTGGACTGCTGTTGCTTTGATAGTTAAAATCTCTCTGGTAATGGCTGTTATGACATTATGTAACGACCATTCCAGCTACTGCAGTGGCTGTGGTGGGTAAGTTCTCCAGTTACTCACCTGCATAGGCACTGAAGTTTGGGGGAGAAAAGGGCTAGGTTGGTGGTTGGGAATAACCAATTTAAAGCATAAGAAGAAGGCTGAGAGAAAGAGGTAAAGAAGTCTTCCCAGTCAAACATGAAGAAGATCCCGGGGAAACTAAATGTTAGTTGTAATCAGACTACAATGTGGACCATATCTCCGTAAGTCGTTGGATTGGTTGAGCTTGGCTTGGCCTCAATGATGACCAACTCCCATCTCTCTTTTCTCGTGAGAGAATGGAAGCAACTAGGGCAAGCACTGGTTGCGTAGGCAGACTTCCATTTCCTACATCCACCTCGATAGATGATGCTTTGTTGATTGAGAAGCAGGATTCTTTTTTATTTTCTTTTGAATTAGAAAGCTAGGATCTTATAAAAAAGGGAAAAATCTATAGTGCAGCAGGGTGTTTTTTGGGACCAGTCCATATAGAATATAGGCCATTGGATTTAAAGCCAAAATTTCTCATCCTCAGATCAATTAAAAAAAATTTAATTTATTACTTGTTAAAGCAGTAAGTTACTTACATTTTAAGGAAAGTTTACTGGAGGAGGATTGTAGATGTTACAATTTGTGAAGGATGACGACTAAGGATTATTACTTATGGATAGGCTCCATTGACTTACAAACGTGAAGGGAACATCGCAATTATTCAGGTAAATTTACTAAGAATAGGGAAAGAGAAAGATACAATAATTTTAGGTTGCTTACTATTTAGACTTAGAGCTTTTGAGACTTTAACATAATTTACCATATCTCAAGGTAGATTACTAATTATTATTTACATGGACTTATAGGTAACTTACGATTGTGGAGGGCAATTACTGATTATAAGTTCTGTCTTTTATTACAATTTAAGGTACATTAGTAGGCCGTGGGTCACTGAGGATTAGGAACTTTATGTTACAAATCTATGGCTAAATTACTATGTCTACGGGAAAAATATTAGCTTTAGGTGCAATAGAGATTACAACAACTTTCAGGCAAATTACAGTTATAGGAGGTATAATTACTAATAAAAGGAACTGAGCAAAATTACCATATGTTAGGATAATTACTAAGTGATTTTACCATGAAGTTACTGAATATAAAGGGAAGTTACTATTGAGGATGAAAAATTGCAAGCCACCATGTACTACCCATTATAACTATTTGAGGAGGATTAAATTATTATTGGATACTTATTAGTGACAACAACATCCTCAGGTTATGAAGTGTAACATGATTGATCTTGTAAGGATTAGTGATTCAAATTTTGTGTTCGTTTTGATTCTAGGAGAACTTCACAAAGTAATATCTTTCTTAAGTGGTAAATTACTTCTACTTTAATCCTCAATAGGAGTAATTTACCTCAAGGTAGTGACATTTGTTAAGACAAAATAATTTACTTTCTGGGATGGCAATTTACCTTAGAAGATATTCTTCACCTTAAAAGTTGTAATTTCCTTTGTAATTAGTAAATTGAGCGAGTGCTAATTCTTGATGATTGTAATTATACTTGTCCTTAGTTGATTGCTACCAAAATCGGATCGTAATGACATTACTTCTTGTAAATTATATATTGTCTTCGTAAACGAAGTATCAGCATCTTAAGTTACCTTTAAGTTTGTAGATATGCATGCATACAAATATTATCTTAGAGGTTTTTGCCAAAAAAAAAAAAAAAAATTATCTTAGAGGTTGTAAATTTTTTTTGGCTCCATAAATTACTGAATTACTGCCGTTAATTACAAATGATCCACTATAGCTGGGCAATTTTTGTACTCGGGATGGGGTACTGTTTTTCTCATATGGGACCCAAGGAGTGCCCTGTGAAAAAAAAATGAAAAGCCATAATATTGATGAGATAGTAAGTAGCATAAAGCTCATAGTGATAATAATGGAATTTGATATTTTAAGAAGTCCAGATCCACATGTATATAGTGGAAAAGATGATTCTAGTTGGATTATGCAGATAGGCTGTATTTGAAAACTAAACATCTAACTAAAGAAAACAAAATACATTTGTTTATATAAAGCATGTGTAAGATTTTAGATACTACACATTTCTGGTCCCTGCAACCATTGTAACATATGCGACACCCTTTTGTGACACCATGTCACCGACTCACCACTTCATGTGACTAGTGACTGCGTTGTTGGATAAAAGTTAATTATTATGAGCAGTTGCAGCAATTCACTATTGGAATCCAACCATTTCACCAACTTCAGCTGAACTTCACACAGCCCATTAATTTCTTCTGAACATGATATTGTCCATTGTGGAACTTAATTAAGGAGTTAATTTATTTTCTTTGGTTATTTGAGAATCATTGGTCGGTTAGTTGATTTGTAAATATTGATGTGTCGTTTCTTTAGGAAGGCGAATCCTTTTATCCTGTTATGAGTATGGGTTATTAATATTATGAATGTAAGTCGATATCTGCTGATTTTATCCTCACTTTTGGTTAGGAAGCTTTACATTGCTGATGCAAGACCAAGAAAAAATGCTTTGGCTAATGGTGCCATGGGGGGAGGTTCCGAGTCATCTTCCAATTATCTGCAGTCTGAGGTCTCTTAAAGTTTTTCCTTTTTGATATATGATATCCGTGTCACTAGTTTGCTAAGCCAATCTTCCTCACTGCAATTCAGATAGTTTTCTTTGGGATAGACAACATCCATGCAATGAGGGAAAGTCTAGCTCGGCTCAGGGAGTATCTGGATACTCATGGGGCAACCTCATCAGATGGATTGTCCTCATTCTTGGTTGGTGTTTTGATCTCTAACGCTTTATAAATAGTTGCTAGTTATATAGAATTAGATCTTTCTAACTGTTTCTACAAACACTTTACTTGCTTTTGATGGTCTGTTCCTGTCATTAGTTGGTCTCTTGTAGTCATTATTTCCATTGTTGACATTCATGAGTAGTTTCGGTGAATCATAACTATGCAGTTTTTTTTCTTGAAAAAATTTGTTGAGGAATCTAAAAGGTCTTTCTCAATCCACGGTCCAAAATTGAAGCTTTTCAATCAAAGAAAAGTGTAGAAAATGCAATATGCAATATTTGTGTGTGGCTGTTGAGAGTTTCTTGCTTGTGGTATTATGTTCATGCATAAATACAGCTTTTACGGCGTTTATCACTCTCAAGAATCTAGATTATCTATTCTTGCTTTATAGAATAGGGAACATAAGTTACTTTCTTTAGGAGTTTAACACAGTCATTGCATGAACTAGTGATTGAGAGTCGGTTCCTTCTCTTATTCATTCTCCAGATTGTTTGGAGGGTTCTCTGTCAGTCATCATCATTCTGTTATTTTTGTATGGTGTTCACTGTTTACTTATGCAAAAATTAAATGAGCAGAGACATGGTGGCTGGACTTGGGGTGGGGGCAATCTTAGTAGTATGTCCGCTTCAGTATCTACACTTGGAGACAGTGGTTGGCTAATACACGTCCAGAGTGTTTTGGCTGGTTCAGCTTGGATTGCAGCACGTGTTGCTTTAGAGTCAGCTTCGGTACTTGTCCACTGCAGGTAGAGATGCATAATTGATGAGATAAAATATATATATTTATATGGGGATGATGGAAGATAGTTCTTTCAGGATCTTGTGTGTACGTGCGTGAGTGGGTGAGCAAGCGAGATAAAATATATATATGGGGATGATGGAAGATGGTTCTTCCAGGATCTTGTGTGCGCGTCCGCGCGAGCGAGCGAGATAACATATATATATGGATATATGGGGATGATGGAGGATGGTTCTTTCAGGATCTTGCGTGTGCGTGCACGTGAGAGAGAGTGAGAGAGAGATAAAAATATATATATATATATATGGCAATGATGGAAGATGGTTCTTTCAGGATCTTGTGCGTGAGAGAGAGAGAGAGAGAGAGAGAGAGAGAGAGAGAGAGAGAGAGGAGAGAGGGATAAAATATATATATAATGGGGATGATGGAAGATGGTTCTTTCAAGATCTTGCGTGTGCGTGTGTGTGAGTTTTTTTTGGGGTGGGGTGGGGTTGGGGGGGGGGGGGGGAGATGTTCTTTCAGGATCTTATATGCCTCATAATGATACTTGATATGCGTGTTAATCTTGTCTTGTTGCTCTTTGTTGTATCGATTTTCAATTTCCGCCTGAGTAATTTCTGTGGGATTGAATATGTCGATATCAGTTTCCAGTTCTTTGTTTTGTCTGTCTCTGCCTTAATAGATGTCATAGACATGATTGAATGCCTTTTTTAGTAGTAAAAGAACCCATTCCGATCGTATATATCATTTGTATTCATTTTTTGGCAGTGATGGGTGGGATAGAACGACTCAGTTGGTTTCACTTGCAAGCTTGTTGCTTGATCCATACTATCGGACTTTTGCTGGGTTCCAGGTAATACTGAGATTGCTTAATCTTAAGCACACTGCTTGAGAATAAGATTTACTTTTGGCAAGGGCCAGAAGTGTTTACCCAATGGTATATTGCATCCCTACATGTTAAATTTGGAGCTGACTTCTATCATATGGTTGGATCTTCTTAGGGCTACTGAAAACATACCTCACTGTGGATCCAATGGCCACTTACATACCTTAATTTTTGCAAATACTAATACCTTACCATTACGGAAAAACCCACATTGAAAAGAACAAATTACCTGTCCTTACAAACTCATTTTAGTATCTTGCTTACAATTTAAGTGGTTTGGTTTTTTAGTTGGTTTTGAGTGTTTTAGGGAATATGATAATTTAGGATTTGGGATGGCCATTTTTGGGAAGAAAATGGCTTTTCATAAATAGGGAGACACAAATAATTGATGTGAAGTTTCAAAGTGGTCTTCAAAAGGCAGAACTCAATTATGTGTCTGGTTATTCCAAAAGTAGAGATACGTAACTGGTTATTGGGTGAGAGGTTAGCTATTCTCCTTTTTGTATTTTCCCTTTCTTTTAAGACTATCATGTGATTGAATCATCAAGCACTTTGCTTGTTGTGTCCTTTAAGCTTCTGTTCAGTCTTATCATTCCTTGGATTTGTGGACTTCTTTTGCCAATTTAGATGATTTGGTTGTAATTTGATTTAGGCACTTGTGGAAAAAGACTGGCTAGCATTTGGCCATCCATTTTCAGATCGTTTTGGACTGCCAACTACATCTGGAGGTGACAATGCAACCTTTGAGTTATCTAGGCAATCTTCGACTGGTAGTTACTCATCATCACCAATGCGCCAGTCATCAGGATCATTCCCAACTCAAGCACCCGGCTTGTCTCATAGTCAGGCCTCAAATAATTGTTCTCCCATATTTTTGCAGGTGGGTACCATGGTATGATGGCTGTATGGCGGATTCTTCACTGCTTATATAATTAATCAAAACTTTTGTGTTTTCTGCCTGCTTTTATTGTTGACAATACTTTCTTTAGCATCTTATGTCAGGAAAAGGTATCTATGGGTGCCTCATGTGTTTGTTATGGTCCTTCTAATGTGTCCAGTTTATTAAGTTTGATGACGGCTGGGTCGATATATATTGGGGAACCATAACATTTCAGTCTTGTCACACATCCTTTGATCCTGCTACCCATAGTTGTGCTTTTAGGTTTACTTGATTCAGACGCTCATGAGAATTAGGTCATTGACATGAATGTTGAACTACGTATTTATCAAGATTGAACTATGTAATTATCAAGGTTTATAATTTTTCAAGTTGTTTCTTGGAGGTATCCATCTGAATATTGAAGATGCCAATCCTTGTTGTTTAAGATTAAGAATAAGCAAGAAGTGCGTCTGTGCTTTCCTTTTTAAGTATATAATCTTATCGAAGGTTCAAGAAATAATGGAAAAAATAGTATGATCCACGTGCCCACATTTATATGTTTTGAAAGCTTCAGGTGTTTCGGATGAAAGTATGTGTGTCGCAAGATTCAGACCAAGCAAAAATCTTAAAAGCAATAACTAATCCAGACACATCTCAAGTCTCGTAATTGTCTGTTCCACTACCCGGGGTGACTTTTTTCTTTCAATACTTCATTAAATCTTTAGCACTAGTTGATATTGGGCTTATTATGTAACCAATGACCGTATATTCTTTATTATGCAGTGGGTTGACTGCATCTCGCAACTATTGAGGATGTATCCATTTGCTTTTGAGTTTTCCTTGGTACATACTTTTCATCTATACAAGCCTATTGTTATTTGTTTTTTCCTGCAGCTTGTCTTTTTTTCCTGATCATAGAGCACCTCTTCTCTATAATGTCCGCTTCACTTATTTTGTATTGGTATTTCAGACATTTCTGGTTGACTTCTTGGACTGTGTGCTTTCTTCTCGCTTTGGGAACTTCTTATGCAACAGGTAAACACTCCAAAAACACCGTTGGGTTTATTAAATCACAGCCACTTCATGTTGAAACTCAATTCTGGTCTAGCTATTAATTGAAAATTCATGATAATTTAATGAATTAAATTAAGTAGTTCCAGATATAATGGGTCAGCAATTCAATTGAAGTAACAATTTTTTTCAGTTAGGTTGCTTAAAATTTTGGAAATTTTTGTGAAAAATGGCTTCTCATGGGAGACAAACTTCCCATTTCACTTTTACCAAAAAAAAAAAAACTTCCCATTTCACTTATTGTTTTCTTATTTGTTGTAATAAGTATTGCCTGTGTGATTGTCTACGGTAGATTAAGGAGTGCTTACTGTCTTCTACCTTCTAATTCATTGTAACTAATTCAGTGAGAAGGAGAGGCAGCAGTGCAGCGCCTCTGAGGCTTGTGGATGTTTGTGGGCTTATTTGGAGGATTTACGCAATTCGGAGGGGAAATCTCATGTGCACTATAACCTCTTTTATGATAAATCAAAACATAATGGTCCACTGTTGCCTCCAGCTGCTGCTTTAGCCCCAACACTTTGGCCGCAGTTTCACCTTCGTTGGGCTTGCCCCTCTGAAGCCCAAGCAGGGGAACTTGAAGCTCAATGCCGCAACATGGCTGTGAAATTTTCTGAATTGCAGAAGGTTTGTTTATCTCCTCTGCTGTCAGCATCTGCTTTTATATCCTTAAATTCTTTCTGGTGATTCATGCTCTGTGACAAGTTCTCTTTGATGATGGAATACATTGATCTGCACTTCATCTGTGCAATTTTAGCACTTATTTTCAATGAAATTGATAAACACCATTAGGAAGTTGAATCCAAAGGCTTAAACTGATTGTTCAAGGGAGACTACATGAGTATAAGGTCCATTTAGACCCCATCAGCAAGTGGTAAGGATATTTAAGCACCCCCTCACATGCAAACTGAACCGAGAACGGCACGTGGAATTGAAGAATGGGGAGGCTAACACGCAGAATAAATCCCGGATGAACCTAGCTCTGACACCATATTAGAACTGATTGATGGAAGGAAACTATGAACATAAGACCAATTGAAACCCCATAAATTAGTGATGTGGGAAATTTTGTAGCCACTTATAGTTTTTATTTTCAATATTAGTGCGACATCTTTGTCATTTTTGTCACCACAAAATCATTATAAGTGGTGATTTTCACTCTGCTGTTATGTGGTAGTTATACTGTTGATAATATTTGTTTAGGGGCAATCAAAAGCCTATTTGTAACACAAAATAAGCATTGGAGGCGATTAGGTAACACAGCCTAATTCCCTTTTATATCCATGTTGATACTACTCAGATGATTGAATAATTAAAACATCACTTCTCAGTTTTCTTAGAGAATTAACTTTTAGTGTGATCACGTCCTAAAATCTGATATTTTTCCTCAAGTTTAATTTAATTTTGGACAAAATAAGTAAATAATCAGTTTTTTTAGAGTAAGTTAATTATGGACAAAAAATAATCAGTTTATTTAGAGTAAAACAGATTAAAGACTAGACCATAGAATGTTTGAGTTAGAATGCAACATAAGTAGATTGATGGAGATGAAAACAGTTTATTTAGAGTAAACTCTCGTGGTCTCGCCATGTGGCAAAACAATTTTGCGTCTATGATGCACCTTTCCTACCTATATAGAACTTAGTGTGGACCTTAGTGATTGAAGCCCGTTATGTTATGCATGCATAATGTAATCTCAGACACCGGACAGAACAACAATAGATTGAGTAACTATGAATTCCCTAACTAATGAATGTGGATACATCATGGACTGCGTCTTTAGGGTTTTTGGTGACATTTTATTGGATTTAGTTGACTGCATATTCTGAATACATATGTGGGTTGTGCTTTCATGTCCTATAGATTTATGGAAATCACAGCTTCCGGAATGGCTCAGAATTTTGAGGTTCAATTTCATAGGATTGTCATGTCTTGCCTTGTGAACTAGAGATTCTTCCTTTGCTACTATACGCCTATTGTTTCAGGGGTATCATAAAAAAATGTCTAGTCCTTCCTGACACCACAATGTCATCTTTATTAGTTATTCTGTGCCGTTTCATCCACAGGCAAAGGAAGTGGCAGAAAGAAAAGCTAAAGAAGTAGCGGCTGCTGTGGAATCTTTATCTGCAGATTTACGGAGGGAGAGGCAACTGAATGCTTCTGCTGTGAACTTGGCCAAAAAAGCTAGTAAAGAAAATGCGGCTATAAAGCGTGCGATTCAGTCCCTGGGATGCAAGGTCCACTTCTCTGGAAATGGGGATTGCACAGTTGACATTGAAGCTAATCCCACAACGAGCCCGCAAGTGTCTTTGTATTCTTATTCAAAAAGAGAGTCAGATGATCCCATCCAACACAATGAGAAATCCGACCTCTCTGTATCAATCACTGTAGTGGATGATGAAGTTCTTCCCAATAACCCAATCAATCGTGTTTGTGAAAGCTTATGCCCAATGCGCACACGCGATGGGGGTTGTCGGTGGCCGGATGCCGGTTGTGCCCAGTTGGGCAGCCAGTTTGTCGGATTGAGGGCGAACTTTGATGCGTTTGACCGGCTCTCCATTTATGACAGCTACTTTGACTCGGATAAACTATAGATAATGAGCGTAATGATCAGCGGGTGTATTTAATCCCCGGGGAACCACTAGGGAAGCTTCAGTGCTGGGCATTGGAAGGAAGAGAGAGACTGCTCACTCCTAAAGCTTCTATGAAGCCGACCCTAGTTCTTAGAGTATGGGCTATGGTTTGTGGATGGGTTGTGGGACTCTCTCTACAGCTGAAGAGGACACCTTTTGCAGCATCCTCTACAGTACTCGCGATGCCCGGTTGAATCAGGTAGCGGCTAACGTATTCAACTGAGGTGAGCTGTTTATTCACTGTTGTTGATATTCGCATCCATTGGAAAAACAGTAGCTTAAGTTTTTACTCTCTTTCCCTCTTGCTAATAAGATCAGCGTATATCTCGCAACAGAATAAAGATTAGACTGTGTACAGATCCTAAAGTCATCTTCTTCCCTAGGTAATTGATGTATAAGCCCCGGAGCTAACAATTTTGATAGTTGAGAGCTTAGTTTTATATTTTACTTAGTGGCTTCATCTGCTCGTGCATCATCACATGCTGCGCATTAAGCCTATAATAGAGACGTGTTTTCGTCTAACTTCTGTAAACTTCGCATTCTTTGTTAACATGTGGAGACGGGTACATCTATTGTACCCTACAACATTACGACGTGGAGTCACAATTAAGTAGAAAAAAAGGATAAAATTATAAAATTGATTTACGACGTTCGATGCTTCGTCATAATCAAGTGAGTGTTGAAATTGTCCAGCACAATGTTGTACCACAGAAATTTCCGTGAGAGATCATATTTATCTACATGTACGTAATAAAAAATCGTGGTAAGAACCTTGTGAGCTAATCTTTAAGTGGTTTAGTTTTATAATAATTTCGTGTATAATCACTTGAACTTGTATGATTTTGCCTCTTCAGCTTTTTGAGGCTCAAAAGTTTCCCTCTCTCTAAGGGGACCTGTTTGAGAACTTGAGTTAGTGCTGAAAATTACTTTGTTCAATACTTAAAATAAAATTATCCACATGATAATAATTACTAGTTTTGACTTAAAATATCTATCAAGGCTTTGTTCATTTTGCAAAAAATATGGGGAAAATATTTTTCAAAAAGTTAATTTCCAGGAAAATATAATTTTTTTTAAATGTTCGAGTGAAAACTGAAAATAAAAGTGAAAAATATTTTTTGTTGTTTGGTAAGAAAATTCTTTTTCTCCATACATTTCTTTACACTTATTTTAATTTTTAAAATCTATTTTTCATTATTTTTTTTATAAATCGATTTTTCATTATTTTAATTTTTATAAAATCGAATTTTAATCAATTTTTAAAATTATTTTTCTTTTTTCTTTTTCTTTTCTTTGTTTTCCTCTTCTTATTTTTAGTCGGCAACTAGCTATAGTGATGGTTGGCAACTAGCTAAAGGCGAGCTTGGAGCTCGGCAGCGAGCATGAAGCTCGCCCACCTTTGGCAAGATCCAAGGCTAACGAGCTCGAGCTTTGGGTGAGGCTTGAGCTCACTGATTTGGCGAGCCTCAAGCTCGTTGACCTGGGGATTTGCCAGAGCTCGCTAGAGATGGGCAAGCCCCGGCCTGGGGTGAGCTCGAGACTTGTGTCACGGGCCGCGAGTTTCCTTAGCCTCGAAAACGACCCGCGGGCGTCTGACAAGCGGAATTCGCAAGGCTAGCCTTTCTTCTATAGCTGTTCCAGCGAATAATACGGTTAATGCTTCTTCGTACGAGATGATACCATGCTTAGTGTCACTCGGGTGTCTAATCCATCGAGTGAAACAACAGATTCATTTAGGTTCAACAATTGGTTTCGGCCTACCATGGCCTTGTTTGGAGAGTGGCATCAGCTCCTGACTAGTTTGTGCATGGGAGGCTTACCCCGCCTTTAGAACTCCTAAGTGATATGATTCTTCTATTCTAGAACTCTTAGCACTAACCGTTCTGATGCCAGTCCCACGGACCAGTTATGTTCATCCCTTCTGCTTTCTCACTCTTCACCCGATAACTTAAGCACCACTCACAATGTCATGAGTACGGAAGGATTCACGAACCGTGACATTCTCCCCCACTCAATTTGTAACGCCCTCATTGCGATCTGCTTTGTCGCTTTCTTTCGTCCATTAACCATTGATTTGCCACTTTTGGGATTTCACGTCCAATGGTCACTCCCACCCAACAAAACAGGTTTTGCTCCATTGGTAGCTTATTTTAATCTCAGCTGCTCAGCCATTTTAGGTCACCTGCGCTTTTTGGCAAGTGTGGCATTTTTCGCCAAATTGAGGTTCTTTCCTTGTTGAAAACGTAGCAGTAGACCTCTTCTTCGAATTCACCGATTGATCTAGAAACGTTATCCCCATTTAGTGAGGATTCAGTTATTCTCAGACTTGCTATCCGCTCAGCAACAAACCGACTCGTCCTAGTACCCATTGTCATCTTAGGAGCTGAGAGCCCGACTACGTTTGGGCATCTTTAGGCCTCGACAGATTCCTCTTCGCCCACTAGGACCGGTCCCACTATGACTTATCTGTTCGACTTGCACTGGAGCGAGGAGCCCAATTCTTTGACTCGCTCACTTACTAGAGGGATTCTTGCTCTGATACCATGTGTCACGGGCTGAGAGTTTCCTTGGCCTCAGAAACTAAGGGTGTGCATGGTCCGGGTGGGCGGTTCTTGACCTAGAACCGGGAACCGCCAATTAAGGATTGGTTCTGAAAAATTGGAACCGGGATCCATCCATTTGTTGCATGGATCCACCCAGGAACCAGACTGCCGGTCCGGTCTGGTTCCCGGGTGGATCCATGAAACCAATCTTGACGCAAAATAATTTTGGTTTTCAACATAGAATGGTCGAGAGTCTATGAGTTGGGAATGATGTGAGGAGGTCTATGGTCGGGTTTTCAACATCGGTCGTGAAACAATTTTCTGCGGCTGTGGCAGGTGGCGGCTAACGCGAGGGGGCGAATAGCAGTAGTGGAGGAGTGACGGTGGCGGCGTCGACACTCGGGGAGGAATCGAAATGGCAATAGAATTAGGAGGAACCGAGAAATAGACAAAGAGAGAGAGAACCGAAGATGAATGGAGTAAGGAGATGAGATCTAATCTAGAGTTTTTTTTAGTAATATTTTTTTTTTTTTGATATTAAAAAGGTTTCGGTCCGGTTTGGGTGGGCAGATTCGTCCATGGAACCGGGAACCGGACCGGTACCCACCGGTTCCAAAAAATTAGAATCGGGAACCGGATCGGTTCGCTTAAGAACCGATGGTTCCGGCCGGTTCTGATCTTGTTTTCGGGTGGTCCGGGCGGTTCGGGCGGTTCCCGGGTATTTTGCACATTCCTATCGGAAACGGCCCATGGGCGCTTGGGGAGCGGAATTTGCCAAGCTAGCCTTCCTTTTATAACTGTTCTAGCAAACAATATGGTGAATGCTTCTTCGTACAAGATGCTACCACGCCCAGCGTCGCTTTGACGTCTAGTCCATTGAGTGAGACAACAAATCCATTTAGATTCAACAACTGATTTCGGCTTGCCATGGTCTCGTCAAGAGAGCGGGTATTAGCTCCCAACCAGTTTGTGCATGGGAGGCTTACCCTACCTTCATAGCTCATGAGTGATATAATCATTCTATCCTAGAAGTCCTAGCACCAACCGTCCCGACGCCACTCTCACGGACCAGTTGTGTTCGTCCCTCCTGCCTCCTCACTCTTCACCCGATAACGTACCACTCACAAGGTCACAAGTACGGAAGGATTCACGGACCGTGACACTTGCTTGTGGCTACTTGTTAGCTATTACTATGGCCAATAAAGAAGACGAGGGAAAACAAAGAAAGAAAAATTAAAAAAAAAAAATCGAATTGAAAAAAAAAAAAAAAAGGAGGAAGTGAGGGCTTGTGATGCTTTGAGATAAGAGAGACCAAGTGAAAAACATTTTTCCCTAGTTTAGAAGATTTTTTTCCCTAGTATTCTAACTTCCATAATTGGCACAAAAAAAAATGACATTTCGTATTCAATATGCAATTACTATCAAGCAATATATTATTTTCATTTTCTGTCACTTAAAATGGTTAGATATTTAATTTTGAGCATTTGATTTTCAATATATCAACAACCTAAAATATCAGTGCTCAATATAGTGGTTCTCGAATTATCATGAAAGCATAATGCTTGGTATAAATGTCAATTGACTTGATCTTAAGTAGCAGTTGAGAATTATCAGTTTGAGTTGCACTTTTACATCCTACACATGGTTCTTTTCTTCTTTTTTTGTTCTCTTTGGCCAACAATGATAAATAGATGTTCTTTACGATTTTCTGAACAGGACTTTGCTAAATCAAGAATAGACTTACCTTCTTTCGTTCAGCTATTTTAGCCTTCCTAGTTTACTTTATAATTGAGGAAACAGGTTAAAAATGACTTTGACTACTTCATCTTTGTTTAGTTTCTTTAATATTGTAATTTTCGCATCTATCTCTTTATCCTTTTAGCTAAAAGCGCGGGATGGGGACCAGTTGACCCAACAAAATTTGCGCTGTGTGCTATATTCTCCTGAATTTCAAACGAAATCCCGCACGCCACTTGGTCGTAGTATAGTATTTTTATCCGGCAAAACAGAAATTTAGGGCCTGTTTGTTTTCATTCTTTTTTTTTTTTTTCTGTTTTTGAACAAAATTTCTGTTTTTTTGTTCCTAGGAACACATTTGAAACAGAAACGAGAAACGAGAAACGAGAAAAAAAAAACATGTTCCTTGTTTCTGGAACAATTTTTAAGAACAACTTTTCTCTTTCCTCTCTTTTTCTTATCTTTTTTTTTCTTCTTTTCTTTTTTCTTTGGCCAGTTGCCGGCCTCGACCGCGAGGCCAGCAACCGGCTGTTAAGGGCTAGCAACCTCGTCGGAGCGTCGCCAGCCCCCGGCGAGGCTCGACCTTGCCTTGGCTAGACCTAAATCCGGCAAGCCCGAGCTTGCCCAGCCACCGGCGAGGCCGAGCCTCGCTGTGGCTGGGCGAGGTTGCCGGCCCTCGTCGGCCGGTCGCCGGCCATGGCCGAAGCCGGCAATCGGCCAAAAGAAAAAAAAAAGAAAAAAGAAAAAAGAAGAAAAAAAGAAAAAAATTAAAAGAAACAAAAAAAAGAATACAAATTTGCCAAATGCGTTTCTGTTTATTTTTTATTCCCGGAAATTTACCAAACGGCTTCTTCTATTCAAAAATTGCTTCTGGAATAGAAATAATTTTTTCTATTTCTATTCTCCGGAACAATTTTTGAACAGAAACGTTATCAAATGCGCCGGTAGCATAATTCTCTAATAAAATCCACAATTTTCGAAATGGGGAGATGCGCGCTCCTAAAGCTGTCAAAAGTGATGGCATTTCAATGAAAGAGTTGGATTGTCCGCTTTACTAAAGTTGTTTTCAACGCTCGGTCACTCGACCAGAAGGAAAAGGGAGGAAGGCGGTCTTTTGTAGAGCAGAAGCTGAAGATCACAGGCAGAATCGACACATTCCCCCTCTTTTGCCGAATGGCCTTGGTCGTTTCGACACGTACTCGAATGATTCCCAAAAGCTCTTGTATCTTTCGTGACTAACGTTAGGCATACAAGAATTATTATTAGTCTACGAACAATGATACAAAGCACGACGGTGAGAAACCACAACTGAGCGTTTGAATAACCGGTTGTAACGCCCCCGACGAAACCGATTTCGTAAAATCAACTCGTGTTTCCGAACGTCATTCTTCGTAAAGCATTTGAAAAGACCAAATTCTCGGCGATGCCGAGTACCTACGGCAGGCAAAACCCAGGTTCGTCTCAGGAGGGTATGTACACGGTTGAGCCAAGACCTGAGAAATGCCCTTCAGTTGACTAAACCATCAGGAGGGTTAATACACTGAACCGAGTTATGAGAGAGTTAAGAGTATACAAAACCACTATACCACACAACATATTGAAGAAAAGAGTGAGTGATCTTTTTGCTAATGCAAAGTGGAATCATCAGGTGCAGACTCTTGGGCATCATCATCGGTAGCTTTATCATCGCCACCCTTCCTGGCCTTCCTCTCTTGCCATCTTCCCCAGACCCACTTCAAGATGAGGAAGCCCCCAAGCGCATAGACCTGCAAATTTCACCAATTAAATTTTCCTCCAAATAATGCCAGAAAGCAACGCGCTTCAAAAAAGAAGGGTTTTGGATCTTCTGATGATGTCAAACCATGACAAATAAGAACTGTACATGATGCACCTCTTTTCTTAAGTACTAATTTAGTACTGAAACAAATGAAACCAGAAGACTAGAAAGAAATAGAAATCCACGTTCCATCTACTTCTAATAAACGTAGCTAGCAAGAATCCAGCGTCAAAATGTGACTACGCAAGGGCAAGCCCGACAATCAGCGAAACAAAAAAGATCAAGAGCTTGTGCTTTAACATACTAATCTGTTGGATCATAAATTTATCACCAACTTTAACACCCTCTTTAACTGTCCACAATGCTTGAGAAGCACTAATTAACCCCTCCTACCTTCTCATCGTACTTATCACAAGATACAAGAAATAGTAGGCCTCCAACAATCTTCATTACGGTATAGAACTTTATACAGCTGGAGTGGACCATACAATCTAAGTGAATTAGCATGATAAAAAAACCACTGCTACAAACATCACAACATTCAAGAACCTGGAGCCGAGAGGTGCATTTGGTATGGTTTCTACAGACATTTTCAGGTTTCGTTCTCAGTGCAATAAAAAATGAAAGCAACTTTGCTGTGTTTTCATTTTATATACGTACTTCAAAACACGCAGACTACATGAAATCTTCCAAAAAAAATAAAATTTGGGCAAAGTTGTTTGATTATAGTATATTCACAATATATAAAACAGTAGATGTTTTATAAAGATACTAGAAAAGATGTTACTGAATCAATAGCTAAATATCTAATAAGGAAATCTCCTAATAATAGTATATACTTCCACATGTTTTCTTTGACTCCAATTTTTTTTTTCCCTGACAAGTACCTCATACATAACAGTCATAGTCAGCTATAGAATCTGTATGGAGCTTTCACTGAAGCTTCAACAAGCCTTGACTGGGGCTAGTCAAAGCTTCAATAGAACCTGGGGAAGCCTCACCCAGCCACAGTTGAAGCTGGACCAAGCTTCAGTCAGCCTGGGAACCAATGTTTGTTCTGACGCTTCACATGGGCAGTTTGTAAGTGAAGAAGACCGCACTTTGTCACACTAAACCGCTAAATAAAAAGACTAGTATTTATTTCGCATTTGAAAGATTGAAGACACAAAAAACCTGTTTTCTTTTGTGAGCACTACAAAAACATCCACTTGCTAGCGTTTTCCTATGAAAACTGTTTAAAAAATGACAGCAGACGTAGTTATAGCCTCCAAGTGCATTCCTTCTCACTGAAAACAAAAAGAGAGAATTTTGAAAATTTTCTGAATGCTAACAGGGTCCTAGTCAACTCACTTCCTCAGTTCTTAATGCTCTTCATGCTCTCAGCAGGTGTCTCCATCAAAAGAACCTCACCGCACTCTAACCTCACGACTAGATATCCGAGCAAATCTGTGACTTTGTAGGATTAACGCGAAGGCAATGAGCGGCACACTTATCCCTCTCAGCCGTATGATCTGGTTAATTACATCCTCACTGGCCAGTGCAAAAGAAATTTCCAAATGACATTTCTCTGTCCGCCATCATCTACAGCCTATGATGGGGTATAACATATCTTTCATAGATCTTCTAACCAACCCAGAAAAGTCTTCCCATTTCATCATCGCCATTCTCATCTAATATTTCACCGAGACCCCCCCATAAATCAGTAAATTCCACAAGCAACAACAAACAATTGTTCCCGACACGGCAATTGATTCGCCCGAATGTAAAAAAAAAAGCTCTCGATTCGTCTCGTAATCGACACGAGGTGCCGATAAAATTCCTGATCACGCGTTTAAAGAGACGATCGAACCAAAACCCCCTTGACCAAAAACATCGTCGAACATGCATCAACGCGATAATGACATGACATCGAAACATTCCGAGCAACCGAACAGAACCCATCAGCGGCACCCACGTACCTGCCACAAAATCACGGGGTTCGACGTCTTCCCGGCCTCCTCCTCGACCTCGAGCTTCAACGCAGGCGGAGGCTCCAGGGGCTTGCGAGGGAACATCACGACGTCGGGCTTCTCGCCCTCGCTCTCGCCGCCGCCAGCGCCAGCCAGCTCGGGTTCCTTCACCGGGGTGGGGTCCTTCTTGGGGAATTGGAATGGGAACTTGAAACCGAAGTTGGGGAAGAAGGGGAAGGCGTTCTTCTTCTGGTCCTTGGGGGCTTCACTGCTCACCAAGATCCCATCTTGATCAGCCATGAATGTCCCCACACAGAGAGGAAGGAGAAATTTGGTTGCTTTGGGTTCAAAACTTGTTGCAGAGGCGGATAAAACAGAGAGAGAGAAAGAGAGAGAGAGAGAGAGAGGTTTGGAGGAATTGAAGAGAGGGGTTAATATGTGGGGGGGGGGGGGGGGGGGGGGGGGGGGGGGGGGGGGGGGGGGGGATTCTTCTTGAAGGCACTCTTCCTACTCTTCCTACTCTACTTTAGCTTTTCTCTAGAAGGCTGGAGTACTACTTGTAGCAGACTTACCATAAAATTGACAACGTTGTTAGCTGTTTTCTCCCCCCTCTTTTTCTTCTTTTTCTTTTGTTCTTCTCTTTTCTCTCTTTCAAGATTGGCGACTTGTTCAATTAAATCCTTCTTCCGAAAGTCTCAGGACGGTTGAACCGAAATGGAATAAGACCTCACTAGTTAATTTTATTGATTTCTTCATAGTTATATGATGAGTTATCATACGGAAGGTATAACCATAATGGATATAATTATTATGGAAGAATTGATCTCTCGATGGATTGATAATGATTTCTATTTGATGTTTCAATAATGTTATTTGACATTCTTTTACTACTTGTGAGGATAAAGGAAAATTATTCAAAGACTCATAAATTTATTGTATTTTTATTAATTTAAACTCAAATTTTTTAATTTTACAAATTAAATTCTACACTTATTAAATTTTTTTATCAAATTTGATAAAAAAAAATCACTGACATAAACACCTATCATTCTATATGTCATGATCAATGCCGATATAAACAAGTTTTATTAGTTTTATAACATATTATCATTTCTTTTCTTTTTTTCTCCTTATTCCTCCGTCTGTCACCCAGCCCCGACAATGGCCAGCAATCGGCCAAAGGCTACAGGCGAGGTCACCTCTTCCCAAATCCCAGTAAATAACACTTCAAATTAAGTTGTGGATCGATTTATATTGTTAAGTAGAAAAGATAAGACATGCTAATGGAAAAATAATTTAAATGTGACCCTCTTAGGAGCTATCGCCATCAACCAAACATCTTACACGTAACGTAAAGAATCCATATCATATGATGGCTTAAAAGGTCTAAGATCAATATCTACTAATCACAAAATAAAAATCCAAACAACGATCTTGAGCTGATTAACATTTGCATGAACAATTAGCCAAATCGACAAAATGGTCCGCAAGATCAAAGAAAACCCTAGGCAGGGTTTGCACCCACATATATAGTGACTAAGACCCAAACATGCTGTGGCGTGCAGATATTCAGACGCGGAATACGCAAAACACAAATGTTTTCACGACATGATAATCCTTAAGCGGAGAAGAACCAAGAGACATTCACATTCCAGCATATTATTTCATATTATCTTCCGTGTAACAGGCAATGGAATGAGATTTTATTCCTGGAGCTAAAATTTGAAAGCTAAAGTCAGGTGCCGCATATCATCCTTGCCTTAACTTAATTTCCTCTCGAGCGAGTTGAGCGCAACGAATTGACAAAAATTTGATCCTTCGACGGGACTAGCAAGGGGGGTACAATGGAACGTCGGTCCCCACATAAAGTAGCAAGATCATCCTGAATCATTCTAAAAAATTTAGGAAGTGAAGCCACTGCTTCAGTGAGAAGATGAGGTGCCCGGCAGATAATTAGGGCATATTTTCCAGTTATTACAACATGAGTCTTCGCATGTCGCTGAAGTTCAAACGGAGAGCTGAAAGAAATGCACCTGCAGTCGCAATAGCACCAAATGAAAACGCCGCAAATTTTCAGCAAAGAAAAACGAAAATGAATACTAGGCAAACATGTGTGACTCTAGAATGCTAACTCCAGAATCATATCTTCTACTGCCAACAGTAAATTTGACAATTTTAAAATGGGGATAATGGCAATTCTTGCTGCTCCTGCATTAATGATCGGGAATTCCAAAGCACGTGGCAAAGATGTAAGAAGACAAACGAGTGGCATCTACATATGGGGCAACAATTGCTTTCTATATGCCCATATACTAAATAACGTGAGAGAAAAATAGAAGAGCCACACCAATTGACCTGCTACCTATAACTTCTAACTAGACACAAAAGTGAATTCAGCAGTGTGGAACCAGCTACAAGAGTTGTAGAAACATGCGGTTCACCCTTGATACAAGGGAGGGTTAAAAACTAATACATGCAAGAGTAATTACACTATGATTAATGAGAATATTGCACTGTATCATTCAGCAAAAAGTACCTCCAACTTTGCCATCAAATATTCGGTGATCAGCAGATAATGTCAAGGCCATTTTCGTGACAACTGCAGGACGCTCGACCCCTGCGCAGCATGTAGGCAAGCTTACTTATCTGAGTCACCTTAAACATGCACAGTACATAGAAAAGTGCGGCACAGTCAATAATATCTCACCGTCACTTCCAGTTACTGGTTCAACAACTTTATTTCCTCTCCCGACTGCAAGTATACCAGACTGCATGGCAAGAAGCACAAGAATTTGTAAGAGGTAATAACATCTAATTTTGGTTAAGCAGGAGCTAAATGTCATAAGATTCACTACAGCATGCAAATATGATAAACGGATGCACACGAGTGCAGAAACATGCACACTGCACTCATACCAAAGGGAAAAATGGTTCTGCAAAATCATAAATCTATGGTACTAGTTTTTCTTACCTCATCTTTCAGTATTTTAATTCCTAAATGATTTGAAGGAATAAGGCTTTTCATCCAATTGGCGCTTTATTTATGCACAACTGAGAGAGTGTCACTACCCAATGACACTTTAATCTGAGCAACTAGCTATCCTTCAAAAGTATACACTCTCATGGCGGGTGTGGTCATGCATGAATTTTTTTCCATCAATAATCCAGTTGTTCTTACTTCCTATTTCAATCTGTTAATACATAATTTATTTAAAGAAATAAAGTTTTTCATCCAATTGGTGTTTTATTTGTGCAACACTGAGAGTGTCACTGCTCATTGACACTTTAATTTAAGCAAATAGCTACTATCCTTCAGAAGTATACACTTTCATAGCAGGTGTGGTTGTGCATGAATTTTTATTTAATCTACTCTTGCTTCCTCTTTTAATTTTGTATTTTAAAACTGAGGGAGAGTCACCGCTCCAACACTCTCACAATGCATGGTCGTGCATGAATTTTGTCCCATCATTATGGAGAGAAAAAAGTTAAATAAACAGAAAAAGGCAAAGCACACATTCCTTTCTTCTTTTACATATATGGAGTATGGAACACAGACAATGCATGCCGACAAAAGTGAAAGTGCAGAATTGAATAACCCTAAATAATAGATGTTCAACAATAGTGTAGGGAAACGTTATCACATGGTATTATATCTCAACTAACTGTAAACATTTCTCCTTTTTCAGGCACTTTCTCCTACAAAGCACATATATTCGAGATTGTCATCAATTGTGATCAGTCAACTATGTGCTTTTCAGCCAATATGTGCTTGTGTCATTCTTGATGGAATTGGAGTATGAATCATTTACCAATTTATATAGGTTTTATATGTATTCTTAAAAGTCATGTAGGCTTTGATGCTTCCACAAAATCAATAGCCATAAATGAATATATAGCAAAGATTTCCTCAAAAGATTTAATTACGTAAATAATCTGTCTTGAAGGAGTTTTGTAAAATTTATTCTAGATTTGAAAGAATCAAATGCTTAAGCCTTCCAAGAAAGGGGGAAAGAAAGGAGGGCATGCATGACTTTTGTTTTAATTTTAAACCTAAAATTTCTACCAGCACGTCTGCTACTTACCGAGGGCAGCAAAACTACTAGCACGTTATGTCAGCATCCATGCATATTAGAATGAGTGAACTTGTGAGAATGTATAGTGCATATGCTGAAATGTGCAAGGCAAAGAGGAATACCTGTGGGGGGTTAATAATCGCACAAAAGTGGTCCACTGGGAACATTCCCAAATTTGAAATGCTGCAAGGCAAAACAATTGCCATGTTGGTCAAGCATGAGTGAAAAACCAAAATGCAACTTCACAGAAAATGATAAATATCTATAAACCTGAAAGTTCCTCCTTGGAATTCATTTGGCTTTAGTTTCCCTGCTCGTGCCTTTTCAGCCAATTCCTTCACCTAAATGTAACAAACTACAAACATGATATGATCTGAACAAGAATCAAGGTCAACAAGAAAGAAAATAAGAGATTGAAAGAGGAACCTAAACATTCCAACAGTTATATCAACCTATCAAGTTGATAATTTCTATATCTAGATAGTCACTGAAACTTGTAACTCTGGTGTGAACAAAAATACAATTAAGATAATGATGAAGTTGCATCATTAATTGTTAACAACATTAAAATGAATATTCAATGCTTAAAAGGAAGATAATAAGTTCATAATGATTAAATGGCTAATGATCTAGTACACAGGCATCACTAGAAATTAATGTAACTTTTCAATTATTCTAAAAAAGTACCTCTGCGGATATTGAAGATATGGTCTTCTGCTCTGCATTTCTCACAATTGGAGTCATTAAACCCTGTAAAATGAGCCATACAGGATAAATTTTATGCAGAGGTTTACAATGAGGTTACAGAAAAGGATTCTCACTCAATTACCTTATCAGTCGCAACCGCAATTGATATATCAACAGACTCACAGAGAATCACCTCCCCCTTCTCAGTGTCCCAATAGGCTGCCATGAATCACCAAACATAACTTAATTTATTTATGATAGTTTCCTTTGTTCACCTAAGAACTTCCTCGCATGCAGACCCATTTTATCCTTGATGTAAAGCGGCAACATGACCAACAGAAAGGTTTTATACCCCAGTTTTGGCTGAGCCAATAGGTATTCTTCTCTATAATTTGAACATACAGGACATCGATGGGTTTCAAAGTAATGAAAATGTTTGAGTAACCCAAAATTTCCATCATCTTTCTCCATAAAAAGGCATTTCCGCACTTGAAGACATGATATTTACTTTTAAAATCTTTGTCCTTACACTCATGTTAATCTGGGAAACACAAATCGTATGAATTCACGAAACATAAAGTCCACAGAGATGTAAAAGATACACGATCATTGTTGGATTGAAAAGTATGAGAATTTGACACCAGCAATGGACCTTATACAAATCCACGAACCAACCCAGAACAAGACATAACAAAATTGAATGTAACTACATGCCAATTCAATGGTACTATCTAACTAAATAAATTCAAAGACAAACACCAGTGATGCTGGTATTTTACCGCTAGTTCAATCCATTGGCAAGTTCATCTTAAAAGTCTACACCAATTCTCTCCCTTTAATAGCTTACATAATCCGTGAGAAAGTACATGATCGTAATACCCCAGAATTGAAAATCTTCCGTATTCAAACATGAACAAGAGAAATCAAGTTTTATGTAACATCCTACCATCTTATAGAAACTAGTTTGTATCAGCTGTCAAAAATGCCTTGGTAATAGACAAGACCAAAGCTACTAGAGTCCATCATTCGACCAAAAGGCTGAGAAGAATACTAGTAACTACTTATAAAAATGCATCAAAAAGCAGTTTTTCACTTCCCAAATTATTTTATTACTGTGCTATATGTGTCTCACCATTTGCTTCTGGTACATTTCTAAGGGCAATGGCTACAGCCTTGATGACAATGTCGTTCACTGAGACCTTCACATTATGCTGCTCTGGAAAGGTGGAATATCAAAAATCAGTGAGAATGGAAAGACCTGTAAAAGCTGAACAAACAAAATGAAGGTAGTTTTTCAAACCTATCAGCTCTTTCCTAAATTGAAGTAGAGGATCCAGTGCAACATCTGAAATGCACAATGGAATTTCAGTAATATGATAAATGAAAAAAGGACACATGCAAGGGAAGAAGAAAATATCTAACCAATAGACAAGTATAAATGTGGTGTAGTCTGCTTCGACTCCAATAATCTTTTTGCGATAATCTGCAAGAAAACAAGATTATTAGAGCACTGCTCGAAAATCTACTACTTTGAGCACCCCAAGGGTGAAAACAAATGAGAGAAAAAGAAACGAATAAAACTTTATTACGATGAATTGAAATTTATATTGCCAACGGCTACCATGATCAGCTAAAAAGTACTCTTCTCTTGAGAACACCTATCTTAGCTCGTGTTAGACTCGTACACATTATTAGTCGAATCGCTGCTAAAACACGCAGCTAGAACACTAATAACAAGAACAACAGAAATAGAAACTATTATGAATAGGGGTGTGCAAAAGAACCGGGACTTGCTCGGAACCGGTGGTTCTTAAGAGAACCGGTCCAGTTCCCGATTCCAATTTATGGGAACCAGTGGGTACCACTTCGGTTCCCAGTTCAATGGGCGGATCCGCCCACCCGCCCACCCGGACCGGACCGGTTATATTATAATAATATATTAATTTTTAATATTAAAAAAAAATTGAAATTAGTAAATCTAAAATTTAGGGCTCCAATCACCATTTTGTTTCAATTCACTACTCTCCTACTCCATCTCGTCTCTCTCAGTTCAAAATCTCCCCAAGCTCCCTCTTTCTCTTCGATTCACCTCCAGATCTACTCATCTCCCTTTGAGTCTTAGTCCGAACTTGGCAAAACAGTGAATTAATTCTCTTTTCCTCCCTCGAACTTGAACTCTCTCTACACGTCGTTGCCTCCTCCGCATTCATTGTCACTATCATCCTCTTTGTTGTTGGGCATCTATTTCTTCCAAATTCTCCTGTATATACAGATGCGCAACTTGTGGATGCTTTATTGGTGAGCACTCTTTCACCAGTCAAAGTATACTACAAAAGATGAAATGCAGGCATATCATGTTACAATGACTTCTTTTGCAAGTCGCTTGTCGAAGCTTTCTTGCCGTACGATCATATTGAACGCCAAAAGCCCACGATATCAATTTGACTAGTTGTTCTCCATTTGTTTGCATAATAATTACTTGTTATCCATTCGAATAATCTCATTGTAAGCTGCAGAATAGGGTGTTATTTGATCTTCCATAGACAACTGAATTATATAGCACTAATCAAATCAAGTCGAGGGGCATCAGTGTCTTTGCATTTCCATTCACTCTAAGCTATCTATTTTGTTGTCAGTGTAGTATGTAATGGAATAGCCAACATATATTGATCAGGAGAGTACGTATATTTTAGAAAGATAGAAGAGCCACAATATTCTCTACCTACACACACTTGGCAGTAGAACCTAACTTAATTCCAATAACAGTGATAGAATCCAACCTTGCGAATTTGACTGTTTGGCAGATCTTCAAAAGAATCTGACTGCTTCACATGACCACTAGTCTCTGCTGTTTTGGCTGTCGACTTGGGAAGAATCTCAGTCGAAGGTTTTTTATCTTTGGGTATGCTTGGAGATGCTTTTCCAGACTTAATAGCAGCTAGAACGTCTCCTTTTAGCAAAGTGCCATGGGCACCTGATGCCCTCAGTGAAGATAAGTCCAGTCCATGCTCTGTAATAATCATTTTTGCAGATGGACTGATCCTTGAAAAATTAGATTTCCCCGGATTAACTTCAGCTCTCGGTTTTTCATGGACAGGCTTTTCTTCCTGTACCAAACCACTGCCAAGAGAATTTTTCACGTGCTCGATATCATCTAGATCTTCAACCTTGAAAAGGATTGTGCATTAGCATTTATATGTGTGTCAATGAGATAAAGGTTGTAGGGAGTAAATAGACAGAAGTTCGAAGGAATCAACATGAAAAGTATCTATAATCCTACATAATTGGATTTAAAAAAAATAATGGTATTTGCAACCATGACTTACAGTTACTGCAATTGGTTGTCCAACAGGCACATCCTTTGAACCTTCTGGTGCTAGTATCTTGGCCAAGTAACTAAGATCAACATAATTTCAGGAAAAGTATAAGCAAGTGAAACCAAAAGACACAACAAGTTCTTCAGATCTTGTTCATTCTTATTAAACAAGAGACTACAGCATTTAGTAACTTCTACAAGTAAACGTGCAGATAATCTCTAGATTTGAACATGTAAATAATAACCTCTCAAAAGCTGTGGCTCATAGCAACACAGGAAGTTAAAGAAAAGACTTAAAATAATCACTGCCAGGTTCTTTACTCTTCAATGAAATTATTTATTAGACTTTCCATGCATGCACACCCTCTTGTGAGGGAGACAGAAAGATTTTATCTCCTCTGATGAGTAACTGAGCAATATGTGACATCAACATTTATTAATCATTTGTGCCTTAAACATTGCACAACTACCTAATATTACCTTTATCAAGGAGCAAGGTTTTAATTTATGCCAGTCCATTTCAAATGCATGAGATCTCAAGCAAATCCAATGCAGCATCAACCCAAAAAGGATCAGTTCACCAATCTACTAAAAGTCAAAACTGCATTGAGAATCGGTCCCATTTAACAAACTAATTTTGAGAGACTCACCACTTTCTACCACCCATCCAAGTTTTGAAACCAACACTTGCAAATGGCTTGCTTTTGTAAAGAGGCCAAATAAATCCAAAACTTCTACTATCAACCATCTATTGTTCATGGAAATTAGAGAAATTGAAGTTCAGTTCAGGAAACTCCAGTTTACATTAACTCAGCTAACACCCTTAACATACACTTCCCACGACTTCATTGTCTAGCTATAAAAAGGGATACAAATTAAGATTACAGATTCTTTTCATATTACAAATAACAAGGATGATAACTTCATCATCTCCTCTTCAATTTATATGTCAAGCTGAAAGAGTCCAATTAACTAGAGCAACATGCATCATTATTTTTCTGTCACTTCTGCACTCTACGTATAGAGCATGCAGAGAGACTCACAAAATCCTACTTAATCCAATATATAACCACCTACCAAAATTCCTAAACTACCAAATATACTTAAACATAAGCATTTGCTCAATTCCTAAGTTCCAGTTATACTTCTCTCCCATCTTGTCTCTCAGTCCCAGACCTCCGTCTCTATTCACCAAAACCATATTATGCAACTCTGCATATCTATTTTAAAGATGTGATGAAGAGATTTTCTGTGGTTTATGTCAAAAACCTATAGCTGAATTGGTATGACTTGTATATGCATTAAAAAAAAAATTTCTTTCATACTTCCCAAAGTAATCTCACTCCAAGTTCTGCCAAAATCTCCTAGACATCCTTTTTGGCCCTCCATATTGTTGGAGAGATAGTCAAAAGGACATTCACAGATGGAACAGCAAACAGTTGAACAATCAATAACAGCCAATAGATGACCAAACTCGTGCAACACAGTCACAGAAACATCAGAAAGAGAAACAGAACATATGATATACAAACTTATTTAGCCATGAAATATTACCCTTCTTCAAGACTTTCAAACTCAAGAGTGGCTTTATCTGTCTCTATCTCACATATCACATCACCCACTTCTATCTGAGAAAAAAGCATACAATAAAAACACGCTGATTTGACTAGTTGATTTGAACTAATCAGGAAAATAAAACCCTAAATCTTAAGTTAATAAGTTATTCATAATACCAACCTTTTCCCCTTCCTTTTTTATCCACTTAGCAATGTTCCCCTGGTTCTGCGTATGCACAAGCAAACCAGAAAATGAGCTCCTAAATAAATCAGCCAAATAAGCTGCACTTCGTTTGTCAATTCAAAGCCAACTTCCAATCTCTCCTTACCATTGTGGGAGATAATGCTGGCATTCCAAGGACAACATGAGGAGGAAGTTCGGATGTGTTGATATTAACAGAACTTGTCTCCTGCACACCACCTTCAGTTTTTATGTTCTCATCAGAAACCTTTTCAGATTTAGCTTCTGATCCTCCAGCAACAGAAGCTGGTATCTTCTGAACATCATCTAATTCCTCCACCTTGGAGAACAAACAAGCAAAAGTAAGCAACACAAATAAATGTAACTGCAGAAGTTCTCATTATTTTTTAGAAGTGAGAATCTCAAAGAGCAATTATGTCAGTAACAGTGCCACAAGGAAAAACTGACACCATGCTTAGACATAACCATTTACCAAATATCAACGTCATTCCAAAAACATGATAAGGAACAAATGTTACATTTCTAAACCAACAAATGGAGAGCCTGAAATCTTTGAACTATAAGAAAACCGAGGACAAACTATAATACAGAATCACTTCATGAAAATAGATGCCTCATGAAAGTTCGTTAGAGCCAAACCTATCTTGAATTTCTAAAATCCGAGATACAAGTGTGAATTTTGTCAAGCAAAGATACAACCCTATAAGCTTTTCAATATTGCTAGTAAAAACACAAGCACTACAGTCAAACGAGGACTTCCACAGTGGATTGCTTTATTTTTCTAAAAGTAGTCGATGGCCTCAAATAATCGGGAACTAATAATAAACCCCTAAACAAGTCTCATATAAGAAATTAAGGTACTATTGAAGTACCAACATAATAATTTTGCTGTCAGTTGTCCAGTGAGGAGCTAGTGACAAACCTATTCGGAGTCAATTTCCCTCTCCAGCAGCTTGAGGCTACATTCGAACTAACATTTGTAGTTAATATTTTATTCACTGAAGAATGTTCTGCCAAACAAGAACAAACTAGAGTATTTATATGACAACACCAATATCACTTTTTATAAAGGAACCTAGAGTATTTATAAAAGTACTTTAAATGCCATTTTTAGAGAATTGATTTTTTTGTCATTACAAATCATCAGAAAAGGAAAAGAGAGCAGAGTCATTAACAACTTCCCCTGGAGCACTTGTTAAGCATGCTTAATTTGGAATGCTTCAATTTCAAAGCAACGATTAAGCATAACTCGAACTCAGTCCATGCATTGGAAACTGTAAAGTTTCCTTAATTAGAAGTTTACCAAGTTCCCTGGGGCACTCATTTAAAAAGTCCCAGAAGAAAAAGGAGGTTTGCAGCCAAAAAAGGCATTGCGTTATATTATGACATTAAACTGAACTAATGCAAGTAAGAACCCAAAATCAGAAGATAAATAAATCCAACGATATAAAGAAATATAGAAGCCAAGCAATTCTCTAGTGATTTAAAATGGAGTAAAGGATCAAGGTGAATCCTACCGTTATTGCAATAGGTTGTCCAACAGGAACATCCTTCGAACCATCAGGTACCAAGATTTTAGCCAAAAAGCTGCAGAATAGTACTTGCATGTGAGATGAGATCCAACATTCTCTAGGAAGGAAAATAAAGATGACTCATGGGTACTGGAAGGAAGACTATTGGGGCACAGCAAAAACTCCACCCTAAGCGACTGAATTTTTTGGCACACCACATTCCAGGTGACAGAAATAGCACAGAGCTGTAGAATTACCCTTCTTCAAGACTTTCAAATTCCAAAGTTGCTTTGTCTGTCTCTATTTCACATAATATATCTCCCACTTCTATCTGTTAAAGGGAAAGATAAATCAGTAAAAGTAGCCCTAGCAAAAAGAAAAGTCTTCTCCCATCAGTGTATTAAAGAGAAAAACTGCAGGTTATTGTTGTTTAACAGGTAAGCAGACAATCTTTAAAACTATCCCCTTTCTTCCAATACTGACCTTATCTCCTTCTTTCTTCCTCCATTTTGCAATGTTGCCTTGGTTCTGTCCAAGCAGAACGTACATAAATCATAGAGAAAGGAAATGGAAAACACATAAGATGGAAACCCCTCCAAAATTCCAGAGGAATATCTCACCATTGTAGGGGACAAGGCTGGCATCCCGAGAACGGCATGTGGAGGAACATCTGCAGAAATATACAATACCAGGTAAAGGGGATGAGGCTCTTTTAAGAAGATAAGTTTAATGGTAACAAATTATTGGACCTTCACTGCTATAGAAATTGCTGAAAGCAGAAAGATTGATCCAACAAAGAAGCCTATATAGGATCGATAAACTTCCAGAAGCAAAGCCCATATATATGTATGTATGTTTGGATCCAACCATTCATTCAAATTGTTCATTTAGACTTTCCTCACATGTTCCTTGTTAGATTAGCATGATTCTTATTGGGAATTAGTGGTGTATGGAAGACAAGAAAAATGTTTCAAATCCAGAAATTCCTAGCCGAAATTGGTTTAGGGAATGTTGTCTTTACCTCGAAGTATTCAATATATTGTTGATGGCATCATGCCTCTTTAAAAAGAGAGACGAGTTAATGAGCATCAACCTTCATAGGTCAGGTTAGTCCAACCAAAAGAGATACGGAACCTTTAGAAAAAGTTCGAATAGTCATATTATCACCCAAATCCCAGAACTAATACCAAATTATAAAGGTGAGCTGCATTTTAAACCATCCTAAAACTCATTATCGAATCTTATATTCACGAGTCAATTCTATTAATAATTGAAAAAATGAGCTTTCTTATCTCACTCACAAGCCAATTGCAACCCTAGTTACGCACTTGGGCTCTAAAGCCACAATGTCTGATAAAGTGCAACAAGATACTTATTAAAGAGAGAAGGAAACATGACCTTCCCACAACCTATCATGGACACATCTTTCCTAACTCAATGTCATGGAAGCTTTAGTGAAGATCTTTTTGCTTGTTCAGCAGCTCTAACAATGAACTTGGTCAAGAAGTAAAAGAACTTTCTTTATTATATAATAAGAATGCTAAGCACTACGGTGACTATACATTATAGGTAGAGGATTATGTACCTGTGGATGAGAAGTGTCGCACACCAACTTGCAGCTGCCCATTGAGGAAAAAATGAGAACCAGCTTATAATGAATTCCAGCACATTGGAATTTGCATACTTACCCGATGCTTCATATAAGTATCATGAACCCCAGTGGCAGAGAAAGAAGCAGGCCTGATAATGTTAAATTTTTAATGTGACCACTTATAGCATAGGGATTGAGATAATCAAGCATGAAACATACGGAAAAAAACTTCAGAAATGAAAGTGATGATTAGATAACCTAGGAAGGGGTCTAATCAGATGGTATGGAATCACTATCAACTGAAGTTCCACAACAAAGAAATGGACCCAAAGAACTTTGGTTTAAATGTCACTTGTGCATGTCTGTCCACAAAATTGCTCACAGATTCATGCATGGAATGTATGTACATAGGCTAGAAATAGGGCAAAAAGATTTATTGAGACACTCTTGGATTAGTTTAAATGTCTAACGTAAGTTTAAATGTCTAACGTATCTTCAGTTCAACTTACTCCTCTGTTGCAGACAACGCCTAGCTTGAATTAATTCAAGTTAAAACTCACTCAGAACAAACTAACCCTCATAAAACCAAATGAGACAGTTGTGAAGCAGCATTCCACCACCTTCCCAAAGTAAATACTTTAAGGGCCATAAATTAAGCATACAAAATGAGGAATGCATTGCACAAAGACTTATTTCATAGAGCAAGACATAATAGCTGCAGACCACGATGTAGCAAAAGGAGAATGAGAATCATTTGTGAGCAGGCAGCAATAGAAATGAAACAGACACAGACCTTAATGTTATTTCATCTATCACAGAAGAGTTCCTCCTATTGCAAGAGCTGCATCAACAAGTCCAAGTTAGTTTAAGGCACATGATCCTTGCAAATGAATCCTACCGAACAAGCTAAACAAATTCATTAGAAATTCACCATCCTGGAGCTGCCTTATGAGGGCTTTTTTTTTTTTTTTTTTTTCTCTTTTTTAGAAAAAAAGAAAGAAGAAGAAGAAGAAGCAAAATAATTGCAATTGTTAGATTATCCATTTATCACCCGAAAAAGCTTAAACTAGATATTCACGTACATAAGTACATAAACCAGATGAGACATCATAACCATAACACTACCCAGACACATAAAAGCCATTCATGTAACATATCTCCACTCTCATCAATACCTAGGAATTAAAGAAATACAGCCTGAGAGAAAATGGTACGTAATTAACTGATGCATTTTCCTTTCATATCAGATAGATGAATTGGCATCCTCAGACTCTTCTGATCCTATTTCAGCTTCAATTTATTAGAGAGTATAGTATAGAAAATAGAGAGCAAACCTCCACAAATCTGCAGTAAAGGAGCAAAGCCTTACTTTGAAAAAGGAAAACTGTTTCCCATGATCAATTTCTCGAAAAAGCAGTGTCCGTGTACACTAATGTTAGATCAACTAAAGATTACTATACATAGAGGAGCAACTTTGGTGCTGTGGTAAAGTAAGTTAGGAACAAGATGCAACAAGTCCTTGCAGACAAAGAAGCACAGCATCTTCACAGTCTGCCTCACTCTTAAAACACCCGCGACATCTTAATAATTCCCTCATATCAAAACGCTAAGAAACCCGACAAATATAATTAGAGACAAAGCAGTGGCTAGACATAACAACTCAAGGAAGAGAACACAATTACAAATGCAAACGCAAGGCCTCGCCATCATCCACGGCAGACGCAAGCTAGAAATCACCTAGCCACTCAAAATGCTCGATCACTGCCAGGCCAAAAAACAGCGTTGAATCAAAACCACTCGGATCCACATTTTAATTCAGCCTTTCCACATAATTCAACAAATCCTTCCGAGCCTCATCTACACACGCTCAAATGCACGCCAAATCGTCACTCAACGCGCAAATATTATCAAAATGCAGAGAAACGGCTCTCTCGGCAAACATCCTAACGCGCAACCATAGGACTTTTCCCTTCCCCCAGACGTGAGTCCGAGAAACCACCCGCACGTCGCGATCGTCCGCTCCGATTCCGAAGCCGCCCGATTTTTCTCGCGGCGAAGCAGCATTCCGAACGGGAGAAGAAAGAAAAATAACAACAAATCCATATATACTCCCCCGTCAATAAAAACCAGCACCGCATCGCACCGCACCGCACACGATCATTCGATCAGACAGGCAGGATCCGTCGCGGCGACGGAGGTTGAGATTACCGGGAGGTGGCGGCGGCGGCGGCGGCGGCGGCGATGGAGGAGAGCGAGCGGGCCCTGAGGAGGAGAGGCGCGCGGGAGATCACCGGGCTCCGGAGACGAGAGAGCGCCATGAGCGAAGGCTTGCTGCTCCGCCTGCCTCTCCCTCCGACGGCGACGAAGACGGCGGCGGCGGCGGCGGCGACGATGGTGGTGGTGGTGGTGGTGGTGGTGGGATTTGACGTCGAATTTTGACTTCCGAAATGAGGGCGCTTTCCCGAGATCGAGCGTGGCGAGCTACTCTGTCCGAAAAAAGCCACGGGAGCTCTCTCCAACTACCTCCGTCGTACCTCCCACTCCGTCGATCGAAAATAATTTAATTTAATCTCACAAAGTACGAATTTCACGTGTTAATATAAATAGTGGGATTTTTGAGAAATTCATTACAAATTATTAAACATAAATTAGAAAAGTGAAAGGAATAAAAAGAAAACAGAAATTCTAATCCCGAAAAGTCGGCCGGCCAATAGAGCTATCGAGATTTTTGCACTTTATAAAGTGCGAGATTTCAAATTCGATTCATGCCCAGTTTTTACTTATTAATGCATTTCCCTTTCGTGCATCCATAAAGACACGGCGGTAGTGATAATTGTATCATTGCCTTTTCAATTAAAGAAGTTTAAAAACCTCATTGAAAATTATTACAGATATTTTATATCGATCAATAATTTAGTTACTATTACGCTTGATTGATATGATATAATATAGTCATGTGAACTAACTTAATTTGATAATTAGCAATTTTTACACAACTATAGTAACTTTTTCGGTGATTTGATAAGCATCGACTATAGACAGAAGCTCGCGTCGCAAATTCCTTTCTTTTTTTTTTCAGCCCAAGACGTGGTAAAATGTCGTAAATATGGAAGGAGATTTTTATAAAATTTGGAAAAAAAAAAAAAAACCTGTAAGAAGAGCTGGAAAATGTTCAAATAAATGAAAATTTATACACAGAGGAGAAAGAAAGAAATATATAATTTGGCAAAGCTTGAGCGTGCTCTGAGCCGTGCAAGGTTGACTTTTATCACATGAGAATGAGCAATGGTTGACCAAGTTGGGCAAAGAAGTTGTCTACTCAGAATTTGTGTCTGTCTTGTTTTTTTCCAATAAATTGATGATGAGTGTTCTTACAAGTTACAACAAAATAATAAAGAGAACCCCCCCCCCCCCCCCCCCCCCCCCCCTCAGAATCCCTACCACCATTTTTGCATTTTACAAACAAGCTTGGAATTACATCAAATAATTTATAATTAAAAAAAAGGGAAAAAAAGGAAAAGAGAGGAAAAAAGGGAAAAAGAAAGAGAGAGAGAGAAGGAAAGAAAATTGGTCCTGTCATTTGCATCAGTTACCAGCAGGGTTGGGTAGGAGATTTTAAGGGGGATACACTGTGCAGCTAAATTCTGAATCTTGAACTTCGAATTTTCGCTTGTCCGTCTTGTAAAAAATTTCTGGGGGGGCGATTGCTTCAAGTATCCCCCCTTCGTGCCTCTACAGTATCGAGTATCGAAATGTCTGAAGGCGAAGGAGTCTCACCGACTTTGAAGACCCTCGATCGCCTTTTTCCATTGCCATGCTCTCTGTTTCGTATCCTCGAATGACATTACCTTCTTTGGCTGTAACAGCAGCAAATTGAATCAGGCGAACCGATAGCTAGCTTATGTACACATAAAAATCCCATTTAAAAAGGCGGGAAAAGCATAGACCGATCACAGCATGCCAGATCGAGGAAAATAATGCACAAATGAGCTACATCTGAAGTTAGTCTCAGGAATAAAGCAAGAGATGTCACCGACAGTATGATGCACAGACAATGCCTTACAGTTTCTATACACAGCATCCCAATCAGAGCTGTCAGATTCACAAATTTCTGTATTACAGAATGACTAAGATAACCAAACATCAGTTGCCATTTTTTGAGGTCAAATTGACTGGATGGCCGATGTTGATGATAATTAATGCTTATACGTGCTATTCCTTTTGAAACCCAAACATATTCTGCAGCTAAATGTCCCAGCATAAGTCACAAGGACATTTTAATTTTATCAGCAAAAGGGTTTGGACAGAGAATTTGGCCGAGATAACTCAGCTCAACATATAACAGAGAAAAGAGACGAACCGTGCAGATTTTGAAGCTTGAAGGACTTGCGACTTGGACATTGAGGTCGTTAGGATTGTCAGACCAGATAATATTTCCTTTCACAACTAGTTTTGCCGGGTCCACGTATATTAATTTGGGCTTATTAGTAAGAATAAGCTGAACCTTCTTGTTTGTTAGCTTCCTTATTTTCTTCACAGTTGAGATCATCAGGACAGATTCCCCAGGATCCAGAAATTGTTGCCTGTCATGTTAAGGTTGTCAGATTGCCCAAAAAATATAGAAACCATGCTACATGATAGTAGCCCAAAGCCACCAAAAATGACGACTTAGACAACTTACTGGTTGAAATAGCAATGCAACAAATTAAGAGCTCAAACAGAAGCTATAATCCAAGATATGGTCAAAATACGAGACTGATAAGAAAATGCCATTGGCCGTTGAGTTAAGTCCGACAGTGTCATTTCCAAAGACGGCATCACCTCTAAAGTCAAAATGTGTGTATAGAATAAGGAGATTAATATACAAAACACTCGAACAAGCATTGAGTAATTTCATCTTTCACGAATAGGGGACATTAAGCACCATCTAACCGCAAAATTGAGCAACAAGAATAACCTATTTTCTGATAGACCATCTTAATATCAATTTCAAGCAAACAAGAAGTCCTGACAATCTTTAGGTAAGGATGGGATGCCATTGGTCATATACAGCTCTTTTTTACTTGCATATTGGACTATTTACACCGTGCATCCTACAGCTTTTCCCATATCCCTCACTGAAGAAACTAAAGACCCAAAAAAACTAGTTAATTCTGTTTTTCATTTGTAACAGACAGAAATAATGCCGAATTAGACAAATTTCAAGAAGATGAAGTGATACCATTTAGAATCAAAGGAGTCGATGGAAGCAAGCCTAGTTATATGAGCAGATGATTCTGAAGATGATGCAGGACCGCTATTTCCCTCAACTTGCCTCAATGCACCATCCCCAATATGAGAAGGGTTCCATGAAGCATCCTGAGAATCATCAGCATCCCCTGAATGAACCTACAAAAAGAAGTTCCCTTAAAACGATATCCCAAATGTTTGAATGTCCATATGCTTCAAAAGCCAAATAAATTGTACCACTTGCTCCGAAGCTAGTTTTGGCGGTACTTGCTTTCTTAAATTTTTCCAGTCAACTCCTGCAAAGAACGGGTGCATTTTGAGTGCTTTGTAACCATCAGGTCCAGCGCCTGGTCTTCGGGTAGGTTCAATGTCCTGTGCAAGATTACTTGGGCATTAAACTACACATGCCATGCTCCATAAAGCAATATGAGATACTTTTTCCCCCCAAATAAAAGAGATCAAATAGACCTATAATTTCTTTCCTTTGAGCCCATTGAATTACAAAATTCATAAAACCGAGTTATGTGACAGTCCCAAAAGCATTAATAGCAACAAAAATAAGGTTCCGAATGATCTCATTCATATCATAATACAACACCTCATACATTTCTAGCTCCAAATATAAGTAATCAAATTAACTGCATGTGTAATTGAACCCATGCACACATAATAACTCCATGCTCCCTCAAAATAAATCGGTAGGAAATTCCAGAGTAACAACCAGAAATTGAACTCAAGGACTTGCTCCCCATTATGGACCAAACAATTCATGATAAAGCATTTGAAGTTCCAATATTCAAAGTTTTACAGGAGCACCTCCTTGGTGCCTAGGAAGCAGTGGTAGAGCATCTTTACCATATGTGGGCTTTTCCTAGTATTTTCTTGTGAAGTATAACTAAGGGCTTATCTCGATAAAAACAATTTGAACTTCAAATGTTTCATTCCCCAAGTCTTATTGAACCTTAAACAAATGTTTAGGATGAGGTGCAGTACTGCTATGTGATGAAAACGGGTAATTACAACACCACCACCTCCATCCCTATCATGATTTTATTCCATGTGATATCCTTTCTTTTGTTTAATATAGATATGGTATGTACAAGTCATTTTGCAAGTTGTCCACTTATAACCACGCTCTACCAAACACCCATAATCAAAAAGCAGGACAGTCTACATGATATCATCCCACCTCGACCACCACTAGCCATCTCTTTTTTTTTCTGCCCCTTAACTTCCTTGCTCACCAAGCATACGTTGTTCCACAAATAACTCCACTATTTCCTTGCGTGTGTATTTTCTTTTTCGCTAACTTATTGTATGAGCACCGTTTTCTTGTATATGATGAATCCCAGTTGCAGAATCCATGCTGGGGGATTTCAGATCTCATATACAAGGATGCCACTTGCTTCAGATGTACATATCAGTCCATTTACCCTTTCCCAGAAAACAAAGAGAGCACCTCATAGTTTTTCACAGAATTATCAGCACATGGATGTGGAAAAAGCGCTGAAACATTGTTCATGAATCTGATCTACTTTTCATCTTCTAAACCAATTGAGAGGAGCTGACAAGATTCTGTTAAGACTTGTTCAGCAACAAACAGTAAAATGTCTAAGGGTGGGTTCATAAAAAATTGGGTGAGAATAGAAAGGACCAAAGTATTTATGAAGATCACCAGATAATGTGATTGATCTGCATGCAATTCATGTCTTCACACATACAAGTTGAAGAAGCAGAGATACAAAAACAAAAATATAAACTAATTGATGCCAAAAATCAGTGAGATTTTATATGCATATGCAAGATATCAGCCAGCCAGAAAAGGACTACTATTGCTTAGAGAGTCATCTCAGTCTTATGTCAATGCAGCTCCATGCATTACACTATCTGTTCTCGCAAAACCAATGGAGAGCACATGTAAAGAGCTCAAAACTGTACTTCCATCAAACCTCCCACTAGACTCAGCCTTGTCATCTAAACAAGGCATCAGTTCTATCCTAGCTGCATATATATGATGAAATCCATATGAAGCATCTGAAACAAAAGAATGGTCAACACAGAAAGGTCCCTCTCTATACTTGCTGGGGAAACAGAGGCTCTTTGCATAATAGTTAATAAGAAAGCAACACTATCTTGGCAAAACCATGCCCCTTCAACCCCTCTCCCCACCTTTCAGCTGCCAAACTCTATGAAGGATTTCTAGTAAGGAAAGTATGGACTCTTTCTCTCACATTGCCGCTCAAGTGTATCCTAATACAGAGTCCTTCATATCATGAATCAATGTATCAACTCATGATGACTACCACAAATTAACCCTACCAGTAATTTCATTGCAGATCAAAATCTGATGACAGCATAGAAAAACTAGGCACTTCCAGTTAGTAAACTAGACAAACCTACGAAATCACTTTCAATCCTTGCAGAGTGGAAGCATGCTGTACAAAACAATTTCTTCAGCATCAAGTCAGTAGCTTACCAACAATTTGTCAATGAGGTCCTTAGCTTTATCAGAAAAATACTCTGGAAATCTTATATCTCTCGCTATAATTCGTTGGAACGTAAGCCATTCACTTGCATCTTTAAAAGGAGAAGTTCCCGAAAGCATTTGATACAAAGTGCAGCCCAGCGCCCAGAGATCATTTCTGTTTGAATATATGTTCAGAAAATCAAACTATCATTAAGAGAATGCAAGGTTAGCAACAAAAGATTCACTCTAGTGCCCCAAAATTGCTATTCCAAATTTGCTAGTACTGAGGTGAAGCATTAAATAGTGGAGGGTGCCATACCCAAAAGTGGCTGGAGAGGAGTTGAGGACCTCTGGAGGAACATATGCCGCTGTGCCCACAAAGGTACAGGCCTTATCATCTGAAATGGAGTTAAATAGAATGAACTTCAAATGCAATGAAAAGGTAAAGTGTCGTCGGAACAAGTCTAAATGAAAACAACTCTCACCTGATGCCGCATTTGGAAGGACAGTTATACTGCTATCTTGCATAGGCTTCACACTCCCAAAATCAGCAATTTTAATATGACCTTCGTTGGTAAGGAGCAAGTTCTCTGGCTGTCATTTAAGTGACCATTAGCATTTTGCAAATTATGAATGATGAGAAAAGAATATTGCAAGATTACCTTAATGTCCCGATGTATCAAACCGAGATTATGTATGTACTCTAGAGCATCAACAACTTCAGCTGCATAAAAGCGAGCTTCATCTTCTGATAAGCGACCTTTCTGTAAAAACAAGCTAACTAATATCAAATAATGCAAAATGAAAGACAGCAAAACATGGTAGATATCTGATTTGTGGGAAAAATGATCTTGGGATTTTTTCTTTGTTTGTATAGGATTGATCATGAAGTAGCACAATTCTACTTTAAAGTTGTTTAAACAAGGATTCTTGATTGTGTTCCATGTGCGCGAGCGCGCGCGTGCGTATGTATACATATATAAAGAACTTAAGAAAGAAAAGCAAAAGACAAAAGAAAACATCACAAGACTATGCTTCGTCAGAACAAGATGCCCAAAGCCAAATGAAAGAACCTGCCTTAGATTCAACCAAATTTCTAAACCATAAGCATTGCAATGGCCAAAAAGTTTGATAGCATGCATTGGCATAACCAATGCCACCTTGGACGAGCTAAGGATATGATTCCAAAGCTCAAGAGCAAATTCAGAATGAAGAGAAAGATGATCAACAGATTCCCCTGAATGCTCACACATGCAACACCAGTCCGTGAAAATGAACTATTCCTAAGATTCTCAATAGTAAGAATCTTGGTCCAAGCTACTGTCCAACAAAAGAAGGCATTTTTATAAGGAATAAAAAGCAGCCGGATTGCTCTAGAGGGGAATGAACAAGGGGAGAAATTCCCTGCGATCGAATAAGATAATTTAACACTGAATGTTTTGATATTAGTTGGGTGCCACGACATATTTTCATCCCCAAAGCCATGAAATCTGAAAGAAGCCAAAAAGGAGGAAAGCTCCCATTCATGCTTTAATTGTTCCGCTATGGTATGTTTTACCAAAATTTCTGAATGTCTCGTATTACTATGGTGGTGTCCATGTTGCTTTTTGAAATATTCCTCATCTATTAATCAGAGAGAGAAAAATGTCAAAAAGGTCAAAGGCATTCCTATAGACATGGATTCTGCAATCTAAGGGTAATTTGAATTTTGCAGATTAAAAATAGAAAAATAAAAGCAATATAATCATAAACTACCCATAGGGCAGTCACGACTAATGTAATAATCAGGTCAACTCTAAAAAGACTAACAAGGACGGCAACCCTAATTTCATGTAAATGGTGATTGCAGTAATATCAGGAGAACTATACCAGACAAGTATTGTGCAACATAAGATCATTTTACAAGAACTCACCCTGGTAATCTGATCAAAAAGTTCTCCACCTTCACATGATTCAAGTGCCATATCTACAAAAGTAAATGGAGCATCATTAGATGACAAAAAAGTCGAGCCCAGGAGAAGAAAAGAAAAGAAAACACCCAAAATATAAATGAAAAGTGAAACACTTGAAGAAGGAATAGAATTCCAAACAGACAGAACCAACAGGACCTACATAGTGAAAATGTGTCCTGGAATGTGAAATATAGCCGCACAATGCCCGGATGATCCAACTGATCAAGAACAATCCTCTCCAGCTTCACATAAGCTGTTTTATTCTCTTTGGTAATGAATTTCTTGTCCATAATCTTCAAGGCATACACCGTTCCCGTGTCCTTCTTTTTTGCCCTCACAACCTGGCAATATTGCGAGACATATAACAGTAACATCAGAATAATCTACGACCTCATCAGAAGATAAAATGTTTTCTATTGCGACACATTCAAAAAAAGACAGCAATTCGTACAATTTAACACCAACAAGCCTATTGAAATGAAACATATTTTACACACATTGCATGGAAGCGCAAATCACAGAAGATTTCCTACTAGTTCATCAAACTTTGCCCTGTGAATATATCATCACCTCATAGCACGGCAGAGCAATGGTTGTACTCTTCCGGACTGTTCCTGCCTAAAATTTTATCCTAGAATCCTAGTTCATGATATTCTACTGACTATGCCAACACGCCCGCAAGCTCACGCACCAACATATTTGACTTATAATTTTGCGCCTCACAACGTGCATATACCAACCGAATCATACACAACAAAAAGGAAGAGAGATTCACACAGAATCAACTGCCCCAGTGGCTGAGCTAGCAAGAAAGCTTCCAATGAACAATTCACGCAATTATTTTCTCAATTTTTTTTTTTTCTCATTTTGTTGGCTGAGGATGAGCGATATTTTCCAGGTCGAAAGACACAAAATCACCAACCAGCTTAATTAACCAATCAACGGAAAGCACACCAACCAAATCAACAACGACAAACTTACCAGCTCAAGATGAGGGGAAAAACAAAAGAAAGAAAGAAACGAAGAGAACGAACCTTTGAATAAGAGCCAACGCCATAGATCTTCCCCAGCTCAAAGTCCTGAATCGTGAAGCTCTCCTGCGGAGCTCGGAACGCGAAGCTCTTAGATCTCTGAACATTCCCTCCATTAGACGAATTGCTGGAATTATTCCCCTGAATCTTCAGCTTCGAATCAAATTCCTTCTCCATCGCCAACATTTCTCCCTCAAACCAACCAATTAGAAAGAACAAAAATAGCTGCTGCCCTACATGAGAACCAACTTTTTAACACAACCCCTCTCTCCCTCTCTCTATCTCTCTCTGGGGAAGAGGAGAAAAAAAGGAGAAAGATTGAAACTTTCACAAACTTTCACCCTCAAGAAATCTGGGGAGGAGAGATTTGACCGTTCAAAGGGAAACCCGCATTGGATCAGAGATTGTTTCTTTGTGTTGGGGTCTCTTTTTTTGGGGGGGTTTTCTTGGGAGGTTGGTATTTTGGGGGGGATTCTCTGATAAAGAAGAAAAGCTGGTGAATGAATTTGATTCCTTTATGTTCTATGTGTGTGGTCTATGATATGAGGTAGTCTTTGTTTTGATTATCTTTTTGAGGGGGGAAGAGGGTTTTTTTTTTTTTTTTTTTTTTTGGGTCTGAGAGATGATCAGCTTTTGCTTTGGAAGAACACAGAAAGTGAGGGGGAAGGAAGGGCTGATGATGATGATGAGGGAGAGGGGAATGTGGATTTTGAGGAGAAGGGAGGAAAGAGGGGAGAAGAGAGGTATGGGGATTGAAGAAGGGAAGGGGAACAGCACATGGGATTGAATGATGGAGGTCATTCATTCATTCCCCTTAACGAAAAACACACAAAAACACACACAGCCCTCCCTCACTAGATTAGTTTTTTCCATTTTAATTATTATTATTCTCTCTCTCTCCCTTTCATCCATTCCCCTTAACGAAAAACACACAAAAACACACACAGCCTCCCTTACTAGATTAGTTTTTTTTTTTTCCATTTTAATTATTATTACTCTCTCTCTCTCTCTCTCTCTCTCTCTCTCTCTCTTCGGATTATTAGGCGCACCTAAAAAAGGAAGGGAGGGCATGAAAAGTGGTCAGTGATGGTGCTGCTGATGCTGCCTATGATTAGGAGGAGGTGCCATGTCAATTTTGTTTTCTGTGAGAAAAGGAAAACTTGGAAAAAGCAGGAAAGTATGTTTCTTCCAGCGAAATGCAGACAACAGAATTGAATCAATCTCAGAGAATGAAATAAAATTCCAGATATGTGCAGGTAAATAAGAGGAGAAGAAATGCTGGTGTTCGTTGCCCAAAGAACATGTGTATGGCACGAGCACAAAAGTATATTTCAATGGAAAAAGATTATGCCCTGTCTGTAACTTTTTTCAAAACCAACCTGCTTTATTGTGCCCATGTTTATTTAAAGTTTCATTTATGATAAAGGATTTTGACAAAATAAAAGATTCTTACATTAAATATAAAGTGTACAATGAAGAGAGAGAATTCCATATAAGAATATTAAATAGAGCCGTTTAAAAAATAAATAAAACCTACGGTGGAACCTTTTCTTATCCTAGAATGGCCAGCTTAATTTTTAATGAAGCCCCATGACATGTTTCAAGTCATGATCGAAGGGCATTTTCGTCTAAAGATTCTTCTTTTGTTCCCCTTTTTTTTTTCCTTTCCCTATTCCCCTTACGTATGTTCATCTTCTTCTTCCTTCTTTCACATTTTCCACCTCAGGTGACAATCTCCTTATACATGATAAAGTCATAGATAAGCCTCTGCATTGGCATCACCTACGGTAGCTTCTCCATCTAACTTTGGCTTGACAAGCTCAATGGTCGTTCTCTCTCTTCTTGATCACAACCATAGTCGCCATATCTCTAAACTCTCAGCCACGTTCATAGCCACTTGAGCTTTGAGCTCTTGATTATGGTTGTTGGATCTTTGAGCTAGTGATCACAGACACTCTAATTTCAAGCTTGCAGCCATGGCCGCTCTCTCTTCATTTTGTTGTAATCTATGATGTTTATGCATGAAGTCATGGTAGGAAATGTTCACTAGACTTGTATGAATGAATTTTGTATTTGTGCAATACATGTTGCTAATATAGGGTCACTTTTTTTTTTGTTAGAACCTAACTTGGAGTCACTTATGAAGTTAAATAACATGATCCAAAGTTTAGTTTTTGATTGATTGGAGGCAGAAGCATGCGGGAATGTGAGGATGTTTGAACTGCATCTTGCATTTTAGTTTCACCATTAGAATTGAACTCACTTTCCATAATAGAGGAGAAGAGAGATAGGAGCGGCCATGACTACAAGCTAGAAGCTAGAATGGTGTGGCCATTGACTTGGAGATCTAGTGGCTCTGGCCATGGCTAAGAGCTTGAATATATGGCCATGGCCGCAAGTGAGAAGAGAGAAAATACCCACAAGTGTTTTGGAGCCAATGCTAACTAGAGGAGCGGTTGTAGGTGACACTAGTGCATACTACCAAGGCTCACTAGTGACTTCATGACATCAAGCAGCACAAGCATTGAAAGTGGGAAAAAGGAAAAGAACAAAGAAGAAGATGAAAAGAAGAAAGGGGAAAAAATGAAAAAAAAAAAAAATGTTCCCGACAAAATGCCCCTAGTCATGGATTGAAAAATGGCTTCTAGGTCATGTTTAAGACTGTTAATGACTTCATGACCTTATTTGATAATGTCGACTCTAACTCTCTATTGAGAAAATGGTATTACATTGGAGCCTTGTTTGAAATTTAGGAAGTGTTATTTAGAAGAATTTGGGTGTGTTTAGTAACATTCTGTTCAAAAATTGTTCCTGGGAATAAAAATAGAAAAAATTATTTTTGTTCCAGGGGACAATTTTTTAACAGAATAACATGTTTGGTAAACTTATTCTTGGAATTATTAAAAAACAAAAAAAAAACAAAAAACAAAAACACGTTTAGTAAATTTGTGTTCTTTTTTTGTTTCTTTTAATTTTTTAATTTTTTTCCTTTTTTTTCTTTTTTTCTTCCTTTTGGCCGATCGCTAGCCTCGGCCATGGCCGACAAGGGCCGACAGCCTCGCCCAGCCACGGCGAGGCTCCCTGGGCCATCGCCAGGTCGACGCTGCCTGATGGTGGCTCGGTGAGGCCAAGCCTCGCCGGTGGCCCTCAATGGCTGGTCGCCAGCCATGGCCGAGGCCAGCAACTGGTCAAAGAAAAAAAAAAGAAAAGAAAGAGAAGAAAAAAACGATGAGAGAGAAAAATTGTTTCTCGAAAGTGTTCCAGAAACAATAAACAAGTCTTTTTTTTGTTTATTGTTTCTGTTCCAAATTTATTCCCGGGAACAAAAAATAAATTTAGAATAAAAACCCGAACAAACGCATTTTTATTCTTTTTTTTTCTCGAGAACAAAAAATAGGAATTATGTTCATAAACAAGAAACAGGAACACAAACAAACAAACAGAGCCTTTGAGTCTATGAATCAAGCATTTAAGCTAACTTCTTGTAACATGAAAACAAAAAGTTAATACTCTTGCAACTTGTTTGATTGGAGGGAATCGGGCTGAAATGGAATGCTCATATGAGTTCTAATAATGAATGTAACTACAATAAATAAATTAGTAAATTTTATATGAGTCATGTTCAATTAATTACATTATATCACTATTAATATTGATTAATATTTCTTTCGAGTCATAACACCTACCTATTATCAAAATAGATCTTAGAATATAACAATGTATTTTCATAGAATAAGCGATATTTTTCTAATTGTTATGGCAGATGTGGAAACTAAGACAAAATTAAAACTGATAAAAATAAAGGAACATTGAATTTATGTGGAAACCCTTGCAAGAAAAACCATGAGGGAAAAAGAAGTAAAATCCACTATAGAAATTTAAGGATTACAAAAAATTAATCTGAAGAACTAAGATTTTTTCTATCTTAACTTTTTAACCTAATAACTTGATAAAAAGAACATTTATATTGTCCCCAAGCCCTAACATTGGCCCAAGCTCACAAAAAAATTGAAGATATACTCAATAAATCTCCATCTTTGCTTGAATTCTACATAAGTGACAAATAATTTTCCCATCCCATTAGAGTAAAACTTAGTTATAGCAAACAATAGGCAAAGGATTCATCATCATATTAGCTGGATTATTTTTCTATACCAATTTTCAAGGCCTTGAGGTTGCCATCAGTAAGAATGTCTCTAACAAAATGATATTCTACATACATTAATATGCTTTGTCTTCTCAAGATACATTTGATCTTTAGTGAAATGTATAGCACTCTGACTATCGCAATGGACAACAGTCATACTATGATCCATACTAAGCTCTTCAAATAAGTATCTTAACCATATGGCATTTTTAACTACTTCGACAATAGTCATATATTATATTTCTGTAGTAGACAAAGCCACTATATGTTGTAAAGTAGCTTTCTAACTGACTATGGCTGCGTTTGGTTCAGCATTTGCAATGGGCTTTGAGTCCAATGCAAATGCTGAAAGCCCAAAGCTATTTTGAGAAAATGCAGGTGTGTTTGGTAAAAAAATTTTGCAAATGAACTTTGAGTTGGATGTGTGTTTGGTAAAAAAAACTTTTGCAAGGGGCTTTGATGGGTATTATTTTTTCTTTTCTTTTTTTTTTTGGAAATTCAACTAAACCCTTCGCCGGTCCGGCGAAGGGCTGCGGTCGCCGGCGCCAGATCTGGCTCGCCGGCGGCCGTCGCCCTTCACCGGCCGTCGCTACTCCTTTTACATTTTAAAAAAAAAAATAAAAGGGTAATAACGGAAATATGAAAAACCAATGAGGGTAATTTAGGCAAAAAAAAAAATGCTTTCAGCATTTCCAAGGACCCTACTTTTACTTGAAAGCTCCTTGAAGAGGTTGCCAAACACCTCTTCTTTGGCTGAAGGGGCTTTGGGGGCTGGATGGGCTTTCTAAATGCCCATCCAAACGCACCCTATACAACCTTCAGTAGTAAAAATATACCTAATCAAAGACCTCCTCTTATCAAGATCACCAACATAATCAGAATCAACATATCTTATCAAAATGTCACTAGTTTTCCTAAATTTTAAACCAAAATCAGAAGTATTCTTCAAATATTTCAACATTCATTTCACAGCTTGCTAATGAATATTGCCATAACATGATAAATATCTAGTTACCTAGCTACAATATGTGAAATGTTGGGTCGAGTACAAATCATGACATACATGAGACTACCAGCTACACTAGAGTATAGAATATGTTACATATATTTTATGTCTTCATATGTTTGTGGACATAAATTAGCTGATAATTTGAAATGAGCAGCAAGATGAGTACTTACTAATTTGGTATCTTTAATGCCAAAAATATCTAACCCCTTTTCAATGTAGCTTTTCTAAGAGAGATATAATTTTCCCCTTTTTGGATCTTGTTGAATTTACATGCCTAAAATTTGCTTTACTACTTCTAAGTCCTTCATCCTAAATTTAGCACTCAACTGTGCCTTCAAATTTTGTATATCAAATTTATCTTTTGTCGCAATCAACATATAATAACAAATAAATGAAAGAGCCATTAGAAAGTTTGCACAAATATATGCAACTATCATATTTGCTTCTACAATAGTTAAGTTGCATTATAAACAAATCAAACTTCCTATACCACTATCTAGACGATTGCTTCATACCATATATACACTTTTTTCAATGGACAAACATGCTAATTGACCCATATGGATCTTCTCTTCAAGTTCACCATTTAATAAAGCTGTTTTCACATCGAGTCGATCCAACTTCAAATCATGTGTAGTAACTAACATAAGAAAAAACCTAAATAGAACTATGTTTAATGACAGGTGAAAACACGTTATTAAAATCAACTCCTTCAATTTGACTTACCAACTAGATGAGCTTTAAACTTGATGCGTTCAACTCCAAGGATACCTTCCTTTCTTTTGAAAACCCAATTACATTCCACAAATTTCTATTCTTTTGGTGGCTTAACAAGCTCTCAAGTTTGATTCTTTTCAAGAAATTCTATCTCTTCGTTCATAACAATTAACCACTTTGCTGAATCTTTTGAAGAGACGGCTTCTTTATAGGTTTTGGGCTTGCTATACTCTATTGATTTTACAATTGAAAGAGCATAAGTAACAAATTATGAGAATCCATATTTCTATGGAGGCTTCACTGTCCTTCTTAGTCTATTTTTGACAATAGAATAATGTTCCTCTTCCAAGTTTTTCAAATTCAATATTATTAGTAGATGGCTAAATTAGTTGCAAAAAAATTACTTCAAACTCTACTTTCTTTACAACACTTTTCAGATTTTCATCGCAACAAATAGATGATTCTTTCTTAGGATGAGTATAGCAGACTCATCAAAAGTAACATCTCTTTTAATAATAATCTTAGATGAATTAGCATACCAAAATCTATAACATTTTAAACTAGAAGCATGACAAAAAAAAATGCATTTTTTTGCTCTAGGCTCTAATTTGCCTTCACTAACATGTGTATATGCTGAACATCCAAATACATGAAGAGAAGAATAATCAGCAATTTTACGTTACCATACCTCCTCAAGTGTTTTGTACTCAATAAATGTGCAAAGAAAATAATTAATCGACCAAGCAGTCATATTGACTGAACTCCTTGCTTAAACAAGTGTTAGACAATAGGCACCTAGTCCTTTCTAAAAGATTCCGTTCATGCATTCTGCAATACCATTATGCTATGGTGTATTCACTGTAGAATGATGCCTCACAATACCTTCAACTTTGCAAAACTCATTAAACTCACATCCACAAAATTCAAGCCATTTATATGTTCTCAACTGTGTAATCTTTTCTCAAATTTGCTTCTTAATTAATGTTTTTCATTGTTTGAATGTAACGAAGACAATTTTTTTTTTTTGCTACTTTAGAAAATAAACCCAAACATTTCTGGAAAAATCATCAATTAAAGTAATTAAATATCTTAAACCAAGGCCTTTAAAATGAATTTTTGTAGGCCCCTAAAGATCATAGTGAATATAATCCAAAGTGCCCTTTGTTGTGTGAATTCTTCTCTTAAGTTTGATCATTTTCTGTTTTCCAATGGCACAATGCTCACATAAATCTAATTTTCTAATTTTCTGACCACACAAAAAACCTCTCTTACTGAGCCCCTCTATCCCTCTAATACTTATATAGCCTAATCTCATATGCCATAATTTAATGTTGTCTAATTCTATCATAGCGGATGAGACTAAAGCTGAATCGATAACTACAGTGCCTTCAACTGGTACAAGGTGCCAATTTTCAGTCCTTTCATCAACAAAAGCGAACCTCTCATAATTTTCATAACTCCACCTTCAGCTGTAAACTTACAACTATTAATATAAGTGTACCTAAAGAGATGAGGTTTTTCTTTAAATAAGGAACATGTTTGACATTATCCAAAGTCCTAATGATGCCGTCTTACATCTTAATGTTAATAGTCACAATCCCAACTACTTTACATTTACCATTGTTTCTCATTAGAATAACTCTACTGTTAAATTCTTTGTATACAGAGAACTAGTCACGATTAGAGCACATGTGGTATGAACAACCTAAATCAAGAATGTAGTTATCATTGAATTTGTCTTTATCATATACAACTAATAACCAATCTTCATTTTCTTTTTCAACAACACTAGCTTAAGCCAGGTTTTTGTTTCCTTGATTTTGCTTGATCTGGTAATTATGATTGTTTTGTTGATTTCCTTGATTTTGCTTATTCTTATTATTTTCTCTTTGTCGTTTTGACTTCAATTTCAGAGAATTTATCTAGATATACCCCTTAAACTTACAATAGTTACAAATAAAATCTCTATGCTTTGATTTTGATTTGGACCAACCACCATTACTTCTCTTAACAAACCTTCCTCTAGTAACTAAATTATCCCCATGATCATTACTACCTTCAAAAGTCCATTTTGTATTTAGTTTCTACTTATTTAGAAGACTAATCTTGACATCTTCAACATCAATAATTTCTCTACTAATAATCATGGTTTCTCAAAAATTCTTATAAAAGAATGGTAGTGAAGCCAACAGTAAGAGAGCTCGATGCTCATCTTCAATCTTAACATCAATACTTCTTAATTTAGTTATAATAGCATTGAATTAAAAAAAAAAAAAAACATGATATTTAAAAGAAGCACCTTTAGCCATACGAAAAAGTGAAGAGTCATTACTTAAGCCTCAACCGATTAGTGAAGAATTTTGTCAAAAAAATGCTCTCTAATTTATTCCATAAGCCTACAACTGTTTTTTGATTTAGTACCTATTGCAGAACTTCATTTGTGAGGCACAAATAAATAGCAAACATGGCTTTTTCATCCAATTATTTTCATGTTTCATCTAACGTGCTTTCTGGTTTCTTCCCTTTCCAAACATAGTTTTCTTCAAACCATGCTGCGTAAGAACAACCAACATATGAACTTGTCATAATTTGGAATTGTCACTCACATCAAATTTATCAATATCAAATCTCGCTGTTTAACTTAAAGCCATAACCAAAAAATCAAGAAAAACCCTAAAACTCTGATACTAGTTGGTCATGGCATATGCAAAAACTCAAAGGAAATTGAAATTAAGAAAGATAAAAGAACACCGGATTTACGTCGAAACTCTTATAGGAAAAACTACTGGGGAAAGATAAGCAAAATCCACTATAGAATTTCAAGGATTACAAAATGTGGCTTTGAAAACTAAGACTTTATCTATCTCAACTTTTTAACCTAATAACCTGAGAAAAATAATATTTATATTGACTCCAAACACTACCGTTGGTCCAAGCCCATAAAAAAGTTCAAGACATACTCAACACTAATTAATATTGTGATTTTGAATAACGTATGGCCAATTATTTTGTAATTTAAAAAACCATTTGAAACCTTGACAAATGTAAGTTTAGACTAATAAAAGTATAAATTTGATTTGATTCTTCAAATCCATTCTTGTAATTTGTGTTTTATAACCAAACAAACTAATATCTATTCTATTCCATTATTATGTAAACCAAGTAAAGTAACTGGAATCCTCTTTCGATTCCATTCTTTTTCATTCCACTCATTTTTCATACAATTGTATTATACCCTAGCATATGTGACATTGGTTATGCCATTCACGATTTTGCAACAAAATTTCATGGGGAGTTGCAAGACAAGGTTCAATAACCATTAATCTCTCTATATAATAAACAAATATGAAAGAAACCTTCAACCTCAAATTTGAAAAAAGAAAAAACTCATTTTAACTTAGATAATAAATAATAACTGTGTATTGAAAAATCACAAGTGAAATAGTAATTAAAAATATTAGCAAAATCATCATATTATCCAATAAATCTAGGTAAATTCTAAATTTAAATAACCTTTGTTATTGTGCAATAGTTTATATCTATTATCAGACATATATCAAATCACATTTTCCTCTCCTCTATCACAGCTTTTTCATATTGTATGAAAGCGTAAGAGTGTCCTTTTTGCAAGTGTATTTTTTAATCGTTAGTCAAATCTCTTTTAAAGGGCAACAAGTTCTAACCAACTCCGCTACTCCCTATGCGTTAAAATAAGAATCTCACACTTATTGCAAAATATTCTTTTAAAGTCATAATTTTACAGTCCATCTAGAACCTAAATGTGTGAAAGTTGACAAATCCGTCACTGCAAACCCATTCAATACTCCATAAATTAGTAAGTCTTTCTATAGGATGGGGCAAATTTCCTAGGCACAATTGGCCAATTCACTCGCAAAATGGGTTAAACTTGTGACGTCATGAAAGATAGTTGAGGTTTTTACTACAGGCTATTATGCTCGGTGTCACTATTTAAGGACACTCTAACATTGTAATGGTTGAAAGGAGGGGACATTCCTATGTAATGGATATTAATCTTCGAGAAAAATGACAAATACTTTTTTCAACCTTGCTTTTCATATTAAATACCCTCCTCACCTCACAGTGGCATCTCTCACCCACAGATATTTTAGTGAGTCGCCATTTTATTCTAAATAACCAAACTCTCAATATTGGATTTCACTTTTCAAGTGTAGATTTCAAATTAAAAAGTTTTTTTTTTGGGTCGAAAGGCCTTTTTAAGTTGAAGATGCAAAAAAAAAAAAAAATTGTAAAGAGAGTATTTCTTATATAAACGGGTTAATATCACCAAAACCCTAAATTGATACACCTATGAAATATTTACTCCAAAAAAATTATTAATCACAAAAATCTCCAAACTAATACACTTGTGATAAGTTTATCATTAATTAGTTTCCGTTAAATTTTATCATCAAATTGTTAAATTAGATGACACATAACAATTGATAGGTGTATAGATTTTGGGGTTTTATTCTCTATTTGTTGCATGTGTATTAGTTTATGGTTTTTTTTTTATATTAATCAAATTAAAAAGTAAATTTGTTACGAATATACCGGTTTTGGATTTTTAGGGCATGTTTGTCAACGTGCCAAACAATGTCTGATTCTGATTTTTTGTTCCTAGAATCAGTTTGGGACGAAAATTGCGTTTGGTAAAATTTTTGTTCCCAGAAACAAATCTGTTCCTAGGAACAGATTGGGAAGAGAATTGAGAATAAAAAAAAAAATATATGATTCTCTATCTGAGAATCAGAAAAAGAATCAAAACAATAAAAGTCTCCTTCTTCCCTTCTGACATCCCGCGATTGCCGTCCACCACCGCTCGCCGCCGTCCGCCCCCGCCCACCGCCATCGTTCGCCACCGATCGTCGTCCGCCGGTCCGGCGAGCTCGCCGGAGGCTCACCAAGCCAAGGCGAGGTCCGGTGAGCTCGCCGAAGGCAAGCCCAACCACCGGCAAGGCTCGCCCAGCTGTCGGCAAAGCTCGGCCGACGAGGGCCGACCTCGTTGAGGGCCGGCTACACTTCAGTGAAGAAGAAGAAGAAGAATAGGAGAAAAGGGAAAAAGAAAGGAAAAGAAAAGTAAAGTGAAGTAAAAAAGTAAAAAAAAAAAAGTATTTAAAATTTATTTAAAAATTAAAAGAAATTAATTTGGAATATAATCAATTAGCACGGTATTAAACGCAATTCTATTCCAAAATCAAAAATTTTAGACAATTATCAAATACGTTTTTTTACTCAAAATCAGTTCCCGGGAGCAGAATAAAAAATAATCATTTCTAGTCAGAATCAGCTTCCGAGAATAAAATCGCTACCAAACGCGCCCTTAATAAGTTTTGGTAAATTTGTTACTGATATATCAATTTTGGATTTTTGTGGCCAAAAAATTAATTCGGGATAAATTTATCTCATGTGTATTAATTTGAGATTTTTCGTAGTATTAACTTTATAGAAAATAAGAGGGATGAATTTTATGATCATCCCTTATTTTCAATGTATTCGATTGAATTCCTTAATAAAAAGTATCTCCTTTGCATGGGTGATGGAGTCACGATTCCACCTGACTTTCCCACGTAAAGTTTTCAGGTTTGCCTTGTCGTGTTGTCTTCTTCGTAATCTATTTTCGAGGACATATGTAACATCTTGTCATTACTTTCTTATATCCTCCGACATCGTTACTTTCCCATCAATCAAAAAGCAAAGGAAATCGAATCTTTATTCTAACCTCATGTCATCCTCCTTTCATACGATGCCTTACTCATTTTATTACGCCGTACCGAATACAATTATTTTAAAAAAATCGATTCCTTTCTTCTCACGATACTGGACGTTGTACACTCTCAACCACTTGTAATAATACTTAGATTTGATCATGAAAGGCGTCTCTCTTAATGTATTATAATAAGGCCAACAGAATTTTCAAGAAAAATATTCAAAAAATCACACGAGTGAATTTCATTTTTCACTAATCTGTTTTCTAATCGGAATGAACCCATCTTTTCTATCCAATCACTAACATGCTATATGAGTCAAGAAGGGAAGATTTGGATGGAGGCACTCGATCGATGAATCCGCTCAACTTTCGATGGCGTTGAAGCGAGAAATCCCAGTTATCTCGTGACTTAGTTATGTCTTCTAGCATACATGTGTATTGCAAGCCTGCACTTTTTCTAGTAATGTCAGCAACGTAGGCGGTCAATTTCACTATCAATCGCCTCATCTGATGATTAAACCGGTCAGTGAAGAGCACGTCCAATGCTAGGGTTTGGCTGTTGTTGGCCGCCTCTAACGATCACTTCTTCATCGGACGCATGAGCGAAGACCGTCTTGTGGAGCTTTCGAGGTTCTTTTTCATTCACATCAAGCACGAGCGATCTTATATCATTCCGAAATCTTTATGCTATTTAAAACAAGGGATCTAGGCTGCTCCATCCCAGAATGGTAGCATCAGTCCCGATCGCGATTCACGATGTTTGATGCCCAACATTCCTACGCTATAGCTTTGATGCTTGGTGTAGGGCGACCCCATCGAGTACATGGCTAGCTTGAAATGGTTTGCTTTATTTGCGGCTTGCCTGTGCCCCCATAGCTTATAACCCGAAAGACTTATTTTCATCGACGGAGTGACCGTAGACATGAGGAGCATAGAATGTGAGACATATATGTTAAAATAGTTAAATATTAAACCATATATTTATCTCACAATTTAAACTTTTTGAACTATGTAATGGTCCCATAAAATCGTGGTATAAGAATAGGAGGTTTTGAGTTCAAATTTTTCAAGCCAAAATTTACCTTCCTTCTTATTACATGTTTCAATGCTTGATTTTAGGCTAAAGTCTAGGTTCCACAAAATCTAGATCGATGTGCTTGAAAAAACCTATTTGCAAAAGGTGTGGATGCTTCTACAAACAAGTCTCTATGATTCTGATGGTAAAACTTCACTCTTTATTAATTTGAATTTGGCTTGAGTTGATAATTTACATTTATCTTCAAGTGTTGGAATCCGCTTTAAAGTATTCTAAAGTGAATTGGATTGATTTTGCTTATTGGATGTGTGACACCTAGATTAACTCACTCGATGCATTGTTAGCTTGAACTGTCCATTCCAAGTCTCGAGGTTTTATCATTTGACGTACATCTAGTCACTATCCTAAGAGGTCATCCATTATGATAGTATTTTATTTTGAGCACGCTTAACTTTGGAGTTCCAAAGCAAGTTTGTCGTTACGTGAAAGATGCTTTCCTAAACTAATTCTAATTTTTACATGTATATCTCATAATCACTCTCCCTTTGTTCAATGCACAGTTTGATTTATTTTTATCCCATTCACCATCCTAGAAACTTGCTAGGCTCCTTGTTCATGTTCTCATGCCTCGATGGTCACCCCCTACCCTCGTTGGATCGGGTTGTTAAAGACTTGTCGGTTTCTGTGTGATTTGTCTGCGAACCAGACACCTACTAGAGGATGTACGGCTATGATACAATAAAATCAACTCACTTAAGAAATTGTTCGCATTTGGCCCATCTCATACCAAGGTTCATGGTTTTATCCTTGTACTAGTAGGCACTTTTCAAAGAGGTCACCTATTTTGATACTGCTCTAACGTGAGCACTCAATTTTGGAGTTCCAAAACAAAGCTTGCCTTATACCAAAAAGCATCCATTCTTTGCACACATACAGACATGTGCACACACACATCCTAGAATCAATCTATCCATGTTTGATGTACAATTCAGTTTATTCCGAGCCATTTCACCAAAAGCCACTTGTTGTCTAGGTCCTCATGCCTTAGCAACTACTCTTCACCCTACTGAAGTGTTGACAAGATGAACAGAAGCGACATCAGGCAAGCTGTAAATGCTCCATTAAAATACATTCTTTTTGTTAAAGAAGGGCAAACCATCGCAATACATAACTGAATAAATCCTCACCAATCTTTCGAAGTTTGTACTGTTTAGATACATGTCAGAGTAGTTGTTGACATCCGAGAAGCTCACAAACGACTCCGACAATAATTCATTAGATTTTCTTGTTTTCCTCTGCAAAATTGAATAATATTTCATTGCAAATCACTATAATACTCGTAATTTGAAAAGGGAGCGTTACAATGTTGTTGGAAGTGCTCGAGTGTGTAGGAGCGATTCTAGAAACGTCAAAAAGTAGCACGCTCCGGACGATTTGTAAATCTTGAGGAATATCTAGTGAGCTGCCTTGTTGGGAAATAGGCCAAGTGGAAGGGCCGAGCCTCTATAGATCTGATTCGCACTTTTACTAACGCTTAAACACTTATCAATTCTGTTTAATAGAAGATTATAATTCTGCATAATTGTACAATTTTCTACGGCACCAGTACACATTCCACACACCATTTAGCACATATTCGCCAAACATATTCAAATTTACTAAAGCAATCAGCTTGTCCCTCTTGATTGTTGCCAACACGACATCGCCTGCTCCGATTGCGGCTCACCCACGCCAGTAAGACTTTAGAAAGGATCACGCCATTTGAGATCCCGTAATAGTATTGGCTCAATAATCGAGGAATTGACGATAGGAGATCAGATACACATCCGATGCTCAGCAGATGGCGTTTAGGGCATAATCTTCGGCAAGGTTCTCCGTATCTTATATCAATATTAAATTTGTAAGGTGGAAAATCATATCAATTAGTCAACATTACTTCCTAGGGAAGAAAAGTGATGCTCGATTCTAGTTCATAGACTGAAAAGGTACAGCGGTGCGCACCTTTTTAGCTAGACAGCACAACTGTATCATAGCACTTCAAATCTTTAGTTCATCGGGTTTGGAGACGTGACCTGAACTTGCCACCTTTTCCCAACATATGATACTTTTTCTTAGGAGATAAATCAGTGGCTTTTACGTGATCTTCCACAGTAATTTGCAATTTAGTGAGTTGATTGGGATATGAAAGGTGCTGGGCAAGCGATTTCCAAGCCTCCCCTCTTAACTTCCCAAGCTCCTAGTGTCAGTTTAAAGTTGGCTTAATGGGATATTTATACTAAAAAAGTCTTGTTAACATATACTTTTGAAGTACTCATTAACTTTATTTGAGAAGAAAATGTATCCATATCTGGTACACCAATTACGCATAGCACAAAAGAGACAATGCATTAAAGATAATAAACATTTTTTACTTTGACATTCGATGAGCATCTTGGGATTTGACAAAAAAAAAAAGAAAGGGTTGCAAGGCACTTGTTAACAAGATTTCTTTACTTGAGACTTTATTTGTTTCAAGGAAAACAAATGATTTAGAAAATATTTTCTTAAAATTACTTACTTATATTGCTTGCAAAAATAAATGAATGAAAAATTTGATCATCATTCATGAAATATGTTTAAATATAAATTATTGTCAATAGTAAAAACATTTTTCATTATTAATTATTTTAAGTGATATAAGCAATATTTTTACAAAAATGCTTTTCAAATCATTTATTTCCCGTAATATGAATCCTTTTACACGGTGGAACCTAACCTGAGTAGAAGCTTGTGTACACATGACTTCTTATTATTTACAGCAAATCCTTCAATGATCACAATTTGCTTTTTACTTAACTCGAATTTTAACTTCTATGCATAATTTTTTTTTTTGTAATTTTACAAAATTTAATTCTTTCGTAACATGATCAAAATTAGAGGAGGAAAATGGCAAGTACAAATCAACAAGCTGAAACTAAACATCCCTGAAAAGGCAAAGGCGTAACCGAGGAAGAAAACAACTTCCACGCATGGAGCAGTCACATCATCAGCCGACGTCTTTCGAAACACTCGATCGCATAAAAACAATCATTTGCCCGCCATTTAGGCAGCTTCGGAAATGGGTCTCATCACACATCACATCAACTGATGACACTTCTGCGCATCTTCTTGGGAAGAATAGAAAGCCAATGTCAGATACGCGATCACGCGAGTAAAGCAATCATACTCCCACGTTTAGGCTAATTTGGGATGTTTGAGCTGGACATCGCTATAACGTGTGCAGTGGTGATCTGTTCCAAGTAGAAATATGCCCCATGTTTTGACCAGCCAGTCCATGCCGCGGGCTAAAACTGGATGACCGGTCTGTGATAACCAGGTAGTGGTCCACCATATGCTTCAATTGCATTGCACATTCATAGTATTCAGGAATCCTGGAGATTGGAGAGGGGACCAACTAGAGTGAGCACAAATTGATTAGACCTTTTGATGAGGTATTTGGTCAGATCCATGAACCAGAAGCTCTCTGGGCATGACCATTGAATGGACAGAATGGAGATCTTTGGCTGAACCATCATAGAGTGGGTAGTCACAAGAATCAAGAAACCATTGTTATACAAATTGATTTGCCATACGAAAAGAATCATCGACTGCCCAACAATGAATTACAGGATTGGTAACCAGTACTGGAGGTCATCACCTGCACAGATTCGATACAAGTGCGAGCAAGACACTTGCCGACGATGCATATACCAACGTTTTCACCCATTTGAAGTTGTCAATAGCAAGGAATTTTGCTGAAATCATTCCCTATCGCAGCTGGACACAGCAAATAATTATACTCTACAACAAAATTGATCGAGTCAATGAGCCTTGTGGCACAGCGAGGCCTTAACAGGGAAGACTATGAAAAACAAAGAAAGAACTGGACTATTGTTCCAGACACCATTGCAATGGTAAAGAAAACAAAATTTTGAGCTACACCATCACTGAACATTTACCCTTAAAATTGGAGGAGAAGTGGATCATGTTGCTTTTTTCCGAGCAAATCTCTGCAACGACTTTGGCAGTTCAGCTTCCTCACTCATCTTTTGCTTCTTTCTAGATAATGCTTCCTCTTCTTTCGCCTGTTGTTCCAAGAAAGGCCTCTTGGTTTTCGCAATAATTTCTTGCTTCTTCTTCGCACTCTTACTCGGTTTGCTCCTCCCCTTTGTTTTCTTCTTCATTGGCATGTCCTTGACAGCTGCAACGGCGGCTTCCATCTCCGATTCTCTCTCCTGCTTCGTAGGCTTCTGTTTTCTACTTGGTGGCTTCACCGTGCCAATCTTTGATGGATCCAACATGATGGTCTCTGGAGGAAGTTTGTCAAGAAGAGAGCGCACTTCCTTTTCTCGTCTCTGCTTAGATGTTTCAAATGGATTTGCAACCCAAGAATCAAAGTTAGGTTCTCCTGATCCCGGAATTAGAATAGAAGACCATCCCATGGAGTGAGCTATGCCCAAGACATCTTCATATGGACGGAACAAGAGTTTATTTATCTGGTACCCTTTCGCCATGGAATGAGTCATGTATCTGCTGTAGCTCTGAGATTCTGAGAAATTTCCTGAGATCTGCACAAATGATCCAGTTGCAGCAGCAAGCAGACCCTTCTGACTAAAATCCAGGGTATTCGCATGGCCAGGCAAAGTTTGAAGAACCTCGAACTTCCTCAAATCCCATATTTTTATTTTCCTTTCCTTGCCAGAAGTTGCCATGATATGGCCGTTAGGATGGAATGCCAATGCTGATATGGGGCCGCGATGACACAGCATCTTGACAAGAGGAGCTGAAGTGGTGGGCTTCCACATAGTTACCGTCCCACCTGAATGACCTAAAGCAACAACCCCATTGAAGGGATTCACCTGCATTACATCTGTACGACCTAAACCAGTCCGGAAGTTGCCAACCATCACCCCCGTCGTAACATCCTGATAATGAAGCTGGCCGGATTTATTTATGGATGCCAAGAGGAAATGGTTTTTCAGAAATTGAAGCTTAAGCACTGCTCCATGTTCCTGAAAGATGGAAGAGTTAGAATGAAACTGATTCACAGTAGTCTAGATAATTTCTCTATAAATTTGCAACAAAAACAAAGATATGAAGCCCTCCAAGAAGCCCCTTGGTTTTTTTTGCTCTTTCACAGATCTATGAATATATCCATTGCTATTTGCATCTACGCATATAAAAGTAGCTTATCATTTGTATAATCTATGAACTAGAAAAATGAAAAACCAGAGTTTTATTCCAAGATCCAAAAATGTCAGCACTGCTACGATCATTCTGAGAAAGTCAAGAGTCCAATGTTACAAAAGAACATTTTTCATGTGAAAGTAGAGATTTCAACATTGTTGGCACACAGCAAGAGGAGATATGTACTGGAGTATGAAGTTGCACAGACGCTTGCCAGTAAAATCGAGAGGAAAGTTGCCAGCAGTCAAGTTACTAAGTAATACAGAGGAGTCACCCACTGAAGCATAACTTCAAAATTTAAGCTACTTTCTAGGTCCCATTTATGAGCGTCCTCAGGACATTATAATTGATGAACCAAAAGGTGCATTGGTAATGCATATACTGTTTCCATGTATCACAAGACAATAGAACAAACCAAAAGAAAATCTCCTCTCATTTTCAAAGTAAAATTGACTTACTTACCAATGCCCTTAGAGCATCTTCCAAACCAGTGAATAAGAGCATTTCTTAACATTTTGCTTATGGATGTACTCTAAGGGATCCCATTGTAATTATCAGTTGCCCCTAAAAATGAATTTCAATGGATATGAATTTCATAGATAAGATTTCTATTATTGTTTTATTTTTGTGTAATATTTTTCTGAGTGTGCATATGCTTAAGTTTATCAAAAGCAGACAGGGCCTCACTTCTTTTTAACAAGCAAAAGTGATATATGCAACACTATCAATCCCATTCTAATTAAGTATTCTTGTGATTCCGGAGGATCAATATGCTGCCAATACCAGAATACAAGGGCCAGAACAACACCTATATCAAAAAATGGTATGCAGAGCCACTCCTGGGCGATAAGAGAAGTAGAGAGAAAAAGAAATGTGGTAAGCAGAAGATAGAATTTGATCTGATCTGCTTTCAGTTGCTTTACGTATTTGGTGGTAATCAACCACGCATTGTTAGTTACACTAAGTTTGAACTCCAAATTCTTTATTTCAGTTCACCAGTTTCATATGACAATGATGTAACTACTTACAGGAAAAAGAACAGGACAAAAAGGCAATATCTTGTACAAGTGGAACCTGGAGAAATACTCGAAGATCTCATGTACTGAAAGGAAAGCTATTGTAATGGAGACACTCGGCAGCCAGAAATTGTAAGTGCCACATGGATGTCACAAAACATCTTTCATCTAGTGTCATGAAGAACCAACTCTATGAAGCCCTTCAAATGTATCAATAAGCAAACAACGAATCCCAAATAACAATACATGAGGACAGAGGAAAGTCATCCGCTACATGACTAGAGATTAATTTATTCATTAATTAAAACGATAAATGCCACAAAAAGTTGATAGATGTATATTAGGTATTACTCGAAAACAAAATACAAACCTTTAAACAGTGCAATTCGATACCTTCCCTGTTGTAGATATAAGGGTACCTGCCAAGTTCAAGGAAGATACATAGGAGGATCAACCATCAAGATGATTTAGCCTTCCAAAAGCTGCAAAAATTGCAAAAAGTTTCTGATTGAAACCAATTAAGCAACAGATTACTTCATTATTTTAATAGACAAGAGACGACACATTACTCTGATTATTCTAGAACTTCACCACTGCAAATCTGGTGAATTGACAACTTCAAATCATTCACAAATCATCATTAGAATTTCCACTGCCTCTTTTACAATGTGATTATGAGTCTTGAAAGCAGATCATTTTAATCCAAGAGAAGAATGAACCCCGCATCCACATAATTGTCTGCTTACCATTTTGGATATCTATACATCTAGTATAAATTGCTGTATCAATTCAAGATGTATAAACAACAAAATGCTAGGCAGTTCACCTGAATAACAAATTAAAAGGTTGAAACATGTCCTTATTTATTGTAATTGCGTAATTTGTAATTCTACCCCCTGCCTGTTATTTGGGTGGGAGCAATCATATCCCACTTCATCAATTAGCTGTTAGACATAAACTTCAGCAAGATATAAAAGAGTCACTTTACCAAAATTTCCAAACAAGTCCTCAACTTCCAACTTTCTCCTAAGCATAGGGAACAAATCATGTTTTGCATACAAAGTACAGAGTTCAGCAGATTGATGAGAACCTAACAGTTGATGAGTGGATGGGATAACATCCGATTTTAAATAGTCTGGGAAATTATTTCATAAAAGCAAGAAGTTCACAAGGTCAGATTTCAAACGAACCAGAGTATAATCAGTGCCTAGACATTTTTGCAAAGTAGTTTCAGAACTAAGTGTCTAGATGATCATTGAAGATTAGTCAACAAAGAGATACTTATCTACTTTATAGAGAGAGAGAGAGAGAGAGAGAGAGAGAGAGAGAGAGAGAGAGAGCTACTTCTTCTGCGCTGCAGCAAAGAACAACTCGTTATGCAAGAAGACAACATCACGTACAGTTTCTCTAACCTGAAAAAGAAAGTATGGTTATACAAATCAGTCTCACGACAATACAAAGTACATGTCGTGACCATTCAAATTAATAAGTGTCCCCATCAATTTTTAAGTAACAAGAACGACAAAAATCAGTTTAGTTGTCCATCTATGGGGAATTACACACCAATGCCAAGAAATGAGATACATCCATATCCCTCTATATAGTTCACACTTCATAGATATTTCAATAAAGCCTCACTTTAGCTACTTATTCAGCAATTCTCTAAGCAAAGGTTTACCCTCAAAATCCTGGATATTTAAGTTTTATAACAATTCTCCGAATTTCAAAAGCTAAATATAGATAAACGCCAAATAAATGGAGTCATACTCCTCAGTTTGGTTGCAAGACTTTAGCCTCAAAGACTGGTGGCGTGTTCAAAACTCAAATGGTGTCTTCCATACTTCTCAGTACCATTTAAGTGCTCTTAATACCCGAGACATTCAGGATATCCAACAAGCACAAAATACCAAATCAAACAGGTCCAAGCATTCATTATACATGGTGGGAAAGCTAACTACCTTCTTGGCACATTTCTAATTTAAAAGGGTTTCTAAAGTTTCCCCACTATAGATCCTTTTGGAAATTTCAGTCCAACTTTTCTTTTAATTAGCTTTCAATCTTATTGTCACTACTTCAATTATCCACCCCATCCATCTAATGAATAGGGAATATTTCCTACAGCAAAAGATAATGTAAATTATGTCCTCTCAACAATAAACGTATGTTGCTGCTACAAGCTCAACTCTCCCTTACCATTCCCTGATGTAATCACGATTTAAAAACATTTTCAAACTGAAACTGAGTGGAGATGATCTCCTCTATGAACATTCTAAATGAAACCCAGAAACACTCAAGATGCCTTAGCTTACTTTCCAGCCAACTAATCTCATTATTATCCTCAATGAGATGTTATGGAAGGATGATGTCTCTCATAACCTCGAATGAAATCCTTCTATGCCACTCAAATTATTGTCTTTATAAAACACCTCATACCTGAATTTCTTTAATCAGACTCAAGTTCTTCATGTCTACAATAGCTAAGTGGCCCTTGCGTCCAGCTGCTGCCATATACCGACCACTTGAGGTGAAATCCAGAGTGTAAGGACCAAGATCTGCAAATTTATTTATTATTTAAAGTGAAAAACACAGAATAATTTTTTAACACAACTTCAAGACTTAAAAGGGAAAATGAAATGACTCAGTTAAAACTCCTAGCGGTGGGACATTCCCAACCAAGGATTTGTGTGCGTGTGTGCATGCGCATGCGTGTGAGAGAGAGAGAGAGAGAGAGAGAGAGAGAGATCTTCATCTTTGGAAATAATTGAGCCAGCTTAAATTCAATACATTACACCACTATTCCATGTGGATGAATACTGAACATTCAAGATAAGAAAAAAGGTGCCATTAGATTATGTTTGCAGGCAATCAAGGAATGCTGTGTTCATTCTTCTGAGGGTTACAGAAGGTTCCCCTTTAAAATGTGCTTTCTAGGCAACAATCTCTACCAGTATTGATATCTAGCATCAGCCACTTAATACCAACCTGGTAAGACGATGTCACACTGATTTCTTGAGCTAGTTATATCAACTTCATGAGCAATTGATTCTTGCCTGATTCTCCATGTTTTTTCTATACCTTCAGCCTCCAGATAGCCTCCCTCACTAGGCATAAGCCACTAAAAAAGAGAACCAATTATTGAAATGCTCAAAGGATGCATGGAAAATCAAATACTCCGTTGAAACCAAAAGGTACAGTGAAAGAGTCATTTCAGCAAAAACTTCTGCAGATCAGATAAAGCCAGTAAGTCAATCACATCTATCCACACCAAGATGGTGTTTGATAAAGCTTCAATATAGTAGCTACAACTACAAAATAAGGTGCTTCAACTTTTACAACATTTTTGGCAAATATCTTAATGCTCCAACTAGTAGCTACAACTACAAAATAAGGTGCTTTGGCATTTACAACATCTTTGGCAAATATCTCAATGCTCCAATGACGTGCAAAGGCAGCACCTTAAAGCTATTTCTAGGAAGTTGCTCCACCCAACAAGTTCATCACAACAAAATTACATCACAAAGAGTGTCAGCATGGCCATTTTATCACATCAAACAAACCATGTACCTTCTCTCAAGAAACAAACATCAAACTATGATTTTCTATCATTAAGGGGAAAAAAGTCCAGAATGCTCAGCTTTATTACAAAGGTCAACGACTTGGAACAACAGACAGACCATGTTAACGACTACATAGGACATATTTCCATCTAAGACTCAGAGGCTGTTTGGTATACTGTCGTGTAGAAATGCTCTAATGTGGCTACGCAATGATGTGTTGTAGCTCATATGTTTCCTAGAGGTCATACAGCTATGAAAATGTTGCACTGCAAGGTATCTGCCCTACAGCTTAGAAAAACTGCAACATCGCTTTATAAAGATGCAGGTGATGTTGAGCAGTCATACCAAACATCCAACTAAGATAGCAGGTGGCAAGCTTACAGGAATCCCGCACAGTAGGAAAGCGAAAAAAGCATGCTGAAAAAATTCCATGCATACAAGTAACGAGTGCAAAGGAGCGTTGATCACTTGAAAATTGAGAAGCATGTGTACTGCATAGAAGGAATAGCACAAAGATGAAACTAAGGCTGGCTTCAAGCCATACTTGAAGCTAGGGCTGGACCTTTCGACTAAACGTAGAAGACAAACTAATGGGATTTTTCCTTTTCTTTTTCTTCTTTTTCTCTTTGCTTGTTGGGGTGGAGGGTTGCAGGTTGGGGTTTGATGAGCAAACTGGGAATGGGAATCGTCGTCATATACAAGAACATTTACCTTCTCTGCCTTGGCAGCTGCTTCTGCAGATTTCCCATATAACTTTTCTCTAACGGTAAGCTGGCCCCTCAATTTTTTGTCTCGCAAAGCCTGCGATAAAAGACATTCTTCAAGACACAGAAAAAAGACAGCTTGGTGTCAAACTCAAGACCAATCACAACCCAGCATACCTCTAAATTAGCACCGTCACCTCTCAGATATTTCTTAATCCGCGTTTCCAATTCGCCAGACTCCTCCTGCACCGGAAAGTAACAGAGAGATATGATCTCCAACTTAGACCAACGTTACATACATCAAAGATACATAAACATTTAAACATCATCGCACTGCCGACGATCACAATGTTCATACCGTCCGGGTTTATTACATCATCAAGCATTCTAACACACGCAAGAAATTACCAAAAAGTTTCAAAAAGACAAATTTTGGGTTTATGGCATTAACACGAATCAATCACGGAGCTCGAAAAGCGACGCGAAAGTCTGCACAACACCAACCGGTTCAGTAGGAGGCTTGATCTTGTCCGGAGCGCCGGCTTCTTGCTTCTCCTCCATCATTCCTGCTTCGCACTTCTTGCCGCTTTGCGCGCGCAGGTAAACAGCAACCCAATTAGCAACCGACCCACCACCGGAAGAGAGCTTGACTTCACCTTCAACGAGCCGAATCCAATCTTTCGCGCGGTTTTCGTTTGCGCCGGCGGCGAGCGCACCGCAGGAGGAGGTGATCGGAGGAGATGATTAGGGTTTTGGGTTTTAGCTGAAGTACTGAAGAGGTTCAACTGGTAGGTGCCGGTTTTGGGCGAGGCGACTGGCTCGGACCGAGCGAGGCCCGGTTCGACCGGGGACCGTTCACGGCTTGAGCCGGTTCGGAAGACGCGGCCCAGAACAAAATCGCCAATGTCGATTGTCGATGGCCAAAAAGTTGGGGCAACCGAGAGGGCCTAAAGCAAAGGAACCGGACAGTATGGCAGCGGAGGTTCGGTGGTGTCGCCGATCTTTGCCGATGTGGCGGCAGTGAGTCGACAGCTTCCGTCGCCCACGGTGGCGGTGGAGGCAGGGCTGATGTAATTGAAAGTTGGCGCGAGTTGAGAGCGAAAGAGAGGTCTTACTCGTCTTGACCCCAAGACATTACTAGAGATAAGATGGTCAGTTTCATGTGGAGGCTAGGGTTTCTCTTGGAAGAAAATTGAGTGAAAGGAGAGAATATATTGTCTTGGCTTGGGCCTCAATCAAGGTGAGATTGGATCAAGCTCCATCCATTCTTTTCTCTTTCAAGTGCTCTCAAAGCATTACAAGCGATTTCACTAATCAATTACCATGGATGAATCTTCCTCAAAACTTTACAAATATATATGTAATTCATAACATTCGACATCGATGATGAGTTAGGCGAAATATTGACTAAAATTTCACTTTTTGAGGCTTTATAAAAATAAGTAGATATCAATATGCATTTAGACTGACTTATTTTTCTCCCTTGCAAGAATTAACTTTTATTTAATATGGAGCATCGTGTTTTACTGAAATATTGTTCCTTTGATAGATCAATAAAGTTTTTTTTTTCTTTTTTGGGTAAAAAGATCAATAAAGTTCGTAGCACCTAGTACTTTAAGATCAATTGAGTGGACTATCACGTAATGATAGTCTGAACATACTTATGATCTTTCTTTTTCTGCGCTTTTATCTTCAATAAAAGATAAGTTAATGCTAATAAAGATAGGATAACCAATGCTGGTTAAACAAGTTAATGACCTATCTGGTAATGCATATGCTAATACTGCCTACTGGCCGCAAGACCCATTAAAATGTGGGTGGGCCTGCACAAGTGAATGAGCAGAGCTCTATTAGCATTTCTACTAATTGATTCCTCTAACGGGCATGGATATTCTGAACTCAATCTGTTTGGAAAATTTGGCTGGTCACTAGACATGCCAATCTCCAATGACTAGCACAAGCAACAATTAGGGCATAAATTCAAACTTAAGGTGGCGAGACCTTGCCTTTAATCGGCAATAACTGTCAGCTAAGAGCCTGTTTGGTATGGCTATAGACGAATTGTATCTGCACCGTGAAGTGTTGCAACTTGTATGTTTGGTAATACGTTAAAGTGAGTGAGGCCGAAAGACCCTTTCTCGCATTGCAAGTTCTTTTTATTTTTATTATCAAGTTGACAAATGACAGCTCTACTTCCTCAAAAGAAGCAAACAAGAAGATCAATGAAGAATACAACTCCAAAAAAAACAAGGAAAAAATCCAAATATCAACTTAATTTCTCTGTTTTTCTTTTCCCAAAAGAATAAGAATTAGATATTAACCATGTGCCTCGGTCCATTTTTTTTTTTCTAGGGGGAATAATCTGCTGAATATACCGCAAATTCATCCACAAGAAACCGGTGATTCTTATGTTCTTGTCGAGCCACTTTAATGAATAAAACCAATTGCGCATATAGCATCCTCAACAAAAATTGCCAACCCTCTTCTTGGTTCTCGATCGTCGTTTAAGTTCTCCATTAGTTTTGCTTCCACAGTAATGAAGGCAGTCAAGTCGGGTCAGGGAAAGGCGACATGTGGGTCATGGATCCGGCGCCGACCCGGGAAAGCGAACTTGGTAGTGCTGGGCAAGCCCGGGAACGACAGCCCTTCTTCGCCATCTTTGATCCAGATTTTTTCTTTTGATCCCAGGACAACTTCTCTACCCTCTCTCCCTCTGGTACCTAGAATTTCTCTTTTATACCAGAACATGAGACGAAAAGTTTAATAGTAATTTCGCAAGATTTCTCTTCTTCAATCATCAAAACTTGTTGATCTTATGACTGTTTTCTTTGCATTATATCATTTTGGAAACTGTTGTCACATGTACTGTTACTGTTCTTATATATAGCTTGTTTCATCAGGCTGCTCATGTGCTTGATGCAAGCGAAGGCCATCCCTTGACAATCGCGGTGCACCCGAGCGGCAATGATGTCATGTTCTCCACGAGTTCTGGCGGATGCAAGTAATTCGATTTCTTCTCCTCCTAATGTCAGAAAGGATGTTTCGTTTCATCTCTAATTAGGTAGTTTAGCAACGTTTGTGTCATGTTTAAGGATACCATTTTTTCTCCATGATTTTCCCAGAATCTTGGAGCTGTATGGTCGAGAATCGAATCTCCAGCTGATAGCCAGGAAGCCACCACTTCTTCAAGACATTGGTCCTCAGCAGTGTATTGCCTTCAGTGGCGACGGTTCCAGGCTCGCGGCTGGTGGATTGGTAACTGATCGATCGAGCACCCTATGACCCTGTTGCTGTCGTGTTTTTTCTTGAGATCTGCAAATTAGCATGTTGGTGTGTTTCAACGGTTGTCTTGCGCAAAACTCCAGGATGGTCGTCTCAGGATCTTCAGGTGGCCGAGCTTCCAAGTCGTGCTGGATGAACAGGCTGAGCGCAGCTCCTATCAGGACCTCGATTTCAGGTCAATCGCGGGACTACTTTTTCTCGGGAAAATTGATTGGCCCCCTAGGGATACGCCTTCCGGGCGGCCTCTCCATAAGACTTATGGTGCTTCTCATTTTTTGCAGCCTAGACTCAGAATTCCTGGCCTCAACCTCGACTGATGGTTCGGCTAGAATATGGAGGGCCGAAGATGGCGTTCCCTTGGCTACCTTGGCTCGTGGTGTGGTAAGCCAAAGTACAACTGGAACATGCTGGCATAATCATGACTTGGGAGATCATTGTAATTCTCATTAGCCTTTTGATTTTTGTCTACCCCGGCAGGATGAAAGAATCGAGCTCTGTCGGTTTTCTAGGGATGGGGCGCGACCGTTCTTGTTCTGCACGGTTCAGAAAGGTTGGTTCATTCTCCAGCACGCCCTTCTCTCGAAGCTGCGCATACTAGAGTAGAAGTTTGATCATTGCATCATCATCCGGTGTTTGCGTATCTCGAATGGTAGGCGATAAGGCCTCAACGGGAGTTTGGAACATAAGCTCATGGGACAGAATCGGCCACAAGAGGTTGCTCGGGAAGCCGGTTTCAGCTATGTCCATCAGTCTGGACGGAAGATATCTCGCGCTGTAATCACTCGGAATTTGAATCCTATCTTTTCAACAATCAATTCTATGTTTCTTTCGCCTTCACCTTCTAATGCGAAAAAGGGATTAATTGTCTGCACCCTCCAACAACAACTTAGGGGAGGCAGAGATGGCGATTTCTGCGTGGCCGAGCTGAAGAAGATGGAGATATGCCATTGGAGTAAGAGGCTGCACTCGGGCACCAACATCTCAACGCTGGAATTTTGTCCGACTGAGCGGTAACGACCCTTGAGGACCGGACTACCATTAAACTCCATACCAGTGAAAAATTCCAGAGACCCGTGATTAGTCCTGGTGCTAAGGTGCCGGAGAATTTCAGTACTGTCCACTTTGCCAAGAAGCGTTGACACTGTTTCTCTGATTTCTTCTGCAGGGTCTTGTTGAGTACTTCCAGCGAATGCGGAGCATTGGTGACGAAGCTTAACGTACCGGCCGATTGGAAAGGTCTGCCTCTCGAAACCAGGCACTTGTCGTTGCGTACTTATCGAAGCCACGATTTTTCACCATTCATCTTGCATATGCAGATTGGCAACTCTATGGAATGCTTCTAGGATTGTTCCTGGCGTCTGCGGCTGCATGCTACATATTCTATAAGAACTCCGATTCATTTTGGGACTTACCCTCTCGGGAGTGATCGACCTGCCGAGCCGGTGTGATCGAATCCGTCATGCCTGTCTGCAGTCGAACGAACGAAGATAGACACGACATGTTGGAAGAATGCTAAGTATGTGGCGTTTGCTCGGACTCATCGACACAACCGCGCCAAAGGGGTAAAAAACTGCTCGAAGAATCAACAGTGCGAAAATGAAATTCTTCAGTAGGGGTCCCTATTTTTCTTTTCTTTTTTCGGTTTCTACTTTTGAAATTAATAGTTTTTCAGTCGTTTATTTGTTTTCCATTTCGGTGAAAATGAAATCATGGTAATCAAATCCCACTTAACTCTTTTTTCCCGAGTACTGGAAATCCAATGGGCTCTTGGATCTCATTGAGTCTAGAAGGGCTTAGGACAGGGCGGAGCCCATCTTGATTTGGGCTTTCAAGTGATTTAGGCCCAATTATCTCCCGATCATCTTGTAGTTACTGACCTGAAAAATTTGATTGCTGTTTTCTTCCAAATGGCAAGGTAAGATCGTACAAACTTGCATGAGCTCTTCACTTTGCCAATTAGTTGCCACGTCATCATCACCTAGACAAATCCAAATGGCTAGGATGCCATCTCAGCAAATTTCTAAGCTTATTCTCGGCAACTTAGGGTAATAAATCTAATTTTGAGTGGCACCTACTAGATATCATTGTAGAAGATCACGTTTTCCTTCGATTATAAGCTAAGAAATCTCCCTCTGATAAATAACCAATTGGTGGTCAGGTCGCAAACAAAGAAATCACTAAATCTTCGGTTCCAGTGACGAGTTATAGATATGAACATTGCGTGCATTGCCCCTATGTGGGTGACGTTCGTATGGATAACCCATCAATAAGAAGTATGGCGTGAGAAAGTTTTCCCTGATTAGGGATGGATTGACATAGCCTAAGGAAATCCCTACAAGTACGCCGAGATTAGTTTAGTTTTGATCAAAGATGAATGCCGACAAGTTGAATTACTACCACGGAGAATATTTATGTCCACATTTTCAATTGAATCCCTAAATTCACAACTCTGGAAAATCTGCGTCTCAATACTAAGCGCCATTCTCGGAATAGAATTTGTTCCTCTTATGTGAATGCAAATATAAATGCTTACATTAGAGAAAATAAAATAATAGAGGAATTTTCTTGGGCGACCCATTAAGAATTGCATAAATTATGTGGTGAAAATGTAACATTCGATGACTAAACATGTTACGAAGTTCATCGGATGTTCCAAGAAGAAAGAAACGACCAAAGAAAGGTAGCCGAGAGCAGACACTAAAGTGCCCGGAACCCGACCGGCAATGTCTTAGCTGTCTAGGAAACTCCAAACACGAATCTGAATTGCAATTAATCGTTTCCTTTCTATTCTAACAATATAATATCATTACTTTTTCAGTGGAAAAATACAATTAATAAAACCCTAAACTCCCCCCCCCCCCCCCCCCACCATGACCCCAGAACATGATCTGATCCTTCACCCTTTACGTAAAGTGTCCTGAGGACACGCATCACAATGGCTTGTGACGAAATCTACCTTCCCATCTTTGGATCTGGCAGTTTCTGCTGTAAATTAATCGATTATTCAATTAATTAACTGCTTAATTAATGATTATCCTGTCGTCTTACATTGGAAGGTAGTAAAAAAGAGATTAAAAAAATAGTGTGATGTTGCGAAAAAAGGTTCCTGCCTCGACACAAGGAATAAAGTTGCTTGGTTTGATTCGGTACTGAGTGGGTTTGGAATGTTGTGTGATTTAGCTCACTGCCAAGGAAGCCGATTAGGACCAGATTTTCCTTGCGAATTCGAATCATTATTTTTCTTTGATTTTCCAAAGACGACAGCGCAACAGATTATTGAATTTTAAGTGGGTAACAACTTAAAGTAAAATTTTCATTTATCCAAATTAACTTAAATGAGTGTAAGATGAGTGCATATGGGTAAGTGAATAGTTAATACTTTTAATATTCTAAAAGTAGCATTTTGATACATATTCCATACGGTTTCTCTGTAAATCAAACTCTCTGCACAGCTTATCTATAGAATAGGAAAGAAAAATACAAATACATACTTCATCTTCTTAAAATAACATTTGTAGGTCTTGCTATTTTGCAAGTGAATAGCGACCTAATTTATAGGAAAACGAACGTGACACGAGTTATATGTTTAGTTTTAACTATATCTTTTTACATAAATGGCTTTGAAATGCAAAAATTTATTTGTCAATTGAATGCAAGTAATTGCTAAAAAAGCGAAAAAAGAAGAAGCATGCAAACCGGGATTTCATAAGAGTATGGGCTCAAGACATTGGCCAATGCATTCAACAAAGTTTATAGTCCCTAGAATCTATCAACATATACATCGAATGTATCGACCCTCAATATTATCAGCCGGTCATGTAATAAAAACAAGATACTTAACGAAAGATTACTTAATTTCGAAAAGTTGATCGTACATATTTGAAAGACAGTCAAGATATCAGAATTTATAATGCATCCTTATTTTCGACAAACGTAATCAACAAATTTTACAAATTCCATGGTTTCATAATAAACAAAGTTTGTTTTATTTTTCCTGAAGAAAAATAAAAAACGAGGGTCCACGTGTCGAAAAGATGGGAATATGGGGGCAGTGCATGGTATTCAGTGCAGTTGACGGTTAAAGTAAACATTCATTCCGGCAGGAGGGGAGACGAGATGAGGAGAGAAAAAAGAGAAGGTGGGTAGGGGAGGGGAGGGAATAGGGATCGCCACTTTTCTGGTCCGGTCTCGTGTCCCACGGGGTACACACACCCCCCCAGCGGTGAAACCCATGCAAAGGTGGCAAAAGAGAAGGGGAGAGAACCCGGACAAAGCCTTCACGTGCAAAGATTCATTCGTCTCCCAAATCCATCCCCTCGACATGATTATAATAATGATGGCAAATCGGATGAGGGTTTGGTATTTGGTATGACCCAACCCATGCCCACACACCCACTCAGATCTGCTCGTCTCCTTGATTTTTCCATAGGGCAAGATTCGGCAGCCTAGGGCATGGAATCCTATGCTCAAGCTGTAAATCCTCTCCCTAGATAGAGAGATAGAGAGAGAGAGAGACTTTGATCTACATTTTTCTCATTGATTTTGTCAAACCTAGTGTTTTCCTACTATCGAGAGAGGGAGATTGATTTTGATCCACATTTCTCTCTTTAATTTGGTCAAATCTAGTGTTTTCCTACTCTTCAGAAACCTTCTAATGCAACATAATCGGTTGAATAATTAAGTCGTTTGACCAAATTGAACTAGTTGCGTGTGTCTAGCTATCCCTCCGATATCAAGTCTTTTACTAAAACCCATCTTAAGAGTTCTATTTTGTTAAATCTAATCTTTTTCTACTTCAACATCTTCGAACATATATGGTGTGAATATTTTTGGGACCACTACCAACTAATTTAAAATTTTAATTTGTTAGATGAATATGTTACTTAACATTTAAATATCAATTCTCATATGCGTGAATTGGATTTTGGCTTACAACTAAAATGTGGAAGTGCATGATATATGAGGCGATCGAGGCCTAGAAAGATTTAAACTTAGGACTCCTGCTTTGATACCACGTAAAATTTTATAATATTACCGCATATGTTTTTAAAAATTTAAACTTTTAGATAAATACGTGATTTAATATCTAAATATTCTAGTCGGCCGAATGACTAAGTTAATTGGCTAAACGAAATATTTTATGTATTTCGAGCTATTCTCTATTGTTGATCATGTATGAAAACCTATCTTTTTTTCTTCTTTTTTTTAACACAACATCCATGTTCGAAGATTTCAAAGTACATCATGTGAAGACCAATTGAGTGATTAAAGAACTCCCGTCACTCCACGTTGTTTACATAACATTTTTGTGAGGCCGTTCTCCACAAAACTAATAGTTTAGGCAATTATATCAAGGTACGACTTATTACTCATATAGATAAACTACTGAGATGATTGCTTGTCGCATACATCTAAGACATGTGAAGACATTGCTTAGTTTATTGTCACCCCTTGCGGGTCTTGTCATGCTCGTCCTTAGGTAGAAATTGACCTATGAAGCGAGTGGTTGAGTGGAAAAATTGTTTCTTTTCAACATTAGAGGTCACACCTACATCGAACGCACATGATCATTTCTTTCACCAAATAGACTTTCACTGGATAAACGCACTCAGGATTTTCCGCCCTAGCTCATGCATAGTTTCGGACCCTAGAGTTAAATTACCGCAATGAAATTAGATGTCATTAATTATTGGGCAGGTTTTAGTTGGTGCTAGATATATCAAGAAAGCATTCACGAACGTTTCCCAAGTAGATAGATTTGTTCACATTCAGAGCTGAATGCTATGAGCAAACCTTTTGTATTTTAGGGCTCGTTTCTTTTCGAGAAATAGAAAGTTTGTTTGGAGATGCTTTCATTAATTCCATTTTCGTGGGAATTTTGAATTTTTCTTTTACCATTTTTGGAGGGCGCGCGAAAATTTGAAATTCACTTGTAACGCATCATTTATCACTGCCCTTTGACAAATCATATATGGTTAATTCATTCACATGTTGCGAGCTTAGTTAGGAACGTCAATTCAGTCTTTTTCCTTTTGGTAGATGGAAGGTCGTAATATCTTGTGACTTTATAAGGAAAGTGAATAAGAATCATTATTACAATTGAGTGGGAAATTCATCACATAATTAATCTCTTGATCAATTTATCAGTAAAATGTGTTGATAGAGGAATATATGCTACCTTTTTAGCAACATATATAAGTGTAATTAATATTCAATCTATTAATTAAGTGCCCAAAGTGGCAATCCACAATTCTTAAAGCATTTCTTCCTTGCACGGACCATTTTACCTACTTTAGCTTCATGCCAAGGATATTAAGCAAAAACCCACAGCTGCCCAAAAACCAATATTTTTCTTTTCCCTAAAAGCATTTTGAACTAACCCTTAAAAGATGGCCAATATTATATATACGACAATGAATATATGAGAGCAAATTTCACTTGGCACCCAAATTTATAGCTCGAAATTTTTACATAAATTCTCTCTTTTTCTCTCTCTAGAGAATAAATTTTAATTTTTCCTTGCAAATCATATATAGATCATTGATATATGCAAATAAACAGAAAGATGAAACTTAATACATTTTTTTTTTCAGCTGGTGAATCCCAAGTTCCCGAAACTAAAAAGGCTGAGAAAACCATGTAACGTCAAATCGCAACCTCGTGATCATGAACGATCCCTAATTGGAAAGAAATAAAGAAGCTCGAGAAAAAGCTGAAAAGAAGGAAACCTTGTATTGAATTTTCAATAATTATTTCTGATCTGAGAGGTAAGTGAGTGAGGCAGCGAGGGTGCAGCAGCAAGCAACCTTTTTAGTACAACAAATCCAGGTCATCACCTCTCTCTCTCTCTCTCTCTCTCTCTCTCTCTCTCTCTCTATAACCTTGTCAAGCAAGCCTCTCTCTCTTGGAGACTTCTTTTTATACGCTTCCTCAAGATCACAGCAGAGTCTCAACACCATGAAAGCGTCTCCCTCTCCATCTCCCTCCACCATGGCTCCAGATCTGGAACTGCCCAAGATCAGGGTTCCCTCTTCTCCTTCTTCTTCTTCTTCTTCGGTTGCCGCGGCTGTCCACGACGATGAGTCGTCGAGCGGCGACGCGGGTGCAATTCAGATCGCGAGCGACGGCGGCAGCGAGGAGTGCCGGACCCCGACGTCGAGCGAGCATAGGATCCAGGCCGCCGAGACCTGCCCCCCGGCCCCGCGGAAGCCCCGAGCTGCGCCCTCCCGGAAGAGGAGGCACGAGTTCTTTGATGTGGCGAACCGCGACGAGGTGGAGGGTTTCTTCCGGAGCTGCGAGCTGGCCCTGTGCTTGAGGGACAGGCCTGGCGGGGCGGTCGTGAAGAGGAGGTACCTGAGTAAGGGCGTCGTGGTCGCAATTCTCTGATCGAATTCTTTCTTCTTCTTTTTTCTCCTCCTTTCTCTTGCAGTTTTCTCCGGCAAATTGTTATTATTACTTGCGATTTCATTTTGTTTATATCGAATATCAAACGTGTAATCTCGTCACCAGATGTTGCTGAATGTAAGTAATATAGAGATTCTTAAACTACTCTCTCTCTCTCTCTCTCTCTCTCTCTCTCTCTCTCTCTCTCTCTCTCGCTGTGATCTAGGTTTTTACGATGTGCAGGAAAGTTCAAGATCTCAATATTGTCAAATTGTTCTTGTTCTTTGCCTTTTGGTTTCTGCGTGATCTTGGTTTTGCTGTGAAGTTCTACTGCAGAACGAGTCTTTATTTCGATCTTGGTCACGCTTTAATGTCGAATTCGCCATTCGTTTTGAGCAAGTAAATCTCACGTTTCCAGCTTTATCTCCACTGAACAATTCAGGAAGAAAAGAAACATGTGCATCGGCTTGGTGGAAGGAACACGTCGACAGTACTTACGAGGCTGTTTTGTTTGGGTGGTCTGCGCTGTTTTTTTCTCTTCTTTAATCATTTTTGTTCTGACTGGGGGAGAAGACAATTGACAGATGGCGAGCTGCTTATGATAACTATGAGTAATACTAAGGTCCTGACAATGGCATCAACATCAAATTATGCGCTGGGTTTTGCATAGAACGGCAATTATCCTTAACGCCAATTTAACTGTACCAAGAGCCTGTTATCAATGCACCCTTGCCATATATATCCCTGTAGCTTGATAATATTTTTTTATGCGTACCCCCAACAATTATCTTTGATATATTTCTTGCGAATATCAAGTGCCTGATCATAGTAGAGATAAAGTTTATTTATAAGAATTGTAATGCAATGCCATAATATGATCAACCGCTCGATATGTCAAGAGCCCACAATGTGGCTTTTTGTAAGCTGTCTCTCTTAGTTTTGAGATGCTGTAATTTTGAAACATGTGATTTACGGTGTCTCACAGCAATGTTACCACACAAGACAGTTATGGTGCAGCTACATTTATATCAAAATTGACTCTTAGTACTCCAACTTCAAAGCACGGCAAGGGACCCAACCACCTACATTTTATTTGTAAAATTAACCTAACCCATCTCAACCTTTTATATTTGTACAATCATGTCTTAAATATTTATCTATTTAACCTTTCAATCGAGGCAACCAAATCCTAGACATCTATTTAAGTGCAATTAAGCTCTAAATTCATACTGAAAATTGCAATTTCAAGGTACAAGGCATTGGAAATTTTCTAGTGTCACATGGCGATTTTTCGATCCATGTATATGTATAAACATTATTGTTGGCCGAAGGAATTTGATTTCACTTTTTCGAAGGGTTAGTGACTTGAATGCACCATTTAAAAGGTTTCGAGCTCTATGTTTTAAAGGAAAATTACCAAAAAAGTTTAAGCCAACTTTACATATGTCAATTCAATCTTAAACTTTTTGATTTTGCCAATTTAATACTAAATATTTTTCCCATGTTAATTCAGTTCTAAACTTTCCAACTAAATTTAGCTGAAAATTGTTGTAGAAACCAACTCTCTTATATGGTACGGCTGGCACTATTGTGAACGAATTTTTGCATTTTTATGAATTTTTTATTTTTATTTTATTTTTATTTTTCTCCTTGTTCTTCCACCAGCCATTTGACTCACATAAAATCTATTAAATATTCAAAAAAATTAAAAGTGCAAAAAAAATTGTGCATATCAGAACTGACGTTTATTTCAATGTTTTCTATACAAAATTGATTAGAATAAATACATTGACAAATCATAAAAAATTTTAGGATTTAATTGATTAAATTAAGAGACTTATAACTGTATTGAAATTAAGACAATAGGATTAAAATTTTTTGGGTAATTCTACCCATCTTTTAGTGTATTTTTTCCTATTGATAAGATGCACATTTTTTGAGAGAGAAAAGAAGAGAGGGGGACGGGAGGGGAGGGGCCGGAAGTGGGGGTTTGGTAGTGATTAGATGTGTTCAAGGGGTAACAAATAGGTCCTTTCATATGGAAATTTTTTCTTGAGATGAAAATTGTAGAGTTTCAAAACTGAAGGAGCAAATTGAGATGGAGATGAAGAATAGAGATGATTTTTGAAATTCTCCCTTATTTTTAAGGAGGCTACAATTTCGTTCAACCAAATTTGTAGGAAAATATAACCCTATTAATTAAATTAGACAATATCCACGTTTGTATCCACCAAATCTTAATAAAAAGAAGTCCTTTTCAACCAAGAAGAGAAAATAATAAAAGGGCAAAGTTATTAGATGTTACTTCTACTAAAAAAAAGTTTGGTGAACTTTGAATTTAGGCAATTAATATAGGTACAATCTTAAAAGGTTGATAGTATTGCATCCAATACATTTGATGATTCAAATTTACCTAAGAAAAAGGAGATCGTAATTCTAACCTCAAATTACCCAACCACCACTCTCCATCATCAACGACAAGTCTAAGCTATCGCCGCCTTTAGTAACCCCACCATCATGTGCATTTTCGAAGACTAGCAAAAGTAGAAGGTCCAAATACCCTAAATTATGAAATTTTCAACTTGTGAATTAAAGCATTACGATTAATATAGGTACGATCTTAAAAGGTTGATAGTATTGCATCCAATACATTTGATGATTCGAATTTACCTAAGAAAAAAGAGATTGTAATTCTAACCACAAATTACCCAACCACCGCTCTCCACCATCAACGACAAGTCTAAGCTATCACCGCCTTTAGTAACCCCACCATCATGTGCATTTGCGAAGACTAGTAGAAGTAGAAGGTCCAGATACCCTGTATTATGAAATTTTCAACCTGTGAATTAAAGCATTGCGAATCCAGATAAGATAGAGTTCTCATATAGCTTGCAGACTTACAAATGAACCATTTATGTGTGAAAATGGTATATCTCAATATATTACAAATTTTTACTGTATCCTAATCTCTTTGATGAAGTTAGGTGTTTGGGTCATTTAGTCCTGACTCATCTCATCGAGTCATTTATTATTATTTTCTTTTGGTATTGATCACACCCAATATATTAGAGATACTAATACTTCTTACATGTCTACAAAATGATGTGTCTAAATTTCAAGTTGTTGTTTGGTTGAGTCAATTATCAAATACACGGGTGTCAAATGAATCAAGTGCTTCTAGAAAATGCTCTTCCAGGTTGACTAATTATTCCGCGCACCCGGTTATACTCTTGAAATGGAGAACAAAGGCCAATTACACTTTATTATAAGTAAGTACATTGTATATAGTAAGCAAGAAAATCTATATTTTGAAATTTCAAATTCTACCAATTCTTTCACGGAGGTGAATTCAACAAAAGAAAGAGAGCAAATTCATTGTGTGGAATTAAAAAAGAAAAAATGAAACCAAGAAAATAAAAAGAAATTGCAAAATGGAAGGAAGAAGCATGACCCACGACCCCTCTTCCCTTCCTTTACACGGCTCTCCTTTGTCAATTTCCTCCACAAATAAATACAACCCGAAAAGCAATCATCACATAATCATCATCACCCCCTTCCCTCCTATTTCTTCATTCTCCGATCTCTCTCCCCCCCACCCCCAAAAAATCATGTCCACCGATCTCCAAGTCCTCAGCCACCAAACCCTAAGCTTAGCCTCGATCCACACTCAAACCCGAGATGAGCAATTCTCCGATCCGATAGGCCGGCCAAATCAAGTCAACGACTGCCCCAGCGGTGACGATGAATCTTGTCGGACGCCGAGGTCCGAGAAACATAGGATCCCCGCAGTCCTCTGCTGTCCTCCTGCACCGAAGAAGCCGAGATTCTCCCACTCCTCGTGCAAGCGGAAGCTGTCTGAGCTGGATTTCTTCGATGTCGTGAACCACCGTAAGGTCGACGCTTTCTTTGAGCTGGCCGCTGCTGCCGCCACCACCGCCACCGCCACCGCCACCGCCACCGCCACCAGAATTTCCAAGAGGAGACGCCCCTTGTAGGGTGAAGTACGGTGGTTCAAACATCAAAATTCATTGGTTAAATGTATTTATCACACACTCTGCAATTTGCACATCCACATTACATCGTGGAGAGAAAGAGAGATGGAAGGTGTGAAATTATTCAAATTTCATCTCTTTAATTTTATTTTTTTGGGGGGTTGGAATAATAGATATGGTAGATGAAGTTGGTGGGGGGGAGATGAGATCATGTGAAGATTAAGAGAGTGGGTTTGATGGGGGGATCAGTCAAATTATATTTTATTAGGTGTTGGTTAAAGATGGTTGATCTGTATTCCCTTTGACAATTCAGCGCTTGAGTGTTGGACACGGCTTTGGGATTGATTCCCACACATTATATTTTTAATAAAAAAAAATCATCATTATTATTTTTATTTTCCATGGAGAGAGAGAGAGAGAGAGAGAGCCTTTCAATAAGCCAAAGATATAGATGGAATGTGCAACACCATGTGTACTGCTGGATGTCGTGGGCACGCTTTGTCTTCTTCGACAAATTCTGAGTTTCAATTATTGTCGCCATGTTGACTATACATACAGATATATATATGTGTGTGTGTGTGTGTGTGTGTGTGTGTGTGTGTGTATTTTGCAAATTAAATTACTGACACGTAACCTATTAGGCCTCTCCGATCCCCAGACCTTGATCTAATTAAAGTAATAAGTTCGGCCCACCATTCATCTTCAGCCTCCAACTTAATTTGCGCACCCTACGTTATAATCACTCCACGTCAACGCTACCGAATAGAAAAATAAAAAATAATTGCATACGGCCCCATTCTAGCCTGTTTAAGGCTACAAGATCTCGAAATATCACATGTCCACACAGTCACCGCCCCCACAAAGCTATCCTCACGTTTAAAAGGAGCCGAAACACTGAATTTCTGTACAATTAGGTAAAAAGCAAAAAAAAAAAAAAAAATTGATATTGCACCATGGCTGAGGCAATCCGCACGTTAATGACGTATAATCTCATATTGCTTGGATACATAATAATAGCAAGTATCACGTACCTACATTTTCCATCCACTTATTGAGTCAATCCTTTTGGATTGGACTTTTTAACGCTAAACATGGAAAAACATAATGAAAAACACTCTGCCCTAAACCACCGTAAAAACCCAGTTCATAATACTCCTCGTATCAATGGTACACTTTCAAGGGTTCGTCCAGCATGGACGAGAGAATAATAGGCACTCCTTCTGGCTTCAATTTCACGTATCAGATCTCCTTTTCCAAGTCTTTTTTTGGACCCCAAAGGGAAAAAGCGTAGAGTAGCGAGCAAGACGGGGTTCGTACCGTCGTTAGCGCACTGAAAATCCTCGTCTAATGACCGATTCAACTCTCCCAAAAGAGAAGAATATATTGAGGCGAGCTTAAGGAGTACTCATCTTAAGCGGATCTTAATTTTGACGGGACGGAATAAAGAGCAGCATCACCCACCTTCTTCCTCATAAAAGCTGTGTCTTCCATGAGAGAGAGAGAGAGAGAGAGAGAGAAGAGAATGATGCTTTTGCCGGGAGAGGAGTCAGTGTCACGGAAAGCATCCAACATGAAGATCGGCGAGATGCGGGTACGAGGAAAACTGCCTTCACACTCCACAAAAGGGAGATTAGTGTTATATCCCTTCTTACGAAAGCTATCTGCGGGAGCTTAATGAACACATCTCTGATCCAGTCTTCTTTTTTCTCTCAAAGTCTGTAAATTTGCTTTTACATGTTCCATTCCTGGGACCAGATCCGATTGACCGTCGGACCGAGCCGACCCTCGAGTTTAACATGGAATCCAAGCTCACCCATCATGAAGGAGTACATGTTTCCAGCGCATTTCACCCAAACCTGTCTTTTTAGCCTTTTGTGAATGGCTAAGTTGGCTTCAGGGGCTATTGAATATTCGATCAGATTTACTTAGGAATTACTGTATAACTCAAGATTCAACGGATCTCTTGCTCAAATTACAACATTTTCCATATGGAGTAGGCTTAAGGGACATGTGGCCTTGTTGCTCAACTTACAACATTTACTTAGGACTAGTCATCCGGCAAGTGAAATCTTGCTCGGTGCAAGTAGACATTACAGTTTGCATGTATTTGTGAGGATTAATCGACCCGGAAAAAATTTGAATATCTTGTATTATAAAATAGAAAGAAGATCTTAACTCGAGTTTTTATGGATAGAAATATATAAGAATGAGTTGCATAATAGGAGTATGATCAAAGCATTTTGAAGCTCAATGGGCACAAGGAATGGGATCGATGAATGGAAAATAATAAATGGGTAAATAGAGGTGCACTCGAGAGTTCTAATTCTAATATCAACTTGAAATTATGTGCATGAAAACTGTTTACTTCATAAGCTTAATTCAGTAAAGCATGACACACGCGGCATATTTTACATCTTAGTTATTACAACATATAGGGACATGAGGCCCATCCGGGTTGTTAAGTTACATGTGTGATAAAATCATTATTGGCCATTTTCTTGATATCTTAAGGTTTTTAGAAAAACGGTTTGTGTAACTAGTACCAAAGCACGGGCTAAGAGCTTGAATCCCGATGCTCCTTCTCAATTTACTTTCGCTTGATATTCCCGTTATTCAGTCCTCCTATTCCGCCAGTTGTCCCGTCAACAAGATTCCGTCCACAACCGTTTTCCGCGGATGTAGGGATCATCTTAAATGCGATAGGGAGTGCTTACTTATATATTGAGAAGATACGATCGATCCGTTTTCCAGACAGTTTCAATTCTCGGAAGAGGCGTCGATCTGACGGAAGAAAACTGCGAATTTAAAGCCTTCTGCTGTGTTAGCTGAATCGATGTGACTCTGAAGCCTTTTTCTCATGGATCCACCGTCCCCATTACGTAGCTGTCCACTTTCCTTGCCGAAAGAAAGTGAAGGGACGACGAAAGCATATGATTAAACGAGAGAGAGAGAAAGAGACAGAGGTGGGGAAAAGTGAAGTTGAAGCATGTCGAATCTGTACTTAGGAATGGATCCCGCTTTTGTCTTGTGAGGTAAGACTGCCAAGAGGCGTGGGGGAGGATTGCAACTTCCACGTTCCGCGCATTACGTGGAAGCTAGCCTTTTCCACTTTCTGTATTTATGTGCCCCGGGAAAAAGCGTGTGCCGCATTTCCGTCGTCCTGTCGCTTTTTCGGTTTCCATATCTGCAAAAGGATCTTTTGTTACAATGTTACCATTCCATCGACTGAATGATATCAACTGCTGCAGTTCCCTTTGTCTTTTTCGTTGTTAGCCCTACTTACTAGGTTATTCGCTCTTGTGTTGTTCTTGAGCTGTGCAATCGGATGCCTCGGCCAACTTTACTGATGCTATTGAATGGACATCGTGTTACCACCGGCATGATGATGAATTGTTGCGGGACACTCGTGCGGCACTTAACATCATCAAATCGTAAGTTGCGACAAATGGAAAAGAAATTTGGGGAGAGAGAGGTTAGCATCGCAAGTGATCGGTGAAGATACAACAGCTCTTGCTGGACAATAGGTATTCGGTGTCAGAGAGAGGGAAATCATTGACATGACTTCGATCTTGGCTAGGTGACGTCCTGGCAAGGGCCGCAACTCTTGGTCTTAGAGCCTTATGTTGCCATCCAAGTTTCTTCGGACCCTCGTTAGGGCATCCTCGGAGCGACAAAGCAATCACACCCCTAGCCCTCTCTCGTAAGATTTATATTCTTGTTGTGTGAGATTTTCACCATGTTCATATCTTCATGTCATCAATGTGACAGCATCTTGATTGTAGATGATGAAAAGGCTTGATTGCATAAGATCAAGAAAGAGCAAGGACTCGGTTGCATGATAAATAAGTTAAAAGAGCAAAACCGTGTGAACGGACTAAAAAAAAACCCTTAGGTAAGGTTTGGTCGCCTAGATTTTTAATCAAGAGATTTTGCTATATTAAATATATTATTTGGTAAATCGTAATAATAAATTTAGATATATTCACATCATATTATGTATGTTATTTAATATAAATAGCATATTAGTATAAATGAGCCTAAAAGTAGCACAAACGAAAATGGTAAAAATCTCTCATCGCACTCTTGCCTACATCATTTTCATTTGCTTATTTTTTATAAAAATTCCTCACTTTTTAATTATTTTTTCCCTTTCCATCATTCTTTAATAAAATTTTATTAAATAATAACAATAGTAATTTACCTAAAATATGTAATAAATACAAATATATATTTATATTTATATATTGAGTTTATATTATAAGATAGATTGGAATTGAATATATATATATATATATATATAAGATTAAATTAAAAACTGAATTGTTGTTTTTTTTTTCGAATTTCTTATGTTATATTACAATTCAAATATTATTTATATTGAAAAATTATTTTAATTTTATTAATTTACTAAGTCTATTATTTAAGAAAAATAACTTTCATACCATGGATATTAAAAATTCTATCTATATTTATTCACCCATTTCATGGGATAATTTTATTTGGATTATACTCCTCTTATATCCAAAGACTAATTGCACTTAACCAAGCACAAAAAAAAAGGGGGAAATAAAAAAGCAAAGATAGTCTCTACACATGACTGAGAATGCAATTGTTCTTATTTTTGCACATCACAAAATGCTTAATTTTGATGATCCTCGGAAAAAAAGGGTGTATATAGACGGATTCCAACCCCTGTTACTTTGCCATTGATGTCGTGTTGAAGAGCACAATTCCAAAATATTTAGCTATGACCTATATGCTAAAAACCAAGGGTGAGAGGCGAAGGCCACCGGAATTGCCTTGTACGGGTGAAAACTTAGAGGAAACTCTCCTTCCTGTAGTTATGCATTAAAGCTGTCCGAAACATTGTAAAGGACAATTAAGTACCATGCAAACCCAGGGTGACATGAGAAAAAAAGGGAAAACATAACCCTAACCAATAAAGAGGTTTGGGAAAATAAACAAAAGCCTAAAACAACGGGAAGAATAGACATAAACATAGAAAAGTGCCTCCGAAATGATTGCAACCGAGGATTTTACGGCTCGGAATGAACTTTTACATTGTGTGAACTGTGAACTTTGATTATTGCCTCGCCTATTAAATTTCTGCATATTCGAATGCTCTAAAACGTCATCAGTAATTTTGTCTGTGCCAGCTTACCGTAGGGACTTTACACTTACCACGTCGCATCGTCTCCATTGGACCACTGTACCACTGATCCCCGAAGAGATCTTGTTGAAATGCATTAGGCCGTCCTACCAAAGTACCAATTGGATATGAGCCACCTTCGGTGTGGGTTGGGTCGGAGTTCAATTCCCGAACTCGCAGAATTTGAACCCTTAAAGGGAATCCCACTTGGATAAGTTCCAGCTGAACTTCTACCTTGGGTAGCAGAATTGAGTTTATAATCGGCAGGAAACTGCATGTTCATAAAGTCACCGTAAATCCCATAGACAAGCCACGTTGGATATGCTTTTTAACAGATAGATTGTACAGTTTACATTGTCTATTCCAACCATTAAGCAAGCAACTTGGGAATATCTAAAGGAGAAAATTATCCCAGAAGTCTTAAACTTCTTGTACGGTGATCAATTCAATCATAAATATTTCAATTATGACAATTTGATTTTAAGCATTTGGATGATGTGTTTGTTTAGCCATAAACCTTTCAATTATATTAATTTAGTTCCAAAATTTTTTACGATAATTTTAGCTAAAAATCGCTCATGTGAATGTCGTCATACATGGCATGGCCGGCCAAGCAGCATCAAAGTGGATAGTTTTTTACATTTTTTTTTTTTAATTCTCTAAATGTTTGAATTTTTTTCTTTTCTTCCTCTATTGGCTACCAGCTACAAGCAAAGAGTAGTGAGGTTGGTCATCTCACCAGTGTCAAGTGAGGCCAATGACTTCGCCAAATTTTGCCTTAAGGCTTGACTCTCACTAGCCCAACAGAGGCGGGCGACCAACAAAGAAAGAGGGGAAAAAGGGGAAAAAAGGAGATATGAAAATTTTTTAAAGAACGTAAAAAATTATCTACATCAATGTTAATCATGCCGATCTATACCATGAAGGACTGCTAACACTGTATAGACCGCCACATCAGCGATTTATGATCAAATTTGGCCGAAAAAACCAAATTAGTAAATTATCAAAAGGTTTGGGACTAAATTAACAAATCTTCAAAAGATTCAAACCTAATCGACAAATTGTTAAATGGTTTAAAGTTAAATTTGATTGTTGTACAATAGGTAGGTGTAGAACTTTTTGGCTAATTTTGGTCCATAAAACAAATAAGATCACGTGAGATTTCACCGTACGAGCAAACATATTCAACTCTACTGTCCACGTCCATCCCCATTCACAAATTTTCCGCATTTGGCTAGGCCAATGATGCTGGTTTAGCATGATGCCCGGGCACTGCTATTGGTGTCACGTTAACAAATGCTTCTCAATCACTTGTTAATCATATTTAATAAGGAAATACCCAATTTGCAAAGAGTTCATTGCAAGTGTCACAAAAGAGAAAAGTTAGTGTATTGAAAATCAAGACTTTTTTCCAGATTGTTTGCTTAACATTGCCATAGGAGTATTCTCTAACATCATCAAGGACTTTCGCATGTATAATCAAAATTAGACGAGAACCGAATGGGATACCATGACTCAGCAGGACTGATCTTTTATCAGGTTTAGGAAATACACTTCAGCAGCAAATGCTTCACGGATTGGATACATGTCGACCCAGTGCAAAGGACACAAATTTCAACCCGTGCATCTGTTTTTTGCGACGATGAACACCGGCTTTAGTCAAACCATGAAAAAAAATACTAAAGACTTTTCGACCACGTCTACCTCTAGGGCAGTGAGATTTTGGTCCGGTGTAAATAATCTTCACCGGCAGGCACCTTTCGTCCACTGTGGGTTGCAACCTTCACAGCCCCAACCCACAGAGCACTAGGAATTATGACATTGGCCTTGAAACATGGGCCTTAAATTCCCAGGTATCATCATGTACACAAAATCAACTGCCAAAGCAGAAGGTTTGTCACGGTGAGGGATTTCACTAGCCATCACGGCTTCGTAGTTTGCACTTATAAACACTTGTACAAGTAAATAACTAACTCAAGATAATCTGGCAATCTCCAAATGAGTAGTCGACTGAAGATTCAATGTGCGAAGTGGCACTACCAGCATATGATATTAGAGTTGTGAAACTGATGAGCGAAGAATGAAGAGTCCTGCAAAACCGTTTGGTACTGTTCCTGGCAACGCCCTACGATGATTAACAATCCAAATTGTGCTGTTTTGCTCCCAAGTTGAAGGTTGGTCTCCAGATAGGAGTTTTTCTCTTTACAGCTGATCAAAACTAAGATGACCCAGTTGATTCTCGCTGTTGAGGTAAAGAAGTCTCTGACCAGTGCAACAGTCTCTGATTTGAATGTCCATGTGCAAGCAGTATTCTTTTGATAGCCAGGATGTCTTGAATACGAATGTCCAAAAGATGATCTTCCCAAGTCGATTATGCTATTTTCAGAGTCACAAATTTGCAGGCCCATGACATTGCTTGAAGTACAGTCTTCCACATGAGATCTTGCCATTCCACCTCCCATTTCTGATATCTCCCAACCTTGTTATCCGGTGGAGATGGAGATGAAGCTTGATAAAAAAAGTTACAGCACCATATATTTTAGCTGCTAGCATGAAGTGACAGCATATGTAAAAAATTCACAGGAAAACTGATGAATACTTTCCATCTACCTACCCTTGCACAATGCTCAATTACCTTTTCAAGTGCGAGGAGGATAGAGCTCCCACAGAGCGACTGTAGTGTCCTCTGATGCAGAAGCCATCAACTTACAATCAGTTGAGAATGAAACCACATTACACTGCCAATGCAAGCCACAACTCAGAGAGAGAGAGAGAGAGAGAGAGAGAGAGAGAGATTCTGCAAGTAACATCTTCCAATCTCGATCACCATATAAATGTCCAGGATGTTGATATATTAAAGAATTTGTGAAAGTTCTTGATTAAAGGACAAAAGAATCAAGTACCGTTGCCTGGTGATACTTCAATATTGCCAAAGGACTTCCTTTGCGATAATTATATATCCGTACTCTGCTTATGAAACAAAATACAAGGTGTCATATCAAACATTATAGAGAAGAAAACAGGCAACTACTCAATGCTGGTGGTTTTACAAAGAACAAATCGACTCCTCATCCAGAATTCAAGCAGCATAGCACGTGAGCACATGTTCCTTGTTAATAATGACCACCAAAAAAACAAATCATGTAGCAAGTTTGGATGTCAAACCTGTGATCCCAGCCAGCAGTGGCAGCAATTTTGTCATCTGGTCTTATTGAAGTGCTGGCAACGCCACCTCGCTCCAAATTAATTCCTGTTTTAGCCACACAGCGTCCCTGAAAACACAATAACAAGTAATTATACCAGAAATAGGACAGAATGGAGAAAAAAAGTCCATTGTCACATTATAACACACACACAAGAAAAACAGAAGAATAGCTGAAAAAGGCCTGAATAAGTTAATTATGATTAACCTAATAACATCCCTTCTCGTGATAAGAATTTTACCTGCTATTCAGAGACCTAGTGTGCAAAATAGTCCCTTTGCGAGCCAGAGAAGTACAAAGAAAAGCTTACTGGATTATCCATTCCCACAGATTGCACTCAATTATCTAATTTGTTGAACAATGTTCACATCTCCGCTGATAAATAATTGCCTCATACTAAACCCTTGTATATTCTAATAGCCAACAATAATACAGGCTTTGACCTAAAGCCAAATATCTAATTTCAATTCTCCAAAATGTTTTCAGTTTGTCATTTTTATAGAAAATTGTCTATTTTGTTTGTGAAAACAAGCCAGACAATTTCCAGTCTGGAAATGAAGTTGACCTGTTTGGTAACGTATTTCAATAAATTTTCATCTTTGTTTTTCAAGAAAAATGTTCTTCTGAAGTCGCCAGCTGCACAATTTGCCATTACACAGTGTCAACAACTTTAAATTCAACTTGTATTTAGGATATTTTAAAATACCAGAACTAATAGGAAACCTAAAAAATCCCAGAATCAACAGGAAGCCTAATAAGACCTAAATACAATCTTCTCATAGCCTGCAGACGTCAAAATGCCGCTGACCAGGTGAACAGCTAAAGAAAATTTGGTAGGACATGACATAAGATGAAAACATGCTGGTGATGACATCAAGCATCTCAACGCATTTTCTTATTGCCAAACCTCAATGAATTAGGTCTTACTCAATATATGACAATGAGACAATAGTATTACTAAATAGAAAACCACACTTTGATAGAATGAATTAGCTTCATAAGGGTAGTTACCAGAGAATGGTCCAAACTGTACCACACGATTTTGTCATCTGCAGCACCAGAGATACCCCCACTGTTTGACTGATCTATGCACAGGCTCAGAACTGCATTGTGAACGAAAAATTAACCAAACCTCATTGTAAATGTAATAATGAAATAGAAGCAGACTATTAACAAAAATGTGCAAAGGATTGTCACCAGGCTCTGAATGGAACTTTACAGCAGTCATTGGAATCTGAGGATTACGTATGTCCCACCACAACATTGATCCATCCTCATAACTGTAACAAGCATCCTAGAAGCAATGAGGTAAATCGTCGAGGCTTTGGAACCAGAAAAAGAGACTTTTCATTTGACAATCAATGGACAATAAGAAAGAAACCCAAATTTCCAAATTTCTTTCCAATGTTTACAGGGGATGTCAAGCATCTCCACTCTCTACAGCAATTTATCCTACACCTCACTCATTTAAATACAGGACAGACTCATTTGTAAACTTTTACATTTACAAAAATTGTCAAGATATCCCAAGAAAAAAATTACATTTACCAGAATTCATAAAGAAATACGTGTGTTAAAAGAATCAGAAACTTGGTCCAGACAATAACGTGGTTCTTAGGGAGAATGAAGAGGACATTACCCAGCCAAAACATTGAGGAACCCCTGAGAGCCAGATGGTATAAAGGCTTGAATTCCCATGCACATACCTGCCAAGAAACAGTAAATTGTTTCAACAATAATTAAAAAAAAAAAATCACATGATAACAGAAATATTCAACCAAAAAAAAGAAAAAAAGAAAATGGAAATAACCTAAAATTAGTCTACTTACTCTCAGGGTTATAATGAAAATCTTAAGTAGACAAATGAACACTGAATCTCAGATGTTCAAGCAACTATGTGAACCAGGACCTAACATAGTCTTGTTGCAGGTAAGATGTCTTACCAAACGAAAACAGTGCCACCCGATCAGCCAATTATTTAGCATCTTAAAATGTAGCAAACATGATATCATGTTCCACAGAAAGTCGGACAAAACAAACCCTTAGTTCCCTCGTGTATGAGACAGTGTCAAGTGTCAAGACCAATTTGAGTAGCACATAATTTCCTAAGAGAAGGGACAGAGAGCATAATATAAGAAAATCTCCCGTGTGCTTTGGACAGTGAGATTAGGCAACAGTCAACTTCCAGTTAGTAATAATTATGTCAAATAATTAAGACAGTCAACTGATAATTAAGTTTCCCAGCTAATCAGACAAATAACTTCCAGTTAGTAATAATTATGTCAAATGATTTCCTCAACAGGTGTATGCCTTCTTTAATACCCGACTTGTATGTGATAGTAGTAACCCCCCAAAAAAAAATTCAGGGATGGAAAAGATATACAGATGTATTAACATGAATATTGCCAAACAGTATTTTGAGAACATTCAAGTAAAGTGACTATACACATTAATTGCCAGCTATTTTAAGGAATTCATAATTCAGATAAACTTGGTCAGCAGACAAATTCAAGAAGCAGTTACACAATAACATAACACGAGCATGTAAGAGTCTCCCAAAAGAAAAAGAGAAAAAACAGACATGAGTATACCTCTCTCTTTAGTTGAGATCCCTTGGCAGGCACCAAGATTGTCTGGAGGTAGTTGAACTGACCTTTGATTATTTCTAAGATCCCAAATTTCGACCTTATCGTTTCACATGAGCAAAAAACCATAAGAAGGGTGCAATACTCTTGCAGAAATCTGGCATAGTTTACAAAATCAGTGGAAAAGAACCTGTGAAGTCTGCTCCCCTGCTACAGCTACATAGACGGATCCTTTTGCACATAAAACCTTTGTCAGCAACCATAGAGGTAAAAGGCAAATCAACTTCATCCTTATTATAAATTACGTGCAGCCAAAAAGTCATCTATTCCAAATAATTGCTAAACCTCCACAAGAAAAACTTAAGGACAATAAGATGTGCAACAGACGGTGCTATGGGTCCATGCATAGAGAACCATGACACTTGGAAAATTACAGTTGCAAAATCAACTTATCATGATGCATAGAGAACAAATTGAACTTCATTAACATACTCTCTCTTAGTCGCCTTAAATCAGGCTATGAGTCAAAGCCACTGCTCAGACTAACAGCTCAAGAACAATGCACATACGTTATTAGCAATATGCTTCATTCAAAAAGTACAGCACTTTGCTTTTTCTTTGTAAGTTCTCACTAAGAGCAAACATGCATCTTCCTCCCAATCCCAGCCATAAAAAATAAGAGTTATAAAAATGTCATGGCAAAAACATGCCCTCGAAATGGTGATATTCGAAATTTAAACGAACTTATAAATTTCAAAAAATATGTGAGATGACTTTCAATGCTCTAAATACTCAGGGTGTTTCATGTAACAAAAATCTTACTTTTAGTGTTAAAAATCAAAATTAAAAAGGGAAAGGTTAAAACCAAACTCAAGCACCCAACAAGAATTTCTTTTGTTCTATTCAATTTATTTTATCAACAGCTAACCATTCAACTAGTAATTTTTTATGAGAAAAACCTATGGTGCTTTGATGCATATATTTTTTCACATATGATGAATGTAAATTCAGGCATTTTCATTTGACAAAAGAAACCTGTGTGAGGCACAGGCTTGATTGTAGTAAATCTATGCATTTCCTGGAAATGTAACTGAACAAACCTTCAGAGGCATGGGAACGCTCTGTTAGACTTCCCTCAACCTGTATTCCACTGCCATTTTGGGTTTCTGAATTGGGAGTTGGAGAAACTCCCATGTCTTGGAAACACGCAGACTCTTCAGCTGGCCTTACACAAGGAGAAGCCTTCTTCACCAATGAAAGCTTGCAAAAGTGATAACAGTTTGCCTTGATAGTCAGCAGGGGATTTCTGCCACAAGCAAGAAAATGTAACTTTCTTTCTTTTTTGTTATGGTAAACACGTAACTTTAACTCTGAATACATTGCTGAAGAGAAAAGGAGCACATGTATTAGTACGAACGAGTATGCTAACTATATGCTAAACCTTGCCAGCTAATTGATGTGCCGGTACAAGTGATTGATTCCTCGAAGCCTGGGCTCAAAGCAATGGTCCACATCAAAATGGCTAAAGAAGGTTAACTACATCACTTAGCAAGCATTTTAGTATAAACTCTCAGTAGGTACTGCATTCATCGACACCATCAACTTTCTGAGGCATAACCATTGCCCCTTCATCCAATTCCAATGTAATGTCAAGTATAAGATAACTCTACTCTCGCACTCTAGAACAAGGACCACCTCGACTTAGAATCAGCTAATTAGAAGACAAAATCCAGCAACATTTCCACGACGAAAGCATGAATAATGGCTACCCAGTACCTGGATAGGCCACCATCTTCGATGCCCCAGCACTTGACCGTCCCATCCCTTCCCTGGCTACAATCTCAACAAGACAACCATAACCCAACAATCACTTCAAACGACAAAGATAACAAAATCGATGCATATGCAAAAGGAAAAAGGGAAACCTTAGAACTTTATCAGCTCCAAGTACAGGGCTAGTAGCGACGCCGATGATCCCATGAGCCGCACTGTGCGCCCTGCAATCCCGCGAGCGCAAAACAATTACATACGCTTAAAACCCAAAATTTCAAAAAGAAAGATTGCAACTTTTCATGGAAAACCACAAGCAAAGTAATCCTCGAAAACAAGAAATAAAGGAAACTTTGAGGAAGGAACGACCAAGAAGACGAGACGGTCCGTCGCTGAGTGGTGTCCCATATCCGCAATTCGCCGTCCGAAGCGCTGCGACATCAGAAGAGCCCATGAAGGGTGGAGAACTCGAGAAGGGCCATTTTTCACGGCGGAGATGTGAACGGAGAATCGGGGGAAAACGAAACGGGATTACGGGAGTTACCCAGTGAAGAGCAAGGGGCGAGAGAAGTGGAAGCACGCGTCCATGACGGAGGCGCGGTGGCCGCGAAGCACCGCCACGGGATCGGGGGGAGGCCGCTTGCTCATCGCGGGCGAGATGGCGGCGGCGGCCAATTGTCGCCGTCTAAAGAAGTCGACGGCTCGGCTCCGCCCAGTGAATGATCAGCTTGCTGAGTGAAGAAAAGACTGTTAATTACTAGACCAGAGAATTGTTGGAAGAATAAGTACTGATCTTGATAATTAAAAGAAGAAGAAGAAGAAGAAGAGAGAAATACCACACCAAAAAAATGTCAAAAGTTTTGTTTTTAGTCACCGATCCGGTTGGTTATGCGATGGAGGCAAAATTTGCTTAAAAACTCAACAAAAAGATTTTTTTTTTGGCTGCTAAAAACTCAACAAAAACTTTGATCATGTTATCGCTAATTTTTTAGTAGCCGGATTTGTAGGGCAACTAATAGGTTGATGGATATATATATGGTGATATGCACAATAAAAGCGAAAATTTATAAACAAATGATGGTGCTAAAAAATTGTCTATTGAAAATTATTTGTAGATTCAACTCAACAATTTAACTATAAATTTGATTGACAATATATAAAAGAACCAAGTTTCTTGAAATTTCACTTTTCGACGGAAGTAAATTTTATGAAAGTAAAATCTAACGATATATGCATGGGAATTTTATCTTTTTGATAACTAAATTCTACATTGAATAAAAAAAAAGGTAAAGTGAATAAATTTAGGATTGTCACTTTAAATTGCAATTAAATGGTTAAGGGCAGTTTTATCTTTTTTGGTAAAAAAAAAAAAAAAATTGGATTGATTTAGTCATAAAAGGAAAGGAAATCACACTTCTCATCTTACCAAATGAAGCCAAAGGCTTAATCCTCCTTAAATCGATTGGTCCACCATGCCTCTTTATTCATATTTCAAAAGAAAAACCTAAGGTTGAAAATATGAACTTGGCCATTAGAATTTTTGTGCTGGTCATCATCGTTCCTGCCCTCTTTCAAGCTTGTTCCGGAGAGATATACATATATACTTAGAAAGGCCAATGTCGAAATCTACAATAGCTTACCCAGATAAGTAACGCTCACCGTTAATTGTAAATCCAAGGATGACGATCTCGATTTTCAACAGATCCCTCCCAATGGCACATGGAAATTTGATTTTAAGCCCAATTGGTGGGGCACCACCCTCTTCTTTTGCAGCATGCAATGGCCTGGTCAATTTCACCATTTTGATATATATGTTGAGAAAAGAGATTTTGATCGATGTTATAAGCTGTCCACGTGGCATATACACCCTACTGGTCCGTGTCTTCATGAGGGACCTTGTGAAAATTGGAACTCCTAAAATTTCCTAGGGAAATTTGTTCCTGTACAACCGACATGATATTTGACTATGAATAAGATATTGCAAGCTTATCCTTTGGATAAAATTAATGGTGATATCTATTCATGGTGTTGATGTGTGAAGATGTCCTTTTGTGCCTTTAGTTGTTAATACTATTGATACTTAATTCTTAGCCGGCGAGTCACATAAAGGTAAAAACTCGATATTATGGCTTCTAATTAGAACATGGTCCATTTCTTGGCCAAAAATAGTCATTTTAGTGTTTTTCAAAGTTTCTCAGATTCCATAGCTTTTTGTCTAGACCAAGATATTGATTTCACCAATTATCCCAAGAAATCTGTAGAGTTGAATTATTGGGCAACCACTTAATTCAACCCTTCCTCAACTTTTTTTGAAAAAAATGAAAAAGTTGATAAATTCTTAAATCAACTCCTTTTTTTTCCTTAATCAGACTTTTAATTCATCATTTTTATGAAAATCGATCAGAATTGGCTTTTCCAACCATATCGAAAATTTCGATTTCTAATCAGCCAAATTCAAAATTCATCAATTTATAGTCATTTTTAGAGAAATTTCCTTCTCGATAGTTAATATAGAGGTTGTTGTACATTCAATTGCTGAAATTCCAAATTGGAGGCGAATATGCCCGATATCAAGCCCCAATTAGGGTCCCGGTTAGTTCTTCACAAGTATCATCAATTAGCCCAATTTTTTTTTTTTTTTTTGTAACCGAGGACTCCATTACTTGCTCCCCGTGCCCGAATGGCTCTTACTTGCTCCTCGTGCCCGAACGGCTCCTGAGAGCTAAGCCCCTATACCTCGGGAAAAACTAGCACAGCAACCCACCGCCATGGCCCCTCACTTAATTTGCTAGCAACGCAGGATTTTAAACTCTCGACCTCAGTGATGAGGAAGGGCCAATTGCGTTATTCATGGATGGGTATCAATTAGCCTAAATTGAGTTCGATAAAGTTCAAGAAACTCAATTTCAATATCAATTTTGACAAAATCACAATATTTGACCTAATTGGACCAAAATAGTTTATTAAACAATTGACAAATTCGAGATGGGTCAACTCAATTTGCCAAATTTGATTTGACCCATGGTGGGGTAAAGTTGAATTGGATTAATTGATTCCCATTTTATTTTATTTTTGGTCAAGATAATATTTCATTGATTTCCATAGAAATTCATGGGAGATGCATTGTAGTCCAACTACAAATCATGACAAATTCCATATAGTCTTAAAACAAAACAAGCTCCAGATATCAAGAAGAATCATTAGAACAAGGTTATAGGAACACACTCAAAAAGCATATCTGTGACTCCTTCAATCGAGAATCAACCGGCAATTATCAAGTTCACCTTTAGTAATAAGCATACACCAAGAGCTTCATTTGTTATTACAATTTTGCTTTTTGCTGATGCGCACCTAGGTTCGACATCCCCAACATCATCACCATTTAGAACAACAAAGAGGTTGAACGAGCACAAATTAGATGCTTGTGAGAGCAAAACTTTCACAAAATTTCTTCGATTAATCCCCTTGGCTCCCCTATTTGTTCACCCTTTTCTTTCCTATTTATTTTGCACCATAAATATTGACTATGTTTCCTCCTCTACCATTCATCAGGTATATCATGCCAATAGTATTTAGTTTGCATTTTACTAGTTTTTTTAAATAAATTAATAAATATATATATATATGTAATTAGTCTGATCTAGTTCCTTTTTGGAATTGTAAATTAGATTGCTTGAACACAGATCCATTTTTAGGGATTGGAGGCTGGACTACTACTTCCAAGAATTGGACCACTACTTCCAAGAACTGGACCAAATTGGCCAATCCAGTTTGGGCCAGTGTGGGCAGTTTCGGATTTGGGGTGATTCACCCCAGTCATCTCTCTAGCCATTGCCGAACCTCATCGATGTTAACATACCGAAAACATATATTTCAAAACAACAGTCATTCCAACAAAATAAACACATAAATGCCTATGCAAATGACAAAATAAGAAACTAACTATGGCCTCCTCTTACCACGGGCTAAAGGAACGGCATCTATAGCGAGGTGTTCGTCCATGGTCGACCTGATGACATATGAGTGTTACAAAAGAACAAACAAAAATCAACATCTAGTTTATTAAAATGAATTAACTTGCAGCAAAACAAAATCATGTAGGCCAATAAGTACGATCCTCTTCAACACACTTAGAACATGAATTCTAAATTCAATTTTAACGTGCTTCTTAGTCTAAACAGGAAACAACAAAGACCTAAATCAACATTGCCCATCAAAAAGCAGCTCTGTTTTCACATTTGCCGGTTAAATTAATTGTCTCCGATTTCAAAGAAATAGTTAAAAAAGAAGAGTGCCTACCTAGTTGCCGAAGCGAACTTGCCTGAATCAAGCCAACTGAGCTTGGAAAAGTCCTTGGTTCTCCTTCCTCCTGATGGCGAACCACCTTGGTTGACATTTTTTTTTTATTTTTTCCTTCAGCCAAGAACTAAACGTGGTGGCCGGCGAATGGCGTTTTCTGGCCAATTGAGAGCGACGAAACTGGAAAGGACGAGAGTTCACGTGCCCTCTTGCCAGAGAGAAGGAGAGGGCCAGAATATATAGACCTTGGGCCGGGCTTTTATTTTTAATTTTATTTTCTTTTGGGCTTGAGCGATCCCAACTTTTTGAGCCCAAGAACTTGCATGATGGGCTAATGAACAGTGCTACGCATGAATTGAGTCAAATGGATTAAAAAATGGCCGGAATTAATTTTTATTTTTATTTTTTTATTTAATTAAACATAACGTGTCACCAAAAGCACACTTGTCTGACAAGAAAATCCATTTATAGGGTTCACGCAAGGTTGATTGATCATATATATGATTTTTATTCGTTAGTTTAATTGACTTCAACTTAAAACTTTCTCTTAATGATTTCCCTGAAGTTAAGTATCGAGCTTGTTTCAATGCTGTCCTAACAAATGGCACCAGAGTATATCGGTATTGAAAAAAAAAATGTCGGGATTAATATGGTTGCCACATGACAATTGTCGTCATGGTTTGTTGCGCAAAATAGAGACTATGGGCAAAGGTGAAGGCATGTGTTGTGGTGTGGCAATGTGGTCCCAGATGGACACTGATGGTTGTTCCGGCGCATAGCTACATGGTGCAACACCTCAACGAGATGGACATTAATTTTAGATTTGTCGGTGTAGAAGGCATATCAAAATTAGGGGGGACCTCACCTAATATAAGAGTCTCACTTGTGAGGAGATTATTGAAATGTATGTGCAAAGGGACTGGTGTTATCGAAATCCTGAATTTTCCTTAGCGTGGAACAGTCAATTTTTTAGTGCGTGGAAGTCTAGTTGGATATATACTAATGAGCTTAGATATGAGACTATCTCTTGGTGACCTCACCATATATACGAAGGTATCAAATATAAATGTTGCGTGTCCCTACAACACATCAGACCAAAAGTACGCCACAACAATGTGATGGAGACCTTCGGTGTCAGCAAACAAGAAATTGGACAAAGGTGATGCCGTGCTTACGAATCCAGCCGAAGCACAATGCTTATCCCCATGTGCATTTGAAGTGCTAACTGCTAATTAATTCTCAAGATATAGAAACCCTCTCGGGCTAACCCAAATGAACACCCATTTCTACAACTTTTGTGTTGAATTTGGCCATAAAAATCATCCTAAGGGTCTATTTGTTTAAAGAAAAACACGTTTGGGGAAATTGTTTTCTGACTTTTTGATATTTGAATAATGGAAAACTAATTGATCTACAGAAAATGTTCAGAAATAAGGAAATCATTTTTCCTAACCATTAACAGATGAAAGTTCTACTAAAAAAAATGTATTTTTTTCTTTATCATGGAGTTTTCGGTGAAACATGCGTACCTTGAGTGTCAACTAAAAACTGAATAAACCATGTCAAGTGAGACATATGTGATTAGGTGCGAACTTGTAATGTAATCAACTTGGACTTATGTAAGTGGATTTTTCTTTCGTGGAAGTAGGCAATAATCTTCATATGCATATATCCCTTTGCTTCTAACCTTGATTTGGCTCTTTGCACGAGATGAGTTTGGCGGCAAGATCATGATTAAACTAACATTTGTAGGAAGATCCAAGCGCACTTGCATTCGAACGTTTGGTTTTTAATGACGAATGAGTAAGAGCTGGATCCCAGAATCTTAGGGATCTAAGAGAGACTTGCCACGTGGATGCATCGGAAGCCGTTCAAATGGATTAATTAAGCAAAAATGACTTTGGCTCTTTTGGAACAAAGTAAAATAATCAATCTCGCTCTGGAGAGATTGATTGAACTAAATTGGAATGTGTGTTGAATCACAGAAGGAATTATACCTTTCTGGAGTTGAGCTTTTTGGTTTGCTTGAGACTTGCTCAAAGCTAGGAGATAAGTTGTAGAAAGGAAGCGCTTCACGAAGGTTTAATTAGCGTTTTGGTCTAGGACTATGGTTCATGTTCATTACATTATTAATTTGAGCAAAGATGAATGAAATAATCAAAGAGTGAGGAAAGATGCTAGACAAATAGTGGATGAGATATAAGAAGATCGAAGTTAAGCTCTTGATAATTGAATTAGAAAAATATAAATTATATATTGGATGGATGGAGATTACATGTATATATAGTACTAAAATTGACTAAGCAAGTGATGTGCAATCACATTCATTTCACCTAGCCATTATTGGCCCAAAATAGCAGCGAAAATTTAGTATTCTTTCTTACGATGACATCAAAAATTGGGAATCGGAATAGGGGCTCATCTCCACTTACTCAACCCATCTCTCACCCAACCTAACAAGTAAATGAATGTGCATCGCGTGGCAAATAAAATGGTTGATGCATTGCCCTCTACCATCTACTTCACACCTCTCACCTTACCTCATGCAACACGTTGGAATTATTTAGCTATTATGTTCACATAAGCAATGTCCGTAAATGGACCAAAATAGTTGGGAAATATTCAAATACCTAAAAGAGCCTAATATATCAAAGTAAAAATGTTAAAGTTGAGTTGTATTTTCATCCTCCTTTTCATCCTTCATAGACTATAAGTGTAATAGGAGCATCCACAAAAGGATCACTTAAAATGATTGTCTCATGGCTATTGAGAACTAGTCAAATCAGACAGTTCTATTACTCAATCTTTTTTACTTGCTTTTATCTTTTATCTTTCTTTCTCGTCCTCCTCATTTTCTTGCTTCTCTCTTTCCCCTCCATCTATGTTCGATCTCATTCTCTCTCACACCTGCTTCACCTAAGTACTCGATTTAGGTGATGGGCATAGGAGCATGGAGATTAGAGCTGATCATTAGGCGAGCGGGAATCGATTAGCCCTTAAGGTCGGGTCAATTTTTACCCGAACCCTGCCCGTCATTTCATGTACAAATTTTTCGAGCTAGGTCAGCCTTGCTCGGCGAGAGGATTATCGAATGGATGCTTTTTTACTCCACCCAAAAACACATTTGATCTGCATCATAGCCCAATTTTAAATAGTGAACTTTCTTCCAATTGAACAACTACGAATTATATATGCTACTTAAGTTGTTCTTGGATGTAGGAAACACGACAAGTGCAAGAAGATTGAAAAAATCTCAACTTGGGAAACAGCTAGCACTCATGTAATCCGTCTTATCCTATAAAGTTTCTGGGGATGAAATGTCCTAAGAATGCTTTAGCATCTCAGCTACTCCCTTTTAAATAATATTGCCCCTTAATACCTTTCAATAATCTTAACATCAGCTGACTAAATAAGGACAAGCTTAAAAAATTCCAAAAAAAAAAAAAGTTGAGGAACCGGGTAATTTTTTTTAATCCATAATTAGTTGCCCATGCACCTAGAGTTGCATTGCATGAAAAATATATTAATATAGAGAAAATTATTTAGTGTACCTTAGTGCACTTTTTGTATTCTCTAAATGTGTGCAAAATTAGAGAATTTTGTGTGTAAAATAGTTCATGAAAAAATTAAGTAATAAGCTCTGGCCATGAGCATCTGATCAATGGCAGATGACATAGATTTATTAGCATCTTGGCTTTTGGACTTGAGTTTGGCCGGTTGAGACTGTCGAAGCAAAATGAACTGCCAACTTCTTATATTTCGCAGTATCCTTGGGCGGTGTTGAAAACCTATTTAAAATTGTCCTAACTTGATGTTGACCACGAAATCCTCTAATAATTTCACATGCGATAAATAAATAATATTTTATCCTGTACGTCCAAGAAAAAAAAATCAAAATATAGTCATGCTTCGAGTGTAAAAGATTATGGATGTAGTGAAATAAAATATCTTACTTGATGACGAGAATACCTACGTTAGATTGACATAATCAAAATCCATGAAATGTCTCACTAACTGAATATGACAAGTTATGATAAGACATGAATTAAATAATTGAAAGCTTGCTGGCGTAGAATGAGATATTAAATCTACTCCATGTGCCTAACCTATAGATTTTTTAAACCACTAAGTCAATTGCACGGACTTCTCAACATGGCAAATTCGATGACACGGTTTTTTGTCAACCGGAGTGCTTTTGTACATGACCTTGACATGATAATGGCATTTAATACCTTTCGTTTTGCCAACAGCAAACGCCACCCAAGTACCATACTAATCACATTGATTATGGCAATGTCTGGGCCTCATATTTTCAAAGCAACCCGAAAATATATCCTACGGTAACGGGAAATGCAGGCAACGAGCAATGATCTTGACATGATAATGGCATTCAAAACTCTCTTATTTGCCAACAATAGATGTCACTTGAGCACCGTGCTAATCACGTTGATTATGAAGATGCTTGGACATCATATTCTAATTGAATATAACAAATTATGATAAGAAACAAATTACTTAAATAGAAAGCTTGTTGGCGAAGAATGAGGTATCGAACTAGCTCCCTGCACCTAACCTACACATCTTGTAAATCGCTAAGCCAAATGCAAGGAATTTGCAACACGAAACATTTGACGAAATAGTATTTTATTGACTATAGTGCTTTTGTACACGGCCGTGACATGACAACGGCATTAATACCTTTTGTTTTTCCGACAATGGACGTTGCTGCTCAAGCACCATCTAATCACATTGATTATGGCAAAGTTCTGGGCATCATGTTCTTGAAGTGGCCCAAGAATATATCCTGTGGTAATGGGGAACGCAAGCAACGAGCAATGAACTTGACATGGTAACGGCATTCAATGCTCTTTGTTTTTGTCAACGATAGATGTCATTCTTGAACTGTACTAACCACATTCATCGTGGAAATTGCCGGGTGTCATATTCTCGAAGTGGCCCAAGAATATGCCCTGTGGTAACGGGAAATGCGAGTAACGAACACGCTTGACATTAATTCAAGTTGACATCTTAGATACATTTGCTGATTTTTTTTTCATGTCAGAATCCGAGCCCTTAGGTCGTCTCCATAACGATGCAAATCATTGGGGTGGACGACACGTGGGGGTTCCGTGGCCAATTATTCGAACTCCCTCCCTCTCTCTCTGTCTCTGTCTCTGTCTCTCTCTCTCTGCTTCGTTTTTTCAACTGTGGATACGACTGAGCTGCTAACCGCCGCTTATTTAAACCGGTATTCTTGACTTTAGAGGACGGAGGGACACGTGGTGGGACTAGGTTTATCTCAATCCTCACGCCTGAACTTCAACACTAGATTCGTTAGGCTACATTTATTGTTGTTATTATAATTGTCATTCTTTATTTTGTTTATTTTCAGTCGCAAAGTATGTTATGCCTTGACAACAATTCGGACAATTTTGAATAACTATTTAAAATATCTGGCAAAGTTCTATTGGGGAAAGCGGAATTGAAACTAAAATAATGACTTAGCCACATCTAAGGGTTGACCAAAATGGTCGGGGGCCTAGGGGATTTTTAATTTAAGAATTGGAGATATATTGTGCAAATCAAGCCTACCAGTAGACCTCGGTGTGCATATCTATGGGAGGAACTAGCTTATGAATATCTTGTTGGTAGCCAGAGTAATCGCAAATTGCAATGAGAAGCAACTCTAAAATTTCATTAATGTAATCTCATATCAATAGATGATATGACCTATTCCTATACCTCAAGAAAACCAAAATGGATTTCCTCGTATTTTTCTAAAGTTTGACTGAATTTTCCCCTATACGAAGTGTAATTTTTCTTTCCATCATCATTAATCTTTAACAATAGAAAAAAAAAGTACGTGCATGCACATATTAGAAAAAACAAAAGATAAATTCAGAGAATAAAGTTGCTACAGCATATACTAATCAAGAAATGGACAGACTTGGATAAGAAAGTTATAATCATGTATCGATCCAGTATCGATCTGGTTTGATTTTGCTCATTTGATCTATGTCTATATATTAATTCTATTCATGCCACAAGACAACCTCGTCACACCAAGATCTGGGAGCAAAATTTCTTAATAAAACCATGTTAGAAAAACTATATGCTATCCTTGACTGTTGAAAAGAAACCAAAAACCAAAAACAAAAAATAAATAAATAAAAGGAAAAAAAAAAAAAAAGCAGAAGTCGTATCAAACCTCATGGGCCAGAGCCACGTGGCCGCTGGGACCATGCAGATGCAGGTTGCATCCATTTTTATGTCCGGCCCCTCTTCGCCCTCCCGAGTCAATTCTCTCCTCCTGCTTCTTGCATGGACATAGACAACACCGCTATTCAATTTCTATCCACCAGCTTCCTTCCCCCTCTATAAATACACGCACCCTCTTCTGCATCTCTTCCATCGAATGATCATCTCTCTTAGCTCATCCAACCATCATTCTCTGCCCCCACAGACTTCTCTGCTCTCTCATCATTTGGTTCTCAACCCCCCTCTTGAGTTTCTGTAGGTGCTGTCGCTTTGCAGTTTGCAGCAATGGGTTTGGCAGCAGTGGAGAGCAACAATGGTCATGAAGTGGAAGAGAGCACGTATCAGAGAGGAGTGAAGCACCTTTGTGAGGGAGGGATAGAGAGAGTTCCGAGGAAGTACGTGTTTCCGGTCTCGGAGAGGCCCCACTTGGGCACAGAGAGAAGCGACGTTTGTTGTGGCGGCAACCGGAACCTCAAGCTTCCGGTCATTGACTTTGCTCAGCTTCAAGGCTCCAACAGATCCCAAGTTCTCGAGCACCTCGCTGATGCTTGTGAAGAATATGGCTTTTTTCAGGTAATATATACGTTGAGCATGGGTCTGAACAGTCGAGAAGTGCGCATTGTAGACGCACAGATTGAGACACTCCAGGGATCAGCACATACATATAACTACTTAGAGAAATATACAGTTGGTTGTTGGTTCAACACATTATTAGTAGTCAAAGAAACTAACAACAACGTCAAGGTTCTCTGATCCTGGAGTAACTTTTTCTGCAAGCATTTATGAGGATCGCACGTCAAGTAATGAGATTCTGATTACCATTAATTGTTTATTGTTTATTTTTTTATTTTGTTTGGCCATGCTTAGCTTTGTTAACTCATCGCGCACAAGTCATGCCATCAATATTAGATCAGACACAGGACGACAGACAAATGTTTAAGTGCTTAATCTTTGAATATATGGATGCAGCTAGTGAACCATGGGATACCGAGCCAAGTGATCGAGGAAATGCGGAGTGTGGGAAGGAGATTCTTTGAGCTGCCGTATGAGGAGAGGTGCAAGTACATGAACCTAGATATGAGGTCCCCGGTCAGGTGCGGCACCAGCTTCAACCAGAACAAAGACCAAATCTTGTGCTGGAGAGACTTCCTCAAGCTCAGTTGCCACTCCTTGCCACAGCATCTCCCCTCTTGGCCCTCCAATCCTTCTGACCTAAGGTGATCATCTCTCTCTCTTGATCTCGATCTCTCGACATCCAGCCCGACCCGGAGAGCTATACATGTCTCTTTGGTTATAGCCGGGCCTAGACAAAAAGTTAGGCCTGACCTTAAAGCTTGGGCTGGGCACGAGCTGCATAGTTATCACCTCCATTCAGTATTGTACTATTGCATAGACCCGTTCTAATGGATCAAGGTAGTCATATTGCACAAACCCACGGTGGACTCTATTACGAGAAGAAATGGAACGACTCATGTTCTTATGGTCCATCATGTCGGCAGCTGAACTAAATTTGATGTTCAGAAGTTTCCATTGAGCACCTGAAAATGGATCTTTCAATCCTGTTTCTAAAAAGCAAATTGCAGATCGGTTGAATATCCATGGCCCTTAACAATTATGGAACAGTTAGGTCTAATCACTCTATGAATTACATCGTGTTGAAATTTGCTTATGCAGCAAACCATCATAATATACTCGTCTTGTTCCACCTTATACAAATTAATTAGATAGTAATCATAGAATTGCAACAGTTACCATAATAATACACAATAAATTTTCATCATCCTATCAGCTGATCTATATGTTTTTCACTGTCAAGTACGTGAGATGGACCCTGACGTTTTGATCTCTTAACGTGCTTGAAACAGGGAAGTAGCTGCTAACTACTCCTTGAAGACCAAGTTCTTGTACTTAAAGCTCATGGAGGCCATTCTGGAGAGTCTTGGGGTGAAGGAAATAGCACCGAAATCTATGGAGGATCAAGAGAATGACTGGATGGTGAAAGATTTAGAGAATGGAAGCCAAATCGTCATGGTGAATTGCTACCCGGCATGCCCTGAACCCGATCTCACGCTCGGCATGCCACCACATTCAGACTACGGCATGCTCACGCTCCTTCTTCAGGATGAGTCGGTCCAGGGCCTTCAGATTCACCATGGAGGGAGATGGGTGACTGTGGAGCCAATCCCCAACTCGTTTGTCGTCAATGCTGGTGACCATCTTGAGGTTGATTCATTGCTTCCGACCCTCTAAAATAATAGGATTCTGTTCCCATTGCTTTAATTGATACTTACAAAGGGTTTCTTCTGGACTGTGGCAGATATTCAGCAATGGGAGATTCAAGAGCGTGCTTCATAGGGTTCTGGTGAACTCTTCATCGACCCGAATCTCATTTGCTTCACTGCACAGCCTATCCCTTGACAGCACAGTCCGGCCGTTGCCAAAGCTGATTGACGAAGCCAATCCAAGGCGCTACAAGGACACTGACTTTGCCAGTTTTCTTAATTATATTTCATCCGTTGGACACAAGGGCAAGAATTTCTTAGACACCAGGAAATTGACCTAATTATGCATATTGATTCACCTGGGAAATCCTCGGTGATTTGGACAATTTATAGTCGCAAATTTAAGCAATTATTAGCAGAACATGGGAATTGAATTCCATTTCTGTCGTTAGTTGTATCACTTATGATGATAGAAGAGACTATTCTACCAAATCATATGTTGAAAGCTTCATGGTTGGTGTTTGGTTGTCGCAGGGCCATTCATCAAGTCAAGTCGTTTACATGGCCTCTATAAGCATACCTGTCCAAACAAAAGTAGTAGACTTTATAACAAATCTTAGAACTTGTTGTAGAAATGTAATGAGTCCCGGCAAAGAGTTTCTTATCATGCGTTTAATTTCTTAAAATTTGCAACTTCGATGAACTTTAAGCCGTTCTATTAACTACATCAAACTTTAAGTGGACAGAAAATGGCACACAGTAACTTTTATTACACTACACAGGCCTATGTTAGTAATGTCTTCCACCATTTCTTTTCCCTGTAAATAGACCTATCTTGAAATGTTTTCATCAAAATCCTCTCCTCTTTCATACCCTCAATCACTTAATAAAACCTGGGTTTCCACAAATCATTTGAGAACTTTCTGTCAACCGTTGGAGGCATCAATTTGTGATAGCAATAGAGATAATGGTGAATTAGAAGATAGCAAGTGAGACACCTTTGAGAGAGAGAGAGAGAGAGAGAGAGAGAGAGAGAGGGAAGAAGCATCCAGCCGTTGACTTCCTGGTTCCTCGGCGGTCAACATTTGTGACCATCTTGAGGTTGGTCTTTTAGTTTCTGTCGATGGTTATTGTCACAAAACACTTGTGATTGCTTTATGCAATGTAATGATCAGCCTAGGGAAACTTTAGTCCTAACAGCTGAATCGATTCTTGCTGCTTCTTCAATTTCCATCAATGCTCCATAGGAGTATTTCTTAATTCGGCTACTTCTTCAATAACACAAGCGTGTATCAGTTCATTTAGCCCAAAAACTACTCTGGAATAGATGCAGTATACAATACGTGAAGTTATTTTCGTGGAATGCAGATATTTAACAGTAGGAGATTCAACTTCAGAGAGTTCTGTGAATCCTTCAATGACCCGAATCTCGATTGCTTCATTCCATGCTTTGTCCTTCGATAGGGTGGTTCTCCCATCTCCGGAGGTCATTACCAATGCAAATCCAAGTCGCTACAAGGACACTGACCAAGCCAGTTTCCTTCGCTATTTTCGTCCAGAATTTCAATGAGCATAGCATTTGGTATAGCTCTTTCCTCTGCTTTTGCAACCGGTGCATTCTGAAAGAGCCGAATGCCATTTATCCGACGTTTGTCTTCTTGGTCCAATTTGCATTAGCAGTTACTCCAAGCCATTCAAAGTGCTGCATTTGACTATGAAATTTGTGGAATGAGTTCAACTGCTTTAAGCATTTTGGATTTTGAATGGAAAAAAAAAAAAATCATGTAATCAACATCAAAGTGACAGATCAAAAGTTGAGGAACAAACGAAATGGGCACTTAAGTTTGAGAGAGGTTGCTGTCGGGTCGACAACTTTTGGCCATGTCAAGGTCTCTAGGCTGTTTCCTCATGTCCTCTTTGGCATTTACAAACGAAACAAAGCGTGCTCAGATAACTAAAACGCCCCACACTTCATTCTCAGCTTTTCATTGGCTAGTAGCTAACGTAACTGTCTTATCTCTTTTTTTGTGGCCATGAAGTAAAGGTGCTTCTACTCTGGAGAAATCTCCCATTTTCAAGCCTCTTGCTATGGAATATGCACTTGATCACTAAAATTTCATCAATAGCAGACAAGTGAGTTAGAAGTTTCGCTTGTAGATTACTAATTTTCTTTCTTTTTGGTGAAAATTAATCTGGGTTTATAAAGGAGCTTTTAATATGGGTTTATAGAGGAGACTCTTTCACCTTGACCTAAGTAAATCAAGCAATACAAGGATCACTTCTAGAAAAATATTTTCCAAAAAATTCACTTTTTGTGAAGCAAATTGAGCCTAATTGTCATTTAATCCAAAATTAGAGGTATTGCGGATAAGTCCTTGTTCAACCATGCACATAGTAAGACTAGTGACTACCAATTACCATTTACCTTCTTACGTTTAGGCCACATTTGGTTGTCTAAATTTCTAATTGGGATAGGACTGGATAGGATAGGATATGAAATTTTTAGATTTTTTTATATCCTATCTATTGTTTGGTGAATCGCAGTATTAAAGTCAGATATATTAATATCATATTATGTACATTTTTTTAATATAAATGACATGTTATTATAAATGAACCTAAATGTTCATAAACGAAGATGGTGAAAATATCTCGTAACACTATTCCTTAATTTATTTTTATTTTATTTTATCTCTTTTTTATATTATTTTTTCATTATTTCTTTTTTCCCCTTTCATCATTCTTTAATAAAAATTTATCAAATAATAAACTGTACTAACATACCTAAAATATATAATAAATATAAATATTTAATTTATAGATTGAATGTTTGTTATAAGATAGAATTAGAGTTGAATATATAAATTAAAATAAGATTAATTAAAAATAAATTTCTATTTTTTATTTTTAATTTCTTAAATCAAAATTCAAATATTATTTATATTGAAATATAATTTCAATTTTGTTAACTTAATAAATTTGTTATTTGAGAAAAAAAAAACTTTACTATTATGGACATTAAAAATCATATCCACATTTATCTCACTTTCCCCATGGGATAATTTTATCCTACCTATATCCCCCTTATATCCGACTTTATCCTGTCCTAAGCGAGCACCAAACGTAGATAAGATAAATCATATTTTATCTCGAATTTTATCTCAATTGCTAAACGTAGCCTTAGTTTACTAATGTAGTTGCTTGCTGCACTAGAGCATTTTTTTTTTCTTCCATTTTTTTCCCAACATAAGAAGAAGGTATTTTGTGCGGCGGCCACGTGAGAACCATAGGTTGAGAAACAAGTCCATCAAAAGTGAAAGATTATAGAATTCCAAATATAATGTTGGTCGATATGCATGTCATGCAGATATTCTGATTGAGCATTTATGTAACACCGTTCGTGAAACCGATGCATAAATTCTTTCTCTGTGAGTGTGTATCTGTGCTGTTATTTAGCCGGACAGGATACCAAAAGGAAGCTCTTGTGAGGACTTTTACGTTGGATGTCGTAATTTTTATTAGTATTTCCAATCATGATTGAAAAAGGAAAAAAAAAAATCGAAATAACCAGTTGTTTTCTAAAAGTCTTGAACTTAATGCTCGTTTAATGTCTTTCTAAATTATGCAAAAAAGTTGTGTACACAATCAGGCTGTGCATACCAGTTTAGAAGTGAGTATTAATGGTTTCTTATTCCTCATACGTGCATGTGTCTTAGGGTCAAATTCTAGGTACAGAATATAAAAACTGATCGACACATGGACCATGTCAGGCCGGAGGTTTTATTAACGAGGAGGGGCGGCGCGGACTTGAAGAAGTACAGCTGAAATGTGAGCAACGGACATTCTCTTGAAGCTTCCCTCCCCCCTTGGACCAACAAGGGCGACCAAAACTTCTTCACTATCGAAAAGTTCGTTAGATGCCAGAAGGAGACTTGTTCAGGACAACTTGCATAGCCAAAAACAAGGGGAAAAAAAGAAAAGAAAAGAGAGAGAGAATAAAGTTACAGACATTAACAAGGCATAGTAAGAGAGGATCTCATTTGGTAATTGGGTGGTGTCTCGATCAATTTGATTTTTCAGCGGACACATCACAGTGAAAAATAGAGAATAAGGAAGGGTAAATAAAGAGAAATTACAACATACTATTTCCACATCTGATTAATTAGAAAAACGAGATGACCGTAAGCCTTCATTGCAATTTTTTTTTCACCTTTTTATAGACCAAGAATACGTTGCAATTTGCATAACATCATGGCTGACCAATTGAGATTTTTATGAAGGGACGGAGCTTGGCCGAAGGTAATTTAACGGCTTTCCATTGAACAATTCTTGAAGCTCAAAAGTTTAGTAAGGTCACTTAGGCCACGTTCGGCGAATTGGATATAACTCTGAATAGTGTTTGGGAGAACACTATATTTAGATAATGAAATCACAAAGAGGAAGTGAAATAAAGTCGGATAGAATATTTAACATGAAAAAAAATTAAGGAAAAAAAAGATAAAAAAAAAAAGGAAAAAAACCTGATGGACTTGCTTCCTAGCTCACGCTCAATATCATCCCCACCAGGTCTGCACATCTCTGTCGATCTCTCTTCTCGCCGTCTGCTCGGCACCATCGCCTTCGACCCATGCTCTACTTTTGCTTTGATCTCAATAAAAGGATGGTGGTGATGGGTTAAGTTGGTGGGCTCACCAAGGAGAGTATGTACTTAGGACCCATTTAATTTGGCCACCATGGTTCATTGAAACGGGATTGTTTACCAAAATCTAGTTCCATTTGTTGGGATTTCGGGGGCCTATGTCTCGTCTTGTTTAGTGCTTTGTTCTACATGGTCAACAAGTTCCTAAGGTAACAAAGTCGTGAGTTCTATATTTTTCCTTTGATTTCCAATTTTGGGCTATAGTCAAAGGATCTGAGTTCGAGTATTGATTTTAGAGTATTAATCCAAAAGGGGACCTGCAAATAAAGGAAGATTGAGCAACCGAAACAAGAAAACAAAAATTTGTAGCAGTGTACACCAAACAAGGAATCGTGAACCTCCCGTCATCGCCGGAGGATGAAGACTATGGTGTCTCATCTTCCTTCACCACCTGTCATGAGAGAGAGAGAGAGAGAAATGAATCGAGTTGAGACCATTCATGTATTTCAAATTCTAATTTAGATAATATTTCAAACACCGTATATATTCAGATATTTCGAATCCTATCTTCATCCCATCCGGTAAGAATGTCCAAAACAACCAACGATGCCCAAACAGGACAGTCACTCTCAAAAATTAATGAAGCACACGCACCAACCATCGTAAGGAGAACAAGAAAAGAAGCGGTTGAGGGCTATCTGCAAGTCCATTCTTGGACCAAGAAGATTCACCCCTTACCAAAAGGACCCAAGGTCCCAAGAAGGAAAAAGAGGGGAAACAGCAGCCTCTCATTTCCAAGGAGATTTGATGACTCGTGTGGTGCTGACAAGTGTCCTGTGCCATGGCCTTACACCGTCCCTTCAAAGATCATCCTTCCCTCTCCTTCTTCCCCCTCCGCAACTTCCAAATTTCTCACCTTTCTCCCTCTAGCTGAACACCCACGATCACCCCTTTAAAGGACGTCTCGTTGTATCTGTTGAAGTCTCGTCTTTTTTGGAGGAGGCTCTGTTTTTTCTTGAACTCTGCTGCAATGGCGGTGGCAGAGCTGACCGCACCCACGTGCGCAAAACAGGGCCTCGGCTCTTCGCAGCTCTCCTACTTGTCTGCCCGCACTTCCAGTTTCCGGCGCCTGTCTTTCAGGCCTCCCCGGCGAACCCACAGTTCAAGAATCTCTTGCTCTGTCAAGTGAGTTTTGTTAGTACTTGCTCTTCACTAAGTTGCTTCCTTCCGCTGTTAAGATGTTCTTGATTAGATTCTGTTTTCTCCTTTGGGGGGTCCTCTGTACTGAGCTTAAAGGGTTGATGCGATGGTGGTTTAATTGTTTTCAGCCAAACCGCTCAAGCTCCAGTGGCAGTGGAAACCGAAGTTTCGAAGAGTAATAAGCCTGAATGCTTCGGTGTCTTTTGCCTCACTTACGATCTCAAAGCTGTACGTTTTTTTGACGGTTTTGCGTGACTTTCTTTACTTAGTGTATATGCCCAATTATCTTGACTTTGATTCAATGTCGCTGCTTCTTTGTGATGAGCAAGTCAATTGGTTTTCCTGTGCTCCATATTGTATGCTGACAAGTTTGAATGAGAAGGTCATATAGCATGAGGATTGCTTGCTGAAATGTTTGATTGAGAAGAATGAATAGCGTTAGCGTTGGCCCTTGTGGCCGTATCTGTTACTTTGACAGTCTTTGTTTTGGCTGTTGTGCATCTAATGTTCTTGATTTTTACTGTGGTTGATCAGTCATTAGATTCTGAATGCTTGATCTCCTCACCTAATTATGATGGTGTCCATGTCTAATGGTATGTTTTCCAGAGTTACGGAAATTCAAAATAAACATGTTCATGTAAGAAAATGGATCCTGTTAAAAAAGAAACTAACCACGAGTCGACTTATTGGATCACTTCTTGTTTGACACCTCCAAAGTTAATGGAGATGTATATGTGTTCAGTTTGTATTATTACTCTTCCAACTGATTCACATACAGTTTTGACATAATTTAATTACTATGTCTCTTGATGCTGGCTCCATCAAATGCCTGTATGGTTACATAGATCAATCGACTGACTTATAAGTGAAATAAGTGCTAATCCTAGATTTATGGTTAAGAAATTCTTCAGATTCGCTGCATGTCAAGTATCCATTTACTATTCTCTCTGAGGACAAATACAGTTTCTGCTATTGAGGTGGTTTAATGCCATCCCAATTTCAGTTTGAACTGCCAGGGACTTTTTTTCCTTCAATAATTTGTTTCGTGTTGTTGAATGTGGTCACAGGAAGAAGAGACAAAATCTTGGAAGAAGCTAATCAATGTCGCAGTGTCTGGTGCTGCTGGAATGATTTCTAATCATCTGCTTTTCAAAGTAAGGATCCGTGGCAGTCTCTTGGTAGATATTATTCTCTGTCTGGTCTCATGATTGATTCCGGTCTGCAGTTGAACTATTTTACAGAGTTCTCATTGATGCTGGCATAAAAAGTCCTTTTCTGAAATTGTGAATTGGGAGGATTGCTGGTTTATGAAGTGCATGAGTTTAATAACAATTTGCCAATTGAAATACAAATTGGAACTATCATATGTGTTCCTTAGTGATTATCACCAGGAGCTGCTTGGGACAATATTTCAGTGCATGCCAATCTTTGTTTTTTCTTTCTGCTTTGCATAAGTAGTTGGGGACAAATTACATGGTACAAGTTTGTAATAATTGTAATCAGAGAAGCAACCTAAACAGAATAACCCGCTATAATTGTGCTTGTCTATGCCAGCGAACTGGCACCTTTATTTGTTTTTCTTAATAGCACTTCAATTCTGTGTACTGTTGACACTACTTTTCGCTTCAGTTGACCAAAATGCTTAAAAGTTTAAATAAACTGTACAAAGAGAAATAATAATTTGAACTTTGGCGGATAAAGTTCATGAGTTTGTTTGTACATCTTTTTGGTTAACTCTACTGGTACATCTTTTTCCACAATTTAATATGCAAGATTTCTCTAAATCTATTTTGGTTCTCAACTTTCGAAGATTGACCCAACTTTTCCTCCTTTTCCAGCTTGCATCAGGTCAGGTTTTTGGTCATGATCAACCTATTGCTTTAAAACTTTTGGGTTCAGAAAGGTCGTTCCAAGCTCTAGAAGGTACGTGCCTTGAATGGAGGGCTACTTCTTGATCTCAAGTTTCTGGAAAATATTATCATTTTTCATCAATCGTGCATGGACTTAAATCCAGTAATACAAGTTTTTGATACATATTTGGAATCTCCTGAGGATTTCTTATGAATGTGGGAGTAAGCATAGTTGTAACTGGGTGCCTTGGTCTGTCTCACAATTGACTATCTTGAATGTCCTCAGTTAGTGTTTTTGCATATGACACTTATCTTGATTGTACTATTATCGTTTGTTGGCAGAATGGTACCATGTTACATCCATTGTCCATTGAATCCCTGCTTTTCAGCATATAACACAAACTTCAGTTTTGAGAGGAAATTTCATTTGTTTGCAACACTTCCACAGACATTGTGTTGTCTATGTTGAAAGCAGTCATTTCACATATAACACAAACATCAGTTTTTGAGAGGAAATTTGTATTTGTTTGCAACACTTCCACAGATATATTGTGTTGTCTATGTTGAAAGCAGTCATTTCAGTACTCCTGGTGCTACCGTACAAGAACTGTATGCATGTTTGCACATTTGTTTGGTCAAATCTAGACACATATATCAAGGTAATACAAAATCGCACAACTTACACTGTAGCAACTAGAGGGAGATGACTACATTGGGCTACCTATTCATAAGACTCCCTTCTCCATCCTCTGTGATTGGCAAGTGAAATATGATATTATCCTAGTGTAAGAAGGGTATCGGTTCCAGAATCGCTCAATTTATCTACATACTACAGGATTCTTCATGGCCGGGTTCACAGTTAGACCCAAGTAGCTGTCCTCTCCATCAACCATCATTTCATTACTCCAGATATAATATGTTAATGCATGCAGGAGTTGCTATGGAATTGGAGGATTCCTTGTTCCCATTGTTGAGGGAAGTGCAGATTGGCATCGATCCTTATGAGGTTTTCCAAGATGTAGAATGGGCTCTCCTAATTGGAGCAAAGCCTCGAGGACCTGGAATGGAACGAGCTGGGTTACTGGACATAAATGGGCAGATTTTTGCTGAGCAGGTAGCATAGCAGTATCATTTGCAGACTGCATATGACCACTTATGAACATCTTAAGAAACAGTCAGAAGTGCTAATTCAATCTCCTTCGCTTATTTTTCAGGGAAAGGCTCTAAATGCTGTTGCCTCGCGTAATGTTAAAGTAATTGTTGTAGGAAACCCCTGTAACACCAAGTAAGATAGTTATACTTTGATTTTTGCTCGTTGTTTCTGGAAACAACATAAGGAGTGTAGCTCTATCATAGCCCCTAATGGAAGGTTCTGCTTCATTCTTTTGGCAGTGCATTAATCTGCTTGAAAAATGCTCCTGATATTCCTGCAAAGAACTTCCATGCTTTAACACGTTTGGATGAGAACCGTGCGAAATGCCAGGCAAGAAATGCTCGTTGGAGTGAAAAATGATATATTTTATTATGTCCTGAGAGTAGGATTGATTGAAACAAAATACTGGCTTTAATATTGTGCAGCTGGCACTCAAGGCAGGTGTATTCTATGATAAGGTGTCAAATATGACCATCTGGGGCAACCACTCGACAACTCAGGTTATTAGTCAGATTTGCTGTAGGAAAGTAGAAGTAAAGACACCCCTGTTTCATCTTTGATTGAGAAAAAAAAAATCCATTGGAATATTCAGGTGCCAGACTTTTTAAATGCTAGAATCAATGGGCTTCCAGTCAAGGAGGTGATCACGGATCACAAGTGGCTAGAAGAGGAGTTCACTGAAAAAGTCCAGAAGGTAAGACCCTAGAAACAGATGAGTTTTATGCATTGTCTTGGACGAGTATAATTAGGTTTCGACTCTTTTGAGAATTTTGTATCTCACCTTTGATTACTAAGAGAAGTAGGGATTTAATCTGTAGAGAGGTGGGGTGTTGATTAAGAAGTGGGGAAGATCTTCAGCTGCATCAACTGCAGTGTCAATTGCTGATGCCATAAAGTCTCTCGTCACTCCCACGCCTGAGGGTGATTGGTTCTCTTCAGGGGTGAGTATATCTGTCCTTAACGTTCATGAGTATATTTCTCTCTCTTTGAATTCTATTTTAAATTCTTTGGTTTGAATGTCTGCTGTTTGGTTTTTCTATTTGATTTTGCTTGGTATACCGAAGCTGTTGGTTCATTTAGCAAGTAGCACTTCCAACATTTTGGAAAGATTACGGAACAGAGAAACGTGGGAATGAGGACAACGCATGACAATAAAGATTAATAGTTCATCCCTATGCCCCTAGATATGGCCTTTTTGTCTTAAACAACCTTAAATTTTACTAATCCCCCTGCAATGCACCTACTAAGAATTGATCAGTACGAAGTGACTGCCAAACCCAGTTCTTTACTTAAGTATCATTAGGAATTAACGTGTTGTGATGTCAGTTATTTGCTAGTCTTATTGTGTATAAATAAAAATGCAGGTATATACTGATGGAAATCCTTACGGCATTGCTGAGGGCATTGTATTCAGCATGCCATGCAGATCTAAGGTAAGTAAATAGTTTATCTTCTCATTCAGTGGTTTCTAAACGCCCATATTGCATAGGAATCCCTGATAAGATAATTCCATGTTTTTAGGGAGATGGTGATTATGAGCTTGTGAAGGATGTAATATTCGACGACTACCTCCTCAAGCGACTTACCAAGGTACTCTTTTCTCCATAGGGGTTGGCCTTCCATGTTGCTTGTTGAATGACACGGAAGTTCTTCATTGAAATAGAGGTGCACAAATCTCGCCGGAAATATGCTATACTATACGTAGAGCAGACATTTTTTTTATTTAATGAGAATGGAATCTGGAATCTCTAATTCCACAAAGATATGAATTTCTTCCCGTGTTTTCCTTGGAAACAAGTTCTCATCAATGGGAGGCTGTAAATATTCTTCTGGATGTCAATTCCTCAAACATAGAGTTTTGCATAATCATTAAACTGTAATCAATAGTCGATGAGAAAAATTCTTGGTTTTCATTTGACCTATCTGGGTTTGCTACTTTTCATCTAACTTGAGCCGTTATTCTGCAGACTGAAGCTGAGTTGCTGGCGGAGAGGCGATGTGTAGCTCACCTGATTGGAGGGGTAGGCATTGGATAGCCACATCGTAAATTTTCCTTCAAAAACCCTTCTTTTGGCTTATAATTTACAAATCCCTCTATTCTTTCAGGGTGTTGCTTATTGTGATCTGCCAGAGGACACTATGCTTCCTGGAGAAATGTAATTCTATTCATTCATACCTGGCCTTTTCTTTTCCCTGGAGAATCTGCGAAGAGCTGGTTGTTAACAATAACAAGCTGTCAGGTTCGTTATCAGAATATGTAGTTAGAAGAAAATTAATATTGGTGTGATGTATGGAGGAAGAGAAGAATAACCTAATCGGGTGGATAGTGTAGCTTCATATTCAAGATTTGCAATAAAAATTTTGGCGGACAGTGGTGTATTAAGGTGTAAGTTAAAGTTCGTGCTTTCGAAATTATTCTCAGATGTGGCCTTGGCTGTGGAATCTTTATGCCTCTTGACTCCCTATGCCCAGTTGTATCATTTTACTAATCTGTTGTGATATGCTCATTGAACTCCAAATGGCACGTTTGGTTGAAGGATTGCTTTGCTTCTATGATTATTATGCTTTTCTTTTCCTTTGTTTTAGTTCTAATATTGGCAACTGTCGCTTGATGGAGATCATCATTGTTTGGTAGAATCACTGATCAAGCTATTTGTCGCAATTCAAATTGGTTAGTTGAAGTAATCTGTTCGTTCCAGCTAATTCAATAGCCTCAGTAGTTAGCGCGCACATTGGTCGCAAAATCGTTCATCGGAATGTGGATTGACACTTTGGTGCCATCTCTCTCTCTCTCTCTCTCTCTCTCTCTCTCTCTGTGCATGCATGAGCACTTGGTGAGGTCATGATAATAAATCATGTATTTGCTAAAACTCCAAACCTTTTGTTTGGAAAGAGCATGGGGAATTCAAATTCTTGCTCGGTTTCGTCAATTCCTATGTGAAGAACATGGAACTCTCGTTTACAGGGACCTTGTACCAAGATCCAACGTTCTGTCCTCGTTATTTTTCCCTTCCGTAGAGCAAGTGAAGTGGGATATACTTCTTCATAATGTGAGAAAGAGAGCGGACGTATAACTTAATCATTGGCCAACAATGAATCTCCGTTCTTTATACATGGCTAACAACGTAAATCGTTATCGAGCGATTACCAACAATTTTACTGCGGGCCATGCATATATTCGGAAGGTCCCTTGTACAGAATATTTTATATAGATAGATTTGGGTTACGGTTTGGAAACAATTCCAGTGCTGCGACCGAGCAAATGGATGGACATGCTTTTCCGTCCGCATAGCAAGCATGTCATTCTAAAAATCCGCAGCCATTCGATCTCAAATTTCTCAACAGATTCAAACTCATCTGGCCACTCTCGGCCTGCTTGTCCCATATACGCAAACTGGTAGGTACCCCGAGACCATAACCATCCAACATGGCATATTACATCTCTCACCCAGTTTCCGCATTGCTCCAATACACGAATTACTCCCGACAATATAAGAGAAGCCACAAAGCATGCTAAACGTTATCCTTCTACCACCTACAGGTAAATCAGTGATATCATAGACGTCAAAGAAGGCGACGCGGTCCATCTGCATCAACAGCAAGCAGAATGAAAAAATGTAGGCGCCATACATATTGATCCGATGATTCCAATCCTATCCATGGGCTGTAGCAATACAACAAACGCCACGACAGATACCCATCCACGGGGTTTAACATTGTCGGTACAGATTAAAAAAGGCCGAGTGATGGTTTGCACTGGACACAGAATAACTTAAGCAAAATATGTCAAGGGTCCTACATAATGATAACTAGAATAGTATGTTCCTATGTGAGTTTATCCACTATCTCCATCCCAGTGGCCGAGATTGCCACCTTCTCCAGTATCCTACTACCTCGAGTAGATCGAGGTCCCGACTTTAACACCGACCGAGAGAAGTATAATCCAAAAGAACAAGAAGCACCAGGTCCATGAAGCCACTGATGGTGTCTTAAGAGAGCGCAGGCCAGAATCAGTAGGGCTGATATCAGCTTGAGACATCCCAAAAGAGAGAATGATATTGAGTTCTCCATTCTTCCCGATTGACCAGTCCATTCCACTGCCAACTAAATTCAGGTTTCTAATTCTTATCATGCCAGCAGTAACATGAACAGAACTTGAAGGCTGTGCAGCCGAATTGAGACGGAGTGCCGCATCTTTCACTGGGAACTCTGCAGCAAAAGCAGGAGGAGCAGGGAAACTCCCTAACATTTGACTGGCTGCTTTCATGAATGGATATTTAATACCTGGAGGAATAAATTCAGATTATGCTCAGGCAAATGTGAAAAGTGATTCATACAGAAATAAACAGAAAATAGAAAACACAAAGAAAGGGGATATTCAGATGGTGCCAGGTCATAATAAAGGTCAACTCTTACTTGATTCAGGGTCTTTTGAATCCAAATGCGGCTTTGAAGTGGACGCACAGTCCTTACTGCAAGATTCTGAAGGAAGATTGCCTGCCGGAGGAACTTCCTCATTTTCTCCATTAATATGCTGCAAGACAAACAGTTCAATAGAGCGGCAACTAGAAATGCCACAAAAGGGGTACTTCTTCAAAATATGAAGTAGACTTACCTCAGCATGAAGCGCGTGGTCAGAAAGTAAATTTTCAGGAGGAGGTTGAGAGGATTCATATGGCAAGAAATTCTCATCATCTGCATCAAAGAATGTTAGGTAATCTTCAACATCAAAATCTGCTGTATCCTCCCCAAGGAGATTAGCAAGATCATTTGTTTGGAGGTAGTAATCATCTCCAGCTGCATTTAAGTATGGCTCATCGAGTAAGTAATTGGCATCCACAGGATTGGCATTATCATCTGATTGGCCAATGTATCCCTTCTCAATGGCTTTCATCTCCGTCCGGTACTGCTCTGGTAAAACAAAAAACTGCTCATCCTGCTGTTGCAAACCGGCTTGAATTGCATTGGTATCTATCAGAGGCTTTTGCTCATCTTCATTGAGGTCATTTGAATGCTCAGTGCCCTGGCTTGTCTCACCATGATAGAAGTTCAGAGGAACTGGAGCATCTCCAGGTTCAGTTCCAACTTCAATAATCTGAAACACAAAAATGGTGCAAGAATTAAGGTAATGCAAGTGGACTCTCCGATAAAAGCTCCTAATCAGTTCAGTCTACTAAATAAAACACAGCATTCACCCCCCCCCCCCCCCCCCCAAAAAAAAAAAAAAAACCACCAGACATAAAATACAAGGTGCTTCTGTAAATATGAAGAATTTTCTCTAGCATCAAAGGGAAAAGGCAAAATTCCCTCAACTTCACATTAAGGTCTCCCAAAATTCCCAAGTTTTTAATTATCACAAAATAGCCAATAATCCCGGTACAGCGCACTAAACAACGTAAACTGTTACCCTCAGGATGCAGAAGATATCTCCGCCCTAGGCATTAGTGTTACCACAATTTTTTTTTTGCCACCACTTCATCACTATTTCAAGGTTAAAACCCTGGAGAAACTTTAAAATCTATGTTCATATAACTTCTAGTACAGATAGCCAATAAGCACCAAAGGTAAGATCTGCAAGGAGACATCTATAATTGGAGGCCCACTGTGAATTGATCAAGTCCATGGAAGTCGGTTGCATCTTTTCATAGGTCTATACTCCCTCTCAGATAGTTTCACGAAATCATTCTTTTCCCACTTCCAAATTGTGATTAAAACCATTGACTTTACAAATAAACCTGGACATCCTATAAATTAATTCCTTCTATAAGAGTGTGATTTTACTACAGACACCAAATTATATGAACATAAGAAAACCAAACCTGATCCAAGTCATCTGCCTCAACATATTCATCATGAACAACCACCATTTGCTCCTGATCAGGAAACAGGGCCACATCATCATCCTCCCATTCCTCCTCAATGAACGGTGCACCATATTGCTCCCCGTTCTTTGGGCCAGAACCACTCTTCTGAAAGATTCTGCACAGCACGAACGCATCCTGCAGAACCCAAACAATCCCACCAACAACCAAAAAGAAAAAAGTCAGTGTCAATAGTAATTGAGATGTCAAGCAGTAGAACAAAATGCCACCTATTCTTAACAATTTTACAGCATAAACTCACTTGCGGAATTCCAGCCTTCGCTAATTCTTCATCAGTAAGCCGATATTCATGCATAACCCAATTCGTTCGCTGTCCACGCGGAGCTCGCCCATTATGATAAACCAAAGTTTTCTTCATTCCAACTGTTCGAGAGTAATGATAGATTGCCCGGTCCTTCCCTGTCGTCTTCCAGTAACCATTCTCTGTGGCACGATTTGTCTTCGACCCATTTCCATACTTCTTATCCAACACACTAAAGAAGTACCACTCGAGGTCTCTACTTTTCAATTTTGACTTATCTGGAATCTCAAAAAGGAAATTATAAAAAAGTTTGCTTCAACCAAATTCATCATGGAAATGAATTGGAATAGAAGAGACAAAAGTACTGCTTCTTAAAATACATCTCCCACCAAATCAAAATATAAAACCCAAATTAACTCATTTCCATTATAATTTCAGACCCTGGACTTAATAGTAGTCAATCTAATGTGGTCTATGCCACATAAAAAAAAAAGGAAAAGAAAAGTTTGTTCACACGTAATATCATCCAGTGTAACATTCAATGACCAATATGGCATAGCAATCTAACTTGCCGCCTCCATCAAATTGCAGACCTACCTTGCCTCTTAGTGCTTGTTCCAGCAAAGCTGGAAGGTGCTGCTAGAGAAATAGCTCCTTACTCCAACTCATCACCACCAAATCAAATACAACCACAAAAAATTTCAGGGCGATCACGCATCCTTGCCAAGAACGCGTTAGCTTCCACGCTGGCCTCAGGATGTAGAGGATGACGGTCCTCACTATCCAGGATTCCAGGGCGGCACACTCCAAAGACCGTTAGAAGCCGACACCACTAGCTAGACCGTTCTCATCTCACTCATCTTTCCCAGGATAAGAAGTAGAACGACGCATACCTAAGATCATTTCACGCACTCAGTCAAAAAATCGAAGGCATCACCACAAATTCCTCCGTCGGATTTGGGGGGAGTCACAAACAATTCTCAGAAGAAGACTACTTCCCGATAGAAATTTCCAAGATCAAAACATGGCTAATCGCTCGCTTATCAATGCAAATTCCAGTCAGACGAACTCTCAAGAACCCAAAATTCTCACCTTGACCTACCCGAAAGCCCAAAAAAAAACCCTCCGCGAGTCGACCGGCAGCGACCCAATTCACGAAATCGCGGATATCGACATAATCTCAACACAGAATGCGCCGACGGCCGAGGCGATCGACACCCACTAAGACACGGGACGGCGAGATCTGCCAAGAAAAGGGGAACCGAAAGGGAGGCGGCAGCGGTGGGGAGGGAGGGAATTACGCACCGGGGAGATCCCAGGGCTCGCATTTGTAGACGTCGACCTCGGAGATGGCGTCGAAGCGGAGGGGCTTGCCGGAGACCTTGCGCTTGAGGTAGTACCGGATGAGCTCCTCGTCGGTGGGGTGGAAGCGGAACCCCGGAGCCAGCGACTTCCCCTTATCGCGTCCCATGGAGAGCCGATCGTCAGGTCTTCGGAGCTTAGGGTTCGCAGAAGAGAGAGAAACAGAGATTCGTAGAGAGAGAGAGAGGAGGATGGTGATGGTGGTGCTTGCGGGGGTTTGCTTTGAAGGCAAAGCAAAAAGAGACGAAGGGCAGCAGGAAGTATCGCTGAAAAATCTCCGCTTTTGCTTTATCTTTAATTTAAGAAATTAATTTGATTTAGTTTAGTTTTAGTTTAATACTTGATTAAAGGACTTTTTAGATAAGAAAGATGGGAGGAGGGGGGAGGGGATTGGGAGGTTGCGTGAAGGCAGCTGCGGACGTGGGTTTTGTTAGGGTCACCGCCGGGTGGACGAACAGCTGGTCGGTGACGCTTCGGCCGTGGGGGGAAGGTTCTGGAACCGGGCGATAGCGCGCGTGGCGTGACGTGGGCGCGTGTCTGGCGTGACCCGTCAGACGGCGTTGCGTCCAGCGCCGCTCAAATGGGAGCGGGTGACGTGGGCGCTTACGAGCTTCGAGCAGCGTTGACCCGCGACTTCGTCCTTGATATGAAATCTAAGTTGGTGGGACAATTTCTCTCTTCTTCTTTTTTCTCTGTTTTTTTTTTGGGGGGTGTTTGAAATCTCCCTCTTTTTTCCTTATCCGTTTGTTGAATTCTCTTTGGATTCTATATGATTCGGTGCGATTGGAATTTTGTTTTCCTTGAAAGGTGTGACGTAAGAAAAAAGCGATTTATACCTCATAGTGATTAGTCAATTATCACAATTAGTTAATTATTGGGTTTGTCATCATAGCCATCATTCCAACACAGTAAGGGGAGGTGAAGAGTTCGGGTGGGGACGATTTAGCTTTAAATGTGATTTCGACTCTCACGTCTTGTAAAGAGATATGATAAAGTCTGAAAGTGAGAGTTAAGATAGAAATAAATTATAACTGACCTAAAAAAGAAAAAATTACCACGATTAGTTCACTAGCTAATCATTGGAGTCGAAAGTAGATGTGTTGAAAATGGATATTTTTTTTTCCTATGTTGGTGGTTGGGTTGTAAAATGAGTTGTTAGACATCTAAAGAATCGGTTGAAAATGATTTTAACATATTAAAATCCATGCGAGAGTGAGTCAAATAACTCATCGATGATCCATTTAAAATTTCAGTTTTGTTTAATTTAGGTTAGGGGGATTTGAAAATGGGATTAGCTCACCTTTCGTACGACTGATGATGCGACAATTGTCTTTGTCATCCCTAATGGCAAATTTGACAAGAGTGGGGTCAATAAAGGTGAATGGTTCTAGATTCCATACAAATTCTATTTGAAACTCAAAACCAACCGGTTGGAATAGATTCCTCATTTTTTTTTGGAATCTAAAACCTATCATACATGCTCTATAATCCAAAATCTATCACGTCACAGATTCCAAAATTAGTTTTAGAGTCTACCGAGTTCAACCTATATCATTAATTAAACGATTATAGTAAATTAAAACATTTAGTGACCACTGTTTGCTGTTACGATTCATTAACCATAAAAGACACATACAAAATATAAATATTAATAAAAGTAAAATTCTCATTTATAAAATGAAAGTTTAAATTAGTGCTTCTAAATATATACTATCAAATGATATAGAATATCACAAAATCATTCAAAGACATGAACCAAGAAAACATTAAAACATATTCCAGGTTCTAGGTTTCACATTTCAAATTCCTCCAACTAAGCACCTAAAACTTACCCATTGAAATAAATTTTTCATTTTTTGGAACCTGAAACTTATCATACACGCCTTGAGACTTGGAACCTATAGGTTTCCATCGATCCAGTTCTCAAATTTTAGGTTCTATCCTAAAATCATGCTCACCTCTAAATCGCCAATTTGGGAATCATGAGTGATTGCTATTGTGCATTTGAATCAATTCAACACAAAATTCCATCCAATTATTTCCCATCATTTTTTCTTTGTGGAGGTTTCAAATGGGACAACGTAAATTGAGAGTACTTGGGTTGAAAAGGAGGTGGCAAGGAAGAAAGTAGGCAAAAGATTTTTAATGCTATGTTGTTTGACAAATTTGAACAACAAAATAAAAACCATACATTATTGACAAGATTTATATGTCCCAAATAAATTACTAAAATTAATGCTTCGAATATGAATACAATTTATCGAGACCAAACTCAAAGTTGGAACTTGTTTCATAATTTTATGAATGACCCGCAATCAATTTATCCAAAAAAATCAAAGCTTCATGATTCGTAGATGGCTTAGGCCAAACTTCCACCATTACCAACTCATCTTTCAATATTTCATGGTTCATTTTGACTTCTATTATCATCTCAATTTCCTCATTCTATGTACCAAACGAGGCCGATTTTTTTTTTTTTTTGAAAAGGCCGAATTGAAATGAGCTACATATTAAATTGCTCCAATTCATCTGTTTTTTTTTTTTCCTTTCCATCTAGCATAACTTTAAATTTCTCTATTCTATGCAACTTTGTAGTTTGTATTTAGTATATTCTTAAAGCAGGAAATAATGTATATCTTTTTGGGCCAAGGAAATGATAAACATTAATAAGGAATAAAGCTATCTCCTATGTTCCTAATACAAATTAATCACCTCACTTTTTACATATAAATTAATTGTATTTCCCCCATAATAAAACAAAGGGAAAAAATCACAAAAAACCCTAAAATTTACCTAGTTTAACAAATTAATCCCAATTTTTTTTTGTGATACAAAGAATCATATACTTTGTTAATTGTGATATATTTACTCCAAATTCTATGGTCAAAGGGTTTTTTTTTTTTTTTGGTAAAGTACGGCCGAAGGGTATTTTTCGTCTTTTATTTTTTATTCTTCTCTCTTCTCAGAAGTTGGACTCAAGCGAGAGCAACTCCGACTTCCCTTCATCATGGCTAGCGAAGAGGAGAGAGAAGAAAAAAAAAATAAAAGATGGAAATATTCTATAATTTAAGATAAATATGTCATATGAGTATAAATTTGTGTTTTTTTATGTCATAAAAAAGTTTTGGATAAATATATCAAATTAAATAAAGTTTGGAATTTTTAGTGGCTTTTTCCGTAAAACAAAATAATTTGTCCGATTTTCCTATTTTACTGTATATGCTGAAATATTTTTGCTGGAGCTAAACGAAAGAACCCTAGTTCCTTCCCACCTTAAACCCCGGTCCCCCCAAAAAATTGCACCCGGATTCGAGCCATTTCCTCTGAAAACTGTCGCATGGCTCGCGTCCTGCGTTGATCTTCGACATCGTTCGCACAGATTCGGAAGCCATTTCTGCCCGATATCGGCCGGGAGCGCTCGCCGTCGCCACCCATATCGCGACGCCCCGCTTCGGCTGCTGGGTTCGCTCGCTTTCTCCACCGTTTCTTGCTTTTTCGGGGCTTTCTCGTTTCTGGGTTTGGAATATCCGGCGTTTCTTGGCGTCGTTTCTCCATAAATTTGCGAACTTTGGCCTGTTTCATTCGCCTGTGCTGTTTCTTGAGCATAATTTTTCCTTTTTTGGAGTTTCTGGGTATTGTAGGGAACTTTCGCCATCTTATACCTTAAGTTGTCTGTAATTTGCTTACGCAATTCTCATGATGTCGAATTACTTTATCAGCACGAGAAATGTAATGAATATGCGTTTCTTGGTTTGTAATTTGCTGAAATTTGTGGGTTCTTGCTGTGATTCAGTCTGGCAAGACTCCAAAAGCCGGCTTTAACGCCCTTGTGCGGAAGATTCTGGTGTTGGAAGGAGAAATGACACTTTCTCGGGCTGTGATGCGATCCTTGAACAATGGCTTACTGCGGCAATTCCATGGTCCACATTTAGCTAGACCCCTCTCAGTGAATGCGGCGTCAGGTACTTTTGGGTTTTTACTGTCCGGGTGCTGTTCTGAGCTGCTGAGAGTGGTCCAAGCATTCTGGGGAATGCTCTTTTGTCTGGTTTTGTTTTGAAATGAGAATGCTGTTTGTTGGATTGAGTTGCAGTTCTTCTTTCCTAAGCTTCCTTGTTGTCATGGGAAATAAGCTTATGCAAAGTGTGTACATTTTACTGTAAATGATGTAGCTGTAAAATTCAAGCTTAGTCTTATGGTGAGTCATTTACTTGGTGGGGAGTTTGCTTGTTATAATAAGGTTCTCTTTGTCCCCTCCTTTCATGCACTGGCGTTTGGTTGTAAACATTGTTGACAAAGTGGCCTGTCATGTTTTTCTAGGGCTAACTTATAATCTTCAACCATTGGTATAATGTATGTTTGAAAATACTCGACATTAAACTACGTAAACAAATTTGTGAAGTAGGTTTGGTTTCCTTTGCAATTCTCTAACGTGGGCAATCTTGAGAAAATGTCATATCGTGCCCTGTTCCTTATATGATACAGCCTACCCATCGATGTTTTGTTCTGCAGGTCATAACGGCGATCACAAAGAAAGTTCTAATTCATCTGAGCCTGCTGATGAATTTGAGCGGCGGATATTTGGCGGCTTTTCTGGAATTGATTCAAAAACTGAATCATTTTTTCAGAAGTTTGACAGAATTGACAAGGCTGGATCAGGTTCAGGACTGAATGGTGATAGCTCCCGGATGCTTGAGGGCTTAACTGATAGTTTTAGTACATTATCAGATGGGATGGATGGGAGGTTGAAGAAAGAAGCCATGTACTTCCCGTTCGATTGGGATGAAGTAGAACAAGATGATTATGCATTTAGACCTGATATGAAATTTCTTCCGGGAATGAAGTATGATGTAAAGGTACTGTATTGTGATTCCATGTAGTCCAAGTTGAGGGATTAGAAGTTATGTGATATATCTGCCTTTTTCTTATGCTTTCTGATTGGTTAAATTGCAATTTTTGTTGTAAATAACTTTAATCTTTCAGTATTACTCTCTGTGGAGGGTTTTCCAATGTGAATCTTCTATATTAATCCGCTTATGGTGTCCATACCACCCAGATGTTATGATTTGGGAGAGGAACCAGTTGCTACTTATGAATTATGTACTTCATCGGTGTTTGGCATGAAACTAATTGGCCTATAGGGATTGGGTCATGGTTTTGCTTATCATACTTGTTATCATCACAATCATACAATTGTGCTCTTGTCCTTTATATATGTTGCTAACTTTCTCCTGCATTGTTTTGCCTTTCACTTAAAGTGTCCTTATGTTTGCACTGCTTTATCTTTCTTTCTTTTAGGATCTCGATCTTAAGAAACCAGGAGTGCGCAAGTTCCCCAAAAGACGGGAATTTGAAGTTACTACAGCAGAAGTGCTGAGAAAAGCTGATTTCAGGGTAAGCATTGGGTTGATCACATTATTTTGTTAGAAAATTGTCACGTAGCATTCCATATATGTTGAACTGACAAACGCTTCATATGAGCAAGAGGTTCTTTGATGATCACCGTTAACCATTCATACCCTTCTGATTGAACTTTTTCAAGCATATTCCTGCATCATGTGATATGTTTAATACCTTCAGCATGCTGAAGCTCTTCAATTGGTTGATATTCTGTGGAGATTGTGTGTCTCTAAGGGCCATTGAATTGGCAAGTGAGTGACTCTTATTACAAGCAATACATATCCCAGGTTATTTATGTTCTACTGACGTCTCTCTTCCATTTTGCTCTGCTTGTTTCTGGTTTTCTAGTCGTTACATGACCAATCTCACCTAGATGCCTGATCTACTGATGTAAAAATGGACATCTTCCCCATAGTTAAGGAAGGCCATTATATACCCAACAAGTTAATGTTGTCATCCTATCTTGCTCCATACTAAGACTTCACCCACTCATTGCTGCAAGATAAAAGAATTCATCAGATAACTGGAGGTGTCAAAATGATTCTTAGAATTATGATGCGACTATGTGATAAGCTAAAGAAAAATAAGGATGGGAGATATATTGGGAGTATGACAGATGCCCCCCCAAGATATCTCTTTTCAACTATAGCATAAGATTGTTTGAAGGACTGCTTTGACATTTTATCTTTCGGAAATTCTGATTACTTTCCCTTTTGCATATTATTGCAAAGTCAAAAAAGGTTGAATAACCATTCCACTCCTTTCTTCCTTCTGATCCATCACTCCTCAAGTTTAGTTCCCTTGGGCCATTCCACTATCCTGTGTCCGTAATGTAACCCCATTATTCCGATCAAGGGGTAAATGACATAAGTTTAGTTGTTGCCAGAGTTTATCCCAATGCAGCATTGTTCTCCCAAAGTGCTGTAGTTGGCCAACTGATATAGGGACGACATGGCTCGCGTGAAACTTTTGCACAGTTGGATGGTTTATCATGTTCTGTTGGTATCTTTTTGCTAAGAGCTTCACTTTCTCAATGTCAAATTTCCTGCAGAATGTGAGATTCCTTGCAAATTTCATAACCGCAGCTGGAATAATTATCAAGAGGAGCTCGGTAAAGCTCGAATATCAGTTATATTATGGAAATTAATTGAGCTACAAATTGCTTTTCTCACTCATTTGCTGTTTCTCCCTTTTTGTAGACTCGCATCAGCGCCAAGGCGCAGAGGAAGGTTGCAAGGGAGATCAAAACCGCTCGAGCTTTCGGGCTTATGCCTTTCACGACGATGGGAACGAAATCCTTCGTCTTTGGAAAAACAATGGAGAATCTTGACGAGGATTATGAGTACGAGGCCTTTGAGGGGACCACGGGTGGTGACATGGAATGAGCGTCATGACCCTGATGCCACCAAGACTTCCGTGAGAATCGTCCATTTGACTTTTCGGTCTTGTCCTGGCATGCTTCTTTGACTTCTCTATCGTTCCATACTTTCCAATTTCGGGCAAGGTCATAGCGTTGAGTCAGAGCAGAGCAGAGCCATGTAGAGTTTCTGTTGTTGGATAACAAGCTGTGCTGGTCTGGGGACCTTTTTCCCGGAGTTACTAATGAGACCAAGCTCATGTGCTGGTTACTGGGACTTTTATTTATGTGTTTCGCTTGTTAAAGATGCATTGTCATAATCAGACATCGCATTTGAAAAAGAGAATGGGACTCCCGGTGGACCGGGCATTTCTTAAGTGGCTGGACAAGTGTCTGTTCCGGCGGCCCGCCTCCCCTGCGAAGAAGCTTTGTAAAATTGAGTCTGGGTTCTTTCTTGTGACACAAGATACTTACAATTCTTTTTCGTTCATGTAATTGCCTCGATAGGTTAATGTAATTCAGGAAGCTAACATCATTGCTTTTCGGGGAAATATCAAAAACCATAGAGATGTAACTTAGCTAGTGACAATTTCTTTTTGGGAAAAATTCCAGAAACCGTCCGGGTTTTTACTAAAGAAACATCTTTGCATTCTGTATTTTAAACAACGCAACAATTGCTTCCTCACTTTTATACTTAATCACCACTTGATGGTAGCCCTTAAATCCATGGACGCAACATCGTAATAGCTCTTTCTTTCAATGTGAGTAAGAAGATTGGAGAAGATAAGGAATGCTTATCTCGACTGATAATAACTCCGAGAATGTTGAATGTATGTTACGATCTTATTGATCAAAACACCATTGGCTGCAATTGAAATTTCCTAGCCATTGAACTATGCATTCGATTTCCATAAGAGTGGCTCTAAGATTGTAAATAAAGAGCAATAACACCGGCAGAACATGGAACACAAGCAACTTTGTAGCAAATCTCTCTTAGGAGCAAGTTACTAGGAGATACCAGAAAGATGCAGACATTGAAGAACTGCGGAAAATCTTCAAAGAATACAAATCGGGCTCAAACCAACGATGCAAAATTACAAATCATAAGCACCCCAGAACATGTCTTCCAATGCCAGCAAGAGAAAACTCATTAATTTCTTCCTGAGTACTGTAAGGTCAGCGAAGCGTGCATACATTCTGTCGTGTACGAAGACCTATCTTTGGGTGTCGAGATGGTTCCATACCATAGATATGACTATCCAAAAGATAACCTTCAGAAAGTCAATTGGCCCGTGGAAAAGATGTACTAATTGAGTTGTATGAGGTATATATCTAGCAGTGTGTTTCCCTGGACCGCTATGCCATCTGGTCCAAACAGTCAAGAGAGAGTTCGCTGGTTTCTGTGTTCATTTATAGGGAGGAATGTGAAAATCTCCCAAGAGAGTTTAGACCTAATCAAGTCTTGCCAAAAGGTTCATCGTGCACAGTCTTCCCCAAACATTACTTTTTGGAAAGTGGATTCCCATGGTCATGCAAGATCAGCTAAAGTTCTTTTGCAAGCTAAGAAAGACGTGGAAATGGATAAAGCATAGAAAAGAAGCTGGCCCACTGCACATTCTAAAACGTCCTCCTACTAGATAAAATTTGTTGCAAGTGCAAAATCAAAAGACACGAGGAGTTTATTCGTCGAGCTGACGCCCACAATTAGGACGGGGATCAACACGCATCTGTAAGAGAATATCCACAAAGATCTGTTTGCAATAGAAGGACCTAGGAAACAAGTAGGCTAGTAAAGTTGAGACACTAACAGCGGACTTTGAGTGTACTTTATGACTATTAGACAAAGACCATTTCACGCACTTGATGCCTATTTCTTTGATCTTGCATGATATCAATGTGATATCTCTCAATTGACTCACTGAGGTATTATTCGTTTTAGTCTGTCCCGTCACGAGCTTTATGGTTTTGTTTTTTGGCATACAAGCAGACATTTTTTCAAAGAGTTACCCATCTTGATAGTGTTCACTTAACTTTGGAGTTTTAAAGCAAAAGTTGCTGTTACATTAAAAGGCGCCTCTATGATATAATTATAGATTTCACATATATCTCTTAGGGTATAAGGACACTAGAAGTGGTAAATGTTTCGTAAGGCTTTCGCTTTATTGCCAAAAGTTTTAATTGGCTCATTTAAGTGCCAAATTTGAGAATAAACTATCACTTAAGAGCCTATGAGAAATTCAAACAAACAATATTACGTAACTTTTATAATAAAAAGTTTAACTTGAGTTGGCATTTTTATATAAAATACGAAGTCCACATGGACTTCCTAACGACGTGGTTGACTTCCTAAAATGACGTTGCATGAAGCCTAGGCCAAAAATGAAAATTAAGTAAGATGAATAGAATGAACAATCACTGTTCAGTGACTAGTACACCTCTTCAAAATAGATCGGACATTCATTATGCATCTCAATAAATCGAATCATAACTCATCGATTCCAAATCTAGTATACAATATATGTAAAATATAAAAAAATGAGATACCTTTTGACGACATAATTTTTTACATGTCGAATCAATCAACAACAACAAATTAACCATCAATGGTCTATTCCATTAATTAATCTTTATTATCAAACATCAATGATCTATTCTATTAACTAATCTAATGTTTAGTATCTAATAGTGGTCATGCTCAACGCTAGTGACAAAGGTGAGCCTTGACTAGGTCTTCACCTATATTAGCCGATAGTTTGGCCTAGAAAGACATCTTGATAACATCACGCATACTTACATCTCAATGACAAAAGCATAATTCACCAACCTCATTCTTTAATAACCCACAATTAAATCTAGATCCATCTCAAAACTTGAGTTCACTAACCAAAACATATAACTTTTCAAGATTCAATTCATCAAACATAGCACATTTCATAAACCACACTCAAAGTCAAGAACTTTTTGTAATATTTCATATAAAGGTTTTGCAAGATTATTCATAAGTAACCAATTTAAACTATAATCAACAGATATTTTTCCATTTCAAATAAACAAAATTTTAGTAAAATGCTCAATCTAATTTTATGCATTAAATATGCCAAAGCACCACTTTGCCTTTCCAAAGAATTATCAAACCATGTAATATCTCTTTAATTCATAATATTTCTTTCTATAGTTTTAAGATATGAGTAACCACCCGTATCTTGAAGTTATAGAAAGAAACCAACCTCCCAAGGTTACTTGAATTGATGAATTCGTATTAAAAAAAATTTCAAAACCAATTAAACCAAAACACTTCCACGCAAAATAAATTTAGTTGGACAATTTTTATAATGTAAAAAACCGAAATTCTATATTTTTATATCATTTTTTTTTCCTTTTGTTTCTTTATTTTCTTCTAAGTTTGGTGAGGGCCAGCGATCCTAGTCTATCACGGGTGAGGGTCAGGGTCTTCACCCAATGGCCGTCTAGGCAAGGGCCACAACCCTTGCCCTTTGCCGATGAGGGCTTCGCAGTACTTGCTAGATTTGGGTGTGGCTTGGATCCTCACCCGTGGCCAATGAAGGCTATGCGGCCCTTGCCTATTGGCTGATGACCTCGGCTTGTGTTGCCAAGGGTTGACTCCCTCATCGGACTTCATAGAAAAAAAAAATATAAAGAACAAAAGAAGAAGAAGAAGGGAAAGTTAGAAGAATGCAGCATCCTAATGCATGGCAAGTGACCCTCGGCGAGGATCAGCCAACAACCCTCTTAAGCCTGTTTTTAAAACATGGGGCAACCTATTCATGACCCGCACTCTTAAATATGAGTTTAAGGCCCATTTTGTCACCTCTACTTATCGTGAATCGGAATTGATGATTCAAAGGACATGATATGCAGCAGAGATTGGCTGTGATTAGTGGGTTTTTTTCCTGCAAATCTCAACCGCACCCGACCAAGCTCTAACCGCGTGTGTTTGGATTATATTGTTAGAATCAAAACATCCTTCCATTGATATTTTAAGGACTAGATATTGAATTAAATAATTCAGCATACCTAGTATGTCATTTGCATTAGCAATGATCTATGTGTCGTCTCTCCTAAAAGCTTTACAGGCCAAGACACCATGACAAAGGATCGCTGAGAAGTACAAAGACAACATCGTAAACCCCAAACGGAAGCGTCTCTCCTAATTTTACAATGTTCCAATTAATAACCTTCAGAATATTATACCATTAAGAATGGAGATTGTTCCAATGAATAACTTTAGAAAAATTATACCATTAAGAACTATGTAGCATATTTTTTTCAAAGCATTTTAGTGTGAATTCTTCTTTTCTTGGAATTAAAACTTTGACAAACCTTTTGATCGGGGCAATCAAGTGCTAAAGTTTTTATTTAAGTGCAATTACGTCCTAAACCTATATATTGAAAAAAAAAAAAACCATTTAAGTAGCCACGTGCATGTAATTTTCTGATCAAAGGTAATTCTTTGTATTGTAATGGAAAAAAAACTTGATTACGCTTCTTCATAGACTACAAAGGACTTAGATTGTACTGATAAAAGTACTAAACATTCAATTGCGTTTGTGCATGAGGCCTTGGAGTTTCTAAGCACTTCTCTCTGCCATTTAAATCTAGAGGACTAGAGTCTAATTAAGTCTACGGAAATTAAAAGGAAAAGTAGAATTATTTAATGTGGTGTCTGTATTTTTATTTTTCTAAAATCGATCTATTGTACACCTTCTCATTGGTTTTTCCCCTTAATTTTTTTTTTGAGCAAGGTTTTTCCCCTTAATTAAGCTCCATTATATAGTCGCGTGCCACGTCGGAGATTGTACAAAAACCCTAGTCCTAGAAAATCTCGCAATGGATAGTCCAGAACAACTGAAAAAGAGTTCGTGTAAGAGTCAAAACTCTTCTATAAAGAGATGGGGAAGTTACAAGTCAATATCCTAATCTTGTATGGTGAGATAAGTCGCCGTTCTGTTTCATGCAAAACTAGAGTTTTTTTCACTCAAGCAAGTTTATTCCTTTGTAGGGATCATCACTGCTCAATCGGAGATTGTACAAAAACCCTAGTCCTAGAAAATCTCGCAAGGGATAGTCCAGAACAACTGAAAAGAGTTCGTGTAAGAGTCAAAACTCTTTTATAAAGAGATGGGGAAGTTACAAGTCAATATCCTAATCTTGTATGATGAGATAAGTCGCCGTTCCGTTTCATGCAAAACTAGAGTTCCTTTCACTCAAGCAAGTTTATTCCTTTGTAGGGATCATCACTGCTCAATCGGAGATTGTACAAAAACCCTAGTCCTAGAAAATCTCGCAAGGGATAGTCCAGAACAACTGAAAAGAGTTCGTGTAAGAGTCAAAACTCTCCTATAAAGAGATGGGGAAGTTACAAGTCAATATCCTAATCTTGTATGATGAGATAAGTCGCCGTTCCGTTTCATGCAAAACTAGAGTTCCTTTCACTCAAGCAAGTTTATTCCTTTGTAGGGATCATCACTGCTCAATCGGAGATTGTACAAAAACCCTAGTCCTAGAAAATCTCGCAAGGGATAGTCCAGAACAACTGAAAAGAGTTCGTGTAAGAGTCAAAACTCTCCTATAAAGAGATGGGGAAGTTACAAGTCAATATCCTAATCTTGTATGATGAGATAAGTCGCCGTTCCGTTTCATGCAAAACTAGAGTTCCTTTCACTCAAGCAAGTTTATTCCTTTGTAGGGATCATCACTACTCAAACCCTAATAGCCACATCAGGGAGGCCCTTAATATAAGATAGCTTTCCCGGACAGTCAGGCGTCGCACACGTCAAAGGAGGGGCTAGAGACCTGTTTGGCATAACACGACCCGGCGCAACAATGGCGGCCTCCACCAACCTGTGTGGGCAGAGCGTCTCGTGGTTCGTCGTTTTTGCTGTTTTCATGACAAGGGTCGCGTACTGTGCTGAGCACTTCCACAGTTGGAACGTGGAATTCGACCCGGACTCCGCTTTCTCGTATCTAGAACAACCGGTGCGTTATCGGCTGAATCCGATTCATGTTGTTCGTCTTTTGCGAACTCTTTAATGATGCAGTTTGTATTGGGGTTTTGTTTCTTTGAAGAGGATGACGCCATGAGAGTGTGAATTCTGGATGCAGGTTATCACCATCAACGGAATGCTCCCGGGACCGCTCATAAACATGTCGACGAACGACGTTGCTTACGTGAACGTGTTCAACAACCTGGACGAGCCTTTGCTTTTCACATGGTACATATCTCAAAAAGATCCATCTTTGCCGATTACATGTTCAGCCGCATGCACGTTTCTCTCAATTTTCTCAGTTTTGGATCTTTCAATACGTTCAATAGATCAAAATATAAAAATAAAAATAAAAATTATGTTTTCAAGTGGTTTTCTCCCGTGAATCCCTTCGTTCTCGTCGATAACACTTGTATAATCGAAGTAGAGCAAAACTAGAGAAAAGAACAGGAAATACCCAACACATAATTCTTAGGCTTTGACGTAATTTTCTAAGTGAATCTGCTTTGAAGTCGTTGTCTCCATTCAATGTCCTAACAACATTCCTTATATGGGGGTAAATAAAAATAATTTAGCCTCTTCTTTTTTTCCCGTGATACTTGCTTTAAAAACTTAGAAAAATTTCTTATGCTTCTTCTTCTTCCTTTCTTTTTTGGTGGGGGCGAAGGAATGGCCTGCAACAGAGGCTGAACTCATGGGAAGATGGAGTCTCGGGCACGAATTGCCCAATCCGACCCGGCACCAACTGGACCTACGTGTTCCACGCCAAGGACCAGATCGGCACCTTCTTCTACTTCCCCTCCCTCAACTTCCACAAAGCCGCCGGCGGGTTCGGCCCCATCCGTGTCAACAACCGCAAGGTCATCGCCGTCCCGTTCCCGACACCTGAGGCCGAGTACGACCTTCTGATTGGAGATTGGTACAATCAAAGCTACAAGGTACTCAATGTGTTCTTTTCGCTCTCAAATTTTGTAGAAAAACCAATCAATTCGAACTCCTGAACGGAAGATTCACTTGCAAATTAGCCCTTGACTAATTAAATGCATTTCGATGCCGTTTAATAATACTGAAAATCTGTTCAATTTTCATCTTTCAAACAATTCCACATGACTAATAACTTCGTTTTGTCTCTTCGATTTCTTGCGTAAATCATCGTAAAAAGACAATTAGATCGTCATTAAGCGACAAACGGCACGCTTACGACGGAAAGCCTGATGTGCTACTGATGAATGGCAAACTCTCATATGGAGTTGCAGAAAATCCTGAGACATTCAATGTCACCGAAGGTAAAGAAAATTAAATCGACAGTTCAGCAATCTTTAGAATTCAAATTCAATTTGGACCGTTCATTATATTTTTTATTTTTGGCACCTAAATGTACATTCTCCGCAGGCAAGACTTACAGGATCAGGATATCAAACGTGGGCAATGCACTGAGCTTCAATTTCAAGATCCAAGGGCACAGGATGGTGGTGGTCGAGACGGAAGGGTCGTACACCGCCCAGATCACCGTTGACTCGCTCGACATCCACGTCGGCCAGTCGTACTCGGTTCTCGTGACGGCGGACCAAGCCAAGGCCGATTACTTCATCACGGCGACGCCGAAGCTGGTCAGCGCGGAGAAGTCCGGCGAGCTAGTCGCCCTGGGAGTTCTTCACTACAAAAACTCCAGTGGACCCCCAAGGTACCCCATTCCTCCAGGTCCTGATCCATTCAACATGGGTTTCTCCATCCGCCAAGCTAAGTCCATCAGGTAATGTAAAGCAGATTCCTAAACTTGGTTCCGTTCATTTGATTTTGAGCTATGAAATTGACATTGCACTTTATAAGTAGCAAGTCCCCCTCGAAAGAAAAGACAAAGAAGAGGTTTGAAATTTTGAATAATTTCATTTAAAAAATTCGAATAGTTTAGGATGAGTAAATTTCAAACTTGAAATTCATGAAAAATCGTTTCCGGTAATTGAAATATTGTGTAATGAATTTTAATAGTTTTGAACGACTAAATGTTAAACTCAAATTTGAAATGCGAGAGACTTGTTAGATGGTTTGAGAATTTATTCTAATCATATTAAATAACAATAGAAATAACCAATAATTAATATTTTTTTTATTATCTAATAGTAGTTGAACTCATTTTCTCTAATATCTAATCGAATTATTTAAAAGTTTTAATTCTCTCTCTAATGTTTTCCACCGGTGGGGCTTCCGTCACTAAAGGTGGAACATGACCGCCGGCGCCGCGAGGCCCAACCCGCAAGGGATGTTCAATGTCTCCCGCGTGACGCCGAACCAGACGTTCGTCCTCCACGGGTCGACGGCCGAGATCGACGGGGCGCCTTGCTATGCCGTGAACAATGTGTCGTACCACACCCCGGGGACCCCACTCAAGCTGGCGGATTACCTAGTGAACGGGTCGGGCGTGTACCAGCTCGACTCATACCCAGTCCAGTCCGTGAACCCGGTGGCCGAGTCGGGCGTCTTCGTCGCGACCGGGGTTCACAAGGGTTGGATCGAGCTCGTCTTCTCGAACGGCCTGGATGTCATGGACTCTTGGCACTTGGACGGGTTCGGATTTTACGTGGTCGGGTAAGTAGTTTTTCTTTTGTGAAATTTCTCTACGATATTCTTTTAGCAATTGTTGCAGGGTTTAGGTCTAGTTTTGGCCTGTCGTTTATTTAATGGAAAGTGAATAATTTGGAGAATATTTGAGTGTTGTTTCGCTTGAAATAATTAGTCAATAAAACTTATTTTTATTATCAATAAAAAATTATGTCTAAAGATTTTTGTGAAAAAGGAAAAAAAATTCATTTATTCATTTTCGTGAGTGATATAAGAAAAAAAATTTAAGAATTTTTTTCCAAATTCTCCATTTTTCGTGAAATAAATGGAGCTTTAGTGTGATTATTTTTCCTAGCAATGTTTGCGATAATTATATGCAGACACAAGTAGAAATTCTACTATTTTAATTGGTCAAATGTTGTGTGACTTTTGTGAATTCTCATCTATGGATCCAACTTGCAATCGAACTGAAAAATATTCTAAAATAAGTACATAGATATATGTCCTAGATGCACCCTCCAAAATTTCTTTCATGTATCCGTTAGATAGTGATCATCTTGAAACCGATTGATGTTAAAAGTTGTGGAGAAAATGAAAGAGAAACGGGTGGGATGCATTGGATTCCACTCTCTTATTCATAGGTTTGGAAACGGAACCTGGACACCTAGATTGCGATCAACATACAATACATATGATCCAGTCGTTCGGTCTACAGTTCAGGTCCGACTCAACTCTCTCTCTCTCTCTCTCTCTCTCTCTCTCTCAATCTATACATGTCTATATAATTATACATTATGATAAATTCTATGCAGAATTCACATTGTTCACACACACGAAATCACATTCTTGTACTATAGTAACAGCATTTGCTTCGTTCCTCAAAATAGGTTTATCCTGGGAAATGGACTGCTGTCTACGCTTACCTTGACAACCCAGGAATGTGGAGCTTGAGATCTCAACACTCGAAGCATTGGTACCTTGGACAAGAGCTTTACGTTAGGGTTTACGATGCTGACCCCGATCCTGCCAAGGAGAGGCCACCCCCAGAAAATCTCCTCCTATGTGGTTAGTGATTAAATCCATTACATATAACTTAGAAATTATCTAAAGTGAATACGACACACTATTTTAAGTAAGTATTTGAAGAAAGTTGATTATACTCAGCCCTCGATAAAACTCGATAAGTGAACTTTTTTCAATTTTCTTTTATGCCTCTTCGATTTATTATTGATCATTGATTATTTGTTCCATTTAAGGAAAATTTCATCCGCCATCTCCAGCACCTGCGCCGATGGTCGCACCACCCACTAAGGCGGGTAGCGCGCCACTTCTTCGCCATACTTGGTAAGTCGAGAGCCATTTTTTATTTATTTTAAATTTCTGATATAGTTTGTGCTTATCATATATAATTTTATATACTGCTAATTAAATTCCTCATTCAACTGAATAATTTCCATTCTCTTCTCTTTCTCTCTGTCTCTCTCTTGTAGGTTTCGTGTCGTCATGATTTTTATCGCCGCGATCATATAACATCTTCGACCGGCGATGGATGTTCTTTTGATGATGGAGATCTGAATTATGTACATGAAACATGGAAAAGACCATAGGAAACTATACAGATATTAATTGCCTGTTTAGGTCTATTTGGGTAATGTAACTATATTGCTTCTCTCCTTTTTACGTAGTTGGGAATTTTGCTAAGAAAAACTGTTAGCAGTATTTGCTGGATTCCGAAAGTCATGTTAGTGATTACTTTTGAGTAACTTTGTCATGCTTATTTTTACTATAGATACTCTTGAATAGTCGGCAAAATCAACATACTCGTATGTTCAAAACAATATCATTGAAATTATGACGAGAAATTAACTGAAAATTATAGAAATATCATAAAATTACTCATTCATTCATATATGGATGCCAATTTAGCCATAAAATTTTAAATTTTGTCAATTTAGTTCTAAATCTTCGAGTGAAATTCCAATATAGTTTTTCTGTCAATTTTTGCCAAAAATTGCAAACGTGACTATCTAGTTATTGTCGGTTGCTTTACGGCACGTCGTCACGTTAGCAATTTCCAATAAAAATTGGCTAGAATGACTACATTAGAATTTTGCACAAAGATTTAGGACTAAATTGACAAAATTAAAAAATTTAGATGAATTAACATCCTTTAAAACTAATTAGACAATTTCCCCTTTTACATGAGCATGCCTTTAAATATGCTATCATCATTTTTTAGGATTTAAGAACTCTAAATTAAATTACAAAAGAAATCACATTTCATATAGAGAGATTACTGAAATTCTAATGAAATTGTTGGAAATAATAGCTTATCATTTTAACTTTGCCTTTTAAAGAGAAATAAGCATAGTACATTTTTCGATTACGAAATTGTGTGGAATAAATCAATAAGGTGCCGGTTAAAATGTCAAGGAGGTTCGCTTCTTTTTTTTAGTGTCTTGGGTTCAGGACTTATTGGGGGTATTCCAAAAGGTTGAGTCCTAAATGTACCCTATCGATGTAGGGAGATAGACTGATTGCGGAACGTACAATTTAAGTACAATAAAAAAAATTAATAGAATAGGACAGATAAAAAAAAAAAAAAGACTACTCAGTGTAGAGAGGGAGAGAGAGAGAGATGGTTTGTCGGGGAGCACGAAAAAGGAGGAGAGGAGGGAGACCATAAGGTACCAAGACATGTGAGAATAAAGTAAAGATAGAGAGAGAGAGAAGGTTAGTTGTCAAGCAGCGTGTCAAGTTGAAGAAAGGGGGCTTGGGCTATGGCCTTAAAAAATGCTGAAAGAAGATGAGTTTGGGCCAAATTGAATATACATTATGGGCTTTTCTATCACTATTCTTTTGGGATTGCAGGGAGTGCCTGGCAACTTAGGAAGTTGACTGATCATTGCATGTATGTAAAGATCTAACCAGAGAATTTTTGTACTAATTTTGGGTAGAGGTGGCAAAATCGAACTAACCCGAAAACCCAACTAGGTTTTCTTGTATCCCAACCCGACTAAGAAAATGGCCATTTATACCCAAGTTGAATTGTATCTGGAATATCTGATTTCAATATTCAATCATCCAAACCCTACTTTCTAGAATTTGAAAAAATAAAAATAAAACTTGAAAACGGTGGCAGCCTCGGAGCGCAGGTGCCGAGAGTGAGGAGGAGGAGTGGGGGAGGACTCGATGCACTGTTGAGTGGAGGATTGTTGGATGGGGACTAGCCACCGGAGACAATGGCTCAGACCGACAAACTATCATGACGATGGCTTAGTTGGGCAGCGGCAGCGAAATATCGAGGAGGAGGAAAGATGAATGGATCCTAAAGTTTTAGGGTTTTTGCAGAGAGATGGGGTGAAGAGAGTGATGAGTGCAATTTGGAAAAGAAAATTACTGTTTGGTAATAAATGGATAAGGATCGTGGGCAAGACATGCTATTTGAAAACTCACAACAAAAAACAAGATATTCCAAAGTGAAGATGCATATCGATGTATAGAAACCAAAAGTGAGGATGATAATTGAAATTTTTTTCCCGAAACAATGCTTCTAGAAATAGAATTTATGAATAAATCGTTGACTTAAACTTGGCATGACGGGTTGGCAAAAAAAAAAAAAAAAAAAACACTCGGCATGAAGGAAAATCTTCAAAGCATCCTTTCACTTAGCCAAAAAAATGAGTTGCAACTTTCAGGATATCACGGGACTTGATTACCAAATTAAACAATCCTCCCCCACTCGTAATGCATAACGCATGCCATGAGCTGTGTAAGAGGTCGATGATGAGCGATGCTAATGTATCCAAGCTCAAACAATATAATAACTAGCTTAATGGTTTAAATTAATGTAGCTACTTTGACCAGATTGATGTTCAGTTAACTTAGCCACCTTGACCAGACGTATGTAGCTTGATTTCGCAGTTAAGGCATAGTAATTTCCATCTTAACTTTATCATAAAACCTACTTATAGCTTGAGTTATCTAAGTTAATGGTGAGTGATTAGAATTCAATTTACTCGCCCTTGCGGCTTAAGGTATAAGACTGGCAATCATCATGGGAAAAGATAGAGAAAGGACCCAAACTAGGGTATTGAACATTCCAATAGGTTTTTGCTTGCTGCAGAGAAAACGGACCGGGCGTGGATTCGTATGTTGAGTACGTTACTGACTCTATAATAACTTTATATTTTAGTGAGAGAGAGAGAGAGAGAGAGAGAGAGAGAGAGAGAGAGAGAGAGAGAGAGAGAATTAATGAAACTTGTTGCTTCGCTTGTCACCGCCACCACGAACCTAAAGTCGTGGCTTAGTTTTCGATTTGTTTTTTTCAGTCTTTTGCATTCACAAGAAAGCTCTCTCTCTCTTTCTCTCTCTCTCTCTCTCTCTCACAACAAGGCCTTGCCCATGACGTCCCACTGGAAAAGCAACAGGGAAGAACATGAGGACTTGCTTGAGCTACATGCAATTGACATGAATTCCTGAGCTTACAGATCATGAAGGACCAATCGTTTTCACGAAAAAGAAGAATTATTCTTCATATAAACTTGAAATAATCAGTATATCACTGTACCCAGAAAGGAAAAGAATCAAAAGAATCTGTAATTTTCCAGAAGAAACTGCAAAGATCGCATTGAATTTCCAGTTTTGATTTTCAATGCAGAAAGTCCGAAAAGAATTCATAAGATCGGAGGAAAAGGAAAGATGGATTCTCGAACCTTCTTAGTAGCGACAATCCACCAGAGCTGGGACCGAAAACACGAGCCTCGATCGGTTTTCTTGCTGTTCTTGTTGTTGCTTTTGTTTCTTTGAGTTCAAGGGAAACCTATGATCATTGTGGTCATCTTCGTCGGGGGCTGGTAGATTGAGATCCAAATCCAAGGACACGGCGTTGTTCCTAGCCCTCGCCGGTGATTCCTCGGACTCAGAGGTCATCGGATTTAGGGACAACCCCATGTTCGTCCCTGCTGGAGTTCGGTGCCGCCTCATGTGACCGCCTAGGGCTTGGCCTGACGCGAACTCGGCCCCACAAATTGAGCACTCATGGACCTTCGGGTGCTTATTACTGAAGCTGCTCCCGAATAACACGTTCTGACCGCTCAATTGAAGAGAGAGAGCTGACGACGTGACATTGTGGCGCTTAAATTGTGCTGACTCCTCTTCCTCTGATGACGACGTCCCGAATTGTTGGTGAGGCTTCTTGTCTTCGGCCGTGGCCTTGTTAGGCTTCTTGTGGCTCGCGCGGTGGCCTCCTAGAGCTTGGAAGGAAGGGAAAGTTCGGCTACAAGTCTTGCACTCATACACATAATACCCAATCTTGTTCCCTCCGCCTGTGGATGCTTCCAAGTACCTCTTGCTATTGAATTTGAGGTCTGCAACATCTTGCTCCAATATTGCTTGCTTTTGGGGCAATTTAGAATGGCCCTGGGCCAGGAGGATTAGGCAATTGGCCATGTCTTCCTCCTCCTCCAAGGTGCTCATCCCTTCAACTTCGGTTGAGGATGCCGGAGAGAAATTGTGATTGTTGGCGCCGATGATGGCGTGGCTGTTGTTGTTGACAACGATGTGGTCGCGGCTGCTATCATTGTTGTCGCTTGGCGAACTGGCGATCCCGAAACGGTACGGGGACTGCACCCTCTGCCTCTTCGTCCGCTTGCGCTTGGCAATGTGTCCGGCGTAGTCCCTGGGCCCCGAGAAGGCTTCCTCAGCGGCGGTGGCGGTGGCTTCCATGGTTGAGAGAGGGAGGGAAGGAGGGAGGGAGATGGAGATGAGAGGGTAAGGGGGAGTGTGGTGGGAATATAAATATTGAGGGGGAGGAATTGGAAGGCGATGGAGGAGGCTTTGAGAGGAGTTAAAAAAGACAAACCCTCAATGGATGGAACACACACTCGTTAGTGTCTGCCAATCTTTCTTGATTTCCCAACTCTTCCCAAGTTATATATAGACCAGTTTAATAATGATTAATAGAGAGAGAGAGAGAGAGAGAGAAAATGGAGAGACTGGTGTAACTGAAAATATGCCAAATGAAAGAGAGAGAGAGAGAGAGTAAAAATAGTTGGGAGGGGGAGGAGCTGGGAACGTAAAGTCCGTTTCACACTCTCTTTCTCACACTTTGCCAACGCACTTGAGGCAGATGCAGAAACGACTCCCACCAGTCTTTTTTTTTTTTTGGGGGGGGGGGGGGGGGGGGGGGGGGGGGGGGGGGTGGCTTTTGGTGCCTGTGCGGGCTCCCTTCATTCCACGGTATAAGCATGCTCTCTCCCCTTCTTGTCCCCTTTTCCTCAATTTGGATAGACTCCAGATGCACCATCCACCCAACACTCTCCACCACCACCACCACCTCATCACAACCACTAACCTCAGCAACTATCCTTAATTTCACTTCAGCTGTCCTAAATTTAGCCCTAGCACTCAGGACACCCTCTCAACAGATAGAGGGAGAGAGAGAGAGAGAGAGACTACCCGCCACCAACTCATTGACATTGTCCCCCTCGTTAAGCGGTTCGTCAATTCTCCTGCCGAATTCATCTGGGCCTTTGCGTCTCTGCAGGTGGTCAAATTTCGTTTTTTGTTATTTTCTGTTGTTGCGACTTACCGTGAGCCAATGATCTAGTGGAGTCTTAGCTGTGTAAGGAATATGTCATGAATGTCATTACCGATCTATATGAATTGTCAATGTTGTTCTAGAAAGCCAAGCTAAGCCTATCTTCCCTCTTTGGACAGAAGAGAGAGAGAGAGAGAGAGTGTCTGTGTCTGTGTCTGTGTTCCCTCGTGACTGTTGTAACAATGTAACGCGTTGGCCATCTTCATGTTGCTGTCCACAGTTGCTCACACGTCTTCATCACCCAACATCCTTAAAAGAAAATGCACCAAAAAACAAGAAATAGAGAGAGACTGCACTAAAAAACATGTCCCAGCAACGATGGGGCTTCTAACTGTTAGCCTTCTCTCACATGCCAAAGCAATCACACACTCTCTAAAAGATTAAATTGATGAACAGGTCATTCGTTCCATATCAAAAGCAAGCTTGAAATTTCACATTTTGACAAGCGAATACCGGTAGGACGATGAGGGCTTTGAGATTAGCGGCTCTTTTTTTTGGGTAGAAAGAAAAGCAAAAGTTTATTTAATACGAAAGTATGAACCGTACATTCTTCTGTGTTATGATTAATTATGACTGTGCAATTAATGTAAGTAATGAAATGGATCTACAATGAATATTTTTAGAGAGAGAGAGAGAGAGAGAGAGAGAGAGAGAGAGGAAAGGGCATGACTTTGCCTCAACGATTGTGTGAGAGAGAGGGGAATGAATGATTGGAGTGCAAGCCTGGAAGCACGGAATCTGCGGTGCACCTCCCTCCACTCCTTTTCTAATGCCTTTTCTTTTCTTCGCTCCCCCTCCGATTTGTGTTGGTGCCATGCTTTCCATTAACTTTCCCCAAGTCTTTTCGGAATATATTTTTTCTTCTTATTCTAGCGCCAGCGCCACCCCCTTCCCCTCCGGGCCCCCCTCCCCCCCCCCCCCAAAAAAAAAAACTTTTCCCTTTGCATGACAACATCATGGGGGTGGATAATTGCTGGAGAAAAATTAAAAAATATATAAAATCAAATCAAAGGAAACTCTGGCCATTTCGTGTTGAAGGTTTTTCTTTGGCAAGAACGTCGCATGTTGAGAGGTTGAAGAGAGAATTATTTGAAATGTTACCAATAAGATACTTCATAGAGTTTCTTCCTAGTTTTCCAAACATGCAAATACATAAATAGATAGTCGAGTGAAATTACAAGATTTCTATTTCTATGTACGCTAATATCCCATATATTAGTTGTAGGATTACATCATGACAGTATGCCAAGCTCGGTTGCGTGGGCTTGTGACCCTAGTGGGGGCACTACTATGGTGGGACATGGGCTCAATTCCGATGTGCTGATCCAGCTGTGGCTCCGCATTGGCCTACCCGTTCCAAGCCAAATTGATCCATACAGGTCAGGCAAAGGGATGGGTTGCGTGGGTCCTAGAGTCGGGAGGTCCGTGTGAGACTAGCTTTACAGAGCAACAAGAACCTCCTGCTCCAACGGTGGAAGGATAATGGCCGAGGCCCCTCGTGCCCATCATGTTCCAATGGACTAAGCCCCTTAAACCACCACTTTTGAAAAGACTGAAAAAAGATTTAAGTTTTTCAATTAAAGATTTCAATGATGATTAAATGTACATTTTTAATTTGAACATCTTAAGGTTACTGCAGTTGATTACGATGTTAGGATATCTCCAACTCAAGTGTTGGAAATTACTTATTCAAATTCCACCAATTGCATGGAAACACTGTTATGAGTTAGGGCTACCTTAACAGGCCGAACGTCTGAGCTTAACCAATTCATAAGGCTTACAGAGTGTTCCATGATCCTCTAAATAATCAACTCTATGTGCTCGTGCTCCTCAAGTATTTAAATATATATATATATATATATATATATATTAACCCTCAATTTACAATTTGCTAGGAAATTTGATTGTTGAAGAAGATGGAGAAGTAGTAAAAGATCCTTGATGCTTTGATGCTTGATGACGATCACTATTTTTAAGGTATTATTTGTCCCCACTATTGTTTCTATTGAGTTTAGAACAAATATACCTCTAGGACATACACCAAAGTCGCAAAGAAACAAATTCAGCAATTACTCGAATCTCTCTTGAAATTTCTCCTTGAATGTGTTAATGTTGTGTGTATTAAAAGAGAAAAGAGAGAGTTCTGAAGAAGAAGTGTTTTTAACAGTTATGACTACTATAAATAATGTATGAAGTGGTGTTTATACCACCGCACTGAGTGGTGCTGTTGGCTTTGAGCTTTCTCCCCCTCACAAAGGAGAGGAATTTGAATCCCCAGCATGTCGCAGGTGGACTTACCCGCTTCATGGGGGTGGTGGGTTCCTTCGTGGGCCCGAGGGTTTGCCCACCGACTGTCGACTTACGGCTTTTCTTGGGTCATAAATAATAATAATAATAATAATAATAATAATAATAATAATAATAATAATAATAATAATAATAATAATAATAATAATAATAATAATAATAATAATAATAATAATGTGTGAAGTGGTGTTTATTTATAGATAAATAATCAACACATCTTTTAGGAATAAGCACATTATCCTCAACCATCACCACTTTTTATGTCAATAGTCACTCCCTTTCATAACTATCAATAACTTCCTTTTTAGGACGAAAAGTCGCCTCTTTTCATAACCAAGAGTCATGTTTTCTTTGACCAAGAGTCACGTATTGTTTTGACCAAAAGTCATGCATTCTTTTAACCAAGAAACACCTATTTTATGATAATAAACTATTTCAACAATTCCCTACTTGGTTTGTTATCTACACTTAGTTACATAAATTCATACTTACAAGAAGGTATCTATTAAGATTTGAACCTTCAATTAGTGTAAATAGTTCCATTAACGACATCCGTGGTACATGAAACTTTGAACATGATCCACTTGTTAATCAAATTATCACACATATGAATTTATACACATTCGGTAAGAAATTTCCTATGCCTAAGCACTTTTATGGTCTTATGCTCCTCCTGCATTTATGAACATTTACAAAAGTTCATTTAACTTTTGTTAGAAGCGGCAGCACTTCTTATGTTCATATAAGTGAAGTTCCTAAATTTGTTACCTTAGCATTACCTTGCTAAAACCTTGAACTTCATTAAGAGTGTTTTACTACACTCATCCTCCTAACTTCTCATAAGTACTAACCTTGTGCCCCAATACTCAATCACCGTCAAGTTACAATAGCTCCTTTTTACCCATTTAACTTTAATAATTTCATCAGAAATTATAAAGTTGGATTTCTACTATGTTTGATTATTATCAATTTATCTAAGACTCATTCCCTTGGCAGTATTGCTTATTAAACCTCTTGAGAGTCCCTTGGTGAATGGATCAACCAAATTATCATTTGTCCGAACATAAATTACTGAAATAACTCCATCAATAATTAATTGTCGAACATACTCATGTTGCAAACTAATATTTCTAGATTTTCCATTGTATATTTTATTGTATGCCGTAAACATAGTAGCCTCACTATCACAATATGGCTACCATTGGTTGTGGCCACAACTCTATATCCAATAGCAAATTTTGCAGCCATTTAGCTCTTTACCAACCGCTAATAGTGATATAAATTCATATTCCATTGTTGAAAGGGCTATACATGTTTGTGCTGAGAAAACTCCTATTTGGGTTTGAAGATAACAAAACTTTCCTTATCTTATTTTTATTCTGAGGAATATTAAACTTATGTGGAATGCTGTCAAAGTCTTTTTACATCAGAAGTCTTTCCCACTCTGATGAAGATATAGACTTAACCCAAGTCTAAAATGAAGACATAATCAGACTCAGACTTACTGATTTTCCAACTATGATTCAGTTTGATCAAGACATATTTGGCTTTCTGGCAGATAATCTCACTTACATTTTCTAAATATGTTGATGAAATCAATCATGGATTGATGAAATCAATTTTGAAGACAAGTTCTTTTTTGGGAAGCATCTACTTATGGAAACTTAGATTATGATTGTATGGACGACCAAGATCATCGGATTTTCACCTCAATCTTCAAACGGCTACAATATTTTCTTGATTGATTCTGTTCAACAGGTTGATTGGAAGAAATTCCTTTGGAAAATGTCAACAGTTAAAAAGGCATGGAGGAGTATTTAAAGAGATCATTCGATACATTTGAGAGAGAGCGTGAGAATTAAAATTCCAAAGTTTGAAATTACCAAATCACTTGTTCTTCATCGATTGCGCTTACAACTGCACTCAAAGAGAGAAAAACACAAAGGAGCGACTTAGTGAAAGAGAAAGAAACTCTTCATTGAGTGATCGTACTCAAATCGTTGTAATTCTCTTTTGATTCCTTAGTGAAATCTAGCTAAAAGGCTATTAGCGTGGGAGAGTGAACGTAGGCTTGATCTAAGCGGAGCCACTATAAATTATGTGTTCAATTTTCCTTTCCCTTAACTTCTTTAATTTGGTTGTTATGATATTTTTCTGTGTTCTGATAAATTCCAAAATATCTTATTTGAGTCTGAATTGAACTTAGAAATCTAGTGCTAATCAGACCTTGTTTGAGAAAATAACTTTTATTGCTTTTATTTTCCAAATTTGTGTTTACACCTATTCACCCCCCTCTAGATGGTAATACTAGTACTTTCAGTTTGCTTCTTTGATACCCAAGAGACCACACCATTTGCAAGTTTGAAAACCCATCTAGATGTTGACTTGTTATCAATTATGCTAGTTATCCAACTAGCATCTGAATATCCTTCTAGTATTGTTAGTCGTCTTTCATAAAATAGACCATAATGCATTATTTTCTTTAAATAACCAAGAATTCTACTTATAGCATTCTAATGAATAGTACTAAGATTACTAGTAAATCTGGACAATTTACACACAATAAAAGCTATATCTAGTCTAGTGCAATGCATAGCGTACATTAGACTTCCAATTGCACTAGCATATTCTAATTGTGCTAAAGGTTGCCTAGTATTTTCCATCAATTTAATTGATACATCATATGGTACGTTTTACTCTTTAATTCCCAAATATTGGTATTTCTGAATGATTTTCTCAACATAGTGGCATTGACTTAAAGCATAACCCCCATTATGTTTGATCACTTTCATACCTAAAATTGTATTCACTTCTCCCAACTCTTTCATTTTAAACTAAGAAGATAGATACTTTCTAGTTTTCATCTATACCATGCATATTTGTACCAATAATCAGCATATCATCTACATATAAACAGATTATAACTCCTTACTCTTTGGTAAATTTTGAGTAAATGCATTTATCAGCATTGTTATGCTTAAATCCATATGATAAAACTATTGAATCAAATTCTTCATGCCATTGTTTCGGTGCTTGCTTCAAACCATATTCTGATTTGTTTAACTTACAAACTTTATTCTCATTTCCAAATAGAACAAAACCTTCAGGTTGCTCCATATACACATCATCTTTTAATTTACCATTTAGAAAAGCTGTTTTAACATCCATTTGATGCACATGTAATTTATAAATTGATGCCAGAGTTAATAAAACTTTAATGGATGTAATTCGAGCAACCGGTGCATATGTATCCAAGTAGTCAATTCATTTTCTCTATTTGTAACCCTTTGTTACTAACCTTGCTTTAAAGGTTTGTAGCGTACCATTAGGGTTATACTTTCTTCTAAATATCCATTTGCATCTAATTGGATTTGATCCATGGGGCAAGTCAACTGACATCCATGTATTTTTAGCAATAATTGAATCCATTTCATCATCAATGCTTATTTCCAAAATGATACATATCTAGATGCCATTGCCCCACTAAATGTCCTTGGATATTAATCCAAGTAAAATAACATGGGTAATTTATTCACAACATTTTCTGTATCTCCTTCTATCAGGATAGTTATAAAATCGAAATCGAAATCTTTTGTTTTCTTCACTTTTTGACTTATCCTTAGTTCACTTGAAGAATCAAATTTTTTTTTTAATTGATGAAGAATTGCTCGTGTCAATTGTTGCTTGTGAATATGCTGAGGTATCACTTGAATCTTTAAGAAACTTGTGTTCAAGAAATTCAACGTCTCTTGATTCCACAATAACATTAGATTCAACAACTAATAAGCAATAAGCTTTAAAATTTTCAGCATATCTAACAAGCATGCCTTTTGACGCATTTGGTCCTAATTTTGTTCACTTAGGATCATGAATTCTATAGTACGCAAGGCATCCCCATACTTTAAAGTATTAGATATTTAGTATCCTTCCTTTCCATAGTTCATATGGAGATATCTTAAATTTCCTTGAAGAAATTTTGTTGTGAATATGACATGTAGTAAGAAGTGCTTCTCCCCATAAATTTATTGGCAATTTTGCTTGTAAAATCATGGAATTAATCGTGTCCATCAAAATTCGATTCTTTCTTTCTACTAATTCATTTTGTTGTGGTGTATAAGGTGCACTTGCTTGATGCACAATACCATTTTCTTAACAAAATGCAGAAAAATCTAATGAGAAGTATTCTCCTCTGCGATCACTTCTCAAAATTTTGATTTTTGCATCCCTTTGATTTTCAACAACAGCCTAATATATCTTGAACATATCAAAAGCTTAATCTTTTGATTTCATTAGGTAAACATAAGTATACCTAGAGTAATCATCGATAAATATAATAAAATAACGATTTCCTCCTGTAGTTAGTACACCATTTAATTCACAAATATCAAAATGCACAAGTTTAATGCATCGGTTTAAGTACTTTAGTATATCTTTGCACCTTTGAGAATGATTTTTTAGCTATCTTAGTTTGTAAACATATTTTACAATCCTTCTTACCTGAATTATTACATGATATCATACCAATTATATTCATAAATTTCAAAGTACTATATTCAACATGTGATAATATATTATGTCACAAGAAAGATGACTTGAGCATATAAATAGAAATAGTATTCTTAATACTTAACTCGAACATTCCATTACAAGAGTACCCCTTCCCAACAAACATCTCATACTTTGACAGGATGAGCTTATCAGCCTCTAACACAGCCTTAATTCTATTCTTGCACAACAAATTTGCGTATACAAGATTCTTACGAATATCAGGAATATACAACTCATTTATTAAAGTCAGTTTCTTTCCAAAAGTGAATTGCAATTTAACTATGCCTGTCCCTAGAACAACTACAATATTATGATTTCCCATCAACACTTGTTGTTCCTTCTCCATTGGTGTATAAGATGTGAATTGCTTCTTATCATTGCAGACATGCACAGTTTCACCAAAGTCAAACCACCAATCCTTTGAATCATTCATAGTTCCCATGTTTAATTCAGTCACTATCTCAATTTGCAATTAAGAGACCATAAAAACTTGTTGATGTTTTGCTCTACAATATTTGCTGTTATGTTAACCTTTTGCTTCTTCCGATAGCGATACTCCTTCCTATAATGGCCTTTTTTACCATAGTAAAAGCAAGACTTGTCCTTCTTGAAGTTGCTATTATTGCCAAGCTTATTGATGTTGTTGGAGTCAATGAACTTTCTCTTGTTCCTTTCTTACTTTATTTGGCTCTACTCATGTTGTCATTCTCAACAAAATGCACGTTATTTGCAACTTCTTTCACGTAATTAGCCTCACGTTCCTGAGAATCTTCCTTAATTCGAATTTGCGTTATCAAATTATCTACGGTTAGGTTCTTGGTCGTATGAGGAAGTTTCTTTCGATAATCAATTCCAAGTTGAAGGCAATTTTGAAATAATTGAACCACTTAAAGAGGTTTAGAAACTTCAATCATAAGGTCTTTGAGTTTGGCAACATATATTTGTAGTTCCTCCACTTGCTTAGAGACAGAATTTCCATTAACCATGGTAAATTTAAAATATTTCACAGCTGCAAATCTATTAGTACCTTATTTTTCAGTATTGTATTTGGTCTCCAAAGCATTCTAAATGTCTTTAGGATTTGTGCAAGATCAGAAAGTTTCATATAGACGATTCGACAGAGCATTGAGAATCCTTCCTCAGCACCGCCTTTCATCATCCTCGCGCCTTTTCCTTGCAGCTTTGATTTCATGAGAGTCATCATCCTTTGGATTAGGGATAACGGGCAAGTTGGGGTCGAGGATGTGGAAAATACATAATTAAGATAGAAAAAGAATCACGTTGTCCTTCCAACGAATGAAATTAGTCCCATCATAAGGATAGATTCGCAATCTGTCAAGATTGTGAGCAGTTGATGCAGCTGATGTCTCCATCTCCATGACAATAGTACCTTAAGATTGTTAGGAAATTTGATTGTTGAAGAAGATGGAGAAGTAGTAGTAGATCCTCGATGCTTTGATGCATGATGACGATCACTGTCCTTAAGGTATTATTTGTCCCCACTATTATTGTTGCCGAGATGTATACCAAAGCCGCAAAGAAACGAGTTTAGCAATTACTTGAATCTCTCTTGGAATTTCTTCTTGAATGTGTTAACGTTGTATGTATGAAAAGAGAAAAGAAAGAGTTTTGAAGAAGTGTTTTGCAATAGTTGTGGTTGCTATAAATAATGTGTGAAGTGGTGTCTATTCATAGACAAACAATCAACACATCTTTTGAGAATAAGAACCTTATTTCAAACCATCACCACTTTTCATGTCAAAAGTCATTTCCTTTCATAATTATCAACAATTTCATTTTTAAGATGAAGAATCGCCTCTTTTCATAACCAAAAGTCACATCTTTTTTTAACCAAGGGTCATGTATTCTCTTAACCAAGAGATACCTCTTTTATGGTAAAAAACTATTTCAACATAATTCAATCATTATTTACACTTTGTGGTGTCTAGGTATGAAATTCTCAAACACATATAAACTTCAATCAAGCTCGCAAATTGAAATTGATCGTTACTTGAATTAGTACATAAGTTGAAGTGACATTTGGACATGAAATTAATACCAAGGAATTGAATTAAACTATCTGAGCGTAGATAAAAATATGGGCAGTCTTCCATCGTTGACTATAACCCCTACATACAACTATATTGCTATTACATTACGGATTGAGAACCTATGGGATAATTTTATATCTTGGAAGCCTATCATTCTTGAGAGGTCCATTGAACGGCAAAGATTTATCCCTTTTTTTTTTCTTTCTTTTTTTCTCTCTCTTTCATTTTTTCCCCATCCCCTTCCGAAAGGACATACATCCATACACACACAAAACAAAGCATGCCTGCAATCTCTCTCTCTCTCTCTCTCTCTCTCTCTCTCTCTCTCTCTCTCTCTCTCTCTCTCTCTCTCTCCCTCCTTGAATTCAACTCGTGACATTATTTCTTAGGTTCTTCCTCGGGGAAGGTAGTCATTGTGGGATGGTATTGGGAGCGAGTCTTTCTTTGTTCATTCAATTTGTGAGGTAATCAATGTGAAAGATAATCAAGAAGTACATCGTCTATTATTTGGAAGTGGAAGGGATGTCTATGTATTAGATTTTTCCTCTTGCTAGTCAAACATAAGCGATTATTGACCAATGAATACGACGCCTCACAACTTGGAATGATACTCATATTGCTAGAGATGTGAGTCTTTTCTGGAAACGACATTGCATGTTCTAAGGGATTGTCTAATTGTTCATAGGAAATGGCTTGAGTTTGTCCTGCAAGAATATTTGGAAGAATTCTTCTCAGTGAGTTTATCTAACGGTAAAGGGTGATAGAATTTTCATTATGATTGGAGCATAACTTTTGGTAGGCAATGGAGAAACAAGTCACCTTTTCTAGATAATTTTGTTTTTCTTTGAATTCGGTACAAGTAATTCAGTCACACATGAAGAAAATCATCAAGATCTGTGAACAAATTGATGTTAAGTGGATCACGCACTTATACAATTTTGGCCAATTGGGATCTTTCACCTTCAAGGTGGATCAAATTGAATACTAATAGGGCTTCTCAAAGTAATCAAAAACTTGCATTTGCGAAAGGATTATTAAAAAACAAACAGATTGGTTTTGTCACTTTCTTTGGAATTTATTTGTCTACATGAGTAAAATTTTGGACATTGTGGTTGGGAATCAACTTCACAAATCAACTTGATTTTTAGAGAGATTGCCTCAAAAGCCATCGCTAATCTTATTAATCTAGAGTTTATGGTTGATCATGCTAGCCTCGCTTTGCTTAATGATATCAAAAGACTATTAAACTCTCATTTTGAGTTCAAAATGCAACATAACTTTTCGATTGGAAATCGTCCTGCTAACTGGCTTACTAATCTCAGAATCAACAAGCATTTGGATACTAGGTTGTTTTCATTGCCTCCTTGAGTTACTTCATGTTTTATTAGGTAGTCTATTAAAAATGATAGATTCTCAACGTTGATTTTTTTTATTCGACTTTAACCTTTTTTTATACCTAGAAGGGAAAAAAAGTCAAGGGCGTTTTTTAAAATTATTCCTTTGTTAAGTTTTACTGATTGTGATAAGTAAACCATAGACACCATGAGTATATGCAAATGGGAAACCCTAGCTCTTTCCAATTGCATCAACCAGTCATTTGCTTGGCTAGCGAGTAGGATTGCAACCGCTTCCCAATGACTATATTCTTGACTTGACCAATCAGAAGTTGCTGGAGACATACTACAATTATAATATCCAATAAAGAGAATAAACACCTACAAGCATATCGTATTCGCTCTATTCTCTTATCTGGACCTATGACAGGTCAATAACTTTATGTGCTTTCGTAATTCTAATCGGAGACTGCGACTAAAGAAACCCTAATTTGCAAGTTGAATCATGCCAACCGAACGATTAGTTTCTTGACAGGAGACAAGATGGCTACGAGAATCCCACACGTCCAAACGTGGGGTCAATTACGAGAACATAATTTAATAAAAATGCAGATTCATTATAAAAAGAGAGAAAAAGGATCATAAGAAACCTTTGAAAAGAAGTTTAACTTTCTCTAAAGCTTTGGTTACAGATATACATAATCTCATGGCAACATACGTTGTGCTTCATATCTTGGGCCCAGCATGATGTCTGCAAAATCGATAATTGTTGCTTTACTCTATTTTATACGTACATAGATACATACATAATATATATATATATATATATATATATATATATATATATATATACATATATATTACAAAATAGGAAGGAAGTCTACGGATGACGAGTTCTTGGCGTGAAGAAAAGAGACTGATGGGGATGGTGGGAGGCACGTAATTCGGCTCGAAAAAGAAAAAGCCATTTGTTGAAGCTGCTTATTTTGAGGGAAGCAAAGCATCTTTTCTTGCTCAACATCATGGAAACCTCTACTACTTCTCTCTCTCTCTCTCTCTCTCTCTCTCTCTCTCTCTCTCTCTCTCTCTCTCTCACCATTATCTCAGCCACAATACATGGAAGATCACATACCTTTTCTATTTATTTATCTCTCTCTCTCTCCCCCCACCATTATCTCAGCCACAATACATGGAAGATCACATACCTTTTCTATTTATTTATGTATTTGTTTACAATTTTTATAACATTAGGTGCGTGAACTTTTTGGGTTTTCAAGATGCACACGAATCGTCTCGCCCACTGCATCAAGCAATACTCATTAACTAGATAATTGGCATGGCCCCCAAAATCTACATCAAGTAGAAGACAATACCATACACCCATTACCGTTCGAAAGCGCTTTTTACACGCTCATGATCATGATTTAAATTGATCGATTCTGTCGAGAAGAAAATGCAGGTCGAGGTTTGAACACAGAATTCGCGGCTTAAGGAAAAAAAAATGAGCGCTTAGTAGCCCAACCAATCAACTTCTTAGGGCATCATGTATTTATTTATTTACTCATTTATTTTATTGAGTACTTAGTTGGATCCGCCAAGTGACCTAAAGTGTGATGCGAAGGGCAAGTTCTGGAAAGTTTCAAGAAAACTGCTGGCGACTTACAAGATATGCATGCTTGGCAAGTATTCCAGCGAATGAAACCTCCTTCCCTTCCGTATACTTTAAGCCCCGCCCATTATACTATTTCTACTTCGCAAGTCATCCATGTGAGAGAGAGAGAGAGAGTAGCTTCGGTGCCACTCAAGAGAACATGTTCAGTGCAAGTAAGCAACTTCAGTCTCCAATATTATAATCCACAAGACAGAATGTACCGAATAATTCATCGGCTTACATAATGCTAGCTTCAACACCCATCAAGTCAACTGTTGCACAATTTGCTCTATCCATTGGACATGAAAGTTAGCATCTACCGGCGTGACTCGTCTGTTAGTAGATTATATAATACATGGATATCATACGGATGTCATGACATCAACGCTGATACTTACGTATGACCGGAACTTGTCAAGGACAAATGGCGTGCAATTATATGTAGATGATGTCATAGTAGATTGCATTAGAACTTTTACTTTCACAGATCTAAGAGGCCCACTTCACTGAAGTAGTCTTCGTACTCAATTCTTGGTAGATCTGGAGAAAAGACTAGATGTACTTCCTTGCAAGACTTATCGTATTCGATGGCAAGCGGGAATATTCTTTCTTGCGATCATAGACATCTTAACATGCACACAAACATCTCTCAGCTACAAACATCACAAAACAATTGAAGCTCGTGACCAAGTGAGAAACCCTAGAACCATCTAAAAATCTTGAAACTCACTTGGACATGACCCCCTTGGATGGATCTTGTTCTCGAATGATTGCGTTAGTGCCAAGCCACAAATTTTGGTAGTGGATAATTAGTAAAAAGATAGTATGGAGTCAACTTGCACAAGTCTTTCTTTGTTATATCGTTTTTTTTTCGTCATATTAAAGAAATGGAAACCACTAGCAACGTGTACACTTTGCAGTGGTTGATCATATCACAAGATCCTTGCAGCTACTAAATCAATCGAGTTGACTTCAGAATAGAATTAGTCAAAATATAACCAAGTACCATTCACGAAATGCAGAATTTTTATTTAAGAGAGCTTTGAGGTAGGTAGTAAGCGACGTCAACTTACAAATTACAGATATTATCGCATATAAATGTTGGTTGTCGTGCAGGAAATTGATTAGTGGAAAGGAAAAAAGAAATACTACTTGAAATTGGTCCATTGCTCTGAGTTAGGTGGAAACGGTGATTAAGAACGGCAATTAGCAAGACTATCTATAGGAAGAACTGACACCGATATAAGATCTCAATCATGAGAGGCTCGATACTCTTAAAGCCTAATAATTCTTCTCATATTTCACACTCGTTTTTACTATTGTTTTCATGCCTCTAGTCTTTAAAAAGTAAATTTTCCAAAATGGGATCACAAGACCAAAAAAAGAGTAAAACTTACATGGCTACAACAACCACAAAAACAATAATCATAAGTAACTTGCTTGAATGGCAAATTACATGTTCATCTGACACGGGCTGTGGCATCATCACGTGTATACCAAAGCCCAAAAATAGATTGAGCTTAATCCCAAAGGCCCGAAGGATTACCACCACTTTTATTCCTCGTGAACTTTTTGTGTTTGTCTTCTGCTTTCTTTTATTTTGCGTCGTTGCTAGCAAGCCGATAAGTGGGCTTTCTGGAACTGGCGTGCCAGGCTCTGCAAGAGGGTTTCTCTTCCTTTCGTGCTGTCCTAGGTTATTGGAATGAAATGCAAGATAACCTCAGTACATCTCCGAGCACTTTATTAGTCTCATCATATATGAGTTTCCTTTGCTCGAAAGAATAATTTGTGTGGAATTTAGAAGTCTAAAATTGAATCCACAATTGGGGCAAAACGATCGAAAAGAGCCACCATGGGCCATCGCCCTCCTTGTTAGCTTTGTGGCAAAATGATCTTAGACCCATTTTCAACTTAAGCCTCACAATCTCTCTCTTCCCTCTTTAACTTTATAAAAATTATTTTTTTATAAAAATCGAAATTATATTTATTTTTTATATTTCAATTTTCTTTTCTTTTTTTCATTTCTTCTTCCTCCTTCCTTAGTTGGTGGCCGGCATGGCGACGGCCAGCGACCAGCCAGGCGAGGCAAGGCGGCGGCTAGGCGAGGCGAGGTAAGGCGGAGGCCTCGTTGACGTTTGGCGAGACTCGAGTTCTCGGACGTCAGGCAAGCTCGAGCTGGTCAAATCTGACGAGGCTCAAGTTTCGCCGATTTGGCAAGACTCAAGCTCACAGATGTTAGGCAAGGCTCAAGCCTTGCCGATTTGGTGAGCTGGAGGCTCACTTGTGGCTGGTCATCGGCCGTCGTCATGGCCGACGGCCGGTTGAAGAAGAAAACAAAGAAAAAAAAAAACAAGAAAAATTATATTCTTAAAAAATAAAAATAAATAAAAATTCGATTTAAAAAAAATTATAAAAATTGTCAATTAAATTTATATTGCATAAAAGAATTTTAGCAATGCCATTTAAAAAAAATCATAAGAAATAAGCTTTCTTAGGTTTAGTTAAATGGATCGGGTATGAATCGAGGATAAAGTGGGATAGGTATGAGTCAAAAATTTTGCACTATGATAAATGGTCATAAACAAGTTAAATAGGTTTATTTGGGTGGGACCATTTATGACCCGACCCAAATCCGACCCGACCCACCCATTTAACAAATTTAGTTTGTCTCATGAACTATGTAAACCGTGTGCAAAATTTTAAAAGAGTCACTCATTCGTGGGATTGTCTACATCGATAATGTTGTGCACCTAGCTCTTAAACACACTTGTTGTATCTAATCACTAAGCCAATTTCATAATGTTATATGTGGTTATGTCGATTATGTGGCATAGAAAGCCAACTAGGATGAGGCAGGCGCTAAGCAGGAAGCATTATTGAGTGGAATCGATCAAAAGAAAGTAAGCGGTTATTTCTGAAGAAAGTGATTCTGAGAGATTTATTGTTATACTAATTTGTAAAGAAAGAGTATTTTAGCAAATATAGGTGCAAAGACATTGCATATCACTAAACAAATTTAAAAAAAAAAAAGCATCAATCTTACTTTTTCCCACTAAAATCCCTACAAAACCACTTAACAATATTTTTAAGGATAAATCACAGTCGTATAATGTTGAACGAGGAACGAAATTGCAGTTAGTAGATAGTGGAATAATTATCAAAAAAAAATTAATATTGTACTATGCCAATGTGGCAATAAACTTTGCAATTTGGTTACATTATTATTTTTTGTTTGAAATGTAAGTATCATATATAAGATGACATGCAAGAGCATGGGGGCATTCCCCAGCATTACAGAGATAACTCAGAACAACTCAGAACATGAAAAAAAAAAGGAGTGAAGGAGTCTCCATACAACAGCCAATATTACATTTGTTTGGGAAGGTCTAAAATTTTGTAATGTGAAGCTTGCCCTCTGACAAGTTTATAAAATTTAACCACGATGATGGAGATATTATTTGACTTGTTTTGGAAACGTCTATAGTTAACTCAATCATAAACCTTTTAATGGTTTGCTAATATGGTTTTTCTAGCCAATTTTGACTAGAAATAGCTAATGTGGTTGCTAACCATCTTACATGGCATGACTAATGCTGACATAAATACTTTTTCGCATTTATTCGAATTTTATTTCCTTTTTTCTCTTCTTTCGATGCTAGCAATTAGGCTTCAATGATGACCAGCAAAGGTCAACCTCACTAACCCAGTTGACCCTCACTTGACACTAGTGAGGTCAACCCTTGTCAAAGGCCGATCGGTTCGACTTCCCTAGTGGTTGGTCCCCGCCCATCATTGAGGATGCATGACCAACAGAGGAAGAAAATAAGGAAAGAAAAGAAAAAGGTCTACAAATTTTAAAAAATACAAAAAAAAGGACCATGTCAATTAATTTAGACCAAATTTGGTTGGAAGAGTTAGGATTGAGTACATTATCAATGCCAAAAGTTGTGTACGGCGCTCACTTTGGTACCAAAAGTTTATTTTTGATCACTTAAATACCCAAAAAGTTTGAAAAACGATCATTTTAGTGCCAACTCCGATTTGGTTGGCCAGAAATCCGATGTGGCAGTTTTTTTATTAATTTTTGAAGCTGATGTGGCTCGCCGAAGAGTACATTCAACATTTAAACAACAAAACAACAAGGCGACCATCGACCTTGGCGACCATCGGCAAGCCTAACCGACCCTCGACCCAGATCTCACCTCAGCCGCAACCTCTAGAACTTGCCTAACAAAACCACAACCATTGACAAGGCTTGGCAACCGTTGACAATAGTCTATTGATCTTGTCCGACCCTTGCAAAGCTTCACCGGCAACTAAGAAAAGTACCCACAAAGCTCTAAACCTATTGCATTTATACCAATTCAGTTCTAAACTTTTCAATTGAATCGAGTCAGTCCTAAACATTTTTCTCTTTGGACCAATTAAGTCCATCTGGCTAATTTAGATTGGAAATGTAACGATCCCAACTCCATCCTCAGGGTCTCGAGCTAGGGGGTTATTTTCGTGATGTCTCAAACTTGTCACCATCCCGATTCTTTTTATCTTTTCATTAAACACATGCGGAAGCATTCATACAACACTCAGATAATAACAAGTAACCAGGAAAACAACCACTTGCAAACACACAATTACATTAGTTATATGTACAAGTCATTTTGTCATAGGCCGTTATATGTACAACCATTACATACTCTATGCTCAAAAAGGCCAAGTTAAATCTTAGCTCCTCTATCGAAACTGCAACTCTTCCATACCTACAATTCTGAAAACAATAGGCTAAGTCATGGACTTAGTAAGTAAAACTCCTAATTCTTTAAAAGAAGAACATCTCATCATCAAAATCTAACAGGTACAACAGTCGCAATGCAATGTTTAAGGCATATTAATTGCAAACTTTTTGCTCCACATCGACTATATGCAGATTTCCATTACCGCATACTTCAATGCATACTTACCTTCAGCATATCAATGAACACGTCAACATATCATACTTATACATATACCAGCACTCATAACATGATTCTTTTATCGTCATCCTGGCTTAACCCTCTCGGTTCGACTAAGGCTTTCAGCTTCATGCTAAGCTCCTAGCTTAACTAGGGCATCCCGGCTCAACGCAGGCATCTTGACTCAATCAGGGCATCCCAAGGCTAGCTTATTCAAGGCATTCGGGCTCAAACCCAGGTATCCTAGCTCAATCAAAGCATCCCGTTCAATGAACGAGGCATCACCGCCAATGCTATGTGGTGACGGATGATTTTTCCTCTTTAAGTACATCATAAAGTGCATAATACAAGCCAATTTTTACTTTTTTCTTAGTCAACTCATACGTAGCCCGAAGGCATGCTCATTCAAGTGAGTGTGTCATGTCTCTTAACATCATATTATATAATATGACGGGGACGATTCTTGGTCTATGGCTTGAGTTGCATGCCTAGACCGATCTCTACACCAAGTAAGACTTGGAATCGGCATGCTTCATTACCGGTCTAAGGCCTCACAACTTAGGCCATCATGTTTTGACGTCAATTCCAAGCCAAGCAAACCTCAATCTCGTCCCGGGGTGTGAACGCACTCAAGCATGCAAGCATGAGCAAACCATTTAGAAGAACATTACAACATACACACGGCTTACACGGGTGAGCACACTATTAAACTCAACGACGTAGGCTATCGCCCTAACTAAGAGTTGGAGATTCTACTTACCTTCAATGAACCTTTATAAACTATAGGTGGTTTTACGACGTGTGGACCCTTGGAGTGCCATAATTTTGCACAAAGGAACACTTAAGTGCCAAAATCGGAGTAATATCACTTGAGTACCAATCCGACCAAAGTCCGGCCAAAACGTCGACGTGGCATTTTTCCGGCGAACCGAGCCCAAAACGACGCCGTTTTGCACGCTGACGTGGCCAAATAATGCAAAAACGACGTCGTTTTGGGCTAACGTGGTAAAAAATAATATAAAAAATTAATTAAATTAAATTTAAGATTAATTTGAGTTAAAATATTAAAAATAATAATTTTAAAATTAAATTTAGTTAAAATTTAAAAAATAATAATTTAAAATTTTTAAAAAATTTTTAAAAAAAAAAGGAAAGGGGGGGAGGGCCGGTGACGGCGGGGGGAGGGTCGACCGGGGTCACTGGGGCCTAGCTAAGGGCGAGGGTCGGCGGCCCTTGCTCGGCCGGGCCAAGGGTCGCTGCCAATCGGCCGAGGTCGCCGACCCCTGGCCAGGGCCCGGCGACCCCGGCGGACCCTCCCCCTACCGTCACCGGCCCTTCCCGACGACGGCAGCGATTGAGGGCTGATCCCTCAGCCGCCTCCCCACCTTCCCCTTTTTTTAAATTTTTTTTAAATTTCTTGAAATTTTTAATTATTTTTTTATATTTTAACTAAATTTAATTTTAAAATTATTAAATTTAAATATTTTAACTAAATTTAATTTAATTATTTAATTATTATTTTTTATCACGTCAGCCCAAAATGACGCCATTTTTGCATTATTTGGCTACGTTAGCGTACAAAACAACGTCGTTTTGAGCGCGCTTCGCCGAAAAAATACCACGTCAGCGTTTTGGCCAGACTTTGGCCGGAGTGGCACTCAAGTGATTCGTTTTTCTTCGAATGTGGCACTTAAGTATACATTTCATAAGTTATGGCACTTAAATGTCCCTTTGAGCAAAGTTATGACACTTGAAGCATTCTTTTGCCGTGGTTTTACCAAGAGAGAGTCATCCTGTGAGGTGGTGGGCAAGCAAGGCCGAGAGAGAGAGAGAGAGAGAGAAAGTGCAGGAGAAGAGATAGGGTGGTGTGTGTGGGGTGATGGTAGGATTGCCTCTATTTATGAGCAAACCTCTCATCATTACCCTTCCAAATGGACCAATAGGATTTCTTTAGGTGGCAAGCTTAGGTTGATAAGGTGGCAAGGCTAAAAAGATGAGTGGCGAGTCTAGTTCTTAGAGGAGGATACTTGCTTCTTCTCTTATTGAGACATCTAGGGTTGATTCATCTCTGTAATGAAGAATAGTTATGATGACTATATTAATTAGGGGACACCTAAGCCTTATGACTCAACCAAGCATTAATGCACTAAGGTCCAAGAGCATTTAATGTATTCTTATCTTCAAGCCAAGAAGTCTTTGGATTGGCTTGCTCCTCAAGTTGGGCATGCAACCCTCTTCCCTTCCAAGTTGGGTGCGTGACCCTCTTATCCTAGGGTGAAAAACAATTTTTAGCAATTCCCGAAATCAACATTGTTACCTTATCAAATAGGCTCAAAAAATTACAAATTTTAATATATTGTAGAAGATCTTAAACAATATTTTTTTATGAAGGAAGCGTAGCCAAATTCGTTTTTTGGAAAGAGCAACAAATCACTGAACATAACCCAAAAATTTGTCCGTCAAGCAAGTTCAATGGTCGGAGAGAAAGACCCATTTTGAAATCCAACTTTCACAAAACTCTTTGAAATTTTTATATGTTGTAGAAATAGATATCCTTCAAAACTTTTAAGAATGAAGTATGTCCAAATTCGAAAGGCAAAATTTTATAAAAGTTCCAGAAGGCAACCTGATCATTGTTTTTACTACACTGGGCAGGTTCCAACCGTTAAATGATCAAGCCCTATGTAGCTTAAACTTCAAGTCTTCTTACTAGGCTTATGACTCACCCTCTCTTAATGTACAAAAATCCAAAGTTTCATGATTATCTCCCAAGGGGAAGACCATTTATGCCAAGTGTAGCATTAATTAACTACCTTCCAAGAGCATTAAATGCATCAAAGGAAATATCTAAACTTGAAGGTCATCTCATTGGGTTGGATTTAATCAAGTCTAACTGCGACCGACTACCTTATTTGGCCCGAGGTTTGCATGTAAGCCATGACCAAATGGAGCTTGGATGCAACCACGCTCAATCGGCAAAACTGAGCTTGAGCTCCCCTTTACCGAGTCAAAGGGACTTGTGATTGGGTCCACTGGCCAGTCATTAAGCCAGTCGACTAATCCTGAAGCCAATTTTGTGGCTTATTAGTCGAGATCAAAACAAGGGTCAAAATTGAGAATGTTACAAGAAATCACCGACGTGAAAGCCAGTTGTCTTACATAGTATAACCAATATTGACGTGGACATTTTTAAATAACTTTTTTTCCTTTGTTTTTTCTATTCTTTCTCCTTTGCACTGTGGCCAATCCTGCCATAGCTAGCAACTAGCCATAACCGAGGGCCGATGAGGGCGTCACGGCCCTTGTCGGAGGCCACAAGGACAACCCTTTCCAAATCCGACGAGGATCGTGCCCTCGCCAGATCTGGCAAAGGTAACCCTCGTTTGCAGTTGACAAGGGCCGCTATGCCCTCACTAGCCATGGCTAGTATTAGCCACAAGGCAAAAGAGAAAGAACCTAAAAAAAAAAAAAAGAATATATAAAAAATATTTAAAAATGTTCACATTAGCATTGGCTATGTCACTTCTGGTCTAAATTAGCCCGATGAATTGAATTGGTATAAATACAAAAATATTTATGACTCAATCAATCAAATTAAAAGGTTTAGGACTTTTTTTGGTACTTTTTGCCTTTTCAAATCTGCAACATTAGTTTCAATAAGGAGAAAATGAGCAGTTGCTTCATGAGGGCAAGACTGGAATTTGAAATTATTGATAAGACAAAGGGGGAAAAAGTCATTAATAAGATGATTTTCAGCTTTGTCAATATTAGCAATGCTCTCAAAAAAGAATTTCACCAAATGCCTCTGAATAATTACTCACGGGACTCTTAAAGGTCCGAAGTCCGAAAGCTGAACCAAAATGCAGCTGTTATGTGATTCATAAGAGCGAGAACTTAAGTAAAATAAAAAGAAAACAAGAAAAGAAAACTCACGGCACCATGCGCCGTACTCCATCCTGTGGCCCCAGCATGATGCGTGCGAAATCAATAGTTGAGAGTTCACTAACTTTATTTTAATCAATAGCTAAAATAGGTAGAGAGTATAGTGATAGCAAGTTCTTGGCGTGAAGAACGGAGATGGCTGTGCGAGACACGGAATTTGGCACCCGAAAACACACCCTATCATTGAAAGCTCCTTATTTTAAGGGAAGCAAAGCATCTCTCTCTCTCTCTCTCTCTCTCTACACCGCTATCTCAGCCACAAGGCATGCGAGATCCCATACCCTTTTAACTTAATTTGGTGCTTCTTATTAATAAAAATGTGTAATGCCAACACCTTGGTTTAGTACTAATATATTCATATGGTCACATTCATATGTGTCAGGTAAAATTATATCGACAGACTAGGGAGCTTACATAGCCCTTAACACTACGATGAGTAGAAGATATTGTCCTACCTATGAACTTATTTTTTGAAAATATAATTATGTATATTTTCATCATAATGGCCTAAATATATTGACTTTTTAACTAATTGCGTGGTGTAAAGCTATTTATTCATTTGTCAGGGATAACAACGCCAGATTATGTCTATCCATTCTATTTATTTATTTCCAACGTCTCTTGCTTCCACGATAATTGCGACACGACTTGTGATTAGGACCTGGTATCTCACCTTTGTTTACTTAAGCAAACAAATTGCCTCCTTGTTTTTCTTCTTTTCTTGTCTTTTTCCCTCGTGAATAAAATAATTGCACTCTTTTTCTAAATATCTTGTGCTAAAAACACATTCCAACGTGTGGTGCTATTAAGTCCGTATATCTCACGCGTGAAGGACCTAATACCGAGACGAGACGACAGAGACCGGTTAGGGGTAAGCCAAAGGTGATGGATAAGCTGAGGTAGTGTTCCTTGCGAAAGAAGACATATAGAAAGGAAAAAAATAAACGAAAATAAAAGAAACAGAAAGCGAAAATAATAAAGAGGAGAGAAATCCACTTAAGTAATTAAAAGAAAATTTCAGTTTGTTGCGAAGTTAAGGTAAGTGGACCAAGTGTGATATATAGTTTCAATTTAAATTATTTTTTTTAATTTTTTGGGAGAAATGTCTCATTAAAATTCCATATTAAGATGACCAGAGTGTAGATGTTTAAAGCCAAATAGAAAATAGTGACAAAGTATTTATGGTAGCTCAACCCCAATTAGGATTTTTTTTTTTGTCAGTCCTACTCTATTCCTACTCTACACTCACTCTCAGACTTTTGTTCTACCTCTTGCAGGGCGTGGGAGTCGAAACCCACTCCTGAAACTTACACGTCCCCACCCCACCCACCCACCCCCCCCCCCCCCCCGAGAAGGTGGGGATTTGAACCCCTCACCTCCCTATTCCATGTTGGAAGGGTGGCCATTGGGGCGAATCCCAGTAGTTCAATTAGGGTTGAATGATATGTATTTATAGGAGTGACTAATTACATAAAGGGTGATAGAAACATAATCATAGAAATATCCAATAATACATATAAACTACATATTAATACTCCCCCTCAATCCGAAATAGGCGTAATAACTAAGAGATTGGATCTTAATAGCACGTGATGTAATCATAGAAATATCCAATAATACATATAAACTACATATTAATACTCCCCCTCAATCCGAAATAGGCATAATAACTAAGAGATTGGATCTTAATAGCACGTGATGTAAACTAGATAGTCGCTTGGTTAAGATATCTACCAACTGATTTATTGTAGACACATGGCAAACACGGAGACGCCGGAAGCAACCTATTCTTGAATAAAATGGTAACCCAACTTACTGCGTTTGGTACGAGCATGAAACACAAGATTGATAGTAAGATAGGTGGCAGAGATTTTGTCACAATAAATGGTAAGAGGACTATAAAGGTGGACCCCGAGCTCACAAAGTAAATGACGAATCCAAATAGTCTCAGCAACATAGTGAGCGGCAACACGATACTCAACCTTTCTACTAGAACGGGCTACTGTGGGTTGCTTCCTAGCACTCCATGAAACGAGATTGGTGCCTAGAAATACACAAAACCTCGAAGTGGACTGTCATGAATTTGAGCATCCAGCCCAGTCTTCATCCACATGAGTAGTCAATGAAGTGGGAGAACACCACTCAACAAGCAATCCATGGGTGGAGGTGCCAGCTAAATATCAATATATACGTTTGATGGCTTGAAGATGATATAATATTGGTTGATGCATGAATTGACTAACTAGATTCATAGTAAAACTAATATTTAGTCTAGTCATAGACACATATTGTAGTGCACCAATCATTTGTCGACACAACATAGGAGAAGCAAGAACTTCACCATTGTTAATTGACAATAGAAGGCTAGAGGAGTAGATACAAGCTTAACCTTAACAAGGTCAAACTTGCGCAAAAGGTTATCAATATACTTGGCTTAAGAAAAAAGCATACCGTCATAGTAGGGATGAGCCTCAATGCCAAAGAAATATTGAAGTGGGCCAAGATCCTTCATAGCAAATTCTTGAAGAGTCGAGTAATCAAATATCATAATAACTCAGGAGCATCATCGGTGATAAGGATATGATCAATATATGGGAGAAGATACATACAACCTCGAGAAGAAACATAGATGAATAAAGAAGGATGGACCTTACTTGCCATGAAACCCATAGATAATAAAAAGTGGTTAAAATGATGAAAGCATGCATATAGAACTTGTTTTAAACCATAGATGGCTTTCTAGAGATGGCACATGTGATTTGAGAATTCAGGATGAGAGAAACCGGGTAGCTGGCACATGTAAACTTCCACACAAAGGATGCCATGGAAAAAGGCATTCTTAACATCAAGTTGACGTATGACCCATCTGGAAGAAATCAAAATAGAGTGAACAATCCAAATTGTAGTGAGTTTAACAACCGAGCTAAATGTCTCATCATTGTCCAATCCGACTTGCTACTTAAATCCATGTGTATCGAGATGAGCTTTGAAGCATTCCACAATACCATCAAATTTTTCTTTAATCTTAAAAACCTAATTCACACCTGACTAGATTCTTAGAAGGTTCAAGTGGTACAAGAACCCATGTGTGATTAATGACCAAGGCATTAAATTCATCTATCATGGCTGCTTTCCAACATGGGTCAAGAATGGTCTTAGAGTAGCAAGTTAATGCCTCTTCATGAAAAGAATGAGAGAGATTAAAAATTTTCCTAGGTTTAGAAATTCTAGATTTGGCACGAGTCTACATAGGATGAGTCAAAAGAGAAGAAATGAAAGTGGGGAGCTAGATGGAGAAGTACAAAGGATTTGCAGGTTTGTTATGGGTGAAAAAATGATCAAGAGAGGAGTGGGATGAGGACACAATGAGTGGATTTGAAGGGAGGGGAGGAGGAGGCGAAAAAGAATTGGAAATAGGTTGGGTAGGTCGAGAGGATGAGAGAGACAAATTAGGAGGTTGAGCTAGAGAAGAAGAAAGAGGCGGATGAAAGGCTTTAGGGTCAAAAGAGATAGAAGGAAGAATAAATTGATTGAAGTAAACAAAAAGTGAAGGAGGTGATATGGAACGATTGGTTAGGGACTAAGCTTTGAAGGTTTTGACAAAAAGGGAAAATTCTGCTCATTAAACCACTAATAAAAACATGATCACTCAACTAATCAAGGCTACGATAGCCTTTATGATTTGATGTATACCCTAGAAATACACATGGCACCAAATGAGGTGCTAGCTTATGAGAGACACGAGATGGAAGAAAAGGATAACAAGCACACCCAAAAACCTGAAAGAATGAGTAATCAAATTTGAACCTAAATAAATAGTGGAAAAGAGAAATATTAGATATGACAAGAGTGGGAAGTCGATTAACAACAGTGAAAAGAGCATCGACCCAATATAAATGAGGCATATGAACATGGATTAATAAGGTTTGAGACATTTCAACCAAGTGTCTGATTTTGCAATCAAATAGACCATTTTGAGATGGGGTGGTTGGACAAGAAAGATGTTGAATGATACCATTTTCACATAAATATGCTTGGAATGCATTATTGGTATATTCACCTGCCCCATCAATTTGTAAAAATTTAATTTTGGCATTACACAAATTTCAATAAAACGATGAAAGCAATGGAAACGTGTAGGCACTTCGGATTTATTTTTCATGGGAAAAACCCAAGTAAACCAAGAATAGTCATTAATGAACAACATGAAATATTTGAAATTAGAATTAGATAGAATTGGACTGGTCCATACATTAGAATGAATTACATCTAAAGAAAAGGATGTGCGATGACTAATAATAGACTCAAAAGGTAATCGATGAGATTTGTCCACAAGACATAACTCACATGATACCAACTTAGAACTAGAATTGCAAACACGATTCAAAACATGTTTATAAGATGAGAATGCCAGCAAGTGAGTGAAGTAGAAGAAGCCACGATAGGATGCAAGTGAGATGACATCATTGAGTTGGGAATTGAATAAAGACCATGAGAAGAATCAACTTAAATGAGAGCTACGTTGGTCCTTCAAAGAAAAAGATAAACAAAGCACAAGAATTTTTATGGCAAAGTTGAGCAACTGAGAGGAGATTGCAAGCAAGATAAGAACATGGTAGACAGGAGATAATAGTAAAGATTGAAACCGGTATGTAAGAAGGTTTCACCAACTTGCTTGATAGGCAAATAAACGACCATCACCAACCGAGACTTTCGTCAAATCGTAAAAGGGTCTAGGATTAAGGATCTTACCAATATCAGGTCATGTGTGCTGATGCTTTGTTGTCAAGATACCAAGTTGAATTGGAGATCTCACTAAGGGATAAAGGTAAGAAGGAGTACGATAGATCAACAATCATAAAGGCATGATTAAATTGTTGTCGACATTGTAGCACGATGTGTACGACTCTATTATAGATTTGACAAGTAAGATGAGGCTTAGATCCGAGAATTATGCTCTGTGTGAATAGAGGAATATAGGGTTTCGAACTACCATGAGGTTGACCAGAGGATGGTGAATTGAACCGATCATAGAAGATTGCTAACTTGGTTGATCACACGAGAATCGTCCACCTTGCCCTTGACCAGATCTGTGACCTCTAGAAGTACGTCCACCTCAAGATCCTCGAAATGGTGGACTGGGAGTGGCATGATCAATCAAAGCATGATGAACACCATATGCAGATTATGCATTAGATTTTTGGAGAAATTGTTCATCTTGGAAGAGGAGACACTACTACAAATCACCAAAAGAGAGAATTGTTGGGCCATTTGTGACCACGGTGACAAAAGGATCGTACTCTAATGGGAGCCCATTGAGGGCTTGAATCATTAAGTCCTTATCAGAGATGGAGCAATTGATTGCAGTGAGAGGGTCCGTAATTGACGTCAGATGCTAGAGATAGTTAAATATTGATTGATTGGGTTTCTTCAGCATTCTGAAAATCAAGTTTTAGACCAATTTCCTTGGCCACGTAGCAATTAGTAAAACGTTGTCCTAGAGCAAGCCAAATCTCTCAAGATGTCCGAAGGACGTGAACTTCACAGAAAATCTTGACAGTGAGGGTCAAATTGATCAAACTGAGAACACATTGATCTATCTTTACCTAGGTGGAATAAGAAGTATTGACCACTGCAGTGCTATTTTGATTATTGATAAGTTTCAGCAAATATGGAAAAAAATCATCCACATAGCCCGATAGATGTTGCAGATTAAATAAGATTTAAACTGAAACTTTCACAAAAGATAATTATCTACGTCAAGTTTGATGGAGATGAGACTTGTGATATTGGGAAGAATAAGAGACAGCGAGGATGATTGCTCAACTGTAATTGATGCAGCAGCAATGGAGATCAGAGCAGCAGAAAAGGAGTAAAGAGATACTATAGAAGAAGAAAAATTTAGAGATGTATTGGACATTGTTATGGTAATAATTGGAGCAAAGGAAGTATTGATTTGGGGGAGAGATGTTGAAGAATTGGATGCATTTTTATGTTCTTATGCCATGTTGATGTTTAGAGTCGCAAAGAAAATAGTGACAGAGTGTTTATGGTAGCTCAACCTCAATTAAGATTGAATAATATGTATTTATAGGAGTGATTAATTACAGATAGGTACTAATAAAAACATAATTATAGAATTATCCAATAATACATATAAATTACATATTAATGCAGAGTTCAACGCATTGCTATTGGAGCTTGTTTAGAGACTACATGGGAAATATGATTGACTGGCAACTGCTTTGCTAAGGATTGATTTTTTGCAATTCCATTAGAGAACTTTGTTACCCCGATCATTGTGGCATTGCTATGCTATAATGCTCATGGTAAACCCTATTCATCTATGGCTATATAATCTTTTGCTATAATCCCCTTTAAGATAACCCCAACACTTCTTTGAACACTCAACTAATTTTATTGAGTTAAAATAGCCCATATTCTCTCAACCAAAAAAAAAAAAACCGGATAGTACTATCTAAGAAAAAAAAAAAGGCTTGTTTGTGTTCTTAATGTTTTTGCGCAAATTCGTTTTCTTTACTTGAATAAATCTTTTTCTACATTGAAAAAGTCCAAATCCGAGGCACGGTCAAAATAGAGGCAACTTGATCAAGGGTATATATCCTTCCAGCATTTACTAATAGGTTATAAAGCAAATCCAAAGATAATACAAAGCTGCGTGATGTTATTAAGATTAATCGTAATTATCAATGTTAAACAATGGACAAAATCGCAATTCAAAAGATAGCGATATAATAATAAAGGGCGATTACTAACATGTCTAGTACTTTCCCAACACAAATTCAAGATGCTACATTACGATACTTTAAATTCAATTTTTTTTTTTCCTATTGGACCAAATGTTTGACCCGATCATTGTTAGTTTTTGATAAAATTTTAGTGTTTGTCGTGCATGATGAGTCGTTCTTTGCGAGGGCCTACCGTGACAATAGGTTGTGCAATCGAGCAGAATTTGATGTTATTTTATCAATGATGATCTTGCTCTTGCTCCCCCTGGCAATCTGCAAGAAAACAAAAATACAGGGTGCTATTGCTATTACAACTTTAAAAGAACTTCTTGTCCTTATTACAAAGTTTCGGTAAAATTAATGTTCAAACCACACTTTTATTCCCTGAGCATATGTTCTGTCACATTCACGCAAATGGTCAAGAAAGGGTAAATTCGCTTGTAAAAATCTATGCCATTCGGAGTAAATCCGGTTTATGTGATAATGGCTTTTTGTATTTTCATGTAAATAATGTTTTCCTATAAAAAAAAAGACCGTTATGGATATAAATCACTTTGGAGAATCAATATGATCACTTCACTTTTCTTAAATGTCTATTTGTATGCAGAAAATAAGCAATTCGGAAAGTTTTCCTAATTGTGACGAACTTTCTATCTAGGAAAATATTTTGATCATAAGAACAATATATGTCTATGCAATTTTTTAGGGAAATTCAAAATAAGGACATGAAGTAGATATATAAGTTTCAATTTAGAGCTTGACTTCACTGGATATTTTCATCAAAAGATAATTTTAATTTTAATTTTTTTTCTCTTTTCTTTTCATTTTCTATTTCCTCTTTTCCTCTTTTTTTCTTTCCAGCAAATGCCAAGGGCCTACAAGCCCTCTTCGGCCACTAGCAAGGGCCGCAACCCTTGCTCAAGCCCTCGTTAGCTATGGGCGAGGCGACCCTCATCCAAATCTGACAAGGGTCGACCTTGCCTAAGGCGGGGATAGCCCTCACCTGTGGTCGGTGAGGGTGGCTCTTGCCCAACCCTCTCCAAGCATTGTTGGTGACCAAAAAAGAAGAAAGAGAAAACTAGAAAAAAGCAAAAAAAAAAAAAAAAAAGGTAAAAGGACAAAAGGGCCTTTGACCAACTGGAAAATCGGGCAATTTTTTAGAACTGGCATAACCTCACTTCTAGCTTTTAGTTGAAACAAAATCCACTCTAAACTCTTATTTGAGAAAATGAAGACACTTAAGACTCCTATTTAGAATTTTCCCTACATATGGAGAAAAAAAATTTGACAACTTATTTGTCTAAGGTGATATAACACAATCCAATTAAGAATTATTTTTAAAATTTTTGATTTTATTTTTCGTGTGACAAGTTGAATCACCTTCCAAATTGCTCCTCCTTCTCAAGTTTTTGAATCCTCATAGCTGTAAAGTTCAACAAAGAGAGATTCTTGAAAAATATTGCCAAAACAAATGGATTAATCCTCACAAGGCCTTTGAATTTCTATATTAAATGACATTACATGCCTCATCTACAATATCTTGGCATTTAAAATTTAAGGAAGTCGCAAAAGAATGAGGAAAAATTACATAATTAGCAATTGATAGTTGCCGGTGACTTGTAATTCTCTAGCATAGCCTGGTCATGTTCATCATCGGTCATAAACTCCATAGATCATATTCATCATCGCGTAATTTCGAATTTCAGGACTTAAATTGTTGGTCATTTCAATTAATCTACGAGCAGTAACGAGGTAGATACTCAGAGAAATCAGAACGCTATCGATTTAATGGAAGCTTACAAAAAGAAGCGTTTGTGTTTTATTGATACAATGGACATTACACTGCAAGTCTCCTTCTACATAGCATGATGCTGCTAAAGAAACGCTTTAGTTAACCCTGCTAGAGCTACAACTGAAAGTGTAAGTGTGATTTGATGTCAAAGCAAACTCCTAGCCATACAGCGTGAGAGCTGAGAATCGTTCCGTTCTCTCTCTTTTCGGTTTTCCGGGGCAGACAAAGAATGATTAGCTGTTAAAAAAAAAAAAATTAAACCTATCAGTGAGAAAAAGAATTCCTCCTGTCGGGCGGTTGGGAGCGACGATCATGTTCCAGTTCGGCGTGAAACTCAGTTAAGCACGGAGAAGGCATGGAAGAGAGGATCCCAGGAGGCGTTGGCACCACCCGGGAAGTTGCTTTCATAGTGAAGCATCTGCTGCTCAGTGGGCCAAGCACATTCCATGCCCGTTTGATGATTGTTTTGAGACATCGGCATACTCATGGAGCTTACTTTCCAGCTCCTACTCGCCGACAGTTCGGCGGAGCATTGATCTGTGTAGGGCGCACTGATGCTTGTCCCAGCAGCCTCGGAAATCAGCCACGCCTGTGGCGTGAAGATGGTGTCGCTGATGGTGGTGCCGTGATTGAATAGGCCATTCTCCAGGACTGGGTTAATATTGGTGTCCCAGGGCACTTCGAAGGATGGCTCGCTAGACCACATAGCGGTGCTCGTCATCGCCACACTTTGGCTGGGGTGCTGAAATTGGATCTGGGCATGAACTGGCGCGACTCCGTGCCGCTCTTGATGGTCGTAGCTAGGGATGCATTCAGGATTTTGTCTCTCGGTCTGGAGGGACGCCGAGTTGCCGGGATTACCCTGTGCGGGATTGGCCAACCTATTAGAGGCAGGAGCAGTCGGGGCGGACGAGACTCGGGGCTTGTCCGTGCTGGTCCTGCAAGATGAGTTCACCATGACTTTCGGCTGGGCGGGCCAGTTGCTCAGGGGCGGAAGCATGTTCCGTGGCTTCCCGTCAAACAGCCTCGCTTTCAACGCACCCACAAGCCCTTCCGCCTCATTCGCATTCCCGCACATCTCGTCAAACGAGAAGGGCACCAAGTTATCCGTGATGCAGCTGCCTCCGCTGCCATTCCCGCCGCTCGAGTTCAGCTCGGACTTGGGCAGCTCGAAGTTGGTCCGAGCATTGGCCCCGCGCAAGGCCCTGGCAGCCTCATCATAGGCCTGCGCCGCATCCTCGGCTGTGTCAAAAGTCCCTAGCCAAAGCCTAACCTTTTGCAACGAGTCTTTGATCTCCGCCACCCACCTCCCCGACGGCCTTTGCCTCACTCCGACGAACTTATGGTGGCCTCGGGACGAGGACTTCTTCCGGCCCCTTAAACTTCCTTCTGGCATGCCCATTTTTTCCTCGGCCGATTGGAATCGGTCCTTTTTTTAATCGAACTAGCCCTATTTCCGAGGTGGTTGATGTTTATAAGAGCCCTTGATGAATCTAGCATCTGCAGGACTTGAGAAATGGACAAGGAGGAACTGGCCAAGCTCCATGCGTTGGATTGATTGTGACATTACCATTGCAGACTAACGTCGTTCATATCGACCCAAAATCTAGAATTGAATAAATATTGCAACTGGTTAAAATCGACAACGTAAGTGCTGAGGAACTTCTATACATAAGCAGACAGAATTTGACAGTTCTTTAATATATTTTTGTACGTGTGGACTGGGCAATATGTCAAAAAGGTGAGACGCTCAATGTGTCCTTGTGGAATACCAATTCAAAGGAAACCATTTCAGTACCTATCACTATCGATCTGAGACAATCTGCCTGATGAATTCTTCGTATTGACAAGATCTGCGCTGCAAGGTACCGCTAGATTTGCACATACATGTCAGTTTTATGTCCGCAATATGCCTGGCACAGTATTTTCGTGATGGTAATAACGTGGGACTAAAGCCCGTTTGGAGTAGTCGAATCTACCGTGACTAATGAAGGCGAAATGAAATTAACAAGGAACATTGAGATAACAGCACGAATTAGACAAGTGAAGAGCACATACTTTGGTAATTCACTGGTCAACCATGAACTTGGCTGAGGTAAGAAGATTGGGTCGCATTAGGCCATGAAGACATCAATATGTCCAGTATTTTTCACTCGGTTTCGAATTTACTAGCCAAATTATGTTTAGCACTAATCCAATTGAGTGGTCATATTGTTTCGATTCATGTCCAAAGTTTTGGAATAAAATTTGGGTTCCACGATAGTATTTCCAGGTTGGGTTTGATAGGAACCAACAATTTTAGACTAAGCTCCTAGTGAACATCTGCATTCGATGTAGAATCCTAGAGTATAATCCGAACTGGGAATTCAGGATGAGAGAGAAGATCAAGCAGAGAAAATACCTAGGAAGCTGTCCGTCTTTTAGCCATCATATGCCTTGACGAACTCAGTTAAATCCTTGGGTACAATATCTCATTTTTGTGCCAGTAATTGATTTCAATTTGCCAAAAACTGGTAACTACGACACCGCAAGAGAATATAGTTGATCGATACTGCACAGTAGAAAAGCAATTTCCACTTCATTCTTTAGCTGATTTTTTTCCATAAAAAACCAAGCATCATATCGTCACTCTAAAGCGACGAACTAATCGTAGGGCTTAGTCCGTCTCTCTTTTGAATTACACAGCTACCTTCTCGTTCATCACAGTCACTCCTTTTGTACCCAGCATCTTAAACCTCAGAATTACCCTCCATACCTCGGGTCCACTACAAAAATTTACCGTGATATATTGGACTAATGCAACATGAAATTGTAACGGTGACAAAAATCTTCTCCCCGAACATGCAACACTCAAAAATTCTATGCAAGAGGACTCAGACTGATGATTTGAGAAGCAAAGAAAACATATGAATGGGTTTGCCACCATATAGATGAGAAACAAATGGTAGACAACCACCAAACCTACTCAAAGATTATTCAAAGCACCAATCACGCGATAATTTTCACAGAATAAGACATTTCTTCACATAGAAAGGTGAAAGGGCGACTAGCGTTGGTACTCCTATGATCGTCATTATACGAGTTCCATACTCTACACACCCCGTAAAATGTCTAATCTGACAGATAACTACTGCCTAGAAAGGTGTGCCCATCACCACATGACGCAGTCCATGACAATGCAATTGAAGGATCAATTTAGCACAAGGGTCATTCACAGATTAACCAAGAAGCAATTCGTATCTGAACCTAGGACCAAGGCTTCTTCATACTATTTGGGCATGAACAATGCAACTTGTACCACTCGGCCAGCTGCCTGAGTAACAAGTCTCGTAAACAGGACATAAAATAGGGGCTAAAGTTTCAGTTGAGAACCAAAGCAAACAACACATTCAATTGAACAGCAGATATAACCGACGGCTAACAACAGCAACAAAATAACATTTCAAACATTTCCCCTGTTCCCAAAACATAATAATTTCTAGACATCCGTCTACCATTCCTAGAAATAACTATCACTGCAAAGTAGTACTTACCATAATATTAACAAAGGCTGGCAAGTTATGCGTCCCAAAAGGTTTAGGAAGTCCCACAGTAGGAAACATCAGCCATTTGATCCTGAAGACTGACCACGACCAAATTATCTTTTGCCAGCAAATTGATCTCAATTACCACCTCGGCCACCACCCCACCCACTTCTCCCACCTGACCATCCTTGGCCCCCATCAGATGGTCTCGGCTTCTCCCAACTGCTCCCATCTGCATCATCCATATTCCCTGACCCTCCTTTCTTCCAACCACCGGAACCCTCTCCTCCATCAGAACTCACAGTTTTCTTCCAACCATCACCACTGGTTCCACTTCCCTGCCCAGCCCAGGAAGACCCACCACCTTGTTTGCCCCATGAAGAATCTCCACTTTCTTTATTTGAAGATCCTCCATTTTTGTTCCAAGACCCACCCTCAGCGTCATCTCTGTTTCCAGACCAACTCTTATTCCAACCACCAGATCCTTCTCCTCTGGAACTCTCAGTTTTCTTCCAACCATCACCATTGTTTCCACTTCCCTGCCCAGCCCAGGAGGACCGATCACCTTGTTTGCCCCATGAAAAATCTCCACTCTCTTTCTTCCAAGAGCCTCCATCTTTATTCCATGACCCTCTGCCAGGGTCATCTTTGTTTCCCGACCATCCCTTCTTCCAATTACTGTACCCTTCTCCTCCACCAGAATTCTCAGTTTTCTTCGAACCATCACCATTGTTTCCACTTCCCTGCCCAGCCCAGGAGGACCCACCTTGTTTGCCCCATGCAGATTCTCCACTTTCTTTACCAAGAGAGCCTCCATTTTTATTCCATGACCCACCATCAGAATTATATTTGTTTCCAGACCATCCCTTGTTCCGACCACCAGACCCTTCTCCCCCAACAGAACAGTCAGTTTTCTTCCAACCATCAACATTTTTCCCACTTTCCAAACCACTCAAAGAAGAGCCTCCATCTTGTTTACCATAGGAAGAATCTTTATCTTGTTTATTCCAAGAGCCTCCGCTTTTGTTCCATGACCCTCCAATGGCATCAGAAGCCTTTGGCTTGCTCCACTGGTCCATCTCCTGGCCAGTAGATCCACCTTCATTCAATGCATCCGCACCAGAATCTGCATTTCCAGTGTCGCAAGATTCCTCGGATTTTTTCCTGCTCCTCTCAGCGTTGCTTGTGAATTTGTTCTTTCCCCATGGTGCAGCACTGGAAGAAGACTTATTAAGGTTTCCAATCATATCATCCCACTTGTCATCCCCAGCTCTTGAAGTGTCTCCTGCGTGTTCATTCCATGAAGCATTTTCACCTTGTTTGTTCCATGAAGACCATTCAGAAGAAATCTTTGGCTTGTTCCAGCTATCAGTTTGATTGTTGCCACCAGATTTACCTGTGCTCCATCCACCAGGTCCTGAATCCCCCTTCTCTTTCTCCCAGGAGTCCTTGGATTTAGCCCAGTCACTCTTCGAACCTTCTTTGTTCCCCCAGGAAGATGCAAAATCAGCTTTCAGTTCCTGATTGCCAGAGTTACCTCCAGCATCATTCCAAGATCCTCTAACCGGTTTACTCCAGGATGATCCTTCATCTTGTTTACTCCAAGATCCTCCATCTTGTTTATTCCAAGATCCTCCATCAGTGCCAAAAGATTTGGGTTTGTTCCAACTGCCTCTTTGATTGCGGCTCTCATATCCACCATTACCCCCAGAAGAAGAATCCACCTTTCTGTTGCCCCAGGATCCCTCCGAGCTTCCCCATCCACTGCCTGAACTTTTTTCTTTAACCCAAGATGCAGCACCATCACCTGGAGCAAATATCACAATCTTCCTGAAACCAACTGATTTTTGACTAAATAAATTTGACAAGAGGAAAGTCTATGGCAAAAAGAAACCAGATGAAGGCATAATGAAAATAAGCAGAGGTTCACCTGACATTATAAACTAGTAAAGATTGAAGGTGAAAAGATCTTCAATCTCTACAACAAATTACGAACATTAGAGAAATGTAAATGTTCTTGAGTTTTCCTGTTCTCATTGTTCCCAAATTTACTACAAAAATTTTCATCCATGAAGTTTGCTTGTTGCTTATTCAGTGAAAATTTAAGGATATGTATCTGACAAACTAAAATTACATAATAAAATATGTGCAATAATTTTTTATTGATGAAACCTATTCAGAGTATTCAAAGAGAAATGGTAATATACTGCAGTGAAAGTAATGCCGTGCAGGGCATATAAATGATGACAATTTATAAGACAGGATAATCTCACAATATATAATCAAACCACTAAATAAACAGGTAGAAAGATATCCCCCTAAAAACTGACTTTAATTTTGCCGAGCAAAATAAATCAATAGTACTTAATCGTCCAGATTTCAGGAAAAAATAAGGAATCAATTTTAAAAGTCTCGTCAGCTTATTTCATCTATTGTTTCTTCAACTTCAATACGGTTGACCAGACTTCAGTTGTTCTATGCAATCCTTGACTTTGTTGTAGTATACTTTCTTCTTTCTCTTTAGTTTTGCGGTATCATTAGTAAAGTAGTGGCTGGTGTTTTGTCTGTTCACTGAATTAAACTCGTGATTCGTTTTTTTTTTTTTTTTTTGGTGAATAAAACTCATGATTCTTTATACCTACATAATGTAAACAATCCCCCATCAAGGTTCTATAATCTATAACAGAATGTACTCCAGTTAGCAGTACATGGACCATCTAAAAAGGCTCAGAGTATTTGCAGCAGACCTTCATTTTTCCATCCAGATGACGAATCCTGACCGTATGATCTTCCTCTTCCAAAACGACCACCTTGTTGACCACCTCTTCCTCTTCTCCCACCTGATCCACGACCCCCATCAAATGTTCTCCGCCTCTCCCATGAGTCTTGCTTATTTGAATCATCTTTCTTTTCCTTCCCCCAATCTCTGCACCCTTGATCTCCACCAACAGTTTGAGATGTACTCCATCTGTGACTTCGGTCCTCATTTCCTTGTTTGTCCCATGAAGATCCTCCAGTTTGCTTACCCCAAGAAGAACTTCCATCTCCTTTCCCCCAGGAACTGCCATCTTCTTTATGTGCGTCAGCTTGCTTACTCCATGATGAAACCCCATCTGCTTTACTTGTTTCATCCCAATAATGGTCAGCTCGTTTGCCCCATGTAGAAGAGCCATCTTTCTCATTACCATCATCTAATTTACTCCATGAAGAAACTCCATCTTGTTTCTTCCACGAAGAAACCCCTTCATCTCTCTTTAATGATGAGCCCTCATCAGCTGCATTCCAAGAACTTCCATCTGTTCTCTTCCAAGAACCTCCAGCTTGTTTACCCCATTTATCACTTAAATCCTTGTTCTTCTCTTCCAAAGCTGCAGCCTCACTAGAGGAATCAAGATGACTTTTCGTCTTGAGGTTCACACCACCCCAACTATGAGAATCCTTTGAAGGGTCTTCCACTTTTCCCAATGATGAACTAGCATCTTGATTATTCCAATTATTCCAAGAAGAACCGCCATCAGTGCTAGAAGTCTTTGGTTTGTTCCAACCACCTTTATCCCCACCAAAGGCATTATCCTCCCCTCTACCAAAAGATTCATCCGAATCCTTCTGTGCACTTTTGTTAGTGACATTCCCATCCTTTTCATTCCCAGCTCCAAGTGTTGCATTGCCCCAATTGCCTGCATCATTTTTAGAAGATTGTTGCGATCCTTTACCCCAGCTGCCTGAAGAACTGCCACCAAAACTACCTTTTGTGCTAGCTTTGTTCCACATGTCATCACCTTTTCCCCACCCACTTATTTGATCATCATGAGAGGCCTCTTTATCAGTGGATGCAGCTTTACCCCAAGTGGAGTGCTGTTCTGGAGCCACTTTTCTCTCCCATCCGTTGTCCTCTACATCTACATAATTGTAAACAAAGGGATATGAGACAGTTCAAACACGATGACAAATAGATCAAACAAAGATCAAACATATAAAAATTCTCCTGACCCTTTTTGGAATCAAAACCTGCAGAGCTAGATGGATCTGCAGTTGGAACCTGCATAGCCAAACCATTTTTTGTACCATACTTCTGACATTTGCATTAAATAAAAGGAATGGAAAAGTGAGTAATATACAAAATAACAAGAGCCAGTTTACTAACCGAAAATCCTGAGGCAGAAAAACTAGGCCAGGAACTCCTAGAATAGAGAAGAGGCAATGAAGGATTGTCACAACTACCATTATGTAATTAAAGAAAGAAACAATCTCCCACTGGTACAATATTCATGCAACCACATGCAATGCCTCCAGTAACAACCCAATACTGGATTAACACCTGGACTTAGGCATTTTATACGACAAAAGTTTCACCCATTCTTTGAGATCACTTAGGCAACTAGACTTCGTCTGAGCTCTGAATTCCTAAGATAGAAAGCAAAGTTACATATATTGCACTCAGATCGAGAGGTACAGAATCAGATATTCTAATCATAGAGCTGATGTTCAGTAACCAACAAAAAAATTCCAGAGAGTACTAATAGCACAAAGAACCAAGGACTAAGTGACCAAGCAAAATCACATCAAAGGCATGCAGTCACAATGCTTCATGACAACACTATCACTAACAAACCAGTGAATCAATAAAGTAGATCTTAGAGGCTGCTCTTTGGCTATATGACCAGGCATGTGACTACAGTTGACTTGGTCCACAGAAACATAAAAGTCCATGCTAAAGACATACATTTCAAGCACAAGAGAAAGCAACAGAAGTTCTAAAATTGCAGGGAACGTTTCTTGCATATGGTAGCTTATTTGTTTTCTTTTTTGGTTCGAATATGCACCAAATAAATAGCTACTTAAACCATGAGAGTACCCCGTATCAGATGACCCTCCAACGTTCCAGCCACTGCCACCTGCTGAAGGTCCAGCTCCACCTATCCAATCTACATATAGGAAAGAACACAAAATATTTTATGACACCTAATTTCAATCATTAGGGCATCTCTTTTATAAGTTCTCAAAAACCCAAACCAGTAAGAAATTGAGAAAGGAAAGACATCAAAGATATATGTTCAAAGCAGAGCATTAAAGAACAAAGATCAGAGAAAATTTCCAAACCAAATGAATCAGGAGATGCAAATAGAACCTCCTAACATAATAATTCAAAGATGTGATTTAGTAAAACAATGAATGAAAAACGAACATTTGTTATATGAACAGTACCAATTGGGCGACCTAAGAGATTCACCTGTAGAACATCCCTCATTTCCAGAAAGATCAAATGGTTTTGAGGTACTGGAGTCAGGATCCACCCTATAAAAACCCAAAGAAGTTACATAAGAGCAAAGTACAGGTGCATCTCAGAGTTCAGGAATACTCACAGATCACGGAATATATAAGAATTACCCATTCAATATAGCAGTGCTCCTTCCACGAAGTTCAGCAAGATGCTCTGATTTAACTGTAGCAATAATGACCCATGAAAATGTCACCATGCTGACTGACCTAATCAAAAGAACAAGTTCAAAATGATAAACAAACCTGTAAGAACTTTTTGTTGAGAGTCAAGCTTCACTGTGATGTCAGAACGCCTTACAGCTATGACACGGCAAAGATATCCCTTCAAAGGACCAACCCTGATTCTCAATGTTTGCCCAACCGAGAATGGTCCATCTTTATCACCTCGAGTAACTTCACATAGATGTTAATTACCCAACCACATGAAAGTATGGACACTTACACCAAGTAGTTAGATACTTACAGTCATTGTTTTCCCTCGCTTGCCATGACTTCTTAGGTGACAAAGGGGATTTGGGAGAAGATGGTGAATCATCAAATCCGAAAAAACCTGATTCAGCACCCTGAAAGTGGGAGAGTTTAAAACAGAGAAAAGGAAGAAAAGATCCTCATGTATCAGAAAGGAGCAATACAAAGACACTTGGCACCTTCATATTTTGAAGAGATTGCAGAAAAAGAGAACCTTTTCAGAGCATGCATGAACTGGAGCTTTCATTTTCTCGCAACATTGAGCTTTGCAACAGGTATAACCCCCATTTTCCTCCTCATTCTCATTGTGTAGAAAGACAATCCCTCTGTAGATTTGCTTGACAATCCCTTCCTTATCCTGCAAGAGATGAATCAGAATGCCAAGGTTGAAGTCTGTGCATGCATTAATCAAGAGTAAAATTAGTTAGTCTGCAACTGTGTAGCAACTGCTACAGACCTTTGATGGACCTTCCAGCACCCGAACTGAGTCATTAACTGAAATGGGTTTCTTGTGCTGATCAAATGCTGTAAACTTTCCCTCAAAGGGTCCATTCTTTATATCATGAACACCCACATTCAACACTTTACTTCCCTCTGAGCCCTCTTGAAGGATCTGGACAATGATAAACCAGTAACCGGGAAATAAGAAATAACAACTGTACATATAAGGTTAAAAAGGTGCATCTATAAAAAGAGACAATAAAGTAGACATTAAAAGTTTACCTTGTAACTATCATCTTTGTCAAATCCAACAATAAGACCAAAGTCTTTTCCCCTATAAGCACAATGGATGCAGGTATTCAAATTATATTTAGAAAAAGGAGCAATAGATGCAGAGGCAAAGTAAATGCAAGTGACGGATGCATCATGATCAATTATCACTGCACAAGTAAACAAAGACTCACCCAAGACTGACAAGTTCATATAGTTCGTATTTTTTTGCAGAATTGGAGCTGGATGAGCCATCTCCTTTTTCACCACCTTTATCACACTCTATTGTTCGCTTTTTCTTTTTCTCACCATAAATCTGTGAAAGCCATTCCACATCTCCAGATTCATTATTCTCAGAAGGCTGAAACTTCAATAATTCCTCTTCTGTAGGCATGACACTCCAAAAGCTTAATGCTTCTAATGACATTCTTTTGTATAAATATCCATCCTTGAACATCAATCCATCAAGAACCTCAAAATGTTTGCCAGTATCACGATCGCGCCGAAACTGCATCATAGGACGGAACTCCCTATACACGAGATGGAAAGATATATGTCATAAACCAGAGCTGATAAACTATATCACCTAAGATGTCTATCTTACACTTACTCGAGTTCACTTGAGCTGATTAATTTGGGCGCTGGTACAGCTGTTCTCTTAATAGAAGCACCCCCACCCTGGGGAAAGGAAAATATGCTGAGCACAAATCATGATTACAAACTCATGAAATAAATCATAGTGCCATCAGACTTCACAAAGCAGTAGAAACTCTGTGCTTTAAACAGCCTCCACTAAAATTTTCATGTAAAGCCAACCATTAGTGGCCAGAATTCTTATAATCATAACAAGACAAAGCGTAATGCCTATAAGAATAAAATGAAGAACTTATAATAATGGTCCTTCACGTAGGACGAGGACAAAAGAACTTGCGATGTCGTGCTGCTCTCAAACAAGACAACTGAGTACAAAAAAACCCACAAGAAGTAGCACAACACAATGACAGAGCCACATCAGGATACAAAAATTCAGGATCCAATAGCTGATTGTGAATTAACTGAGGGAAAGATATCCATAGGAGAAAAGCAATATCAGAACTAAGTTAAGTAATTACAAATTTCTCAGCCATCGCCTGTAAGTCGATTCTGGGGATCAACTTCACTGTTGCCCTTCTTCGCTCATTATTTACCGCAACAATCTACAAAACATAAGTTTCAGTGAATAAGTAATAGTTAAATCCAATTACTAATAGCAACCTAACCCCTGAAATCATACCTTTGCAAGGTCCCCCTTGTATTTACCATTCTTCACACGGGCCCATGTGTCCACAGAGACTTCACTGCGATTGCTTCTCAAAGAAAGCAAATGGGAAACTTCGTTTCTCGGAACTGGTGCTATTCGACTAGTATAGATACTACAGAGGCCCCTACATGACTGATATAAGAATGAAAATAACCATTTACCAGTCATTACCATAAATAAACCTTCGAAAGTTTTATAAAAAAAATTAGTGCCGATGACTTCTTTTAGATTGATCCATAAATCAAACAAGAAGACACATAATATGCACATTTTCGTGTACTAACATCCATAAACAAATCAGTTACCTCAATTACATCAGACTGACGGTCTGCTTCAATGTAAATGTAACCTTTAACATGGTCAATAGCAAATGCAGATATAATCTGAATCTTGTTACCCAGTGACATTAAGTCAACATACTTCTGCATAAGACAAAAGGCTGAATTTCTCTCTCGACCAACCTGAAACATTTAATCAATGCGAGAAATCCTATTAGGCAGGAAGAAGATGAAAAGAAACCAGAAAAGATTTGGCTCTATGTCACAGAATAAAGGAAAATAAATATCTACCGTGCATTTAACTTTCCAGACCACTGGATCCTTAACAGAAGGCATACCAGAACCTACTTCAACCGAGTCCTTCGCATCATATTCATCAGCAAATCTTACAAGCGCTGAGCCATCTCTGTAACGTGCTTCCATAATTTTATCAAATTCCTCCTCGAACTGCTCTTCTTTGGGGAAAACCGGAAGGTTATTTGGTTTAAATGCATCATTCTTGAGATTTTGCACAGCATCAACTTCTTCCATGAAACCTGTTACCGAATAATAAACAGCACAATGGACAGAAATAAAGATTAGTCATTTCATAACTCATCATTACACCTCAAGAGGCTTTAAGCTTGCAAACTGTACATGTGCAATTCAACATTGGATCATTGCTCACGACTCAACATAAAATCATCACTACTTCCTAAGGACCAAAACTAGTCTTCACTGTTCAATACCACGAGATTATCCAGAGACTAGTCGGTCCTATGGAAATGCAGAGTCACAAACATTAACCACCACAACTGACCATGAACCTCTAACAAAAAAAAATATGTTCAATTCAACCAAAAGTTTAAAGACTAACATCCCCAGAGCATAAGAACAAGCAAAGAGAAATTTGATTTTGATTATATCAAGTAAATATGATATCCGGCCTCGCAAAGTTGAAATTGACCAAAGACTCTTTGTCTGAGAAGGAGGCGAGGTGAAGAAATTGGACAGTGGGTGAGGAAAATTGTAAAAAAATTCTTGAGAAGAAAAGAGCAGGAAAATTTTGAAATCTTATTCTCTCAACCTCTATTTTCTCTCTTCTCAGATATAGCACACGGGTTAGGAAAAAATCAACTACTCCACAAGCAACTCCAAGTCATGCAATTCTTTATACTTGTGAGTGCAGATGGTAGGAGAGGACATGAAATGCACACTTATCTTCTCCAATGTATTGTCAAGCCAAATCTAGGTCAAAACAACTAATACAACTGCATTCTAAGTAAAGAGAAGTCATTGGCTGAAAGGAAGGCACACCATACAAACATACAAGGATAAATAAAGAAGAAGCTAATTGACTAATCAAATTAAAGCTAACTAGAAAAAGATCAGGCAAAGTTTCCGCACCACGGGACTCTAAACAGCATGCATTTTAGCTCTCACTTCAAATGTTTCCACTCTGTCAAATGTGCTCTTGTTTACATCTCACAAAATATCCACTTTAAGTGCAACCGTTCCTTCTCCAGCTTCCTATCAACTTTAGAGCCACTAAATTAACTTACCGAGAAAGGTCGATGGCTCCACCTATTTAACAACTTCGTACAAAGCTTGCTCATCGCCCTTCTTACATCACCCTACATCATAAAATACCTGGAGAAACTAGACAATCGCAACATCTCCTCACTCTCCAGCGTTAACCAGAAAAAATTATGCAAATTGAACTCTGAGCCGCTTGGATAAAAATATAATGAAGAAAGAATCTTCCGACCCCAAAACCTTCAACTGGATGACTAACTGATAGCAAATTTTCAAAGAGAAACCAACATGCAAACACTAGTCATGATCTCCAGTCGCAAGCGATGATTCAAGCAGAGAACTTGCATTAAGCATCAGCTGCCAGCAAACCACGGCATTCTCCCAAAAAAAAAAAAAATCGAAAAAATCGGAAACGGAAAACCTCAAAGCCCTCCCTTCCCTCACCCTGAAACCCTAGATTGTGAACATTCCAGCATATCCAACCCCATAACCTCAAGCTTCCGGAGAATACAGGACGCAAGCTCAACGTCATCACCCATCTCCACAGTTAGGAATCCGCGACATTGTTTCAGCGCACGCACATACAACCCGCGGACGGAAACCAAAAAACACCGTAAGAACACCAAAGCACAATAAACTCCTCCCCCCCCCCCCAATCCATTCACCGCAATCCTCCCCCCCCCCCCCCCCCCAAAAAAAAACCCTCCCGGAAAAGGCAGAACCGGAATGCACACCCAAATGCGGGCTGTCGCGTAGGAAGGCGCGCGCCAGAGAGAGGGAGAGAAAAGGAGAGTCGCGGACCTTCATCGTCGAAGATGCTGTCGTCGCTGGAGTCGTCGCCGCCGCCGGTCTCGTCGGCGGCGTCCTCGAAGAACTGGAGGACGCCGCGGTTCCTCCGCTTGCGGCCGCCGCCGGTCTTGTCGTCGTCGCGGCGGTCGTCGTCGACCTTCCGCTTGCCGGACGATCCTTTCCCGGCGGCTTCCTTGCCCTTCTTCCTCGCCATTTCGTCGGACACACCCACCGGACGGTCGCTCTCAGGCTGACATTAAGAGAGAGAGAGAGAGAGAGAGAGAGAGAGAGAGCTTTTCAATTTTGTGAGGGAGCCGGAACGACTTCTGAAGAGAGAGAGAGAGAGAGTGGCACCGTAAAAATGTGATCGGACGTTTTTACCTCGATCGCTGCGTGCGACACGTGGCCTGGAAAAATTGACAGAAATCATGTTCGAACTTTAACGCGAAGTGCTATATCTTTCCTAAATAAGTGCTAAATCTAAATCCTTAAACGATATATGATTATATTCGATATTATCCTCCTCGATTCATGTTAACGGATCGTGTCAATTTGACTTTCAATGGTAAGTTTGAATTATGGGAAAAAAATTATAGCTTGATCGAACAAGACTTTAGAATGTTATAGCTTTTATTGCTCTACCATCCTTTTCGGGTAATTATTTTTTGGGAAAGATTCACCAAAATTCTTAATCCGTAGTCAACACACATTTACGTTAAACTTGAAATCTCAAACTGTATCAATCATGACACATTTACTCTAGACTCAAATTTGCATTTATATGACGCATTTATCACTCATCAAAATTTCATTAGATAATTTTTTGGCCGAAACAATGCTATTTTTATTTCATTTCATATTGACACTATGTCAACATTGTTTACTTTTTCGGTATCCATATAGGTATATTTTTAACAGTTCTAATTGATAGAAAATTGACGAAAAATAAATATATCACACAAATCACACAAATACAAATTAAGGATTTCTAATATCATAAAAAAAAAAACTTTACCATAAATGTGTCATGGTAAGCATAATTTAGGGTTTTTATGTGACTTCCGCCCTTTTATATTATTCATTTTGCATAAATTTCCAAGTGAAATGTCATGGCATATAAGATATTACTACAAGCTTGTTTGGAAAAAAGCTATTAAAACACCTCTCCCATTATTTCTTACAAACTTTTTAGAGATTATATTAAACAAATTGAAAGCTTAACAATGACATTTTCACAGGAAGTTAAAATTCACGGATCATATTAAATAAAATAAAATTTTATGAATGATATTACATGTTGGGTCATCATTAAAAGACCATTTGTGTTTTTTTTTTTCTTTTTGGTAAAAACCATTTGTGGTATTATCTCCTCTTGTTAATAGAAATATTATACTATTCATTTTCATGTTAGATCATAATCATACTTTATTATGAAGAAAAATCGCAACATTTCATGTGTTCCTATTCTATCGTCAACTCTTAAAGTTCTTACTCATATGTTAGTAAAATTCATTGCATCCTACTATTTACTCATCTTGTACCTTATTGTCGAGCCATTAGTAACTTGTATTTCATTATATTTATAGGATATTCTCCGTTTAGTCCAACAATCTTTGCAAAAAGTATGTCATTAACACTTTATAAGTACATCTACATAGTTATCATTGTAACATCAATTTTATATCAAGGTAAGAACTCAAGGCTTTGCTAGCTAGAGTAGCACAAGGTTGGAGAAGGGTAGGTAGCTGGAGGGAGAACATTAGTGCGTTTTCCTCTTTTATAGTACTTTCACCTCTTTTGCTCGAGCTTTAATTTCTCTTATTGAATTTGATTTAATGATTTTTCATTATTATATTTTCCATTTAAAGTGACCATCATGTTATAAATGCTTATGTTGACCGTAACAAGATATAGTAATCATTGCTAAGATTATATTCAAATCACTATACTTGGAAAGAATCCCAAGGACAACTTAGGAGATTAGGTCCATATGCCCCAATAATAATCCCGTGCCTGTAGGTGGACGAATTCCATTTCAAATGCAAACTAGTTAATTGAGCCTAAATTTTAAGATACTCGATTGAAGCAGCTTGTGAGTCTAATCGAGTGATCATAACTACTATATTATAAATTTGAATAATACATACACATTAATAAGTATATAGTAAATATTCCAATTATGGTATATTTTGACAATTCAAGCTCAAGTTCGAGCATGATTCTAGTTTTAACTAGAATTTGCTAATTATTAAGTCGGCTTGAATTTGAATTCAATGAAAACTTTATTCAACAAACTCAAGCTCATTAAAAACTTAATTGAGCACTCGAGGCTTCTTTTATTTAATTTAAATCTCCTAAAACTTTTAGAAATCTATAAATTATTTAAAATCAACAAGAGTACATTTATTTCTCAAAAAATGAATGATTCGAAAAATATTTTCAAAAAATATGATTGTTCGAATCAATTAAAAAAAATTAATTGAATGAAAAATATCATTATAGTCGAAGAAATTATTTAGACATAAATTGTTATCAATAATAAAATATTATTCATTAGCCAACAGGCAATATGAGCAACTAATTTTTTGGAAAATCTTTTCTAAATCATTCGGAAAATAAACAGAACCTTAAATTTATATAACTTAATGGTCAAATGAAAAAATTTAAATAATTTCAAATGTTAACAATATGCAATTTCGATGATATAAGGAGTTAATTATTAAGTAACACATATAAGGGTCAAACACTAGCATCGTTCGCAATGACTTGCTTGTTTTCCCTCCTGTTTTTCGGCTCATAGGCCAACTCAAGGTGCTCGGAGAAAGGGAGGAATCTATTATTGTGCATGCAAATTATCAAGCACCATAGTAGATCAGTGTCATCTAGAAGAAGCACGTACATAGAAAAAACATGACCTAAGTTTTCATAGAACATGCCAGTTGGTAGGAGGGGTGGCACGGTACATAGACAAAAACCAAATGAAAAGGAAGAAGTACTTAAAAACATGCTAATTGTCACAGCTGAAACATCCTACATGAAGATAAGCAGGACATCGACAGTCGGGCATACAGCCTAAGCAAGACCAGAGGCAGGACAGTCGGAGTGCACTCCCCAAGTGTTCAATAGCGCTCAAATGAAGATGGGCGGCCTCCCCGGCTTGGGCGGTCATAAGGACCAGCCCTGCTTCGGTAGCTCCGATCCTCGTTACGTGCCGGCCCTCCACTTCCATACCTATCACCACCTCCTCGTGGGCCAGCATCCCTGTCATAGCCTCTATCTTTGTTGAAACCGTTCTGAGGATAACGATCTGAACCACCACCATATCTGTCGCTTGCAAAGCGATCACCAGAGGGGTACCTGAATGATTAGCAGAACACATGTCAACTACAAGTGACGGCATCACTATCACATCACAAGCACATCTTGTCTTACTTGAATTGTTACCCAGACAAAAGGAAGAGCACTTATCTTTGGGATCTAGGACAATATACCTACATAATATATATATTACAAGAAGTAGGAGCTTTGTACATGGCTTTATACTAGTCTATACAGGTGTTATTAACATGAGAAAATAAGTAGAGCTTAAGACCAACCTTAGTACCAACAAACAGACAGGAAGCACGAAATGCACCTCTCAGTAAACAAATGTTGAGTTGAACTCCACCCTTTCCATATAGCTGAATGAAAAAAAAGAAGAAAAGGAAGAAGAAGAAGAAGAAGAAGAAGATTCAAGTACCTGTCGCTAACATAGCGATCACGGCCAGTATGTTTGAGATCTCTGCTCTCAAAGCGGTCCCTATCCCCAAAACGGCCTCCATCATAGCGGTCGTCAATGAAACGATCACGTTCTCCTCCGAAGCGATCTCCACCACCACCACCACCACTGTAACGAGAATGTGAGGAGAATGGAGGACCACCCCCACCTCGTCCACTACCTGCCGAAGGGCAATCACGAGCCCAATGACCAAGGCGCCCACATTTGAAGCATTCATCTTGTGAAGCAGGCCTGTCTCCTCCATAATTTCCCCGGCCCCCCGATGAGTAGCCTCCACGATAGGCATGGTCTGCATCTTCCGCCATTTTAGGTTGAGCTTTGTTCACTGAGATAATACGGTCACCAAATTCACGTCCATGCATCTCTCTGATAGCATCCTCCATACCACGGCGATCTGAATAGGTTACAAACCCAAATCCACGTGGACGGCCTGTGTCTCTTTCCAGCATAATCTACAGAAGAACAATGTTAGAGAAACTGTGCAAATGAAGCATTTGACAGAAGTCTAGTCATTTGTAAACTGGACCAAAATTAAAGCACAATTTGTTCTAGAGCAAAAGCCAAACATCATATGCAAAAATGGACCCAAAAAAAAAATCATATGCAACAGAAAGCTACGGTGAGATATTCACTCTATTTGGCAGTTACCCTTGCTTATATATTACCAGAAACATCTAGTACGCTCAAAAGATAAACACAAGACAAAATATGAATCTCAAAAGAGGGAGGGAAAGAAGATAGATTAAAGCCCTTATGAAGACCAAAATCACGACAACAAGAGAGATACAAAATAAATCATCGACTAGCTAAATGATACCAGAAACATGTACTCTATTTTACAAGCAATAAATCCAGAAACATGTAAAATTCCTTCAGATTCATTAAGGGCCAAGTTCAACCATACTGACAAAACGTAACAGCCTCAATGCAACAGCCGTGGGAGCAGAGATACAAGAAAAAGGGAGGCAACTTTCCTCAGCCACTGCATCATTTTCACAGATAAGGTGCCAGAATGCTTCTTTATGAACATAGCAAGAATCCAGATGAAAACCCAAATCTGGTATTATTCCGAAGGGCTAAACAGACCAAACAGAATTTTCACCAAGCCAATACTAAGAAGACATGATGGTTAAATGACAAAGGAACAATGTTCACATACTATTCATACAAAGATATCGGAAAGAAAGTTAACAAGTTGAACATGCTCTGTCCATGGTTTCATCAATACCATATTCAAGGATCCTACCTCGTTCACACTTTCATAAAAATAACTGAAGTTAGAGATTAACTTATGGTTTATGTAAGCTTCATATTCACATACGCAGTAAATAGAGAGCTAATCAGTAATAAAGAAGCTGAACTTACTCGTTTTGTATAACAAGAAAGGCATGGGAAGAAGTCAAACAAATGCAATGTATCTAACACAAGACGGTCTGCCATTGCACAGTCCAAAATTAGTTGTAACAGAATTTCGTTCTCAGTACCCCAAAAGATTGAGAAAACAATTCTGGCATCAGCCAATCAAGTCATAGACCACACAACTGACAACTTTTGAATGGATTAGAAGTGTCCATCACATCTGATTTTCTTCATTTTCTCTACAAAGTGGTGGTGCTGCCAAGAGACTTAAACTCAAACAGCTCATACCAGCAATGAACACTGTAAAGATCAAACTCACGTCAAGGGTTCTGCAAGCATCAATTTTTCTTAATTGTCCTCTCAACAGATAGTGGATAGGCATTACCCACAGAAGAGAAAACTTTACAGTGATCCAGCATTTTTGTCAATGGATACTGAATTTACTCAATACTAATGGCAGATGACGGTATGTTTCCTCAGATTTGTGTCGGAAATTTTGGTTCATAATTCGGCTGCATTCTTGGCACTACAACATTCTGATTGGAAAGCTATCTTGATTCCAGAAAAGGAAACGGTGAAAGAAAGAGAATAGAGACAGCACTCAAAGGAAAATCTACAATCTTTCAGGATTAGCACGCAGATACAACTGTAGGTGTCCACGCTCCACCTTGCCCTTGTTATATGGAAGTCACTGATCCGCCATCAGAAGATCACACATCATACCACCAATTCTCTTTGGTAGGGTATTCCCAAGTTATACTAAGAGGAACAGAATGCATCTCAAGAGAGGACAGGAACGAAAGGTTATTCAGGCCAATCAGCACTTGAAACTGCCAAAAGCTGAGCCAATCAAACAAACTCAAATGCTAAATCACAGATGGTACCACTCCAGACTGACAACACAAAATTTGCGAGAGCTGATCCCTGAGGCAGAGCTGATACTCCTCTCGGACGGACAAAACAGATCTGATGAGTCTCAATATGGCTATCAAGCAGCAGGATGTAAACCTAACATGGACAGCAGTTGATGAACATATACTGGGTTGCATTAGTATCCTTGTATTGCAGCCCATGCAGGAAGATTTCTTACTACATCCTCAGCTTCTACATAAGCAACCAAATCATCAGGGTCTAATTTTAAGTTTCCTTATCCATAAAAAGTTTGATATCAAAAAGTTATATGTTAATCTCAATCAGTAATCAGCATTAGCAATCAATCTTTGATCTCCATGGAGCTTAAAATGAATCTTCTCACCATCCCTCCTCGCAAATGGACAAACAGAGCCGTTTGACTCTGCCTACAACATATTTTCCACAGAGCAACAGATCAAGGATCGGTAATCCCCTCCTGCTTTACACTGAATACTGAACAGGCAACGAAATAACTGATTCTTTAGATTCTCAGGACACTAAAAACAAGCAAAGTACTTTCTCAAGATTGGTGAGGAAACTGTTGATTTACTCTTACTTCAACTGAACTTCCCACATCCTTTAGTTCTGTACCTTGCTTATATATAGATCAATGGAAAAAGGTAACAAGGAGCATATTTGGCCAAAAAGGAGATGGTTGATATCAGAAGCCAATCACTCTAGCAGATATCTCAAGCTAGCCTCAAACACATTCCCCTAGCAGCCGGGAATTGTTATCCAACATACCCTCACCAAAAAAGAATGGTTAAAGTCGGTGTATCTCTTCCAGCTGCAAAGTTACAGTTGATAAAATCATAAATCCCCTGCTCTGACATCTCCAAAGATAACATGTGAAAACTTGAAACAGAGATCGGAAGCCCTGAACTACTAAAAAAGGAGGCAAACCAGCAAACCGCATCCCATTTCCACAAAAGGATGATGCAGGAAGGCATGGATTCTAAGTCTCTCGTATCAAGTAACTTCTAGGAACCAGGCATCGTTTCTTCATCTCAAAGAAAAAAAAATTGCACTTCCATCGTGCAAAAGCAACTTCGCACTGTCTTTGTGTAGAGACTGGGAAAGCAAGCTACCCAGAAATCTCTCTTCTGCTGCTAAAACAGAACCTTCTATTTGCTTTTCAAGTAATTCCCACAATTCTACATGCTACTCTCATTTCAAATGTGTGACCATCATTAGCTGCTGTGCCCAAGTATGGACCCTTTCATGAAGACTTTTTCATGCTTAGTCAAAAATATAGAGATACCTTCCACAAAATCGCATACCATCCACTGAGATATAGAGAAGATCGGATTACATACATCAGCCATGTCTTAGTTCATTGAAATAGCCTTCTGATATACTCTACTAAATGAGCCTCCAGAGATTCTGCAATTAAACTGAGCAATAGCATCTCTAAAACCATCTACAGCATCTCAAAAAACCAAACCAGCATCCAGCAGCAAAAGAAATGAACCATGATTAATATAGAACTAAAATATTTGAATATAGAGATAGCCAATAGCGAAACCAGCATTTTGAAATAACATGAAACAATGATTACAAAAAAATAAAAATAAAAAACTTTATCTATGAGATTTTGAACATTTTTCCTTTACTCGTGTTGTGCGCTCCACTTTTCCCCCACATACTCATGCAGTAGAACCATCAGTACAAATGCAATAACTGTATCATGAAACAAAAGGAGAAAGCATATGACTATAGCCAACGCTCCTGAACCCTTTCATTATTATTCACATCTTTACTCAAAATGGATATTTGCCGATTCATCATAATTTTTTGCTATTAACTGGCCTCATGAATGCCCATCTAATTAAAAACATAATTAAACAGGAGAACAGGAAGAACTAAGGACCAACGGACTCCACTTTTAGTAACATCAACAGCAAACACGGTAAAACACCAGCATTTCTCTCTTGAGAAACGCACCCAAATTATTCCATTTGGATCGGCACTTCATATTAACACAGTAAACTTCCTAATACTGCCAAAATTACAAGATTTACCAAGAAAAAGAATAGATAAACTTTCTAAGACGCCTAATGCTAGGCAGCTTTTAAGCCTCACCGGTCCTTGAGAAATAAAACACAGTTTCTTACGCGAACTGTCCTTTCCCTTAATAAAAGAAAAAGAGTTTCACCATACGAAAACCTAATTTACACCCAACTAGGTTTGCATGCCCTTCTTCATGTCGAAAATTTTACCCACGACAGAGCTCAAGTGCTCAAAAGTACAGGTAAAGAATCCCATCAAAAATCAGTCCCCACGTGCCTCACCAATTTACAGTGCCAAACCTAGCTTTCTTCTTCTCCAAGAGAAGAAAATTATTTCAAATGTGCTTCACATGAACCAAAGGAAAAAAAAAAAAAAAAACCAACTTGACAGAGAAAAACACCTCAAACACGTCCAATTTCCTCTCGAGAAACCGAAATCGAAACCGAGGGTGGGTTCGAAGCCCGGAGAACGATTTTCCTTTTTTACCTGAGCCTCGATAACCTTGCCGAAACGGCCGAAAGCCCTCTCGAGCTGCCGCTCGGTAATGTCCCACGACAAGCCGCCCACGAATATGCGATAATCCTCCTTCACCATCTCCTTCTCGCTCAATCGCCTGAAAGCCCCAAAAAAAAAAAAAAAAAAAAAAGACCCACACTCAATGACCAAGAACCCTAGAAAAGACACCGGGCCAGCCCTGATTTCGCAGACGCCGCCGGCAAAACGGAAATGGCGAGAGGAGAGCGGCGACGTCGCTGCATACCTAGCTGCTGCTTCGTCTTCTTCTTCCTGGGTGTTTCGGAAACTGCGCAAAGGGGAGAACTTTTTTTTTTTGAAAAACCCTAGCGGATGGATTTTGGGGAAGGGAAGGGAAGGGAAGGGAAGGGACGGTGCCTTGGTCTGTTTCCTGAGGGAGCGTATAAATATATTCGTGCCGAGTCCCCGACTCAGTGAGTCACTCGTTCCCACGTCGGAGGAATCGAACCGTCCTGACGTTCGCAAAGCCCTTTCTTTCTCGGTCTCGGGGTCACGTGTACGTTTTCAACAGCACAAATAACGTAAATTGTCTGTCAATTTTGGGCCCAGTTCGCAACTTTATCCCCAACATTTTTAATTAATTCCATTTAATGTGATCTCTAAACACTTTAAGTCTAATATATAATGCCGTTCATAATTTTTTAACATATTCAATTTAACATGTAAACTATATAAATATGTTTAATATTATTTCTGAATTTGAGTGAGTAAAAACATAACTTGAATGTTTTCATAAGAGATGTGAAAAATCAATTTTCTACTTCTTTGCTTTCTTTATATTTGATTATTTTCAATTTGGCATTCAACTGGGCCCAAATAATTTTTATCACATCCCTATATAGGATGAATAATACAGTTACATACAGATTTTCCCTTGACGTAACTTATTTGAAGGTTACAAGACTCTAGCTAAGATATAAGTCATTCTATTCAAGCTACTATAGGGAAAAGTGCCAAAAAAGTCCTAAACTTTTTGGCTTTGTGCTGATTTAATCCTAAACCTTTTTTTTATGCCGATTTAGTCCTAAACCTTTTTACGTTGTGCCAATTTTAGTCGAATTTTACTGACTGAATGCCGGCCGGTTGACATGGCCTGATCGGTGCTGACGTGTACAATTTTTAATAATATTTGAATTTTTTTGAATTTTTTTATTTTATTTTTATTTTTTTTCTTTTTTTTCTTATCATCTTCTTCCTCCAACCGTTGCCGGAGCTCGGTGACCGGCCAGAGGCGAGGCCGGCGAGGTCGACCTCACCGGCCACCTTGCCAATGGCTGCGAGGGCGGCCTCGCGCCAAGCGGGCGAGGCTGCCCTCGCGGCCTAGGTGGCGAGGCTTGCCCTCGCCAGATCTGGCGAGGGTCGAGCCTCGCCCATGGCCGGCAAGGGCAAGCCTGGCCAGCTCGACGCGAGGCCAGCTGGACTCCTCCCCGGCTCCGTTCTTCGATCCCGATCTCGCCCTAGAAATTTCCTCCCTCCTCCGCTCGTCGTCATCTTCGTCTCTAGGGTTTACGAGAGCTTGGGGTGTCTTCGGTCGCGCGGCTTGAACCCCGGATTTTCGCCTGTTTCTCCCGCGGCGGCGATTTGTCGGGGGTGGGGGTTTTGTGATTCCTGGAATTCTCCGAAGCAGTTGGCCTCGCGCCAAGCTAGCAGGGCTTGCCCTCGCCCACCCGACGCGAGACCCCTCCCGACCTAGGTAGTGAGGCTCGCCCTCGCCGGGCTCACCCGCCTGGCGTGAGGCCGCCCTCGCGGCCACTGGCGAGGTGGCCAACGAGGTCGACCTCGCCGGCCGTCGCTTTTGGCCGGTCGCCAAGCTCTAGCGATCGGCTGGAGGAAGAAGATGAGAAGGAAAAAGAAAAAGAATAAAAATAAAAAGAGAAAAATAAAATAAAAAATAAAAAAATATTCAAAAATATTAAAATATTATTAAAACTTGTACACGTCAGCGCCGATCAGGCTACGTCAGCCGGCCGGCATCCAGTCAGCAAAATCCGGCCAAAATTGATTGGAAATGACTGAATTGGCATAACAAAAAAAGGTTTAGGACTAAATCGGCACCAAAAAAAGGTTTAGAGCTAAATCGGCACAAAGCCAAAAGGTTATGACTTTTTTGGCACTTTTCCCAACTACTATAATATGGCTTCCAATAACAGCACATAATAGCATGTAGTAATCCAAAAAGAGTTAATTATAGCAAGTTTTCACATAATGTGACATCGAGTCATGTAAAATTTGTACCTCTACATATTAAAAGCAACATAGCTATTTGTAGCATCCTCCATGATTCTTTATGTGGCCTCGATGCTGTGGAAAAAATTACAATTTGAAATGCAAAAGCAAACTTCACGCTTTGAAGCATTTGAGAGACATTTATCATGAATTTCATCACTCTATAATGGTCGAACTTTTCATGGGAATCATTTGCACATATGCAGAACCTCTTCTGATATGAATTGTTTGTTGCTGGTGCAGAGAAATCATTTGCAGAGAAGCCAGATGACTACTTGAAAGAGAATGTTGGAAGCTAGGCCATGGAGACAGGCTAAAAGGCACGTCTAGGAGAGCCTAGGAAGGACCAAGGGGATCAGGAAAGCGAGAGGGAGAAGGAGAGGGAGAGGCAAGAGGCTGGCGACCTGAAAGTAGGCCGGTTGGGCGAACTGTCGGGGAAAGTTCAAGTACCATGTCTGGTATAACAAGCCGGACTGTGATCTGAGTTTGAAGGACGTCAAGTCGACGGGCTGGGTGGATGACCGGGAGGCAGGCCGTGGGAATGATGGCATAAATTGGAGAGACAACCACAAGAGTTCATCTGCCGATGGCCGGGCCAATATGAGGCTTAGGACTTTTTCATGAACCTAGGGGAAGAAGAAGACATCAGAGCCAATTGGCAGCAACTCTACATTAGTTATTTAGTAAATAAAGCATCGACACGAACTGAGAGCATGAAGACCCTGCAAACTCTATCTGGAAAAAGATCTAGGCAGAGATAAATGCGCTCGATCAGTTAGGACGACTAAGGCTTGCATCTTCAAGTGAACATCATTAAAACACGATCATCTATCGCCTTTCACTGGACATGAAGACCAGAAAGAACATGATCATCCATCGCCGTTTACCAGAGATGAAGACCAGAAAGAACAGATAACATACGACTTGCCTCCACTTAGATAGTTAATCATGTAAGGAAGGTGACCTTCATTTAGAGGCTCTTTATTTCCAATTGAGTCTCTTGAGCTGAGACTCATCCTTCCAAAGAATTAATGGTTATTAACATTTTAGCATTCCCCTGTAGCCAAATGATCAGACCAACTAGGATGTAATAATATACATGACTGTACAAGACATGGCACATACCCAAATTACTGCTACCCTATTATCGGTCAGAGACAAGGGTTGGGTTACTCGGGTAAAAGAGGCAGCTTGGTTAAACTTGTGCCTCTGCCGCTGCCGCCTCCATTAGTCAACAATTTAGAGCTTGTTTCTTTTCGTCCACTCGAACCAGACTTCGAGAGCTTAGAAGTTTTCCTGTTTATCTTGAGCGGAAGAATCTGCAATCTGGGGTTCAGCTCAGTGCCTGAATTTTCTGCAGTTAGCTGATAGCTTTCCACCAGCTTGAGCTGTCGAGCAACTATCTCAGAGCGTCTAGGGAGAAGTTCTACTGGCTCTCCACCAGGAATGACGATGTACTCAATTGCAAGACGGACCTCCTGTCATACAATCGAGAAAGTTAACAGGAATGATCATGCGATACAAACTATATTTCCTTTTGTCACTTAGAAGCAGAAATAAAAGATACGTAGATATGAGACACAATGTCTTTTCAGGGTGCAGCGAATAACTGAGCACTCAATGCAAATCTAAACTAACAATGGTGACCAGATTACGGGAGAACTAAGCTAACAGCGCAAGAGACAGACAAAAATGCAATGTCAAGTCACTTTCTGGAGACTTTAGTCCATGAAGTTAGGTTATCATGAGTTGACCATTCTGCGAGGAACAGCAGATATTTGTTCAAGAGCATATTTCTCCAAAGAAAAAAATTCTTTTGAAACAAATCAAAACATATTAATTATTCACACCCTTTTACTTTCTTAGATCTCCTAAAGAATAAGCCATATTGCATAGAACATGTAATACATATTCCCTGGTGTGAAAGCACGAGCCTGTCTAGGCTTTTGCCTAATCTAAGGCAGATGCATAAAAAGGCTGGACACCACAAATTTCTGTCAAGAATAATGCATGACAAGCAAAAATTGACCAGAAATTTCTACATCTCTGTTAGAGTAGTGCACGAGCATATGTTTAATGTGTCAATGCAGGACAGATATTTTTTTCTTAATTGATACAACACATGAATGATTGGATCTTTCTTTACTTCTTTCAAGTAGCAGATGGGATCTTTCTGAATCAAGGCTTCAATCAAATGCTTTATCCACATTTCCCTATCTGAGGAAGAAGAAAATTTACCTCCAGCGCATCAATCTCCTCAAGGGACGGTTTCTGTGTCGGTGCATCATCTTCAATTTCAACATCTATATAGTTTTTGACAGGCTGCTTCCGTGAAGAGCTATATGACTCCATTCCAAGGATCATACGGACTGCCTTGACCATCTGGGCCATGGTATTTGACTGCGATACCAGAGAAATAACATTTTATTTAGAAGCATGCAACAAAAATGTTACTGGAGAAGAGAATGGGTTCATATATACCTTGATAACAAATACTGGCAACTGGTGAAACTTAGCTACACTACGGATCCAAGGGTTCTCCTTCATTTCAGCACTGCAGGCAAGAATTGCATCTGCCGTTCCAATGTCATCGGTTACATCCATCTCATCTTCAAGCCCCATCACCATGGCCACTTGTAGTAGATCAGCTTCAAGAATCTGGATCACACCAAAAGTCAGGTATAAATGTTCTAATATCATTGGTGGCGCCATAAAAATTTCACATGACTAGCTTAAGATCGAAAGAGGGAAGAATACAGATCTGGTATTTGACAGAAGTGCCCTGGTGCAACGGGGTAGAAATGATGAAAATTGTATAATAATAGGATGAACAGTCGGAATATTTACCTTGTAAGTGTAAACAGAGACCGGCGAGCTTCTCTTTTTTGCAGAGCGATTAGTGCTATGACTTTTAGCCTTACTGGAATGATGATCCATATTTTCCTCATCAGACTCTATATCGTTACTTAAGCCTGTATTATCAGCCGAACTGTGCTCTTCTCTGCTTTCCTCCTCAAATGGTGGAGTAGATTTCAGAGGATCATTGGCCTTAAATTGCAGACGACGGATTTCAAACAGGGGAGATTTTCCTACAACACAGAAATGTTTTTTCATTAGAGAAACTGTCATTTGGAAAATCATATTGAGAGACATAGTCCTTCGACAATGTTGGAGGGTAGATATAATGATAAGGTCCCACTTCAATCTTTAAACTGGGGACGCATAAGTACCTGCCAGTATAGCATCAACACTCACATCCAATCGGTGATGAACGCGACACTCTGTTTTAGATATCATCTCAATAGCACAAGTAAATGTAGGGGGGCCTTTCCTCTCAAGAATCGTCTTCTGCACTTTCCTTTTCCTTGCTTCCTCGTCACCAAGTGTGACACTCTGTTCGAAAGGTAAATTTTCAGGCTTAATTTACCATAGAATCCTAAGGACTATGACTTTAGATGGACTGCTTTTCAACTCTCAAGGAAATTAGGAACATTTTCAAATATACTTTTGCCAATATCCTTGGAAGACTGTGCAACATTAAACATTAGAATAAAGAAACCTCGAGATACACGGACACCAACCCACATCAACAGCCAATGGTGCCAAAAAGCACCTCCTCTCTACATATCATGTACTGGGACTGTGCAGGTTCATATCTGGCTGATTGTGAGTTTATTCGCCGAGATGAAATGAAGGAACTGGAAAAGCAATTGGTAGCAGTAGATCAGTACAAACTAATTGATAACTGCATCACACCTCTATGCCCCCGACGAGGATCTGCAAAGATGGGTTTTTTATTATGTTATCAATTGTCATTCCATGTGCTGTGCCGACAAGTTGAACTCCTCTTTGAGCAATAGTACTGGCTGCTAGCGCTTCAAGTTCAGTTCCAATCTCATCAATTATGATTGTCTCAGGCATGTGATTTTCCACGGCTTCTATCATAACCTGTATAGAAAACACATGGTTTATAGTACGTCTGAGCAGAAACTACAAGAGCTTATAACCTAGTTAGAGTCAAAGCAGTGGTGAAAAGCTATATTAAAATTAAAACCTACATTATGTTGCATATGGACATTGGGCACTTGCATTCTCCTTGCCCGGCCTATTCCTGAATGAGGGACATCTCCATCACCTCCAATCTCATTAGAAGTGTCTACTATGATGACGCGTTTCATGTGCTCATCTGCCAACATTCTAGCAATTTCTCTGTCAAAACAAACTCCATTTAGATAAACCAGCCATTCTAGCACTGAGAAAAATAAGAAATAAAAATGAGCTAAATAGCAACAGAAAATTAAAACACGACTTTAGGTTAAAACAATCTCAGTTGGAAGGTCTACTGGAGGAGAGAAGTACCTAATTAAGGTAGTTTTTCCAACTCCAGGTGGACCAATGACCAAGATCGAGCCTCCTCCCTCAATCAAATCACAAATTGTCTCAGCACTCCCAGATATAGCTCTCCCTACTCGGCAAGTTAGTCCAATAACTTGCATCTGACGGTTTCGGATGGCACTTATACGATGCAAGGAACTATCGATTCCCGATCTGTTGTCATCAGAAAACTCTCCAACCTGAAGAGAGAGAAGCCAACACAATGTAAAGCCAATTAATTTCCATGTCATCACAAATTTTCTTTCTTATGTCCAGATGATCAGAATTATCAGAGACCAGGTAAAATTGCTCAACTATCTAATATTCACCGTAAAGAACGCGGTGTGGACATTGCATCCTAACAATATGAATTATGAATTTTTTCATATAAAAAGTAACTGATCCAACGCCCGACTTCTTGTAGCTCAACAGTCAAATAGAAAGGATTTTCAAGCGCCACAATCACATCATCTATCCTATTCATCAATTCGTGACACCCATGTAACTGCAATACGCAGTTCAATTCTCGCAATGGAAAGCTGTATATGCAAGATACAATTCAGCAACAGATTACAAACTTTGCATCAGTCCTGTTCACTTAATATACTCAGGGCTGGCTTCATCAACATAGAAAATGATAACCCAGTAGCTTGATCTCAGACACTTTTTGCTCGAACCAAGCAATTATAATTATCAACAATGTCTAGCTACAACAACCGACTTAAAAAGATCACCTTGGATATAGCATGCCTCAAATCATCCAACTTAATCGGCTGCTCCGATATGACCCAGTCGCCCGACGGGAACCTGGCGAGCGGCTTCCTACCCAAATCCATCACGACCTCAATCAACGCCCCCATCTCCTCATGCTCGTACAGCTCACTCCTCATCCTCAAAGGCAACAGCTCAAGAAACATCTCCAGCTCCGAGTCCGCCGCGGCGGACCGCGACGTCGAAGCCGCGCCCGACGGCGGGTTCGGCACCGACCCATTTCCCCCGAAGAGCCGGTCCGACGGCCGCCGGATCTCCGGGGACGGAGCCGAGGGGGCCCGCGACCTCGGCGACGCGATCCCTCTGCGCCCGCGACCCGTTCGACGGAATGACGAAGAGACCGCGGGGGCGAAGGCGGAGCCCCGGAGGTACGTGAGGGTGGAGGTGGGGATCTGGTTAGCCGAGTGCCATGAGGTCTTGAGGTCAATGAGCAGGAATTCCGAGCACGACGCTCTCATCCTTCGCTCAAGCAGCAAACTCTGCAGTGCTCTGCGATCTGGGTTTCTCACTCGGTGCTGCTTTTTATGTGGGTTTTGGGCAGAGACAGAGAGGTTGAAGATGAAGGAGGAAGAGGGAAGGAAGGAAGGGGAAGGAGGGAAGGAGAAGGAGAAGGAAGAGAAGATTCGAAGGGATCTCCTCTGGTACCGGCGGAGAAGTGGGAGGCCACCACGAGGGCGAGCGGAAGGGGACAAAGCGTTAACGACCATGGAAAAGATCGAAAGCGGGGAGCTGAACTCGAGACCACGTGGCGGCTGCTCGCGAGCGCAAGTGGGATCGCGTTTTGTCCGTGTTGGCATGGTGCGTCATAACTTGGAGTGGGATTGTTCTACAAGTCAAGGCCAGAAGAGTCTGGTCGTCGGTGGCCATCTTGATTTTTGATTGCTCATGAAGAAGACAAGGACTTTTATTTCGCATTAATAGAGACTCAAATGCATAAGAAGTTTGCAATTTCTTTTATCGATTGGGTGATATGACGAGACAATAATTATATGCGATTATGACTTCACTTATCTAATTTGATAACATAATTTATCAACATTAAGTTAGATGAATTGTAAGCAATAATTTTATTTTGTGATCAGACTGATCTAACTAATTATGCTAAGTAAAGATATGAAGATGAGGCCTCATTATATATATATATAGGGTAGTGTAGGATTTAGATTGTGTAATTTTCCTTTTTAAAAAAAGATGGTTGAGGAATGTGGAATTATAGCACTGGAAAACAAACTCCAAAGATTAGATTGATAGAGTGTGTCTTTCCTCTGGACTTTCACCATATGATTTTCTCTTTATGATAACTTACGTCTTGGAAATTAGCAATTTTTATATATACGTTCTATTTGTTTCGCGAAAAATGATTATTTGAAAAATATAATTCTTAAAAACAATCGCTTATATCGTTAGATATAATTAATCGATAAAAAATATTTTGATTATCGATAATAATTTATGCTTAAATATTTTTGTTGACGATGACAATAGTATATATATATATATATATATATATATATATATATATATATTCATTTTCTAAGTGATGCAACTTTTCTTTTATTTAAAAAAAAATATTTTTCAAATCATATATTTTTTTTGTAAAATAAATGTATCCATAATTTCAAAATACATTCCTTGGGAAAGAAAGTTCGTCAATTTCAATACTTCGAAGACTCGTTATTTTTGCTGGCGAACGATGAGCATTAGTATTCCTTACAGAATCTTAGTTTTCAACTTTAAGACAAAAAAAAAAAAAGGAAGAAGAAGAAAAAGAAAAAGAAAAGTCATCAAATGAGTTTTCGAGCAGGAAAAAAGAAACTTCTATATTCAATAAATAAAACCCAAATTTCTGATTTGCTTTCTCAACCTTCCCTCCCTCCCTCCTTGTCCTTCTCTCTCTCTCAAATTTGCATGTGCTTCCTTTCCTTTTCACAAACAAGAACATTAATTCGTCCCAGTTCTAGTTGACCAAACCCCAAAACATGAATCTTCACATCGAAACAAGACGTGACGCCAACGTGAAAAGAACACTAGGCAAATGACAAACCATCACGCGCCCCATGCACGCAACTCCCTCTTTGACCGCCGATTATCTCCTGTGTTCCTGGCCACCGGCCTTGCCGAGCCCCCAGCTCAAACGACGCTTTTCAGTTTCTCGAGAGACGACTCCGCCTTAGCCAGCTCCAGTATCTCTACTCCATTATAACCGGGACATCTTATGACATTGACAGTTAGCGCTCATTACTTAAAAAGATGGAGAATAAATTTTAAACTCATTGAGTTTCGGACTTTCAAGTATGTATAAAGATTAATTATGTGTTATTGACAATACTCATGAGTATCATGGCTAATGTGTATGCGTGGAGGACCGATGATGGTGGTCAATTGCTTCCCCATCTTAATCAGCTACCTCAACCATACCCACCCCGCCGTCCCCAACTACGACGCGTCGGAGTGGGACTAGTTCCGGGGAGCGGTCCCCACGGCGGACCCCAACTACAGCGTCCTCGACAAGGTCTTCAACCACATCACTATCACCTATTCCTTGCCATGCCTCACTATCTCGCAGCGGAGGCGGCTCAAGCCCTCAAGCCCTCAAGCTCGTCCTCGGCTTGTAACGCCCGGTCGACACCGCCCCCATCGCCGAAGCTCTCCGGAGGGAGGTTAGAGAGTGCCTTTACGTGGAGCAAGACGTCGGCGGCGATGATGGCGGGTCGCAAAAAGGCCTTTTCAGGTATAAGAACAAGACCTGAGTTGTGCACATGGTCATGTTTGCAGGAGTGCTAAGTGTCCTTTAAATTTGTGAGCCATTTAAGATACTTTCGTGATGATTCTTCAAAATTTGTGATTCAATTAAGTGATGCATGATAAACTTTGATACTTGAAGATATGTTTGAATATGTTGAATCAACTTAATCGAAGGTGGGATCATGTGTTCAATGTATAGAATATGAATGTTTAATGAATTTATGGAGAAGTCTGTATAGAATTAGGAAACTTTGTCACCTGAGGAATTGTAGTTTAGATTCTTAGTTTTAATTTGATATAAAGTTCATAAATTTTGAATGTCATTAAGGTTGTGAAAGTCTAGTTTGAAAATACTGAAGTAGCCTTTGATCTGAAAATTTTTGTATCCGAGTCAATTAATTTCGTTTCGCAAATAAGAAATAGTTTGAGGGCTAGTTTACAAAAGCTCAAATATGAAACTTCTAGGAGAGGTCCTAAACTGCAAATACCCAAATTTTCATTAAATTTTAGCAAGGATAAGTCGGTCAATTTGAATGAATAAGGTCAAAGTGGGAATTGACTTACAAAATTGATACAGATAGTCATTGGGGCAAATTGCATAATTTCAAATAGTTAGAGGGCTATTTTATAAAAGTATGAAAAATAAAGTTGTAGAGCGCATAATGAGCCGTTTGTCCATTTGGTGGTCGTTTAACAATTTTTTTTTTCGAATTTTAAAAAGAACCTGGTTGAAATAGGGTCAAATCTAGAGCAATCCGGCTAAAATCTAACCTTTTGTATCAATTGGGCCACATTAGGAAGAAATAATTTTAATGAGTTGAAGAGGACATCCTAAGCTTTAATTGGTAACTAGAATCACTTGATTTGGAATACGTTAAGGCCTTCAATTGAATTAAAGCTTAGAAGGTCAAAATCAGGGGAAAAATAGAGAAATTGACCTATTGGTCAGCTAATTCATTCAATGATTTTACAAGGCTATTTAGCTTTAATGCATGCCCATTTGATTTTGTTTGAGATTGAATTGATTATGGATTGCCATGACACCTTCAGTGGATAGTTTGATGATGGGGATTAGATTTTACTTAGGCGCTTTTTGACTTCACCTTGAGGAATTTTCAAGTGGGAGTTAGTAATCACTTGGCATTTAATCAATTAACCCCTAGTTAATTATGAGGTAGATAGATAATCGAATCGCATGTTGTTATTCAAATGTCAACCTGAACTCAATTTCTTTGGCAATTAGTAAATTGAGTGACTAATCTAAATAACCATGCTAAGTAAAGACATGAAGATGAGGCCTTATGATATATATATAGCGTGAGATCTAGATTGTATAATTTTTCTTTTGAAAGATGGTTGAGGAATGTGGGATTATAGCATTAGAAAACAAACTCTAGAGATTAGATTGATAGAGCATGTCTTTCCTCTTGGCTTTCACCATATGTTTTCTTCTTTATGATAACTTACATCTCATAAATTAGCAATTTTAATATGTATGTTCTATCTCTTTCGCAAAAAATGATGATTTGAAAAATATATTTCTTAAAAATAATTGTTTATATTGTTAGAAATAATTAATCTATAAAAAATATTGTGATTATAGATAATAATTTATGCTTAAATATTTTTTGTTTATAAATATTTATTTTTTTAAGTGATACAACTTTTTCTATTATTTTCTAAAAAATATTTTTCAAATCATATATTTTTGTGTGAAAAGAATGCATCCATAATTTCAAAATACTTTCCTTGGGAAAGAAAGTTCAATACTTCGAACTCTCGTTATTTTTGCTGAAGAACGATGAGCATTAATATTCATTACATAATCGTGGAATGTTTTTAGGAAGGAAAAAATATAGTGTTTTTCTTTAAATTCCAGAAAAAGAAACTTCTATATTCAATAAATAAAAACCCAAATTTCTGATTTGCTTAAGGCAAGTGTCGTCTTCGCGCCCAAACGCGGCTGTCAAAGAGAAAAGAGGAAAGTCCTAAGGGAAGAGGAGAGGAGAGGAGAGGAGAGGAGAAGAGGTTTCCTCTCTCGTTGCGCTGCTTCCCGCTTCGATCTTCTCCGGTTTTGGCGGAAAGTCTCTCGCTTTCTTCGCATCTCGCCTCACTCGGCTCTACCCATCGGCGTCGGAGGGTCGCAGGTACGGGAATTTCTCTCCGCCATTGCAAATTCCTGTTTTGCGTTTTGTGGGTTGGGTGCGACTGCGGCAATGTGATGAAAACCCAGCTTCTCTTTCCCGCCCCCTACCCCTCGTTCGCGATTGCATGACATGGTTGCCCGGACGGAATCGATGGTGGACGGTGGTCTGTCTTTGATTTTCTCGCTGTGGGTTTGGAGATTTCGTGTCTTTTCGTGACGTTGCCTCTCTTTTTTTTTTTTTTTTCTTGAAAATCTTTTCAAGTATTGATGTTTTAAAAATATGCATACGTTTTGGGTCAGATTTCCTGTTCAATCGTCCTGATGGTGGTGGCCAGAGTTGTTCTAACTCGCATGCTTAGTTGGTGGTAATGTGGAGGTCTGTTCCATCCATGATCTCACTCTTACTAGATAATCTCGGCACTCGCAAGTTTGTTCTGTGAATCGGGCTGTCTTGTTTCTAGTGGTAATCTGTAATGAGCCATTCTTTCTAGTAGTAATCTGTAAATATTAAGTTATGAACTGGCAGCCATTGGACATCTCCTGCCTGATTTTGCCATTTTGCATGGATTAGTTGTAAGTTAGTGATATGCCGGCTTGATCTTTTGGGTGATTTTATTGTGAGAAATTCATTCTTTGGTTTGTATTTGTGACCGTAAGAAGAAGAGATCACCCTAATGAGTACCATTCTCTTTTTGATATTTGCAGTTTGTGGTAATCTTTCTGGTAGCAACAGATGAAGAAAGGTTCTCGTCGAGCAAGGGAAGAGGATGAGAGGAGAGATGGACCGGAAAGAAGACGGAGGTATGATAGTGACTTGAAGCAGGATGAGATAGAGGGAAAGGGAACAGATGGTGAGAAAGAGGGAATAGATGGCAGAAACACTGATAGTTGGAGATCAGAGCAACCAGCATCGTGGGATGATGCATCAAACTTGGGCAGAAGTGGAGGAATTTACATTCCTCCATTTAAGTCGGCCCAAATGATGAAAGAGGTGGAAGATAAAAGCAGCATTGAGTATCAACGGTTGACGTGGGATGCTTTAAGGAAGAGTATAAACGGATTGGTCAATAAGGTCAATGCAACAAACCTGAAGCATATTATTCCTGAACTTTTTGCTGAGAATCTCATCCGTGGAAGAGGTCTGTTTTGCCGTTCGTGTATGAAGTCGCAAATGGCTTCTCCAGAGTTCACGGATGTTTTTGCCGCATTAGTTTCTGTCGTCAACTCAAAGTTTCCAGAGGTTGGCAACCTTCTACTGAGGAGGATTCTCTTGCAACTCAAGAGAGCTTTTAAGCGGAATGACAAGGTACGACCACACACCTTTAGGTTCAGATTTCTTAGTTCATGAGCATCTCTTTGGTTATTCAAACTTCTGATTTTAATTTCGTTTGGTTGTATTCTGAACAGCCTCCATTGCTTGCTGCTGTTAAATTCTTGGCACATCTAGTCAACCAGCGAGTGGCTCATGAGATTTTAGCTTTGGAGCTGCTCACTGTTCTGCTGGAAAATCCTACCGATGACAGTGTGGAGGTTGCTGTTGGTTTTGTGACCGAGTGTGGTTCCATGCTGCAAGACCTATCTCCTAAAGGACTACATGGTAGGTATATGTGGTGAAGTTTATATATATCCAGCTTGTTGCTCTTCTTTTTTGATTGTCTGCATGTATCATCATTGTAGAGGGGTCTCCTCTGTTGTATTTATACTTGCAGTGTTTTATTGTGTTAGTTGATAGAATTAATATGTTTTTACCCTTCAAATTGTTAGGCAATCTATTGGAGAGTTCTCTTTAATGGTTGCAGTAGAATTTATCAGATCAGACTTGCAGATGATAAAGGAGATGGAAGTGTTAACGTATATCATTCATAAATGAAGTGTCACCATGCTATATCCCAAGGCTTTTTATAGACTTGTCGTATCTTTCAAACTATTACTTGTATGTAGTTAAGGAGATAATTTATAATATTTAGTGTGCATGACCAGGTAATGATGCTGGCAATCCTTGCTTTTATGTTTCCGTCGATAATTTCTTGTGTCATGGCCTCTTAATTCTGATAATTTCTTCAGGTATCTTTGAACGGTTTCGTGGAATTCTGCATGAAGGCGAAATAGATAAGCGAGTTCAGTTTTTGATTGAAGGCCTCTTTGCCATTAGAAAAGCTAAGTTTCAGGTCAGTATCTCCAATCTCTCAATAGGGCGAGAAAATACAATTTTTGGTATGGAGAGGTTACTTGAGTGTGCATGCCTAAGCCTTATACTATCATAACTTAAATTTCCTTGTGTACATGCAGTCTGCAGTTCGTCCAGAATTGGACCTTGTAGAGCAAGAAGATCGACTAACACACGAGATATCACTCCAGGAGGACATCGATCCAGAAATAACTCTTGGTATCTGTTTGCCTATCCAGTCACATGAAGCTACTTATAATCCCTAATCCACATATCCAAGTGTCTGATTTTTGTTTTATGTCATACTTGTTTCTGTACAGACATATTCAAGCCCAATCTGCAGTTCGTGGAGAACGAGAAGCGTTATGAAGAATTGAAGAAAAACATCCTTGGTGATGAGTGTGAGGAGGAAGAAGATTCTGAAGGAGGCTCAGAAGATGGATCTGCTGAGGAATTTGATGAAGAAGAGGATGAACAGATGAAAATTAAAGATGAGACAGAGACAGATCTTGTAAATCTCCGGAGAACGATATATCAAACGATTATGTCCAGTGGTGATTTCGAGGAAGCAGGGCATAAGTTATCACAAATTAAACTAGAAGCTGGACAAGAGGTGAGACGACATTTCATTTCTTGCTGCCAAATTTGAATACCTGTCTTCTTTCTTGCCCTTGATTTCTAAGAAGGTTGATCACTCATGTCCAGTGATTTTGAGAATATAAGTAAATATTGCTGATTTTTGTCCTTCGTCCCAAACCGGCGATGAAGTTAGATGATTACAATTTTTCTTTTGAACTTGCTTTTATGCCTGAACTTTTAGAGCTTTTTACTTGCATGTTACGATTCATCCGTAAACGAGGATAGACTCGTGTGGCTTTTGTGCATTGCACCGACTTTGAAACTGCAGCAATTCTGAATCTTTATATCCATTTTTTTTTTCATGGATGCAAAAATGGTGCTTTTGCTTTTCCTAATTTGTCTCTGTATTTCATATGCTCCCTGTATTAAAATTACTAATCAATTTGTACGTATATGTATGGTTATTAGAAGACTTTCTTGTGCGTTACTTGTGCCACATGAGTTTTGACTAGATATGGAATAGATGAAATATTGAGATCTTGTCGACACTTCTGGTTTTTCATCTCCTTCGTATATTATGCTTCATCATTTTTATTTGACTCGGCTGATAAGGCGTACAGCAGCTTAGACCAGATAGCTTGAAAGTAGAATTCTTTTATTTGGAAGCATTTAGTGCTTCACTGTTTCTGCAGTTAGTATGGTAGATGGCATGTAAAGCTACTTTAGTGAAGTTTTGCTTGGTTGCATGACTGAGTGTCTGGGGTTTTGATTCTGCAGAGTTTAGAGATTTCTAAAATTGACTTGTTCATAGCCTAACAGGGGCGAGAGCATTCAAGAGGGATGCTAAGCTTATTCTAAGCTAGACAATAGTGGACTCAGTTGAAATCTTTGATTGCAACTTTCATTGATGACCCTAATTGTAATGATTTATGTGTTGCTTGTAGTTTCTCATGCTTATTTGTTTGAGAAATTAATCATATTATGATTCTTTTCAACATTTTGCCTTCTTCCTTTTTGTGTTTTTGCCTCCTTACATCATGGAATGCTTTTGGAATTCTTATTTTAGTCTATCAGCTGCTTTATTGGCTGTTCTTGGAACTAGTTGTCTTCTTTACTTACTGCCTTGTTTTCTGGGCTGTGCAGATGGAGTTATGTATAATGATTTTGAAGTGTTGCAGTCAAGAGAGTACCTACCTCCGCTACTATGGTCTGCTAGGGCAGCGGTTTTGCATGATCAACAAAGTTTATCAAGAGAACTTTGAGAAATGCTTCCTTCAGCAATACTCAATGATTCACTGTCTTGAAACCAACAACATGCGAAATGTGGCAAAATTTTTTGCCCACTTACTTATAACTGATTCTCTACCATGGCACGTCTTTGCCTATGTACGATTGACTGAGGAGGACACCACTTCATCATCACGAATATTCATCAAATTCCTCTTTCAGGTGGGTGAAAACCCTACTGATAAAATTTTAGACTTACTGTTGGTTTCTTTTACTAAATTATAATGGTCGAAACAACTCGTCAATGCTTTAAAGAAGACTATTTGTTTTTACTTAAAGAAATTACTGATGGTCAGGTCTCTCCTCTTTGATTTTGGCACAATATGTATATGACCCAAGAAATAAGTTTACGTGGCATGTTTCCTTTTAGTATCTAAGAATATTTTATGCTGGGTGGAACGTGCACTCCTGATCGCTGGGCATTTTTTTCCATCTAAGTTTTAGATAGATACACCACAGAGATGGTTATGTTTTCTGGTACTCCTTTATGTATTTGCTCTATTCGTTGGCAAAAGTCAGTACTCCTTATGATCTCAAATTAAATACTTCTGACTGCTAACATAATTATCGTTTACTGAGACAGGGTTTCATTGACATCACTTTCCCTCTTGTAGGAACTGTCGGAGCATCTGGGGATCCATTTGCTTAACGAACGCCTGAATGATCCATTGATGCAGGACTCTTTTGAATCAATTTTCCCTAAAGACAATCTAAAGAACACAAGATTCTCCATCAACTTCTTCACATCCATTGGACTTGGCGGCGTAACTGAGAACTTGCGTGAGTATTTGAAGAACATGCCGCGCCTCATCATGCAGCAGCAGCAAGCATCGTCAAGCTCAGATGATGAGTTGGGAAGTTCAAGCTAATCTTCTTCTGAATCATCTGGAAGTGAGAGGGATAGGAAACGCTGTAGATAACATAGTAGGGGATACATTTGTTTTGCTTGGGCTACTGATGTAAATAGATTAATGTGTTGTTGTCATACTTAAATTTCCTTTACCCTTGTTATCTACTCTAGAGGCACTCCGGTTGATCTTAATGAGCAAAGGTATGGGGATTTGCTGAAAGAAAAGAGTCTCTTCTCTTTAATGTTGACAGTGAAGACATATGGTGGCATCATCATGCGGCAGCAGCAACCAGCGTCAAGCTCAGATGATGAGTTGGGAAGTTTGAGCTCATCTTCTTCTGAATCATCTGGAAGTGATAGGGATAGAAAACGCAGTAGATAGAGGACATATGAGGTGATACTTCTGTTTTGCTTGGGCTACTGGTGTAAATAGATTAACGTGTTGCTGTCATACTTCAATTTCCTTTACCCACGTTAGCTACTCTAGAGTTACTCTGGTTGATCTTAACGAGCAAAGGCATAGGGATTTGCTGAAAGAAAACAGTTTTTTTTTTTTTTTATCTTAAATGTTGACAGTGAAGACATGGAGGCAGAGTAGATGGATAGGATATGCTGAAAGCTCAGTCTAGTGCTGTTCTTCATGAATTGTGCATCTTACTTAGCATCTCAACTACTCTAGAGGTACTCTTCGGCTGTGCATGGAAACAATTCTGTTTCTTTTTTGTTCCTGGGAACAGAAACAAAAAAAAGTGTTTCTGTTCCGAGGAACAATTTTGGAACAAAAGAACGCGTTTGGTAATGTTTGATCTGGGAATAAAAAATAAATAGAAACATGTTTGGTAAATTTTATTCTTTTTTTGTTTCTTTTAATTTTTTAAACATTTTTATTTTATTATTTATTTTTTCCTTTCTTTTTATTTTTTCTTTTTTTCGGCCGGTCACCGGCCTCTGGTGATCGGCCGACAAGGTCGGCAGCCTCGCCGGATCTGGGCGAGCCCGAGCTCGCCCAGCCAAGGCAAGGCTCGGCCTCGCCCGCGCCGGCGACGCCGAGCCTCACCAGGGGCCGGTGACGCTCGGCCTTGCCGGATTTGGGCGAGGCCGAGCCTCGACGGCCGGTCGCCGGCCATGGCCGAGGCCGGTGACCGGCGAAAGAAAAAAGAAGAAAAAAAAGAAGAAAAGAAGAAGAGAAGAAGAAGAGAGAGAAGAGAAATGTTTCTTCAAGAAATGTTTCTGGAGCAAGAAACAACAAATTGTTGTTTCTTTTTTTTGTTCTTATTTCGTTCCAGAAACAAAAAAATAAAAAAAGAACAGAAACGCAACCAAACGCGATTCTGTTCCTTTTTTGTTCCCGGGAACACTTTCCGTATAGAAGTGTTCCGGAAATGTTTCTAAGAAACATTTTCATGCATGCCCTTCTTGATCATTCTTGATCTTAATGAGCAAAGGTATAGGTATTTGCTGAAAGAAACAGTTTTGTTCCCTTGAATGTTGACAGCGATGACATATGGTGGCAGGGTCGATGTATATGATATGCTAGAAGCTCTGTCTAGTGCTCTGGTTGATGAACTTGTGCACCTTGCTTAGCATCACTTGTTAACTACACTAGAGGTGCCCTGTTTGATCTTGATGAGCAAAGGTATGGAGATTTGTTGAAAGAACACAATATTTCTCTCTTAAATGTTGACAGTGAAGACACATGGTGGCAAAATATATGGATGTGATAAGCTAAAAGCTCTGTCTAGTGCCGTGGTTGATGAACTTGTGCATATCTCACTTAGGTGGGCACTGGCCAAATTGCAAATTATCAGATTTCCTTGCTTTCCTTGGAGGATGATAATGGGTCTCACATATGAACAGAAATAAAAAGGAAATATTCACCCAAAAAAGATAAAAATCAGCTTTAATTTGAAAATGTGGCTATAAACACTAATTTTACGAAACATGCAAATAATAATGCATTAAGAACTATAAATTCCTTCTCCCTCCATAAAAAAGAAGACTAGGATATCTTCTTCCTAGCTACCCTCTTAAGAGATTTGATCAAAGCATAGTGCATAGCAATGGCGCTGGGTAAGTTAGGGGGGGCAAAAATTGAAAGAAATCCAACGGGTTCAAGAGACAGGCAACTCGATCCGAGCCCAATGAGGTCACTGCGGGGTTCGCCGGAGCCGATGGAGCACCGAGAGGCCATAAAAAAGGCAGGCTATTGAACGGTCATATTTTTTATTTTACGATTCGCTAAAGCGTGATGCCGCCGGGAGGATTTAATATGACGGCATGAACACGCTCTACGTGTCTTCCGAGCAAGAGTAACTTTTCAACTTAGACTTTAGTCTTCATGCAAGCTGTTCTCTTGACCCGAGCTCCCCAAAATGGCAGAGGAAGAAGCCATCGTAAGTTAAAAGATTCAAAAGTTTGCAAGAGCTGACCCAGAATTCTCAACGCGATGGTCTTTTCGGCCCTAAAATTGCCTCTCCAACCATAAAGAAGATCGAGTCTCTTGGATGAAAAACTCCCACGAGAGCGAACATTTCTAATCTAATTGGTATTTTCTTGGAACTTTGCTTGCATTATATTATTTGGTTTACGTACTAGGAATGAGAATGTTCGAGATTATGCAGGAGCACAAAGGGAGCGCAGAAGGACCTGTTCAGAAATCCGTTAAATGCTAAACTCAAGGAATCATCTTGCTGACCAAAGCTTGGCTCCGAGAATTAATTGGCAATGCTAAAATCCAGGTTAAAGCCTTCTAGGTTTGGGACTGGGATCGGGCCTCCGGTTGAAGATCGGAATAGAAGAGAGAGAGTTCAGAGGCCTCGTTTGGTTTAGCGTTTCCAAGGGGCTTTCGGGGTTGAAAACCCATTGGGAAAAAATTCAGGTGTTTGGTTCAATATTTGGAGGTGTCATTGGCCAAATATTGACATTTGAAATGCTGAAAGCCCAAAGTAGGTGGGACTTGCTTTGGACTTTCAGCATTTCGGAAATGCAAGTCCACATCTACTATTCATCCGTTAACTTTTTTTTTTTAACTGTTCATCTTCCCTACACCCCAACCGTCGTTGATCGGTGACGGAGTTTCATCCGATTTTATTTTTATTTTTTTAAAAATAATAAAAACCCTTTGCAAATGTTGGGTTCAGTTTTTTTTTTTTTGTCATTTTTATCTTTTGACAATCAATAGCCCAACTTTTTATCAATACACTAGAATGATCATTAATTAATGAAGATGGTTAATACTACAATAATTAAAAAAAAATTCAAAGTTGAAAACAAACCTAAAAAAACCTAGGCCAAAAGTTGAGCTTTGCATCTAATCTATAATAAAATTCTTTTAATATAATTTTAAATGAATTTATTAATATGTATCTTTTACATTGCTCTCAACATGAAAATGTAAAATGTTATATAGTTATTGTTTTTTTTTTTTGCAATTTTAAAAATACTAAAACTTAAAAACTTAATTTTTTGAGTTTTGTATCTAATCTATAATCAAATTCTTTTAATATAATTTTTAAATAAATTTATTAATATATATCTTTTACATTGCTCTCAACATGAAAATGTAAAATGTTATACAGTCATTGTTTCTTTTTTTTTTTTTGCAATTTTAAAAATACTAAAACTAAAAAACTTAATTTAGTCATAGTAAATGGCTTTTCAAATACATGTTTACCAAACAGTCTTGTATTTCTCTAAAGCATTTTTCAGTTATAGTTTACCAAACAGTCTAGCATTTCGGAAAACCCCTTTAACTCTCAAAGGTATTTACATTCTTCCAAGGGAATTTCCCCAAAACTAAACCAAACAGGCCCAGAGTAAAAACAAATGTGCGTCACATCACCGTCTATTGCCGTTGGAGGTAATTACAAGATAATAAGGTTGTTTTTATTCGGGAGATGGCATTCGTCTTTGACCGCCGTCTATCTTCCTGTCCCCGGCTACCGAAATAGCCTCACCGCCAGCTCAACCAATCGCCTTCAATTTCTCGAGCAACAACTCCGCCTTAGCTGGCTCTAGTATCTCCACTCCATGATAATCGCCTTCGCCGCCGAAAAGGCCTACCATTTCCACATCCTTCGCCTCTAGCTCTGCCACTAACTTCCTCTGCCAAAGGAGATTTATCATGTACTCAAGATGCTTTATCGCACTAACTGGTAAGTAATTGTAGGTACGTTCTTTCCTTTCACATCATGCATTTGCATTAGCATTTCCATGCATCTTATGAATTGCGTTTAAAAAAAATGGAATTCATTTTCCGACAAAAAATCATTCAATGCATGCACATGGTCAAAATTTAGGTTTTAATTTGTCTTTGAAGGCAACTTTCATGAGCTCACATTCAAATAATGGCAGTTGTTGACACCTAAATTTAGGTGATTCGGTCATTTATTTATTGCATAGAAAATCAAGGGTCAATTTTATCTCTAAAAAAAATATTAATTGCATAGCATATATATATATAGTTGCATTTATGTTCAATATACATATTTTGCATTTATTTATTAGATCAGTGACGGATGGATTTGAATTAGTAGTTTTGAGCTTTAACTTGGTAGGTCGAACTAAGCTCACGGCGAAAGCAAATCGGGTCAAGCCCTATCCCTGGGGAGATTTTACTGATTTATTCTGAATCAAATTAGAAACAAATAAATATTAGATTTGAAAAAATCTTTGTAGATATGAATTTGGAAAGAATTAAAACTCTAATCTATGGCCTATAAAAAGGAAAAATGCGAAAGGTTTTAGGAGGCCACACATATTAATACACAGCCGCACAAGAGGGTCTTTTCTCTCGGTTTTAGAACTCAAAGAAAGGGCAAAAATTCTTCGGTTCCTTCGGTTTTCCATGAGTGTGAATAGTCGATAGAGGAAAAGTGAAAGAAGGAGAGAAAGGGACGTGAGAGAGTACGAAGAGGAGAGAGGAAAAAGAAAAAGTAAAAAAAAAAAAAAAGGAAAAATTGTTCCTGTTCATCTTCCTCAGCGACGCTTGCCTGGTGTCCGATCCCTTCACCGGCGTGCCACCTTGCCCGTGTCCGCTGATTGCGAGTTCAGCCCAGGTAACCGAGCCGCCGGTCACTGCCGTTCGCCAGTCTCGCCGTGACGCGCAGCCCCGCCGCGCACCACTTCCGCCCTTGCTCCGACGGCCCGAGCGCCCCTTTTGCCGCTGGTTGCTGTTACCGACGACCCGCGACGCCCCCCGGTGGTCGAGTTGCTGCACGATCGAGCGACGCTGCTGCTACTGGTCCGAGCTTCTACCGCGCCGCGCCGCGCCGCGCCCCAGCAGATCCCGAGCCAACTCCTCCCTGCTCTGTCCGTGAGCCGAGTCGCCTAACTCTGTCTCCGCTCCGGCCAACGACCGACGGTGTTCCTGCCTGAGTGCCGCCCCTGTCTCGCTTGACCCAGCACCGCGCTTGATCCGAGCCTCCCCGAGTGGCTGCCCTGTAGCCCGTGACGCCGAGCGATCCCTCTGTTTTGTTGCTGCCCCCTTGGCCTGCCCAAGCCAGCCTTCGCCGGACCTCGCCGGAGCTCCGCCACCGGGACCTTCGATCGACGGTGGCCAGTGACACCTTAGCCGCTGCCCTTGCACCGTCCGTAGCCGTGCCGCCCTTCCTTGGTAGTTCAATCTACCATCGGATTTTTAGGAAAAAATCCAAATTTAGGTAGAAATTTGTTTTATCTTATTTGATAGGTTTATTTTTAGGTAGATTTAATTTATTTAGGTAAATTTACTTTATCTTATTTTAGTTTTGATATTTTCTTTCTTTGTTTGAAATAGTTCCCAATGCATGGTTGAAATCCCTGATATAACATCCAATTTGCAATCGCACGAATTTTTATTCTATCTATAAGACTTTAAATGGAATAATTATTCAAACAAGAGTAAAATTGATATTTTAAGATCAATTTATTGATTTTATTAGCGAGATAATTGAGTTTGAATTTCAAATTGAGTGATGAAAAACGTTTTGAATGACCATGGATGGTTTGAATGTTTATCTCTTAATTGTTCTATTTATCCCGAAAACACAAAAAATGCATTTTGTATTCCATGTAGATTAGGATTGATTGCATGATAGGTTAGTTTTTTTATTTTATTTTTAAAATGCATGTTTAAAAGGCATTTAGAATAGATAACATTTTACTTTAGTTAGATTTTTATTTTTAGTGATTTTAATTATGAATTTTCATAAAAAATCAAAAATCAAAATCAAAATCAAAATCAAAATCTTGCATCAAAGCATTTAGATTTAATAAATCAGACATGTAGGATTAAGTTTATGAAATTTTCGTCATCTAATGATTGTTGCTAGGTTCATTTAGTTAGAAATTGCTCGTCATTAGAACTAGGTTATTTAATTAATTTAGATTGTATATTTAATTGTTGCATCTCTTTAATTTCGAATTTCATGAAAAATACAAAAAAATCATTTTTTAAAATAAATTCATCTCATGCTTCAAGATAGGCCACATGCTTATTTATATCATATAGCTTAGGTCACGTTGCCATGTAATATCATTTCATGTTAGATTAGTGACATGTATTACATAAATCATGATTTACATTAAATAAGTGAAAACAAAAATTGAGTGATTGTGTGTTAATTAGAAATCATATTTAGGACTGTTGATGTGAATTCTGATATAACATTGTAGATGCTTTCGTTGTTATGAGGTAAGTTTTGTAATTTATTAATTGGTGGTTTGCGCACTCGCATGATCACCTTACATGTTAGGGAGGTGAATTAAAATCAATTCAAGCTGTCTGTAAAATATTTTTTAAAATAAAAAGGGAGGGAGGTAAATTAAAATCAATTCAAGCTGTCTGTAAAATATTTTTTAAAATAAAAAGGGAAAGGTACCGAAAGGACGTTAAAGAAATCTAGCGTAACCAAGTCTCCGAACTCACAATCTTTGGCTCGTAGGAGTAAAGTAAATTTACTTTACTTTACTTGGGTTTCTAATCGATCCACCAAAAATAAATTAGTGGCGACTCTTTATTAAAAAAAAAAAAAACAATTGCATGTTAAGAAATTGAACTTAAGTCGCGAATTGGGGTATAAGTTTATAAGAGCCTGAGCTAAGTTTAAAGACTTAGTAGTCTATTAGCCTAAACATAGGTGATGCATCCGAATTGTAGGTCACGATAAATGTGATCCTTGAATTTTAACCTGATGTGCAATGTTGTTCCTAAAGTTTTAAATTATTCAATGTGGTCCATGAATTTTTAGTATATGTTATATTTTGTTCCTAAACAATATGAAAATGTAGGAAATTATCCTTGATTTTTTTTTTTTGGTGGCCATCTGAGTTCTCTCAAAAGTCAAGAAGTCAAATGCAGTCTAGCTTAACGGCCATGATAAGGATTTACATGACATATATTGGTTCACCTGTCTATTTCCCCCATTTGTTCTTGTCTCACGTTTTTTCCATGTCACTTCAGTCATTACATGTTTTTCGCCTCTTCATATCCTTGATTGATAGTTGTCACCTCTTTTTTTAATGTAATTAAGTACAATTAATGTAATTTTTTTTGGTCGAACAATTAATGTAATTAACTGAGTGATAATTATCACCTCTTCATATCCTTGTGCGATAATCGCCCACCATTAGGGTAACAACATTGATGAAAGGATGTTATAAAATCTAAGAATGAGATATGGGAGACAAATTTAAGCCAAGCTCTCTCGTAAAGAAAAAACACGTCAAGTTGAGAAAGACTATTAAATTAGTGGTGCCCATTTTTTTTGGGTCAAAACTTTGCAAATTCAGTTTCAACGGAGCTTAAGGTTAGTTTCAGTTCCATCTTATTTTTCCACGTTTGATTCATTTATGCACGAATTTATGTTGTTCAATGCATAATTAGATCATACTTCGTTTTATCATTTGGTATCAGAGCCATTGTCTTGGTTTTTTTTTTTTTGTAGCGTTTAGTAAATTAAAAAAGAAATTCATTTTAACCCCCCCGGGGGGGTTGCCACCATATAGAAAAATTTTTTGTAAGTGAAACTATTGAGAGACTAGTTTAGTAATTGTTTTAAGTATTATTTAGTCCCTAGTACCACTTAGATATAATCACTATACTGAAGATTTTCAATTTAATCCTCCACTTGCAACTTTCCAGAGGTATAGGATTTACATGGACTGTTTTGGCAATTATTTAATTGCTATGCAGTCAATGTTTGTAGATTTTTTTTTTGCATGAATTAAAATATCTAGTGATCAAAATATATTTTAATTTAATTAAAGATTAGCCACCATATCTTTAATTATATCAAATTATAGATTAAGAGCATTTGGATCACATATAGAAAATTACATTTATTGTGATTAATACAATGAATTTTATCCCGTATGAATTTTCATTATATTAATATGATTAATTAGGATAAAATTGCATATATATATATTTTTAATTTATCCACACGAATTAGCAAAAGGAATTATCAATATATTTGAATTAGAAACTTAGCCCACATACAGTTTTTATATGTTATTTGATTCATAGTGTGTAACATGATTTACATTGGTAAAACATGATGTATGTTTATTTGCCTCAAATTTTGCAACATAACTATGTATGTTTGTTATGTATTTTTACAACTTGTGATTTCTAATTCAAACGCGATGTTCCTGAATTGAACGGTGAAAACTATAAAATTTGGAAGGAATTAATCAACTTCAATTAGGGTGTATGGACATTGACTATGTTATTTGGAAAGACGAACCACTTGCTCCTGTTATACTAGCACTCAAGCTCAAATTGCACTTTGTGATCAATGAGAGCGATTGTAGCACCCTTGGATCTCATATACATTAATTTCACTTGACTTGTTTGTACTTCAAGAGTTGTAAAATAAATTTCACTTAAGTTGAGTCATAAGAAACTGAGCTACTCAGTTCTATTTATCATAAAACTTGGTTTCTTTACACATGGGGGAGATGAGATTAAGAGGGGGATTTCTACAAAAAATACTATAAACCACAAACACTAAACATCCCACCTCTTGTTGAGTATGTATATGCTGTCAGACAACCAAAAACAAAAGTTCTCCCACACGTTCAACACTCCTTTGTCACCTCCTACTTCGCTGGACTACCACCCTACCCCAATCCATTGTTGTACAGAGTCAAGGGTCCCACCAGCCGACCATCTACCCGAGCGTAAAGGGCAATGAAGGCCATGTATGACGGCCTGTTAGGTGCCTCCGTATCTACCATCAAACAAGATGTGCATTTGATGAAGACTACTCCTGGGAAATGATGGTCCTGGAAATCCTTTTGCCGCCATACAAAATCAGCGGGGGAGCCATATAGGATGGTCGTCGTGGCAGCAGGCAGTGTAGGCGGTGTAGGCGGTGTAAAAGACATCTTCTACTCTAAATAAATAGTATAATAATCAAGTGTGAATTTTTAAAATAAAAATTCAGCAAATGGGCGGTTAGTCCTAACTTGGATTGGCCAATAACAAGATAAGTAGGTAAATAGAATCATCAATTTTCAATTTGTTGAATCCACAGAATCTAGTTGCAACAATCATCCAGAGGGAGACGACACTCAACCCTGAATACCCTCACACCCAACTTGGCATCACGAGGTCCCTTGAGAAGCTATTAAGCCATTCTCAGACCTCTGGAGAGAATACTGCTACTTTTCATCATCACTCTCCAACACCCAGGGTCTCACATTGGCTCTTAGCCAACTTCACACATTCATAGTTCTCTTGTTGCAACACCAACAATCTCAGCAAATTAAGAATTAAGTACAAGAGACAACAACTAATACATATTCTCAAATCAAGCAGTTGATGGACTAAAAGGAGTAGTTTTGTTCACAGACACTGAAAGTACATAAATCCTTATAAGAATATTACGAAATTTCATTATGTTATAGAAGGGACCTAGATTAACATTTTCTGTGAAGAACCTAGGTCTATATCTCAACGTATTAAGAGCAGTAAGTTTTGTTTTCTTTCTAAAATTTTGCAGCAGATTCCAGGTTTAGTACCAACAGAAGAAAAATTGTTTCACCAGCCAAACCTTGTCGGTTTGTTCTCAAATTTTGATATGTTCTGCATCTACATGTCTCCTACTACTTTCATGAAGAAATCAAGTCCTTATCCTAACTCGAAAATTTTATAAAGATTCAGATGCACACTGAGGTCGTGATTTAACTATAATCGGGACATCTTATTACATTGACAGTTAGCGCTTGTTACTTAGAAAGATGGAGAATAAATTTTAATCATTTGAGTTTCGAACTTTCAAGTATATATAAAGATTAATTATGTGTTATTGACAATACTCATGAGTATCATGGCTAATGTGTATGCGTGGAGGACCGATGATGGTGGTCAATTGCTTCCCCGTCTAACGATTATGTCCAGTGTCGATTTCGAGGAAGCAGGGCATAAGTTATCACAAATTAAACTAGAAGCTGGACAAGAGTGAGACGGCATTTCATTTCTTGCTGCCAAATTTGAATACTTGTCTTCTTTCTTGCCCTTGATTTCTAAGAAGGTTGATCACTCATGCCCAGTGATTTTGAGAATATAAGTAAATATTGCTGATCAGCCTTGGTTGGGTCTTTCCTTGGTTCAGATTGGGCCTGACCAGCAGGCCCAATCCCCTCCAAAAAGGCAGCCCATGCACGTAGGCCTAGTCTAGTCTAATCTTTTCTTTTTTTAACAAATGAAGCCCACAAGCCCACGTCCTAAACTAGCCCAAACTCGGCCCTGATATACCTGGTCTGAATTGTTCAAAACCCTACCCAGTTCGCGACTTGCGCCCTACCTGGCTTCTAACCTTCTTCTTTAGGGCTTCTTGGCGGCGATGACGAGGGATGGTCGGGACGTCACTAGGCGGACATGCGGTGACAGCGGTGACGGGCTTGATGGCGGCAGCGACGGGGCGGGCAGCGACGACCCGTCGCTGCCGCCGTCGAGGTCTGCAAGGATGAGCGGCAATGATGCGGTGCTGGAGTGATCGGTGGCAGCACAGGCGGCCCTTGCCGCGATGGCGTCGCCTCGACTAGGTGAGCAGGGGCATCCTTCGACCTTTGAGATCGGGGGTTTTGGCGACTACGGCGAGGATGTGGGTCGAGGTCGGCATTTCGCTGGCCCATGGCCCCTATTCCGCGGTTGTCCAATCGTAACAGGGGAAATGGCGTCTACGATCAGCACAAGTGATGTTCAGCTAGGGCGTGACGCTTCTGCTTTGACTAGGCAGGGGCAAGGCTTGGCTTCTAGCTAGACCGTGGCAGTGCTTCGACGACTGGGTTTCGGAGGGGTTGGAGGCGGCAGCGAGGGTCGGCGGCTCGGAGACGCGTCAGCGGCAGTGCCGAAGACTCCCCTTCTCCTCTCTGGTCCTCTCTCTCCCTCCTCTGTTTCTCTCTTCTACTCATGTTCTCTTTGCTTGCCTCCTGCTATGACCTCCCTTCCCTCTGTTTTCTACTGTGCTCTCTTTCTTTTTTGCTTTTCTGCTACCTTTTGCAAGTCGTGCGTGGAGGATGGCCAGGAGGAAGAAGGCTGGCACAGGCCGGGTTGAAAGGGAGAAGAGCCGGGCCAAGGCGGGATCCGGCCTGACCCGGCCCCTTCCACGTTTTCTCTTTTATTTTATTTATTTTATTAATTTCTTTTGCTAAATTTTTACTTTTTTTCTTTTTTTTTTATGACGATTTTTTTGGAAGAAATTAAGAAAAGGCCATTCAATGTGCAGTGCGATAGTGAAAACACAATACCTTTTTAATGACTTTTTTTTGGCAACTAATTCCTAACTTTTAATGCTATTAAGTCTTAAGTAAAATGGTGAAAGGTGTCAACATCTGCCCCTCTTTGAATGGGAACTTGAAAAGGTTCCCTTTAAAGACAAGAGGCGCCTAAATTTTGCCCCTAGACGATGACAATCGGGGTTGCGGATGGGAAAATGATATGAAGGGATGACCCTACTTTGTAAAAGATGTCTCTCAATCGAGTTGGGAAAATCTTATTGTATGATAACTAGTTCCGATTGATAGGGAGGTCTCATCCTGTAAGAACAGGATTCAACTGGAAAAAAGGTTTCATCATGTTAAAATGGGTTTCGACTGGATATGATAGTCTCACCATGTAGAAACGGATTTCAACTGGGAAAAAAACGTCTCACCATGTAAAAACTGGTTTCGACCGGGAAAAAATGTCTCACCGTGTAGAAATGGGTTTCAACTGGATATTATAGTCTTACCGTGTAAAAACAGGTTTCGGCTGGGAAAAAATGTCTCATCATGTAAAAACAGGTTTCGACCGGGAAAAAATGTCTCACCATATAGAAACGAGTTTCGACTGGATATGATAGTCTCACTGTATAGAAATGGGTTTCGATTGGGAAAAAAGGTCTCATCTTGTAAAAATGGGTTTCGACTAGATATAATAGTCTCACCATGGAGAAACAGGTTTTGACTAGAAAAAAAGGTATCATAATGTAAAAACGGGTTTTGACCATATATGATAGGCTCACCGTATAGAAACAGGTTTCGACTGGAAAAAAAAGGTTCACAGTGTAAAAATTGGTTTTGACTGGATATAATAATCTCACCGTGTAAAAATAGGTTTTGATTGGAAGAAATGTCTCACCGTGTAAAAACGGGTTTCGATTAGATATGATAGTCTCACCGTGTAGAAACGGGTTTTGACTGGAAAGGGACACGCATGGTTTATGGATGAACCCACAAGCTGTATGGTTTAAGGATATACCCATTAACCGTGTGGTTTAAGAACAGACCCATGAACCCCATGGTTTAATGATAGACCCACCAACCTTGTGGTTTAAGGATGACCCACAAATTGTGTAATTTAAGGATAGACCCACCAACCTTTGGAGATGGCATGGTTTAAGACCGACCATGAACCTTTGGAGATGGCATGGTTTAAGGCTGACCATGAACCCTGTAAATGACATGGTTTGAGGTTGACCATGAACCTTTAGTTTTTAGGGAAGCACTCGCTAACCCCTTGAAAACTGCATGGCTTTACTGAGGAATCCTATTAAACTCAACTTGAGCCAATGTCATTAAAGACGTCATCAAGAGACGTATTGGCAATATTGCAGCATTAATTGAACAAGCTAATCAAGCTAAGTCCGACTGCTTTAGAAAAACATTCGATGTCAATCGGCATCATTTGGTGCAAAACTGTCATCTTGCTCGGGGATATATCATTAATCATCAAATTCTCTAGAAGTAAAGTTCTTATTAGAATGGCTACGACTTGTGCAAAAGGCTCATTAAGCATGCCAAACTAGAGCTTCTTAGTCAGAAAGGTTTCTCACACACTCTTGATAAAATGGCTGCTTGATCACATCTATTCACATGGCAAATAACTGATTGCTGAGGGTATCTCACATAACCCATGTTAAAGGCTTTCAGAAACATTCGCAATGAGTACAATCTGATCGATCAAAAAGGTCTTTTGAAAGGACCGCAATATAGGCTCAGTTAGGACTTACACAAAGGAATTATTACTCTGAGGCCAATAAAAGAACATTTGTCGCTATCTTCATTGGGTTTACAAGTCGAGAACTTGGAAGATAAGATAAGATAGAATTACCTCCACTCCTTCAAGTAGTAGCTTCTTTGTGACATTCTCATTTTCACTCAAATCATCCCAATTAGAAGAGACTTTGGAATAGGGTTGTAATGTTGGCTTGGGAGAGGCTTGAAAAAACTTAAAATTTTCAGGAGGGTTTTTAAGAGTCGGTGATCATCATGGCATTGTGACTAGGTCACTCGATCTTTTGAAATCATTTGGCTTTTTGAAACATAGTGCATCTCGAAAGTTCATTGGCTAATCATTTTTGCATGGGAGCTTTGCTCCTCTCTCTAATTTCCTTAGCACTTGCGATAATTTTTTTATGCAGGCACTTAGACTTTGATAATTTTTCTTTCATATAAGATGCAGCATTTTGGCTCTTTTTCATGACAGGCATTGGCCTTGCTTTTACCAGGTATACTACTTTTTCATGCCCCTTAATTTTGTCGATTTTTTTTTTGAACTTTTGGAGCTCTTATAACTTTCGAGATGCTTTTCATGTTTTCTCGTAAATGTCAATTGTATGTGATCAATCCTTATGCCTTACCCCAGTGAAAGGAGTTGATCACCGCTCGGGGTTCAGAAATGAACAATTAGACCCAAATTAGTTAAAGCAACATATATAAGTGTATGAGTAAAGAAGGAAATGCTCTTCTTCACCTTAGGATGAGTCAAGCTCTAATGAGAATTCCTTTGAAACTATTACCAGAATGCAAGTGAAAGTAATAGGATCTTTTTCAATCTTTCGCTCTACAACACAACTGTAACCTCCTGTGTTGCCCCAATGTAGGGTCGTTCTCGACAGGGGTATTTTGAAGGATCATCTTTATTTGGCCCAAAGGGTTAGCAAGATGTTAGCTTGGTGCTTGGGATTGATAAAAGAAACACCTTTATCTTTTCGATCTTTGCGCTCAATGCGAATGAATCATTCATCCTAAGAGAAGGTCGCATTTCACTCTCAAAAGTGTTTGAAGAATGTGTTTGGAAATGGCTTGCCTTCTCTCATCCTAAGTATCCTCTACTTGGCATGATTAACATCTCCATTTCACTCTACTGAGATCATCTGAGTAGATTAATCTGCATAGGGAATTTTGATTCAAAATGAATAATCCACAAAATGAGAAAACAAATTTGAGATAAAAACGATGTTCAAAAAGCTTGTAGAATGATTTTTTTTTCAATTATTCATTTTTGTGCTTGTCTCTAGGAAAGTGCCAAAGGTTCTTATTTGTAATGGAAATTCTCCATTTTATTTATTCATTTAATTTTGAGAATGAGGGTACTTACCTGCGGCATGGCAACCCAATAACCCTGTAAAGAATGTGAAAGAATATGTTAGTGCAAAAATCTTTAGGGATTGAAATGTTGGAAACGATACATTATTACCCTTCACTCGCTTTTATCCTTTGGGTGCTAATATTTCTTGGATTCACCCTCATGGATATTTGGTTACTCGACATTACCCTTCACTTGCATTTGTCTTTAAGTGTCTGATGTCTTCCTTTCAAAGGAAAGAAAGAATCATGTTAAAGATGTTATCAAAATGAGTAATTGGAATCAACACCATTTACCCTTCACATGTTTCCGTTCTTCAAGTATGAACTTTGCTTGAAGTCACAAGAAATTGATTGAAAAATAGCTATGTGGCCTTGAATTTATCCATGAAATGCACTTCTTTATTGTATACAACAATTTACAAAGTTCAATTCCTGCTTTTTTTCAATTGCTCTTTTTGAAGAGGCATTTATCTGACAAGGAGCTTGAAAATTTTATATATGGATCATGAGATGTGTTTTTCAAGATCTTGCTTTGAAAGGAGAGTGGGTGCTCCCTGTTTCCACACTTAGGGATGTTGTTCTTTAGATGCTTTGCCCCATTTATTGCTTGTAAAGAAAAGATTGGACATATTATTTCCACACTCGATTGGAAATCATTTAGAAACTATATACGTCCTTTTACACCAAATGGAGGGTCAAGTCTCAGCATGCTTTCTTGTTAGAAGACGATACTTCTATAGTCAAGGTGCACCTTTTCCCCATTCATCATTTGCAAGGAAGAAGAAATGTGATATGTTATTTCCGCACTCGACACAATTCATTTAGGAACGAGAAATACTCCCTTTTGTGCTAAATTGGATGTCTTGTCATGTTTTACTGGAGATAGATATTGCCTTTATAAGAATACTCCTTCGCTTTTGTTGAAACGGTATATAACTTGGTGCCCACGATGTATCCTTGACAATGGAAAAGAAAACCATGTCAGAAACAATATCAGAAATTGATAATTGGAATCGATACAGTTTACTCTTCCTTCGAATTCGCCTTTTGGATGCTTGGCAACTCCCTTCATTTGTCTCATCAAGCAAAGTGAACAAGATCAATGGGCTATTTTGGCACATAAATCATCTCCAAATAAAGAAACTTCCTAGAATGAAATTCAACTTTGTTCCGCCTCTACGGAAGATTGGCACTGACGAAGCCTCGACGCATGCTTGCTCCTCGAGTTCCATGAGCCTACACTTTTGTCATTTAGAAGATGTGATTGGCAATCTTAGATGATCCCTTTATTTTACATATACGAGCATATAAATCATTTCTCATCCTAGTTCTAAAGTCAACTTCTTGGCATGATCGAGCGAGCGAAGTCAAGAAGTGTCATCACGCATGACCTGCGAAAAGAAGACGATGTTAGTGTGTGAATAAAAAAATTGATCTTCTTACAACAAAATCGAGGCGATGGTAGATGCCCCATAGTTCTAATTACTGGGTTTTAGTATTTCACCAAGATTAGTCATAAGAGAAGTGACATCATTAAAAGGTCGATCAACGACTATCAATCGTATGTCCACTCTATTCCAAAAGTTTCATATGCAAAAGTGACATTGATTTTTGAAAGAAATGACTTCTATTTTGAGGAATTTGTACACCAAATGTGATTTGCATTTCAATCCCAAAATGTGAGAATGAGAGAATTTGATTAAAAATGCAATTTCAATTTTTCTTGCTCCAATATATAATCGCAACTTGAAAGCTTTTTTTTTTTTTTTTTTCAAAATGTGATTTTGAGCCCTTAACTAGAAATTAAAACAAAACCATGTGTTCAACAGGGTTAAATCAAAGTGTTTAAAACTTGCATTCAATGTTCACTTATCAAGAGCGATTGCCAATTTTTTTTCAATTATAAGCCTACATAACTGAGGACATTCGATTGGTCTCCGCGAATTTTTAAATGAAAATTCAATTGAAAAAAAGTGAATAAAAAGAAGAATGATTCTTAAAATGGGGGATGACTTTTATCTCTCATTTTTTTTAATTACATATATATGCACATGAGATGTGATTCGATTTCTACTCTATACAGCTCAAAATGGAGCCACAGATTCCCACGACTCTGGCTTTGTCAAAGAGTCAACCCATGTTGCGTGATTGTCAACCAGGATGGTAACTATTGACATTAAGAAAAAAAATTTCGGGGTCGAGATGGGCAACTCGTACTACATGGTCGTAGTTGGAGTGGTATCTATCTCAACACCATCCTAAAAAATCCTATGTGGCCCAAGTCCGACCGCATGTTGTGTATGATAGGGTGTAGTGCAATGCAAGGGATAAATGCACAATAATTTATAGGCAAACAACACTCCGTACATAAAAAACAATAAACCATACATTCCTACGCCTCCCTACAAGACAAATGTGAGCGAACACTTCTCCTTATACCTCTTATTTTGCAAAAACATTGAATATCTTTAATGTTAGGGGTGTACCTAGAATCCTCGCTATCAAACAAAAATATTTTTGAACAAGATTTACTTTTGGCCTAAGTCTTCTAAGGTTTAAAACTAAGTCTCCAGTGGAGTCGCCAAGTTATCACGACCTACCCCTCGGGGGAGGGAATAGGTTTAGGGGTATTGTCCAAAGGACGGGCCTAAGGCTCATGATTAGGCGCGGGCTCTCCCAAGCCCATACCTTGAGTGACATTAAGGTATTTTTAAGAATTTCACAAAAAGGAGTCACCACTAACCTATTGGGGTCGGCTAGAAACCAAGTGAGGTACGGGAGTATGCCACACTTCCTATGCAACTAGAGAATCTAAGGTTGGGGACTTGATTACACTAATTGACCAATTAATGCCATTTCGATATGTAATCTTGTTCATTTTAAAAGAAAATATTTTTGTCAGACAGTTTGTATTGATTTTACATCTATCAACTAATATGCGAAGTGATCATGCGGGTGCGCAATCATTAAAGTAACAATCATAGCTACCAAGATCCTCATTACAATAAAAATGGAACACGTGCAATTAAACATAATTAGATATGCAAATTAAACACATGTTATAATCAATATATGAGCAAATAAAGACCTAATTACACTAAGAATGCAAGACATTACAATTCCTAACCAAATCCTACATTTTTATGGATTTTCGATTTTTTTTAATTTTTATATTATTATTTTTTAAAAAAATAAATAATTAATTTTTTTTCAACCGGACTTGGGTTTGGCCCGATTAGTGCTAATCGGGTTTGGTCTTTGACCGGACTCGAGTTCGATCCGATTGGGGGGGCTGGGCTGATCGGCCCACCTGAAAGACAAGGCCTGACCAGGCTTGGTTGGGTCTTTCCTTGGTTCGAATTGGGCCCAACCAGCAAGCCCAATACCCTGCAAAAAGGTAGCCCACACACGTAGGCCCAATTTGGTATAATCTTTTTTTTTTTAACAAATGAAACCTACAAGCCCATGTCTTAAACCAGCCCAAACCCGACCTTGATATATCTGGCCCGAATTGTTCAAAACCCTACCTGGTTCGCAACCCACACTCGACCCGGCTTCTAACCTTCTCCTCTAAGGCTTCTTGGCGGCGCTAACGAGGGACAATCGGGATGTCATTGGGTGGACGGGCTTGATGGCGGCAGCGAAGACGTCGAGGTCTGTAAGGATGGGTGACAATGATGCAGTGCTGGAGTGATCGGTGGTGGCACCAGCAGCCCCTCCGACTAGGGCCGCGGCTGCGCTGCCTCGACTGGGTGAGCGGGGGCAACCTTCGACCTCTGAGATCAGAGGTTCTAGTGGCTGAGGCGAGGATACAGGTCGAGGCCGGCGTTCCGCTAGACCACTAGTCTATGACTACTAGTCGGACTCGTTCGTCAATCCCACTTCTGACTGATCAACCTTCGGAGACAACGGGTCCTCCACACTACCACCAGGAGGGTTAGCTACGCCCTGACCTAGGATGGCCTCCAACACATCGGGTGGAATGTCAAAACCACTAAGAGGACCAACCCTGAAACCATTGACTCTAAAGCGGAACCACGCTCTATATCGATGAGGCACCCTGACAAACATGGCCTCCTTGATCTAGACCGTGGTCCTGACAGGCTCATAGACCCAATGACTTCCAGGATCGGGAAAACTATGCACCTACTCGGTAATCTGCACGGGAATACCATATCGCTCCGGAGGTATCACCATCTACGGTCTTGAAAATATTTGGTTTACAACGGGTGAGACATTGTTTTAGCAAGTTCACCATCTAAACCTCTATTAGAAAAAAAATACACCCAATGGTGGCCTAACCACACTACACTAAAGACTTACCTCACCTTATTTTCTTCATGTAGGTTAGTACGGTTCAAATCACTCAATCACAGGTAGTAATAAGAACTTAAATAACTGGAACGCAATCCCTTTCACATAATCAACAATCACAGGGGTCCTGATTATAAGACAAAATCATTATGCCATGCCCCATACCGTGTCACACAATTCCGTCCCATAATCCAGTATGTCAGCAACACTCAGCATGCGTTCCAATTTTCATTCACTACCACACATGAACATAGTTTATTCGCAGTTCAGCTATCTACTGGCATTTAGCCAAGCATCGTCTCCCCACCTTGGAACACAGCTTTGTTATTACATCAATGGCGTTCCCGAAGGAGCATGGGCCCAGAATCTACTGTAACCCCCATCCGTTGTATGGGGCATCCCATAGAAGGGTAAGTCTAGCTCAACGGCTCAGGACAATTTTCTCTTAATTAACATACAATAAATTTATACTCGGCTCAGGACACTTTGTATTTCACTCAATGCTTCCATTTAAAATAGTGATCCTGGCCTCTTTTCAACATATTAAAAATGTTCAAGAAATTATTCACGTGTGTGGAGGCACGTTAATTTCGAACCAGAAAACTAATATGTTACTTTTTCAAACCCCACCATTTAATATAATCCTTAAAATCCAATTTTGGTATCAAAAACCGACACTTGGGATTTTCTGAATAAAGTCCATATTTTTCACAATCAACACTCAGTTTGCAATATCCACCTATCATAATCTGAACACATAGCAGCGATTGGCGCGAAATTCCGACAATTTAAGATCCCGGAAAACTTTTCAAAAAATAATAAATAATTAATTTTATTCCGAAAATTAATTAAATAATAATGTTTTATTAAATATTATATAATATAATTTTTTATTAAATAATTAAATAAATTCGAAATAATTAATTAAGGACTAATCAAGATTACACTAATCTAAACATCCAGTTAACCTTAATTAATCATACATTAAATTAATCACACCCCTAGAATCCACACTTAACTAAACTAATATAACCACATAATCTTACTTAACTTAAACTAAGCATCCTTAAAGCATCATTAACCTTCTAATCGAGATTTAGCGGCTAAACTCACTGGAATTGCTTTCCAATGAGTCCACGACGAAGATAACGGTGAGGCGGTGGATAAACCTCCACGCGGCGACACCAAGCAAGGACTAGAAGGCAGCTAAAACGGGCCTTGAAGACTGGAACTTGCTGGGACTCTAGCTACTGCTCACGGTCGAAGGAGGACTATTCCAGCAACTCCAACGGCTGGAACAGGTTAGAAACGGCCAGGTGATGGAGGTGAGGTGACGGCAAAGCTTCGACGAGCTAGGTGGGACCTTTGGTGACCTTGGCGACGATGAGCAGCATCTAGACGACGGCTTGGATGGTCGGGGATGCGTAGAACAACAACAGACGTGGGCTGGCTTCGATTGGCTTGCGGTGGCTCTCCAGCGAGTTGGACGACCACCACGACGGCTCAGGCAACGACGGAGGGAATGAGACGCAGCCTGGATGAACGGACGACGGTGCTGGGCGTGTGGATGAAGGCGAAGCAGCGAGCTGGCGAGCGAAACAACGTGCGTGGACGAGTGACGATGGCGAGGGACTTCGGCGGGTATGCAATCAAGCAAGGCGGAGGGCTGTCGGTGCTTTGGTTTCCGCTCAGCTTTTTCCCCTCCAACTCCTAATGAAAAGCCTTGATTTGAGGAAGAAGAAAGAGTTGATGTGAGGGTCCCTTTTTGTGGGCTAATGGGCTTCTTACACTTGTCAAAACTCCCTCCAACTTGGCCCCACCATTACCTCACATGACATCACCATCCTGACTCCTCCAATCTTCGACGTGCGAACCCCTAGAGTGCCAAACTTTGTATAAAGGGATACTTAAGTGCCATAACTTATGAAAGGTACACTTAAGTGCTAAAATCGGAGTAAAATAGATCACTTGAGTGCCAATTCGGCTAAAGTTCAGCCAAAACGCTGATGTGGCATTTTTCTGGCGAAGCAGGCCCAAAACGATGCCGTTTTGCATGCTAACGTGACCAAATAATGCAAAAACGACGTCGTTTTAGACTAACATGGTAAAAAAATAATATAAAAATTATTAAATTAGATTTAAAATTAAATTTAGTTAAAATATTTAAAATTAATAATATTAAAATTAAATTCAGTTAAAATATTAAATAATAATAATTTTTAAATTAAAAACTTAAAAAAAATTAAAAATTTTTAAAAAAAGGAAAGTGGGGGAGGCGACTGAGGGATCAGCCATCAGCTGCCGCCGTCGCCATCGCCGGCGGGGGGAGGGTTGGTCGGGGTCGCGGGGCCCTAGGCTGGCAACCTCGGCCGACTCTCCCCCCATCATCGTCGGCCTTCCCTAGCGGCGGCAGCGGCTGAGGGCTAATTCCTCAATCGCCTCCCCCGCTTTCCTTTCCTTTTTTTTTTTAATTTTTTTTTAAATTTTAGAATTATTTTTTAAATATTTTATCTAAATTTAATTTTAAAATTATTATTTTTAATATTTTAACTAAATTTAATTTTAAAATTAATTTGTATATATTTTTTTACCACGTCAGCTCAAAATAACGCCGTTTTTGCATTATTTGACCACATCAGAGTGCAAAACGGCGTTGTTTTGGGCTCGCTTTGCCGGAAAAATGCTACGTTGGTGTTTTGGTCGGACTTTGGCCGAAGTGGCACTTAAGTGATCCGTTTTTCTTCGAATGTGGCACTTAAGTGTACATTTCGTAAGTTATGGCATTTAAGTGTCTCTTTGTGCCAAGTTATGGCACTTGAAGCGTTCATTTGCCTCCAATCTTCCTTGACAATCTTCCAATAGGTCAAAATTGCCTCATCCCCCATGGCATACGAATTTTAACATTTGTACATCAAATTCATTCAATTTTCTTCAATTCCTTTCCAATTTAGCCAAATTGAAGTCCATAAATTCATCCAATGTAACCACACTTAAATCCACATTTTTCCTTGACCATAGAACTATCTTGGATCCCAAAAGTGTGACTAAAAGCAAACCTACCAATTCTCCCGAACCAAAATAACCATACTTTGATTTTTCGCCAAAAAACTCGGTTTGCAGAAAAAATCTTCTAATGATGAGTCAACGTTCCTAAAATGATTTGTGACACAATGGGACTTCCAATATCTGAATTTGGTTTCAATTTCACGGTTAATTTCACTCTGGCACAATCCTAGCGAATTCGAATCTACCGAGTAGCTTTTAAGAATTTTCATGCATTTGACTTGTGGTTGATCATTTTCAAGCCACAATGTACATCTTCGACACATTAACGACTCTCAGTTGTCGTGAAAATCTCAAAGTTTCAATTACAGACATAGGGTACCAAATGACAGAAAACTCGGTCCAGTGCCGATCGACAAGAATTGTGCGATTTGGTGGAATCACCCACATTTGATCACATGCCTTTGTCGAGTCAACCTATCTTCGATCTCTAATCGATTTTTAATTATGCCGTAATGATCATTGCAGATTAGTTCGGTTGAAAAGCTGCTTCCTGATCACCAGAGGCTCTAGGTTGGCCGCAGTGGTGCATGTGCGCAGGCCACATGGTACACGATGTTCCCCCCAGCGCTCGTGCCCATCAGGTAGCACCGCAAGAAGTCAACATCCTCGCGAAGCCACTTCTCGTCGGTGGTCCTGACCTAGCGGAGGGCCTCCGCGGCATCGTCATAGGCCATGGGGAGGCAGTGCTCTGGAGCGCAGCGGTAGTTGGCAGAGATGACCACGGCCCCGAGCTTTGCCGCCATGAGGGAGCAGAAATTGTGGTTCACCACATAGGCCGGGGAGAGCAAGATGAAACCCCCGTCGTGGTAGTACATGATGAGCGACAGTTTCCGGTCGGGCGAGGGTGACGGGTGAGGCAGGTAGATCCGAGCCCAGGTTTTGTGGGTCGGGTTGAGCGGGACGTCCTTGGTGCGGACGGTAAAGGGCTGGTCGGCGTTGGGCACGATGGGGACAGTCGGATCGTCGAGGCCACGTGTGACCATGCCGTCTGGGTGGAGGACAAGTTTGAGGTAGTCATAGCCGTCGACGGCCGGAGCTGGATCGAGATCCGTATGTTGACCGGCCATGTTTGCTCTGCTCGACCTCGAGGTGGGACTGAAGAAACGGGGAAACCGTTATTTATTGACCTGAGGTCAATGATTACACTTTAGAGGCACACGAGGTGCATCATGGTGACTTAATAATGGAGTTTCTCATTAACATCTCCGCAATTGAGAACAGCTTACATTGAGATCCAACTAATTCAACACTTTACTAGATTTATATAAAGGATTAGGCACAGTTGATGCCACGATGTGAGAACAATAAAAAATAAAATAAAAAATACTTGTCGAAAGAATAAAATGAATATCGTCTAGGCTTCATACAAGCGAGAGAGAAAGGAAAAATAATACAAATTTTCCCTGAATTTTGGCCCGATATGTAATTTGATTTCTAAAATTTTTAATTTGTTTAATGTGATCTTTGAATTTTAGTCCAATGTGCAATGTTGTCCCTAAAATTTTAAATTATTCAATGTAATTCATAAATTTTTAGTGCATGTTCTATTTTGTTCCTGAATAATATGAAAATGTTAGATATTATCCATGAATTATTATTATCATTATTTTGGTGGCTATCTGAGTTCTCTCAAAACTCAAGAAGTCAAATGCAGTCTAGCGGTAAGGCCATGACAAGGATTTACATACAGACATATATTGGTTCACCTGTCTATTTCCCCATTTGTTCTTGTCTCACATTTTTTCCATGTCACTTCAGTCATTACATGTTTTTCGCCTCTTCATATCCTCGAGTGATAGTTGTCACCTCTTTCTATTAATGTAATTAAGTACAATTAATGTAATTAACAGAGTGATAATTATCACCTCTTCATATCCTCGCGCGATAATTGCCCACCATTAGGGTAACAACATTGATGAAAGGATGTTATAAAAGCTAAGAATGAGATATGGGAGACAAGTTTAAGCCAAGCTCTCTCGTAAAGGAAAAACGCGCCAAGTTGGGAAAGAATACTAAATTAGTGGTGCCCATTTTTTCTGGTCAAAACTTTGCGAATTCAGTTTCAACTGAGCTTAATCAATGGCTGGAGGTTAGTTACAGTTCATCTTATTTTTTCCACGTTTGATTCATTTATGCAAAAATTTTTGTTCTTCAATGCATAATTAGATCATACTTAGTTTTATCATTTGGTGCCCATTTTTTTTGGGTCAAAACTTTGCGAATTCAGTTTCAACTGAGCTTAATTAATGGCAGGAGATTAGTTACAATTCATCTTATTTTTTCCACGTTTGATTCATATATGCACAAATTTTTGTTCTTCAATGCATAATTAGATCATACTTAGTTTTATCATTTGCTTGCCACCATATAGAAAATATTTTTGTAAGTGAAACTATTGAGAGACTAGTTTAGTAATTGTTTTAAGTATTATTTAGTCACTAGTACTACTTAGATATAATCACTCTACTGAAGATTTTCAATTTAATCCTCCGCTTGCAACTTTCCAGAGGTATAGCATTTACATGGACTGTTTTGGCAATTATTTAATTACTATGTAGTCAATATTTGCAGATTTTTTTTGTGCGAATTAAAATATCTAGTGATCAAAATATATTTTAATTTAATTAGAGATTAGCCACCACATCTTTAATTATATTAAATGATATATTAAGAGCATTTGGATCACATATAGAAAATTACATTTATTGTGATTAACACAATGAATTTTATCCCGTATGAATTTTCATTATATTAATATGATTAATTAGGATAAAATAGCATATTATTTTTTTTTAAATTATCCACAGGAATTAGCAAAAGGAATTATCGATATATTTAAATTTGAAATTTAGCCCACATACAGTTTTTATATGTTATTTGATTCATAGTATGTAACATGATTTACATTGGTAAAACATGATGTATGTTTATTTACCTCAAATTTTGCAACATAAGTATGTATGTTATGTATTTTTACAACTTGTGATTTCTAATTCAAACGCGATGTTCCTGAATTGAATGGTGAAAACTATAAAATTTGGAAGGAATTAATCAATCTTCAATCAAGGTGTATGGATATTGACTATGTTATTAGGAAAGATGAACCACTTTCTCCTGTTATACTAGCACTCAAGCTCAAATTGCACTTTATGATCAATGAGAGCGGTCCACCTACTTTAATGTAATGTTCACAATGACTAAAATTTTTACTAGTACTCGTGGTTCAATCGTTCAACATAACAATGCCAACACATTGTTGAAGGCTATTGACACGATATTTGAGACTTCAAAAAACACATGCCTTGACTTTGCTTATAAAGTTTTCATTTTTGAAGCTCACTAGTATAAGAGATGTGCGTTGGCATGTCTTGAAAATGCAAGATATTGTTGGTCAACTTAAGAATGTTGAGGTTGAGATATCTAAGTCCTTCATTGCGTACTACATTCTAAACACTCTTGCACAATAATACGCACCTTTCAAGATCTCTTTTAACATGCATAACAGTAAATGATCAATTAATAAACTCATGACCACGTGTGTTCAAGAAGAAGAGAGGTTGCTTATAAAATTGGGAGAGAGTGTTCCTTTGACAACACATGGAAAGAACAAAGGGCAAGGCTAGTAGAAGGGAAAGGGTAAAAAAACCCCTCAATCTAACACAAAGAAGGAATTCAAATGTTTTTTTTCTATAAAAGAGGGGGCATCTGAAGAAGAATTGTGCCAAATTTAAGACCTAATTCAAGAAGAAAAGTAATCAAATTTCGTGTGTTTTTATGAAACTAATATGATTAATGTAAGTCAAAACACTTGATGAATTGACTCTGGATCTATAATCCATATTTCGAATTCCTTGTAAGGTTTTCAAAACCATAGGAAACCAATGAGAAGTAAGTAATGCATCTATTTAGGAAACAAGATGTATTCTTATGTGAGAGCTATTTGGGACATGCGGGTTGGTTCTAAGCAGTAGTTTTGTTTTGAATTTAGAAATGACCTTTTATATTCCAAATTTTTCTATAAATTTTATTCAGTTTTAAGATTTGTACCATTGGATCATTTTTTTTAAACTTCTCATATGCAAACTTTAATTTGTCTTTTAAATCTAATATAATTGGAAATTGTATTTTGTCTAGTGGTCTTTTTTTTTTTAAAATTAATTTTCAAGGTAATGCTTTTTATAATGCAATGCATGTTTATGATATCACTGGTATAAAGCGATGTGTTGTGAATGAAGATTCTTATATGTTGTGTCATGAGATTATTACACTATGCCTAGTTCTTTGAACCAAAATGGTATAGTGGAAAGATGAAATTGAACTTTGTTTGATATGGCACAAAGTATGCTTAGCAGCTCCAAACTTCCTAAGTTCTTGTGGACCAAAGCTCTTAAGATAACAGTGTATTTATTAAACCGAGTTCCAACCAAGGCTATTTCAAAGATGCCGTTGGAGTTAATGAAAGGTTGAAAATTGAGTTTGTGACATGTATGCGTTTGGGAATGTCCGTCTAAGGTGAGATTCTACAGTCCACAAGAAAATGAATTGGACCCAATGATTATAAGTGGGTATTCTATTGGATATGCTGAAAAGTCCAAATGATTTTATTGTCCATCTCATATCATTAGGAATGTGGAGTCAATAAATGTTAAATTTCTTGAAAATGACTTGATTAGTGAGAGCGATCAATCCCGTAACCTTGTTCTTAAGAAAAATTATTTTGATATTTAACCTTCCACCTCAATTATTAGATTGATTGTTGTTCACAATGCCCTTTTAATTTTATCGGCTATTGAATAACTAATCATTGAAGTTTTACAACTGGCCAATATTGGTATGGTAAATTTAGTTGTTCAATAATTATCAGAATTTGTTAATCAATTAGTTGAATAACATGCTCCTCAAGAGAATATAGAATTTAAGAAGATATGCTAGAATGAAGAAATTAGCAGTTTCTAGTGATTATATTATGTATTCGTAAGAAGCCAACTACAATATTGGAGCTAAGAATGATTCTGAAACATTTTTATAAGCCATAAGTTGCAATGTATCTAATTTATGGTATAATGCCATGAAGAAAAAGATGAGCTCTATGGCATTTAATGAGGTCTGAATTTTGGTTGAGTAGCCCAATGGAGTGAAGACTATTGGTTGTTAATGGGTTTTTAAAACAAATGATGACTCATTGGGCAGCATTGAGAGACATATAGTTAGACTCGTTGTCAAAGAGTTTACTCAAAAACAGGAATCGATTATATAGAAACTTTTTCTCTTATATTTAAGAAAGACACTCTTTGTATCATCTTGACATTGGTTGCCCATTTTGAAATGAAATTGCGTCGAACGGATGTGAAAGCAATGTTCCTCAATGGGATCTAGAGGAGGAGGTTTGGTTATATGAAAACATTTTCTCCTGCATCTAAGGAAAATCCTCTTCGTATCTTTTTGGCATTGGATGCCCATCTTGAATTGGAACTGCATCAAATAGAGTGAAAACAACGTTAATCAATGGGCATCTTAAGGAGGAGGTTTACATAGAACAATTGGAATGATACTCCTCTAATGATGGCGATCATTTAGTATGCAAGTTTAAGAAATCTTTATATGGATTGAAAATAGCATCCTCCCGATGGTATTTAAAATTTAATGATATCATTTCTTCATTTGATTTTGTAGAGAACGTCATGAATCGATATATATACTAGACGGTTAGTGGGAGCAAATTTTTTTTTTTTGGGTGCTATATGAAGATGACAATTTACTTGCAACCAATAATAAAGGGTTACTATATGAGGTGAAACAATTCATCTCTAAAACTTTTGACATGAAAAATATGGATGTGGCATCTTATTTTATTAGCATTGAGATTCATATGGATAGACCTTGAGACATTTTAGGACTATATCAATATACCTACATCGGTAAAGTGTTAAAGAGATTAAATTAAAAATTATTTACCAAGTACAACACCTATCGTGAATAGTGACATGTTTAATTTGAACTAGTGCCCAAAGAATAATCTAGAAAAGGAATAAATGAAGAACATTTTATATGCTTATGCTGTTGGACTAGATTTCACAATTACTAATCTATTAAAGGACTGATCTATGGCAATATGCGTGGCTTGCTCTTTGCTCTATTTTCTTCTCTTCCTCTTTCCCGAAGAGGACCAAATGGGAGCTTTTGCTGACGCCGATGGACCACAAAGAGACCGCAAAAAGGGGGCTATTGTGAGGTTGTATTTTATATTCTCGACTCGCTAAAGCTTTTAACTTTGACCACATTCAACTGAACAGCGTGATAGAATTGAAGTGGTAGGCCACAAGCAATCTTCCATAACTCGACTCCAATGTGTGGTTTGCGCCACGCGTATCGATTTGGAAAATATCCCGAGGCGTAGAAGCTATTGATGCTCGAAGCTTCTGGGTTTCGGATGCGGATTAGTCCTCCCATCAATGATTAGGAAGGAGTGGAGAAAGAGTGCAAAAGAAAAGCTTATGTGCATCACACGTCATAATCATTGAGGTTTAAGAAACCCATGCCTTTTCATATTGTGGAGATAAGAATGACGTATCAGGACACAATTATGCTACTCAACGTCACTTTCTTACAAGATAATAATGTTACCTTTATTCGATAGATGACATCCGTCTTTGACCGCCGGTAATCTTCCCGTCCCCGGCTGCCGGAATAGTTGAGCCGCTAGCTCAAATGATACCTTTTAGTTTCTTGAACAACAACTCTGCCTTAGTTGGTTCCAGAATCTCCACTCCATAATAATCACCTTCGCTACCGAAAAGGCCCACCCCTTCCATGCCCTTCGCCTCCAGCTCCGCCGCCAACTCCCTCTGTTGATCTATCATTGAGTCTCCCCCACCGCCGGCCTGTTAATATAACAGTTATTTCCTTTTTCACATGTTGCTGATTTGGTTTTTTAGTTATTAGAGTTAGTGGAGTCATGTGTGTTGGTTATCCTAGTTTTTAGGTGTTAGTGGGGCAAGTGCTTTATGGGGAACATGGGTAGTTATGGTGTGTTTTACGTTATGTATTTTATCTTTTGTAAAAGACTTGGTTTTGCTTTGTACGTAAGAAGAAGTTTCAACCTCATCTCTCCTCCCTTTAGCAATTTAACAGTGGTATCAGAGCCTGAGAGAAACGTAAGAGAGTTATTTTAAAAAAAAAAAAATTTCGTGAGAAAATTGCAGTAGCAATATTTCCAATGGCCATCAACAATTTTGTTCAGCCAGCAATTTCACACTTTGATGGTGACTATGACCATTTGAGTATGCTGATGGAGAATTTTTTATGATCAATGGAGTATTGGTTGGTTGTCGAATCTGGAATTCAAGAGCCACCAGCAGGCATGGCTTTGACAGATCCCCAGAAAGCAGAATTGGAATCTCGAAAGTTGAAGGACTTGAAGGCAAAAAATTATTTTTTTCAGGCTATCGATCGTTCCATCTTGGAGACTATTCTTTGCAAAGAAACTTCCAAGGATATATGTAATTCTATGAAGAAGAAATATCAAGGCTCTGTTAGAGTGAAGCGTGCACAGCTTCAAGCCTCGAGAAAAGATTTTGAAACATTAGCGATGAAAGATGGAGAATCTGTCGCTAGTTATTGTGCTAGAACAATGGAGATCAACAACAAGATGCGATTCCATGGCGAGAAGATGGACGACGTTACCATTGTGGAGAAGATTTTGCGTTCCTTGACATCAAAGTTTAATTATGTTGTCTGCTCAATTGAAGAGTCGAAAGACATAGATGCGCTATCTCTTGATGAATTGCAAAGCTCCTTATTGGTCCATGAACAAAAAATGAACATAAGTTCAATAGTAGAGGAGCAAGCGTTGAAGGCTTCTACCAATACTTATTCCAACAATTTCAGAGGAAGGGGTAGAGGTAGAGGTAGAGGAAGGGGAGATCGAGGAAATAGAGATGTTGGCAGGAATTTCAAAGCCAATAATGACCAATTTCAAGGCAAAGGCAGAGGACAGGATTCTAACAAAGCCAAGGTAGAGTGTTTTAGATGTCATAAATTTGGTCATTATGCACCTGAATGTTATACTAGGCTGCCTAATAATAAAGAAAAGGCAGAGAGTTCAAACTTTGTTGAAGAAAAGGAAGCAGAAATGTTGTTGATGGCTGTTCAAGATGAAAAGGAGCGCAAGTCAGATATTTGGTATGTGGATACAGGCTGCAGTAACCACATGAGTGGAAGTAAATCTTCTTTTTCTCATATAAATGAAGATTTTCATTCACTGTGAGTTTTGGGGATCATTCTACTGTGAAAGTGATGGGAAAAGGAGATATTAGGATAAGAACCAAGAATGGTTTTGTGGAAATGATCTCTAATGTGTTGTATGTTCCTGACTTGAAAAGTAACCTATTGAGTGCTGGCCAATTAAAAGAAAAGGGTTATGTAATCACCATTCAGAGGGGTGTCTGTGAAATTTATGATTCTGTTAGAGATGCTATTGTAGTTGTTCCTATGAGTTCAAATAGATTATTTCCATTAAAGATTGAAAATATTCAGTCTTGTTTGATGGTTGAAAAGAAAGATCCCTCATGGCTTTGGCATTTTCGCTATGGTCACTTGAGTTTTGGTGGATTGAAGACCCTCAAACAGAAAAACATGGTGACGGGTCTTCCTCAAATTACTGTTCCCTCCCAAGTCTGTGAAGAATGTGTTGTTAGCAAACAACATCGTTCTCAATTTTCAAAAGAAAAGTTATGGAGAGCAAAGGATGTTTTGTAGCTGGTGCATTCGGACATTTGCAGTCCTATAAACCCATCTTCTAATGGAGGTAAAAGATACTTAATTACCTTCATTGATGATTCTTCTAGAAAAACTTGGGTTTATTTTTTACAGGAAAAATCAGAAGCTTTCTCCACATTTAAAAACTTCAAAGCTCGTGTTGAAAATGAAGCAGGAAAGACCATTAAGACTTTTCGAATAGATCGTGGTGGTGAATATTGCTCAAAAGAATTTGAAGTTTTTTGTGCAGAGCATGGCATTCGAAGAGAGCTTACTGCTGCATATACACCACAGCAGAATGGAGTATCTAAGAGGAAAAATAGAACAATTCTCAACATGGTGAGAAGTTTATTGGCAAGAGGAAGAGTTCCAAAGACTTTCTGACCAGAAATAGTAAATTGGAGTATTCATGTTTTGAACAGAAGTCCTACTTTTGCTGTTTAGAATATGACACCTGAAGAGGCTTGGAGTGGGAGAAGACCGGCTGTAAATCACTTCAGAATTTTTGGATGCATCGCATATGCCCATGTCTTGGATGTGAAAAGGAAGAAACTTGATGACAAGGCTGAAAAATGTGTTTTTCTTGGTGTAAGTGAAGCATCCAAAGCACGATCAACTAACAAAGAAGATTGTGACTAGCAGGGATGTTGTTTTTGATGAAGAGAACACTTGGGATTGGAATAGGCAGCAGCTTACCCAAGTTCTTTATGACAATGATGCTGAACAGGAGCAAATTTCAGCACCTTATATGCCCCAAAATTCATCAAATACAACTTCTACAGTTGCTGGAATTTCACCAAATTGAAGTTAATGAAGAAGAAGCCCAATCTCTTCGTCGTGTTAGAAGAAAGCCTGCTTGGATGGAAGATTATGAGGTAACTGGAATTGGAGATTCAATAACTCACTTTGCCTTATTTACAGACTATGACCCTACAACTTTTGAGAGTGCTGTCAAAGAAGAAAAATGGCGAAAAGCGATGGATGATGAAATTAATTCCATTGAAAGAAATGATACTTGGGAGTTATCCGATCTTCCGGATGGATAAAAAACCATTGGTGTGAAGTGGGTCTTTAAAACAAAATTGAAAGAAAATGGTAAAGTTGACAAATACAAAGCACGTTTGGTAGCCAAGGGATACAAGTAGCAATATGTGATTGATTATACAGAGGTTTTTTCTCCAGTTGCAAGACATGACACGATCAGATTGGTGGTTGCATTGGCGGCACAAAATTCTTGGCCTATTTTCCAACTAGATGTCAAATCGACATTCTTGCATGGGTACTTGGAGGAACAGTTATTTGTTGAGCAACCCCCTGGTTATGTCAAGATTGGAAATGAGCATAAAGTTTATAGATTGAAGAAAGCTCTTTATGGGCTAAAACAAGCCCCTCGGGCTTGGTATAGTCGTATTGAAACTTATTTTCTTAAAGTTGATTTTTCAAAATGTCCTTATGAGCATACGCTTTTTGTCAAGATTGGAGATAAAGGGAAAATGTTTATTGTCTGCTTGTATGTTGACGATCTTATATTTATTGGAAGTTGTGATGGTATGTTTGAAGAATTCAAGAAATCTATGATGGATGAGTTTGAAATGTCTGATCTTGGTATGATGCATTATTTCCTTGGCACAGAAATGGTACAATCGGATGATGGGATTTTTATTTCTCAAAAGAAATATGTGGGAGAAATTTTGGACAGGTTTTAGATGAAGGATTGTAATCCTGTAAACACTCCAGTTGAGTTTGGCTTAAAGTTATACAAAGATCATGAAGGGAGGAAGGTTGATAGCACACTTTATAAACAAATTGTGAGCAGTTTGATGTATTTAACTGCAACAAGACCGGACATAATGTATTCTGTGAGTTTAATCAGTAGGTATATGGAGAATCCTACACAAATGCATTTGTTAGCGGCCAAGAGAATTCTTCGTTTCTTGCAAGGAGCTAAAGACTTTGGGCTATTTTACAAGAAGGGTGAAAAGTCTGATTTGTTGGGATTTACTGATAGTGACTATGTAGGAGATCAAGATGATAGGAGGAGCACTTCGGGTTATGCTTTTATGTTTGGAACATGTGTTATTTCGTGGTCATCTAAGAAGCAACCAATTGTCACATTGTCAAGTACAGAAGCTGAATTTGTTGCTGCAACAGCTAGTGCTTGTCAAGCTATTTGGCTAAGGAGAACTCTTGAGGAGCTACAATTCAAGCAACCAGGACCTACTAAAATTTTTTGTGACAATAACTCAGCAATAAAACTCTCCAAGAATCCAATGTTACATGAAAGAAGCAAGCACATTGATGTGAAGTTTTATTTCTTGAGAGATCTTAGCAATGATGGAACAATTGATCTAATCTACTGCAGGAGTGAAGATCAAGTTGTTGATATATTCACCAAGGCTCTCAAGATGGAGTCATCTGTGAAGCTTAGAAGGTTACTAGGTGTTTGCACGGTGAAAAAAGTCAAGACTTTAAACTGAATGTTAGCAAACATCAATTTAAGGGAGGGATTGTTAATATAACAGTTATTTCCTTTTTCACATGTTGCTGATTTGGTTTTTTAGTTATTAGAGTTTGTGGAGTCATGTGTGTTGGTTATCCTAGTTTTTAGGTGTTAGTGGGGCAAGTGCTTTATGGGGAATATGGGTAGTTATGGTGTGTTTTACGTTATGTATTTTGTGTTTTGTAAAAGACTTGATTTTGCTTTGTACGTAAGAAGAAGTTTCAGCCTTATCTCTCATCCCTTTAGCAATTTAACATGGCCACCACCACTTGCCACCCCAGCTTTTTAATCCTCTCCCACTCCTCTGATCTCTCCCCAGCCGTTGGGTTGCAATACTCGTGGTCCCGGTCAGGGCCAGTCGGCAGCGCCAGCTCCCACAACAGGTCGGCCCCGTTGACCAGCATGATGGGGTTGTTGAATAGCCTCACTTCCGACTCGATCCTCCGAAACCCACTGGAGAAGGGGTGGTGCAAGATCAGGCCTCTGATCACCAAAGGCTCCAGATCGGCTGTGGCGGAGCATGCGTGCAGGCCCAACATGGTACGCGATGTTCCCCCCGGCGCTCGTACCCATCAGGTAGCACCGTGAGAAGTCAACTCCCTTGAGAAGCCACTCGTCATCGCTGGTCCAGACCTAGTGGAGGGCTTCCAGGGCATCGTCCTAGGTCGCGGGGAGGCAGTGCTCCGGAGCGCCACGATAGTTGGCAGAGACGATGATGGCGCCAAGCTTGGCTACCATGAGGGAGCAGAAATTGTGGTTTATCATGGAGGACGATGAGAAGAATACGAAACTGCCGACATGGTAATACACGATGAGGGGTAGTTTTTGGTCAGGTGGTGGTGATGGGCGAGGCATGTAAATCCGGGCCCAAGTATTATGGGTCGGATTGAGTAGGACATCCTTGGTGCGGACGGCGAAGGGTTGGTCAAGATTGGGCACGTCGGGGATAGTTGGATCGTCGATGCCGCGTGTGATCGTGCCGTCCGGGTTGAGGACAATTTTGAGGTAGTCATAAGCGTCAATAGCTAGAGTTGGGTCAAGATCCGGATGTTGACTGGCCATGTTTGATTTGCTCGAGCTCGAGGTGGGACTGAAGAAAGAAATGGGGAAACGGTTATTAATACCTTGAAGTCAACGATTATACTTCTCGCGTCTTCCCTTGCAAGCCGCCGCCACACCAGGCCTTTCGGCTTGGCCCTTTCATTTCCCAGATACCCGCCTGGCAGTCGTCGAGAGGCCGGGAAGCAGAGCTAGGATCAAGGGGGGATTCCCCCCAGTCTTTCGACTGGGGTTGTGGCGGGATTACCCCTGCGGTCAAACCCCCGTTAACCCATAGGGGGACTTTATGGGGCTTTTGTTTAAGGTCCTTAGGCTGGACCAAAATTCATCTTTTAGGGGCACCCAAGAACCATCGTGATTTCTCGATAATGGACTTTTTTATTAACCCTCAACACTTAAAAAAACAGCTTAGATAAGGACACAACAACTAATTCAACACTTCACTCCATTTATAAAAAAAGATTATGCCGAGTTGATGTCACAATGTGAGAACAAGAAAAAAATAGTACTCGTAGAAAGAATAAAAAGAATATCCATCTAAGCTTCACGCAAAAAAAAAAAAAAGATATGAATTATCCATGAACTTTAACTTAATATGGAATGTGATTCCAAAACTTAAAATCTGTTCAATGTGATTTATGAACTTTAGCCCAACGTGTATTATTATTTTTAAACTTTTAAATTATTTAATTTTATCTCTCTTGACACCTAATTTTAGCAAATCTAGGAAAATAAAGAAAATAAAAATTGCATTGGAACAAATAAAAGGAAAAAAAAGAAAAAATGGGGGAAATTAATTTGATTGATTATGCATGAAAAATTAGAATTTTGATGGATATTCAGATTTTGTTAAATGTAGAAGCAATTTAAAAATCAAGTGAATAAGGGGTAAGAATTTTCACAAAACGGAATAAATCGGAGCAAAATCGAACTAATTGCGAAATCATGCTCTGATTTACAGCTTTGATTTAATGCGACAGAAGATGAAAACTCAAAAAATGCCATACAAAGCGGTCATTCGGAATTAGTATTAAAAAGAGCTTCATTTTTCGTAACTAGGGGGAATTCGAAATTTTGGAAAGCAAAAAACGTGTGGAAGTTTTGGGGCTTTTTCCTTTGATTGATTGCAATTGAAAATTCAAAAGGGAAAATAAAGAATTCGTTTGTTTGTGAAAGAAAAGCCAAAAGAGTGCTGCAAAGAGTGGACGTGAGGGGACATGAGAGACAAGAGGGAAAATGAAAAAAAATCAATTGACAAGACCCCTACTGTTTATCTTCTCCGGGGGTTCTTTTCGCTGCACCGCCGGTCCCTGCATCTTTAGTCTCCGGGCTACGCCACCGGCTTCCGAGCATTAGCGATGCTCTTGCCTTCGGCCTTTGCTCGACCCGAAGCACGCTCGCCGCTGCGCCACCACGAGCACCGTCGCCGCGCCTTGCAGCCAACGCCGCACCAGCATTCCCTCCCGTCGCCACCGCCCCTCCGCGTAGTGCCTCCCTCTCTGCCTTGCCATCGCTGCACCGACGCCGACGTTTGCAGCTGCGTCCTTGGTTGCAGCCTTTCTGCCTGGAGCCCGACATCGCCGTTGCACCTGCATCAGCCACGCCTTCGGCCGCTCGCCACCGCGCGTCCGTTCGCGGGCCCAACCGGAGCCGCGCCACCGCGACACCAGCCGCCTCCGCGACCCGAGCGCCCCAGCTCCACCTCTGCCGTCGCCGATCTGCAGCACTGGAGACCACACCGCCCCTGCTCGCCTCCGCCCAACGCTCAGCCGCCGCCGCGCTGCTGTCCCTGCCGCGACCCGACGCCACTGGAGCCCGCATCACCGCTGCTCGCCTTTGCCCGGCGCCCGACAGCCAGCCTCGCGCCCACGCCGCCGCTGCAAACCTCACCTGCGTCTGCATCAGCGCCCGTCGCCTGCGACCCTCCTCTGCTCCGACGCCGCAGCCTTCCCCCGCGACGCCCCTCGCCATCGCCCTGCTTCGCCGGAGTCCCTTGCCGGTAGCTACCCTTGCTGCTCTCGCCGGAGTCCGTTGCCGGTGAATCCCCTTACCGGAGCAACCATCATCTTTGCTTGGAAAAAAGAAAAAAGAAAAAAACACATTAGGTAGTTTTTTCTTTTTATTTTATTTTATTTTATTTTACTTTATCTTGTTTTTTTAGTATAATTAGTCTTTAATATATGATTGGACATTCCAACATATTAGCTGATTCGCAACCGCACTTGAGTTTTTCACTTCATCTATAAGACTTTAAATGAAGTAATTAATCAAGCGAGAATAAAATTGGTATTTTGATCTTTAAGATTTAAGATCAATTTATCGATTTTACTAGCGGAATATCTAAATGATGTGTGATATTTTTGATGATTTTAGATGATATGTTTTATCTTAATTGTTTTAATTATCTTGAAATATGTTTGAGTTAGAATATTGTGTGCTTTAGGGTCATTTGCATATTTAGACTAAACATTTTATTTATCATCAATTTTTGAAAAAAAAATGAATTTAGAATGTTAGATTTTTGTTTCATTAGCTTAAATTACATGTTTAATTATTTGACTTTTTTCGAAATTAATAAAACAAAAACACAACAAAAAATAATCATGCATATGTCATGTAGATTTATGGTATATTTTGTACGTCACTGCATATTAGGGTAAAATTGCACTTAGTTTAAATTTAGATAATAGTTTTCTTAATTTATTATAAGTTTAGATATTAGATAAATTACATTTTATAATTATTTGGGTTAAGATAATATTTTAGTTTAAATTAGGATTTGGCTTAACCTAATTCCTAATGCAAATTAAATAGAATCTTAATCTAGTTAAATAATTTTCACATTTTTCCTAATTCCGAATTTTCATGAAAAATACAAAAAATGACTTGGGATAAATTAATTTTAATCCTTTAGGATGAATTGCATATTTTTTTTTGTAGGAAAAAATGTCATTGCATGTTATTTAGAATTAAATTCATGAAATGCATGCCATTTATTGATCATTGCTAGGTTCATTTAATTAGAAATTGTATGTCATTAGAATTAGGTCATTTAGTTAATATTGCATTGCATATTGCATGATTTTCATTAATTAAGTGAAAACAAATAAAAGAAATTACGTGTTAATTAAAAATCATATCTAGGGTTAATTGATGTGAATTTTTAATCTAACTATGCAGATGCTTTCGTTGCTACAAAGTAAGTCCACGCATTTTTTTATTTTCATTGCTTTCTTGGGTGTTAAATTGGTGGTTTGTGCACCTGCATGATCACCTCACATGTTAGGAAATAGATTTAAAATCAATCCGAACTGCCTACAAAAACATTTTTGAAAATTAAAAAAGAAGTGGTACAGAGAAATCTAGTGTAACCAAATCCCCGTACCTTTAGACTTTGGTTCGTAGGAGTAAAGTGAAACTTCCGTTACTTTACTTGGGTTTCTAATCGACCCATAAAAAAATAGATTAGTGGCGACTCTTGATTAAAAAATCAATTGCATGCTAAATATTTGAATCTTAAGTTGCGAATTGGTATGAGCTTATGAGAGCCCGAGCTAAGTTTAAAGACTTAGTAGTCAATTAACCTAAACTTTAGGTGGTGCACCCGAAAATTTAGGTCACAACAATCTCTAAACTTTTGGTACTTGTTCAATTTAGTTTATGAACAATATAAATATATTTAATATTGTCTGTGAACTTGTTATATGTGGATGTTCAAGTTCTCTTAAAAAAAAGTTAAATGTAGGGCCCGTTTGGTTCGGCTTTTAGGGAATGCATTTGTAGAAATGCAAATATCTTTAGGTGAAGGAGTTTTTTGAAATGCAAATGTCGTTTCGTAAAATTTGTATTGAGAAACAACTTTGGCTAAAATACCGTTTGGTAAAATTTGCATTTGTAATTAACTTTTATTAAATTAAAATATAAAAAATATGTTTATATTTTCTTTTTGAAGTCTGGCCACCGAACTGTCGACATAAAATATATATTTATTAAACATAAAAATATATAAAAATAGATATGTTTATATAAATATATATTTTTATAAAAAATCGGAGAAAAAATAGATATGTTTACATCTATATAAGATATATAATATATATATATATATATATAAAATAGCCTGAATAAAAAATATGTTTATATTTTTTTATATAAACATATTTTTATATAAAAATATAAAAATATAAACACAAAATATATTTATTAAACATAATATATATATAATGGATATGTTTATATAAATATATATTTATATAAAAAAATCGGAGAAGAAAAATAGATATTTTTATATTTATAAATATATATTTATTTATTAAACATAAAATATATTTATATAAAAAATAGATATTTTTATATCTATATAAAATATAATATATATTTTATATAAATATATATTATATTTTTTTATGAAAAATAAACATAAAATATATGTTTATATAAAATATAAAATATAAAATATATATTTTTATATAAAAATATAAACATATTTATTTTTATATTTATTTTTATTCAGGCGGTCGATCGGCTTCTCCACCGGAGATATGAACAATACCGGAAGTTGCATTCTGAATATGCAACTTCTCAAAGGACCTCAAGAGTTGCATTGGGCTAAAGGCCCTTAGAGCCACTTAGAGATGTAATTGCATATCGCCAAAGTCGTACAAAAAAACGAACCAAACACCTTTGCATTTGGCCAAGGGACTTTAGAGCTCAAATGAGCATTCCAAATGCTGAACCAAATAGGGCTGTAGTCGAGTGCGATGGCCAAGATAAGGATTTACATATATACATTATTAGCACGTGATTGTGCCAAGCACAACTTTGAGGTAAGTCATTACCATCCTCGATTGTGATTGAATCAAGGTCTGAACCGTGACTGGTCATGTTTGCTTTGCTTGAGGTGGGAATGAAGAAAGAATTGGGAAAACATGATGTACTTTTATTTGCCTCAAATTTTATGGCATAAGTATGTATTTTTATTATTCAGTTTCACAACCTGTAAATATTTATGATTTCAAAAGCGATGTTCCTAAATTGAACAGTGACAATTATAAAGTTTTGAAGGAATTAATCAATCCTCAATCGGGGTGCATAGAATTGACTATGCTAATCGGAAACATGAACAACCTGTTCTTATTGATACTAGCACTCAACCTCAAATTGGTCTTTACAAGCAATGGGAGTGGTCTAACTGCCTCAATGAAATGTTCAAAAGACTAAAATTTGTACTAGTATTTGTTGTTCAGTTGTTCAGCATAGCAATGCATTAGCATTGCTAAGGGCTATTGATATGATATTTGAGACTTCAAAAAAATGTATGCCTTGACCCTGATTAGGGATAAGTGGAATAGAAATCCTAAAACTTGTTACGAAAATGTAATTGAATCTTAAAACTTGCAAAAAGTGCAATTAAGTCTTAAAACTTGTCAAATTGGTTCAATTGAATCCTAAAATTAACACCGTTAGACTTACTGATGGAAAATACTGACGTGGCGCGGATGTGGCATTTAAAATTAATTTTTTTATTCAAAATTAGATTTAAAAACTAAAAAAGAAAAGCTAAAATTTATTTAAAAAAATTTAAAGAAAAAGAAAAAGAAAATGGTAGCTCCTCTGCCGCCATCGCCTATCATCGGAGGGGCCAGTGACGGTCATTGTCCTTGGGCAGAGCAGGCGAGGCCTCACCAACCCCAGGCCTCACCTAGTGCGGGTGAGCCTTGCTGGTGACTATCACCAGCCCCCCGTGAGGGTCGGCATGCCCAGATTTGGGCGCCCTCGCTGGGGCTGACGAGGCCTCACCTTGGTCGGGCGGCGGCCAGCGACCTCCACCCAAGGCCAGTGACCATTGCCAGCCCTTTCGACAATTGGTGGCGGCGACAATGACGGAGGAGCTGCCATTTTATCTTCTTTTTTTAACATTTTTAAAATAAATTTTAGCTTTTCTTTTTTAGTTTTTAAATCTAATTTTGAGTAAAAAATAATTTTAAAAAGCCATGTGGAAAATAAAAAATTACTTAAAATGCCATGTCAGCATTTTCCGTTAGTAAATCTGACGGTGTTAACTTCAGGATTTAATTGAACCAATCTGATATGTTTTAGGATTCGATTGCACTTTTTGCAAATTTTAGGACTTAATTGCATTTTCGTAATAAGTTTTAAGATTACTATTGCACTTATCTCCTTGATTATGAAGTTGTTATCTTTAAAGCTCACTATTGTTAGAGGTGTGTGTCGACATATCATGAAGATGAGGGATGTTATTACTTAGTTGAAGAATGTTGACGTTGAGATATCTTGATCCTTCCTTGTATACCACATTCTAAACACTTTTCTACAATAATATGCACATTTCGAGATCTCTTATAATACGTAGTAAGTACAGTTCAAATGACAATACTTTCCTATGACGTTAATTTAAGTGTCAACTTTTTTTCGTTCACTTAAGTGTCACAAATTTGAAAAGTCGATCTCTTGAGTGCCACTTCTGATTTGACTTGTTGGAAAAGTTACCAAGGCATTACAATAACATTAAACTTGCCAACATGTCTTGTTGACAAGTTGAGTCAGCAAATGAGATGGTAAACGGCGTCGTTCACCCATATAATTATAAGAAGTGAAGGGGCTTCGCAAGTTGGGGGCAAAATCCCAATTTCATTCTTAATGAACCTTAACCCTCACCTTCGATCCACAGACTCTATTTAATTTTAGGGCAAATCATCTCATCAAATTCACAATAGGGAGCAAAAGCAAGAGAAACGGCTCACGAATTTCCGAACAATGTGAAGATGAAAGTCAGTATTTGTGCTTTTGTGGATTGCGAAATCCAACAAGAGTTTTTTGGACAAGAGAAAATCCTAGGAGAAGGTTCTATGGATGCACTAGGTATAAAGAAGACTTCAATTGTGAACATTTCAAGTGGGTTGATGTGGAATTTTCAAATCAAGTGACGGAGGTAATCTTGGAGCTCCTTCAAGGACAACATGGATTTGCACTTGTAATGAAAGATGAGTTGGACAATACTCACTCTATGTAAGAAGAAAAAAAAGGTCTGAATTTTTTATGAATCATTTAAAAAATGAAGTTTCAAGTATAAAGATTCAAAGAGATATTTATCGAGTGTTGTTGTCTTAATGTTGTCGAGTTTGGTTTGGCTTGTGGTCATATGTAATCTCACTAACAAGAAGAAGTTACTGAGTCTACCGTAGTTGAAAAACAATGAAATGTGTTGCGGTATTTGGTGCAATAACTTTGTTTTCTTTTTTTAATGATATATGTGGGTGGGTTATTGGTTTTGTATTAACTTGAAGGTTGAATGGCCGGGTGGATATTGGTGGACATTTTGTTTTTTGATGCAATTTGAGTCCTATTGTTGATTTATACAAAGAATAGATGGCTTGACACTCGTAGTAGCTGCAGTAAGAGAAGGGATGGTCCTGCATTTTGTTGTTGGTTTTAGCGTCCCTACATATGTTGACGGACAATTGAAGTTTCAAATAATTTTACAACTGATCATTTAAATGCTATTTTTTTAAATGAACACTTTGGTTCATCAACTTTTTAAAAATTATAATTTAGGTTCCTTCAATTTTAAAAGTGACGACTTGGGTTTATCAACTTTTTAATTAAGTTATTGGTTTCACTTTTATCAAACACATATTGCATCATGTAATAGCTTAAAGCAGATTATCATCCTATAACAACATACAAAATAAGACTTCTTTCGACAAATACCATCAGTTATGGCATGGTTTAACCCGAAATGGCATTACATCATACACATTGCACCAAAAGGTCTTTTACATCAACATCGATGTAATGATAATATGAAATAAAATAATCTCAACCGCCTTACAAATTCAAATCCAAAACAACACTCCTGTTGCTAAACACATCTCTAGCCAAAATATATTAATAATCTCCACCGCCTTACAACAAAATCCTAAAATCTTAGACATTAACACATAACAACAGACATAAAAAGACAGCATCCACCCATTAATCAATTTGAAGATTCTTATCACTTCATTTTTTTCTTCTTCAATAGTTTCATTTGATTCATGAGTCTTGTACTCTTCTGAACTGGAATTCTAGGTACATCATTCACTCGTGTACCTTTTCTCATTATGTTATCTTTTAAAGGATCTGTTCTTTTTGTTTAAGTTTCGCATGTTTCGGTGTTGCCTATTGTTGAAGCTTTTGTAATTAGTATTGGCACCGCAGTAGAAGGTTGCAAATTCCCATGATCATTCATATGAGGTGGACTTGATGTCGAAGTCTTCTTTGATGCCTATTTTCGAGCTGCCTTCTATTTTGGAGCTGCCATTAGTTGTTTCTTCAATTGTGTTTGAGTTACCATTGATTGGTTTATTGATGCTTGCCCTTGGCTTCTTCTTATAGATGCAGTCAATTTTTGACTTGGTCCTCCTTGAGATATCAACACTTCCAAACTTCTCCAAGGTTACAACCATATAAATTTCATTAATTATCATGTCAAACAAATCAAATACATTAAATGCATAACAACTAAAAAACTGACATTCAAAACTATCATATTAATATTCATATCTGTAAACAACTCATAGCCATGTTCTCTTATCCTTCTCCTAATTGCACCATGTGTATATTATAGTGTAAAATTTTTTGAAACTAAAACCTCTTTTCTTTTTTCTTTTTATAACCTGTAAAATGATATGACAAAATATGAATTTATTTCATGAAAAAATACATAATACAACAACAATAACTATAACAGACATCTTACTTGATATTTACTTTTCTGTTATACACTATTGGACTCAGTTCACCTTGTAACTGGTTTTACATTGTTTTATGTGTTGCTCGGACATGCCTCTACATCACTAGGCTTTGTTGTCACTTGCTATTGCTGCTATTATTGCTTCTTAGTTGGATAACCAGTCTTGTTGTGCCATTTCCTATAACAATGTGAGTATCGACCATTCCACTAGCCTTACTTATTGTGTTAGTGCTACTCTCAATTTCCTACTTTTTTTTTTCCCTTTTTAAGCATATTAACTTGCTTCTTCAGCGGTAGAGGCTCTAGGACCGATGGTTTGTTTTGTCCAAAAACTTGCTACTCCTTAGAGGCTATAGCATGAATTGGTATGCTGCAAAATAGTTTTTTTTTCTTGTCACAGTCTTCCACATAATCCTGTAAATTGAGTTGCTTCAATTGGATGGCACAAATTGCATGCGAGCAATGTATTTCATTCAATTGCCATGGTTGATAAAAATATTTTATCTCTTGAAATGAACAACATATTTGTCGCCATCATTCATGATCTCAAATCCATTGTCTTCATTCTAAATTGAATGACAAAACGTACTAGCAGCAACGTTGTCTTCCAATTTTTTTAGAATCTTAAGCCGATATTGTCTAAGCCACTTCGAACATTCACTTTCTGTTTTTTTAGTCATGTTATCACCATAAATTTGATGTCTTTAAGCATACTGACAATTGATTTGCACCTCACTTCTATAATCCCACCATTGAAAGTCTCGCAAATGTTGTTGTCAATATTATTGTACTTGATTTTCTCGCTAAAAAAAGCTCTACAACAACGCTTTATTTCAATTTGGAATAATGTTTCACAAGCTTTAGTTAACAATGCATGTAAAGCTTATTTGTGAATTTTGAAATCTGCTATATTTGAGCTATTTGCAATCAACTAAAACTATTTATGCTGTTGGTCACCTTTATACTTCTTTGCCTCATTTGCACAAATGTGTTGAGCACACATTCTATACTCGGCATATTGCATCAGCTTGGCTATAGCTAAAACAATTCCCTGTAAAATCATCAAACATTTGTAAATTACATGAATAATATGCTGAACCTTTTCCATCAGTTATTCTAAGATCAGTCATCAGATTTTTCAAAAATCAAAACCAATTATCCTTGTTTTTTATTTTTACCATAGTCCAAGTTATTGAAAATATTTGGTTGTTTCCATCCCTCCCGATGGTAGGCAAAAACTCTCCCTTGCATAACCCTTTCAAAAAATACCCATCTAATCCGATCACTTTTCTACATCCAACTAAAAATCCTTTTCTACAAGCATAAAAGTATATGTACATCCTATCAAACTATGTCCTATGATTAGCTAAGGGTTTCTCCACAACTTTTACATGAATTCTGTCAAGTGAATTTTACAACTTACATTCCATAGCATAGTCTAAAATCTTTGCATATTCTTCCTTATAAATTCCCATCAACGTATTCATCACCTCGTATTAAGTCCATTTGCACTGATTGTGAAAAACATGTACACCTACCTACTCTTTCATTAGTTATTTCAATTGAGAAATTTTGATATTTGACATTGATTTGATGATATTGAATGAGTACTTAGCCAACCAAACATTAGTCACTTTTTTACTCTCAAACACAATACCACATGTATACTTCTCTTGTAGTGATCGAATATGGAATGAGTCATCCTTCTCTTACTCAATGCCACTATATATTGTTTATGGACGATTGTCTTGTGCACACTCCGCTTTAACAAAATTAATGGTATTTCTAATAAATTTAGGATTTCGTCATTGAGAGATTGAGTACCTGACAATAGTATCTAGGGGTGAGCAGCGGTTTAGGGTCGACCCTAGACCGACCCTGGACCGGCCCAACCCTGCCGGTCCTGGTCCGGTTCCCAAGGGGACTGGGTCGGTCCTTGGTCCTGAAATTTCAGGACCAACACTGTGCGGGTTGGTCCTCGGTCCTAAGAGTTTTGGGTCGGTCCAATCCGGACCAACCCTGTATATTATTTATATTATATTATTTATAATTTTTTTATTTTTTTTGGGTAAGGAATTATTCTTTTATATATTCAAATGGTCAAACTTAATTAAAATTATGTTAAAATTGACTCCTCAGCTCACTGTCACGCACTAACGGCATCCAAAGCACTAACGGCATCCAAAAGTGTGACGTCTACGCCACAAAGTCTTCACGGCGTCCTCTCCTCCACAGTCCAAACTCCAAAGTCCACAATCCAGATTCCAGAGTGTTCTTCACCGTGAAGACCATGGAGTCTTCACAGTTACGGACTTGCAACGTCCAAAACGCTGCAAAGTCTACGCCGTTAATCTCCTCGTGGGTATGTTCTCTTCCATTTTTTTCTTCTTTGTTCTTCAAATTTGCCAAAATCAAAAGTAGCGACATCCTTGCTCGCCTTTGGTTGCCCGCGCCGCTCGCCTCTGGTTGCCCGTGCCACTCGCGCCGCTCACCGCTCGCGCCGCTCGCCACTCGCGCCGCTCGCCACTCGCGCCGCGCGTCGCTTGCTTCTCGCCCTTTGCTGTTGTTGCTGGCCTCTCTCAACCCTCACCACTCACCACTCACCGCTAGCCTTGCTTAACGCTCGCTGCTCGCCGCTAGCCTCGCTCAACTCTTGCCGCTCGCCAGTTGACGCTCGCCCCACTCGATGCTCGCACTTGCCGCTTGCCACTCGTGCCGATTGCCTCGCTTATCGCCGAGTAAATCAGAAGGAAAAAGAAGAAGCCCTAATTAGAAACCCTAATACTCGGCTCGCCCTTGCTTTCCGAACACAACTTGGCTAGTGAGTTCTACTTTGTGCTTCTTTTGAGATCTTCAACCTCATGTATGCTCTTGATTTGTGTTGATTTTTTTTTCCATGTTTGCTTCGTGTACGTGACCGGTTTGGCTGGGTATTAGTCCCTATGATGTGTATGTGCTTTGAGAGAGAGATCCTAGTTTTCTGTTATACACTTTCTTTTTTCACAATCTGATCCTTACAATGTCCTATTCACCATAGATATTTCAAAGAAGAGGCATACCTTGAAGTGGATGGTATTTGAATCAGTAGTGGAGAATATTTGGGTTGAGCTGTGTACTCAGATTATCACCACAAGTCGATTACATATTTGGTTTATTTGCTCTGCTTCTTACAATGCAAATAACAGAGGGACGGCTTGCTGACTGAGGAACATGGCTGCAAGTGTATGAAAGCTACCTGAAGTATCTTCTCCTTTGCTCCGCAAAGGATTTTCTGAAAAGCATTTGATGATGGGTGAACAAGAATGCCACTGTCAAACATTCCCAATGCTAGACGTCTTGAGAAGAACAATCAACTTCATCGTAGTCAGGCCCATATGATGTAATTTTCGTTGTCTTTTCCAGCGCAGCAATTGAATTACTTTGCTGATCAATAGGTTGGCTCTTAATGGAGGTACATTCCTTGGCATTTTTATCTGTTTTAATTACTCACTCGGGAACACATTTTTCTGTTTGTTTTTTAAGTTTCTCACTTACAACAGGGGGACTTGCCTAGACTGTCTGCCTCTCGTCAATTGTCATGCCCTCTACTCTCTGTTTGCTGACCCAATCATAGTAGCGCGTAAGCATTTTGGAGACCAATCTTTGAGCTAAGTTCACGATTGTATACCGTGGGAGACATGATCAATCAAAGTCAGGAAAAATAATTTGAAGTTGTGCGTATATCACAAGAGGATCAACTTCTTGGCTGTCTCTTTTGTGTATTTCCTGATTTAAAAAGAGCAGGCTCATCGGCTTAGCAACTGAAGCAAGGCCACTCAATTTGACAATGAGCATACGATTGGTAATGCTAAAAAAAATTGTAGCATTTTGGGATGAAATAAGAATTTCCTGCAAGTATGGTTTCAAATTGTCCTGTGGATTTTCTAAGAAATTGGCTTTTTCTATTGGTTGCAGGCTCCATCATTGTAGTGCTAACGACTTTCCCAAAGAATTGACTTAATTTGGCACAAGAATCAAGCCAAATTCACTTGACTTGGGAGTCGTGTGGCAAGGTAAAAATCACTTTATTATAGACATGCACCGGCAAACTCTCTAAACTTTATGAACTCATCATTATCGAGTAACTATGGATGCTACATAGCTATAGTTTAATCTGAATAATAATTAAATTTCAGACCGAAGTGCCCACTTTTTCTTTTTGGGCTTTGTGTCCTTTTGCTCTTTTGACCTCAATTTATGATTTTGTTGATTACTTTAGCTCCTCTTACTATGTTTAGGCCTTCATAAATTCTGCTCAATGCCTCATGTTGGCAAATATTCAGATCTAGTGAAGTGCCTATCACAATGTTCTGATGTGCTATTCTACTACTAATTTGAATGAATCACGCCCTTGAAAAGTGGTACAACCTTACCTAACATGAATAACTTTACGTAGATCCCAAGTTTGTCAATTTTCCTTCTCTTCAGGGAAATCATTCTAAAGATCCCTTTTTCTTTATCACTTAACTTCTGCATTTTCTTTCCTGGTAAAATTTCTTTTCCCCCCTCAACCTTTTCCTTGTCAAGACTAGTAGCGGTCATGGTTCTCAACCACCCAACATATAAATAGCTATTTGATGTTGCATTTTTCTATTATTTGCTGCATGTAGTTTTTGAATAGCTATTTGATGTTGCCACCTCAAAAATGAAACCATAGCTGATATTTTTTGTTTCATTAGTGAGTGCAACGCCGAAGCTTATGTGCTGGTACTCAAATATTCAGGTGAACTTGATGGATTTAGATAATATTTCAACTGAAGTGGAGGGATGCTACGAGATCAGTCCTATGATGGAATCGTCTAGCCATGGATGTGAAGAAAACTTAAAAGAGTCAACCAAGGTATCCACTAATCATCCTCCTCTTTGTAAGAAGAGAAAAACGGATAAATCTATTGCATGGGATAATTTTTCAAGAATCATAGATGAGAAGACAAAAAAAACATGTATGGTAAAGTGCATTCATTGTGGAAAGGAGTACTCATATATTGTTAACAATGGTACTTCAACGATGTTGAAGCATTTAAAGAAGTGCAATAAGTATCCTCCCAATATAGATAAGAGGCAAAAATTGTTTGCACCACGTGATGCAAATGTGCTTGGCAAGGCAAGGGGAGATACTGGTACTGGTAATGATAGTGGTAATATCTTAACAACATGGAAATTTGATCAAGACCGGTCTAGGTACATGCTTGCTCGGATGATCATCGTTGATGAACAACCATTTTCTTTGGTTGAGCGTGCTGGATTTCGTGATTTTGTTACTGAGATACAACCTCTCTTCACACATTTGTCACGATTTACGGTAGCTAGAGATTGCATCAAGTTGTATATGAATGAAAAAAGTTCTTTGAAGGCTTTCTTTGGTAAGCTTAGATCAAGGGTTGCACTCACGACTGATACATGGACTTTTGTTCAAAATCTGAACTATTTATGTCTTACTGCACATTTCATTGATGAAGACTAGAAATTACACAAAAGGATCATCAATTTTATGGTGATACACAGTCACAAGGGCAGGGAGATTGGGAAAATACTTGAAAAATGCATCTATGAATGGGGAATAGAAAGAAATGTGTCTACAATCACAGTGGATAATGCTAGTGCGAATGATGTTGCCATTGATTATTTGAAAGATAAATTTTCAAGAGATGGGTTATTGGTCTTAGCTGGTGAGGCTTTACACATGAGGTGCACTGCTCATATATTGAACTTGATTGTAAAAGATGGCTTGTCTGAGGTACGTGATTCTATTGCATGCATCCGAAACATTGTTAGATATGTGAGGAGTTCTCCCATGAGAGCTAAAGCTTTCCAATCTTGCATTGAGGTTGAAAGAATCACTCATAAGGGTTCGGTATGTTTAGATGTTGCCACTAGATGGAATTCAACTTATCTCATGTTACACACGGCCATAAAATTCAGAAAAGCTTTTGAAAGGATGGCGGAAGATGATTTGTCTTTCCAATCTGAGCTTAGCAATGATCCTCCTAAAAATGAAGATTGGGAAAATGCCACTATTCTTTCCAAATTTCTGAAGCAGTTTTATGATGCTACCAATCAAATGTCAGGGAGTTTATATACCACTTCGAATGATTATTTTGAGGGGATAGCTTTTTTATATAAATATTTGAAAGATGCAAGTAATGCTTTGGATCCCAAGCTTAGAGCTATGGGTGTGAAGATGAAGGGGAAGTTTGATAAATACTATGGGAGTTTAGATAAAGTAAACATGATGGTTTTAATTGCAGTGGCATTAGATCCAACAAAAAAGTTGCAATATGTGAAGTTCTGTTTTGAGCAAATTTATGATGATGAAGCAAAAATTGAAGAAATGCATGATAAGGTGAAGTCTGTGCTGGAGCGTTTATATGCATTTTATGAGCAATCTTTTTCTAGTCATGGTCATCAATATTTGGGTGGTCAATCTATACCTGTTGATAGTAGTAGTGCTTCCAATATCGATGGAAATGATGAGAGTGATGAGGTTAACATCAAAGCTTGGCGAAAAAACTTTTTTTACCAAAAGAAAAAAGGGCGCGATGACAACAAATCGGAGCTTGAACGGTATCTTGAAGAGGAATCTGAAGATATTCTTGATCTTGACATTTTGATGTGGTGGAAGAGTACTGGTTCAAAATATAAAATCTTATCTTTGATAGCTCGAGATGTTTTGCCCATTCCTGTAACTACCGTTGCTTCAGAGTCGGCTTTTAGTACTTCGGGCCGTGTGCTTGATGGTTTTCGAAGTTCTTTGACTCCTAGAGTAGTGGAAGCTTTAATTTGTACTCAAGACTGGTTGAGAGCTGCTCGTGTGCCTATTAATATTGAAGAGTGTATTGAAAATGCTGAAAAGTTTGAATTGGGTAAGCTTAAATTATGCATATTTCTTTTTCCTTGTTAATTCGTTTGTAGATCTAATGAATGAATTCTCTTTTTTAGATATGGATTGTCTTACCAAGGAGATTACCATCAATAAATAGAGCTTGCACATTGAATGAATATATATGGTGAGATGTTCTATCAATAGCACTAATAGTAATGGTATTTATAGTTTAGTTGCATATGCCGCATTCTTGATGGATGTTCCTAATCTTGCAGAGTTGGATGTTCGATTTGCTTTTTGTGAAGGAACTGATTTTACTGAGGGACAATGGGAATCTGGACCGAATTGGACAGGGGATTATTGATTTGATATTGTGGAGAGATGTCGCGAAATCGACACTCTGGTTTGGTGTAGGGTCTCTCTGCTTCTTGTCTTCTTGCTTTGCTCAAGGAATCAGCTTCAGGTGTGATGAAGTCATTTTTTGTTTGTTTGGCTTATGTCTACATGGGTTTTTGATTGCAAGAGCACCTGGTGAAGGGTGATATCCGATTATCTTCGTGATGGCTTATGTTATCCGCATTTTCTCTGCAATTTGCCAACTGGGGCTTCTCTTGTTGGGGTTATCTTTCTTCTCCAATTCCATCTGTCAAAGGTATAGTCTCAACCTAGCGTTTGCTCTGTTTCTCCATTTGGATAAATTTGTGAGCTAAGGTGCAGCGCTAATGCAGGAATAATATTGAGAAGAGGCGTGACATCCAGTTAAAAGAAGATGACATCTTGAGAGTGGCTAGATTAATACTTCCTGCTGCTAATCTCGCAATTTCAAAGATGCTGAGAGCTTTTCTCTGGAGAGCCATCCATGACCCTAAAAGTACGTCGTGGTGGTGGGCTAGTATTTATGTTCAATCCTTATATGCAGATTGCTTAGGTCGTTCATCCTTGATCGACTTTTTTGTTTTTTTCCTGATTAGGTAGCTCCGTTTCTCCTTCTTGGAGCTGAATATGGCCATCTCATCACGCTTCGGAGGCTATGCGCAATTGGTTAGTGAGAGCAAGCTCATAATTGTACTGCACCAAAGTCAGAACCTGTTTTGCAATGAATATTAATGCCTTATTCTTTTTGACTTTGAGCAGGGTTCTTTGTCAGCTTCACCGCCCCAAAACTATACTTGCGCTATTCAGCTCGGATAAGCCAAAAAGGTACATACGTTTGCTGATAACGTATATAAATGTTACCTGCTTAAGCTTATAGACTAAGCGTACCTCGGTTTGTATAGTTGAGTGCTCCAAATGGTGGGTTTTTGAAGCTTGGGGTGCTTGCTCCCACAAGAAAATCGTGGCCGCATCAGCAATCATGGCCTTCTAGAACCTGATGACTATAAAAACTCACTTGCTCACAGGTGAACTTAAAAAGACGAGTCTCTGAAATTTAAGACGCGGTGTAGACTTTTGTGAAGTAGCTGTTGACGACTAAACTTGTTTAGAGCATTAGTGTCTACTTAACTTGACAGTTTGGTATTGGTCTCTTGATAGCGTTCATATCTGTCGTGGTTCTGCGTTACCATCGACAATATTCGGGAGCAAATCTTGAAGTAGCTGCAGAAGCTGAAAAGGAAGATTTAGCACAGGAGCAGCCGGACAAGGCTATAGTTGTCGCAGAAAAGATGTCCTGTGACTAGTGCCAAGGCTTTATCAGCGACATCCGAGACACCGTTGTACTGTCCAAGGAGCGTTGTAGATCTTGCAATGCGAAAAATGGGTTCTCCCCCCTCCGGTGAATAATCTATCTATAAAACTAATACCTTTTATGTATAATGTATATTCTATTCAAATCACTTTGGCTCTTGCAATTTTGGAATGCGGGCATTTAGATAGACCGTAGAGTTAGGCCTGTTTTTTCCTTCTGTCCTAGTGGCTTATCTACTGTTGGAGAAGAACCTGGGAAGCTTTGTGTTTGATCTAGTTATGTATATGCATGATGAAAAAAATTCATTAGATCTAGTTATGTATATACAAGACGAAAAGAAATTATTGAGATACTTTTTTTTGTCTTATATGCCACATTGTCAATTTCATACATTGAGATACTTTTTTGTAAGCTTACTTTTTAAAGGTGTATAAAAAAAAAAAGATGAAAAAAATTATCGATTGGTCCCGGGTTGACCCTGGAACCGGACCGAACCCATTGGGTCGGTCCGGTCCTTGGTCCCAGGCTCAATAGGGTCGGTCCTCGGTCCTAAAAATTGAGGACCGACACTGTACAGGTTGGTCCTAGGGTTAGGGGGTGGCCCGGACCAACCCGGACCATGCTCACCCCTAATAGTATCTCTAAATTGCTTAACATCATCGAATGGCATTGATACACAAAAAGACAGGATTTATACTAGTTTAATCATAAGAAGGATATGACTCCCCATTTTATGTTGCGTTGCACCATCTTCATCATCATCCTCATGGTCGCCGCCGTTATTACGACAACTTTCCCCATAAATAAAATCATCACCATCAGTTATAGGAGCTCTTGCATCTCTATTTATTGCACCGCCTTCATTCATTGGCCCACATTGTGCTTTTCTTCTTTTTTTCGAATGCCCTGACCTCTTCTCCTACTTGTGTGATGTCCTCATCGTTAACATCACTTGTACAAATGGTATGCACAAATGTTTCATCATTTTCATTGCTGGGCAATGCAATATCCCAGGAGTCTAGGGTTATTTTAGTCGATTCTTCAACAAATGTATCTTCACCATTAGATATGCATTCAGTATCCTTAAGAGGCTGAAATATCTCTAACACAAATCATGTATACAAATCTACGGCGTCCTCTGCTCTCACATATCCTTCCAAAATAGCTCCAACACTAGCTTGAGTTTCAATAGTAGTTTTCAACACTACTTGCCCATCTTCTTCATCGTAATTAGATACCCAAACCCTTGGAGTGCCAAAAGTTGGCACAAAGGGACATTTAAGTGTCAAAATTTACTAAAGTGACATTTAAGTGCTAAAATCAGAGCAAAATGGATCACTTAAGTGCCATTGACGAGAAAATCCGACCAAAACGCTGACGTGGCAATTTTCCACCGGGCTATGTGCAAAACGACGTCATTTTTGTATGATTATGTGGCTAAACAGTGTCAAAACGATGTCGTTTTGGTATAATTTGAATTTTAATATAATAATGAATTAAATTTTTAAAAATTAATTAATTTAAAAAAAATGAGGGGGGAAGGAAGAGGAGGGAGATAGTCGGTGGCTGAGGGCTCAGCCCTCGTGATTGCCGCCGCTACCTCCCTTTTGTCACTGGGGAGGTGGGGGAGGGTCGGCTAGGGCCACCAGCCCTCAGCCAGGCTTGGTAGCCCCGGCCGACCCTGCCCCACCTTTCGGCGATGGCGGGGAGGCGGTGGCGGCGAGGGCTTAGCCCTTAGCCGCCGGCTGCCTTCCTCCTCCTCCTCCTCCTCCTCCTCCATTTGTGTGTGTTTTGCTGATTTGGCATTCTGGTGAGCCACCTAAGCAAAAAAATTAATAAAAAAATGCCATGTAGGATTTCTGGCAAGGCTTGCTGGATGTGGCACTCAAGTGTCCATATTTCATAAAAAGTGGCACTTAAGGGTCTATTTGTTTGTGTTTATTTTTTCTATTCATGAACACAATTCTTTTTTTTTGTTCCGGGGAACAAAAAAAGAATAGAACGCGTTTGTTTGCATTTTTATTCCAAATCTATTTTTTTGTTCCTGGGAACAAATTTGGAACAGAAACAAGAAACAAGAAAAACTTGTTTCTTGTTTTTGGAACACTTCCGAGAAATAAATTTTCTCTCTCCTATTTTTTTCCTCTTTCTTTTCTTCTTCTTTTTTCTTTGGCTAGTCGCCGGCCTTGGCCATGGCCAGTGACCGGCCGTCGAGGACTGGCGACCTCGCCGGAGTGTCGCCGGCCCCTAGCGAGGCTTGACCTCACCTTGGCTGGGTAAGCTCGAGCTCGCCCAGATCTAGCGAGCCTCGCTAGACCACCACTAGGTCCGCGAGGCCGCCGGCCCTCGTTGGCCAGTCGCCGGCCATGGTTGAGGCCAGCGACCGGCCAAAAGGAAGGAAAAAGAAAAAAGAAAAAAAGGGAAAATAAAAAAGAAAATAGGAAAAATAAAATAAAAATATTAAAAAATTAAAAGAAACAAAAAAAATAATATAAGTTTACCAAACATGTTTATGTTCTTTTTCTGTTCCAGGAATAAGTTTACCAAACGCATTCTTTTGTTCAAAAATTATTCCAGAGAACAGAAACAGAAAAAACTATTTCTGTTCCGGGGAACAATTTTTGAACAGAAACGTTACCAAACGTACCCTAAGTGTCACTTTCGTAATTTTTGGTACTTAAATGTCCATTTGTGGCAACTTTTGGCACTTGAGGCGTACTTTTTCCATCGTAGTTATGTTCAACATTTACATAAACATTATGACCATGTAGAAAATGGTAAACAAGATCTTTCATCCCATTATTGTCGTGCAAATATTTTAAATTATATTTAAGAGATTTAATGGGTACATGCTAATATAATTTCCCCATTTTACATCTCAATTGGTCTACTATATCCCTTCTAAAATTGGTAAATGACAGTTTACTTAACTAACAAGGACAATGACGACTTGCCCACCAATGTGTTCCTCCTCTTCCCTTGTAATTCTAAACTCTACTATAGCAAATTTTAATGGGTGCACTTGTATCGCCCATGTTAACACTATACCCAATACAATAAAATTTATTTCTACATTAGGGGTCCATATCACAGATAGACAATAATAGCAATCGGTCCCCACAACTCAAGCAAATAACAATAGTAAATTGGACCCCACTACCACAATAAACAATCGGTCCTCACAAATTAAGCAAATAACAATATTAAATTGGTTCTCACAATCACAATAAAATATTTTCACTGTCGGCCGGTGAACACCAATTGACAAAATCTAAGCATGAATGAACTAAAGTATTCACATTTATACTGCCCAAATCCCTAATATTTTCCCTCCAATATGTTGCATTTTTCCACACTTTGACTCTATCAAACAACAGGAAAGATTTCCGTATCGTGAGGGCTCTTTCTTATTGATTCATGTGCATCTACTTCTTCTGTGTACACCCCCCAGAGTAGATAGATGGTTTCAGGTACTAAATTCGCTCACGTTGTCGGTTAGTCAACACAAAAAAACAAAAATCACTAACCTTTACTCTTTGTCGACAATGATTCCCCACGTCACAACCCCTAACTTTTCCCTCCAAGTTATTGCCCTTTTAGTCTCTATCCAGCGAATAAGGATGATGTACAACAGTAAACTTGAAGCCCTAATTTGAGATTTCAGATATATTTCGCAAAGGGGTTTTGGGCGTGCTAAGATTCAGTGTGGGGTCAATGAATCAATGTCAAGCCAATGAAGTGGGGCGTCGATGAAGATTCGATTTTGGACAGAAACCCTAATTTTGCGAATAGGGTTTGAAATCAAAGAGAAAGAGGTCTTCAACCTCGTATGAGATGAGAAGAGAAATGATGTTGTTTTTGGTTGTTGCACGAAGAGAAATGACGTCCTTTCTTGAGAGAGAGAGAGAGAGAGAGAGAGAGAGAGAGAGAGAGAGAGAGAGAGAGAGAGAGAGAGAGAGAGAGTGCTTGTATGAAATGATGTTGTTTTAGGCAAAAGAAATGGTGTTGCTTCTATTAAAGAGGAACTCCGATTGTTTTTCTAAATACCCATCTCGGAATCGAAAATTTCAGCTTATTTTTCTAGATATCCATGTCATAATTGGAAATATAAAAAAGGAAAATCATAAAATAAAAAATAAAAAATCCACGTAGGATGTTTGGCTAGAAATGACACTAAAGTGAGCGATTTTACTTCAATTTGGCATTAAGTGAGCGAAAAAAAGTTTTGACATTTAGGTGAACACTATACAAAAGTATTGACACTTATACTGTATTTACCCCCTTATAACACACATAACAATAAATGATCAATTAATGAACTCATAACGATGTGTGCTCAAGAAGAAGAGATGTTGCTTATGGAATTGGAAGATAGTGTTCATTTGATAACGCAAGGAAAGAATAAAGCGTGGGCCAAGACAATTAGAAAAGAAATGGCAAAACACTCCCTCCCTGAGTTAACATAAAGAAGGAATCCAAATGCTTTTTCTATAAAAAGAGGGGGCATACAAAGAAAGGTTGTGCTAAATTCAAGGCCTGATTCGAAAGAAAAAAGGTAATCCAATCTTACGTGTTTTTATGAATCTAATATGATTAATATAAGTTATAAAACTTGGTGGATTGATTTTGGACCTATAATCCATATTTCAAATTCCTTGAAAGGTTCTCATAGAAACTAGTTGGAAGTAAGTAGTGCATCCAAGAAAAAAAGATGGGTTCGCATATAGGAGCTATTTGGGACATGCATATTAATTCTAAGCCATAGTTTTGTTTTGAATTTAGAAATTACATTTTACATTCCAAGTTTCTCTGGAAATTTATTTCATTTTCAAGATTTATACCATTAGGTCATTTTTTTTTAACTTCTTAGATGCAACCTTTAATTTATCTTTTAAATATGATATGCCTAGGAATTGTATTTTGTTTAATGGTCTTTTTTGTATTAATTTACAAGATAATGCCAATGCGATGTATGTTTATGATAATGTTGGTATAAAACGATATGTTATGAATAAAGATTTATCTATATCGTGTCATCAAAGATTACGATATACCTCCATAGAAAGAATTAAATGATTAGTAATTAATCGAGTACTTAGAACTTTTGAATTTTACTAAGTATGACACTTATGGGGACTATATGAAAGGAAACAAACCGACAAGATAAAGAAATGTGCTAAAAAGAGTACGGAAATATTAGAAACATATATACAACATTTCTAGTCCGGATTTGGATTCGTATGGTTAGAAGTACTTCATCTCTTTCATAAATAATTACTCACATTTTGCGTATCTCTACTTGCTTTATAATAAGCATGAAACATTAGATATATTTAAGGCATTTAAAACCAAAGTAGAGAAACAAAGTGAGAAGATCCAATAGAGGTGGGGAATATTATGATAGATACATTGAAGATGGACTAGTGCATCGATATCAAGTATTTAGCCATATAAAATAAGTCACTTTCACTGAATTGATGATTGCTGGTCCTTTAACTAAAGACATATCATGAATGAGTTATAAGAATCATGTAGTTAGGATGGGGCTTGGCATATCATGTGATTTTTCATTGTATGGAAATTTTTTTTATGAAACTCTTATTCATTTGTAATGTTTTTCTCAATTTGGGGGGGGGGGGGGGAGTGGACATCGCAAATGCCACAACTTGGCACAAAGGAATACTTAAGTTCTAAAAGTTAAAAAAAAAGTACACTTAAGTGCCAAAATAAAATAACAAAAATAGGATACTTAAATGCCAATGGTAAGAAATTCCAGCCAAACAGTTGATGAGGCATTTTTCGATAGCTTTTTTCACAAACCTGGCAATTCTTTTTTAAAAAAAAAAACTATCGACGTCACTAAAAAGCCATCTTATAAAATTTTAATATAAATATTAATTAAAATAAAATTAAAAAATTGAATTTAAGAAAAGGGTTCAACAAGGACCTCTATAGCCCTCGCCGCCGCCGTCCCACCATCGTTGGAAAAGGCTGGTGATGGTCGGGTGAGGGTCGACCAAGGTTGTTGGCCATTGGGTAGTAGCCAACAACCCTAGCCAACCCTCTTCTAGATTTGGTGAAGCTAGCGGCCAGCGGCCCTTGGCCCTTGGCCCTTCTAGGAGAGGACTGGCAACCGTCACTAAATTTGGGGTGGGCAACGATCCTCACACTAGATTTGGGCGAAGGCCTAGAAGCCCTTATCGGCCACTACCCAAGGGCCATTGACCCTAGTTGACCCTTGCCCCACTGTGGCCGGCCTTATTAACAATGGTGGGGTGGTGGTAGCAAGGGCTGTGGAGCCCCTCGCCAAACTTATTGCCATTCACTTCCTTTTTTAATAATTTAGTTTTTTAATTTATCTTTTAATTAATAGTAAATTAACAAATTTATGGGCAAAATGACGTCATTTTGCACGTTCATTGCTAAGTAAGCATTTCGGCAAATCGTGTAAACCACTTATATTATTAAAATAAGCCACGTCAAATTTCCAGTAACCCTTGTCGGCATTGGCACCTAAGTGTCCCAATTTCCAAAAGAAGTAACACTTAAGTATACATTTTGGAAGTTTTGGCATTTAATGGTCTACTCGTGCTAAGTTTTGGCATTTGCGGTGTACTTTCCCTCTCAATTCGGTGTACATGCATTTATTTATGAGAATAACAATTATTTTGGGACTTGACATAATATAAGGTTTACTCATTAAATTATGTTATCACATATAAGCCGACATTAAAGATATAGAATGCATTATAATACATGGAAGATACTGCTCGCTCTTAGAGGACATATCATATTGATTCATGTACTTTGTTTCTTTTCTTTTAAGCATAAAGGTTTTGTAGATTAGTCTGACAATTCGTATGATGAAGATGTCGAATCAAGTGGGAGAATGTTATTATTTTGATATCATGATCCCACGTTTTCTTGACCCATTTTTTTTTTTGTAATCACTTTAGTTATTCCACGTTCTTCACCTTTTCATATACTTGTGTGATAATTGTTACCTCTTCCTATTAATATGCTTAATTACAATTAACGTAATTAATTATGTGATAGTGATAACTCTTACTCTTTCCTATACATGTGATTCATTATAATTAATGTAATTAATTATGTGATAATTATCACCTCTTCATATCTTATACTCTTGATGTGCTAAAGCTTTTGCCTTTCATCACATTGAACCGAACAGTGCGATAGAATCTAAGTGGCATGCCGAGAGCAATATTCCATAACTCGACTACAATATATGGTTTGCGCAACTTGAATCAATTCAGAAATCTCCCGGCAGGTAGAAGCTGTTGATTCTAAAACTTAAGGACCATCTTGCCGACCAAACCTCAAGTCCAAGAATTAATCGGCAATGCAAAAATCCGGGCTAAAGCCTTGGGGGTTTAGGACCGGGATCGGTCCTCCCGTCGATGATCAGAACGGAAGAGAGGAGTGCAAAGTAAAAACAAACGTGTGTCACATCACTGTCTATTTCGGTTGGAAGCTTTTATGCCTTTTTCAGTGGCTGAGATGAGGATGATGTATGAAAACACGTAATGCTACTCAAACTTCACTTTCTTACACGATAATGAGGTTCTTTTCATTCAGTAGATTGCATCTGTTTTTTACCGCAGTTTATCTTCCCGTCACCGGCTACCCCCTCGAAGGATACCTTTCAGTTTCTCGAGCAGCAGCTCCACCTTAGCCAGTTCCAGTATCTCCTCATGATGATAATCTGACAGAAGTCGAAGCAAGGGATGAAGCAAGATTTGGAAGAGGAGGAAAGAGACGACAAAGGAACAGATTTGGGGAGAATTTCTTTTCTATGTATTTTTCTATATCTCGACAATGTACATCGATGAATAATTATAATACAAAGTGTACACAAAAAAAAAAAGGCAATGTAATATCATACATATCAACCTAAATCAATCTAGCTTTTAGATTGATTCTATAAAATGAAGATCGGATCAATTAGTATCCGAAGATCTTCTGCATATCTTCCAACACTCCCCCTCAAGCTGGTGGCTTGTAAATGTCCAAGACACCTAGCTTGCTTAATAGATATGCATGTTGTCTTTGACACAACGCTTTGGTAAACACATCTGTAGGCTGTTCAGCAGTTCCAATCCCTCTCGTATCAATTGTTTCTTCTTGAATCTTTTCCAGAGTGAAATGATAATCCACTTCTATGTGCTTAGTTCTCTCGTGCATTACAGGATTCACTGCAAGCTTTAGGGCCGATTCATTGTCACAATATAACCTTGTCGAACCTTTCAATCGTACTCCAAGGTCACTGAGCAATCCTCGTATCCACACAACTTCACATGTGGTTTTTGCCATGGCCCGATATTCTGCCTCTGCTGATGATAGAGAAACTGTTGCTTGCTTCTTGGTTTTCCATGAGAGGAGGGAATCTCCAAGCTTGATACAGAAGCCAGTTATGGATCTTCGACTCATAGGACATGTCACATAGTCTGCATCGCAATATGCTGTCATTTCCATATTGCATTTTTTGGATAAAAGTATTCCGAGTCCTGAACATCCCTTCAAATACTTGACCACCTTCAGAGCGGCATTCATGTGAGATTCTTTCGGTTTGTGCATGAATTGACTCAGATTCTGCACTGCATATGATATATCAGGCCTGGTCATAGTCAGGTATATGAGTTTTCCAACGAGCTTCTGGTAACTCGTTGGATCTTGTAGTATAGGATCATCCTGAAATGTTCCCCTAGCATGATCTGCTGTAGTTAGCCTGATGTTCTGTTCGATTGGAATGGTAGCTGGCCTACACCCTAATAATCCAGCCTTTGATACGATCTCCAATACAAACTTCCTCTGACTGAGAGAAATCCCTTGGTGAGATCGAGCGGTCTCAATCCCAAGAAAATATTTTGGTGCTCCCATATCCTTTATATGAAAAGCGGTATGCAAGTATTTTTTAAGACTCTTTACTGCAGTTTCATCGTTTCCCATGATAAGGATGTCATCTACATAAATCATCAAGTAGATAGCTGACGTACCTTTGGTCCATGTAAACAAGGCATAATTGTACTTTGATTGTTTGAAGTTGGCATTGGTGAGAGCATTGGCGAATTTAGCATACCATTGTCTAGAAGCCTGTTTCAGCCCATAGAGAGATTTATGAAGACGACATACTTTATCTTCCCCCGTCTCCGTAAGCCCTGAGGAATGTCCATGTAAATTTCTTCATCCATATCACCATGAAGAAAAGCGTTGTGGACATCCATTTGGTGTAATGACCAATCATGGATTGCTGCAACGGATGAGAATGATCGAACAGTGACATCTTTGGCCACTGGAGAAAAAGTTTCGTTATAGTCGAAACCTTCACGTTGTGTATATCCTTTTGCCACCAATCGAGGTTTGTATCGTTCAATGGATCCATCAGCTCTATATTTTATTTTGTAGACCCACTTGCATCCTATGGACTTCCTATCCCGAGGAAGATTAACTATCTCCCATGTTTGATTATCGGCCAACGCCTGTAATTCTGCTGCCATCGCCTTTTGCCATCGTGGGTCTTTGGATGCCTCATCATAACTAGACGGTTCTTTTTCATCGGATATACGACTAATGCAACCTTTATGTTCCGATGAAAGTCTTTCAAAGGAAACATAAGAAGATGTCGGATAGTTAATACTGGTCCATTAAGTGAGGCACAGACATAATCTTTAGTCCATGTCGGTGGTTTTATGGCTCTCTTCGAATGTCGTGGATGGTCCGTTGGTGGTGGAGGAGGAGATATTTCTATAGCATTGTTTTTTGCATGATTAGCAGAATCATTCTCAATCTTGGATGAAGCACTGGGTATGTTGTCCAACGTCTCTGTCTATGGTGACTGATCAAATGGTGGGATGACTTGCCCCGGTGATGCAGCGAGAAAGTATTCAGGAGATAGATTATCTTCAATTGGAAATTGATGTGAGCTGTTGGAGATATTCGAATCCCCTGTAGTCTCTTGGAATGGAAAGTTAGTTTCGTGAAATATGACGTCCCTGCTCACGAAAAATTCCCCTGTCGATGTATCCAAAATGTAATACCCTTTCTGTAGGTTAGGGTAACCCATAAAAATGCCTTTCCTTGCTCGTGGACCCATTTTATCTCGAGGTCCCACAGTTGTAGCATAACATAAACAACCAAAGACTCGTAGATGATCTACTGTTGGTTTTTTTTTTTTTCCATAAAGTAACTCAGAAGGTGACTTACCAGCTAAGATCCGAGTAGGCATACGGTTGATGAGATAGGCTGCAGTAAGGACACAATCTCCCTAATATGTTGCTGGTATAGATCCCTGAAATTTTAAAGCGTGTGCGACTTCTAGCAAGTGACGATGCTTACGTTCCACTACTCCATTTTGTTGTGGAGTATAAACACAAGAGCTTTCATGTAGAATGCCATGAACCAGGAAGAGTGATCTGCATTCATGACTAAGAAACTCTTTTCCATTGTAAGTCCTTATTCGCTGGATTGACTTCCCAAACTGATTTTTAGTCAAGATAATGAATGTCTTCAAATGAGATGGAACCTATGCTTTTGACTGCATCAAGAATACTCATGTGGCTTAAGAGTGATTATCAACAATAGTGAGAAAATATCGTGAATCGTCACGATGTGCTGTGTGATATGGCCCCCAAACATCCATTTGAATTAAGGAAAGGACATTATTGGAATGTTTTGCATTGGAAGGGAAAGCTGCACCAGATTGTTTTGCTAAAGGGCAAACATGACAGTTAGGGTATGGAAAGAAGGTACTATGTCCCATTCGTGAAGGCAAAAGAAAATCTTTATCATTGGCAATGACGTTACACAATGACATTTTATTGAAAGGAATTGAACCATGATGACTTGAAGTGTTGGTCCAGAAATATAGACCTTCAGAAATATTACCAAGCCCATCAATTTCCCAGTCGAAAGGGCCTGAAAAAGACATGTGTCAGCATCAAAGAGTATTTGACAAGAGTTTTCTTTGCAGACTTTGGACACGAAAATGAGGTTGAATCGGAATTGTGGGACATAAAGGACATTTTGCAGGATAATTTGGGGGCTTAATTGAACAGTTCTTGTCCATGTGACATGAGTAATATTTCCATTTGGAAGTTCTACAGAAATGGGTTCCTCCAATTCCTTATTCCTTTTTGAAAAAAAGCTCACATCACAAATAATATGATCACTCGCTCCTGAGTCAATTATCCATGCCCTTTTTGAAATTGAGTTTATCGGGCAGTGAGATACACTTGAGAAGCTTCCCCTTGTTTTTCCAATGTCTGCTTTCTGCAATGCCTGCATCAATTGCTGATATTGCCCATGGGTAATGGGCTGGTCACAATTTATCCCAGTAGGTCCAGTCACCTGGTAAGTTGCAGAATATTCTCTCCTTTTTCCTTTTTCTCCTGGCTTTCCATGTAATTTCTAGCAATTATGATGCAGCCGTTTACAGTGCTCACAATACAATTTACCTTTCCCTTTCGAATTTTGGTTGAAATTTCGTATGGAAAAAATCTGATCGTCGGATCCCTTGATTCTCGAATTATCTCCACCGTTCGATCCAGCGAACAGATCAGCTCTTTGCGGATCGTCAGATCTTCGGGATAAATCGGAGCCGTCAGATCTCCTTGAGAAATCTGTGCCATCGGATCGCCTGATTAAATCCTGGCCGTAGTTTCCATCCCTTTTAAGGGATCGTTTAGCCATTTCGAACCCTAGCCCTTCGCGATTCTCCCGAGCTAGGGTTTTTGCTCCCAATTCTCTCCTGCGGCGTTCTCTGCGGAGGGCGAGGGCTACGGTGTTGCCTCCTCGTGTCTGTTCCGGAGCCGTGAGTCACTAGCTCTCCTCTTGGACGGCCAGCTGGAAAATCCGGCCGAGGGGCGGCACGGGGTCTATTGCCAAAATCTGCAATCTAAAGGTCAGGTAAGATTCACTCAAAATCAAGAGAAATTGAGTGGATTTCTCGCTCTCCTTCATCGATCTGTACTGCCTGAGTGTCTCTGGGGGTCCCTCGAGCTTTTCCTCTGCGGCCTCGAGCTCGTTCCAGAGTGATGAGAGTTTGTTGTACACCACCGTTATTAACATGTTTCCTTGTTTGAGATCCATGAGTTCCTGTGTGAGACAGAAAATTTTTGCTCGATCTAACTTTCCGTACATCTCTTTGATGTTGTCCCATATGGTTTTCGAATCTTCGGTCGGTGGGAGGCCTGCTGCGACGTCTGGGGAGACACAGTTGCCGATCTAGGTGCGGATCAGGCGATTGCACTTTCTCCAGTGCCTTGCCAACCTCTCGTTCGACGGGATCGGCATGGTTCCGTCGAGGAAACCGTCCTTATCCTTTGTCGCAAGAGCCCTCCGGAAGTCTTGTGACCACTTGCTGTAATTTTCTGGCCCGGTCAGTTGCAGACTGATGAGTCGCACTTCTGGACCGTCGGCGGTAGATACATGCAAGGGGTCCCCTGGTTCCGGTCGGCCAGTGATAGCCGTAATTGGATACGGAAAGAAATTGGGTGGAAAATTTGGGTTCGGGTAGGGATTCGTCCCTGTACCCGACCCATCGAATCCAGATTCATGCCCCGCATTGAAGAGACCCGGGTGAAGGTTTGTTCCTGATCCCGCTTCTCTAGACCCGCTTCTCAATTCTGTCTCGGTGGCTAAGTTTGCCCCACTTGCGGTTGGTAGACCTCCATCGAGCTGAACAGTGCTCTAGTAATTCATTACCCCCGGCAATGATGGATTCGGGCCTTGCCTGACGTACCATGGATAGGGTACCCATTGGTAAGGTTGGCCCGGAATGGGCTGCCCCACATTCGCCTAAGCTGGGAACATCTGCCATTGTTGCTGTGTCGTTGTGTTTGCAGGTACCACATCAGTGTTACGGCCTTGTGTCTCCACCATCGGTGTGACATTGCCTGTGGAAGGAATTCCAATGCTGATGGGAGGTAGGTTTTCTGGATTCATGGTAAGTAGATCCTCTCCGCTTCTTCTCCCTTCTTACGATAATCGATTCTCTCATAACAAGACGTAGATTTGTCTTGCAGATTCAAACGAAAGCAATCTGGTGCAGAAGTTGGAGCTTAGAGCCATAGCTCTGATACCATGTCAGAAGTCGAAGCAAGGGATGAAGCAAGATTCGGAAGAGGAGGAAAGAGATGACAAAGGAACAGATTTGGGGAGAATTTCTTTTCTGTGTATTTTTCTATAACTCGACAATGTACATCGATGAATAATTATAATACAAAGTGTACACAAAAAAAGGCAATGTAATATCATACATATCAACCTAAATCAATCTAGCTTTTAGATTGATTCTATAAAATGAAGATCGGATCAATTAGTATCCGAAGATCTTCTGCATATCTTCCAACATAATCACCTTTGCCGCAGAAAAGGCCCACCACTTCCATGCCATTCGCCTCCAGCTGCGCTGCCCACTCCCTCTGCCGATCTATCGTTGGATCTCGGCCGCCACCCACCACCACCACCCGCCACCCCATCGTTCTCATCCTCTCCCACTCCCCCAGTCTCTCCCCAGCCATTGGGTTGCAATACTGGTGGTCTCGGCTGGCGCCAGCCGGCAACGCCAGCTCCCAACATAGGTCCACCACGTTCATCGGCAGGATTGGGTTGTTGAACAGCCTAACCTCTGACTCGGTCCTCTGGAGTCCGCCGAAGAAGGGGTGGTGCAAGATCAAGGTTCTGATCACCAAAGGCTCTAGATCGGCCGCAATGGCGCACGCACAGAGGCCCACATGGTACACGATGTTCCCCACTGCGCCCGTGCCCATCAAGTAGCACCGTGAGAAGTCAACGCCCTCGCGAAGCCACTCCTCCTCGGTGGTCCTGACCCAGCAGAGGGCCTCCATGGCGTCATCATAGGCCGCAGGGAGGCGGTGCTCCGGCGTGAGGCGGAAGCTAGGGGAGACGACGATGGCATCAAGCTTGGCCGCCATGAGAGCGTAGAAATCGTGGTATATATCGTGGGCCGGGGAGGAGTATACGAAATCGTCGCCATGGTAATATACGATGAGCAGCAATCTCTGGTTAGGCAGGGGTGACAGGCTAGGCATGTAGATCCGGGCCCAGGTGTTGTGGGTCAGGTCGACCGGGGACGTCCTTGGTGCGGACAGTGGAGGGCTGGTCGGGATTCGGGTCGGCGGGGATATTTACCATGTTGTAGCTGCGGCCACGCGTGACCGTGCGGTCTGGGTGCAGGACGAGATCGAGGTAGTTATAGGCGTCGAAGGCCGGAGCTGGATCGAGATCCGGATGCTGATCGTCCATGTTTTGCTTTTTGCTCGAGCTCGAGGTGGGACTGAAGGAAGATGTGGGAAAAACCGGTTCTTTATAGCCCGAGAAAAGTGTAAAGTCAAAAGCAGTCGAGGGCAACGGCCATGGTATGGATTTACGTACACACATTTATTTATTTATTTGTTTATTTTATTTTACGACATGCATGTGATGGCACGCCTGTTTATTTCCCATTTCTATCTTTGGTCCCCGCCTAGCAAAGGCAAAACACGGCCGACCGCGACCGATGACGTTGATGATGCGCGTGACTAACCTCTAAGCAGTCATGCCACGAGGCTGTGCTTGATCCCGACTTCCCATTCGCCGTGGTCCCCCAAAGCTAAGTAACACCGACATGTAACACATCATTTTCCAAAAATAGATAATATTGATATTTTAAGACACGTTATATATTAAACGAATATTTTTATTCTTAATTAATTTAATTCCAATTCACAAATAAAATAAATAATGAAAAGGAGCCCATAATGAATTTATACTAATAATACTAATAAATCTATTCATAGGAAATTCAAAAGATATATTCATAATTAATGCGTATCCATGTTTAAGGATATGTTTCGAATTTTAACAAAAATTATTGATGAAATTAATGACTAATAAGAAATTAAAATCAACTTATTTAAATAAATCTATAACCTTCAACAATGATCAAAATTTATCATTATTTAACATTTAGTGTTTTTTTTTCTGAAATCAATTTTTAGCCTCACTTATTTATTTTTCTGATAAAAAATAAAGAGAAAATTAAAAGGAAAAAATCACTCACTCGTTTCCTTGAAGATGCCCACGTTTTCTTTTATTCATTTTTCTTCTTTTATTCTCTTCTGATTTTTTTCTCTCTCTTTTCGTACTTTATATTTTTCTTGAACTAGATATTGAATCGCAAGTTCAAAGAAGAACAAAAAAGGCCGCCGGAAAGGAATTTTCCAAAATAGTATGAATAGGATGAATTTCCCTCATTTTATTTCCTGAATCGTCCCCCTTTCCCAAAAAAAAAAAAATTATTTCTCTCATTTATTTTCCCCAACCCCTGTCAGGCCCCCTCCTCCTTAAAGGGAGAAAATATTGGGTACATGTTATGCTCCAGTGTGTCAAACAAGAAGGCGCTCATAGCACGACACGTGTTCTCATGTCAGGAGCCATTTTGAAAAATTTTCGGACGGGAGACTGAGGGTTTTTCTTTCTTCGCGCCTCTCTCACCTTTGCAGATCGTCTCTCTCCCTGTTCTCCTCTCTCTCCTCTCTGTCTCTCTCCCCTCTGCCTCCGTTGGTTGCTTCCATTGCCCCCCACGCCGACGCCGACGCCGCTGACGCTCCTCCACCTCCCTCTCGCAACGTCCGCTTTGCTCTCTCTCTCCCCCTCCGCGAAGTCGTGCCTCTCTTCTAGTGAAACGCGACGCCGATGGACCTCCACCTCCGCCTCTGCCGGTTGCCTCCGTCGCCCTCGACTCCGATGCCAACGCAGCCTCCGCCTCCTCCCCTGAACCCTACTCTAACACCGACGCCCCTCCACCGGTTGCCTCCGTCGGCATCGAAGTCCGTCGCCCTCGACTCCTCCGCCTCCGCCTAAGCGCTCGACACCAACGTGTTGAACTACAACGGCGAAAATGGAGGAGAGAGAAACGATGAGCTCGACGGCGCCGATGACGGCGACAAAGCAGTAGACGGAGACGAAGAAGCAGAAGTGCATGCACTTGGGTTCTGGACATGGCTCGTCGCGTCGGTCACGTTCCGGCTCGCCCTCGTCTACCTCCCCAGGAACCTCCGCCTGTCCACCCGCCTCGAGGTCGCCACCCCTCTCACCAGCATTTGCCGCCGTAACGCCGCCTCTCTTCGCTCCGTCGATCCATTCTCGATCCCCGATCTCCCGCCCCCTCCTCCCTTTAAATCTTGGAGGTTCATTTTCTGATACGATTTCTGGTTTTGCTTGTTTGTGCCGCCTGCAGTTGGCAAAGGCTGGTTGAAGCAGTAAGCGATGTCTCCCTATGCAGGTTTGGCTCTGTTCGATCTCCGTAGAAAGGAAGCTGCTTGTTTGCTTATTGGTTTGCTTACTGGTGTGTCGCTGTTCCATGCTTTGATCCCTCCCATCTTCAATTTTCTTCCCCCCTCCCTCGAAATCTCCTTTTTTTTAGCATTTTCACTTTGGAAAAATCTGGGTGAGGAAGTAGATTTTTTGGCATGTTTTCCGGGTTTTTAAATTTTTTTGACTGAGGTGAGCCTGTTTGGGAGAAGATTATCATGCGTAATGGGGTCTGGTGGCGTGATTTCTTTGAACGGAGGAAGCACTTGAGTTATGGTTTTTTGACTGCTTCAACATTTTTTCCTCCGAGAAATTAGGATGATCTGGTCTATTCTGAATCTGGGTCGCCATTCACGGCAACCCTGAATGGTGAAACGAACTCCTCTACCTATTTATGTGATAGGACTGAGGATCATATCTGAGGATCATATCTGATTATAGCTTTCTAAAAAAGGAAACTTTATACTTGCATGCTATCCAGTTTCTCTAAGGGATTAAAGCAACCTGCCATGTATGTGAATCGTTGAAGCAGTGAATGGACCCTGGAGATTATTCGATCGAATGATCATTATTGTTTTTCTTAATTATAGAGAGAGGTACTCATATTGCTTTTTCTTGGAATCAGAATTGCTACTGCTTAAGGGCATCTTAACTTCTTTCAGATCCAGGTTATGGTGCTGTTGGTTTCATCATTGATTGTGAACATTCTTATCGTTGCACTGTGCAGCTTATTTAATATAGCTATTTCTTCATTTGTCTAATTCAAGAAAGAGCTCCTCTGTATTCTAGATGATGTTTTAACATATACACCGTGTGGTCTAAGAAAATAAGAAGTTGTTCTGCTTATAAGTGTTATATTGGCAAGTTTCATTGTGCACCTTATTTAGTCCATAGTCCCATATTTATGTTTCGTGTGGAGACTGAAGTGAGGTGGAGATTTTGTGCATTCAACAATCTGTTTCTTGTTCCAACAGGAAAGGGGTCAGCCATTGCCAAAGTTTGGCGAATGGGATGTGAATAACCCAGCTTCAGCGGAAGGGTTTACTGTCATCTTTAACAAGGCAAGATATGAAAAAAAGACGGGTGGCAAGCCCAAATCTCCGGCAAAGGCCAACCCTCAAGTCAAACACTCTGTTGATCCAAGCAAACCTCCAACGGTAAGTTGTTTCTTAGAAGCCTGGGAACGAACTGTTTTATTTATGTAGGATGCATTAATTATTGCAGTCATTTGTTCTGCGATAATCTATTAAGGTTCCAGTTACGTAGTAGTTAACCTGTCTAATAATTAAATTTAAACTTTCTTATATGCTATGCTAGTCTTGATGAAAATGTAGAAATGGAAAATAGAACTCTCAAACTTGCAGATAGGGTAAAAGAAATTGATTTGACAGTGTCATAAAAACTAAGCAGGTTGGGCACTACTTGCTCGTTAGTATTTGAATCATTCAAAATGACCATCCGAAAGATGCTATTATCCTTTATAGTGCGAGCAGGAATTGAATTTGAGTTGGACGCAATTGTCTGTGAACAAGTCAGCTGCTGTAGATTTTATTTATTTATTTATTTTGTTTTCATTATCCCAACCTTTGTTGCTTCGCTCTCTTACCGTGAATTCTTTGTTGCACGCAGAAGAAATGGTTTTTCTGCATTCAGAGCCCAGCAGAATCTTGACTAGGTTCTCTGGCGAGGAGCTTCCAAAAGAGGCGCGTTGTTAGGCTCATGCAGCCCCAGAATGTTCACTTGAAGAAGATACAAACAGTTTAGAGCCATTGTTATTATTGCAGGAATAGCTCGTGGTGTAAATGTGGGGTTTGTGGAGATGAGTAAAATAATGACGCGTCATGCTTACTATAATCTATCGGCAGTATGCTTCTCTCTGTCTCTGCCTATGTCTCTCTCTCTCTCTCTCTCTCTCTCTCTCTCTCTCTCTCTCTCTTCCTCTGCTTAGTTCTATTGTTAATTTATTAATTGTCTGCTTTCTGTATTTGTGAATTGGATCTGTCTATGAAATGTCTACGCCTACTTTCAATCTGGTTTAATTTATTGTTATCCATCGTTGTTGAAGACATTATAGATATTAGATACGAGCTTGTGACCCTTTCCTCTGTCATCAATCACGCTAACGGATGTTTCTGGTTGGGGGAACAGCGTGAGTCATAGCCATTTGCGTGTCATTTCTCTTTTATAGGAATTAAGGTGTCAACTCCCTTAGACATGGGAAAGGTCATCTCCACGAATCTTCTACGTAGGGATTATTCAAATGGCAATTTCGAATATTGGTAATCCTGATCTTATAAGGAGAAAGGCACAATCTTGCCCTTCTTTGTTTTAGGAAAGGTTAGTCTTATATCAACAATGGAAGTAACAAAAATGTCTCTGATGTCGTGCATTCCTCAAAGAACATGAGTTTGCAAAATTTCGTGCATGTGAAACGACGATTGCGGTCATGAACCAGCTTTATCTATGGCCTCTTTTTCCATAGATCATTGATGTAGTCGATTAACTCCACACATTCATACATCATTGATGTAGTCGATTAACTCCACACATTCATACATCATTGATGTAGTCCATAAAATTCCACAAATTGGTAGGATCAATCGATGTTCTGCTTTTTCCTCTTCCTTTTTCCCGTGACTGATGTGAATGACATGGCTCTAATATCCCCCCTACTAATGGTGCGGAAGCTACTTCTGTTACATAATCACCGCCAAAGACCTCAAGAATAAGACCAAGGTGCCAATCCTAGTAAATGCAATTCCAAAACTGTGGAGCTATGGCTGTCCTACTTACCAAACAACAAAATAAAACAAAGCTCTCTTCCTCACATCTTTTCCTTCTCTTTGCTTCAATTTGATTTGAGCTTCACTCTAGTTAGGAAGAAGTTGTAATTGCCATGAACTTAACGATGGAACCTAGTAGAATGCCCAATTTTTCTTCATGGCCTGACGCATTCTGTTTTTTCACCTCAAGGTCATCTATCATATGACCTTTTCACAAAGTGAACAGTTTCCTTGTCTACACATGTCTCTATGGATATTTAAAGAAAGAACCAAAGACCGGCATTGGTAACAAAAATCTCTAATTACTTTAGCATCATCTGACAGTATCAATGTTAAACTCGAGAGAAACCAAGCTTCCTCTCAAAAAGGCGGCAGAGCAGGTAAACTTGGAGAACACTCGCCCCAATAAGTGCTGCTGACTCGAAGAAAGCCTTATGGACTGCCCTTCTGCTCATTGCGTCGTTCACTGCGATCACAAATCATCATAGAATGAGTATTCATTGAACCCAATATCTATGCATCGTCTGTTAGTGAACACAATATTTAATTAGCAAGGTCATCCCCATTCCATTTCGTGTGGCGATCAGACACACTTCAAAACATCTAGCAGATAACACAAGTAAACAAAACCCATGACCATTTGAAACCCAGTACACCAAGCACGCTTCTTCTTTTTTGTTGCCTGCTTTGTTTTCTAAGTCCGCCTTTTCAGCTGCTGCCAAGTTAGGAAGGTTTTACTATTTTCAGGATCATAAACAATATAACCGATTAGTTACGTCAATCAGATGGATAAAAGGAGCTTGTCAAAGGCTCTAGAAATAGCTTTTAACTTGTCTTGTGAGACATCTACTTCTGAAGGTCTTTTAAGAACAGAAGTTGTGAGAACCTTTGAGATTTAGGAGATAACAGGAGTCAAAGCAAGCTTTAGTGATCCACTCAGCATTAAATAGGAAAGTTATTTCCATCAGAGATGAAACAGGGTTGGAATCCACCGCGATATTTAGCAAGAGGACTTGACATAAAATATCTTACCAATTGCTTGACGTTCAGTCTCAGCCTCCAGCCAATGCTGCTCAAACTGAATGTTGTAGAGAGCCTCCTCCGGCTTCCCTATCTGTTCCAACAAGGGGTTGAAATGCTCTGCAGATACATTCACGGCAGATAAAAAAGAGACGCGCAGTATATTCTGCAAAGTTCGTCAGTTCAAGAGACAAGAAAACAGAAAATAGGCAGAGTCCTACCGTCCTCTGCATGCTGATCATAGAATGTAAAATGGCCAACGTGTACATCAAAGTCGATGGTTTCATGATAAGGAGACTTGTTAGTAAAGCAGAACCGATGAACACCCTCATGGTGAGCCACAAACTCAAATTTCTCACTGATCTTGTCGTGAAAATCTTGAATCTGTTCACCAGAAGGTCCTTTCATCTGACAATTTCAAAAGTTGCAAAGTACATACAGTTATCTAGGTCATTATCATAGGATTAAAGATCAATAAGAGAACTATTGGCAGAATTGAGGGATGTAATAATCAATATATGATATCAATCTTCATGTCCCGACAAACATGAAAAAAGGAAAACCAAATATGCATATGCGAGATCTAGTCGAGCCATCTAGGCTGCCAAAGGATAACAAAATTCAATGAAGAATTTCCTTTAGGAAGTTAATCAGCATCCTTTACAAAAAGAAATACATGTGAGTACAGTAATTCCTTAGGTTAACGAGATTTCGTGATACATGGAATCTGTGGAAGGGATCAAAGCATGGAACAGTGACACACCAGTAAGCAAACAAGCAGCTTCCTTTCTACGGAGATCGAATGGAGCTGAACCTGCATAGGGAGACATCGCTTACTGCTTCAACCAGCCTTTGCCAACTGCAGGCGGCACAAACAAGAAAAACCAGAAATCATATTAGAAAATGAACCTCCAAGATTTAAAGGGAGGAGGGGGCGGGGGATCGGGGATCGAGAATCGATCGATGGAGCAAAGAGAGGCGGCGTTACGGCGGCGAATGCTAGTGAGAGGGGTGGCGACCTCGGGGCAGGTGGACAGGCAGAGGTTCCTGGGGAGGTAGACGAGGGTGAGCCGGAACGCGACCGATGCGACGAGCCATGTCCAGAACCCCGAGCGCGCGTGCTTCTGCTTCTTCATCTCCGTCTATTGCTTCATTGCCGTCGCCGGCGCCGTCGAGCTCGTCGTTTCTCTCTCCTCCATTTTCGCCGTCGTGGTTCGACGTGTTGGCGTCAGGCACGTAGGCGAAGGCGAAGGAGTCGGGGGCGACAGACTTCGACGCCGACAGAGGCAACCAGTGGAGGGGTGTCGGCATCAGAGTAGGGTTCAGGGGAGGAGGCGGAGGCTGCGTCGGCGTCGGAGTGGAGGGTGACGGAGGCAACCGGCGGAGGCGGAGGTGGAGGTCTATTGGCGTCGCGTTTCGCTGGAAGAGAGGCACAACTTTGCGAAGGGGGAGAGAGAGAGCAGAGCGGATGTTGCGAGAGGGAGGCGGAAGAGCGTCGGCGGCGTCGGCGTCGGCGTCGGCGTGGGGGGCGATGGAAGTAACCAGCAGAGGCGGAGGGGAGAGAGACAAAGAGGAGAGAGAGATGATCTGCAGAGGTGAGAGAGGCGCGAAGAAAGAAACACCCTCAGTCTCCCGTCCGAAATTTTTTCAAAATGGCGCCTGACACGAGGACACGTGTCGCGCTGCGAACGCCTTCTTGTTTGACACGTTGGAACATGAGACGTACCCAATATTTTCTCCCTCTCTCTCTCTCTCTCTCTCGATCGCTTGACTTGCTTCACAGTCGCTCGCCTTTGGCCCTTCCTTTTCTGCAGCTGTAGCCTTGCCTCCGGCCCTCCATGGCGGGGTCTCGATCGCGGCCCTCAGGGTCGCATCGATCTCTTCTCTTCCTCTGGCCTTCCCTTGCAGTCGTGGCCTTGTCATCGATTGTGGCCTCACCTCGCTCCTTCGCCCTCATCTTCACCCTCCATCATCTTCTTCAACAATTCTCTCTCCCTTCGCACATGCAGATCCACCCTAGAAACTCATCACGCCTCGAATACGCATGTTGGAACATGTCAGGAATAGTTGATCATGTGTCGAAAAATCTGACATGTGTTGACTGCGTGTCCAAGCGTGTCTAACAATGTTGGACATGACGTGCTTCATAGCCCCAAGGATGGGTTGAGCAAACATTTTGGGCCATGGTGAGGATTGGGCCAGCCTAAGCTATATCTCGGGCATCGTCATCAGCTCAATCGAGACAGACTTAGTCGGGCCGAGCGATGTTTTGAGGGCCATGATAAAACTATAGCTCAACTCTTCAAAAAGACTAACATAAAATGATTAAATTAAGAATATCAATATAGATTCCGTGGTTTATCATTAGCATTACACATGGTTTGATCTTTGCTTAACCCGATCACAATCACCCACAATATAAACAAAAGAGGAAAATTGTCCAAAAAGTCATAAACCTATAATCACTTTTGTCGATTTAGTCATAAACTTTTCAATTTTATCAATTAAGTCATAAACATTTTTACTTCTTGCCAATTGAGTCCATTTGGCTAATTTTAGCCAAAAATTACTAATGTAATCCGTTGGCGCTAATGTCGTGCTTTTTAATAATATATTAATAATTTGTATCCTATAAAAAATCACAAACTTTCACCCTTATCCCAAATATGGTCCTCACCATTAACTCTTTGTTTGAAGTTTTAGGGAAAAAAAAAAAAAGGTTCTAATCATGAGCTTGGTAGACCTCATCCATGGTGTCCCTCTGTAGGCAGTGGTATACAGCTTTAGATTACAACAAAACGACAAAGTTTAGTTAGAGAAATTCAATTTGAAGATCTTTTTAACTTGCTGGTTAAGTGTAGGAGATAATGAATAACTTCATCATTATTCTTCAACCTATGTGACTCAGAAAATAAGACAATGAGTAGTGCTTTAAATCCAATTAGCAAGTGCACACGAATTTATTACTGAGAATAATCAATGGTTCTAAATTAAAGGGGGCCAGATTTGGGATTTAAATGAATTTTTTTTTTCAAAACAAAAAAAGTGGGGTCATTATTGTCACTCGACTTTTTTTTTTTGTTAGTCCTACTCTACACTCACTCTTAGACTTTTGTCCTGCCTCTTGCAGGGCGTGGGAGTCGAAACCCACTCTTGAAACTTACGTGTCCCCACTCCATCCCCTCCTGTGGGGATTTGAACCCCTCACCTCCCCCTTCCATATTGGAAGGGTGGCCACTGGGGCGAATCCCAGTGATTTTGTCACTCGACTTAAGTTGATGCTTTTTTAAGAGACAAAAGAAAGTTGGGGTTAGAATTGTCACTCGATGATGATGATGATGATGATGATGATGATGATGATGATATCATTATTATTATTATTTGCATTAGCCCCATTTTTTTTACTACATTCCTATTTGCTCAATGGTCTCCTCATGCTATGCAAAATTAGTCAGCTCTTTAAATTTTATTGCAATTGAGGACCTCGGGATTTTGAAGGACCATTTCTCTTTTTTACTTTAGTGTTTTTCTTTCCTCAAATTTCCAGAATTTATTTTGAATTTTGAAACTTCTCTATTCATTTTCTCTTTTTTTCAAATGTTTAAACTTGCCATATTAGCCGTGAGAATCAGTTTCATTAAATACGTGAATAACGAAAAAAGCTCAAGTGCACAAATCATACAAATTAAATGACTTGATCAAACAACTTAAAAGACGAAGGCTTCGATCCTCAATTAACAAAACTTGTAGCTCCAAAATGGAATGATCCTTGTTTACAAGATCCTCAACATGAATAAAGTATTCCGAGCACGATTTTGCAAGAACGCTGCATATTCAGGGCGACAAAAGCAACACAAGATTCAACCTTGCCAAAAAATAGTAAGGAGATTTGAAACAAAGTACCTTTTTGATTGCCTCAAGAAAGACTTTATATCTTGACTCCATGAGATGTTAATCTCGTTATACTCTCCTAATCAAGCACCTAATGTCAACATATTATGTTGGGAATATATGATGAATGATTGGGAAGAATAATGAAATTACACTTTGAGGCGTAATATCACTTTCTTTAAAAAAATTTTGCCTCATAACATTATTAATGGTTATTAGCAAATTTCATCTAGAATACAACATCTTGATTGATAACACTAATAGCAATTTTAGTATTTCTCAAAAATATCTCAATAGAAACAATTGAAAACTATGGTTGTATATTTATGAAAGGAGAAACGAAAGTTGTGTAAAGAAATGAACATAAATGTTAAATAAATATATCATCAAGAGTCCTAGATAAATACTAGAATAACCATCTAATATTTCAATCAAGATTTTGTTGTATCTTGAAGAAAATTTACCCGTGACCGTTAATAATGTTGTGAGGCAACAAATTCCATAAAAAAAGTGATATCACGCCTCAAAGTCTAAATTCATTATTTTTTACATTCGTTTGTCATATTTTCCCGACAACTTTTATACTTATAAATTTGAATTTTTAGAAATGAGAAATATGATCGTTTATCAAATCTTGTCCACATATGTATTCACATCTTTTCGACTTGGGACACGTGTCTGGTCCCTTTCCCTTGCAGAATCTCCAATTTTATTTCGTTCCATCCTCTCTTTCTAGGTTCTCTTGCTCGGCCCGATCGAATCCGCTATCTCCTAGATAAAACTTCCAAGAATAAAACAAAGTGGGATCCTTCGCTGCCCATCTGCTCCTTTTTATAATGCTCTCGTTTTTCCCTCCCCCTTTAAGCTGCGGATCTGGAAGGTACAGAGCAGGAGATTAACACAGTGGAACAGAGAGAGAGAGAGAGAGAGAGAGAGAGAAGCAATGGGGATCTTGCATGCGTATGAGGATGCGGTTCAGATCAGTGAGTCGGAGAAAGTGACTGCCAAAAGGCGGGCTATTGAAAGGTTGTATTTTATATTCTTGATGCGCTAAAGCTTCTTTCGTCAAAGTGGCATGCTGTGAGCAATATTCCATGACTCGACTTTCGATATATGTTTTGCGCGACGCGTATCGATACAGAAAAGTCCCGAGACGTAGAAGCTGTTGACGCTAAACTTAAGGGACCATCTTGCCGACCAAAGCTCGGCTCCGAGAATTAATCGGCAAGGCAAAATCCGGGTTGAAGCTTCTGGTTTTCGGATGCGGATTGGTCCGCCCATAAATGATTGGAAAGGAAAGGAGAAACAGTGCAAAAGAAAAGCTTGTGTGCATCACACGCCACATTCATTGCCTTTGAGAGAAAGTCGTGCCTTTTATTGGTGGAGATACAGATGATGTATGGGAACACATTTAGGCAACTCAACTTCACTTCCTTACAGAATAATATAATTGCTTTCATTCGATAGATGGCATCCGTCTTTGACCGTCGTTTATCTTCCCGTCAGCGGCTGCCGGAATAGCCGAGCCGCCGGCTCAAATGATACCTTTCAGTTTGTCGAACAACAGCTCCGCCTTAGCCGGTTCCAGTATCTCCACTCCATGATAATCACCTTCACTGCTGAAAAGGCCCACCACTTGCACGCCCTTCGCCTCCAGCTTCGCCGCCAACTCCCTCTGCCGATCTATCATCGGATCTCCGCCGCCGCCGACCACCACCACCCGCCACCCCGGCTTTTTCATCCCCTCCCACTCATCCGATCTCTCCCCAGCTGTCGGGTTGCAATACTCGTGGTCCCGGTCGGTGCCAGCCGGCAGCGCTAGCTCCCACGTCTGGTCCGCCTTGTTCATCGGCAGGGTTGGGTTGTTGAACAGCCTCACTTCCGACTCGGTCCTCTTGGACCCCCCGAAGAAGGGGTGGTGCAAGATCAGGGTCCTGATCACCAAAGGCTCCAGATCGGCTGCAGCGGCGCACAAGCGCAGGCCCACGTGGTACACAATGTTTCCCCCGGCGCTCGTGCCCAACAGGTAGCACCGCGAGAAGTCAACGCCCTCGCGAAGCCACTCCTCCTCGGTGGTCCTGACCCAGCGGAGGGCCTCCATGGCGTCGTCGTAGGCCGCGGGGAGGCGATGCTCCGGAGCGAGGCGGTAGCTGGGGGAGACGACGACGGCGCCGAGCTTGGCGGCCATGAGGGAGCAGAAGACGTGGTGCACCGTATTGGCCGGGGAGCACCAGACAAAGCCGCCGCCGTGGTAATACACGACGAGCGGCAGTTTCTGGTCGGCCGGGGTAGGAGACGGGTGAGGCAAGTAGATCCGGGCCCAAGTGTTGTGGGCCGGGTTGAGCGGGACGTCCTTGGTGCGGACGGTGGAGGGCTGGTCGGGATCGGGGTCGGCGGGGGTATTCGGAACCGTGCCGTCTGGGTTGAGGAAGGTTTTGACATAGTCAGGAGCGTCGACAGGCGGAGCCCGATCGAGATCCGGATGTTGGCCAGCCATGTTCGCTCTGCTCGAGCTCGAGGTGGGACTGAAGAACACAATGGGGACACCGCTCTTTGTAGCCATCCGAGTTCTCCGAAAAGTCAAAAAGTCAAACGCACGAGCGCGGCCGCCGGTCCCAGCCGCCCCTTCGCCGTGCTCCCCACGGATGGCCCGAGCGAGCCGTTTTGGACCGTGATAAGGATTGGGCCAGCCCAAACTGTATTGGGTCGGGAGGGCCGAGTGATATCACGTGGGCCGTGATAGCACTAGCTCAATTCTTGAAACAAAAACTTATATGAAGGATTAAGTAAAGCGTTAACGGCACGGTTTAAGAACAAAACAAACAGGTTTGACAAACGGCGCAGCATATCAGCACGTATTGATTCCATGGTTTCCTCACCTGCTGAAGGATTAATCTCTGGCGCTGCACATGGTTTGGCTTTCACCCCACCCGGTCACAATCAAACGAGAAAATCAGAGAGAGACGATGTTGTATATGAATCTGAAACTTAATTTTTTTTTCGGTTTAAGCATTTTTGCAATGACTTATCTCGATCTTGGCCGCCCCTTCCCTGTGCTCCCCCAAGGATGGCTCGAGTGGGCGTTTTGGGCCACGATGAGGATTGGGCCAGCCCAAACTGTATCTTGGGCATCATCGTCAGCTTGGTCGGGATGGGCCTAGCTGGGGTGAGCGATGTTGTGTGGGCTGTAATAAAACTATAGCTCAACTCTTAAACATATTAATATAAATGTTTTGTTTATCAATCAAGATTAAATTGAAGATATGATTAAATTAATTATATTCTATGTTTCGTACTTGCTCAAGATAGGATAATGTTAAATATAAGGAAATATAGACCGGAGAGAATTACCTTATGGTGAATATGAGATAAAAATGAATATGATTTCTAGCATCCATAATAGAAAATTTATTTTTCTCAAATAACGAATTATTAAATTAAAAAAATTAAAATTATATTTAATATAAATAATATTTGAATTTGAGTTTAAGAAATTCAAAATAAAAAATAACAATTTAGTTATTTTAACTTAATCTTATTTATATTTATATGGTCGAATTTAATTCTATTTTATAACATAAATCCAATATATGAATATAAATATAAATTTATATTTATTACATATTTTAGGTATATTAGTACAATTCACTATTTAATAAAATTTTATTAGAGAATGGTGGAAGGGGAAGAATGAAATTAAAAAAGAAATTAATTAAAAAATAGAGGAAAATAAAATAAAAAGCAAATAAAAATAAAGTAAGCAATAGTGTCATAAGAGATTTTTATCATATCCTCTTATAAAATTTTGGTTAATTTATACTAATTACTATTTATACAAATTAATGTACATGATATAATGTAAATATATCCAATTTTTTTACTGCAATCACCAAATAATGTATATGATATAAAAAATTCATATATTTGTTATTTTATTCTATCTAGTCTTATCTTTGTGTCAAATCTAGACCATCAAATGTGAGCAAAAAGATTAAATTAAGAATAAATCAAGTAGGTCTGACAAAAGGCGCAATATATCAACATAGATTCCACAGTTTCTCATCTGCCAAAGGAAAAATCTGTGGCACTACACATGGTCTGGTCTTTGTCCGACCTGATCGCAATCACCTCTGCTGGAGCTCGAGGTGGGACTGAAGAAAGGGATGGGGAAACCGCTGTTTGTAGCCATCCGAGTTCTCCGGAAAGTCAAAAAGTCAAACACAGCGAGCGCGGCAGCCGGTCCCAGTCGCCCCTTCGCCGTGCTCCCCACGGATGGCCCGAGCTAGCCGTTTTGGGCCGTGATAAGGATTCGGCCAGCCTAAACTGTATTGGGCCGGACGGGCCGAGTGATTTCATGTGGGCCGTGATAGAACTAGCTCAAATGCATAAGAACTAAGAAGCTTGCAATTTCTTTTATCGATTGGGTGATATGACAAAACAATAATTATATGCGATTATGACTTCACTTATCTAATTTGAGAACAAAATTTATTATCAGCGTTGAGTTAGATGAATTGTAACCAATAATTTTCTTGTGATCAGACTGTTCTAAATAATTATGCTAAGTAAAGACATGAAGATGAGGCCTCATGATATATATATAGCTTGGGATCTAGATTATGTAATTTTCTTTTAGAAAGATGGTTGAGGAATGTGGAATTATAGCATTGGAAAACAAACTCCAAATATTAGATTGATAGAGCGTGTCTTTCCTCTCGACTTTCACCATATGTTTTTCTCTTTATGATAACTTACATCTCGGAAATTAGCGATTATTATATGTATGTTCTATTTGTTTCGCAAAAAATGATGATTTGAAAATTATATTTCTTAAAAACAATCGCTTATATCATTAGAAATAATTAATTGATAAAAAAATATTGTAATTATCTATAATAATTTATGCTTAAATATTTTTGTGGAAGATGGTGATATTTTTTTTATATATATTAATTTTCTAAGTGATAAAATTTTTCTATTATTTTTTAAAAAATATTTTTCAAATCATATATTTTTATGAAAAAATGCATCAATAATTTCAAAATATTTTCCTTGGGAAAGAAAGTTCGTCAATTTCAATATTTCGAAGTCTCGTTATTTTTGCTGAAGAACGATGAGCATTAATATTCATTACATAATTGTAGATTGTTTTTAGGAAGGAAAAAATATAGTGTTTTTCTTTAAATTCCAGAATCTTAGTTTTCAACTTTAAGACCAAAAAAAAAAAAAAACAAAGAAAAAACATCAAATGAGCTTTCGAGCAGGAGAAAGAAACTTTTATATTCAATAAATAAAACCCAAATTTCTGATTTGCTTTCTCAACCTTCCCTTCCTCCTTGTCCTTCTTTCTCTCTAAAATTTGTATGTGCTTCCTTTCCTGTTCACAAACAAGAACATTAATTCGTCCTAGTTCTAGTTGACCAAACCCCAAAACATGAATCTTCAAAAAGAAACAAGACGTGACGCCAACGTGAAAAGAAAACTAGGCAAATTGACAAACCATCACGCGCCCCATGCACGCAACTCCCTCTTTGACCGCCGATTATCTCCTGTGTTCCTGGCCACCGACCTCGCCGAGCTGCCAGCTCAAACGACGCTTTTCAGTTTCTCAAGAGATGACTCTACCTTAGCCAGCTTCAATATCTCCACTCCATTATAACCGGGACATCTTATTACATTGACGGTTAGCGCTCTTTACTTAGAAAGATGGAGAATAAATTTTAAATTCATTTGAGTTTCGGACTTTCAAGTATATATAAAGATTAATTATGTGTTATTGACTATACTCAGTGAGTATCATGGCTAATGTGTATGCGTGGAGGACTGATGATGGTGGTCAATTGCTTCCCCGTCTTAATTAGCTACCTCAACCATACCCACCCCACCGTCCCCAACTACGACGCATCGGAGTGGGACTAGTTCCGGGGAGCCCTCCCTACGGCGGACCGCAACTGCAGCGTCCTCGACAGGGTCTTCAACCACATCATTATCTTCGGTGTCGTCCACCACCTGTTCCTTGCCATGCCTCACTAGTCACTATCTCGCAGCGGAGGTGGCTCAAGCCCTCAAGCTCGTCCTCGGCTTGTAACGCTCGGCCAACACCACCCCCATCGCCGAAGCTCTCCGGAGGGAGGTTAGAGAGTGCCCTTACGTGGAGCAAGACGTCGACGGCGATGATGGCGGGTCGCAAAAAGGCCTTTTCAGGTATAAGAACAAGACCTGAGTTGTGCACATGGTCATGTTCGCAAGGGTGCTAAGTGTCCTTTAAAATTTGTGAGCCATTTAAGATACTTTCGTGATGATTGTTTAAAATTCGTGATTCAATTAAGCGATGCATGATAAACTTTGATACTTGAAGATATGTTTGAATGTGTTGAATCAACTTAATCGAAGGTATTGTAGGATTAAATGAATGCATGGGATCATGTGTTCAATGTACAAAATATGAATGTTTAATGAATAAAGTCTGTATAGAATTAGGAAACTTTGTCACCTGAAGAATTGTAGTTTAGATTCTTAGTTTTAATTTGATATTGTCGAGACCTCCACCTAAACAGTTCGGCTAATGGATTGTTAAGCCTAGACTTAACTCGGGTTCTCCCAAGCCCATACCAATTCGCGACTTAGGTTCAAATTATTAATATGCAAATGATTTTTATCATGGAGTCACCACTAATCTATTTTTGGTGGGTCGATTAGAAACCTAAGTAAAGTAATGAGAGAATTACTTCACTCCTATGAACCAGAGGTTAAATGAGTTCGGGGACTTGATTACGCTAGATTTCTCTAACGCCTTTTCGGTACCTTTTCTTTTTTATTTCAAAAAATATTTTGTAGGCAGCTTGAATTGATTTTAATTTATCTTCCTAACATGTGAGGTGATCATACGGGAGCGCAAACCACCAATTTAACACTCAAGAAGCGATGAATAAATTGGAGGACTTACCTCATAGCAACGAAAACATCTGCATTGTTAGATCAGAATTCACATCAACAAACCTAAATATGATTTCTAATTAACAACAATTTCTTTTTTTTTCACTTATTTAATGAGAATCATGCTTTATGCAATGCATGCTATTAATTTAACATGGAATGATAATATGGCCTAACCTATATGACGTCAATGTGATGTTTTTGTGTTTTATGGATAAGCATACAGTCTATCCTAGAAAATAAAACTAATTTATTCTAAGACAATTTTTGTATTTTTCATGAAATTCGGAATTAGAAAAATGTGAAAATTATCTGTCTAAATTAAGATATCATCTAATTTGTATTAGGAATGAGGTTAAACCAAATCCTAATTTAAACTAGAATATTATCCTAATTTAGAAATTCTTAACTAAAATGCAATCTATCTAAAAGTTTCCTTTAATTAAAAAAAAAAAACTATCATCGAGAATTAAACTATATGAAATTTTACCCTAAAATGCAATGATATGCAAAGAGTGCCAAAATTCAAAATTTTTTTAATGTTTTTGTATTAATTTCGAAATTAAAATTTGCCAAGTAATTAAACATGAAACCTAAGCTAAAAAAAGCTAGCAACCTAAATTGATTGATTTGATTTTTTATTTTTTTTATAAAATTCCTATTCTAAATATGCAAACCAGGAAATAAACCTAATTCTAACCTAGACTTTTTTTGGATTTTTTTTTTATGAAAGCGAGATTAACTTAAATGGCATGACAGCAAATCAGAGCAAGATTGACATCCAAATTGACAAACTATATCTTGTGCATGAGATCGGATTGGCCAATTTTAAATAAATCACAAACGGAATCTCGGGCAGGAGATTGAATTAGCAATTTTTTAAGTGATTGTGAGTCGGATTTTCGGGCGTAAAAATCGGATTGTCAATCTCAAATTTAATAGGCTATTTCATGTCAAACATCTCATCCTTACACTAAGGAATAATTATGCCAAAAAGAACAAATAAAGTAAAAGAAGATAGATAAATAAATAAAAAAACTACCTAAATTGATTTTTCCTTTTTGTTTTTCTTTTCTTGCTTCCTTCACCCACGGCTGGGCAGCTTCTGTGGATCACCAGGGAGACTCAGCTCACGGCTGGGATGGCCGCTGCTGCTCCGACGGGCGACCATGGGCGGTGGGCACGGTTGTCGGAGCTCCGGCGAAGGGCGGTGGCTGATGATGTCGTGAGCAACGACGGGTCTCGGACCGGCACGGTGGTACAGGCCGGGGCGGAGGTGAAGGCACGAGTTGAGACGGTGGCTTCGCAGGCTGCTGGTTTTGCCAGGGATTGAGCGGCGGTGGAGAGCAGTGGCGGGCTCGAGTGGTTGCTGCCACGACGAGCAACGGAACGCGGTGGTGTTGGCTTGGAGGGGCTGCTGGCGAGCTACTGGTACGGTGGCGGACAGGCTGAGGCACAGCTGTGGAGTTGCAGACGTCGCTGGTGGCGGGCAGAGGCAACTGCAGTGACTGGTGCAGCGGCAGAGGGCGGAGCAGCTTGGGACGCCGGGGCGGAAGTGCAGGCGCGGGCAGCGGTGACTTCACGGGTTGCTGGTGTCGCGAGGAACTGAGCGGCGGTGGAGAGCAATGGCGTCGGGCAGCAGCGACTTCACAGATGGACGGGATGAGGGGTAGCAGGAGCGGCGTCGTGGCTGGGTCGCGGTGACGTGCAGAGGCGCGGCAACAACAGGAACGGTGGTGCTGCGATGAAGGAGCTGGGGCGCAGTGACGGGTGCTCGCGGCGTCGGGCGGTGGTGCAGGCGCGAGCAGAGACGGTGGCTTCACGGGCTGCTGGTGTCCGGGAGAAGACAGTGGCACGCTCGGAGCTCGCTGGAAGGAGATGCTGACGTCGGGTAGAAGTGCAGTGACGGGCGCAGCGATGGGCAGGGCGCGGCGACGGGCGAGCAGAGGTGCGGGTTGTGGTAGCTTGGCCTCCGGTCCTGGCGTCGCGGGTCGGTGCGCACAGCAGGCGAGGCGGCGCGCGGCGGAGGTGGAGACGCGGTGGTGCGAGCGCGGGCAGCGTGGGTCGATGCAGGAGCCTTGCAAAGAAGAAGAACAGTAACTGTTCTTTCTTCTCTCTTTTTTTTTTTTTTTTTGCTTTTCTTTTCTTTTCTCTTACGTCCACTCTCCCTCTCTCTCTGTACTTTCAATGTACCTTTTTCTTTTTCGGTTCTGCTCCTCTTTCTGACTTCATTTTTCTGACAAACTCTCTGTCTCTCTTTTTTGAACGAAGGAGAAGCCCCCCTCACAATGGCATTTTTTCTATTTTGCTTTCTGACAAGAGTCACTTGTTTTTTTTTTTTTTAATCTCCTCCTTTCTCTCAACTCCCGTGTCTCTCTACGGACTCTCCTTTTTTAATAGTTCTCACAAAACCTCTTCAGTGAATTTTTCGTTCCTCCTCCCCCTTCTGCGTGGCTTCCCCCTTTGCGTATTTATAGGGTTCTTGAAGTCCAACTACTTTAGTGTGAATAGGAGGCGGCCGTAATTTTTCCTTATTGTTCACGTCCAGTTTGCTTTTTTCAAATATGGTGGCTACCTATCTGCTTTTCAGTAGGGATAATATTAAAGAAATGTTGGTCCATCTTCTTGGAGAATTTTCACGTCCCCATTAATGCGTGCTTGTGAACACATTAATGAGAGGGGATAAAATGCACGTTCATGGATTCTTCTTTCTTCCTCTTGCTTGGGGCTTCTTATACGGCTACTTGTCCCTCCCTTCTATAGGATAGCTGCAACTTTTGACTTATCTTGTTTATTATTAGCTTCCTCCTTGAACAAATTTCTGGTTTACTTCTCCTGACAACCGAGAGAGAGAGCATATTATATAATATTATATCATGGACTCATTTTGCTTCTCGGAGGGTTCCTCTAGAATCTGCACCTCCGTCGAATTTGTGCGTGCATGCGCATGCATTAATGAGGGAGAGACAACGGACGTGTAAGAACTTCCTTCCTCTTTTTTTTTGACTTTCGCTCTTTTGCGTGCTCAGACCAGTGGAGAGAGACCGTCTTTTTGTGCATGTAATCGACCACGAGTCGCTGCGTTTTATTGTCTTTTAGTATCGATGCAAATGCGACTATATGAAAATGCAATTTTACTATTTTTTTAGGGATTAAAGATTAATCCCTAAATTTTCATGTAATTAATTATTAAATGATTAGTCAAAATTTAGGTGTTAACAGATATAAAGTTCATAAACTTTGAATGTCATTAAGGTTGTGAAAGTCTAGTTTGAAAATACTGAAGGCTGCTCCCATTTCACTCGCCGCTATTACGGGAATCGCTTTTGCTTTCTTTTCCTCTGGCTACTAAGATGTTTCAGTTCAGCCTGAAGTTTGATCTGAAAATTTTGCCTCCGAGTCAATTAATTTGGTTTCGCAAATAAAAAAAATAGTATGAGGGCTAGTTTACAAAAGCTCAAATATGAAAGTTCTAAGAGAGGTCCTAAACTACAAATACCCAAATTTCCATTAAATTTTAGCAAGGATAAGTCGGTCAATTTGAATGAATAAGGTCAAAGTGGGAATTGACTTACAAAATTGTTACAGATAAGAGTCATTGGGGCAAATTGCATAATTTCAAATAGTTAGAGGGCTAATTTATAAAAGTTTGAAAAATAAGGTTGTAGAGCGCATAATGAGCCGTTTGTCCATTTGGTGGTCGTTTAACATTTTTTTTTTTTCGAATTTTAAAAAGAACCTGGTTGAAATAGGATCAAATCTAGAGCAATCCGGCTAAAATCAAACTTTTTGTATCAATTGGGCCACATTAGGAAGAAATAATTTTAATGAGTTGAAGAGGACATCCTAAGCTTTAATTGGTAACTAGAATCACTTGATTTGGAATACGTTAAGCCTTCAATTGAATTAAAGCTTAGAAGGTCAAAATCAGGGGAAAAATAGAGAAATTGACCTATTGGTCAACTAATTCATTCAATGATTTACATGGCTATTTAGCTTTAATGCATGTCCATTTGATTTTGTTTGAGATTGAATTGATTATGGATTGTCATGACACCTCCGGCGGATAGTTTGATGATGGGGATTAGATTTTACTTAGGTGCTTTTTGACTTCACCCTGAGGAATTTTCAAGTGGGAGTTAATAATCACTTGGCATAAATCAATTAACCCCTAGTTAATTATTAGGTAGATAGATAATTGAATCGCATGTCGTTATTCAAAAGTCAACCTGAACTCAGTTTCTTTGGCAATTAGTAAATTGAGTGACTGATCTGAATAACCATGCTAAGTAAAGATATGAAGATGAGGCCTTATGATATATATACAGTGTGGGATCTAGATTGTATAATTTTCCTTCTGAAAGATGGTTGAGGAATGTGGAATTATAGCATTAGAAAACAAACTCTAGAGATTAGATTGATAGAGCATGTCTTTCCTCTTGGCTTTCACCGTATGTTTTCCTCTTTATGATAACTTACATCTCAAGAATTAGCAATTTTAATATGTACATTCTATCTCTTTCGCGAAAAATGATGATTTGAAAAATGTATTTCTTAAAAATAATTGTTTATATCGTTAGAAATAATTAATCTATAAAAAAAATATTGTGATTATAGATAATAATTTATGCTTAAATATTTTTTGTTTATAAATATTCATTTTTTAAGTGATACAACTTTTTCTACTATTTTTAAAAAAATATTTTTCAAATCATATATTTTTTGGTGAAAAAAAAGCATCCATAATTTCAAAATACTTTCCTTGGGAAAGAAAGTTCAATACTTCGAAGTCTTGTTATTTTTGCTGAAGAACGATGAGCATTTATATTAATTACATAATCGTGGATTGTTTTTAGGAAGGAAAAAAATATAGTGTTTTTCTTTAGATTCCAGAAAAAGAAACTTCTATATTCAATAAATAAAAACCCAAATTTCTGATTTGCTTAATGCGAATCTCGTCTTCGCACTTAAACGCGGCTGTCAAAGAGAAGAGGAGAGGAGAAGAGGTTTCCTCTCTCGTTGCGCTGCTTCCCGCTTCGATCTTCTCCGGTTTTGGCGGAAAGTCTCTCGCTTTCTTCGCATCTCGCCTCACTCGCCTCTACCCATCGGCGTCGGAGGGTCGCAGGTACGGGAATTTCTCTCCGCCATTGCAAATTCCTGTTTTGCTTTTTGTGGGTTGGGTGCGACTGCGAGTAATGTGATGAAAACCCAGCTTCTTTTTCCCGCCCCCTACCCCTCATTCGCGATTGCATGACATGGTTGCCCGGACGGAATCGATGGTGGACTTTTTTTTTTTTTGAAAAGCTCCGCAAGTATTGACTCTTTAAAAATATGCATACGATTTGGGTCAAATTTCCTGTTCAATCGTCCTGATGGTGGTGGCCAGAGTTGTTCTAACTCGCATGCTTAGTTGGTGGTAATGTGGAAGTCTGTTCCATCTATGATCTCACTCTTACTAGATAATCTCGGCACTCGCAAGTTTGTTCTGTGAATCGGGCTGTCTTGTTTCTAGTGGTAATCTGTAATGAGCGATTCTTTCTAGTAGTAATCTGTAAATATTAAGTTATGACCGTAAGAAGAGATCACCCTAATGAGTACCATTCCCCTTTTGATATTTGCAGTTTGTGGTAATCTTTCCGGTGGCAACAGATGAAGAAAGGTTCTTGTCGAGCAAGGGAAGAGGATGAGAGGAGAGATGGACCGGAAAGAAGACGGAGGTATGATAGTGACTTGAAGCAGGATGAGATAGAGGGAAAGGGAACAGATGGTGAGAAAGAGGGAATAGATGGCAGAAATGCTGATAGTTGGAGATCAGAGCAACCAGCATCGTGGGATGATGCATCAAACTTGGGCAGAAGTGGAGGAATTTACATTCCTCCATTTAAGTCGGCCCAAATGATGAAAGAGGTGGAAGATAAAAGCAGCATTGAGTATCAACGGTTGATGTGGGATGCTTTAAGGAAGAGTATAAACGGATTGGTCAATAAGGTCAATGCAACAAACCTGAAGCATATTATTCCTTAACTTTTTGCTGAGAATCTCATCCGTGGAAGAGGTCTGTTTTGCCGTTCGTGTATGAAGTCGCAAATGGCTTCTCCAGAGTTCACGGATGTTTTTGCCGCATTAGTTTCTGTCGTCAACTCAAAGTTTCCAGAGGTTGGCAACCTTCTACTGAGGAGGATTCTCTTGCAACTCAAGAGAGCTTTTAAGCGGAATGACAAGGTACGACCACACACCTTTAGGTTCAGATTTCTTAGTTCATGAGCATCTCTTTGGTTATTCAATCTTCTGATTTTAATTTCGTTTGGTTGTATTCTGAACAGCCTCCATTGCTTGCTGCTGTTAAATTCTTGGCACATCTAGTCAACCAGCGAGTGGCTCATGAGATTGTTGCTTTGGAGCTGCTCACTGTTCTGCTGGAAAATCCTACTGATGACAGTGTGGAGGTTGCTGTTGGTTTTGTGACCGAGTGTGGTTCCCTGCTGCAAGACCTATCTCCTAAAGGACTACATGGTAGGTATATGTGGTGAAGTTTATATATATCCAGCTCGTTGCTCTTCTTTTTTTGATTGTTTGCATGTATCATCATTGTAGAGGGGTCTCCTCTGTTGTATTTATGCTTGCAGTGTTTTATTGTGTTAGTTGATAGAATTAATATGTTTTTACCCTTCAAATTGTTAGGCAATCTATTGGAGAGTTCTCTTTAATGGTTGCAGTAGAATTTATCAGATCAGACTTGCAGATGATAAAGGAGATGGAAGTGTTAACGTATATCATTCATAAATGAAGTGTCACCATGCTATATCCCAAGGCTTTTTATAGACTTGTCGTATCTTTCAAACTATTACTTGTATGTAGTTAAGGAGATAATTTATAATATTTAGTGTGCATGACCAGGTAATGATGCTGGCAATCCTTGCTTTTATGTTTCCGTCGATAATTTCTTGTGTCATGGCCTCTTAATTCTGATAATTTCTTCAGGTATCTTTGAACGATTTCGTGGAATTCTGCATGAAGGCGAAATGGATAAGCGAGTTCAGTTTTTGATTGAAGGCCTCTTTGCCATTAGAAAAGCTAAGTTTCAGGTCAGTATCTCCAATCTCTCGATAGGGCGAGAAAATACAATTTTTGGTATGGAGAGGTTACTTGAGTGCGCATGCCTAAGCCTTATACTATCATAACTTAAATTTCCTTGTGTACATGCAGTCTGCAGTTCGTCTAGAATTGGACTTTGTAGAGCAAGAAGATCGACTAACACACGAGATATCACTCCAGGAGGACATCGATCCAGAAATAACTCTTGGTATCTGTTTGCCTATCCAGTCACATGAAGCTACTTATAATACCTAATCCACATATCCAAGTGTCTGATTTTTGTTTTATGTCATACTTGTTTCTGTACAGACATATTCAAGCCTAATCTGCAGTTCGTGGAGAACGAGAAGCGTTATGAAGAATTGAAGAAAACCATCCTTGGTGATGAGTGTGAGGAGGAAGAAGATTCTGAAGGAGGCTCAGAAGATGGATCTGCTGAGGAATTTGATGAAGAAGAGGATGAACAGATGAAAATTAAAGATGAGACAGAGACAGATCTTGTAAATCTCCGGAGAACGATATATCAAACGATTATGTCCAGTGGTGATTTCGAGGAAGCAGGGCATAAGTTATCACAAATTAAAGTAGAAGCTGGACAAGAGGTGAGACGACATTTCATTTCTTGCTGCCAAATTTGAATACCTGTCTTCTTTCTTGCCTTTGATTTCTAAGAAGGTTGATCACTCATGTCCAGCGATTTTGAGAATATAAGTAAATATTGCTGATTTGTCCTTCGTCCCAAACCGGCGATGAAGTTAGATGATTACAATTTTTCTTTTGAACTTGCTTTTATGCCTGAACTTTTAGAGCTTTTTACTTGCATGTTACGATTCATCCGTAAACGAGGATAGACTCATGTGGCTTTTGTGCATTGCACCGACTTTGAAACTGCAGCAATTCTGAATCTTTATATCCATTTTTTTTTCATGGATGCAAAAGTGGTGCTTTTGCTTTTCCTAATTTGTCTCTGTATTTCATATGCTCCCTGTATTAAAATTACTAATCAATTTGTACGTATATGTATGGTTATTAGAAGACTTTCTTGTGCGTTACTTGTGCCACATGAGTTTTGACTAGATATGGAATGGATGAAATATTGAGATCTTGTTGACACTTCTGGTTTTTCATCTCCTTCGTATATTGTGCTTCATCATTTTTATTTGACTCGGCTGATAAGGCATGCGGCAGGTTAGACCAGATAGCTTGAAAGTAGAATTCTTTTATTTGGAATCATTTAGTGCTTCACTGTTTCTGCAGTTAGTATGGTAGATGGCATGTAAAGCTACTTTAGTGAAGTTTTGCTTGGTTGCATGACTGAATGTCTGGGGTTTTGATTCTGCAGAGTTTAGAGATTTCTAAAATTGACTTGTTCATAGCCTAACAGGGGCGAGAGCATTCAAGAGGAATGCTAAGCTTATTCTAAGCTAGACAATAGTGGACTCAGTTGAAATCTTTGATTGCAACTTTCATTGATGACCCTAATTGTAATGATTTATGTGTTGCTTGTAGTTTCTCATGCTAATTTGTTAGAGAAATTAATCATATTATGATTCTTTTCAACATTTTGCCTTCTTCCTTTTTGTGTTTTTGCCTCCTTACATCATGGAATGCTTTTGGAATTCTTATTTTAGTCTATCAGCTGCTTTATTGGCTGTCCTTGGAACTAGTTGTCTTCTTTACTTACTGCCTTGTTTTCTGGGCTGTGCAGATGGAGTTATGTATAATGATGTTGGAGTGTTGCAGTCAAGAGAGTACTTACCTCCGCTACTATGGTCTGCTAGGGCAGCGGTTTTGCATGATCAACAAAGTTTATCAAGAGAACTTTGAGAAATGCTTCCTTCAGCAATACTCAATGATTCACTGTCTTGAAACCAACAACATGCGAAATGTGGCAAAATTTTTTGCCCACTTACTTATAACTGATTCTCTACCATGGCACGTCTTTGCCTATGTACGATTGACTGAGGAGGACACCACTTCATCATCACGAATATTCATCAAATTCCTCTTTCAGGTGGGTGAAAACCCTACTGATAAAATTTTAGACTTACTGTTGGTTTCTTTTACTAAATTACAATGGTAGAAACAACTCGTCAATGCTTTAAAGAAGACTATTTGTTTTTACTTACTTTGGTGGAAAGAAATTACTGATGGTCAGGTCTCTCCTCTTTGATTTTGGCACGATATGCATATGACCCAAGAAATAAGTTTACGTGGCATGTTTCCTTTTAGTATCTAAGAATATTTTATGCTGGGTGGAACGTGCACTCCTGATCCCTGGGCATTTTTTTCCATCTAAGTTTTAGATAGATACACCACAGAGATGGTTATGTTTTCTGGTACTCCTTTATGTATTTGCTCTATTCATTGGCAAAAGTCAGTACTCCTTATGATCTCAAATTAAATACTTCTGACTGCTAACATAATTATCGTTTACTGAGACAGGCTTTCATTGACATCACTTTCCCTCTTGTAGGAACTGTCAGAGCATCTGGGGATCCATTTGCTTAACGAACGCCTGAATGATCCATTGATGCAGGACTCTTTTGAATCAATTTTTCCTAAAGACAATCTAAAGAACACAAGATTCTCCATCAACTTCTTCAAATCCATTGGACTTGGCGGCATAACTGAGAACTTGCGTGAGTATTTGAAGAACATGCCGCGCCTCATCATGCAGCAGCAGCAAGCATCGTCAAGCTCAGATGATGAGTTGGGAAGTTCAAGCTAATCTTCTTCTGAATCATCTGGAAGTGAGAGGGATAGGAAACGCAGTAGATAACATAGTAGGGGATACATTTGTTTTGCTTGGGCTACTGATGTAAATAGATTAATGTGTTGTTGTCATACTTAAATTTCCTTTACCCTTGTTATCTACTCTAGAGGCACTCCGGTTGATCTTAATGAGCAAAGGTATGGGGATTTGCTGAAAGAAAAGAGTTTCTTCTCTTTAATGTTGACAGTGAAGACATATATGGTGGCATCATCATGCGGCAGCAGCAACCATCGTCAAGCTCAGATGATGAGTTGGGAAGTTTGAGCTCATCTTCTTCTGAATCATCTGGAAGTGATAGGGATAGAAAACGCAGTAGATAGAGGACATATGAGGTGATACTTCTGTTTTGCTTGGGCTACTGGTGTAAATAGATTAATGTGTTGCTGTCATACTTCAATTTCCTTTACCCACGTTAGCTACTCTAGAGTTACTCTGGTTGATCTTAACGAGCAAAGGCATAGGGATTTGCTGAAAGAAAACAGTTTTTTTTATCTTAAATGTTGACAGTGAAGACATGGAGGCAGAGTAGATGGATAGGATATGCTGAAAGCTCAGTCTAGTGCTGTTCTTCATGAATTTGTGCATCTTACTTAGCATCTCAACTACTCTAGAGGCACTCTTCTTGATCTTAATGAGCAAAGGTATAGGTATTTGCCGAAAGAAACAGTTTTGTTCCCTTGAATGTTGACAGCAATGACATATGGTGGCAGGGTCGATGTATATGATATGCTAGAAGCTCTGTCTAGTGCTCTGGTTGATGAACTTGTGCACCTTGCTTAGCATCACTTGTTAACTACACTAGAGGCGCCCTGTTTGATCTTGATGAGCAAAGGTATGGAGATTTGTTGAAAGAACACAGTATTTCTCTCTTAAATGTTGACAGTGAAGACACATGGTGGCAAAATATATGGATGTGATAAGCTAAAAGCTCTGTCTAGTGCTGTGGTTGATGAACTTGTGCATATCTCACTTAGGTGGGCACTGGTCAAATTGCAAATTATCAGATTTCCTTGCTTTCGTTGGAGGATGATAATGGGTCTCACATATGAACAGAAATAAAAAGGAAATATTCACCCAAAAAAGATAAAAATCAGTTTTAATTTGAAAATGTGGCTATAAACACTAATTTTGCGAAACATGCAGAAAATAATGCATTAAAAACTATAAATTCTTTTTAATTTTTAAATTTCTTCTCCCTCCATAAAAAAGAAGACTAGGATATCTTCTTCCTAGCTACCCTCTTAAGAGATTTGATCAAAGCACAGTGCATAGCAATGGCGCTGGGTAAATTAGGGGGGTCAAAAATTGAAAGAAATCCAACGGGTTCAAGAGGCAGGCAACTCGATCCGAGCCCAATGAGGTCACTGCGGGGTTCGCCGGAGCCGATGGAGCACCGAGAGGCCATAAAAAAGGCAGGCTATTGAACGGTCACATTTTTTATTTTACGATTCGCTAAAGCGTGATGCCGCTGGGATGATTTAATATGACGGCATGAACACGCTCTACGTGTCTTCCGAGCGAGAGTAACTTTTCAACTTAAGACTTTAGTCTTCATGCAAGCTGTTCTCTTGACCCGAGCTCCCCAAAATGGCAGAGGAAGAAGCCATCGTAAGTTAAAGATTCAAAAGTTTGCAAGAGCTGACCCAGAATTCTCAACGGGATGGTCTTTTCGGCCCTAAAATTGCCTCTCCAACCATAAAGAAGATCGAGTCTCTTGGATGAAAAACTCCCACTGGAGCGAACATTTCTAATCTAATTGGTATTTACCTGGAACTTTGCTTGCATTACATTATTTGGTTTACGTACTAGGAATGAGAATGTTCGAGATTATGCAGGAGCACAAAGTGAGCGCAGAAGGACCTGTTCAGAAATCCGTTAATGCTAAACTCAGGGAATCATCTTGCCGACCGAAGCTCGGCTCCGAGAATTAATCGGCAATGCAAAAATCCGGGTTAAAGCCTTCTGGGTTTGGGACCGGGATCGGGCCTCCGGTCGAAGATTGGCAATGCAGTGTATCTAATTTATGGTACAATGCCATGAAGAAAAAGATGAGCTCTATAGCATTTAATGAGGTTTGAATTTGGTTGAGTAGCCCAATGGAGTGAAGGCTATTGGTTGTAAATGGATTTTTAAAACAAATGATGACTCATTGGGCAACATTAAGAGACATAAAGTTAGACTCATTGCCAAAGAGTTTACTCAAAAAAAGGAATCGCTTATATAGAAACCTTTTCTCTTATATTTAAGAAAGTCACTCTTTGTATCATCTTGACATTGGTTGCCCATTTTGAAATGAAATTGCATCGAATGAATGTAAAAACAATGTTCCTCAATGGGGATCTAGAGGAGGAGGTTTGGTTATATGAAAACATTTTCTCCCGCGTCTAAGGAAAATCCTATTTGTATCCTTTCGGCATTGGATGCCCATCTTGAATTGGAACTGCATCAAATAGAGTGAAAACAACGTTAATCAATGGGCATCTTAAGAAGGAGGTTTACATAGAACAATCAGAATGATACTCCTCTAATGATGGTGATCATTTAGTATGCAAGTTTAAGAAATCTTAACTAGATTGAAAATAGCATCCTCCTAATGGTATTTAAAATTCAATGATATCATTTCTTCATTTGATTTTGTAGAGAACGTCATGCATCGGTGTATATACTAGAAGGTTAGTGGGAGCAATTTTTTTTTTTTTTTTGGCACTATATGAAGATGACAATTTCCTTGCAACCAATAATAAGGGATTATTACATGAGGTGAAACAATTCCTCTTTAAAACTTGACATGAAAAATATGGATGTGTAGCATCTTATTTTATTAGCATTGAGATTCATATGGATTGACCTTAAGACGTTTTAGGACTATATCAAGATACCTACGTCGGTAAAGTGTTAAAGAGATTTCAAATTAAAAATTATTTACCAAGTACGATATCTATCGTGAATAGTGACATGTTTAATTTGAATTAGTGCCCAAAGAATAATCTAGAAAAGGAATAAATGAAGAACATTTTATATGCTTCTGCTGTTGGACTAGATTTCACAGTTACTACTCTATTAAAGGACTGATCTATGGCAATATGCGTGGCTTGCTCTTTGCTCTATTTTATTTTCTTCCTCTTTTCCGAAGAGGACCAAATGGGGGCTTTTGCCGATGCCGATGGACCACAAAGAGACCGCAAAAAGGGGCGCCATCGAGAGGTTGTATTTTATATTCTCAACGTGCTAAACTTTTACCTTTCTCCACATTCAACTGAACAGTGTGATAGAATTGAAGTGGTAGGTTGCGAGCAATCTTCCATAACTCGACTCCAATGTGTGGTTTGCGCCACGCATACCGATTCGAAAATATCCCGAGGCGTAGAAGCTATTGATGCTCGAAGCTTCCGGGTTTCGTATGAGGATTGGTCCTCCCATCAATGATTGGAAAGGAATGGAGAAAGAGTGCAAAAGAAAAGCTTATGTGCATCACACATCATGATCATTGGGGTTGAAAGAAACCCATGCCTTTTCATATTGTGGAGATAAGAACGACGTAACATGGCACATTTATGCTACTCAACTTCACTTTCTTACAAGATAATAATTTTACTTTTATTCGATATGACATCCGTCTTTGACCGCCGGTGATCTTCCCGTCCCCGGCTGCCGGAATAGCTGAGCCGCTAGCTCAAATGATACCTTTCAGTTTCTCGAACAAAAGCTCTGCCTTAACTGGTTCCAGCATCTCCACTCCATGATAATCGCCTTCGCCGCCGAAAAGGCCCACCTCTTCCATGCCCTTCGCCTCCAGCTCCGCCGCCAACTCCCTCTGCTGATCTATTATTGAGTCTCCCCCACCGCCGGCCACCACCACTTTGCCACCCCAGCTTTTTAATCCTCTCCTACTCCTCTGATCTCTCCCCAGCCGTTGGGTTGCAACACTCGTGGTCCCGGTCAGCGCCAGCCGGCAGCGCCAGCTCCCACAACAGGTCGGCCCCGTTCACTAGCGTGCTGGGGTTGTTGAACAGCCTCACTTCCGACTTGGTCCTCCAGAACCCACCGGAGAACGGGTGGTGCAAGATCAGGCCTCTGATCACCAAAGGCTCCAGATCGGCTGTGGTGGAGCATGCGTGCAGGTCCAACACGGTACGCGATGTTCCCGCCGGCGCTCGTACTCATCAGGTTAGGGGTGTGCAAAATACCGGGAACCGCCCGGACCGCCCGGAACCGGACCGGAACCGCTCGGAACCGGCGGTTCTTGAGGGAACCGGTCCGGTTCCCGGGTCCAATTGTTGAGAACCGGTGGGAACCGGTCCGGTTCCCGGTTCCATGGGCGGATCCGCCCGCCTGCCCACCCGGACCAGACCGGTACCTATTTATAATTAAAAAAAAAAATACTAAACAAAACAAAAGTCGCGACTCGCGGAGCCCTAATTCGCGAAACCCTAATTTGCGTCTCTTCTCTCTCTATTTCTTCCTCAGCCTTCGATTCTCTCTGTTTCTTCTCTTCGTCTTCGATTCATCCCCGAGTATCCACGCCGCCGCTGCTCCTCCTCCACCACTGTCTTCCGTTGGAGGGAGAGATCTTTGTCTTCCGTCAGTTTTAAAGTCAAACAAAATCATCCAATCGATGGCGGTCCCGTAAAACGGAGGAAAGCTTCTCGGGGTCCTCCAATTATTTCACCCACGAACTGAGAAGAGAGCTAGAGAGCTAGAGAGAGAGAGATGGAGATGGAGGGGAGGGCCGGGGGTTCGCTGCCGTTCGTGGGGATGATAATGGTGGTTCTGGTTCAAGCGAGCAGCATGGTGGTGGCGAAAATGGCCATGTCCGACGGGCTCAACAAGTACACCTTCGCCTTCTACTGTAATGCCCTCTCCTCTCTCGTCCTCCTTCCTTGCCCCTTCATCATCTCTCGCAAGTTCGTGCTCTGCTCATGCCTGTCACTTACTAGTTCCATTGATGGCAGGCGAAAGGGGGGGAGAAGGGTTTTAAGTTCTTGACTTGTTTGTTTGCTCTATTCTTGACTTGTTTGTTTGCTCCATTGTGGGAACCGTTGCATCAATTCTTGGTGCGTTAGTAATCACTGTGTACAAGGGTCCAACAGTTCTCCGCTCGCCTTCGCTGCCTTCTTTTGTCCATTCCCGTCACCTTGTCTCTCTTCTCTCACGACAATTGAATTGGGTTCTCGGTGGGTTTCTCCTCGCGAAACCAGAATTTTTGGCATCAAAATCGGTTCCATGGATCCACCCGGGAACTGGACCGGACCGGCGGTCTGGTTCCCGGGTGGATCCATGCAATAAATGGGTGGATCCCGGTTCCGATTTTTCGGAACCGGTCCTTAGCGGGCGGTTCCCGGTTCTAGGTCGGGAACCGCCCGCCCGGACCATGCACACCCCTACATCAGGTAGCACCGTGAGAAGTCAACGCCCTCGCGAAGCCACTCCTCGTCGCTGGTCCTGACCTAGTGGAGGTCCTCCACGGCATCGTCCTAGGCCATGGGGAGGCAGTGCTCCAGAGCGCTGCGGTAGCTGGCAGAGACGATGATGGCGCCAAGCTTGGCTACCATGAGGGAGCAGAAATTGTGGTTTATCACGGAGGACGGTGAGGAGAATACGAAACCGCCGCCATGGTAAATACACAATGAGGGGTAGTTTTTGGTCGGGTGGTGGTGATGGGCGAGGCATGTAAATCCGGGCCCAAGTATTGTGGGTCGGGTTGAGTAGGACATCCTTGGTGCGGACGGCGAAGGGCTGGTCGGGATTGGGCACGGCGGGGGTAGTTGGATCGTCGATGCCGCGTGTGATCGTGCCGTCTGGGTTGAGGACAATTTTGAGGTAGTCATAGGCGTCGACAGCCGGAGCTGGGTCAAGATCCGGATGTTGACCGGCCATGTTTGGTCTGCTCGAGCTCGAGGTGGGACTGAAGATAGAAATGGGGAAACAGTTATTAATACCTTGAAGTCAACGATTATACTTCTCGCGTCTTCCCTTGCAAGTTCATCTTTTAGGGGCGCCCAAGAGCCATCGTGATTTCTCGATAATGGAGTTTCTTATTAACCCTCGACACTTAAAAAAAACAGCTTAGATAAGGACACAACAACTAATTCAACACTTCACTCCATTTATAAAAAAGATTATGCCGAGTTGATGTCACGATGTGAGAACAAGAAAAAAATAGTACTCGTAGAAAGAATAAAAAGAGTATCCATCTAAGCTTCACGCAATAAAAAAAAATGATATGAATTATCTATGAACTTTAACTCAATATGTAATGTGATTCCAAAACTTTTAATCTGTTCAATGTGATCTATAAACTTTAGCCCAACGTGTAATGTTATTTTTAAACTTTTAAATTATTTAATGTTATCTCTAAACTTTTGGTACTGGTTCAATTTAGTTTATGAACAATATAAATATATTTAATATTTTCTCTGAACTTGTTCTTTGTGGATGTTCAAGTTCTCTTAAAAAAAAGTCAAATGTTGTTGAGTGCGATGGCCAAGATAAGGATTTACATATATACATTATTGGCACGTGATCGTGCCAAGCACAACTTTGAGGTAAGTCATGACCATCCTCGATTGTGATTGAATCAAGGTCTGAACCATGACCGGTCATGTTTGCTTTGCTTGAGGTGGGAATGAAGAAAGAATTGAGAAAACATGATGTACGTTTATTCGCCTCAAATTTTATGGCATAAGTATGTATTTTTATTATTCAATTTCACAACTTGTGAATATTTATGATTTCAAAAGCGATATTCCTAAATTGAACAGTGACAATTATAAAGTTTTGAAGGAATTAATCAATCCTCAATCGGGTGCATAGAATTGACTATGCTAATCGGAAATATGAACAACCTGTTCTTGTTGATACTAGCACTCAAGCTCAAATTGCTCTTTACAAGCAATGGGAGTGGTCTAGCCACCTCAATGAAATGTTCAAAAGACTAAAATGTGTACTAGTATTTGTTGTTTAGTTGTTTAGCATAGCAATGCATTAGCATTGCTATGGGCTATTGATACGATATTTGAGACTTCAAAAAAACGTATGCCTTGACTCTGATTAGGGATAAGTGAAATAGAAGTCCTAAAACTTGTTACAAAAATGCAATTGAATTCTAAAACTTGCAAAAAGTGCAATCAAGTCCTAAAATTTGTCAAATTGATTCAATTGAATCCTAAAATTAACACAGTCAGACTTACTGACGGAAAATACTGACGTGGCGTGGACATGGCATTTTAAATTTTAAAAACTAAAAAGGAAAAGTTAAAATTTATTTTAAAAACTTACAAAAAAAAGAAAAAGAAAATGGTAGCTCCCTCGCCGCCGCCGCCCATCACTGGAGGGGCCAATGACGGTCACCAGCCTTGGGCAGAGCAAGCAAGGCCTCATCGACCCCAGGTGAGGGCCGGTAACCCTCGCCTGGTGCGGGCGAGCCTTGCCGACGACCATCACCGGCCCCCCGTGAGGGTCGGCGTGCCCAGATTTGGGCGCCCTCGCTTGGGGCCGGCGAGGTCTCACCTTGGTCGGGCGGGGGCCGGCGACCTCCACCCAAGGCCGGTGACCATCGCCAACCCTTCCGACAATGGGCGACGGCGATAGCGACGGAGGAGCTGCCATTTTATCTTCTTTTTCTTAAACTTTTTTTAAAATAAATTTTAGCTTTTCCTTTTTAGTTTTTAAATCTAATTTTGAGTAAAAAATAATTTTAAAAAGCCACGTGGAAAATAAAAATTATTTAAAATGCCACGTTATAATTTTCCGTTAGTAAGTTTGACGATGTTAACTTCAGGACTCAATTGAACTAATTTGATATATTTTAGGACTTGATTGCACTTTTTGCAAATTTTAGGACTCAATTGCATTTTCGTAACTAGTTTTGGGATTACTATTGCACTTATCTCCCTTAATTATGAAGTTGTTATCTTTAAAGCTCACTATTGTTAGAGGTGTGTGTCGGCATGTCATGAAGATGAGGGATGTTATTACTTAGTTGAAGAATGTTGACGTTGAGATATCTTGATCCTTCCTTGTATACCACATTCTAAACACTTTTCTACAATAATATGCACATTTCGAGATCTCTTATAACACGTAGTAAGTACAATTCAAATGACAATACTTTCCTATGACATTAATTTAAGTGTCAACTTTTTTTTCGTTCACTTAAGTGCCACATATTTGAAAAGTCGATCTCTTGAGTGCCACTTCTGATTTGACTTGTTGGAAAAGCTACCATGGCATTACAATAACATTAAACTTGCCAACGTGTCTCGCTGACAAGTTGAGTCAGCAAATGAGATGGTAAACAACATCGTTCACCCATATAATTATAAGAAGTGAAGGGGCTTCACAAATTGGGGCAAAATCTCAATTTCATTCTTCATGAACCTTAACCCTAACCTTCGATCCACAGACTCTATTTAATTTCAGGGTAAATCATCTCATCAAATTCACAATGGGGAGCAAAAGCAAGAGAAACGGCTCACAAATTTCCAAACAATGTGAAGATGAAAGTCAGTAGTTATGCTTTTGTGGATTGCGAAATCCAACAAGAGTTTTTTGGACAAGAGAAAATCCTGGGAGAAGGTTCCATGGATGCACTAGGTATAAATAAGACTTCAATTGTGAATATTTCAAGTGGGTTGATGTGGAATTTTTGAATCAAGCGACAGAGTTAATCTTGGAGCTCCGTCAAGGACAACATGGATTTGCACTTGTAATGAAAGATGAGTTGGACAATACTGACTCTATGTAAGCAGCAAAAAAAAAAAAAGGTCTGAATTTTTTTATGAATCATTTAAAAAATGAAGTTTCAAGTATAAAGATTGAAAGAGATATTTATTGAGTGTTGTTTGTCTTAATGTTGTCGAGTTTGGTTTGGCTTGTGGTCATATGTAATCTCACTAACAAGAAGTTACTGAGTCTACGGTAGTTGAAAAACAATGAAATGTGTTGCTGTAGTTGGTGCAATAACTTTGTTTTCTTTTTTTAATGATATATGTGGGTGGGTTACTGGTTTTGTATTAACTTGAAGGTTGAATGGCTGGGTGGATATTGGTGGACGTTGTGTTTTTTGATGCAATTTGAGTCCTATTGTTGATTTATACAAAGAATAGATGGCTTGACACTCGCGGTAGCTGCCGTAAGAGAAGGGATGGTCCTGCATTTTGTTGTTGGTTTTAGTGTTTCTACATATGTTGAAGGACAATTGAAGTTTCAAATAATTTTACAAATGATCATTTAAATGTCAATTTTTTTTTTTTTAAAAATGAACACTTTGGTTCATCAACTTTTTAAAAATTATAACTTAGGTTCCTTAACTTTTTAAAAGTGACGACTTGGGTTCATCAACTTTTTAATTAAGTTATTGGTTTCACTTTTATCAAACACATATTGCATCGTGTAATAGCTTAAAGCAGATTATCATCCTATAACAACATATAAAATAAGACTTCTTTTGACAAATACCATCAGTTATGGCATGGTTTAACCCGAAATGACATTACATCATACACATTGCACCAGAAGGTCTTTTACATCAACATCAATGTAATGATAATATGAAATAAAATAATCTCAACCGCCTTACAAATTCAAATCCAAAACAACACTCCTGTTGCTAAACACATCTCTAGCCAAAATAATAATCTCCACCGCCTTACAACAAAATCCTAAAATCTTAAACATTAACACATAACAACAGACATAAAAAGATGGCATCCACCCATTGATCAATCTGAAGATTCTTATCACTTCATTTTTTTCTTCTTCAATAGTTTCATTTGATTCACGAGTCTTGTACTCTTCTGAAATAGAAATCTAGTTACATCATTCACTTGTGTACCTTTTCTCATTATCTTATCTTTTAAAGGATCCGTTCTTTTTGTTTAAGTTTTGCATGTTTCGGTGTTGCCTATTATTGAAGCTTTTGTAATTAGTATTGGCACTGTGGTAGAAGGTTGCAAATTCCCATGATCATTCATATGAGGTGGACTTGATGTTGAAGTCTTCTTTGATGCCTATTTTCGAGCTGCCTTCTATTTTGGACCTGTCATTAGTTGTTTCTTCAATTGTGTTTGAGTTACCATTGATTGGTTTATTGATGCTTGCCCTTGGCTTCTTCTTATAGATGTAGTCAATTTTTGATTTGGTCCTCCTTGAGATATCAACACTTCCAAACTTCTCCAAGGTTACAACCATATAAATTTCATTAATTACCATGTCAAACAAATCGAATACATTAAATGCATAACAACTAAAAAACTGGCATTCAAAACTATCATATCAATATTCATATCTGTAAACAACTCATAGCCATGTTCTCTTATCCTTCTCCCAATTGCACCATGTGTATATTATAGTGTAAAATTTTCTGAAACTAAAACCTCTTTACTTTTTTCTTTTTATAACTTGTAAAATGATATGACAAAATATGAATTTATTCCATGAAAAAATACAAAGTACAACAACAATAACTATAACAAACATCTTACTTGATATTTACTTTTCTGTTATACACTATTGGACTCAGTTCGCCTTGTAGTTGGGTTTACATTGCTTTATGTGTTGCTCGGACATGCCTCTACATCACTAGGCTGTGTCGTCACTTGCTGCTGCTGCTATTATTGCTCCTTAGTTGGATAACCAGTCTTGTTGGGCCATTTCCTATAACAATGTGAGTATCGAACCATTCCACTAGCCTTACTTATTGTATTAGTGCTACTCTCAATTTCCTACTTTTTTTTTTTTTCCTTTTTAAGCCTATCGACTTGCTTCTTCAATGGTAGAGGCTCTAGGACCGTGGTTTGTTTCATCCAAAAACTTGCTACTCCTTCAAGGCTATAGCATGAATTGGTATGCTGCAAAAATAGTTTTTTTTTCTTGTCACAATCTTCCACATAATCCTGTAAATTGAGTTGCTTCAATTGGATGGCACAAATTGCATGTGAGCAATGTATTCCATTCAATTGCCATGCTTGATAGAATTATTTTATCTCTTGAAATGAACAACATATTTGTCGCCATCATTCATGATTTCAAATCCATTGTCTCCATTCTAAATTGAATGACAGAACCTACTAGCAGCAACGTTGTCTTCCAATTTTTTTTACAATCTTAAGCTGATATTGTCTAAGCCACTTCGAACATTCACTTTCTGTTTTTATAGTCTCGTTATCACCATAAATTTAATGTCTTTAAGCATACTGACAATTGATTTGCACCTCACTTCTATAATCCCGCCATTGAAAGTCTTGCAAATGTTGTTGTCAATATTATTGTACTTGAATTTCTCACTAAAAAAAGCTCTACAACAATACTTTATTTCAATTTGGGATAATGTTTCACAAGCTTTAGTTAACAATGCATGTAAAGCTTATTTGTGAATTTTGAAATCTGCTATATTTGAACTCTTTGCAATCAACTAAAACTATTTATGCCGTTGGTCACCTTTATACTTCTTCACCTCTTTTGCATATATGTGTTGAGCACACATTCTATACTTGGCATATTGCATCAGCTTGGCTATAGCTAAAACAATTCCCTATAAAACCATCCAACATTTGTAAATTACATGAATAATATGCCGAACCTTTTCCATCAGTTATTCTAAGTGTTGGAGAAAACTTTTGTATTTGTTTTGAAGCTAACAAAACATTTCCATCAGTCTAGTCTGAAAACTTGTAGACTTTTTCGTCAAAGTCTGAAGACTGCCGAACCTCCAGACTCAAGATTCAAAGTTTACCCTCATTGAAAGTTTCTAGACCGTCGAAGAAGACTTATCCAGAATTGAGTATTTCGTCAAGGATTTGATTCTATCGACTGAAGAAGATCTCTCGGCTGGATATAGCATCTTAGAATCTATTATTCATTTTGATTTGGATAATTTAGATCTATTAATTGACAAATCATACGTGGAAGGTTCTACTTATGGAAACTTAGATCCTGATTATATGGACAAGCAAGATTGATGGGCTATTGTTATATTCCTTAAATAATTCGAGATCTCCCTAATTGATTCTATCTAACGGGTAGATTTGAAGAACTCCTTTGGAAAGTGCCAATGGTTATGAAGGCATGAAGGAGTATATAAGGAAGATGTTCTAGTTATTCAAGTGTGTACACGGTAGAAGAATTCCAAAGTTTGAAGCTCCTTGTTCTTTGTCAATTCAATTGTTGAGCATAAACTTGTACTCAAAAGAGAGTTTATACACTTGTGAGATCTTGAGGAAGTGTAGCGGAGACTCTACACTATGGAATTAAGGACGTGATACTGTAATGACTCTTTTGATTCATAGTGAAATCCAGCTGGTGGGCTGTCAGTGCTGGAGAGTGGACGTAGGCTTAATCCACTATAAACTTTGTGTTCTTATTCTCTTCCCTAAACTCTTTTACTTTATTCGTAACTTTATTTAACTGTTAGAATATCGCTTCTATCTTAAAGTCAACTGTTAAACAAACTCAGGTTAAATTCAGAGTTTTATTCTGTCCTTCGCAAAAGTTTGTTTTCACACCTATTCACCCCCTTTAGGTGCTCATACTAGCATTCACAATTGGTATCGGAGCCTGTATACTCATTTAAATTGAAGTATTTTTACTTCAGAGTTAACGATCCATGGCTAGTATGTTGGCTCCAGGCTTGGTTAAAGGGCAAAACAACACCAGACCGCCATACTGTGATGGGAAGGAATACAACATATGGAAAAATAAAATAAAGGCATTCCTGAGATCGAAAGACCCTCTTGAATTGGATGTGGTAGATAAAGGAATTATTCCTAAAACTACAACAGTCTCAGAAAGGGGAAAGGAAGCTGTTGAGTCTAGCGATATGACTCAAGAAGAGATAACCAATAAACAAGTTCTTGATGCAAAAGTAATTTACTCTTTATATTGTGCATTGTCTTCTACTGAATATAACAGAATATCTTCTTGTGAAACAACTAAAGAAGTCTGGGATATATTGCACATCACCTATGAAGGGACTGATTGAGTGAAAGAAACCAGAATCAATATTCTGCTTGGTCAATATGAAGCATTTATGATGAAACCAGGAGAATCTATCACTGACATGTTTAGTCGTTTTACAGAAATCATGAATGGTCTTGAGTATCAAGGTCAACCAATCTCTGGATCCATGAAGGTTAACAAGCTACTACGTGGACTTTTCAAAGATTGGAATCACATAAAAACCTCAATAAGAGAGACACAAAGAATCATGTTGCTCTTTGTTGACAAATTAGTTAGCACTCTTCAGTCTTATGAAGTGGAGCAAATCAATGAAGATGAGGATCCCAAAGGTAAAAAATCTATTGCATTAAAATCTTATGATGATTATGATGTTACAGATTCTGAAGATGATATGGACGATGAAGAGCTTGCTCTCATGATAAGAAGGTTCAGAAAACTAAACAAAAAAGGGAAGAAGATTCAATTCAAAGAAACAAAGTTCTCAAAAGTTTCAAAATAAATCGGCTGAGGATGGTGATTCCAACAAACATGTGGTTTGTTTTGAATGTAAGAAAATGGACACATCATATTAAACTGTCCCTTACTGAAGAAAAATAAAGGAAAAGCTAAGAAGTACAGAAAAGCTCTCAAGGCAGAAACTTGGAGTGATACCGAGTGTGAAAAGAGTGATGATGATTATGCTAATGACACAGTTAGAGACTCAGACAGTGAAATCGAGATAAGTAATTTAAAAATTCCCACTAAAGTCTCTAAATATATTGATGAATTGTGTCCTAGTCTCAAAACCTCTCTCAAGAGGATTTCCGAACTAAAAAGAGAAAACTCAGTACTAAAGCAGCAAGAGATTGTTTGGAAAGAAAAAGTCGAAAATTTGGATAAAAGTGTTATTGCTTTGAAAGAAAATGCAGACTCACTTTCAAAAGAAAATACATTTTTGAAAAATGATATCTCAAGTATTTCAAAAAGGTTTTCTATAGGTTTTGAGAAATTAGAAAAGATTCTTTCAGCACAAAGATCTTACTTTAACAAATCAGGTTTATGAATGACTACTGAAACCATTCATCTAATTGATTTTCCTAAAGTAAAGGAAATAATTAAACAAAGACCTACAAAAGATTTTTATAGAAATCATTATAAAAAAAATATTTGTAAAATCTGTAGGTCGCAGTGCTATTAAATGTTCTAAGTGCAATAGCTCAGATCATTTTGAGAAAGAATGTCCTATGGTTTGGAAATCTGTTAAGAAGGTTTGGGCAAAGACCGTATATTGCACTAACTCCATTGGACCCAAGAAAGTATGGGTACCAAAGAAAGCTTGAGTTTCTTTTCTAAATGCAAGTCACTATAAAAAAAAAATGTTAAATGGTACTTGAATAATGGATGCTCAAGACATATGATAAGAGACTCAAATTTTTTCATAAAACTTGTGTAAGTTAATGGTGAAAAAGTCTCTTTTAGAGGAAATAGCAAAGACAGAATTGTGGGTTACGGAACCGTAAAGACTGGAAGTCTCATAATCAGTAATGTTTCTTTAGTGGAATGACTCAACTACAACTTGTTGAGTATAGGCCAATTGTGCGACACAGGTTACAAAATCAACTTTCAAGAATGAGTATGTTCAGGAACTAGTAAAGATTCCTCTCAGACATTCATGAGGAGAAGACATGGGAATATATATCTCTTGGCAATCAATCCAGAAAAAATCCTAATGTCTAATTTCAATTCAAGAGGAAGCTAATTTCTAACATAGAAAACTTGGGCACATCAACATGAAGTAAATAGCCAAGATCTCTGTAAAGAAGTTTGTTCGTGGACTACCCAACCTGACATATCAAAAATTTGAATTATGCACACCGTGTGTATTGGAAAAATAGGTTAGAAACTCTTTCAAACCAATAAATCAAGTTTCCATTAATCGCGTGTTACAGTTCTTACATATGGATCTTTTTGGACCAACCAAAACTCAGAGCATTGGAGGTAAGAAATATTGCTTAGTGATAGTGGCTGATTATTCACGATTCACTTGGGTATATTTCCTGGCAAGTAAGTTTGAAACATTTTCTTATTTTATCAAATTTGCTAAGAAAGTACAAAATGAGAAAGGGTATGTTACTTCAAGTATATGGACAGACCATGGAGGTGAGTTTGAAAATCAAGACTTTGCTAAATTCTGTGATGAATCTGGTTTTTAACATGTATTCTCCTCACCATACACTTTAGAACAAAATGGAGTTGTGGAAAGGAATAATAGATCATTGCGAGAAATGGCTAGAACTTTATTAATTAAAAGTAACATTTTCTCTCGTTTTTGGGCTGAAGCAGTTTTTACAGCGTGCTATATTATTAATAGAGTCTTCTTAAGGCCTATTCTAGAGAAAACTCCCTATGAGTTGTTCAAGGAAAGAAGCCAATTGTCTCATATTTTCATGTGTTTGGATGCAAATGTTTTATATTGAAAAATGCAAATGATCAAATTGGTAAGTTTGAAGAAAAATCAGACGAAAGAATCTTCCTTGGATATTCAACTACCAGCAAAGCTTACAGAGTATACAACAAAAAGACTCAAACTATGGAGGAATCGATGAATGTCAAATTCCAAGACTTTATGCAAAATTAATCGATTCGGCCTCAACTTGAAGATTCTAAACGTGCTCCAGACTTTACAAAATCTAAATCTTCAGAAGCAGCTCAGACTTTAGAAGACCAGCAATGAATGATCGTTGAAGAATCAAATGAAGAAAAAGACCAACAATTTAACAAATCAGCCAGCAATTGGAAGCACAAGTCTAGTCATCCCAAAGAACTCATTATTTGTGACATTAATGAGGGAATTCGTGCAAGATCCAAAAGGCGTGAAGAGTCTAGTGTTGTGGCTCTTATTTCTGAAATAGAACCCAAGAGTATAGAAGAAGTTTTAACTGATGAAAGCTGGATTGAAGTTATGCAAGAAAAACTCAGGTAATTCAGTATCAATGATGTCTGGGAATTGACTCCTAAATCGAAAGGTAAATCTATCATTGGAGCTAAATGGGTTTTTAGGAACAAGATGAACGAGAAAAGAAAAGTTGTAAGGAACAAAGCAAGATTCGTGGCCAAAGAATATACGCAAGAAGAAGGGGATAAGTACACTAATGGTGCCATAAGTTGTGTACGGCGCTTACTTTGGTGCCAAAAGTTTCCGTCGGATCACTTAAGTGCCAAAAAATTTGAAAAACGCTCACTTTGGTGCCAACGCCAACGAAATTGGCCGGAAATCCGACGTGGCCTTTTTTTTTATTAATTTTTGAAGCCGATGTGGCTCGTCGGAGAGTTGAGTAAGCATCCAAATACCAAAACGACGCCGTTTGGCATCTTTCCCCCAACTTTGAAACCCTAATCCCCAAATTGAGAGAGCGGGGAGGCTTGTCTTCGTGTCTTCTTCTTCCTCAAAGACCCACACCAGCAACGGCACCAGCACGGCACCAGCAAGAGCACCGGCATCACACCAGCAGCGACACTAACAACGCACTAGCAGCAACAACGAACCAACAGCACCTTCGACCCATCTTCTTCCTCCTCCTCCTCCACCCTCGCCTTCAATTTTTCCTGCAACAATCTCAGTCTCTCCTCACTCACTTGGTCGAGCAACTACAATGGTGGCTGAGCGACGGTGGTCGAGCAGCAACGGTGGCCGAGTGACAGTGGGCAAACGTTGGTGGCTGAGTGGCGAAAACCCTAATTTCAATCCCCATGTGAGCTAAACGATGTCGTTTCCATGAAGCCATCCATGTAGGATGGCAAAATGATGTCGTTCTCTTAAGGAGGACCAAAAATAACGTCATTTAAAGGCCTATTGATTTTTTTTTATTTAAAAAAAGCCACGTATTAATTTTGGCCGGAATCTTTCGCCGATGGCACCAAAGTAACCGTTTTTCCTCCGATTTGGCACTTAAGTGATCCGACGGAAACTTTTGGCACCAAAGCGAGCGCCATACACAGCTTATGGCACCATTAGTGTACTTATCCCCAAGAAAAAGGGATAGACTATGATGAGACTTACACACTAGTAGCAAGGTTTGAAGCAATTAGATTATTACTTGCTTTTGCATGTTATAAGAATTTCAGGTTATTCCAAATGGATGTCAAAAGTACTTTCCTAAATGGATTTATCCAAAAAGAAGTCTATGTGGAACAACCTCCCGATTTTGAAGATCCAAGGAAACCAGACTCTGTATTCAGACTGAAAAAGACGCTATATGGTTTAAAGCAAGCACCTCGAGCTTGGTACGACAGGTTAAGTAAGTTTTTAATTCAAAATGACTTTGTTAAAGGTAAACTAGATACTACATTATTTATCAAAAGAGAAAGCAAAAACTTTTTACTTGTTCAAATTTATGTTGATGATATTATTTTTGGATCTTCTAACGAAAATCTGTGCAAGAAATTCTCTAAGACTATATAGGATGAGTTTGAAATGAGCATGATAGGTGAACTATCCTTCTTTCTTGGACTTCAAGTAAAACAATTGAAGGAAGGAACTTTTATCCACCAAGAAAAATATGCTAAAGAACTTGTTAAAAAGTTTGGATTGGAGAATTGCAAAAAGACTGATATACTAATGTCAAGTTCCTTGAAGTTAGATAAAGATGGAGGAAAGAAAGTTGACCATAAGCTATACAGGAGTATCATTGGTTCACTTCTTTATCTTACTGCTTCTAGACCTGATATTTTGTTTAGTGTTTATATTTGTGCCAGATTTCAATCAAATCCCAAAGAATCTCATTTAAGTGCTACAAAACGCATCATCAAATATATTGCATCAACTTCTAATTTGGGTCTCTGGTATCATAAAGAATGAGACTTTACTCTCATTAGATATTTAGATGTAGACCTAGGAGGATGCAGAGTTGATAGAAAGAGCACCTCAGGCACTTGTCAATTATTTGGGAACATGACAGTATCTTGGTTTTCAAGGAAGCAAAGTACTGTAGTTCTTTCAACAGCAGAAGTAGAATATGTGGCTTTTGAAAGTTGTTGTTCACAAATTTTGTGGATAAAGCAACAGCTAAGAGACTTTGGAATCGAAGACTTATGCATTGAGATAAAATGTGACAATACCACCGCGATTAATCTCACAAAGAATCAAATTCTTCATTCGAGAGCAAAGCACATAGAGATTCGACATCATTTTATTAGAGATTATGTTCAAAATGGAGAAGTCTCGATTCAATTCATTGACTCAAAGAATCAACTAGCAGACATATTTACAAAGCTTTTGGAGAAAAGTCAATTTGAGCTTATTCGTTACAAACTTAATATCTTAAAGTCTGAAGAAGTTCAGACTCGAGGATAAAAGTCTAAAGATACTCAGACTCAAATGATCAAGATTCATGACTGTAAGTTATTTCTATTTTAGAATTTTATCTATTGGATACAATCTTGAAAAGGGACGATTATCTATTAATCTGTAATTGATTGATGTTATCTTCTCCAGTTTTCGTGATTATTGCAATCATTCCTTTTTGAAAAAGAAGTTATTTTTGAAATGATGGTTATTTATTTTTTAAAAAAGGCAGTTATTTTTTGAAAATGCATTTTTATTTTTCCTTTTACGTTGTTCCTTATACCTCTTTTCGATTGCTTTATATACTGATCGTCTTTCTCACAAACCCTAAAAGCACAGACCATCACTTTCTTATTTTTACTCTCTAGTTTAATCTTCAAAGTTCTAAGTTTTTTCGTGAATCGAGTTTGGAATCTCTCAAAGACTGTGCGAATGACTTCATAAAGAAAGTCTTCAAGGATCGCGAACAGGGGACCACAACTCATGTGTGAGGGTCCTACGCATTTTGACCTCACCGAGGAAGAAGAATCTCCCAGACAGCAGTAGAGCCCACAAAATTCTCAATCGTGTCAATCTCCTCAAGCTAGACCTCAGAGTGTTGATCAAAGAGCGGAGGAAGAAATTATTGAAGGGGCTGAACCCGTAAGAACTCAAAAGCCTGCTTTTATCTTTAAACTTTACCTTGCTTTGAAGAATGGAGGCACTACTTTACTCTGCTTTGAAGAATGGAGGCACTCCCTTGAACTATATTGATGCGTTTTTGAAAGAGAAAGGGTATCAAAATGAAACCCATTTTTTTTGCGAACAATGGAACGATTGGGGATTGCTCATCCGGGGTCGGCATAACGAGCATTTGCGAATATTCCTAGTGATCCACATGTTGGGGGTCTTAGTCAGCCTGATGGGAATGATGATGACAAAATGTACACTCATTTTAAGCCTAAAATGGGTGTTGGGGCGAATATTCGAAGCAAAAGGACAGACTTGTTTCACTCGGAGGAATACAAGCGACTTTACTCCAAGTTGCTAAAAAGAGGGGTGATCAATCTGATAAGTGTAGACTTTGATTTTCTTGATTCTTTGAATGTGAAGCTATGAGAGAAATTCACTCAACTTCAGATTGAGCAATTTTGTTCTGAGACAATAGAGGCATATCCAGAGCTTACTGCTTATTTCTATTCTAATATAAGTTTCTTGGATGCGAATAGATTTTCTTTTAGTGTTCAAGATTAGGACTATATTGTTGACATGGACACATTGGCGAATGTGATTGGAGTAGAGTGAGGGGCATTCCAATCGATTAGTGTGTTTGTTGGCTGTGCGACAGTATAGCTTGTTCGTGATAGAATGGCGGAAGGAAGAATTTTGTACTTGAGGATGAATGCCTCAAACATTTTGCTTCACAAGATTGTGATCAATTGCCTCAGACCCAAATCGACTTCGAAGACCGACATCTCCAACTCAAAAGCAAAGTTGATGTATGCTATCAACGCTGGGAAAAAGTTCTCTCTCACACAATCATATTTCACATGTACAGAACGATGGTGAAAGACAGGGGACAACTTCCTTACTCAGCGTTTATCAGAAAGTTGTTTAGACACTTGAATATTCAGCCTCTTAGGATTCTGTGTGTTCAATCCTGTGATCAAATGGTGGTGGGCCTGAAATGGTTTCTAAAATGCGTCTAAAAAAGCTAGACAAGGCTTTGGAGTGATTGAAGGAGAAAACCCCTGTCAAGACTCACTAAGGTTCTTCAACTGCAAAACGGAAAGGGAATGAGCCCACGACAGCTCAATCTAAGAAAAGAAGAGCACTCGTCTTGGAGGATGAAGAGGATGAGGACGATATTACCATTTCCGCTCTTGCACTGAGAAATCTACAAAGTGCTGTTCTAGAGACTGAGGAGAGAGAGGATCAAGACGAAGAAAAGGAAAGGAGTGGAGAGAGAGAAACAATGCGAAAAGAAGCAGAGGAAGAAAGGATTGCAGAAGAAGAAGGCAGAAGTGAATAGGAGGAAATAGAGCATGAAGCGTACTTCTCACCTCCTGAAGACATTGAAATAAGGAGAGTTGCTGAGAAAAGAGGTACATCTTCAATTGCTTTTACTAGTGAAGGTGTTAGTCGTTCACCTGTAGATCTAGAAGAAATCTATGCATCTCCATTTCTAGAAGAAGGTCATGAGGTTTTATCACCAAATCTAAGTGACCATGCTGGCTTGCCATTATATGCAAATACTCCTACTGATCATGCAGAAGCTAGCACTTAGACTGATAATTCACCAGACTTTCGAAGACTGCTTGATATTCTTATAGAGATGCGAGGACATATCTATACCCTGGGATGCAAAGTTCAGAACTTGTAGAATGCAAGTCAAGCCTCTTCAGTTTCCTTACATGATCAAATCCATGTCCTTGCTCTTCAAGTTCAAGCAAATGCCAAGGGTGAAGAAGTGGCTCAATTGAAGGAGGATTTGAAAAAGCTAGAAGGGATCGTTCGGTCGATGGGAGATTTCCAGCTCATTCGTGTTCCCAAGCAATCTTGATTTCATTATCTTTTCATCTCTACCTTTTTTCATGTTGACAAAAAGGGGAAGATGTTGCAGATTTGAGATTTAACTCTTGTTTGACTTGATGTTTGATTGACTTTTACTTTTATTTGGCTGTTTGGTTGTGACTGGATTTGGATTTGGATTGTTTGATCGTTTGAATATTTGTTGTAGTATCTTAAGCACTGTTGGTATTTCATGGCAAAGATACTTGTTTGTTTAAAGGACTAACTTTCTTATTTCCTGTGGATGTAGATCTAATGCTATCTTTACTAAGTCAATTATCTTTTGTGAAATATCCATGTTTGCTTGAGTATTTTCTTGTAGGTCAAAAGTATCCAAATCTGCAGGAAAGTTTTGTCACCATAAAAAATGGGGAGATTGTTGGAGAAAACTTCCGTATTTGTTTTGAAGCTCACAAAATGTTTCCATCAGTCTAGTCTGAAGGCTTGCAGACTCTTTTGTCAAAGTCTGAAGACCGCCGAACCTCTAGACTCAAGATTCAAAGTCTATTCTCATTGACATTTTCTAGATCGTTGAACAAAACTTATCTAGAATTTAGTATTTCGTTAAGGATTTGATTCTATTGACTGAAGAAGATCTCTCGGCTGGATATAACATCTTGGAATCTATTATTCGTTTTGATTGGGGTAATTTAGATCCGTTGATTGGCGAAGCATACGTAGAAGGTTCTACTTATGGAAACTTAGATCCCGATTGTATGTGCGAGCAGGATTGATGGGCTATCGTTATATTCCTTAAATAACTCGAGATCTCCCTAATTGATTCAATCCAACGGGTAGATTGGAAGAACTCCTTTGGAAAGTGCCAACGGTTATGAAGGCATGAAGGAGTATATAAGGAAAATGTTCCATTTATTCAAGTGTGTGCGCGATAGAAGAATTCCAAAGTCTGAAGCTCCTTGTTCTTTGTCAATTCAATTGTTGAACATAAACTTAAAAGAGAGTTTATACACTTGTGAGATCTTGAGGAAGTGTAGCGGAGTCTCTACACTGTGGAATCAAGGATGTGATACTGTAACGACTCTTTTGATTCATAGTGAAATCCAGCCGATGGACTGTCAGTGCGGGAGAGTGGACATAGGTTTGGATTAAGCTGAATCACTATAAACCTTATGTTCTTATTCTCTTCCCTAAACTCTTTTACTTTATTCGCAACTTTATTTAACTGTTATAATCTCGCTTCTATCTTAACGTCTACTGTTAAACAGACTTAGGTTAAATTCAAAGTTTTATTCTGTCCTTCGCAAAAGTTTGTTTTCGCATCTATTCACCCAGTCTAGGTGCTCATACTGGCATTCACACTAAGATCAGTCATCAGATTTTTCAAAAATCAAAACCAATTGTCCTTGTTTTTTTTTTTTTTTTACCATAGTCCAAGTTATTGAAAATATTTGGTTGTTTCCATCCCTCCCGATAGTAGGCAAAAACTCACCCTTGCATAACCCTTTCAAAAAATACCCATATAATCTGATCACTTTTCTACATCCAACTAAAAATCATTTTCTACAAGCATCAAAGTATATGTACATCCTATCAAATTGCGTCCTATGATTAGGTAAGGGTTTCTCCACAACTTTTACATGAATTCTGTCAAGTGAATTTTACAACTTACATTCCATAACATAGTCTGAAATCTTTGCATATTGTTCCTTATAAATTCCCATCAACGTATTCATCACCTCGTAGTAAGTCCATTTGCACTGATTGTGAAAAACATGTACACCTACCTACTCTTTCATTAATTATTTCAATTGAGAAATTTTGATATTTGACATTGCTTTGATGATATTGAATAAGTACTTAGCCAACAAACATTAGTCACTTTTTTCTTCTCAAACACAATACCACATGTATACTTCTCTTGTAGTGATCGAATATGGAATGAGTCATTCTTCTTACTCAATGCCACTATATATTGTTCATGGACGATTGTCTTGTGCACACTCCACTTTAACAAAATTATTGGTATTTCTAATAAATTTAGGATTTCGTCATTGAGAGATTGAGTACCTGACAATAGTATCTCTAAATTGCTTAATATCATCAAATGGCATTGATACACAAAAAGACAGGATTTATACTAGTTTAATCATAAGAAGGATATGACTTCCCATATTATGTTGCGTTGCACTATCTTCATCATCATCCTCATGGTCGCCGCCGTTACTACGACAACTTTCCCCATAAATAAAATCATCATCATCAGCTATAAGAGCTCTTGCATCTCTATTTACTGCACTGCCTTCATTCATTGGCCCACATTATGCTTTTCTTCTTTTTTCGAATGCCCTGACCTCTTCTCTTACTTGTGTGATGTCCTCATCGTGGTATGCACAAATGTTTCATCATTTTCATTGCTAGGCAATGCAATATCCTAGGAGTCTAAGGTTATTTTAGTCGATTCTTCAACAAATGTATCCTCACCATTAGATATGCATTCGGTATCCTTAAGAGGCTGAAATATCTCTAACACGAATCATGTATACAAATCTATGGCATCCTCTACTCTCACATATCCTTCCAAAATAGCTCCAACACTAACTTGAGTTTCAATAGTAGTTTTCAACACTATTTTCCCATCTTCTTCATCATAATTAGACACCCGGACCCCTGAAGTGCCAAAAGTTGGCACAAAGGGATACTTAAGTGCTGAAAGTTACTAAAGTGATATTTAAGTGCCAAAATCGGAGTAAAATGTATCACTTAAGTGCCATCGGTGAGAAAATCTGACCAAAATGCTGATGTGGCAATTTTCCAACGGGCTATGCACAAAATGACGTCATTTTGTATGCTTATGTGGCTAAATAGTGTCAAAACAACGTCATTTTGGTATAATTCGAATTTTAATATAATAATGAATTAAATTTTTAAAAATGAATTAATTTAAAGAAAATGAGGGGGGAAGGAGGAGGAGGGAGGCAGCCGATGGTTGAGGGCTCAGCCCTTATGATCGCCGCCACTACCTCCCCTTCGTCACTGGGGAGGTGGGGGAGGGTTGGCTAGGGTTGTCGGCCCTCGGTTGGGGCTTGGCAGCCTAGGCTGACCTTGCCCCACCTTCCGGCGACGGTGGGGAGGCAGCGGCGGCAAGGGCTCAGCCCTCAGCTGCCGGCTACCTTCTTCCTCCTCCTCCTCCTCCTCCATTTTTTAAAAATAAATATAAAATATTATTATATTAAAATTCAAATTATGCCAAAATGACGTCGTTTTTGTGTGTTTTGCTGATTTGGCATTCCGGTGAGCCACCTAAGCGAGAAAATTAATAAAAAAAATGCCACGTAGGATTTCCAGCAAGCCTCACAAGATGTGGCACTCAAGGGCGCGTTTAGTAACGTTTTGTTCAAAAATTGTTTCAGAGAACAAAAATAGAAAAAAACTATTTCTGCTCCGGGGAACAATTTTTGAACATAAGAAGGCGTTCGGTAAACTTGTTCTGGGAATAAAAAATGAATAGAAACAATTTTTGTTTCTTTTAATTTTTTAATATTTTTAATATTTTTTCTTTTTTTTTCTTCTTTTGGCAGGTTATCGGCCTTAACCATGGCTGGCGATTGGTCGATGAGAGCCGGCGGGTTCACTCAGATCTGATGAGCCCGAGCTTGCCCAGCCTTGCACTGGGCCGACGAGGCTCGGCCTCGCCGGGCCACCGCCAGGCCAGCGAGCTCGGGCTTGCTGGACTTGGGCGAGCCTAAGCTCGTCCAGCCAAGGTGAGGCCGAGCCTCGCCAAGGGCCGGCGATGCTTCGGCGAGGTCACCGGTCCTCGATGACTGGTCGCTGGCTATGGCCAAGGCCAGCGACAGGCCAAAGAAAAAAAAAAAGAAAAGAAGAAAAAAAAGAGAAGAAAAAGAGAGGAGAGAAAATTTGTTCTTAAAATTTGTTCTAGAAACAAGAAACACGTTTTTCTTATTTCTTATTTCTGTTCTAAATTTGTTCTCGGGAACAAAAAAATAGATTAAAAAAAGTGGCACTTAAGGGGCTGTTTGTTTGTGTTTATTTTTTCTATTCGTGAACACAATTCCTGTATTTTTGTTCCGGGGAACAAAAAAAGAATAGAAATGCATTTGTTTGCGTTTTTGTTCCAAATCTATTTTTGTTCTTGGGAACAAATTTGGAACAGAAACAAGAAAAACTTGTTTCTTATTTTTGGAACACTTTCGATAAACAAATTTTCTCTCTCCCATTTTTTTCCTCTTTCTTTTCTTCTTCTTTTTTCTTTGGCTAGTCGTCGACCTCGACCATGGCCGGTGACTAGCCGTTGAGGGCCGGCGACCTCACTGGAGTGTTGCCGGCCCCTGGCGAGGCTCGACCTTGCCTTGGCTGGGGGAGCTTGAGCTCGCCCAGATCCAGCGAGGCTGGGCCTCGCCGAGCCATCGCTAGGTCTGCGAGGTCGCTGGCCCTCGTCGGCTAGTCATCGACCATGGCTGAGGCTAGCGACCGGTCAAAAGGAAGGAAAAAGAAAAAAGAAAAAAAGGGAAAATAAAAAAGAAAATAGGAAAATAAAATAAAAATATTAAAAAATTAAAAGAAACAAAAAAATCACATAAGTTTACCAAACGTATTTCTGTTCTTTTTCTATCATAGGAACAAGTTTACCAAACACATTCTTTTGTTAAAAAATTGTTCCCCGGAACAGAAATAGTTTTTTATTTTTATTTCTATTCCTTGGAATAATTTTTTAACAGAAACATTACCAAACACACCTTAAGTGTCACTTTCGTAAGTTTTGGCACTTAAATGTCAATTTGTGCCAACTTTTGGCACTTGAGATGTACTTTTGCCATTGTAATTATGTTCAACATATACATAAACATCATGACCATGTAGAAAATGGTAAACAAGATTTTTCACCCCATTATTGTCGTGCAAATATTTTAAATTATCTTTAAGAGATTTAATGGGTACCTGCTAATATAATTTCCCCATTTTACATCTCAATTGGTCTACTATATCCCTTCTAAAATTGGTAAATGACAGTTTACTTAATTGACAAGGACAATGACGACTTGCCCACCAATGTTTCCTCCTCTTCCCTTGTAATTCTAAACTCAAACTATAGCAAATTTTAATGGGTGCACTTGTATCGCCCATGTTAACACTATACCCAATACAATAAAATTTATTTCTACATTAGGGGTCCATATCACAGATAGACAATAATAGCAATCGGTCCCCACAACTCAAGCAAATAACAATATTAAATCGGACCCCACAACCATAATAAACAATCAGTCCTCACAAATTAAGCAAATAACAATATTAAATCGGTTCTCACAATCACAATAAAATATTTTCATTGTCGGTTGGTGAACACCAATCGACAAAATCTAAGCATGAATGAACTAAAGTATTCACATTTACACTGCCTAAACCCCTAATATTTTCCCTCCAATATGTCGCATTCTCCCACACTTTGACTCTATCAAACAACACTAAATTCGCTCACATTGTTGGTTAGTCAACCCAAAAAAACAAAAATCACTAACCTTTACTCTTTGTCAACAATGATTCCCCACGTCACAACCCTTAACTTTTCCCTCCAAGTTATTGCCCTTTCAGTCTCTATCCAGCGAGTAAGGATGACGTACAACAGTAAACTTGAAGCCCTAATTTGAGATTTTATGAATCTAATATGATTAATATAAGTTATAAAACTTGGTGGATTGATTTTGGACCTATAATCCATATTTCAAATTCCTTGAAAGGTTCTCATAGAAACTAGTTGGAAGTAAGTAGTGCATCCAAAAAAAAAAAGATGGGTTTGCATATGGGAGCTATTTGGGACATGCATATTAGTTCTAAGCCGTAGTTTTTCTTTGAATTCAGAAATTACATTTTCTATTCCAAGTTTCTCTAGAAATTTCATTTCATTTTCAAGATTTATACCGTTAGGTCATTTTTTTAACTTCTTAGATGCAACCTTTAATTTATCTTTTAAATATGATATATCTAGGAATTGTATTTTGTTTAATGGTCTTTTATGTATTAATTTACAAGATAATGCCAATGCCATGTATGTTTATGATAATGTTGGTATAAAACGATATGTTGTGAATGAAGATTTATCTATATCGTGTCATCAAAGATTACGACATACCTCCATAGAAAAAATTAAATGATCAGTAATTAATGGAGTACTTAGAACTTTTGAATTTTACTAAGTATGACACTTATGTGGATTGTATGAAAGGAAAACAAACCGACAAGATAAAGAACTGTGCTAAAAAGAGTACAGAAATATTAGAAACATAGATACAAACATTTCTAGTCTGGATTTGGATTCATATGGTTAGAAGTACTTCATCTCTTTCATAAATAATTACTCACATTTTGCATATCTCTACTTGCTTTATAATAAGCATGAAACATTAGTACATTTAAGGCATTTAAAACCAGAGTAGAGAAACAAAGTGAGAAGATCCAATAGAGGTGGGTAATATTATGATAGATACATTAAAGATGGACTAGCACATTGATATCAAGTATTTAGCCATATAAAAATTGTCACTTTCACTGAATTGATGATTGCTGGTCCTTTAACTAAAGACACATCATCAATGAGTTATAAGAATCATGTAGTTAGAATGGGGCTTGGCATATCATGTGATTTTTCATTGTATGGAATATTTTTTTTTTTTGAAACTCTTATTCATTTGTAATGTTTTTCTCAATTTGGGGGGGGGGGGGGGGAGTGGACATCGCAAATGCCACAACTTGGCACAAAGGAACACTTAAGTTCTAAAAGTGAAAAAAAGTACACTTAAGTGCTAAAATCAAATAAAAATAGAACACTTAAATGCCAATGGTGAGAAATTCCAGCCAAACAGCCGATGAGGCATTTTTCGACAGAATTTTTTTACAAATCTGGCAATTCTTTATAAAAAAAAACTGTCGATGTCACTAAAAAGCCATCTTATAAATTTTAATATAAATATTAATTAAAATCAAATTAAAAAACTGAATTTAAGAAAAAGGGTTCGACAAGGGCCTCCATAGCCCTCGCTGCCGCTGTCCCACCATCGTTGGAAAAGGCCAGTGATGGTTGGGTGAGGGTCGACCAAGGTTGCTAGCCATTGGGTAGTAGCCAGCAACCCTAGCCAACCCTCTTCTAGATTTGGTGAAGCTAGCAGCCAGCGGCCCTTAGCCCTTCTAGGAGAGGACTGGCAACCGTCACTAAATTTGGGTTGGGCCACGACCCTCACCCTTGATTTGGCCGAAGGCCTACAAGCCCTTATCGACCACTACCTAAGGGCCATTGATCCTAGTTGACCCTTGCCCCACTATGGCTGGCCCTATTAACAATGGTGGGGTGGCGGTAGCAAGGGCTGTGGAGCCCCTCACCAAACCTACCACCATTCACCTCCTTTTTTAATAATTTAGTTTTTTAAATTTACTTTTAATTAATAGTAAATTAACAAATTTATGGGCAAAATGACATCATTTTGCACGTTCATTGCTGAGTAAGCATTTCGACAAATCGTGTAAACCACTTATATTATTAAAAAAAAGCCACGTCAAATTTCCAGTTGCCCTCGTCGGCATTGGCACCTAAGTGTCCCAATTTCCAAAAAAAGTAACACGTAAGTATACATTTTGGAAGTTTTGGCATTTAATGGTCTTCTCGTGCTAAGTTTTGGCACTTGCGGTATACTTTCCCTCTCAATTCGGTGTACATGCATTTATTTATGAGAATAACAATTATTTTAGGACTTGACATAATATAAGGTTTATTCATTAAATTATGTTATCACATATAAGCTGACATTAAAGATATAGAATGCATTATAATACATGGAAGATACTACTTGTTCTTAGAGGACATATCATCTTGATTCATGTACTTCGTTTCTTTTCTTTTAAGCATAAAGTTTTTGTAGATTTAGTCTGACAATTCGTATGATGAAGATGTTGAATCAAGTGGGAGAATGTTATTATTTTGATGTCATGAGCCCACGTTTTCTTGACCCATTTTTTTTGTAATCACTTTAGTTATTCCACGTTCTTCACCTTTTCATATACTTGTGTGATAATTGTCACCTCTTCCTATTAATATGATTAATTACAATTAATGTAATTAATTATGTGATAGTGATAACTCTCACTCTTTCCTATACATGTGATTCATTATAATTAATGTAATTAATTATGTGATAATTATCACCTCTTCATATCTTATATTCTTGATGTGCTAAAGCTTTTACCTTTCAACGCATTGAACCGAACAGTGCGATAGAATCAAAGTGGCATGCCGAGAGCAATATTCCATAACTCGAATACAATATATGGTTTGCGCGACTTGAATCAATTCAGAAATCTCCCGGCAGGTAGAAGCTGTTGATTCTAAAACTTAAGGACCATCTTGCCGACCAAAGCTCGGGTCCAAGAATTAATAGGCAATGCAAAAATCCGGGTTAAAGCCTTGGGGGTTTAGGACCGGGATCGGTCCTCCTGTCGATGATCAGAACGGAAGAGAGGAGTGCAAAGTAAAAGCAAATGTGTATCATATCACTGTCTATTGCGGTTGGAAGCTTTTATGCCTTTTTCAGTGGCGGAGATGAGGATGATGTATGAAAACACGTAATGCTACTCAAACTTCACTTTCTTACAAGATAATGAGATTGTTTTCATTCAGTAGATCGCATCCGTTTTTGACCACAGTTTATATTCCCGTCCCCGGCTGCCGGAATAGCCAAGGCGCCCCCACGAAGGATATCTTTCAGTTTCTCGAGCAGCAGCTCCGCCTTAGCCAGCTCCAGTAACTCCTCTTGATGATAATTGCCTTCGTCGCCGAAAAGGCCAACCACTTCCATGCCGTTCGCCTCCAGCTGTGCTGCCAACTCCCTCTGCCGATCTATCGTTGGATCTCGGCCGCCACCCACCACCACTACCCGCCACCCCATCGTTCTCATCCTCTCCCACTCCCCCAGCCTCTCCCCAGCCATCGGGTTGCAATACTGGTGGTCCCGGCCGGCGCCGGCTGGCAGCACCAGCTCCCAGCATAGGTCCGCCACGTTCATCGGCAGGGTTGGGTTGTTGAACAGCCTAACTTCTGACTCGGTCCTCTGGAGTCCGCCGAAGAAGGGGTGGTGCAAGATCAGGGCTCTGATCACCAAAGGCTCTAGATCGGCCACGGTGGCACACGCATGGAGGCCCACGTGGTACGCGATGTTCCCCCCCGCGCTCGTGCCCATCAGGTAGCACCGCGAGAAGTCAACGCCCTCGCGAAGCCACTCCTCCTCGGTGGTCCTGACCCAGCGGAGGGCCTCCATGGCGTCATCATAGGCCGCAGGGAGGCGGTGCTCTGGCGCGAGGCGGTAGCTGGGGGAGACGACGACAGCGCGAAGCTTGGCCGCCATGAGGGAGCAGAAATCGTGGTATATCTCGTGGGCCGGGGAGGAGTATACGAAACCGCCGCCGTGGTAATATACGATGAGCGGCAGTCTCTGGTCAGGCGAGGGTGACAGGCTAGGCACGTAGATCCGGGCCCAGGTGTTGTGGGTCAGGTCGACCGGGACGTCCTTGGTGCGGACAGCAGAGGGCCGGTCGGGGTTGGGGTTGGCGGGGCTATTTACTATGTCGAAGCTGCAGCCGCGCGTGACCGTGCCGTCTGGGTGCAGGACAAGATCGAGGTAGTTATAGGCGTCGATGGCCGGAGCTGGATCGAGATCCGGATGCTGATCGGCCATGTTTTACTTTCTGCTCGAGCTCGAGGTGGGACTGAAGAAAGCTGTGGGAAAAACCGGTTCTTTATAGCCCGAGAAAAGTCAAAAGTCAAAAGCAGTCGAGGGCAACGGCTATGGATTTACGTACATATTATATGTTTATTTTATTTTACGACATGCATGTGATGGCACGCCTGTTTATTTCCCATTTCTTTCTATGGTCCCCACCTCGAGCAAAGGCAGAACACGGCCGGCCGCGACCGATGACGTTGATGATGCGCGTGACCAACCCCTAAGCCGTCGTACGCACCGCAAGGCCGTGCCTGATCCCGGCTTCCCATTCGCGGTGGTCCCCCAAAGTTAAATAGCATCCACACGTAACATTAGGGGTGAGCATGGTCCGGGTTGGTCTGGGCCACCCCCTAACCCTAGGACCAACCCGTACAGTGTCGGTCCTCAATTTTTAGGACCGAGGACTGACCCTACTGAGCTTGGGACCAAGGACCGGACCGACCCAATGGGTTCGGTCCGGTTCCAAGGTCAACTCGGAACCGATCGATAATTTATTTTGACTTATTTTTTATACTCCCTAAAAAAGTAAACCTACAAATTCAAATTACACATCCATTGATAATGCGGCATTGTGCAACTAAACTTTGAATACCAATACAAGTTCTCAAATGAAGCACAAAGTAGATATCACTAGTCAAGTTGTGTTTGGAAAGCAAGGGCAAGCTGAGCATTAGGGTTTCTAATTAGGGCTTCTTCTTTTTTCCTTTTGATTTACTCGGCGATAAGTGAGGCGACCGGCGCGAGTGGCGAGCGCAAGCGTCAAGTGTCGAGTGGGGTGAGCGTCAACTGGCATGCGGCAAGCGTTTAGTGAGGCCAGCGGCAAGCAGCGAGCGTTGAGCGAGACTAGCGGCGAGTGGTGAGTGGCGAGCGTTTAGCAAGGCCAGCGACGACAGCAAATGGCGAGTGATGACTGGCGAGTGGCACGAGCAGCGTGCACGGTCAAAGGTGAGCGGCGCGGGCAACCAGAGGCGAGCGGGATGTTGCTACTTTTGATTTTGGCAAATTGAAGAACAAAGAAGACAAAATGGAAGAGAACGTAGTTTAGGGAAGAAAGCCGTGAGGAGATTTACGGCATAAACTTCGTGCCATTTTGGACATCGCGAGTCCATGACTATGAGGAGTCCTTGGTCCTCATGGTGAAGAATGTACTCTGGAGTCTAGACTGTGGAGGAGGAGGCCGTGAAGACCTTTACAGCGTAAACTTCACGCCTTTTGGAATTGGATGCCATCTGTCCATGACTGTGAGCATGAGGAGTCAACAACTTTAACATCATTTTATTTAGGTTTGAATACATAAAAGAATTATATATAATATAATATAATATAACATAAATTTTACTTAGGTTTGAATATATAAAAGAATTATAAATAATATAATATAACATAAATTTTACTTCGGTTTAAATATATAAAAGAATTATAAATAATATAATATAATATAATATAATATACAGGGTTGGTCCAGGGTTGGACCGACCAAAAACTCTTAGGACCAAGGACCAACCCGCACAGTGTTGGTCCTAGAATTTCAGGACCAAGGACTGACCCAGTCCCCTTGGGAACCGGACCAGGACCGGCAAGGTTGGGCCAGTCCAGGGTCGGTCCAGGGTCAACCCTAAACCGCTGCTCACCCTTACGTAACATGCCATTTTTCAAAAATAGAGAATTTCAATATTTTGAGACACGTTATATATTAATTAAATATTTTTAGTTTTAATTAATTTAATTTCAATTCACAAATAAATAAATAATGAAAAAGAGCTCATAATGAATTTATACTAATAATATTAATAAATCTATTCATAGGAAATTCAAAAGATATATTTATAATTAATACGTATCTATGTTTAAGGACATGTTTATAACTTTAACGAAAATTATTGATGAAATTAATGACTAATAAGGAATTATAATCAACTTATTTAAATAAATCTATAACCTTCTACAATAATCAAAATTTATCATTATCTAACAGTGCTTTTTCTTTTTTTCTGAAATCACTTTTTAGCCTCACTTATTTTGTTTTCTAATAAAAAAATCACTCCCTCGTTTCCTAGAAGATGCCCACGTTTTCTTTTATTCATTTTTCCTCTTTTATTCTCTTCTTTATTTCTTTCTCTCTCCTTTTGTACTTTATATTTTTCTTGTGCTAGATATTGAATCGCAAGTTCAAGGAAGAACAAAAAAGGGCCACCGGAAGGAATTTTCCAAAGTAGTACGAATGTGATGAATTTCCCCCGTTTCTTCCTCCCCTCTCTCTCCCCCCACCCTCAAAAAAAATTATTTCCTGATTTGTCCCCCTTTCCTAAAAAATAATTATTATTTCTCTCGTTTCTTTCCCCCAACCCCTATCAGGCCCCCTCCTCCCCAAAAAGAAATTTCTTTCCCCTCACCCTTGTTAGGCTATCATTTCCTTTCTTGAAATTTGTATGCTAAGTCCCATCGGAAACCCCATTTTTAATTTATTTTCTACTCTTCTTGCTAAAATTAAAAGAGGAAGAAGCTCAAAAACATAACTGCCGCCTCCTCCTCCTCCTCCTCCTCGCATGACCCTCTTCCTTTCTCTCTCTCAATGGCCTGACTCGCCTCACAATCGCTCGCCTCTGGCTCTTCCTCTTCCGCAGCTACAATCTTGCCTTCGGCCCTCCATCACGTGGTCCCAGTCGCGGCCCTTGGGGTTGCCTTGATCTCTTCTCTTCCTCTATCCTTCCTTTGCAGTCACGGCCTCACTGTTGATTGCGACCTCAACTCGCTCCTTCGCCCTCGTCTCCACCCTCCATCATTTTCTTTAACAATTCTCTCTCCCTTCGCACATGCAGACCCGTCCTAGAAACTCTCCATGCCTCGAACACACGTGTCGGAATGTGTCAGGAATAGTTGACCATGTATCAAAAAATCTGACACGTATTGATCGCACATCCGAGCGTGTCGGACACGACATGCTTCGTAGCCCCAAGGATGGCCTGAGCAGGCGTTTTGGGCCATGGTGAGGATTGGGCTAGCCTAAGTTGTATCTCGGGCATCGTCATCAACTCAATCGAGACAGACCTAGCCGAGCCGAGCGATGTTGTAAGGGCCATGATAAAACTATAGCTCAACTCTTCCGAAAGACTAACATAAAAGGATTAAATTAAGAATTTCAACATAGATTTCATGGTTTATCATTAGCATTACACATGGTTTGATCTTTGCTTGACCCAATCACAATCACTTGTAATATAAACGAAAAAGAAAAATTGTCCAAAAAGTCCTAAATCTATTGTATTTTTGTCGATTTAGTCATAAACCTTTCAAATTTATCAATTAATTCATAAACATTTTTACTGCTTGCCAATTGAGTTCATCTGGCTAATTTTAACTAGAAATTACTGATGTAATCGATCGGCACTAATGTTGTGCTTTTTAATAATATATTAATAATTTTTATCCTATAAAAAATCACAAACTTTCGCCCTTATCCCGAATATGGTCCTCACTGTTAACTCTCTGTTTGAGGTAAACTTTGTTTTAGGAAAAAAAGAAGGTTCTAGTTATAAGCTTGACAGACCTCGTTCATGGTGTCTTTTGGCGAGCAGTGGTATATAGCTTTAGATTATATGACAAAACGGCAAAGTTTAATCAGAGAAGTTCAACTCGAAGATCTTTTTTACTTGCTAGTTAAGTGTAGGAGACAATGAATAACTTCATCATTATTCTTCAAGCTATTCTCTTATCATTCTCCCAATTGCACCATATGTATGCTATGATGCAAAATTTTCAAAAACTAAAATATCTCTACTTTTTCTTTTTCTAGCCTGTAAAATGACATAACAAAATATGAATTTATTATACAAAGAAGTACATACAATAGCAACAATTATAACAAATATCTTACATGATATTTACTTCTCTTTTATACTCTATTGGACTTAGTTGGTATTGTAGTTGGTTTTACATTGCTTTTTGTGTTGATCGGACATGTCTCTGCATCATTAGGCTATGTTGTCATTTGCTACTATTGCTATTATTGCTTCTTAGTTAGACAACAAGTCTTATTGTGCCCTTTCATATAGTAATGTGAGCATTAAACCATTCCACTAGCCCTGCTCATTGTAATAATGCTATTCTCAATTTCCTATCTTTTTTTTTTTTTTTAAAGCCTATCAACTTACTTCTTCAATGGTAGACTCTAGGGATTGATGGTTTGTTTTGCTAGAAACTTGCTACTCTTTAGAGGCTACAACATGAATTGGTTGGTATGCTGCAAGAGAGTTGTTATTTTTGTCACAATCTTCCACATAATCCTTTAAATTGAGTTGCTTCAATTGGATGGCACAAAGTGCATGTGAGCAAGGTATTCCACTTAACTTCTATGCCCGATAGGAATATTTTTTTTCTCCAAATGAACAACATACTTGTTGGCATCATTCATTATCTCAAATCCATTGTCTCCATCACAGTAATGTTATCTTCCAATTTTTTTTGCAATCTTGAGCCCATATTGTCTAAGCCATTTCGAACATTTACTCTCTGTTTTCACAATCTTGTTATCACCATAAATTTGATGTCTTCAAGTATACTGACAATTAATTTGCACTCGGCTTCAATAATCCCGCCGTTGAAAGTCTCGCAAAGGTTGTCGTCAACTCTATCGTACTTTGGTTTCTCACTAAAAAAAAGCTATATGACAATGCTTTACTTTAATTTGGAACAATGTTTGATAAGTTTCAGTTGATAATGCATGAAGAGCTTATTTGTGAATTCTGAAATATGTCATATTTGAACTCTTTGTAATCAACCAAAACTATTTTTGCAGTTAATCATCTTTATATTATTTCGCCCAATTTGCATATATGTGCTGAGCACACATTCTATACTTGGTATATTGCATCAACTTGGTTATGGCTAGAACATATTCTCGTAAAATCAACAAAAATTTGTAAATTACATGAATGAGATGGCAAGATATAATGATATTAGCAAAACCAGTAAACATTACCAGTACCTTTTGTTGATCACTTCTAAATGCTAATTCTCTTCCATTAGTTATTCCAAAATCAACTATCGGATTTTTCAAAAACCAGAACCAATTGTCCTTGTTTTCTATCTTTACCATGGTCCAAGTTACTGAAAAATATTTAGTTGTTTCCATCTCTCCCGGTAGTAGCCGATAATCCTCCCTTGCATTACACTTTCAAAAAACACCCAACTATTCCAATCACTTTTCTACAGCCAACTCAAATTCCAATCTTATCAAACTATATCCCTTGATCAGGCAAGGGCTTTTCCATAACCTTTGCATGAATTTTGCGGGATAAGTACACTAATGGTGCCATAAGTTATGTACGACGCTCACTTTGGTGCCAAAAGTTTCTGCCGGATCACTTAAGTGCCAAATCAGAGAAAAAACAATCACTTTGGTGCCACCGGCAAGAAATTCCGGCCAAAATGATTACATGGCATTTTTATTTAAAAAAAAAGTTGCTCGGCTTTTAAACGACGTCGTTTTTCATCCTCTTCAAGAAACGACGTCGTTTTGCTCTTATACGTGGACACCCTCGCAAAAATGATGCCGTTTAGCTCGTACATGTGTTGAAATTCGGGTTAGGGTTTCTCCTCGTCGCTGGGCCACTGTTGTTCGCCCGCCAACACTCGGCCACCGTCGCTTGGCCACCATTGTAGATGCTCGACCAGGTGAACGAGGAGGGAATTAGATTGTTGCTCAAACAAAAAGTGGCAGAAAGAATAGGAGGCGAGGTGGAGGAGGAGAAGGAAGAAGAGGGGTTGAAGGTGCCACAACCGGTGCGCCGCCACCGTCGCCGCTGGTGCCGTTGTTGGTGCTGCTACTAGTGCGCTGCTGGTGTCACTCTTCAAGGAAGAAGACGATGTGCCTCCTCTCTCTCTCTCTCTCTCTCTCTCTCTCTCTCTCTCTCTCTCTCTCTCTTTCAATTTGGGGATTTAGGTTTCGATTTGGGGGAAAGAAGCCAAACGACGTCGTTTTTGTGGTTTAGATACTGATTGTACTCTCCGGCAAGCCACGTCAGCCTAAAAAATTAATAAAAAAATGCCACGTCAGATTTCTGGTCGATTAGATTGGCGTTGGTACCAAAGTGAGCGTTTTTCAAATTTTTTGGCACTTAAGTGATCCGACGGAAACTTTTGGCACCAAAGTGAGCGCCGTACACAACTTATGGCACCATTAGTGTACTTATCCCGAATTCTGCTAAGTGGATTTTGTAACCTAGATTCCATAACATAATCCCAAATCTTTACATATTCTTTCTTATAAATACCCATCGACGTATTTATAATCTTGTACTAAGTCCATTTGCACTGATTGTGAGAAACAATTACACATACTTGCTCTTTCACTAGTTATTTCAATTGAGGAACTTTGATGTTTGACATTGCTTTGATGATGTTGAATAAGTGCTTAGTCAACCACACATTAGTCACTTTTTTCATTCTTAAACATAATACCACATGTGTGCTTCTTTTGTAGTAACCAAATACGGAATGAGCCACTCTTGTTACTCAACGCTCCATATATTATCCATGGATGATTGTCTTGTGCACACTTCGCTTTAACAAAATTATTGGTATTTCTAACATATTTAATATTTCGTTATTGAGAGATTGAGCACCTCAATGGCATCTCTGAATTGCTTGGCATTCTCGAATGTCATTGATACACAAAAGGTAGGATTTATACCAATTTAATCATAAGAAGGATATTGACTTCTTTTATGTTGTGTTACACCATCTTCATCATCATCCTCATGGTTGCTGCCGTTATTACGGCAACTTTTCCCATAAATAAAATAATCACCATTAGTTATAGGAGCTCTTGCATCTCTACTTACTGCACTGCCTTCATTCGTGGTATAAATTGTGCTTTTCTCCTTTATTCAAATGCCCTGACCTCTTCCCTTACTTGTTTGATATCATCATCGTTAACATCACTTATGCAAAAGGTATGCACAAATGTTTCATCGTTTTTGTTGCTGGACAATGCAATTTTCTAAGAGTTCGGGGTTATTCTAGTTGATTCTTTAACAAGTGTATCTTCACCATTAGTTATGCCTTCAGTATCCTTAAAATGCTGAAATATCTCTAACACAGATCATGCATGCAAATCTACGGCGTTCTCTGCTCTTACACGTCCTTCCAAAATAGCTTCAACACTAGCTTGGGTTTCAATAGTAGTTTACAATACTATTTGCTCATATTTTTCATCGCAATTAACTTTAACATATACATAAACATCATGAGCATACAGAAAATGGTAAACAAGATCCCTCACCCCATTATTGTTATGCAAATATATTACATTATCTTTAAGAGACTTAACGGGTACCTATTAAGAGACTTAACCTATTTTGCATCTCAATCGGTCTTCTATATCCCTTCTAAAATTTATAAATGACAGTTCACTTATGCTGACAAGAACAACGGTGACTTGCCCGCCTATGTATTCCTTCTCTTCCCCAGTAATCCTAAATTCTACTGCAGCAAACTTTAATGAACGCACTTCTATCGCCCATATTAACACTATACCAAATACAATAAAATTTATTTCTATATTAGGGAACCGCAATATAGATAGACAGTAATAGCAATCGGTCCTTACAACTCAAGCAAATAATAATATTAAATCAAACCCCACAATCACAATAAACAATCAGTCTTCACATATCAAGCAAATAACAATATTAAATCAGTCCCCACAACCACAGTAAAATATTTTCACTATTGGCCAGTGGACACTAATCAACAAAATTTAAGCACGAATGAACTAAAGTACTCATCTTTACACTACTCAGACCCTAATATTTGCCCTCCAATATGTTGCATTTTCCCACACTTTGACTCTGTCAAACAACACCCAATTCACTCACATTGTTGGTTAGTCAACACAAAACAACAAAAACCACTAACCTTTACTCTTTGTCAACAATGGTTCTCCACGTTACAACCCCTGACTTTTCCCTTTAAGTTGTTGCCTTTTCAGTCTTTGTCTAACGAGTAAGGATGACATGCAACAGTAAACTCGAAGCCCTAATTTGCGATTTCAGAGACAAATCGCAAAGGGGTTTTGGGTGTGCTGAAATTTAGTGTGGGGTCAATGAATCAATATTGAGTCAATTAAGTGGGGGGTCGATGAAGATGCAATTTTGGATGGAAACCCTAATTTTGCGAATAGGGTTTGAAATCAAAGAGAAAGAGATCTTCAACCTCGTTTGAGATGAGGAGAAATGACGCCGTTTCTCTTGAGAGAGAGAGAGAGAGAGAGAGAGAGAGAGAGAGAGAGAGTGGTTGTATGAAATAATGCCATTTTAGGCAAAAGAAATGGTGTTGTTTCTATTAAAGAGGAACTCCACTTGTTTTTCTAAATAACTATGTCAAAATCGAAAATTTCGACTTCTTTTTCTAATTATCCATGTCATAATCGAAAATCACTAAAAAAAAATGGAAAATCAAGAAAAAATCCACGTTGGACGTTTGACTGGAAATAACATTTAAGTGAACAATTTTACTTGGATATGGCACTTACATGAGTGAAAAAAAGAGTTTTGGCACTTAAGTGAATGCCGTACGAAAGTATTGACATTTATACTGTTTTTATCCCCTTATAATACGCATAACAATAAATGATCAATTAATAAATTCATAACCATGTGTGCTCATGAGAAGGGATGTTACTTATGGAATTGGAAAAGAGTGTTCATTTGATAATGCAAGGAAAGAGTAAAGGGCAGGGCAAGACAAGAAGAAAGGAAATGGTAAAACACCCCTCTCCCCTAGCTAACATAAAGAAGAAATCCGAATGTTTTTTTTTTTTTTAATATATTAGATGGGGCATATAAAGAAGGGTTGTGCCAAATTTAAGGCTTGATTCGAGAAAAAAGTAATCCAATCTTACATGTTGTTATGAATCTAATATGATTAATATAAGTCATAATGGATTGATTTTAGATCTATAATTCATATTTCGAATTCTTTAAAAGGTTTTCATAAAAAAAACAGTGGGAAGTAAGTAGGGCATCCAAGAAAAAGGATAAGTTCACATATGGGAGCTATTTGGGACATGCATATTAGTTCTAAGCCGTAGTTTTGTTTTGAATTTGGAAATTACCTTTTATATTCTAAGTTTCTCTATAAATTTGATTTCGGTTTCAAGACTTATACCATTAGGTCATATCTTTAATTTCTTATATGCAACCTTTGATTTATCTTTTAAAAATGATATAATTGGGAATTGTGTTTTGTTTAATGGTCTTTTTTTGTATTAATTTACAAGATAATGCCTTTTAATGCCATGCATGTTTATGATAATGCTGGTATAAAACGATATGTTATGAATTAAGATTATGACATACCTTCATGGAAATAATTAAATGATTAGTAATTAATGGAGTACTTAGAACTATTGGATTTTACTGATCATGACACTTATGTGGATTGGATAAAAGGAAAACAAACCAACAAGATAAAGAAATGTCCCAAAAGGAGTACTGAGATATTAGAAATCATATATACAAACATTTGTGGTCTAGATTTTGACTCGTATAGTTAGAAGTACTTCATCTCTTTCATAAATAATTACTCGCATTTCATGTATCTCTACTTGCTTTATAATAAGCTTGAAACATTAAATACATTTAAGATATTTAAAACCAAAGAAGAGAAACAATGGGAAGATCCAATAAGGGGGGGGGATATTATGATAGATACATTGAAGACGGACAAGTGCCTAGTCCATTTGCAAATATAATGATAGATACATTGAAGATGGACTAGCGCTTCGATATCAAGTATTTAGCCATATAAAAATTGTCACTTTCACTGAATTGATAATTGTCGATCATTTAACTAAAGACACGTCATCAATGAGTTATAAGAATCATGTAATTAGGATGGGGCTTGGTCCTATCATGTGATTTTTCATTGCATGGAATTTTTTTTATGAAACTCTTATTCATTTATAATGTTTTTCTCAATTTGGGGAGTGTGGACATCACAAGTGCCACAACTTGGTACAAGATGACACTTAAATGTCAAAAGTTATATATATAGAAGTACCAAAATCAGAAAAGAATAGAACACTTAAGTGCTAATGACGAGAAATTCCAACCAAACAACTTACGTGGCATTTTTTGTCGACTTTCTTTTTTAAGACATGTCAATTTAAAAAAAAAAAAAACTATTGACGTTAGTAAAAAGCCCTCATATAAAATTTTAATATAAATATTAATTAAAAACTAAATAAAAAACTAAATTAAAAAAAAAAAGTAACAGTAGGTTTGACAAGGATCTCCATAGCCCTTGCCGCCGCCATCCCACCATTGTCGGAAGCCGGCAACAGTGGAATGAGGGTCGGCTGCTTTTGCCCACCATTGGGTAGTTCCAGATCTAGCGAGGTTAGCGGTCAATGGCCCTTGGCCCCTTTGAGCGAGGGTTAGTGATCCTCACCCTAGATTTGGGCGAAGGCCTACAAGCCCTCGTCAGCCACTATCTAGGGGCTAACGGCCTCGATTGACCCTTGCCCCACCATCGCTGATCCTTTGTGATGATGGTGGGGCGGCGGCGGGGGCAAGGGTTGTGGAGCCCCTTGCCGAACCTGCCATTCACCTTCTTTTTTAATAATTTAATTTTTTAATTGATTTTTAATTAATATCAAATTAACAAATTTATGGGAAAAATGACATCATTTTGCACATTCGTTGCTAAGTAAGCATTTTGGTGAACCATGTAGATCACTAATATTATTAAAATAAGTCATGTTGAATTTCCAGTTACCTTTGTTGGCATTGATACTTAAGGACGCGTTTGGTAATGATTATATTCTTGAAAACAATTGTTGATTAGAAATGATTCTTTTTTTTTTTATTCCCGGGAACAATTTCTTAGCAAAAAAACGCGTTTGGTAACTGTACAAAATTTCTGATTCTGGAATAGAAAAAGAACATAAATGTGTTTGGTAACTACATAAAATTTCTATTTCACTTCTAAAATTTTATCAAATTATAGAAAATCTATTGATTAATTATATTTATACTAAGTAATAAAGATATTAACTAATCAATTTTTTTTATTAAATAGTAACTAATAAACTATAGTATAAAATATAAATAAAAATACTAAATAATAAATTAACATATAAAATTAAATATGTATTCTATATATACCAAAATTTCCATTCATACTTCAAATTATTTTTTTATTTTTTTAAATAATTTTATTAATTTTATTAATTTTTTTTTTTCCTTTCTTCCTCCTCCTTCTTCTTCAAGGTGGCTAGTTGTTGGCCTTGGGATGACCGGCGACCAGCAAGATGAGGGCCGATAACCTCACCGGAGCATCGCTGGCCTTCGGCAAGGCCGTGCCTCGTCGGCCGAGCCTCGCCCGGCCAAGTGGGGCTTGCCGGTGGCTGGGGGAGGCCCGCCTTGCTAACGGTTGGGCAAGCTCACTCACAACCGGCGGCAGTGGGTGGCAGATGGCGACATTTGGCAAGGGGCAATGGCGGTGCCGGTGACACTTGAAGAACAAGAGAAGGAAAATGAATAAAAGAAGAAAGAGAAGAAAAAAAGAAAAAACATAAGTAGATTTGATTCCAAAATTGTTCCCAGGAACAAAGAATCAACTTTTTTTTATTCTTGATTCTACTCTAAATCTATTTCTGGGAATAAATTTGTTCCCAAAAACAAAAATTTTACTAAATGCAATTCTGTTTCAAAACTCCTCTCAGAAGCAAAAAATCAGAATCGGATACTATTTGGATGGTTACCAAACAACCCCTAAGGGCCTGCATGTTTTTACTTCTTATTTCTGTTTTTGAACACTTTTTTTGTTTTTTTTGTTCCCGGGAACAAAAAAAGAACGGAAATGCTTTTGGTTGTGTTTCTGTTCCTTTTTTGTTTTTTTGTTCCCGGGAACAAAAAAAGAACGGAAACGCGTTTGGTTGCGTTTCTGTTCTTTTTTTGTTTTTTTTTTCCCGGAACAAAATTGGAACAAAAAAAAAGAAACAAAAAAAACTTACTTCTAGAATCCAGAAACACTTCTTCAAGGCCTAAAAAGAACAAAAATGAAAAGAACAAAAAACAAAACCAGAACACTTCTCCTTCGTTCGTTAGTGCTCTCCCTTCTCCTTCGTTCGTTCGTGCTCTCCTTCGTTCTGGGTTCGTTCGTGCCCTTCTCCTTTGTTCGTGCTCTCCCTTTTCCGGCGTCTCTCCCTTCTCTCCGGTGCCTCCCACTCGGCTGACTCTCCGGCGACTCCTCACTCTGCCGACTTGTTGGCTGAAGCTTTCGAATCCAGGTACGTTTCTGGTGCTCCTCCTTCTCCGGTCGACGAGGGCTTCGGCGAGAGCTACCCCTCCCAAATTTGACCTACCTTCGCTGACGGCAAGGACGCTCGCTCGAGCCTTAAGCGAGCGTTGCTCACCCAGATCTGCGGCAGATCTAGGCGACAGCTGCTCGCTCGAGCTGCTCTGCCAAGCTCGAGCTGCTATGGTCGCTCGGCAGAGTAGCTCTGGTTGCTCGAGCGGCAGAGCAGCCTCTCTACTAGCTCTTGCGAGCAGAATGAGGCCCAGGCAAGCATCAATCGCCTAGATTTGCGGTAGATATGGGCGATGGCTGCTCACTCAAGTTGCTCTACTGAGCTCGAGCGGCAGAGCAGCTCTGCGTCAGTCGCCTAGATTTGCGATAGATCTGAGCGACGGCTGCTCACTCGAGTTGCTCTACCGAGCTCGAGTGGCAGAGCAGCTCTGCCAGCTCGAGCGAGCGACAGAGTAGCTTTGCCAGCTCGAGTGAGCTGCAGAGCTGCTCTAGCGAGCTGCTCGAGTGGCAGAGCAGCTCTGCCAGCGAGCTGCTTGAGCGAGCTGCTCGAGCGGTAGAGCTGCTCGAGCGAGCTGCTCGAGTGGCAGAGCAGCTCTGCCAGCTTGCTCGAGGAGCACGGACCGACGCTCGATCGATCCATTCAACAGGTGGATCCTTCGATTCCGTAGGGGCTTTGAGTGATGTTGTGTTGTTGCTTGATTCAGTTTTGGAAGGGGGGGAGGAATTTCAGTTCATCGATTGGATTGGGGTTTCCTTCGATTGTTGTTTTGTTGCTCATGGTGATGTGGAATGGACAGGCTGGTGAAGCTCGTGGTGAGGGCGTTCAACGACGATTTCACCACCAAGGGGAAGAACCAGCCGAAGTCGGGGCGCAACGACAACCGCAACATCATAAGAAGGTAAGAACCAAGGGTAATGCTGCCTTGTGTTGGCTAAATTTCATGGTTGCATTCTATATGTAGCATTACAATGAAATGCTCAAGCTAATCATTTGGATTTCACAGCTCAAAAATATTGCAAATGAGAGTAGTTGTTTAGGTCTCTCACAATGATGTATATTTTATTTTGAGCATTCTGTTTGATTGATCATTGCTAGTCATAGTACTATGTACTTCTTGTAGCTCAAAATGCAACTTATGATCTGTTTTACACAAGTTAGTTCAACAATTTTCATTTTTGTCATTATATAGTCTTCTTGGCTTGCATCTCTTGAGAATGATTTTGTGTTTGGCATATATAGTATTATGTTATTGATTTAACTCATAACTCATATGTTGCTCAATCGATCAAAGATTAAATGGCATATGAGAGACAGACATTCAATGCAAAGTGGACTGAGTCTGTAACCAACATATTTATTGGTTTGTCGGTGGATGAGGTCAAAAAGGGAAATTGGACCTCTTCTACTTTCAACAAAGCAGGGTAGAGGAATATACATACTGAATTCGTTATACAAATGGGATGCCAATATAGCATGGTCCAGCTGAGGAACAAGGTAAATAAACTGAGAAAACAGTATAGCAGTTTTCAAAAACTTATGTCTCAGTCTGGATTCGATTGGGATAATGTCAGTAAAAGAGTTGCTGTCGACGATCCAAGCATATGGAAATCTCACATCAAGGTATATATATATATATTTTAACTTTTTGGTCATTTTGATGTCATTATGTATATAAATTTTAAAATGTATGATTATATACCTCAAATGTCATTATTGTCAAAATTGTAGGAGAATGTAGAATGGGCAAAATTCAGGAAGGATGGATTTCCCCAGTATCCCGAGCTATGTATTGTATTTGGTGGTACATGTGCTACTGGGGAATATGGCATTGGAAATGCTCAAGATGTGACGGTGTCGGAGGAAGATGACAATGGTGATGGCAATGTAGGTGGTGACAATAGTGGTTACAATGCATATGATGACAATAGTGGTTACAATGCATATGGTGACAACAGTGGCGGCAATGCCTATGGTGATGCTGGTGGTGGCCATACAGATGACTTCGGTGATCACCACACTGATGAGAGAGTCTTTACACCAGAAGATGCTACAACTTCAACTCATGGAAAGCACAAATTGGATAGGACTCCAAATACTAAGAGGAGAAGGAGGAGTACCCAAAACAGTATTGATGACACTTGCAAAGCTATACAAGACTTTTTGAAAGTTACGTCCAGTCAATCTGGTAGTGGCTCTACGACCTCTAGGGTTATGCCATCACCTGTGGATCCTTTCTCCGTAGCTGCTGTGATGGATATTCTGCTTACGATGCCTGAGATAGACCAAGATCTTTACAATAAAGCAGTGGATCGAGCATGCGATAGTACCTCATGGAGGGTGGCTTTCATTAAATCCACACCTGAAAGGAGAAATGGACTTCTTTATCATCTTTAGTAGATTTATGAATTGAGTGGGGTTTCATTAGATTGTATAACTTATGTTATCTATTAATATGTCGTTTTTAAAGATGTAAGTGTTGAGACTCTTCGTACTTATATGTAATGGCATCTTCTATTGAGACTATGACTTATGTTATTGATTGTTATTGGATATATTTTCAAAATCTATATTGATGTTTTTATATTTTTGTGATGGTATAGGTACTATGGAAGAGGGATCAGATAGTATATGTAGTGAAGAGGTAGAACAAGTTCAACAATTCTTGGATGAGGATGATCTTACCATATTGCTAGCGTGGTTGTGCACGGTTGCGATTGACGCGTCCGTGCATACAAGAGAACCTATTAGGGACAGTAAATTATTATGATCCGAATGGATAAGGGAGATTCTTTCTGGACATTCAGATAGGATATATGAAGCCTTCAGGATGGAGAGGCATGTTTTTATGAATTTATGTGATTTGATGAGAGTAAAAGGTTGGTTAAAAGATAGGCGATATATTAGAATAGATGAACAAATTGGGATATTCTTATCTTTGGTTTGTCATGGTAGCTCAAATAGAAATTTATGTGAGAGATTTCAACATTCTGGAGAAACGATAAGCAAGTATTTTAGCAAAGTGTCGAAAGCAATTATCAAACTTTCAAAAGAGATAATCAAACCACCGTCCTTTGATGTCATCCCACAAGAAATTCTTATAAATCCTAGTCATAAGTGCTACTTCAAGGTATGATTCCTATATCGAATTTATACCATCAAATACATATAGTTCATAATCTTATATAATCTTAGATTGGTAATAAATTGACAGGACTGCGTAGGTGCTTTGGATGGCACCCATATAAATGCTATTATCCTGGTGTCTCAGCAGGTTCGATTTAGAGGCAGGAGAGGGACTACCACATAGAACGTGTTGTGTGTTTGCTCTTTTGATATGAAATTTACTTTCGTATATGCTGGATGGGAAGGATCTGCCAATGATTGTCGAGTGCTTTCGGCAGTACTCGAAACTCCTCAATTGCAATTTCCCCAACCACCACCTGGTATTTACTTTGTTTATATTGACATTTGTGATTATATTATGGTTTAATATCATAACAAATTTATATATATCATATTGTAGGGAAATACTACGTGGTAGATTTCGGTTATGCAGCACTTCCGGGATTTTTAACTCCATTTAGAAAGGAACGGTATCATCTTAGCGAATATAGAGGGAGTGGGAGACAGCTAACAACAGCAAAAGAGTTATTCAACTATAAGCACCCTTCACTAAGAAATGTAATTGAGAGGTCATTTGGGGCATTAAAGAATCGCTTCACCATTTTGAGACATATGCCTCCATTTACAATTCGGAAGCAAGCACTTGTTGTAATTGCATGTTGTGCTCTTCATAATTACATTCATGATCAAGATAGGATGGACAGAAATTTTTCCATATATGGAGATCCGGAGTATCCATTTGGACCTATAGGAGTGGAAGTTGCAGATGATACATCAGATGAGCAGTTATCTGGGATAAACATGCTTAGGATAAGTATTGCAAATAAAATGGTAAGGGATCACAATATGCATGAGATTTGTTGACTTTTGTAATATTGTTTTTAAGTATTCATTGTGATGAAGTTGAATAATGAACTATATTACTTCATTATTGTGATGTCATGTATGGAAGGGTTTATGTTGAGATGTATAAAATTTTCGTTTAAGTATGCACATATGACCATGTTGAAAATATTTTTCTTCACTCACCATTTTCAAAATTAAATTGATAAGCATTTAATGAGAATGAGAAATCAATATCAAGTTTATCTGTTATAAAAATAAAAAATAAAAAAGTACTTGAAAATTTTTTGATACAAACTTTACTTACAAAATTTTCTACGAAATATGCCATATGATCATGTTCAAAATGTTTGTCTTCACTCACCATGAACAAAATAAAATTAATGAGCATTTCACAAGAATGAGAATTCAATATCAAGTTGAAACTTTATTAAAGAAAAGCTTTTTTTTTTTTAAATTTAAAACAGAAATTTTTTGTCGTTTACCAAACGTGTTTCTATTCTTTTTTTATTCCAAGAACAGTTTTTTTTTTTTTTACACTTACCAAATACGTTCTTTTGTTCAAAAACTGTTCCCCGGAACATAAACACTTTTTTTTTTTTTTATGTTCCCTAGAACAAAAAAAGAACAGAAGTGTTTCCATGCAGCCCCTAAGTGTCCTAATTTAAAAAAAAAAAAAAAAAAGAAGTAACACTTAAGTGTACTTTTTGGAAGTTTCGGCATTTAAGTGTCCACTCATGCTAAGTTTTGGCACTTGCGGTATACTTTCCCCCTCAATTTGGTGTACACATGCATTTATTTATGAGAATAACAATTATATTGGAACTTGACATAATATAAGGTTTATTCATAAAATTATGTTATCACACATAAGCTGACATTAAAGATATAGAGTGCATTACAATACATGGAAGATAAAACTTGTTCTTAGAGGATATATCATCTTGATTCATGTATTTTGTTTTTTTTTCCTTTTAAACCTAAAGTTTTTGTAGATTTGGTCTAATAATTTATATGATGAAGATGTTAAATCAAGTGGAAGGATGTTATTATTTTGATATGATGATCCCACGTTTTCTTGACCCATGTTTTTTTTTGTAATCACTTCAGTTATTCCACGTTTTTCACCTCTTCATATTCTTGTGTGATAATTCACACCTCTTACTTTAATATTACAATTAGCGTATTTAATTATGTGATAGTGACAACTGTCATTTTTTTCCTATAAATGTGATTAATTATAATTAATGTAATTAATTCTGTGATAATTATCACCTCTTCATATCCTTGCGTGATAACTGCCCACCGTTAGAGTAACAACCTTGATGGAAGGATGTTATAGAAGCTGGGAATGGGATATGTAAAACATGCCAAAGCCAAGCTCTCTCGTAAGGTTGTATCTTATACTTTTGATGCGCTAAAGCTTTTACCTTTCATCGCATTGAACCAACAATGCGATAGAATCAAAGTGGCTTGCCCAGAGCAATATTCCATAACTCGACTATAATATATGGTTTGCGCGACTTGAATCAATTCAGAAATCTCCCGGCAGGTAGAAGCTGTTGATTCTAAAACTTAAGGACCATCTTGCCGACCAAAGCTCGGGTCCAAGAATTAATAGGCAATGCAAAAATCCGGGTTAAAGCCTTGGAGGTTTAGGACCGGGATCGGTCCTCCTGTCGATGATCAGAACGGAAGAGAGGAGTGCAAAGTAAAAGCAAATGTGTATCATATCACTGTCTATTGTGGTTGGAACTTTTATGCCTTTTTCAGTGGCGGAGATGAGGATGATGTATGAAAACACGTAATGCTACTCAAACTTCACTTTCTTACAAGATAATGAGGTTGTTTTCATTCAGTAGATCGCATCCGTTTTTGACCGCAGTTTATCTTCCCGTCCCCCGCTGCTGGAATAGCCAAGGCGCCCCCACGAAGGATATCTTTCAGTTTCTCGAGCAGCAGCTCCGCCTTAGCCAGCTTCAGTAACTCCTCTTGATGATAATTGCCTCCGTCGCCGAAAAGGCCAACCACTTCCATGCCGTTCGCCTCCAGCTGTGTTGCCAACTCCCTCTGCCGATCTATCATTGGATCTCGGCCGCCACCCACCACCACCACCCGCCACCCCATCGTTCTCATCCTCTCCCACTCCCCCAGCCTCTTCCCAGCCATCGGGTTGCAATACTGGTGGTCCCGGCCGGCGCCGGCTGGCAGCACCAGCTCCCAGCATAGGTCCGCCACGTTCATCGGTAGCGTTGGGTTGTTGAACAGCCTAACTTCTGACTCGGTCCTCTGGAGTTCGCCAAAGAAGGGGTGGTGCAAGATCAGGGCTCTGATCACCAAAGGCTCTAGATCGGCCACGGTGGCACACGCATGGAGGCCCACGTGGTACGCGATGTTCCCCCCGCGCTCGTGCCCATCAGGTAGCACCGCGAGAAGTCAACGCCCTCGCGAAGCCTGTTGGAAGATATGATTCCTGAAATCATGTGCAATTATCGATAGACAGAAAATCATGTTTATTTTAGGATTAGAAAGATAGAGGAATACTTTTTTTCCTTTATTAATTTCTTGCTTTCCTTTATTAATTTCTTGCTCTGTAATTAAATACATATTGTACAGAACACAAAATATACAGAATATACAAAAGAATTTCTTCCTCTCGATGTTCTTCTTGGTCTTCTGACAAAGCCACTCCTCCTCGGTGGTCCTGACCCAGCGGAGGGCCTCCATGGCGTCATCATAGGCCGCAGGGAGGTGGTGCTCTGGCGCGAGGCGGAAGCTGGGGGAGACGACAACGGCACCAAGCCTGGCCGCCATGAGGGAGCAGAAAACGTGGAATATCTCGTGGGCCGGGGAGGAGTATATGAAACCGCCGCCGTGGTAATATACGATGAGCGGCAGTCTCTGGTCAAGCGGGGGTGACAGGCTAGGCACGTAGATCCGGGCCCAGGTGTTGTGGGTCAGGTCGACCGGGACGTCCTTGGTGCGGACAGCGGAGGGCTGGTCGGGATTGGGGTCGGCGGGGATATCTACCATGTGGAAGCCGCGCGTGACCGTGCCATCTGGGTGCAGGACAAGATTGAGGTATTTATAGGCGTCGAAGGCCGGAGCTGGATCGAGATCCGGATGCTGATCGGCCATGTTTTGCTTTCTGCTCGAGCTCGAGGTGGGACTGAAGAAAGATGTGGGAAAAACCGGTTCTTTATAGCCCGAGAAAAGTCAAAAGTCAAAAGCAGTCGAGGGCAACGGCCAAGGTATGGATTCACGTACATACTTTTATTTATTTATTTTACGACATGCATGTGATGGCACGCCTGTTTATTTCCCATTTCTATCTTTGGTCCCCACCTAGCAACGGCAAAACACGGCCGGCCGCGACCGATGACGTTGATGATGCGCGTGACTAACCTCTAAGCCCTCATGCACACTGCCAGGCCGTGCCTGATCCCGGTTTTCCATTTGCCGTGGTCCCCTAAAGCTAAGTAGCATCGACACGTAACATGTCATTTTCCAAAAATAGATAATTCCGACATTTTGAGATATATTGTATATTAAATAAATATTGTTATTTTTAATTAATTTAATTCAAATTCACAAATAAATAAATAATGAAAAAGAGCCTATAGTGAATTTATACTGATACTATTAATAAATTTATTCATAGAAAATTCAAAAGATATATTCATAATTAATGCATATCCATGTTTAAGGACATGTTTATAACTTTAGCAAAAAATTATTGATGAAACTAATGATTAATAAGAAATTAGAATCAACTTATTTAAATAAATCTATAATCTTCTACAATGATCAAAATTTATTTTTATTTAACATTTAGTGTTTTTTTTTCCCGAAATCACTTTTTAGCCTCACTTATTTATTTTTTGATAAAAATAAAGAAAAAATCAAATGGAAAAAAATCACTCCCTTGTTTCCTTAAAGATGCCCACGTTTTCTTTTATTCATTTTTCCTCTTTCATTCTCTTCTAATTATTTTTTTCTCTCTCTCTTTTCATACTTTATATTTTTCTTGTACTAGATATTGAATCGCAAGTTCAAAGAAGAAAAAAAAAGGGGCCGCTGGAAAGGAATTTTCCAAAATAGTACGAATGTGATGAATTTCCCCCGTTTTATTTCTTGAATTGTCCCTCTTTCCTAAAAAAAAAATAATTATTTCTCTCATTTCTTTTCCCCAACCCTTGTTAGGCCCACCTCCTCCCCAAAAAGAATTTTTTTTCCCCTCACTCCTGTTAGGCTATCATTTCATTTCTTGAAAATTGTATGCTAAGTCCCATCAAAAACCCCATTTTTTTTTATTATTTATTTTCTACTCTTCTTGCTAAAATTAAAAGAGAAAGAAGCTCAAAAACTTAGCTGTCGCCTCCTTCTCCTCCTCCTTGCACGACCCTCTTCCTCTCTCTCTCTCTTGGTCACCTGACTCGCCTTACAATCGCTTGCCTTTGGCCCTTCCTTTTCAGCAGCTACAGCCTCGCCTCCAGCCCTCCATCGCAAGGTCCCAGTCGCGGCCCTCACGATCGCCTCGATCTCTTCTCTTCCTCTGGCCTTCCCTTGTAGTCGCGGCCTCGCAGTCGATTGTGGCCTCACCTCGCTCCTTCGCCCTTGCCTTCACCCTCCATCATCTTCTTCAACAATTCTCTCTCCCTTCGTACATGTAGACCCGCCCTAGAAACTCATCATGCCTCAAACACACGTGTCGGAACGTGTTGGGAATAGTTGATCATATGTCAAAAAATCCGACATGTGTTGCCCGCGTATTCGAGCTTATCCAAGCATGTTGGACACCATGTGCTTCGTAGCCCCAAGGATGGCTTGAGCAGGCGTTTAGGGCCATCGTGAGGATTGGGCCAGCCTAAGCTATATCTTGGGCATTGTCATTGGCTCAATCGAGATAGACCTAGCCGGGCCAAGTGATGTTGTGAGGGCCATGATAAAACTATAGCTCAACTCTTCAGAAAGACTAACATAAAATGATTAAATTAAGAATATCAACATAGATTCCATGGTTTATCATTAGCATTACACATGGTTTGATCTTTGCTTGACCTGATCACAATCACTCGCAATATAAACAAAAGAGGGAAATTGTCTAAAAAGTCATAAACCTATTGCACTTTTGTCAATTTAGTTATAAACCTTTCAATTTTATCAATTAAGTCCTAAACCTTTTTACTTTTTGCCAATTGAGTCCATCTAGCTAATTTTAGCCAAAAATTATTGATGTAATTGGTTGGTGCTAATGTCGAGCTTTTTAATAATATATTAATAATTTTTGTCCTATAAAAAATCACAAACTTCCACCCTTATCCCAAATATGGTTCTCACCGTTAACTCTCTGTCTAAAGTCAACTTTGTTTTAGGAAAAAAAAAAAAACTGGTTTTGATCATGAGCTTAGCGGACCTCGTCCATGATGTCTCTCGGTAGGTAGTGGTATATAGCTTTAGATTATGACAAAATGGCAAAGTTTAGTTAGAGAAATTCAATTTGGAGATCTTTTTTACTTGCCGGTTAAGTGTAGGAGACAATGAATAACTTCATTATTATTCTTCAAGCTATGGCTCATAAAATAAGACAATGAGTAGTGATTTAAATCCAACTAGCAAGTGCACACAAATTTATTGCTAGAACAATTAATGGTTCTAAATTAAAGGGGGTCGGATTTGGGATTTAAATGAAATTTTTTTATTTTTTTCAAAACAAAAAAAAGTGGGGTCATAATAATTGTCACTCGACTTAAGGTTGATACTTTTTTAAGAAACAAAAGAAAGTTGGAGTTAGAATTGTCACTCGATGATGATGATGATGATGATGATATTATTATTATTATTATTATTATTATTATTATTATTATTATTATTATTATTATTATTATTATTATTATTTCCACTAACCCCATTTTTTTTTTTTTACTACATTCCTATTTGCTCAATGGTCTCCTCATGCTACGCAAGTTAGTCAGCTCTTTGAATTTCATTGCGGTTGAGGACCTCAGAAGTTTGAAGGACAATTTCTCTTTTTACTTTAGTGTTTTTCTTTCCTCAAATTTTAGAATTTTATTTTGAATTTTGAAACTTCTCTATTCATTACCTCTTTTTTCAAATGTTTAAACTTGCCATATTAGCCGTGACAATCAGTTTCATTAAATATGTGAATAACAAAAAAAGCTCAAGTGCACAAATCATACAAATTAAATGACTTGATCAAACAACTTAAAAGACAAAGGCTTCGATCCTCAATTAACAAAACTTGTAGCTCCAAAATGGAATGATCCTTGTTTACAAGATCCTCAACATGAACAAAGTATTCCGAGCACGATTTTGCAAGAATGCTGCATATTCATGGCGACAAAAGCGACACAAGAATCAACCTTGCCAAAAATTAGTAAGGAGAGTTGAAACAAAGTACCTTTTTGATTGCCTCAAGAAAGACTTTATATCTTGACTCCGTGAAATGTTAATCTCATTATACTCTCCTAATCAAGCACCTAATGTCAACAGATTATGTTGGGAATATATGATGAGTGATTGGGAAGAATAATAAAATTAGACTTTGAGGCGTGATATCACTTTCTTAAAAAAAATATTTACCCCACAACATTGCCAATGGTTATTGGCAAATTTCATCCAAAATACAACAAAGTCTTGATTGATAACACTAATATCAATTTTAGTATTTCTTCAAGATATCTCAAGGGAAACGATTGAAAACTATGGTTGTATATCTTTGAAAGGAGAAACAAGAGTTGTGTAAAGAAATTAACACAAATGTTAAATAAATATATTTGAACGGATGAAACCTTTCAAAGATAATGAAGTTGTGTCCAAATAGACATGACCTACAAAAATAAAAAATTCGAAATTTAATAATTAAAACATAATCATCACTCTATTATAAACAATCACATTGTTTTAAGAGAATACATTGTTGATTAATGTCAAATCTTGTCTACGTGTGCAATCATATTTTTTTGGATGTGAGACAAGGCACCTCTTAATTTGTTTTACAAACAAACTACCAACAATCACCCATTTTGTTTATAAATCAAATTTAGAAAAATAAAATGTTAAAAATATATTGTCAAAATTTCTGTGAGATTAATATACATATATAAAGGTCTTTTTCAAGTTAAACCTTTATTTAGTGCAAGTATTTCAAAATTCTATAAAAGTAATAAGTAGCAAGGCTTAACTTGTACTTTAAATAATAGAATCAAATATACCACACATATATTAACCTCTTGTTTTAGCGGGAAGTTCTATTTTGCTTGACACTACCATTGTCTTTTGCTTATACTTATTTCATGAACTCTTTAGAAAGTAACCCTAACTTTTGTAAGAAGTAGCACCACTTCTAAACTCACATAGATAAAGTATCTACCATGCTTTTTTGTTGCTAATAACACATTACTAATTTGTATTATACTTCATTAAGAATTCAATTCAACCTAAATAACATAACATATAATTATGACTTCTTATATTAGGGCTAATATCAGTACTAAACAATCACTTTCAATCATTTGTTTTTACCCATTAAACTTTGTAACTAATGATATTCTAGAATAAGGTCAAGTTACTATTACTAGTGATTTTAAATGGGATAAGTACACTAATGGTGCCATAAGTTGTGTACGGCACTCACTTTGGTGCCAAAAGTTTCCATCGGATCACTTAAGTATCAAATCGGAGGAAAAACGCTCACTTTGGTGCCACCGGCGAAAGATTTCGGCCAAAATAATTACGTGGTTTTTTTTTTTTTTACATCGACAAGGCCTTAAACGACGTCGTTTTGCCATCCTACATGGATGGCCTCACAAAAACGACGCCGTTTAACTCATTGGGGATTGCAATTAGGGTTTTGACTTGGCCGCTGAGTGGCCGTCGTCGGGGTTGGGGTCGGGGTTAGGGTCAAAGTTGCGGCTGCCGAGTGGCCATCATCGAGGTCAGGGTCGGGGTCAAAGCTGCAGCCGTCGAGTGGCCATCGTCGAGGTTGGGGTCGGGGTCTGAGCTGTGGCCGTCGAGTGGCCATCGTCGCGGTCGGGGTCGGGGTCGGGGTCGGAGCTGCGGCCGCCGAGTGGCCATCGTCGAGGTCGGGGTCGGGGTCGAGGTCGGAGCCGCTGCAGTTGAGTGGCCATCGTCGGGGTTGGGGTCGAGGTCAGGGTCGAAGCCGTGGCCGCTGAGCGCAAGGACCGTCGAGGACGGCGACGGCCAGAGATTAGGGTTTTGAATTGGGGGAGACACCAAACGGCGTCATTTTGGTGTTAGGATGCTGACTGTGTTCTTCGGTGAGCCACATCAGCTTAAAAAATTAATAAAAAAGTGCAACGTCGGATTTTCGGCCAACCGGATCGGAGTTGGCATCAAAGTGAGTGTTTTTCAAATTTTTTGGCACTTAAGTGATCCGACGGAAACTTTGGCACCAAAGTGAGCTTCGCACACAACTTATAGCACCATTAGTGTACTTATCCCGATTTTAAATAGAGGGTTTTAGCCTCATTTCTTGAAAGGTCATATTTCCCATATCTCTTGATAAAACTTTATCAAGGGATCAATTAGATTCATACTTGACCTCACATAGACAATTGTTATGGTACTTTCTTGAATCAATTGTCTCATGTACTCATGTCTTAAACCATTATGTCTAGGCTTACCATTATAAGTGCTACTATAAGATCTTACCAAAGTAGCCTAACTATCACAATGAATATAAATAGAAGGCATAGGACTAGGCCATAATTTGATATTTAACAATAAATTTCTTATCCATTTAACCTCTTTCTTAGTTAAGGCTAAAGCAATAAATTTAGATTCCATCATCGAGTGGGTTATGTATATTTGTTTTCTGCTCATCCGAGATAGAATACATCCATATAATGTGAAATCCATCCAAAAGTGAAATGTTTATCACCTACACTAATAATCCAACTAGCATTAGTGTATCTTTCTAATACAGCAGGGTAATTATTATAGAACAATTATAAATTTTTTTAACCAAAAATTTGAGTAAAAACTTTCTAATGTTATATATTTGGATTACTAGTATACCTATTCAATTTGCACACGGAATAAGTAATGTTGGGTCAAGTACAATGCATCACATACATTAACGACCTTATAGCACTCGCCTATTCAAGTTGTGTTACTGCTCTTATTTTTTAATTATTTAACTTCGAATTTATTGTTTTTGTCTAAAGGTTATTAGTCACTCTTAGAACCTTTGGAAGATTGTGTCTATTCAAGCACAACTTCTTCATCTTTGAAGGGTTGTATCCATTTAAATATATTTATTCAATATTTGTATTCAATTCTTTGCACAACTTTCAATTCTCTTTTCAAAGATATATAGCTATAATTTTCAATTGTTTTCATTGAGAGACCCTAGAGAAATACTAGGATAACATCTAGTATTTTCAATCAAGATTTTGTTGTATCTTGAAGAAAATTTACCCATGACCATTAGTAACGTAATGAGGTAACAAATTCCTTAAAGAAAGTAATATTACGCCTCAAAGTCTGAGTCCATTATTTTTTGCAATCGTTTGTCATATTTTCCCGACAATTTTTATACTTATAAATTCGAATTTTTAGAGATGAGAAATATGATCGTTAATTAGTACCAAATCTCGTCCTCTTCCACATATGTACTCATATCTTTTTGACTTGGGACATGTGTCTGGTCCCTTTCCGTTGTGGAATCTCCAATTTTATTTCGTTCCATCCCCTCTTTCTCGGTTTGCTTGCTCGGCCCGATCGAATCCGCTATCTCCTAGATAAAACTTCCAAGAATAAAACAAAGTGGGATCCTTCGCTGCCCATGTGCTCCTTTGTATAATGTTCTCGTTTTTCCCTCCCCCTTTAAGCTAGGGATCTGGAAAGAACAGAGCAGGAGATTAACACAGTCAAAGAGAGAGAGAGAGAGAGAGAGAGAGAGAGAGAGAAGCAATGGGGATCTTGCATGCGTATGAGGATGCGGTTCAGATCAGTGAGTCGGAGAAAGAGACTGCCAAAACGCGGGCTATTGAAAGGTTGTATTTTATATTCTTGATGCGCTAAAGCTTCTTTCGTCAAAGTGGCATGCTGTGAGCAATCTTCCATGACTCGACTTTCGAAATATGTTTTGCGTGACGCGTATCGATACAGAAAAGTCCCTAGACGTAGAAGCTGTTGACGCTAAACTTAAGGGACCATCTTGCCGACCAAAGCTTGGCTCCAAGAATTAATCGGCAAGGCCAAAATCCTGGTTGAAGCTTTTGGGTTTCGGATGCGGATTGGCCTGCCCATAAATGATTGGAAAGGAAGGGAGAAACAGTGCAAAAGAAAAGCTTGTGTGCATCACACATCACATTCATTGCGGTTGAGAGAAAGTCGCGCCTTTTATTGGTGGAGATAAAGATGATGTATGGGAACACATGTGTGCTGCTCAACTTCACTTTCTTACAGAATAATATAATTGCTTTCATTTGATAGATGGTATCCGTCTTTGACCGTTGTTTATCTTCCCGTCCCCGGCTGCCGGAATAGCTGAGCCGCTTGCTCAAATTATACCTTTCAGTTTCTCGAACAAAAGCTCCGCCTTAGTCGGTTCCAGTATCTCCACTCCATGATAATCGCCTTCACCGCCGAAAAGGCCCACCACTTCCACGCCCTTCGCCTCCAGCTTCTCCGCCAACTCCCTCTGCTGATCTCTCCGCCGCCGCCTGCCGCAGCCTGCCACCACCACCCACCACCCTGGCTTTTTCATCCTCTCCCACTCATCCGATCTCTACCCAGCTGTCGGGTTGCAATACTCATGGTCCCGGTCGGCGCCCGCCGGCAGCGCCAGCTCTCACAACCGGTCCGCCCCGTTCACCAGCAGGGTTGGGTTGTTGAACAGCCTCACTTCTGACTCGGTCCTCTTGGACCCGCCGAAAAAGGGGTGGTGAAAGAGAAAGGTCCTGATCACCAAAGGCTCCAGATCGGCTGCGGCGGCGCACAAGCGCAGGCCCACGTGGTACGCGATGTTTCCCCTGGCGCTCATGCCCATTAGGTAGCACCGCGAGAAGTCAACGCCCTCGCGAAGCCACTCCTCCTCGGTGGTCCTGACCCAGCGGAAGGCCTCTATGGCGTCGTCATAGGCCGAGGGGAGGTGATGCTCCGGAGCGAGGCGGTAGCTGGGGGACACAACGGACGGCAACTACAGCGTCCTCGACAGGGTCTTCAACCACATCACTATCACCGGTGTCGTCCGCCACCTGTTCCTTGCCATGCCTCACTATCTCGCAGTGGAGGCGGCTCAAGCCCTTAAGCCCTCAAGCTCGTCCTCGGCTTGTAACGCCCGGTCGACACCACCCCCATCGCTGAAGCTCTCCGGAGGGAGGTTAGAGAGTGCCTTTACGTGGAGCAAGACGTCGGCGGTGATGATGGCGGGTCGCAAAAAGGCCTTTTCAGGTATAAGAACAAGACCTTAGTTGTGCACATGGTCATGTTTGCAAGAGTGCTAAGTGTCCTTTATATGTGAGCCATTTAAGATACTTTCGTGATGATTCTTTAAAATTTGTGATTCAATTAAGTGATGCATGATAAACTTAATCGAAGGTGGGATCATGTGTTCAATGTATAGAATATGAATGTTTAATGACTATGGAAAAGTCTGTATAGAATTAGGAAACTTTGTCACTTGAAGAATTGTAGTTTAGATTCTTAGTTTTAATTTGATATAAAGTTCATAAATTTTGAATGTCATTAAGGTTGTGAAAGTCTAGTTTGAAAATACTGAAGTGGCCTAGAGTTTGATCCGAAAATTTTGTCTCCGAGTCAATTAATTCCGTTTCGCAAATAAGAAATAGTTTGAGGGCGAGTTTACAAAAGCTCAAATATGAAACTTCTAGGAGAGGTCCTAAACTGCAAATACCCAAATTTTCATTAAATTTTAGCAAGGATAAGTCGGTCGATTTGAATGAATAAGGTCAAAGTGGGAATTGACCTACAAAATTGATACAGATAGAGTCATTGGGGCAAATTGCATAATTTCAAATAGTTAAGTTTAAAAAATAAAGTTGTAGAGCGCATAATGAGCCGTTTGTCCATTTGGTGGTCGTTTAACATTTTTTTTTTCCGAATTTTAAAAGAACCTCGTTGAAATAGGGTCAAATCTAGAGCAATCCGGCTAAAATCGAACTGTTTGTATCAATTGCGTCACATTAAGAAGAACTAATTTTAATGAGTTGAAGAGGACATCCTAAGCTTTAATTGGTAACTAGAATAACTTGATTTGGAATACTTTAAGGCCATCAATTGAATTAAAGCTTAGAGGGTCAAAATCTGGGAAAAAACAGAGAAATTGACCTATTGGTTAACTAATTCATTCGATAATTTCCAAGGCTATTTAGCTTTAATGCATGTCCATTTGATTTTGTTTGAGATTGAATTGATTATGGATTGCCATGACACCTTCGGCGGATGATGGGGATTAGATTTTAATTAGGCGCTTTTTGACTTCACCCTGTTTGAGGAATTTTCAAGTGGGAGTTAATAATCACTTGGCATTAATCAACTAACTCCTAGTTAATTATTAGGCAGATAGATAATCGAATTGCATGTCGTTATTCAAATGTCAACCTAAACTCAGTTTCTTTGGCAATTAGTAAATCGAGTGACTGATCTAAATAACCATGCTAAGTAAAGACATGAAGATGGTGGAGGAATGTGGAATTATAGCATTGGAAAACAAACTCCAAAGATTAAATATATAGAGAGTGTCTTTCCTCTCGGCTTTCACCATATGTTTTCCTCTTTATGATAACTTACATCTCGGAAATTAGCGATTTTTATATGTATTTTCTATCTCTTTTGTGAAAAATGATGATTTGAAAAATATATTTCTTAAAAATGATCGTTTATACTGTTAGATAATTAATCTATAAAAAATATTTTGATTATCGATAATAATTTATGCTTAAATATTTTTGTGGAAGATGGTAATATTATATATATATATATATATATTCATTTTTTAAGTGATACAAATTTTTCTATTATTTTTTTAAAAATATTTTTCAAATCATATATATATATATTTTTTTTGTGAAAAAAATGCATCCATAATTTCAAAATACTTTCCTTGGGAAAGAAAGTTCAATACTTTGAAGTCTCGTTATAAATGTTGAAGAACGATGAGCATTAATAATATTCATTACATAATCGTGGATTGTTTTTAGGAAGGAAAAAATATAGTGTTTTTCTTTAAATTCCAGAATCTTAGTTTTCAACTTTAAGACAAAAAAAGAAAAAAGAAAAAGAAAAAAGAAAAGTCATCAAATGAATTTTCGAGCAGGAGAAAGAAACTTCTATTCAATAAATAAAACCCAAATTTCTGATTTGCCTCACTCGCCTCACTCGCCTCACTCGCATGCCTAAGCCTTATACCATCATAACTTAAATTTCCTTGTGTAAATGCAGTCTGAAGTTCGTCCAGAATTGGACCTTGTAGAGCAAGAAGATCGACTAACACACGAGATATCACTCCAGGAGGACATCGATCCAGAAATAACTCTTGCTATCTGTTTGCCTATCCAGTCAGATGGAGCTACTTATAATCCCTAATCCGCATATCCAAGTGTCTGATTTTTGTTTTATGTCATACTTGTTTCTGTACAGACATATTCAAGCCTAATCTGCAATTCGTGGAGAACGAGAAGCGTTATGAAGAATTGAAGAAAACCATCCTTGGTGATGAGTGTGAGGAGGAAGAAGATTCTGAAGAAGGCTCAGAAGATGGATCTGCTGAGGAATTTGACGAAGAAGAGGATGAACAGATGAAAATTAAAGATGAGACAGAGACAGATCCTGTAAATCTCCGGAGAACGATATATCAAACGATTATGTCCAGTGGCAATTTCGAGGAAGCAGGGGATAATTATCACAAATTAAACTAGAAGCTGGACAAGAGGTGAGACGACATTTCATTTCTTGCTGCCAAATTTGAATACCTGTCTTCTTTCTTCCCTTGATTTCTAAGAAGGTTGATCACTCATGTCCAGTGATTTTGAGAATATAAGTAAATATTGCTGATTTTTGTCCTTCGTCCCAAACCAGCAATGAAGTTAGATGATTATAATTTTTCTTTTGAACTTGCTTTTATGCCTGAACTTTTAGAGCTTTTTACTTGCATGTTACGATTCATCTGTAAACGAGGATAGACTCGTGTGGCTTATGTGGATGACTATATGCTTGCCGCCTATCGTAATACCATCTACAAATGCATCACTAAAGTTATGGCCAATCGAATTGCAGCAGTTCTTCAGGATATTATTGGGCCTTTCAAAAGTGTGTTTGTAAAAGGTCGGCGGATCATGAATAATATCTTTCTAGCACAGGAACTCTTCTCTGGTTTCCACCTTCATCCCTACTCACCTAAATGCGTGGTCAAAGTGGATTTTAGGAAAGCCTACGACACCGTCGACTGGGAGTTCCTTGAGATTGTTCTTTTGGCCTTCGGATTTCCCGATCATTTCATTTGGCTCATCATGACTTGTGTGAGGACTCCCAAATTTTCCATTACTTTGAATGAGGAATTACATGACTTCTTTGCTAGTGAGCGTGGACTTCGTTAGGGGGATTTCTTATCTTCCTATTTGTTTACTCTGGTCATGGAGGTGTTGTTCGGTATTTAGTCTATCCACTCCTCGATGTTGGAGTTCAAATATTTTTGGAGATGTAAAGCAACAAACCTCTCACACTTATTATTTGTGGATGATGTCTTCCTTTTCTGTGAAGCCAATATGCCTTCGATGGAGCTCTTCAAGGAAGGCCTCCATATTTTCTCTAAGTGGACTAGTTTGCACCCAAACACAAACAAGAGTGAGGCCTACCTTGCAAGAGGATCGCCTTCCTTAAGGACCCAAATCCTTCTTGCCCTTGGATTTCAAGAAGGCAACCTGCCGGTTCGGTACCTCAGGGTCCCAATCATCACCTCCAGACTCAGCAAAGCAAATTGCTGCGTTCTAGTCAGCCGCATTACAGCACGGGTACAATCTTGGACCCACCACTTTCTTTCTTTTGCCAGCCATTTGCAATTGATCAGGTTAGTCCTTCATGCCATCCAAGCATATTGGGCTAATGTTTTCATTTTACTTATAGCTGTGTTGGATCAAATTGAACAAATCCTTAGACAGTTTCTATGAAAAGGCCCTGAGTTGGGTAGAGGGGGTGCGAAGGTATCCTGGGGAGATGTTTGCCACCCAAAAGAGGAAGGGGGCCTTGGTATACGAAGGCTTCGAGAGTGTAACAAGGCCGCCATGCTAAAGCATATGGCTTTTGTTTTCGGACAATGAGTCATTATGGTGTAAGTGGGTTCACTCGACTTTTTTAAAAATGATGAACTTTTGGGTTGTCAAAAAGCCGACCTTCTACTCATGGTCTTGAAAGAAAATCCTTCAACTCAGGGCTGAATTGCATAGCTCTTTTTATTGGAGGATTGGGGATGGCCGTTCGATGTCTCTCTAGTTTGATAATTGGCACCCTAAGGGTCCCTTGAACTTATATTTTTCGGATTCAGCCATTTATAGTTTCGGCCTTTCCAGGCAAGCAATAGTGGCGGACTTGTTCACCAACCCTGGCCTGACGGTCAAGATGGTCTTGGATTCTTGGGAGCACCCCCTTCCGATCCTTCCCTAGAACTCGGACTTTTTTTGTTGGAAGGGAAACACCTAGGACCTCTTCACGGTGGCTTCAGCTCGGGAGATCATTAGGAGGAAGAAGGCTCAAGTCTTCTAGTATGCGTTCATCTAGAATAACTCGATCACTCCAAGGTACAAAGTAAACCTATGACTTATTGCAAAGCGCAAGCTTCCTACCCAAGTTTCGTTATTATCTTATGGTAGGATAGATAGCGCCTTATTTCCTTTTTGCAATGAGATGCTGGATTCTATAAATCACCTATTTTTTGGATGTCGCATCACTGTTGGCATTGCTTATTTTTGAGCTGCAAGATGCAATCTTCCATGGCGGAATAGGTCGTGGGGAGAGAACCTCAGTTGGGCAATTTCCTTTCTTTCGGGTGAAGACTTTTATAAGTGCATTGTCTGTTTCTCTTTTGGTGCTCTCTGTTATCTTATTTGGAAGCATATGAATAGCATCCTCTTTAGGGAGTAGAACTTAGCTATTTCGCGGTGAAGAACCATCTTCTTAAATTCATTAGAGATAAGGCTATCACATTCAGGAGTGTGGACGATACTTTTAGGAACAGGAGGCTGCAATGTAGCTGGGGTATCAATCCAATTATCTTCTCTTTGGGAGAACTCGGTGCTTCCTCGGAGCCGTAGCTTTCGTGGGCTTTAGGATTCCTGGTGGTTGCGCTTTCTGCGCTGCCTCATTGCCTCTCCAGTTTCTGTGGACACCGTGATTGCTGACCGTATATAGATGGAGATTGGCCGAAGTGGGATGCTGTTGTTGTTGGTCTTTGCTCGATTGCTCTGTGGTGAATGATGGCTTCACTGTCCGAAGGCCGTCGCTAGCTGTGTTGTTTTGCTTTTGCCTGTTGTTTAGGCTGTTCTGTTTTCGTTGCTTTGGTCCGCTATGCTTTGCGGTCTTCTTTGTCTTTTTTGACTCCCTTCCACTCGATCTGACGTGTTATCACTTTGAGTGTAAATTTTTGGCGCCGAACTCTCTTGTATAGTTTGGTTTAAAGCTCTATATTCTTACCTTTTATCAAAAAAAGAAAAAACTATAGTTTTTTTTTTAAAAAAAATAATTTTCAAGATAATGCTTTTTATAATGCGATGTATGTTCATGATATCGCTGGTATAAAGTGATGTGTTGTGAATGAAGATTCCTATATGTTGTGTTATGAGATTATTACACTATGCCTAGTTCTTCGAACCAAAATGGCATAGTGAAAAGAAGAAATTAAACTTTGTTGGACATGGCACAAAGAATGCTTAGCAACTCCAAACTTCCTAAGTCCTTGTGGACCAAAGCTCTTAAGATAACAGTGTATTTATTAAATCGAGTTCCAACCAAAGCTATTTCAAAGATGCCGTTTGAGTTAATGAAATGTTGAAAATTGAGTTTGCCACATGTATGCATTTGGAGATGTCTGTCTAAGGTGAGATTCTACAACCTAGAAGAAAATGAATTGGACCCGATGATTATAAGTGGGTATTTTATTGGATATGCTGAAAAGTCCAAAGGATACATATTTTGTTGTCCATGTCATATCATTAGGAATGTGGAGTCAATAAATGTTGAATGTCTTGAAAATGACTTGATCAGTGGGAGTGATCAACCCCAGAACCTTGTTCTTAAGAAAAATCATTTTTATTTTTAACCTACCACCTCAATTATTAGATTGGTTGTTGTTCACAATGCCCTTTTAATTTTATCGGCCGTTGAATGACTAATCATTGAAGTTTCACAAATGGCTAATATTGGTATGGTAAATTTAGTTGTTCAGTAATTATTAGAATTTGTTAATCAATTAGCTAAATAACATGCTCCTCAAGAGAATATAGAATTTAAGAAGATATGCTAGAATGAAGAAATTAGCATTTTTTAGTGATTACATTATGTATCCGTAAGAAGCCAACTACAATATTGGAGCTAAGAATGATTCTGAAACATTTTTATAGGCCATGAGTTGCAATGTATCTAATTTATGGTACAATGCCATGAAGAAAAAGATGAGCTCTAGGGCATTTAATGAGGTCTAAATTTTGGTTGAGTAGCCTAATGGAGTGAAGAGTAGCCTAATGGAGTGAAGGCTATTGGTTGTAAATGGGTTTTTAAAACAAATGATGACTCATTAGGCAACAATGAGAGACACATAGTTAGACTCGTTGCCAAATAGTTTACTAAAAAAAAAGAATCAATTATATATAAAATTTTCTCTTATATTCAAGAAAGACACTCTTAGTATCATCTTGACATTGGTTGCCCATTTTGAAATGAAATTGCATCAAATGGATGTAAAAACAATGTTCCTCAATGGGGATCTAGAGGAGGAGGTTCAGTTATCCAAAAACATTTTCTCCCGCGTCTAAGGAAAATCCTCTTTGTATGCTTTCAGCATTGGATTCCCATCTTGAATTGGAACGGCATCAAATAGAATGAAAACAACATTAATCAACGGGCATCTTAAAAAGGAGGTCTACATAGAACAATCGGAATGATACTCCGCTAATGATGGTGAGCATTTATATGCAAGTTTAAGAAATCTTTATATGGATTGAAAATAGCATCCTCCCAATGGTATTTAAAATTCCATGATATCATTTTTTTTTTCATTTGTTTTTGTAGAGAACGTCATGAATTGATGTATATACTAGAAGGTTAGTGGGAGTAATTTTTTTTTTTCTAGTGGTATATAAAGATGGCAATTTACTTGCAATCAATAATAAGGGGTTATTACATGAAGTGAAACAATTCCTCTCTAAAACTTTTGACATGAAAAATATGGATGTGGCATCTTATTTTATTAGCATTGAGATTCATATGGATAGACCTTGAGACGTTTTAAGACTATATCAAGATGCCTACATCAGTAAAGTGTTAAAGAGATTTCAAATTAAAAATAATTTACCAAGTACAACACCTATCATGAATAGTGACATGTTTAATTTGAGCTAGTGCCCAAAGAATAATCTAGAAAATGAATAAATGAAGAACATTTTATATGCTTCTGCTGTTGGACTAGATTTCATAGTTTCTAATCTATTAAAGGACTGATCTATGGCAATATGCATGGCTTGCTCTTTGCTCTATTTCTTCTCTTCCTCTTCCCCGAAGAGGACTAAATAGGGGCTTTTGCCGATGCCGATGGACCACAAAAAGACCGCAAAAAGGGGGGCTATCGAGAGGTTGTATTTTATATTCTCGATGCGCTAAAGCTTTTACCTTTCACCGCATTCAATTGAATAGTGTGAAAGAATTAAAGTGGTAGGCCATGAACAATCTTCCATAACTCGACTCTAATGTCTGGTTTGCGCCAAGCATATCGATTCGAAAATGTCCCGAGGCGTAGAAGTTATTGATGCTTCAAGCTTCCGGGTTTCGGATGCGGATTGGTCCTCCCATCAATGATTGGAAAGGAATGGAGAAAGAGTGCAAAAGAAAAGCTTATGTGCATAATGTTGGAGAAATCTTCCTGGATTATTTTAAAGTTGACAAAACGTTTCCATCAGTCTAGTCTGAAGATTTGTAGACTCTTCTATTCAAAGTTTGAAGACCTCCGGACTGCCAGACTCAAGACTCAAAGTCTATTCTCATTGACAGTTTCTAGACCGTCGAAGAAGGGTTATCCAGAACTAGGTGTTTCATTAAGGATTTGACCTTATCAACTGGAGAAGATTTCTTGGCTGGATATGACATAACGGAATCCTTTGACTGATCATGATTGTTTTAGAGATTAAGGATCCGATGATTGGCGAAGTATACTTGGAAGGTTCTACTTATGGAAACCAAGATCTTGATTGTATGGACTAGCAGGATTGATGGGCTATCGACATGTTCCTTTAATAGCTCGAATGATCTTCCTAATTGATTTTGTCCAATGGGTAGATTTGAGGAATTCCTTTGGTAAGTGCCAACGGGTATGATGGCATAAAGGAGTATAAAAGGAAGATGTTCCAGTTGTTTGAGTGTGTGCGCGATAGAAGAATTCCAAAGTCTGAAGCTCTTTGTTCTTAGTCAATTCATTTACTAAGTGAAATCGTGTACGCAAAATAGAGTCTATATTCTGAGAAACCTTGAAGAAATGTGGTAGAGTTTCTACACTGTGGAATCAAGGGAGAGACTTGCTGTAATAACTCTTTTGTTCATAGTGAAATCCAGCCAGTGGGCTGTCAGTGCGGAAGAGTGGACGTAGGCTTGGAATAAGCCGAACCACTATAAACCTTGTGTTCATTTTTCTCTTCCCTACTCTCTACTTTACTTTGATCATAATTCGTTTTGTTAACCAAAGGATAACTTCCTTTCTATTGTCTGCTTAGTATTGCTCTCTTATATCGAGAAATTATTTTTACACCTATTCACCCCCCTCTAGGTGCTTATACTAGCTATCTCAATTGGTATCAGAGCTTGTGTACTCACTCTGTTTGAAGTGTTTTACTTCAGAGTTAAAGATCCATGGCTAGTATGTTAGCTCCAGGGCTGGTAGAAGGGCAAAGTAATACCAAACTGCCTTACTTTGATGGAAAGGAGTACAACATATGGAAAAACAAGATGAAGGCGTTCCTAAGATCAAAGGATCCTCTAGAATGGGACGTTGTAGAAAAAAGGAATCATTCCTAAAATTGCATCTATCTCAGAGAGAGGAAAAGAAGCTGTTGAATCAAGTAACATGACTCAGGAAGAAATAATCAAGAGACAAGCTCTTGATGCAAAAGAAATTTATTCTTTATATTGTGTTTCGTCACCTACTGAATATAACATAATATCTTTTTGTGTTACAGCGAAAGAAGTCTGGGATAGATTACACATTACTTATGAAAGAACCGATCGAGTGAAAGAGACAAGAATCAACATTCTCCTCGGTCAATATAAAGCCTTCAAAATGAAATCAGGAGAATCTATAACTGACATGTTTAGTCGTTTTACATAAATTGTGAATGGTCTTGAAAATCAAGGTCAACCGATTTCTGATCCCATGAAGGTAAACAAGCTACTGCGTGGACTCTCCAAGGATTGGAATCACATAAAGACCTCAATAAGAGAGACACAAAGAATCATGCCACTATCTGTTGATGAGTTGGTTGGGACTCTTCAGTCTTATGAAGTGGAACGAATCAATGAAGACGAAGATCATAAAGGTAAGAAATCCATAGCATTAAAATCCAATGATTATTCTAATGTTACAGACTCTGAAAATGATATGGATGATGAGGAGCTTGCTCTCATGATAAGAAGATTTAGAAAGCTGAACAGAAAAGAAAGATTCAATCCAAAGAAACAGAGTTTTCAAAAGCAACAGACTAAGTCTGTTGAGGATGATGAATCAAACAAAGATGTAGCCTGCTTTGAATGTAAGAAAAAGGGACACATCAGACCCAACTGTTCTCTTTTGAGGAAGAAGAAAGGAAAAGCTGAAAAGTATTGGAAGGCCCTCAAAGCAAAAACCTAGAGTGATACAAAGTGTGAAGAAAGTGATGATGATTATGCCAATATATGTTTGATGGCACAATCGGATTCAGATTCAAACTCCGAGACAGACTCAAATTCAGACAATGAATTTGAGGTGAATAACTTTAAAATCCCTATTAAAGTTTCTAAATACATTGATGAGTTATGTTTTAGTCTTAAGACTTCTCTTAAAAGGATTTCCGAACTAAAAAAAGGAAAATCCTGCACTAAAACAACAAGAAAATGTTTTGAAAGAAAAGGTCAAAGTTTTAGACAAAAATGTTTCTACCTTGAAAGAAAATGAAGGCAATTTTTCAAAAGAAAATGCATTCTTGAAAAATGACATCTCAAATATTTCTAAAAGATTTTTTTATAGGATCTGAGAAACTGGAAAAAATTCTTTCTGTTCAAAGACCTTATTTCAATAAATCAGGTTTGGGAATGACTGTGAAAACCATTCCTTTAATTGATTTTCCTAAAGTGAAGGAAATAATTAAGCAAAGACCCACAAGAGATGCTTACAAAAATCATTTTAAAAAGATCTTTGTAAAACCAGTAGGTCGCAATGCTCTCAGATGTTCAAAGTGTAATAGTGCATATCATTTTGAAAAAGAATGTCCTATGGTTTGGAAACCTGTTAAGAAAGTATGGGCAAAAATCACATATCATACTAACACCAATGGACCCAAGAAAATATGGGTACCAAAGAAAGTTTGAGTCTCTTTTTTAAATGCAGGTCACTATCAAGAAAAAAGGTAAAATGGTATCTGGATAATGGATGCTCAAGACATATGATGGGAGATTCAAATTGCTTCATAAAGCTCGTGGAAGTAAATGGTGGAAAAGTCTCATTTGGAGAAAACAATAAAGGAAGAATTGTGGGATTTGGAACTATAAAGATTGGAAACCTCACAATAAGCAATGTTTCCTTAGTGGAAGGACTTAACTACAATCTGCTCAATATCAGTCAGCTGTGTGATACCGGTTTCAAAATCAACTTTCAAGAGGGAATATGTTCAGGAACCAGTAAAGATTCTACTCAGTCATTCATGGGTCGAAGACATGGAAATATTTACCTCTTGGATGTGAAACCAGATGAATCGCAATGTCTAATCTCAATATAAGACGAAGCGAACTTATGGCACAGAAAGCTTGGGCACATCAACATAGATAGCCAAAATTTCAGCAAAGAAGCTTGTTCGTGGTTTACCAAATCTATCATACCAAAAGTCTGATCTATGTACACCATGCATATTGGGAAAGCAGGTAAGAAATTTCTTTAAACCAATAAATTAAGTTTCCACTAATCATGTACTGCAGCTTCTACATATGGATCTCTTTGGACCAACCGGGACTCAAAGCATTGGAGGTAAGAAATATTGCCTAGTAATTGTGGATGACTACTCACGATTTACTTGGGTATATTTCCTGGCAATTAAGTCTAAAATCTTCTCTTACTTTGAAAAGTTTGCTAAAAAGGTTCAAAATGAAAAAGGGTATATTATTTCAAGTATAAGAACAGACCATAGAGGTGAATTTGAAAATCAAGATTTTACAAAATTTTGTGATGAATCTGGTTTTCAGCACCTGTTCTCCTCTCCATATACTTCAAAACAAAACGGAGTTGTGGAAAGAAAGAATAGGTCGCTTCAAGAAATGGCTAAAACTCTTTTAATTGAAAGTAACATATTTTCACGTTTTTGGGCTGAAGCGGTTTCTACAGCATGTTATATTATTAATAGAGCTTTTCTAAGATCAATTATGGAAAAAACCCCCTATGAGTTATTCAAAAAAAAGAAGCCAATTGTTTCATATTTTCATGTGTTTGGATGTAAATGCTTTATATTGAAAAATGCAAATAATCAAGTTGGCAAGTTTGAAGAAAAATCAGACGAAGGCATTTTTCTTGGATATTCTACCTCAAGCAAAGCCTACGGAGTCTACAACAAGAAATCTCAATCTGTGGAGGAATCAATGAATGTCAAATTCCAAGATTCTATGCAAAATGAATCTATTCAAACTCATCTTGAAGAATCTGAACATGCTCCAGACTCTACAAAGTCTAAATCTCAAGAAGCAGCTCAGACTTCGAAAGATCAGCTTCAAATGATTATTGAAGATTCAAATGAAGAAAGTGATCATCAATCTGACAAATCAACCAGTAACTGGAAGCATAAGTCCAGTCATCCCAAAGATCTCATTATTAGCGACATTAATGAAGGAATTCGCACAAGATCCAAAAGGTGCGAAGAGTCTAGTGTTGTGGCTCTTATTTCTAAAATAGAACCCAAAAGCATAGAAGAAGCTTTATCTAATGAAAACTGGATTGAAGCTATGCAAGAAGAACTTAGGCAATTCAGCATTAATGATGTTTGGGAATTGACTCCTAAACCGAAAGGTAAATCTATTATTGGAACTAAATGGGTTTTCAGGAACAAGATGAACAAGAAAGGAAAGGTTGTAAGAAACAAAGCAAGACTCATGGCCAAAGGATATACACAAGAAGAAGGGATAGACTATGACGGGACTTACGCACCAGTGGCAAGGTTAGAAGCAATTCGATTATTACTTACTTTTACTTGTTATAAGAATTTCAGGTTATTCCAAATGGACGTCAAAAGTGCTTTCCTGAATGGATTTATCTATGAGGAAGTCTATGTGGAACAATCACTTGGGTTTAAAGACCCAAGGAAACTAGACTCAGTATTCAGACTGAAAAAGGCCTTATATTGTTTAAATCAAGCACCTCGAGCTTGGTACGACAGGCTAAGTAAGTTTTTAATTCAAAACGGCTTTGTAAAAGGTAAAGTAGACACTACTCTGTTTATCAAAAGAGAAAACAAAAGTTTTCTACTTGTTCAAATATAGTTGATGACATTATTTTTGGATCCTCTAATGAAAGCTTGTGCAATAAATTCTCTAAGTCTATGCAGGATGAATTTTAAATGAGCATGATATGTGAACTAACCTTCTTTCTTGGACTTCAAGTGAAACAATTGAAGGAAGGGACTTTTATTCATCAAGAAAAATATGCTAATGATCTTGTCAAAAAGTTTGGACTGGAAAATTGCAAAAAGACTGAGATACCAATGTCAAGCTCTTTGAAGATAGACAAAGATGAAGGAGGAAAGAAAGTTGACCAGAAGCTATATAGGAGTATCATTGGTTCACTTCTTTATCTTACTGCTTCTAGACCTGACATTTTGTTTAGCGTTTGCATTTGTACCAGATTTCAAGCAGATCCAAAAGAATCTCATCTAAGTGCTGCAAAGCGTATTATCAAATACATTGCATCAACTTCGAGCATTGGTCTTTAGTATCCTAAAAAGGGAGACTTTACCCTTCTCGGATATTCAGACGCAGACCTAACCGGATGCAGAGTTGATAGAAAGAGCACCTCGGGTAACTGTCAACTACTTGGAAGCAGGACAATATCTTGGTTTTCAAGGAAGCAAAGTACAGTAGCTCTTTCTACAGTAGAAGCAGAGTATGTAGCTCTTAGAAGTTGTTGTTCACAAATTCTGTGGATAAAACAACAGCTAAGAGACTTTAGAATTGAAGATTCATGCACGGAGATTAACTGTGACAACACCAGCGCAATCAATCTCACCAAGAATCCAATTCTTCACTCAAGAGCAAAGCATATAGAGATTCAACATTACTTCATTAGAGATCATGTTCAAAATCGAGAAGTTTCGATTCAGTTTGTTGACTCAAAAAACCAACTGGCAGATATATTTACAAAGCTTTTGGAGAAAAATCAATTTGAAATCATCCGTTCAAGACTCAACATCTTGAAGTTTGAAGAAGTTAAAGTCTAGAGTCTCCTAGACTCAGACGATCAAGGTTTTCTTTTGTTAGTCATTTTACTTTCCTATATCTCGAATCTCATCTCGAAAAGGTACAATCATCAACCGTGTTTGATTATTGCTATCTTTAATTGACGTGATTATTGCAACGTTATCTTTTCGAAAAAGGAGTTATTTTTGAAATGACAATTATCTAGTTTTTCGAAAAAGGGCAGTTATTTTTTTAAAATGCATCTTTTTTACTTCCTTCATGACATTCTGTATGCCTCTTTTCGACTGTTTTATACATTGTGTTTCTTCTTCGCTCTACTATCAAAAACCCTAAGAGAGTACCAATCATCCATTTCTGTCTTCTTCTCTTGTTTAATCTTCGAAAAGTTGTCATCTTTCTTGGGAAAACAAGCTTGGAATCTCTCAAAAACTGTGAAAATTGTCTTCCCAAAGAAAGTCTTCAAGGATCACAAACAGGGAACCATAGCAAATGTGTGAGGGGCCTACGCACTTTGATCTCACCGAGGAAGAAGAGTTTCCTAGTCAGCAGCAGAGCCCACAACATTCTTAGCAGCGTCCATCTTCTCAATCTAGACAACAAGAGGTTGCTCGACAAGAAGAGGAAGAAATAATTGAAGATGCAGATCCTGTAAGAGTTTTTAAGCCATCTTTTACCTATAAGCTTTATCGCACTTTAAAAAGGGATGGAACTCCTTTGAACTACATTAACGAATTTCTGAAAGACAAAGGGTACAAAAATGAAACATTCTTTTTACGCACAATGGAACGGTTGGGAATTGCCCCTGCTGGATCGGCAGAAGAAGCAATGGCAAATATTCCAATCGATCCTCATGTTGGAGGGCTGAATCAGATAGATGGGAATGATGATGATAAGTTGTACCGTCAGTTTCAACCGAGAATGGGTGTTGCGGCAAAAATTTGAGGAAAAATGACAGACTTGTTTCGATCAGAGGATCAAAAGCATCTACACTCTAAGTTGTTGAAGAGTGGGGTGATAAACCCTAGAAGTGTGGACTTTGATTTCCTTGATGCTGTGAATGTTAAATTGAGGGAAACATTCAGTCTTCTTCAACTTGAACAGTTCTGTTCTGACTCTACAGAAGCTTATGCTGAACTCACTGCTTATTTTTATTCGAATCTTAGTTTCTTGGATGCGAATAGATTCTCTTTCAGTGTCCGAGATCAGGACTATGTGGTGAATGTAGATATGTTGGCTGATGTGATTGGGGTTGAGAGAGGAAGATATCAACCTATCAATGTCTCTATTGCTCGTACTACGTTGGAACTTGTTAAGGATAGAAAGACAGAGGGAAAGGTTTCCTACTCAAGGATGAGTGCATTCAACATTCTGCTTCACAAGATTGTGATTAATTGCCTCAGATCAAAATCTACTTCAAAGACTGATGTTTCAAACTCAGAGGCAAAGCTGATGTATACCATCAATGTAGGGAAAAAGTTCTCTCTTCCACATACTATTAAGTTCCACATGTATAGGGCAGTGGTGAAGGACAAGGGTGAACTTCCTTATCCAGCTCTTGTGACAAAGTTATTCAGACATCTGAATGTTCAGCCTCCACGAATTCTCTGTGTTTGATCGTGCGATCAAATGGTGATGGGACTGAAAATGGTCTCTAAAATGCGTCTGAAGGAACTCAACAATGCGTTGGAGAAATTCAAGGAGAAAACCCATGTTAAGTCTCATCAAGTCTCTTCGGCTGCAAAGAGAAAAGGAAATGAGCCCATGGTAGCTCCATCCAAGAAAAGAAGAGCTCTCATTGTTGAGGATGAAGATGAGGAGGAAGACATCACTATTTCTGCTATGGCATTGAAGAACTTGAGTCGTTCTGTTCCAGAATCAATGGAGAGACAAGATAAGGACACAGATGAGACAGAATAGAGGACTGGAGAAAGAGAAAATTTGGAAGCAGAGGAGAGAGAAGCAGGAGAAGGAGATGAAGAGGAGGAAAGAATTGAAGAAGAAGAGGAGAGAGGAGATCAAGCGGAAACAGAGAATGAGGAACACTCTTCTCCACCTGAAGGCATGGAAACAGGGGGAGACCGTGAGAAAAGAGGAATGTCCTCATATCCTGCTACCAGTGAGGGAGTTAGTCGCTCTCCAGCAGATCCAGAGGACATCTATGCCTCTCAATTTCCTGAAGAGGGACATGATGTTTCATCGCCCAATCTGCGTGACCATGCTGATTTGCCATCGTCTATCTTTACTCCATCTGATCATGCAGAAGCCAGTACGCAGACCGATAATTCAGCAGACTTTCACAAAATTCTTGATGTTCTCTTGTAAATGTGGGTTAGATATATGCTCTGGGATGCGGAGTTCAGAATTTGCAGAATGCAAGTCAAGCTTCTTCAATTTATTTGAATGATCAGATCCAAGCCCTTTCTCTTCAGATTCAGGCAAATGCTAAGGGTGAAGATGTGGCACAACTGAAGGAGGACTTGAAAAAGCTGGAAGGCATTGTCCAATCAATGGGAGATTTCCAGCTTGTTCGTGTTCCTAAGCATTCTTGAATTCATTATCTTTCCATCTTAACCTTTTTTATGATGACAAAAAGGGGGAGAGATGCAAGATTTGAAACTTAAACTTGTTGAACTTTGGTTTGTTTTTTTTTTTTTTTACTTGACTTTTGTGTCTGGATGTGGACTGAATTTGTGATTTGGATTTGATTGCTTGTGTTGACTGTTTATATTAAGTATTATTGATATCTTATGAATGGCTTTACTCACATGAAAGTCTAACCTAAACCTATTTTCTGTGGTTGCAGGTTCTAGTGTTATCATTAAGCCATTTATCTTTATAAGATATCCATATTTGCTTGAGTAATATTTTGCAGGTCAAAGTTATTCAAATCTGCAGGAAAGTTTTGTCATCATCAAAAAGGGGGAGATTATTGGAGAAATTTTCCTAGATTATTTTGAAGCTGACAAAACGTTTCCATTAGTCTAGTTTGAAGATTTGCAAACTCTTCTATTCAAAGTCTGAAGACTTCCGGACTGCCAGACTCAAGACTCAAAGTCTATTCTCATTGATAGTTTCTAGACCGTCAAAGAAGGGTTATCCAGAATTGGGTGTTTCATTAAGGATTTGACCTTATCAATTGGAGAGGATCTCTTAGCTGGATATAACATAACGAAATCCTTTGACTGATCATGATTGTTTCAGAGATTAAGGATCTGATGATTGGCGAAGTATACTTGAAAGGTTCTACTTATGGAAACCGAGATCCTGATTGTATGGGCGAGTAAGGATTGATGGGCTATCGACATGTTCCTTTAATGATCTTCCTAATTGATTCCGTCCAATGGGTAGATTGGAGGAATTCCTTTGGTAAGTGCCAACAAGTATGATGGCATAAAAGAGTATAAAAGGAAGACGTTCTAGTTGTTCGAGTGTGTGCGCGATAGAAGAATTCCAAAGTTTGAAGAGCTCTTTGTTCTTAGTCAATTCATTTACTAAGCGAAATCGTGTACGCAAAAGATAGTTTATATTCTAAGAAACCTTGAAGAAGTGTGGTAGAGTTTCTACACTGTGGAATCAAGGGAGAGACTTGCTGTAATAACTCTTTTGTTCATAGTGAAATCCCGCCGGTAGGCTATCAGTGCGGAAGAGTGGACGTAAGCTTGGAATAAGCCAAACCACTATAAACCTTGTGTTCATTTTTCTCTTTCCTACTCTTTACTTTACTTTGATCATAATTCATTTTGTTAACCAAAGGATAACTTCCTTTCTGTTGTCTACTTAGTATTACTCTCTTGTCTCGAGAAATTATTTTTACACCTATGCACCCCCCTCTAGGTGCTTATACTAGCTATCTCACATCACACATCATAATCATTGGGGTTGAAAGTGTTGCGATAAAGCGAGTGATTGAACAATAATATAGACAAAAAAAGAAAATAAATCGGGCACTAGATTTGCGTGGTTTAGTCGTAAAGACCTATGTCCACGGGGAGAGCAGCAGCGAATTTCATTATAGATCAAGCGATATAAGGAGATTACACACTCAAGTCACTCAAACACTCTCTCGGTGCTTCCCGAACCCCAATTTAATACCAAACCCAAGTGTTTATAAATAAACAACTCACTTGAGTATAAACTCACAGCACAAAGTTACCACGCATTCAAACTCAAAATACAACGCTCTACGTACACTTGGTTCGCGCACGTACTAAATTGCGTATCTCTTCAAGCTTCTTGCGGAGGACTTGCGGCTTCATTGATCGTTGAACATGTGGCTACGTACGTAGGGTTCGGCGGCAATTTTCAAAAGCCCGAAAGAAGACCTGCAAAGTTCTGCTTTTATACGTGGGTGTGCCTTGGGTCAAAAGTTTGAGCTTGGGTCCCACCAACTTTGATTCTTCACGTGTAGGGCTTTAGCGGCTTCTTTTTTTCTGTTAAACTTGCAGTGGTGTCTTTCACAAAGAAAAAGAAGACTTCAGCAACTTCACTCCAAAAAGGGAAAATTCCTCTTTTAATCATTTCCTCCTTTGTGCAGTTTTAAGGAGCCCAAGGAATTGCATTTTTGCAAATGCTCAAACTCGAGTCATAATTTAACAATTCTCCACATTGGCTCGACGTTTAGGCCAAATTACAATCGATTCATAAAAATTCAAATTCTGTTGCTACTCTTCCATAGCCCTCAATAGGCTCAACCGCCACAGATATTATCCAAGTCCAAGCGTCGCTTGAACTTCGCCATAACTAAAGACCTCATCATAATACCAACTCCACATGTACCTTTAACTGCTCCGCAAGGATTTTCCGACACAACCTCCTTAACCGCAAATAAAGCAAAACCATTGTTGCATTCATATCTATCAGGAGATCGAATACGTACCTTGTTAATTTCAGCAGTTACAACAACCATTGGTTCTATAGGCTCCACCTCGCTATGAGCACCATCTGTGTCGATTACTTTGCTAGTACCTGTGCTTGCTACCTCACGAGTTTTTGGTCGCAACTCCACCTTAAGCTGAACACCGTCTAGATCCATATTAACACTGCCACAAATACTCCTAGCCAAAAGTACCAGAGACCCATCAAAGGTAACTTATCTACTGTTAACAGGTGAATTTATATTTAGGCACCACAACCGATCGCCTCGCTCACCATGTGCATAGCCATGAAATATGCATCTTGCCCTCCCATTGAGCTTATCATCACTCACTCGAAAATAACACGAGCAACCAAACATTCTAATAATAGAATAACTAGTAACGTTACCTAACCACACTTCTTCAGGAGTCGGTCATTTAATAGCAGTTAATGGGGATCTATTCACCAAGCAACTCATCGTACTAAGCGCGTCAGTTAGGATTCTCATAGCAATACCAGCACTAGAGATAATTTTTCAAGCCGTCTCTAGTAATATTCTGCTCATCAATTCTGTAAATTGTTGTGATTTACTGGTACTAGTGCGATGTTTCATTATGCCCTATTTCATGCATAATTATTTGCCAGCTCTGAGCAAAACTCCATGCTATTGTCAATCCGCACATGCTTGATCAACTTACTAGTTTCTAGGGGTGAGCATGGTCCGGGTTGGGCCGAGCCACCCCCTAACCCTAGGACCAACCCGTACAATGTCGGTCCTCAATTTTTAGGACCGAGGACCGACCCTATTGAGCCTGGGACCAAGGACCGGACCGACCCAATGGGTTCGGTCCGGTTCCAGGGTCACCCCGGGACCGATCGATAATTTTTTTCGTATTATTTTTTTATACTTCCTAAAAAAGCAAACCTATAAATTCAAATTACACATCCATCAATAATACGATATTGTGCAACTAAACTATAAAATACCAATACATACTTAGCAAATTTAAGATGACACAATAATAGAAATTTCGTATCCGCTAACAGCTCATCGAGATATGGGACAAGATGGAAAGTTCTTGTAATCATCTATCTTTAATATTTATAACACCATATGCAAAAGCGTTTTCCTGATCATGTAGAGTCCACTCAACCAAAAAATGAGTTTCGCATCACTTGACTAGCATTTGATCATGTAGAGTCTACTCAACAAAAAAATGAGCTTCACACCAATTGATTAGCAAATCATCGTAGCAGCTGCAGTACTACTCTACTCTTCAAAAACTTCTACCATTTGACACAAACTGAAAAGCAAAGTGCAGCTGAAATTCATTAGTAAAATACAAATTAATCATAAAAAAGTTCAAAACACTTAATATAAACCATGAATATATAACTTCACATCTTGTTAATTCACTTGAACTTCTAAACACTTGAAAACAAAACAAACAATACATAATTAATACTTAACAAAAGTTTTAAATTGAAATTACTATTAGTGCTATTGATAGAACATCTCAATATAATATAATATAATAGACATTTTACTTACGTTTGAATATATAAAAGAATTATAAATAATATAATATAATACACAGGGTTGGTCCAGGGTTGGACCGACCCAAAACTCTTAAGACCGAGGACCAACCCGCACAATGTTGGTCCTGGAATTTCAGGACCAAGGACCGACCCAGTCCCCTTGGGAACCGGACCAGGACCGGCAGGGTTGGGCCGGTCTAGGGTCGGTCCAGGATCGACCCTAAACCGCTGCTCACCCCTACTAGTTTCCATCTCGATCAAAGCTCTTGACTGCGTGATCCTGACACCAGCATCAAATTTGTGCATTGGCACAAACACCCAGGTTTTCCTCGAGCAGTCAATAGACTCTCGAACAGATGCATCCAACGTCTCCGGGGCAAAATCTATCATTGTTTCACCTTGAAGTTTATACAGGCCTCCGTGCTTGATTCATTTCATTATTATCGGGGCACCTCGAACAATCTTCAAAACTCCACTTTTTGAAAAATACCTACAACTAGCTGAATCTAGGGTACCTAAGGAAATTAAGTTCTTTTTCAATTCTGGAACATGCCTCACTCCAGTCAATGTCCTCACGATACCATCATGCATTTTGATTTTAAGATCACCAACACCCACAACATCACACTCAATGTCGTTCCCTAACTGGACTTTCCTACTACCCGTGCACTGATAAGTAATAAATCAGTTTATATTTGGTGTGACATGAAAAGAACAACCAAAATCCATAATCCATTCATCAAACGATGAATCATTAGTGACAGACAAGACATAATTGGCATTATCTGCTACAGCTACAACATTATCTGCAGAATCAATTATAATTCCCTTACCCTTCTCATTCTTTAGCTTAAGGCAATCCCTTCTAAGATGTCCCCTCTTGCCACAACTCCAACAAATAACATTAGCAGTCCTAGATTAACTACGTCTATTCATATTAGTATTACTGTTACCCACACGTGTTCTAGATCTTCCTCTATTTTCACCTACTAAAGTAGTAGATACAGATTCGCCAGATTCTCTTCTGTGAATATCCTAGCTCAAAATCAAATTCCGAATCCCATCAAACGTCAAACTTGTTGACCCAGAGGAATTACTAACGGTGGTAACAGTAGTATTCCAACTATCAGGTAGTGAGGATAACAAAATCAAAGCACGTACCTCATCTTCAAAGTCAATATCAACTAAACTCAATTGACTAATAATCACATTGAATTCATTGATATGATCTGCAATTAACGCATATTCGCTCATCTTTAAATTAAACAGACTCGCATCAAATATACCTTGTTAATCGCAGAGGGCTTCTCGTACATATCCGACAGGGTTTGCATCAAATCAGCAGTGGTCTTCTCCTTCAAGATGTTAAACACGACGTTACGAGCCAACGTCAGCCGAATAACACCCATAACTCGTCTATCCAACAAATCTCAATCAACTTGCTTTATCGTCTTTGGTTTCTTCCCAGATAAGGGCAAGTGCAGTTTCATTTGGTAAAGATAATCTTCTGTGACACCCTTCGACGGCCCCCGATCCGATTAGGGTCGCCACAGTTTGCTTACCATTCACTTTGCTAATTAACATATCACTCTGATACCATTTCAAGTGCAGCGGGTCCACACAACTTAGGGGGTTTACATTTTTTTTTTTTATATAGGTCCCTTGCGCAATTCACATACGGAAGCACATCTAACAAACTCCCTTCCCTACATTCAGAAAACGATGCACACCTACTAAACATTTATAAGTAAAAGCCGTACACTTTTTATTTATTTAAATCAGATGGACATCGTTCATCGGTACATCAAAATGCCGTAGTCTTCTATATTCGGCTACACTCCAAAAGATGACCGACATTTCCTCCAACAGTCATACACTTAAAGTCCATCGATCAGTGTCGGCGTCCAAAAGCTCCTTCCCTTGCTATCCTCCTCCTCACGGTCATATCCAACCGTTCAAACCATCTACTAATATGAAATGTTGGTCCCCAAAAGGGGTGAGTACAACCACTCAGCAGGTAAAGGAATCCAATAACAACTCAATACATCATACAAATCATACATGCATTGCAGGCGTAGCTTACTTTGCAGCCATGCGTAATACTATCATGCATCATCACGCCTTATCATCATGCATATCATATCATCATATGTCATCATCATAATCATCATCATGGCATCATTATATCATACATGTCATCCTTATCATGACATCATCACATCACATATTATCATCATCATCATGCATATCATCATGCATATCATACCATGGGTGATCATCATATCACATCACATATCATCGTCATCATCATGCATATCATCATGCATATCATACCATGGGTGATCATCATATCACATCACATATCATCATGCATATCATCATGCATATCATACCATGGGTGATTATCATATCACATCACATATCATCATCATCATCATCATCATCATCATGCATATCATCATGCATATTATCCCATGGGTTAATTTTCATCTTTTATCTTTAAATTTGATCACCACATCACCCATTTCTCATATCATCAATTTCATCATCCCTTCGGTCAAAGACCTCCGACAGGGTTCCCAGCATTCCAGCCATCCCATGGCCACTGGACTTCCGGCCCCCCACATTCCGGGCATCTCGCATCCCAACTAGCATCACGAGGCATTCCCTTCGGGCAGAAATCTCTGACAGGGCTTCCGGCCTTTACCCTTCTAGCCAGGCATCTCGCACCCCAATCCTAGCATCGCGAGGCATTCCTTTCGAGCAAAGACCTCCGACAAGGCTTCCGGAATTATGTACCAACATACCACCAGGCCTCCCCTGGAATTACGTACCGTATACCACCGGGCATCCCGACACTCCCGAGGAATCTCCGGAATTACGCCACTAGGCCACCGAGCATCATCATCCACCACAACCACTTCCTCATTTACCATCATCCACATATACCATTTCTTTATCTCAATTTAACATGGCAATTGGCATGGTATCAAACAAATCACACTTGACATGGAATTCACACTTGCATCTCAATTCATATGTCATACGCATACCAAGACTTATCACATATACATCTCAATCCAATACATGTGCAAATACCTCATCACACATATGCCACACAAATAGAATTGAATCCATGGCCAAAATAAAAATCCATTTTATTATTATTATTATTTTATTATTATATTATTATATTATTATATTTATTTATTTTCATAAATAAATATTAAATTTAATATCTATGATTTTCCCAAAATCATAATATTCAAACAATCACTAAAAAAATCAATAGGATCACAATTTCATACAAAATTCATGGCCAAATTGAATTTCTCATAACTTCACAATTTCCACAAAATAGCACATGATATTTGGAAAATGACCAGAATTGCACAGTTTCCAAATAAATTCGATTAAAATATTCATATGGCCTTCAAAAATTACGAAATTTTACAGGGTAATATTCAACACATCTTCGCACAACTTTCATGAAGAACTCCAAGCCAAATTCTTTTTAGATTAATTTATACAACCCCACGAAACCTCTGGAACCACTACCGCGTCGTCCAGAATACACATCTCCGAAATATTAAGATTTCACCCATCTATTCTCTTTCGTTTCCTCTGAAATTTGAGTATGTTATATAACAAGGTGTCCTTTACAAGTTTCATGAAAAGATATAGGTCAAATAACCAAAGTATGGTCACCATTTAAGTCCATGAAGTCTCGGGTGTCTCGGAATACTTCACCAGAACTATCATTTCCAAGATCTAGCCGATTCACCAAGATATACTTGTTATTTTCACTTAAAATTTGAGTATGTTGTAGTTTAAGATGTTACCTACAACTTTCATGAAGACATCGAAGTCAAATCTTCAACAGAAATCAACATGCAAACAAGAATCCAGCAAGAAGTCAGTGAAAACTTCACAGATCTAGGGTCTCCGTATAATAGAACTTTAACCCCTCATATCTCCATCATTTTCCACGAAATTTCAGTATGTTGTAGTTCAAGATGTTAGCTACAACTATCATGAAGATATCACAGCCAAAATCGAACTCTAAACATGCATGCAAGCTCTCACAACATTATGACTCAAACAGTTCATACGAAAATATTCCAGATCTAGCATCTCCGTAGGATGAGAGTTTGACCCCTCAAATCTCCATCATTTTCCACGAAATTTTAGTATGTTATAGTTCAAGATGTTAGCTACAACTTTGATGAAGAAATCGAAGCCAAAATCGGACTCTAAACACACATGCAAGCTCAAACAAGTTTCTGACTCCAAACTGTTCATGCGAAAACATTGGTGCAAGAGTAGAAAGTGGATTCCCAACTTGCCTCTAGACCTCACGAACAGCACGAGCGGACGGATGGCGAACGGTTCCTTCTCCTCCTCTCTCGGCCTACCTCTTCTCTCTTGCAACTCACTCTCTCTCACTTGGCTTGGCCGAATGCCAGTCTCTCTCTCCCTTTCTCTCTCTCTTTTTGGTTGCTTTTATAGTGCATGCATTCTTATCTTGCATGAGGGACAAGTGTTCTCATGAGGAGAACAAGTGGCAAAGAGGAGAGAACAAGTGTTGGAGGACATGCAAGGCTAATGGGCCTTCTTCTTGGGCCTATCTTGGGCCGGCAAATGGGCTGGTCGACAGCCCCCTTGTGGGCTTCAATGGGCCGGCCAACTTGGCCCATTAAAATCCACCTTTTGGGCTTAATGCCCAAACCTAATTTAAATCCTAATTTCACCTTTAAATTATTCATCTTTAATTCTTTCTTTTAAGAATTAAATTACTAAATTTCACATGGCCAAAATCTTGAAATCATAATTCCATAAATCCCAATTTATAAAACACATGGCCAAAGATAGGATTTTCTTTCCTATCACGTAATTATTCCTTAAAAGCTTGGCCATAAATCTTATTACAAATTATGGATTAAATGGCCATAAAATAACCTAATGGTACTTCCATCACCTATTCATAGACTTTAATGTGACTAGAGGTCATTATGAATTTTGGGATGCCACATCTTCAATTTGCATCTTCTGGAAACTAAAATCCTTCCCATCAAATTTGTCGATTCTCACTCTTACATCTTATGTCACCATCGATTCGCTTCAACTTAGCCAAGCCTGGCTCTGATATCGCTTGTTGCGATAAGGCGAGTGATCAAATAATAATATAGATAAAAGAAGAAAATAAATCAGACGCCTGATTTACGTGGTTCAATCGTAAAGACCTACGTCCACAGGGAGAGCAGCAGCGAATTTCACTATAGATCAAGCGATACAAGAAGATTACACACTCAAGTTACTCAAACACTCTCTCGGTTTTTCCCAAACTCCAATTTAACCCCAAACACAAGTGTTTATAAATAAACAACTCATTTTAGTATAAATTCATAGCACAAAGTTACTGTGCATTCAAACTCAAAATACAATGCTCTACGTACACCTGGTTCACGTACGTACGAAATTGCGTATCTCTTTAAGCTTCTTGCGGAGGACTTGCGGCTTCGTTGATTGATAAACGTGCGCCTACATATGTAGGGTTCGGCCGCAATTTTCAGAAGCCTGAAAGAAGACCTGCAAAGTTTTACTTTTATACGTGTGTGTGCCTAAAGTCAAAAGTTTGACCTTGGGTCCCACCAACTTTGATTCTTCACGTGCAGGGCTTCAGCAGCTTCTTTCTTTCTGTTAAAATTGCAACGGCATCTTTCACAAAGAAAAAGAAGACTTCGGCAACTTCACTCCAAAAAGGGAAAATTCCTCTTTTAATTATTCCCTCCTTTGTGCAGTTTTAAGGAGTCCAGGGAATTGCATTTTTGCAAACGCTCAAACTCGAGTCATAATTTAACAGAAATAAACCTATGCTTTTTCATATTGTGGAGATAAGAATGACGTATCAGGACACATTTATGCTACTCAACATCATTTTCTTACAAGATAATAATGTTACTTTTATTCGATTGATGACATCCGTCTTTGACCGCCGGTAATCTTCCTGTCCCCGGCTACCGGAATAGCTAAGCTGCGAGCTCAAATGATACCTTTCAATTTCTCGAACAACAGCTCTGCCTTAGCTGGTTCTAGCATCGCCACTCCATGATAATCGCCTTCGCCGCCGAAAAGGCCCACCCCTTCCATGCCCTTCGCCTCCAGCTCTACTGCCAACTCCCTCTACTAATCTATCACTGAGTCTCCCCCACCGCCGGCCACCACCACTTGCCACCCCAGCTTTTTAATCCTCTCCCACTCCTCTGATCTCTCCCCAGCCGTTGGGTTGCAATACTTGTGGTCCTGGTCAGCGCCGGCCGACAGCACCAGCTCCCATAACAGGTCGGCCCCGTTCACTAGCATGCTGGGGTTGTTGAACAGCCTCACTTCTGACTTTGTCCTCCGGAACCCACCGGAGAAGGGGTGGTGCAAGATCAGGCCTCTGATCACCAAAGGCTCTAGATCGGTTGTGGCAGAGCATGCGTGCAAGCCCAACATGGTACGCGATGTTCCCGCCGACGCTCGTACCCATCAGGTAGCACTGTGAGAAGTCAACGCCCTCGCGAAGCCACTCCTCGTCGCTGGTCCTGACCTAGTGGAGGGCCTCTAGGAAATCGTTCTAGGCCGCGGGGAGGCAGTGCTCCGGAGTGCCGCAGTAGCTGGCAGAGACGACGATGGCGCCAAGCTTGGCTACCATGAGGGAGCAGAAATTGTGGTTTATCACGGAGGACGGTGAGCAGAATACAAAACTGCCGCCATGGTAATACACGATGAGGGGTAGTTTTTGGTTGGGTTGTGGTGATGGGCGAGGCATGTCAATCCGGGCCCAAGTATTGTGGGTCGGGTTGACTAGGACATCCTTGGTGCGGACGGCGAAGGGCTGGTCGGGATTGGGCACGGCGGGGGTAGTTGGATCGTCGATGCCACGTGCGATCGTGCCGTCTGGGTTGAGGACAATTTTGAGGTAGTCATAGGCGTCGACAGCTGGAGCTGGGTCAAGATCCGGATGTTGACCGGCCATGTTTGGTCTGCTCGAGCTCGAGGTGGGACTGAAGAAAGAAATGGGGAAACAGTTATTAATACCTTGAAGTCAACGATTATACTTCTCCCGTCTTCCCTTGCAAGGTCATCTTTTAGGGGCGCCCAAGAGCCATCGTGATTTCTCAATAATGGAGTTTCTTGTTAATCCTCAACACTTAAAGACAGCTTAGACAAGGACACAACAACTAATTCAACACTTCACTACATTTATAAAAAAGATTATGCAGCGTTGATGTCATGATGTGAGAACGAAAAAAATAATACTTATAGAAAGGATAAAAAGAACATCCATCTCAGCTTATCGTAACAAAAAAAAAATTATACAAATTATCTATAAACTTTGACTCAATATGTAATGTGATTTCAAAACTTTTAATTTGTTTAATATGATCTATGAACTTTAGCCCAACATGTAATGTCATTCCTAAACTTTTAAATTATTCAATGTAGTCTCTAAATTTTCGATACTTATTCAATTTAATTTACAACTAAAATAAATATATTTAATATTGTCTCTGAACTTGTTCTTTGTGGATGTTCGAGTTATCTAAAAAAGAAGTCAAATGCAGTTGAGTGCGACGGCCAAGATAAGGATTTACATACATATATTATTGGCTCACCTGTCTGTTTCCCAATTCTTTCTTCAGTCTCACCTCGAGGAAAGCAAACATGACCGGTCACGGTTCAGACTCTAATTCAATCACAACAGATGATGGCCGTGACTTACCTCAAAGTTGTGCTTGGCACGATCACGCGCCACCTCAACGATCCAACTACCCCACCATGCCCGATCCCAACCGCCCCTTCACCGTGCTCACCAAGGGTGGTTCGAGTGGGCGTTTTGGGCCATGATAAGGATCGGGCCAGCTCGAGCATCGTCAGCTTGGTTGTGATTGACTTGGTTGGGCAGGGCCGAGTGATGTTGTGTGGGCCATCATGAAACTAGCTCAACTCTTAAATAGACTTATATAAAGGATCAAGCGTAGGGTTAATGACACAGCTAAGAATAAATCACATAGGTCCAACAAATGGTGCAGTATCACATATAGGTTATGTTATTATTTTGATATTGCGATCCCACTTTTTCTTGTCTCATGTTTTTTCCTAGTCACTTCAGTTATTACACGCCTTTGCCTCTTCATATCTTTGAGTGATGACAGTCAACTCTTCCTATTAATGTGAATATTATAGTTAATGTAATTAATTGCGTGATAATTATCACATTTCACATCCCATCATTAAAGTGCAACATTGATGGAAGGATGTTATAAAAGCTAAGAATGAAATATGGGAAATAGATTTAAGCTAAGCTCTCTTGTAAAGAAAAACACACCATCAAGTTGAGAGAGAATATTGGATTAATAGTGCCCTTTTTTCAAGTCAAAATTTTGCGAATTCAATTCTGTCTGAGTTTACCAATGAAATTGAAGATCAGTTACAATTCATGTAATCCGTGTTTGATTCTTTTATGCTTGGATTTATGTTCTTTAATGTATAATTAGATAATACTTCGTTTTATTATTTGGTATCAGAGCCATCATGATACATTTGCCTTGGTGTTTTTTTATTCGCAGGGTATCAATAAATTAAAAAAAAATAAATTGTTTTAGCTGTTCGCATGCACTATATATATTGTAAGTGAATTTAGTAACTGTTTTGCGTGCTATTTAGTCATTGGTACTTTGTACATTGGTATTTTCTTAAAATTACTATTTAGTCACTATATAATTCTCCGCTTGCGACTTTCTAGAGGTATAGAATTTAAATGCACTATTTTGGTAATAATTTAATTACTGTGTGGTCACTGTTTGCAGAATTTTATTTTTTTGTGCATGAATTTAAATGTCTAGTAATTAATATATATCTTAATTTATTAGAGATTAACCACCACATCTTGGATTATATTAAAATATATATTAAGAGTCTCTAGATCATATGTATAAAAATGACAATAATTGTGATTAATACATTAACATAATGAATTTTATCCCATAGGAACTTTTTATTATATTAATATGATTAATTAAGATAAAATAGCATATTATATTTCTTAATTTACCCATGGAAATTAAGGAAAGGAACATAATTTGACAGTTCCTTCATAGAGAATTATCAATCTATTTAAATTAGAAACTTAGCTCACAGGTAGTTTTTATATGTTATTTGATTCATAGTTTGCAACATGATTTACATTGGTAAAACATGATGTATATTTATTTGCCTCAAATTTTGCAACATAAGTATTTATTTTTATTATGCAGTTTCACAACCTATGAATATTTATGATTTCAAAAGCGATGTTCCCAAATTGAATAGTGACAAATATAAAGTTTTGAAGGAATTAATCAACCTTAATGGGGGTGCATAGAATTGACTATGCTAATCGAAAAGATGAACAACTTGTTCTTGCTGATACTAGCACTCAAGCTCAAATTGCTCTTTACAGGCAATGGGAGTGGTACAACCGCCTCAATAAAATGTTCATAAGGACTAACATTTATACTAGTATTTGTTGTTTAGTTGTTTAGCATAGCAATGCATTAGCATTGTTGAAGGCTATTGATACAATATTTGAGACTTCAAAAAAACATATACCTTAACCCCAATTTTGAAGTTTTTATCTTTAAAGCTCACTATTATCAGAAGTGTGTGTCGGCATATTGTGAAGATGAGGGATGTTGTTGCTCAGTTGAAGAATGTTGATATCGAGATATCTGGATCCTTCCTTGTGTACCACATTCTAAACACTCTTCCACAATAACATGCATCTTTCAAGATCTCTTATAACACGTAGTAAGTACAGTACAAATGCCAATACTTTCGTATGGTGCTCACTTAAGTACCAATTTTTTTTTCACTCACTTGAATGCCACAAATTTGAAAAATCAATCTCTTAAGTGCCACTTCTGATTTGACCTGTTGGAAAAGCTATTGTGGCATTAAATAATATTAAACTTGCCAACGTGTCTCGCTGATGAGTTGAGTCAGCAAATGAGACGATAAATGATGTCATTCACCCATGTAATTATAAGAAGTGAAGTAGCTCACAAATTGGGGCAAAATCCCAATTTCATTCTTCATGAACCCTAACCCTAACCCTAACCTTCGACCCGCAAACTCTCTTTAATTTTAAGACAAATCATCTCATCAAATTCACAATGGGGAGCAAAAGCAAGAGAAGCGGCTCATGAATTTTCGAATAAAGTGAAGATGAAAGTTAGTATTTATGGTCTTACCAAAAAAAAAAAAGTCAGTATTTATGCTTTTGTGGACTACGAAGTCCGACAAGAGTTTATTGGATTAGAGAAAATCCTTGGAGAAGGTTCTATGGATGCACTAAGTATAAAGAAGGCTTCAATTGTGAATATTTCAAGTGGGTTGATGTGGAATTTTTGAATTGAGTAACGGAGGTAATCTTGGAGCTCCTTCAAGGATAACATTGATTTGCACTTGTAATGAAAGATGAGTTGGATGATGCCAACTCTACGTAAGCAGAAATAAATGATCCGAATCTTTGGTGAATCATTTGAAAAATGAAGTTTTAAAGATGAAAATTCAAAGAGATATTTATCTAGTGTTGTTTGTCTTAATGTTATTGGGTTTGGTTTGGCTTGTGATTATATGTAATCCTAGTAACAATAAGCAGTTATTGAGTCTACCGAAGTTGAAAAAACAATGAAATGTGTTATTGTATTTGGTACAATGACTTTTTTTTTTCAAATGATATATGTGGGTGGGTTACTGGTTTTATGTTGACTTGAAGGTTGAATGACCTGGTGAATTTTGGTGGATATTGTGTTTTTTTATGCAATTTGAGTTCTGTTGTTGATTTATACAAAATATAGATGGCTTGACCGACTTGCAGTAGCTACAACAAGAGAAAGGGATGGTTTTGCATTTTGTAGTTGGTTTTGGTTTTTCTACATATGTTGAAGGACAATTAAAGTTTCAAATAACTTTAGGAATGATCATTTGAGTGCCGAAAAATCTTTTAAGTGAACACTTTGGTTCATCAACTTTTTTAAAATTATAACTTAGGTTCCTTAACTTTTTTAAAGTGATGACTATGATTCCTAAAATTTTTAATTAAGTTATTGGTTTCACTTTTGTCAAACACATATTGCATCATTTAATAACTTAAAGCAGATTATCATTCTATAACAACAACATATAAAATAAGACGTTTTTTTTTTAACAAACACCATCAGTCATGACATGATTTAACCCAAAATAGCATTACACCATACATATTACACCAAAAGGTCTTTTACATCAACATTGATGTAACAATAATCCGAAACAAAATAATCTCAACCGCCTTATTAATTCAAGACAAAACAACACTCTTGTTAAGCACCCGTCCATTTAAAATGCAATAATAATCTAAAACAACTAATAATGTTGCTAAACACATCACTAGCCAAAATACAATAATAATCTCAATCGCCTTACAACAAAATCCTAAAATTTTAGACATTGACACCTAATAATAGACATAAAAACACTTCATTTTTTCTTCTTCAATGGCTTCATTTGATTCATAAGTCTTGTACTCTTCCGAACTAGAACTCTAGGTACATTATTTACTTATGTACCTTTTTCTCACCATTTTATATTTTGGAAGATCCTTTTTTTTTTTTTTTAGCTTCAAGTGCTTCAGTATTGCCTATTGTTGAAGTTTTTGTAACTGGTATTAGCACTGTCGTAGAAGGTTGTGAATTCCCAAGATCATTTATTTGAGGTGGACTTGATGTTGAAGTCTTCTTCGATGCCTATTTTCGAGTTGCCTTCTGCTTTGGAGCTGCCATCGGTTGCTTCTTCAATTGTGTTCAAGTTACCATTATTTGGTTTATCAATTCTTGCCCTTGGCTTTTTCTTGTAAATTCAGTCAATTCTTGATTTGGTCCTCTTTGAGATATCAACACTACCAAACTTCCCAAAAGCTACAATCATATAAATTTCATTAATTACCATGTCAAACAAATTGAATACATTAAATGCATAACAACTAAAAAATTGACATTGAAAATTATCATACCAATATTCATATTTGTAAACAATCCATTGCCATATTCTCTTATCTTTCTCCCAATTGCACCATATGTATGTTATATTGCAAAATTTTCAAAAACTAAGATATTTTTACTTTTTTCTTTTTCTAACATGTAAAATGACATAACAAAATATGAATTTATTATGTGAAGAAGTACATGTAATAGCAATAACTATGACAAATATCTTACATGATATTTACTTGTCTTTTATACACTATTGGACTTAGTTAGTCTTGTAATTGGTTCTGCATTACTTTCTGTGTTGATCAAACTTGTTTCTGCATCACTAGGTTATGTTGTCATTTGTTATTGTTGCTATTATTACTTTCCAGTTGGATAACAAGTCTTATTGTGCCATGTCTTATAGCAATGTGAGTACTGAACCATTCCATTAGACCTGCTAATTGTATTCATGCTACTCTCAATTTCCTATCTTTTTTTTTCTTTTTAATTTGCCAACTTGCTTCTTTAATGGTAGAGGCTACAACATGAATTGGTATGCTGCAAGAGAGTTGTTATTTTTTGTCATGGTCTTCCACATAATCCTTTAAATTGAATTGATTCAATTGTATGGCACAAATTGCATGTAAGTAAGGTATTCCACTTAACTTCCATGCTCGATAGGAACATTTTTTCTCTTCAAATGAACAACATACTTATCGCCATCTTCCATGATCTCAAATCCATTGTCCCCATTACGAATTGAATGATAGAACATATTAGCAGTAATGTTATCTTCCAATTTTTTTGCAATCTTGAGCCCATATTATCTAAGCCACTTTGAACATTTACTCTATGTTTTCACAATCTTGTTATCATCATAAATTTGATGTCTTCAAATATACTAACAATTAATTTGCACCCGGCTTTTATAATCCTACCGTTGAAAGTCTCGGAAAGGTTGTTGTCAACACTATTGTACTTAAATTTCTCACTAAAAAAAGCTCTATGAAAATTTTTTGTTTTAATTTGGAACAATGTTTGATAAGTTTCAGTTGATAATGCATGTAGAGCTTATTTGTGAATTTTGAAATCTACCATATTTGAACTCTTTGCAATCAATCAAAACTATTTTTGCAATTGATCATCTTTATATTTTTTTCGCCCAATTTGCATATATATGCCGAGCACACATTCTATATTCGGTATATTGCATCAGCTCGATTATGGTTGGAACAAATTTTTGTAAAATCAACAAACATTTGTAAATTACATGAATGAAATGGCAATATATAGTGATATTAGCAAAACCAGTAAACATTACTAGTATCTTTTGCTTATCACTTCTAAATGCTAAATCTCTTCCATTAGTTATTCCAAAATCAGCTATCAAATTTTTCAAAAACTAGAACCAATTGTCATTGTTTTCTATCTTTCCATTAGTTGTTTCCATCTCTCTCGACAGTACCAATAATTCTCTATTGCATAACACATTCAAAAAACACCCAACTAATCCAATCACTTTTCTACAACCAACTAAAAATCACTTTCCACATGCATCAAAGCATATGTACATCTTATCAAACTATATCCCTTGATCAAGCAAGGGATTTTCCACAACTTCTATATAAATTATGTTAAGTGGATTTTGTAACCTACATTCCATAGCATAGTCTCAAATCTTTACATGTTCTTTTTTATAAATAACCATCAACGTATTTATAACCTTGTACTAAGTTCATTTGCATTGATTATGAGAAATATTTACATATACTTACTCTTTTACTAGTTATGTCAATTGAGTACCTTTAATGTTTGGCATTGCTTTGATGATGTTGAAAAAGTACTTAGCAACCACACATTAGTCACTTTTTATTTTTTATTTTTAAACATAATACTACATGTATGCTTCTTTTGAAGTGACCGAATATGGAATGAGACACTTTTGTTTCTCAATGCACCATATATTATCCATGGACGATTGACTTGTGCACACTTCGCTTTAACAAGTTTATTGGTATTTCTAACATATATAATATTTCATTATTGAGAGATTGAGCACCTCAATAGCATCTCTGAATTGCTTGGCATTATCAAATGTCATTGATACACAAAATGTAGCATTTATACCAATTTAGTCATAAGAATGATATTGACTTCCCCCTTTATGTTGCGTTACACCATCTTCATCATCATCCTCATGGTCGACGCTGTTATTACAATAACTTTCCCCATATATTAAATAATCACCATCAATTATAGGAGCTTTTACATCTCTATTTACTGCACTGCCTTCATTCATTGGCATAAATTGTGCTTTTCTCATTTATTTGAATGTCCTGACCTATTCCGTTACTTGTGTGATATACTCACCGTCAACATCACTTATGCAAATAGTATACACAAATGTTTCATCATTTTTGTCATTGAACAATGCAATTTCCTAAGAGTTTGGGGTTATTTTAGTTGATTCTTCAACAAGTGTATCTTCACCATTAGATATGCCGCAAGTATCCTTAAAATACTAAAATATCTCTAACACAGATCATGTATGCAAATCTACAGTATACTTTACTCTCACATGTCCATCCAAAATAGCTTCAACACTAGCTTGGGTTTCAATAGTAGTTTCCAATACTGTTTGCTCATCTTTTTTATCGCAATTAAGTTTAACATATACATAAATATCATGAGCATACAGAAAAGGGTAAACAAGATCCCTCACCCCATTATTGTCATGCAAATATATTAAATTATCTTTAAGAGACTTAATAGGTACCTGTTAATAAAATTTCCCTATTTTGCATCTCAATCGGTTTACTATATCCCTTCTAAAATTTATAAATGACAATTCACTTATACTGACAAGAACAAAAGTGACTTGCCCACCAATGTTGTCACGACCTGACCCTCCGAGCACGTGCTCATCCTTCCTTGATTGATATAATAGCGATGTCCCAGGACGCATCACCGACTCATTCATTATAATATACGCATGCGGAAGCAGATATAAATCCCAATATAATAAAACAATGGGATGGGAAAGCAACAACTTTTTCAAACCAAAACAAACCTTTTATAGTAAGCAGGTTTATTCACAACATCAGGTCGCTTACAAAAATATCGGCTTAATCAAAAAGGAACTGTCCTATGACTAACTAGCCAAACAAGTTTGCCGATTCTATTTCTTCCACATTCCCAGACTTCGGGACTTCCGGCTCTACACGATCTTCACCTAGGGATATGAAAATGTGATCCTATAATGAGGTGAGACTACATCTTAGCGAGTTCTACTTCCTAAAACCCGATTAGGAAGAAAATTACGCCCTAAAGGCTGCCTAAATACAATCAGGTGTCAGATGACTTACCTTGGTCTCAGTTCATTCCTATAAGTCAATTCAAATAATATATATTGACAATTATATCACTCAATCAAATCAGATTAAATCATCAATCAATCGACCTAGTCAATTACATGTCATCACGACCATCTCTTAGTCAGCCCATTCAATACTATCTATGAATCCGATCAAAATTCAGGATTCCTTAATCAAAGTGAAATATATAGAGAGTATTATCCTATCTCCAGATGACATATAAAGCTATCAAGCATATATGCATAATGTTCTATCTCTGAGATGACATATAGAGTCATTGAGCCATTATAACATACCTTTACATAACGTTCTATTTCCAAGACAACATATAGAGTCATTGAACAGTTATAACACATTGTTTTTTCTCAAGATAACATATAGGGTCATCGAGCTATTGAATCATACTGTCCTATCTCAAAGATGATAGATAGAATCACTAAGCCAGTACGCAAGCAGTTCCCTCTCAAGATGATAGGAGAGTCATTAAGCTATAATAGTATAACGTCCATTCTCCAAAATGACATACGAATCATCGAGCCATTATAGTATTTTGTTATGAAGATACAATTAGTTTTACCATTTTTATCATACTTGATAAAAATACACGTGTGAGTACACGACCAGCCTCAGCCAAAATATAAGGTTTTTGCTTTTAGACCTCCCCCTATTTTCAGCAGTCCCAAAATAGATTTTTGGGGGATAAGTACACTAATGGTGCCATAAGTTGTGTACAGCGCTCACTTTGATGCCCAAATTTTCCGTCGGATCACTTAAGTGCCAAAAAATTTGAAAAATGCTCACTTTGGTGCCAATGCCAATCTGATCGGCTGGAAATCCGACATGGCCTTTTTTTTTAATTAATTTCTTATGCTGATGTGACTCGCCGGAGTTTCCTTCGATCACTTAGGCCTTCAAACAACGTCGTTTTAGCGTCCTAACACCAAAATGACATCGTTTGGTGTCTCCCCCAATTCAAACCCTAAATCTTGACAGCCCCTGCGCTCGGCGGCCGCGGCTCCAACCCCGACCCCGACCCCGACCCCGACGATGGCCACTTGGCGGCCGCAACCTCGACCCCGACCCCGACCCCAACCCTGACCCCAACCTCGACGACGGCCACTCGGCAGCCAAGTCGAAGGCCGTGATCTAGCCGGTGCTCAGGGAGGCCGCCGACGAGTGCACCACCATTGATGTCTCTCTCTCCATCTCCGATCTCCCCGACGAGTGCCTGGCCTGCGTCTTCCAGTACCTAGGCTCCGGCAACTAGGGTTGGTGCTCCCTTGTATGTTGTCGAGGGCGTCCGAACAGCACTAAGCAATGGCGGCTAAGCGAGCGACAGCGACCCAGCAATGGCGGAGGCTGAGTGACGATGACTGAGCGAGTTAGGTCAGAAAAATCCCCAAATGAGTTAAACAACGTCGTTTTTGTGAAGCCATCCATGTAGGATAGTGAAACGATGCTGTTTTCTTAAGGAGGACTGAAAACGACGTCGTTTGAAGGCTTTGTCGATTTTTTTTTTTAAAAAAAAACCACGTAATCATTTTGGCTATAATCTTTCGCCGGTGGCCAGAATCTTTTGCTGGTGGCACCAAAGTGTTCATTTTTCTTTCAATTTGGCACTTAAGTGATCTGACGGAATCTTTTAGCACCAAAGTGAGCGTCGTACACAACTTATGACACCATTAGTGTACTTATCCCTATTTTTGGCGCTATAGACCAACACTTGGTAATTTTCCACTTAATTACCACAATTATTAATTTTTTTGAAATTAATACCCACAAACACTAATCACAATCAATTTGCACAATCAGGTACTCACTTAAAGAGCACCACTGCGATCAGCACGAAATTCCGGCCACCAACTATCCTAGGTTAATTTTCGAAAAATAAATGATCAATTAAATAATTACGGAAAATATTAAATAAATACAATAAATGCATACTTAGGCCCATAATGCCTAATTATATGTCGGAACAAGCCCGGAAAATTTTCGAGACTCGTTAAAAAAATAATAGAACATGTCTACTCGCTAATTGCTTAACTAACTACCTAATATGCATTGGCAGATAATTAAATTAACTAATATAATATAATCTATCCACCTAAACCATGCTTAATTAATATAATCAACTCCTAAGTACAATTAACATACTAAGCGATGATTAGTGAGTTAAACTCATTGGTTTAATGCGAAAATCGGAACATCGCGACGGTGGCATGACGGCGACCAAAACTCGAGTTGTGGTAGTGCCAATAGGCTTGGACCGGGCCTAAAATTGGCCCAACAAATCTCAACCCAAGCTGAGATTTGCTCTTGATTTGGGCGGGACCCAAGTTGGGTTGAACTGCTGGGCTCTTGGGTCAAATTGTGGGCTTGCTAGACTGAAGCAAAGAAGCAGCAATTTGTTGGGCTAAACTTGGATTCTCAAGTGGGCTGATGGGGTAAAACTTGTTGCAGAAATCACGGAGATGCTGGGCTGGTCCATGAGCTGGGCCGAGCGAGGATGGGTTGAACAAAGAAGCAACAAGGGGGACGCTGGGCTTCGGGCTTCGCTACTCGGGTCAACTGGGCTTTGCCGGTTGACTATTGAAGACATGTGGACGTGGAAGCGGCGAAGTCGATGGAGCTGAGGGAGACACGGCGTTAGATGAGGTCTTCAGTGGAGATGGACGAAGGCTTGGTGGGTTGAGCTGGCGGTCGAAGAAAAGGAGCTGCTGCTGACAGTCGTTGACGGCGTGTAGACGTGGCCGAAGCTACTGGAGTCTTCGGGCAGCTGCAGGGAGAGATGAACCGAGGGGCAGAAATGGAAGCAAGCTGGTGGGTGTGCGAAGGTGGCAATGGAACGAGTGGAGATTGCAGTCAACTTTGGGGCTTTAGTTTGATGTTGGGTTGATTGGATGCGTGATAGCATGGAAGAGGAGCAGAATCATTAGTGGATGGTTGTCTCGAAGGAAATGAAAAAGAAGACAAAGCTGCTTGGGAAATGGTAGAGGTGTTGGCGGAGAGAGAGAGAGAGAGAGATAGAGAGAGAGCTGCAGTGGTCGACGCAAATGAAGGAGAAACCAGAATAGATAGGGGCGGTGAAGGAGGGGAAGACAATGACAGGAGGGGCAATTGGAATTTGTTTGCTCAAAAGGATTGGAACAAGGGCAAAGTCCACAAATATTATCCCTTACATTTATAGCTTTGTTCCTTATTTCTTTCTAGAAATAAAATCCCTTAATAATCCAATTTGAATCCTAAAGTTGCTGCCCCATGCCAAATTTCGAATTTCACTAAGCTTGGACTTCAATTTCTTCGCAATTTTCTCCAAATCGAGGTCCAATTTCATTGAAGAAAAATCCTATACAATTTTCTGTAAGTCCTCAACACTCAAAGGCTCGGCTTGGAAGTCCAAATTCCCTTTAATTTGGCCCATCCAAATTTTCGCTAATTTTCCGCAACACCGAATTGATTTTCCTTAAAAATCTCAGAATCTCTGAAAAATTTTCGGAAGATGAGTCAACATTTCTAAAATGATTTGTGACACGACAGAACTTTCAATTTCTGAAATCAGATTCAAATTCACAGCTAATTTCAACCTGGTGTGATTTCAGTGTGACTTAGTCTACTAGGTAGCATTTATGAATTTTTAGTGCAATTGACCCGTGATCGATTTATCTTGAGTCACATCATACATTTTCGATACATTGACGACTCTCGGTTGTCGTGAAAATCTCGAGATTTCAAGTATGGGCACAGGGTACCAAAACGACAGAAAAATTAGTCTAGTGCCGATCGACAAGAATGTTGCAATCTTGTGGAATCACCCACACTCTGATCACCTATCTCAGTCAAATTGACTTATTTCCGGTCTCTGATAGACTTTTGATTGTGCTGTAATGACCCTTGCAGATTAGCACAATCAAATAGTCGATTCCTAGTCGAATTATCAAGTCCAATTGCATTTAGATTCCTTAATTGCTTCCCCAGATAGTCCAGTTATCTCGTAAATGATCAGCTCAGAGAATAGCACCATTGGCACGTTGATGAAAGGTCGGATTTATTAAATCGAAAACAAATTCTGAAAATTTAGGTTGTCACAAATGTATTCATTCTCTTCCCGAGTAATCCAAAAATTTACTATAGCAAACTTTAATAGGCCCACTTGTATCGCCCATGTTAACACAATACAAAATACAATAAAATTTATTTCTATATTAGGGAACCACAACATAAATAGAAAATAATAGCAATCGGTCCCCACAACTCAAGCAAATAATAATATTAAATTGGACCCTACAACCACAATAAACAATCAGTCTTCACATATCAAGCAAATAACAATATTAAATCAGTCCCCACAACCACGATAAAATATTTTCACTATTGGCCAATGGATAATAAATGACAAAATTAAAGCACGAATGAAGTAAAGTACTCATCTTTACACTGCTCGAACCCCCAATATTTGCCCTCCATTATGTCGCATTTTTCCACACTTTGACTCTGTCAAACAACACCCAATTCACTCACATTGTCGGTTAGTCAACACAAAACAACAAAAACCACTAATCTTTACTCTTTGTTGACAATGATTCTCCACATCATAATCCCGAACTTTTCCCTTTAAGTTGTTGCATTTTTCAGTCTCTGTCCAACGAGTAAGGATGACATGCAATAGTAAACTCGAAGCCCTAATTTGCGATTTCAGAGACAAATCACAAAGGGGTTTTAGGCGTGCTGAAATTTAGTGTGGGGTCGATGAATCAATATCGAGTCAATGAAGTGGGGGGGTCAATGAAGATGCAATTTTGGACAGAAACCCTAATTTTGTGAATAGGGTTTGAAATCAAAGAGAAAGAGATCTTCAACCTTGTCTAAGATGAGAAGAGAAATGATGTCATTTTTTGTTGTTGCGCGAAGAGAAACGATGTTATTTCTCTTGAGAGAGAGAGAGAGAGAGAGAGAGAGAGAGAGTGCTTGTATGAAATAATGCCATTTTAGGCAAAAGAAATGATGTTGTTTCCATTAAAGAGGAACTCCACTTGTTTTTCTAAATAACCAGTCGGAATCGAAAATTTCGGCTTATTTTCCTAAATATCCATGTCATAATCGAAAATCATTAAAAAAAAATGGAAAATCAATAAAAAAATCCATGTTGGACGTTTGACTAGAAATAACATTTAGGTGAGTAATTTTACTTCAATTTGGCACTTAAATGAGTGAAAAAAAAAGTTTTGGCACTTAAGTGAATGCAGTACGAAAGTATTGACATTTATACTGTATTTATCCCCTTATAATACACATAACAATAAATGATCAATTAATAAACTCATAACCATGTGTACTCAAGAAGAATGGATGTTACTTATGGAATTGGAAAAGAGTGTTCATTTGATAATGCAAGGAAAGAGTAAAGGGCAGGGCAAGACAAGAAGAAAGGAAATGGTAAAACACCCCCCTCCCCAAGCTAACATAAAGAAGGAATCCAAATGCTTTTTCTATAAAAAGATAGGGCATACAAAGAAGGGTTGTGCCAAATTTAAGGCTTGATTTGAGAAAAAAAAAAAAAGTAATCCAATCTTACATGTTTTATGAATCTAATATGATTAATATAAGTCATAACACTTGGTAGATTGATTTTAGTTCTACAATTCATATTTTGAATTTTTTAAAAGGTTTTTCATAAAAACCAATGGGAAGTAAGTAGTGCATCCAAGAAAAAAAGATGAGTTCGCATATGGGAGCTATTTGGGACATGCATATTAGTTCTAAGCCGTAGTTTTTTTTTTTTTTGTGAATTTGGAAATTAGCTTTTATATTCCAAGTTTCTCTATAAATTTGATTTTAGTTTCAAGACTTATATCATTAGGTCATTTCTTTAATTTCTTATATGCAACCTTTGATTTATCTTTTTAATATGATATAGTTGGGAATTATATTTTGTTTAATTGTCTTTTTTTGTATTAATATACAAGATAATGCCTTTTATGATGCCATGCATGTTTATAATAATGCTGGTATAAAACAATATGTTGTGAAGGAAGATAGGACATACCTCCATGGAAAGAATTAAATGATCAGTAATTAATGGAGTACTTAGAACTTTTGGATTTTACTAATTATGACACTTATGTGGATTGTATAAAAGGAAAACAAACCAACAAGATAAAGAAATGTGCCAAAAGGAGTACAGAGATATTAGAAATCATACATACAAACATTTGTAGTCCGGATTTGGACTCGTATGGTTAGAAGTACTTCACCAGTTTCATAAACAATTACTCGTATTTCGTGTATCTCTACTTGCTTTATAATAAGCTTGAAATATTAGATATATTTAAGGTATTTAAAACCGAAGAAGAGAAACAAAATAGGAAGATCCAATAAAGCGGGGGGGGGGGGGGGAATATTATGATAGGTACATTAAAGACGGACAAGTACCTAGTCCATTTGCAAATATAATGATAGATACATTGAAGATGGACTAGCACATCGATATCAAGTATTTAGCCATATAAAAATTGTCACTTTCACTAAATTGATAATTCTTTATCCTTTAACTAAAAACACAACATTATAAGAATCATGTAATTAGGATGAGGCTTGGTCCTATCATGTCATTTTTCATCGTATGGGAAATTTTTTTATGGAACTCTTATTCATTTATAATGTTTTTCTCAATTTGGGGGGTGTGGACATCGCAAGTGTCACGACTTGGCACAAGAGAACACTTAAATGTTAAAAGTTAAATATATATACTTAAGTACCAGAATCAAAAAAGAATCGAATACTTAAGTGCCAATCGCGAGAAATTCCAACCAAACAACTTACGTGGCATTTTTTGGTGCCTTTTTTTTTTTATAGACATGGCAATTTTTTTAAAAAACTTTCGACGTTAGTAAAAAGCCCTCATATAAAATTTTAATATAAATATTAATTAAAAAAATTTTAAAAAAATGAACAACATGTTTGACAAGGGCCTCCACAGCCCTTGCCACCGCCATCCCACCATTATCGGAAAGGGCCAGCGACTATGGGGCGAGGGTTGGCCGCTTTTGCCCACCATTGGCTAGTAGTCGACAACCTTGGCCAACCCTCTTCTAAATCTAACGAGGTTAGCGGCCAACGGCCCTTGGCCCCTTTGGGCAAGGGTCGGTGATCCTCACCTTAGATCTAGGTGAAGGCTTACAAGCCCTCGCCGGCCACTACCTAGAGGCCAAGAACCCGGCCAACCCTTACCCCACCATCATTGATCCTTTCTGACGATGGTGAGGCGGCGACGATGAGGGTTGTGGAGCCCCTTGCTGAACCTGTTATTCACCTCCTTTTTTTTAATAGTTTAATTTTTTTAGTTTATTTTTAATTGATATTAAATTAACAAGTTTATGGGAAAGATGATGTTATTTTGCACGTTCATTGCTAAGTAAGCATTTTGGTGAACCACGTAGATCACTAATATTATTAAAATAAGTTATGTTGAATTTCCGGTTACTCTTGTTGGCATTGACACTTAAGTGTCCTAATTTTTTTTTTTTTGTAAAAAAGTAACACTTAAGTGTACTTTTTGGAAATTTTGGCATTTAAGTGTCCACTCATGCCAAGTTTTGACACTTGCGATATACTTTCCCCCTCAATTTGGTGTACACATGCACTTATTTATGAGAATAACAATTATTTTGGGACTTGACATAATATGAATTATGTCATCACATATAAGCTGACATTAAATATATAGTGCATTACAATACATGGAAGATAATACTCGTTTTTAGAAGATCTATCATTTTGATTCATGTATTTTGTTTTTTTTTTTTCCTTTTAAGCATAAATTTTGTGTAGATTTGGTCTAATAATTTGTATGATGAAGATGTTAAATCAAGTGGGAGAATGTTATTATTTTGATATGATGATCCCACATTTTCTTGACCCATGATTTTTTGTAATCACTTCAGTTATTCCACGTTTTTCACCTCTTCATATTCTTGTGTAATAATTGACACCTCTTACTATTAATATGATTAATTACAATCAATGTAATTAATTATGTGATAGTGACAACTGTCAATTTTTCCTATAAATGTGATTAATTATAATTAATTACATTAATTATGTGATAATGATCACCTCTTTATATCCTTGTGTGATAACTGCCCACCGTTAGAGTAACAACCTTGATGGAAGGATGTTGTAGAAGCTGAGAATGGGATATGTAAAACATGCCTAAGCCAAGCTCTCTCGTAAGGAAAAACGCAAAATCGAATTGAGAGAGAACACTGGATTAGTAGTGCCCATTTTTTATTAGTCAAAACTCCGCAAAAAAGGCAGGCTATCGAAAGGTTGTATCTTATACTTTTGATGCGCTAAAGCTTTTACCTTTCATCGCATTGAACCAACAATGCGATAGAATCAAAGTGGTATGCCGAGAGCAATATTCCATAACTCGACTATAATATATGGTTTGTGCGACATGTATCAATTCAGAAATCTCCCGGAAGGTAGAAGCTGTTGATTCTAAAACTTAAGGACCATCTTGCCGACCAAAGCTCGGGTCCAAGAATTAATAGGCAATGCAAAAATCCTGGTTAAAGCCTTGGGGGTTTAGGACCGGGATCGGTCCTCCTATCGATGATCAGAACGGAAGAGAGAAGTGCAAAGTAAAAGCAAATGTGTATCATATCACTGTCTATTGCGGTTGGAAGCTTTTTTGCCTTTTTCAATGGCGGAGATGAGGATGATGTGTGAGAACACGTAATGCTACTCAAACTTCACTATCTTACGAGATAATGAGGTTGTTTTCATTCAGTAGATAGCATCCGTTTTTGACCGCAGTTTATCTACCCGTCCCCAGCTGCCGGAATAGCCAAGGCGCCCCCATGAAGGATACCTTTCAGTTTCTCGAGCAGCAGCTCCGCCTTAGCCAGTTCCAGTAACTCCTCTTGATGATAATCGCCTTCGCCGCCGAAGAGGCCCACCGTTTTTATGCCATTCGCCTCCAGCTGCGCTGCCAACTCCCTCTGCCGATCTATCGTTGGATCTCGGCCACCACCCACCACCACCACCCGCCACCCCATCGTTCTCATCCTCTCCCACTCCCCCAGTCTCTCCCCAGCCATCGGGTTGCAATACTGGTGGTCCCGGTCTGTGCCGGCCGGAAGCGCGAGCTCCCAGGATAGGTCTGCCACGTTCATCGGCAGGATTGGGTTGTTGAACAGCCTAACTTCCGACTCGGTCCTCTGGAGTCCGCCGAAGAAGGGGTGGTGCAAGATTAGGGTTCTGATCACCAAAGGCTCTAGATCGGCCGGGGTGGCGCACGCATGGAGGCCCACATGGTACGCGATGTTCCCCCCAGCGGCCGTGCCCATCAGGTAGCACCGCGAGAAGTCAACGCCCTCGCGAAGCCACTCCTCCTCGGTGGTCCTGACCCAGCGGAGGGCCTCCGTGGCGTCATCATAGGCCGCAGGGAGGCGGTGCTCCGGCGCGAGGCGGTAGCTGGGGGAGACGACGACGGCACCAAGCTTGGCCGCCATGAGGGAGCAGAAAACGTGGAATATCTCGTGGGCCGGGGAGGAGTATATGAAACCGCCGCCGTGGTAATATACGATGAGCGGCAGTCTCTGGTCAGGCGGGGGTGACAGGCTAGGCACGTAGATCCGGGCCCAGGTGTTGTGGGTCAGGTCGACCGGGACGTCCTTGGTGCGGACAGCGGAGGGCTGGTCGGGATTGGGGTCGGCGGGGATATCTACCACGTGGAAGCCGCGCGTGACCGTGCCGTCTGGGTGCAGGACAAGATTGAGGTATTTATAGGCGTCGAAGGCCGGAGCTGGATCGAGATCCGGATGCTGATCGGCCATGTTTTGCTTTCTGCTCGAGCTCGAGGTGGGACTGAAGAAAGATGTGGGAAAAACCGGTTCTTTATAGCCCGAGAAAAGTCGAAAGTCAAAAGCAGTCGAGGGCAACGGCCATGGTATGCATTTACGTACATACTTTTATTTATTTATTTATTTATTTTACAACATGCATGTGATGGCACGCCTGTTTATTTCCCATTTCTTCCTTTGGTCCCCACCTCGAGCAAAGGCAAAATACGGCCGGCCGCCACTGATGATGTTGATGATGCGCGTGACTAACCTCTAAGCCCTCACGCGGACCGCGAGGCCGTGCCTGATCCTGGCTTAACATTCACCAATGGCCCCACAAAGCTAAGTAGCATCGACACGTAATATGTCATTTTTAAAAAATAATTAATTCCAACATTTTGAGAAACGTTGCATATTAAGTAAATATTATTATTTTTAATTAATTTAATTCAAATTCATAAATAAATAAATAATGAAAAAGAGCCTATAATAAATTTATACTAATAATATTAATAAATCTATTCATAGGAAATTCAAAAGATATTCATAATTAATGCATATCCATTTTAAGGACGCGTTTCTAACTTTAACAAAAATTATTGATGAAACCAATGATTAATAAGAAATTAGAATCAACTTATTTAAATAAATCTATAACTTTCTACAATGATCAAATTTTATTTTTATTTAACATTTAGTGCTTTTTTTTCCAAAATCACTTTTTAGCCTCACTTATTTATTTTTCTGATAAAAAATAAAGAAAAAATCAATAGGAATAAATCACTCCCTCGTTTCCTTGAAGATGCCCACGTTTTCTTTTATTCATTTTTCCTCTTTTATTCTATTATAATCTCTCTCTCTCTCTCTCTCTCTCTCTCTCTCTCTCTCTCTCTCTCTCTCTCTCTCTCTCTCTCTCTCTCTCTCTCTCTCTCTCTCTCTCTCTCTCTCTCTCTCTCTCTGCACTTCATATTTTTCTTGAGATATTGAAATGCAAGTTCAAAGAAAAACGAAAAAGGGCCGCCGGAAAGTAATTTTCCAAAATAGTATGAATGTGATGAATTTCTCTCGTTTTATTTCCTGAATTTTCCTCCTCTCCCCCAAAAAGAAAATTATTTCTCATTTCTTTTCCCCAACCCTTGTCAGTCCCCCTCCTCCCCAAAAAGAAATTTTCCCCCTCACTCCTGTCAGGCTATCATTTCATTTCTTGAAAATTGTATGCTAAGTCCTATCAGAAACCCCATTTTTATTTATTTTCTACTCTTCTTGCTAAAATTAAAAAAGGAAGAAGCTCAAAAACCTAGCTACTGCCTCTTCCTCCTCGCACGACCCTCTTCCTCTCTCTCTTGGTCGCCTAACTTGCCTCACAATCGCTCGCCTTTGGCCCTTCCTTTTCCACAGTTATAGCCTTGCCTCCAACCCCCATCACGGGGTGCCAATTGCAACCCTCAAGATCATCTCGATCGCTTCTCTTCCTCTGGCCTTCCCTTGCAGTTGCGGCCTTGTCATTGATTGTGGCCTCACCTCATTCCTTCGCCCTTGCCTTCACCCTCCATCATCTTCTTCAATGATTCTCTCTCCCTTCGAACATGTGGACCCACCCTAGAAACTCATCATGCCTCAAACACACGTGTCGGAACGTGTTGGGAATAGTTGACATTGTGTCGAAAAATCCGACACGTGTTGACTGCGTAGCCAAGCGTATTCAAGCATATTGGACACAACGTGCTTCATAGCTCCAAGGACGGCTTGAGCAGGTGTTTTGGGCCATGGTGAGGATTGGGCTAGCCTAAGCTATATCTCGAGCATTGTCATCGGCTCAATCGAGACAGACCTAGCCGGGCCGAGTGATGTTGTGAGGGCCATGATAAAACCATAGCTCAACTCTTCAGAAAGGCCAACATAAAATGATTAAATTAAGAATATCAACATTGATTATGTGGTTTATCATTAGCATTACACATGGTTTGATCTTTGCTTGACCCGGTCACAATCACCCACAATATAAATGAAAGAGGAAAATTGTCTAAAAAGTCCTAAACCTATTACACTTTTGTCAATTTAATTATAAACCTTTCAATTTTATCAATTAAATCCTAAACCTTTTCACTTCTTGCCAATTGAGTCCATCTGGCTAATTTTAGCCAAAGACTACTGACGTAATCAATTGGCGCTAATGTCGTGCTTTTTAATAATATATTAATAATTTTTGTCCTATAAAATCACAAACTTTCACCCTTATCCCGAATGTGGTTCTCACCATTAACTCTCTATCTAAAGTCAACCTTGTTTTAGGAAAAAAAAATGGTTCTAATCATGAGCTTCGCAAACCTCATCCATGATGTCTCTTAGTAGACAGTGGTATACAGCTTTAGATTATGACAAAATGGGAAAACTTAGTAAGAGAAATTCAATTTGAAGATCTTTTTCCCTTATGACAATAAGGGAAAGTTAAGTGTGGGAGGCAATGAATAACTTCATCATTATTCTTCAAGCTATGACTCAGAAAATAAGACAATGAGTAGTGCTTTAAATCCAACTACAAGTGCACACGAATTTATTGCTAAGAACAATCAATGGTTTCTAAATTAAAGGGGGCCAGATTTGGGATTTAAATGAAAATTTTGATTTTTTTCAAAACAGAAAAAAAGTGGGGTCATAATAATTGTCCCTCGACTTAAGGCTGATGCTTTTTTAAGAAACAAAAGAAAGTTGAGGTTAGAATTGTCACTCGATGATGATGTTGATGATGATATTATTATTATTATTATTGTTGTTGTTGTTGTTGTTGTTGTTGTTGTTGTTGTTGTTGTTGTTGTTATTCTTATTGTTGTTGTTGTTGTTGTTATTATTATTATTATTTACATTAGCCCCATTTTTTTACTACATTCCTATTTGCTCAATGGTCTCCTCATGCTACGCAAAATTAGTCGGCTCTTTAAATTTCATTGCAGTTGAGGACCTCAGGAGTTTGAAGGACAATTTCTCTTTTTTACTGTAGTGTTTTTCTTTCCTCAAATTTCCAGAATTTTATTTTGAATTTTGAAACTTCTCTATTCATTATCTCTTTTTTCAAATGTTTAAACTTGCCATATTAGCCGTGACAATCAGTTTCATTAAAGTGAATAACGAAAAAAAGCTCAAGTGCACATCTCATACAAATTAAATGACTTGATCAAACAACTTACAAGACGAAGGCTTCGATCCTCGATTAACAAAACTTGTAGCTTCAGATCAACATGAATAAAGTATTTCGAGCACGATTTTGCAAAAATGCCGCATATTCATGGCGACAAAAGCGACACAAGAATCAACCTTGCCAAAAAAATAGTAAGGAGAGTTGAAACAAAGTACCTTTTTGATTGCCTCAAGAAAGACTTTATATCTTGACTCCATGAGATGTTAATCTCGTTATACTCTCCTAATCAAGCACCTAAAGTCAACAGATTATGTTGGGAATATATGATGAACAATTGGCAAGAATAATGAAATTAGACTTTGAGGCGTAATATCACTTTTTTTAAAAAATTATTTGCCCCACAACATTGTTAATGGTAATTGGCAAATTTCATCTAGAATACAACAAAGTCTTGATTGATAACACTCATAGCAATTTTAGTATTTCTCCAAGATATCTCAAGGGAAATGATTGAAAACTATGGTTGTATATTTTTGAAAGGAGAAACGAAAATTGAGTAAAGAAATGAACAAAAATGTTAAATAAACATATCTAAACGGATACAACCTTTCAAAGATAAAGAAGTTGTGTCCAAATAGACATGACCTACAAAAATAATAAATTCAAAATTTAATAATTAAAACATAACCATCACTCTATTATAAATAGTCACATTGTTTTAACATAATGCATTGTTGATTAATGTCAAACCTCATCCACGTGTGTACTCACCTCTCTTCAATGTGGAACATGACACCTCTTAATATGTTTTACAAACAAACTACCAACAATCATCCACTTTGTTTGTAAAACAAATTTAGAAGGGTTTCAACCTCATTTCCTGCAAGGTCATATTTCCCATGTCTCTTGATAAAACTTTATCAAGGGATCAACTAGATTCTTACTTGACCTCACATAGACAATTGTTATGATACCATCTTGAATCAATTGCCTCATGTCATAAACCATTATGTCTAGACTTACCATTATAAGTGCTACTATAAGCTCTTACCAAAGTAGCCTAACTATCACAATGGATATAAACAAAAGGTATAGGACTAGGCCATAATTTGATATCTAAAAATAAATTTCTAATCCATTCAACCTTTTTCTTAGTTAATGCTAAAGCAATTAATTTAGATTCCACCGTCTAGTGGGTTATGCATATTTGTTTCTTGCTCATCCAATATACAACACATCCATCTAATGTGAAATCCACCCAAAAGTGAAATGTTTATGACCTACACTTAAAATCCGACTATTATTAGCATATCTTTCTAATAAAGTCAGATAATTATTATAGAACAATTATAATTTTTTTTAACCAAAAATTTGAGTAATAACTTTCTAATGTTTTATACTTGGATTACTAGTATACTTATTCACTTTGTACACAGAATAAGTAATGTTGGGTCTAGTACAATGCATCACATACATTAAAAACCTTATAGCACTCGCCTATTCAAGTCATGTTACTGCTCTTATTTTTTAATTATTTAATTTCGAATTTATTGTTTTTTTTCTAATGGTTATTAGTCACTCTTAGAACCTTTGGAAGATTGTGTCTATTCAAGCACTACTTCTTCATCTTTCAAAGGTTGTATCCATTTAAATACATTTATTCAATATTTGTATTCTATTCTTTGCACAACTTTCGATTCTCTTTTCCAAGATATACGTCCATAATTTTCAATTGTTTTCATTGAGAGACCTAGATAAATACTAGGATAACCATCTAATATTTCAATCAAGGTTTTGTTGTATCTTGAAGAAAATTTACCTGTGACCATTAGTCACGTTGTGAGGCAACAAAAATCTTAAAGAAAATAATATCATGCCTCAATGTCTGAGTTCATAATTTTTCGCAATCGTTTGTCATATTTTCCTGACAACTTTTATACTTATAAATTTGAATTTTTAGAAATGAGAAATATGATCATTAATTAGTATCAAACCTCGTCTACATATGTATTCACATCTTTTCGACTTGGGACACGTGTCTGGTCCCTTTCCCTTGCGGAATCTCCAATTTTATTTCGTTCCATCCCCTCGTTCTCGGTTCTCTAGCTCGGCCCGATCGAATCCGCTATCTCTTAGATAATGTTCTCGTTTTTCGTCAAAGTGGCATGCTGTGAGCAATCTTCCATGACTCGACTTTCAATCAATATATGTTTTGCGTGACGCGTATCGATACAGAAAAGTCCCGAGACGTAGAAGTTGTTGACGCTAAACTTGAGGGACCATCTTGCCGACCGAAGCTCGGCTCTGAGAATTAATCGGCAAGGCCAAAATCCGGGTTGAAGCTTCTGGGTTTCGGATGCGGATTGCTCCGCCCATAAATGATTGGAAAGGAAGGGAGAAACAGTGCAAAAGAAAAGCTTGTGTGCATCACACCCCACATCCATTGCGGTTGAGAGAAATTCGTGCCTTTTATTGGTGGAGATACTGATGATGTATGGGAACGCATTTAGGCAACTCAACTTCACTTCCTTACGGAATAATATAATTGCTTTCATTCGATAGACGGCATCCGTCTTTGACCGTCGTTTATCTTCCCGTCCGCGGCCGCCGGAATAGCCGAGCCGCCGGCTCAAATGATACCTTTTAGTTTGTCGAACAACAGCTCCGCCTTAGCCGGTTCCAGTATCTCCACTCCATGATAATCACCTTCACTGCTGAAAAGGCCCACCACTTGCACGCCCTTCGCCTCCAGCTTCGCCGCCAACTCACTCTGCCGATCTATCATCGGATCTCCGCCGCCGCCTACCACCACCACCCGCCACCCCGGCTTTTTCATCCCCTCCCACTCATCCGATCTCTCCCCAGCTGTCGGGTTGCAATACTCGTGGTCCCGGTTAGCGCCGGCCGGCAGCGCCAGCTCCCAAACCCGGTCCGCCCCGTTCACCGGCAGGGTTGGTTTGTTGAACAGTCTCACTTCCGACTCGGTCCTCTTGGACCCGCCAAAGAAGGGATGGTGCAAGATCAGGGTCCTGATCACCAAAGGCTCCAGATCGGCCGCAGCGGCACACAAGCGCAGGCCCACGTGGTACACGATGTTTCCCCCGGCGCTCGTGCCCAACAGGTAGCACCGCGAGAAGTCGACGCCCTCGCGAAGCCACTCCTCCTCGGTGGTCCTGACCCAGCAGAGGGCCTCTATGGCGTCGTCGTATGCCGCGGGGAGGCGATGCTCTGGAGCGAGGCGGTAGCTGGGGGAGAAGACGACGGCGCCGAGCTTGGCGGCCATGAGGGAGCAGAAAACGTGGTGCACCGTGTTGGCCGGGGAGCACCAGACAAAGCCGCCGCCGTGGTAATACACGACGAGCGGCAGTTTCTGGTCGGCCGGGGCAGGAGACGGGCCAGGCAAGTAGATCCGGGCCCAAGTGTTGTGGGCCGGGTTGAGCCGGATGTCCTTGGTGCGGACGGCGGAGGGCTGGTGGGGATCGGGGTCGGCGGGGGTATTCGGAATGTCGTGGCCGCGTGTGACCGTGCCGTCTGGGTTGACGACGATTTTGACATAGTCATCAGTGTTGACGGCCGGAGCTGGATCTGTAAGAGTTTTTCTAATTATGGACTATATTAATTGATATTGTAATTTACCGTTTAACGTTTATCGTTTTACGGGGTTTGGTCTACGGTGAGATAGTAGGTTTCTTAATTAGTCTAATATGGGCTGGCTAGTGTGGGCCGAGTTGAGCCTGGCCCGTAATGAGGGGGACTGGCTGGAAACTCTATAAATAGTGCTCAAGTCTCTTCTCTAACCCTAATTCTCACATTATCCTCACCTAAGGGGCGTTTATCTAACGCTACACGTGAGGGGGCCGCCTCATTGAGCCAGTGATACGGAGGGCAATAGAGGAGAAGGACTTGCGGGTGGAACATTGTGTTTCCGCTTCCGCTTCAAGAACAATGGATCCCAAATCAGGTGCGTTAATCTTTCTACTCGATCATGCATGTTCTTGTTCTAGTTATGGAGATCTTGGGGTTGCGCAATATGCGTCTAACATGTGGTATCAGAGCCTCCATAACCCTAGAACACGAACCCTATTGATTTTGCCCTAATTTGTACGGATTAACCCTAATTAGTGCGCATCTTGCCCTAATTTACGATTTTCGAGACCTTTCGTTCAATAAAAATTAAATTAAATTATATATTCGGATTGGGCTCGAGGAGACGAAGAAAACCGTGGGCGGTGCGTCGCCGGAGGAGGCCGCACGCGCCCCCACGCGCGGCCACGCGCCTCCTGCGCGTCGAACACGCGCCGCGCGTGTGCTCCACGCGCCGCGCACTCAGGCGGCGCGTGTGGGCGCGTGGAAACTCCAATTCGCGCGTGGTTGGTGGCGACGGACTCGTATGCTTATTTCCTACGTCATGGTGTATTTATTTTATATTTTTAATGATTTTATGGATGTGAAAATACATGCAAAGCCCTAAATACGTGCTTTTTAGTGTATTTTTTTTTCGTATTTTTCTTGTATTTTTCTATGATTTAGAAAATACAGGTGTTGGGATACAGGTATGTTATCACATAAACATTATAAAAGTGTGATTCATTAATAAAAATTAAACTTGATTGTATTTTATTAATGAATAAGGCAATATAATTAGCATAGCATGTGATTTGAGTGATATGATGCCCCTATCACTAAAGTTAAATCACATGTATATGATGTATGTGAGATGTAAAGATTATATCCCTGGGATGAGAGAGTTTCAAGAATTCAGTTGAGTTGTGACCGCCAAAGTGGCACACTTGGTTGAGTTTGAGAAATTTCGATCTCATATATTGATTGGGATGTCTCCTGGTCTAATGCATAGTTATACTCCCAAAGGAGGTGATTATGTATTAGTTCATGGAGGGATACATGATAGTGTGGTGGAGGAGTGACTGATTCTAATGGTTCATATACCCAAAGGTGATGAATTCACGAAGATTGGAATATATTCTCATAACCCTTATCATGTGGGGAGTGTACAATTGCTTGTCATGTATTCTGCCCAAAGGTGATTATGTGATTTTGCATGTAACTTTCTGGATGTGTACTTGTGCGTCAAGTTACACAATGCTCACATGATGCTAATTGTATATATTGCTTGTCTTTCAGTCACTTTTTCTGTAAATGGTAACTCTGTCACCATTGAGGTTCTTGCTGGTTCGAATTTTAAGAGATGGAGAGAGGATTTTCTGTTTGCTATGGAGATGGCAGACGTTCATATGGCTCTTACTGCTGATCGGCCGGCAGATTTGATTGCCGAGAGTACAGATGCTCAAAAAGCAAATTTTGCTGCATGGGAAAAGAGCAATAGAATTTGCTTGCTGTCCATGAAGCGTTCCATTCAGGAACACTTGAAAAGTGGTTTGCCTGCAGACTGCAATGCTAGGCAGATGATGGAAGCTTTAATGGCTAGAAACCGTATGTCGCCTAATGCTGAGATAGGGACACATATGCAAACACTTTTTACTATGAAGTATGATGGTTCTAGTGGAGTTAGAGATTATGTTCTGAGAATGGTTGATTTGCAAACAAAGCTTCAGGCTCTTAATGTTGAAATTCCTACTGCTTGCATTGTCCATCAAGCTCTAAATACTCTTCCTCCTGATTTTGGGATTATTAAGACTAATTATAATTCCCAAGATGAAACCTGGTCTGTTAATGACCTGATTGCAAGGTTGGTTGCAGAGGAAGAGAAATTAAAGAAAGATAAAGGACATATTGCTTTTTATGCTTCTAGTTCTGCTAGTGACAAGGGTAAGAAGGTGAAAACTTATACCCATAAAAGCAATTCAGAAGTTGCTGCTCCTTCCAACAACAAAGGAAATTCTGAAGGAGCAGGTCCTTCTAACACTCTGGGTCCTAAGAAGGCAATCACTAAGAAGGATGGTGTTCTTTGCTACTTTTGTGGGGAGAGAGGACACGTAAAGAAACGTTGTAGCAAATTTAAGGCTTGGTTGTCTAAGAGAAATAAGAGAGAGCCTAAAGGTAATGATTCTTTGGCATTAGTTTATGAATCCAATCTATCTGAAGTTCCGACCAATTCTTGGTGGCTAGATAGTGGTGCAACTAATCATGTTGCATTTACTATACAGGGGTTCATAAACCGAAGGACGCCAACTCAGGATGAATCAAAGCTCACTGTTGGAAACAGCGTTGGAGTTGACGTTGAGTTTGTGGGAGATGTTATTTTGATTTTAGATTCTGGTTTTCGGATGGTGTTAAGAAACACTTTTTACATACCTTCTTTTAGGCGGAATTTAGTTTCTGTGTCTTGTTTGGACATGTGTGGATACTCTTTTGAAATAAAGAGTAATACTATTTCCATGTTTTTTGATTCAAATAAGATTGGGTGTTGCAATTTATCCGATGGATTATATCGATTGAGCTTATCTCCCAACGACATATACGTTGCTTATTCCACTGAAAAGGTTGTTTCCAAAAGACCTCTACCTAAGGAACAGTCTTATGCATTGTGGCATAAACGTCTTGGTCACATCTCTAAAGACAGAGTTAAAAGGCTTATAAAGGCTGATATCTTGCCTACTCTTAAAGATGATCAAGAGACTTGCGTAGACTGTTGCAGAGGTAAGATGACTAAGATAAAGAAGAAATCTGCTGTACGAAGTTCAGACTTGTTGGAGGTTATTCACACTGATATTAGTGGACCATACACAGTTACTTTGTGCAGAAATTTTTATTTCATCACATTCATTGACGACTATTCTCGATATGGATACTTATACTTGATTAAAGAAAAGTCCGAGTCTCTTGATAAATTCAAGGTTTTTCGGACTGAAATGGAGAAACAGTTGGGAAAAGTTATTAAGATTGTCAGATCTGATCGTGGTGGTGAGTATTTTGGTAGGCACGGAGATGCTGGACAACTTAAAGGGCCGTTTGCTAAATACTTAGAAGATTCTGGGATTATAAGTCAGTTTACTATGCCCGGTAGTCCTGAACAAAATGGTGTAGCTGAAAGGCGGAATCGTACTCTTATGGACATGATGAGAAGTATGATTAGTAGGACAAATCTACCTAATTTTCTGTGGGGAGAAGCTTTGAAAACAGCTCTTTATATTCTGAATCGTGTTCCTACTAAAGCGGTTCCATTGACTCCTTTTGAGTTGTGGACTGGACGTAAACCTAGCTTGAATCATCTTAGAGTTTGGGGATGTCCAGCAGAAGTGAAGTTATATAATCCAACATTGAGTAAGCTGGATTCCAAAACTACTCGGTGTTACTCCGTGTCTTACCCAGATCATTCAAAGGGGTATCGGTTTTATAACCCTAATGGAGGTACAAGAATTGTGGAATCTCAGACTGCAAAATTTTTGGAATTTGATGTAGCTGAAAAGGGTAGCTGCTCACAAGCTATCGAAGTTGATAGTATGATGGGGATTACTGGATCCCTATCTCATCCTGTGCAAACAATTATGGAACCTCTTGCACCACAAACTGAGCCTGTTGTGGCCCATGATCCTGTTGTTGAGGCTATTCCTGAAGAAATTCCACAAGTTCCTCATATTCTAAATGAGGATGAAGTAGCTCCACTCAGAAGGTCAACAAGAGAAAGACGTTCAGCTATACCACCAAACTATCTAGTCTACCTGGGAGAGCATGATTATGACATAGGCTGTGTTGTTGATCCCGTGACTTATACTGAAGCCATCTCATGTCCTCAATCAGATTTGTGGTTAGATGCGATGAAAGATGAGATGCAATCTATGAAACATAATGGTGTTTGGGAGCTTGTTGAATTGCCTGAAGGTTGTAAACCTATTGGCTGCAAATGGGTATTCAAGACTAAAAGGGATTCCAAAGGAAAGATTGAAAAGTTTAAAGCCAGACTGGTAGCTAAGGGTTTCACTCAAAGAGAAGGAATAGATTATGAAGCAACATTTTCTCCAGTTTCTTCTAAAGATTCCTTTAGAGTGATCTTAGCATTGGTAGCTTATTACGATATGGAGTTACACCAGATGGATGTTAAGACTGCTTTTCTAAATGGAGACCTTGATGAGGAGGTTTATATGGTGCAGCCTGAAGGTTTTGTAGCAGATGACTTAGGTCAGCTTGTTTGTAGATTGAAAAAGTCTATTTATGGCCTTAAGCAAGCTTCTAGACAGTGGTATTTCAAGTTTCATAGTGTTGTTACTTCATTCGGATTTATTGAGAACAAAGTAGATCAGTGCATATACACCAAGGTCAGTGGGAGGAAATATATTTTTCTCATACTTTATGTAGATGATATTTTGCTTGCTAGTAGTGACATTGGTTTGCTGCATGAGACAAAGCGGATGTTATCGAAAAATTTTGGCATGAAAGACCTTGGTGAGGCGTCTTTTGTTCTTGGCATTGAGATCCATAGGGATCGCTCATGCCGTTCATTGGGTTTATCTCAGAGGGCATATATTGATCGTGTTTTAGAAAGATTTAATATGCAGGATTGCTAACCAGGAATTGCTCCTGTTGTTAAGGGTGATAAATTGAGTCTTTCACAATGCCCTAATTCAGATTTTGAGAAAGCTCAAATGAAGGATGTACCTTATGCTAGTGTGCTTGGAAGCATTATGTATGCTCAAGTTTGCACTAGGCCAGATATTGCTTTTGCAACAGGGCTTCTAGGCAGATATCAGTCTAATCTAGGACGCGATCACTGGGTTGCTGCCAAGAAGGTTTTAAGGTACTTAAAGAGAACAAAAGATTATATGCTGATTTATAGATATGTTCCAGGCCTGCAACTAGTTGGGTATTCAGATGCAGATTTTGCTGGTTGTCAAGATGATAAGAAATCAACGACTGGATACATATTTATGTTGGCAGGAGGTGCAGTGTCATGGAAGAGCGAGAAACAGAAATCCATATCTTCTTCAACCATGCAAGCGGAGTTTGTAGCATGTTTTTCAGCTGCTACTCAAGCTATTTGGCTCCGGAACCTCATTAGAGAGTTATCAGTTTATGATTTTGTGGATAGACCCATACAGTTATATTGTGACAATAACTCTGCAGTGTTGTTTATTAATAACAACAGAAGTTTAAAGGGGTCTAAACACATGGAGGTCAAGTTTTTGACTATAAAAGAATCAGTACAGAATGGTGACGTTGCAGTAGATTATATTCATACAGATGATATGGTTGCAGACCCACTAACTAAAGGCCTACGCCCGTGTGTTTTTGATCGACATGTTATTAGTATGGGCCTAGGAGTGTCTTGGGATGCTGTTATTTAGTGGGAGCTGTGTTTTATTCTTCCTTGAATAAAGTTTACATCTGTTTTGTTACAATTTAATAACAGTTTGATACATATATGTCAACTTTTGCATTCAATAAAATGTTTTTGGATGGATTGTTATTATGTTGATATATATTGTTAAAAGTCTCAAGGTATTGTTTAAACCTTGAGTGAAGGCTAGGGGCATCCGGGCATCCGGTTATTAGCCTTGTGCATATGTCTTGTGATACATAAAGAAAGGTTAACCATAAGGACAAGACATATGTGGGTTCGTTAGAACCATAAAGCATTCTCTTGTGGCACAAGTTTTTGTGTCGCCTAAGGTAAGAGAATGGTGACTGAAAAATGGGATCTCTCTATGAGAGATGTTATCCATTTGCCACACTACCATATTGAATCCATATCAATAAAGTTGAGAGCACTCGTGACCGTGGAAGGCTCTGTGTGTATACATGCAGTTACCGCCATGATTCGGTGTTTTGAGACTTTATGGGATAGGATTGACTATTAAGAATTATCTCTAGACCAATGTGCGCACATAAGGTACGATTTCAATTAATATAGTCCAAGTGGGAGAATGTAAGAGTTTTTCTAATTATGGACTATATTAATTGATATTGTAATTTACCGTTTAACGTTTATCGTTTTACGGGGTTTGGTCTACGGTGAGATAGTAGGTTTCTTAATTAGTCTAATATGGGCTGGCTAGTGTGGGCCGAGTTGAGCCTGGCCCGTAATGAGGGGGACTGGCTGGAAACTCTATAAATAGTGCTCAAGTCTCTCCTCTAACCCTAATTCTCACATTATCCTCACCTAAGGGGCGTTTATCTAACGCTACACGTGAGGGGGCCGCCTCATTGAGCCAGTGATACGGAGGGCAATAGAGGAGAAGGACTTGCGCGTGGAACATTGTGTTTCCGCTTCCGCTTCAAGAACAATGGATCCCAAATCAGGTGCGTTAATTTTTCTACTCGATCATGCATGTTCTTGTTCTAGTTATGGAGATCTTGGGGTTGCGCAATATGCGTCTAACAGGATCGAGATCCAGATGTTGGCCAGCCATGTTCGCTCTGCTCGAGCTCGAGGTGGGACTGAAGGAAGCGATGGGGAAACCGCTCTTTGTAGCCATCTGAGTTCTCCGAAAAGTCAAAAAGTAAAACGCACGAGTGCCGCCGCCGGTCCCAGCCGCCCCTTCGCCGTGCTCCCCACGGATGGCCCGAGCGAGCCGTTTTGGACCGTGACAAGGATTGGGCCAGCCCAAACTATATTGGGCTGCGCGTCCCGAGTGATATCACGTGGGCCGTGATAGAACTAGCTCAATTCTTGAAACGAAAACTTATATGAAGGATTAAGTAAAGCGTTAACGGCACGGTTAAGAAGAAAACAAACAGGTTTGACAAACGGCGTAGCATATCAGCACGTTTGATTCCATGGTTTCCTCACCTGCTGAAGGACTAATCTCTGGCGCTGCAAATGGTTTGCCCTTCACCCCACCCGGTCACAATCAAACGAGAAAATCAGAGAGAGACGATGTTGTATATCAATCTGAAACTTAATTTTTTTTCGGTTTAAGCATTTTTGCAATGACTTATCTCGAAGTCGTCACACACCAGCGTGCCCGATCTTGGCCACCCCTTCCCTGTGCTCCCCCAAGGATGGCTCGAGTGGACGTTTTGGGTCATGATGAGGATTGGCCAGCCCAAACTATATCTTGGGCATCGCCGTCGGCTCGGTCGGGATGGGCCTAGTTGGGGCGAGCGATGTTGTGTGGGCTGTAATAAAACTATAGCTCGACTCTTAAACATACTAATATAAAGATTGTGTTTATCAATCAAGATTAAATTCAAGATAGGATTAAATTAATCATATCATGTGTTTGGTACTTGCTCAAGATAAGATAACGTTAAATATAAGAAAAAATGGACCGAATAAAATTATTTAATGGGAAAGGTGAGATAAAATTACTCTATGGTTGAGATGAGATGAAAATGAATAGGATTTCTAGCATCCATAATAAGAAAGTTGTTTTTCTCAAATAACAAACTTATTAAATTAACAAAATTAAAATTACATTTAATATAATAATATTTGAATTTTATTATAAGAAATTCAAAATAAAAAAATAAAATATATAGTTATTTTAACTTAATCTTATTTATATTTATATGTTCGAATTTAATTCTATTTTATAATATAAATCCAATATATAAATATAAATTTGTATTTATTACATATTTTAGGCATATTAGTACAATTCACTATTTCATAAAATTTTACTAGAGAATGGTGGAAGGGGAAGAATGAAATTAAAAAAGAAATTAATTAAAATAAAAAGAGAGGAAAATAAAATAAAAAGCAAATAAAAATAAAGTAAGCAATAGTGTCATAAGAGATTTTTATCATATCCGCTTGTAAATTTTTTGGTTCATTTATACTAATTACCATTTATTCAAATTAATGTACATAATATGATATAAATATATCTAATTTTTTTATTGCAATCACTAAACAGTGGATATGATATAAAAAATTCATATATTTTTTATCTTATTTTATCTAGTTCTTTCTTTGTGTAAAATCCGGACGACCAAATGTAAGCAAAATGATTAAATTAAGAATAAATCAAATAGGTTCGACAAATGGCGCAATATATCAACATAGATTCCATTGTTTCTCATTTGCCAAAGGACAAATCTGTGGCACTACACATGGTCTGGTCTTTGCCTAACCTGATCACAATCACCTGTAACATAAGAGAAATTTTAATGAAAAAATTTGAGAGAAAGGATGTTATAAATTGATTTGAAACCTAGTTTTTTGAATTTAGGTGTTTTTCAATGTAGTTTGTTTACCAATTGCGATTTCTTTTTGGGCAAATACCTCAGAAAACCTTAGATTATGTCCATTAAGATGCAAATACCTCAGATTATTTTTTCTCATCACCTAATATTCTGAACTTGCTCAGTGTCACATAAATATTCCCAACTTTTTTTGTGTCACAAAATAAATCAATTTTATATATGTGTGACATATACACCCTTTATTTCAAGTCCACATTGGGCATATTTGTCAAATTGATAAAAATTTGAGAGTTTTATACATCACAATGAATAAATTTAGAATTTTTAGTGACACAAAATGAAATTCAAGGTAATTGTGTCACAATTTATATAATTTGAAAATTTTTTAATATTATATTTGTAAATCACTCCGACACATCATTTTTTTGGCTTAATTCCAAAGAAAGCACCAACTATAGATCGAGTAATAATTCTGGACCTAACTTATTTTTTTATCTAGTAAAAAAATCACAAACTTTCACCCTTATCCCAAATTTGGCCTCACTATTAACCCTCTATCTAAAGTCAACCTTGTTTCAAGAAAAAAAGATTCTAGTTGTGAGCTTGGTGAATCTCAACCATGGTGTCTCCCAATGAGTGGTGATCACAACTTCATATTACGACAAAACTGCAAAGTTTGGATAGAGAAATTCAATTTTGAGATCTAGGAAAAAATGAACAACTTCACTCTTATTCTCCAAGCTATGGCTCAAAGAATAAAATAATGAATAGTGCTTTAAATCCAGTGGTTGGTGAACATGGATTTATTTCTGAGGACAATCAATGGTTCTAAATTAAGGGGGACAAGACTTGGGATTTGAGTGAAAATTGGTGATTTTTTTCAAGACAAAAAAAAGTTGGGGTCATAACTATCATTGGACCTAAAGTTGGTGCTTTTTATGGAATTAGGCTCAGTACATTCCTATTTGCTCAGTGATCTCCTCATGCTATGCAAAATTATTCGACTCTCTAAATTTCATTGCAGTCAAGGACCTAGGAATTTGAAGGATAATTTCTTTTTTTACTTTAGTATTCTTATTTTCTCAAATTTCCTAGATATTATTTTGATTTTTAAACTTTTCTATTCATTATATCTTTTTTCAAATGTTTAAACTTGCCATGTCAGCCGCCATAGTCAATTTCGTTAAATACGTGAATAGAAAAAAACCTAAAGTGCACAATTCATACAAATTAAAGGACTTGATCGAACAACTCAAAAGTCGAAGGCTTCAATCCACAATTGGCATAACCTGTAGCACCAAAACGGAATGATCCCTTTTGTTTATAAGATGCTCGACAATAATAAATATTCCGAGCATGATTTTGCAAGAATCCTGCATATTCATGGCGACAAAAGCGACACAAGAATCAACCTTGCGGAAAAATAATAAGAGAGTTGAAACAAAATACCTTTTTGATTGCCTCAAGAAAGACTTTACATTTTGGCTCCATGAGATGTTAATCTTGTTAAACTCTCCATATCAAGCACTTAACATCAATAGATTATGTTGGAAAAATATGACGAATGATTGGGAAGAATAATAAAATTAAACTTTAAAACGTGATATTATTTTCTTTAAGTAATTATTTGCCCCACGACATTACTAATGTTCAACAACAAATTCCCTCTAGGATACAACAAAGTCTCAATTGAGAATATTATATATCAATTCTAGTATTTTCTAGGGCCACTCAAGGAAACAATTGAAAACGATGGCCGTTTATCTTTGAAAATATAATTGAAAGTTGTGTAAAGAATTGAACACAAAGGTTGAATAAATATATTTAAATGGATACAACCTTTCAAAGATGAAAAAAATTGTGTCTAAACAGATATAACCTTCCAAAGGTTGTAAGAGTAACTAATAACCGTTAAACAAAAATAATAAATTCGAAATTAAATAATAAAAAATAATTGCCATTTTGTCATAAACAATCACACTACTTCAATAGGACATAAGGGTTATTTTATAATTATAAATTCAATTTTTAATAAATTAGAAATATGATCATTGATTAATGTCAAACCTCATTTATGTGCGCACTCACATCTCTTCAATGAGAGGCAAAGCACCTATCAGTTTGTTTTACAAACAACTTATCAACAACCACTTACTTTGCTTGTAAAACAATATTACAAAAATAAGATGTTAAAAATGTAAAGCCAAAATTTCCATGAGATTAATATGTATGCATAAATGTTTCTTTCAAATTAAACATTTACTTACTGTAAGTATCTCAAAACTCTACAAAAGTGACAAGAAGCTCGATTTTAAAGCTGTACTTTAAATAATAGAATTAGACATATCATATATATACTAACCTCTTGTTTTGACAAGAAGTTCCATTTTACTTGACACTATTATAACTTTGTGTTTGTACCTTTTCATGAACTCTCTAGAAAGCAACTTTAACTTTTGTAAGATGCCGCATCACTTCAAGCTCATATAGGTGAAATATCTACCACGTGTTTTTATTACTGATATCACAATACTAATTTGTATTATACTTCATTAAGATTTAATTCGACCTATACAATGTAACAGGAGATACTAACTTCTCATATTAGAGCTAATATCAATACCAAAAAATCACACTCACTAACTTATTTTTACCTATCAAGCCTTGTAACTAATGATATTCTAGAAAAAAAAATTGGGTTACATTACTAGAAATTTTTTTTTAAAAAAAAAAAAAGGGTTTTAGCCCAATTTCTTGTGAGATTATATTTACCATGTCTCTTGATAAACCTTTGTTGAGGGATAAGTTAGATTCTTACTTGACCTCATATAGATAATTGTTATGGTACCATCTTGAATCAAGTGTCTCACGTACTCATGTCTAAACCAATATTTCTAGACTTAGCATTATTAGTGCTACTATAAGCTCTTACCGGTGTAGCCTGATTATCACAATTGATAGAAATAGAAGGTATAAGATTAGGCCACTATTTGAAATCCAACAACAGATTTCTAATACCTTCAAACTCTTTCCTAGTCAATGCTAAAGCAATAAATTCAAAGTCTACAATTGAGTGGGTTGTGCACGTTTATTTCTTGCTCGTCCAAGATACAATGCATCCACCTAATATGAAACCTACCCAAAAGTGAAATGTTTATCACCCTCCCTTGTAATCCAACTAGCATCATTGTATCCTTTTAACACAGTCAGATAATTATTACGGAACATTTTCAAATTTTTCGTTCTTTTAATCTAACAAAAAATTCAAGTAACAGTTTTCTAGTATTCTATACTTTGATTATTAGTATACCTACTCAACTTATACACGAAATAAGCAATGTGAGGTCTAGTACAAGGCATCACATATATTAAAGATCCTATAGCACTCGCATATTTAAGTTGTGCTACTGCTCCTTTTTTTAATTATTTAATTTCGAATTTATTATTTTTTACTAATGGTTATTAGTCACTCTTATAACCTTTGGAAGGTTGTGTTTGTTTGAACATGACTTCTTCATTTTTGAAAGGTTGTATCCCTTCAAATACATTTATTCAACAAATATTATTTACATAACTTTCAATTCACCTTTCAAAGATATGCAATGATAGTTTTCAATTGTTTCCCTTGAGAGATCCTGAAAAAATACTAGGATAGCTATATAATATTCTCAATTAAGATTTTACTGTATCTTAAAGAAAATTTGCTAGTGACTATTAATAACGTTATAAAACAAATAATTCCTTAAAAAAGTGATATCACACTTCAAAGTGTGACTTCACTAATATTCCCAATCGTTCGTCATATTTTCTGGACAATTCTTATTTTTATAAATTCGAATATTAATAAATAAGAAATAGGATCGTTCCATCCCGTCTTTCTTGCTTCTCTTGCTTGGCTCGATCGAATCCGCTATCTCCTGGATAAACTTCCCACAATAAAACAAAGCGGGATCCCATCTGCTCCTTTTTTATAATGTTCTTGTTTTTTTCTCCACTTTTGAGCTGGGGCACCGGAGGGAACAGAGCAGGAGATCAACAGAGTCGAACAGAGGGAGGCAATGGGGATGCGGTTCAGATCAGTGAGTCGGAGAAAGAGACCGCGAAAAGGCGGGCTACTGAAAGGCCGTATCTTATATTCTTGAGGCGCTAAAGCTTTTACCTATCGTCAAAGTGGCCTGCCGTGGGCACTCGTCCATGACTCGAATTCAATATATGATTTGCGCGACCCATATCGATTCAGAAATGTCCCGAGACGTAGAAACTGTTAATGCTAAACTTAAGGGACTATCTTGCCGACCAAAGCTCGGCTCCGAGAATCCGAGAATTAATCGGCAATGCAAAAATCCGGGTCGAAGCCTTCTGGGTTTAGGATGCGGATTGGTCCTCACATAAATGATTGGAAAGGAAGGGAGAAAAGAATGCAAAAAAAAAAAAAAAGCTTAAGGGACCATCGCACATCACATTCATTGCGGTGCCTTTCCATGTGGTGGAGATAAGGCTGATCTATGGGAGCACATTTATGCTTATCAAGGACTGACCAAAAAAAAAAAAAAAAACATCACTGATGATGTATGGGGACACATTTATGCTACTCAACTTCACTTTCTGACAGTAGCAAGGTTGTTTTTATTTGATAGATGGCATCCGTTCTTGACCGCCGTTTATCTTCCCGGTCCCGGCTGCCGGAGTAGCCGAGCTGCCGGCTCAAACGTTACTTTTCAGTTTCTCGAACAACGGCTCCGCCTTAGCCGGTTCGATTATCTCCACTCCATGATAATCGCCTTCACCACCGAAAAGGCCCACCACTTCCACGCCCTTCGCCTCCAGCTTCGCCGCCAACTCCCTCTGCCGATCTATCAACGGGTCTCCACTGCCAGCCACCACCACCACCCGCCACCCCAGCTTTTTCATCCTCTCCCACTCCTCCGATCTCTCCCCACCCGTCGGGTCGCAATACTCGTGGTCCCGGTCGGCGCCAGCCGGCAGCGACAGCTCCCACATCTTGTCCGCCACGTTCACCGGCAGGGTTTGGTTGTTGAACAGCCTCACTTCCGACTCGGTCCTCCGGGACCCGCCGAAGAAGGGGTGGTGCAAGATCAGCCCTCTGATCACCAGAGGCTCCAGATCGGCCGCAGCGGCGCACACGCGCAGGCCCACGTGGTACGCGATATTCCCCCCGGCGCTCGTGCCCATCAGGTAGCACCGCGAGAAGTCAACGCCCTCGCGAAGCCACTCCTCCTCGGTGGTGCTGACCCAGCGGAGGGCCTCCACGGCGTCGTCGTAGGCTGCGGGGAGCCGGTGCTCCGGAGCGAGGCGGTAGCTTGGGGAGACGACGACGGCGCCGAACTTGGCCGCGATGAGGGAGCAGAAAACGTGGTGCATCGCGTCGGCCGGGGAGCAAATGACGAAACCACCGCCATGGTAATACACGACGAGCGGCAGCTTCTGGTCGGGCGGGGGCGACGGGCGAGGCACGTAGATCCGGGCCCAAGTGTTGTGGGCCGGGTTGAGCGGGACGTCCTTGGTGCGGACGGCGGATGGCTGGTCGGGATCGGGGTCGGCGGGGGTTTTCGGCATGTCGAGGCCGCGCGTGACCGTGCCGTCTGGGTTGACGACGATTTTGATGTAGTCAAGGGCATCGACGGCTGGAGCTGGATCGAGATCCGGATGCCGGCCGGCCATGTTTTGCTTTCTGCTCGATCTCGAGGTGGGAGCGAAGAAAGGAATGGGGAACTCGCTTCTTTGCAGCCGTCCGAGGTAGCTAAGAAGTCAAAACGCAATTCAGTGCGACTGCAACGGCCCTGATGAGGATTTACGAACAAACATTTGTCGGCTCGCCTGTCTGTTTCGCCCACCTCAAGCAAAAGTAAACATCGCCGGCTGCGACCGTTGATGATTAGGCCCGTGACTTTCCTCGAACCTCGAAAGTTGTCCTCGGCCGCACCATCAATCACGCGCCGCCTCGAAGATTCAACTACCCTAGCCGCCCCTTCGTCGTGCTCCCCAAGGACGACCCGAGCAGGCATTTTGGGCCGTGATAAGGATTGGGCCAAATCAAACTGTATTCCAGCGGTGGGGACTGGGCTGGGTATCATGCGGGCCGTGATAGAACTAGCTCAACACTTAAACAAACTTATTTAAAGATTTAAGTAGAGAGTTAACGACGCGGTTATGAATAAACTAAATAAGCCTGATAAATGGCATGGTAAGGGTAAGCATCAGTTCAAAGTTAACCCTAAACCGGCCTTGCATTGGCCCAACCAGATTGGTCATGGTTCGGTTCCCAAGAAGACTGAGTAGTTAGTGATTTTAGAACCTTTGAACCTTGCACTATTAGAGTCGGTCCTTGATTATAGGGTTTTAGGGTTGGTTCAACCTGAACCAACCCTATACATATATAATATATATTATATTATATTTTTGTCTAAACCTTAGGGCATTTGCCTTTACTCTTTTTTATGCGATTCTGCTATGTAAATTAAAAAATAGAAACCTAGCCCAGATTTGACCAAAAAAGAAAAAATAGTAACCCTCCTCGCTTGCCTCGCTCTGTTCACTTGTTTTATCTTGCTTGCTGCTCTTCTTTATTCACTCACCTCTAGCCTCTCCTAATTCACCTCGTGAGTACAGATTAACTGATGAAATCGCTTGCCTCTCTTGGCTAACCTCACAAATGCAGCTTAATAATTGCAAATGAAGATTTATGTTATTATCTTATCTTAGATTTAGGTCAATGTCGCATTACTGATTTATATATAATTTAAGAGAGTATGTTTGTTATTTCAAGGAATATAAAAAAAATGAAATAGAAAAATATCGATTGCTGGACGAGGCCCATAAAGTTGATCCTCAATCCCAAATTTAATAGAGTTGATCTTTGATCCTAAAAATTGGAGACCAATACCGTGCATATTGGTTTCTAGATTATATATACTAGGTCAATCCAATCTAGAGCATGCTCACCTTTACGACGTTGCATATCGACACATATAGAGTCCATGGTTTCTTATTTGCTAAAGAACTAGTCTCTGGCACTATACATGGTTTGGTCTTTGCCCAACCTGATTGCAAAATCACTGCAATATAAACGAAACTTTAATGAGAAAATATGAGAGAATCGATGTTGTATGTTTTTTGGGTTTCGGTGTTTTCATAATTTAGTCCTTTGGCATTTACTTTATGTAATCGGATCCTCTTAACTTTTCTAGACTTATCAAATTCAAGTGATTCGTTTACCTACGTTGATCGATGCCATTTGAATTACAAAATTTTTGGGGGCAAATACCTCATCTAGTGCGGAATTAGCATCGCGTGTCGTTTGCGCTCTCAGAAGCAATGCCGCCCCATTATGAATTAACGAGGGGATGTGATTTCATGAATTTAGAAACCCCAACGCGGCTTTACGTGTCGTCGTCCAATCCAACATTGGAAAGTCCGAAAAAGAGACGGCGTTCTTCATTGGCCGGGCTGCTTCCAGACACTCAAAATTTTTCTTATTTCTCCTTTGCTTTTTCCTCCTTTTTAAATATGAGTTAGAGAAACTCCACCGCCGTGAGATTCGAAAATGAAGCGACGGCTCGTGACGAGTCACAGGTGGCGGCGCCTGATTGGAGGGAGGCCGTAGGGGGAGGGGGAAATTGTCTGGGGGCGCGTCGTTACTCGTTAGGTGATCCGCTTCCCACTGAATTTCTCGTGGAAGAGAAGAAATCGCGATGTCTTAATCTCTCGCGATAAATTGTATAAAGACATCGCGAGAGATTAAGACATCGCGATTTCTCCTCTTCCAAAGTGTCCGGGCGGAGAGAGGCGCTCATGGTCGGACGACATGTTATATCATATCAAAGTGAGAAAATTACATTTTAAATTGGAAACTTTGTTTATTTCGCAAAAAAAAAAATTAATGATTTTAAAAGATAAATATTTTTCAAATATTGTTTGTATCGTTTAATATACTTACTTAATAATAAATATTTTTATTATCGATTATAATTTATATCTAAATATTTTCATATATAATTACATTATTTTTCCTTTATTAATTTTTGTATATAATATAAACAATCATTTTTAAAAGATACTTTTTAAATAATTATTTTCTATCAAAGAAACGAGTCCAAACGAAGAATGTAAAATTTTTTGTTCCTTTATCATATATCCATCGATCGCTAGAGTAATCTTTAATTGGTCCTATAGATTAGATTAGATAGGCAAATTTAATTTATCTGGGCAATCCCAATACAAAGAAAAAAGAGTGAAGACAATGGCCATCATTAATTATTTGCTTTATCCAATTTATCAAAATGATATAAAAGGCAATAATCCCTTGTTTTGGGCATGATTTATCAATCGATGACAATATGTTTAAAAAGAAAATATATCTATTTTTGGTGAATAAATGTAGATTTATATTGTTACCGTATTATGGGAAAAAACGTTTAACCTTATCAAGCTGTTCTTTGAACCTCAGCAGGATTTAATTTCTTGGAGGGAATCAAGACACGTGGTGCATTTAATAAAAACATGTGAAGCATCATTAGATTGATTATGGCAGCCAAGAAATTAAGATGTATCTATTGCCGATAGGGAAAAAAAGGGGGTGGGGGGAATAGAGTGGGAATTTGAATTTCCTTTTTTTTTTAATACCAAAGCATCTTTATAAATTAGATGTAATTTCCTTAACAGGAAAGAAAGAGAAATAAAATAAAAAGAAAAGGAGGTTGCTCCATATCGATACTTCTTAGTGAGCAAGCAACTTTTCCTCTCCAAAAAAAGCCAAGTGATAAAGGAAAACTAAGGAGTTCACAGCCAAATCAACAAGCATGATCAGTCACTGACAAAAAAAAAAAAAAGCATTGATCAGTCGCCATTGACCAACTTTTACTTTTCTCGAGTCAGCAAAAATTAAATGCATCAAGCGAGTAAAGAACGGCGGGCACAGTTTGTCATTGGTAAGAAAGTGGAAAAAGGAGAGATAAAGAAGAGAGAAAAAAGGGCTTTACAAAAAAAAAAAAAAAAAAGAGGAGAGAAAAAAGGTGAAGATTCCTTGCCACTTCTGACCCAAAAACCAGTGGGTGCACAAGTCAAAGATGGACTGCCCCCACATGATTTATAAATTAAATTTCGATCACTAATATTATTCTAATTTGAATAAAGTAGTTGAAAAAGATGCATGATTTGAAAATTCTTATTTTTTATTTTTTTTATTTTTGTTTTGAGATCTGATCGCGGAATCGAGTTATTTAATTTACGTGATTTATGCAATTAGGTCTTTTTAATACTGGCATGGTAGTTAACATGGCATATTTAAAATATCAAAAAAAAAAAAAAAAGAGAAGACAAATGCATATGCTTGACTATCAAAATAAAATTCTAACAAGTTGAGAGAAAAAAAATCCGAAAGAGAAAGTGATGGAAAGGGAGTGAGATTGAGAGAGAAGAGGCGGGCGGCCATTGCTGGCAATGGTTTGCACCACTAACTAGCTATGCCCTATTAAGTCCTCACTGAGGTCACATGACCGAAGTGAGGGTCTTGTGGTCAAATCTTATCTTGGATGAACTATGATAAAGATTTCAGGGTGGGGGGATTTTCTTAATTAAATTTTGAACCGTTGCTCATTCAAAATCCCGAACAAAATTCAAAATTTCGAGTCCCATATTTGTAACATGTTATTTTTTTTACTACATTCCTATTTGCTCAGTGGTCTCCTCATGCTGCACAAAATTAGTCAACTCTCTAATTTCATTGCGGGCAACGACCTCACAACCTCGAAGGACAATTTGTTCTTCAATCGAAGGCTTTGTGAGATTTAGTTGCATGAGACCCTCATTCCTTCATTTCCTCAAACTCACTCCCTCTCTCTTTCTGTTTTTAAATTAGTATTTATATGTTCTTAAATTTCCCGAATTTTATTTTGAATTTTTTTCAAGTGCACATATCACACAAATTAAAGGACTCGATCAAATTTGGACCAAAAAAAAGGACTCGATCGAACAACTTAAAAGATGGAAGCTTCGATTCGCAATTAGTAGAGGTTATGGTACCAAAAAGGAATGATCCATTTTGTTTAGAAGATGCTCAACACGAATATAATATTCCCAGCAAGATTTTCGTAAGAATCCTGCATATTCATAGCGACAAAAGCGGCACAAGAATCTACCTTGCCGTAAAATAAATAAGGAGAGTTGAAGCAAATTACCTTTTTGACTGCCTCAAGAAAGACTCTTAAATCTCGTTTGGCTCTCCATATCAAGCACTTACGTCAACGAATTATACGGCACGGCAACGGCGGGAACTTGAAAATAGCAAGTGAGAGATTGAGAGATTGAGAGAGAAAGAGGAAGAGATAAGGAAAGCAGAGGCCTGGGTTCTTGTCTGATCCCTCTCCCTGGCGGAGTCTCCAATTTTACTTCGTTCCATCCCCTCTTTCTTGCTTCTCTTTGCTTGGCTTGATCGGATCCGCTATCTCCTAGATAAAAACTTCCAAAAATAAAACGAAGTGTGGGATCCTTCACTGCCCGTCAGCTCCTTTAATAATGTTCTTGCTTTTTCCTCCCCCTTGGAGCTGGGGCATCGGGAGGAACAGAGCGGGAGATTAACAGATTCAAACACAGAGAGAGAGAGAGAGAGAGAGAGAGAGAGAGAGAGAGAGAGAGAGAGAGAGAGAGAGAGAGAGAAGCAATGGGAATCTTGCATGCGTATGAGGATGCGGTTCAGATCAGCGAGTCGGAGAAGGCGAAGGGCACGACCGTGATCACTGTGAGTTGTCCCGACAAGACTGGGCTGGGATGTGATCTGTGCAGGGTCATCTTGCTCTTTGGGTTGAGCATTGCCAGAGGAGGTTAGCTCTGTTTTGGCTTCTTGTGGTTTCTGGGTTCCCTGCAGTCTGCAGAGTGTTGTCCGGGTGGGGTGGGATAGATCTGTGTTTTCGTGAGTTGTGCTTTATCCGGCATTTGTTGTTCATTAGGAAAAAAAAAAAAAAAAAGGAAAAATGGGTCATTCAAGATTTTAATATTCTCTCTCGAAGTTTTGGTTTTTCGGAAACAAATTGGATTCGAGGGTTGGAGTAGAATGAATGCATGCCACTGTGGATTTTGTCTCGAACTTTTCCGGAGACCTCTGGTAATACCAAGGACGATGAGGAGAAAATCTCTTACTTCTGCAAGAGTTTTCAGATTTCCATTTGTAGTACACATGCAAAAGCACAATCGAGTATATGTCACTGGGAGAACAAGATCTGATTTTTGCAGCACCAGGAGCGATTCTTTTGTTTTCTAATTTCCTTTTCCGTTGCACATTCTGGTTTTGCAGATATGTCAACGGATGGGAAGTGGTGCTACATTAAGTTTTGGGTGGTGGGGAAGCCAACAGCAAGTTGGAGTTTGTTGAAGAAGAGGCTGTTGGAGGTGTGCCCTTCGTATATTTCTATGTCGGGAATTGAGTGTTACAGATCAGAGATGGATCAGCCCAAGCCACATGATGTCTTCCTCTTGAAATTCTGGTGCTCTAGTGACCGGAAAGGTCTATTACATGGTGAGATTCCTCTTCCCCTATGTCCCTTTCTGCTGGATGTAAATTATATTTCAGATCTAATCAGTCACACTTTTCTAATTAGTTATCAGATTTTGTTTCTACTGGAAAGTATGCTAGGTTTTAAAGTGCACTCCTGTTTCCACATGGGTACCGTTAATTTGCATTTTCAAGTTGAGAGTTTCTTTCCATTAGTTCAACAAAGCAAGTTATAGTGATCTGTGTCCATATATAATGTGCATGATAAGAATCTTAGTACCTATCCAACAATAAATCAGGCCTGAAATGTTAATTAAGATGTGAGTCTGATTGGGAAACTATATACGTAGTAGTATGACATTCAGTCCTTTGAAACTGTTTTGCAAGCATATGAATTGATGATACTGTTTCTTTCCAGCGTTTGGCTCTATGCTACAATGAAGCAAATGCTTCTTGTTCTTGCCATCTTCACATTCCTTTCGCTAGCGGGTTAACATATTTAAAATGCTAATTTATGGTAAATTCAAATTCGGAGATTTTGTAATCTTTTTCTCCATTTGGCATTCTGAACAAATGTGTCCTCTCAAATACATTATTAGTTAGTCTTTGACTGCGTCATTGCTGCATGTCGACTTCGCTTTTCTTCCTATATTCGCTGGCAAATGATTCTGTGTCTGCACTTTCTGTCTCCAATATTAGATGTAACAAGGGTCCTCTGTGAGTTGGAGCTAACAATAAAGAGAGTGAAGGTGTCCACTGCTCCAGATGGGAGGGTGATGGACCTCTTCTTTGTGACAGACTCCAGGTTTAGTTTTGTATTATCTTTGATCTTGTGTTCTTTTTCATGTCCTGTTATAGTGAAACCCTTTATCTTCTGTTTCTAGCGCTGCTTGCTTATGCCTATTCGCTTTCTAAAAAACCTTAATTGCCTATTAATGATTGAAGAACACCTGAAGAAAGTTGATTCTATTAATGGGAAGTGGAGAATTCCCACACTATAAGAGCTAGAGCAAATTGAACTCCTTGCTGAAAATATTCAAGAATCCCATCTCTGACCTAAGTTTAGGCATTGTGACCTAGATGTTTGGTCGATTAAGTTTGGCTGTCTTCAATGAGTGGATGGATAAGAGGTTTAAATGATTAATTAAAGAACCAGATGTTGGGAACCTAATGTAGTAGAATGGTCTTCTTAGTTTTATCAACTTGATGTATACAATCAACTACACTGCCAAATATTAGGTCATTACCATTGTCCAAGTTTGCTGTTGCATCACTTATATGTTAAGTAGGCAAAGTCTTATTGTGTGGCGTTGTAACACTCCATTTAGCAAAGGGTTCACTTATTATTGGTTTTATACTAAGTACTATATGCAGTTTGACTGAAAGCATATAGATTCTTTGGTAGAGTTCTTCTTTTGGGCACTCTATGATCTGGCTATAATCAATAATGGCGAGACCACTTGTCATAGGGAGAATACTAAGAGTTTAAATACGCTTCTATTGCTAAATCAAGGACACTTAACCACTGAGTTTGATTGATTCAGTTGTGTCTCTCTCTTGTCTGAGATTATGTACTAGGCTTTGATATGCTATCGCTATCATTATGTGCTGGGGGCTTCAAATGGATTGACCTTTATTTGACAGTAGTAATCTGATTCGAGATCAAGTTGCCTTTCCCTTCTATACTTATGAATTGCTTGTCTACTAACTTGGGCAGAGCACTTCTTCATACTCAGCAGAGACAAGAGGAAACGATACGTTGTCTCAGAGATGTACTAGGGGCCTCCATTCTTAGTTGTGAGATTGGAATGGTTGGCCCTGAAGTCACTGCCTGTTCACAGAAATCATTGTTTCTGCCATCTGCAGTTACTGAAGACATGTTCAGCTTAGAACTATCGAGTGAAAACCCAACCGGCTCTCTTTTCTCTAACCCCCTATCTACAATCATGGACAACTCCCTTAGCCGCTCGCACACGCTTGTTCAGATCCTTTGTCAGGACCATAAAGGCCTAATCTATGATATTATGAGAACATTGAAGGATTATAACATCCAGGTAGGCATACATACATTTCCAGATAGAAACTGTGCATTTTGGAAGCCATATTTAAAAGGCTTGAGAGTCTGTAGACGCAACTCCACATTAGTCCTCGTGCTTTAACTTGATTTGATGCTTTTCCCGCAGGTTTCTTACGGAAGGTTCTGTACGAAAGCCAAAGGGAACTGCGAGGTGGAGTTGTTCATCATGCAAGCAGATGGGAATAAGATAGCTGATCCTAACAAAAAGAATGCATTATGTTCTCGTCTTAGAATGGAGCTCTGGCGCCCTCTTAGAGTAGCTGTCGTGAACCGTGGTCCAGACACCGAGCTGCTAGTCGCTAATCCCGTTGAATTGTCCGGAAGGGGTCGACCGCTCGTGTTTCACGACATTACGCTGGCTCTAGAGACTCTCGATACTCGGATCTTTTCGGTACTTTCCTATTCCCTTTCCAGAGCTCTCGAGGAACGACTCATGGTATCATCCATATGACCATATGCATACCCATTGCCCATTTCTTTTTCCAGGTCGAAATCGGGAGACACATGGTATGCAACCGGGAGTGGGAAGTGTACAGAATCTTGATTGACGAAGCCGATAGCTTGCGCGTGCCAGGAAAGAAGATTGAGGAAGGCGTGAGGAACAAATTGATGGGGTGGGAGTAGGTTGAGATGTTTAATAGTCAGTGTACAGCAAATTCCTTTCAGTTTTAGCATACAAATCACATCTAGGTCATCTAACAAGGCAGTCCCTGTATATCATGAGAAGCTGGGGGGAACAGATCTTGTCTAGTTGCTTACCCCCAACTAAGGCTACAACTTCCGTCAGAATACCAGCATTCGCTTTTCATTGATGTGTATTTATGTATCTCACCAAAGCGTCGACAGCCAATTTCCTGTGCCATCCTGATCCACATTCATGGGTACAGATTTCCTCTGCTGGAATGCACTATTACTTTCATGGCCATTCAAAGTTCCACTCAGTACCTCATGATACGACCAGTTTCAACTTAGATCAGAGAGCACGTAGAATTCAATATGAAATCCCCCGTTTCATTTAGTAGAGTACCACGAGATAACTTTCTAACCAAAGCGTGAAACTATGATTCTCCAAACCATTCACTTCGAGCAATCCGGACATCGTCGCCCTATCCCGGTACTGGTACAAGTAGAGTCGGGATTATCCGTCGTCGTGATACAGTCGAAACGAAACAAGATTTCCTAAGATTGAGGAAAGATTGCGGAATTTGAGAGTGAGTCCCTGCGTCGCTAGACTAGCCCCGTCGACGGCGATGACGCGAATAAGTTTGAAGCGACATTATCCATACGGGAGTCGTCCCTTCTGACTGGCTTTGCTCCTCGAAGAAATCGTCAAAGCCTGAACCGCCGACCTTCCCATCTGGATTCGTGGAGCAACAGCGGCTCAACCACGTAGACTCTGCTGAAGTCGCTCCCTCTCGTGCATGGATGCCACGCGTCCTCGTCACCGTATCTTGCTTGGGAAGATCTTACCAAGAAGTAATGTTGCGGCAAGATCTCTTATTTTCTTTTATATCGCCCAAAGATCATAAGCTGAAAGCAACCAGCGATGGATTTGGCCTCGCCCCGACCTTTCTGGTGACTGAGAAGTGAAAGAAAACGACCCTCCTCTTCTTGGCCTCTTCCCTCTTCGACCCTGCACACAGAAAGCCAGGAAAAAGATCGACAACAATGTCGCTGCTCCAACCCAACCCACCTCCATCTCGCGCCGTCGCCGTCATCGCGCTGGCGCTCTCATTCACACTCTGCTCGTCGTCGCCGGCTATCTTCCAGGTCACGGAGCACAACCCTCTCCTCACCACCGAGCGCAGGTTCCATATCTTCATGCGCAAGTACGGCAAGAGCTACTCCACCCGGGAGGAGTACGCGCGCCGCCTCGGTATCTTCGCGGGGAACCTGGCACGGGCCGCCGAGCACCAGGCCCTTGACCCCGCCGCTGTCCACGGCGTCACCCCCTTCTCCGACCTCTCTCCCGAGGAGTTCGAGATGCTCTACACCGGCGTCAGGGGTGGCGGAGGTAGCCTGGGCTCCTCCTCGAACGGCGTCGCCTCGGCAGTGGCGACGGAGGAGGAGGTGAATGGATTGCCGGAGAGCTTCGACTGGCGAGAGAAGGGAGCTGTCACTGAGGTCAAAGTGCAAGTGAGTGTGTTTCATCTTGGAATAATACATGTGTTATATATACCCTCATTCTTTTTAATTCTTAGTTATGGCTATTGTATGATTAATTAAACATACTGAGTTGGAGAAGGCTTTGTTAAAGAGTATGGGATTAAAAGGGCAATTTCAGATTCATGGTATTGCATATGCAAAGCTTGATTGGTATTGTAGTCAACTGATGCTGTAATCTTTTGCAAGTATACATCAAATCTATTAAATTTCAGGTAAGTTTATATGGTGTGATCTTGAAGGAATAAATTTTTTAGTAGATGCGAAATAGCAAAGTATCGTTGCTGTGGTGTAGTGGTTATCACGTTAGTCTTACACACTAAAGGTCTCCAGTTCGATCCTGGGCAGCAACATTAACTTGCACAAATTTCCGTTGCCATTTTTTTCTTTTTCGGGTGTCCGCTCTTTCCATTCACGTTAGTCTTACACACTAAAGGTCTCCAGTTCGATCCTGGGCAGCAACATTAACTTGCACAAATTTCCGTTGCCATTTTTTTCTTTTTCGGGTGTCCGCTCTTTCCATGTTTTTTGTCCGTTTTATGTCGTGTAAATATTATATAAACATATTCAATATGGCGATTGCAGGGGGTGTGTGGTTCATGCTGGGCCTTCAGCACTACAGGAGCTGTCGAAGGAGCCAACTTCATCGCCACCGGGAAGCTTCTCAATCTTAGCGAGCAGCAGCTCGTCGACTGCGATAGCACGGTTAGCTCTTAACTCTCAATTGACGCATGCGAATGATGTTGGAGAGAGATTCAGTGAAATCAATTGACTGGTGTCGTTAGTTGTACTTGGAATGACTGCTGACATTTTTACTGGGGCTTGTATTTTTGTCGGGATTTTTTTTTCCTCGAAGTGCGATTTGTCGGACAAGACGGCGTGCGACAGTGGCTGCCACGGAGGTCTTATGACGAACGCATACAGGTACTTGATTGAGGCAGGTGGGCTGGAAGAGGAGAGCTCGTATCCTTACACTGGGAAACGCGGGGAGTGCAAGTTTGAATCGGATAAGATAGCCGTCCGGGTGGTGAATTTTACCACCATCCCCATCGACGAGGACCAGATAGCAGCGCATTTGGTTAAGCATGGTCCCCTTGCAGGTTCGGAATTCCGATTTAAGAATCTCTCTATCCTCCTTTTCCTTCCTTTATTCGCTATTCATTCACGTTTGCGCTCAAAACATCTGGCCCTGTCTGGTGTGAGATGCAAGGCCTCCGGATCTCATAGCTTATTTGAAGGAAAAACTATAGTTTCTCACATTAGTAAAATCTAACCCACATGGGCGATGCCGTTTCGCTGTATTAGTAGGTTTCTCCATGACTAACATGGTTCGTGTCGATTGCAATCTGATTAGAATTTCTTGGAAGGTCTTCAAATTTACTAAGATAATCTTTCTGGTATGCGCGAGGAATTGTCTATAGTCTGCCTGTCTTTCGAATTAGTTCAATTGTCAACTTCATGAATAAACTTATCTCGACTTGTAAGTATGCTGCTCTCACGACGATCATGTGAAAAGCCCGCTAATAATCGGCTAAGGGCCTTAGGGCCTTTTCGAACTGGCGTATAAACAGCTTTACTGATGAGTTCTTGGTTCTGATCACAGTGGGGCTGAACGCGGTCTTCATGCAAACCTATATCGGGGGCGTCTCGTGCCCGATCATCTGCGGCAAGAGATGGGTCAACCACGGGGTGCTCCTTGTCGGCTACGGGGCGAAGGGGTTCTCCATCATCAGGCTCGGCAACAGGCCGTATTGGATCATAAAGAACTCGTGGGGGAAGCGCTGGGGAGAGCACGGGTACTACCGGCTTTGCCGCGGGCAGGGCATGTGCGGGATGAACACCATGGTTTCTGCTGTTGTGACCCGAGCATTCTAGGGCTGAGAGTGTCTCTTTTTACACTTCTTGATTATGCCCTTTGTTGTATACTCGCATAGATTATATGGAAGATTTGGCTGTGATGCTAAATAAAATGCATAAGGGAAGCACGTAGCTTTGATCATAAATTATTGGAAAAATGAATTTAGCCTAGCCATCAAAATGATATGGAGCTGAAAGCTGGCGTCAAAAAGAAAGGGAAGAGTTCGGGAGGAATTTAGAAATGATATAGGTAGAAGCGATAATGTATTTGATTAATATTCAATCATGTCAGAAAGCTAATTAGGAAAGTTGTAAAACCAGTATCTAAAACGTTTCGGGCAACAAAACACTAATTCCAATAAGTAAAATTTTCCCAAATTCATCAGAAGTAAGAAAAAATCTCCTAATAGATAGTAAATAAATGATCAACTGCTGAGATCAAGGAATAAATATCCACTCTGTGCCGTCTGCACATTGCATCGTGAATATGCGATCCGTTGGTGAGAGGAAATTTAACTAGTCATGTTAATATACAGGAAAACATCTAGGAAAAATCACAGCAAATTCTTTTTATAAATGTTAGTACGAGCACCTAGAGAGGGGGTGAATAGGCGTGAAAACAAATTTTTGTAGAGCATAGTATAAAACTATACTTTTAATTTGAGTCTGTTTAACAGTAGATTTTGAAAAGGAAATGATACTCTAACAATTAAATAAAGTTACGAGTAAAGTAAATGAGTTTAGGGAAGAGAATAAGAATACAAGGTTTATAGTGTTTCGACTTAATCCAAGCCTACGTTCACTCTTCCGCACTGACAGCCCACCGGTTAGATTTCACTATGAATCAAAAAAGTCGTTACGGTATCACGTCCTTGATTTTACAGTGTAGAGATTCTGCTACACTTCCTCAAGGCCTCACAAATGTATAAACTCTCTTTTGAGAACAAGTTTACGCTCAACAATTGAATTAGCAAAGAACAAGAAGTTTCAGACTTTGGAATTTCTCTATCGTGCACACACTCAAATAACTAGAGCGTTTTTCTTATATACTCCTCCATGTCTTCATAACCGTTGGCACTTTCCAAAAGAGTGCTTCCAATCTACCAATTGGACACAATCAATTAGGGAGATCTCGAGTTATTTAAGAAATGTGATGACAGCCCATCAATCTTGCTCGCCCATACAATCAGGATCTAGGTTTTCATAAGTAGAACTTTCCAAGAATGCTTCGCCGTTCAACGGATCCAAATTACCCGAATTAATTTCGAGACGAATAATAGATTCCAAGATGCTATCTCCAGCCGTGAGATCTTCTTTAGCCGTTCGAATCAAATCCTTAAAGAAATACTCAATTCTGGATAAGTCTTCTTCGACGGTCTAAAAACTATCAATGAGGGCAGACTTTAAATCTTGAGTTTGGCATTCTGGTGGTCTTCAGACTTTGATGAAAGAGTCTGCAAGTCTTCAAACTAGATTGATGGAAACGTTTTGTTAGCTTCAAAACAAATAAGGAAGTTTTTTTCCAACAATCTCCCCATTTTTTATGACGACAAAATTTTCTTGCAGATTTGGATACTTTTGACCTGTAAGACAGTACTAAAGCAGATATGAATATCTCATAAAAAATAAATGGGTTAGGATAAAGATAGTTTTGAATCTGCATCCACAGGAAATGAGTTAGTCTTGTAAAAACAACTATCTTTGCCATAAATACCAACAATGATTGAGATACTACAAGCATTAAACGATCAAACGATCCAAACCAAAAACATAGTCCAAACCAAACTAGTTACAACCAAACAAAAGTAAAGTCAAACAAGAGTCAAATCTAGTCAAATCTGCACCAACTTCTCCCCCTTTTTGTTAGCATTAAAAAGGTAGAGACAAAGAGAGAATTGGATAAAATTAAGATTGTTTTGGAACGCGAACAAGCTGGAAATCTCCCATCGACTTGATAGTCTCATCCAGCTTTTTCAAATCCTCATTCAGTTGTGCTATTTCCTCACCCTTGCAGTTGCTTGAACTTGAAGATTAAGGGCCTGAACTTGATTGTGTAAAGAAACTAAAGAGACTTGATTGGCATTCTGCATATTCTGAATTTCACATCCCAAGGCATAAATATGGCCTCGTATCTCCATAAGAACATCAAGCAATCTTTGAAAGTCTGTTGAGTTGTCAGTTTGAGCGTGTCACGCCCCGAACCTCGGGCGCGCCAACATCCCACTATGGTCATTCAAATGCGACATTCCCAGGTTAAGTCACTGACCCAATCAGTTCTTTAATGCACATGCGGACGCATATTATAAAACTCCTGACAATAAAATATATGATATAAAAGCAGTAAGCAATTTCACAACAATACACTTTCATAAATCAATGGGGTTACAAACGAAGGCCTATAACCAAAAGTTTACAAAAGACTAGCTCTTAAAAAGGACTGTCCTACGACCTACAAGTCGGACACATTCTCCAATCCTCCTAACTTCGCCTCTGCAACTCCTCAAGGCCAACCGAAGCGATTTGGTTGCTCCGTTCACAAGGGACCCGATTAATGAACCGAGTGGACCAAAACGACGGGGACGTCGTGGGGAACAACTTTCATCAAAGCCGGCCAAGAGATCGGGGTCGGGAAGCCGGCCAAAATGAGCCAAAACTGGGCTTAAATACCCATTTTTCCAGCTGCTGTGCTAGTGCCGAAGGAGGGAGGAATGGGCTCGAGTTGAGCTGGACAGGGTCGGTGGTGGTCCGGCGGAGCTCCGACAGGCTGAGGCAAGGGCGTACAGTGGCCAAAGGTGGCGGATCCGCGGCCTAAGTTGGCCGAACAGCTCCTTGGATACACAGGCAAAGGCCGACGGAGACGGCTAGGCGTCAGCCAAGCACGGGTGAGCATGGGTAGCAGCGGAGTGCGAGACGGCGAGCGGTGACGGCAGTCTTGGCTTTAGCGGTGGCTACAACGGTTGTTGGCTTTGCTGGTCTTCGATTGCTAGGCAACGAACAAAAAGAAACGGGAGAGAGAGAATCAATAGAAGAGAGGAAAGGGAAGGGAGGGGGCCACCCAACGGTGGTCTGGCGCGACGACGAGGCGAGCTTCTCCAGCGGAGCTAGCGGCGTTGAGTGAATGGGCGGACGACGTTGCACGGGGAGGGGGCATCGGGGCTACTGTATCCAACCGATTGCTCCTCTCTCTCTCCTCCCAATTCAAGAAGCAATCCAAGGAAGAAGATGATGGTGATGGGTCATCTTTTTGAGGGCAAATCTCCACGTTTCACTTGTCAACATCCTAGCCACTCTTGCCCCACACAATGACATCGGTTGTGATGTCACAATCCACTATCTCAATCCTCCACAACCTATTATAATAGGTTTAATTTTATTTTCCGTCGGGGTATAAAATCTTGTACAACAACTTCTTTAATTCCATTTAATTCTCTTTTAATTGAGTCCAATTGAAGTCCATAAAATTAATCAAATGTCACCACACTAATTCACATCTTCACTCGTCCATAGAACCAACTTAAGTCTCAAAAGCGTGACCAAAGGCGGGCCTACTAATTTCTCGAGCCAAATTAGCCATTCTCTGATTTAATTGCTAAAAAATTTTGATTACATGAAAAATCTCCCGAAGATGAGTTAATGTTCCTAAAATGATTTGTGACACACCATGATTTCAATTTCATGGTTAATTTCACTTTAGCACGATAATAGCGCGTTCTGATCTACTGGGTAGTTTCTAGAAATTTTCATGCATTTAACCTGTGGTTGATCAATTCAAGCCACAACATACATCTTTGACACATTGGTGACTTATGGTTGTCGGGGTAATCTCAATATTTCAAATACAGACACATGGTACTCAATCGATAGAAAAGTCGGTCCAGTGCCGATTGACAAGAATTGTGCGATTTGGTGGAATCACCCATACCTGATCACATGCCTCTGTCGAGTCAACCTAACTCCGATCTCTAATCGATTTTTAATTGTGACGTAATGACCCTTGCAGATTAGCTCGGTCGAAAGGTTACTTCTTGGTCAAATTCTCGAGTCTGATACATTAGAATCTCTTAACGGCTTCACTTGATAGACTAGTTTTTACATGAGTGGCCAACTCAAGGAAAAAAACTTTATGCATGCCAACGAAATGCCCGTCTGAATTTATTGAAAATAAAATTGGAAAATCGGGATGTCATAGAGTGCTTACTTCAGCATGATCAGTTTGAGTATTGGCAGATGATGGCATTTTAGCATGAGCACCCAGATTTGGAGATGAAACCTCATGACTTTCCTCAGGAAACTGAGAGGCATATATATCTTCTAGAACGGTAGGAGAACGATTAATATCTTCACTAGTAAAAGCAAGTGAAGAAGTATCTCTTTTCTCAGCAACTCCCCTTGTTTCAATGCCTTTCAGGTGAAGAGAAATATTCTTCATGCTTTGTCTCTTCTTGTTCTCCTCTTCCCTCTTTTTCTGCAGTTCTTTCTTCCTCTACTTCTTTTCTCATCGATTCCCTCTCTTCACTCCTTTGCTCTGTCTCTTTTCTGTCTTGATCCTCTCTCTCCTTTGTCTCTGGAACAAAACGCTGTAAGTTTCTTAATGCAAGAGCAGAAATGGCGACATCTTCCTCATCTTCTTCATCTTGCAAGATGAGTGCTCTTCTTTTCTTGGATGGAGCTATCATGGGCTCCTTCCCTTTCTGTTTTGCAGCCATAGAGACTTGGTGAGTCTTGACAGGTGTCGCGACCAATTTTTTTGGGGTGTGAACCACCTAGGGTTTGGCTAATGGATTGTTAAGTCTAAACTTAACTCGGGCTCTCCCAAGCCCATACCAACTCGCAACTTTCGGTTCAAGTTCTTAACATGCAATTGTTTTAATTAGGAGTCGCCACTAATCTATTTTTGGTGGGTCGATTAGAAACCCAAGTAAAGTAACAGGAGTTTTACTTTACTTCTACGAACCAGAGATTTGGGTACGGGGACTTGATTACGCTAAATTTCTCTAACGCCCTTTCGGTACCATTTCTTTTATTATGAAAAAATGTTTTTGCAGGCAGCTTGAATTGATTTTAAAATTATTTCCCTAACATGTGAGGCGATCATGCGGGTGCACAAACCACCAATTTAACACTCAAGAAAGCAAATGAATAAATTGCAGGACTTACCTCATAGCAACGAAAGCATCTGCGTTGTTAGTTTAGAATTCATATCAGCAGTCCTAAATATGATTTCTAATTAACACGCAATTTTTGTTTTCAATTTTCTTAATGAGAATCTAATCTTTATGCAATGCAATGTTACTAATCTAACATGTAGTGATATGGCATGGCAATATAGCCTAAACTATATGACATGGATAAAAGAAATGCAATAATTAAATGTGCAATCTAAATTAACCCAAATGACTTAATTCTAATGACGTGCGATGCAATGCAATGACGTACACGATTATTTCAATTAAAATGACATGTGAGCTATATGTTACGCAACATTTATCAAATGACCTAATCTGGTGACGGTAAATTTCTAATTAGAAATGAACCTAACAATAATCACTAAATGACGTGCATTTCATGAATCTAAATCTATATGACATGCAAATGACATTTTTTATTTTAAAAAATGCAATCTATCCTAGAAATTGCAACTAATTTATCCTAAGCCAAATTTTATGAAATTTGAAATGATCTAGCTAGATTAAGATTCTATCTAATTTAAATTAGGGATTAAGTCATATTAAATCCTAATTTAAACTAAAACATTATCTAAATCTAAAATGCAATTTATCTAAAAAAAGATTATCTAAATTTAAAATGAAACATGCAAATTTATCTAATATGCCATGAGAATGTCCTAATTATATATGACATATGCATGATGACTTCTTTTTGTGTTTTTTTTTTTTATAAAATTCCAAATTAAAATTGCCAAACAATTAAACATGTAATTCAAATTTAAAACTAACATCCTATGCATTTTTTGGATTTTTTTATTTAAAAATTCGAAATAAAATTGCAATCCTAAACATGCAAGATAATAAAAACAAACCTAATCCTTATTCAGATTTTTTTTGGATTTTATTTACAAAAATAAGATTGACTCAACCAACTTAACGCAATGAAATCAAACAAGATAAGATTGATATCTAAAAATCGACAAACCATATCTCGCGCATGAGATCGGGTTGGCCAACTTTAAATTAAATCGTGAATCGAATCTCGGGCTTGAGATTGGATTGTCGATTTTTATAAAGAATTGCGAGTCGGATTTCGGGCGCGAAAATCGGACTATCAATCCCTAATTTAAGGGATTATTTCATGTTGGCAATCTCAACCCTATGTTAAGGAACAATTTCACTAAAACAGAATGTAAAAAATTGAAAGAAAAGAAGAACTACCTAATTTGATTTTGATTTCTTTTCCTTTTCCCAAAATAGGGCTGAGCAGCCCGTGTGGTGGTCACCGTCGGTCCAGCAAGGGTGTCGCGGTCTGGGCTCCGGCGAAGGTCCGGCGAGGGGCAGTAGCATTGCAGGGGGTCTTCGTGGGTGTTGATCGCGAGTCGTCGAGTAGTGGACTCACGGCTTCGAGCGGGCGGAGCGGGGCAGGAAAAGCTCCGGATCGACAGAAATCAAGGCAGCGCAGCGAGGAAACTCGGTGATCGGCTTCGACGAGCTTCTGCAAGGCCGTGCTCGCGGAAGGGCTGGGTCGGCGGTGCCGGTGTCACGAGCTTATGGGCGATGGTGTCACGGACAGGGGCGCTGCAGATCGGCGACAGCAGAGGCGGAGTCGGGCCGTCGTGGGTCGGTGCGGTGGTGGAGCTTCGGGCTGAGGGCAGAGCAGAAACGGCGTCGCGGGAACTCGAGATCCGGTGCTCGGGCAGAGGTTCGGTGGTGGAGCGCGCGGTGATGCGGAGGAGCTTCGGGTAGTCACGGATGGAGAAGCAACGCGGGGGCAGCAAACTTGGAGAGAAGATGAACAGTAGGGGTCAAATCACCCCCCTTTTTCTGCTTTTCCGCCTCTCCTCTGTCTCTTCCTTTTACTCTCCTTTTCACTTCCCACTTTTTTTACTTTTTTGCTTTTTTTCCTCTTTCTTGATCTGAAGAAAACCTAGCAAAAAGCCTATTCTCTCTCTTTCTTTTTCTGAATTTTTTTCAAAGGAAGCCCCCTAAACCTCTCGCACGCACGGCCTTTTATAAGAAAAGGAATTGGATTTTCAAATTATACTTCGAATCAATCTTCGCAAATCTTTTTCACAAAATTTATCCCATATTGATAAGGATTCGAGATCAAGATGAAATTTTTTCTAAATCCAAATCTTCTAAAGACAAATCGCAATATTTTTTTACCCATCTGCCATATCTAAAAAAATTCATATCCCGATTGAAATTTCAAAATTAATTTTCCCACAAGATAATTTTCGATCATTAAAAGTATGGGCTTGGGCCGACTTGCTCGCTTCGTGGGCTTAATCCAACTAATTTGACCTCACTCCGCACCGGTCCAATAAATAAAATGCACCTAAATCTATATGCTATAAAATTAAACCCTAATTTTTAATGCCATAAATGACTAAACGGGCCGTTAAAATTTAGGTGTCAACAACAGGGTTTTCTCCTTAAATCGTTCCAAAGCCTTATTCAGCTCCTTCAGACACATTTTGGAAGCCATCTTCAGTCCCACCACCATTTAATCACGGGTTTGAACACACAAAATCTTGGGAGGCTGAATATTCAAATGTCTGAATAACTTGGTAACAAGTGCTGAATAAGGAAGTTGGCTATTTTCCTTCACTATCGATTTATACATGTGAAACATGATAGTGTATGGTAGAGAGAACTTTTTGCCAGCATTGATAGCATACATCAGTTTTGCTTCTGAATTAGAGACATCAGTCTTTGAAGTCGATTTGGGTCTAAGACAATTGATCACAATCTTGTGAAGCAAGACATTTGAGGCATTCATCTTCAAGTATGAAATTCGACCTTCTGCCATTCCATCTCGAACAAGCTCCACAGTCGCATGACCAATAAACACACTTATTGATTGGAACACTCCTCTCTCTACTCCAATTACATCAGCCAGAGTGTCCATATCAACTACATAGTCCTGGTCTCTAACACTGAAAGAGAATCTATTTGCATCCAAAAAGTTTAGATTGGAATAGAAATACGTAGTAAGTTCTGGATGAGCCATTGTTTTTTTAGAGAAAAATCGTTCAAGTTGAAGTAAAGTGAATTTCTCTCGCAACTTCATGTTCATAGAGTTGAGAAAATCAAAGTCCATACTCCTTGGGTTCATCACCCCTCGCTTCAGCAACTTAGAGTAAAGTCTCTTGTGTTCCTCAGAATAAAACGTATCTGTCCTTTTGCTTCGAATATTTGTTGCAATACCCATTCTAGGCTTAAAATGAGTGAACATTTTTTCATCATCATTTCCATCAGGTTGACTATGTCCTCCAACACGTGGATCACTAGGGATATTCGCAAAGGCTCTTTTTGCCGAGCCCGCATGAGCAATTTCCAAACGTTCCATCGTTCGTAAAAAGTGGGTTTCATTTTGGTACCCATTTTCTTTAAAAAATTCATCAATAAAGTTCAATGTAGAGCCTCCATCCTTTAAGGTAGAGTAGAGTTTGAAGGTAAAAGCAGGCTTAAGGGTTCTTACAGGTTTTGCATCCTCAATAATTTCTTCCTCTGCTTGTTGTTGCTGAACATCCTGTAGTCTAGCCTGAGGAGAATGGCGCGGTTGAGAATGTTGTGGACTCTACTGTTGCCTTGGAGATTCTTTTTCCTTGGTCAAATCAAAGTGCGTAGGACCCTCACATATATGCTGCGGTCCCCTGCTTGCAATCCTTGAGGACTTTCTTTAAGAAGCCATTGTCATAGTCTTTGAGAGATTTCAAACTCGATTCGCGAGAAAGATGAAAATTGATGAAAACTTTGAGGATTAAACTAGAGAGTAAAAGTAAGAAAGTAATGTTCTATGCTTCTAGGGTTCGTGAAGAAGACGATCAGTATATAAGGCAATCGAAACGAGGTATACGGATCGTCATAAAAAGAAAAAATAGAAAAATGCTTTTTCAAAAAAATAACTTCCTTTTTGAAAATAGATAATTGTTATTTCAAAAGATAACTTCTTTTTCGAAAAGGAATGATTGCAATAATTACGAAAACTTGGGAAGATAACATCAATCAATTACAGATTAATAGACAAACGTACCTTTTTGAGTTTTTATTTGAAAGATAAATTTCTAAAACAGAAATAACATACAGTTGTGATTCTTGATCTTCTGAGTCTGAGCATCTTTAGACTTTTTATCCCTAAGTCTGAATTTCTTCAAATTTTAAGATATTAAGTCTGAATTAAATAGACTTAAATTGACTTTTCTCTAGTGGCTTTGTAAAAATATTGGCCAGCTAATTCTTTGAGTCTATGAATTGAATCAAGACTTCTCCATTTTGAACATGGTCTCTAATAAAATGATGTCAAATCTTTATATGATTTTGCTCTTGAATGAAGAATTGGATTATTGGTGAGATTAATCGCACTGGTATTGTCACATTTGATCTCAGTGCATGAGTCTTCGATTCCAAAGTCTTTTAACTGTTGTTTTATCCACAAGATTTGAGAATAACAACCTTCAAGAGTCACATACTTTGCTTCTGCTGTTGAGAGAGTTATAGTGTTGTGCTTCCTTGAAAACGAAGATACTATCCTCCTACCAAGTAATTGACAAGTGCCCGAGGTGCTCTTTCTATCAACTCTGCATCCTGCTAGGTCTGTGTCTGAGTATCCAAGGAGAATAAAGTCTCATTCTTTAGGATACCAGAGACCCAAATTAGAGGTTGTTGCAACGTATTTGATAATGCGTTTCGCAGCACTTAGATGAGGGTCATTGGGATCTGATTGAAATCTGGCACAAATGTAAACACTAAACAAAATGTCAAGTCTAGATGTAGTAAGATAAAGAAGTGAACCAATGATACTCTTGCATAGCTCCTGGTTAACTTTCTTTCCTCCTTTATCTTTGTCCAGCTTCGAAAAACTTGACATTGGTATATCAGTCTTTTTGCAATTCTCCAAACCAAACTTTTTAACAAGTTATTTAACATATTTTTCTTTGTGAATGAAAGTTCATTCTTTCAATTGTTTTACTTGTAGTCCGAGAAAGAAGTATAGTTCACCCATCATGCTTATCTCGAATTCATCCTACATAGACTTAGAAAATTTTTTGCACAGACTTTCGTTACGTGATCCAAAAATAATATCATCAACATAGATTTGAACAAGTAAAAAGTTTTTATTTTTTCTTTTGATAAACAAGATAGTGTCTACTTTATCTTTAACAAAGTTATTTTGGATTAAAAACTAACTTAACCTATCGTATCAAGCTCGAGATGCTTGCGTTAAACTATATAGCACATTTTTTCAGTCTGAATACAGAGTCTGGTTTCCTTGGGTCTTCAAAATCGGGAGGTTGTTCCACATAGACTTTCTCTTGGATAAATCCATTTAGGAATGCACTTTTGACGTTCATTTGCAATAACCTGAAATTCTTATAACAAGCAAAAGCAAGTAATAATCTAATTGCTTCTAACCTTACTACTGGTACGTAAGTCTCATCATAGTCTATCCCTTCTTCTTGCGTATATCCTTTGGCCACAAGTCTTGCTTTGTTTCTTATAACTTTTCCTTTTTCGTCCATTTTGTTCCTAAAAACCCATTTAGCTCCAATAATAGATTTACCTTTTGGTTTAGGAGTCAATTCCCAGACATCATTAATACTGAATTGCCTGAATTCTTCTTGCATAGCTTCAATCCGGCTTTCATCAGTTAAAGCTTCTTCTATGCTTTTGGGTTTTATTTCATAAATAAGAGCCACATCACTAAACTCTCATGCCTTTTGGATCTTGTACAAAATCCCTTCATCAATGTCGCCAATAATGAGTTCTTTGGGATGACTAGACTTGTGCTTCCAGTTGCTAGTTGGTTTGACAGATTGCTGGTTTTTTTCTTCATTTGATTCTTCAATGATCGGTTGTTGATGACATTCTGAAGTCTAAGCTACTTTTGGGGATTTAGACTTTGTAGAGTCTGGAGTAGGTTCGGATTCTTCAGGTTGAGTTTGGATCGATTCATTTTGTATAAGGTCTTGAAATTTGATATTCATCGATTTCTTCATTGACTGAGTCTTTTTGTTGTAAACTCTGTAAGTTTTGCTAGTGGTTGAATATCTAAGGAAGATGCCTTCGTCTGATTTTTCTTCAAACTTACTGATTCGATCATTTGCATTTTTCAATATAAACATATTTGCATCCAAACACATGAAAATATGAAATAATTGGTTTATTTCCTTTAAACAACTCAGAGGGAGTTTTCTCCAGAATATGCCTTAAGAGGACTCTATTAATAATATAACATGCTGCAAAAACTGCTCCAAAAAACGACAAGAAAAGTTGCTTTCAATTAAAAGTGTTCTAGCCATTTCTTGCAATGATCTATTCTTTCTTTCCACAATTTCATTATGTTCTGGAACGTATAGAGAGGATAACACATACTGAAAACTAGATTCATCACAGAATTTAGCAAAATCTTGATTTTCAAACTCATCTCCATGGTCTGTTCGTATACTTGAAATAATATACCTTTTCTCATTCTGTACTTTCTTAGCAAACTTTATGAAATAAGAAAAAATTTCAGACTTACTTGTCAAGAAATATACCCAAGTAAATCGTGAATAATCATCCATTATTACTAGGCAATATTTCTTTCCACCAATGCTCTGAGTCATAGTTGGTTCGAAAAGATCCATATGTAGGAGCTGCAGTACACGATTAGTGGAAACTTGATTTATTGGTTTGAAAGAACTTATAACTTATTTTCCCAACACGCATGGTGTGCATAGATCGGATTTTTGGTATGTCAGGTTGGGTAGTCCACGAACAAACTTCTTTATAGAGATCTTGGCTATTTGCTTCGTGTTGATGTGGCCAAGTTTTCTATGCCAGAGATTAGCTTCCTCTTGAATTGAAATTAGGCATTAGCATTTTTCTGGTTTGATGTCCAAGATAGATGTTCCCATGTCTTCGCCCCGTGAAAGTCTGAGAGGAGTCTTTACTGGTTTCTGAACATATTCCTTCTTGAAAGTTGATTTTGAAACTTGTGTCGCACAGTTGACTGATACTTAGCAAGTTGTAGTTGAGTCCTTCTACTAAGGAAATGTTACTGATTATGAGACTTCCAATCTTTACGGTTCCGCATTTGACAATTCTGCCTTTGCTATTTCCATCAAAAGAAACTTTTCCACCGTTAACTTGTATAAGCTTTATGAAACAACTTGAGTCTCCTATCATATGTCTTGAGCATTCACTATCTAAGTACCATTTGACATTTTTCTTGATAGTGACCTGCATTTAAAAAAGAAACTCAAGCTTTCTTTGGTACCATACTTTCTTGGGTCTAATGGAGTTAATGCAATATACGGTTTTTGCCTAAACCTTCTTAACAGGTTTCCAAACTAGAGGACATTTTTTTTTTTCAAAATGTCCTGAGCTGTTGCACTTAGAACATTTAAGAGCACTGCAGCCTATGGGTTTTACAAAGACTTTTTGAAAATGATTTCTATAAAAATCTTTTGTAGGTCTTTGTTTGATTTTTTCCTTTACTTTTGGAAAATCAATTAGAGGGATGGTTTTAGCAGTCATTCCCAAGCCTAATTTGTTCAAGTAAGGTCTTTACGCTGAAAGAATCTTTTCCAATTTCTCAGATCCTATAGAAAACCTTTCGAAATACTTGAAATATCATTTTTCAAAAGTGCATTTTCTTTTGAAAGAGAGTCTGCATTTTCTTTCAAGGTAATAACACTTTTATCTAAATTTTCGACATTTTCTTTCCAAACAATCTCCTGTTGCTTTAGTGCAGAATTTTCCCTTTTTAGTTTGGAAATTCTCTTGAGAGAGGTTTTGAGACTAAGACACAGTTCATCAATATATTTAGAGACTTTAGTAGGAATTTTTAAATTACTTATCTCGATTTCACTGTTTGAGTCTGAGTCTGTCTCAGAGTCTGAATCTGATTCTAATTGTGCTATTAGACAAATATTAGCATAATCATCATCACTCTCTTCACATTCGATATCATTCCAAGTTTCTGCTTTGAGAGCCTTTTTGTATTTCTCAGCTTTTCCTTTCTTTTTCTTCAGTAAGGGATAGTTGGGTTTGATGTGTTCATTTTTCTTGCATTTAAAACAAATCACATCTTTATTGGATTCATAATCCTCTACTGATTTATTTTAAAACTTTTGAGAGCATTGTTTCTTTTAATTGAATATTCTTCCATTTTTGTTCAGTTTTCGGAACCTTCTTATCATGAGATCAAGCTCTTCATCGTCTATATCGTCTTTAGAATTTGTAACATCAAAATCATCATTAGATTTTAATGCAATAGATTTTTTTACCTTTGGGATCTTCATCTTCATTGATTTGCTCTACTTTATAGGACTGAAGAGTGCTAACCAATTCGTTAACGGAGAGTGGCATAATCCTTTGTGTCTTCCTTATTGAGGTCTTTATGTGATTCCAATCTTTGGAAAGTCCACGTAGTAATTTGTTAACCTTCATGGGTCCATAGATTGGTTGACCTTGATACTTAAGAATGTTCACGATTTCTGTAAAACGACTAAACATGTCAGTGATAGATTTTCTTGGTTTTATCTTGAATGCTTCATATTGATTGAGCAGAATATTGATTCTGGTTTCTTTCACTCGATCAGTTCCTTCATAGGTGATGTGCAGTCTATCCCAGACTTTCTTTAGCTATTTCACAATAAGATATTTCATTATATTCAGTAGGAGATAATGCATAATATAAAGAATAAATTGCTTTTGCATCAATGGCTTGTCTCTTGATTATCTCTTTTTGAGTCATCTCGCTGGACTCAATAGCTTATTTTCCCATTTATGAGACTGTTGTAGTTTTAGGAATGATTCCTTTGTTTACCACATCTCATTTAAGAGGATCTTTTGATCTTAGGAATGTCTTCATCTTGTTTTTCCATATACTGTATTCCTTATCAAAGTAAGGTGGTTTTATGTTGCTTTGCCCTTCAACCAATCCTGGAGCCAACATACTAGCCATGAATCGTTAACTTTGAAGTAAAAACACTTCAATTAATTGAGTACACAGGCTCTGATACCAATTGTAAATGCTAGTACAAGCACTTATAGGGGGTGAATAGGTGCGAAAACAAATTTTTGTAGAGTATAATATAAAACTATATTTTTAACTTGAGTCTGTTTAACAGTAAACTTTGAAAAGGAAATGAGACTCTAATAATTAAATAAAGTTACGAACAAAGTAAATGGGTTTTAGGGAAGAGAATAAGAACATAAGGTTTATAGTGGTTCGGCTTAATCCAAGCCTACGTCCACTCTCCCGCACTGACAGCCCACCGGCTGGATTTCACTATGAATCAAAAGAGTCATTACAGTATCACGTCCTTGATTCCACAGTGCATAGATTCTGCTACACTTCCTCAAGACCTTACAAATGTATAAACTCTCTTTTGAGTACAAGTTTACACTCACCAATTGAATTAACAAAGAAGAAGAAGCTTTAGACTTTGAAATTTCTCTATCGTGCACACACTCGAATAACTAGAGCGTCTTCTTTATATACTCCTCCATGCCTTCATAACCATTGACACCTTCCAAAGGAGTTCTTCCAATCTACGCATTGGACATAATCAATTAGGGAGATCTCGAGTTACTTAAGGAATGTGATAATAGCCCACAAATCCTGCTCGCCTATATAATCAGGATCTAGGTTTCCATAAGTGAAACCTTTCAAGTATGCTTTGCCATTCAACGGACCCAAATTACCCGAATTAATTTCAAGACAAATAATATATTCTGAGATGCTATCTTCAGCCGTGAGATCTTCTTTAACAGTTTGAATCAAATCCTTAAAGAAATATTCAATTCTGGATAAATCTTGTTCGATGGTCTAGAAATTGTCAATGAGGGCAAACTTTAAATCTTGAATCTGGCGTTCTGGTGGTTTTCAGACTTTGACGAAAGAGTTTGCAAGTCTTTAGACTAGACTGATGTAAACGTTTTGTCAGCTTCAAAACAAATAAGGAAGTTTTCTCGCTAGAAGAACAGCCCAAGTGCCTTATCTTGGTACGGGAGGACACTTAAGTGCCATAATTTCGAAAAGGTACACTTAAGTGCTAGTTTCAAAGTTAAATGGAACACTTAGGTGCCACTCTGACAAAAATCCAGCCAAATGGCTGACGTGATAATTTTCCAAAACAGCGTCGTTTTGCACGCTGACGTGGCGAATAAATGCAAAAATGACGTCGTTTCATGTCTGATGTGTAAATAATAATATAAAAATAATTAAATTTAATTTAAAATTAATTTTATTTAAAATATTCTAAAAATTTAAAAACTAAAAATTAAAAAAAAAAGGGAGGCTAAAGGGGGCAGCTGAGGGCTAAGCCCTCATCGCCGCTACCTCCCTACTGTCGCTAGGAAGGGCCGGCGACGAAGGGGGGAGGGCCGGCCTCCAGCCGACCGGCGACAAGGGCCGTGAGCCCTCACCCAGATCATGGGCAAGGGTTGCGACCCTCGCCCGGTCAGGGGGAGGCGGCGACCCCGACTGACCCTCGCCCCTCCGTCGTTGGCCATTCCCGGCGACGGTGGGGAGGCGGTGAGGGCCCACAGCCCTCGTCATATTTGTGCGAGGGCCGCGACTGTCGCCCTAGATCTGGGTGAGCACTCGTGGCCCTCGCCGCTAGTCGACTGGGGGCCCGCGACCCCGGCCGATCCTACCCCCTCTGTCGTCGGCCCTTCCTGGCGACGGTGGGGAGGCGGCGATGGTGAGGGCTTAGCCCTCAGCCGCCCCCTTCAGCATCCCTTTTTTTTTTTAGTTTTTATAATTTTAGAATATTTTAAATAAAATTAAGTTTAAATTAAATTTAATTATTTTTTATATTATTATTTATACATCAGACATAAAACGATGTCGTTATTGCATTTTCTCGCCATGTCAGCATACAAAACGACATCGTTTTGGATAATTGCCACGTCAGCCATTTGGCTGGATTTTCGCTAGAGTGGCACCTAAGTGTTCCATTTAACTTCGAAACTGACACTTAAGTGTATATTTTCGAAGTGATGGTACTTAAGTGTCCCCCCGTGCCAAGTTATGGCACTCCAAGTGTCCCAAACTCAAGTTTTCTCCAACACTTTTTTCCTCTGAAATGTTTCCAAAGACATTTTGATTCTACTCCCTCAGGTTGTTTTGAAGTTGGGATAGAATAACATAATATGCAACTCAATCTAATTAAGTTGAGCAAGCTCATTAGAAAAAGTCTGAGTTTACCAAGCTACTTCTAAACAAAAAGGTTTACTTACTTAGCAATCAAGAGAGGATGATGGTCTTGGAAGTACTTGAACCATCACATAACAAATAACAAATGCCAAGAAAGATTACATGATTCTTATCAGTTGATTATATCCATTCAACTTTGGGTCCACGCTATGTAAATTTCATTTCCATCTAATCAAGATCATGAAGAAACACAAATAGCTTTTTGGATTTTTTTTATTTATATTTTCTGTATTTTGTACATCATTTGTTTTACAATGCTTTTGAGTATATATATATGTGTGTGTGTATGTGTGTATACAGAGAAGGGAGTTAATTTTAATCGTCAATCCTAATCAAGAAACAAAATAGAAAGTAGATTGACTTAAATTCCTATATTATCTCTAATTGATAGTTCATACCAAAGACTAACTTGGATTCTCATATTACCTCTAATTGACAGTTTATGTTAACACTCCCTCTCAAATGAGTGAAAAGATATTTTCGATACTCATCTTGACAAATGAGCTATGAAAGGCCCTGCTTGACACAACCTTAATGAGTATGTCCCACAATTGATCTTCAGATCTAATAAAAGGAAATTGAACCACCTTGGCATTGTGGCCCTCACCCAAGCCTTGCTTGACCACAACGGGGGCATCATGGCTCTAGGCAAGGGTTAAGAAGGGCTTGGGCAAGGGATTTGGTGAGGGCCATAATCCTCTCGCTTATGGCCGATGACCCTTACCGACTTGAATCCAAAAAAGACAAAGAAAATAAAAAAATAAAAAAATAAAAGAAATTAAAATATTATTAAAAGCATCTAAGTTAGTGCTAATTGTGCCTCGTAGGATGTGATCATTTACTTTAGTAATTTTCAGTCAAAAGTGATTGGATGTATTTGAAACTGTTAGTATTAACACCTAAAGAGAGGTGAATAGGTGTTAAAAACAAATTCTGCAAGATGCAATGAAAACCTTTACTTTTAACCCGAGTCTAAAGAATAGCAGACTTTGAACGAGATTAAACTTTAGCAGTTAAATGGAACTATGAACAGAATAAAAGAGTTCAGGGAAGAGAATAAGAATACAAGATTTATAGTGGTTCGACTTAGATCAAGCTTACGTCCACTTTCCCACACTGACAGTCCACCGGCTGGATTTCACTATGAATCAAAAGAGTTGTTACAGTCTCACGTCCTTGATTCCACAGTGTAGAGACTCTGCTACACTTCCACAAGACTTCACAAATATCTAGACTCTCTTTTGAGTACAAATTTACGCTCAACAATTGAATTAGCAAAGAACAATGAGTTTCGGACTTTAAAATTTTTCTATCGCGCACACACTCAAATAACTAGAGCGTCTTCCTTATATACTCTTCCATGCCTTCATAACCATTGGCACCTTCCAAAGGAGTTCTTCCAATCTATCCGTTGGACAGAATTAATTAGGGAGATCTCGAGTTACTTAAGGAATGCGATGATAGCCCACCAATCCTGCTTGCCCATACAATCAGGATATAGATTTCCATAAGTAGAACTTTCCAAGTATACTTCGCTAATCAATGGATCCAAATTACTCGAATTAATTTCAAAACGAATAATAGATCTTGAGATGTTATCTCCATCCATAAGAACTTCTTTAGCCGCTCAAATCAAAACTTCAAAGAAATACTCGCATCTAGATAAGTCTTCTTTGTCGGTCTAGAAACTGTCAATGAGGGTAGACTTTAAATCTTGAGTCTGGTAGTCTTCAGACTTTGACGATAGAGTCTGCAAGTCTTCAAACTAGATTGATGGAAACGTTTTGTCAACTTCAAAACAAATAAGGAAGTTTTCTTCAACAATATTTAATTGGTAAAATGTAAAAATATTTATGATTTAATTGGCATAATTAAGAGGTTGATGACTGAATGGACAAAAATGTAGTAGGTTTATGACATTTTGGGTAATTTCCTCCTATTAAAAGAAGAAAAGAAAAGATGAGGTGATATGCTCAAATCTCTCTAGGTCAATTAGGCTTCTCAAATATAATCAATCTCCAATACTTCGGTTCTTGGACAAAATCTCAGCCAAGGCATTAAACGGAGCATCGCATCATTTAAAAAATTGAAAAGCGCTTTCATCCGCCAACTAAAAAGAGTCCACTTTTGTCATATATTTGGCCTCGACTTTCTTCGAACTGTCGGTTCAAGGATCGACTAGAATGCTTTAGGGTTCATTTTCACCCACAACGAAAGAAGAAAGCGAAACCTGAGCCCACATGGATATACTAATTTGACTGACCTTCAAAACGACTTTGCACGACTAAGAAAATATTAAATTTTGTCGTCTCTCGTAAGTGGAAAAGAGACTGAAGATCAATTTCGTTCTCTAACTACTACATTTTGGCCTGATAGCATTGGAGTTCGTCCACATTTTTCACGTCTGAGTTGTAAGTTTCTATCCCAATTGTTCTACTTCGATAGAATCAATATAAATTTATCTAAATTGCATATACTAAAATACTCTAGATTTGACTTTCACCCACAACGAAGGAAGAAAGCGAAACCTGACCCCACATATAGATGTACTAATTTGACTGGCCATCAAACAACTTTGCACGACTAATAAAATATTAAATTTTGTCGTCTCTTATAGGTGGAAAAGAGACTGAAGATCAATTTCGTTCTCTAACTACTACATTTTGGCCTGATAGCGTTGGAGCTTCATCCACATTATTCACGTTTGAGTTGGAAGTTTCTATCCCCCTCGTTCTCGTTCGATAAAATAGATACTTTTATGGTCTTGGTCATTTTTTTTTTTTTTTTAACTTCTTGAATCCGCTGTCTCCATTTGTACATAAACCGGTTGGTTGACAAATATCATGTATAACTCCATCGATAGGATGACGGATATGATCCCCGGGATAAATCTAAGTCAGAGATACTTGAATTTGAGCGTACAATCTATTGCGTCCAAACCAAGCGCCTAATTAGTCTACCAATCCCTTTTGGGTCGAGTGTTTTTGTGTATTATTGAGCTACCAAATCCAATAACTACGAGTGATTTTTTCAAGCGAGCACCCTTTATCCCATGAACTATGTCGATAAACTTTTATTAAGTAATTTCTAGACATATTATGCAACTCAAAAGTGTTTTTGAAAACTCTCAAGAGTTAATTGAATAACTAAGCAATTAGTTTGTAATAATGTATTCCGTTTAGAGTGATTTCGTAGGCCACATCCGTTGTCTTGTAAGTAGAGTCTTATACATGCATGTATTTTGATAGACTAGTATTCATAAATTCCTAGAAGTAGTCGAATTTGGAAAAATTTGGATACCACATGTCACAGAAAAGAATTGCTTCTAAATTTTCTTTTCGTCCCCAAATATGATTAATCAAATATAAATCCGAAGTAAGCATAAACAATTGCTCATATAATAAGCGCAACATAGATGGACCAAGTTGGCCTTCCTTGAGACGACTTTGCACGAAAAAGAGACAAGCTGTCATATTTTAATTACCATATGGGGACAAAGAGCATCGATAGTATCTATCCACATAATTCACGTTTCATATGGTCAATGCCTTTAAGGTCATGGCCTACAATTTGTTTTTTCTTGAATCTGCTGATTAACATATATACCCATACGCGTTAATCGGCAAGTTTGTTGGAAGATGTTTTCAAAAGAACTAACTTTGAAGGAAAATGATTTCAACTTCTTATGTTTTCCCGTATTCTGGAAATGCTAAAGAAGTGATTTTTCGACGTTTTGTTATCAGAAAATTATCACACATTTGAGAAAAAAATCTTGAGCGTAATCTTAGGTCCCAACTTCGGGCACTGGGGACTCGAGCTCCAGTGTTAGAGACCTGGGTTAGGGTGCTAGGACTAGGGTCTAGCCTTGGTGGAATCGAGCCTAGTCGTTGGAGTCCCTAACTTGCCCTGGGGAGTCTTATGCTCAGCCTTGAGGGACTTGAGCCTAAGCATTGATGTCCTAGGCTCGATCGTCTAGGTCCCAAGGCTCGAGTGTAGAGATCTTGAGCCTAGCCTTAGGGGACCAAGGCCAAGGTTGCGGCATACCTAGGCCTAGCTGTCGGAGTCCTTGGCATGGGTGCGGGGATCTGCAAACAACCATCAAGGTTTTTGTCCCCGCCCCACTAGACTTGAGCCCAAACATTTGAGTCCGTGGTCAAGCGTTGGAGTCCAATCATATTGGAAAAATAACTTTTTAATTTTAATAAAATAAGTCATTTTCCTAAATTTAAGTATAAGTTTTTATTGACTATGGATAGATTTTTCTTGACTCAATTTTCTAAACGTCCAAAACACGCAAATTGATAAAAATGAATCGAAACACTAAATTTTTCGTGAAACAAATGAACTGTTATCTTCTTCAAAGGAAAGTTACTGTGAATTTAGCTTTACTAGGACTTTAGAAGGATTGCCCTTGTTTTGGGTAATTACTAAGTTTAGGTACCACCACCTATGATAACTAGAGAAATTATTAATATACCATCGGTTATTACTAAGTGCCAACTTTCCAGCCGAATTACTCTTCACAAATAAAAAAAAAAAGAAAAAAAAAGGAAAAAAGGAAAAAAGAAGAAGAGAATTACAATTGTTGAGAAACAATCACTCACTATAGATACACTACTTATTGCCATTTGATAAAATTGCAGAATTTTTAAGGTTATATATTACAACCATTTTGTGAAAATTAATTCTTTATTATAGAATTGCTTCACCAAGGTCAACAAGTAAGTCAACATTTTTTAATCGTCATCAGTTCTTTATAAGCATCACCAATGTCATTGGATCCTCCCATAACAAAGCATCGAAAAATTCCTCTCCGACCTCAAGCTAGTTCTTACTCATGGCTGACGGGTAAAACTCTCGCTCTCTCTGTCTCTCTGTCTCTCTGTCTCTCTGTCTCTCTCTCTCTGTGAGCTCATTCTCTGCTTCTCTTGCTTGCCCACGGCAAGAACAGCAAACCACTAGATGAAGAGCAAGTGGGCGAGAAGAAGTACAGCAAACCACTAGATGAAGAGCAAGTGGGCGAGAAGAAGTACAGCAAACCACTAGATGAAGAGCAAGTGGGCGAGAAGAAGTACTTCCAGAAGGTGCTTGACGACATCGTAAGCCTCAACTCCCTCTTCACTGTCGCCGTCTTCATCGGCCTCTCTTTCGCCCAGCCGGGCCAAGTTCAGAGCCTCGAGGATGACCCCCGCTGCCACCCGGACCCCAAAATACGCAAGCGGCTCGTGGCCTATGAGATCGCTTCCTTCAGCTGCTTCATCTTTGCCGGCTTCCTCGCCAAGACCGTCAAGGTCTTCCTCTACACCTCTGAGAATCACGATGCCATACGCAGGAAACAGAAGGGATACCGGGAGAAGGAGAAGCCGCACCGCAAGTTAAAGAGCCTCGTCGGGTTCTTTTTGTCAATCTATGGGACCATGATTGGGTGCTTGCTGCTGCTCCTGGCCATGGTCGACGTCATCCAGATCAAGCTTGGCCGGCTCTCATGTCAGAGCAAGTTCGCGGTCACCACTGTCTGTGTCATGGTCGGCACCATCGGCCTTAGCCTGCTGATCTTCTTCTTCACAGTGACCTACGGCGTGAAAATCGCCCACGACGCCAGAAAAATTATGAAAAAAGAAAAGGAGGGTTCCGTCCGGTCGGCGGTTGATAAGGTGTGACAATAAGAGGTGAAAAGTTAATCAATAAGGCAACCTAGAATATGCAGGAACTGTCATATAACATATATCCGGTGAGACGTGCTTTATCAGACGTAAGTTGTGTAGTGCTCCATATATCGCTGGTCCATGTAATGTTTTAAGTCAAGGTGTCATCTTCCAGTGCATTCCATGTTTCTTTTGAGTGTTTGAGTGAGTTTCGTTTGACAATCCATATTGACTTCTTACCAAGTTCATATATGAACGGAAAGTCCGACCTCTCACTCGATGGTGAATCGGTTCACTTACTTCATATGTTCATTGAAAAAAATAAGACATAAACCATCGGGTGTAAAGTAAATTTTGCACGAGCAATCTCATTCACTCTTAATTTGAAAGTTAGAGAATTACTCACTCTTTCGAATCAATTATATACAAGATCGGTTGTGTAATTTTTTTTTACACTCGCAATATATTCTATAGTTACTGTACAGTTAATTGATTCGGAAAAATAAAACATTATTTAAGACTGTCTCCTTTCTTTTTTCCGTCCAGACCCAGAGAGAGCTGATAATTAATTCTATAACCAATGGGAAGAAAATGTTGATGTTAAGACTTAGAGAGAAAGTAATGACAAAGTGTTTATGGTTGCTCAACTCTAATTAAAATTGCACAATATGTATTTATAAGAATGATTAATTACAGTCAAGTTAGAGCTGGAAAGATAATTACAAAAAGACTTCTTAATACATATAAATTACACATTCATAGAGAAGCAGGGCAAATGCTGTCTCCACGAAGGAAGGGATGTGCTAGATAACTTTCCGGCCTAATCCATTTCGTGCAACCATCCTATAGCCTTTTGGGTTTTTCTTTTTTTCGACCATAAAAAATGAGTTACCTTCTTACATCTCTTTCAATCTTTTTCGACTCGGTTAGAATATATGTACCTTTACAATCAATCAATTATAAGTAGCTAAATTAACACGTGTAGGTTGCAAAAATTGACTTCTTAAGAAGAAAAGGTCTAAATGTGTTGTTAAACAAGCAAGAATTGTGAGGAAGTGATTGGCTTTTTTCAAATGTTCGATTTTCAAGAGAGACACTGATAGTATAAAGAAAACCTTTCACATATGGACTTAATATGTTGGCATGTCATATATATATATATATATATATATATATATATATATATATATATATATATATTGTGGCGGATACACTTCATGACAATAACTTCGACCAACGCATGATGTGTGGTGTTCATTAATATACAGTGCTAATGTCAGCATCTTTGTCACTTGATCGATTGAAGCCAAAAAAGAAGAAGAAAAAACCGTAGTTTTGCAAAATTTGATATCTTGAGTTGCAGACGTTCGAAAGTTGTTAATATGCAATGCAAAGCTTTTTTTCGCTCTTCTAATTACACAGATTTCAAAGCTAGAAATGATCCACAGAAAATATGATAAATAATCAATTTTTCAGCCTCAAAATTAGGGTTTGTAATTGCTCACAAACGGAACATTCCATTTATACCAAATTCCGTATGGTTATTCCAGGATTTCATATCCCCCAGCCATTTGAATTCCGTGCATCAAACGATCGTTTACGAAATAAGTTGTTCCACACCAAAATTGTATCGCAAAGCAAAAGTCATAAAATTAACCTCCAAGCTCTATTGGGGAGAGGGAGAGGGAGAAGGAGAGAATTGTGGTCGTCAAGTGCGTTGTTGCCTATGGTGGTTTGCAATTGTGGAATGATCAACAAGAGTAATGTTTATCCTAACCATATGAGCCCAGCTCACATCAACCATTAGATCATGTGGGTGGCTTATAGCTAGGGTTTTCTCCAAGATGAGCATCCCCCCATAGGAACTCCATTCCTTCAAAGCCCAAGCCAGATAAACACAATGGAAAAATTTTTCGGTCAATGTCAGCGTATAATCACACAATTTATTCAATTACCGAATGAGAAATTTAACTTGCGGACACTTATGACCCTGAAGGACCAGAAAAATAATAGGGTGACAATTAATCACAGTAGTGATTCCGGGGAAAAAATAGAAGTTGTTCCGATTTTTATTAGGGGAAGGCGAGGTTTTAACCTCATTCTTCATGTTCTCGCACTTTGGAATATAAAACAGACATATTTTTCCATTTCATAGATGATTAGATGATACCCAATCTTAACATGCTTTCAGAAGATGAGGTGATGTGCTCAAATCTCTACAGTTCCTTAGTTGGCCATCTCAACACTTCAAATCTTAGATCAAATCCCAACCGAAGCATCAGAGTGACCACTATATCGTTTAACTATTCGAAAGTGTTTCACCTACCAACTTAATTTCTTAAATAAGTACACAGTTGTCATTTATCGGGTATCGACTTACTCAAACTGTTGGTTCAAGGATAAACTTCATTGACCTAGGATTTCATTTCACCCAAAATCAAAGAAATGAAAAAAAAAAAAATTAAAGAGACTAAGGATATGTTACGTGCGTGGTAGAGCTAGCCCCTAGCACTTGATAATATTATAATTGCAAATTTATTGTCTTTTTATCTGTAGAAAAGAGACAAATATCATTGTCATTTCTAGATACTAAACGTGGCCTAAGAGCATCGGAAGTTTCTATCCACGTTATTCACGTTTGATATAAACAATACTTTCATGGTCTTGGTCTACTTTTTTTTTTTCCTGTCTAGAGAGATAAAGGTAAACGTCCCCTTCACAGCTATCTTATAAAACTCTACTTGTAAGATCATAAGGATGGCCTTTAAAGTTACTCTGAATGAAAGATGCATGAATTTGAACATACAATCTATTGTGTCCAATCTAAGTATTGAATTACTTGACCAATCCCTTAGGAATGAAGTCTAGGTTGTTCTTGGACAATCATATCGGATAGATATGACGAGCACCATTTATCTCACGAAGCATGTCGATCAACTTTGGCCGAGTTATTTCTAAATTTATATTGCAACACAAAATTGTTTTTAAGAACTCCTGAATCAGTTAATTGAATATTAAGCAACTAGAGTGCATGCGGCAGATTTGGTGATCAAACCAAAAGGTGTTCCGTTCAGGATTATTTCGAGGGCTACACCTATTGTTTTGTGAGTGAAGCATGTTCATTGAGAGGACAATCTCCATTGTCCAACTAAACTTCCAATATCCACCTTAACTAATCTATTTATAGCTCTCTTCTTCTTCTTCTTCTTCTTCTTCTCCATTGTCCAACTAAACTTTCAATATCCACCTTAACTAATCTATTTATAGCTCTCTTCTTCTTCTTCTTCTTCTTCTTATAGCTCTCTCTTCTTCTTCTTCTTCTTATAGCTCTCTCTTCTTCTTCTTCTTCTTCTTCTCCATTGTCCAAGTAAACTTCCAATATCCACCTTAACTAATCTATTTATAGCTCTCTCTTCTTCTTCTTCTTCTTCTTCTTCTTCTTCTTCCTCCACTTTCACTTTTACAGAAAGATTGCAAAGGGTTTGAAAAGGCTTCAATCCCATGTTGTTGTAGTTGATTGGAGCATTGAGAGATTTCTAGATCAGGAACTGGAGGTCACTCATTCAGATTTGCACCTATTGTTCGCAAAATTGGTCTGGTTACTTGCATATGTTAGTTTAGGAGGCTAGCAAGGCATTTTGTGAACTTAGGTAGCCGGGACTTCACACTTGTATCTTTAGAATATATTAAGAAAAAAGGCCTCTTCTAACATGGTCACTGATAATCAAAATTACTTAATAATTTTTAGTATGATTAGTGACAGGAAGATAATTTAGATCGGGACATATGAGTGAGAGGTTTCACAGTGTGAAAATCTATATCAAGCATAGTCTTTGGGTAGAAAAAAAAAGTAGAGTAACATAAAGAAATGAAAAAAGATAATTCTTTTTAGCGGTAGTTATTGCCAGTTTTAAGGGAAAATCTCAAATAAAAATTTGAAGTGGATCCATTTTTTTTTCCAAAAAAGACCTAAAGTGGACACTGTCTCAAATAAGAACTCAAAGTGGCTAACTTACTCTCAATTAAGGACCCGAATTTCTAATTTCATTAATAGCCTGTGGTACTTTTGTCCAAGAACATTGTTGTCTATTTTTTGTCTCTCTCTTTCTTCTTTTTTCTTTCTTCATCTTTCTCACTCTCTACATCACCTCCATTATCAGCCCCTCCATCACTCTTTTTGTCATCTTGTTGTATGACCAAGTTCTTTAACACGAGCCATTACAACGTAGTTTAACTCGTTGAAAATTTTAAATTTCGCTCCTCAAAATGGTTTGTAGACAATTCCATGAAGCCGAAATGAGCTTTCAAAAATAAGTTTTATTTATTCTAACATTCATTGCAAATTCTGATCTCAAAGCCATAATATCAATCTGCTTTTGCTAACACTCAACTTCTTGTCCAACTCCCAAGCTATGCGACTAATCCCTTTGGCAACGTATTTCTCTCACCTCGAGAGTGCATCAAACTCCACTTATTCTTGGCCTTTCGCTAACCCAACAACTGCAATTTTTTGTGCTAATTTTGGTCCCGCTTGCCAACAACAGAGTAGTAATATCCAAGCATCGCCAAATCGTCTTGTTTGACTAACTTATGCCTCTATTCAATTAACACTTGGTGATCAACAATTTCATGCCAAAGAACAATTATGTTGTAGCTGGCGACTATTTCAACCTCGGCAAGAGTTTGCCTCATCAATTTCAAATTTGGGTTTGCCTCTCTTGCGTAAATTCAATCTTTCAAAGATCCCCCTTCCCCTTTGCAATGCCAATGGCTCCTTTCAATAATCCCTAGTCTGGAGACACCCACTCACACTCTTGCCATTCTCATTGACACAGCTCTTCTCCTCAATCAATACCCCATCTTGAGATTGATCATTAGTCGTATCTGACATCATTAACTATAGAAACTGTTGTATTTTATTGCCCCATTGCCACCATTGACAAATCCTATTTGAGCTCTCTACCTCATCAACCTCTACCCCTAATAGAAAATCCATCATTGTCGTCGTTAGATGGAGGTCAATATGAGCTTTAGGCTGAGCACAAGCGAGCCGAGATTTGATCTATCTTGAGGAACTGAGGATTTTAGCATTCAAGAAGGTGGCCAGTAGCAAATAACTCCAATCCGGCTTCTTGTCACTAGGTACAACTACATGATGACATGAAGCTCACGAGGTCATTGGTAAGGGCCTTGATTATGGTGTTGAAGAAGGAGGCAATATAGAGCGAAGGAGGAGGTGTGAGGAAGATGAAGAAATAAATAAAAAAAATTAAAGAAAAAATGTTCTTGGACAAAAATACCCCAAGCTTTAAATAAGATTGAAAGTTTGGGTTCTTATTTGAGACAAAATTAGCCACTTTGGGTCCTTATTTGATACAGTGTCCACTTTGTGTCATTTTTTGAGAAAATGAACTCACTTTAGGTCTTTATTTGAGATTTTCCCCAGTTTTAATGAAGACATAGTATGAGTTGGATTTTGAGGAATAGATTTATTAATCCATTAATTCCTCCAACTTTAGTATTGGCTTGTCGTTTTCTCTTGAATGAACTTAGTGGCTCAAATTAAATACCGTGACTTAGGTAAATGACAGCCACCATTCTTCTGGCATGGCTCTTCGAGAAGTTCAAGCTGTCTACTTTTCCCCTCTAATGTCACAAATACCGAAACCCCAAACTTGAACTTCGACGAAATTTGGGCTTGGCTTCATGGAAAATGGATTTGCTGGAAAATAAATTTGAAAGAAATAACTTTCAAGGATAATGATATCAGTTTTCTGTGTTTGGCTGTATTTTGCAAGTATCAAGGGAGTCCTTTTCCTACGTTTTGTTATAGAAAAATTATGAGACCCACATTTGAGAGGAAGTCTCAACTACAAGCCTAAGCGAACGTTGGGTGTCGGAGATCTGGCTCGGGTGTCGTGGACTTAGGCCTAGCCTTGAGGAATTGAGCCCGATAGGTAAGAGTCCCGAGTCTGGCCTCGAGGGACCCAAGCTTAGCCTTGAGGGACTCAAGCCCGAGCATTGATATCCTAAGCTCAATTATTGGGGTCCCAATCCCGAGAACCAAGATCTCAAGCTCGGTCTTGAGGCACCTGGCCCAGGCTCAAGGGCTTCGAACCTGGCCTTAAGGGACCCTAGCCCAAGTACCGAGGTCTTGAGCATGGCCTCAAGGGACCCTAGCCCAGTTGGCGGGGTCTAAGGGTTGGCCTGGGGGGACCTAGGCTCAGTTCGATGGGAACTGACCTAGTCAGCTGAGTCCTTGGCATGGGCATGTTGTTGGCCTGGCTTTGAGGAACTGGGCCCGATAGGAGGAGTCCTAGGTCGGAGGTTGAGTCCAATCGAATTTTGAAAATGATATTTGATTTTTTCATTTTATTTATAGAGGAATCTATTTTTCTAAAGTTAAGTATATGTTTTTCGTTAACAATAAAAATAACACAATTAAAATATTTAGGATTGAATTAACTATTGTATAAAAAAGTTTGAGATTTTTTTTGGTAATTTTGCTCCCATCAGCCTTAACTTGCTGATTTAATTCATTAAAGTTACCTATGGCTTGGTGTTCACCGCGAAGAAAGTTGCGAGAGAGTAACGCAAAGAGGCTGAAGGTGTGATGCTAAGAGGTGAGAAGCTAATTAGTCGGACAATCTAAAAAACGCTGGAATTATCCGCATAATTATCCAAAAAGTCTTAAAATTATTGAACATAATTTGACTAATATAGTCCTAAACATTAGAACAATTTGCCAGTTTAATCCACTTGGCCAATTTTGGTTAAAATCACTGATATGAACGTTGACCATCTTACGTGACATTGACGCTAACGTAAATAATATTTTTAAATATTTTTTTTTATTTTTTTTCTTTTTTTGACTATGGCTGGTGAGGGACAAGCTTAATAGAAGAGGGCCACAAAGTCCTCACCTGCCTCAAGTGAGGCTCACGATCCTAGCCCGGCCTTGCCTAGACCATTGCGGCTACGGGTGAGGTCACCGTCACTTGTGATTGGCGAGACCATGGTGAGGCCAACCTTGCCAGTGACTGATATGCCCTTGCCTAATGGCTGACGTGCTTCAACAACCCTCGTTGGCAGTAGTAAAAAAGAAAAGGAAATACAAAATAAATAAATAAATAAAAATTTCAGAAAAAATTTTAAAATTGAAAAGTTGACCATCCTACATTCTCGTCAGTAATCTTTAATCAAAATTAGTCGAATTAGCTACGTTGGCAAATTGTTAACAAAATTTAGATCAAATTGACGAAATTGAAATGTTTATAACTGAAATGACATAAACATAATATGTTTTAGATTTTTTTTTTTTTTGTGATGATTTTCTTGGAACTATCATGTAACATAGTGATACGTGTTTTAGTAGACGTAGGTTGTGTAGTGCTCGATGTATGGGAGGTCCATGTATGTTGTGTTTTAAGTAAAGGCATTATCCTATTGTGCATCCTTAATTCTTGCGCGTCCTTGGTGGGAGTTTCGTCCAATAATCAACATTTGTTTACAAATTTTATACATCAATTGGACGTCACAAACACTCATGGATTGCTAAATTGGTTCACCTCCTTAAATGTTCATTGGAAAAAAAAAAAGAAACAGACACCACGGAAAATTATCTAAAAAATCGTAAATCTGTTACACTTTTGCCTATTTAGTCATATACTTTTCAATTTTACTAATTGAGTCTTAAATTTTTTCACATTTTGCTTATTAAGTCTACCTAGTTGATTTTTGCTTGAAATTGCTGTTGACGGTTGGCGTGGACGCGATATTTTTTAAAATAATATTTTAATAATATTTTGAATTTTTTGTGCTTTTTTTTTTTCTTTTTAGGGTTTTGGAGAGAGGACCTGCAAAGGTGGTTAGTGGACCCTTGCCAACCTTGGGTGAGGGTGTTGGGGCCCTCTTTGGCCAAAGCGAGGGGACCTAAGCCTTGGCCTATAATCTGCTTGTGTGCCCTTGCTTTGGCCAGCAAGGGCGTCATGGTCCTTGCCTAGAGTTGGCAAGGGCCTGATGCCCTCCCCTAGTGTAGGCAAGGGTCCATCGACCACCCTCATCGACCCTCTCTCTCCAAAACCCGTAAAAAATAAAGAAAAGTAAAAAGAAAAACGCAAAATTCAAAAATTATTAAAATATAATTAAAATAATATTAAAAAAAAGTGCCACATTAGCATCATCAGTCAATATCATCAATTTTCACATGAAATTAGCCTGATTGACTCAATTGACAAAATATGAAAAAATTTAGGACTCAATTAGCAAAATTGAGAGGTTTAGGACTAAATTGATAAAAGTGCAATAGGTTTAGGACTTTTTGGTCCCCACCATCCATGTATAGGAAATTTTACACATGCTACCTCATTCACTCTTGATTTAATATGAACACTATAACGGCTCACTCTTTATCAAAAATAGTTTCAAGTGTTTGACTAGTTATAAGTAACTAGATTATAAATCTGATTTCTTACTAAGAAAAGATCTAAATGTGTTATTAAACGAGCGAGAGTCGTGAGAAATTGATTGTTTATTTTAAATGTTGGATTTTCAAAAGAGGCGACGCTAGTAGAAAGAGAATCTTTAGTAGATGGACTTCAACTGTTGACATGCGGTGGGCATTTAAGTAGATACCTATTATGAAAACATACGGTTGTGATGACAGCGAGATGGATATATTTGTAGTAGCAACAACATGGTGTGGTCGACCTATCACCATTCATGGATATGAATTCTATCCTACTTGACATCATGTATGTATGCATTTTACTCTTGATTGGATAGTTAGATCACATGTTACTGTCATATGACGCATCCATCACATTAAGTGATCGTACCTGCCTATGAAGACTAAAAGAAAGAAGATATTTCAGCCGGAGGTTTATGCTATGAAGCAATGCTAACGATAATTCATAAGGCAGCCGTCCAGGCGGTAAATTTCACCGCCATCCCCGCCAACGAGGACCCGATAGCACCACCTCTGGTTAAGCAGGGGTCCGCTTGAAGGTTCGGAATTCAGATTCAAGTATCTGCTTTCCTCCTTATTCTTCCTTCATTCGGTATTCATTTACGTTTGCCCTCAAACCGTATGGCCCGGCCTGGTGAGAGATAATCTTTCTGGTATGGACTATGGATTGTCTACTTTTCCATGGTCTCGCACTGGTGATGATTACCAGGACATTTCAATTTCGGTTAACATACCAAGTTGTAAACTCAGCTGCGGCTTCTGACTTGCGCGAATGCTCTCGAGATGATCCTGCGAAAACCCCCTGCTGCTAATGCGCTAAATGTATAATCGAACCGGCATATAAACAGCTTTATTGACTGCTTCTTGGTTCTGATCACGGTGGGGGCCAAACGCGGTCTTGATGCGGTATTGCATTGGGGGAGTCTCGTGCCTGATCATTCGCAGCAAGAGATGGGTCGGTCGATCACGGGGGAGCTCCTCCGTCGGCTACGAGCAAGGCGGTTCAGGATTAGCAACGGGCCGTGTTGGATCATCAAGGATTCCTGGGGGAAGCGCCGAGGAGGACACTGGTCGTGGGCGCGGCATGTGCAGAGTGAACACCATGGTTTCTGCTGTCGTGACCCTAGCATTCTAGGGCTGAGCTTTTATTTATTTCTCTCTTTTGACACTTCTTAAGCAACTTTCTTGTATAATCGCATTGATTATGGGTTGGTGACGATGATTATGGGGTGGTGTCCAGTGACAATATGGAGCATTTGCAGGTCGTATAATGTGAGAAGGGGCAAGCACATCTCGAGTGTTCCCTATCCTACATGACTTCTACATTAATTAACGGCTTGAATTCGATACTCCTCAATCCAATGAGTTACTACCAATCACATTGACAATTTCACCAAATCTTTTACATATCCGGGCCTTCTTAACACAACTCACATGTGCCCTCAATGTTATTCTCCCAATATATGAGCTGTATTAGATATGCTCCACTTTAATCCAAATAGCATTTTTGGACTTGCATATCTCTAACTTAAGGCTTCACTTCTTTGCTATTAACCGCCACTTCTTCTCAATAATTGCGTGGAACTCATGATATTCATTTCTTGAGAAATTTTATCAACACCAATCCACACTAGAGGTGAACCAATTAAGCATGAGCTATGGTACTTAAAAAGACACTCGGACTCTGGGAGTGCCAAAACTTGACATGAGGATACTTAAATGTCAAAAGTTAAGAAAAATGATACTCAAGTACCAAAATCTGAGCAAAATGGGTCAGTTAAGTCCAACGGCAATAAAATCTAGCCAAAATGCTGATGTGGTGCAAAACGATGTCATTTTACTAACATGGCTAGATAATTAATATAAATATTAAATAAATTAAATTTAAAACATATTTATTTATTTAATAAAAAAAAGAGAGGAAGAAGATGAAGATTGTAGGTGGCTGAGGGATCAACCCTCAATGTTGCTGGTCTGTGTAAGGGCCTACGAGCTTTCGCCTGGATCTAGGGCTAGGGTCGTGACCTTCCCCTAAATCCGGTGAGGGTCGTCAGCCCTCGCCTAGTCGGGCCAAGGAATGCCGCACGCTAGGGGGTCCTAGCGACGATGGGGGAGGCGGTGCGAGGGTTGAGCCCTCACCTTCTACCTCCTCCCCCTCCCTTTTTATATAAATATTTTAATTTAATTGATATTTATATTAAAATTAAAAAAATACAAAACGACGTTGTTTTGGTTATTTATTGTTGACTCAGCTCTTCAGCGTGATTATTTAAAAAAAATGCAATGTAGGATTTCTGGCTACCTTCGCCAGACTTGGCACTCTTCGTAACTTTTGGCATTTAAGAGTCCCCCATGCTAAGTTTTGACATTGCAAGTGTTGAAGAGATTTAGCTATGATACGAAATAATGGGGAAATTACCAAAGATATCTTAGACCAATTAAAAATCTTTCAATTTAATCAATTTAGTCATACACCTTATGGCAATTTGCCAATATACTCCTTTAGGCTAATTTTGGCCTATAATTGCTAACATGACACTGCTCGTGCAATGTGGCATGATCGAGTTTGACGTTGATAATTATTTAAAAATATTTCTTAATTTATTTTATAATTTTCATTTATTATTATTATTATTATTATTATTATTATTATTATTATTATTATTATTATTATTATTATTATTATTATTATTATTATTTGCATTATGGCCAGTGAGGGCTTCTAAGGCCTTGTTGGCCACTAGGCGAGGACCTACAAGCCCTCGTTGGCCTCAACCAAGGGTCACCAAGGCCTTTAGGTTAAGACTTGCAAGCCCTCTCAGCCATGAGCAAGGGCTTGTGAGGGTTGCCAAGGCCTTCCCGGTCACTAGGTGAGGACTTGCAAGCCCTTATCGGCCGCAAGTGAGGGTTGCCAAGGCCTTGATGGCCATTTGTGAGGACTTGCAAGCCTTTGCTTATTGCAAGTGAGGGTTGCCAAGGCCTTATCGGCCATTGGCTAAGGACCTACGAGCTCTCGCCAGCCACAAGAAAGGGCCACAATCCTTGCTAGCAGTTGACAAAGGCTTGTAGGCACTTGGCAACCACAATGATAGAAAAAAAAAGGAGAAAAAATTCACAATTTTTTTTTTCAAAAATCGTAGAAACTTGTCCATATTAGTTTTGATTATGCCATGTAAGATGACCCACATTCACGTCAGTGAATTTCTGCCAATATTGGCCACAATAATTCTTTGGACAAATCATCAAAAGGTTTTAGGACCACTAAATTGACCAAATTGAAAGGTTTGGAATGGAATTAACATGTGTAAAATAGATTTTTTTTTTTTGGTAATTGTCCCTTAAATAATGCATAATGGAAGCACATAGCTTTGATCACAAAACTATGGAAAATGAATCTAGCTTCGATATCGAAACAATGCAGAATTGGAAGATTGGCAATTGAGAAAAAGAAAGAAGGGGGGGGGGGGGGGGGGGTGGGAGTCCAGGAGAAATTTCCTAAGGATGGATAGAAGTATTTACGGAGAAGAAACGAAACTCGACATTTCATTAATATCAAATCAAGACAAAAGCTAATTAGACAAGTTGCAAAGATAGCATTTTTAAATGTTATCAGCTACCACGCCCTCATTCCAGTAAACCTAAATTAACCAGAAATAACATTTTTGTATCATCTACACATTGCATCGTGATTATAAATGATCATTATTGGTGCGAGGAATTTGGGTCGTGTGGGCCGAGAGAAAGAAATGCCTGCCGTTTGATTGGGTCTCTTCCCCTCCTCAAGTCTTTTGGGCCCTTCTATGTGACGAGACTCCTTGTTTGGGCGACGCCAGCTAAATCTAGTTTATGATATAAATAAGAAATCGAATTATGACACAAAAAAATTAACTAGTCACGTCTTAGATTATTTACTTAGAGCATTGATTAGAAATAGGAAAATATGATTGACTTAGGAACTTTAAACATGTTTTGATTGAAAGAAATAAAAACAAGATTATCCTTAACATTGGATCCCTAGTCTCGTCCCCATTATGATGCCAAATTCTGATCAGTTATGGTCCCAAGCTTTTTCTAGTGCAAACATTTCCATCTCTGGTGGAAGAGTACAAACAACTTGATCAAGTGCGTTCGCACCGTGGTGATCTTTTAGAAAAAAAAGTTGATTGAGAGGGACCGCCTTTTGAAAATTTCCTGAGTGCTCTCGGTATAAGTGAGTACAGTCGATCAACTTACGTCATTGGATTAGGTGAGAACCCACCTCGTCTAATAATGCACGTGATTGGGCTTGCCTGCCTGGAGAGAGCATAGAGTAAAAAACAACGACGTGTCAGATATGAGAAAACCAAGGGTGACCCAACTAATTGTGGAAAAAGAAAGACGCCAATCACACAATCTCAATTGGAAGCTCGTCGAGTTGCTTTTCTAGGTTTACAGGCACCAAACCCTATCAAAAAAACATAAAAATGGTGAAAAGATATAATCAACCATATTAGACCATAATGCTTAAAAATAAGGATTAATGCTTAAAAAATCTCAAACTGATACACTTGTGACAAATTTACCAAAAACTATTTTTTTGACCACCAAAAATCCAAACTGGTACATATGTAATAGATCTACCAACCGTTAGTTTCTGTTCGATTTTGTTGTTAACCTTCCTGACGTGGCAAGCCATGTGAAAATTCATAAGTTTATTACAATTAAAAACCCCAAACTGGTATTCATGACAAATTAACCCTAAACTGGTATATCTACAACAAATTTACTCTAAGCTGGTATATTTACGACAAATTTACTCTAAATTAATTTTTTTCGACAATAAAAAACCCAAATTGGTACATGTGCGGCACATTTACCCTCTTTCAATTTTCCCAAATTTGACCGAGTTGTGATGTCCAATCAATTTTATTTTCCAGATTATTCTAACATTGCCTCCATATCATTAATACTTGATTTTTTTTTCTTTTTATCGGAATCGTTATTAGAAAACTATTCAAAGACTACCAAATGTGCACTTCATTCTTGTGCCGAGAGGATGTCAATTAATTAAAAGATGGACAGATCGTTTGCGCACATATACAAAAGAAATGCACATATTGTGGTTGCTTCGCTCATTTTTAGTTTGTGACAAACTTGGCTTTATGTTTATATATCTCAGCCCTACATGGTTTACTGCTTGTCTGCAATCTGTTTGTACGCTTACATATAGCTCTTGCTTTGCTAGTCATTTATGTTAGTCCATGTCCTCATTAGCGTTACGTAGTCTTTCCTACTTTGAATCGTAAGTGTGTCAAAATGTTAACACGAAACTTGCATGTGGATGGTATGATTGATTCATACATCACATGCTCGTTGAAATGCTGGAACCAAAATCACTTATGTTTGTCACTGATTTCAGGTGTACTTTGAGTGTGATTCTTTTGTATACGTGCACAAGCGATTTATCAATCTTTTAGTTAATGGGCATTCTCTCGACACAAGAATGAAGTGCACATTTGGTAATTTTTGAATAGTTTTCTAATAATGGTTCCAATAAAAAGGAAAAAAAATCAATTATTAATGATATGGAGGCAATGTTAGAGTAATCCAGAAAATAAAATTGATTGGACATCACAACTCGGTCAAATTTGGAAAAATTGAAATAGGATAAATGTGCCACACGTGTACCAATTTAGGTTTTTTATGATCAAAAAAATTAATTTAGAGTAAATTTGTCGTAAATATACCAGTTGGGGGTAAATTTGTTACAAATATACCGGTTGGAGGTAAATTTGTCATAAATATACCAATTTGGGGTTTTTAATGGTATTAAACTTATGAATTTCCACTTGGCTTGCCACGTCAGCAAGGTTAACGGCAAAATCGATTGGGAGTTAGCATAGGATAGATCTGTCACATATGTACTAGTTTGGGGTTTTTGGTGGTCAAAAAAATAGTTTTGGGTAAATTTGTCATAAGTGTACTGGTTTGGTTTTTTAGGGTATTAACCCTAAAAATATGTCTTATCTTTGCACACAACTCAAGTTCTAGAGGCAACTAGGTTGTGACCCTTGCTAGCGGCTAACGATGGCTTTATGGCCCTCCCTCAATGATTGGTGAGCTCCAATGATCCTTGCTGGCCATAGTAAAAAGAAAAAGAAAAAGTTAAAAAGAGGAAAAAGAATAGAAAATAATATCAAATTAATAGAAAATTAAACAATTAATAATAAATGTCCATGTCAGCGATTGGCTAGATCCTTGCTAGGCCCACCTATGGGATTAAAGCCCTATCTTGAATAGCCCTTTTAGCTAAAATTGATAAAATGAACTACATTAACAAATTGCCAAAAAAATTATGACTAATTTGGATCAATTTAAAAAATTTTTTTTTGACAAATTGAAATGTTTAAAACTGAGTTGAGATGTTGACTTTGATCATTTTCTCCTCATCTATTTTCTCTTTTCCAAAGAGTATGATGACGATCTCCTCTGAAAGTCATTTGATTCCTTTCTCGAGAAATTTCATCAAACCAATCCATATTGAAGGCTTACCAAGTATCCATAAGCTCTTATATTAACAAATGTCGAAGAGATCTAGCTATGATACTGAAAACGGCATAATGGAAGCACGTAGCTTTTATCACAAATTTATTGAATATGAATCTAATTAGATATCAAAATAACGTAAAACTGGAAGCTGGCAATTGAGAAAAGAAAGGGGAAATGTTTGGGAAGAATTTCAAAAGGGACAGAATAAGGAATTCAGATAGAAGCGATGAACTCAATAAATAATGACAAAAAGCTAATCAGAAAAAAGTTTTAAAGCCAGTATATATTATTTAAAACGTTATTGGCAACTAAGCCCTAATTCCAAGAGATAACAGTTTCCTAAATTATCGAAATAAGAAAGAAATTTCCTAAGAAGACTGGAAAGCAATAATTGAAGTCCATTTTGTACTGCCTACACATCGCAGCGTGATTATGAAATACCTACTGCACTTAGTGGGAAGGAATCTAACTAGTCATGTTCATATAAAACAGAAATATTCACCACAGGATTATTTACTTAAGAGCATTGACTAGAAATTAGAAATGAGTAACTAGTATCAATTTAGGCACTTTAAACAAGATCATCCGCAACGTTAAGGCCCTAGTCTCATCCCGATTTGGGAAACCACGAACCTTGGTCTATATAGCTTTTGCATCAACCACTCCGATGGCATGATTCTAATAAAATTGTGCAAAAATTTGATTCATGTTTATTTGTGAAGTTTGCTATATGAAGAAATAGGAACAAAGTTTTGTATATGGAATCGGTATGCAACTTCTTGTCTGTACACGAGAGCTCAACCGATCAAGTACGGTGATGGATGAGGCAATGACCCACCTCATCTGATCGTGCATATGTTTGGGCTCGCATGTAGGGACGGAGCATCGAAGGCCTTTGCTCGTTCTTTCCGCTCGAATTAGTCAATGGAAGTGAAGCTTATCCACGAATAACAATAATGTTAAGAATAAAAAATTGAAAAATTACTTTCCCCTCGACACCTTAATCTGCATTCATCAAATGCTTTTTGACTTCTTATTAAAAAAAAAAAAAAACAATGATAAGTTGGAATGTGAGAACGAAGGGCGACCCCATCTAACTGCGGAAAAAGAGGGTACCGATCATGCGGTTTCCATTGGAGGCTCGTCAAGCGCTTTGCTACGCTCGTAGGCAAACCCAAAAGGAGAAAAAGAAGAAGAGAAAACCAGCGAAAACGGTCCACGTGCCGCCATGCTAGCACGTGTGAGCTATCGGAATATACAATAGGCTCATGTATTCTTTCTTTTTAAAAAAAGAAAAGAAATAGCACAGGCTGCAAGGGCCCAGCCCTACGCTATGGGGCACCGGCGAGGCTCATCGATCACAAGCGAGGGATTGTAGGCCCTCTCCCAATTCTAGCAAGGGCTAAAAGGGCATCATCTGATGGCCGACGCCGCACTCGCTAGGGGGCGGCGACCATGAGTAGTGGGCCCCAGCTCTCCTTCTACAAGTATTATTATTTTTTTTTGGATTTTTTAATTAACTTTTAGCCTTTTTCTTTTTTTTTAGTTTGTCTATTTTTTTATTTTTTTTTTGGGATTTTTTAGACATAATTTAATTAAGATGTGGTGTAAAAGGAATCTCATCAAAACAATGTCGTTTTTGTGCTTTAATTAACCTTAACGCCATGTAGCACACCATCTAAAATAGAGATAATAATAATAATAAAAAAAAGTCATATGAGCATTTTATGTTGGTTAAATTGGATAAAATTAACATAATAACTTGATTGTACAAATTAGACAAATTTTAGGATTTGATTCCTTTTTTTGAAAATTTTAAGACTTAATCACACTTTTACACAAGAATTTCTGCTGTAATTATCCCTCCATGTTTATAGGTTATTATTATCACAAAAGCGATACCAAAAAGTAACCAACTTTATTAGCACAATACAGGTTCTAGCTTGGTTCGTGGCGTTCTTGTATCTCTGAATACGAAATTACATTAATCTATTTTCAGAGACAAGTAGTAGGTATACAATTTCAACATATTCTCAAAAGACAAATCATTTGTTTAATCTCATCGCATTCCTAATTGGTCTTTTTTCAATTGTAATCAATTCCCAACACTTTGATTGGTATGTAAACCAAGGCAATAGAGGTGTAAGAATTATTTATGACTTTTTCTACAATATATCTCTATATTGAAGATAATTATGATATTTTTATTAATTTTTCATATCTTTCAAATATTACACATATAACTCAACTTGATTGTGTATATCTCAATTAATAAAGTCATTAGAAAAGCTTATAAATAGGCTAATGTATTCTTCTTCAATACTTATCGAAATATATAGAAATTGAACATTTTCACAATTCAATATTTCTTATCTAGCATTCCATCGTCTAAATATTGGTTTTCATATATGTCGTATTGATTTTCTCGAAGTGTCCATTTGAGGATCAACTACAATGATCTATGATTTCATTTCACCCACAATTAAAAAACAAAACGAAAAAGAATATGTCGTGTGGGTGGTAGGCCTAGCCCCTATTAATTGATAATTCAATAATTGCAACATCAGATGTACATGGTTTTGCTTTCCTTAAAACGACAGTGCACAACCGACAGCAATAACGTCGTCGTCTTTCATATGTGTAAAAGAGACGAACTGTCATTTTCTAACTGCTACAAGTGTGGCCCTAGAGCATTGGAATTTCCTATCCATATTTTTCACCTTTGATACGACCAATACTTGTGGTCTTGGTCTACTAATGTTTTTTTTTTTGCTTTCCCTTGCATCCGTGGATCTCCATGAATACATGTAAACCATAGGATTAAGGGTACGGTTTCCGACATTAGTCTGAATGGGATATGCTTGGTTTTGCACATACTCTCTGTTACGTCCAAATCCAATATTTAATTACACGACCAATTCTTTATGAATGAGGTGTGTTCTATTATGAACAATCACATCCAATAAGTGCAAGTAACTTTTTCAGATGAGCACCATTTGTCTCTTAAATCATGTCGTTCACCTTTGATTAAGATATTACTAGATGAATTATGCGATAAAATGTTCTTAAAAACTCTCAAAGTGTGATTTGAATGGTCAAGCAATTAGTTTGTATGTGCACATTTGTACTGCTTTGCATAAATTCGACGGCTACATCTATCACCTTGTGCGTGGAGCCTTAAAATTGCATGTTGACATGACAATTTGCATGAAACCATAGAATTAGTCGAGTTAGAAAAGTTTGGATATTCCATGTATGTGGAGACCTTGACTCAGGGGCCATGGACACGGACCAAGCCTTAGTGGTACCGAGCTCAACCGCTAAAGTCTTGAGGCCGTCCTTGAGGAACCCAAGCTCAAGTGCCGTTGTCCCAAGTTTGGCAATGGAAGTTCCTAGCAGGGCACTGTGGTCTTGAGCTCAGCTTCAAGGCATCCTAGCCCATCCTCCGAGGTTTCGAGGTTGATCTCAAGGGATTGTTGCTTAAGGGCGCGGAACAAGGCCTAGCCTTAGGGGACTTGAGCCTAGTTACTAGGGTCAAAGTCCTGTTGAAATAGTCTGTTATCACAAAAGAAGTCACTCTTCGTCCTAAAAGGACGTTATCGGTAGTTATGAAAGAAAGTTATTTTTGACATGCAGAGTAGCAATGGTTGGGGATAAAGTACCTATTAGAAAGAGATGTGTTGATAGGTTGTTTGCAAATAGATATTAATTTACATATTAGTTATAGCCTTAGGGGACTTGAGCCTAGTTACTAGGGTCAAAGTCCTGTTGAAATAGTCTGTTATCACAAAAGAAGTCACTCTTCATCTTAAAAGTAGGCTATCGGTAGTTATGAAAGAAAGTTATTTTTTACATGCAGAGTAGTAATGGTTGGGGATAAAGTACCTATTAGAAAGAGATGTGTTGATTGGTTGTTTGCAAATAGATATTAATTTACATATTAGTTATAGCCTTAGGGGACTTGAGCCTAGTTACTAGGGTCAAAGTCTTGTTGAAATAGTTTGTTATCACAAAAGAAGTCACTCTTCGTCCTAAAAGGAGGCTATCGGTAGTTATGAAAGAAAGTTATTTTTTACATGCAGAGTAGCAATGGTTTGGGATAAAGCACCTATTAGAAAGAGATGTGTTGATTGGTTGTTTGCAAATAGAGATTAATTCACATATTATTTATAGTAACTATAATTGTTCATGTACGCGACTCTCCTCGCTCCTGAGAGCTTCTCCCTACCTCTTTTGGTAGCAGTCCCTAAATCCCTAGTTTTTCCCGTGCATTTCCAAAACCCAAAAATCCAAATAGCTACATTACAGACCTCCAATGGATCAAAACCCTTACTGCAGTTTTTTTCCGACACCCATTACCCCACCTTCTTCTTGTCTTTTATGCTGAGGTGGAAAGGCTAGGGTCATGGCCTCCACTGATGGCATCAAGTAGTGCCGATTACTAAGTTTGGTCTTCTGTAAATTTCATTGTTGTCTCTTTCTTCGGTTTCCCTCCTGGGCTCGGTGCGTATTGATAATCGGAAGGGGATTTTCACCCCCTGACCATGGCTGGAAGGATTTTCACCGTTTTGTTGGCCCTGTCTCTATGAATTGATCTGGTTTAGCAACATTTATTTACTGTTTTGGGGAAAATGAATGAATTGGGGTCAATGGACAGTCGTCTAGCTGTTTTATGCAAGAAATTAGGGAATCTGAGAATAGAAGTTAATGCCCCTCCACGGGAAAGGGTGATTTCAGAGGAGATGCTGGATGAATGCAAGCGCATAGTATTTGGTAAGCTGTACTTGGGAGGAAATATTAATTTTCAGGCGTTCCTTACCACAATGAAGAAAGCTTGGAAGGTCGACTCAGTCAACTTGGCGCATCGTGAATCGGGTATCTTGTCCTTTACCTTTGACTCTGAAACGGATAAAGAAAGAGTGTTAGCAAATAGCCCATGGTCGTTTATGAGCAATTTACTTATTCTTCAACCTTGGGAGTCGAATAAACTTGCGCAATGTTATAAATTCACTCGCTGTGCATTTTGGGTCCAAATTCATGGTCTTCCTATTGAATGGTGTTGTGAGGAGGTTGTATCTCATATTGCCCAAACACTAGGGTGTGTGAAAGAAGCAAAAGTAGAGAAGAAGGGGGTGACCTTCCAAAAGGTGGGACAAGCAAGAGTAGAGCTTGACCTGGATACACCTTTAAGGCTAGGTATTTTATATAATTTAGAAGAGGAGAAAGTTTGGTTGGATTTTAAATATAAGAGGCTATCTTGGTTTTGCTATTCATGTGGAAGAGTTGGGCACTTTGCAACAACCTGTGAAGAAGTTCCTTTTGATATGGCCAAATATGAAGATAGAAAGACGCACCGGTTTGGGCATTAGTTAAAAGCAGAGGCTAAGGAGCCTAGTCCTTTTTGGCAAATTTTTTTATGAAAACCAGGTTGGTGAAAGGGAGGAAGAACTTGTAGACAACAATTTTCAAGCTCAAAATACTCAAATAATTATCTTCTTTGGTGAGCAAATAGTAGGAAGACCCACAACAACAACACCACTACAAAACAGAGAACCGGTGGATTTTATTGTACCTGATCAGCAGATGGAACATCATAAGAATAAGGGAAAAGGCATAATGAACTTTGAAGAATCCGACCAACAGCTTCTGCAGGCTGCTAAACCATCATCCTGGACCAAAAAAGAAGGATCAAAGAAGGAAAGCAGGATTTTAAAAAGCTCACTAGCAAAAAAATTGAAGAGGTACACCTCATATAACTCTACATCTATAGAGTTGGTGAACTTGGATGAAGCTAATTTACAGGACACTCCAACTAGTTTGTCGGAGGAAACAATGGGATGGGCTTTGGTGGCTAGCCCGAATAAGCCACCGAGTTACAAATTAGGGTTTTATGTTGGAACTGTCAGGGGTTGGGCACACCACTGACAATTCAAAACTTGAGAGTCATTGTGACTCAGGAAAGGCCCAACTTAATTATGTTAATGGAAACAAAAAACAAAGAAAATGTGATTCTTCGAATTAGAAGGCAGCTGCGTTTTAAAAATAGTTTTGTGGTGAATCCAATAGGAATTGCAGGGGGGCTAGTGGTGATATGGAATGATGATGTGGATATGGATGTGGAATCTAGTTCTCAAGAGTTAATTAATCTGATATGTGTCGATCATGAGAGTCGGATCAAAATGCGGGTAAGTTGTGTGCATGCTCCAAATATGTATGGGGATAGATTGAAGTTATGGGATAATTTGAGACATATTGGCCTTTCTAATAACATTCCATGGGTTTGTTTGGGGGATTTCAATGAAATACTTTATTATTGGGAGAAGGAGGGAGCGAGGATGGTAGAAAATTATCGAATGCAGGCGTTCCAAAATTGTATACATGATTTCTCTTTAATGGAAATAGATTGTAAAGGATCTGCTTTTACCTAGTTAAACAACAGAGAAGGGGCTGATTTGGTGAAGGAAAAACTGGATAGGGTGTTTTGTTCTCTTGATTGGCGGCTCATGTTTCCGGAGGCGGAAGTGTATGCTTTACCAGCTATTGGGTCAGATCATAGTCCTCTCCTTTTGATGAGTAGTGTTGAAGCTGTTAAAAAGAGGAAAGAGTTTCACTTTGAGGCCTTCTGGACGGAAGATGATGAATGCAGAGATATAGTTAAACAAGTATGGCAATCTCAAACATGCTATGACAGAGGATTGAGAGGAAAATTGCAAGTTGCAACTAATGCATTGAAAGAGTGGAGCAAAAGAAAGTTCCTAAATAACCATTTTCACATAACAACCCTAAAGTAAGAGCTTCAATTCTTAACTAATAGTGCAAACTTGGTTCAAAGATCTAAAAGGATGAAGATTGTAAAAGAAGAGATTGAAACATTATGGAGAAAAGAGGAAATGTATTGGGGGTTGCGATCTAGAATTAATTGGCTATGTTGGGGAGATAAAAACACAAAATATTTCCATGCAGCAACAATTCAAAGAAGACAGAAAAACAGGATTGCAATGCTGAAAAATGCATCGGAGCAGTGGACACGAGATATACAGCAACTTCAGCATATCACCATTTCCTTTTTCAAGGAGTTATATACTTCGGCTGGGCCTAGAAACGGCCAACCAGTTCTGGATCAATGTCCTATACTAATTGGAAACGATATTAATGAATGTTTGGTGGCGGAAGTAACTTCAGAAGAAATTCAAGCTGCTGTATTTCAATTTGGGGCTCATAAAGCACCTGGTCCAGATGGCTTAAATGGCATTTTTTATCAGCATCATTGGGATATAATCAAAACTGATGTGATAGAGGAAGTTCGGGGTTTTTTTCGAACTGGAATAATGGAACCAGCCCTCAACAAAACTTATATTACTATGATTCCAAAGATTCCACATCCAGAAAGACTTGACCAGTATCGCCCTATTAACCTTTGCAATTTTGCATATAAAATTATATAAAAAAATTTGGCAAACAGATTTAAAAGATGGCTGCCTATGCTGATTTTAGGGGAGCAAAGTGCCTTTGTCAATGGAAGACAGATTCAAGATAATATTTATATTGTGCAAGAGGTGTTGCACCAATTGAGAATGAGGAAAAGGAAAAAACATTTTCAAGCAGTGTTGAAGCTTGACATGCAGAAAGCATATGATAGAATCAAATGGGATTTTTTACAAGGCAGCTTGCTGAAAATGGGGTTCTATGCTCAATGGGTAAAGTGGATCATGCAATGTGTAACTACAGTTACTTTCAGCATAAAATTCAATAGAGAACCTCTTCCTTTTTTTACTCCTTCTAGAGGTATCCGACAAGGAGACCCATTATCACCCTATCTTTTCATTTTGGTGGCTAACAGCTTGTCTTCATTGACAGGTAAAGCTCAGCAAAGCGGGTTTATTAAAGGAATCAAGTTCAATAGATTCTGCCCCACTTTGACTCATCTATTATTTGCAGATGACTCAATTTTCTTCTTGGATGGATCTTTACAAGAATGTCAAAATGTTGTAGCGGTTCTTAATCAATATTGTTATGTCTCAGGACAAGCTGTAAACCTAAATAAGTCCGACATCTTCTTCAGTAAAGATTGTCCTCCTCTATTAAAAGAAAATATGAAAAGAGAATTGAGGGTTCCAGAGCTACAAAGGTCAGGTAAGTACCTAGGACTTCCATATGATTGGGGAGCATAAAAAAAAAAAAATGTTTACATGGATTTTAAATAGAGTAAGTACGAAATTGGAGGGATGGAAGGAACAAATTATATCTAAAGCATGCAAGGAAATTCTCTTGAAATCAGTGGTGCAGACGTTACCTCAATATGCCATGTCAGTTTTTAAAATTCCAGTTTCAATTTGCAAGGCTATAGAGAAGAAAATAGCAAATTTCTGGTGGAAAAACAATGAATTAAAAGCTGGTTTGCATTGGAAGCGATGGGAAATTATGAAAATGAGGAAAGACAAGGGAGGAATGGGTTTTAGAGACCTAATTACTGTTAATAATGCCCTTTTGGGTAAACAAGCTTGGAGGATGGTAAAGAATCCGGATGCTCTGTGGTGTAAATTATTTAAAGGGCTCTACTTTAGTCGAAAAGACTTATGGCATGCTGAAAAAGGGCACAAACTTTCTTAGGGTTGGAAAAGTTTACTTTTAGGAAGGGAAAATATTGCAGATTCAGTGAGATGGTTGATCGAAAATGGTCAGAATGTCAATATCAGAACAGACAAATGGTTGAAGAGAGGATTAATTGAAGGGCCAGCAAATAAAAATGACCCACAGAAAGTTTCTGAGTTGATGAATTTTGAAGCAGAACAATGGAATCATTCGCTGTTAAATAATCTTTTTGATGAGCAGACTACTCAGGAAATTCTTGCAATCCAAATTAATCGTCATATTACAACTGATGAACTAATCTGGACAGGTAAGAAGAATGGATCCTATACAGTCAAAAATGGGTATAATATCTTAAGAGATAGTATGACAGCAAACAGAGCACTAGAGCATCCTTCTTCCTCATATCAAACATTGCCAGAATTATGGAATGCAATATGGAAAATGCAGACCAGCCCTAAAGTGAGGATATTTGTTTGGAATGTTTGTCAAAACGCCATCCCATCTAAGGAGAACCTATGGAAAAGAAAGATCTTACTTGATCCAGTTTGCAATCTGTGCCAAGAGTAGGTAGAAACGGTTGAACACACTCATCTACTTTGCCCTTGGACTGCAAGGGTTCGGAGCCACCCGGAAATTAATTTACCAGTAGACGCACAAGGGATTACACGAATGGATGAGTAGGTAGCGCGATTTATCAGAAAAAATTTGAACTTACCGTCTCTAGAAATGGTGGGGAACCTCCTGTGGCAAGGATGGAAGGAGCGCAACAACTTTATTTTTCGAGGGATGAAACTAGATGCCTGCAAAGCCGTAGAGCTAGCTCGATTTCAGCAAGAAAGCTACCTTAAATGGGGATTTTCACCTCTACAAGCAGAAAAGAAAGATTTGGCCATTTCTCATACCTAGCAAGCCCTGATAGCTGGTTCCTTCAAGATTAATGTTGATGGGTCGTTGGGCGAAGAATCGATGGAAGGAGCAGTGGCGTGTGTCGTCCGGGATTCTTTTGGCAGCATGGTTGATGGATTAACGAAGCTGGTTTGGGCGGAATCAATCTTTCAGCTTGAAACCCTAGGCGTCGCAGAAGCTTTGAAGTATGTAAAGCAAAAGCAAATGGGGAAAGTTGTCGTGGAGACAACCGAAGCCTTGTGGACTGTTTAAAGCACTTGGACAATGGGAACTAGGAAGCATGTGCACTGTTACTGGAGTGCAGAGCAATTCTTTAGCAAATGCCACAAGTGGGCCTCTCCTTCTGTCCACGGGCCGCGCGCCAACAAAGAAAGAAGACCATCCCTTCTAACTGGTGGGCTGATCCACCTCCTGGACTATGGGCTCTTTTATGTTTGGATGTCCCAAATGTTGGGTCTAATGTTTCTGCTTTATAATATAAATAAAATATCCTTTTTTAGACCAAAAAAAAAAAAACTATAACTGTTCATACATGCTTCTTTAGAACTCTCTCTTTTTCTTTTTTCATACATGAAATTTTAATTCATTCAATGTGAAATTCCAAAAAAGATATTGAGTAATTGTTGGACTTATTTCTTTGCCCGCTTCGGTGTATATCTTGAAGGTGTATTTATTCTAAATCCGGCGGCAACAATAGTGAAGACAAATAACACCTCAAGAACATTGATCATTATTACACATCAAAGCATTAAAATCTATTATTACTTCTCTATTTTCATCAGCAATCAAATTTCCCTAACAAGCTTAGCCTCGAGGGACTTAGGATTAGATTGTTCATACCGAGGCCCAACCATTGAGGCCTTGGCATAGGTGTCAAGGACTTTGCACACTTTTGCTAGGATCCTTAGTTTGACCTTGGTGGGGTGCCAAAGCCCCGGGTTCAATAGCCAAGGTTCAATTGTGTTTTCGAAATTGTTTTTGACATATAAAAGAGGGAGCTATTTTATTAAATTTAAGTATGGATTTTCTGATAAATATGATTAATATTTTTCGTTAATTTTTTAAATGATCAAAATGTTGAAAACCTATAAAAATGATTTGCGACAGTGACCATTTACTATCTTCAAAGGAAAGTTACCGTCAGTTTAGCTAAAATTAGCAGGAGAATAGGGAAATTGCCGTTGTTTTAGATAATTACAAAACTTAGGTTTTACCACCGATGATAACTTGAGAAAATTTTACCATACCATCGGATTATTATCGAGTGCTAATATCCCCGAGTTAAAAAATTTCCGTCCATATTACTCTTCACCGGAAAAGAAGGCACTAATCGGAGGTGCCATCGAAATTATTTCACAGCTACAATTGTTGAAAACAATTACTGACTATAAATACAATTAGTTGTTGCCATTTAAGGACAAAAATGATACTGCTGGACAATAATTAAGATTATTTGTTCAACCAATTCGTGAAAATCATTTCGTGAGAACTTTCTAAGTGATGGTCAAAGGAGTAAAAGTTTATAGGATGTAAATACTATCAAAAGTAGTAGGTCCACCGGTTCATCGAGTAACTTTTCTTGAAAATAGTTATTTTCTTTAATAGGAAATAAATAATTTTGCCTTACATTTTCCCTCGCATGTTGGATTTATCCGGTACACGGTGGCGCTCAAGCAAAATTTCATCTTAAACCGAACTTTCTTCTGAGAGTGATTTATAATTTGCTAGATTTGGGCACTCTTTTATCATAGCCGAAAAAGAAGAAAAGAAAAAAAAAAGTTGCTCCACCGAAAAGCTGAGTAGGCCGTTGGAACGCTGAATTGGACTAGCTGAGTTCACCTTCCAATTTTCAATTTTTTATACTTATATCCACATATTTGTACAATTGATTTTAAGATGAATTTAAATGGTCTACATGTAAGTCAACATTTCTCTATTATCATTAGGAATGAGCATCAGACTAGGGTCAATCCTGCACCAGCTTTGGACTGGCTTTGAAACTACCCAACGCAACTGGTCCTAGTTCGATTCCCAAGAGGACTGAGTTGGTCCTTAGTCCTAAGGCCCTTGAACCCTACACCGTGCATGTTGATTCTTAGTCCTGAGAGTTTGGGGATTGTTTGGATTAGACCAACCCTGTATAATATATATATATATATATATATATATATATATATATATGATTTTGTCTACTTTAAAATTATAACACCTCCTACTATGTTATCTTTGCAGTTCAATTTGTCATGTAAATTAGAAAGTAGAAAGAAACTCAGCCCTTATTCAACCATAAATAAATAAATAAACCCTCTTCACTCACCTCGACCTTGCTCTTCTCGCTTACCTCCTGGCTTGCCTCTCTTCACTTGTCTTGCTCTTGCCACCTGCCTCTGTTCCATCGTCTTGTGTGTTTGTTTTTCTAGTTTGTTACTTTTTAAGAAGTGTAAATTTATGTTGTTACCTTATCTTATATTTATGTTTGATAAGTATTGTGTTCATAGTTTAGTTACTCAATACCGTATTGTTGATGAATATGTAATTTAAAATAGTATGTTTGTCATTTTAAGGAATGCAAAAAATGAAACAAAAAAGTAATTGTTTGGTCCCAGATTGACCTTGGAACTGGACCAAACCTATAGGGTTAGTTCGATCTTCAGTCTTAGGTTCAACAGGATCAATCTTCGGTTCCAGAAATTGGAGACTAATATTGTGCAAGTTGGTTTCAGGGTTAGGTGTTAGACTGGCCCAACTCAAACCATGCTCATATCTAATTATCATTGGTCTCCCTTAAAAGTATTGGAGAGAAATGGGTAATAATTCACCAAAAAACTAACCTAATTCAGGATCAAATTCTCTCTCAAAACTAGATCGATCGAATTGACTTAATCCCAATAACAACCAGAAATATATAATGCTGAAATGACAAGAAGACAAAACCAACAACAACAACAACAACAACAACAACAACAACAATAACAGCAAAATTTTAACATGGAAACCTAATGTAGAAAAAATCACGAAATGCCCAAAACCTTCCACTAATCACTAAAAATAGAATGATACATAAAGTGTTCTTCTTTAGCCACATACCAGAAGCTCAATATAAACAATTCAACTGTATTTCTTCACCACAAAAGTGGATTAACATAAATAGAGATCGCAATTGAAAAATTCGGAGGAGATTCTCAATGAACGAAACTAATCAACTTGTAGCTTTTAATGTCACAAATAACATACTCAAATTCGAGTCAATTCTGTTAGTTTTGACTTTCAAATCGGGACCGCAAAGTTGCACCCCTTTTTCTTTCTTCGCCCCTGTTCTCTAGGTACACTCATGGTCACTCTTTTCTCCTTCTTTGCTGCTCACTTCAGGCTCCAACCTCTCACTTGCACGAAGCCTCTGATCTTGTCTTTTTCCTCTTTGTTTTCTGTGTTAGCTGGGCCCCACAAATGAGGCGGACCGGCCAACTAATTTCTCCCTCCACCTCTCGTCCTAACTTTTGTAAAAAAATTTGCAACCACAAGAGTTCCTTTATCTCTTTAAGTGGTGGCTATTTATTCCGCCTCAATAATAGACGAAACAACACATTTTCGCAACCTTAATTTTAGTGATGTATTTAAATGGTCAACGCCTAACTCCATATTTCTCTATTATCATCAACTACCCTTAACAGCAACCCACAGTATCATTGGATCCTCCGATAACAAGCCAACCAGAAATTCCTCTCGAACCTCAAGCTATCTCTCATTCATGGCTGACAGGTAAATCACACACTCTCTCTCTCTCTCTCTCTCATTCATGGCTGACAGGTAAATCTCTCTCTCTCTCCCTCTCTCTCTCTCTCTCTCTCTCTCTCTCTCTGTGGGTGCTCATTCTTTCCCCTCATTCCTTCTCCTATTGCTGGCCCACAGCAAGAACAGCAAATTAACTGGAGAAGAAAGTGAAGAGGAACGAGTGGACGAGAGGAAGTACTTCCAGAAGGTGCTTGACGACGTCGTGAGCCTCAACTCCCTCTTCACTGTTGCCGTCTTCGTCGGCCTCTCCTTCGCCCAGCCGGGCAAAGTTCAGAGCCTCGAGGATGACAACACTTGCCACTCGGACACCAAGATGCGTAAGCGGCTCGTGGCCTTTGAGATTGCCTCCTTCAGCTGCTTCGTCTTCTCCGGCTTCCTTGCCAAGACCGTCAAGATCTACCTCTACATCTACAAGAAGCACGACGACTTACCTGACAGCGCCGCGAAGAACCCACAACGCCAGTGGAAGAGCCTCGTTGGGTTTTATTTGTCAATCTACGGGACCATAGCCGGGTGCCTGCTGCTGCTCCTGGCCATGGTCAACGTGGTCCAGATCAAGCTCGGCCGGCTCTCGTGCAACGGCGATTTCACAGTCAGTACTGTTTCTGTCATGGTCGGCACCATTGGCCTCAGCCTGCTGATCTACTTCACTGCAGTGACCTACGGCCTGTTGTTCACCGGCAAGAACGCGCTGTACCAAGGCAAGGCGGCGGAGACCAGCAAGGGCGTTCCCGTCGAGGTTAGGAAGGTGTGACGATGAGAAGCGAGAAATTAATTAGAAGGGCAATCTAAAATACGATAGACTTATCATGTAACGTATATCCAATAAGACAATATATCATAGGTCCATGTGAGTATAGTACATCTTAAATGATGGTGTTATGTTGTGGTGCATTCCATGATTCTTGCGCATCCTTTGAGTGAATTTTTATCTGATAGTCGACATTGATTTACAAAATTTACATAGGGAGAACTCTCGCTGAGTGCTAAATTGATTACTTCTTGAAATCTTCATAGAAGAAATAGAGTTCACATCGCCAAAAATTTTACGCAAACAGCCTCATCCACTCTTGATTTGATGATTATGATAGAAATTATATGCGACCGGAAGTGATCGATGTATTTCTCCAAACAAACAAAAAAGAAACGAAATACGAAACACAAATCATTCATCAGCTAATGTTGCGAGGCCAGTGCTGTCTCCATGAAAGATTCCAGCCACTCCCTTCTCCATGAGCTGCCCCACCTACGTCTCTTTCATTCTTTTACGGATCGGTAACACTTATAGATAGCAATCAAGATTAGATTTAATTGTCTGCCTAGTTATCAGGAGCTAGATTATCCAAACCGAAATAATTACATGGGTAGATTATCAAATTTGATTTCTCAATAAGAGAGAGAGATATCTAAATGTATTATTAAACGAGAAAGAACCGTACGAGAGTGATTGGCCTTTTTTTCTGAACGTTGGATTTTCGGAAGAAACACCGCCAGCAAGAAGACGGACGGATTTCATATGTTGGCATGCGACATTTACTTACTGAGAAAATATACATGGGTGATGAGAGTGAGAATGTACTTTATATGTGACAGATAAATGTTCATGGTAGTGAAACATGGTGTAATTGATCGATTGCGATTGTCCACATATTATAAATCTTGTCCTACTTGGCATCCAATATGTGTGTTTGTGTGTATATATCATTTTTGATTGATTGGTTACACCTTGTTTCATTCTCACGTGATATTTTCGTCATATAAAACACCTTCTCAACATCATCCCTTGATAGTAATTACGTATAGGGTGTAATTGGTCGATCGCGATTGCCCACATACTATAAATCTTGTCCTACTTGGCACCCTATATGCATATATATCTTACTTTTGATTGATTGGTTGCACCGTGTTTCGTTCCCACATGATGTTTTCGTCATAAAAAACACCTTCTTAATATCATCTCCTCATAGTGGGAAAAAAAGAAGATATTTCTACCAGAGGTTTATCTGTGAAGTAATGTTAAAAATATTGAACAGAATTTTCAAAATGTTTCGACTTGAAGAATACAAATAATGTTAGTATCTCATGTTGAAGCATCCCAAATGTAACAGAATCTATGAACTGATCTTAACATTTGGACACTATTTATAGCGTAATTCTTTAGCATCTAACAAATGCCACGACCCTTTCCCCTCTCAACCCAACCTCACTCTAAAGAGAAGCAAAATGACAGATTTTTTTTTTTTTTAATGATGGAAAAAGGTGTAGTTACATACGTTACATCGATTAATATGTTGATTTTGTGTATTAGTCTATCGATATCAAAGAGTTCAGAGACTCTAAGAGATAACACAAATGCAATCGCAAAATTTGTGCTCCACCTGAGAAATTCAGCTCAGGACGCAATGCATATGATAAAAATAAATGCTCACTGCTTAAGAAATCTACCTACTTAAGTTGTTAGATGAAAGCCTAATTTCTTATTTAAATATTTCAATGCTCTCCCTCATGTTTAATCTAGTCTTTTGCTTAGCACTAGGCATGAAAGTTTAATTGGGGAGGCAAATTTGATTCGGAAAGATTCGAATTTAGAACATTTCACTTTGATACCATGTGAACTTGAACCACAACCAACTATTCTAAAAACTTAAATTATTATATAAATGAGTGGTTTATCATTTAAATATTCTAATAAAATTCTCACTACAAGAGGAGTTCACCTCAGGATACAGGGCATTAAGCCTCAAAGGAATCCACCAAAGGAATACAGAGTTAAGCGAAACTCAAATCCAAGGGTAAATTCATTGAAACACTTGCTTACCCTCTAGGAAACCTTAGACCGGTTTTAAAGACAAACTTAAAAAATTCCCTCTAAGCGTTGGCAATTCTCAAAGACATTGCATTGGACTTAGCAAGAACATAAATGTATTAAATTACCTCATCTCAGATTTCCTAACCAGCGCCTCGTTTTTTGGGAGTAACATTGCCCAGAATATTCCAAAATACATGAAGCTCGACTCACTTAAAAGTAGACACATAGAGCTTTCCAACGGCATATTTTTAACCATTTTGAATCCCGATAACCCTTTCAATATCTGAAAAAAATGACCCTTAAAATATTGTCAAGAAATTGACTTCACCTCGTGCTATCGAGCCTAGCGCATTGTGGGATCTAACAGAAAAATTAGAAGAATCCATGAATAGTAAAAGAAGAGGTCCTTCGTTCACGTAGGGCTACTATCTGGTCTTTTTATCTAATACTAAGTATGTAAATATTTAATTGGGGAGGCAAATGAGGTATAAAAAAAAATTAAATTTAGAATTTTCAACTTTAATATTATATAAGATTTTATGGTCTCATTTCTAATTATTCTAAAAGCTTAAGTTATTATATAAATGTGTGATTTATTATTTTAATATTTTAACAGTGATAGTCATGCTTGTAAAATATGAGTGTTGCTTTCCACCTCCGCCTATTTGGATTTTGCGATCGAGAGAGAGAGAGAGAGAGAGGTTATTGTTAGAAGCATTTATGACTGATGAGATAAGATGTTACCAAGATTTAAACCAATCATCTGAAGAAGAGAGAGAGAGAGAGAGAGAGAGAGAGAGAGAGAGGTTATTGTTAGAAGCATTTATGACTGATGAGATAAGATGTTACCAAGATTTAAACCAATCATCTGAAGAAAAGAGAGAGAGAGAGAGGGAGGTTATTGTTAGAAGCATTTATGACTGATGAGATAAGATGTTACCAAGATTTAAACCAATCATCTGAAGAAAAGAGAGAGAGAGAGAGAGAGAGAGGTTATTGTTAGAAGCATTTATGACTGATGAGATAAGATGTTACCAAGATTTAAACCAATCATCTGAAGAAAAGAAAGAGAGAGAGAGAGAGAGAGAGAGAGAGGTTATTGTTAGAAGCATTTATGACTGATGAGATAAGATGTTACCAAGATTTAAACCAATCATCTGAAGAAAAGAGAGAGAGAGAGAGAGAGAGAGAGAGAGAGAGAGATTATTGTTAGAAGCATTTATGACTGATGAGATAAGATGTTACCAAGATTTAAACCAATCATCTGAAGAAAAGAGAGAGAGAGAGAGAGAGAGGTTATTGTTAGAAGCATTTATGACTGATGAGATAAGATGTTACCAAGATTTAAACCAATCATCTGAAGAAACTAGGACTGCAAATTTCTAAAATGAAGATTGTGCTGCAGGGCTGGGCGGCGCATGAAAGTTTCCCTCGTTCCGATTTGCCTCGCTCCGGCGCTATGGTCACTTGGACGGATGAAGTTGTCATCCCTATGATCCACGCGATATCTTGCACACGCTCCCCCACATGACCTGCCAACATAGCTGTCGGCAGCAACAACTAACAAACTCCATGTCCGAGAATATTGAACAGAAGATGCACATCAACTTCCTTTGCTGTCCAGCTTACTGAGTCCAAATGGTGGCATTAGTGCATCTGCGAGTCACTATCTCCGGATTCATGACATTTCACAATTATGGAAGGGGGTTGGTATTAGGTAATGCTAGCTCATGGCGGCCCCATCTAACATCCAGCGGAGTCCCAAACTATTTATTGGATAGCCTGTTTCATAAATGATGTGATAGATAGATTCAATTACACAAATATTCTATACAAAAGAATTCAAGGACTTCCTCTTAAATCTATGAATCTGACAGATACTCGAGGTTCTGTCCACTTGATTTAGTAAAATGAGTTCGGGCACATACGAATTGGTGCGTTGGACCACTTAGTCGTGCGGCACATTCACGTTATTCGTGTGTGGTCAGAATTGGGCCAATGTTCAACTTAAAGGAAGGAAAACCTAGGGAATTCTCTCCCATCCTAAACCTCGGCGCATGGCTACATCCTCAAGTCCATAGGCTTAACGAGACAAGATACAAAAGAGTACAAAGAAAGGATATTCCTTCATGGCGACTCTCAGATTCGGGTATCTCTCTTTCTATCTCGAGCTTTACCATAACCTTTCGATCCATGTTTCCTCCTGTCTCGAACTTTACTACGTCGTATTGCCTGATAAAGAGACTGGAGGATCATAGAGCATTCATCGTTATGCTTTTGCCTTTTAACTTTTCCTTTCCAATTTTAAGAGATGACTCAAAAGAGGGATCAAGGCGACAAAGTGGAAGAGAGGAATACTTCCAAAAAGTGCAAAGTCGAACGGATTATTGCAATAAAATCATTTATGTCATTTGGCCTCTCTCTCAAAATCAAACTCGATGTATGAGCACAATAATTCACATTGAGTAACCCACCTCTCAATATCATAGAGTTTCAAGAGTTAAGTCACTTTTTAAATATTGATTCTTAAGTCATTTGAGTTTGCAATATCTAGAATGATAGAAAAAATGCTTTAAATCCCCTGCTCAAACAAGTATTTCTCAACCGCTTTTCCTATTATTGTAGAATAACCAAGATTTGACAAAAAAATACTAATTTCTTTTGCCACTTCAAATCAACATCAACAAAATGAGTATTGGGACACATAACTCAAACATACACAACGTTCATCTTCTATAAATATATACTTTGCAAAATCGGTAATCTACTAAAGCATAATTATAGGCAAGTCTTACTCAACACACAATAATTAAGGGTCGGTGTCCTTAGCTTGTTTATCTTATGAATTGGCAAGTCAAATCGGGGAAAAGGTGTTAGAAAAGTTCTAAATCTATTACATTGGTGTCGATTTAGTCATAAATCTTTTAATTATGTCAATTTAGTCTTAACCTTTTGACATAGTGCCAATCCTATCATTCCGGCTAATTTTGGCTAGATATTGTTAATGTGAATGCTAGCTATCCTATGTGACATGGTGGACACTTATGTAAAATTTTTTTAGTTATTTTAATTTTTAATTTTTTTATATTTTATTTTCATTTTTTTACTTTTCTTTCTCTTTCCTTTTTTCCCTTCCATTCCTTCCTCCTCCAGTTGGTTGCCATACCTTGATGACATGCCAAAGATAAGGGACCTCAAGAGCCTCCCCAAGTGAGGCTTGAGCCTTCACCAAAGGCTGCAAGGGTGGCCTTGCACTAGGTTAGTGAGGGTCAAGCCTCGCCAACCATGGGTGAAGCCTTGATTGCAAGGCCGCTCTCGCGGCCTTTGGTGAGGGCTCTCCAAAGGCCAATGAGATCAACCTCTCACCAGCCCTCGCTTGGCGTCTATGTTAACAATATTTTACCAAAATTATCCAAAAAGACTAAAATGGCACTAAGTCAAAAGGTTCAGAACTAAATTAGTATGAATGTAATAGATTTAAGATTTTTCTAACATTATTCCCATCTACCCATTATTATTCAATTTTCTTCAATATAATACATTACATTCTGGAAAATGAATTTGATAAACACATCATCATATTATTTGACCGCCAATTATATCCATTAAAATGCCATTAACAAAGTTAATTAAAGATAAAATAATAATAATAATAAGCCATTTTTTTAAATACTCTGCAACGATACAAATGTTTTGGTTAAATAAGCAAATTATAGTTATTAAAGACTAACGATAGTCTTAAACAGATTTGAATCTATTTGGCGGGAAGCTTTCCGTTAATAACATGGAATTAAAGATAAACAGATTGTTTTTTTTTTTTGGTAAGTTTTTTTTTTTGGAAAGATAAACAGATTGTTGATTATGAAAAAACAAAGAAAAACGTTATGTTTTCAACTTAATGTGTTATTTTGTAGGGTTAATATCACAATAAACCCAAAACTAGTACACTTATAATAAATTAACCATAAACTGATTTTTTTTACTATAAAAAAACTCCAGATTAGTATACTTGTGATAAATTTACCTTTTACCTTTTGTTACTTTCTGTTAAATTTTACGATCAAATTATTGAGTTGGATGATATGCAGTAGTTGATGGGTTTACAAATTTGGGATTTTAACATTCGCTTATCACATGTGTACTAATTTATGATTTTTTGTTGTATTAATCTAATTTAACATAAACTAATAGATGATAAATTTGTCACAAATGTATCGATTTGAGGTTGTTGGAGTTCATAAAGTTAGTTTGGAGTAAATTTGTTATCAATATATCAATATAAGGTTTGAAGCGGTAAACAAAGTTAATTTGTGATAATTTTTTCACAAATATACTAGTTTGTAGTTTTTCGTGATATTAATCATATTTTGTAATATTCCCAAAAAAAGAGGGCTATTTGGAGTTGAAAAAAATAGGGTAAATTTGAAAGACAAAATAAAGGGGAGATTCTGGATATGAACCTAAAAGATCAAGAGAAGGTACGAAGAGAGGAATCATGAAACATGCCTTCCTTACTGTAGTTCCCTTTCATTATGTGCAGTGCAGGGTTACTACTGGCCATTTTCACCTGACCAAGGGAGAGAAGCAAGAGGAAGAGAGAGGAGACAACACACCAGGGAAAGTCGAGACTCCATAGAAAGTCGACCAATTCGTGATATGTTCCAGACTAAGTCGACCAATTCGTGATATGTTCCAAACTAAGTCGATTAATTTGTGATGGTTCCAGACTAACTTAAATGAATTGGTAAGTTAAGTCGATAATGTTAGTATATCCCTTAATCCCTTATTCTATCTATAATTAAAAATATAATAATTGTCAGAGATTGACTGCCAAAGAAAATGTTTATTTGCCTCTAAATTGGTTATATTGTCGTAGCACTTATATAAGCTTTGCCACCATCGAGCAAAAACAACAGCATATACCCTATTCATATGCAATGTAGGATCCGATTTTTTTGCCGTTGAAGAAACCTTTCATCCAAGGTGGATTCACATAATCGAAAAGGGAAAAGAAATGAAGTGAGCAATATGTGAAGACACTAAATTATGAATTTGAAAGTACAATGATGGTTATAGAATTCCATTTCACGTAATAACGAAATTTGACACAAAAAAAGAAAAGAGAAAAAAGACGTTCCCTAGGCTGGTCCCCGTGATGAAAGGCTATTTGGATCACCGCAGAAGCTTTGATATGAAGTTCTCCATGGCTTCACCTACCCCCAAGGAGAAGGAAAGACAAGTGGTGGTTGGTTGGTTTTTTTTTTTTTTTTTCTTTTTTTGGGGGGGGGGGGGGGGGGGAGGACTTGGTCCGACTTGGTGGGTCTTTCTATATTCCTTGAATTGTAGAGCGAACGAACAATAAACGACCGTCAGGAACAAGCAAAGCACCATTGAATATCACAATTCGGAAGTACTGGGGGAACGATCTTATCTACTGTTATTATGTGGGTGGTAGTAGCCCCAGCCCCTAGAAATTGGTCATCCACTAATTGCAACGTAGGAGTACGTGATTTTGCTCTCCTTAAAACGACTTTGCACGACCCACAAAAATAAGGTCGTCGTCTAGAATAGAGACGAACTGTCATTTTCTAATCACGACATGCGTGGCCCAAGAGCGTTGAGGGTTCCCATGCACATTATTGACGTTTTATATGAACAATACTTTATGGTCTTGGTCTACTTTTTTTTGGTCACGCGAACATATATAAATCTTTTTATAATGTGTACGACTCCCAAGGTTGATATGAGTGGGACACGTCGGATTTAGAGATACCATTCGTTGGAGAAAATATTCGTTGTGTCAAAATCAAGCGTTGAATGATGCGACCAATCCCCTGTTGACCAAGTGCTGGTTTATTATGAATGATCCCATCCAATAACTACAAATGACTTTTCAAATGAACACTATTTATCTTATGAATCAGTCAATGAACCTCTCGTGAATCATGTCAATGAACTTTGGTTGAGATATTTCTGGACGAATTATGTTATAAGTGTTTTTGAAAACTCTCAAAGGATGAATTGAATGGTCATGTAATTAGTTTGTGTGTACAGTTTTAGTGCTCAAATCACAACATGTTCTCCTCAAAATAATTAGTCGGATGGAAACAAAATTCATTATTAACAACTATTTATGTCAAACATTGTTCTACATAATGAATAAGCGATACAAGCGATGTTTTTTGAAAAATATTTCCTAAATAATTCATTTTTTACAAAATAAACAGAGCCCAATGGGAGGTGTGGTCAAAATTATTTGAGAGCTACAATTGTTGAGAAACAATTACTCACTATAAATACAATTAGTTGTTGCTATTTGAGAATTTTTTTTTTTTGATAATGTTGGAGAATTATTATGATTACTTGCTCCATCTTTTTCATGAAAATTATTACGATATTAGAGAATTTCTAAGTGATGGTCAAAGGTGTAAAAGTTTATATAGGAAATTACTGTTATCAAAAGTAGTAAGTCCACCGGTTGATGTAATTTTTCTTTGGAAAATAGTAATTTTTGTTTGTTGGAGAATGGATTTGATTTGACACATTCTGATCCATTGATTGATTCATATTGATTCTCAGTTGGGATTTAATTTTGTAATTGATACAGTAAATCGTAATATAGGATATTGTATATATACTTCCCAATTCAATTCTTATACTATAAATATGGGTGCATTATTTTACATTGAATATGGTGAAATATACAGAAAACTCTTTTCCTCCATTGTTCCACATTTCTTGTCATCCTTAATAGGAAATAAGTGATTTTGCCTTGTGTGGTGGTAATTTTTCTCGCGTAGCCAGCGTTCCCACCCGCATCTTGATGGAATAGGGCGACCGATTTGGCCGGTAAAGAGCGTCGCGCAAGCAGTATTTGCGATCTCAAACCGAACTTTCTCCTGAATTGGACTAATAATTGAGCTTCCGAATTTCAAATTTTGCATACTCATATCAACATATTTGCACGGTTGATTTCAATGATGAATTTAAATGGTCAACATGTGAGTCAACGTGTGAGTCAACGTCTCTCTATTATCATCACTTTCCCTTAAAAGCGACCAACAATGTCGTTGGATCCTCCTCAGACGAACCAAAGAAGAATTCCTCTCCAACCTCAAGCTAGCTTTCGTCTATGGCTTCCAGGTGAAAACCTCTCTCTCTCTCTCTCTCTCTCTCTCTCTCTCTCCACTCATTCCTCCGTCTACTGCTGGCCTCCACAAGAACAGCAACTCGACCAGAAATGGAAATGAAGAGGAGCAAGTGGACGAGAGGAAGTACTTCGAGAAGGTGCTCGAGGACATCGTGAGCCTCAACTCCCTGCTCACCGTTGCTGTCTTCATCGGCCTCTCCGATGCCCAGCCGGGCCAAGTTCAGAGCCTCCAGGATGACGACACTTGCCACCCAGACGCCAAGATACGCAAGCGGCTTGTGGCCTTTGAGATCGCTTCCTTCAGCTGCTTCGTCTTCTCCGGCTTCCTCGCCAAGACCGTCAAGATCTTCCTCTACATCTACAAGAAGCAGGACGGCACCAAGAAGAACCCGCAACGCCGGTGGAGAAGCCTTGTCGGGTTCTATTTATCGATCTATGGGACCATGGCCGGGTGCCTGCTGCTGCTCCTTGCCATGGTCGATGTCGTCCAGATGAAGCTCGGCCGGCTCTCGTGCGATAGCACATATTCGGTCAGTACTGTCACCGTCATGGTCAGCACCATCGGCCTCAGCTTACTGATCTACTTCACTACAGTGACCTACGGGCTATTGTTCACCACCAAGACGGCGAAGATGTGGCCGCCTGACGTGGAGAGCGGCGAGAAGGTGGACTTGCAACGAGGACAGGCTTGAAGTCAATTCATCTAAATATGCTGGACTTGTCATGTGACTCATATTCAGTGTCATTAAAAGTAGGTTAATGTTTGTATGTTATGTCTTAAGGGAAGGTGTGTTATTTTATTGCGCATTCCATAACTTTTGCGCATCATTTGAGTAAGTTTCACTGATTGATTGATAAAGACCACATAATTTATTGAATCGTGATAACATTTGCTAAGTGTTGAATTGGTTATTTTTTAAAATATTAGCAAAAGAATAGAGTATACATCGCCTACAATTTTATGCAAATGGCTTGATCCACTCTTGATTTGAGGATTGTGATGGAAATTATATACAACTGGAATTGATCAATGTATTCCTCTAAACAAACAGAATCAAGATAAAGTACAAATCATAAATCATGGATCAACTCAGCCCTCTTAGAGGCTTGCTCGAGAATAAGAAAGAAGAATCTCATATAAATTTCATGGAATTAGGTTTAGATTCAAGAATTTCATTTATGGGGACGCCATAATATCTCATTTCAAAAATAAAAAATTTGAAATAGGTCTAGATTTGAGAATCATATGACTCCTCAATTTTCTCAAATCAATGATATATAAGAACACTCATGTAGAATTTATATTTAGCAGCAGAGTATTCTATAATCACCGTTACTCTTAATCCATTTGAAAAATAAAAATTAAAAGCAGATGGCTGGTGATTAATTCCTTTTTTAATGGGAAGAAAAAAGCAGGCAGTGCCAATGCTGTCTCCATGAAAGACTGGTGGGGATTGATAATGTTGCAGCCCCAACTTTCTCCATGAGCTGTCCCACTTACGTCCTTTCCAATCTCTTACGGCTCGTGATGTCGCAATTAATCAAAAATAGATTTACGTGTCTTACAAGTTATAAGTAGCTAAGATTAACAGGGTCAAAATTTATTGCACAGGAAGATTACAAAATTTGACTTCTTGATAAGAAGGATATAAATATTTTATTAATAAATCAGGAGTAGTAAGAAAGTCATTGGCTTCTTTTTTTTCTTTTTTCTTTTTTCTTTTTTGGGTTAAAAGTTGCATTTCCAAAAGAAAGCCTCCCACGGATGGACTTCGAATGTTGGCATGTGCTGGTCATTTAAGTAGCTACTTATTATAAAAATATAGGCGAGGCGTGATATTGAATATACTTTATGCGACAGACAAGACTTCGTGGTCAATCCCGATGGCTTCGGTCAATCCCGATGGCTTCCATATTATGAATCTCATCCTTCTTGGCACCATGTGTCTATGCATCTCAATTTTGATTGGTTAATCACATTATGTCTCATTATCACATGATGTTTCCGTCATGTGAAACGCATGCTCTATAATTATACTCTAATAGCGGGAAAAAATTATATATTTTTCCACCATAGTTTTATGCTATGAAGTAACATTAAAAATATTTAATAGATTTTTCTAAATATCTCAACTTTAAGGATATTAAAACTATTTTTTGGGCATAAATTGACATTAAAATATGTAACGAACTATGAGGGAAAATTCCAAATGAGGGCGTGAAATATCTTCATTTTCTCAAATAAGGATTTAAAGTATATCTTGTTTTAAATAAAAAGCGGAAGTGCCTTCACTTTCTCAAATAAGGATTTGAAGTGGATTTTGTTTTAAATAAGAGCCTAAGATAGTTATTCAATTTCAAAGAAGGGCTTGGCTTTCCCATTGGTCAAGGACATTTTCGTCCTTTACCTTTTTAAATTTTTCTTTCTTTCTTTTTTTCTTTTTTATGATTGTTTTCTTCACTGGTGCCTAGTCTCAGGCGATGGCTAGCCACCAAAGAGGGTTGGGCAGGGGTCACCCTTGCCCAATCTGACAAGGGCCACCCTTGCTTGCCCGTACTAGCCATAGGTAGGACCGACCCTTGTCAACGGTTGGTGAGGGATGGCCTCACCTCGGCAAGCCAATCCTCACCTTGGGTAGGGCTGGCCCTCACAAGATCTGGGTGAGGATCACCTTGCCCACGATCGGTGAGGGTCACTAGGCTCTCCTTGGCGCTCACTGGAAAGAAAAAAAACAAAAGAAATGATAAAAAAATAAAATAAAATAAAATAAAAATTAATATTATATTTTGACGAAAATACCCCTTGATTAGTCAACAATGACCTGTGAGATCAAATCTTTATTTAAAATTGTTATGACTACTTCAAGCCCTTATTTGAGACTAATATGACCACTTCAAGCTTTCATATGAAATAATATCCACTTTATGCCCTTATTTGAAATTTTCTCCAAACTATCACTAGATAAATTAGGGGAGGGGAGGGGGGGGGGCATATTCAAGTATCTCATATTCAATCATCTCGTATGTGAAAGTAATTATGAACAGATCTGAACATTTTCAACACTATATAAACTGTAATTCTTTAGCATCTAAAGTAATACAACTCCCTCTCCTCTCCCCACAGCCACGTTCGAAAGAGAAGAAAAATGACAAAGATGTTTTCTTATGATTGAAACATGTACGTGTAGTAAATAATGAGGAAATATAATATGTGAATTAAAAGTTTATGATTGAATTGATAGTTATACAATAAGTTTAGAACTTTTCCAAAAATTTTCTCAATAAAAATTAATCCTTTTGAAAGATCCTTCGACATCTTGGAATACCTAGCATTACTATTCTATTAGATTTCCATTTCTTTACTAAAACTTATGTTCTGTCTATGGTGTCACATAAGGTTTTTTCAGTTTTGCCTTTTTGAGAGAAACATAGGAAAACGAGAGTTCTTCTCTGAATGCAATTTTATGCGGTGGGCAAGCTTCTCTACTGTATTAAATCAAAATTCGCGAATCTACTATCTTTTCCACTGCATCAGTTAGATATACAGGAACGGGAATTTTGCTCTACACACGCAAAAATGTAGAACATGCTTCAAGAACAATTGTAAAAGTTTTCAATAATTTGTACTTCGTAAGGGGGTAACTGTCTTTTAAGTAGAACAGTATAGGTAACCCTAGCTAGTAGCAACCTTAACTGACTCAGAAATTAATTTATCCGAAAAAAATAAAATTATTTTAAAGAAAAATGAAGTGAAAAGGCCTAGAATTGTTCATATAAATCCAAATAGCTATAAAACAAAAACCCTTTTAAAAGTAGACATGATGTTGGATTCCTTTTTCCACCCTTCCTATTTAATTTTCGCAATTACCCGCTCGATCCAGAAATTCTTGAGCAGTGGCGTTCGTCAGGGATGACACTGGGGCGGGACAGAGGAAGTAATAGAAGAAAAATAACAAAAGAAGAAGAAGATATTAGTGGAAGCATTTACGATTGATAGAGGAAATAATAGATGAAAGAACAAATATGTTACCAAACTTTACACAAATCATCTGAAAAAATTAGGACTAGGAATTGTATAAAATGAAGATTGCAGGGCAGCGCGGGACACGAAAGTTTCCTCCATTCTGATTTGCCTCGCTCCGGCCGGACGGCGCTATTGTCATTTGGACGGATAAAACTATCATCCCAATGGTCTGCGCCATATTTTGTACGCACTCCACGCATAACTAACAAACTTCATGTCCGAGGATATTGAACAGAAGATGCACATCAACTTCAGTCACTGTCCAGCTTACTGTGTAAAAGATGGTGGCTTCGGTGCATCTGCTGATTCCCAGAGAGATGACTTGGGGTAGAGAGCATCTAAGCAGCTCGTGGGGTCAGCCAGAGACAAGGAGAAGAGGCTGGCGCGGTGGCAGATAGGGGTGGCACTGGCTCTAATGAGGCGGGTGACCGCTCTAGCAGGTGGTTGGCTGTGAGCAATGAAAGAAAGTTTGGACAGGACTAGTGACCAAGTTAATTTAGACTCTTGGCTCTAAGCATACTGATATGGCATCCAACTTAACGCCCAAACAGAAATGTGCCATCCGATATTGTCATGTCACAAAGTTCTAAGCAGATCGCCCTACAAGGCAACAAATGACCGAGCTACATATAAACACTTCCTACTAAGCATAATTGTGAAACTTATGACTAATGAGAATTGGGAGATTTTTTTGGCATAAAAGATCTGTGCAAAGATGTTTCTGCAATTTTTAAGGGTCAGATCCCTTAAGGTTAATAACATCAATCGTGATCCATGAACCAAGTTTGTCATATGCAGGCTCATTGGCAATATCAGATATCTAGGCTAAATGGTTTGAAGTCAAAAAGAAGACAAGAAACTTCAGACGAAATTGATTTTTCTCCAGGAGATGAATAACTATCTTTACTCGAAAATAAAATAAAATTAGCAGTCTGAGAGGATTATTCTTAGTAGATGCTTTTATCAGAAATGGGTGCATACTGCGTGACGACAATCACTAGTTTGATCTTTCCTCTCAAATCTAAAGTCCTTTAGATTGCACGTGTTGAATAGGGCCCAAGCATGTAAGGAGAATCCACTGGAAGTCGATAACATGGCTAATATAATCTTAGCTTATAAAAATGCATTGTCAGTATAATGAGAAAGAGGTCTCTAGTTTGTTATAATTCTACTAATAGCATAAACAGGAGTTACATCTCAAATAGTATATGCACTGTCATATATATATCGGGAAGTGGCTACTCTCCCTACAGGTCGGTTTGATGTGTAGGGTACAGGTCGGTTTGATGCGAAGGGAAGAGATTCAAAGTCTTCTTCGCGAGGCTCCGGAAGTCTTCTCTACTGGATTCAACTGAAATTCTTTGTATTCGTTTCACCGCCCCTCCGGACATGAAATCCCTCCAATTTTTTTTTCTGCAACAGCAATGCGACTCCATTAAAAACATATTAGAAGCAAGAGTAGCATGATGCCTGCCAAACACTCATGCCAGTAAAGTAATTTCTGTCGTATTATTTATTCAACCAACATCGAATGTTTACGTAATAGACAGAGTAGCTTACTGTTTTGGGCCAAGTGGCACAGAGCGAGCTCGATATGGCGCTTGATTGAAGTAGAAGCACAGTCAGAGTTTGCAAGCAACCAGTCAAGGGCACCATCTTCCATGAGAAGTGAACGGCCTTTCCGATGTCCTACAGGAAGTCAACTCAGATTTTGCAAGAAAAGAAGGCCATCGGTTTACCAAGTGTTATCAAGTAACATCCTGAAGAGAAGCTGTGACTAACCTTGAATTACCGCTCGGGATTCGCATTTGGCAAAATTAGCAATTCCTCTAGCAACCTGTGCCGAGACATCAGTAGTCCCTGATCTAACCATTCCCAGAAGTGCTTCCAGAATTCCGTCTTCCTTTAACATCGCATGCAACTTTTCTGTCACATGCAAAGTTCAGGGCATCAGTCCATTAAATATACACACTTGATCTCAGAGAAAGCAGGAGCAATATGTAGTTCGTTTATCATTTATAGAAATCATATATAATAAGCATGATTAAAAACCCAGGTTCTCCTCAATTCACATCCCTCAAACGAGGTTGTACAGGTTTAAGACCAAATGGCCGGGTTTCTAATGACATGAAGATAAACTAGAGAGGATGAAGAAGCCTACATAATTGAATTACAAAGACTATGTAAGAGCTTTCAGCAAAACATTAGAAACTCTTTGCTAGTTTCTGGCGTATGTGTTCAAAATTATTTGATCCACGAAGTTTCTTTTTTTCCTTTCAAAGAACGGGCCAAGAAATAGCATCAGAGAGTGACTACAGAAGAGGAGAAATGTTTTGGCACGACACTCTCCATCCATGTGTAGTAGGGAACACATGATTAGACTAAAGTATTGCACTCATGTCTCAGCTCACCATTTCCACATAAGTTAGCAATTGCACCAGCTACCATTCTTTGAGTCAGCGGATCATCTGTTGTAGATGCTACATTTGCAAGTAACCGAGCACCTCCTTTGCCCATTATCAAGCCTTGGTTCAACTCTAACATGGACAAGCACAGTAGTTAGAGTTAGTAAGATAATGAGTCAAGTCAATGAAATGCCATTAGAACAGTACTCTGGTGGGATGAACAATTTAGCACCAAAGTTTACAAATGTGGAAAGGTTGAACAAACCGGTTCGATGGCTTCAGTTAGAACTACTAACATTATCATGATGTCCAAGTTTGACTTATCTCAAAGTGATAAAAATTTCAAGAAACAATCAGAAAGAAATTAGAAAAAATACATAGTAATTATTCACCGATTTTCTCGCCTAAGATGGTCATGGTTATCGTTGTTACTCTCGAAATGCAAAACTGGTCAAAGCATGATGTGTCATAAGGTCTACACGATGGCTTTCGAGCTTCTAAGAAGTATTTTTCTATCTTTTGACTAGTAAGTGGCAATACTTAGCGAGAACGTGAGAAGTGAGAGCACCAATCCAGCATAGAATGGAATGGACATGGGACTTTGACGCAGTAAGTCAAAGACATTTCCAATTTTTACCCCTTGAATACTGCTTCAGGAAGAACATTACAAACTTTTAGTGAGAATGGAATGGACATGGGATTCTCTCTCTCTCTCTCTCTCTCTCTCTCTCTCTCTCTCTCTCTCTCTCTCTCTCTCTCGCTCGCTCGCTCGCTCGCTCGCTCTCTCAATAAGTACAAACATTGTCGTCTTACAATTACAAATTGCCTAAAGATGCAACAGCATCAGCTTGGTCTGACTTGGTGGGTCTTTCTATATTCCTTGAATTGTAGAGCGAACGAACAATAAACGACCGTCAGGAACAAGCAAAGCACCATTGAATACCACAATTCGGGAGTACTGGGGGAACGATCTTATCTACTGTTATTATGTGGGTGGTAGTAGCCCCAGCCCCTAGAAATTGGTCATCCACTAATTGCAACATAGGTGTACGTGATTTTGCTCTCCTTAAAACGACTTTGCACGACCCACAAAAATAAGGTCGTCGTCTAGAATAGAGACGAAACTGTCATTTTCTAATCACGACATGCGTGGCCCAAGAGCATTGAGAGTTCCCATGCACATTATTGACGTTTTATATGAACAATACTTTTATGGTCTTGGTCTACTACTTTTTTTGGTCACGTGAACATATATAAATCTTTGTATAATGTGTACGACTCCCAAGGTTAATATGAGTGGGACGTGCCGGATTTAGAGATACCATTCGTTGTGTCAAAATCAAGCGTTGAATGATGCGACCAATCCCCTGTTGATCAAGTGCTGGTCTATTATGAATGACCACATCCAATAGCTACTAATGACTTTTCAAATGAACACTATTTATCTTATGAAGCAGTCAATGAACCTCTCATGAATCATGTCAATGAACTTTAGTTAAGATATTTCTAGACGAATAATGTTATAAGTGTTTTTGAAAACTCTCAAGGGATGAATTGAATGGTCATAATGTAATTAGTTTGTATGTACAATTTTAGCACTCAAATCAGAACATATTCCCCTCAAAATAATTTCGAAGGTTACACCCATCACTTTGTGAGTAGAGCCTTACAAAATGCAAGTTGTCGAGTTAGAAAAGTTTGAATACACATGGGCATGTGCTAAGCCTCAATGGAATAGAGCATAACCATTGAAATCTCAAGATAGGCCTTGAGGGACTTGGGCTCAAGCGCCAATGTCCCAGCTTGACCATGAGGTCTCGAGTTAGGCACTAGGGTTCTAGGTCCAGCCTTAGGGATTGATCTCAACATTGAGAGATCATATCCCGAGCATAGGGGTCAAGGCTTGGCTTCAAGGGACCTGGGCCAAGTTGTTGGGGTCCAAGACCTGGCACGGGGATGGGGTGGTGGGAACCAAGGCTCAAGCTGCTAGGGCCTAGTCCTGGCATAGGCGATGGCGACTCACACACGACTACTAGGTCCTTGGTCCAGCCTTGGGGCAACCAAGCCCAAGTCTCATATAGCATCGAGATTCAATTGTCTTTTTGAAATTGTGTTTTATAAAAGAGGAAGCCATTTTTATGAATTTGAGTATAAATTTTCCCTTGACTCAATTTTCTAAATATCCAAATATTAAAAAATGAGAAATATGATCTCCGACATTTAGTTTTCTATGAAACAACTGGGTATTACTATCTTCAAGTAAATTTTTTTTGGTCAGAAGCTTAAGGAAAAGTTACTAACCGTTAGTTTAGCTAACATTAGGAGTTTAGGGAAATTGCTGTTATGGATAATTACTATATTAAGGTTCTACCACCTATGATAACTTGAGAAAATTTTACCATACCAATGGATTATTGTTGAGTGCTAAAATACTAGAGTTGCAAATTTTCTTGCCACATTACTCTTCACAAAAAAATGAAGGTATTAGAGCCACATTTGTTTCGTGAAAAATGAATAAGTTGGAAAATATTTTTCTAAAAATGATTGCTTGTATAACGTAAAATAATTAGTCGATGGAAAAAAAATCATTATTAACAACTATTTATGTCTAACATTTTTATAAGTAATGACATTATTTATTTATTTATTTTATAAGTGATACAAATGATATTTTTTGAAAAATATTTCCTAGATAATTCATTTTTCAACAAAACAAACAGAGCCCAATTGGAGGTGTGCTCAAAATTATTTGAGAGCTACGATTGTTGAGAAACAATTACTCACTATAAATACAATTAGTTGTTGCTATTTGGGAAATTTTTTTGATAATGTTGGAGAATCATTATGATTATTTGCTCCATCTTTTTCATGAAAATCATTACATTATTAGATAATTTCTAAGTGATGGTCAAAGGTGTAAAAGTTTATATAGGAAATTACTGTTATCAAAAGTAGTAAGTCCACCGGTAAGTAGTAAGTCCACCGGTTGATGTGGTAACTTCTTTTGAAAATAATAATTTTCCTTTGTTGGAGAATGGATTTGATTTGACACATTCTGATCCATTGATTGATTCATATTGGGATTTAATTTTGTAATTGATACAGTAAATTGTAATATAGGATATTGTATATATACTTCCCAATTCATTTCTTGTACTATAAATATGGGTACATTATTTTACATTGAATATGGTGAAATATACAGAAAACTCTTTTCCTCCATTGTTCCACATTTCTTGTCATCCTTAATGGGAAATAAGTGATTTTGCCTTGTGTGGCGGTAATTTTTCTCGCGTAGCCAGCATTCCCACCCGCATCTTGGTGGAATAGGGCGACCGATTTGCCTGGTAAAGAGCGTCGCGCAAGCAGTATTTGCGATCTCAAACCGAACTTTCTCCTGAATTGGACTAATAATTGAGCTTCCAATTTTCAAATTTTGCATACTCATATCAACATATTTGCACGGTTGATTTCAATGATGAATTTAAATGGTCAACATGCGAGTCAATGTGTGAGTCAACGTCTCTCTATTATCATCACTTTCCCTTAAAAAGCGACCAACAATGTCATTGTATCCTCCTCAGACGAACCAACGAAGAATTCCTCTCCAACCTCAAGCTAGCTCTCGTCTAAGGCTCCATGGTGAAAACCTCTCTCTCTCTCTCTCACATTCATTCTTTCCACTCATTCCTTCTTCTGCTGCTGGCCCGCATCGAGAACAGCATGCCGATCGGAGATGGACATGAAGTGGAGCAAGTGGACGAGCGGAAGTACTTCGAGAAGGTGCTGGACGACATCGTGAGCCTCAACTCCTTGTTCACCGTCGCCGTCTTCGTCGGCCTCTCCCTCGCCCAGCCAGGCCAAGTTCAGAGCCTCCAGGATAACGACACTTGCCACCCAGACAAGAAGATACGCAAGCGGCTTGTGGCCTTTGAGATCGCCTCCTTCAGCTGCTTCGTCTTCTCCGGCTTCCTCGCCAAGACCGTCAAGATCTTCCTCTAGATCTACAAGAAGCAGGACAGCACCAAGAAGAACCCGCAACGCCAGTGGAGAAGCCTCGTCGGGTTTTATTTTTCGATCTATGGGACCATGGTCGGGTGCCTGCTGCTGCTCCTTGCCATGGTCGATGTCGTCCAGATCAAGCTCGGCCGGCTCTCATGCGACAGCACATATTCGGTCTGTACCGTCACCGTCATGGTCAGCACCATCGGCCTCAGCTTACTGATCTACTTCACTACAGTGACCTACGGCCTACTGTTCACCGCCAAGAACGCGTCGCTCCAAGGCAAGGCGGCGGAGACCCGCAAGGGGGACGCGTGACGAGGAGAGGCGAGAAGTCAATTAGTAGGGCCATCTAAATATGCTGGACTTGTCATGTTACTTATATTCAGTGTCATTAGAAGTAGGTTCGTGTTTGTATGTTATGTCTTAAGTGAAGGTGTGTTATCTTATTGCGCATTCCATAATTCTTGCGCGTCGTTTGAGTAAGTTTCGCTGATTGATTAATAAAGTCTACATAATTAATTGAATTGTGATAACATCGCCTATAATTTTATGCAAATGGCTTGATCCACTCTTGATTTGAGGATTGTGATGGAAATTATATACAAACGGAATTGATCAATATATTTTTCAGAACAAATAGAATCGAGATGAAATACAGAACATAAATTATGGATCAACTCAGCCCTCTTAGAGGCTTGCTCAATATTAAGAAAGAAGAATCTCATATAAATTTCATGGAATTAGGTTTAATCTTATTTATGGGGACACCACATATATCTCATTTCAAAAATAAAAAGTTCGAAACAGGTCTAAATTTAAGGATGACATGACTCCTCACTTTTCTCAAATCAATGATATGTAAGAACGTTCATGTAGAATTTATATTTAACAGCGGAGCATTCTATAATCACCGTTACACTTAATCCATTTCGAAAATAAAAATTAAAAGCAGATGGCTGGTGATTAATTCCTTTTTTAATGGGAAGAAAAAAGCAGGCAGTGCCAATGCTGTCTCCATGAAAGACCGGTGGGGATTGATAATGTTGCAGCCCCAACTTTCTCCATGAGCTGTCCCACTTACGTCCTTTCCAATCTCTTACGGCTCGTGATGCTTTCGCAATTAATCAAAAATAGATTTACGCGTCTTACTAGTTATAAGAAGCTAAGATTAACAGGGTCAAAATTTATTACACGGGAAGATAACAAAATTTAACTTCTTGATAAGAAGGATGTAAATATTTTATTAATCAATCAGGAGTAGTAAGGTGAATTGGCTTCTTCTTTTTTTCTTTTTCTTTTTTTTTTTCTTTTTTGGGTTAAAAGTTGCATTTCCAAAAGAAAACCTCCCATGAACGGACTTCGAATGTTGGCATCTGACGGTCATTTAAGTAGCTACTTATTATAAACATATAGACGTGTCATGATATGGAATGTACTTTATGCGACAGATAGGACTTCGTGGTAGTGAAACACGGTGTCTTTGGTCAATCCCGATGGCTTCCATATTATGAATCTCATCCTTCTTGGCACCATGTGTCCATGCATCTCAATTTTGATTGATTGGTTACACTATGTCTCATTATCACATGACATTTCCATCATATGAAACACGTGCTCTATAGTTATACTCTAATAGCGGGAAAAATTATGTATTTTTCCACCATAGTTTTATGCTATGAAGTAACATTAAAAATATTTAATAGAATTTTCTAAATATCTCAACTTTAAGGATATTAAAACTATTTTTGGGCATAAATTGACGTTAAAATATGTAACAAACTATGAGGGAAAATTCCAAATAAGAGCGTGAAGTTCCTTCATTTTCTCAAATAAGGATCTAAAGTATATCTTGTTTTAAATAAAATGCTGAAGTACATTCACTTTCTTAAGTAAGGGTTTGCAATAGATTTTTTTTTTTCAAATAAGGCCTAAGATAATTTTTCAATTTCAAAGAAGGGCTTGGCTTTTCCATTAGTCAAGAACATTTTCACCCTTTATCTTTTTCAATTTTTCTTTCTTTCTTTTTTCTTTTTTATAATTGTCTTCTTCACTGGTGCCTAGTCTCAAGCAATGGCTAGCCACCAAAGAGGGTTGGGCAGGGGTTGCCCTTGCCCAATCTGATGAGGGCCACCCTTGCCTACCCGTAATACCCATAGGCGAGGCCAACCCTTGCCAGCGGTTGGTGAGGGATGGCCTCACCTCCAGAAGCCAATCCTCGCCTTGGGCGGGGCTAGCCCTCACAAGATCTGGGTGAGGGTCCCTGGGCTCTCCTTGGCACTCGCAAGAAAGAAAAAAAATGAAAGAAATGAGAAAAGAAAAAAAAATAAAATCCAAATAATTTAAAGTTAAAATTATATTTTGATGAAAATACCCTTTGATCAGCCAATGACTGGTAAGATCATACCTTTATTTGAAATTGTCATAACCATTTCGGGTCCTTATTTGAGACTAACATGGCCACTTCAAACTTTATATGAAACAATATTCACTTCATACTCTTATTTGAAATTTTCTCCAAACTATCACTAGGTAAATTAGGGGGGGCATATTCAAGTATCTCATATCAATTATCTCGTATGTAAAAGTAATTATGAACCCATCTGAACATTTTCAACGCTATTTAAATTGTAATTCTTTAGCATCTAAAGTTATACAACTCCCTCCCCTCTCCCCGCAACCACTCTCCAAAGAGAAGAAAAATGACAAAGATGTTTTCTTATGATTGAAACATGTACGTGTCGTAAATAATGAGGAGGACCCTTCTTGACTTTTGAAAAAAAAATCACTTATTTAGATGTCTACCACTAATCTATTACATTAATTAATATATTGATTTTGCATACCAATCTATTGGTATCAGAGACGTTAGGGATTCTAAAAGATAACACAAGTGCAATCGCGAAAATGCTCACTGAATAAGAAATCCATCTTAGGATACATGGCATATGATAAGATAAATCCTCGCGGCTTAAGAAATGCTTCTCATGATATATGGCATGTACAGTAGGAGAGATGCTCACTACATGAGGAATTCACCTTAGAATACATGGAGTTACGCCTCAACCGAATCCACCAAGGGATTCAGAGTTAAACGTAAAACCCAAATCCAAGAATTCAATTCCAAAATTTCATTGAAACGCTCTCTTATCCTCTAGGAAACCTTGGATGGGTTTCAAAGACACAACTTGGGAATGCCTTCTAAGCATAGGCGATTCTCAAGACGCCATTTCCCCCGAAACAAGACCAACAATCCTAGATAAGAAAACAAACAAAAAATTGAATCTTGACTCTACTTGCCTCTAGGAATAAATTACACTGCATTGGACTTAACAAGAACATAGAAATCTGAAAAGACCTTATCTCAGATTTGCTCAACGCCTTGTTTTTATAGGGTAACATTCTCCGAAAGACTCCAAATTATATGAAACTCGACGCACTTCTTGAAAGCAGGTACTTAGGACTTTTCCACGACATATAGTTTTACCATATTGAATCATGATAACCCTTTACAAAACCTTAACAAAATGACCCTTAAATTTTTGTCAAGAGAAATGGACTCCAGCAGTTTCACGTTAGTTGTTGGATAAAACTTAGGATAATTATCCTAGAAAACCCTAAAACTATTGTATAACGGCCAATTCAATCATAAATTTTTCAATTGTGTCAATTTAGTCCTAAACCTTTTGAAGATTTACCAATGTAGTCATTTTGGTTAATTTTGACCGAAAATCACTAATATGGATTCTTACCATCACTGCTGATCATCCTAGGCGATCCGGCCAACGCTAATGTGGAATTTTTAACTTTTTAAATTTATAATTTAATTTAATTTTTTTTCTTTCTTTCTTTGTTTTTAACTATTAAGGCTTGCGACCCTCGCCTTATGGCCAACAAGGGCTCACGACCAACAAGGGCTTCATGACCATCCCGAGATTAGGAAACTGAAATTTGCACCACGCAGGCACAAAGGCAGAACACGCTCCAAAAACAATTGTAAAAGTTTTCAATAATTTGTATTTCGTAAAGGGGTAACTGTCTTTTGAAGTAGAAAGAAATAGTATTAGGTAACCCTTGCTAGTAGCAACCTTAACTGATTCAGAAATTAATTTATCCGAAACAACACGATGTTGGTAAAAGAAAAAGGAAGTGGAAAGGCCTATAATTGTTCAGATAAATCCAAAAAGTTATGAACACAAAAATCCTTTTAAAAGTAGACATGATGTTGGATTCCACTTTGCACTTTCCTACTTGGTTTTCGCAATTACCCACTCGATCCGGAAAATCTTGAGCAGTGGCGTTCGTCAAGGATGACACTGGGGCGGGACAGAGGAAGTAATAGAAGAAAAATAACAAAAGAAGAAGATATTAGTGGAAGCATTTATGATTGATAGAGGAAATAATAGATGAAAGAACAAATACATTACCAAACATTACACAAATCATCTGAAAATATTAGGACTAGGAATATATAAAATGAAGATTGCGGAGCGGCGCAGCATGGGCCATGAAAGTTTCTCCCATTCCGATTTGCCTCGATCCGGCGACATGGCGCTATAGTCACTTGGACGGATGAAGTTGCCATCCCTTTGGTCCGCACCATATTTCGGACGTACTTCAGACATAACCTTCTAATATAGCTGTCGGTAGCAACAACTAACAAACTTCATGTCCGAGGATATCGAACAGAAGATGCACATCAACTTCACTTGCTGTCCAGCTTACTGTGTCCAGATGGTGGCCTCGGTGCATCCGCGAGTCGCCATCGCTGTATTGATAACATTTCGAAATGATCGATGGGGGGTTTGTATTAGAAAATGATAGCTCATTATGGACTCCATTAAACATCTAACGGAGTTCCAAACTATTTATTAGATAGACTTGTTTCATAAATGATATAATTGATAGATTCAATCACAGAGCTATAACTATACAATAGAACTCGACTGATTCTCAAGGTCCCATCCGCTTGATCTGATAAAACGAGTTCTAGCAAATACAAATTAGTGCGTAGGACCAAATGGTCATGCAGCACGTGTACATTATTCACATGTGTGGTAAGGATTGTAGGTCGCACCAAACACATTATTGTTCTGTTTCTATTCTAAAAGTATAAATTTTGTGTAATTACCAAACACGTTGTTTTATTCATAAACTATTCTAGAGAATAGAAAAAAATATATTATTTTAAAAAAAAAATTATACTCAAAAATAGAAATATTACTAAACGTACATTTCCCTTTTAGAAAACCTTAGATGGGTTTTACTTTTAAAGACACAACATGGGAATACCGTCTAATCATAGGCAATTCTCAATACTCCCAAAGGTTTTTCTACTAAGACAAGACCAACAATCCGAGAGAGAGAGAGAGTTGAATTTTGACTCTAGGAATAAATTACGTTGCATTGGACTTAACAAGAACATAGAAATATGAAAACAGAAATATGAAAGGACCGAATTTTGACTTTACTTGACTCTAGGAATAAATTACATTGCACTGGACTCAACAAGAACATAGAAATATGAAAGGACCTTATCTCATATTTCCTCAATACCTACTTTTTTTTAGGGTAACATTCTCTGGAAGACTCCAAATTATATGAAACTCGACTCACTAGAAAGCAAGCTCTTGGAACTTTTCCACAACATATTATTTTACCATATTGAATCATGATAACCCTTCACAAAATCTTTACAAAATGACCCTTAATTTTTTTTTCAAGAGAAATGGATTCCAGCACTGTCACATTAGGTGGTGGATAAAACTTGGGATAAACGTCCAAAAAAAAAAAAAAGCCCTCAAACAATCGTACAATGGCCAAGTCAAACTTAAACTTTGCAATTATGTCAATTTAATCCTAAACCTCTTGAGGATTTACCAATATCGTCATTTCAGTCAATTTTGGCCGAAAATTACTAACGTGAATCTAATAGTCCTAAGCCATCTGGTTGGCACTAATATAGAATTAAAAAAAAATAATTTAATTTAATTTAATTTAATTCATTTTTTGTTTTCTTTACTTTTTATTAATAAGGCCTACGACCCTCACCTAGTGTCCAACGAGGGCTTGCGGTCGACAAGGGCTTCACAACCCTCGCTAGCAGCTAACAAGGGCTCGTGGGCCTCAACTAGTGGTTGGTGAAGGTCATCGGGCCTCTACCAATGGCTTGGGATAATAAACAAATTAAAAGAAAGAAAAGAAAAGTAAAAATTCAAAAAAATCAAAAACATTTTCAAAAATTGTTCACGTTAGAACATTAGCATCAACCATACCACGTTAGGATAGCCAGCATCCATTTTAGTTATTTTCAGCCAAAATTGGTTGGAATGATTATATTGATAAATCATCAATAGATTTGGGACCAAATTGACACAATTAAAGATTTATGATTGAATTGACAGTCATACAATAAGTTTAGAACTTTTCCGAAAATTTTCCCAATAAAAGTTAATCCTTTTAAAAGATCCTTTGACATCTTGGAATACCTAGCATTACTATTCTATTAGGACGCGTTTGGTAACATTTTTGTTTAAAAATTGTTCCAGGAAACAGAAATAGAAAAAAGTGTTTCTGTTCCGGGGAATAATTTTTGAACAAAAAAACGTGTTTGGTAAACTTGTTTCAGGAATAAAAAATTAACATAAACACGTTTGGTAAATTTGTATAATTTTTTTATTTCTTTTAATTTTTTAATATTTTTATTTTATTTTTTCTATTTTCTTTCTTATTTTTCTTGTTTATTTTTCCTTTTTTTCTTTTTTTTTTTCTTTTTCATTTTTTTCTTTTTTCTTCTTTTGGCCGGTCGCCGGCCTCGGCCATGGCCAGCGACCTCGCCCCAGCCACGGCGAGGCTCGCCGGCCCCCGGCGAGGCCGAGCTCGCCCAGCGGCCAGCGAGCCTCGGCGTCGCCAGGCCACCGCCAGGTGACGCCGACCTAGCAGTGGCCCGGCAAGGCCGAGCCTCACCGGTCGCTAGGCTAGCTCGGCCTGGGCGAGATCGAGCTCGCCCAGCCCAGCACGAGGTTGGCCTCACCGGGGGCCGACGACGCTCCGGCGAGGTCGCTGGCCAAAGAAAAAAGAAGAAGAAAAAAGAGAGAAGAAAAAAGTGTTCCTAAATTTTGTTCCAGAAACAAGAAACAACCTTTTTTTGTTTCTTGTTTGAGTTTCTAAAAACAAAAAAATAATTTTGGAACAAAAACGCAAACAAACGCGTTTCTATTCCTTTTGTTCCTAGGAACAAAGAAAACAAAAAAAAAAATGTTTAAAAACAGAAAAAAGAAATCCAAACAAACGCAGCCTTAGATTTCCATTTCTTTACTAAAACTTATGTTCCGTCTATGGTGTCACATAAGGTTTTTTCAGTTTTGCCTTTTTGAGAGAAACATAGGAAACGAAAGTTCTTCTCTGAATGCAATTTTATGCAGTGGGCAAAGCTTCTCTGGTGTATAAAATAAAAATTGGCGAATCTATTATCTTTTCCACTGCATCAGTTAGATATACAGGAACGGGAAATTTGTACTACACATGCAAAAAAGTAGAACATGCTTCAAGAACAATTGTAAAATTTTTCAATAATTTGTACTTCGTAAGGGGGTAACTGTCTTTTAAGCAGAACAGTATAGGAAACCCTAGCTAGTAGCAATCTTAACTGATTCACAAATTAATTTATCCGAAAAAAATAAAATTATTTTAAAGAAAAATGAAGTGGAGAGGCCTAGAGTTGCTCATATAAATCCAAACAGCTATAAAACGAAAACCCTTTTAAAAGTAGACATGATGTTGGATTCCACTTTCCACCCTTCCTATTTAATATCCGCAATTACCCGCTCGATCCAGAAATAATCTTGAGCAGTGGCGTTCATCAAGGATGACACTGGGGCGGAACAGAGGAAGTAACAGAAGAAAAATGGCAATATATATTGGAAGCATTTATTATTGATAGAGGAAATAGTAGATGAAAGAACAAATATGTTATCAAACTTTACACAAATCATCTGAAAAAAATTAGGACTAGGAATTGTATAAAATGAAGATTGCAGGGCAGCGCGGGACATGAAAGTTTCCCCCATTCTGATTTGCCTCGCTCCGGCAGGATGGCGCTAGACGGATAAAACTATCATCCCTGTGGTCCGCGCCATATTTTGTACGCACTCCACGCATAACCTTCCAATATAGCTGTTGGTAGCAACAACTAACAAACTTCATGTCCGAGGATATTGAACAGAAGATGCACATCAACTTCAGTCGCTGTCCAGCTTACTGTGTAAAAGGAGGTGGCTTCGGTGCATCTGCAGGTCACCATCACCATATTCATGACATTTCGCAATTATGGACCGGGGTTGGAATTTGGTAATGCTAGGTCACTCTGGAGTCTGGACTCCATCTAACGTCCAGCAGAGTTCCGAGTATTCACTGTGTAAGACCCGTTTCGTGGACAATGCGATGGATGGACTCAATTGCGTCGATATAACCATAGATCTATGAGTCTGACAGACTCGTGGTTCGATCGGTTCAATTACCAGGATGAGTTCAGGCAAATACAAATTAGTCCGTAAGGGCCAAATGATCGAGCGGCACATGTCCACGTCATTCGTGTGTGTGGTCAGGATTGCGCCAAGGTTCAATTTAAAGGAAGAACAAGGGGAGAATTTTCTCCCGTCCTCTCAGGTCTGAAGGGTATCGACAAGACAAAAGATACAGAAGAGCACGAAGAGAGGACATCTCTTCATGGCGACTCCCGCAAACGGGTATCTCTCTTTCTATCTCGAGCTTTACTATGATTTTTCGACGCATCTTCTTGTTTTTGATCTTCTCCTTTTCATTTCCTTAGAAATGACGCGAAAGTAGAAGAAGTGGCAAAGGCGGAGGAGAGGAAGTACTTCCAGAAAGTGCTGGACGACATCGTGGGGCTCAACTCGTGGTTCACGGTGGCCATGTTCGTGGGCCTCTCGCTGGCCAACCCTGGCCAGGTCCACAGCCTCGAGGAGGACCGCCCCGAGTGCGACCCCGACGCAAGGCTCCGCAAGCGGCTCATCTTCTACGAGATCGCGTCCTTCAGCTTCTTCATCTTCTCGGGCTTCCTGGGGAAGACCGTGAAGATCGTCCTCTACATCTACGAGAAGAAGAGGTACGCGGACCCGCCCAGGCAGACGTTCAGCCTCGTGGCGTTCTACCTGGCGATATACGGGACCATGACCGGGTGCCTGTTCTTGCTCCTGGCGATGGTCGACGTAGTTCAGATCAAGCTTGGGAAGGTCTCGTGCGGTAGTGATTACGCGGTCCGCACGGTGGCTGTGCTGGTGGGAGCAGTCGGAGTGGCTCTAACGATATATTTCTTCACGGTGTCGTATGGCATGCTGTTCGCAGAGAGACCGAGACCCAAAGCTAGTCCTCCTCCAGACCCTTAAAAACATGTTCAAATATTTTCTAAGCTTTATCAGACTTATTATCACGGTGAAGTCTTGTCGTTGGAAGATGTAATCCTATCGCTGCACAAAGTAATTCTTAATTTATCTTGTGAAGAAGATTGACGGTCGGCGCGTTTGTACAATTTTTCTTTTTTTATTTCCTCTAATATAGTTTGTTTATACTTCTTCCCCTTTCCCCCAAAGTAGGCATCTCATATTCATTGTCCTGAGATCTACTTGTCACTATACCGTCATTGTCACCGCCGTTGCCGACCCTGGCCAGATCATTGGAGTTGCTTTACTGACCTCGACCTCGGGTATGAGGTCATGGACCTCCAATATCACTAAATCGAAGAGCTGAGAGAGAGAGAGAGAGAGAGAGAGAGAGATGACTTGGGGTAGAGAGCATCTAAGCAGCTCGTGGGGTCAGCCAGAGACAAGGAGGCGAGGCTGGGGCGGTGGCAGATAGGGGTGGGCACTGGCTCTAATGAGGCGGGTGACCGCTCTAGCAGGTGGTTGGCGGTGAGTAATGAAAGGGAGTTTCGATAGGACTAGTGACCAAGTTAATTTAGACTCTTGGCTCTAAGCATACTGATATGGCATCCAACTTAATGCCCCTAACAGAAATGTGCCAATCCGATATTGTCGTGTCACAAAGTTCTAAGCAGATCGCTCTACACGGCAACAAATGACGAGCACCATATAGACACATCCTACTAAGCATAATTGTGAAACTTGTGACTGATGAGAATTGGGAGATTTCTTTGGCATAAAAGATATGTGCAAAGATGTTTCTGCAATTTTTAAGGGTCGTATCCCTTAAGGTTAATAGCATCAATCGTGATCCATGGACCGAGTTTGTCATATGCAGGCTCATTGGCGCTATCAGATATCTAGGCTAAATGGTTTGAAGTCCAAAAGAAGACGAGAAACTTCAGACGAAATTGATTTTTCTCCAGGAGATAGATAACTATCTTTACTCAAAAATAAAATAAAATTAGCAGTCTCGATTATTCTTAGTAGATGCTTTGATCATAAATTGTTGCATACTGAGTGTGACGACAATCGCTAGTTTGATCTTTCCCCTCAAATCTAAGTCCTTTAGAGCGCACGCGTTGAATAGGGCCAAAGCATGTAAGGAGAATCCACTGGAAGTCTATAATATGGCTCATATAATCTTAGCTTATAAAAATGCATTGTCAGTATAATGAGAAAGAGGTCTCTAGTTTACTATAATTCTACGAAGAGCATAAACAGGAGTTACATCTCAATATACAGTATATGCACTGTCATATATATTCAGAAGTGGCTACTCTCCCTACAGGTCGGTTTGATGTGTAGGGAACAGGTCGGTTTGATGCGTAGGGAAGAGATTCAAAGTCTTCTTCGCGAGGCTCCGGATGTCTTCTCTACTGGATTCAACTGAAATTCTTTGTATTCGTTTCACCGCCCCACTGGACATGAAATCCCTCCAATTATCCTCTGCAACAGCAATGCGACTCCATTAAAAACATATTAGAAGCAAGAGTAGCATGATGCCTGCCAAACACTCGTGCCAGTAAAGTAATTTCTGTCGTATTATTTATTCAACCAACATCGAATGTTTACGTAATAGACAGAGTAGCTTACTGTTTTGGGCCAAGTGGCACAGAGCGAGCTCGATATGGCGCTTGATCGAAGTAGAAGCACAGTCAGAGTTTGCAAGCAACCAGTCAAGGGCACCATCTTCCATGAGAAGTGAACGGCCTTTCCGATATCCTACAGGAAGTCAACTCAGATTTTGAAAGAAAAGAAGGCCATCGGTTTACCAAGTGTTATCAAGTAACATCCTGAAGAGAAGCTGCGACTAACCTTGAATTACTGCTCGGGATTCACATTTGGCAAAATTAGCAATTCCCCTAGCAACCTGTGCCGAGACATCAGTAGTCCCTGATCTAACCATTCCCAGAAGTGCTTCCAGGCCTCCGTCTTCCTTCAACATCACATGCAATTTTTCTGTCACATGCAAACTTCAGGGCATCAGTCCATTAAATAAACACACTTGATCTCAGAGAAAGCTGAAGCAATATGTAGTTTGTTTATCATTTATAGAAATCATATATAAGCGTGATTAAAAACCCAGGTTCTCCTCAATTCACATCCCTCAAATGAGGTTGTACAGGTTAAAGACCAAATGGCCGGGTTTCTAACGACAGGAAGATAAACTAGAGAGGATGAAGAAGCCAACATAATTGAATTAGAAAGACTATGTAGGAGCTTTCAGCAAAACACTAGAGACTCTTTGCTAGTTTCTGGCGTATATGTTAAAAATTATTTGATCCGCGAAGTTTCTTTTTTTCCTTTCAAAGAATGGGCCAAGAAATAGCATCAGAGAGTGACTACAAAAAAAGAGAGATGTTCTGGCACGACACTCTCCATCCATGTGTAGTAGGGAACACATGATTAGACTAAAGCATTGCACTCATGCCAAAGATAGCTTCAGCTCACCATTTCCACATAAGTTAGCAATTGCACCAGCTACCATTCTTTGAGTCTGTGGATCATCTGTTGTAGATGCTACATTTGCAAGTAACCGAGCACCTCCTTTGCTCATTATCAAGCCTTGGTTCAACTCTAACATGGACAAGCACAGTAGTTAGAGTTGGTAAGATAATGAGTCAAGTCAATGAAATGCCATTAGAACAGTACTCTGGTGGGATGAACAATTTAGCACCAAAGTTTTCAAATCTGGAAAGGTTGAATAAACCGGTATGGCTTCAGTTAGAACTACTAACATTATCATGATGTCCAAATTTGACTTTATCTCAGAAGTGATAAAAAATTTCAAGAAAAAATTCAGAAAGAAATTAGAAAAAATACATATTAATTATTCACTGATTTTCTCACCTAAGATGGTCATGGTTATCATTGTTACTCTCAAAATGCAAAATACACTGGTCAAAGCATGATGTGCCATAAAGTCTACACGATGGCTTTCAAGCTTCTAAGAAGTATTTTTCTATCTTTTGACTAGTAAGTGGCAATACTTAGTGAGAACGTGAGAAGTGAGAGCACCAATCCAGCATGGAATGGAATGGACATGGGACTTTGAAGCAGTAAGTCAAAGACATTTTCAATTGTTACCCCTTGAATACTGCTTCAGGAAGTACAGTACAAACTTTTAGCTCTACTGAAGTTCTAAGTGAATGTTGATATTAGCTATCCTTAGTTCATTGCTCTTAAAATCTTCATCGTGTATGAGGTAGTTCTAGTTCACTGAGGTGTTCTCTGAGTTCTTTTACCCACTGATCTCACAGAAAATCATAGCAAGTTCAGGAAATCAGGGGAAGTTGTACACTGCCTTGTATAGGTTGGCTTTCGCTGTAAAGAGCTTTTTACTACATAGAGTCGATAACAGTGGATCACTACATTGCCTTCTGCAAGCTTTTACCAGCAAGGATAAAGCATCATTTCAATCAAAGAAACTGCGTAAGACTCAATACTTGATAATAAAAATAAAGAAGAATCAATTAGCAACATGTTAAGTAAAAGCCTCAATTTTAGAATAAAGATATGTGAAGGACTTGAAGTACCGTTCATTGCCAAATTGGCAATGGCACCAGAGGCCACTCTAAGCACAGTTGCATTTCGTGATGACTGCAACAACATGAGCAGTGCATCCAAGCCTCCTTCCTCCACAATTTTTTCCTGATGAATGTCTGAAAGTACAAATAACATTGAGGTCAGAGCATCAAATCAGGTACATCAACTAGCATGCTAGATGGTCAGGCAGATTAGACAGTAAAAATTTGTGTACTCCTAATTGGGAAAACAATAGCGATGGATACAATTCTTGGGAATTTTCTAAGAACATAGGTTACACTCCTTTTTTCGTAACCAAATTCATGTGCTCTGGAATCTTAGAATCACCACCATGTCAGTTTAGTGGACACGAAGACTTCCAGGAAGGACATGGACTTGGGGATGCTGTTGAAAATCACATAAGAAAAGGATAATTCTCGAGAAATACCAACAAGATAAGACAAAACCAACTGACAAAGGAAGCCAGCAAAATTTACTTATAGATCTAGAAACATAAGGAGTTTCTTAATATTGAGCACTACTTTAAAATCATGCGGAGACCATGAAACAACTCATGCAGTGATCAAGAATTTTGACAAGGAAAGAAATCTGGTCACGACCGTTCTGTTATATTGATAGTAATATGATTAATTGAACCGTCAATAATCCCCATGTACGCATCTCCACGTTGATCAAGTCTATAGTCAGGTTACCTAAATGTTGCTATTCCACATATAACGTTTTTGGAAGATTGCAAAAAGCACATTGACTAAACCTTAACAAGTGTCCTAGTGCCACTCTTTAATATTTTTTCCTTATCATATTAAGAAAAGCTTTACATGAAATTGTTCCCTAATGATGTAATGATATATTTATAATATATACAATCCCATTCAACAATAAAAAAGAAAAATGGAATTCCAACATTAATTACTGACCAACATAAATCTTCATGTACCTAGCAAATACAAATATCTTCATGTAGCAAATCTCCCAAGTTTTACTTTTTTACTTAAAATAGGATGGACGGCTACCGTTATTTTCACATTCGTTCAACCACATTTAATTCAGCAAGTCATTAAGATAGACAAATCCCAAACATCATTGGGCGATTGTTAGACCACATCCTCTCCTTTACTCTCTTTCTTGACTTACTAGTCACCACTCAACCACAGCACAATCTACGTATCCACTTAGGAAAGTCAACCAAAAGAAGAATGTTTCAGTCATTATAATGCCTTCTTTTCTCAGCAATTATCATTGCAAGCCCTATTGAGAAAATCAAATGTCGCCCAATCTTCAAATGAACTCAAGAAATCCAAAGTGAGGGTGCCACTAGTGTTAGACAGGTAGGACTGACACATGCGATCAATGAAAGTCAGAAACTATGGCAATATTTTACGTACCTTCAGCTGCAAGATTAGCCACCACTTTCACAGCATGAATTTGGACATCAATATCTTCAGATGCTAACAATGCTAGTATTTTTTCCAGACCAACTTCATCAAAGAAACAAATTGTAAGTTGCGATGAGCCTTGAGATTAACAGCAAATATAGGTGTAAGCTGTGAGCTATATTGGGATCTATCTTGCCTTCTTCACATATTTTCGCAATCGTGGTCCTCTGACTTGATTGTGTCTCCTTCAATGGGTTAGACTTATGGAGAACCCCCATAGACTCATCTGGTGAAAACCCTTTACCACCATTTTCTTTCATGTCTAGTTGCTTCTCCTGTACAAGGGTTGCCCATATATCAGTCCAGAAGCAAAAGAGTGTACTTTCTCTATGAATTCCAACTCAACTTACCTTTTGATCTTTCTCATTATCAGCTACAAGCTTCTTTACCTTAATTAGCTCATCTTCAATATTCTTTCTGTGCTTTTCTTCTTGTAGAAGTCTTTCCCTCATCATATGAAGTTCTTCCGTTAACTTTGCCTTTCATTGCAATAAGCATGTAACAAATCATTTTAAGTCGTTAACTCCACTGGGAAAAAGCTTGTATGTGATTCTTTGAGCTGTCATGGGTTGGCTCAAATTGCACTAAAGTAATACTTGAATAAGGCAAATTTGTTATGAAATTTGTCCACCATACCTTCTCATGTAAAAGAGCTTCATATTCTGCTTTTATGAATTGAAGTTCATCTGCACCTTCCTCATGAAGCTTGTGCATTTTTTCTAACTTCATGTTGAGTTCATTGATCTCTTTTTGCCCCTAAACATGAATGTAACAACAGAGCAATAATGAAAATGGTCCATAAGGGATTAAAAAGTTCCCTCATGAATTTACAAGACATAAACATCAGCAACACCATTTCCAAGAGATCGCATTGATAATACAAATATCAAGCTGAGATAGAATCATTATGCATATCTGATAATGAAGTAACGGTATACTGTAAAGGAAAATGCAATCTCGCAACTTCACAGAAATATGCTAGTTCACACGTTAACTGATCTATTAATTTAAGTTGAAATCTACATATTTTTCCAGGTCAAGACTCAAGCAGAAAATCCTCTCTCATCACCTTTCCTCATAGTTCAGGCATGACCAATACTTGAAGATGCCAGTATGGGGGAAGCAACAGAATATTTATGACTGAAGAAATGCTAATGAGTTCCCTTCAGGAACTGGTTAAGCTATATTAGATGCCTTCAACATAACGAAAAGGTCTATTGTGCATGTTTTAATGCCTTGGCAGGTGCCAAATTACTATCCTGCACTCTTTTGAATATCTCTCGATAACTTAAAACATAAATCTTAGAGAGAGAGAGAGAGAGAGAGTATCTTATAATGATACACTGTGCACTATTTAACAAAAACTTAGAATATCAAATCTTTAGAATTTTTATTTACAGAAGAATGTAACCTGCAGAGCTTTGTATTTTGGACATCCCAAGGCAAATTACTAACCAAAAGGACATTAATTCAAGATTGTTACATTAAGTGCAAATTCTTGAAGGAGTGCTAATCCCCACTCAACCCGTTTAAGTGCCACTATGAAGGAAAAATGCTAGTCAAGAAATTAACCTGCATGGAGCTCTTCTTCGCCAAATCAAATTCCTCTTCAACGGCTTCAGAATGGTGATGTCCGTCCTCTATTTGCTTCATTAAGTCAGCAATTTTCTTCTCATACATCCGAGTAGTTTCATCAAGTGTCTTCTGACAAGAACAATGTTCGATCTCATGTTGCTAATATTGGGGAAAAAAACTGCCTTCAGAATGTTGCAAAAGTTACAAATAATTTATAAAAATAAAAAGACCATCCAAAATAAGTATAGTAAATTGGCAACTTTCCCAGTATTAGTTTCTGAGATAACTTCTTGTGAAATTACAGTATGTATTCTAGCATCATATAGGGAGATCCTAATATCTCATTTCATTGTGCTGCTTCTATGCATTCTAAAGATACTGCAAATATTACATGTTTTTCTTCACCAACCTTAATTTTTATCTGATGATCACTCAAAAGCTCCCTCATACGATCTAATTGTTCCTCAGCATTTATGGCATGAGAACGATCTTCTTCTGATTGCCTAATCAACTCTGCTATTTTCTTCTCATACATCTGTGTGGTATCTGCCAGTACACTCTGATAGGTAGATGCTTCTGCACGCTGCTGCTCCTGAGAGCAATGAAGAACTTGTTTAAAGTAACAGGCTAAATTACAGTAAGCAGCATGTAACCCTTTATGTTTGATACCATGTCCAAGGATGTCTAATAAATGAAATGCGAACAAAAGAATCATTAGTACATGCATATAAAATGGGAGAGACAGCTGTCAAACTTCCTTCTAGACCTCAGTTGGTTTAAGCTACTGCTGTAAACTGGGAGAGATAACTGTCAAGCTTCCTCCTGGACCTCCATTTGGTTTAAGTTACTGCTGTGCTGGCTGTTAAAATATTATCCCACATCGATTGACAACGAGTTCTAAATACTCTTTATAATCATATGGTTTCCTCCACCTAATAGCTTAAGCTTTTGGGTTGCACTTTCTAACATGGTATCCGAGCCAGTGTTATCCTTTTCGCGAATGTGCATGGTCAAAATTCCATGTGAATGTGCGTAGTCAATTTCACATGCCACTCGTAATCAGGCTTGTGCGTGAGTGGGGGTGTTGAAATATCATCCCACCTCAATTAAAAAGGGGTTCTAAATGCTCTTTATATTTATGTGGTTTCCTCCACCTAATAGCTTAAGCTTTTGGGTTGGACTTTCTAACACCAAACCATACAACCGTCTAGCAAGATAACCCGAGATAAAGGTAATGACACAAGTTACTTCATTGGTTGGTCTCACATCTTTAAGGAAGAGTTAACGGTATGGATTGCCTGCAGGTTGGGTGATTTTATTTGCACATGCCTGAGATAATTTTATAAAAGTGAAACATTAATAAATTTCATGATGGGGTTTGCTCCACTTTTCATGTCATTTCTTATTCAACTTCCACACTTACTTAAACATTAGGACACTAACTCTTGAAAGAATGGGTTTCAGGATGAGAAATTAGCATTTTAACCACAATCTTCCCTTTTGATCTCAGCAACCAAAACCTTTACCTATAGAAGTATTACAACCTACGAGGCATTCCATGCAGAGAAAAACACTAGGTCGCTGATTCTCATTACACAGATTTCAAAACAAAATTAGCGGGAAGGGTTATTTTTCAAGACCCGGCCTCTGTCACACATTGTTGACAATATTTTCAGCACTATAGCCAGGCAAACCATAAAAAGACATAAAATTAATGGGAAAACACACAAGCTGGCTATTGCAGCTGGATTGAGAAGTCAAATCAGGTTAAATGGGGTTCGATAAATCTATCCACTGCCACCACAGGGTTGGCTACCTCAAGGTTTGACACGCCTGCCAATCACCGTATTAAAGTTGGTCTTGAGCTTTTGCCTTTTGTATCGGGCATAGCCAAATCCAGAATACAGAGTTTGCAATGGGCAGGCCTGGCCTGGGCCTTCAAAAATTGAGCTTACTTAGCCTGCCTAGATCCAATTTTTTTCCTTTTTGTTATCTTTTTGCACCGAGCTTCACTTTTCAATTGATTGGATGCACTTTAAATGGCAAAAGTGTATGGATATAGATGTGGAAGAGCCGGGCCTGACATGAGCCTATGCTCTGGGATCGAACGCCATTGAGCTAATGTCAATTAACAGATAAAATGTGCAAGCTTTCCAGAAGAGATTAATAGGTGAGTTTTAAGCTTTAAAATCTCATAAGGAGACTAGTTGTAACTACACATGTGAAAATGTTGCCTTTGCCTACTGGGGAAAGAAGTTCAGGTTGTGTTGCTCCTCTCTTGAACATATGGAGGCATAAGTCGCTAGGTCTTAGTCAAGTGATATTTAAATTAACACTTGAGATGGTGATTCAACAGCCAACTCCTTGGCATCCAATCAAGTAGTTTTCCCAACAGTGATCAGTTGGACCTTCTCTGGCTGCATGCTAGTTTGCTTTAGCAAAGTAGGTAATTGTAATTCATATGACTGAACAACTCAGATTCCACAGCTCAGTGGCTTAAAACAATAAAACAGTCGGAGATAATTATCATTAACTAACTTGACTTGGTCTCAATACAAGAAAAAAAAATTGAGAAACCATGGGTTTCGAAAGTCAAATTAGTTGAGGATTTTTTACCCTATGATTTTACTGTAGGTTGCATAAGAACAAAAGTTAATTACATTGACACCAATTTTGCAAGTAATTAAACTGGCTCTCAGAGCATTATGCCAGTCAATTTAGAAAAAAATGATAGCAAGTTCCTATCATGCTGCAACATTGTCCCAAATTTTATTAAAGAGAACTACCATGATATGGAATGTTCAGCAAGAAGGCACCACCAACATAGTAAGGGAAGAGGAAATGTCTTCAAAGAAGTAAAGTATTTAAATGAAGGAGGTACCTGGATGTAATTTAGATTTGCTTGGAGCTCTAAATTCTTGTTATGCATCAGATCATTCTGATCTTTCTGGCAGTTTAAGTCAATTAAAATGTCTTTCATCTCTGACTCCAGCCGCTCATTTTCCTTTTCTAAGAACTGGAAGAAGATGAAGAAGCATTACTTAAGGGACATTTGAAGAAAGTATAAGAAAACTGTACTTATTCCACCAGACAAACCAGACGAGGAACTAGGAAACTAATCTGGACCAGCAACAAAACGGTGACATTATATAAATGAAGCTGTAACACTAGCAAGAGTCAACTACCTCGGACCTTTTCATTAGACTTTTTTCGGCCCCAGAAAAAGAGTCTTCACACTCCTTAAGCTGTCTCTCCAATTTGCCCTTATCACTCTCTCTCAACTTTTCCAGCCTGTCAACTTCTGCAGTAAGGTGGTCTACCTGACTCTCCAACTTACGGCATAAACTTTCATAATCAAATTCTTCTTTGAGTTTCATCACATTAACAATTTTCATTGCCTGCAAAAGCAACTCATTGTCAAGCTTCCCTGGCATTTTATCAAAGAGATCGGTAGATGATGTATGTATACACACATATATGAATCCACGTGCATTAATAGAGACATGCATGCAGTTATGAAAGCAAGTTGGCATGCATCTACTCAACACTTGTGTGCATGAATGCGCCTACCTGCAATCACACACACACAAAAAGTACATCCATATATTTCTGTTATTCTCTTGTCTATCTTTTCTTCCCCTCTTTTCTTCAGCACTTTCCAGTGTCAGCTTCACTTTCTAGAGCAGAATTCGTTCAGCACATCTTTCACAAACATCAGAGGATCATTCTTATATTTTATATATGTCACTTGTAGCTATGTTGTTTTACAGCTGCTGTCCTGATCTTCTCAACAAAGGTAAAAACCAAAAGAAACATTCTCAGAGATCAGCTCTGTATGGCAGATAAGAGCAGTTAGACCACAATCATTATCTTCTTAGACATATACAGATTGCTATTTGTATCTTCTAATTAATTCAGCCAAACTTAAAATTGAGACGGTGAACAATTTATCATCTGAAATGAACCAGATTCACAGATAGGAAAAGAAAACCCAGAACTTTAAGTAATGGGGTTCTGATTGATCTGCTTCCAAGGAACTCATTGCGATAGAGGTGTGACAATGAACTCAATATGATCATTAATATCAGAATTAAACTTCAGATGCTATAGATTGACAAATACCAATATGTATTGCACAATGATTTGCAGTATTTTGCATAATGAACTCTTATCTATCTCACCCGCTGCCCAAACATTATCGTGCTAGTGGTCTCAGCATAATGTCGTGCAGATGGCCCAATCGTTATGATAAGTGAGGTCCTTGCTGAACCTATCACATAAAAACTAATGACAAGCTGAGGAAGAAGATTTGCAATGATATGCTTGAAAGAATAAAAGCACACTAATGAAAGAATGATAGCATGTAATTGGATAAAGCTGTTATTTTGCACACCAAGAAGCTGTTGTTACATTCACAACCAGTGATGAATACAGATATATGGAGAAAATATGCATGTACATATGTACTACCGCCAACAGTCTTCATCAGAAAACATGTCCACAGATGGAGGATATGATGTGTCTTGCAACTAAGTCTGGCAGTAAATGCATGTTTAAAATTTGAAGACTGAAGTAAGACAGTGCGCTAGATTAAATGATTGGGATCTTAATTTAGTAACTAGAAGGTTGGTGTTGCAAACAAAGTTTTCAAAGTTCTTTACATTCTCTAGGAAGCTAGTATTAAGTTAAGAACGGATAACTGAAAGTAGTATTCATGCACCTCCAAATGAATCACGAAGCAATCTTGTCAGTTTAGAGTCCCTGAAAGGTATATGCGCACTGTTCTCAGCCAAGGCATTTATGCATTTGCCGAGAGAAGTGAGAGAAAGATTAATAAACTTAGCCTCTTCAAGTAAGTGGCCCTCACTGCCTGCATCAATAACCACAATAAAATCCATAAAGTACCATTCTGAGGACGCCAAAATTCCTAAGGACAAGCATAAAATGTAGGAAAAAGTGTAGAACTTGCAACACAGTGTATCTGCCACAGAAACTTCAGGAAACAACTGTATAACTATGAATAAAAGATATGTTGAGTATCAAATGTGAGTGTTGCCAAAGGATCAGGGAATAATGGTAAGAACAATTAAAGAATAGTCACAAACCAGATTTATCCAGTCTTTCTGAGCCAGCAAGATCCACAATGAGCAATTTGCTTTTGCGAACTATAGGAATAGGCTTGCTACGATGTAAATCAGTCTGATCCCTGTCCTGGAGATTGTTCTCATCCTTATCTTGACCATCAACATATCTTCGAACATTGACCTAGGATTATGAATCATTCCTTCAGTGTTAATATCACGTCAATCAAAGAACAAAAATGTCCTCTAGAAATTAAGGTACAACAATTCTATAAAATATACAAAAAATGCCCACCATGAGAATCGCATGACTGCGTGAAGATTCAGTATTTAGCTTTGTATTAGCCGCATGACGATTTGCTTCACCAATTTGCAACAACTCTTGAAAATGATCAACACCATGAACATTAACTACCGTGGCTCCAGGCAACGACAGCTCCCCCGTTTTGGGGTCCTCGCTAATGGGAATATTGATTTTTCCCGGGGAGAGCAAATCTTGTATGGATTCCATATATAACTGGGAAGCAATGGTCAGAAAAAAAAGATTTCAGTGGAGGTAATTTGCAATTAAAACCTTTATGTATATTTGATCATGAATAAGCCCCAACCAAATATTGCATAATCAATGAGAGAAGCATGCAGAAAGACAAGAAACAGACAGAAGCTATTTGTACATCATATACTGAGTGACAGGACCTTATTTTCAATGCAGAGCATATTGATGTGGCTGACATTTAAAGCAGTTCATATCACAAGTTTGTACTATAAAATTTTATGAGAAATAGAGTTCAAAGGTATAAACCTCACAAGGCTGACCTTAGTCAACCAAGAGTAGAAGAGTTATTTGATTAAAGAGACTAAAACTTCCAAAGTCAAAACTTCCAAAGTCCGTCTAGCTTCGACACTTAAATAAGATAGCACATTGCTGATATATGAGTTTGTCTTGCTAGGCAGTTCTGTTCTAGCTGATAAAAACATGACACAGTTAATGCATCACATGTCAACTTAATTACCTGCAGATAGGATACTTCCACGCTATCAGAAGCGTGAGAAATATTAGAAATGATGTCCTCCAAAGCTCTAACCATTATACCACGTTCTGATACATCATCTTTGCCTAGTCGCCCAACTGTGTATGTCTTGCCAGTGCCGGTTTGACCATAAGCCATGATAGTCCCATTGTAGCCACTCAATACACTCTGAGGAAAAGCAAAACTCACTGACAAACTTTTCATTATTCCCAACACCACCCCCGCCCCCAAAACAGAGAGAGCAAGCAAGTGAGAGAGAGAGAGAGAGAGATTCCAATAGCACACTAGACCACCATTTAATCCCAAAAAGTTCTAAGTCCACTCTTGTCATCCAAAATTTCAAAATCTAATACTCAATATTTTGTATGGCATAGTAATCCAGCATGGAAAGTTAAAGAACATCTTAGATCTATTTCAAACTTAGTAAGTAACACTTGGTAATATACTTGTACTGTTCTGCTGTAGTGATAAATCTATTGTTATCAAACAATTCAATCTATTTTTTATAAAGAATAAGGTCCAAGTCTATTTAGAGTATTCTTGAAGATGATTCCAAAGGATTGGAGATCATGTTACTGGCAAGTTCATAATCTAAGTTAATACATCCATCACTCTAATTCCTCTGTAAACAGAGAATTATTATCAACCCCTCACCTATAGATTATATAGTTTAGATATATATAGGTTGGATGTGCATATGACAAAATATTTACTGGAGACTTGTTTTTTTTTTTTTTTTAATCAAATTATTGGAGACTTAGAGAGTGGATATTTGAGCATAATTCTGTGGCATATTATAACTTGTTCGGTTACAAATTCCGAGATAAAGCCTCTCCACCAAAATTGCTCTACACTGACATTATAAAACAAAACAATAAATAAGTTCTCCCGTAATAGAGTTTCTGTGACAGAAGGATAATGCCCTGTGCACACTTTCAATTGCATATACATACCAGTGAAGATTCTCATACACTTAATTTACTTACCTCAACAACAGGTTTTGCTACCACTTCATAAACACGTCTTTGGGAGGCAGTATCCATGAAGACTTCATCAAATCTATATGATTCAGAATTCCAGTTATTTTTTCTCAACTTTAACCGCTTCAACTACATGAAAGCACAAAAATTTTAAGTTAGCTCAAAGGCTATATTTATGTTCCTTGCAAAACATGTACATGTGGTAAGACTGCAGTACAGATATTCACTGCCAACTCAGCAAAGCCGTACATCTGGGTTTTTTAATAGAGATAACCAACCTCAGGCTGCAATTCGACACAATCAGCATAGTCAGCATCCAAGAGTAGATCCTCCGAGTTTCTTGGTCTAAGTCTGACAGCAACTCTAACCCTGCCTGAATCTGTAAATTTCAACAAGCTTTTAACTTGAGAACTTGAAAAGCTAAAGGCAACAGACAAAATGCATCAATTTCTTTCAATTACGGGAGAACTGCTATAAAATTGTTTGTCAAGCTTCATAATCAAATGAAACAAAATTAAACTTATTGCTAATATGAGCACGGACTAGTTGATGGTCCAACTAAGGCAAAAAAATCTAGTGGGAGGGAATGCGGGGCAGCTAAGGGATCTATACCTTGCATCGGTGCACCAAATCATAAAATTTGATGTCACAAGCTATTGTTGCACAAAGTTTTTAATTAATGGATTATTGCCCTGCTACCTGAATAATGACTTAATCGTGGAAATTATGATAAAAAATCGAGCTTTAATCAGCAAATCATTTTGCAGTCATAGTTACTTTACATACAAAATACAAAGGTCCTTTCAAATTCAGAAACTTAATGGCAGATAAAAATGCGACCCCACCTTAAGGAAGTAAAGTCAATAGAGGACACGGCTCGACGTGTATGCACTCTTTTCGAAGTTAAGTTTGAAGAGCAGTACTAGTTAGCCGCGAAATCAATCAAGTTGTCAGCTTCAACTCTTCTGCATATCTCAACTACAGTTACAAAGTAGCATAGGACCTTCTTCGAAGCATCCACGGTCATGCGTTATACCACGACAAACATGTCTACTACCCTTTCTACCGCGAAAACAGAATCTCAACTTCAACTTCGAGGTCGAGCTTCAAATCAAAAGTTTCTTCGAAGCCGAGCCAAAGCCGAACGCGAGCCATGGCACACATGATCGAGCCGAGAGCTCGAGCAAAACTCAGTTCCAACCGAGCCAGAGCACCGACCCCGTCCCCATCCAAGTCAAGCCAAAACCCAAAACCCATTTCCTCAAATGCCAGAGAGAGCAAGGAAAACCAACCTTCGTCGGCGCTGGCATTGGAATGTGCTCGGGAGGTAGGGGTGACGGAGCGCCTGACGCCCGGAGCTTTGGGGCGAACGTTCTGTCCCTGGCCTGCGTTCCCACTACTCCTCACCGCCGCCGCCGCCGCCGACGACGACGACAAAGAAGAAGAAGAAGTGCCATGAGAGCCGCTGCCCGCTCTCTGATGGTGGGTCGCTCTCGAACCGGACCCCGTGGCCATGGCTTCCCGGGTTCCTTCAGGACGCGCTGCAAAATGAGAATGCGGGGGGGCACCGAGGAGCGGGACAGCCTTCCTTGTCGAAGCTCTTCAACGAGTCGAACCGGTCGCGGCAGATAGATCGAGGCCGGCACGACGCGTGAGAGAGAGAGAGAGAGAGAGAGAGAGATTGTCGCTGGGCGTGGTGGAGAGACGGCAGGATTTTTTTTTTTTTTTTTTGTATGGAGCAGCGACGACGAGGATCGACCGATCATGGCGGTACGGGAATTTTAATATTTCGAAGATTTTCCTTCTTTTTGGAAAGTTTGAAAAAGGCGACGGTTTTGGCGACAGACAACGAGGTACGGTCGTCGTGTCTGTCTGGAAGGGGTACGACGTGGATCCCACGAGCTAAAGAACCGATGTCGCTTTCGGGCTTCCGCCGAGACATCAGGCGGGGGGATGCACGGGATGATGAAGAAGCTACTTTTTGTTTTGGGTGTGTCGAGGCCCATCAATAAGTCAGCCTTTCCCAATCTTTCAGCGACGGCTAAAGTTGAGATTGCACTTGTCGCGACCCCGACGCGATTGGCCGGAACATCGCACTCATCATCATGACCCTCATCATCATCATCATCATCATCATCATCAATGTGGTGTGATGCGTAAAATGCTTCTTTTCATTTTCGATGGGGGCGTTCCATGTTCCCAACATGATTTTCAAATGTGATGTCGGGTGTTTGGTGAAGTCTTTACTTAGGTTGCGTTTAGTTCAGCATTTTCAATGAGTTTTCAACTCTGAAAGGCTCTGGAAAATATTGAATCGTTTAGTTCAATTTTTTTTCAGCTTTCAACTTGCCTTAAAAATACTGAAAGCCAACGCTAGCGCTTTCAACATTTGACAAAATGCTGAAATTATTTTTTCTCTTCCAAAATTACCCTAACTAATTTTTCATATTTCCAATTTTGCCCCTGTTTATTTTTTTTTAATTGAAAAAAAAGACAGCCCTTCATCAATCCGGCGAATGGTTTAATTCAATTTTCAAATATATATACCCATCAAAATTCATTACGAAAGTTTTCTTTACTAAAAGAACATTCAACTCAAAGTTCATTTGTAAAAAAAATTTACCAAATACAATTGCATTTCTCAAAATAACTTTGGGCTTTCAGCATTTACATTGGACTCGAAACTCATTGCAAATGCTGAACCAAATGCAGTCTTAATGTTTGAGTGCCTCTATCCAAAGGAGTCATTGGTACTAAAATTGATCGGTATATTATTTGACCAACTTTGTATCAACATATATATTATCGCGTTCAATTGATATGTCATCTTGAAGTTACCAAATGAGGAAATATAATATATGAATTAAAGAAACGGGCGACTCAATAATAGTGATTATACCAACATGTATGAAAATAGACTATGTTGTTTATTATAGCCTAAAGCCGGAATGTTTGAAAATCAAACATGGCATGACTGTATCTAGATTGATCATCACAGTACCTTAACCACAGCATCAGGCCTTCGTATTCAGGATATCGTTGAATGCTCGGAAGAATTTTCTGACTAGAAATTGCTGACGGACGTAGCCGCTAACCCACTGCATTGGGAGAGGCGGATAGTCCCGATAAGATTTGCTTTGCAGGAATGGTGATCCACTACTTCCAAGCATCTTCAAGATTGTCAATGGCGGAGGAATTGTATTGGCATGGAGGGTTGTTGTAAAACTGGACCCAGACATAATCGGATAGCCCTGTTTCTGACACACACAACCCTTGAAAGTCGGAGCTCAATCCCAAACGACCCTTGAAAGTCGGATTGCAGTGACCGGCGAGATTGATCATAGGCGGTTGGCCGTCACCGGGAGGAAAGCTATGTTGACGAAGTCATATTTGCTGGTGGCACAAGTCTCTTCCAGGGTACCTTCGTTTCCATTATTAGAAGATACGTGAGAATTTTGTAGATATTATTTAGATTAAGATTGATATATGAAATCAATCGAGATCAATTTAATATCGGATTTGATTTGTAGATTATTTGGCTGCATTTTTCTTATATACATTTTGTACTATAATATGGGATATGTACATTGAGTTTGTAAGTAATACAATATACAAAAAATTTCCCACGTTCCTCTCTGATCCTCCTCTTTGCCTTCGTTTTCTGCTTAGTTTTCATCCATGCTGGCCCTAGGATATCGCGATTCCTCCAGTATCGCTGGGAACAACCAACATAAGAATGCATGAGCAAATGATTGCTAAATATTCCTGCTTCATCTTGCTACAAACCCAGATGCCAAATGTGTAGTTTCTTCTCTTTAAGCAATCTCTTGAGCTATTTCCAATGTGCTTGTTCAAGGGATTGAGGAGACATTAGGGTTTTATATCAAAGAACAGATCCCAATACGACCAACGTTCTGTGCTTTCACAAGAGGCTTACATACCTTATCATGCAATTGAGTCCCATAATCTATTTTGCTGCAATGGTTGTGGACTGACGTAGATGCTTTAATTAATAAAAAGAAAAGAAAAAAAGAAAGATGAACATCTTACACTCGCCATAATCTATTTCTTCTTCCTTAGATTGTTGTCTCCTACGTTGATGTCTTGCTATTTGTCTACAAGTGGAAGTTTGTCTTGCGTTGTTGAATCGTTCCATTCATTTGCTAAAGACTTTGACATAATTATAAGTGAGACGTGTTTTGTCTTATGGGTAATCTTAAATTTTTGTTCCTGTTTCGAAGGAGAGGCAAAGGATATAGCTTCTTATTTTATTCGTGTCCGACCTGATCCACAAGACAGGTAAGATGGAATTCCTCTCGTCATAAATCTATAATAATTTATTGTTAGGTGTCGAGGACTCCTTAAGTATTTAGCTAATCCCTGACAATACACTGGCTGTTATGTCTCGTATATATTAAAATATTACCGTAGAAACATAGGTGTGTACCTCTGAAGTCGATTCAATAGAACATGGTGACTCGAACCTCGACATCAAGTGAGAAGGACGAGGTACACTCGCCGGTCGAATGCTATCTCTTGCTATTGGACATGAATTTGGCTAAATGGGAATTTGTTTTGAAAGTCTAAGTGATAACCATGTATTTTGTACGGCTGCTTAGGGCCTGTTTTGTAAATAGTGCCTAATATTATCTTTTTTTTTGTTCCCCAAAAAAAAAAATCCATTTGGAAAAAAATAAAAAAATAGAAAAAAAATAACTTATTTATTCTTAAGAACAACTCCATAATCAAGGCAAACTATTTTTTTTTTCCTCTTTTCATTTTCTTTCATTTTCTCTTTTTCTTCCTTATTGTTGGTTGCCGCACGACGATGGCCATTAATTGACTAGGCAAGGGTCACCTCACCGATTTAGGCGAGAGCCTCGATTGGCCATCGGTGAGGCTCCGGCGAGCTCACCAGACCTAGCCCAGCTCATCGCTGGCCAATACTGTGAGCAGTCATCGGCTAGCGAAGAAGAAAAGGGAAGAAAAAAGAGGAAAGAGAAAAGAAAAGAGAATAATATAATAAAAGTATTATACAATTAAACGAAATTCTAAATCACAAAAAAAAATTAGGTCATATCAAACACATTTCTATTCTGAAAAAAAAAAAAGAAATTGGGCAATTATTAAACGTCTTTAAGTACTCAGAAATTCATCTAGGGAATAGAATAAAAAAGAACCCTTTTTGAGTAAAAAAAAAATGGAACTAAGGGTCTATATGTCAACGTTTATATTTCTTTGTTCCTTTATTTTTCAAAATAGAAAAAGAACAAAAATTAGAAACTACTTGGAAATAGAAATAGAAAACAATTATTTTTTAAAAGAAATTGTTCTAAAAAATAAAAATACCATTAAATGCACCCTAAATAATTACCAAACATACCATTTTTTCATCCTTGAATAAGTGGAGCAATGTTTTATGTAGGGGAACATAGACACAGTCCAAATGACATTTATCGACTCATTTGCGCTTATATCACATCCTGTTTGTATTTTGGGAGTTGTAGAATCTATACTTTTATTTGAGTAATGTTTGTAATTGTACTTCACATACTTCTTTCAAAAAGTCCTAAAACTTGGCTGACATCAAATTCGAATCTTGAAATTTTCGTGTTTTCTCATGTGGCTCCTAAAACTTGCACAAAAACTACAAATTAGGCATATGCTTTAATCAATTTTTCTATCCTACAAATATAAAGAATAAAACAAATCCAAGTTTCCTGAGTTAATTAAGATGGGGATAGCAATTTGTAAAAGGCAGGAATAATTGCTACTTAGACCAACTTTTTGGGGGAATTGCTTTTCGACCCATAATTTAGTGATTTTTTTTTTTTACATCTAGAGAGCTTTTTCATTTCTTATTCTTGAGAATGAACGTCCGATCGCCGTAAACCCGGGGCCGCGTACTCAGCGCCGTCGCAGGTTTGATCGGTTTCGCTGATTCTCGCCGGCCATGAACCTCACGCCTCCGCCGCTGCCGCCGCCGGCGATGCCGCCGCAGAACTGGTACCCGATGCTGCCGCCCAACCCGCCGCCGTCGAGCGCGCTCTGGAATGGCGCGAATGTCCGCGACCGAGTCCGAGAGTTGCAGGAGACGCTCGCGCGAGCGAAAGCAATGTACGGTTGGTCGCCGCTCGATCCTCTCTTTCGATCTCGCCTTCCCGTTTGAATTTGTTCTCAGCGCCGTGTTAAAAGCAAAATCGGCACATCGACAGGCGGAGGGAGCTGCAGCTGCTGGGGGCGATCAAGGAATCCGAAGCGCGCGGCGATGGAGGCGTCGAAAATGGGACTTGGAGCGGTCCTGCGCGCGAGTTGTTGAGGCACGTCGAGGACGAGGGCGTTGGCTTGGAGCTGCAAGAGATGCGCTCGCTGGAAGCTGCGAGCTCTCTGATTTTGAAATTGAGCGCCCAGGTCGAGCCGTTCAGAGCCGTCGCGGATGAGGCGAGCCCTTGGGAGGAGAAATCCGCGGTGCATAGATTGTCGAGCAAGCTGTCCAAGTCGAGGCGGAATAAGCTCTGGAGGAAGAGGAAGAGGCGGCACGTTGCGGAGCAGCAATTGAAGGCAAGGGGTTGATTGAATGACCGTTTGGCTCTTGTTGTGTGATTGGTTAGTGTTGGAGTGGAGTGCTCGTTTTGTCTGAATCTTGCTGTTCTGTGAATAATTTTAGGAGCGAGAACGGTTTGACCAAGCTGATCAGGATGCGGATGAGTGGAGAGCAAGGGAGATTGCCAAGGATATTGCGAGACGCAAGGTATCGTGTGCGTAAATGTAATGAGATGCCGAGGTTCTGGATTTGCATTTGTTTAGTCGGGGTCGATCGTTTCCCGAGCCTTCTCGTCAATTGTCACGTGATCTTTATGGGGGAGCATTGGCCTGATTAACTTCATTTGTGTCTTTAACTGAGAAATATCACTTCCCAATAGGGGAAAAGCTTGGATTGCTTAAAAGTCGTAGATATGCATATAAAGCGAGGCATTTGGAGGAATGAGAAGAAGTATTTTGAGTATGCTCATAAGTTGAAGAAGCTTAAAAAGATGCTCTTTAACACATTGATGTGAAGTCTCTATGGAGTTTCTTGGATCCATTAACCTTCTAAATGGGAATCTAACTTGGATTAATATGATCGTGATGATTGTTACTTTGCTGATCACATTTCTGGTGATGTTCAGATAGAAAAGATGAAGGAAATAGCGAAGCTTAAAGCAAAAGAGGAGAGGAGGAGGCTAGAATCCGAGGTGAGCACTGCTAGTATGTTCACGCCACTTGTTTGGATACTTGTACTTATTTTCAGAGAAGAAGTTTCCCATGTCATGTCTTGAATTCACTTTGCATTCCTCTTTTATTTGCTTTTATTGAATCTGCTACTTTAGATTATTCATGGTGATGATTTGGATACGTAACACATCTTAGCATTGTCTTACTCTGTCTTTACATCATTGACTTTGATTTAAGTCGCTCAATGGGCTACAGTTGTTGCTTTATGTTGTGGATGACCAAGGTCTCATATATCACCAATATGCTCAATTCTTGTTCTACATATTCATTAGTTTTACTGCTGTTAATTCAAAAAAGGTTTTGAAAATGGTGCTAATAACTAGCATAAAGAATTCTGATTGTCAGTTCGAAATTTTTGACTCTGTTCTTGTTAATTGCTTTCTGGGATAAAGTAAATATGCCTCTTTCCCAGTGAATGCTCTCTTTATCCGATTGCCTGATAGTATTCATTGTTTTTACTTATATTGACTCAATTTCCTTGAATATTACAAGTAATTTAGAGCACAGAACCCAATTGTTATGTTTAAAATTGGGTATTTAGAGTAGAAAAGCTCTAAGCAGCACTAGCAGCATGGGTATCATGCAGCAGTTCCATCTAAAGACATTTTGGAGATTAATTCTTTGTATTGTCTTGCTGCTCCCTGTTATATGTGTTCTTTGGCTCCTGTTGCACTTGTTTAATGATCTTATTCTTTCTTTTGCTTTCAGCTAGAGCTTGTCTTGATTGTGGAGAAATTGCAGGAGCTACGGTCAATGAGGGTTAGAAAACTGAAGAAGCAGGGTAAACCTTCATGCTTAGTGCTTAGCCGTTCGATACCTATGATGACTGTTGTAGTTTCTGCCAGCTTTATGACTTTTACGACATTCCATGTTGTGTTGCCATAATGTGCAACTTTCCCCTGGCTTTTTGCATTCTCAGTGGAAATGAATTGAGCATGTTATCAACTACTGAGGCATCCACTTTTTCAATTGTCAGTCAGATTGAGCTGTCATTTATGTGAACTTCTTTTTTAATTTTCCCACCTGTTTGTTAGGCATATATATCCTTCATTGTAATTAGTGTGTCTACATATGAATAGGTGAACCAATTGTGCGAGTGTTGTAACTATGTACTAGAAATTCATTTCCTTTAATTTGCATGCTTCATCAAAGTTTGCAATTTTCATTGTTCATTTGCTGAAAAGACAACAGTTTGTTACATTCATGGCAAATGTTCTTAGTACTAGCTCACCTGGAAGTATGAACAATTGGTCTGTTTTGACAGGACATTTTCTCCCAGAGGAGGATAATGAGTTTCTTGAGAGAGTTCGAGTTGCTGTTGAGGAAGAAGAGAGCCAGGCTCGGATTGCGGCTGATGCAGATGCTGCAAGAGATGCCATTGCGACTGCCGAAGAATCTCGCAAAACAGCTGATGCTACTGAGTCTGACCTGAAAGATCAAAATGATGTCACACATCAAAAGCTTGAAAACAAAGATGAAATCACTGATGAGGAAGGCAACATTAGCTCTTTGACAGGCAGTCATAATGAATATAAGAAAGAAGCACCGGACGGGAAAACTCATATTGGATCTTATGATGCCTTGGCAAATCTTCCAATTGAGTTCTATCATTACTATCATGGCAGTAACACTGATATGGGGACTCTAATAGAGGTTAGATTGGGTGCAGTTTTGGTTTATTCCTTACTTCTAAATAATATATCAGTATCAGGGTTTTATGACCTAATAATGAGAGTCTGGTCGTCCTTGCATTACCGCAGATCTAATTAACAAATCACTGTTGGTGTTGTGAGTTTTCTTAATAGCCCCTATGCATTGTGTGTTGTAATTTGTTAAGGTTATCCTTGTATAGCAGCATCATTAAGTGATAATTATCTGCTTTATGGGAATTAGTGAGGGAAAGTTGATGTTTTCTTATATATCATGTAGGTCAGAAGAACATGGGATGTGTATCTAAGAAGGGGAGGAAGGTGAGGAACACATTGTTTCTGCTACCTTCATTTTATGAGGTTATGTATCATGCCTGTTGATTGACTTTGTGCATTTTTTATATATTGATAACAACATACACGTGAGAACAACTTAAAAAATGAGAGTAGTAATCAGGGTAAGTGAGAGCAAGATCCAGGAGGTTTAGCCTAATGATGGGCCCCCTTAGGAAGATCCAAGAAGAGGCCTTTAGATTGATTCCTATGTTCCCCTCTCCATTTTCCTATAAAGCAAAGGAAGTGAGAACAGCAAACTAAATGCACGACTAGTATGTATGAAAGACAATGTGCTGATTCTTGCCTCGGGGCAAGAATCTATGTTTCAGGGGCGTGAAGCGATTGACATGTTTGCCCGTTTGTTTAGTCAATAATTTCTGTTTCCTGCTGATCTCTATAATGTGGTCATCGTCTTTGCTACTTCCATCATGATGCTTTATTAGGAATGTACACTTGTGGCATGCATTTATCACCACTAGAGTCTCTACCTCAATTGTTATTCCTGCATCAGCTTCAAAGTTCATGCATCCTATATAGATTTCTCTTCTGAATCACTGATTAAGTGCATTGCTAGTGGGTTTTGGAAATTCTATCATTGCCTCACAAAAATATTGTATTTACTGTAGCCGCATACCTGGGCACTGGGTTCAACCACCACCTCCTGCAGATGAAGTGTGGGCTTCCTACTTGGTGAAACCAAACTAAGGGTTTTTGGCTTGCAACTCAATTCTGTTGGTACTTTTTTCTCTCTCAAATGAGTAAGATCTGATATTACCATTAGCAATGTGTATTTTTCTATACATTCTAAATATCTCTTTGATTTGTAGGCATAGCATCCTGTTGAGGTTGCCATGATTACAATCTTTAAGTTTCCCTTAAATTAATTAGTATGAACTGCGCTTCCTACTTGGTGAAACCAAACTAAGAGATTTTGGCTTGCAACTCAATCTGTTGGTATTATTTCTATTTTTTTTATTGATCTCAAATATCTCTTTGACTTGTAGCCATAGCATCCCGTTGGTTCGCATGATTACAATCTTTAAGTTTCCCTTAAATTGATTAGTTGATAATAATGATTGGTTACCGCCAATTCCTTTGCAAAAAATTCCATATACAATAACAATAACAATAACAATAACAATAACAATAATTCTCAAGTACTGACCAGACCAGCAATACAGTACTGACCAGCAATACATTACAAATTGTTTGGACCAGTCTCAAGTACTGACCAGCAATACATTACAAATAAGTACTGACCAGCAATACATTACAAATAAGTACTGACCAGCAATACATTACAAATTGTTTGGACCAGTCTCAAGTACTGACCAGCAATACATTACAAATTGTTTGGACCTTGCGGAACTGGTACTTTTGTTTATTCTGACTAATGTTTCGGGTTTCTCTCTTTTCACCATCCATCTGTAACTTGGCAGTTCATGTGGGGCTTCCTGCTTTTTTAACAACAGCGTCACTTTTGTTTCATAGGTTCAGGAATCTGATAGTGGAGCATATGGCAGACAAATTTGTCACTAGCATATATATCATGCTGCCTGAAGTATTGGTATCTAAGTTTGTTCTCCAGTGGCGATGAAGGTTTTATTATAAGGTTTGCCTGCTGGAAACTGCAGCTGCTGCTCGGACAGATCCAACAACTCTTCTTTCGGATGATCCGTATCAAAACAAACAATGCACAAGCTGAATATGTTCATTCCCAAACAAGTTGCTGCCAAGCTATCAAGCTTCAGACAGACACTTGTGGGTCGATGTTGTCACTCTTGTCTACCATCCATGCTTCCATCTCTTAGAATATTCTTGGCAGCAAAAAAAGAGAACATCGGCTTGCGATGCAAAAAGGCAGTCATGGAATGTCAGAAAAAGGGAATGCCAGGACATGTTGCCAAAAAAGTTTTTACGATGCTTTCTAACATCTGAGACTTAATTGTTCTGCTTTTCCCCCTATTTGACTGAAATTGTATCAAATGTACTTTTAAGAGTTTAAAACTACTAGTTTGGGGTCTTAACTGTGAAAGTCGGTCTGAGCAGAGCAGCTAGTCGTAAATGGGCAATATGTCATGACTTGCCCAATCCTGCTCATTTGTCGGGGCAGCGAAAGCATATGAGTAAGAGGAAAGATCCCAACTTTGGAGAAGCTGGACCTAAACGCAGAAGTGGGAAAGCTTTTGCCTGACATAAGTTGATCCTAGAGCCTGTTTTGTGATCGATCGCGCTTAGCACCTGAAATTTGTATCAGATGATGAGGCGCTTGGGGAACTGAGAAGAGCAAACATGATTACTTCGTTGCGACTGGGTGTCATTTGTAATCTTATATTCTTCTCTGCCTTCATTGATAGCTGGGTCTTTCGATGTTGTTACTGTATGCAGTGATTGGTGTAGTTCTTTTAGCGACCCTCTCCAGACCATTTGCGATAACAGTCTCATTTATGCCATTCGATGTTGTAGATGCGGAACTGATGATGTTCCCTCCGTTGGAGATGGCCATAGCTGTCCTCAACTTCGGCAAGTCTCGCCCGCTTGAACAGAATTCCAGAAGACTTCTCTTTAACTCGAGTACTGTCCTTTTTTTTTTTTTTTTTTGGTCAGGAACTCGAGTACTGTCCTTAGTCAACATCGTTGTGCGAAAAGAAAAAAGAAAAAAGAACTGGAGTCCAGAGAAGTTTAGAAGTGCTTTTGGATCCTATTCTTCGTCAAAAGCTACATAAAAAGACGAAATTCCAACCCTTTTTTCCCATAAACTTTATAAAAATTTCTCATTATGTCATCTTTGAAATCTCCTCATTAAGAAACCTCATAGATCTCATCGCCTATATACACGAAACGATGCCGACTGAACAGTATTTGAATATTGAAGAATCCCAACTTTTGGCCTCTTTATTCGTATTTTTCCTCATTCATCTTTTTGTGTGCTTTTTTATGAAAAAAAAAAAACAAAAGTTTTGAAAAGGCTAGTATAAATACCTAGAGGGGGTAAATAGATGTTGAAAGAAATTTTTGCAAAAATGTTTATAAAAACTTTTTCTTTCAAAATAGAATCTACAAAGTAATGGACTAGAGCAAATTCAGCAATTAAATTGACGAATAAATAAAAGAGTTTAGGGAAGAGAATGAGAACACAAAATTTATAGTGGTTCAGCTTAGATCAAGCTTACGTCCACTCTCCCGCGCTGACAGCCTACTGGCTAGAATTCACTATGAATCAAAAGAGATCAAGCTTAAGTCCACTCTCCCGCATTGACAGCCTACTGGCTAGAATTCACTATGAATCAAAAGAGATCAAGCTTAGGTCTACTCTCCCGCGCTGACAGCCTACTGGCTAGAATTCACTATGAATCAAAAGAGATTTTACAGTCTCACGATCTTGGCTTCACAGTGCAAAGATTCTACTACATTCTTGCGAAATCTTACAAGTATTTACTTTCTCTTTTGAGTACAAATTGAGCTCGACAATTGAAATAGCAAAGAATTAGGAAGTTTTAGACTTTTAAATTTTTCTTTCACGCTCTCTTTCGAACAACTAGCAAGTTTGCCTTAAATACTTCTTCATGCCAAAACGGCCATTGGTACTTTCCAAAGAAATTCTTCCAATCTACTTGGACATAATCAATTAAGGAGATCTCAAGTTGTTTGAAGATCGAGATGAAAGCCCGTCAATCATGTTCGTCCATACAATCAGGATCTTGGTTTTCATAAATAGAATATTTTCAAGTATACTCGCCATTCAAAAAATTTGATTATCTGAATTGATTCCAATAAGGACAATCAATCAAGTAGATGCTATATCCAGCCATAAGGTCTTCCAAAAATCATACGAATCGAAATCCTTGAAGATAATCCCGCATTTGGATAAGTCTTCATTCTTCGGTCTAGAAACTGTCAGTGAGGGCAGACTTTGAGATTGAAGTTCGGCGGTTTTCAGACTTTGATAGTAGAGTTTGGAGTTCTTTAGACTAGACTTTTGAAAATGTTTTGTTAGCTTCAAAACAATAAAGGAGTTTTTTCAGATAAGTTTGACTTGAAATTTAGTCTTTTATTGATGCGTTGGAAAGTTTATGAGTTGAATGTTATGGAAATAACCTTGAATCGGGGAAAATCATGAAGTTTGCTAACGTCATCACCATTGGACGATTTATATTAAAAGACATGTTATTTTATGATTTCGTTGTTAGATTGGGGCAAATTGGGTGTCGCCGGAAAAGTTTGATGAATTATGCCCATTCGCACCACCTGCTTGGTTTTTTTTTTTTTCTATTTTTTTTAATGAGGTTTGGGCACAGGCCAAAATTGGTCAAACTCGAAAAATTATAGATAAGAAAATGAGGTGTCTCCAAGAGACTTTTGCTCCCAATGGCATGCCTTAGTACTTTTGTTTGTAGTCTTCTTATTGTTTCTACTACCAATTAATGGAGTTTGTTTAAATGGATGTCAAAAGCACAATGTATAAATAGTGATCTCACGGAAAAATCCTATATGGAGCTGCTCTTGGGTTATCCTCACATTCACCAACAACGCGAGTCCATTAAATTGAGCATAAGACAGGCTCAAATGAGCTCGTCGTGCGTGGTTCATCAAGTTTAGTTCCTAGTTCATCAAGTTTAGCTCCATTTTGAGCTTCTTGGCCTTGCAACCTGTCCATATAATAATGCTTGGGGAAAGTACATTGAAAGTGTCAAAACTTGACATGAGTGAACACTTTTGTGCCAAAAGTTCCAAAATGTACACTTAAGTGCCATATTTGGCGAGCTTAGTGGAAATTCAACGTGGCATTCTTTTAATAATAAAACCGATTTACGTAACTTGCCGAAATGTCCATTTAGCAATTATTGTCTAAAACAACGCCGTCTTTGATGTTCACTTGGGTAAAAAAGATCACTTAAAGTGCCAAGTTATGGTGTAAGGCCAAGTTATGGTGTAAGTGATCACTTAAGTGTCACTTGTGATTAAAAGTGAATATTTAAGTATCAAGTTTTGCAAGTGTTAAAAGCGACATTGTTTAGCATACTTTTGGTGTCAGAATGGATGATTTTTTTTTTAAAAAAAATTGCCATTTTAGCAAAAAAAATCTCGTTGGAAAAAGCCACATCAATAATTTGGCTGGAATTTCATGCCATTGGCACTAAAGTGTCCATTTCTTATCCAATTTTGACACTCAAGTGTACTTTTAAGAACTTTTGGCGGTAAAGTGTCCCATTGTGCAAAGTTTTGGCACTTCTAGTATCTGCACACCAATAATGCTCTATGTCTAGCAAACACCTTGTAAATATATTTCATTGCTTCTCCTCTTTATGGAGGAATTGTCATTATCTCCAATTATCATATTTGTATTAGTGAGCAAATAGTTTGAAATGAAGGATCCCGAGGAGATTCGGTTATTTGTTGGGTTTGATGATTACTTGTGATTCGAGAAAAGTGCCAAATAAGTCCTAAACCTTTTGTCTTTGTGCCGATTTAATCCTAAACCTTTTTTTTTGTGCCGATTTAATCCTAAACCTTTTTATGTTGTGTTAATTCAATCATTTCCGGCCAATTTTGGTCAGATTTTATTGACTGGACACCGGTCGGCTAACGTGGATAACTTTTAATATTTTTTTACTATTTTTTTTCTTTTTTTCTTCTCCTCTTCTTCCTCTAGCCGGTCGCCAAACCTCGACCTCGCCAGACACCTTGCTAGTGGTTGCGAGGACGGCCTTGCACTAGGCAGCAAGGCTCAAGCCTCACCCATGGCCGGCGAGGCCACCCTCGAGGCCTGGGCGATGAGGCTCGTCCTCATTGAATCTGGCGAGAGTTGAGCCTCACCCATGGCTGGCGAGGGCGAGCCTTGCCTGCTCGGTGCGAGGAGGCGGCCTCAAGCTGGCCTCACAGCGATCTGGCAAGGCTCGACCCTCGCCAGATTCGGCGAGGGCAAGCCTCACCGCCTAGCGCAAGGCCACCCTCGTGGCCACTGGCAAGGTTGATCTTGACCTCGCTGGGATCGGCTGGAGGAAGAAGAGGAGAAGAAAATAAAGAAAAAAAAAGAAAAAAAATTCTAAAATATTAAAATATTATTAAAAGTTGTATACGTCGGCGTCGATTAGGCCACATCAACCGGCCGACGTCCAGTCAACAAAATTCGGCCAAATTGGCCGGAAATGACTGAATTAGCACAACGTAAAAATGTTTAGGGCTAAATTGGCACCAAAAAAGGTTTAGGACTAAATCGGCACAAAGACAAAAGGTTTAGGACTTTTTTAGCACTTTTCTCCTTGTGATTCATCTACTTATTATCTATTATAGGCTAAGTATTTGATGGGAAAATCTCTCTCAAGTGATATTTAATGATAGCAATCTTTATGTTACCCTATTGAGACAAATGTCAAATTCAATACCGTGGATGGGACTTTATTGTTCTTGAGTCGTTAGTCTTCCATATCTCATCGTTACTCATCTTAATATTGCATTTTTACACTTTGTCAGCCAGTTCATGAACACACCACATGAGATGCATATTGTGTAGTTCTCTATGTTCTTGTTTGTTACAACATGATACCTCATTTCGTGGTTTTCGTTTCTTAACTTAATATACTCTACAAGTATAGGTGTACTCTGATGGATACCGGGATGATGATCCTTAGGATTGTCGCTCAAACATAGATGAAATTACTAAAAAATTCCCAACCTATCATAATCGTGTCAATTTAATCTTAAACTTTTTATTTTTTTATTTTTTGTCAATGTAATCCTTAACCTTTTGTATTTGTACTAATTTAGTCTAACCGACCAACTTTAGCCCGGTGGTGGCAATGGCTGAAGCTGATGTGGACAAGTTTTTGATAATTTTTTTCGAATTTTTTTTCTTCCTCTTTTTTTTTTTACTCGTTCCGTCTTCCTCTGGTTGGCAAGGTCAACCTCACCCAGCCATGGCAAGGCGGGCCTCGTTATCATTGGGTGAGGCTTGACCTCGCTAGATCTAGCGAGGCCTTGACCTTGCCATTGGCCAACAAGGGCGAGCCTCGCCATTGATTGGGGAGGCTGACCTCACTAGCCCTCGCTTTTAGCCAATGATGATGACTAGCCAGAGGAAGAAAGAAGAAGGAAGGAAAAAAAAAAAAAGAGAAAGGAAAAAAATGAAAAAGAAACAATAGATAGAAAATTTGAAAAAATTATTATTAAAAAATTACCCTCATCAACATCAATCTGATGGCCGGCGTCCACACTAATGCTTGCAAGCCAAACTTGGCCGGATGAATCTAATTGACACAAATACAAAAGATTTAGGACTTAATTGATAAAAAAAGTTTATGATTTAATTGGCACAATTGAAATAGGTTTAGAATTTTTTAGTAATTTCCCTCTCAAATATAGATTATTGCTTCTTCAAAACAATTCTCCTCATCTAATGGGTAGCACTAAGCAAACCATTGTACCTCAATCATATGTTAAAGTTAGGTAACATGCTCATTCTAATTTGACTTCCCAATTATTATGCTCATGAGACATGCGAGGAAGTTCCTCAATTCGATGCAATTGTTACCTCTTCACCACGAATGGAGAATAAGCCAAATAACACCTAATAATGCTTTCCATAAATGCACTAATCACATTCAAATCAACTTATGCGACATCATGTTCTTCATAAAATTGTTTGCCTTGATTTTGGTCCATATTGATTTGTTAAGAAAACTTCTACTAGATTTTGAAATTGACAAAACTTTCTGATTCTAATGGCTATTTTAGAACAGATTGGTTATAAGTATCTTTTTGAGTTTCTATTGAAGACTTCTGTCAAAGTCTATTCTATCCTAGAAGCATATCGCATACTGAAGAGTCCAGATTGAGATCATGTCAAAGTCAAAACGAGGAAGAGTTCATAACCAAATTTAACAAAGTTTGCAACTCAAATCCAAAAAAGGACGTATTTGGAAACTATCCTTCAATGACTAATTTTTTGACAAAAGATTTTAGTGTGTGTGTGTGTGTGTGTGTGTGTGTGTGTGTCTAGAGAGAGAGAGAGACAGAGAGAGAGAGAGACAGAGATAATCACATATGAGGAAACATCACTTATGAAAACCAAGATTTGATTGTATGGGTGACTAGGATCAAGTGGAAATTCTATTCCTGTCTTCAACAACTACAAGACCCCTTTGAAAATTTCTGTCCAACGGGCTGATTGAAAAAAAATTATATGGAGAATGTCAACGACTGGTGTTGCATGGAGGTGTATTTAAATAAGGTAATTTGGTCAAGGAGGAGAGGAATGTGAGTCTAAAATTCCAAAGTTTGAAACTATTCTCAATTTCTTGTCTTCATCTATGAGCGTCACAAATTGTGATTAAGAGAGAAAACGCAAAAACAAGTGTTTTAGTGAGCTAGATAGATCTACCATTGATTGTTTGCATTCATAATTTGTAATCTTCTATTAATCCTATAGTAAAATCAAACTGGTAGGTTCTTAGCGTGGGAGAGTGACATAGACTTAATTTAAGCCAAACCACTATAAAACTCATGTGCAATTTTCTCTTCTCTTTAACTATTTTATTTAGAGTTTGTTGCATTTGTGGGTTATTGTAGAAGACTAGTGTCTCGCGAAACTGGTTCAGATCCTCATTCAGACTTTGCTAGTAGCTTATTTTATTCCACGATTATTTATTAAGATTTCTTTTAAAGACCTATTCACTCCCTAACGTTCTAGCTACATCAATCGGTATCAGAGCCTTGTACTCATCTTTTTGAAGTGTTTTTACTTCAAATATAAAGATCTTCTATGGTTAGTATCTTGGCATCATGACTTGTGGAAGGGTAGAGCAATACTGGGCCATCTTATTTCAATGGAAAGGAATACAATGTGTGGAAAAAGAAAAAAAAAATGAATGCATTCTTAAGATTCAAAGATCCCTTGGAATGGGATGTTGTGAAAAGAGGAATCAATCCAAACATTGCTTCTACTTTAGACAAGAAGAAAGAAGTTATAAACAAAGATGTTGAAGAAATCGATCAAGCAAAAATAACTAAAAGATAGGCTCCTGATGAAGTAAATCTTTGGCATAAAGTCAAAAAGCTCTCAATGTCTAATCTCAATGCAAGATAAGTAAATCTTTGGCATGACAAGTTAGGACACATTGGCATGCAGTAAATTGCTAAGCCAAGAAGCTGGTCTATGGTCTTCCTAAAATAGTTTATCAAAAGACTGAGCTGTGCATTCCATGTACTTTAGGAAAACATGTTTGGAGTTTATTAAAATTCATAAATTATGTTTCCACTATCAATGCTTTGCAGCTTCTTCACATATATCTTTTTGGACCAACTAGAACCCGAAACATTTGAGGTAAAAAATATTGTTTAGTGATTGTGGATGATTACACAAAGTTTGCATGGATTTTCTTTTTGACAACTAAAGCAGAAACCTTCTCTTATTTTTAAAGTTTGCCAAAAAGGTTTAAAATGAGAAAAGTTATACAATTTCCAACATCAAAATAGACCATGGTGGAGGATTTGAAAATCAACATTTTGTGAGTTTTTGTGATTAAAATGGTTTTCAACATATTTTCTCCATTTCCTACACTCTAAATCAAAAAAGAATTGTAGAAAGGAAAAATAAGTTTTTACAGAAAATGGCCAAAACTCTGTTAAAGTAAAAGCAGAGTCTCATTGCTTTTGGGCAGAAGTAGTGTCCATTGCTTGCAACATAATTAATAGTCTTTCTAAGGCCCATTCCAAGAAAAAAAAATAAAAAAACCTTATGAGATTTACAAAGGCAAAAAATCAAATATTTCTTATTTTCATGTTTTTGATTACAAGTGTTTTATCTTAAAAAATGCAAATGATCGTCTGGGTAAGTTTGAAGATTAGTCATATGAGGGGATATTTCTTGGGTACTCTACAACAAGCAATGCATAAAGAGTTTTCAATAAGAACACCTAGACTGTTGAAAAATTAATGAACATCAAATTTTAAGAAACCTATCGGAATCATCAAGATTAGACTTAGCTTGAAGGATCTAAATTAGTTTCAGACTTAACAAAGTCTGAGTCTCCTAAACAAAACCTATCACTTGTTGAACAAGATCAAATTAAAGAGAAGCAAGAAAAATTGACGGAGACTGAGACTCGGAAGACACTTGAAGAAAAGGACAAATTCAACAAGAATCAAGTACAAATCAAGTCATCCTAAAGATCTCATCATTCGCAAGATAGAAGAAGAAATCCACACCAGGTCTAAAGAGAAGGAAGATTGAAATGCTCTAGCACCTATTTCCAAAGTGGAATCGAAGGGAATAGAAGAAGTTTTGTTCGATGAAATTCTCATCTTTGGTTCTTCTAATGAATTTCTGTGCAAGAAATTTTCTAGATCTATGTGGAAAGAATTCAAAATGCGCATGATAGGAGAATTTAGATTCTTTTTGGGTCTATAAGTTAGACAATCCAAAGAAGGAACCTTCATCTATTAAGAAAAATATACTAAAGATATTATCAAGAAATTTGGAATGGAAAACTACAAGAAGACTGAGACTTCTATCTCAAGTTCCTCTAAACTTGATAAGGATGAAGGAGGCAAGAAAGTGAACCAAAAGACTTACGGAAGCATGATCGGATCGCTTCTCTATCTTATTGCTTCACGTCCTGATATTCTATTTAATGTGTGCATGTGTGCTAGGTTTCAAGTTGATCAAGAGAGTCACATCTTAGTATTGTTAAACGCGTTATCAAATACATTGTCACTAATCCTAAGTTAGGTCCGTGGTATCCAAAAGGAGGAGACTTTACTCTATATGAATATTCAGACGTTGTTTTACTTGGTTGTAAAGTCGACAAAAAAAGCACTTCTGAGACATGCCAACTTCTGGGACAGATGATAGTGTCCTAGTTCTCAAAGAAACATAATATTGTGGCTCTCTTAACCGCGAAAGCAAAATATATTACTCGTGGTAACTAGTGTTCTCAAATTCTATGGATTAGACAGCAACTGAGCGACTTTGGAAAAGAAGAATTATGTACTAAAATCAAATGTGACAACACAAGCACGATAAATCTCACTAAGAATCCCATTCTTTACTCAAGAGCAAAGCATATTGAATATTGACATCATTTCATAAGAGATCATGTGCAAAAAAGGTAAAGTTAATATTTAGTATGTTGATTCAAAGAATCAACTAGTGGATATTTTTATCAAGCCCCTTGAGGAAAAATATGTTTGAATTTATTTGTGAAAAATTGCATATTACTTATTTATTTGGTTAAAGTCCATGCAAGCCAGATTTAAGAGTATAATCTTCTGGAAGAAATATTATTCTGGAAGCATATTCAGACTCAAGTACTTGTAATTTAAATTTTGGCACGTAAGTTTCATTCCTTATCAAATAGGTTTATTTGAATTTTTATTTGCCTTTTATGGTTTTTCGAAATTTTTGTCTATTTTCCATCATTTCCTATTTTTCAATTATTAATCAAAAATTTCCAAAAAGAATTTCAGTTATTTCCAAAATTGCAATTGCTTTATCTCACGCCGATTCATTTGCTTCTCTCATTTTATTTAAAAAGCCATAATCTTCTCTCTTTATTCTCACAACTGCACATCTCTGCAAACCCTAATCTCCAAAGTAGTTTCTCTCCAGCTTTCAATCACTTTTTCTTTTAATCCCTTTCCAAAACTCTCTCACCACCATGTTGTCAAAGTCCTCTAAGTTTGTCTCGATCTTTTCATAGTGAAGGTCCTCTAGCATAGTGAGCAAAGGGTCTCGATCTACAAAGGATAAGTAGACACAATTCGATCTCATTAGCGATGAATCTCCAAGGAGTTCAACTCAACATTCAGTAGAACAAGAAGTGACTCAAGCAACAAAAACACCTCTTCTAATAAGAACACCTGATGTTCTCCTTAAGCATATAAACTTTTGAAGAAAGTAAGGGCTACTCTAGAGTTTATTACCAAATTCTTAAGAAAAAAAAATGGGTATGAGAATGAGACGTTATTTCTGTAAGCGATGGAAAAATTAGGTTTGGCGGAACCTCGAAGGACAATGGAGGAATTCATGGTTCAGACCTTGATCTGAGGATTGGGTCTAAGAATTAGGCAGAAGGTAAGAAAGAAGATGATGATGAGAGGTTGTTTAAGAATTTTTAGCCTAAGATTGGAATTGTTGCTACTGTAAAGGATTCGAAAAGGAATTATTTCGATCTAAGGAACACAATGAGGTTCATGCGCAAATGTTGAATAGGGGAGTGATTAATCATTGAACAGTTGATTTTGAATTTATGGAAACAATTAAAATTCCTCTCAGGGAGAAGTTTGCAAAACTTCAGATGGAGACTTTTTGTTTGGAATCGTCTGATGCATACCCAGAATTAACTATCTATTTCTATTCGAATTTGTCTATCGTCCACACGTATTCAATTCATTGTGTTTGACAGAGCCTTCAATGTGGATGTAAATTTGCTAGTTGACATTTTAGGTGTAGAAAGATGTGAATTTATGCCTATTAATGTTTCACATGAAGAAGTGACCAAGTTTTTGGTCAAGGATAAGATCCTAAAAGGAAGTATTACTCACCTTAGGCTGTCATCTTTCAATATTCTACTTCATAAGATAATTATAAACTATATCAAACCCAAGGTTGCATAAAAATAGATGTCTCCAAATTTGAAGCCTAGTTGATGTAGGCCATTGGGAATGGAGTCGCTTTCTCCGTACCATACACTGTTCTGTTACACATGTACAGAACAGTGATGAAAGAAAGAAGCCAACTTCCTTATAATGCCTTGGTGATCGGATTGTTCCAACATTTCCAAATCCAACCTCGTTCAAGCTTTTGCTCTAGAACTCTTCCTTTTATACAGATTGGGTTCAAAATGATCTCTAAAATAAGATTGAAGGATATCTCTCATGGTTGGGAGCATATGAAGAAAGAGTTTTGTTGTGACCTAAATTTCAGATAAACCATCTAGGATTTAGCTAATGGATTAGTAAGTCTAAACTTAGTCCGGCTCTCCCAATACCAATTCACGACTTACGTTTCAATTCTTAACATGCAATTGATTTTAAATTAGGAGTCATCACTAATTTATTTTTTGTGAGTCGATTAGAAATCCAAGTAAAATAACATGAGATATACTTTATCAGTAATTGTGAGTTCGAGGACTTACGTTAGATTTCTCTAACACATTTACGATACTTTTCCCTTTTATTTTGAAAAAAAAAATGTTTGGCAAGCTGCTTGAATTGATTTTAACTTATTTCCCAAACATGTGAGGTGACAATGCGAGTGCGCAATCCACCAATTTAACACTCAAATAAAGCAATGAATAAATTGCAGGACTTACCTTATGGCATCGAAAACATCTGCAATGTTAGATCAAAATTCACATCGACGATCCTAGATATGATTTCTAATTAACACATAATTACTTTTTTGTTTTCACTTACTTGATGAGAATAATGCTTTATGCAATGCACTGTTACTAATATAACATGAAATGATATGACATGATCATATGACCTAAACTATATGACGTAAATAAAATATAAGCATACAGTCTTTCCTAAAGAATGAAATTGATTTATTCTAAGACAATTTTTTTTTTGGTATTTTCCATGAAATTCGAAATTAGAAAAATGCAAAAATTATCTTTGCAATTTAAGAGATCATCCAATTCGTATTAAAAATCAGATTAAGCCAAATCCTAATTTAAACTAGAACGTTATCTTAACCAACTAATTCTAAAACGCAACTTATCTAGGAGAAATTATCTAAACCTATAATTAATTAAAAAAAATAAACATGCAATCTTATTCTAACATGCTACGTGCATTTTAGTTTTTTTTCTTTTTCTTTTATATGAAATTCGAAATTAAAATTGACACATAATTAAACCTGCAATTCAAATTTTTAAAAAACTAACGTCCTAAATGAATGCATGTTTTTGGATTTTTCATTTTTTCAAAAATTCGAAATAAATAAATTCCCTATGCAAAATAACCCTAAAATAATAAACCCAATCTAACTCAAAATTTTTGGATTTTCTTTTTATGAAAACAAAATCACTTAAATAACACGACAGCAAATCAGGCAAAATAAGTTGATCATATCCCATGCATGGGATCGGATTTATTAATTTTAAATAAAACCACGAATTGAATCTCAAGTGTGAGATCGGATTGACGATTTTCCAGGCGATTGCGAGTCAAATTTCGAGCGCGAAAATTAAATTATCAATCTCTAATTTATAGGCTACTTCGTGTCGAGAATTTCGGTCATACATCGGTGACTATTTCAAACAAAGGATCAAAGTATTAAGATAAAGAATAAAATAAAATAAATAAAAAAACTACCTAATTTGATTTTTTCTTCTTTTTTTTCTCTTCCAAACAAGGCTTGGCGACTCGAGGACAGATGGCCGTGATGATGCGCAGCCAAGGGCGGGAGAACTGCCGGCGTTCGGAGCTCCGGCGAAGGGCAGCAGCCGGCAGACCAGCAGCGGGCAAGCAAGACCGGATTCGCAGGGGCTGTAGTGGGGCGAAGGGCTGCTCATGTACAGAACAGGGCGCCGCTCGGGCGTGCGGTGGCTTGACAGCAGGGGAGCTCGGCGACCGGTCCTGGCGCCGCGGGTCGGCAGCAGTGGTGGGCGTCGGCGCTGGGTCGTGGCTGCAGAAGCGGCAGAGACCGGCGGGTCAGCAGACGTTGGGCAGATGCGGGAGCAGAGGCGGCTTCGCGGGCTTCGCGGGCTTCGCGGACGGCAACCAGCGGGGCGGAGCTTCGGACGGTTGCAGGGCGGCGGTCAGCGCAGGTGGTCGCGGACGGAGGCTGGCGGTGGGGAGACCACCGGCACGAAGAAGACGACTCTTTGGCATTTTTTTTTTTTCTCTCTCCCCTGTCTTCTCACGGCTCCTCTCTGTCCCTTTCTCTGCTCCTTCTGCCCTTCTGCTGACTTTTCTCCTTTTCCCCCAAAAAGCCTTTTCTTTTGTGTCTCTCTCTCAAAGGAACGAAGGAAGACACCCCAAAAATCCTCAAAAATCGAAAATCGAAGAAAGAACTTTTTCCCTCTTTTGTCTTCAGTTTTTTTACCTCGCAAAACCGAGAGAAAAAGCCCCAAAACAAAATAAAAACCCTCCTTCGACGTGATTAAAAAAAACCCCCTCTTGTGGCCTCCCCCGTGTTCGTACACGAACGACCCTTTTATAGGTCAAGAATTTGATCTTTGCGGAATATTTTTCTTCCATTTTGTTTGTGCATAATTCTCTGAATATATCGTTAAATTATGTGCACCTCATGCAATATTCTCTTTTGTAGTTTTCTTTTTCAAATATTCCATCCGAAAATTTCCTTTTTGTCAAAAAACATGTCCCTCGGTATATATTACCTAAATATGTGAAAAATCTCATATCGTATCAATGTTCACTGTTGGTCCAATGCAAAAATGGAACAGAATAGAATAGATGCTCCTAAAACTATGTATTGCAATTTTTATTTTTTGGGTAAAAGTTAACCCATTTTTTATGCAAAAATTTAGGTATCAACAAGTCTACTAGTTCCACCAAGACTCGTACTATAGTTGCGAGAAAGAGAAAGGGTAAGAGTGTAGTCTCAATGACTCTAAAAGGAAAGAGACTTATCCTCTTATTGAGACATGAGGACAAGGATGAAGATGATGATGAAAGAGGAGACTCTCTCTAACATAGTAGCAAATATTGCTATGAGAAACCCAATTACAAGTATGGTTGAATCTAAGGAAGAGGTTGAAGAGAGTGAGAAAGAACAAGATGAAGAGAGTGAAGGAGTAGGTGAAAAAGAAGGAGAAGTGGAAGACAAAGACAAAGAAGACAGAGAATGACCAAGAGGAAGAAGAGATTGAGAAAGAAAGAGATGATGATGCTGATGATGTTAGAGGAGATGATGGAGAAAACAAAGAGGGGAATGATCAACACAAGGGTACTAAGAATGCATCGAAAGATGTTGAAGGTGCTAAAGGTGGAGACTTTAACATTCAAGTTGAAGGCACATATGCTGGGTGAGTCAATGAGAAAAATCTTCTTCATAAGCAAGCTGCAAAGTAGACTTTCAATGAGACTCAAGTGAGCCGTTCTCCACCAGATGCAGAGGACATTTATGCTTCTCATTTCCTCAAAGATTTTGTTGGAGATAAGGAGAAACATGCTGATGTTCAGGGGGAGCAACACACCTCCAAGGTATAATTTGATCTTTCATCTAGTTTGGATATTCCTCAAGTACACTTTGCAGAAGCTAGTGCTCAATAGAACCGGATGCTAACTATCCTCAGATTGCTGAGCTCCTTATGGAGATTAAAGCACAACAATATGACATAGAGGTTGAACTTTAAAAGTTGCACACTTCTCTCGATGCCAAGATTGAGAATGCTTTTGGTCAGTGTATGGCAAAGCTTGAGGAGGCCATATAGAACATGGAGATTTTCATCCTGTCTGCATCCTTAGAAACCCCTGGCTCCTGAAAATTTTTCTCATATCTTTGTGTGCTTAAAGTTTCGACATGTTTTTATGTTGGCTTTCTATCTTTGGTTTGATCTGCAGTTCTTAAGACCCTCTTGATGTTGACAAAAAGGGGGAGACTTATGCAGAATTTTAGTATTTGATGTTGTAGACTTATATGTTTGATTGCAAACTTATGTGTTTGAGATTGCTATTAATAAATATTATGCTTATCTATTGTTTGCTTATTCACTTATTCATAAATCCTATAAGTTGTGATTTTTAAGTGTTGTTTTGCAGGTTAATATAAACTTTGTGTTTCAATCTACATGAAAGTATCGTTACCATAAAAAAAAAAAAATGGGGAGATTGTTGAGAAAACTCTTATCAGATTTTGAATTTGACAAAACTTTCTAGTTCTAACATCTATTTTTGGAATATATTGGTTATAAATATGTTTATGAGTTTCTAGTGAAGACTTCTGTCAAAGTCTATTCTATCCCAGAAGCATACTAAGAAGTCTTAATCGAGATCATGTCAAAGTCTGAACGAGAAAGAGTTCTGAACCATATTTAACAAAGTTTGCAACTCATATCCAAAAAGGACTTATTTGGAAACTATCCTCAACTACTAGTATTTTGGTAAAGGATATTTACTTTACATACATACATACATACATACATGATTAGGTCAATCACAAGTTGAAAAAATCAATATTAAAATAAAGTTCCATATGAGGAAGCATCACTTATTGAAATTAAGATTATGATTGTACAGACGACTAGAATCTAGTGGAAATTCTATTATTGTCTTCAATGGCTACAAGATCCTTTTGAAAATTTATGCCCAATGGGTATATTGGAAGAAATTCCTTCGAAAAATGTTAAAGGCTAGTATTGTATGGAGGTGTATTTAAAGGAGGTCATTCGGTCAAGAATGAGAGGAACATGAATCTAACATTCCAAAGTCTAAAGTTATTCTCGATTACTTGTCTTCGTATATGAGAGTTACAAATTGTGATCAAAAGAGAAGATACAAAAAGAGTGTCTTAGTGAGCTAGAAAGATCTATCATTGAGTGTTTGCACTCATAAGTTGTATTCTTCTATTGATTTTATAGTGAAATCTAGCCAGTAGGCTATCAGTACGGGAGGGTGGACGTAAGCTTAATCTAAGCCGAATCACTATAAGATTCATGTGCAATTTTTTCTTCCCTTTAACTCTTTTAGAGTCTGTTGCACTTATGAGTTATTGCAAAAGTCTAGTGTCTCACAAAACTAATTCGGATCCTCATCTAAACTTTGCAAGTAACTTATTTTATTCCGTGATTATTTGTCCAAATTTCTTTTAAACACCTATTCATCCTTCTTTAGGTGTTAGTTGTAGCTACATCACAATTAAAGTTGCCAAACAAATTTGCTAAAGACACATCAATTGAGATGTTTCCAAACTCCATTTGATTGTTACCATGTCACTTAGACTTTGGGGAGTATATTAGAGATATTGTGACATTATGTTTGGTATCTTGTCTTGATCAGTATTTATTTTAAATATGAAGGGAGGATCATCAATGCCTTTGTATATCAATGATAGTTTGGAGAAGGGAAATTCCTGGAAAAAAAAAATCTTAAATTTATTGCAATTGTGCCAGCTCAGTTATAAATATTTTGTTTTGGTCAAATAAGTCTTAATCCTTTTGTATTTATGCCAATTCAATCTATTTGACTAATTTTGGCCGATCAACACCGACATTGACAATGGTTGCTTTATAAAGCACCATCGATGCTGATATAGACATTTTTTAATAATATTTTAATATTTTTTCTTCCATTCCTTCTTAATCTAGCTATTCATTGGCTTAGCAATTGGTTAAAGACAGGGCCAACAAGGGATCTTGTTAGCCTTGGGGGCAAGCCTCGCCTAGCCCTTTGCATGACTCAAGCCCTTGCTAGAGGCCACTCGTGAGGCTAGTGAGCATGGCTTGGGCAAGGTCAAAGGTTATGACCTTGCGGTCTTCGGCGAAGGTGGGCGAGGGATGACCTTGTCGGACCTGGTGAGGTCAAGTCTTACCCATGGCCCACCCTAGGAGCTGGGCGAGGCATGACCTCGCTTGATCTAGTGAGGTTGAGCCTCATGCAACCATAGTGAGGTCCTTCGTTGGCCTTGCCTTTAGCTAGTTGCCCCTAGCAACTAGTTGGAGGAAGAAGGAAAGAAAGTAGAAAAAGGAAAGAGAAAGAAACGGAAAAAAAATATTGAAAATATTTTTTAAAATTGTCAACGTTGGCCCTAAAAACACCACGTAAGATGGTTGGCACCTATGTCAGCTCCAATTGGTCAAAATTGGTAAGATAGATTTAATTAGTACAAATGCAAAATGTCTAAGACTTATTTGGCAAAAAAAATATTTATGATTGAATTGACATTATTGTAATAAGTTTAGAACTTTTTTGATAATTTTCCCGTTTGAAGATGTAATTTTGTTAGAAGTCTTTTGATAGAGACTAAAAATACTCTTGTATTTCTTACCAATGAAATATACAAAAGTTACATATTTCTATTTTTTTGCAAAATTTAACTTATGTATTCCCCAAGTACTCCTTATCTTAGTTATCTTACCGTACTCTCCCTTAGTATTATAGGCTATAGCTCATTTTGATTCCTCTAATATTGTGATATTGATTTCATTATTTGCCGTGCCTTATTTCTAAATGACATACTAGGGTGCGGGACATGACATAAATGAACAAATAGAGGGGAAATTACTCAAAAAGTCTTAGACCTATTGTATTTATACGAATTCAGTCTTAAATCTTTCAATTTAGTCAGTTGAGTCTTATATCTTTTGACAATTCATCTCGCCAATTTTAATCGAAAATCTCTGGTATGGATGTTGTCCTACATGGCATCACAGGCACTAATGTGGACAATTTTGTAATTTTTCATTATTTATTTAAATTTTTGTTTTTTTTTTTTTCGTTATTCCTCTACCAATCACCGAGCCTTGGCAATGACCAGTGACAATTGGCAAGGGTCGCTCTTCTTTGCTTCGGGTGCTTGCCCTTGCTAGCTTTGGGTGAGGCTTGACCTCATTGGATTTGGCGAGGGCAAGCCTCTCTCGAGGTTGGCGAGGTTGCCCCTTGCAAGATCCTAGTGAGGTTGAGTCTTACCTAAAGTTGGTGAGGTTGGTCTTCACTAGATCTAGGTGAAAGTCATCACCTTGAGTCAGTTGTCGGCCATCACCGAGAGTTAGCACCTAATGAGAATGAATGAAAAATATATATATATATATATATATATAGAAAAAAGGAAAATTATTAAAATTTCTAGTGTCCACATTTGCCATTTCCAATCTAATTAATTAAATGGATTACATCGGTAAATTTTCAAAAAGTTTAGAATTAAATTAATCAAATTAAAAATGTTTAAGACTTAGGTTTACTATTCTTTTGGTAATCTTCCCAATGAATAGACACGGAACAAAACAAAAAAATGAAAGGACACTACAGGGGGGAAAAAAGAAGGCCGAGAAAAAGTTTTGACATGTTTGGACTGAGCTAACTTCTCAGGAGACAGTCCCACCTGAACATCACCTGACGCTTCAAAATTCGATCAACGTGGTCCGTTGTGCATCGGTCTTCTTTCGTTGAGTTGGACACCATTAACAGACATCTCCCTTCCATTAGTCTCTAACCTCCATTATTCACTTCCAAAGCATCTGAAGACGTCGTTTCAATATCGAGACTTTGCTGTTTGCTCCGCGTAGGTCCACAGCTGTCACCTTTGGAAGATATATAGGAGGTACGCGCAACTTGAGGATAGGGTTCTTGTACGTGTGTCTGTGTAGGCTCGAGCTCATGTTGCTGTAAGTATAGAGAGAAGCTTTCCCCACAAGCTTACCTTCCCAAGCCTGCCTTTTTATGTAGTCCAATACCATATGAAACTGACTGAATCGTATATCTCTGCCAACCATTTTCTTGCCAAAGGGTTTTTTCCAGATGAATCAATCCTATTATTGGCCAAGAAGAAGGAGGAGGAAAAGAAAGATGAACTAATGCCTATTATTTCCCCCTTTCTCCTCTTTTTGATAGTCAATGTTCAATTATAGTTTGCCTTCCGGCGATTGATAATATTGAGATAAGTGATGGTCAGCTCAGCATGACTTCATGTTAGCCAATTAATTCACTTTAATGGTTATGATCCGGGCAAAAATTACCGCAGATTCCTAGTTCTATTTAATAATTCACATGCACTAGCGAAGGAGGCCTGGTTATTTGGAGGTCCATGAAACACTAGAGAACCTCATGAATCGATTAAATTTTTTTAGGATGTGGTTCATGCTCTTCATCGATTAATTGGCATAGGGTCTCGTTCCTGATGAATGGGTAGGGATCACGGAGGCAACGCCCCCAAGCTGCCAAATAGCTTTTATAGTTTAAGTACATATTTTATTGGTAGTTTGGATTTAGGCTCTTGAATATCTACTAAGTATATATAATTTCTTTTATTGTAATTGACAAATGTATTATAGACATGCGACATACTAATTATAATGAAATCTCTCATTGAATTTAGCCCTAGTTTAAGGGTGAATCAAGACAAAATATTGTGTTTCGTATTTTCAAGCGACCTTCAATTCTTGAGTTAGAAATCATTGGGCCTTAACGTCCCATACAACCATACCATTTTTTGAAATTACACAATAAAATAGAGAAGTGTCTCTGTCCACACTTGCAAAGGTACCCTCCAAAAAGTCAAAACCTTTGTTGAATATCTATCTCAAAGATAATAATTCATCACGGCACAAAGGACTGAAGATATTTCGTTGTTCAGAGAGAATGTTTTATTCCAATACTAAAGCCTGGCAACATTTGTAAATTTGCTCTCTTTATATGGTAGAGTAGCAAACCACAAGTAGTTCCTGCTAAATCATACAATCCCACAGCTTATCGTATGATAGGCTGGCATATCCATACACATAAACTCAGCATGAAAGATTAAAAAGGAATACGATGCTCATAGCCAAAGCTAACTGGTACACAAATGGAGAGGCTGATTTCTGCTATATGGACTAAGAGTCATTAAGCTCGTGCCGCTGCCAGCAAAGGAGGATGGTGAGACATCGCCGGAGAATGTAAAACCTCGCCTTCTGCTCCCTGACCTGCCTGCTGCATCTCCGGCCAAATGACCTGCACCCGCTCGCCACACGCCTCTCGCAAAAACTCCGCTCCTCCTCCCCCTCCATCTCTTTGCGCATAGCGATTACTCCTCCTTGATTCCTTCTATAGAGAGAGAGAGAGAGAGAGAGAGAGAGAGAGAGAGAGAGAGAAAGAGAGAGATTCTTTTTAGTTTTGATTCATGAAGATAGACGCTTTCTAAGGCTTTATATAAGTGCGGTTAAAAAGACCTTGATAATGATATGTCGTCATGTCCTCTTGATGGATCGTGTTATGCTTAATTTCCATTTATATTTCTCAAACTACATGAGAGATGATTGAAATTATGGTTTAGTCCTTGGAGGTCCCTGCAACATGAAATGATTCTTTACTTGATTAAACTTGTTTTTATATGCTTCTGAAACATGAAAACATCGTTTAGGATTCTCTAATAGCTTATAAATTTTGATCAACGTGGTCCATTGTACACTAGGAGAAGCATTGAGTAATACAAATTCAGGCTATGAACCAACCACGACTATGTTCTCATTCACAACATATTAGAGCCGGGAGTTTTAGTACTAGTCTGAAATTGAATCACCAAATCAAGCTATTCACTGATAGATATGAGAGAAATAATTGAGCTGGGATGAAAGCGGATTGGACTCAAATAATGGAGTTCCTGTCTCTTCCTGATCCTAACGGGACTTAAAATAGGGTTTGCGACTAATTTGGATATCCAATTGGTAACATGAAGGATTTTCATAGTCTAACAGTTTTTGGACTATTGTAAAAGTAATGACATCAAATTCTTGAAGAAAGTAGACTTCACGACAATTTCTAATTATTTGTTATTTATATTTTTGTAACCCTGAGCAGGCTAATAATCTTATAGTGGGATTAAGGATGGTCACGTAAGTATTTCTCTAACATGAACCTTGAACTTGATAAATTTAGTTTATTTTTAAAAAAATAAAAATTGTAAGGTTATAAGTCCTGCATAGAAATGATTATAATCTAATATTTCTCACAACAGCTATTATTCGGAGCTTAACTTCCTATTTCAAGATGGTTAAATTACAGAATTTCCAGCTCTTTGATCTTCTACTTTTACAGTCTTCAATTTTGCGACTCTCTAGAGTTTTTTAATCGTAGATTTACAATACGTAGGCTTCAAATGACACACTGTTATTGCAAACCTAAGGTATATATCATACGTTTATCTTGAGAGAATTTGTTTATGAAAAACTATAATGGCAAGTTATGAGTACCCGGCCGGTACCCTACTACTTTAGTTAAGATATTATGTCAAGCTCATGATGGGTTTTGGATGAATGTGTGGGGAAAATTATCAGAAATTTTTTAAATCTATTGTAATTATACTAATTAGTCATAAACTTATTTTCTTGGCTAATTAAGTCTTAAACATTTTATAATTGTGCCAAATTTGGCCGATCGGCACTGACAAGTAGCAGTGACGTAAATAATGTTTTAATAATATATATTTTATCTCCTTCCTCCTTTTTCCTTTGGATGTTCGTTGAACAGAAATGACTAGTGACATGAGCCTTCGTCGGATCTAGGTGAGGGCAAGCTCACCCAAACCTTGTCATTGTCTAGGAGAGCTAACCCTTGCCCAGCGACGGTGAGGTTGAGCTTGCCAAGCTGCTGACAAGCTTCGGTTTGGTGACCAACCAGAGGAAGACAAAGGACAAAAAAGAGATAGGAAAAATAAATAATAAATAATAAATAATATTTTTTAAAAAATAAAAGAAAATATTATTAAAATTATCTACATCAGTATCAACTGCACAGCTGACATACACATCAGTGCCAACAGACCAAATTTGACTGAATAGATTGAATTGATACAATTATAAAATGTTTAAAACTTAACTGGCCAAGAAAATAGGTTTATGAGTTGCAATATATTTAGGACATTTTTAGTAATTCTGCCCGAGCTGGAGAGATCCTTGAAAGTTAACAAGACAGGCTTGGGACTAAGTCAAGCGGCCGAAGCTGTTCCGCTTTCATCTCCGACATTTATTAGATTGTCACAAAGAAAATTTCCTATCTATATGGAATAACACCTCGGACGACTATATCCATGACTATATCCATTTGTTATTTTATCCATCGAAAATGAAGTACCGAGGAAGGCTTCAAACCTTTTCCGTCTCTACTCGTGCTTTTGTCTTTTGCTATATATCATGGGTTCGTCACAAATCGTTTGACTGAGTCCATCATGGCTTCAATTTTCCGGTTTGTTCACATTGAACAGCACAGCGATGAACAAACGGACAACGTCGTAACTCTTAACAACAAAAAGGTCGAAGATTTAGAAGTTAACACAAGGCAATGGACAAAAACACTTGCCATCTAAAGAACTCATTTCAAGATATAAGGTATGTACTTCTTCAAATTAAACGCTTAATCGTATTGATTCCCAAGGGTATACTTTTTCAAATTAAATTAAAATATCAAAAAGTAAGATATAATAACGTTGTGTCCAAATTTTCAGCAAATCACTTGCGTTGAGACCTTCAACTGGGTCAAAGAATTACCTTATCTAAAGTAAACACACATCAACCAAAGTAAGTATTTTATATAAAGTTTCCCTAATATAATGCCCTCAGCACTTCTCATCTGGATTGTTTCCCACATAGAGCTTTCTAGCCACGAAGAGTTAGACGATATTGAGCATGGAAACCCTTTCTACTACACATAACAGAGCTACCGAACCACATAGATCATGATTGTGTTATAAAGATAAATAAACATAACATTTGAGCTCTTTTCTACTATATGAACTTATAAGACTGTCCGGAAGCAGTTGATTACTGAATTGAATGCGGATCATCACATGCACAGACGGTAAATAGCGTTCACATGCATTGTCCTTGATATTAGATTAGATGGAGGAGGTGGTCTTGAAACTCACTGAAGCCCAATAAGGTTTTATCTGGGCCGGCTCTCCAACGGCTTTTAGCGTGTGCTGCACTATCATTGGCCCATTAAAGTTGCTCTTTAGCCTATGCGCCGAAGGAGAAGACTGATGTAACTCGACGATGGATGAAGATGCTCTACCTCGCACGACTCTTTCGTCAGTGTTTCCATGGCCCATCAAAGCACCATTTTGAAGGTCGACGTCCGCGAGATGTATATACATTTGCTCGACACACTGGGTGGTCGGTCAGGTTAGTAAGTGTCGGAACTAAGGGCGTCCAGGTTCAAGTCCCGCCACGACCAAAAAGGGGAAAAAAAGAAGCAAAGCATGTACTTTTTTATGTTCACCTCAATGGCCATGGATTTTTGTTGCATGCATTTATGATTTCAAGTTTTATATCCTACTTGGTGTGATTTCTTCAATTTGGGTTCTCCTGAAATTTCACCTGATGGTAACATTAAAAATCAAAATGAATTTAGTTGCCAAAATAAATAAATAAATAAATATGAAGAAGTTTGAATAAGTTTGTGCAACAGTTTCATGGGCACGACAAAACTCATTAAGATATGTTGAATCTCTATGATTTGGTAGGCGTAAGAAGCTCCCATTGGTGCGACGTGCATCATCAGTCCCAGAACAACACTCAATGATCCTTACATAATATAAGGTCGATTTTCTAAATAATCATTTATCAAGATGACTTTCAGCGTCCCCCATGAGACAGAGATGGTCAACTAGACTCATTTGCACCCGACATAGGGGATCGTGCGTAAAGAAACTGAGGCGATAACCTAAAGAAATCGGCACCACTTAAGCAGGCGGTATGTCGGAAATTGACCCTAAACAAATGGGAAATTGGAGACTGACGAAATAAGGGCGAAAACTGCCAAAAACAGTTGTAGACCAGCAGTAATAAGAAACGAATCAAGGGTCCGTTGGTCTAAAGCGGGACTGTTTTCGGAAAATTGCTTTCCTCTCGGTGATTTGATGATGACAAACTATTCAATTTACAAAAAACGTCCTCCATGGACCGAAAACAATAAGCTTGAATTGGGGGAAACAACAACCACTTATGATAAGAAGGAAATCACTTTTCCTAAACCACTAAACAAATGAAAACTAATCATTTTTCTTTAAAATGATTTTCATAGAAAATTGAAGTTTTCAATAGAACAAACGCATTGTAATACTCCGTTTGTTTTCTGAAAATGACTTCCAAGAATATATTTTTTGGATTTTCAGGTACTTAGTACACGAAAAATAAACCGATTAAGGAAAATGTTTTCCATCAGCAAAAAATAGGTATTCTAAAATAGTAAAAAATGATTTCCCTTTCTGAAATAGCGGAAATCATGTTCCCTCCTCTTTCTTTCACCGAAATCAAAGACCGTGCACTCCTTTTAATTATTTTTTCTTTTCTTTTTGTCTTTTTTTCACTTTTTCTAAAAAGCAAATTTTTAATTATTTTTTCCTTTTCTTTGTCTTCTTTTTCCTTCTTTCTTAGCCAGTTGGCCATGACAACAACCGGCGACAACCACAAGCGAGGGACGACTTCGCTGGAGGCCGATGAGCTTGACCTCACTTATGGTTGGTGGCTGACGATTGGTCAAAGAAGAAAGGAAAAGAAAAAAAATTAAAAAGAAAAAGAAAAAGAATCAATTTGTAAAAAAAGACAAATAAAAAAATAAAATTATTAGAAGGAGTGCATGGAAAAGAATCTATTGAGAAAATCTCTTAATATATTTTGAAGATGACAAAGCTATCTAGTATCTATCTTGAATTTGATAAATCACATAATAGCGCTACCCATGAAGAGAAGGTTATGCCGTTCTTATATATACTTAGACTCTAAATATTGTTGATTTAATATAGTGACTAAAGTTTTGGATAGTTACCTCGTTGATGTTGCTGAATGGTTATGATCAAAGCAACAGTATAGATATCGACAAAGTTTGTATGTGAATATCATCATAACATAAAATGGTTTTAGAGTCTACTAGAGCCGGATATCATAAGATTTACATGTATATATACATTCAGATGCAAGCTCCATTCATTACAATGTCACAGCTAGTGATCTAGCTAATATTTCCATTTTAGAAAGTAATCATTAATCGTCAATCTTAAGGATAGTTTTGCAATGAAATCTTTTATACAAGACATCCCATTGCAAAACTATCAGGATTGATTGACAACCGTTACAAAGACAAGTTACTTTATTTAATTGAAGAACTATACTTACAAAAATTGAAGATTTGCTTGTATGAATGATCAAATCAATGGGGATTCAAATCTTATCTCTCAACGGTCACTCAATCTTCTTGTTACATTCCGTCCTGTAGTTGATTGGGGATTGATCCTCTAAAGAATGTCCAATGTTTAGTTTGGAAGTGGAGGAGTAGAAAGGAGACTAAAATGTTGAACAGACATAGAAGGATATCAAGAATACAAATTCCAAATTTACAAGAGAGCTTCAAACTTACATACTTGTCTTTTGGGAGTTACAAATTGTAAGCAATTGAATGAGATAGTGAAACCTATCATATACTCAGCATTATCACTTATGGTCGTAACATTTACTAATTAGTGAAATTCAGTCAGTAAGCTGTTAGTGTAAGAGAGTGGACGTAGCTTACTCTAAATCGAACCACTATATATTATGTGTGCAATTTTCATTATCTCTCAACTCTTGTTCAAAATCTTTATAGAGTTTTGTGAATAAGCTATCAAGTGCATCATTTTAGACTCAAACTTCAACCTAGTTTGACAATATTAATCTTGATAGTTTTATTTATGCATTAATTTGTCAAGAGTTCTTTAAATCATCTATTTACCCCCCTTTCAATGATATTACTAGCTACAACAAAATCAAATTAGATTTTTCATACCAAATGGCGCCAAATATTTTCTAGTTCATTTTAAGTTTCAGCTGAATATTGGAAAATAATTCATTTTCCTAAAACATGACTTCTTAGAAAACATTATTTAGAAATGTTACATTTTCACAAAACAATTGGAGCTTAAGATCCTTTTCATTTTAGGGTAAATTGACATCTTCCATTTACGCTCATTCAAACGGTGACTTTAAAGGTGGTTCATCATAAATCACCCGTCACTGTCTTATTTTCTTCGAAATTCCATTTCAATCACCCATCAGCGTGGTCTCTCTAGCTTACTAAAGTCGCGGCACGCCTCCAACGCCAGGCATCTTCATCCACCATCGCTCCCTCCTCTCTCTCTCTCTCTCTCTCTCTCTCTCTCTCTCTCTCTCTCTCTCTCTCTAAACAAGAACGACAGAAATCAACGCTAGAGACCGAAACTAAGTTCTTTCATGGTTGTTCATGGAGGCCAATGCCTATCCAAAATTGCATCAGCAATAGGTCTTACATGTAAGGGTCCCGTACCCATGAGGTTAATGCCAGCAAAAGACCATTAGCGACCTCCTATTTCAGGTCATCCATTGTCGCAGGTGGTGATGCTTGTGTGCGCGTGCAACACCATCAAAATGCCGAGTTCAGGCATGGAGCTAGATCAGGGAAAGTAACTTAATCGCGTGTAGGTGCGATGCTTAAGCGTGACATGCAACGCTTAGTTCAACCTACTGGTCATCTTCTAATACCTCCAGCTGAATGTGAACACCATATCCGAGAACCTGACCAAAAGAAAACATCATAGAAGAGATAATAATAAATATAACCATAGCATGTGAAAGGGCAGAAGATCTTGTTGAGATTTAGTACCAGGGAGAGATTCCTAGTATTCGTTTCAGCGCACATGCATGGGAATCAAGGCCTAAGAAGAAGGCTTTTTCTTTCCAAGCGATAATCAAAAAAACGAACACGACAACCGGTTGAATTTGAGTAATACTCTATGAATCCAAGAGTTGGCAAAGTTTGTTTGTTTGTTTGTTTTTTGTTTTGGCGGGCGCGGGGGGGGGGGGGGGGGGGGGAGGTGGTTAAAGAATATCTAGCCAAGGAACCGGAGGTCATTTGTTTATGTCGCACCAGTGCGTGTGTTAGAGCCATCTGCATGGATTAAAAATCTAGGCTTAACTAAGTCATGGAGGGATAATTACCAAAAGAGTCATAAATCTATGGATGTCAATTCAATTCTAAACTTTTAATTTGACAAAGTTAGTCATAAACATTTTCATGATTTGCTAATGTGGTTCTTTTGATCAATTTTTGTCAAAAATCACTAACACGATGTCGGCTATTTTATGTGACATAATCAACACTAACTTGAATAATTTTCGTATTTTTAAAAAGATTTTCTGAATTTTTATAAATTTTTATTTTTTATTTCATGGTTGGCTAGTGAGGGTTGCTGGCGCCAAGCAATGGCTAGCGAGGGTCCTGGGCTTGCTAGCCAATAGTGGAAAAAGAAAAGAAAAAAAAATTGTTAAAAAATCAAAAAATATTCTAAAATTCAGAAAATTTTAAAAAGTTGAAAAAAAAAATATTAATATCAGTGTCGCTTGTGCAATATATTATGCCATGTAAGACGGTTGGTATTCACATAAGTGATTACTAGCCAAAATTAGTCGGATGACTATATTGACGAATCGTCAATAAGTTCAGGAATTTTTCGGTAATTATCCTATGGTTTTGTGAGTCGCAAAGGCGACAAAACACCATGTGGGGCAATGACATAGGACTTGATAGACAAATTTCATGCTTGTGAGATGATTAATCCACTTGTTTTTTTTTTTCTTTTAATTAGTCGATTGTTATTACCAGCCAATGATAACATAAATGGCATACATAGTTTCTTTTTTTTTTTTGGTCATAATGACATACATAGTTGGATCAATGGATCTTCACTGGGGTCGGGGTGGGCTGTGCCTGTAAACGAACCGAGCAATCTTTCTAATGAACTTGAACTGGACTCGGAAGGCTTTTGAACTTGGCTTGATTCATCTCGATTTTGCGCAGCTCAAGTACTTAATGTAAATTGTGCTGGAGCTTGAAAAGAGTACACTTGAGTAGCTCACAAGCTTAATTGGATTGAAGAGCTTTTACATATTGATATCATATATAAACTTAAAAGAATTCCTAATTTTTAAGGGGGGAAAAGCATTTATATTCCAACTAATTAACCTCATGCTTTTATAAAAACTTTATTGATCAAGTCGTGTTTGAGCAAGAACCATGTGGGGCTCAACGCTGATCGAAATTAAGTATCAAAGTATCATAATTGCTCTGAGTCTAGCATAAACTTTGTCAAGACGACGCGTCTCTTTTATATCCTTAGGTGGCCGCTAGCCCCGAGATCCCAACATGTTTAAGTATATTTTTTCTATCGATGTGTTGAACTTTGATTTTGTTCTTTAAAAACAAAAATCTCTCACCTTTTCTACCCTTGCCTATTGGTGTTTTGCTCTTTAGAGGTTCGATTCCTATCTTCTTCATCACGCTTGCCTAGCTAATTGACGAGAAGAAAGGGGAAGATGACTTAATTTCTTTCCTTTATGTTTCAGACTATTATTTTCTGAATGCATCTTATTCTATCCATAAAGTTAGGCGAGTACCGCATGAAAGCAGAGCTTACCCACACAAAGAGGGCTTCACTTTCACTAAGACAATTACTCCACATATAATCCGTCATTTGAATTTCTTGTAATCACTAATCATCAATATCATCCATTGTAACACGCCAAGAATTTAGGTTGGCAACATCAGATGCTTCATGCTAACACATTAAAGGAACATAATCTCAACGTGGGAAAACATCATCTGCACCGATGCGGATCTCAAGAAACACAATTTAGCAGAAAAAAAACAGCAACCTAATTTAAATTTCATGTCGATACATAAATGAAAAACTAACCACCTGTAAAATTACTTGTCCATATGCTCCGGGGGTACCGTTTGGATATATGCTGCTATATAATATACAATTTGAAGATACTGTGTCTTGGAAATTTCATTTTTGTTTCTAAATTGTAAACATTACTGTCAACTCTGCATTGGCCATGCAGTTAATAACCAGCCAAAGTTTCTCGGCACCGAATCCAATGGATGCACGTGCACACCATCATTAATACTAAGTACTCTTTGTTTGGTCGAATTAAGGCTAAGTACTTCAATTAACAAATATTATGCTTAAAAACAGCCCACCGTTTTGATGCAAAGCCTCATTCTCGAGAACAATACCGCTCTTAGCAATGTTTAGGTCAGGGTTAAGGACAAAGTTAAAAAAAACAAAAAAAAAAAAAAAATCGTGCAATCTTGATTAGCGAAAAAATGAATAAACTTCTTAATTGAAGAAAATGGCGGTTAGTGATTAGAATATCAATGAAGTATCCGGGAAATTAATAGTAGGCATGGTTATAATGCATTTACCGACCTCAAATAATATATTCGTACCTTTCCACTCGAGCAATCAGTCATCATAATCGAATCAGTTTATATCTCGTGAGATCTAATCAGTGCCACGATATCGTATGGTGGCCGACAATGAGCCGATGATCACATGAGCTTATCAATAAGTTCACCACATAGCCCATGTGAGATCATTACAACGAGATTGACAATTTATTTGAAAGCACTAATCTAACGGAGATTGAAGGTAATTTAATTTGGCGATTAGTGAAATCATCACCCCTTGAATTGATTGATTGGTCTTAACCCCATGATCTCCAGAGGAAGTCCCCCAATTAGTTGATTGATACTCTTGCGTATGCTTATATCCCTATTTTGTCGTGTCCCTAAACTTTATTAGTTAAGCAAATTTCCTTTGGTCCTCCAATCTTTCTTTCTTTCCTTTTTTTTTTTTTTTTTTGCTTTTTCTTTGGAAAAGAAAAAAAATTGTAAACGTTCCTAAGTACAGACGAAAAGGAGATTCCTGATTAGGTGAGTCCAAAATCATGCGAAGGGACGTTAGTGTGGTACTAGGTTGTTGGCCATTAATAGGGCATGGCTACGTCGTTCATGGTATGGCAGGCCCACAAGACTAATTATTTCTGATCATTATTTGAATGCCCCATGCGTTTGGCCAATGAATCAGCCGTTTATTTATTGATTTTTGGCCGTTAAGCCAATTGTTTGATGGGTGATTTTTCAAATGTTTCGAAGGTATCACCTCACTAATCTACTCAACTAAACAAGATAATGATTTAATATCTTAAATTTCGTTCTTTTGTTTCAAAAGAGAGTTTGTAGTTGAAAATTCTTTGACATTGATCCAAATTATTTGTAATTATAGGTGTTTGGTTGCACATGTTTTGTATTATTGGCTACATCACGGATGCACCAAACTCTTGTTAGAGAGAGAGTTTAAGCAGCATCACTGGGAGGAGGAGCTAATGAGCTTTCTAGGCTCAACGCCATCAAAAGAAAAGGTAGCAAGACATCTGTTCTCACTCTTAAGATGGAAAAGAAGGTCAAGTAGACCGATTGATTGACCATAGATGCGAACTCCCCCACCCGTAGACAATATTGGCAACTAACCATCATGCTACAATTGGGAACAAAATTGTAGCTGTACTTTTTTGGAATTGGATGTTTTTCCTTTTAGAATGAACTATGGCCCTCAATTTGCGATCCAAACTTTATGAAGTTCTTTTAAAATTTAAATGCACACAAGTATGAGTAAATTAGATCAAGTGAAAGTTTTAGAACTCACAAGATCAAATAATTTACTCAATAAGAGCTAAGTTATTGGAGGTTCAAGTGTTTGTATTTCTTGTTGAGGGGTAAACTACTAAACGATCAAGTACCCAAGAGATTCTCATGATTGACAGTAGATAAGGATTGAATCTGACGTGTGGCCATGAATGTCTATGTCTTTGGCGGCTTATCCCCCCAATTAGCTTCTCATGTCGACATTGGCAAATTTTCTTTTCTTTTATCTTCTTATTCTTTTGAGCCTATAAAATACTTAAATATTTCAAGTAATCCGAAAAGAAATTAAATGACTTTTCAAAATCCAAAATTCCCTGTATTTTCTAATATAAGATTATGAAAATGAAATCTACTCACGTTAATTCATAGCCATAAATTTAAATGATACAATATTTAATGTCAAAAGTAAAAATTGCTTATGGTAAAAAGATAGATTTACAAAAAAAAAAAAAAAGATTCAAAAAAGATTTGGTTAGATGGTCGAACATATTTTATTTCACTTGTTTAACTTTCCACATATTGGTTATCATTACTTTAAATCAATTTTATAAATTATCTTTTGTAACTCTATTATAAATATTAGAAATCTTCTTCTTTATCGTGGCTAAAGTGAGATCTCGAGATTTACATGATTTTGGAAAGCTTTTGCTTGCAGACTTTAAAAGCTATAAAGAAACATTTCAAAAGTCAGCCTCACCTCAAAAGCCACACCAAACTAAAAGCCAAGATCAAACCTCGGGAGGATCCAACGTGCGTACATATATTTTTATGTGACAATATAGGCCATCGAGATAAATAAATCCCTAGCCAATAAATACTTTCGCTAATTCTATTAGTCAAGTAGAACGTGAGTCAAAATCCAGATAAGTAGTCTAAATATAAAATTTTTGCGCTCATTGATTTAGAAGGATATTGAAACTGAAGATTCCAAAGTTGAGCGATACCTAATCATCTGTATTCAATTTACAAGTGTATGCTCTTTGAGAATTTTAGAAAGGTATACGAAATTTGTTTATTTTCTCTACCTCTCGAGTCCTTTTCACGAAATTCAGGCGCTTCCCATATTGTTTACATTTTTTGAAGTTGGTTGCTTATGATTGAATTATTACAACGTTGTACATGTACCGAAATTAGTAGGAACCATTAAATAATGTTGGATTTTAGATGGATTTCAAGTGTTTCCACCGGATTTGACCGTTCAATTTTCCCTATATACTAAGTTCATTAAATAATTTATCATTGCTTCCTAGCTTGTAGACTCTAATGTTGTCATAAACTTATAGACACAGCGGCAGAGACGGCTTGAAGCTATTACTGAAAACCTTAATTAATCCCGCATATGAGATTAAACGAGATTAAACTAGCTAGTCACGTTACTTGTATAGCTGCCAATCACCAGATCTGACATGATAGAAAATATTTAAATGAATTATAAGCAGAGGACAAGCCAAGAAAGTGAGGAAAAGGCACCGACTGTCAGCCACATATGCTGGACATCAGTTGCTCGAGTACTTATTGGGCCACCGCGTATTAGCTGTTTATAATTTGTTATTGGCAAGAACTAGGAATCTTCATATTCCTCAGATTATATGTATGTGGTAAAAAGGGATGCTTTTATATTTTCAAATTATTAGGGAGCAGCTCAGTCGTTGACAAATTCTAACCTACGCCACCAATGTCAGGGACCCCTTTTTAAAAAGTTGGCAAGTGTGATAAATAAAAACGGTGACTAAATCAAAAGGTGAATTCGCAAAACATATATTATATATTATATCGGTACGATGGTACATAGATTGATTGAGAGTTGGTTACCTGAAAGGATCAAATCTAACTATTTAATAATTTTATCAGAGAAATTTTGTTAAGTTATTCAATCAAACATCAGTAATTTTGTATAATAGTTGGTAAGAAAAGGTTAATACAAATTGATAGAAGATAAGTCTTTTCTTTCTTTGTCTCAAATAACAGAAGTTGGTTGGTTGAAAATGCCTGAAACAATAGTAAATAACGTACAATCTATTGATAGTCACTCCAACTAAGGCTAATAACTTTTAAATAGAATTAGAATTAAGAAAAATAAAAGTTAATCAATAGTAAAGTTGGTAATTTAAAAAAAAAATAGAGTTGGTAAGTTAAGTCAAATAAAAGTTAGTCAATAGTAAAGTTGGTAATAAAAAAAAAAAACTTCGGTAAAACAGCTCCAATTAAATTTGGAAAGTCAATAAGGATTCATGTGTTCATACACAAGAGGTAATAAATTTATAGCGTCCCGAAGAAAAACACATGAAAATTGGGAAAAGTTAAGAAAAGTTGGTAATTTACATATTATCTAAAAGACTTGGTAATTTCATAAACGTTTCGGCAAATTACAGGCAAGTTTCCGGGAGATCATGCGACGGTAATTCTTTCTACTAAATATCTCTACACTTGGCAAGTCTTTCGAAATTTATCGGCCCGGAAAGAAATCCGTCTTGACATGACGCCAGATTCCAGGAGAATTAGGCGAGTAATCTGTGAACTTGTCCAAAATTTTCTAATCATTAGTCTGTTGACAACCGCTAATCTCGATGGCTAACATGGAGTGGAATGACGGTTTTGAGGCGGCGGCGGAGGTCAGTAATGACGTTCGGGTCCCTCACATGGACGGGATGGCTTATCTTCTTATCTTTAAAGATGCCATCTTATCAGCCGTGTGATTAAGACTTTGATTTATTCTGTAACTTCTTTTTAAAGTACACATAGTGGAGTTGTGGCCTAATTTAAATACAACTAGGACCCCAAATCTCCTTTAAATATCCACGGCAGCAATATTTTCGAATTCCAATTTACGCTTCAGGCATTTTCTTTAGGGGTATACACTAATGAAACTTTTCATTATGTTGAAATTTCTAGTTTATATATCATGCTTTTCTTTGTGATAAATGTCCAAAAAGTTATAAATTAATTGAACGACAATCAATTCAGTTTTAAACCTTTTAATTGTGTCGTTTAGTCCTAAACCTATTATTTGGATAACTGGCTGAAAGGATTACATAAACTAATCATTAAAGGGATTATGATTAAATTAGTTAATCATCAAAATGTTTAGGATTAAGTTAGTACAATAAAAAAGTTTAGGACTGAATTAACAAATCATCAAAAAGTTTGAGACTAAATTAGCACATTACCGTATAATATGTTTGAGAATTTTTCCTTATTTTTCTTTTATCATCCAAATGCACAAATCTAAAACATCCTATAAACCTTATGAATCGATTGAGTTTGGGCCTTTGGCCTACCCAAGTGGCTGTGATATTAGGTGATGACTTGGAGCGAATTATGATAGCACATTCTTTTATGTTCCTTAAGCTTAAGTGCTTTGCGTATTTCTTTATTTTTTGTCGTATCCACGAAAATAACCGAGTCAACAAAATAGGATGTGAATCTAGTGTCTCCAACTTCATAGGAGTTCTGACCCATAATCCTCCGTTCTTGTCTTCGCAGGGCGAAGCCAATATTGTCACCTCGAGAATAAATCTACTCACTTTCTGTTAGCATTCTCGGCCATTGGTTGAGTTTTGGTCACGTTGAATATTTTAATATTAAAACAACGCATTTATTAAATAGTAAGTTTTTTGAAACAGTTTTCACAAAAATTTCATACGACATGAGAGCGAACAAAAGTTTAACCTACATGGCTTGAGTATTTCATTTGTTTCCTATATGATAGCTTCAACTTTAGAGTAATTGATAAGGATCTTGCGAAATTTTACTTGACCTTTTAAGTCGCTATTTTCCTAATCTATTTTATATTTACACAGTTCGGGTTTTAGGTCAAAATCTGACTTATGTTTTAGAGGAGCATACAAATATTTGAATATTAAAATACCACTTCACATGATCATCATCTCTTGTTGTACCAACACAAATTGTGACCATAATTACCAGAAGCAGACAAAAATAATTGCAAGTGAGATGAATTTCGTAGGTTTCTCGGGAAAAGAATCACGACCCACAAGCAAGAGTTTCATTCTCACAAGCCCTAAAGAAAAGGAAAGAAAAGAGAAGAGAAAAGAAAAGAAAAGAAAAGAAAAGAAAAAACAGTCAATGACGTCTTGTCTATATAAGAGCCCTCCTTCCATACTCTTCTTTACTTGACCTCTTCATGTGTCTCAGCTCTCTCTTAGATTCCTCGCCGTCCTCCTCCTTCTTTTTTCCACTTTTCTCCAACGGAAGGGGAAAATGACACCAATCTTGATGATCCAGAGGAAAAGATCTTTTATCTTCATCTATTCTCTCCGCTTTTGCACATCCTAGATCCTACGAATTCCATCATCTGTTTCGAAGATAATCTCTCTCTCTGTCTATTTTTCTTGGGGATTTTTTTTTTTTTGGGGGGAGAGCATCGGGCCGCCTGTTAGGGCTAGCTCAAGTCGCTTCACTTTCTAATGGTCCAAGGATTAGATGCCATTTTTTTTTTTTTTTTGGAAGGGAAAAAGGGATTTTGTGCTGTTAATCGTACATACAAGATTGGCAAATCTAGAGACTCTGCCATGGAGACCATATTTCGGTTTGCTGTGCTTGTTCAAATTCTTTAAACAAAGGCTACCCGTCCTCCAAGCCAGGATTCCGACCGGCGACAAGGAGGTGCGCACGCAAAGTTATTTTTTGCAGGTGCAGCATCATTAAGATTCACATCGATCCAATTGCCACGGGGCGGCTTGTGTAGATCGTTTGTTCTTGGCGCTTTGTGCAATTTGCTGATGGTGAGAATCTTGATGATGCTGCATCAGCAATACATGACTATATCCCACAGTTCAAGAAGCTGATTATCTGTTTGGATAGTTCAAGAAGCTGCTCGGTGATTGCGGAAAGTGGACGAGGTTAGCTTTTCTTCAGCTCCGGTACCACAATTTTAGGTTTTTGATTCCCATCTCTCTCTCTCTCTCTCTCTCTCTCTCTCTCTCTTCCTGAGGTTTGCTGGGCTTTGAATTTCTTCCAAATTACAGGGGAGGGGACTTTCAGAAGTATGAACAAGAGCATATTTTGATGTCAGCATTGGTGACAGTTTTCCTTCCTTTTTCCCCAATTTTTTCTCCGACTAACTGATAGGAAGATACATAATACCTGTTGGCTTATTTCGATGTCAGCAACGGTGACAGTTTTCCTTCCTTTTTCCCCAATTTTTGCTCTGATCAAATGATTGGAAGATGCATATTACCTGTTGGCTTATTTTGATGTCAGCAACCGCAACAGTTTTCCTTCCTTTTCCCCAATATTTGCTCTGATTAAATGATATGAAGGTACATACTACCTGTAGGCTTATGCTTTGTGGAGTTTCTGCCATGAATTCCATCGACTGCCATGACTGAATTAGGGTTTCTTTTCTTCCTTTTAAAGTTTCTAGGCAAATCCAAAAGGATTATTCCTCAGGTAAAAAGTTTAGACGCCCTCCCAAACAATTTTCTCATATTAGAGCCTGAAAAGCCTGTATTATCTGAGTGTTTAGCTTCTTATTACACTTAATTGTCATAATCTTACTACGACTTGTAAGATGCAGTTATATGAGCACTCATGGTGACACTCTAGGTGTGATACTATGACAATGGAGTTCAGATTGAAAAACAGTTTTATAAGGCCTTCGACTCAGAGGAAGGATTGGATAAGAGGTTTGTTCTGGAGAAAGAGCGATGCATTTGCTCTCAGAGATGGTCAGGTCCCCTATGTGTAGAATGTGTTTACGGCAATTCTCTCTTTTGGCAGGGGGTATTTTATGTTGATTTTGTTGCGCCAGATGAAGTCCACTTTTGATGTTCTATCGGAGACTTGAGGCCAAGTCATTCAGTCCCAGTGGAACTATCTCGGAGAGACCATGTCAAAAATCAAACGGGAGACCACGTAAAACATCTCAGGTTCCACCTCTACCGACAGATGGAGAATAAGAACCCTAGAAGTTGGATGCTTTTCATTAAGGTCAAATAGAGTTTGAGACGGAAGAATCGTATGGATGTAGCAAAGATTTGCCTGCTCATACATCAACCAGAATCTTCATTCATATGTAGAATTCGTCGATGTATACTTTTTCCTGTAAAAGTCGGTTCTTTACATGATTGAAACATGCTTATGTACTGTAATCGAAGTGTCCCAGTTGCTGAAGGTTGGATAAGAAATCCAGGTTGTACCTGTTACACCTGGTAACTTTTGTTGAGTAAAAACACATTTGAATCGACCATCAATAAATGTATCATTTGATACGAAGTGTTCACTTAAGATGGACATGACTTTATTGAATTGCATTGGTTCCCTAGTGCTAAATTTTTCCATGCACAGGCATACTCAGCATGAAGACAGATGCTCTCTTGCATAATATCACCCAGATGGAGTTATTGTTCAACCTGGTAAATTTTGAATTTCAAACTAAATCAAGTGATTTCAATCAGAATTCATTTGTCACCCAGCTTAAATGATGATTGATATCAGTAATCGTGCTTAATTTGTTTCAACAAAGATAGTGGGAGGTTAAAATGTAATAGGAGATGATGTTTAATCGTTATAAAAGATTAAGCGATAATTCTATATTTAAAGTATTATAACACTCCCTCTCGCAAATAGATTGGACTTTGTCATAGGACTAATATGTGGGAATAAGGGGTCTGGAAAAATATCTTATTACAGTTCATGCGCAAATCTTTCATGCTTTTCTGACTACCGTAATTTATCCAGCAAGTAATATGACCAGAAAAACCGCCGCCTCTTCCACCTAAAGTACGGTGATGTCTCTTCTTCAAAAATGGAATGCAGTTGAGACTGGTTGGGTTCGACCATCCGAACGGTGGATTACTTGCTGCACCTTACATGACGTTTGGGTGCGGCGACGCCAATGAGGCCTTCTATGATAAGGCCATGACAGGAGTTTTAGGGCTAAATTCTGAAGCATCATCCCTTGCAATGATGCTTGGAAAAAAGATTCTTATATTGCGTCCGAGGAGTGAGCGGCTTGTCCCCCAATAAGAAGGAATTAGTTTAAGGGGAAGGGGCAACACTCATCGGTGACTCGACCTTGTTGGAATTTGACAAGGGCTTCTACTATGGTGGTTTGAAAGGTCTATGTTTTGCAGAAAACAAGTTTGATGTTCATGCAGGTACGTCCAAGAACACACCTCCTGGGCAAGATCGAATGCTCATAGATTCCGCGACACCATATTCTTCCCTCGTGCAAATGGCACTAGAAAGCCAAGTTAAAGCCATTTCAGGGCGGCAACCACAGTACGAGGGAATGACGAGGCTTTGGGGGATCTTTATCTGACATCCTCACACGTAAACTCACCATTCTCCCTCTCCCACGTTGAAGGCTCAACGTTGGCCACCACCCCTTGCTGGGTATTTTTCTGCACGATTGAAGTAAAACTCGAATGTCCAACCATCGCCAACTGATGCAAACACGTCTTAATCCATTATCTTGTTATGAAACCGAACCATCGCGGTAAACCTCACTTGACAGTCACAATGATTCATAAGATTCCTTGCTGAGTAAAGATACTAACAAATATTAGGGATTCCATCAATCAATCATCAACTCTAATACCACTATGGAGGTAAGCGTGAGAGAAGTCCAACACCTTGTTGATTAAGAGATCCAATAGAGAGCTTAAGATTTTAATCGGTTGACATATCTAGTTAAACCATCTTCATTTAAATGTTTAAGCCATTGAATTATGATCCAACTAGATATTATCAATCGCTTCTTTTACTCCACCTGCCTAATGTGAATCTTTGTTCCACTCCCTTGTATTGCGTGACTCGACATAGTTCAAGTTTTTCACATTTGCTGTTACCTATTTCATGGATGATAGGGAAACAAATAAATAAAAATTGAGTAATTTTGACTTTTGAAATTTAAAATTAGGATTGCAAATCATGTGTAACCTCTTTAAATAAGATAACATATTCTTCATCTAATCAAATAAAAAAAAAAAAAAACAAACATATTCTCCATTAGCCAATTCCCTCTAACTGTGACAATGTATGGGAGAGAGATTCTGACTATATCAAAATCACATGCTAAGTTATAACTTCGAATGCAAATCAACATTAAAATAAATGGGGTATATCCGATGCTTATTCCTGTAAGATTATGCGATCCGATCCTTCCTATTAGGGTTTCCTCCATGGATTGCTGGAGACGGTGGACACTACGTAGCGATCTCCTCCTCCTTTTGTTTTGCGTCCTATCAGCATCGGTTGCCTTTACTTTGTCTGCACAGTAGCAGCTGTGTCGGTACAATTCTCTGGCGTTCATCATTGTACTATGTTTCTGACCCTCTGGATGCCAAATTATACCAAATTTCCAACTGCTTCTTTCGATTTGAATCCTCGGATGCTAGATCGACTTTTAGTGGCGCAACATCGTCCTTTTATCGGCATCTTCATGTCCTCGGAGATCCAATTTCGCACTCAATATTCGGTTATATATTGAGAAAAGGAGTGGTAGAAAAAAGGTATGCGCATGGGGTCCCCACTACGTGCATGCATTATAAAGGGTACCAAACGAGGTTGGCCTAGGATGCGTCTCCCTCGGCAGATCTATATCATGGCACCAAGCCAGATGATGCTTTTAGATCGAGTGGTTGTAGGAATTAGCATCGTACGCGTCACCGCTGTCCTCAAGCATGTAGACATTTCATCTGGTCCTCCTCAAACTTCCTTCCTCGACAAGGCTCCCCCTTTAGTAAATTTGGCGAGATGTCACAAAAATCGTGATGGATTGGGTACAAACGACCAAGAGGGTTCATTAGAAACCTTCAAAGTTTTTCGAGTTTAAGTGCATATTTGATGGTTGTACATCCTTTAGTTTGTTTACTATTCTTAAATTCCTTTCAAACATTGACATATTACACGTCTAATAACTTGTTCGCTGTTTGTAAGGTCCGTCTAGTAAGATAATCCAATCCATGTTTAATAGTTAGGTCTTCCTTTCTAGAGCAAAAAATAGATACAGATGTTCCATTTTTGACAATATACCTATATTTAGAAGATATTTCATGTGCGCACTTTAAGCTATTTAGAATATATTGTCATCCGCAAAACATCATAAAGGTATTCCCAAAGCAACTCGTTGATAAAGAAAGACGCGACTGTTACTTGAATAGAAAAGACCTGGATTTGTCTGTCTCCTCCTCCATGGCGGAAGAGATGCACATCTATGAGTTGTCCTTTGCCGATGGGGCAGATGAAGGCAACGGTGGTGATTATACAAGGAGGGGCCAGGAAGGCAGCGGCTTTGCCGTGAATGGTATGACGTCGATTCCTTAGTTTGGGTGATGAAACATCAAGACTGTGACTCGGTGGTGGCGTGGACAACAATGTGCCGGTCGCAGTGGCAATAGCACCCGGGACAAAGTGCTCGGATCAAGAACCGTAAATTATGAGAGTTTTCTTCTTTTTTTTTTAATTTATTTTACGAGGAATGCCATATGGCAGATGTTGCCACATGTCACAATTTTAATGGAAGGTTAACCTCACCCACTTTTTTGCCCCAAACATAGTACTCTCTACCACAAGAACTGTATTTATGAACTCTTTTGCATGTGGTGCTAAATTAATAATTTCGTAGTTGCCTAGGATTGGCCATAACTAATTATTCCTTTTGGGTTTGGTGGGTGCCCATTTGAAATCCATCTCAAGGAGAAATACTTAAAAAAAAAAAAAAAATACATCCTTATATTTTTCTCCAACTCTACTTTGTATGCGTTATTTCTATATATGCTACTTCGCATTGAATATGAAACTACATCAGCATAAAGATGAGATTACTCTTGATCACAAATATCAAAGAAAGCTCTACTGCCCAAACCACATAAACCTCTCTTCTCTCAGCTCAAACCCTCATTTCTCTCCTACCCGTCACTCCTTGCCACTGGCCAACCCACCCGCCGCATACCACCACTCCAGCGTCATAATCGTAGGCGTAGCTGATACTTCATCATAGCTCTACACCCAACATGTGACAAATCTCTTGCCCCATCAAGATATGATATTTTTTAAGGTCGATAAAACTTGATATAATTGTTCGTGCTTTGAATTAATCTCATAATAGCTTCTTAAATACCGATCCATATTTTGAGTAGTTTAAACAACAGAAGATGTAATTATGTAACTTTACTATAATGTTTACAAAAGGAAATTTTGATATGCGGATGAGGTGAGGAGGGGATAGCGAGAATCGCACGGGACATAATAGTTCTATCGTTCCCCCTAATTCCGTGAAGGTTTGGGCCGGACGAAACGAGCTAGAAGGCCTCTCTCTTTTTCGTTTAGGGCAAGGAAAAAACGAGCTTGAAGGCCTCTATGAGGGGTACTTTTCGTATCTCTCCCTTTCTGCGACGAGAATGACCATGTAGTGTCTCGCTCATATCGTTTTGCAGCCAGGGACTCTTTGGTTATTGAATTTAATGGCCTAAGATCTTAGTCTACCATCAATTTAGAAGCTGAAAATTCTCAGATATCTCGAAAAACGTGTACTTCCTGTCACCTTTAACAAGGGCAAAATGCTGCTTTCCTCCCAAATTGAAATTTAGTAGACGACTGTTAAGCAGTTAATTATGCTCCTTCCCCTAGGTCTTGCCAAAGGCCCTAAAGGTTTGCAGAATATCCAATAGCGATTTTCCATCATTGGAAGCCACTCGAGACTGGTGATTCAGATCCACACGTCCAAATATCTTCGCACTTGGAGAAGATATTTATTTCAAGTGACTAGTTATCGTGGATAGTTGGAGAAAATTACCAAAAAAGTTATAAATCTATTACAAATTTTCTAATTAAGTCATAAATATTTTTTTACCAAGTGAGTTCTAAACCTTTTGCAATTGTGTTAATTCAATCCATCCAACTATTTATAATCACAAATGTCACGTATGTAATCTTAGTTAGCACTGGTCGGCATTGCTAGTACTGACATAGCTAGCAAAGACTCAAAACAATGTTGTTTTGAGTCGTTTTGCTTTAAAAAAAAAAAATCCCAACGGCGTCGCTTGGTTGGAGATATTAGAATTCAAAATCCTTTCTTTCCCAAATCGTCTTTGATCCAGATGAACCCTAGTTTGATTTCGTTCAAAATTCTCGCAGATCTTCTATAGATTTGATCTCATCTTGCCATTCTCATCAAGTCAAGTTGTTCGCCTGTGAATGGCCTAGGTTAGTTGAGTGTCCTTTCGCTTGACGACTTCTGGCCTAGGTTAGTTGTGTGTCCTTTCACTTGACGACTTCTGGCCTAGGTTGGTTGAGTGTCCTTTCGCTTGACGACTTCCTCCATCTTAGACTTGCTCGTCCAAATTATGAAGACCCGATACGCCCATAGTCCAGTTGTGACTCGATTCATCTGTCACAATTTGTAGTAAAAACTAGCAAGTCTTGTGGTCCCCCTTTAATTGTGTTGTCGACAAGTATTGATTGAACACAAGAAGTCTACGTGGTAATCCTGAACTCAGCGAAGAAAGGTCAAAAAGGTATATTATTGTTGTTCCAAACCGAGTTTATTGTCATTGTCTTATTTTATATAGTCCATTTGTCTCGGTTCTTCGTGTGTTGTATTATATAATACACAAATGCTGGGTTTTCTCTGAGCTTTTACGGATTGTATAATATTATGTAATACACTGAGTCTATGTTCTCTGGGCTTTCGCGCATAGTAATTCTTTATAGGCTGCAAATTGTTTTATCGACGTCTTCTAATGTGTGGTACAAGATTGACGCCATTTGCTGAGTAGGTGTTGGAAAAGCTCTAGTAATTAATCGTAACAATAAAACTGAGGCTTCCCTCTTATTATTATTACTTTTTAAGCCAAACTAAGGTTGTATAAGCAAAATTCAATAGTGCAAGGCGTATATTACACTTCTAGGGTTGGTCACAAGCTCGCTGAGGGTGAAGGTGTGGGTGCTGGTTAGAGTGAGAGTGATGGTCAGAGCGTCGGTGCGGGTGAGGGTGAGGGTGCTGGTTAGAGCGAAGGTATTGGTCACGGGCTCAGTGAGGGTGCTCGTGATGATATTGATTTAGCTAATGAGATAGTTGTTGAGCATGAGGTAGTTTAGATCTTGATGACTTGGTTGATGAAGGTGATCTACTAGCATAGAGAGTGATAATGTGGATGATGATGACGATACAAATTTTCTCGGCAATATTAGATTCTTAACTGATGATGATGATCTAGATAATGAGGAGCTTCTAGAAGCAAAGAAAAACAAGATGAAGTTCTACGGGAAGGCCACAAAGGATATAATTATAGGGTAATCATCTACAGCATTGGTACTATCCCAACCATTCGACGTGGATAGTGTAATTGATGCTCAAGCTGATTACGAGACAAAATACTACGAAACAAATATAGAAGAGAGTTTAAGATATGATGTAGAAGGAGAAGATAACGACTTTAGTAGAATAAAAATAGGTTTCCAAGTTATGGTCCTAATTGTATTGTGTCTATGTTTATTGTGGCTATGGCATTCACAAGTAATATGCAATTCAAAGATGCTTTGGAAAAGTACTTAGTAGCTAAGTGTAAAAAGATAAAATTTATACTCAGCTAAGTGTTGCACCCGTGTTTATTGTGGCTATGGCATTTGAGAGCAGTACGCAATTCAAAGATGTTTTGGAAAAGTACTTAGTAGCTAAGTGTAAAGAGATAAAATGTATGCTTAGCTGCCTATGTTTATTATGGCTATAGCATTTGAGAGCAGTACGCAATCCAAAGATGCTTTGGAAAAGTACTTAGTAGTTGAATGCAAAGAAATAAAATTTATAAAGAATTATAACAAATTTGTTGGCAAAAGAACACCCCAAATGCCAAAACTTGACACAAAAGGACACTATTTATAGGCCACCGATTAGGGTTTCAATTTTTCCAAATCGATATCCATGAAAATTCTTTTTCCAAACACAATATTCGTTTTGCCGAATGCAATATTTTCTTTTCCACTTGCCCTATCCGAAAAAAATTCATCATATCCCGGAAAATTTCAAATTCCTATTTTCACGAGATAATCTTTGATCATTAGAAAAATAGAAAAAAAAAAGGTGGGGGGGGGGGGGGAGGGGGCTTTGGCCAATTTGCTCGCTTCGTGGTCCGGCCTGCCAAGTTAAAGCTCAGAACCACTAATTCGAACCCACCTATCACCGGTTTAATAAATAAATGCAAAAAATACAAATTAAAAATAAATGCACCTAATGTATATGCTATGCAATTAATATTTTTTTAGGGATAAAATTACCCCATAATTTTTAATGGGATAAATGACTAAATGGGTCGTCAAAATTTAGATGTCAACAAGCTTCTTGTACAACATTTTTCTTTATCATGTGCTAAGAGAAATTTGAGTAATTAATTCTTTGTGCACTCGGCAAGAAGAAATAAGATTACTCCAAAACGTGCAAAAAATTTGGTTTTCATTCATAGCAACCTTCGTATTCTATCAAGAAAAAGCCCACAATATGTAGAAGGAGCGACTAAGATGTGAGATATTGGCGGAGATACATTTGACACGTTTGAAGATGTTAGGGTGCTTGAAGTTGCAAATCTTTCATTTAATGAGTCGGAGATGGGGTCTATTAAAAGAAGTAGATAATGTAAATGAATGACTTCTTATTCTATTTTATGGTGAAATGTATTGATACCTAAATTTTTCCTTTTTACTTGGGACTTAATCGCGTAGCAAATTTGGAATTAATCTAAAAAAATAAAAAGCAAATAATATGTATTAAAAAATATCATTTTTTCATTAAATTGCATCGAATATAGATATTTGGAACATTTGCATTACTAGTATTAAAAAAATAAAAATAAAAATAGTTTTTAAAATTAGAAAAAAGGCATCGGAGCGGAGTTAGGGCTAGCCTTAGCCCAGCCTCTCCTTCATTTCCCTTTTCTTTTTCTCCACCTAGGTCCGGCCCACCCACTTCTTCTTTTCCATTTTCCCCGGCCCGGCCCCCTCTTCTTCTCCTTCTCTACCGTTGGAAGCTGGCTTCCCAAAAAATGACAAAAATGAGGATGGTACAATCGATCAAGGAGGCAGGCAGCTGTCATCGTTGGAACGGAGGGGAGCACGCTCCATACGAGCACAGGGAAGCTTGCTGGAGATCTGAGGCCTCTTCGATTGAAAATGGAGAGACAGAGGGGAGAGAGGACCATGTTCACTGATACCCCGATTCACCCACCATTTTGGCCTAGCCCGGAATCTTCTTCCGTGCCTCAGAGAAGCGCCATCTCCAAGCATCACAGCGGGAGAGCACGGTTTTTCCACCGAGGAAGAAGCGTCGGCCCACCACCTTCAGGGTGCATTTTTCTGGAAAAGAAAGAAAGCAGTCCCCATCTTTTCTCCTCAAACTCACACGACCAGCCACCTCCACCATCTCCTTCCAGCTCCTCACTCCTTGGCCGTCACCTACTTCTCTTTTCCTCCAGCGACGTCTCATGACCCATTCTCACGAAAAAGAGAAAAAAAAAAAAAAGAAGCATCCTGGTCTTTCTCTCCTCTAGGCATGGTCGCCATTGAAGCCAGACATGAAACGTCGGAGCCACAGCCGATCGACGTCGCCCCCGCTGCCATTCGTTGTCGCCGTCCCTGACCTCGGTGGAATCGACTGAAGCCAGACGCGAGTTTGGAGTCACTATTCTCAACCTTCGCCGCCGCCGGCGATTGCCGCGGCTTGAGGCCGCCAAGCCAGGTAGGCCTCCGCGATTAAGTGCTCGTTCCGTCCTTTTCTTTGCCTCGTCCCGCTTGATTTCAAAAGAGCAAAGCAAGCTCGATTTCTTCAATCCTCACTCGCGTCGGACCTGAATGAATCCGTTTCTCTTAAGTTTGAAGGTTGTTCGTTGATTTCTCTTGAGTTTGGGTGTGAGCTCGACCCCCGAACAGGTCCATATTCGCTCTTTCGAATTTGTTCTCTTCAGTGCAAGCGTGTTGAAAAAAGGTGATCCATTTTTCAGAAAATTCTAGATTACACTAGAGAAAAAGCTGGCCAAAACAAACCAGCAAAAGACAAGCCTAGAAGACTCTACAATGCTGAAGAAATTTCTGGTGTACGTGGGCGGCAAGTACATGTATGAAGAAAGAAAGCCAGCTGGAAGTTGGTTGAAAAGTCAAGAAGAGTGGCTAAGAATAGAAAAATGCAGAAAAATGGAGAAACAACTGGAAGCCCTCAAGTCGGTGGAGAAAGGCGGTGCGCACGCCTATAAATAGGAGTTGGATGTTTGTTGTTCCTTGTAGCCGTGAAAACCACACACACTCCTTCCTCCTTTTGTAATAAAACCTTTCAAAATAAAAGCTTTCTTTTTATCAATTCTTCCTTTGCCATTGTAGTCCTTTTATTATTCACACATAACACTTGCACACACACACGCTTCCGCAAAACACCAACAGTGGTATCAGAGCTACGTCTTTGGTTGGTGTCGGGCGTTTGTCCTACCTACCCACTCCTAAAACTAACCTTTCCAAATACCCACTAACTAAACCATGGCCAACTCTACCTCGTCCTCATTTCCCATTCCTATTTTTGATGGGAACAACTATGACTTTTGGAACATAAAAATGACTACATTCTTGATGGCCCAAGACTTATGGGACATCGTGGAAAAAGGTCACGAGGCTCCGCCAGAAGGTGCAAGTGTTTCGAAAGATCAACTACAAAAGGATGCAAGGGCGCTATATTTTATCCAACAAGCGCTCTCGGAAACTGTATTTCCAAGAATTATTGGAGCAAGGACTGCAAAAGAGGCTTGGGATATACTACGAGAAGAATTTCAAGGATCGGAAAAGGTACGCATTATTCGCCTTCAAACTCTAAGAAGAGATTTTGAGAATTCTAAAATGAAAAATTATGAGACCGTACAAGAATATTGTGGAAAATTAAAGGAACTCGTTAATCAAATGAGAGCTTATGGAGATGGGATAACTGATCAAAGGGTTGTTGAGAAAATATTGGTGTCACTTACCAAAAAATACAACTCTATAGTTACAACTATAGAAGGAACTAAAGACTTGACGACCCTATCAATAAGTGAATTAATTGGCTCTCTAGAAGCATATGAGAAAAGACTAATGGCACAAGATGAAGATTCGGTCGAAAGTGCCTTTCAGTCTAAAGTAAATATACGGTCTCATCAAACTAAAAATGATGGAAGGAGCTCATGGAAAAACAAAAGAGGAGGAGAAATTATAAAAAAGGAAAATTATCCACCTTGTGGTATATGCAAGAAAACAAATCATTTGGAGAAGGATTGTTGGTTTAAAAATAAAAAACAATGCCGCTTTTGTAAAAGATATGGCCACGTAGAAAAAGATTGTCGCTCGAAAACAAATAATCGAGCAAACTATGTAGAAAAAAAAGAAAGTGAAGAGAATACATTCTACGCAGGCCAAGCGGCAAATGACAATAAAAATGAAACATGGTACATCGATAGTGGGTGTAGCAATCACATGACAGGGGACGAATCTATATTCACCGATATTGATAAGTCGGTGAAATCTCAAGTAAAGTTGGGCAATGGTGCATTAGTAGATGTCAAAGGAAAAGGCACCATCGCCGTGGAAACGAATAAAGGCCCAAAATATATACGTAATGTATATCTAGTCCCTCGTCTTGCACAAAATCTCCTAAGTGTGGGCCAAATGATACAAAGTGGGTATTCTCTATATTTTAATAGAGATGCCTGCATTATCTATGATAAATATAAAAATATCATTGCCTCTGTTAAGATGAAAAATAACAATTTTCCTATTCAATGGAAATTGGTCAAAGATATAGCCATGAAAGCTCAACTTGATGATTCATGGCTATGGCATAGAAGATTTGGCCACTTCAATTTTGCTGGATTAAAAATTCTCCATCAGAAAAATATGATGAGAGATTTTCCAGCCATCACAGAAATTTCAGATGTTTGTGAAGGCTGTCTTCTTGGAAAACAACAGAGACAGTCCTTCCCATCTGGAGTTTCATGGAAAGCTAAGAAGCCTTTGGAACTTGTCCACATGGACGTGTGCGGTCCGATGAGGACACCTACACCTAGTCAAAATAAATATTTCATCCTATTCATTGACGATTATACAAGAATGACGTGGGTATATTTTCTTCGAGAAAGATCTGAGGTTTTCTCTATCTTTAGAAAATTCAAGAACCACGTAGAGAATCAAAGTGGCCAAAGAATCAAAGTCCTAAGAAGTGACAGAGGCACAGAATATAATTCAAAGGAGTTTAATAAATTTTGTGAAGATGAAGGAGTCCATCATCAACTAACTGTTGGCTATGCCCCAGAACAAAATGGAGTAGCTGAAAGAAAAAATAGAACCGTCATGGAGATGGCAAGGTCTATGCTAAAGGAGAAAGGCCTTCCCAACACTTTCTGGGCAGAAGCAGTTTATACTGCTGTATACCTATTAAATAGGTGTCCAACTAAAGCAGTTCAAAACAACACTCCAGTTGAAGCATGGAGTGGACGGAAGCCTTCAGCAAAGCATCTCAAAGTGTTTGGATGCATTTGCTACGTCCACATCCCTGCTCAAAAAAGGAGTAAGCTAGATGAAAAGACAGAAAAAGGAATATTCCTTGGCTATAGTGACCAATCAAAAGGCTATCGGGTTTACAACCTAAGAACCAAAAAACTAATGATTAGTCGAGATGTTGAGTTCGATGAGAATGCTGCCTGGAATTGGGAAGACGAGAAGATCGTGAAGAAGTACATAACCTTGCCAGACACACCACCTGCTCAAGAGGAGTCAACATCACAAGAAGAAGAAGAAGTACCGGATTCTACCACTCACGACGTAACTCCACCAAGCTCTCCAAGGGTAATGCAAGAAGAATCTACTCCAGAGTCTCCAGTACTAAGGGTAAAAGCCCTTAAAAGAATTTATGACACGTGCAACTTTGCTATGTTGGAACCAGAAAATTATGAACAAGCATCCAAAGATGAAGTTTGGATAAAAGCCATGGAAGAAGAGATCAAGATGATCCAAAAAAATGAAACCTGGGAGCTTGTTGATCGACCAGAAGACAAAGAGATTATTGGCGTTAAGTGGGTTTACAAGACAAACCTCAATGCAGATGGATCAATCCAGAAGCATAAAGCAAGGCTTGTGGCGAAAGGATACTTGCAACAACCAGGTATTGACTATACTGAAACTTTTGCTCCCGTCGCTCGCCTTGATACTATTCGAGCACTTATAGCCTTAGCGGCACAAAAAGAATGGAAGATTTATCAACTAGATGTGAAGTCGGCATTCCTAAATGGATATCTTCGAGAAGAAATATACATAGAACAACCACAAGGCTTTATTCTCAAAGGCCAAGAAGAAAAAGTCTTAAAGCTTAAGAAGGCCCTATACGGGTTAAAACAAGCACCACGTGCATGGTATAGTAGAATCGATGAGTACTTCATCAAGCAAGGATTCAGGAGGAGTATGAGTGAGCCGACACTCTACATCAAGACTCAAGGTAAGTCCGACACTCTCATTGTCTCTCTATATGTAGATGATCTCATATATACAGGAAATAATGGGACAATGATCCAAGAATTCAAAGAAGAAATGATGAAAACATTTGAAATGACGGACTTGGGCTTGATGAACTATTTCCTCGGTATTGAAGTTAATCAAGATAAAGGAATTTTCATCTCACAAAAGAAATATGCAGAAAAGCTCCTTGAAAAATTCAAAATGAGTAATTGCAAAATAGTTTCAACACCACTAGTGATGAATGAGAAACTATTGAAAAATGATGGAGCTGAAAAAGCCGATGCCTCCCTCTATAGAAGTTTAATTGGGAGTCTACTATATCTTACTGCTACACGGCCAGATATTATGTACGCGACAAGTTTATTATCACGGTTTATGCAGAGTCCAAGTCAAATTCATTTTGGAGCTGCCAAGAGAATTCTTAGATATTTACGAGGAACTATAGATTACGGCATTCAGTATTGCCCAAGTATTAACACCAAGCTCATTGGCTACACTGATAGCGACTGGGCTGGTTCAACTGATGATAGGAAAAGTACTACTGGCTATGCATTCACACTGGGTTCTGGAATATTCTCATGGGCATCTAAAAAACAAGACTCAGTGGCACAGTCTACTGCAGAAGCTGAATACATCGCAGCTGCTACAACTACTAGTCATGCAATATGGCTTCGAAGAATTTTAGAAGACATTGGAGAACCACAAATGGAATCAACACCAATATTTTGCGACAACAAGTCCGCGATTGCAATATCAAAAAATCCAGTCTTTCATGGAAGAACGAAACATATTGATATAAAATATCACTTCATTCGCGAAGTGCAAAGCAAAGGAGAGATCGAGCTAAAATATTGTAAGAGTGAAGATCAAATTGCGGACATATTCACTAAAGCATTACCAACAGCAAAATTCGAAACATTGAGAAGTATGCTCGGAGTATTTCAAAAATGGATCAAGGAGGAGTGTTGAAAAAAAGGTGATCCATTTTTCAGAAAATTCTAGATTACACTAGAGAAAAAGCTGGCCAAAACAAACCAGCAAAAGACAAGCCTAGAAGACTCTACAATGCTGAAGAAATTTCTGGTGTACGTGGGCGGCAAGTACATGTATGAAGAAAGAAAGCCAGCTGGAAGTTGGTTGAAAAGTCAAGAAGAGTGGCTAAGAATAGAAAAATGCAGAAAAATGGAGAAACAACTGGAAGCCCTCAAGTCGGTGGAGAAAGGCGGTGCGCACGCCTATAAATAGGAGTTGGATGTTTGTTGTTCCTTGTAGCCGTGAAAACCACACACACTCCTTCCTCCTTTTGTAATAAAACCTTTCAAAATAAAAGCTTTCTTTTTATCAATTCTTCCTTTGTCATTGTAGTCCTTTTATTATTCACACATAACACTTGCACACACACACGCTTCCGCAAAACACCAACAAAGCGGTTCTCGATCGTTGAATGCGTTTTCAGTCAAAAATTCCATTTCCATCGAGTCCGAAACTCTTGAAACTTCTAGTTGTCTTTGCTGGGTGCTTTGATATTGTCCTTGTGAATACTCTTGGAGTTGTGATCGTAATGTTCGGAGACGTTGGCTGCGAGCCAATGATGGCATTTCTGTGAATAAAGATGCTGCGGTGGTGACCCGTAACGATGGTCGAACGTGGTGACCAAAATGGCGGTGGAAAGCTGGTGAATGAGCAAGTGTTTTAGCCTTGGAATTTTGAGTTCTGGGCGTGCAAGGAAAGGATGACATTTTGTGGAATGAGTTGTCAAAAGAGGTAACTACATGGGCTTAATTGGCTTAATCGGGTTGGCCTCGGTTTGGCCGATCGGGGCAAGGTCGGCCGACGAGTGGCGGTCGGGGTGGACGACCGGTGTGAGGTTGGGTGTCAGCCGCCGCCTGCCTGAACGCCGGCGAAGGCTCGCCATGGTAGTGGCGTCGAGTGCTCTTGGTTTTGGATTGGAGGCGTGATGGAGCGCTCGGGGAAGAAGGCGCGAAGAAGAAGATGGCGCAGGGGAAAAAGACAAAAACAAAGAGGAAGACAACAGAGAACAAGAAAGAAAAATAGAAAAGTCATTAAAAAACTAAAAAATTGAAAATTTTCTTTTCTTTTTTTAATCCGACTAGGTCGAATCAGGGTTTGGGTCGGGTTAATGGCCGGATCGGGTAAACCCCATGCCCCAAATGCTTGTCATTTCACGAAGGGTTGTGGTAATCTATGTAGCACCGATACGGACATACGACACAGGACACGACATAACACGACACGCTGGCACATCATTTTTTAAAAATAGAGAATTTCGACATGTTCCGACACGTTATATAATAATAATAATAATAATAATAATAATAATAATAATAATAATAATAATAATAATAAATATAATTTATTATTTTAATCTGTTATAATAATACATAAAACTTAGAGGAAAAAACATTGTTTAAAGAAAAATGTTGAAATGATATTTTTAAATTTATTTATTTATCATATATAGCATTTTTTTATTATTTCTTTCACAGTAAAAGACTTTAAAAAAAAACTAAAACAATTATAAAAAAACAAAACTGAAAAAAAAAATTTGACCCGATGCTTGTATATTTATTATTTCTTTTATTACTTCTTTTGTGTATATTTATATTTTGACCCCTCAAGTATTAGAAATTTTTAAAATTGATCCCATACGTGTCGGAATTCTGGACTCGCATGTCAGAGCGTGTTGGAGAGAATTGACCACGCGTCGGATTTTTCGACACTTGTTAACCGCGTATCGGAGTGTGTCGGGACATGTCGGAGCATGTCAGACATGTGTCGAAGTGTCGGACACGACACGAAGGCTTCCGAAGAGTGTTCGTGCTACATAGGTGGTAATACTTGATAGTTAGTCTAGTTGCCGATGTTGCGGGATCCACGAGAGCTGCTAGATGGTGACATGAGGCATGGCAACAAGAGGTGTCGAGCTTTAGGGTGGCGCTTCGTCAGGTTGAGGCAGATTGGTGACTTGATTTACGTGTGAGAGCTGATCTGCGATTGTATAGGATTGAGTGGCACAATTAGGAGAAAAAAAAAAGGGCATTTTCCTTGACCTTCTTTTATCTGTGTCCTCTCTTGTGTACTGTGATGGTCCTCAATATCGTCTATACAATTATATGCTATATTTCTTTCTTGCAAACCTCCCTCATTTGCCTTTTCCTTTTGAGCATGTAAAGTGGACGAAGACAAGAGAGGGAGAGAAAGAGCCCCTTGTCGAGTGTGTTATCTTTTCTTTTTCAAGAAAATAACATTAGAAGTGCTAAAAGTTGTACACAACGCTTATTTTAGAGCAAAAAGTTTTTTTACATTACTTAAGGGCCGGTTCTTTTCTCTCTTTTTTTTTTAAATGATTACTAAAGTACTAATTGCAATCTAAGTCGCCAAAAATCTAACTTAACCATATTTTATTAATTTCTCGATCCTATGTGACTCACCGGTGTGCCAAGTTAGCATATAACTCCAAAATAACATAGTCTAAAAGTTGTAAATAGTTATCATTTGAATACCAAATTTTATTTAAGGTGATTACTTCAGCGTTGGTCGTTGTTAAAAAGTTATTACTCCAATGCCAAGCACACACACAAAAATGATATGTGCATTGGATTTTTTAAATAACATGTTAAGTCATATAAAATTTTTAATTATAAAAATCATGTAATTTTTTTGCCATTGGCATTTAAGTTAATATTTTTTTCTCCGATCTGACACTTAAGTGATTCGGCGGCAGAAACTTTTGACATTAAAATAAATGTGGTACACAATTTTTACCACTAAAATAAGTGTCATACATAACTTTTGGTTCTTCTACCTTCTTTATTTTTTCTTTTTTGTTACGGCCAATCCCCCTTTTTTATGAAAGAGGCTCCCTTTTATACTCTCTTCTCACTAAATCTCCTTGGACGAATGCTCATTTCCTTTGCTTTTTTCCTTTCAATCAAATATTCTCTTTGTGAACCAAATCTTGCCAACAACCAATTATTTCCTCGTATAAAATAATAGGGTTGATCTCTTTCTCTAGTTGCCATGGGACCGAAATTGCTTCTCAAGTTTTATCTTAATCAATTTTCCAACTTGGCAATCCCAGTCTCATAAATTTCAACCATAAGGATCTTTAACTGACTTGATCGAATTTCCTCTCATCGTGGATTTAGTCCAGTTAACTAAATTAAGCTCAAAACTCTCCATTCAAACCCATCTGCTATGGGTCTAATGCAAATGCAATTACATGAGTCTACTATATGATGCAATTTAATTATATTATCTTTGTCTAGTTATGCAATTAATCTAAAATGATTGGCTAAATTTAGGCGTCAACCGTTAGCATATTCAGCTTCATTTTTGGGCACCTCCGGTCTCTTTGGGGACTTGGTCTCCTTAGTAGCGAAGGCGGACACGGGATGTAAGTCAAGGTTAGGCCCACCCGACCCTTGAATGACTTGGAAAATGGAATGGGGAAACAAAAGGAGAGAATGATGAATAAATTGATAGGCATTTCAAATTGTTCTGTCTGGGCCCTTATCTTGCCACTTAAGCCCAGGGATACTTGGGAGTCAAGTTCACTCGCACAAAGACCTCTGCGCAGCTCCGAAGTTTGGTCGTCTTCGTCCCTCCCTTCAGTTTTGTGGGCAACAGCACCACATATTCCCACTCCTCCGCCGCTCTCCGGTGCCTCATACGGCACCACCGACTCTCGCCAGCCGGACCATTGTCCGGAGTAAGTTAATGTCCCCCCACATCTCTCTCTTCAGGTAGATTCCAGTCCCGTAAGGATAGAATTGTAAGAGTTGATTAGAGATCGGGCGTACTGAATTGAAATAGTTGGGCGAATTGCCCGTTCCCGGCTTCCTGGGAAGGAATAGCAATGCAACTTGTGAAGAGAGCTTGGTGACCAACATCCTCTGACATAAAAAAAAAAATTAAAAAAAAAAAGACTTGTATCACTTTCTTGCCTTGGCCTTCTATCCGGTCTGGCAAGGGTGACGGCCCTCTCCCCGTTCCCTTGCCTCTGGTCTGCGAGAGTCGCCAGTCCTCACAGCCAGCAAGCCCACCGGCGATTAGGCAACGGCTGTGCCTATATATTTCTTTAAAGGAAAAAAAGCAACTTTTAGATTTTTAATTTTTAAGCTAATTGGACTAAAATTTATGTTAAAATTGTCTTTAGACTAAAATGTCATTGACCAACCGAAATATTTAATATGCCGATGAGGTTAGACCCTTATTTGAAACTGTTCTAAGCACTCCAAACCCTTACTTGAAACTATTATGGTCATTTCAAGCCTTTTCAAAAAATAAAAATAAAATCCACTCCATGCAATTATCTGTAATTTTCTTCATAATAGGTCTAGTAACAGAGCCAAAGCTAAGTCAAGTAATCAACTAACGCATTCCACTTTCTCTCTTCTTCATATGAGGGTTAAAATCTTAATATAAAGAAAAGATCATTCGCAATCAAGCTAATGCTGTTGGGTATATTATATGGATGTTGCTTTGCCTTTTCCTAAAGGCAAAGCAAACTCTGCTTTATACTATTTCTTTCTCCTCTTGTTATAATGATTTAGGTTTCATTTATTTCATGAAAAATATAATATTTTTGAAAAATATTTTCCTAAAAAATTATAACATTTTTCGATATCTAGTTGAAACTTGAAAATGACTAAAAAATATTTTATATCATTTGACGAAGAAAAATTTATTTGATTTTCCTAGATAAACACACATTATTCGAGAGTCACTAACTTGCATACAAGAATCGAAAAACCAGGCATGGGCACTAGGGTCTCAAGCTCAGATCCCCTAACTCCCAAGCACGAGCAAGGGCATAGGTCTCAAGTACACAGAAGTCAAGCCCAAGAACTTGGTGCTCGTGACCAAGACCCTAGCACCCGTGGTTGGGACCTCATCTCCCATAAATAGCACAACTAGCACTAACGCAAACAAATTCTACTATTTTTAAAATATTTTTCTGTATTTTTTATTCTTTTCTTTTCTTTTCTTTCTTTGTTGTTTTTTTTTTACAACTTATGGGCGACGACGTCGTCTATCAACCATTGTCAACCAAAGGTGAGGGCCAGCAACCCTCACCTAGTCTAGGCAAAGGCCTCCGATTCAAGCAAAGGGCTTGTGGCCCTTGCACATGGCAAGCAAGGGCCTTGTGGTTGTTGGCCAAACCAAGCAAGGGCATTGCGATCCTTGCCCATCAACAGGTGAGGGTCATGGCCCTCTCTTAGATCTGGTGTAAGGGCTTGACACCCTTGCTCATGGCCAGCAAGGGCCAGAGGCCCTCCCTCAGAACTCGCCTACACATAGTTCGGATAAAAAAAATAGGAAAGAAAAGAAGAAATAAAAGAGTACTAAAACAATTTCATATTAACACTAGCCATATTACATGGAATAGTAGGCATCCATGTTAGCGATTTATAGTCAAAATAGATAGATTGACTAAATTGCTAAATTGTCAAAAAGTTTAGAACTCCTTTTGGCACAATTAAAAGATCTAAAACTAAATTGGCACATGTATAATATATTTAGGACCTTTAAAATTCTTTCTCATTTCATCTACATATTTTCTTTCATTTTCACTTTTTCTAAAAATCGTCTCTCTCTATTATCCTCGTGATGCTTAGATTAAAGGCACTTGCACTTTAATATATTCACCTTTACCGGCATTTGCTTTCGGGTGTCCATGGTCAACAAAGAACCCTTTTTCCCGCAACGTGGGGTCGAGTTCGATTACAATGATCACCGATTTTCACTTTCCGGCGTAACACGATGGAAAACCATCTTTACCACGATGATGCGATTGACTGAAATGTGTTGTACACCTGGGATGCACTCTATCTGCAAGTGGCTTAATTTCTTGGAGAGAATCTATTGGGGGGCAGAATCATGAAAGATTCGTCTCGAAGAATTAAGAATCTTGCGGAATACTACTAATTCCTAGAGACGGGAAACATAGAAAATACACGATGTTTATCCACTCAGGCCATCATTGTCATGTATGCGCCACGTTTCTCTCTCGTGATTTGCTCTTTGATAATTGACTACTTATAAAGAGTTCGCAAACTACATCAGACGCTGTCGAGGCCCTATGCTCTTTATTCCATCATGCGCCACGACGAAGAAGACATAGGTCAGTGGTTTTTACGTAAAGGAGAGAGAGATGCAGCCATGCCCACATTGGGATTTCAGTGGAAACATTCGTCAGGATTATCTATTGTTCAAAAGGAGCTGGATATTAATCCCCGTCGAACCTATGAAATTTAAGCAGGTGGTCATGGTGGAAGCAAGACCAAGAGTCAGCCGATGCATGCCTTTGTTGTCGGGTGCCTTGTTCTTTCATTCTATCATGGATCGGGGATAACTTTTATAGTTATTGTCTGGTAGAAAGTAGGCGCTTCATCATTCGCCTCCTTTTCCGTCGAAGGAAAAAAATTTCGACGCATGAGAAGTGAAAATACTTTGAATTCGATAAGCACATGCAAGTACAACAAGTACTCGATCGTGTTGCATATGCTTAGGGATATATGCATACTTATTACAATAGGGTTTTCAGATAATAAAACGCATATCTAAAGAAATAACGATAATATAAAATTCTTAGGACATTTCAGCATTCTTTAAGATGTTATTAATGGGTGGCTTATATAAGAAACTAACTTGAAATATAGTTATTTGAAAAGGTTAGTTTTGTTTTAAGTATGGAATAAGGTAGGGTAAATATCAAATGGTAGATCGAGGGAGGAACAAAGTTCATAGCCTTTCTTTTTTCTTCCAATCATGGTTGTCCGTGAACGTGTAAAAGTGAAATGACAAAATATCTACGGCAACACGAAATGCAGAAAATATAAAATGAAATGTGAGAAAACATCTGCGAATAGAGGAGAAATTATCCAATCAATTATAAGCATAATGTACGGACGTCAATTTAGTCTTGAACTTTTTAATTTTGCATATTTAGTCCTAAACTTTTGTGTGAAATTCTAACGTAATCCTTCTTGCTAATTTCCACTGAAAATCATTGACATTGTGATAGGTAGGATGACTAGCGGTGACTAGATCAACTTATTAGTGATTTTCGAAAAAAAATTGATCGCAATGATTGCATTGGAATTTTGCGCAAAGATTTAGGAGCGAATTGACTAAATTGGAAAATTTAGGAATGAATTATTACTGATTAAATAATTTTCCTATTAATACATCATCTGGAGTTTGCATAACTTTAAAAATCTTGAAACAAAAAACTCTAACTATAACCAATCCATTGAGATATTAGGAGATTTCAGCTCAAAAAATGAAGATCTTTTGTTCAAATCCCACAAAACGTGTGCAAACTCTCTAAATCAGATCTAGGCCAAAAGTTTGTGCCTCTTTATTATTGAATATATATATATATATATATATATATAAATTACAAAAAAAAAGACCTTGAAACCGATAACATGAAAAAGGAACCAAATTCTCAAAGGACGACGCTAGATTGTCGACAGAAATCAATCAAATGTCTAAATAAACTCATCAAGAAGGTTAATATTCAGCAATCACGTGAATCAGATCAATATTGCACGTGATGAACTAAAATTCTGAGGGTTATGCAAGATAAGGAGAAATCACAATTTTGGTCCTCATAGTCTCTGAAGAAGTCATTTTTTAATCCTGGTCCTTTGTGGGATTATGATTCTAATAAGATAAAACAGTCCTTCTCAAGGCTGACAGTGCTGATGTCGAGACGTCGAGCAAGGGGAGCATCATTGCAAGTTTTAATACTATGGTAGTCCAAATCATGCACTGTGACGTGGAGATAAGCATCCGTTCAATTTCCCTTGATTTCTTTTATATGTTTGGGGAATTATTTTGATTGATAAGGAGACAAACCCTCAATAATTTGCAAGAGACATTCCATAAACTAATCAATGACTCGACCCCATGCTCACTCTTTGATTGAGAGTTGATCAAATCTAGCAGACAGAAATGGGCAGGAAGAGATGGAAAAGACAGCTAACATTGGATGGTTCTCGAGATCTAATCCATATTTTGTCTACCTTCATCATGCACAATGATTTGATCTATTCATAGATCCTAAATCAATAAGATCTGATGAAAATTTGTGAGTCTAGGGGTAAAGCGGATTGTGTACATTGGGAAATCTTATGGCACTCACCTTTTGATTTTCATATAATTCAAGGCACTTGAAACTTTTCAAAAAAAAACTCATGTATTGACACGTGAAATTATAGATTTTCCTTCGTAAAGTCAGGTAACTCAATTATTTTCTAATTTTCGCATATTTTTCCTGTAAATTAAAGAAGATATTTCTAGAATGGACAAAGGTGTGGCCTCACCTCTAGGTTTCTTTTGATCTACATCTCAAACCAGAAAATGATAAAATACTCTCAATCAAGTGCTCGGGACACAAATGGGATCATGCACCACGTATACACAGCGTAGTTTAAAGTGACTCAATAATAAAAAAATGCATGCATCACGTCACTGGTATTCTTTTTCTATTAAAAGAGGATAGTGGCTACAATTGTTGGCAACCGAGTCGGTATTTATATATTGTCTTGAAAACTTTAACTAATGATGTCCGTGGCAAGCAAGAGAATCTTAGATTTGATTCCTATGTACCTCCAAAGAATATCTGTCCGGTCTTTTGGTCACTAACTAGTTGAGTAAGTGGTTTATTGCTGGCCCTTTCCTCTTTCTCTTCTGTTCATGTTTAAAGGCGTAATATCAGTATGTGTGAGTATTTTATTATGTATTTTGCGCTTCCGTCTGTATTTGGTCTAAGAAAAATCAAATTGGATCAAAGATTGATGGGACCTTCCATCACTTTGTATGAGTTTGTAACCTCACTTCAACAGAAGCGTGACCTCCGTCACTGCAGCCGGGGGACTTGCCGCCATGCCAGTGGAGAACCTCTCCCCCCCTCCCTTCAACAGAAGCGTGACCTCCGCCACAGCAGCCGGGGGACTTGCCGCCATGCCTGTGGAGAACCTCTCCCTCCCTCCCTCCCTCCCTCCCTCCTTCCCTTCCCGCAGTGGACCTCAACAAGTTCACCATGGCCGTTATGGCTCTCAACCTTGTCAAGGTCCAACCACGAGTCACGACGATCTAGAATCAAGGTCGTGACGACAATGGCAGGGTAGCAAGAGTAATAGCTATTTCAACCTTGACTATATTTAGGTCATCGTGATTAAGGGTGAGCACCGAGTTACTTCTATTGGGGAAAAGTGCTGAAAACTGAAAAGCTAGCCACTTTCTTGATAATTTCTCATAAATTAAATGGAAAATTCATTTTGATTGGTCAAGGAAACCACGACATAGACTCACGGTAGATAAAATAAAACCTGTACGAGCTATATGTTGGAGCATCTCTCTTTTTTTAATTTGACACTGGACTATTGTTTTATGAAATATAGTTATTTCAAGATATGGATCCTCTACGTCAACAAATGTATCTAGGGGTGTGCAACCAGACCAGACCAGCCCACCCGAAAAATAGAATCGGGAACCAGTTCCCGTTGAAACCAGTTCGGGAACCAGTTCCCAAAATTCGAAACCAGTTTAAACCGGTCTAGGAACCGGTTCCTCAACCGGTTTTTGAACTGATTTTGTAAGTATAGGTCCAAAACCTTTTTTTATTTATTCTTACTCCTACAATCTACGGCATTTTTCCTCTTGACTCTTTTAAACACGTACAGCACTCGTCCTTCGTCGTTCCTCTTCCTCACTTGCTTCCCTCCCTCATCGACTCCCTCTCGCACCGTCCGATAGATGGACAGTGTTCGTCGCCGCCGAATTCTTGTGTATCACGTGGATTGGCTTGCCTAATTTTTCTTTTGTAATAGGAGTTATGCTTGCATAACTAAGTAGCTTTATGTAGTAGTTGTGAGAATAAGACTAATATTAGATCCATGTTTATTGTTAATTCTTTGCCTTATGATTTTATTTATTATAATTAGTCCCGTGAATCCTTAATTTTTTGTTTAGTAAAAAAGTTTATGTATTTATTTATTACAAGTGCTTAATGTTTCGATACAAATTAGGAGGATTACGTTATTTTTTCGCGTATTAATATAAAATTCGAAGTTGTATAGGATATCGGGAGATTACAAAACATGTTCTAGTAGAAACAGGGTTGACCCTGAAACCGAACTGAAAAATCATGGTGGGTCAGTTATAGGATCTAATACAAACATGGTCAGGTACAAGGTTTAAAAAAGGGAATTGGTTATAATAGGTTCAGGTACAGTGTCCAAATTTAGACCCTACCCACCCTGGACCCAATCACCTCTAAACGTGTCTGGATAGGACTTTTAACTATTCTTTCGATGTAAAAATAGAGGAGTCCATGCGAACTAATGGCTTCAATCTGCAAGTTGAAAAACGACCCCACCATGGGACTTTTCATTTGCTTAGGAAGGTGACACAAATAGTTATTGAACTTTAGTCTAATATGTAATATGATTATTGAACTAATGCGGTTTTTTTTGAAATTTTTGTATATGTTCACTTTAATTCCTAAGGAGAACCGGACTCGACTGGACCGAACTAACTTTATATACTTTTTTTTTAATTTCTTAAAAAGAAAGTGGTGAGCTTTTTTTTTTTGTATGTTATCAATATTTTGGCCAACTGGTGGGATCCCCTCCCGGTGCTCAATCAAGAAGAAGATCATTTTCAGTGGCTCCGTCACCCATCCGGTCATTTCTCTACTGCCTTTGCGTGGGAGTTAATTCGGCTAAGGGTGATATGGCCTCTTGGTCCTCCTTTATTTGGAGCTCCTCTATGACTCCTCGATATCAAACACATCTTTGGCTCATTACTCAAAACCGATTGCCGACTCAAGTCTTGCTTATCTCTTATGGTAGAATTATGGCTACAAATTGCCCTTTTTGCTTGTGTAGACCAGATTCTATAGATCACTTGTTTTTTACTTGCCATGTTACGGGTAATCTTGCTTCTTTTTGGGCGGCGAAATTCAATCGTGCTTGGCGTAATAAACCGTGGATGGAGAATATTGCTTGGGCCTCCAAGCGCTTTGCGGATAGTAGCTTTTATCAGACTTTGGCTCGCTTTAGCTTTGGAGCCTTGTGTTACATCATTTGGAGAGAGCGGAATAACATTCTATTTGGCAACCAGACCCTCTTCCTTCTGGTGATAAAGATGCACCTCCAGAAGGCTATTAAAGATAAAGCGACAACTTTTAAGCATGTCCCGAACATTCAGAAGAACAGAAGACTTCAACGGAGCTGGGATTTACATCCGTCTATCTTTTATTGATGGAGGTTCTCTAGCGTTTGTTTGTTAGTCTTTTGTTCTTGCTTTTCGCTTTTTGTTAGTTTCTCTTTTGGAAACCATGGCATCCCTATACTCGTATTAGACTTTTGTCTTCTTGAGTGTCCGTCTTTTGTTGGTGCAAGGCCTTCATCTTGTATTCTTTATAGGCAAAATCTATACATCTGTTAACTTCACCAAAAAGAAGAAAAAAAAATCAGGTGTATCACCTAGGATTTGATTTAGACTTAATTCGGGCTCTCTCAAACCCATACCAATTCACGACTTAAATTTAAATTTCTTAACATGCAAATGGATTTTATCTAGGAATCGCTACTAATCAATTTATAGGTAAGTCAATTAGATACCTAAGTAAAATAATGGGAGAATTACTTTACTCCTACGGACCAAAAACTTTGGGTATAGGGACTTGGTTACACTAGATTTCTCTAATGCCCTTTCAGTACCATTTCTTTTTATCTTCAAAAATGTTTTTACAAGCAGTTTGAATTGATTTTAAATTATCTTCTTAACATATGAGGTGATCACGCGAGTACGCAAACTACCAATTTAACACCCAAATAAAAAAATGAATAAATTGCAAAACTTACCTTAAAGCAACGAAGGCATCTGCATTGGTAGATCAGAATTCACATCAACAACTCGAGATATGATTTCTAATTAATACGGAATTTTTGTTTTCATTTTCACTTAATTAATGAGAATCAAATCCATGTGCAACACAATGCTTCTAATCTAACATGAAATGATATGATATAGTAGTATAGCTTAAGCTATATGACATGGGTAAAAGAAATGCGATAATTAAATGTGCAATCTAAATTAGTCTAATGACTTAATTCTAATGGTGAACAATTTCCAATTAAATAGACCTAGCAATAATTATTAAATGGTGTGCATTTCATGAACTTAATGCTATATGACGTGCACATGATTTTTTATTAGCTTAATAAGCATGCAATTTATCCTAATATGCAATGATGTGCAAATAATGCCCTAATTCTAATTTTTTATTTTTCTTTTATGATATTCGAAATTAAAATTGCCAAATAATTAAACATGCAATCCAAGTTAAAAATCTAGCAGCCTAGATTGATTGATTTGATTTTTGATTTTTATTCAAAATAAAATTTCTATTCTAGATACGTAAACCCTAAAGCAAGAAATAAATCTTTTTTTTTTTGTTGAAAAAACAATATTCTATTCATTTACTTAGATAAGTACGGAGCAATTACATCGGAAACATCGACACATAGTAAATCAATTAGGGCTGTCGGGGGTTGGTTACCCAGTTTCAAGGGAGATAGTTTGCTCTTTGGGCTCTTGCAATCCAGTCGGCGGGCCTATCGGCGTCTTTGCTACGGTGGGCCAAGGAGAGGCCCGAAAACAGTTTAATTTTTTCTCGGATCCGGTCCACCAGCCTTGCCACTTCCCAGCTTGGTTTTGTCTCTTCCTAAAGAGTTTGCACAAGCAATCGGCAATCAAATTATACTTGGAGAGTTCTGTTCGAGCTGTTAGAGAGGAAATCTATTCTTACATTTTTTTTTTGGATTTTTTTTAAGAAAATAAAATTAATTTAAATGACACGATAGTAAATTAAAGTAAAATTGATATCCAAATTGACGAATTATATCTCGCGCATGAAATTAGATTGGCCAATTTTACATAAATTGCGAATCAAGTCTCGAGCGAAAAATCGAATCGGCGATTTTTCAAGTGATTGTGAGTCGAATTTTGGGCGCAAAAATCGAACTGATAATTACAAATTTCACAGGCTGTTTCATGTCTAACATCTCATCTTTACACTAAAGAATAATTACGCTAAAAAGTGCAAATAAAGTAAAATAACAAAAAAAATAAAAAAACAAAATTAGATAAATAAATAAAAGAAAAAAAAAACTACCTAAATTGATCTTTTTCCTTTTTGTCAAAGAGTGGCTTGGCAGCCAAGGGCGGTGGTCCCCGGCGGAGTGAGGATTTTCGTCGGAGCTTCGGCGAGGGCGAACCGGCAGGCGGGCGGAGGCTCGGGTTGCAGCGAGCGTCACTCGGAGAGGGAGCTGCAGGGCGTCGGACCTCGGCGACCGGTCCAGGGTCGCGGGCAGAGGAGCGGCGTCGGGCTATGGCTGCAGCAGGCGCCGGTTCTGGGTTGTTGCTGCTGGCGTCGGGTCGGATGCAGGAGCGACGGCGGCCGGTGGAGCGACGTCAAGGCAGGGGCAGCTTCGCGGGTTGCTAGCACATCGGCGGTGGTGGAGCGGCGGTGCAGCAGCGGCGGGCGTCGGCTCGGTTGCAGATCCGAGCGCGGCTTCAGCAGGCGTCGTTGAGGGAAACTCAGGTGGCTGCGGAGCGGCGATGCGGTGTCCGGCGGGGGAGCAGAGCAGCGGCGCGAGCTCCTGTGAATCGGGCAGAGGTGAAGGGCAGGGCTCGCGGAGACGGACGGGCTGAGGCGTTGGACCAGAGGCGGAGGTGTGCGGCCGCTCGGCGACAGGGCTGGCGGAGCGCGGCGAGGACAGGGAAGCGCGGACGGATGCCGGCCGAGCTGCGAGCGAGGCAGACGGCGGGCGCCGGCGGCTTCGCGGAGAAGACGGACTGTAGGCCCTTTTTTTTTCTTTTCTTTTTTTGGGTTTGTTTTTCTCCCTCCCTCCTGTCACTCTCGCGTCCCCTCCCTCCGTCTTCTCTCTGTTCCTTTCTGCAGAAACCCTTGCTGTTAACTTCTTCCCCAAAAAGCAAACAAAGAATTTGATTTCGAACCCAAAAATCGAAGAAAAGGAACCCCTGACCAAAAGAAAAGCTTTTCCTTTTGTGCTGAATTTTTAGCTCACCACCGAGAGAAAAAGCCCCCTCGACGTGATCCCATAAAAACCCCAATGTGGCCGTGTATTCCTATCGTGTGTGGCCCCCCTTGAACCCTATATATTTTAACTTATTTTTAGGCCCTGAATTAAGGTTTTTAATCATTTTAAATTGGTATCCACATTTTTTTTTCCAAATGCAATATTTGTTTTGCCGAACGCAATATTCAATTTTCCACTTACTCTATCCGAAGAATTCCATTATATCTCGGAAAATTTCAAATTCTTATTTTCACAAAATAATTTCTTATCATAAAAAAAGGGCTTGGGTCGATTTGCTTGCTTCATGGGTTAGTCCGGCTTGTTAATTTAAAGCTTAGAACCACTAATTCAAACCTATCCGACACCAGTCCAATAAATGCAAAAAAAAAAATGCAAATGCACATAAATCTATATTCTATGTAATTAATTAATTAACTAATATTTTTTAGGGATTAAAATTAATCCTTAATTTTTTAATAAATAAATGGGTCACCAAAATTTAGGTGTCAACAATAATAGAATACATCAAGTAATGAAGAAAAAAAGCGACCAATTTCATTGAACAGGATCGTATCGAAAACTGATCACTTCTAAAATTCAACAAGTGAAAAAGAAAGGGTTAATACTCTGAAAAATTACCACCCACTGTGGTGGTGTAGTTGGTTTGAGCTTTGTGCCTCTCACGAAAGGTGCCAATTTCGAATCCCAGTGGCGTTACCGCTGGCGTGAATGTGGTGGCTAGCTTGTGTCAACCCCATGTTCTTCCTGCCGGCTGTCGGCTTTCGGAATTTCCTGAGTCATAAAAAAAAAATACCCTAAAAAATTTAAAACTTGTATACTTATGACGAATTTACCACAATCTAATTTTTTTTAACCATAAAAAACTCTAACTTGATACATATTTGACAATTTTAAGCTAAACCGGTGTAGTTGCGACAAATTTACCATTTACTAGTTTTCATTAAATTTTACCGTCACGTGACACTTGATTAGTGTATTAATTTGGGATTCATTACAGTTATATAATTTTTGTGATTAGTAATGATAGTAATCTAATTTAATAGAGATTATATTTGTCACAAATATATCAGTTTTGAGATTTTAGCAATCGAATAAATTAGTTTGGAGTAAAATTGTCATGAGTGTATCAGTTTAAGATTCTTTAACAATCGGTCAGTATAAATTTGTTATGAGTGCATCAATTTGTAATTTTTTATAGTCAAAAAATCAATTTGTAATTTTTTATAGTCAAAAAATTAATTTTGAGTAAATTTGTTATAAGTGTACTTTGGAATTTTTTGGGGAATTAACCCAAATGTCATCAGCTCTTACATCTGGTCTGTTCACATGTATAAATAGCTGTCCACAGAGGGGTCAGTGTCCAGTAACTCAGTGCAGAGGGAGGGAGGGAGGGAGGGAGGGAGTTCTGGGCATTTCTGGTGGAATTCAACGGGCAGAGAGTTCATCTGTTTTGTTGTTAGAGAGAGAATCCACAGATTCTCAGGGAAAAAAGGTGAGCGTTAGCAACTTTCCACTCTGTCAACAGAGCCCATTTATTCATGCTTAAAAAGAGGGAAAAAAGAGAGGAGAAAATAAGATAGTCGAAGAGAAAAAGAAAGGAAAAGAAGCCCTTCTTATGTATTTACGTCAGATGTATTTTCTTTTATTTTCTTCATTTCCTTTCTCTTATAGAGTTTTTACGGTGTTTGCCGAAAATAAGGTTCCGTTTCTGCAAAACCCTCTTGCTGACACGGCGAGCTGCAATGAATTAGACTGGAATTTAATGACATGAGATCGACATTAGCTGGCGATTCCCATGAACCGCAGCGTTGCCATGTTCGAAAGAAATAAATTTTCATTTCTGGGTTTCCATAATGGCGGACCTTCACTTTAGGCAATAACATTAATACTGGTGTAGAAATATAGGCCTGCATATCTTGAATATGTTTATTCGTCCCGGATTGGATCTCCATATATTCTTTTCTGGGATTCGTTTCCCGTGACTTCTGCGGTGTTCATCGAGGACTGAGTTTGTCTGAGTTGCGCAGGAGGGAGGGAGAAAGAGAGCGAGAGAGAGAGAATGAATAATTCAGTTTCGGAGCAGAGCTTCTACATCGAAAGCGACGAGGAAGAAGAAAGAGATGAAGAGAACGGGCTCAGCAAAGAGGGCGGCGGCGGCGGCGACGACGGGAATGAGTCGGATTCCTCCGCTTCCTCAGCGGAGAACCGCCACCAGAACAGGCCCAGCCCTTACAACACCTCCTGGCCTCAAAGTTACCGGTCGGCCTTTTCCTCTCGATTATTTCTTCTAGATTGAATTATGTGATTATTACAATGTTTTCACAGCCATCTTGTCCTGTGAGAGATTATCATGCTGGCAATTCTCTCTTTTTTTTTTTTTCCAGAAAGTAACAAAAACATGTGCAACTTTTTTTGTTTTTCATCAGAAATTGCAATAGAAATGTAGAAAATGCAAGCACAATGATTTTTTGAAATTTATCAAATAAAGGTTTTATTTTTTAATTATTGTTAGATTCACTTGTAGCGAGATTAAACTTGCTCATTTATCATTGGATGAATGACTCGTGTGCTTGAACTCAATTTTATGACTTAATTTTTTCGCATATTAATAACCCAATGACAAGTGTCTAAATTCTAATAAATACATAGTTTTGGGCCATATAATTGGTATAATCAAAGACCAATTAACTAATCACTCCCAACGATCCATGTTCCAGACAATCCATCGATCTGTACAGCAGTGTACCATCGCCGAGCATCGGATTCCTTGGAAGCACGCCACTGTCGAAACTAAGCAATTCATTCCTTTCGTCGTCGGCACTGACAAGGAGGCATACTCCGGAGATATTATCGGATGTCGCAAAACCATTATTGCTAGAGCAGGTGGAGGAGCCGCCACAGAGGCGGAGCTCTCATGCCTTGCTCCCTCCGTTGCCGCGGAAGGCATCGGTCCGGAAGGATGAGAAACCGTCGAAAGGGGCCGCCCATGAGCTGCCGATGTCTCGCCAGAGCTCTTATGGACAAGCTGTGGTCAATGGTACGTTTCTTTTACAAGTCAAGTCGTATTAATTTCAACTCATATCCATTTTATATGATTGAACCAATCACTGTGTGGTTCAGGCAGTGCCACTACTCGACATGGTTAGTGATATTCTGTTTCTTTTACTGATCGTTTCAATTAGAGCATGTTGTCCCCCCAAGGACAGTACCCGTCTAGGTGTAAAAACCCATGTTCGTGCACGTTCAAAACAGCAGAAAAAGGGGTAGGCAAGACATGACATGAAGGTCCAAATCTAAAATGATCACAAAAGGCTGCAAGTGCAACTTGGACCAGAATTGGATGAGTTTGACGTAGGGCAACCCCACCTCCCCTAAGATTCTCTATGGCCACATGTTGTCCCTCCTCATCAAATTTATTCTGAACCTTAAAAAGGGGGGACGAGAAGGGGATATAAGAAGGGATTTTAATGTGATCCGATAAAAGTTTATTTTTTATAAAGATTTTAATTCATAATTATAATAACTTAGAATAGTTGTAGGAATTTTATTTTTTTTTGTCCTACTACTTCTATTCTCACTCTCCGATTTTTATCTGATAGGACGTAAGAGTCGAAACCACACTTAAAATTAAATCATCCATATCCTAACCCCTCCTGAGAAGGTGAGAATTCGAATTCCCACCTTCCTTTCCATGTTGAAAGGGTCTGTCTTTCTTTCATGTTATAATGTGGTCTCTGAAGTAAACCTCAATAATTACCTATAGAAAATTATTATCAAATTTTAAGATGTTTTTCGGCTTTAAGACACTTCGTGTGAGCTGCGATGTCATAAATGATAAACCCATATAAGCTAACAAGTTAACACGTGTAAATTTAATAAAACACAAAAGATTAGACTCCCATTACAATTTATAGTGATGAACATGATGATGTGGTCATGCGGTGGAGGCTGGCCATGTGAGTGGGAATGGGGACCGCTTAGGCCCAATGATTTTATGGCGACGTGGGGGATAGACTGGACTGATGATGATGTCCTTTTCTTGCCACTTGCCCTCTCAGGATTTCTCCAAGCCTTCGAATGATTTTTTTCAGATCCGCATGTCGGGCCGTCCCCATCAGTACAACTCGCCTTGGTTTTTTCTATTGCATTTTTCGCAAAATCAAATTCTGTAGAAAATAAATAATTCGAGATATTTTTTTTTTCAATAAAATTATTTATATCGATTAAAATAATTAAGATAAGAAATATATATCTAAATATTTTCGTAAATAATGAAATATCATTTATTTATTATTTTTATATGAGATATAAGTAATCATTTTTATATAAATGTTTTTCAAATTATTTATCTTTCACTTCAAGTTAAGTTTAATTATCAAATATAGTATTTAGATCAAAACGGCATGGGCAATTCTTCCGGATATTGTGATCATCCAACATTCGTGTATAATAACATACCCTATAATTGCAACCACATAGGAGTTGTTTATAGTTTTGTTTTTTTCTTTTTGGTTCAGCTAGTCTACAATATAATATTTCATATAGCCTCAGCTTATTTAAGACCTATCTCGATGAGATCTTTGGATGCAAGTGGAGAAAAGTCTTATATATTCCATATGCTCTTGCCAGCCTTGTTCGTGCCTGTCTTCTTTGTGCGTTTTTCTTTCTTTTTTCGGGTATTTTAAGTTGGTGAAATCTTGGCTGGTGTGGTAGGTGGTCGGAATGAATCAATCTGTGTTTTATTGCGCGATGGCACATGGTGCACATGAACCGTTCAGCGGCCCAAAAAATAAATATGATGTCGCCTATGGGATGGTCAAAGTAGTATACACTAATAATGCACAGAGGACAAAGATATTAACTCCAGCTTCTGTTTAGTATCTTTCTTCGGATACATCAATAAGAGAAGAGCATCTCCCCTTTTCATAACTTGGATGCCTAGATAGTTGTTCTGGACATTCCACTTTTGGTCCTCGTACTTGCACGGTTATTTGATTTGAGTACTTGAACTTTTGGTTTGTCCGATCAAATCCTTAAACTGTTCTGGGAATTCCACTTTTGGTCCTCAAACTTGCATGGTTATTTGATTTGAGTACTTGAACTTCTGGTTTGTCTAATCAAATCCTTAAACTGTCATACTTTTCTGATCAACTCCATCCAAGTTCCAATCCGGTTTGTTGGACCCGATTCGTGTGTTGGAACAGGCAAGATGCTTGACATGGAGAGTTCAAATGCAATGTCAGTGTTAAGAAACCGCTGTACTCAAATTTGGATTTTGATCTTTCGAGCCCTTAGGTCTCTCAAAACTATTCCTACTTTTCAAATTCTGTGCAATTACATTAGATTACATACGGGCAATACTTGTTTCAATGAGTTCGTGTGTTTTATGTTTAATTCATTAAAAAAACCTTCTCTATAGGCATGAACGTTCTATGCGGAGTTGGGATACTGTCAACACCATATGCAGCAAAAGAAGGAGGGTGGGCCGGCATATCCATATTGATCGTGTTCGCGGTGTTGTCCTACTACACCGGAATCCTGCTGCGTTACTGTCTGGATAGCCAACCTGGGCTCGAGACTTACCCGGACATTGGTCAAGCTGCATTTGGTACTCTAGGACGGATTGCCATCTCGGTAAAACGTCATTTTCACATGCTTTTTTCAATGAAAGTAAACTTGAAAGACTAACAACTGTAGATCCCAGCGATATACGTTTGGATTGGCCTCTGACATCGGTTTCTTTTCGTGTGTTGTCTTTGTGGTTGCAGATTGTTCTTTACGTAGAATTATATGTAAGTACAGTTGGCTAATTCAGTGAGTTTTTCTTGTGATTTTCTTTATTTGTAATGTCTATAAGAATGTGAAGAGAGCAACTTGGGACCAAGTCATCTTAAAAAATACATTTACTAAGTTACAGTTATCCTTCTTGTTAATATTGGGGTCTTATATCTTTTTTCTTTTGGCAGACTATTGGGGTTTTCTATCATCGTTTCTTGTTTTATACGGTGATATGATATGATTTTTCTTCGTTTGTTTTTACGACTATACACGTCGCATTTGCAGGCATGTTGTGTGGAGTACATCATATTGGAAAGTGATAACTTGTCGTCGCAGTTCCCACATGCGCACCTTAGTTTGGGTGGATATGATTTGGACTCGCATCACTTATTTGCTTTGATGACAGCGCTCGCTGTTCTTCCCACCGTTTGGCTTCGAGACCTCAGTGTCCTCAGTTACATCTCTGGTGAGTAAACTTTATTTCTTGATTGCCAATATGGGAATTTCACATGAAAGCTCTTGTCACATTATCGGAAAATCTATCCGAAGTCATAGGTCATGCATCTGTAAGTAACTGCGTTGGTGGAGAATCCCTTCCTCATCGTAGAAGTTGAGAGTTCGAAACCTGTACTTGCTATTGATTTAAGTGAGGGACTCTGACGGTGGGTTGCTGATTTCTTTCGAGGTATAGGGACCCAACCCTCAAGAGCCATTCGGGCACAGGGGATCCATGTGGAGTCCTCGGTTACCAAAAAAAGAGAAAAGAAGAAGTCATAGGTCATGCATGTAAAGTGTCGAAAGCTTTTGGGGCCACGTTTTACATTTTTAGTACGCTGAAATGGCACTCTTGTTTTGGCTGGAACAAGTAAATTGGCAAAAAGATTGGACTTGATCAATGTTTTAAGTGTTATCGACATGTGAAAAGGCATATGTAAACACCAACAATGCATTGCGGTACGGTGACTTTGATGGCTTACAGAGGAAACGGTGTCTAGGAGGGTACACATGGTGTGAGAGAGTTATTGAGCCAAGTTTCACTTGGTGCATGAAGGTCTTGCTATGTTGGTTGTTCTGTGCATGACATTTCTTGTAGTTTTAACCACATATTTGAATTCTGAAACTCAATTTAGTCCAGTTTAAAGTAATTTGCAGGTTAGAAAGGCAACATACCTTTATATTCTTTTTGTTGTCCAAATTTCGCCTTTCACCGTTCCTTTCTCATGCATATGGTCTAGCTGGGCTGACGCTCCTCCACTGAGCGGAATGCTTGATTTGCTATTTTAAGTGCACAGTGATCTTGATTAAGGATAACTTTTCAGCTCATTGATCCTTGCTTTATCTTTTTGTAGCTGGGGGAGTTGTAGCATCCATACTGGTTGTCCTATGCTTGTTCTGGGCCGGACTTGTTGATCAAGTTGGTTTCCATGCCAAGAGCACGACAACACTGAACCTATCCACTCTTCCTGTCGCTATCGGTCTTTATGGCTACTGCTACTCTGGACACGCCGTATTTCCTAATATCTATACCTCAATGGCCAAGCCAAGTCAATACCCATCTGTCCTTTTAACCAGGTAAAGCTAATCCTCTGATTTTTAATATTTCCCTTCGGATGATTTCTCGAAAATCTAGAGACCAAAACCCCATCGGGTGTCAATCTAGTGGCTCTGTTAATCGTCAAATTTGTTTTTTGAGCATTTTAGATTCAAAGTCGTGACTGAGAGCAATGCACAAGAGCAGTACCATGTTCTGAAGTTGGATTTACAACTCGTCAAATGCTCTTTCGAAAGGCTTTGACAGAAAAACAGTTCGTGTGGTCTAAATATTCATAACACTTTTCTCTAAATGATTATCATTGTATTATGGGTGTAGTTTTGGCATTTGCACTGTGATGTACGCCGGAGTGGCCATTCTGGGGTACCTGATGTTTGGTGAATCGACAGAGTCGCAATTTACACTCAACATGCCCCAAGATTTGGTTGCCTCCAAAATAGCTGTTTGGACTACGGTATGCTCACATCACTTTGTTTGTCAGGACGATTCTATATATCATACTATGATAAAACATTCGTAGCTCCTTTCCTATTTGAACTCTCTTTGTGATATCTGTTCATTGTGTTTCTGTTCTTCTTTTTTTCCTTTCTCGCTAAACAAATCTTGACACTAAAAGGATGTGATTTCTTTTGTTCTTCTGCAGGTGGTTAATCCTTTCACCAAATATCCTTTTCATATATCATTTGATTTATGAGGATAGTATTGATGAAATGAATCACCCAACAGATTCCATATTAGTGTCTGGTCGACATGAAACTAAATGGTTCCACATCTTTCTCAACAAATTTCATCCTTACACCAGAGGTTTTGCTTGTCCTAAATTACTACACATGTATATTTAATATTCCTAACATAGGAAACGAAATGATCTCAATCTTTTTTATGCTCTGAAGTGGTTATTTATACACTTTTAAAGTCAATCACGGGTTTGATCTATTTTAGATCCAGTAGGTTCCTGTTTTCAGCATTCTCCTTAACTAGGGACTACATATGCATTGACCATGTCTCCAGTAGCGATGAGTCTGGAAGAACTAATTCCATCAAGTCATGTCAAATCTTATGCTTACGCAATCTTAATAAGAACTGCCCTTGTGATATCGACTTTGATCGTGGCCCTATCAATCCCTTTCTTTGGTAAGTTATCTGTTCCTATGTTGGTAGATCAACAGTCAATTTTCTAGCACTTGCAGCATCTCTTTATCTTATCACTACATTGTCATTGAGTGACTTCTTCAATTTTGCTTCAGGTCTTGTGATGTCACTTATTGGATCTTTACTCACAATGCTTGTGGTAAGCTTAAGTTCGTTACTTTTACAATTAGAAGAGTTTAAAAGTTATTGGTACTTACATACGGAATGCTTTTACTGCTTTTCAAATCATATTTGCTGGTTGATGATACTGACCTATATCTATTGCAGACCTTGATACTTCCCTGCGCTTGTTTTCTAAGCATCATGAAAGGAAAGGTCACGCGTTTTCAGGTACGCATATGTGCATATTCCTGATGCCATTGTTTACATTGGTGAGACGACTGATTTGGGGGAAAAGATGTTCTAAAGACCAGAGCACTGTATATTGGTCATCTAGTCGTCCTGCTACCATGTTAGATCCTAATTCAATCATGAAAGTATCTATACTGCTGCTTTAGCAAACTTATAGGACTAGAGCAACAGATTCTTATGAAGATTGAAGAATGGTTCTCTAATTTGTGAAACTTTATGAGAGCAAGTCATTGATACAAGGATGACTTAAGACATGAAATTTGCCATAAGCTTTGCTACTGTAGTTTCAATATGCATTTTCAGTATGGTTGACAGATAATGCTTCCAAGCTGGCCTTCTCTACAAATTCTTGATGATTTGCGTCTCTTACTGTCAGGCGGCATTTTGTGGCTTAATCATCATAGTGGGGGTCATTTCGTCGGCTTTCGGAACGTACTCCGCCCTTTCCAAGATCATCGAGGAATTGGGCAAACAAGGACTATGAGAAGAGTTTTGCAGATGGATGGGAGACATCTCACAAACACATCAAATCTGTGCTACTCTCAATTTTGAGACACTTTTTGAGTTTGTATTGGTACTGTTTCGGTGGGGGTATCTTTAACTAGTTAGTGATCCTTTATGAACATCTATTTCATCAATAAATTTTACAAGAGTCATTGACATTGCAGAGATACAAACACTGCTTTTTACGTACTAAAATGATGTTTTAGTACATCGTTTTTGTCGAATTAATCTGAAAATAGATGTTCATTGTCTGCGCATCAGAGGTACGCAGTAGAGGTAATTCTTTTTGCATTAAACAGATTAATCACTTCTATTTTAAGTAGGACTGCGCTTAACTAGCGGAATAAGAAAGGACATCAGGTCATCAAACTGCTGTAATATCTTACCAGTTACTATAATTTCTACTCAAGTAGCTCTTGTAAGATCTATTGATCAACGTGACAAAACAAAGCTTCAATATGTCACGGAAAAAAATGGGGCAAGTCGGACATGTAAATTTGGAACTAAATGTGCATAAAAACTGGATGCGCTATGGAACTTTCTTTACCTGCTGAGTAAACTCTTGTCTGCAGCAAACACTAGCATCAGTGAAAAGAAGCATGATAGGTTTAGATAGATGTAATCTAATCTTAGTCCAGTTAAGATTGATGGGATATAGTCATCAGTGAAAAAAAGCATTATAGGTTTAGATAGATAGATGTATTCTAATCTATACGCCAGTTTAGATTGACATGATCTAGTCGCAAATATTTAAGTGAAATAATTTCGAAAAACTCTCTAATTTGCATAATCAAATCCTAAACTTTTTACCGAAATGGCAATCAAGTTCTAAAAGTGTGATTTAAGTATGCCACATTAGTCACATCTACGTGGCACATTGGTACTTTCCATTAGCGTTTTCTTTTTTTGGCCACCCTAAATTTTTGACTTTCCAATTGGCAAAATCAAATCCAAAACTTTGGTTGGAAAAAGCAATTAAGTTTAAACACATTGGGAAGTGCAATGTAAGTTGGTCATTTGGGCAATGTTTATGCAACGTTGGTACTTTTGGCTGCTTTTTAACAAAATAATTCAATTGCACTTTCTTAAAAAGGCTTAAGATTGATTTAATATTTATGATGCGATTGCCTGATTGATGTCAATTTTCAAACTTAGAACGTGAACGTTAGCTTGACGCCCCGAAAAATTGAATGGCTAGAAAATTTGAACCACTCTAAGTGCGCCGAATAAAAGCAGTGCTCTTTTCATGATCTATCAAGGGATAGATACTATGTCCTACAGAGTCATATCCATGCTCATTTTGTCAAGCGTAGTAACACACGAGTACTCGGAATCTTTTCTAATGAATAGTGTTACATAAATCTAAATAGGCAAATAAAACCAAAATGATTTGAGAGAGAAATAAATGCCAAAAAGTTAACTTTGACACATTACATTTATGTAATCCAGTGGGAGGCCTAGTCTACACAATGAGATTGAGTATTATCGGCAAAAAAAAAAAAAAAGTTACAATTATTCAATCATATGGCCATTCACAAGTGTTTCCCAACCTTGATTATTCTTGAACAAGCCTCGCAAGATATTGAAAAACAGAAAATCTTGTTGGCTTTCTTTCTACGATTGTCTAAAAATCTCATCTACAAAATTGGGCCCTTCACCGGGCCATTCCAGCCGACGGACCATGTCGTGGCCGAGCCGACAAGGCGGGTTAGTTGGGAGCTACTCCAAACCAATTTTGCTCGGGACTCCTCAAATTATTCAAATTTTAGTCGGTTTCGAATTGAATCAAATCTAAGTTTGAGCCTTGCCATTTGTAGGGATGAATGATTCCAAATTTCACAAATTCCACTTAAAACCTAACTACTAGAGTAGGTTTCCTATTTACTCTGTCACGGATTCTAGAATAAATTTTAGGTTCTATCCAAGTTCCACTTATATCATCAAGTGAACGATTGTAATGAATTATCATCTTTAATAACCACCATTTATTGCTACAATTTCCTAACCTCATATTGAGAATATGAAACATTAACGAAGTTATAAAATGAAAATTCAAATTAATGATTTCAAATTATACATTCATTATCGAATAATGACGCGAAGCAAAAACTTGTTTCCATTCTAAATTTCAGGTTTCAATTCCCTAAAACTTAGAATCTATTCGTCATAATAAATTTTCAATTTTTGAAAATTGAAACTTATCCCCGCATATCTTAAAATTTGAAAACTAATGGGTTTTCATTAATTCGGTTCTTCAGTTTCACTTTCTACCAGAAATCATGCTAACCCCTAGTTATTTCACCTATTGGACCATGGTGTGATGGGAGGGAAGGAGCAAGAAAAGAAAATCATTCGTTGCATCCCAACCCAAAGTCCCAGTCCAAGGCCGCTGAGATGGATTCTACTTTCAGACAAGAAAAAAGGAGCCACTGAAACCAAATTATTCTTGGAACTCGGTATTTCCTAGGAATCTCAGCGCCCGCAAGTTGGGAATCTCTGTCTCTTTTTGTCTTCTCTCATTCCCTCTCCGACCCACTTCGCAATTTGCAGTTTTTGTCCCGTTTCGCTTCGCACGTCCGTCTCGTCCGCCCGCGATCGATGATGGGTCTTCTGTAGGAGCGCGATCTTGATTCTGTGTCTCGCTCGCCATGTACGCAGCGGCGCTCTCTGCCTCTCTCGATCTCGGAGCCCCCGGACCCGGCGTCCTCCCGCGCGGCCCGTCGCGGGACTCGCTCCGGTCTTCCTCGTTCGTCCGCTCCCGGACGGTTCCCGCCGCGTTTGGTACCGTGGCGGGTCGCTCGAGCTTGGGTCGTGCGGTTCCAAGGAGGATTTCGGCTCTCGGCGCGGTTGGCCAAGATGGGTACGCGTTGAAGGAGGAGCTCGACGACTCGCCCGTGTCGGTCGAGTTGGAGCCGATTGGCAGCGAGAGCCAGTTCGATCGGGTCGTGGCCGAGGCCCAACGGCTCGAGGAATCGGTTATTGTGGTCTGGTATGTGTCCTTGCATTCCTGAGATTCGTGTTTTTGTGTTCTTGATTTCGTTTGTTTGTTTGTCCGTTGCGCCTTTTTGTTTTTCTATGTTCCTGGCTTAGATGTTATGCTGGGAGATTGGTAGCAGTTGAAAAAATTGCAAAACGAGTGCATATGTTTGTGTCAACTTTTGCATTGTAAACGTAAAGGACCGGATCCACCAGTAAAATCTGATGAAGCTCTGTATAGGCTTGTGTCCTAGTATTTTATTTTGCAAATTTGTATGATAAGATAAGCTCGTTAGCAGATAATCCGAAACACTTACAATTGTGGAGTGAGGCCATGAAGGAAAAGAACCAACTTTGCCTTGAAGTTGCTCTGCTACAGATGAGTTTATTGAAATGACTTTCATGGACTTGTAGGATGGCAAGCTGGTGCAGAAAATGCATATATCTGAAGCCAAAATTGGAAAAGTTGGCTGCTGATTACTATCCAAGGTTAGACTGAATTGATTTCCCCCAAATACTGACAGATAGGCATTTGCCATCAACTTTTCTTGACGTGATGATTCTAAAGGTAGTGGTATTGCCCACCCAAAATTTGGCTGCATCCACACGCTGACATTCATATCAGTTTATCTTGCTTCCCATTCTCTTGGCTATGAAACTAATTCAACGGTAGCATTTTTACCACTGACTTTTCGCTTTAAGATAAAGGAAACCTGCATCATTACAAAAGAATGCAAGAATCAGTGAAGGTTGTGGATATTCCATCTCCCAGAGTATCTTCTTCCATGATCTGTCAATTACTTCTATCAATTTCTTGTTGCATCCCATCAAATTTTAATTTTAGTTTGACCAAACCGTTCTTTTAGACCTGCTGAAGTTTCTGTTCTAGACCTGCGCATTTCAAACGAAGCTTCATAAACTAGAAAAGAGATGGATATCCTCATTTGGTCATGCTACACAACCACAATCAGCTTCACTCTCTTCAGCATTTTCTATCGCAAAGGATTTTTAGAGAAAGGTTTTAGTGGTAATTGGATCAGGGCGTTGATAGATCACAATCTGTATTAGTCTGGTATAATGGTCTGTTGAGTAGTTAATTCTGGTGTTTTCAGTATGTTCTGATTGAAAATTTACTCTACATAAATGGAAGTAAGGTGTGGTGACAGTTGATTCTGTTTTCACAATTGGTAGGTGCAAAAAAATTATCTGGAAGATGGTTTCATCTTCTTATATGATAAGTCCTATATAGACAATTATGTCCTTTTCTCAGAGCATATGCATGACCCATGAGTTGACATACTGCTTACTTATCCAGAGAAAAAAAAAAGTTGTGTATCTATTTTATGTCCAGGTAGAAGCACAGCATTTACCTGTGGTTTTGCAATATACCGTCTGTAATGGTACCCTGGTGATTCCTTTATGCAAGTATCAGGAGTTGTCCTGGCTATTTTGAGTCTGGCAGCAGATGTTAGTGTAATTTCAGAAATTCAAGGGGTATTGCTCTGGTTTAGCCACAATTCAGAGGTTGTCAAATGTAATTTACCCTGAAACTTTTATAATTTGCAATCTATTGCAGATTGCGCTTTTACTGTGTTGATGTCAACAAAGTTCCGCACAAGCTGGTTGCTCGAGCAGGTGTCACCGTAAGTCCAAAGCTTTAGGTTGTTGAATTGTTTCTCATTTCTAGATCCCACATGAGCTTTGATAATGATTTCATTATGATCAGAAGATGATTCAGTTAATGTGTGTGAAATGTGGAAATACGAAGTGCTCATATCAGAATAGGTTGTAGGAAACTATTCAAATGATATGCTAGAGAGTGAGAAGCATTCGGAAACTGTTAGGAACTTGCCTCATACATGGCACTGCTTTTGATTTAATAAATTTTTTCGTGCTGTATTTGATGAGGAATGTAGTATTGCATGTTAGTCAATGCACTGACTCACATACCGCCAGATTTTCCTTCTTAATGGGCTATCCGAATGCATTTTCCCTTATGGACTTCACTGAGGGATAAATGCATAACAAATCGATGTAGTCCGAAAATGGCAAGCCCAAGGCTTTTGAAATAAAAGTACCAAAATTTCCTCAGTTGATGTCTGTTAAGATGCCTGTTATAATTGAGCAAGACTTGGTCATTCTAAGATTTTTCACTGATTTGAACTTCTAACTGATGCAGAGGGTGTTTAAAACCAGTGACCCCCAATAAGATGACCGCTATAATATGGCTTGTTTAAACATCCAAGAAAGCTTTACAACACCTTATATTGAACAACTATTCTGGGAACAGTTAATGTTTATAGCATTTTTATTATCATTCAGTGAGATAGATGCTTGTGGTAATGTCATTGCATTTGTCGTAAATGGGAATCAGCTCATCAAATAGCAGTCACATTAAACAAATGAACTCATTGCCAGAGTTATGCTCTGAAAAGATCAGAACCTGCCCTAATATTTCTGATCCTTGAAAGAAGATAGTCTTGAGATATGAAAAAAATTTGGTTCGCTTGATGCTAGTCTCTGTTTACCTATAAGTAGAGCGATATTAAATTAGGATAGTTGGTGCAGATTAGTTTCAGTAAATACATCTGCTATTGTAACCACATCCATGACTGCAAATATGACAGCACGAGTGGGGTTGGATCCATAGGTTACGTCTTTTGTTCTTCATTGGGACAGTTACAATTTCTAAGTTTGCATTGTTTCGATTACTTTCTTGCTTTGACTCAAACTTGGCAGAATGGTGATTAACGCTTAAAATTTTCTTCTTATTTGGACACGATGGGATTGGAATTGTGAGCAGAAGATGCCGACTATACAGGTATTGATTCTTAAACCATATGAAGAGTTTGTTAAGCTTTCTTCTTGGAGTAACTGAAGATTTTGTATTAGCAGCTGTGGAAGGATAGCAAGAAGCAAGCTGAAGTGATTGGTGGCCACAAAGCATACCTAGTCGTCAATGAAGTTCGTGAAATGATTGAAAATGAGTGTAGCACAGCATGAAGTACAAAAAAGAGGTAATTCTTTTTATGCAATTCTGTTGACAGAATTCATTCCATTAGGGTTCGATGTAGAAAATGAATGCCGGCTGTCAACTACTTGATGGATCCCTCCCCTCCTCCTTTTATCCGAGCTTAGGAGTGGTATTGGAAGATAAATCCTGCCCGGACGGATTTTAACTTCTGTCTATATATTAGTCGAATTTGTTACCATTCTCACTTCCAATTCCACAGGATATGAATGAGAACTCTCTCTTTGGCCTCTGTGCTTCCTTCTGTCGCTCCATTTACTTAAAAATAGCTAATGGGTGACCCTAATTGCTCGTTAATTTGACCTGGGTGTGGTTTATTCCAGGTGATTAATTGTCAAGGACGTCGTGCCCCTGATGTATGATGATGATGTGCCATGTGTAGAAGAGGATGGGCTAGGAAAGAGATTTGACAGAGGAAGTGTTGAAGCTGAGATAGATTTTTATTCATTGGTTTGATTTCTCAGAGTATGGTTCATGTGTGGCTGGTTCTATGTTGTTGTTCAGTCTTTCCACCTCCTTGCCTTTGCCATCTTCACTTTGATACATTGGCTTTCCCCAGTAATCGTCAAATTAGTTCATTGAGTACATCAGAGATGGAGATGAGACTTGTCGCCAGAGATCTCAGCTAGGGGTGATCGGTTCCCGGTTCGGTCCGGTTCCACCTTGGAACCGGGAATCGGACCGGGAGCACCGGTTCCCAAAATTGCGAACCGTGGACCGGACCGGACCATCGGTTTCGGTCTGGTCCGGTCCGGTCCAAAAAAATCAACTCTACTTTTTTGCACTAAAGAACTAAAGAGTGACGCGCTCTTGACTGATCAATTCAATTCGATTCTCGGGCAATTCAACAAAACTAATCACACGTGTTCCACGTGCAAAATATTCAAACTTCACTTGTGTGATTCACGGGATCTCTTGAAGTCTTAGTCCCACGTCAAAACTATCAAGGAGATTTTTTCTATAAATAAAAGAGTAACAAAAAGGATTTTAATGGTCTCTTGACCACATAAGAGGTTGCTACCTCAAATTGCAATTTTGGTTACAATAAGTTATCATGTTTATATGTTTTATTAATTCTATGTATATAAATTATATATAAAAAAATTTAGTTCGGTCCGGTCGGTATGGTTTGATCTGCTTCCCACCTTGAAACCCGGAATTGGACCGACTGGCCACCGGTTCCAAGATTAGGAACTGGGGATCGGACCGCCGACTATGGGAACCGCCCAAAATTAATCACATGTGTGATTCAATTCAATTCGATTCTCGAGCAATTCAACAAAACTAATCACACGTGTTCCACGTGCAAAATATTCAAACTTCACTTGTATGATTCACGGGATCTCTTGAAGTTTTAGTCCCACGTCAAAACTATCAAGGAGATTTTTTCTATAAATAAAAGAGTAACAAAAAGGATTTTAATGGTCTCTTGACCACATAAGAGGTTGCTACCTCAAATTGTAATTTTGGTTGCAATAAGTTATCATGTTTATATGTTTTATTAATTCTATGTATATAAATTATATATAAGAAAATTTGGTTCGGTCCGGTTCGGTCCGGTTCCCACCTTGAAACCGGGAACCGGACCAACCGGCCACTAGTTCCAAGATTAGGAACCAGGGACCGGACCGCCGACCGTGAGAACCGCCCAAAACCGACCGGTTCGGTCCAGTCCGACCGGTTCCCGGTTCGGGCGGTTCCCGTTGCACACCCCTAATCTCAGCCGTCCTACTCCTTTGGCTAGTAATATTGAGGCAAGTTCATTAGCCAAAGATAAATGTTTGATACCATGGGAGTCCGTGTCGAGTTTTTCAAATCCTATCAATTGCAACTTGATATTTTTTTTGTTTGATTCTCAATTTGATGTTTCATTCATCTCCAAAATAAGTAGTTTCCACCAACCTACCTTTTTTGTAGATTGCCAGATGCCTCCCACGATGGGAGGCTTTGCTTTGTTTTTACGAACCAAAGATTCTTCACGGTTGGGGACTCTCTTATGTAGATCATTCTAACGTGGATTAATAAATGCCGTTTTTTTCTTAAAGGAATCTCTTTCATGCAATATCCAGTCGCATTATAATCGAGATGCTCGATTTCCTAGAGGCAGAGCCTATCCTAAATGTGATGCTATAAATATGCGATGGTTATTTTACATGCAACGATCACTTTCTTTGTAGGTATAATTTCCTATTCCAATATTCACTTCTCTCCTTAGTTAAAAATTTGGAACAATGACATGACAAGTACCTAACTTTTATCCTTTCAATAATTAAGTTTCTAATTTTTGTTTTCGGTACATCAACTTTTCAAAATTGTCTTAATGTGAGGATTGTGTTGGATAATCTGTCGTGTCATGTGGTTTTGGCTGAATATACATTGGGAGTGAGCACTGGTCCAATCTAGAGTAGATCTTTAAACTAGATCAAATTAGCTCTACCTAATCATTTTTGTGGTCCTATTCTCATGGGAACCAATATGTTCCAGGGTCGGTTGGGATCTTTTGGTTCCAGGCTCTACATTATTGGTTCCAAACTCCAAAAATGGAAAACCAATTGTAGCATGATATCTTCTAAATTTCAATTCTAGAATCTACACATCCATCTAGGGACCAATCACTCTTAATGTGCATTGCTTGGCAAAAGTTAAGCTTCATCGACACCATTGCTTGCTTACTTAGCCAAAAAAAAAAAAAAATTATCACTGCATACAGATTTTAGTCACGATGGTTGAACTCAACCAACCCGACCTAATAAAAAAATTTCTAATCCAAGCTAATCTGCATTATTGTAAGTATCTCTCTTGCCAAGAATCAAGCTCAAGACACATTATACTAAAATAGTGGAGTCGTGATCAAAATCATCTGGGGATCTCTTAACCAAAAATAGGAAACCGTGATAAACCATCATATTATTCACAATGATTGCTCATCACCTATCTTTCGCAAAAAGAAACAATAGTAAAAGAGCCCCAGAAATTTGTGAAAATTAGAGTTTCCCCCCCTACAAAGCACTCGCGATTTCCGAGTTGCACCATGTGGCCATGCACGTACCCAGCTTCCTGCCGTTGGTTCTCGATCTCCCGGCTGGTTTTTCTCTGCGGTAGCCCCCACCGTGCTCTCTCTCTCTCTCCTCTCTGTGAAGACAGACAGCACTTCTCTCTTCCTGAACATTGCGGAGGCATTTTGTTGCGCCAGAAAAGGAGGAAAGAAGGGAAGAAAGAGAAAAGGGAAGGAGGGAAAAAGCAGACGCTCCGTGCAAAGCAGAATCTGGCGCGGTTAGTCTCCGTACATTGGGAACTTTTCTTTCTTGGGTTCCGGTCGGATTCTTATTCTCGATTCTTTTTTCCCGTGGGTTATCTGCAGATGATCGCGCTCGTGTTTGATTCGGAGCTCCGGCGATCTTGAATCTAACGCAGTGTGGTTCCTGGGTACGCCCCCTTTGTTCTCTTTTTTTTTTTTTTTTTTTTTTTTTTTGCAATTTTCTTTGCTTTTTTGAGCTTTGTCGGATGTTTCGTGTCATGGGTTGTTTTGAGATTGGATGGTTATGCTCTGAATTTTCCTCCGGTGTTGGTATCTGTTTCGTTTTGTGGTTGGATGTTTCGATGATCCTGTGACGCGGTGATTCGGTGTTTGGGGACATTGTGGTGTGATTGGATGTCTTGAGCCTTGAAGTTTGCGTTCTGTTGGGAATGCGAGCGAATTGCGCTTAGCTCTCTTACCTTTTCCCAGAACAATCTCTAATCTTTTGGTTAAATTTTCTACTTTTGCTTTACAGCATGCAAAATAGAATTTTGGGTTACTTGTTGTATTCCATAGGATATGTTTTTCTTGCCCTGTTTTGTTTTCTGATTTTAAATGTTTTTTTTTTATAGGTGAATTAAGGTTTCTGAAGATGGTTACTGCTGGTAACATAGACACGCTGTCCGCAAACAATGGCCTGGGAGGCTTCAACTGTAATTTAGAAGATAGTTTGCAAAACGAGCTTGAACTGTTGTTGCGAGCGCAGCGTAGGCAACAATCGCTTGATTGGGAAAGCAAGCTTAACATCAGTCGTAGTGGTAGTGCACCACCTACGGTCGAAGGATCGCTCTGTGCTGTTGGAGGTCTATTGGGAAACTCTCCTTTTAGAGAGGGCAATAGTTTGAGGAGGAATAGTAACTGTGACAATGCATGTGAAGAGGAGGTTCGATCCCACCCAGCATACTTATCATACTACTATTCACGTGAAAATGAGAATCCAAGACTGCCCCCACCATCATTGTCGAGAGAGGATTGGAGGGTTGCCGAGAGGTTTCAAGCCGGTTTGTCATCTTTTGTGGGCATTGATGATTTGACAAATAATACTCTTGCTGAAGGTGGGAATGATTCGTCGTTGTTTTCTTTCCAACCCAAAGGCTGCAGCTTTTCTGTACAGGATGCAGAAAAGGATTTGATGGAACTAAGGAAAATGAATAGACATGCTTCTGCTGAATGGCTCGGCAAAGGATCAAACGACATCATTGGATCGTCAGCTTCTAGGTTGGGCACACGGAGGAAGAGTTTTGCTGACATTCTTCAGGTAATAAGTACAACTACGAGTAATTTGCTAGGGGGAAAAGTAGATAAAAAGAAATTGACCACAACTTTACTTGCTCGATGAGGACAAAATTGCCATCAAACTTTCCTGGTCTATCTCCACACAGTTTGATTCTCTTGGTGTTTATCTCTTAGGCTTGCCCAAAAAAAAGAACGTTTTGACTTTGTTGCAGCTTGAGGGTCCAGTTTCAAAGTTCTATATAAGACAGCACTTCTTTTTGTCTCTTTCTTAATTGACAGTTTACATTTTTATCTTTGAGGCTATTAATACAGGGGTTATTACATAGAGAGTGTCAGTTCTTTTGCATAAGGAAGTGGACTCTGTGGTTATATAAGAATTTGTAATATTGCGTCCCCTTGTTATCATTTTTCTTTATCTTTTCTTGGCTTTAGGACAAAAGTCAAATGCAGATTCTGCACCTCCTGCAGAAAAAGTGGAAAAACAATATGTACCTACTGTGACTCACTCATATTAACATAATATAACTGCAGTGATGCACCTGTTACTGTAAGGTCCATCTAAGATGTTTAATAAAACAGTAAGCACCAATAACATTGCTTTGTCAGAAGGAAAATAATGTAACTATACCTTTTGGTTAGCACCTCCACAAATAGTTTCTTCAGTACTTGTACAATTAGTTGTTATGATATCCCTGGTATATACAAGCGTTAGTCCACCCTATCAATTGTTCTCCTAACAAGTAACTTCGCATTTTTCATAACAAAAATATTTAAAATTGGGATGACTGTTGTCTTGAATGGTGTGGCTGTATATTAATTGGAGTCAAGTCCTTTAGTTATATGCTACTCGTAAGCAAAACCTTCTCATGGGCTTTTTTCTTTTCTTTTCTTTTCTTTTTTAATTTCAATTGACAACTCAATATGATGGTAATTAATGTCTTTCAGGAAGGGCTTGAGCAACCCTCTAGTTTATTGGTCTCACGCCCACAAAGTGCTAGTGATATTACTGATATCATGGACCCAATTACATCCAATTCTCATCCGATGGGAGTCTGTAATGGAGTTGAATCAAGTGGAGGCGTCCGTTCTGGAGCTAATTCTCCTGGTTTAACTAGAGCTCCCGCCTGTGGGACCTCATTTCCACATTCTTTTGCTTCTGTTGCTGCATCTCTCTCAAGGACTATGACCCCTGAGCAGCAGGTGGCTGGAAGACATCTGAGCACTGGTCTTCCTCCACTTGATAGCAGGATTATTTTGCCTGATGAGAGGAAGCACATTATTGGCTCGAGTGTTTCAGGTTGTCATTCTTTGGCGTCAGCAGGGATTGAAGATATTGCAGCTTCATTATCTGAATTAAATATATCAAAGAGTGGACATACTAATGAAGATGGTTTTCCACAGTCTCAACTTCATATGGCTCCAGATAACCAGCAGGATTTCTCACTTCTGGTGCCTAATGATCATAACCAGAACGTTCAACAACATTTTGACATCTTTGATGCTGGCAAACCTTCAGGTTTTGGCAACTCAATTGATTTAATCAGGAATAATGGATCTATAACCGGGCTCAGTTCTAGGACAAGTACCGTAGGTCGAGTAAATTTTCCAAAACGAACATCTTCTTCTGCAAATCTGTTTTCAACAGGGAACTCTCTGGGCTTTGAAACTTTTGAAGAATCTAGCGCTCATCATCACCAAGGTGACAACATTCTCAATATTGGTTATGGTGATCACCCGGTATCCAATGGTCATTTTGCTGCAGGTAAGATTGATCCCATCTTTATCCTAGAAGTGTTGATAAATGTTAGAAGAGTTAATCCTACTGTAATTTTATATCTTGATGTTATATTTCATATTTCAGGTTCAGGTGTGAGTGGCAATCAAATTGGAGAGATGTTGCAGAGAATGGGAAACCAAGTAGGATATGACCTAAATCATCCGATTGCTGATCCCCATTTTGTTCATTATATGCAACCAAATTTCAATCCTCAAGCACCGGCTATGCAAAATGATCTTTCCCAATCAAGGAAGTCCTTTAGTTCTTCGCCAAATTTGGATCAGCTGCGAAAGGTTTACCTCGAGACATTGCATGCTCAACAGAAACAGCATTATCAGGGGCCGAGTTTTAGTAAATTATCTGCACCACTAAATCATAGACACAAAAGAGATGTAATCTATGAATCTCACTTGCCATATTCTGGAAATCTAACAGCAAATGGTGGATTTTCTTCGGTTGGATTTGGAAGCCATATGCTTCCCGATGAACAAATTGCACAATTTACTTCAATGACGAGAACTTCAGTGAGAGAGTCTGCTGGATCATGGCCCTCTAGTTATGGCACTGATGTCGAAGGGAAATTGGTCTCATCATTACTGGATGAGTTTAAGAGTAACAAGATCAGATCTTTCGAACTATCTGACATTTTGGGTCATGTAGTTGAATTTAGGTACTCTATACCACTTTTATTCTTTTTCTTTTATCAACCGTCAGTTCAACTTTGAGTTACTTTTACTGTTTAATATTGCAGCTCAGATCAGCACGGTAGCCGCTTTATTCAACAGAAGCTGGAAACGGCCAGTGAGGAAGAAAAGAACAAGATATTCCCTGAGATATTTACCCATGCTCGCTCTCTGATGACTGATGTCTTTGGCAATTATGTCATACAAAAGGTGAAATTTATTTTTCTTTATTCGATATATAGCATGTTGACCATTGACTTTCTTGGCATTTTCCGTTTCTAACAATATCGTTATTGTGCATGAATTTGCAGCTTTTTGAGCATGGCACCAAAAGTCAAAGAAAAGAGTTGGCTAGCCAACTCGCTGGCCACGTGTTGCCTCTTAGTCTGCAGATGTATGGCTGTAGAGTGATTCAAAAGGTTTCTATTTAACATCAAAATTTTACTCTCGTCCGTAGTTTCACTATTGTTGCTTTTCAATTTCAGGTTTTTGTGAGCTTGCACACACTTGTCATGAATTTGTATGTCTTTGGTTTTTCTACACTGATTAGTCCCTCTGTGCTAGCCCTATTCGCACAATGCTAAACAATTTCTTTTGGAAAATGTTCAGCTAAATGTAAATACATTTTGTGCTTTACAAAAGTCGTTTTCTATTCTCTCATTGTCCAAATTTCCAAAAGCCTTAAATTTCACGAGCACAATAAAACTTGCATAAAAACTAGGATTTTTCTTATGAAGTTAGTTTTTAAAAATGGATAGGACTTTCTCACCTATCCTGAGGAGGAAAGGGCTGCTGGTAAGGGGATGATTTGATACAAATCACAATTATGATAAGATGGAACCTCCTTTTTTGTCTTCACTTTGATTGGTCATTACATGTTCTCATGTATGCATGTATTTTATTATCGAAGCAGCAAAATATGAGGAACCATAGTCATAAGTAACAGCATGGGCGTGACTCTAATATGGGTGTCATGGAATGGAGCTTTCATTGGGTATTCATGAATGAATAGTGGAACACTGATATGGAAGGTGATGTTGGCGGGGTTAAATAAGTATATATGTAGCCACTTCTAGAGATTTGTGTAATTTTGGGGTACATTTTCTTTGCAGTATGAATACTGGAATGTACTTTACCCAGATTTTTCTTCACTAATTAGTTGCAGTCTAAAATTTTTGGCTTCCATATCTATAGACCTAGAAAATGTGTCTCATTTTAGAGTCAATATGATAAGCCAATTTGTTGAATATCTGTTTGCTGCTCATTGTATTTATATCTATATTCTTCATGAAATGAAGCAGATTTAGAGCGTATGCACTGTTAATATGCAGAAGCCACAGTAGCAACAAGAATTAGTTCATTTAGGGTATACAGAGGACCTGGAATCTTCTTGTTTACTTTGGAGGTGGAGCTTAAGGTTCTTGTAATGGGTGTAGTAGTGCAGCTAACCAAAGAAATGATCCCTTCTGAATAGATTTTGACATTGGCATAAACCTTCTTAGAGGTAGTATCATTGTTGCCCTATCTTTCTCATCATATTAACGATTCTTATATTTAGTTGTGACTTGCTGTGTCTATGTACTTTTGTGCAATATAAAGGATGCGTCGCATTTATGAATGTTTCTTGAGGGACCTTATTCTCTAAATTTACTTCAGGCATTGGAGGTGGTTGATGTGGATCAGCAGACTGAGATGGTGGCAGAGCTTGATGGTTTTGTCATGAAATGTGTGCATGACCAGAATGGTAATCATGTTATCCAGAAGTGTATAGAATGTGTTCCTCAAGATCGAATTCAGTTCATCATCTCTGCTTTTTATGGGCAAGTTATTTCACTTTCAATGCATCCCTATGGCTGTCGGGTTATCCAGGTACAGGCGTTGTTATCTTCACTTATTTCTCTTACTTCTGGTGTAAAGTTGTCTGTTGTCTAAGCTCACAATTGACTTACAGAGGGTCTTAGAACATTGTGATGACCCAAGTACCCAACAAACCGTCATGGATGAGATCATGCAATCGGTATGCAGTCTGTCCCAGGATCAGTATGGGAATTATGTTATCCAGGTACTTGGTTTCCTTTTTGCATTCTGCAGTCAATTAATCAAAGTTCTTTTGTGACATACCTAATTGATGTTGCTGAAGGAATGAGTTTATGAGAGTTTTATAAATGGATCTGTATGGTTATCATTGATGTTGCTGAAGGTTATTCCCTGAATTAAAAGAGGGAGTGCAACAGTATAAAGGATTAGATAGGAAAGCAGCCAGTAAATATTTGAGGACAACTCTCAAATCAATTTGTTTTCACCTAACCTAGTCTTAGAACTTAACGGATCGAAACTCAGCAAAATCTGGATAGCATTTGTGCAAAGTTCTGCAACATGGTTCTAATTTCGGGTTGTCCGATGAATCTGTTGTTGGAGGCCGATTTATTGAGCACCTGCCATGGAGTAGTCCATCTGGTAACTCTGTAGTCAACTAAATATTGGATTTTGGCTGTACTTTTGCTTGGGGGCATGACACCATGGTTTGATCTTCAAGTGATCAAACAGTTGGAACAAAATCTGCTGATAAGATCTCTACTCAGCTTGCGTTCTTCCACCTTTTCTCTAAGAATGCGTTTCTGATTCCTGCCTGTTTTGCTGCCTAATGTAATATATTCTTTAGCCAAATATCTTGAGGTTGAAAATTTCTCATGTGATCATTGCATTTCTTTGTTTAATGGTGTAGCATATACTTGAGCATGGGATATCACACGAACGAACTGCCATTATCAGCAAGTTAACAGGCCAAATTGTCAATATGAGTCAGCAGAAGTATGCTTCTAACGTTGTGGAGAAGTGTTTAACATTTGGTAGCCCTGAAGAGCGTCAATTATTGATCAGTGAGATACTTGGTTCCACAGACGAGAATGAACCCTTGCAGGTTTGTCACATGCACATTACTTCTGAATATTAAAGAGATAGATACGTAACATTTACATGCTGCATCTGTTGGCAAAGTGTATTTCATGATTGAATGGAGTAAAAGGTGTGGTTCCTCTCATTACAATCTGTGGAGGCATCATGTTGTAGGCAGTCATAGAAAATGGGGAAATAGATGCAGGTTGAAATCTCATCATGTGGCCAGACAAGGGGACAGTACGCTTGGCTTCTGTTGATTGTGATATCATGTCTGGCATGAGCACTTAAATCTCCTAACAAAAGGAGAGATGCAGAGGGTATTAGAGAAAGGATCGGGAAGGCTTCATTGGGGATTTCCATCTTTTCTCTTGCTTTAGGATGTCTATAGATGTTAGGCATGAAAATGAGAGGTACAGATTTACAAAATGGATGTCGTTCAAGAAGCTGGTCAGATACGTATTGCAATTATGTTATATCTGGCAGGAAAATTATAGCTATTGCAACAGTTGGAGAATATTTGTTTAACATGCTCTGGTTTAGATATATTTGCTGGTCCTTATGTTTCGACACTGTCACGTACACAATCCCTTAGTCAAAGTGATGTGGACTGTTCATTTGCACAAATGCAGGCAATGATGAGAGACCCATTTGGAAACTATGTCGTGCAGAAGGTCCTTGAGACTTGCAATGATCAGAGCCTTGGTTTCATTCTTTCTCGCATAAAGGTCCACCTCAATACCTTGAAGAGGTTTACTTATGGAAAACATATTGTTGCCCGTGTGGAGAAGCTCATTGCAACTGGAGGTGAGAATCATTTTATATGGTTCACTGTAGATATTCTTTTTGATCTATCGATGCTGAGTCTTTATTTTATGAACACCCATGGACTATGTTTGCAGAGAGGCGCATAGGGATGTCATCCTCATTTCCTTCTTAAAAAGATAATCGTCCGAAATGCAGAAGACTTTTTTTCCACACCTCCCTGCTACAAGCAATAATGCTGATGTACAGCAGATGCAGATGATCATCGTTACTGATCATCCTACTTTCATCTTGAAGGGTTTTAAGCTGTAAATAAAAGAGCAACATCTTACCTCCTTGTATAAATTATCTTCTCAATGTAAATTTTACGGTAATTTGTATGCAGAGGGTCTGCAAGAACAGGCTGTATTACTAGTCGAAAGAGAGGCCACCGGCACTTGCATAGCCTTTACCAGAATAACTGCCTGGTTCCTCGCCCGAATGCAAAGTCCGAGTCTGTAAAGGGAAGTTAGCATTTTTTACTCATGCGCAAGGACAACTTGTACGTATCTATCTGTACATATGATGAAATTTTGGGAAAAAACACACAATTTTCTTGCGGTATACAGGCAGGCTGATTTCTGCGTCCGCACAAGAACCCTCCAGTGCAGCTTTGATTGAATTTGTATTCTGGTCTGGTAATCTTGCGGCCAGAATCTATGTTAGTACACCGCTTTGTTTGCCTTACTTTTCCCTTCAATTTGTTAATTGTGCGAAGTTGTCTCCTAGAAGAGACTATCATCCTGATCTAAAATCTGCACAGAAGATTCTCAAAGTTGTGCGTTCCTACTTGGGAGGTCGTTGATGAAACATCGTTGATTTGGGATGAAATCAAAATTTCTAAAAGGTGGGACCTAAGTTCTTAGAAAAGGGTTTTGTGATCGGTACATCAGTAAATAATCCAGCAATGGCAAACAGAATCTGTTGACCTTTGTGGAAAATAGGTTCAGTTCGCGAGCGTGGAATGAAGTTCGTACTTCAAAATTAGCTGGCGGTTTGAACCCTTCTGTGTTTGTCTGAAATGTTAAAAGTCAAGTAATGCTATTTACTTTCTCACAACATTCAAAATACTCTCTAAATTTCGAAACAGGATGAAAGAAATATATGTAAATATAAATGTCAATTAAGCACGTTGTAGGAAGATTAAGCGTATCTTACATTGAACATGTCCGTGTACTTTGTAAGGTTTGAAAAAATACTAAAATTGAAAAACACTTCGAACATAATTCAAAACAAACAAACATCTTACTTAAACCAAGAGCAACTCGACACTAAAGACTGTTGCTGCACCAGATTATGATTTTTCACGTTAAAAAAAAAAAAAAAATGCTAAGGTATATCGGTTGAAGTTCAATCTTACTTACAACTATCCATTCTAGAGTACCCTCTAGCTCCAGAAATGAATACTACTTGCATCTTCAAGTACGTTGACTCGAGATGCAGATCGCCAGGGACACATGGAACTAAAAAGGGGAGAATGAACCAACAAAAGACCACGGCTCAGGAAAAAATTGTGCAAAGAGCAGAACTGAAAGAGCACTGTCATCACTGGCTGAACCCGATATGTAACGTCTCCCCAGAGGCCATATACAGCATCAAGGAGCCATGACGATGGAGATCTCTGAAGACAGCATGCATAAGGCAATACAGCTCCCGTCTCAAAAATCATTAAGTGAAATCCGGTTACGATGAAGACAGTCAACCATAATTTCAGGACATCTGCTGCCACGTTTCTTTCCAGAATCTGGCAGTTTGGGCAGATCTGCAAATTATTGAAAAAAGAGAATTGCAAATGCGAGTCATATCCTACATACAAATGACAAAGCAACGGCAGAACCTCTATTTCCTTTTGTCTTCTTTCCATTTTCAACATCGAAATAAATTCTGAACAATCCCTCATCAGAACGTATCACAGCAAATAACAAAAAAGTAGAGATATTCGATGGAAAATGAACAACCCAACCAGATGAGATCACTTTGTATTCATGTTAGCATCACTAAAACTCCCCGATAGGTCATATAAGAGTTTTAAGGAATACCTTCAAGAAATTAAACAGGCCAGTTGGATCCATACACACTTCAGAGCATTTAAGTGCTTTAGAAAAAGTGTTTTTTTTTTTTTTTTGGTAAAGATTTAGAAAAAGTGTTTTGAGTCAAACAAAATGCAATTAATTGCTTGGCAAATTATAATGTGTTTTTGGTAAATTAGAATTAAAAAGTACATTAAGAAGCAACTTTAACATCATTGCCATTTGGAAATGACTATATTCCATAAGTCCTTTGGCGTTTAATACGATCAATTTTAAGCTTCTTACATTTTAATATGTTCGAATTTAATTTTTACAATTAGTATACAAAATAAAGTATTAAAAATCACATTTCTAATTTGCTAAAAAGATCTAATTTCACAAGTATAACAATGTAATAGAAATTTTATCGATGGAAAAAAAGATCACATTAGAGTGGACTCTTTCTCAATTAAAAAAGTAATTGCATTAATTAAGAGTCACATATGCCCCATGGAAGAGAAGATGTTGACCTTTAAAATTACAAATATCCTTAGTTATTTACTGAAAACTTATAGCTATTCGATCACGTAAAGTGTCATGTCAAAAGATACAATATCATTTAAAGCACCAACCCCTCATTTACATTATTAGATTCAATTAAATATTCATAGTTAGGATTAAAATTTGCTCTTACGAAATGAGTATTATTCACAGCATTTCTTCATATATAATTATGTAAAGCCATTGCCACTACTACAATTTTCACTTGTTTTTAATATGAATAACTTGGCATATTCTTTAGAATCTGTTGCTCACTAAGTTTCTAATATTGAGGAATGAACATGGCTAGCCACTTGTTAATCTATAGACCTTGTTGAAACTCTAGCAGAATGATATCTAACTTGGGCCCAAAACCTGCATATCCAGCATCCAGAAATTTATATTTACCTACACAAGTGTAATGCAAATTTAATCCCCACAAACACATACATATATATGTATATGATTGTGCATCTATACAATACATACATATACACAGAACTTCAGCCTTACTTCTCAGTAGGTCTACTTTGCGTAAATATTATATGCTTACATATAATAGACATATACAATATTCTATACATATAATAGACATATACACTATATAACATTAATTTTATATCATATACATGTATATAGTATATATACTAGTAATACAAGCCATTCCCTGCATCTAGGCCCAACCCCTAAATAAATTCCATGTTAAACTTACACAGCCAACATGTTTTGAGTCTATGTTTCTTTTTGACCAATAAAACAAATTTCATCGTTATAAGTACCATCGCCAGCATATGTGTACCGTCCAAAACTTGAATATAATTCTAAAATGAAAAGAGAAATATTAGTTGGTTTATATATATTTCTTTCTTTATATTGTATAATCATACCTTACCTTGAAATATGAACGGAATCTTTGATTATTCTTGATCTTCTCCAGAACTTTCCTAAATTGTCAATATGATGGTTAGATCTTTTCCTTTCCCAAATCACATACTCCCTAAATTTAGTAAACCAAAGTACTTAGTTATGGTCTCTCAAATGTGCTGAAAGCGCTCTTGTATTAACTTATTATAGTCTTAAAATGAGAAAAAACATTCCAAGGATTTCTGCAATATCAATACTCCTAAATCTTTCAAAACCATTACGTGTTACTAAGTTATGCATTAAATGATTGAATACAATCCTATCCATTCTAAATATTTGACAACAACTTATCTTATCGGCACTTTCGCCCATTAACTCTCTTAATAATGCATTTCTTGCATATGATGCGGTCATACAAAATTCTTTATGAGTGTATGTTATATAATAAGTAACTACATATAAGTGACTATTGAAACTAATTGCCAAAATTCCTCTTTTTTGTTTTCCCTTGCAGGATGTTCAGCCATGACTGGCTAAATCAACAAAATACAAAGTTAGAGAAAGAGAAGTATAAAATAAGTTTGATTATCCATCAAGAAAACATTTCTACCATCAAATATATGCAAACTTCACCTCACTTTAACCGACTATGCCTGAACATGCCCAAAAGAAAAACTATGAAAAGGAGGATGAGGAACTTTGACAACTTGTCTCAATTGTTACTCATGATTCATTTGTTTACTTCATAACATGCATTCATAAAGAATCTTGCATGACCTCATCATATATAGGAAATGCATGGTTAAGAGAGTTAATGGACAAAACTACCAATAACATAAGGTGCCATCAAATGTTTAGAATGGATAAAATTATATTAATAATTTAATTCATGACTTAGAAACATGTAATGGTCTTGAAGATTTAGGAATATTGGTGCTGCATAAATGTTTAGAATGTTTTTTCACATTTTAAGACTTGGTATAGGAAATGGATTGATACAAGAACACTTTCAACACTTACGAAAAATCATAAGTAGGTACTTTGCTTTAGTTCTTTAGAAAGTATGTGACATGAGAAATGATAGGATTCAATTGCCAAATAGGAAAGTTCCGAAGAAGATCGAAAATAATCAAAGATTTTATCCATACTTTCAATAAGGTATAATTACACAATAAATGGAAGAAATAAATATAAAGCAATTGATATTTACCTTTTTGTTTTAAGATTGCATTAGAGCTAGCGAATGGTACACATATGCCAGCAATGGTACCTATGCACGATCAAATTCTTTTAATGGTCAAAAAGGAACACTACTTCAAAATATATTGGTTGTGTGTAATTTTAACATAGACTAGGCCAGTTGGGAGGGAATAACTCATGATACTTGCATCTTGCATGATTTTTATATCAAAATGTATTGGTTGTGTGTAATTTTAACAGAGACTAGGCCAGTTGGGAGAAAATAGCTCATGATACTTGCATCTTGCATAATTTTTATACATTAGCTTACACATGCACACGCGCCTACACACAGACATATATACATACAAACATACTAGTCAATTTTACATTATATTTATATAGGAAAATATTATTTAGAAGATGTTGGATGTTTAAATCTCACAGGTTATTTGGAGCCATACAAGAAAGTTGGATACCATTTCCCAGAGTCTCAACAAGGCCCCCCAGTTTATTAAGAAGTGTTTAATTGTACTCATTCCTCACTATTATCAAAAATTGAACGAGCTTTTAGCATATTGAAGAAAAAAAAAAGAACTAGAGGATTCTAAAGAATATGCCAAGTTATCCATGTAAGCAAGTGAAAATTGTGGTATGAAAATTGTGGTACCGGCAATTATTCTACATAATTATATACGAATAAATGCCATGAATGATACTTATTTCACAAGAGCTTTTATAAGTAAAATGTTCATATTGATCACATAAAACATTAAAGTGCTTTTGAAATATAATCTAACGGTGATTATATCCAAGTTGATGGACATTTTAGAATGCGTTTGGTTCAGCATTTTGAAAGTCTATTGGAAAAATGTAAAGTAGTTTAGCCTAAAGGACATTAAGCAAATGTAAAGACTGTTTGGTAAACTATACTTTGAGAAACAACTATGAAAAAAATGCCGTTTAGTAGAAAACATATTTGAAAAGCCCTTTTGGGTGATTAATATTAATTTTTTTTAATTTCATTTGTTTAAAATTGAAAAAAAAAATAATGTACGCAACTTTTTTAAATATAAATTTTGACAATAATGCTAAAAAAATCAAATACATATCTATGATTTTTTTTTTTAAAAAAAAAAGACCAAACCCTTCATCAAAATTTTTTAATTTTTATTTGTTTAAAATTGAAAAAATAATGTATGTAAATTTTTAAATATAAATTTTAAAATAATGCTAACAAATCAAATACAAATATATAATTTTTTTTTTAAAAAAAAAAGACCAAACCCTTCGTTGGAATTTTTTAATTTTTATTTGTTTAAAATTGAAAATAAAAATGTATGTAATTTTTTAAATATAAATTTGACAATAATGCTAAAAAAATCAAATATATAAATATTTTTTAAAAAAGACCAAAATATATTAATTTTTTAGAATTTATATAAATTTGATTTTTTTAGCATTATTTTGGCATTTAAAAAAAATAATAACAAGAGCAAAATAAGAAATTTGAAGAATGAGTTATGGTAGTTTTGGAAAAAAAAAAAAAAGTTTCAACATTTGGCCAAATGCTAAAAGTTCAAACTAATCCTTACTAGCATTGAGCTTTCAGCCTTTCCAATACTGGCTTTCACTTAAAAACTACTTCAAAATGATTACCAAACCATCCAGCATTTCTCCAAGGGGCTTTGGAAGCTGAAAGCCCCTTGAGAATGCTGAACCAAACGCACCCTTAATTATAGAATTTACCAAACACTCGATTGCTTTCACCAACTGCACTTTGACTCAAAACACTTTCCTCTAAATGAGCTTTTGAAATGCTAAGATTTTCCCAAACTCATCCTAAGGCAGGGCTGTTCTTGCCTTGAGAGAAAGGCCCTAGCAAATACATTGGGTTGGACAAAGGGGCTTTAAATTTACTTTACAAACACAAACTTTTTGTCAAATTCCTTTATAGGCTCAAAGTGCATTGCCAATGCTTTGCCAAACATACCATAATCCTCAAGACGGAAAAGGAAACTTTGTTGGAGAGAATGACCGCATTGACTCCTATTAGAGCGTTAAATAAAAGAAATTCAATAAATCAAATAAAATCAAATAACATTCATGAATCAACATATGTACACACATACGAAAGATGAGTCAAGGATCATAGGAATAAGTCACTCTAAGGTTAATGGATCAGCTTAGATTTCTTAACACAGAGCATGCCAGTCTTTTCCTTCACAAACAGTCCATATCAACTACTCTATACTATTGGCCTACGAGAATAAAATAAAATGACCAGTCATCACTAGAAGAGATCCTCAGTTCAATATCATGATAGAGCCATTCAATGACCCTTTGAGAAAATTTTAAAAAACACCTTCAACTTTTTCTTTGATTGGACTTGGCAAGTTTGAAAATATACTTTTGATCACAGTCAAATTTTGTAATTTGATACCTGAACTTAGATGGAATATGCACTAAGGTTGACAACAATTATCACTAACAAGATAAGCATTCTAAAAGGAGACCAGCTTGGTGAACAAATTTATTCAAAGGCCACATACGGCTCCTAGGTTATATAAAATAAAATATCTTTATCTAGACAACAGAGGCTAAGTGTAAAAGGTTTAGTCCATCGAGTTGTTAAGCCATGACCCATATTTGTAATACACAACGCATATACTGGCTACCATGACTTCGATGTTAGAAGCTCTTAGACCAATGCAACTACAAGGATAGTACCTCTGACCATTCCAATTTCACTTGCCTAATTCTTCAAAGTTATAGAAGAGAGGTGGAAGCATTGGTCCCACTGTTCTTAAGCACTCCTCAACTTAATAATAAGCCTTACCCTAACTACAAAGCCAATTAATCCACTTGCTCTCATCTTGTCTAGCAACCAAAACACTATGGATTCACATTAAATGATGAGAAGTGTGCATCAAGATTGATAAACTGAATCGTATCAAATATAAGGTGTTCTAACAGCAATTAAAATATAATCATTATAACATCTTTTGGCAACCCCAGTTACATTAATGTAGTTACTAGCTATATAGAAATGAAAAGCAAAAGCACAAATACTAACCTCCTTCAGGATAAATTGAGTCGTACTGCACCTCTGCCCAGAAACTCAACAAAATAACTGGATATAAAACAAAAAATAATAATAAGTTTATGCATCACACCATTCAAAAAACTATAGAACTCAATACGATCAAGACGGAAGTTAATGCCATATTGAGTTCTATAGTTCCAACTATACTAAACTTACAGCATCATTTAACTTATACCTTCAAGATAAAACAGACAGATTCTCCTTTATCAGTACAGATATGCTGATATGGAAACCTCAATGTGAACAAGGTCTGGGGAGTGTTGAGGAGAAAAGAAAGAAAAGCACCTGTTGAGGGAATGATCCAGAACTCACCCTAATTACATCGCAAGTTCAACACTATAAGCACAAATCCATTGAAATAGTAGACAAAGAAATCTTTGGGCCCAAGAAACAATAAACAAAGAATAGTCAACAGAAAAAAGATACTGTCTAGTTACTCTAGATGTTGCAATAATGCACAAATCATTGGAATGACCTCTTATATGTCTTCATTCACAGAAAAATCAGTCCTTCCAATTGTGATACTTTTAAATGTTCTCCATAATCTTAAGAAACCCACGATGCAGCTTCTTGGCTTTATAACTGCATTTTGAGCTCCATCAGTGCTCTCCACCATCAAGGATCATTCACAAGTTAGACCCGGCTATTTCAGTTCCACCTCTTCCACATAATCCAGATCTAGATCTTTCACATTTTTACTTTTAACAACTCGGTTGTTTGTCCGTCGCTTCTTCAAAATAACAGCAGACTGCTTCATCAACTTAATGTACTTTTGCCTCACTCTCAACATAGGATGTCTCTCGATTGCATGCTTGTCATTGTAAGCCTCTTTTAATATCGCTGTACAAGTCTTGTTCCTTAGAGATAAATAAAAGACATGAGGGTGCCTCTCAAACGCCTTATGCACTTTCTGAGGCAAACCCAGATACTTCTTGAGGCATAAAAGTTTCTTCCTTTCAGCAGAATGCTCCACAAAGAGACTAAGTAATTCATGAAGAACACCCACAACTCGTTTCTCTGCTACGTCGCTATCTGGATCCAAGTTTGAGCAATCATCATAAGGGGAAACATAAGGCGTATTCTGAAACTCCTTTAACCAAGCCTCAATCTTTTTCCTCATCCTTACACCTTTAGAGGGAAAAAATGGGAATTCAATTGCCTCCATCGAATCCCCAGGATCCAATCCTCTCTTCAAGGCATTCTTTTGCAACACAGACAAGACTCTCTCTTGAGAATCAACGGCTAAACCCCTTAAGCCATCTCCCACATCCACGACCCTAAAAGATTCGTCGAGATTTTTTTCAGGGTCATGGAGAAAAGCATCAGGCAACCCCAAATACCACTGCATCCCTTGGATGATCTTCAAGGGCAGAACTCTGTTCTTACTCATGAGTATGAACTTCCTCAGCCTATTCCTCAGATCCTCCTTAAATTCTTCACACACCCGCTGTTCTTCTCTATCAATCTCAACAGCTTCTGGGGTTAGCCTAAACCAAGGCAGACTGTGGGGACCAGTAAACTCCTCAAAAACCGATGGGTAAAGCCTCAAGAACCTCGCAACCTTAATGGGTATGCCGAATTCTAATCCTCTCTTCGAAACATCGGAGATGGGAATGCAGCCATCGGGGCCTCGGGCTATGCAGTTTTTCAAGGAAACTACGCGGTTAAGCTCGATGGAGTGGTGGATATGCTCGACCGAGTCATAGTAAGAGTCCTTTTTCCATCTCATATACACATCAACGTAGCAGCAAACCCGAGTGTACGCCCAAGGAGGGTTTTGGCTCCGGCACGACGATGGGTATACCGGACTTCGAAAACCAGAACACCGCCACAGCTTCTTCAGAGTCCCAGCAGAGCCGTACCTCTTGCACAGCATCATCAACAAAAGACAAGAGGATGGAGGCGGAGGTGCGAATCAGGAGTGAGATCATCAAACCGGGGCAAAGACCCGAGTCGCGCGCGCGCTTCGAGGCGACGTCTCTACCGGAGCTGGAGACGGGAGGTCGGTAGCGTTGCGAGTAAAGGAGGCATTTTCACAAACACTTGAGGCGCGCCGAGGATGGCCGGGGAAAGAAGCTTACGAGGTCGAAGCTGCGGAAAGCGAAGGCTTTTGCGGATACGGTGGGCGTGACGCAGGGAGCGTACTTTATTGCCCTAATATAATTATCACGCGATTAAAAGAATTTATACTAATTATTATCATAATTACTTTATTGATTGAGTAATGAATATAATATCTAGATTGATATGTTTATGAGGTTTGTATAATATAATTGGTTAATATCACAAAAAATCTCAAACCGATATATTTATAATAAATTTATGTCAAATTAATTTTTTACCAAAAAAAATCATAGATTGATGTATTTATGACAATGTTACATTCTATTAATTTTCGTTAAAATAAATTAATATCACAAAAAATCAAAAGTGGGTACACTTATTAAAAATAGAGAGTAAAACTCTAAATTACTACATCCATAAGTTGTTTTTATTTTTTTTTGAACTAGAGAAACCGCTTTCGCCGATAGCCGCTACGTTTAAATCACTAAATGGCCTGCTAGCCTCCCTTCAACGCTTCAAACTCTAGATCTCCCATTTGGAGGTCCGAAGCCTACCCAACAGAGCACCACGACCGATGGTGTATATCCGTCAATTGTTACTTGTTATTCAACTCATAAATTTAATAATAAAATTTAACGAAAGTTAATAGAGGGTAAATTCGTCTAAGTGTACCAATTTAAAGTTATTTGTGATTAAAAAATTAATTTATGGTAAACTTATCACAAATATACCAATTTAGGATTTTTTGTGATATTAATCTTAATAGTCAATAATAAATTATTTAATAAAAAGCATTTTTTTCTCATTTTTAAATTTCCTAAATTAGCGTCCCTTTCTTTCTCTCGTACCCACTAGTTTCTTAGATAACCATACAAAAAAATTTCCTCTCATTTTAGATTTCTTAAAATACCCTTATGTTACTTTCTTCATAGATGGCTTTTGGCATCGAGGACTCATACGTGGGAACTTGGGACTATTTTTGTATAATTCCATAATATTTTTTTTCCCATTTGATAGAGGTTGTACGCAATGTGTATAGAGCTTATAGGTTTAGAGATACTCGTTCAATCCCTATTATAATTTAACAGCATTATCTTCTTATTACTACATATTGACATAATTAATGACATTCTGTAAGCATATATTGACAGAAATATGAATTTACATGTATTATACTCTCACGAATTTTCTTTTTGTCGCCACCATAGCAAAACCTTTTTCTCGTTTGCTAAGAGATGTTTTTCCGCGAAACAAATACATAGGCAGGCGATCCAGCGCCTGTCAAAAGACCAAAAGCTAGCACAAGAGAATACCCACAAAGCCTGGTATAATCTGTACAAATAATGACCCAATCAACCAATTTGAATCGCAGCCCCTCTCCCCCAACTGTTTACAAAAGATGAAATAGAAGGTGACCAACAAAAGTCTTTGAGGGCTCAGAGGAAAAACACGTACAGAGAGAAAGAAACTTGGAGAACGCCGTCGTCACTGGCTAAATCCTATATGTAAGTAACGTCATTGTCCCTGGGGTATATATGAATGCACGAGACACAGCGGAGCCCTCGCAATGGACCTCCGATCCGAACACAAAGCATGGAGAAAGTAATAGAGCTCCAATTTACAAAACATGAAGGACGATCCAAGTATGACGAGGATGGTCGAGCATAATTTCAGAACAACCCCTGCCACCACTTACTTGGGCTCGGGCAGCTCTGCAAACCATTGAAAAACATAAGCAAAAAATCGAGTCATATCACAACATAAGAAGATGCATAACCGAGCTGTTTATTTCCCTTTTTTAACTCTTTCTTTTGCAAACCAAGTCTGTAAGTGTCAGGGTAAAGCTGATGTTGAAATAAATCCCCGTCAGCAGCACATATAAGAGAAAAAAGGATCCAAAAAAGTAGATACACTTGACCGGAACATGAACAGGCAGATCAGATGAGATATCACTTGCATCTATATTAGCACCAATAAAGCCCCTACTTAACCATAACAGAGTTTAAAAGAAAATCACAAGAAATCAACAGGCCGGCCGGACTATAGTTGCCACATACTTGATGCTGCTCAATTGCATCAAGAATAGAGTCCTCAACCAGGAAAAAGAAAGTTTGTCCGTGGAAACAGTAGTGGCTTCTATTAGAGAGTGTCAACAAGAAGAAAATCATGTGACATACGTAAAGGACAACACATATGAAAGATGAGCAAAGATCATAGACAAGTTCCTAATTAGAATATTTATAATGGGGGGATTCAATGACCATTCCACATAATTATGAAGAACACCTACAACTTCTGCCTTCTAGCCTTTGCAATTTATTTCTTTTGGTCGAATAAGTCTTTGCAAGTCTGAAAAGCTACACTTGATACCATTACCATGACAAACCTTAGTCAGTCTTTTTAATCCACAGCCTGAGTTTTAATGGACTAGTACTATGGTTGAAAGCAACTATCCCTAACTAGAAAACCTTTCATAAGCGAACCAGCTTGGCCTAATAAAACTATATACCTTCGCTGAAAAAGAAAATGTATTTATTTAGACAAATTGCAACGTCAAAGGTTTAGGCTATTATGTAGTTATGCCTTGATCCTCGATTGCAATATTTAGGGCATAGACTAGACACTGGGCATGATGAAATTTCAACACTAGAAGCTACTAGGCCAAAGTGGGCCCAAGGATCTAATTTCACTCACACAATTCTTCCAAGTTCCAGAAGATCTAGGAGCTTTGGTTCTATAATTTATTTAGTGCTTTTCAACTCAATAATAAGCTGCTGCACATAAAGCTAATACGGTGCATGTTTTGTAGTCTCACATCTCCACTAGCAACCACAAAACTCTATGAGTAGTGAGATGTTCATCAAGATTGCTAAATTCAATCATATCAGCTAAAAGAAGGTGTTTTAGGAGCAACTGAAAGGTCCTCCGCACCCATTGAAAGAAGCATTTGACAAGGTGAAAAATGCCTCCTCTCAGTTTGGCTCATGCATAAGGCTTAAAGTTAGAGACAAGCTAATGACAGAACAGACTACATAACTTGTACAGCACTTGACAAACAAATGTACGAATAGATAGTCAAAGAGGGAATATCTGTGAAAAATTATTCACTCAAAACCATATGAATGTATCAAGACTTCTTTTGGCAACACCAAGACATGCAAAATTAGTCACTAAAAATATATACAGAGCACGCATTTTCGAGGCTACAAAAGCACAAAGACTAACCTTCTTCAGGATAAAGTGAGTTGTAGTGCACCTCTGCCCAGAAGCTCAAGAAAATGACTGGAAGGAAAACTGAAATTGTAAGTTTATGTATCATCTAGTTCTGTAAGCTAAAAAACAGAACAGGATCCTGATACAGAAGTTGATACAGAAGTTAATGCAATATCAAATTCCATTGATTCGATGAGTAAGCTTACAGAATCATTTAACTAATATTCAATGGTCAGTAGCACAACTCCACTGTAATAATAAACAAAGAATAGTCAACCCAGAGATGTACGATCTAGTAACTCTAAATTGTGTATTTATCTACAAATCATTGGAACAATGATGATGTCTTTAAATACTGTCAAAACTTAGTCCTTCCCGTTGCAAGAGATTACAAATAAAATGGTGGAAGAGATGACAGTGTTATAATTTAGACTCTATACAGCAGGAGAGGGATGAACAAATGGACAAGCTAGATACTTTATCTGTACAATTATATCTAATCTACAGTGCACAAGTTGAATATTACAAAATGCAACTACTTCCATAGTATGCAGAGACTTGCAAAATTGTGAGGTAAACAAGTGGAATGACTTGAAACAGAATATCATTCGTGCAGAAATCAAGTGAACCAGACCATGCAGTCCACCTAGACTAAGCTTTACTCACCTATGTCTGCAAAACGTTTGCAAATTATATATAATTATCCAAGAGAAAGTAAGGAACTGGGGAGAGCATATATACATCCAAAGAGAGAGAATAAGGAGGGCCTGCTACTGAAAGGTGTGAATTTAGAACACCCACATGATAATGGCCTCCGAAGATTATATCAGGGTTATTAAGTAACCTGCTTCCAGAGGTTTGGATGTTGACCAATCAGCATGCAAAATTACATTAAGCATCCACCTTGCAGATTAACATTAAGGTCTTATATTCTTTCCTTTAAAATATTCCAGTGTGATGTATAGAATCGTTTAAGCCATGGTATAGATCAAGAAATACCCGAATAATCATTTTTCTTAATGAGAAGTCTGTATTAAAGAAAACATTACCTCGTTTGGACTTTGGAATACGTGGAAGGATCTCAATGTAGCTTGTCTCTTTAAAAGAAGTGATCACAAAAATCTTGACTCCATACTGCAATTGAGCAAGAAGTATGAATTAATAATCTCTATCTATTGACAGAGAAGGATCACTCGGGCTCCATTGATTTAATTAATCAAACCATCCATGGCAATGACAATTACAAGTACACCTATATCCCATATTCACATGTTCACCACCAGTACTTCACCAGCACCCCTTCTACTAGCCCAATAACCGTGGCATCGACAAGAGGTCAATCAGAGAGCAACTCTACCCCACACCACCCACCACACCATAAGTTATCACTACAAAGCTGTTTACCAGATGAAATGAAATACCAGCCACGTAAAGCTAAAGATGTTGTAGATTCTAAATTCACTCTTGCAAATTTAGTTAATCAATTTGTGATATAAGATTTCTGAACTAACCCAACTCAATGTCATTTTTTGTCCATCCCTTCATTACAAATACTTTATAATGAAAACTATTACAACGATTTAAAAAGATAGATAATCCAGGAAGTATTCTTGTAGGTGAATAGGCAAAAAACCTCTGACAGGTAAATCTTACTCATACATCAAGGATCATTAAACCACACCAGTCAACTGACACACATTTTGTTATGGCTGACTTATCAATTAAATTTTAAGATGGCCATGTGAATAAGGTTGAATGGAGAGGAAAAAGTGTCGTAAATCATACAGAATCAGCAGCAGCTTGCAATGTGACATGATCACCCCATTCTCCAATCCTAGTCATCCAAACAAACGAAAGATAAATAACCAAAATGCTATGCCAGCAAAGGATGAGAAAAACCAAATAACACTGACTGCCTACTCGCTCATTTTCTTTAAATAGTCATCAAAGGCCATTGGGACGTAGCTACCATACATCTCTGGACATGACTTCAACTGATTATATCAACAATCAAAAAGCCAAAAAAATAAACATCAGAATTAATGCAAAGACAATAATTTTAAATCCACGCTACAGACCAACCCAAAAAAAAAAAAAAAAATCCATGCTACAGCAGTGGACTACCTGACTAACAATTTGATGCCTCACAAATTTGTGGTGCTCAGGTGATCGATACAGTTGGTCTGATAAAGCACGAAACTGATAAAAAGTTCGAGCAATGAGTGTCCCAACCACATTTGTTAATAAAAGGACATGGAAGCACCAGAGACAAGGAAAACAGCCTTGATGGCCATAAACAATTGAGAACAGAGAGAAGAGAGATTGGTGCATGGTCGAAACATGAGACAACACAAAATTTAATCACAGCAACAAAATGAAAATGATGATACTTGCTATATGGAACACACAATTCATGATACACAGAAATCTGATATCTGTGAAGAATTCATGCAACAGATTCAGTGTGTTAACCAACCTGGCAGTTACCATCTCCCTGGACTTTATTTTCAACGAGAAAATATAACCGTAACCTGCAATAGATATAAGGATTAAACAGCATGTAAGTCTGCATGGCGTCAACTGGTTGGGGCAGTTAGCCCCACTCAATTCAACATAACAAGAAGACAACAGTACAGTTCAAGCTTTCAAAGAATTTGTTATAGCCCAATCATGAATTTAAGAAGCAGAAAAAGAAAACTAAAGTCCAACTTCTTTTTTCCCAATTTGCACAACTTACAAGAAAATGTAACTGATCAAAAATATGATAGTTAAGATTCAGAAAATACAATAAATAAGGCCTCCATGGTATACTCACTAATGTAAGTATTGGAACACTATCTTAATCATTGAAACCAAATAATTTATCTTAAAAAAAGAAAAAAATCACCCATTGTAGAAATTTTCTGGATTCATCATACCTAGATACCACCAGTTATTTTGATAAAACCATCAAATGATCTTCTCTGTTTTGCCTAGAGTAGACCACTAAGAGTAATCCCAAAGAAAACCACTGAGTATTAAATTTATTTTCATCCTCAGATAGAACTATCCACTTGATGTTGAAATATCTGATCATCCAACAAAAGTATAGATATGAACAAGACCTGACTAGTTTTAGTCCAAAAAAAAATAAAGGGAAGAAAGAAACCTGTCTATAAGTCTTTGATGATCTGACACCTCTTCTTCTATAGAAGGTATTTCACCGTTAATTTTAGGCACATGCTGCAAAAAGACTCAGAGAAATCGTGAACAGCAACACTTCAATTACAAGGAAACAGGAAGGTACAACATATTAAAAAAAAAAAAATTGCTGGTACAGCGATTTTGTTGTTCTTTACCATTTGGAAAAAAAAAAAAAAAGCTGCAAGTTCATTTTTACATCCGTGGCCGCATCTTAAAACTGTCAAGAACAGAAAAAATCAAGTCTTGCCAGTAAAACCTTTTCTGAACAAAGGCTCAGAATGCACTCAAAGATATTAGTGGCATCAGCATTTTACTGGGCACTGCAACGCACAATTTCGGTCATTCATTTGAGCAATGAATATTGGACTATGGATTCATCCTATGCATTGACAGATTCTAGTGCATGATAGAGAAGTGACATTCCAAATCACTATACTGAAGGTCTTAAAAAGGATTAAATAGTAGGTATTTTTGGCTAAATTAAATAATAGCTTGAGGTTGCCGACACCACATGATTTTAATGAGCAACCATCTGATAATATAGCTCCTTCATGGGTCTCAAGCCCTTCAACATGGTCCTCTTGCACAAGAGGAATAGATGCTAACTCCTTAATCAATAACCTTGCCCTGACATGCTTAATTCATCACAACTCTTATCCGGGGTGGTGACCTATTAAATACATGGACGCATATTCTACACATGTCAAGGCAACTCTTGCTTAAAAACCCTCTTTCTAGTGGCAACTGGATAGAACTTCACTTAGTCTAGCAACATGCTATAAGTTAGAACATCGTCATTGTTTAGGCAGAGAAATGTACCAAATAAACCTTTGTGCTCTAAACAAATAAAGTCAACAGTAAGCTCAGCACGGTGGAAACACTCACAGGAACAGGGACCATCTGATTAAACCTCTTGCCAACTTCCCCATCAAGCACAGATTCATCTTCTAGGTGTAGTATATCCACATCATCATCATCATCATCATCAAACCGTGATTTTTCTCCTGGGCTGCAACGTGAATTAGCATTTCCCACCTCATCACGTGCTTCAACCTCTTTTCGATATTCCAATTGTCGATCATTTTCCCATCCTGTGTTTTGGAAAAAACTTGAACATTGCAACAAAGCCAACAAAGAAACGCCCAGAAATTAACTCACCTTCAGCATCAGAGTATCTCTTTGAAGGAGCAGGCAAATCCTGGGTCAAAACCGAAGCATGTAATTGTTCATTTCCAGAAGTTGACCCACCTGATGCTTCTTCGAAAGCGAGTCGTGCAAGTTCTTCTAGCAAAACATGCGCAATAAACTCATCCTACCTCACAACAGGATCTTCTTCGTATCATGTTACCCATTGGAATCCACAACCGCCTGGACGAAATAGAGAAAAATAAAAGATCTAGATGACAAAAACGAGGAATCTAATTTATCCAAAGCCGTACCATCAACGATCAATTCTATGCATTCGGGTAAAAAATATTCATTCTACTGGCAGAAAAGTTAATAAAATCGAGACCATATCTAGGAATTACTCATATAAAGAAACTCATAAAGACAAATTACTTCGAAAAAATAAAAGAACCGTATCCACCGAAACTGCGCGGCTGCAAAATGAGTTAGATGTTCAGACGACACAGCCATCATACGATCTCAATTGCAAAAAAATTGAAGAAGTAGGCGGTTACAAATGATAAAGTATGGACACGGACAAAAAAGAAAAGTCAAAAATAATACCGAAACCGTCGGTGTCTCATTCGAAACTTCGACAACTTACGAACCCATTATTTGGTTATCAATGAAGCAACAGCAAAGAAAGCGTGGAAATCAAGAAATTCGACAAAGAGACAAGAAATGACGCTGACACTACGGAAAAAAAAAAAAAAATTAGAACTTCCAACGATCCGATAATTAGGAACCACAGCATCAGCCAGACCCCCACCATTCCCAAAAACAGAGTCTTTCTTCCCAAACCCACTTCCTCAAACGCCGAAAACGAAGCGCAGATCATCGAAAGAAGAACGACCGAATACGTCAAAGAGGAAATAAACGACAAGTAATCAAGAAAGGAAGCAACTTTCGCATTCCTGGATAAAGGGCAAAGCACAGAGGACACACCTTCGGATCAAAGAGAGAGTATCGAATCGAGGGTGTCAAATCTTTCCCGGCTGAAAAATCAAATATCTTTACTTTCTCGCACCAGCGGCCGCGCCTGTTCATTCATTCAACCCCCCCTCCGCATCTTCTCTCCTTCTCCTGGTCTTCTTCCCGGGGTTTTATGGTGGGGTTTCACTGAAGCGTACGTAACGAATCGTCGATAGTGGCGGGGGAAAGAAAGGGTCGCGCGCAAGAAATCTTGCTGGTGATATTTCCTTGATTTTCTTGAAATCTCGTTCGGCGATGTCATTGCTTTACGTATCTCCTAAGGCTCCGACGCTCCATGACTTGAGAGTGCATGCACACAGGGGTATGTGTGTGCTGCTCCAGGCATGAGCATGTGACTTGGTTCCTTTCATTTGCTTCTCTTCGATGGAAGTTTTATTTTTTCAGTATCCTAATTTTTGGCCTAATTCTTCTCCGGGCGAATTCAAATTTGCGAAAGGCTGCTTCTCGTCAGAGGTTTGCGCCTTGTGGAACTGAAACCGCCGCAGTCCGACGGCGGTGGGCACCGGCGACCGGGAAAGGCGGTTGCCTCGGCGGCCGCGTCCCTTTCTGTTGGGGATCGGGTGCGTCGCATGGTCGGTTCTTGGGACGTGGGGTCCCCTCGGTTTCGAGAAATTTTTGGGGCTTTTAACGTTGTATTCCTTATGACCAAAAAAAAAAAAAACATTGTATTCATTTCGCTTTCTTTGGAAAACTACTAAATAGAAAATGGATTTAAAAAAAAAAGTATCGAAGGACAGGATGTGTGTAATTGATGTTTCTAAAATTAAATGTTTTCTCATTAAATATACTTAACAAGTGTTCCATACACTCTTTAATAAGAGCTGTACAGACAAAAGTAAATTTGAAGCTATTGCGGATGTAAATACTAAAGTCGCTCTCAGACCACAATTAGATGTTAGATTATATTTTAATGAGACTTAGTTAGAAAGAGAATCATGTGGCTCAGGGTACAATTTGAGTTTAAAAAAAAAATACACGTCTCAATATCTCTAATGAATTAAATGAGAGTTAATATCGGCCTTGAAAATTTTGCTTAATTGTATTTTGATTTTTTGTTAATGCAGTTTGGAATTGTGCATCTTCATTGTCAACAATATATAAGCTTCATTTCATCAAAATTAGACCACAGGACACTTGTTTGGGGAACTTCATCTTTAAAAATTTGATTGCGTTAATTAATAGTGTAAAGCCCACATTAGAAACAATAGTACAAGTTGAATGACTATATGTGTAATTAGTCGACTCAGGGGTATTGAAAAAAAAAAATTTCTCGTGTCATGTGTGAATAGTATTTAAAAAAATTGAATCGTTTCGTATTAAATATATTCTCTTAAGTGTTCTGAAAGACTTGATAACATGATCCTTGCAATTATTGAGATGATTTTGTAATCACGGAGGACCTCACAAAGATTATGACATTTAGGTCCGGAATTTGGTGTAGAGAGAGAGAGAGTAATATTCCACAGTTTTGGTAATAATATTCCATAATCTCGGCATCCAGATGTCAGAGGCAGCCGGCATGAACGTGTCGCCATTCTAGATATGCAATAAAGAATCCAGCCCAAGAATTTCAGTGGCAGACATTCTTGAATGTTTTCTTAGGAGCATTCACATTTGCACTCAACCTGTTTCTGCAACCTTGAATAGTTTTCATATTCAATCTTTGGCTTCCTTCAACCTCAAACAACTATTTCCCTGTTCTTCAAATCTTATCCCATCGAAAAGGTCAAAACAAAGATGTGGATGCATTTATACATATGTCCCTTTTTTAACTTTTATCATTGGCCTCACAAAAATTGCTTGATTTATTCAAAGCGTTCAAGCTTTTCTCTCAAAATGGTAATACAAAGTTTTACTTAAGTCAATTCGAATAGCGAAGTTCGTGTTGTAATTGACTTTAACCATCGAGGAGGTTGGAGCTAATATATCATCTCTTCTTTAGGCATGGCAAAGGCCAAGTCATATGTGATTTATTCGGGTTACCGGTGTGGCATGTGATTCAAGAGCTAATACATGTTCTCCTTCCAAACGATGCGGGTCATAGGATTTGTGATTTTAACCACCAAAGATTTTGGTCTAGTCCAATAAGTGACTTTGCTCGACAACTAAATAAAATTAGCCACTCTTTCAAGTTTTTAAGGTTTTTGAGTAACTTCAATGCATTTCAAGCCCCTCTAATGAAGAAAATAAGGAAAATAATGTCTATAATACAAGCTTATATGATTTGGAAGAGTAGAAAAAAAAAATCGTTTCTTTTAATTTGTTAATACATTATTATATTTTTCTTATTTCTCTATCTTTTTTTTTTTCTTTTTCCTTTTTCTTTTTCCTTTTCTCTTCTTCTTCCTCCTTTCTTTGTGGCCGGTTGCTAGCCATAGTAGTGGCCGGTGACTAGCTTGACGAGCTCACCAGAGGCTTGCTTAGTCACCATGAGCCTTTACTTCATAGATCTAAGTGAGGCTTGACATTGCCCAAGCGGTGTGAGGTTGACCTCATCAGGCCACCTCTAGGTTAGCCTTGCCTTTGTTGGGCAAAGCCGACCTAGCAGGGTGGCTCAACGAGGCCGAGCTCACTTAAAGCCTCGCCAGATCTAAGCGAGGAAGAAGAAGAAAAAAAAGAGGAAATAGAAGAGAAAAGAAGAAAAATTAGACTTGATTATAAAATTATTCTCGAGAATAAAAAATACATTTTTCTTTTTTTACTGATTGATTCTATTCCAAATGGATTTTCTATTCTTTTTTTTATTTCGAGAACAAAATTATAGAATGAAGTACTGTTTGGAGTGGTACCAAACAGTCCCTTAGACTTCCTTACCTTAAGCCGACATATCTCTTTCCCCCTCTTTTCACACTTGTTACTTTTAATAGCTCTAAATTTTAAGTCTTGTTTTGTTGGAATTGTTTCCACAACAAAATATCTTTCATCACAAGTTGTTCTTTGATTTTTTTAGAGGCGACCAAGATTCCACGCCAACTTTAGACAGAAGATATCTCATGCAATATGTAATGGAACTTTTTAAATCCAAACAAGATTCTACAACCCCAAACCAAGTTGAAATTTAATCAATGATAAGATCCAAAAGTTACAAGATCAATCTCAAACTATGCCAGGATTCGATCGATGACACAGATTAAGGATATTAAGATATAATGTCCGAATTCAATCAAAAAGCTATAGTTAAGGAAATTTAAAGTATAATGTAGAAAGAGTAAATATAATTGAAAGATAATAATTTGTTGATTTGTGTGGGGATCTTCTTTCATTGGATACCTAGTGATATTATAGTGAAGGTGTGATAATCGCTTGTCGGCTATGCCCGACGGTTGTGTTCCTCCAAGTAACTTCCATTGGTCTTGCCCATGCTCCGTTATTCGCGCAAAGGTGTAGTAACTGCTCCTCAACTATTCCCACGCCTCTATAACTTTCTTTATTGCATGTCGGTGGTTTTGCAATTATGACAACCATTCCATGAATAGGTCTTGGAATGGCAACTACACTAGGCGTGTGCAACGGAAACCACCTGAACCGAAACCGGACCGAACCAGATCGAATCGGCCGATTTTGGGCGGTTCCCATGGTCGGCGGTCCGGTTCCCGGCTCCAAGGTGGGAACCGGACCAAATTTTTTTATATATAATTTATATGCATATAATATATAAACACATATAATATATTAATATTATATATGAAACTTATTGCAATCGGAATTGCAATTTAGGTAACAACCTCTTATGTGGTCAAGAGACCGCCAAAACTCTTGTTATTACTCTTTATTTATATAAAAAAAAAAACTCTCCTCATGCTCACACTCTCTCTCTTGCTCCCCTCACTTGCAAACGAGGCACTTCAAGTCTTAAAAAGTCTCATATCGACTAAACATTCAAAGTATAGAAGAGAGATTGTCTATAAAACCTAAGCCAAGCAAAACCTTTAATCACGTTGTTCATGGGTTTTATACTTAAAATTAAGCATGAAACACATAAACTATGATTGATATTGACACAAGTGGAGTTTGAATATTTTGCATGTGGAAACATGTGTGAGTAGTTTTATTAGATTGCTCGGAAACCGAATTTGATTTATTGGTCCGGAGCATGATTATTCTTTAGTGATTGGTCATTTTTTAGTGAAAAAATAAAGTGCCAATTCTTTTGGACCAGACTGGAACCGATGATCCGGTCCGGTTCTCGGTCCTAAGACCAATGGTCCGGTCCACGGTTCCCAAAATTGGGAACCGATTCTCTCGGTCCGGTTCCTGGTTCCACCTTGGAACCGGACCGAACCGGGAACCGATCACCCCTAAACTACACCCTCCACAACATGCGTTTTCAATGCCAACTATCTTGGTAATTTGAGTAGTATTAGAAATACTTTCAATGAGAACTTGCCGCTAGTGCTTATATAGGCGGCCATCAACCGTCCGTCATCATATTTTGACAATTGGATAGGTGGTATTAAAGAATAGTCATTGACCGTTGTGAGTCAATTCATGTACTTGTCGATGATTTAATATGTATGAGATGACGCCCATGCACCGTGCATGTGGCTGCCGCTTACCCCTGCTCATATGCTACATATTTCATACTCTTGTGCCAGGCACGCGGAATTCGATGATCAAATCAACTTTTGGTGTCGACCAGTCTTTATATCTAATTTTGAGTCTTTATTTCATGTTTGTGTATGTCGTCGGGAAAGAAATTCACTAATGGAGCATTGAGATAATGGATTTCATACATAGAAATCACCCGCCACAATTCACCATTTCTTGGCTACAGAGAAAAATTACTCGCCATGTTAACAACCGGGCACGTTGAAAAATAATGTGACGCATTTAAAAGTGACTAGTATATATTATCATTAGATTAGTAAATTTTCACAAGTGTGCATGACGTAAGACATGACATCACACGAGTTTTTCACTATCGTAATCGATGCGGTTGTCTCGGTCTCACGAGGTCGCGACAAGTTTTGCTGAAGCATACGGGACGAATCGCCGAAGGTGGTTGGGGTAAAAAGAGAGGAACGTGCGCGCGAGAAATACTGCCGGTGACATCTTTTCGATTTTCTTGAAATCTCGATCGGCGATAATTTCTTTTTCCAAGTGGGGAGCCGAAATTTGCGGAAGGCTGGAGTTGCCAATAATATGATTTCCGTACCGGGCCGGTTCGACCTGCCATCGCGACGATCGTCGCCACTATAGCAAAAACTTTTTCTCATTTGCTAAAGAGACGTTTTTTTTCCGCAAAACAAATGCACAGGCAGAACACAAGAGCTAGCACAAGAGAATGCCTACAAAACCGACTATACTTTGTACAAATAATGAACCAATCAACTAATAAGAATCCGAAACCCTCTCTCCCAACTATTTACAAAAGATGAAATAGAAGGTGACCAAGAAAAGTCTCGAGGGCTCAGAGGAAAGATATGTACAAGAAACTGAGAGAGAAGGCTGTCGTCACTGGCTAAATCCTATATGTAACATTATCGCGCCTGGGGTATATGTGGATGCATGAGACACGGCAGAGCCATCACGATAACACAAAGCTTGGAGAAAGTAATAGAGCTCCAATTGACAAAACATGAAGGACGATCCAACTATGATGAGGATGGTCGAGAATAATTTCAGATCAACCACTGCCACCACGACGACTTCTTTTTTGACGGCTCAGGCAGCTCTGCAAACCATTGAAAAGCATAAGCAAAAAATCGAGTCATATCACAACATAAGAAGATGCATAACCCTTTTTTTACTCGTTCTTTTGCAAACCAAATAAGTCCGTAAGTGTCAAGGTAAAGCTGATGTTGAAATAAATCGCCGTCAGCAGCAAATATAAGAGCAAAGGATCGAAAAATGTAGAGATACTTGACTGGAACATGAACAAGCAAGGATCAGATGAGATATCACTTGCATCTATGTTAGTGCCACTAAAACTCCCTAATTAACCATATCAGAGTTTTAAAGAAAATCCACCAGAAATCAACAGGCCAACCGGACTACAGTCGCCACACGCTTGATACAGCTTATAATTGCATCAAGAATAGAGTCCTCAACCAGGAAAAAGAAAGTTTGTCAGAGTAGCGGCTTCCATTAGAGAGTGTCAACAAGAAGAAAATCATGTGACATATGTAAAGGACAAGCACATGTGAAAGATGAGCAAAGATCATAGATAAGGTCCTAATTAGAATATTTATGATAGAGGGGATTCAATGACCATTCCACATAATTATGAAGAACACCTACAACTTCTGCTACCTAGCCTTTGCAATTTATTTTTTTTGGTCTAAAAGGCTTTGCAAGTTTGAAAAGCTACACTTGATACCATTACCATGACAAACCTTAGTTTTTTTAATCCACTGCCTGAATTTCAATGGAATAGCACTACAGTTAAAAGCAACTATCGCTTACAAGAAAACCATTCTATAAGCAGACCAGCTTGGCCTAATAAAACTATATATCTTTGCTGGAAAAAAATGTATTTATTCAGACAAATTGCAATGTCAAAGGTTTAGGCTATTATGTGGTCACGCCTTGACCATTGAATGCAATATTTGGGGCACAGACTGGCCATCAGGCATGATAAAATTTCAACACTAAAAGCTACTCAGCCAAAGTGGGCCCAAGGATCTAATTTCACTCGCATAATTCTTCAAGTTCAGAAGATCTAGGAGCTTTGGTTCTATAATTTATTAAGTGCTTCTCAACTCAATAATAAGCCACTGCACAAAGGCTAATACAATGCATGTATGGTTGTCTCAAGTCTCCACTAGCAACCACAAAGCTCTAGATTCAAATGAGCAGTGAGATGTTCATCAAGATTGCTAAATTCGATCATATCAGCTAAAAGAAGGTGTTATAGGAGCACTTGACAAACAAATGTATGAGTAAGAAGTGAAAGAGCGAAAATCTGGGATTAAAGACAAAATCGAAAAAAGAAAGCTTATTGACATGAAAAATTATTCACTCGAAACCATATGAATGTATCACAACTTCTTTCGGCAACACCAAGACATGCAAAATTAGTCACTTAAAATATATACAGAGCACGCCTTTTGCCAGGCTACAAAAGCACAAAGACTAACCTCCTTCGGGATAAATTGAGTTGTAGTGCACCTCCGCCCAGAAGCTCAAGAAAATGACTGGAAGAAAAACGAAAATTGTAAGTTCATGCATCATCTGGCTCTGTAAGCTAAAGAACAAAACAGGACCCTGATACAGAAGTTAATGCAATATCAAGTTCCATTGATTCGATGATACTAAGCTTACAGCATCATTTAACTAATATTCAATACTCAGTAGCACAACTCCACTGTAATAATAAACAAAGAATACTTCCCAAGAAATAATAAACAAGGAATAGTCAAACCAGAGATGTACGATCTAGTAACTCAGAATTGTGTATTTATGTGCAAATCACTGGAACAATGATGATGTCTTCATAAATAAAACTTAGTCCTTCCCATTGCAATAAATTACAAATAAAATGATGGAAGAGATGACAGTGTATAATTAGACTCTATACAGCAAGAAGGGGATGAACAAATGGCCAAGCTAGATACTTTATCTGCACAATCATATCTAAACTACTAACCAGGGGAGTAGTGCACAAATTGAATATTAACAATTGCAACTAGTATCTTAGTATGCAGAGACTTCCGAAATTCTGAGGTAAACAAGCGGAATGAACTGAAACAGAACATCATTCATTCAGAAATCAAGCAAACCAGACCATACAATGCACCTTGACTAAGCTTTACTCACCTTTGTCTGCAAAACTTTTGCAAATTATATATAAATATCCAAGAGAAAAGTGGAGAACTCGGGAAAGCATATAAACATCCAAAGAAAAAAAATAAGGAGGGCCAGCTATTGAAAGGTGTGAATTTAGAAAATTCACATGCTAATGGCCTCCAAAGATTATATCACGAGTATTAAGTAGCCTGCTTCCAGAGGTTTGGATGCTGACCAATCAGTATGCAAAATTACATTAAGCATCCACCTTGCAGATTAACATCAAGGTCGTCTATCCATCTTACCTTAAAAATATTGCAGTGTGATGTATAGTATCCATTAAGCCATGGTATAGATCAAGAAATGCCAGAATAATCATTTTTCTTAATGAGAAGTATTAAAGAAAATATTACCTCGTTTCGACTTTGGAATATGTGGAAGGATCTCAATGTAGCATGTCTCCTTAAAAGAAGTGATCACAAAAATCTTGACTCCATACTGCAATAGAGCAAAAAGTATGCATTAATAATCTCTATCTATTGACAGAGAAGGATCACTCGGGCTCCATTGATTTAACTAATCAAACCACCACAATGACAATTGACAATTATAAGTACATGCCATTATCCCACATTCACGTGTTCACCACCAGCATTTCACCAGCACCCATTTACTGGCCCAATAATGGTGGCATCAACAAGAGGTCAATCAGAGAGCAACTCTACCCCACACGACCCACCACACCATAAGTTATCACTACAAAGCTGTTTACCAGATGACATGAAATACCATCCACATAAAGCTAAAGATGTTTTAGATTTAAATTCACTCTTGCAAATTTAGTTAATCAATTTGTGATATTAGATTTCTGAACTAACCTAACTCAATGTCATTTTTGGTCCATCCCTTCATTACAAATACGTTGTAATGAAAACTATTACAAAGATTTAAATAATAAAAAAAAAGGTTGAATGGAAGGGGGAAAAAGGGTTGTAGATCATACGGAATCAGCAGCAGCTTGCAATGTGACATGATCGCCCCATTCTCCATTCCTAGTCATCCAATCAAATGAAAGATAAATAAACAAAATCTTATGTCAGCAAAGGATGAGAAGAACCAAATAATACTGATTGCCTACATGCTCATTTTCTTCAAATAGTCACCGAAAGCCATCTGGACATAGCCATTGTACCTCTCTGGACATGACTTCAACTGATTATATCGCCAATCAAAAAGCCAAAGAAATAAACATCAGAATTAATGCAAAGCAGATAATTTTAAATCCACACTACAGACCAACCCAAAAAAAAAAAAAATCCACACTACAGCAGTGGACTACCTGCTGAACAATTTGACGCCTCACAAATTTGTGGTGCTCCGGTGATCGATACAGTTGGTCTGATAAAGCACGAAACTGATAAAAAGTTCAAGCAATGAGTGTCTCAACCACATTTGTTAATAAAAGGACATGGAAGCACCACAGAAAAGGAGCCTCAATGGCCATAAACAATCGACAGTGGAGAGAAGAGAGATTGGTGCATGGTCGAAACAGGAGACTAACACAAAAAATTTAATCACAGCGATAAAATGAAAATGATGATGCTTGCTATATGGAACACACAATTCACAATACACAGAAATCTGACATCTATAAAGAATTCATGCAACAGATTCAGTGTGTTAACCAACCTGGCAGTTACCATCTCCCTGGACTTTATTTTCAACAAGATAGTATAACCGTAACCTGCAACAGATAAAAGGATTAAACAGCATGTAAGTCCACATGGTATCAACTGGTTCGGGCAGTTAGCTCCACTAAATTCAGTATAACTAGAAGACAACAGTACAGTTCAAGCTTTCAAAGTATTTGTTACACCCCAATCATGATTTTAAGAAGCAGAAAAAAGAAAACTAGAGTACAACTTTTTTTTCCTAATTTGCACAAGTTATAAGAAAATGTAACCGATCAAAATATTATAGTGAAGATTGAGAAAGTAAACATAAATAAGGCCTCCATGGTATACTTATTATTGTAAGTATCGGAAGACTATCTTAATCATTGAAACCAATAGATTTATCTTTTAAAAAAAAATAATCACCCATTGTGGCAATTTTCTGGATTCATCCTACCTAGATACCACCAGTTATCTTCATAAAACCATCAAATGATCTTCTCTCTTTTGCCTAGGGTAGACCACTAAGAGTAATTCCAAAGAAAACCACTGAGTATTAATTTTATTTTCATCCTCAGATAGAACCATCCACTTGACATTAAAATATCTGATCATCCAACAAAAGTATAGATATGAACAAGACCTGAGTAGTTTTACCCAAAAACTAAAAAAGAAAGAAAGAAAGAAACCTGTCTAGAAGTCTTTGATGATCCGACACCTCTTCTTCTATAGAAGGTATTTCCCCATTAATTTTAGGCACATGCTGCAAAAAAAATTAAGAAAAAATCAAAGGAATCATGAACAGAAACACTTCGATTACAAGGCAACTGGAAAGTACAAAATTTAAACAAATTTGCTGGCACAGTGATGTTGTTGTTCTGTTAACCATATTAAAAAAACCTCAAGCTAAGTTTTACATCCATGGCCACATCTTGAAATTGTCAAGACAAGAAAGCATCAAATCTTACCAATTAAACTTTTTTCTGAACAAATGCTCAGAATGCACTCAAAGATGTTCGTGGCATCAGCATTTTACTGGTCACTGCATGCGTAATTTTTGCCATTCACTTGAGTGACGAATATTGGACTATGGAGCAATCATTCATCCTATGTGTTGACAGGTTCTAGTGCATGATAGAGAAGCGACATTCCAAATCAACATACTGAATGTCTTAAAAATGCTTAAATAACAGGTATTTTTGGCCAAATTAAATAATAGATTGAGTTTGCCGATGTTGCAATATTTTACTGACCAACCATCTGAAAATATAGCTCATTCATGGGTCTCAAGTCCTTAAACATGGTCCACATCCATAAGAGGAATAGATGCTAACCTTCTTACACAATAAGCTCGTCCTAACATTCTTAATTCATCACAACTCTTATCCATTCAAAACCCCAGACTGTGCCCTACATCCATTAGATACATGGACAAATATTCTGCACATGTCAAGGCAACTCTTGTCTACAAACCCTCTTTCTAGTGGCAACTGGATAGTAATTCATTTAGTCTAGCAACAAGCTATGAGTTAGAACATCATCATTGTTTAGGCAGAGAAATGCACAGAATAATTCTTTGTACTCTAAACATATAAAGTGGACAGTAAGCTCAGCACAGTGGAAACACTCACAGGTACAGGGACCATCTGATTCAACCTCTTGCCAACTTCGCCATCAAGCACAGATTCATCTGCTAGGTGTAGCATACCCACATCATCATCAGACCATGATTTTTCTCCCGAGCTGGAATATGAATTAGCATTTCCCACCTCATCACGTGCTTCAACCTCTTTTTGATATTCCAATTGTTGATCATTTTTCCGTCCTGTGTTTTGGAAAAAACTTGAAACTAAGAAGGTCACAAAAAAGCCAACAGAGAAACAGCCAGAAATTAACTCACCTTCAGCATCCAAGTATCTCTTTGAAGAAGCAAGCCAATCCTGGGTCAAAACTGAAGCTTGTAATTGTTCATTTCCAGAAGTCGACACACCAGATGCTTCTTCAAGAGCGAGTCGTGAAAGTTCTTCTTGGAGAGCATGTGCGATAATCTCATCATTCTCCAAACTTGGCTGTCGTGCTTCGGCCTTAGTCTCATCATTCTCCAAACTTGGCTGTCGTGCTTCGGTGTAGCCCAGTTGTTTTGCGTAGCCTGGTTCATCTGGTTCAACGTAGCCTACTCTAACAAATTCGACACTACTCAAGTCAGGATCATATTGAGTTACAGTGCCTCGTGAACCGGCATTGGAAATAGAGCAAACATCCAGAGGATGATGGAGGCCCCCGCGTACAGCATCAGGATCTTGCTCGGGATCATATTGAGGTACACAGCCACATGAACCGGCATCTGAAAGAGGGCAAACGTGCAAAACATCGAGGCCCCAGCGTACAACAGGATCTTGCTCGTACATGGTCACGCTACCCATTGCAATCCACAACCGACTTGACGAAATAGAGAAAAATAAAAGATCTGGATGACAAAAACGAGGAATCTAATTATATCCGAAGCCGTACCATCACTGATCAATCCTATGCATTCAGGTAAAGAAATATCCATTCTACTGGCAGAAGTTGATAAAATCGGGACCATAGCTAGGAATTACTCATACAAAGAAACTCATAAGACAAATTACTTTGAAAAACTAAATGAATTAGATGTTCAGATAACACAGCCATCATATGATCAGGATTGCAAAAAAATTGAAGAAGTAGGCGGTTACAAATGATCAAGGATGGACACGGAGAAAAAAGAGAAGTCGAAAATAATACCGAAACCGTCGGTGTCTCATTCGAAACTTCGACAATTTACGAACCCATTATTTGGTTATCGATGAAGCAATAGATAAGAAAGCGTAGAAATTAAGAAATTCGAAAGAGACAAGAAATGACACTGACACTATATATATAAAAAAAAAAAAAAAAACTGGAATTTCCAACGATCCGATAATTAGGAACCATAGCATCAGCCAAAACCCCCCTATCTCCAAAACAGAGTCTTTCTTCCCAAACCCACTTCCTCAAACGCCGAAAACGAAACCCAGATCATCGAAAGAAGAACGACCCAGTACGTCAAAGAGGAAATAAACGACAAGTAATTGAGGAAGGAAGCAACTTTCGCATTCTCGGGTAAAGGGCAAAGCGCAGGGGACGCACCTCCGGATCAAAGACAGAGCATCCAATCGAGGGTGTCAAATCTTTCCCGGCTGAAAAATCAAATATCTTTTCTCTCTCGCACCAGCGGCCGTGCCTGTTCATCCATCCGCCCCCCTCGCACCTTCTCTTTCCAATGGTCTTCTTCCCGTGGTTATATGGTGGGGTTTCACTGAAGCGTACGTAACGAATCGTCGAAAGTGGCGGGGAGGAAGAGAGAGGATCGTGCGCGCGATAAATCCCGCTGGTGATATCTTCTTGATTTTCTTGAAATCTCGTTGGGCGATATCTTTTCTTCCCGTGGGGGGGGAGAGTAGAAATCTGCGGAAGGCTGGAGGGACTTGCTTCTTCGAGGAGGTTTGTGCTTTGTGAAACCGAACCGCCGCAGCGTGACGTCACGTGGGCACCGGCCACCGGGAAAGGCGGTCCCCTCGGCGGCCGCGCCCCTTTCTGGCGCGGATCGGGTGCGTCGCATGGCCGGTTCTTGGAACGTGGGCCCCCCCACCCCGGTTTCAAGAAATGCGGCGCTTTTAACGTTGTATTCATCATGACCACAAAAAAAAAAAAAAAAAAGTATTTCGCTTCTGAGGAAAACTAGTAAATAGAAAATGGACAGGATGTGTATAATTAATGTTTCTAAAATTTAAATTTTTTTCTTGTTAAGTATGCTTAACAAGTATTACAAACACTCTTTAAAAAAATCTGTAAAAATATGAGTAATTTTGGAGCTATAGCACGCGTAAATGCTAACATCGCTCTCAAGCAAATAAGGGAAAAAAACACGTCCCAATTTTGGAGCTATAGCACACGTCTCAAATAAGGGAAAAAATATCCTTTCATGTAAAGCCAACGTTTTAATGCATGAATGAAAGCAGTATTATCGATAAAAAAAATTAAAGGAAAAAAAACACATCTCTACAAATACACGTTAGATTTTTTTTTTCTTTTATGATAGTTTTTTTTTTGTGAACAAATTTCTTTTATGATAGTTGATTAAAATGAGAATCATGCAGCTCGAGGTGCAAAATAAGCAAATAAGGGAGAAAAACACGTCTCAATTTCTCTAATGGACTTCAAGAGAGTCAACATCAGCCTTGAAAATTTTGCTTAATTGATTTTCAATTTTTCGTTAATGCAGTTTGGAGTTGTGCCAATTGATTGTTAACAGAAATATAAGCTTCATTTTATCGAAATTAGAGCATAGGAGACTTGTTTGGGAAAACTTCATCTTTAAGAACTCAATTGCATAAATTAATAGTCGAAGGCCCTATCAGAAAAAAGAGTACAAGTTGAATAACCATATATGTAGTTAGATTTTTTTTTTTTTGTGTCATGTGTCATCAATATTATAAAAAATTGAATCGATTCTTACTAAATATATTCTCTGAAAGTTCCGAATGACTTGATAACATGATCCTTGCAATCAGGTGGATATAATTTTATAATCTCGGAATACCTCACAAAGATTACGACATCTAGGTCTGAAATTTGGTGTGTATATATAGAGAGAGAGAGGGTAATATTCCACAATCTTGACAGTAATATTCCACAATCTTGACAATAATATTCCATAATATTGGCATCGAGATGTCAGAGGTGGCCGGCATGAACGTGTCGCCATTCTAAAGTAATCATGCAATAAAGAATTCAGCACCAGGGATTTCAATGGCAGACAATCTTGAATGTTTTCTTAGGAACATTAGCATTTCCACTCAACCTACTTCTGCAGCCTTAAAATTCCATCTTTGGCTTCCTTTATCCTAAAAGAACTATTTCCCTGTTCTTCAAATCTTATCCCATCGAGAAGGTCAAAACAAGGATATCGTTGCATTCGTACATCTATTAAAATAGTAATACAAAATTTTATTGAAGTCGGTTTGAAAAGCGAAGCCTGTATTGTGATTGGTTTTATCCATAGAGGAGATTGGTCTAGTCAGATAAGATATGTGGTTATTATAAAGCTAATACGCCATCTCTTCTTTTGGCACAACAAAGGTCATGTCATACATGATTTTTTTGGGTTATCAATACGGAATGGGATTTTAGGGCTAATACTTCTCTTCTTCAGTGGTGGCGTGAGGTCATAGGAATCGTAATTTTAACCACCAAAGTAATTGGTCTGGCCCGATAAGTGACTTTGCTCGAAAACCGAATAATCATTAGCCACCCTCCAAAGCTGCAAAGGTTTTTGAGTAACCTAAAAATAAGCAAAATAATGTCCATTATACCAACTTATATGATTTTGAAGAGTATGAAAGAAATTAAAAAAAAAAAAAAAAAATTGGGATGTGATCAGGCCTAACAATCCCATAAGTTCCTCATAAATAAATAACTAAAAAACAGTAGAAGTTGACTGAAACAATAGCTCAATTTTCTCCCGGTGAAGGTTAAAAGAGAAACTATCTATTAATTGGCTTAACTTAATTTAGCAAGAATGATCTAACCCATTGACCAAGTATTTTTAAATCCGCTCATGCACGCGCTGTCTGAGCTAGATGCTTTCATGAGCATGACTATAATTAGCATTATCAACGCTTAATCTTAGCTTAATCTTAGCTTAATCTTAGGTAGGACAGGTACACCTAAACACGATAGTTGCTGCTCATTTGTAAATGACAATGCTGGTCACTGGTCAATGTTGAAACCCTCTCTTTTCTTTTTCTTTTTTTTTCTTTTTTTTTTGTAATTTTTATCATTTCTCCTTATTATTTTCGTAGGGGAATACCACTTTCTTGAAGTGAAGCATTGGCATAGATACATGCACACGTTCCGCATGTATGCAAATTGCTTTTGAGATAGTAATACTAAATTTACGTAGGGGCAACGTTGACACCTGTTAAAACTGAGACAAAATGGTGTTCTGGCTTACGTATATATAGTTTTAGCTAATGGATATAATCTCACAGGGCTATAACGAGACAACCCAAGGGACAAGAAGTAAATTCTCTATGCATATTCTCTGTTCATACAAGTATCAGGCTTCTGTAGAATGGCACAACTGCTGAAAGAGATGGAGAATGAGCTAGTCTAAGAAGTCAAAACAAATTGAACAAGCAAAACATGACAGCTCCAGGTCATCAGTTCGTCTGAGTCTTAAAGGGCATCAGTCCTTTCAAGCTCAAAAACTCACCATGCTGGTTTAGATTTAGTTGTTTTAACAATAGTCGAATACTTGCAGTTGTATAAACCCAAAGGTTGCATTCACTCAGCTGTGTTAACATGCCTACATTTGCAATACTTGCGTAAAATGCACACAAAACTGGACAATATACATGTGTAGAACCTGAAAAAGAACCAAAGGTTGTGGAGAAAACCTTACAACAGTTAATTACCTCATCCTAAGTAACCGAACAAGAAGCCGAATACCTTTGATTCGCCTCCTCATTTCAGCACGTCTTCACGAGCTTCGGTCTCCATGCCCAACAAACCAACCACCCCGTCTCTCCAGTTATCGGGTCCACAAACCTCCTCTTAAATCGCTCTTTTCTCGATTTTTCCAACTCATCGTTTTTTGCTACGCTTCTCAATGGGGCTTTAGGACTTCCAGTTTCCATTGCTTCCACAATTCGGTTCACCATCGCTAAGACTTCACTCATCTTGGGCCGTCCCTTAGGATGCCGTACAAGGCACCGGTTAGCCACAGAGGCTAGCCTTTGAGCGGACTTGAGAGAGTACTTGCCTTCGAGCCGTGGATCCAGGATGGTTTGGAACTTCTTTATATCAGATAGATTCGGCTTGACCCATTCCAGAAGCTTCTGCTCATTCTTTGGCCGGTTCCGCTCCAAAGGGCGGCGACCCGTGATGAGCTCATAAAGAAAAATTCCATAGCTCCAGACATCACTTTTAGTTGTAAGGTGTCCAGTTTGGATGTACTCAGGAGCAGCATAACCGATTGTTCCTACCACCTGTTGCAATAGAGAAACATTGTTCTTTACCTCTTCCCTCAGAAAATACCAAATTGAAAGGAGAAAGGGATTAGGTAAATCAGGATATTTTTATATTTGGTTGCTGGAATAACTTTATGAGGCATGAAAAAAAATTTCGTGATTTGGATAAAAAGGCTATCCTTGATGAACAGACCAGAAAATTGAGTCTCCTGTGGTCAGGACTTCTGGTCATAGATTGATAGGGTTCTACCATCTGACCGTCCGATGCATACACTATCAAATTGCGATGAAAAAGTACATCTAACAGTAACAATTGATTTTTGAACCTTTTCATTTCTATGTCTAAATGAAACAAGGACATTTCATAAAACTCAAGCTATGACATAGAATGAATATCAACGTACCAAGGTTGAGACATGACTTTCTCCACTGGAAGGCCCTAGCCTCGCTAATCCAAAATCTGATAGCTTGGCATTCCACTGATCGTCCAAAAGAATGTTTGATGACTTGAAATCTCTAAAAATGATCTGTTCCACAAAAAGGTTTATAAGAGAAGTGCAAAATCAAGTGAACTGATAAACAGAAAACAAAATCACAGCCAGGCACAAATAGAATATTTCATGGAAGATTCCTAGGAAAGTTCTAAACTCATTCTAGAGTTTAAGTCGGTTCTGATTAGTCAGTATGGTTCTCAAACTACTTGAGAGATGCAATGGGTTCTTCCATCAACTTAACTAAGTGAAAATCCTGTGGCAGGCAATTAATAAAAATCCAAAAAATCAAAGATTAAATTGTATTGCATCATACTAACACCTAGAATCTCTGAGACTGCTTGGTATTACATATATGTCTGTTGCGTTGCTCCCAAAATATGCTATAACCTGAATCAGCACAAATAGACAACTCTCCCTAAGAGAGGCCCACTCCATCTATCTCTTCTACTTCCTTTCAGAACTTCGTGTTCATTTGGTTGTTCCATAAAGCATTTGTCAGGATCCCAAAGGTATATCAAATGCAGACTTCCCAAATACTCTCCAACTAATGCACCTGTTCATCTGTTCATCTGATCGACTTGTGTTGTGGTCCCCTTGTCTTTTAATTTTCCTTGTTGATGCTCCACTTCTCACTTACTACCCATTAAAAATCTTGCCTTCAATATGATCCATCTTAAGCCCATCAAGTCAATAACTCGATAGCTTATTTCTAGCTCTTCTCAAAATACTTCTCAGCCTATAGATACCAGGTTTCAGACCAGAAGACAACAAGTTCCTATGCACCTACAGTTTTTTATCGTGTGATGGATCACTGATTTCTTTGGTCCCTTTGAGTGGTGCTTCTCAATGGAAAACGATGGCATTGGAGTATTCCCAACATCACACTAGGACTCAAAATATGTCGTGACAAAAAATGAGTAATGATTATTTCAAGGCAAAGCACATATTATGTAAGTGTTACCAAAGATAGTTGTAGAAAGAACATCAGGAGACACAGTCAAACAAAATATTAGCTCTTGAAGTCTATGTCTATAGTTCAAAAAAAAAAAAAAGTCTCTGTCTTCCAAAATTGGTACTGCTAAAAAGTTGAGGTGGTGAGAAGAGCCAATCCTATACACTAGATCGTTTAATGTATTACAGAGCTTGGGCCATATTCCTCTTGATCATATGCCCAGGATTCAATGCTTTTGTGATGCAATTTTTCTTGTTTCCCCCAGGCCTTGATAGGCCAATCTCCCCGGATCTGATAACCAAAATGTAGGTATCATTACTCTACCAACAAGCATTGCACCAAGAAGTTTCAGAGGACAACTTCACTGCCAAAGAACAAATTCCCTGGCACAGATGCTCTCTTCCATTGCAATAGGCCGTTTTTACATGAAATCCTTTCCTTTCCATAACATGCTTAAGTTCATTCTATCCAAACGTCATATCATAATTTAAATGAGAAGGACCAAAGAAACTTAAAGGGACTAACCTGGAGATCCATTCCTTCATGGAGGTAGGTTAGCCCTCGTGCAGAATCCTGGGCGATCTTTATTCGCATAATCCACGAAAGAGACGTCTGAAACCTGCTTGACAAGTGATCTTGCACACTGCGGTTCGGCATGTATTCATACACCAGTAGACGCTGAATGCCTCTCTCATCATCTTCAGCACAATAGCCTAGTAATTTCACCAGATTTGGATGCTCAACAACGCCCAAAACATTTACTTCTGTAATCCATTCTTTATGACCCTGCAAGCAGAAGTGAAATGGGAATAAATGAAATTTCCGAGATGAGCAAGAGACTGTATCTTAAGAATTTGTCAGACGACTTCCTATTTTGAATAAGCCATAACTTTTCTAAGATAATCTGTTTGACGTATCCCAACACATTACTCAATCTTTCAGTAATCAGACAGTCCTAAAATTAACTGTAGGGAAGATTTCCATGTTGCGTACAGGTGAAACTTAAGAGAAAGCCTAAGTTGAGAATAACTACCCTCAACCACATTTATTGAGAAAGGCAAATGTCCCAACATTTAAGTAGTTTTTTTTTTATTGCTTCTGCTAACTTTATGATTGTGAAATTTTTAGGACAAAAGGTCATCTATATTATGGTAACTACTCGCCCAACTGGTTTAGACAGAGTAGCAAATTTAACTCATCCAACTTTAGCATCTATAGAAGAAATTATTCTGTCTGTGCAACTGTCAGAAACTGTCAACTAGTTCAGTCTTGAAGGACATTGGACAGAAATTTTAAGCCTAAAAATACAGAGGAATCAAATAATACCATGATATGATACTTGAAAAAATTCAAAAAAGACCAACAAAAAAGAAACTCCGACGCTTTATATATGACCTAGGCTTTGAAGTAACTCCTAGTTTACACATATTATGTTTCCTCAGGCAAATTCTTCAAATTACGCAGGAACAACTTCAAGCAAAGACAATGCCAATCTGACATTTCTGAAAGAATTTTACTTTTGCAAACTCGCTGCTACAAGATGTTGCATGATATCATTAAATACCGAACGAATGATATCTCCGCTTCGAAAAGGACCACCCCTACCTGCAGTCCTCTTCTGCTTAACTGTTTGACAGCAATATCAATCTTCTTATGTGGATCGTCCTCACTCCTCATTACACCCCGAAAAACACCCCCAAATCCACCTTCTCCAATCATGACAGAACGGCTGAAATTCTTCGTGGCTGCTTTCAACTCTTCAAAGGTGAATTCTCTCAAATTACTCTGCCGTTGAGACAATACTGCAAATGGGTTCGTCACAGCAGCAGATGATGCTGTGCTAAAATCAGATGCATTCTGAGACGTGAGTTCGGACCAAGATGTCCTCATATCACGGTCTGCGGACATGGAAGTGGAGGTAGAGCGGACAGACACAGATTTCATTGTTTTTGATTCTCCATTTTTATCCCAAATTGTAAATGGAAAGCACTTCATAGTCTCCCCTGTCCGTGCCCTGCATTTAGATCATTCTTATCAGAAGTATTAAACCTTCAAGCGAGTAATGGGTAATTAAACTTCCACATTTAACATGTCATTTTTCAAATACTAGAAATTAACAGAATATGTACCCCAGTATTGCCATAGTCCATCTGGAATGGCATCAAACATCAAGCCATAATTTTGCATTGACAAAGTTTTCCTTTTTCTCCTTTCAAACAAATGAAGGCGCAGGTTTAAACAGATATGAGAAACGGAACATTCATCCAAGATAAACAAAAGAGGATAAGAACCATATTCCAATAAGAAGTAAGTCAACTAAGAATACCATAGATCATGGCCATGATCTCTTTCCGCAACCCATGCTAAAATGAGTCCAACTTGAGAGGGAAAACAATGATAACAACCGCAGATATTCAAAACCTTATGAGGCACATAGGGACAGCAAAAACTTCAAAATAAGAGCGAACATCTTCACGATGATACTAAATTATACTTAGGACACTGCACCCATATGGTGAAAATTCAGCTTCACAGCATCTGAATTTTGCGAAACCGAATTCTTATTCATCTAAGCACAACATACTCCCGGAAATATGAAACAAATATTTTCAACTGATAGCCGAATTAATGGGATGACCCTAACCTCGAAACAATCGGTTCATCCTGGACAACTCCAGAAGAAACCCAGCAATGAATCATCATAGGTCTCTCATTATACAGTCGAGACACCAAGCCAAAGATAAAGTTCAGCCATATACAGACTTCGGACCAAAACCAAAAAGCAAAAAACCATCTACCTTCACAGGATAGAAAGAAACTCAATATAACTAGTCACCTCTGTTCTTACTCTTTTTGTTTTTCCCTTTCCTCTGCCGAGCTCTGGACAAAAACTGGCTCGTCCCCACCGTCTCGATGGCGGTTCCTTCTTAGAATTCCGAGGAAAACCCAGAACTCAAGATCCAAACTTGGGTCAAGTTCAAGAAAAACCCAGAACTCAAAATCCAAACCCGGGTCGCGTTCAAAAAAGAAAACCCAGAACCCAAAAAGAGAGGAAGGTAACCAACAATTTTTTAAAAACTCTCTAGGGTATCGTAGGACACGACGAGCGAGCCATGATCGAGGGGCAAGTCAACACGGGGCAGCTGGTATGCAGCTCACCAACCCGGGAGCCGAAACGGGGGAGAAAAAGAAAAGAAGAAAGAGAGAGAGCTAGAAACACGAGAAGGAATAAAGAAAAGTGGAGACGCAAGAGCGAAAAGCGGGGGGAGGCGAGTCATCTGTCTTCTTCCTTTCTTTTCCTGTTGGGTTATTCAACGGGGGAAATGAGTAGGGGGAGGATAGCGGTCGCTGTCGTCACAGATCGGAGGAAAGGGTCGTGAAATGGAGGGAGATGGCTGTCGACTTGTCATCTGCCACCTCCTCCGACCGAGCTCCCACCCTCCCACCATCCCCAGTTCCACCGCAGCTTGGACGCATCCGCCCTTTGTCTCTTTCTCAGACAACACATTTGAATGTTTCAAAAGGGAAACTTTTTGTTAAACCAGATGGTTAGTGAGAGGGTCTATCAAGAAAACTTTGCCATTTTTTCATAAGGTTAATGATACGAAAAATCTCCTATTGATATATTCATGACATATCCATTTAAACTGATTTTTTGACAATCAAAAATCTCGAGTTAGTAAATTTGTGATATATTTACTCTATGTTATTCTTCGTTAAATTCGATCGGTACCACTAAAAATCACAAATCGGTACACTTATAATAAAGAGAAGGTAAAATCCTAGATTAAGACACTTGTCAAATTATCACGTATCATTCAACTCAATAATTTAAAGATAAAATCTAACAAAAATTAATGAAGGGCAAAATTATCGTAAATGTACCAATTTGAGATATTGAATGATCAAAAATTTAATTTGAAGTAAATTTGTCACAGGTGTTCCACTTTCAAATTTTTCATAACATTAACCCTTTTTATGTACTAACATTTAAATTCTAAAACAGTAGCTGGCAAACAGTAGCTGGCAGAGGGATGTTTGATTCTGGAAGCGACCAAATTGGTGCGGGACAAAAGGAATTTTTCCGTTGATATATGATTTGTCGGTTTGGAATCGTTCAAAGTAGGAGAATATCCAGCGGTAGAGTCCTTGCTTTGCTTGTAAATTTTACATGGGGCGGGACCATCCTAGTTATGACTTTTCTTACCTTGACTGAGTTAACATATAAATAAAGAATCTTCTGATTTTCTTTCGGGAAAAGTCTTCGTTTTCCCATCTGTACTTTCGTGATTTTTCCAATCGAATCTCCGTGCTTTTTACTTCTTTTTGTTTATCGAGTCTTTCCATTTCCAAAAATTTTCTAATCAAATCCACCCGATTCCAAATTTTGATCAAATTTAACTTATTTGATTATTAGAAAATGCCAAAGTACGATGCAACTATATATGTAGGTATTCACATTGACGTGTAAGGAACAATTTAGCCAATGAAATCATTGACTGAGTATGTTGTGGATACAATTTAATCAATGTGGATATTGATGTAAATGTCCACATTAGAAAAATTTCTTCCACATCACACTAAAATGTTGTTTGCCGACCTTGTCGGTTGGATTTGGTTGAACTTAGGTGTCAAGATTATAAAATTTGTGAAAGTAGAATGGCTTGATTAGACAATTTAGAATACAAGGACTTGATTAGAAAATAGGCGAAAGTGTAGAGATAAGAAGTGGAATTTTTCCTTTCTTTAATCATCAATTAACACTCAAAAAAGAGGAATATACTAAATCCAACACTACAACTGTGGTGTAACATGTCAAACTTAAAACTATTTTTTTTCCCCAAAAAGGAAGTATTCAATCGAACCTTCGACTCGTCTCTAATAAAAAAAAAAAATTAAAAGAAACCGTTGACTCCCACCAACATTATTTAAAGGAAAAATGGATTCCTGTATTTTAGATAACCAGTTCTATCTTTTCTTTCGTACGTACTATGATAACCTTTTTTTAGAAATATATTTGATGTGGATAAAACCGTAAATTTAAAAGATTATGAAAGCTCCACAATAGCCTATGATTTTAATACTTCCATCTCTCATTTCATTTCTTAGTCTCATTGCCTCTCAATATATTCAAGTTTTTTGTGATTTAGAATATGTCATAGAATTTTGAAATAAAAAAAATAATCCTTCAAACTTTTGACGATTTAATTTGCAAAATTCTCCGTAAAAGGAACAACGCGCTCTTGCGTTGTTACAGTTAACTAACTAATAGAAAAAATAGTCAGATTTCTTAACTACAAATGAATAATAATCAGGTTCTTTTGTTAAATTGACTAATAAAAGATACCAAATGTTCAATTATGAAGTCTTTTTGCCAAGTTTAATTATGGCACACGTTTAATAAGTGCACAATTCGTTTCATTTCAAGAGAACGAGCATTTTTATTTTTTTTTAGCATTTTCAATGGAAAAAGGTAGAAGACAAAAGTCATATAGAAAATCATGTGTACATAGTAGTTTGCAATAGAGATGAAAACATTGGAACCAAAACTTAATTTCTTAAGGGCTTTTTACCCATTGCAATTTAAGATATTATCTAAAATTTTAAAAGATTATAAAAATATATATACAGATTAAGTGTTGATGTTAAAGTGCACTAGCCAAAAGATTTAAACTAAGCGAAAAAGAAAATTAAAGTCTATCGAGACACATCCTAAACATATGACAATGTTTTAAACCTGCAAGTAAGGTGTCAAAAACTTGAAATCATTCAAAGTAGTTATTTGGCTCAGGCCTTTTACGGTATATTGGTAATGAAAATGTATTTTCAATATCAATTAACTTTAGATAAATAACAAAAAAAAAACTAAGTAAAAAACACTTATCAAATATGCGGCCTAGAAGTTTAACTTAATCTAAAATCAACTTATATAGAAAGTATAGATAAGAAAAGTTTGAATGCTTTCACGAATTCAATTCTCATACTTAGTTTCTTACACTTAAAAAAATATTTTTTTAAAATTTAGATTTTTTTAAGGGAAATAAAAATATTTTTAAAAAAAAAGGCCATGGACAAGACCAGACAAAAATGAAGAGGCTGATGAGAGAGGGGACTTCAGAAGGCGACAAGTGTCGGATTGCGAATTTGGCCGTACTCTGACGGAATCTTTGCCACCGACTTTTACGCAGAAAAAGTCAAAGCTGCTGATGTGGTGTCTTCACGATGATTTTACGCGTCGACCCATTTTCTCCTCACCTTTCATTTATCATTTTTTTGGTCAGAAAAACTAATTTTATTTATCATTATGTTCTAGACAAATTCGATCAAAAAAAATGTTCTAGACAAAGCCCTTCAACTTTAGGGTCCCGTTTATTTTTATTTTTTTTAATATCATGGAAAAAGTTACATTTGTGATAAATTTACATCGGTATACATATGACAAATTTATCATCCATTAATTTTCATTAAAATTTACCGTTAAATTACTAAATTGGAAGACATAAGTTATGTCAAATTGAGATTTTACCATTTATTTTTCATATGTATACTAATTTGTGGCTTTTCGTATTATTAGTCCTAAAAATTTATCATGAGTGTACTGATTTAGGATATTCGATGATTAAAAAACTACGTTGCCTAATTCTAAGTAAGATTTATTGGATCTTTGCCCAACTCAATGTCAATCAGGTTCGAGAATGAGGATCAAAGGCTTCTCTTCCTATCTATATAAATAGGAGGATCTTCAATTTATTTCCACACTTTTGAAGATTGAGTGATTTTGGAATTTTTTTTCTTGGAAATTAGCAAACTCAAAAGAGATATTAAACATCTCATGAATTCAAAAAATATCATTTTCTATAGCATGTTCAAGAAAATATAATATATCACGATGACACAATTGAAATGCAATTACAATTTCAATTGCAAGACTCAAAACTGACAATGGTACCGTAAGCTTTGATTAATAAGTAAGAGCATATTCACTTTTCAATTAAGTGCCTCTGTTACTAAATGATTGTCTGTAACTTTGAAAAAATTAGTTAATGAAAAATGTTTTTATTATTGGAAAGCAATCTATGCCGAAACGTTTTCATCGGCGAAAAAGATATTTTTCACTAATGCATTCCTATAAAAGATACAAAATAATCATTTTCTAGAGAATGATTTTGAAATGGTTAGTTTTCAGTGATATAAATGCGCCCAAAAGTTTAACTCTGTACAAGAGCTAGTCGACCCACCGGTGGCACACATGTTTTCTTGTTCTCATGTCAACAAACGTCAAACGGGCCCCCTTTTAAGTGACGTCGGGTTCGAGTCAACCTCACATTAGTCGCCATTTTCAAGTGGTCAAGCTCGGCCTGCACATTGATCCAGCTTAATTTTATTGACAATTTGGCCAATGAAAAGATAAACTATACCACATGTCAAGCATCGAATTTCAATTGGATTTCTCGAGACCTCACTTCGGCCCCACTATCATATCGCATTTCTATCATGGCGAGCATCGTAATGGCCTAACCCCATGTCGTAAAACAGTCATTAAGACGGCCTAATGACGTGCATAATCACTAGTGACAGTTTGGCAGCATAAGGACTTATCAGATGACTTGGGATCTAATTACAAAGGCCCAAGAAGGTGCATTTTCATCTATACAAATGAGTAGTACAACAACCTATTAATTTTTCAACTATTTAAAGTAGGAGTATAACAACGTATTTTATATTCTATTGAGTCTATTTGGGTATTACGACATCCGAGCATGCAATTATATATGAATGAAAGCAAGGGAATTGAGGCTTTACCATATAGAGCGCGAGAGTTTCGATGTCTCAGAAAACTTAAGAATTGAACTGAATTTCAAACAAGAATAGCTCAAGACTAAATTCGCCCGACCGGAAATGCATAAAGGAGGGGTATATGTACACCCAACGGACCTTGAATCGAGGCTCGCTTTTTCTCTAGCTATATCTCCTCTATCAACTTGCGTAATCTTTGTGCCATTCAAATGCTTGTGTCAAGAGCTTTCCAAGGACCCCAATGTCACGAGGCGAAATGGCAAAATCTTGGACCTAAGATTTCAATCCATTGGGGCTTAAGTCTTGGGTCCATTGAACCGGGCATAAACCAAGCATCATTTCGATGACTAATCATTTCCAAAAATCATTCTTTACCATAAATTAGAAGTTTGAATAGTTCCATTCGAGTCTGAGACTTTTGGGTATGGTTTTGAGTTCTGGAACCTTTCTTTAGAATATCAAAAGATTTGATCGAAATTTGACAAGTCTTAACCCCCTAATTTGACATTCGTTTAACTCGATTTTTGCTGCGTTGGGATGCTTGCGATCCCTAATTCAGGGCGTGTAATTAAAATTAGGAAATCAAAAAATTCCGAACATCACGAAAAATGGGCTACCGGTCTCAAAAGGTAAAAAATTAATAGTTGAATTTGGGTGACAATATAGACATCAAAAGATTCATTTTGATACGTGGAACCTTTCAAATGTGCTCACGACTTTGTATCTCTCCGGGTAATTTTTTGTCAACTCTTGCCTACGTTAGGTTTAAGTTAATGATTTTTTTAAAAGTGGGTCAAAATATGAGATCACAACGACAACCTTATAGAGGAAGTTCTCTCAGACGAATGGATGACCCTCCGTGAACTTGGCAAGAGAAGACCCTATAATTCATCAAATTTTTTTATTCAAATCCAAGTTTGTATTTTTGAGCCAATTTCAGACCTTAGAAACCAGGGAAAAATATTATCGAGAAAATTGGAGGCAGTTAATCGTTTTTAGCTAAGTAATAAAGGTATCACGTAAATTCACAGAAACAATTTGATTTATTTCGGACAAAATTCATTAATTAGTCTCGTGTGGACACTCTAGAACAACCCTTACGACAACCATAGGTGAACTACTGGGAGAATCCAACATGGAAATCAAGTTTGGAGGTCCATATACATGGCATCCAAATGTAGTTGCAGAGTGCCGAAGTGATTAAAATCACTCTCTACTTTGTTCTTACTTTTTTTTTTTTTTTTGTGACTCAGGGAACCCCGTAAGCCTAACGACGCCTCAGGGATTCGAACTTTTCCACTTCGTAAGAGGGAGAGAGCCCAGCCAACGATGGTTACTTTGTTCTTACTTCTTTCACTTATTCTTTGAGAAAAACCAAGTGATTCTGACAGTAGTGTTCCGAGATTCTTGTGCCGAGAACTGAGCTGCATATCCGGCTACAATTCATATGAAGAAACGAAAAGTGAACCATAAAAGAAATAAAGTAAAAGGAACTCGAGGGTAAGAGAAGAATAAAAAGTGAACCATAAAGAAAGAAATAGTTTTTTAAAAAAAAAACTTTCCCAAAAAGAAAATTATAATAATAAAAGCTATAGGAATGATTATATATACAATAAGATTGTTGGCTCTTTTAATATTTCATACATGTCCAAGACAAGAAAAGTAACACACGTAAATATAATGTGAGAATCGAGCTTACCAAAGATAAGGTCGAATATAACTCGACAATGATATATCTGAACATTTTTCTGGTTCTGCTGCTGCTGACAAAATGATTTTCATGCAACTCCAAGGCGTCCCCACAGCATCTCCTGGTTTTCCGTGACATTATTGACAGCTAGATTTCGTAAGACAGAAGATCCCAGAAAGTGCACAATAGAAATGCACAGAAAGCGTTACATGGACATCAAGAGACAGACGAAATCCAAAACAGGGCAGATTCAAACTCAGCAAGATCAGCAATGCAGTGTCAAAAAATCTCACTTGACACCAAGGTCGGATCAGTGATGCAGTATCGGAGAGAACCTCCTCTGTACTGGGTAAAAAATTGTTTAAAATGTATGATTATATTCACCAAAATACAGTGTCTATACAAGTATTCCGAAAAGAAATGTCAGTCTATACAAAAGAATCACCCCCCATCTCCCTCAAAAACTCTTCACAGAACTCCAATCGAAGTTCCTCAGCAAGACCAGCTTGAACAAATCAACATCCTCCCTGCCTGCCTGCCAACCCTTTTGCTGAGGGAACTCAGTAGTTGCAGCCGTGCTCTTAGCCTTACCATTTGAGGATTCATATTGGCTGTCAACCATTCGAATTCAGGACTGCCGAGAGGTCGTCGCTCTTCAACTCGCTCATTGTCACTCTTCCTCTTAAGCTCAAAAAAGCTCACTTGACAATCAAGGTCGGATCAGTGATGCAGTGTCAGAGAGAACCTCCTCTGTACTTAGGAAAAAATTGTTTAACATGTATGATTATTCACCAAAATGCAGTGTCTATACAAATATTCCGAGAAGACAATGTCACTCTATACAAAAGAATCAGCCCCCATCTCCCTAAACACTTCGCAGAACTCCAATCGAAGTTCCTCAGCAAGACCTGCTCAAACAAATTAAGATCCTCCCTGCCTGCCAACCCTTTTGCTGTGAGAACTCGTGGTTGCAGCCGCACTCTTGGCCTGATCGTTTGAGGATTTGTGTTGGCTGTGAACCCTTTGAATTTGGGACTGCCGAGAGGTCATCACTGAGCATTGCTTTCAACCCAGTTGTCCAGAATAGGCGAGCTCATCACCAGGCAGCCATGCCGGGATGCTACAGGTCTTGGAGATCCATTCACACAAAGCTTGATACACGCACTGGTACTATTATTTCAACCTGTATGATTATACTCACCAAAATGCAGTGTCTATACAAGTATTCCGAGAAGAAACGTCACTCTATACAAAAAATCACCCCCCATCTCCCTCAAACACTTCGTAGAACTCCAATCAAAGTTCTTCAGCAAGACCTGCTTGAACAAATCAAGATCCTCCCTGCCTGCCAACCCTTTTGCTGTGAGAGCTTGTGGTTGCAGCCACGCTCTTGGCCTGATCATTTGAGGATTTGTGTTGGCTGTGAACCCTTTGAATTTGGGACTGCCAAGAGGTCATCGCTGAGCATTGCTTTCAACCCAGTTGTCCAGCATAGGCGAGCTCATCGCCAGGCAGGCGTGCCTCGCACAAAGCTTGATACAAGCACTAGTACTATTGTTTCAACCTGTATGATTATACTCACCAAAATGCAGTGTCTATACAAGTATTCTGAGAAGAAATGTCACTCTATACAAAAAATCACCCCCCATCTCCCTCAACCACTTCGCAGATCTCCAATCGAAGTTCCTCAGCAAGACCTGCTTGAACAGATCAAGATCCTCCCCGCCTGCCTGCCAATCTTTTTGCTGAGAGAACTCGTGGCTGCAGCCACACTTGGGCTTATCGTTTGAGGATTTGCGTTGGCTGCGAACCCTTTGAATTTAGGACTTCCGAGAGGTCGTCACTGAGCATTGCTCTCGACCCAGTTGTTGTCTAGAATAGGCGAGCTCATCACCAGCCCTACAGGTCTCGGAACCCCATTCGAACAAAGCTCGATACACGCACTAGTACTATTGTATATGAAAGGAGCAAGTATTGCAAAGACCGAGTCTATCCGAACGAGTCGTACCATACCACAATGGATTTCAATCCAGATTTTCTGTCCGATGAATGGGTTTCAAGGAAAAGAAAGAGGATCTGCAAAAAAATTTCGCCTTTCGACTCACCGAGGTGCCATGGACACAGAGAAATCCACAGGCAAGCCGAACTTCTCAGCCCAAGCCTTGGAATCCAAATACAGCTTGGAGATCACGGCACTGACCTGGCTCATGTCCGGCCTCCTCTCCGCCTCCTCGTCTACGCACTCCAGCCCCAGGCTCACCATCCTCTCCGCCACCTCCTCCGGGTACGAGTCCTTCAGCCTTATGTCCACCCACCTCCTCACCTTCCCTCCCTCCACCGCCTCCCTCGCGCTGTCTATCACGCTCATCCTCCGGTAACCCCCACCGCCGTCCTCCCCGTCGAAGCAGTACCGCAGCGGCTCCTCCCCGCTCAGCAGCTCCAGGATCACCACCCCAAACGCGAACACGTCCGACTTCTGCGTCGCCACCCCCGTGACCAGGTACTCTGGCGACATGTACCCTCTCGTGCCCTCCAATTTCACTCCCCTGCTGCTCGTCCTCTTCAGGGTCGGGCCGCTCCCGGGCTCTGAGGCGCCCTCCTCCTCCTCCACCACTTCGGCCGCCTCGCCGCACAGATCGGCGGTCCCGAAATGGCAGATCCTCGCATTGAGCGACGGCTCCGTCACGATGATGCTCGAGCTCTTGATGTGGTTGTGGACGAACCCGGACCCCCCGCCGGCGCCGGTGGCGGAGCCCGCGCAGTGGTGGATGTAGTCGAGGCCGTGGGCGAGGTCGGCGGCGATCTGCATCCGGGTCACCCAGGACGAGAGGACGGTGAACGCCCGGTTCACCTTGTTCCTCAGGCAGTCCGACAGGTTCGCCCCCTCCACGAACTCGTACGCCAGGTAGACGAAGTTCCCGGCGACGGCGGCGCCCAGCACCTTGACCAGGCTGCTGTGGTGGCTCTTGGTGATGGCGGAGAGGCGGCGGCCGAGCTGGGGGACGTCGAGGGGCCGCTTGAGGCGGCGCTGGAAGACGACGGCGTCGCGGCCGCGGAGGGCGCAGCGCCAGGAGGAGGAAGAGAGGCGGCCGGCGAGGAAGTTGCCGGTGGCGAGGCGGAGGTCGGGGAGGGTGTAGATGAGGGGCGTATCGGGGAGGTACTGCTTGATCCTGGACAGGGACTGCTGGCCGCCAGAGAGGGAGGAGGAATTGGAGTTGTAGCTGTAGCTGTTCAGGTTGAGGGAGGCGGAGGAGGAGGAAGACTGGTTGGAGGGGTTGGAGGAGTGGTAGGACTTGGAGGTTCTCGACGACTTGGAGGGTTGGGCGGCGGCGGCGCTGGTGGTGGGTTGGATCGCGTCTGCAGATTTTCTCGATCTGCACATGCTTCTTATCTGCACATGGAGAGAGCGAAGATTGAAGAATTTGAGGATGTCTTTAAGGCGGTTTTTGGCTTTTTTTTTACGGGACGAAGGTCTATAAGAAGAGGGAAAAGATTATTGGCTGGCGGCGTGAGAAATGGATTTCGTGTTCGTGAAGGTTTCGTGAACGTAACTCGGCTGAGGTAAGTCAAGTTTTAAGGAGAGATTGCAACGATGTTCCAATGAATTCGCCGCCGACGTTGGAGGTTTCACACCGGAATGAGTGAACGCCACGGATTACGTTCAAACGGGGTTGGGATGTTTCGGTTTGTGGGGCCGACGGGGATTTTTTTGCCGGGTGCTCGGGGGATCCCTGCACCGAAACAGGCGCGGCTAAGAACAATTCTGAGTTTCGATTTGCCATCCCGCCATTGACTGATGATGGTACCATTAGCCCGAATATCCGTCGCCGGATCGTGGGGCTCGCTCGCGAGAGATGCGCTTCGGTCAGTATGCTTCGGGCCGACGTGATGATACGACTTCGCGCCACGACCCGTACATCATCTTTCCTTCGCTCCACATTCGCCCGTCCAGAAGTCTCGTGCTGACCCACGACAGCATGTGAGAAGATGTCGACTTTGACTTGAAAAATGCGGGGGACCCGTGAGGCGCGTGAACAACCAACGAGATTACACGAACGGACGGTTGCTTTTCACCGTTCTTCGGTCGACATCTGGGTTTGGCACAGCGTAGAAATGCTGCTCAGTGCGTGTATTATACTGCCATGTTGGGTAAGATCTACGCAGGGTCGGCATGCCCTCATCAGCCATAGGCAAGGGCTTGTGATCCTCGCTTGGATCTGATGAAACCATTCTGGCTTGATCCTCGCTTGGGACTAGTGATCAAAGAAGAATTTTTTTTTTTAAAAAAAAAAGGAGAGAAAAAGAAGGAAAGAAGTTAAAAAAAAAATAATCACAAAAATTGTTCAAGCCAGTATTGACCATACTATGAAGGACGATCGGCGTTTATGTCATCGATTGTCAGCTAAAATTGACCAAAAGAACTATATCAAACAATTTCAAAAAATTTAAGACTAAATTGATTCAATTAAAAAAAATTTAGAATTGAATTAAGATCTCCAACAACATTTTTTTTATTAGTTATTATCCCTTTTGATGGTTTAGAATTATAGTGGACTAGGATTTAATCGTACTTGTAAGTGGTGATCAAGACGGTGGCGATATACTTGACCTCATTGTAAGGTTGAGGCAATGTTTAGATAAGGCAAGAATGAGATCTATGGGATCTGACATGTACTTCAGCGTTGAGGGGGGTGTGTTAGACTCTTTGGAAGGAAGCACCCAAGGAAGCAAAAAAGAAAGTACAAAGACATGTCCATGTTCCAAAATTAGGAAACTCGTGCAGTGTTGTTACATGCTGGAGATATTGTGATGGCCCAGGCAGCGGTGTACGACGAGGAAAGATGGCAGTGCATTCGCGCCTTTGTCCTTAGACATGCATAGGAAAGGAATGCATCTCTTGCTCCATATCATCTAGTGAGAGAGTTCTCAACTGGCTTATAAGACTTGAGTCTTTCTAATTGTACATGTACATTTTCTATGGCCTACCCAAGAAGACTTATTGTCAAGAAAACGCGTATCTACAATTAGAGAGATTCAAGACTTATAAGCCACAACCTAAAACTCTCTCTTGCTTGGGCCATCATAGATATAATTTACCCGTATAGGCACCGGATGAGCCATGCTCCCAAATGGACAATAATTTCTGGCTTAATCCTGTGCGGACACATGTTCAGGCGTCAATGTTTTCATCTTGCGTTTACAGAGTGTTGGGAAAAAAGCACTTTAAATTAGATTTTTTGTCCCACGTTATTAGAGAAGCTCTCTCTCATTCCCTTGATTAATGAGTTCACTTTACTAATTTGATAATAATGAAGACAAAAAGTGTTAGGTTTGCACACATGAATTTGGATTTAACCAAGTATGAAGTAGGATTTGTGCACCTTCCGACATGCGAAATTCGGTGCAAGGTCTCGGAACAAAATCCTAAGGGCCGAAGTACGAACGAATACCAGCAGGTGAAGCTAGATATTCAAGCCCGTCCAATCGAAGGAGCTCATTTCCTGGCAATAAAGAATCTGCAAGAACCTTCCTTGGGCAGAACCTAATCTACAAATAGAAAATGAAAAGGAGGTGGCTTACCATGTTTGACATTAACTTTCGAGTTTGATTGGGAGAGTGGGTTTAGGTTTTCTTTCCTGATCGGAAGGGTATTTGATCAAATACCTTAGGTTATCTTAAGTTGTCTACGCCAACCCTTCCTTTACCTCTAGAGGTCAAAGATTCGGCTCTTCTAGAAATAACTCAAGTCTCGGACAGGTATAAAGGAAAAACCCGGACCATGGGATATTTACTAGCAAGAACTTTTAGTTTCTATGAAACAAAGTTAGGGTTTAGTGGTGCCCCAGGGTGGCGGGCATTCGTGTGAGTCCTTTTTTTTTTTTTTTTTTTGGGTAAGAAATGAGGGCGAAACTCTAAAGTTACAACATTGCTCTCTCAATATATGTTGAGGTGATTTAAGACTTTACTATTTATTTTACCCAGCTTTGCTTGGCACCTTATGCAATAAAAATTGTTATTAAAGGAGCCATCACCTTGCAATTGAGAGGTCGAGCTCGACTAGACCTGCATGATTAGTGCTTGAAACTTGATCACTTGTACTTGATTAGGTATTGACTTTCCCACTTTGTTCAATTCAATTAGCAAATCGGGATATTCGAGTTCAACTCAACTGAACATGTATCAACTTATACAAAGCGTGCCTAGATAAATTTAAATCTTTTATTCTTTACTTAATCTAAGTTGTGTATCCGCATGTTTTGACTTTTTTCTTTTTTCTTTTTTTTAATCATTAACACTCTTAAACTTTTACAATCTGCAAATGTTGATACGTGAATCTACTTGTATAGTTTTCATAATCCAATTTTTGAAATTTGGATAATGTCTCAAATCTTCACGTGAAAGCTAAAAAGTGTTCTTTACTTCAATTTTATTCTAAACAACAAGCCACTCGAGGTTGAGCTCGAGTACAATAAGCTTAAAAACTATGAAATTTAGGGATTTCTATTGTAAAAAAAAAGTTGATTAGACTCGTGAGCTCGTTGAGTCGAGTAATAACGAGCATGAGGTTAACTCCAACTCTGGGTTTTCTCGAGTAGTTTGACTCGGTTTCACTCCTATGCAAATAGGAGGAATCTAGAACAAAATTAGAGGTAGCCAACCGAGAGAGATATTAAAAAATGAAGTTTACGTTAATTGGGTAAGCTGGGTAGGAACCATCTCCAGTATTTCTCCTTTCATTTGTTCTGGTATAACAAACCCTTTCGGTCGAATGCGAATCGCTGGCAATTCGTAGAGAGAGACCATCTCCATTACTTCTCCTATAATTTGTTCTGGCGTGACAATCCCTCTCGGTTGAATGTGAATCCACTGGCAATTCGTCCAGACTTCCCTTTCTTCATAGACTTTTCAAATCGCTTTACAATCCGTTCTTACGTTAGTGCGGCATACCGTAAACCATTATGATCATTCTGGAATTAAGATAAAGATTTGGCTATCCATAATTGACTTTTCTATCCCTAACATTATACGGTGTGTACAAAAGACAACTAAAGGATGAGGGCCTATCAACTTAGAAACCCTTCAAAGCTGAAGAACTGTGGCTTTTGTCCTGACCAATTAGTTCTTGAGCATAATCTGGAGTCAAAGGTAAACGCAAGAGATAACCGAGATGTAGACAGTATTATACATTCACGGTGAGTGATACCATGTATCGTTATACGCCCGACACGACAAAGTTACATGCGCTTGTTTTCATCTGTCTGCTGTTGTCGTCCGACTTCTAGAATGGAGACGTGATACCAACGACGAGCATGAAGCACCCAAAGACTTTAGAGATGGGTCTGTAAAGGAGTTCGGCAGTGGAGTCAAAGAGATTGGTCTGTGAGAGGGTAAATTCGTGAAGTGCAAGGTCCTATGGAAAATCTTATTATTGTGGACAGCACATGACGGTAGCACCTCTTCAGCAAGAGCATATAATTTTAAGGGGATTTGTTTATAGTAAGAATTTGCATTTGGGGGGTTCTCTTCATTTTATTAATGAGTGCCTTTGGACTTCTCTAAGCGTCCAAATGAATTTCAATATTTTCAAGGGTAAATTCCGTTTCGCGATTTGCATAATCAATATTCCCAGAACTGGTCGCTTGAAACATGATGCTCCTCGGTTCTTGGAAGTATTGAGTGATATCCCCATCAAGAGAAGACCTCGAGCCACTTGGCCCATTGACCGCGAGACATTATCGTTCGTACCGGAAGCATTAGCCCCTAGTACGTGTAATCCGTCGGATCGTGCGGCTCGCGAGAGATGCGCTTCGGTCCGTTTGCTTCGGGTGGACGTGATGATACGCATCGCTGATGTTGACCACTTCACGCCACGACCCGTCCGTCCTCCTGTTGCGCCACTTTCACCAGTCTAAAAGCCTCGTGCTGACCCAAGGTACCCACGACGTTGACTTTGAATTGAAAATGGGGGAACCACGAGGCCCGCGAACCCACCATTAGGATTGAACGAGCGAAGAATTTCTTTTTCTTCTGACCGTTCTTCGCCCGAAATCTGGGTCTGGCGAAGCCTGGAAATACTGCTCAGTGTGCGTATTATACTGCCGTGTTGGGTAAGATCTACACAGGGTTGAGACGCCCCCGTTGGCCTCATTGGCCGTGGGCATCCCAACCCTCACTAGTGGCCAGCCCAATTGAGGGAAATAAAAAAGAAAAAAGAAGGAACGAAAAGGAAAGAAAAAGATAAAAATTTTAAAAAATTATAAAAGTCATTCAAGTCATGCTAATTATACCATATAGGATGACCGACGTTCATGTCATCAATTGCTTGCCAAAATTAACTAAAAGAACCGCATTGATCAATCTCAAAAGATTCATGACTAAATTGGTGAAATCTAAAAATTTAAAATTGATTGACATTTCAAACAAGATTTTTCTTTTTTGGGTAATTATCCCTCCTAATGGTTAAGAATTATCGTAGACTAGGATTTTTTTATAGTGTGAACTGTACTCGACTATTACGATGTATTTGACTACATTGAGAGGTGATCGAGATGATGGTGACATATTTGACTACATTGTGAGGTCCAAGCATTCGTGCCGGACGACAATAAGTGGTGGTTGGACAAGGCGAGAAAGAGAGATAGAGAGAGATGACTACTTTGAGTGGTGATCAAGATGATGGTGACATATGTGACTACATTGTGAGGTCAAGGCGGACCAAAATGAGATCTACAACAAGACGGCAAATCAATAGAGAGAGAGAGAGAGAGAGAGAGAGAGTTATGTGAGTCGACAGGAGGACCAAAATGAGATCTACAAGAGACAAGATCTTCTGGGCGTTGAGGGTTATGTGAGTCGACAAGTAAGAATATCGCACAAGACAGCAAATCAATCTACATTCAAGCAGGCACGTGTGCTTTGATGTCGAGGGTGAGTATTGGACCCTTTGGACTCTTGGAAGGACCACAGAGATATGTCGATGTTCGAATGTTAGGAAACTCGTCTAGTGTCATTAAATGTTGTAGTTACATTTGCCTTTATAGGCATGGATGAGTTCTCAAATGAGCCACGCTTCTAAATGGACAATATAATCTCGGGTTTTACTAGTATAGTAGTTTTTGAACTACTATAAAAATAATAGTTTGTTGTAAGCAACAAAACCTTAAAAGAGTGCATCTCACAACAATTTGTAATTATCTGTTATTTAGTTTTTTGTAGTTCAAAATAAATTGTCTTTTTCAAAGGCCGCGTTTGGCGGTCAGGATAAAATTTAGGATAAGATAAAATTTATTCTATTATGCATTTAGTGCCTATCTAAGATGGGATAAAGTTAGATGTGAGAGAAATATATATCGGATAAAATTATCCTATAAGAAATGTGGAATAAAATTGGATATGATTTCTAATATCTATAATAGAAAAGTCATTATTCTCGAATAACAAACTTATAAATTAACAAAAATGATATTATATTTCAATATAAATAATATTTGAACTTTAATATAAGAAATTCAAAATATCAAAAAATAAAATTTAGTTTTTTTAATTTAATCTTAGTTTTATTTATATATTACCTTTAATTATATCTTATAATATAAATTCAATATATAAATATAGATATATAATTATTTATTTATATTTATTACATATTATAGGCATTTTTGTATTTTAGATATATTTATACAATTTGCTATTTAATAAACTTTTATTAGAGAATGTTGGAGGGGGAAAAGAAATAAAAAAAAGAAAATAATTAAAAAACATGGGAAAAATAAAATAACATAAACAAATCAAAGTAAATTAGGCAATAGTTTCACAAGAAATTTTTACCATATGCATTTGTGAATTTTTGGGTTTATTTACACTAATATGCCATTTATATCAAATAATATATATAATATAACGTGAATATATTCGACTTTATTACTGTAATTTACTAAACAGTAGATAGGATATAGCAAAATTCATGAATTTCATATCTTATTTTATCCAATTTTGTCCTATTTAGACATCCGAACGACCAAACGTAACCATAGTAGAATAAAGATTGTTACCTAATTATTTCTCCATAATCTATAGCTTAACCCTTTACAAACAAATGTTCGGGCATCAACCTTTTCATCACGCTTTTACAGAGTGTTGGAAAGGAGCACTTCAATTTTTTTTTTGTCCCACGCTGTTTGAATGCTCTCTTGAGGGCTTGATTAATGGATTCACTTTACTTAACAATAAGAAAAGAAGTGTTGGACAGGTAAAAGGAAAAACCCAATGGAGACCATGGGATATTACAAGCAAGAACTTTCGATACCTATGACAAAAAGTTGGGGTTTAGCTGGTGCCCTAGGAAGGTGGGCACTCTCATGAGTCTCAAATCACCTACTTTTACATCCCAAAACAAATATACATTGCTGCCCAGATGCCGCGAACTGAGACCTTACTATTCATTTTAGGGGAAATAACATATATAATTTCTAAATTTTAACCCAATATGTAATATAATTCTGAACTAGCCTAATGTACGGTGTTATCCTTTAACTCTTAAATTATTTGATGAGGTCCCTAGATTTTTTGTACACGTTCAATTTAGTCCCTCGATTATATGAAAATGTTTAATGCTATCTTAAACTTGAATTAATGAAAAGACAACATTAAATAATTTCATATAGTTTAGGAATTAAATTGAACATATATAAAAAATTTATGGGTAAGATTGAACAGATTAAAAATTTAAGGATAACATGGGACATTAAATTAAAGTTTAAGGACCATTTTTATCATTATCCATTCATTTTACCTATCTTTGCATCACGCCTTATGCAATAAAAGTCTTATTAAAAGAGTCAATCGCTTCGAGTTCAAGAGCTTGAGCTCGACTAGACCTACATGGTTAGAGCTTGAAACTTGATTGCTTCAACTCGATCAAACTGAGATAACCGAGTTCAACTTGACTCAACTCGACATCTATGAACATATATGAGGCATGCCTAGACAAACTTCATCTTTTTATTTTTTGCTTAATCTAAATCATGTGCACACATATTTTTACTTTTTTATTTAGTAAAACTCTTACACTTTTACAATCAACAAACATTGATATGTAATTTTTTTTCCACGTTGATGCGTAAATTTAAATGTATGGTTTTGATAATCCAATTTTTGAAATTTGGATAATATTTCAAATTTTCACGGGAAACCCAAAAGGTGTTCTTGACTTAAATTTAATTCTATACAAACAAGGCATTCAAGGTTGAGCTCGAATACAATAAGCTCAAAAGCTATAAATTTTTGGAATTTCAATGTCTATTATTTACATATTAGATTTTTTTTTTTGTAAATTAAAAAATTCAATTAGACTCGTGAGCTTATCGAGTGGAGAGAGAGAGAGAGAGAGAGAGAGAGAGAGAGAGAGAGAGAGAGAGAGATTACAAAATGAAGTTCACATTAATTGGGTAAGCTCGGTAGGGACCATCTCCAGTATTTCTCCTTTAATTTTTTCTGGTATAACAAACCCTTTCGGTTGAATGCGTATCCTTTGCATTCCGTGAGAGAGAGAGAGAGAGAGAGAGAGAGAGTAATGTTTTGCACTAATGTATTTTTAAAAAATGAAGTTTACATTTAGTGGGTAAGCCCGGTAGGGACCATCTCCATTACTTCTCCTTTAATTTGTTCTGGTATAACTATCCCTTCCGGTTGAATGCGAATCACTTGCAATTCGTCCAAACTTCCCTTTCTTTATAAAATTTTCAAATCGCTTTAGAAGCCCTTCTTACATTACTGCGGTATACCCCTAAAAAATTGGCAATTTTCGAAAATCCAAGTTGCCACTTAGGAAGACAATCCATCATGATCATTCTGGAATTAAGATGAAGGTTGGCTCTCCATAGTTGACTGTACCGTCCCTAACATTATACGATATGTACAAAAAGACAACTAAACGATGAGGGCCTATCAACTTTGAAACCCTCCAGAGCTGAAGAACTGCTACTTTTGTCCTGACCAATTAGTTCTCGAGTATAATCTGGAGTCGAAGGTAAACGCAAGAGACAACCAAGATGGAGACAACATTGTGCATTGATGATGATACCATGTATTGTATACGCCCGACATGACAAAGTTACGTACGTATGTTTTGATCTCTACTGTTCTCGTCACTTCTGGAATGGAGCTCGATGTTATCGCAGCAGATGGAGACGTGATACTAACGACGAGCATGAAGCACCCAAAGACTTTAGAGATGGATCTGTAAAGGAGTTCAGCAGTGAAGTCAAAAGAGATTGGCCTGTGAGAGAGTAAATTTTTGTGAAGTGCAAGACGATTGTATGCAGAATCCTATTCTTGTGGACAGCACGTGATGATAGCACCACTTGCACAAGAGCATATAATTTAAAGGGGATTTGTTTTTAATAAGAATTTGCACTTAGGGGGGATTTTCTTCATTTTAAATGTTAAATTCTGTATGGAGATTTGTATAATCAATTTTTTTAGAAGTGTTTGATAAATATTTCCAATATGCACAATAACATTACTTTTTTTTTTATATCACATTATTGTCGCACTTTTGATGTAACAACTCAACATGTTCTACAAAGACCAATCTCTCAATAAAAAGTACTCAAGAGTATTCATAATTATCATATAAGATGACAAATAAATTGGAATTTGCGTTTTATTTATGAGTTACTCAGCATGGCTTCTCCAATTCCATGTGGAATTTTAAGTGTTATATACCTTTACTTACAAAATTAACATCCTCGTCAACCTACATCGATGCGTGATACTTCCCTAGATTTGGCCCATTTATGTTCTCTCTGCCTTCTTAGGAGTTTGCTAGAAGTTGCACTTTATTGAAGTCTGCTGACCCCTTCGAGCTCTCATTGAATTAGCTTTAGGCCTAATCTGTACATGAATCACGCCCCTCTTCGGGGAGGTCCTGCTTTGATACAATTTGTAACAATTTGTTTCATTTCAAGTCCGTTAAACCCCTCAAAAGTAAATATAAAAATAACGACACGAGGTGGTTGTCATTTGAAAGTAAGTGTTTATTTATGAATACTCTCAAGATGGTATCTCCCACCCGATCCGATGTTAGACTTTTGAATGTTGCATTAGAAGCTAACAAATAAACATGAATTCCGTGGAAGAGGTAGCTATCCACACTTTCGTTTTCAGCGCGTTGGGTTCTGAACTCGAAAATCTATGGCCGTGAGTTTTAGCCTCGTTGATTCTTTGGGCTTTATGCTCAGTTGAATTTGTCCATTCCATAAAGAAAGGGCCTCTTGGCAGTACTGCTTCCTCATCTCCAGGGACGACCGCTTAGACCACTCCTTTTGACGAAGTTCTTTGACTTTTTAGGATTATGAGCAAGTTAGAATTCTTTCCTAAAGAATCTCTCATAATATGTCGATAGTGCTAAGTTTTCAATGGATGAATAGTGTGACCAAAACAGAGACAGAGCTAATTGTAAAGTTCAATCAATCCATCTATGCTAAAGTTGTGTCTACCCAATCAGCACATGTCTCGTGGCCTTTCTACCAATGCTGGACAATTCATGAGACGCATTCCGCCACAGGATTGTCCATGTTGACTTTATGGGCAATGCACATTCTACTCCTGCTCCTCACACTTTTGAAATTGGATTTACCTAATTGCACTAGTGCACATTGTCGCCCAAAAGTCCTTTCTTGCTGTAATTGTCCATGTTGACTTTAGGGGCAACCAGAAGAGTATTAAGTTAAAGTGAGTAAAATCAAGTGTCTTCAAGAGCTTATGATATGTGCTTCATCTTTATCTAAAGTTCAAGTTTATTATAATTAAATACAATCACGCAATGTGTGTAATTTTTTGTACGACAATCATGCTCAAAAGAATAGACACAGCGTTCTAAAAGAAAGTATAGTATATACACTGCTAGGGTAAAAAATGTTATCCATTAAGGCCTTATCTCACTCTTAATTTGATGTTTAGTAAGAGAGTGGGAAATAAAAACTCTCAAGTCAAGACAGATAAGGCCGGTTGTGTGAAATTTACAGTGAAGGTGTATGCTCCATTTTTCCATTTTTTACTGCTACAAAAATTGCGAACAAATTTGTCTATTTCAATCTATCACTTCTTCGACCAAAAAATAAAAATAAAAATCTATCACTTCGAAGAGAGGTCTTCAAAATCTCATTCTTTCAAATATTAAAACAGAAGGAAAGAAACGTATTTTTTTTTTTTTTAAAGTCACAAGAACTACAAAAATGTGAAAAGATGTGATAGGTCCAAATATATTAATTCGAAGAATGAACTGTTCATCAACATTAATATGTCATTTTGAAAGAGAAGTGTCTTATATGTAAAAATAAAGCAAATAACAATAATTTTTTTTTTGAACAGGAGCAAATAACAATAATTGATGGGTGAGTTTTTGTCTCGAATCAGAGAAAGAAGAATAATGCCAGTAGTATGACCACCGTTTCAAGTGCCAATGTCATCTGAACCACAATTAATAAATAGGACAGATGCTTATTTTAGTATAATATTTTGAATATTATATAATTGCATCTTTCTTACAAACCATGACTATAAACCTAACTTTAATGATTTTGAGCATCCTTGCAGTTTTGCTTATGAAATAATATTGATTCAAGATGCAAGCTGAACAAAAAATTTATAATAAGATTAACATGCATAATATTTGCCGAGAAGTGGGTAAATTCAAGTTAATGTATTGTTATACTGACTTTAACTTTACAAAAATACTTAGGTAGGGCTAAGCAAATGATCAGAATGAATTTAACTATGAAATACAATTTTTTAATAAATTAATTGATATATGGTACTAAAATAATTTTTTTTCCTAACCATTTTTCGTTTCATAAATTATATGATATAGAATTTTTTGATAAGTTATGCTAATTTTCTATTTACATTAGTTGTTTATTAATTATTACGAGGGGTGGAATTAATGAGGGCAATGATGATGAACAGGGAAGTCAAGTGAAGTAAAGTAGAACAAAGAAGATAAGATTGAAATTAGATTAGTGAGAAGTAAAGAAAAAATACATAGATTAGATTAAACCAATAATCAAAACTTATAAGTTTTTATTAGTTCGTTGATCTATAATTAGAACAAAGAATATACAACGTTTTAGACTATTTTATTAAGGGTCAATTTGAAAATTTAAAAAGTGGAAAAATGACATAAATGGTCCTTGAATTTTGACTTAATGTGTAATGTGGTCTATAAAATTTTAATTTATTCAATGTGGTCCTAAAACTTTAGCCCAATCTATAATGTAATTTAGTATATGTTGAATATTTTCATATAGATGAAAGAATGAATTAAATATGTATAAAAAATTCAAGAATTACAGACTCCAGAAAGGTTGGGGTTTTGACCCTTCGGTTTTTGCTCAGTCGCCTGGTTCGTCCTAAGCGTCTAGTCTGTGCCTTGTTTTGCTTTCTAGCCTTCTCTTAGGCTCTCTGTTCTTCGACCCTTTCCCTTTTGTATTTCTGAGGGTTGCTGGGTTTGTTGGTTGGCGCTTGGCCTTTGGTTTGGGCTGTTTAGCTTTGGTTCTCTTGCTTTTTGCTTGTTTGGCTTGTTACTTGGCTCCCTTTCACTCTTTCTGCTATTGCAGTTAGAGTGGAAGTTTTTGGTGCCAATTTTGTATCTTGTTCCAAAGCTCTAATATAATTTCTTACCTTTTACCAAAAAAAAAAAAAATCAAGAATCACATTGAACAAATTAAAAGTCCAAAAGTTACATTGCATATCAAGGTAAAGTTTATAGACCATTTATGCCATTATCTCTTAAAAAAATCTAAGGACAATTTTTTTTTTCTTTTGGTCTTACCAGAAACAGGTTGGCTCTTTATACTTTTATAGCTGGTATACATGGATACTAACAAACTCACTGTTTATTCATTTGATAATTTATTATGATTATTGATTCTTTTATTTATTGTGTATTGCAGTTAAGCTAAAGGTCATGTCTCTTTCAAGATATGCCTCCTAACTTCCTATATGGGAATTATTTATATGTTCTCGGAGGGTAGTTGTTGATCTTCTTTGTTTACGTTTCATTTGTTTCTCATTAGTCATTTCACCCGTTGGCTATATCAACAAGTTCGTCTTCTCTTAATGCGCAAACTACGAAAAGAACATTTAAGCATGAGTAGTTTATCCTGGGTGCATGATTTCCATCGTTGCCCACTGCATTTGATTACAATCCATTTGAGGTTGTATTTAAAACATTGTTACTGACACGCCTTGCTCAATTATCTACTTTTCTGTTCTTTACTTTTTACTGTGATTTTCATTACTGTGCAGCACATTCCTCCACATGTTTCTAATGAATTTTCACGTAAGAATAATTTGACTGAAAGTGAAGTTGATCTAACCAGAAAAGAAAATCGAAAGTAAAGTCACCTAGTTTAAAGTAAAGGCAGATGTAGGAGGACACCGATGTCAACTACTCTTGGAAAACAAGAAATCTTGAGGGAGATCAACTTCATAAAAGATCGAGTTTAAGAACACCAAAGCGTAGATGACCATGTTCGACCGTGAAGGGCAAGGCGATGGAAGTGTAAATGACCACGGACGCGGCCTGAATGAAGAAAGGAAAATGAGCACACAAGGTTCAAGGACATGCGAGATGTATGTGATTCAATGCCCTAGAGAGCCGAATGTTCTGCGCCCACCGCTGTGTCCCATCACATGAAGAGTTCCAAAGAAGGATATGCAGAACCAGCTAGAGAGGACATGTCCAAGCAATCTTGAGGGTTTGCGGCCGCCAAGGTCTAACCTAAATGAGCCAGAATTATGAGTATGTAGTAGCCGAAACAAGGTTAGCATCTGCCTAACCTAAACCCTAATTCTCCTTCTTCCCATCGACTCTCTCCTACAATTTCCCAACTAAAAAAAACTGAAAGTTCGGCTCTCTAGGAAGTAGATTAACCAACCCAGAAAATACCTATAACCTACGAGTTCGGCTCTGCAGGAAATAGCTCAACGTACAGTAACTTTTCCTCGTGTTGGTATTCTCTGTAGACCATGCCGGCCAGCTAATTTTCATTTCCTAGCCGCCGATTACAGGAGAATTTCTTCTTTACATTTATGCTTATTGCACTGGATTGATTTTCGCCGTTGGCTTTGTGGGTTTCACAGGGGTCTCTTGTATAGATCTGATAAAATCGATGGTTATGGACCTAGGTTCAGAAGAGAATTTCACCAATTATTGGATTAGAAATCAAGTGTCATTGTTTCCAAAATGTGTCTTATTCTTCTACACTTAGTTATCACGTGATTTAAAATATCAAATCTCACAAAATCAGTAGTTTACATGGGTCTCTCGGCACAAAATTAATAGTCATCGTGAATCCAGTCCGGTAGATTCAAGTTCAGGCAACAATTGTCCCGATTACAAGATGAGAAACCAAACTTCACTGTCTCAAGAGTGCGTTTATTTTCATACATTAAAGTTATTACGCGATCTCAATAATTTTTCGGACTGGTAATTCGGTTTGATCTACAAGAGAAATTTTAATGTAAATTGAGTAGCGGCAATGAACTAAAAAGCTTTTGCCTTACAAATTGCTGAGATGCTTTAATTAAGATTTTGCCTTCTGTCTTTTTTTTTTTTTTTACACTATGAACAACCTAACTTTTTATTTTTATTTTTTTTGTTGTTGGGAGAGTCCTCGAATAAACCACTAAACATGCCACATTAAGGCGCTCCTTTATGTGTCGCCACATTTTTATGTTCTTGCCAAATGCAAATAGATCTTACCATCCTTACAAACTGCCTTCACCAAACAGTCCGATTAAGCTTACTGAAATTCCTCATATCGAATGCACTGATCTAGCGCTATTTTCATCGCCAATCCTTTTCTAAAGCTTCGTGATTAGGTGGCCCGTCCGCTATACTTATCGAGAGAATATTAAATAGATTTAATCTATGAGCTATGTAATTGATTGAACTAATCAGATCCGGAAATTACACGAGAATTGGTGTCTTTTTAGTGGGACCGAATGAGGGTTCGACGGATTATTTACAGACGAACTATAGTGCCGATTGTTCTCTGGTGAAGTTCTCGTTCATTAATTACTTCTAGACAAAATGCCTACCTAATTCTCACCCTTACGCTTGCAAGAAAATTGCGCCACTGCCAGTCTCTCTTTCTCTCTCTCTCTCGATCTCGCTTACATGGCGAACCTCCCAGATCATCTTCTCTGGACACTCCTCTTCGTCCTACTCCTCTTGCTCTCCCGGACGTCTTCGTCCCGGACGTCTCCGTCCACCTCCGCGCTCTTCGACGTCCTAGACTTCGGAGCTGACCCGACCGGGGCGGCTGACTCCACCAAGGCCTTCCGTGACGCGTGGACGTCGGCATGCGGCCGCGGCGACTTCTTCGCAACCGTCGCAGTGCGGAGCGGAAGATACCTCCTCAGGCCGGTGCGGTTCAGAGGCCCTTGCAAGAGCAGGCACGTGAGCGTGAGGCTGGGAGGAGCGACGCTGGTGGCTCCTCCGGACTACAGAGTCCTCGGCGGCAGCTCGAGCTGGTTGAACTTTGATGGGGTCTCGAACACGTCCGTTCACGGCGGAGTTCTCGATGCCAAAGGACCGTCTCTATGGGCATGTAAGGATTCCGGCCGCGACTGTCCCGACGGAGCCACGGTAATGTACTTTTCCTCTCTGCACCTTCAGATATTGGTTCGATTCTAAAGTCGGGTTGGTTTTTCCTTTCGCAATTCGGGCCAAAACTTATTATTTTGTCCAGCCGCCAATGAAAAGTTCATTTCTTGCTAGGATAGGTTGGTAATAGCACCTGTCTAATTTATCAAAAGACAATGTAGCGTAATTTATATTGCTCCTATAGTATACATCCCAACCACATTTTGCATTTGAATTTGGAAACTCATTTTTCTATTGGCCGGTTTCCACACTTGACATGACCCCGTCTCGCCTTTATTAATAACTATCGATCCGTTAGTTTGTGGAAATCGTGAGAACACTCTATTTAGAAAGTAATTCAACATCTTTATAGGAAGTTTTGAAGGACAAAATAAAGGGGAGAAGCTACCCTATCATACTCAGCTTTTCTTAGGCCCTCCACTTGATTAGACAACGATGTGTCATGGGCCGATCGATCATGTTCGAGAAACCTCTTGGACATGCTTTCTTTCGAGCCGTGACAGATGCATACGAGAGCAACCGTAATTAATGACCTACCATGAAGGCTGCCACCATCATCTTGTTGCTACAAAACTTCGACTGCTGTATATCCTCCACTCTCTCCTCTCTCTACCATCTTCCCTCCGAAACAGATTTGTCTCGTTGCTCAGCCTATTGTATATCTTCCATTTCTAGATCTTCCCCCTCTAAAACAGATCTCTCTGTCTCTCTCTCTCTCTCTTTCTAGCATTGCTACCTTAGAGATTCGGACGGCTTGATGCCTCCACACCTTGGTTGCAATATCTCCTTTAAACTTTGGAGATCTCTCGCGCGTGGGCGCATAGGTAAAGAAAGACTCTGAGCATCGTCACGAGCGTGGTCCAAGATTGTCGCCGGCGGTGGTGGCTTTAAGTAGTTTTTTCCAATCAGCGGTGGCGGTGGTGTAGGTGGAGAGCTGTGATGTCTTACCAACCCGGTCCATTCCGTATATGACATGCTCCTAGAGGGACGCTTTGAGTAACCACGCAAAACAGTAACAGTTATCATTTGGGAATGAATCTTACGTGAATAAGATCACAATACCTTACCCATCCAATATGAGATTTAAAAAACGATACTACTCCTATTCAATAAATGACCGATATATCCCTACCCCCTTTGTCATCTTGAAAGCCCACGAAAAGTCACAGCTCTTTCAAACTCTCTCACTCCGGCGATAAATTCATATCGTCGTCATATCGGGTATGAGCTTAGTTCCCTCACAAATCAATAATGAACTAAAGATGATCTTGATTAGATACCATTTATAATGACTCAATTCGTTCCATGTGGGCTAATCCAAAAGAGTATTTTAGTTAGTGATGATTCAAATGGGTGTTACTTCTGAATTACGGAATGAGTTCTCATCCATTTTGATATGCAACTTGGGGGGTTAGAGATGTACTGTGGTGCTTAGATTGGAAGAGGAGAAGTGGAGAAAGTTTTTATTTTCGATACACATATCATTTGGAGACCTGACACCTTAGCATGACTCTAATTGAAGTCCACGTAAAATCCGGTGGTCCCAAGTAGTGGGAAATGCAATTGTCCTCAGAACGTGGAGAGAGAGAGAGAAGGGTTTTTTTTTTTTTTTCAAATAAACATTGCATGCACCTGATACATGTGAGCTCATTTCATCTCAATCATTGATTATGTTATTTTCATGTAAAGTGCATATTCACCACAAAAAAAATTGAAATTGACGACATCCCATCCCATTAACTTCTAATATTGAGATGTAATCTCTTCACTTTCCTCTTTTTTTATTTTTTTTCGACTGCTAAGAAGTGATTTCTTCACTTGTTCTTTTCTCTTTCTTTCATCTTCTTTTAGCGCTAGTACCGTGCGTGTTCAATTCACCGCCCGCCATTATTAGTTTCACTAACTCCGACACCATTGCCATCCCCATCACCGGACCTATTCCTTTGTGTGTGTATGCGTTGGCACGCACATGTGTCCATATTACGGGGTCTCCACTATTGATAAGGCGGTCAAAATTCCTTCACTTATAAAAGAACTTTCTTTTAGGGGTTCTTTCCAAAACGCGTGAACGCAAGTTAAGAACATCTCCTTGATCAGCTTCGCAACCGGCCGTCTTTGAAGAGATTGACAGTAAGTCTGTGTTTGTTTGGAGAGATCATCACAAATGATTAAAGTGGGTCGATCGTGGAAACATAAAATATTGACCGACTTATATTCTCGATGCTTGAAACTCAACTTGAACACAATTGAGCACCACATTTCTTGCTAAAGCTTGAATTGAATAGAAAACTAGATATTCGAACTCGACTCGATTTGGTTACAATCAACTTATGATCGAGTTCGAGCTCGAGCTCAAGTTCGAGCTGACTACACTTGAGTATCTTTTCTTGACGCTAGTGAGTACACGAGTAGCTCTAGCATTTTAGCTCGAATGAGTTGATCTCGAGCAATCATCAAGTACCTTCAATCAAGCCGTATAGTGAGCGGTGGAATGGCCCCGCTTGCAAGCAGATAATTAGATAGATTACAAGAAATGAAACGTTTAATAAGGATTCGCTTAAGCATCTTGGAGTACTTTCAGATTTTAACTTACTTCCCTCATCAATGGCAGAGGAATAAGATGGTTTTCCTGTGCAGTGCCTGTAAATAAAATATGGTGGCTGCATTTGGATATTATCTTGAGCACACGTCTTTAAATTAAACTTGTTTTCACTGGCTGTTCTGATATGCAGACACTGAGCTTCACCGACTCTAACAACATCAGGATAAAAGACCTGACGTCCATGGACAGCCAGATGTTCCACATCTCCATAAACAGGTGCCGAAACGTTCGCGTTCAAGGGGTGAGAGTGAAGGCCGACGGCAACAGCCCCAACACGGATGGAATCCACGTCCAGCTCTCGACCAACGTCTTGATTCTTCACTCAGACATCGCCACTGGGGATGATTGCATCTCGATTGGCCCGGGTACTCAGAACCTGAGGATCCAACGCATTCGGTGCGGCCCTGGTCACGGCATTAGGTACGACTTGCAGGAGTCCCTTGGTGCATGGATCGAATCTATCTGGTTTTCTAAGTCAAGGGAATCATGATCCTGTCTCGATATATCGCTTCTTCGTTGTATGCGTGCATGTTGTTGATATGAGTAAGCTATATAGGAATCATGAAGTTCAGAAGATTGTGGAATCATATAATAGGAAAATAGCCAAAAGAGAGTCATATGTTCAAATTTTCATATTTAGTGATTGGATGTGTAGTCTCTGGCGAAAAGGATTGCAAAATTTACACAGGAGATGGTCAGTGCATCATCTGTTTCATATTTTCCATCTATAATTTTACTGTACTTTGCAGCATAGGAAGTCTGGCAAGAAGCGAGAATGAACCTGGAGTACAAAACATCATAGTGAGAAATACCACTTTTCAAGGTACTCAAAACGGATTAAGGATCAAATCCTGGGCGAGGCCTAGCAATGGATTTGTACGAGGAGTCCATTTCATCGATGCCCGGATGATCAATGCCCAAAATCCCATCATCATCGACCAGAATTACTGTCCATATGGCAGCCGAACTTGTCCTAACCAGGTGATTCATCTCATCAAGTGCACAATCTTTTCCTCTTGGCAAGTTTTATGTCCTGATGCATCTCATGACCTGAGAATGACAATGGCGACGAATAGGAATCCAGTGTGAAGATAAGCGACGTTCTATACAGAGATATCCAAGGGACGTCCGCTTCCCCCATCGCCGTAAGGTTCGACTGCAGCACCAAGAACCCGTGCACTGGGATACGGATGAGGAATGTGTACTTGACTTGCCCTGATGATGAAGTGACTCGGTCGTCTTGCGCGAACGCGAACGGGGAGGCATTAGGTACAGTTCGACCGAGAAGCTGCCTCTTTGAGAATTCGTAGATCATTGCTCAGCCGGTATGGGAATTCATAGTTTAGAGCTCACTGCAAACACAATTTTATTACTTTTACGTTCACTTTATTGTTTTGGAATCAAAAGGATCAAACCTAAACAGCCATTGAGAAAAACAACATCGCATTGATAATCCCATGTTGAAAGATTTTCCTTCTATAAAATGCAAGCAGGACAACCTTATATGTCAATCTCATGTGATCATTATTCTCACTATTTGACACGGTCGAAGTATGCACTCGCCTATCGAGAAAAAGCACCAACGATCAGCATCTGCTTCTTCACTTGCACAGCAAAATATCGGCAATCCGGGTAATGTTCTCCTCAGTGAAGCCATACTTGTTGAATGTGTCCAAATAGTGCCCGCTTCCACCAAACTCATCCACCCCAACCACCACGCCCTCTCGTCCCACGTACTCCCTCCACCCGACTGGCGACCCGGCCTCCACGCTCACGCGCTTGACCACATTCGAGGGCAACACCCGCTCCTTGTACTCCCTCGGTTGCCTGTCGAAGAGGCGCCAGCACACGAGTGACACCACCCTGACCCTCCTCCCTGCCTCCCTCAACCTCCTTGCACTCCCCTCGCAGAGGCAAAGCTCCGATCCCGTGCCAATCAATATTATCTCGGGCATCTGCTCCCCTGAGTTGTCGCTGATCGTGTAACCGCCCTGTTTGACTGCGTCCATCGATGTCCCTGTGAGATTTGAAGCTACTTTCTGCCGAGACAATGCGATGAGGCTAGGAGTGGCCCGGTTCGCCGCGGCGATCTTGTAGGCCCCGGCAGTTTCGTTCCCGTCGGCCGGTCTGAAGACTAGGAGGTGTGGGATGGCCCGGAGTCCTGCGAGCTGCTCCACCGGTTGGTGAGTAGGACCATCCTCCCCTAGTCCGATTGAATCGTGGGTCATGATGTAGATCACTCCAGCGTGGCTCAGAGCAGCAAGCCGGATAGTGTTCTTCATGTAGTCTGAGAATATAAGGAATGTGGCTGCGAATGGGATGAGTCCGCTTCCATGCAAAGCAATGCCATTTGAGATGCCCCCCATTGCATGCTCTCGTACACCATAGCGGATGTTACGACCCCATGGAGAGCTCGGCAGGAAGTCGTCATAATTGTGGAGGTAAGCTTTGTTGGAGGTTGCAAGGTCCGCACTCCCACCAATCAACCCAGGAAGAACCTTAGCAAGCTGGTTTAAGCACTTCTCAGAATGTCCACGGGTGGCGTCCACTGGATCAGACTGTGACCACCTCTGTTTAGACAATTCAGTGATCATGTTTTAGTGTTATAGTCACTAAAGCCCAGCATACTAAAGAAGGAAGTTCACTAAAGTGTGGTTAATCCTCGAAAGAATTATTTCTTTAAAAAGGGTCTACTAGAGAGAAAACCACTTAATTAAAGATGATTCAGTGTTCATCCCTCCATACAATGGTCATATGAAAAAACTTTTTTCCCTAAACTGCCGGTAGTGTTGAAAGGTAAGGCCAAACAGTAAAACAACCAAAGAGGCAGGTAAGGCCAAGTAGTGGCTCAATTACCGGCAACGAGTTTTCCCAACCCGGAAGCAAACCCCCACTAAGAAGAATCTGAAATTCTATGGCCTCTTGAGGATATTTGATCTGGTACGAGTAAAGGTTGGTGTGCCATTCTTTTTCCAGTCTCTCCCCAATATCTGCTTGCTTCTGCATCTCCCTGCATCAAATGTCATTTGACAATGAGTACTTTATGTGTGTTAGGCTTAGATATATCCACGGTCCCAGCCTTTTCCTGGAAAAGTGTAATGCTAGAAAAATAGCTTTAAATTAAATTGAAAATTAAAGAAACCTGTATACAATAGGGATGACGTGGAAAGGTTCTCTATCAGTCCATTTTACTTTTTGTCTCATGTTATTTACATCATCTTCGCTGAAGGTCCCATGATGAGCCTTTGATGTCCCTTCTTTCCCAGAAAGTTTCCCTATCAGGGTTTTCACCTGGAGTCAGACAATGACGAAGGTTCGATATTCAGTGAGATCAACAAAATGGTTTTACATTTGCTAATATAGGGATAAGCGACAGATGACAGGGTTCTAATTTCTAAGGCATGACTATTACTAACCCTGATGAAAGTGGGCTTCTCTGTCTCGCTGAAAGCAGAGAAAAGTGCATCCTTCAATGTTCTCATATTGGCATCTATGTCGTCAACTGAGATTGTATGCCAACCAAGAGCCTTGAACCGAGCAGATATATCTTCGGAAAAAGCCAGCGTAGTGGGTCCATCAATAGTGTTATGATTATCATCATAAATCAGGGTAAGCTTGTTGAGCTTCCAGTGAGCAGCCAAGGATGCAGCTTCATGGGCTATTCCTTCCATTGCACATCCATCCCCCATTATACAATACCTATCTTTCAACATTAAAGTTACCAACAATAATAATAACTACAAGTTTCTCATAAGCTGTCTCAGAGAACCAGTTCATTCAACTTACGTTCGGTGATCAACAATGACAGCATCAGCTTTGTTAAATCTAGCAGCTAGGTGAGCTTCAGCCAAGGCAAGACCTACTGCATTGGCTACACCTTGTCCGAGTGGCCCTGTGATCACAGTTCACAACCATGCGGATAAACAAATGAACAAAAACTTGAGGAAAGAACTCAGCTAAACGAAGCTTGCCAGAGACATAGACCATTTAAGCAAAGACTTTTAGAGTACATAATGGACCAAAGACCCTCATTGTTTCCTCTATTTACTATCCTTCCTGTCTAAGAGGACAAATGCGCTCACAGATGTCCAAAGAAAAGAAAAGCCATAAAGCAATGATTTGTAGGACAGATAACAAGTGCTTGAACTTCGGAAATTAAGTCAATTCTGCTATTTTGAGTCTATAATGAAATCAATATGCGTCAGTCCTGCCGCCTTTTTTTTTTTTAGTAAGTATCATATGGACAATTGCGCCCAAAAAGGTCCAAAGACAAGAAAAGGCCAGAAGCAAAGATTTGCAGGACATATGACAATTTTTTAAACTTCAACAGTTGTCGATTCTGCTATCTTGAGTATATTATAAAATAAATATGCCTCATACCTGCTGATTTTTCCAAGTATCATATGTTTCCCTCTCTCAAGTCTCACATGGTAATAGAACTTCAACTCCAGTTATTTTCTTATTTCGAGTTGCACAAGAGAAAATTGATGACAGAACATACCAGTAGTGACTTCAATGCCACTGGTGACCACATTCTCTGGATGTCCAGGAGTCCTGCTGCCAAGCTGGCATAAACGCTTTAGGTCTTCTATCTGGAGACGAAATGTTCCCAAATCAAGTGGATAAAATGTCCGCAGCTAGCCCCCCTAGGCTAAGACTCCAGACACCCTAATCTAGACTTAGGTAAAGTTCCATATGCTAGAACAGGGTAAGAAGAGAGCAATGCGAGTCCAATCTTTCAAAGGACTAGTCGACAAAAAGTTCCAACCGAAAAAGTTCGACAGATCAATGGTAACAGAAACTATACGGAAGAAACATTTTCATTTAGCTCAAAGAAAGCTTCACAAGGACTTGGCATCTTAAGAGATTGGTAAGAAAAAACTTCTTGCACAAGAGCTATGACTCTGTTCATTAGCGAAAATGGGCAGATCATTAATAGTTTGTCACATAGCAAACAAACAACACCATAATCGTCCAACAGCTTACCTAAAAGTTAAGCTTAAAAGGCCCGACTCATGATCATCGTCAGAACAAGTGCCAACAACTTAATGAATAACCAGCAAGCAATAACTAAATTCAGCTTTACGCACGATTCGTTCTTGAGAATTAGAGCAAACATATGACATCCTCTGAACTGAGCAAAAGAAAAGTTCACATACCTGAACAGACTCAAACCCGGCGAGATGGAGACAAACGTACTGAAGCAAGCAACCATGCCCGGCACTCAACACAAACCTGTCCCTGTTGAACCACTTTGGATTCTTGGGATTGTACTTCATCACATGCCGGTACAACAAGAACAAAACCCCGGCCATCCCGAGCGCCATCCCGGGGTGTCCGGCCTTGGCATTCTGGACCGAATCCACGATCAGCATCCTCACATTGTCCACGCATCGCTTGTCGACCAAGTTCTGGAACGACTCATCCTCCGATTCCTCCAGTTTGTCCCAATTCAGATTGGGAATCTCTCTCTGGTAAGCCTTCTTGAGCTCCTCTTTCCATGAGAGCTTGTCGTCTCTGGACAGAGAAGAGCGTTGAGCAGCTGGTTTACAATCTTGGGTCTTGAGCGAGCTGCAAGCGATGGATTTAGCAGATAATTTGCTCCTTCTGTAGGAACAAAAAGATGGGTATGGGTTATGGAGGAGTGACGAGATCGCCATGGACGAAAGCTGGTTCCCTTATCTCGGATCGTAGCTAAAGCAGAGGAAGTAACCGACAGACGTTGGGTTGGAATCACCATGGAAGTGCGGATGAAGGTTGGAAAGATCAGGGCGCTTACGAAAGCCGCCATTCATGGAAGATCGACCGACTCCCGAGAGATCCAGGTGGCCGCCGAAGATGAAAGCTTTGACCGATCGAAAAACGGTGGTGGTGGATTTTTGAGTTTTGAAAGAGGAACGAAGAAAACCTTCGCCAGTACGTGGCGGGCATGCAGGACAGAGGAAAAACAGGGGAGGGGGGTGCTCTGTTATCTTCGCTAATTCATGAGTAATTCGTTCAAACCCGTTTCTTGATTCGCTCCATCTGGTTAGTTTGATCCTTCAGCATCATCAGAGCTCACAAAATCCTGAGGTTCGATGAAATTAATAATGGTCAATAGCACGAAAAACACATACGTGATGATAAATTACCTTAAATTAATTTTTTTGACCAACGAAAACTCCAAATCAATATACTTATGATAAAGAGTGTAGTGGTGATATGCAAATAAAATAAAGTTTGTATATTTGATTGTGTTAGAAGTTATTATTGGTCATTTTTTGGGATTTTCTTAATTATTAATCTATAAATTTGTTTGAGAATATGAAAAAAGAACTAGATTTTCAAGAAAGTTCTCCATTCTTGAAAGCTAATACGTACAGTACTATAATTTAAAATGAAACAACGATGCCTTTTAATACGAACAATAACACCCACTTAATTCTTCTTTCGAAAAAAAAAAGGAGGATGATATTATTAATTATGATAACTCGATTCTACCGTCTACGTAGAAATAAAATATCTAAGCAAAGGGAACGAAAGTGAATAAAATTGGGATCCACAACTTTAAATTTTATTTAAATGATTAAGGGTAATTTGATCTCTTTTTACTAAATGAGGGTGTATTTAGTAACATAAAGGTGGAGACAACCCCATCCATATTTAAAATTTCATAATTATCTTCATAATTCTCACGAATAAATCGATGATTTCTTTTCCAACCTAAGTGTTTGGATTTTCCTAATGATACCTAATATCTAGGTTTACCGATTGACTTAGAAATAGACAATACATGAGATAATTGTCCAAAAAATTCTAAATCAATTATAGCATGATCAAATTAATCCTAAACCTTTTTGATAATTTGTAAATTGAATCCTAAATTTTTTAATTATATCAATTCAGCCATAAATCTATGATTTGGATATTTGGTCGAAAGAACTACATTGACAAATTATCAAAATATTTAAGGCTAAATTGACACAATTGAAAAGTTTATGATCAAATTGACAAATCGTCAAAAAGCTTAGGTTTAAATTAGTACAATTGCAAGATTTAGTTGCCCTCTATATAATAAGTTTAAAACTTTTTTGACAATTATCCCAATGGTATGGTTAAGACTCAAAAACTTTTAAAGTTATGCACTACAAATAATGATTTTTTTTTCTTTTTTTGGTCGAAAACATGCCGATAATATTACTAATTAGGAGTTCTTACATAAAAGACCTAATAAATGGGCATTCAAACAAAGCAAATCTCAAAAAGGTTGGGGGTCGCGCTATCTAAGAAGAGGATAGAGAATTCATTTCATGGGCCTTAGCTATCCAATCAGTTAAGCAGATTGCGGACCGACCATAATGTGCCACGTAGACATTTTCGAAGAGAAGAAACCCGGCATGATTCTGGCCCCTTCTACCTCAGTAATTATTTCCCACCCCCACCGCAGGTGGTCTTCTTTGACTCCCGCTTCTGCAAGCTCAAGACAATTCAATTTCCAGCTGCAAACTCATCTCTTTCTTGGACTGAAGCAGTTTCGATGCTTCGACCATGGCCAGCGCCTCCTGTCTGGATTGCCGCCGAGGCGAGAACACGTTTAGCAAAACCGTTGTTTTCGATGCATAATGCCCCGACGGTGGAATTCCGATGCCGTCATTGGAGGACGGCATAGCAACTCTTATCCCTCCACAAAAAAAATGTATGCTAGGTTGGTTGAGAAAGCACTAGGTATCATGTAAAAATTTACTTAAGTAATTATATTCTCCAATTTCTTCACTTGGGAGGAGACAAAAAGGACCAAACAGAAAACAAGAAAATACAATTGTCTCTTGATAGAAAAGATTGGATACATGAGATTTACTTGGCAAGTAACGGAAAGGGAAAAAGAAGGAAAAAGAATATAGGACAATTCCTAAGAGATGGGAAGGGGAGCACCGTTCCAACCGCTTAGGGACTCCAGCAGCGGATCAATCAGTTTTCCAGCACAGATCGCAGTGAAGACCTTGTCGAAGTCCTCGCCAGGGGATATCACGCCCTCGCCCGTGAGCAGCGCAGTCCCCAGCTCCTCCCTCACCAGCTTGTACAACGGATAGGACCTGCATTCCTTGATCTGGTTGGGGATGGCGAGGCTGCCTGTCTCGTACTGGACTCGAACGCCCTCGACGTCCTTCGGCAACTGGGCCTTGAGCTCCTCCTCGAAGGCCACGATCTTTTGGAAGATCGAAGTGCTCGGGTTCAGCTCGCTCTCGCCGTTCACCAGTGCCTGGTCGACCAGGACTTGCCTCAGCTTCTGCATCAGCGGGTAGGTGGCGCTGCAGGCGTCATCAGCGTAGGTGAACACATGCTCGCGGTCGACCACTTTGAGCAGGTCCCTCTCACAGTAGTGAGACGGGTGGAGCTCGCCATTAGCGCCCACCATGAGGACTTTCCTGGCCACCCTGCCGACCGTGTTCTTCACCGTGCTCTTCAGGTTCTCCTCCAGATGCCTCAGGTCAACTGCCTGGCACAGAGCAACCAGGAAAGTGGAAGACATGAGCTTCAATATGTCGATGGCCTCGGCGGTCTTCCTCGATGAGATCAGGCCTAGGGAGTTGACATCCTGGTTGTGCTGCTCTGCACTCTGGACATGATTGGTAACGGGATTGGCGAGGAATTGGAGCTCCGAGCAGTATGAAGCCATGGCGATCTCTGCACCCTTGAAGCCGTAGTCCAGGCTAGGGTTGCGGCCGCCCGACAGATTTGAGGGCAGCCCGTTGTTGTAGAAGTCGTTGACAAGCTCTGAGAACTGCGCGAACATGAGCTTCCCTATGGACGCAATCGCCAGGCGAGTGTTGTCCATGGAGACACCAATCGGGGTCCCCTGGAAGTTCCCACCGTGCAGGGCCTTGTTCCTCGCGACGTCGATCAGCGGGTTGTCGTTGACCGAATTGATTTCCCTCTCAATCATCTTGGTCGCCGCTCGGATCACCTCAATCTGGGGCCCTAGCCACTGGGGAGAAGTCCTGAGAGCGTACCTGTCCTGCTTTGGCTTCTGGAGCGGATCCATCTCGTGCAACTTTTTAGCAGCCTTCACGTAAGCGCTTCCATCCAAAATGTGCTCCATTATAGCCGCAGCCTCAATCTGCCCCGGATGGTGCTTCAATTTATGCGTCAAGTGGTCTGTGAACTCCGGCTTCCCCTGCATCACCTCTGCGAAGATCGCTGACAGGACCTCGGACAGGACCGCAAGTATGTTGGCCTCGAAGAGGACGATGGAAGCCAGGCCAGAGCCGACTGCCGTGCCGTTCACGAGAGCCAACCCTTCCTTTGGCTGCAGCTCGAAGAATCCCGTGTCAATCCCGGCGAGCCGGAAGGCCTCGACGGCGTCCAGGGACTTCCCATCAGGCCCGACAGCCTTGGAGTTGGGCCGGCCCGTCAGGAGCCCGGCGATGTAGGAGAGGGGGACCAAGTCGCCTGAGGCAGTGATGGTGCCCCTGAGGGGCAGGCACGGGGTGATGTTGTGGTTGAGGAACTTGGTGATGGCCTCGAGGATCTCAAAACGGATGCCGGAGTAGCCCTGGAGGAGGGTGTTGACCCGGACGAGCATGGCGGCTCGGGTGGAGGATTGAGGCAGGGTGTGGCACGACTCCGTGCCGTTGCCGAAGATCCCGGCATTCAAGAACCTGTTCCAGATTCACAAGCTTTTCATTAGACAAGGACCTCTCCTAGTTCTTGCTGAGTAAAGTATTTTGCAGTTCAAAGGTCTCGCTCGTAATTAAGCGACTCTTTTGCATTTCAATTGCAACCGTGTGAACTGAAATGCAGGAGAGAAGACAAACGAGGATAGGCTGAATAGGACCGCTAACAGATTTTTCTAAGTCAGATTTCAATTATTGAACTTCTTGTCTCGACTCGCTAGGTACGACGATAGCCATAGAGATGAAACTATAACACACACTGACTTGTAAAATAAATATAAGATATTAAATTAAAAAAAAAATCTACATAGGTATTTTAAATAAATGATGCACGTTGGAATATCCGTTTAAACCTAGTTTATCCTTATCTTTCTGCCAACCCATTAGGAAAAGGTGCCATCCGCACCTACTAAACATGATGGACGTGTTTATTATGCTAATTTATCAAATATAAATGGAGTAAATCAAGTTTTAACAATAATATTGATGAGTATAATAGCTATTGGTCCTCATAAATAACATGTATATCACCTAGACATCGACAGGTACTATAGTTAAGGATGAGCCTAATTATGATGTCCAATCTACCCTTTTAATTGGAAGTCATGAGTTGATGAAAACGATGAATCTCTACAATGAAAAGATATATATATATTCTGTAAAACAAAAATAGAGCATGTACCGACAATTTATCCAATTAGTTGAGCTATCAAAAAAGTCCAACCAACCCGAATCAAAAAGTCTTGGGTTTTTTTGGGTTTGGATCTATTTCAGTTTTGGCGATAGCTTTGAAATTCAAGTATTGCTATGGTCTCAATTTGGGTCCGGTCGGGTTACAAACCCGGAAATCGAACTGAAAATATATATATTATGTTCCCTCCAAGCAGCAAAGTAATTCCAATCGGAGCATTAAATCAAACCAATTTGGTGGCGACATCATTCAGTGTCCTGCCCCCATCTAAAGTTGTGGCCACTTGTACTCCTCACAATCACATCTCAACAAGGCCTAATAAATATGACACCTTTTGTCACATGACTATGACCATAGCTGTTCCTACTCAACCACTAAATGATCCCAATTTGCATAACAAAGCAAGTTATTTTCATCGTTATTATTAGTCCTCACTCTGAATTATCCGGTGCCCTTTTGTCATTATCCAGAAATTAGTATAAAAAAAAAACGAAAAGAGTTGACGAAATTTAAGTTCCCGACTAAAATAAAATGGAGAAATAATTAATCATAATAAATAAATAAAATTACTTCTCACCAAGAACAAGAATACTCATCAATAAGTGACTTCACATGATATATACTTATGAAAAATATATCATGCAAATTCATCGAAGCTTATTACGGTATTGAATTTTGAAAAAAAGAAATCACAAATTTCATAAAAATTAAAATAAAGAAGCAAAGAAAGAATGAAAAAGGGCCAGCTAAGCTTTAATGACCCTTCACCGATTGGTGAAGAAACCGGTGAAGTGGATCACTCAAAAACCCACCTACCATTTCCTTTTTACGTACTTACCACCTTTTAATTATTACAGATATAGATCACAAGCCAATCATCTGTTAGGCCTATGATTGGTATTATGGCCGAAATGGAGTGATTTTAACAATCATTAACGTAGTGCAAAGTTTACCTTATGAGTTCCTTCTGCAAAGCACCGCCTTGCTTTGTCCTCCGGTGAGAAGTGGCGCCGAACCCGGTGGTGACGCCGTAGCTGTCAGTTCCCTTGTTCATGCTCTCCATGACCCAGTCGCTGCTGGCCTTGACCCTGGGACGGGCCGCCTCCGAGAGCTCGACCCCTACCCCCTCCTGACTCGCCACCGCCGCCACCTGGGCTATCGTGAGGGACTCCCCGCCAAGGCGCACCGCTGGCCTCCGGTACTCCTCGACCATCCGCTTCACCTCGTCGAGGTGGCTCCCTGTGAGGGCTGCTGCCGCCGCCCCCCAGTTCAGTGGGTCGGCATGGCGGCTCCCAGCGGCGCAGAGGCTGTGAAGGCCGTTGCCGGTGCCGGTGGTGCTCTCCATCTCCATTCAGCACTAGAACGTGAACGTGTGTACGTTAACGATAGCGGATCCGGGTCCGATACAAGAGGTCGTATGCTAATAATGTACGAGGAGAGATGAGCGAACGAAGGAAGACAACTCGACGAAAGCGCTTTGCTCGTGTATGTATATAATCTCTTTATATCTAGTTAGGGAAAATTCAGAGGATTGCAATGAAATTTTCCTGAGGTTCACGATCCGATGTCAGGTTCTTTAAATAGAGGGTCGTCTGGACATTGAGTGGATGGGTGGGTAGGCCGACGGGTTAGTTGAAAGCCGAGATTAGCCGTAGGATTAGCTTGACCCCGGGGCCTCAGGATGCCGACACGTGGAGAGGGAGGGGACGACGGGAGACGTTGTTGTTGGAGTGTAGCTTTGTGATACGCACTCAGGGGTCCAAACGCGCGTGGTTGGTTTACTCGTCAAAAGGAATGATTCTCTTTCGTAGTAGGCGGGAGGAGAAAGGAGGAGAAGGCGGGGGTTGGTGAAATGGGTGGAGGCGACGAAAGCAGATCGTCATGCCCTCTCCTCCTCCTCCTTCCCCTACCAATTCAGACACGCATCGCGCACCAACCCCGATGCCGCTAGGAAATGGTCAATTAAGGCCTCTGGCGGATCGTTGTGGGGTCTTTGAGCCTAGTGCACTGGCCGAGAGGTTGAACCGGTCAATATCATGAATCTAATAAGACGCCAGCTAAAATCCAAGCTAGGCAAATTCTGGGCATGGACTGGCGTGGCGTTGGAAACGTTTGTGGATGCAAATGAAACTTGCGATACGTGCACCTAGCTGGAAACGGTTGTGCATGGGCAAAAATCGAGAGAAAGGAGGAACAGATGGGCTCGTTTTCGCTTCTTGAATTTTGGGTATAATAACATCCGTGGGTAGGAGTGAGCATGGTTTAGTATGGCCCCGGCTTGGATGGGAAAAACTGACAAATTCAGAATTTAAACCGAGCTATATAACAGCTCAATACCGAATTCGACTGGGCTGAGCTTAATCTACCATTTAGTTCTCGCTTCTATTTTCTGATGCTCCTGATTCTCATTCGGCGTTTAACTTCATCGACTGGGTGTGGGTCAGGGGCTACGGCCTTTATCTAATGATAAAAGCTGCATCGTGCGGTGAAGTTTCGGTGTAACAATAATTGCCGCAACTCCGACTTTGGTTGGGTCTCCAACCTGGAAAACACGACCGCAGAACTCATAGAAAAACAGTTCGGTCAGTTATGTTCGCGAAAATAAAAATTAACCCAACCAACTGCCACATTCTAGCCAATCCGATTTAAAGAATAAAATTTTAAAACAGACCAAAATCTTAAATCACCTTCCCGAACCAAATAGACCTAATGACTTTTTAGTTTGATTCGATTTGATTCGATGGTTTGAACTGGACCGTGTTGATTCCATCCATTAATATTAATGCTGAAAACACTAAATGCATGAGTCATGTCGGATTTATAAAGATTTAGTGGAGCGAGTCAGCACAAATGACCAACTAGAAAAGAAAATGAGAGAGAGGATTTTGCAGATGTAATTATTATCTTAAGAATAGAAAACTCCAAGTGCTAAAAATCCCAAAGATACTTGTTCTTTTCAATGAGTTGGTCAGCTACACACGATGATGATGATTGAGCTGAAACGCCTCAAAAAGTAGGTGAGTCAAAGGCATGCCGATGTTCAGGTTGCGCGTTGTCATGGTTGACGGAGTAGCAATTGATTCATCCCTAAAAATAAATGATTTAGAGAGGTTATATAAATAAGTTTGAGCTCATATATATACTATTTGTTGCGTTCATGCCAGGTTTGGTACACCTTCTACATACGTTAGAATGGCAACAAATGCAAGTCAAGAATAGGAAGAAGGGTTCGACCTTTTTGAGTCGATTCTTCATTCTTGGGTGATTTAAGCAAGTTTGGGCTTGGGAGGATCGCGGAATAGAATGTTCCCCGAGATGCAACTTCATGCACCCGGCCCTAATTTTCTAGGAAATGAGGTTGGTTTAAGTCTCATATTCACGGTGAAAATTGACAGATTGTTCTCTTAGGCAGACAGTGCCAAACCTTACATTTGCATAATTTGATGAAATATGTGTGTCTTTGTCCAATCGATTCACCCTTTCATTAGAAAATATGACAAAATGATACGTCAATGAGACAATGAAGCTTCATGGGCTTCTAATGACCGTTGTTTCTAACTAAGATCCCTAGATATGCATTTTTTTATTTGAAGGTCGGGGTGGGTGTGGGGTGAGGAGGGCAAAGTCTACAATAAGTCTCGTATTCATGGTGAAAATTGACGGCTTGTTCTCTTAGGCAGATAGTGCCAAACTTTATAAACACGTAACTTGATGAAATCTACATGTCTTTATCCAATCGATTCAGCATTTCATTAGAAGATACCACAAAGTGATGTCAATTAGACAATGAAGCGTCATGGGCTTCTAATGTTAATCGTTTCTAACTAAGATCGTAGATAAAGGTGGGGGGGGGGGGGGGTGTTGGAGGGTGGAGTCTGCAATAAGTGTTGGGTACTAAACTCAATAATAGAGATTTTCATTGGTAGACAAACACACAATCAGAAAGAACAATTCAGACCTTAAAAAGGACATGTTGAAATCTTGCGTACTTTAGTGGTTTCGAGCTTAATTTGAAATCCCCTGAACTTCTTAATCGCCTCCCAGTAGTAGAACCTGTATATTGTAATGAGGATTTTGATTTGTCTGTCGTTTAGCTTTTATCAAAATCGCAACTTATGTCAACTAGGAGGAAGAGCATTATAGAATTTAAATATCAAGTTAAACAACCTTAGAAATCTACACATAACGTCGAGGGTTTTTTGAATTCCAAATTGTATCAAAGATTGTGTTCTGGATTATGCTGTTTACTTTCGGAAATTTGAATTGTCGAAGAGAATACAAAGAGAGTTGGATTACTCATTAGTAATTGCTAATTGCGTGTGGTTCATTGGGCTTGCACAATACTTTATGGTTCTTTAAATAATCGTATCTCTTGCACTCGTATCCTTATATTATTAAAAAAAAATAATGAATTTATTCTCTGATCAGTATTTATTTAAAAATCTGTCATTTAACTAAATAAGGTAGGAACGTGTCAAACGTCTTCATCTTTTGTAAATCGCGCCTTTCTATCTGCATCAAACTTAGATGCCTGACTAACATGATAATAAAAATTATGACCTTGATTTAAACACGATATCTTATAGATTATCATTAGAACAACTAGTAGAGTGCAAAAGAATATTTACACATTCATCATTAAACGAGATCGATGTGTATTTAGATTTGGATTTGTAAATAGGTTCTTTCACATGTTGCCAGTTCGGTAATGAATTATGTGTAAATTGTTTTTTATACTATCAATGGACCTAATAAAAGTCCTCGTAATGGTGCAAATGGTTTCAACCATAATGTTAATTCTCCAATAAATGCCTCTACGAGAACAATTGATGCACTTCAAGGTATACTTCAACATAATCATTGGGATTTGCCCCAGTAGTCACTCTTCCAACATGAAAGGAAGAGGTGGGAGGTTCGAATCCTCACATTCTCAGGAAAGTTAGGGTGATGATGAATTAGTTTTAGAAGTAAGTTTCAACTTCCAAGCGTTGCAAAGAAGTACGGCAAAATTCTGAAAGTGAGAGAGGCATTTTAATTTTAAAACAAAATTCTTGGTAAGTATGGTACCTTTTGGAATTAAATCGTTCCTTGCACTATTTCATGCAATAAGCCCTGTAAAAAAGTACGGCAAAAGTCTGAGAGTGAGAGAGGCATTTTAATTTTAAAACAAAATTCTTGGTAAGTATGGTACCTTTTGGAATTAAATCGTTCCTTGCACTATTTCATGCAATAATGATCTCATTTCATTTTCACAACCAATTGGGTCATTGGCTTAAACTTGACCAACTCATGCTTTTCTTCTTTCTTTTTCTTCTCCTCTAGAATTATATATATATATATATATATATATATATATATATATGTATGTAAGCAAGTACAATGAAAAGTTTAAAAATGATTCGTCGTAAATATTATTAGCAAATACATTTTATATTTATATGTCTACAACAAACCCCCAATAATTTACTGTTATTAGGTACACAAGGACTCAATACATATTAATGGCGTGCCCTAGATATTTGCACATTGGGCCATGAGTATCAAGTTGATATTGAATGATTTGGAAAATGTTACCATTGGTTGTATTAATAAATTTTGATCAAAAGTATATGGACCACATTGACACGTTAAATTATCAAATTCGAGTGAATATTTTGTTAGGCTGAATTTATCGAATTTTTCTTAATATTAGTAAATGGGCATTGGTCAATGGATTAGATTGAATATTTACAAAAAAAAAATTAGAGACAACATCGAACACATTAAAAGTTTAGAGAGATATTGCACATTAAGCCAAATCTCAGGTCCTACAGTGAATAAATTTAAAGTTTAGGGACGAAATTACACATTGAATGTAAATTGAGAAATCATTTGGTAGGTGGGTTGTAGAGAATATAAACCTTTTTTTGAAGAGCCATCCATTCTACAATGCTATTACTCCTCCTAAAGGCCACAACAACATCTCGAGTTTCATCAGTTCGAGACTATGGAGCTATTGTAAGGATGCGTTTGTTTGAGTAAATATATTTTTCGGAAATTAGTTTTCCAAACTTTCAACAATTTAATTTGCTGAAAATATTTTCCCGTCAACAAAAATATTCATGCGTAAAATTAGAAAAGTGAATTTCTAAATTTATAAAAGGTGATGGAACTTTCCAAAATTACTTTTCTCTCTCCCAAGTCGATTCAAAACCGACTCATCTCTCTTTTGTCTATGATGTTTTGGAAAATATACCGAAATTTTCAGGGTAAGTACAGTACAAGTGTGGATGCTTTCGTATAGCACCCACTCAAGTGCTAAAAAAAAAAATTTTACTCACTTGAGTGCCGAATTGGAGTAAAATCGCTCAGTTAGATGTCAATTCCGCCAAATATCCTATGTGGATTTTTTTAATAATTTTCCATTATTTTAAATTATTTTCGAGCTCCTCTTTAACAAAAATGACGCCGCTTCTCTTGCCTAAAAAGGCATCGTTTCATACGTCTCTCTCTCTCACGCGCACACACACATACAAGAGAAATGACTCATTTCTCTAGATGCAACAGCCAAAAATGACGTCGTTTCTCATCTCTTCTCTTCGACCTCTCTTTCTCTCCAACTTCATACCCTATTTGCAAAATTAGGGTTTTTATCCAAAATCGCACTTCATCAACCCCACACTTCATTGACCCTGCACTAAATATCAGCACGCCCAAAACCTCTTTGCAATTTCTCTCTGAAATCGCAAATTAAGGCTTTGAGTTTAGTGTTGCTCGTCATCTTTGACCTCTCCTTTCACTGGATAGAGACTGAAAAGGGAAAAGTCAAGAGTTTTGACGTGACCAATCATTGTCGACAAAGAGTAAAGGTTAATGATTTTTATTATTTTGTGTTGACTAATTGATGTTGTTTAATCGAGTGAAAGTATAGGACAACGTGACATACTGAAGGGCAAATATTAGCGGTTCGGGTAGTATAAAGGTGAATGCTTTAGTTTATTCGTGCTTAGATTTTGTTGGTTGGTGTCAACAATAATACTCAAATTACATTTAAAAAAAAAACAAACAAAGTCATTACACTAAATACAGTAACATATTTCATTATTCTTTAACTACGGCAAACTCAGTAGCTTCTTCTCACTATTGAGATTACATATGACCTTAAACCAGACCAACTCTAACAACATCAAGACAAACAATACTAGATAAATATCTCTTTGAATTTTCATTTTTGAAACTTTCTTTTTCAAATGATTCACCAAAGATTCCATACCCTTGATTTCTGCTTACATAGAGTGGCGTCATCCAACTCATCTTTCATTTCAGATGAAGGTCCATGTCATCCTTAAAGGAGCTCCAAGATCACCTCCGTTGCTTGATTAAAAATTTTTGCATCAATCCTCTCGAAATATTCACAATTGAAGTCTTCTTTAAACCCGGCGCATCCATGAAACCTTCTCTCACTCTTGTCCAATAAACTCTTGCTGAACCTCGCAGTCCACAAAAGCAAAAACACTAACTTTTATCTTCACTTTGTTCGAAAATTCATGAGCCACTTCTCCTACTTTTACACTCCATTGTGAATTTGATGAGATGATTTGCCTTGGAATTGAAGAGAGTTCGCAGGTTAAAGGTAGGGTTAGAGTTAGGGTTCGTGAAGAATGAAATTGAGATTTTACTTCAATATGTGAAGCCGCTTCACTTATAATTGCATGGGTGAACGACGTCATTTACCATCTCATTTGCTGGCCTAACTGGCTGGCGAGACATGTTGGCAAAATTTAATGATCTTTTAATGTCACGTCATCTTTTCCGGCGAGACAAATCGAATGTGGCACTCAAAAAATCGATTTTTTAAATTGTGGTACTCAAGTGTGTAAAAAAAATTTTAAAAAAAAAATGACGCTTAAGTGAGCGCCGTACAAAAGAAAATACCGACACTTATATCGTACTTACTTTGAAATTTTCAATTTAGTTCCATTATGTGAATTTTGTTTTATACAGCCAAAATATGTTATACATTAATTTAGAGTTGTTTTACAATAGAGAAATATCAATGAAGTTTTTTCACATGTCATGTGATGACAATTCTTTCTTTTTCTATTTTCACGTTCTCAATCAAGTCAAAAACAAATAATCGGTTGGTGAACCATGGCTAATAATATCTAGAGATGCCTTTATCAACTTCCAAAGACAAATTTGGCTCTCACCTGTTTGTGCATTCATCAATCTCGTCAGAAGATTGCACCAAGTAATAATTATATTATTTTATGATAACGTTTCTAACTTTGTGAGTCATAGTTGAGGGAAAAGAAAGACCGTTGTCCTTCTAAGAATCCAAAAGAAGATTTGAAATTGGGAAGCTATGATTATGTTCTAAGTGGTTTTGGTTGCGAATTTGAGCAGGGAAAATTCGAAAATCTTTGGCAATATGAGGAATATATATATCTGATGCAAGGTTGGGGAGGATAGGAAAATAAGATTTTCTTGTCAAGTTGCAAACAAAAAGTTAAATTCCCGGTGTTAGGTATGACTCATAGATTTTTTAGATGAGACAAACTTTTAGCAACATGGACCACAACATCATCCATCACTTTAGGTTTCATATTCTCAAGGTGATGGCAAAGAGTGGGAAAATAATTAGCTTTTGCATGCGATCCGATCCTATCTGATTCAAGTCAGCATAATTTAACATCAAGCCAAGCTTATCTACAAAAGTTAAATTCTCTCATTGTTCAATTGTACCAAGAACATATCGTCAACTAGGGGATGCCATAGCAACTAGGGATCAAAAAGCACCACATTTGATGACTTAGAAAGAAAACGACAAAACAAGAGCACGCCATTGAAGACTTTGCAACATATGTTGGGAAGCAAGACGCGTTTTTTCAATATTAGGTCAGTTCTTCTTTTTGGTTTCTTGAAAGTAAGTCTAATTTAAACACTCGCATCTTATACTAACTTGCTCACAAGTGGAAACCATATCATATAATAAACACCACTAACGAGATCAATTTTTTTTGCCTTCAACCGTGGATGTTTTAAATAAGATTTAAAATAATAAATTAATTCAAGTGTTTGAGGGAATATACAAAAATATTTGTGCGGAGAAGTTTGAAAGAAATGACGTCAGTATATGAGGCTTGATTTCTCGTGACGAAGCTTTCATATGATATAATGATTAAAGATAGCAACTAAGAAATTACATCTAGTTAATTAAGAAAGCATGATAAAGACCCTTTCTTTCTTTCTTTCTTTCGGGACATTGTGTATAAGACCGCACTCAAGTGAATAAGCACAAATTATTTAATTCATGCATGCTTATATATTCGTCTCTAGCGCATTGATTATGTCATTAACAAGAGAGGAAAGCATAATCTCCACAAACGCATGAGACTAAGTAGCAAATATTCTCATGAAAATTAATATAACCAAGATTCGGCTGCAACTAATTTTAAGAAGAGTATGCACGCATTGGATTTGTTCTTCTTCTTCTAAGAAGAGTATGCACGCATTGGATTTGTTCTTCTTCTTCTTTTATATTGAGGTTAACCATAACCCTATCTTTCTAGGCCGTGGGTATCTTAAGGAAATTGACCACTGGGCTTGGCTTCCCATAAAGTCTTATGCTAATGAATGCTTAAATTATGCTATTGAAATTTGAAACAAGACATATGTCACGCATTTACCCGAGGGAAGAGCGGGGGCGGGGGCATGGGTAATGGCGTCCTAGTGAGTCATTTTTCTTTTTCGCTTTATTTTTTCTGGGATTTTTTTTTTGTCAGCGCTGGACACCAATTCTGCCCACGATAAACACGTCTACAGAGGGCTAGTACAGAGGGAATCCAACCCCCTGCAAAAGGACAAGATGAAAGGATCCTCTCGTACATTGTGGATCTACACTCACTCATTTACGGTGAAAATTAATCGAACACTCTTAAACTTATTATATGGCCAACAATTTAATTCTAAATTTTGTAATTATATTAATCTAATCTTAAATTTAATAATAATTTATCAACTTGATCATAAAACTTTCAAATGTATCAATTTTATCCTAAATATAACAATTCGTCGATTTAATTTTTCTAGGTAACTTTGGTATAAAATCGTCGACATAACAACCTAATCAATGCGAATCGTAATACGTGGCACGACTAGTACTATTGCGAATTATTCTTGTGATTTTTTCTATTTTTTTCTTTCATTTTCTTTTATTTTTCTTATATTTCCCTTTTTTCCTCCGTCAGTCATCACCGAGGGTGAGGGTTGCCCTTGCTTGAGACCAGTGAGGGTAGCCTTTACCTAAGACAAGCAAAAGGAAAAAACAATTAAAAAAATAAAAAGAAAAGAAAAGAAAAGAATTTTAAAAAATTATTCATATTAGCATTGCCCGTGCCATGTAGGACATGTTGATATTGACTAAACCACCGCGTCGACAATTATCGACAATTATCGGCTAAAATTAGTTAGAAAGACTAAATTGGCAAATTAATAAAAGGTTTATGATTAAATAGGCAAATCATCAAAAGGTTTAGAACTACGTTGGCACAATTGAAGGGATTAGTATAGATAGGTTTAGGTTTTCATAGATACGCCGTGGGTTATTGAAATTGAATTGTCAAGAAGACTCCAAAGAGAGAACAAATATAAATTGGATGTAGCCAATTGATATCCAGATCAGAAATTTTTAGGATTTTCTTTTATCTGGCTTTAAGAGATTAAGTCAAGAGTCAATTCACCTAATCAATTAGCAATTATGTTCTGTTTTGGTATATCGGGGGAAATAACAGATTCCTGTACATGTGGTTCGCGGGGCTGCAAAATATTTCATATATCATTTCATAGTGGGATCTTTGCCCTCGCGTCCTTGGCTTATCAAAAATATAGATTTTCTTTTACATTAGATATTTATTTGAGATGCAATGTCATTAAACTAAATAAGAAATGTATGAAGCGCCTCGTTCTTTTATCTAAAATCACGCTTTTCTATTTAAGTCAAGTTTGGATGCGGACTAACATGATGATCAAAATTTATGATGTTGATTTCAAAACAATATATAATGGATTATCATTAGGTCAACTAATAGCATATAAAAGAATACTTACACAGTCTTCATCGAAAATGAGTGACATGTTTATTTACATTTAATTTTGTTATTAAATTATTTCGTGTGTTAGCAATTGGATAATAAATAATGCCCAAATTGGTTTGTATACAGCCAGTGGACCTCATAAAAGTACAAACTTGAAGCTAACGCAAAGAATATTGTTGTGAAACAAGGTTTCAAGAAGCTTGCTTCACGATTTAGTTATTTCCCTTCAAGGGGGCAAACATTTCAAGAGAAATACTAACTCTATGATGCAACGTCTTTATAGAATATTAATAAGTTTTCTCTATTAATTAGAAAAGACAGTTGCTAATAATTAGATTCTCATCAAGAAAAAGAATATTAATAAGTTTTCTCTATTAAAAAAAAAAATTCAACCTGGATAGTCCACTATAATTTTAAATGTTGAGGTCAACCAAAAGATATTAAATTCAGAAAATCGAGCACTCTTTGAAGTATTTGTGAAATTGGATTTTTTTTTTTTTTATCTTAAAATCTACAAAAGGAAAGTGTCCATCGCCTTCAACAATAGAAACGACCTCCGAGCTCCGACAACTCTTTGGAGATTTCGTTCTCTTGCTTGGGTATCGGTAATAAGAAACTTCTCTTTCCGCTTAAATACACGAGCCTTTAAAACAGTGTAGTTGCCGGCATGAAGTTCCTCTCTCTCTTTCTCCATTTCAACAACTCAGAGGTCACTGAACCGAGACCGCCTGAGGTCGTAGGGGGAGGTCGCAAGAACGAGATCACGACCTTGCATCCTCCGGAGATGGAGGGCTTTCAACGTCACTGGGGGGGCACGGTGTAGAGCGGTGCACATGAGGTGGGAGAGGAGAGAAAAGGTGTGCTAAACTTATAAAATGTGTAGCATCAAGGGTAGAGTTTTGGGTAGAGTTTAAGTTTTTGTGATTTGGTTGAGGCGTTTGGTCTTCCAGTCTTAATCTTTGCTTGTACACTTTTCTATTTCTTGTCCGGCATGCCACGAGGGATTTCTACGCGCCTTTCTGCTTTTCCATGTTCCCAATCTTCGGAGCTGGCATTGAACTGCTTCTGCGATTGTCTGGTCGGTATCATGGAGATTTGGCACGTTTGTTTAGTGTCTCTAACATCCAATGACTGTCCTACAACCAATTCTAGTTCTCTCACATTCGCGGAATAAGGATATGGTACACTATTAATTAGATAATTCCAAGATTATAGGATTGAAGTTCACATATATCTTACACCATCAAGCTGGCATCATCGTGATTTGGTATCATCCACTTAACTTCCCCAAAATTCATGACATTTTTCATAATTTCTACATGTTTCGGATTTTCACCCTTTTAAATCTGGCATCGCTTCGGTCCTTATGTTTGCTCACTAATGCCTGAGGTTTTTCTTGTGCCAGCCGTGCTGAATTTTGGTGCCAACATATACGCATATCAACAACAGTAGATGAGGTAATGTACTTCCGAACCATGATAATCAACGGTGCTTAGCTTCTTCCCCCGCGATCGTTCTGTTGTTCGTTCGTTCGTTCTACAAGTGATTATAAGAGATTCAGGAGAAGAAAGACTCACCAACTCTCAGACCAAGTTGATGCTGAAACATTTGGAAATTTGTAACTGTAAGACGACAATATTGTCTTCATTTTGAGAGAGAGAGAGAGAGAGAGAGAGAGAGAGAGAGCATGAGGGGGTTGTTGACATGTTGTCAAGCTCGCCACCACCAACCACCACTTGTCTTTTCTTATCTTGGGGGTAGGTGAAGCGATGGAGAACTTCATGTCAAAGCTTCTGCAGTGATCCAAATTGCCTTTCATCACGGTGACAAAGCTGAGGGGACATCTTTTTCTTTTTTTTTGGTCAAATTTTATTATCACGTGAAATGGAATTATATAACCATCGACTTCTTTTCATATTCGTAATTTAGTGTCTTCACATATTTCTCAGTTTATTTATTTTTCCTTTTTGACAACGTGGAACTCCACCTTAGATGATAGGTTTTCTCAAGGCAAAAACCATATCCTATATTGCATATGAATAGAGTCCATGCTGCTGTTTTTGGTCGATGATGGCGAAGCTCGTGTAAGTGCTACGACTATATAAACAATTGAAAAGCAAATAAAGGTTTTCTTGGACACGGACTGAATTTCAGACAACTATCATGTTTTAATGATGGACAGAATAAAAGAGATAACAACTTGGCCAACTTTTCTTGACTCACCAACTCAAAAGTTAGTCCAGGAACCTACCACGAATTGGTTGACTTTTCATGGAGTCTCAGATCTCCGGCGTTGTCTCCTCTCTTTCTATCGATACTCTCTCTTTGGTAAGGTAAAAATGGCTCCCCTAAGACAAAATGATGAAGAACTACAATGAGCAAGACATGTTTTACCTCTCTTAGTAACTTCTCTTGCTCTTTTGGGTTCATGTCCAGAATGCTAACTTTTTATTTTTTTTCCAAATTTATATTTCTTTCAATTTCCAAATTCCTTTCCTTTTTGGAATATTGCAACATTACCTATTAAGTCAAAACATAAACTTATTGATCAAAGTTGAATAATTTTGTTTATACTGACTGTTTTATTAATCAGACATAGTAATGTGACTAATCCCTAATTATTGGGTATTGAACATGACCCACCTATACTTTTATTTTGATGATTACCAATTCTCAAAATTTTGGTATATGCTTTTAATCGTCAAGATTAAGTGTAAAACAACTTGCAGTCTTTGCGTTCTCTTTTTTTTTTTTTTTTCGTGTGAATACAGAGTGATGTATTTATCAATTTTGCTGTTTAGATCCTTCTTGCAAAAGAAAGTTTATCTGCCCTCTGTATCATGGGATTTATCTCTACCGCTACCATTTTCTGAGTATGCATGCCTTTGGATTAATCAAGGACAGAAATCGCAGCTAAGCATCCAATAATTTCAATTCGCTCACTAATTTCTCCTCTTACTAACTTGACATGGACTTATGGTCTATATGCTCTGCAATCTATGCTAAGTGGTCAGTTGCTTGGGCCGGGCTTGTGATGCATTTCCAAATTGACAAAGCTTGACTCGGCGCAAGATAATTGATTTGGACAGGCAAAAATGTTGTCTCCCGGCCCACGAAAAACCTCTCCTCGCTCGGTCTCGCCCCTAATATCTATAACATCTTTTTTTCTGTCAACAATAACACCGTCTTCATCCACAAGTACATAATAGATGTTCATTTCACATCCTTCTCCAGTGCTTTGGGCGGAAATCTTGTCCCAAGCGTCATTTGAGTTTTGGGCCTCCAGCAAGACGGTCCAAGCTCTTAGCCCAGAGAGCTGTGATAGCCCAGGTAAACTATAGAAATATATTTGGGAGGTGGGAAGAAGAAAAGATAAAATGTATGAAGTGCCATCGATTCCACAACGCTATCGCTCCTCCTAAAGGTCACAAAGTCATCCATCACTTGCTTTTTATATTCTCAAGGTGACGCCGAAGAGTGAGAAAATAATTTGCTTTTTCGTATTCCATTCGAATCTATCCGATTCGGGGTAGCATGATCTAACATCAACCCATTGTTAATTCCATCAACATAAGTTAAATTCGCGCATTATCCGATTATTCATTCCAAGAGCAACATTTCAATAGGGGTCAAGACACCTTCTTTGACATAGGTTACTTCTTCTTTTTGGGTTCTTGAAACTTAACGTAATCTAAATATCCGTGTCTATATCTCCTCTTTCTTTTATACTAGGTTGCTTACACATGCAAGCAAGCGGTACGTGGAATTTTTATTAGTTGTCAAAATTGATTTCTTCTTCTAGTTGTCAATTTATATATACAAAATTGATTTCCCTTTGAAGTGATTTCAATCAGAATGATAAAATGAGGCTAAAACCTAGCTCGCTTGCTCGCGCGCTCTCTCTCTATTTATGGGGCCAAGTCTCAACTCCAATTTAGCATCATGACAATGTCCCTTTAATCTCGTTGATAAACTAATAGCAAAGGGCTCTTTCCTTTTACCTTTGGATGGCATTAATTAGCTAAATCCCATGATCATGCATTGGCCGCAATTTGCTGTCCATGATGGGTGTTACCCTCCTTTTGCGGATTTAGATAATGCCACCAAGCTCTTCAATGGTTTATTATATCATTATCTTGAGGGAGCCATTCGTGCAAAGCTTGCTCTAGAGTAGCTTTGTGTTTCCATTGTAATCATGAAATCGAGCGAAATGCATGCTCGCACGACATCATTATGCCAGAAGGAAAAATCAAAGAAAATATTTATTAGAAACACCGTCAGTTATTTAAAAAGAAAAAAGAAAGAGTATAATTTCGACAAGCGAAGTTGAATCAGCTAGATAAATGTGTACTTGAAGAAGATAAGGTGGAAACCATAAAAGTTAATAAACATGGCTAGGGGGATCAATTTTTTTTTTCCCACAATCAGTGTTTTCAAGAGTTTGAGGAATATTTTTTGTGCGGAGAAGTTCTGGGGAAATGATGTCATGAAAATGGGACCAGAATGGGCGCATGGATGAGGGTTTGACTTCTCGTGACGATGCTTTCATGTGATATAATGATTAAGGAAAGCAACCAAGGAAGTTACGTCGAGTTAATTAGGAAAGCATGAAAAAGACCCTTGCTTTCTTTCGTGGTTTTGTCCATAAGACCACGCTTGAGCGAATAAGCCTCCTTTAAATAGAAACGTCTCATTAAGCACAAATTATTTAATACATGCATGCTTATATCTTAATCTCGGGCACACTGATTATGTCATTAGCAAGATAGGAAAGCATAATCTCCATAAACCTTGCAAGACTAAGTAGCATATATTCTCATGAAAATTAATGTAACCAAGATTCGGCTGCCACTAATTTCAAGAAGAGTATTCATGCTTTGAATTTTTTTTATATTCTTTTTTTTATTGAGGTACACCATAACCCTATCTTTCTAGGCCATAGGTATCTTAAAATAATTGTCCAGTGGGCTTTGGCTTCCGCCAAAGTCCGATGCTAATAAATGCTTAATTTATGTTATTGAAACAAGACATCATGTCATGTATTTACCCTAGGAAGAGAGAGAGAGAGAGAGCATAGGTAATGGTGTCTGAGGGAGTCTTTCTTTTTTGGTTTTATTTTTACTAGGGTTTTTTAAGTGCTAGACACCCAATTTGCTCAGGGTAATCACTGCTTTTAGTGGGGGGCAACATATAAGAGAGTGGGGACTTTTGATTCCCCCTTTGTTTTAAAAGAGGGGAGAGGAGGAAAAGGGACAGCTTTTCTCGTTGACTTGCCCCAGAAAGTCTGGCAAATTTAGAGGGCAAGTATAAAGGGAATCCTATCCCCTGCAAAAGGACTCAATGAAAGGATTCTCTCATACATGGTGGATCTGCACTCACTCATTCATGTGAAAAAGCTCTCTCTCTCTCTCTCTCTCTCTCCCACCCCCCTCCCTTCTCAATCGAAGCTAGTCATGAGGCAGGTATGCTCGCAAAAGGGAGAGGGGAAAGAAAATTGAAGGAAAAGGTCACTTTCTTGGTTCCTTGCTGATGTTATTTTGTGGGGGAGAGGAATAACTTTTGCATCCAAAAAGACGGAGCATTTTTTTTCTCTCTCTCTTTTAAAAGATGGGGATTTTTAGGAGAGAGTAAAGTGGTGGGAATAGGAAACTCCACTCAAAGTTTGGAGATCATTATCGTGATATATAGTGTCTTTCTCCTTTACAAACCACGATTAGGGCTTTTAGGGTCTTAGATTCATTATATTGAATGAAGGTTAATGTTGATTGCCCGGTTTCTTCAATCAAAATAATCTAAATGAGTCTACAGAATAATATTACAACTTTTTTTCCCTACGATTCCTAACCGTCACAATGCATTGTTCACATGTTTACCGATGTTTAGACCCAAAAGGAAAAAAATCGTAGGTATTGTAGCTCTCTCAGTTCTTTAGATGAATTAATCTCCCTTTACCTTCTAATATCAAAACCCTAACTCTTTCCTTGAGGGACAAGGACGTCGTGTCATTATTTTATGCTAATTATCCATTTAGTTTCATGTGCATCGTTGTTAGACTGGCTTAAATCTGGTCTAATATGGAATTTCAGTCGTTACGTGAAGCTTGCCTAACATATCGAGTCATGTTGATTTGAAATTATTACGTAATGTTACTATATATAGTGGATTTCTGTCACTTTTCATTTAGTGACAAGTTTCGAATCGTATTCTTGTGGGATCTTACGTCAGAAATTGGCATCGCCATGAGTTGGTTGACAACAAGATGCTCATGCTCCTCCAAGGAAGATAGTGCATTAACGCTCAAACGCAAAAACAAAAAAAACAAAAAACAAAAGGAAAGAAAAAATATGATTTACTGATGGTGCATGGTGATTAAGATATCTGATTGATCCAATACCAGTGCAAAAGTCACTTGATGCCCTAATGGGCGAGTAAGGAACATCTTAAATGGAGAAGAGAAACCACCCCGAACAACCCCCCCCCCAAAAAAAAAAGAAAAAAAAAGGAAACATATTCTTCCTCCACTCATTCATGTGATGGGCTTCCAGAAGTTCCTCCCTCCAATTTTTCAGTGCCACGCCCCAAAGAAAAGTACTATTCTCTACTTGTCAAGGAATGAGAGAGGAAATTGGTTCTTGTTGTCCATGAAAACAAAGCAAAGCAAAATCTAGGTGTCCTATTAACCTATCCTTTGTTTCTTTTCTTTTTCCCTGATGTTACAGCCTGGACCCAAATGAACAGGTGCATTGACTTTTCTTTCATGGGTTGGTGAATTTAGCATGATTTAGTGGTCCATTTGGGGCATGGATCATGCAAGTGGTCTCTTTAGCTTCGTTCCAATTTAGTTTGTCCTTTTTTACAGCTTTGGAACCACTGTACCTTTCACTCTTTGGATCGATTCAGCTCATACTCCACCACCACAACTGGTCCTCGTGGTGTCTATACGGAAGGTTGTAAAGGACTCCAGTTTCAATGTCTCTGCTTTTAACTTTTCTTCATTTGTACCTTTTACTATGTATATGTTTGGGATGAAACTTAATCATACCCCGAGTTTCATGTGTTCATTTGCACCAGGAATCTTCATAAATACAAACTCTATAAAGACACAAAGAAGAAAAGAGGAGTACACATTGTCTAGCGATTTAATTATAAAATAACAGTCACGTCAAGTTAATCCACTGAATTCGCATCCAACATAAATTTTAAACAGACAAAATATCATTGATCACTTTTCATTCTCATTTTATTTTGTGGACATAAGGGTTCTTGCCTTGAGTGAAGGAAGAAAATTGCTTTTATTTGTGTTCCTTCATGAGAGAAAAAGCTCCGTTTATCCTTAATAGAGAGAGGTAAAAGCACGATTTATCTTTCACAAGAGAAAAGCCATTATTATTCAAAACCAGACATGTCTTGTTCAAACCCCATCTACTTTTCGAGGTCTAACCAAAGTATTACAAGCAAAAAGCTCATTCCAAAAGTCAATGATCTTGAATAAACGAAGATGCAGATCAAGTCTAATCAAGTTTCTCTACCTAATGTGACTCCATGAAACAAGGAAATGATACAAGGAAACAAAACCGCTGCATATTGTAAGCCACGAAGCAAATTCATGCAATATAAATAAATAATAGACCATGTCCATCATTTGTTATTTTAGTAAGTAGGACGTGAAGTCCCTTAAAATAATTAGTGGCGTATCCATATGTCAATCCTCACAAGAGTAGCGCAAACAAATCACCTTCACATTCCCTTAAATATTGTCCCAAGTTTAGCAAATTCCATACCGTTCAACATTATTAAAGATATAACCATCAGCCCACCATTTCTCTCCATTAATCCTCCATGTTTTTCAACAAATTTAAATGACAACACAATGCAACTTATTATCAACTCTTCTCCTCTTCTAGAAAGTTGAACGATACTCCTTAAAATGGTTCTTTAATCAAAGCGGACCATGGCAGACACGCATGGCTTGAGCCAAAATATGGGCAGGCAAAACTGTACCAGGTCAAGCCAAGGATCATAGAGATCCACGTGGGAGATTTTTCGAGGACATAGACAAGCGTTAGAGGTCGGACCTGCCAAAGCCAAAGCCAGTCAAACTAAAATAATGGTGGGCGAATGAAATTCAACAATTAGGAACTTATCAACATATGGAAGATTCGTGACCGCCATTTCTTGACTATTGAACATCGACATTGATGTTTTTACGGTTTCATTGAGATTGACCAAGGCCTTGTTTCTTGCATGATTCCACCTCTCTCTCTCTCTCTCTCTCTCTCTCTCTCTAAGAGTACAAATATATAAGAATTGATCTGCATGGATAGATTGTTTGCTATAGGTGCCGGCTACATCAAAGACTTTTTCTTTAGATCCACTAATAATGACATAGTTAGGCATGCTACCAAGATACGATGAGCTTTTCTTATTCAACTGGTGGCGAGAAAATCAAGAACGCATTTCGTGGTGTCGCGGTCAGACCCTCAAGCCAGGGAATACAGAATACCCCCAATTCCAAGTAATTGAATCGATGCCAATCAAGTGTAAACTACCATTATGATGAAATTCACACTCAACCCCCACGAAAAATGACCCTAATGAAAGGTACATGGACCACCTACATCTTCCGTGTCGTATTATTACCCGTGAGGGTGTTGACAATACTTCATTTTCTCGTCCAATGTTCATTTATATTTCGATAGCAATGCTAGAGACATAAGAAAATTATTTATGAAAGTGACGTGTGAAATTATGTGATGAATTGAAATTTGACATTTAGGTTCTATTTCTTCTGCAAAGAATAAATGATTTGGAAGATATTTTATTAAAAATGATCGCTTGTATTGATTACAAAAATGAATAAACAAAAAAGATGTATATCACCCACGAAAATGTCTAAATATAAATTGTTTAAAGCAACACAAGTAATCATTCGTAGAAAAATAGTTTCTATATCATTCATTTCCACTAAATAGGATCTTAAATAAAGTACATTCCTCTCCACGTCCGATAGAGATTCTTCATATCTCTTAATAAATTGATTTTATGAATTAGCCTTTTACTTCAAGAATCTGTACACCTGTACCATGAATCGTTTTGGCAAGATGCATGCCGTCCATCGGTCCCGGTACAACCGTGGATTAGAAAACTTAAAGAAACGAAAAAAGTAGAAGTTAGGAAAAGGAAATATCGTTAGCAAAAAAAAACAAAAAAACAAAAGGAAAAGTTAGGAAAAGGAAATACTAAAGAAAGTGGGGGAGGGCCAAAGAAAGAAGGAATAGTAAAATGCATCCTCCTGTTGATATGATGAACCTAGGTCAGCAGGGTTGACATAGTGAACCACAAAAAAAAAAAGTAAAACGACTATTCATGTGCACGTGCGGCGTGCGTGAAGAAAAATAAAAATCATTACAAGAAAAATTGCCAGCCATATCGCAAGTGAGAAAAAGGGAAAAGAAAAAGAAGAGAAAAATCAAACCCTTTGACCCCAAAAACATTAAAAAAAATTAGAATTAGAAAGAAAATAAAAGAAAAGTCCAGCAAATGATTCGTCATGATGGAGCCACGTCAGGCCCATTTTGGTTGCCTGAGCATCCCCTTCTCGGTCGTGGATGTAGTGATGAGAGGGGGTTACTTTTTTTCTATGCTGCGTATGATGGTGCCCTCCAGAATGGGGTTAGGGCATGGTCCATGACTTGAACCATTTTTAATGCTTGTGATTATTGTAAATGGTCAAAGATGGAGATGCGGATTTTGACAGCATGATTACGAGTATGCTGCTGCGAGGCAGAACGACATTTGGGGAGTCTTTCTCGACATTTCTTTTGGGTCGAGATATGCTGAATTGTCTTTTTTTTTTTTTACTTTTTGAAGTTGGGGATTTCTCATGGCTCGCGAAAAAAATAATAATGGAAATTTAGGCTGTCGCCGGGTCGAGGGCGATAACTATTTAATCGTGTCTCGTGGCTAGGTAGACGTGGAATTGGACGCAGACAGAAGCAGGCACACATTCGGGACTAGAAAGGACGACGAGATGGAGGAGAAACGTTTCTTGTAATTTGGTTGCATGAGAGAAAGACCTTGAAAGTGATGGCTGCACATTCGTATCTCTAACGATACGACGGTCATTGTAAGCATTGATCCACGCATTTTTGCATCTGTCTTTTCTAAATTTTTTACTAGATATATCGACTATAATTGAAACACCCATTTTAACATGGCATGGCATTAGAGAGGGTTTTCATTTGGCTGCGCTATGGACGAAGATCTCCTATACTCATGCTTACAAACAATATTACATTTCATATGAGATTAATCATTGAGAGGATTGTGACATCGTATAAAATGAGGATTCTCTATCATTATATCACGTCTCTACCTCAACAAAGTTTACATATGAAATTATTCATTCACAAATTTCAAACACAAATATTATTTTCATGGATCAATGGTTACGATGATTGTGACATTGCATGATAATACAATTTGATATCAATGACATACCATCTAATTCGGCAAATACTTGTAAAGCACCAAGTGTCTTCATATAATTTATATATCGGCTTACATGTGACAAGCAATCAAATCTAGGAGAAAGCATTAAACTATAGAAGATAAGTAATTTGCAAAATCTTCCATACTTATATGGTTAATTACGAAATAATTTGCAATTTCTAATATAGAGGTTTAATAAGTACAACACAAGTTCGTGCCCCCACTATAGGTTTTCTCTTGATGCAAAGTAATCTAGCTACACTAGAGTAGAATGACAAAATGTCAAATGAAATCACAAGATAGTTATTACTATATTTGATTTTTGAGATGACTATTAGCCAAGTCAGATGACGAATTTAACTTGTGACAATGACTCGAATTTTCTATCGTGGAATTTTTTACCATGGCAAACATACATTAATTATTCAACATAGGAGGCACATTTGTTTCCTATTAATGTAGGGTAATCTAGCCAAACTAGAGTGGAATGACAAATTGTCAAATGAAATCACAAGATAATTATTACTATATTTGATGTTTGAGATGATTGTTAGCCAAATCAAACGACAAATTTAACTTGACAAACATCGTGGTAAATATAACAAATGACATGGAGTCAAATTTTCTATTATGGAATTTTTTACCATGGAAAACAAAGCATTAATTATTCAACATAGGTGGCACATTACTAATAACTTAAAAGTAATATGCCACATGTTAAGATTATCCGATAGTAGGTTAATACATGATAACATGATAATGTGGCTCCTACATCTATGCATGAATTCTAATAAGGTGATCTTTATAAGCTCTTCCCTTCAAATTTCATCGCATATCTCCAAAGAGACGTCTCTCGAAATTATCGCCCTTATTCATCATATTTCCGTTCCATCCTTCATTTGTTTGACTTACTATTTATATTTGTTAAGATGTGAATACCATAAGCCAAACAAAGAAAAGAAGAAGAAGAGAAAATAGAGAAAGAAAAAGTATTAGCTTTTGAAAATGTCATTTCTTGGGATGATTGCTTTTTGTATGGTAAAATTTGTCCTCCATCACTGTGGACAAATCAGAAAACGAGCCTAGCAGTGCGCCATCTTGTTGTCAAACCCCACCTAGTTCTTTACCAAATTATTGACTTTCTTTTAGGTGAAACACAACATCATATGGACAGATACTGTTGTTTTTAACGCCCGTGTCGGTACTCGGGAAGTCAAGCGGCTAGGGTTTTTAGGAGGGTTGACTTTTGACAACTACAGAACTTAGATCAGTGTTCTGGAAACTAATTTCGACAGTATTGCACGATAAACACGAAGTTAAATGAAAATGCCGTCCAGCTACTAGGCATGCCTGCATCTGTAAAACACGGGTGAATCACCTGTTGTTTGCATCGATAAATCCAAATCTCTTCCAACCGTTAAGTTTCTATGCCTATGCTGCTTGAACCAGATATGCGTCCTTTTAGGTTTGAAAAGAAACCCATGATTGAAGGAATTGAATTAGAAGTACCGACTACTTTGTAGGCTATAATGTAACGTTCCATGTATTATATTATATGGGAGAAGACAAGTGAAGTGACCCGTAATTTGTGTATCCATCCCCAATCGTCATTGGCTTAAATACTTTATTGGATGGTTGGTTTATATAATGCAAATCGGTTCATCACAAATGATACCAAAGTGGCACACTACTTTTTGAAATGGGACAAGGTGCTATATAGTGAAAGTTGTGTTTGGAATTCTACTTCCAATTTAAACTTTTATAATGGATCAACCAAATTGAGTACCCTATCTGAGTGAAACTAATATAGAAGAGTGTCAATGGTTATTTTTTGTTTATTTTTTCCAATCTTTACAAGACTTAAATACCATCTTCCTTTTTCCAAGTTACCGAAGTTATGTCATAGTAGGTTTCTCTGATTTTTGAGACTTTAGCATTCAATCAATTCATCAACAGTCGGATTAGGTACATTACATCATATCCTTCATTTCGCTTATGTTCCAACTGTAGAAATGATGTTCTAATGACTCAAGTATATAAATCTGCCCTATGTCCAAAAACATCAATAGTGCTCAATGATGTGATAGGTTGATTGGTTGCCACCTCCCAACATATGTACTGGTGTTTGATAATAGTTCAATGAAGAAATCTCATAATCAACGTGTGGATAGTGAAAACGCGGTGAATGTATGAAGTCAAGTGATGGAGTGTTGCGACACATTCCTGAGTTATTGCTATGCATTGAGAATTACCGTGGTTTGAAGTATTTAAGAAATCCTAATTGGTCCATCTTGACTTAAAATCTTAAGTAAATATTTCTCCATTTAGATACATTAATATGCTTAGACTTGGACACCCTTTTTTGCCTCATTCCATAATCTACCCTATGGGCACCGATGCCTGAGGTTTTGCTACTTGGAATGGTTCTATGGATCTTAGGATACCCTATAAAACTTATGTACATTCTACATTTTTTTTTTGTTTATTAACATCAACATTTTTTGGGTCAGAAACATAATTAACATTAAACATTAAAAAAATTAAAATCATAAAGACATAATCACATCGGAAGTAAAAAATAATTTTAAATTCCTCCTATCATCCACACATTTAAACATGGGTACTTCATAATAAAAGTAAAGAAAGTAATGGATAGTCAGATGCATATATATCTACTTAAAGGAAAAATACAGACTACCATAAACAAGTCATATAATATATGGTGGGTAGGAGGTCAATATGACCTTAATCTTGGAACTTACTTTATACGCACACGTTCAAAACTATGAAACTTGAAACTTATCTTTTGACATCTTTTACCAATCTTGGAAACTACCTACCCACGCTGGTGCAATGAATTATGCAAGTTTCACAAATTCTCTTCTCCAAACCCATTGCGATTATCAAATTGGAACTTTTTTTTGGCGCTCTCAATAAAAGAAGAATAGACCTTGAAGACTTCATTCCCTACTTTCAACGTCAACACTTCTTTTTCCCCCTTTTCGGCTTTTGATGTACTCTTTTTCTTTTTTCTTTTTTATGTCAAGCAAATAGTGTCCTGAGTTTATCTATCTGGATTTTTTCTCAAGAAATAAAAAAAAGGAATTTATATCCAATTACCTTGCTAAACATAAAAACATATATGTCTATATATAGTATCCCCTAAATGTTAATATAGTTCTAAACAAATAAATATACAAGTTTGTAGTTTTAAATCGTTATAGTGCTACAAAATTAATAAAATATTGATATTTGCCACATATGTTACTATTGCAATCACGCGGAAGGTATGACTTAGATGCCTTTCAACACGGAAAATAACTAGTTTTACTAAGCAAAAAAAAAGCTGGACACTCCTTGAATAAATTTCCAATTCTCTAAAGAACAATCAAAATAATCGATCTCGGTTTCTGCATGACTATACTACTTTCGTACATTGGCAGTACTTATTTTATTTTAGGAGGAAAAAGAAATAGAGGAAAAAGAGACTATTACAAAAAGCATTGAAAGTCAAAAGACAGAAAATAAAAAACTGAAAAAAACAGAAAGAAAAGGAAGGGAGACCGGTGGCATGATAAAGCAACCAACTTTCACAATTCAACCAAAACGTGCTTTTATCCAATCCACCACCCCTCCACCACCACCACCACCACCACCACCTCCTCCTCCTCCTCCTCCTCCTCCTCCTTTTTACCATCTTGCAAAACCGCCCAGGTCAAAATTCTCTCTCTCTCTCTCTCTCTCTCACTGTCTCTCCTCTTTCTCTCTCTAATGGCGGCCAAGAATGCTGGCTCCAAGTAGCAGCAGCAACCAGCGGCAACCGGCAGCAACCCACTTGATTCATCTTCGTCTTTACATGACCCAGTCCCCTGTTTTGACGTTTCCTTTTAATCCCCTTTTACAAAATCCCCCCACTTCGACATTTCTCTCCTCTCCATACGAACCTCTCCCTCTCTCCCTCTCTTGGTTTTCGTGTTCCACTTGAACCTTTCTTAAAGCCCTCCTCCCTCCCTCTCTCTCTCTCTCTCTCTGTCTCCCTCTCTCTCGTTCCAATAACTCTCTCGGCTCAAAGACAGCTACCGAGCTCCCCAAGATAACTTCTTGAGATCTGTGGCTTTCGTTTCGAGCCAGAAAGGCGAGAACTTTGGTGGGTTTTTGTGTGCTCTGGGGCGAAACGATTTCTGGGTTTCTCTTCCGTGGCTGAGATCTCGCAAGTGCCAAGGAGAAAAAAATGACGAGTAAATGGAGAAAAGCCAAGCTTGCTTTGGGCTTGAACCTGTGCGTGTATGTCCCCAGAACTCTGGAGGACCCGCCCTCCAATAATCTCGATGCTTCGACCGATAGATTGTCGAGTGCTGCCTTGCTTTCGCCAGGGAATTGGGACGTGGATGGTCCCAGGCCCATGACTCCGACTCCTTCCTCTCATGGCTTGAAGCTGTACAGGAGCGGAAGCAAGTCGTCCAAGGTTTGTGCTTGCTCTGTTCCTTTCGATTTCAACAGTCTCTTTTTTGGTTTGGTTCTGTTACAGAGTTGGGAAAGTTTTAGTAAAGTTGTCTTTTTTTAGTTTCTTTGGTCTTTTGGGTTTCTTTAAATGATTCTGGTAATTCCACAAACTGAAAATTTCAGTTCGGATATGGAAACTGGTATTTTGAAGCTGCGTTTGGTTTCGGTTAATTTTTGCAGTGGAAGGCTCTCTCTTTTTTTTTTTTTTTTAGTTGGGTTGGATTTAAAACCGTCGTTTGCTTGTCCATTTTGAGTTCAGGGGGAAGTTTCTGGTTCTAATACATTCTGATGGGGACAGGGGAAAGATCCACGTACTTTCTTGATCTACTATGTGGCATGTGATTACAGCTTTTGTTTCGTCTTCCGTTTCCTGCTTCTGACAATTTGTTGGACTAAATAACACACTATTCACTGTGCGTGTTATTGGGGCTTGGTCCTGGAAGCATAAGCTCTTGTTCTGTGCCCATCACAACTGTTGAATTAAAAAAAAAAATTGTCTTCATTGCATATTCATTTTAATGCTACTCTGAAAAGCACCCGCTTTTATTTTCTTCTTGGATGTTTGGATCTTTTATGTGTTTGAAGATTAATTCATTAGTCCCTTGCAGGAGTAGTGCTACTTTGCCTTGTTCTGTCAAGAGTAGCATTGCTTTCCTGCTGATTGAGGTAGAAAAGTAGCTTTTTTCCATGTTCGCATATAACTTTCTGGCAAATAAACTAACGAGTGCTAAAGAAAGCAGCATGAATTGGAAATTTCATTCTGAAATGCAGTTACTTGAATTGGGCCGATTCTTAGTCCTTGTAGAGTTGGGGGTTGCCTTTGCCCTTTGGTTTTGCTTTCTGCAGAATGTTCAATGAAGATCTCCTGCTAGTTAAACATCTTCGGGTGTTAATTTGCTCCTTGATTTTTTTTCTCCTATTTCGAAGCTTGTTATATGCATAGCCTCAACTGACCTTCAGTTGTAGTCTGACACTAACCTGGAGTCCATCAATTATGCCTTTCCTGGCTTATCCCTTTTGGTTATCCGCATTATGCTCTTCTTGCGGTGTCAAATCTAGTGCTTTCTTCTTTTTCGCTGTGCTGCGATTGTTACTGACTCTTTACTCCAATGTTCAGCAGACTTGCTCCATTTGCTTGAACAAAATAAAACAAGGAGGAGGTCACGCTATATTCACCGCAGAGTGTTCCCACTCATTCCACTTCCACTGCATAGCTTCAAATGTCAAGTATGGGAACCAAATCTGCCCAGTCTGCCGGGCGAAATGGAAAGAGATCCCATCACAAGTACCGTGTCCAGACCCTAGCCAGCGAAGTGCATCGAGAAATCCCATACGTTGGAGCCGCGATGATGCTGTGGTGACCATGCTTCGCCCTCCACCCCGACGTGATTCACACCGGCACCACATTGTTCCCGTATTCCAGGCTCCAGAGCCTGGAGTATTTGATGATGACGAACCCTTAGATCTCCAACCTGTGGTTGTAGAAAAGAACTCCTGCAGTGAAGTTGCAAATGGGAATTCCTCGAGAACTTTGGAGGTCAGGGCGTATCCTGAAGTTTCAGCTATGCCACGGTCCACTTCTCAAGACAACTTCTCTGTCCTGGTTCATCTTAAGGCAGTTGCAGCTGCCGGGGGACAAAACCTGAGCCAGAATAATGTTAGCTTCCCACAAGTTGCACAAACCCCGCGTGCTCCCATTGACCTGGTTACGGTGCTTGACATCAGTGGTAGCATGGCAGGTACTAAACTAGCATTGCTAAAACGAGCCATGGGGTTTGTTATTCAGAACCTTAGCTCAGCTGATCGACTCTCGGTGATATCGTTTTCCTCCACTGCTCGGCGCCTCTTCCCCCTCCGCCACATGTCTGATGTAGGACGGCAGCAGGCACTTCAAGCCGTGAATTCCTTGGTGGCAAATGGTGGGACCAACATTGCCGAAGGCCTAAGAAAGGGTGCTAAGGTAATGGCTGACCGGAAGCAGAAAAACCCAGTGGCAAGTGTTATACTGTTGTCCGATGGACAAGACACTTACACCGTCAGCGGTTCTGGCGAAAATCGTCCTCAACCAAATGGTCACCCACTACTCCCCTTGTCCATCAATGGAAGTGACAACAGTGGGTTCCAAATACCTGTGCATACTTTTGGATTTGGCACTGATCATGACTCTTCAGCTATGCACTCCATATCAGAGACATCTGGAGGTACATTCTCCTTCATCGAGACAGAGGCTGCAATTCAGGATGCCTTCGCACAATGCATCGGTGGCCTACTCAGTGTTGTTGTGCAAGAGTTGCAAGTAAAGATCGAGTCTTTGCACCCAAGCTTGAAAATTAGTTCTCTAAAAGCTGGAAGTTACCCAAGCCGTGTGATGGCCAATGGATGTTCGAGTAGCATTGATGTGGGTGACCTGTATGCTGATGAAGAGAGGGATTTTCTGGTTTCTATCAACATTCCTGCAGAGGCTTCAAGCTCTGAAACATCACTTTTGAACGTCAGGTGCATATATAGGGATCCTTTAACAAAAGAGTTGACTTCAACTGAAGAGGAAGAAGTCACAATAAAGAGACCCGAGATAGCTGGAGAAGAAATTGTCTCGATTGAGGTTGATAGGCAGCAGAACAGGGTCCGAGCGGCAGAGGCGATGGCTCAGGCTCGTGCTGCAGCTGAGCAAGGAGACCTGGCCATTGCTGCTTCTATTCTCGAGAACTGCCGCAGGGCTCTTTCCGAATCCTTGTCAGCTAAATCTGGTGACCGCCTGAGCATCGCTTTGGACGCAGAGCTCAAGGAAATGCAAGAGAGAATGACAAGCAGGCATGTTTATGAGGCTTCGGGTCGCGCATACATCCTCTCTGGACTAAGCTCACACTCGTGGCAGCGAGCAACTGCCAGAGGCGACTCCACCGATAGGTCCAGCCTCGTCCAGGCCTATCAGACGCCATCCATGACTGAGATGCTCACCCGGTCTCAAGCTACATTACTAGGCAGCCCATCAACCCAGAGGCTAATGCAACCATTATTATCGCTTGGGTCGCACCCGAAGCCGAGATAACTACATAAGATATCAGGTTTTTGTGCTGTCTAGTGGCTTTTCAAGTGCCTGTTTTCTGTGGTACCGTGGGGGGTGAGGGGTCTGAATCCGGCGCGATTAGGAGGGGTCTTTTTGAGATTTGGCAATGCTTTGATGTGTAAATGAATAAGATTCGAGAGAAGGGAAAGAGGGTTATATTAGTGGGGGGAGTGACAAGGGATACTCGGTAGGGCTTTTAAGACATTTTTGCTTCCGTCAGTCTGTTGTTTTTCTGGGGGTGATGATGTGTACATAAACAGATCTGAGCTCTCTTTTGGAGAATTGGGTATAATGCTTGTAATTGTGGCAAAGGTGATATAATGTACCTCCTCTTAATTCTTTTGATCTGGCTCTTGTCCCATCTCTCTCTCTCTCTCTCTCTCTCTCTCTCTCTAGGAGAATGCATTGACTGATTGGGCAGTATATAATTGAACGAACTGACACGACGCAGTTCATTTATTGATATTGACTCGTGAGAGGTAACTTTTACTCTGATCAGAAAAACTTTTTACCCGTCGAACATCAAGTTGTAGGAAAAAATGAGAGAAGCAACTTCAAATGCTACTGCTCTTATCGTTCAAAAGACTATTGGGGACCGTTCCAAAAGACGATCGGATTATTTTTTCAGCGATCGAGTTCTGATTTCATTTCAAACTTGTTCGATCAAAACTGATCCGCTTGGGCCTCGGAATATAACCCGGACGAGACATTTTATTACTGGATACCCAACTTGAGGTTGATTCCAAGCTCATGAATGAGTGGTCTCAGCAAGTATAGCGAGCTCAAACTCAGCGCAAATCGATCCATCCAGCCTCGAGTTAAGCTCAAGTTGGAGCTTTGGATATGTCAGCAAAAGATTATTCATGCTAGTATAGTACATTAACATGTAAATTGGTTCCATATTACCATCAGGTTCCTCAAACCATTTGAGAGGCTCTTTTGCAGTCACAGTAATTGGTGAAACGAGTTCCCAACTGTGGCATAACTGGAGATTAATTTTGGCAAGATACATACAAATGAAATCAAGATGACACAGGACTTCTAATTAGTCATGTATTTGACAGATGAAGATCATGCCCTCTATTGCTTTCCCTCGAGTATTATCCTGCCAAACTTAACTGTTTCACAGAATTACGGCTGCTTAGTATTGAGCTCATCCAAAGTGATTCATGAGGGCAATATCCAAATGTTTGACCAATGCGTCTAAGATGAGATCATCTTTACAATCGAAAATTGCTACTGCCGCCCACCCTGCTCAACACAGTCATTAAGTCATGGCCAGTTTAAGCAGTTTCTGAAGCAGCAATAAAAATATTTGATGAGAGAAAACCTTCATGTCCAATTTTTCTTAACTTAACCGGTCCAACCATCAAAGCATAATAATAGGGCCGACGGGTGATGAACATCAATGAGACAACTAAGTCTTGTATGATTTTAATCAAAGTCGTCAAGATGATTACAGTTCCCTCACAAACTCATCACTTAATTAGTTCAGTTCAGTCATCTAAGGAAAACAGCATATTGAGGGATTACTATTGTCGGGCCAAAAAGTATTATAGACACAAAAAAACACTGCAGATTACCATCCCCAAACTGATCCTATCCAAAACATTTCGCATGTGATCCATCTGCTAGGTGACTAATATACTAATAGATTCAAAACTGGGCCAAGTTTGCGGGCAAAAATCCCAAAAGGAGAGCGGAAGGCCAAAGAGGGAACGTTTCAGCAGCCACTACATCCTTGAAACCGCCACAAGCCATTTTCCTTTGAAGGCCACCGCTAGCTTGACCATGCCGAAGGTCGGATGAAAAGTTCCCTTGCGCATGGGATTGTTATGACTACCTTCTCTCACAAAGCCTACAAAATCAGCAATATGCAGACCCAAAAAAACCAGATAAACAAACAACTGTCCTAACTTAGCTCCTCCCATGTTTTCTTTAAATTACTGCTGGCCAGACTTGCCATCAGTCGGTCGAGGAAGTTTCTTGTATTCATAATCATTGATGTTAACCTTCTCTTGCAAAGCCTGAAAACCAGAGAAAACATGCCGATTAGATGCAAACCACAAGGCAAGATTGAAATCACATCAAGGGTCCTAGCCAAAGGATCATACCTTCAGCTCCTCCTCTAATGAGATCTTTCTAGGCTTGTATGCTTCTATTGGTCCTGTTCGTGACAGCGCTTTTCTTTCCTCGATGATTTCCCACTCATTGTCATCTTTCACTTTTGCAATATCCTTGCTGAACTACAAGAATCAGACAACTTTGAGAAGACGTAGCACATGCAATAAAATTTTATTAACACGACGAGAGTGGAACAACATTTCAGCAAAAGAAACAAAAAAAAAAAAGTGTACTGGCAGTTGCCCATTATAAAGAGGTCAGGCGAGGTAACAATTATAATCATATTACAAAGGCGAGCCTATATAGGTAGACAAATGATGTAAGGTCTTCATGGTACGCATGCGATGGATAAGCATGCCGTTCAAACTTCAAATAATGAACAGAAAAGCAAGAAATACAAATGAATGTTAGGTTCTGACAATATGAACGTCTAACTGCAAAATAATGTCTTATGTCAAAGTTAAACCACCGTGTGAATAACCCAAATCCCTAAACCCTGAGAAACACATGCAATAGTCTGAACATGAATTGCTCGCCAAGCACACTCCATCTCAGACAAGTACACCAAACAGAAACAATCACATCGTCATTTGAGTACACGCTGTAATGCTTAAACAGTTAAGTAATAAGCAATTAGTTCTAAAACAAAGAAGAAAGAATCCCTGAGTCTAGTCAATTCATATAAACAACAAATGCAAAAAAGGAAAAAATCATAACTTTCCGTCCATCTCACAAAGTAACTCCATCACGCCTCATACTCAGCAGCTTACCAATCGAAATCATGACTTAGTGGCATCATTATAACAAGGAAGAATCTAACCTGCCTTGCAAGAGATGAGCAAGTCCAACGGAGCCAAGAACAGTGAGAGAAATCATGGGGAGGCCATATCTGACGAAGGGATACTTCCTGCCCCATCTCTTGAACGAAGCACCCGAACTCTCACCCACCATCCCACCCTTATTCTTTGGTGGGTCTTCACGCCTTGCCTCAATCGTCGCCATCACTGCAAAGATCCATCATCAAATCGTCTCCGGATGTCAACACACGCCTACCCACATCCGTTTCCACCCAGAAGGGGCGCATCCCAACGCAAACCGAAGCTTACAACTTGAAAAAATGCAGAGAACCTCCAATCCGGAAGCCGAAAACACGCAAGCGAGCACGCGAAACTCGGACGAGTACGGTTTCAGCGAAAAGATTCTATGTGGGAAAGAGCCGATGCTCCTTTTTTCTATTGCTAATTTCAATCACGACCCAGCACGACGATTTTCATTTCAAGATCGAGACAGAGAAGAGAAAAGCTCACTGACCCGATATGTAAAAATCTCGACTTGGAGCGAATCCTCGTGATTCTGCCGGCGTTCTTCGTCGGAAATTTCTTCAAGCGTTGAGGTTTCCGGAACGCTTAGCACCGGCGAGAGAGAGAGAGAGAGATTGATTGACTTTACAGGATGAAGACCGGCTGAGGGTAGAAATTAGGATATTGTAAAATTCAAAGAAAAACTAATTTTTTTTAATAAAATACTCGTATTTATACATAAAATACACTTATACACATAACTTTCAATAAAATTTCCGACGTGGCGAGATTGTTGAACTTGCTGAAAACTAGTCCTTTTTGAAAAAAAAAAAACGAATTACATAGTATTACTCATGTAACGTTGCTTTGATTTTTAATTATGCTATACTAAATCTTTAGTTAATTAACGATAAAGTACGTCGATTATCATAATCGGAGAAATGGTCGTAACACATTATATACAATTTATAAAAGTATTATAATTAAAATGATTGCATTTTGATACACAACATATTATGATATATAAAATAGTTGATGTAAATTTATGATGATATTATCTTTGGATTTCATTATTATAATCCGGAATTTTTTTCACGCATTTTTAGGAAAATAAATAAATATTTTATAGTACCTAATATCATGTACATTCTTATTCCGCATTAGACTAATAACTGGCTAAGACATTGAAAAGAGAGGTAAGATAAAAGGCGAGAGAATCCCGAGGTTGGCATGGTTGGTTGGGCATTAGGCAATATTCAACCAAAGCATTAGAGGAAGACTTGTCCAAATCTCAATAACTACATGCAAATTGCTTTCGATTAGAACTATTTATATTAATCAAAAACCTAAACTTAATTAGTTCATGGGACTTGCGTGGTATTCCACAACTCAAAGTATCAAGTTTGAAATTCGTGTGATTGGTTATCTAAACAAAGGCGAAAGATAAATCAATTGGCTTACATTTCGACCATCTTTATTTATGATGCATACCTTGCGCATGTACGCTACAAAATGGTTCGAACTTCCTTATCTTCAATGAATCAAAAAGCATTTATATATCAAGATTGAAAGATTGCCAAGTTCTAAGCTTATATCAAATAGTGTAATCAAGTTCTAAATATTTTAATAGGTTCGATTAAATCTTAAAACCTTTCATAGGATAATAAAATTTTAGTGACAAAACTTTATGTTGGAAAATGCAATTTAAAGGTGCTATGTGAGCAATTTTTGGATGACACGTTGCCAATTTTAAATACTATTCATTCGGAAGCATAGGTTACATTTAAGACTTAGTTGTACTTTGTACACAAGGCTTACGACTTTCGGTGCACTTTTCCCATCAAGATCCAACCTCAACTTTTTTTCATTCTTCAGCTGTGTAAAAATCGATCTCCAGTGATATTGGACAAGCACCTGAATAAACCACAAAAAAAAAAAAAAAAATCCTCCTATACATCTATTTAAGCATCATGGACCCTACTTCGGTGAAATTTCTGTCGAAGTTAATCTTTTAAATATATTTCTCAAGAATAATTTCTTTATAACATATATTCTCTTATCTTTATCTTCTTCTTTTTAGTATTTGTCCTTTTTTATCTTTCAAATTTGACGATCAAATCATTAGGTCCTTTCTTAGTTGAAATGCTTGCTTTGTTTGTTTTCTGTCATCTGTCTCTCCATATAAAATCATATATGTTAGGTTTTCATCAGTCTGCATTAGTATCTATGTTTGCATGAAGAAATGCTGGTTTTTTTTTTTTTTGTTGGTCTTATGTTTATTTAAAAAATTAAATCATTAAATGATGGAAGGAAATTATTATTGAAGGCGCATAGTACAAAGCAAATTGTATTAATGTATGTAGACAGATAAAAGCATTTCAAAATTTCGATTTTAGGAAGGTTGTTTTTTATTTTATTTTTAAAGGCATTCAACATTCCCCCATCACCAGACAAGAAATGAGTGCATGCTTTTTAATCTTCATGGTGACAAATTGAGGAATAAATTATGTCAATTTTGTAACAGTTCTAATAGAATCCTAAAAATTTCAGAGATCTCAACTTGATAGAGAAGGAAAATTGGCCAAAAAATATATTGATTGTGATGGAATGCAGTTTGATATAATTTTGAAATAACATTAGTCCTGATGGATGGAATGAAGCAGATCAATCAACATTGACTTAAACTGGCCTTAAGAATCTGATTTTTCCATTGCAGAATAGTAGGATCATGCATCAAACTAGAGAAGAAATGTCTATAATCTGCCTGAAGAAGAATACACCAGAATCCACAAGTCATTACTAGCTCATGCTAAAAGATCAATGGACAACCATTATTTAGACACTGAACATCTCTTCAGCAGTTCATTTCGAATCTCCTAATTCGCCATTATTGTGGTTCGTCCTTCCGTTCTCCAGCGGATCTTTTGGTGGTGCTGCTGAGTCCCTGGCATCCTGCGGTGGTTTGGTGTCTTTTGGGTCGCTAGTCTTCGACCTAAATCTGAAACCAAGTCTCTTGAAGAAAACGTTCCAACCCCTTTTATGCCTCAGCACCTTTTGAAGCTCTTCTTTCATGTTCAAGCACTCTTTTTCGAGCTCAAACACGCGCTCCTTCATCTCATCGAACGCGACAATTTGGTTCTGTAAATTGCTTCCTTGACCTGGCCCATTTGTTCGGGCTAGTGCGACATTCGTGCTCAGGTTTTGTGAGCTCTCGAGATTGTCAGACACGAAGAACCATCCGGAAATAGATGTTCGGAGGCGTAGTTGCTCAAAGAACAGGACTTGGACAATTACTCGGAGAGGAAGCCTTTCGTTCTGCGCAGCATGAGTGCAGGCGTCCATGGAGAGCTTCTGGCAATTCATGAGCCTGCATATCTGTTCTCGCTCAGAATCTGTGAGCCATGGGTGGGCCTAATGGTAAGAAGCACATTAGTATTTCTATGAAAAGAAATGAGTGGGACAAAAACTGGACGTAACAAGAGAAGACTAACCCCTGGAACAGAAGCTTAACGGCTAAGAATGCACTTACAAGACACATAAAGGACAGAACAGTTTAAGTTGATCAACGGCATTTGCCATCTGATTATACAAATTGCTGACAAAACATGGAGATTTGGGCCTGTGAAGTAACACCAGCAAGAAGAACAAAGTATGAATCCATATTTACCTTGAGATATATGTCAATTGCGCGGTATATACCGTCATCTAGCGGCCTGGCATAATCAGGGATAACTGCAGCAAGTGCCTCAAATTTTGGCAGCTTCAAGTTAACATCTGTTCCCACCTCCGCAAGATACCCATCCACCAAGTTGGCCACCATTGTCATCGGAGTCAGAGAGTGAGCACCTCCCATCAGTTGCCCCTCGTCTGGTACACAGCTTGAGATGGGATCAGATGTAGCGCGGTCTACCACCATGAAATGATCAAGAATCCGTTGAATGCACTCGATATCGTAAAGAGTCTCCATCGAATGGCTCACATTGGGAATAAGGAGGTCCTCGAGCACAGCTTGATCCAACTGCGACCCAACGCACTTCTCTAGCTTCTCTTTACACATCGGACTGGCCTGTAAGATCATGGATGTTCGAAGAAGCCTGAGAAAGAATGTAGTGGGAGTCACGCCCTTCTGATCTGGGAGTAACTCCACTATCTCTTCAAGAAGATTTCGTTGATCATCATCAGATAGGGAAGAAATGGTTGACCCCGATGCAGGGAACTCGCCACCATCGAAGCTTGAATGCCTGCCCATCAATGGGAGATGCCTCTTCGTATAATGCATTATCGACCCAGCAACTTTCTCGGGCTTCATGCCTCTTAATCCGATAGCAGTGATTAACCGTTTATATAATGGCAATCTCAGGTAGGAGACATCCTCGTACCACCAGTCCTCATTTAAGGTGCGTGATTTGGAAGCCGTGCGGATTCCATTCCAAAATATGGTACCTATTGGACTCTTCACATCACTATCTCCTGATACAGGCCAACTAAACAGACTAAGGTCCGCACAGGCTTTCATTGCCAAGGAAGTGATGCATCTCGATACGATATGGATCTCTTCTGCGCGAGGTAGAACCTCTTCACAGGTCTCAAGAGCCTTGATTGAGTCGGTCCAGTTGCCGAAGATCTCATTCAGGAACTTTTCTGTCTGCATGATGAGATTTTCCTCTCCGTAGTCTTCAGTCATTTGGAGATGCTCGGCTGCACATCGGATGCTTACTACATTTGCTGCAGTGAGCTCGATTTTGACACCATAACAGAACTTGGCCACGAGAAGAAAAGCATTGGTGCCACCAGGAACGTCATGAAGTTGCAATGTGCAGTTTTGCTCATCCTTACCTGAAGCTTCTCCTATGAGGCTTTCTAGTACCCCACTTCTAGATAGCAACGGAAACTGATTTGCATGCCAAAAACGTAAGAATTAGAAACCAATTGTGCGACAAAAGTAAGAGAGTTCTTAACCCAAAAAGGGTACAGCAAAACTGCAAAATGGAGGCACAATTTCAAGCATGATCACAGGTTGTGAAGACGTTCTTTTGTCATAATACTGTGAAAGTACAGCAAAACAAACTTAGGAAATTATAGGAAGAGATCAACTACAAAAGATGGGGCAGCATAATTAGACAGTTACCTGCCAGTGCATTTAGCCTCTGTACCTATCCGTTCTCCGAGAATTTTTTCCAAATTTTCACAAAGCAACTTTGTATATTGAATCAGTTCATTTCCAGCTTAAATGCTGAGGAGAATGGTCACCTTCAGTTGCCACACAACTTGTAACTTCTTCTATTCCCAACACAGTCTAAGACTAAATATTTGTCCGATGATAGAACTTAAGTGAAACCATTTCAAGCTATGCTATAGACCCAACACAAAAGCGGTTCTAGCAGACTCATGCTCATGATTACTTGATGTATGATGATATTTGATACATGGGTTCTTACTGTAATAGAATGCACCCAGAAAGAGTTGTATGTCAAATGGACTGGATCATTCAATGGAGCATGAAAGTAATGCAAAAGCTCATTGATCATTATGAACTGTTTCTATTAGTTTGGTAAATGTGAAAGAGAGAACTTTTGGCTGTCGCGCTAGCATTTTGAGTGGCTTAATGAAAGCTGTTTTAGCAGGTCTTTTCCTGTGTCGCTGTTTGCAATATCAAGGTTTACACCTTAAGTATGAGGCATAAGAACCAGGCCATACCTTGTGTAGATGGAAGGACATATCTCCGACTTCAACGGTGACATCACTTGGAAGCCCGGTTGAGCTAACCCTGGAAAATACAACAAAAATGGATCAGTCAATTCTTTTGTCTTCAATCAAATTGCGATTTACCTTCTCATTGGCGTTATAAGCTTCTAGATCAGTTAGTACAGCATCTATTGGATATCACATGATTGTGAGGACCACCTATTCACTGGACGCATGTACTCCCTAGTATGCTGCTCTGCACAACCAGCAAAATGTAGATGGTTCTATCTTTTGAACATTTTTACCGTTTGGTGAGTACAATTATCCTAGAAACAGTATACAGTGTATCGAGCCCGACCTAGCGTCAAAAGATAATAATTAAATTGATTCTACCATGGACCAGCTCAAACCCCAACACATTTCTTCTGCAATAAGATACTGCTCGACATCGTGCCCTTCTCTTTCATTCACAAATTTATGGGAACTGTTCTCAGAAATGCAACACCCAGACACATTTAAAATGACGCCGTGAACAAATTGCACAGCCCCTAAGTGACTGCATTGGATTTTCCAGGCGGAAGAATGACGATCCAGATAGGTAACGCCATCAAGCAAAACCGATGTAATCTGGACTAAACATAAAGCGGGTTCCTGATCACATCAAGAACAGAACGTTCCTACTTCAGCTTAACTGACAAATCACATCACATCCATACTTTCTCGAGCCGAGTCATCGTAATCTAGACACAAGGTCCTCCTCATTTCGCACGGAATCTAATTCCGTACCATCATCCACGTTCACACGTTCTTCCTGAAATGCTCATTAACAAAGACACCAGAATCCAAGAACTCCGTTCTCCCAGACCATCGATTGCAATCGCATTGCATTAACATCCCATGCCCGTATCAGGAAATTCAACACGAACAGTGTCCCAAGCACTAAAAACGGCTGGCGAACGAAAAAAGGAAAAAGGAAGATGGAGAATGGAGACAAAAACCAGGTATTGCCATCGAGGTGAAACACTTCAGACTTCGATCCCAGCTTCATGCACGCCATCAGCAAACTCCAGTTTGACAGCAGGGTCCTCAGTTCTTGATCACCATGACCCTTTTCCCACTCAACGCAGCGTGACAAAAAACAAGAAAAGGACAGTGATCTGGAGGACCCCAAAAAACGATTATTTCCTAGTTGCCAAACCAAAAAACAAAAGAAAGGCTGAGATGGGGGGGAGATAATTTCCACTTTTGACTGTGCAAGTCCCCCTTGGAGCTCCTTTTTCTTGCGGGGAAGAAGAGAAACAATGATGGTCCCGCGTCATACGGGAAAGTCGAGAGAAAAAGGCCAAAAGATCTGCCAACCCTTTTGCGTTTTTTCCCGTTTCCTTTTCTTGATACGTGAAGGTAGGTTCTCAACGAATTATCTGCACCGAACTGGGAACGGATCTCGTTCTTGGAACTGGTCCATTCTACGTCTGGAAACCGCGCACCCCATTTTCGGATCCAACGCGATCTTCCGAGGGGTCACTTCCTTTTCCGTAACGTGAAAGAGAATTTGGAACCGATATGTAAATTGATTCAATTCTGGAATCAGGACAAGTCATTTGTTCTGTGGTTACATTGGTTTCTAGAGAACTATTGGAAATGATTTGATTTGACCCTCGATTTTCTTTTTTTGGATAAACGTTTGACTTTAAAGGACATGATCAATTATAGATTCGTACGCCCATTTTAATTGTTGTATAGGAATCGATGTGCTCTTTCCTCTGCGTTATTTGTTCCGTTCTGCTGGAACTCTTTTTTTTTTTTTTTGGGGGGGTTAGGGTTCGTGTGACAAATACGTAATGTAGCTTGAGTAGATAGTATTGATTTATCTTTCGGGGAAGAGACAAAAGGTTACTGCCAATTAATAAATTGGAACAACTTCTTAAGTGTGATCAATTTTCGAATTTTAAATTGAAATGATCTAATTCGAGCAAGTTTCGAATAAAAAAAAAAGGGAAATTTTGTTGGAATTAGGGAAACTTGATTTGCTAAAAAGTGTGTCGTGAGGGAATCCGCCATTTATGATTCTTTAATAGGAATAAAGTAGAAAAAATGGGTATGTTGCTGCCTTTTTTGGAAAGATTAAAAATCATTGAAATAATGTATAAACCCAATGATTCAAGGCAAAGATGTTTGGGAAAATATCTTTTTTCTAATTGTTTTGACACTAGATAAAGGATTAGAATGAGAAGTCCAAATATATTCTAAATGAGACAAAGAAAAAGGAGTTAGAATTGGATACGTGAACATACCTTCTGATTTCTCAAGCCATATGAGGAGAAAACTTTGTACATGTTTCTAGGAGGGTTCTAATTTATCTACATCTATCCTAATGAGCCGTTTATCAAATTGTTGCAATTGATATTCAATCCTGAAGAGAAGGAAAATATTTTTGGAAAGTGGGTTTCTATGATTTGATAAAGAAAATCACATGTATTTAAACTATATTTCTTTTGAAAAGATGCTCAACCTACAGGAACTATTTATGATAGTTTAAAGAAGGTGCAGATTTTTACAAAATTTCGTCTTAATTAAAGGAAAGTCAATTAATGAAATAAATAAAAAAAAATGAGAAGAGGGTGTGGGTCATTCGCATATCACTTTGCATAAGTTCTTGTTTCCACTATTCTCCCCCCCCCCTCTCCTTTCCTCTTTTGCTTTATTCATACTTTTTTATAATTATATTCTTTTCTAACTATTCATACTAATAATAGTGTATTGAATAAATATAATTCGATCGTGTAGAAATGAATGTATGTATCTTTCTTCCTTCTTAGGTTTTGTCTTTTCACTTTTTTCAAACTCAAAATAACAGTGTTGCATATTAGGATTACGAGAGCACTATTTCCGCCCTCCAAGGATAGCAAGCACAGGGACACTTGTTCCCGGCTAATTGAAAAAGACTATAATCACTGTAGAAAAACCGTGAACGACAATTAATTGGAGTATTATAATTTCCTTAATGGAGTTCTCCTTATTTAAACAATTGCGGATTTTTAAAAATAAGGGAAAATTGTATTCGGATATGCAATGATCATGACATTTAAGGGGAAACTTACATTTTCATTTAGAGGAAACCTCTCTTTTTCGATCAATATCTATATATAGAAAACGGGAGAAAAATAAATTAACTCAACTGCTAGTAATAGAAAAAAAAATGTATTAATATCAAACAATAAGAATTCGTTAAAGTTTGATGAATATGGTCACTCTAATAGAACTACATATGATGATTTAAGAAAAAAATAAACACAAAAATAAAAAGGGAAAAAGGCCTTAAAAACAACAAGCTCAAATCACAAAAATTGATTACTCATTATGCATAGTCAAAATTTCAAGGTTTAATTAATGTAAAAAGAATGATTGATTAACAAACATATCTAAAAAATTATAAAAGGATAGATGTCCTTAATATATAAAGGATCTAACATTATATTAAAAAAAAAATCCATTAATCAATCATTTCTTAAAGTTAATTACCATTTAAAACTTCGTAATGAGTATCCAATTCTTGTAATTTGATATCTTTGGTTATTGAAACCTTTTGTTCCTTTTTACTTAGTAGTTTTCTTTTTATTAGTTCTAGTAATAATCTATCAAATTCTGACAAATTTATTTTTAATATACAAAGTATATCGATATTCTAGTTAATTTATTTTCTGTAATTCTAAGATTTTATAGAAATTCAGCTAAAATAACGATTTCCTTTAAAAAAAAGAAGAAGATGAAAATACGCTAATACCCCCCATAATTCTCGTGCTAACAAGAATATAACAAAAGAGTCAATGGCAACAAAATGAAACCTTACAGCGGTAAAAAAAAAAAAATAATAATAATGGGAGTTTCGTGTAATTTCCCGTTAAATAAATTCAAATACGACCCACGCGTGTAGTAATTGGTTTCGTGTAGGGATAGCAAACGGGTCGTGCCTAACATGGGCCCCATGTGGGCCGGGAAGGGCCAGCCCGGCCCACAGTGTCGGTCCTTTTTTAAAATTTTCCATTCAATTTCTTTGCAAAATTTTCGGACCAAAAGGGTCCATCATGCCCCACAGAAGGCCCTTTGGGACCACGGACAGCAGTCCACCAACCACTCAATTAGTGGTTGTTGGGCTATATCGATCGGCAAACTCAACCAAAAAAAAAAAAAAAAAGAATCACCGGGTCGGCCCGTCCGCCAACCCTAGTTAGTACGACCACATCAGAGTGATTTTATTCTCGTAATCAAGCGATGCGAAATATTGTTTTTTTCAATATCATTTAACCACCATCAATCCTTACAAACAAAAAATGCGCGGCATCTTAGCCTAAGATAGCTCACATATATTGATGGCTTACCTAAAAGTAAAGTCCTATGTTAGAAGTTGGGACGGGACATCTGATGAGAATGACCTCGTTATTGCAATTATCTAAAGTGAAATGTCCCGGTATTTTCTGTTAGTGTAGATTTTCAACCTAATTCCTGGGGTTGAGTACATTGATAAACTACATGAACTGTTGGATCCCTTTGAGAATTTTTGGACTTTCGCCTGTTTAGTCCGTCGAAAATGACCAGTCAATGGAATACACTTTTTGGTCAACTAAAATATTCATGCATGAATTAGAAAAGTAAATTCCTAAATTTTAAAAGGTGAAATCACTTTTGGAATTTCTCCTCTCAAACTTTTTAATATGTTGTTTTATTTTTTAATTTTGTCTTTCTTTCTCCCTGAGCACCTGTGGCTGGTCACTAGTCGTTGCCAAGGCTCGGCGACCGGCTAAAGGAGAAGGAGAAATAAAAATAAAAATAAAAATAGAATAATTTAAAATTTTATTTTATTTTTGCTTGAGATAAAGTTATGAAATTGATTTTTTTTTCTCAAATGGGATCCAAACACCGAATAATGTTTTCAATCTCATATAATCAAATAAAGGAAAATTATCCATTTTTTTGAAAACTAATATATCAAAAAGTACTTTCCTTTGTTGCGAAATTTTCTTCCAAATAAACTCACTCTCAATATAAAGAAGCACATGTCTAACTTTACTCCCCCGATTATACAAGTTTTTGCCACATGCGGCCCAATGTCTTTCAGAGATTTTGGGCTCTAAGCCTAATCATCAAGATTCAAAACCCATTTTATCAACAAAAAAATCATTCCAAAATTCGATTAAAAAGAGTCATGTCAAATTAAAAAAAAAAAAATGGTTTGACCGAAAAACAGAGAAGAAGGTATCGAAAAACAAAATAGCAGACGTAAATAGCAGGCCCCCGCGTAACCCCACATTTTACCTTCCTTTCAATAATCACAGTTATTTTCAGCACATAAATCTCTGGAATCCGATAACATCTGTCTGTCTAATTAATTAAAATAAATCAATCTTCATATGAGCTTGAAAGAGTTTTCGAAACAAATACTTTATTTTTTATTTTATTTTTCTGTCATTGCCAAAGTGCCCACTTGCACAAACAATTCATTCATGTTTGGTTACCAAATGACTAATGTTCCGTTATCGAACATCGAATGTAATTGTTGTCAAATCACATCACTTTTTTTTTTTTTCGTGAATATCTATTTTCTAAACTAGATAACTTGATAATCGAAGTCTCAAAATTACTTTATGGTTTAAAATTGACAACGCGACATGTCCTTAGCTATTATAACAACTTCTTTTGTTAACTCGTGTGCAAAACCATAATTGATACGTATTTATTACATCAATTAGTTTTGGGAGAATGTAGCATGGTCATATTGATTTGAGATTTTCAATAACATTAACCCCTAAAATTAATACGTCACAAGAATCACTGTCAAAATTGGTATTGAATACTTTTCAAATTGGACTTTCTCCCCCCATTTTCTCCATCATAAGTGGCGTGGGCTGCCACTCCACATTTGGGCATGTCTCCACATATTATCAAACGACAAAAGAAAATTCGCAAAATTTGACGGGCGAAAATTCCCCCACACCCCTCAGAAAAAAAAAAAAAAGCCTCAAAATATTACGTGCATGCCCTCAAATACTATAGCAACTTGTTTGTAAAATCATGGTTAATACTTGTTTATTACAGCAAATAGTATGGGATGAATACAGCACGATTGTACTGGTTTGAGATTTTCCGTAATATTAATCCCTAAAATTAATACGCGACAAGAATTGTTGTTAAAATTGGAATTGTATAGCTTTCAAATTGGACTTGGTCTCCCATTTTCTCCATCATAACCGGCGTGGGCTGCCACTCCACATTTAGGCAAGTCTCCACATCTTATCAAACGACAAAAAAATTCACCAAATTTCACGGAGGAAAATTCCAAAAAAAAGAAGAAAAACCTCAAAAAAGGAGTTAGTTCCCAAAATCAAATGCCCTCCATGGGCAATAACGGAAAATTGCGGGGGCTCCCTAGCAAAATTAAAATAAAAGTTTCCTCGACGTCGTCCCCACGTCGTGTGGGACTTATATTAAAGGGCGCCCACCCACGTGGCACGTGGCTATGTCCAAAGATCTTTTTTATTTTTGGGGACCAACCCCCCAAAATTCAAAATAAATTATAATCCAAGCCCTCGATTCAAATATCGAAATAAATGATAACAATCAAGGCCCTCGAATGCAAATATCAAATAATTTCCACGCGCATGTGTACAACACCAGCACCCCCCCACGTCCCAATTCCCGCCGTATATACCGGCGGTCAGCGTCGCGTACGGAGAACGCATTAGAAAATTCCACGTCAGCCCTATGCTTAAATTTGCCCACGTGGCACCTCACATGTCGGTACCTCATTATTCCTGCGTGCCCCAGGCCCCGCACATGGCTACATGACACCATGTCATGCTACCGAAAAAAGAAAGAAAGAGAAAACGTTTTTAATAATTTTAAATTCGGGTAGATCGAAACTTGAGCTCTTAGAATAATACGTATCGTGACTCGTCACCGTCGAAATATTTTATAATTTTTAAATTATTATTCTTTTTTCTATTTTGCTTTTTTGGTGGGGGGTAACTGTAAGCAGGAAATGGAAATGATTAGAGGTGCTTAATAAATTAATCGATTTGATAATGACCCCAATTTGAAGAACATGAAGGACGCTGACAATCCAACTAGGTCGCGCCAGCGACTTTGTCTAGAACCACATGAGGTTGCACCCCTCGTGGTAAACACTTTTCGATAATTTTTGCGGAAAAAAAAAACAATTTGAGGAAGTTTGTTGTGCAGAGATGGGATCATGATGATGATGATGATTAAAGAAATCCACGATTCATGAGAGGGACCTAGAAGTTTCGTGGTGAGTTGCCATGTGATCATGGATGTTCTTACTATATATTAAGTACTGTTATCTTTACTATTTCTCTTTTCGAGATTTGTTTTTCGAGTGCAAATTGGTAATCAAGTTAAATCATTGCGCCATTGAGAACAAGTCTCTATACAACAACCTCTACCCTTGGTCTCTTTGTCTTTGTCTCTTTCTCCAGCTCGTACCATGAAGGCTGCCCGAAATTGATCATGAGATTTATCCTTCTAGATATTCACAAAAAATCAAATACACATTTGGAGTAAGCTGCCAATAATATCTGTTGGGAGCGCATAATAGAGGCCTGATACTAGCTCTCATCAAATTTGCCATTGTCCTTTTATCAGTGATGTTAAAGGCAATGAATGACGCCCAAGACTTGTCGATCTAATAATTCACAATCTTTTTCTTGATTGAATCTCATTTCTCTTCTAATAGAGGTTGATGTATGTTTTTTTTTTTTTTTATACGTTGATTTTTTTATATGCATCTTCCATAAGCCAAAATTCTCATCGTTGAACCAATCGATTTGTACCTTTCTTTTATCCATCTTCATCTCTGCCACCATGTTGCCAAACCATGCTTCGATATTAGTTGCTAAGAACACAATACGAAAAAGAGGGACAAACTCAAAGAAGAAGATACATGAATTTTTACATGGAAACCCTATCAAAATTCAAAAAAAAAAAAAAAAAGAATGCTGCCGCATTAGGCAATATCTTTACTATCGACATCACTATCAATGTGAAAGTTTCGAGTTACAATTACAAGAAAGATTGCCTCGATGTACAATAGGACTTTAACGATGCTATTTTCGTTTATCAAACTCCATAGCTTCATCCGTTTGACCGTTACTTTCCTTCTCATAATGCATCTCTGTGATATGGTATCTCGAGGCCTTCATTTTCCCTATCGGAACTAACTTGGAACAATTCTTCCACATCTTCTCTTTGATCGGGGCCTCACCCAATTTCTCCCGAACACCTTCACCTTATGCAGTCCTCTAATTTCCCGACCGCCCACACGGCCAAGTAATTTTGTGCAGATTCTGATTTTCATCGGTCATCCAGAGTTTTACCTCACCATATTGTCATTCTTGTTGAATTTTTAGTAATCAAAATCACATTGATCAATGTGAGCAAAAAGAAAATTTTCAAAATTTAAATTCCGTTCATTTCACAAAAAAATGTATCGTTTCTAGAAAATGTTTTTCAGAAAGTCATTTTCTAGGAAAATGGCCATATTTTTTGGTGTTTAGCTGAAATCTGAAAATGAAGTAAGAAATATTTTCCGCTATTTTCCTATGCCATTATATTTTTATTTATTTTAAAATCAATTTTAAAATTATTTTTTATTTTTATTCTTTTTTTGGTAAAGATTTTTTTTTTAATTCTGTTCTCTCTTCTTTTTCTTCTTTTTCCTTAGTTGATCGCCGGCCACTGCGATGGCTAGCGACCGATGCCAAGCTCTAGCCTTGCTAAATTGTGGCAAGACTCGAGCTCACCAACCGACTGAGGAAGAAGAACAAGAAAAAGAAAGAACATGGAAAAAAAATAAAATAAGAATATTTTTTTAATATAAGCTTGATTTAAAAAATAAATAAAAAATAAAAGGAAAACTTATTTTGTGAAAAAAAAAATGAAGTGAAAGAAGATATAGAAAATGTTTTTCTCAACTTGAAAATTGGAAAACATTTTTTCTTATTTTAGAAGATTTTTTTTCCAATTGATGGAGAATTTGCCCCCAAATCAATTTGTTTTCCATAATGGAGTACTAGAAAATTTTAAATTTTATTTAAAAAAATATTTTTGATGAAATAAACGGAGCTTTAAGATGATTTTTATGGTTTCGATAGAAAGAGAAATTTAGTCCATATGAGCATTCCGTTTTCATCTGGTAGTCCCTCCCGTTCCGTTAATCATCACGATGCGGGATATATATCCGAAGCAGTGGACAAGCTAAAGTCAAAATCGAACGATGATCGTGGGTCCCACGGGAAAGGTCAAAAAACGGAGAAGCGGGCCCCACGACACGACTCCCACGTAAATGTCAACGTCCGAAAACGACGAGAAACCGTTGGAGCCCAAAAAGACGTGGGCGGTAACCCGCGCGGTTCCACCACGGACCCGTGCCCAGCTCTCCCGGTCAAACTCCCCGTAGCCGGTTAACGAGTGGAGGTGCGTCGTGGGGGCGCGTTTTGTCACCTGCTGCTCCCGGTCAACCTGTCGGCACGGATCGAGTGTCGGCACCGACACGCCAGACCTAACTCCCGGTTGATCTCCTAGCCTGATTTTTCCATAGCCACGAAATAGAAAAACCAAAAACTAGTCGCTATCGATTTTTTTTTTCGGAACTTTGGCTGAAAAGTTAATATTATTTTCTGAAATTTTTAAATAATTTGTTAGACTCCGTTTATACATGTGTGTGTGTAATGTTTGAGGTGTTCAATTGCTCCAAATTCAATAAAAATATGAAGGATTTAATTCGAGTATTCACGAGTGTACATTGCAATTCGAAAATTTACTAAAAATGGGGCAAACAACTATGAATATTCCAAACCATGTACCTTTTCTTGTAGGTGATAATTATTATTCTGTTCCGGTCGTTATGGATATTTTCTATGATATGATGGAATGAAAAGATAGAGAACAATAATAGACCGGTTCTTATGTTAGCATATTTGCATTAGAAATGTTCATTCATTCTCTTATATGCATAATCATTGCTGCTTCCATGTATTTTGGCCGATATCCTGGAGGACCTAGCCTCGAGAGTGAAGAGGGGAGTTTTCTCCTTCATATATGATTGGAAAATCCCGATCGGTTGCTATTTTATAAAGCACGGCTATCGGCAGATCGAACATTACTCAAAGCATCCTTGAGAGCGAATTCAAACATTAACGATGCATCGATTGATAGCTCAATTTAGGTTCTCTCGCCATTGGAGACGAGAGATTCGAGCGTCTGATCACTCCGCTAATCCAATTTCAAGGGCGATTAGGATTCGGGGCGGAAGGAATAAGGTGAAACCGCGTCGGACGGTCACTGGCGGCGGGGCCGGAGGTATATTGCTTTCAGTTTTCGTAGGCCAGAGGTACTTTGATCTGACATCACATGCGCGGACGCACGCCACTACAAAAGGGACAGATGCTGTTCATCTCTGCCGATGCTGCTGCAACTGGCAAACATTGACCGCTTAGCCTTCACGCTTCTCCATGTTCTTCCCCTTTATCTTGCTTTAGACTAGCATGTCTATGAAATTCTTTCGTAGGCGAAAGGCGAGGGAAGGAGCAGGGCTGCCGACTAGAATGACCAATTCTCTGAGCATTTTCCCGAAAGTTCTCCCACCCCGATAATTAGATGTTGGATTTGAGCTATAATATTTCAGATTTTAGACAATCGCCAATTGACTTCTTTTGAGGGTCAATTAACCTTGTCAGGTTAGGTTGATCTCTATGCTTCGACAGAGTTTTGTGTCACAGAGAAATACTAGATATTCCGAGAAGCGTACGGGCGACGAACAAAGAATCCACATCAAAGGTTTATAATTAGAAATTAAGTGCTGAAAAGCTTAGTTTTCAATATTTAATGCAGTTATCAAACATAGCCGAGTCTTCTCCAGCCTATAGATTTTTTATTAGTAAATCACACTAACAATTACATTTTCTATTAGTTAAAGGGTGAGAGTGAGGATTGACGCTAATGACTCCCTTTGTGTTAATCATAAAGGTCTCACGCTCTTATCAAAATGTTCGGTTTGAATTATAACTACTCTACACTATTCATAATCTGAAGATCAAATTTGGTGAGGTGGTTATTGTAGCACCATCAAAATGTCAACACTCATGAAGTTTCTCCACATGAAGTATATTGTAATTAAGTAAAGTAGCACAAGTAATTCATAGATTTGAACACAATGCAAATCGAACTTACGAACTCATCAAATAAAAGTAATATATTTACACTATATCCGCCATATTGGTGGTCACACTAGCAATTACATGAAAGAGTTGTAAACTCCAAATTCCAACAGGAACTATAAGAGGTAATTTGATTTTTCTTTTCAAGTACATGATTATCTGCTTTGACCATCTGATTATTAGTCATTTTAAGATTAACGGTGTCAATTTATTGTGCTTTAGGTGTCATTATTCGACGTCGAAGCCCTCCAAGGAGGCTAAAGATATTAAGCTACCATTAACCCTTGTCAGGTACGCTTGGATTAATTTGGTGAATCCATTAATCTCAATGGGATTTAAAATTTATAATAATTATTTTGAAACCTATACACGTCTAGGCGAATAAGCCATTACTTTAAGGGTACATTTGATAGGAAGGATAAATGTCAATTATCCATTAATCTTGTGCATGGTTCTAGTCAAGACAAAAAAGTGTTGGATATATTAAGGATGTAGTCCAGACAAAAATATCTCATTACGGAAAATGGGATAAGGTGGCTAGCATTTCTTATATTCATGATATTAAATATATTTTTTCTCGAATAACAAGTTTCTTAATTAATAAAATAAAAAAATATTTTAAATATAGATAATATTTGAATTCTAAAATAAAAGAAGAAAATTTAGCATGACAACAATTTTCGATTTTATTTATTCCTATTTTTGTTAATATAATTGAATTTATTTCTATCATACAATGCATATTCTATATATTTTTAGTATTTACATTTATTATTTATTTCAGGTATAATAGCACTTTGGGTATATTAGTATAATTTATTGTTTAATAAGATTTTTATTAAGGAATGGTGGAAGGGAATAAAAAGGAAATTAAAAAGGGAAAAGTACTAAAAATGTAATTAAAAATGAAGTAGAAGAACCCAAATTTTAAATGAATGAATTCAAACTTAAGAAGTGTCTTTCTAACTCCAAAAAAATGAGGGTGATGAGATTTTTAAAAATACTTTGCCATTTTAGTCTCTTTCTCTTTTGTATCTCTGGCTTGTACTGAAATTTCACAACTTCCTTGTAACTTTTTGGTTCACGTCAAAGCTCCACGAAAACGGTGAGAGAATCAAACCTCATTCTCCTCGTAATTCTCTGATTCCCATAAAATTCCATGGAAGGGACAAGATAAGTGAATGTTCTTCTCCTCCATAACTCTATTGTTCACGTTGAAATTTCAAGAAAGTGACGAGAAAATTGAAGAACTATACTCTTTGAAATCGCAAAGGTGAATGGCGATGCTTTCTCTTTTACTAGATGAGGTCTTCACTAGCTAATCTACTTCGTTGATGCTACCGCAACCCAATTTCATCTTTTTTCAATAGGCTCTAGAATGCTAGAATGAGCTCCTTTGTTGTTTAAGATTTAAGTGGTATAATAATCTGAATTGATTGATAGAAGTTTATCTCTACTTGTGCATTTGTAATTTCTTTATTAGTAAATTGTGAGAGATTCTTACCAATTTCGTTTGTGCATTTTCATGTTCATTTCCACTGATAAAATATGAAAATACTCGGCTTTATTACTGCGATTTACCAAATAGAATATATCATAAATTCTTGAATTTCATATCCTATCATATATAGAGAATCTTGATTGGAAATTCAGACAACCAAACATAGCTTAAGTGGTTGTTCAGTATACTTCCTACGCAACAACTTTTTCTATTGTGTGCATAAAATGTAACTATTTTGTCTGACAAATTGGATTGTGAAAATATGCATTGTAAATTTTGTAAGGTATCTTACCTCTGCGACATATTCACAATTGTAACAATTTATTACAGCTCTCAAAAAGCGGTCTACTATATTTTTCAGTACAATAAATCCTAAAAATTCTCCCTGTCTGGGAGCCGCCCATAATATTAAGAAGGACGATAAGAAAGCATATGGTGATGATAACGCAACACAAATAAAAGGTCGTAAACATTTTACTATGTTAAAAAGTTGTTCACATTCGAATTTTTATGGATTCTACGCGTTTTGTAATGCATTAATTTGCTCAACAACATGGAATCGGATTCCATAGAAACTTCTGTATTTGACAAAGCTAATATGTACGATGGTAAGTTCTGAAAAATAAAAAATGAAAAATAAAAATTAATGCTTCTAATATGCATAATAATACCCACTTAATTTTTTCTAAATAGAAAACATGTACTTTATGTAGAAAGAGAAAAAAAAATTAAAAAAAAAAGAAAGAATTTGACGATGTAGTAACGGCGAGTCTGTTCACAACGAATAGGATTTGAGGCTTAAACGGAACATTCCGACGGACGAGGCACGAAACTGCCGTTATAATGGTCAAGGGCGGGCGGGGGAAGTCGCCGATGGGGGCGATCTTCCCGGTCCGTCCATCCCGTGTAAAGGCACCACCGACAGAGAGAAAGAATCGGGACAAAAAGTGGGGGAGGGGGCGGGGGCCACGTGACCTCCGCTCTCGCCCTTTCCCTCTCCAGTCCACTGGCTTTGCGCATCCACCAAAAGCATCGTACGGGTGGATCCAGCTGGTGATTCCCACCCCACCCCCCCCCCCCCAACCTTTTGTGGGCCCCGCGAGTAAGATCTTGCCCTCTGCCACGTCACGCCACCGCGGTGGTGTGCGACCGACGATTATTATTATTATTATTATTATTATTGTTTTTTCTTTTGGGGGGGTGGGGTAGGGGACATCGTACGACGTGGCTTTCGTCTCGCGCACGTCGCACGTGCGCGTCCTCACCGCGCGTCTTGCCGAGTGGCGACCCTAGAGTTATGGCAATGCACCGTAATTTGCAACCCATCGGTAGAGGGATATTATTGCTCTAGCATGGCCCCGTCGTTTTATTTATTTATTTATTTTAGATACTCGAGCAGTGTGAGCGTAGAAGTCCGGCTACATAGAGATCAATGGAACAATCTTATGAGTAGGGATAAGCGTGGTTTCAAAGTAAAAATCGGAAACCGAACTAATAAGAATCTATTCGGTTCCGAAACATGCATGATAGATTTTAAAAATTTCCAAAAATTGAGGAATTTCTGAGTTTTGGGTGGATGGAATTTGGAATATGAAACAATACTTGTGTTTTTTTTTCTTTTTTTTGTTCCATGTCTTTGTGTAGCTTTGTGTTATTCTACAATGTATGCAAAACATAAAACTACTAGTCTGAACTTTCATTTCCGTCATATCTATGATCAAAACTATTGTGTTAATATTTTATATTTATTGTGTCTAAATATGAGTTTATAGCAGCAAATAGTGGACGTTGTAGTTGATAATTTATTACAGTCGTTTAATTAAGAGTATATGTAAAATTTGGATGAATCTTAGAATCTTTGACAGGGTAACTTTTCAATTCCAAAAATTGAGGATTCAATCAAATGATTTTATATTATACTACTAGATTTTTTTGGTCCCGACTACTAAACACGACATAAAAGTAGTATATAGGCAATCTCATTGTCAAGAATGCATTGCCCTCTTTCGATGTTTCCACTCGGGGGGGGGGGGGTGCTGCCCCTCACTAGGGGTACAATTTCTTTATGTATAATTCACGAAATATGTAAACAACAAAACACGAATATCACAAGTCAAATTATATAACCCTGGCACAAAAATCGCTCATTAAAGAAATATGTACTGCCCATAAATGTTGGCGAAACAAAAAACCCATAAAAGTAAAAAATGAAAGCTAACCCTAAGCACAAAAAATAAATCCGAACATCATATAATAAACATATGAGCTTAATTATTGGAAAAATTGCATTCACAAAGTAATGCAATCAAATCCAAATAATTGTATAATCAATTCCTAAAATTTTTATAATAGTGCAATGAAATTCTCAATTTTTTTAATTTGTGCGACCGATTCCTAAAGATTTGCAAAACGGTGCAATCAAATCTCAAACCTATAGTGGAAAGTGCTATTTACGATACCATGTGGGGCGGTCTTTACTGAAAAACTTGATTGCACAAAATTTAAAATTAAGGACTTAATTGCTGAATTAAAAAAGTTTAAGGACTTAATTCTTAGTCATTGTTATGCCTCTTCTAGATTAGTATAAGTCAAAACCACATTTTGATGTATCTTTCGCAGCCCGATCGCTGAAATGATATATTAACCCCGAGTAATTGGGATGATGAGATGCTTAGTCAACTGAGACATATAATTTTTTTATAATATATGATTAAGGGTCAAATTAAATCCGTGTCTCAAGGGATTTGCTAGTAATAGTAGGAGCAATGACTTAAGCTATGGTGCATTATTGAACGGAATTAAAACACTGAATTAGCGTAAAAATAATTCATTAGCGAGAAGGCCCATGTGCTTGGCGGCCTCTGGTACAAGTGCTTGTTGCTCAGATACTCCCCCAGCACAAACAGCACATAACTTTTAAAATGGCCAAAAAAAAATTGTTCGGATGCAAGCGTGAGCATTCTCATGAAACATAGCCTTATGTACGAATAATATTTTATCAAGCCGTCGCATGATGCAATAGCTGAAATTTGCGAATAAAGCTAGGTGCAATCAATTTATCAATGACATGGCAATGCCCGTCGCAGCTAACATGGTGGTAGCGAGGTCAAAGTTAGGAGAGAAAAATGATAATCGTGATCTTTGAATGATGAGTGAAAGTGGACACGAGATTCATATTCACTTAGGGGAGCGGCCCTTTGATCCATATTGATATTTAGTTTTACTCATGAACTTCTTTACTACAAGATATTATCATCATGGGATCGATAGTAAGTGAAGGGACTAGTTACCAAGATCAGATTAGTTCCATTCTTTAACTTGTGCTTCTTGCGTTGTGGAATTGGCTCCAGAACGTGTGTGCTACGTGGCCAGCGGATTCTACACGATGAAATGCACCCCACCGACGAAGATGACATTCTCATCGTGCTGCTCCCAGCTTCATGAGAAGACAAACGCCCCAAGCCTTACGAGAAGTCTTTGTTTTTATCTACCAGTGAGATGGAGAAAGTACTTGACAGCAAACACTCCAAGTACATTGAAAGAGCGGGCGACGACAATGTCAACGTGCTTAAAGTGCTGAAAGAGAGGAGCTTTGCGATTGCGACTTCCAATTTTTTCCACGACTAGCTGTGATTTACTAATACCGTCGGTGTTTCCGGTACCACCGAAGTCCCACGTTTAGTACAAGCTAATGATTACGGAAAAAAAGAGGTGCAGCTTGACTGTGGAAGAAAATAAAAAGAAATAACTTTCTACGGGCAGGAGTATTGCAAGAATTAACTCCTGTTGAACGTGTCCAATATGAATAAGAGGACAACGACGGTACCTTAACATCTGAATCACGGTGAGGGGACATGTCAGCGAAGCGTCACAATGAATGGCGGTCTCATAAATAGTTTGTGTTAGTGGGTTGTTGTTGCTCGTGGACTCTTATCGACTTCTAGTTATTGTCATCGTAGTCTTCTCGAATTAATAATAAATGTCCCATCAAATGTGCTAAAAAGATGTTTAATCAAAAAAAGGTAAAATAACTTTTAGAATATGGATGAGTCTATAAATGTTGTGAATGGCCCTTTGTTAATTTTGGATAAAAAAGTACGTGAAAAGAAATTGAGAAGTATGACATTGAGAACAATTGTTGCCGGTGATATGAAAAATAGGAAAGTAGAGATAAAGTATAAATTTGCGAGAAACTTGATCTTTTTGATTGATTGGGGATCTTTTATAAAGAGTACAATGTGAGTTTTTATAGCCCATTATCACTACATGTTGTATTAGAGACCCTTGCTAGTGTCGGCCCTCGGCAAGAATTGAGTGAGCACCGTGATTTGGGGAAGGCTACAACTGTGAAGGGTTGTCAGCCCTTGGCCAAGGCCCAACGACTCTCGTCGACCATTTCCTCATCATTGCCACCGAGTTCCAATTTTTTTTTTTAGTTTAGTTTTTTTATTATTTAATTTAAGTAAAATTTGTTTAAAAAACAAATTTGGACTAAAACAACGTCATTTTTGCTATGTTATTACCTTGTAGGAGAGAGAAAATATATTTAATAAAAGCCACGTCATCATTTTTCATCAGTTAAGTTGGACTTACTTAACCTAAAGACTTGATTGCATGTTTTGCAAATTTTATAACATAATTCACTTTTATGACAAATTTTAGGTCTTATAGTGCACTTAACCCAAAAGTGCAACACCGTGATCATTTTTGCTAGTGATATAAAATACAAGATAAAGGATAGTAGAGATAAAATCTAAATTTGCGAGAACATTGATTTTATTGATTGATTGGGATATTTTATATAGAGTACTACGGTATTCATAGCCCATTATCGACGGTTACAAACAACAGTTTTTGAATTCAAATAAGCAAACAACTTCTTAGTTTTATTTGCAATTACGAAAAAGCCCACGTAACATTTATATTAAAGAAGTTATTTAACAACACTTATTCATAAGAAATTACAAGAATCCTAAATTAATGGCAATAAACATCACCACCCTACTACTGCATTTTTGCGTTAATTGTCTATTGTCGATGACTTTATCAATCAACTTCCTAAGCCTTGATGAAGGCTCTCGTTGATAACTTTTAGGATGTTGTCAAATTACTTTTTTGGCGAATTGTTGATTCCATTCCTGTTGTTGATTGTTTTGTTTCTTATTGACTAAACTCTACTCTCATCGATTGAGTCTAATACTTTTCAATGATAACCGAAAGATGATATTTTTTGGTGTTAACATATGTTAAAAGACTATTATCGAGGTTCCATCTTCCCGAAAAATCAGTTGACCTCGTTGAGGAGCGTCGGTTGATTTGAGGACCACTAGTCCATAGAATTCTCAATTATTTTATATTTGGGTTGTTGCTGGGCTTCCTTTCCTCCCTATGATAGATCCCCTACTCTCAAGTCAACTTGGAAATTCAAACACTGTCGTGTTCGTTCTTTGAACACGTACGAGTAGTGCTTCTGTCCCGACGTTTGGTGTTGCAACACCATGTTTTGCTTGAAACCCAGCGATTTTCAAACACGGTAATAACTTTAAGGGATTTATTCGATAGACGAGAGCGGGGCGATTTGTGTACATTCTCAAAAATTGAAAGCCGAAAAATTCAAGTATCTTGTATATAAAAGGAAGAGAGAAAATTCATGATGATTGTTATCAGATTATGTACTTTCGAGCATCTATTTCAATCGGAATGGGGGTTCTGCGTTTACCTCCAAGTACACATTGCAGAAGCACCAAAATAATAATTTATTTATTCATTTCTTTATTGGCCCCGTATCGTTGAAGGGAAGAAAATGAAAGTCAATCATAGCTCTGAAATACACCGTCCATGTATCTCTACATGTCAATCGAGTAGGTGGTCAGTGGCTTATTGTTTATGTATCTCCTTTGGAAATCGTGGCTCGAGTTGACGGTATGCCGCGGAAACCAGGGTCCAAGGCAACGCCACGAGCCCAGAAAAAAGGGGCAAGAAAGAAAGAAATCGTATGACTTTATGTCACGAAATTAATATATAGGACAAGGTGGGTCATGTCCATGATGCTGAGATACAATTCACCAGTTTGTTTAGTGCACCGATTTCTTTTTTTTCTTTTTTTTTTTAAGAATGTACGTGAATTTGTATACTTTGACCCGCACTTTGGTAGTGGATGAAAGATGAAACATTTAGAACCTATGTCATGATGGCAAATCAGACGTTGCTTCATACATGCTGCCCACGAAGCTTACATATGCAACCAAACAATATCTTAACTCTCTGGAAAGGGAGGGGAAAAACAAACAATATTTCAAAACCTTTTTCTTTGCCCTAGCGTTACTTTTGAATGGGAAAGTCTCTTGGAATGAAGAAATGCAAAGAGTGCATCTCAAGTCAGCTAGAAAAAGAAAAGATTGTTGAAGCTTTTGGCCCTTTGTGTGTGGGGGGGCTGTTGACAGAAAGAGAGAGAGGGAGAGTACTTTGGAAGATATAGTGATGCAAAGAGTAGGTCTCAAGCTAGGTTAGAAGGAGGGGGCAGAAGGAAAAATAGCAGGGGGAGATTGGTGGTGTGCTTGCTCCATCATGTCTACACGGTTGAAGCCAATCTATGATCTGCTGCAGCTGTACAGTCACTTCGTTTCAAAGCTATGCTACTTTTGGTGGCGCACCAAGAAAATATCTCTTCACAAGAAATCAATGAAATCCTAAGCAATGCTCACTTATTTTCAAGCATTAAATAGATGTCATATGTGGTTGAGGTCAAGGCTATCTAATTAAGGGTAATTCATTCAAATTCTTAAAAAAAAAAAATCTCCTTAAATTTGTCATTTCCGCATTATTTAGGAATAGTTCGAAGGCAGACAAATTGATTGCAAAATTTTCTGTTTACATCACCATGTACATAAATGCCCTACGAAGGACCAATTCTGGACAATGGAATCAACATCATAAACATCGTATGTCTGCGAATCTTCTCTAAATTGGTAGATATAGTTCATATATAGCATAAGTACCCAATTTATATGCAAGATTGAAGTTTAAGAATGTCGATATAATATATATATATATATATAGAGAGAGAGAGAGAGAGAGAGAGAGAGAGAGAGAGTTCCTCGCAATTAGATGTCTATCTTTTTTTTCATGATTATGTTGATATGTAAAAATTTTCAATTTATCTAAGCGAAGAAGGAGATTTTTATGATAGTATATGTAATGCATTTTTAACTAATTCATGTATATACATTTGTAAATAATATATATCAAGCTGCACTCTAGCCGTGTTTGAACCCCCCCCCCCCCCCCCCCCCCAAAAAAAAAAAAAGAAGGAAAATTCAAAGACTTTCTCATACGGTTCCGTCCATTTATAAAATCATGAGTTTCGCAACATCTACTTTTGCGTATGTTTCGATTTTGAAGCTTCCATCATCTCTATTAGTTCTGCAACAAAGTTTGGGCTCAAATTCAATACAGGAATTTACTTAATACTCGACGTAATCTCTCTAGGGAAACCTCTTACATTTAACTTCTTCATCCTTTGGCACGACGTTTTATATAAACATAAGCGGAAACTGCAAACTTTATGCAGCTGAACATATTATACAAAGCTCCAGTATTATCTTCTTCTTTTTTTTCCTCAAAACACGAATTACCGTAGCATCCAATAAAAGTACAAAAGAATTTCGATGCATGGCGCCCCCGGGATTTTCTTTTCTCCAGAGTCCGGACTGGACGACGAAACAAGCACGTGAATCGTAGCAATTGCAAAAACCAGGAGACCAGGCTGTGCAGATGAATGTGTTCGTTACCAATGTCGATCTTATCTCTTCATTTTCGCCTTTAATACCTTTTTAAAAGACTTCATGGACTGCCTGCAACAGGGTATTTATGTACATGGCCACGTATTTTATCCCAATACTTTACTGAAAGAAAGGCAGCATTCGTTGCCTCAGGCATGTGCTCTCTCCAGTCCCTGCCAATCCCGCTCACTGTTCATGCACCACCCCACGCAGAAAACAACATCGGTTCCATTCCCTGTTTTGCATCGAGGATCATGGCGACGAACAGATCGAAAATGCTCCACCCTTTCTTCCCCACCATCACATGTCCGGCTGCAATTCTGATGTTCTTCTGTGGCTAAACGTGGAGCCTGTGTTTTATATTTTCTTTGTGCTGATTCTTGTTTTGCCTGCCTAGGGTTTTGTCGTGTTTTTTTGGGACGATAACGAAGGTTTTTCCCCCCTCTCTCTTTGCCTCTGCTAAATGCCAATCGATTTCCACTGCAAGAGGACAGGGAGGAGCACCTTCCTCGTGAACAGTTCCATCAATTTCTTTTGGGTACTCTCTCGCATGATTGGTGACGTTTGTTACTAGCAACCGACACCATGCTGTGCCCTCGATGCATTTCGCTTTCGTCCACCGATATTTGATTCGACTCGGCTCTGAAGGTGGTGTAATCTGAATTGCGGAAGCCCGAATTCGATGTGACCCCATGTAATAAAAAATGTTTGATTGATGCCTTCCTATAATTTATCATGAAATAGGTTATTAAGCATGTATTGCCCAACTGAACTTGAATGCCGTCGTACTTTGGCATTATCCTGTACTGGTAATACGTCCATCATGTATAATAACTTCTTGAACAAGATAAACTTAAGAAATTATAATGCTAAAAATTGGAGATGACATATTTCACCGTTCTGGACGGTCCACTTGAATTTTCATCCGCTTCTTAATAGAAAAGACGCGTTTTACTCAATTTTCTCGCAGCTTACTCATCTAGGATGAAAGTTCACGTCGTCCCTAGAGAAGAAGAGGAGAGAGAGAGAACTCTCTCTTATGAGAAAAAATCTAATTAACCTTTAAGTTAGGAAGGTTCCTTTTGCAGATTTTGGGTAAAACCATCTTGAATCCCCAAAATCTCAGGGAAGTAAGGATTTGCCAAAACCCATGTGAAAACGCCTTTTGGAGCCACACCGCGTGCAATGATCCTCACGCCCCCGTTGAGATGTGGACACATCTATTCTTGCTGTTTAAAGAACTCCCTTGCCCAATTTGAGCATCTAATGCTTTGGGATTAAGAAAGACCTCCAATGTGGATGCAAGGAAAGTGAAGGGGCGAGGCAAATTCGTAGGATAGCCCACGTAAATCCTCCAATTGAAAACTTTTCCTTTCCTAGGTTCATGTCCTCTTTCCTTACTGTGGAAACGTGCCTCCATGCTTTCAAATTTAGACTTCACCCCCTTTTTTTTACCATTTTTCCTAAGGTTATAGAAACAAATCCATTCCTTGATGACACACGGATAAGGCCAACCATCTTCATTTGCAAGCTCTTTATGAAGTTACCTGTGAATTCCTATTTGGAGCTCTTAATCCTGTCTATCATTTGGTTTTCGCACCGATTTTGGAAAGTAATCCATCTTAAGATGTAGAAATTCAATATAAAACGACCATATCAGGATGAACAAGGGCTTGCTCTCTCCATAACTCTCGAACCCTACTCACCTTACGAGAGACCGCCGCTCGTTCCATCTTGCAGGGCTCAAGCTACCTAATCGGTTTTTGGTACATCGAGAGGTCAGTACTCGAACGGCCAAATACCTTTTCATGCTTTTCTGTGGGACATGATGATTCTCCTAACCTTTTGTCGAAGTTTCTTAATCTAATTGTCTGTGATTCGAGAATGACATTCAAATCACATCACATATGATTGGGATTGTTCTGTATTCCCCCGAATTTGCCAATTCTAATAAGCATGTCGACGAGATTGATCGGCTGTCAGAATGATAGCTCCTCTTGCGTTATTATTTGACATCGGATGTCGGCGATAAATCGGTATCAAATATGTTGCAAGTTCATTGTAATTTAGTTGAAGAAAGAGTCCGGCTCGAATGATTTTCTTTTTCGTTTTTTTTTTTGCTATTTTTTTGTCTGCCTTTTTCTTTTTGCCATATAATATATATATATATATATATATATATATATATAAATATAATATTAGCGTAGATTTTTCATTTGTGGGGAGCTCCTGTTGGCGAAAAAGACTGATAGGCCTGGCTGTAATTTTGACCGAGATTGATACGCGCTTTACATGGTAGCGAAGCAACTGGCAACTGACTTTTTGATTTCCAGAAGCTAATTTTATCTCGATTTTCCCCAAAAAAAAAATTCCATCTTTTTTTCGTTTTCTCTCTCTTCGTTCGCGAGAGAGAGAGAGAGAGAGATAGACTGTCGGAAACAACGGCGGTTAATCCTGACAAACCCCGAGAATGTGAAATTTAGAAAGAGTCTCGGCTTCTCTCTCTCTCTCTCCTCTCTCTCTCTCTATATGTATCTCTCTCTGCATGTGCGTGTATATAAGCCACAGGCTCTCACCCACGGCATTGTCTCTCGCTGTTCCGTTTTCTTGTTCCTTCTTCTTCTTCTTCTTCCTGTTGTTGTTTCTACAGTGTCCCCCCGAAGAACCCAAAAGCACTCCAAAGGTTTGGAGCCATTGAAGTTTACTGATCCATTTCAAGAACTGAATTTGGCGAAGGGAAAAAGTAAGCCAATTCCGGCACTCTGTTTTTCTCGTTTTCCCCTCCTCTGTTTCTTGTCTCTCTGTCTCTCTCTCTGTCTCTGTCTCTGCTCTTCCATATCTGGTGGGTGGCAAGAAAGAGGGGAGAGAAACCGTCGGCTGCGAAACGAAATGCGTGACGAGAATTAAACCGAGGAAGAAGGAAAGGAACCGTTACAGAGTCCCTCGCGGTGCGCAGGACATTTATGATCTCAAGCTCTCGCCCTTTTTTTATATGTTGTCGCTGCTCTTTCTGGGTGAAATTTATCGTGAGGACGTCGCTGTTTCCATCGATATGGCCTTAAGATTATGGGAAATCCGCGTTGCTATTTCCAGAATTGATCTCCAAAAGCACCGCAGACGATATGGTGGCGTTGGCATTGTCCTCTGAGTAATTCTTGTGAATATTTCCGTTCTTTTCGAAACATATTGTATTTGACCAAGTTTTCATTTTTAGAACGGTGGGATGCTGTGGGGTCCTGGTAATGAGAGAGAAAGAGAGAGAGTAGAAAGACAGCTAGCAATGAAGCAAGATTGCTCACCTAACATATTTACCCCACATTACCACCACTCTCTCCCCCTCTCCCTCCCTCCTTTTTTAAGCCTCTGTTTCTTTCCTCCCTCCCCTTTCAATCATCTCTCTCTCTCTCTCTCTCTCTCTCTCTCTCTCATTCTTGGTTGGGCTTCCTCTCCTCCCCCACTACGAGGTACTATTCTGCACTTTGTACTTAATGCAGAGCTATTGGAGGGAACGGGGCTCCCGGCAATGCCCTGTTCTTTTAGCCGACATTTTCATTCTGGGTTTTTGGTTGAACCGTGAAAAAACAAAAGTTTGGATTTCGGAAGTGCGGTTTCCATTGGGATTCGCGAGGGGAATCTTTGAGACTTCCTAGGCTTTTTCTGTATGGAAAACGCGGTTGCTTCTTCCTTAGCCGTTCATTTCTAAATTCGGGCTCCCTTTATGGGGGCCAATCCAGTGTCGGCAGAGACTGAGGTTCCATGGATTCTTGCGATGTTTCAGCGGAAAATTCTGGTTCCAATGGCTAAGCAATTCGTGTTTGTCATCGCTCGACAGTATAACGATTGATGCTCTTTTTCGAAAACTCGGAATGGACTTGAATTGAGCAACCTCATTTGCTGTTTTCCTTCCATTGATTGAAATTATAATTGGAGTCATCTCGGTTTTCTTGCAGGAGAGCCTGAAGAGGACAATCCCAGGTTGTCTGAAACATTTTGGCCTCTTTCTTCTTAACTCGGAAACTTCCCCTTAAGGTAAGCAGTTTAGCATCCTCCAGCTAGAATTCTCAGATTCTTTCCCTCAATTCTTGTTTCTCCAAGTACTTACTTTAATAAGTTCACCCCATTTTCTTGAAATTCAGACCTTGATATGGTAACTACAATGTCACTTTGGGAGGTTCTTTATGCTGAAAAACATGGAAATTACATCCATTGTCTCTCACATTCCATTGCACCGAATTTCTTCAGGAAAAATTCTCTGAATTGAGACAATGACCGGACCCAACTTCATCGACGAGATAGACTGCGGCAGCTTCTTTGACCACATCGACGACCTCCTCGACTTCCCCGGTGAGGACATCGAGGCCGGGCTCCCGGTCGGGAAGCCCGACTCGCTCCCGAGCATCTGGTCGGCCCAGCCCGAGCCGCTGCCTGGCTCCGACGCGGTCTTCTCCGGCAACAGCAGCTCCAGCCTTTCCGCCGAGCTCTCCGTCCCGGTAAGCACCATCACCGCTCAATCTTAAAACGGCAGCGCGTGATTGTCCGGACCAGCTTTCGGCCCCCGAGTGTCGGTCCCGTGAAACTCCGGTTCGTCGCCAGGCGGGGTCACGATATCGGACGCGGTTGGCTTTTAGGCTTTTTTTAAATTTCGCAATCGTTCGCTGCTTTTTTCAACGTGAGTAGGGACCTCCTTTTCTTCCTTGGACGCATTAATGACGTCACATGCCCTGGGGGGTGGGGGTTCACATGTCAGGGTTTAGGTCTTGTAGGCGACCGCCGTGACACGGCTCGTGGGCTCCCGGGTCGGGTCGGGTCGGACCCCGCAGTGATTGTCGGCATGTGACTCGCATGTGACCGGCTGCTGCGCTTTCCCCAGTTTTGCATCTTTCTTTTCTCTCTTTCTTCTGGAATTTGTCTGTTCTTGCTTAGAAATTTCGCAAAGGTCTGGCCTTTAATGCATGATATCACTTTGCGTGACGGCGAGGCAAACTTTAGATTGCGCTTTCGCTCCGTCCCATGTTCACCAAAGTCGCGGTATCACATTCGCTAGGTCGGAACTGAACTGGTTCATGTGTTCACGTCACTGGTTTTTTTTTTTTTTTTTTGCTGACTTTATTTTAAGCTGAAGCACCCGAAAAGAACGAATCTTTAGACAAGATGAATAAAGAAGAATATTGGCTGCGAAACGATGAATTACTTATGGGGAAGAGAAAAAGATAATGACAGAAGTGAGCAGTGATTGGTGTTTTTTCTAAAGAGAAGGGGTTGATCATTCTGAGTTTTTGTTTGCGCAGTACGAAGATATTGTTCAGCTGGAATGGCTGTCGACCTTTGTGGAGGAGTCCTTCTCTGGAGGGAGCCTCACGATGAGCAAAGAGCAGGTCTCCAACGGCGGCGGCGGCGGCGGCGGCGGCGGCAGCGGTGGCGGCAACAACACGGACTCCTCGTCCCAGCAGTTCCAGACCTCGAGCCCGGTGTCGGTCCTCGAGAGCAGCAGCTCCTGCTCGGTCGACAACAAGCCCCGGCCGCCCAGCCCCGAGGCCATCAACCCGGCCCGGTGCGGCAGGGCGCGCAGCAAGCGGCCCCGGCCAGCGAATTTCAATCCCCGCCCAGCGATCCAGCTCGCTCCCCAGCAGTCCTCCGACGTTGCGGAGAACGAGCCTGGCTCTGAGAACAGCGAGGAGTCGAATTGCCTGCCGGTCATCAAGGCCCCGAAGAAGCAGGCCAGTGGCGGCGCTGAGCCTAAGAAGAAGAAGAAGATCAAGTTCACCATGCCTCCGGCACCGCCTGCCGAGGCCGATCAGGGGCTGCCGCAGCAGGCGGTTCGCAAGTGCCTGCACTGCGAGATAACCAAGACCCCGCAGTGGAGGGCCGGCCCGCTGGGCCCGAAGACCCTCTGCAATGCCTGCGGCGTCCGGTATAAGTCAGGCAGGCTGTACCCCGAGTACCGGCCGGCGGCGAGCCCGACTTTCATCCCGTCCCTGCACTCGAACTCTCACAAAAAGGTGCTCGAGATGAGGACCAAGACCACCGACAATGCCGACGACTCCGGGACCGCCTCGACAGTGCCCGACTCACTTGAGCTGATCCCGAACATGTCCGGTTGGATTACATGTGAGGATTAGGGGAAGAGGATTCGGAAAGACTTTGCTTCTCGATGAGAACTCAGAGCATCTCCATTTTCGACGTCAAGCCGTGCTTACTTGGTTGATCATCGATCAGAATTCTTTGCTTCGTTGGGGTTTTTTTTTTTCTTTTTTGGTTTCTTGTACAGGGGACGGGCCGGGGCGTTATAGAGAGATAGATGAATGAGATTATTAGTCATTAGAGAACTATAATGGGAGATTTGGGAGAAAGGTTAGTGAGAAGTTGGGGAGCAAATTAAGTTTTAAGGGTAGACCTTTAATCTAGTCATTACTATTGGTAGGTCTCAAGGATAATTAGAGTAAATTGCTATTCGAAGAACCCTGTGTTGTTTTGATGTTTTTCCTTCTTCTGGGTTATTCTGTTCTTGATTTTCCTGATAATGGGGAAACTCTTTTTGCAGTTCATTTTGTAGTGGAAAAGTTGTTTAGACCAGAAGAGAAATTTTCTTTTGAGTCATGCTCTCGACTGTCTCTATTTTATCTGTGCTCTCCAAAGTCTCTTCTGACATAATAACATGGACGGAAAGGCTCAAGAAATGTTTAAAAAGATATTGGGCTGATTCCTTTCAAAATTCAAACGCTCCAAGATTGGAATAGACGTGCCCAGATTTGGTGGCATGTGGCGCCAAAAGTCGTTGAGGGAAGGCATGTGGGTCTAGTAGTGTCGTATGCCTGTTTGGAATTAACAAAAAATCTGTGAGCGATCAGGTGCTTGATACATGGAGATTTTGAAGACTTTGCAGTGAGAGAAATAAAGGTCCAAATGCATTCCATGAAGGATTAAACAATTCAAAGGGCGAGTGTGTGTGTTGCCGCGTGATAGGCTGTCGAGAAAATATCATTCAAACATTATATCCTTCCAATTTTGCAGAGTTCAATCTCATGTCTCCATCTCAATAACCGAACGCACTCTTGAGATTAGCCAGCACTCGCGTTAGATGTTTTGATACGTGGTAAAAGAATAAAGAGCCTCGTGTCCCATCTCTTTTTTCAAGTTTTCAAAAGGTTTTCATGGTCTGAAGACGGTAAATATTATTGCTAATGATACATGGGGGGTGAAACTTAGGAAAGCATAAAGATGGGCATGATTAGGAGTTAAAACAAAGGATTCCAGTAATCGTAAAGCCATCATTGCCATAGAAAATGAGGGCAAAAGCAATCATTGGATTGCTGGGAAGAAGAGAGGCATCATCGCGGCTGTTTAAAGAGCGTGGCCAGGGAATTACACCTAGTTCCTTGCGCACCATGCAACAGGAAGGTTAAAGGGGAATTAAAGTTCCCACCATGCTTCTTGGTTACAGCTTCTTTACGGGGGCTTCAGATGGAAGGATGGTGGTGACAAAGTCGGTCTTGAATTGTGTATTCTGCCAAAGCATGTCTCTCTTTTTCCTCTTTGAACTACTGCCTTTGGAATTGAAGAAGTACTTGCCTGGAGGTTGACCCAATAAAAATTATATGCGATGGGCGATGTAGAGTCATATGACTCTAGTACTTGGCAGCCAATTGGATATCTCACAAAGATCTCGACCGTGTTGGAAAGGGGACCAGAATAACCAAGATCTTCTGTGGGGTTCAACTTCCTTTCTTTATTGCCATAAATCAGTGGCACAATCCTTGCTGTAATTGAAGGGCACTGAGGAGCAGATTGGTGGGGAGGAAGGATCTGCGGTTGAGGGATCCAAGTCCATTCCTCAGTTGTAAATTGAATAATTAGGCAAGAAGTCCAAGTCTGACCAAATACAATCGGAGCTCAATTCAGCAACTTGCCAACTAAAGTGATGGTGCTCTCCTGTCTAGGGGGACTCATCATCGACCGGTCATTATGGCGTTCTAAAATGATTAAGACATCCTATCATCCCTCCCAGAAAATTCTCCCCAAGACAGAGTTTCAAGTTACGTTTGATGCTGATGTATTTGATGGGGATTTTGATGATTTGAGAGAGTTGGAGACTGCTGATTTGATAACTAACTTGCTGATTGTTTTTCTTGTCATCGGGACAACATGCCACCCGCAATGTGTGGAAAAATGAAGAATGTCACGCAGTCATTCTCCCTTGATTATAGTGGGATTGCGGACAAATAGCTTAGCAAAATGTCCACATCGAGCGGAAGTCTGCACCCATTCCAGCTTCCCGACCCGGGATGAACGGTGTGGGGCCATTTTAAGGCCAAAGTGAGACTTTTTTTTTTCCTCAAAGAGGGTTTGAATTGAAATTATTTGTTCAAAAAGAGTTCATAATGAAATTTATTTTAAATAAGAATCTAAGGTAGCCAACTTAGTTTCAGATAAAGATTTGAGTTTACCGACCTGCCAAACTTTCGCTAGCCAGCTTGCATTTGTGGCTCACGTGCTTATTGCGACAGCAAGAGCTATTGCAATTTTGTACGAAAGATTCTAATTTGACCCTATTTGAAGAAGTCCTAAATTGCCACTTCCCTCCTTCCTCCACTGTTTTATGAACTGGGGACTGTTTCTCTAACTGCGGAAGATATCTTTGGGGAGCAATGGAGAACGCTGTCTGAAATTTAAATTCAGTGGTGCTTGGATATATCTTCTTTTTTGTGAAGTTCTCTTTGGGTTATCCCTGAAGTAAGAGATGTGCTTGCATTTTGTAGAAAAATCATGCATTTAATACCATACCTTGGCTGGAACTGGACTTCTCTTGCATTTATCAGTGCATATGTTCAGAAAAAAGCATGTGTCGTTTTGGTCAGGCAACCTTCAAGTTATTTACTGGACTACAATTTTACATGCATCTGTCATGGGCCGATCGGAAGCCGAGACCATGACACATCACTGTAACCATTATTCTGCAGATGGTGGACTACCATTCCTCTTTTAAGATTAAACTGTGCAGCTCCCTCTCGAAAAACCCTAACTTCAATTTAAGGCCTTTTCAATCTATAGGACTCCTTCGAATTGGGTAAAAATTTTCGAACAAAACTTCCCTTTCTTAAGCAGCCAAGAAAAGCAACGTGAGTTACACGCCTAAGCCAATCGACGAAATTTGTTGAACTTGAAACGTATTATTTGAGACTAAATTAGCCATTTTGAATCTTATTTAAAACAAGGCTTCCAAAACCATTTTTTGAAAACGCAGCATCATTAGATTTTTTCTTTTATTACATATTATCCTATGCGTACACGGGTATCATATTCCATCCAAGGACAAGCATCCAAGATTTTTTTTTTTTTTTTTTAGTGGGATCTGTGAAAGAAAACCTTCTAATCCATGGAAACCAATATTCAAGTAGGCCTAGCAAAATACTAAATCGTCAAACAAGAAATTTTCATTATAGGTTGAAAGGAATTCTTTAACATGGAAACTGAAAGACTGATTCCACATGGTTGATCAATGGAGTAACCGGGCACCGTAACTTACCACAGACCCTGCGCATAACCTCATTTGTATCATCATCCTATGCTCGAGCAATACGGTGAAATTGGATGGTGCGATTTGCAATGATGAGCAATTGAGGGAATACAGGCTGGTCGGTCATGCTAATGACGCCGAACCGCCGGACATTTTGTCCAGGAAAATCTCGGCCCATAAGAGATTTAGGTCAGTTCATCAGAACGTCCAATACATCCAATACGAGTCTTCATCATTACAAACACTAGACGCATGGGATGTCTTTTGGAAACATCACAACATTTAAGCACAGAAATTGCGCATTCCATGTAAAGAACAATGATGAGGAGATACGCGCAATCAAAATTGATTGAACATTATAAAAACGAGAAAATCTTAGAAAGCTCTAACAAATTTGCATCAAAACTTCCAGTAAAATAACATACCTCGGACAAATTCTGTAGTTGAAGAACGTTTCTTATTTATCAGAACATCTCTGTAGCATACATGGAACATAGGTAAAAATTAAACATAGCCATCAATTAGTATTTCAAGTGCCTGTGACCAAAACCATCTGAAAAATGAACCTCCTCAGAATCAGAGACTGACGCACTGATTTCACGTACTGTACAGAAGTAGACGCCAAAGCTGACTTTAACTGCCAGTATAACGTGCCGAAAGATACTTTGTACCAAAGTGCTCTGCATCATCTGCTCATGATACTTGAACAAACTTGTCTAAAGAGGATGTATCCAAAGCTGAAAACTCCTTAGTAGCCGCAAGCATGGCAAGTCCAAGTTTTACAGCGTCATCATGAGTTGGTGCCTACAGCAGGTAAATTTTGAACTGAATTCTTAATCCAATAAAATCATTTTTATGGTAGCTTGTGTAAGAGATTCCTCTACCTCAATGTTAAGAGGAAGAACAGGATCATGGAGTGAGAGCCTCAGAAGGAACCATCCTCCAAACCCAGACACCCGGACCTGTTTAAGCAGCAATCAGACTAGAGATCAGCATCACATGCAAAATGCAAAGCTCACCCAGCTTCTTGTGCTACTCAGGGAGAAAAGAAGAGAGGAATTAACTAGATAGCATGATGGACCTGCATTTACTTTAAAGTAAAATACTCCTCTGAAGTCACTAGTTCAGATATTATTTTGGTAAGCACACAGCATTTTGCTCAACTCATTGTGGACTATATTTTTTACTCCTCTTGTAGATACAAATCAAGAACCAACATGGACTCCATTGCGATGTTTAACTCTCCTTCTTGCTCCCATCCCCAGGAGCATTCAGAACGTATGTACTTTAATTGAGAATTAGAGCATTAACTTGTCTCCTCAGCATATGAACACGATAATACACAGTATAAATAGCTGCTGAAATAATGAGGTCCAATCTATTAAGAATAACTTCATCAATTCAAAACTTACTCCTTCATAATTTACTGGAGCTTTCTGAAGCTTTGGGTCTAAATCAATAGAGTTCTCCAAGTGCTTCAACACTGCCTCTCCATAGTCTCGGAAAGATCTGTAACCTCTATGCTATCAGGATCTTAGAGAGGGAAAAAGAAAAGGACATTGCTAGAAACCAAGAAACCACATACCCTCCCTTTAAGTCTGGATGATTCTGGTCGATCTTCAACCTCAATTCTACAGCAACAGCTGCTTCTTCTAGACCCTCTACCAAATCTGTCAATACTCTGCTGCCGCTACCTGCTCCTGAAGCTCGAGCTGAAGCAAGTTTGTTGAGAACTTTGACCTATAACAAAATGCTTAATATTTTATGACTCAAAGCTTTAAGCTCATGCATTGCAGTTGTAATAAAGAGTTCATGGTTAATCAAAATACAAAATGCTTAATATCTGCAGCACCACTTTGAATTGGAAAGCATACCATGAGGTATGCCCCATCATCGAGCCAATGATTCTCCTTAAGAGCTCCATGACCACTTGTCTCGATAGCTAGATGAGACTCCTCGCCAGTAGAGTTCTGTAAGAATTTTCATATAAATAGGAATGATAAATGAAAAGCAATCTAGGAGAAACATCAAGTCACTAGTCCAGAGGGATCGTTATTATTTGCCGAAGTGTGATGTTTCAGCACACATAAGATTCAGTGAGAGATGCGAATGTAAATGGAGCGATGCACCTATATTCTTTCTTCACATTTCTCTTTTTGGGCTCTAGCACACCTATAATCTTATGTCTGCCTCTTTCTTTTCTGTTGAACGTTCGTGTTATGTGCCCAAATGCAGATGTATTTTCTACGGCAAAGGAAGTGAAAAATTATCTTACCAGGCGTATAGCTTCATCAATGACATTTTTGTAGCCTCTTTTGAACCTATGGTGCTTTCCCCCTATGTCAGACCAGAGGCAGATATTATTTCAGAAATAGTTCCATGATTGAACAAAACACATTCGATTCTGCCTTACCAAGTTTGTTCTCGATAAAAGTTGTCAACCCATCAGAAGTAACACTGTCTGTCACTATAGTAGTTCCAGGATGCTAAGGGAAAAGAACAACCAGAAATTATTGTTCTTTTTCCAGATAAAAACATATGAAAGAATGAGAATTTTTAGTATCTTAGCAGGTAAAGCTTACTTCTTCAAGAACAATGGCGGACATTAATGCAATCAGACGATTCCGATTAAACTCCCGACCAGTGGAATCCACAGCAGCAGATCTGACATACTTTCATTTAGTACAACTCATCATGTAACTCAAGGGTGAAAGAATCACATAAACGTTTACCTGTCTACGTCTGTGTCAAAAATTATCCCCAAATCAGCCTTGTTATCCAGGACAGCCTGAGTAATAGCTTTCATGGCTACCTTATCCTCCGGATTTGGAATATGGTTCGGAAACAAACCTGCTCTCAGAATATAACTTTTAGCAAGAAGAGATGGTTGAGATTAAAAGGAAAAATCAAGATGAGATTGCAAATTGAAATTTGAAGAAATAAAACACGTAAGCAATTACCATCTGGCTCCAAGAACTGACTACCAGAAGTAATTGCCCCAAGAGGTTCGAGCACCTTTGCCTGATAAATTATAGAAAGATAAAATCCACATGTGAATATAAATGAACTACATGATGCAAAAGGCGTGAAAAGGTGGATACCTTGATAAGTACAGAGAACATGCTTGAGATAAAATATAATTACTCCTACCAGAACTTGATTAATTATCTAAAAGAGAGACATGACCGTTATCATGAAACTCCAACTTCATTGCTCCATAGCATTCATGGTATAATGAAGTAAAAAAATTCATGCAGCATTGTGTGGTAGAGAAGGCATCGCTTCTTTGTTCTCAGGTAAATGGACAAAATTAAAGGCAGCAATTAAAAATAACTTACAGCAAAGAAACCTCCTGCTCCATTTCCAGCATCAACCACAATATGAAATCCCTCCAATGGCTTCTCTAGAGTGAAAAAGTTGATAGACAATCAGAGAAATGGATAACGTTTCGTTCAAATTACATGTGCAGAGGACTTTACTGGCTAACAAGTTCAAGTGGGAACCGCATGAAGCAATAGAAGGAACGATATGACATAACTCACATTGATCCTTTTTGCACTATGCATGTCCAAAGATATTCTCATGTTTCAGAAGTTAACTGGACACTGTACTAGATTAAATACCTATATTTCCTGCTGCTCTGCGCACTGCCTTAACAAGGCCAGATGTATAAACAGTCATGTAATCAACTCTTTTGACTGATGCAGAAGCTTCATTTCTTTTATTTTCAAAACTACTGTTCTTAAATATATCTGCAGCGCGCTCCAGGATGTTTTTAATGTCAGCTTTCCCAAGCCCTCCAGCACTTGTAAAGAATTTGAATCCATTGCGATTGTAAGGAAGATGACTAGCTGTTTGCAGGAAAAGAGAGAGAAACTAAAGTTTAGTTAAGTAGAAAAATCCTGAGATTGACTATTATTCACACACAAAGCATGAAGCCAGCAACAAGTCTCAACTTCAAATTGATCATTCGGAAATACATTAGGTGTTGGTATCCAGTGTTGTTAGCATTTAAGGGTTACTCAAAATACGGGTACTGTCAAGAAGTCATTAGTTGATATAACCATTTGATATGGAAATAAAAAGAGAAGTACCCTGAAAAAGAAACTAAAACAATCACAAGTTACCTGTAATCATGATGGACCCATCAACTGGACATAGGAATGCATCATCTTCTGTGAGTGTGCTGTTAAACATTGCTGGTGTAGATGCTAGCCTACATGAAGCCAAAAAAAACCACTTAGATGTTCACTCAGATAATGACCATAAAATGGAGAAGTTTTCTGCGGTAGACCGGTATCATAAATATCAAAGCTATCTACCGAAGTCCAGTACACCTGATCAACATATCAAGGTATAAACTCCTGTGAACTACATTAAAGTTTCAAATAGCTATGTTTGTTTTCAATGTATTATTCTACAATAGACCAACCACACCACCCCACCCCACCCCCCCCCCCCCCCCCCACAAAAAAAATAAAAATAAAAAAAACACAAAAAAAAACCCCTCTCAATTAAAAGTTTTCCTATTTCTCTATACCTTTTACACACAAATAAAAGTCCATCCCCTCTATAATTTATAATACTTCTAGTTAACTTAACATATAGGAAGTTCCTGTTTTAGACCTCAACTAACAACACATGATATATTATAAGACAAAAAGATAATACTGTAATCTAGTCTATCTACTCCACATATTGATCAATTAGTCACTAATTATCTGGACTATTACTTGAACATATATATTAAAAAAAAAATGAAAGAGCACAATTCATGCAAATTGAAAACAAGACACCAAACATGTTTCGAAAATTTTACAATTTGGAAATGAAAACAATTTGCAAATATTCTAACGAACGTGAAAAAAAGAAAATGTTCTATGAACCAATATGCACCCAAATCTTTTGGTTCCTAAATGTATTTAAAAGCAAAAGCTTCTGCAGAACTGTTCATGTAGCAACAAGACAATTATGTGATCTGCACAATTTATGCAGTTTTAATATAGTAAACGAAAGTAAAACTTGCTCTTCAAGCAACAAATTTAAGGACACTTGAATAAAAGTACATAGATATCATCACACAACTGCATCACATGACGTGCTGATCAAACTTCTGTAAAAGCTGAATCCCACAAAAGGGATGGTGCAGAGAAAAGGGTGGAAGATAGTCCACTAAAGCATTGAGGAAAAATCAGTCTATTTCCAGATATGAACATCTAAGGTCTGCTCAAACAAAAATTGCATAACCAGATTATGAAACACCAGAATTGCTGCCAAGACTAGAGTTATTTTCATGCACCTTACCAAACCAATACTGAACTTACCAGATCCTAACAGTAATAAACCAATGCGGAGTGTTTACCAACAAGAAACTCAGAAGCAAATTGGAAGCATGAAATGGCTGTAATCTAAAGTGAATTATCACCCACCCATACTGAATGACATCCACTCCCATACTGGAAATTCCTCGAGAAACCGCATCCTGAAATGTGATCAGTAAAATCTTGCGTTACCACACTATTTTCACATCAAAACTACCATTGGTTTATTGCATCTTATATTACAGAAAATTGTGCTAAAAAATCCTATAAATGTCATTATATCAAACACCAACAACATCATCGTTGTTTAATTAATATAAGAATGTGTATCTCTTGCAGACTAACTTGCAAATTAAGCAAGTCTAACAACTAAGCTCCAATTCTCAAGGGGGGAAAAATCAAATCCAAACCAAGCAACTAATAATAGCATTAACCACCAGCATCAGGTTGACTATTTTCTCATAAGTTTTTTTTTTTGAAAACCATGATGATAGTACCATCTTAATATCAACATTCGCAACATTGGGCCAACAAAATCGTCATGCCTTTTCTTCACTCGGAATGAATAAGCAAAATTCCATGAAGAACTTAAAAAGGACCTAGCAACAGTATGTCTCAATAGAGTATCATACTCACTGGTTAAACATTTTCCATTTAGCAGCCAGATGTAAAGTCTAAAGTACGAAAGCACAAATAGAATGAGCAAATTACCTGCAATGTCTGTGCAGAGATTCGTGAATCATGGCCAATGGAAATACTCAAACGTCTTGATGTCTCCTCTTTCTTCTTATCCTTCAACCATGCAGCAAAAGCAGCTGCAATTGCCTCGGTGACCGGTTCAGTCAGGTTGACAGGCTCTCCTTCCACACCAGCAACAGCCACACCTCGAATATCACTGAAAAAAGAAGGAGAAGAAGAAGAGAATAACCCTGATAACCTGATTCCAGATAAAATAAAATGCAATGCTTTAAATAGGGAGGAAAGTAGAAAGGGAGACTACAGTAGCACTCTAAGTCAGCATAGCCAGTACATTTACCTCACTCAAAGGATATTAAATATAGTTCTGGCAAAATATACCTGCCATTTTGAAGCTTCAAAAAATCAGCTTTCTCTAAAGCTGGTACAGCAGCAGCAGATGGAGCAGCTGCAAAATAAGTTCAGACATGATGATTTGGCTGGTTAGTTCCTAACCCATTAATGCGAACATTGGCAATCCAGAATGTATGATATCCATCTTCTTGCATTGATGTGTAAATTATAATCTAATCAACAGAGAAATCGAGTCCTGCTAGCACACAAAGATAAAGGAAAATATAAGATATTGCAATGAAAATCAAGAATTTTTTTTTAGATTATCCTAGATGCTATGGCACTTACAACCTGGATATTGAGAGTCTAGAACAGACCGTTGCAGAGTACAAGTCCTCGGTTTACAGAAGTTCTCTGGTATTTCGATACGTTGACCAATTGCATGGAAGTGGTGCCATCCCATGCAAACTTCCCTCCTTGAAAGGGAAGCGTGCAGCTCATATAAGGTGAAGAACAGCCCATTCGGTTTTGATTGACAAACTGGCTATTCTTTTGGTATCGCTTTGCTATAAATATATTTTGCATAATCATCCCTGATGCTGCTGCATAAGAATTTGCAATTATATCAGATCATTTACTCTAATATGCCGGCAGCACCCATTTAGTAATTAAGGTCATCATGTTTGCAATGGCTATAGACGATACACTTCAAGATTTTTAAATTTAGCCAACCCGACCCGTATAAATGAAGGAGGACTACTAGTCACTAGAACTGTTTATCGTTGTGACCCGACAAAAGCATCTGACAGGCAGGAGGACCGCTCATTCACGAGTCATCAGCATTGTCTAGACTCTTCACAACAAAGCATACCACAAGAGCAGCGTACCATGCCCTTTCTAACGCTACATTTCTCAACATAACTTGACACTTTTCTGGAGCCTTAATTTGGATTACTAATTGACTCCCCCAACCCAGTTCCCTAACCTTAAATTCGACTCTCTAAGACTAGAACACCCCCCACAATTCTTTTCCACACAAACGTCCCGTGACTACTACGAACGCATTGTCATAGTCCCAAATTCACTTCCTTTTCTCATTCCCTTTCATTCCGGGAGCCCATTTTATCGCGAACTTACGAACCGAACCGAACGTGCTACAAAGCTAAAGCAGTACACTCATTAACCTTCACAGAGACCAGTCCACTGCGCCTCAACAACCGAGAGACACAGAGCTCGGGGGGCGAGAATACGACTCGACCGGCTCCAAAATCAGAACATGGATAATCACAAGCGCGCGCAGGGACAGGCGGACTCATCGGAACAGATTCCCATCCATTCATCGCGACTCGTTAAGGCAGAAAGATCGGCCAACGCTCGCGCGATTCCGAGGCGCGCCGCCTCCCGTTCGTTGAGAAAGATTGCGCGCGGTTAGTCAAGACGAGAGGGGACGCGCGATTTCATCTCGACGCGCAATCGAACGGAGGAGAGGAGGAGAGCGCTGGAGAGTGAGGGGAGAAGTTCACCTGCCATCTTCGGGATGTCTGGGAGGGGAACCTTTGGGAATATGCGATTCTCGGTTCGGTGGATGGAGAGCGATGGAGAGAGATGGAGAGCAGGTGGTGGGGGAAATTGGGAATGGAAATGGAATGCGGTAGAAGCGCAGGTGAAGACAGAGAAGGAGGACGAGGTTGGCGAGAACTCTGAGAAGGCAGTAGGCGACGTGAGCTTTCTTTTTCGGTACGCCCACTCGTCAACGGGTCTCGTTTCTTCCGTTCGGTCGTAGGGGCTCCTTTGTCTTTTTACACTCGAAATAAAATACTTACCGACTTTATTTTTTCTTGAATATTGAACGGAAAACATTTTTATTACGTTCAATTATATTTAGACATAAATTGTACGATATTTTTTGTTGACCGATTATTTCAAGCGATAAAAACAATTTTTTTCAATGAAGATGCTTTCCAAATCATTCATTCTTCATAAAACCAACATAACTTGCATATCTCAAATATCAATATTTCTTAGTTAAGCTACTTAACAAACACTTTTAAAGTATATCGTCAAATTTCTATGATGAGTTGCATGATTGCGTCTATACTTCATATCTTGGTTTACCAAAAATTGTACCACTTTTAAAAATACAAAGGATAAGTTTGTTTAGAGGGGCTATTTTGTCTTTATCTCTCCCCAAAAAAAATAATATGTACCAACTTTATTTTTTTTAAATCAATGACTTATACATCTCTTAAAAAGATGAATGAACAAAATATATTTTATTGTACATAAAAATTATTTAGACATAAATAATTTTCAATGATGAAAAGTATTTTTCACATACTAATTATTTTTGGAGATAAAGGTAATCATTTTTTAAGAAGATGATTTTTAAATCATTTATGTTTCGTAAAACAAATAGAGTTGTAATTTTTTTTGAAAAAAAAAAAGTCATTTTCAAAAATATTCATTATAAGTCAAAGACATTGATATTTTTTCATTTTAGCTACTTTACAAACGCATTTAAAGCATTGTGTCAAATTTCTTTAATAAGTTGCATCTATTCATTCATCAATCTCTATGACTATATTACAATATCTTGGTTTGCCAAAAAATGTACCGCTTATAAAATATATGGAGAATCAGCTTGTTTTTGGATTTTTAAATTTTTTAAATTTTGCTCTTAAATCGCATTTGATATAAATTGATTCAACCTCCAACTCTGCCCTCGGCGAATCAAAGAATCAGGCAATTTCTATATTTTTTGGAATTTTCAATTGTATCCTAGCATCATCTAATCTAAAGAAATAGTTAGGATCGGTACTTATTGAAGTGTTTCTTTAAAGTGGACGCTATGGTTCAAATATTGATGAATGCAATGGTCTTCCTTCATAAAAAAAATTGAGGCAAAACCATTTCATAATGGGTTGAATCTAGAATCGATTTGATGGTTAGAACCTTGAGAAACAAGAACCGAGAACCAATCTAATTTAGTCCAACGAATGGATTCTTCAAAATCGAACCAAATTGGGCGATTCCCCCTCTTCCCTTTTGGTAGATTGCCCCCCAAAACCAAAACCCTAAATATCCAGTAGATTTCTGATACCCAAAAATCATGATTACCCCTTTGAAACCCATCACGTAATCCCCTCATCTGAGAAGTCGAGTCATGTTCTCTCCCTTCGAATGGATCCAAGTAGCATTTGGAAGAACCGGAGCTTCGCAAAAGGTTGGCTGTGTTGTCATTCTCATGGATTTCTTTTGGCCTCTCTGATTTCGATGCAGTGGAATAGATTTTGACGCTCCCATCTTCATTGGAGAACGGTAGATAGTAGTAGTCCTTGGATGCAGTGGTTGTGAGTGAATGGCAACTGTTTGATCTGTAGTGATTTTGTTATTTGTTCGGAGCTGTTAAGACAAATGGATGATTCTGGAGAAGCGGATACTCTTTGGCTGCCGTGTCTTCCTTGTACTCGATACACAACCTTCTAATTGCCATACCCACCAGCCCACTCACCTATTCACCTCCATTTCAGAGCCCCCTTCAATCTGCAATTTCTACAGATTTACCAAACCTCAAACCTACAGGAAAGAAAAATGGAAGGTAAAGAGGAGAATGAAATGCGAATGGCTGCCTTATGTAAAAGTCTAGGCCACTTGTGGTTGGAGAACGATGTAGTAGAAGTGACGAAAGAGATCCCCCCAGAAAAAAAGGGAAGAATGCCATCATACCCTATTTGGGAAGCTATACTCCAAACCTAATGTCAACTTTCCAGCTTTCCTAAATGTAATGAAGAAATCATGGAAAACAGAAGCGGTGGCTTGCTCACAAAAGGAACCAGATTTTTTCTCTTTCGTTTTTCAATTGAAGCAGGAAAAAGAGAGAATTATGAAATCCGGACCCTGGTCTTTTGCCAGTAATTTACTAGTACTTAAACAATGTGAACCGGATATCCCAGAGCACTGTTATGATTATTCTCGATGCGCTTTTTGGGTGCATATTGGAGGGATTCCCCCTGGGTGGATGATAGAAGAAGTGTTCACCGACCTGGCAAAAAAGGTAGGTAAAGTGCTAGAAATTTAGGTGGATTCAAAAGGAAATGGACCGCAGAAAGGTGGAAGAGTGAGAGTGGAAGTGGACTTATCAGCTCCACTAAAATCAGGTGCTATTCTAGACATAGGAAACAAGAAGTTATGGGTAGAGTTTAAATATGAACGTTTACCGCACTATTGCTATTCGTGTGGAAAAATTGGGCATTATGCTACTAATTGTGAAGAAATTCCTTATGAGCAAATATCATGGGCTGAAAATAAAGTAGGAAGATATGGCCCATGGCTTAAGGTGGAAGTGCAAGATCATAGCTCCCATTGGGAAGCGTTTTATGGCAAACTAGACGAAGAAGTTGCTGAGGAAGATATGGCACTAGATATTCCTCCAATTACCTATGAAATGGATATAGTGGCTAGAGATGAAAGTGACAATAGGGACGCCCCAAATCGCAACAAGAAAAGAGCAGAAAATTCAAACACATGGGAAGCACCAAAAGATACAGCAGTTACAACTACGAAAAATCCAGATCATGGCAAACAGATTATGTGTTTAGAAGTTACTAAACCGCTCCTGTTAAAGGTTGGGAAATGCAGTAAGAAAAATATGAAGGTGCATAGGGCAAAAAAATAGAAATGCACAGCAGAACAGATTCCTTTTACAATTGAGGAGTCGGAGCTTTTGGAAACCCCAATTCAGTTGATCAAAGATGGCAATGAATGAGCTGTAGTGGCTAGCCCTAATAAGCCACCGGAGACGATATGAAAATTATAAGCTGGAATTGTCAGGAGCTGGGCAATCCCCTGACATTCCAGGAGCTAAGAGCTCTAGTAGCTCTTGAAAGGCCCAATCTCATCTTCTTGATGGAAACAAAGAACAAAGCAACGATGGTGGAAGGTGTTCAAAGGAGACCTAAGTTCCAAAATCTGTTCCTAGAAAACCCGGAAGGAATTGCGGGAGGCTTAGCAATGTTATGGAGTGAGGAGGTGGAGTTAAAGATAAATGCCAACTCTAAAGATTTTATTGATTTGGAGTGTAAAGATCCAGAAAGTGGTTATCAAATGAGAATAACTTTTCTTCATGCTTCGATGAATTTCAGGGAGAGACTAAAGCTATGGCAAAAATTGAAGGATTCCTGGCCAACAACTCATTTATCGTGGATTTGCATGGGAGATATTAATAAAATTTTATATGTTTGGGAGAAGGTGGGGGAAAAGAGAAGCAGATAATCACAGAATAGCAACATTTTGAGAGTTATTAAATGGTGTTCCCTAATGGACATGGATAGCAAAGGTTGCGCCTACACTTGGGCAAACAACCGAGAAGGAGAGGCCCTTGTTAAAAAAAGACTAGATAGAGTTCTATGCACTATGGAATGGAGGATTACCTTTCTTGTTGCTAAAGTTCAGGCACTACCAGCGATTGGTTCGGACCATAGCCCTCTTCTCCTTGTGTTGCATCCTGAAATTATGAAAAGGAAGAGAGAATTTAAATTTGAAGCATACTAGTTAGAAGACCAAGAGTGTGGAGAGACTATAAAAAGGATATGGAACAAAACGCCTTTAATCCAGACGAGCTTCTCAATGAAAGTCAATGATATGTCTAAGGAGCTTCTAAAGTGGAGTAAAGACAAATTTGCCAATGTGCAATGTCGCATCAGGGAGCTTAACAGAGAACTAATAGAGATTACAAACCAGAATTCCGAAAATTCCAGCAGGAAGGAAGCTCAGAACATCGTTGATCAGATAGATAAACTCTGGAAACAAGAGGAAATATTTTGGGGGATGAGATCTCGCATCAATTGGCTGCAATGGGGAGATAGGAATACTAAGTTCTTTCACGCTACTACGGTACATAGAAGACAGAGGAATAGGATTACAATGCTACAAATGAAAGATCAAAGCTGGTGTAGGGACCCATCGGCACTCAAAGAACACATAAGGTCCTTCTACTGGAACCTTTATAAATCGGTGGGTCCTAGGAACTATCAGCCAATCCTAAACCAATGCCCCAGCCCAGTTAGAGAGGAAATAAATGAATATCTGATGGCAAATGTTACCCTTGAAGAGGTGAAAGATGCAGTTTTTCAACTGGACTCATTAAAGGCCCCTGGCCCCAACGGACTAAATGGACTTTTTTATCAACGGTCTTGGGAGGATATCAAGCTGGATTTGTTCCAACTAGTGCAGAACTTCTTGGAAATAGGTATTATCGACCCTCAACTAAACAGAACGCACATATCCTTGATACCAAAAGTTAAAAACCCATAAAATATAGGCCAATTCAGACCTATCGGTTTATGCAAATTCAGCTACAAAATCATATCAAAAGTCATGGCTAATAGACTAAAAATCTGGCTTCCAGAAATTATAGAGCCTGAACAGAGTGCCTTTGTACAAGGGAGGCAAATCCAAGACAATATTTTTCATAGTTCAGGAAGTTCTACATCGAGAATAGCAAAAAGAAAGAAAAAGTTTCTGGCGATATTGAAATTGGATATGCAGAAAGCCTATGACAGAATTGAATGGGATTTTTTGAGGGATTGCATGCTGAAAATGGGTTTCTGTGAGAGGTAGGTATCTTTAATCATGCAATGTGTTTCGACGGTGTCCCTAAGTGTGAAGATAAATGGGGAGCCTACTCAATTTTTCACCCCTTCAAGAGGAATTAGACAAGGCGACCCTCTTTCCCCATATTTATTCATCTTAACAGCAAATGTTCTAACTTGGATGATGAACAAAGCCTTGGAAGACGGAAGCATTCAGGGGATTAAGCTAAACAGGTTCTGCCCTACATTGTCTCACTTACTCTTTGCAGATGATGCCATATTTTTTCTGAATGGGACTATCGTAGAATGCCAAAACTTAGCAAATATTCTCAACTAGTATTGCTTTGCAACAGGCCAAGCTATTGATTTAAACAAATCAGGTGTATGTTTCAGCAGTAATTGTCCTCTAACTCTGAAAAGAAACCTAGCACAAAGCTTAGAGTACCAATCATAGACAAAACATGGAAATATCTTGGAATACCAACAGAATGGGGTCATTCAAAGAAGGAGATGTTCGCCTGGATTATAGCAAGAGTAAACTCGAAGTTAGAGGGATGGAAAGAAAAGTTATTGTCCAAAGTAGGAAAAGAAATTCTGATAAAGAGTGTTGTACAAGCCTTCCCTCATTATGCGATGTTCGTCTTTAAATTGCCTATCTCTATTTGCAAAGCCATAGAAAAAAGAATTGCGTCATTTTGGTGGCAGAAAAGTGAATCAAAAAGAGGTTTGCATTGGAAGAATTGGGAAACTTTAAAAACTAGAAAGGATGAGGGAGGTTTGGGGTTCAAAGATTTGATAAATTTTAACAGAGCAATGCTCGGCAAGCAAGCTTGGCGATTATCCAAGAATCCTTCAGCTTTATGGAGTAAAATATTGAAAGGCATCTACTTTCCAAATGGAGACTTATGGAAGGTGAAAACAGGGCAGTGACCATCTTTGGGGTGGCAAAGCATTTTAACAGGACGAGAGGCCATAGAATCAGAGGTTATATGGTCAGTGGGGGATGGCAAGTCTATCAATATATGAGAAGACAAATGGCTAAAGTTTGGAGTGCTTGGTGGCCCAGCCAACTAAAATGATCCAGTTATGGTGGATGAAGTGATCAATGAAGACTCGAGGACATGGAAGGAAAGCTTGATCCTTAATCTTTTCAAAGATAAAGCAGCAAATGAGATACTCGCGATACCCATCAGCCCAATCCCAAAGAATGATTGTCTAGTTTGGACAGGTAATAAATCGGGGACATCTACTGTGAAGAGTGGGTACAATATGGCCTATTCTAATACCACGAGAACAGAACAAAACAGAGCATCTTGCTCGTTCAAGCCACCAAGAACACTTTGGACTGGAATTTGGAGTCTAGCTATCCCTCCGAAAATGAGAACTTTCCTAAGGAGTTTATGTCAAAACGCCATACCTACGAGGGAGAACTTGCATAAAATGAAGCTACTACCTGACCCCTACTGTCCACTTTGCACAACACATATGGAAACAATAGAACACCTATTTCTACTCTGCAAATGGACGAAAAAAATATCGGCAGACCCACGAATCAATCTCATTAGAAACCCACGCAACATAACAAGGTTCGATCAGTGGCTCATGGAAGTTTTCGAAGGAAGGGATGTCTTACCTGAAAGAGAACTCGTGGCCGCGGTGCTGTGGAACATATGGAAGACCCAAAATAACTTTATCTTCCGAGCAAAGCCTCCACAATTGGTTGATATTGTAGATCTAGCACAAGCACAACAAAAGAATTTCAGCAGATGGGCGAATCAGAAACAGCAAAGACCCACTACTCGAAGCTTACCGATTAGATGGAAGCCGCCGGGAAAAGATGAGATGAAGCTGAATGTTGACGCATCGTGGACTCCGGGCGAATATTTATGTTCAGTTGCTGCAGTTTTGCGCGATCCGTCGGGGCTCGTCATCGAGGGTTTTGTTAAAGAGCTGCGGGCGTCTTCCCCCAGCAAGCCGAAGCCCTAGCTTTGCTGAACGGGTTGAAGTACTTGAGGAAAAGAGAAGGGACGCACGTGGGATCAGAGAAAGGTCAAAGCAGGAGATGGGTGTTTGAAAGTGATAGTTCAAGTTTGCTGGAAATGGTGATGGGCTGGGCCGAAGTTTCATGGGATCTAAAATAGATAGTGGACCAGTGCAAAGAAGAGCTACGCCTGTTCGAATCGGCAAAGGCATTATATTGTCCGCGAGAGGCAAATCGAGCGGCGGATTGGCTTGCTAAAACTCACCGAGCCAAAGATCTCCCTATAAGGCTCGCTTATTTTCATGAATGAATGCAATATCTACTTTCGACCAAAAAAAAAAAAAATTGACCTAATGCTCACCCCTTCCCTTAACTCATCTAATTCGTGATGTTGTGCTTAACAAATCTTAATTTGAATCTTGTTAAAATAATATCAAAGATATTTATTTTTACTTTTGCTGATGCAGTTCGAATCCTGCTTCCCCAATACTATTGCATTGCACTTGCCCTTCTTTTCTTTATAAGGGAAGAGACAATTTGAGCTATCAATCTTGTGTCTTAAACCCTCAACAAATATTTGGATTGAGTCATTATTTTTCATCACCGTGATTTAAAGTTTCGAAATAGGCGAGCTCATCACAACAGCCTACGAAAATGCTAGCAAAAGGATAATTAATGAGAAAGATATTTACATATGTAACATGTGAGCATTTTCGAATTTTCGAATTTTAAAGAAATAATTATATAAACGATTCATAAACTTTGACTTGATATGTAATGTTATCTCTGAAAATTTTAATTTGTTTAATGTGATCTTTGAATTTTAATCAAATGTACAATATCACCCTTAAAGATGTACTAAAAAATTCATGGACTATATTGAATAAATTAAAAGTTTAAAGGTGACATTACATATCGGGCTAAAATATAAAGATTATATTAGATAAATTAAAAATTCATGATGTACAATAAAATGAAGTTAATGTATCCTTTATGTAATAATCTTAATTTTAAACTGTAACGTGAAGACACTCCTCTCGAAATGCAGAGAATATCCCTCTCGACATTCAGAGTTTCGTCGCCCATGGCTACTTAAGTTTTTTTTCAAACCCTAATCCCCAAATTACATTATCACTTTTCTCCGACACTTCTCACTTTCATCACATCCACTCCCATGGCAGTCCTCCTCTGTTTTTTCATCTGAATTATTGGCTTCGTGATTGCCGCAACTCCTTCCAGACTGGATGGTGGGTCGGAATTTGACGCTGATGTCTCTCCTTTGCCTTCCCATTTTCACTCCCACTTGGTTCGTTTATATTGTAAGATCATAATTCCCCGTTTCTCTTTATAAAATCTTGAGTAGTTTTTGGCAGCGCTTCTTTTTGCATGTGGGGCTTTTGTATATCGATGACTTTAGCAGACGGTATATCTTCAGCTTCAACCCAACTTCTGCTTGTCCCTATTTCTCTTTAAATGCTCTCCTGCCTGAGTAATGGACTCGGCAGAACATAGTGATTCCGATCGCCTAGCTGCTCTTTGTTCAAGATTGGGCAGACTTACAACAGAGAGAGGGAAATAGATTGCTGGGATGAAGAGCCCTCACCTGCAAAATTGGAGGAATGTGACTTAATTTTGGTGTGTAGAATTCTCTCAAATCCAACTGTAAATTTCTTGGCTTTCCAAAGTACAATTAAGAAAGCATGGAAGACTGAACGGGTTGACATTTCACAACGTGAAGATGGTTTTTATATAGCTAAATTCCATTCTAAGGCCGATAAACAACGTGTTCTTGCTGGAGGTCCCTGGCTCTTTTCGGGTCATCTGGTACTAGTAAAGCCATGGTAGTCTATTACTCCACTGCAGTGTTATGATTTTTCTAGTTGTGCTTTCTGGGTACAAATCTTTGGTCTGCCTTTGGAATGGACAACTGAAAGGATGATTATTAAGGCAGTGCAAGATATTGGTAGGGTACTAGAAGTGCAAGTTGATACTAAAGAGGGACTGACTTCACGGATTGCTAGGGCAAGGGTAGAATTGAAGCTACAGGAACCTTTAAGGATAGGTAAGTTGATTCAAATAGAGGGGAAATTGTTCTGGATTGACTTTCGCTATAAACGACTTTCCCATTTTTGTTACTCTTGCGGAAAGTTGGGCCATTATGCTACGTATTGCAAAGAGTTTCCCTATGATGAGTCCAAATTTGAAGGAAGAGACACTATGACTTATGGCCCATGGCTTAAAGCTGAAGTTAAAGCAGCTAGTCCTTACTGGCAAACATTTTATAACCCTCCAAAACTCTCGGATCAACCAGAAGAGAGTATACCTGAGACGCCCCCTTCCCAGCTTCAGATTATCCCACTCTTGCCCCAACCAATCGCTCCTGCTGCAGAACCACAACCCAGACCAGCATTTCTTTCGGATCATGGCGTTACAGTTTCTGTAAATCAGGTAATTCAAGAGCCGATCATGGAAGGGACTCATCTTCATACGGCGCTTATCCCTGCAACAGATAAAATGAAGGGGATTCAATCATCCATTACGGATTTCAAACAATATAAGAAAACAAAGAGTTCTAGACTGCCACCAAAGGTGAGTGAGGCTAAAAAACAGAAACGCTATTCACCATATGACACAAAGGGTGTAGTTCTTTGTGACCTGGATGAAGGAAACTTACTGGATACTCCTGTGCATGCAGCAGGGGAAGCTGATACTTGGGCTATGGTGGCTGGCCCTCAACAGCCACCACCTCACAAATGAAGATAATCACTTGGAACTGTCAGGGTTTGGGCAATGCCCTAACTGTTCAGGCTCTAAAGGCCATAATGGCCACAGAAAAGCCTGATATAGTCTTTTTAATGGAAACAAAAAACCTTGAAGTAAAGCTTCAACGAATTCAGACTACTCTACATTTTCAGCATTCATATATTCTGAACCCAGCTGGTTTGGTCGGAGGATTATCGATGATGTGGAATGATCAGGTAACTATAGAAGTGGCTCGTTCTTCACAACATATGGTTGATATGACTTGCAGGATAGTCCAGTAAGACAGATCTTTTCGCCTAATATGTCTTCATGCTCCTTATAACTATCAACAAAGACAGGTCTTTTGGGATGAAATTAGGATTTTTAGCCGTCTGAATCATTTACCTTTGCTATGTGCTGGAGATTTTAATGATTTTCTCTATCCTTGGGAGAAGTTTGGCAAACGACCTGCGGACTTATCTAGGATGCTATCTTTTCGTGCTGTCTTGAATGATTATGAGCTTATGGAATTAGAGAGTAAAGGGTGTAAATTCACCTGGACGAATAATAGAGAGGGTGCAGAGCTTGTGAAGGAAAGATTGGATCGAGTTTTGTGTTCAATGGATTGGCGCCTCATGTTTCCAGAAGCAGAGGTTTTTGTGCTACTTGCTGTAGGTTCAGATCATAGCTCTTTGATTATACAAACTTCAGCCATTTATAAACGACACACTAAGCTTTTTCATTTCGAAGCCTACTGGAATGACGAAGCTGAATGTCGTGAGATTATATCAAAGGTATGGGGCTCACATTATGCAGCTCATCCGGTTTTCATTGTCAAGATACAGAAAGTCATCACCACTCTATCTACGTGGAGTCGTAAGAAATTTTCCAATGGGCATGCCATGGTGATTGCTTTAAAACAACAGCTCCAAGACTTGACCAACCAACCGACTTTCTCTAATTATAGAGAGAAAGCATCAACTATTAGAGAGGAAATTAAGAAGACTTGGCAAATGGAAGAGCAATATTGGGCAATGAGATCAAGAATACAATGGTTGCAATGGGGGGATAGGAATACGCGGTTCTTTCATGCGTCCACAATCCAGAGAAGAAATAGAAATCGCATTACAATGCTGCAAGATGCAAATCAGAATTGGATTCGGGACCCAGACGTGCTACAAAGTATGACTACTGCTTATTTTTCTGACTTATATACATCTGGAGGATCTAGGAATTATGGCCCTATCCTTGACCAATGTTAGCAACTCGTATCCTCTGAAATGAATGATCAGTTGATCGCTATGGCAACCATTGAGGAGGTAAAACAAGCAACATTTCAGTTGGGGGCTACAAAGGCTCCTGGCTCGGATGGATTAAATGGATTTTTTTACCAAAAACACTGGGACATTATTAAGGATGATCTTCTGCTCCTAGTGCAACATTTCTTTCTCTCATCTCAGATGCCTTCCAAGCTCAATCAAACATTTATTGCCTTGATCCCTAAGACGCCTCATCCAGAGCAACTGGAGCAATATCGCCCGATAAGCCTTTGCAATTTTGCTTACAAAGTTATCTCTAAGGTACTAGCCAACCGTCTTAAACTTTGTTTGAATTATTTAATTTCCAAGGAACAGTCAGCTTTTGTGAGTGGACGACAGATTCAAGACAATATTTTAATAGTTCAAGAGGTTCTTCACCAGTTCAAGACCAGGAAGAGAACTAAGAAATTCAATGCAATCTTAAAGATAGACATGCAAAAGGCATATGACAGAGTTGAATGGGATTTCCTTTATGATTATCTTTTGAAATTGGGATTTCATACTATCTGGGTTCAATGGATTATGTAATGTGTGACAACAACAACTTTTAGTGTGAAATTCAATGGCGAACCCTTGCCTTACTTTACTCCTTCTCGCGGCCTCCGATAGGGTGATCCTTTATCTCCATATCTATTTATTTTGATGGCAAATGTCCTTTCAACTTTAATCAATCAAGCAGTCAGTGTGGGACATCTTAAAGGCATCAAGTTTAACAGGTGATGTCCCAATATTTCCCATCTATTTTTTGTAGATGATGCAATCTTTTTCCTTGACGGGACAATAACAGAATGTCAAAATCTTGCGATAATTATTACTCAATATTGTTTGGCCACTGGTTAGATAGTGAATCGAAATAAGTCTGGTATTATTTTTAGCAAATATTGTCCGTCTAGCTTACAGGAAAATATGTCAGGGGAACTTTGATTGCCTGTGTTGCTAAGATATGGTAAGTATTTGGGAATACCTTCTGAATGGGGCCGTTCAAAGAGGGAGATGTTTTCTTGGCTACAAGCACGAGTACATGCTAAGACGGAAGGATGGAAAAGTCAGCTGATATCCAAGGGTGGTAAGGAAGTTCTAATAAAATCTGTTATACAAGCTTTGCCACACTATGCTATGTCTATCTTTCAGATCCCCCTGTCAATTTGTAAATCAATAGAGCGAAGTATTGCAAGATTCTGGTGGAGAAATGATCAGAATAAGGCAAGCATTCATTGGCGTAGTTGGAATGTATTGAAAGGAAGCAAAGATACTGGCGGGTTGGGTTTTCGTGACTTGATAGCTTTTAACAAAGCTATGCTTGGAAAGCAGGCTTGGTGCTTATTGCAACAACCTGACACTCTATGGAGTCAATTATTTAAAGGTTTGTATTTTCCTACAACTGACTTCCTCTTGGCGACAACAAGTTCTCGTCCCTCCTGGGGATGGAAGAGCTTATTGACGGGTAGAGATGCTATCTCTCCCAAATTGTGTTGGTCAGTTGGTAACGGTCAAAACATTTGCATAAGACGTGATCGCTAGCTACCGATGGGAATTCTCTATGGTCCCAAGACTCTTGAGGAACCAATGTTGGTGGCGGATCTTATTGACCCGATACACCATGATTGGAACCAGACTCTGCTCCTTCGACTATTTGGAGCCGACATTACTGAACAAGCTCTACAAATTCCAATCAGCCCTCTGTTTTCCACAGATAAATTGATATGGACAGCCACAAAAGATGGAGTCTATACGGTAAAGAGCGGATACCACAACATTCTCAATGCAGCAGACTTCTCCACAGGTAACAGTACTTCTACATCCTATCAAACACCTAAATCCCTTTGGCGAAGAATATGGAAATTGAAAACTACACTGAAAGTCAGGATGTTTACCTGGGCCGTTTGTCAGAATGCGATTGCTACTAGAGCCAATCTCTATCGAAGACACATCGTTGAGGACTGTTGTCGACTCTGTAATCAGCAAGCTCCTGAAACCACTGAGCACCTTTTCCTCCATTGCTCGTGGACTCGAGCTGTTTGGACAAACCCGGAGATTAATGTTTACTTTTCCCCTCAATCTGTCCATCGCATGGACCACTGGTTATCGGAAAGAACAACCATAGAAGGCGCAGCCCAATCAACAACTATACCTGGCTTTGAATTGATTGCCAACACTCTGTGGCAAATCTAGCGGATGCGCAACAATTTTGTTTTTCGTGATCAAGAACCAGACCCCAATCTTGTAGTGGAGTTGGCTATTGTTCAGACTAGTGCTTCTGTAGTTACTGTGGTTAATCTTTCGCGCTCCAGACGACAGCTTTTCAACCTTGATCATCTGGGGCAACCTCCCGATCCAGCAGTTATTAAATGTAATATTGATGGGGCATATCATCCGGGAAGCACGGAGGGCTCAATGGCGTGTGTCTGCAGAGATAGTCACGGTAGAATCACTGATCTGTATTCAAACTCTTTTCGATCTCACTCAGCTCTGGAAACGGAGTTTAAAGCACTTACCTATACCCTTCACCACCTGCTGAGTCGGCATCTACAAGACTGCAAGATCGAACTTGAAATAGACTGTCTTATTGTTATCGAAGCTGTGAGGCTTGAAGGAACGACGCCATGGGAGCTTCAGTCTCTGCAAGCGGAGGCTGTCTTTTTGCTTTTACATTTTCCTAACCTACTACTGAATCATTGTAGATGAGAAGGGAATAGGGTTGCCGATTGGGCCGCGAAGGCCCACAGCAAAGCTTTCTCGGCCCAGAACTGGCTTTTTAACCCTCCTGCCGCTTTGCTTGATCTCTTGGTCGCGGATTCTGATGCTTCAGGGTGTAATTTACCGGTTATATAAGTATGAAAGTCTTTTTCGACCAAAAAAAAAAAAACTGTAACGTGAAGGTAGGTACAACCTTTCGGCTGAGGGCCCAAGAGTGCAAGTTCGGGAACCGAGTTTCGGGTCGGGCAAAACCCGACCGGCTCCACCTGAACCTGCTCCAGTTTCGCCGAGGCAGCGACACTGTAGACAGTCGCAGCCGAGAAGAAAATCGAACGGTAGCGCCGATCGCCGTCGCGAGGAAGAAGAAGAAGAAGGAGCGGCGGCGGCGGAGGAAGACGGTGCAGCCGCCTCATGCCTCCTCCCATCGCAAAGTAGGAAAAGAAAAGAAGCTTCCTGATCAGCTGAGTGAGTAATCCGCCGATGTCGTCTCTCCATCGATCCTCGAGCGCTCCGTCCAAGAACGGCCTCCCCTCGCAGGAGCTCCTCGACGATCTCTGCAGGTGCTGTCCTCGATCGATCGATCGATCGATCGTTCTCTTCTTCGTCGCCGGAGCTGTGCGCGCGTGCAGTCCCCTCGTGCCTCCTCGATTGTCGATTTTTCTTCTTTATTTTAACTCGTCGCAAGAGCCTTCTAGGAGTCGACCTCGGGATCCGGAAGTAGGTTTGCACTGCTTTTTCTAGCGCGAGCGCTGCGAGAGCTCGTTTTGGTTGAGCTCGTTCGTCTGCAGTCGCGAGCGAGACTAGCGCTCGTTTCGATTTCGGAAGTGATGAGGAGTTCATACTTGGAGAGAAAAAAAAAAAATTGGAGTTCGGCTGCAAACGTGTTGGGATTTTGTAGGTGACTGAAATTTTTTTGTTCAAATCACCATGTACAGCTAGGAGCTGCAATTCTTTTGGTAGAAATGGAACTGCTGAGTTGTAAATCAGGTCTCAAATTGAAAATTTTAGCCATGGATGTGGTTCTTTTCTAGAGATTCATTCCATCAAGCGAAAATGAAGAGATTAGTGAGTCTATCTATGATTTTAAATGTGCACAAGCAGCTCCTTTACAGTTCTGATTAACCTGCACCTAATCCTTCCTTCTCCTAAAACAAGCTGCAGATATATGTACTTGAATGGACAGCATACGAGTAATCTACTCAGTAGCATAGTCGTGAACTGCTTATCGGTGAAGTCTTTTCCTGTTTTGCTGCCTCTGATTCTGTGTAAAATGCTTCTTTGCAGTCGATTTGTTCTGAATGTGCCCAAAGAAGACTTACAGTCATTTGAGAGAATTTTATTTCTCGTGGAATATGCCCATTGGTTCTATGAGGATAATTCAGTGGAGAAGAATCCGTCTCTGAAGTCATTGAGTTTGAAAGAGTTCACTGGTTTACGTATCCTACGAAACATTCATTGTTCATGCATATTTCACCTATCAAATCATGGCTGAGTCCATACTTCCTTTGCATGGAACGGTTGAAATTGCTTGCATGTCATTTGTGTGTACTAATGCTGCCACTTGTTATCTAATGCAACAGTACAAGGATTAATTCTGCGTGACCATTAAGAATTCATATTCATTATTCCGGTTCAAGTAAGGAAGAAGCATGCAGATATCAAGCAGGAACTTTCTGTGAATGACACTTGTTTGTCTTATTTTGGTTTTTCTCCACTCTTGCCCGATATAACTTGCAAATGGACTGCTAATTGTTCTCTATTGGTGCTTTTGCCGCTAAAGTATAAGCTAGATAAATTGACTCATTCTTATGGATGACGAAGCTTTAAGGGGTTCTTCATTTCAGACCAAATCTTTTTCAAGTGATTTTGTTAGGGAATAGGATCAATGGGGACAAATGATCTTCTTGATGTTATACTGGCTTATTATGTCAGATTTTATTAGTGCTTGGGCCCAGATCATGAGATGGTAGTATGGGTGATATTGTTATCAAATCTATTAATAAAGGCCAGAATTGAAATTGTTTAATATCTCAAACTGCAAGTTCAGGCTTCATAAACTGTGAGGATTTAAGTTTCATTTCTCTCCCTATAGTAACAAATGAAGGCTCTTAGTGGCTCAAACTTGTGAAAGGCGCAGTAGAGATGTGACGGAACCCTTTTATGAAATCAAATGGCTTTACTTTTCTCTTTCACCTTCCTGTATGATGTCATAAAAATAGTTTAGAGTGGCTGCTTTCCTGATCTGGTGATATTTGGAATCTTAGATATGATAGAATGAGAATGGAGTATGACCTTTTGAACTTGCTTCACATTAAGAATTTATTTACATCTACTCATGAATTGGAATCTAATACGGAAGACTGAGTAAAACTAACCCCGGCCATTAGTTTAGCCATCCTTATTTTAATGTTTGTCAATGATATTGTTAGAATATTTAATTTATAAACTACGTCTTCATCTAATAGCTTAAGCTTTTAGAACAGTTGGTTGTGGCTTCACGAAAATCTTACATAGTATTAGAGCTGGAGGGTTTGAGTTCGAATCTTTTCAGACCTCATTTGCTGCTCAAGTTAAATTTCCACACTTGTACTGGGCAAAAAGATTGGACTAAACATGAGGGGGAGTGTTAGAATATTTAAATAATAAATCACGCCTTCATTTAACAGTTTGAGCATTTAGAATAGTTGGCAATGATCCCACAAAATCTACCAGGTCTCTATTGGGGAGAAGAGTTATACTGCCTTCTTAATGAGTTTTTATCAGTGAGTGACATAGTAGGCAAAATGCCTGAGTCAGATCTGTATTATCTGCCAAATTATAATTATTGATGAAGATAGAAGTTTATATTCCATGGTTAATGGTTATCTACAGCCAATCTTTTTAGATTCTGGGGCAGATAGTAATATTGCATAACATCTATAGGAGCTCTCTCTCTCTCTCTTGTGGATGCATGTCTGTCTGTGTGACTGATGCATATACGAGCTTGCAAACTCTGGCATTCCAACCGATTGTTCTCCTTAATTTGGCTAAGTTTTTAACAGCTGCGAAGTTTTGAGACCCTATGTTGCTCATATTGATGATATTTTCAAAGATTTTACTTCCTACAAGGTTCGAGTTCCTGTGACTGGTGCAATTATTTTGGATGAAACTTATGAACGGGTAATTTTCCCCTTTTAGTATTGCTATCTCTAGATGATTTACCTTCTCATACAATCATTATCTTGACCTTCCTGCCATGTTGCTCTAAGTTGTCATGATCTTAGTAGCAAGTTCGACGGGTGTGAATTACTATTTTACAAGGGGATTATGTTGGTAGGCAAGTGTATCTAATTGTCCGTTCTGTCAGTTCACAAGTCTCTATTTTTGCTGGTCCTCTTTCCTGAGGGCTTGGTCAGTAAATGATCCATGTTGGTGATATTTATGGACAGCGTAATTCATGGTGTACAGTTACTTAGTATCTATTCTAATATGATCTTTTTCTATGACAGAAAGCAAGGAAAATAAGAATGTCAATGATTTTGATGTAACCAATGAAGTTATGATGACTAGTTCTAATATCTGGCATTAATGTAACATACCATGGGCTTCTAAGTTGAGGAATCTGTCTTTAGAGGAGCAGGAAAAAAAAAAAAAGACCTTGTTAGTCAATTTCCAAAATGCCTGCATGATACAGCCTATCATTTTATTCGGCTTTGCTTTGGGATTACAAAAGAAGAGTTGTCCTTATACTGCTTGGTGGATGCTCAGAGAATGATCTTTTCCCTTTACCCCCTTTTTATTTTGTTATGTAATTTTATGAAATGTAAAGCTCTAACATTGTAAAACTGTTAAAAATAATCCTTGGCAGTGCTTGCTAGTGAAGGGATGGAAAGGAACAAGCTGGAGCTTTCCTCGTGGGAAAAAGAACAAAGATGAGGAAGATCATGCATGTGCCATTAGAGAAGTGAGCTTTTTTCCCTCTTCATCTTGAAGTTTTTTTCTCATTAATAGAGAAGTTCTTGAAAAATGCGGACTTGAGTTGCAGTTAGGGATAGCCTAGGTGTGAGAAAGGGTTTGAAGCCCCACTTATTAAAGATACAGAGTACTATAATTCGCCTTTGTTTGAATCGTGAAAGACTAAAATACCATTCATATAGTGAAATGAATAGGATTTTGTTCTTCGTTTTACTTTCAGGAAAGTAAGAGGAAACATTTTCTCTGAATCTTGGGTTTGGCACATGGTGAATGAAGTTGGTTCTGTTTCAGCAAATATTTCTGTTTGTTTGTTACTTAGTGCTATTGTAAGTTATAACAATTCAGACATGGTTTTGTTTTCATTTAGATACTTTAAGTTCATCAAAGTTCAATTAGCTGAGTTTGGGGATCTGTAATGGCTTTTCTCGCTTCTAAGCCACAAGACATTGAAATGCTTTTGACTTGTTCTTTTTTATGGCTAACGCAGGTCCTGGAGGAAACAGGTTTTGATGTGTCAAACCTTCTCAATAAGGATAAGTATATTGAGAAGATATTTGGACAGCAGAGAGTGCGGCTGTATGTTATTGCGGGCGTGAAGGATGATACTGCTTTTGCTCCCCTTACTAAAAAAGAGATTAGTGTATGTCTTCTGTTTGGGCAATCAATTACCCGCTGGAATTTTGAATCTGCATTTGTTAGCATTTTATGTCATGTAGGATGGAGACCAAACAGTTTCATTCTTTTTAAGGAACAAATCAACACTGCTTTGTTGCTGAAGCTACAAATTGAAGACATGGCTATTTGTCCAGTTGTCCTCCTGAATAAAAGTTTAAATTGCAGTCTCCAACTTTTTGAACTTGTGGTCCTGGTATTTCTGTTTTTGTAGCTTACGGATTTATTCATAGTCTAATTTGCCACGCCGAGTTAAAAGCATTATGCCCACTGTTGGCTATATCAACTTTTGTATATAATTTATTGCTCCTGCTATGATATTGGTTTAGATATGAGAAGGAGGAAGGCATTAAAGTTAAGTAAGGGACGGATGAACTCTAGTTGCGTGTAAATCACTTCTTTCATTTATTTGCAGGAAATTGCATGGCATCGCCTTGATGAGCTTCAGCCTGCAAATGATGCCGTTATATCTCGTAGTATAATTGGGCTCAAGCTATATATGGTGGCTCCCTTCTTGGGGTGTGTGCTTCAACACTTCATTTAATTTGGTTTCAACTGTGGAAATTGCATTTCTGAACTGTCCACATAATTATTTGTTGTTGCAGAGATTTGAAGCACTGGATTTTGTCACATCAGCCTCCTCCTGCAAGATCTCATATACCTCTCAAAGGTTGCTCTCCTTCTGAATTCTGCTAGTCTTGTGCATAATTGTTTCTGCTTTGTGATTTTTACATTCTTCCTCCCCCTTCATAATTTTTATGAAATTGAGACTGACCTTGAGTAAGACCCATTAAATGGGTGGGTTGGATCAAAAATGATCCGATCCATGTGAGCCCATTTAATCCATTTCGACCCATATATTATGTAGTGTAAATGTAATGACCCATGCCCGACCCAACCCATATTATTTAAACCAATTAATATATAAGGAAAATCCTCATCCTCTTTAAGCTTTATGCTAATTGGATAAAAACTTCACCATCAAATTAGAAAATAGTAAATAAAATAATTTTTTTTAAAAACCTGTAAATAGAATCTGACCAATAAGATATATATTTATAAAGAACTTAGGGCTGATAAACCCATTTTGCGACCTGGACTTAATGAGCCCAATTTCATGTGGGTAGCTCTTTTATTTATAAATGGATTACAAATGATACAAGTTAGGATAAAAAATAAAAATAAAATTAAAAAAGGAAGAAAGCAGGGAAAACAATGAATTAAGAGAAGATTGATGTTTTTGTTGGAACAGAGATGTTCAGTTGAGACAAGTTAAGTGAAAATAATGTATTAAAGAATGTCTTGTGTTTTCTTTTCATCTAGGCCAAGCATCAATATATGCCAGTAGAGTGACTTGACCCTTTATTTCTCTTTAGATTAGATGGGAAGGAAAAAAAATGGTTCGGCGACTCTTTTGTTGATTTGACCATCAATTAACTTGTGAAGGGTATTCTTTTCATATATTGGATTGTTTTGAATACAAAACAAATGGGAATCGATATTTTTAGGATAGTACTAAGTGTCCCATATTAAATTCATGTAGAAATCCTCATTCTCAGAGTTCAGGCTACTTCATTTGTTTTGGGTCTTAAATAAAAACATCTACTCTATACATTATTTCCATGTTTTAAATTCTTGCATATTAGATGAGGTAACTTGAATGCGGACAATCATTCCTTTGATTTAACCCACAAGGATGGCACAAGGGAAAGTGGAAGATGAGCCTGTGCTTTGTATGTTGTTGGCTTTTCAGGGTCATGGTTTCCCAATCTCGTGTAATAGGGAAATCCTTTTTGAATTTTTAGTTTTCATCAGATTCCAGGTTTCCGACCTACATTTGTCTTTGTTACAATATTACATTTTACATGTAGCCTTCCCTTGACAGCAGAGGTGGCCGAGCAAATTATTCTTTTTATCCACTATCTTGGCAGTCACACAGAAGAACTTTGGTGAAACATTTGTCTTCTTTCTTTAAACTGCATTGCGCGCTAGCATGAAATGAACCTCAATCTGATTGTTCTGATGGTTATCACTTCTGTTCTTGCCATCATCCTTCTTATCTGGAGATGACTTTCGTATGATGAGTCATTCGGTGCCTGTGGCTTTTACTAGATGAGTTATGCGTCTGCTAATTTCTCTGGGCTGCGCTTCTAATGGGGTGGCCTATCTTTTTCCAGGAATTTGTATCTGGAAGGCAAAGAGTGGTTCTACGGGAAGTAGCTCCACAATTTCAGAGCCTCAATCGAGTAAATCTGCGTCTAATGTTCAGTCTTCTAACTCAGGCCCTGGGAAAAGTTTCCGATACTTCAGATTTGATGCTGCGGCAATTTTAAGAGCTATGGAAGCTGGCTTCTCTTCTTGAGAAAAAAAAAGGCCTCTTTTCGACAGTGTCCCCTACTTTTAGTTTCGCGTCACCTTAGGGCTTGTTCTCGCTTCTTAACCCTTTCATGATCTGTTTAGTGTACATTGGTGTTGTCGTGGCGTGATGTTTGTCAGAGTGTTAGTGATGTATGTGTCTTGTACAGCTAGCATTTGTGTAAAGGCATCGATGTTTCTGATTTTCCTCTTCTGCTGTTCATTTTAGGGGTGTACAAAATGAATTGCTCAAATTGGGAATTGTTCGGACCGGCCGGTTTGGTCTAGTTTTTGGAAGTGTTGGTCTCATTCTCGATTCCTAAAAGTGGAACTAATATCTAGGTGATCCGGACTTGACTGACTAAATATACTTTTTTATTTTATTATTTCTTTAAAAGATTAATAAAATGTGAACTAAATATTATCTCGATCTGATTCTAAGTAGTGGGAAAAAATGTAATAGGAAAAAAGTAGTAGGAAAAAATAAATAACCAGTTCCATCGGACTGGACTGACTGGAAATGGACCAGATTGGATCGTGTTCAGTTTAGTATACATTGGTATTGTCATGGTCATATTCTCATCCTTATGTGCCTAATCCTAATGAGAAGAGGACTGGATCGCCGTTCGGTTTGTATAGTCTCTCGCGCTTGGATCGGCATTTCAATCTGAACATGAATGCAGTCCTGTGTCCATGGGCCTGCTAATAGCCCAAAGGAAGCCAGAGGTACGCGTGAAGAGGGCTTGATTTCTTGTTCTGAAGATCGCAAAGGGTTCGCATTTTGTCCGAGAGCCGATTCTGGAATAATGTTTATTCGCAATTTTGTTGCTGCTCGATCATTCTATTGGGAGACGACGAGTGTTCTAAAGTCCGGTGTTTCCTTTGTTAGTTGACTTTTGTTCACATGAAGTGAAAGGGAATGCCATATGCAGAAGAAACCTGGGATAATTGTCTAAAAAGGTATTAAATCTACCGTACGACAGTCAATTCAATATTCAACTTTTTAATTTGGCAAATCAAGTCCTAAAATCTTTTGACAATTTTGAATATAGTCGTTCCTGTCAATATTGGCTGGATATTGTGACTAGACAATGTTCACGAATCTTTTTTCAAATTGCCAACTGTGCCGTTGGGGCAGGTCATTGTCCATGGGGACCATCTTCAATAGACCTTTTATTCCACAAGACCGTTGCGTTACACTTACGTACAAACACTAATACCGTGGTCCAAAAATTTGAGATTGGTTGGCGTTGCTGGTTCAACCTTTTATTCCACGTGACCATTGCATTACACTTACGTACAAACCCTAAAACCGTGGTCCAAAACTCTAAGATTGGTAGGGGCCGCTGGTTCAATAATGGCGAGTCTCTGCACGCAGAGAAGAGAATCATAGAATTCAAAGATAACGTTGGCCTACCGCCCGACATCGACAGGTCCATTTTACACACCATGAAGGTCTCTTTTCCGAACGTTATCACGAGCGCTGATTGGGGTTTTGAGCCCCAGCGCTTTAATATCATTTCCAGAGGTCTTGGTCTTCTGGCTGTAGCATTACGTAGCCTTTGTGGAGGTTGTTTCCAATCAACACAGGTCATCTGTGCCTTTCCATTAATGTGATGGATTATTAGACCGCGTTCTTTATTTTAACGTGTGAGCAACGGCATACTTTGCTCCCGAACCCTGTTTTTTATTTTACCCTCTTAGTATTTTTACATTGTAGAGATCCTGAGACCTTAACGAGGCCTCATATGTAGCATTTAACGCCATGCTAAGAATGGACGACCCCCTACCTATCCATGTTTAGAGAATCATTCGCCATCATTCCATCCACCTCGTTTTGCAAGCTTGAGATGCATCCAAAAGGGAACGTGAATTGCGGCTACGAGCTGCCAAGTGTGCGGCAGGAAAATGGCGACGAAGCAAAGTTGGAAAAGAGCTGGTGAAGGAGCCAAATTTAACCACGTGAAAATTGAATAAAGAAAGGAGAGAAAGAAGAAGCTGCGATTTGCATTGCGTGGATTATTCTGTCGGTTTGGAGGAATTGGGTCTATGGGCGGCGGATGGTGGTGGTCGGTTCGGCGGTCGCCGTGACAGCCACCGCAAAAGTTAAAAGTGGGCAGTACTAAGTACTGTCGGCTCGCATGATAATTGAATAGAAAAAAATGAGTGTCTCCAATACGTCCCTGTAAATCTGTGGACTAGGTAGGTACTCTCTTCCAAGATTGGAAGAAAAGAGAATAAATAAATGAATGATTATCAAGACAACGGTTATAAAATGGCTGTGATGACATTAGACACACACACACATATATAGACACACACATATAACTTTATACAGGTTTGTCAAATTAATGTGTTATTTAAACTCTGTAAACAGAAAATTAAAAATTAAAAAAGATGGGAGTGTAAGGGGTGATCTCATTTTTGATCCTATAACTTCCGTAAATAGTGTAAAATTGTGTCTCTTAATTATGCAATGAAGTCCCATAAGTCTATCATTCGATGTAGTCCTCCAATTACCAAAGATTTGGAAATTCCAATCAAACTGACAATGTTTCGTTCTTCCTCAGATTTCATAACTTGCTGCTTTATCAACTTGTTTGCCTTGTTATGTAAATTTTTCAAATTGGCTATACATCAGTACTTACATTGCCTTGTAAGACGGTGTGTATTCATAGAAGATGTATACCATGGACTTGCTATACCATGGACTCGCTCAATCTCAAAATAAAAGTCATGATGTGTCTTAGTAACATGAACATTTGTCGTGTGTATACTTGATGGGTTTTGTAAATATCTCGCATCATACGATTGACAATCTTTAGTCATTTACAGCTAAATTGATAAGCACCTTGTACAAAATCACGGGTGAAATCTTCAGGATGGCAAGCTCATCCGTCTTTGTGTGTCGGCCTATAGCTAAAACCCAACTAAGTAATACAAAGTACACTCCGTTAGTGCATCCCTATCTTCGAATTTTGCTCTTACAAACGTAACTTACAAATCATGATGGAAAGCACTAGTCATGCTCACACAGGGATACGATCTTCCGGGTACAGTGCCGGGCAATCATTGGGGGGCGAATCCGCAAAAATCTGCACAAGGCGTCGGGAGAACTTTCTACTGATTGGTATCGAGAAAAGCATGAATGATTACCCACACTAATCCGACGCAGCGTTTGAACATGAGATTCGAGATCTCCTCTCGGATCCTTGTACGTGGACTAGCTACATTTTCAGCTTAGACGCCATCCTCATGATCGTTAAAACAAGCACAAGAGATAGCTAAAACCTGAAGGAGGGTAGATATTTAGGGGAGTGAATGAGTATTCTTACTTACTAAGTGGAGAACTTTCTCTCGTGGTTTTCATGAGTGGTACTGTATATTATAAGATGGAGATGTTCATATTCTCATCTTGTTTTTATTTATTTATTTTTTAGTTGGGCAGATACTGATATTCTTATTCTTATGATTATTCAAGAAGATACTAGGACAAACAAGATGAGGTCAAGCCCAGATTGTGTTGCTGGCTATGCTCTTCATGTGATCGAGGATGTGGCTGAGGTCTCTTTGCTGGCTGGCCGACCAAATTGACTCATCGTTGGTCGCCATTTTCTTTTCACGGGACCTACTCTTGTTCTTTTGCCTTCACAGAGAGAGAGAGAGAGAGAGAGAGAGAGAGAGAGAGAGAGAGGGTGGGTTTGGCTTTGATTTTGCCTTATTAGAATGCTAATTAATACAGATGGTCACTGTTAGCATTTGAACTTTAACTTGTCCGTTGGCCTTGACTATGCGGGGCAATGGGGGCAGTTCAACAACCATCCTCATACCCATTATGGCTTGTGATCTGATGACATCGCCGCAGTTCACGAGTCCTTTTCTATGTAAAAAAAGCATGAATTCTTATGATTTCGGCAGATCTTCTGGCAATTTGGTGTGGAGTAAAAAGATCATGGCCAATTCATGCATGTGGAGGAAAGTGGGAATTCTTTAATATGAACCTAGATTCTATATCGAATTCATAGCATACTTGCCACTCATTATTGGCAGATCTAGCGGCTACACAGATAATGCACCGAAGGCTATGGCACTAGGGTTTGCAAGGAAGGCGAAAAAGAAAGGCTATTGTAATGAGTAGCCAAGTTGAAATGCCAGCATGTGTGCTCCACCGTAGATGATTGGAGCGAAGGGTTTACGATTTATAAAGAAGTATAAACCCTACTCCTCTTGCATATTAATATAGGTTTTATTTGGTTACTTAATAATAATATGAGAGTAATTGGGCTCTATTTGTTTTGTAAAAAATGAATTATTTGAAAAATACTTTTTAAAAAATAATCGCTTGAAATAATTTGTCAAAGAGAAGTGTTTTAATTATCGATAACAATTTATATCTAAACACTTTTCTTGAACGGTGAATTTTTTTTATTTATTTATTTTTGTAAGCAATATAAGTGATCGTTCTTAAAAATAATTTTTTAAATTATTCATTTTTCGAGAAATAAATGTAAATTTTATCTAGAAAGAATAAGAACACAAGAAGATCTCTAGCAGAAAGAAAGGTTTACGTAAAGCTTTGTTCAAGAAGAGAGGAAAGTGGAGTTTAACAAAATCATGAAGGCAGAAATCAGAAGAAATAGAGATGAAGTCCAAGAATGCTGACTTCTAGACTTAATTTGGTCGCGAGAAGCTAACGTTTGTTTGCTTTAACTTTTAAGACAATCAAATCACTGACAATTTAAATCATTTTTTTTTTTTGCAACCGTTATAAAATGACTGTGATGACATTAGACACACACACATATAACTTTATACAGGTTTGCAAAATTAATGTGTTATTTAAACTCTGTAAACAAAAAATTAAAAATTAAAAAAGATGGAATTGAAGGGGGTGATCTCATTTTTGATCCTATAACTTCCGTAAATAGTGTAAAATTGTCTCTTAATTATGCAATGAAGTCCCATAAGTCTATTGTTCGATGTAGTCCTCCAATACCAAAGATTTGAAAATTCCAATCAAACTGACAATGTTTTGTTCTTCCTCATATTTCACAGCTTGTTATGTTATCAACTTGTTTGCCTTGTTATGTAAATTTTTCAAATTGGCTACACATCAGTACTTACTTTGCCTTGTAAGACGGTGTGTATTCATAGAAGATGTATATACGAATTTAGTCCTCGCTTTCATTGAAATTTTTATGTCCAGTCACTGAAAGACTCCCGTTGAACGATAAAATTGCAGTATTTGATTGCACAAAATTAATGGTTAATAGACTTGATCATGCATTTCACGCACGTTGCAGGCAAAAAGATGGAATTATCCTGAAAGAAAAAAGGGATGAAAAGAGCAAAAGAAGTCAGACTACATAATCACTTTATTTCCTTTCATCATGATATGTGGAAGCTCACCGCAAATTGCAAATCACATGGACAAGTTGCCGAGTGCTAAAAGCTTTGCTTACACAACACTTCAGCTTCAACCTCTTTATGTACAGAAAGTCTTCCCTTGTAATCAATACCACCTCCCTCCCTCCCTCCCTCCCCTCCCTCTTTTTGTCGGTGAATTTTTGAAGCCATTGAATCTGAACAGATTAGCAATGAATGATGTTGATGATAAAGGTAGGCATCAAAGTGATGTCATTTACACTATTTCCACTTTCACCTCGCACTCTCTGTCCTATTATTTACTTTTCTTCTGGGGGTGGCCGTGGCCGGTCCCACCTCTCCCAACGTTCAGTTCCGCCAAGCCCTCTTCAGCCACCCATTCTGCCACGTCTCGTCTCGTCTCGTCCCGTCCTTTCCCCCAACGAAAAAGTCAGGAAATTTCAAAACGCAACTCCTGAAAGAGCGTACCCAAGAAGGAATATGAAGTTCCATGTGGATCTTTGTTAGCAATTGTCTCGATGATACTGTCGTCACTAGATGCTTTAGGGACTCCGATTGGAGGTGCCTTTGGAAACTTTTTACCAAGCGATTTTCCAAGCCATTTTAACTCGACTAAAATCGCTTGAGTGAAAATTGTGGTGTTTGACAAAATTTTTTGGACCATAATATGTCTAAGAAAGCGATTTTCCTCGGTTACTAAAACTATTTTATCATTGCCAAATTATAAAAACATATCCGTAATTCCAAATTACCCTCTTTATCATAGAGAGAGAGAGAGAGAGAGAGAGAGAGAGAGAGAGGCACAATGGTAGGCTGGTAGCGGCCTTGCCCGCCACTGTGGTAGGGCAAGTGGTTCCTTGGATCACACAACCTCGGCGTTGCTTTGTCTAGATTGAATAAGTTGCTCACCAATGGCATTTGACTCGAGTGAGATAGGAGATAGATCCCATTCGGGTCGCTGGACCCTAAGTGGTCGTGCAACCCAAGTGAGATCTCGTTTGGGTCGCTAACATCCTAGGCAAGCTCACCGGGGGCCACTCAATCTGTAGTAATGAGCTTATCCCCTTGTAGATGATATCTCTTTGGTTATAAATTTTTTTTCTCATTTAGAAAATTGTTTTGTAGCGTCCATTTTACACATGACAAATAATTTGCTTTCAATGGAAACTTTTTGACTTAAAAGTCTTTGTCTCATTGCAAACTCTTGCCTTTAAAACAATTGCACATGATGATATGAAATAAGTTAATGTATCGAAAAATTCATTTTTTTTTAATCAGCTGCTGCTAAAGGATCATTGTCACAAGTAACTCAATTTTTCTAATCTTATAAGATGATAATTAAAAAGTATGCTTAGAAAATATTGTTTTTTCCCTAAACAAAGAAGCTCATCTTAATAACTCCCACGTCCATTAAAAATCTTAATAATTGGATTAATCAGCCATAATCCGAGTAGGTAACCCAAATAATAATTTAGTTTGCTCTGTATTGTATAGGAAAATAATATTTCATTTTAATTTTTGGTAGGAGGCTTTCTTACCATGTTTAGCCACCTAACAGGTCTCCTATGAACACCGACATCAAGACTTCTCGATTGAAAAGCAAAAATTATTGGGTGAGCACCCTTTTTCAAAGGGGGTAGCACCACCGTCTCGGCTCTTCACTAAAGTTATAATTTCTTTAATATTTATACATAATTCAAAACCACTTTCTTTCTTCTTTCTTCTTTTTTAATTTTCTTTTAATTTTTTTTACACTATATTGGAACCATTGCATCCCGGTACACGACACTCCGGTTGGAGAGACTACCTGGGGAATTCCTTCTGGAGAAAATACAAGAGCAAGTTCCGCAGCTCTTGGGTAAAAAGGGTCCACGCGAAGATCGTCATCAAACTGTGGAATGCGATTGAGAAATGGTTTTTCATCATTTAATGAGACAGTTTAAGAGTCTAGGACATCGACACAAGCCAAACCACGTGAAAGGTCGTTCTAGGCTTAGTCCTTGGCTCTCTCTGCACTGGCCATTTGGCCACTACTTTCAAGCGCTACTGCTGATGATCAGTGTAGTGTCGGGCAAAGAGTGCAGACCGAGGAGTTGAGATTGGCCTATCATTCATCATCATCAATACGAAGCAGCGACCAAGTCCACACGGTTTCCCACGCCTTCCTCCAAAACCTGTGATTCGCCAGTGAGTCTTTGCTCCGTTCGAGTGACTCACCGTGAATCGCTCCACGGTTCTTAGAACATGTAAATAAAGAGTTTTTGTCAGCATTTGAGAGCATGCAACATGCTTCCTCTTTTTAGTAAATTTCTCTCCACCAACCAGAGCTTCGTTTACCCAATTACTATTCCTGGCTCTTTTCTTGGATACTCGCTGCGTGCAAATGAGGGTGTACCTCAGACAAGAATCGCACATGATAGAGGTATTTTTGAGTGTCTCTCAGGCACAAGAGTTTTTCGCTCCCCTAAAATAATCATCGTATGCAAAACATTACTATTTTTAAAGGGAAAAGAAATTAAAAAAAATCCATGTTGCTTGCAGTTATTGATTGATTTACAGGCGCATATTATCTAAACGTTGTTTTCAAAACTGTAAATTTTTTACTGGTATAAGTCAATGTATGTAGCTTTTTCACTAATTGAAAACACTCGATTCATTGTTTGCCCGAAGGTAATAAATGTGTTGGTTATTTTGGAAATCATTTTTACAATATGAATTAATGCCTCGGTATTTTTAATCATGTTAACGTGAGATTTTGGACATTTGTGAAGTTTATTTTATATGAAAAAAAATGATGTCAAAAATATAATTACACATAAAGGAGAACCCATTTATTATTGAGCTCTTTTTGTATAGATATTAGCTAAAGAAGCGACTAAATTGACGGGTAGTCATCATTCTTTGTCGTAAATTTTCACTGAATTCAATATACTTTTGTCTTTAATTATAAACTAAAACCGAATCGGAATCTCTGCTATAAGCAAGTCTAATAGATGGATCGGGCTAACAGTGAGCTGAAGTTTGATGAAGCAAGTGAAATTTGCAAGCAAGATGAAGCGATTTCACACCAAACTAAGCCGGATTTTCATTTCTTTCCGTGGCCCTTCCCAAAATTTTCCAAGAAAAAACTACACGCGAAAGGTTATGAGACTCGATCCTATTACCGGTCTTTTAATGAGGCAGGCATTTAGGAATTTCAAGCTGATTCAAAGGATCAAGATCACAGGAGTCGGTCTTTTAACATCGCGGGCAATTAGGAGTTTTGAGCTTTAGTAGTGCTGTCTAATGACTTGGAGGATCAAGATCACCGGAGTCAGTTCTTTTAACGTCGCGGGCAATCAGGAATTTTAAGCTTAGTAGTAGTGCCGCCTAATGACTTAGAGGATCAAGATCCCAGGAGTCCCAATGAACGCAAGAGAGTCCAGTAAACAGAAAAAAACAAAGCAAGAAAGAGAGAGAGAGACCTGCAACTGTGAGGTCGAGAATGAAAGAGTTGGGGAAGGAGGGAGAGAGAGGTGATGATGATGAGTGGGAGGTCGCGTGGGGAAGTCAGTCAGCAGGGGTCGGTGCGGGAAAGCGAAACGCAACGAAAAGATTGTCGATTGGCGTTTCCAGGGGGCGCAATTTGCAGTAAAATACACTTCACGGGATCAACATTCACAAAAAAAGAGCAATCCCCTTTTGCCTGCAAAACGTGGTACACAAACCCAAAAAGTAAATAATCTCAAATTTAGATAATTTGATTGTTATTTATTGTTATTATTATAACGTTTTTGGGATGCACGGACAAATGAATCTACAAATTGTTCTAAATGTAATGACAACATTCGCATATGACAATGCAAATGAGAAATATATCATGACTAGACTTAAAGAAACAAGTGTGTCATATATAAAGACAAGATTGAATAATTCTATGAGATTATAAAAGGGAGTGGCATAAAAGATTGATTTTATATTATGACTAAACTTTTTTAAGTATTCATCATCATTTTTATTTTACTTGACTAATAATTTAAAAAAAATTGCTCAAAAATAATACAAAGGAAAAAAAACTCTAAACCAACCTGTCATCAACGTCTCTTCACGATGCATATATAACCCCCCTTCCTCCCATAGATACCTTCACTTCCCACAGACAAGTGGACGAGAAAACTCTCTCTCTCTCTCTCTCTCTCTCTGCGATTCGCCAAGAACACCAGCATGACGAAGCACGCGGCGGAGCACGGCTCGTTCTCGGCCAAGGACTACCAAGACCCCCCGCCGGCGCCGCTGATCGACCCGGTGGAGCTGTGCAAGTGGTCGTTCTACAGGGCCCTCATCGCCGAGTTCATCGCCACCCTCCTCTTCCTCTACATCACCGTGCTGACCGTGATCGGTTACAAGAGCCAGACCGACGACACGAAGCCCGGCACCGACGCCTGCGGCGGCGTCGGCATCCTCGGCATCGCCTGGGCCTTTGGCGGCATGATCTTCGTCCTCGTCTACTGCACCGCCGGCATCTCAGGTGATCCATCGCTCTATTCCTTTTCTTACCCGCCCATCATATTTCAACCTTCTTCCGAATCAACTGATCAGTTTCTTCGGCATCTCTATCTTGATTCGATCGATGAACGGGGTAGGTGGTCACATCAACCCGGCGGTGACATTCGGGCTGTTCCTGGCGCGGAAGGTGTCGCTGGTGCGGGCCGTAATGTACATGGTGGCTCAGTGCCTGGGGGCAATCTGTGGAGTCGGCCTGGTGAAGCTCTTCCAGAAGTCGTACTACGAGCAGTACGGCGGCGGGGCCAACATGCTCGCCGAGGGCTACAAGACCCGCGTCGGGCTGGGCGCGGAGATCATCGGCACGTTCGTGCTAGTCTACACCGTCTTCTCGGCCACCGACCCCAAGAGGAGCGCCAGAGACTCCCATGTTCCGGTAATGGATGATATACGCTACACGCACGTTTCCTTAATCTTTCTCTCTAGGGTTGGCGTCGTAATTGCTATGCTACGCTTCACTAACAAGAGTTGGCCACGATTTCAGATTTAGAAAAATAATTTGTACATTCCTGCAACATACAATACTCTCTCATCGGAGTAGTTTAGGTGAAGAGATGAGAAAGGTATCCCTAACTATTTCACTTTTAAGAAGAATTACAAAATATATTATGCTATTGGCGGTACGTTCGTACTCGATAATTGTTAACGTGTAAGTTTTTTGTATCTAAGCTGCCGACGGAAGCCTCGGATAGCACTTTTTTTTTTTTTTGGGGGAGGGGGGGGGGGGTCAGTCGGATAGCACTCTATTTGCTCAATAATTCATATTTGTGACAATGAAATATGATCGTTTCTCCTCAAGCGATAAATAATTGGTTGCGAATTATCTTTTCTCGCGAAGAGGTGAATGAGCAAGAAAATAATTCATGTACGAGAGAAAGCCAGTAGATTTCATTTCTTATAGCTAGCAAGCACAAGCATGAGCAAGTATTAGCATAAAAAAGAGAAGAAAAAAATTTAATATACGGGAACGGAGGGATATGTGTTTAGAAATGCGAATTGGTCTAAGAAAGAAAATTTAAACGGTTGTTAGGTAAAAGTGATTTTAAGTCTAATCTCAAAAATAAGATATATGTGATACACGTTGACAATTAGTCTGATGACCTAAGTTACGGATTTGTCTATCTTGCTTATTTTAATTATACATTTTTGCAAAGGATATGCTAATTTCAAAGGAATTATAGGGAAAAGTTTGAAGTTGAATCTTGCAGGGGTATGGTAAATGAAAAAAAGTCGATCTTTTTTGGTGATACCGACAAGAACAACTTTCTTTTTTTCCTCTTTTCTTTATTATTCTTCTTTATAGTCACTTTTGCGGCAATACTTATTACGTGAGCCACGCATGAACCGATGCATTATCACTGCTCAGCTCCATTCTCGTGGAAACCATGTGATATCCACTGGGTGAGTGGACGAGAATCCCCAGCGGTCGCTGCGTCTGCAGTGAAAATTGGGTAGTGCCAGATTCTCGTGTTGTGGACGTTAAGAGAGCTTTTCTAGTGCAAAGAATCACCTAAGTTTTGTCCTCTTCTTTTGAAAAAGCATGTCGTGCCCTTTCCTTTCGCTGGCAAATTGACCTGCCTTTTTGACGTCTTTCGTGACTAGGAACAGTGGTTTCTTTCAGCTCTCGCCATTTCTTTTATGCCAGTAACTTAACTTTGTAGGGCAAAGGTTGTCGTTTTCCATGTGGGCAGAGTGAGAGGGAACTTTTTGATTTGTCACATCTTCCCATGTCGAATATGGCATCTTCTTACAAGTGTTTTCCCCCCTAATTGATTGACCTTGTTCCGTGGAACGGACGGCATTACATAACAATCCTAACATTGTCCCGAACACGATCGATTGTTTCTCATGATGCGTGTCTTTTGTTTGGGATGAATCTTGGACAAAAGGTTTTGGCTCCTCTGCCAATTGGATTTGCGGTGTTCATGGTTCACTTGGCCACCATTCCCATCACCGGAACCGGCATCAACCCAGCGAGGAGTCTCGGCGCTGCTGTTATCTACAACAAGGATAAGGCCTGGGATGATCAGGTTGATTAATTCATTGCTCTGTTACCCCTTTCTTTTATTTTTCAGAATGACAGAAAAAAAGATGTACTAATTTTTCCCCCCATTTCACTACAGTTTCCTGATAATGTCGTTTTGTGTTTTCGGTTCAGTGGATCTTCTGGGTAGGACCATTCATTGGGGCAGCCATTGCAGCTTTCTACCACCAGTTCATACTGAGGGCAGGAGCAGTTAAAGCTCTTGGATCATTCAGGAGCAACCCTTAGTCTATTTTCACAGCTTGTTACTGCCCTTCTCCTTCTATTTTGTTCTCTCATGAGGGAAAACAAAAAAGACAAGAGAGGGGGAAAGAGAGAGAGAGAGAGAGAAGAGAGAGAAGAGAGAGAAGAGACTTGGAAGGAGATTGTGATAAAGTCACATGGTGGTGGGGGGATTTTCTTTAATCATAAACTGTAGAGAGATGGAAAATCCTTTGTGTTATGGTGCGAGGGGGGGCCGTATGTAACTGTGTTTGTTCTTTGTATGCTGTGCACTACATTCATATGTGAATTCTCTCTTCTGTTTCGTTGCTATCTTCTGTTGGTGCTCTCTCCCTTATTCTTCAGCTTCTTGTTTAACCTTTTTTGTTCTGTTCAAATGTCAAAGGGAAGTTCAAAACCCCTAAAAGGATTTTTCTCCTTTAGGTTGTCTTCCACGTCGAGAAATTGGCTGAATTTCTCTAGCTTCTTTCTCGCCTCTCGTTCCTTTTTAAGGATGAAGGCCGGAGAACTTTCCGAGCAAAGAAAAGGTTTAGTCGAAACAGTTGCGTGCGATACTATTTGTTACACATATATGGACGTCGCTTCTAATATTTGAACATGGAATGTTAGGTTATTCTTTTACACGACAAGCATGTGTCCGTAGTTTTTATAACAAATTATCATATAGTCTACTCTAGGTAATGGGATTAATTTAGAAACGTGAGCCCATTTTGTCCATCTATATGTCGACGACTGTATTGAAGGCATGTATGCCCTAATCTTTTGCCTCGAATGGAAATTTTTGTGAAAGTCTTCACGAGTAGAATAACCAGGTTAGGTAGTGCTCGGCTGTGGGATGATGCAATCTAGGGTTTAAACAAGTTTTGGACGGTGGGATGCGATTGGTTCCTTTCCTTTGATGGCGTGTCATAAATCCTTCGACGAGCATGCTTCCTCTTTGTATTCTAGAGAAATTTTTTCCTTATTGTGCACATGCTTGCTGAGGCAATATGGAAGGTATCTATGACCAAAAAAAAAAAAAAAAATCAGGTATCTACTCCACATTATGGCGACAAAGTGGTGGAACTTTTGTCCTTAATGGATTTTTTTGCATTACACTTGAGAGAAAGTCTGGGAGGGTCGGAAATGCAAAATTTTTTATGGTGAAAGCTTAAAATGAGTAATCAAAGCATGTGTCGCCCGTATAAACAAAAAGGTTTATAGTAAAATCGTCTATTATAAATGAAGTCTTGCTCGAATTGTGAGGACATCTAAGATAAGTTAGTTGGTGTTAAGGAAATTTGAAGAAGACAGATAGAAAAAGGCCAGTATGGTGTTGGCTTTTAGTGTGTGATCGCTTTCCTGAAGTCGATCGTTGCTGCCACTAGAACACATTTTGGGAACTTGAGTTGAATATTTGTCGGCAAATGGATTATTTGCCTTTGGAAGTGAATAAAACTATTATATGCATGCCCTCGCAATATATTTCATTTGCCTCTATATGATGAGTAATTTTAATTAGGAAATATATGGTCTTTCAAAACACCATATTTTTGTGACTATTGTATTGCCATTACAGGAACAGTATCAAAATCGAAAAAGGATATGCCTCTAGATAATATAAGATCAGTTTGATGGCTACTTTAAAAGATCTTTTAAAATAACTGATTTCAAATTATTAATCACTAAATTACCCAGTAACTTGTGTTGTTTTTTTAGGGTGACATTGTATCTGTTCATTGAATTAAATGGCTTGGATGAAAACTCACTTCTCATGGAGATAATAAAGAATTTGATTACCGTTTGGCCTTTTCGAATAACACCTAAGTAATCTTTTCCATTGATGAGTGCTGACGCGATAGTTTCCACACGAAAATGAAGCAAAAATGTGATTGGGCCAACTGGCCCATGAAGAACTGGGCCTTCAGTCCAAAACATTTCTAGTCTAAACTATCTGCCAAACTGCTTGCATAAACGGCTCATCCTTTCAGATAAACAGTATAAGTAATCTCTTTTCAACCTTCCTTAGTACAAGGCAAATGTTAATTGCACCTCAATCAGTCGCTGAGTCAGAGATGTCGATTGAGTTCTTAACTTGGTCGAGCATTTTTCTACCAATTTTGTGCTCAGAATTGGCCGAAAATAATGAGGAAAATGTAAAGGAACCGCTATCTTTATACATTGAAATCATAGGTGCTAAATTGAATACACCTAAAAACTTTATGTTATGTTTTATAATGTTAGTTCCAATATTTTATCTTCACGTAGTACAGTAAGATTGTGGATATATAATTGACAAATTTGAATATAATAGGTACAAAAGTCCTCGGGCCGGCTGGATGAAGTAGCCCTTCCTGGCACAAACCTCGAGTGAATTCTTGGTTAAACCTAATCCTCTAGTCCAAGATAGTTGACGTACCATCCATGCTTAATTAGGTAGCAATCTTTTAGTTACATAAATCTTATGTGTGAGTCTATTTAGTAGTTTTTTTTTGTTCGTAAAAACTAGTTTTCATATTTCTTTACAACAAATCCAGATAAAATGATAAATAGGTCTCCGAATATAAGATGAACCACAAAGTCCAAAGAGGCTTAGAAAAGCTAATTACATGGCAAAGCCTCAATTCGATGGGCTTTGATGACCCAATTCACAACTTGGTTGGCCTCTCTTACATGATGGACAGCCTAGATGTCTTTAAAATTGCTCAACAAAGCTTTGCACTTGGAGATAAGAGGAAGCATGACGCATGGTGGCTTATTGTGATATGCGTTGAAGCTCATCAAAGGCAAGCTATCTAATTCTGGAGTTACGAGTTCAGTTCGTTCACTTAAATTTTGTAGCATTTAAACTTATTATTACCCCTCTAACTAGAAAAATAAAATAAAATAAAAGCAAATACACGGCTTATCATGCGCTTAGGTACGTTTTGATCAAACTATGTTCATGTCTTAGACACTTCTACGTAACAAGCTTGCATGCAATCAGCTATACCTATATACGGCTGGTTACTCTTCTATAAATATTCATGCATGTTTGAGTTTCAAACTCATGACATGATTACTAAACATGTCATGTTCGATACCTGAGTATTGGAATGAAAAGATTATAAAATGAGACAATTATGACATAGAAATACGTATTTAGGTACTCAATCGGTCAAACCTTACTTCGCCATCAAATTTTCTGACAAATTCGCATACGCGATAAAAGATCATGAAGATTATACGTTCGTTTTACAAGGGCTTGCCGACTCACTCTTTACTCCATCTTCGAACTTTCCCACGAAATCTATCCTTTTCTTTTTGGCCTTCGCTCTCCGTCCCTATTATCAATCGAAGTTCTTGTCCCATCTCATTTGTCTTTCTCACAGCACCTCAAAAATTCAGTCATAAAGTCTCCCAAACTTCCCATCTTAGCTTTGTGTTTGACACCAGATGATCATGGCCAAAGTTCTCCGCTCCATACTCTTCTCCTCAATCATCCTTCTGGCCACGACGTCGGCTCCTTCTTCTTCGCAATTGCCACCAGCCCCGTTGTACATGGTGGAACCACTGGGATCGATGCCGCCGGCCCTGTTATCTGCGGAGGAACCGCAGGGATCGATGCCGCCCCCCCTGTTATCCACGGCGGAACCGCTGAGATCGACCACACAAACCCCACTGGCTCCGTCACCAGGGGCACTTTCCGGCGTTGGGTTTGCGGAAAGGGTGACAGCCTCGGAGTTCGATGAGCGAGATGTGTAGACGATTGGCTTCTTAAGCGGATTCGACGGGAAGCAAAAGGCGGGGGCGGCGCTGATGTTGTTGGGCGGGTCTGGCCTTTTGGTTTATGGAGGGTGGGTGTTGCGCGAGAAAGTTAGGCCAGGGAGCCCAAGGAGGAGGAGGAGGTTCGGGTCTCTTGGTCAGCCAAGAAAGTTTTGGATGGGATAGAGTATGGTATTTATCATTAAAATTCCTCAATAACATTAGTAATTTTGGTATGGCATATATATATCATATAGTTTTCTGAGTTCCTTAGGGCTTTTTATTTTCTTTGGTCTGCGACTGAGATGCGATTAGAATTGTTCGTATACTTAAAGCATAATTAATGGCTCTTGACGAGCGTTTTATGGGGCACTCTTTTAACATTTTCCTATTTGGGAGTTCTCTATATGGTTTTTTTGTAATATTCTTTTCGGTTCCTTATGCTCCTAATCACCGATCATCAACTATTGTAATATTTTGTTTGTCATGTTTTTTATTTTTATTTTTCATTTCTTATTGCTTCACGTGGATCTTGGCTGGGATGATATTGTTGTTCATAGTTCAATTTCAATTTACCTTGTTATCGAAATAGTCTATGCTTATAAAAATAGAAAAAATTATCTAAAAAGTCCTAAACTTGTTGGATGGCGATTAATTTAGTTCTAATTATTTTAATTGTGCCAATCTAGTTTTAAACATTTTGACGATTTGCCAATTTAATCATAAATTTTTGGCGTTTGTTAATGTGGTCATTCCTATCAATTATCCAAATAATAGATTTAGGATTGAATTGGCAAATTTTCAAAGGACTATGAGTGCATTGGCAAATATTCAAGATGTTTAAGACTAAATTGACAAATTGAAATGTTTAGATCATCAAAATCTTTAGGATTGTATTGGCGCAATTGAAAAGTTTATGACTAAATTAACCGTCATACAATAGGTTTAGGATTTTTTAGACAATTACCCTATGAAAATAGTCCAATTTTACATATATTAGTTTTTTAGAAATACTGTAGGAGACACATAGAAATGATACATTTATATGAAAAACACGGGAAAAAAACAAGGCTTGCATTGTTTTGCTATCATGACTACAGCGTTTTGATGTAAGGGTGCATCCTTAAGATTGTATGTAGAGGTGGAATTTATTGAGGTGCACAAAGATTAGCTTGGACATTACTTGATAGTTAAATATGAATAATAGAAAAAGAAGAATAATCTCCGGTCCAAGGCGCAATTGAGGTGGCTTGGTTACATTTATGAAAACAACTATTTTGTTTTCCAAAGCAGAAGAAATTCTCATCTAAAAACCGTTTAATAAAAAGAAAAACCCTAGAAGATAATCTTCTTTCTACCAAATGGGTAGCTATGGTTTCTTCCTCAATCTTAAACCCTAATCCACCCCCCACCAAAATCCTCAACCCCCAACCATGAGTTGATTCCCCCATCTGTTGATTCTTCTTTTCCTCACACTTGGCCTTCTTTCTTGTATTGCAGCTCCTCCGTTAAACCCTAAATTCTAGATCTTGGTACCATCTCTTTATCCATGGTTGCCATCTCCCTTTTGACTATCCTCTACACAAACCCATGATCCCAACTCTCACCCAACTCTCATCTTGGGTCGTCACTTCCCAACGTGTCGAACCATATTCCATCTCCCTCCCCAATGCCATGAATGTTTGCTTGTTCCTAGTACAAATCCCATTTATAGTCCTGATCCCTGTAGATTCAGTTGTCTATCACAATTTATCTCAAGAGCTCCCTTCAATCATTGAGAAGATGCAACGCAAAACTTCAACTTGTATGAAGCAATCTAGTCCAGTCTTTGAGGAGGTGGACGGCTAATGTTTTTATTAGCAAAGTCTTCTTCTCTTCTTGGTAGTCTTTTGATTTCAGTTCTAGTAGATTAGTCTATGAGGTTTGTCATTTTTTTAATCCCTTTTAGCCCTACATCATTGAAATTTAGAGATGGATAGTGAGTACAATGAGAATAGAAGACTTGCGGCACTTTGTAGAAGCCTTGGCAATTTATGATCTGAAGATGATATTGTGGATGTTAAAGAAGGCATTTCTAAAGAGAAATTGAAAGAATGCACGCTAACTTTATTTGGGAAGCTTTATTATAAACTAAATGTGAACTTTCATGCTTTCCTAAACACGATGAAAAGGGCATGGAAGAATGAAAATGTTGCACGCACCCTATTGGAGTAGGGATTTTTCTCCTTTTCTTTCAGCTTAGAAGTTGAAAAACAAAAATGTTCTAGATTTTGGGCCATGGTAATTTTCCAACAATCTTTTAGTCTCATAGCAATGTGAACTAGATATTCCTGAAGTTTGTTATGAGTGCACTCATTATGCCTTTTGAGTGCATTTTTATGACCTCCTGTTTGGAAGAGTAACTAATGAAGTAGTGAATGAATTAGCATTTAAACTTGGAAATGTACTAGAAGTGAAATTAGAAGTCAAGAGAAACATCACTTATAAGGTAGACAAAGCAAGAGTAAATTTGAACCTAGCTATCCCACTTAAGATTGGTGTAATTATCGAGGATTTGGGCATAATTCAAATGTGAAAGACTTCCGCATTATTGTTATTCTTGTGGAAGAATTAGGCACTATGCCACCTTCTACAAAGAGATACCGTAAAAAGAATTTGGGCTTGAGGAGAATTTGCCAAGCTAATTTGGGCAATGGCTAAAAGCAGAAGTGCAGGAACGTAGTTTGTATGGGAAAATTTTCTATGGTAGACAAGTTATTATTCAAGAATAAGGTAATATGGTGCTGGAGACCCCTATTTCTTCTAAACTTCAGGAAACTAAGAAGCTAAATGAGAAAAATAAGGAGACAATTTTGCCCATTTATGGACAATAGCATGAGGATGAGGAATCTTAGCTGAAGGGCAACCATTTTACCTCTTCCCTAGCCCTAATGATTATAGAAGACAAAGGAACACAAAAGAGAGGAAGTAGTTGCCTAAATGATGAATCTACTTTGGTGCTCTATAAAGAACAACTGAGGGACTCAAAAACTAATATATTAGAAATACTAGAAGTTGAACAGGGGCTAGTAATGTGCAAAACCAGAGGCACCAAGCTTCTCTCAACCAAGAAAGGGAAGAGGTGTTGTCCGTATAAAGTTCAATCTTCAAAGGCATTATTAATTGATAAAACTCAGCTATTGGAGACCCCTACTGTAGTGGTAGAGAAGTCAACTCAATGGACTTTGGTGGCTAACCCTAATAAGCCACCGGGTTACCCATGAAGCTTTTAAGTTGAAATTGTCAGGAGTTGGGACCACCCCTTACAATTCAAGTTTTGAGAGTCCTACTGACTCAGGAAAGGCCTAGTATTGTGTTTTTAATGGAAACTAAAAATAAAAAATAAGTGGTACAACATTTAAGAAGGTGGCTAAATTTCAGAGTAGTTTTTTTTTTGGTAAATCTAAAGGGGATTATGGGGGGCTTGGCCATTTTTTAGGATGATCAAGTAACATTACTGATTGAGTCATATTCAAATATTTTTACTAATGTTCCATGCCAACTTCAAGAGAGTAGATAGCTTATGGGAATTACATTTTTGCATGCCCCTAATGAGTTCAAAGAAAGAGTTCTGTTATGGGAGGATATTAATAGAGTGAGTGTTACAAATCGTCTACCCTGGATATGCATGAGTGATTTTAATGATACATTGTATCATTGAGAGAAAGTGGGTAGAAGGATGGCATAATATCACCGTCTTATAGCTTTTAGAGAGTTTTTGCATGCTTGCTCCTTAATGGATTTGGAATGTAAGGGATGCGCGTTTACTTGGACAAACAATAGAGGAGGAGATGCCTTTGTTAGGAAAAGACTAGATAGAGCATTATATACAATGGAGTGGATAATAACCTATATAAATGTGGAATGCCTAGTCTTGCTAGTCATTGATTCCGATTATAGTCCACTTATTTTGTCATTATCCCTAAAGATTAAATGTAGGAGAAGAGAGTTTAGATATGAAGCTTTCTCATTGGAGGATAATGAATGTGTGCATATAGTGAAGAGAGTTTGGTTTTCAATAGATTCTGAAAGAATGAACATTGTGGAAATATTACATTTAAGGGTACAACAATTGGCTAAATGGAGTAGAAATAGATTCTCCAATGCACAAAAGAGAATTTCTTGGCTTAGAAATGAACTTCAAGCATTAATGAATAGTCTTGAAGTGCATAATGATAATAAGAAAGTATAGAAGATAAACCAAGAAATCGAGTTTCTATGGCGGTAAGAGGAGATGTGTTGGAGAATACAATTTAGAATTAACTTGCTTAAATAGGGTGATAGGAATACAAAATTTTTCCTCGTAACAACTATACAAACAAGAACTTGAAACATACTTACCATGCTAAAGAATACAGAAGGGGATTGGATAAGAGATGAAAAGAATCTTAAGAAGATGATAATGAATTATTTCAGAAATCTTTACAAGTCAGTGGCATGCAAAAACTTTCAGCCTATCTTCGATCAATTTCCATACTTGGTTGATGTAATTATGAACCAAAAGCTGATATAACTGTCATTTTGTAGATAATCATTGCTGTAACATATCAATTGGGAGCTACCAAGGCTCTTGAGCATGATGGATTAAATGGATTGTTTTTTCAACATCATTGGTAGGATATATATATATAATATGATATTTTGAGGGAGGTATAGAAATTCTTTAACACTAGATACTTAAATCTTGATAAGAACATAACCTTAATCACTCTCATCCCTAAAACCCCAAACCCAAAAAAGCTAGAACAATTTCACCCTATAAGCCTATGTAACTTTGTTTACAAGATCATCTCCAAGATACTAACAAACGGGCTGAAGCTATTGCTACCAAATCTAATTGAAGCAGAACAAAGCACGTTTGTGGATGGCAGACAAATTCAAGATAATACCTTGATCATGCAAGAGGTTCTTCATATATTGAGAACATGAGAGAGAAAAAGAAAGTTTCAAGTTGTTTTGAAGTTAGATACACAGAAGGCTTATGATCAAATAGAGTGGGATTTTCTCCGAGAGTGCTTGATCAAGATGGGTTTCTGTGAAAAGTGGGTGCATTGGGTGATGCAATGTGCTTCGATGGTATCTTTTAATACCAAATTCAATGGGGAACCTATGTCATTCTTCGAGCCAACACAAGGTATTCGCCGAGGTGACCCACCATCTCATTATCTCTTCATTCTAGAGGCAAATGTCTCTCACTTGATGAAGCAAGCTTTTAGCAGGTACAATTCGAGGAATTAAACTGACTAGCAATTGCTCTACTCTCTCACATCTATTATTTGTGGATGACTCTATTTCCTTCCTGAATGATACTATAGTGGAATGTCAAAACCTGGTAGCTATCCTACATCAATACTATTTTGCATTAGGTAGGCTATAAATCTAAACAAATCAAAAATAAATTTCAATAAAGGCTGTCCAAAAAGTTTGAGGATAAATATAACTTTGGAGTTAAGAGTTCTGGAAATTGATAAAATTAGAAAATATCTAGGAATTCCTTCGGATTTAGGTGCCTCGAAGAAAGAAATATTTGTTTGGATCCTTGTTAGAGTTAATATGAAATTAGAAAGTTGGAAGGATAAATTATTGTCAAAAGCAAGGAATGAAATATTGATAAAGGCAACGGTGCAGGCGCTTCCTTCATATGCGATTTCCATATTTAGAATCTTAGTTTTAATTTGTCAATCCATTGAGAAGAAAATAGCCAACTTCTAGTGGAAGAATAGCGACAAAACAGCTGGTTTACACTGGAGAAAATGGGAAGCTTTAAAGCTTAGAAAGGATGATGGGTGTTGGCTCCAAAGATCTATTAGCATTTAACAAAGCTAAGTTAGGGAAACAAGCGTGGCAAATTTTCCAGCATCTTGAGACTCTTTAGAGTCAAGTTATGATGGGATTCTATTTTTCACAATATGACTTTTGGCAAGTCAGAAAAGGTTTTCGTCCTTTGTGGGGTTGGCAAAGCCTTATAGTAAGAAGATATGCTATATCCCCTCAAGTAATATGGGCGGTTAGAAATGGTAAGAAAATCTTTATTAGAGAAGATAAATGGCTAAAGAATGGACCTATTGGTGGTTTGACGATAAGGAATGAGCCACTTAAAGTAGCTAACTTAATAGATATGGAGGTGGCAAAATGGAATGAATCTTTGTCAAAAACCATGTTTGATGATCGGAGAGTCATAGAAATTCTTGCTATCCCTATAGGCCTCCCGACTACAAAGGATAAGCTAGCTTGCATATTTCGGCATTAGAGATTCAACAGCCAGCTCACACGCAACAAAACCAACATCATCCTACTAGGCCAAACTAGAATAGTGGAAATATATTTGGCAATCATGAATAACCCCCAAAGTCAAAATTTTCCCACGAAATGCATGCCAAAATGCCCTGGCTACACTAGACAACTTTATAGGAGAAAGATCATACCTGAACCCGTGTGCCCTGTATGCAAATAGGAAGTGAAAACGATCATGCACACTTTGTAGCTCTATCCTTGGACACCTAGATGTCACATGAGGATACCTTGCAAATCAGCATAACAAGAATGAGATTAACTCGGTTTGATGAGTGGCAATTAAATTGAATGAAGACCCACGAAGCTCACAGAAGTTTGACCTGATTGCAACGACCTTTTGGTGCATTTGGAAGGATTGAAACCACTACACCTTCAAGAGATAGCCCTTGAACCCGCAACAAATAGTGTACAAAGTCATGGCTTTACAAGAAAATTTTGCGACTTTGAATGGGAAATCAAAAGGAAAAGTGAGATGTGAAGACTCACCTCAGAAATGGCGACCTCCAAACCCTAGAACTTTGAAGATCGACATTGATGCCTATTTTGCAGGTACCATCGAAGCTTCCTTGCAGCCACCATGAACATAGGAGTGATCGCCTGTGTTTGTCAAGATTCCTTTAATAGATTGATTGATGGCTTCTCCAAACTGGTGGAAGCCAACTCGACAGAACAAGCGAAAGCCTTGGTGCTCGTCAAAACCCTAGCTTTCCTCTTACCTAGATCTAACCCAAGGATGCAAGTGGAATCTCACTGTAGTGAACTTGTGAGAAGTGTTCTCACTTCTAACTTGCTAAATTGGGAAGTATAACCACTAGTGGACTGGGCAAAAACCATGCTGAACAAATATTCGGGCCTCACTTTGGTCCATTGCTATAGAGAAACAAATAAAATAGTAGATTGGCTAGCCAAAGCCCAATGGATGAAGAGTCTATCTAGTAATTGGGTCGCCAATCCCCCTCTTGCTCTTTTCGACTTATTATGTTTAGATGCTCTTCATGTGTATTTGACGAACTTCGTTAAGTAATTAATATCAATCGTTTTTTTTTGACCCAAAAATAAAGTTTAAGTGTTATGTATATAAGCGATTATTTTCAAAAATAAAGTCAGTGTTTTAAAAGTAGCCATTTGTGCTTTTCATGATCGCAAAAGCAATTTTTAGTTTATTTAGTTTAAACTTAATGGAGAGAAGTTCTTTAGGCCGAAGCATTATGCTATTTCAGAACCAATATTTTCTTCTTTTTTGCCACAAAATAAATAAAAGCTATTGGTACTCAAATTTTTGTTGTGCGGGATAAAATAACAAATTCAAATCATAGTTGCATATCATTATCAGTCATAGCGGTCCCTCTCATATAACGTAATAAGAGTTATTCATGCATTTGATAATTTGCTTATGTCTAATGTACATTAATGGTATAATTTCAAATTGGGCTACTTACGACTAAATCATTAGGCAACGTATTTAAAAAATTTAGTTAGTACTTAGATATGACAACCATATGTATTAATAAAAATGATGTTAAACAAAGCTTATTATTTGAATATTTGGCATTACCAAACATTTTTTTTCATTGAGAAATGTTTAATAAACTAAAAGTAAGTTAAATGATGTCATGACTTTTAGATAAAAAAATCAATCGAAACCACACCTAATAAATGACGTAAGTGTCCGACCAAAAAAAAAAAATGACGTAAGTGTAATTATATTTTTGGGCATATAGAGAGTGATCTATAAATTAATTTTATGATGGGTATCCTTATCACATTATAGTTAAGTAACGAATTATTGATCTTTCTCATGCATTGACGTAAGTGGGTTTGAATTCACTCTTTTTAGGTTTAATTCTATGATACAATTAATCTATGTAATCTATACTGTTATATAAAATAAATAAATAAAAAAAGTGTTTTCTATTTTTATGGGACATCTATTGGTTTTTTGGTTTCTCAAATATCCTAATTTTATATATTTTACGAATATCACATTCATGGAAAAATGTGTAAATTTATCATATTATGTTATCACTCCCACTACACAATTTGAATTCTATAATTTCTTTATAATAAAAGCCCTTTGAAAAAATTTCGAACCTCAAAACAATTTTCTCCTTCTATATATGTGTATAATTTCAACATTTCATTATGCGTTTTTGTCAATTTCCTTGATTTAAATATTTCTCAATTGTGTGATTTTACGTAATTTTGAAATGTCTCTTTCTTGGATAAATACAATAAGTGTGCGTCTTCGATGCTATATTTTAAAAGACATCAGAGAGCTCACATTAATTAAAATTCATTTCACGGATAGAAATATTAAAAAAATTGAAAAACGAAAATGTAGAAGTCATTACGAAAGGATTTTTTTGGTTGAAATTATTAAGGAATTGAATATATATATATATATATATATATATATATATATATATATATATATATATATATATATATACTTTAGTTAACAAGTTCTCTTCGAAGTTTCTCAAAGCGTCGTGATCAGTCTTTGAATCGAATCTAGACCGAAGCCGATTCTGCAGGTACTCTCTCTCTCTCTCTCTCTCTCTCTCTCTCTAAGCATCTTCCGTTTCTCAGTCGCGTCTGCTGGTGAAGAACGTACCCAATCCCGTCACTGTTCCTGGTTAACCGTCTGTTCATCAACCGTCCAGCCTTAGATCTTTGGTAAACTCCGGATCAGGGGTTGCTTCATGCTTGAACACACGATTCCCATCGAAGTACATCTTTTATGAGTTAATTCATCTGTTGGGTTTGCTCTGTTTTGGTTGGAAAAGCGGTTCTTTGGACTTTTCTTTCTGCATAATATCAGCCGGACGATGTTGGTAACTGAACTGGGTGCTTCCGCTGTTTTGCTTATTGAAGGCTGTGGGGGTTGGATCTGTGCTTGTGATTAGTCCCTTAGGGGGTGCTCAATGCTCTAGAGGTTCTTTTTCAGTTTTGTGTCAGCAAAACTTCCCGGCCTTTCCTTGCTGATCCGTGCCACTGCAATTGTGTTCACGTTTTCCGTCTTAGTTATTGGTTTGGGCGGTATCAATCTGCAATTCTGGTACATGGCGGGTTGAGGAAATTTACAGGAAATAAATGATGATTTTGCGCTGGAAATAACAAACCCATAACTTTTTCCTTGTTTGGGCCCCCGGTCATTGGTTTGGAGAAGCCTCGGTTGGTATGTGGCGTAGGTTGGGCAGTGCCATGGCATAGGATAATCCCAGTTCTACTCCCACTAGCACCGTGCTAGGTTGACGGTGACAAACTTGCTCAAAACGAGCAGTAGGCCCATTCCGTAATGGGTGTGGAGCTCCAATAGTAACGCCCAGGGAGTCTCCATTTTTGGTCGCCCCTTTCCACTGCGTTTAATGATAAAGTAGATTTGGGTTTTGAGCAAGACAATATTGAAGAGATTCATGAATGGAGAGACAATTTGTCAATTCATTGTGTCAATCGTGATGTGTGTTCGATTATACTTGACCTTTTATTATATTTCTTTGCCTCTCTTGTAATTATTTTGTTTTGGTTTCCTAAATTGTGATGTTGCTGTTTGTATTTGCTTCTTCAGTCATAGTGACTAGTTGTTTTTTCTGAACGGTTTCAAAGTTTCGCTTCTGAGTTGGCAATTTTAATTCATTGTTTCCTGCCACTAGTATGGTGCAGAGTTTACTCACTTCAAATTCTCCTGATGAGTGATACAATGTTCGTTTCAATCTCTATCGTCAAATTAAGTTTCCCCCAAAACTATGTGCTTGCTGGAATCTTCATATACACAATTTAAAGTTCATTTTTTGAATGGCTAACTGAAGTCCTGAGTTTGCTGCAGTAAGAAGCAAAATCCTTTTAATAACAGTGACTGTTTATTCATAGTAATTTCTAGCTGTTCTCTTTTACTTACTTTTTGTGAAAACTTCAGCACCCATGGAAGCCAACAGGGGACAACCAAATGGAATTCAATTGCTTCTTGCTGCAGAACACGAGGCACAGCGCATTGTCAATGCTGCCAGAGAGGGTAACATGTCTCTAAATCTGCTTATCAGTTTCTTAGTTGCATGGCATTTCATTTGTTTACTGGAATGAAGTTTGTCTACATACTAATATTACATTTTAGATCTGCCATCTATCAGACTTATACCAGTGTGTTTACTTTTGTTTGACTAGCATGATCTTGGCGCTAGTTGTTCTGTTTGGAGAATTAGTACTCTAAGGTTGTGTATGGTAGTCAAGATCTTGAGAGTGGACGTAATAGGAGATGATAGGATAAGATATATAATGGTTAACCAGACACAAGACTAATTATGGACACATCTAATCCCTTTCTTTATAAAGAGGAAGCCTATTTTAGGTAGGTAAACCACTGGGCTATAAAATGCCCCACTCACCTCTTGGACAAGAGGAGCACGAGCAAATTCCAAGTGGTGGCCCAAATATGGAGTTTTGTAACTTCGTGATGTGAGGATTCAAACCTATCTTGGCTCCTAATTCACAGTCACCTACTAGTTGTTAAACACAAACAGTACCCCTGTGCCCCACAATGATTGTCTCTGGAGCAGTAAATTAGTTGTAGTATACTCTGAATGTTACTTATCATGCGCTGGACTTTGGTTTAACATAATAAACATGTCCATCACTTCATAAACTGTTACTTGCTCTTAGTATTAGCTTGTTGCTAGATTGTTATAAATAGACTCTCAATTGGTTCTTTACAGCGAAAATGGCTCGGCTAAGGCAAGCCAAAGAAGAGGCAGAGAAGGAGATTATTGCGTTTCGTGCCCAAATGGAGGCTGAGTATCAGAGAAAGGTTGCGGAGGTAAGAATAGGAAAGCAGTCGAACTACATTTGAGGAAAAATAGTTGTTTTGACTCCATCTAGTATGTAATTTGGTATTTCTGTTTGTGAAGGAGAAATGCATGTAATTGGAAGTTCAAAATGACAAAACTTTGCAGTTCTGTAATACTTGAAAAGCGAAGTTCAATTTGGATTAGTTGCTTTATATAAATTCAGCAAGTCTTTGTACTTGATAAATTTATGATGGTAGTCACGTTGTTCTATCTGATGACTATTCTGTGGCCACAAGGACTCTGATGGACAGTACTTATGTAAATATGCGTCAATAATAAATGGGATTGCAAGAATATTTACTGATGAGAGCAATACTTGGGTTGATTTTCCGGAATCTGTTCGCTAAACTTGTTAAGCACTTAGTGCTGTTGTCTTGAAGGGAACTTCAGTTGGAACCAAATAATAGCAGCGAAATGCTTGTGTACTCAATGCTTGTGCAGATCTCATGCCCCGCACTTGTTCAAATTAGCATATATTCATCTTAAAGTCTTAGTTTGACAAGCTCTGCAGCTTTGCCGATGCACATTACAACCGTCGTGATACAGCATAAATTAAACTTCAGAATTATATCATCTTTAGAATTTGGAGCTTGTTTGTCTTCTCATTATAATTGCTTGCAGTAGGCTAGTCCGTACTGATTAATTCTGTCTCCATCTCCATGTGTGCCGATCAAACAGAGTAGTGGAGATTCTGGTGCTAATGTCAAGCGGCTCGAGCAAGAAACGGAAGCGAAGATTGCACACCTGAAGACGGAGGGCACAAGAATAGCTCAGGACGTCGTGCAGATGCTGTTGAAGCATGTGACCACTGTGAAGAACTAGGGTTGCCGTGTAAGTGAAAGGCGCAAAATTGCTCGGGGGCGCCTTTTCCGCGTTTGCATGATTCTATGGGTGCTTTCTTTGCTGGGTGTTTACGATTTCTTTTTTCTTTTTTTCCTGATGGGTGTAATTAGTCCCACGGCTGCTGTGAATTTAGCTGTTTATAGATTTGATTGGTGAAATCATGTCCTGTCTAAGAAGTCATTACTCTTTGTTTGTTGTCTGTCCAAAGAAAAGTTTTTTACGCTTCTGTGGAGATTCAGTTTTGAAGCTTCGGTTGCATGTCCTTTGTCTAATCTACATGAGCTTGGTCCAGCTTTGGTGCAACTTTAATTAAAAACATATTCTTTGGGGCCAATCTTTATCCAATAGGGCCAATACTACAAATGATCACTGCTTATACTCGCGTATGAACAAAATCAGAGCATTATGAATCATCTGATAAGGTCTTAACCAGAGCCATTTTTGTCTGTATAGACTATACTGGGCCACTGACCAAAAAAAAAAAAAGACTATACTGGGCCAAATCAATGAATGGGGGCGGGTTCGAGTTTCTAGGCTCAACGGGAAGGCAGGGCAGGATCTGGCCCAATATGAAGCTGGTAAACCTTGCTCGACCCGTCATCGCACGAGTGACTCGGGATTTTTTTTCCTTAAGAAAGTTTGAGTTTAGGCGAGTTTAGTCGAGCTGAGTCGAAATCCAGGCAAAGAAGAAGAGAGTTTTGGTGCTTGTGTGGAGGGACATTTTTGCCGGCAATGAACCAAATGGTAAGTCTGGATATCCATGCGGCTTGCATGAGGCAGGCTCCTACGAAGCTTGTCGGGAAGCGTCGCACCATTAGTCTTTTCAAATCGATGTTATAAAGGCTGTTGGCCAAGAACAATACTAAGTAATCGTGAAAGAAATGAGAGTGCAAAAATTACATGATGATACAAGATTATCATCTGTACTATCTATTTTAATTATTGTTCATATAAAATTGCAAAAACTCCATTCCTTATTAGCAGGGAATTGCCAATTATGATATTACTAAGACTGTTTTGTCGAGTATTCAAAACAATCATATCTCCTGTAGATTATTATCAGTTCAGTTAAGCAATCTGAACTTGAAACTTTCATCCCTTCTGCGGGATCGCGAAGCCATCTCGCCTCCACGACTTATAGATGATGATTATCATTATGTTACAAGCAACATATTTTTATTCTAATTTTTTAAAGAGTTATCAAGATAATTGTTAATCGCTTTCCTCGTGTACGACTTAGAAATGGTCATAGGGACGTTGCAAATGACATTAGAAATTCCAAGTACCTTCCTTTCCACTATAATCTGAATGATAATCAAATCTTAATCTCCTATCATATCGTCACATTACCTAGTTGTCAGAATCACCACTTAGAAAAAAGAAAAAAAAAGAAAAAAAAATCTGCGAAGATCAGCACTGATCCATCAATCGCCACTATTGAAGGGGACGACGCACTGACCCTAAAATGCAAATGATGGATCTTGGAGACTTGCATCGGCACGATTAGTGACCTTAGTACTTGCTAAATCAGCAGCCCTTTCCTTGAAATCTTCAAATTCCTAAGTCAACCGAATCATAATCTTGGGTGCTTCAAATTCCCAGTTTGCTGATTGACAGAAATATAGCAATCTTATCTTGGCCAGTTTCTACATGATGGTAGGCATATATAATCTTGATGTCTTGATTTTATGACAAGGCTTAACGCAACTTGGGGAGTCGTTGGGGATCAAATGAATTAATCGAGAAAGTTGGAGATAAAAATGGAAAGAGAAGAAAATGCTAGAAGTTCCATTCGAGATCACTTTATTTAAAAAAGAAATTTGCAACAAGATCAAAAGTTAGATTTTGTTGGGCAGCGCTATTTTCTACCCCAATATGACTAAATCGGCCCAGTTTTAACCAAAAAGGCAAAATTACCCTAATTCAATTGCAATTTAAAGTGGTGGTCCCAAATTTATTTACTTTCCTTTTTAAAAGTATTTCTATATCCATCTAAATTTGATTAAACCCAAACATTCCATAGAGTAAGAATTTTGTTTTGAAAATGCTAATGAAATTTCATTATACTGTATTGACAAAAATCAATATAATCTATGAACTGTTTATGAAAGAAAAATAAGATGCCTCATTGTGCATAGATAATCCCGTAAGTCTTACATATTCTCTATAAAAGTATTTTGTCAATATAATAAGGAAAAAAGATAAATTCTTAGATTCTTTTTTTTGGTCAATAAATTCTTTGATTAGCAAATAGAGAGACTTGATAAATATATTAGACTAATAAAATTAATAAAAATTTCACAAAGAAAGTGAGGCTTTTAAGATAAAAGGGTAAAAAAAAAAAGTAAATTATTATAAGATCAATGATAAATAAGAGACTTTTTAGTTTTATACTATATCAGAAAATGTCTTTATTATTAGCGAGATAATTTTACACGGAGTATATAAAACGTTATAGGAATATCTTATAAACTGCAATAGAAAGATTGAGGATAATGTTGTCTTTTTAGTATAAATGGGGTGGAATTAAAGCTGTCCTTTTTGTTTTTCCTTTCTTTTAATTATTTTTTTTACTTCTTATATTTATTTTTCTGTTCCAACCAAAAAAGAAACTCTTTTTTTCTGTATTTATTTTCTTTTTTTACAAGTCTTATACACTGTGATATCTGGTATTTCACCCAACAAAAAAAAAAGGATATAACAAATTCTCTCACATTTATTATCCTATCATATTCCATCCAATTATAATCTTTGTCATGACGATTAAATATAAACTAAATATTTTGGTTTTAATCTATTTTTATTTCAACATTTTGATTTAGACTGATGATACAACAAGATAAGATCACAACTTGTCGTGATTTATAATGATATAAGACATCCCACTACCCATCAAAGTTATGCAAGAAAGTTGAATGAAAAGGATATCACAAAAATATTAGTTTGCCGAAAGATAACCGCAGAAGTGGCTGCTGCAATAAGTCTTTTTTTTCCCCTTTGATGTAACGGGTCCCTGTCCCTCACTTTTTCAGTGGAATAGCTTAATGCCTCGTGAGTGGAGGGATAATGAAATCTTTAGCAAATATGATTTTGCATGAAAATCAAATAGCAATGAACATTAGAAGAGTGTCATCAGAAAATGCAATTGATTCCTTACAATTAGTACAATCCAAACCTTTAAAACTAACTTAGGATTTTGTAACATTACTTGAAAGAAGTTTTAGGACTATTATATGTATGCGTGTAAAATTTAAAGCTTTTGACAAAGTTTTCTCCCCTCAAAAGATTACTTCGTTGTACTATGGTGGTTAATCTCTTTCCAACAATACAATATACAGTTGACCACTTCGATTGGCTCACATTAATCACTGTTCTAGTCATCGAAATGATTGAGAGAAATGTGGAAAATTACCAAGTCATTAGCATATGTAGTGGCGCAAGTCACTCACTTTTTGTAGAGCAAGCTAATGATGGGAAAGGACCATGGCAAAGAAAGGCTACATCACTAGTGAAGTGACTAATGAGCCAATTGCAATCAGAAAAGAGAGGATAATGGTCATCCTAAAGGATATTTCAATCAAATAGAAGAGGCCAAATGAGGGGATGGGAACCCCAGATCTTTCAATCAATTCCTAACCAAAATTCTCTCTGATACTTTCCTTCAATCAATTCGGTCGCCACTGAAGTTTAGTTGAGTGGACGAAAGTGTTTGGGCTTGAGCCTCTAAAGGCCCAAAAGGCAAAAGCTTTTACTTTCTACTTTTTTCTTTTAGTCATTTTCGAATTTCCAGGAGCATTCGAATTTTCGGCTGAATTAATTTCATGAACGCATGCAAATTGCCTTATCCACACGCATTAAATAACTTCCGGGAATGACCTTCAAAAGACCGGATCTTTCGCATCTAATACAATTGCTTAACCACTCAATTAAGCTCTCGATGTTCAAAAGAGAAATGACTTTTGTTCTTTTACACGTTCGGCTATACAATCCATTTTCCGTGATGGGGTTTATTGTTATATGATCGGTTGCATAAAAACAATTTCTTAACCACTCAATCAATCTCTCAACGTTCAAAAGAAAAAAGACTTCCAGTCTTTTACACATTTGATCGTACAATCTTTTTTCTATGATGGGATTTGTTGTTATAGGTTTAGCTGCATAAAATAATTGTTTAAACAATCAATCAATCCCTCGACGTTCAAAAGAAAAAGGACTTCTAGTCTCTTGCACATCCGGTTGTACAATCTTTTTTTCTTAGATGAAATTTGTTGTCATACGTTCGGCTACATAATTTGGAAGAATGCGAGCCATGCCTTTCGTCTTGTTAGCCTTGTATTGCATCTACATGTACCCCATGATTTCGTGAAGACAGGTTCTGCAATTTGAAGGGGGCAACTTCCTGGATGCTGCATGGGGAAACAACGCATTAGTTTCCCCTCCTCTTTTGTCGGTTGGCCACTGTCATCTCTGGGGCTTTCGCCAAAGGCGGCGATGTACCATGACGGTAATTTCAAATAGGCATTCGGAATAACTCCATTTTGAAAAAAAAAAAAAAAAAGAGGTTCGGGTGTAGTAGGAACATCGCACCATTAACACTAAAAGAAGTATAAGCTGCAATAGCACTGGTGGACACGATGGAAACCTACTTTGGAACAGCTATGCATTTTATAGCTCGTTTCTTTTATTAAGAATATGCAATATCCCAAATTTGGAGTTCGATTATTTCTTACGAGACCCGATAATCGTCTCGTCTTTGGGCATCTAATAATGTTTGACTTATAGGATGATGGACATATAGTAATGTGAGTAGGCGATATTGTGATTTGAATACAAGACTTAACTAGATTCAAATTAAGCATTTAATTGCTCAGTCAATCCCTCGAAGCTTAATTACTATACATGACATATTTTTAAGCTCGCTAAATGCCTTTTAAAAGTTGTATTTTTTTTTCATATCAATGAAGAGTGTTCCAGACTTTTTGAGCACCTAACTTATTTCTTTCACACTGGGTATGATAGTCCTTTCATCCCACACGTGCCAGATAATTTTCAAGCATCCACATGTTTTCGCTCATGGAGGTGGCTCCAAGAACATGCACCGACTTATGTGAGAGTCCTGTCATCACATAAACGCAACCCCCACCACAGTCTAGTGATTTTGTGAAAAGAATGAGGTTACGCATTTTCATTATAGACCTAATAGATTAATGATTATGATAATGTTGGTCCTTGTTTCTAAATAGAATACAAAAATATGTCAAAAGCATACACAAGGCACTCTCTAAGTAGCTCATCGAGTCTGTTAAAAAAAAAAGTAGCTCATCGAGTATTGTGACTTCACTGTCAAGCTAAATGCTTCGTAAAAGCCAAAGTCCCTTTAGGAAAAGAAGATTTCTTATGTAGAAACACTACCAAAAATCTAACCTCTCATTGTTGGCTTGCATATCCAATTGAGTGATAGTTTGGCAAGTCAAGAAGCGATTAAAAAAGGAGTTGGAATATTTTCCAAGAAACTATATCGGTAAAAGTCTAAAGACATACATTGGAAAGCAACGTCACGTCGGGGAGTTGGATCTTGACGGGAACTACTAGATAGCTTCGGGACATGGGGAAGACCACCCCCAACAAATACCCAGAATACTTCATTTTCATTCCCATATCCGCGATATTAACCGTCTATTTTGCGCGTTTGGTAAGGCAAATATAGAATTGGAGGAGATGGTGATCAGCACGTTTGGCGATTTGCGTGAGAGAGAGAGAGAGAGAGAGCTTCTTCTCTTGCCAAAAAAAGGTTGGAAGTGACTTGAGCTGACGTCGTTTGTATGTTTTCGAATGGTGGGAGTGCTCCACGTTGAGTGAGGATTGATTCCGAATTCAAGAAAGTTGGGAGTGGAATGTCAAAAGTTGATTGAGGTACTCGCACCAAACGCCCCCATTTTTCCTTTGGTACATTTATGGCGCGGAATTGCGTACCCTTTTTAGAGGTGATTGTAAGGTCAAACCGTGTATTAATAATGGTTGATTTTTAAGATGAATATGCGGGTTGAGGTCGTGCCCCAAAAACCCGGACGGTGGGCGGGCGTGATTGGCGGGCATGGTTGAAGATGCAAGCAGGACCCGCTCGCTTCAGCTAGCTTTGGCAGGCCGAGGTGGGCATAGAGAGGTGCTGATGAACTGTTGGCTCCATCATCACCTATCATTCGTTCATGAAATGTGTTTATCGTCCATTTTGACCAGGAATGATCATTAATCTGACGACGTGCTAAAAGATTTAGCATGAGGTCTCAGCTGCACTATGGCAATTAGTCATTTGCAAGGTTGATGGTGATGCTGGGTCATGCAACCCTTGGCGATGGAAATCTTGATTGGGTCGAGCGACCCGATTGAGATCCGTCACCGTGGTAGTGCGATTGGGTAAGTGGTGCTTGATATCTAGCAACCCAGACAGTCTTTACTGTCAAGGCTTACGCCATGATCGACTGCCCTAAGTACTGTTGCTATCTTGACTCTCGCCTCTTTATTAATTGCGTATCTCTCTCTAGCCTCCATGGATGAGGTCAATCTGTCGTGGCTAGTGTAGTGGCTCACGACCTCAATTAAAGGTTGCTAGCGACTACGGACATCATCAATCGAGATTGTCTGAGCTGCAATGTTGCTCGCGACTTCGATCCGAGGTCTCCCATGGACTAAGAGAGGATCCGAGGCCGGCGTTGCCATGATGCGACCATGGCCGAGGCTGGGTGAGAAAGAAGGGGACTTACCAACGAGCACCCTTCAGTGATGTTGAGTTAGGCAACGGCCGAGCTTGGGAAGTAAAGGTGGTCTACTAAAGGCAAAACTGAGGAAGTAAAATGGTGTTTCCGAAAATGGGGGTATGAAATTGATAATGGAGTAAGAAGTGAAATATATATTTTAAAGATATTGTTGCAGTATTTGTTTTTTCAGTGAGCATTTTCCATAAATTGAGATGGAATGGAGAAGAGAAGGACGCAACTTGGTCTAACATCGACAGACCATATTGGCCAGCACGTACCAGATGCAATGGCCACTACTTTGCCCACTCTGACTTCTAACAATTTTCTGATTGTCCTAGAAGCCGAATATCTCTCAAAATCCCATTTTCCCAAGTTCAATCTTCGTTAAAGAAAATTTCACTAAAAAGAAGAAAAAATATAAATAATTGTATTATGTCCAAAATTACCATGAACGGGATTAATTTTCTACATAAGGCCTATTGATAAAATATAAAGAAGGAATGAGCAGTATGAAGTCGTTGGTAAAAATAAAAACGAAATTAAAATTTGTGAAAATACCTTTCTTTAATGAAATTAAATTGTGTATTTATTTATTTATTTAAGAAAACTGTTTCGTTGTTTGGACCTTTTATCGGATAGGATAAATGTCGGATTGGATACAGATGGGTATTCTAATAAATCATACAATGTTTTGAATGTACACATATCCAAGCTGGTTTTAACCATGATCATTGGATTAAATGTTGACATAATGGTTCTGACCAGTGGGAACCTTCCGGTGTAATAGCTCCTGTTGTCAGCAAATCCCACCTCACCCTTCTCGCTTTCCTCCATCTCCTCTCCTGTTTGCCCGTGATGATTGAGTTTCGACGGTTCAGAACTCCATGCCCTTGTGGATGTTTAGGCTGCCAGAGCACTGCCATTGTGCAAAATCGTCAACAACCACTAGTCCCGTCACCACCTGTATGCTTATGGTCAAATGCCAAGGTCGAGGCTCAGTGAACGAAGTTGCGGCGACTTGTCCGGCAGAGGTTCGTGACACGGAAGGGGATGACAACTCTTGCTCCAGATTTGACCATGGACGGAAATGACAACGGACGGTGATGATGGTTGGTGCTCCAGGCCTTGGAGCTCCTCTTCGACCAAGGTCCAGTCGAGCTCCTCCATCGTGGAGACCTAGCTGAGCTTCTTCGAGTTAAGCTTAGCCATAGAGGGATTTGGCCGTGGACCTCCATGGCTTCCATGGCTAACATCAAGTCGTGCTCAGAATCACGGCTAGAAGCTACATGTGATAGGTATTAAATACATCATATTCACTTTTATTACATCACACACATGAAACTATCCATTTAAATTATATCCGTTTTATATTCGATCTTATTTTGTTTTAGACAACATCTAAATATAGGACATGATAAATTTTAATCTTATCCTCGACTTTTATCCAGAGTACAAAACGGTGTGAAAGTAAACGGAGCCCCGCTAATCCGCAAGAATAAGTGGGCCTCCACATTCCTCAGCTTTGGGCCCCACACGCGACCGCCCCAAACCCCCGGGTGCGGGGGGCGAAACGATGGAAAGAACGGAAGGAAAAACATCGCCGATTCGACCGTTCATCACGGACAACCGAATAACGAAAACGATCCAACCGTCGGATCAGGAACGGACACGACCGACGGACTGACCGAATGACCCGAACGGAATCGACACTCAACCGTTGAAAGCGACCGAACCCAGTGATGATGTCACAAGGAAAATGCAGAGAGAGAAAAGAGGGAGGGAGGGCGGGCGTCCTGCCCTGCGACGTCGCCATCTCGTGGCCTTCATCCTCCCACCATTTTAAAGAAAAGCCCATAAACGGACAAGCTCTGCAACTACTTTGTTCTTCGCCATCCTTGTCTTCTTGTTCAAACATCGGAGCTTCGGATCTTTCCATCTCCGCGTCTGCGTACGTTTGATATAAAAACGATGGCTTTCGCGTGCTCCGCCCAGAGAAAGGCGATTCGCAGAGCGGAGGATATGGAAAGAGAGGAGATGGCAGGGAGAGACAGAGATTGAGGACGGTTCCTCTGTTTCCTCTGTTTCCTCTGTTTCTTGTTCCTGTCCGTCGCGTGCGGAGAGAATCGGAGGGCGGGAACTGTCGTCGAATCGGTAGAATTCGAGTGGAGACTTTGATCGGTGACCAAAAGGGCGTTCGGAGATGGGGGCTGCGTGATGTAATTCGGATTGATTCGTCACTGGATCGAATCAGGGCAATGGCATGCAGTTCGGTCCAATTGCAGGAGGAGCCGAGCATCGAGACGGACAAGCTCAGCTACGAGATCTTCTCGATCCTCGAGACCAACTTCCTCTTCGGCTGCGACGACCCCGACCAGAAGAAGCTCTTCGTCCCCAAACGCGTACCCGACGCACAACCGCAAGAGCCGAAGCCTCGTGAAGATCTCCCGCTGAATCGTCTCGAGGTTGACGCTGCGGTCGCGGACCGTCGAGGGAAAATCTGCATACTCGCCATCGATGGTGGCGGAGGCGGCATGCGAGGTCTCGTCTTTGGCAAGGCCCTGGCCTATCTGGAGGGCGTGCTCAAGGCCAAGTCCGGCAATCCCGACGCCCGAATCGCCGACTATTTCGACATCGCCGCCGGCTCCGGCGTAGGTGGCGTCTTGGCCGCCATGCTTTTCGCGACCAGGGACCGAGGCCCAGGCCCCGCACGACGTCCCATTTCGGAGGCTGAGGACACGTGGCGGTTCCTCGCGGACAAGGGGAGTCGGGGTTGGGCGCTTCCCTCAAACGGCGGCGGCGGCGGCGGATTTTTCAGGCGGGTGCTCCGCGGCGGCTCCGGTGGTCAGGCGGCGGCAACGGCTGCCATGGAGAAGGCGATGAAAGAGGTGTTCAGCACCAGGGAGGGGAGGGACAGGAGGTTTCTGACGTTGAAGGACACGGTGAAGCCGGTCCTGATCCCGTGCTACGACCTGTCGACGGCCTCCCCGTTCCTGTTCTCGCGGGCCGACGCGCTCCGGGCCGAGAGCTACGACTTCAGGCTCTGGGAGGTGTGCCGGGCCACATTGGCGGAGCCGGGGTCGTTCGGGCCGGTGGAGATACGGTCCACGGACGGTAGGACGCGGTGCGCGGCCGTGGACGGGGGGCTGGCGATGAGCAACCCGACCTCGGCGGCGATCACGCACGTGCTGCACAACAAGCGGGATTTCGTGCACGTGCGGGGGATGGAGGACTTGCTGGTGCTGTCGATAGGGACGGGGCCGGCGGCGGAGGCCGGGTTTGAGTATGAGAAGGTGAGGAAGTGGAGGGCCAAGGAGTGGGCTCGGCCCGTGGCGCGGATCGCCGGGGATGCGTCAGCGGACGTGGTCGACCAGGCCGTGGCCTTGGCGTTCGGCCCGTGGAGGAGCAGTAATTATCTAAGGATTCAGGTAATTACATGTTTATTTTTCGGCGGATGTGATTGACCATGCGTCATGATAGAATCGGGTGATGCAGGCGAACGGCTCCAGCCTCGGCCGGCACAGGCTTGGCATGGATATGGACCCGAGCCCTAAGGATGTGAAGGTGGCGACGGCTATGGCGGACGACATGCTGAAACAGAAGAGTGTCGAGTCGGTGCTCTTCGGCGGCAAGAGGCTATCGGAGCAGAGCAACTACGAGAAACTGGATTGGTTCGCGGGCGAGCTCGTGCAGGAGCATCAGAGGAGGAGCCGTGGAATCGCTCCTGCCGCCGCTGCGGCCGCTGCCGCTCCTCTCAGGCAAGCCGCTCTGAATCCCACCTAAGCTGTGGTCCCAAGAATTTGTGAGAATCGATCCAAAAGAATGGTAACTTTTTTCCCATTACAATCACTATCTAGATCTAGGTGCCGATCAAAAGAGATTGCAGATTTTTTGAGGAAACTTCGTCTCAGCATCGACAGTAAAATTGGGAATTTCATTTTGATCAACGGAAAACAAGTTTTACAAGTTGCTAGATACATTAGATTTCGCATCTTTCGGTCTTGTGGGGCTGTTCTTTGAGTTTTTGAACGCCAATTCATGCATGTATAAAGCCATACAAAGGAAATTGTAATCCGGGAAACTCATGACCTGTGGTTTCTCTTCTCATGTTGTTCCTTAAGTTCCATAAGTGCTTCTGTTGTGGTAAGTATCGAATAGTAAAATAAATAGAACAAAGAAAAATCAAGTATTAGATTTACGTGATTCAGTCAGTGTAACTTATGATTATGAGCAAGTAACGTTGGACCCTACTCTATAGAGATTACAATTACACTCGGGTCACTCAAACGGCCTAAGTGTTCTCTAGCCCCCAATTATGCTCGACAACTCTCACACATCGTTCAACTTCACAATTATTGATGAAATAGTCTCTCAATCTCACGAAAGAATTCACAAATCTTACAATGAGATTCATTGGCTCAAACACCGAAAACTCCTTTTGGATTGCTTCATAGTGTACTTCATGAAGAAGGCGCCTCTTTGATGCCCTATTCAAATTAGGAATCCAATTACAACTAGCAAATCTACTTAAATTGAGAAACATATTTGAATTGTCTTTTCTTCATGGGCTAAAACTCAAGACATATGTTAACAGCTGTTGGTAAAATATTAGGTTGAATTCTCATTCCTCCATGGAACAATTCAACTTTGAAAGATGCAAAAGTAGGTTAATAATATTGGGTGCTTCTATCAAACATATATAGAGAATCATGGGCAAATAGAATATTTTGCACACAAATGTATAGTGGTTCAGCTTTATAACAAGTTTACATCCACTCTTTACTAGCAACGGCCACAAAAACTGGATGGAATCCATTAATAACTAAAAGAGAGTTATAATATCATAGATACTGCTTCAATACATGATAGATCACACTATTAGAATGCACATCTTGCTTTCACACTTGTACACTCTTCTTACCACAGATTATAACAGCAACAAAATCTCTACAATAGAGATAATTACAAATTGATAAAATAGCATAGTTCGCTCGACATAGAGAGAAGATGATAATAACAATGCAAACTTTCTCAATTTTCCGCTAAACCCTTCGTCTTTGCTTCAATCCTCTTTTACAGGCATGTTTCTCCAATCTGATCGTTAGAAAGCCTTCAAACGAATCAAGTAGCCGTTGGGTGTTGATAGGTGCGATCACCGAGGTTCAGGCTGCCCATAAAATCTATTTTTACCAGCAAAATCAGGTTTTTCCAAAATGGAGTCTGCCGCCATTGTTCGCCAACTACTTCTTTGGCTGCTAGACCAAAATTGACAAACAGTTTTGACTCATCTCTAGTCCTCTTGCCGCGAACTCCCTTGTCAACAGCTATTTTCCTTCCGTTCAACAATCATGTTGGTGTGAGTTAGTGGCCACCATCTTCTAGGTTATCCATAGAAGCACAACAAGCTGCTCCTAATCACAACTTGATAGGAGGATCTGCCTTTATCAGCAACACAATGCTGCTTTCCGAGTAATTCCTTGGAGATCGACTTGGGATGTGCTATCCGTTGATCTTCCGGGTTTATCTCCAACAATGATTACTTAGATAATCACCTTTTCATGGTCCATTTAATCATATTTGCGATTATGGCTCTGCCCACTGATGAATACGGGAGGGAGAAGTAATGGAAATGCAAATGATTTTTGCTTTAGTGTAATTACAAATCTGAAGTCCACAACTTTTTAAAGTGGTTGGACGTGTACATAAATATTCAAACATATAGCTTGACAAACGTTAAATGAGGAAAACAAGAAAGTCCACAAAGTGATCAAAAGTAGACAAATAAAGCCAAATGGGAAGACCCACAGTAAGTACATGAAAATAAGCTTGAAGAACTCTTCAATGGACTTTTCTAAGCCTTCTTTGTCTTCATGCTGTGGAAAGTTTCCTTCATTAAATGCTTTTAGCATTTTTCTCTTCAATCTTCTTCAAGCGCCTACTATGAATCATGCTTCATTGATTCATTCTCGTTCTTCTTTTCACACCCATCATAAGTGCAGGCATTTTGAAGAACACTAACAACTAAATCTAGAGCTCATAAACAACGTGCTCACATCTTCAATAATCAATCTTATATTATTCTACTATTTATGATATCTCTAAGTCTTCACGAACATCTTTATTCTTCTCGACTTATTCATACTCTATTAGGTCCATCCAGCTTGTAAGCACCTCTGCTCCTAGTGCCTTGTTCACCATTTATCAAGGTCTTCAACCTTTGTAGATGTCCTTGGGAAATCAACGATGCAACCGAGGTCTTCTTGAAATCATTTTTACCTGTTATTGAGAAACATATGCATTTATCAAATAAATATTCAAACATATAGTTTTGGTATCATCAAAACCACGTAAGGATGTCACTCATCGATGAAAACCTAGACATTCCCATCAATCCCCTTGCCGATGACCTTCAAAGCCGCCTCCTCCTCAATGATCTTTGTTAGTAAAGCACATGTTTCTATAGAAGTCGTTGAGACGGACAATCCACTCCATTGGAACACTCAGGCCACTAACTTTTTCCACCTGCTCTGGAAAAAATCGTAGGCCTTTATCAGACGGGGCACACCATGATGACGGGTTAAAACACTATCAATCCCTCTTGTTGGCTACCCTCGTGACCTTGTATATGGCTAGAAGATGACTAGTGAATGGCGCTGCCTCGCTTCGCAAAAAGCAAGAATAGTACTCGCTATAAATCTAGTATAAGTATAGTGCAAGTATCAAAACTTGGTATAAAATGACACTTAAGTGCCAAAAGTTATAAAAGATATATTAAGTTTCATTTGTTTTTTAAAATTAGGACACCTAAGTATCAAATTCGATGAACTCCTTCGAAAATTTTACGTAGCAATTTTTTTTTTATTAATATTGCTCACCTACGTAGCTCACTGGAGAGTTGAGTTAGCAAATTTGAGTCAAAATGACATCGTTTTGTCTCAGATTTGAATTTTAATATAAATATTAATTAAACTAAATTTAAAATCAATTTTTTTTTTCAAAAAAAAGATATGATTGTAGAATGGCGAGGGCTGAGCCCCCCCACCGCCTCTCCATCGTCTGCAAGAAAGGCTAACGACAGTGTGGGGAGGGTCGGCCATAGTCGTCGAGTATCGATCAAGGGTCAATGACCCTAGCCGGCCAATGGCAAGGGCCTGCAAAACCTCACCTAGATCTAGGATGAGGGTTGCGCCCCCCCTCCTCGATCCAACGAGGGTTGTCAGCCTTCGCCTAGCTAGGCCAGGGGTCGTTGCCTGTTGGAGGTCCCCCTAGCTAGCGGTAGCCCTTGGTTCGGCTGGTCAAGGGCCAGTGACCCTCGTCGGATCTAGGAGATGGTCGATGACCTCGCTAGATTTAGGGGAGGCTTGCGACCCTCGTCCTAGATTTCGGTGAGGGCTTGTAAGTCCTCACTGTTGATCGCCCAGGGTTGCCAACCCTTGGTCGGAGCCTAGTGACTCCCACTGACTCTCCCTCAATCGTCGCCAATGGATATGGTGGCGAGGGCTGAGCTCTCGTCGTTCTGCAATCAAATCTTTTTTTTTTAAATTTAATTAAATTAATATTTATATTAAAATTGAAATTCAAGATAAAATGATGTTGTTTTTGGTTTTTCTTTCCACGTCAACATGCAAAACAATATCATTTGACACTTGTCTCATTGAAAAAATGCCATGTTAGTATTTTGGCCGGATTTTCTTACTGTTGGCACTTAACTAATCAATTTTACTATAATTTTGGCACTTAAGAGTATATTTCCTATTTTTTGACATTTAAGTGTCTAATTATGCCAAGTTTTGCTACTTTAGGGGTCCAAATGTCCAATAAATGTAATGGCATTAGGGGCTGACTAATTTGGTGGGAGCCTAAACAATTGGAAACTCCCCTAGTGGCCCTAAGATGGGAAGCCCAAGCTCGAAATGAGGTGTTCCTTGTAGATCAAGCCTCGAAGAGCAGGTTCATTCCTAGGCATTGGGGCAATGGGATATAAATCATATTTGCTACATTTGATTTTTTAGATTTTTAGTCAAGATAAAATATGAAATCCATGAATTTTGTTATATTCAATTTATTTTTTAGTGAATTACAATAATAATAATAATAATAATAATAATAATAATAATAATAATAATAATAATAATAATAATAATAATAATAATAATAATAATAATAATAATATTTTCATAGCCTATCTAGTCCATTATTTGGTTTAACGGCATAATAGTTAAATGAATCTAAAAATGCAATATAAAAATGATCAAAATAACAATTTGCTGGTAAAGAAACCACAAGTGCACAAGTGGAGATAACCTCCCCCAATCATTATCGTACCGTCTAAATCTTAAACAGTAAAAGAGCTTATTAAAGTATTATAAATTCATAAGTTTGACTATGACAAGAATTGTAAAGAAACTCCAGTAACATCAACAGAGTAGATCAACTAGCGAATACTATATTAGTAAGAGAGAGAAACATGATCATTCCCCTTTGTAATTGCGAAAAGTATAATGTTTTTCCTCTTTTGCTTCTTTCATGAAGTTTCAAGGTGAATCACAGAGTTACAAAGGACAATGAGCTTTGACTATCTTACTATTTTCGTGGACTTTTGATGTGAGCGGAGATAGTTACAAAAGAGAAAGAGCTTAAACTTTCTTCCTATTTTCATGGAGTTTTGTCATGAACCAAAGAACTACAGAGGAGTTGTGAAGTTTCGACATGAACCAAACATACGAAGGAAGAGAAGATGAAGAGAGTATGTTTTCTTTTTTTAGAAATCTCATTGCCCCTCATTTTTTGAGAATTAGAAAGATCATTTTCAAGTTAAAATTGTTTATTTAAAATCTAAATTCTTATGCTCCTTTTTTATTAACTTTTTATTATTATTTTTCCTCTCTTTTTTAATTTATGTTTTATTCTTTTCCATCATTTCTTAATAAAAATTTTATTAAATAAATATAAATTCTAAATATATACATATGTATACTCTGAAGCCCTTAGGGTGATGCATGACGAGCCTAAGAGTGAGGACTAAAGGTGAGTATAATGCTAGGGTAGAAGTAGGTACCCAAGAATCAAATCGGTAGGGCCAGTTCTCGATTCTAGGATATGTAGAATATGTTCTAAGTTCTAAAAATTGTGAAACTTATTTCCAATGGATAGGTTCTAATTGGAATCAGGAAACTTGAAATCTAGAACTTAAAACAAGTCAATGTGTGTTTTTTTTTTTTTTTTTGGGTTCATTCTTTACATGATTCCGCCGTATTTCATAATATCTAATGATGAGTTTATAATTTGAAATCAACAATTTAGGCTTCCATTTCTGATGATATCTATGACTGTAACTTTTATTTTGTTAATTTTCATAATTTTCATAAGTTTCAATATGAGTAGTGATCAGTGGATTGTATAAATTATGATCATTAGAAATGATAATTCAATGTAATTATCAAATTAAGATTATAGGTAGAATCTAGATAGCCTTTAAAATTGACCTTGGAACTTATGACAAGGTAAATTCCAGTACTCTGGGTATGTATGATAGGTTCTAAATTCCAAAAATTAGAAAACTTATTCTAAAAGGTAGGTTATAGATGGAATTTGGACGGAACCTAGAACTGTTCACTTCTAATGAGGAGTAAGCATAGACTTGGCTAGCCACGAGGCACATGCCACATGTACTTATCTGGTTTGACAAAATGATTGACAGGTGTGATTAAGGAAAAGTGACTCTCAAATGACGATTGAGTCGAACCTGTACTACGGGTGGTTCATTGACAAGACCTCCACTTAAACTGTCTAATTAGAGAAGTTAGTGGTGTTTCTGTCACATGAAGACTGAGTTTTTATTGATCCTTGATTCCTATAACCACTAGTCATGACAAGTTACTACTCGTTCAAATTATGTCATGAGCCGTTTACAATCATCTGTCGGGTAAAGTATAATTTCGCCTACAAATAGCAAACTCCAGACTTTGGTAGAGCTTGGTAGGCTGTCTTCTTCCTCTTCAAAACTTGAATTACATTCTCTCTAGCATATACTACCTTAAGCATCGGTGGGGGCAAAAGCTCGGACGCCCTAACCCGTGTTCATGTGCGCGAGTCATTTTTTGGGTCAAAGCTTTGCCGGATTTGGAAGGGCCAGATCGTGCACAAACAGGAGGGAACCATGGACTGGTCCTCCTTGAAGAGTATAATTGGTAGAAAATCTCGCACATTAAGAATCTCTCTCTCTCTCTCTCTCTGTTTCTGGAGGGAGTTAGAGAAAGTGAAACCATGGCCTCGCCATTTAAAATGGATTAATCGTTTTCCAATGCCGGAATCAATCTCCCAGAAAGCTTGCCTCCTCTAGTAAGAGGAAAAAAAAAAAAAGACGTTTCTTGGCCCTGTGGCGCAGGATTTTCATCGCGCTAATGTTGCAACTATCCAAAGGCGAATGTCTATTTCAATTTCTTGCTTCCCTGGAACTTCTTAATCTCTTTAAGAATGAGAAATATTCTAAAAGCTCATACATTTTTCTTTAAATTTTCCTTCATAAATGCAGGTAAAGCCAATTGGATGCATCGAACAAAACGAAAAAGAAAAAAAGAAACTCTTGTTTGGTGGTGCCTGTTCTTGCCATTATGGGTCATTCTGCAAATACTAATTTTTCTAGATGATTTTCACTTCTCGATTTTTGAGAGAATTGCCAAAAAATCTTGAAAATTATAATGACAAAATCCCATCAGTCAAAAAAGGAGAGGGGGAATGTTAAATTAATATCTCGAATTTGAATTCGGATAATAAGTTATTAAACCAAATTTATCGATAAAATTTCTAAGTAGAAAAAATATAAAATAAATTGAAGTACAATTTCTTCTTGCGGAATCGAAAGGCGTGTAGACGCGCGTGAAGGAGGCAAAATCGTGGTGGGACCAGGTAAAACAGTTTTTTTCTTTTACCGATCAAGAATCCGCTTGAAGCCTGCACGCGGAGCGGAAGCAAAGAGATGGTGGGCCCAGGTCAACTATTTGACCTGTGGGCGTACAAATTTCCTTATTCAGCGTCCATGAAGCCGGTTTTTTAAGAAATAAAAACCCTACGAGGAGGAGAAAGAACGAAGCCGCCGAAGTGAGACGCCGCCGAAGCTAACGAGGAAGAACCCGCCGCAACTTTAGCAGAGAAAGGAGCCGCGTGTGTTTTTCGTTTGAGCTTGAACATCAGGTAATTTTGTGCCGTGAGTTTATTTCCAAGTGCTTTGTTTATTTTATAAATACTTTAGATTTGATGTTAAATCTAAGTGTGGAAAATATTTGAGCGATTGAGCGATTGTAAACTCTGATTCTTAGATTTTAGTTGATTATTTACTGCTGGCTCTCTCCGTAGATATAGGTACCGATACTCGGACCGAATCACGTAAAATTCCGGTGTTCTTATTTTTCTCGTTTATTTCTCTGGCGATTTCGCGTTGACATAAATTACAAGATCTTGATAATTCCGCGTATTATATCACAGTAGGGAAAAGGTATCCGAGGGAACTGCTTAGTAGACTGATGTGCCTTTTACCGTGTCAATTGTCTTTTTGTTATTGATTAACATTTGGGCAAATGAACCTTGTTCGATCAAGGGTTTGGATAAAGAGTAAATATTTCCGAGCATGGCTAGTGGTTAAATTCATTTTACACATTCACCGTTAGATGGCGACATGCGAATAAATTTAGTTTATATGACAACTATCCATACAAAGGTGAATTCGATCAAAACTCTTCACACCAATAACGAACCTAATAATTGTCCTTTCGTATAATGCTTTTAATAATTAGGACAACCTAGCGACCTTATTCATGTGGGACATCTTGATAACCGCTAAGGACAAGCATAAGACGGTCGAAATAGCAAAGGGCAAAAGGGCAAGTTGCACGTAACAAGGAGGTGGGTCTAACCATGAATCTCTTTTGTCTTAGTTTAGTCTGTTTTTGTCCATTGTTCATTGAAATGCCCTCCTCTTTAGGTCCTTAGCTTTACTAGGGAATCGGTTTTTTCCTTACATTTGAATGGAAAATCTCGATCTTTATAGACCATTTTTGTGGTCCACAATTCAAACCCTAGTTTTTGTGGTCTCACCTTATCCTTATTTTAGAGGGGATCACCGAGCATGATGACGGTTAATTATACCCTACTCGACCGACCATATTGATAATGATGATGACCTCTATCTCTTTACTCATTCTTTGGTTTCTGTCACCTCCTTCCTTTTTTCCTCGATGAAATTAAGTGTATGGTTCTTATGAGTTTGGAAGGCCCCATCAAGCGTATAGACACAAAGAAGCAAAACAAAGAACTTTAGATAATGATGAGAATGAAGAGATGAGGACTCGAATGGGTTGAGGACTTGAATGGACTAAACGTTAGTTGAAACATCTACGTTTACAAGTAATGGAGGATTCAATCATCAGGATGCAATTTTCATTTAGATCTGTCGAGTTTTAGGTACAAGTCGCATGTCTTGGCCCCTCTTCGATCTAGGTATTGTGAATTTTTCTTATGTCCGTAACCCTGGCTAGTGAGGATTCCGCATCCAACCGATACCGAGAATGTCGAACCCATGAATTTATTTGTAAAAGAAACAACTGTTACGTTGCAAAGTTGTTACAACATCATCGCTGGGACAGAAATATTATTGCCTGAGGAACAGGAACATTTGTACACTAATTTGTTATTCCCTGAAATAGAAATCTCATCCATGAAAAGGAAAGACATGGCTGTGGAGCCATGACCAAAGGCAGAGAGTACTTGTGGGCCCTTTCAGCATGAAGCTCGAAAGCATAGCCAGCATATTAGCCAAAGTCGAATCGGTCTGAAGCCCGAACCGAAAATCTCGAGCTGGTTCGATTTTCGTACTACCAGGCTTTATTGAACTTCCCTTCGTGCCTGCGTGGAGCCATGAAGGTGTTACGACTGTTGCGTCACTTTGCCGTTTTTTCAAGTTTGCGGCGGCTGAATCGGGTCCTGTAGTTGGGGATTGATAGGAAGGAGATAACATTGCGCATACTGCGACATCAACTGATCCACAAGCACCAGAGCCACCATGGCCTCTACGATTGGAACCGCTGCATGAACCAGCCAAGCGTGTCCCTGTTATGTTTCGATCACTATTCTTTTCGTGCTATATTGCACAGAAAAGCACTCATTTCTAACTTTTACCATTTTGCTGCATTGAAGAGATGATGCTTGTGCGTGGAAAAGAAAACTGGAAAATGAATCATTGTCTCGCTTATGTATACTTACCTCGAGGAGCGACACACGGATCGAACCGAATGTGGGTGGTTAGCTCGGTTTCCCTCTTATCTCTAGTCACTGTGTGCTGCTTCTTCTGCAGAAGTGTATCAAATCCGAATTAACTTCGCAACTTCTACGAGCATTCCTGTGATCAACTTCACAGGTTCAAGTACAAGTCTGCATAAACATGATGAGGCGTTGTTTTGAAATAGCATGGCATTTACCTGATTTTGCAATTAAATCTAATGCGAGACAAAGAAATTACTAGAGAAATCAACAAGGAATGATATAGAACACCTAGTTCGATTTGAGTGTTATAAAGCTTTCCTGTTTTACTCCAAATATGTCTAAGAACTAAGGCTTCGTTCATTTTGTGGAAAATAATTTCCGATAAAACGTTTTTCAGATTTTCCGGCATTTGTTTCCCAGAAAATAAATTCCTTGGGGAAAATGTTTTTCGTCAAAGGAAAAAAGTCTTCTAAAGTGGGAGAAAATGTTTTCCACTTTTGAAAAGTGGAAAACATTTCACATTTCTATAAATCCTTACTTTCTCCTACCCTTTCTTCTTCTTCTTTTCTTTTTTTATTCGAATTATTTTTTAATTTTCTTTTTTCTTTTTTATTTCGAATTATTTTTAATTTCTTTTTCTTTTCTTTGTTTTTCATATTCTTCTTTCTTGGCTAGTCGTCGGACTAGGTGAACCTCAAGTTCATTGATCTCAAACTCGTGCTCATCAATCTAGCGAGCCTCGAGCTTGACGCTCGCGCTCGCCAATCTGGTGAGCGGAAAATATTTTCCCTACCAAATATCGGAAAATTTTTTTCGAAACATTTTCAGGTTTTAGCCGAATACTAGAAAATATTGTTATTTTCCTGAAAAATGACTTATGGGAAAATATTTTCGGCAAATGATCCAATTTTCGCGAAATGAATAGACTCTAGTATAAAACTTGTATTTTCGAGAGTCAGCGTATCATTTGGGCGACTGCCCAACTAGGGCCAGGCACCCGGGACATGTACAGAGGTGACTGTATAATCCGGGCAAGCGAGCCAGCGTCCAGAGGGCCTGGTTGGGAAACCGGCCACGCAGGGCTAGCAGCCCGGTCACCAGTAGCAAATTAGCTGCTAAGTCATTTAAACTGGCAGCCTGGGCAGCCGGTCCTCTCCGATGGCTCCCCACGATGCCTTTTAACATGTATCTACCTTATTTTGGTCTTAAGGCTTCGATCCAACTCGGATTTGGCTAGAACTTGAGCCACAAACTCAGTGTGCGTTTTGCATGCTAGAGAGAGAGAGAGAGAGAGAGAGAGAGAGAGAGAGAGAGAGAGAGAGAGAGAGAGAGAGAGAGAGAGAGAGAGAGAGAGAGAGAGAGAGAGAGAGAGAGAGAGAGAGATTACCCCGATAGTCGGCGTTGGCTTGAAAGCTACTCTCATGTTTATGATCTCCCCATTGGAAATTCCACCCTGATAAACCAGAGACACAAGATCAAACGAAGATGTGCTTAGAACTAAAAAAGACTTGTCACTTTCTAGTTCTAATCCAAGGAAGGTGTTGGGAATGACTGATCCCCGAAAAAACGGATTCGACACCGAATCAAACCCCTAAATTCAAGCGGAAGACAAGCCCAGGAATTCAACACGCATCACCGATCCTAAAGCACACCACGGATTTCGAGCGTACCTTTTAGCCACAGATTAAACACCGACGCCAACAGAGGGAGAGAATCCGGTCCTGTTCGATTCGGGGAGGCAAAAATCCTTCAAGCACTTCACTGTTTGGCTTTTGGAAAAAACGGGAGAGAGGGAGAGAGCGTTGAGAGAAAAACAACGTACGTATGATTTCCAACGGTTGTTTTTCTCTCTCTCTCCTCCCTTTTATACCTCTCCCTTTCCACGGGCCGTCTTCCCGTGGGCCGGGCTTTCTGGGCCCAACTTGGGCGGACAGGGCCTTAAGCCCTTTAAATAAAGCCTTCATCTCCCACTCGCACAAGGTGGGCCGAACAGGATTCTCTTTACCTCTCTTCAACGTTCATACTGGTGAATAATCCGTGCGACCAGCATACTTTGAGAGCTCGTTGCTATACATCTGTTAGGAATATATAGCAGCTCATAATGGGCGTCACACTCCGAGTAGATTTAGTATGCAGTACCCTAGATCGATCAATCACATTTATATCTCTCTTTTGATCTCTTCTTAAACAATGATATATATTGTATTCACAATTATAATCATCACAAAGACAGTCATAATTGGTCGACCAGTGAATACAAAACCACAATGTGATTCTCCTAAATCGATCTTCCTCTTTCCTTCAAACTCTCAATTTCAGTCCAGCTTGCTTTTCTAGGAATGCCCCATTAGATCGAATCAAACTCATGACCATTGGCAACACCCTAAGATAGCAAACACTAAATAGAAATCTTGAGAATAAGTAAGAGTCCTGAGGGGACTAAGAATTGAGGAACTCATTTCCTCAAGAGTCTCACACGACATAAAAGTTGAGATCAAACTTTTGCCACTCTTATTGGTCGTCTTATGCATACGTAGTATGAAATACGTATTACGGTATTCACTCCTTTCCCATGGAGCGTATGTCTACACCTTTTCAATACCGTACAGATGATAGTTCAGACATACCCAATGTCTAACTTGAGTTCACGTATCTACTCATTCACAAAATTCATCAGAACTCACATCTGGCATCTTAGACAGATAAAGTAAAATATGTGGGGTATTTTACTTTCGGACATCATAAGTATTATGTCCTCATCTTAACACTTAGTTAAGGCGACATGTGTATTTTAAGCCCGAGCTCTCAATTATCACCTAGATAATAAGCTTAAATATAGTCTCATCTCTATTTATCACACAGTAAATAGAGGCGATTACCCGTGTGAGTGGGCTAATCTCTTATCTGTCCGACATACTTCTCAACTTAAAATAATGCACTGAGCATTAGGATGCATAAAGATCACACAAAGATTCATAGGCATTAATCAATGAAAAAACAAAATTTCATAAATGTGAACAACTCAGGGAAATTACAATCCAGTACATCAGACTCTACGCAATCCTAGAGATTTTACATGACCACAAAACACATCTCTAGGTATTGGCTTTGTCATTGGATCTGCTACCATTCTATGCGTAGATATGTACTGCAAGTTCACATCCTTTTGTGCAACCATATCTTTTACAAAGTTATACTTGGTATCTATATGTTTGGTCTTGCCATGATACTTTGGATCTTTGGTGTATGCTATAGCTGCTTGGCTATCACAATTAACCAACAATGGATTTGCAGCTTTCTCAATAACACCTAAATGATCCAAAAATCTCTTAAGCCAAACTCCTTCTTGTACTGCTGCTGATAATGCCACGAACTCAGCTTCCATCGTGGATAAGGCTATGCACGTTTGCTTCTTACTACTCCATGATATGGCGCCATTGCTCAGTAAGAAAGCAAATCCTGAGGTAGATTTTCTTTCATCTAAATCTCCTCCCCAATCAGCATCTGAGTAGCCTTCAAGTCGCAGATCCTTTCCTTGGTAATTCAACTTGTAATCAGCAGTTCCCTTCAGATACCTCAGTATTCTCTTAACGGCTTTCCAGTGTGCTGGACCCGGGTTGTATTGGTATCTACTCACCATTCCAACCGCAAAACATATGTCGGGTCTTGTACACATCATAGCGTACATCAAGCTTCCAACAGCACTAGCATAAGGAACATGTTTCATCTGTTCCTTCTCTTGTGGAGTCCCTGGACACAGTCTATGGCTCAATCCTTCACCTTTTGCAATAGGAGTGTCTATGGGTTTACAGTTTTGCATACGAAATCGTTCAAGAACTTTATTTATATAGGTTTCTTGCGAAAGAGACAACGATCTCTTCGAACGATCTCTTGAAATCTTAACTCCAAGAATGTATGCAGCCTCACCCATATCCTTCATCTCAAAGTTGGAAGACAACCAACTCTTGACAGTCTTAACAAACTCCATACTGCTTCCAGCAATTAGTATATCATCAACATATAATGATATGATCACAAATTGATCCTTGGATCTTTTGATATATACACAATGATCCTTATCAATCATTGTAAAATCATATGCCACTATGGCATTATGAAAACGTATATACCATTGTCTTGATGACTGCTTAAGACCATATATCGACCTCAAAAGTCGACATACCTTTTCTTCTTGGCCTTTCACTATGAAACCATCAGGTTGTTCCATATATATTTCTTCCTCTAATTCTCCATTGAGGAAAGCAGTCTTTACATCCATTTGATGTAACTCAAGATCCAGACTAGCTACTATTGCCAGAATAATGCGAATCGAGGTAAATCTCACTACAGGAGAAAACGTATCTTCATAATCAATTCCTTCCTGTTGATTATACCCCTTCGCCACAAGGCGAGCCTTATGCCTTTCTATTGAGCCATCAGCCTTTCGCTTTATTTTGAGAACCCATTTGTTCCCAATAGCTCTGCGTCCTTTTGGAAGATCAACCAGTTCCCAGACTTGGTTTGATTCCATTGACTCCATTTCCTCTTCCATTGCACGAATCCATTTTTCTTTACTAGGGCACTTCAGAGCCTCAATGATATTTCTTGGCTCATCCTCATCTTGTGGAGCAACCATAAAAGTTTCCCCTTCAATGTCAAAACGTCGACGGGGAATACTTTGGCGACTTGTTCGCCTTACGGGAGATTGTACACTTTGCACATTATTCCCTATTACGCTCCCACTTGGATGAACTCCACCAATATCATTATCTTGATCCAAAGTCTCAAATAGGGAGTGATCTTCCCCTATTTCGCCCTTCTTAGGAAACTCATCCTCTAAGAATGTGACATCTCGTGATTCATATTCAGTTACACTCCACTTTCCTGCTCACCAATGAACACATACCCTTTTGAGTGTTCTGAGTATCTTATGAAAATACTCTTCTTTCCTCTGGGACCCAATTTCCCAAATTTGTGAGAGGACTCATGTGTGTAGGCAGCACATCCCCATGGCTTAAGAAAACTTAAGTCCGGTTTTCTACCTGTCCATAACTCATATGGAGTGGAAGTAATTGATTTGGAAGGCACACGGTTAAGTATATAGGCAGCAGTTAACAAAGCATCACTCCAAAAAGTGATAGGTAAGTTAGCATGCGCCATCATAGACCTAACCATTTCCAGTAGGGTTCTGTTTCTTCTCTTTGCAACACCATTTTGTTGAGGAGTATATGGAATAGATAACTGTCTTTCTATTCCTTTTTCATCACATAATTTTCTGAACTTATCAGATAAATATTCTCGACCTTGATCAGATCTCAATGCTTTTATTTTCCTGTCTAATTGATTTTCCACCAGGTTCATGAACCTTTTGAAACAACTTAACGCTTCAGATTTATGAGAAATCAAATAGACATATTCGAATCGAGTATAATCATCAATAAAGGTGATGAAATAAACAACCCCGTGCCTTCCTCTCACATTCATTGGACCACAGACATCAGTATGGATTAAATGCAAAGGAAATTCAGCTCTTTTCCCTTTTCCAAATGGTTTTCGTGTTGTTTTTCCTTCTAGGCAATGCTTACATATGGGCAAATCGACTTTTTCAATGTTACCCAACAAGCCCTCTTTGGCTAGTCTATTCATACGTTGTTGGCCAATGTGACCAAGCCTAGCATGCCACACATTCACATCATTATCATAAGTATTAGAAGATGTGATAAGGGAATAACAAACATTTGCATTAATATACTCAATATCCAATACAATAAAACCATCCAGAAAATAGCCACAACCATAGTAATTTGTCTCCAAAAACAAATTCACACCTCTACTACAGAAGTTCACAGTAAAACCTAATTTAATCAACATCAATACAGACACTAAATTCCGACGAATCTCCGGAGCATACAATATATCATGAAGAAACAAGGTGCGTCCACCACGCATATTCAGTTGGCATGTGCCAATTCCTTTCACTTAAGCTCTGGAGTTGTTTCCCACATAGATCCACTTAGTTCCAGTTGGTACTCGTCGGAATTCCACGAAGGATCCTCTATCCTTCGCTACATGGTCCGTCGCTCCTGAATCCACAGTCCACAAAGGATTAGACTCAGTTAGAAACACAGAACTCGACACATTAGCAAAGTTCTGAAAAGTACAAGGGGTGCATACCTTCTTTGGCTCACGACAGTCGCGAGTATAGTGACCCTTCTTGTCACAGTTGTAGCATTTCACCCTTGCTAACTTCTTCATGTGAGGACGCTTTCCTCTATTATGTTGGTTAAACTTGGGTTTCTTCCCTGAAGGACCAGCTTCTTCCTTGCCTTTCCCTTTATCAAACCAGCTAGGGCGCTTGCGCTTGGAGCTCGAAGCTCCATTTGAGCTAGAACTAGCATGATAAAGTTCAGCATCCGGCTTAGCCGCCAACAGGCGGTCCTCTTCCAGCTCAAGATGACGCATTGCATCCTCAAAGGTTTTGATGTTTTCATTGTGAGTCAGGTGCACCTTCATATGCTCCCAACTCTGAGGCAAGGAACGAATCACCGCTTGCACTTGCTGCTCATTTGTGAGGACATGGTCAGCGTCTCTCAGCTCAGTTATCATGTTTGACATCTTTCTAAGATGTTACTTCATGGTCTGACCATGAGGCTTCTTATAGGAGTCAAACCTGATAGTGAGCTGCCTCAGTCTAGTCACCGAAGTGTGACCAAATCTAGCTTCCAATGCCTCCCACATTTCCTTGGCATTGTCAAAACGCCGAAACTCTCGCATGACATCATTTTCCATGCTGCTCAACAACGTGATGCGAGCTAGAGAGTTCATTCTTTTCCACACAGAAAAAGCTTCTTTGTCCTTTTTGTGCTGCTCAGTGGTTCCATCTTCAGGTTCAACCATGGTCATGACAAGAGCCTCAAGTGCTTCTTGCTCTTCCAGCACATACTGGATTTTCATTTGCCAAACTTCATAGTTGTCTCCATTGAGCTTTTCACCTTTGTTCAGCTCAGCAACTATGCTCTTTGTGGCTGAAGCCATTGATCTGAGCAAATCAGACAAATATGCACGAATTATTAATGCCTATCCTTTATGCATCCCTATTTGCATAGACCCATCATATTAATGAATAATTTTAAGTAAGGTTCTAGAATCAAAAGGTCACTATGTTTCCAATCATCCTCCAAAATCCTAACTTAAAACTATCATCAATATAATTGTCTTATGCAAAATCAATTCTAAGAAGCTACACAAACTTCTAAAACTACCCACATCTAATTACCCACAGCAACCAGCAATTACAGAAAGCAATAGATAATAGATATCAAATAACACAACAATGCTTTCATCTTATAATACAATCAATACATTGGTTGCTACATCAACAACTATCAGGTAGTCAAACAGTACATAATATGTCCACAAAGCACACTTAACATACATCAGCCAATACAACTAACACATAGTCAGCACACGAACTGGGAAAGATCCTCTTTTGTTCAATTTCTTGATCTTTTCCCTTGAAACAATACAGTAATATTCATTTACAAAATCCATTACAATTTTCTTATAGGAAGCAGCTCCGTTGACATCCCATATGCGATTCAACACATCTTGCCATTCAGGTGGAAGAGTGCTTATGAAAAATCGCACCATCTCTGACTGTGACATAGGACGACCATTCCATATGACCTGTTGAATTTTCCCGTTGACTTCAAGGACATGATCAATTAAGTAACCTCTCTCCCATTGATGATTAGTCAGCTCAGCTATCAACTTAGACAGCCTATCCTTTTGTTCATCGGTCACTGCGCGAATAGGTGTGCGCAACCTCAGGGGAGGCATTGTTCCTGCAACAAATGCAGAACAAATAAGGGATTACATATAATCCACATAGACTTAATTGAAAAAAGAAACACATTCTTTTCCCTTTTTTTTTTTGGGTCAACGGTCAACGGTCAAAGTCAATGGTCAACAGTCGTCGGACCGGTCGGACCGGACGGACCGGTCGGACCGGACAGACCGGTCGGACCGCTCGGGCGGACCGCTCGCACGTGCCGCGCGCGTGCGTGGGCTGACGTCACGCAGACGTCAGCGGCACGTGCCACGCGCGTGCCATCGCCAGCGGGTCGGGTCGGGTCGCGGGTCGGGTCGCCGCCCGGCCAACTGACGTCATTGCTGACGTCATCGATGACGTCAGCACGCGTCGGTCCGTGGACCGGCGCGTGCCGGTTCGCCGGCCGGCGGCGAGCACGCGCCGATTCGCCGACCGGCGCGTGTGCCGCACGCGCCTGGCGATCGACTACTTCCGGGCGCGTCGCGCCCACGCGCAGCGCCTTCCGGCCGCGCGTGTGGGCGCGTGCGGCGGCGCCCGGCGGCGGTTGACACATCGCCGGACTCGTCTCGACGTCGCGCTTCTTCCTATGCAATCAAAAAGCAGTTTCGACATACGAAAACTCAGTAAAAAAGCCGAAGAACGCTCGGGTGTCGGGATTTTGTCCCAATCCGTACGGCCGAGAGTTTCTTTTGCGAAAAATTAATCAAAAACATATCAAATTGATCGGGAAAACGTGAACTAGGGCTCTGATACCAATGTTGGGAATGACTGATCCCCGAAAAAACGGATTCGACACCGAATCGAACCCCTAAATTCAAGCGGAAGACAAGCCCAGGAATTCAACACGCATCACCGATCCTAAAGCACACCACGGATTTCGAGCGTACCTTTTAGCCACAGATTAAACACCGACGCCAACAGAGGGAGAGAATCCGGTCCTGTTCGATCCGGGGAGGCAAAAATCCTTCAAGCACTTCACTGTTTGGCTTTTGGAAAAAACGGGAGAGAGGGAGAGAGTGTTGAGAGAAAAACAACGTACGTATGATTTCCAACGGTTGTTTTTCTCTCTCTCTCCTCCCTTTTATACCTCTCCCTTTCCACGGGCCGTCTTCCCGTGGGCCGGGCTTTCTGGGCCCAACTTGGGCGGACAGGGCCTTAAGCCCTTTAAATAAAGCCTTCAGAAGGAAAACACTTTTCGTGCCAATTAACTGTCATGGACACTGATTACTCTTTCAAGATCATACCTGAATGCCACCCGAGCGGTTTGTTCTCGTCCTGATTCTTCCGCGGTCCAAGTAGAACTCGTCATTGTGTTGGCTTCCTGTCAAACGTGTACCTGATAGGGTTGTTTACAGATCAGAACGAAGATGTTTAATTCTTTACGAAGAGTCGTGGCAACACACAAGGAATTCATTCGTTCTTTCTACTCATCCAAAGAAATAAATGTCGCGGTCTGCTACATATGAGTTTCCATACCAGCAAAACCGCTACCAAACTCGAATCCCATCGTTGCGGGTATAGATAAGAGAGCTCCTGCAAACAAGGCTGCGAGTTTGTCGAAAACTGGTGAACCAAGCCCCTGAACAAGAAAATCCATCTTACCGAGTCTTAGATCACGTACATCAAGAACTACCTCATAAATATGACAAGCCAGGATACTGAAGACGATCAAAAAGTGGAAGGCCAAGGTATGACCCCACATTTTCTTTACCAAAGCAATAGATAAACTAGACCATATTAGAGTTCTCGAGGAAGTCAGGGAAAAAGTTCTCACACGTGGAGCGTTCCTCACTAGGCATGAGACAACACCGCCAACAGAATCCCCTGTGACCCTGGCGGCGTCGATTGCAGCAATCATCTTGTCTGCATAGTCAGCATCTGGACACCTGACAATGTTGCTCTCTATCTGTCCATACATGAAACGTCAGGAATATGGTCAAGAGCAAAGAAGTATCGCAGATTACGAGAGGATGTTGTAGGTCTCATCTCGTCACGAAGTTAGGAGAAGCACATGCGATAGGACGAAAACTTGTTTGACCTTTGAAGCAAAATCAGTGCATTTGGTGTAGTGTCCCCAGAGCATTTTATATGTAGGATTACGAGTTAGGATAAGACGATTACAATTTACAAGTAAGGTGACGCTACAATTAACCTAATCCTAAACCGTGATCCTAAATACATCTTTAACAATACGGATTATTTGTATTAAACCCATCAGCTATCAAGCTGTCTCTTCTGTTCTTCTTATAGTAATTGTGAATGGATTGGAGAGGATAACATGTGCTAGTTCCAACCCTCTCAAACCTGCTAAATTTCAACAAACGCACTACTATCAACGTTGATGACGTGTTTCACCAACGGTAATAGCTCATTTGTGTGGCAGTGTTACAAAGAACTATGTGAAATCTCCCTAGCTTCCTCAATGGCAACATATTCTTAGAAGCAATTCAGAGAATGAGAGCCAATTCAAAGGGGACAAGTATCATGACTCATGCTTTGTCCTAAGCTGCATTCAGATGAATCCTCCAACCCGTGAAAACGCCGCACGCTGTTTCTAGGGGGGGAATAGTGTTTCAGCATACCAGTGCGGTTGTAGCTTTGTAACTATACTCTCCTACTAAAAGACGTGATAATTCAGACACTCCACGTTGGAAACACAAGATACCCAGGCCATTGAAATGAATTCGATGGAGAATATACAGAATTCCAAGACAGATGCACCTGCTCAAGCGTCACAGATTCTTGATCTACCAAATGTTCTGGAAGTACTACCTCATGGGCTTGAGAGACATAAGCAAGAACCTACAGGCAACAGAGAAATTAACATGAGGGTGCGCTCTAAAACGTGTGCAAACACGCACGAATGAGCGTAGGCAGGCGGACCATTGAGTTAAGCTTTGCAGAATTTGCCCTCCAAACATGAGAGACATCCATTAGAAGTTACAAACTCCTATGCATTAAAGATGAGACCCACAACCACAAGGCAAGCTCTCTCCATCGACAAGTATAGCATAGCGATGTGGTGAGGGAGTCGAATGCATTAAGCTGGATACCCAAAGAAAATATAGAAACGCATGCAACCATTAGAAATGTCGCGTGTTGATGTAGTGTAGCTAGTCAAGCTACTCATAGGCTACTCGAGCCAGCTCCTGCTCACTCACTCATATTCAGGTTTCGTGTTTTCTCACGCTCGGTTTAGTTTGAACCTTGCAGTGCTCGACTTGACAATTCCCTTTCTTAATCAAGGATCAATTCTTTGTTAAATAGTCACCGCTCAAGAAGCAATGGTTCTAGATTTTTTCTATATCTAAGGCTCTGTTTGTTTCATAAAAATCATTTTCTGGGAATATATCTTCCTCATATTTTAGTGGGAAAATGAGTTATAGGAAAAGATTTTCCTAGTCAATGAAAAATTTATGCTCAAATTCAAGAAAACAATTTTCTCTTTGAAAAATCGGAAATCATTTTTCAAAATAGGACTAGATATCTATGTTTGAATTAAAAGTTCTATGTTTGGGCATGGAAACCCTAACGCTAGTTCCTAAGCCCTTGATAGTGGCTCTCGGTAGGGTTGGGTCCACTGGGGTCCATTGAGGCCAAGCCTAAGTCCAAAGAGTTTGGGCCCACAAGCAAGCCTAGGATTCCAGTACTATTGCTTGACTCCTTGGCACTCTAGCTTGGGTCCACAGAAGCTAAGCCCGAGCCCTTATGCTCTTGCCCTCTCTAAAACCCAAGCTCAAGTACATCGAGGCCAAGCTTGGGTCCATAGTGCCAAGGACAGAGACATCCTGCCCTGGATTGGTCCCATCGAGGTTGAGACTATTACCTCAATGCTAGCGCTTAGGTCCATGACGCCTAAGCCTGTGTCCATTAAGGTAGCGCCTAAGACCTTGGTGCCTAGGCCTAGGTTTATCGAGGCTAGGCTTGGGTCCCCGTTTCCCATGCTCATGTCCATTGAGGCTTGGGCCTAGGTTCTCGACAGATATGCCTAGGTCCTTGGTTCATCGAGGCTGGGTCCAACATGCACATGCCCACCCAGGTCAATCAATGCTAGGCTTGAGATCTTGACGACTACGCCTTGGTCCATCGAGGCAGGGCCTAGGACTTTGGTGCCTGAGCTTGGGTCCCTGACACCCACGCTTAGGTTCATCAAGGCCATGATTGAGACTTGTGCCTTGTTCCCTAGTGCCTGGATTGGGGTCTTTTGAGGCCAGACTCGAGACCCTAGTGTTTGCCCCTTGCTCCTTGTTTGTTTATGTGCAAGTCACTAGCGCCACAATAATGTATCTCTATTTAAAAAAATCAAATTAGTTTTTTCTTACTATATAGTGAAAAATATTTTCCAACTCATTTTTGGGTTTTAGCCAAACATTGAAAAATATTATCATTTTTCCGGAATACAACTTTTTGGAAAACATTTTCTATGAAACAAATGGGCCTAAATGTCTTCTATTTTGTGTAGTCTATCTATGTTAAGAGGTTAATTAACAGTCATGTGCCAGTCACGTGACTAAATGAGCTCCAATATTTGAGATTAGAAGTCGTTATATTAGATCAAGAGCTGAGACTATCTTATTTTTGTAACCGTAGTAATAATAGGTATTTTTCACTTATATATATATTTTCATTCAATTGACATCATCGGTTTTGCATAAACCCTAGAATATCTTTTCTTTATTAAAGTTAAAATTCAACTCTATTATAACCATTTTTTTTTTTTCTTTTTGCTGTCTTTCACTCCTCCGATCGAAGCCCTTGTCACAGTTCGTGTTGCATCAATTTGGCATCAAAGAGAAAAGAGGTCCTAACTTGCGATTAGCCGATTAGGGACCTCGTTTAATTACGATGGTTGAACGTAGAAGAGGTCATGGAAGAGGCAATTGAGGCCAACATAATATAGAGATCTTTCTAAGTCTTTTTTGTCGTTAATTTTTCTTCATTCAGTAAAAGAAAAATGACATAAATGGTTATTAAACTTTGATTCAATATGCAATGTGGCACTTGAAATTTTAATTTGTTTAATATTATCCTTGAACTTTTGATGAAAATTCAAACTACTCCTCATACTATATGAAAATGTTTAATGCTGTTTCCAAATTTAAATTAATTGAATAATAACATTAGACATTTTGATATAGTTCTGAGAATAATTTGAATACTTACTAAAAGTTTATAGATCATACTGCATATTAGGTTAAAGTTTAAGGATCACATTGAATGAATTAAAAGTTCATAGACCACATTGCACATAGACCTAAAGTTCAAAAACTATTTGTGTCATTATCCCTTAATAAATATCATTGGTCCTTCTATAAACCTTCAAATATCTTTTCTCTATTTCAGCTATAATTCAACTCTAATGCGGCCTTCTTCTTTTTCTTTTTTGCCATCTTTTCCTTCACCAGCTGCGTCAATTGGTATCAAATCCCTTGTTACAGTTTTTCCTTACATAAATTACCCTTGTTTTCACTCACGATTTTACTTCTCCTTCCAACCTCTGTCTGGCCGATATCTTTCTTATCCTTAACTTCCTCGTTTGCTAATTTTTCCCACTTTCCCTCCTCGCCCTCCATCTCTTCAATGGTTTTGTTCTGTTTCCCGAGCGAGAGATAGTCTAAGCAAGTAGCGTCTTCCTCTGATGAAGGTTCTCTTTACGCAGATAGACAACAGATCATGAATGAAAACAAATATGTCAAGCCAGAACATAAATAAAAGATCAACAAGTGGTACATAAATGCAAGACTTGACACCAGAAGTTCAAATCCAGCTTAAAGGATTACGGTACCTCAGTCCTCCAAAATTCTTTCAGAAGTTTCTTAGCAATAGCTCCAGATGCAACTCGACCGATGGTTTCTCTTGCTGAAGATCTACCACCACCCTAAAGTTGATAATGAGTTTAATAGAAACTTGGTCAGAATCTTCTGTCCTCATAAAATCCAAGCATTTTCAAGCATCTGCTATGGCAGTGGCACAAAATTACCCCTATTGCTCGGACACCGTACTTCATATCGTAAGTCGCATCAGCATGAGAAGGTCTGTAAGCTAACGACAATTCGTTGTAGTCCTGCAAATTCCAATCCGGAAGCACTTGTTTCAAACCACTGTGGACAATAAGGAAACAACAACTCCATGGAGGGATTCTCAGAAGACTGTTTCGACATATTTAATACAGCTAACCCAACAGCGCAGTTTCAACCTCCTCTGGACGCTAATTATATCTGTCCAAACATATCCTAGCTTCACGATGTGATAGCATAAAATTTACCCCTATCTAATTTAACAAGACTGATCAAATAGACACAAAAACTGTCGTTTCTGAGGTCGTGTTTTGTCATCAATTCTGTTCAACAGTTCCCATAGGAGATACTTACATGTGCTTTCTGATCAGTATTAGGAACAGATATCATGATCGGTGTCCCAGTAGTCAACCCTGTACTAAGATAGAACGTTACCTTAATTTGAAAAAGACACAAGTGGCGAATTTCAAGCAGGAAGGAAATGAAAAAACAGCATTAAGAGGATCAGGAGAACCGAACCTTCAGAGACTCCTGAGTATATTTTACATGTATCGGTCTCCTTTCTTGTGCTAGTCATTCGGCTCTGACCCGGTCTCCTGTATACAGGTAAGTGGACAGTCAAAGGTTAGGGATTCTTTTAGGCACTGATAAAAGTAACTGAACCATGCATTTTCACTAATTATGGAACAATGTGAAAAGATTATCTTATGTAGATAAGAATGCAATTCGAAACAATTTGATCAATATAAATGATCAGGACACAGCCAGCTATTAAAGGGGCAAGAACCTTCTGTCCAGTTCGGCCTGGATGTCTGCTTCCGAAAGCCGCATTCTAGGGGGACACCCATCGACAACACAACCAACACCACCCCCGTGAGACTCGCCGAATGTGGTGACACGGAAGAAAGTCCCAAAGGTATTCCCAGTCGCTTGTACCTCTGCGACAAAGCATTCATCAGGCCAATTCCTGAATGGCAAGTATCTCCACATGAATGAAAATCAATTTCAGATTGAGTACGTGCGCATCTATTCAGAAGCTCCACGCAACATTTCCTATAGATCAAGAACATCGAATGCAGTCTGTTTAATTCAAGGACGAATCTTGAGCAATGAAAGTGAGCTTATCAAATCTCATACGTGAGTATACAATGCGCCCATATGCGCAGAGTACATATGCCGGTGTCAAATATCTTGCTTCTTGACCCAGGCCTGTATGCATTAGTTCATTACTCAAGCACTTCTTATCAATTGCGAACTTCTATGCAAGATTATGCCGAAGAACACAGGTTTTTTGTTCCACAAACCACATCGAATGAGCCGACATGAATCAACCAGGTACCTTGTACTTCAGTTGGAGGATGATGAGGAAAATCTAAACGGCTGATCTTGATGACGACATTTGAAGTTCATTTTTGGGCATTGCTTGTAAAGAAAAGCATGGGTAGTAAGCAGTCCCAAAAGAGGAAAAGACGGGACAAATGAAGCCCCCACCTAGCTAGCAACCTATACGGACTCTACAGAGAAGAAGGTGAAGCTACTACACCGTATCAGCGCACCTGCTAAAACAATTACTACTCAGGCAAACGAAAAGTCATATTGGAGTCGTTAGTATTATTTAAGGGTAAATTTGGGAGGACCAAAAAGTGAGGTCTAATTTTAGTAGAAGTGAATAATTATGAATAATTATAACAAAAAAGAAAAAAAAACAAAGAAGAAGAGTGTTTATGGCGTTTGGTGTGCATTGGCCACTGGTGATATTATGCATGTGCCTTTTCTTTTTCTTTTTCTTTTATAGAGGTAAGGACAATAAAAGCTGCAAAATTATTTATGCGACGTCAAGTTTATCGTCAAAATTTTATAAATGATTCCTTTGTCACCAATTTCTTTTTTAAATTATTCATTTAGGTAACCTCAACGGTTTAACTCATAAAAAAAAAAAATATATTAAATATATTCGACATGACTCGTCAAATCACTTAAATAATTGACTTTAATTGAAGTGAGAGTTTGTCAAGAATTGACACAAAACTTTTTAAAATTTACAACATGACAAAATGACAAAATGAACTAAAAGCCAAAAATCAGAAAGCAAATCTTCCGTTTCCACCGTTCATTTTTGTACCCATTAGCAAAATGACAAAATCTCTCTCTCTCTCTCTCTAATAGTTCAATTCAAATAAAATATTTTATTTTTTTTCCTCTAAAAAAAAAAAACAAAAAGAAGGGCCAGAGTAGAATTTTTATGAGTTCCCTTTCTCAATTTCATATTTGCTTCTTCTTTAATCTTGCGGTGTTTTGAGATCAAACAATAGTGCACGAAGTCTTATTCGAATGGGCTAAATTCTATATAATGACTCTTCTTCCCGTCACATTCCAAAGAGCGACAGGCATCTCCATGCAATTCTCGTTGATTTTGGATTAGATTAAAGCATCGTTGCTCATCTCTCTACTCAGAATTGCAATGTTCTCATGTCTGGCCCTTATCTGCTACTCCTCTGCCGCCGCTCATGGCGGTGGCTTCGCCATCTTCCTCTTCAAATGTACATCGCACGAACCGCTCCGATTGCTTTCCTAATGCTATCATGCCTTCCATGCGCAGAACCGATAGGTGGCTCTAGTCAAACTGCCTGAGAGCCAAGCTACCCGCGTCTCTCATTGGCAATAGAACGTCCGCTCACGCGAGTCGTCCGACCTCGAGGCTTGGTTTGACCATCGGGGAAGGTCGACGCTAGTGTTTTCAAGGACAAGATACTTAAGCCCAATATCTCAACAGGTAGTGTGCCTTAATAACGTTATCTAGTACATAAATTACAAGGCCTGCAAGTTTAAAAAGTTGAGTGCCAAAAATTTGCGAATGACCGCTTTGACTTCAAAATAGTATTAATCATTAATTTAAATGGCTTACGATAAATAATTTATTGTTAAATAGACGTTGGATTTTTCAACGAATTAAGTCATCGGAGTTTCTTGAATGAACAATTTAAAAGGTTATGGAATCAAAGTAATTTGTTTGTAAAAGTTTTCATGCCAAACTCAGTATCATATAATCGTTTTGTGACCTTATTGTACTTTTCTTTTTCCTACTTAATGCAATTCTTCATGCCAAAGAGGTTAATATGTTAGGGGGTAGAATCTAAAACTTCTATATTAAGCTATCTACCGAAGCTAGCTCCCCTGACACTCACTTAATGCAGCGTTGTACTAGCCGCATCTATTTTAGCTGAAGCTACGACATTTCTACTTAAGCTATTAAGCTAGAGATGGCAGCTGCTTTTAGCGATTTAATGCCATTATCCTCCTAGAATACGCTGGCTTATTTAGTTAATCGTTATATTTCTTCTTATAGAGAAAAAAGCACAGTAATAAGAAGGATTCAGGTAGGGCTTGAGTTCCTGCATACTCGATTGGAATGTACATGGAACTCTATATATAAACCCATCTCGAATTTTAGGATTGGCCCGACTTATATTTGAGGCAATCAACGTAGAATTTGATAATAAGACCGATTTTCCTAAACCCATCCTGCAGTTACAGCTACTTGGCAAATTTTCAAAAATAAAAGTTGGTGAAAACTGTTGCTAACTAGAGTGCTTTTACAGAATTTTCAACTTCATTGCATAGAACATTGGGCTAATTTTGTAAAATCCCCAAACTTTAGGTTTAATCTCAATGCTTCCAAAAAAAAAAATTGTCTAAAGAAGACCCCAAACTTTTGGTTTAGTCACAAATCTGCCCTTAACCTTTTTTTGTCTTAGAAAAAATCTCAAACTTTAGATCTTGTCCCAAATCTACCCTAAATCGTTTTTTTTTTTGTCTAAAAAAAAAATCCCAAACTTTAGATCCAATCCCAAATCTAATCCTAAAGTCACAGCTAGTCATTCATACTGTTTATATCCTAGAACGGTTTTATTTTGAAGATAATTTTTCATGTTGCCTTGTCAATGTGTACTTATTGTCGATGTGGAAATACCATGTTAAATTAAGACTGGACCAATGGTTAGATTTGAGAATATATTAAAAGTAGGTGAATTTTTTTGGATAAACGAAATTTTGGGCTGATTTGGGACTAGACCTAGCTAATGAACTCACAATATCAACCTAGCAAATGGACTCACGTTATCATATCATTTTTTGTTCCTTTTTTGTTGCTTGTTTCGTGCTCCTAGCCAAGAGACCGGAGAGAAGACGACGAAGTGCTCTTAATCCATTCCTTCTCGTTTTCATGACGAGCAAAGTTTCGAGATCTATCTATCTTACCCAAACTCGAAGTACGAAAGCACATAAAAAAGGGTAACCCCATGAATAAGAACACACACACACACACACACACACACACACACACAAGACACGAGTTTAGAGTGCTCACGCAGATTCTGGGACGTCCATGTGCGGATCGAGGACAGTGACGGCGAAGAACCACGAAGCTCTCTCGGCAGCGAACTGAAACAGGAGGAGTAGGACAATGGAGCTGCGGCACACAGCAGAGAAGATGCCATTGAAGCTGAACTCCTTCGCTGCTGCGGGAAAGGGCTCGAGAGATTATAATGAAGGTGATATGAGAAATTGAGAAAACGCGGGTCGTGCCGGCGTTGCTGCTACTTTTACTGTCTGCTTGTTTTCTTTGGTGGCTTTCTTGTTTTTGGATATATATTCACGTTTCAAGGTTTTGTTGTATCGACGTCTCATTGATATCATGCAATTTTAATTTCCATTTCATTGATCAGGAGAACGATAATGCTACCGACATTTCATTTTCTTTCTCCTCTTTTCTGATGCGGAATTTCTGCTCTGAGCACACAGCCGACCTAGCACCTACTGCTTTGTTAGAAAGTATGAACTTTAATGTTCCCCCCTTAACGTGATTCATTACGTTAGTCTTGCTGAGAAATCCTCCAACTTTATTTTGAAGTATCTGTGATTTTTATATATCTTGATAATTGCAAAAACCGTTTGTATTTTGGGTTGAAAAAGAACCTTGATATGATCAATGAAAAGATTCTAATTAACTTCAAGAACCTATGTGGAGCACATATGCCAAAGTGTTAAGTCTGCAGGATCTATATCGCTATCGAATTCGAAGTGTTTCAAGAAGATAAGTTGAATATATCCAGGAAGACTAATATATCTTTTGCTTGAATTTAAGCAGCGTACAGTGTAGATCAAAGTAGAATACTACATGGACATAGACAACATACTAAGTGGATATCAGCAATGTACTAGAAAGCTGGATATTAGCGATGACTTTGAATATGAGCATAACACTTGTACAATCTGCGACAACAATTCTTATCACGAACTTCAAAATTATTATATCCTCGACAGCTTGTGATATGGTATGGATTACTAATTTAGAAGATCCAAATTGACTATCCATCTTAAAGATAATTTATACGAAATATACAATCATGCCAAAAATCTTGATTGATTGACAATCATCTTGAATGTAAGATAATGACCATAACTGAAGCACTCCATATTTTGGAAAGAAAGGTTTGATTGTATGGGTGACTAAATTTATGTGAATTCTGATTTATTGAATTCAATGGCTACCCAAATCTTTGCAGCAACTTTTCCAATGGCTAGTTTGAAGATTGATCCTCTTAAAGATTGTCCATGGGGAAGTTTGGATGCTGAGGAGTATAATAGAAGATCAAGGCGCCGAAGAGAGAGATAGATCAAGAGTTTATAATTCTAAATCTCAAGAGACTTTATATCCTTTTGGATGATCTTTTGTGAGCTTTAATATTATAATAATCAAGAAGTGTTGGCAGTGTGAAAGTCTGTGCTTAGGTGTATGATAGTGTGGACTATCTGTTTGGATATAAATTGCACCAGCTTTCAGGAGAAGTGCTTGAATATAAGCAGCACCTCATACTGTAACTTCTCAACTATTGACAAGTAGAATTCAGCTTGTAGGCTATTCGTCTAGAAGAGTGGACATAAGCTTACACCAAGCCGAATCACTATAAGTTCCCGTGCATTATTTTTTGTCTCTTTGCTCTTATTTACTTACTGTTGATAGAAGCGTTGCACTTGTTTTAACCGGTCACGATTATTTTAAACTTGGCACATTTAATTCCACAAATTTTTTTGGTCAAGTTTTATATATAACCTATTCACACCCTCTAAATGATACTGTTAGTCAACTTCAATTGGAATCAAAGCTTGATGCTCATTATTTTGAAGTGTTTTTATTTTTTTATTTTTTCGAGTAAACAATCTATTATGGCTAGCACTATTGGACCAGGTATTGTTGAAGGAAAAAACAACACTAGAGCTCTCTACTTTGATGGGGAAAGAGTATGATATCTAAAAGAACAAAATGAAAGCCTCCATAAGATTCACAAATCCTATGATGTTGGGATGTAGTTCAAAATGGAGCAAATGCTACACCTGCTACACCTACATCCTCAAATACGGGAGAAACAAATGACAACACAACTCTTGCACTGACAATTACTCTAGCGGAGTTGGCCGAAATAGAAGTTTTAGATGCTAAAACTCTTGATTCTCTTTACAATGCATTATCTCTTGATGAGTACAACTGTGTATCTACATGTGAAACAACAAAAGAGATATGGGACAGATTCCATGTGACATTTGAAGGAACTAATATATTCAAGGAAACAAAGACATTCTTCTTGGCAAATATGAATCCTTCAAGATGAAAGCAAATGAATTAGTTACACACATGTTCAACAGGTTCACTGACATCATCAACACTTTGTTCAAAGCTTAAATTGTTGCAAGCAATCCTCTACAAAATCTTTCATCAATTATTTTATTATAAGTATGTAAGGTTTTGTCACCATCAAAAGGGGAAATTATTGAGAAAACCACATACTTTATTTTAAGTTGACAGAACTATCCATGGATTTTATACATCTTGATAATTGCAGAAATTGTTTGTGTTTAAGGTTGAAAAGGAACTTTGATATAATAAGTGAAAAGATTCTAACTAACTTGAATAATCTATGTGGAGCACATATGCCAAGGTGTTAAGTCTACATGATCTATATCACTATTGTATTCAAAGTGTATCAAGAACAGTTGAATATATGCGGAAAGTTAAGTATATCTATTGCTTGAATATAAGCAATATATTATGTGAATACTGTATTGATATATGGAGTGTACTAAAAATATCAGATCGCCTATTTCTTTAACTTTTGGTCATCAGAAAGTAACGGGCTTCGAACAATCAAGTCAAATCCATTTGTTACTGGTCCAATGCAAATGCGTTAATAATAAATAAATGCATCTAAAATTATATGCTATACAATTAGTTTTTTTTTTTTGTTTAGGGATAAAAAATTAATCCCTAATTTTGTATGAAATAAATGAATGACCGAGTCACCAAAATTTAGGTGTCAATAAGTAATAATTACAATCCTCTTTAAAATATATCATAGAGTATTATGATGACATTTTATACTTTTTACTAATAAAAACCACTGCCTCCCAAGATTTAGGCGAAAGTGAATTCATGTAACAGATACACAATTCATGTGAACTTGTGGGCATATGGCAGTGATTGTAGTAGGAATGGTAACATGGAGAAGCTACACACGATTGAGGGCATCAGGGAAACAACCGCAACTTAGTGGCAAGGAGCCGTTGAGGTCAAGAAAGAGAAGCGGTAGCAAGAGGGAAAAGTACTTAAAAAAATCATAAACCCATTATATTAGTATCGATTTAATTCTAAACTTTTGGATTGAACCAATTTAGTAATAAATATTTTTATGTTGGTACAAATTTAGTCAATTAAGCTAATTTAGTCCAAAAATCGCTAACATAAATGCCATTGATTTTATATGGCACGGTTGGTGTTGACATGAACAAATTTTAAAATTTTTTTAAAATTTTTTTAAAATTTTTATTTTTTCCTTTTTTTTAATAGTTTGGCGAAAAGGTCGATGGTCAACATTGCCAACCATAGGTGAGAGTCGATGACCCTTGCCTAGTCTGGGGGAGGGCATCGGGCCCTCGCCCATAGCTAATGAGGGGTGGAAGGCCCTCGTCTAGACCTCACTTGTGGGCAGGCAAACTTGTGGCTGGCAAGGGTTGGCCAGTGACTTGCCTACCACACTTGGGGAAAAAGAAAAAAGAAAAAAAATGTAATAAAAATTCATAAATAAATAATTTTAAAAAAGGGAACATTAGCGTTGGCTATGCTATGTTGGATGGCCAGCATTTGTATCAATAATTTTTTGCTTAAATTGGTTGAATGGACTAAATTAGTATCAATACGAAAACTTTTAGGATTAAATTAGTTTGATAATAATGTTTAGAATTGAATTGGTAATAATGTAATAGATTTATGACTTTTTTTGGTACTCTTCCCATCACAAGAAGATGGCGACAAAGGATGGAGGGAGTACAAAATCATCGTGTGGACGTTGATGATGACAAAGGGTTAGTGTGGCTCGAAATTAGGATGGCGAAGGCTAGGGACGAATCCAGGGGCTATCGGTGCCATCACCCTCCTGCGAGGTTGAGTATTCGATATATTTTTTTTCTAGTAATATTTGGGCACATGTCGTCCCCACGAGTGAGATTTTGTCAAAGTTTTTAACTCCTCTTCAAGTTAAAACTACGCGTCGGCCACCCCACGGCGAGACAAACTCGAGACCTAAGGGAACCTAGGGTTACTCTTGGTCACTAAACAGTGAGAGGAACTCCTAGGACTAGAGGGAGAAGCCTACCACGGTGAATAGATGGCAATTATGTTCTTCTTAGGGGTGTCTTTGAAACAAAACAGGGAAAAGAAAATTCCAATGTTTGCCTCGAGATTACAGATTGGAGTGTACCATGACAAGTGTTAAAAAAAGTCTTAAACATTTTACATTTGTGCTAGTTTAGTCCCAAAACCTTTTTATTGATGTCAATTAAGTCCTAAAAATTTTCATTTTGTGCTAATTTAGTCATTTCCGGTTAATTTTGGCTAGATTTTGCTGCCTGGGCACCAATTGGCTTATGTGGCACGATCTATACTAACGTGGACAACTTTTAATAAGATTTTAATATTTTTGAAGTTTTGAATTTTTTTTCCTTTTCTTTTTCTTTTTTCTTTTTTCCTTCTCCTTCCTCCGGCCAGTCACTAGACCTAAGCGAGCAGCCAAAGGGGACGGTCGGCGAGGTCGAGGTCGATGAAAACTGATGAGGCTCGAGCCCTCGCCAGTGGCCACAAGGGCAGCCTCACATTGGGCGGTGAGGTTCGCCCTCCCCCGATCTAGCAAGGGTCAAGCATCGCTGACCATGGGCAAGGCTCAACATCACCAAATCCAGTGAGGTTGAGCCTTGCCCAGCCTTTAGTGAGGTCGAGTATTGGCCATGGCCGGCAAGGCTTGACCCTCGTTGCACAATGCGAGGCCACCCTCGTGGCCACTAGCGAGGGCTTGCCAATGGCTAGTGAGGCTTGCCCAAGGCCCACCTTTGCCTATGGCTGGTCGCCGAGGTCCAGTGATTGGTTGGAGGAAGGAGGAGGAGAAGAAAAAAAGAAAAAGAAAATAAAAAATTTAAAAATATTAAAATATTATTAAAAGCTATCCACTTCAATGTCAATTGTGCCACGTCAGCTGATCGACGTCCAATCAGCAAAATTCGAACAAAATTAGCCAAAAAGGAGTGAATTGGCCAAAAAAAAAAAAGTTTAGAACTAAATTGGCATAAATTGAATAAAAATTTAGGATTTTTTTAACACTTTTCCCGAGTCTACTAGATCATCACGATGATAAGTCATCAACAAGTGCTCTCGTGTGTTTCACCATGAGTAGTTGTTTGGTCCCGCGTGGTTGCGGTCGATCTCAAGGTTGTTGCCGGTATATCTCCAATACTTGTCAATATGACCTTGTCAACATTTAGTGTACTTGGGGTGCTCCCCTTTGCGCACCTGTGTCATCACTATTTGGTCATTCATTGCTCCCAATTGGGCATGAGTTGTTGTCGATTATGCAGCTATCTCTACTCACCTGTCATCTAACTTGGCTACGCTAGGCTTTAGAACACCACTGTAGTTCACTATAGTATTATGCCCGTAGCTCACTATAATATTATGCCGTTTCATTCATATCTAGTTGTTGACTGTGGTAGGTAACTGCCTTTATTCACACATCACATGTGGATTGACGTATTTCTCATAGTTGGTGTTGTCGTTCGTGTAACTATTTTTATAGTAAAATATAATGATAAAACAATCTATTAGATGGCGTCCTTAGGCATCTCGATGCAATTATATCACATATCGATTGGGTAAGTATATTTCTAGGCTCAAAAAGTTTTTATTTATATATTTATAATGATATCATGAGAGCTTTAGGGTTCTCCCTGGTATACAATTACAATCCATCTTTGATCCTACTAGTCATTAACCAAGTAGAGTACCATGACCCATTGCTGTTGGTGGGAGCGTGCGGCAAAACTCCAATGGCCATCAAAATATTCAATTGAACCAATTTTTTATTCAAAAGCTTAAGACAATGAGTTATGGGTTAACTATCTCAACAAACTCCCCATCACATGAAAGCTCGATGTGATATTTGCTCCCCCTTAATTCAAGTATTATTTTGTATCAATATGTCTCAATTTGAATCTCCACCTTCATCCCTTATTTCTTTCACTAGACTGAACCATGGAAGCTACCATTGGAACCGCATTGCTACACCACAACATCCACCACTTAGAAACCACATTGTTCACAAGATTTCTTCATTAAGGTATTTACCAAACACCGGAAGGCATCCACTAATCTACCATCCACTCTATTATCATTTCTTGGGAGTGCACAATAAAAACTCAATACTTTCAATAGGGGAAATCGCTAAGAGGGAACCCAAGTTCAAGCTTGTCAACATTTGAAATTAAATCCACCTTTACTCAAAAGTTTCAACCAATGAGTTTTAGGTCAACTATTGATACAATATGTCTTGAATTTGAGTTTGTTAACAAAATTCGACCTGAGATAAATTGTAGGGAAGCCGGGCCAACTAAAATGAAAAGTCCTGTTGGACCTTGCTTCCAATTCTCACTCGGTGAACGCCGATCCAACTTTGAATATCTTTGCCGGTGGGATACAAAGGATTTGTTATATTCCTGCTTGATTGATATTTCTCGTTGGAGTCCATATTAGAATAGGAAAGACAGATCGTGGACTTGGTTCACCGAATCCAATTAGGATTATATGGATTTTCTTTGTCCACGTTGAAGTTATAGATGATTTGATTTGTTTAAGCAATTTACAAGATGGAGAGATTATTTCCTGAAAAATTATTAAGCTAATCATTTGGACAGAAAGTATTAAGTGATTCTAGTCGTAATCTCTCTCTAACTCACTTTATAAGTCACCTTGGACATTGCTAAACAGCTTCTGTTAAACTAAGGACGAGCTCGGTTTCACGGGGATCGCGGACTCATGGTGAAGTGGGTGGACTTGAGAGAGACGAGGGTGAAGGAGATGAGGATCAAGAGGGTGAGGTGAACAGAGACAACGCCGCTGTGGCCATTGCGGCTGCTTCCCCGCCGTGGACGTCGCCAGTCACAGCTTCCAAGGATTGGTCGGAAATTAGAACCAAGAGGAGAATAGTGCAGGAGGGTCTGCGCTAGATTGGGTAAGGTTTGTTAATCGAGGGGACGGCGGAGTTGGGATCATGGTTGCGACGCTCCTTGCTGCGAAGTTCTCTTTATTGTTTTCCCTCTAGAGTGAAACATGAAAAGGGAAGGTGATGTGGTGCATTCATGGAAGTTGGGGAAATCATCAAAAGACCCTGCACTGGGACGGCATTTTCAAAGTACCCATATACAACATTTTGCACTTGAATAAGTTGGAACGCATTTGATAATTTATGAATGACTTGGAATCCATCTATATTTAATCCAAAACCAAAGTCGGAACCTGTTTCATGATTTGTGGATAACCTGGGCTGGACTTTTGCCACCACCTTTAGGCACCCTATATATAACCAAAACCCCGAGTTGCCTCATTAACTTGATAAGCCGATTCATGGAGTCGCTCATTATTCAAAGGCAACAATTTAAGGAGAAATTTTTTTAAAAATGGATCTTAGGTTGAGTTGGGTGTGAATTGCTTATTTTGCATTTTATATAAACAAATTAAACAAATCAATTCGGGTTGGACCATTTTTTTATTTGACCCACCCATTTGATGGGCCTAAATTGTAGAAGATACCGATCAATCTCCATTCATTGACTACTAATCTTGGTCCAGGCCATCTGATCCCAGGATATCAACTAGGATCAACATCAATTGATCCGACCAGACTTTTGTCCACAAGTCACTTCTAGTCTGTTCATGGTCAACACTTGATCAATCCACAAATATTGCCGACCGGTCTTTGATTGTTCTTGGATAATCTCAATCATCTCTGGTAGGCCTCAAGCATTCGTTTGTCCAAAGTTCACGATTGACCGAGGACGCATTAACCAAGTCTAGCGACGAAATGACAGAAGTAACTTGGGGGCATTTTGAACTAGTGTTGAAAGTATAGAGGCATCCTGAATTATTATTTTTTTTCATATTATTTCTTCCGCAAATACTTTAGATAAGACGAGAAATTCATCTATTTTGATTATATCTATTTCTTGATAAAAGTAAGCTCGGCATTTTCCTCATTCGATGGAGAATTGGTAGTTGAACCCGATGGCTAGAGAATAGTGGCCCTGTCGTGCTGCTCTCTCCAAGTATGCCTGTGCCCTGCAGCTTCTGCCTTGATAGGGCGGTCCTCTAATAAAAAAACAACATTATCTCATTATTCAGATATAGAAATACCTATCTAATTAGGGTGGAGCTCACCGTATAAATTTCAAGGTATTGAGGAGACCAATTGACAAAATAAAATCAGGATATCTTGAAAAAAAGTTTAAAGAAATAGAAGTCGCCTGGTCATTTTCTATTGACAAATTTTCATTATTTTTTATATTATTAAAAAAAAATGGAGAAATTAGGCTGTTGTTTCCATATATCCATCTCCCTCGTGAGTAGATGGGTGAGTTAGCTCTCCAAGTGTGGGCTATCCACTTGTGGGCTGCACCGGTGAGCCCTACATACTTAATATTTTCACAAGACACTATAGTTTACGAATTTAGCTTATCTTTTTGGGGCTTGACTAGAACATTACCCTGAGGTAATTTCTATCTACATCACCCGTGCATTGCATGTAAATGGAGGGGTTTTTTCTATTTTCTTATTGTGACCAAAAAATTGTTGAGTTGAAGTGAGTATATGGCATGTCTTCAAGATTTGTTATACCGCTTCATCTTTATCCAAATAAGCAACTTTTGGATATGAGAATTTTTTCGTATACATAAAGTTGAATCTATAGAAGTTTAATATGATTGGGACATACGTCGAACTGGAGGAAGGGAAATTATAAATCGCATAACTAACTAACATTCTAAAAAGAACACAATTTTTTTATAAATACTACGAAAAATGTGAAGAAATGTGCATTCGATTCGAAGAGATGTGTCTTCTCATGCAAACATGGGAGGAGTAAGAAATAATGTCTTTTTTAAAAGAAAAAGAAGAAGAAGAGAAATTGTCATCTAGACTACTAAAATGTGAGCCGGCAAAAATCCAAACCTCTTTGTCTTAATTATGGAAATTTTCAATAGAATTGTTAGTGCAAAAGTTGCTGCATCTTCTTTCAAAAATCACCAGCACTGCAAAATGCAAAGGATTACTCACTTATGCTTAACAGATGACTTGTTCTTATTTGCTAATGGAGATGTGGACTTCGTTCTTTGCCTTGTAGATGCCCTTAAAGAATTCACTGCTCTTACAAAATAGTGGTTTAATCTTAACAAATGTCAAATCTTTTTCTCTGGGTTGAACAAGGATGGAAGCTCCTTATACTAGACCACACACCTTTTTCCACGGGTATCCTCCCTAGATAGGTGTTCCCCTTGTTACTAGAAAACTCACTCACAAAAACTGCAAGAGTCTTACTGACAAGATCTTTAAGAAAATTGAAAGTTGGGGCATGAAGCATATTAGTTATGAAGGACATCTACAACTAAGTAATTCAGTCCTTATCTCCATTTGCTCCTATTGGATGCAAATATTTCCTTATCTCCATTTGCTCCTATTGGATGCAAATATTCTTCTTTATCTCCATTTGCTCCTATTGGATGCAAATATTCTTACTTCCCAAGCAAACTATATACAAGATTGAGAAGAAGATTTGACATTTTTTTTTTATGGTTTGGTTCCATAGCAAATCAAGGATTGCACAAGGCTACATGGCAAGTAGTTTGCTCACCTAAGAGGGAAGGAGGATTAGGATTGATTGATCTGAACTTATAGAACAAAGTTTTGTTAGGACTCACATTGTGGAAACCTTATTAACCATCCATCCTTTTCCCTTTGGAGCATTTGGGTTAGCAACACAAAATACAAAGGTACCCCAATTATGCAACTCGACATTAGGGGTAGTATGGCCTGGAGTTGGCGATATCTCCTCAAATTACGACCTATTCTAATCTCAGTTATATCTATGGTATTGTTGCCGTAATATATATGACGAATTCAGCTGTAAGGGTCCAATTTTGAAATGGCACAACCTAATTTGGAGCAGTGGCATTAGCAAGCATAGTTTTATTGGCTAGCTAGTTTGTAGAAATAGACTACCTATAGCAGAGATCGTAACACGATATGTAACTTCAATTGATATCCAGTGTAACTTCTTCAAAGCTGGTATAGAATACAGCACATTTATTGTTCCAATGTCAATGGATAGGTAGCATTTGGCATAATATTCTGTGCAATGTGGGATCAAGCGTTCTTTAGGAGAATGGAATGAGGAGCTTCAATAGATGATTATGGCAACAAAGGGCAAAAATTTGATAGGAAACTCCTCAAGGTGTCTTTTCTACTAATCATAAATTACATTTGGATGGAGCACAAACATAGACCGTTTCAAAATATGTCAACGCACATTCATATCATTTTGGCCAAGGTGCGTAAAAATGTGATAGGTAGAGCTTCACATTACCAAAAAAATAGACTTTCATAGACAAATATTGTATTGGCTACTATGTAGAGACTTCCTACCTCCATCCTTTTGAATTATTAACTCTATTTGTAATGTTGGAGATGCCCTTAAGCTGAAGTACTTCATTTGCTTTATCATACTTACATTGCCAACCAAAAAAAAAAAAAAAAAATTACTGCAAAATGTGAAGAGAAGCATACGATCAAATGTAATACTTCAAAAAGGGTTATGCGTTCCATCAAAATATTAAAAGTTATTTATTCATATTACTAAAATTGAATATCATGTTTCGAAGATATATCCCTTAACACGCAATAATAAAGCAAACAATGCTTTCATCTCAGATTGGAGGAAGAAGACGAATGTGAGTAGCATAACGGATGCATCATTTTAGGAATAAAAAATGGCATTGAATTTCCATTAAAAATAGGAAAATGGATATTTGTTTGAATGTACTCTTTCGAATGAAAGTTGTTAAGGCGAATATGGAAGAAAGTACTAGTTATTTCCACCATCTAGAACAAATGTACTATTTCAATGATGTTATAATAGATGTTAACGATATCAGATTTTACAATTACTTGAAAATAAAAAAATATAGGAAGTTTTTTACTTTTAATGGTAATCTAGACATTGATGGAGTAAAAAGTACCCAGATTATTAAAGAGGTGTTACATTTTTGCCTATGAGCACAACTTGTAAAATTAATCATAAGAATACATTAACGTATTACTTTTCCACCTGAGAACGCAAAAAGCCAAAAAAGAAAAAGGGGCTGAAATCACGATTTTAATTAAAGAAAAATGTCCTTAAAATCTATCCAAAATGATCAAATTCATTGCAGAAAGAAGTTCAATAAGGTTAATTGTAAAAGTGTGGTAGATAAATCTTTTACTATTTCATGTTTCATTAGAAGGATGAAGAAAAAATAAACCAACTGTTATAAAAATGAGTGGTTAATGGTCAAGGATATCGACTGCAAAAACGATCAATTCAACTTTAGAATAACAATAAAAGAATTTATAAAGGACTATCGATGTTCATAAAAATTTAATGAACTTTCGCAATTTCTTGAGAAAGTGTCTCCAAGAATAAGTACCAGTATAGAATCAACAACTATATCAACAACATATTTTGCAAGAATTACTTACTGCATCTTTGTAATGTAAGTAACATATTCATCCCAAAATAGATACAGTCGAGGTTCCTTGTTTGCTTGAGAGGGATCAATTGATCCCACACAAACAATTTTTCTTTTTGCAATTATTTAGTCTTAAATTTTTGTGATTTATTAATTTGACCCCACTAAATTTTGACTTTTAAACCCACTAAATATATTTCACTCCATTTGATTAAAAAAAAAATACATACCACTTTTGAAAAGAATTATAACGGAACGTAACACGTTACATTTATGTGAGTTTTAACAATTCTCACTCTTTACACTTCAACCTAGCTGCTTAGCCTCCCTCAGATGGAAGGATTCGAACTTCTGAATAGTGAATTATCTAGTTAAATTTGAAATGTTCTTCGATTATACCTCACTTTTGTGGACCTAGAACTCACCAAAAACTAACTGAAAAATACTCGGAGATTTTTTTAAGCAATCGAATAAGCATATGGGATGGTGAGTGCAGGTTCATGCGTGGAGATATAAATGTTCAATATTATAATTAATGAAGTCATAAAAGCAACACCCATCGTGCAGTGCAATTGCATGGTGGGGCTAAATGCTAGGATTGTGAAGTAGCAAGAATATTATGCTTGAGCTTCACGCTTTGGCATGTAACAGCAAAAAAGGCAAGCGTTTGTCGATCCGCATGCAAAAAAGGCAAAGGTTTTCCTATTTCGTTCCTAAAGTAAGTTGAACTCTCTCTCTCTCTCTCTATGACCACATACATCACATGCAAAGCCCTCTAAGAGAAAACCTTAAATTCGACCTATTATATAAGATTGTGTAGTAACCAAAGGTAGGGAGTGTAATGATGCCAAGTTGAGTTAAGATTTGAAGATACTTATGAGCTGAACTTGACTTAGAAACTCCATGTTCACCGTGTGAGTCTAGCTTGATGGTTAAAAGGCATAATATGCGTGAGTAGATTAGGCTTGATTCATGTTCAGATATATTCAGCAAACTATTAAATATATATAATGCTATGCTTAGGTTAATCATCTAGGGTTTGGCTCGCATCTTCTACGAGTGAATTTGGATTTCCTTACCTTGATGGATTTCCTCATTACAAGAGAAAAACCTTGAAACATTGATACAAGCTCGAACAAAACTATAGATGAGAGTAAACTTGACTAGTCATCCACATTAAAGTTGGATGATGCTCTTGTCATCCACATTAAAGTTGGATGCCGCTCTTTCTCCAATTCAAATAATAACATCAAAAACTAGATATCAAATAAATTGAAGAAGACTCAATTTCAAGTTCATCCTTGAGCATTCTTTTTTGCCTCATAATCGATTGCTCTGGTTCACACTCGCAGTGCAGCATAGTCCTTCTAACGATGTATTACTTACTTCCTCAAAACCTCTCAACCCGCCGCGGCATTGTGGACGTAGTAGAAAAGCATATCATATTCCACTCTAAGAAAGGACTATATAAAAGACCAACGTTAAAGCGCGCTAGTCAGGTTTGCAAGTCCCTCGTTTCTAACTCTCTTGGGCCGAGTTCTTGAATAGTTTCTCGATCTACTCAGGGCGCGTTTGGTAACGATTCTGTTCCCAGGAGTAGATTCTGATCAGAACTGATTCTTTTTTATTCTGTTCCCGGGAACTGATTCTAAGCATTTTAATCCGTTTGGTAACTGTCCAAAATTTCTGATTTTGGAATAGAATTGCATTTGGTACCATGTTCATTAATTTTGTTCCAAATCAATTTCTTTTAATTTTTAAGTAATTTTTTTTTTTACTTTTTTTCCTTTTTTTTTCTTTTCTTTTTTCATTTTTTTCTTTTCATTTTCCTTTTTTCTTTTATTTTTCTTTTCTTTTTCTCATCTTCTTCTTCTGGCCGGCGACCTCACCGAAGCGTCGCCGGCAGCTGGGCGAGGCTCGCCTAGCCCCGCTGGTGGCCAGGCCGGCCTCGTTGGGGTTGGGCGAGGCCTGCCAGGCCACCGACGGGGCTGGGCGAGCCTCGCCGGTGGCCAGGCGAGCCTTGCCTAGCCACCGTTGGGGTTGGGCGTCGCGAGGCTTGCCTAGCCCCTGCCTAGCCCTAGTGAGGCCCGCCTGGCCATCGGCGAGGCTTAGCCTCGCCGGTGGTTGGGCAAGCCTCCGGCGAGCTCGCCGGTAGCTGGGCTCGCCTTCGGCAAGCTCGCTGGACCTCGCCCTGGTCTGGCGAGCCTTCGGCGAGCTCGCCGGACCGGCGGACGGCGGTGGCGGCGGATGGCGGACGGTGGTGGGCGGTGGTGAACGACAGTCGCGAGATGGCCGAAGGGAAGAAGAAAATTTCTTAATTTTGATTCTCAAATCCGTTCCTGAAATAAGAATCAACTTTTTTTTTTTTGTTCTTGATTCTATTCGAACAAATTTGTTCCCAGAAACAAAAATTTTACCAAACGTGATTCTAGGCCGAAACTGATTCCGGGAACAAAAAATCAGAATTTGGCCTTGTTTGGATGGTTACCAAACAGGGCCTCAAACTCCATTTAGTCTTGTATTTGAAGGGAGTGAATAAAGAATTAGATGGCAAGTAGAGTTCTAAGGGCTTTCTTGTTCACGTCCTCACAGTAAGTTCCCTCATATCCCCATAAAAGGGCGAGGTTCGTACTTTTCTCTTCAACAGAACTGGAGTGGATTGATCACAGCAGTTTGTTGACAGTATTGCACTTACAAAATTAGGAGACAACATATATTTTGCAAACAAAGAAGCATGTTTGCAAAATAGAAGTGACACGAAACCCTCACGTGGGCAGCCTTATAAACCATCGTCATTCATAATCGCTTAAACTTTTGGAAAAATAGTTGTGTTTTCTCGTCATGAAGATCTTCTTAGTATCTTAAATCATTAGCACAATTCTTCACAGAGTATTGATGTAGGAAAGCTAATCAGAACACTCACAAACGGCATAAACACAATTCTTTCCAGACTTCAAAAGAGTTGTTTCCAATGTGATTTAGTCGGAATGTGGTCCGCTCATTTAGCTGGGCTCCGAATCCTTTTCCTTCCTTGGATTCTCCTTTCACTCGTCCATGTGTTTTTCTTGTTTTATAATTATGATTATGAAATCATACATATTTTCTCATCCGGAACTATCAATGCAAGTTCCCATAAGTCGAGCTCTGATCATCCTATTAGACTTTCATATAATTCTAGCAAAACCCATTTTCTTTATCTGGTTTTCTCTGATATAGATAATCTTAATTTAGAAAAAAAAAAGACTAATTCTATAGATCAATGGTGATCGGTGCGGATAATGTAAAAATTGCGAGAGGGAGAGAGATTAGTAATTTGTATGTTACCAACTTGCCAACTACTTGATGGCGCATCGTCAGCTCCCCAAGAGAATCTAAATTATTTTATTGCAGCAAATGACGCTGATCAAAGCACAAGCAGGTGTTAAGAACAATGTGCGGAGGCTGAACAAGAGCATAGTTCAATATGGTGCAACTAATGTCGTCCATGTTGTGGCTTTTGCATTGGTTTACTTTTTCTTTGTCTACCTATGGTCAAAACTTTCCAGAAGATGAGGGGTGCTTTTCTACTGTGGGGCTAGTAGCAATGAGCTGCTGATTTACGCCTAGAGGCGTTTGCTAGGACAATATTCAATCGTCTAACTACTTCACTGTAAATTGTTTTTTTCTAGAAAAATTATGCTACATGAGATTTGTATGTTAGTGACAGATTTTCCTCTTTTGAAGAGAACTCACAGATGCTTACCACCTATACTTGAAATGGCAAAAGTGCACGTTTATTGCTTCCTTTTACATGATAGTATGTGGCCGTATTCTCTTACAATGGGAACTCTGCCCGTTGACCTTTTGCTGAACCAGACACCATCGAACTTCCCTCCTCGAGAGAGAGAGATCTAAGGGGAGGAGTGCCCGTAAACTTTTTACTGGGGAATGACAAATCACCACCCTAGCAGACGCAGGTGGTTCTCTTAGGCTGCAAGCGCTTCTTGGCTTCTTCCAGTTTGCTTTCTCTGACTCGGCTGAGGACGTCTCTCGTCCACTCGGCAAAGAATGTTTCATTGTGCCCCACCTGGCCATCTTTGTAGAATAAGAAGCAATCGAGATCCTGGTGAGGGTGGGGGGTCAATCTTTAGTCCCCAGCGGCTCCCAGTATGCGCCCTCATGTATCATGCCACACAGCTCAGCCGTCCAATGGTGGGCATGTCGGCCAATGCCTGCGAGCTCTAACCATCCTCTGGAGAAGAATTCCATCACCCTACTGCCCTGCTCCATGAAGAGCATGTTTGTCAGCTGTGCGCCATGCGGGGTCGCCATGATGTCCGTGTAAGTCATCACTCGCACCTGAAAGATCAAGGAACGTATATATGAGCATGTATAGAACACTTATTAGGGAAGCGATGGCAGCATACGTGCCAATGCCAGGTTTGGAGTTCTAACTCTGAGGATGCTACTTAAATTGAGCATAGAGATAGACCAGCAACTCGGTACTGATGAACTCTTTTGAATTACTCTTTAGAAAAGAGCAGTAGCTCTGAAGCCTCGATAATTTGTTAGGATTTCCCATCTTCCGAAGCTCTTGGTAACCTAATGCACATGTCTATTCTGAAATTGCGACTTTCCACCCTAAATCTCAGCTCGTAGTCAGCCTTCATGGGGATTGGAGAACTTAAATAGCCTAATAAATCAACTGTCGCCGACCATGATGTGATCTTCACATTGTTTAATATGGTCTACAGTACAAAGTGTACCGTTGAACCAGGAAAGCCCAATAAAATAAGAGAGAAGTAGAGAAGCAGCAGGTTCACGAACATTGTGCAGAGAACAAACCTGGTCGCAGAAGCTCAGATCTTCCGACTGAACAACGCTCAGGGCGCATCCGTCCACCCTCTCACATTCCCTAGTGAACACGTTAATCACGGCCGACGCGTTCTTGAACAACCTCGAGCCTCTTCTCATTAGTAAAGTCATGTTCACGACCGTTTCTCCTCTCTCGTTCACCTCGTTGACTTTACTACTTGTGTTGATCCCTCAGAACTCTCTTGCCTTGCATCTCAGCTGCTCAGAAACTTGCACCCTCTTCTTCTTCCCCATGTTCTCAATATTGCGCCTCATCACAACTGCCCTCTCAAAACAATATGGCCCGTCCCCTCCTCCCCTGAAGACTTCAACGGCGACATCTCCGTAGGTTGCTCGCATGAGGTTCTGAGCCCAAGCCCCCATCTTGCTCCTGAGCTCTCCCCAATGGAACAGTACCCACCTTGTTGGCTTCAAGCATTGGTTCTTCATTGACCACCCAACAAAAGGTGCCACTGCATATAACCCATGTCACAGATTCAGGTAGTCATAGTAGGTGTCTGATACAAAGGTCAGGCCCTCCAAGAGAGTGGCTGATTCTGGAAGGCTCTCAGGCCATGCCAAAGCATGAGTTTTTGCTGCCATCTCTGCTGTCCCGCCCCTTGATGCATAAGATTCTTCCCTTGGATCCTTGGGAAGGGAAATAGAGGTACTCTGCTTCGTTCTCTTCGACAGTGTCACTTAACGAGCTCATGAACCAAGTATTCCAGACATGGCAGCTTCCATGTCGGCATATCTCAGGTCCTTGAGCGGGAGGAAAGTGACTGACTCCCGGAGCTTGGCTGTTAGATTGCCGAGTCTATCGGAACAACTGTGGTCCGTGGTGGAGTCAATCGTGATCGCTGTCCATTTCTGGAAGAATTCCCAAGAAGTAGAACCGGATGGAGTGGAAAATGTGAAAGATTGGATGCGGAAGAGAAGGAGAACTAGAAGCGGAGTCAAGGTGAATAAGATGACGAGCGTAGGCGACTGACAGGAGCAACCCTTCGGCCGTTTGGTTGGTACTTTTGCGTGCTTCTCAAGGTCCATGGAGAGAGAGAGAGAGAGAGAGAGAGAGAGAGAGAGAGAGAGGAAGGGGGGGGGGGGGGTGGGTCTACTCCAGTCTATTATTTAACCCAAAGGTGGAGTCCCAAAGCAAATTTCTGTCAATGCTTGATCTTGCTTCTGAGATCTGTGCCTGGATATATTATATTCAAATAGAAGCTAGAGCAGTACGTGGGTGATCTTTTAAATGAGAGACCAAAAGTTTAATACGAGTGGGAACTGGTACTTTGGGTTAGTGTAAGTCCCTATCGACCGTCAGGTGGAAAACTCAACCAGAATAACACTTCTCTTGCACCAGGTACATCCACCCGAGATGGCAGAGGGACACACAATCCCCTGTCACCATGCGAGGCTGAACCATCGTTAAAACTGAAACAGAACCAGGCGCATATGCCCACATGAACCATGTAGATGATGTTAGAATTAAACGGATGCCCAACGACGGGTTGAAAGAGCCCTACATAGAGACATAAAAAACACGACCTTCGGAGGCAGCAGTCCTTTTTTCTTCCTAAGGTAAGGAGAAAGCTGGCTTGGGAGGGAAAAGCACAGTACTCGAACTATTTACATTCTCTGTACAATGATTCCATCAGTCCACATGGTTACTGTTTCAGACCATTATTGAAATGCATAAAAGAATAAAAGTTACTTAGCATATTTTCAGGATCCAGAGCCAACTATTCCAATTCCACCGAAATCAGCTGGTTATTGTCATCACTTGGTCCCGGGAGATTATGCCAGACGCAGATGGAACACAGACAGAGCTTATTCCCAACTTAGAAGCAATGGAGATGACCATGTTGATGTCATTAGTCGGTCAGCAGATCAGAAAGCTTTACAGTGTATTAGACCTCATGTTAGACAAGCACTGTTGCTCTATTGGGCCTGTGGGACTTCACAGCCTGCTCCTCTTTGGCTCTGAAATCCTAACTTGTGAGATAGCAACTGAAAGGGCATCCACAAAAACACATTCATCAGTCTCCTCGGGCTTGCAGCTCAGACTAGGGGGTGATGGAAGTGTTGAGTCTCTGTTGGCAGAACCAGAGCATACTCTGCTTCCACATTGCTCGAGGCCAGGCGCAGCAGACACTTGCACAGAGGAAGCTGCCACTTGGTTCTTTAGTTTTGATTTAAAGGACAAAGATTTCAATGTGCACTCAGTAAAGACCAATATCCAAGGATGCCCTGAAACAACATTAGCAGTCATCTTAACTGATGCAACTGAGAAGAACACACCTTCAGAGCGCAACTTGACATTAAACTGGCTCAGAAGGCAAAATTAAAAGTCACAGCAACAAGCAGGTGAATACTTTACCTAACACAAGCCAACAAAACATAAAATGCAGTTGAAAGTGAAGAAGACCGATAAAACGCCACCTTCCTTAATTAATGGTCCAAAAATAGAATGGCGGGATACCAGCTAGCAAGCTGGCATTTTTTCAGCATGCAACTTGAATTTTTGGTGCAATTGCCTGAAAAACTACCGACTTGAACCTTAGCCCAAGTGTTATATTTGATGCTAAATATAGTCAGAGAACTATGAAAACCATGGATACCACAAGCAGCAGTGACCAAAGCAAACAATTTCGGCAATAGACAAACCAAAGCCATGAGCCATTTTTTTGCTTGGAGAGATACAAATATCACAAGATAGTCGGTTCAATAAATGTTTGCAAGTAGGGCATAAAATTTTTCATCTAAACAACAATCAGCAAATCCATCAGTTCAAATTGAAAAAGAAAATAGAAAACAGCATCAAGAACTTACTTAATACTTCCTCTGCAGTTATCCTTGCAGAAACATCTCTTGTCAGCATTCTTGCAATCAGATCACGAGCAAGTTTGGACACAGACTGCCATTTGCCTGACTGAAAATCAAGCTTCACACTTTTGATTGCCTCAAAGACTGCTTTTGAGTCACCTTTAAAGGGAAGAGCGCCCACCAAGAGTGCATGTAGCAGGACACCCGCGCTCCATATATCAACTTTCTCAGAATAATTCCCAATCAGAACTTCTGGAGCAACATAAGCGGGACTTCCTGCCAAACCTGTTAAGCTCTGACCTGTTATGCAGCATTTGTAAATATTAGCATAAGACTAAGTCTTGACATGGAAAACTCCAAGCATCAATATGACTGATAATTAGAAAGTGCTCCCTAACTTAACTTGGCATCCACACATATTACAGATTAATTGAAAAAATTCATGGAAAAAGGAGAGAATTGATAGTAACTATTAAAATACAATAAGGAAAAGCAACAACCATCATACATAACCTGTGGAGGAACCACGTCTGTAGGGATGGTTCTCCACAATAATCAATCTCCAAGAATAGCTCATTTTCATGTAAGATGCACCAAAACTCTTGAATATTGATATCGCTTGAGATCTAGAAAGAGACAGAAAGCTCCCTGACTTTGCTTAGTATCCATGTAATGTCAGATGATTTTTTTTTTTTAAATGCCAAAAGACAGAATTAAGGATAACAATATGTATCAATATGTATGAGAAGGAGATATAACATGCATAGCACATAACCTGAGGAGGAACTATTCCAGAACTAATTTCAAAAACATATATTTTCACTTAAGATGCACTAAAGATAGTTTGCGTAAGAAAGATAACTGAGAGCATTCAACATATCACCTTACAAGGAACTCAGCTCAAGTACAACAACATTGAAGGTGTCTTGAATTGAAACACTGACAAATTGAAAAGCAACCCATGCATCTACGGCCTATACAAAGATTGGATCCACAGTCTTCTTCAGGAACAAATAACCAATAATAATCAGGGACAGATTTATGTGTTGGAATGTGGGGGTTCTTGACCCAACTCATTTCTCTAGAGTTATAATAACATACTTAAAGGTTTAGAATTTTTTTAAATAATAATCCATTTTTTTAGCCATGAAATTAAGTTCTGTCCCCATTAAAATTTCCAAAAGAAACACAAGTCATTATTGCAAGTGATTTGCCCCCACGAAATGGATAAAGTTCATAAACCATTTTAAAGTCCAACGGTTATCGATAAACAAAATATTACATGATATGAATTTTTACCAGGCTTTCTAACGGTAGAATAATGCTTTTTGTAGATAATATTTGCCCTCACTTAGACGAAATTCTAGACCCGTCCCTGCCCATAATAGCTTTCGCCATCAGAAGGGACTGCAGCTCATTCATCTAAAGCATTGTTAAAGCAGCAGGGAAAGATAGAGAAACACAACCAAAGCTAGGATCATACTAATAAGACCAGCATATGTCATATCTACCCAGATACTCCTACGATGAAGCAAACGACCAAAAAAAGAAAAAAGAAAAGATAAAAAGAAAGATAAAAAGAAAGAAAGAAAGAAAGAAGAAGAAGAAGAAGGCTCAGCACAAGAACTCCCTACCACATTCCCACTACAATTGTTACTGGATTCCCTTGCTCTGTGTGCCTCATTTCAAAAGCTTCCTTTCTGAGCACAGATGAAGTGAAAGTTTGCATTAATACATGCTCTATCAATTATTATTTTTCTAATGGTCGTCACTATTTTTCATTCCCATAGAGACCCCACCTTATCAGACCGAAAAAGAAAAAACTTGAAGCTCGATATTGATACTATAATCTCCAGGTATGCAACCAATAATTTTCGTCCTTCTGTTACTTATGTAGTTAAGTGCAGCTTGCTACAGGGTAAGTATCTCTGAGTTTTATTGTGCAAATCTGTTGTCTCTTTTCAAGAAAGGTGATGACTGGGACAATACGTTGGTTCCATAAGCTCAACCATCAAGAAGGGCCACCAAAACTCCTTCCTAAAGGAAATGAAACGCAAAAGGAATCATATGCACTCCACTATGATCTTCTGATGCTTCAAAGTGTATCACATTTTGCACTCTTCAAGACTAAGATTAAAGAGTTCACTAAAGAAATTCGTGAAGGAAGCCACTGACAAGAAAAAACACGTAAGACTGAAGTCTATGAGCAAGCAAAATTTCATCAATGAAACAAATACCAGAAGAGAATCTCATGGCCAGTCCAAAATCTGCAAGCTTCAACTTTCCTGAGGTTGTAAGCAGGATATTTTCAGGCTTGATATCTCTGTGAATGACACCAATTTCGTGACAATATTTGATGACAAGCATCACCTCCTTGAATATATTTGCAACCCGCTGCTCTGAAAAAGGACCTTCCTTCATCTGATCAATCAAACGTCCCCCAGAGCATAACTCCATCACCAGGTGAAAAGATTCTGGCTCCTCATACACTGCCTTCAACGTTACAACCCCCGGATGTCCTGATAAATGCTGCATTATCTCCACTTCCTGGTGAACTGAATCCACCCCCTTCTTCAAAGTCTTACAGGCAAATTCCTCACCACTAATCTTAGACCTACAGAGCCGAACAGAACCAAATTCTCCTTGGCCAATTGTGTCACCTGAAATGTAATCATCCTCAATCTTTTTCTTCCGACCCATTTGGGTAGCAACGTCTATACATCCTATCTTCCTCTTTAAACCTCTCCCAGGAGCGACCAAGGACGAGCTGCCGCAAGGCGGAGCTGTGGTGATGCTCGCCAGCCTACTTTTACAGGAAGCGACAGGTTCCGTGCCCGCATCTTCTTTGCGCCTCTTCTTCAGCCTCGTATAATCTTCCAATGAATAATGAGACCTCAGATTTGACGACTGCAAATCATGGGGAGATCTCGAAAGTTCCGGCAGCTGAGTAGACGCATCGGCTTCACTCCCTTTCCTCTTTTGCCTCATCAATACTGCCTAAAAAGGAGTAGTAAATACTACCCGAAAAGGTGCACCATATCAATCTGATTTTCAGGAGAATCGGCAAATCAAGCAGTCGAGATCAGCACTACACTCCTCCATCCGATCCTAGCTTCAAGAAGAGAACACCCCCATCAGAAAGTTCCACTCAATCAGTCCGCAAAACAACATTAACATCGCTAAGAGACAATCGAAACAGAAACAAGAGAAAAAAGAAAACCTTTTTCACTATATTTGTCAATCCAATCCCAGTTCCAAGAAGAGAACACCCCATCAGAAAGTTCCACTCGATCAGTCCGCAAAAACAGCATTAAGGTCGCTAAGAGACAATCGAAACGGAAACAAAAAGAAATAAGAAAACCCTTTTTTCACTCCTCTAGCGACCCAGTCGTCAAAACGCTTCACACAAGAACTCCCCCCACCACATTGGACACCAACTCAAATAAAAAAATACGGCTGCTTTCGCACATAAAACCAACGCCGACGTAATTCTCCCCAAACGCCGAGCACCCGCCGCACAGATCAAACGAAACCGCACGCCCCACCTGCCCAACCAATCAGCAAGCTTTCCCCATCAAGCGGAGAAGCGCATCGAAGAGCGGCGCAGGAGAGAGGTGAAGAAAAGAAGAAGAACCCACCTCTCACCCGTGCCGGACGAGCACATGACGGCCCGATCGACGGAACGAAATCGCAATGAGCTTGAGGACGAATCCGTGGAGGGGGGGAACCCTAGAAATCCCGATTGGGAGGCTCCGGCGAAGGGTCGGGGCGTCGGGCGGGAAGGATTTCGATCGACAAAGATTGACTGAGGAGAAGAGAGAGAGAGAACGGTGTGCTCGTGTGGACACGAGAGACGAGGGGTTGCCGTCTTTGTGAGGACTTATTTGCTTGGTGCATGCGACTTGCCGAGAGTCCACCAAATTCTCCTGCGTATTCCCCTGTCTGATGGAACTGCTACTTTAGTCCGATGAGAGGGCCAGACTTTTGGATTGGCGTGTGGAAAACATGTCATTTGGGAAACTGAACAAATGGGTTCACAATTATGATACAACGTTGTTAAAGAAAAAAAAAAGAAAGGAAAAAGAAAAGGGAATCAATCATGCATGACGTGAACTTACATGAGCAATCCACCCACACCTAGTGCAGAGAAACTTCTATAATATCAGAACAAGATAGCGACAGCTTTTGCAGAAAGAAAACCAGTGGATGGCTGAGGTGAAGTTGTTTGGGTTCTGGGCGAGCCCTATTGCCATCAGAATTTTATGGGCTTTAAAGCTCAAAGAAGTTGCCATTGATGAGTGTGTGGAAGAAGATCTCGTGAACCATAGTTTCACACTTTTGCAATACAGTCATGCTCATAAGAAGGCTCCGATTCTATTCCATCAGGGAAAACTGATTGCAAAGTCACTTTTTATTCTTGAGTATATCAATGAAACACGGCAGCAGAAGGCCCTCCTTCCACAAGAACCCTATGACAGAGCCAAAGCGCGTTTCTGGGCCAAATTTGTTGATGATAAGGTAATGCTTCACATAGAGAAGAGGTTTTTCACCTTGTGCTCCTTTTGAGAAGCATATAACCAAGAAAATAACTAGGAGAAAGCTTCTTTTCAACATTAGTTTCAGGGCTAGCCAAAATATCTTTGTGATCCTCTCCGAGCAACATCCAATCTTTCAGCTCATGCACTGTATTTCGCAGGTTGTCAGATAGGACAACGAATCTTATTTTGTTTAATTTCTTGGACAAAAATTAAGCAGTGTAAAGCTTTGTCAATTATCATATAGTGAGTTTGCGACTTAAGTCAGATGATACGGGTTAATCAGAAAATGCTCCAACTTTTTCAGTTCCCCTCATTTCTAAATTCTGCATAATCATGAAGAGCATGAAACTTGCACCGCTGACGCAAAGTTCACTAGCATGCACAAATTAATCTTCATCGTTTGTCTAACTCTAGGCATCCATATTCAAGGTAACTCATGCCATGTTCTTAGGCTGACATCAGAAAACCTCTTCAGCTTTCTGTCCACGTTGAGATCCGTACATTGATTTTTTAAATCTGGACACATTAATATGCTGTATGAACTGCTGGATAGCATCATTACAAAACTGGCAAAATTTTGAAAGCCGAGGTATTCACAAGCTTGAGCATAGGTACCTAATAAAACCATCTAAGCACAATTCACATGCAGCTCTCAGGTTTAACTGAAACAAGATTCTCCCAGATCTGCTCAGATAGTAAGGAGAGGATTAACCATCACAACTTGCTGTGTAGAAACAGATAATTTGTGATGTTTGAAGGACAATATAATGGCTTTTGACATAAACCAAAACGTAGAAGTGGCATGATTGCTACTCGATTGCAAGTTTTGATGAAAGTGAAAAACAAGAGCATGATAAAATTCAAGTACAAATTCAAGTGTAATGAATGATTGCCCTTGCTGCTGTGAGAGAGAGGTAAATTTTAAGTTTGTCACGTTGACGCTTTAGAATCTGATGTCCTCATCTTTATGTGCTTTCAAAAATTAGTTTAGAGATGTTAACATTAAGACAAAATCAGATAAGGCAGAGGGAAAAACCGCTGCTTTTACTGAGCAGATCGCATCATTGGGAACATCATATAACCATAGAGCAGCTACTGATTTATGAATTTTCTTGTAGGAAGAAACCAAGATTTGTAAAATTTATTGTCATTTTCACTTTGTTGGAGCACTTTGCATCTTGCACTTCCATTCTTGTATTTTGGTTTGGTGGACATAGTGAAGACCTCTACATAAGAGTAAAGGTATTTCAGAGAACAAGTTTGGTATATCTCAGAAAATGATCTTTGACTTCTTTGTCACCATCCTGCAAGGTGATCTCCCTATCTATACTGATTGACTGACAGGGCCAGAAAGCTAGAAGTACAGTATTTTTTTTTTCTAATAGAACGCCACCAGTAACGTGTCTCTCTTATAATGGACAAGAGAATCTTATCTTATCTACTCGGTCGTGCTAATTGAGACAATGACATGGAATCGCCAGACTATTCAGGCTATACAGCTTCAATGAAAAGGGAGAAACATAAACAAGAGGGCAACAGAATGAAAAAGCAAGGAGGTTTATTCCAGAAACTCCATAGCTTTTGTCATTGTCCCTCTGTCTTGCACATCACTGGATTGTTGGTTTCCTGCCCAAAGCAGTCTCTATGCAGTGCAGCTCCAAATTTTGGTGCTGGATGTATTAGACAATAAACAATACCACATTACATTATTGCATGAATATAAGAAATAACACAAATCCTAAATTACGATTTACAGTTTTTTTCCCTTGCGCTGTCACAAATCCAGCTGTCTAGGATGGCAGAAAAGGACTCGATGAATTATGCTACAATGCAGATCGCCAATGGCAGCGCTGGGGGACAGTATGCAACAGGAGGCTGACAGTAATCGCCTCGTAAATAGTGTAGAAAGCCCTCTTGTTACTTTGATATGAACAATCTCAGGACCAGAATTATGACAGACGACAACAGCAGGCTAAGTATGAACCATGTCTTTCATCTTTTGCCTTCAGGGAAGGCCTTTTTTATGCATTTTGGTCTCTGGAGATCAAATCTGCTGCTGCTGCTGCTGTTCCTCTTTCTTTTTCCTTCTTAGCAAGTTTTGAGTTTGACGTAAAAGTACGAAGCGAAGCCCCAGAGTGCGAGGGCGAGGGACACGCCTTTCTCCACCTAGGATATCGGTGACCGGGAGAAGAACGGCAATCGTGATTCCTGAGAAGAGAGAGGAGGCACAGAAGATGATTCCTATGGCTCCCAAGAAAAAGAATTGCCACATGATCGGGTTCCACACGAGCACCGCGTAGTATCAGGCTTCTCCAAGCTCGTAGTTCCTTGCTTCTCTAGGAATCGCCTGCGTAAACACGATGTCGGGAACAAGTTTATGTGATGTGAAAGAGAGAACCTGGAAGTCCTTGTTGACCAGCATGCCGATTGTGCAGAAAGCGGAGGCGAAGAAGCACATCACCAACTGAATCTCCAAGACCAGCGAGTATGTGATCGCGTGCTTGGCCTTCTAGTACGTCAGCTCCACTGAACCCGAACAGCGCCACTGGCCCAGGCTTCATGAAGAACCCCGCATAGTACGCCCCCTTCGACTCCCCCGCCGGCCGGTTGCTGCTTGTGTGCATTGCCAGGATCCCTGCCCCCCATTGTCAGCAGGAATATCGAGTTGTTCGAGTATGACGTAAACTGCTGCCTCACCAGCAGGAACGCGAACCCGGCTGTGAAGGCCAGCTGTGTTGCGATGAGCAGGGCTGACGTCGAGATGGGGATTCGCGCTATGCCGCATGCGCAGAGGTAGTCATCGAGGCTGGTGAGAACTCCGATGACAGCCGAGGCGGCGAAGAGGAAGGGGTCCATGAGGATGAGGTGGGCGGAGGGTGGGCGGAGGGGCCCTCAGCGGCGCGGTGGCGGAAGTAGGCTAGCATGAGGGGGAGGAACGTGCGAGGAGGAGGCGCTTTAGGGTTTTGCCCTGGGACCTTGCCGATGCTTGAGATCGCCAACCAGTTAAGCATCCTCACTAGTCCACTAGGATCAGTAAGAGAAAAGATATTCAGAGAAAAAAATGTACATTGCTTAGATGTTAATGATATAGATCAAGGGGAGAGCATACTATTTAATATTTATACACGAGACTCCCAATTACTACGGTTGATCATCATTTAATCAAACAGTGGAAATCTACTCTCTCCAATTACTGTATTTTATTATAAAGACAACTACCATCTAACCCATTAAGTATAAGATATATCATGAATACATAAATAAATTTTTCATACCACTCTGGGAAGTATTCTATAATTCTAAAAAAAAAACCCTAAAGCCTAAGACATTTCAAGTCTTACCAATCATTTAGGCTTTCTCTTCGGTCGATTGGGTCTTGAAACCTTAGGTCCATGCTCTCAGACTCTCTTTCTCTCTCTCTCTAATCTCTTGCAATTTTTTTCAGTCAAGGTTCCTAGTCAACATTCACGATTGGAGCACAAGACAATGGTTCGTTCATTCTAAAGGAGAAAGTTTAGCACATACTAGAGTAAATGTTTGATCTTGTGAATCTAAATCTTTTAAATTATCTAATTCATTCACAGTTCTTCTCATTTAGAGTTTAAAAGAATTTCACAAGAGAAGTTGTGTAGTCGGTTTTGTTTTGACATAGTCAAATGCGAATTAACTGGAGATTACATAAGGATAATTACCAAATAGTCTTAAAATTGCATTTGGTAGCATGGATTTCTCGCCAAGATAAAAATGATATAAAATCTAAGAGTTTTGCTATATCCTATTTATTATTTAGTGAATCATAATGATAAAATCAGATATTTCCATATACTATCATGTCCATTGTTTGGTATGAATAACATATTAATGTAAGTGATCCTAAAAAAACACAAGTAAAGATAGTAAAAATTTCTCCCGATCCATTTTCATTTCCATCATTCGTTAATAAAATTCATTAAATAATAAACTATATTATAACACACCCAAAATATAAATACTATAAGCAGTGTAAATGTTGGTCATCTCATCACGGTAGCGAGTTTGCGACCAGAATAAATGATACAGGTTAACCATGGAAGGCCTCAACTTCTACATAACCATGAAAAGCAAGGAAACTTGCACTGGCGAAGCAAAGTTTCGCTACTATGCACAAATTAATCTTCATTTTTTGTTTAAACCTGGAAATCCATATTCAAAGTAAGTTGGCTTTCTATTCATGTTAAGATCCCGACGTTGATTTCACAGAATCTGGACACATTAATTTGGTGCATGAACTGCTTGATAACACCATTATAGAACGGGGAAACTTCGAAAGCTGATGTCTTCACAGGCTCGAGAACAGGTGCCTTACGAAAGCAGCAAAGCACAGTTCCCATGCAGCTCTCAGGTTTAACTGAAACAAGAGGCTCCCAGATTTGATGAGTTATTATGGGGAGGACTAGCCATCTCAACAGGCTGTGTAGAAACAGCTCATTTGCAATGCTTGCAGCCCACTGTAATGGCTTTCGATACAAACTGAACCATATAAGCAGCATGATCGCTCCTCGATCTCAAGATGTGACGAATCTTGAAACATTTTAAGAGCTTGATTTTCCCTTGATGCTATGAGAGAGTAAGGTAAATTTAAAGTTTGTCACATGTAATGCTATAGCGTTCAGTTTTCTCATCTTTATGTGGATTCATCAACCAATTTAGAGCCGTCGACATTAAGACAAAAGTAGATGTGGCGGAAGGAAAAACTGTGGCATTTGTTAAGGGATCACCGTATGACCATAGGGCAGCTTCTAACTCATGAATTTCTTGTAGGAAGATAGCAAAATTTGTGAAATTAATGTGTCCTGTTGACTTAGTTGGAGCACTTCGTATTTTGCTTTTTCTTCGTTGGTAGTTTGGTTTGGTGGATAAAGTGAAAGCCTCTACATGAAAGTAAAGTTATATCAGAGAACAAGTTAGATATATGTCAAAAAATGATCTTCGACCTCATTGCCACCATCGCGCAGGGTGATCTTCCTGCCTTTAATGGTTACTTAACAGGGTCAGAAATCTAGAAGTACAGTATTTTTTTTTTTTCTAATTGAAAGTAACTAGTAATGTATATCTTATATTGATTTTTTCGGATTGATTATGTGAACTTATTTGTTGATCGGCGATTCTATGCGATTATCTCTATTGAAATATGTTTCAAATTCGAGTCCATGATCGAAACCTGACTCAAAATAAATTATTATTGGTAGATGCTTAAATATATGCCATAGAGATAATATTTCCTTTGAGTTCTGTAAGGGCAAGCGTGGTCCATAGAGCGTCGCTGTTGAGAGGAAAGAAGCACCACTTACGTGAGTGCTTGGCACGCCAATAAAATCTTGTGAGTTTAAAATTTGTTGATTATTTCGTGAGAAATTGTTGAGTTAAATATTATATGAGTTATTGGGCGTAATCGGGGCTTGGAGAATACTAATTGTGTTTGAGTTAATTGAGTGTGATTGTAATCTTCATTTATCACTTGATCTTTCGGCATGCCCGATCTCGAAATTGATTGAACGAGTAAATGGGTAATGATCTCTAGATCAAATGTCGTAAAAGAAACTAAGTCGAATTATTACTAGAATGAAAATAATTTTATTTTTGGCTGGTTTTGAATCTAAAATAGAAAAATTTGGAAAATAAGATTTTCAATCGATTTTTGTAATTTTTTTTTTTTATGTTAAAGGTCCAATTGGAATTGGAATGAAGTGATTCTTGAATTTTTATATTTTTAATTTTTTTTATTAAAAGTTTCACCAAAAGTTAGTTGACTTTCTCTAAAAGGTTGATCTTGTGACAAAATATTTATAACTTTTGAAATCTAACGTGGCCAAAGTGTTATTATGGCCAAAAGGGATCTTTTTATGCAAAAAGCCAACTTTTGATCGGGATTTGACTTTTGATTAAATAATTAACTAAATATTTAAAATTTTCATTTATTATTGCTCTTCTCAAAGATCTAGGTCACTAGGACCAAACCATGTAAATTTGGTACCCGATTTATTTTCTTGTTCTATCTATTTCATTGTTCAATTAGTTGCTTCCAAATCAGTCTCAATTAGCACAACTTTATTAGATGTGGTCAGATTCTCTTCCAGCAAGTTCGTCTAGCTTCAATGGAAAGGGAGAAGCATAAAGAAGAGGGCAAACGAATGAAAAAAAAAACCAAGGAGATTTAATCCAGAAACCCCATGGCTTGTGTCATCGTCCCTCTGTCTTGCTCATCACTAGATTGTTGGTTTCCCGCCCAAAGCAGAGTCTCCATGTAGCGTATCTCCAAACTTTGGTGTTCGATGTATTCGACAATCAAACACACCACATCACATGTAAGAACTAAGAAGCAACACAAATCCTAAATTACAATTTGCAATTCTGTTTTTTTCTTGAATAATTTTTTTTTTTTTGTTTATGTTACAAATCCAACTGTCTAAAATGGAAAAAAAAAGGACTCAACAAATTATGCTACATCACGAACGGCAACGCCGTGGGACAGTATGCAATTGAAGGTTGACAGTTATCACCTCCGAAATAATGTGGAAGGCCCTCTTGTTACTTTCGTACGAATAATCTCAGGGCCAGAATTATGACATACCGATTACAACAACAGGCTAAGTATGAGCCATGTCTTTCAACTTTTGGCCTTCAGGGAAGGCCTTGTTAATGCATTTCCGTCTCTGCAGGTTTAATCACCGCCCCTGCTGTTGCTTCTTTTTCCTTCTTGGCAAGTTTGAATTCGCCGTAGAAGTAGGAAGCGAAGCCCCAGAGCGAGAGGGCGACGGCCACCCCTTTCTCCGCCTGGAACTTCTCCTGGAAGCATATGACGGCTAGGATCTCGGTGACCGGGAGAAGAGCGGCGATGATGACTGCCGAGAATAGAGAGGAGGCATAGAAGATGACCCCTATGGCTCCCAAGAAAAAGAACTGATTGATGATCGCGGTCCACACGAGCACTACGTAGTATCGGGCTTCTCTGAGCTCGTAGCTCCTTGCTTCTCTAGGAATCGCCTGCGTAAACAATAACATGATGTCGGGAGCAACCTTATGTCATTCTGATCATGGTTTTTTTGATTTCCCCTTTCAGTAGTTTCTTAATTATGGAAACTGATTAAGGAATTGCCATTGTCTTACCATCCAAATATCATCCACTCCGGCAGATTCAAAAGATAATCTTGTAATGTTTTTTTATCAGAGCAATCAGCCATAAGATCCTGGCGAAAGCTGTGGTTTGAGTAATCCGATTAAGATGATATGGTCGAGAGAGGAAGGTCATGGATCACATGCAACCACGTTCATTCCAATTTGTGGGAACCGCATGCACTCAACGTTACATGACCAGTGATCTTGATGAACCTGGAAGAGAGAGAGAAAGAACCTGGAAGTCCTTGTTGACCAGCATGCCGATGGTGCAGAAAGCGGTGGCGAAGAAGCACATCACCAACTGAATCTCCAACACCAGCGAGTAAGTGACCGCCTGCTTGGCCTTCTTGTACGTCAACTCCACCAGCGGCAGTACGAACCCGTACAGCGCCGCCGCCCCAAGCGTCATGAAGAACCCCGCGTAGTACGCACCGTTCGACTCCCCCGCCGGCCGGTCGCCGCTCGTGTGCATCGACAGCACCCCCGCCCGATCGTCAGCAGGAATACCGAGTTGATCGAGCACGACGTGAACACCTGCCTCACCAGCAGGAACGCGAACCCGGCCGTGAAGGCCAGCTGCGTCGCGATGAGCAGGGCCGACGTCGAGACGGGGAGTCGACCCTACCCGTACGCGTAGAAGTAGTTGTCGAGGCCCATGAGAACCCCGATACCAGCCGCGGCGGCGAAGAGGAAGCGGTCCATGAGGACGAGGCGGGCGGCGGGGCCCACGGCGGAGCGGCGGCGGGAGTAGGCTGCCGCGAGGGGGAGGAGGAGCATCGGCCAGGCGCCCATTTCGAGCCAGCTGACGAGCCACATGCGGGCTCCGCCGCGGACGAAGTAGAGGCGCATGAGAAGCGGGCTGCCGCACGTGCCGACGGAGAGCATGATGCAGTTGAGGACAAGGAAGAGGCGTTTTAGGGCTTTGCGCCGGGGAGCTGCCACGGTTTCCGTCATGACCAAGCTCAAGCTCTGGCTCGCTCTGTCTCTGTCCCTGTCTCGTCCCTTGGGATAGTTTCCACTTTCTAGTCAATCCTTCACCAAGATTTATCAATCGTTCTCTGATTAAATAATCCGACAAAGTAATTTCAATTTGACCGTTCCCTTCTCTCCCTCCTCCATCTCCATCTCCATCTCCGTCTCCGTCTCCGTCTCCGTCTCCATCTCCATCGTCTTCTTAAACCTTGAGCCTCACCTGGTCCCCTCTCTTTGACTTTGTTGGGGCCTTTTTGTTCTTTTCTTGTTTCCTTTTCTCTCCCGATTTAGATCATCTACAAACTCTCTCCTCCCACATCTAATTCTAGATATACGAGCTACCTTCTCCAACCCAGATTTAGGAATAAATATGCTTTCAAGGATTAAATGCTCTTGTGCTATGTCTTGTACGAGTTCTTTGCCTTCAATTTTAATGATGATCGCAAGAATCTAGCAAAAAATTATTTTCCTAAATGTTGAATCAGTGTTCATTTAATATGTTTTGGTTGTCTTTATATGGCGATGATATAAAGGAAATCAAATTTAGGCATGCACTGCCAATTGGCAACTCCATAATCACTAGTGGTGGAATTTTTTACATTTGCTCATTATTGATGAAGATATTGGATTTAAGCCGTCGGTTATTTTGCTTAATTAATCCGTTATGGATGAGTGTGTATTTAACTATATTGAAGCTCCGTTGATTTTTTATTTTTATTTTTATTTCCTAGTTTTGGATTTGTGTATTGTAGTACTTTGGACTTTGCTTTGCTTGGATTTGGTTGTTACGAAGTTTATGCACTTCCAAAATATCTTGTGAGCAATATATTTAACTTTCATTCTAGTCCCAAAAAAATCTCGTTTTCAAATCGTTTAATTTATTTACATTGATTTTTTATTTTGATTTAAAAGAACTTCACGAGAAAGAGAGGGAGGTCACTACTGATTTGTAGTCACTTTTGTCTTGATATGGGCAGTGCAAATTAGCTAGACAGCACGTTTCCGAATTTTTTACGGGGAACCTTAGAGAATAGGGAATCTGCTTCGTGTTCGGGCGCACTTGCTCGTTGGGGCCCCACTCTCTTTATTATTATATTGTAGCTTGTAAATGATTGATTCTATCGTAGCTCGTAAGGATAGAAAGAGACTCACGTGGGTCCTTTCTTTGACTTCTAGAAGTGGACTTTGACTGTAAAACTTACAATTCCAATATATTTTTGAGCATGTGACCACGTGCACCGCCGAGTCGTCATCGGAAACATGCCCATCCGTGCTAAGGATGGGTCCTAGAGAATGGAGCCAATACGACAATTTGAACCCGGGTATTGAATGTGGAGGACGACAAGCCGAGCACGCTTAGCATAGCTTGTCGTCTAGTGAAGAGATTGGGAGCCGTTCATTTTCAATTATTGAGTTCGGTGTGAACTCATCCTTACCCTAGGCTAAATGAATTAATGGCACGAGATTGCAACATCTTATCTAGAAAGATTGCGAAAAAAATATTTGAAATCCCAAAATTTTATGCCCAATTGTAAGTCACAATCAGAATCTTTTAGCTAGTTACAAAATCCTATTTCAGAACCTCTTAAATGGACATGATTGTAGTTGACTTTATTTATTTCGTTAGATGAGTGAAAATTTTAATACGATATTACTTTTGCTAATTTCTCTTTTTCACATGGCTATTACATACATGTTGATACTCGCTTTATGATGTGGTGCATTTTGCAGACTAAGAATTATATGTTTTGGAAACCATCAATTTGTCAAGATTGATCACAGATATACAACAATCAACGATTTTCTACATTTCTTGTTGAAATAAGAAAAATGAAGACGTAATTCAATATCGATGTGATGTATCACGAAAACACATAAAATAGGATCATTTCCAATGGTATAATCTTTTGCATGAAATGATTACAGCTGCAGCATTTTCGAAGCAGTTAGTACAGAACGTGGCGACTTTACTTTCGGCATATGAAATCGATTTACAAAAAGAGCTAATGCACTTTGATTTCAAAATTAATTCACCCTTAACTTTCGTCTGCGCACATGTCGTGCGCACATGTCGTAATTCGCCATGGACCAAGAGACACGTGCATCGTGAATCCTAACCCCGCTGATTCCATAGGGACAAAAAGAATAGTTTAAGGTATTGAAAGGTTTTTTTTTTTTTTTCTTTTCTTTTTGGCAATAAGGCATTGAAAGGTTGATTCATGAAGGAATAATGACACGAATACGTCCCAAATTTTGATTCAATAAATAATGTGATATCTGAATTTTTTTAATTATTCAATGTTGTCCTTGACAACATTGAACATTTCTATATATTTTAAGAATTAAATTAAATATATTCTAAAAGTTTAAGGACTATATTATATAAATTTAAAGTGTAGAGACAACATTAAATATTGGGTTAAAGTTTAGATATTATATTAATAAATTAAAAGTTTAAGGATCATATTGCACATCAAGTCAAAGTTTAGGGGTAATTTGTGCTATTAATATACCAAACAATAAGCAGGTATTATTGCACACAAGCCCTCGATATCTTTTAACAGTATTATAAAGGTTGGATCCGCCTCCAGGTCCAGGCATCTACTATTCGACAGTGCACACAAGCAATGACTCGGTCCTCTCCTCACTTACCTTCCCCATGATGTAGCCCAGAGCTTTGGAAACACTTCTGCATCCGCTACATGGGGCTTCCGATCTAGAAATGTTGTCACAGATTCAATTTTACCCAGTTCATATGGTTTCAGGCTTCGTGCTCCTTCAGAGCTAGAGAACCCTTTCCCTGGAGTTTAAAAGCCTATCGAGAAACATAAAAAATTACAAGGAGAAAGCTTCTTTGCAACATTAGTCTTAGGGCTACAAAATTTTTTTTTTGCGATGACACTTGAAACAAGAGCTGGGTATAAATTCAATCACAAATTCAAGTGTAATGAATATTTGCCCTTGCTGCTGTGGGAGAGAGAAGGTTGAATTTAAAGTTTGTCACAAGTAACGCTATAGAGTTCATTCGGTTCAGTGTTCTCATCTTTATGTGGCTTCGACAGTCTGATTAGAGCGGTCGACGTCGAGATAAAAGTAGGCATGGCAGGAGGAAAAGAGTGTTTCCTTTTTTAAGCAGATCGCATCATCGGAATCATCCTATACCCTAAGAGGAGCTTCTAATCTATGAACTTTTCGTAGGAAGATACCAATATCTGTGGAACTTTTCATGTCCACTCGCTTTGCGGGTGCTCTTTGTATTTTGTATTTTCTTTCTTTGATAGTTTGGTTTGGTGGACAAAAGTGAAGGCCTCCACGTAAGGTAGATAGAACAAGTTCGGTGTATCTCAAAAGATGACCTTTGACTTCTTTGTCACCAACCTGCAAGTTGATCTCCCTACCTTAAATCGTTGATTAACGGTTACAGAAAGCTAGGAGTTTGTTCTTTTTCTGATGAGAAGTCAACAGTAATGTGTCTCCCATTGGATATCCCGATTGATTATGTGAACATTATTAGTTGTTCAGCAGCTTTCAATCAATCTGGTGGTTCCCTGTCATTGTCTCAATTAGCACCGCTGGATTACATCTGCGAGAAGTTTCTCTTTAGTCTATTCGGGCTATTCCGCTTCACTGAACAGGGAGAAACATAAACAAGAGGGCGAACCGTATATTCCGAAATTCCCCTGGCTTTTGTCATTGTCACTGTCTGTTTTTCTGCCCCAAAAAGGGAGTAGCCATGCGGTGCAGATCCAAATTTCGCTAAGTACGAGCCGTGTCTCTCTTTTTTAACCTTCAGGGAAGGCCTTGTTGATGCATTTCGACAGAAATCGAAGAGGAGTTATGGAGGAATTGTAATTGCATTTTTTCAATGTATGTTGTCCATGTACATAAGGATGTTTACAATACAAGAAAATACGAATGGGAAAAAGTATACAAGATAACGTTTTCCTATTTTCCTGACTGAATATCAATCAAATCCTAACCTCAACACATTTCCGTCTCTGGAGGTCTAATCTGCTTCTGCTGCTGCTGCTCTTTCTTTTTCCTTCTTGGCAAGTTTGAATTCGCCGTAAAAATACGAGGCCAAGCCCCAGAGTGAGACGGTAAGGGACACACCTTTCTCCGCCTGGAATGTCTCCTGCAAGCATATGATGGCGAGGATCTCGGTGACCGGGAGTAGGAGGGCGATCATGATTCCTGAGAATAGAGAGGAGGCACAGAAGATGACTCCAATGACTCCCAAGAAAAAGAATTGCCAGGTGATCGTGTTCCCCACGAGCACCACGTAGTATAGTGCTTCTCCGAGCTCGTAGTTCTTCGCTTCCGTAGGAATCGCCTGCATAAACATGATGTCGGGAGCAACCTCATGTCATTTTGATCGTAGTTTCCTGTCTTCCCCTTTCAGCAGTTTCTTTAACTATAAAAATTTCAATAGAACGAGACTAAAGTACTGTCATTGTCTTACCATCCAAACATCATCCGCTCCAGCAGATTCAAAAGAAAGGATAGTCTTTTCAGAGCAATCAACCATAACTATCGACCTTGGCAAAAGCTGTTAAGCAGAAGACTGAAAAGAACCAAGATTAAGGAAAGTTTTCCATTTGAGTAATCCGATTTCTAAAGATTATATGGTAGAGATCTCGTTTGTACACTGGTCTTTCTAACTTGAAGGAACCACAAGAAATAGACTTCACATGACAATAATTGGTGATGAAAGGTCCAGGTTGAGAGAGAGAGAGAGAGAGAACTTGGAAGTCCTTGTTGACCCATAAGGGTGAGCATGGTCCACCCCCTAACTCTAGGACCAATCCACATAGTGCAGGTTCTCAACTTTTATGATCGAGGACCAACCATATTGAGCTTAGGACCGAGGATCGAACTGACCCAAAGGGTTCGGTTCGGTTCCAAGGTCAACCCAAAACCAACCAATAATTTTTAATTTCATTTTTTGTACTTCTTTAAAAAATGATTGAGGATCGGATTGAGCCAATGAGTTTGGTCTGGTTTCAAGGTCAACCTAGGACTAACCAATAAATTTTTTTTTTTCATTTTTTGTATTTCTTGAAAGGGCAATTGACTCAATGAGTTCGATGATAAGCGATGTTAGCTAGGAAACGTAAGCGGTGAGGGTCAAGTGGAGTGAGCATCAAACATAATGAGCATCAAATGTCGAGTGGGGAACAATAAGCCAAGCGAGCATCGAGCAGTGAGCATTGAGTGGTGAGCGACACAAGTGACCCAAAGCGAGTGAGGTGAGTGTTGAGTGGCGAGTGAATAAATTGTTTCTTTTGATTTTGGCAAATTGAAGACTAAGAGGACAAATAATACAAAAAAGAACGAATACTAGAAAATGATGCCATAATAAGTTGTTTATACATTTTTGGACGCCGTAAGGACTCCTTACAAAAAAATTTTCCTCATTCGTAAATTATGACTATTGACGTCGTAAAAGATATTAAAAATCTTAATTATTAAAGAATAATGTAAAATTACTTGAACTCCTTACTAAAGAGCTCTTTAATATTGTTGACACTGTTTATTTTAAGGTTTTCTCTATATAAAACAATTATAAATAATATATTAGATATATATATATATATATATTTAGGGTGAGTCTAGATTGGATCAACCTGGAACTCTTAGGACCGAAGACCGACCTCTACAGTGCTGGTCAAGAAATTCTAGGACCAAGGACTGATCCAGTCTCCTTGGGAACTGGACTAGGTACAACAGGGTTGGGTCGGTCCAGGGTTGACCCTGGACTGTTGCTCACCCCTATTGACCAACATGCCAACGGTGCAGAAGGCGATGGCGAAGAAGCACATCACCAATTGAATCTCTAACACGAGCAAGTAACTGACCGCCCGCTTGGCCTTCTTATACGTTAGCTCCACTAGTGGCAGTATGAACCCGTACAGCACCGCCGCCCCAAGCATCATAAAGAACCCCGCGTAGTACTCCCGGTCCGACTCCCCCGCCGACCAGTCGTTGCTCGTGTTCAATGCCAGCACCCTCGCTGCAATCGTCAGCAGGTATACCGAGTTGATTGAGTAGGGCGTGAATTGCTGCCTCACCAGTAGGAATGCAAACCTGGCCGTGAAGGCCAGCTGTGTCGCGATGAGCAGGGCCAACGTTGAGGCAAGGAGCCACACCACGCCATACGCGTAGAGGTAGTCGTCGAGTCCCGTGAGGACCTAAACGATGGTTGAGGCAACAAAGAGGAAGGGGTCCATGAGGACGAGGTGGGTGGAGGGGCCCTCGGCGGAGTGGCGGTAGAGGTAGGCCACCGCAAGGGGGAGGAAGATGATCGGCTAGCCACCCGTCTCAAGCTAGCTAGAGAGCCACACCCCGTTGCCACTGTATATGTAGTATAGGTGCATGAGGAGCGGGCCACCGCAAGTGCCGAGGGAGAGCATGGCGTAGTTGAGCACGAGGAGGAGGGGCTTTTGGGTTTCGCCCCACAGGGCTTCTGTGGTTTCCACCATGATCAAGCTCTCACTCTTGTCATCGCCATCGCCGTTGCCGTTGCCGTCGCCTTCACCCTCTATCTCCCTCATATCTCGTTGACTATTTCTCCTTGACCATTCACAAGGAATTATTAATTGTCTCTAGTCGACCGTGCAACAAAGTTTGGTGAAAACTCGTCCAATTTATTTAGGAGGAAGAAGAAGGTTGCTTGGGTGGCGGGCACTTTGCTGGTTAGGTCAGTTTCTTCGTGATTGCATACTGTAGCCTGTGGAATGATTGGTTTCATTGGCAAGAAAGGAGAGGTGCGGGAGTCCTAGAAGTGGAGCTTTTCACTTTCTTCGACAAAAACTTCCAAAAGAAGCCTTTGCTCTCATTGGCTGCATTGGAACGCGATACGGGATTCATTCTCATTTTGCGAAAAATGAATCACTCTCCAATATCTACATAATGAACTTATTATGCATGCTATGCATGCGACGTCAAGTTTATTGTCAAAAATTTATAAGAATAAGTATTTCAAAAGTCTTAAAACTTGTCACGAAAATGCATTTTAGTCCTAAAACTTGCAAAAAGTGCAAATAAGTCCTAAAACTTGTCAAAATAGTTCAATTGAGTCCTAAAGCTAACACCGTTAGCATTTTCCGTAAAAAATACTGACGTGGCATTTTAAATTACTTTTTATTTTCCAGTTGGCATTTTAAATTATTTTTTATTCAATTTTTTTTAAAAATATATATTTAAAAACTAAAATTCATTTTTTAAAAACTATTAAAAAAGAAAATGGCAGAGGAGGCGGCCGTCCATCGCCGGAGGGGCCGGCAACGGTCGTTGGCCGCCGCCCGACCAAGGCGAGGCCTCGCTAGCCCCAGGCGAGGGTCTCGCTAGCCCCAGGAGAGGGCCGGTGACCCTTGCCTGGTGCCGGCGAGCCCTTGCGACCCTCACCTGGCGCACGCGAGCCCAGATCTGGCCGGGCATAGAGACGCGGAAGTCCCTTGGTCGCAGATGGAGGTTGCCGACAAGGAGACTCGGAACAGCAATGACTGGCAGCCCGGCAACTAGCTCGGATCTGCTGGCGTCGAGCACAGGGAAGCACGGGAGCGGGCCACTAGCGCGGCCCTCACGCTCCGCGGCAACGCCCAGATCTGGGCGAGCCTCGCCCAAGGCTGGCGACTGTCGTCGGCCGCCAGGTGAGGGCCAGCGTGCCTAGATCTGGGCGCCCTCGCCCACGTCAGGCAAGGGTTGCCTTGCCTGGGGTCGGCGAGGCCTCGCCTTGGTCGAGCGGTAGCTAGCAACTGTCGCCGGCCCCTCTGGCGATGGGCGGCCGCCTCTTCTTCCCTTTTCTTTTTTTTTTTTTCTTTTTTTAACAGTTTTTAAAAATTGAATTTTAGTTTTTCAATATAATTTTTTTTAAATTGAATAAAAAATTATTTTAAAAAACCAGTTGGAAAATAAAAAATTATTTAAAATACCGCATCGGCGCCACGTCAGCATTTTCCGTCAATAAAACTGATGGCGTCAATTTTAGGACTTAAATGAAATATTTTGACAAGTTTTAGGACTTATTTGTACTTTTTGCAAGTTTTAGAACTGAAATGCATTTTCATGACAAATTTTAGGACTTCTAGAACACTTATCCCAAATTTATAAATGGTTCCTTTATAACCAGAATTTTTTTGAAAAGTTAATATTCTGAAAAACTCCAAACTAGTATACTTGCGATAAATTTGCCAAAAAATATTTTTTTTTATCATGAAAAAACCCCAAACCGGTGCATCTATAACAAATTTACCCCGACTGACCATAAAAAATACTAAACTGGTATATTTATGATAAATTTACCAAAAACTAATTTATTCGATCGCAAAAAACCCAAAACTAGTAAATTTTTGACTCATATACTATCCGCTAAATTGGATTAATATCACAAAAATTGTAAACTGTGACAAACAGAGCATAAAATCCTAAATTGGTATACTAGTCAATTATCACGTGTCATTTAACTTAGGTTAATTTCTTTGTGATTGCATACTGTAGCCTGTGGAATGATTGGTTTCATTGGCAAGAAAGGAGAGGTGCAAGAGTCCTAGAAGTGGAGCTTTTCACTTTCTTCAACAAAAACTTCTAAAAGAAGCCTTTGCTCTCATTGGCTGCACTGGAACGCGATACGGGTTTCATTCTCGTTTCGCGAAAAATGAATCACTCTCCAATATCTACATAATGAACTTATTATGCATGTACCTTTTTCGCTTTTTATTAAGGTAAGGACAATAAAAGCTGCAAAACTATGCATGCGACGTCAAGTTTATTGTCAAAAATTTATAAATGATTCCTTTATAACCAGAATTTTTTTGAAAAGTTAATATTCTGAAATACTCCAAACTAGTATACTTGCGATAAATTTACCAATAACTATTTTTTTTATCATGAAAAAACCCCAAACCGGTGCACCTGTGACAAATTTACCCCGACTGACCATAAAAAACACTAAACTGGTACATTTATAATAAATTTACCACAAACTAATTTATTCGATCGCAAAAAAATCCTAAACTGGTAAATTTGTGACTAATATACCATTCGCTAAATTGGATTAATATCACAAAAAAATCACAAAAAATTGTAAATTGTGACAAACAGAGCATAAAATTCCAAATTGGTATACCAGTCAACTATCACGTGTCATTTAACTTAGGTCAGTTTCTTCATGATTGCATATTGTAGCATGTGGAATGATTGGTTTCATTGGCAAGAAAGGAGAGGTGCGAGAGTCCTAGAAGTGGAGCTTTCACTTTCTTTAGCAAAAACTTTCGAAAGAAGACTTTGCTCTCATTGGCTGCACTAGAACGCGATACTGATGTTTCGCGAAAAATGAATCACTCTCTAATATCTACATAATGAACTTATTATGCATGTACCTTTTTCGCTTTTTTATTAAGGTAAGGACAATACAAGCTGCAAAACCATGTATTTGATGTCAAGTTTATTGTCAAAAATTTATAAATGGTTCCTTTATAACCAAATTCTTTTTGAAAAGTTAATATTTTGAAAAACCCTAAGTTGGTGTATTTACAATAAATTTACCAAAAACTATTTTTTTAACCATGGAAAAACCCAAAACCGATGCACCTTTGACAAATTTACCCCGATCGATTATAAAAAACACTAAGCTGATACATTTATGATAAATTTACCAAAAACTAATTTATTCGACCACAAAAAACCCCCAAACTGATAAATTTGTGACTAATATATCATCTACTAAATTGGATTAATACCACAAAAAAAATCATAAAAATTGTAAACTGTGACAAATGAAGTGTAAAATCTTAAATTGGCATACCAGTTAATTATCACGTGTCATTTAACTTAAATCAATTTCTTCGTGACTACATACTGTAGCCTGTGGAATGATTGGTTTCATTGGCAAGAAAGGAGATGTGTGGAGTCCTAGAAGTGGAGCTTTTCACTTTCTTCAGCAAAAACTTCCGAAAGAAGCCTTTGCTCTCATTGGCTGCACTAGAACGCGATACGGGTTTCATTCTCGTTTCGCGAAAAATGAATCACTCTCCAATATCTACATAATGAACTTATTATGCATGTACCTTTTTTGCTTTTTATTAAGGTAAGGACAATAAAAGCTGCAAAACTATGTATGCAACGTCAAGTTTATTTTCAAAAATTTATAAATGGTTCCTTTATAACCAAATCTTTTTTGAAAGGTTAATTTTTTGAAAAATCAAAAACCGGTATACTTGTAATAAATTTACCAAAAAATATTTTTTTAACCATGAAAAAACCTCAAATTGGTGCACCTGTGATAAATTTATCTCGACCGACCATAAAAAAACACTAAACTAGTACATTTATGATAAATTTACCCCAAAATAATTTATTTGGCCGCAAAAAATCACAAACTGGTAAATTTATGACTAATATACCATCCACTAAATTGGATTAATACTACAAAAAAATCACAAAAATTGTAAACTATGACAAACGGGGCGTAATATCCCAAATTGGTATGCCAATCAACTATCATGTGTCATTTAACTTAATAATTTGAAAGTAAAATTTAACGAAAAATTAACATAAGGTAAATTTGTCATAAGTGTACCAGTTTAGGACAAATTTGTCAAAAGTGTACTAGTTTAAAGTTTTTGATGGTCAAAAAAATAATTTAAAGTAAATTTGTCACAAATGTACTAGTTTGTATTTTTTCAAGATATTAACCATTTTTTAAATTATCCATTTAGGTAACCCAACGGTTTAACTCATCAATAAATATAATATATCAAATATATTCAACATGACTCATCAAATCACTTAAATGAATGACTTTAATTGAAGTGAGAGCTTGTGAAGTTTTGACACAAAACTTTTTAAAATTTACAACATGACCCTTGCCTAAGGTCGGTGACTGTTACCAGCCCTAGGCGAGGCCTTGGTGGCCCTCACCAAGGGCTGGCGGGGCTCGCCTAGATTCGGGCTGCCCAGATCTAGGTGAGCCTCACCGGCCCCCCGTGAGGGCCGGCGTGCCCAGATATGGGTGCCCTTGCCCATGCTAGGCAACCGTTGTCGGCCCCTCCAGCGATGGGTGGCGACGAAGGAGCTGCCCTTCTTTTTTATAAACGGTTTTAAAAAAAATGATTTTAGTTTTTAAATATAGTTTTTTAAATTGAATAAAAATTTGTTTTAAAATGCCAGATGAAAAATAAAAATAATTTAAAATGCTACGTTAGCATTTTCCGTCAATAAGACCGACGGTGTCAATTTTAGGATTCAATTGAACCATTTTGACAAGTTTTAGGATTTAATTGTACTTTTTGCAAGTTTTAGAACTCAATTGCATTTTTGTAACAAGTTTTAGGACTTCTACATCATTTATCCCTAATTTTTATATCCTAGAACGGCTTTATTTTGAGGATAATTTTTCATGTTACCTTGCCAATGCGTATTTATTATCAATGTGGAAATACCACATTAAATTAAGATTGGACCAATGGATAGATTTGAGAATAGATTAAAAGTAGGTAATTTTTTTTTGGATAAAATGAAATTTGGGGCAGATTTGGGACCGGACCTAGCTAATGGACTCACGTTATCATATAATTTTTTTATTCCTTTTTGGTTGCATGCTTCGTGCTCCTAGCCAAGAGACCGGAGAGAAGACGACGAAGTGTTCTTAATCCATTCCTTCTCGTGTTCATGACGAGCAAAGTTTCGAGATCTATCTTACCCAAGCTCAAAGTACGAAAGCATATAAAAATGGGTAACCCCATGAATGAGAACACACACGCACGCACACAAGACATGAGTTTAGAGTGCTCACGCAGATTCTGGGATGTCCATGTGCGGACCGAGGATGGTGACAGCGAAGAACCGCGAAGCTCTCTTGGCAGTGAACTGAAGCAGGAGGAGGAGGACAATGGAGCTGCGACACACGGCAGAGAAGATGCCATTGAAGCTGAACTCCTTCGCTGCTGCGGGAAAGGGCTGGAGGGATTATAACGAAGGTGATATGAGAAATTGAGAAAACGCAGGTCGTGCTGGTGTTGCTGCCAGTTTTACTGTTTGCTTGTTTTCTTAGGTGGCTTTCTTGTTTTTGGATATATATTCACGTTTCAAGGTTTAGTTGTGTCGACGTGTCATTGTTATCATGCAATTTTAATTTCTTTTTCATTGATCAGGAGAACGATAATGCTACCGACATCTCATTTTCTTTCTCTTCTCTTTTCTGATGCGGAATTTCTGCTCTGAGCACACAGCCGACCTAGGACCTACTGAAAGTCTGAATTTCAATGTTCCCCCCTTAACGTGATTCATTACATTAGTCTTGCTGAGAAATCTTCCAACTTCAATTTGAAGTTAGATAAAATTATCTATGATTTTTATTTATCTTGATAATTGTAAAAATCGTTTGTATTTTAGGTTGGAAAATAACTTTGATATGATAAGTGAAAAGATTCTAATTAATTTCAAGAACCTATGTGAAGCACATATGCCTGAGTGTTAAGTCTACAGGATCTATATCACTATCAAATTTGAAGTGTTTCAAGAAGATAAATCGAATATATCCAGGAAGACTAATATATCTTTCGCTTGAATATAAGCAGCATACTGCATAGATCTAAGTAGAATACTATGTGAATATCAACAGCATACTAAGTGGATATCAGCAATGTATTGGAAAGTTAGATATTAGTGATGACTATGAATATGAGAAGAACAATTATACAATTTATGACGACAATTCTTATCACGAACTTAGATTATTATATCCCTTGATAGCTTGTGATATGGTATGGATAACTAATTTAGAAGATCCAGATTGACTATCAATCTTAAAGATAATTTACATGAAATATACAATCATGCTAAATATCTTGATTGATTGACAACCATCTCAAATGTAAGATAATGACCATAATTGAAGCACTCCATATTTTGGAAAGAAAGGTTTGATTGTATGGGTGACCAAAAATTTATGTGAATTTTGATTTATCGAATTCAATGGCTACCCAAATCTTTGCAACAATCTGTCCAATGGCTAGTTTGGAGATTGATCCTCTTAAAGATCGTCCAATTGGAAGTTTGGATGCTAAGGAGTATAATAGAAGATCAAGGCGCCGAAGAGAGATAGATCAAGAGTTCACAATTCTAAATCTCAAGAGACTTTACATCCTTTTGGATTATTTTTTGTGAGCTTTAATATTATAATATTCAAGAAGTGTTGGCAGTGTGAAAGTTTGTGCTTAGGTGTATGATATTGTGGACTATCTATTTGGATATAAACTGCACCAGCTTTGAGGAGAAGTACTTGAAGATAAGCAGCACCTCTACCATAACTTCTCAACTATTGACAAGTAGAATTCAAATTGTAGGCTATTAGTCTAGGAGAGTGGACATAGGCTTACATCAAGCCGAATCACTATAAGTTCTTGTGCATTATTTTTTGTCTCTTTGCTCTTATTTACTTATTATTGATTGAAGCATTGCACTTGTTTTGATTGGTCATGATTATTTCAAACTTGGCACATTTAATTCCACAAATTATTTGGTTAATTATTATATATAACATATTAACCCCCTCTAAATGATATTGTTAGTCATCTTCAATTGGAATTAGAGCTTGGTTCTCATTATTTTGAAGTATTTTTTTTTCCGAGTAAACAATCTATTATGGCTAGCACTATTGGACTGGGTATTGTTGAAGGACAAAGCAACACTGGACCTTTCTACTTTGATGGGAAAAAGTGTGATATCTAAAAGAACAAAATGAAAGCCTCCATAAGATTCACAAATCCTACAATGTTGGGATGTAGTTCAAAATGGAGTGAATGCTACACGTGCTACACCTTCATCCTCAAAGTAACAAATGACAACACAACTCTTGCATTGACAATTACACTAGTGGAGTTGGCCAAAATAGAAGATGCTAAAACTGGCACGCCCCGAACCCCAAGCACGTGCCCATCCCTCTCTAGTCGATAAAATTTTGCGACTTCCTAGGACAAGTCGCCAACCTTTTTCGTTTTATTGCACATGCGGAAGCTAAAATAAATCCCCCGACAGTAACTATCTCGGGATAGAAAAGCAAGACAACAGATTCACAAACAAAAATGCTTTTATATTCACATAGGGTCATGTACAAGGTTTATGACCAAAAAACCACAAAAAACTGACTTTCCAAAAAGAGACAGTCTTAGCTGACCTACACTTTCGATCACCTCCTTTCGGTTCCAGGTCCTCCACTTGACAACCCTAAAAATTTGGCCCACAACAGGGTGACATATAAATCTCAATGAGTTCACGCTCTAAACCTCGACTAGGAAGGAAATACGCCCAAGGGTGTCCTAACCACACAATCACGCATTTAGCATAGAGGACTTACCACATTTTAGTTCTACCATGCAGGTTAGCACAGTTTATATACGTTATGCATAAAATTAATGCACACCACAATTGAAATGCATTACTCAACTCAATAAATCACATGGGTCTTAATTAGATGGTCAAATTGTTATAACACGCCCCATACCATGTCACACAATTTTGTCCAATAATCCGACGCATCAATTCCACTCAACATATGTTCTAATTGGTAATTACACCTGCTCTTGGGGTATGGCCTACTAGAAGTTTGGCGGTCTACTAACGTAGTCAGGCATCGTCTCACCCCATCAAGCATGTTTACGTCTCTCAAAGACAACTTTCCCAAAAGAGTATAGGTCTAGCTTCTACTGCGACCCAAATCCCAATAAATGGGTATTCCATATAGGGTAACGTCCATCCAACACAGGTTGGGGACATGTTCTCTTAACCAACACACGATTACTCAATCTCGACTCAAGACACTGTGCATTGCACTCAAATGCCTCAATTAAAATAGCGATCCTAGCCTCTTTTTTTTTTTTGTATTAAAAACATCCGGTAAAATAGTCGTGCATAGGTACACGGTCAAATTGAACCTAAAAAATTCATAATCCTCTTCTTTAAAATCCCACTAGTTTATGTAGCATATAAAACCATTTTCGGTGTTTTAAACCCGACACTCAGGATTTTCTGAATGAATATCAAAATTCACAAATTTTGGAATAGTTGACCCAATTTCCAATCAGCACTCAAATTTCACAAATAACACTCGATTGCAGAAATTAACCACACCATTGCAATCAACACAAAATTCCGGTCACTGATATCCCGACCTAATTTCCGAAAAATATTTAATAATTAAATAATTACCGAAATTAATTAAATAAATGCATTAAATACTAAAAATGCTAACTTAGACTAAATAATTCTAATCTAACCACCTATTGAGCTAATTAAATTATTCTAAACATCCTAGCTATATAACAATACACTAATCTAATTAACTATAAATTTCTAACCACCTAATTAAATAATCTAACTAACCTAATTTAACAAACTAAACTAATAATTAAACTAATTACATTTAAATAAATCTAAACACCCCTTAAACATTATTAGCCTACTAAGAAGAGTTTAGTGTATAAACTCACCGGTTTATTGCAGAAACCGATTCACCACGATGACGGTGCAACGGGGCCAAAATCCGAATTTTCAGTGGGGTTGGCAGACACTCGGACAGGGCCTAAAAGGCCTTACAAGCCCACAGCAAAAGCTAGGCTTGATCTGGGCTTGGCTTGGCTGCGGTTGGGCTTGGCTTCACAGGCTTCAAGATTGGGCTGCTGAAATGAAATTGAAGACGGGCTTGAAACTTGGGCCGAACAATTGCAAGTTGGGCCGAATGCTGGCTTCTTGGGCTGATCCACGAAGAAGCTGGGCCCGTGAGATTTGCTGGGCTGATTGTGGGCTGAAGACTGCTGGACTGGGCTTGCCGGTGGAGGCGTGGAAGTGGACTTGCGTGAAGATGGGCTCGGTCCAGCTGGCGTGAGCGAAGGAAGACCGAAGCAGTTGGTCTTCGTTGAGGCAGCAACCCACGCGAAGAAGTAGAGAGCAGCTGGATGCGGTGGACGATGATGATGGGAGAGCTCGGTGGAAGGAAACAAACAGCAATGGAGCGGCAGAGTTTGGTCGTTGGCTTCGTGAGTGGGGCTGTCGCACGTGGAGATGGAGTAGGTCTGATGAGGGGAGTTGGATGGTGATTTTGGCTGCAGTGAGAAAGCCGTGGAGATGGGGACACGCTGGCGGAGCATGCAGGGTTCGGTCTTCGTGGCAGCTTGAAGACCGGTGGTGTTTCGGTCAACTTTGGGGCTTCGGTTTGGTGTTGTGTTGACTGGATGCGTGGCCGCACGGCATGGAAGAAGAGCAGCTTCGGACGTGCGGCGTTGCAGGCTTCAAAAGCTGGGGTGTGAACGGCAGTTGAACGGGGTTGTTTCGGTCGGCTGGTCCAAGCTCGAAGCAGAAAGAAGGATGAAGGGGCCACTGACGGTGGAAGAGGAAAGAAGGACCGTGCTTCGGTTTGCTCGAAGGAACAAAAGAAATGAAAGAGAAAGCAAGAGCAGCTCGTATACGGCAGAAGGTGATCCACGCATGAAGATGGACGGCAGCTGGATTTGCTTGCTCAAGAGGATTGGATCAAGGCCAAAGTCAAAGGATTTATCCCCTCCATTGAATGCCATGTCCCCTAATACTTTCTAGAATAATTTGAATCCATAAATAGCACAAATAGATGCAAAAAATACAGCCCTTAAACCATACTTCGAATTTCAATACTTTAGGATCAATTTCTTCACTCAACTTCCCAAATTGAGGTCCAATTTCGATGAAGAAAATGCCCATACCATGGGGGTGTTTGGTTGGGCATTACCAAGCCCAAAGCCCATTGGGAGAAATTTTGGGTGTTTAGCAAGGGCTTTTGAATGCCCATTTGCAAAATGTGGGCATTCTAAATGCTCAAAGCCCAATGCTGGGGTAGGGCAGCTTTGAGCATTTAGCATTCTCCCAATGCAAGCTCTACTGTTCACGAGTCATTCACCTTCTTCCCCATGACTTCTTCGAGTTCTCCGTTGCTGCCTTTGTTGTCAACGCCGCCTCCGCCTCCTTCATCAATGCCGCCCCTCTGCCTCCGCCTCCGTCATCAACGCCACCTCTGCCTCCATCATCGACGCCGCCTCCACCTCCACCTCCGCCGTCGACGCCTTCCCCTTCTACGACAGATCCATCCCCTTCGACGAGCGCAAGCAGCACCGCTTGACTTCTTTGGCTCGTGAGAACCAGGCCTCAAGCCGCCAGATCTGGCGGTCCGACGGCCAGATCTGGCCTTCCAACAGGCAAATTTGGCCTTCACCCCCCCTCGACCAACCCAACAGCCCTCCCACCCCACCGTTCTGGGACGCCCCCGACTTCGAGTTCTCCACCGGCCTCGCCGCCGCCTTCGCCTCCACTGTCGACGCCTTCCTCTTTTGTGGCAGATCCATCCCCTTCGACGAGCGTGAGCAACACCACGTCGACTCCCTGCTTCTGTGCTCCGACTTCGGCTCACACGAATCAGGCCGTCGAGAGGCCAGATCTGGCCGTCCAGCATCGCCAGCCGCCGGATTTAATTTTCAAATTAAAAATAAAATAAAAGCAAAAGCCATTTTGTAATAAGTTTTGCCAAACAGTATTTTTACACAAGTCACTTTCCAATGCGTAATTTGCCAAACGCCCGAGCATTCCCGAAAACCTCTTTACCCTAAAGATATTTGCATTTGGCCAAAGGCATTTCCTCAAAACCGAAGCAAACGGGCCCCATTTCTACAAGTCCTTGACACTCAAAGGCTTGGCTTGGAAGTTCAAATTTCCTTGAATTTGAACCCTCTAAATTTTCGCTATTTTTTTCTCAATGTCCAAATTGATTTTCCGTAAAAATCTCGGAATCTCCGAAAAAATTTTGGAGGATGAGTCAACATTCCTAAAATAGATCGTGACATGACAGAACTTTCAACTTCTGAAATCAGGTTCAAATTCGCGGTTAATTTCAATCCAATGCGATTTTAGTGTGACCTACTTTACCAGGTAGCTTTTAGGAATTTTTGGTGCAATTGACCTGTGATCGATTTATCTCGAGTCCTGGTGTACATTTTCGACACATTGACGATTCTCGATTGTCATAAAAATCTTAAGATTTCAAATATGGACACCGGATACAGAAATGACAGAAAAATTAGTCTAGTGCCATTCGATGAGAATTTTGCAATTAGGTGGAATCACTCATGTACTAATCACATATCTCCATCGAATCAACCCATCTCCGATTTTTTATCAATTTTTGTCGGTGCCGTAATGACTATTGTATATCAACACGGTCGAGCAGTTGATTCCTGGTCAAATTCTCAAGTCTATTGCGTTAAAATTCCTTAGTGGCTTTCTCAGATAGTCTAGTTATCTCGTGAGTGATCGACTTAGAAAATAGCACTATAGGTGCGTCAACGAAATGCCCGATTTATTTAACCAAAAACAAATTCTGAAAATTCACGTTGTCACAAAAACTCTTGATTTTCTTTACAATGCATTATCTCCTTATGAGTATAACTATGTATCTACATGTGAAACAACAAAAGAGATATGGGATAGACTCCATGCAACATTTCAAGGAACCAATATATTCAAGGAAACAAAGATAAATATGAATCCTTCAATATGAAACCAAATGAATTAGTTACACACATGTTCAACAGCTTCATTGACATCATCAATACTTTGTTCTAAGCTTAAATTGTTGTAGGCAATCCTCTACAAAATCTTTCATCAATTATTATATTATAAGTATGTAAGGTTTTGTCACCATCAAAGAGGGAAATGTTGAAAAAACCACATACTTTATTTTAAGTTGATAGAATTATTCATGGTTTTTATACATCTTGATAATTGCAGGAATTGTTTGTATTTAAGGTTGAAAAAGAACTTTGATATAATAAGTGAAAATATCCTAACTTACTTGAAGAATCTATGTGGAGCACTGTTGACACCTAAAATTTTAATTAGGTTTAATTAGGTCTTAATTTCTTTTAGATAACAAAAAAACAAATAAATAGCAAAAACAACAAAAAATAGTAAAAACAAAAGAAAAGAAAAGCAAAAGCCCCCCCCCCATTTTCTTCACGTGGGTTTTGTGCGGCTTGGCCCCACCCTCCTTCTTCCCTCTTCTTCTTCCTCGCTCCATCTTTCTCCGCCTCTGTAGTTCACGCGCGGTGGCCGGTGACGCGCGCGAAGGACGGCCTACGGCCGAAGGGAGTAGGCCGACGTCGGCCGGAGAGGATAAGATCAGGCGCCATTAATGCCGAGCAAGCTTCGCTGGAAAGCTCGATGGGACACCGGTTCGGCCGAGTGGAACCGGTGGGTAAGCCGGAGGCCGGCGACCGAACCCCTCCGTCGACCAGAGTTCCTTCGCCTATAAATAGGTGGCCGCAAGCATCGTCGGAGGGTGTGGTGAGCTTGGAGATCTTTCACTGAGAGACATCAGGGAAGATCGAAGGGCTAGCGCAAGAGAGAGCTCGAGCTGCGAGCTCAGCCCGCCCTCCACCGAGAGACTTCGGGGAAGGCCGGCGGCAAGCAGCTTCAAGAAGGTCAGATCCAGCCGGTGGAGGCTCGGATCTGGCCTGAGTGAGAGCAAATCGAGGCCGAGGAAGATCTGGCCGAGATCTGCACCTCAGATCTGGAATTTTTTAGCTGCTGTTGTTGCCGCCGGACGCCGTGCCGCCACCGTTTGCCTCGACCAAGTCCCGACGCCGCCTCGAAGGCTGGTTGTTGTGCCACCCCGCGAAGCCGTAGCCATCCCCGACGTCGCAGCACCAGATCTCTGCCAAAACCGAGAGACCGCCGTCGCTGCCCTGTCACCTCCACCGATTGTCGCCTCGTCGAGTCGTTGCTGCGAACAGGTAATAGTAGCCGCCAAGCTGTCGCTCCTTCGCCGTCGCACCCACCTCTCTCGAACCCCATCTACCGCCGAATCTCAGTTTCAGCAGGTTGGAGCCTTCCCCCCCGCGTATTCTGTCGTCGTGCCGTAGATCCCATCGTCGATCCAGTCAAGCGGCCGGCTGCAGGCTGCTATGTCACCGTCGCCGGACGCCGGGCTGCCGCTCGATTGCCCCCCCCCAAACCCTCCGATCAGCAGTGCAAGTAGACGGAAGGAGAGAGGGTCGCGAAACCGGGTTGAGCCCGGGTCGGGCGCGTGACCCGGTGCTCTAGGGTTTCGGCGGTGGGAGCCGGGTCGGATCCGGGTAGGGTTTCTAGGACCGGGTCGCGGCTTGTAATCCGGGTCGGCAGCTGAAGGATGGGTCGGGCGTGGGTTTGAACCGGGTAGGGTTCCGCCTGGGCCGGGTTGTGCGCGTGGGCCGGGTAGTCTTTGGGCCGAGTTTCTTTTAAAGGGTCAAAATGGGTTTGGGCTTTTACACTTAAAAGAAAAAAAAAAAGAGACAAAAAATCCGAGTCGGGCCCGCAACGTTCGGGTTACCGGCCCGGGTCGGACCCAACTCGGGGATCCGACCCGGTTCGTTTTTAATATTATTATAATATAAAATAATATTTTTTAAAAAAAATAATAATAAAAAATAAAATTTTTTTTTAATTTCCAGAAAATCAAAAAAAATTTAAAAATGTCGAAAAATATTTTATCGAGAAAAATAAAAAATAATTCATTTTCCAAAAATATTTTGAAAAATATTAAAAATATTTTATTTTCCAAAAAATGCCAAAAATCCGAAAAAAAGCCAAAAATCCAAGAAAAGCCAAAAAGACTTGTATTTTTCCAAAAAAAATACCAAAAACCCCAAAAAATCCCTTTTGTGTCCAAAAATTAGAAAATGACTCACAAAAAATGTTTTTCCTCCCAAAAATGCATGGAAAATCTCTCAAACATCCAAAAAGCCTTAGGGTTTAAACAAAATTAGGTACCGAAAGGGCATTAGTGATTAACTAGTGTAATCAAGTCCCCGATCCTAATTTCTCTGGTTGCGCAGGAGCGAGTATTTCTCCCGATACTTCGCTTGGGTTTCTAATCGACCCACTCCAAATCGATTAGTGGCGACTCCATTTTAAAAATTGATTTATAGGTTAAAAAACTCAAACTATTAAAGTCGTGAATTGGTGGACTTGGGAGAGTCCGGGCTTAATAAATTCAGCCGAGCCATTAGCCTCCTTAGGCGCTCGTACCCGATAGCGGGCGCCAAAAAAAAAAAAAAAAAAAGAGGTCGCGACAGCTTGGCGACTCCGCTGGGGAATTTGAGGACTTAGGCCTTTATGTCTTGTTTAATATCTTTACTGACTTAGGTTTTTATGCAGGTCAAAAGCTTAGAAATTTATTTTAATAGATTATATTGTGATTATAAATTGTTATGCATGCTTTACTGTTTTAAACACTACACATGGCACACACAACCCGGCCGCCGGACCTGGGCCGCCATAGGATTTCTAGGATGGTGTTAAGAAAGATACGACCTCGAACGCGAGACTGCGATGTAGAGGTCGCCTTTCTTTTCCCCGAATTTCTTAGCCGAGGTTAAGAGGGTATGCTGCTAACGCGAGACTGCGACGGGCGGATATCCTTTTAATCTCACCAATCCTTCTGAGTTAGAAATCGAGCCACACATCCCATCTGCATGTCTTTGTGCTTGCCATTTTATTTAAAAGCAAAGTAATTTCTTTATTTTTACTTAGTCTTTTCTGGCTCATGGCGAAATAGGGTCAGGTTGTGTATTTCCCTTCCTTATATGCGATGGGAAGATTTGATATCCAGTTCATTCCCACCCCAAAGGGAGAGCTTCTCAGATGGTGGAAGCAGTTAGATCAACTCGGCCAAGAGTACGTCAAATCAAGAATCGGTCATCTCCTCCCATTGCTCCAAATCAATATCCACTCTGGGGTCATGCAAGCACTACCACATTTCTGGTGCCCTGAAACATCTACCTTCATATTCGGCAAATTTGAACTAACTCCGACTTTAGAAGAGTACAGTCTCGCCATAGGAATGCCCCTGGGAAGTGAGCTTGTCAAGCCAATAGGCATTGACCTTGTGGTTAGTCTATCACGGTTTCTAAAAAATCATTCGGTAAGAGAAATTGTTCAAGCCAACAATAATGCTTTTCCGCTATCATCTTTAACTGAATGCTTTGAAAAACAGTCAATGACCCAAAAAGCCAAGATCTTCCTCTTAGCATTCTTTGGTTTTATTATCTTTCCCCATCGAAAGAATGCTATAGATCCTTCAATCACATGGGTGATAAATCAAGTCATTTTTGGAGCAGGATATGTGAATATGGTTTTAGCCGAAACGTTTTTATCCCTTAATCGTTTCAAGGACCAAAAAGAGAAAATCATGAGGGCCGCTCCAGAAATTTTACAAATGTGGTTCTTTTCCCATATCAAAAGATTTGGGCACCTCATGCAAATATTTGAAATCAACGAGTTTAAACACCCATTGCAAAAGTTTCAAATCTTGGAAAAATATTCTCCCAATGAAGAGTATTCTCGGTGGATTAACTTGCTAAAAAACCCGGTCCCTGAGACATTCCTATGGCGAGCTAAATGGTTCATTGCAGGAGAGGCGCGCTTTGCGCTTGATTATTACAACCCCATCCCGTTGCTGGGCCTCTCCGGAGCTACCTCATATTATCCATATAGGGTGGCTCGTCAGTACAGGGTCCTTCAAGAAGTCCCGCCACCGCTCAAATCAGGATTGTTCCGAATCTTTTTCACCCGTACGGACTACAACTACTTGGAGGAGATTCGCATAATTCAGAACGCATGGAGTAGATGTCACACTGAAAAGATCGTCGTGCCCAGAAGGTTAAAGGAACAAGAAAAAGTTCATCATGCATCAACATTCTACATCATCAACCATATAATTCCCAGGAGCTGCAACCAGTAATCCCTGATGTAGTTGATAAACTTACCCTGCAAGGGCGAATCGAATCTCTTGAAAAGAGCTTGGAGACCAGCAAGAGACACGTATCGAAGTTAGTACGAAGAAGCAAGCGGCTTCACAAGACTGGAGCTTCCCATCGCATATAAAATGGGCAGCGGGACTTTTGATGTGAATATTCCTAATGTTAATATCTAGGGCCGTTTTGACTTGTGTAAAAAGCCCTTTTTGGCATTGTATAAATCTCCTGCTAATAAATAAAAATGACGTGACCCTTGCCGTGGGCCAGTGTTCCATATGTTTCTTGGCTTACGTTCTCTCCATTTTCTTTATGCAGGTAATCACAATCATAGTCGTATTCGCCAAATCCAAAAGATAGAATGGCCGAGGAAAATGTACCAAGCCGTGTCGAGATTATGGAAAGTGAAATGAAGCAAGTCTTCAATGTGCTTCAGCAACTCTCGAAGCAGATAGATTCCATCCACGGCAAATTAGCTCCCGCCCCTGCCTCAATTGAAGTATTGTTACCGCAATCGTCTACTCGAGGTGATCAAGGAAGAGATACTGATGATAACATGCCCGAATTAGAAGATGATACGCACCAAATCGTAGTCGATTTGAGAAGCTTGAAGAGAGGCTAAAGCAATTGCAAGGCCTTCAGGATCCTACTCCAACAGACCTTTCCGTCTACTCTAAGGTCAAAATGCCGGAAAAATTCAAAATGCCCGAGTTCGAGAAGTACGATGGCACGACCTGCCCAAGAGCTCACTTGCAGATGTACTTGGTTCGAATGACCCAGTACGTTAATAATGAACCCTTAATGATCCAGTTGTTCCAGTCAAGCCTGATAGGTCCCGCCCTAAGGTGGTACATAAAAAAGAACATAAACCTCATCGAGACATGGAGTGAAGCAAGTGAAGCATTCCTCAAGCAGTACAAATTCATAATGGACATTACCCCTTCTCGTGAGGATCTTGATCGCACGGAGAAGAAAAAGCAAGAATCTTTCAAAGAATATGCTATTAGGTGGAGGAATCTCGCCGCCCAGATCAGTCCCGAGCCAACTAACTTTGAATTGAGAAAAATGTTCATTAAAACCCTCCCTTTTGAATACCACAATCGGATGGTGACTACAATCGCTGAATCATTCAATCAACTCATTCCAGTGGGAGAGCAGATTGAGACAGGTTTAAGGGACGGCTGGTTCACTGAGCCTGCACCTGTTAGCAGAAGGCTCAACATGAAAAAAGATAAAGAATCCTTGATTGATGTCAATGCCACGTACACTGCAAACACCGGTCATCTCCCGACTGTTCAGACAAACACAGGCCAGCAACAAACTAATAGCCGTCCACCCCAGCGCTACAACAACTGAAGACAATTCACGCCGCTTCCTGGATCCCCCTCCTAGGTTTTGGCAATCCTCCGAAACAAGAGCCTCCTTTCAACTGAGCCGAGACGACCCAATGCTGAAAACTTCTCCAGCTATGACCCGTCCAAAAAATGTGACTATCACATGGGAGAAGTAGGCCATTCAACTGATGAGTGTTTCGTCCTTAAGCATCGAATCCAGAACCTGCTAGATACCAAGGCTTTCTCATTCCAAACCGCGAAGCCGAATGTCCAAAGCAATCCGCTCCCTGATCATGCTGACAAAGTAAACATGATATTCAGTTTCGAAACCAATCAGATCAGAAATGTCAATGCACATATGGCTGACATCTATCGAGGGCTAGTAGAAACCGGGTATTATCCGGATGATGAAATACTACCCTTTACAATAATGGAGGAAAGGGTATTAAGAATGATAGAGGCCGGAATAATCGTGTACGCCAGCCACACCAGCATAGTTTCTACCATATCGCAAGTCCTCATCAACTGGGAGGAAGAATTTGCCGCGCTAAATGCGGAAAAGGAGAAGAATGACTCAACCTCACCTGAGAGCATCTTTGAAAGGAAGGAAGCCATTGTTCAAGCACCAACAGCAGAAACAGCTATAGTCATTGAGATTCCCCAACCTTACAAATACAAATACAACAATGCGGTACCATGGTCTTATGACCTTGATGTTGGTTTGGTCACGAGATCTGGGCGAACCTATGCTCAAGCAAATACTCAGCCTGCTAAGCCCGTCACTGACGAAGAAGCCAAGGAGTTTTTGGCCGTAGTTAAGGCCAGCGAATATAATGTGGTGGAACAGTTACGAAAATCACCGGCACAGATCTCTCTACTGGAATTACTCCAGACATCTGTCAAGCACCAAAAATCTCTCATGAAAGTATTAAGTGAAGTACATGTCCCTGAAACTATTGAGCATGACAAACTCGAGGAATTTGTCAGTACCATCCTTCTAAAGGATCAAATGGCGTTTTCTGATGAAGAGATTCCTGAGGAGGGTAGAGGACACACCAAGGGCCTTTACATATCAGTCAAGTGCAACGCATCTCACGTCGCTCGAGTGTTGATTGACAATGGATCTGCTCTTAACATATGTCCATTAGCGACACTCTGTCGCCTTAAAATAGAGAGATCATGGATCCAGGTACCCAAGACTTCTGTTCGAGCATTTGATGGAACAAAGAAGGAAACAGTGGGAGAGATCGAGCTCGATATTCAAATTGGCCCAACCGTATTCAAAATTTTGTTCCAGGTGATGGATATCCCCACTGCATTCAATTTCCTCTTGGGGCGCCCATGGATACACGTCGCAGGAGCAGTACCTTCAAGCCTCCACCAAAGTGTAAAGTTCGTGGTTGGAGGAAAACTTATCACGGTCAGAGGAGAAGAAGATCACTGCATCTACCACGAGACGGCCATTCCTTATGTTGAACCTAGTGACAAGAGTGAAGCTAGCTATCAATCGTTCGAGCTCGTGTCCACTATACACGAAACTCGAGGGACTTTGCCCCTCATCCCTGAGATATCAAGTGCTGCAATCATGATAGGAAAAATCATGGTAGGACACGGTTTCCTTCCAGGACAAGGGATTGGTAGGAGAGGCCAAGGCATTCGTCAGCCTATTGAAGCTCGGAGAAGACCCTATACTGTCGGTTTAGGATATTCCCCAGATAGAAAAGCAAAGAAAAAAACCGGCCTTGTATATCCCCGTCTCGAGGAAACTTTCCCGGGCCCAGCCAAGATGATGCATGAGGAAGAAGAAGTGGATACTCCAAAATGGTTCAACCCCGAAAGCGTGAAATTGCCCATAATCCAGGAAAACACAATTTGGCCCTCACTTGAGAAAGAAAGGCCAGATGATGTGACCTCCATGTTCGGGGACATTTTCATAGGCGCCATTGAGGAAGAGCAATTAGAAGAGACATGCGATAACTTCTCGTTCATCCAGCTTCGACACCAAGTTGAAGAATTACGTGAGACTGTACACCATTTGACAGAAAACTTCGCTCAAGCTACCCGTGCATTCCGTTCTCATCACAATGAGGAGCTGGTGGTAAATGAAGAAGACCCTATTGACACGACCTGGCGAGGGGCACGGCTACCCTTATCCCCAAGAAGCACTCGGCCATATTCGCCCCTTCCTAAATCAATGTCCATTATTTTCCCCATCCTCCTCGAGCAAGGGCTAATCGGCAGAGAACTGAACCATCCTACCCCTGAGTACTTCCTTGATTATGATCCATCCAAGCAATGTGATTACCATTCAGGGGAATTAGGACACTCGCTAGATGACTGCACCATCTTGAGAGACAAGGTTCAAGATCTTTTGGATGCTGGGGTATTCACGTTCCGCTCTCCATGGCTGTGTTTCGGCAATGATCACCTCCTCGTGGTACCTAGCACCCGTACCATGTTCCCTGAGCATGCTAAGGAGGCGCATAAAGGAGAGGCAATCATAGACACTTTGGGCCAACCAAGTGGTAAATTTGACTACTATGTCAATTATTCAATTCCCCAAAGTTTCTATGATCATCATCACAACATCGTCCCTGATGGATGGGGAGACGTGGATGATCTGAAATCCACAAAGTCGGGAGCATAAGGAGACGTGGCTGGCAACTGGTATGAAGACTTCTTCGTGGGCGCTATTAACGAAGGACCATCAGGGGAAATGGGTGCAGGCCCGCTCGAGTAGAATCCTTTTTTTAACTCCTCTGCATACTCCCCTACATGGGAGCCTGTACATATTTCTTAAAGTCTGGCTTGTTTTGTTTTCAACAACAGTTCCACTCAAGGAACTATTTTTTGAAACCACCCTGTAAATCCGTCTACTAATAAATAAAGTTGAAAACATTTTGAGGGCATGAGGAGACACACCAAACCGGCCCGTTGATGATAGCCAGCCGTCAAATGAAAGAAGAAATCTGAGGCCCGGGTCTCCTCATGTTTCCTTGTCTTTAAAAACAATTTATCACCTTTTCAAAAGAAAGAAGCATGCATGCTACTAACCTTATTTGTTCCCTTAGCCTATCTACTCTATGACACAGGAATAATATAACGGCAGGCGAGGGTATGGGAACGGTCCAAACCAGCACCGTATGTAGCCATGATAGTAATTCTGATGACTCAGATGATGATTTTGATGATTCCGGCGAAATTCAATGGAATTGGAAGCGTCACGAAGAAGCAAAGCCCCCTACTACTGAAGACACCATCATTGTCAATTTAGGCAACATAGAAGATCCAAGGGAGATAAAGATTGGCGCGAACCTTCCTGAAGGAGAAGCTGCAAGCTTAATTGCCCTCCTAAAGAGATATCAAGATGTATTCGCATGGTCTTATGCCGATATGCCAAGCCTTGATCCAATGATCGTGGAGCACAGCTTGCCAATCAACCCTGATGTGGCCCCTAAGAAGCAGCGGCTAAGAAGAGCTAAGCCTGAATTGTCAAAAAAGATTGAAGAAGAAGTAATGAAGCTCTTGGCGGTAGGCTTCCTCGAAGTCTCGCAATATCCTAGTTGGGTGGCAAACATTGTACCAGTAAAGAAGAAAGATGGTCGAATCCGGATTTGTGTCGACTACCGCGATTTGAACAAAGCAAGCCCAAAGGATGATTTCCCACTACCTCACATAGACGTTCTTGTGGATAGTACTGCTGGATTCAAACTTTTCTCTTTCATGGATGGGTTCTCAGGATACAACCAAATAAAAATGAAGGAGGAAGACAAGGAAAAGACGGCATTCATTACTCCATGGGGGACTTTTCACTATAAGGTCATGCCTTTTGGCCTGAAAAACGCTGGAGCAACTTACCAACGTGCCATGGTCACCCTTTTCCATGACATGATGCATAAAGAAATTGAAGTATATGTCGATGACATGATCGCCAAAACCAGACATGGAGAAAACCATGTGAAGACCTTGGAAAAATTATTCGATCGACTTCGCCAGTTCAAGTTGCGCTTGAACCCCGCAAAATGTGTGTTCGGGGCGACTTCTGGCAAACTACTTGGATTCATTGTGAGCTGTAAAGGGATAGAAGTGGACTCGTCAAAAACTAAAGCAATATTTGAGATGCCTCCTCCCTCGACTGTGAAAGAAGTCCGGAGCCTCCTGGGAAGATTAAATTACATTGCGCGATTCATTTCCCAGCTTTCTGAAACTGCAAAACCTTTCTTTAAACTTCTCAAGAAAGATGCACAAATCGAATGGGATGATGACTGCCGACTGGCATTTGAAAATTTAAAGCGGTACCTGATGAAACCCCCGGTTTTAGTACCCCCGACTCCAGGACACCCTTTGACCCTCTACCTTACCATCAACAGTGAATCCCTAGGTGCAATGTTGGCACAGAAAGGACCCCATGATGGGAAGGAGCGAGCTATTTACTATTTGAGTAAAAAATTCACCACATCAGAGCAAAACTACTCCAAATCAGAAAAGACCTGTGCTGCATTGGTATGGGTGTTGCACAGACTCCGGCAGTATACTTTGCATTACCAAATATTCCTTGTAACTGAGAGTGACCCAATCAAGTACTTGCCTGGTTGCCCGGCTTTGGTGGGAAAATTGGCCAAATGGCAAATCCTAATTTCAGAATTCGACATCCAGGTGATGTCGCAAAAATCAGTCAAAGGTCGGGTGATTGCTGATATGTTAGCAGATTGCCCTAAAGAAGTGCGCGATGATCATTCCCTAGATGACCAAATTTCAACAGTAGAAGAGGACACGTGGACTATGTTTTTTGATGGAGTTGTAAATTTGTCAGGTTCAGGCACTGGGGCGGTCTTGATATCCCCAAATGGGCAGCATTATCCTGTGGCTGCGAAATTGATGTTTCCATGCACCAACAATATAGCCGAATATGAAGCATGCATCCTCGGCCTACAAGTAGCTATTGGAATGGAAGTGTCAAAACTGAAAGTGTTCGGTGACTCCGCCTTAATTATCCTCCAGACTGTGGGCGAGTGGGAGACAAGAGACGCCAAACTAGTACCTTATCACGATTACTTGGAAGAATTGGTAGAAGAATTCCAGGACATCTCATTTGAATACCTACCTAGAATTCGTAACCAGTTTGCTGATGCGCTAGCAACACTATCATCCATGTTACAAGTAGCAAAGGGGTTAGAAGTAGAGCCCTTGAAAATTGAAGTCTTGACAAGACAGGCCCATTGCATGACTATAATTGAAGAACCCGACGGGAAACCCTGGTATTACGACATCATGAAATACATCCAGAAGCAGGAATTCCCTAAAGAAAGCACTCCCTCTGATCGAAAATACCTTATGAAAATGGCTTCGAGGTTTTTTGTCAGCGGTGAAAATTTGTACAAAAGATCATATAACTCAGTCTTGCTAAGGTGTGTGGATGCAAATGAAGCCACACAAATAATGCAAGAAATACATGGGGGAGTATGTGGCCCTCACATGAATGGACGTATGTTGGCCAAGAAAATAATGAGATTGGGTTATTACTGGTTCCCCTTAGAGAGCGATTGTGCTCACCATGTGCGAAGCTGTCATCGTTGTCAGATCTACGGGGACAAGATAAATGTCCCTCCAACTGAATTGCATCAGTTATTTGAGCCGTGGCCATTTTCAATGTGGGGCATTGATGTGATTGGCCCAATCAATCCAAAGGCATCAAATGGGCACCGGTTCATTTTGGTCGCAATCGACTACTTCTCAAAATGGATCGAGGCTGCATCCTATGCAAGCGTAACTGCACGAAACGTTATGAAATTCATCAGACGTGACATAATCGCCCGTTATGGCGTACCGGAAACTATCGTCACTGACAATGGGTCAAACCTAAACAACAAGTTGATTGATCAATTGTTTTATGAGTTCAAAATCCAACATCTGAACTCGTCCCCTTATCGTCCACAAATGAATGGAGCTGTGGAAGCCGCCAACAAGAACATCAAGAGAATCCTATCCAAGACAGCTGAAAACTACCGCGACTGGCATGAGAGGCTACCCTTCGCACTAACAGCGTATCGAACTTCGATTCGAACTTCCACTGGGGCAACGCCTTTTTCCTTGGTTTACGGCATGGAGGCGGTTTTGCCTGTAGAAGTAGAAATCCCTTCCTTGCGAATTTTATCTCAAGCAGGGTTGTCCAAGGAAGAATGGACACAACAAAGGCTTGAGCAACTGAATATGATCGACGAAAAACGACTGAAAGCCCTCTGTCATGGCCAGTGTTACCAGCAAAGGGTAGCTCGATCTTTCAACCAAAAGGTGCGACCCAAGCATTTCAAAGTAAATGAGCTAGTCTTGAGGAAGACGCTGCCAATCTTTCCAGAGCCCGGAGGCAAGTTCGCCCCTAATTACAAGGGTCCTTATGTAATAAAGAAGATACTCCCTGGAGGAGCCTTGATTCTGACTGAAATGGACGGGCGGGAATTCTCCAAACCAGTTAATTCTGATGCTGTAAAAAAGTATTACCCTTGAAAGATGTTTATTGTCTGGCATTGCCAAGCACTTCTCTACCAGAATGAAAATGCTTATGCACCTTTATATATGAGTGATGTATTTACACCATCATAAAAAATGTGTGTTTGACTCAATGGAGAAAAATGAATGGTGATGACCAGTCTTTAAGGAAGAGTCATAAATCAAGAAGCGAACTCGATGGCATAACTTGAGCAAATCGACATTACCCAGGCAGACGCGTAAGGGTAATCCCGGTCAATTTTGCCTAGCTCGATGTAAAGGATGCGTCATTCAGGAACCGATTCGGTTAAAAGAAGCCTTCTGTCCCAGTCAACAATCTTAGAATCTGGAAGCCTCACTTCTTGTTCCAGACACATACTCTTGCAAGAAGTAATTACTATTAGAAAACTGGAAGTTTTGATTGTCCATCTCAAATTCTATAAAATCTTGAGGTACATGACTTTGCCTGATCAAAGGCAGAAGGAAAAATTCCACAGAAGAAAAGCATTGAAATGTAAAAGAGGCCATCAGCAACTTTCCTAAGAACCAGCACAAATAAACTCTGGGGGAAAGGTAATTTGGCATCATTTCTAACACTCACTCTCTGAACTCATATTGACAGGAGGCATTGGAATTCAAGAGCCAGATCAAGTGGTTAAACAAGGCAAACCAAGTGATCCAAGCAAAGAAAAAGAAACAAAGATGCCCGATTAGATTCTCAACCCTGGCTGATCATTCATGTGTCACATTCCTAATCAATAGGGACAATCATCGACACCCCTTTGTGAATAACCCTTTTGATGTTCAAAGCTTAACAATACTATTCTGTTGACCTTTAAAGCTACCAAGAAGGTCTTTTTGAGCCAAAACCATTCACTTGTTTTGAAAAGTTCACTCTCCATCATATTCAAAATGTTGCATGTCATTTCCAGATGAATTCTGCATGATGATTTTGTCTGTCTAAATCACTAATTCCATCAAGGATTATTAGAATAGACAACTAAGTGAAGAATACAAGATTCATTGAGCATGCTGGATGAGGTGCGTCAGAATGATGAAAGGCAAGCCATATCCTACACACAGTCCCCCATCTATACACTTGTGAGATGAGTGCAGAAGATTCCATGGCCGCAGGGTAAAGAGTTCTCTCGCGAATGGTACGATAACCAAAATAGTGAGAGGCATTCCATCGCTCACCCCATTGAGCCCCATACATTGGTGAAGCTTCTCTCATACCCCCGTCAAGAACAACCCCTACACCGGGGCAGATTAGAAGCAAAGCAACATCACAAGGTGAGAAGAGGAATAGAAATTTTCTTGCTCGCACTTGCATCAATCTTCGGGTGTCTTTATTGCATATGAACACTCGCGTTAATTTAAGTGCCCTAGAGTCATGAAGAGCAATTCTTTCTTTACGCACTTGTATTCATTGTACAACCCAAGTGAGTCTGTAATTTTACCCTCACATTGAGACAAAACAGAAGTTACTGCCATTTAAGCAGCATAGCCCAGAGCGCCTACTGAAGATGAAGACTCAAGAGTCTAATAGCGGTGCTTCGATTGAACTTGTCTAGGCCAGTTCCTCCAACGACAAGAATGAAAAAACATGGGCATAAAAAAAAGCAGTGTACCTGGTAAAAGCAAGGTCAATGCCCATAAAAGAAGAACTGGAATAAAAATAGGGGCATGAAAAAAGCAGTGTGCCTGGTAAAAGCAAGGCCAATGCCCCCCAGTCAAAAATGCAGCCAAGAAAATGTTGCTGTTGTGGTCCATAGAACCTTCATTTGACAGTGAGAAGAAAGACTGGTGACAAATGCCAACGCAATCACCAGCTCTACATTTTTATACAAGAATCAAGCCTACGTTGCATCACATTGTAAAAGTCTCTTCAGACTAGGGGCACTTCAATTAACGTAGGATTTCATATGTCTATAAGCATCGCTCGAAGAAGTACGAGCAAGATTACTCTATCTCTTTTCGCAGGGTTCTTGACTTGTAAACCCTGAGATGATCGTGCAACATTTTCGTCCATCAGCTTCAACCTTGATGGTCCCCTTTGATGAGCCATTGACCAAGACTTCATCACAGTTTCAACAAAGACCTCTCACATTGGTAAAGTCGTACCGTTTGCGAGAATACTCAGACCCCTGCTGACATGATGACAGTGAGATAGTGTGGTCCTTATGAATCCTGCATCAATGGTCAGGATAGCCTTTTCCATGAGAGTGAGCGGAAAGTCCTTTCAGACTGAAAGTCCCTCACCTGGCATGCTCAAGACATCTACATTCTAAATGAAGGTTGTCTTTCAAAATCTTCCCCAGTGGAAATCAAAAGATGCAGAACTGACAAAATTATCATGCATGAATCTCATTTGAACTCATGAATTTACAGCATATACAATCATGTGCAAATAGTAGACATACTCTCAGAAATCAGAGATATTGCCAGGTAAGCATATCCCTGTCCCCATTTGTCTTAAAGTACCTATCACTGTCTAGGTACCCCCTTCTTGACACTCGACCTATTCGAGTTGTCCCTTGAATTTCAATGCTTACTGTTGTCTTAGCATCCCATTCTCTTGGAGTACCGGCCACCGTTCGGATACTCCCTTTTCCTGACACTCGACATATTCGAGTTGTCCTCAAAGTATTGATATTTGTGACTGACCAAGTATCCCTTTATTGTTAAATACCTACTGCTGTCTAGGTATCCCTGTTGTCTTTGAGTACCGGTCACCGTTCGGATACTCCCTTTTCCTGACACTCGACATGTTCAAGTTGTCCCCAGAGTATTGATACTTGTGACTAACCAAGTATCTCTTGGAATACCTACTGCTGTCTAGGTATCCCCATATCGTCAAGTACCCACCGTTGTCCAGGTACTTCCTTTTCATGACACTTAACCTGCCTGAGTTGTCCCCAAATAATATAGCAGCTGTTCAAGCATTCCATTGCTTTGCTTGGCACCGCCGCCCAAGTATGCTTCCTTACAATTGGACTAGCTGAGTGGTCCCAGGTCGTATCATTAAATACTTGTGTCCATCCAAGTATCCCAGTACTTTGTACACCTGTGGCTATCCAGGTGTTCCACCCCTTTTAAGTGCCTGCGGCAATCCAGGTAAGCCTCGTGCTACATTCAAATTCCCATTTACCAGGAGGTGAGAGACCTTCACGAATATCCCAGGTACGTCCTCGATATTCCCCTTTACCAGGAGATGAGAGACCTTCATGAATATGCGAGGCATGCCCTCGATATTCCCAATTAGCAGGAGGTGAGAAACCTTCACGAATATCCCAGGTACGTCCTCGATATTCCTAATTACCAGGAGGTGAGAGACCTTCATGAATATCCAAGGTACGTCCTCGATATTCCCTTTACCAGGAGGTGAGAGACCTTCACGAATATTCGGGGCACGTCCTCAATATTCCCATTTACCAGGAGGTGAGAGACATTCATGAATATGCGAGGCACATCCTCAATATTCCCAATTATCAGGAGGTGAGAGACCTTCATGAATATACGAGGTACGTCCTCGATATTCCCCTTTACCAAAGAGGTACCCCTTCGATACTGGTGATCATCCAGGTATCCCCAAATAGTTTGTACCTGTGATCGTCCAGGTACCCCTTCGATGCTTGTGATCATCCAGATATCTCCAAAGAGTTTGTACCTGTGATCGTCTAGGTACTCCTTCGATACTTGCAAACGTCCAGGTATCCTCCAAGAGTTCGCACTTGTGATCATCCAAGTACCCGTCCATTGCCTATGATCAGCCAAATACCCATTTCGACGCCTGCAAAGGCCCAAATATCCTTCATGTTAGTACTTGTGAATATCCAGGTACTCCTTGATATGCTTATGAATGTCCAGGTATCTTCTAGAATCAACGCCCTGAGAAAGGTCAGCGCATCCTCCCGAGAAAGGTCGGGTTCCAACTGGTGTCTTCGACAGAAGTCAGACACCCCACAAATCGATGCCCTGAGAAAGGTCAGCGCATCCTCCCGAGAAAGGTCGGGTTCCAACTGGTGTCTTTGACAGAAGTCAGACACCCCAACAAATCGATGCCCTGAGAAAGGTCAGCGCATCTCCCGAGAAAGGTCGGGTTCCAACTGGTGTCTTCGACAGAAGTCAGACACCCCACAAATCGATCCCCTGAGAAAGGTCGGCGCATCTCCCGAGAAAGGTCGAGTTCCAATCGGTGTCTTTGACAGAAGTCAGTCACCCCAACAAAACAGATGCCCTGAGAAAGGTCGGCGCATCTCCCGAGAAAGGTCGGGTACCAACTGGTGTCCTTGATACAAATCAGGCACCCACAAATGAGATGCTCTGAGAAAGGTCGGTGCATCTCCCGTCAAGGCGACCGAAGAAAGGTTCGGGTCCTAGACAAATCATGGATTGTTTTAACAGGCAACCGAAGAATGGTTCGGGTCCTAGAAGAGCAGTCTCCCGTCAAGGCGACCGAAGAAAGGTTCGGGTCCTAGACAAATCATGGATTCTTTTAAAGCAACCGAAGAATGGTTCGAGCCCTGGAAGAGCAATCTCCTCATATCACCAGGTAAAATGACGCCTTGATACTTACCAAAACTCGGGGTTCACACCCTATCTCACTCACTCCCGGTAAGTAACTATAGGTATCTTCTTATCTGTCTTAGTATATGCAATGTTATATTGCTCTCTTTCTGCATAGAACAATAGGTTCCAAATAAAATATAATCTACTACGCATGCATAGACAAAATTTAGGTATCAAGTTTGTCTTTGAATGCAACCTCTGCGAACTCACCTTCAAAGAGGGGCAGCTGTTGACACCTAAAATTTTAATTAGGTTTAATTAGGTCTTAATTTCTTTTAGATAACAAAAAAACAAATAAATAGCAAAAACAACAAAAAATAGTAAAAACAAAAGAAAAGAAAAGCAAAAGCCCCCCCATTTTCTTCACGTGGGTTTTGTGCGGCTTGGCCCCACCCTCCTTCTTCCCTCTTCTTCTTCCTCGCTCCATCTTTCTCCGCCTCTGTAGTTCACGCGCGGTGGCCGGCGACGCGCGCGAAGGACGGCCTACGGCCGAAGGGAGTAGGCCGACGTCGGCCGGAGAGGATAAGATCAGGCGCCATTAATGCCGAGCGAGCTTCGCTGGAAAGCTCGATGGGACACCGGTTCGGCCGAGTGGAATCGGTGGGTAAGCCGGAGGCCGGCGACCGAACCCCTCCGTCGACCGGAGTTCCTTCGCCTATAAATAGGTGGCCGCAAGCATCGTCGGAGGGTGTGGTGAGCTTGGAGATCTTTCACTGAGAGACATCAGGGAAGATCGAAGGGCTAGCGCAAGAGAGAGCTCGAGCTGCGAGCTCAGCCCGCCCTCCACCGAGAGACTTCGGGGAAGGCCGGCGGCAAGCAGCTTCGAGAAGGTCAGATCCGGCCGATGGAGGCTCGGATCTGGCCTGAGTGAGAGCAAATCGAGGCCGAGGAAGATCTGGCCGAGATCTGCGCCTCAGATCTGGAATTTTTTAGCTGTTGTTGTTGCCGCCGGACGCCGTGCCGCCACCGTTCGCCCCGACCAAGTCCCGACGCCGCCTCGAAGGCTGGTTGTTGTGCCACCCCGCGAAGCCGTAGCCATCCCCGACGTCGCAGCACCAGATCTCTGCCAAAACCGAGAGACCGCCGTCGCTGCCCTGTCACCTCCACCGATTGTCGCCTCGTCGAGTCGTTGCTGCGAACAGGTAATAGTAGCCGCCAAGCTGTCGCTCCTTCGCCGTCGCACCCACCTCTCTCGAACCCCATCTACCGCCGAATCTCAGTTTCAGCAGGTTGGAGCCTTCCCCCCCGCGTATTCTATCGCCGTGCCGTAGATCCCATCGTCGATCCAGTCAAGCGGCCGGCTGCAGGCTGCTATGTCGCCGTCGCCGGACGCCGGGCTGCCGCTCGATTGCCCCCCCCCCCCCAAACCCTCCGATCAGCAGTGCAAGTAGACGGAAGGAGAGAGGGTCGCGAAACCGGGTTGAGCCCGGGTCGGGCGCGTGACCCGGTGCTCTAGGGTTTCGGCGGTGGGAGCCGGGTCGTGAGGCCGGGTCGGATCCGGGTAGGGTTTCTAGGACCGGGTCGCGGCTTGTAATCCGGGTCGGCAGCTGAAGGACGGGTCGGGCGTGGGTTTGAACCGGGTAGGGTTCCGCCTGGGCCGGGTTGTGCGCGTGGGCCGGGTAGTCTTTGGGCCGAGTTTCTTTTAAAGGGTCAAAATGGGTTTGGGCTTTTACACTTAAAAGAAAAAAAAAAAAAAAAGAGACAAAAAATCCGAGTCGGGCCCACGTTGTGGGCCCGTCCGCATTCGGGTTACCGGCCCGGGTCGGACCCAACTCGGGGATCCGACCCGGTTCGTTTTTAATATTATTATAATATAAAATAATATTTTTTTAAAAAAATAATAATAAAAAATAAAAAATGTTTTAATTTCCAGAAAATCAAAAAATATTTAAAAATGTCGAAAAATATTTTATCGAGAAAAATCAAAAATAATTCATTTTCCAAAAATATTTTGAAAAATATTAAAAATATTTTATTTTCCAAAAAATGCCAAAAATCCGAAAAAAAAAAAGCCAAAAATCCAAGAAAAGCCAAAAAGACTTGTATTTTTCCAAAAAAAATACCAAAAACCCCAAAAAAATCCCTTTTGTGTCCAAAAAATTAGAAAATGACTCACAAAAAATGTTTTTCCTCCCAAAAATGCATGGAAAATCTCTCAAACATCCAAAAAGCCTTAGGGTTTAAATAAGATTAGGTACCGAAAGGGCATTAGTGATTAACTAGTGTAATCAAGTCCCCGATCCTAATTTCTCTGGTTGCGCAGGAGCGAGTATTTCTCCCGATACTTCGCTTGGGTTTCTAATCGACCCACTCCAAATCGATTAGTGGCGACTCCATTTTAAAAATTGATTTATAGGTTAAAAAACTCAAACTATTAAAGTCGTGAATTGGTGGACTTGGGAGAGTCCGGGCTTAATAAATTCAGCCGAGCCATTAGCCTCCTTAGGCGCTCGTACCCGATAGCGGGCGCCAAAAAAAAAAAAAAAAAAAAGAGGTCGCGACAAGCACATATGCCAAGGTGTTAAGTCTACATTATCTATATCACTATTGTATTGAAGTGTCTCAAGAACAATTGCATATATGCAGAAAGTTAAGTATATCTATCACGTGAATATAAGCAATATCCGATGTGAATATAAGCACTGTATGGATATATGGAGTGTACTAAAAATATCAAATTCCCAATTTTTTTAAATTTTTAGTAGTGTGTACGTTGGATATCACCAGCATACTAAAAAACTGGATATTAATGATGACTATGAATATGAGCAGAACACTTATACAATTTGTGGCGACAATACTTATCATGAAACTTCAAGATTATTATAATAACTTTTATTAATATATCATATATTACCGGTTACATAATGATAATTTTACGTAGTACAATTTTTTGAAAGTAACAATTACAATCCTCTATAAAAATATATAATAGAGTATTATGATGGCATTTTATACTTTTTACTAATAAAAACCACTGTCTTCCAAGATTTAGGCGAAAGAAAATTCATGTAACAGATACACAATTCATGTGAACTATGGGCATATGGTGGTGGCGGTGATCGTAGTAGAAATGGTAACATGGAGAAGCTACACACGATCTAGGGCATCAGGGTAGTGATCGCAACTTATGGCAAGGAGTCGTTGAGGTCAAGAAAGAGAAGCAATAGCAAGAGGGAAAAGTACCTAAAAAAAGTCACGAACTTATTATATTGATACCGATTTAGTTATAAACTTTTCAATTGAACCAATTTAATAATAAACATTTTTATGTTGGTACAAATTTTGTCAATTCAGCTAATTTAGTTTGAAAATCGCTAAAGTGGATGCCAATGATTTTACGTGGCATAATCCACACTGACAGGAATAAATTTTAAATATTTATTTTTGTTTTTTTTTCTCTCTCTTTTTTTTTAATAGTTTGAGTCAACAAGGTCGATAGTCAACCATTGCCAACCATAGGTGAGAGTCGATAACCCTTACCTAGTTTGGGGGAGGGCGTCGAGCCCTCGTAGCCCTCGCCCATAGCTAACGAGGGGTGGAGGCCCTCATCCAAACCTCACATGTGGGCAAGCAAACTTGTGGCTGGCAAGGGTTGGGTGGTGACCTACCTACCACACTTGGGGAAAGAAAAAAAAAGAAAAAAAGAAAAGAAAAAATGCAATAAAAATTCATAAAAATAAATAAATAAATTCAAAAAGGGCACGCTGGCATTGGTTATACCATGTTGGATGGCCAGCATTCGTATCAATAATTTCCCGCTTAAATTAGTTGAATGGACTAACTTAGTGTCATTGTGAAAAGTTTTAGGAATAAATCGATCCAATTAAATGTTTAGGATTGAATTAATAATAATGTAATAGATTAATGGTTTTTTTTTGGTACTTTTTTCATCGCAAGAAGATGGCGGTAGAGGATGGAAGAAGTACAAAATCATCGTGTGGACGTTGATGATGACAAAGGGTAAGTGCGGCTCGAAATTAGGATGGCGAGGGCTAGGGACAATCCATGGGCTATCGATGCCATCACCCTCCTGCGAGGCTGAGTATTCAATATATTTGTTTTCTAGTAATGTTTGCCGTGAAATATGTGTGCATATGTCACCCCTAGAGTGAGATCCTGTCGAAGTTTTTAACTCCTCTTCAAGTTAAAACAACACGTTGGCCACCCTATGGTGAGACAAACTTGGGACCTAAGGGAACCTAGGGTTACTCCTGGTCACTAAACAGCAAGAGGAACTCGCAAGACTAGAGGGAGAAGCCCACCATGTCGCACTCCCGACACAACCCCTGATCCGCTAGGGTCGCCACATATTACTTACCTTTCCTTTGTCCTAATAATATGTCGCTCTGATACCATTGATTATAGTGGGTCCATAAATCCTGGGGGATTTATATATATATTTTAAATCGGTCCCAGCGTAGTTCATATAACGAAAGCATATTCAATCTCTTTATCCCTTACTCCAACAAAATAATGCAATGCACACCAACTACACATCATATATAAGTTAGAGCCAAACCACTTTTATTTACATAACTAAGATGGACATCACGAGTCGGTACAACAAAAGGCCAAGGCTTTAACTAAGCTCGGTTATAACCCAAGAGTACCCGACCCTACATCATACATGTACAACAATCCATCATCCAGTGTCAGCCATCCAAAAAGTGTCATCCTCTACTAGTCACACACTCTAATCACACCCAGCCCGATGCATCAGCCGGTGGTGGTGGCAACACCTCATCATCATCCCATCACGTCGAACATGCATGGACATGAACTCCTGGACTACGGGGCCATCAGGTAAACTCACATCATACATAACCAAAACACGAACTCGGATAAACACCAAACCACGAACACCAACACAAAGGTGCCCCGAGCACTTGACCTCAACATCGGACGGTAAGCCATAAAATGTACCACGTGTGACAGGTGATAGAGGCATCTCTCAATCTGAAATGTTAGTCCCAAAAATTGGTGAATACAACCACTCATCAGTAAAGATCCATCGAACTACACAATGCAACAGGCAAGACAACCACAATTTCATGTGAAATGCACATATCATCCATGTGATCATGCTTGTATTTCCATGAGATTCATACATTAAGGCAATTTATGTTCCATGCCATATGCACATACATGGCATGTGCATGATCCATATCATCCATACAATTATATAATATATATATATATATATATATATATATATTCCCATGAGACCCATTCAATGCTTTCATGATCGCATTCTCAATGCCATATAGTATCAACTCAATTTCATAGGCAATCATATCCCATGCCATATGCACACACACATGCATGATTCAATTCCCCATTTTAGTTTTCAAAAGGATCTCATTTTTCTTCTAGCAACTAGTGTTTGCATCCCTCATATATTGCTCGCACCCAACCTGGCATCGCAAGGAACCTCCGACACACACCTCCGGGCATTCGACACCCGGAGTCCGGCATACACCTCCGGGCATCCCAACACTCCCGGGGCATCGTCAACTAAAGGGTCCGACGGTATCATCAACATCACAAGGTATATTCACATATATGTCTCACTTTCAACATAGCATTTGATGTAATAATGTCAAAGGTCTAAACCAGCTTCTTGATGTTACATGACATGCTAAATGTCACCACATATGCAGTACACATAACCACCCAAGATATCACATCTCATAGAGCAATTCATTTGTTCTTGAAATAAAACAGCTTTTCAAATAAAACAGAATGCACTCCTTTAATTAAAATTCTGGAAAAATTAGTAAACAATCTTAATAAATTCTGAAAATTTAACATGTTATAAAAGAGATCTATAGAAAAAGGTTTCATGCTGAACACCATGTCAAAAGAGCTTTATATGAGTCGCTACAGTCCATGAATCACAGCCTTAAAATTTCAGAACATCACCATTGCACAGTTTTATTCATAAATTCGGTATAAACCCTAAATAAACTCAGAAAATTCTCAAAATTTGTTATGTTATAGTCAAGACCTATAGGAACAATTTTAGTGAAGAAATTGAAGTCAGATTCGTTATAGATTGTGAGCTAAATTCACTGTAACTCCCCCTAACCCTTGGTAACGATTTCCAGATTTAACACTTTCAAAGAAAAATCATTTTACTGACCAATACTTGTCCGTTTCTTCTCGAATTTTAGTATCTTAGTCCTCAAGATGTCATCTGCAACTTTTATCAAGAACACAAAATCAAATTTCGACTGGATAATTTTATAAAATTCACGGAATCACAAAGAGTCGGACTGTCCTTACATGCAACAGCTTCATCGTTCTAGGAAGACTACCACCTTTCACTTGAATTTCAACATCCAACATCACAACTCAAGCATCTCCAACAATCATTACACTTCACACACAACCACAGCAAGCAAAATGTAGGCTAACGGACTTTACTTGCCTCAAGTTCACAAAAATGAGTAAGCAAACGGCGACTTGGGGCTTTGGCAAGCTCGATCGATGGCAGTGCTAGGCGACGTCGACGGCCGCAGCTGGCGCTTGGCGGAAGACAGCCTTTTTCTTCCCCTTCACAGCCCACACTCCCCTCCTTTCTCTCTCGCTCGTTCGCCCGAGCTCTCCCTCTCTCTCGGTTGCTGCCTCGTCCATTCCGCCCCTCTCTCCCTCTTTTTCTTCCTTTCACCCTCATGATTGAGGTTTTGCATGGCATTTGACACTCGACTTTATAGGGAGGACACTTGGCTTCTCCCATGGGACAAATGGAGAGGGTGGCGTGAGCTTCTCCATGCAGCTCTCCTTCCTTCGGTCGACAGCCCTATGGGCTTCATGGGCCAGGCTTAGCAGTTGGCCGAATGGTGGGGGAAATTGTGGGTTGTCTTGAGCTGATTGGGTCCTTGAATACTCAGCCCACAATTGTTCCTAATAATCCACCTTGATCCTTACTTATATAAATACCTAACTACAAATTCATATGGCCATAAAAACTTTGTAACATAGATCAATAAAAATTCAACTTATAAAGTTCATGGCCAAGAACAAAATTTCCTTATCAATTTATCCTTTAATACAATCCTTAATCATGCATGGACATAGGATGCATTCCCAATACAACAATAGTCCATTCAACGCTCGGCCTTGTTAAATTGTAATCCATTAGTCTAACGATCATAATATATTCCAATGGCGCTTCCATCACATATTCATGGGTTGCAGTGTATCTAGGGATCATCATGAAATTTTAGGATGCCACACACCATAGTGAATAGATGCAATTACGTTCTTCTTAAGGGTGTCTTTGAAACAAAACAGGAAAAAGAAAATTCCAACGTTTGCCTCGAGATTACGTTGGGAGTGTACTAGATCATCTTGATGAGTAGTCATCAACGAGTGCTTTCATGCGTTTTGCCGCGAGTGGCCGTTTGGTGCCGTGTGGTTGCGGTCAATCTCAAGGTTGTTGCCAATGTATCTCAAGTACTTGTCAATCTACCCGTGTCAACATTTAGTGTACTTGGGGCACTCCTCTTTGGGCACCTATGTCATCGCTATTTGGTCATTCATTGCTCCCAATTGGGCATGAGTTGTTGCCAATCCTGCATATGTCTCTACTCAGTTGTCATCTAACTTGGCTATGGTAGGCTTTAGAACACCATTGTAGCTCACTATAGTATCATGCCCTTTCATCCATATCTAGTTGCCGACTGTGTGGTAGCCAACTGTCTTTATTCACACATCACATGTGGATCAACGTATTTCTCATAGTTGGTGCAGTCGTGTGTGTTACTATTTATATAGTAAAATATAATGATACAACGATATATTATATGGTGTCCTTAGGCATCTCAATGCCATTATATCACATATAAGTATATTTCCAGGCTCAAAAAGTTTTTTTTTTTTTATATATTTGTAATGATATTATGAGAGCTTTAGGGTTCTCCCTAGTATGACCCATCGCTGTTGTAACATCTTGAAATTCAACCCCGTCGCTAATATATGAAATGGGTATTTCGTTGACACGCCTATAGTCATTTTTCTCTGAGTTGGCCACTCACAAATTAACTAATCTATTAGGTGAACCTGTTAAGGGATATAAACGCGGTAGATTTGAGAATTTGATTGGGAATCAATCGCTCAACCGTAATAATTGGCAAGGATCAATACGACACCATTATAATTGAATTGTGATTAGATATAGATCAATTCGATGGAATCACGTAATTGAATTGCGGGTGATTCCGTGTGATTACGAAATTCGTGTCGAACGGCATTAACCTGATTTTCTATCGAAATTATATTCGATAGACATAATTGAAACCTTGCGATTTTTATGACAACCGAGAGTCACCTACGAGTCGGAGATGCACAAACGTGGATAAAAATTATCGACCATAGGTCAAACACACTAAAATCCCTAAAAGCTACCCAGTAGATTAGGTTGTACTAAAATTGTGTTCAGTTGATTTTAATCACGAAATTGAATTTGGTTTCAAGAATTGGACGTTCAAGCATGTCACGATTTATTTTTAGGACATCGTCTCATCTTTCAGAGAAATTTCGTAGAGCTTGGAATTTTGCGGAAAAATCAAATTCGGAAAAAAGAAATGGAAGAATCGGATGGGCAGCTTCAATGCTTAATTTGGCCACCAAAAAGACTTTGTTTTGTGAAGAAATAAAGGAAAATGGGCATTGGAGGGGTGTTTGACAATTTGGGCTGAAGACTTTGAAGGCCAAACACTTGAGTGCTTGATATTTCATCAAGCTTCCCAATTGGCTAGCTTGTTGACTTGCATTCTCCTTTCTTTCCCTCTCTCCTCCCCTCTTATGCATGTAGCTTTCCCCCTAGCCGAACCCCCTACCGTTTCTTCTTCTTCTTCTTCTTATGTTCTTCCTTCTTCATTCTCTTCTTCACGTCCCTTTTTCTTCAAGCCTTTGTTGCCAGTCCAGCAGAGCTGCCCGTTCTAGCTTAGTTCACAGCCACCTTGTTGCCAGCACCACTACCGCACGTCCGCCTCAATCCAGCTCCGCCCAACTCGCCACCGGGTGTCGGTTTTTTGACGCCAAAAATAATTTATGTAATATATAAAATAGTGAGATTTTAAAATGGGAGCATACCACGTTTAATGGTTTGATTTAAAGACGTGACCACGTATGATTATTTTACTGGGAATACAAAGAAAATTGGCCAAGTTCATTATTTGAAATTGAGGTATTTGTTTGCAAAGTACAGTGTTCTTTGTTGAGTATGGACGTGCGTGTGATCACTATTGAAACCCGTCACCCAATGAGAGTCAAGGAGGTGATGCCTAATTAAGTTCAAATGCCTCACGTTAATGGATACTAGTCGCAGTGGAGATTATGCCAATGCTCCTTTATGGAATGCCGTCTAGATGTAGACGTTGCCATGCTCGCTGGAACGGGATGATGCCCAGTTATGCTGGATGACTGCCGACTATTGAGTTGACCATGGCTAATGGTTCATAATAACTAGGACATGTCTGAGTGGTTGAGATAGCTACATCTGATTATGGAGCAAAATTGTATGGCACGGAATGAGACGTGTCATGATGATTTTACCTTATAATCAAGACTCATATGAATATTTGATGGATGATAAGAGGTGTTCCAGTTATTAAATACACTAGTTGTATTGATATATGTGATGCACTAACATGTAGGGAAGTGCTGAGGCGAGATAAGTTTGTTTGTGACGCCTATTTAGGCTGCCTCTAGGTGAATTTGCGTCCTAATTGGGGTTTAGGATTTTGACTCACTGAGATTTATCTCACCTCGTCGTGGCTAAATATTTTCGGGTCTTTAGCATGGAGGATCATCTTGTTCTTTTTGGGGTACCGAAGGAGATAGACTATGAGCCCACCTACCTCTCTATTCCCAGGACCACCTAGACCCGTGAGCTAATGGTGACCACTATTTGGGTTGATGAGGGTCTCCGTCACTAGGTACCTCATCGCTTCAAAGCGTGGTTCATCAACTATCCTAACGGGGCTCGGAAGGGTCATTTGCAGGTTTTGACGAACCTACCGTCGAAATCAAGGATGGGGAGGTAGCTCCCCCCATGGACATCGACATCCCAGATAATGTCATGGAGGATCCAGAGCCCGAGGTGGAGCTACCTGGGGTGTAGGTTTTCTTGCGGTTTCTTTTGAATCAAACTTATGTATATAGACTGGTAAGACCAACATGATATGTATATAAAGTGTTGTCGTGACCTAAATTTTAGGTGCACCACCTAGAGTTTAAGTTAATGGATTACTAAGTCTTAAACTTAGCCCGGGCTCTCCAAAACCATACTAATTCGTGACTTAAGTTCAACTTTTTTCAAATGAATTTTATCTAGGAGTCGGTTTACAGTAGGTCGATTAGATACCTAAGTAAAATAACGGGAGAATTATTTTACTCCTACAAACCAGAGACTTAGAGTATGGGGACTTTGTTACACTAGACTTTTCTAATACTCTTTCGGTACTATTTCTTTTATTTTCAAAAATGTCTTTGCAGGCAGCTTGGATTTATTTTAACCTAAATCACTATCATACAAATGGGTGATCACACGGATGCTCAATCATTATTAAGCATTCAATAAATCAAACAAATTGCATCAAAAGAATTAAACACGCAAAGCAAGCAATTATTTTTTGGGTTTTCTTGAAATTAGAACTTTATCATAAAACATGCACTTTAACTATATGACCTAATTTTATTAACAAAAAAATTCTAATTAAATGAACCTATAATGCAAACTAATTATCATGCACCTAATATTTTTATATTTTTTTTTAAAAATCGTAATAATAAAAAAACTAATTAAATTATCTAAAATGAATAATTTTCTAAAATGTTTCAGGGGTTAATTTGACTTAAACTCTATCTTATCTTAGAAAACTTTTTTTTAAATGAGATTATTAAAATATGCAAATTTTATCTAAGACTCTATCTATCTATATATATATATATATATATATATATAAATTCAATTATAATCTATTCCAAAAATTATCTAAAAGTGCAATCCTAAAAAGATGCAATCCTAATTTACTAAACCAATGCATTTCGATGCAAGATATATATATATATATATATATATATATATATATATTGTGTTTTTCAAGACAAGCAGTTATCAGATAAACAATATATCTAAACTAATCAAGATATTCATCAAATGAAGGATTAAAAAATCGAAAAAATAATCCATGGTCTCACGAATTAAATTAACGATTATTTTAACCCTAAAGATCATAACATAAAGTTCAAAATAATTAAAAATTTGATTCGAAATCTTATGGATCAAATTAATAAATATAATTATTTAACAATTAAAATACTATCAAAATGCCCAAAAATTAATATAATTAAAAAAATGATCTGATGTCTTCCGAATGAAGTTAATAATTACAATAATTTCGGGCAAAAGTCTTGTGGTTAATGCCTACAAGATTCATGAAATGAATATTGACAGCCAATGTTGTAATTTAAATAACTAAACTTTAAAAAAAAAAAAAAAAAAAACTACCTAAGGGGACTCAAGAAGACAGCGACGTCAATGAGGTAAGCGTAGGCTGGACCAGCAGCGGGATGGGCAAGCAGGTCGTAGGCGGAGGCGCTACGAGCATCCGTGGATGGCGAGCAGAGCAGCGAGGAGTGTTGTAGGCGTCAGTTGAGATAGCTAGTATAAGCACCTAGAGGGGGGGTGAATGGGTGCACAAACAATTTCTCAAGATACAGAAGCGATTCTAGGCAAAAAGTAGAAAGGAAAATGTGATCAAAGTGAAGTAAAGGTTAGGGAAGAGAGAAATGAACACAAGATTTATAGTGGTTCGGCTTATTCCAAGCCTACGTCCACTCTTCCGCACTGACAGCCCACCAGCTGGATTTCACTATGAACAAAAGAGAAGTTACAGCACAGCTTTTCCTTGATTCCACAGTGTAGATGTTCTACCACACTTCCTCAAGGTTTCTCACGAATATAGACTCTCTTTTGTTTACACAATTTTGCTCAAAAAATGAATTGACTAAGAACAAGAGGCTTCAGACTTTGGAATTCTTCTAGCGTGCACTCCTCGAACAACTAGAACGTCTTCCTTATATACTCATTCATGCCATCATACCCGTTGGCACTTACCAAAGGAATTCCTCCAATCTACCCGTTGGACGGAATCAATTAGGAAGATCATTCGAGCTATTAAAGGAACATGTCGATAGCCCATCAATCATGTTCGCCCATACAATCAAGATCTCGGTTTCCATAAGTAGAACCTTCGAAGTATACTTTGCCAATCATCGGATCCTTAATCTTCGAATCAATTATGATCAAATAAAGAATTATGTTATGTCATATCCAGCCAAGAGATCTTCTCCAGTCGTTAAGGCAACATCTTTAATGAAACATCCAGTTCTAGATAGCCTTTCTTCAACGGATTAAAAACTATCAATGAGGATAGATTTTGAGTCTTGAGTCTGGCTGTCCGGAGGTCTTTAGACTGTAAATAGTAGAGTATGCAAGCCTTCAGACTAGACTGATGGAAACGTTTTGTCAACTTCAAAACACTTCAAGAGGATTTCTCCAACAATCTCCCCCTTTTTTATGGTGACAAAACTTTCCTGTAGATTTGGAAAACTTTGACCTGCAAAACATTTCTCAAACACATATGCATATCTTATAGAGATAAATGACTAAATGAATAACAGTGGAATCTGCACCCACAGAAAATAGGTTAGTCCAGTATGCAATAAAGCCATCCATAAAATATCAATAGTAGTTAATAATAAGCAGTCAAATCCAAATCCAAATTTAGTCCATATCCAGACACACATGACTCAAAAGTCAAATCAAAACAAACCACAAACTAAACAAGCAAAAAGTTCGACAAATTTAAGTTCAAAGCTTTTCAAGTCTCACAACTCTCCCCCTTTTTGTCAGCATAAAAAATATTGAGATGAAAATGAAGTCAAGAATTCTTGGGAACACGAACAAGCTGGAAATCTCCCATCAACTGAACAATGCTTTCCAGCCTTTTCAAGTCTTCCTTCAGCTGAGCAATATCCTCACCCTTAGCATTAGCCTGAATCTGAAGAGAAAGGGCTTGGATTTGATCATTTAAAGCACCCGAAGAGACTTGTCCTGCATTCTGCAAGTTCTGAACTTCACATCCCAATGCATATATTTGACCTTGCATCTCCAAGAGAATATCCATCACTCTGCGAAAGTCTGCTGAATTATCGGTCTGCGTACTGGCGTTGGCACGATATGATGGAGTAAATGCAGACGATGGTATATCAGCATAATCACGCAGATTTGGCGAAGAAACCTCATGACCTTCCTCAGGAAACTGAGAGGCATAAATATCCTCAGGATCTGCTGGGGATCGACTGACTCCCTCACTGGTTGCAGGATTTGAAGTCATTCTTCTTTTCTCTTGGTCTCCCCTTGTGTTCAAGCCTTCAGGTGGAGAGTGCTCCTCATGTTCTTCTTCTTCTTGATCTCTTTCTCTTCTTCTTCTTCTTCTTTTTCAACTCTCTCTTGCTCAACATCTCTTTCTTCTTCTTCTTCTTCTTCTTCTTCTTCTTTTTCCTCCGTTTCTTTTTCTTCTGCTTCTTTCTCTGCTCTTTCTTTTGTCTGTTGTTTTGACTCTTTTTTTGGAACGGATCGACTGAGATTCTTCAAAGCAGAAATAGTGATGTTTTCCTCATCATCTTCATCATCAACGAGGAGAGCTCTTCTTCTCTTGGATGGAGCATCCATGGGTTCCTTCCCTTTTCTTTTTCATGCAGAAGAGAATTGATGAGATTTGACCGGAGTCTTCTCCTTAAATTTCTCCAATGCCTTGCTTAGTTCCTTCAGACGCATCTTGGTTACTATTTTCAGTCCTACCACCATATGATCACACGATCGAGCACAAAGAATTTGCGGAGGCTGAATGTTCAGATGTCTGAATAACTTCGTCACAAGACTTGGATAAGGAAGTTGTCATATGTCCTTCATCACAGCTCTATACATGTGGAACATAACAATGTGAGGAAGAGAAAACCTTTTCCCAGTGATGATTGCATACATTAGCTTTGTCTCTGAACTTGAGACATCAGTCTTGGAAGTTGATTTCGGTCTAAGGCAATTGATTACAATTTTGTACAGCAAGATGTTAAATGCACTCATCCTTGAATATGAAATCTTTCCCTTTGTTCTCCTATCCTTAACAAGTTCCAGAGTAGTACAAGCAATAGAAACTTTGATCCATTGATATCTTCCTCTCTCAACTCCTAACACATCTTCCTGTTAGCTTTCTTCGAGTTTGTGTCATTTCCATATTTTAGGAACGCTATTAACCATTCCATGGCATGGGCAGTTCGTGAGGTATGTATGGGAAATGACTTTGTTAATGCCGTCATAACCGAAAATTTTCTTTCCCTTACTCATTTTAAAGAGAACAAAAACAAATCTTTTAATGCTCCTCTTGAACTCTTGCAAATTTGGTTTCTCTTTGACATTAAGGGATTTGGTAGCTTGATGACTATAAGCGGCATTTCTAACTCTAGCCACTCTATCTTGAAGTTTAGAGATAAGAAAATGTTTTCCCCTGATTATCATTATTCTTAGTGGTTAGTTTTCATGACCAACCCTAGACTTGAGGATTTCCAATGGCATGCCAAATGGTTCCGAGTTCAAGAAGCACGGTTCATGTGTGAGCTTATTAAACATATTCCTTTGCTGGGAATCACTAGAGTCATTGAAGATCATAATAGACTTCCTTGACGAATGCCAAGATCATGAAGACTCTGTCGTGCTGGTCAAGTCAATGTGGGATATGTGCCACCCCCGAAAGTTGATATGGCTTGGAGAATAGTTAGAGGGGCAAAAGAAGACCTACTATGCCTCGAAGGAGTACATCCATAGGCACAAGATTCCGGAAAGCCTCCGCCTGAAGATTCCTGAAGTGCCATTAAAGATCACCCACCAAGCCGAGATCAAGTGTCTCAAAAGGAAGCTTGAGGAAGTCGAGAAGCGTGCTTTGAAGTTAACCCGAGTTAGTGGGGCTGCCACAAGCGGAAGCTGTCAACATTAGTTAGATTGAGTCAGGTGCGATATGTGACGGGATCATACTTGCGTGCGTTGCAATATTAGAGAGTTTGTCTAGAGCCTCAATGTTGAAAATTGAGAGTTAGGAGAGTGTCTTTCCGTCTTCGAAGTAGCGTTGTTGTTTAGGAGTCATCTCTCATGTTTTTCTTGTATTATGTGGCAACTTGGCTTTTAATGAAACGAACAAATTAGGGTGATTAGATCTTTATCGTGGGTTGACCGCTTGATTATTACTCGTGCTTAAATATGCTTATCTACTCTTGCTCCAGGTACTAGCTGATCGATTGTCTTCTGTTGATCGTCGACACGGCCACACGGAGATCCCCAATTCGCATGCGCGCAAAAGTCAAAATGGAGAACGAGGACACCAACGTGTGCATGGCTAAGATGGAGGACCAGCAAACCCAACTCACTGCAATGATGCTTGAAATAAGTTAGAAGCTTAAGAAGCCCACTGCTGTAGTTGTCACTGAAACATCCACTCCTACGTTATCAAGACATGCTCCCCCATCGATGGGAGGCATGCACATTGCTGATCTCCTTGGGAAAGAAACTACGAGAGAGGCTCCTTCTATCACACCAATCATCGTCAATTTGGATCCTTCTCCGTAGGAAAATCCAACCCCGCTTAAGTAAAGAGAGTGAAAAATGGTTGACAAAGATGGAGGAGCGACTGTGTGCCTTGCAAGGTTACGAGCCGAAAAGAGTCAATAGGTTGTCTCCATACACCAAGATGAACTTCCCTGAGAATTTCCAAGAGCCTAAGTTCACAAAAATCCACCTTAGGTATTACGTGAGGAAAATGACTCGCTATGCTAACAATGAGTCTTTCCTCATACACACATTCCAAGATAGCGAGGAAGGTATCGCATTGACGTGGTTCATCATGCTACACATCGAAGAGTTCACTAGCTGGGACGACTTGGCCAATGAATTCTTGCAGCAATACAGGTTCAACACCGAGCTCGCCCCCACAAGAGAAGAGTTGACCCACGTAGAAAAGAAGAGGAATGAGTCGTTTAAGGCCTTCACGTGAAGATGGAGAACCATGACCTCACGGGTGAAGCCGGCCTTAAATGAGAGGAAAATGAAGCAGCTATTCCTTAAGACATTGTCATCTGAATACTTTCAAGGATTAGTGTACTCAGGATGCTAGACGTTTTCAAAACTAATAGATGTGGGTGAAAGAGTCGAATGGGCAATCATCGAGGAAAGGATATCTACCGGAAGCGTTAAGAAATTCCCAGCAATGAAAGATAAAGAAACTGCGATTGAAGTAGCATTGGTACAAGAGTTGTTTCTCTCTAAGCCACCTTTGACACTCGCGCATAAGCCTGTAATGGCCCAAGGGAGCTCATCCTGAGCATATGATAAGGGCAAGAGATTCATTCGAAGGCAATTTTCCCTGTTCCCACGCCCATTATCAAAGCTGTTGCCCATGGTCATCGAAAAGAGGATGGTTGCAAAGGAAGTACCTAGGGACGACCCCACGAAGTTCGTCGAGTTCGATGTGACTAAGACTGACAAGTACTACATGAGAGATAGGGGGCATGATGTGGATAATTGCTATGTGCTTAAATGCAAAGTCTAGCAACTGCTAGATGGGGGCATCTTGACTTTCATGGAAGTTTAGCCTAACGTGCAATAGAACCCCTTACCAAATCATACAGATGAGGTGAACTTAATTTTCGAGGAGTGTGACATATGCGTCATCTTGACGTGTGAGGAAGCTAAGTCCTCCGAAGTCGTAGCTGTCCCTCCAGAGTACAGTGGTTCTCATTCAGCTTAGTTTTCTATCTTATGTCAAATCCCTTGAGTGGGATCCTGTTGTTATTTCTTTCTTGATTATGTCGTTCGTAGCATGAACTGTGGTCAACCCCGATCTTGAGCCATTGGTCGAGGGTGGTGTGTTGTAATACGGCCTTATCTTTTCTCATTCGATAAAATAAACATATGTTTTATTAAGGACATGTGGAAGCATATCAAACTAGTCCTATGATGGTCGCTGAGGCCTAGGCCTTCACATGCTCCCAAGTTTAACTGTTTTGCAAGGACGAGGAAATCCAAGGATATGAGAATGAGTTCTTGAAATTTACAAAAAACACTTTAAAAAAACAAACAAAAAAACAAGAGAAAAAAAAAACAAAAACAATAAAGAACCTTTGGCACTTTCCTAGAGACAAAGTATGAAAATGAATAATTGAAAAAAAAATTACGAACTTTTTGAGCATCCATTTTATCTCAAAATTATTTTCTCATTTTGTGGCTTATTCATTTTGAACCAAATGTCTCTATGGAAATTGATCTACTCAAATGACCCAGCAGAATGAAATGGAGATGTTAGCCATGCCAAACAAAAAGTACTTGGGATGAAAAAAGGTAAGCCATTTCCAAACACGTCCTTCAAACACTTTTGAGAGTTGAGTAAAAAATGACATTCTCTTAGGATGAAAGATTCATTCACATTAAGTACAAAGATCAAAACGATAAAGGAGTTTCCTTCATCAATCCCAAGCACCATACTAATCTCTTGCTGGCCCTTTGGGCCAAATAAAGATAATCCTCCAAAGTACCCTTGTTGAGAACAACCCTATAGTGGGGCAGCATAAGAGGTTACAGTCATGTTGTACAGTGAAAGATTGAGAAATATTCTATTACTTTCACTTGCATCAATCTTCTAGTGATAGTTTCAAAGAAATTCTTATCAGAACTTGACTCATCCCAAGGTAAAGAAGAGTATTTCCTTCTCTACCCAAACACTAATACCCATTGCTTTAACTAATTTGGGCCTGATTGTTCATTTATGAGTCCCGAGCGATAATCATCTCCCTTTACTAGGGCAAGGCATAAAGACTGACCACATGCAATTGACATTTACAAGAAAATGTGAAAAGCATCTCGAAAGTCATAAGAGCTTCAAAAGTTCAAAAAAACAGTTCAACAAACTAGGAGGCATGAAAAAGCAGTGTGCTTGAAAAAACAAGGCCAATGCCCGTCAAGAAAAAGAGCTAAAAGGCTACATCTTATGTGAAGAAAAATTATCAAAGTCCAAGTGCCTATGTAAAAAAAAAAAAAAATCATCATCGCAAGTACAAAGGAAATTAGAAAAAGGGGCAAAGCTCTCATGCGGAAATGATTAGTCAAGGGACTTTCGAGATGTGCTGTGTTTCAAAAGCCGAATGATTTCGAAAGATCGAGTGACCTGGTCACGATGCCATGATGATCACCAACTCTTAAAAATCCTCTTGAAATTTTTAAGCCTTTCGAGCCTCTCCCGAGCCAGCATTACAACCCTCTTCCGAAGTCTCTTCTGATTAGGATGGTTTGAGTGAAAATGAGAATACCACAAAAAGCTATTGCTTGAAAGAGTGGAAGTAATTTTATCTTGTCTTATCTTCCAAGTTCTCAACTTGTAAACCTGATGAAAATGGCAGCAAATGTTCCTTTATTGGCCTCAAAGCAATAATTCCTTTGTGTAAACCCTAACCGAGCCTATATTGCAGTCCTTTCAAAAGATCTTTTTGATCAATCAAATTATACTCATCACGAATGTTTTTGAAAACCTTTGACACGAGTTATGTGAGATACCTTCAGCAATCAATTACTTCCCACGCGAATGGACGAGATCAAACAACTATTTTATTGAGAGTGTGTTGAAGCCCCCCTTTCTGATTAAGAAGCTTTAGTTTGGCATGCTTAATGAGCCTTTTTCACGAGTCGTAGCCATTTTGATAAGAACTTGACTTCTAGAGAATTTGATGATTAATGATATATCCACGAGCAAGATGACAATTTTGCGCCACATGATGTTGATTGACATCGAATGTTTTTCCAAAGCAGTCGGACTTAGCTTAATTAGCTTGTTCAATTAATGCTGCAATATTACCAATACGTCTCCTGATGACGTCTCTAATGACATTTGCTTAAATTGAGTTTGATAGAATTTCCTAGTAAAACCATGCAGTTTTCAAGGGATTAGTGGATGCTTCCCTAAAGACAACAAAGGTTCATAGGTTTTCCTCAAACCATGTATATTCAACCCCGGAGTCTCTTCTTCCTCTTTTTCTTATAACGTGGCATGCTTCTATAGCCCGAGGTCTCTTCTTTCTTCCTATGACGCAGTGTGCTTTTGTAGCCTGGGGTCTCTTTTTCTTCTTATGATGCGGCGTGCTTTTATAACCCGAGGTCTCTTCTTCTTCTTATGACACGGCGTGCTTATGTAGCCTAGGGTGTCTTCTTCTTCTTATAACGCGGCGTGCTTCTGTAGCCCGGGGTCTCTTCTTTCTTCTTATGACACAAAATGCTTCTGTAGCCTGGGGTCTCTTCTTCTTCTTATAACACGGTGTGCTTCTGTAACCCAGGGTCTCTTCTTCTTCTTATGACACGGCGTCCTTCTGTAGCCCCGGGACTCTTCTTCTTCTTATGACACAGAGAGCTTTGTAGCTCGGAGAGCTTTTGTAGCCTGGAGAGCTTTGTAGCTCGGAGTCTTTCCTATGACATGAAGAGCTTTGTAACCTGGAGTGCTTTTGTAGCCTGGAGAGCTTTGTAACCCATAGTGGTTTTGTAGCCCGAAGAGCTTTGTAACCCGAAGTCCTTCTTCTTATGACACAGAGAGCTTTGTCACCCAGAGTGCTTTTGTAGCCCGAAGTCCTTCTTCCTATGACATAGAAAGCTTTGTAACCCGGAAAGCTTTTGTAGCCTAGAGTGCTTTGTAGCTTGTAGTCCTTTTTCCTATGACACGGAGAGCTTTGTAGCTCGGAGTGCTTTGTAGTCCGAAGTCCTTCCTATGACATGAAAAGCTGTGTAGCCCAAAGAGCTTTTGTAGCTTGGAGTGCTTTGTAGCCCGAAGAGCTTTTGTAGCCCGAAGTGCTTTGTAGCCCGGAGTCCTTCTTCTTCTTCTTCTTCTTCTTCTTCTTCTTCTTCTTCTTCTTCTTATGACCCGGTGGGCGTTTGTAGCCCAGAGTCCTTCTTTCTCCTATTGAAAAGACGTGCTTTCATAGCTTTGAGTTTCCTTTTTTTGACCTAATGTATGCTTATACACCTAGGGTCTCTTTACCGTTGGAATAATTTATGTGTCTTATGTCTTTTATTGCAACCTCTTCGAGGCTACATTTAAAGAGGGGCAATTGTTAATACCTAATTTTTATTTGCAAGCACATAAAAAAATCTAATTAAAAAAATGATTTAAAAAAAAAAGAGGCCACTAGGCTCAAATCGAGCCGGATTCGGCCTTGGCCCAGCCCACCCCTCTTCCTCTTCTCTCCCCCTCGTGTGGATCTTTGGCCCAGCCCTACTCTTTTCCTTTTTCTTTTTCCCTCGCGCGGCCTAGCCTGAGTCTGTATCATCTCCCTCGGTCGTTGTCTGCACGGGAAACCTAGAAAGCCGAAAGCAGGGTTGCCAAGGCGACTACAGGGGGGCAAGATCATGTAGGGGCAGCACAATCCGCAAACAGGTAGGCTGGTAGAGGCCGGGGTTGGTCGAATGAAGCCATGCACGCAAGCCAAGCAAAGAAAAGCAAAAGAACAAAGGAAAGGAAAATGAGGGAGCGAAAAGAGAGAGTGAAAGAAAAAGGAAATAGGAGGAGGGAGGAGAACCGGTCATTGCTACCACCACTGACGCGTCTCGAGCCGCCTTTCTCGCTAGACTCAGGTTGGTATCTCGTCGAACATCTAGTGAGCAATTTTTGAGGTCGAGTTGGCCAAAGCCCGTTCCATCTGTATCGAGTGAGCTCCAGTCTCCGTAGGTTCCCCTTAAGTCTCCGTTTACTGTTAGTTGCTTGCTGGTCCCCGCCACTGCCGTCTTGGGTCTCGGTTGGATTTGAAACCTCATGATTCATGGGCGCGCACTACCTGCTCGACGAAATGCTGAGCCAAAGTTTTCCCTTATTCTCGCCATTTGGAGTCGCAGACCGCGTCTCTCTCCTTCCATCACTCTCTTTGTCTCTCTCTCTCTCCCTCTCTCTCATTTACTTGGTCTAGGTCACATTCCCTGGCACTGTGTCGTCGAGGCCGTAGGGGTCGGAGCCGCAAGTCCTCACACGCATTGCCGAAGCTTGCTCCCCAGACCCCTCTTTTTACCATCACCATTGAAGCCCTTTGCTCTCATGGGGGGAGTGAAGGCTGCTCCCCACCTCTCCACGTGCAACCGGAATGACACCATCATTCTTCGGCCGATGAATCGCCGGGACGGCGCTATCATGGCTCCTCTAGTTGCGATTATGCCGTCATTGACCAGAGGGGGCAGACCAAGCTGAGCCAAATCTTTCTGGCCCACCCATCTCTCTCTTTTCGCAGCCTACAGCCTAGATTTGGTCTGGGCTGTGGGCCTGCAAAATTCTTTTTTTTTTCGCAAGGGATCGAGCTTGCCGATTAAGGCCCAATCCTAGCTTGCCTAACCTACCCGGGCCAAACCCGGTCCAGCCGGACCCAACCGAGTCGAATCGGGTCAAACTTGACCCGACCTGGTCCAAGCAAAAAAAAAAATTAAAAACATCAAATTATTTATTTAAAAAATTAAAATTTTGAAAGAAATTAGTTAATTAATATATATTTTTAAAAAATTAATTAAAATTTATAAAAAAAATCAAAAAAATTTTGAAAATCCCAAAAAGTGTAATTAGACTTCTATTTGCTCGTATTTTTATTATATTGTACGTTTAATTTGCATATCTAATTATGTTAATTGCATGTGTTTAATTTTATTGTAATTAGGATTTTTTGGTAGCTATGATTGTTACTTCAATAATTGTGTACCCGTATGATCACATTCCCTGTTAGTAGATAGTTATAAAATCAATTCAAACTTTCTGCCAAAAGTCACTTTTGTTAAAATGAACACGATTAGGTACCGAAATGGCACTAATTGGTCAATTAATGTAATCAAGTCCCCGACCCTAGATTCTCTAGTTGCGTAGAAAGTGAGGTATGCTCTCATGCCTCACTTGGTTTCTAACCAACCCCAATAGGCTAGTGGTGATTCTTTTTGTGTAAATTCCTAAAATATATCACAATGTCACGCGGGGTATTGACTTAGGAGAGCCCGTGCCTAATGATGGGCCTTAGGCTCGTCCTTTAGGCAATACCCCTAAACCTATTCCCTCCTCCCGAGGGTAGGTTGCAACAAATATAAAAGAACACCGGGCTATGGAAGTATGTCGGGTCAATTAAAAGGGTCATCGGGCTATGAAAGCACGCTGTGTCAATGAAATGGACTCTCGGCTATGAAAACACGTCAGGAATATAAGGAACTTCGAGTTACGAAAACACGCTGAGTCGATGAAAATGACACTGGGCTATGGAAGCACGTCAAGTCAATGAAAAGGGCTTCGGGCTATGAAAGCATGCCGAATCTCAAGGCTTCAAGGAGCAACTTGAATGTCAAGTATTACTCATTCTTCAAGGAAATATTACCCGCTAGACATGATTAAAGCAAAAATTAATATGCATTCATCAAAAAACGTAGACAATTTGAGCTACTCTAGAATGCACATTTCAAAGTTCAGTGAGGTTTTCATCAATTCAATCAAGACTTATGCATAATGACTTTACTATATCTGCATCACCCAAATTTTCACCAGAGAGAATTGTCCTTCAAGACAACGTCATAGATTTCTTAAGAATACTAAATGAGAGACTTTCGATTAGAAAGAACTTTCGCTCACTCTCATTCAAAAGGGCTATTTTAGGAGAATCACTCCATCTCACCATATCGACAAGGGTCCGAGTATTCTCGTAAGCAGTACGACCTTACCAGTCATTAACATGGACCATAATGTGGGCTTGGTTAATGGCTTAACAATTGGACTATTTGAGTCAAGGTTATTGAAAGACCAACTCAACAATCATTTTCGGGTTTACAAGTCAAGAACCTTGCAAAATGAGAGAAATAATCTTGCACATACTTCTTCAAGTGATGCTTAAGACATGTGAACTCCTATGTTAATTCGAGTGCCCTAATCTAAAGAGACTTTGTAAGGGACGTAACATAAGCTGAGTTCATGGGTTAAGAAACGGACAAATCATTAGGCTCAAAATATATGTAAATGGTGAGAGTTGATAATCATTTTGGCATTGCCACTAGTTTTCTTTTTTATTATGGATTGTTATTATAAATGCACTATTGATCTTGACTCTTTGAGTACTGCTCCATTGGGATTCAATTTTTGCAATTAATAGTCATCTATCTTGACTCTTTTTTTTTTTTATCTATAGGCATCAGCCTCGCTTTTACCAGGCACACTGCTTTTTTCATGTCTCTAGTTTTCATGCACTTTTTCTTCACTTCTTTTCATGGGCATTGACCTTACTTTTACCAGGCACAATGCTTTTCCGTGCCCCTTAGTTCTATTTTGATTTCAATTCTTGCACACAATGCATGTGTCAAGCAATTACACTTTGAATGGCACTTGAACTTTCAATGGTCTTCATCTGCCTTTTGCCTTGCCCCAATGTGGGGGATGATCATCAACTAGGTTTGAAGAAATGAAATTGCAATTTCAAGTGGGCTATGCAAATGATATAACTATATAGGATAGAGAAAGAAATGCTCTTCGTCATCCTAATGCACTTAAATTATCACGTGAATTCAATATAATAACATGACTCGAAGATTGATGCAAGTGAGAGCAAGAAAATTTCAATTCATTTTCTTCACCTCATGATGCCATCTTATCTCCCAATTGCCTCGATGTGGGGTGATTCTTGACAGGAGTAATTTGAAAAGAATTTCCATAAGCAATGGGGCTCAAAGGGGTTAAGCAATAGATCGCCTATAGAGTTCATGATAGAGAAATAAACTGCCCATCATCATTTCGGTTGTCGTACCTTTTGCAAGAGAACTCTTTATCTTGTGGATATGAACAGTCCTACACTCATCTCACAAGTGTATGAGTAGGGCACTGTGCATAAGATAAGATTTGCCTTTCATCATCCTAACTTGTCTCATTTAGTAAGATCAATCCATCCCACATCATTCATCAAATTAGGCCATCTTAATGTTCTTTAATGAAATTGGTCGACCAAACATGTAAGAGTTATCATGCGAAATCATTTTTTAAAAGAGGCCAACAGCTTTAAGCATGAAAGATTGTCAAATTCAAAAAAATTTACCACACTAAAAAAATGGTTTTGAACATTCATGCGGAGAATTGTTCCACAATGGGATTGCCTCAGCAATGGATGTCATTGGATTGTCCTTATTAGTCAAGATTGAAAATATGCTTTTGCCCCTGCACAAGAGAATGTGCATGAATAGGATACTATGTAACATCAAAGTGAATTCAAATTGCACATTCATTTTGGCTCGGATCGAGATTTTATCTAAATCATGTCACTACAAGAATCTATAGTGCTCCAAATTCATCATCTGTTGAGTAACAGTTGAGCCAATTGATCTATCATTACAACCTGATGTGCCTTTTTCAAGAGAAGTACACTATTAATGTCATAAGTTGTGTATGGTGCTCATTTTAGTGCCAAAAGTTTTCGTCAAACCACTTAAGTGGCAAATCGGAGGAAAAACAATCACTTTGGTGCCACCAACAAGAAATTCCAGTCAAAATGATTACGTGACTTTTATATTTAAAAAAAAAAATCGATAAGGCCTTTAAACGACGTCGTTTTGCTATCCTAAGTGTATGGTCTCGAGAAAACAACGTCGCACAACTCTTTTTTTTTTTTTTGGGATTGACATTAGGGTTTTTTTGTCTGATCCTCGCCCAACGTCGACTGCTGTCGCTCAGTCGCCATCGCTCGACCGCCGTCGTAGTAGCAACATGTCCCAATCTCGGTAACATTTCACCAACTTCAACGTCCTCAAATTCTTCGAGTCAGGACCGCATCCAGCAGCTCCGAGTGGGCGTGGAGGTGAGCCTCTGGCGGCTCTGGCCTTCTATCGCGAGCTAGTGGCTGCACACGAGGGAGCACCGACCCGGGTCGCTAGAGTCTAGGTACTAGAAGACACAAGCCAGGCATTCGTCGGGGAGATCATAGATGGAGAGGGAGAGATCAGGGGCGACACACTTGTTGGCGGTCTCCCCGAGCACCAGCTAGATCACAGCCTTTGAATTAGCCGTCAAGTGGGCGTCGTCGAGGTCAAGGTCGGGGTTGGTGCTGCGGCCACCGAGCGTGGGGGCCATTAAGGATGGTAACTGGCGCATCGTCGTTGGCTTATATTCTCTCTCTCTCTCTCTCTCTCTCTCTCTCTCTCTCTCTCTCTCTCTCTCTCTCTCTCTCTCTCACAATTTGGAGATTTAGAGTTTTGAATTAGGGGAGAGACACCAAACTGCGTCATTTTGTTGTTTAAATGCTGACTGTACACTTCGGCGAGCCACACCAGCTTCAAAAATTAATAAAAAAGTGTCACGTTGGATTTTCGGCCAACCAAATTAGAGTTGGCACTAAAATGATCATTTTTCAAACTTTTTGACACTTAAGAGATTCGACAAAAACTTTTGGCACCAAAGCTAGCACCGTACACAACTTATGGCACTGATATTATACTTATCCCGCCTTTTTCAGATGCTTTCTCATTAGGCCTAGAAGGTAATACTCTAAAACATGAAGCAAATGAATCAGACAATTAAACGAGGCTAATAATGCATGCTTTTGGAAATGACTTCAAAAATGATTTTTTTTCCTTCTTTTTTTTGGGGGGGGGGGGAATTTTTGCATGAGGAAACATGAAGAAGCCTAGTCCTTAGAATTCTCCTTGGATGATATTTTCTTTTCATTGTTAGATATCGTCACCAGGCTAGTTTGGCATACCCAATCATGTCCTCAAAACAAAACTTGTAATTTTATTGATATTCATCAATCGAATTACATTTATTAAATGGTAAATGCAATGTTCAATCCCTAAACGGAAAGCGAAAAAGAAGAAATTGAAAACATTTCCTAGAAAGCAATAAAAATTCCCACGCAGGGGAATGTGCAAAAGCAATGAATGAGTTACTCTTATGGACCAAGGCCCATTTCTTCCGAGGATCCTTCATCAATGGCTCCTATGATGAGATTATCGAACAAGCTTGTAACTCCTTCTAGTGCATCATTAGGGTTCTCTATCTTCGAGGGTGTCGGATCATCTATACCACCCCCATCCATCTGTGACTATGTCACAAGGGTCGATGTAAAAGCTGGGAGAAGCTGAATACTTCACCAAATAGTCGAATCTGCCACTTGGCCGCCCCAAAATGTCCATCACTTCTGCTTCATCTTGCATTATTCTCGGAGGACTAGGAAATGTCTCACGAATATTTGGAGGTAACGAGTTTTGCCTCCCTCGCCCTTGCTCAAGTGGTAAGTTTTGCCTTTCTTATCTTTGTCCTCTAGAATTTTATTCACCTCTTCCATGGTGCCTTGATTCAGCAAAATGGGACCTCCGAAGGGCTTCAATGGGGTTTTGAATGCCTTGACCCCTTCTTCCAAGACTATATGACATCATTTGAAACCTCAAAAGTGGAAATGAATTGTACGATGGTTTTTCCATCGCATATTAGACTTGATTACAAAACCTTTTGTCATTGATTGACAAAATTGCAACAAAGTATGTAAAATTGCAAAGTGAAATTTCAAACAACTTACCTTCATCGGGAAGGGATGACAATCACATAAACACATGCAGGAAGTGTGAGGCTCGATTTCTATCTAGACGACTTAACAAAGTGGAGTTAAGAAGATGATCCGATCGTTACAGTCTCACATTTAACGTGTCAAGTTCACCTAACTCCGGCTCAGTCAAATAGAATGTCCTACAGTCACGCAGTCTTGTGGATATGGACAAACATAGTTGTCACCATGAAAAACTTTCGAGGATGAGAAGGTCAACCTCTACATACCAATCTTGCTTTTGAGGAAGTATCATTCTCAACACTATCCTAAGAATCCTATCACAGCCCAGGTCTAGTAGTAGGTTGTATATGCAATAGTGTAATCTAAAAACAATAAAATATACACAACAGTTTAAATGCAAGCAACACTTCTAATCAGAGAAAAATAAATCATTAATCCCAATGCCTCCCTACAAGACAAGGATTAGTAAAGACTACTTCCCCTTATACCTCCTATCTATAAGAACATTTAACACTTGATATTAGGGCCATACCCGATATCCTTGCTGCCAAACAAAAACATTTAAAGAAAAAATTGACCTAAGTCCACTAAGAATTTTAACACAAGTCCCCAATGGAGTCGCCAAGTTGTCGCGACCTAAATTTCGGGTGTACTACCTAGGGTTTGGCTAATGGACTACTAAGTCTTAAACTTAGCTCGGGCTCTCCCAAACCCATACTAATTTGCAACTTAAGTTCAAGTTTTTTTAAATAGATTTTATCTAGGAGTCGTCACTAATCAATTTACAATAAGTCGACTAGACACCTAAGTAAAATAACCGGAGAATTATTTTACTCCTACGAATGAGAGACTTTGGGTACGGATACTTGATTACACTAGACTTTTCTAATGCCCTTTTGGTACAATTGCTTTTTATTTTCAAAAACGTCTTTGCAGGTAACTTGGATTTATTTTAACCTAAATCACTATCATGCAAATTGGTGATTACACATTGCTCAATCATTATTAAACATTCAATAAATCAAACAAATTGCATCAAAAGAATTAAACACGCAAAGCAAGCAATTATTTTTTGGTTTTCTTGAAATTAGAACTTTATCATAAAACATACACTTTAACTACATGACCTAATTTTATTAACAAAAAAATTCTAATTAAATGAACCTATTATGAAAACTAATTATCATGCACCTAATATTTTTGTATTTAAAAAATCGTAATAATAAAAAATAATTAAATTGTCTACAATGAATAAATTTCTAAAATGTTTTAGGGGTTAATTTGACTTAAACCCTATCCTATCTTAGAAAACTATTTTTTTAAATGAGATTATTAAAATGTGGAAATTTTATCTAAGACTATATATATATATATATATATATATATATATATATATATTCAATCCTAGTCTATTCCAAAAATAATCTAAAAGTGCAATTCTAAAAAATACAATCCTAAAAAAATGCAATCCTAATTTATTAAACCAATGCATTCCGATGCAAGCTTTGATTTTTTTTTTTTTTTTGGTGTATTTCAAGACAAGCAATTATCAGATAAACAATTTATCTAAACTAATCAAGATATTCATCAAATGAAGGATTAAAACAATAAAAAAAAATAATCCATGGTCTCACAGATTAAATTAACGATTATTTTAATCCTAAAGATCACAACATAATGTTCAAAATAATTAAAAATTTTGATCCGAAGTCTTACGAATCAAATTAATAATTATAATGATTTAACAATTAAAATACTATCAAAACGCCCAAAAACTAATATAATTAAAAAAAATGATCCGACGTCTTACAAATCAAATTAATAATTACAATAATTTTGGGCAAAACCCTCGCTGTTAATGCCTACAAGATTCATGAAATGAATATTAACATCCAATGTTCTAATTTAAATAACTAAACTTTAAAAAAAAAAAAAAAAAAAAAAAAAAAAAAAAAAAAACCTACCTAAGGGGACTCAACATGACAGCGGCATCGACGGGGTAAGCGTAGGCTAGACCAACAGCGGGATGGGTGAGCAGGTCCCAGGCGGTGGCGCTGCGAGCATCGGCAAACAACAAGTGGAGTGACAAGGAGCGCTGTAGGCGTCGATGGGGCAACAGCGGTGTGCAGCTCGAGCTCGGAGCAGCGATAGAGCCTGTAGCAGAGGAGGGTCCGATGATGGTAGGTGGCGCGGGCGTTCAGGCAACAGCGAAGGTGAGCGAACAGCAAGTCGTTGGTCTCAGGTGCCGCAGGTGGAAGCGAGGCGGAGGTGCAGTCGCGGGTGAGGCGTGAGCAGCAGATCGTGGGTTGACAGGTGACCAACAACATCGGGCACTGGGTCACCGAAAAGAGGACGGTGGCAAGTGGACTGCTGCAAGGTGAGTTGCAGAAGGCAGAGGTACGATGGCTGCGGCAATTGCAGCGGCAAGACAGAGTGGCGTCAGGTGGAGGTGTAAGGGTGTCAGCTGGGTGTCGAGCGGCAAAGATAGGGACGATGACGCAACATTAGGCGTTGGGTCGCAATCGGAGCTCGGATGCAGGCGACGGCAGCGGTGCAGAGGCAGTGCTGCGAGTGCTCAAGCGAAGGTGGCATCAGTAGCAGGGCTTCGACACAACGACGGGCAGTGGCACAATAGTGGGCACGGACAAGTGAAGGACGTCGGCCACGACGAAGGCAAGCACACCAGGAAATCGTTGGGCATCGAGCACGGTCTCTAGACGTCGGGCATGGCGATGCTCGGAGATCACAGGTTCAATGATGCTGCAAGAGTCCAAGGAAGAAGACAATCTTCTTCTTTTAAAAGTTTTTTCTCTCTACTCAGTGGACTTTTCCTTTTGTTGCTGTTGCCTTCTTTATTTTCCTCTGTTGTTTGTCAGAGGGGAAAAGAAAAGACACTTCTTGGACGACAAAAGGGAGGGGGGCTTCCTCTCTTTTTTCTTTTACTTTTTTTCACTTTTCTTTCTTCTCTTCTCTCACGCTTGTGACACGGCCCACGAACAAAGCATGATCCAAGATCGTCCGTGATGGGCCGTGTCACACACAAGGGGTTGCCCTAGAGCAGCCCACGAACAACCCATGAGCAGAGCGAGCGGAAGGCCCATGCGTAGCCCATGAGCAACCCATGAACAATGTTCAAGCAGCCCGTGATGATTCAGTTGGATGCGTGTCAGACGGACCTACAACCCTGATCTTGCTTCTGACACACGCCTATGGTCTGCCCAAGATCTGACACGCGCGACCCATGGGCTTCCTAAGGGCCTGCCGTATGCAGACCATCGAGTAGCCTTCGTGTAGCCTATTGTATAGCTTGTAATGATGATACAGATTCAAAATGAACCGTTGGATCGGAGGGACGATCAACGGCTGAGATGAGACCCGCTCTTGTATAAATAGGAATCCCTCTCCCACTTTGTAATCAGTTCGTTCACAAGCAATATATACTCTCTTTACCCATTCGGTTCTTGTGTTCGAGCGAGTGTGTCTAAGGCTGACTTGGGATCACCGATCCTAAGGCCGCGCGGTGTTTGATCAACCGAAAAAGATCGACCCGTGACACTTGCATTTCTCTTCTTCACAAAAAAAATTTTACGAACTTTTTTCTCCCATTTTTTCGAATTCCTCGCCCCCTTTTTATATGCAACAAGATTGAGCCCACATGTGGAAGAAGCAAAACTTCCTTCTTCTTTTCGATTGCATCTCGCGCGGCCAAGGCATAATCTTCACAATTTTATTTCATTTTCTTTCCTTTGTTCACGCCCATCAACAATTGAAAGATCTTATATTTCTTTTATTATGTCGAAAATACGTATTACCCGAAGATTAACACCAAATATATATTTTACCTGAAATATTCCATCGAAACCTTCCAATTTTCAATGAAATATACATCTCCATATATATCGTTTGAGTATATAAAAAGATTTACCGAATATATCAAATTCACCTAAAATTATATGCTATGCAATTTTATTTTATTTTTGGGGTAAACATTAACCCATTTTTTATGAAAAAATTTAGGTGTCAACAAGTGTGGTTTATGAAAAAGGTGTTTGAATGTTTCAACTATTTCTGTATTTGTTGGTTGTCTAGGTGTTTATTTAATTCACTTTCGCATGTGCTTAGTTGAAAGATAAAAAGAAAAGGGTCGACGACACGTCCTGGGAACGTCGCATTTGTTACGACCGCCAAGGGGTGTATGCGTGCCCAGGGTTCAGGGTGTGACAACTGTTGTTGGGAGCATGCGGCAAAACTCCAATGGCCATCAACATATTCAATTGAATCAATCCTTATTCAAAAGCTTAAGGTAGTGAGTTATGAGTTAACTATCTCAACAAACTCCCCCTCACATGCAAGCTCGATGTGATGTTTGCTCCCCCTTAATTCAAGTATTATTTTGCATCAATATGTCTCAATTCGAATCTCCAATGCCCCACCTTCTTCCCTTATTTCTTTCACTAGACCCAACCGTGGAGGTTGCCATTGGAACCGCATTGCTACACCACAACATCCACCACCTAGAAACCATGTTGTTCACGAGATTTCTTCATTAAGGTACTTACCAAACACCGGAACAAATTGGGCGTCCACTAATCTACTATCCACTCTGATATCATTTCTTGGGAGTACACGATAAAAACTCATACTTTCAATGGGGGAAATCGCTAAGATTGAACCCAAGTTCAAGCTTCTCAACATTTTAAATTGGATCCACATTTACTTAAAAGTTTCAGCTAATAAGTTTTAGGTCAATTATTGATAAAATATGTCTTGAGTTTGAGTCTGTTAACAAAACTTGACTTGAGATAAATTGCAGGGAAGCCCGGCCGACTAAAATGGAAAGTCCTGTTGGACCTTGCTTCCAATTCTCACTCGGTGAACACCGATCCAACTTTGAATATCTTTGCCAGTGGGACACAAAGGATTTTTTGTATTCCTGCTTGATCGATATTTCCCGTTGGAGTCCACATTAGAAGAGGAAAGACAGATCGTGGACTTGGTTCACCGAATCCAATTAGGATTATATGGATTTTCTTTGTCCACGTTGAAGTTATTGATGATTTGATTTGTTGTTTAAGTAATTTACAAGATCGAGAGATTATTTCCTGAAAAATTATGAAGCTAACCATTTGGACAGAACATATTAAGTGATTTAAGTGTAGTCGTAATCTCTCTCCGACTCACTTTATAAGTCGCCATGGACATCGCTAAACAGCTTCTGTTAAACTAAGGACGAGCTTGGTTTCACGGGGACCGCGGACTCATGGTGAAGTGGGTGGACTTGAGAGAGACGAGGGTGAAGGAGATGAGGATCAAGAGGGTGAGGTGAACAGAGACAACGCCGTTGTGGCCATTGCAGCTGCTTCCCAGCCGTGGACGTCGCCAGTCACAGCTTCCAAGGATTGGTCGGAAATTAGAACCAAGAGGAGAATAGTGCAGGAGGGTCTGCGCTAGATTGGGTAAGGTTTGTTAATCGAGGGGACGGCGGAGTTGGGATCATGGTTGCGACGCTCCTTGCTGCGAAGTTCTCTTTATTGTTTTCCCTCTAGAGTGAAACATGAAAAGGGAAGGTGATGTGGTGCATCCATGGAAGTTGGGGAAATCATCAAAAGACCCCGCACTGGGACGGCATTTTCAAAGTACCCATATACATACATTTTTTTCTCAATTTCCCCCTTGAAAGCAACTGAAATCTCTTCCAAAGTGCCCAAAAATTGATTTGGCGCTTCGAAAGTGCATGAGTTTCACGGGCTCTGCACACACAACATTTTGCACTCGAATATGTTGGAACCCATTTGATAATTTATGAATGACTCAAAATCCATCTATATTTAATCCAAAATCAAAGTCGGAACCTGTTTCATGATTTGTGGATAACTTGGGCCGGACTTTTGCCACCACCTTCATGCACCCTATCTATAACCAAAACCCCAAGTTGCCTCATTAACTTGATAAGCCAATTCATGGGGTCACTCATTATTCAAAGGCAACAATTTAAGTAGAAATTTTTATTTTAAAATGGATCTTGGTTTGAGTTGGGTGTGAATTGCTTATTTTGCATTGTATATAAACGAATTAAACAAATCAATTCGGGTTAGATTATTTTTTATTTGACCCACCCATTTGATGGGCCTAAATTGCGGAAGATACACATCAATCTCCATTCATGGACTACTAATCTTGGTCCAGGCCATCTGATCCCAGGATATCAACTTGGATCAACATCAATTGATCCGACCAGACTTTTGTCCACAAGTCACTTCTAGTCTGTTAATGGTCAACACTTGATCAATCCACAAATATTGCCGACCGGTCTTTGATTGTTCTTGGATAATCTCAATCATCTCTGGTAGGCCTCAAGCATTCGTTTGTCCAAAGCTCACGATTGACCGAAGACGCATTAACCAAGTCTAGCGACGAAATGACAGAAGTAACTTGGGGAAATTTTGAACTAGTGTTGAAAGTTTAGAGGCATCCTGAATTTTTTTTTCCCCATTATTTCTTCCGCAAATACTTTAGATAAGACGAGAAATTCATCTATTTTGAATATATCTATTTCTTGATAAAAGTACGCTCGGCATTTTCCTCATTCGATGGAGAATTGGTAGTTGAACCCGATGGCTAGAGAATAGTGGCCCTGTCGTGCTGCTCTCTCCAAGTATGCCTGTGCCCTGCAGCTTCTGCCTTGATAGGGCGGTCCTCTAATAAAAAAAACATTATCTCATCACCCAGATATAGAAATAACTATCTAATTAGGGTGGAGCTCACCGTATAAATTTCGAGGTATTGAGGGGACCAATTGACAAAATAAAATCAGGATGTCTTGAAAAAAAAATTAAAAGAAATAGAAGTCGCCTGGTCATTTTCTATTGACAAATTTTCATTAAATTTTTTTATATTATTAAAAAAATGGAGAAAAATTAGCCTGTTGTTTCCATATATCCATCTCCCTCGTGAGTAGATGGGTGAGTTAGCTCTTCAAGTGTGGGCTATCCACTTTTGGGCTGCACCGGTGAGTCCTACATACTTAATATTTTCACAAGATTCTATAGTTTACGAATTTCGCTTATCTTTTTGGGGCTTGACTAGAACATTACCCTTAGGTAATTTCTATCTACATCACCCGTGCATTGCATGTAAATGGAGGGGTTTTTTTTATATTTTCTTGTTGTGACCAGAAAATTGTTGAGTTGAAGTGAGTATATGGCATGTCTTCAAGATTTGTTATACCGCTTCGTATACATAAAGTTGAAACTATAGAAGTTTAATATGATTGAGACATACGTCTAACTGGAGAAAGGGAAATTATAAATCGCATAACTAACATTCTAAAAGGAAGACAATTTTTTATTTATTTATAAATACTATGAAAAATGTGAAGAAATGTGGGTTCGATTCAAAGAGATGTGTCTTCTCATGCAAACATGGGAAGAGTAAGAAACAATGTCCTATTTAAAAGAAAAAAAAAAAAAAGAGAAATTGTCATCTAGACTACTAAAATGTGAGCCGGCAAAACTCCAAACCTCTTTGTCTTAATTATGGAAATTTTCAATAAAATTGTTAGTGCAAAAGTTGCTGCATCTTCATTCAAAAATCACCGACTGCAAAATGCAAAGGATTACTCACTTATGCTTGACAGATGACTCATTCTTATTTGCTAATGGAGATGCAGACTTCGTTCTTTGCCTTGTAGATGCCCTTAAAGAATTCACTGCTCTTACAGAACAATGGTTTAATCTTAACAAATGCCAAATCTTTTTCTCCGGGTTGAACAAGGATGGAAGCTTTTTATACTAGACCACACACCTTTTTCCACGGGTATCCTCCCTAGATAGGTGTTCCCCTTGTTACTAGAAAACTCACTCACAAAAAATGCAAGAGTCTTTACTAACAAGATCTTTAAGAAAATTGAAAGTCGGGGCATGAAGCATATTAGTTATGAAGGACATCTACAACTAAGTAATTCAGTCCTTATCTCCATTTGCTCCTATTGGATGCAAATATTCTTACTTCCCAAGCAAACTATATACAAGATTGAGAAGAGGATTTGACATTTTTTTTTATGGTTTGGTTCCATAGCAAATCAAGGATTGCACAAGGTTGCATGGCAAGTAGTTTGCTCACCTAAGAGGGAAGGAGGATTAGGATTAATTGATTTGAACTTATGGAACAAATTTTGTTAGGACTCACATTGTGGAAACCTTATTAACCATCCATCTTTTTCCCTTTGGAGCATTTGGATTAACAACACAAAATACAAAGGTACCCCAATTATGCAACTTGACATTAGGGGTAGTATGGCCTGGAGTTGGCGATATCTCCTCAAATTACGACATGTTCTAATCTTAGTTATATCTAGCTTATGGTATTGTTGCCGTAATATATATGATGAATTCAGATGTGAGGGTCCAATTTTGAAATGGCACAACCTAATTTGGAGCAGTGGCATTAGCAAGCATAATTTTATTGGCTAGCTAGTTTGTAGAAATAGACTACCTATAGCAGAGACCGTAACACGATAGGTAACTTCAGTTGATATCCATTATAACTTCTTCAAAGCTGGTATTGAATACAGCAAATTACTGTTCCAATGTCAATGGATAGGTAGCATTTGGCATAATATTCTGCGCAACATGGGATCAAGCCTTCTTTAGGAGAATGGAATGAGGAGCTTCAATAGATGATTATGGCAACAAAGGGCAAAAATTTGGTAGGAAACTCCTCAAGGTATCTTTCCTAGTAATCATATATTACATTTGGATGGAGCACAAACATAGACCGTTTCAAAATATGTCAACGCACATTCATATCATTTTGGCCAAGGTGCATAAAAATGTAATAGGTAGAGCTTCACATTGCCAAAAAATTAGACTTTCATAGACAAATATTGTATTGGCTACTATGTAGAGACTTCCTACCTCCAACCTTTTGAATTATTAGCTCTATTTGTAATGTTGGAGATGCCCTTAAGCTGAAGTACTTCATCTGCTTTATAATACTTACATTGCCAGCCAATATATATATATATATACTGCAAAATGTGAAGAGAAGCATACGATCAAATGTAATACTTCAAAAAGATTTATGTGTTCCATCAAAATACTAAAAGTTATTTATTCATAGTACTAAAATTGAATATCATGTTTCGAAGATATATCCCTTAACACGCAATAATAAAGCAAACAATGCTTTCGTCCCAGATTGGAGGAAGAAGACGAATGTGAGTAACAAAACGGATGCATCGTTTTAGGAATAAAAAATGTCATTGAATTTCCATTAAAAATAGGAAAATGGATATTTTTTTGAATGTACTTTTTCGAATGAAAGTTGTTAAGGCGAATATGGAAGAAAGTACTAGTTATTTCCACCATCTAGAACAAATGTACTATTTCAATGATGTGATAATAGATGTTAACGATATAAGATTTTACAATTACTTGAAAATAAAAATAAATATATATAGGAAGTTTTTGTACTTTTAATGGTAATCTAGACATTGATGGAGTAAAAAGTACCCAGATGATTAAAGAGATGTTACATTTTTGCCTATGAGCACAACTTGTAAAATTAATCATAAGAATACATTAACGTATTACTTTTCCACATGAGAACGCAAAAAGCCAAAAAAGAAAAAAGGGGCTGAAATCACGATTTTAATTAAAGAAAAATGTCCTTAAAATCTATCCAAAATGATCAAATTCATTGCAGAAAGAAGTTCAATAAGGTTAATTGTAAAAGTTTGGTAGATAAATCTTTTACCATTTCATGTTTCATCAGAAGGATGACGAAAAAATAAACCAACTGTTATAACAATGAGTGGTGAATGGTCAAGGATATCGACTGCAAAAACAATCAATTCAATTTTAGAATAACAATAAAAGAATTTATAAAGGACTATCGATGTTCATAAAAATTTAATGAAACTTTCGCAATTTCTTGAGAAAGTGTCTTCAAGAATAAGTACCAGTATAGAATCAACAACTATATCAACAACATATTTTGCAATAATTACTGACTGCATCTTTGTAATGTAAGTAACAAATTCATCCCAAAATAAATACAGTCGAGGTTCCTTGTTTGCTTGAGAGGGATCAATTGATCCCACACAAACAATTTTTCTTTTTGCAATTATTTAGTCTTAAATGTTTGTGATTTATTATTATTATTTTTTTGTCAGTCCTACTCTATTCCTACTCTACACTCACTCTCAGACTTTTACCCTGCCTCTTGCAGGGCATGGGAGTCGAAACCCACTCCTGAAACTTACGCGTCCCCACCCCATCCCCCCTGAGAAGGTGGGGATTTGAACCCCCCACCTCCCCCTTCCAGGTTGGAAGGGTGGCCACTGGGGCGAATCCCAGTGGTTGTGATTTATTAATTTGACCCCCACTAAATTTTGACTTGTAAACCCACTAAATATATTTCACTCGATTTGATTAAAAAAAATACATACCACTTTTGAAAAGAATTATAATGGAACATAACACGTTACATCATTAAGTACAATATGTGAGTTTTAACAATTCTCGCTTTTTACACTTTAACCTAGCTGCTTAGCCTTCCTCAGATGGAAGGATTCGAACTTCTGAATAGTGGATTATCTAGTTAAATTTAAAATGTTGTTCGATTATACCTCGCCTTTGTGGACCTAGAACTCACCAAAAACTAACTGAAAAATACCCGGAGAATTTTTTAAGCAATCAAATAAGCGTATTGGATGGTGAGTGTAGGTTCATGCGTGGAGATAGAAATGTTCAATATTATAAATAATGAAGTCATAAAAGCAACACCTATCGTGCAGTGCAGTTGCAAGGTGGGGCTAAATGCTAGGATTGTGAAATAGCAAGAATATTATGCTTGAGCTTCACGCTTTGGCATGTAACAGCAAAAAAGGCAAACGTTTGTCGATCCGCATGCATTCTGCAGAATCTTGTTTTCCTATTTCGCTCCTAAAGTAAGTTGAACTCTCTCTCTCCCTTCCTCCCCTCCCCCCCCCCCCCCCCCCCCCCCCTCCTCGTGTGTGTGTGTGTGTGTGTGACCACATACATCACATGCAAAGCCCTCTAAGAGAAAACCTTATATTCGACCTATTATACAAGATTGTGTAGTAACCAAAGGTAGGGAGTGTAATGATGCCAAGTTGAGTTAAGCTTTGAAGATACTTATGAGCTGAACTTGACTTAGAAACTCCATGCTCACCGTGTGAATCTAGCTTGATGGTTAAAAAGCATAATATGCGTGAGTAGGTTAGGCTTGATTCATGTTCAGATATATTTCAGCAAACTATTAGATATATATAATGCTATGCTTAGGTCAATCATCTAGGGTTTGGCTCGCATCTTTTATGAGTGAATTTGGATTTGTTTACCTGGATGGATTTCCTCATCACAAGAGAAAAACCACGAAACATTGATACAAGCTCGAACAAAATATAGATGAGAGTAAACTTGACTAGTCGTCCACATTAAAGTTGGATGCCGCTCTTTCTCCAATTCAAATAATAACATCAAAAACTAGATATCAATTAAATTGAAGAAGACTCAATTTCAAGTTCATCCTTGAGCATTCTTTTTTGCCTCATAATCGAGTGCTCTGATTCACACTCGCAGTGCAGCATAGTCCTTCTAACGACATATTACTTACTTCCTCAAAACCTCTCAACCCACCGCGGCATTGTGGACGTAGTAGAAAAGCATATCATATTCCACTCTAAGAAAGGACTATATAAAAGACCAACGTTAAAGCGCTCTAATCAGGTTTGCAAGTCCCTCGTTTCTAACTCTTTTGGCTGAGTTCTTGAATAGCTTCTCGATCTATTCAAACTCCATTTAGTCTTGTATTTGAAGGGAGTGAATAAAGAATTAGATGGCAAGTAGAGTTCTAAGGGCTTTCTTGTTCACGTCCTCACAGTAAGTTCCCTCATAACCCCATAAAAGGGCGAGGTTCGTACTTTTCTCTTCAACAGAACTGGAGTGGATTGATCACAGCAGTTTGTTGACAGTATTACACTTACAAAATTGGGAGACAACATATATTTTGCAAACAAAGAAGCATGTTTGCAAATAAGAAATGAATTAACAAGATGACCTATGTTTTTGTTTTCTGTGACACAAAACCCTTATGTGGGCAGCCTTATAAACCATCGTCATTCTTAATCGCTTAAAACTTTTTGGAAAAATAGTTATGTTTTCTTGTCATGAAGATCTTCTTAGTATCTTAAATCATTAGCACAATTCTTCACAGAGTATTGATGTAGGAAAACCAATTAGAACACTCACAAACGGCATAAACACAATTCTTTCCAGACTTCGAAAGAGTTGTTTCCAATGTGATTTAGTCGGAATGTGGTCCGCTCATTTAGTTGGGCTCCGAATCCTTTTCCTTCCTTGGATTCTCCTTTCACTCCTCCATGAGTTTTTCTTGTTTTATAATTATGATTATGTAATCATACATATTTTCTCACCCGGAACTATCAATGCAAGTTCCCATAGGTCGAGCTCTGATCATCCTATTAGACTTTCATCTAACCCTCGCAATGCCCATTTTCTCTATCTTGTTTTCTCTGATACAGATAATCCTATTTTAGAACAAAATGACTAATTATATAGATCAATGGTGATCAGTGCAGATCATGTAAAAATTGCTTCCATGTACTTAGAATGAATCCTTAGAAAGAACACAGTAAAGAGAGTACATATATATATATGTACAACCCTAAAAACAAAGAGAACATGGGGGAGGAGAGTACTAGGACCCCACATTCTTGTGCCCCTACAGCCTTGCCTTATTCACCTACAACCAAACCCTAATCAACCGCGAGGGGAATGTTCCTCGCAGATATAATAGCTGGTGAAACTGAAGACAACAGAAAGTCCAAAATTCATATCATCATTGGATTTCCAATGTATGGTCCCTTCTTTTTATTTTGGCTGACCATGTGTCCTTTTTGACCACCTTTGACCATTACATGTTCCTTTGTCTTTTCTTCTTTGATTTCTGTTTTTATAAATTTTATAATAGGGGAAGGTGGTCCTTTCTTTTAGATTCCACTGTCGAGATAGTAATGATAGTCCTCCATATGCTTCCCACCATTGCTTTCTTCAGAATCCGATACCCTACTGCCTTTATTTTTCTCTCATACCTAACCAGATGTTGCATCTCTTGGAAACTATGCTCAACTTATCAAACCTACATATGCAGTTCACTAATTAGTTGAGTAATGCTAGATTTATTAAGGCTGATTTAAAAAAGAAAAAATTGTTTACCAAGTGACATGCCACAATGAATGGTAAACAACTTGATAAGTATTAAGAACCAATAAAGACCTAACAAATCACTTAAGACACCAAATTTTAAAGTAATTTTAGTATGTCTAGCATTTTTCTAATTACTTTTGTACAGTAGATCTAAGATTATACGTTTCCAAATGACTATTTAGAAAATTTAGAAAATTTTGCCATTCAAGTGCATCGGTGACTACACATTTAATCTAAGACAAAAATGAGTTCTCTCTCTGTATGCTCTTCGTGTGCATGCTATGATACACAATTGTAGAAGCGCTTTAGGTTCATTTAGTGTATCAGTATTCAAAACCCTTAGGGCTAAGACCATCTCTATGTGGCTCCAACAGAAATATTCAAGCTTTTGGATACAATGGGGTTGTTCTACTTTTGATTCAGCCTGAGTAAACAAAAGGTTAGCTGATAAAATGGGGTTGTTCTGCTTTCGGTTCAGCCATACAGTCGACTTAAATGGAGGCTTGCGTTTTCTCTTTTAGCATAATAGAAGAGGCATGCACTAAGGTTTGTTATAAACTTGTTCTGGTGATGTTAATTGCTGATAAATCATGTGATCCTTCCTAGCTGTGATGTCAAAAGAGCTTGCCTCAGCTTACTTAGCCCCAAAAAACAGAAAACTTCTTCACTTTATTCACAAATATCTTGACTAGAGAGTTTTAACCCACGAGATAAATCTTATAACCGTACTACATTCCATGAGACAGGCGTGAAATGAGGGGTGTTTCCTTTTAGGATATTAAGGATGCGAACAGCATGAAAGTTGTAACTTCTTGGTTGTCTAAGCGATCTATTTTCTCGATAGATAGATTAGGTGTGTACTTCAACCTATCTTTTTTGGTCAGACCTCCTGGATATTCCCTGGTTAATAGGGTAATGCTCAAAAGAAACGACTAATAATCTGTGAAACTATTGTTATTACATAGTGGCGTGTGTGGCAAACCCACTTGTTTAACTATCCTGAGTAGAGTATAATGCATCGAGTTAAATTGTAATTAGCTCTGTAAACAGGCAGTTCCACCATTACATTATTTACACTAATAATGAGTATCAGTAAAAAAAAAAGGGTTATTTAATTTCACCGAAGTTGACTGGTTTCATGGGAAATGAATAAGATAAAAGAAAACTTTCAATGTTAATCAAAATGTAAGTTAGCACCCTACAAAAGAGAACTTTGTAATAGTTACAATCATTTTGCTCTGGTAGCAGGCAAACATAAGGTCTGCTAGTAGTTTTGCGAGTCAATTTTTGCCGGGCTCTCAGTTACTTAAGTGTTCAATTCTGCAAAGCTCAAAGGACTGCTGACGGACGACTTGTTTGGTGAATGTGCTTCAGAATGATGAAACCCTAATTAGAAGCCGACAAGCACCAAGCTACAAATAGAGATCAAGAAGTACACCTATATACACCACATACCTTCAGAAATGGCTTAAGTGCTTATCTCAGAAATTTTGATGGGCATGCCTCCGTCGAACTGTCTCGAACCATTGCTAATGAAGCTAAAATTGAGCAAAGGAAAGCGTGTAGTGAGCTCAAAGAGACCCCAAAATGCAGGGGAAACACCATAAAAGAACATGGGGGATATGCATGGCTCCTCATACGCCATACACACAGGCCATCGGTTCTCCGGGGGGCTACGCAAATGGCATACAGGGAGCCAGGCACATACTCTATGCATATGCATGATACTGTGTTCACTATAAGAATCATCTCTTTCAGGATTCATTTGAATGCAAAATTGCTTGAAGTGCATGCATGTGGGGTCTGAATTATCAACATGGCCTGCAAACCAGAAAAAATGAAGACGAGATCCGATGAAAGTGAAGGATTAAGCTGGAGCTTGAAGCTTGAATTAGGGTTTTAAAGAGAGAAGGCTCAAACGTAGTCCCAAGAACAAGCACAAAATAGGGTTTCACCAGCAAGCTCTCTCACGAATTTGACAGGAGAGGGAAGAGAGGAAGATGTGGGGTTGAAATGCAACCCCAGCTTGACACTAGATATAGGCTCCCACATAGACATCCCTAGAGAGAGAGAGAGAGAGAGAGAGAGAGAGAGTAGGGTGGATTTTTGTTTGCATGTTTGGATCACTAGCCACGCAATTTCCTAAGTGAGGAGCGAGAGGTTATGGGGTTTGAAATTTCCTTTTCTGAGTCGCAAAAGCAGAGCATGCTTTTCTCCGTCTGAAGCTTTTGCTTTGTCCTGGAGTGCTTGGATATACTTGGATTCCCCTCATCTCCTCTCCTCTCTTCCACCATTCTTCTGCAATTAAACTACATATGAATTCGTATAAAAATAAAATAAAATGGGCAAAGGGAAAAAAGGAAAGAAGATTTTTATGATGTACATACCAGTGGCAGAATTTTTTAATTCCACAAGCAATGTTCACATTACAACAGATTGTACGTAACTGATATTAATATTCGCGGAGACAATGCTCTCTTTCCCTAGATCTTATAAAGTGGTTATAAGAGTACTTGTGAAAATCTTTCTTCTTTTTTTCCGGTGAAAATGAAATCCCATTTCGATTGCTGGTATATGGAATAAAAATCCTTTAAAACCCTCCATTGTTAGAGTTGTTGGTTGGGACGTCAACGGATATTCAGCTCAAGAATTAAACCTTACTCATTCAAATCTCAATAACTGTTTGTAAAATACTCTAAACCAAACCTACCTACAGATAAGCCGAAGCCCTGAACTTAACCGGTTGTTGGTTGGATCCTGCCTCTCACACCTAAGATTCCCAAAAAAAAAAAAAAAATTGCACCACAAAAGAATTGTGTGAAAGTTATGTCCCCACTTTAAGCAATACATGGAAATACACGAAATTAAGTAGATGGTTAGCATGTCTGTACGCTTTAGCTTTGACAACTATTTTGCATACACATCCCAAAAGATCTACCGACTTGTGTAAAATAGCTCTTTGTAAACGTTATATGTCACATAAATACTCGAAAGAAATGCCATATCGTTATAAATTTGTGCAAGGTACATCGATGATGTGAAGTAATTTTTACAAAAGTAGTCATGAAATGAAAACTCTTACATCTTAAAACAATAACAATAATTGTCATGATTAGAACTGTATCAATCCCGGCGCTTAAACCATGCTTGTGTGATGATTTTTTTAAACGGTCAGAGTCTCTTGTTGTGTCCTTGTCTTCTTTCCATAAATTTACTCTGCTTATCTTTTCTTTTTGCCTTTTGTATATTCCCCATCACTGAATTTTCTATTTTATCCTCATCATAAGATATTACAGTTGATTTGGCGCTACTTACAATATGAGTCTCCAGGTTCGCTTGCTCCTCTCATAATAATATTCTCTTTGTTAATCGTTCAATCTCTAGTGTCCTGTAATGATACCAGACACAAAAAAGTGGCCGGATGTAGATGTGAACCAAAACCCTAGCTGATAGATTTACGTTTTTGGATCAAAAGGACCCAAACCTAACTAAGAACAGCGACTCGTTGTCAAAAACGGGAAAAGCTAAATCTCAGTTTACTTGCAATGTTTATTGTTTGGATGAGCTCAATCTACATTATTTTGCTTAGTTTTACAAGTTTTTGGGTTACTTATGTGGACTTAGGCTTGCGTGTTACTTGGACCTGAGATCAGCGAAATATCTACCTAGGTGTGCTTCGTCCTCGCAAAAAAAAAAAAAATTAAGTGAAGTATTCAAGAAAATAAGAAGCAAACGTGCGCGCGCACAAAAGCGACTATGATATCAATTCAATTCAATTCATTTCAATATGTAGAGAAAAGTAGGGTGGTGACATGAGCTTCGGTTCAACCTAGCAAACGAACCGAATCAGCTTGAACTGATTGGCCCAAGGGAGAACCGATTCGACTCTTGATTCCGCGAACCTAAAACCGACCAAGGATAGGTTTTGTTCCTAATTCAACTAGTCCAATTTTCAAGTTGAACTGGTTCAAAACAAGTGTTAAAGCTTTTTATAAGGGGGAAAAACTTACTTTTGCATCCATCAAGAATTGAATCATGGTCTTCAAGATGAAAAAAGAACAACATAATCACTTGACCAATGAATATTGTAATGAAATTACGCGACTTTTATAAATTATTATAAGAATTTGATTTTTCACCTACAACATAAAATGGGTCGGTTGTATAACCAGGAACCGACAATCGCAAACTAGTTCAAGTCTCAATTTTCAATCTTCAGGGGGAAAAAGGGGGTCATAAGACTATTAACAAATATAGCTACTGTGAGTTTGTTTGAAAGGTGCAATGCTCGATTAGTTGCACAGGGTCTTGTTAATTTCTAATGAACACGCCTTTAACTAATTAAGTGATGTGACGGATGTTTATGTGGCTAGTTGACGAAGGCACTATTCATTATATATTTACTAAGGCTTTTAATGCTATTCTTTACTCGGAAAAAAAATTATACCTAAAAGATTTGATCTTATTGTCAACATCTTTGTAGAACTCTTTGAGCAACAAGAATAGTCTTTCCCATCTTCAGGATTAGGGGTGTAAGTGAGTCAAGTTACTCGTGAGTTACTCGAGGTTAGTCTAGTAGATTATTTGAAATCAGCTCTATAATTTTCAACTTTGAGTGACTTTGAGTAGCTTGAGTACTTAATAATTAAGTCATGCTCGAGTTTATAAACACTTGATTTAAGTAAACTCGTGAGCCATATGAGTAATTGGATCTTTGCATGTTTGAATAACAAAAATACATTTATCAACACAAATAAATAGATCATATATATTAATTTTTCAATTGTAGTTTTTTTTTTATACATATTCTACGTTTTGGATCAAAATTTATTGACCAAACTGTCTAAAACTTATTAGAGTTGAGCTTCAGCTCAGAAAATCAAGCTAGATCAAACTCAAGGCCTTGTTGGGTAACTATCCCCGAAACAGCTATTTATATGCTTTTGTTCTCCGAAACGAAAATATAATAGAAATCCATTTGGTAAAATTTTTATTCTCACGAATAAAAATATAATTTTTGTTCTTGGGAATGTATTTGGAATAGAATCAAGAAGTAAAATATATATATATATATATATATATATTTCTTGTTCCTTAGAATAATTTCAAGAATCAAGCCTAACTTTATTTTCTTTTCTTTATTTTCTCCTTCTCTCTTCTTCTTCCTTCCAATCCCAATTGGTCACTAGCAACTAACTGGATGAGGTCCAGCAAGCTTGCTAAAACCTTGCTAGGTTAAGGCAAGCCCACTTGAGGCTTGTCTGGCCACAGCGAGCCTCAGCCTTGCTAGATTTGGATGAGGCTAATTCTCGCCGATGACCAGGCAATCTGGCAAGGCTCTGCCTCGTCTGGCCACTGGCAAGGCTTGACCTTGCCCAAGTCGTGCGAAGTCAGCCTCACCCTGGCCTAGCAAGGGTCGAGCCTCGCTTGCCCATCAACGAGGCTTCAGTGAGCTCGCCAGACCTTACCCAAAGGATCGCCGACCAGAGCAGCTGGCGACTAGTCACAAAGGAGGAAGAAGAAAAAAAGGGAAAAGAGAAAATTAAAAAGAAAAATATATTAAAAGTATTAAAAAAATTAAGAATCTTACCCAACTTATTTCTATCCTAAAAATAAAAATTTTGTGTAATTACCAAACGCATTATTTTGTTCAGAAATTATTTTCAAGAACAGAATTAGAAAAAATCATTTCTGATAAAAAATTATTCCTGAAAACAGATTGTTACCAGACACGCCCTAGGCCTTCAAGCCTTGAATGTTGGAGCTTTAGTCATACTCAAGTGTCGAACTATGTCAAACTAGACCCAACTCTATCACCCTCCTCTATAGGATTTTCACTTGTTTTAGCTTATGATGAGTCAAAAGGTATATTTGAGATTTTCCAATTAAAAAGAAAAAAATATACAAAGCTCATAAAACTTCAAAAGTTTGAATTAGTTAAGACACGAATATATCAATATGATAATTTAAAATGTTTTGCCTCAAGTAAATTAAACTTACTATAAAAAGCAGAAGGAGGATCAAAAAATTACAAACGAAAAACTTCAGGGAGCCCTTTTTCCTAAGCAACATAAACGATCAAGGTTAGAAAATCATTCTTTAATTTGTGATTTTGGGTTAGACAAACGCGAGTTTATTCGTACATACATGTACTGATGGGATCGTTTGGATGCATGGGCAAATCCCATCATATTATGTTTCTGAGAGGAGACGACAATGATTTCCATCATCATAGATAGCGCATTTTGGTGTAAAGGGCTCTCAGATGTTGCACATGACCAGCCATGTAGCCCAATATACTACAATCATTCTCTCTAACCTTACATGATTTCCCCTGAGTAGTCAATGTCTCGACGCGAATCTTTTGGCCGTCTGAAATGATAAAGGCCACCAGTCGTTTTTTTTTTTTCTTTTAGCTGACATCAAAACAAACTCGTGTCAGGTCAGATTCGTCTTGTATCTCTCTCTCTCTCTCTCTCTCTCTCTCTCTCTCTCGTGTCAGATCAGGTTCTTCCTTTTCTCTTCCCCTGCATATGACCATTGCCAAAATGACTGCAACATCACCAGTTGGGGTCAAAGTAATTGCGGGGTCCTTTATGCTGCGAACATGTACATGACAAGCTGAACATTCAACTTGTGCAAGTGAATATATGTGCTGGATTCTCATATGGCAATATATTTGCTCATTTGTTTTTGTATTCTATATCTCTTAGTTTATTATTTTAATGTAGTATGAAAGTGCACGATGAATTTTTTTTCTCACCCCAAACTCGACATCCATATGTCCTCCTTCCAAATTGAGTACATATGGGCGCAATGTAAATATGGAGGAATTGATCAAAAACCCTCAATTTTGATATCATGAAAAAGTCAAACACGCAACCATTTTTCTTAAAAATTAATATGATGAAAGAACAAGGGATATTGTTCTTTAGAATTTAACGTGAAAAAATATTATGGGCATGAAAACTATAACTTCTCTTTTGCTTCCACTCACAAAGGAAAACTTTGCCTAGATCTAGGCACTGGCCACTGGCCAAGACTTGACGACTCCCTCTGGCCATCCCCCACAATCGTCCACCTTTTCCAACAATGGTGAGGCAACGACAACAGCGACAAGAGCTTGCAGCCCTCGCCTGATTTTTCCTCTTCTTTTTTTAGTTGGCTTACTTTTTAATTTAATCAAAAAAAATTTGCCTTAAAAAAAAATTGGAACAAAACAATGTCTTTTAGCCATGTCTTTGCCACGTATGATAGAGAAAATAATTTAAAAAGTCACATCAAAATTTTCTATTAATCAAGTTATATGAAATTAATAGAAAGATTTGATTGCACCTCTTTAAAAAGTTTTGGATTTAATTGCATTTTTTTAAAGTTTTAAAACTCAATTATATTTTCATGATAGCTTTTTGGACTTTTGCAACACTTATCTTTAAAGTAAATAATCAATATAATATTAGAGCATGAGTCGTAAATCCGAACCTTGTTAGAAAGCATGATAGAGAAATGATATAGGCTTGAATAACACATGAAATAAAAGTGTAACACAGGACAAAAAAAAAATGAGATTTAGCTATGATACTTTGTTATGCTATCCCCAGTTCCAGCCTAAGGTGATCATGCCACAACATGAGCACTCAAGTAATATCTTTGAAGGAGTTTATTGTTAGTTATATATCACTTCAATATTAATAATAATCATTTGGAACAAGTCAAAAGGAGTAATTAAAACAATTGTCATCATGGAGGGTGACTCTTATATTAGCTATTGCAGCGAATCCATTTGATAGATTCACTTATGTTGCTATGCTAAATTGCACGCGCAACTGCACTACCGTGACTTGTGGTTCGACGTTCTCAAGATGAGTGCATTTAGCTCCTAGTGGCTTGATACTGCTTTTACTGGGCATTTTGACAATGAAACTGCGGCCAAAAAGTAAAAGCATGAAGTAAGACGTGAATTGATGTGATGTGACACTTATTATAACGAAAGCAGGTGGGATTGCCCTTTTTAAATTCCACATCTATACTAGGATTTTTTTTTTTATCATTAATACCACCGAAATTTTTAAAGTAAATATCTGTGTTACATTTATTCAAAATTAATTTTTGTGTAATAAAAACTTCCAATCCCATATATCCGTGTAGCATTTATCCTAAACCAATACATCCATACCACATTTACTCCAAACTAATTTGTGTGTTGCATAAAACCTTAAATGAATATATTTGTGCTATATTAGTCCAAAACTAGTATATCCATGCTATATTTATCCCAAAAAAAAATCTCATTTTTATCATAATTTAGGGTAAAAAATTAGTTTGGGATAAATATGGTACAAATACTAGTTTGTATGTTTTTGTGACACGAAATTAATTTGTAAAAAATGTGGTATAAATGTACTAATTTAGGATTTTTAATTTTTTAGCGATATGAACTCTTTTTAAAAGCTTTTTCACTATGCAGTCCTGAATCACTACAAGAAATTGGGGTAATTGCAATAAAATTTTCCGGAGATGAAAAATGTTTGGATCTCCATTATACCCTACCACAACGAAAACCGAGATCCTTATTGATGTCGCCTCAAACTTTTGTCCCCATTTTCATAAAATTGTCAATTTTGACTAACAATTAATCAACAGTTGACCAAAGATTGATCCGCAAGAGACCTAAAATACATTTTTAATATGAAAATTTGGTTTTACACATCAAGACGAACCCTTTCAGAGCAAGAATGCCATTTGAGTGCAACGAATAACTTTTACCTTCGGAATTGGTAGCCCATTTTTCAGAGTGTCAGAAAGTTTGCAATTTCCCAATTTTTATTGCACATCCCAAAATTATGAATCGCGAGCATCCCAACTGGAAAAAAAAAAAAAATTAGGTCAGATGGATGTTTGGTAAGGGAGTAATCACCAGTCAAACTTTAGTCAAACTTTTCGATACCAGAAACAAAGGTCTTAAAGCTCAAAAGCATACCTAGAGGTCTCAGAATAGGAGAGAAACTTTCTAGACCTCTAAGTTACGATATATAATGGTTTTTGGGAATGATAAGTCCACAAAACAATGTCCGTTTCTGCCGTAAGACCTTATGTGCATTGAAATCTCAGACTGTGATTTCGCAATTTTACTTAGCAATATTAGGCTATTAGGATGGTCTCCTGACCAGCTTTCCAATGATACAAAAATCATACAAGTCACATGTTAGATGAAGGAGTTGCAAGTTGGGAAAGAGCGATTCTCCACTTGAAGCGTGCCCCTCCCCTCAAGGCGGGCACGCCTCTATCTAAGGCATGATACGCCCTTGTGTCGAATTTCCATCAAATTAAGCTAAGTTATGTTTTCCCTTCTTCTTCTTCTTCTTCTTCTTCTTCTTTGTGTAGGTTCCATGATTCTTGCTGGACCCATCAAAATAGGTCATAAGCCAATTTTTAACCTATATGGCTATATTTGGTCATCCAGATTTCTAACTATGATAAGACTGAATAGAATGTGATATGAAATCTATGAGATTTTGCTATATTCTATTTATTATTTTGTGATTACAATAATAAAGTCGGATATATTTACATCATATTATATATATTATTTAGTATAAGTGCCTATATGAATCACAAATTTTACAAACAGTGATGATAAAAATCTCTCGCAACGCTCTTATCTACTTTATTTTTATTTTCTTTTTTACTTTATTTTTCTCTCTTTTTTAATTAACTTCTTTTTTTTTTATTTCTTTCTTCCCCTTCCATCATTCTCTAATAAAATGTTATTAAATAGAAAATTGTGCTAATATACCCAAAATACTAAAACACCTAAAATATGTAGTAAATATATATTTATATATTGAATTAATATTATAAGATAGAATTAAATTCAAATATATAAATAAAAATAAGATTAAATTTAAAAAACTAAATTTTTATTTTTTATTTTGAATTTCTTATATTAGAATTCAAATATTAGTCATATTGAAATATAATTTTAATTTGTTAATTAAAGAAATTTGTAATTTGAGAAAAAAAATCCTATTATGGATATTAGAAATCCTATATGCCTTTATCTCACCTTCTTCATGGGATAATTTTATTCGATCTATATCACCTTTATATCAAATTTATTATATCTTCAACAAACATCAAATGTATGATATGATAAATTTTATAATATATTGAATTTTATCCTAACCACCATACGCAACATATAGGTATTCAATGGGTTTTTTTAATTATTATAGTAAATCAGTTATAAATGGGTTTAAACACAATATGAATGTTTAATTAGTCATAATAGATTTACAACTTATTTAAACTCAATCCGCCTCTATAACTTTCTCTTCATTCTATCTCACCTTAGTTGATCTTATACTCGCTTACTCCACACTCTTACCTTAGTTTGGGTATACATATAGATTGGGTTAAAGATGGAAATATTTTAGCATTATAAATAAATGAATCATAAATAGATTAATGAGTCAATTTGGATCGGATCATTTATGATCCGATCCAAGACCTAACTTACTCATTTGACAAGTCTAATTCTCGTGCTCTCAACTTTGTCGCCTTCAATTCATCTAGAAATGCACACCAGGATGTCTTAATGTCCATTTAGACTCATAAATTTAGACTACCTGCTATTTGGGGGGGGGGGGTCAAAGAATACCCGCTGGTTTTTTTTTTTTTTGTCAGTCCTACTCTATTCCTACCTACTTTACACTCACTCTCAGACTTTGGCCCTACCTCTTGTAGGGTGTGGGAGTCGAAATCCAGTCCTAAAACTTACGCATCCCCCCCCCCATCCCCATCCCCCCCTGAGAATGTGGAGATTTGAATCCCTCATCTCCCCTTTCCATGTTGGAAGGGTGGCCACTGGGGCGAATTCTAGTTGTTAATACCCGCTGGTTTAAAGAGTCGAAAGACGCATGTTCCAAGGCCAAACACTGGAATGAAAACTTGAAAACCTAGGATACGTCATTATGATTTCCTTTTGAATAGTTGAAAACGCATGTTCTTGGACTGTCGTAATACTGACATCAGATCTAGAGCTACATGATATGTCATTATGCCGCCAAAATGTCACTAGAATATGCATTTCGATAGGCTGTCATAAGGACTATTCAAATCTAGAATTAGGCAGTTATGATGCCGGATAAGATAGAAATATGATAGAATGCATGTATGTATGTATGTATGTATTGCGCAATATTAAGAGTATATAAAGTGGTGGACATATTAAGCTGTCGCATTAAAACACCACTTTATTAGTGAGCAATCCCATAGGCCATGTACGAAAAGGATTGCGTTCTAAGTGTAGAATGAGCTATGATAATATGATTAAAAGTCAAAAGTCAGTAACCATCGGGTTCAAACCCATGAGCTAAGGTCCCGGACGATTATTCATTTCCTGATTTTGATTTGACCAATGTTTTTAAAACCAAATAATGATATTGTTTTGACCTGACCGAATGGAAAAGAGTGCATTTCTACATAAATGTTATCATGTTCGAGTAAAGTCACAAATTGTATAAATGACTCACGTAGTGCAGTTTGCATATTGCATACTTATTTTTTGCATTAGAATTGTCATGTCATGTTACATGTGATTATTATAATGTTACGCATATAATTTGCCATGTCATACTGCATGCGATTATTGACAAATCATGCCATTTTCCCATCATGTTCACTTTCTACATTAATTCTGTAAGTTGGCTATTATTTACTTCTACCATTACTTGACTAGAAATTGCAAAGTTTTAGGTAAATTAATTCGATTGACTTTTTGCTTTTTGTTGAACTTATTTTCCTTCGTTTGGAAAGCATGTCCAGGAAAATAAAGATGAATTAAAGAAAATCGGATATAATCTGACATTTTGTGAAGGTGATGGGAGGGGAATTTTAAGGTTTTCCATGCCTCCTTTATTTTGCTCCAATCAGTGCTTTCTAAAAAGAGGTTTGAGACCAAACTTTTATAGTTGTAAAGACCTAAGAAGTTTATAAAAAAACAAAAATACATGAGCAATATTATTGTCGACCGAACTTTTTTTACAATTAATAGAATATGATCATATGTTGACGGAGAATTAAAATACGACTTACTTAGTGGCTTGAAAGGCAATATGGAGGGGCTATCTCTAGACAATATGTAATATTCAAACTTTCAGCTGAACTGACATTTACCAGATGCGATTAAATCATTCATCCACATGCATTTAAGGGTATCTTTGTTTGAGAGAAAAAAATTTCAATTTGCTGAAAATGATTAGTCAACAGGAAACCATTTAAGGTCAAAGAAATTATCCATGCTTAAAATAAAGAAAATGAATTCTTTAATCCAAAAAGAGGAGATCTTTCTGAAAAATAATTTTCATGAAAGATGTTTTCCTTTGACATGAAGTTTTTCCGGAAACAAACACACACCCTGAGAGAAGGCTCCATCAATGAATTGGAAGGCCATGCTTTGAAGTTGCCGTAAGCGAGGAGATCTAATTTGAATATGAGTCCTGCCATATCGAGATTAAGAGATTGGTTTACAACTGTGCAGTTTTTCCCAGTCCCTTAGCAGTTATTAATAAATCTTAAAGTCACCAAAACTTCAAAAAAAAAAAAAAAAAACAACATGATATCCAAGTAAGTCAAGCACGTACAAACACAGATAAACAGATTCTTTCATAACCCCAGAACCCTAGAGAACATAGGGTTGATACTGGTAGTTAGAAGGGTGGTTATAAGATAGTTATTGGACTTTTCTGAATTCTATTAATGGGTTCCCAAGTACACACCATACATGCCCAGCTAGCAACCCTCAGGAATTGTGCACGTCAGGTGACAGCTGATGAACCAGATACTTCTTTTTGGACACAAAACCATCGTCACAAAAGGTTAAACCGTAGGGGACAAAGGGTATGAGAACAAAACTATATTGGAGACAGCGGAACAGAATTGATTATAGTAAGAAGATCACTGACTAAGAATTGGAACACATTGTGATTACGCCGCTATTGATAAATAAAGAAAGCAAGTGTGCATTTCATTAGGTTCATTGCTAGTAAGGAAAAATAAAATTCGCAAGTAAGTTCATTTTAACCCATATTAATGGAAATTTCAAAATAGAAACTCATCTTTAATGGTGTGGATCATAAATGGATTGTCTTAAATTTTTTAAAAAGAAGATTGAGTGGGTCATAAATGGTTTACACCATAACGTAATGGGTCTTAAATCGGTTTTAATTGGTCATAAATGGGATGCCTAGCAAGTTTAAGTGAATTGGGTCGATTTTAATTATTTTTGAATTTTTAATTGTCAGATTTTTTTATCTCTTCTTTTTTTTTCTTTTCTTTTTTTTGAAATTGAGCGAGGATCGCCAGTCACAAGCGAGGGCTGGCTAACCCTCACGAACACTAGGCAAGGGTTGTGAAGCCACTAGCAAAAGATGAGGGTTGCAACCCTCACCTAGATGCCCACTAGACAAGAAAGAAAAGTACCCCACGTTTCATTTGGAATTGGACAAAACGATTTCTAAATATCAGAGAAAGCAAAGTACTTTTGTTTAAAAAAAGAAAAGAGGGGACCGATGGAGCGGGGGCATCTATTCTATGGTAACTCGAGGGATTAGTCTATATAATCATGATATAATTGCATCCTTACATTAAAGTGTTACAACCGAAATTTTTTTTTAATTAACCAACTGAAATCTAGTTTTTTTTTTTCCATCCAACGGTGAGAAAGATGAAGGGGGCGTTCTGATAGGAGAGCAATCGATATTCCCATGTGTAGAAGAAAAAGCTGCAAAGCTTCCCTTTTCCTTGTATGTAGAAAATGGGGGAAGAAAAGAGAGAGAGAAAGAGAAAGAGAGAGAGAGAGAGAGGCAGAGCAAAACCTCCACCTTAAAAAATGGGAAATGTTGTTTTGCTGTTCTTTCTTTCTCCTCTTTTATCGTGTAGGGTGTTGGAAGGAACAAGGGTGGGAATCGCGGTGTCAGATGTTTGGTTTCGGCTTCTCTGCAGCAGATCAGCGCACCTCTCTTCGTGTTTCTTAGCGCCTCGCGGCTAGATTCTGATGCCTCACGCCGACCGTGACGAGCTCAGTGTCCCCCATTTAGCCTTCTTTACCATCGTTTTCCCTCTTTCTCGAAGAGCTCCATGATGTCCCTGATCCCGCCCTAAAACTGATCTGGCAACGGGCGCCGAGACTCGAAGCACGAACCGGTTGCATGGCAGGACATTAGGGTTTCTTTCTTTTTTTTTTAGGCCATAACTGTTCTTGCTTTAGTAGAGCACCTATCGCTCTCGCGCATTGCACATGAAATAATGGCGAGGTTTGGACAGGACAGTGACATCAACGGTCAGAATGAGTTCCGGACTGGAAGATAGGTATGGTCTATTAAAGAGTATTCTAAGCTCTGCACTAGTCGCATTGCGTGCTTGGAAAAACATGAAAAAGTTGAGGTCGAATTTGATTTGTGTAGCGGGATATTGCCTAAATATTTAAGTTTTAAAGATATGACGATTTATACAGCTGCTCCATTGTAAAACAAGATTTTAATGGCTTTAGTTCTAGAGAAGGTGCCTCGGGATAATTTATGCCATTGAGTTTTTGAATTGTACAACTATTTAATTAAGACCGTTGAAATTTCATTAGTTTACGATCGAAAAAAAAAAAATTAAGCTTGTTGATCTCTAATTTCATAGGCTAACATGGCCGTTGATACCAACCAATAGAATGATGTGGCAAAAGTCATTACCACCTTGGACAATGAATTTCTGCAGGCTAAATTGCAAGGATAATTTTGAAGGTACAAAATCAAGTGAAATATTCTGTAGCTTTTTAGTTTTTTATCGTGGCAAGGGCTATTTCAATACTAGACGTTTTGCTAGGACCGACCGAGTTCACTTCAATATGTTGGAATTAGCAGCGAAGGAACTTGATATGTACGATTACACGAGTTGAAGGAGTTGATTACACAAATTGAAAATTTGAAGACCACTTTTGAAAGTTAATATGGATTCATGGATCAATTTCGCCATATTCCCTAACTTGATATGAAGGTTTCACATTGCAAGATAATCTACACTGTCAATTCGAAGCATGTAGATTGTGTCGTCAATCTCACAGGAGTAAATTTGTATCGTTAGTATTAAAGGGATAAATTGAATATTGTCAATTTTCTTTTGCATAGAGAAAAGGTAAAGATTTTAATTTACTTATCCCTGCATGGGCTGGGTCGTATTGTAAGACTCCATAGATGGATGGGCCTTGGACTTCATGTTACTCAGGCTAAACAAATGATTTCTATTGGGTCGGATTCGTGTGGCCAATTTGGGCCGTCAAGCAACAGAACCATGTAGCTCTCAATCGATGGAAAACAAGGCACACCGATGCACACGTCCGATGCAGCTCTGCAAACCCAGTTTCGGCTGGTCCGGCCCCGGCAAGAGCTCGGCGAGCGCCCGCCGGCAACTCTGCATCTCATGCCTCCGCCCTAAGGATAGCTCGTCCCCGTTTCGCAGTCTCGCCATTGTCCCGAAATATCCGGCGGGACCGGCGGCTTAATGGACACCTCGGTCAAGTAACCACACACCGCAGTAGATGATCGCTTCTCCATGACGAGCAAATTATGTCGATCAATCCACATTGGAAAGTCGCTGCACTAGTTTTATTTATGACGTAATAACGTCTTCAGTGCAGAAAACATCTTCTCGTCTCGTGTGAGTCTGTACCTATAATTTTTCTGACTCCATCTGGGCCCTAATTTACTTTTCCAAGCTGCGCTATCTGGTTTTCTAGTGATGGAAAATTACATTTTTTTTTCTTTTTGGCGAAGAAAATCTAGAATTACATGTTATATAGCATAATTCTATTGTTCCATGTCAAAAAAAAAAAAATACTCATTTTTCTTTGTGCTGGTAAATTTCAATAAATAAAAGTAAGTGCTCAAAACTGTTGGTAAAAAAAAAAAAGTTCCAATAACTTTCTTCAAAGGAACTTATTGGTAAATTAGCAGTAAGTTTATGAAGTCACCATTTTTTCATAGTTTGTAGATTAGCAATATCTTATCAGTTAACTAACTTTTAATTGCATAACTTATCAAAGCTCCGAATTTACTCATATGAAATTATCCATCTAAAGGAGAATGATTTACCAATTTTTGTTAGATTAATTGTCAACTAGTTTTAGGTTACTAACATCCACTTACATTAATTACCAACATTTAATTATACTTTAAAATTTGTCGACTTTTCAATTGGGTTACCATTTTTTATTCGTTTTGGTTAGCAACCCATTATATTTACTGAAAACCGGTTTGATAACCCAAATAAGCGCTGAAACTAAAAACTAAGCACATATTGAGATTAACCCTATTTGATAACCTAAAATAAAATGAACTTAAATTATTCAATGGGATCAAAAATCCACCTAATATAGTAAGTAAGGGACTGGTTACTTAATTCTATGAATAGAAATTAGTCGTTTTTGCTTGGATAAATAGTGTCGTTTCTTGGCCTTGTAGCTACTAGCTAAAGCCCGAACTCAACCTCAAATCTCTAAATTCCCACAAATCAATCCCTCTCATTCGAGCCCTAATTCGGTAATTCCTACGAGAAACCCCAATTCCAATCTTGGCGGCTATAGTTGAGGCAAAGATGAAGATGAAGATGAAGATTCTGCAACAAAACGATAATGAGTGATCATGTTAGGTTTACATTGAAGTCTGCCATCTTCAATTTTTTGACAAAACACAAGGAGAAAAGGCAGAGAATCAGTCCAAGTTGTAACGTCGACTGTGATCCCTCTAAGAGGGTGTTGTCTTTTTATAATCCATTTGCATTTACTTGTGTTGATCTCTTCACATGTGATATGTGATAAATTACTCAAATAAAGATTGGAGAATTTATATAGAACATGATAGATTTTAGAAATTTGTAAGAAAGACAAAGAAGCGTTAGTGAAAAAAAAAAAAATCAAGAATGTATAAACAGTAAAAAGAATTGGTAACTTCATCGAGTTATCAGTAAGTTATCAATAAATTATTGAAAAGTAAACTTTTTGACACTTACTATATTAGAAATCTATCAATCTATTGGAAAAAGAAAAGGGAGGAGTTGCTTCCAAAGCTAGCTTCCTCACCGGTACCGGTAAAACAATGGCTAAAAACTAAGAGAAAGTCAACTCAAATTGCACATCTAGAGGCAGCCATTCCTTGCCTCTAAAGCTATCAATTTTAACATCATAAAGAAACAAGTTCATCACTGAAAAAAAGGGGTGAAGTTCATAATTCTTCTCAAACCTCTCCACTCTGCAACGCCCTTCGCCGATCAAACTCTGACCTCCGAAATGCAGATCTCATCTCTGCTCTCGATCTTCATCCTCTTCTCTTCCTCCTCGCTCGCCTACGCTTCAGTAATTCACGGTAAGTCTCACTATGTTCCACTTCGAACGCATGCAGAGCTCAAAGCTTCATTGATCTCCTATGTGATTGGCTTCTCTTCTTCTTCACATCTTTTTTCTCTCCAGATTTCGCGCCAACTCCAGAGCCATCTTCCCCTGCTGCCGCATTTCCGCCATCAGAGCGCAAGCCACTTCCAGACGACGGCTTCGGGTTTGCCTCTGGTGATTACTCCCCGCCGGCACCACCACGGTCATCCAATCTCCCGTCACCTCTGCTGGCTCCGGCGTTGGCACCAGCGGGGCAGAGCGGTCTGTCTCCAGCCTCGGCGGAGGGAGGAGCAAGAGGAAGTGCGGATGAGGACTCCGGCGAGAGCAGCTCTCCGCCGGCAGCAGCGGCGGAGTCGGAGGAGACGGTGAGGTGGTGCACGGTGAGGGGGGAGATGGAGGATTGCCGGTTCCTCCTGAATCTGTTGAGCCAATCTAGTAACTACACTTGGACATGGTAAGTTTTTTTCTTTTTTTGGTCGGTAACATGGTAAGTTCAAGAGAATAAAAATACCCAGCCTCATAAGTTTTAATTAAGTAAAGGAACAAGTGTTTTGAAAATTCTAAAACTTGTTATGAAAATATAATTGAGTTCTAAAAATTTCAAAAAATGCAATTAAGTCATAAAACTTATCACGAAAGTGAAATTAAGCCCTAAAACTTACTAGAAAAAGGAAATTTAGTCTGGAAATTATCAAATCGGTTCAATTTAGTCATTCCGTTGATTGCACTAATTTTATGATTTGATAGCGCTGTTTAAAAGTTTTGAAACTCGATTGTGCTTTCATAACAGGTTTTAGCACTTATTTGTACTTTTTTGGTGACTCAATTGTATTTTCATAACATGTTTTTGGATTTTTAATATACTTATCTCTTAAGTAAATGGTGAAAAACCTTCACAAGTCTCTGCCACATTTTTTGCCTCTTGCCAGCGTCATTAGAGACAGCACCGCTGAATGCCTTGACTCCATCAGAAAAGGCGAAGCAGACATCATAAACTTAGAAGCAGGCGCGGCGTTCGCCGCGTTCCTCAACTCTTCGATGAAAGCCATTGCAAATGAAGTCTACTGCAACCACGCCGAGTCCTACGAAGCCGTCGCCGTTGTCCCCCGAAAGTCCTGCGAGTCCAAACGAGGCCTTAGCCTAATGGACTTCAAGGGCCACCGGTCTTGCCACGGAGAATACTCCTCTGCCTCCGGTTGGACCTACCCCATCGATCACATCAAGAAGTCGATCGGTTCCACTTCCGATAAGATGGATGATGTCGACGTTGCTGCAAATTTCTTCTCCAAGGTCTGCGCTCCATCCAGTTCTGGCCTTGGCAGACGAGGGATTTGCAGCGGATGTGGTGACGAGAATGAGAACGGCACTAGCTGCGACCGGGACAGCTTGTACTATGGCGACACAGGCTCGTTCCGGTGCCTCATGGAAGGTTTGGGTGATGTTGCGTTTGTGAGAGGAGATACTGCTCTGCTTTATTCCATGGAAGGGCCTTATAACCAGTCATGGTCTAAAAGATCAGTAAGAGACTTCATGTATGTATTTCAACTCCTGTACATAGCTTGAGCTAAGTAGACATTACTTGAATTTTGCAGTTCGACAGTTTATGATTCGACAGGATCATGGATATAGTCTGATGCTTCCATGTAATGCAGGTACTTGTGTCCGCAGGGAGGCTGCAGAGAAATAAATGGCTACCCCAGCGCTTGCTCGTAAGTTCTAAAAGTCTTGTTAATTTGCCCATAGCATAGGCTCGGATTGGTCCGTCCCCTGAAAAATAAATCTAGGCCAGAGAAAAATGAAATTGAGCAACATTGTTGAGGCCCTTGTCTGTGATCGGGCGATGATCAGTTTTACACACCGTGTCTTTTGATCATTAAAATGGATATGTATCAGCATTAGGAAGTTCATTTGAGTCAAGAGAGCATAAGCCTATTCCCCTACATTAATCTTTTAAAAAATTGTTTAAAGGTGCGCCAGAATAGTAAAAGACGGTCCGTGTAAAGCAAAGCAGATGTATATTCGATGTTGCGCTTGCAGATTAACCGAAGGCAAAGAAGTTACTGATCTTGACAGTTTAGTCTCAAGTAAATTAAGCTGCCGTTTTTTCCCCTTGTTCTTACTGACCAAAAGCCTACTGGTCATGACAGATTCGGAACTGTTCCAGCCAATACAATCATGGCAAGTAATTCGATCCAAAACCACAAGAGATTGCACGTCCTGGAAAGATTGGCGAACTCATCCTGGATAGAAGCTGCCTACGCGGAGAGAATAAGGTCCATCCACATGGTCAGTCCAAGGTACAGACAATTTTTTCGTTCGAATTCATAAACAAATCAGTTCATCTTGTTGCAATTATGTTATCCCGAACGCAAAGCACTTCCTTTCTGCAGCACTCAGGAGTTCACACAGATCAAAACGCTCACGCGGTCATATCTGGGGCGATCAGCTTCCATTTCTGAGAGCATACAACATTCGAAGACCCAGAAAACTGAGAGCTCTGCCTCTGGCACAAGCTCATTCCCAGGTCAGAGCCTATTCTTATAAACAAAGGGAAAAGAAAACCTTGTTGCAATTGTTTGCAATTGTTCTCATTCTCAGTTCTCAACTGAATCATCTGTTAATGTCTGTGATTGTTCGACAGATCGGTATTCCATGCTGTGGGTGCTTCTGTCAGCTGCACTGGCGTGCTGCTTCTGCAGTGTATGATGGGGAGAAACCAGGCCTCTCTTCGGTTGAAGTGATATTGCAATTCCATCTTACTGGGTGATTCTTATATTTCCTTTTCTAGGCTTAGGCATATTTAGTATCGATAGAATGGAATGTTGTATTCTAACTGAAAAGGAAGCTGTGCTGTATCTTCTTGAGATAGTCTTCGTTTGACTATTACAACATGAAAGCGAGTGTATCTGGGCAGAAATCTTGATTTGGAAATTGATATATTGGATTCCCATTATTTCCTTTCTTTATATAGACTCACAAGATCTATATATTTCCTTTATTTATGTAGACTCACATTATGGATACGAAGCATTGAGTTCCTAAGGTACTTTTGGAAAGACAATATCTTAGATTCGCCAAATATACATCTTCACATCTTGCCATGAAAGGAACTAACGTTCGCTAGCTTATAAGCAGCAACCCCAGCATTGCCTCCGCAAAAGAAATTCGTAGTCCATATCTTTGCAAAAAATTCGAAAGGGAGAGATAGTTGAGCTGCTACTATTCTTCTTTTGATTCGCAAAAGATGGAATCGAAGACATCGATGGTGAAGTGCGTGGCCTTGGCCTTGGCGGTGGTGATGCTCGCCACGGTGGCAGCCTCCGCGATGCCCGAGATAGCAGCGACTGTGATGCCGGCCTCCACGACGGCCAACATAGGCGCGAGCCGTGTCCAGGTCATCATCGATTGCAGCCAACCGGACTGCACCAACAAGTGCAGGGCGGCGTACGGGGCCAAGCTCATCCAGGCTATCTGCCAGGTCTTGCCGATTGGGAAGCTTTGTGTCTGCCAACACAAGCCTTGAGACTCGATGCGATACATAAAGGGAAGATAAAAAAGAGACTCTTGAGTTATACTCTAGTTTTTGGTCCCAGTTTGCTTTATAAATAAAGAATTTTCTTTTTCTCAGGTGTTTGTTTCTTTTTCGGAATGTTTGGATTATGTTAGTTTGTTTTCTCCAATGGCTGATATTTTGTGGGGAAAATCGCACCTAGTCCTTTATATTGATGTATCAGAACACGGCCGAGCCCTAAATCAAATACTCGACATTCAGAAAGTGTAAATCAAAGCCAAAATCTTCACTAGAAGGTGTATGTACTATGTCGGAAAATTGAATTTGAGTTGCCACATAGGCTTTTCGAGTGTTGCGCGGTGCTTTTTTCACCGAAAAGAGTTAAAGTGCACTTTTTTAAAAAAGTTTAAGATTTGATTATACTAATTGAAAGATTTAAAAATTAATTGCATTTTGTACCTTAAATACAGCACTAATCAAAAAGTACAGAGTGGTGCTTGGCTGCTGCCCGCATATCAACAGATTTGGGTCCTTTCTTTTTAACCCGATTAGAGTTAATGTGTTATTATAATGTTAAAGCTCAGGCGCGAGTAGCAGGGTAAGTCTTTAGTTATGAAGTACGAAAAGGGTAAAAAATTGGAAAGTGAATATACACATTATTCCGACCATATATATATAATATACACACACCATAATAATAAGTAAGTTGTAAATTAAACCAGATTGATTTTCCAAGATAACTACAAAGTTCTGGATTGCGACTTGATTGTACATTGAAGATTCACATTTTGATACACTTCTTGATCATGTCATTTGGGCTTTATTTATTTTATGAAAAAAATTATTTGAAAAAACATTTGATAAACTTAATTGATTATATAACTTATAAAAACATGATCAAACGGAAAATATTTTCAATTTTCACAAACATGTCTTGACTTAATTTACTGTCAATAATGAAACTATTTTAATATAAGCAATCATTTTCATAAAAAAAAAAATTAAATCATTCATGTTTTGTGAAATAAAATAAGTTGAAGATTTTGATTCATGGATAGTATTTCATCAAATGTACCCTCGCATTCCTTGATAGGCTAAGCAGAATAAAGTTCAGAACCTTTTGAACTCCAGACAATTAGCATGATTCATAAGAGACTCGTAGCAAAGGATCACGGGTTTCGTTACAGATGATCACGAAGGGATTATACAGGATGCGTCCAACTCATACAGGAGACTCTTCTATCTTTCTCGATGTCGTTTCAAGGCGAAATCGTTCTGGGAATGAGGATGTCCCCGATGTTGTTGTGCCACGGATCAGCAAGGTGCGTCGCCAAGTTCTCCAGGGGCCCGGTGCCAGGGTAAGCCGTTTGCTGGACGCAGAACCCGACGAACGCCAACAATGCCAGACGACCTTTTCCCCAGCACATTCATAGACACAAGTTAGGCAAATTCAAATACTCGATCGTAGAAATTTCATCAATCAAATGTTAGTACGAACTGCCGACAAGAGCCTCAGGAAATATTCTCGAGACCGCATCGGTTTCTTACCGTTCTTGATCTCCTTCACTTTGAGCTCCTCGAACTTGACGGGGTCCTTGGAGTAGCCGAGGGGGTCGAAGGCGCCGCCGGGGTACTTCTTCTTCTCCGGGTCCTTCTCCATGCTGCGCTGGTGCTCGACAAAGGCGATGGAGATGAACTCGATGGCGAGGATGGTGGGAAGAGTTCCCCACGGCACCGGGTTGCCCAAGTAGGTGGCCTGGCCTCCGGGCTTGGCCGCCCACTCCTGCGCTTGCACCCAGTTTCCTAAGCCCAAGGCTTCCGGCACCAAGATCCCGGGCTGCGACATGCACAAGAGCAATTAGCCAATTAAACAGTACACTCCGAGAAATCTTAAAGAGAAAATTGAAGAAAGAAACAGATCATCTTCATGAGCCAATCAATGGTTCAGCAGTAATTCTTGAATCGCAACAACAAAATTCTGTCATCTACATTTTCCAAGCCGCATCACCATGAACTATCTTGCACCATGATACCAAGTCCATGTATCAGCTACTAGGTAGTGCAGTGCAGAGTACTTACAACAGCGAGCATAGCCCATCTGCAGTGAATGAGTTCAGACTCCTTGAATCTCTCCAGGTTCTCCGGGACTTCCCCGAGCCGAAGCGGGTCGAACCCGAAGTCACTGCAACCACGGAAACATCCATTCAAGATAGGGCGCAATCGAACATGCTCTGAATAGGGGTTGCTGCTATCAGCATCGAGATTTTGCTTACCCGGGTGCCGAGCCGTCGAGGTAGGGTGGCCGGGGCGAACCGGGCATCCAGTCGGCCGACATGGAGAAGCGCGACACGGCATTCGTGGCGGCGCCACTCGGGAGCGGGACCGCGGCGGCGAACTTCGACTTGGAGGAGGAGAGGACGGATGGGAAGGAGGTGGTGGAGATGCCGCAGCTCATCAACGAGTTGGCGGCCATTCTCGGAGACCGGAGACGATCGGTGAGTCTTCGGAGAATGGAGCGCGCGCGAGAGAGAGAGAGAGAGAGCGAATGAATGGACGAAGTGGAATTGAGACGTTCGTACTAGTTGTAGCAGACAGCTTTGAAACGAGGAGATATTAGCGAATCCGAACGTAGGTTGCCATTGGATCATTATCTGCAGAGACCCAATGGGATTGCGCCACGTGTGTCCGGTCGATCCAGTCTGGTGTGTACGTAGGATTTTTTTGGGTGGGTCTATGTATGGCTTTTTCTATGGTGGAGATTTGTGCTGCATTATTAATTCAAGTTTTTCCAGAAATACTTGTGAAAAATGGAAAGAAAAAATGGAAAAAATAGCGTTCCCTCTCTTCATGGGCGTTATTCACATTTATGAAGGATTTCCTTTGATCTGTTTCTTGATTTTTTAAAATTTTCAATTTCACCTAATGACCTGTAATATGACATTTTTGAACTTCAAATTCCGCTCTTAACATATCCAATATGAAATATTTGCCCTCTCTATTCTAGTTCCTCGAGGCGTCTAATTATTTCCCTAACATAAAAAACTACGAAAGAGCTTCCTTTTTCTTTAGACTTCCATAAAATCCCTGTGAGTGGGGCCGGCAAAATGTACATGCAAGGCCACCCGCCCTGCTCGTCGTGAGGCGGGGATGGAGATGGAATTCCCACCGTGGTCGGGGCGCGGGGTGGAGATGGGGACTTGTCAACCCAGCTTGCCTTGCTTTTTTTTTTATTTTATTAAATTTTATTTGATTATTAGTTGTTATCTTTATGCTCCTATTATTAATATCGCAAAGTTACTCATTTTGAAAATGCCCCTCGAATGTATATCCTGTTACGTCTAAATAATTATTTTCTTAAAACATTTATATAATTATTACATAGTCATTCATTTTAATTAAATTTGGTCAGGGACGGAGAGAGAAAATTTTCTACTCACGGGCCACGGACGGGGCTTAGGGGTCAAGGGTGCCTGGCAGGGCAATTTTATGAGAGGATTAAGTCTCTCACAATTCAATTGTCAATGAACTTTTAAATTGTTTAACGGGTTAACACTTGATTGATCTACTTGAGAAAGTTTCAATCCGTACCAAATACTCAAATGGCAAAGAGTTGGGCAGCCATAGCTTCTCGGACCTCTATTGAAGATTGAAAAAAAAGGGACCTTGGTAATTATTGCACCGAAGATACAACGAAAACATCTAAAATTTGTCTCAAGGAACACCCAAAAAGTAAGACAACTGAAATCAACTCTAAAGCCATACTTGAGGTGGTGCACATGCGCATGTAAACACTTCATCTTTCTTTCCACTTTCCGACGTGGGACTTGGTCCAGATGCATTCATGTCACAAACTAGGCTCTAATCATCCCTATTGTCCGCGCAACGAGCCATGAGAAGAGCTTGATCAGCATGTCCATCTCTCTCTCTCTCTCTCTCTCTCTCTCTCTCTCAAAGCAGCAGTAGAAGTAGTCGAGGTGACTGCCCAAAGCCAAGCTCGATGGAGGCCACTGTGCAATTGCAAGCTTGGCCCAAGGCGACTAGACTAGATTGTGGGAGGAAACGAATTTGACATTGAGGCTCAATTCGTTTGCGAAAAATAACTCTAATAAAAAAAAAATTCGGATTTTCATTTGTTTTATAAAAAATGAATTGATAAAGGAAAACATTATTCATCAACGGAAAAATGTCTTCGAAAATAGAGGAAAATGTTTTTTGTTTTTTCAAAACGAATAAGATATTTTCCTCACTTACTCTGTCTTGTTTCACATCCCTACTATCCCACTTTTGTTTCTTTTTTTTATTCTTTTAAAAAATTCTTTTTAAATCCTTTTTTTCTCCTTTTTTTTTTCCCTTCTATCTCAGCCGATCATCGGCCACAAGCAAGCCTCAAGCTCACAGCCTCAATCAAGCTTCAGGCTCACTAACCTCTAGTGAGCTCAAGCTTGCTGAAATTTGGTGAGCCTCGACCTCACCTTTGGTCAGTTGCCAACCATCACCATGGCTAACGATCAATCAAAGAAGAAGGATGAGAATAAAAAATAAAAAGAAAAAGAAAAAAAATTAAAGTAAAAAAATTAAAAATTAAAAATTCAATTTTTTTATAATAAATAATAATTAAAGGGAGTGCACGAAGGAAAATCAAATCAAATTTTCATACCAAAAAACGAAGAATATTGTAAAGTTTATTTTCAATTTTCAGCCGAACACTATGAAATATTGTTATTTCCCTAAAAAATGGCTTCCTAGTAATGGCACATTTTCCGTAAAATGAATGGAGTCTATCCAATTCTTAATTGAAGACTTATATAGAGAGTTGGGTGCTTCATCACATATGTAGATTTAGGAAAAACTGTTCAAAAAGTCTTAAACTTATTGTGCAATGGCCAATTCATTCACAGATCTTTTAATTAAGTCAATTTAGTTCTAAATCTTTTAACGATTTATCAACACAATCATTCCAATTAATTTTGATCGAAAATTATTAACATGGACGCTAATTGTCTTATATGGCGCGAATGATGCTAACATGAACACAATTTGAAATTTAACAAAAATTCCAAATGTTCTTTCTTTTTTTTGTTTTTTTTTTCCCAATGTAGCTAAGGAGAGTACCTTTTGCCACCCATAATGAAAAAATATATATAGAAAAAATAATTAAAAAATTTTTAAAAATAAAAAATTTGCAAATATATATATATATATATATATATTTACGTCACCACCGATCGTGTTACATAGGATAGTTGACATCCACGTCAACGATTCCTTGTCAAAATTGACTAAAATGATTATATTGGCAAATCATCAAACTATTTATAATTAAATTGGTACAATTAAAAGCTTAAGATTGAATTTGTCACCTTATAATAAGTTTAAAAAAAAATTTGACATTTTTTCCCAAAAAATTGTCCATAAAAAATGATGATGAATGAATATTGTTTTGATGGAAGAGAATCGCTTTAATTTGGGAGACAAATATTCAATTTATCCTCCTTGAAAATACTAAAAATCACTCATAAAAAATGAATGAGTGAGATATGAGCCGGTACAAATAGTTTTAAGTTTTTATTTTTATTTTAGTTCCAACCATCAACCGAAGGTTAAAGATATAGAGTCCCGTTCATCAATATTTTATTCTACAAATCTACGATAGGCATAAAATCGCTATTATCATCTCATTCGTGGAACAGATTTCTTTTTATCCACCAAGATGCACCAATTATGACTTTTGGCACATGCCAATAAGTGCCCAAATCAAAATTTTATCCATTAGCTGAATTAGGATACTCTGTTAATTTAAGGATTAATTAAGAGGGCTTTATACCTTTTTAAAAGTATGGCACATTTTAAAGACTTTCGCGCACATTTTAAAAGACTTTCGCAACCACGTGTAATTGTGTTGTGATATGTACTTAGCGTAAGATGATTTCAAAGTTTCTAGATGAATCATAGAATTGTGCTACGCATATGTGTCAAGCATATATCGCACATATCTCGTGCACGTGTCATCAAGGCCATAACAATCACAGGCTCATCGAATCGCAAATCAACCTCTCTCCATCATCAGATCAAACAATTAACCTCTCTCACACAACCATTTGGAATCGTCGCCATCACCATGGATGGGGATTGAGATATACGAGCTGTTGCTTCTCGATTAGAGCAAGAGCGTCGATGGCGATAGCAAGGAGAGGATCACCTACTGGAAGGACCAGGTCATGCTCTGAGGGCTTGTCATGAGTGTTATGCTGGGGAGCTTGTTCTACATCATCACTCGCGAGCTCAACCTAACTTTCGATGTCATACCGTCCCTGACCATTGCCGCCCGACTATTGGGATTCTTTTTTGTCAAGTGGATAGGGCTCTTACTGCAGCTAGGCCTCTCGATTGCACCCTTTAGGGTGTCAAAACCAAACTGTAAATCGAAATTGAATCGAACCGAATCAAAATTTCCTACATTTTCGATTCGGTTCAACTTTCATTTCGGTTTTCAGTTCAAATAATGAAAAAATAATCATTTATCTTGCCGATTCAAATTTGTTTCAGTTTGATTCGGTTTATAAACCAATTCAAGCCATTAAAACTTAATAGTCCTGAACTAAAATAGATCTCTAAGTGACTTTATTTGCTCACTCGACTCCTAAGCCTAAGACCTGGAGAGGTTGAGGGAGAGGGAGAGGGAGAGGGAGGCAAGGTTGAGAGACGGCATATTGGTTGCACACGACCGCGAAGGCAAGGCTGAATGACGGCATGTGGGTGGCGAATTTGAAGGTCGGCTCTTCAATTCTTGATGCTGGTGAGCGACGGCGACTGGGTTGCGTGCAGCAACCTCATCTTCGTCATTTTTCTGTTCTTCATGCTCGACCTCTTTAGGTAAGTTCAAAGTGAATTTTTTTTGTGCATTCATGTGTATTTCAGTCAATTTCTGAATAAGATATAAACAAAAATCGCCCTTGAAATGTAGATTTATTAGTAATCTAATTGAATTATGTCGTGACTGAAACTAATTATAGATCGGACTGAATTTCATACCTTATTTTATATGCTAGTTTCAAATTGAACTTGACAAAATCCTAAAACGAGATCCATCTAAATTTGCCTCTTTTTATTGGTCATCGGGGCCGAATCATCCCACTTTATATCATGATGGTTGCTTTGTTAATTGTTGAACAAAATTTCTGATTATTGAGTAGTTGTGGAATGCCCCTTGAATATGCTTTTCTTTGTTCATGGTTCTGTTTATTCCTTTGGCATTTAATTGTGGTTGTCGGTGAGGAAATGGCCACGAATTTATGTCACGTGTGTAAAAATGATTAATCCTGGAGGTGGTCGAAGTTGTGGAACTTGCATTGCAGGAAAATCCTTTTATGCCTTCATTTGTCTTTTAGTCAATTCCTACTATTTAAATGAAAACCAAAAATCGAAAACCCAAACTGATACGAACCGAACCCAACCAAACCGAGATTTCAATTTGGTTTGGGTTGCATTTGGTTCGATTGAGCAGTTTTCCTTAGCGGTTCGATTCGGTTCAATTTTTCAAAATAACCGAACCAAACCAAATCAGTGACACCACTAGTGCCCTTCACTAGCCATGAGAACACAATGCTCCAGACCTACATGGTCACGTGCTGTGGGCTCGCTTCTGTCAGGTTTTTTTTTTTTTTTTTTTTTTGCACACTTGGATGAATAGATGAGAGTATGTTTTTGGCATGTCTTGGGTGAAAGATTTCAATGTGTGTTTTTTATGCTTATTCGGATATTTTTCAAATGGTTCTTCTAAAGACATACAATATTACGTTTAGTGAAATGAAAAAGCTACGATATCTTATCATAATTCTTGGGAAGCAAAATGGACCTAAAAACCCACCAATTATACAAATGATATTAACAAGTGTCCAAGCAATCTTTCACATTGAATAATTCTCACGGTAAGTCAAACCCTACACTTGCCTAGGAACTTGGCTTTCACTAAAATCGGGAATGTATACATACCAAGCTCCCTATGCATGACACCCACACAATACATGGCGAACTTTTATATTTGAAATTAAAAATAAATTAATGAGCATTCCATATACTTTGACTCACAAAATAAACTTTTATTTATTAAATATTCTCCACTCAATCAATTATGACTAGACTGGCTTCCATTGGTAAAAAAAAAAAGATTGTGCAATTAAAGAAGCAATAAATTAGTGCGTTTTTTTTTTATATCATATTTTAATGCTCAACTCACTCTTAGACTTTTGTTTTCTTCTTTGTAGAACGTGAGAGTCGAATCTTACACCTGAACTAAATGTATCCACCCCCTCTAAGAAAGCAGATTAAGCTGATTAAAAATAAATATGGATAAAGTATTGTTGAAGAGATGGGATTGTTGGAGTAAGAGTATGGGACTGATAGAGAGGAGAGAAAGTGTTCATGAAACTGATTTGGACCTCCATTTATTTTCAAAGATCGAGATGGTGAGAATGTCGGTAGTTTTCTGCCATTTGTTCATTTCTAATCTCAGAGAGTAAGTGGAAGTGAGCAAGAAAATGGAATCACCTGCAAATTGAATGAGAAATGCTACGGTTTTGTTCCTTTCGCTTTACCTTGTATCCTTATCGAATCTCATCCTATAAATATCTCTAAATCAATCAGCTAAACTTTTAACAATTATTGACATTTCCCTTTCAACACAATGACTCTCATTCCCCTCTTCTTCCTCCTACTCTCCTCTATCCATGTTAATATATGTTTAACCTCTAATAGATAAGTCTTGAAAACCCTAATCTTAATATAAGTCCAAGTTAAAAATCAAGATGGAAAGGTCTTTAAGCAACAACCCTTCTAAAAGATGATAAAATGACATATGCACAACAGATACACAATATATGCACGCCAAATGCACAATGCACGATGCATGTACAACACATGGAAATTTCAATTAGACATTCGTCTTTGAAATTAAAATAAAGTCTTGAGCATTCCATATACTTCGACTTACAAAACAAATTTATATCGTGTTAAACATATTCCACACAATCAATTATGGTCAAACCCACCTGCATTGGCAAAAAATGAACACTATTAAAGAAGCAATAAGTCAACTTTGGTAAAGATAATTAAAATCAATGTTGGTGCATGATGGATAAAGCGATTAGATTGTTGGAATACGAAGATTGGACTTACAGAGAGTGAGAGAAAGAGGAAACAGAGGAGAGAAAGGGTCAATGAAATTGATTGCGTCTTTGGTTAGGTCTAATGGCGTAGCATGTGGGTTACGATGTCTCAATAGCTGATCTTATGTGAGATTTCAAGACAGGTAAACTAACTTTATCATATGCACGATTTTCATGAGTTAGCTTGTAGGAATTAAGGGTGAGCATGGTCCGGGTTGGTCCGAGCCACCCCCTAACCCTAGGACCCACCCGTACAGGTCGGTCCTCAATTTTTAGGACCGAGGACCGACCCTATTGAGCCTGGGACCAAGGACCGAACCGACCCAATGGGTTCGGTCCGGTTCCAGGGTCAACCCGGGACCGATCGATAATTTTTTTCGTCTTATTTTTTATACTCCCTAAAAAAGCAAACTTACAAATTCAAATTACACATCCATCAATAATGCAACATTGTGCAACTAAACTATAAATACCAATACATATTTAACAAATTTAAGATGACACAATAATAGAAATTTCGTACCTACTAACCGCTCATCGAGATATGGGACAAGATGGAAAGTTCTTGTAATAATCTATCTTTAATATTCATAACATCATATGCAAAAGCGTTTTCCTGCATTTGATTATGTAGAGTCCACTCAACCAAAAAATGAGCTTCACACCACTTGACTAACAAATCACCGTAGCAACTGCAGTACTACTCTACTCTTCAAAAACTTCTACCATTTGACACAAATTGAAAAGCAAAGTACAGCTGAAATTTATTAGTAAAATACAATTAAACCATAAAAAGTTCAAAATACTTAATATAAACCATGAATATATAACTTCACGTCTTGTTAATTCACTTGAACTTTTAAACACCTGAAAACAAAACAAACGATACTTAATTGATACTCAACAAAAGTTTTAAATTGAAATTACTATTAGTACTATTGATAGAACATTTCAATATAATATAATATAACAGACATTTTACTTATGTTTGAATATATAAGAGAATTATAAATAATATAATATAATATAATATAATATATAAGGTTGGTCCAGGGTTGGCGACCCAAAACTCTTAGGACCGAGGACCAACCCGCACAGTGTTGGTCCTGGAATTTCAGGACCAAAGACCGACCCAGTCCCCTTGGGAACCGGACCAGGACCGGCAGGGTTGGGCCGGTCCAGGGTTGGTCCAAGGTCAACCCTAGACCACTGCTCACCCCTAGTAGGAATTGCCATAAGTCGTATCATTACCCCGCTCCCATTTTGGTTGTTTTGGACTACTTTTGATATCAGGTCACCTAACGGCCTATAAAAAGCACCATATGCAGTAATACTCACAAAATTGGCAATCTTGGGCCATACGATCTTTGAGCTTCCCTAGAACTATATTGCTATGTGCCTAGGTTTTTTGTGGCAACTTTGGTTATAAACCTCCCGAGGGATATGACTCCTAAGAAGTGTCATGGTTCATTCCAATGACTATGGCTGTCCCATTCTACATTGAAGCCCACTTTGCAATCAACATGTTTGTTGGGTCTATAATATTGTTCATCTAGGAGAGAAATAATAAGAATGATACAGAAGACTATGCAGGAGTTGTTGCTTGAGATCTAATATGCGATGATGTAAATGGACCATTGTCACTAATATTTTCTATCTTCGGGATCAATCCACCTATCTATATGTACTTCGGGCCCTCCTCGAGTGGCCGAGTGCCAATTCCCTCGCACCTTCATTGTAATTGTCGTCACATCACAGGCAACTTCTCAACAGATCACAATCATTTTTTCCTCTCTTCACGAATCACTAGTCGAGGATAGCTGCTCTCTATTGATGGTCTATTATATGTAACTGTCACTTTTTCAGTTGGCCACTAGACTACTGAATTTGAAAGAGAAGAAATGGTTCCATCATCATCAACTCCAATATCAACACTTCCTATCACATATTTTTTTGCGAAACCTATGTTTAAATGGACTAACCGTGTGCACTTATGCTTTCGCAGGAGGTTCAACATTCGTGTGCCGGGAACTCTAGACAAGACTAAGTGCTGTTTGTGCAATGCTCAGAGAACGGAATCATGATCTTCCATCATCTCAACAGGCTCTCGATTGAAGTTCAGAAGGAAGAGAGAGCCACAAGAGAGTACGCACCGGTCATAGTGGACGGTCTCAAGCTCAAGCACCCTAAGATACTTCTAAGCTTGTCGAAAAAATCCTAAGCTTATTATACGATTACCAATTTAATTTTAAATCTTTCAGTCGTACCGGTTTAATCTTAAATATTTTGATGGTTTCACCGGCCTTTGGCTGAGGGTTGCGAAGCTTTCAACCAGTAGCTAATGACATGTGTAAAAAAGAAGAAGAACAAGGAAAGAAAGAAAAGCTTTCACCCACAATAATCCTTTTATTGTGGAAACAAAAGTTTTTTTACTATCAATGTGCTGTCGATCTCGTGTTATCTGTAAACAGTAATTTTTTTTTAGTAAGCATGGTTAATATATTCTCAAAACACTCGTTACCAAACCCCAAATGGAAAAAATGAAGGAGAAATTACACAAAATCCCTTGAACTTTAAGGTAGTGTATATATGCTTGCCCCGAAACTTTCACTGGTTAGACAATATCTCCCTAGTTTTATCCAGCAGTTAATCCACCATTATTATTTTAGTTGGCACGGGCGATGCACGTTACTTTTAAAGGGTAAAGGTAAACCAATGAAAAGTGTAATGTTTGCTCCTAAACGTATACCAAAGGGTCGAGATAAAGTAATTTATAGTGTATGAGATCAATAATCAATAAAACCAATAACATTTTTAATAACGGCGGAATGTACTTTGTTGGTATGACTGTTGTCGAAATAATTCTTATGAACTCTCTACATCATTTCACCTACTAGATAGTGAGTTAAAATTGTGTTTGAAGGGTTTAAAAGGTCATGGTCCCTTTTTTAACAAGAAGTCCTAAATATGTTCATGCTTATTTGAACTAAAAATGAGGATGCCCTCATTGCGTGCGACAAAATTAGCCCTCAATGGATTGTTAGTTTGATTAGAGATATTTTGCAAACATGGGAATCATGAATTAATGGTGGGTCACGATTCGATATTTCATAAGATTTCAGATGGAAACGTGACTTTTAAAGGGTAAAGTTAAACCAATGAAAAGCATAATGGTTGCTCATAAATGTATACTGAAGGGTTGAGATAAAGCAATTTATAGCGTATAAGATCAATAATCAATAAAACCAATAACATTTTTAATAACAGCGAAATGGACTTTGTTGGTATGACTGTTGTCGAAATAATTCTTATGAACTCTCTACATCATTTCACCTACTAGATAGTGAGTTAAAATTGTGTTTAAAGGGTTTAAAAGGTCATCATCCCTTTCTTTAACAAGAAGTCCTAAATATGTTCATGCTTATCTGAACTAAAAATGAGGATGCCCTCATTGCGTGCGACGAAATTAGCCCTCGATGGACTGTTAGTTTGATTAGAGATATTTTGCAAGCACGGGAATCGCGAATTAATAGTGGGTCACGATTCGATATTTTATAAGATTTCAGATGGAAACGTGACAAGACTAGTATCATTACGGAAATAGTGTAGGGAAACTAAAATCGGTCGTTCTCAAAAGTTTTGAGGACTAAAAGGGTAATTTGTTATGGAGGTTGACACATCGGTGGCCCATGGTAATATAGCCGGTCTTGACTTTTTTTCCGACTAATTTTGAACACAAATTTTTTTCATGTTACAACTTATATTGTCGCCTAGAGTAGAACAAGGACTACTACTCTATTCGAACAAAGTATAAGAATTAAAAGTGAATTATGTTAAAACAACATAGGGCCAAAAATGTAATTTTTCCTAATTTAAAAAAAATCAAAGGGAATTTCAATAAAAATAGATTAACAAAAAAGAAATCATCGTTATCATTTCGAAAGCTTGTCTCATCGCTAAATCTCATTTATGGGAGAACTCGATTTTCTAAAAATTCATTTAAGATATGTGTATAAAAATTTGTCATTTTTAATGCGTTTTCTAAAAAATCATTTATAATATGTATACAAAAATGTCATTTTCCATGCATATGTCATGTGTTATGTGTAATCAATGCATTAAATATAAAAATTTATTTTAATAAGCGTGGTTAATAAGTTCATGAAGAACACTCCCTAACAAGCCGGCTTTACCTCACAAAATAGGGAAAATTATACAAAGTCCCCATGAATTTTTTTAGGGGGTAATTTACGCTAGCCCACGTACTTGTTATAAGGTCTCCATAAATTTTCATCTTGCTACGGCTGTTAGTTCATCGTCATTATTCCAGTTAGCATGTTCAATGTTCATGACTTTTAAAAGATAAAAGTGAAAGAAAAAAACAAATCAATTACTTCTAAAGGCTTTATTTATCTCTTAAAAAGTGAATAATTTTAAAAATATGTATTTTTAAATAATTATTTATAAAAATGAATAAAAAAATATTTTCACCGTTGACGAAAATTCATAAATATTTAACGAAAATGACTAATTATTACAATATTTTTTAAGTGCTAAATGGACCATCAGATAAGACGATCAATTTTTTTCTGAAAAGTTACCGATTTCCCAATAAGTCAACATCGGACTTTGCTTGTTTTTCACATGAAAACTCTAATCGCATGCACCATCCACGACGCGATTCATAAACGCAAAAATCAAATTTTTATTATTTTGTATTTTTTTTATATTTTCATTTCCATTTTTTGTTAATATATCCGTTTTTGCTATTTCCCATGCGCGTTGTTCTTCTTCTTCTCCGATCTAGGGGCTCTCTCCTGCCAGAAACGTCTCTCTGCGAAAACGCCATTTCCACTCCACCCCCAAAAACCCCAACCGACTCGGATCAGCTCTCCGCCGCCGTCCCCGACGGCCGATCGGCTCGATCCAATCTCGGACCGCCGCCGCCGCCGCCGCCGCCGCCGCCGCCTCCGCCGCCGCCATGAGTTCACTCTCCGGAGTACGCTTCCCCTCCGGACGGGGCGGGGCCGAGCGATCGCCTCCCCGCGCCGTCCCTGGCTTTTCTCCTTAGGGCTTTTTTTTTTTAGCGGTTTTATTCGTGCGTGACGCGAATTTCGATGTGCGAATGTCGTGCGCAGGGAACGGGCTCGCTCGCCGGGTTCACGAGGCTCTGCAAGGGCATGGCCGTGGTGCTTGTCGGGGGCCACATTGTGGTGCAGATCCTCCCCGCGGCCGTCAATTATCTTGCCCTGATCCCCGCGAGGTATTGTTAGTAACGCTTCGTTGTAGTTTGGATGCTTCCTTTGTTTGAGATTCAGTGGCTTGAGTTGCTCGATGCCCGGGAGCGTAAGTCCGAGAGGTGGATTTTTGTGGTCCCGGTGCGTGATTTGTTGCCGCAGTGGCGGATTTCGGTTGCGTGCGTGATTTGTTGCTGCAGTGGTGGATTTCGGTTGCGATTGCTCATTCCGTGTTTGTTTGATTTTGAATGAGTGGCTCGAGTGGAAGGTCGTAGTAGGATGCTTGAGGATAGATATTTTTGCATCAGTTGATCTGGCTTCCCAAGCGAGTACAGATTGACCTTCTGTGACCTTAAGTTTCTAGCTGATTCAAAATTGGGACTCAGAGCTGCCAAGTTTCCCTTTTGCAAGGTGTCTAGAGTGTGGAGGTTTCGGGTGGCTAGGGATATAAGGGCGAAGTTTTCATGCTTTAATACTAACATTTGACGTTTATAAGAGGTGATGTTTGAGATCAGAGGCATGTATCTGCTTCAAATGCTTGAGTTGGCCTCATATTCCTAAAGTATCATGGAGTCCTTATGGATTGAAAACCTGTTGCCTTCAACAGATAATTCTTTATCTTGGCTTGAAAATTAAAGTAGTTAAGTTCCTATTAGATGAGGAGGCGATCACATGCTTACTATACTGTACTTCAGGAAAACATTTAAATCAGTTTAAGTTGGTCAATTAGAACTGAATAACAGTTTAAAATATTTATTTTCATATCTATTTGCATCCCTTCAGGTTAGTTATCGATGTTTCAGGAGTTTACATTAGAGAATAATATGGGATGATTGGAGAAAAACTTGGAGGGACTGCTAGTAAAAGTAACCTCATATGAAGACACGGAAAAAAAAAAGATCTGGAGGAGGGCGGAGGTGCTTTCTTTTGCAATACACTCCTTTTAAACTTCTAAACAAGCTTTAACATTTTGCTGACATAATTTTCCCGTCCGTGGAATTATTTCCGAAACTTCTGTTGTTACTTTTGAAACATAAATGTGAACTTGATGGCATGTCACCTCCAAACGTATGCTATGCAGCTACTGAACCCACCTATAGCTTTAATACTGCTGCAATATAACTAGTTTCAGTTTTTACCCTGCTGAAGTCCTTTGGTTAAGTTTGCACACATGCAGCCCTATTTGCCTTGAACTAATGTGACCTCCTCAAGGCAATTACCTTGACAAGTTATAGGCCCTGAACTTACTGGCTGCTTAAGTTTGAGTTCGCTGCCACTAAGCATGTAGCAGATGAGATCACGAACAAATTGCAAGTATTTTATGCGCGCATTACAGTCCTGAGATGGAGAAAATGTCATTAACAAGAACTTAGTTGGGATTCCAATATAGAATCTATGCAGCTCTGTAAGGGTGTAGATGAGCTTATATTTCCTCAATATATAGATATACTGAAAAATCTAAGTTGATTGTTCTGGAAGTTCTTCGTTGGACCTTCTAGAGTTCACATGAAAAGATGACCAGAGATGATGGGGGAGATTAAGGGCCTGTTTAGATTGACTTTTCTTTTATTATTTTGGTTGATCTAAATCTTGTGGCTCACACATTGACCTTTTTATTAATAAATCTGAAAATTCTACAACTTTCCCTATGCTTAACTGTTGACACGTGGATTCACATATATTCTTTTCATAATACCTTGAAATTTGAATTATATATTTTAAATTTTTGCAGGAAAGCAAAAAAGTACCTTTTGCTTTTGTTTAAACGCAAACAAACATGCCCTGAGCTCTTCTTGGCCTTAATGTGCACAAACATTGTATGATGAGATTTCTTTGCCCAAAAAAACATTTTATGATGAGATTTTGAGGTATAATAGGGGCCAATATAATTTGCTGAGAGAATGGTATTTTCAGAAAGTGATGCCAAATGATCTATGAATTAAGAACTCTAGTTATGATTTAAATGACTAAAGAATAATTGAACAGCTGTTGCGTGACTTTGCTATAATACTATCTACCTTATTGCTAGGAGATGGTTTGCATTGCCAAATTCAAGGTTGAAGTACTATTTCATAGTAGAAAAATCATCTACGTCCTTGCTCCTTTTCAATAACATCTTTTCCTTGTTTCTCATAAAAAAAAGGGGGGCTACCATGGACTTACTTTGCCTTATAGTTTGTCACAGCAGAGGAGGATTTGTGCACTATTATCTGATTGGTTCTAATTATTTCAATGTAATACTTCTAATTACAGCAGATGACTGTCATATCTCTCAGCAGCATATGTTTTGAAGTGTCCTCTATGTTAGAGTTTCCAGCATGAGATCTAAACGGTTCCACAAATAAAAATATTATGCCATGGATTAGTTTTAAGTTGTACCGTCAACTTCGTTGGCCACCTACGGTTCTTGGTGCAGGCTTTATGAATTAGTGTTATCGTCTGATCATAGGTGCATGTTCTGGTATTGTTCTGAATCTCACTTGTGATTTGTTCTTCTTTGTAGGACAATTCCTTTCGCTTGGAATCTGATAACGGCTGGTTATATTGAGCAAACAGTATATGGGGTATAGACTGCATTAGTTATTCTTTTAAGCTTCTCTAGTGCCTTGCTTCTTTTGTTTTTGTCTTTCTCATTTCATGATTTCAGTAAGCTTGTCTCTGCTTCAGGTTGTTATCAGCACTATTGGTCTACTATTCATGGGAAAGATTCTTGAGCCCATATGGGGTGCTAAAGAGTTCGTGAAGTTCATCTTCATTGTCAACTTTTTAACTTCTCTCTGTGTTTTCGTCACTGCCATTGCCTTGTATTACATAAGAATGGAGGAAAATTACCTGTAAGTGCAGTATTACCTATATAACTTGAGTGCAAATTATCTTCCGACTGATGCTTTGAGAGGTTTTTCAACTTTCTGTGTGTTTACATGTTTTTCCCTTCTATGTCATTTTCGTTTACTCTGATGGTAGAAGCAAACATGTTAGTCTAGAAGAGACCTCATAAATCCCAATTGCTCATCTGGAATTTAATGGTGGATTGGATATGTTAAGCATATGTTTATTGTTGCTGCTGCTTTATTTGAATTAGCACAATGCATGTATCAATTCTTTTGTATATCAAATTTTAGGATTTTAGTTCTTGTATTATTTGCTCCTTGGGTATTTTACTGTTTTATGATTAACCTTCTCATTTAGTTTTGTGAAAATGCATGTCTAGGTACATGCCACTATCTGGTTTCTATGGGGTCCTTTCAGGGTTCCTCGTTGGCATTAAGCAAATTATACCTGACCATGAGTTGCCTTTAGTGAGGATTAAAGCAAAGGTAAGTTGTAAAGGCGTCAACCTTTGTTTCAGTTCTCTCTAGGGTAGAATTTCTTGCTAGTTTCTAATGCACTGGTCGTCTTACTGGCCCCATGCAGTGGTTGCCATCTATCATTTTGCTACTGTCTGTCATTGTAAGCTTCTTCATCCCTGAGCCTACAGCTTATCTGCCAATGTTAATATTTGGCACATACACAAGCTGGATTTACCTTAGGTTCTTGCAAAGGAGGCCTGAAACTAAGTTCATGGGGGATCTAAGTGATGATTTCTCCTTTTCTTCCTTTTTCCCGGAGCTATTAAGGTAATTTCATGATTGTTTCTTTATTAACCAATAAGATTGATGCCTTATATGTTTGTTTAGGTGTGTAACTGTTCTAGTTTTTACTTTTATAGTTCTCATTCACTTTAATAGTGCTTCTTCAATCATCTCCTCTCCAGATTGACATCTCATGCCAAGTTTTTCTCTTCTCTGTTCGGCCTGCAGGCCCATAATTGATCCTTTTGCATCAATATTTGCTCGGTTGTGTTGCGGAAAACGCCAAACTTCGTCTGAGGCCCAGGACTATGAACTGGGCGATAACCCATTGCCGGGTTCTGATCCGATCGAAGCATCTAGGAGAAGGTAATATTCTCTTATGAGTTTTCACTTATCAGTTCACAAATTGAACTTTCCATTTAGAAACAGTGGTACACTGATTCTCATAAGTTCAGTTAGAGAAGGGAAAAACGGAAACGAGAGAAATGGTTCCCAAGACACAGGAGAATTAATAGCCTGATCCTTCTCATTTAAATAATCCATGATGAAATAGCAAGTGACTTCATCCTGATTTAGTTTTGATAAAATTGAAGTCCTCGTGAAGTTAATGCCAGTCTACAAGTGCTGGGGCTTTCAAGTACAAAGGCAAATCTGAGGACACTAGTGCAATGTAAAATACCATGCAAAATCCATGACCAGACAAATTTACAGCTAGTTTCATCAATAATGAAATATGACGGGAGCTCTACTGCTGCGATAAAAATTGTGGTCTGAAGATTGTTATCGTTGTAAGTGGGATGCAAGTTATGGATAATTTGCAATTGGCTTTTATTTTAGAGAACGAGGCGCCCGGGCTTTGGAAGAAAGGCTTGCAGCTGAGAGGTTAGCAGCTGCACAGACTGCGCAAGAATCTGGGAAAGATGCCACCGAGAGTGTTTGACGACAAGAGACAACTTCCTGTTTGGAGCAATTACGGCAGAAAGTATCTTTCTCATGGTGAAGTCAGAAAGTATGCATTTCTGTGTGCCTATTTTGTGGATTATGTTACTCATGGTACAGGAATTTTGTCTTCTTTAATACATTTCCTTTGCACTATTTTGCTTTGGATGTTGCTCAATATACGTCGGATGACTATAAAAAGAAAATTGTTCTCGACTCCTGAGAAGGGCTTCTTTCAATAGCTGCTTAGCATTCATTTGTTTTGGTTGACAAAGTTGCACTCCTGCAATCAATTCTCATGACGGTTCGATATATTTAATTCTCATGACAGTTCAAATCAAATTCAATCCATCGACAAGTGACTTAACCGGTTCGACATGTTAAAAAACGTGAACTGTACTGTGGTGAATAGTATTGCGACTATGGGAATTGGTTAGGATGAAATCATCCATATCGTCATCACCACAAGACCTTGTGAAGGCAATCCATCGTAAAATGTCGATGAAGATCCATTGTGGAAATGATTCTGCATTGTAAATGTAAATGACCAACTTTCAAATATTTACAATCATCAGTTGTCATTTCAAACAGACCATGAATGCAGCTAGATCTCCGAATGGAGATTGGGCTGGGGACAAAGCATACAAACTCATAGACAAGTTCACAAGAGTGACTGAAAAATGCAAGATTGTAGCCTATGTTGATTCATGGAAAGAGCGGAAGATAAAACTGTAGAAATGGTCAATAGAGTACAAAAATGATTCACCCAGGCTTCAAACCCAACTGATATCCTCCTCTATAGTACACATGCAAACCTGTTGCGATCTGTAGCTAAAACTACGGGTTATCTTTAAGAGTAGCTGCAAACATATTGCCTCTGCCCAAGTGAACATGCTGATTATACTGAGAAGGGTCGTGGGTTTATTAAGAATTCCCTGCTAATGGAGTGGTCATCTTAACCCATCCACAGAGGAGAAATGACGATCCCTTTTATCAAGGTCATTTACATTTTCTGCAAACAAATGTTACAGTAGAAGCAGTACAAATACAAATCTTAACAAACCACAAATGACGTACAAAGTCCCCTGTTTTCTCCGGACAGAAGTTGATTATCATCTTGAACAGACAAATTGTTCACCCATTTTTGGGTCTATCTTGCCTAACAAATCAATCTTACAGATGCAATATTCCACTATTGTAAAAAAGAGACTATACAAGTCTAGATCAGTGTCGAGCTATTTTCTCGAATTCTAGAGAAAACTTGGCAATGCAATGTATCCCATGTGACAGTGAAAGTATGAATGCCCGACTGATCACTCTTCGAAAAGCTCTCCAGCAAAACTTTGTTTATGGATCATCTTTCTGTAATCTGTGAATTCAAAGCGACATAAACGTCTTAACCAATTGTACCAAAATGTTACCAGTCATATCAAAACATTCATCACAAACAAAGCGACATGGCGACTTTGTGCTTCTTGCCAGCATGTGCAAAGGTATTTACTCTTGTTTATAGCACAACTTAAAGGAGAGGCACAGGCAATGGGACGAATGCATCATTTTGGCTTGAATTATCAGCACATTACAAGAGAGATGAAATCCTAACCTTCTTTATTGTTCCACAAAGCTGCAGCACAGCTGTTGAAGGGACTCTCAAGATTGGGCTCTGCAAGAACACAATATTTGAGTGGAAGAAAACAAAAAGCAAAAACAGGAGATTGATAGAAATAGTTATTCAGACCTCCCAGCAGACTCTGAATGGACAAAAGAATGGTTCTGCAGTCATATGCTGATGACCACTTATCCTGTTGCCACATTCCACCAAAGATGTCATCAATTGCATAGACATTAAAGCAATAAAAATGAAACAGTACAGAAATTTAGTAAAGAACTCGAAATTTCATTATTGTAAATCCATTACTCTTGAATTAATTACTCAGGCTATTTATTTCATAACAAAATTTTCAGTTCTCCTCATCAACAGAAGATTCAGCTTGGCCCATCACTTTTTCAGCTTCAGTCTAAAATACATTTACATGGAATTACCAATCACACTATTGTGAAACAAAGATGGAAAGTAGAAAATCAAGTAAAAAAGTCATAATTGCAACCCAATTATGCATTTGAAAACTGAAGGGAAAACGATTTTGAGAAGGGTCATATTTTCATCCATTCCTCCTCCAACTTAATTTTCTGATTGTTGGATTTGGAACAAGGACATCTCTCACATTTATTTGGCTTAAATCATGTGAGTTATCCCATATTAGGAACCCATTTATTATAGGCTTTGTCAGCGGAAGTTTCTACAGGGATGGACACTGGCCCTTTTGTAAAATGCCATGTCCTTTAATACACATCATAAGTTACTGTTTGATCCAAGAGTCTTCCCTTAAAATCCCACTTTGAATATTCAGCTTCAAGCAAATTGCTGACATACTAGGTTCCAATAACCTAAAATCCACCCCAACTAGCGAACCGGACATTCAAAACTCAGAATGGAAGAAACATTGTTCCAATTGGCAAAACCAAGTTATTGACGTCTGACTTGACTCTATCCTTGTAGGAAAAATGTCAGGAATGACCATAAGAAAGCAATAAGAGTAAATGTCCAAAAAATTTTGCAAACGCCAGGCAAAACAAAAGTACGGGATTAATGTCAACTCCCCAGAACAAAGAATTCTGTGCCATCGAATGTCTTTGATAAGGTTTATTAAGAATTTTGTGCCATCAAACGTCTTTGATAAGGTTTATTACTTGCTGAGAAAGACGATACCTGAAGGATGTCAAGACATATATTGCCAAACTGATCGACATTCGGATGGAAACACAGAGTCTCAAACTTGACTTGCGGTGGCTTGAATGGATATTCCAATGGGAACCGCAATGAAAGCTTGTAAGAGAGACCCTCGTACACCGTACCTTTTGCACCCTCAATTGTGCCTATCCATGAGAAAATACTTTCACCTTCAGGAAATGCCGATACTCCAAGATCTCCACTCATCTGCACAGGAAAGCATTCTCTAGTATTTTGATGAAATTGCCAGACAAAAACATAATAGAAAAGGAGAGACGAATGCATAAAGAGTTGAGGCAAGAAACAGAAGAGCACAAAATAAATCAGAAACTTATTGTTGGAAGCTTGAAAAGGTATCATATTTATTAATGGACTTTAAATTTTATCCAATCACTAATTACAATGCTGGCCGAAAAAAAAAATGATGACTTGTTGCAATGTAGCATATGATTTTCTGTAAAAAGCAGAGTGATCTTGAACTTATTGCAAGTACTTTAGAGTCATTAATCATCTTCCCCCAAAGTCTCCAAAACAATCTCGGCCTACTTAACAAATTACATGCGCAACAATATCAGTGCCTTCATTCTATCTTCAAAATACTGGCAAATTAGATGCTCCTTCATATGGGAGATGTAAATGTGGTACCTCAAGACTTGTCCAAATAGGAAGTGGAGACTGTTAATTTGGTCGACATCTAAGCAATAGTAGAGATTGCAGAAAAAGATGCAAATGCAAGGAGAAGTTTCATTTACAATGTGCATTATCTTTAGCCCAAAGTAAACTAGGGCCAGTGATTTTTCTTTTTATGGCATAATAATCACATTTTTTATGTGACGTTAAAACCTGGAAATTTAAGAACTAATTCGGGTACATAAACATGTGAGTCAGATATATAAACATGTATAACGGTGTTTGCATGTGTATAAATGCATTGGATTAACATAAACAAGCTCACCGATTTGATTAAAGAAGTCTAAAATTGTTTAAACAGCTGCAGATGACTATCTTGCATGCACGACACTTTTAATTTCCACTTTAAACAAATAGGCCTATCTATGCCACAAACATGATTGAGCCTCTACGTGCCCGACACATCATTGACGAGCAACGCAACCATCCCAGAAGATGTCAATGTGATCGTTCAGGGACACCTAAGTAGTTCTTTGTTATGATCTAAACATGATTTCCTTCCTCATTTGCCGCCTGGAGAACAGAACCTCTTCTAATCCACACACAAGTCCGTTCCATCACCCTGAACCCATGGCCATGTGGTTTGCCTCCAACTTCACTACCAACCCCCAACGTACTTCGCAGTGAACTTCACAGAAACTATGACAACTCCACCGACTAATGACAGGAATTCCAACGACCATGGTCCAGACAATTCAAAGCAAAGAAAAAGAACAAGAAAAGGCACGTTCTTTGGCCGGGCACAAGCAGCAAAAGTCGATGCAGATGCGACCGGACTGGGTACAAATTCGTCAAAAGAAACACTACCCGAAAACACCCAAATGAACAAGGAACGCTGCACATACCATCAGCGCCATCAGTTCCTTCTGGAGCCTGCAAGAAAACAAAACAAGAAGCCAACGCAGCAACGATCAAATCCCAAAACTCCTCAACAGCAAGAATCCAACAAAAATCTACCCAAAGGAAAAACAAAACAAAACAAAACCCACCTCTGAGTGACGGAGGTCGAATCGACGGGAACAGGCGAGGCCTTGGCCTGCTTCGGGGCCTGCCGGCGGCCTGACACCGTCGACGAGTTGTCCGCCGTCGGGTTCTGCCGGACTTCCATCCTGCGATCAGATTCCCAGAGAAAAACCCTTTATTCCACCTTAAATTCTTTAAAACAAATCACATGCTTGTGCAATTTATCCACGAATCGCTCGGTGGGGTGGGGGAGACGACCGGCGCTGGTGGGCGGTGGAGGAGGAAGAAAAAGGGCGCGTCGGAACGAGGAAAAGGAAAGATGTGGGACGGTTGCTTAAACCGCAACCACCAAAATAATGCAAAAATGATTATCCTGTCTTATCTATCATCATTATTATAATTATTACTATTTGTACTAACCAACAAATAATTGATGTGACAATCAATTAGGGCCCTTTTGATTCCATTTGTTTTAGATAGGCAGGAAAGCGCATAGCTTAATAAAGTGAGGTCTGGTTTCGTTTTCTTTTTATTTTGGCTTTTTCTTGGGATTGCCAAAGAAAAATGAGGATCTTTAGTTTAGTTAGGTTCATCGTCCTTAACTTTTTGGATTTATAAGGCAAATTTAGTTTGTGGATGCTAAAATCAGGATTGGCTTTATAGAAGTGGTAGCATTTTCAAGTTAGTTTTTACTCTGCTACGATGGATATATTTTTGCCGAATTCATGTGTGATTTAGTGGAACTTGAATGAATATTTCTCTTTCTTTTTACCATGAGAATATAGGTAAGTTTTGTAATTCAAACACGAGATTGCTTATAATTAAATTTCCATTGCCTCCTTCCTAAAATCATTCGAAGTTCTGACCTTAATCTCACTTTCTAACACTTGCTAGTACATTAATAGAAGGATCTAAAGTTGTTAGTTCTATGTACTTTTTTTATGCATGTCATTTTATGTGAGACATAACTAGAATTAGAGACAATAATTCTTCACATGATACAATAACATAACTTGAACATAATATGAATCTATTTTTAAAAATCCGAATTTGACACGAAATTAGAGATGAGCAAAAAAAAACCACCAAAACTAAACTGAACCGGCCGATTCTAGGCGATTCCTAGTTTCAGGTGTGAAATCAACAATTGGATCACTCAAACCAGACCGATTATTTTATTTTTTATTTCTTTCAAATATGAAAATCCCTAATACCGTCACAAATGTTGCTCTTTCAAGCCTCTTTCCCTAACAATGGTGGATCGATTATAAATATGAAAGGCTGCCTTATTACTGTTACTCCTGTGGACGAATTGGTCACTATGCTACTGCTTGTCCTGAAATACCCTATGAAGAAACTGGCTTACCTCATGATCAACCAGGCCGCTATGGTTCTTGGTTAAAGGCAGAGGTGAAGGAGAATAGCCCCTACTGGAAGACTTTTTATAGCAACCTTGATCTATTGGAACAGGAGGATGAGGTGGTAATGGAGACTCAGACAGAGATCCAGGAAACACCTGTTGCAACACCACAGGTAGACTCATTAGCGCTGGCGATTGTTCCTGCACAACCTGAACAAACAACACCTCTGTGCTTCAATCAAACTTACACCTCAGCAAACCAGCAGACTTTTCTCCTATGTCCAGCCAGCAGTGAGGTGTTGCCACAGAATACAAAGAAAGGTAAGGCAATCCACAAAGCTCCTGCGGCAAAAAAAACAAAAAAGGGTCAGTCCCTATGAAAAAAAACTGAATCAAGAGCATGGGTTGGATGAAACTTTGTTGTTGGATACCCCTGTTCAGTCCTGGGAAGGAGCAAGCACAAGGGCTTTGGTGGCTGGCCCGAAACAGCCACCTCAGCAAAGATGAAACTCCTTAGCTGGAACTGTCAAGGGCTGGGCAACCCCTTGACAGTCCAGCATTTTCGGGCCCTTGTGGCTCAAGAACGGCCCAACCTGGTGTTCATCATGGAAACAAAAAATCAGAAATGTGTTGTGGAGAGAGTAAGGCAAAAGACTCAATTACAGCATTCATATATCATCGATCCAGTCGGAATAGCTGGAGGTTTAGCACTGATATGGGATGCAGAACTTCAAGTGGAAGTGGAAGGGACTTCTAAGGAGCTTATTAATCTTAAATGTACAGATATGCAAAGTGGTAATCGCATGCGTATATCTTTTCTACATGCACCTACTAGTTTTCAGGAGAGACTCAAACTATGGCGTATAGTGAAAGAATGCAATTCCTCAAACCCGCTACCATGGCTATGCATTGGGGATTTCAATGAAACTCTGTACCATTGGGAAAAGGTTGGGTGCAGGGAGGTGGACCGCAACCGTATTGCAGCTTTCCGGGAGTTCTTAGACGATTGTTCTTTGATGGATGTTGAAAGCAAGGGCTGCGCCTTTACCTGGTCCAATAAAAGAGAAGGGACTGCATTAGTTAAAAAACGGTTAGACAGGGTGCTCTGTACTATGGACTGGAGAGTACAATATCCAAATGCCCAAGCCTTCGCTCTACCAGCCATAGGCTCGGACCACAGCCCAATCATCTTATCCCTATCTCCAACAGGCAAGAAATCTCAGTACCAGTTCAGGTTTCAGCCCTTTTGGCTTGAAGATCCTGATTTTGTAAAAGTCATGCAGCGAGTTTGGAAAGCACAACATCCTGATACTACTACTCTGCTCCAAAAACTACAGAAACTGAAAGTAGATTTACACAAATGGAGCAGAGGAAAATTCCAGAATGCTCAAAAACAGATCAACACCCTCAAATTTCGTCTTACGGAATTGACTAACAGCAACAATGGAGAACAATATAGGGAGGAAACCAGTAGTATTACTCAGAAAATCGAAGAGCTCTGGCGACAGGAAGAAATTTATTGGTGTATGAAATCAAGAATTGCGTGGCTAAAATGGGGTGATCAGAATACTAAGTACTTCCAGGCCACCACCATTCAACGACGACAACGAAATAGAATATCTATGCTTCGAATAGATGATAATACCTGGTGCAGGGATCCTCGAACCATTACTGCTCACATCACCAACTTCTATCAAGCCTTATTCACTTCTGTTGGGGACCGAAATTATCTACCTGTATTGGATCAGTGTCAACCAGTTATAACTGAGGAGATAAATGCAGATTTAACAAAGCCAGTTACTCATGAAGAAATCAAAGAAGCAGTTTTTCAGTTAGGGGCTTCAAAGGCTCCGGGTCCGGATGGCCTAACTGGCCTATTCTATCAAAATCAATGGACCACCCTCAAAGATGATATTTTCAACATGGTTCACTCTTTCCTCAGCCTAGGTACATTGGAACCAGATATAAACAGAACTCATATCACCCTTGTCCCAAAAGTATCAAATCCAGAACACATAACCCAATTCAGACCCATTAGCCTTTGTAACTTTACTTACAAAATCATTGCCAAACTGCTGGCCAACAGGCTTAAACCATGGCTGCCAATGTTCATTGCAGAAGAACAAACAGCTTTTATGAGCAACCGGCTGATCCAAGACAATATCTGCATTGTTCAAGAAGTGATTCATCAATTAAGGGTGAGGAAGAGGACTCGTAAGCAGCAAGCGATTCTTAAATTAGATATGCAAAAAGCATACGACAGAGTGGAATGGGACTTTCTTTGTGATTACATGCTCAAGTTGGGCTTTCATGCGAGATGGGTTCAATGGATTAAAATATGCATCTCTACCGTGTCTTTCAATATCCTAATTAATGGCGAGCCATCAGCTGAGGTTAAACCTACAAGAGGTATTCGACAGGGTGATCCCCTCTCACCCTATCTCTTCATCATCATGACAAACCTTCTATCCTCACTAATGCGCACAGCTGTTCTAGATGGAACTGTAAAGGGTATTCGTTTAAATCCTACCTGTCCCACCCTATCTCATCTCTTATTTGCAGACGATGCCATTTTCTTTCTAGATGGCACAATCAGAGAAGCCCAAAATGTTTCAAATGTCCTGAATCAGTACTGCTATGTCACAGGCCAGGCGATTAATCTTAACAAGTCTGGCCTCTTTGTGGGGAAAAGCTGCCCTCCTCAACTTCGACAGAACCTAGCCTCAGAGTTGAGAGTAGCTATTACAGATCATTTAGGGAAGTATCTTGGAATTCCAGCTGATTGGGGGAAAACAAAAAAGCAAATGTTTGCTTGGCTGTTGACAAGAGTTGAACGGAAATTGGAAGGGTGGAAAGAGAAATTAATTTCAAAAGCTGGGAAGGAGATCCTTATAAAAACAGTTATCCAGGCCATTCCTCAGTATGTGATGTCCATATTCAAAATTCCGAATTCCATATGTAAAACTATAGAGAAAAAAACAGCTTCATTCTGGTGGAAACAGCATGCTGATAAAAGAGGAATCTATTGGAAAAAATGGGAAGAGTTGAAAGTCAGGAAGGACAATGGTGGTTTGGGTTTTAAAGATTTGCAAAATTTTAACTTGGCCATGTTGGGAAAACAGGCATGGAGGATTATAAACCACCCTGACGCTCTCTGGTGCAAAGTATTGAAAAGCATTTATTTTCCTAAAAGTGATTTCTGGGCAGCAAGAAATGGAAATCGACCATCTTGGAGCTGGAAAAGTATTTTACAAGGAAGAGCAATCATTGAACCAGCAACCAGGTGGGAGATTGGGGATGGCAAAAAAATCAGAGTCCGAGAAGACCTATGGCTGCCTACTGGAAGACTTATTGGTCCAGCAAACAAAGATGAACCACGTTTTGTGGCTGATCTAATCGACAGTGAAAGTAAGGCGTGGAATGTAAACAAGGTTACAGCTCTGTTTCAGGAAGAAATTGCAAATGAGATACTAGCCCAACCTCTCTGTTTACATCCTCGACAGGATAAAATTGTATGGACAGCCAACAAGTCTGGCAGCTACACAGTCAAGAGCGGTTACAACAGTAAGCAAAACTCAGACCCAAACCCCAGCAACAAATCCCCATCCACATCATACCAGATACCCAAATCACTCTGGACTACCATATGGACACTTCCCACACTTCCAAAAATTCGAATCCTAATATGGCAGATATGCAATAACTCACTCCCAACAAAAGAAAATCTTCATCGCAGGAAACTGTTACCTGAACCATCGTGCCAGATATGCGGCCAAGCCCCCGAAACCATGGAGCATCTCTTCATCCTCTGTTCCTGGACAAAAGCCATATGGTCAGATCCTCAAAACCTAGCCGACACCAACCCAGACCACATAACCAGAATAGATAAATGGCTCTTCGAGAATCTCACCTCAAGAACTTACGCTAGATCAAAAGCCCTCTTCGCGGCTCTTCTATGGAATATCTGGGTGACCCGCAACACTGCAACATTCAGGGGTACCAAGCCAATCCCCTCCCGCACCAAAGAATCCGCTCGGATTCTAGCAGATCTAAACCTGAAATGGGGAAAACAGGGGAAGAAATTGTCAAAGAGGAACGCGGTAGACACGAGCAGCTGTAAATCTTGGTTACCTCCCGACCCTCCCTCGTTGAAGCTCAATATTGATGCAGCTTGGAGCAGTTCGGATCAAGCAGGATCAGTGGCCGGGATCTGTCGAACTGCTGCAGGAAGCCTCGCTGCTGGTTTTGCTGAATCGATCTTCGCCCCATCAGCCCTAATTGCGGAAACCCTAGCACTGCGTCTGGCTCTGAGATGGATAAAAGAGAAGCGAACCCTAGCCGCACGAACTGAAGTCTCTCTCGACGCTAACTCCCTTGATCTGCCCATTCACGTATCAACTGATTGCTTATCTGTAGTTGAGGGTGTTCTGGGCCGAGAAGAACCCCCTTGGCAGGCCCAACCGTTTATCCTGGACTGCAAACTCCTCCTAGCCCAAATGGAAGACATAACTCTTATCTATGAGCCCAGGCAGAATAACATGGCCGCGGACTGGGTAGCACGTGCGCATCGAGCTAATTCACTTCCATGTAATTGGGTTAATTATCCTCCTATGCCTCTTCTTTCTATTTTATGTCTAGATGTACCTGCTTATGGTGCCCATGTTATGGGTAAGTAATGAATTTCATATCCTTTCGCCAAAAAAAAAAAAAAAAGCCTCTTTCCCTAATCTGAAACAAAACCCTAATCCCATTCTCATTCTTCACACCTCTCTTGCTCAATTTGCTCGACTCTCTTGTCTCTTGCTTGATTCAGTCACTCTCACACTTGCTTGACTGTCAAACACTACCCTCTTGCTCGAGTCGCTGAATGCGACCCTCTCACTCGATGCCTCCCTCTTGCGGTCTCATCACGAGTCTCCACTCTCGCCTCCCTCTCTTACTCTGTTTTTGGCTAACTGTGATCACAATCTCATTTCATCGAGATAGATATCCAATCCACTATTTTTATTTTATTTTTTGCCAGTGGTTCTTTCCCTTTTGTTCTTAAACCACTTCAATAATGAATTGATTTTTTTTCGGCGTTTGTTGATTCTCTAGTGATTCTATTATTCATATGTTGCTTCAGGTTTTGGGAATTCATAGTTGTTCATCTTCCTTCCTAGTCACCTTGAAGATTTTACGATGATCTAGATTGGTGTTTTTACGCTTTCTAACTTCTTTTTCGTTCCAGTTAAGTTTTTGTTTCTTCATCTTTTCCATTTTTGTTATTTTACGTGTGATTTGTTTATCTGTTGTTCTACAGAGAACCATCAAGTAGGAAAAAGAAAAAAAAAAAAATGTGTCACAAGTTCCATTTACCCACACGAGATGTGGATTGGACTAGCCAAGTCCAATTCCAAGACCAAATGATCTGGTTATTGAATCGTGAGTGGAAAGAGGACTTCTCGGAAATCAATTACCCTTACACAAAACAACACCTCTAACTTGAAACTACTTTTTAACCCTTTTTTTTTTTTTTTAAATTGATACAATTTTACTGTTTTCTTTGTTCTTTTCACGAAGGATACTTTCACAATCACATTTAAACCACTTTGTGAACAACATAAAAGAATCACTGAACTAATGACAAAAAATACACCTACGCCACATGAATTGCCAGCCTTTAACCATAACGTTTTTGCTTCTCCCACCATCTTTTTTCCTTTCACTCTCGCCCTTATAAATAGAACCAATTCTGAATCCAAAAGACACTTGATGCAAATTTGTATCAAATAATGCATACATTTCATGCTAAAAGAATACATAAAAGGGTCTTTTGCAGCGAGGATGGACCTAATTTTCGGACAGCCAAAAAAAAAGAAAACCTTAAATTCCAAGAAATAGGTGATTTCAATCATTTATAGGGAGATTGCTTCTTATTGAACTCGGGAGGTGAACGTCATCTCTTCTATAATCCTGGAACAAAGCCTCCTTCAACAGTCATGGTTAAAAAGGAAAGAGACAAACATCATTTTCTACCACAATGATGAACGGACTTTGACCTTTTGATCCCTCATTATAGTTTTTTCAGCTAATTATTTTTCCAAAAGCTCCAATCATTATTACACCAAATTTCTTGGTAGATGTGTCATATATGATCATCAGTCTATTCCATTCTGGCATGCTCCAGCTGGTCTTGCAAGGAGACGATTGAGTTTTCCAATTATTTTGGAGAGTCAAATGCAAGTTCCCGCTTCCCTCCAACGCTTTGGACAATCGAGGAGTCGATAGTGTCGTAATGACGCGAAGGAAAAGTAAAAATTTATCCGGACACCTTTTTGAAAATAGAGGAAGTTAAGGGACGATGAACAAGAATTCTTTGAAGCTTTACAATTCAGAAACTAAAGAATTGTGAAAACTATAGAAAAATATAAACTTCTGCAACTCCTCCAGCTCTTTCGAGCTTCGATGCTCCGTAACCGCTGTAAAACAGCCTTTATTGTTGGTGGATTTATTTACCAACTAAATGATGTCATCGTGCGTGGGGAGCAGTCGCTTGAGGCGGCATTGATGGCTGGTTTGGCAAGTCCGGCTGCTCTTCCTCCACAACACCAGAATGCCTAGCAATCTCCGAGTCGTCGGCTAATCCATGGTCATGAGAAGACTCATTGGTCATCTCTAACTGAGGCCAACGGTCACTTTCGATCTCATGAAGGCTCTCTTCGCTTCTGTGGTTGTAGTTTTGCAGGAGATGAGCTGGTGTTGCTGGCCGGCTGGAGAACAGCGGGTTGGCATTGGAGTGGTGGCTTTGTTTGGTGTGTTTCTTCGCAGTGGTATGCCAGTGCTTGATAGCCGTTGCGACATGCTCATTGAAGATGGTGGGCTTCATGGTCGATCCCATCTGCAAATAACCGAAAGGAAACCAAGATTTTATGCCAGTGAATCGCAAGTTTTCTATTTCATTTCCTTTCCGGTCTAAACTCCAAACATTCGTGACACCGATTTTCAGGAAATGTTTCTGTGAAATTTGATGGAAGGGGATTGATTTCGTTAGTATTAGTGTGCTATCGCTACAATCAAGAGATTCATTGTCATTCAGGTCCTCGAAAACACAAGGAGATTAGCTGATAAACTATAGCGAAAATTAATAACATAAGAATTTACGGACCTGTGTCACCAAAGCATAGAGAGGCAAGGTCACATAGCTGCAGAGGACCTGGATAAAGATCCTGAACATTGAAGAAATCAAATGAGGCATTAGCTTCAAGAAATATTAGCTAATGAACACAGAAAATTCTGTCTTGTTCATACTATGCACGTATATTATGCTCTCATGTTAATCCTTTTTTTTTTTTTTTTCCTATTTTGCTCAAAAGTATGGACGCTGAATAAGCCTTCTTCTCCATGTACCGCTGTTTTTCTCAAGTGATGTACGGAAAGTAATATGAATTAGGTAATACTGACCCCATTGAAACTCTGAAGATGATATCTGCAGTGCGTTCATGGAAGCAGTTCTTCAACCCAAATGAATACTGAAAACAGTGATGGGAACCATAATCAGGACATACGGAACTTGCAATTGACATGCACATACTTTCAAAAAGCGGTGGATCAGATAAAACGCTTACCGTGCCCCAAGCGAAAAAGGCTAGTTGAAAAGCATTCTGCAATCAAGAAAAGTGGACAAAGAACAAAATTTTGAGATAGAGATACAAAATATGAACAAGGTTTTAGAAAGAACATGAATTATACGAGGATGTTACTTAAAAGAAGTTCTCAGTACCTGGAAAAGGACGAAATGAATCAATAAAAGGAGGAGACGTGGGCGTCCAAACCAGAAAAGCTCATCACCGGGTTGAACCACAGGAATGCCCATGACTATATTTCCCCTCTCTTGAATGCGCAGTCCCAGTTTCGTGATTATAACTTGCAGCTTTGTCCCCACCAAGAGTACTATCTGCAAGATCCACCCTTTGATTAATATATCATTCATCAACATTCCACTCCCAAAATCCTCAGATGAGATGTTTTGAGAGGATGAGGAAATATGGATTACTTCAAGCTTTTGTGCTTACAAACAGAGTAATAAACGGTAACCATATATAAGAACGCCATCCTGCAGAATAGAACAAAAACGAAAGCAAGTGATTCAGTAACCGATAGGAAACATAGAGCAGCCAAAGAGATTGAAATAGGAAACTAGATAAAAACCAGTTGTAAGATGTTGAATGAAAACTTAATGAAAAAGGCGTTAGCATCAGGATGCAGAGTTTTTGAAGACACTAATCAAACTTATATCCTTTTTTTGCAAGTGAAGGCAGCAATAATCATCCGAGCTTACCATGCGAATTGGTCAGAAGGAACAGCACTGCAGAGAACCAGATAATCGGGCTGCATGTCAAAAAAAGGGAATTGTGAGACATATATATGTAGTCAAACAAAACGAACTGCACGTTAACATTAGGTAGTTCCTACCTTATTCCAACGACTACTTTAAAATCATCCTCAAGTGATCTTTGGATGTAATCCTGGAAGTCGAATTTTGTCTCACTTCCAGGTGGCAAATGTGCCTGTAATTGCAATTTAGGTAAGCCTTTGATTGACCTTCTTTGTAACAATGATAGTACTTGGTGGTGTGAATGTGACTACTTTGCATGACGATGAGCGTGTGCTTACCTTGATAAATCCATGTCTTAGTGTCAAATAATCAACCTTCGTGACTGATCTAAAGAACTGTCTGAAAAAGCACACCTGACAGAAGGGGAAGAAAACTTAGTTCAACTCTAGGGAGGATTTTGGTTTTTTTCCTTCCATGAGAAAAAGTAACTTTGTTTATATTTCTCAGAGAAAGATAAAAACATTGATCACCCCTGAAAACAAAGCTAAAATTGTGATCAAGTTTGAATTTAGCTACCAACACATAAATTAACAAAAATGCTGTGAATCTTCAAATTTGCATCATGTACTAACCGAACTCAATTTTAGACTCACAAAGTCAATTATGCGTCGAACCCGAATTGCAAATGAATAATTTTTGTTTGAGAAATAAAATGATCTGCTGACAGATATTCGAAATCAACTTGGACTTCAGTACAATAGAGGTGTATGTTATCTGGGGAATTGTACTTACTATCCAGACAGATATTTTCCATCTGCTCCAAAAGCTCAAATGCCTTTGACCGAATGATGTCTCTCTTGTATACCTAAACCTCTCTGGATCTGCAACAGAGATTTGGCTCTGGCTTTAGCCATAATTGGACGAGGAGAAGATAACAATCCAACATCATTTATGTTCGACTAAAACTGAAAGCACCCGCTCATAACCAACCAATCGGGTATACGTACCGCAACTTCAGAGGACAGAGAATATCAGACACAATTTCAAACATACAAAATTTAAACAATTCACTCTTGTCAATACCTAATTTTTCCACGTGAACATTTAAGGTGGTTAACCACATGGTAGTGGTTGATGGGCATTTTTAGTGAAAAATTCATGGATGCTGACAGCGCACACAGATTCACTAATTAGGCAAAGTGTAACCAAATATCAGTAATTTTTGGGGCATATTTTGTGTTCAGAGTTTAAAGGTTACCATTGAAGTACTTGTATTCATGTGTCTTCGTCTCTTTTTCCCATGCTTCCCATCGTCTCATCTGCAGAAACAACCAAACGAAGCCACTCAGAGAGAGAGAGAGAGAGAGAGAGAGGTTCTTCGGTTTGTAACTTCATATTGTACCTTGATGTTGCCCAGAGCCAAAGTTGTGAGGCAGTACAAAACATGGAAGATGGCTAACACAAAGATGAATATATGGAGCTGATGAATACCGTACGCCGTGACAAAGGCATACTCTCCCTGTACAGAATATTCAGTACAAGTGAATACTATATGCAGCGACAGAGATTTTATCATTGATCCATACTCAGAGAGACATGTAAATGAAGAAATGCACACTTTCTCCCGAGTGCACAGGGTAGTTTCTTGATCTAAGGGCATGTTTATGTGATTTGACCAAAACTTTTAAAGGCGATGACGTGATTTGACAGGGATATTTGAAAAGCTTATCATTACTTTTCCTGTGCAATTATCGTAGCCTTTCGTGGCCAGACTCCGGCGGATGACCCCACCGAACTCCGAGAACTCCAGGAGTCTACGGCCAGACTTTTTAGCCTCGAGCCCCTCCTTACAAGGAAGCCAGGAGCTCGCGATTTTCCTGGGGACGCATATGTTCGATATTGGACCTTGAAGCACTGTCAGAAGCAATGATATGAACCCCAGCAGCATAAGCTCTGCCCAAGCGAACAAAAACAGAAAAAAGCGGACAACTCATCAACAAAGCGTGCTACGCCAAGGAATCATTAAGAGACTCTGAGTTTCTGTCAGTGGAAATTGGCAAGAGCAAGTCAGATCTTTAATCACCTGATTTAACCTTCTCTAATGCTTCAACAAGAGCTACCCTCCTCTTTCTCTTTAAGACCTGCAAAAGGCAAGAACAAACCAATCAGCGACTTTCATCAGACCATCGGAAAAGACATCGTAGCTAACACAACAGATCCAGTTAGTGATAATCAAGCTCTTCAAGATCACCTCACCTTTTCAAAGAGATGAATGGCATGTTCCAACAAGATGGAAATAGCAAGTATCACGAAACAGACGATGGCGACCGCCCACGTCGCAGTATACTCCAGAGTACGCTCCTTCTCATATTTCTCTGCCATTGACACACCGTGAAGATCCTCGACGCCTCGCCGGAAGTCACTGTCACCGGAGAATCAGTCCACGTTGAAAGAGAGCAAGGGGACAGTCCAGTCCAAAACGAAGGAACCAAGAAAGGTAATGGAATGGAGGAGGAGAATGAGGTGGTATGGATAATATGTGAAGCAGTGGTGCTCTTGATGAATGGGATTATATATCAGCGGGGTTGAACATTCAAACAACTTGACTTTTCCACGTGGTTTGCGTGGGAGGCGGGCAAGGCGATGACGCATGACTTTCAACGCAGACCGGGGCCTTTGGACTTGATCTTCCGACCCATCTCATAGGATAATTGCGACTTTATTCGAGAACGAAAGCATATACTTAAAACAAATATTTCATTAAAAAAAGGTGTCATGGAGAATTTAGTATTTTTTTTTATTAAATATAGTCATGAAATTGGGATGTCTACGTGGTCAATTCTCAATTCCACTTTTAGATATATTAGAATCTTTCGTGATATATTTATTAAAGTGACAAGAAACTCTAGAAAGATTCCTCCCTTTGACCGACTAGAGCTGCACCGTAAAAGATCAACATGGTTGGAAAAAGATGGACATTTTATATGCTCAATAGTGAATTCAGCGTTAAATAGTGACCGGAAATGAGTCAAATGTCTTCTAACCCCCACCTCACTCAAAGCAATGGCATTCCCAAGTTTATCCAAATTACTTGTATTTTCCGAAATAATGCATCACGGCATGCCCATATCTATTGAGAAAAAAGTATATATTTGGTCCCTGAACGTACACCGTCTTTCTAATATGATCCTTAAACTTACGAATTGCATAATCGAATTTATAACTTTATACAATTTTCTAATCAAATCCCTTCATTTTAATTAATTGAACCTAATGTGATGATTGCCGGCCGGTACTGGCTAGAAGTATGACAATGAAATAATTGATAGACTATTGAATCGAACGTTATTGGAATGGTATGATTGTCATTCCGATAATTTGGTCGATGCAATTTGATTGTCTATAATTTGTCCAAATCAAAGATTGGGACACTTTGGGTGTATTTGTTTCGCTAAAAATTAATGATTTTGAAAATACTTTCCTAAAAATAATTTTCCATATTGAATTTTTTTTGTTTATGAAGATATTTAGAAATAAATTATTATCGATAATAAATCATCTTTCATCAATTAATTCTTTCAAGCGATATAAAGAATTATTTTTATAAAAAAAATTATCTATTTTTGGGGAAACAAATAAAGTCTTAATTAGAAAAATTCTACAAATTCAGGTGCTTAATTGCACACATGTACACATTCGAGGACTAGAGTGAGAAAAAGGATATAACAGTGCAGAATGTGTGCTTTTTCCTTACATTTAAAATAATAATAATAATAATAATAATAATAATAATAATAATAATAAAATTGCAAGATCTTTAAGGAGGACTATTTCCCTTTAATTATTTATTTAGTTCCTTAGCCGCCATCGAGGACCGCCGCCATCCATGCTTATTCAATCTTCTTTTATTAATTTTGGATGTGCTGTCAATGTCTGCTATTCGAATGGCCACTTGGCCACTTGCCCTTTTTGTTTTTTTGTCGCAGAATGGTCATCTGCCCTTTACCTGTCTCTTTCTTCTCTCCTTCCTCTTAGCACATAATTTAATTAAAAAAAAAAACTTTATATTTTTCCGCGCAAGTGTATGCGGATTCGTACAGAAAAGTGATTGTCGAATATTATTTTATTTTATTTCATTTTCCAGTAATATGGCTTTCATATAAGTATGAACGATTCCCATGTGGCACATCTACACTTGCATTAGACTTTTGTCTTCTTGAGTGTCTGTCTTTTGTTTGTGTCAGGCTTCCATCTTGTATTCTTTATAGGCAAAATCTATACATCTCTTATCTTCACCCAAAAAAAAAAAAAAAATTCAAACATTTGGGTCAACAACCTTCAATCATGGGATGCATAAATGGACATATGATGAATATATAAGGAAGATATATCATTTTTATAGCACCATTTGTTTTGCGAAAAATTAATTATTTGGACAACATTGTTTTCTTAAAAAAAATTATTTTTGTTACTTATAAAAATAAATGAACGAAAAATATTTCCATTGTTCTGTTAAATGTTAAGCGTGAATTGTTGTCAATAATGAAAAACATTTTTCTTGATTAATTATTTTAAACAACACAACCAAGTATTTTTTAGAAAAGTATTTTCTAAGGAATTTTTTTATTTAAAAAAAAAACAGGGCCTATTAATCAAAACTCAAAGCTGGAGAGGAATTTTCTAGCTATTACATGCTTAATTAGTAAATCACACTAATTAATTATCAAGTCTCAGAGCACCTGTAAAAGAAGTAGTTCCCCGTCCAAGAGCTACTTTACCATATTCTGAATTAAATGGTTTCAACAAGTCCTCTACAATAGGTCGTCTTGGTCCAGATTTAGAACTAGCCTCAATAGTTTGCAGCCATAGGTTTATTTTATATTGTGAAAATTTCAATTAAGAACCTAAAGTGGAACCATTTTCTCAAAAAATGACCAAAAATGTACATTGTTTCAAACAAGAATCTGAAGTAACCAACTTAGTTTCAAATAAGGGTCTCATCTTAAAAGCCAACCAAATCTTATTTGCATCTAAGGGTATTTTCGTCTAAAGACTTTTTTCTCATTCTTTTCTTAATTTATTTTCTCCTTCTCTTTCTTTTCTTCATCATCATCGAGCCTTCACCTTTTTCACTCTTTAGATTGCGTTCACCAAAGTCCATCTCTATCTTCCTTGCCAAATTAGCCATCAACGCCCTCAACCTCATTTGTCATTGCCCTCAACAACAATTCCAGTACCTTTGTTGAAAGATGGAGGTCAATCCAAGCCCGAGATCAAGCACGAGTGGACCAAGACGTGACGCTCAGCTCGATTCGATCCCCACATCTTGTGGTCATGGTTAAGCACGAAGCATGATGAGATGTAAGCCATTAGCTTGCTGCCCTCGTTGTCGTCGATGCTTGAATTCAAATTGGTGCTCACGCAAGCTATGATCGATCTTAGCGAGGAGAAGCTAGATTAAAGTGCCTAAGCCAAATATATTGGAGGTTTTTGAGGAATCTTTGTGATACTCATGTGCATTGATTTGTTCAGTGAAATACATGGTTTTGGGAATTTCTGAGCAATTTTGCCCTTTTTTCATCTTGTTATTCTCTCTCAAATCTTTGTAGATAATATTTTAGAGTCGGAGATGCAAATTTGTTTGAACATGTGTAGACCAGAGTCATTCGTTTTTTAGATAGTGTTGTCTGATTCAAATCGCCACCAAAGGCGAGTATATTCAATCACGGGTCAGAATGATTCAACATTCTTTGAAAATATCCAGCATGCATGACACAATTTGACCATCTCAAGAAGCCACATATTTCACCTCAATGCAAGCTACGTCTATGAATGTTATGAATAATCCAACCCGGACCCAATAAAACATTCCCAAGAAGCTACGAGTGAAAGTTATCTTGGCATAGGCAATTTCATTGGCGGGGAGAGCATGAAACTGTTACTTTAATTGTCATAATAAGTTTTTACAAGAAAATTGAAAAAAAAACAAAACCCACGTAACCACCCACCTGAGTGGCGTTGCTAGCTTCGGGCCTCCTCCCCCTCATGAAGATGATTTACCGCTGACGTGAGTGTGGTGGCTAGCTTGCATCAGCCTCAAGGTTTGTCCGCCGACTGTTGGCTTACGGGTTTCTCTGGATCACCAAAAAAAAAAAAAAAAACAAAACCCACTTATGGATATTTCTTGATTCTCAAGTTCATTATTGTCATCGGAGAAGGTGAGTGGTGGCGAATAACTTAAAAACCGGCTCATGCCGAAATCGATGAATTCTTGGGTGAGGATGCAAAATTGCATAATGTAGAGCATGCATTTTGAAGTTTGTTGATGGGTAGGCTGCAGAACTGAAGCACGCAATTTGCAGTTTTGCAAAACTGCATAACTTCTCAAATATCTTTTCGTTTTCTTCTTTATCTAAATTGTTCAAATTGTTTTGCACATGTGCAAGCTCGTGCACCAAGAGTCTGATGCATTTGTCAAGAAGGAGGTGAGCAAGATGAAAAAAGAAACAAAAGAAAAACAAAAAGGAAAAAAGAAAAAAAAAAGTCTTTAGACGAAAAAACCCCCAGCTGCAAATAAGATTTGACTGGCTTTCAAGTTGAAACTCTTATTTAAGACTAAATCGGTCACTTCCGGCCCTTATTTGATACAATGTCCACTTTATACCATTTTTTGAAAAAACGATTCCACTTTAGGCCCTAAATTGAAATTTTTCCTTTTATATTTATTGAGATCCGTATGCCAAAAGAGATCATGTGATTTAAACGCGTGAAAGAGAAAAATAGCTTTTAAAATCTTTTATCACGTATGCCGAGGTGAGATAATTGCCTTTTAGGGTTTTAATGGAGTTGTTTAATAGACCCGCGGACAAATCCAAGATAATTGCCCAAGTGGGTATCATTAGATTTTTGCAACTTCATCTTGCAGCTCTTTTTCTTTTTTCCTAATTAGCAGTTCTTAATTTTGCAGATTATACATATATATATATATATATATATATATATATATATGATATAAATGATGGGCCATCAATTGAGGCTTTCAATCCGCCTTTGAAGTTCATGATCTTCGTTGAAAAATTGAAAGTTCATTTGCATCAATTATATTCATATCCATTCCTTTTTAAGCAAGAACGATATTTGGTGATACGTTACTCCGCACATCATATTCATTCTCAATTATTGAACTAAGTTATAGACAAAGTGCACACAATGTGATTACATCGATATATATAATTAAATGGAATTCTAAATAAGGATATAAAGTGTCATTCTTTTCATTTTAAAAAAAGATTAAAGTTGATCTCATTTCAAATAAAAGTCTAAAGTATTCTCATTTTTTTTAAATTAAGACTTAGAGCAAACATCATTTCAAATAAAGCATTTGAAGTGGTCACGTCACCTCAAAAAAAGGCTTAACGTCACCAATTGGCTAAGGGCAGCTTCGTCTTTTACTTTTTTTCTTTCATTTTACCTTTTTCTATTTTGTTCTTTCCAAAAAGACAAACTTAAAAAATAAAAATAAAAACTAAATTAAAAAAAAAAAAAATACAAGTAGGAGGGGCTGCCGCCCCATTGCTGGTGGGGCATTGGCCATGGTCAGCGAGCAGCCATAGGCAGGACCCTCCCGCCTTTTTTATTTATTTATTTGTGCTTTCTTTTTTCTTTTTGAGTTTTAGCCTTTTCTTTTTCTTTTTTCAGTTTGTCATTTTTTATTAGAAAAGAAAAAGGGAAAATAATTTTTAAAAAATGTTAATGACGGAAATTCCCTTCACCAGCTCGTGAGGTCAAGCCTTTTTTAAGACTAATACAATTACTTTAAGCCCTTTATTTTTAACAAGGTTCATTTCGGGTTACGAAATGCCTCGCAAGTTTCCTGAACCAATTGAGCCTGGCCTATGTGGGCTGCTGGCATCCAAAACAATTTGCATACTGTTAATGGAACATGAACATATGACTTTCAGTTTCTTAAGTGGGAAATCCCTTGGTGCCATAGCCAACTTTGCAAAATAAATAGTAGTTTAAATGATCTGAATGGCTCATAACCGCATATTCTTTTAGGAACTATTGTATTTCCGGACGAGTTACCCCCTACACTACGAAAGAGTACCTGTAATAAACGTGATTGCTATCTGAGAGCAATTTTAGAATTTAATAGATTTCATAAAGCCATAGGTGGCCAAGTCATATATGATCTTCTCTAGAGTCATAGAGAGAATGGAGAGAATGTTTATTGGGCTTAATCCTAGCCAGAGTTGTATGATGTGTTTTTGAAATAAGTAATTACAGTGAGAATATATACCAAAACATAATTATAGGTACAATGCATTGCATATTAATAACCCCCAATCCGAAATAGGTATAAGAACCAACGGATTGGATCTCAATAACGCATGTCATGAACTAGATTGTCCCTTGGTGAATATTTCTGCTAGGTTATCCAATATAGGCATGTAGCAAACACGTACATCATGGGAAGCAACCCGATATCAAACAAAGTGAAAATTCAATTCGATGTGTTTGGTATAAGCATGAAACATTTCGTTTGAACATGAAAATTCTAAGGCGACAAGTGTGCCGCTAGACACCTTTTCAATTTGACATGCAAATAGATTGGTAAAAAGGGTTTAGGAGCACCTAAATCATTAAAACATCGATACGCATATAGGATTTTTCAAGCACTAAATGATGTATTTGTTTGAACGAAAGAATTTTTCAAGAATTATTTATTGTGAGCTTTCACTTGTTTGGTTTACTGAAAATGATCGGTTAATGGAAAACCATTTACAATCAAAGAAAATGTATATGGTCAAAGTTAAAAAAATGAAATCCTTAACCTAAAAAGGATAAAAAAAAACTTTTTTGAAAAATAATTTCTTAGAAACTATTTTGATGATTTTTTAATGTAGTTTATCTGACTATTTTTTATCGAAAATTATAGTCAGTCACGGGAGTGATGACGACCTAATGTAGAGAATTTTACCCAAATCAATGTCCCTTGCTTTAATTTTTGAGTTTTTTTCCTTTTCTTTGGTCACCGTTCATCTTCTTCGTCTCCCTTTCCCTGCATTACTCATCTCCGGTCAGACAATTTGCTATTCTCTGGTTTCATTTTTGAGTGCTTGGTCAGGAATACGGAGATGGCACTCTGGCCCTTCCGAAGAAGCTCGTCCATCAATCCCTCACCGCCAAGTTGAACCAGATATGATGTCGACCTTCATGCCGCGACGGAGTTCGAGCAACTAGATCTGGGGCTTGAGCTTGACACCCCGGCAAAGCTCGAGATCATCAAGCTTGGTTGACACCACGGTAGAGCTCCCTGCCTTAGTAATATTCTTAACTTTCACGGCGATGGAGCCATTTTGAGATGATGGATGATCCCATTTTTCTTGGATTCCACGAATTTGACTTTCGGAGGAATAAGTGTTAAAAAAGTCATAAACCTTTTATATTTGTGCCGATTTAGTCTTAAATATTTTTTTTGTGCCAATTTAATCTTAAACATTTTTACGTTGAGCCAATTTAGTTATTTCTGGCCAATATTGCCAAATTTTGCTGACTGGATGTTAGCCGGCTGACATGGCCTGATCGGTGTTGACGTTGACAATTTTTAATAATATTTTATTTTTATTTTTTTTTATTTTTTCATCTTTCTTTCTTTTTTCTTTTTTCCTTCTCCTCCACCTTCCTTCAGCCGGTCGCCGAACCTTGGCGACCGACTAAAGGTGACGGTCGGTGAGGTCAAGGTCGACCTTGCTGGCCACCTCACCAGTGGTCGCGAGGGCGGCCTCACCCAGGGTCGGCAAGGCTTGCCCACCCGGTGTTGCCACAGGCGAGGCTCAACCCTTGCTAGCCCAACATGAGGCCGCCCTTGAGGCCTAGGCAACAAGGCTCGCCTTCGGCGGCCATGGGCGTGGCTTGACCCTCGCCAGATCCGGCGAGGGCAAGCCTCGCTGTCCAAGCCTCGAGGGTGGCCTCACGCCCAGTGAGCGAGCCTCGCCGACCATGGGTGAGGCCGTCGCCTCTAGCCGGTCGCCAAGGTTCGGCAACCAGCTGGAGGAAGGAGGAGGAGAAGGAAAAAAAAATTCAAAAAAAATTCAAAAAATCAAAAATATTAAAATATTATTAAAAATTATCTACATCAACGCAGATGAGACCACGTTAGTCGCCTAGCATCCAGTCAACAAAATCTAGTCAAAATTGGTCGAAAATGACTGAATTGACACGATACAAAATGTTTAAGATTAAATTGATACCAAAAAAATGTTTAGGATTAAATTGGCACAAATGCAAAAAGTTTAGAACTTTTTTTAACACTTTTCCTGACCTTCGGACATACTTTTTCTAAATTTGAAGACATCAACACATTAATTCGCTCTCTCGTCGAGAGATGAAGCAAAGATGAATGAGCAAAGGTAAGGAGATTGAGTGTGAACTCTCGAATAGCTGTTTCAGTCGGAGCAAGGCATGAAATTCTTCACACCCCGGCCCAAGGATAGTTTCCCTTTGTGCTGAGAAACCAAAGCGCAAAAGGTGTTTTGAGTTTGAGGAAAATTAGATGGAGGATGCTAGTTGTTCTTCTACAAAATGTGTAGAGTCCAGTTTGAATTTTGAGGTTCCTTTTTTTTGTCCTAGCACCATGAGGGGCCACGCTTTAGAGGAAGAAGATAAAGAGTAAAGGAAAGAGAAGGAAAACAAATTAAAAAAGAAAAAAAAAAAGAGGACAATATCACAAAAAATTCTAACTAGTATACATTTATTATAACAAAAAAACTCTAAACTAGTACACTTATAATAAATTTACCATCCGTTAGTTTCTATTTATTATTAAATTATTGAGTTGAATGACATGTGACAATTGACGAGTATATACTTTAGGGTTTTACCCTCTATTTATCATAGATGTATCAGATTGCGATTTTTTATGGTATTAATTCAATTACGGAAACTAACAAAGGGTATAGAAGTTTTGGTAGTCAACAAATTAGTTTTGAGTAAATTTATTATAAATATATCGATTTGAGATTTTTATTAATCAAAACATTAGTTTGAAGTAAACTTTTCACAAGTGTAATTTGCAGTTTTTGTTGGTCAAAAAATTAATTTTAAATAAATTTGTTACATGTATATCAATTTAGAGTTTTCCATGATATCAACCTTAAAAAATATTAACCACCGCTCGTAGTGGCGTAGCTAGCTTGGGCTCTCTCCCCCTCACGAATGGGAGGAGTTCGAATTCTAAAGGCGTCATTAACGATTCTTACCTAGAGTACTATAGCGGTGGGTCTTGCAGTCGCTCCTCCAAGATTTGTTTGCCAGCTGTCAGCTTATGGGGTTCCCTAGATCACAAAAAAAAAAAAAAAAAACTTTAAAAATATTAAAAATTAAATAAAAAAAACCATAACATATTTCAATACAACAACATGTCATACTGTTGGCTATCATGCCACATAAGACAACCGGCAATCGGCAATGACTAAACGTCACATCTACAATTTGCGATAAAAATTGACTAAATGGACTACATTAGCCAAATTGAAAACAATTTAGGATTATATTAGCAGTCGTATAATAAATTTATGATTTTTTTGGATAATTTTCTCCTTTGGAAAAATGTTTGGCAAATTCCTTAGCAACTATGTGCCTATAAAGTTATAGCTGTTTTTACCTAACTTTGAGAGATACTGCAGTTTTAAAGTACAATTGTTAAACATAAAACTTACAGCATAGTTACAAGCACAACACGATTATTGTTCGACCACAATTATACCAAACAAGCCCTTACTGTATTGATCCAATCTCTAGGGTCTTAATCGTATGAGCAACGACACTACTCAAACAAATTGGCCAAATGTCAAACTTATTTTTAGTAATTTTTCTTTCTATTTTTAAAAATCCCAAGCCAATTAAATTCTAAACCTTTTTTTATTGGGTGCATTTTGGCCTGTCTAGGGAGCTCATGGCCAAATTTGCAACATATGCGCCAATATACGATCTAAGAAGGTTAAAATTTGTGTAGTTAAATTCTAATAGTTTTTATAAGGTAAAGCCTAGCTACTCCAACAAAATCATGGCCAAATTTGCTAAGGAGGCACGCTAAAATTCAGTGTGTGTTATGAAATACATGAATGAATATTCATTATATTCATCTTATCTAATGTACTTATTATGGTACATTTGTATCATACATTTTAAGTACATCTCCCTATACAATACATGTATCATTCGATACATTGATATTAATTATAAGTACATTATTACTTTCTTATAAATAGGAGCTTAGTTTTTGTTTTTGTTGTAAACAAGGACAGTCACAACATAATAACCACCCGTGGTAGCAGCGTAGGTGGTTGGGCGCTGGTGCCTCTCACGAAAGGTCCAGCGTTCGATCCACGGCGCCGTCTGCCTTGCAAGAAAGAACCCATGACTTACCCGGCATGTAAGGGTGGTGGTGACTCTAATTCTTTCCTTTGACTCTCTTTACGATTTCTAGTATATGATTTTATCTACTTAATCTCTCTATTCTCTCTATTATATATTTGCAAAGCAATATTTTACAACACGTTATCAATACGAAGATCTGCCGACTAAGTAAGTAATTTTTGCAAGGTGGATATTCTTTTTATTAATCAACTTATACTTCATCTTCTTCTATCAATTCTTCATTTTTATTTTTCTTAACTCGAAGCCAAATTTCAAATCTAAAAGTATTCTTCTGCTCCTAAAGTGACGGTGGATATTTGGAAATCCTTTTAATTAATCTAAGGATTTATTTTTGCAAGGATTATGGCAAATATTGAAAAGCCCAAATTCCACATCCTAGAAGTGAGTGGAAATAATTATCTATCATGGTCCCTGACATGAAAATGCACCTTCAAGGGCAAGGTCTCGCTAATGCAATTATAGAGGATGGAACCTCAAATGAGCAAATGCTCTGATTTTTATTAGCCGTTATTTGCATAAAAGCTTGCATACTCAATATTTATCTATTCGAGACCCTCAAATCTTGTGGAGGAGGTTGAAAGATATGTATGATCATACTAAGATTGTTATACTCTCTCAAGCACAATATGACTAGCAAAATCTCAAACTGCAAGATTTTAAATCAGTGTCTGACTATAATTCCGCTTTATTTGATATTATTTTTCGACTTGAGTTATGCAGTATCAAACTCGCAGATGCAGAATTGTTAGAGAAAAATTTCTCTACCTTCCATGCTTCAAATATTATATTGCAACAGTAATACCAACAGCGTCAGTTTGTCACATATTTTGAATTAATTTCTATGCTCCTCACTGTCAAACAAACTAATGAATTATTGCTAAAAAAATCATGATCTTAGACCTGCTGGCTCAAAAATCATTGCCTGAAGCACGTGCTAACTTTGAGAAAATACTGGTCATTTTAAGAGCTATAAGCGTAGGTAAAAACATAATCCTAGAAGGGATTGTAGGAAATTTAACCGCCCTAAAAAATCTAACTTTGGCCTAAATCACGACAAAGAAAAGAAGCCAAAGAATATGATTAATAAAAGTATTTGTCATCGCTATGGCATGATTGGGCACTGGTCACGTACTTGTTGTACGCCAAAGCACTTTGTTAACCTATACCAAGCATCTTTAAAAAAACATGGGCAAGCATGGTGAATCTCATGCCATTAAAATCAATCCTATTGCCATTACCACAGTTGAGACCAATAATATTTCCATTGGTAGGACTCCTCTTACTCCTGAAGTAGCAAATGCATCCCTAGATGTTTCTGATTTCTTTGAGGACCTTTGATTACTTTGATGAGGCATTAGATTTGTGGATAATAAATTGAACTTCGAATTTTATGATTCTAATAATTTCTTTTTAGTTGTTTCGTTTTAAATTTATTACTTTTTAATTGTTCTTTCATATGATTATGAAATGCTTATGAACCTTATATAATATTTATTTGACTCTATAACTAAGATGCAAGATTGATTAACCCCGGAAGTGGTTATATGGTCAATTGAGGGGGAGTGTTATGAAATACATGAATGATTAGCCTCAGCAGGAGATATTATGAACTATGCATTGCACTCTTTTTTCTTTTTGTCCGGTTTTTTTCCCCACAGGGTTTTTTCAGCTTAAATTTTTTAATGAGGCAATTAATGCATTCATAAAATGGAGATATCATAAAAATTTGTGCTTTACACTCTTTTTCCCTTTTGTCCGTTTTTTTTTGTCCCATTGGATTTTTCTGGCTTAAGGTTTTTAATATGGCAATATCATTCGATGCACATTCATAATGAATACAATAAATATTCAAGGAGGAGTGTTATGAAATACATGAATGAATATTCATTATATTCATATTATCTAATGCATTTATTATGGTACATTTGTATCATACATTCTAAGTACATCTTCCTATACAATGAACGTTCATCTCCTTATCTAATACATGTATCACATTCTTGTTTTCTTATAAATAGGAGCTTAGTTTTTGTTGTAAACAAGAACAGTCACAACATAATAACAGTGAGATATTGGAAATAAAAGTCTTTCCTCTGACTCTCTTTAGATTTCTGGTGTTTGATTTTCTCTGCTCAATCTCTCTATTATCTCTATTATATATTTGCAACGCAATATTTTACAACAATATGATTGATTTTTAATATTTTTTAATCATATGCGGCATTGGTGTGGAGCTACGTTAGAAAAAAGTCATGATGGCAAAAATAATAGGATTTGTTATTGACTCTCACCTTGTTTTTCAGAAAATATATAGATTTCAAATGACTTAATATACATATATATATATATATATATATTTTTAAATTTTCGAATGACCAAAATATCGAGAAAATATTGAATTTCTTTTTACACTCCATATTTATTTTTAAAAATTTTTTAAATCCTGAAATCAGGTGGTGGGCATAATGTGGTACATAGTCTCGATTTTTTTTTTTTTTTTGCAATTGCCTTAATTTGTTTCGTGAAAAAGAGTTATTTGGAAACCATGTTTCCTAAAAAAATATTGATTATACCGCTTATAATAATTAGTCAATAAAAATATTTCTTTTATTGATAATAATTTATATCTAAATATCTTCACCATTCATAAATATATTTTTCATTTATTCATTTTAAAAAGCACTATAATAAGAATTATTTGGAAACCATATTTCCTAAAAAAATATTGATTATACCGCTTATAATAATTAGTCAATAAAAACTATTTCTTTTATCGATAATAATTTATATCTAAATATCTTCACCATTCATAAATTTATTTTTCATTTATTCATTTTAAAAAGCACTATAATAAATCATTTAATAGAGCTCCGGCCGGTTTACCGAAATGAACCAATGAAACCGCATACAGATAACTGTTTTGCTCTGTGTAATGGCATTGAAAACGTTACAACAGCTCTCAAAGAGAGATATGGCTATGCCGTACATCGAGTACGTCCGGAGATTGTGGTAACGCAATTTGGAAGAGAGGACCAGCAATGCTTTGCCAACTTGGCGGAGAAATAACTCTTCTCGCTATCAGAGCGGCTCTTGGCGTGAAAGTAATCTCCGATTCTCATCGGTCTCTCAAGGGTACAAATTCCCCGCAGGGACTGCCGATCGCCGATGGTACAGAGTCGCCTGCAAATTTGAAGCACTTGAGTTCGATCTCTGACTCGAATCATGGTAAAGTAGGAACCAGAAAAAGAAAAATCTTGAAGACCTCAAGGCTTTTTGTTGATGCCCTGTCAAATTTCTGGCTTTTGTGTATAGTTTCTTAGCATGATTGTTGTGGAAAACGAGTCTACGTGGAGCTCATGATCTACTGGAGATCTTTGTGCGTGACTTACACAATGACTTTTATCTTCTTTCCATGAGGAATTTCTTGCACGATGCAAAAACTGCATGGTGGAATGCTTGAGGCAATATTAAGCTTCTTAAAGCTGTGCATTAGAGACTTTGTTGGTGCAACAAATGCTCATCGGAATGAACTTTTCTGACTGAAGATACATATCTCATGAGTACCGGGTGCCCTAAATTTCAAGCATGGTTTTCCTCTGCTGTGATCATCTCATCGTCTGTCAATTTTGCATGCTCTTCTTTGTTGATTTCTTTACAAAAAGGTAGGACATAAGCTGGATTTTTGTTTTTGAATCAAACTATATTGGCTCTTTATAAATGAAAGCAAAGGCCAACATTGCGTTCAAATACAGCCGCATATTTTGATCTCTTTCTACAAGTTCCGTTTGAGATTTAATTCCTTATATTGGTGGCGTGTTGTAGATTCACTTTGTTCTTATAATCAATCGTCAAAGGAAGCTCAGGTTGACAAAATGGTACTCGCCATATTCACAGAAGGAACGAACTAAGGTATTATCCTCATTTTGAGACTTAATTTCTTTCAACCTCATTAGGAGCTCTCATTGGATTAATAAGATTTGAGCGCCATAGTAAATTGATTGTTTGCTGAAAATCAAAGTTTTTGTTTGTTAATACTCTGTTAAGATACCGGTTATTTGCACCCGGTTTTAATAATATGAAGACTAACGTCTTTCTATGAATGGAAATGTAACCTGAGAAGGTCATCCGAGAAATCAGTGAGTTAATGCTTCGTAGACATCACAAGATGTGCAATTTCTTCGAGTGGGGAGGTTTAAAGGTTGTCTACAGAAGGTACGTTGAGAAAGTTAATTTTGGCTCATTCGGTTGCACTTTGTCATCGTTGATCGAGTTCGTCACAATCATATCGTGCAGATACGCAGGTCTCTTTTTTTGCATGTGCATCGATCCTGACGATAATGAATTAGAGACTCGAGAAGTAATTCATCAATATGTAAGGATTTTGGATCGGTACTTTGGCAAAGTGAGTGGACGGCCATACCTTTTTAATCCAGTAGATTCTAATTTGTTCATATGGAATGTGCTTGGTTCTACCTTAATGCCTTTCATCACTTGCAGGTTTGCGAGCTGGACCTCATATATGACTTTCATAAGGTACTTGTGCTTTTCCGGTTGCAGAGATTTTGGAGTTCTGTGATGGTATACAATATTGAGAAATGCCTGTTGCTGTGAACATTTCAGGCCTACTTTATCTTGGATGAGCTTGTGATCGCTGGTGAACTTCAAGAGTCCAACAGGCGGACAGTTGTACGGCGGATATTTGCTCAGGTCTCTCTCTCTCTCTCTCTCGACATACAGTTGATGAGTTGGATATGTGCTGAGCAGCTTTTGCTTGTCATCTTTGCTAATTTGAGACCACCTTGCTATCTGAGTATAGGATGCTCTAGTGGCAGGAGCTGGCATGACAATGGACTACGTGATGACAATGTCACGGTGAAATACCGCTACGAGTACCAGCCATAAGATCAGAGGAGGGCTCCGCTGTGACTTCTATCTTCTCTTTTCCGTCTCTGTAATTTGTGGCTGAGGTTTGACCGGCCGCTTTCTAGTCAAACACAACGGTTATGCAAGCATTTCCCATTCTCTTGTGGACGCTGCAAAAGAAGAAGACCCTGGCTCGGTAAACAGTATAACCATCCCATTCATATAAAAAATGAATGATTGAATGATAATTTTTAATTTATTATATAAGTAATAATCTATTTGAAACCATAAAATTAAATTAAATATAATTATAAATTATTATGGACCTTACTTTTTCAAGAATTTTTTTAATCTATTATATAAATAACAACCAATTCGGAACTAAAAAATTAAATAAAATATAATTATAAATTATTATGGACCTCGCTCCTTCAAAAATTTGTGATTCGTAATAAATTATTATTTTCATAATAATCCAAAGACTATTATACTGATGAAGTACATCCACAAAATGAAGGCCATCGGACGTACTCGATTCATCTTTTTAGGCCACATACATGCTCCCAAGCCACCAAGTTGGATAAAATATGCTTGTCGCTGTGTTTTCTACCAATTTTTTTTGGGTCAGCGTGTTCCCTATTCATTGAATTCGAAGTATTCTTTATTTGACGCTCCAGTTTGCGACTTTCAGCAAGATAATTTCAGTTTTGGCTGCAGACGTACTGTATCGGTGGTTATAGTTGTGTGACATTCCGTCGTGCCTTAAATATTTTCACACTTGCAAATAAAGGTCTTTTTTTCCCGCAAGAGATATTGCAACGAAGTAAAATTTATTTGGAAATGATGTTTCTCTTTATCAAAACCTAATTTTTGGCGACCCCATTAGTTGCATAGAACAATTAGGGATAAACAAATATACCATTAGCATATTTCATTTTTGCATTCTATTTAAATCACACATCACATGCAAGTCACATGGCCTTAATACGATGTTGCCACAGACCATGGTGCACGCAATTGAGAGCAATGGTCGACCATGTTCATAGAAGGAGTTTAAACTCAAGCTTGATGTCCGGTAGTTAATTGATTCAACGGTCATTCACTTAACTCTATTCTTAATCGCTTTTGAATCATCTCAAACCCATGTTTTATCTGAAAGGAGGGAGGCTGGTCGTTTGAAGGAATAAAGATTCTCTATTGTGGAGAGAGCGTTTTGGCGTACACTCTACAGAAAAATTATGGCCTTGGGGGATTTATAAGTGCTATATACGGCACCATGGTTTGCGGGATGGCTGGAAAAACGATGATGCTTGCATTATATGCTGTGGGTTTTCTTTTTCACGAATATGATTGTACACATTTTTCACTGAGAAGACCCCCGATTTCGTAGCTATCCACACCAATTTGTCTTGTGTAGCTTGACTACACAGTGGGACTGCTAACACCTCATTCACTATCTGCTCACCTTCTAAGCTTAGCTTCATCCCATTCTTTCTCCTCATGTCGAATCAGCAACTCTAGCTGGTTCATCAAAGGTTGCAGGTCCACCCATCTAACTTCACATTCACTCTGGTCAAAAACCATGCAAACATTCGTTTCTTAGATGCACCCCAATCCAAAGGAACCCCTACCTATTTCCCAGTCTACTCAATTACTAGTACTCTAAGTTCAGCTGCTATATTGTTTCCTAAATTCTATGGACAACCTGAGCTAAAATGGATTCCAGTTTGTTTAAATTAATTTCTTGCCTAGATGCATAGGAGTATATTTCCGGATCTTTAACCCTACCAACTGAGAAAAAGATGGAATCATCAACAACAAGGAGGTAGGAAAGAACTGGACAGTACTTGTTCAGCTTAATCCCCACTATCATACCATAGTGGATGGCTTTTCTCATCAATACTGAGAATGTGTTGGCCACAATAATAAACAAATAGTGAGATATAGGGCCTTCTTGTCGTATCCCTCATGTTCGCTAAAATAAGGGCAATAGTTCCCATTAAATTTTAGTAGAAGTGACACATTTCATTACTCTCTTTACTCACCAAATGCTGAATCCCATTTTTAACATGCAAGCCTCAAGAAATTCCCACTCTACCTTGCCATAGGCTTTTTTTTCATCTCAAATTTAACATTGCCAGAAATTTTCTCTTCCTTTTTCTGATTTTCAATTGAAAAATGACTTCCTATACAATTATAATATTGCCTTAGATTTGTCTGCCACCCACAAACGCACTTTGTACTCCTGCTATTAAAAATCGGGAGCCAAGGTTTCAATCTATTAGCCAAGGTTTTCAAGATAATTTTGTATGCAAAATTGCATAGGTTGATTGATCTAAACTAGTCTAATTTATATGGGTTAGAAACTTTCAGGATCAAGGTAATAAGGGTTTTGTTCAATTGTGGATTCAGATGTCTAGAATAAAAAAAATTCTTTACTTTATCAAAAACTCGATACTTGATTTCCTCCCTATGGCTTTGATAGAATTGGCCATTCAAACCATCTAGCCCCCATGCCATCATGGAGCCCAATTGAAATACCGCAACATGGACTTCCTCCATTGAGGTTTCAGCAGCCAAATTTTGGTTCATATCATCCGTGACAAGAGTAGGGTATTGTTGCAATATAAGCTCAAAGTCTCAAGGACCCTCAGAGTTATAATGTTCTTCAAAAGAGTGCATAGTCATTTCTTTTAACCCCTCTAGATCTTGAATCCATGTTTTTAGCATTTTTAAGTACAGAAATTATATTTCTCTGTCTCCTTCGAATGGTTGCGGAATGGAAATATTTTGTGTTCATTTCTCCTCCTTCAAACAATTGATTCTAAGCCTTAGTCTCTAGTACATTTCCTCGTCTCCACAATGTTTCAATTTGTTCAATTATTGCCAGCTTTCTATTATGGTCAGCATGCAAATCCTGAATGTTAGTTATGCCCAACAACTCTTCTTTCAACAACTTGATCTTCTGATGACTGTTACGAAAATTTTGCCTACTCTATTTTGCCAATTCTACTGAAACTTCTTATATTCTCTGCACAAGATCAGCTTCTCATAATCTAGCATGATTGCAGATTTGTCTGATTATCCTACCACACTCCTCGTTTTCCAGCTAAAATGATTCAAATTTAAACAATCTCTTTCTCCTTACAAGTTCAATTGATAAGAGTAAAAAATAGGGCTATGATCGAAACTGATAACTGGTAACGCAAAAGCCTCAACTTGAGGGAACAATACTCTCCGATTAATATTGCACACAGCCCTGTCTAGTCTTTTTCTAACAAAATCCTGCCCTATTCAATTGTTGGCCTAAGTAAAAGCACAACCCTTGCTCTATAGATCCATTAAATCGTAAGCATTGAGGGAATCTCTAAATGCATTCATTCTATATAGTTCAGCAAGTCAGTTCCCCACCTTTTCCCAAGAATACAACGTGTCATTGAAGTCCCCTATGCACTTCCAAGGCAAAGTAGCTTCAGTTGTTCCCATAATTTCATTCTTTCCTAGAAAATGGCCAGAGCATGAACAAAAGTGGCCCTAAATTGATTTTTCAGCTTGTTATCCTCAAAAGTAATGTGAATAAACTCAATTGGCTAAATTCAAGGAAATCCTATCTTTCCACAGCAAACACCCCCCTCCCTCCCAAAAAAAAAAAATCCCTATTGAATTTACCACATAGTAGTTTTGAAATTTTTAAATATATGCACGGCACACAAAAAAATTCTTGATTCTTAGTCTTCATTGAAAATACCACATCAGGCCTTTTTTGAACCACAGGGGCCTTTAAAGCTTGAACTGTTAATGGCGCGTTCAATCCCTAACAATTCCAACAAATAACCTCATTTATAACCTGGTGATATATTAAGACTAGCCATCACAGCCCATTATTTGAATTCTCTTGCAACTTGCACCAGAGTTTCTAGGAGTTATGTCTCATCCAGCATTTGTGCGTCCGCTGTTCAGGATGGTCTAGGGGCTGCCTGTATTATTCTGAACCAGAGTACTTTGTCCAGAATTTACCGGGGTTTCCGTCGCCATCCCTATATTTCCTCCTCCACATTCTCTCCGTAAAAGGCCTTCCAAAAGGGACTATTAGAGTTCATTTCAGCTTTCAGCCAGGACCCGTGTAATATTTTCCGTTTGTGGAAAAGAAGTCCTCATCATCAGGCACGAGCTCGCAATTCTTTGCATAAAGCTCTATTTTCCACACAAGTAGCAAAAGAGGGGAAGTCTTTCGTATCTAAAATCCAGCCAATGCTCCCTACCTCTGAAGCTACAGATCATGCCCGATAAGAGAGGAGTAGACAGTTTTAATAACACTATCTCTGCCCACCACAATGGATTCATATCCATTGGTTTCTATGCATACTTCCGATACCTCTCCTACATTTTCCGCCATATTTCCAATTGCTTCTTCAGTTCTCCCCTCAATGGGAAGCCCATGAATCTGAACCCTAAAGGAACAAGAATCGAAAATAATGCAGTGTGGAGGTGTACTTGGTTCCCATAGCTTAAGAACTAACAAATGGCTTGAGAAGGACCACGGCCCAGAATCCAGAATCCTATCTCTTTCCTCTACTGACTCGAACTCAAAGGAAAATAGACCAGGTTCTAGATGCAGATGACAGTATCTATTTTCCAAGCTTTCTTCATAGTGGCTTGAAACGCTGGGAAGTTGACTGAGGGACTTCCATGAAATCTACCAAAGTACGTTCACACTCTTGTAGTTTCTCCTCAGATGCTACATTGTCTAAAACAGTAATTTTCCTACCTGTCCAGAGATGTCCTAAACTTCTACATAAGGCAGCCTTTCTTAACTTCTGCTCTCTATTTCCTTCCATAATGCTGAGCTTGTTCGACTAGATAGACCCAACGTACATAACATACGATTCCCTTACATCTCTGCAATTCTTACACGGGTACCTAGAGAGTCGCTCCACCAAGTGGAAGGGAGAGAACTACCAGAAGCTGTAAGACGACACGAGTCTTGAACATTTGCTGTAAGCGTGGCTTATGAGCGTCTCTTCAAGCGAGAGAGACATTGGAAGAGAAAATATTTTCACGGCTGCTTTTCATTCCCTTTTTCAGACATTTGTTTCGCCTCATCAGTCCAGCTTGTCCATCATGAAAATTTGTTCAGTTAGTTCATATAGTTTATTTAGGACAGAAAAGGACAGGACAGAACGCAGATTCATAAAAATGAAAGTAATATCAGAACTTCCAGAATAATTTCTTATGGAAAACGAACAAAAAGTTCACAAAATCGGTGACAATAGCGCACTGCTTTCATTATTTCGACATACCAGTAGTTCACATGTTATCGATACCGTTAATCCATTCAATCACCAATGGCTCATGAAATTCACTCAGTTAAATCAGCATCCAGCGAAAGCTTCTGGAGCTAAGATCTGTATATGTAAATAAATTCTATCTACTAGAACTCCAAGTGTTCTATCAAGAGTCCAGAGGCTTAAGTAAGGCATGGACTTCCACCATAATACCAAAATAATAATTCAAAACTTCAAATCAAGAAGTCATTTGGCTTGCCAATTTTGATGTTCTGGTCTGCTAAGAATGCCGTGATGGCGTTTCTCTGCCAGCTCTTGAAACTCCTGCAGACAATATTATAAGCAATGGTCAACTCATGGCTTGATTGTTACCAGAACTTTGCCGAGAATGACTTACTTATGGTCAAGATGCGCCATAATGTTGCCACCGGGGAAAGCCAACTTTGTAGTCTCGAATGCCACTTCGATCGCTTGCTTCCAGGTCCCCCCGATAACTGTTGTATTAGCTTCTGCTTTTGACTGGCTAGGATCTTCCATGGGTAAGCAATATCCAGAAAGCAGGTGCCCGACCCACACATCATCTTTCCTGAAATTATTGTGAAAATGCTACGTAACTTCAAACACCTCAAGAGCACCTGATATTTAGACCATATTATTTAAAAAGAAAAAAGAAAAGAAAAGAGTACCAAATAACTTGGGGTGTTCCAACTTGAAAATATCATTATCTTTCTTCTGTCTATAACTCTAATCAGAACAGGTAGCATATTCATGGATATCAATGACCCGAAAAGACATGAGATTGTAGCACTAAGGAGGATTAAAAAGTTAAAAGATGTCTTACTGGACAATGTCCATATGCCGAGGCGCATAATGTCCGCCACCTATCCCAAGCAAGACTTTTTTCTTTGTAACATCCCTGAGACAGTATTAGAGGCAAATATAAAATTCCATGGTCCCGAGCAAGAAAGAACTAATATTTACAGTCATGAGCACTTGTGCTGTCTCAGTTTCCTGTAAGCATTTCACATCTACGACGAAGGTGAATATCTTTTGTAAAGAAACACAGAAGTATACTGCCTTCCCAATAGTCTTTCAAAGGGACAAAACACATCTACAGAGTGCTGAATCCAGCCAAAGTCATACAAATAGCCTCAAAATGATATTGCCAAAGAAAGGCCAATTTCTCATAACGTCAGTTAAAGCATGAGTGTATACCTGCTCCAGTTCCCAATCGCAGGCTCTCCTCCAAGCCCAAGACCTTCCCAAACCAACTTCATAGGAACAAGTGATATGGATTAGATTCCAGACTGTCATCTCATCACATGATATAAAATTACATGTCCTTTTCAAACATTTAATAGAGGGGACCTAGAAGTTTAACAGGAAAGCTGTCTTGTGAAAATAAGCTCCTTTTAAGTAGATTAAAGTCCCCATGAATTCAGAAGCCAGAGATTATTTTTTGCTCTGATATGCAGGAGCAAGAAGATCGGTGCTTTTACACAACTACAGTAGGAATTGATAATAACACCCCCTGATACCCCAATTTATTCTTCCTAAAGTTTGAAATGATGTACTGATTGTTTTTCCAGTGTTATTGTATCAACACAGAATTTTGCCTCACCAAGAACTAATTTTGTGCCAGAGTTACGAAAGGAGGGGTTGTCATAGAATTTCTTCATACAGATCCACAAACAATATATCAGTCAGTATAACATCAGTAGATGAAGGCACTTGTTGACATGATTTACTCTAGAAAAAAATATTCATCCTTGCATACAGTCAAACCACTATTGCACCATATCCACCATGCTAACTGCAAATGACATACCAGAATGTGCAAACTAATCACTACAAGAGGCAAGCAAAAGCAGGGACATGCCACTCAATAGTACTCTATATATAAAAAGCAGTGAACTCAACTTGAGCAACGACTTTAGCAGCATCCAACCTCCTCCAGTATTCTTCAGTACTCCCTAAATCAAGCACAAAAACACCACTGCGGATCATATTAATTGCTCACAGCTAAGTACATCATCTACAGGCAATGAAAGAGTGCAGCACACAGACTACAAAGTCTAAGCTAAACTCAACCATAAGATTCCATGAGCATTTACACAGCAATCTACAAAAAGAATTAGTTAAAGGAAACAGAAAGAATATACATACTGTCATCTAATTACAGCTATTTGTAACCCAAAAAAACGAGCTATTCACCATAAGCTTGGTTGCCTCATACGTGGAAATCAAACTGATAGTGTTGTCATATAAAGAATAAGACGGTTCAGAGAAACTGGACTACTGGAAAAACAATCAGATCATCTTATTAGGGGAAGGGAAACTTTACAATGATATTGCAGTCATATGAACGACAAGCTTCTGCACACTAGATACTTTCCTACTATTGAACCGAAGTCATTATGAAATGGGATGGTACAAAAAGATTTCATTTTACTTAAATCTCCATAACTTTGACAGAGAAGGTTTTATACATGATGGCAAGCCATTACTTGATCGATGACCAAAGGCAAATACATGAAAAGTCTAGACAGTGAAAGTGCAACCATCTTTAGTTAGCAGGACATAACCAGTGTCCATCATTTGGAAATCGGAATATAAGTAAAATGTCGGTCTTTTCATATTTGAGGAACTTGATCAAAACATTCTTACAGGCTTCCAATGTGGATTGAAATAACACTAGAGCAAATCATCAGCAACACAGACAATGCTGATCTAGTTTGAACAATACAATTGGAGAATGAAATGAAAAGAGAGTTGGATATACCAATCTCCACAAACATTGCCAGCTTGTTAGTCTCCGGTCCATGATGAGTGCCCTCCAAGGTAATCTACTCATAATCCATGAAAACAAACAACCATCAATAACATTATCTGGTATCATCTCTCACAATGCAACGACATGCCACAAAATAGGCCCAACATATAGACGAAAAGACATCATAAAAGGACCCCTCAGAAACAAGAACGTGCCTCAAACTCAGGAACCATATTATAGGACTGAGCAATCTTCTTCAACAATCTCAGCCAGGGCCCTATTCTCGGATTCGGTGGCGCCGCCCACCCTGGCTTCCCTCCTTGCGGTGGAACCTCGCCTTCACGCAGATGAGGCACACCTACAACAACAATACCACACACGCACGCACCAATAAGAAGTAAAAATCATAAAACTCTCCCTCCCGAATGCAAAAAATTTAACGTCCGCCGACCGCGCGATCCTCGAAATCCAAGAGCAAGAACACGAAATTACCAATCGGGTGGACGGTGAGAGCCGGGCGATTGGAGACGGCGGTGTGCTTGCTGAAGAAGATGAGCTCGTCCACCGCCTCGCCGGTGGCTTCTTCCCAACGCACGTCGAGATGATCTTCTTCCACGATGCCCCTGTCGTGTTGCAGCAGCCTCACTTGCTGATTGGCGAAACTTTTCATATCCTTCAAAACCCATGTCACAAAATATCAGAACATCGCCAAAAAAGAAAAAGAAAAAGAACCCACCTCTCAAATCAAACGCTGTTCAACATGATGCAAAGTTGAAGAAGAATGGTTAGAAAAAGAAAAATTAAAAACTGATCTTGATGATGATGACCTGAAGGGCGGGACGAGGGGTCCAGCCGGGCATGGCCAAGAGGGCAGTGGCGGGATTGATGGACGCGGGGTCGGTGGTCGTGGCCACCAAAAGGATCACCATTTCTCGCTCTTCCCTTCTTTCTGCTTCTCCCTTCTTCTTTGCCTGCGCCGTGCTCTACGAAATCGATCTCTGCATGTGCGACTGTAATCAACAAAGCACGGGGAGTCCCGTAAATCAAGCGATCCGCCAAATGCTGTGGGCAAGTGTCATTTCATGGTGGGCGACCGCAACGTGGGCTTCTCCCTTCCTACTTTTCAGCCGCCAATTGGGAGGTTGCAAAAGAAGGTTCGAACTCGTCCATCGCTCCCCTTTAGCTATTTCGTTAAAGCTGTCGCCCATCGTCTCTACTTCCCTTAGTAGTCACGGACTCTGATTCTTCCTTTGCAAATAATCGATATAATCGATTCATGAGAGTGTCTTGCTGTGCCCGTAGTAGGGGTGGCAAATGAGTGGGTCGGGTCGGGTATGGGTCAATCTATATTTGACCTATTTAACTCATTTTAACCTATATTCTTATAGTATAAATTTAGTGATTCATATCTGACCCGATCCGTATTAATAAACCTATTAATATTCTAGAAAAATCCACTTCTACTATATGCTAATTAGATTAAAACTTCAAATTAAATTAAAATAGTAAATAAAATAAAATAAAAAGTTAAAAAAACCTATAAATTGAAATATTTATAAAAAAAAATTAGACTATGCACATGATTCTCTTATTTGAAGTGAACATACCATTGAATAACTAAAAACTATAACATGAACATTTTTTAACTAAATCTAAAAAAGCTCATTTTTATGATTTTTTTTATTTAAAAAAATATTGTTAAAACATTTTTATGCAATACAAAATTTTTAACAATTTTATGTAATACAAATTTAATGGAAATTTTTTATAATTATTTTTAAAATATTTTTAAAAAAAGTCGAATTTTTAATTTTTTAAATATAATTTTTAATATTTTTAATTTTTGTAAATATAATTTTATTTTTTAATAATTATTTTTTCTTTTTCTATTTTCTCTTTTCCTTTTTCTTCTTTTTCGGCCGGCCGCCAACCATGACGACGGCTGGCAACCAGCCACAGGCGAGATCGAGCTCGTCGACGTCGAGCAAGGCTCGATCTCATCGATCCGGCGAGGCCGAGGCCTCGCCCGACGCCGACGAGCTCGAGCCTCGCCTCGCCTGGCTTGTCGCCGACTGTTGGCTGGTCGTCGCCCTGCCGGCCGCCGGCTAAAGAAGGAAGAAAAAGAAAGAAAAGAAAATTTGAAATATGAAAAATAATTATAATTTCAATTTTTTATAAAAATAAAATAAAAACATTTTTATAAAGTTAAAAAAGGCCATGGATTTAAACTTTAAAGTAGGTTTCCTAATAATCCATTTAGACCCATTTCTTTTTGTATTTTACTTTCTCAGACTCATTTCTAACCCATATTTAATTTTCACTTGACTCATATACAATCCATTTAACTAAAAATAGGTCATAATATAGGTTTATGATCCATTTTGCCAGCTCTAGTAAGGCATTCCAAGATGGATTGGTTATATTATTATGGAACTCTAAGGTCAGGATTGATCTCTTGTGCATAAACTAATTGAGAGCTAATGTTGCTCTCCTAAAGTTGCCAATTAAAGCTAGTTTGTGCCAAAGGCTACATTTGGTTGTTTGGATTTCTAAATATGATAGGGATAGGATAAAAAAATTCATGGAGTTTCAAGATGGACCGGTTATATTTTTATGAAACTTTGAGGTCAAGAGGCCAGTGCATAAATTGGTTAAGAGCTAATACCACTCTCCTAATATTGCTAGCCAAAACCAGTTGTTGTGTTGTGTATTTCATTGGAAAGACTGGATGCCCGAGATATGTACGATTTGATACAGGGATGATATTCTCTATATTGTTCTTCGGAACAACTATAGAATGAAAGTTGGTTTGGTGTCTTCTCAACTCATTAGGCGCCGCATGGGTTATTCTTTCTATGACACTTAGATGATACAATTTTGAGAAAACATTATACGTATTAAAAATTGATTTATAAAATTAATCAATCGACTATTATTAAAATAATTTTACCATATATCCCTAATATTGCTTAGAGATGTTGATCTATTCTCCTTTTTATAAACAGAATCGCACACTTATACATTCGTGTTGGCAGAAATTGAAAAAAGAAAAGAAAGGAGAGCAGAAAAACTTCGAAGAAACAAAAATATGATTAAAAACATTTAATTTAGGTAAAAGTTTAAGTTGTTGTAAAATGGTGACGATTTAAGAAATAAAAGAAGTAGGCTTCCTAGTTTGGGTGGTTTTTCAGTTTAGGTGGTTTGTTTTGGATCAAAAGTTTGTATATATAAGAAGTGCCTCTTCTTTTTTAAGAGCATCCAAGAGATGTTTTTGGTGTCAAAGCCATAAATTTTGTGATAAGGTTTATGAATTCTTTTGAGAAATTAAGAGATTGTTTTGTGAAAATTTGTGAGCACTACCTTATGAGTTTTTAGGGATATTTTGTGATTGAGAAACACTAAGGATACTTGAGTGACTCGATTATAGTTCTGTTACTTAATTTATAGAGGAATCATGTGCTGCTCTCCCTATGGAGTAGGTCCCACCAAATTAGTGTTCTAACTTTTGTTTTATTATTCTGGTCCTCACAAGGTAACAAAGTGGAGCTCTGGATTGAGACATCTTGATGTCAATTAATACGTAAATAAAGAATGAACAAACCTAAAATCAAGCTCACAAATGAAGGGCATATTGTTGAGATGCTCACGCTAGTCATGTCAGAAAAGTGTCATATCAGATAATAGTGTGGTATGGAGTGGTTTTTTTTTTTTTTTTGGCCTATAACTCTTTAATTTGAACTTATAAGTAAAAATGGATATAATTGAATATGTTTTTTTTTTTTGGCAAATAATTGAATATGTTTACAATGTCAGTTTTGGACTCTTTCTTGGTTTATTTCCCATTTAAAGTTACGGATTTTCTTTTCTATGCACATGCAACAAGAACCATTGATTTTAATGGTTCAAATGAATATGGAGCGTATGCATCTGATTAGTGTAATAGATTTTTCCTCATCTCAGGAACAAGATGGATGACCACTACTATGCCACTAGACTGGTCAGTGGTGAATTGCCACTAAACTCGAATATCAAAATCCAACCCACCTCTCTAAACTCGAATATCATAATGTCTTGAACCCATTACACTATTATCGATTTAGTCATAAATCGTTCAATATTGTCAATTGAGTGCTAAACATTTTTATATTTTGTCAATATAATATATTCAACCAATTTTGGCCAAAAATTGCTGGCATAAACGTTGGTCATTCTACGTAACATTGCTATCATTGATATAGATAATTTTTAATAGTGTTTTAATATTTTTTTTCAAGTTATTTATTTTATTTTGTTCTTTTCTTCTCTTTTCCTTCTTTTTCTTCTTTCCCTTTTCCTTTTTCCTTTTTTTCCCTTTTTTTTTCCTCTCTGTTGGCTATCGCCAAGCCTTATCAATGGCCAACGAAGGAAACTTGCCTCAAGTAAGGGACGCTTGGCCTAGGCTGAAGAGGGCCACCCTCACTAGATCAAACATGGGCAACCCTCGCCAAATCGGGTGGGGGTAGCTCTCGCCAAATCGCTAACCTTGTAAGGTCAACAAGGGCAACCCTCACCTAAGGTCAGTAATCTTCACCAATAATCGACAAGGCCCAACAAAGGAAAAAAAAAAGGAAAAGGAAAATAAAAGAAAAGAAAGAAGGAAAAACATAAATATATATATTGAAATATTATTAAAAATTGTTTACATTAGTGCTAACCATACCACATAAGATAGACAGTATCCATGTTAGTGATTTTAAGTCAAAATTGACTAAATGAATTCAATTAGTAAATTGTGAAAGAGTTTAGACTTGGTTGACTTAATCAAAAGGTTTAAGGTTGGATTAGCGAAAGTGTAATAAGGTTAGAACTTTTTGATAGACAATAGTTGTTCTTCTTTAAGGTTTGGAGAGTTCATTTTGAGTTTTGAGGTTCTATTTTTATTATTCTCACTAGGAGGGGCCATGCATTAGGGGAAGAACTGTAATAAGACAAGGAAAGAAAAGGGGAAAATCTAAAAAAAAATGAAAGAAAAGAGAAGAAAAGGTTTTTAAAAAATAAATATTCTAATTCAACATCCTTTTAAGTTGAGTCAGACATATCATATTGAAGCCGTGCCATATCGAACAATCAATGATGATATCATATCACGTCAGCAATTTCTAACAAAATTTATCCGAATCAACTAAAAGTGCTACTGTTTATAGTAACTTTTAGTAAGCCGCATCATCCAACTTTAAGAGGTACTGCATTTTTTTTTAAATATTATTGCTAAACAAAAACTTACAAAATAGTTACAACACAATAGACTTACAGCTCAACCACAACTATCCCAGATAACTTACTCTATTGATCTAGGTTCTCAACCGTAGGAGCAACGAGCCCTCGACATATTGGCCAAATGTCAAACCTATTTTTAGTGATTTTTTCTTTTTGTTTTAAAAAGTCTAGAGTAATTAAATTCTAAACCTTCTTATATTGAGTGCATTTTAGCATTGCCGGTGAGCTCATGGCCAAATGTATGGGCCAATATACATTCAGGTGTCAAGAGGTTGAAATTTGTGCAGTAAAAACTCTAAACATTTTTCATCGGGTGCAATTTAGCCCTCCCGACGGTCAATGATTTTTAATCATACGGGACATTAGTATGGACCTGCATTAGGAAAAAGTCATTCGGTGGCTTAAATCACCGGATCCAATATTATTAGCTCTCACCTTATTCTTTCAAAAGCACAGAGATTTTCAAACGATTCCAAATGGCTTATTGGTTTTTCTTCTTTTCAGATGACCAAATATGGTGAAAAAAATTATATTTATTTTTCAAAAAAAAAAACGAAATCCATATTCTATTTTTTACTTGGTCTTAATTTTTTCCAATTAACCTGGACAAATTATCAGATTTATTGAACCCACCCTACGATGAACAAGTTGGTTCGCGCCTTGACTCCTCAACTGGAATGGTAGAGATCCGAAACTTCTCGCCCCTATTGTGCGACTTATCTACGACACCATGGGAGGTGGATCCCTGCGGCATCACCCCGGATTTATGTCGCCGGCTGCCGGCTGTACAGTGGTACGGCGATTCTCAGGTCACAAAAAAAGAAAAAACTATCAGATCTATTGAAGTTAAATCAAACCGGTCGGTTTGCCGGTTCGAACCGATTAGACCGCGTATCGATGGCTGCTTCGGTCTGTGTAATGCTGCCGAAAACGCTTACACAGGAGGAGAGAGAGACGGCCATGGAGTGACGTCAGGAAAGGGGTACTTCTGCGATTCCTCGAGACGCCGATCTACCGTCCTTAGATCGTGGTTTTGCAATTTGGAAGAGGGAACCGGCGATGCTCTGCCATCTCGGCGGCGGTGGAATAGCTCCCTCGCTGTCAGAATAGCTCTTGGCGTGAAAAAGTGATCCCAGATTCGCATTTGCCCGTACAGATTCCCTGCAGGGGCTGCCGATCGGCCGATGGTGCAGAGTCGCCTGCAAATTTGAAGTACTCGAGTTCGATCTCCGACCCGAATCATGGTAAACCCCTCGTTGTCATTTATCTTGTTTACATGATCATGTTTACATAGGGGGATAAAAGCTCTTTGGTCGATCGATCCTAGCGTTCGAGTTTTGGACACTGCATTGTGGAGTTCATTTCGATTTCTGTCGAAAGGTCTGATTTTTATGCGTGGGTTTCTTGTTTGAAATGCTTTAAGATGCTGTTTTGGTACATCGTAGTTACGTGTTGCTGTTCTTTTTGTTCCTCGGGCTCTTCTCTAGGGTTGGTTCTGTTGAAATTGGAGTTGCCCATTTAGCCTATGGGTTTCCTTCGACGTGAAATCGAATGCCCTTTTTGTTCAGAGCCGACTAGTTGCTTTGAATTAATGTGTAGTTCTGTGGTGAGCTGCCCCGTATCCATTTCTTTTATCTTCCATTAATTAAGAAAACTCCTGATTGTTTTGACATTTTGTGGATGCATTCAGTGGGAAACCTCGCTTTTAGTTGAAGCCCTGTCGAATTTCTGGCTTGTGGGTTTAGTTTCTTATAATCATTTTCACAGAAAACGAATCTATGTGGAGGATCTCTGTGTGTGACTTGCACAATGAGTTTTATCTACTTTCCATGAGAATTTCTCGCACAATATGACTTGCACAATGCGAATATTGAATGATGGAATGCTCGAGGCAACATTTAGCTTCTTAAAGCTGTGCATTAGAGATTTTGTTGGTGCAACAAATGTTCATCGGAATGAAGTTATCTGACTGAAGATAGATATATCATTAGTACTGGGCGCCCTAAATTGCAAGCATGGTTTTCTTCGGCTTTTATCATCTCATTGTCTGTTAATTTTATACGCCCTTCTTTGTAGATATCTTTACAAAAGATAGGACATAAGTTGGAATTTTGTTTTTGTATCAAACTATATTGGCACTGGATAGATGAAAGCAGAGGCCACCATTGCATACAGATAGAGCTGCATATTTTGATCTCTTTCTATAAGTTATGATCAATATTTAATTCCTTATATTGACGGTATGTTGTAGATTCACTTCGTTCTTCTAATTAGTCGTCAAGGGAAGGTCAGGTTAACAAAATGGTACTCGCCATATTCGCAGAAGGAACGAACTAAGGTATTATCCTCATTCCGAGACATGGTTTCTTTCAACCTTATCAGGAACTCTCGTTGGATTGATTAGATTTGAGGGCCATATTGAAACTGTTTGAGTTCTTGTTTGTTAATGCTCTGTTGAGATATTGGTCATCTGCACCTGATTTTAATAATACCAAGACTAACGTCTTTCTATGGATCGGAATCTAATCTGAGAAGGTCATCCGAGAAATCAGTGGGTTAATGCTTCATAGAGGTCCTAAGCTGTGCAATTTCGTGGAGTGGGGAGGTTTAAAGGTTGTCTACAAAAGGTATTGTGAGAAAGTTAAATGGCTTGTTTTGTGGCGCTTTATTGTCTTGATCAAGGCCATCTTAATCATGCTGTGCAGATATGCGAGTCTCTATTTTTGCATGTGCATTGATCCTGAGGATAATGAACTGGAGACGCTTGAAGTAATTCATCATTTTGTGGAGATTTTGGACCGGTACTTTGGCAGCGTGAGTGAACAGCTGTACTTTTTGAATCTGGTATATACTAACTTGTCCATATGAAAGGTCCTTGATTTTACTTCAATTTCTTTCACAACTTGCAGGTTTGTGAGCTGGACCTCATATTTAACTTCCATAAGGTACTTATACTTGTTTAGTGGAATATCATAGTTATCTGTGATGGTAAACAATATTGAGAAATGCTTGTTGCTTGAACATTTCAGGCCTACTATATCTTGGATGAGCTTGTGATTGCTGGTGAAATTCAAGAATCCAGCAAGAAAACAGTTGCACGGCTGATATCTGCGCAGGTCTCCCTCTCTCTCTCTCTCTCTCTCTCTCTCTCTCTCTCTCTCTCTCTCTCTCTCTCTCTTTCATGAATGACACACGGTTGATGAGTTGGATATGCACATACTCGTGTTTTTGATTCATTATGTTGAACAACTTTTGCTTGTTGTCTCTGCTGATATGAGACCACGTTGCCATCTGATGATAGGATTCTCTTGTGGAGGCTGCGAAAGAAGAGGCAAGTTCAATAAGCAACATAATCGCCCAAGCCACAAAATGATAGCCATCAGATAACAGCAAATTCTATCTTTCCTCCAAATATGCTCCCAAGCCACCAAGTCAGATACAATATGCTTTTGCTGTGTTTTGTATCCTTTTCTTTGTGTCAGTGTGTTTCCTGTTCATTGAATTTCAAGTATTCTTCATGTAACACTACAGTTTGTGACTTCCAGCAATTTAAGTTCAGTTTTGGCTTTAAATGCGCTGTATCTGTGGTAATGGTTCTGTCACATTCCATCATGCCTTAAACATCTTCACATATGCATACTGAGGGTTTTTTTCCCGGCAAGACATATCGCAATGAAATACAGTTTGTATGGGGATGATGTTTCTCAATCACTTGTTTATGTTCATAAACTCGAGTTGTTTTTTAGAGAATATTGAGGATGTTCTCTCTTAATTGTTTATCGTGATGGGCAAACCTAGTAAAATCAGGGGTTGCACGCCATATTGCCAGATGCAGGTCCCAGGTGAGTTTATGTCATGTTAGTTAATTCGAAATGGCCAATAACTTGTTTCCTGAAAGAACGCTCTTTCTCATGTGAATCTGCGGTGTTTAAACAGGCTACCAGAATCTTGCTTGTTCTGATAGCTTTACACATTGAAGTGATAGATGCAGTCGGTATTTTAGGTCTATGCATCATGTTCTCATCTTAGCCCGAGTTTCTCTTTTCTTTTCGTTAATATTTTTTTATATCGGTTTGCCTCTGTCTATATAATTTTTAGACCAGTTTATAGACTAATGCCTTAATCAGTTTTGTGAGTCTAACATCATTCGAATAGGAAGATTACAGAAAGCAGAATAAAATTTGAAAAACTGCAAGAAAGCAGAAAGACCATGAGGCCTGGTGGTCAAAAGCAAAACCCATATGTGTACAAGAAAATAAAGCATTCACGAAGTCCTTTTGGACAATGAGAGACCTCTGTGACCATTACCCATCTCCTCAAAAGAAACAATGGACTTGTCCTCTCTCTTTTGCTGTAGCAAGAATACAAACTGAGAATATGAACACGACACCCTCAGAGAAAGAGAAAAGAAAGTGAAGGTGGTGGGAAAAAGAAAGAAAGGTCACAGATTAAACAGAAGATTGGATCCTGTGTGCGCTAATAAAGCCGCTCTTTACAGTCATACCACCATCTCCACCTGTCACCAAAAAGGACCAACAATGTATATTCTTCAGATCATGCCCAGGAAAAAGCAAAGCATGGACATAGAGATAGAATGAGAAGTGCTTTTACCATATTCTGTTCAAATTCATGTTTTCAGTGATGTACTTGCTATATTGTATGCACCCAAACGAATTCAATGATGCTATCTCACTGAAAATCTAGCCAGCTTTTGTCGAAAAGGAAAAGAAAGAAGTTAAAAAAACAGAGTGACTTTCTTTTGGGGGCAACTGGGTTCAAAACCCCTTCCTTTATCATGTGAGGATAATTAATTGGTCTGACAAAGAGATTGTCAAAATATCACGTAGCTCCATGGAAGTCTCATCTCTCCTGTCACTCTCCAATTATGCTTTGGCTTCTTAAGCCACTAACTTGCATTTTTAGTTAAGCAAGTAATTATCTAATTCTAGAGACCTAATAAAATATGACATGCTTCTAAAATCGATTAAGCAACATTGTCTATAATAATGAAAAAGGGAGGCAAGAGTCGAGTTAGTGGGCTTAATTTACTAACCAATGGTAGTCCCACCGCGGCCGGATTTTGCTCATCCGGTTCTCGCCATATGGGTAGTCGGTTTCCGCCCGTTTCGTGTTCCGGAAGGCGCAGCAGCCGATACAATAGATGCAGATGAGAAGCACCAGCATGACGATGCTGAGGACAGCAAGCTTGTGCCAGGTCTGCCTCATTTCCTCAAGAACCCCAGCTTTGCACGAGTCGCAGTCATAGCAAAGGATGGTTGGGACGTTGTTCCACCGATAGCAATCCGGGTCCTGAGCCACCGTTGTGGCCATGGTGTAGATGCACGATGATGGCGGCTTGCAGCAACCAGACTAATTACATAATAAGTTAGTCATTTGCGATGTAAGTAGGTATAGTTAAAGAAGATTGTAAAATTTATCAGGCAATGTTCCGTATTAAGTGACACTTACGTGAAAAAAGTTATCTATGGTAGTATGTATGCACGTGTATATACATGGCCATTATTATGATGTTGAGTCAAAGAAATGTAGAGGATTATATGAAACTGATGATGCCCCTTAATCAGCTTCAACTAGGAGAAAAATTTCATCCTGGGATTGAACTTTCCTGTTACTCTGTTTTCCTAGAAAATTATTTTCTTACCGTGTTCTGGATTTACCTGAAGATCCTTTTCTTTTCCGATTTAGGGAAATAAAATCTCAAACTCCAACCAAACCGAGGCACCAAATAATAAACTCAAAAATTTTGATGCCAACTGACTGTGGCAAAACAAATAGGATACTGGAAAGAATATTAAGGAAGAAAAATGAAAACAAGTTTAAAGAAAACCTTGTATGCTCTCTAGACATGCAATAAATTTTTGATCGAGTTCTTCTATTTCCAACTTTTTTGTCTTGATAATTTAAATTTCTTTTCCAGGATTGAAATCATTAATTGTTCAGTGGCTTTGGTTTTTAATTAAACTGTTAACATGGAAAATTGGTCAATGAAAAATCAAACTTAGGGAAAACAATTCCATTGATACTATTGAACTTGTAAGTCCCATCTCATGACTCTGAGAACTTCCATGGCCATGCCAAACATCTTACATCATTAATTTCTAGGAAAAATTAGTCAAAGCCAGGAGCAGAAACTCCGGAAGAAGAGAACAACATCATTTACCTGGACAGGGCTCATGTCCTTCTGCACATAGTCAAGAGGAACCCACTTCTGAAGCTCATCACAAGTCTTGGATCCCAATATACATTTCTTGATATCATTCCAACTATTTGGGTCCTTGACCCTATTCCTCAGCCACTGCGAGTAATCCCCTAGCCGGTACTCGTGGTAGCTCCTCCCCGGGACCTCCACGTTGCTGCCGTGGCTCGTGACGGCAAACCCGAAGATGGTGAAGGCGGTGAGGGCCACGATGAGGAGCAGCATGACGAAGAGGTAGAGCCAGAGCGCCCACGCGACACGGAAGCAGGCCCCGATGAAGCCAGCGAGGGAGACCACGAGGACGACAAAGCCAAGGATGAGCAGCGGCGTCTGGAGGAAGTTCTCACACGTTGTGGAGTTCCTGGTCATCCACATGCCGGCCCCGATGATGGGGATGGAAGACAGGAGGGTTATCAGGTTGAGGAAGCCAATCACTGTGTTACTGAACCGGTTCATCTCTCTCTCTCTCTCTCTCTCTCTCTGATGGAAGAGATCAAGAGAGGCTGTATAGCTTCAGCTTTAGCTTTAAATGAACGACAACATATTCGACGTACATTAAATAATAAACACAAGAAATCTCAGCGCAGAAATCTTTTTCTGATTTATCTCTATATTATGTATTTTTTTAAATGGAATAAATACCACATGGTATTAAGATAAGAGTAAATTAAGACCATGCGATTAGCTAGAGTGGGTACTCGTCGAACTGCCTTTATGTTTCATTAATCACGCACTTTCTGTTGCCGCATTCTCTTTGTTTCTGATCAAAAGCCTTTAAAGATATGTCCATCTGCCTTTCATCCATTTGCTTTTCTTTTGCCTTGGTTTAGGGTACTCAGTGCACTTTACCGCATAAAGTGCGTGATGACTCGATCGCACTATTTAGGTACTAAAGCATCTCGGTCTGGTAAAGGCTTAGTCCAGCGATAAAACCTAACTAATTAAATAATTTAAATCAAAGTTGGTGTTCATTTTCAAGGTTAAATGACTATGATTCGTCTTGAATCAGCTCAACGAAGGTTGAAGATTGTTAAGTCTCCACGAACCCGGATGATGACCCAAGTATATACCACGCCAGATAGCTTCATTCATTAAGACCTTATTGTTATCTATATCTTTTTCCCTAAAAAGTTCAAATCATGCTCCCGGAAATTGTGGTCTAGATATGCCCAATTAAATTAAGCCAATCACATATGTCGCATCTAAAAAGAGATCGACCAACAACTTGAACTTGACCGGTTCATGAACTTGCAGGGTGTTTTATAGACTTTCTTCAGATAATCTGGACGTAGTAGGAATTCTACGTCCATACTCCATCGTCTCAAAGACTCGAGTACCCTTTTGGCCGCTTTGTCTTGAGTTCAAGCCATAACGTTAATCGCTCATGTGTAACTTTACTAGGGAACTAACAGGGTACCATCAATCCCGTGGGCTCTCCTCTGGATTGGCAGAGAAGGCATCGTTGGTGCCAAATACATTTGACTAAGGCAAGTAAAGCACAGCATGCAACTCGGGGAATATGGTGATCGGAGTTGCTTTTGTCTTCCTGAAGGGCCGACTCTTTTGCTTCTTTCCTAGGCAATATGGGAACAAGTATCGAGTTCATTTTTCTAAGTGGGTATAGAATAACATGAATTATTCTCGTCTGGATTGGCTCCTCATATATTCTTCGTTTTCACCTAGAGTGTCGTTGTCTTTTTCTAGACCCTCATTGTTATTGGGGTTGATTCTCTGAATTGGGGGCGCAAACCCTTTTCTTGGCTTTTTATTTAATATTTTTTATTTGGTGTATTATCCCAATTACGTCTTCTTGTTCATTAGGGCTAATTAAGGGCGCAAGATTTTGAAAATTGGGCTTGGTTAAGAGTTCATCGTGGTGCTAGCATAGGGTAATACTACATCAAGTGTATAAATTTTTTTTTTTTTTTTTTTGGGGGAATATGCATGAAACTTACAAGAAATTTATGTGCTAGTCCAAATCCTACATCGAATGTAAGAGAATTCGTGAAATGATAAATAACTAAAGACTCCCGATAAGATGGTGATCACTTGAATGCTCCTTTTATGGTCCTGACAGACTTGGAATATGCCGGATAGGTGCAAAATTCTCAAGTTGCTTTGTTGTTCAGTTTGTATAATAGAGTTATGTAGAACATTTTACGGCACATATTGGGTAAAATTACCCAAAAAAAAAGGTATTAAATTTATTGTATTTGTGTCAATTTAGTCATAAATTTTCAATTTAACTAGGGTCCATTCGTTTTGCAGAAAACAACTTTCGGGAAAACGTTTTCTAAATTTTCTAGCATTCGTTTTAGTGAAAATGAATTACTCTAGGAAAACATTTTCCATGAAGAGAAAAAAGCATTTTACATAAGGGGAAAATGTATTTCACTTTTGAAAAAAGAAAAATATTTTCATCGCTTGATTTTTCTTATTTCACACCCCAACAAGCCCTTGATTCCTCTTCCTTCTTCTTCTTTGTTTTTTTTTAATTAAAAATATTTTTATTTTCTTGTTTTCTTAGTTTCTTTTCTTTGTTTTCCTTTTCTTCTTTATTTTTATATTTTTTTCTTTTTTCTTTTTAAAAATTGAGTTTTTAATGTTTTCTTTTTCTTCTTCCTTTGCTAGTTGCCAGCCACGGTGATGGCCAGCAACTGGCCACAAACAACTCCACCTTCACCCAAGGCCAAATTTAGTGAGGGCAAGGCTCGAGCTCGCTAGCCTCTGCAAAGCTTAGGCTCACCTAGATTGAGCGAGCTACAACCTACAAGCTTGCCAACCTTAGCGAAGCTCGGGCTTGCCTAGATCGATTGAGCCTCAAGCTCGTTGGCCTCGGCGAAGCTTGGGCTCGCTTGGATCAAGTCGGCAATGTCACGGCTCGCCCAATCTAAGTGAGCCTCGAGCTCGTTGGATCTAATGATTCCGTCTTAGTCGACTAGTGGGCAACCAACCATCGTCGAGGCATGCATCGACGAAGGAAGGAGGAGGAAGGAGGAAGAAGGAGGAAGGAAAAGAAAAAGGAAAAATAAAAAAATGAAATTCGATTTTTTAAAAATAAAATAATCTTAAAACCAAAATTTTAAAATATATATATATAATTAAAAATTTTGTGGTAAAAATTAAAAATATTAAAATTCAATTTTTTTGTATTTTTTTTTCAAAAAATCAAATTAGATAGCGAACAGTGAAAAATATTTTTCACTCAAATTTTAGGTTTTAAGTAAATTACAAAATGTATAATTATTTTTTGGGAAAATGGTTTCTCAGAAAACATTTTTTGAAAATGTGATATATTCCAAAAAATGAACAAACCCTAATAATCTTGATAATTTCCTAATGTAATTCTTTCGATCAATATTGGCCGGAACTTGATGATGTGAATGGTAAATTGCCTTACATGACATGGCTAACCTAATACTAATGTGGAATTTCTTAAAAATTTTGATCTTTTTAGATTTTTTGAAATTTTTATCTTTATTATTATTATTGTTGTTGTTGTTGTTGTTGTTGTTGTTGTTGTTGTTAAGGGCTGATAGGGGGCTGCCGGCCATTGGACAAGGACTGCAAGTCCTCACCAACCATAGTGAGGGGTTGCCGACCCTTAACATCAAAAAAAGAAAAAATTCTTCAATAAAATTTAAAATTTTTTAAAAATTTTCCATTACAACGACGACAATGCCATATAGGGTGTTTAAGTGTCTATATCATTAATTACCAATCAAAATTGACCCGATAGACTATATTGGCAATACATAAAAATGTTTAAAAATTAATTGTCCAAATTACAATGTTTAGATTGAATTGATACACGAAATAAGTTTAAGAGTTTTTTAGGAAATTTTTCCTCACCTTAGTGTTTTGATGATGTATTTTATTCCTAAAAGGTTTGAATGTAAAATCGTTTGGCTCTTTTATGGGCGCGTGGAAATAATTAACAATTTAATTGGGAAAAATTAGTTTGGGTCTCTTATGATTGATTAGGATGTAAGAAGGGAATTTGAAAAGAAAGAGGTAATTTGATTGATTTCACCTTGCATTTATGGAAGGATTTGCAAGAATCCGAATTCCAACTGGATATGTTCTTTTGACCCAAAAAAATATAAATAAAATTGGATATGATTTGATTGACACGTCAAAAAGAGGAAAGAAAACTTGCCTTTGGATGTTTACGGCTGATGAAATAAGTGTTTTCAAATATAAAAACCAACGTAATCTATTAACTTGAAAGTTGTAAAATTGAAAATATAACAGAGATTCTCCTTTTTTAAGGATATAGAAAATAAAAAAAATAAACAAATAAATAGGGTAAAAGCGTTAGGAATGATTTTGTCATTTTGTTGAAAGGTTACAATATATAAACCGTGAATTCTCCACCGAATACTTCGACGCGGAAAATATTTCTAAGGCTCTTGTCCACGTCATCACTAATGGGATAAATAACTCCAAAATATTGGGCTGCCAGGGCCCATTCGCGCGGGTCTTTTATCTTCTTCTTGGCCTGCCTTCCCTCCCCCTATTTTGTTAGACCTAATTCTCTCGGACGCTGTGGAAGCGGGGAGTAAAGTTACTTTTACTTGAATAAAGGTTTTTCGATCAAAAAAAAAAAAAGGTAAATGGAATGTTCATTCAATTTAATGTTAAAACGTAAATAAAATTTTATCATTGGATCAAATAAGAAGTACAATTTTATAAACGTAGAGCATTTGCTCTTAGCAAAGAGAGGATAATTTTCCTTTGAAAATAGATATTTTTTTTTATGACCTAGGAACCCCGTACAACCGACATCTAGCCGAGCAAATCTAGGGGGACGCTAGCGGAGAACCTACCACTCCTACATCTCGCTTAAGACACCAAGCGCCTCCACTGAGTTTCGAACCCCTCACATTTGGGCAAGGATCAGCAAAATTCTTATCCAGCTGATCCATCATGGCCAGTAGTTTTGAAAATAGATAGTTAACTTCATTTTTTATAGGGATATGTACACTGGAAGTCTTAAAACTTATCTACAAAATACAATTAAGTGCTAAAACTTGCAAAAAGTACAATTAAATCTTAAAACTTGTCAAACTAGTTCAATCGAATCATTCTATTAATTCTCTCCAATTTAGCTAAAAAAAATTAATATGACTTTTTATTATTTTCTTTTTAAGACAAGTGGTGATAATGTGATGCCCACCAAGTGTCGTATTAGAATAAAGAATATTAAACAATACAAATAAAATTAGATTAAAAGAGATTAAAAAAAAAAAAAAGACAAGCACACCCATAGCTTTGCCAAGCCCTCATCGGTGGCCACCGCCACATCCGACGGAGGTCGACTAGGCTTTTCAGAAGCTTGATGACCCTTGCCAGCCCTCGGTGAGGCTTTGGCAACCCCTGACGAGGGCCTATCGGCCTAAATCTAGGAGTGGGCATGAACCTTGCCCTAAATCTAAGTGAGGGCCTCATTCAAGGTTGCCCACCCAAGGTAAGAGTTGGCAACCCTCCCTTAGATCTAGGGCATGGGTTGTGAACCTTGCCTGAGATCTAAGTGAGGGCCTCACTCAAGGTTTCCCACCCAGGGTGAGGGCTAGCGACCCTTGCTCAAATCTAGGACATGGGTTGCGCCCTCCCCAAGATTTGGGCCAATAGGCCCTTGTTGAGGGTCGCCAAGGCCTCACCCAAGGTTAGCGAGGGTTGTCAAGCTTTAGGAAGGCCCAAGTGACCTCCACCAACCCTTCTCAACAGCTGTTGTGACGGCCGTTAGTGAAGCTTGGCTAAAACTTGAGTTTTTTTTTTTTTTTAATCTAATTTTGTTTGTATTTTTTGATTCTTTTGACACAAGAAAATAATAAAATAAGGAACGTTAGCATTTGCCATTTGCTAAATTAGACTGAGTTAACAGAAAGACTCAATTGAATCAATTTAACAAATTTATGACTTGATTGCAATTTTTTTGCAATTTTTTTATTAATTATACTTAGCACTTCTAATGAACTTATTATTTTCTCATTAAAAAGAAGTACAGTTTGCTATACATCATTAAATTTTTAATCGTTTTAATCATTAGTTTCACTGAATTCTTTCGAATTAAGTAATCTCCTTTCTCAGTTCCATTTGTTCACTTCATTGACTAAATGATACATGCCTCGAACTATAAATGATTTTTGTAGCAACATGCAATTTTTATTATTTTGATTTTTCCCTTTTTTTCTTTCTTTACGGTAGGTGAAATTCATTTGCGCAGTGAAAGAAACAATAATTCAAATAATAGATAACTGGTCTATGAATTATAAGTACTCAATCTATACTGCTTCAAATTAAATGGTAATTTTAGATCACGGAGTCTATTCAAAATCCATTTACATTATTCACATGACAATATATGTTCCTCTTTTCTCTTTATTTTTAAATTCTATGTAGAAATTTTCTATCATAATAATATTCACATAACCATTTTAAAATCCATTCGAGATATTTTATTCTTGTCTATTATTCAAATTTAAGATCAATGAAAGTAAAAGTTGAGGATTGGCAAATCGGCTCAAAGTTATAGGCAAAGTTGCACATCATATGCCATACAACAAGCACACGTGCAAAGTGGAAATTTCATGTGACGAATACTAATACAGATATTTCCTCTAAGGGTCCGTTCGTACGGAAGGAAATTGTTTCTGTAACTTTGCTTTTGGACATTTTAGGGTCTCCACCAACCGACTTCCGAAGGGGAACTAACAATTTTATGATAACAATTTCCATCCCAACTCTTGCTAGTAGGAGAAATCGTTCTCCCCTTCTGAAAAAAAGAAGGAAAACACTTTTCCTAAACGGCCAAATAAAAATTAACCGTTTTCCTTGAAAATAATCTCCATGAAAAATATTTTCTTTTATTATAAAGTTTTCAGTCAAATAAATGCATCATGGTGTCATACTAAAAAAAAACCATATTACACATATTATTGAGAGGAAAGATGAGTTTTTTTTTTCAACCCAAAGAGATCAGACAGCACAAACGCACTCTCATCAACTAACAAAGATACGAATATATCGTTTGTCTTGCAAAAGCTCAGATCCGAATACAAGGACCAAAAATCGAAGCAAAACAACGTATGTTATTCACATGAAAAGTCAGTCAGTTCATGGCAAATTCAATTCCCAGCAAAAATTCAATGATTTTGCAGCGGCCGATGCAAACAGAAGATCCTTAATATGTCGAAGGCAACTCGAACCTGCACAGCGGGCAAGTCCTGCTCCTCTCGAGCCACCTCGCGATGCATTCTCGGTGATAGACATGGCAGCACGGCATGGCACTCCCCGTCGATCCCGCGACAATGTCTTCGCAGCAGATCACGCAGCCGACGCTCCTCTCTTTCACTTCCACCTCCGTCAGTTCCCCCAACCGCGGCCCCATCATCACCATCCCCTCTTCGTCCTCGTCGGTGTCCCTGTCCTCCGCCTCATCGTTGGCCACCTCGAGCCTCTCGTCCTCGCCAATCGTTAGCTCCCGGTGAATGTCGGGGTCGGCGCACGAGATCGAGACCCTCATCAACAGGACCTCCGCGTCCTGGTTGCGCGGGTCGCTCACTATGGACGCCGCCGTGCTTAGCACCGTTTGCACCATGAACTCGTTGTTGCTGGTGTACATCACGCCCGCCATCGTCAATATCTCCCGCACGGTCTCCTCCGCGTCGGCGTCGACCCGCAAGAACTCATCAGCCTCGATTGAAAACCAGTGTGTCTCTTCGCACGAGACGTCTGGCATCACACGATCATCATCGCAATCCGACGTCGCGCTGGGAGGCGGCTCGGCCAAGTACACGAACTCGACCTGGACTTCTATGTGGAACCCTCGTCGGTCTGAAACGACGAACGGGTAGGAATCTGGGACTTGATATGCGATGCAGAGAGGTTCCAGCATGCCGAAATCCATGCTTTGCGGAGAATCCAGGACAGAGATACAGCAAAGTAAGAAAGGCGGGCAAAACCCTGACCGAGTTTCTATAAAAACTAGAACAAAATATTTCCAAGAATAAGATGTGTAAAGATATGAGACTAGAATATGAAACAAATAATAGACGTGCATATATAAATATAATATCGTAGATTTGCTTTCCTATTTCGACTAGTACGAGTAGGAAAATTAGTTGGAAATTTTTTTCAAATTTTCATCAGCAAAAAATTAATTTTAAATATTCAAATTTGTAAATATTTCTATTTCGACTAGTACGAGTAGGAAAATTAATTGGTTTTTTTTTCTCAAATTTTCATCAGCAAAAATCTAATTTTAAATATTCAAATTTGTAAATAAGTTTTCTCTCTCGATCGATCCTCTTTGTTATTTTCTTTGGATAGTATTTTTACAAAATTTAGTCGGAGTGTGCCTCGGGTACTTGATAAGTAACTCGTCAAACAGACGTTAATATGTCTGTGCTTGATTTTTCACTTAACAAGAGGGATCGGCACTTTTTAAAATTCAAACATTTTGTTATCGACTTTGTTTAATATGATTTTCATATAATTAATCTGATTTTTTAATAATTAATCTTAGGCAATAATAAGTGGGCCTCTTTTAGAAAAAGATCACCGAAAAAGTCATTGACTTATTGAGCTTATACTAATTTATTCATAAATCTTTTAATTTGATCAATTTATTTCTAACTCGTTTGACTATTTGTCAATTAAGTTCTAAATTTTTCAGTTGTACCAATTTAATTTGTCCATTTAGTTTTAAATTTCTTGATACTTTATCAATTTAGTCATTTTAGCTGATTTTGGCCGAAAATGACTGAAGTTGATAACTTTTGCAATTTTTTTATTTTCTTTTCTTTTCTTTTTCCAAACTTGGGTCAATGATGGTCACAAACCCTCATCCAAACCAAGTGAGGGTTGTTAGTGCTCGCCAACCCATAATGGAAAAATAAATAAATAAATAAATAAAAGAAAACATGAAAAAGATAAGAAAAGAATAGACAAAGAAAAGAAAACTAAAAATCTATCCATGTCAATACCGGTCATATCATAGAAGACAATCAACGCTAAATAAACTACTATGTCAGCGATTTCTAATCAAAATTAGTTGAAAAAATCAAATTGACAAATCGTCTGAAAGTCTAGAACTAAATAGGCAATTTGTCAAAATGTTTATAATTGAATTGGTACAATTGATAAATTTAAAACTCAATTGACAAATCTTCAAAAGGTCTGAAATTTAAATATTTATAACTTTTATGGTAATCACTCCTGCTTTATATGTTTAGTGAAGAAGTGTATGAACCTTTTGACATTATTAACTAGTCTTCGTAGATGCACGAAGCCGCACCTTCGCGAGGATCGAGTAAAGCTCCTCCCCTTCAAGATTTGTTAACATGCTGTCATTTGAAAACGTCATTTGCTGCACTCAAAAGAAGCCCCTTGAAAGTTTTGCACCATTGCAAAATTTATTTAATTAACTTACCTTAATTCTTTTTAATGCAAGGAAAGTTGGGCTTTGCCCTTCCGTGAATTATGATAAGACATTACTTTGGAAGACTCAAAATTAGAATCTGGAAGGAACCAGACAACTAGTCAAACTCCGCCCCACACCAATGGATTCGGGTCACTCGACCTTTCAGTCACAACCACAGTACAACCAGTTGAACTCCGGCGAACTCCTCAGGAGCACCGAGAGATCTTTGCCTAGGCTGCCGGGTCGACTTTGAACCAGAAGTCCGGCAAGGTCGACTAGGCCAGGGTCTGCCCTCGCCGCGGCCTGCCACTGCGGCAAGCTCAAGGAGAAGAGCTTCGTCAATTACTCGAGGTGGTTGGGCTAAGGGGGCAATGTTTGGGTTGAATGAGGCCCTTTTTGTTAGAAGGCCTTTCCTCCTCTTCTTGACGTCTTTTTCTTGCCCTTTTCCTTCATGAATCTTAAAGCTTCATTATGATGGGCAAAAGTTAACTCGATTTGTCTCCATCTTAGCACTCGCTATTACACACAAGATTCTAGACAATAATCACTTAAAGTTATGGCAATCGCCACGTTAACACACCTCTAATTTCATTTTCCTTCATCCTTTTCAATTAAATAAATTAAAATTTTAGTCGTTATCAATCATATTCACGTGAAAATTTATGGGCCAAAGTTGTCATCATCAGACCTCATTATCAGCTCTTCTAACATATAACGATACACGTTACAATTATAGTTTTTACACTAATTAAGACAACACATCTTAACGTTGGTAAGAAAATTATTGTATTTTTGCATTGATTATGAGGATGATGATGCCAGCCATTTTTAGGTACGCCGCACCACGAGAGTACCTCACATGTCACATCCCAAGGGTCTCCTTCTTAACTGGCAACTGCCCCGATTTCTCCGGATTTCTAGACTCGAGTTCAATCATCGATTTCCTCGCCGAATAAGTCAACCATCTTCATAGGGACAAAAACGGAAAAAACATTTATAATGCCGCTGCTCTGGTCAATAGTCAAAAATTCACGCCGGCCTCCATACTTGAAATTCCGTAGCTGTCGTTCCTGCTTTTGACTTTTCGTAACGCCCACGTTCTCTCTCACAAGGAAACCGCAAGAACCAGCGCAAAAAGGGAATAATTCAATAAAAGAGTAATTATATGGCAGCAATTTCATTCCTTAATCACGAGACGGTCCTCATTTCCTCGTTTTTATTTCACGAACAGCCGATCGGACAAGAAGAAAATACAAGATTTAAAGGAGAGCCACAGCAGAGTGCAGATCAAGACACAAAGAATAACACCACCTTACACAAATCGAGGATTCGACAAAATGGGACGCCCCAGTCCATAGATCAACAGAACACATCAGTGGAAGCAGAAGGCCCCGCCACCTGAAGAGAGACTCGGTCCCACTCGACGGTGCTGCCGCAGTGCCCGCTCTTCACCTCGACCACTTGCAACGGACTCGATACCCCTATGGAATTGTCCACAATGCTTGGTTTCTTAGCAGCCACCGCCTTCAACCGGTAACGCTCTGCCCTAGAGCCGATCACCTGTCCCAGCACGGAAGCCGCAATGGTAAAGGCCATGGCTGATTTTGGCATCAGTACGGATTTCCTGAGCATCGCTATGAACGGAACAGCTGCGTGGACGGCTGCAAACCATGACGGAGAGAATTTCTCTGTGTGTTCTCTCCATATCCCGAGCGGAACATTAGCTGCCATGCCTAGGAGCCCGATTGCGAGGACTTTTGCAGGCAAAGGTTGAGGTCGGAGGTTCTTTGCGAGAGCAGTTCTTGCTATTGCTGCTCGGGCAGCGACAATCACAGGAGGACACTTATATTTCATGCCAGAGGGAGGCTGTAGAACTTTTGCCACAAGGGGAATGATGTTGCTAACAGCCCGGTATGACTTTGCGATTGGACAATTCCCTGTTTGCAGCCATTCATTGCTCATAGCCTCGTGCTGTGAATTTCCCTACAAACAAATTCATTTAATCTTTGAGTCAACACGCATTCACCTCACATGCCGAAACAATATAATGGTTCATCAATCCCAACACAATCCCATTGATCTTGAACTTGCAGAAAAAACTAGCAATATAGAGCTTCCCAACTAAAGAGACCCAAAAAGCATAACACCGGCACTGATGTACCTGTGAGGAAGAGTCTTTCTTAGATGAATTGGACTTCTTTTTCTGATTCTTAAATTTCTCAGAGAATGCATCAAAGCTGAATGGCCCTCCAGGTCCAAAGGAAGAGAGACTGATCGTTGCTGCCTTTGCAGCCAATGGGTTAAACTGTGGTGATGAAAGCTTTGTCTCTAATTTCTCCAAGTGTGAGAATGACCTTCCAGAGAGTGGGACTACTCCGTCATGACCATGAAAAAGCCTGAATGCCATGTCAAAATTGGGGCCATCTTCAAAAATCGGACCTTTGGCTCCACGTACCTGCCAGGAAATCAATTAACAATTTGCATTTTGGTAAATGGGAAAAAAAGGAGTTTGAGACATTGATAAAAATCACTAGCAGAAAGCTTACAGGCATTGCAAAAGGCATCGCTGAGGCAAGCGAGAAGTTAGTCGGTTCATTAATGTTCCTCAAAAAAGGACATTTCACGATGTCCATCTGAGAAGGTAAACAATCCTCGTTTTTCAAGAACAAGTCCATCTTTACCGAATCAAAAGAACCTGCACGTACAAAGAATAGCGTGAACAATGACATCCTCATGATGACATGCAAATTGGCATTAAAAAAAAACTGCTAAGTGACTTCAGATTTTAATATTACAATATAAGTAGCAAGACAGCGGTCAAATCAGTGTAAAGCAAATAGCACAGAAAACATTTTAGCTACCCTGAAAATACTTGTGCAGAAGTTGAAAAGTAAGCATACTCAAACATTGGCACTACACATAATCCAAAATAGAAGATGTGGAATTTGCTGAATTCCCCAGAGTTTCACAACCAAAAACAGTCACCTCAGATAGAGGGACAGACTGAAATACACAGCAGCCAAAACCCAAGGAAGATCAAAGTTTAATACAAATACAAGCCAAGCACACATTGGAGCGAACACACGCTCTTCAGAAGTGTGATTGTGGATTGACAGGTATATATGTCACACTGATGTATGGCAATTAGCACAGCTAAAGAGAAAAGGCGTGAATTTCAATATGACATCTCATGCTTAAAATTCTCATATTTCCGAAGTAGTTTACAAGGCAGAAAGACGACCAATTTCCGCAGGGAAACTCACTGACCGAAAACAGGCAAAACTCAAACCATACCACAGCTGCATAAACTCCCAAGCTAAAACTTTTACCGGAGATTTCTAAGCTATAGATGACTGCTGTCACATTGACCAACAGCTCTCTTGCAACACATATTCTCACCATATGTAAGAATCTACAGATTCCATCAATGCTAAAAAAAAATTAATCCTCTCGACGTGGATGGAACCCAGGTCTAGACAACTCTTACAAGGAGATGACTTTTGTGGAAATCACTTAAAAAGGAAAAACTCAACCAACGATCCACACGAAACCAAAAAAAAAAAAATGCTGCTAAGAACGTTTGACTACCTAATCATGATGCATTCATCCTGTTGTAAAGGTAACGACCAGCGATCCTTACAGATCATTCGAGTCCAAAACCCTAAAATCACCAAAACCCCCAAATCATCTGACTTCAACGCCTACCCAAATAATCGATCGATAGACGAGAACTTCGACCTACCACCGTGGGAAAGAAAAAAAGAAAAAAAAGAGAGAGAGAGAATCTTCAACAATAAAGACACATGGCCGGCATTGCAGAGCTCAAATTCGAGCAATCACAGCCGAAATCACCGCTCCACCGACCATGAGCGCGCGCGAACAGCAAAGATCGACACAGATACACACTCCAGCTCGACGACGCAGGCCCGAATTCAGCTGCTGCGACGTCAAAGACGAACGAACCATCCATCGACCGACGGAAGAAGAGACCCAATACACAACAACAAAGCGAAAGGGAACGCAAGGAACAAACGATTTCCTCGGGACGAGCAAGCAGTCCACGAGGACACGAGCGCAAAACAGCATCGACCCGGAAAGACATTCGCTGGCAGGCAACGAATCGGCGAACCACACGAGAGAAGAAGCTAAAGGGAATTCGAGAAGATGATCACCTCGATCGGATCGAAGCAGGCGGGCCACCCCCACAGACAATGGAGAGAGAGAGAGAGAGAGAGAGAGAGAGAGATGGGAAATGGAGGAGAGAGAGAGAGTAGGTGAGAATGGAGGGGGCAGAGGTAGAGGTAGAGGTGGAGGGAGAGGCAAAGGAGAAGATACCTTCTCCTTCGGGCCTTGGCGTCTTGTGCAGGAGAGAGAAAGTTTGGGGGGCGAAACGACGACGCAGCGAGTGACGGCCACACGCCGAACTTGACGTCGCCCCCTCCCCTTGCGTCGTGGAACGCGTGGTTTCGGTCGGGGGTGGGACCCGGGTGGGTTTGGTTTGGGTTTGGGCCGGTCAACAATTTGAACCGGTAGTGCTGTCGCGTGATCACCCCACTCCATTTTGTTCTTATTTTTTAGGTCCCAAAACTTTAGCCCGTCGTGCATCCCAGTCCCTAAACTTTCTAACTGTTTCTAAATTATGATTCAATATATAATATGATTTTTAAAATTTTATATTATTTAATTTAATCCTTGAATTATAAGAATATATTTAATATTATCCCTAAACTTATAAATTAATTAAAGGACAATATTAGATATTTTCATATTATTTAAAGGCTAAGTTTTATCAAAAGTTTAAAGACCGTATCGAATAAATTAGAAAATATATTAAGTCAAAATTTAAGAATTATATTAAGCAAATTAAAATTTCATGAATCACACCTTACATATATTAGGTTAAAGTTAGGAAATCGTTTACATCTTTATCACGATTTTCATGGAAAATATCGAAAGAGCATGCGTCAACGTCCACTTCGGCATGCTTGGATTCGGTAACCTACCATGCGAGTCGTGACCGAGCATGTGGGAACCACGGATGAGGTTTTGGCGATCCAACGGTCCAAAGGTGGGATCAGTGGTGGATGAGACTTTTGGTGATCCAACGGCTCAAAAAAGTTCAAGGGCATGATGTCTTCGCTGCAGAGTGAATGATCATGGCATCCCAATTCGCTTAAATCTCTAGGTTTGATCATTAGAGTCAACGCATGCCACGTGTATTTGAAAAATCAATTTGAGCAGTTTTTATTTTCTTTCCTTTCTTTATTATTATTATTATTTTTTTTTATAGCGGAAGGTAGTTTTTCAATGTTAGCAGTCGAAGGGAGCTTTCTAAGTGGAGGAAGTGGAGAACAAAAAGGTGTTACCAGCAAAGCAAGAGTAATTTTAGAAAAGCAAAACAAATAGGGATATCGACTCAAATATATAAGGATCAATATAATCGGAAAATGTCAATTTTATCCACTATGATACCAATGACTCAATCCTTTTTTTTGTCATTAATATCCCAAATTATGCCACACTATGACGTTAATATCCCAAACTTCTGTCACATTAGTATAAGTTAAGGATTTAATGACAAAAAAAAATTGGGGTATTGATATTACCGTAGATAAAATTTAGAGTTTTAGGTAGTGTTTTCTATATGTAAAACATTTCAATTTGGACCAAATTATCACTATTTTTATTTTCCTAATACCGCCTCTAGCATATTTTTACCAATCTAATTTCACCTTATCTTTTACTTTTCAAATGAAGGATAATTCTGTCTCTCTCTCTCTCTCTCTTTGGGTCTCCTTAGACTTTTATTTTCTACTTTTCAAATATGGGAAGATTCAAATATCATTCCTATATAATTTTTCTAAGATGAAAAATATTTGTTTTGAATTCTAAATTTTTTATGCAAAGTAAAAGGTTGAAAAAATTACTTTTATTGTTCGGACAAACCTGGCGCTGTTCTTTTATGCTAACCTAAAATGTGATTTGAGTGCTTTGAAGGTTCAGAGGGAGAACAATTGGATAAAATGTGAAGAGGGTATTTGTCATTTTCTCTTTTTTCCAGTATTTTCTATTGGGCTAGCTAAAAATGAAAGACAATTTATATATGCCTAAGATTCATTATAAGAGCATTTTGGGCATTTATTAAGCATGATTAATAAAACAAAAGGAATTAGACTTCTCAGAGTGTTAACTACCTAATATCAGCAATCAATAGGAATTGTCCCAATAGCCACCCTTCCCACATTGGAAGAGGGAGATGAGAAGTTTAATTTCCCACATTCTTAGAGGAATGGGGATTGTGATGTTTAGTTTTAAGTATAAGATTCGACTTCTACACTTTGCAAAGAGACGTGGTAAAAGTTTATGAGTAAGTTGAGAAGTTAGAGTATGACAAACCAACCACTGGGGGTTCGTCCCAGTGGCCATCCTTCCAATATGGAAGGGGGAGGTGAGGGATTCAAATCCCCACCTTCTCAAGGGGGATGGGGGGAAGGGACGCGTAAGTTTCGAGAGTGGGTTGCGACTCCCACGCCCTACAAGAGGCAGGGCACAAGTCTGCGAGTGAGTGTAGAGTAGGAATAGAGTAGGATTGACAAAAAAAAAAAGAGTATGACAAACCAAAAAAGAAAAAGAAAATACATATATCAGCAGAAAAATTGCTGTACTTAAAATTGTTAACTTTTCATATTTATGGTGCGATTTAGAAAATATTTTCCAAAAAATAATTGCTTGATCGCTTACAAAAAAATAAATGAATGAGAAACATTTTTGTCATCCACGGAAATAACTAGGTATAAAATGTTATTGATAATGAAAACATTTTTAGTTGACTAACTTTTCTAAATTATATAACTAATCATTTTTTAAAATATATATATTTACCAAAACTTTTGTTTTCCATTAAACAAACAAATACAAGATATGTGCTGCCTAACATTGGATTTTCATTGCAATAATACATCATTTGCTCTTCGTTCTTCCATATTGGAAATTTTGTCTATATAAAAAATCAGGATATCTTACTCATTTGAAGGGGGACTCCATATTCGAAAGTTCGTTGTATGGTGGTATAGGTGATGGTAATAAACTTTCTTTTAAATAAATATTGTTTCATTATTTCCAATTACTGGAAAACAATGCAAGTGTATCGACTTTGTCATGTTCTAACTTCTAAGCGTAATTCACATACAAAAACAAATGCAAAACAAAACAAGATCTATCATGGGTCAAAGCTAATAAACGTAATATTTTTAACAGGGTCAAAGGCCAAATAAAAAGCAAGTTACTCATGAAAATAAGTCTATACGATATGTAAAAGATAAAAGTAATCCTTGAGAACGATTGCAAAATATTCAATCTAGACCCTCAATTTCTATGGTGCAATTGGATCGTGGAATTATACAATTTTTCGTTCTAATCAGTACTTCCGTCAGAATTATGGACAGAAATGCTAGCATGGCGAAGGCGATGGCGCACAGTTCAACTACCAGTCGACATTATTGGCCGTCAGGGGAGGTTGGGCACTGGCCACTGCCGCCTAGGAACACCACAGATGCGGTAACACGCAGAGAGAGAAGGCGAAATCAGGGCCCTTGATGGCCTTATCACGGAGACCAATAGTGTCCTTGCCTACTTCTAAGTATTAAACGTGTAACAGCGTTAAAAGATTGAACTTAGTTCGAGTATTTCGCCTCGCACTTTCAGCATGTATGAAATCACCGCAGCTAAATTGCAAGCATTACCATGATAAAAATTGAGTACTCTTCAGCTATGACAAAATATTTGGCATTAGTTTCATTTGAATGACAAGATCTGACATTAAAAAAAAAAAACCCAAAAAGTAAATGAATTCATGAACACATAAACTCTTCTTTCTAGAAAAAGTTGCCCAAGTCCTAAACCTACAAGACGGTGGCCAATTTGATCCAAAACTTTTGAATTAGACTAATTCAATATTAAACTTTTTGATGATTTGTCACGTTATTACTAAACCTACTTGTCAATATAGTCCTTTAGGCTATGACCAAAATATATATAGTCCTTTAGGCTAATTATCCAGATAATAAGTTTAAAACCGAATTGGCAAATTTTTAAAAGGTTTAAAACTAAATTGATAAATTTTCAAAAGGTTTAGGAATAAATTGACAAATCGTCAACTAGTTTAGGACTGAATTAACATAATTGAAAGATTTAGGATTGACTCGGCGGCTATATAATAAATTTATGACTTTTTGGACAATTATCCTTTATTTCCCTATGTATTTTCTCGCTTTTGATATTTTAACTTTTGGATGTTATTTGTTAATCTCTTTCACTGATGATCAAGCATGTTCTAAAAGATTATACATATACATAAACACATACGGGCAATTGCGAACATGCGTAATTTTGTGCTTTCCATATAAGCAAAAATCACATTATTAGGAAAGAAAAAAGATCAATGTCAAAAACACTTTATTTAGCATGTGAGATACACCTTTAACGGAGAAGGAATAACAAGCCCTCTCCCCCTGTCGCCATCTCCGCAAATTTAACACTGCGTAAAGATAGTCGTAACGATCAATAAATCATGGCCAATCAGTGTCCTTCGACGATCGAGCGACAACGCTTCCATGCGGCGGCGCTCTTCTGCAAGATCTCCGCTTCGTGAGGCGCGAATTTACCGGTGCTGAGGACAGCCAAGATAAGCTCAGAGTGGCAAGGATGGCCGAACTTCAGCAGAACGCTGCAACAAGCGTCGGTGATCGGGGGGCCCTTGTGAACAATGTTCTGGAAGATCTCGATCCCGCATTCTTCGGTCATGTTCTTGATGCAAATCTCGAGGGAGTCATCGTAACCCGGCGCCGGCTGGGGAACATGTTCGGCGAATCCCAGCTTGAGCAGCGCGAAGCACGCGAGGAGGAGCGCAGGAAAGGCGATGGTGGATCTGGCCATGGTTGTTCTGCGAATGGTGTATCTCACTTTTTGCTTTATTTGGTTTTATTCGAAGGATGCGTTTGACAGGAGACAATCGAGCGCTTTTATAGTGATGTCGAGGACTGGTTTATTACTGTTTCACTTCATTTATTTGCTGGGCAAGAAGATAGCAAGTTACAAAATCCTGGCATTTAATGATTCTTGCAGCGTTCATTGATGTCCATGATCATTAGCCTGATTGAGATCTTCAGTTTACCATTAATTAAAACCCTAATGGCGTTCTCGCTTTCTGTCACATGCGCATGTCAAGGAAAAAAACCTCAAATAAAAGGCAAACCCAGTGACACATTTCGACCACAAGAAATTTCTACAAAATTTCAAAAGAAAACGATTCCTTCTGTCGAGATGTATTGTAGCAACGCGATATACAAGAGGCGGATATTATAATTTAAATTGTAAAAATCATTATCGACTTATCTTATAAAATATCTTCGTTTCAAAAATCGAATTTAGATCACCCCATGCTTCTAACCATTTAAGTTTCTTTTGCCTAAACAAATTTGCATCCTTAAATTTTTTTTTCTCTCCCCATTCATATTATATATATATATGGACCTCTCGAAGGGACTCACCATGCTTTATTCCCGTGCTTTCTTAGTGATCAACTCATGGTGATTTAAGCAATATCATTTACCCAAAGCATCTCGTTTCTAAAAAGACAATTTTCGTGTGGGATGATAACACTATTAGCTTATGAATTTTTTGCAAAATGTGCAATGTTGTATCTAAACTTTCAATTCATTCAATTTCTAAACTTTTGTTCAATGTGCAACTGTCAAAGCTAGCCCAAGGACCAAGAGGGGAGTGAAAAGACTGTTTCGAGAAAATCTAAACTTTTTCATGGAATGCTTGCAAGTATGTTTTAGTAGATGCAGAAATAGTTAAACAATTATTTCTACTTATGTAAATAGAACAATGAATGAGATAAATAGATAGAAAAATTTCAAACATATATAGAGTGGATCGGCTCATAACCAAACATACATCTACTCTTTCAAACTAACAGTTAAGAATCACGCTGGAATTTATTTGTAATCTTCAAGAGGTTAAAGATAGTAGCAGGTGGTGCTTCTATTTGAAGCTAGGAGATACTCTATAAAAACACAAGCATTTCTATCACCATTAACACCCTCTGTTCACAGATTACAAAGCTCCCCAACCCGTTCAAATAAATCTAAATCAGAGTACAAGCAGTAATCACACTTAACAGCACGAGGAAATTCAAGGAAATAGAGAGTAGAAGTTTTCGAATTTCCGCCACTGTCCTCAGCAATCTTTGACCCCCTTTATAAACTTCCAACCCTTGATCTAGCTGCGGGAAAGTCCTAACTAGGTCGAAGGTCCGTTGGAAGACAATATCTCCCTAGCCGGCATCCGGACTGCACAATCAGTTTGCCATCGTTGAGTTAAAATGGAGTTAAAATGGAGGTTACCATCATTGAAGACTTCTACTTCCGTCCAGTGTCTCTCTAAATGCTTGTTATTAACCTCTGATTTAAATCTTAAATGAACTCAAAAGAGGTCCGGTTCTTCTTGTTTAGACAGTAGAAGCACGTCAAACATCTTCTTCCTCGTCAATAGCAGTAGCACTTCTACCAACGGTCCTTCTAGTTCTTTAACGCTTCTAGCCGAAACTGGCCGTTCACCATCTATCCTCCGGTCCTTCCAAGTAAAAATGAGTATGGGTTCAAGGTAGAACTTGCAACCATAAATATGGAAAAGTTAACAAAATAATAATATAACTTTTATTTATTTTTTTTAAAAAAGGGCGAGGGCACGCAAGCCCTAGCCCTCATCGCCGGCTGCCTCCCTCCTCCTCCTTCCCCCCTTTTTTCCTTCCTCCTCCTCAACTGCCGGCTGCTTTTCCTCCTCCTCCTTCCCCCCCCCCCCCCCGGCGGGATCTAGGTGAGGGCCGCGAGCCCTCGCCTAACTAGGCTAAGGGCTGCTGCCCACTGGGGGTCGCCTCAAAGGGCGGTGGCCCTTGGCCCGGCCGGGCAAGGGCCACCGACCCTCGCCACTAGTCGGCCAGGGTTGCCTGCCCTTGGCAAGGCCCGGTGACCCCAATCGACCCTCCCCCTTCGTCGCCAGCCCTTCCCGATGACGGAAAAATGCCACTTATGCAATTTGGCCGGATTTTGGTCAGATTGGCACTTAAGTGAGCCATTTTGCTCCGATTTTGGCACTTAAGTGTACATTTTAAAAGTTATGACACTTAAATGTCAATTTCTGCAAAGTTATGGCACTTCAGAGGTTCGCATTTCTGTATATCTCATTTTATCTTGTAATTTTTTTGTATATTTATTAAGTGAATGTTTTATTTAATCTCTTCTCTCTTTTTTTTTCTTTTTTTTTTCACATAGGTATTGTCTTAACGAGGGCATTATCATCAATAAATACAGTTAACGAGTTGAAGTGGAATGAAATTATGTGGTGAGGTTTTCTTGTTTTAGTTTAATGAATAGTAATTTTAATTTAAAACTATTTAAGTACGGTCCGTGCACCGTTTTTCTTCTCTACCATGACGAATCAATATTATGTAAAGGAATCTACTTTTATAGATGAATGAGAATGAAGTTTGATAATTCATATTTTACGCTACGAGTTTTATTTGTTATTTTATTTTAGATGTTTACCTTTTACGGATTTTTGCTATTGGTTTATGGGAATTTTTATTATTTTTTTGACTTTCATTTTCCTTAATTAAAGTTGAAACAAAAAATAAAAGATTAAATAAAAAATTGGAATTGGTCAATTTCAAGGTATACAAGATAGGTCCAGTCTTGATAAGGTACTTTCCAAATTCCAAAAATTGAGAACCAATCCCAATAGGTAGATTCCAGTTTCAAGTGAAATGAGAACCTATCCTAGAACCACTCACCCTTACTTAGCGACTCAAGTTCTATGTTATTCACCATTTCTTGTTCATCCAAATCTTCATAAACTTCCTCATTTTACGACTTTTTCACCCTTTACTTAGGTCCAACCAACTTTCAAACACCTTATATGCATAATAGGGTTAATACCCTGAAAAACCCCAAACTGGTACACTTGTGACAAATTTACCCCAAACTATTTTTTTGACCACAAAAAACCCCAAATTGGTATACCTTTAACAAATTTACCCCAAACTGGTACATTTGTGACAAATTTACCCTATATTAGTTTTCGTTAAATTTTATTCTCAAATTATTAAGTTAAATGACACGTGACAGTTAATCAGTATACCAATTTAGGATTTTACGCTCTATTTGTCACAGTTTACAATTTTTGTGATTTTTTTGTGGTATTAATCCAATTTAGCAGAGAGTATATTTGTTACAAATTTACCAGTTTAGGGTTTTTTGCAGTCGAATAAATTAGTTTGGGGTAAATTTGTCATAAATGTACCAGTTTAGGGTTTTTTAATAGTCAGTCGGGGTAAATTTGTCACAGATTTACTAGTTTGGGGTTTTTCATGGTCAAAAAAATAGTTTTTGGTAAATTTGTCACAAGTGTACCAGTTTGGGGTTTTTCAGGGTATTAACCCATGCATAATATCATGTTCAACCTTAATAGAGGCAGAGCAATCTTAACTTTTGATGGTGCCGGTGGGACACGATCCGCATATCACCTGTGCATCTATAAAATAGTGCTCCACTAATAATGCACATATTAGTAATCTTTTTTATTTTTGTCATCTTCAAAACATCATAGTGATATCTATCGAACTTTCAATAGATGGAATTAACAACTTAACAAATTGTAATATTGGAGTAATCAACGCAAGAATATGATTTTTTTTTCTCGTTTTACAATTGAGTACTTAAACCTTTTTTTCTTCAACTAAATACCTCAACTATTTAATTGCGGATCAATGTGAAGCCTTTGTTAAAATCACGAACAAAAAATATCAATGTGGACACTAATGCCATTAAATAGCCATTAATTGTCCACATTTGCACCTAATTTTTGGGATAATGTCAAGTCAATGGAGAGACACATTAAATGATTGAAATCATCCAAATCGATATCCTTATTCTTTCTCTTCTCATCACCTAACACAAAGGAAGATGGCACGTTTCTTGCCGAGTAAGAGAGTCACGCAACCAATTATGCTTCATCTTTACGGGTAAGTGAGCTAGGTGAGTTGCGCAAGCAAAATCACATGGCACGGCGGTTTATTTAATGGAAGCCACACGTTGAGTCAAATTCGAAAAGTCGAGTTACTTGATTGAACAATATGTTTAGCTTCTCGATTAGAAAATATGCAAAAGCTGAGGTACTTGTGCCACTTTCAAATGTTCACCATCATTTTTCTAATATTCAGTGCTAACAAAATTCATTAAGAAGGACAACAATTTAGTAAAAACTAAAATAGAATCCGAGAGAATTATGCATGTGGATTTCGTACGTGCAAAAATTCACTCGTATTACAGAAGGAGCACGTAGTCCCTCTCTACATGCACATTTCCTCTATGTTTCCCTTTAAATAAATAATTAAATAATTCTTCGCTCAATCACTTTAAATGGACATGTTCATCTACCTTCCACTCTTCAATGGCAAAAAATTCGTAAAAGAATAAGAACAGGGACAAATCGGTTGGGCAAATAGTAGTCGAGCGTTTAAGGATGACACCAGACGTAGAATAGAAGATCAAAGATTAAAAGTGTGTTACCGCTTTAACGGTTTAACATATCGTGTTGAAAGATTGAACTTAGCTGGACCATTTTGCCTTTGTACTATTAGCATGTATGAAACCACCCTAGCTAAATCTCGAGCCTTATTAATAATAAAAAAATTTAGTACCTTTCTACCATTATAGAGGATCTGTCAATAAAATAATTTGAACAACAAGTTTAGATCAACAAATCGGAAAAGTAATTGAATTCATGAGCTCAATCACTCTTCTTATCCCTTTTTATTTTCTTAATTTTTACATTTTAACTTTTTCAGTTATCTAATAACCTCTTTCACAATGATCAAATTTACAAAAAAATGAAATCTACTCCTTCTGTTAACTCTACACAAATTCTCTAATAGAAAATATTGACAGGGCTTTGTTTAAATATTTGTGGTTAAATCATGAAACATAAAACTAAAACAATGTTGTGTTAGTCCAAATCTGATTTTTAATACAGATTTTACTTAAACTAAATTTTAAAAGAAAGCTAAAAAGAAAGGAAGGAGCAGAAACATGATTGTAGCTCTCGTCATTACCACCCAACCATTGCTCGAAAGGGCTGGCAGGTATCAGCAACCATGGGCAAGGGTACAAGGGAGGGTCGATGACCCTCGCTCGATCTAGGTGGCCACAACCCTCAGCCCCAAATCTAGGAGGCCCTTGCCTACGGTCGGCGAGGATTGCCAACCCCTAGCTAGGGCCTAGCGACCCTAGCTAACCATTCCCCAACCTTGTCAACTCTTCTCAACGATGGTGGGGGCGGGGAGGAGGGCTGCCACTTGGTTTCTCCTTCTCCTCTTTTTTTCCATAAAAAATTTAGCTTATTTTTAAATTAATTTAAATAAAAATATTTATTAAAAATTAAACTTATGCTAAAATGATTTCTTCTTAGTCACTTAGGATAAAGAAACTAATTAAAAAATGACATCGATAGTTAAGTTGGACAAAGTTAACGGAATGGCTTGACTAAACCAACTTGACAAACTTTAGGATTTAATTACACTTTTTTTACTAGTTTTAAGACTCAATTACACATTCATAACAAGTTTTAAGCTTTCAATGCACTTATCCATTTTACATAGTCATGTGCGAATATGGATAATTTTGCGCTTTTTTGATGGATTCTAGTCCATATAAGCAAAAAACACATTACTGGAAAAGGCTCGATATCAAGTATATTACTTAGTATGTAAAATAAAATACACATTCGTGAGAGAGAGAATCATAACTTCCTCTCCCCATCACCATCTCCACAAAACCAACCCAATGATTATATCGCTCTCTTTTCAACGATCCCACGGCAACGCTTCCAAGCAGCCGTGCTTTTTCTCAAGATCTCCTCTTCGTGAGACGCAAATTTGCCGGTACTGAGGACGACCTCAATAAACTCGGAGTGACAAGGATGACCAAACTTCACCAGAACATCGCAGCAAGCGTCGGTGATCTCGGGGCCGCGGTGAAAGATATACTCGAAGGTCTCGGTTCCACATTCCTCGGTCATTTTTTTGATGCACAGCTCGAGGGAGCTATCATATCCTGGCGCCGGCTCAGGAATATGTTCGGCGAATCCCAGCTCGAGCAGGACGAAGCACGCAAGAAGTAGCGCAGGAAAGGCATTGGCGGATCTGGCCATGCTTGCTTTTGCGAATGCTGTATCTCTCGCTCTTTCTTTGCTTCTGAAGGATGTGTTTTGACAGAATATATACGGATATACGGGTGCTTTTGATAATGATGTAAAGGAGTGGTTAGTTAATGCTTCATGAATCATAACTATACTTCATTTATTCTGGCGTTTAATTATATTCTTTGTGCTCTTATCATTTGTTCATGGTCATTAATTTGATTAAGATCTTCAATTTAAAGCGTTATTAATTAAGCCATAATGACCTTCTCGACTTTTTATCACATACACACACGTCAAGGAAAAAACATCAAGTACTTCTAAACAAATTCCCATCAAATGACCTGAGAAATTAATTAAGACTCTCTTTCAATGCATATAAATAGCGCCTATCAACCCACCGGACGTAGTGGCTCCACTGGGTAGGCTTCATTCCTTTAAGGGAAAGTCAAGAGTTCGAAGCCCTTGCAATGCAAGTTACAAGGAGGCTAGCAGGCTATTAGGTGATTAACGCGTGGCGCCAGGGTGGTGGTTTCCCCGCTAACATCACCTAGGGGTTTACGTGGCAAATGTCGGCCAAGGCGGTTCATCCAGCACCAAAAATAAATAAATAAATAAATATAGCGCGTATCAAAATATGAGTATCATATAATTATAAAGGAATTCGCTTGTCCTTAAAAAAGTTGTGCATGATAGACTACATTAAACCCATGGTTTGAATAGTTTTCCGTTAGTCCATTTGTTTCGTAGAAAAATAATAATTTTGAAAAATATTTTTTTCAAAATAATTTATTATATTTCTGTAAAAAAAAATAGTCAATGAAAAATATTTCAGTTTCATGAATTATAAAAAGTATCTTTCATTCCTTTAGTTTTATAAGCGATACAAACTAAATCATGAGTTTTTTGAAACAAATGCACCATTAAAAAAAACTTAAGAATTAAAAAACATTTTTCAAAAAATAATCGTTTGTATCACTTATAAAAATGAATGAAGAAAAAACATTTATATCACCTACAAAAGTAGTTAAATATAAATTGTTGTTGATGATAAGAACATTTTCGCTAATTTTTTTTTTTTAAATAATTGCATGACAGTTTTTAATATACTGTGAGAATAATAGTCTATTTTAAATCACAAAAAATTAAATTATAAATAATTATAAATTGTTGTGGGATCTACTTCTTCAAAAATTTGTTACTTACAATAAACTATTAATCTCATAGTATCTGAGGACTATTTATGCTAACCAAGTTCTTAATTTTTCTAATTGATATAATCAATTGTTTTTCAGAAAAAAAAAATCCATGAAATAAACATTCTCTAAACACACTCATTTTCTCCTCGGAAATAGGTCTAACCTAGAATAAGCGTTGACAGAATTGAACTTAGTTCGACTAATGTCTTGCACTTCCAGTGAGTACGATGGAATTACCACAGCTTAATCTCAAGCCTTTTGTCATCACACAAGTGAACTTTTACCCTACCCAAGACAATGTCTCATGTCCCGGCGCTCCCGATCTTGGACGTATCAGATTAACGAACGGTGCCGCCGGGAATCATGAGGACGGAACGCAGGCGATGCCAACGTAGGTCAACCAATGCATCACTTGCATCAATGGAAGTTTCAACACAGGAGATGACATACATTCTTCTTCTCTCAGTCCATGTCGAGAGGACGGAACTCGAGAGTTTATGGCCATCTGTAGCTGCTGCCGAGATGAATCCCCCCCTAAACAGTGCAGGTTTGAACGGTGCTGGGATTCATGGTTCGGTGCAAAAGGAAAAGATATGAACGAATTAAGGAGAGTGAAACAAAATATTAGTGACGGCGGGAGAATTTACAATGTCGGTGTCTAGAACAAGTTCCTGCTTGATGACCAACAGTAACCCGACCTCTTAAGGGTTACTTAGCTGCATGAACTTCGACTCCATAGACGGTAAAGAGGGGAAAACTGTTACTTGACAGCTAGGTCTACATTTTCCGATCAGCTGAAAGCCTTTCCAAAAGTCACATGAAACTCCGCATCTCCATTGACTGTGTTCTTTGTGAAGCAATCAAGAGGGTTTCTTACTCCTTTTCTTGGCAGATTTGGCGATGGCATTGCATATCTCTCTCTTCCTCTTGTTGTTCTGGTTGCCGTTGCTTTTGTTATTTTTATTCTTGTTTGTGTTACTAGTATTGTTGTTATCTCCCCTAATACTTAATGAAGCCTTCCCCTGAACTTCCAAAGCATCCTTCACGAAGAATTTCAGCCTCCATAAAGTAGATTCACTCTGCATAAGTTCACGTAACCAAAGATCATGTCCAGATAATAAAAACCCTTGGATGAAAAGAACACAGGCCTTTCATGATGAGGGTCACAGATCAGGACCTGAGCATCCATGTCCAGGTTTATCTCCTCAGCTGTTGATTGGAAGTTTGGATCACTCTGAGCAACAATCTCCAATGCCTTAAGGAGATCTTCAGGAGACAATAAACTAAGGGCTGTACCGATACTTCTTTTCTCTTCAGTTGATATTTTCCTGAAATGAAATTCTAGTGAGCTCCTCCTCCTCATCTAAAAGAGAGAAATTGGCCAGACTCTTATCAGCCTTATTTGCAAAGCAAGCTATATGAATGAAGAATCCTAGTATACTGAAACCATTGTTTCCCTAAGAAGAGGAGCTGGTGACCAGACAAAAGACTCCATGGTACTCCAATTAACTAATGACTAAACTTAAGCTCCTCCAATTTTTAGTTATTTACAACAAATTCTCCGTGTACATTCAATGTGGAGCTTTATGCACCCTCATCACGTGCATCAAACATCTCTTCTAACCATCTTGTGCTATATTTATTAAACCTTCTCAAGCTAGCAGAATAGCGGATGCCTCATTGTGTCAATTGCACACAAACTTAAGAACCCAAACAATAAGTAATTAGATGATAACAATAATCCAAAAGATAAGTGAATGATAAAAGCCTATTACAAATTCTCTCAGCTATACTCAATATACGACTCAAGTGGTCCAACTCAGACTCCTATATTTGCGGAATCAACATTCTCAGACAGCGGTTTCTACTCCCAAATCTTAAAATGACCAATCCTGAAAATCTAATGTTTTTATCATCCAACTAGCAAGATCTAAAAGTCATTCAAATTAATCAACATGCCTCCTTCATGTATCTGAGTTCATCAATGGCACCAGGACACTTAAAATGATTCATCATACTTCATCCATATTATAAGCTTGAACAAGGCATACAAATGATAGTACGGGCCAACTATTCATGGTGGAGGCACCCACTTTCGGGATAGCATCAACCGTCATGCATTTTTATTCAGGACAATATACTCTCCAATGGTTCATTTCGTTTAACAGCTGCATAGTCTTGGCGCAAATAATGTATATGCTGAAATTACAATTGCAATTTTTCATCATCAATACCCAAGAGTATGGCAAGCAGTCAAATGGATATCAGTATATTCCCAGATGCTAGGAAACACAATCTCAAAGCCCAAAATGGATTGATATAGTTTCATCTAGAAGCTCCATATGTATAGAGTGAAAAAGTATAAACCAGAACAGGAGCAATCATCATAAAGCAGATTCCAATAAAATTTAAAAAATAGTCAACACACACACAAAAAAACAAAAACAAAAAAAACACTCGTATGAAACAGACCTGCATTTCCGAACAGCCATTTCTCTAAGCTCTTCCAAATGCAAATCAACCTCATAGAGCTGAAAGTTCATGAAAAAATACAGGATTTATTATTCTCAAGAATCCAAGCAAAAATATATTTAACAGAAAAAAGAATTTGCAATTAAAAGAAAGCAACTTGGCTGTCTATGGATATGTGTATGTAAAAGAACATGTTCATGCCAATTATCAATCCATATATTATGCGCATTGACAAGTGCAGTACCTCATTACTTATGTCTCTTGCCAACTTTGCATAAGCAGCCTCCTGAGCAAGCTGCATGTCCATCTGCGCAACTAATTCCTCCTCTTCTCGTCTTTTCTCCTAAATAAGTATGAATTATGATATAAACGACATTAAAAAGAGTAAGGGTGTGTTTTTTTTTAAATATCACAGGGATATTTGAGGAATCGTGACAGTCCATCCCAAGGAAGTCATGACCTGTAATGTTAATGGAACCTAGAGAAAAGTTTCAATTTGATAGCCAGATCCCAACTAACCTCCTCGGTAACCTTGGGCAACAGCTGTAGCCACCTCTCCTCAAATTTTTCCAGCAAAGTTTTGGCCATCATGTGAACATCACTTTTTTCATCATTATACTTCATTGCATTCTTGAAAACTAACCTCACATCAGCACATATATCATGGACATTTTTGTAACCAGTACCATCTTTAGCCTCCATTTGGTTTTTTATAGTACTGAAGTCCATTGGCTTATCAATCACCTAAAACAGATCATCCAGAACAAAAAGTAAAACTGTCAAAAAAGGAACCGCAAGAAGCAAAAGGTACAGCTTAGAGCTGTCCATTGTACTGACAACAACACTAATACATCAGATCCCACAAGATCAACGAAAAGAAGAAAGACAAGACAAGTTGGATCAGCCTGTCCTGAGTCCAACCAGTTTGAAAGTGAACAGATCACTTGAATATGAAAAAGGACATTTTAAGATCGAAATTCAAAATCCATATACTTTCATCTTTTGTGAAGATGACAAGGATTTCTAAGATATAATTATATTGTTACATATAGGGCAAATACCACCAAAAACCCCAAATTATGCCCACCGTGACACATATACACTAACTTTTTTTGTGTCATCAAAACACCTAAAGTTGCCTATTGTGACACAAATACCCCAACTTTTTTTTGTTTCATGAAAAAAACCCAAACTTATGCATCTTACATATATACCCTTTATTACAGTTGCATCCAAGATATATTTGTCAAAGTCATATAAGTTCGGGATTTTTTATAACATAAAAAAATTTCGCGGTATTTGTGACATAAAGTTTAGGGAATTTAGTGACATAAAAAATAAAAATAAAAAGTTTGGGATATGTGTGCCGCAATGGGCATAGTTTTATGGTTTTTTTGCAGTGTTAACCCTTATTATATACTTGATTTTTGTATATTTCTTAATGGAGTAAGAAAGGTGTACTAAATTCCACAAAAACATAAGCATTTCCTAAACCAGCCATGCCTACAAGACTTCATGTCCATAACCACAATAAGCAGGCATATGCATCAAGTTGACATCAACAAGCATTATTACTGAATTAGAAAGATATAATAGAAACTGGACCATTACGGACGCCACATACAACAGAATTTGTATATAGAGTAGAAAAATAAGAAGTCGAACAAGGCCGCCTCCTGATGAAACATTCTGAATTCTCAAAATCTTACTATTTAGAATATAGGCAAATATAAATTTTTTTGCTTACAAGTCACATTCTCAAATAGAACATGACTCAAATTAAATTGATAAGACTGAAGTCATTTGGTTAATGATATGAATTTGTGGGCTTATGCAAGCATGAAGGGAAGCAAATTCCCAAAAATCTCAGATATCAAATGACCATCAAGCAGGGTTGTGTTTTGATAAGCAATCAAACTATCACTGCTAAATATCTTAAGATCGCAGATCCATCTGCAATGTGTTTAAATAATAAAATTTGCCATCTTGTTTCAATGGGTGATCCTGGAAATTATTGCAAGAGGCACATGGAAGTGCATAGCAATCGCTGTTAAAGAAATGATAATATGTACCTCATAATAGTCATCCAAGCCAAGACCTTTAACATCTACAGGTTGCATAAAAGGCCATGCCCATCTGTGTTGAGCGATCTGACACCAATAGTTAAGAGATGATGCTTAACAAACATAGAAACAGCTGAAATATAACATGCAGATTTTTCTATCTTTACAAATGGAAAAACATACTTTCTTGTGCAAGAAAATTGAGGATGGAAGACATGAGAAAAGTTAAAACAGGCTAGAGGTTCGGATCAGCAAAACACCTAAAATCAATTAAATAAAACATCAATGAAACAGACATTTTAGAAGGACAAAGACAGTTCAAAGAACGTCCCCGCCTCCTCCCCTCCCCCCCCTTCCAATCGATACAAGATGGGTGGGGACAAATAGGTAGGAAAAAAAAGGGGCAAAAGTAGAAGAGGTCTAGGTCTAATCACAATAATCAAATATAAATCTAGCCAGTTAACAGCTGGACAGATTCACCCAGTATATTAACATAGTAAAGAGGTTAGTTAATGCCAGCCTCCTGCCTCCTCATCGCTAAAAACCGAGAGTCTATGGGATCCAACAGCAAAGTGTAAAAAGATACGAATTATCATACCCTGGCTCTGCACTTCCAAGAAACCTATAACTTACAAGGATGTGCATGTAAAGTAACTAGTTTGATCAATCCAACTAAGCAATAGATCTAGACAGACAAAAGAGTATCTTCTAAAAGATATGTCAAAACCGAAAATTTAGACAAATAATGAAAACCTGACAAGCATACTGGGGATGATGCAAGATAGATGGCAAGTTCATTAAGCGAGCTAGCCATAACAACGGTCATCTTGAAAGTTGATAGGGTAAAAGTATAAACCATCACCAAAATCATATATACATGTAAACCCAACACCATCATTATATTACTATAGAGGCCAAACAAGATGTGTGCTCCAGCAACTCGTTAGTTTAATTGGTTAAAGGAGTCTATGCAGGATACTGCATTATACACGAAGTGCACATAAACATTAGATAATTGCCTGGCGCAATATTGTGCCAAATTGGCGCATAAGCTCCTGCATTCTCTTTGCAGCAGCTGCTTCTCTGCGAGATGCATCCAGTTGCTGCTTCTTCAAGCTAGGGATTTGCCTCTCTTTGTCTTTATCCTTAACTAGCGAGCTACCTTTCAAACTGTTCATTTGCTTTTTACTTGTATTGAGATAGAACTGCTCAACTTCATTGACTCTTAGCTCGAGCTGCAGAGGAAAAAGCAATCATTAACATAAATTGACCGTTTCTTTTCCAGACTCAAAAAAGCTAGCAGTCTACTGTAAGAAAATAACGAGGAGAAGGCAGCACAACAGCAGAAGCTACTCATCAATGTGAAAGTAACCTGCATATGCTTCTTCATCATTGTCTACCTTAGTATTATTCAGCTATATCCCAAAAGGGGGAGCATAAAGATGAAAGAACATGGCAAGTTCACAAGCAAAAGAAAACCCGACATTGCCTCAACATATTTTATGAGGTAAGCATAATTCAAATGAGTCACAGCAACTACACGGCCCCCCCAACCCCACCCCCCCCCCCCCCCCCCCTCCAAACTCAAACAAAAATTGACAAAAGATGTTGGCAGATCACATAAATGAGCGACCCACAATACTCCTTCAAATCCAGATCAACATGGAAAAAGCATCCTTTCAAAACCTTGTGTATTTTACCTGGTCGACCTTCTTGAGAATCTCATCTACACTGTTCTTAAAACCACCCAATTCCGATACATTAGCCTCGTGTCTTTCTGTTCCAGATATATTATTATCTTGTGCCGAGTCTGCTGACGCACCCGTCGCTTCCATCTGCTACCATAATAAATCAATGTCATTTCACAATCACGATGACTACTGAATCCTAACTAGCAGAGGCAAAAACAATGCAAATGTCTCCACCGGAGTTCCATTAAGCGGAGACCACAGCCTCGTGGAAATGTATGGCTAGCTAGACCGGAGTCACGGGCAGATGCACTTACAAATTAAAGCGACACTCTCATCAAACAAGCGAAACATAACGAACCCTACCAGCTTGATCTTGGTAAAACTACCGGGCAAAAATCCTAAACCGCTTCCGACACAACCACCCAACCCAATCAAGCAAGAGTGCAGCCTCGGGAAATTACCGCCACCAAAGGAAGAGGCTCAATTAAACTTTTTTTGCACAACCCACGTTTAATCAGAACGATGGGATCGAGAAAAAACCGAAATTTCAAACGACCAATCATCGAGCGATCAATTCGAGCAGAGCCCATCATCGACCCTCGAACGGGGAAAGCCTCTAGACAACTCTACACGATGCGGGGATGGCAAAGCGATCCCGAATTGCTCCGTCCATCCGGAGCTCCGCACGAGCATTGGAATGGAGCTCGCGCGAGGTCTCAGCAGCACCACTCTGCCGGCGATTTCCGCTCCCACCCACCAAGTACGCCATGAATGGGGAAGCGAGGAAAGAGCGAACACAGGGAATTGGATCGAACGCGACGGAGAAGGAGAAGGAGGAGGAGGGAAGATCAAGGCATGGTTTTTGAGAATTCGAAAGAAGAAGATTTCTTACCGGAGCGAAGATGGAAGTGATGACTCCTGTTGAGGCGATTTCGCCGGTGTTGGAGTTGACCGTCGGGGATCGATAGAGGACAAATTTTATTATGTTTTTCTTCTCTCTCTCTCTCTCTTTTTTTCTAATTTTTAACAGTCACATGTTTGTATTTTGAGATAACGATGCAAGTGGAAAAGTTTCACAAATATTTCAAGAACTTGATTGCATAAATCCTATTTGAAGACCACATCACAGATATAACATATATATATAGAGAGAGAGACCAAATACATACTCTCTCTTTTCTCCCAAGTCATGTATCCTTTAGTATTTTTCTCAATTCGCCTTTCTTCCATTGATGGAAAAATTGCGCCCCAAGTGCTAAGCCCTATTTGTGGAATGAAATCAATCTATTAATTTCTAAAACTTGTAATGGATGGTGAAATTTAAACATACCAACTATATAGCTTTTGAGTGTCACATAGGCAACTTTAAGTGCAATCCCTCGAAAGTATAGAATTGCACTTTTAGAAAAAGTAAAAAAAGTTTAGAATTTAAGTGACCCAGCTAAAAGATTTAGTACTTTAGTACATTATGTACAAAAAAATCAGAACTTCTTGTTCATTTTTCTCACTCATTAATAGGAAGGAGGAATCATTTTGGTTCAACCTCAAAAAAGCTTCTGCTTTAGGCCTCTTATTTCAGTTTTAGACCTTACGGAGGAATAAGTAAGGTTTCCGCTTCCAAAAGCTTTTATCTAACCCCTCTCGCCCTTTTAAATAGATCTCGATTCAAATCTTCGGATAAACGATTCCATCTTAAAAATCAACTTTAATTATTCTTAAACTTGACTTTAGAATTTATTCCCCACCTTTTTAGAGAAAAACACACATTGCATTTTCACCTTGACAAAGCATAATCATGGATCTAATGCAACTAAGAGATTGCAAGACAAACAAGATCATTATCGGCCTAAATATTTCATTTCATTATATTAGCTCATCAACTTAGATCTCAAATGACAAAAGGATTTAAATCTATACAAATCACTACAATATTACAATATTGTCGATTTGTAGTTTTACTCACTATTTTTCTTTACAAAATAATTCTCGAGATATTTTCTTAATTGAAATCGAAAAAATTCGAAAACTGAAGCACCAAGCGGCAGATCAATTGGTCAAAAAAGGAATTAGAAAAGGGGAAGCGGGGGCATTCCGAGAATTGAACTCGGGACCTCTCGCACCCTAAGCGAGAATCATACCACTAGACCAAATGCCCTTCGTTGCTTTTTCCTTTTAAAAAAAATATAATATATATAGTTTTGAATGCTCCCTGCTGTAGAACCTTGTCTGCGTCTGTTGTTCATCAGCTGCGAAGTGCGAACCATAAACCTCGGAAAGAAGTCTCCTCGGCCAGGCAAGAGGGAAGTGCGGAGAGAAGGAGATGGCGAGATCAGCCCTTCTCCACCTGCTGCGCTCCCAGTTGAAGCACCATCGTCTCTCCCCCGCCTACTTCCACACGGGTCTTCTCTCTCTCTCTCTCTCTCTCTCTCTCTCTCCCTCCCCCTCTCCCTCTTAACTTCGACCTCTGTTGCTCTGTATCTTGATGGTCGAAATGTGTTCAATCGTGAAAAGAAAAGGGAAGGAAGATTCTGCGTAGTCGTTTTCGTTTTGACTGCCCAACAAGAAGTTAGCGTTGCTTCTGGAGCAATTTTTTTTGAGAGGGTGTTTTCGATCCCGCTCGCTTTAGCTTTTGGAAGACCGCTTTGCTTGCGGGTCTAGAGATGATGCGTCGCCAAGTTGCGTTTTTGGACCTGCAGTGTTACGAATTGCTCGAGTTTCGGGTAGCCCGCGACGCAGATTCTCATTCGGAAGCTGAATCCGTATTGTGCAACCAATTGTTAATCTAGAGAGTGAAAGGAGAGAATCTTCTGTTATCTTGTGAAAACGTAATTCAAAGATAGGGAGCTGGAATCCTAATGGCTATTGCCATGTTGACCCTGTGTTGGTGGTCGTTTTTGATCTTGTGTCGAATTCCAAGGAAAAGGATGCTTCTTAATGTGATTGGTTCATTCCAATTCGCTGCTGATGATGTAGATGTTTTTTACTTGATTGAAACTTCACCATCTTTTGTTTCCTTGGTAAATTCATAGTTGGTACTTGAAACCTATTCATTTTGATTTTTAGCGTGTTTTTATACCGAGTGTGGCCATTGCATTAATCATGATTGTCAATGTTGATACCTCAGTCTAAAGTACTTGCGCTGTTCTGTTTGTCTTCTTACGGATGCACTTCAGAAGGTTTTTATGTTAGGCTATCTCGGAAGCTCGATCATTTGAGCTCATCTGTGCTTGAAGACAACTTATAGAATCATTGAAGTTTGAGATGGCATGACCGTTGCCTACATGACCGAATTGGCCATTGCTTTATCGCTCTTAAGGTTGCCAACATAAGCAAGTAAAATTCTCACCTGAATGGTTGGGGCCAAGCTTTGGCTCTTTGGCAAGCTTGCTGAAGTAACGTAGGAAGTTCAGCAAAATGAGGCCGAGAAGGCTGATTGTCTTTGGAATTAATGGGTAGATGAGCCCGTAGATGTTGAAATGATGATGTAATTTCAAAAGTGGTTTTGACTCAATTACTCAGAAATGCCATTCTTATTCTACAAGTCAACTTAATTTGCTTGAGTTCTCTTTATCCTGTTCTTACGAAATTTTCTTGCTCTTCCCATGTGTCAGGCCAACGGTTGTGTAGATCTTTAGCATCACCTCAAACATGGAGCTGTAGGCCCAGTTTGACCTCTGCCACCCAGCTTTCAGCTGGTCACAGAAGATGGCTGTCTCAGAGCACAGCAGCTGAAGAAGAAAGCAAGATCGGTGACGCACCACGTTCAGGGGGCCAAACTGGTCGAGAGGAGAAAGCTGACATTGTTGTTTACCATGGTCCAGTTTCAACCACCATTAGGAAAGTGAAACTCCTATCACTCTCTAGCTGCTTCTTTTCCGTAATGCTGGGACCTGTTATAACCTTCATGACATTACCAAATATGAGCATGATCCTGAAGGGTGTGATGGCATCTTCCGTCCTACTCATCAGTGCTTCAACAACTGCAGCTCTTCATTGGGTCGTAAGCCCATACATTCATAAAATGAAGTGGCAGCCAGGTTCTGATACTTTCGAGGTGGAGATGATGTCGTGGTTAGCGACTTATGTTCCAAGGACAATCAAGTTCTCGGACATTAGGCCTCCAGAAACTAACAGGCCCGTCGTGACATTCAAGGCAAATGGGAAATTCTATTACGTGGATGAAGAGCACTGCCACGATAAGGCTTTGTTGGCCAGGCTGACCCCGACAGAAACCTCCGGTTCCTGATTCTGCTTTTAAGAACTTGTACTTGGGACCGGGCGGGTGGGAGCTTTGGGGGTGGGGGGAGATCTTGAGGGCTACAGCTTACATTTTTGCCTTCTGATGAACTTTAAAAGGAGATCTTTCTTTCTTTTCATGCATCTATACGTTTTAGATCTTTGTGAAATCATATCTGGGATTTTTGTTTTTTATCTTTTGACCAGATATGTTTCCAAACAATAAAGATTGGCGATTGCTACATAAATGGTCAAGTACCCGCGAGCAAAATCATCCTTTCACTGTTAGTCTCCGGAAAAATGGCTATTGGCTTCTCCGTCTTGTTGTTTTATAATAGTTCACAGCGGAAAAACGGCTATTCGCTTCTCCGTCTTGTTGTTATATAATAGTTCACAGCGATGATTTCGCATCTATTTCTCCAAATCGCCGCAGAGAATCAGCTATTAGGAGAGCATTGCATGGTCCTGGTCCTGATTCTTGAAATGCCCTGACCTGAACTGACAGTGTGACTACCAAGAAAAGAAATCCAACTTCCAAACAGAGTTGGGAGTTAGAAGATCATCTGTCCCAGGCTCACCATACTTCAATCATAATTCCTAAGTTACGGGAAAATGAGAATGGTGTCGACCCCCTATTGCTCGAAATCGAAATCGAAACCGTTTACACAACTTTCATTTGATCGAAAGCAGCCATTTTGCCTTTCAAGAACAAACAAGTAATAGAGACCTTTTCAATGTTCTGAAGAGCAGACAATTTCAAGATCTACGTTACGGACACAAAATTTACCAAAAGCCCAAAACGACGCAGTTTGTGTACGTAAGGCATTCCGCAAACCCCAAAACCCTCTCGCTCTCCATCTGCGAAACCTGAGAAGCAGAGAGTGCTGCTGCACATCGGAAATGGCGAGGTCAGCGCTCCTCCACTTGCTCCGCGCTCAGTCGAAGCACCGCCATCTTTCCTCAGGTTATCTTCTCGATTATCTCTCTCGTCCCTTCTCTCTGTTCTAGTTGTTATGCTGTGTTCGTCCGATCCATAACCTAAGAAAGACAAAAGAGAAAGTTGCTCCCTTTGTGGCGCGCGTTCACTGGAGAGATTCTGCTGCTCAGTGTGGATGTGGGTTTTGCGTTAAATTGGAGCTTTATGGTCGAGGGTAGGCTTCGAAAACCGGCACGACCCTTTGATTTGGTGGTTTGGTTAAGCATCTCTTGCGCTTCGATTGTCGGTTTCTTGATTCGGTCGAACGTGTTGGGGGGTTCTTTAAGGTTTTTGCCCCCAACGTCGTAGAAGATGTTCTTCGGAATGACTTCGTTAGCTGCGCTATTGGGTGATGAGCACCCATTTCTTTCTTGACTTGGCAATCATTATTGATGTGGTCTGTCTGTGAGGTTTCACCTAGTCTTGAAGACTCTTGGATTTAATCACTTTACTCTTACTCCTTACAAGGGGAAAAATATAGCTGATTGTTTGTCTAGAACGTAAGAGGAGAGATTGTTTTGCTATCTTGCGAAGGTGTTGTATTGTACAAAGAGGGCTGGCTATGAACCTAGTTGCCATGGCTATATTAACTGTTGGCCATTTTTTTGCTCATATAGAATATACTGGAAAAAAAAAATGATGCTTTGGGTGCAATCTATCCATTTTAATTCTTGATGTGGGTAAGCGAAGCTACTAATGCTTTATTGTTCTTTACTGATATTGATACTTCATGCTTTGTGTCACTTCAATACATCAACTCAATGCTTCTGAGATGGAGTCCAAGCATTACAAGAATCCATTTTCTTGTGATGTTTAGCATCATTTGTTATTGAGTTGAGTTAGTATGTTGATCGTAATTTTCAATCTCAATGCATTTGCAGTGCCATTGCATTAATGTCTGAGTTCAATGTTGTTCATTGTTCTTATGCCTGGCACTCAGAAGCTTGTTCTCTTAGCTCTCTGCTACAATGTTCTGTCTTTTGTATTGTTTTTAGTTTTTTGTAGCCAAGTCAACTAATTTATCAACTGTCCCACGAATTTGTCCTGTAAGTATGAGCACCCCAAGCAACCCCCTCCCTCTCCGTAGAAGACAACTTAAACAGAAAAGAGAGTAACATTAAGTTTAAATGGCATGACCATTGCCTACCCGAGCAAAATGGCGATTTTCTATCTTGCTTCGTGGGACCACAATGTTCATTGTGATGCTGTGACATTGCCAACATAAGCAAGTAAAATTCACACATGAATGCTTGGAGTCAAGTTTTGCTCTTTGACGAAGTTACAGAACTAACATATGGAAGTTCTGGACAATGCAGCCAAGAAGATTGGTCATCACTGTAAATGATGGAAGGATAGAACTACAGATGTTCACATAATATTATATTGATGGTATAATCAAATTGAAAGGCCGTTTTTAGTCAATCACTCATAATATCATTCTTACACTACAAATGAACCAGTTTGCTTGCGTTTTGTTTCTCTTGTTATTCCAATATGTAAATTTTTGTGTTCTTCCTGTGTTTCAGGGAACCTATTGTGTAGATCTTTTGCATCGCCTCATACATGGAGTTCCAGACCTAGTTTCAATACTGCCGCCAAATTTTCAGCTGGTAACAGGAGATGGCTGTCTCAGAGCCCAGCTGCTGAAGAAGATAACAAGATCAGTATTGGACCGCGAAGAGGGGTTGAACCCAGAGAAGATGAGAAAGACAACAGTATTGTTTACTATGGTCCAATTTCTTCCACTATTAAGAAAGTGAAACTCCTATCACTCTCCACCTGCTGCCTCTCTGTATCCTTGGGACCGGTCATAACCTTCATGACATCACCTGACATGAACGTGATCTTGAAGGGTGCTGTGGCATCTTCTGTAATATTCCTCAGCGCTTCAACCACTTTAGCTCTTCACTGGTTTGTGAACCCATACGTTCACAGACTGAAATGGCAGCCTGGTTCTGATAGCTTTGAGGTGGAGATGATGTCATGGTTAGCGACACATATTCCAAGGACTATCAAGTTCTCGGATATTAGACCTCCAGAGACTAACAGGCCCTTTGTGACATTCAAGGCGAATGACGATTTCTATTTTGTTGACAAAGAGCACTGCCATAATAAGGCTTTGTTGGCCAGGCTGACCCCACGGAAACCGCCAGTTCATGAGTCTGCTTTGAAGAACTTGTAATTTGAACGGGCAAATGGGAAATTTTGGAGGATCTTTCGTTCAAGGCTTTGCTATCATTTTTTCCCCTCAGATGAACTTTAAGAGACAACTGCCTTGAATCATGCCGTGAATCTTTTCTTCACTTGTCTGCATTTTTAGAGAATTTTCGGCCTTTGTGAAATCAGAGTGGATTTTTTTGTTATCTTTTGACTGGCCATGTTTGCACTCTGCATGAAATAAAGATGATGAGAATTGTGATGTAAATCTCAAGTACCGTCAGGAAATTTAAGCTTATGAGAATTATCTTTAGTGGAGAGACGCATGGATGCACATGTCGGGTCTGCTAAACTTTGCACGCAATGTCAAGTGCAACAAAAAAAGGGAAATTCACCAAATCTTCAGGAAGAGGAGAGCAGTTTCTCTGTTCTGCTGTTCCGGAATTGTTCAGGAATTTGTCGCCATCGCAGGTGTCACAATGGGATCGCATCATTAGTCTTGCGAAAAATGGGCATTTCAGCCTCGAAGTCCGGTTGTTCGTTACTCAGTTTATGTTGCAGACTCATATCGCAAGAATCAAGAGACCCCTTGTCGGAATTAGGCGAAAAGAATAATAATCAAGGGACCAGTGCATGGTTCTGGTTCTAAAAGGGAAGTTTCATAAGCCGGCGGATGTGCAAATTGATGTTTCATTAGTTATTGTGACATCTCAAAGGCCGAAACTAGACGTAAATTAGAACTTGTGGACATTAGAAGGGTTTAGCAATTAATTTCAGATCAATTTCCCTCTACTTGTGGCAAAGACTGCTCTGATTTAGGTTTGGGACAAACGCCATTACCATTTTAAACTGTAAGCCGACGTTCAATCTACTCCTTGGAAAGTTTTTCGTTCCACTGGATTTCGGAACTTCTTTCTTTTTCCTTCTGTTGAGGAAACTAAACAGTAACATATGTTACTCTTTCCTGAATATACCTCGCATTGACATCATAATCCACCAGCTACAAACTTCAAGAATTAACGATCAAAGAAATATTTTCAAGAAGAAAAACAGGAGAACCAAGGAAATAGAAGCATCCGCCCTAACGGTGAGGTTCAAGCATGTGGCATCAAAGGCCGCCAACCCTCACCGAAGATTTACACAAGGAGTATGGCCCGGTACATCGTACGCATGACAAGGAGGCTACACACCCGTAGTTCTAAAAGACCTATTGAAAAGAAATGGATTTTGAAGGGTCAAATCAAAGGTTCAAGGAAATGCTTTTCCTTTACTTTCAAGCTCTTCATCCGCTACTTTGAGTACAATAAGGACCTGTTTTTCAATAGGTTTAAATGAAGACATGAATTTTCACAAGCAAAAATGTATATGAACAACACTGCATCTAAACAATTAAGCCACATCCTGCGGAAATGATATAGTTACTGCACATCAATTCTGTTGTAGTTTCAATTTTATAAACCGATCCATACTTAGCATTTATCCTCTCCAAATACCTGACCTGAACTTAGTTATGCCTACTCCCCGCAAAGCAAAACATAGCCAGAGTGCCAACTTCAAAGGCCCAACAGCTAAAAAGGGGTACTGGTTTGCCAAACAACCGGTCAAGTTTACATCCACAATAAAGTTTGATATGACTCACAAAGAAGAATGGTAAAACAGGATATATGAGACCGCCTATCACATGTAAATAACAGACCAATCCCAAACGAAAGGAAACGAAAGGAAACAGAGAGTTCTAAAAGTACATTCCCCACAAAAGCACTCAAAACTGACTCAAGTAAACGGCCACACCATGCCACCGCCTATCGAGCACCCAATTTTGGGACCAGACACTAGATGAGGAAAGATAGATGGCGCCACAACCTGCAAATGACATGCCTAGATGACCAAGACAGCAAATGCTAACGATAGCCCAAGCTTTATTCCAAATACTATAGAGACGACTTTCAAGTATTGAAGCGCCAGAGCTGGACTGCACGGTTCACTTCTTCTTCGCAGCAGACTTTGTGACCTTAGCTCCACTGGGATCCTTCTTCTCAACATTCTTGATAACACCGACAGCAACGGTCTGACGCATGTCCCTCACAGCAAAACGACCAAGTGGAGGATACTCGGAGAAAGTCTCGACGACCATGGGCTTGGTGGGAATCATCTTGACCATTCCAGCATCACCGTTCTTCAAGAACTTGGGCTCCTTCTCAAGCTCCTTACCTGATCGCCTGTCGATCTTGGTCAACAGCTCAGAAAACTTGACTGCAATATGGGAGGTGTGACAGTCAAGAACAGGGGCATATCCATTTCCAATCTGGCCAGGGTGATTCATGATAATAACTTGGGAGGTAAAGCTGGCTGCTTCCTTGGCAGGATCATCCTTCGAGTTGGATGCAACGTAGCCACGCTTGAGATCCTTGACAGCAACATTCTTCACGTTAAACCCAACATTGTCCCCCGGAAGAGCCTCCTGGAGAGCCTCATGGTGCATCTCCACGGACTTAACTTCAGTGGTCAACCCAGAGGGACCAAAAGTGACAACCATCCCAGGCTTAATGACACCAGTCTCAACACGGCCCACAGGGACAGTTCCGATACCACCAATCTTGTACACGTCCTGAAGTGGGAGACGGAGGGGCTTGTCAGATGGTCTCTTGGGCTCATTAATCTGGTCGAGGGCCTCGAGCAATGTTGGACCCTTGTACCAGTCAAGGTTGGTAGACCTCTCAATCATGTTGTCTCCCTCGAATCCGGAGATGGGGACAAATGGAATCTTGTCAGGGTTATATCCCACCTTCTTCAGGTAAGAAGAGACTTCCTTAACAATTTCATCATACCTAGCCTTGGAGTACTTGGGGGTGGTGGCATCCATCTGTCACCATAGAAACCAAGTTAAGTTGTAAATCAACAAACCCAGATGAAGCCATCAACAGCAGTGTGGAACATTATATATTACCTTGTTACAGCAGCAAATCATTTGCTTGACACCAAGGGTGAAAGCAAGGAGAGCATGTTCGCGAGTCTGACCGTCCTTGGAAATACCAGCTTCAAAACCACCAGTGGTGGAATCAATGATGAGGACAGCACAGTCGGCCTGGGAGGTTCCAGTAATCATATTCTTAATAAAGTCACGATGTCCAGGAGCATCAATGACAGTGCAGTAGTACTTGGTGGTCTCGAACTTCCACAAGGCAATATCAATGGTGATACCACGCTCGCGCTCGGCCTTGAGCTTGTCAAGCACCCAAGCGTACTTGAAGGATCTCTTGTTCATCTCAGCAGCTTCCTTCTCGAATCTCTCAATCACACGCTTGTCAATACCTCCAAGCTTGTATATCAAGTGGCCAGTTGTGGTTGACTTCCCAGAATCGACATGGCCAATGACCACAATGCTGATGTGAACCTTCTCCTTACCCATTTTGATGCACGAGGCTTAACTGTCCAATGAAAAAAGAGAAAATTATTAGACGTTAGGATAAGGATTTAACGCATCTTGATTAAGCAAATGTAACTGTGAGAACAAGAAAACTCATATTGATAACAACATCGATCTAACATTTCCACATTGTCAATCGCAGCATCTTTTTAACACCGTATCTCCCAACAAGAAATTTCACATAAGATTCCAATCACAAGAAATCATACATAAAATTTTAATAAAATTCAGTCAGACAACCAATTCGAGACATGTTCCAATCTCGATCGAGTAAGACAACGGACCACTTTTTCGAAACACATATCCGAAACACGCAATCCAGATTACTCGGCTTCTCAAGATTCAAAGCAGACATAAGAAAAAGGACAAGAGCTAAAATAATGAGATATTAAAAAAAAAAAAAAAAAAAAAAAAAAACCAATCTCACACCCACGCATGAGTGCGGTGGAAGGAGATCTAATCAGACCAGGACCATCGAACCAATCATACAAAAACGCCGCCTTCCCAGCCTCCTCCAGTCGTAACCTTATCTTAGATACCAGACTCCGCCGCGACAGCCACAAAACGGCCAAGCTAAAAATCACCCACGACAGCAAATCCACCACCCATTCTCCTCAACAGACTCGAGGGAGAAAGCTACCCAGCCGAGTTCCGAACAATCTCGAGCTCAGGAAACACGAAGCAAACAAAACAAAACAAAACAAAACAAGCAAGCAACGCAAGCACGACCAACTGATGATCGAACAACAACGTCAGCGATCGAGAACAAGAGCGAGAGGAGATTGAAGGGTCACCTCGGGAGATCTCTCAGCCGGCCGCGAGAGGGAGAGAGAGGCGACGAGCAGCAGCAGCAGCAGAAGGGAAGGGAAGGGGAGCGCTAGGGTTTGAGAGTGAGGAACGCACCCTTACACGAGCCTTTATATAGCACCCCCCGCGAATGCCATTTTTCGTTTCCCAGGAGTGTCCTCATCTCGCGCTCATAATTTCGACATTGGCCTCTTCAAGCTTCTTTTTTCTTTTCCATTTTTATTCTTGCTTTCCTTGATAATTACCGAGTGGCCATGCTATTTCCATCACTGAAATGACTAAATACACCCTTATTTACACTAGAGGAACAAAATCGCCCTCGATCTTTCAATTGCAATTTAGAGAAGTGGCCCCTCTCCTCTTTTTCTAATTTTTTCTCTTCATGATAATTGCCATAATTAAAATTTTCACATGTTTTGCCTTTTAGCATATCAAAGAAAATTGCATTATCCAATATTATTATTGCGTTTTACATGCTCCATGTAAAATTGTTTCGTTAATGGTAAGGGAAAAAGGACATTGTTTGATACAGTATAAAAGTGAAAAGTCTCTTCCTTATTGCTGATCTTAGAACAACTCGTCTATTTTTTGCCTATGTTATCTCAAAAAGTCACTTTTTTAGTGAACTTTTAATTAATTTAATTAGTCTTATATATATGTATATATATATAGTCTATTTACTTTATCAAAGATTTTTTCTCTTTTCTTATTGTTTGTGATATACATTTATACAGAGTGTACAAAACATCGAAGAAATATTTAGGAATACACTAAAAATAATATGTACAATGATGTGTTTTGATATTTTTCATAGATGAGTCATATATGATATAAATATCTGTTGATATGAAATAATGATATTTCACTAGCATTTGCAAAAAGGATTTCTTACTTTATATAATGTTTTGATTTTCATCTACTTAACAATTTATCCGATGTAAAAAAGAACTAGATTTATAGGAAACTTCTCTTTTTGGCAAAATTAATTTTTATGGAAGTTATACTTATCAATAAAAGAAAGATAGTGCCTTTAATATACGTAGAAAATATAAAATTAACTAAAACTAAACATATAAATTCTTAACTATGGTAAGTAAATCTTATATAAATATAGAAAACTAAAAAAAGAAAGTAAATAAATTTGAGACTACCAATTTAAATTGCAATTGCATGATGGATGCAACTTTGTATTTCTGGAAGAGTTAGGTGAATTTAGTTATATAAGGAATGGAAAGGGCGTTGCCCTTACCATATATACTCTCAATTTGTTTTTGTCTACCATAGTACATTTACTATTTTTTAAAACTTTCAGTCCGTACCATGATTATTTATTTTATTAATCTTCAATCAGGATCATATTTCTAATTTTCTTCCAAATTTTAGCCTTCACTTTTCCAATCTCCCACATCTCCCACATTGTGTTTTGTTTACTTTAAAATGGAAAAATCACACTAATAGTTCTTTAACTTTGACCGAGTGCACAACGTCATTCTTAAACTTTTTGTTCTTCTTTTATTTGAATGAGCAAGAGAGAGAGTCACGAGTCTCTAAACTATTATGACGTGTACACTCTAGTCTTTAAACATAGCTAAATGTGTAACCTAAATTCTTAAACTTTTGATTTGCCCGATCTAGTCCTTGATATTCCATAACAAAGTTTAATCATTCCTTCTATCACTATTGCCTAGATTTCACAATATTATTTCATTTCAATCCATTTTCTAAATAACAAAAAAAGTTGCTTAGTTGCTATCTTTCTATTTGCTTTTTTTTCTTGTTGATATTATATATATATATATATATATATATATATATATATATATATTATGACAGTTCTATTTAAGTATACCTTAGCTTATTATCTCTATGATAGTAAAAATAGAATCCCATTTAGAGCAATATCTGTTTGATATTTCTTCTTTGTTTTTTTTTTTTGGTAAAATATTTTTCTTCTATTTAATTTTAAGTTACTTACATACAATTAAATCTCATTCCTATTGTTTAGATAGATAAACTTATCAAGTTTTTACGTTTCTCGTATTCTTCATTAAATTCAGTTAAATTCATTGTTTGCATGGACTGATGTCTTATTTATTTATTTATTCAAGATTGTGTGGGCTTCGACTTCCTAGTGAATGGAAATCATTACTTAATTACTTACATCAAAGTTCAAAAAAATTGACCTAAAGTGCAACCAACAAACAATTGCCATTTGATGTAATTTTAATTCCATTCGACGATTGCTCGCCCAATTTGATGACGTGCTCTGTAAAGCCAATGTGTCATTTTTTAATATTTATTTTTGACGTACGTAGAGTTGAGTCGTTGACACCCTGCCAAATGGGTGCTGCATCAGAACGTAGGCCAAATGGAAATATTTGTGATATACTACTAAAATTTACATTTGAGATTTCAAATAATGAATCAAGATAAATTTTAGGCTGGTGATGGCATTTTAAAGCTAAAACATCAACATAAGTTAAGAAAATTTCCACTTTAGTTGTCCGACGTAAAGATTGCGTTAATTAAATTCAGCTAAATGGGTATTCTTTTTCTGATTCATTAACTTGATTTGAACATCTACAATATGGTGATTTCCTTTACGGTCCTCCTTTTCCAAGCCTGCTCATGGTGTCAAGTTCTCAACAAAACGTATCCCGTGCTCCTTGATTGAGAATTTACACTAGCACTCTACGTAAGGTGACAAATGGCAAACATGGCATCCAAATATACCATATTTCTTGCTCATTTTGGTCCCACTCGTGCCTCGTTTTTATCTTTCCAGTTGGCAATAAAAGGTCGTCGTGCTTCCAAATATCAAATCCAGTAGTCTACGCTCGCAGTGGCTATCATAGGTAGTGTCCAAAACTCGACCTAAACATAAAACAAATTGATTACGTGTTTCGGATCTTAATATTATTTAGATAACAACTACAAAATAAGCAAACAACCATGTTTTGAGTCGGGTTAAAGTCGAAACATTATTCAGCTCATGAACACATTATTGACCTTAAACAATGAAATAAACATGTTCTCTCATCTCACCCAAGCACAAAACATCCACACGCAAAGCCAAACACATTAGTTCCCAATGACTCTTCCTTCTCACCGTCTCCTCTCGTCAACTGCGCCGCCGTCAATGACTACGCCTTCTCTGCTCATCCACTCCGCCGCCGCTGTCGGCATCAACTCCGCCACCACCCTCTTCTTTGCTCTCACATTCTAGGGTTTCGCTTCAAGATCACTGCCCGTCACTCCTATTTCTAGCCGTCTTCGTCCCCAATTTGCAACCCGGGAATCAAGCTTTGGCAGCTCATCGTCTCGCCTTATGATCATTATTGCAGGCACCGCCCTCTCTTTCCTTTTTTTTTTTCTCATTTGGATTTTCGTTTTCTTGTCGCCCTTCGTCCTAATTTTCGGGCTTTCGCTAGAAAGCTTGGAGCTTGCTCTGTTTTTCTGTCCAATGCTTGTGAAGAAAGAGCGACATTGAATCTCGTGGTGCTTTGCTTGGAACTCCGTGTGTTCTTCAAAAGTGATTATTTCGTGTTTGTTTTTTTATGTGGTTTATGGGAGAATGGCTGCTAGCCCATCTCTCCTTTCCCCTCTCTTTCTCCTCTCTGTTTGCTAATCTTGCTTTTCTTTTCTTTGCTACTTCAATTCTTATAAGTCTTTCGTGATGATTTTTCCTTTGCGAAAAAATAAAATCAAAACAGGGTTAGAGAAATCGTACCTTCCACGATGGGGCCTTTTGGAATGAGAACTTATTATATTGTCTGAACTTTGTTGAAAGTGCGTGCATCTGCTGTCAATGTTGTTGTACCCTTTTAACAAAGTGTGATCCTAATGCTTCAAAAGGGTCATTCTGTCCCAACTTTGAATAGGCTACATTTACAGAGAATGGAAATAGAATGATAAAATTGTGGGCCTAGTGCCAAATGTCTATTGTGGAAGTAAGGGCTCGTGGCAAGAAAATGATTGGAGCTTGTTTACTGTATATGTACTTCTAACTTGAAAGAACATTTGGAAATATCAGGGAAGCAAAGCTGAATTTCAAGCTCAAACGTTACCTAGTGATCACTTTTACAGCTGAATTTCAATCTCATCTTGTTTGACCTTTCTGTCTCATTTTACTATGGAACCATGTTAGTAAATAAGCTTAACATTTTCCAGATGGAGCTTCTTTATGAATGCTTTGGTAGAACTGAATGAGGGATGACTTCATAATGTTAGAAAGGAAAATTGGAATGATTCTTCTATTATTGTTCTTTGATTTTTAAATAAATTGTTGACAATATGACCCTTTAGATAATTAACAAATAAATCCAGTTCCTAGGCATGTTATGTAGTACTGCGATGCTTCAAAATTTGATCGAGCTGATCTCTTAAAACTAGCGGAGGAACCCAATAGGAAATTCGTTGGGGATGAAGAAGAGGTGAGAAGAGGAAAAAGAAAAGGGAAAAAATATATAAACCCAGAACCCAACCTGGACCGGACCCAAATTATTGCTATGCGTTTCAGGTTGGGTCGGGTAACGCCAAAACCCAACCTGACCCATTGACGGCCCTAATCACAGACGCATAATAAACACTAAATATCAGTAAAAGCGTGCAAATGGCATATAATAGAGCGCAGGAGCTCAACACACTCCTGCACGGCACTTCAACAGAATGTCTATACCAATATCCAGAAAACAAAGCAGACTCAGAAACACATTTGTTTGGCCCCAAAAGACTCAGAATACAAGTAAAAGAAAGACTCAAAACAGACTCAGAAGTAACAAAGCGCCGCCACCGCCTGTCGAGCACCCAGTTCTGCAACCAGCGACTCGATGAGGATAGGAACGCAAGGCCACAACCAGCAAACCATTCGCCCACCCGACCAACATGGACATAGCCAACAACTGCCAAAGATTTATTACTCCACCTGCGGAGACGGTGCTCAAATGTTGAAGTGCCGACAATGAACCGCACGATTCATTTGCCGCCCTTCTTGGCAGCAGACTTTGTGACCTTGGCCCCACTAGGATCCTTCTTCTCCACATTCTTGATGATGCCGACGGCGACGGTCTGACGCATGTCCCTCACGGCAAAACGACCGAGGGAAGGATACTCAGAGAAAGTCTCGACGACCATGGGCTTGGTGGGAATCATCTTCACCATCCCAGAATCGCCATTCTTCAAGAACTTGGGTTCCTTCTCAAGCTCCTTACCAGATCGCCTGTCAATCTTGGTCAAAAGCTCAGCAAACTTGACAGCAATGTGAGAGGTGTGGCAGTCAAGAACAGGGGCATAACCATTTCCGATTTGTCCGGGGTGGTTCATGATGATAACTTGGGAGGTGAAGCTGACTGCTTCCTTGGCGGGATCGTCCTTTGAGTTGGATGCAACATAACCACGCTTGAGATCCTTAACAGCAACATTCTTCACGTTAAACCCAACGTTGTCATCAGGAAGGGCCTCCTGGAGAGCCTCATGGTGCATCTCCACGGACTTAACTTCAGTAGTCAACCCAGGGGGACCAAAAGTGACAACCATACCAGGCTTAAGGATACCGGTCTCAACACGACCGACAGGGACGGTTCCGATACCACCAATCTTGTACACGTCCTGAAGTGGGAGACGGAGAGGCTTGTCAGATGGTCTCTTGGGCTCGTTAATCATGTCGAGGGCCTCGAGCAATGTTGGGCCCTTGTGCCAGTCAAGTTTGGTAGACCTCTCGATCATGTTGTCTCCCACAAATCCGGAGATGGGGACGAAGGGAATCTTGTCAGGGTTGTATCCCACCTTCTTCAGGTAAGAAGAGACTTCCTTAACAATTTCGTCGTACCTAGCCTTGGAGTACTTGGGGGTGGTGGCATCCATCTGTCACCATAGAAGCCGAGTTAGGTCGTCAATCAACACACCCTGATGAAACCATCAACGGCAGTGTGGAACGTTAAATATTACCTTGTTACAGCAGCAAATCATTTGCTTGACACCGAGGGTGAAAGCAAGGAGAGCATGTTCACGGGTCTGGCCATCCTTGGAAATACCAGCTTCAAAACCACCAGTGGTGGAATCAATGATGAGGACAGCACAATCCGCCTGGGAGGTTCCAGTAATCATGTTCTTAATAAAGTCACGATGTCCAGGAGCATCAATGACGGTGCAGTAGTACTTGGTGGTCTCGAACTTCCACAAGGCAATATCAATGGTGATACCACGCTCGCGCTCCGCCTTGAGCTTGTCAAGCACCCAAGCGTACTTGAAGGATCTCTTGTTCATCTCAGCAGCTTCCTTCTCGAATCTCTCAATCATACGCTTGTCGATTCCTCCAAGCTTGTAAATCAAGTGGCCAGTGGTAGTCGATTTACCAAAGTCGACATGGCCAATGACCACAATGTTGATGTGAACCTTCTCCTTGAGAAAGATGAAGAACTTCAAACAAGATCAGGAGAACAGCTCTGAAGACAATTTGTATTTTCGAATGATGATCATATCACTGTATCTTAGTACAATTGAAAGACAGAATATGAATCTACTTCTCTTGTTCTATCTTCTAAGATCAAATGTACTTAACTTGCTTCAGTAATTCGGATTTGAGCTGTTCTTTATCCTCTGAAACTTCCTTTTCTTTTGGTATCCAGATCCTTTCTGCATTCGTCGATGACCTTGATACCTTGTTCTTTCAACTCTTGCGACTTCTCTCTCTTACTCAGTTTCTAGCTATCTTCCCTCATTTCTTATGTAAAGGAAAGCAGAGTATTTATACTCGAATATATAACAGAACTTAGTTACAAAGGAAAACAGAATATAGCAACTGTTTTAACAGAAGGAATCTATTTGACTAAGCTTAAGACTTCTTAAGTCTTTGGCAATCCGCGTCATTAATCCCTCGAGCATCTTCGTTCATTGATCATCGATCCAGGTTCATCTCCTTCATAAGATCTCTGCCACTGATTTGACTTTATGACTTGGCGATCCAAGTTATTTGCTGGCGATCCAAGTCCTCTGTCAAGTCCTCTGTTTTTGCTTCTGCATTGCACTTTTGTTCCTTTATACTTAACACTCCTTACCCATTTCGAGATATGGGGCTTAAAACTGCGAAAAGGAAGAAAAACGATTCTCAGATTGTAGAGAAATTGGATGACAGGTAAAGGAAGGAAAGAAAATACAGCAACAAACTGAAATGAAGTGGACGCAAAGTAAATGCGAAGAAACATCGCTTGTCAAGATTTGTACAAGAAAAATGCATTGCATTTGTAAGACAGCAAATTCAGCCTCACGTATCAACATCCATATGGTCAATTGAAAATCACTGCATACCCTATTTCCCATGACTCCTTCGTTAGAACTCAAAACGACAAAATGGGGAGTAAACGGGCCGGGATGGCTCATGCTACGCCATCAGGAAATGAAACTTCCGCCGGCAACGATCGATCAGACAACAGACGCAGAACGAATTCAAGCCACCAAAAAAAAAAAAAAAAAAAAAAAGAAGCACGTCCAGAAAGTCAGCGCCGCGCGCAGAGTCAGCACAGCCACACCAGTTCAAGCGAAGCAAAACGAACACCATCGACGCCAATCCATCACGCAGTCGAACGGAGCGCATAGAGCACGAGCAGAAGAAGCAACAAGAGGAGGAAGAAGACGAAAGGCGAGCGAGCTCGTCGAGACCTCACCTCGGAAAATCTCAGCTGCCGAGAATCTCCAAAACCAGCGAATGAACCAGCGAAAGAGACAACGGGGAAATGAATGCGCGCGGGGTGTGGCTCGGGTTCTGACTTCCGAGGGCGCTTGCATTTTATAGTTTGTACCGCTTCCCCTCCCCCCCCCCCCCCCCCCCCCGCCGCCCCCCCGCGACGCTCCGATTCCGCAATTGCCCCCCGCTTCGAGCGCCTAATTCCGAAATTGCCCTCGGACGTTTCCTCTCTGATTGGGGAGCAAGGCAGCGGAGGCTCCCAGGGTGGGAACATGTCTCGACTTTTTTGCTGGCGATTAAAATATTACAGTTGGCGGATGAATAACTTCTCGAAAACGATTCTTCTTCTTCTTTTTTTTATTAATATTTTTTTTTTGCAACAGAACAAGGAATCGGAAAAGAGACGCAATAATGTGTCGATAAAATAATTTGCGCCATCTTTCCTACGCGGCGATGCTCGTCCGCCGCCATCCTTTCCAATTTAAAAATCCAAGATACTAAGAAAGATATATTGACTAAGGGGATACGAGGTGTAAAACAATAGAAATTTATCCCTTTTCCGAAGTAGGATAAAATTGTAGAATATCGAACGGGCATGTGATACTTGCCTTGCGTACCACATTGGGATTATTTATCATTTGTTCTTGCTCAAAATCAACATAGAAGGTTTTCTCACAATCTTTGTCTTTCTCGAGTCAAATTGTAATCCATTGTTTTTTTCGAAAGACGAGGATAAAAAAGATCTGATGATATTTTTCTTTAAATTGGATCAAACTCTGTTGATTGATAACTGATTTCTATCGTATTTTCCTAGATAGCACAAGAAAAATTATTATCAGCGTGCATCATGCCATATCTTAAGTTGAAATTAAGTGAAGAAACATATATTTTGTAAAGGAGTATAGTTATATGAACTCAAGAGTTAAGATCTAACGTCGAAGATGTGAGCCATGCTCCCACATGGACCAAATGGTGTCAATGTCGGTACCTAACAAAACGACATTTACATCTAATGATAATCACACATAAAAGAAGAAAAAGACAAGAATATACAAGAATTTAGTGTAGGCGGTTGGAGAAGACTGGGAGCGTAGTGTGTGCAGTACAAACCGACTCTCACATTCTCTCCCGTTACTCGACACCCGAGAATTTTAAGAGGGAAAAAATTGAAAAATTTAGTGTGCACACCGTAATCATTTTATTTCAATCAACACTATTTTTGAAAAAAATATTTTGAAATAGAACTCCGTTTAATAACACAATTTCATTTTTGTAATTTTAGAACAATTTTTTAATCTATAAGTAGATTTGGAATATAAATAAAAAGTAAAATTTTTATACTTCTCTATATGTAAAATAAAAATGAGAAATAAAAAATATTTTCACCGTTCGTCTTCATTACTAATCGTCCACTCACCTATTGCTAATCGCAACCTTCGGTCGATGCTAATTCCTGACCATCTATCGGTCGTTGGGTGCCTCCCGCCTTTAGTAGCTACTGATCTCTAGACATTCGTTGGTTGCCGGTCACTTTCGATCACCACTCGTCAAGAAAAAGAAATTTTGTATCTTTATCAAATAAATATATATATTTGCAGAAGAAAAATTCTGTGTTGTTATTAAATATATATTTTCGGAGAATAAAAGTGGTAGAAATTAGGTCGATGTTGAGTGGGACCCATGCTTCCCCTTGCCATTGGATGACTTTGGACTTCGGTGGAGGATTTTGGTGGCACATATGTGGAGAGAGAGAGAGAGAGAGAAGGAAGGCCGGGGGTGGGGAGAGGGAGGGAATTGTTCACGATGGAATCAAAGCTTCGTTGTCGGCCGCTCCTAAGTGATTATATTCTGGCTCTTGGATTTACTTTTCGAACGACGACTTTTACCGCAAGCTATCTGTTTCGGGCGAAGAGCCTTCGAGGATTCTCTATATGGACTGACTTATTTTTTTCTTTTAGCATTAAGAAAAATCTTCACATTTCATAATTATCTTCTGTTTAGAAAAAGCATTTTGCACGATGCACATGGTCGTTTCATGTCTGATGATCCTGATATGCTTATTATTGTCCTAGCATGTAGAGGTGTCAAAATGAGTACACAACTCATTTATGAACCTACATTTATTTAAATGAGTCATTAATGGGTCAAGCCTTATTTCCTAAAATAAAGAAACTGAGATATATAGATCTTAAATGGGTCTAATTTGCACCCATTTAAGATCCATTTATCAATCCATTAAAAATGAACTAAGCCTGTTATAGGAACATAGACGCATTTACTCTCCCTCTTTGTTTCCGCACCTTCAACCTCTAGAGAGAGAGCTTCATCAGCTGGTTCCATCGGGCGGGGTCTGATCTCGGGCTCCGGGAGGGGCTTCCCCTTGAACTTCATGCTATCGGCGAGGCTGCCGCTGGCGGCGTGCTCGAGGAGGACGTTGTAGAGCTCCTCGCCGCGACGCTCGGCGGTGAGAGAACGGTCGAAGCAACGGACGATCCGCAGGCAGTTGCCAAGTTCGCTCAGGACCCACCTCTCGTGCTTGAGGGAGGAAGACATGGCTGCGTCGCCGGACTTGACGGCCATCAGCAGAGGGTGGTCGGAGGGGCACGTCTCGGCGGGCACCACGAGGTGGACGGTGGTGAAGCCGCCGTGGCCAATCTCTTTGCTACGGACCTAATCCATTGCTTCGCAAATCTTGAGGGTTTTGCAAGGTTTTGAGAGAAGTTTTCTAGAGAAAGAGAGGCAGGCTGTTTTGCGCGCTCTGTCTGCGTGGGTTTTGGCTTTTAATTGGCAAGGAAAAATGATGAAACAGAGACGCTGGTAACGAGGTTTATGTACTGACGAGGAAAGGAGAAGATCTTTTTTCTTATTTTTCTTATATTTTATTTTTATAAAATCAAAACTCAAATCCATTTCATAATTTGTGGATGACCCAGCTCAAAGTTTTCCATCCTTTTAAGCCACCATCCATAATCGAATCTCAAATCCATTTCATGATTTGTGCATCATCAAATGTGAACTCCACACACATTTTGCCACATCTATTTTAAAAATAAGTTTAAATGGGTCATAAATGGATTGCTTAGCATTTTTTTTTTTTGGTCCTTAGCGATTTAATGGGTTTTAAATTGGTTGGCCTATGAACCTCAAAAAAGGAAAAGAAAGAAAAAGAAAACAGAAAAAATATTTTTTTTTTTGAAAAATGATTGATTAGATTTGTATTGCTTGGAAAAAAAAACAATAGGAATAAGTTTTCCTAAATTTGGTTAAATATGAAAATATTTTATTAATATGAGTCGAGTCAGGTATAAGTTGGGTATGGGTCGGGTCGGGTTGGAAAACTTACATTAGGCATAACTGAATCATAAATGGGTTAATGGGTCAATTTGGGTCGGGCTATTAATGACCCGACCCAAACTCGATCCGACCCACCTGTTTAACAGCTCTACTAGCACACTTGTGTTATTATGAGATTACCCTTGGGCTCCGACTTTACAAGGATAACTTCTCTAAGAAGCTAAATAAGATTAGCGTTCCGAAAATATCTCTTCTATATACACTATTCCCACGACCTTCTAAATACTTTTCCTTCTTCCTCGAAGCACCATGTCGTCAAAAGTTAAAAAGAGTGTTAGCTCAATATATTAAGCACGGTTTCACAAATATGTTCTCCGCTTATCACTCTATAGATCATAATTTCTAAAACCCGAGAGTTTTATGATATAAATCAGTAGTTTTCAGAAATTTAAAAGAAGTCCCCTCAAAAGTTTTAAGAAAATGACCATGTGTCATTGGATAGCATTACTGTCTTGGGAAGTATTAATTTTATACCATGAACCCCTCCATGTGCTCTTCAAGCACCTAATAATTCCAAGAAACATACTAAACTCCCGTCAAGTAAGTACAACAAATCGAGTTCAAGCATGCTCATACTTCGAGCAAATGTTGAGATCGACTATGTTTGCATAAAACTATAACCATATATGGGCCAAAGCTATTGAGGAATACTCAAGTACTTGAAAGAGCCGGTTTTATCAAAATAATGACGTTAGAGTTGAGTCGTATGGCATGGAATAGGCAAGTTCGGAAGAAGCCGAATTAGTGAGTCGTGTGCAAATGTAGAGCACTAAAAAATGGCCGACTCTCTAATTATCGACGAGTCTCAGACTTGGCTGGTAAGAATGGCATTTGGTCGGAACGAAAGCCATTGGCGAACAAGACGATTGACAATGTACAAGCTAGTCGATGATGAAGAAAATCGACAAAGCAAAGTGCAAAAGTTATTGATGAAAGCCTTCACGAGGCTTAAGAGAAGTTGATCGACAAGCTCGTCACTAGTACATAATATTATTATTTTGATGAAGTGTTGAGGTAGTACAATTAATGAACTCAATGGAGCATGCGAACACATCAATTGTAGACAAACAATGAATCAACACGAGTTCATAATTATTATGCCAATATTCTCAAGAATTGTATTTTTATTAAGATAAACATTACAACCTTGTCAGGTGTTTGTAATTGCAGATAGATTTACAAATTTATTTATGGATTCAGAATAACCATATGTAATGATCGACGTAAGTGGGTTATAAAAATCCATGAGATACTCTTTGTGACTAACACACACAATCAATAGCGGCACAACTTTTTTTTATGTTTAGTTCCCATGCAAATTTACATTTCTAGCAACCTTTCAATGTCCAATTCGATTTATATTTTTACAACCTTGTTCTTTAAGTTTCATGCCATTTTCATTTTCCGCTCAAAATCAGCAAAGGAAGTTTTCACAATCTCTTTCTTTGTTAAGTCAATTGCGACCCATCCTTTTTCGAAAGGTGGTGATGGAAAAAATCTAATGATGTTTTACTTAAATTGATCACACTAACAATTTTGACTTGGAAATAATTCAATCGATCTATCTTTTTATCGAGGGCATTGAGCAAGCTAACGTTATTGGATTGGACCTCGCCGATTAAGAGCTGATTTTGATAGTATGTTCTTTGATAGCATAGGAAAAATTAATATCAGCATGTATGGCATCATATCTTAACTTACAATTAAGCGAACGACCGTATATTTTTTAATCAGCTATGGTTATATGAACCAAGGTTACATTTGGTTGTTCGGATTTTTAATCGGGATAGGAATGGATAGGATAGAATATGAAATCTTTGGATTTTTTTTATATCCTGTAACCGAGTTTCAAATAGGACTGTTGTGCATGTAAATGAATTGCTTAAATCCATTGACCCATTTGTGATCATTCAGTGAATCAGGCTTTGGCTGGCGTTAGAGATTATGATTCTCTCATTGCTTCCTTGTTTCTACTCAATTTTAAGATCAAGATTTTGTGGGTGAACGGTTCTTGCTCTGTTCCAGAGAATACTTGCCTTGATACCAGAAGTCCTGCTTATTATGATATCAAAGATTCTTGGATAGTGTTTTGCTATAATGATTTATAATATACTTCTATTTGGCCAGAAAATATCGATTTGATTATTGTATCTAGGTAGACTGAAGCTACTTTTCTTAGATTGATGTGCGAATTCCGAGCAATAGGAAAATACCGACTAGCACGGTTTGAACAAATGATAGTGTTGCCCATGGCAATGTTCTTTGCTTGTGCATAATGGTGCCTTCATTCTTTTAGGTTGATAATGCCGTGAGAATAACTGAACATGCCCCCGCAAGCTCATCACTGGAGACGACAAAATGGCAAACAATGCCATAATAGATGAAACAAAAACAAACCATATTGAAAGGGCAACTATATATGCCAAATTCTAAAAGGTTGGTAAGTTAGACGAACAATGTTGGTAAATTATAAGAGAAGTCGGTAAGTTTGAAGCGAGCGAATGAACATCAAGCTAGAAAAGTTTTTAGAAAAGTTGAGTTGGCAAGTTAGACAAACAATGTTGGTAAATTATAAACAGGTTCAACAAGAGACAAAAGTTTTTGAAAAATATACCAACACGGAAGAGCATTCTATACTGTGTACCAGAAAGCTAGAAATCTGCAAAAAGTAAACAAACGGCAACAACAAATTGCAACATTATTATTGATGATTATTTCAGAAAACAGCACGTTTCTTCAAACTTAGGGACTTAGGCCCCGTTTGTTTATGTTTCTTTTTTTTGTTTTTAAACACTTTCTGTTTTTTTGTTCTTTTGTTCCCAGAAACAAAAAAGAAACAGAAATAAGAAACACAAAATTTGTGTTTCTTATTTCTGAAACAGATTTGAGAAACACTTTTGTATTTCTTCTTCTTTTTCTTCTTATTTTCTTTCTTTTTTCTTTCGCCGGTCGCCGGCCTCGGCTATGGCCGGCGACCGATCGACGGGGGCCGGCGGCCTCGCCCAGCCACGGCGAGGCTCGCCGGCCGCTGGGCGAGCTCGGCCTCACCGGATCTGGGCGAGCTCGCCCAGCCAAGGCGAGGCTGAGCCTCACCCAGCTACGGCGAGGCTCGACCTCGCCGAGGGCCGGCGAGCCTCTCCGTGGCTGGGCGAGGCCGCCGGCCCTCGTCGGCCGATCGCCGGCCATGGTCGAGGCCGGCGACCGGCCAAAAGAAGAAAAAAGAAAAAAAGAAAAAGAAAAAAATAGAAAAAAATATTAAAAAATAAAAGAAATAAAAAAATTATACAAATTTACCAAACGTGTTTCTATTTATTTTTTATTCCCGGAACAAATTTACCAAACGCGTTTTTTTGTTCAAAAATTATTTCCCGGAACAGAAACACTTTTTTCTATTTTTGTTCCCTGGAACAATTTTTAAACAGAAACACAACTAAACGCACCCTTAGCTACACGCTTTCTCTTCCAGATCCAAAGGACTTAACAATTCCTAGTTTTATTTTTTCATTGAGATCCCCATGATCGATTCAGACCTCGGTTACAGACGAGAAAAGAAGAATGCAGAGAGCTGAACAGTGCTCCATGAAACAGAGGGAAGTTTAGGTCGACGATTTCTCGTCTCTCGGGGGGCTTGTCTGCATACCTCCACGAGTAACGAGCGAACCCTTCGTGAATGCTGCCACCGACGACCTCCTCGATTGGCATGGCATCCGTTATCTTTCTCACGTCATCCTCTACAAGATGGGGTTCACTTCACGCGAGATGGAATTGGCTTCTACTTTCTTCGTGGCCTTGTCGGCAGCTTCCATTGTTATGCGTCCCAAGCTCGCTCCGACCAACAAAGAGAGAGAGAGAGAAGGGTAAAGCAAGAACAAAATCGCCCTCAATCTTTCAATTGCAATTTAAAGTAATGGGCCCTTTCCTTTTCTTTTTCTCTTTTTCTAATTTTTTCTATTTATGATAATTGCCATAATTAATATTTTCACATGTTTTGTTTTTTAGCGTATTAAAGAAAATTGTATTATCGGATATTATTATTGCATTTCACATGCTCCATGTAAAATTGTTTCGTTAATAGGAAGGGAAAAAGGACATTCTTTGATACAGTATAAAAGTGAAAAGTCTCTCCTTTATTGCTGATCTTAGAACAACTCATCTTTTTTTTGCCCATGTTTTCTCAAAAGGTCACTTTCTTAGTGAACTTTTTATTAATTTCATTAGTCTTAAATATATATATATATTTACTTTATCAATGAATTTTTCTATTTTCTTATTGTATTTGTGATATACATTTATACGGAGTGTGCAAAACATCAGAGAAATATTTAGGGATACACTAAAAAGAATATGTACGATGATGTATCTTGATATTTTTCATAGATGAGTCATATATGATATAAATATTTGTTGATATGAAATAATGATATTTCACCAGCATTTTCAAAAAGGATTTCTTACTTTATATAATGTTTTGATTTTCATCTACTTAACAATTTATCCAATGTAAAAAAGAACTAGATTTACAAGAAACTTCTCTTTTTGACAAAATTAATTTTTATGGAAATTATACTTAACAATAAAAGAAAGATAGTGCCTCTAATATACATAGAAAATATAAAATTAACTAAAACTAAAGATATAAATTCTTAACTATGGTAAGTAAATCTTATATAAATATAAAAAACAAAAAAAAGAATGTAAATAAATTTGGGGCTACCAATTTAAATTGCAATTGCATGATAGATGCAACTTTGTATTTTTGGAAGAGTTAGGTGAATTTAGTTATATAAGGAATGGAAAGAGCGTTGCCCTTATCATATACACTCTCAATTTGTTTTTGTCTACCATAGTACATTTACTATTTTTTAAAATTTTCAGTCCGTACCATGATTATTTATTTTGTCAATCTTCAATCATGATCATATTTCTATTTTTCTTCCAAATTTTAGCCATCACTTTTCCAATCTCCCACATCTCCCACATCGTGTTTTGTTTACTTAAAAATGGAAAAGTCACACTAATAGTTCTTTAACTCTGACTAAGTGCACAACGTCATTCTTAATATTTTTGTTCTTCTTTTGTTTGAATGAGCAAGAGAGAGAGTCGCAAGTCTCTAAACTATCATGACAGGTACAATATGGTCTTTAAACATAGCTAAATGTGCAACCTAAATTCTTAAACTTTTGATTTGCCCGATCTAGTCCCTCGATACTCCGTAACTAAGTCAAATCATTCCTTCTATCACTATTGCCTAGATTTCATAATATTATTCATTTCAATCCTTTTCCTCAATTAAAAAAAAAAAAAAGTGGCTATCTTTCTATTTACTTTTTTATCTTGTTGATATTATATATATTACGATAGTTCTATTTAAGTATACCTTAGCTTATTATCTCTATCATAGTAAAAGTAGAATCTCATTTAGAGCAATATCAGTTTGATATTTCTTCTATTTTTTTTTGGTCGAATATTTTTTCTTCTATTTAATTTTAAGTGTTTTCACAAAAATATCTGAAATATATATATATATATATATATAACTCTCTATGGATACTACTTGTACTTACATTAATCTAAATCTCATTCCTATTGTTTAGATAGATAAACTTATAAAGTTTTTACGTTTCTCGCATTCTTCATTCAATTCAGTTAAATTCGTTGTTTGCATGGACTGATGTCTTTTTTTGTTATTTTTCCAAGATTGTGTGGGCTTCGACTTCCTAGTGAATGGAAATCATTACTTAACTTAATTACTTACATCAAAGTCCAAAAAAATTGACCTAAAGTGCAACCAACAAACAATTTCCATTTGATGTAATTTTAATTCCATCCAACGACTGCTCGCCCAATTTGATGACGTGCGACGCTGTAAAGCCAATGTGGCATTTTTTAATAATTTTTTTTTATGTACGTAAAGTTGAGTTGTCGACACCCTACCAAACGGGTGCTGCATCAGAAAGTAGGCCAAATGGAAATATTTGTGATATGCTACTAAAATTTACATTCGAAATTTCAAGTAATGAATCAAGATATATTTTAGGCTGGTGATTGTATTTTAAAGCTAAAACATCAACACAAGTTAAAAAAATTTCCACTTTAGTTGTCCCACGTAAAGATTACGTTAATTAAATTCGGCTAAATGGGTATTCTTTTTTCTGATTCATTAACTTATTTTGAACATCTACAATATGGACGGTCCTCCTTTTCCAAGCCTGCTCATGGTGTCAAGTTCTCAACAAAACGTATCCCGTGCTCTTTGATTGAGAATTTACACTAGCACTCTACGTAAGGTGACAAACGGCAAACATGGCATCCAAATATACCGTATTTCTTGCTCATTTTGGTCCCACTCGTGCCCCGTTTTTATCTTTCCAATTGGCAATAAAAGGTCGTCGTGCTTCCAAATATCAAATCTAGTAGTCTACGCTCGCGGTGGCTATCACAGGTAGTAGTGTCCAAAAAGTCAACCCGAACACGATGTTTCGGGTCTTAATATTGTTTAGGTAACAATTACAAAACAAGCAAACAACCATGTTTTGAGTAGGGTTAAGGTCGAAACATTGTTCGGCTCGTGAACACATTATTGACCTTAAACAATGAAACAAACACGTTCTCTCATCTCACCAAAATACAAAATATCCACACCCAAAGCCAAACACATTGGTTCCGGACGACTCTTCCTTCTTGCCTTCTCCTCATGTCGACTCCACCACCATCAACTACTACGCCTTCTCCGCTCATCCACTCCGCCGCTACTGCCGGCGTCGACTCTGCTGCCACTGTCGGCATCGATTCTGCCACCACCCTCTTCTTTGCTCTTGCATTCTAGGTTTCGCGTCGCGGTAAAATCACCGCCCGTCACTCCTATTTTGAGCCATCTTCGTCCCCAATTTGCAACCCAGGAATCAAGCTTTGCCGGTTCATCGTCTTGCCTTACAATCGTTATTACTGGCACAGGCCTCTCTTTCCTTTTTATTTTTATTTTTGTTTCCTTCTAGTTTTTCGTTTTCTCGTCGCCCTTCGTCCTAATTTTCGGGCTTTCGCTGGAAAACTTAGAGCTTGCTCTTTTTTTCTGTCCAATGCTTGTGAAGAAAGAGCGACATTGAATCTCGAGATGCTTTGCTTGGAACTCCGCGTGTTCTTCACAAGTGATCATTCCGTGTTTGTTTTTTATGTGGTTTATGGGAGAATGGCTGTTGGCCCATCACTCCTTTCCCCTCTCTTTCTCCTCTCTGTTTGCTAATCTTGCTTTTCTTTTCTTTGCTACTTCAATTTTTTTAAGTCTTTGGTGATGATTTTTCCTCTGCGAAAAAATCAAATCAAAACAGGGTTAGAGAAGTCGTACCTTCCACAATGGGGCCTTTTGGAATGAGAACTTATTATACTGTCTGAACTTTATTGAAAGTGCGTGCATTTGCTGTCAATATTGTTGTACTCTTTTAATAAAGTGTGATCCTAACGCTTCAAAAGGGTCATTATGTCCCAACTTTGAATAGGGTACATTTACAGAGAATGGAAATAGAATGATTAAATCGTGGGACTAGTGCCAAATGTCACTTGTGGAAGTAAGGGCTCATGATAAGAAAAAGGTTGGATCTTGTTTGCTGTATATGTACTTCTAACTTGAAAGAAGATTTGAAAACATAAGGGGAGCGGAGCTGAACTTCGAGCGCAAACGTTACCTAGTGATCATCTTCACAGCTGAATTTTAATCTCATCTTGTTTGACCTTTCTATCTCATTTTACTATGGAACTGTGTCAGTAAATAAGCTTAACCATTTCCAGATGGAGCTTCTTTATGAATGCTTTGGTAGAGCTGAATGAGGGATGGCTTCATAACCTCAGAAAGGAAAATTGGAACGATTCTTCTATTTTTTTTTGTTTTTTGATTTTTTAATAAATTGTTGACTGTCCCTTTAGATAATAAACAAATAAATCCAGTTCCTAGGCATGTTATGTATAGTTCTATGCTTCAAAATTTAATCGAGCTGTTCTCTTAAAACTAGCAGAGAAACTCAATAGGAAATTCGTTGGGCGATAAAGAAGAGGTGAGAGCGGAAAAAGAAAAGGGAAAAAAATGTGGACCAAGAACCCAACCTGGACCGGACCGAATTATTGCTTCAGGTATTATGCATTTTGGGTCGGGTCAGGTAACGCCAAAACCCGACCTGACCCATTGACGGCCCTAATCACAGACACACACATAATAAACACTAAATATCAGTAAAAGCATGCATATGCATATAATAGAGCGCAGGAGCTCACCACTCTCCTGCACGGCACTTCAACAGATTATCTATACCAATATCCAGAAAACAAAGCAGACTCAGAAACACACCTGTTTGGCCCCGAAAGACACAGAATACAAGTAAAAGAAAGACTCAAAACAGACTCATTGAAGTAAAAAAGCGCCGCCACCGCCTGTCGAGCACCCAGTTCTGCAACCAGCAACTCGATGAGGATAGGAACGCGAGGCCACAACCAGCAAACCATTTGCCCACCCGACCAACATGGACATAGCCAACAACTGCCAAAGATTTATTACTCCACCTGAGGAGACGATGCTCAAATGTTGAAGTGCCGACAATGAACCATGCGATTCACTTGCCACCCTTCTTGGCAGCAGACTTTGTGACCTTGGCACCACTAGGATCCTTCTTCTCCACATTCTTGATGACGCCGACGGCGACGGTCTGACGCATGTCCCTCACGGCAAAACGACCGAGGGGAGGATACTCAGAGAAAGTCTCAACAACCATGGGCTTGGTGGGAATCATCTTCACCATCCCAGAGTCACCATTCTTCAAGAACTTGGGTTCCTTCTCAAGCTCCTTACCAGATCGCCTGTCAATCTTGGTCAAAAGCTCAGCAAACTTGACAGCAATGTGGGAGGTGTGGCAGTCAAGAACAGGGGCATAACCATTTCCGATTTGTCCGGGGTGGTTCATGATGATAACTTGGGAGGTGAAGTTGGCTGCTTCCTTGGCGGGATCGTCCTTTGAGTTGGATGCAACATAACCACGCTTGAGATCCTTGACAGCAACATTCTTAACGTTAAACCCAACGTTGTCACCTGGAAGGGCCTCCTGGAGAGCCTCGTGGTGCATCTCCACGGACTTAACTTCAGTGGTCAACCCAGAGGGACCAAAAGTGACAACCATCCCAGGCTTAATGAAACCAGTCTCAACACGGCCCACAGGGACAGTTCCGATACCACCAATCTTGTACACGTCCTGAAGTGGGAGACGGAGAGGCTTGTCAGATGGTCTCTTGGGCTCATTAATCTGGTCGAGGGCCTCGAGCAATGTTGGACCCTTGTACCAGTCAAGGTTGGTAGACCTCTCAATCATGTTGTCTCCCTCGAATCCGGAGATGGGGACAAATGGAATCTTGTCAGGGTTATATCCCACCTTCTTCAGGTAAGAAGAGACTTCCTTAACAATTTCGTCGTACCTAGCCTTGGAGTACTTGGGGGTGGTGGCATCCATCTGTCACAATAGATGCCAAGTTAGGTCGTCAATCAACACGCCCAGATGAAACCATCAATGGCAGTGTGGAACATTAAATATTACCTTGTTACAGCAGCAAATCATTTGCCTGACACCGAGGGTGAAAGCAAGGAGAGCATGTTCACGGGTCTGGCCATCCTTGGAAATACCAGCTTCAAAACCACCAGTGGTGGAATCAATGATGAGGACAGCACAGTCGGCCTGGGAGGTTCCAGTAATCATATTCTTAATAAAGTCACGATGTCCAGGAGCATCAATGACGGTGCAGTAGTACTTGGTGGTCTCGAACTTCCACAACGCAATATCAATGGTAATACCACGCTCACGCTCGGCCTTGAGCTTGTCAAGCACCCAAGCGTACTTGAAGGATCTCTTGTTCATCTCAGCAGCTTCCTTCTCGAATCTCTCAATCACACGCTTGTCGATACCTCCAAGCTTGTAAATCAAGTGGCCAGTGGTAGTTGACTTGCCAGAGTCGACATGGCCAATGACCACAATGTTGATGTGAACCTTCTCCTTACCCATTTCGAGATATGGGGCTTAAAGCTGCGAAAAGGAAGAAAAACGATTCTCAGATTGGAGAGAAATTGGACAACGGGTAAAGAGAGGAAAGGAAATACAGCAACAAACTGAAATAAAGTGGATGCAAGATAAATGCGAAGATACACCATTTGTCAAGATTTGTACAAGAAAAAGGCATTGTATTTGTAAGACAGCAAATTCAGCCTCACATATCAACATCCATATGGTCAATTGAAAATCACTGCACTCCATATTTTCCATGACTCCTTCGTTAGAATTCAAACGATAAATTAGGGAGTAAACGGGCTGGGATGCTATGCTAATGAAATCCACAGACTGTCATCAACAACGAAATGAAACTATCATGATGTCACCTCCATCACCAGCGCAACGAAGCATATTTCGAATAAGAAAATTCAAAACGCAGTACAGACCATATCTGCACAAACTGGCTGTTCACAGGTTGGGAAGCCGATTCCCATTCAACAAGAACCGATTGCAGCACAGCAACCATCGGACCATCAGCACGCACTGCTCGGGCTATAATCGATTCATCGCACACCCCGAAACATCCCGCCGATCTTTCCCGGAGCCCACGCAACACACTCGCTCATCAGGAAATTTTTAAAAATAAAAGTAACGACGCCATCAAATCCTCCGAATCGCACAGCAATCAGACGCGGATAGACTCGCGAAGCTCGAGCAGGACCGATCAACCAGAATCGGAAGCCGGCGACGATCATCGACTCCACACGACTCGCGCTACGCCATCAGGAAAACGAAACTTCCGCCGGCAACGATCGATCAGACGACAGACGCAGAACGAATCCAAGCCAAAAAAAAAAAAAAAACAGCACGTTCGGAAAGTCAACGTCGCGCGCAGAGTCAGCACAGCCACACCAATTCAAGCGAAGCAAAACGAATACCATCGACGGCAATCCATCACGCGGTCGAACGGAACGCATAGAGCATGAGCAGAAGAAGCAACCAGAGGAGGAAGAAGACGAAAAACGACCTCACCTCGGAAAATCTAGGCTGCCGAGAATCTCGAAAACCAGTGAATCAATCAGCGAAAGAGACGACGGGGAAATGAATGCGCGGGTGGCACGGTAGGGTTCTGAGGGCGCTCGCTTTTATACCGCTTCCCACCCTCGCGACGCTCCGATTCCGCAATTGCCCCCGCTTCGAGCGCCTAATTCCGAAATTGCCCTCGGGCGTTTTCTCTTTGCTTGGGGAGCAAGGCAGTGGAGGCTCCCAGGATGGGAAAATGCCTCGACCTTTTTTTGCTGGCGATTAAAATATTACAGTTGGCGGATGAACAACTTCTCGAAAACGAATTCTTTTTTTTTTTTTCTTTTTTCGTTTGGTTTGAGGTTTTTGTCTTTTTGTTCTTTTTTTCTTCTTTTTTTTGCAACAAAAAATCGCAAAAGAGACGCAATAATGTGTCAATGAAATAATTTGCGCATCTTTCCGACGTGGAGATGCTCTTCCACCGCCATCCTTTCCAAAAGATACTAAGAAATATATGTTGACTAAGGGGATACGACGTACAAAACAATCGAAATTTATCCCTTTTTCCGAAGTAGGCCGAAATTGCACAATAATCGAACGGAGATATGATATCTGCTTTGCGTATCACGTTAGGATCGTTTATTATTTGTGCTCGTTGAAACTATGACAATAAATTGGCGAGAGTAGTTGAGGACCATTCAAATAGGGGAGGCGGAAGAAGTTGAATTAGTAAGTTATGTGCAAAAGTTGAACACTGAAAAATAGCCGACGTGTTATTTATTGACAACTGGTGGACTCAATCAATGAGATTAGAATTTGGTCAAAACAAAAATCATGGGCGAACAAGATGATGGGTGAATTACGGACTTGTCGACAGGGAAGGAAATCGACAATGCATGGTCCGAAAATTGTCTGAGAAAGCCTTCACCGACGTTTAAGAGAAGTTGATCAATAAAGTTATCACACTAAATAATCCTATTATTTTGGTCAAGCGTTAAGGTTGTGAAATTAATGAACTCAACGAAAGCATGTGAACACATCAATCGAAGACAGACAATGAATCAACATCAGCACATGACTACTATGTCAATATTCTGGAGAATTGTAAATTTTTTTTAGGTAATCACTGCAATCTTGTCAGGTGTTTATAATTGCATTTATGCTTAGAAATTTATTTACAGATTCAAAACCCATAATCATATGTACTAACTGATGTTAGTGGGATATAAAAATCCACGATAATCTTTGTCACTAACACTCACACAATCAATGACGGCACGCCTTTTTTTTTTTTTGTGACCCGGGAATTACCGTACAGCTAGCAGCCGATGGCATAAACCCACGGCGACCCTAAGGGAAACAACATGCCTTTTTATCTTTAGTTCCCTTGCAAAATTTGCATTTCTAGCAATTTTTGATTTCCAATATTATTTAAATTTATTGTGACCTTTTCTTTCCTAGTACCTACACTTAAAATTCCTTTGCATTTCGTACCATATTCCTTTCTCGTCAAAATCAGCAAAGAACGTTTTCTCACAATTTGTCATTCTCGAGTCAAATTGCAATCCATCATTTTTTCGAAAGACGGGGCGATAAAGAAGATCTAATGATATTTTTCTTTAAATTGTATCCAACTCCTCTTATTGAGACCTGATTTCGATTGTATGTTCCTAGACGGCACAAAAAAAATTATTATCAGTGTGCATCACATCATATCTTAAGTTAAAATTAAGTGAAAAAAACATATATTTTATAAAGGAGTATAGTTATATGAACTCGAGAGTTAAGATCTAATGTCAAAGATGTGAGCCATGCTCCCACATAGACCAAACGGTGTCAACGTCAGTACATAACAAAACGACATTTACATCTAACAATAATCACACGAGAAAAAAGAAGAAGAAAAAGATAGGAATATACAGGAATTTTAAGAGGGAAAAAACTGAAAAATTCAGTGTGTATGTCAAAATCATTTTATTTCGATCGGAACTATTTTTTTTGTTTTTAAAAATTATTTTGAAACAAAACTCCGTTCGATAACGTAATTTTATTTTTGTATTTTTAGAGCGAATTTTCAATCTAGAAATAAATTTGGAACATAAATAAAAAGTAAAAAAATTCTACTTCTCTCTTTCTAAAATAGAAATGAGAACTAAACAATTTTTCCATCGCTTGTCCTTGCTACTAACCGTCCGCTCACCTATTGCTGTTTGCAGCCATCAGTCACTATCGGTCCTTGACCATCTGTTGGTCGATGGTCGCTTGCTACCTTCAGCAGCTACTGGTCCCTGGTCATCCGTTGGTCACCACTCGCTTGCCACCTTCGGTCATCACTTGTTGAGATGAAGAGATTTCTTATCGTTATCATATAAATATATATTTTAAGAAGAGAAATTTTGTGTCGTCATCAAATATATATTTTTAAATAATAAAAATAATAGAAATTAGGTCGATTTTGAGTGTGACCCATGCTTCCCCTTGCCATTGGATGTGAAAGCTTTATTTAATTAAAGGGCTTAAGGCCCTGTCCGCCCAAGCTGGGCCCAGAAAGCCCGGCCCATGGGAATAGGGGCCCGTGGAGAGAATGGGGTATAAAAGGGAGAGAGAGAGAGAGAGAGAGAAGACGTTGGTTGGAAATCAGAATTCACGTACGTCTTTTCTCTCCCGCGTGTTTTCTCTCTCAAAAGGAACAGTAGGCATACGGCTTTCAATTCTTCCCTTCAAGGCTTCATCGGATCAAATTCGACCGGATTTTCTTCCTCCATTGACTTCGGTGTCTAATCTGTGGATTAAAAGGTACGCTCGACTCTGTGGTGTGCTTTAAGATCGGTGATACGTGTCGTTTTCTTGGGCTTCGCTTCCGCATTGATTTAGGGGTTCGATTTAGTGTCGAATCCGGTTTTTCGAGGATCAGTCATTCCCAACATTGGTATCAGAGCCCTAGTTCACGTTTTCCCGATCAATTTGATGTGTTTTGATTGATTTTTCGCAAAAGGAACTTCGGCTGTACGGATCGGGGCGAGCAATCCCGACACCCGAGACTTCTTAGGCTATTTTCATGAGTTTTCGAATGTCAAAAACAAAATCTGATGGCACAGGGAGAAAGGGGGTGTCGAGACGAGTCTGGCGGTATGTCGAGCGCCGCCGGGCGACGCCGCACGCGCCCACACGCGCGGCCGGAAGGAGCTGCGCGTGGGCGCGACGCGCCCGGAGGCGCTGGTTCGCCCAAGCGCGTGTGGCACACGCGCCGGTCCACGGACCGACGCGTGCTGACGTCACCATGACGTCACCCAACGATCAGTAACCGCTGGGCTGACGTCATCGATGACGTCAGCGATGACGTCGGTTGGCCGGGCGATGACCCGACCCGCGAACCGACCCGACCCGACCGGCTGACGATGGCACGCGCGTGGCACGTGCCGCTGACGTCTGCGTGACGTCAGCCCGCGCACGCGTGCGGCACGTGCGGCCGGTCCGCTCGAACGGTCCGACCGGTCCGACCGGTCCGACGAGCGTTGACTGGCGACGACCGTTGACCGTTGACTTGACAGTTGACCGTTGACCCAAAAAAAAAAAAAAGGAAAAGAATGTGTTTCTTTTTCAATTAAGTCTATGTGGATTATAATGTGATCCCTTATTTGTTCTGCATTTGTTGCAGGAACAATGCCTCCCCTGAGGTTGCGCACACCTATTCGCGCAGTTACCGATGAACAAAAGGATAGGCTGTCTAAGTTGATAGCTGAGCTGACTGATCATCGATGGGAGAGAGGTGACTTAATTGATCATGTCCTTGAAGTTAACGGGAAAATTCAACAGGTCATATGGAATGGTCGTCCAATCTCACAGTCAGAGATGGTGCGATTTTTCATAAACACTCTTCCACCTGAATGGCAAGATGTGTTGAATCGCATATGGGATGTCAACGGAGCTGCTTCCTATAAGAAAATTGTGATGGATTTTGTAAATGAATATTACTGTATTGTTTCAAGGGAAAAGATCAAGAAATTGAACAAAAGAGGATCTTTCCCAGTTCGTGTGCTGACTAGGTGTTAGTTGTATTGGCTGATATATGTTAAGTGTGATTTGTGGACATATTATGTAATGGTTACTACCTAATTGTGTTAATTGAAAGCATTATTGTTTTTATTTGATGTTCAATTATAATATCTTGCTTTCTGTTACTGCTGGTTGCTGTGGGTAATTAGCTGTGGGTAGTTTTAGAAGTTTTTGTAGCTTCATAGAATTGATTTTGCATAAGACAATTATATTGATGATAGTTTTAAGTTAGGATTTTGGAGGATGATTGGAAACATAGTGACCTTTTGATTCTAAAACCTTACTTAAAAGTATTCATTAATATGATGGGTCTATGTAAATAGGGATGCATAAATGATAGGCATTAATAATTCGTGTATATTTGTCTGATTTGTTCAGATCAATGGCTTCAGCCACAAAGAGCATAGTTGCCGAGCTGAACAAAGGTAAAAAGCTCAATGGTGACAACTATGAAATTTGGCAAATGAAAATCCAGTATGTGCTGGAAGAGCAAGAAGCACTTGAGACTCTTGTCATGACCATGGTAGAACCTGAAGAGGGAACCACTGCACAGCACAAAAGAGACAAAGAAGCTTTTTCTGCGTGGAAAAGAATGAACTCTCTAGCTCGCATCACGTTGCTGAGCAGCATGGAAAATGACGTCATGCGAGAGTTTCGGCGTTTTGACAATGCCAAGGAAATGTGGGAGGCATTGGCAGCTAGATTTGGTCATACTTCGGTGATTAGATTGAGGCAGCTCATTATCAGGTTTGACTCTTATAAGAAGCCTCATGGTCAGACCATGAAGCAACATCTTAGAAAGATGTCAAACATGATAACTGAGCTGAGAGATGCTGGCCATGTCCTCACAGATGAGCAGCAGGTGCAAGCAGTGATTCGTTCCTTGCCTCAGAGTTGGGAGCACATGAAGGTGCACTTGACTCACAATGAAAATATCAAAACCTTTGAGGATGCAATGCGTCATCTTGAGCTGGAAGAGGACCGCCTATTGGCGGCTAAGCCGGATGCTGAACTATATCATGCTAGTTCTAGCTCAAATGGAGCTTCGAGCTCCAAACGCAAGCGCCCTAACTGGTTTGATAAGGGGAAAGGCAAGGAAGAAGCGGGTCCTTCAGGGAAGAAACCTAAATTTAACCAACATGGAAGAGGGAAGCGTCCTCACATGAAAAAGCTTGCAAGGGTGAAATGCTACAACTGTGACAAGAAGGGTCACTATGCTCGCGACTGTCGTGAGCCAAAGAAGGTATGCACCCCTTGTACTTTTCAGAACTTTACTTTTGTGTCGACTTCTGTATTCTTAACTGAGTCTAATCCTTTGTGGACTGTGGATTCAGGAGCGACGGACCATGTAGCGAAGGATAGAGGATCCTTCGTGGAATTCCGATGAGTACCAACTGGAACTAAGTGGATCTATGTGGGAAACAACTCCAGAGCTGAAGTGAAAGGAATTGGCACATGCCAACTGAATATGCGTGGTGGACGCACTTTGTTCCTTCATGATGTGCTGTATGCTCCGGAGATTCGTCGGAATTTAGTGTCTGTATTAGTGTTGGTTAAATTAGGTTTTAATATGAACTTCTGTAATAGAGGTGTGAATTTGTTTTTGGATACAAATTACTATGGTTGTGGTTATTTTCTGAATGGTTTTATTGTATTAGATATTGATTATGTTAATACTAATGTTTGTTATTCCCTTCTCACGTCTCCTAATAAATATGATAATGATGTGAATGTGTGGCATGCTAGACTTGGTCACATTGGCCAACAGCGTATGAATAGACTAGTCAAAGAGGGCTTGTTGGGCAATATTGAAAAAGTCGATTTGCCCATATGTAAGCATTGCCTAGAAGAGAAAACGACAAGGAAACCATTTGGAAAAGGAAAAAGAGCTGAATTTCCTCTGCATTTAATCCATACTGATATCTGTGGTCCAATGAATGTGAAAGGAAGGCATGGGGCTGTTTATTTCATCACTTTTATAGATGATTACACTCGATTTGGATATGTCTATTTGATTTCTCATAAATCTGAAGCAATAAGTTGTTTCAAAAGGTTTATGAACCTGGTAGAGAATCAATTAGACAAGAAAATAAAGGCATTGAGATCCGATCGAGGTCGAGAATATTTATCTGATGAGTTCAGAAAATTATGTGATGAAAAAGGAATAGAAAGATAGTTGTCTATTACATATACTCCTCAACAAAATGGTGTTGCAGAGAGAAGAAACAGAACCCTACTGGAAATGGTTAGGTCCATGATGGCGCATGCTAACTTACCCATTACCTTTTGGAGTGATGCTTTGTTAACTGCTGCCTTTATACTTAACCGTGTGCCTTCCAAATCAGTTACTTCCACTCCATATGAGTTATGGATAGGTAGAAAATCGGACTTAATTTTTCTTAAGCTATGGGGTTGTGCTGCCTACACACATGAGTCCTCTCACAAATTTGGGAAATTGGGTCCCAGAGGAAAGAAGAGTATTTTCATAAGATACTCAGAACACTCAAAAGGGTATGTGTTCATAGGTGAGCAGGAAAGTGGGAGTATAACTGAGTTTGAATCACGAGATGTCACATTTTTAGAGGATGAATTTCCTAAGAAGGGCGGAATAGGGGAAGATTGTTCCCTATTTGAGACCTTGGATCAGGATAATGATATTAGTGGAGTTCATAAAAGTGGGAATAATATGAGAAGTGATGAATTAACTTCAACTCATTCTCAATTGCAACCACTTGATGAGACGACATCATTACCTAATCCAAGTGGGAGCATAATGGGAAATGATGTGCAAAGTGTACAATCTCCCATCAGGCGAACAAGTCGCCAAAGTATTCCCCGTCGACGTTTTGACATTGAAGGGGAAACTTTTATGGTTGCTCCACAAGATGAGGATGAGCCAAGAAATATTAATGAGGCTCTGAATTGCCCTAGTAAGGAAAAATGGATTAATGCAATGGAAGAGGAAATGGAGTCAATGAAATCAAACCAAGTCTGGGAACTGGTTGATCTGCCAAAAGGACGCAGAGCTATTGGGAACAAATGGGTTCTCAAAATAAAGCGAAAGGTTGATGGCTCGATAGAAAAGCATAAGGCTCGCCTTGTGGCGAAGGGGTATAATCAACAGGAAGGAATTGATTATGAAGATACGTTTTCTCCTGTAGTGAGATTTACCTCAATTCGCATTATTCTGGCAATAGTGGCTAGTCTGGATCTTGAATTACATCAAATGGATGTAAAGACTGCTTTCCTCAATGGAGAATTAGAGGAAGAAATATATATGGAACAACCTGTTGGTTTCATAGTGAAAGGCCAAGAAGAAAAAGTATGTCGACTTTTGAGGTCGATATATGGTCTTAAGCAGTCATCAAGACAATGGTATATACGTTTTCATAATGCCATAATGGCATATGATTTTACGATGATTGATGAGGATCATTGTGTATATATCAAAAGATCCAAAAATCAATTTGTGATCATATCATTATATGTTGATGATATACTAATTGCCGGAAGCAATATGGAGTTTGTCAAGACTGTCAAGAGTTGGTTGTCTTCCAACTTTGAGATGAAGGATATGGGTGAGGCTGCATACATTCTTGGAGTTAAGATTTCAAGAGATCGTTCGAAGAGATTGTTGTCTCTTTCGCAAGAAACTTATATAAACAAAGTTCTTGAACGATTTCGTATGCAAGATTGTAAACCCATAGACACTCCTATTGCAAAAGGTGAAGGGTTGAGCCATAGACTGTGTCCAAGGACTCCACAAGAGAAGGAACAAATGAAACACGTTCCTTATGCTAGTGCTGTTGGGAGTTTGATGTATGCTATGATGTGTACAAGACCCGACATATGTTTTGCAGTTAGAATGGTGAGTAGATACCAATCCAATCTAGGTCCAGCACATTGGAAAGCCGTCAAGAGAATACTGAGGTATCTGAAGGGAACTGCTGATTTCAAGTTGAATTACCAAGGAAAGGATCTGCGACTTGAAGGCTATTCAGATGCTGATTGGGGAGGAGATTTAGATGAAAGAAAATCTACCTCAGGATTTGCTTTCTTACTGAGCAATGGCGCCATATCATGGAGTAGTAAGAAGCAAACATGCATAGCCTTATCCACGATGGAAGCTGAGTTCGTGGCATTATCAGCAGCAGTACAAGAAGCAGTTTGGCTTAAGAGATTCTTGGATCATTTAGGTGTTATTGAGAAAGCTGCAAATCAATTATTAGTTAATTGTGATAGCCAAGCAGCTATAGCATACACCAAAGATCCAAAGTATCATGGCAAGACCAAACATATAGATACCAAGTATAACTTTGTCAAGGATATGGTTGCACGAAAGGATGTGAACTTACAGTACATATCTACGCATAGAATGGTAGCAGATCCTATGACAAAGCCAATACCTAGAGATGTGTTTGGTGGTCATGTAAAATCTCTAGGATTGCGTAGAGTCTGATGTACTGGATTGTAATTTCCCTGAGTTGTTCACATTTATGAACTAGTGTTGTTTCATTATTAATGCCTATGAATCTTTGTTTGATCTTTATGCATCTCAATACTCAGTGTATTATTTTAAGTTGAGTAAGTATGTCAGACAGATAAAAGATTAGCCCACTCACACGGGTAATCGCCTTTATTTACTGTGTGATGAATAGAGATGAGACTGTTTCTAAGCTTATTATCTAGGTGATAATTGAGAGCTCAAGCTTAAAATACATATGTCGCCTTAACTGAGTGTTGAGATGAGGACATAATACTTACGATGTCCGAAGGTAAAATACCCCACATATTTTACTTTATCTGTATAAGATGCCAGATGTGAGTTTTGATGAATTTTGTAAAAGAGTAGGCACGTGAACTCAAGTTAGACATTGGGTATGTCTGAACTATCATCTGTACGGTATTGAAAGGTGTAGACATACGCTCCATGGGAAAGGAGTTAATACCGTAATACGTATTTCATACTACGTATGCATGAGCCGACCAATAAGAGTGGCAAAAAGTTTGATCTCAACTTTTATGATGTGTGAGACTCTTGAGGAAAAGAGTTCCTCAATTTTAGTGCCCTCATGACTTTTACTTATTCTCAAGGTTTCTATTTAGTGTTTGCTATCTTAGGATGTTGCCAATGGTCATGAGTTGATTCGATCTAATGGGACATTTCTAGAAAAGCAAGCTTGACTGAAATTGAGAGTTTGAAGGAAAGAGGAAGATCGATTTCGGAGAATCACATTGTGGTTTTGTATTCACTGGTCGACCAATTATGAGTGTCTTTGTGATAATTATAATTGTGAATACAATATATATATATATATATATATATATATATCATGTTTAAAAGAGATCAAGGGAGATATAAATGTGATCAATCGATCTAGGGTACTGCATACTAAATCTACTCAAAGTGTGATGCCCATTATGAGCTACTGTATATTCCTAACAGATGTATAGCAACGAGCTCTCAAAGTATGCTGGTCACACGGATTATTCACCGGTATGAAAGTTGAAGAGAGGTAAATAGAATCCTGTTCGGCCCACCTTGTGCGAATGGGAGATGAAAGCTTTATTTAATTAAAGGGCTTAAGGCCCTGTCCGCCCAAGCTGGGCCCAGAAAGCCCGGCCCATGGGAATAGGGGCCCGTGGAGAGAATGGGGTATAAAAGGGAGAGAGAGAGAGAGAGAGAGAAGACGTTGGTTGGAAATCAGAATTCACGTATGTCTTTTCTCTCCCGCGGGTTTTCTCTCTCAAAAGGAACAGTAGGCATACGGCTTTCAATTCTTCCCTTCAAGGCTTCATCGGATCAAATTCGACCGGATTTTCTTCCTCCATTGACTTCGGTGTCTAATCTGTGGATTAAAAGGTACGCTCGACTCTGTGGTGTGCTTTAGGATCGGTGATACGTGTCGTTTTCTTGGGCTTCGCTTCCGCATTGATTTAGGGGTTCGATTTAGTGTCGAATCCGGTTTTTCGAGGATCAGTCATTCCCAACAAGATGACTTTGGACTTCGGTGGAGGATTTTACTGAAAGATTTAAGGAGGGGGGGGGGATTTAAGGGTGGGGGGCGGGGGCGGGAGAGAGAGGGAATTGTCCACGATGGAATCAAAGCTTCTTTGACGGCCGCTCCTAAGTGATTATATTCTGGCTCTTGGATTTACTTTTCGAACGACGAATTTGACCGCAAGCTATCTGTTTCAGACGGAGAGCCTCCGAGGATTCCCCACATGGACCGACTTTTTTTATCTTTTAGTATTGAGAAAAATCTTCACATTTCATAATTATCTTCTGTCTAGAAAAACCATTTTGCAGGATGCACGTGGTCCTTTCACGTCTGGTGATCCTGATATGCCTATTATTGTCCTAGCACGCTTGTGTTATTACGAGATTACCCTTGGGCTCCGACTATACAAGGAGATCAGCGTTCTGAAAATATCTCTTCCATGTACGCTATTCCGACGACCTTCTAAATACGTTTCCTTCTTCCTCGTAGCACAGTGCCGTCAAAAGTTAAGAGTTAAGAGTGTTAGCTCAATATATTAAGCACGATTTTACAAATATGTTCTCCATTCTTCACTCTATAAATCATAATCTCTTAAATTCAAAAGTTTTATGATATAAATATGTGGTTTTAAAAAACTAAAAAGAAGTCCCCTCAAAAGTCTTAAGAAAATGATCATGTGTCATTGGATAGCATTACTGACTTAGGAACTATTAATTTTATACCATGTACCCCTCAATGTGCTCTTCATGCACCTAATAATTCCAAGAAACATACTAAACTCTCGTCAAATAATTACAACAAATCGAGTTCAAGCATGCTCACACTTCGAGCAAATTTTGAGATCGACTATGTTTGCATAAAACTATAACCATATATGGGCCAGAGTAGTTGAGGAATATTCAAGTACTTGAAAGAGCCGGTTATGTCAAAGTGATGATGTTAGAGTTGAGTCATATGGCGTGGAATAGGCGAGTTTGGAAGAAGCCGAATTAGTGAGTCGTGCAAATGTGGAGCACTAAAAAGTGGCCGACTCTCTAGTTATTGACAAGTGTCAGATTGACTGGTAAGAGCAGCATTTGGTCAGAACGAAAGCCATCGGTGAACAAGACGATGAAGAAAATCAACAAAGCACAGTGCAAAAATTATCAATGAAAGCCTTCGCAAGGCTTAAGAGAAGTTGATCGACAAACTCATCAATACTAAACTCCCGTTAAGTAATTACGACAAATTTGAATGGAAGCGTACTCACGGCTCGAGCAACTTCTGAGATTGACGGAACCATTTCCGAAACACGCGAGGCATTTTGATCTAAGGACTACCAGGCCCTGTAGCCAAAAATCTCTAGTCCAATTCGATTTAAGAATACGATCATTTTAACTCCTTGTCGGTGGCCTCATTCAAGAATTTCGGGAACTGACATTTCGTCGTCTCTTGTCTAATTCGATTTAAGCATATGATCATTTTCACTCATTGTCGGCGGCCTCAATCAAGAATTTCGGGAACTGACATTTCGTCGGTAACTCCTTTCGAGTTTATAAGCTAGTCCACAATAGTGTTATACCAAATATTTTCTTAATAGGTAAAAAGGAGTTTTATGCAGTGGAGAACCAATTAATTCTCATCATTACCACAGTAATCTTGAAAATCGGTCGTCATCGAAGATGATTATACATAGTTCAGCTGCTCTTGTTATGCTACGCCCGATCAGGACGTGCCTTATTGCTTTTTCAACAGCAAGACCAATTGATAATATACCATGCAAAGGGGGCATAATACGAAGGCCTGAACTGCATTGAAAAATAACCAATAGTAGACTCTCAGCTGATACGGAAAGAAAGCAAAGACAGTACAAATGCCAGTGCACAAACGCAAGACTCAAAATTGACTCGAGCTGGCGACCCCAATCTGCCACCGCCTATCGAGCACCCAGTTCTGCAACCACTTGCTCGATGAGGACAGGAACATGAGATGGTGATAACCAGCGCACCAAACCCCTAAGTGACCGATAGACAGACAGCTGACGATGACCAACGCCTTATTGCAATGACTCCCATGTGATACGACGTCGAATCTCAACCGCACGATTCACTTGCCCTTCTTGGCAGCAGACTTGGTGACCTTGGCACCACTAGGATCCTTCTTCTCGACACTCTTGATGACACCAACGGCGACGGTCTGGCGCATGTCCCTCACGGCGAAACGACCGAGGGGAGGATACTCAGAGAAGGTCTCGACAACCATGGGCTTGGTGGGAATCATCTTGACCATTCCAGCATCACCGTTCTTCAAGAACTTGGGCTCCTTCTCAAGCTCCTTACCTGATCGCCTGTCGATCTTGGTCACCAGCTCAGCAAACTTGACTGCAATATGGGAGGTGTGACAGTCAAGAACAGGGGCATATCCATTTCCAATCTGGCCAGGGTGATTCATGATAATAACTTGGGAGGTAAAGTTGGCTGCTTCCTTGGCAGGATCGTCCTTCGAGTTGGATGCAACGTAGCCACGCTTGAGATCCTTGACAGCAACATTCTTCACGTTAAACCCAACGTTGTCACCCGGAAGAGCCTCCTGGAGAGCCTCATGGTGCATCTCCACGGACTTAACTTCAGTGGTCAACCCAGAGGGACCAAAAGTGACAACCATCCCAGGCTTAATGACACCAGTCTCAACACGACCCACAGGGACAGTTCCGATACCACCAATCTTGTACACGTCCTGAAGTGGGAGACGGAGGGGCTTGTCAGATGGTCTCTTGGGCTCACTAATCTGGTCGAGGGCCTCGAGCAATGTTGGACCCTTGTACCAGTCAAGGTTGGTAGACCTCTCAATCATGTTGTCTCCCTCGAATCCAGAGATGGGGACAAATGGAATCTTGTCAGGGTTATACCCCACCTTCTTCAGGTAAGAAGAGACTTCCTTAACAATTTCATCATACCTAGCCTTGGAGTACTTGGGGGTGGTGGCATCCATCTGTCATCAAAGAATTATAAGCTAATTGTAAATCAACACACACAGAGCAATATACTAACAGCAACCTATAATAAACAGCATACCTTGTTACAGCAGCAGATCATTTGCTTGACACCGAGGGTGAAGGCAAGGAGAGCATGCTCACGGGTTTGGCCATCCTTGGAGATACCAGCTTCAAAACCACCAGTTGTGGAATCGATGATAAGGACAGCACAGTCAGCCTGGGAGGTTCCAGTAATCATGTTCTTAATGAAATCACGATGTCCCGGAGCATCAATGACGGTGCAGTAGTACTTGGTGGTCTCGAACTTCCACAAGGCAATATCAATGGTAATACCACGCTCGCGCTCGGCCTTGAGCTTGTCAAGCACCCAGGCGTACTTGAATGATCTCTTGTTCATCTCAGCAGCTTCCTTCTCAAATCTCTCAATCACACGCTTGTCGATTCCTCCAAGCTTGTAAATCAAGTGGCCAGTGGTAGTCGATTTACCAGAGTCGACATGGCCAATGACCACAATGTTGATGTGAACCTTTTCCTTACCCATCTTGAATTATAAGGCTTGATTCTGTCCAGGATAAAATGATTCTCGCACTTAAGAAACGTGATTTATCATAACAAAAAATTGCAACAATAGAATTTCACCGATCGATCGCTAGCACACAAAACATTCATTCAGAGAATTAGTTTCTGAAGCTATCCATGTTGGCACCCAACGAAAATTCAGTCCATATTCTTTAAGAACCACAACTGCCAAAATAAAAGCCAAAAGAAACCACAAATCATTCCATGCACCCATGTACTCGATCATACTAGAACGACAGATAAAGGAGCAGAAATTCGCATTTTTCTATTTTTTTTTTTTTTTTGGCTTTAGACACCAGAAACCAAATTTCCTCAAGGAAGAAACCTAAGCCCAAACAGGAACGAGAACCTCATGATAAATTTAAGTCATAGATATACCCAAACAAAATTGCAGCCGAAAATCGTTTTGACTACACCAAATTAACATCAATCCCGTAGGTACCATATAATCTTCATCTCACAATCACCTAAGCGCTTAAAAATAATTTCGATTGATAATCTCGAAACCAGTCGGTCCAATCAACAACTCGTTCGGAGCAGATCCAATCACTACACAGATCTAAAACGCTATCCTCAGATCCAACCGATTCGACGACAAAGCAAGAGAAAGCGAGCGCTCGATTCCACGAGCCAGAATCCCAAACAAAAGCACGAAGCAGACATCCAAACACGACCATCCGATCCATCATACATTGCGGAAACAAACAAAAGAACACAATCGACCGCGCGATTCAGCCATCACAAGCGATGCGAATCAGTAAAACAAATCGACGAATCCGAAATCGAAGAGGAAGACGCACCTCCGGATGCCTCGGCCGCCAAAACCAAAAACCCTTCGGCCGCTCGAGCGCTGGCGAAGCGAATGGAGAAGACGAGGAAGGTGAGTGTGGAAATGGAGAGCGAAGTGGCGCTAGGGTTTGGGGCGACGCTTTTATATCGCTGCGGTCGCTCTTTCCGCGTTTCCGGTTTTGCCCCCCGGGCCGCGCAGCCTGAATTCCATCGGCTGTCCCTCTCCCTCGGCTGATTCCTCGCTCGGGCGCGGGGTTCCCCCCGCCCACTCGCGCCCCCGCGCGTGCGGGCCACGCGCTCAGGAGGTGGGGGAGAGGGAATTCGTGGATCCGACGTGGATTGTCCGGTCGGAGGGTGCCGAGGATTATTCGGGGGATTTTCCGGAGAGATGCCGGGTTCGGCAAAATTCGCGTGATTTAGATGCTTTTTGGCCCACGAAGATCCTGAAAATTTGGCCCGGAGATCGTGCTTTGGTGCATTGGCGATTCGATTCAAGTCAAGTCGAGTCGAGTCGAATGTTGTTGGGGTCCGCTTTACTTGACTTCAATTGCACACTTTCAACTTGACTTGGCCAGAGGAGCTTGCCGTGCTCGATTTCAACATGATTTTTTAAATATGAAACCTATTTTTTTCAATGTTTTGAATGGAGTAAAGTGAAAGGTAACGAGGAAAGTATCTAAAAAATCTTAAATTTATTGCACATGTGTCATGTTGATCCTAAACTTTTAAATTATACTAATCGAGGCTTAAATCTTTTGACAATTTGCTAATTTAGTTCATTCAACCAATTTTTATTAGGAATTATTAACATGAATACCGAATATTCTACAGAACATGACTATCACTAATGTAGACGAAATTTATTATTTAAAAAAAATCTAGATTTTTAAATTTCTTTTCTTTCTTTGTTTTTTCTTAACATTACGAGTCGGCAAGGTCATTAGTTGACTCGTGGCCCTTGCCAACCAATAGAGCAAGAGCCCTTCCCTAGATTTGGTGCAAGAGTGTGGAGGCCCTTGCCTGTTGCTGGCAAGGGTCGCAATGCACTCGCTTAGGCTAGGCAAGGGTTGCTAACTTAGAGTTGGGAAAAAGAAAGAAAATAAAAGTCCAAAAAAAAACTTAAAAAAAATTATTTATGTCAACATTAGTCATATCATGTAAGACGGATGATGTTCATATTAGTAATTTCTAGTAAAAATTGGCCAAATAAACTGCACTGACATATCGTCAAAAGATTTTGAATTCAATTAGTACAAAGGTTAATGGCTAAATTAGTATAAGTGTAAGAGAGTTAGAACTTTTTTGGAATTTTTTCGAGAAGAAATAGATACAAATAACAAACTTGGAAAAAATTTCCCTTCCTTTGGCTGTTGAAGTTTGGAGGAAAGTGAATGGAAATTATTTTGAACAGGAGGAAAATTCTTCTCTCCGGTTAATTCCTTCCAAAATTGGAAAAAAAAAAATGGAAGGAAATGCAAATGTTGCATTTTGTTTCCAAGATTGCCCCTACTTTCGTCATGTGTGAATAAGATGAAGGACAATGAAGTCTATTCAAGAAATTAATTTCCCTTTATATCATTTTCACTCGACATGCACCAAAGCATATTGACCAACTTTAACATCCTTCCTCTTCTTTTCTCATCATTTATTTTCTCTTCCTTGCTTTCCATTTTCTTTCTTACTTTGATTACCAACCAAAGTGTGTCCAAGTGATAGTGAGAGAAAGGAAATATTAGGGTTAAGCATGACTCAAGTGGCTCAGTTCTAACTTTGGAATAGGGAAATTGTTTTGCCATAATTTTTTCTACGACGAAATATCTTTTATTGAATATTGTTCTTAATTTTTATTTAAGGAAACCATAATTCTATGCCAATTTTGAACAGGAAATACCACAGGCAAACAAGAATCAACTTCTTCTATCCAAATGGTGTTGTACCAATCAAGTCGGAATTTAATATATGACAATACCTGAAAATTACAAACTCAATGACGTGAAAAGGTATAAACAAATTATGATAGAATCTAATTGACTTCATAGCTTGAGAACTTTGCTATGAACATAAAAACACCACGTCTAAATTTAATCGAAAATGCATATGTAAAAGCTACAACTAAGATAGCTAAAGTGCAAGTAAATAAAGATAAAGAGTAAATTTGCTTGGTTTGCGTGTGGGGCAATCTAATGGACAAGTAGTGGTATGTACAATAGTTTATGGTAACCATCTTTTAACGGTTCCCAACGGTTATATTTCCTTTAATTACTTCTGTCTATTACCTCCGCATCTTGATAATTTTGCATGCCTCTTACACAAACTATAACAGTGGGTGTCCCATGATCTTCCCTAAAAACACATGCGCCTTTGATCTCAATTGCTCAATCAATTTTAAACTCCAAATAGCTTGCTAATGTCCCTTCAATAAATAATCATCTCAACAACCTATATTATCGGGTATTAGCTGTTTGCTGCCATATTTTGGCAACTAAGTACGTGGCATTGACGAGTATCATCATTAATATGCATGTGATAGTTCCTACACTTTTTGATGAGATGACATTTGTAGTGAGTCAATAACATCCACATGCTATGCACATGACTGTCACGTTTAGGTGCCACTCGCGCGTTTGTTCTTACTCGCATGATAAAAGCTTGTTTGGTAATGTTTTTATTTCTTCCGATTACTGCTGACTAGTAGTTGGTGATGGCGGCGACTCTTGCTAGAAATAAGTTTTTATTTTTTTATTTTTTTCTTTTCTTCCTCCTTGGCCGCCACCATTGCCTATTGCTATCCGACCATTGCCAGCTAGTAGTTGGCGACAACAATGGCGGCGGTCCACGACCACGGCAAGGAAGAATAACAAAAGAAAAATATTAAAAAGTATTAAGAAATTAAAAGAAATTGTACATTATGAAAAGATTTATGAATCGTACCAACACATTCATTTTCTTTTTCATTATAAGAGTTGAAATTTTGTGTAATTACCAAACGTGTTCTTTTACTCAGAAATTATTCCGAACAATAGAAATAGAAAAAAAAAACTATTTTTAAAAAGAAATTGTTCTCCAGAGAAGTGTCACTAAACGGACTATAAATAAATTATTTTTGGTGCCAACAAAAACTAAACTTGAGGGTTCCAAGTGTCTCAAAACCGGTTCTAGTCCCTCACAAGACAAGCGGGCATCTTTTTTTTTTTTTTTTGGTGTTTTTTGAAATTTCTTTTTTTGTTTCAACTTACTTTCAACAAACCTAAAATGAGAGAGAGAGAGAGAGAGAGAGAATGGCTGGATTTCTTTCAGCTTAGGGGGCTGTGGGCTGGGTAATCAGGCGTGAGTGGGTATGGGCCCTTTTCATTGGCAGTTTAAGTGTGGGCTGGGCTTTACTCTAAATAAAGCTCACCTTTTTCAAAGATGAAATTATATGGACGGTATAGAGCCAATTCAGATTTGGGTTCTACCCAAGAATCGGCCTGATTTGTTAGCTCCCAAGCAGAACAAGTGGATTCAATGATCAAACGAGGAACGAAACCAGACTTTTGGTAGGTTCCAAGGCTTTGAACTCGTGAACCTACCCGGCGTTCTTCGGAAACCAACCTCGAAGTGGACTGACAAAGCTGGTTTGGGCAGTTTCTGATTGAGAGGTGGGTGGAGAAATTTTTCACATTTTCCTTCTAAATTCCTTCTTGTGAAAAATTAAAATCTACTTAACTCACCTCTCATTTTCTTGCCCGCCTTTTTATCTCCCAAACGATGTATTAACAGGGCTTGCATTGAATTTTCATGATTCACACAGCTTTAATGGATTCAATTCATGCGAAGGCTGTTTCGGACAAGAAAGTTACCGAAACACGAGGTGATTTCGTTTATTGTTCTCAAGCCCATGTAGCCTCCAATCTTAGTACTTCTGACCCCCCCCCCCCCCCCCAAAAAAAAAAAAAAGAGTCAACTTTCCCTAAGTTGACGAATTACACAAAAATCATTCTGTGCGCGACATATGAGAGGTTTTTATCATTGTTCTTGCATAAAAAGCTAGCTGCTATACCATGCACGGAACTTGACTTATGCTATAATACGTTTAATATCCACTCTGATATTTTAGCAAAAGAATCTTTTGAATACTATTTCAAATTGAAGTGTGCAGTTGTATGTCCAAATACAAAGTTGAATGATTACTTTATAATAATTTAATCACTTAAAATTATATGTTTTAATAGAATTTAAGTTTTTTTCCACACTTTTTTTTTCTTTTAATAGTTTAATAATGGCAATTAACTTTATTTCCCCATCTTCTCCTTTCATGTTGGAAGGGTGGCCACTAAACTCCAATGATTAATGACAATTAACTTCAATTTGAAGAATTTGATATTTTCTATCTCTTTGGCTTTGATTTGTTAATTCTCTATTACTTTGCATAAACCCTCCATTATGATAAATATATATTATCCAAACCCTTATAAAATGTAGTTTGCCCCTGTTATACTTTCCAATTGTGGAGTAGTATAAAATGTGCCTTATTGTCATTTTATCACACTAATCAGCACCTTTCTAGTCGTTACTTGTTAGCTTTCACTTGATCTAAATTTCATGATTCATGCACTTTGGTATTTGTTGAAAATCCGATATTCAGGACTTGCAAATATCGACATTCAAATTCACTTATAGTTACTTTTTTAAAATAATTTTTTCATATTCAAATAACATTTCCATTTTGTCTGGAAATTCAAAGGACATATTTGATTTTTTTGAATGTTTAACAAACGAACTACAAAAGATGAGAAAAAGATTATGAGTGATTAGTTCCTAGAGTGAGCCGGGACCTATCGGTCCTAAGTTGATCCGATTTTCGGGTTGAATCAGTCTAGTTTAGGGTTTTGAAAACTTCATTTTTCATTACTTTTTAAAAGAAGAGGGAAAAAAACATGTCAGTCTAAATGGTTCGGTTCCATACTTAGAATGAAGACCCTCCCAAAACTGTCTGGATCAGTTCGGTCCGATCCAATTTCTGGGTTGGTGCGGTTTCCACGCACATCCAGCCAAAGACGCCCAAAATTCAGCATCTTTTTGTCAGCACTTGTCCGGCCCATTTCGGGCGGCCGACCCTGGGAGCAAAAACAAAAGATGCCGCCTGCTTCTAGAAGTGAATGAGACTGGTCCAGAGGACGACCTCAAAGTCTACGAGAGACATGACATAAGACCTTTGATCACTCCCCGCAAACCCAAGAATATGCCAAAAATCTGGTTGAATGAAAGCTTGTCTTACTCGAGGAATCAGCAGTTACCTGCACCAGCGGCCTGCAGAACTCGAGAGCTCAAAAAAGTCCAAAACTTAAGTTTCCTAGCAAAGACACGATGAGAAGAAATGTCTGTAGAAGGATTCGAAGGAGAGATCAAATCGATGGAGATGCGAGAGGGATGGTTGGGCAAAACCGTTTGCTCCGAAAGTTTAATTATTATAGAAAACGAGTGGATATTACATGTATGGCTTGTTTATCGGCACTTCTTTCTCGCAAGCCCGTCTTTTTAGGCTGGCACAACGAGTTGTTAATGTAATTATGTCGATAAGATAAACAGGAATAGGAAAATAGAGGCAAGGAAAACGAATAATGGGCATGAGAAGATCGAGCGGAAGCATCAGTATTCAAAAACTTAATCTGCATTGTGATTTAAATCAGTGACATTTGCTAACATTATTACTCCTAAGAAAATTTGAAAAATTAAAAGAACGAATAATGTATAGATAAGATGTTTCTTTACGGGAACAAAAAGTAAGGGTGATTAAACATTTCTCAATTTTTTTGAGTCTTGATCATAATGTCTTTTCATGTATTCAGCTATTTCAGTTTCAAAAATCAATCATGCAAAAGTTATATTGCATTTCTTGATCTTAGAGTACTTCAATCCTGCCATACTAGGCTTAACCTGCACATCCTGAATTATAGTTGATCCACGTACGTTATGTTTGAATTCGAGTATCTTTCCTTTATCATCAAATTGTTAGCGGAGGGTTTGGGTTGATTTAACCATCAAATATGCGTAGATTAAGCCCATCGCATGCCCCATATGCAGATTTCACGCCACATGTTCTTCGCCTCCATGGTCAAGTGCATATAATTCCTTATTCGGGTTACTTATCTAGGTTATAGCTAGTATCTTACCTATTACATGAGATTAATTCTAGTATTTTATGATCTCGGAAATTTACTATTTAAAATGAGTGTCCTCGTTATTGTAGTTTTTGTTCTTTTGTATTTGATATGTCTTTAAGAGAAGTAAAAATCTATGCAATAATCTCGAGTGGAGTGTACTTATGTAAGTAAAAATCCAAATGATCAATCCATGTCTGAATTCCAATCAACAACTGGCGTGCAGTACACAAAGAATTTCGAAAATTCCATTGCTATGGCTTCATTTGTTTTACAAAAAATAAATGATTAGAAAGATATTTTAAAAATATAATAATCGCTTGTATTGCTTACAAAAATGAATGAATGAAAATTAATTTATCATTCACGATATTTAAACATAAATTTGTCGATAATATATTTTTGTTGACTAATTATTCTTAGAATCATCCATTTTTGGCGAAAAAAGAAAAATTAAGATAAAAAAAAGGGGAAAAATCCAAAATGGTAAGCGGGACAATAAGACTAAGGGTGAGCAGTTCCATATAAGTTCCACCTAAAACCTACCTATTAGAACATGTTCCTCATTTTTTTTGGATTTTAGACCTATCTTACCTAGGACCTATTCTATCACAAATTCTAGGATCGATTCTAGGATTTACCCAAGTTCTAGCGAATTAAAATCTTTATTGACCTTTGTTTGCTGCTATTATTTACTGATCACAATTTATATTTACTCATACGAAAAATATGAATATTAATAAAGTAAATGTCTCGGTCATAAAATGAAAGTTTGAATTAGTGTTTCTAGATTATATAATTGTTATCAAATGGCATGGAATATTGCAAGCTCACACGAAAACATGAGCCAAGAAAAACATTAAAATTTATTTCAAGTTCTAAGTTTCTCAAATTAAGAACTTGGAATCTATCTATTGAAACATGTGCCTTATTTTTGGAATCTAAAATGTACTCTACATACCTTAGAATTTGGAATCTATAGGTTCCACCGGTTTGATTCTCTAATTCTAATACCTAGCTTAGAGCCATTCTCACGCCTAAGCAAGCCACATAGAAATTTTATCTTTTGGTATTTAAAAAAAGAAGAAGAGAGAGACAGTTTTGCAGAAAAATAAATCAATAATAATAATAATGATAATAGAAAAAGGGAAGTGGGGAGTGGTAACATCATGGGGGAATTATTCGGGATGTACTCCAAATGGAGTGGGGCCGAAAAAGTAGATGCCGTTAAGACAAAGTCCGTGACTCTCCCTTGATTTGGGGGCCCGTCGCCGTCGCCGTCGCCATGCATCATCGCATTGCATGCCAACCACCCAGGTTTGACTAAGTGCAAACGAGGTGGAGCCGCCGCCCCGGAAAAAAAGGGACAAAAAAGAACAAAACAAAACAAAAAACCCAGTTAAATTCACATCGGCAATCCCAAATCATGTCTCATGTGCTCAATCCTCCGTTAATTTTTCTTTTCTTTTTTCTTTGGGGCACAAAATTGAGTTATTGGGATCCACTCAGAGCTAAATTTGATACGAGGGTGAGAGCGGTACAACTCGATCTGACTTATTTTGATTCGGAGAAAAAGTATCCGATCTTAGAGCAAATGCAATTGGGAAACGAAACCAAATTGAGTGAGTCGGTTGGATCATGTTGCAAACCAAAACCGAATGGACAAAAGAAATCGAGTTCTCTTCATTCCTCTTTTGTGCATTTTCAAATATTAGATTGAATTGTTTTGGAACAATAATATCATACTAGACTAAACGTAAATGAATTAAGAAAATGAAAAGGATAGTGCAAAGGCCACATCATTTATTAAAATAAATAATTTGAAAAATATTTTTTTTTAAATTAATTGATTATATTTCTTGAAGTAATTAATTGATGAACTATGTATTAAAATTAATTGATTATATTTCTTGAAAATTAATAGATTATATAAAGAATATTTTTTATTCATTCATTTGGAAAATATCCCCCGAATCATTTATTTTTTCCCGAAACAAAGGCACAAGTCTAAAACTTGGCTTGTCTTCTTTGTTATCAAGGCCAACATATGTATACAATCAATTATAGCCTTCTGTATTAATTTCTGATTAGATCTAATCTCTTGAAAGAACTCTAAAACAACTTGATTCGGTAGATAACCTCGAAGGTGTTGAACATCCTCACCTTCTTGGACCACATCGTATCCAAGGTTTCAATCCCGTACAGTTTTTTTTTCCAATAATTTGAACCAGAAATTGGTTGGATACACGCCTTCTCATCAATCATGCTTATTTTTTTCTTGCTTTTCTATCTTTTAGGATCGATGTGGCGATACGTTGGCAACATTTGTCGGCTTACCATATAAAGAATTATATCAACATTTCATCAGGGAACGAGCTAAAAGCATAAATTATGTCAATTATATGTGAATAACAAAGTCGAATCATTAAAGCACTAAAATCTAAATTTTCTTTTTGACTTAGTGCGATCACGTTGTTTTTCTTCCCCCTAAAACGTTTAGCACCATTTGGCCTTCACTTCGCTTGCTCTTCTAGAAGAGCAAACCACAGACAAGAAGCATATCATTTTCTTGGAGTGCCGCCCAGCCGAGCGCCCTCATCACCCTGCCATAAGCGTAGAAAATTCTCTGAAACCCTTTCGACCATTCATGGCGTCTATATATAAGCTTCACCCGTCTTCTTCTTCTCTTCCTCAAGCACATGCCAGACACCAAAGATCCTTCCTTTTGCTTCCCTTCCGGCGGTATATACCTCGCGGGCCGCCATGGTTTCTTCGGGAGAGCTCCATGCTGAGCAGCTCGAAGTGAACGCTGATCCTCATGGCCCTTTCGAAGAGGATGAAGAGAATGAGGAGGCGCTCTCGCTCTGTGATCTTCCCATCTACAGCAACTCGGCGGTTTGGGAACGTGAATTCGGGGAGGCGGGCAAGGGTCAGAGCTCAGCTGCAGACCAAGATTTCTTCGAGTTCTCCAGCGAGGACTTCTCTAATTCCTTCACTTACCCATCCGACAACAAGATCGTGTTCTGCGGCAAGATCATCCCGTACAGGTTGCCGCCAGACCAAACTCAAAGGCCCCTGAGCAAGAATCACGACCGGAACAAACCCAAGAAGAAAAGAGGCTCCTTCTTGTTCAGATGGAGATCTCTCTTGTCCAACAAATCAAGAACCTCAAGAAACGGCCGTCCGCGGCCTGGGCAGATTTCGAGCTCCAAGTCTCTGCCGCTGGAGCTCGACAAGTACAAGTGCGGATATGGGTGCATGCCGAACAAGGGCGCGGATGAGTACGATTTCGCGAAGGTGAAGATTCTGGCGCCTCCGTTGAAGTCGAGGTGGTACCTGTTCATGCTCGGGCTGAAGAGGTTGCCGGCGGAGATGGAGCTGAACGACATCAGGACAAGGCAGAGTCGGAAAACTCTGTCGACCATGTTCCGATCCGGCGATGGCGAAGAGGTCGAGAGAGGTAGGAGGAGTGCGAGTGGCCATGCGATTAGAGCGGTGAAGAAGACGATGGGTTGCATACCACACGTTTGATGAAAGTTCTCCGGGAAAAGAAACGCTAGGTGGAATTCCGTGGCCATCCAGAAAGAGACCGTTTCAACCACAGACTGAACGTCACTGTTCCGTGATGTGCAGTTGCTTTGCTTTGCTCCTATAGGAAGAACCGAGACGATGATATCTCAAGATCCATGAAATTTCTCCGAGATTGATCATGGTGTTGGGATGATTCCATCTTTCGTGCCTTCTTTAGGCTGCAAAATGTGAAAACGGTCCTTGATATGTGCGTCTTTTGTCGTATTAATAGTTTACGAACTGTCATGCAGATTAACGTTTTACCGTGTTCAACTCATGGACCTCATCTGTCGTATGTGAAAATATAGCGAGTTTTGGCACCTAAAATCGGCTATTCCAACTCGATCCTATATTCCTATTAATGCTATTTTGATCCTTGAAAGGAGGTCTATACAATGTAGACGTGACGATGGATTTGTTGACTTATTAGGTTCGTCGGAGACAAATGGACCTCGACCAGTAACTTTTGCTCGCAAAGTTGAGAACGCAGAAAATGACACAAATGAAATGACTCAATCAAATGACTTTTGACTCAGAATAAAGACTCACTGATAATAATAAGATCAATTGAGGGAGAGGTGGTTTTCTTTGTTCGGTCAAAATATTCCTTTACACTTCATTGACCAACACTTTTGACATAAAGTTAAAGGACATCATAATATAAAATATCTTATAAGCGTCCCCGCCGGTGGAGGGGGGTTCGAGCGACCAATTCGATGAGAAGGCCTATTTTCGATGGACCTTCGTTACCTAATTTGCCAATTGATTAGTTACACGTGGACAATTGGCTTGTGGAATATACTTTAGGAGAGGAATGAACAATGAATATAAATAATAGAATAGGTAAGTTTTGCCCTTATTCAATTTGTGCTTTGTTTCATTTTCATTTCCTGTCTTATAGCGCTAGGTGAGTTTATTTCCACCCTCAATATGGCTAAAAGCACCTATTTCTTGTGTTGTGACCAAAATACCCCTTCTCTCTCTCTCTCATAATCTTTTCCATTCACTCTTTTTTTGCCATCTTAAAATCTCCATGACAAGAACTTAGCATTCACATTTTTTTTTTTTTATTTATCCCAAAAGGTCATACTGCAATTTTAAAAAAGTTATTTATCCCAAAAAGTCATACTGCAATTTTAAAAGAAGATAACCTTTTCTCACATTCTGTCATTTTCCAATCAGAGCCTACACTAGACATATGAATATAGAGATCAAAGACTTTCCAAAAACATCGCCATTCAACTTGAATCTCATTTTGAACTGGATGAAACCTGACAAGAACAATCTACAACAATGCCATTGATCATTTCTATTTCTAATTTCTTTTTCCTCCTCTCTTGTCGTTGCCTTTATCGCATCATCATTGTCATTTTACACGATGACCTCCTCCACCTACCACCACTATGAGCAAGCTCGTTTCTACTCATGCCAATATCTTTACCTACCTTTGTATTTCCTCGTCTAATTCTCCTTGATGCTGCGCGTCGAGCTCAAGACAATCGAGCTCTGCACCATTAACGACTTGTCAATGACAAAAAGGCGACATTTGGTGGAGGAAGAAGAGAAATGAAGAGCCAAATGAAGGGAGACGACCAAGCGAACAAGAGAGAGAGAGAGAGAGAGAGAGAGGGGTGGGGGTTGTAGGGGTGTGCAATCGAACCGGGTATACCCGAGAACCAGATTGGCCTACCTAGGAACCAGATCGGCCCACCCGAAAAATAAGGCCGGGAACCGGTTCCCATTGAAATCGGTCCGGGAACCGATTCGCAAAATTTGAAACCGGTTTGAATCAGTCTGAGATTCGGCTCTAAGTGATTATCCATTCGGGAACTGATTTCCAAACCAGTTTGGGAAACCCAAAGTCCAAAACCCTATTTTTTCTCCTAATTTCTATGTTAGGCAATTCCTCTTCTCGTTCTTGACATCTCTTGATTTGGCTTTGCATCTCGTAGCAATGTTTTCCTGGTGGGTTTGTCGTTAGAGACGGGTATCTGTGAGCGGAAAGTGTAAAGTTGAATTTTTTGTTTTTTGGGATCTTCCTCGCCAGAACAACGCTTTTGATTTACTGTGCCCGCTTTTTGGTTATGTGGGTGTTCATTTTTTGTCAATGTAGTTTTTTTGTGGTCGTTCGAGTGGGGCACGTGATACAAAAATGGGAGGCGTTGGCCGTTGCTTTCGAATGGAAGTGTGTTCGTAGAGGGATATTAATTGTGATGCTGGAGGGTTGGATGGTTCTGCTAATCGTGGCGTTCTTCTTCTAGGTTCATTGCTGAAAATGACCGAGCCATCCAATGTGATTCATGTCTGCAACGTTGGGCATGAAATCTTGGAGGTACATGTTCTCTTGCTGCTTTACTCCCAAGTAAATTCTTTTGGGTGCAGAAATAGGGACATTCTTGTGTATTAATGTAAAATTCAAAGCTATATAAGATATTGGACGATTGCAAAAACAGGATTGACCCTAAAACTGGATCGAAAAAACATGATGATTTCAAAATAGGGTCCAATGCAAATAATGTTGGGTATATGATCTGAAAAAAGGAAACTGGATTTAATGAGATCGGGTACAGGGTCTAAGTTTGGAACCTACTCATCCCAGACCCAATCACCCTTAGGGGGTTTTGGAGTGATAGATTGATGCCGGAGGTGGGTGATGGCGCCAATGGGGCGAGGCGGTGGCAATGGGCTGGCAAATCTAGGGGCATGAGGCGGAGGGACTTGAAAGAGTGTCATGTTGGAGGCAAAAGAGAGAAGGAATTGGATGCGTTTGTTCACTAACAATGAAAAGGGGCGTTTTCGCCAAATTAGGGGTGGAAATAGTCCCACTTTATATCGTTTAGTAAATTTGTTTTAGTAAAGATTTTATATCAGTTGCATCCCTCTTCTTCTTTTTCTTTTTTGAGTTCTCAAATTCTGAAAAGAAAAGGAAAAGCAAGATTGCTTGACCAGAAAGCCCGCCTGCCTACAAAATGCTCGACACGGGCAAATTGCTTGCCAAACAAGTGCGTAATTTTCATGGAAAAAGCTAATTAAGGATTAATAACTTCATTTAGTGGAAGATAACATGGCAAAAGCTGTTCCTAGATTTAGGAAAACCTGCTCCCTACATCCTGTCCAAAACAGTTCGACTGACCTAAGAAATTACTCACCCTCCATCTAGACAAATTTATGTTCAAAGAACTCCTCCTCGCATAGCCTAATGATCGATCCTCCTATGCTAATCGAATTGTGTAGTGAGTAGTCCACGTTAATGACCTCTAAATCGATCTAAGAACAATAAAGAAACGCAATTCCATCCTACTAACTAACCCTTGGAACTAATGTAATTCAGTTGAGGAATTCAGAGATGAACTTAGGATTAGGTGACCACCGGCCGTGGTGGCTCCGTTGGCAAGTCTTCTTCATCATGGAGAGACCCACTGACTTCTTTTCGGAGGGCGAGAGTTCGACTCGTCGCGGAGACACTTGGCGTCTTACCCGTTTCACGGGGGTGGTGGGTCCTCCCATGGGGCCCCAGGGTTTACTTCAGCCGCCCGCGATGTACGGGACTTCCTGAATCATAAAAAAAAAAAAAAAATTAGGATTAGGTGAGTCTAAACTGATTAGACAAGGCTCAAGAAGTACCATAGCTGCTTGATTTCTTAAAGCTTTTGCGACAGGCCTGCTTTTTCTGTTCGGTCAATGCACGAGGTCATTAGTCTACGGCTTTGAATCCTCGATTCCATCACATCTTCTTAGCTTCTTCCATTGGAACCCACTTAGACATCAAAAGGGTAAGGACGCAAATAATTTTTGAACTTTATTTCAATATGCAATATAATTTATAAATTTTATTTTTTTATGCGGTCCCAAAATTTTAGCTAAATGTTTAAACTATGTCCTAAATCTTTAGTGCATGTTTAATTTGGAGCATGAACTATATGAAAATATTATGTGGAATTCTTTTATTAATTTAAGATCATGGATAACATCGTTTGGAGATCACATTATATATTGAGTTAAAGTATAAGAAATATTTGTGTCATTTTCTAAAAGTGAAATGCAGCTTATGTCATTGACTACCCTTTGTCCTGATTTCATTGATTAGTATGAGAACCAGAAGCGGGCTAGCAGCAACGCCGTGGGACCTTAACTAGCTTTTCATCTGTCTTGAAAAATGACTCACTTAATTTCAATCTTGTTGACCCTCTGGAATATCTACTTTTACTTTCGTAGGAACCGGTCGGGTTCTGCCAAGTTTTGGGATGACACCATCGATGGCTATCGCAAGGGCTTTTCCATTTGGCTCGATTCATGATCCCGTCGGAGAAGCGCAGGACTCGGGCAAAAGGACCCGAGTCCAAGCGATCTGATCGTTACTTGTGAACCTTGGGAAAGGATCGAATCGTGAGAGTTTCTCATGTGGTCATCCTGCTTTCCCTATTGCAATTACGACGCCCTCCTGAGAAGTGTTGGTTTCTTTGTTAGATTCGTCATTACGTCCACCTTTACTAGAATTAAGAAATTTCAAATTAATGCGAAGCCAAGTAAGCTTCAAATGCGACTATTCCAAGAACCATTCCATCAATGATGCACTCCTCCAATCCCCTAGGGATGAAAGTTTTGCTGTGGGTAAACGGATCAAAAGATCAATGGTCGTCCAAACCTGTCCTTTCAACCCTTCTTTTCTAATCGTAGGCGATGCGTCGGTCCACCAAGAAAAGTTGGCAACTTGATGAACTCTGTCGGAGGTCACGTCTTTTTGTCGTGCTCCATTTGCATATCGCCCGAGATAATAATTTGCCACGAAAAATATGTCACGACGATAATATTTTATGTTTATTTTTTCTTTTGATGAAAATGAACCAAGGTAATATAAAGTGAATCTTAGATAATATAGGGTTTGCAATTTTAAACACAATACGCACTACATCGCAAAGAAAGTGATCTAACTTATGACAACTTGTCTCGACCATGCAAATAATCGAAAGTCGAAAATCCAGATCAATGCCCCGCAACTCCTAGGCTTGACATGGCCAGTCCGATCTTTAGGCGTGTTTTATAAATCTATTTCTGATCAGGCCAAATTTTGAGTTTGACATGGCCTCACTCCGAAGTGTTTAATGAATTTAGTTATTTTTAATATTTGTAATAAAAATACATAAAAATGTTTGTTATATTTCATTCTAGAGTGGTGCTGTCTACTTCGTAAAGATATATACATGGTGCCATTGCATATGGGCCTAAACTATCTACTTCATTACAGAATATACGATGCCTTGAGATACTAGCATAAACTATCTATCTCATGAAAAAATATATAGCTTATTTATACGAGTTTAAATTTTCTTTATCAAAATTCCTTGACACGAATTTAAAAAAGGCCTAATGTTCAAAACTCCTTGACAACCATGTAAATGATCTACACCAAAATTCCTTGGTACAAATTTAAAAGACCTAAAGTCAAATTGCGGTACTCCTTGATACGAGTCTATTGTCTACTTTGAAATTCTTTGGCACGAACTTAGAAGGCAAACCAAATTTCCGAAACTCCGTGACGCTGGTGTAATCGATATGCAAGTTTGGAGGCAATTTCTTGATGCTCTTAATGCGAACTTTCTTCGAGTTCTAAAAACTCCTAACTTGCACGAGAAAGAATCAAGGTCTCTTTGTTCCTTTTTCGTGCGTTTTCAGATTTTAAATTGACGTGTTTCGAAATCAGTGAAAAATTAGAAAATGATAAGAATGTTTTAAAACCACATATTTTCCTAAAATAAATTATTTGGAAAATATTTTTGTAAAAATAATTGCTTTATTTCTTAGAATGATTGGTCAATGAACTATGCATTAAATTATCCAAGCATTTTTATAAAAAAATGAAAAATATTTCCGACTCACTCATTTTTACAAACTATACAAACAACCACTTTTAGAAAAATGTTATCCAAATTATCTATTTTTCTGGAATAAATGCACAAGTCTAAGACCCTACTTGACTTATTTGTTTTCAAGGCATACGTATTCAATCAATGGGCTTGTCTATTAATTTCTGATTCGATCTAATCACTAAAAGGGACTCTAAAAACAACTTGATTCAATAAATAACTTTGAAAGCATTGAACATCCCCAACTTCTCGGATCACATCACATCCGAGGTTTCAATTCCTAAGAAACGGTCTCTCCAAGGCATAAATGGTTGTGAGGTTCTTTTCCAACAATTCAAACCAGAAACCAATTGAATACGCATATTCTCATCGGCGCTTCTTCTTTTATTCTTGCTTTTCTTTCTTCTAGGATTGATGTAGCAATATGTTAGTGACATGTATTGGCATACCGTATAGGTAACTCTTTCACAATGGAATAACCCTAAAAGTGTAGATTACGTCAATTACATGAGAATCAAAAAGTAGAATCATTAAAAGCACCAAAATCTAAATTTTCTTTTTGACTTAGTGCGATCGCGTTGCTTTTTTTTTTTTTTTTTTTTGAACGTTTAGCACCCTTTTGGCCTATGCCTCGCCTGCTCTTCTAGAAAAGCAACCACAGACAAGAAGCATTACCATTCTCTTTTGAGTGCCGCCCAGCCGTCCTCATCACCCCTGCCATAAGCGCACAAAGTTCTCTGAATCCCTTTATAAAATCCATGGCGTCTATATATATGCTTCACTCGTCTTCTCCTCCTCTTCCTCAAGCAAAAACACCAGACACCAAAGTTCGTTCCTTTTGCTTTCGTCACCTCGCCAGCGGCCATGGTTTCTTCAGGAGAACTCCATGCCGAGCAGCTCGAAGTGAACGCTGATCCTCATGGCCCTTTCGAAGAAGAGGACGAAGAGAATGAGGAAGCGCTCTCGCTCTGTGATCTTCCCATCTACAGCAACTCGGCGGTTTGGGAACGTGAATTCATCGATGAGGGCAAGGGTCAGAGCTCAGCTGCGGACCAAGATTTCTTCGAGTTCTCGAGCGAGGACGTCTCTAATTCCTTCACTTACCCATCCGACAACAAGATCGTGTTCTGCGGCAAGATCATCCCGTACAGATTGCCGCCAGACCAAACTCAAAGGCCCCTGAACAAGAATCACGACCGGAACAAACCCAAGAAGAAAGGAGGCTCCTTCTTGTTCAGATGGAGATCTCTCTTCACCAACAAATCAAGAACCTCAAGAAACGGCCGTCCGCGGCCTGGGCAAATTTCGAGCTCCATGTCTCTGCCGCTGGAGCTCGACAAGTACAAGTGCGGATATGGGTGCATGCCGAACAGGTGCGCGGATGAGTACGATTTCGCGAAGGTGAAAATTCTGGCGCCTCCGTTGAAGTCGAGGTGGTACCTGTTCATGTTCGGGCTGAAGAGGTTGCCGGCGGAGATGGAGCTGAACGACATCAGGACAAGGCAGAGTCGGAAAACTCTGTCGACCATGTTCCGATCCGGCGATGGCGAAGAGGTCGAGAGAGGTAGGAGGAGTGCGAGTGGCCATGCGATTAGAGCGGTGAAAAAGACGATGGGTTGCATACCACACGTTTGATGAAAGTTCTCCGGGAAAAGAAACGCTAGGTGGAAGGCCGTGGCCATCCAGAAAGAGACCGTTTCAACCACAGACTGAACGTCACTGTTCCGTGATGTGCAGTTGCTTTGCACATATAGGAAGAACCGAGACGATGATATCTCAAGATTCATGAAATTCTCCGGGATTGATCATGGTGTTGGGATGATTCCGACTTTTGTGCTATCTTTAGGCTGCAAAATGGAAAAACGGTCCTTGATATGTGCGTCTTTTGCCGTATTAATAGTTTACGAGTTGTCGTGCAGATTCGTATGTTTTACTGTGTTCAACTCATGGACCTCATCTGTTGTATGTAGGAACGTAGCGAGTTTCTGTATTGGCACCTAAAATCGGCGATTTCAAATAGATCCTATATTCCTACTTACAAAAAAAAAAAAAAAAGATCCTATATTCCTACTTGATGCCATGTTCATCCTTGAAAGGAGGTCTATACGATGTAGACATGATGATGTATTTGTTGACTTATTAGGTTCATTGGAGACAAATAGACCACGAACAGTTTTTTTTTTTGCTTGTAAAGTCGAAAACTCAGAAAATGACACAAATGAAATAGCACTATCAAATCACAATTTGATTCAACAGTAAAGACTCGCAGAAAATAATAAGATCAATTAAGGGAGAGGTTGCTTTCTTTATTTGGTCGAAATATTCTTTCACATTTCATTGACCTGCACTTTTGACATAAAGTTATGGACTTCGTAACATAAACTCTGCTATAAGCACTAGGAGGGTTTTAAGCCCTCAATAAGATGATAGGGTTTACTTTTGATGGATCTTGGCTACACAATCTGCCAATTGATTAGCTTCATGTGGACAAAGGGCGAGAGGAATGAACATTAAGAGAGGAATGAACGATGAAAAATAGAATAGGTGAGTTTTGCTCTTATCCAATTGTGGTTTGTTTCCTTTTCGTTTCCACAATCTTATAGCACCAGGCGAGTTTTTTTCCATCCTCGATATAGCTAAAGGCAACTATCTTATTGTGCCGTGACCAAAATACCCCTAAATCTTTTCTCTCTCACACACTTTTACTCTCTTCCGTTGTCTCTTTTTTCGCCGTCCTAAAATCTCCATGACACTTTTCTTTTCTCTTTTTCGTCTTTTGCTCCACCCTCTGTCAACTTTTAGAGCCGAAAGAACTTAGCATTCACATTTCAAGGTCATACCACAATTTTAAAAGAGGATAACTTTTACTCACATTCTATCATATTTTCCTTTGTGATCAAGCGGAGCCTGCGCTGGATGGATGAACATAGGGATTAAAGACTTTCCAAAAACACCACTATTCGACTTGAATCTCACTCTAAACTGAACGAGATCTGAAAAGAACAATCTAATGTCTTTCTCCTCATCTTCTGTTGTTGCCTTCGTCGCACGTCCCACATGTCGCAATTGTTATGCACAACGACCTCCTCCACCTCCCACCGCTATAAGTAAGCTCATTTCTACTCGAGTTAATATCGTTACATACCTATTTATTTCCTCATCTACTCTGTTCTTTTTTTGGGTCAAAAGCTATTCTCTTTGACTCCCTTTGTTATGTCCCTCATTCTCCTTGATGCGTGAGCGTCGAGCTCAAGACGGTCGAGCTATGGTTAAGCTCTGCACCATTAACGACTTGTCAATGATAAAAGGGTGACATTTGGTGGTGGAAGAAAAGAAATGGAGAGACGGATGAAGGGAGATGACCTAGCGAACAATAGAGGGGGAGAAAAGAGGGTTGTGAAGTGATAGATTGGTGGTGGAGGTGAATGGTGGCACCAATAACGCCAGGCGGTGGCAATGCGTGGTAGATTTAGGGGCATGAGGCGGAGGGACTTGAAAAAGTAACACATAAGTGCAAAAGTTGTGCCATGCTGAAGGCAGAAAAGAGTAGGAATTGGAGGCCTACATTCACTAATAATGAAAAGTGGCGTTTTAGCCATATTAGGAGTGGAAATAATCTCACGTTACACATTTGGTAAATTTCTTTTAATGAGATCTTATAACAGTAGCATCACTATTTTTTTCCACCTTTTGAATTCTCAAATTCCAAAAAAGGAGCAAGATTGCTTCACCAGAAAGCACGCCTGCCTACAAAATGCTTGACTCTGGCAAATTGCTTGCCTGACAAGTTATTAAGGATTAATAACTTCACTTAATGGAAGATACCGCGGCACCAGCTATTCCTATATTTAGGAAAATCTGCTCCCTACATTCTGTCCAAAACGGTTCGACTTACCTAATAAATTACTCATTCTCCATCTAGACAAATTCATGTACAATAACTCCTCTTCACATAGCCTGATGATCAATCGTGCTACTCGAATCGCATAGTGATAGATCCATTTTAATAGCCTCTAAATCGATCTAAGAACAATAAAGAAACGCGATTTCATCCTACTAAATAATCTTTAAACTAATGTAATTCAGTAGAGGAATTCAGAGATGAACTGAGGATTAGGTGAGTCTGAACTGGTTAGACAGAGCTCTAGAAGTACCCTAAGCTGCTTGATTTCTTAAAGCTTTTGTGACGGGGCCTCCTTTTGTTTGGTCAATGCACGAGGTCAGTAGTCTTTGGCTTTGAATCCTCGATTCCACCGCATCTAGATATATTTTCTCAGCTTCTTTAATTGGGACCCACTCCAAAAGCGAAAAGGTTAAAGAGACAAATACTTCTTTAACTATGGCCTAATATGCAATATGGTCATTGAATTTTTAATTTGTTACATGTGATCCTTGAACTTTAATTAAATATTCAATGTGGTCTATAAATTTTTAATTTGTTCAATGTGATGAACTTTTGATGTATGTTCAATATAGTTCATGAACTATATTTATAATTAGGGACAATATTAAACATTTTTATATAGTTCATGACTAATTTGAATATATAGCAAAAGCTTAGGGATTATATTGAATAAATTACAAATTTAAGAACCACATTGCATCTTAGGTTAAAGATCAAGAATTATTTGTGTCATTTTCCCCAAAAAAAAAAAAAAAACACAGCTTATGTCATTGACTAGGCCTTGTCCTGATTTCGTCGACTAGTATGAGAACGAAAAGCGGGTTGGCAACATCGTGGGACCTTAACCAGCTTTTCATCTATCTTGAAAAATGACTCACTTAATTTCAACCTCGTTGACCCTCTCGAATAACTACTTTTACTTTAGTAGGAACCAATTGGGTTCTGCCAATTTTTTTGGATGACACGATTGGTGGCGATCGCAAATTTTTTTCCATTTGGCTCAATTCATGATCTTGCATCGCGCCAGATCAGTTGAGAACTTTTCACGAGATCCGTCGTAGAAGCGCAGGACTAGGCTGAAAAGATCCTGGTCCAAGCGATTCGATCGTTACCTGATTCTTTTAAATGTTTGAGAAAAATCAAGTATGGTCGGAGCAAAAATTTCCGAAGGCCTTATTCTTTCGTGTTCTGTTTGTCCTACAATTTTTCAAGTACTGAATTTTCTCTCAGTTTACTCGTGAACGTAGGGAAAGGATCGAATTGCGCAAGTTTCTCATGTCATCATCCTTCTCTCTCTACTGCGATTACAACGCCCGCTTGAGGAGTGTTGGTTTCTTTCTTTGATTCGTCGTTATGTCCACGTTTACTAGAATAAAGAAACTTCAAACGTTTACTAGAATAAAGAAACTTCAAAGTAATGCCAAGTTTCCAAATGCAACTATTCTAAAAACCATTCCATCAACGACACACTGCTCCAGTCGCTTCTGAATGAAAGTTTTTCTGTGGGTAGACGGATCAAAGAGATCAATGTTCATCCATAACTGTCCTTTCAACCCTTTTTTTTCTCATGGTAGACCTCAGGGTGGTCCATCAAGAAAAGTTAACCATTTTGTCGTTGGGAATATTTCCTATTTATAAATAATTTCCGATTCTATTCCTTGGACGAGCTCTTGAGCATTCAAACACATTTTGTAATTGCAAAAATTTATATTTCTCAAATAGAAAAAGAACATGAATGCATTTGGTACAATCCTTAAATTTTTTTGCGACTAAGAAGTTCTTTTAAGTTTTTAATAATTTTATGAGATTTTTCTTTCTTTCTTTCTTTCTTTTCCTTATCTTTGGCTTCATGTTTTAGTCGGTGATCACACTAGCCTTGAGGGTGCCTCATTGGATCTTGATGAGGTTGAGCCTCACCACATCTGGGTGAGGTTGAGCACCCCCCAACCAAGGCAAGGCTGACCTTGTCCAGCCACAACAAGGTTGCCGGACCTTGTATCTAGCCGGTCGCCGGTCATTTCTGAGCTCAACGAACAACTAAAGGAGGAAAAAGAATAAAAAGAATAGAAAAAAAATGGTTTGATTCTAGAGTTGTTTTAAAAAATAAAGTAGAAACTTTTTTCTACTTCTTGATTTTATTCTAAATCTATTTCTGGGAAAAAAATTGGTTCCTAAGAGTAAAGAAATTATATGACATTAACAAATGGTTTTCTGCTCTCTTTTTTTGTTCCAGGGAACAAAAGAACAAAAATAGCTAAGAATTAGTTAGTTATCAAATAGGTTCTTGACTAACTCTATTGGAAACCACTTCCTTTTTGTCACCTAAACTTGGGGATTTTAAATTGATCACATTTTCTTACTTGATGCTATTTTGATCCTTGAAAGGAGGTCTATACAATGTAGACTTGACGATGGATTTGTTGACTTATTAGGTCCATCGGAGACAAATGAACCACGAACAGAAATTTTTGCTTGCAAAGTTGAAAAGGCAGAAAATGACACAGATGAAATGGCTCAATCACATGACGTTCTGGCTCAACCGTAAAGACTTATAGATAATAATAAGATCAATTAAGGGAGAAGTGGTTTTCTTTATTCGGTTGAAATATTCCTTCACATTTTATTGATCAACAATTTTGACAAAGTTAATGGACTTCATAACATAAAATATCCTACAAGTGCCGGGGGGTTTAAGCAACCGATTAGATGAGAGGACCTATTTTTGATGGGCCTTGACTACCCAATTTGCCAGTCGATTAGTTTAACGTGGATGATGGGCTAGTTGAATAAACAATAGGAGAGGAATGAATAATGAATAATTTTTTTTTTTTTGGTCGTGAAATAATGAATAATTGAATAGGTAAGTTTTGCTCTAACTTTTGCTTTGTTTCCTTTTCATTTCCACTGTTTGATATCATTGGGCGAGTTTATTTCCAGCCTTAATATAGCTAAAAACACCTATTTTATTGTGTTGTGACCAAAATACTCATAAATTCACTCTCTCTCATTTCTCTCATACACTTGGTACTCTTTTACACTGTCTGTTCTCAAAATCTCTATGACTGTTTTCTTCTCTTTTTAATCTTTTGCTCTACCGTCTGTCAACTTGCATAGCCGAAACAACTTCAGCATTCACATTTTTCTATTGATTTAAGAAGGTCATACTGTCATTTAAAAGAAAATAACTTACTCACTTTTTGTCATATATTCCTTTATGATCAAGCAGAGCTTACATCCGATAGATGAACGTTGCTATAGTACCTGAATCTCACTTTGAATCGAATAGGATTTGAAAGAACAATATAATGTAAGACTAAATCAATAAAACCTAACGATCTTGATTTATCATTCATGGATAAATTTGTACAAAATTCGGGATCGATCTGTAAAAACGTAAAGATCGACATACCTCCAGCCATTGATGAAAATCTGTAAATGTGGAAAACCCTAAAACCTTGGACGAATACACAAAGCATGATTGATTTACGAATATGGAAACACCCTATTTATACGTCCTGTTCTATTAGCCAATACTCCTCAAAGGTGATTGTATGTTATTTGTATTTATTGGGTTTAGACTAGATGACCTGGCATTTTATTCCGATTATTACGTTACTGATGTCTTCTATCAAGATCATTATGATAACATATTAATGGAAAAATATTACGTAATAAATACATATAATAAATTGGCCAATATATCGAAATTAATTGGGAAATACAATATTGCGATCACATTTGAAATAATAATAAAATATCATAATATTCTCCCACTTGATCCCAACATTCCATCAAATGAAATATTAACCCAAATCCACATAAACTTCATGCTGAAATAAAATACATGATTCACGGCGATGAGTCCCCTTATAGCAAGTATTATATTATGTATATTACAATGCATTTTACCGGCCCATATGTGACAAAATAACATAATGAATAAACCTTATGTTTACTCTAGGTTAAATGTAATTATTTTTCTCAAAATAAGTAAATGTATACAGCTGCATTGAGAAAAACATTACAAATGAATAAAAGTCTCACAAATTATTCCATATAAAGAAACTTTTTACATAATTGGATCAATGCCCATTTTGAATACATAATCCTTATAACTCATTGGCGGCATGCCTTTAGTTAAAGAATCAGCTATTATCAATCAAGTTCTTATGTATTCTATGACCACTTTCTTTTCTTTAACACGTTCTTTGATGGCTAAATACTTGATATCAAACTACAGCTGAATTACCTTACCAGAAAAAAAAAAAAAAAAACTACAGCCGAATTGTCGCAATAAATTCTCAATAGCCTAGAATTGAAATCCACAACTTTAAGTCTCGATATAAAACTTTTCAACCAGACATCATGTGAGGTGGCCTCAAAACAAGAAACGAACTCTGCCTCCATAGTGGAAGTGGCAACCAAGATTTGTTTCACACTCCTTCATAATGGAAGTGGCAACCAAGGTTTGTTCCTTTTTAATGCTGGCTTGGAGAGGTAGAGGTATCTTACTTTTTCCCTTTTGCTTGCATTGCCCTTTATATTTATCCTATATTGCCATATGAGGACTTTCTCATTTCTCCATCAGTAACCACCCTTCCACTTGAATACACATGGTCATGAGTTTATTGATTGACCATCTAGTGTTATGTGTGGTGGAAGAGATCTTGAAAGAGGCATACAATTGTGGGACAATGTTCAAGATATAGTACGCAAGAAAGGATTCTGATATCCCAACCTCAAGATTCTTCAACTAAGTTGCAATATCCCTCATCTTCATGATGTGCTCCCACACACCTCTTATACTAGTAAGCTTCAACGATGAGAATTTCATAATTAGGGTCATGGCCTGTGCCTTCTCTGAAGACTCAAATTGCACATCAATAGCCTCTAGTAATTCCTTGGCGTTGACTGAACCACGAATACTAGTAGAAAGTTTCATCTTTACGTACACTACATTGAGGCAATTGGACCGCTTCCATTTTACATAAAGAGTATACTTAGTTTGAGTGCCATCGTCAATAGGTTTAGGTGGTTCATCTGACCGTAGAGTATAATCAAGATCCATACACCCCAATTGAAGAAGAATAACTTCCCTCCATTCTTTATAGTTATTTCCATTAAGTTCTAGAAAAATTATACCATAACTAATCGTAGGTGGTAGGATTGCATCATAATCAAAGGAAAACTTATGAATTAATATATTTGAGACAGATAAACTTAAATAATATTTTACCAATGTAGAACTTGTTATAAATATTTGAATCAGATAATATCAAAAACTATCTGTAGGCTAAGTTTCTATTTTAAATAGGTTCATAATTACTTCATGAAGAAACTATCAAATTATATTCCCTTCTTTAATCCATGTGGTAAATAAAGAAACATAAAATAATATTTCATCATAATTAATCACATTAACAAATTGAAAATTCCTATGGGATAAAATTGATAATATTAATGTAACTAATCACAATCAATGTCCTTTTGACTATATGTGATCAATAGACTCTTAATGTATATAAAGTAATATAATCAAAGATGTTGTGGTTAATCTTCAATTAATTAAATATATATGGATCACTAGACATTTAAATTACTTGAAAATATTCAAAAAAATTGCATGTAAGGGCAAAACAGTAAAATCACCTATAAAATGTGTTAAAACTGTAAGGACAAAATTGAAATTTCACTTGTAAAGGGTAAAATAGGAATTTTACACCCAAAAGGGCAAAACCGTAAATTTTCAAACCCAACTGGGGCAAAATCAAAATTTCATGCGGCCAAGGCAAAACCGTAATCTTCTTTTATGCGGAGGGGCTAAATTGTAATTTAGGTGGCAATGGTAGAATTGGAATTTTGCAATATGCAAAGGGACAAAAGCGACAAACCACCGCACATGCGCCAATTTGTGACGCTTGGGCTCGTGCAACATATACACCGGCTCCATGCGCTCGAGCGTGTGTTAGGTGTGTGCGTTGCAAGCGTCGAGGCCTTCTCTTTGGGTTTTTCCTTCTTCCGTCGTTGCTTTGCCATCCAACCATTGTTTCGCCACTGGGTCTTCTTCCATAGTCCATGTCTGATCAAGTTGATCAATGGGTCTTGAAGACAATGTTGAGACGAATGCATAGTTTCAAGATTTGGCAAAAGTGACCAACAAATTGACGGGAATTAAGTCTAAAAAGATTTGCCCTAAAACCGTAACCACTGAAAGTTTCGCTGCTCGATTAACCTCCGATGATTAGTAACATGCCAAATAATTTTAGAGGTTTTTCATCCTATAGGCGGTGTGACCATGTAGATCCATTATCGCATGGTGGGTTACCCGAATTTGATTGGAATTTAAAATTCATTTTCAAACCACCAAAGATCTAAATTTTACCCATACATAATTCAGTGAAAACATACAAAACTTCTAAAATTTTCACCAAGGCAGAAATTATAAATAAGCTCCGATACCAACTGTAAGACTAAATCTAAATAAAACTTGGGAATCCCAATTTATCATTCATGGATAAATTTGTACAAAATTAGGGATCGATTTGCGGAAACATAAAGATTAACATACCTCCAATCATTGATGAAAATCTGCAAATGTGAAAAACCCAAAACTTTGGATAGATTCACAAAACATGATCAATCTGCAAATATGGAAATACCATATATGTACGTCTTGTTCTACTAGCCAATACCCTTCAAATGTGATGGTGTATTTTCTGTAGTGATCAGGTTTGGACTAGATGACCTGACGCTTCATTCCATTTCTTACATTATTGACGTCTTCTATCAAGTTCCTTATGATAACATATTAATGGACGAATATCACGTAATAACCGTGGACAATAAATTGGATAGTAAATCAGAATTAATTATGAAATACAATACTGGGATCACATTAGAAATAATAATAAAATATTATAACATATGAAACAATGCCAATGATCATTTCTATTTGTAATGTCTTTCTCCTCTTCTCTTACCGTTGCCTTCGTCACATCATCACCGTTGTTATACACGACCTCCTGCACCCTCCATCGCTAAGCGCAAGCTCAATTCTACCCTGGTTAATATATTTACCTACCTATTTATTTCCTTGTCTACTCTCTCTCTCTCTCTCTCTCTCTCTAACTCCCTTTGCTTTGTTCCTGATTCTCCTTGATGCGCGAGCGTCGAGCTCTAGTCAAGCTTTGCACCATTAACGACTTAGCAACAAGAAGGTGACATTTGGTGGCGGAAGAAGAGGAATGGCGAGACGGATGAAGGGAGATGACCAAGCGAATAATAGAGGGAGAGAGAGAGGGTTGTGAACCGATAGATTGGTGGCAGAGGTGGGTGGTGGTAGGGGTGTTAATGGTTCGATTCGGTTCAGTTTTTTTGGTTTTTGGTTTTAACTTTTAGTTTTCGATTTTTGCATTTATTTTTTTTTTGTTTTTTTTTGTGTATATATTTTTCGTTTCCAAAAAATAAGTTCTTATGGGTTTATTGATTCGATTCAGTTCGGTTAACTGATAAAAACTGAACTAATAAAAAAAATTTCGATTTTTAATGAGAATCAAACTGAATGAAAACCGAACCAAAAAAACTGAATTTTTCGATTCGGTTCGGTTCGGTTCAGTTTTTGACACCCCTAGGTGGTGGTGGGCCGAGGCGGTGGCAATAGGGTAGCAGATTTGGGCGCATGAGGCGGAGGAACCGGAAAAGTGCCATGCGAGTGCGAGGGTCGAAGCATGTTTGAGACAAAAGAGAGAAGGGATTGGAGGCCTTTGTTCACTAACAATGAAAAGGGGTGCTTTAGCCATGTTGGGGGCGGAAATAGTCCCACTTTACGTCATTTAGTAAATTCTTTTCAGTGAGAACTTATAACAGTAGCATCACTCTTTTTTCCTTTTTGAGTTCTCAAATTCTGAAAAGAGATTAAAGAGAAAGATTGCTTGACTAGAAAGCTAATTAGGGATTAGTAACTCCATTTAATGAAAGATACCATTGGCAACAACCGTTCCAAGATTTAGGAAATTCTGCTCCCTACATCCTGTCCAAAACGGTTTGACTGACCTTGGAAATTACTCACCGTCCATCTAGACAAATTTATGTACGGGAACCCCTCCTCGCATAACCTAATGATCAACCATTCCATGCTAATCGAATCATGTAGTGATAAATCCACTTTAATGACCTCTAAATCGATCTAAGAACAATGAAGAAATGCGATTTGGTCCTAATAGCTAATTCTTAAAGTAATGTAATTCAGTGGAGGGATTTAGAGATTAATGGATTAGGTGAGTTTGAAACTGATTAGTCAGAGCTCTAGAAGTACCATAAGCTGCTTGTTTTCTCAAAGCTCTTCGTGACGTGGCCTTCTTAGTCAGCACACGAGGTATATGGCTTTGATACCTCGATTCCACCACATCCAGATACATTTTCTTAGCTTCTATTGTCCGGTTAGCACACAAGGTCATTAGTCTATGGCTTTGAATCCTCCATTCTACTGACCCAAAAAAAAAAAAAAAAATTCCCCGATTCCACCACATCTAGATATATTCTCTCGGCTTCTACCATTGGGACCCACTCTGAAAGCGAAAGAAATAATGAGACAAATAATCATTTAACTTTAGTCCAATTTGTAATGTGGTATTTGAACTTTTAATTTGTTTTATGTGATTTATGAATTTAACCAAATATTTAATATGAATTATAAACTTTTAGTTTATTTAATGTGATTCTTGAATTATTATTTTGACACATATTCAATATGGTCCATAAACTATATCAACATGTTCGATATAATTCTTTCATTAATTTAAGATCAATTTTTTTTTTGGTCAGTAATTTAAGATCAATGACAATATCGAATTTCTCTATCAAGTTCAATGATTAAATTGAATGCACATAAAAGTTCATAGACTACATTAAATAAATTAAAAGTTTAAGGATCACATTATACATTGAGTTAAAGTTGAATGACCATTTGTGTCATTTCCAAAAACAAAGCACGGCTTATGTCATTAACTAAGTCTTTTCCTAATTTCGTTGATTAGTATGAGAACCAGAAGCAGGCCGGCAACACCGTGGGACCTTAACCAGCTTTTCCTCTGTGTTGAAAAATGACTCACTTAATTTTAACCTCGTTGAGCCTCTGGAATATCTAGTTTTACTTTCGTAGGAACCAATCAAGTTTTGCCAAGTTTTAGGATGACGCGATTGATGGCTATCGCAAAGGTTTTTCCATTTGGCTCGATTCATGATCCCGTCGTAGAAGCGTAGGACTCGGGCAAAAAGACTTGAGCCCAAGCAATCCAATCGTTACCTATTTTTTTAAATGTCTGAGAAATATCAAGTATGTTCAGAGCAAAAATCTTCAAATATCTTATTCTTTTGAGTACCAAATTTTCTCTCAATTTACTTGAGAACGTAGGGAAAAGATCGAATTGTGCGAGTTTCTAACGTAGTCATCCCGCTTTCTCTACTGTGATTACGACGCCCACTTGAGAAGTGAGGATTTCTTTCATTGATTCGTCATTATGTCCACCTTTACTAGAATGAAGAAATTCCAAAGTAATGCCAAGTTTCCAAATGCGACTATTCTAAAAACCATTCCATTGACGACACACTCGTCCAATTCCTTCTGGATGAAATTTTTCCCGTGGGTAGACGAATCAAAAAGATCAATGTTCATCCAAACCTATCCTTTCAACCCTTCTGTTATAATGGTAGTCCTAGGGCTGGTCCATCAAGAAAAGTTTGGCAACTTGATGAACTCTATCGGAAACCACTTACTTTTTCCACTTACTTTTTGTCGTGCTCCAATGCTTATCAACTGAAAAGAATAGTTTGCCACGAAAAAAATCTCATGACGATGATATTTTATGTTCATTTATGATGAAAATGAACCAAGGTAATACGAAGTGAAGATGCTAGAGTTTTCTAAACACTATATACTACATTGCAAATGAACTGAGCTAACTTGCGATAACTTGTCTCGATCATGCATATAATTGAAAGTCGAAAATCCAAACCGGTGCCTGCGACTGTTGGGCCCAACATGGCTAGTCCGATCTTGAGGCATTTTTTATAATTCTATTTATGATTAGGCCAAAATTTGAGCTTGACATGACCTTGCTCCAAAGTGTTTAATGATTTTACTTATTTTTAATATTTGTAATAAAAAAAAGTATAAAATGTTTGTTATATTTCATTCTAAAGTGGAAAATATCTAATTTTTTAATTTTGAGTTTACTAATTATTAAGCCATTGAATTAATTAGAAAATTTGCGGCGCTGTCTACTTCGTAGAGGTATATATTATGCCATTGCGTGTGAGCCTAAACTATCTACTTCATTAAAAGGCAAACCAAATTTCTAAAACCCCATGACGCGAGTATAAACGATGTGCAAATTTTGAGGCAATTTAAATGATATGCAAATTTGAAGGCAATTTGACGGTGCTCTTAATACGAACTTTCTCCGTGTTCTAATAATTCACTCGCATGAGTAGAAAAAGCAAACGATTCGAAATAAAATCAAGCCCCAAAACTCACGAGTAGCATGAGTCTAAAAGGAAGATGGCCGAAATGGAACTTCAGGTCCTTGCCTCTTCATGCACTTGCCAATGCTTGCGCATGAAACATTACTTGAAGTCTAATTGCAAACATAACTTTGGGAGAAATTTCCAAATAAAGATCTTAGGTGCTCTCAATTTATCAAATAAAAGTCTGAAATGAACATTGTCTTAAATAGAGATATGAAGTGTTCTCATTTTCTCAAATGAATGTTTAAAGTGGACTTTGTTTCAAATAAAAATATGAAGTGGCTAGGTCAGTATAAAAAAAGGCTTGACTTCACCAGTTGATCAAAGGCATTTTCATCATTTACATTTTTTTTTTCGCTTTTTTATTTTTTTTTCCTTTTTTCTGTTGTTCTTCCATAAAAAAGGAAAAAATTAAAAAAGAATAAAAATTTAAAAGAAAAAGGAAAAAAAGAAAACACAAATTAAAAAAAAAAAGCACTTGCATTTTTTTTCTTTTTTCTTTTTTTTTAGTTTGTTTTTTCTTTGGAAAAAAATTACAAAAGGAAATTGAGGCCCTTAAAGAAAACGCAAATTAGATTTGCAGTTGATAGCTTTTCAATTATATTTGATATGAGAACATTTGGGATTCTTATTTGAGAAATTAAAGGCACTTTAACCCTTATTTGGAATTTTTCCTAAATTTGGAGGAGATATTAACACTATAATATTCATTACTTGATTACGAAATCCCATTCCATCCATATGGAGAAATATATCTACATTGGGATATTTCCTAGATATACCTACGTGTTTGCAATCTGGAAAATATACTGGGGTAATCTTTCAAGTTACACTATTTTAGGAATATAATCGAAAAAGATGGGAGGTATATAATTGGGGAAAAATACACTGTTTACCCGAATCAGCGCTTTTCCTTGTGCGCGACCCGCGTGCCCTTCTAGAAGACCCGGCAAAAAGGAGCAACTTCCCTTTTCTTCTCTTTTTAATTTCCTTTTTTCAACACCTCATCTAGAAGACCAGCACTAAGAAAAGCTATCGGCCGCAGTTTTCTCTCTCTTCTTTCTCTCTCTAGCTTCGCGTATATATATGTCAGGTCGGAGTTCGGGATCGCACCGGAAAACCATCGCTCCTCTAGCTCCCCTTCTTCACCCCTTTCCTTTTTATCCTCTGAAAATCCGCCATGATGGCCGCCGAATTCGTTCCAACTCCGCCGAAGGAAGAGCCCGTCGACGGCGCCGATCCGGCGCGAGTTCCCTGTACCGACGACGGCGGCGACGACGACGGGGAAGACGCGCTCTCGTTCTGCAACCTCTCCTTGTACTGCGACGCGGCCGATCACTCCTTCGCCGACGATGAGGCCTCCACCGCGTCGTCGTCGTCGTCGTCCTCCTCCGATCACGACGGCTTCTTCGAGTTCTCATCCGTCGGGGGCTCCGATTCCTCCTCCGACCTTGGCTCCGGCGATCGGAGCATCGTCTTCTGCGGGAAGCTCATCCCTCCCCGAGAATCGCCTCCTCCCGCTGCTCCGGAGAAGAAGAAATCGCCGAGCAGGAGCACTCGGTCGCCGACGGTCCGGAGAAGGAAGTGCCGGTGGTACCTGATGGCGTTCGGATTGGCGAGGTTCCCGACGGAGATGGCGATGAGCGAGATGAGGACTAGGCAGAGCCGCAATGCCGAGAGGGCAGGATCGTGCGGCGGCGCCGGCGAGGTCGTGAGGAGCGGCGACTGCGGCGACGAGAGCAAAGCAAAGGGGCTGTTCGGGTTGCTGAAGGCCCTGGGATCGGGCCACCGCCGTCGCGCCCATGCGGTCGTAAAGGCATCGTTGGGCTGCGTCGCGCGCGTGTGACGGGGTCTGGCCAGGATTGACTCTGCATTTGGCACACGTGCGAGAGATAGAGATAGAAAGAGAGAGAGAGAGAGAAAGAGTGGATTACCAAAGGCGAGGCATGTAGTTGATGGATTTTTGCAGAAATAGTACAAGTTCATTTTTACCAAAAGCTTTGCTTGATTGACAAAATACTATCAACCGAGTTCAATCAAAGCAATGGTCCAATGTCCATATATGCTTGTGCTAATGATTGTTCGGGAGCGCTTCCTTTAATGCTCTCTCAACAGAAAAGTTCTGATTTTTAAAAGTAGCGATTCTATATATTCCATAAAAGAAGTGCCCATCCGTTTTTTTATTACATTCTTTATCGAGTTTGTTATAGTAAATATGACCTATAGTGTAGAGGTTCATGGTATATTAAATACCTTCTCCAATTTTATGAGATAGAACTTGTTGTGATATATGCAATCTTTTTATTCAAGATCTTGATTGATTTTAACTCTCCTCTAGTAACTTATATAGCCCATAGGTTATGTATGGAATGATATATCAAATTAAATCTCAAATCATGTCTAACAATTAAAAATTAGGTGGCGGTGTTTTTGCAAGTTCTTACCCTAATTTAATTCAATCATTCACTTAATTAGCAGCAAAAATCACTAAAAACGATCCCTATTCAAACAGAAAGAGCACGTACACACACTATTGTACATCTTCACCAATAAAAGTTGTCTCAAATAACGACCGGTTATTTAATTAAACTCCACCTCCACCTAATCACACGCTTTGCGATCGCTTCTTAAGTACGAAAACGAAAACCTAAGCTCCCATAGACAAGAGGAATTTACTAGAGAGGGAGGGAGGGACAAGGACAATGAGGACAAGGATGGATCGGTTGTACTAGAGTTTTGAGACCCATGTCATCGTGGATCTCGTAGTCCTTGAGGGTGATGTGGTTTGGGCGGCAACGAGCTTGATGAGGTCACCGATGGTGCTCGTTGCACTTCACCCTCACCTTCTTCCCCAGCTGGTCGTTCAGCGTTCGTTCGACGAGACCTCAATTTGCTAGGTCGTAAATCGATTTGGAAGGGAGAGAGAGCAGGGTGTCATCGTGCCTTGTGAGACAAGGGAGGGAGAGTAGAGTTAGGGCTTCTCGATTGTGAGTTGGGAGGGACGGAGAAAGCAAGAGCAGAATTGTACACGCTAGAGAGAAAAGAAGTGTCGAGAGTGAAGAGTGAAGAGAGAGGGAAGACGGGACGGAGAGAGATCATGAAGTCAAGAGAGAGGGGCTTGAGAGAGTATGAGATTTTTGGAATATTGGAGTTCCGAACGACATGTGTCGCACGGTGAGTGGATTTATACAAGGTTAACCTGGTACAATCACTATATGTAATATCTTCTCACATGTGAGAAGAAGTTTTAAAATATTAAAATATTAAAATATGCATTCACCAAATTTGACAATGCTCCCTCGGAATCTCGGGGATAGATGATAACCTGCGTGCCTCATTTGAGCTTTGGAGACAAGACATGGGGCCTACGTGGGAGACAAGGGAGGGCAATAAATTCTTCCCGAGCGTATAAAATGTAAACAGATTATAATAAAAAATGGGAAAAATCGTACCTGCTCGCTTTCTCATCTAGAAGATCAAGCAAAAGGAATAACTTTTCTTTCCTTCTTATTTTTCTAATTCTTTTTTTAACAACTCATTTTTAATTTTCTTTTTTAATTACATTTCAATTTTCTTCTCGACGCTTCATCTAGAAGGCCCGTAACAAGCTAAACAACGAACCATCGGAGCAGCCTCCACCTCTCTCTCTCTCTCTCTCTCTTGCTTCTATATAAATCCATTCAGCCCCGACTCATTTTCTCCAACGAAGCAGTCTTCCTCTTACTTCTCTGCCCTACATTTCCTCAGAAAATCCACCATGACGACCACCGCCGATTTCGTTCAAGCGCCACCGCCGAAGGAAGAGCTCGTCGACGCCGATCCGGTGCAAGTTCCCAATAACTACGACGACGATGGCGAGGGCGACGGCGACGACGCGCTCTCGCTCTGCAACCTCTCCTTCTACTGCGACGCCGCTGATTGCTCCTTTGCCGACGATGGCGCCTCCACGTCCTCGTCGTCCTTCTCCTCCTCCTCCTCCGATCACGACGACTTCTTCGAGTTCTCGTCGATTGGGGACTCCGATTGCTCCGACGATCGCCGCATCGTCTTCTGCGGGAAGCTCATCTCCCACCGAGAATCGCCTCCTTCTCCTCCTCCTCCTACTCCTGAGAAGAGATCTCCGGTCCCGACCGGCCGCGGGAGCCAAAAGAGCGGGAGCAGGAGGACTCGGTCGCCGGCGGCCCGGAGGAGGAAGTGCCGGTGGTACCTGATGGCGTTCGGATTGGCGAGGTTCCCGACGGAGATGGCGCTGAGCGAGATGAGGACGAGGCAGAGCCGCAAGGTCGAGAAGAGGGGCTCGTGCGACGGGGAGATCGTGAGGAGCGGCGAGTGCGGCGACAAGAGCAGAGGGAAGGGGCTGATCGGTTTGCTGAAGGCTCTGGGATTGGGCCACCGCCGTCGCGCCGATGCGTTCGTGAAGGCCTCGTTAGGCTGCGTCGCGCGCGTGTGACAGGGTGGCCAGGATTGAATCTGTATTTGGCACACGTGCGAGAGACAGAGAGATTGAGTTGGAGATATAGAGAGAGAGTAGATTACCAAAGGCGATGTATGTAATGGACGGATTTTTGCAGAAATAGTAGAGTTCATTTTACCCCAAAGCAGTTTGCATAACATCGCATGCCCGATTGACAAGATGCTGTTAAGCGAGTTAATGGAAGAAATGGTCCAATGACTATGCATACACTTCTCTTAAATTTATGCCTTTGACATGTGTAAATGGTCATTAATTAGTACGCAATTGGTGAGAATTTTCCGGTTGACATTTAATTCTTGAACTAGAATCCCTACTGTTCCAACCAATCATGCCAATCTTGGGATTGCCCGCAATATCGGGCTTCACAAGGAATTTATATTCAATTATACACTTTAGTATAAATTTAGTCCTATATTGCAATTAACGTACCTAAAGAACATTAATAGGAAGCAAGGGACGTTTCTAATCGCACAATAAAATTTAAATAAAGAGGAAATCCCAAAAAACATACCCCACTTTTTACCAAGTGCCACTAACATATCTCTATTTTTGAAAATACGAAATAAATACATGCTTTTTACCCTTTAGAGACCAAATTTGCACCTTCACATGATCACATCTATTGCCATTTATGCCTATCCCAAATCTAAAATCTAAAACTCACTAAAAACCAATTCACCAAAAACCATAGGCAAGATGATAATAAAATGATTTGTAAAGAGGGACAATTTGGTCTTTTCAGTATAAACTTTTGTTTAGGGGAATACCATCTATAATTGTAAAAATAAAAGTATGTAAGTGATCATTAAGTCAAAAATTGATATTTTCTTCTAAAATAAATAATATACAAATTTTAACAACCGATTAAGCATGATTGTTGAAGCCATCATATTATGCTTTAATGGGTTAATACATTGAAAAATCTCAAATTAGTACATTTGTAACAAGTTTATCCGAAACTAATTTTTTGACCATAAAAAATCCCAAACTGGTACACTTTTAACAAATTTATCCAAAATTGATATAGTTGTGACAAATTGACCTTATGTCAATTCTCATTAAATTTTACTCTCAAATTACTAAATTGAATAATACGTGATAGTTGATGGGTATATTATTTTGGGATTTTATTCTCTATTTGTTATAGTTATACAATTTTTGTGATTTTTTGTTGTATTAATCTAATTTAAAGAATGGTATATTTGTTACAAATGTATTAGTTTGAAACTTTCGATGGTCGAATTAATTCGTTTGAGATAAATTTGTCACAAGTGTATCAGTTTAGAGTTTTTTTATGATTAGTTGAGATAAATTTGTCACTCTTGCTCCTTTGTTAAGAGTGCTTATTTGGATCCGATCTTTTGTACTTTTGTCCATTCTCATTAATATTATTACCTTCACCAAAAAAAAAAAAAAATTGTGCAAGCTCCCTTATCTCACATGCACAACATATTCTCTCTCTCTACCTACTTGTAATTTCGCTATGCTCTCTCCGTCCCTAAAGCCCTAGCTGTACTCCCTCCTCTCTCCCCCTCCCACATCAACTCATGACCTCGTAGAGAGAGCTCTCAGCCAACGAACATTGAACTACTAGCTAGGGAAGAAGGTGAGGGTGAAGTGCAACGAGGACACCACCACCAGTGACCTCAAGAAACTCGTTGTCGCCTAGACCACATCACCCTCAAGGACTACAAGATCCACAATAGTATGGGTCTTGAGCTCGAGCTCTACCACAACCAATCCATCCCTTGCCCTCACCATTCTTGTCCCCCCCTCCCTCTCTGATAAATTACTCTATTGGAAGCTTAGGTTTTTGTTTTGTACCAACTAATCCAGTATAATATAAGCTGCACCAAGCAATTGTTTTCATTCTGAATAAGAAAAATTGCAACCTTTTAGAATGAACGTATAGTCCATGATGGCACCGATCAAAAGATAGATCTATCAAAAAAATTACCCTAATTCATGTCAATTATTCACTCAATTAGCAGCACAAACCACTAAAAACAATCCCTATTCAAACAGAAAGCACACGTACACGCACAACTGAACGTCTTCACCAATAAAAGTTATAGTAGCAAAAACACTAGTCTCTAATAACGACTGCTTAATTGATTAAACTCCACATCCACCTAATCACACGCTTTCCAATCGTTTCTAAAGTACCAAGAAAAAAAAGAGAAAAAAACCTAAGCTTCCATAGACTAGAGGAATTTACTAGAGGGGGAGGGAGGGACGAGGGATGGATAGGTTATAGTAGGGTTTGAGACCCACGTCTTCGTGGATCTCATAGTCCTCGAGGGTGATGGGGTCTGGGCGGCAACGAGCTTGATGAGGTCATCGATGGTGCATGTTGCACTTCACCTTCGCCGTCTTCCCCAACTGGTCGTTTGGCGTTCGTTCGATGAGAGCTCAATTTGATGGGTCATAAATCGATTTGGGAGGGAGAGAGAGCGGGGTGTCATCATGACTTGTGAGACAAGGAAGGGAGAGTAGAGCTAGAGCTCCTCAATTGCGAGTTGGGAGGGACGGAGAAAGCAGGAGTTGCACGTTAGAGAGAGAGAGAGAGAGAGAGAGAGAGAGAGAGAGAGAGAGAAGCGTGAAGAGTGAAGGGAGAGGGAAAAGGGGATGGAGAGAGAGACCATGGAGTGAAGAGACGGGCTTGAAAGAGTTAGAAATTTTTTTGATAAGGGGGCTTGCGAGTAACACATGTCACATGGTAAGTTAGGGGTGAGTATCGGTCTAGGGTCAATCATGGACTATCCCTGGACCAGCTTAACCCTACCGGTCTTGGTCCTGTTCCTAGGAAGACTAAGTCAATCTTTGGTCCTGAGATCTTTGGATCAGCACTTGCGAGTTAGTCCTTGGTCCTGAGAATTTAAGATTGATTTAACTCAGATCAAACTTAACTGTATATATTATATATAATATATACTTATATTATTTATCTAATGTATTATTTATAAAACTTTTACATATTGTGTTGTGAGTATTATTGATTGATGATTATAGGAACTTCTCATCTTGTCCATGTCTCTATAAGTGGTTTTAATCGTTTTTATTGTTTCATTCTTTTGGCATATATGAAATTTCTATTGTTGCTTTATCTTAAATTTATTGAATACGTATTGGTATTTATAGTTTGGTTATATAACGACGCATTGTTGATGGATATGTAATTTGAAATGATAGGTTTGCATTTTCAGAGAGTACAAAAAATGAAACCAAAAAGTTATCGATTGGTTCTAGGTTGAACGTGAAACTAGACCGAACCCATTAGGTCGATTTGGTTCTCAATCCCAAGCTCAACAAGGTTGGTTCTTAATCCCAAAAATTAAGATTCAATATCATGTGGATTGATCCAAGGGATAAAGGGCAAACCGGCCCAATCCGGATCATATTTACCTTTACGATAAGTGAACTTATGCATGGCCAACTTGGCACAACCGTTATATACAACATTTTCTCATATGTGAAGAGAAGTTTTAAAATATTTAAATATTAAAATGCGCATTCACCTATTAATCTAAATTTTTTAGATAATTTTACAATAATCCCTCGGAATCTCGGGCATTGATGATAACCTGCGTGCGTCACTTGAGTTTTGGAGACAGGACATCCAGCGTGGAGACGAGATAGGGCAAAAAATTGTAATAAATTCTTCCAAAGCATGTAAACGTAAACAGATTATAATAAAAAATGGGAAAAATCGTACCTTCTCGCGTGCTCATCTAGAAGACCAAGGAAAAGGAATGACTTTCTTTCCAATTTATTTTTCTAATTCCTTTTTTTTTTAACAACTCATTTTTAACTTTCTTTTTTTAATTACATTTTCAATTTTTTACCTTCTCGCTTGCTCATCTAGAAGACCAAGGAAAAGGAATGACTTTCTTTCCAATTCTTTTTTCTAATTCCTTTTTTTTAACAGCTCATTTTTAACTTTCTTTTTTTAAATTACATTTTCAATTTTTTTTACCTTCTCGCTTGCTCATCTAGAAGACCAAGGAAAAGGAATGACTTTCTTTCCATTTTATCTTTCTAATTCCTTTTTTTTAACAACTCATTTTTAATTTTCTTTTTTAATTACATTTTCAATTTTCTTCTCGATGCTTCATCTAGAAGGCCCATAACAAGCTAAACAACGAACCATCGGAGCAGCATCCACCTCTCTCTCTCTCGCTTCCATATAAATTCATTCAGCCTGACTCGTTTTCTCCAACGAAGCAGTTTTCCTCTTACTTCTCTGCCCCGCATTTCCTCAGAAAATCCACCATGACGACCGCCGCCGATTTCGTTCAAGCGCCACCGCGGAAGGAAGAGCTCGTCGAGGCCGATCCGGTGCAAGTTCCCAATAACTACGACGGCGACGGCGACGGCGACGACGCGCTCTCGCTCTGCAACCTCTCCTTCTACTGCGACGCCGCTGATTGCTCCTTCGCCGACGATGGCGCCTCCACGTCCTCGTCCTCCTCGTCCTCCTCCTCCGATCACGACGACTTCTTCGAGTTCTCGTCGACTGGGGACTCCGATTGCTCCTCTGACCTCCGCTCCGACGATCGCCGCATCGTCTTCTGCGGGAAGCTCATCTCCCACCGAGAATCGCCTCCTTCTCCTCCTCCTCCTACTCCTGAGAAGAGATCTCCGGTCCCGACCGGCCGCGGGAGCCAAAAGAGCGGGAGCAGGAGGACTCGGTCGCCGGCGGCCCGGAGGAGGAAGTGCCGGTGGTACCTGATGGCGTTCGGATTGGCGAGGTTCCCGACGGAGATGGCGCTGAGTGAGATGAGGACGAGGCAGAGCCGCAAGGTCGAGAAGAGGGGGTCGTGCGACGGGGAGATCGTGAGGAGCGGCGAGTGCGGCGACAAGAGCAGAGGGAAGGGGCCGATCGGGTTGCTGAAGGCTCTGGGATTGGGCCACCGCCGTCGCGCCGATGCGCTCGTGAAGGCATCGTTAGGCTGCGTCGCGCGCGCGTGACAGGGTTTGGCCAGGAGTGAATCTGTATTTGGCACTCGTGCGAGAGATAGAGATGTAGAGAGAGAGTAGATTACCAAAGGCGATGTATGTAATGGATGGATTTTTGCAGAAATAATAGAGTTCATTTTACCCCAAAGCAGTTTGCATAACATCGCATGCCCGATTGACAACATGCTGTTAGCGAGTTAACGGAAGAAATGGTCCAATGACTATACATACACTTCTGTTGAATTTATGACTTCGGCATGTGTAGGTGGTCATCAATTAGTACGCAGTTGATGTGATTTGTCCAATTGACATTTGATTCTTGAACTTCCAACTAATCATGCTAATCTTAGGATTGTCCGCAATATTGGGCTTCACAAGAAATTTGTATTCAATATTACACTTCAGTACAATTTAGTCTTATATTGCAGCTAATGTCAATAAAGAACATTAATAGGAAGCAAGGGAAGTTTCTAATCGCGCAATAAAATTTAAATAAAAGAGGAAAAACCAAAAAAAATACCTCACCTTTTACCAAGTGCCACCAACATATCTCTACTTTTTAAAATACCAAATAAATACATGGGTTTTACCCCTGAGAGACCAAATTTGCACCTTCACATGATCACGTCTATTGCCATTTAAACCCTATCCCAAAATCTAAAATCTCAAACTCACTAAAAACACCCAAATTCAAATAAAACCAATTCACCAAACCATAGACAAGATAATAATAAAATGAGTTTGTAAAGAAGGACAATTTGGTCTTTTCAATATGAACTTTCGTTTGGAGGAATACCAACGATATTTGTAAAAATAAAAGTATGTAAGTGGTCATTAAGTCAAAAATTGATATTGTTGCTCAAATAAATAATATAGAAATTTTATTGTTACCAGCCGATTAAGCATGATTGTGGAAGCCATTACATTATACTTTAGTTGGGATGTGGGTTTTTCCTTTTCTCCTAAGCGAAATAGAGGGAGCATTATATCGAACAAAGAATTCACACCCTTTGAAGATGTTTATCTTTTTCCATAATGTACTTTCTTGGATTTGTCGATAAAAATTCATTTCATAAATCAATAATTAAGATTTACTGAGGTATTGAAAAAGCATTACAGAAGCGAGAATTCTCATCCATTCCTAAACATCCAAGGAAGGAAGGAAGGAAGACATCTTCTCCTTCTTTTTTCCCTCTTATTTTTGCAATCCTCCGTTGACAAACATTTCATGGACTAAATAGTCTTAACAAGACCCCAATAGGTTTTATATGCTTGGAGACCAAGGTCCGAAATTAATTGGCTATTCCGGGGTACAATTGATAAATTGGAATTATCTCATAAAGGAGGAACTCATATAAATATGAAATATGTTTCACTCTAAATTAGAATATATTTAAATTATGAATTGAAATTTCTAATTATTAAGCTGTTGAAATGTTTAGTAGAATACGGCACTATCTACTTCATAAAGAAATATATCATGCTCTTGGATATGAGACTAAACTATTTACCTCATCGCGGGGTATACGATGCTTCTAGAATATGAGCATAAACTATGGAAAAAAAATGCTTACTTATGATCCATTTGTTCAAAGGAATATTGTTTTAGAAAAAGCTATTTTCCGATTTTCCAATATTTTGTGACAGAAAATTAATCAATCTATGTAAAATGCTTTCCATGGATTGAAATCCATAAGTTTAGGTTGGAGGAAAACGACTTCCCTTTTAGCAAGAACGAAATCATTTTTTTTAACCCATTGAATAAATGAAAACTAACAATTTTTGTTTAAATTAATTTCCAAGAAAAATATTTTCTTTTATCATGAAATTTTCAGTGAAACAAACGCCCTTGTAGATGAGCTTAAATAGTCTGCATCAAAATTCCCTGACACGAATTTGAAGTGCTTAATGTTGAGAACTCCTTGACATGTGTATAAATGGCTTGCAACAGGACTGCTTGGCACAAATTTAAAAGATCTAAAATTCAAATCAAGTTTCAGTACCCCCCTAGGTTCGGCCAACAATCATTTACACCAGTAGCTTGCGCTTTAGGGGACAAAAAAACGGATCATCCATCTCATCCTTAACCGAGATCTAGCGAGGTTGCTATCCAATAGCCAAAATCCGTCAACTAGCTCACTTTTTTTTTTTTTTTTTTTAAAATATGAGGAGTATAATCTGTATGTATAAAATGTACTTGCGGAAACCTGTGAAAAGTTAAAACAAGGAAAATGCAGACAACTTTGCAGAAGGGAGGAAAAAATTTAAAATAAGGATGCTCTTTCCTGGTACGGTGGCAGCCACTCGCCTGCCCTTCTGGAAGACCAAGGAAAAAAGGACTACACTTCCTTTTCCGTCGTTAACTTGTTCAACTTCTCGTTTTTTGACTCTTTTTAATATTTTTCTTCTCGATACTTCATCTAGAAGGCCACTGACTAAGCTAAAAACGACCCGCTTCAGCAGAAAGCCCTCTCTCTCTCTCGCTTTTATATAAATCTATTCGGCCCTGAGCTCGTCATCTTCTCCAACAGAGCGGAACTCCTCTTACTTCTCTGCCCCCCCAATTTCCTCTGAAAAATCCACCATGACGACTGCCGCCGATTTGGTTCAAGCACCGCCACGGAAGGAAGAGCTCGTCGACGCCGATTCAGCGCAAGTTCCCAATAACTATGACGACGGCGATGACGACGCTCTCTCCCTCTGCAACCTCTCCTTGCACTGCGACGCAGCCGATCACCCCTTCGCCGACCACGTCCCCTCCACGTCGTCCTGCTCCTCCTCCTCCTCCTCCTCCTCCTCCTCCTCGGACCATGACGAATTCTTTGAGTTCTCATTGAATGGGGACTCCGGTTCTTCCTCTGACCTCTGCTCCGATGATCGGAGCATCGTCTTTTGCGGGAAGTTCATCCCTCGCCGAGGATCTCCCCCTCGTCCTACTCCTCCTCCTCCTTCTTCTACTGCTCCGGAGAAGAAGAGATCGTCGCTCCAGACCAGCGGCGGAAGCCAAAAGAGCACGAGCAGGAGGACCCGGTCGCCGACTGTCAGGAGGAGGAAGTGCCGGTGGTACCTGATGGCGTTCGGATTGGCTAGGTTCCCGACGGAGATGGCGCTGGGCGAGATGAGGACGAGGCAGAGTCGCAACGTCGAGAAGAGGAAATCGTGCAATGGCGGCAGCGAGATCGTGAGGAATGGCGATTGCGTTGACGAGACAAGAGGGAGAGGATTGTTCGGACTGTTGAAGGCTCTGGGATCGGGCCGCCGTCGTCGCGCCGATGCTTTGGTGAAGGCCTCGTTGGGCTGCGTCCCGCGCGTGTCAGGTTTTGGCCAGGATTGACGCTGTACTTTGCACACGCGTACTCACGATAGCGTAGATTGGCAAAGACGACGTATATATTCGAGAGATTTTATTTTTGAAAATATCATTGGGGGTTTATCAGCCTAGTATGCTAGGAGAAGACAGTGACCTCCCTCCAAGCGGGATTTCAACGCTGTGGCTGGAGAAGCCAGTGGAGCCGTTATCCCGCGTTTCTTCTCCTCATTTGCTTGTAAATAGCTTGTGAGGAGAAGACACCATGGGATGGCCTATTCAGGGTGGAGCAGTTTAAAGTTTAAAGATCTGCTCAAGTTTACCACTAGAGACTATTTTGAACATTCACATCAATTGTCCATGTATCCCTACTTTTGATAATGCTTATTTTTTTTTTTTCAAAAATACCCCTTTTGGATGTTAAAATCTTGAACTCACCCAAAATACTCAAAATCAACTGAGAACCAAACCACCCAAACCCCATGCAAGATACTAATAAAATGAGTTTGCAAGAGTGCAGTTTAATCTTTTTAATGTCGAGATTTGCTTAGAGGTACATGAATGGTATTTGCAAAATAGGGCATGTATATAGTTATTAGGTAAAAAATGAGATGTGTTTTTGATATTTTACCTTAAATAGATAATATAGAAAGTTTATGGTGTCAAACACATCAAGCTGGATAGTCGCAGCCACCTCATACTTGTTTCAGATCAAATTGGGATGTGGGTTTTTCTTTTTTCTTAGAGGTGTCAAAATAGGTCAGAACCCATTTTTCGATTTATATATCTGGATTGGATTGTAAATGCATTGTTAGACGTTTGAAGATTGGGTGAAAATTGATTTAAAATATTGAAATTCTATCGGAGTGGGTTATAAATGGGTCTCTAGATCCATTTGAAATTATTGAACTCGTCTTAACCGTCGCCTTCGTCGACCGCAAGCCCCTCCTCGATTACCTCCAGGGCAAGATCTCCTCCGACGCCATCCAGCTCTTCCCTCTCCTCTTCCAACATCCCCTCCAATGACGCCATGCCCGACACCACCACTGATCTTGGAGAATTTTCCTCCTTTTTCCTCTTCTTTCTATCTCTCTCCCTCCAAAGAAACTCCCACTTCTCACGTGCTTCCTCGTCCTTTAATCATCGAATACCCCACGAGCTTGAAGGAGCTCGACAAAGAACAGGCCATGTTGCAGCGCGATAGCTGGAGATCCACCGGAATGTGCAGATCATGTGAGGGACCACTTGATGGGCAAAGCGTGCAGCTCGATCTCGTTAACGTGTCGCATGAGGCTGAAGTCTATGCGGGCAGAGCGAAATTGAGCGGGGACGGGAAGGATGCGTGGATTTTCGATGTTGACTCGACTCTGCTCTCCAAGTGGGTATGACAAGGCGAAGGCACCGGTGATGCAGCCGAGTCTGAAGCTCTATGAGCAAGTGTTGGGCTCGAATTTCAAGGTCTTCTTCCTAAAGCAAAGGAGTGTGTCACTGTTAAAAACCAGATCGATGCTGGGTTTAAGAATTGGGACAAGCTCATTGTAAAGAGGATGACTGTTTTTCTTTAGCTTAATCCTCATCTCTCGTGAATACTTTTGACTGCTTTAGTTTTCTGAATATAGTTAGCCAGTGTTGATTTACAAGAGGATGCGACGCAGGCTAATGCGATGGCCTTGATCGGGGTAGTCAAGCGGCCGCTGACTCTCGGAGGATCGCCACGCATGGTGAAGTTGCGAAGGGCAGAGAGAGATTGTCCACCGCCCCCATCCATAACTCGATCCTTGAGATTCCTCGCTAACGCAATAAGCTAGTCCATATGACAATATAGGGGGAAAATGCTAAAAATGAATCCCGAGAGAGGTTGTATATGGGTTGAGAAATTTATATTGTAAAAAAATGGATCAGAATGAGTTCAATTTGTAAATTTAGATTGAATCATTTATGACTCAATCCACTCGTTTAACAGACCTTAATCTTCTCTGAAGCAAAATAGAGGGAGTAACATATGCAGCAAAGAATCCATGCCCCTTCTGGATGAGGTTCCTCCATTGTATTAGACTTTCTTAGATAAATATGAACCATCAAGAAGAAAAACTTACTTCATACGCCATAAACTTAGATTGAGAGAAACAACTTCTGCTTTTAACAAGAAAAGAAATCATTTTTCTTAAATCATTAAATAGATGAAAACTAACCATTTTTTTGTTGGAAAAATACTTTATCGTGAATTTTTTAGCGAAATAAATGCATCTTTAGATGCATTTAAATATTCCATACCAAAATTCCTCAACACGAATTAGAAGTAGTTCAGGACTCCTTGGCATGAGTATAAATGGTTTACAACAAGATTACTTAGCAAGAATTTAAAAGACCTAAAAGTTCGAATCAAATTTTAGTGCCCTCTGGGTTCGGCCAATTGTCATTTGAACCCATAGGTCGCGCTTTAAGAGACAAAATGCAGACCATTCACTCGGCACAGTGCTGCTCTTGATGTCCCAAACTCTTACCTAACCGAGATGTAGCGAGGTTGCCATCCAATAGCCAAAATCTGTCTACCAGTACACTTTTTTTTTTTTTTTAATAAGGATTATCATCTGTATAAAATATACCTACGGAATCCTGAGAAAATAAGGGAAATGTAAGCAACTTTCAAGAAGGGAGGGATGCTTGGTCATCTTTCCTGGTACCTACTGGCCAGCTCTTCTAGAAGACCAAGCAAAAAAAGGACTGGACTTTCATTTCCGTTTCTAACTTGTTCAACACCTCGTTTTTTGACTCTATCTTATATTTATCTTCTTCTCCACACAACTTCATCTAGAAGTTCCACATACTTTCACCAAAAAAAAAAAAAAATTCAAGTAGAAGCCCACCAACGAAGCTAACAACGACCCACCTCAGCAGGAAGCCACCTCTCTCTCATATAAATACATTCGTTCCTGAGCTCCATCTTCTCCAACGAAGCCGACCTCCTCTTACTTCTATCCATCCCCCACCCTTCCAAAATTTTCTCTGAAAACCCACCATGACGACTACCACCGATTTCGTTCAAGCACCGCTGCGGAAGGAAGAGCTCGTCGACGCCGATTCGGCTCAAGTTCCCAATAACTACGACGACGGCGATGACGACGCTCTCTCGCTCTGCAACCTCTCCTTGTACTGCGACGCAGCAGATTACTCGTTCGCTGACGATGTCGCCTCCGTGTCGTCGTGCTCCTCCTCATCCTCCTCCTCCTCCTCTTTAGATCACGACGACTTCTTCGAGTTCTCATTGACTGGGGACTCCGGTTCCTCCGATGATCGGAGCATCGTCTTCTGCGGGAAGCTCATCCCTCCCCGAGGATCGCCTCCTCATCCTCCTCCTACTCCTGCTACTGAGAAGAAGAGATCGCCGCTTCAAACCGGCGGCGGAAGCCAAAAGAGCACAAGCGGGAGGACCCGGTCGCCGACGGTCCGGAGGAGTAAGTGCCGGTGGTACCTGATGGCGTTTGGATTGGCGAGGTTCCCAACGGAGATGGCGCTGAGCGAGATGAGGACGAGGCAGAGCCGCAACCTCGAGAAGAGGAAATCGTGCGACGGCGGCGGTGAGATCGTGAGAAGCGGGGATTGCGGCGGCGTGAGCAAAGGGAAGGGGTTGTTCGGATTGTTGAGGGCTCTGGGATCGGGCCACCGTCGCCGCGCCGATGCCTTGGTGAAGGCCTCGTTGGGCTGCGTCCCGCGCGTGTGACAGGATTGACTCTCTACTTTGCACACGTGAGAGAGAGAGAGTAGATTACCAAAGACGATGTATATGTTCGAAAGTTTTGATTTTTAGAAGAATCCATTTTCCATAGTTTATAAAAGGAGTGTTTGTGCGTTCTTGCTACATTTCTTGTGTCATTGCTTATACGTCCCATGATGTCTTTTGACGAACGCAAGGAGAAGACTCATTTAGTTGATCACACATGATAGGTATGATGCATGAAAGAGGCTCATTAACTGTAGCTGTCAAATTCCTTAGCGTAAATTCGACCAACCACATTATCTAGGACGATGCATCAAGTATGCTCTTTAACGAAATCCCGTTGTTACGAGATGCAAACTTGTCGTGAAACATGCGATCTTCTTATTTGAGATTTTGATTGATTTTAACCCTCTCCAATTACAGAATAATTATATAACCCATGGATAAGTTAATGTATATATCACAAAAGGATGTATATAGATCGTGACAATGTTAAAGTACTCAAATATTAAATCATGCATTCATTTAATAATTAAAACTTTTAGAACTGTCCTACAAAACCTCAGAAATACCAAATAAGATGTTTGAGTTCAAATCTTTTCAAGCCTTCATTTGTCTCTTTATTATATAATTCCATGCAGCTAAAGTCCACCTTCATCTCTATTAGCTTAAGCTTGTAGACAGTTGGTAGTGTTTCTACAAAATTTCACATATAGAGCACAATCGCCACAATAGATTTAACTTTGTTTCTTGGTGTTAGGCGTCTTTGTGTTGCATAAGCAAAGATACATGATGATTTGAAAACTTATGAAAAACCTTATAAGTGTCATAGATCAATTACGTTGATGCCTTTTGCTTGTGTGGTGGCTCTAATCCAAAAGTAATTTTTATGCGTTCGGTGGAATTTGAACATGTGACCTTCAATTTTCAAGCTAAATTCCTTAACATTCCAATACAACTATGGTAACCCAAGGGGTTGCCCTCAATATCAAGGCTTCACAAGAAATTTATTATTCAATTATATACTTCAATGCCGGCACAATTTCTTGTCTCTCCTCCCTAGGGTTCTCTCTTCTCTAGGGTTCTCTCCTCTCCTCCTCATCTATTCACAGCTTTTTTTTTTCCCAATCCAGTCTAGATTTGGGAATTTTTGCAGTATGATTCCAGGGTTTCGCTTTTCTCAGGTTTCTTTGGTGCATAAGTCTAGTTTTGAAAGAGATTGTAGGAACTTTGTAAAGTTTTCAGTCTCATAGATGTCAAATTTGTCTCATGCAATCTTGTTACTCTAAATGATGATGGTTGGTGTATAAGTCCAGTTTTGAAAGAGATTGGAGGAACTTCGTCGACCTTTTGTTCCCACGTATGTCATATTTGTGCCCATGCAACCTTATTACTCTAAGAGACAATGGTGTTTGGAATGTTGAATCTAGGTTCACACTGCCAAAAGCCAAAGCCATCATGACAAATAGAGATAGCCATAACAACAAATGGAGATCTTGGTGTGTGCTTATTATTGAAGATGGATTTGATGATTGTCCACCGATTTTGGTTTGGAGAAGTCATAGATTTGCTCTTTAAGCATGACTCCTAACCTTATTCTATTAATTCATCTTGTTATTTAGAGTTTATCTTGTTTTGAAATTATCTGGGAATTGTTTTGGTTTGAAATTGGACCACGCGGTTTCTTCTCGTACTTAAGTGGAATGAATGTAATGTTGTTTTGACAATGCACACATTTCAATACAAATCTTGTAATATTTTGAGAGAACATATAGAGAGAAAACATCAAAAGAAAGCTAGAGGAGTTTCTAATTACATAATAAATAAAAAAATTAATAGATGGAAAATATTAGAACATACCTCACTCTATACCCAAAGATTACTTGCATATCTCTATTTTTGAAAATACCACTGAGGTTTAGCTCTAGAGACTATTTTGAATATTCACATCAATTTTCCTTGTATCCCTAATTTTTTTTATTATGCCATTTTCTTTCCAAAAATTCCCCTCGTGGATGTTAAAATCTCAAACTCACCCAAAATACTCAAAGCCAATTAAGAACCAAACCACCCAAATCCTATGCAAGATGCTAAATAGGGAGTTTGCAAGGAGTGCAATATAATCTTTTCAATGTGGAGTTTTGCTTAGAGTTATACAAATGGTATTTGTAAAATATGGTATGTATGGTTATGACGTAAAAATTGAGATTCGTTTTTGATATTTCCCTTAAATAGATAATGTAGAAGGTTTATAGTCACTGAGATCATGCTGGCTAGTTGTAGTGATCACATACTCGTTTCAATTTAGTTGGGATGTGGGTTTTTCTTCAAGTTGCATTTGGGGTCGAGTTGCAAATGGCTTGTTAGACATTTGAAGGGCTGGGTAAAAATTGATTTAAGATATTGAAATTCAATTAAAGTTGGTCATAAACGAGTTTCTAGATTGCACCTATTTGAAAATATTGAACCCATAAATGGTTCACCACCTCCCCGCGTCACCTTCATCGACCGCAAGCCCCTCCTGGACTACCTCTAGGGCCAAGATCTCCTCCTCCTCCGTCATTCAGCTCTTCCCCCTCCTCCTCTGCCATCCCCTCCGATGTCGCCATTCCTGCAGCTGCGGCCGATCTTGGAGAGTTTTCCTCAACTTTCCTCTCCGTTCTCTCTCTCCCCCTTCCAAAAAAAAGAAAAAAAAAAAAGAAAAAGAAACTCCCACTTCTCACCCGCTTCCTCGCCCTTTCGTCATCGAGGTACACAACGAGCGCGAAGGAGCTCGACAAAGGACAGGTCAAGTTGCAGCGCGATAGCTGAAGATCCGCCGGAGTGTGCGGACTATGCGGGGGACCAATTGATGGGCAAAGCGTGCGCCTTCGATCTCGTTAACGTGTCGCATGAAGCTGGAATCCATGCGGGCAGCGCGGAATTGAGCGGGGACGGGAAGGACGTGTGGATTTTCAATGTTGACTGGACTCCTCTCTCCAAGTGGGTTTGACACGGCGGAGGCACCGGTGATGCTGCCTAGTCTGAAGATCTATGACTTTGAGCAAGTGTGGCGCACACTTGGGTTTGCAGGACGAGTAAGTAAAGGAAGTAGGACCTGCTTGGACCATCCAAAATCGGACCGAATTCGCCTGAAATCAATGGTTCGTAAGGGAACTAATCCGGTTTTCGATTCCGATTTATGAGAACCGATGAGTATCGATGCAGTTCCCAATTCCATGGGTGGATCCGCCTACCTACCCACCTAGATCATACTAATTACATTATACTAATATATTAATTGTTAATATTAAAAAAAATTCAAAATGTTTCACGATACCTACGTGAGGATCTTAGGCTAGGATTTTCTGTCAATGACTTGGATTGTAGTCCGGGCGCTATGTGTTTGTGAATATGCAGAGCTGAATTGAAATACTAAAAGGTCCACCTATTACTTTGGCCATAGAACTTGTGGTAGAAGTTTTCTGCAAGTTTCTCTACCTCTAGCTTCGCAGTCATACCAGTGATGTATATATGCTTGGACAATGGATACAAGGTCCGAATCGACTGGCTATTCAGCGGTGGCGGGACGCTCTTTGATTTAAATTGCAGTCATCTTATAAAGAAAGGAACTTCAGAACCAAGGCAGAGAATTCAATTAGTCATTAGAAAAGAGAAAAGGCCAAATAAGTCCATGATATAAGGTATCTTCTTCCCTACGTGATGCACAAGATATGATCATGGTCAAATGGTCAAGGTAAAATCGTAATGACTCTTCAACCTAATTCAACACCACTTTCAAAAGGGCCCCTTCCAATGTATAATTTTTCAATTCTTCTCTTCACCAGTGTCTATTGTAGTGCTAGTGACACCTGTCCCGATAGTGAATGAAATTCCAGAGAAATGGGCTTCTAGATGTCCCAAAAATAAAAAATAAAACTTAAAACACATGGAAAGTTCCACATCGTAAAAAAGTCATTCGCGTGAAATTCATACCTTTCCTCTACGATTTTCTCCTTTTGGTCTCATTCTAGATGGATTACAATTGGGTTTAAGCTTCTTTATTCTCTCGCGCTGTTTTCGCAGCTTCCGCCACTTTCTCAATGACTTATTATTTTAAAAGGTAAATATCATAAAAAAAAATCATAAATTAATATATCTATAATAAATTTATCCCAAATTATTTTTTTATCAAAAAAATCTCAAATTAGTACATTCATGTCAATTTACCCTTCGTTAATTTCCGTTAAATTAAATCAATATCACAAAAAACCATAAACTAATAAACATGTTATAAATAGAGGGTAAAACTTCAAATTGATATATCCGTTAACTATCACGTGTCATCCAACTTAGCAATTAAACGAAAATTTTAACAAAAGATAAATTTGTCATAAATATATCAATTTGTGATAAGTTTATCATAGATTTACCTGTTTAGGATTTTCGTAATATTAACTTTATAATAAAAAAAAGGCTGTAGAAATTCTGCTCTTCAAGCTTTGCATTGCCCATTCTTTCAACAGCAAAACCATCGATTCGCTTGCTTTGTTGCCTATCGAACCTCATACATTAGCATTGTTAGTGTTGCATTTGGCCGAATCATCCGTGATTTTGCAACGAGTAACATAAACGATTCTATCTCGATATGTAAATTGGTTCTTTTATGAGGAGACGTGATATGATTTAATTAACGTCGCTTGACTGTGTCGGGCAATACACTAACTATTTCGAAACGGCACTATCAACCTTTTACCTGGAATATCGTCTCTGTCCCGGACAAGAGAACTTCTGGAACTTGAATAGGTCCTTAGGCTGAATCTAGGGGTTGTCGATTTTTCTTGGGGAGGAAGCAAAGTCCTTCACCTCCACCGCAACAATTACTGTTCATCCCATATTTCTAATTCATTATTATATAGGATTATGGTGTGAAAGCTCCACCTCTTTTGACTCGGTGGTGGTAAGAAAATCGCAGGGTCCTTTTCGGATCCTAAAGCCCGTTTGCAAGGGGCTGCTGTTTCTGTCTTCATGCGGTGTGGTCCACCTCGTGGAATGACCCCTCCGGACATGTGATACTTTCTTTGCGGTGGGAACGCGTGGTTCTTTATTAGCGATCACGTCATGTTTGGACTAGTTGCGGAGCCCCGCCCCGATAAGTCCACCTTTTGAACCCTCGACGTATTATTTTGCATCGCTCAACAATAAATCTTATATGTTCTTTATATTTATATAATCTCTTTATTTACCAAAAAAAAAAATTTAAATGGAATTTTCTAACATAATATAAGCTCCTCCTAGAAAGAAAAAAAACATGATATAAAGCCAATGCTATCGATCTGGTTAATCACGACTCTTTCCTTGCTCATTTTAGACCTTCACAATGTTGACATACTTGATATCCATGAATAAATAAGGAGAAATTTCTTAAAACGTATAGAATGCGATTGAATCCTATACTTTTTAATTGGTTCGATTAATTCTTAAACCTTTTTCTAAATGTGCAATCAAGTACTTTCAAAACGGTACTTAAAATCACATAAATTTCGTGCAATGAGTACTTATATGACATCCTTAAATGGCACTTTTTCAGCATCATTTTAGGGTTTAATTCGTCTTTCCATAAAGGTTGAGGACTTGATTTTTCAATTATGACTATTGTGTTCCATAAATAAGGCTTAGGACTTGCGGTCCAATTTTCCCACCTAACTTGAGACTATCTCAGGAGTCATCGAAGCTTTTGACACGGTTAAGTTCGGGAGTAAATCATATGGAACACACAGTTCTTGTACATGCTTTAGCTAAATCATTTATAAGGCATGAAGCGTTCAAGATTTGCAAACACATTTATTTTAGAAACTTAGACGCTTGATGAACACCTAAAAAAATTAGAAAAACTCTCAAGACACTCAACGAGATCCTCGTGTAAGGTTTCATTTGTTTTGCAAAAAATTAATAATTTGAAAAAGATTCTCTTAAAAGAAATCGCTTGTATCACTTATAAAATTAATGCATGAAAAATATTTTCATTAACACAAAAATGTTTAGACATAATTTGTTATTGATAATACAAATATTTTCTATAATTTTTTCAAATTTTTATTTTTCGTGAAATAAATAAATCTTAAAATTATTATAATTAAAAGGAAAAATACAAAAGAATCGAATTTATTTAGGGGCGGTGATAACTTGATATAAAAATGAATCAGTACATGATGCACGTTGCTTCCGGGAAAACGCCCTCAAGAAGACCCCGTCTAGAAACACTGGGGCCCTTAGCAAATCAGGACAATCCTGCACCATTTTATAGTTTTCTTTTCTGGGTGATAGGACTAGGACTCATTGACTAGTGTCTACGACTAGGAACATGTCTACACGACTCATCCTCATCTAGAAGACCCGCCCCCACAAACCTAATCTTAAATTAAAATTCAGTTAATAGGATCACCCGACCCATCTTTCTCGTCTCTCCCTCTCTCTCTCTCTCTCTCTCTCCCTCTCTCTTTTATTATTCCTCTCTATTCCCCATCGATCAAGAAAAAAAAAATAATATAATGAATAATTCAAAATTAATAAATTTAAGAAAAATTATAAATTAGTTTTTTGACTATATAAAATCTTAAACTAATACGTATATAACAAATTTATTTCAAATTAATTTTTTGACTATAAAAATCCTAAATCATCTGTTAAATTTTGTTAAATTGAATTAATAGCACGAAAAATCACGAATTGATATATACGTGATAGAAAAAACTATTAATTATGATGCATTGTTTAACTTAGAATTTAACGGTAAAAGAAAAAGGAAAGAAAAACAAATCGCCTCATCTAGAAGGCCTCCTCTCATCCAATTTCCAAACTACTACCTCCCTCTCTTTCTCTCTCTATTATATCGAAGACACGCTCCTGGTCACATGCATGCGGCTATATATGGCCAAATGGGAGCGTCATCAGAAAGTGTCCCAGTAGAAACTTCCTTTGTCTAAACGCAAGAAAAGAAAAGAAAAAAATAAAGATCGCCCCTCATCTTCTCTCTCCATCTCCTTTGGTAACATTTGGCTTCTTCTTCTTCTCCTTCTTCTTTTTCTTCTTCTAGCCGCTCTTGCCCGTGATGGTCGTTTCACGCGATGAGTCCAGGCAAGAGCCAGAGCAAGAAAGCATTGTGGGTCCTTCGCAAGACCCAAATCAGGAAGCAGAAGGAAATGAAGAAGACGAAGCGGAGACGCTCTCTCTCTGCGACCTCCCGCTCTACAGCGATTCGGCCGAGTGGGAGAAGGACAGCCTCTCCAAAGTGGCGGCAGAACCAGAACAAGCGCGAGGCGCATCGACTGGCGCTCGTCGGGATCAAGAAGACTTGTTTGAATTCTCCTCCAGTGAGGACTTGAGCATTTCCTCCGTGCACCATTCGGGGCACATAATCTTCTGTGGCAAGCTCATCCCGTATGGAGAGCCGCCGCCCGCCGCGAAGAACGCGGATGATCTCATCAGAAAGCGTCCCGCAAAGTCGAAGAAGAGGTGGTTCTTTCGCTGGAAGCTGCGCCTATTTAGGAAGTCCAGAACGTCGTATTCCTACCGCAAGTTGAGATCGGACAAGAAGAAGCGGTCGAAGCCGCGGGAAGTGACCGACTCCAAGAACCTGCCGTTGGAGAAGTTCAGGAGCGTAGATGGGTCGGCGAGGAAGGTGGGAGCAAAGGGCAAGTGGTACTTCCTCGTGTTTGGGTCGGCCAGGTTCCCGATGGAGATGGAGTTGAGCGACATGAGGATGAGGCAGAGCCGCCGGCGGAGCCAGGCCTCGATGGTCCAGTCGACGGATAATGCCGAGAAGAAGATTCCGAGGAACTGGGGGCTGTGGCGGCTTTTGAGGACCTTGAGCTGCAGTAGCAGCAACAACGGGGATAACCATAGGAGCAGTGCTATGGTAGAGGCTTCACCAAATGAGTTGCATTCCAACTCAAGTGGCTAGGACCCTGCTTCTTTTTTCCAGAAATCTAGATCAAGTACTCAGGACAGGTTCTAATTCTATGGTGCTTTTTGCTTGTCGTGTAAATATCGGGAGTCCTGTATAGCGGCAAATAAGCATTCTAGGATGAAAGGAGTGCTTTTTTTGAAGCTTATAGATCCTGCTGACATTGTGCTTCCTCTGCTTTCCATGAAATTTCTTAATCAGGTAACGTTATTAGCGTAAAATCCAGATGCGGAAAGGGATTACTGTTTCAAACTCTCAGTTGACGTTTTTCAAATCAAGGGGTCATTTTTAAGCACCCAGAAAATCTTCCCACGTTTTCTGTAATTCTCGTTCAAAAGGAAAAGATCCCGCGATTTCCTCCAACAGGCAAAGGAAAACAGCATAAGTCAGAGAATAGATTCGCTATTTTCTTCGTGATGGTTGTCCAAAACAGAAACACGCCCGTTACATCCCTTCTAGTTGTTGTTGGTCTAACCAAGAGAGAACCAAACGCTCCCTCTCCACCGCAAGCCTTTTCCGCGTTCGAACCTCGCCGTCTTTGAATGGTCATTACATGAAACCCGTTTGAATAACCGTGTTTTTGTTCCGGTCTAGAGTTACAAGACTCCAAAACTTCAGCTTCAAAAAAAGTCAAATTAAGGAATCGCAAGTCAAAGGAAGGTTATGACATTGTAGCTCCTGGATCGTTGGCCTTCTGTTGTAAAGCTTGACAAGATCCAATTTTCAAAGGGCTGAAATTCCATGAGGTTAAGTAATCTCTAGCTCCTGGACCCACCAAAAAGGCAGAAATAGCTGTCTTAAAAAACGAGACTCATGCTGTAGCATGTTGAAAGAGACATGGCAATTAAATTAGGACACCTACCCGCCTGCAAAAGATGTGGTTTTACTATCATTTGGCTGTGCCAGGATGCATCAAAAACGTATGAAAAGGTCAAAGGAAAAAGTTTGATGATTTGAAGGCACTGATGATGCAGATTTTACGCCTTAACTATGTGAATCAGGCAGACAAGCATGTTTCCCTTCTTTTCGGGTGGAAATGAAGACATGGTCAAGCCGATGGATTTTCTCCATCTTTTTCAATATTGTTTATTAGATATTAGAGTGGGCCAACGTTTTTATTTTGTTCGTTAATTGGGTGGAGAGGAAATCTCTCCACAAAAGCCGCAACCCTATTTGTAGTAGGATAGAAGAATTCTCTCTATTCAGAGATTTGCTTATGACATGATTTAAGTTGAGGACCTCATGAAAGACAATGTGACTTATTTATTGCTTGCCTACTACTCTTGATGATAATTAATACATGTTATTGTCAAAGTAACTTTTTTAATCTACCAGTGATAAAACTGTGCGCATTGCAAGAAAATAATTCATTTCATGAGCTTTTTGGGTGAAGAGGAAATGAAGACATGGTCAAGATGATGAAATTCTGAAAAAAAAGAGGAAAAAGTTGATGAATTTCCTCCATTATTTTCATTATTATATATTAGATTTTAGAGTGGGCCAATGTTTTTTTTTAAATTTATTTATTAATTGGGTGGAGAGAAAATTTCTCCACAAGAGCTGCAACTTTACATGTATTATAATTTAGATAATCTCTTCGCAAGAGGTAGTAAATGCCCAAGACACAAGTTGATCAAAGATTTGCTCATCACACGGTTTGAGCTTGTGACCTCATGAAAGACAATGACTCATTTATCACTTGGCTACTACGCTCGATGATAATTAACAAATGTTATTGTTGAAGGAACGTTTTCTTCTATTGGTGATAAAACTATGTGCATTGCAAGAAAATAATTCATTTCATGAGATTTTTGGGTGGACAGAAAATGAAGAAATGGTCAAGTTGATGAATTTCCTTGATCTTTTTCATTACTATATATTAGATATTAGAGTGGAATAGTGTTTATTTATTGGGTGTAGAGGAAGTCTCTCCACAAGAGCCTCAACCCTACGTGTCTTATAATTTAGAAAAACTCTCAACAGAGATAATTAATGCCCAAGACACAAGTTGATTAGAAATTTACTCTTGACATGGTTTGAGCTTGTGACCTCATGCAAAACAATGTGGCTTATTTATCACTTGGCTACCACACTTCAGTTAAATGTTATTCTTAGATTAACTTTTTCTTCTATCAATGATTTAACTGCATGCATTACAAGATTATAATTCATTTCATGAGAATTTGGGTGGAGGGGAAATGAAGACATAATCAATCTAATGAATTTCCTTGATCTTTTTTTTTATTATATATTAGATCTTAGAGTGGGGCAATTTTTTTTTTTAATTAATTGGGTCGAGAGGAAATCTCTCCACAAGAGGTTCTAAATGCCCAAGACACAAGTTGGTAAGAGATTTGCTCATGACATGGTTTGAGCTTGCGACCTCATGAATGACAATATAACTCTTTTATCATCTAGTTACCATGCACAATGATAATTAACAAATGTTATTGTTAGAATAACTTTTTCATCTAATAATGATAAAATTGCATGCATTGCCAAAAAATAATTCATTTCATGAGATTTTGGGCAGGGAGGAAATGAACACATGGTCAACTTGATGAATTTCCTCGATCTTTTATTTATTTATTTATTGGGTGGAGAGAAAATCTCTCCAAAAGAGCCAACCATATGTGTATTATAATTTAGAAAATCTCTCTACAAGAGATAGTAAATGCCCAAGACACAAGTTGATAAAAGATTTGCTCATGACATGGTTTGAACTTGACTCATTATTTATCAATTGGCTACAATGCTTGATGATAATTGACAAATGTTATTGTGAGGGTAACTTTTTCTTCTGCCGGTTATAAAACTACATGCATTGCAAGAAAATAAGTCATTTCACGAGATTTTTGGGTGAAGTGGAAATGAAGACATGGTCAAGCTAATGAATTTTCTAAATCTTTTTCATTATTATTTATTAGATTTTAGAAAGGGATAATGTCTTATTTTTTTACTAATTGGGTGGAGAGGAAATCTCTCCACAAAAGCCACAACCCTACGTGTATTATAATTTAGAAAATCTCTCCACAAGAGAGTAAATGCCTAAAACACAAGTTGATTAGAGATTTGCTCATGACACGGTTTGAGCTTGTGACCTCATGAGAGATGATGTGACTCATTTATCACTTGGCCACCATGCTTGATGATAATTGACAAATGTCATTGTTAGAGTAACTTTTTCTCCTACTAGTTATAAAAACTACATGCGTTGCAATAAAATAATTCATTTCATGAGATTTTTGGGTGAAGAGGAAATGAAGACATGGTCAAGCCGATGAATTTCCTTGGTCTTTTTCATTACTATTTATTAGATTTTAGAGAGGTACAATGTTTTCATTATTAATTGAGTGGGGAGGAAATCTCTCCACAAGAATCGCAACCCTATGTGTACAATTTAGAAAATTTCTCCACAAGAGGTAGTACATACCAAATGCACAAGTTGATCGGAGATTTGCTCATGACATAGTTTGAGCTTCTAACCTCATAAAAGGCAATGGGTCCTATTTATCATTTGGCTACCACACTCAATGATAATTGACGAATGTTATTGTTAGAGTAACTTAATCTTCCGTCAGTGATAAAGCTGCATGCATTGCAAGAAAACAATTCATTTCATGAGACCTTTGGTTAAAAAAAAGTTCCACGACATACCCCCCAGTGGAAATTTGTCTTTCTATAAGCAGGGTTGAGATCACGATAGACATATACATTTTCATTGGCCGCAATTTTAAAGCTAAAGAGGAAAATTTCAAATAAACACGCGAAATGAAACAATTTTCTCCAAAAAAAAAAATGGTCTATAATGAAATTTTATTTCAAATAAAGGTGTGAAAAATGATCAAATTAGTCTTAAATAAATGCCCGCACTTGCTAGCCAGCCAAATCTTCTTCGGTCAGCTTTTTCAGGTGGCTAGAGGGGAACCCAAACTTGCAGTTAGGTAAGAAATAGGTAAAATCCTAAAAATCGAAAACCTCAATCTGAAAGAGTAAAATCCACAGAGATGCTCAGCCTCTTCGTGTTGCTCAGGTTCCGACTTTGAAATTGTTCTCTCCTTCCTTCTCTGTCTGCGAGATTGCTTTTATCCGCAAGCGTGGTGCGACCCGAACTCATCTTCAGCCGTTTCTTCCGCAGAACTTCATCCTCTTTCGTCCCCGTTATCTGTAAAGTCTTAAAACATGCTATTGCTCTGTAGTCTTCACTGCCGTGGGCCCCCTCTTGCACTTTATTTTATGTTGGGCACTCTCTATCCCTTTCGAAGTTGGGTTCTTTCACTTATGGGGTTTCTGTTTCATCATGTTTTTATATGGGCCTGAAAGTTAAAGAAGGGTTCTTGCTTGTTCAGAGAATCGATGTCCTTCTGGTCTTTGTTATTCCGCATTAGCTCATACTCTATGAAAGCTCTCTTTAAGTATTTTTGCTGTTCTTTAACCAAGGTTGAAACTGAAGACTCTCTTGATGGGCAAAATCCTAAAGAAACACAATAATTTGGAGAAAATCCACCAAGAACCCTTAGATTAGAATTTAATTTGGGTTTTATGTATTTAGGGTTTTCTCCATATTTGTTGGGGTGCGGTTTATACTCTCAATCGACCAAAAAGCATGGGGTCTTGCTCCCCGGTGAGCGGGCTGGGGCCACCCTAACGAGGTTTAGGGGGCAACACCGCTAGTCGTCAGAGGGTTTTATAGTTTGAGCCCGTATTTTGATGGTAGTTTGAGTTCGGGCTTATGAATAGCTTCCATTGTCTATATATAATCTCTTTATATTATAATTGAGAGTTGTAATAGAGAGTTGGGAGGTACTAATTACAGTGGAATTTTCTACTACATATAGCTTTAATTTAGGCGAATCAAGATAAATCTTGTGTCTTGATTTTCTCCTTTTCACATTTACTCTATATTTTGTTGTGTCTGTACGTCAAATACTAATAATTTTTTTAGGCAATTGCATATTTTGGACAAAATGCCCTTGCTCTAATAGTCTAACTGTTTGAGAGTTGATTGGCGAAGATTTCATGGGTTTGCGAGTTCGGGTCTTTATTAGAGACTAACTTGAGTCCTTTATTAGAGACTAACTTGACTAAGTCCGAGCCCTTACTTGGATAATAGCTCCATGCTCTTTTTCTTTTTCTTTTTCTTTTTTTGGAAAAAATGGCTCAAGATCAGATCCCTATGGAACGAAAATTTCATATTACTGAGATGTAACTATGTTGGATATAGTGCTTTATCCAAAGAATTAAGATATTGTCATTATAAAAAAGGGAACTCCGGAGGTTATTCAACCAAGGTATTTCATGTCAACAGCGATTTTCAAAAGGCAACTATCATTCAACAAGTTTAAACTAGATGTAACTATTAAGTTTGAAGTTAAAGTGTTATATTGCTGGTCCTAAGTAAGTCCTTAAACTGCTTTGTCTGAGGTTGTTACGCACCTCGATAATCTTTGGACGTTAAACACCTAGAGGGTATTCCCTCCTCTCATGGAAGAAAAAATATATAAAGGGGAACTAGGTGATTGGATGTGTGGATATTGACACGTTAAAATATTCCATGTTATCATCAATTTTCAAAACGCAACTATCATTCAACAGGTTTAAATTGAGATGCAACTATTAAGTTTAGAAGTTAACTGTTATTTTAGCAGATGAAAAACGAAAATAAAAGGCCAAAAAGATAACGAGTATAGGGAAAAAAAAGGAATTGTGTTTGTGTGGGCATGTATCAAAGAATTCCTTGCCATGAATAAATAAAAAGATTGATGAGTCTGATTTCGACTTTGTGAATCAGATCAAGTCACCACAACCGTGTCAAGCAAAAAATAATGTAATTATTTAATAGGAAACAAAGTGATAGTATATTTCCTGCATTAATGTGCTTATATTTTGTCTCTTGAAAGCTCAAATGTTGTGCCTTTGTTTTTTTAATCTCATTACTTGTTTAAATTATTTGTCTTCTTGATATTTCTTTTTCTGGTTATCTCAAATTATTATTAGAAAAAAGAATTAACACTCTGAATAATCTCAAACTGAAATACATGTGACAAATTTTTTCTAAACTAATTCTTTAACCATGAAAATCTCAAACCGGTATACATATGACAAATGTACCCTAAATGACCCAAAAAAAAAAAAAAAACTCCGAACTAGTACACTTATGATAAATTTACCCCAAACTAATTTGTTCGACCGCCAAAAATCCCAAAATGGTATATTTATGACAAACATACTATCCGTTAAATTTGATTAATATCATAAAAAAAATCACAAAAATTGTATAAATGTGGCATACAAAGAGTAATCAATTGTCACGTGTCTTTGATAGTAAAATTTAACGGAAACTAATAATAAGTAAATTTGAATTCAGCGTAAATTTGTCAGATGTGTACTGATTTGGGTTTTTTGGTGGTTTGGAAAAAATTTGTCACATGTGTATCAATTTGGGATTTTTTAAGGTATTAATCCTAGAAAAAAAGAGTTGGACATGCAGCATGTGAAAATATAAATGCGAGAATGTTCAGACTTAATGAAGTGCAAAATAATACGACAAAAAAGAAAAAATGAAAAAGAAAACATTGATCTATTTTAAGCAACTTGAATTCAACGCCATAAGAACATAGCGTGGAAGTGAGGTTGAGTACGTATGACGGCAAGATCCACCTTCCCCTTCCTCGAAGTCCACAGATCCCACCAAAACCCTCCCCCTCTATCTCTCTCTCTGCGTGAAGCGGGCGCTGTTGAAACAGATCGTCAAGCATGAGGAAGAGAGAGAAGCGAAGCGCGAGCCAGCGGGACAGCGCTCCATCGTCTTCTCAGCAGCGGCACAAGCGCGTCAAGCTCTCGAGGCCCGAGGCCGAGCCGGAGCACGTGGAGGAGGAGACCGGCTTGGTGAACTTTGGCCACCCTCGGCGTTCCAGGATTCATGTCTGTGCGGCGATGATGTGTCTCGCAAGCGGGGAGTTCGGTTCGATCGCTCCGGTGGAGGTTCCTGCGAGCGTTGTGATTTTGCTTCTCCTCGAAATTCTCTAGGGTCAGTTCTCCGGTCCCGGGACAACGTACATGGCGATTTCGCCTGGTCTCTTGTCTGTCGATCCTCAGAAGGGTCTGAAGTTTGTATCGAAACAGTAAACAGAAGTGGACGTTCGTCCGAACTTGATCTGTAGATGTGTTTTTCATCTAATTTTCAGATGATTCAGTAAACACTAAGCAAATATGCGTTCTTTCTTTCTATGCCTAAAAATTCCTTTCGTTCTATACCACTCTTTCTGGTTATTTGGATTCCAGCACAGAGTATTTTCTTTTAATTTTTCACATATACGTTATGGAAAATAGATTGATACGGTATTTCATTTAAATATAGTCTATCATCGCACACGACCATGACAATTATTGAAATGGGATCAACTAATTTTACGTTGGGTTAATGTTTCGATATATTAGTTGGAGGATGCCACGGTACAAATTAATTTGTATTAGGAAAAGTGATGTGTATGCAAAATATTAATATTTAAAAAGGTTTGCAAGTTAGATATTTACGAAATATTGAAATTATTGATTAAAAGAAAGAAATTATTGACACTATATGGAGAAGCTGTAAAATAATATGTACAGACCGAAAATTATTTTAGGATTTCATCCTTTTTTAAGGTTGTTCAAAATTGAAATACGTGAGAGATAAAATAAAATGATTCGATTATCTATTTGTATATTTACATGATACTTGTATAATAACTAAAAGAGTGTATTTTGAGTAAGAATAAAAATGATTGGATCCCTCAAAGAAGGTACTCTTTACTTTATAGAATAATATAAATTTGCAGTATAACGATGAATTGCTTCGGCGCTCCCACGTTTTGGTAAAATTGTATTATTATGAATTTGGAAAAAGCCATTATGGTTTCGACCAAAAAAAGATCCATTATGGTAACCTATAAGAATTTATTTAACCCATTAATTATTGATAAATGTGTTACTATTGTCTAATTCTGGGTTGATTCATGAAAAAACACATTGAAATCAAATCAGATTTTATTTCCAACAAAAAACCAAATTAGGCTCTATTAATTGGAAGGATTCAAAATATTTTGGGGGTTGCATAAAGGGGCAATATCGTGATTGATGAGTAGTATAATTTTTGTTCCATATTCAATGTAGTCTGTAATTTCTCTTTTAATTTAGGGTCATTTGCTTCACTAAAAAAATCATATTTTAAAAGATATCTTTCTTAAAATAATCTCTTGTGTTGCTCACAAAAAATCTATGAACGAGGCATTTTACGAAAAAAAATTAAGTATAAATTGTGATAAGCAATGAAAATATTTTTTATTACCTCATTTTTAAAAATTATTTTCAAATCGTTCGAATTTTTATCAAAACAAATGAATTCATGAATGAATTTTTTCGAATTGGGTGTAACGTTATCATGTCATTAAAGTGAACTAATGAAAACTTATCGATGCACTTTTAATTTGAATCATGACCAATTTATGTGGCTTAGGGAGTGAGTCAAAACGAAAAACGTTTTCATTATCAGCATATAATGATTTTTTTTTCAACTTTTACTTATATTCTTAGGAGATATAAATGGTTAAAGTAAAGAAAATCTTTTTTTCGATCGTTGCATAAACGGAACTGCATTTATTGTTTATGTGATAGAAAAATCAACCCACTCAAGCCCTCGGATCTAGAAATATAAAGCGTACGCTGAAAGGTGGCGAGGAAAAAGGAAAAAAATTAAAATGAGGATTTTCACGATTCGATTTTAATCTCCTCCTGGCACCTGCTGCGTCCTTTCTCTCTTCTACTCAAAAATCTATCACACATCTCCCTTCTCTTTCTCGAGAACGACCACTGTCCCCGCCGCGATCCTCCGCCGGTCGCAGCTACTGGAAAACGATGCAGAGGGTTGGTGGAGTCGGGGTTGGATGGCTCGACGGCACGAGCTTCCCTCTAAAGAAGAGGCCGCCGGCGAGTTAAGAGACAGACACACGAAATATTCGCATGGCTCTGGCCGGACGACCCAGAAGGGAGGGAGAAACCGAACTCCCTGTCGACTTCGTCGTCACCTTCCCTGTCGCAAACTGAGTGCAAAGTTTGAGGAGTGAACAAGTTTAAACGCCGGCGAAGCCTCCTGTGTCCGGGTCGTCCAGCAGATTAGGGCCTACATAGAGAAGGAATGCCTCCCAGGTATGAGCTCAAGCTGTTTTTCGTTTCAGTTTGTTAGGGTTCTTCAGTGATGCGTGGATGGGGAATGTTGGTGGGTTTGAATGTAGTTGGTACTCTGCTTTGAGAAGCAAGGGAAAACATTCGTTTTTACATCGTTTTTTACTAATGAACCGACTGAGCATTGAGCATTAGGACGATATACTTGGTCTTGGAAGAGGCTGTGATTTGACTATGGGAAGGAGAAACTCAGAATAAATTGGTGAAGCATTAGTCTGAAAAGGGGTAATGTAGTGTGGATTTAGTGTGGGGGCTTTGGTGATAGAACGGTGAAAAATGAGTTAAATTCGGTCATGATATGGGCTGGGCTGGGCTTAGGGCTTGATATGACTCTAATAAAATTGGGCTGGATAGTGTCATATTGAAATTAGGCTTTGAAAATTTTCCAATTTGAAATGGGCTCGATAACTCGGTGGTGTCTTTAAGCGCAGATCCAATGCCCATAGATCAGAGTGCAGTCCATATTCGGACCAAGTCCCATGGCCCCGCCCGAGCCCCCTAAAAATATTTATTGAAAAAAAATGATGATTTAGCTTAGCGTCATTTTAGTTAGTATATATGGTTTTAACAATTTAGAAAATGCCTTTAATATAGTTCAATTTTCGATATGTGGATCTTTTTAGTAAAAGATTGGACTTAATTTTAACATGGGGTTGCTACTTAATATTGAGTTTACTTCCATATACTTTACTTTTATCTTTACTTTTATCGTATTGATTGTGATCATTTACTTTCCCTTGATTGTGCAGTGATGTAGGACATCATTTAATAAAAATGGTTAAATTGCAAGGACCTTTAGGTGGCAAATTAATCAAGTTTAGGTATCGAAATGGAACTAATTATATAATTAGTGAAATCAAGTCCATAATTTTATATTTTTTGTTACGTAGGAAGTGAGATGTATCTCACTTGACTCCTAGGTTCCTCCACATAAAATTTTCACTGGGTTAACTGGATTTAGATTTGAGACTCTAGTGGTGCACGAGATAAGGGTACGAAAGAACCCATGCCATTTGGGGACCATCAATCCACCTTTGGCATTACCTTTAAACTTGGACTTGTTCCCCAGTCGTATTGGGAGGGAAGCGATAATTATCTTCTCATAATTTTCTAAATACGAAAGAAATAACTGGAGTTATAATTTAGAAAGCAAACCAAAAAGAAAATGCATTTTTACTTCCAAGGGGTAAACAAACTCGCTCATAGGAAAAGTTATGTTAAGAACTACCCCTTCTTTTGCATCCATGTTTCATCAAATCTTTGAGCAGATGCAATGGTTACACTTGACCTTGAGTGCGGAAACCTAACATTAATCTATAACTTTTGCAATAATGACAATAATGGAGCTTTCTGAAATGTATCAACCTTTATTTGATGCGGTACAGAAAGGTGATATGAAAATGTTGTGCATAGATTAATCAATGAAGATGCCAAAGCACCAACTACTATGACCATGAGGGGTGGACACTTAGGGTGCACATGACAAAATTTTATTTCTTTATTTTCTTATTATTATGTTCCTTGGAACAAGGGGTAAGTAGTTTCAACTTCCTTATAGATTTTGGCTGGAACCTGAAACCCACCACGAGAAAAGATTCTTCATTTTTTAGAACTTGAAATCTACCCGTTGAAACCAAGAACCTCAAATCTATTTCCGTCATGAATTCTAGGGTCGATTCAAGGTTCCAATAGATTCTTTTTTTTTTTTGTGGGGGGGGGGGAATGAATGCAACAATAATTAACAAGTTTGTCATTCATAAAAAAGAATACAAAACAAACAAAATTATCAATATAGGAAAATGAATTCTTGGCAAGAAATTCAACTAGATAAAAGAGAGGAAATTGAACAAAAGTTTGTATCGAAAAGAAACAAAATTCACTGGACCATAAATTTTATTTCGGAACTTTGTATCTGGGAGTTTATAACACCATAGAACAAATTAGACTATAAAAACAAGAGCATTAAAATTGTAGATATGAGCATTAAAAGAAAGATGAGTTTTTGTCTTTAAACATCCATGAAAATTTGTTCCAAAGTTTGATTACTTGAAATCAAAAGAAACAACAATCATAGTTGACAACTTAATAATAGCTTTAAGTTTAGAATTGAAGTGTTGTATATCAGTTTTTGCAATTGCAACTACAACGTTTTCTTCGCAATTAAAAGTTCACCATATGCAGGATAGCCCAACATTGCAATTCAAGTAAGTGCTCCTTGGACATGATGAGAATTAACATCTTATGTAGCAAAAAATAACATAGCACAATACTCAACTTGACTATATAATCAATCCATATATGAGAACTAAACCCATCGGATGGAAGTGTAATGGGAGATGCTGGTAAACTAATATAAGTATTAGATGTCTTACCACATATATTCATTTCGTTTTAACTGGTAAACTCTATTTACCTACGATAATCTCCTTATTAAGACAATCCATTTCTTAAAAAAAAAAAAGATTAAATGATCTGATGTACTAAAAACTAACTTTAAAGCAACAGTAGTAACGGGAATAGATAAAATATCTTGAGCCATCAAAAAAATGATCTTATATATTGAGCCAACAATCTTCCACCACATCAAAAGATCAAGATCAAGAGTTTTTTTTTTTTTTTTTCATTTTTTCTCTTAAAGATACTCATTAAGCTTAGATTTGTTGTTATCGCACCATTGTTCATTCGAGTGCAAAAATATTTTCTTCCAGACTTGGGCGTCATATTTCTTTATACATTCATTATCACCCATATCAGTATTGGAATCATTACTACTTGCACTTAAACTATGGCTACCAAAATTTTGATAACTTGAAATAAGAGAAGTTTGATCATAAAATTCATACAAACACTCAAATACGTCCTTTATCTTGTAATGCATCTCTTTAATTTTCGATTAATCATCATAAATTTGTCAATACAAGAAATTCACATAATTCAACTTGGCTCTAGAATCTAATACAACCGTAATCAACACCATCATATTCACTTTATCTATGTTTTCATAATATTTGTCAAATTTTTCTTTCATTTTCATACTCATAACTTGAAGTTTAGTATCCGAAGCATCCGCCGCATCTTTCAAATATTTATACAAAATAGCTATATCTTCAAAATAATTATTTGAAGTAACATATGAACTCCCTAACAAGAATCATCATCTTTAGGAATTTCATAATTAAGCTCACTTGTAAAAGATAAATTATTTTCTTCAATTATTTCAAAAGCTTTTCTAAATTTTATGGCAATTATCTAATATAAGATAAGTGGAGTTCTATCAAGTAGAAACGTCAAGCATAATTGAACCCTTATATATTATCCGTTCACTCTCAATGCAAAATCGAAATGTTTTGGCTCTTGTGAGAAAATTTTTCACATACCTAATCACATTTCGAATACGTGCAATAGAGTCACGCACCGTAGTCAAACCATCTCTTACAACACATTATCTACTAAAAATTACCATTTAATATCAACAACTTTTCTCTTGAAAGTTTTTCCCTTAAGTACCCAATTACAACATCGTTCAAACTAGCATTATTCAAGGTGATTATGGACACCATTTTTTTTTTATTCCCCACTCTTGAATGTATTTCGCCATAATTTTCCTAATCTCTTTACTCCTATGATTATACATTACCACAAAATTGATGATTCCTTTATATAACTTCTAATTTTTATCAATAAAATGTGTAGTAAGACATAAATTATTTAATTTTTCAATGGAACTCTATGTATTAGTTGTAAATGTGATCCTAGAATTAATCTTTCCAAAATAAGTCTCTAAACAAGTTCTTTCATAAAAATATAGCTTAATGCAATTTTTTGCCACTGTAAAACATGATAAATGTTTAAAAAGATATTGTAACTCATTGATAAATTCACGAAAACCAACACACTCAACCAAGGAAAAAAGGTTATTTGAACTGAGCAAACATTTGTCTACAACGTTTTAAATTAAATGACCATGTTGATAAGACGCTATTAATACTAAAATCTCTCCCTGCCTCGCCGGCTATGTCTATATTTCGTGGTATAAAGAATCTCTACCTCTTGTTTACATTATGAGGAAATTTATTGCGAGCGGTCAAATACTTCCTCATTGCAAAGGTACCGTTAATAATACGGTACTGTTGACACATAAATTTTGGCAATCCAGTATTATGGGTTAATTTTATCCCTAAAAAAAATACTAATTGCATAACATATAGATGTAGGTGCATTTATGTTTAACTTACATGTTTTGCATTTATTTATTGGACCGGTGACGGATGAGTTCGAATTAGAAGTTTTGAACTTTAACTTGGCAAGCTGAACTAAGCCCACGATGAGAGCAAATCGGCCTAAGCTTGTATCCTCGGGGAGATTTTACTGATTTATCCTGAATCAAATTAGAAACAAATATTGCGTTTGGAAAAAAAAAAAACAAATATTGGGTTTGAAAAAATCTTCGTAAATATGGATTTGGAAAAAATTAAAACCCTAATCCATGGCCTATAAAAAGATAAAACACATAGGGTTTTGGGAGGCGACACATTGAATATGCGGCCGTACGTCGGGACTTCTACTCTAAAAGGCACGTCGAGAGATATACACATGAGAGAGAAAAAAGAGAAGGAACTCTCTCTGCCGAACCAAGCCGAACCAAGGAGCCCCCACGTTGTGCAAGGCCCTTTGCCGCAGCATCACACCCGAGCCGCCTGAGTTACCGTCGCTACACCATCTTTGCTGCGTCGGCCCCTACAGCGATGACGGTCTTGCTGCTGTGACGTTTTTGCCTTTCTGACGAGCTACTGATCTGGTGCCAATCTCTTACCGTTGTGACCAAGCCTCAATGAGCCCCCCTCAACCGAGATGTTGGCAGAGCTACCACCTTCCTCGCGCTCAACTGTTGCTTGATTCGCTGCTACCCCCGCGAGATCGTAATTTCCCCTTGTAGCAATCACTCGAGTAGCCCTCACATCCCCGACAATTGCTTTACCCCACGAGCAACATTACCCCAGGCAACCATAATTGGAGAAATAGCAAACGGTGATTGTTGGATTTAGCATGGCCTAGTCTAAGTAAAGGGCAAGTTTCAAGCGAAGGTTTCTGGTCTTGATCTTCGCAGCTTGGGTGGTAAATTCGTTAAGTAAAAATCTGGTAAGGAAAAGGGGATGTTCAAGCGGTACGATTTGTTCTTTTCATCATTTTGACCGGTTAGGAGCTTGAATAAAAATATACATGCAAAGAGGCCTACACGGGAATAAGTTTTCTCGTTGCCATCATTTTTTTTCCATAATTTCTTGCCACCGCACCTCGAAGTTTTGTTTTGCATATTTCTCAGGCCATGAGCAGTACTGTCCTTCGGCCAGCTGGTCCATTGAATCATCACAAGGCAGCCTACCTGAGACATTCGTCGTCCAGCATTGACACGTCTTCAGTCCATCAATACCAAGAGGACAAGTTCTGGTAGCTTATTCATCCTCACGGTCAAAGACAAGTTTAATTTTGCAGGTCATCCAAGTGTGCCCGTTAACCACCGAACCAAGGTTTTGCTGGTGATCTCCGCTCCATCACTGCAAGTCGTCCTCCAAGTGCCATCTTACCGGCTCGAGACCAAGCATTCTTTCTCCGCATTGCCGGCCTTGGTCTAAACGATAACCTCCATGACCCATCCTTGCTAGCCAAACGCCGGTCATCCGTGGAGCCCCATCCGCAAGCTATGATCTAGTCTGATTCTGATCCAGATTAGGTAACAATCTTTATCCAATTCAAATGGAATATTTCATTCCTTAATTCGGATTGATTGCTATATGATACGTGATATTAAGTATATTCAATTAGAGCTTATTGATAAAGTTGATTCGATTGTTAATTTGATCCGTAAAGATATCGCATCATTTTTTTAATTATCTCAACTTATTATTGGATAACTGCGCTATCTGAGATTGCGATAATCTTTAATTTGACCCGTTAGACAACGGATCATTTTTTTTTGGGTTAATACCCTGAAAAACCCCAAACTGGTACACATGTGACAAATTTACCCCAAACTATTTTTTTGACCACCAAAAACCCCAAACTGGTATACTTTTGACAAATTTACGCCAAACTGGTACACTTGTGATAATTTTACCCTCTGTTAGTTTTCGTTAAATTTTAATTAAAATAAATGACACGTGACAGTTAACTGATATACTAATTTGAGATTTTATACTCCGTTTGTCACAGTTTACCATTTTTTTTATTTTTTTTGTGGTATGAATCAAATTTAGCGGAGGGTATAATTGTTACAAATTTATCAGTTTAGGGTTTTTTGTGTTCGAATAAATTAGTTTGGGGTAAATTTGTCATAAATGTACTAGTTTAGGGTTTTTTATGATCAGTCGGGGTAAATTTGTCACAGGTGTACCAGTGTAAGGTTTTTTATGGTAAAAAAATAGTTTGGGGTAAATTTGTCACAAGTGTACCAGTTTGGGGTTTTTTAGGGTATTAACCTTTTTTTTTTTTATTATTATGTTTGATTCTGAGCAAGTGCCTTATCAAGATTACAATATCCATTAATCTAAGACGTGAGACGACGGTTATTTTTTTCGGATATCGTAATCTTTTGTTTGAATCTCGATGGATAACATTTTAAATGATCATGAATGGTTTGAATGTTTATCTCTTAATTGTTCTATTTATCTCGAAAACACAAAAAATTGAATTTTGTATTCCATGTAGATTAGGATTGATTGCATGATAGGTTAGTTTTTTTTTTTTTAAATGCATGTTTAGAAGGCATTTAGAATAGATAACATTTCACTTTAGTTAAATTTTTACTTTTAGTGATTTAATTACGAATTTTCATTAAAAAAAATCAAAGAAATCAAAATCTTGCATCAAAGCATTTAGGTTTAATAAATCAAACATGTAGGATTAGGTTTATGAAATTTTCGTCATCTAGTGATTGTTGCTAGGTTCATTTAGTTAGAAATTACTCGTCATTAGAATTAGGTCATTTGGTTAATTTATATTGCACATTTAATTGTTGCATTTCTTTAATTTCGAATTTCATGGGAAATACAAAAATAATTGTCTTAGAATAAATCAATTTCATCCTTTAGAGTAGGCCGCATATTTATTTATGGCATATAGTTTAGGTCATGTTAAATTAGTGACATGCATTGCATAAATCATGATTTTCATTAAATAAGTAAAAACAAAAAAAAAATGAGTGATTGCGTGTTAATTAGAAATCATATCTAGGACTGTTGATGTAAATTTTGATCTAATATTGCAGATGCTTTTGTTGCTATAACGTAAGTCCTACATTATATTTATTAGTTTTCTTGGGTGTTAAATTGGTGGTTTGCGCACCTGTGTGATCACCTCACATGTTAGGAAAGTAAATTAAAATCAATTCAAGTTGCTTACCAAACATTTTTTTCAAAATAAAATAGAAATATACTGAAAGGGAGTTAGAGAAATCTAATGTAATTAAGTCCTCGTGTCCAAAATCTCTGGTTCGTAAAAATAAAGTAATTCTCCTATTATTTTACTTAGATGTTTAATTGACTTACCATAAATTGATTATTGGCGGCTCCTAGATAAAATTCATTTGTATGTTAAGAAATTTGAACCTAAGTCGTGAATTGGTATGGGCTTGGGAGAGCCCGGATTAAGTCTAGGCTTAATAATCAATTAGTCAAACCCTAGGTGGTTCACCAAAAATTCGATCGCAACAGCTTTTTAAATATAAACTCACAATAAATACATTTCACTTGATATGTTTTTCTATTCTTATAATTAATTCTTGCATAATGCTTTCAACATTCGGATGTATATTTCTTATCACGATGAAAAAGATAAGAACCAAATATCTTATTTGTGATACTAATGATCTATGTAGCATCGACATTGACACACAATACATGACACAATACACCAACACGTTATTTTTCAAAAAGTAGAGAATTCAAACATGTTCCAACATGTTATATATTAAATAAATATTTTTATATATAAATACAGAAGTAAGTAAATAATAATAATAATAATAATAATAATAATAATAATAATAATAAGGGTTAATACCCTGAAAAACTTCAAACTAGTACACTTGTGACAAATTTACCTAAAACTATTTTTTTGACCATAAAAAACCCCAAACTGGTAAACCTGTGACAAATTTACCCCGACTGACTATAAAAAACCCTAAACCGGTACATTTATGACAAATTTACCCCAAACTAATTTATTCGACTGCAAAAAACCATAAATTGGTAAATTTATGACTAATATATCCTTTGCTAAATTGGATTAATACCACAAAAAAATCACAAAAATTGTAAACTGTAACAAACGAAGCGTAAAATCCTAAATTGGTATACCGATTAAATGTCACATGCCATTTAACTTGATAATTTGAGAATAAAATTTAACGAAAACTAACATTGGGTAAATTTGTTATAAGTGTACCAGTTTGGGGTAAAATTTGTCAAAGGTATACCAGTTTGGGGTTTTTTGTGATTAAAAAAATAATGTTTGGTAAATTTGTCACAAGTGTACCGGTTTGGAGTTTTTCAGGGTATTAACCCTAATAATAATAAGAGCTTCTAATTAATCTATACTAAAAACATTAACCCTCCATTTGTTAAAAATCAAGTAATCCACATTTCACTATTAAATTTAAAATTTAACACTAAGAAAAAAAAACAAATAAACTCCATCTCTGGCTCATCAAGTGAAAAACTTACAACTTCAAGCACTTCAATATCTTTAAAGGTGTCAAATGCGTTTCCGCTAGTATCCCACATCTTGGTCTCTCCTTTTGCGTATTGTGGGTTTTTTCTTAATAGAAGATGAAGATTGCTAAGAATAAAAACCAAATCTTTTGCACATTTTGGGATCATCTTATTTCTTCTCATCGAGTGCACAAATGAGTAAGTATTTCAATTTCTCTCAGCACATGATAAAGAAGAAGGTTGAGCAAGAAGTTTTAAGGCTCTACTTTGAAGCATCGGTGCACATGCACTGTGATTAACCCACAAAGCTTTAGAATCCATAGAATACATATTTTAAATGAAATCAAAAAATCTAAAATCTCAATTTTTGCTTGCAAAATCTACATACCCCAAATTTACATTGTTGCGCTCATCCAAGTTAGGAAAGTATTTCTTAAAACATTTTAGTCTTTCTTAATTGATCTCCATATTCTTATATGGAGAAATTCGAGTAGGATCTTCATTAAGCCATTGATTACTATAGTACCTTTATTTAATAAAATAAAATAAAATAAAATTAGAAAACAATAATAAATAAGATGAGTATTATATTATCATTTTCAATAAATAATAACTACTAAAGTAATAATCTCATACAATTTTAGAACTTACATGGGATTTAAGGCATGTGCCAAACAATGAAGTGGAGTGTTATTCTTTGTCCAACAATCTACAAGAATTATATGAACCACCTCATAAATGTGATTTCTCATCTAGCATTTTCACTTTATGTACATATATAGCTTTCTTCACTTTTTTAATCATTAAATTCCACATATCATAAACTAAGTGAAGACAAGGCTTATCAGTGTCACAAATTCTAAGCTGTCATAAATAGGAGCCATGAAAATATGCAATCAATCGAATCTCACAAAAAATCATTCAACACCTTCTCCTTGACAACCTTAGCTTTCCCTTGATTATCATCTCGATAGATATTTCATTTATCACAAATCACCATGTTCTGAAAATCACTTTTTATTAACTTGAATTTCTAAAATATCACAATCATCGAAGCAAAATATGTATCCGCTACGGAAAGCAATTTCAATCTAACAAACTCATTGTATATTGCTAATCTCATGAAATGGTTTATGATGAAATGCTTGATTTGTATAACTTCCTTAATAATATGTGAAATCCAACTATATTCCTCATAAACTATATGATTGGTCTTCGTGTTTTTTGCAGCACAAATATTCTTCAATGTTAAATTAAGGGTGCGCACCACACAAGGTATCCACATAATGGATGGAAATTGTTGTTCAATGAGTCGTCATGCGCCCTTGCAGTTTGAAGCATTATCTGTAATTACTTGGACCATATTCTCATACCCAATTTCATTAATAACTTCTTTCAACAAGTTAAAAATGAAATGCATATTCTTTATTTCTCCCGAACAATCAACTGATTTTATAAACATTAATTCTCTACCTGATACAATTATAAAATTAATAAGCGGTCTTTTTTGTGAGTCGCTCCATCCATCATTCACAATACTTACACCATTCTTGTTCCACATACTTTTAATAGGTCCACACATCCTATCAATATTTACATTTTCTTTTTTAAAACAAAGTGGTCATCAACAAATTATATTTCAGTAATATATAACCCGCAATATTATGATTAGCAACATAAATGAAAGCGGATTGAAATAAGGGTAAATTCTAACTTGGAATTATATGTATATGTATTTATTCATTATAATTTAGATGGTTATTGTTTTTACCTCATCTGAAAAGCAAAAGCAATATTTTCATGGACTTTTCCGATTTACTCTTTTTACAGGAACCAAATGGACAATAAGGGGCAAATCCTAAGGGAAATAAGGTCTATCGATGAAGTAACTTAATTTTATACATAAATATTTTTGTACTTGATTTCCTCATATAAAGAGTACAAAAAAGATTCCAACAAATGAAAAAATGGAAAATAACTTCACAAAAATTCCTAAGATGACTTATGAGGGCTTTTTGACCAATTTTTTTAGTCCAATTCCTAATTCTTGGGTAAGCTTGAATTAGACTAAAAACCAATCATTCCAAATTATGGCAATAACACAAGATGACAAGAACGTAACATAGAATCGTCTAATGAACAAGGTGATTGCGTGAAGGAAATCATCTCGAGCTTAACTCACAAAAAGGACGAAGCTGTATGATTTCTATTATGTTAGATTTTTGAAGATAAACCACAATCAACATTCACACCATAATCCCTCAAAGTACATAGAATGAAATCAGTAGATATTTCTAAAGTCCCAATCATAGCACAAATACATGCAGATATTGATATTATTATAAGTGAATAAACAATAGTACAGACATTTAAATCTACATATACATAACTTTTGTTTCAGCTTTGAGTGCTATTTGATCACCTTCCTACATTCGATATTTCGATTCGATGTCAAAGCATAGGTGATAGAGACAAGAGGAACTAGAGATAGTTGTAAAATGCAATAAAAGAAATCTAAAGAGATAACGCAAAATCATACACTAGTGAGTAATAATCAATCTTCAAATAATTTATCATGGTAATCTTAATATAACTAGCATTTTTCAAAAACCGGGATGGTGACAATTTCTAGTTCGTCGAGGGTAGATTGAATTATCTAATCTAGCATTCTGCTTTTAAGATGCCACATACAAAATTCAGAGAACTCCGTCTTCTTACTCTAACATATGCCTCAAAAAGAGATTAAGACTATGCACTCCACGAATTTAACTCTCTTATGTATTCGTGACAAGAATTGATCAACCCCCTCAGAAGCCTGCATATCAGTCTCTATTTCAAAACAAATTCAAAAAGAAAACTAACATACCCATTTTATAATCGACACAACTCATGTCGGAAATAACTCAAGAATACAAGTATTTCATCCATCTGAACCAAGTCAATCGGAAATTGAAGAAACTTGAATCCTAAATGAACCTAAACACAACGTGGAACGCACCATGCAATTATAAGTAAGATATATCAATATACACAAAATTATTTCAAAACTATTGACTGTCAATTCAAATTCAATGCATCAATTTCGAAACCACTGAAAGTAACCTAAAACTGAAATGAAAATCGAAATAGACCTATTCCGGACTGAACCATACAAACATTCTAGAGAACTTGAAATGAGTAAAAGCTTGAAACAATCCCAAGTGGCGTTTAAAAAATGAAAAACTTGACATGAACAATTGTTGAGGTGATCTAATTTACCTGGAATAAGTTTGAAGAAGAAATCCGTTTGGTAATATAATTTCATTTTTCTATTTGAAATAGATTTATTATTCTAAAAATAGACTTGAAGCAGTAATCAAAAACTAAAATTTTTAGCTTTTCTATTTATATAACAAAAGTAAGAAATGAAAACTCTTTTTATTGTTTATTTTCTTTACCGTGTGCCACCCGCCCGTCGCTGGTAGAATGCCGAACCTGTCACAAACCACTGGACATTAGCCGCTCAATGCCCGCTGCCCCCTACTTATCACTGGACTCTAGCCGTCGGCCGTTGGCCCTCCTAATAATATAAATTTTATTTTGTTATCAAATGAATATATATTCCATAAACACAAATTTTGAATAGTTATGAAACGTGTTTCTTTGCTTAAAAACTAGTCCAGGGAATAGAAATCGATTTCTATTCTATAAATTTTGTCATTCCCGCTCTTAAATGTGCTCAATGTTGGGATCATAGTTGCTCAATATGAATTGGTAAGAATCTAACACGCGCATGTTTAATAGACATTTCATTTTCATTAACACTCTATTTACTCCTGCCAATGGAGGAATGATAAGGATCGAGAATAAATTATTTTAAAATTGCCATTTATCGAATCTTTATATAAGATATGCCATGTTGACTGCTATTTTTTATGCTGCTACGCAAAATGAGGTTATTTGGTAACTGGCCAAGCATTTATTAGAGAATCTTGATAGAAACATGATGTCTCTTATTTTGCCTAACCATTCGAGTAGGATGTCAATCATCTTATCATTTTTTCTTCGCTATCATCGTAACCTAACCCTCTCGCAGCTAGGGAGTTATTATGTTTAGGGTATTATCAATTTCGAGCCAATGTCCATCTATCAATTCAAATTCTCCCAAGCGTTTAAAATTTTAAATCAATTAAGCTTATGAATATTTTAATAAAGGAGTCGCCATTAGCTTTTTTGGGGTAGGCTAGAAGCCTAGTAAGACACCGGAGAATATCTTGCTATACGTAACTAGAGATTCAAGACTTGTGGACTTGATTTCATTAGCTCTAAGACTAACATCCTTTTGGTACCTAACTCGATCATGTTCTAATTAACGCTATAGCAGCCTATCCAATATATATATATATATATATATATATATATATATATATTTGTGGACTTGATTTCATTAGCTCTAAGACTAACATCCTTTTGGTACCTAACTCGATCATGTTCTAATTAACGCTATAGCAGCCTATCCAATATATATATATATATATATATATATATATATATATATATATATATTTGTGGACTTGATTTCATTAGCTCTAAGACTAACATCCTTTTGGTACCTAACTCGATCATGTTCTAATTAACGCTATAGCAGCCTATCCAATATATATATATATATATATATATATATATATATATAAGGTTTGTCCTAATTATTTTAAAGTAGGAAGATAGCGCCCAAAATATTGAAATGGACAATCATTTCCAATTGGAAAGGAAAGCATATAGGCATCCTAATATTATCCCTAAAAATGAGAACAAAACAATGCAAAACAAAAAACCCTATTGTAAAGTCTTAAAGGCTTATCCAATTTTTGGGTTTCAATTTCTAAGGGTTTCTATTTTATTTTATTTTTCTAATGTTTCTAATTTTTTTAGAACTTTTTGAATTTTTAATTATTTTCTGAAAATTCTAATTTTTTTAATTTTTTATTTTCTAAAATTTTCAAAATTTTATATCATATTCTGAATTTTAATTTTCTAATTTTTTAATTTCTAATATTTATTTTATTATTATCAATATTTTTCAATATTAACATATAGAAATTCGGGCTGAGTCAAGAGACCCGACCCAACTAAACCAACCCGAATCCTATCGGATCGGGTTGATGAACTTTAAATATTAATCCTAAAAGCCCACTAAGAAATAAATAAATTAACCCAAGAATGCTTCCCTCATTTTTTAATTTTTCGGCCCAAACTCTAAAAAAAACTTAATCAACAACAAACAATCCCTAAGCCCCTCTCTTCCTCAGCCCACCATGCAAGCCAGCCCACAGTCATTCCTTATTCTTTTCTTTTCTTTTTGATTTTTCTCTTTTTCCTCTCTTTTTCATTTCTTTTCTCTCTTTTTTTTTTTTTTTTTTTTGATCTTTTCTACACCTCGGACTCTTATACTTGGGAACAAAGATGAGATGACTGGTCACGCGTTGGTGAATTAGTTTTGGCCAGCGATCAACGAACCCTGTCATTGGCATCGTGAGGGAAGAGAATGAGCAATGGCAGACACGGGGGCATTGCGTGGCGCGCCTCACTGGCTTTTTTTCTCCGTTTAGATCATCCTCCTTTACCCAGCTCGTGATCGGTGTGCTCCTCTTCCTTTTTCCTTGGAACGTCTCTTCAGCCCAGCTCTTCCATGGCTAAAGTTCCCTTAGCCAACCTACCTCTCTTCTTTCTTTGTTTCTCCTTCTGCAAACCCTCTGGCCGAGGCCCGTTGCTCTCTTTCGAGCAGCTCATTTGTCTACTGTTACGCCTCAAGTTAAGTCTACTTCAACTCTTCTCTATCCGGTTCTCTTCCTAGTTGGAAAATTCTGCAACTTGGAGATTTCTTCTTCTGGTTTCTTTTCTTTTGCCCGATTTTCTTTAGCAAAGCTTTTTCTTCAGCTCCCACTCCCCTCACTTCTCTTGGCTCTGTGATTTCAGCGAGCAAAAACCACTCTTTGGCTCCCGCCTGTCTCCTTTGTCTAGAGAACTCTTCTACAATAGTGGAATGATCGCCTTTTTCTTCAACGAGCGTCCATGGTTGAACCTCTCTCCCCCTGAGTAGTGATCGCCCTTCTCTCATTTCCCCCATTTGAGCTCCCCTCACTCTCACCCCCTCCTCACCTGCCTTTTTTTAATCTTTTTTGTTATGCTCTCTTTCCCCTCGCGCTAGCTTGCACACCTTCTAGAACACCTAGGTTTTCACACGTCACATGATGTTTCTTTCCTTTGCGTCACTGCTTTGACTTGTCCTCCCTTTGGTTCGATCACCGTCATCATGCTTGATGGAGAGAACAGCAGCACATGAAGGAAAGGGAGAAAAAGCTAGGGCCGGGCCTTTTCCTTCTTGGGCTCAAATTGTGAAGTAGAAGGAAGAGATGGAAAAATTGGGCTTTAAGAAGAACATGGGAAGTTGGGTTAAGGGAAAGGTGAGCCGAAAATTTAGCTAAGTCAGCTAGACACGATGGCCCGCTCGTTTTCATTATTTTCATCTTTTCATTTTTTTTTATTTCATTTTCATAATCATTTTAAAAAAATTTCATTATCATTTTTAATTAATTATTTACTTTTTATCTTTTTTATATTTTTTATATTTTAGCAAAATAAATGGATATTTAAAATACTGACAAAAATTTAGTTGTCAATAGTTATCCTCTTTGGAAAAAAGCTTGAAGCGGTTTCTTTCAAAGATTAGATGACACCTCGAATTTTGCTGACGGGTAATGAAAATGTGAATTTACTCATTTACCTATTCACTTTTTTTCCCTTTTTTTAAGTCACCCCATTGCAGCAACGGTTTTCGACTAAAAAGGAGAGTCTCATTGTGTAAAAATAGGTTCAACTAGATGTGAGTCACCATGTAAAAACGGATTTTGACTAAGAATGAGGTCTCATCATGTAAAAAGGGGTTTCCACTAAATGGAAGTCTTACCATGTAGTAATGGGTCTAAATTGGAAAGGGAATTTCGCGGTGTAACAATGGATATTGATAAGAAATGAAAAAGTCTTACCGTGTAATAATGAGTCGAGACTGAAAAGGAAATCTCACTATGTAACAACAGATTTTGAATGGAAAGAAAAACGTCTTAACGTATAGTAATGGGTCTAGACTGAAAAGGGAGTCTCACGGTGAGACTCTCCTTTATGATAAAAAAACCCATTGTCATAATAGTGCAACCAAAAAAAAAAGAAGAAGGAAAAAAGTGAATAAGTGAATGAGTAAATTCACATTTTCGCTTAAAAAAGCAGCCGCTATTCACCTAAATTTTATTTTAGGGTGCAATTCGACCTGTGGTTGCCATCGACCTATTGAGCGGAAAAAGCAATAGTTCCAATCCCTTGGAAGAGTTTTAATCTTTACAAATTATTGTTGCTAGAGTACAATATTCCCTCTAGCATTGTGAATAACACGGCAATCTCTTCGGCAAGAGCAAGTTAATATGTATTGAGGTTTCTCTACACGGGATTTTAACAACTTTAATAAGATGGGAATTTCCCACTTTTATGTTGTTGTTTATTTTTTGGTTAATACTTTAAAAAAAAAAACACTTCAAATTATGCCCAATATAACACAAATATTTCTAATTTTTTGCGTTACTAAAAATCCTAAACTTGACAATTATGACACAAATACCCAAAACTTCTGTTTGTATCATAAAAAAACTGATAACTTAAATCAATGTGACAAATATACCACGAATGGATCTATAATAAAGGGTATACATGACATCAAAAATTTAGAATATTTGCGTTAAAGTACCTAAATTTAGGGTTTTTGGTGATACAAAACTTTTTTGGGGGTCTTTACCAAAAAAAAAAAATTTTTGGGGGCACTACATAATTTAGGACTTTATACGGTGTTCACCTTTAAATTATTTTAAGTTTTAGTTTTTGGCCTTTTGGGACATTGTGACGGTTCATGCTGTTGCCCGCACATACCTTATTAGGGGTGAGCATGGTCCGGATTGGTCCGGGCCACCCCCTAACCCTAGGACCAACCCGTACAGTGTCGGTCCTCAATTTTTAGGACCGAGGACCGACCCTATTGAGCTTGGGACCAAGGACCGGACCGACCCAATGGGTTCGGTCCGGTTCTAGGGTCAACCCGAGACCGATCAATAATTTTTTTCCTTTTATTTTTTATACTTCTTAAAAAAGCAAACCTACAAATTCAAATTACACATCCATTGACAATGCGGTATTGTGCAACTAAACTATAAATACCAATACATATTTAGCAAATTTAAAATGACACAATAATATAAATTTCGTACCTATTAACCGCTCATTGAGATATAGGATAAGATGGAAAGTTCTTGTAATCATCTATCTTTAATATTCATAACACCATATGCAAAAGCGTTTTTCTGGATTTGATCATGTAGAGTCCACTCAATCAAAAAATGAACTTCACACCACTTGACTAGCAAATCATCGTAGCAATTGCAGTACTACTCTACTCTTCAAAAACTTCTACCATTTGACACAAATTGAAAAGTAAAGTGCAACTGAAATTCATTAGTAAAATATAATTAAACAATAAAAAGTTCAAAATACTTAATATAAACTATGGATATATAACTTCACATCTTGTTAATTCACTTGAACTTCTAAACACCTTAAAGCAAAACAAACAACACATAATTAATACTCAACAAAAGTTTTAAATTGAAATTACTATTAGTGCTATTGATAGAACATCTCAATATAATATAATATAACAAACATTTTACTTAGGTTTGAATATATAAAAGAATTATAAATAATCTAATATATATAATATAATATACAGGGTTGGTCCAGGGTTGGACCGACCCAAAACTCTTAGGACCGAGGACCAACCCGCACAGTGTTGGTCCTGGAATTTCAGGACCAATGACCAACCCAGTCCCCCTGAGAACCGGACCAGGACCGGCAGGGTTGGGCCGGTCTAGGGTCGGTCCAGGGTCAACCCTAGACCGCTGCTCACCCCTATACCTTATCTAACTTTTTGAGCAAAAATAATTAAATGACCGGATATAAAAAGGTTTGAAGGGATTGATGCTTTTCTTAAACAAATTTTTCCTAACTTGTACCCTTCTACATTAAATTTTAAATACATAAAAGAATATTAAAATCATGGCACGTTATTTTTCATTCTTCTCTCTCGCTTCTGTCGAAACAATACCATAATTTATTCCATCCAAATGCTTCTTCTTCTTCTTCTTTTCGATCGTAATTATTTTGCATCCTTCCTTTTTCTTTGTAATAACCTTTATCAAAATTACTGGTCAAGAAAGGATTTCCAAATACGTTATTATTGCTGATAGGACAATGAAGTTTCATGCAATTCCGTGTGAGAGGGAAACGTTGGTAAGAAAAACTATTAAGGATTAAAGAGAGAGACATCGATATTTTTAGGCTTTATTTATTTCAAGAATTATGAATTATTTAAAAAATATTTTCTTAAAAAAGATCGTTTGTGTTACTAATTATTTCAAGTGATGCAAAAGATCATTTTTAGGAATGTATTTTGAAAATTATTTATTTTCGTGAAACAAACAAATTCTTAATATAAAATATATAACAGGATGAAAAATAAAGAGTAGTTGATTTAAAATGTTGGACATGCTTATCGAGCATTTTTCCAAGTCGGAAAAATAACAAAAGTCATCCTTAATTTTCCTTCAATCATACTTGGCATCTTTTACTTCAACATGCATGCTCTTTTAACTTTCATATATTTCCAAATCATATACTTTATATTATGATAATTCCAACAAAAACCCTACAATTCACACATTCTATATTATATGTATAAATTCTAAATCATTTGTGTTAGGAGGAAAAAATTGCGGTCAACTCATAGCTCAAAATACGAACTCTATTGAAGCCTTGTTTGTCTTTTTGGTTGGACTACTAACATCTTATTAACAAGTATTCACAAGACACGATTGTGGACTCACGCAAGAAAAGACACTATTTGGGTAATAATAATTTTCAAGAAAATAGAAGAATCGTACCATTTTAAAAAGTCATTTACTAGAAATAATGAATTTAAATTATAAAAAAAAAGTGTGATAAGGTGCAAATTATTATTTTAAGATTTTCCAAGTCGAAATGGGAGAGAGCTGGGGGCAATTTGCCAAAAACCAGCATTTATTCCCAACGGGTAATTCCTGTCCGCAGCCGCCAGAGGCCCAGAGCTGGCAGCGCGAAGTCAACGCACGCGAAGACCAGCGAAGTGACGGTCTTGCTCCCTCCTGCGACCCTCGGATCAACCATCCAACGGCTCCGATCGATCCTCGGCCCCCACGGACTGAAAAACCCTAAGGGGCGAAGGACAGAGCTGTACGCACACGTGTCGACATCACGGCCGCTGGCGGTGAACCGTACGTCCTGAGATCCGACGGCGGAGGAGTAAACCCTAACGAGCGAGGGGCAGATATAAACAGCCCCATTTCCGCCTGACACCGATTCGTCTGCTTCGTGTCGCTGAGAGATCGTCAAACCCTTCGGAATCGAGGTAAGAGCTGATCTCCTTCGCTCTCTCTCTCTCTCGCCGCCGTTCGAATCGAGGTCGCATCGCCGTCGTTCTGCGACTCCGATTGTGGTTAGCTGCCGCATTTCGAATCCGGTTACGTTCCTGCTCCCCGAGGAGGGAACCGTGCATTTCTATCGAATCGAGTGGCGCCGACAGTCTCGGTAGCTTCGGTGTCGCTGCGGTGTCGCTCGATCCGGTTGGCTTGAGTCGTGCTGGTTTTGATCATTTGCGTTTCCTTTTGGGGCGCGTGAATGCGTGAAGGATGTGTGGATTTTTGGTCGGACCGATTGATTTGATCCGACTAGTGTGGGAATCTTCGGCGTCTGCTTCGCCGATTCGTGTTTTGGCAATAGAAAGTGCCTTTCCTTAGATCTAGCTGATTCTTTTTTATTCGTTTTTTTTTTTTTGGCGAAATTCCAGTTGGAGTTGCTATCTGCTGAAATCGGTTGGAACATGAGATGGTAGAAGCGATCTGACGATAGTGTTTGGAACGTAGTCTGCACGGATTTGATTGATGAAATATGAAATGTGTTTTCCAGTGTAAATCATAAACCTGTTCTTTCGCATTTCTCATTTCGCCAGGAGTAGTTATATGGGAGATTAGAACTCGACGCCTGGATTTGTTTGAGAATATTAAAAAATTATCGTAATGCCTGATTCTGTTAATTCAATAGAGTAAGTATTTCCACTGGTGATGGGAGATATAGTTGGCACGATGTTCTCGTTCTTCTCATGTCAGTTGATGGTTGCCATGTGGTCAATTCGATTCACTGTTGCATAATGGTTGTGTTTAAACTACTTACAAAAAGACAATGTGAGGCTGTGAAATCAAATCTGCCTGCAATCCGTGTATCCAATTGTTACAATGACTTAAGAGGCCTTTGGGTATGTTACCTTGAGCAAACTATGTATTGGTCAGATTCTGAGTCATTGTAAGCTTGTATTTCTGGTCATGCTGATTGCCACTCTGGAGTGTCCAGTGTTTTTTAACTTTGGAATTTGTAATTTCTTCTTTATTGATGCTTTTGTCTCCTTTTGCGCAGCAATACTAAAAGGCTATCATGGGTAAAGAGAAGGTTCACATCAACATCGTGGTCATTGGCCATGTTGACTCTGGGAAGTCAACTACAACTGGACACTTGATCTACAAGCTTGGAGGAATTGACAAGCGTGTGATTGAGAGGTTTGAGAAGGAAGCTGCTGAGATGAACAAGAGATCATTCAAATACGCTTGGGTGCTTGACAAGCTCAAGGCCGAGCGTGAGCGTGGTATCACCATCGATATTGCCTTGTGGAAGTTCGAGACCACCAAGTACTACTGTACTGTCATTGATGCTCCTGGACATCGTGACTTTATTAAGAACATGATTACGGGAACCTCCCAGGCTGACTGTGCTATCCTCATCATTGATTCCACCACTGGTGGTTTTGAGGCTGGTATTTCCAAGGATGGCCAGACCCGCGAGCATGCTCTTCTCGCCTTCACTCTTGGTGTGAAGCAGATGATTTGCTGTTGCAACAAGGTACTTTTTTTTTTTATATGTTCTATATCTTATTTCACTAGCCTTCGGCATTTGTGTAGATGTACTTATGTGATAACAATTCCCTTTGATCAGATGGATGCCACCACACCCAAGTATTCCAAGTCCCGTTTTGATGAAATCGTGAAGGAAGTCTCTTCATACTTGAAGAAGGTCGGGTACAACCCTGACAAGATTCCCTTCGTCCCCATCTCTGGTTTTGAGGGTGACAACATGATTGAGAGGTCCACCAACCTTGACTGGTACAAGGGCCCCACCCTCCTTGAGGCTCTTGACCAGATCCTGGAGCCAAAGAGGCCTACGGACAAGCCTCTCCGTCTCCCACTTCAGGATGTGTACAAGATTGGTGGTATTGGAACTGTCCCCGTTGGTCGTGTTGAGACCGGTGTCCTCAAGCCTGGTATGGTCGTCACTTTTGGTCCCTCTGGGTTGACTACTGAAGTTAAGTCCGTGGAGATGCACCATGAGGCTCTCCAGGAGGCCCTTCCTGGTGACAACGTTGGGTTTAACGTGAAGAATGTTGCTGTCAAGGATCTCAAGCGTGGCTTCGTTGCATCCAACTCAAAGGATGATCCCGCCAAGGAAGCAGCCAGCTTCACCTCCCAAGTTATCATCATGAACCACCCTGGGCAAATTGGAAATGGTTATGCCCCTGTTCTTGACTGCCACACCTCCCACATTGCTGTCAAGTTTGCCGAGCTGTTGACCAAGATCGACAGGCGATCAGGTAAGGAGCTTGAGAAGGAACCCAAGTTCTTGAAGAATGGTGATGCTGGGATGGTGAAGATGATTCCCAGCAAGCCCATGGTTGTCGAGACTTTCTCTGAGTATCCTCCTCTTGGTCGTTTTGCCGTGAGGGACATGCGCCAGACAGTTGCCGTCGGTGTCATCAAGAGTGTCGAGAAGAAGGATCCTTCTGGTGCCAAGGTCACCAAATCAGCCGCCAAGAAGAAATGAGAGAAGCTTATATAGCATGAAGTTTTTTAGTGTTTGTGGAGAAACCTGGGTGAACCGTTTTTATCTGAACTCCTTTTTTTTTTAGTAGATGTTGTCTTTCTTGCTTTTGTTTTTGTTTTTGCGGCTGCGGACATCTAGTGTTTGCTACTATCTACAACTAATTCCCCTTGGAGGAGGTGGTTGAGAATGTAGCAAGAGCTTTGCTCGTTTTTGTTCTGTGTAGTTTGTTAAGTCGATACTGTTTGGTGATGCAGTAAAAACTTTGTTTCCTATTGCCATGGCTGCTTTCTTTTGTCTTTTTCTTTTTTAATCTCGGCCTCATTGACATGTCATCTGCATTTTGGCAAGGAAAGGTAGCGTGCGCAATCGTCATTGGTGTGCTCTGTACTCCGGTTGTTTCTTTTTAAGCAAATTTTAAGTGGAAGCATTTTAGCACTGTTGGGTGGAAGAAAAAAGTTGTTGGACAGAACCCTTGGGATCTTAAAGGCATCGCCAAAGTAGAGGTGATCGGTTTGTAGCCTAAAATGAGATTTAAAAATGTGATTCCGGTTTTAAAAGATTTGAATCGAGAGCAGAACTCGAAAATGTGACTCCCGTTTCAAAAGACTGGAATCGAGAGCAGAACTGGTGGCTATTTTCCTGATTTGCTTGAGAAACCGGTTTCTTATTATTAACGCATACTTGCTGCACCATGTCTCGACAAAAAACCTGTTATTTGGTCCAGTGATTATATTGTTTGATCTTGTTGCAGATCATGGTAGTTCATGATGGGTATAAAAGCATTTTAAAAGAGGTTTTGAAATCAGTTTAGGAACTAATTCATCGAGAACCAGACTGGTTGAATAGGTTCTAGATAGAATCGGTTTTCAGTCTTAGAACCGAGAACTGAACTAGCCCTGGAATCAGTTATTAGTCCTCCGTGCTGATTCGATCCAGATTCAGGATGGAAACAGACCCAGTTTTCCGCTCCTACCAAAGAGGGGTTCGGAAGATCCATCCCAAGTTTGGAGTCCGACCGGCCTGAGCCTGTGGTTTGGGCCAAGTTCGATTTTCCACGGCCTCGCTTTGACTTCTAATTCATCCCTCGAGCCCTTGGTACACTGCACTTTGAGTGCCAGAAACTTCCCCGTAAACTATAATTTTATTTCTCCCTCAATAAAGTCACACTGCCGCCACCCCGAATAATCTAAGACGGGGTCACTGGCACAGCTCGTTCTCTTCTTTACATTTTAAAAAAAGAGTTTGACCTTTAAATGCCTTTTCTGATTATTCATTAGGCATCACATCCCGAATTTGGAGTGCCCGGCACGTATGCTTGAAGTCTTTTTCCTCGAAAGCACTTGGGGAATTATTCAGCGTATATATATATATATATATATATATATATATATATATATATATATATATATATATAAGGTCATTTCTTCGTTCAGAAGCAAGGCATAAAAAAGCTGAGAGTATAACACTTCTCACTTCTCTCTTTTTGATTGCTTAGCTTGTGATTAATTTTCTCATCCCCCCCGCCCATGCTCGTTCCATTGATGATTCAAATAAAGGAGAAGACTAGGTTAAGCTTACTTGACAAGATACCCATATAGGATATCGAAGTTTCATTTTTGACTTAGAACCAGCCCATTGTGTCCTTATGTTTTAAATGTATATCTTGGCTGTTTTCTTTTGGTGGAAGGATTCTCTAAAATGAAAAGGAACACATGGTCGACTCATATGATTTCGTCGACGTGGATATTCAATTTTATAAATTTGTGCAGGCAAACCCTTAAGGTTGATGGCTTTTTCTAGTCCCTTCCTTGCCAGAAAAGAAAAGATTTTTCTAATTAAGTCTATAGAAGTCCCGAAGTCAGCCAAAAAAAGCCGACTTGTCTATTGATACCGGCCTAAAATGTGATGTGGAAAAATCCGATGCTGCCACGGATCATTAGCTTTTGTCGATTAATTCCGGGAACGATAGTTCAAAATATAATGAAGCGAGTTTTGAATTCTTCTCATTTCATGGCGACCCTATATCCTTGTCAGACTTCTGGCCGGCATCTATCGACATGCCAACTTCAATTTTCTATAACTGGAAAGGAGGGACTCATCGAAATCTACTCTACACTCAAATCTAACTTATTAGTAATTATTATCGTCAGGTTATTATTATTATTGTTATTATTATTATTATTGTCGTTATTTGATTTCAGTTTGGACTAGGAGTGATTTATATTTTATTTAGGCCCGAGCTGGAAATTATTTATTTAGCGCATATGAAGAATTACATATTTTCACCACCCACCTAAGTGGCGTTGCTGGCTTTGAGTTCTCTGTCCCTTGTGAAGGGGAGAGGTTCGAATCCCCAGTGCGTTGCAGGGTGACTTAATTGCTGGCGTAAGTGTGGTGGTTAGCTTGCGTCAGCCCCAGGTTCTTCCCGCTGACTGTCGGCTTTCGGGGTTTCCTGGGTCACCAAAAAAAATAAAAGAATTACATATTTTCTGCTTTTTGTTTCAGCTGCTCATAGTTATGGTTTTTGCTGAAAGAGTTTTAACTAATATTATAGGGTAGTCACATAGTATTCTTCAGTGCAAAACCAGGATAGTTACTCAAAATTTTCCTTGAATTTGGCCTTGTTATACAACAATCTTCAAACTTTTAAAATTTATGGATTATCCCCTGTAAACTGCCACCATTACACAACAGCCCGTAAACTTTAAAAATTTATAGACTCATCCAAGCATCAGTATATATAACTACTAATTTTTAGGTCTGTATAATCGTTTAAAGTTACTTGAGAATGGACGAACTCATTTTTCTAGACAAACTAAACTGCTACCAAATTTTCTTAACTCCATTAACCATGCATCAATCTCTATACTCTTACTTGATTAACCATATATTAGAGATAATTTTGGCTAAGAAAAATTAAGTATCCATTTCAAGCAAGACCCAACGGTTATGCAACGAAAATCAATGTTCGAAAAGAGGGTGTTCCATAACTTTCGGATGTTAGGGAGCTGTTGCGCAGCGGTTCCAAGGTTCAAGCAAGTAATCTGCAATTTTAGCAATCTAGGGTTACTGTGCAACAGTACCAAAGTTCATGGGGGCTTTTGGAGCACTTCTCCCTCACCGTAAGGTTCTTAAGAATAAAGCAAATTATTATATTTTCAATCCTAGATTTGATAAATAATGACCGCTGGAATATTCTATTTTCTCGATGGTCATCTCATGATATAATATGCTACTCCATATCATAATTTAAAATCAAGTCCTACTCAATAGTTCTATGTGGGAATTCACTTTCTTGCTAGCGAGATCGTGTCCTGGGAATTTTTTTTTTGGGTACTATTTTGACTAATCCCATTTTTTATATGACTATTCCAAGTCTAGCAAGGCCCACTCTTGAACAACACCCCCCCCCCAAAAAAAGGTCTACTCCAATCAAATATCGTCGCATTTGTATCCATCTCCTCTTCCTTTTTCTAGTTAACTTCTACTAAATTGATCGCTTTAGCAATATTTATATAGGTTGTATGATTTATATTCACTTCTTTTTATAATATCCTAACATTTCTGGAAGCATCTTTACGTTAAATACACATATTATATAATAGTTTGCTCAAATAAGCAATCCAAGTGTTGACCATAGTCATATTCATCGCATTTTCATCGAATGATCTATTGAATGAAAATTTCTAAGAATGAGAAGAAAATGGATAAATGATATTATATTTACCTATACACTTCATTTGCCCACTCTTTCTTTTTCAAAAGAAACGAACCTAGTCTTAGGAATTTGAAAGATATTTCATTATTTCAGGATTTACCCACTTAAGATCTTATTTTTTGGGAAAATCTTTTCTACAAAAAGAGTGCGATCCGTGTTATATGTCTATTACTTTGCGAGGGAGACGTGTGTACTTTTATTTTTTGGGTCATAGAAGATGCGTGTACTTTAGATGATCATAAGGGCATGTGATGGAGACGACAGAAATGAATAAGTAAGTTGCAAAACGTACGAAAGTGATGAAGATGAGGAGGCTCTTGGCAAAGCACGTGAGGAGGCGTCGCGCAGCTTAACCTTTCTGTTTTCCCTTCCTCTTGTACTGTGCAGGAAGGGAATCCTTGCTCCTGTCCTGTCCTGTCCTGTCCTCTCGGGTGGGCCAAAAGTTAAAAATTGTAATTAATTGAAGGACTCGAGAGGGGAAGAGGTGGAAAAATTAATAAAGGGTCAGGGACAACATGTGATGTAATCAATGCGACCACCCAGGACACGCCTTTTCCTTGAGCTCTCATCTTTTTTCTGGCCAGACCATAATGAAAATGTTCAGTTCGTCCAAAGGGGCAAACTGCTTTTTTGTCAACGCACTTTCTTGGTTTGCGGACGTAGTCAAATGAAAGAAATCTCGTCACATTTCTTTGATTTGTTCGATGGGCAAGGGCTTTAAAATTTACTTTACTTCAAGTTAACGTCGTATATAATCTAGGCGGATGACTTGTCCTATTTTGAAAAGGGGATTTCGTTGACGGGTATTCGATGAACTTAAGTTAAGCAATTAAATGAGTAATGTTTATGATTTTTTTTATGTGATGCTTTGATCATGCTGCGTGTGTAGTCGGTTACTCATTTAATAAGAACCCTTTTGAATATATCTAAAAGGAAAGTTGTGCAAAGGGGTCGGTATCCCTTGTAGTTAGGGTCTTTTATTGTGGAGGGTTGAATTCACGTGACTGGTGGTGACTAGTCTTTTGTTTTTTGTTTTTTTAATTTATAGGCGGTGAGCATGGTGGTCGGATCAAGAGTTGTACTTTCAATGTTCAACTACTCTCTTTGGGTATCATTTATTTATACTTTTCGTTTTACGTTATCAAAAGTCTCAACCCTTTTCACGCTACTTAGTGCTTTGAACTATAGTAAACAATAAGAGATAAAGGGGAGTTTGGGAATATAAATAGGGAATAATCACTATTAGTCCCCTAAATTTTTTGGGTTGTTGCAATTTGTCCCCCTATAGTATAAGTTTGGCATAAACCCAGCTACTGTTTTCCAATTGTCGATTTCAGTGTCCTCCTCAGTGTTGGCTCCGGCGACAATATCACCTAAAAATAGATGAATTAATGCATGTGACTCGTCACTAGTGAAAACTTGAGGTCAAGATCATCATTCCATGGCGAGAATTACAATTTGTCTTCTAGACTTGTTTTATAGTTACAAATAGTCCCGATGTTTAAAACTTTTCTTTTCAATATTCTCCCTTGGTCATTTGAAATTCGTTGGAATTTTTCCCTTTCAGTCATTGCAAAATCAAAAGAATTTAATTGTAACTAAAAACCAAAAGAAAACTTGAAAAGTAAATGATTGTGCATTTGGACTTTCTTAGGTCGTGCCCAACGAAAAATGATTGACCCTCCCTCACTGCAAGGATACCTGAATCTTCGATGATTGATACTACCAGGGAACCATCGACTACCTTGACTAAGGTAGCAATATTGTCGGGATAGTCACGAAAAAGTCTCAAATATATTATATTTATATTAATTGAATCATAAATCTTTTTATATTTTACCGATCGAATCAATCTGGCTAATTTGAGCTAGAAACCACTTATGTGAATGCCATGTGTTTTATGTAGTATGACTGGCGTTAACATGAATATTTTAAATAATTTTTTAAGTTTTTATTTTTTGTTTTCATTCTTTATTAGTTTTGGTCTAAGGGTTGGTAAAGGTCGCTAGCTGACCCTAGCCGACCCTTGTTGGCCACTGGCAATGATCGATAAGGGTGTGGTGGCCCTTGCCCAATGCCCTTGCCGGCCAAAGAGAGGGCACACGGTCCCTCACCCAAATCTAGCATAGACCGTGACGCCTTCTCAAGATTTGGGCCAAGCAAGGTTGCTATGGCCCTTGTTGGCCTCAGGCAAGGTTGCGGTGCCCAAATCGAGTGAGGATGTGGTAGCCTTGCTCAATACGGCAGGAGTGTCTCGGCCTTTGCCCATGGCTAGAGGAGGGTTAGTTGGCAACTCTAGTTGGTTCTTAGTAAAAAAAAAAAAAAAGAATAAGAAACGAAAAGAAAAAAAACATTATAAAAATTCAAAGAACTTTTAAAATACTATTAAAAAATATCAACTTCAATGCCGATCATACTATATAGAACGATCGGTATTTACGTTAGTAAGTTTTGGTCAAAACTAAACACATATGTATTTGATTAGTAAAATTATAAAAAAAGTTTATGACTCAATGGGTACAGTTAAACTTGGGATTTAATTGGAATAAATGCAATAAATTTAGAATCTTTTTGGGTAGTTTCTCACAATTTTGTTGGTCTCCACCGGCCTTCACCCCCACGCCTTTTCCCCTCTCTCATTTAGACATTATATGATGCTTTTGAATTGATTTAAATAACCTTAATATCATTTCCTTTTAAATCCAATAAAAATATTATATATATAATTAAAATAGATACAGTAACAGGGATATGAGCTGGGCTTCGAATATAATAGAGTAAAGGTCTATTCGAAAATAATCTGCATAATGTATGATATCTGGAAATATATATTTCATTTTTCCTTAAAATTTGTTGGATATTTTGTCCCTATCAGGTGAGCACCACCTGGTCACGTGAGAGCACGTCACCGATATAATCCAGCAACAATTTAGCCGGAGTCAACCACAAAGGTGCATTGGAATTGAGTGGAAAACATCAGGGGATGAATGCCAAAATTGAGATGATGTAGGGTTTTTATTTGAATATAATGTCAATTTCTTGCCACATCCTTTCCGATTTCAGAACAGAGTCGGTCATACAATGTTTCTTTTATTTTCTCCCGTAACTTTTATTAAAAATTATTTATCAAAATTTCATTAAACACATGTTCCAAAATTTGTTATGCCTAATGCTGAAAGATTCTACAAGTGACACGGATTAAATTTGAATTAATAGCCCCTGGGTTCTAGTCTAGATTCAATGCCGATTTTTTTTTTTCTTTCTCTTCGGAATGTTGGGTCTTATTAATGCTATAAATGTACTGGCACGTGAGACGTGACAATCGCGGAACCATTACCATAGTAGAAACCCTTCGTTCGAGACTTGACACCCCACTGCCAAATGGCAGAAACTCAAGGAATGGTGTACGGCCCTCAACACGAAAGTTTTTGTGCATATAAATGCGTGTCTAAAAATTTCTAAATGATCTCGATCTTGCATTCCGCCGCTTGGGTTGTCCTCAACTTCTTTTCTGTTCATTATTCAGATTACGGGCCGAGGCTGTGTCGGGCACATCTTTCTCAAAGGTCTTTAGCAAAATGCTGAGGTGCTTGGCGATGAAAATACAAAGACTTTTGAGGCAAAAAAGCGTTTTTAAAGACCTTCCGGTCAATGTAAATCCTACGTAGCATTGGTATTTGGCATCTTCGGAATGCTACTTTTAGGATCACTGAATTTTTCTTCCAAATTTGCCCTTAATAAATTATCTAAATTCTAGCTTTTATCCTAATCTTCATTTTCCAATGTTTATCTGATTGTTATCACTAGTGAGTTGTGATTTGCCATCAATAGCCATCGTTGGAGGTCTATGACCCTTAGTGTCACCTCACTTCTTCTAATCGAGGTCTCATGACCCTCACCAAGGCTGTCGGGGTCTCCCGAAGTCATTGTCACTAATTGCTTCACAATCGACTTTCTTCGATCTCTATCTCTCTCTCACAATGAAAAAAATTGGTTCACAAAACCCTAGTCCAAAGCAAATAGTGATTTTTGGTCAAAAAAAGCAAAGAGTGTTTACCCACGTGTCATTTGCATTTTATCAAAGTCCTTTAGTCTAAAAGTCTTTGCATATTTCCCGAAAACTCTCTCAAACACACCTTAGTCTATTCATTCACTAACAGGGACAAAAACAAATTAGCCCCATGAGAAAAATTAAAAGCTTAAATTACATTTGGTGAACCTTAGCAATGACCCAGATGCTTTTCTTCAAAATTTTCCCTAATAAGACAGCATCTCTAGTCTAACTTAAAGTAGGTCATCAATATATAACTTATTTTTTCTTTTTCTTTTTTCTCCTTTTACTTTCGGTTATCATTATCACTTTAATGAACATTTAAATTCAATAGTAAAAAGAAATCGATAGCGATTCTAGCTACTACGCAACGAATTCTTTCTTCTGATTCAGTCTAAAGCCCCCACCAGCACGCATTCAACGCCAATTATTCCTCCACCAGAAGACATAACGGCCGATAACTGTTATTTCTATTTTAGATAAGAAGAAGAGAGAAAGAAAGAAAGAGAGAGAGAGAGAGAGAGAGGAGAAAAACACAGACACAGACAGCGCGATCTCCACCGTCATTCGTTGCTGTGGATCGTTGCTGCCGGGGGTTTCTGTTGGCTGACCGGGTGGGGCCCCACTTGCGGGCTAATCCACTCTCTCTCTCTCTCTCTCTCTCTAGAAGGAAAAAGTGGACCCCACATAGAGGGAGAGAGAGGGAGAGAGAATAGTAACAGCTGTAGTTGCTGTTCCATTTCAGTTTTTTTTCCGTCGTTTCGCTTGAAGGTTTCTTTCTTCCGGGCAAGATCTGGTCTCTCTCCCTCTCCCTCCCTCTCCCTCTCCGCTATTCGAAGGAATCCGCTCGTTGCACTCTTCTTCTCGTTCGCGCGGTTTTCTTGAGACAGACGTCTCCTCTCTTTTGCTGAGATCTGAAGAATTCTTCCCATGCATTGAGGTGAAAAGAAGTCATTCTCATTCTCTCTCTCGTTTGGCACTTGTGCAGGGTCAATCGTTATCCCCCTGACTCTTCCGTTTGTTCGTTTCTTGGATTTTGGCTTTTGTGTTTGTTAAGTTTTTTTTTTTGTCCCTTGTGGAGTTATGAATCTCTCGAAGGCGTACTTATAATTGGCGGCTCTGAAAGTTCTTCTGGGGCCGGGTTCGTTCCTTTGGATTTTGTCCTCTCTTTGAAAATTTCCCAATTTCGACATCTGGGTCTCGAGCGTTGGCTTGAAATGGTGAATAATTTCGTGAAAGTTATTGCCTTTCCTTGTAATCTTGATATGTATTATCTACATAATGACGAGTTGAAAGTTTTTGTAGTGTTATCAGAGATCTGCCTCTTAAATTCTTTGCCATAGATAGAAATGCTGTGTCTGTTAGTTGTCTTAATGTATTCATGATTATATGCGTTACTTATTGAGGGTTTTAGAAATTTTTTTCCTTGTATAGGTGAATGAATAGGAGGAAATGGGGAGGAAAGGGAATTGGTTCTCTGCAGTGAAGAAAGCATTGAGTCCTGATTCCAGAGAGAAGAAAAATCAGGTGCATAATTTGTGTTTGAACTTAAATTTGTTAACCTTTGCATTATGTTTTGGTCACATGAATTGGTTCTCTCCCTATTTTTCAGAAATCTCAAAAATCGAAGAAAAAATGGTTTGGCAAAAGCAGCAATCTGGATCCGGTTTCTGCAGCCGAGGAAACTGTATTGGTTGTCCCTGCGCCGCCGCCGCCTCCTCCTCCGGCGGAGGATGTGAAGCTGAAGCCAGTTGATGATGAGCAGAGCAAGCATGCCTACTCAGTGGCCCTTGCGACTGCCGTTGCGGCAGAGGCAGCGGTTGCGGCTGCTCAGGCTGCTGCTGAGGTGGTTCGGCTCACAACCTCTTCGCGCTACTTGGGCAAATCAAAAGAGGAAATTGCAGCTATCAAGATTCAAACTGCATTCCGAGGATACTTGGTAAGTAATCATATAGGAACAATATCCTGTGTAACAGGCTAAGGGGATGAACTTCTTGCCCTTTTATGACCACAGGATGAGCTTGTTGCTGAATTGTCCTTTTGTATGTTTAAAAAAAAAAAAAAGATCCTTTTATAAGTTATCTGCATTGGTTATTCAGCTTCTTCACGGAGTATAAACATGCGAAATCCATTTCCAAAATGGCCTTGACGGGTCTCCACATACAACAGTTTATCTAGGAAAGCTACGAGCATATGCTGTCTTTACAGTTTCTACGGACTAGCATCTAGCGGATTGTGTGAAAATTTTTTCCTTGTACTTTCAGGCGAGGAGGGCATTGCGAGCTTTACGGGGACTTGTTAGGTTGAAGACACTAATTCAAGGGCAATCTGTCAAGAGACAAGCAAACACAACATTGCGGTGCATGCAGACTCTTGCCCGGGTGCAGTCTCAGATTCGTGCAAGAAGGATTAGAATGTCAGAAGAGAATCAGGCCTTACAGCGGCAACTTCAACAGAAATGTGAGAAAGAGCTTGAGAAATTGGGAGTAAGTGCCTTTAACAATTTGGTAATGCTTTATAGTTTCGATCTAATGCCAGTGCTTGCAGGACCGTGCTGATTTATGTTTGCATAATTTTTTCTCCCGTTTTCCAATTCATTCCAGCTTCCAGTGTATGAGAAGTTTTAGCTTGGCATTCCTTTTTCAAAATTTTATTGGGCCAACCCATTCCTTTCCTAATTAAGTAATCCTTTTCATTGCTGATTGGCGTTCAGCCAAACGATTTAGTGCCAATAGCAAATGGAAATGCATTTTGTACCTCTGGAGCCATTTTGCATCTATTCCCGTGTTCAGCTCTTTATTTTTTTCCCCTTGCCCTGTTTTGACTTAAATATCAAACTCCTTGTAACAGTTGGGAGATGAATGGAATGCTAGCGTGCAATCGAAGGAGCAAATTGAAGCAAACTTACTGAGCAAGCAGGAAGCTGCCATGAGAAGGGAGAGAGCATTGGCTTATGCGTTCTCCCATCAGGTACTTCCATTACCTCATTACATGTATCGTGGATGATCGAGTGCAAGAATTTAGACATCTCATTAGAGAGTGCTGGAGTTTTACCCCGAGATGATGATGTGTCCATTTGTCGCTTCACCTCATTAATAATATCCTATAAATAGCATGACAATTTGGTTTAAAAAGTTACACTTGATTAAGGTGATGCTTTCTTCTTGCACTTATGGCTTTTTTTTTTAAACCATTGACTTGTCTGTTTCAGCACCCAAATATGGTGGGTTGCCCCATTGGCCAATGGCCATCCCTGCTGATAATATAATATGTTTGGTTGTCTGTTTGGAACTCTCGTCTGTATTTAGATCAGAAGTTGTTGCCAGGCTTTTAAACTGGTATCATATGGTCTGGCTTGTGGAGAGACAAGCATGAGCATTTCTATGTTGTCTTGTTTTGGCCAGTAGGCACATCATAGGTTGTCCACTATAGAAAGGTATAAAAGTTGCCTCCAATCCTTGGATGATGTAACTAATTCATTTTAGAATATCCCCCAAGGTTACCAATAAAAAAGTTCTTATGTCAGAGTCATTTTTTTCCATCTTTAAAATTGTACTTGCTTGATGATTATGAGGAATTCATTGTTGACCATAAACTTGTGGTGATGTTAGTTCTATTGGTGTCATGTTTAAGGATTTTCTCTTCAGATTATTCCTTTTGCATGAAACCTGGAAACGTATTGTGTTGCTAGTCATGGAGTACTAACATTTTCCGGTGCAAAGATCATGTCATTATTTGTTTTGGAGAGTCTGCTCTGTATCTCATTCTATGCTTGTTCTCCAAAGTAACAGCAATGTCAGTATGAAACAAACTATTCTTCTATGTTGGTCAATTGCTTCAAGTATTGCAACATTTTGAACAGATGATCTATTTTTAGTTTTACCACATTTCAAGATTAATGTTGATTACAGCCTTAAAACGTACAAAGCTCATACTTTGATGTTGTTTTTTCTCACAGCAAACATGGAGGAGCAATTCCAAGTCCACTAACCCGACCTTCATGGACCCACACAACCCTCACTGGGGTTGGAGTTGGTTAGAGCGGTGGATGGCAGCCAGGCCATGGGAGACTCGAAGCACTGTGGAGTACAGTGATCAAGGTTCTGTGAGAAGCACAACAAACTACGCCCTGTCCCTAGGAGAAATCAGCCGAGGTTATTCCCGACGCAACCTTGACAATGACAACAAGCCTTCCCCCACGGCCCATCGGCCGGGCCGAGCCCCATCTCGTCATTCTCCGTCTACTCCTCCTTCAAAAGCCCCATCAGTATCATCAGTCACCAGCAAAACGAAACCTGCCAGCCCAAAGGGCAGTGGTTGGGGCGGTCCTGCTGGGGATGATGACTCGAGAAGCATGTTCAGTGCGCAGTCCGAGCAGTACAGGAGGCACAGCATTGCTGGCTCGTCGGTGAGAGATGACGAAAGCCTTGCCAGCACTACATCAGTCCCGAGTTACATGGCCCCTACGCAGTCTGCAAAGGCTAAATCCCGGATGCCAAGCCCGTTGGGGCTAGACAAGAGCGGGACTCCAGAGAAGGGATCGGTGGGGTCCGCAAAGAAGCGTCTATCGTTCCCTTCTTCCCCTGCAGGTCCTAGGAGGCATTCAGGACCTCCTAGAGTAGAGAGCAGTGCCATTAAAGAGCTTGGGGCTTAATCGGACGAAAAAGTTAAAATTTGAGGGAGCAGGTAGGCGGGAGGCGCCATTAGGAAGCGGTGTGATCTTGTGGAAGTGCAAATGGTGAAGGCTGAAGACAAGATGGACAGGAGTTTCAACGCCCACCACCTTTTCTTCAGCAACAATTCCACTGAAGTTTGTAGAGGGAAAAGAGTGAATAAAACTGGGTCATTGTTTCAAGTGTTTGTCTCTTTGCAAATTTGTGCAACCAGGGCTTCTCATTAATTGCTTCTATTGAATAACTAGTTCACTTTGTCCTGAGATTGGTCGGTGTGATATTTGTAGGCGGTAAAAAATGATGTGTGTGCTTGTAGTTTGCTGTGGATGGCTTTTTCTAATCCAATGTTTCTTTTGATTTTTTTTTAATGGATTCTCATTCAGTTTGGAAAATCAGCAAGCTTTGGTACTGGCTGTGTGTCATTGTCTCCGTCTCCGTTTCCGTCTCTCCCTCCTTTTGTGCACTTTGACAGGTCCATGTCATAGTTCAGTACCAACTGTCAGTGACCTATAGAAATAAGAGAAGTCCCCCTTAAGCAAGCCTGTTTTCTGTTGCCATTGAAAGTGGCAGTGATGTAACTCCTGTCAAGCTGGGTCATTGCTGGATGATGGAGAGTTATCCACCTGAATGGTTCACTTCATAGAAAAATGCGCGTTGGATGAGGGGAATATCAAAGGCGTAGGCATCACGGAATGATTGTTTGCATTACACGAAGCGTCCCTCTTTTGGCTGTCATTCGCATTTTCGATGCTGTTAAATCTCATGGGGCACTTAACTGGAGTTTGAATCATGTCTGAATGATTCCCATTTAGAATCGATTCATTCTGATCACCAAGCAAGGTAAGCTCAGCTATCAGTGTGATTGCTCGTCGCTGAAAAATGGCAAATGTTCAGTCCTCAAGAGCGGGACGAATTTCGCGGGAACGACTTAGATTCGAACTTCAAGTAATGCATTCCTATACTAATTTTCAGGAAGACGTTTGTCACTCCTCACCAATAAGAAAAGAACGGTCTCTCCCGCTCTCTAAACTCATGTCTGTCCCTCTGCGGCGGGAAACGATTTGGTTTTCTTGGTATCAAACTTAGGGTTGATTCTCAGTAGATCACAGAGGGTCATGGGCTGAATTAGCAATCATGATCTTATGCCATTTTCGTTTCTTGGCCCTTTTAAGGATTCGAAAATAAAATGTAAATTAGGTTGCGTCTTCTATGGACAATAACCCGGAAGATAAGGGAGCCCACTTTAGGTACTTGAATCCAAGGCTGCATACCCCCAGCCCCAGTAACATTATAAGGTCAAATAAGCCACGAATCGAACTCGTTTAGTGTGCATCGCGCGTCAAATGGTCAGTGTTGACTCTCGGTAATTTCCGTCGGATCTTGAATGAAAGTTTGACGGAAATTCTTGAATTTTGGCCTATAGATACTATTAAGGACGATAAACATTGATAAAGTGGTGTACGTGGATCAAAACGGACACTTCCTAAAGGGATCCAAATTGTCGTTTTTTCTCTTTGGATTTTTGTCGCCCATCATCGCTCTTCTTTATCCACCCTTTACATCATCATAGACAAAAGACACAATAAAGTGATATAAGGAATTATCATGTGCACAATCAAGTTAAATGTACTGCCAATTGATAAGAGTCTATACTATTAGAGATCGACATCGGGTGTATTTTGTAGCTCAATGAATCCTCATCGTATGGAGACAAGTAACGACAAGAAACACGCACAGTTAATGAGGCCAGATAATGATTGAAATATATGAGATATAGGAATGGGAACTACTAATAGGAGTGGCATTACAGGTATATAAAGTAGTTCCAAAATAATTAACATAGTAACGGAATTGCTGGAAATAAAGGTGATGTGAATAATATATGTGTTTTTAAAATAAGCGTCCCATATTTAATCACCGGAAAAAATGTCACACATTTCGTTATAATTCAAAACCAATCTTGTCATCTCTATCATTATGCAAATAGTACATGCTCGGGATAGGGCGTGAAAAATCAAACAAAAAGCTCCGTTTGTTTCATGGAAAATAAATGATTTGGAAAATATTTTCATAAAAATGATCGCTTGGAATAATTAGTTAATATAAAATATTTTCATTATCATCAATAACTTATGTCTAGACATTTTTATGCATGATGAAAATATTTATTGTTCATTTGTTTCGGTAAGCAACACAAGCGATTATTTTTAAGAGAATGTTTTTTGAATCATTCATTTTTCACGACACACAAGAAGCCTGAATGTGGCTTTTATTCTCAAGAAAGTTGGTTGTGCTGTTAATTTCTCTTAAACATTAATTTACGATGCTATCATAGAAAATTAGAAAAGGTGACATTATCCTTAGGAAACTACCATGCACGAACCCATGGTGGATGGTGCTATTATAAGGCGGCATTCTGACTTTTCACAAGTTGACACTTTTTGAAAATTTCTCTTCCCATTGTTTCAAATTTTGCGGCCGTGTCTATTAACTGTCAATAGAATTAGAAAGCCACTAGCCGCAACAATAAACTAAGGCATCTTAATTGTGTGGAAATTGCTTTTGGATTAGATTATTTAGCATTGAGTTGTTATTATAACATAACCTAACAACCACAAGGAAAACTGCAAGGGAAGTTGTAAGAAAGTCACTCCTCTTGTAACTTCTTTGGATTCTCTTTTCGTACGGAATCTAACCGAAAATTACGGCTCGTCCGATGAACACACTATTAACCTAATGAGTCAGGTAAAACATGAAGTTGTTATTACAAAGTTTCTGGTCTTGTAATTGCAAAACATGTGTCACCTGGAACACATATTAGAACACTTCATCTAAAATGGTCACGTCATAATATGTTCAAATACAGTCACAGTTGATGGAAAAGAACTTCTTAAGCGAGTTAACTACACCCTTTGATAAATTTTAACGAATCACCAAGATTTGACGTGCTTGAGATTATGAAATTGCAAAGTAACAATAAAGTCCAAAATTTTGATATTCCAACAAATGGATGAATTAACAAAAAACTCATATTTGCTGGATACATTGGACGATTATGCCGTATGAAAGTGTTCTTGTACAGAGGGAAAGCCTCTTCCAAGAAAGTAGAGAGGAAACATCTCCAGAGGTTCTTATCTCACACCAGTCCAATGGCTCGGCCAGTATCCAATGGTCGAAGAAGCATCGGATGAGTTGGAGTTCTTGCCATCTTGGGAATTAATGGACCAAGATATGCTTTCATTAGTTTTGCTGCGCGATACCAATCCACTTTAGTGGATCACGCAGACTGGGAAAACTCCACGATATTCTGGAGTGGATGACTAAAACGGGGCCTTCGCTTCGGGACGAGTTTCAACTGACCGCCCTTACTTTGCATAATTTAGGCTCCACTGTTCAGCAGAAATGAATGACCTAGAAAATATTTTCTTAAAAATGATCGTTTGTATTACTTATAAAAATGAATAAATAGAAAATATTTTATTATCTATATAAATATTTAGACACGAATTGTTATTGATAATGAAAATATTTTTCATTGATTAATTCTTACGAGAGATATAGGTAATCGGTTTTGAAAAAAATATTTTTCAAATCACTCATTTTCTGTAAAATAAATTGAGAAGTGATGATCTGTGATGTAATTATTGTGCAGAATTCCACTCAAGTTGTATAGTATATATAGACTATATGAGATTGGTTGTATACAAATCTAATCAACAGGGAATGCCACTAGATGTTGTATACAAATCTGATCATGAGAGTCAAGGCCAGCTCCTCACCTCCGATACTTTATTAACTAATGTAATGATGCACTCGGTGATGGCAACATTTTTTGTCCCCAAAAGAGGGAAAAACAAATCTTTCAGGCAAACGTTTTCAATTACTCAATTAACTTTGACCAATAAAACTGTGCCAAAAAGCATCTTCGAGTTTGACATTTCCTAATCTCATGCAATTGAGCTATTAGTCAACGACACGAGACGGAAATTATAAGACAACTAGAAAAAACTTGCAACTTCCCCACCTATTTTATTCCTGTGAAGTCGAGAAAAGTTAGGTTTCTGCAAATTATAAATCAAGGCACGTTGGACTAATGTCCCTGTCTTCTCACTGCTGTTCTGCACCCAATTCATAGATCTAGATAACGAAAGGTTCAACGAAAGCATGCAATGCTGGGAAAAAAAATCCTCAAGGTTCAATTTTTCTGTTATATTTTCATTTATCTTTCTAGGAGGTTTCCAATTTATTTTTCATTCTGCCCTTAAATTCTTCGATTAGGTGTACATATTTTCAAACTCGGTCGATGTTTGCATGAAATAATACACGTTCTGTACCGCCAATGACAGAGAAATGCACTAGTAAATTGATGGATATAGACATGATCGCTAGAAAACAGATGTGCATGGAGCTCGCGGTCATAAGTGTAGGTGGGAGTTTGACTCTTGTTTTAGTTGACCCTCTTATGGAGAATTCTCTCGCTCTTGTTTCAAAAATTGGGGGAAGAACTTTTGATCCGAACAGAACCCAGGCATCCAATGGTCTCCTTGATAAAGATGTGGTCATGAGAAAGTTGTTAGGTGCCGCGATTAAGCTAATCATTTGCTAATTATAAGGTCACTATCAATTAACCGATGATTCGAATGAAAGAAGTAATATTCAATGCAACCTTAAATTGCATGGCAGCTTGATCGTTGAAGATATCTTAATGCCTGATTAGCTTCTAATCTTATTTTATCTTTGTCGTTGATTAGCTTCTTATTCGGTTCTTGTTTAATTAGACTTCTAGACACACACACACACACACACACACACACACACACACACACATCATGACCCGCGTCTAGCATCTTTTTTTTTTTTTTTTTTTCTTTTGGGAGGTGAAATGCTTTGCTCGTTTCATTCGATGAAGAGCTTTCTAAAAGCACTTCTAGAGAACCGTTAGACCCAGTTTTAAAAACGGTGCATGCAGCTCGAAAACACATGCTGCCAAAAGTTTGTAAGACGATCTATGTTAGTAGATGAAAAATTCAAAGGACGAAAGTTTTAGGGGTTTTGTGGTAAATAAAAACTCAAGCACCAAAATTCAAAGCTGGTTCTGTTTTAGTATTTTGCCTAAACTCAATCCATTTTTTTCTATGATTTTACTCAAAACTTGTACCAAATACATGTTGGTATATAACATGAAGTTCTTATATATCTCAGGTAAATGTTAAAAGAGGCACAGGGTAAGTTATCAATTTCATGCATAAAAATTTGCATTTTACCTGTCTGGTGAGCGCATGCTCTAGTATACCAAGTGGACAAGAAGACCTTAGTCGTAAAATAGGGTTTCAATCAACTAAAGCTCCTATTAAAAAAGAAAGGCATCGTCATGAAATTGCACGGACATGGTTTCAAAAAATTAAAAAAGCTACCATCAATGAACGCTAGGATTCTTCTATAGAGCCGAAGGGAAGCATCATTCTCTTTTTCTTTCCGGGCGTTCTCTAATCTTCATTATTTTTGTTGATTTGGTAGGCTTCAAGTCATGGAGTTATAATAAGCAAAATAATCGCAGATATATGGTTGCTTAAAATTGATGTGAGTCAATGACATATAAACCCTCAATTCTCTCTTGCCCGTATAAACCCTTCCGCTAGATCAAGTCAGGTGAGATATTAATCAATAAGTCGACTAAATATGATTTTGTCACATTAGAATAGTGAGCGACAGCTTCACCAGTAAACTTTTGCAAGCATATCAAATAGTCAAAGGCTAGCTAAATAAACTATGTAGAAATGTTCTCTTTTTTACTTTTTCAGGCCAATTAATTAAAATACACATGCATTTTTCTCCTGCCATCTTCTATTGTTTTAGTTAATATTAAAATTTTAGGAGTTACTTCAAAGACAAAAATAGTGACATCAAAGTATTAGACTAATGACGATGTAATGAGTTTCATCAATACTTAGAATTCTTAGTGTGACTACAAGAGAAAGAAACCGAACCAAATTACAAATAGAATCTATTAGTATCATACCACATTGAAGTTGCCTGACTAAACTTTCTTGTGCGAAATAGTGTAATCTTGGTATGAAAGATGTCGTCTTTTTCTTAGACAGTAAGATCTGCCAATTGAATCTCTTTTTTGCATAATAAGATTAATCCAGCTTTTAAATAAAATGAGGTATGGGCGTTGCCTTAATCAATGCAGAGAACAAAAGGGTTACATCTTCTTATGACCATAATTTTTGGCATTCTTAGATATGATTGAACATATAATCAAAATCCATTCAATTAGAAACCACACTTTATTCAATTAATTCATTGTTTTACAGTGATGAGATAAATTGCTTTTTCTTCTTTTTTCACTACTTTTTTTGTTTAATAAATTATAGATTTTAAGAATTTCAATACATTATGCTAACATTTAATTCATTTAATGTTATTAGCAGGATGTGATCAACGATGGTGATAATGAAGAAAAGAGAAAGGGAAAATGAAGTGAAGCAGAACAAGGTAAGGAATCTTTAAATTAGATCAGTAAGTCATATAGGAAGAAGATACTTAGATATAATTAAGAAAATAATTTAAATAAAATTAATTATATACTATAAGTATTAAATTCATAGTCATATAGTGATAATATTTATTTTCTTTTCTTTCGTTTTTTCATTTAATAACTTAAATACTGTATTGATCTACGATATATTATGATTATATTCAATAGATAACTTTTTCATTAGTTTTTGAGGGATGGAATAAATGAGAGCCATGATAAACAACAAGAAAGGGCAATAGAAATCTAGTTGAATAAGGAACCATGACAAATTAGAATATTCACTTGAAAAGTAAGAATATGGCAGCAATTCAAACATACTAGGATTTCCAGCTACGCAACATACGATAACAGACTATTCAAGTGATTCTATTTCAATGGAACTCAAGCATCGCAGCAATAAGTCAAGATTGATATAAAACCTATATGAGAGGACAGATTTCATCCTTCATATTTTGTGACAAAATATTTGATGCTCATTGAGCAACATCAGACTTTGCTCTTTTTAGGCGGGGACGTGTTGGGAGATGTGAAGCTTTTCCTTGTCTACCGATTTTGTTGATCTATATTTTGGGGCATATGGAGAAACTTCGTTGGTTGTACCATAAGTCACCATTCGCTTGTGTCAATATTCTTATAACCGAATTTTGTGCATAACATATTCTAGGACAGTGGAATAAATTGCACATATGTTATGAGTCCTCCTTTTTGCGGGCTACATAATGGTATCATCCATTTTTGGGAATTTGAATCTCTTTTGGCCATTTAGAAATACTAGTTAAAATGCACGGGTACTGCACGCCATTCCATCTTCCATACTTAGCTAATGTCTATATATTGGAAGTTTGAAATACAACAATAATAGATTCAAACGTGTTATGAGATGTGAAGCTTTTCCCATCTACTAATATCGGTGATCTATATCACAGGGCATGTTGAGAACCTTCATTGATCGTACTCTAAATAAGCAAAGACAACATTCACTCTTGGGCATGTTCTAGTAATTGATTTTTGTGCATCACATATATTGGGACACTTGAATAAACTACATATATGTTACGAATACATATAGTATCACCCATTTTTGGGAATTTAAAGGTCTCTTTTGACTATTTAGGAATACTAGTTAAACACATGGTGCATCGCACGTCATGCCACCCTATGTTATTTTAGTTAATAGTTGGAAGATGTGAAGCTTTTCCTATCTAATAATACCGTTGATCTATATTGGTATATGTTGAGAATATTCTTATTTACCGATTTATGTGCACCAGAAATTCTCAGATGCCAGAATAAGTTATATATAAATTGTCCTCCTTTTTACAAGTTATATGGTAGAATCATCCATTTTTCGGGATATAAAGTCCTCTTTTAACAAATTACACATACTAGTTAAAATGCAGGTGCATTGCAGCTGATGCCATCTTCTGTTGTTTATTATTTTAATTAATATTTATATATTAGTAGTTCTTTGAAACACGGGAATAATCAAATCAAATGTGTTGGGAGATGTAAAGATTTTTCCATCTGCTATTATCTTTGATTTATATCTTGGAGTATGTTGAGAACCTAGCAGGGAAAAAAACCATCCACTTTTGTGAATATTATCGTAACCGATTTTTGGGCATCAAATATTCTAAGATACCAGAATAAATTACATATTAGTTATAAGGCCCTCTTTTTACAGGCCACATGATAGAACCGCCCATTTTCAGAATTTAATGGTCTCTTTCCAGGTAAATTGCACGTGCATTGCATGCTATACCGTCTTCTTTTTTACTAGTTAATATTTATATAGTAAAGGCTTTTTGAAATACGAGAATAATCAAATCAAACGTGATTGGAGATGTGAAGTGTCTCCGATCAACTAATATCATCGATCTATATTTGGGGCACGTTGAGAACCTTCATTGATTGTACTATAAATAGAGAAAGGCATTAATCACTTCTATCAATATTTTTGTAACCGATTTTTGTGCTTTATATATTCTGGGACACCATAATAAATTACTTGTATGTTATGAGGCCGCTGGTTTAAAAGCTACATGGTAGTATAACCCATTTCGGAGAATTTAAAGGTCTCTTTTGGCCATTTAGATATACTAACGCATGTGCAGTGCAAATTTTTATTGTTTTAGTATTACAAGTCATTTGAGCCACAATATAATTTAATCAAATATGCTGGGAGATGGGAAGCTTTTCCTATCTATTAATATTGTTGATCTATATCTTGGGGCATGTTGATCCCTTGATGAGAGCGAACAACATCATCTAATTTTGTGAATATTCATGAAATCAAATCACCTTTTAAAATCAAGCATCTAATGCTAATCGAGAGTCAACTTATATGTCAATTGTCGAAGTCTTGATCCAATTCGATTTTGAAGGGTCCACTGTACAAAATATTTGGACTTGTGTCAATTGTAGTTAATTGTTTAAAAGGAGACGTATTAAAATTTTTAACGGAAGGTCCCGTACAAATGTATAATTCTAGAAAATAAAAGTGGCGCCCTTCTCCAATAGGTAATATGCATGTAGAATATATATATTCAATGCTAAAAGTCTCCAATCGAATTACTTAGTTGTGTGAACTGAAGTGAGTCGAGTTCAGGATCTATTCTCAATTATTCGACTCGACTTGATTTGATCTTAATTGATGGTGAAGATTTCGAGTTATACCCTACTTCGGCGGTCCTAAACATAAGTCTATGAAGAGACACGTTTAGGCATTGACACGCTGCTGATGCATGAGAGGAACAATCGAAATTGGATCTTGGAAAGTCAAATAAACAAAAATAAAAGAGGTCTTTTCCCTGAAAAGTGACGGTGTATTCTTTTCTTTGTAAAAGGTTCACGGGATTGTCCATGTGCTTCACGCTATTCCGTAAAGACTACTTTCACATATAATTGGCTGTAATATGGTCAAATTTCAGCTATGTATCTTCATCACTCAAAACGTGAGTCACAATAGCTGAATCTTGACATGCAAATTTCACTATTTTCACTAAGAACTAGACGATAAGCACTTCAAAACAATGGACTATGGTATCATAAAATTTTACAATTGTCTTTATGACACGATTTGTATTTTAGCTCTCACTCGTCATTTACGTTCACGTCATCATAAGGTATGAAGCCTAATTTATGCATTCATTGCTCAGAGTGTACTCATTATCGTTGTAACAAGGAAATAATAAGAGGTGTATAGAGAATAGCATAGATTTGAGTAAGGCCGATCTTTATGAAGTATCAACCGAAAAACGAAGACCAATCAAATGGTTCTTCGGTTGGTCCATGGTTTGATTTGCAAGTCAAAGGTTTCACGGGGTTGTCCATGTGCTTCTCGTTATTCCACTAGTATCACATATAATTTAATGTAATATGGTCAAATTCCAACTATGTATTTACATCACTCAAAATGTGAGTCAGCAATGTGAGTCAGTAATAGCTGGAACTTGACATGCAAATTCCACTTTTTAAATTAAGAACTGGACAATAAGTGCTACTACGCATTCAACATAATGACTGAGAAGTGAGAATCAGATAAACAACATTTCATCTAATATCTCAAGTTTTCAAAGTAATTAACTATGGTATCATAAAATTTTACAATCGTGTGTTTGTAACGTGATCTTCTATTTTAGCTTTTACTCATCATTTCAGCTCAAGTCATCATAAGGATTGAAATATATTTTATGCATTCATTGCTTAGAGTGTACTCATTATTACTTTGGTTCATCATCTTGTAACAAGGAAATAATGCGAGGTATATTGAGAATAGCATAGGTTCAAGGCCAATCTTTATGAAGTTTTAACAAAAAAATGAAGACCAATCAGGTGGCTGGTTGAGCGGTCCAAGATTTGATTTGCAAATTAAAGGTTTCACAGGGTTGCCCATGTGCTTCTCGTTGTTCCGCTACTTTCACATATGATTGGATGTAATATGGTCAAAATTTCAACTATGTATCTACGTCACTCAAATGTGAGTCAGCAATAGCTGGATCTTGACATGCAAATTCCACTTTTTTAACTAAGAATTGGATAGTAAGCACTATTATACATTAAACATAATCACCGAGAAATGAGAATAAGATAAATGACATTTTCATCTAACATCTCATATTTCCAAAGCAATTGACTGTGGCATCATAAAATTTTACAATCATGTGTTTGTGTCACGATCTTGTATTTTAGCTTTCATTAATCATTTTAGCTCACGTCATCATAAGGTGTGAAACACATTTTATGCATTCATTGCTCAGAGTGTACTCATTATCATTGTGGTTCACTATCTTGTAATGAGGAAATGATAAGAGGCGTATTGAGAATAGAATAGGTTCGAGTGAGGCGAATCTTTATGAAGTTTCAATAAAAAAAACGAAGACCAATCAGGTGGTTAGTTGGGCGGTCCAAGATTTGATTTGCAAATCAAAAGTTTCACAGGGTTGTCCATGTGATTCTCGCCGTTCCGCTACTTTCACATATGATTTGATGTAATATGGTAAAAGTTTCAACTATGTATCTACATCACTCAAATGTGAGTTAGCGATAGCTGGATCTTGATATGCAAATTCCACTTTTTTAACTAGGAAGTGGATAGTAAGCACTGCTACACATTTAACATAATGACTAGGAAATGAGAATAAGATAAATGATATTTCATCTAATATCTCCTATTTCCAAAGCAGTTGATTGTAGTATCATAAAATTTTACAATTGTGTGCTTGTAACATGATATTGTTATTGTATTTTAGCTTTCACTCATCATTTTAGCTCACATCATCATAAGGTATGAAACATATTTTATGCATTCATTGCTCAGATCTACTCATTATCATCATGGTTCATCATCTTGTAACGAGGAAATAATAAGAGGTGTATTGAGAATCGCTTAGGATCGAGTAAGGCCGATCTTTATGAAGTTTCAACAGAAAAATGAAGACCAATCAGGTGGCTAGTTGAGCCGCCCAAAATTTGATTTGCAAATCAATGGTAGCCAGTTAGATTCCCTAGTTTATTCTCGATTTCAGAGACCTCGATTAGCCTGTCAATGAAACACCTACACTTAGTTGTATCGCCAACTGGGAACTTCCCCACTCACATCTAGTGGAATTGCGGTGACGGTCTCATCCAATGGGTTGTTAGTGCTTTGTTGGCGCCTTAAACTAAACATTCTAGTAGCAAGTGAAATTAGGGAATGCATTGGTCCGGTCCAACTCGGAAAATTAGACTAGACGAGACCGAATTGGCTAGCTCTAGGTTGGTTGCCGAGTGGATCGACTGGTTCTTAGTTCAACATAAAGAATCGAACCAACGAACCGGTCAAGATTTCTTAATTTCTATCTACTTTTTATGCTAAAGAAAATCCTAAATAGTAAATTCATTTTTTTTCCTTTAATGTTGGGAAATTCTCAATTTTAGGGAATAGAAGAAATAAAAAAAGAAAAAGAAAAAATCACTGGTTCCTTGATCGACCCTACAATCGGTCCGCTCTAGCCAATTTCAGAACTAGGTGGATCAATTCCTGATTCCATAAATTGGGAGTTGACCCTGCCTAGTTTGGTTCCAAGGTGGGAGTTGACCCACCTTGGAACCAATTACCCCCAGATGAGATTAATCTAAATCTTGTCCAAGATTTGATTGGTCGAATGGTCCAATATTTGATTTGCAAGTCCAAAGTCACAAGTTTGATTCCCCAATTTGTTCTCGATTCTAGAGACCTTGATTAGTCTCCCTATGACACATTCAACATTAATTGTATTGTCGATTGTAGACCTCCCCACTTACATCTGGTGGAGTTGGGGTGATGGTCTCGTTTAGTGGGTTGTTCGTGCTCCATTGATGTCTTAATTAGAACATTTTAATAACAGGTGAGGTTAGTCTCAATTTCATTCGAACCCTTAATTTCAGTTGAAACCTTAATTTCGTTTGAACCCTTTTTTTTCTTGATGAATACAGAAAAAATAAAATTTTAATTTAGCACAATCGATTTGAACAATATTTGGTGGCAAACGCATTTACACGTTCGTGGCCAAAGATTGTAGTGGGTTGGGGAAACTCCAAAAAGAATTTTCCAGCAAATACATTTTGGCCACTGTTGATGCCCCTCCATGACGGGTCATGACTCTGGTGAGTTTCCATTCCACTTCCACAATGACTTTTAAGAGACTTCACTTCAAAAAAAAAAAAAAAACATATTATTCAAAGAATCTTTCAATAATAATAATAATAATAAAAACAACAACAACAATAGACATGTTTGTCTTCACACAAGGAAAAGGCAAACATGTGGTTGGAGCAGTTCGCACTGAGCATCTGACCCATGAAATTTTAGTTGCTCCTTTGGATAGTTTAGGAGAATCTTATGTTCTTTCTTTTATCTATTCTTTGGGTTAGCTTAGAATATAATTTAATTGCTGAAAAAAGAGTAATTTGAACTTAGAGACTAGAAGAAACATGGTTTGCACATGGCATGATTGAGACTTTTTGTAGGGTAATTTAGGTTGCAAAACGCGTTTCGGGTTCTGAGTTAGTGTGTGCCTATGTGGTACTAAAACTTTTACAGCAAAATTATTCCTAAATGACAATATGGTTATAGTCGTTTGATTGGAAGTTTATCTAGTCTTGACTACTCGGATTGGTATAGGCTATCCCACTATGAGCTGGACATCATGCATTTTAGTCAAGAATAGTATAATATTTTGTATGCGACTTATTATCTCCTCACTTTCCGTGTCGTGATGGAAATGGTTTATGTGATAAATGGGTGCACTGTGCAAAACCTCTACAAAAGGATGGATTTCAAGTGTACGGGTTGTGTAATTTCGTCCATATACAATTAACATCCATCGCCATTGATTTCAATAATTTTTGTAATATTTCAAAATTTTATTGCCTTGTTATACATAGGTGGTTTGTGTAAAAAATGAGTTGCATAGTTTGTGTACCATATAAAAATCCTTTTATGAAATTAGTCTGCTAAGTCATATTTGGAACCGTGTAATACTTAAGTATGTGGATCGGTCTTAATCACCCAATAATATCTACCATATGATAATTGGCACAATAAATCAGTCTTAATGTTTCTAGCATTATTTAGATTCTTTAAGTACGACCGTAACATCTTACATACAATATGTTCCGAGGAATCTTTAATAAACTCCATACTTATATACCTGATACCGTGTCAAAGTTTACTATCCCGACCTTAGGTTAATAAGTCATTGAAGAGCACTGTTTATATTCTATTTTTTTGACAATACATCGTGCAGGACAAGAAAGAAAAAGAAAAAGGGAAGCATACATTACTAGAATAGTCAACCTGTCATATCCCCAGAAAAGTAAGTTAAACAAATACCAAAATTTGTTAGGAAGACTGAAAATGATCGAGAAAGCAACACCTTGGTCAAGAACTTAGTTTGACAAGGAAGCGCGTTTGTGCTACAATTGATTTAAAAATGACCAATTAATTCGACAAGATAATTGTAATTAGGTCACCCGCAACAACTCGTTTTCATTCAAGAAAAGATAGAATAAAATTTCTTAGACCTTGGAAATTTAATCAAGAGAGCAGAAGACAGATCCCTCCCTTTCCATCTTTTCCATTACGGAATACCAATTCCGAACTTTAATTTTCCTTTTTCTGGGAGTAAGCTTTGTTGATATTTGGTCGTGGGTAAAGTTCCTTTTTCCCTTTTCTCACGGTTCATTCTCATCAGTAACTATAAGGCTCAAGTCTCATGGTCCCGCAGTCACGTCCAGTAAATCGATTCCCAGCTAGCCGAGCCATCCTCCAAGAAGCCGGTTGAGTCGGCGAGTTGCTGCTGGAAATTGATGTTCGGCTCTTGGGATTGAGCCATTTCCATGCATGCCGCGACGAGGTTTGCCCGCTGCAGCTCGAGGTTGACGAGCTCGGCTTGAGTCTTGGCGAGCTGCTCTTGGAGATCGCTTACTTGCTTCTGGAGGTGGCAGATGGCTCCGGCGCAGCCGTAGACCGGGTCTCGGATCCTCGCGTTGGCCTCGTACACCATGCTGCTCACTGCATCCGCTCTCTGCGGTTCTGGAAGTTCCTGAAATAATTTACATTAAATTAATGAAAAAAAAATATGGAAGAATTATAAATCTAATAAGCATGAAAGTCGCAAATATAATCTCATTTGTCAGATGAGCAGGTTGAAATTTTTTTGAGACCTTTGAGGACATGAATTCCGACAGAATTGTACCACTAGGAATAATTAATTTTCTAATGTATCCAATAAAAAATCTCCTTGAGACTAAAAGGCTCCAAACAAATTGTAATCTAACTTTTGATCGTAAGTCAATGCAAATCTTTCGCTAAAACTCTTAGGATTTTTGCATAGCGTGTTACTAATAAATTAGGAAAATGTGCACATTCAAAACATAAAAAAGTTTTCTAAGATAAAGTGCCAACGTTTTATTAAAATGTGATTGACTTGTTGTAGTACAAAATGCAAAATGCTTTGTCTAGAAAGGCGAGTCCTGAAAAAAAAAGAGAAGTTTCTTTTCGTTGGCATAAAAAAAGAGGAAGTTGCTAAAAGAAAAGCTTTAACGCACCGCAATTCAATTTTTTTGCTACACTTTTCTGGTGCGTTCACATTAGGAAGTGCCCAAATCCTGATAAGAAACACTAGGAACAGTGTGCAAAATGCAAAAGTGGGGAAAGGGATGGACAAACAATACCTGCAAGAACTTGATGATGTTGCTAGCTCCGAACACTCGATGCGCAATGGTGAACTTGTAAGGCTCGGTGGGCGGGAAGTACGGGGCCAAGACACACTTGTCCACGCACCGCCGGCGCAGGATCTTGCAGGCGGCACACGGGCTGAGGACTGCCGGTGGCGGCGGCGGCGGCAGTGGGGTAATGGGAAGGGAAGAAGGAGGAGGGGGAGGATGAGGAGGAGGAGTGGTTGGAGATGAGGACTGAGACGATGGTGGTTGTGGTGGCGGTGAAGAAGATGAGGATGATGTTGAGTAAGGGAAGAAGACTTTAGTGGGAATTGTGACGGGTGCTGGTATAGTGGTTGTTCTCGCCTTGTATTCCATCTCCATAAGACTTTTCTTCACAGAGAGAGAGAGAGAGAGAGAGAGAGAGAGAGAGAGAGAGCGGGTATTCGATGGAAATGTGCGATGGAAATGAAGGAGAGTGGTGGACTTATATACATGGGAGATGGAGATGGGAGCAATGAGTCAGCCTGCCCACGTCAACGATCCCAAAGACCAGTTTTCACCTACAGTTTTGAAAGGGCTTTGCGGCGATTTTGGCTTCTAATTAGTAAATTTTCACCGCTCAGCACGGTCGAATCTACCCCCCCTTTTCCCCTACTTGCTTGCTTGGGCGTGATTGATTCATCATGAATTTAGCGACCCATCAGTTCTCTCTCTCTCTCTTCAAATGGTGCATAGATTAGTCAAGCTTTTTTCTTGTTTTATTGGAGGATTGGTGGTCCCTAAAAGCATCAGAATTTCCATAACACAAGTTCACATTATGATTGATTTTGTCTACGGTATGGTCTAAACTTCATCAATACGGTAATGTTTTTTGAGTAACATCCAAGAGAGCAACTATAGTTGCATCATATTTATTTCAAGATGATCGCTTGAGAATTCAAAGTATATCTGGTGATACAAATCATATTACACATATTGTTATATGAGAAAAAAAAAAAAAAAAAAAAAAAACCTAGTGCTAAAGTACAAAAGTAAGGCAATTGATTGAATGGTAGTACGATTGGATACGTGACATTTGTACTTATAGTACGATTCCACATTTCAACAGTCCAATAGTAAGTATGCAAATTACTTCTTATATTGGCAGCAGCAAACTGATAGAAATTTTTACAGATATTTCAAAACACAAGGAAGGCGATCGATCGAAGTCCGTTTGCATGTTTCCTTGTCTGCAATCCTTAACCTAATCGATAAGAGAGCTCGAATAATTTGACTCGTTACGTACGGAACAATGCAAGACCTTATCTTGATGAACCAAAAGACAACTTCCCAAGAGTCTTCCCATCTAGTTAAAGCGGGCTTAACTTCTTTCAAGGGGCTAGACCCCGACAAACGTGGTCTGTCTTTTGAAACTTTCTACGCAACACATGACATCCTTAATCAAAGTAAGCAGGCGTTGGTCACTTACTCTCTCTCCACGCCTATCGAATTCAGAAGAATTCCCCATCAATTACCCACGAAAACAAAGAAAGCCATCAAGTAGGGTCTCAAACTGTGATGCTGCCAACAGTTTTTCTGGTCTTGAATTATCTGTAAATTGTCTGGGAGGGGCCAAGCAGCGCAGCACATATAGAAGAATTTGAAAAGCTGGGTCGCCATGCATCTTTTTTCAAAACAGCAAATTCAAAGGCATCATCCTCGTCGCGACTTTGTACATGTACGCATGTTCCTCACGAGACTTTACGACCGCAACAGCGAGTTTTCAAAGTGGAGTTTTGCTAGTTATGTCCATTGAATCTATAGCATAGTCTGTGAGACAGCTCATATAACTTGGAAGAATTTTGGTACGAGGTTTTACTGAAATCTGCCTTTACTTTTGTACCAATATATATCCATAGACAGCTCATATGACCAAGGTGAGATTCGTTCCATAACACGATCCCGGTGCCTCTCGATAAATCTTTCCTTCACGTGTGAGCCTCCTATATGTCCAGTTGTTTTAGTGTATATTTGACCCTGATATCCACCTTATAGCTGTGAATTGCAACTTCTATCATTGCCTCTCACTATAATCGCAATCGGAAGAGCTAGCGATGGTACACGAACTGGACACGGAATTCTGGACCGTGATGCTTGCTTTCACCCATGTCCACTCTGCCAAATTGAACTGGATATACATCATCACTCCGCACCCACGTGGATATCAAGATTTCTTTCTTGAAATATTCACTAAAAAGTGCTAAAAATCAAGGGCCAACAATCAAAAGACCATACAATAACAGAACGTTGATATCTTATCCCAAGGAGAAAGTTCAACTCCGAAACAACGTCGGTGGATAGTGAGCAAGATCACCCTAACCGACTCCATTGAGCTCTCCACCATAGAAGTCAATAGTTACACCGATTCGTTCCGCACTATACTTCAATGCTGCCCTTTGAACAAGAATGCCGGCTCGAGCAATTCCGTCCCCCAAAACCTCAAGTGAATTAGTGTGATCTGACCTATCATCAAAAGACGTAGCTTAGAGACAAAAGAAGCAGCCAGCATCGAAACGGACAGTAGGCCCGTCATAACTTGTCACAAGACGATCAAGGTGCGGAGCAGGTTAGATAATGGTACGGCATTTTAAGCTTCAATTACGGGATTCCACAATCTATCTCACCGTTGCCGACTTTTTACTTGGAGCAAAGACTCCTACAAACATCTTTCTCCTCGCGCTCTGGGCCACCAAACTGATGTTGCCTCAGATTTAGACAACAAAATTTCTCCACAGGGAAAAGAACCTGTCACGACGACGACGACTCCATGCACAGCGTCTCAGTGACGTGGCGAGTGATCGAGAGGGGCACGAGTCGTTTCCGAAAGAGCAAAGGACTGGCCACGGTCGTTGGTGTGGCCCACTGTTTGGTCGGGTAGAGGAAGTACCGCTGCACCTCGTGGCGAACGAGCCCGAGAAAAAAGGAGCTCTGGAGCTTCCCCACGTTGTAATACGTAGGGGAAGAAAAAAAAAAAAAAACCAAACGAGACGTGCCAAAACTTTCTACGCTCGAACATCATCGACATGGCTTTCCTTCGAGTAGTTGGAGATTGTTCCCTCTCCAACTGACTTGAATATGAATGCTCCGCTTTTTCATGCGCTCCCCAGATGCATTACTACTGCAATTTCGAATGGAACCCTTGATCAAGTTCTTTCAAATTGAGGCATCGACCTTTCGACTAGACAGGTCGGTTCAATCAAGTGCCAATCCTGCCTTCGGTTCGACCATTTTCCTCTATGGTTACTGGTCTAACTCAGTCATCTACATGCCAATTAGATAATAAAACGGTTCGATCTCTGATAGGTTTGAAAAACGCTTGGTCAAACCTATTTATGGAAACCAAGTTTTTCACCGAATGAGAATGGTAGGTTCTTTTTTTTTTTTTTTTAAATCCCGCTGTTATTGGTCGAGACTTCAACCCAAGTCAGATTCGTACTTTTCATGTTCTACCATATTGACATCTTGGTTTCCTAATTAATTTCGGTCCGTTTGTCAATATCCCGATCCCGGCAATTAATTCGTGAACAATCTATGCATATCTACTGCTCATACGAGGAGGAATCAACCTCATCACGTCATGTTTGAAGGCAACATGATGTAACATGCTCCTTGAAACGATCGGCGCCAACCAACAAGAACAATTCAAAAAAAAAAAAAAACATCGAGAAAAAAGAAAACAGATAAACCAACTCTCAACTATTTCCATGGTTTGGCCATTGGTCTCAAACTCAAATTGTTGACCATAGAGAAATATTTAATGCATCAGTCACATGGTGGACACACATGGTGTGGTCGATCTATAAATTTTTCTATGTAATATGCTTGATATCTTACGTGGCGCTTAAAATTCGGAATCCGTCATTTTTTTAATAGATTGATTATGTCACGTATTATTCCTGCATATAAATACCTTGTTACTAACAATGTTCTATGCATCCGTTTTTCTCACCATTTGCAATTTGAGCAACCTAATCCCTATGCTTCCATCAAATGCCCAAGAAAATTGAATTTGACCAGTCCTTAGATCATATTTAATGAACATAGTAATTGTTAGCTTCCAATCCTCTATATTTTCAGACGCTAAATCACATACCTTTAGTAAAACCTTTGTTCCACAAGAAAAGGCTATCCATCGGTCTATATTCCATTTTCCAGCTGTAGGAGAAAATAGACGATGCAAAATGGACGATGCGACGAGAATCAACCTGCGTCGAGGCGATCATACTCCGAACAATCCAAAAGGTATCAAGATCGCTCCACAGCTGCATGCTAGGGCACATAGTGCGTGAATGAGGCTTGAACGGGGTGATGAATTCTAAAAATCTAAGTGGGATCGAAAGTAAATTAATTAGATTTGAGGGTTGGGTCAAAGTTCTCGTCCGCATGGTAGATATCTAAAGTGACTAGACATGCTAAATCGCTCGACACGTCTTTCCTTTCAAAGTAGACCAGCAACCTCACGGTCCAAGGGCTCGTGGATCTAGGGTTTCATCGATATCGATAGGCTTGTGAGGTTCATGCACACTGCGCAACAAGGACTCTCTCGTGTTGCATGCATTCATCACGTGATGTATATATAGATGAAAGTAGCTTGTCGTGCAAGTTAAAAGGACGTTAATCTGCCTTTTTTTTATAAGAACGTGTTGCCACCATCTGCGGTTCATAGAGCAGTTCTGTGGATCGTGGCTTTGCTGGTGAAGCTGAATAGCACATGCTTTGACATGGTTTCGAAAATTTGTTATCTAAAGTTGGGTTTTATCAAATCAAATCAAATCATTCTGGGGTATTAAAGTCACGGGTCAATCACATGTAAAATCATTTATGTCTCTGCCGAGCTGAGCCAGTTGACCCCACTCAAATTCTTGATTTGCCTTCCCTCTTTATTTTATATTATTATTATTTTGCTTTGCAAGAGCATAATGTTTATATTGATCTCGTTCTTTTGTAGGGTTTCTTTTCGATAGTGTATTTGAGTCTTCAATCTTGACATCATAAGAACGTTATGAGCCCAAAGTGTAATGAGGGTTCCAACTTTGTTGAGGTCTATTGTACTTACGATTTAGTAGTCTTGTTTTAATAAATGTTCTTGTACATTCCTATGGAGTGATTGGCATCTTATCGTTCATGTCATCGATTCCACGGAACTTGTTGCATAGTAGTTCCTAACTCGTGATATATCGAGTAAGAAATTAGCTTAACCAATAAAAAATTGTTGCTTGAAAATCTATATAATAAATAACTAAATTCATGTAAACGTATGTTGGGTTTAGTCCAATTGGACTATGATAATAAAAAGAATATCTTTATAGTTTTATCTTTGGTAGAAAACCGCATTGTTAAGGAATGAAATTTAGATCGTGAATTTAACTTATTGTACATGTTATTCTCGATGCTGATATTCGAGTTTATTTATTTATTTATGATACAATTAAGCTCAACTCATTATCATCTTAATTCAATCATAAACTTTCTAATTTTGCTAATTTAGTTTAAACCTTTTGTGTGATATTCTAATGTACTCTCTCTTTGTAGCCAATTTTCAGTTTAATTTTTGAGGTGGGGGTGTGTCACATAAGATGGCCAATGATAATCAAACTACCATGTCAACAATTTCCCCAAAAAATTAACCAAAATGATTACATTGGAATTCCACAAAAAAAAAAAAATTAAGACTAACTTGGTAGGATTAAATGTTTAGAACTGAATTAACATTTATATAATAAATTTATAATTGATTTAGTAATTTTCCTTATATATTTTCTTCCACAACTCTATAGAACACGTAAAAAAATGTTCTTTTACATTCCTCTATTGTGATTGACATCTTGTCTACCATGTCATTTGAGTATAAGCAACTTCTGGCATACTGGTGCCTCACTCACGCTCAATCGATGCAAGTTAGGAACTATTTCCATGCACGTAAGAAAAAAAATGATATTTTAGACTCATCTATTTCCCGCTTTGCATAATTTCTGTCCACTTATTACTAACAAAGATAAGAGAAACCAACATACTTTTTTTTTTCTATCAAAAGAAAATTATTTTTATTACTCAATACTTAGAAGTATATAGACTTTCATGGCAAAGCAAATCAAAGCAGAGTGAAGGCTAGAATACCACAAAACAAAACTAAATCCAACAAATAAGAAGAATCAATAGAGTATCGGTGTGGTTGAGCACACAATATACGAAGTTAACCAAAATAGGTTAAATAATTGATACTAGAGGTGGAGGACCTGTACATGAACAAAGTACGGGATATTGAATCTTGAAAATATTATTCAACTCCCAAATTTAAATCAACAAGAGAGAACTCCTCGATCTAGAACTAGATTAGGAGAGTTCAAACTTTCAGATCTAGAACTGATCGGGAGAAGATAGCTCCCAGATTTAAGAAAAGAACAAGAAAACTCAAATAATATCAACAACAAATGGAGGGGAGGGTGAGACTAGCTCAAACCCTCCCTCATACATGAAGCTCGAAGAAGACCATGAAGAGAGCAGAGAGAGGAAGAGAAAAATACTTTTCAACAAACCTATCAACCAACATACTTAACCTCCCTATAAATCAACCTAGATATGCAAGACTAAAATTTTAACGTGGAATCAAGATATATGATAAGATATGGTAAGTGGTTGGTCGTTTTGAATAAGTTGGCCACTCGAGATAGGCTTGTAGGATGAAAGTAGGAATTATGTTTGCTTTGCCAATAACTTCTCATCATTGGTTTGGTGGAAAGTATTGGTACTACATGATCTACAAAAGGAAAATTATTAGCCCCACATGAAATTTGTAAATGAATTCATGCTTTGAACTCAAATTACATTACCCATTAGAACCTTCTTCAAAAAGGTTTGAAGGATAAACTACACGATATGTATATTGATATTCCTCTCTCACAATAGGCTTAATGTGGTATCATCTTCCTTTATATTGATCAAGGCTTGTAAGCCCATTGATCCACACAACTATCCATGTGTTAGTAGAAAATTCATCAGCTACCATAGCCCTGCTTCCTTAGGTGGAACTCTAGGTTGAGGAGTTATTCAGAATATTGTCAAGATATCGACATATTTGGTTTTATAATAAGGAGTATAATAAGTCGGTCTGATATTGAGTAAGTAAGAATCCCTCTTTAGACCACCCACCCTTGCAGCGTAGAGGGTAGAGCTTGTGTTCTCCACCGAGGAGAACCAGGTTCGAAGCCCCTGCGAAGCAGGGAGGCTGAAGTGCTGTGTGGTGCCTTGCCCGGGGTGCGTGGGTGGTGGTTTCCTACGTGCCTCCCCAGGGTTTACTCTCCGGCTGCCGGCCGTACGGGGTTCCCTGAATCACCAAAAAAAAAAATCCCTATTTAGTTTTTTGGTGGAGGCCTATCTTGTATACGTTCTCGTATTAGATTAATGATAAATTTCTAGATTTCGTTGCAAACCCAACTGATTACTTTTCAAATCAATAACTAAAATCGCTTTAGAGGACAGAAGGCTATTCCCAATTCTTATAGAAACTTCATTTTTATCCCCACCCCCCTTATCCTCCATTGACGTGTAAAGTTGAGCGAGACTTGGCAAACCAAATAATTGAGGCAGCTCCAGGTTGTCGGCTCAATCGAATCTTCAGCTGATGACATTGACTGCATGGGACAGTCGAGGTTACTTTGGGGGGGTCCAAGAAGAAGTGATCATCATAAATGTTCGTCTTCTGTTAAAAAAAAAAATCATTAATGTTTGTCCAGACACAAATCACCACGAAACACGAAAGATTCTCATTGTTCTGGTTCGGCACAGAATCTGCAGAACTGGCTTCCATTGACAGAACAAGAACGAACGGGTGAAGGAAGGTCCACGCGTCTGATGGACGTGGGGTCTCCTACACGGTTTCTCTTGCCCTACCTTGGATTTTGTTCCCCAACCCGAATGCTAAAGAGACGACCAGAGAGTTTTCTTGCAATTGCATTAAAAGATCGTGTTTGTTAGCAGTAATGCCCGAAATCCCACTTTATGGAGGACAGGTATTTTTTTTTATCGGTTTGTAAACGAGACCCCCTAATTTCACGGGCAACGGGTCGAATCATAACACATTATAATCGGTGATGGGATAAGCGGCGTAGATAGGGTTAAAGCATTGTCGATTGGAGGAGTTTATGACACTTTCAGTCCATACCGGAGGAAATTTGTTTGGCCTGGGCGTGAGTCGGGTCACAGAGGCAATTTCTTTACTTTATCGGATAATTGGCAATGTTTGGTTGTTTTTTTTGGAGGGACTGATTTCGATTCCAAGAAATTTATAGTACTCCCATTCAAAAGTCCGACAAGTAAATCAAGTGACACAAAAAGAGACAAAAGCAATATTTTACTTTGCAACAAAAATTCAAAATACAACGCTACATGTGAAATTACATATCAAGGAAAACTCAATCTATATGCGAAATTACATTTTAAGAAAAATCACAATTTGTAAGGTTTCAATTATTTTAAAATAAGTCAAAATGCGCGCACCATAAGATTCAGTAAAAGCAATAGGCAAAATGTAATAGAAAACCACTTGACACTGACCTTAATTATCTGATTCCCACTTTTAGGGCTCTCATTCACTTTTTTTTTTCCCAACAAAGTTTATTTAAAAAATGAAAAAACAGAAATGTTTTACATATGACAAAATGATGTAGCCCAAAGTTCTGTCCTGCAATTATTTTGACAATAGAGCTTGGCTCTCTAATCATTCGTAAAGGTTAAAAGAGAGCTCTTTTCTGCTAGTACGTTGGTTGAGGGAATCAGAATCAAACTTTTACGATATGCTTTCTTTCTGGCGAAGGAATTTGATCTTTTCTGGTTATCTTCGAAACAAAGAGATTCTAAAAATAGAGAAGCTTTCAAGTCCCTCTGGAACCGTGCTTGCTTGCTAGAGTCACTTCGTGCCTCGCGACGAAATCAAGGTAAAGGTTGGAAGCCACCCTCGTGCCTCAACTTGTAAGGATGGCCAACTTCCTCACTAGTTTCCACTTTTAGATACCACTGTCGGCAAGCTCTTTTCAGACTGAACCATTTATTTATAGGAAAAAAAGAAGAATTTGTGGTAAGAAAATATCAACTTCATCTTCTGCCGACACCTAGATTGATTAATTTTCTGGACTATTTCTTTTTTACGCTTGGCTCACATGAAATAAATCAAGTGAGATATTATAAGAAAAGTGTACTAGTCAAAGGTGCAGGAAGTAAATTCTACGAGTGACAAAATAAAGCTTTGGGTCGGAGATAGTATATTTAATTTGTTTCATACGGAAGTAGTCCTTCATTAATGCTTACTTGTGGTGTGAAGGATGACTTGCTTTGGGCTAAAATGAGAGTTGATGCGCACATTAGTGCTTTGGAAATCCTACATTTTACGTAGAAGACACGATTGAAGTATGCCCAAATTTTTTATTGGTACAATCAATTCTTGAAATTTATCTAAAGGTAAAATCAAATAATTACATTAAATCTTAATGGCACTGCCGTTGCTGTCTCTTGCACTGAGGTTCTTCCTATAGTCTTCGTTGCTTTGTCTATCCATTCCCACTGCAGCTCGTTGTCATCACTCTGGCTTCCTCCTTCAACTTCGATAGGCCTTCATGCCCTCAAACGTTGCGACTCTCAGTCTTGCTTCGTTGCCGCTAGTCACTACAGGTCATACCACCTTCTGCACCGTGGTCTTTATGTCACATACCTTCACGACCAACCATCGTGGACTTCTCTTCTATCCCTTATTATGTTTAAAGAATGGGCACAACGCGTCACATCCTAAAATTTCTGAATTGGATGAACTGAAGTTTACAACCAAGAAGGGGGGAGTTGGTTTTGTAGGATTTTAAACTGTTTCGTGCAAGATAACATCCAGAGGACGGAACAATGTTTGCATACGAAATATGCTATTTAGAGCAAATATTTCTATCATTAAAATTATAAAGAGAATAAGGGACAGAAGAGATTGCAAAGCAACTTATAGGGATCGGGTCTTTCCACTCTACTTACTTCACTGTTCCAACTCTTAACAACCCAATATCAAAGTTGAGATTTACTTGTGCAATTCTTGAAACCTTGGATAGCGTTTATAAATAGAAGTTGTGTCTCCACGAGAGATTGTAACTTGCTGTACAAGTACACAAACCTCACTCTACACTCAAAGCACTCTTCCTCAATTATTACACTTCTCTCAGAGAATACAATCATATTTCATAAGATTTTTTCTTGAAGAATAACTAAGTAAAAACAAGTTTGAGATCGTTTTGATCTTCTTTGTTGACTTCAACTATCACTTTGACACGTATATAGCCCGACAAGCTTCCTCAGCATGTTGGAAACTTCAAGTAGGTCAAAAGAGCCGTTGCAAAAACTAATCATAGCTCAAACCGTTAATTCGAGCTAATTAATGAACCTTGTCCGAAATAGACCAAACGGCCTCTATGAACTCCTCCAACACTTCTACTTAGCCAAAGATGGCCAAACTCCTTTTGAGTTCTCCATAACGTTTCTATGTGGATTCCAAGTCCTTAAATTGGCTCCAAAGCAGCAATTTGAACTTGAATCTATTCAATTTGAAGTTTGGTATTCATTCCCAGGTTTGTGGAGCAACGCAGTCCATCTAGACTTGACGATTTTCACTAAAACCCTGTCTGTTCAACTTCTATAGTTAGGTCCTTTCTAGTAGAGTGACGTACTTATGTTATCCAAGTTGTTCTCCTCCTGATTGATCTATCCAGGTACCTCCACGTCTCTCGCTTGTTCACCCAAATTGCAAAGATTATTGCAAATCTAACACTCTATGCAGACAAAGGAAGCTCTCTTCTAACACGACATCTTATTATTAACATCACCTACATATGAACTTATATATACCGAGGATCTTTAGTCTGCACACTTAAGTATATTTATTAAATTTACACATAATGTTTTGTCATTTTCAAAATATATAGTCACTTTTCTTAATATGCATGTCCTACAATTGCGTAGGATGTTAAGACAATGAATGATTTGCTCGGGTTATTGAACGGCTCGGTTAAAATTACAGTTCCCTATTCCGTAGCTTAATCTATACTCTTCCAAACTCACATTTCTATTGATTCTTAATATCCAAATGGACTTATCTGAATTGATATCGTAAATTGTGTCACCACCTGTTTGCTCCTCAAGTTTTACTCATCTATTTAGTTTATTTAAATAGTTGTACGAACACGATACACTTTAAGTGTTTATGGAATAATGATTTTCAGTTTACTATTTTTAAAGTAACTCAAAACTAAGTAAAATATCATTAATTTTCTTGATATATCCTAAGATTTTACGAAAATAAGATTTTAGTTTACTTTTTTTTTAAATGACTCAAAATAAAGTAAAACATCATTAATTTTCTCGAAGTAAGCATGGTCATAAATGTTATTCCACTTATTATTTATCGCGCATCGCACGGGTCTTAATCTTGCACGGAGAATTAATATGATTGATTTGACGCTAAATCAAGGGAGTGGGGAGAGGTCCAGATTCCTACCAATCAACATATCCTTTGTCTCCCATGATCTAAAAGGATTGCCAAAGCTGCCTCCTCTTTTCCTCCTAAAAGTGCAAATAGTGGATATTCCTTATTGAGGATTTACTCAAACTCTATTGGGGTCGATTCATGCTTCTTGAGTGTTAAATCAATGTCCATATGAACTATGCAATTATTGGCATGAATGATGCTTCTTAAAAGTTCTTCATTGCTTAAAATGTAGGTTGATACAAAGTGCGAGAAGTTCCATGGAAGGAAAAAGTGCAATTGGTAGTTTCATCTAGACCTTGGATTACGTATGGTTTATGCCCACACTAGATAAGCAAGGGAAAATAAAAAATTCATTGCTAAACTTTTTAATTTTACCAATGTAACCCTAAATTTTGATGCAAAATTTCAATGTAGTCAATTTAATCAATTGTTACTAGAACTCGCTGATATGATGGTCCATATAAGTTGTTGTTTCAAAAAACGTTGTCAATGTTGTTGTGTCATGCAAAACAACTGCTATGATTGCACTTTCAGTGATTCTGACAACAGTTGGCTAAAATAACTACATTGAAAGTTCGTGCAAAAAGTTAGGATTACTTTGACTAAGTTGGAGATTTTATGACTGAATTGACATTCATAAAATATGTTTATGATTAATTTGATAGTTATCTCATTCAATAAAAGTAGTGAAAAAATTAAAGTTTGCTCGCATTTAATTTTCTATTTTAAGAGTCAAGAGAAAACGTCTCCAATTTTTGTGAGTATTCTCATTAGTGATCGAAGCATATTAATGAGTACATCCAACCTTCATAACAATCTAAATATGGAATATAATCATACCATCACATTTTCAAAGCAATGTTAATATACAAATCATAGTAATCGATGGTATCACACCACGGAGTAATTATCACTAATAGCTATTACTCGCAAAATAGTTATTACAAATAGGTGCACGATTGTTATTACTAGACATAGATATGGAAATGCGTGATTAACATGTAATAAGGTTTGTGATGGGGAAAATAACCAAAAAAAGTCATAAATATATTATAATTGTGTCAATTCAATTCAAAATTTTATTTTTTTGGCCAGTTCAATCATAAACATTTTGTAATTATGCTAGTTCAGTTCTTTCACAAATTTTGGCTAGTTAATGTTAATGTGGGTAACTTTTTAGTAATATTTTATTTTTTTGAAACTTTTTATTTTTCTTTTATTTTTCCTGTTCTTCCTTCTTTCTTCTTCTTCTTCTTCTTCATGATGGTCAACAAGGGCTTCGTAAGCCTATTCCACGGCAATAAGGCCATGCTCACCTTCATCCATGGCCCGCAAGGTTGGGCTCAAGCCTAGACTATTGTGTGTGCGTGGCTCTTATAAGTTGGTATGATTTCTCTTGCGATCTATGCACAAGGCCTAGGGGCTGCGAGTAAGGCCATGGCTGCCTTCGCCCTTCACATCCCTCACTAGACATTGTGGGAAAAAAATAAAAAAATAAAAAATAAAATTATTATTAAAAATTGTTCAAATCAACGTCAAACGGATGTCTTGCCAGAATTGATTGAATGGATTGAAAAGTGTATAATTGATTTAGCACAAGTCCAAAAGATTTATAATTAAATTAGTAAAAAAAATTTATGACTGAATTATCATAATTGCTATAAATTTAGGACTTTTTTGATAATTTTCCCACTTATGTTATAACAAGTATCAATGCAACCAAACTCGAAGCAAGTACAAAGTATACATAACAATGACATAATAAATATAAGCATGAACTGCAAAAAATAAATAAAGAAGGAAAAATAATAATATGCAAAAACGAAAATATTAAAAAGAAAGGAAACCAAATACAAAGAAAAAAAAAGGCAGTGAGAGTGAGCTTGGGCCCACTAGAGCCCAAGAACCACGGCATTGGGCAGTCTAAGTTGGGTATGGGCCGGGCTGGGCCGTGCTAGCCAAGAAACATGAGCCCAGCCCATGCGAGCTGGAAGCCGGTCTATCCATGGCGGCTCAGGCGAGGGAACAACGCCACAGGCGTCCATGTCCCTGGCTCTCTCCTTCCCTCTCCCTCCGTCTCTCCATCGACGACGTCATCGCGGCAATCCGCTGTGCAGAAGCAGAGCGAGCGCCGCGGCGAGCGTGGGCGTGATGAGGGAGGTGAAGCTGAAACCCATCGAAGCGACCCCCGAGACCTTCCGGGACTTCGGCCAGGTCATCGAGGCGTCCCCCGACGGCGACGCGTTCGGCCCGAAGGACGCGCAGCTCGACCTCAGCCGTGGGATTCCCAGGTTTTTCTTTTGCTATCTCGTCGCAAAACACTCTGAAAGTAGATGGGTTGGAATCCGGTTCGATGTAGATGGGTTGCTTCGTTTGATGATCGGTAGGAATTTGCTGTACCCATATGCGAATTAAGGGGGAAAAGTCATTTTTTGTTTGGTTATGCAGAGTCTGAGCTAGCCACGAAGTGCACCTGACACTTGTTTGATTAAATGTTTCGGTGGTCTGTCGAGGCAAATGGGCAACGGAATGAAAATCCTATGCCAAGGATTCTCATTTCATGTTCAATCTCACATGCCAGTTGCGTTTCTATTGTGAAATGGTTATAGTGATGATTTATTGACCAGTGGATTTACGTAGAAGGGTTTGCCCAACGGCTCCTTTTGTTATCGGTTGCTTGTTTAAAATTCTTTGATATGTCAAGCAGGAGACATTTGGAAATTCGAGTGGTTTTCCAGATGGAGGAGGGAAATTGGGTGTGGACTTGTTTAGTTGCATTTTGAGTCCACTTTTGGTCCTGTATATCGATGAAGTATCTGTAAATTTCTCTTTTTAACCCTGAAGTGTTGCTAAAAAGAGAGGGTGAATGCTTACTTGCTTTATATTTCCTTCATTGACAAAGTGAATGATCCCTTTTCCCTTTTTTTGGTTTTTATGTTGATCCAACATATGCATTCTTAAACGAGAGGGGTGGATACACAGCCCCAAAGCTAGTCATGCGCTGAAATTTCATAATGTTCTATTGGCAAGCGAAGAATGTGCAGGTTCTCTTGCTAATTGGGAAAGGAAATGTCAGACACTCTAATCATTATATTAATTTTGTGTTGGCATACTATGGATTTTCATTGAAGGAAGAGAATTGGGTAACAATCTATGCGTACATAGTTGTAGTAATTGTAATTGATCTTTTTGTCTTCCCCTGCTGATGGCATATTTCTATATTTTTTCGGTGGAAACTATGTCCGAATTATTCAGAGCAGTATCTGCTGTAACAGGTTTTACATCATGCATCTTGAAGACCGACCGCTCAAGTTTTCTAACATTACACACCATGCCAGCGTGACCCAGTGTCTTGGTTCAATTGGGGGGCATCCCTGGTATCTTGGTGTTGCTAAACCGTCCATTGCAGCTCCAGGGGAAGTGAAAGATGAAGCTACCGAAAACTTAAAGCAGTCTCGGTGTGGTCACTTCTATGTGCCTCCCGCTTTGGACGACGTGTATGTGTTCAGAATTTCTGGTTCCAAATTTGTGAAGCTCCATCAGGGCACATGGCATGCTGGGCCCCTGTTTCGGGCAGACAAAATGGATTTCTACAACTTAGAACTGAGTAATACCAATGTGAGTTTTCCATTTCTTTCGATCCCTCTGTTATTTTCAATACTTTTATCCCTCAATGAGCAATATGTGGACTAAGTTGTCAAGGTTCTGTTTTTCTTGACTCTATAATACTTCTCTGGCATTTTGTCCATTCTCATCATATGCTTATGTCCATGAGAAGAATTCATCTAAGAGACAGACACGCTACAGCACAGTTATCATTTTCCATGCAGGTGGTGGATCACACTCTTCACAGCTTTGTGAAGGAGAATGGAGTTGTCTTCTTAATCGATGAATAGTGATGCTCGCTTTTATGCTTCTGGGTGAACGTCTGCTGCAGTAACACAGTGCCTCTACGGACGGAAGGGGGAAAAATGATTCCAACTGCCATAGTTTTGGCATATTGAATAAGACTCTATAAAGGTCGGGAGTCACTACAGTACATTGTAAATTCTCATTTTGGGATAGTATCGCAAGATGAATGATTCTGTCAATGTCAGTTCTTTGCTTGTCCTAACAGGGTCACTTTCCTGTACAGCTTTTGTTTTTCTTAAAAGAGAAGTCGAATGCTAGCAATATGACCAAGGAGGATGTATTAGCTCTCGTCCTCTGCTCTTTACAGTCGATTCTTCACATCAAAACACGCTTCTTGATGAGGTTCTTCTATCTTTACAGCTGAATTAGACGTTATGTGATTGAGGAAGGGGCGTCTGTTCATATTCATTTGTCGTTCAGAAATTGATCTCGTCGTTTTCTCGGGGAGTTAGGACTGCTCTAGCAGGCATGTTAAGGGCACATTTCGAGAAACTCGCACTTTGCTAAGTCTACGTAAAAACCTTCATTTTCCTCCTAAATTATCACGGAGCAGTCAACTGAGTCAGTAGCTTGAGCGAGTGTGAGTAGTATCTACGTCAAATCGATCATATTTGTAATTCAAGTATTTAAGGCACTAAATATATAATAAACAGAGATATTGGATTGCGTCCACGATCATCGACCAACCGATCATCTCTATGTGAAATCTAAGGTACGGTCTCGAAGCGGGGGTCCCATCGTGGTTAAGAAGCAGTATGTGTAAAGAGTCTACACGGATGGATGGGCAATCGCACTAATGGATTTGCCAGTCATCATGAATCAAGCAGCTTACAGATTTTTGCCCAGATGACAAAAGTGCCATCTTGAAAACAAGCCTTGACGTGTAGGTTGGGGTTGCTTTCCTGGCCCTGATGGATCATGTGTGAACCCCAAAGGATTGGCCTCAGCTCCATTAAACGGGGAAGGTATTGTCATAGGTTAATGCGGTATGCATTTTTTTGTTGAAAGCCATAAAAAAATAACTACCAGTCAATAACATGGGCATTAAAAAAAAAAAAAAAAGATAAGTGCATTGAAAGTCCTAAAACCTATTATGAAAGTGCAATTGAATTCTAAAACTTTCAAAAAATATAATCAAATCATAAAACTTATCATAAAAGTTTAAACTTTCAAAAAGTGACAATAATGAAGGGGTTTGATTTGACAAATTTAATAAGTTTTAGAACTTAATCGTACTTTTTGAAAGTTTTAGGATTTAATTGCACTTTATAACAAGTTTTAGATTTTAAATGCACTTTTTAAATATTTTACGACTTGATTGTATTTTCATAATAAGTCATAGGACTTATAATATACTTATCCCATAATAATAATAATAATAATAATAATAATAATAAACCTCCCTCCTTTTTTCTCTCTTCCTACTCCCTTCCGAGCACTCTGCCGGTGGCCATGGCCAAGCCACTCCCTCTATCATCGCGGTGGCTCACAACCGCACCATCCCCGAGCCCATGAGACTCGTGACCAGGCTCCTCCATTGCTAGATCTAGAGCCATGCTACCGCTTCTACAAGCACGCTAAGCAAAAACAACATAGCTAAGGCTAGCGTAGGCAAGGTATCGACTAGGGGATCTCCCTTTGGAGCCCATACATATCGTGGGAGGGTATTCTCATTGGACAAACCAAAAGGAACAAATCCCCCTCATTCTTTGTTTTTCAAGCAAACACATGAGCAGGCCATGATGAAAAAGTGGAGGATGCCTGGGAAGCAGACGGACGAAAACTGGGCTCGTGTTCCCTCTGCTGTTCAAGCCGATCGTTGCAGCAACACGAGGTGGAGTGGCTAGGCAACGAGAAGGATTCCAGCGCAACGTTGTATTGGGCTCTAGATCCAAATCTGGAAATCTGTACACTTGTGACCAAGGCTTCATCGTTGGCATCATTTACACCCCTCCGTCGAGCCTCGCAGATGAGGCGGTTCCTTCACTATTAAGAGATTCCGGAAGTCTAGACGAATCTGACGAGAACAACAAGATGGCAAGGACCTAAAAGCATGCCCATAGATGGAGGATATTGACAGCAGTCGTCGGTGTCTGTAAAAGGAGGAGATGGGGAAGCTCGCGGGGAAGAGAGAGAGATTGGGATAGGGCTTTAGTAAAAATACATACCACGTCAGCCTATGACGCGGTACCAAAGGTCCACTGAACACCTTCTCGAGTAAGAGGTACTACCCAATAACCGGACTCTGCCTAAGAGATTTTTGCTCGTCAGAAAAAAGAGGGGACAAAAGCTGAACCACCGAATATTTTCAGGTTTCTCCTGAAGATGTATCTCTTAAGAGCTCCATGATGCAAATTGGTCTCTAGAGCATGGATTAAAATGATTCAGAGTTTCAAATTAAACGTCTTTTCTCTGGCATTAAGTTCACTCAGAGGACATAATCTCAGTTCAATCAAGCAAATCGGGAAGTAGCGAAAGCATGCGCAAATGAATAACCGATAGAATGCATTATTTGTCGAAATAATATTAGCAGATGGACCACCCAAGTTTGATAGTCCATGTCTATATTATGTACAACAGATATATTGGGAAAAATTGTGAGCTGTGAACTCACAGCACACTATCAAATACGTAGGACCTATGCCATTCAAAACTATTTCCTACTTTCCCGCATCATTACAAGTCAATGCTAGTAATGGCTGACCGAGTGACAATATCATAGACGGAAATCAGAATCTCAGCACCTATCAAAATGATGATGAGCCACTCCAGAAAATCTGACTTCCTGTTCTGCAGAATTTCCTGAAGAAAGCGAATGTTATGCTGCAAAGAGAACAAGATGTCAGCTCCTAAAAGACAGTTTGTTTAAATCTTCCCACTGAGCAACACGAATTTCCATGACTACAAGGATGATACCTCTACAAACTTCAACTTGAAATCAAGACTTGCAAATCTCTGTGTTAACTCAAATTCGTCTCTCAGATATTCCCATATCTGAGCATATTTGGCATTCTTCCATGCAATATCTGATCTGAAAAGTCCACGCAGGCCACAACATTATGCAACATACATAAGACAATAAAAGGAAATGTTTGAACTCGGATAGAGGCCTTAAAATGGCTGTGAAGCTCAACTCATTTTGAGTATCACAAATATAACTAATGTCACGTTCAAAGTCAAACCAAGATGTTATCACCAAAATCAATTGGATGAACGACCGCACAAGTTACAAACGAAGGCAGAAGAGAACTTGTGTATGCTAATGGACCAAGAAAAGACAGGGACTGTCATGTGCACCTTCTCATGGCTCTATTCTTTCCTTATGCATATTTTTCATAAGAGGAAGATATTCTTTTGCTCAGGATACTTCAGCTTTGACTATATTACCAAATCACCATTGAAGTACATAACAAAAGCTCAAATTGTCAAGCAACAAAGCCCAATTTAAGCCACGGTGGAGATGAAAATCATCTCATATACTACTTCAAGGATTGGGTGTGTGCATGTCTATTCTGGTATATGGAGCATATCTAATGAGAGCGGACTTCCGTAACTTCTATTACCTAGTCAATAACATTATCGAACTCTTCCAATATTTCTAAATGGATCTTCCCATAATCGATGGTGATTTCTTCAAATACAAAATGAAAACTACCAGCAGAACCTGGATTTAACTATCTAGACAAACTGGACATAAGATCCTCAAAAGAGGTGATAGCAACCCAACTATCACGACCTTCTTAACCTATTATATTACAATAGTGCTGTTACCTCTCAAAAAGCCCGAGTTTAAGTATCACATCAGCAAGATTAGAATTTGCTTTGCCCACTAACTGAAATAGTTTCTTCCGATCCATCTCAAAAGTCCCAGTTTTCTCCATGCCACGATTGATGTCGGTAAATTCTGCAACCATCCCATCAACCTAAGGCAGGAGGAAAATGAACACGATAAACATAATTAAAAAAACCTTCACCAAGAGAAATTTCTCAACTTATGTTAAGCTTACCTGTCGAACATAATAATCAAGGGCTATGCTTTGACCAAGAACACTACCAATGGTTCGGATCCCATCAGTATTTAAGTACTGTAGCATAATGAAATCCAACCCCCCTTGCATCCATGTGCTTAATGTCGGCTTCTCTCTTACTTCATATTCTATTGTAGCAGAAAACAAAGTTAAGATATCCTGAAGTCCAAGAGATTAGCAAATTACACCAACATGTTGACTTCCAAGAAAATTTAGCATTGATGATGAGTACCGAACTTTGCATTTTAGAAAAAAGAGTCCATGTTATAAAAACATAAAAGAATGCCAAATTTGCAGCCTGCAGTGCAAGATAACAGACCAAATACCAAAGGATCAAGAAAAAGGAGAAGCCACGCTATCCAAGGTAGCGGAGGCTCCTAGAAAACAAAACTTAGTGAGTAAGCTGCACTGAGTCACATGACTGAACAAGATTTCACACAGCATGGAGATGCCACAGTTCATTTCTAACAAAACCACGTCCTACCCTGAGAGGGATGCAGCCTAAGGAGTTACAGAAGGGGTAACCTAGGATCTACTTAAGAAATATAAAAGTTTTCTTCATTTTAACAAAGGATGCACTCTTGTATACTTTTACTTCAAACAACCAGTTTTGTTACAAAGAATCTTTACACTGTACTACCTAGATAAAGAAAAGGCTAAACTTTGTGCTGACAATCAAGCTCTGAAATGTAATGATCAGCAATCTTAAATCAGCTACTAAAATGCACCTTCATAGCATTTTAACATCAATCCTGAAATTCGATCCAAAAAAAAAAAAAAAATCGGTCCTGAATAATTTTATCAAAATTGAAATAAAATAAAATACAACTCATCAGTGGGTATATTGATTCCAAATTAAATGAAATTAAGATAATTCAAACTTGACAAGAACATTTTAGATATATGGGCTCACCATCTTTCCTCATTTCAGGAAGTAAACCTGACGCATGTTTTTCAACAATTTTCAAGTATCCATCAACATCATGCTCACGGACATTAAACAGCACAATGGATCCGTATTGAAAAACCACCATGTAACAGCAGTCACTTCCGCTTAAGCAAGCACCCAATCCCTGAAAGTGAGAACAACCTCACCTTAAGCAAAAGATGCGATATTACAAGCACTTGCAATGCAATGGTCTCTCAAACATCAGATCCATTGTCTGAGGTAAATTCTAGTAGAATAAATTTCCATCATTTTGGAAGAACTAGGCAATTTCAATCCTCACCAATGAAGCAGGTAACTTTCTATGCACCTTCTCCGATCAGCAAAGTTTAGTTCAACCACTGACTGTCCAAATGGAAAAAATTGCAGAGTTTCTTCATTGTGTTACCAGCATCTAAGAATTCTAGCATACAGAGGAGAGATCTTAACTTCTATTCAAACATCTCTCACTGAACTATTTTCCTTCAAGGAAATTTTGATAAAAAAAAAAACATTAATATCTTCCCAATCTTTCTTCAGCAACTCACTGAGTACAGAGGGTGTTGAAAACAATTCCTTATGCATTCAAGGATTTCAACAGTCCAACGAAATTTCAACAGAAAAATACTGTTAACCAAAAGTGGGATAGGCGACTTACATCCGCATCAGAAAGATTGCCAAACTTAAGGACCACGTAATTTGTCATACGAGATGTTGGAGGGATAAAATTGGCTTTGTTCTGATCCACTAAGCTCCTCAAGTCCACACTGCAAAAAAGGAGGACCACAAATTTCACAAATAAATCTGGAAACAATTTAGACGACAAGTTCGATCAAAACAATTCAACTGGCCCACACAGCCCAGGAATCCACAAAAACACCTCCACCGGGACTGGAAGAGTCAAATTTCAAAAGATGATTCCTCACTAGTCTATGAAGTTTCATATTTGGTTCTTTGAGCGAACAACGGTCTCGGACATAGTTCACCACTTTTTGGTTTAAAAGACAAGTCATCCTTTTTCTGTGTATCGCGCAGAAAGTCCAACTCTCTTCCGCAAAGAAAGTTCAAAGAAAAGTTTCAATATTTTTCAGAGGTTGTGTGTGCTTCAACTCCCTATATGCACTTCATTTCCAACTCCTAAATGGTTTTCTCCTTTTCTCCTTCCTATCACATTGACTAACTCATAGCAAACACCTAACTTCTCCGGTCTCCACTTCGCTGCATCTCCATTCTTGTCTCCAAGCAACACAAGCATTTGGTAACCCGCCCTCATTCATCCCAGCAGGACGACTATCGAAATGCCTTTGCAAGCTAACATAACTCAAAATCAAAAAGAAAAGACGAAAAAGAATACGCAATTTCTGTCATTCATACTGGTCCATCATATCCTGCCTAATCCACCCAAACTGAGCATCCAAAGTTAAATCACTTAAAGTTACAAGCTGCAGAAACAAGCAACAAGAAAGCACCAATGAAATTGCCAATTAGAGAGAGAGAGAGAGAGAGAGAGAGGGAAAAGCAGACCTGGTGGAGAAAAAATAAGCTCTGACAGGTATAGAAGGCTTCGCGTCCTCTTCGACGACTCCAGTGTCCCCGCTCTCGACTTCGCCGACCACCTCGGAGCACGAGACGGGCTCGTTCCACTCCAGCGTGTGCGCCGAGTTCACCGACGAAATGCACTTCGCGGCGAGGCGACCGAAATCCGAATCGAAGCCTCGGCTCGCCCTCAAGTACTTGACGGCGGGAGAGGTGATGGAGGACGACGCCGCCGCCGGCGGAGCTAGGGTTGTGGAGACGGAGAACGCGCGCAGCTGATACCGAGGAGCAGGAGGAGGAGGAGGAGGAGGAGGAGGAGGGAAGAGGAGGGCGACGGAGCGAGGGCTGCGCTTCGCGAGGCTGGAGAAGAGGGAGCGGATCGTCGGCGCCGCCGGGAAGCGGATGGAAGACGGCGCCGCCGCCGCCGCCGCCGCCGCCGCCGGAGGAGGAGAGGAGAGGGAAGGGAGGAAGCGCATGGTCTTCAAGGCGTGAGCGTCGATTGCTCTCCTCATTTTTTTTTTCAGGTCGTTGGAGCGGAGGACATTCACTGATTTTTCGGGCAACTTAATCGCATAGGTAATATAGGAGATTAAAGGGTCATGTTTTTCATGCTACGATCATTTATATTCCTTTAGGACAAACTTAAAATCTATAATTGTTTGACACTTGCTTACCCGGTTAGAGAAGTTTTTGTATTTTCTTTAATTGTGTGTGTATATGTGTGTGTGTGTGTTTTTTTTATGAATAATTTTATCATAAATAATTCCAAAAAAATGGATGGTAGATGTAATAATAAAAATCAAGGATTAATTTGTCAATAAGATCTCGGCACTTTTTGATACAGATGCAAGCCTCAATTGTAACAAAGAACGATTAATACCAAAAAGGTATTCCTAAAAACAACAGAATCATTAACATCAACTTGAGGTGATAAATTTCATTTTAAATACAAATTACATAAGTTTCTAAAACAAAAGATCAAATGTCTTACAAAATGACTTTCTCATTAGTCAAAGATATTGAGACAAAATGTAATTCTAAGAACACTATTTATACGATTAGTACAACCTTTCACAATCAAAAGTGAAGGATTGAAACTCGAATTTTAAATGAAAATGTTACTTTTAATTTTCTCGCAAGACCACAAATTAGAAATCTAAATATTCACAAGAACATTCAATCTCCAAAATCACTCGTCTAATCAAAGACAAAGAAAATCAATTTCAATATTTGCAAGAAGATTTAGAATTAAATATTCAAAATAAAATAATATCTCTCCCAAAACACACAAAACAAAGTGTCTGTTTCACCTTGCCTAATGCATTTTGGGAAAGGAAAAAACATATTATTGAATTATCTTATAAGCTAGATTTGTCTGAAAAAACAAATCCCATTGAAAGCTAGACCTTTTAAGTAAAAAAAAAAAAAACTTATAAAAAGAAGTCAATCACCATGAGTTTTTTTTTATGTCAATAAAAATACTAAATTAAAAAGAGGAGTTCCTATAGTAGCCATTAACTACAAACCTTTGAATAAAGCATTAAAATGGATAAAATATTCAATTCATAATTAAAAAAAAAAAAGATCTATTAAATTGACTTCATAGTTCAAATATCTATTTTACACACATATGTTGAACGGAAGTGTCCATTCAAAATCCTTCCTCCATATATCAAGACCGAATACCTGTTAGTCACCAATATTTAAAACATTTGAGTTTCCCAAAAAATATAGTTCAGAATTTGCCGAAGTTGTAGAAAAGAAAAGGGAATTGTTAGGAGCATCTTGAATGCCCATGGTTAGGTTAACATGCCTTATGGTACTATTCTCAACCATAGGTTAACCTAGTTCCCCGGTTGAGGACAATACTGTATCAATACACCAAATTAAAGGTTGTATTAATTGTATAAATGATGCTCCTAGAATTACATTTTAGACATTTAATTTATTATAACCTAAGCTTCTAGTAATTTGTACTTAATACAAAGTTTCTTGAGGTTGATTTTAATAATTCTATTGATTTTCCATGTGTTGGTCATGCCAAATAGAGTGATCGGCATTTAGGTCAACATATTCTATCCAAAATTGACCAAAGATACTTAATTGGCAAAAATTGAAAAGATTTAGAATTAAATTGGAAAAATTAAAAGGTTTATGATTAAATTGATGAAAGTGCAATATGAACAGGATTTTTTTTTTTTTTGCCAATTTTCCTTCCAAAAAATGATCAAATTTTGTAAAAAGTGTGTGCTATGGATTTTATTTTTTTATATACAAGTTGGCCGAGCTAAATTGTTTTCTTCATTTCGCTCTCTATTTTCTATTATTATTAATAATAACATTATGAAAATGCTTATGCAATTTGTTGGTGAAATACATGTGTCAACATAGAGTAAGCATTTATAAGCTTGAAAATGTAAAATGTTTTGCATTAAAAAATGTTAAAATGCCTAAAACACAAGATTTATGGAAAAGGAAAATCAAAAGTTGAAACCGACATATCATCGGTAGGACTGATATATGCTAGGAGAGATGTGTCGCTGGCCATTGAAGCCCCTTGTGTTGTTGGAGTCTCTGAGGCTCAATTTGTTTCATAAAAAATAACTGATTTTGAAAATGATTTCCTTAAAAAGATTGTTTATATTACTTCAAATAATTTGCCAATAAAATTTATTTTCATTATTTGTCTAATATCTTCATAAACGATGAAATAATTTATTTTGATAATTTTCTTAAGTGATTATTTTTAAGAAAAATATTTTTCAAATCATTTATTTTTCATGAAATAAATGAAAATTAAAGTCGATCTGATATGCAGAAACAAATTGATGTGAGGTTTTTCATAGTTTTTTTTTTTTTTATCGATCATACTATATTTCTACTTTAACTCAGTAATGTTCAAGTGGCCCACTGCCATCTATCTACTTTTGTAAATCTCTCCCGCCCTTATGGGATATTTTCAATTGGAGCTACCTGCTTTGCTTGAAAAGTGTTGGATGATGCAAATCTTTCTTTTGACCTAAAAAAAAAAAAAATTCTATACAATGACTTAGCAAGGAAAAATGGAATTTGATTGCTATTTTTCTTTAGCAAGAGGATTCTAACGATAATTCTGATGATAAGGAAGTTCATCTTGAATAAGTAAATTTTGCATTCATGGCCAATTACCTCGTCGCCGGAGGAAGTCAAAACTCGGATATAGGTTAGCACATGAGATTTTTTTACAATTTGCATTGCGTGGATCACACATATTTCAAGCCTTAATCGATCAAGACATATGCCGATGTGCCGAAGGACAAGCAACCCACTACAAGGGAGGGACTAATTAATATGTCATTACCTCTAATTAACTTGTATTAATTTATAACAATTCAAAACGCCATAGAAAAAAGAAAAAAGAAAAACACTAACGTCAAAGCAACATCAATTTGATTTGCTCGACAACACATCTAATATAAGTTTAACCAAGAAAGCAAGACTTTTGCTTAAGCGTAAAGCGTAGAAATATGTAATAGAGGCAAATAGAAGCCTGAACTTTAATGTCATGTGAAATTTTTTGAGATAATCACAAACTCTACTAAGTTATTATATAAATGCATGGTTTATTATATATTCTTACAAATGATTAACCAAAAGTTCGTGTTGCACTTTATAATTAAGTGAATATACATGGATCATGGGACTTTTTGAGCAAAGAGAAATGTGCTATATGTAACTAGACAATTGTGATAGTCTTCTTAGGATGAATTGAAAGAAGTAGAAGTCCTTTTTTTTTTTTTTTCCCAAAGTTCCACCACGGACGATGCTCCCTAGTTCCAACACGTGTTCCTAGACGGTAAAGCCTCCACCGTAGATATGATTCAAAATCTTGCAATTTGGCCAATCTTACGTCCTCAAAACAACTTGACTCAATACCCTTTCCCTTCTGAATCTCCTGTCTTTGCTACTTTGAGATTAAAGTACTAAAATGCTAAGGGCGCACATGATAAAATTTTTGAAATATAAATTAATTTCTATTTCATGGACAAGCTTCTCAACAAAGAAATACATTTTATAACGATTAAGAATTTCATTTCTAAAGAAATAATTCGTTTGATAAGAGAATAAAATTTTTATTTCTAGGAGTGGTGATGACCGGCTTTCGGTGGCTGGAGTCTGATGTTTAGCAATTAGTGTCTAGCGTTCGGTGATCGACGATGGGTGTTTAGAGTCCGATGTGTGGAGTTCGGCGTTCGGCATCCGACATCTGGAGGCTGGCGACTAGTGGGTGGCCAAGCCAGAGTCCAATGGCTGGCGACAGGTGGCCAAGTCGGAGTTTGGCAGCCAGCGACCAATGGTTGGCGGCGGGTGGCCAACGGCCAAAGTCTGACAAGCATCCAACATCCGATGCCTACTGTCGATGACGAGCGATTGGAGTCCGGTGGCTGACAGTCAACGTTCGGTGCTCGACGGTGGGTGGTGAGTGGTTGTGGCCGAGGCCGATGGCAGGCAATTAGCGACAGACAGCGGGCGTTCAACATCTCATAGGCAGTGAGTGAGTGACGGGCAATGAAGAGAGTGAACGATAAAGAAAGTTTTGATTTATCATTTCCGTTCCATAAATAGAAAAGCTAAAAATTTTAACTTCTAATTTTTATTTCAAATTTATTTATGAAATAGAAATTTGTTCTAAACGGATTTCTATTTCAAACAAGAATAGAGAAACGGAGAAATAAAAACGTTGTCATTCATGCTCTAAGATCCCCAAACTAAATTTATAATAATAAAATGAAAATAACCTAAATCTAGTACTAAAGTCACACGACTAGATTAGGACCTATTTCCTCTGATTTTTCTTTAGAATTTTAAATTTTTTTTCGATTTTAAAATAAAGTACAAAATAGGGACTCGGGCCTGGCCCAAGCCCGGTCCACCAATGGACTGCACGCCGCTCTCACGGACATGGGCCATAGGCACGAACTGGGCTTTATTATAGCAAGCCTCCCTTTAGTTATAAACTCTCAGAAACCCATCTTCAGGGGGGTAAAAAAAAACCACCCTTTTTAGACCAGGTTCAGCCCAAAATAACCGCGTTGCTACTAGCTTAATATCCAGATTACTAAAACTTTTAACAAATCTACACCTAAATCAGACTTCACCATCGCTAGCCAACCGGCCTCGTCGCTAGCCGTTTTAAACTCAAGTCATTCAACATTTATGACCACAATATCACCACCAGCACAAATAGATCCGGAAATAGAGCAAAAACACGGTGGCAGCAATACTCTTTGGTAACAATGACATATATAGCAGGAATCATAATGCTCAATAACTATTGATGCTCAGAGTAATCTACAACCGGAAGTAATCTAAGACAGATTTGGTTCATGCATTTCATCGAATAGGTGGTGGGCCAATCGGTTATACACCGATTTCAGGCATTGATTCATGATAAACTACTAGGACTAACATTCCTGGGAACTTGAATCATCAACCCATTCACAAAGTTGACACCAAACATAGCAGATTTTCAGACACCACAGGTTTGGGTTTTCTTCCAAAAGTGACCGAGAGCAGGGCAGGGGAACCAAAGGCATTGATGAAGGATCGAATATGAGATAACAATCTGCGAACTTCTCGGGTGCGAAACAGAGGTGCGGCCCCGGAATGGCAAGGACTGGCGGCTGCGGTGATCAATGGCGGAGGGGAGCGATGGAGAAGCTCTCTGAAGTGACGACGTGAGTCTCGATCGGCAGAATACGCGACAATGACTCCTGACTCCTCACGGACCGAAATCCGATGACTGATGAGCGACGATGAATGGCATAGACACGGTGTTTAGAAACCAAAAGAGAAGGAAATAGAAAAAGAGAGGCCTCTGTTTCTCCATTTTAGTGTGCCGCTTGCCTCCTCTCCACCGGCGGAGAAAGATCAGACCATAAGGTGAGATTTTTTTTTTTTTCTTTTTTTTTAACAGGGGTTGGCCTTGGATTCATGGTGTCTGGTCTAAGGTTAACCTCACCAAAGTCGGGATTTTAATGCTTTGTAGAGAGAGAGACGACGAGCTGTCATGATGTGTTCTTTATTTTTATGCGATGGTGTCCGCACGCCCCATATCTCTAATTCCCTCCATGTCTTTTTCTTCCCTGAAAGAGGGAATCTCAAAAATCTCAAAATCTCGACGATATATGAAATGAGCCTTTCAAGAAGTTGTTTAGGTCTGTGCTCGCCTCGTCTCTACACGCTTTGCACCTCTAATTCCAATCATATCTTTTTCTTCCCTAGATAGAGGGAATTTTCAGGGATCTCTAGATTTAAATGAGACATGAGATGAAATCTTTTAGGAATTGGCTTAGGTCTGTGCTTGTCTCCTCTTTGGTTATGGAAAAGATGAGACTAAATAGGTCAGATTTTTTCTTTAGGGCTTTCTCATCTTTGATCTTTAGTGGGCTCTGGGCTTCGTGTATGGGTTGGTTTTCATGGGTGGCAAGAATCCTTTTTTTTTTTTTTTAATGGAGTTTAACTAAGCCTTTGAGAGTTTTGTGCAAAAAAAGAAAAAAATATCCAAAAAAATTTAAACTTATTTCATTTTTGCCAATAATCCTAAATCATTTAATTTTACCATTTGAGTCCTAAATATTCACTTTTTACCAATCGAGTCAATCTAGTCAAATTTGACTGAAATGTGACGACATGGATGTTGGATGTTATATGTAACACAATCGACCATAATAGGAACAATTTTTAATAATAAATTAATATTTTTCTCAAATTTTTTAAAACTTTTTTTCCTTTCTTTTCTCTTTTCTTTCTTTATTTTTATTTTTTTATAACCAACCGACGAGGGTTGCACCCTCGCTAGTTGTGGGCAAGAATCGTAACTCTCCCCTAGATTTGTATGAGCCATGGCGGCACTGCCTCGCCCATTCGAGGCCCCAAAATTTCACTTAATGAGTGACGACACTAAAAGAGGCAAAACCTTAGAAGAAATTAACCATTTTGCAGGATAAACATCAGCCATTGCAACCCTCACTTGTGCTTGCGATAGCCTCACCTAGACTTGGGTGCCGAGGCTAGGTGAGGGTTGTGTGATCCTCTCCTAGTGGTAGGCAAGAGTCTACGTCATAATCGATCGTGTCATGTAGGATGGATTAGTATCCATGTCGGCATATTTAAGCCAAAATTGGCTAAATCGATTGAATTAGCAAAATTTAAAAATATTTATGACTCAATTGGAAAAAGTAAAAGGTTTTAGATTATATTGACAAAAGTACAATAGGTTTAACATTTTTTGGACAATTTTCCTACCAAAAAATGGTCAAGTTTTCTGAAAAGTGTGTGCTATGGATTTCTTCTTTTTCTTTTTTTAATGGAGTTGACTGAGCTAGATTTTTTCTTCCTTTCCCTATCTTATTATTATTATTATTATTATTATTATTATTATTATTATTATTATTATTATTATTATTATTATTATTATTATTATACATTTTTTTTGGATAATTTGTTACAAATGTATGAGATCAAAGTTTTTTATAGTCGAAAAATTAGTTGAGATAAATTTGTCACAAATGTATTAGTTGAGATTTTTTTATGATATTATTTACTCTTGAAAAAATTATGAAAATGCACATAAATTTTCGATATGCAGGTTTCAACATAGAGTAAACATTTAAAAAAAAAATTGCACTAAAAAATGTTCAAATACCTAAAACACAAGATTTATGAAAAATGAAATCAAAAGTTGAAAGTGACATATCGTTACTAGGACAGCTATATGTTGGGGGAGATGTCATCACGGCCGTCAAATCCCTCATGCTATTGGAGTTTCTCAGGTCTCATTTGTTTCACAAAAATAAATGATTTTAAAAATATTTTCCTAAGAATAATCATTTGTGTCATTTAAAATTATTAACCAATAAAAATAGTTTTCATTACTAATAATGATTTCTATCTAAACATTTTTGTGTACAATAAAAAAAGATTTTGTTCATTCATTTTTTTAAATGATCATTTTTAGGAAAAATATTCTAAATTTTTCATTTTTCACAAAATAAATGGAGCATAAAGCACTTGCTAAAGCGATATGATATATAGAAACAAACTGATATGATGTTTGTAGAATCTAATAGCTTATCACTCGTGAAGCTCAGCTCTAGTTGCTGAATGTAAGAAATGCTATGCTCGACTCGGTAATGTTCAAGTGCCCCCTTGCCTAAGGGAAGCAAACCAAGTGGCTGACTTTAGGCCCTCCCATCTTTCTGCTTTTCTAAACCTCTCTAGCCCTTATGGGATATTTTATGTTTGGAAGCCCATCAAATTTGTTCAAAAGTGTTGGATGATGCAATGAAATATTTCTTTCAACCCAAAAAAAAAAAATATATATATATATATATACACGTTGACTTTAGCAACAAAAAATGTAATTCGATTGCTATTTTTCTATTGCTATTTTTCTTTAGCAAGAGGATTCTAACGATCTTTCTTGGGACAAGAAAGTTCACCTTGAGTATGTAAATTATGTCCGTAGACATCCTACTTGCCACATAGCCAACAAAAGTTGAAACTCTGATATTGATTAGGACATGAGATTATTTACAGTTTGCAACATCATTTCAAATAACATTCAATTATTCTTATTTATTCAGGGAGAAAGAGCATGGAGATATGGTTACATGGAGACCCATGGAAGTGAATGTCAAATATAGCCATAATTACTTCACTCTAAACTTCCTAATAAGTGCAAATGGGCCCGTGAAGTATTTAGACGTTATTCTAGTTTGGAATGAGCAATGCACGTTCAATCGAACACAAAAACTTGAATTTAGATAACATAAGTTGAAGTTAGTTGTATGATTCGGATTCAAATCTTTCTGTCGCAAAGTGGGAAGTCTTTGCATCCACAAATGTCAAACATATAGAAACAAACTGACTGGGCAGCAAAGCCATTTAACTACCAGCTGCACTGTCAGTATTAGCTGGGTCTGGTCCCCTTGGTACTTGTCAAGTTTGACTTGCTTTCCAAAATAGATAATTCACGACCTGGCTAACATCGTTGACTATTGACTATAAAGAAAAGTCTCTCCCAGCTGAAGATGAAAAGTCAAATCCTGGAATCTTACTTTAGAAAATGGTATAATTAAACCTGAAAATATATTTTTATTAATTGGAAAAACTAGGCCGACAGCTGCATCTGATTTCTTTTGAGAAATTTCTTTTGTCCAAATAGAATTTTTTTTCTTGGCCTAAATTAAATACTAATCAGTTTTCTTTTTTGGCCCCAGTGAGAAATCATCTGACCTTCTTGACCTTAAATAACACTACACCAGTCAGCTCATCACTCCATTCTCCTCCTACTTCAATCTCCTACTCATCCTCCTCTCTCTCTCTCTCTCTCTCTCACTCTCTCCATCCTGCAACCATTTCTTCAATTTGCTATAGAGCAATGGAGAACAGAGCAATGAAAGAACAGCACAAGGAGACGCCATCATCGTCAAAGAAGAGAAGAATCGCAAGAGTCCCGCCAAAGAGAGGGCAGATCAAAGTGAGGATCTTCCAATCGCTGGTCAAGAGAGTGAAGGAATTGGCGTCCATGGGTTCCGCAAAACAGAGCAGAAGGCGTAGCTGCTGCTATGGCTGTAGCAGCAAGTAGCCGTCGGCGACTTCACTCGAAGACCCGTAGGTCATAATCTCGAATCAACTCTTATAACTATATAAGCAGGTTTATTCTTACGTCTGACCCAGATTAGCGCTCAAGACCGATGCTTTTTGAATCCTTAAAGTCAATCGAGAACACTTTGAGCAGAAATCCAGATACAGAGTACTATCGTGATCGCGTGAGAGAGCAGAAATCCAGCAGAAGAAGATGCAAGCCGGCAATTTGCGATATACACGTGAAATAATAACGAACTTGTATTAATTCACGATGTTGTGAAAGTTTTAGTGAAAGGATCGGTTGAATCAGATTCTGTACGTTGAGTGTAGCTACGAAAAATGGAGTTCGGTCGCTATTGTTCCTAGCAAGAGTATTTTAGTTTCCTGAAATGGTGAAAACCTCAACTTATTCCAACGTTTCTTCTCAGAACAAGGAAGTTCATCTTGAGTGAGTAAATCTTTGTGCTGACAAACTTCCTGCTGACCTCATAGACATCGAAAGATGAAACCTAGATAAATGGTCCAAACAGGATTAGTCACAATTTACATTGTGCGACTAGCACATATTTCAATTCCTTAATCGGCAAATTGATCTTTGCGAGACTAGTATTCAAAATTGCCCTTTTTTGCATATATGAATTTATGCGAATCGCTCCGTTCATATGAATGACTGAGGCTTCACGCACGAGATAACTAGCACATACTTTGAATAAAAGACTCCACAACGGTTGAAGTTGGATTTTGATGTTATAGATCCAAAAAAAAAAAAAAAAAACCGTTGAAGTTGGCTGAGTGACAAAGTAGGTTTGATTTTGATATTATAAACCTTCCGTTCGATCCAAAAAAAAAAAACAACAAAACAAAACCTCAATGGTTTCATTCGTTTGTTGCTTTAAGTGGGAAAAATAAACCAATGACTATAAATGGTAGTGAGAAAAGTAGATATACTTTTTTAGTTTAAAAATTTGACTAGACTATGCTAACGTAGATGTCGACCACGGCTTGTGTAGACATAGGCAATTTCTATGATATGTTGATATTTTCTCATATTATTTGTTATTTTTTAATTTTTTCTCTTTTCCTTCTTAATTTCTTTTTTATTGTGGCGGGCAAAGGTTGCCAAGCCCTTGCCGGTCACTAGGTGAGGGTTGTTGGGCCCTCATCGGCCACAACGCCCTTGCCTGCAGTAGGTATGGCCTTCTAGTCGACGGCTATGGTTGTTGATGGTTCATCTCTTATAGGGTTTTGCCTCCATTTGGACGAAAATCTAAGGACTAGAGTGAAGTGATGCGAGTAGGCAAGGCAGCCTCGCTTGCAGTTGGTGATGGTGGACAGCCAGTGTCCACGTCAGCACCGGCTAACCAATTTTGGCCGGGTGGACTGAATTGACACAATTGTAAAAGGTTTAGAATTAAATTGATCCAAAAAAAAAATTTAGGATTGAATTGACACAATTGCAATAAATTTAAGACTTTTTTGGTAATTCTCCCCACTGAATGCCGATGGTCCAGAAGAACTTTCATCTATGTTCTCATGGGCAAAAAGCACGAGATGATTTCACCAAAAAAAAAAAAAATGAAAGAAAAAACCTACAACACAGATCATCCACATCCCCATGAAAGGCATACTACTCGTGAACCATGATTTGGTAGCGATGGTTATCTCATCTAGAGTATGACCTATCGTCAACGAAATACACTCTAAATGGCAATGAATCTTAAACTGTAAAAAAAATAGCAATAGTTTGACACAAGCAAGCATGACCCGTGTTCTAATAAATGCAAGATACAGGTCAAGGAATTAAATAAGATAGCAGGTCAAATATATTTATAATAACACCATATTGACAATTAACTCGATAAAACTGGATTCACCAATAGAACCTTTATAATAACAAATTCTAGTAAAGCAATTCATAAGAGCTAAACCATTGAAAAGGTGATAGCTATAGTTACTCTTCAGCATCATCAGTAGTTCCATAATAACAACATCAAACCACCAAATCACAAGCATCAGAAATATTAAATTATATCTCGAGTTTTCATGGGACTACATGAAGGATTATAAAAGAGGAAATATAAAAATAAATGAAAGCAAACTTTTCTCTTTGCCGCACGGAAGCTTGCAGAATCTGAATTGAAGAAAAGAAAAGTGAAGCCCCTGTAAGTGATTCTCTTCAGCAATTTGAAGATTGGTTAATGGTGGGGCCCAAGGTCACAAGTTTGACCTTGCGCACACGCGCACACACAAAGAGTCAAAGACACGAAAGATCAATGCAGCGTCTTTCACGCGAAACCAACAGGGAAAAGAAGGTGGGGCCCTAGGTCAAGAATTTGACTTTCGGGGCACACGTGTAAAAGGGACGCCGACAGTGAGGGTTTTCGCTTGCTGGGCCGCTACACGTACATGCCGAGAGAAGGACGAAGCCGCCCAAGCCTTTTTCGTAAGAAGCCGCTGCAGCTTATACGAAGAAAGGAGTCGCACATCCACGCGCTTTCAAAGAGCCGCAAGTTTGTGCCGTGAGTTGGGTTTGGGGTTCAATTGGGGCTTGCGAAAGTTTGAGTAACTCGAGTGTGTAATCTCATTATATCGCTTGATCTACAGTGAAATTCGCTGTTATTTTTCCCGTGGACGTAAGTCTTTACAACTGAACCACGTAAATCCGGTGTTCGATTTATTTTTTTCTTTTGTCTATATTTTTGTTCGATTGCTCGCCTTTTTGCAACAAGAAATGTGAGGCATCTAGAAAATCATACAATCAAAGAACTCGGTCAAAGAAAATCATTTGCGTAATCTAGGCTTGCCCATCCCACTCTTTGTAAAACAGTTCTAGATAATTGATCATAAACTTGAGACAAATGTGCACTTGACAACACTAAATATCGCTAATATCATACTTCAAAAGTCATAAAACCCGAATAAACACCATAATAGTCATATTTCATACACAGTAACAAGTGCAAATAAAGATCACAACACAAATGTCCTTGTCCAATAATAGCAAAAACCATTTCCAAATCATCTGAGAACGGAAGACGCAAGGCCATCAGGGGGCTTTGACCACTTCAACATATAAGGGAGTTGTGGGATGGTGAAAAATTAGACAATGAATCCACCCATCAAAGTAAAAGTAATTGGGATGTGAATCCACTTGAATTGTTTACTCAGGATCAGAACCAAACACCACCAGCATACAGGCCAAAAAAAGAAGAGAAAAGTGAGGCCCCACATGAATTTTCATGAATTTTCTAAATAGTGACCAGCGAAAATTCTTTGCGCATGCTGTGAAGTTAGAGTGCCCAAGAACAGTAGAGTGGCGAAGACAGAGGAGAAGAGAGTGAGAGCGTATGCAATTGCCAATATGATGAATAAGCTCTTCTTTAAAAAGATCGGCCTCCCTATACCGCTGTCATTTCTTCCTAATTAGTGTAAAGGCCCCAACGAAAACTACCGTTTTTTTTCTTTTGTGCTCTTTAATTTACATTTACATTAATAGACCCTCTTTTTATTTCCCAGAAGGTAGTGGAAGATATGAACTCTTTTTTACCGAGTACGAATAGAAAATCATACTGGGAAGGCTTTCTTAAAAAAAAAATCAAGACATGCTCAAGGAGGGAAAGGAATGGATGAAGCATACATCATTATCTTGTAGCATCCTTGCAACAATCATCCATAATCCATTTACTGCTGTCATCGCCTCTAAGTAATGTAAAAGCCCTAGCGACAGCAATACAGGAAGGCAATGATAGCAATACAGGGATTTCGGATGAGAGTCGCGAAGATGCTACAAGATGATGATGTATGCTTCATCCATTCTCCTGCCTTATTAAGCATGTCTTGATGAGAAAACCTTCCCAATATGATTTTCTATTCATACTTGGTAAAAAAGAGGTTATATCTCCACTACCTTCAGAGAAATAAAAAGGAGATTTATCAATATAAATGTAAACTAAAGAGCACCGAAGACAAATAAGGTGAACAGACCTGGAGCCAAGAAGTTCCCTCCGCAGATGGAAAGCTGCTTCAGCAACATCCAGTGGACATCCTTCTATTCGAATGGCTAGCTGCAATAAAAAACTTAATGGTAGCATCAAACGGGCTCACTGGAAAATGCTTGGCCAGGTACCAAATAATCTCCTCATGCCTAGGAGCATTAAGAATAGCACTCAACAGGCAGAGCATATATGACTCTTCAATGAGTTGTTTAATAGCCTGTACGATCCTTATTCTTCCTCCTTTAGTAGCAGCATATAGGGTCTCATCGAAAATGGAATCTCTAATTTCCGGAGGCATACGCATGACCATATTCTCGACCAATAAATCTTGAGTTGCTGCAATCGCAACATCAAGCACAGTTAGGTGTTGACCCCTCATTATAATGGCCATTAGTGCATCACTATCTTCATCTAATGTTCTCTCAACAGCATTCGCAATAGCCTTGCCTAGATTTGGGTGAGGTTGGGCAAGGGCCTTGTGACCCTCACCTAGTGGCGCAAAGGTCCACATCAAAACTGGTTATATCACGTAGGATGAGCAGGGTCCACATTAGCATATTCTAAACAAAATTGGCTAGATATACTCAATTAAAAAAATTTAAAAAAACGTTCATGACTCAATTGAAAATATTTAAGATTGAATGACAAAATTGCAATAGGTTTTGAAATTTTTTGGATAATTTTCTTCCAAAAATGGTTAAGTTTTTTTAAATGTGCGTTCAGTGGATTTGATTTTTTTTTAATGGAAGTTGATCGAGCTGATTCTTTTTCTTCCTTTTCCTCTATTATTATTATTATTATTATTATTATTATTATTATTATTATTATTATTATTATTATTATTATTATTATTATTATTATTGGATAATTTGTTGCAAATGTACCAGCTCAGAAATTTTTTTGGTCAAAAAATTAGTTTATGGTAAATTTGTCATAAATGTACTAGTTTGGGTATTTTATAATACTAACCCTTGATAAAATTGTGAAAATACACATAGTTTTTCGGTGAAATACAGAAGTCAACATTGAGGAAGCATTTATATACTATCAAATTTTAAATGTTTTGCATTAGAAAATATTGAAATGCCTAACACACAAGATTTATGGAAAATAAAAAATCAAAAGCTGAAAGTGACATACCGTTAGTAGGATTGCTATACGCTGAGAGAGACGTAGTAGTGGTTGTCGAAGCCCCTGTGCTGTTGGAGTTTCTAAGATCCTAATTATTTCGCATAAAATAAATGATTTTGAAAATATTTTTCTAAAAATAATCATTTATATCGCTTAAAACAATTAACAAAAAAAAAAAACACGATTTTCATTATTGACAATGATTTATGTCAAACATTTTCGTGTACGATAAAAAAATTCCGTTCCTTCATTTTGTTAAACCATCATTTTTAGGAAAGATATTTTCTAAATTATTCATTTTCCGTGAAACAAACGGAGTCTAAAGCACTTGCAAAATCGATCTAATAGGTGGGAACAAACTAATTTGAGGCTGTTCGTAAAATCTAATAGCTTATCACTCGTGAAGCTCAACTCTAGTTGCTGAATGTAAGCAAAACTACACTCGACTCGGTAATGTTCAAGTGGCTCACTTCCTAAGGGAAGCAAACCAAGTGGCTGACTTTGTTGCCAAGGCTCAGTGACTTTAGGCCCTCCCATCTTTCTGCATTTGTAAACCTCCCTAGCTCTTATGGGATATTATATGTTCGAAGCTCATCGATTTGTTCGAAAATGTTGGATGATGCAATGAAATCTTTCTTTCGACCAAAATAAATAATTGAATTCTATACGTTTACTTCAAAAAATAGAATTTGATTGTTGTTTTTCTTTACCAAAAGGATTCTAACAATCTTTCTTAGGAGAAGCAAGTTCACCTTGAATAAGTAAATTTTGTGTTCGTGGACTTCCTGCTTGCCTCATAGTCGACGGAAGTCGAAACTCGAGTATTGGTTAGAACATGAGATTATTTACAGTTTGCAGTGTGTGGCTCAAACATATTTTAGACCTTAATCAGTGAATGTAGACCGAAGAAGAAAAATTGTAAATGTAGAAATTCCAAACCTTATATACAATGTTCAATTATTCTGATTTATTCAGGGAGAAAGGGCACAGAGATATGGTTATATGGAGACTGATGAAAGTGAACGTCAAATATAGCCATGATTACTTCACTCGAAACATCCTAATAAGTGCAAATGGGCCCTTCGAAGCAATTACGTGGTATTCTAGATGGGAACGAGCAATGCACGTTCGGTCGCACACGAAAACTTGACTTTAGATAAGAAAAGTTGTAGTTGATTGTACAATCCAGATTCAAATCTCCCAGTCGCAAATCCTAAATTTATGGGAAGTCTCTACATCCACAAATATCGACCATATAGAAACAAACTGACCGGACATGAAAGCCATGTAACCACAAGCTGCGCTGTCGAGATTAGCGGGATCTTGAGCCCTTTGCACTTGTCAAGTATGGCTTCCTTTCCCTTTAGTCAAAATTGAGAATTCACCATCCATTGGCTAACATGGTTGACAATGAGGCCGTAGACTAAGAACAAAAGTCTCCCTCACTGTCGAAGAAGAGAGATGAAAAGTCAAATTCTAGAATCTTACTTTAGAGAATGGTATAATCATACCTGAAAATATATTTTTATGAATTGGAAGAAATAGGCCGACATCTGTATCTGATTTCTCTTCAGAAATTTCTTTTGTCCAAATAGAATTTCTTTCTTGGCCTAAATTAAATACTAATTAGTTTTCTTTTTTGGGCCCTGAAATCATGGGACCTTCTTGTCCTTAAATAACACTACACCAGCAACTCATCACTCCATTCTCCTCCTACTTCAATCTCCTCCTCCTCCTCCTCCTCTCTCTCTCTCTCTCTCTCTCTCTCTCTCTCTATACCCTGCAACCATTTCTTTGAGTTGCTACAGAGCACTGAAAAACAGAGCAATGAAAGAACAGCACGAGGAGACGCCATTGTCATCGAAGAAGAGAGGAATTGCGAGAGTCCCGCCAAAGAGAGGGCAGATCAAAGTGAGGATCTTTCAATCGCTGGTCAAGAAAGTGAAGGAATTGGCATCCATGGCTTCCGCAAAACAGAGCAGCGGGCGTAGCTGCTGCTCTAGCCGTAGCAGCAAGTTGGCGTCAACGACTTCACTCGAAGACCCGTAGATTATAGTCAACTCATATAACTATATAAGCGGGTTTGTTCATATGTCTGACCCGGACTAGCTCCCAAGACCGATGCTTTTCGAATCCTCCGCGTTGATCAAGAACACTTTGAGCAGAAATCCAGATACAGAGTACTATTGTGATGGCACGACAGAGCAGAAATCCAGTATAAGAAGATGCAGGCCGGAAATTTGTGATTTACGTGTGAAATAATCACGAAATTGTATTAATTCGCGACGTTGTAATTTTTTTTTTGTGAAAAGGACCAGTTCAATTAGACTCTATATGTTGAGTGTAGCAATGAAAAATGAAGTTTGGTCGCTATTTTTCCTAGCAAGAGTATTTAAGTTTCTTAAAATGGTGAACACCTCTAATTATTCCAACATTCCTTCTCAGAACAAGGAAGTTCATCTTGAGTGAGTAAATCTTGTGCTAATAAACTCCCCACTAACCTCATAGACATTGGAAGATGGAACTCAAACAGTGACGAGAGATTAGTAGCAACCCAAACGATATTAGATTAACATAGCGGAATAGAATAACCTCCCCTCTTATGTAAGCCAAATAAAAACCAATATAGTAGAGCAAAATAAATATCAAGCATACAAACACAAGGTGATTTTTATGTGGAAAATCTCATTGGTATGAGGAGATAAAAAAAACCATGGGACTAGAGTCCACTAAAAAATCTTCACTATCAACAAAATTGGGTGAACAAAGTTTTTCTCTAATAAATACTAGAGGTGTATAGCAGCAAAGGCCTCAAGAACATCATTTTTTGCAATACATATAAATTTCACAAAAGATCAATGATAAATCTAGCTAAAAACGCAAATTTTGATCAATCCACGAAAAATCTGGTGTAGGGAGCTTCAAACGAAAAGCAAACCGTCTAGATTCAAGATGAGTACTCCAAGAACACATTGACAAAATTTCAGTTTAATCGGACCACGAATCAACCTCCGATGTTAGCTTGATGTAAATAATATTAATTTCCAAACCTTCAAATTTTCTGTATTCTCTTTTTCTCTTATTATTGCATCTCTACTAACTTCTCTAGGGCTACTACTTAAAAGATAGTAAGAAATCATATTTCTCAACATAATTTATCATATGAGCTCGAACTTTTTTGGGCTTACTATTCATTGAGCTTCCTCCACATGGGAGTGAACCCAGTTAACAAATCCCCCTCTCATGACAATGTGGAGGGATTTATCATCCCTACTATCAATCGACAATGTTCAAGCTTCTCCCTTAGTGGAGTATTCGCTATCATATCAGAACCATTATGGTTTATATGAATTTTCTTAAGTTCCAACAACTTCTCATTTAGAACATCTCTTATACAATAATATCTAACAATAATATGTTTCGATCTAGAATGAAAAGATGATTTTTTACTAAGATGAATCGCACTTTGATTGTCATAAAATAACGCATATCTTTTTTGCTTGAACCCAAGTTCTTCCAAGAACTTCTTTAGCCATAGCATCTCTTTACTAGCTTTGATTGCCGCAATAAATTTGGCTTATGTTATAGAAAGTGCAACACACTTCTACAATCTCGACCCCACTGGAAAAATAAATCAATTAACCATAAGTAAATTTACGAGTATCAATATCTCTTACCAAGTTGGAATATGTGTATCCAACTAATTCAAGTCTCTTGGTCTCGAAACTGAGTTTCAAACCGAAAGTTACCTGAAGATGTCGTATAATCCACTTTATTGCATTCCAGTATTTTTTATTTGGATTTGACAAATAACGACTAACAGTGCCAACTTCATATGTTGAGTCTGGATGTGTACATTCCATCGCATACATCAAGCTTCCTACGACTGAAGCATATGGAATAATTTTCATATTTTTCTTCTCCTTATCAGTCATGACTTTTCCTTGCATTTAACTTAAAGTGAGCAGTAAGAAGAGTATTAACCACTTTAACCTTGTCCATGTAAAATTTCCGAAAAATCTTTTTGATGTACTTCTCTTGCGACAAGAATAACTTCGTAGCATCTCTATCTCTGGTAATTATAATGCCAAGAATTTGCTTCGTTGCGCCTAAGTCTTTCATGGCAAAATACTCGCTTAATTGTTTATTTAACAACTCAATTTGTGAAACATTCCTATTAACAATCAACATATCATTAACATAAAGCAAGAGAACGATAAAGTCATCATTAGAAAATTTTTAGACAAATGCACAGTTATCGAATTAAGTCTTCTTATAGCCTTCTTCCGTCATAACTGACATAAACTTTTTGTATCTAGTACTTGCTCTAGACCATAGAGACTCTTTTTCAACTTGCACACAGTCTTCTTTCCCTTTCACTTTAAATCTCTCTGATTGTTCCACATATATCTTTTTCTCCAAGTTAACTTGTAGGAAGGCTATCTTGACATCCATCCGCTCAATCTCTAAACCTAGGCTAACTGTCAAACCTAGTACAATATGGATAGAAGACATTTTCATTATGAAGAAAATATATCATCAAAATTAATACCCTTTCTTTGACTAATTCCCTTAACGACAAATCTAGCTTTGTATCGTGATTGTGAAGTCCGTTTATCTTGTTTCAAACTATACACCCACTTATTCTTCAAAGCTCTTCTACCTTTAGGCAACTTCACCAGTTTAAAAGTGTGATTATCATAAAGTGATAATATTTCATCCTACATAGCATCAAGCCATTTGCTTTTGTACTCATCTTCTATTGCTTCTACATAGCACTCTGCTCCATCTGTATCAATTAATAATACATACTCATCTTCAGGATGTCTAGTGGAAGGTCGTTGGTCTCTAAGAGATCTCCAGACTGGAATATCCAGTAGAGCATCTAATGGAGCTTCTGGTTTAGGAACAATATCATATGTTTCTACATGTTTAGGGACATGTTCATAATCTGGAACATTCACTTCCTGTTGCTCCTATCAACCTGTGTAGAAATATATGTAAGAGGAACTGGATCCAAGTCAACCAAATCATCATTAACTCGTGGCGCTAAAATCATGTCTAATTTCTCGATATCATGTATTGTCTGATCTTTCATAAACACAACATCTCTACTTCTTACAATTTTCTTCTCAACTAGATCATAAAATTTGTAGCTAAACATATGATGTCCATAACCAATAAATATGCATTATCGTGTGTTCACATCAACTTTAGACCTCTTATCTTTAGGAATATGCACAAATGCCTTGCACCCAAAGACATGCAAATAATCATAAAAAGCATCTTTGCATGTCTAAACTCTATTAGGAACATCAAACTCTTGAAGAATGCATGGAGTAAGATTTAATATATGTGTAACTATACTTAAAGCCTCGCCTGAAAAGATCCTAGCAGTTTTGACTATGAAAGTAGACATCATACCCTTTCAATCAATGTCTTGTTCATTCTTTTAGCTAAGTCATTTAACTGAGGTATCTTGGGAGGTGTCTTTTGATGCGAATATCTTGTTGTTCGCAATATTCATCAAAAGGTCAAATACACTCTCACTTGTTATCAATTATGATGCATTTTAATTTCTTTCCAGTCTATCTCTCTATTAAAGCTTGAAACTACTTTAAAACATCTAATACTTAGTATTTAGTTTTCAAAGTATAAACCCATATTTTCCTTGAATAATCATTTATAAAAATAACAAAATAAAAAGAGCCACCAAATGATTTTGTCTTCATAAAACCACAGACATCATAATACATTAAATGAAGTATACCTGACTTTCTTAAAGGATGGAAACTTTTGAATACAACTCTATTTTGTTTTTTGTTAGACAGTGAGCACATTTCTTTAGTGTTGAACTTTACATACCTATTTTTTTTTTCTTTTTAGCCAATATTGACAAACCCTTCTCATTAATGTGATTGAGTCTCTTGTGCTATAACTCAGCTTTCTCTTCGTTGTCTACCGCGTTAATTTTGTCTATGGAAAACTTCGCCTACATAATGTACAACAAAGAATATTTTTCACCTCTAACCACAACCAAAGAACCTTTAGTGAGCTTCCATTGACCGTCATTGAAGGTGTTACACGGCCCCTCATCATCCAGCTTGCTTGTGGAAATCAAATTCAAACGAATATCATGTATATATTTAGCATTATTCAATACTAACCTTATGCTATTGTTGGTCTCTATGCACACATCACCAATGCCTATAACTTTAGCCACCCATTGTTTCTCATCCTCACAGATCCAAAGTCACATGACCTATATGAAGTAAAGAAATCCTTATGAGATATAGCATGAATAGATGCACCACTATCAATTACCTAACTGATTTCATGACATACAAGATTTACTGCATCACCATAAAAAACAATCATGTAGCTACACTTAAAGAAGATTTTTTTCTCTTTACCTTTCACTTTTTGTTTCTCCTTTTTGAACATACAACAAAATCTCTGAATATGTCATTTTTTATGGCAATAATGACACTCAACATTAGCAAATCTATTGTATTTACCTATGCTTTTATCTCTATTTTTCGGGCCTTAAGACTCACTTTTTCACCTTTTCTTAATAACCAAAGGCATCAAAATGTGAAGAGGATGATCTATGTGTCTTTCTTTACATCTCTTCATTCAAAACACTACCATTGGCCAAATCCATGGTAATCATATCATCCGGGGTAGAAATAGACAAAGACATTCAAAAGGTCTCCCACAAATCTGGCAATTGATTCCCATCATAACTAACTTATTGATAATCCCTTGAAAAGAATTTAAATGATTAGTCAAATGAGTATCATCTTAATATCTCAGAGCCATTATTTGTTTATCAAAAATAACTTATTATTCCCAGTTTTTCGAACATATAACTGTTCGAGCTTATCTCACAAACTGTGTGCATGTGTTTCCTCAATGATATGGTTCAAAATATTGTCATCCACCCACTGCCTAATATAGCCACACACTCGACCATTTAGTGTCAGCTTTATTCTCCGGTTTCTCTTCAACAAATACAAGCAGATAATAATCCTTCACATATAAAAGGTCTTCCATCTTTTCTTTACAAGTATGATAATTCAAACCATTCAATATAACCATTCTATTCATATTCACTTCCATTGTTAAAATCAAGTAATAACTAAAGCTCTGATACTACTTTGATGAGGGAACAGTAGCAACCCGAACAAATATCGGATTAACACAGCGAAATAGAATAATCTTCATTCTTGTATAAACCTAATAGGAACCGATATAGTAGAGTAAAATAAATATCAAGCACACAAGAAAACTTTCTTGATGTGAGGAGATAAAAAATTACGGGACCGGAGTCCACCTAAAAATTTACACTATCAATAAAATCGGGTGAACAAAGTTTTTCTCTAGTAAATACTAGAGATACATAATAGCAAAAATCTCGAGGTTATCATTCTTGACAATATGCATAAATTTCACAAGAAATGAAAGATAAATAATTAAAAAAACATAAGTTTTGATCAATCCATGAAAAATATGGTGTAGGAAACTTTAAATGAAAATCAAACCATTCGATTTGAGAAGAGTGTGTCAAGAACATGATGATAAAATCTTAGCTCAATCAGACTACGAATTGACGTTCGATGTCAGTTTGATGTAAATTAGACTAATCCTCGAATCTCCAGATTTTTTACATTTTCTTTTTCTCTTGTTACTACATTTTTACTAACTTATATGTGACTGTCTCTTAAAAGATAGTGAGAAACCATATATTTCCTTATGACTTATCATATGGACTCAAACCCCTTTAGACTTGCTATTCATTAGATTCCTCCACATGAGAGTAAACCCAACTAACAAATATATGGTCCAAATAGGAGATTATTAACAATTTGTAGTACGTGGCTCGTGCATATTTCAATTCCTTCATCGGCAAATCTTACCAAACTAGTATTTAAAATTGCCTTTTTTGCATATATGAATTTATGTAGATTGCTCAGTTCATATGTACCAATGAGGCTTCACTCAAGGGATGACCTACACGTACTATGAATAAAAGAGTCCACAATTCCAATGCAAGATCTACAACATCAAAATCAAACCTAGTTTGTCTCTTAGCCAACCTCAACAGTTTCATTCATTTGTTGCTTTATAAGTGGGAAAATCAACCAATGACTATAAATGGTAGTGGGAAAAGTAGACTTACTTGTTTTGAGTTTATTAAACAAGAAGAGATAAAAATGGAAATCAACGTAGAGATTCTAGAAGAGCGAATCTAAAATTTCCGAACTTTGTATGGAATATTTAATTTTCCTTCCAGAATTCATGATTACGAGCATAACCACAAGACAATATAAAAACATCCGAAACAAAGCCTTTATAATCACCTTAATCGAAGCTTTCGAAGGAGTGCAATTTCGATTCACTGAAGTAATTATTTCATGTTCTAGATGGTGGGAGTGATGCGCGTTGGGTCGTGCACGAAAATTCATAACAAGATCCGGGATGATGAGCTGCACTTGCGGATTTGACTTTTTTTCTCATTTTTCAGAATTGAACCCAATGACTAATCAAGCTGCTGACGAGGAGGCCGTTGACAATAAGGCAAAGTCTTCCCTCCCGGTTGAAGCAAGACTGACAATCAGAGCCTAGATTCTCACCATAGAAAATGATATAATAAGACTCTGTGAACAATTATTTTATCTTTTTAGGAAAATAGGTGGACAGCTGTATCTGATGGCTTTTTGGAACCTTCTTCTGTGCAGGTTGACTTTTTTCCTTTGTCAAAATTACATGCTATTTTTCATTTCATTTTTTTTTGCCCAAGTCGATTTAACTATTTGTGTGAAATGCTCTGACCTTCTCGACCTTATATGACCCCTCCCCCAGTCAGCTCAATCACTTCATTCTCCTCCTTCAATCTCCTTCTCCTCCTCTCTCTCTCGCTCTCTACCCTGCAGCCAAAATTTTCAGTTTGCTACAGAGCAATGGAGAACAGAGCAATGAAAGAGCAGCACAGGGAGACGACGACGTCGTCGTCGTCCTCAAAGAAGAGAAGAATTGTGAGAGTCCCACCGAAGAGAGGGCAGATCAAAGTGAGGATCTTCAAATCGCTGGTCAAGAAAGTGAAGGAATGGGCGTCCATGGCTTCCGCGAAACGGAGCAGAGGACGCGACCGTTGCTGTAGCTGTAGCGGCAACTCGGCATCAGTGACTTCCCTCGAAGACACGTGAATAATCATCTCGAATCACCTCGCACCAGCGATATTTAAACATATGTCTGACCCAGATTAGTGATCAGGAACGATGCTGTCCGAACCCTCGGCGTCAAATCTAGAACATCCGGAGCAGAAATCCGGATGCTGGCTCCTAATCAATCGCGGGAGAGCAGAAATCCAGCATAGCAAATATGCAATGATATCTCTTCTTCTCGCGAAAGAGGAGCCGGTGGTTCGGAGCAAAGCCGGCGATTCGCGTTTCTGTGTAATATAACCACGAATTTGTATTAATTCGTGTTGTTGTAGTAAAAGCTTTTTAGCTTCTTTTTTTAGCTGAATGTGAGGTTTATCCTAAAATTTGAGTTTTTGAATGTTTAAATCTATGTTTGTTTCCAGTTCGCATCGATATGTAAGAAGATATCCGGTCATAACTTGGAGAACGTACGACGGCGGCTACATGATGTGTCGGATGGCAAACTCAGCCAGCGACGGTGCATGAACATGCGAAAACCCATTTTTGCTTCTTTTTTCTTTCGAGAGAAAATTATATTTATTACTAAAAAGAATGCATAAAAAAGAAAATCAAAATAAAGTTAACATCAGAATACTACAAAATAAAGCCGAATCCAAAATGTAAAAAGGAATCTGCAGGTTAAATACACACTCATGAAATTCGTGAATTAGTTCATGTGCTCCAAGTTTACTTGCATAAGGGGATATGCCGCGCCGTAATTCTCATTACAAAGCAGCAATTTTAGATCTAGGAAGTCATCTTTGAAATTGAAAAACAATGACGTAATCTTATTCACAAGGGAATCTGAATTTTTTTGGTTTCTTAGAAAAACTCGATTTCAAAATGACTTCTAGCCCACTTGGAATTTAGGATATAACATCGAATTAGAACATAATGTTTCAGTATTTTAGCTTTTGATTCTAATCTCTCTCAGTAATTAATAATATAGATTAATATCACGGAAAACTCTAAATTTTTTATCATGAAAAATCTAAATTGATATATTTATGATAAATTTATTCCAAATTAACTTTTTCACTATCGAAAACCTCAAACTGTTACATTTGCGAGAAATTGCTCATTTAATTGAATGAATGCCACAAGAATTATAAACTGGTACATATGTGATAAACAAAGAGTAAAATCTGAAAATAGTACAATCGTCAACTGCTATGTGATATCTAAGTTAGCAATTTGATAGTAAAATTTAACGGAAAATAAGGAAGAATAAATTTATTATAAGTATACTAGTTTAGGATTTTTTTATTGTCAAAAAATTAATTTGAGATAAATTTATCACAATTGTGTTAATTTAGGATTTTTCTCATTATTAACCCTAATAATAAATACTACAAACTTCTAGAAATTTATATATTGCTCTAGTAATTAAAAAGAATCAAAATTTACATGTTCACTTTTGTAGAGATTTTAATATAAAAAAATCAAGCGAAAGAAATATATAATCTAAGGATTAATACCACAAAGAATACTAAACTGATACATTGATAACAAATTTATCTCAAACTAATTTTTTGTCTATCAAAAACCTCAAATTAATAAAATTGTGATATATTTACTCTTACCTTCGTAAAATTTTACCATGCTAAGATGGATAACATATGAAAATAAAATACATATGAAAACTTATATTAGTTTAGAGTAAATTTATCATAAATGTACTAATTTTGCGTTTTTTGTAATCTAAAAATAAGTTTGTGATAAATTTTTTACAAGTATACTAGTTTGAGATTTATGGTGATCCAAAAATTAATTAAAGGTAATTTGTTGCATATGCACAAATTTGGGGTTTTTCGTGATGTTAATCAAATTCTAATCTATAAAAAAACATTATATTTGATGTCATGTGACTCATTTCAATCACAATATGCTATTATTTTATAGTAAGCAAAATTATTTTAGTACGAAATATTTGAATTATTAAATCATATAAAGAAATACTTGGTAAAATACACAATATGAACAGAGTGATCGAGGATATTTCAGAAGGTCAATTGATTGAGATCTCTTTAAAGAAAACACAATGATTGATATCAACATAGAAAAGTTGATATCGTTGATGATAATTATTAATTATTCTAGGACTACAAAGATATAACTTAAGATTCTTCCCATATCAATATGCACGCACCGTGTAGTTTATGTATACGGCACTGTTAAGGATTTAATTATAAAATGCAGAGGGCAATTTACCAATTCAGCCAGACTCAACGACTTTTTTAGGCAACGTCGTTTTACATGTGGAGTGCACTTATAACTTTAATTAAATCCAAAAATTAAAATCTAATTTTTTGCAGAAAGTATGGGCCGCAGGCCCCACACATTGGGCCGAAACCCTGTCGCCTAAGGTAGTTTTCTATTCCAAGATTTACATAATCTATAGAGAATCATGTGATATCGTCTCAAATAGGATCTAGCTATATAATAAATTATAATCGTTGAAATATTAGATGTTAAAGTACAACTATTATGTTCTTTTTTCAATATTTAATAGCATCAAGCACCTAAATGCCACAAGGCCATATGCAAAACCATATGCAAAACCACCATCTGCTGGTCAAAATTTTCATATCATCTTTTGTCACAGTTGATTAATTTCTCAGTTGACCCTCTTTTATAACACAAAGTCAAAAGCAAAGAGCTGGGGCATTGCGCCCTGCCGCCCAAGACCAAAGTAGCTCAAAACATTGGTCAAATAAAATAATTTAAAACAAAAGAAAGGTTATCATGAATTAATTAATTAATTAGTTAGTAATTAATTAATCTAGACTACGTCAAATGCAAGAGGGTGGAAGAAATTGACATACTCAATTACTTTAGTGACAAATTCGATCCCTTGAGATTCTCTGGGGATTAATTAAGGATTGACAAAGGATTTCATGATTCATTTCATATTGCCCTCCCCACTTTTTATACGAAGACCTCTTTGCATGCTCTACTTTTCAAAATATAAGTTTTCGTCTTGTATGTTCGTGTTAAATACCTAAGTGCATCTCGCATCGGTTAATATCTTATAGTACTTATGTCCCTCTTTTAAATTCCTTAACCCTTCAAAACAAACTTCCCCAACGGAAAATCCTCACCTTAGTCACATGTTGTCGGGGCGGCCCTTGAGAACCTTGGATCGACGTTGCAAATGCCTTGACGCCTTTGATATGAGGCTGCCATGATCTTTGGTGGCTCGGGGGACCCTGCACGAGAAAAAGGAGGAGAAAGAGGTAGAGAAAGACCCTGCTAGCTAGACAGAGGGTAAACAACGCATGGAGGGGAGGGAGAGACGAAGGGCTGGCAGGTGACTTTGACCACCGTGACAACTGACAAGGTGGGGCGTCCGACAGCTTGTGGGGTTGATGGAGGGGGTTGGGCTTTGCTGGTGTAGGGGCTTTTGGAGTTTTGCATTTGGGGTCTGCGCAATGTTTTCTAAGGAAGGGTAAATTGTTACTTTGATTATTGGGAATGAAATTTAAAAAAATAGGGAGGTTCCAAACAGGGGTGTGCAAAACAATTAAGAACTGTCTAGAATTAGACCAAATTGGCCTAGAGCAGCTAGTTCTCATGAAAACCAATTTGGTTCTTGATTCCAATTTGCTAGACTCGTAAATATCGGTCAAGTTTTCGATTTTAGGTGTGAAACAACTCATCAGGATCAAACAAGTAGATATATATAATTTTTATTTTTTTTAATTTTAACATTTTAAATCAAAACCCTAGTTTCCTCTTTGTCTCTTTCCATCCCTCGCCTTATTCATTTTGTGATCTCACCTTCCTCTCTCACTCTCGCTCTTGGTGGCCTCTGGCCTCATCAATTCCTCTCTCACTCTCGCTCTAGATCGCCTCTAGCCTCGTTGCTCCCTCTTAACTCTCACTCTCGCTCTTGGTAGCCTATGGAACCAACGAACAATTTGTTGGAGAAATCTTTCCAGAATATTTTGAAGCTGACAAAACATTTCTATCAGTCTAGTCTGGATATCGATAGTTAAAGTCTCAAGACTTTGTAATCTCAAGACTCAAGACTCAAGACTCAAGATTATTCTCACTGATAGTATTTCTAATCCAGTGGCGAAGGATATCCGAAGCCGAAGTATATGGTTGGAGATTCGATCCAATCCTCTGGAAAAGATCCCTTGGTTGGATAATCACTTCGGATTTTTTGATTCTTATCTAAGAACAATAGAAGATCCGATGATCGACGAAACATTCTTGGAATGTTCTATTCTTGGAAACCAAAATCCTGATTGTATGGGCGAACAGGATTGATGGGCTATCATCAGATTCCTTAAATAGCTCGGATGATCTTCTTAATTGATTCCGTCCAACGGGTAGATTGGAGGAATTCCTTTGGTAAGTGCCAACGGCTATGATGACATAAAGGAGTATAAAAGGAAGACGTTCTAGTTGTTTTAAGTGTGTGATCGATAGAAAAATTCCAGAGTCTGAAGAACATTGATTGTTAGTCGATACAGTTCGAGCGAAATTGTACACACAGAGAGTGTTTATACTTGGTGATACCTTGAGCGAGTATAGTAGATCATCTACATCGAGAAATCAAGGAAGATCAACACTGTAACATCTCTTTGTTCATAGTGGAATCCAGCCAATTGGCTGTCAGTGCAGAAGAGTGGACGTAGGCTTGAATCAAGCCGAACCACTATAAACCTCGTGTTTAATTCTCTCTTTCCTTTACTTAGTCTTACGATTGATTTTTTAATCCTTCATCTGTCTAAGTATTGTGCAATCTTCAAGAAAATTTTTATAAACCTATTCACCCCCCTCTAGGTACTCGTACTAGCATTATCAATTGGTATCAGAGCCCGTGTTCTTACTTTATTTGAAGTGTTTTACTTCATAGTAAAAGATCCATGGCTAGTATGCTAGCACCAGGGCTGGTGGAAGGGCAAAGCAATACCAGACCACCCTACTTTGATGGAAAGGATTACAACATCTGGAAAAACAAGATGAAAGCTTTTCTACGATCAAAGGATCCTCTGGAATGGGATGTGGTGGAAAGAGGAATTACTCCTACTGCTGCATCAGCATCCGAAAGAGGGAAAGAAACTGTTGATACCAGCGGAATGTCTCAAGAAGAGATAAACAAGAGATAAGCACTCGATGCAAAAGCAATTTACTCTTTATATTGTGCTTTATCACCAACTGAATATAACAGAATATCTTCTTGTGATACAGTAAAAGAAGTCTGGGACAGATTACATATCACTTATGAAGGAACAGACCGAGTGAAGGAGACCAGAATTAACATTCTCCTTGGTCAATATGAAGCCTTCAAAATGAAACAAGGAGAATCTATAGCTGACATGTTTAGCCGTTTTACAGATATTGTCAATGGCCTTGAGAATCAAGAACAGAAAATTTATGATCCTATGAAGGTGAACAAGCTACTGCGTGGACTCTCCAAGGATTGGAATCATATAAAGATTAATGAAGACGAAGATCCAAGAGGTAAGAAATCCATTGTATTAAAATCTAACGATGATTCTGATGATACAGACTCTGAAGAAGATCTGGACGATGAGGAGCTTGCTCTTATGATTAGAAGGTTCAGAAAGCTGAATAAAAAAGGGAGAAGGTTCAACTCAAGGAAACAAAGTCTTCAGAAACAGCATTTGTGCTAGGTTTCAATCAGATCCCAGAGAATCTCATCTCAGTGCTGTAAAACGTGTTATCAAATACGTTGCCTCATCTTCAAGCATCGGTCTCTGGTATCCCAAGAAGGGAGACTATAATCTTCTAGGATACTCAGATGCAGATCTGACCGGTTGCAAAGTCGATAGAAAAAGCACCTCTGGAACTTGTCAACTACTTGGAAACAGAACGATGTCTTCGTTTTTTAGGAACAAAGTACTGTAACTCTTTCAACGACAGAAGCAGAGTATGTAGCTCTTGGAAGCTGCTGTTCGCAAATTCTATTGATAAAACAACAGCTACAAGACTTTGGGATTGAAGACTCATGCACAGAAATCAGATGTGACAACACCAGTGCGATCAATCTCACCAAAAATCCAATCCTTCATTCAAGAGCAAAGCATATTGAGATTCGACATCACTTCATTAGAGATCATATTCAAAATGGAGAAATCTCGATTCAATTTGTTGATTCAAAGAGTTAACTAGCGGATATATTTACAAAGCCTTTGGAGAAAAATCAATTCGACTTTATCCGTTCAAGACTCAACATTTTGAAGCCTGAAGAAGTTAAAGTCTAGAGACTCACCAACTCTAAGACTCTAATCTTTCAGACTTTAAATCCTCAGACTCAGACATTCGTGACTATAGACTGTAAGTTGTATTTCATCTAAGAGGTACGAATTTTCATTTAGTTATTTTAACTCGAAAAGGTACGATCTTTTGTTCAGTTATTCTATAATCCGAACGAAATTTGAAGATTTTTTTTTAAAAAGAATAATTTTGGCAGTTATTGATTTTGAAAAGAAGTGATCGTTCACTTTCCTTGCACCGATTGAACTTCCCTTTTCAAAACTGAGTTATATATATACAGTTTTTTTTCTTTTCCCCAATCTTCAAAACCCTAAAAGGCACTCTCCTCCCGATATTGTTTCTACTGCTTGTTCGTCGTCGAGAAAGTAGTCATTTTACTTGGGAAAGCAAGTGAAGGAATCTTCCAATCGACAAAGAAAGATGTCTTCTTCGACAAAATCATCAAGAATCGCAAGCAGGGGACCACAAAGAATGGAGAAGGGACTAACTCACTTCGATCTCACTGAGGAAGAAGACTTTACAAGTCAGCGACAAAGTCCGATTCGCTCTCATCCACGTCATTCAACGCCTCCTGCCCCACAAGGTGCAAGTCATAATTTGGAAGAAGAGATAATCGAGGATGCCGACCCAGTAAGAGTTCAAAAGCCCTCCTTTATGTATAAACTTTATCGTGCGTTGAAAAGCACAGGTACTCCATTGAATTATATAGATGACTTCCTTAAGGACAAAAATTATGGGAATGAGTATCTTTTTCTGAAGAAAATGGAGGAATGGGGAATTGCCCCGAAAGGAAAAGCAGAGGAAGCACTTGCGAACATTCCAAGTGATCCTCGTATGCCAGGACAAAATTTAATTGAAGGGAACGATGATGACAGAATGTTCCTTGAATTTCAACCGAAAATGGGAGTGGCAGCAAAGGTGAAAGGAAATCGGATGGATTTGTTCAAATCCAAGGATCAAGAAAAAGTGTATTCCAGGCTGTTGAAAAGAGGGGTGATAAACCCTAGAAGTGTCGATTTTGACTTCCTGGACGCCATCAACATAAACTTAAGAGAAAAGTTGAATTTGTTTCAACTTGAGAATTTTTGCTCTGAGTCTACGGACGGGTATGCTCATCTGACCGCTTATTTCTATTCAAATCTTAGCTTTCTGGATGCGAATAGAATATCATTTAGTGTACGAGACAAAGTCTACATGGTAGATGTGAATATGTTGGCTGATATAGTTGGAGTTGAACGAGGACGCTATCTACCAATCAAAGTCTCACCTGCTCGAACTACTCTGGAACTGGTCAAAGATAGGGACACAGAGAAGAAAGTTACCTATTCCAGGATGAATGCCATCAACATTGTGCTTCATAAGATTGTGATCAACTGTATTAGACCAAAGTCTACGTCAAAGACTTCTGTGTCTCTTTCTGAAGCAAAGTTGATGTACGCGATCAACACAGGACGGAAGTTCTCTCTCCCGCACACTATTCTCTTCCATATGTACAGAGCAATGTCGAAAGACAAAGGACAATTGCCTTATCCTGGTCTTGTGACCAAGATCTTCAGACACATGAATATTGAACCGCCTCAAACTCTTTGTGTTCAACCGTGTGATAAGATGGTGGTAGGTTTGAAGATGTTAACGAAGATGCATCTGCAAGAACTTTCCAAGGCAATGGAGAAATTCAGAGTGAAATCTCCTGTTCAATCTGTTTCAAAGAGAAAAGGAAAGGAGGCCATTGGAGCCCCATCGAAAAAGAAGAAAAGATCTCTCATCCTGGAGGATGAAGATGAAGAGGATGAAGATCCTACTATCCAAGCACTGACAAGAACCAGACGTTCTGTGTCTCAGTCGAGAGAATTTCAGAAGAACCAGAGAGAAGAAGAAGAGCAGAGAGAGAAGGAGAAAGAAGCTGAAGAAGAGAAAGAAAAGTCTGCTGCTGAATCTGGAGAGAAGGGAAATCGAGAGCATGATCATCACTCTTCCCCTTTGGATGTCCTAGAGACAGGGGGAGTTTGCGAGCAAGAAAAGTCTACACCTCATGCTGCAGATAGTGAAGGTCCAAGACAATCTCCAGCAGACCCAGAAGAATTTCAGGCTTCTCAATTGCCTGAAGAAGGTGATACGTCGACACCAAATCTGCAAGACTATACAGAAGCGCCATCATATACTCTTACTCCATCTGAAAAAGCTCATGCTAGTGCGCAGACAGACAATTCTGCAGATTTTCATCAAATCATGGATATTCTTCTGGAAATGCGTGGCCAAATATATGCTATGGATTGTGAAATTCAAGCCATGAAGAATGCTGGACAAGCATCTTCAGTCAGCCTGGAGGACAAGATGAAAGACCTCGCTCTGCAAATTCAAGCCAATGCCAAAGGAGAGGAAGTAGCTCATCTAAGGGAGGACTTCAAGAGGCTAGAAGGCGTAGTCCAGTCAATGGGAGAATTCCAGATCGTGCGCATTCCCAAGCAGACATGACTCCTTTCTCACCCTCTTTTTAATGATGACAAAAAGGGGGAGAACCAATTTGAACAAACATTATTTTAAAACTTTATTTGACTTTTGTGGTTATGTTTATTTTTGAGTATGACTTGAGAACTTGAACTTGAGTGTGAGACTGAATTGGCTGTGGATTTTGATGCTTGACTGGTTGCATTTATATCAAGTATTGTTATATGGTATTACTCATGAAAGACTAACCAATTTGCTATGGATGCAGAGTCTGGTTGTTTATTAATTTTTATGAGTTAGCCATATTGCTTGAGAAATGTTTTTGCAGATCAAAGTTGTTCAAATCTACAAGAAAGTTTTGTCACCATCAAAAAGGGGGAGATTGTTGGAGAAATCTTTCCAGAATATTTTGAAGCTGACAAAACATTTCTATCAGTCTAGTCTGGATATCGATAGTTAAAGTCTCAAGACTTTGTAATCTCAAGACTCAAGACTCAAGACTCAAGACTCAAGACTCAAGATTATTCTCACTGACAGTATTTCTAATCCAGTGGCGAAGGATATCCGAAGCCGAAGTATATGGTTGGAGATTCGATCCAATCCTCTGGAAAAGATCCCTTGGTTGGATAATCACTTCGGATTTTTTGATTCTTATCTAAGAACAATAGAAGATCCGATGATCGACGAAACATTCTTGGAATGTTCTATTCTTGGAAACCAAAATCCTGATTGTATGGGCGAACAGAATTGATGGGTTATCATCAGATTCCTTAAATAGCTCGGATGATCTTCTTAATTGATTCCGTCCAACGGGTAGATTGGAGGAATTCCTTTAGTAAGTGCCAACGGCTATGATGGCATAAAGGAGTATAAAAGGAAGACGTTCTAGTTGTTTTAAGTGTGTGATCAATAGAAAAATTCCAGAGTCTGAAGAACCTTGATTGTTAGTCGATACAGTTCGAGCGAAATTGTACACACAGAGAGTGTTTATACTTGGTGATACCTTGAGCGAGTATAGTAGATCATCTACATCGAGAAATCAAGGAAGATCAACACTGTAACATCTCTTTGTTCATAGTGGAATCCAGCCAATCGGCTGTCAGTGCAGAAGAGTGGACGTAGGCTTGAATCAAGCCGAACCACTATAAACCTCGTGTTTAATTCTCTCTTTCCTTTACTCAGTCTTACGATTGATTTTTTAATCCTTCATCTGTCTAAGTATTGTGCAATCTTCAAGAAAATTTTTTTAAACCTATTCACCCCCCTCTAGGTACTCGTACTAGCATTATCACAATTTTCAATTGTAATTTTTCGGAACTAGTTATTAGTAGCCAGTTCTCGACTCCAGGAGGGGGAACCACCTGTCCTGGAATCAATCACCCCTTATTTCAAATATCCAAAAAAACATGTTCACTAGGTGACCTTCATTGTATAGTAATTTTAAGGGGTATAGAATGCTTCAAGAGTAAAACTTTGATTACTATAACATAATTACAATCATTAAGTAAAAAAGTATAAAGTCATAAGAATTCATATAGAAAATTATATCGAGATTTTTTTTCCACATAGATCAACAATCGCAAATGCATCTAGTTTACTTAAAGTTTCACTTTCGAGTAGATAAAAATTGAGATTCCCAATGAGGATTGTTCTTAGGTTTGTCTAAAAAAACCACTTTAGGACCTAAACATTTCCATCTATCAAAGGCCAACACCTTTAACCACATTCTTTCCTGGCATATACCGAAGTGCCTCCACCAAAGGACAATCAACTGGACCCAATTCCCAAAGCCGGCCATTGCCTTAAAGCAACTTAAAGCAACCTTTGCCCCTGCCAAGTCTACTGGTTAGTCATACCAACCATCCCTGGTACGCTGCTTAGGATTATTGAAATACAATCAACATCGAAAGAGAACGAAAAAATTATTCGATCTTTGATCATTTTAGAGTGAGAAAGGGGCTCCGCCTCCGACTATGGCAGCACCATCCGCAGACATTTCACGGCGTTTCTCCTCGCATTTGTACGACATCACTTTCAAACTCACGCCTTGATTATTCAATGAGATCCGTCTCCAATCCAAAGTCAACATTCTGACCGGAACAGTACAGACCCTTCTTTAACAGGCTGCTATCGGTCGGTTGGGTCAAAGCGGAACCCACATGAAAAAATGTGGAGGAAAGGCGAGACGGATCGGTCAAACATCCGCTTCGGATAAAACCCTTAAAATTCAATTCCTCTGGTCGTTTTCTTCTCTATGGTCGCTTCGTAGACTTCTCGATTCACACTGGGATTTTCGCTCGCTGAACGGCCTGGCCAGCTGTTTCAGTCAAATGAGGAGGGGCCCCTCGGCGATCCGATGATCGTGCGAAGCAAATAGTTTACGCACACAAACGAGTCAAAAGATTCTCCGGCAAATTAAGAAGAAATCCTTAAGCGATTCCCCCGTTTGATTCCCCTGTGAATGATTTTATAAAGCATCATCTCCCATTGGAAGGAAACGTGTCCGTGGATCAAGGCCTATTTTCGAAATTTATTCACGACATCGTCTTCATGCTCTCGATTTTTAATCAGTTCATCGTCCTCGTGTCGATGATCATTAAGATTTCCTATACGTAATTTGCCAATGATGGGCCCATATTGGTGCTCTAGCAAAAGGGTTTCGAGAGCATGAAGGACTCGAAATCGAGTCTTTAGTGAAAGAGTTTCGAGTCTTTTCGACCCTTGTGGTGGGGTAATCACTGATCAGTACATTGATGGAACGATGAACTTCTATCGTTCTTGTTCTAAAGCTAGTTAAGATGTCGGGCCAACGAAGGTGGCTAATCATAGTGCACTCGATCCCCTCTTCTTTCTTTTTTGATGCACGTCACGCTTTTCCTTTCCCCCTTTCTTTTTTTCCCTGCAATTTTGGGGGTTACAAAAGGGAGACATCGCTTTCCGCCTTTTCTTTTATGGGATTTTTTTTTCCACATTTGACTGAACAAGGCAAATCCGCTTCTGATTATGGTGAGGGCCAGCAGGCCTTGTCGATAAATCGAGGTGAGCTGGCAAAATATCCTCAGCCACATTCATGAATCTTGCGCCTCAAGTGATCAACAATACATTGATCAAAAAATAAAAATGAAAGTGACCAAGATAAGATAAAATGAAATAAAATTAGGTTTGACTGTCCTTTCAAGGGTTGTTCTTTCCCATAAACTTACTTATGTGAACATATAGAGTCAACATCTTCTAGACCCTTTGTTTTCCTCTCTCTCTCTCTCTAAGAAATGTCCAGTTAATGTAGGACTAAACGTGGATCAGTGGGCCATCTTGAGTTGTGGTGTTTTGTTCCGCCTTGGTCACCTAGGAAACATTTTGTGTGGTCCTTACTAAAGTCTCAATAATCCACTCTAACGTAGAGTTACTCATTCTCTTTGTCCGTCACAGTTGAGAACAAAGCCAATTTGGTGGCAACCGAGTCAAATCACTTGCAAATAACTTGAGTTGGATGGAATAGTTATCAAGTGTCGATTTGACTGATTTTGAGCGGAGCACGGGTATGGGTTATCCGAATTGGTGTGAACGCACTTCGAGATGGAATGGAGGGACGATCGACAAGTATTGGTTGGCATCAAGGGAGAGAGGACACTCCAAGCCAAGGCATTTTCAACTTCGAATTTTTTCCAAGTATAGACGAACTTGGATTTTGGCTCTTACTTACCCTAAACATGTACACCATTTCAAAATGTCCAAACACTAACTCTTAATCAATGTAACCCTTTTTTTTAAAAAAAAAAAAATTTGGAGCGAATAAACATAAATAAAAAATCAGACGTAGTCCAAGAAAGCCAAGCAAAGGGGCCCCACGAGGTTGAACCTAAAGGAGCCTGTTCACACTCCACAACCGCTCTGACCATCAATTAACTTAGCTCCCCATATAAAGCCCCACCAGTCTAGCTCGTCGCTTCACTTCATCTCCTTTCTTCAATCTTCTTCCATTGATTCTCTCTCTCTCTCTCTCTCTCTCTCTCTCTCTCTCTCTCTCTCTCTCTCTCTCTCTCTCTGTGTGAAACAGAGACCGTCACATCTCTGTTTCTTCCCCAGCAGAACCAGAGCCTCCCTGGTGTGAAGGGGATCAGAGGAATGGAGAACAGGGGCGAGACGAAGAAGACGACCCACAAGCCGAGATCGAGACTGCCGCCAAAGAGAGGCCAGATTAAAGTCAAGATCTTCAAGTTGCTGGCGAATCAAATCATCAAGCTGGCGAAAATGGGCGTGCGGAGACAGAGGAGGGAAGCATGCTGCTGCAATTCCAAGTTCGCCTCTGTAACGCCACTTGAAGACACCTAGCCCCCCCAGGCCGCTGCGAGCATCATTTTCTAGGAGGTCAATAACGATTGGGTTCATGGTTTTCCCTTTTCCTTTTGGTTTTCCTTCTGTACAGTGGTTTAGAATACTTTTCATGTTTATCCCGAGTTCTTCCTCGGTAGAAGACTCGCTAATCCAGAAGTAGAGCATGGCTCATTGCATAAAGGTTGTAGCTTCTTTCATGGGTGCTATGAGAGATGTAAATAAAGAAATCTCAACTTAAGGCGAGTTCCTTTCTTGCAGAGCGTCGAGCATGTTGTTAGCTTTTGTGCTCTGTTTTCTGATTCTCTGCTTCATTCTACATTAGCAGTTTCACATGCCGTTCATCCAAGATTATAACCCTCCACTCTCTCAAATCAATGGTTCCTTTCTGTAATTTCGGGTCTTTTTGATTTTTACGAGCTTCCAAAATGTTGAGAAAGAGAGACTGAGAGCGAATAAATGCAGCTCAACGGGAGACTTTTATGTCTTTCGAATGTTCATCTTTTTTTATGTCATCTTTTCGCATGCATTTTATTGGGGGGAGTTTGAAGGTGGTGATAAGGTCTACCTGCAGCTTTCCAGTTTCCTCTTTGGCTTCAAGCAAAGTGCAAAATAAACACAAAAGTTGGCACGGTCAATACCTTTTACATCTTCTGCTTTTCCTCTTTTGTTGTCATCTTTCTTCTTTTTCTCCCGTTTTGCGGTCATTGCCGTGCCTACAAATCCGAGGTGGGACAGGTCGACAACTAGACAAATGGGTCAAGTGATTCCACGGCGAATAAATAAGAAATGGTTGGTTGGATAGTGTCCCGTGAATAATTCGATCGTGCGTAAACCCCATAAAATAGAAACGTGCGTGGGCTTAGGTCTGTTTCGACAATATTCTAAGGTACCGTCTGCGTGCCATCAATTTCAATCAATTCACCATCCTTCTGTCAATGTTTGTCAGGATTTCCCGATACCTAATCGGCTCTAGCAAAAGGGTTTCAAATCCAAATCGAGTCTTTAGCGAACGAGCTTCGAGTCTATGGTATGAGCACTCCGATTAGACACCGAGAGGACAGAGTGCTCAGCAGGATGGGGCCGGCTCTCATACCGCAGGATCGACTACTTGTACATAGATCGATCATCACGGCAAGCTCTTGAGACGAAAGGGTACGACCCATCAAAGCATAGAAAATATGCATTTCGATTTTAGCACATGGGGGATATCGCGGCCAAAAAGTGGGTCCTCGTTTTGGGCGAGCCAAAGAGGTAGTGATCATTCATTTGTTCACTCACTCGAGCTCCTTGACTAAAAAGGGACGCCGACTCTCTCTCTCTCTCCCTCTCTCTCTTCAAGGAAGTCAAATTATTCCTTTTTCTCCTCTCTTTTTTCTGTAATTATGGGGCCAAACGATGTAAAATCACTTTCTTTCTGGATTTTGCTTACTTGACTCTTGAATGAGATGCGCCAGCTTTTGATGGTGGGGACGGGGGCCTGTTGATGAACCAGCTGGTAATTACTCACGTGAACATAGAGAGATTCAACACCTTCTATACCCATCTCTCTCTCTCACACACTGAGACACAGCCACAAACAAAACGTATCGTCAATCATTTCCATGTAAGCCGAGTCAAATTCCTCGCGAATAACTCAAATTGGACCGACCGACGACACACTGAATGCCGGCTTTCCACCAGTTCCGAGTGGAGCACCGGCTTGAGCTACTTTCAGGTTGGTGTGATCCCGCCTCGAGATGAAGCAGGTGAACAAGTTCAGCTAGCCACTTTCAAATTCACTCCGGATTTTGATGTTTACTTGCGCCGAGCACAAAGAACCTTTCATCGTGTTGAAATATCAACACGTGTCATCGTATCATAATTTTTTCTTTCATAACTTTTCCTAAAGTTAGGCAATAAATTTTTATTTTGGAATTTTGCAGCCAAAAGTCGCAAGGCGTAGAGGATAAGGGCAGGCGGAAGGGGCCCCCCAAGAGGCGCTCCGCACACTGTGTGAACCGCTTTGACCACCTTTAACTCTAAGGCCTCTCAGATAAACCCCCACCAGTCGAGCTCCTGGCTTCGGTTTATTCCCATCTCTTCATCCTCCTTCCATCCATCGATTCTCTCTGTCTCTGTCTGTCTGTCTCTTCTCTCTTTCTGAAACAGAGTCCTTCGTTACTCTGTTTCTTCTCCGGCGGAGCCGAGATCTCGCCTGTGCGAAGGGGATCGGAGGAACGGAGAACATGGACGATGCGGAGAAGGCGACCCCCCACAGGCCCGAATCGATGCTCCCGCCGAGGAGAGGCCAGATCAAAGTCAGGATCTTCAAACTGCTGGCGGCTCAAATCGTCAAGCTCGCGAAGATGCTGGGGAATATACTGAGGAGCGCGTGCCGTTGCAGTCGAGAGTCCGGCTCCGTGGAGCCGCTGGAAGACACGTAGCCTTCCGACACGTCGCTCGCGTCATTCTTCCGGGAGCATACTACCCATTGGTGCATGGATTTTTTTCCTTTCGTTTCTGTTCTTTGCTTTTGTACAGCGGAGCAGAAACTTTTTTTTTTTTTTTTCATGTTTTATCTCGAGTTCTTCCTTGTTCCCGGATGGGAAGAAAATTGAGTAACCCACACAAGCAGAGCATGGCTCATTGCGCACCCAGTAAAAAGCTTGTAGCTTCTTTCCGTGGGTGCTTCTATAATGTTATTTATATAATAACAGAAGAAATTTCGATGGTCGCCGTCGCCATTCTCTCTCTCTCTCTCTCTCTCTCTCTCTCTCTCTCTCTCTCTCTCTCTCTCTCTCTCTGTGGGGCCTCTGATCAGATGATGATGCAGAGATCGCGCGCATCGACTCCTGATATGGCTACCTTGGATCCGACCGGGGGCGACAGACTTGGGTCGTGCTCGAGCCTGTTTCATGGCGGTGAGGCTGAGCAGCGTTGACAGTGGTGGTTGAGCGTGGTTGGCGGGAGTGAAGCCCAGTTTTGGTATTGTAGGCGGCGGCGGCGGCGTTGTGGCGATGGACGAGCCCGGTGGTGGTGGGCTTTCGAGTTCGGGTTGTTCGAGGGAAGCGGCGACGGTTGGTGGCGGGCGGCCATGGCAGTGGCCGAGAGCTAACTTTGGCAATTTTTACCGACCAATTATTATTTTCTTAACGTGCATCCATTCAAAACTACACATCGGACAGCTAGGTCGATTTAACAGTTTTAGTGCCACATTATAATTTTTAATGTATGGGTTTTATGAGAGAACTTTGAGAAGTTGTACAAAAGGCAAATTAGGTTTCGATTGGAAAAAACAAAAAGGTATAAAATCTCAAAAATTCGCCGTCCTTGAAATCCGCGAGGGAATGGCGTCGAACGAGAACAAAATTATAGCCATCTTCAGGGCCGTCAAGAACCTAGGAGCATCATCTCTTACCGCAGCAAAAATGTCGGTTCGTGAAAATTATAGATTATCTCATTCTCGCGGTCCCAGTACAGTCCGGACTCTTTAGTTTAATAGTAATAAATAAATAAAAAACGTGTTAGGAATATGAAAGTCTCTGAGGCGTTGCGTGCGCTTTGCATCGACCTAATCGCACGTTGTATATAACTCTATATTGCCCGGTAGTTGAGATTCTATGACACATTGACTTTATAGAACTGATAATTGATGATGATGACGACGAACCGATGCATATGAAATGGGTGCTTATGTGTTATGTGCATGGTCCGTGCGTTTCACTCCCACATCACCATGAATTTGAGTTTGCTTTGGTCACTATTTTCTTTCTTTGTCTTCATCTCTCTTTTTTTTTTAGTGACTATGATGCACCACGATGGGATGTTGCAAAGTTGTTCCCAAATTTCTTGGGTCACTAATCATATTGGTAAAAAAAAGCGGCACAAAAGAAATTCGGACATGGTTATATTTTGAATGTGGGATTGGGGGTAAAACACGTGATTATGCCATAAAAAAAAAAATTCTAAATCGAAACGCTCATAACAAGTTTACTCAAATCTTAAGAAAAAATTTGTGACAAAATTAGGGATTTTGATATATTTTGAAAATGCGTAAGAGCTTTCAAACAATTTATAACAAATTTTCAAATCTTAGTTCATTTTCTTCAAATCTGATTTCCCTAGAATGACGTTGTTTAGGAGACCCATTTTCATTGAATTTTCACATCGGATCCACCTCACGTGCCAATCATCCAAGTTGCTAGTGTAAATAATGGGTCGAAGCTATAGCAAGCTAGATTCTTTGTAGACATGCCTATTTGAGTATTTTGTAACATTAAAAAATTAGCCGAAGGTAAATACAACGCGGGTGTGCCGATTTGGGTTTTCTTTTTTTTCTTTTTTGGGTACTAACTGAAAAAAATTAAGTTGCCGCTTGGAACATAGCCTGCGACCTCATCTACATTCATTCAACCCACTTCAAGCCACTAAAATTTTGCTTTTCAAGGAATCAATTTGACTCAGGAGATTTACAGCTCATCCACTGGCGACTGACGATAGCGACTCTTCTTCTTCACGCATATGCGCCGCTGAGTCGAGACGCGTGTCCGAAACAGGCCAGACGATGTGAAATTTAATAACCCAATAAAGCAATATTCCAAAATAAAATTCCATACTAAAGCAAACATTTTTCATATATATTCTTTTTTGTTGGCCGACTCATTAATTTAAGGAGCCTGTGGGCCCCACTAAGTGATTGATCCGATTAGCATCCTCCCTTTGATAAAATGACCCGCCACGTGTAGCTCGGCCGAAAAGCGGACCACAAGCCAAAAAAAAAGAGGAACGTTGATAACGAAAGAGTCGGCAGACCAAAAAAAACAGATATTGAAAATGTCAATGCATTCAAGGATGATGGGTTATATGTTTGAAAACTTACGTCAGGTTGCCGACGTCATAATTCATTTGACTGGCTGTGATCAACCCCCACGTCGACCACACGTTAAAAATGTGAGAGGCCAATAACGCTTGAAATTCAAGATGGAGGACGAAAGGTAAAGTATCGATTGCTCAATTGAGAATTTAATTTCTGTTTCGGGACACTTTTTGGAGGTACTTCTAGAAGATTAAACTTATCCCCACAAAATATATAGGCATCACAATAGGTTGGCTATTAGTCAAGAATTATTCTATTTCCTAATGAAATATATGAACTTTAAAAGACTTGCAGCCATGAATAGTAGTTTTCTGGCAGATCACCCTACTTGTGGCAAGAGGGGGAAAAATGACAACTCTATCACGCAGATCACTTCGATCATATAAGCAAGAATTAGGAATCTATATATAAGAAGCATTGGGCAAGTTAGTAAGTATTTCCATGTCCCCCATCTTCCCACATATTATTACTTGAGCCCCTTTTGCTAAAGTAAGGAATCTAAACATTTTCATGAGTCCCGTGACGATACCAGGAATAGATCAAAGCCAACTAAGTAATGAGACTATCCATTTTGTATCTCCACAGTGAACTCTCTCCCAAATTGAATGAGTTCGGATTCTTTTGAAAAAAGCAAGGTCCGTAATTGAAAGAGTGCGTCGGCTCTACAATTATTAGCTGCACTGCTTGCTCAAGATGTAGTCCACATAAGACATACTCGAAAATTGGGATGAACATGATTCTTTGATGAAATTGGGAATTGAACTGTATTGGGCATGGGAATTGGTTCAGTTTCAGGATTTAATGAGAATTTATCCGCTTCTCAATTCCCAATTCCAAACTTTTGAAATCGGTACTATGTAGTCCAATTCTTGGTTCTATCCTTAAATTGGATCAAGAACTTGTGCTATTGGAATTAGTAGTGTGCACCTAATAAAAACACTACTTCTCTCAATACTATTAAGTTTGTTCTTCTCTTTTTCTTTTCAACAAACCTTAGTCCGCCTCTCTTTGGGTGCATTTGATTCAATATTTTGAAAACCCAATGGAGAAATACAAAGCATCTTAGCCTAGAAGATTTTGGGCAAATGCAAAGACCATTTGGTAAACTATGCTTTGAGAAGCAATTTTGAGAAAAATACCATTTGATAAATTAATATTTGAAAATTTTTTTGGGTGATTAATATTAGTTTTTTTAATGGTGAAGGGTTATGGCTACTAGCGAGCCAGATCTAGCATCAACAGCCATCGAGTGACCTCTAGCAAGGGTCACCCAACCTCGGGTGAACCTTGGGGAGGGTTGTGCGACTTGGATGACTGTCGCTTAAGTCTCGCGGCCTCAAGTGGCCCTTGCTTAGGTGTCACTAGGGTCGCATGACCGATGGTTGTTGTTGCGCGACCCTTGTGAGACCCAAGTGACGGCCGCCACGTGACCCTAGTGAGACCTAGGCAATGATCGCTTGAGGCCACGGTACCCAACGTTGGGTTGTGTGTTGCTTGGGGTCATGTGACCTCCGACGGCCCCTCCCACCTAGAAGTCATCCGACCTCGGGCGACCTCGATCAATAGTCGTTAATACCAAATCTGGCCCATCAACAGTCGTTGCCCTTGTTGGACTATCGAAGAGTTAGGTCTTTTTTTTTTTTTTTAATTAAAGAAAAAAGATGATGGACAAAATCGAAGATTTGAAGAATTAGTGATGGTAATTTTAGAAGGAAAAAAATTAGTTTTAACATTTGACCAAATGTTGAAAGCCCAATGCTAGTCCCTATTAATATTGGGTTTTCAGCTTTTCAATGTTGGCTTTCACTTGAAAATTCCTTTAAAATAGTTGATAAACGGTCTAACATTTCTCTAAGAAGGATTGGAGAACAAAAGTTTCTTGGAAATGCTGAACTAAATGTATCATCTATCTTTACTGTACTTCTAAATAAAACAAGACGAATACCTACTACACATGTCAAACCCCATACAAACATATTCCAAAAACTTACAAAGTATATGCGTGGTACCTATGAACTAGGAAAAAATGCCTACACAAACGGCTAAGAATTTTCTGATAAAGTTTGATTAGATGTAATGCTTCATGACAGTGCCTGTGACCAATACCGAGACAACACCAGAAAGAGCAAAATCTTTGAACACAATAATTAGACTGGGCACCAATCAAATTACATACTCTAAAAAGATGAGAAATACGTATGCTGCAAGAAGCTTTATGACATCCATTCTAAAACAGAGAATTGATGATAACACTAACAAGTAACTTGAGCACAGCTTGGTTCACCTGAACAACATAATCAACCTTTTGTGTAGTCCAGTAATCGAAGAGCTTCATATTCTTCATTATTGGTACAAACAACAAGAAATAAAAAAAAAAATGGAAAAAATAAGAGGAAATGGCCGGTACCCAAAGAGACTCTAGAATTGACCCTCAAACCAATTGATAGAGTAAGGCCCTATTTGGTAACACTTCCGAGAACAACTAATTCTCTTCTTTTATTTTCCAAAACCAAAAAGGAACATAAATTCATTTGATAAATTTTTTATTTTCGAAAATAAAAATCCGTTTTTTTGTTCTTGAGAATAGATTTTGAATATAATCAAAATGTAGAAAAAAAATTACTTCTTGTTCCTGAGAATAATTTCTAGAATCAAGTCTAATTTTTTTTCTTTTCTCTTTCTTTTTCTTCTTCTTCTTTTTGGCTAGCAACCTTAGTGGAGTGTCACTCGCCTGAGCCTTGCCAGGCCAAGGCGACGCTGACCTCACACCACCTGCGCCGCGCCAATCTCGCCTAAATCTGGCGAGACTGAGACTCACGGTTGCTAGGCAAGCCTCTGACGAGCTTACTAAACCTTGTCTAGCTGGTCACTGACCATTACTATGGCGGGCGACCGGCCATGAAGAAGGAAGAAGAAGAAGAGAAAAGGAAAAAGAATACAAAAATAAGAAAATATATAAGTATTAAAAAATTTAAAAAAAAACAAAAAAATTTCAAAATCCTACCAAACTCATTTTTATCATTGCAATAGAAATTTAAGATAGTTACTAAGCGCCTTAAAAAACTAAGAAATTATTATTAGGAATAGAATAAAAAGAATCATTTTTGAGTAAAAATTACTTTAAAAACAGAATGGTTGCTAAACACGCCCTAAATTACAAATTCAAAAGATTGAGGGACTGGTCCTGATAGAAGATAAGTTCGAAGTTTCAAATCAAATCAGAATGACTCTAGAATTTCTTATCCCTAATTGAGAAGCGCAACAAAAACGGGTCCATAAGTTAAAACCTATGGTCGCCTGTTCACACTCGGACCACTTTGGCTTAGCCGTCATTTAAACCTCTGCACCCGTCATGGTCGTTGCTTCGCTTATTTCCCATTCTTCAATCTTCTTCCATTGACTCTGACTCTCTCTCTCTCTCTCTCTCTCTCTCTCTCTCTCTGTGAAACAGAGTCCATCGTTACTCTGTTTCTTCTCAAGCAGAGCCAGAGCTTGCCCGTGTAGAGGATCAGAGAAATGGAGAAGAGGGACGAGACGAAGAAGATGGCCTACAAGCCGAGATCAAGGCTTCCACCAAAGAGAGGTCAGATTAAAGTCAAGATCTTCAAGCTACTGGCGGCTCAAATAAACAAGCTCGTGAAAATGGGTGAACAGAAACAGAGGAAAGGATGTTGTTGCGATTGTCGGTTCGCCTCCATAACGCCACTTGAAGACATGTAGCCTCCCCATGTTGCTCGCATCATTGTTCGGAAAGATAACGATTGGCACATGATTTTCCTTTTCATGTTGGTTTTTATTTGGTGCAGTGGAATAAGAATGTCTTTCGTGTTTATCTTGAGCTCTTCCTTGATCCGGGACTGGTAGAAATTTCACTAATCCAGAAGCAGAGCATGGCTCATTGCATACCTTGTAAAAGCTTGTAGCTTCATTTCATGGACGCTTGTACAATATTAGAGAGAAGTAAATTTAACAAATTTCAATGTTCGCCCGTCGCCACTCTCTCTCTCTCTCTCTCTTGCTCTCTCTCGGGTCGACCTCCATTGGAGGTCAAGGCTGTGAGTCAAGGCCTCGATCGACCTTAGCGCCTCAGATCATAGGCCTCTCTAGAGGTAGCGTGCCTCAACTCGTGATCACGACCTCCATGGAGGTCGTCAATTCAAATCTGTTGGTCATGGCTATCTTGGATCTGACTTGGGGGAAAGAGAGTTGGGTCGTGCTCAAGCTGGTTTCATGGCGGTGAGGCTGAGCCGCGTTGGCGGGGGTGAGGGCGAGTCCATGGCGGTTGACTGTGGTTTGGTAGTGTTGGTGGCGGCAGCAGCAGCGGCAGTTGTGGCGGTGGACGAGCTTGGTGGTGATGGTTTTCGCTTCTCGAGTGTTTGATTGAAGTTATTGTGGTTGGCTGCGGCGGTGGCGGCAGTGGTCGAGCTTGGTAGTGGTGGTTATTGAGTTTGGGGTGTTTAAAGATGACACATAACATTAGTCGATGGAATTATTTTAACGTTAAATTAACAACGTTAGCTAGCGGTAAGCGGTTTCAAAATCAGCCTAGGTTCTACTTGGATCCTAGAATCTACCCATCGAAATTGGTTTCAAAATGTTTAGAACCTATAACTTACCATACTTCTGAAATCTAAATCCAAGGTCTATCCAGATTTTATATGTATTTAATTGCAGTGAATCATCATCTCTAATGATCACCATTTGCTATTATAATCCACTAACCCCAACGTATATGTAGACACACCAAAGAATATGAAAATATTTACAAAGTAAGAATCTCAACCGTGGATATGCTAGAAATGGAAGCCAAACTAATGGTTCCAAATTATACACTAATCACTGGAAGTGATATAATACAACTAGATTATGCAAACACACATCAAAACTTATTTTAGATTTCACATGGAACCTGAAATATAAAATCTACCGCTGAAACATGTTCTTTAATTTTTGGAACTCTTCTTATATACTCTAAAACTTGAAACCAACCTAATTCCAATAGGTTTGGTTCTCGAGTTCCCGCTCTACCATGGAACCATACTTACCCCTAATGTTAGCACCACATTATCATCTTCGAAATGGGAATCTAATGAAGACATATGTATTTAGCCTAATTGAAAAGTTGAAATCTTTTATCGAACAAAAAATGAATGAAAATCCAAATATTTTACGACATTCTATTTCTAAAAAATTTCTCGAAAGCAAGATCCTGTCTCATAAAGTTATGTACTTTGTCCACAGTTCTTCTTTTGAGTGATGTTTTTATGTCCAGAGGCTCTTTCTTCTCTATACAAACGACAATTTTTTTTAAAAAAGAATTAAATTTTATTTCATTATTATTATTTTTTTTGCAAAAGAAACGAAATTCCGATTATTTAATTAGGCTCTTTCTTTCTTTAAACTGTGAACAGAAAATTGCCATTGTTAAATCATCGACGGATGTTGTCCAATGAGAAAGAATCAGAATGATTTCAGTTTCAGTGCCGTCGAGAACAAAGAAGCAGCATCTCTTCTCGCCGCAAAAACATCGTACACTTTATACCCTATTCTTGCTCATCTAGTAGTACAAGCCAGACTCTAGTTTTGAGAACTAAAAAAGAAATAAAAAGGGTAATCAAATAATTATATTTAAAACGAAAAACAGGTTCTTTTAGGAGTTGCTTGCGCTTCACATCTTCCCAATCTCGCACATTATAACTACACGGCCTAGCAAGTTCAGAGTACCTATGACATAGACTTTTATAGAACCACCTGGCTCTGATGTTGCCTGGCGAAGTTCTTGCAATCTATAAGAAATATGTCCAAGCTCAGTGTACAGGCTAACACAAATGGTTGAATATTTAATCTGTGCAATACGGATCATTAACTTTAGCACAATATACAATTTCATCTTTAAATTTTAATTTATTTAATATGATTCATGAGTTGTTGGTATATATTTAGTATAATACCTATATCATATGAAAATGTTGAGAAATTTAGGGACTATTGAACAAATTAAAAATTCATAGACGATATTACACATTGAATCAAAGTTTAGGGATCATTTATATCATTTTCCCTTATACATAAATTTTGCTCCACATACTATAATAAATTGGCCATGGATCAATGCAACGGAAGTGAGCATTGATGTGCATGTGCATAATGCACGGGTGGTATCCCACATCTTTTGCATACGTACCTTCTTTGCATACATGCATTCTCTTTTCATCTGTAAATTTAAAATTTTGGGTCAAATTTCCTAACATGGTAGAAGGATCGCGTTTTGCCCAGAGTTTATTCACACTTGCACAGCCTCATCTCTAACTAAAGGCTCGTGCTTTCTAATAGTGCGGTCGTTTTGCTCACGCGTCACGACTGATTTGAATTGGCTTTTCTCTGGCTTTTCCCTTTTTCGGCTTTCATGTTCCTGTTCTTTTCTCAGCGACTACACATCACAACGAAAGTCGTAAGAGATTTTTTTTTTTTTTCAAAGTTGTTGAAAACGAGAACACGCCTACTTTTGGATAGGGTTGACGGCACTCTAATGGCTCTTAACATTAGTAGGCTGCTATATGTCGTCTACATTCAAGCCCCATAAAATCTGGCTTTTTCAAGAGTTTCAACTGGACGTGGAGATTTTCATACCATCCAAACAGGCGACAGCGATTCTTCTTTGCATGTGGACCGCTGATAACTTCTATTTCGAACACATGGAAAATGTCATTGCATTCATACGATGATGGGTCAGCAATCACATTGAGAATCCTAGGGGTCTTACGTCACGTTGCTTATGTCATAATTCGTAGGACTGAATTTTTGACCGACCTCCATGTCAACAATATGTTATAATTGTAGGAGCCCCAAAAACATATGAAATTCAAACAAAGCACAATAGTAAAGTGACGATTGCTAAATTGAGGATTCAATAAGGTCGGAGACACTTGTTTGTTTGCACGAAATGTAAAGGCATGGTCAGTAGGTCGACTACTGGTCACGACCTATTCCATTTCATGGCGAAAGACATGAACAACTTCATAAGACTTGCAGCCACGGACAGTAATTTCGCAGTAAATGATCCTCGTTTTGGCAAGAGGGGAACAAGGACGTTCGGTCTCCCAGATCGCCTCTAAAGGCAAGAATCGGGAATCTGTATACAAGAAGCATTTGGCAGGATGGCAAGAATTTCCATCTCCTCACATATTATTACTGAAGCCCCTTTTGCTGAAGTAAGAAATCTAAACATTTTCGCAGTCTCGTGACGAAACAAAGAATAGATGAAAGCCAACTAAGTAGTGAGACTACCCATTTCGCATATCCACAGCGAATTCGCCCCAGCAGATTGAACGGGTCCGGATTCTTTGTGACAAAACAAGGGCCGTGCCGGTTTAAAGACTAGCAGCAGGCTCTACAACTATCAGCTGCCCTCCCTGCTCAAGATGTAGTCCACCGCCTCTTCGACTGTGTCAACAACCTGTCGAACAATGCGAAGGAGCAATGCTCAGAAGCCAAACCCAAATTCGGACCAATCTTCCGTCAAAGTAGATAAGCATTCTTATGGAAAATCACAGCTCAACTTCTTTTGCAACAGGAGCAATCTTCTTTAGATATCCTTTTGCACCTTTGTCAACTTACCAGATCTGCAGGAAAATTTGTGTCGTTATCTTCTCCCTTGAACACACCTGTTCTAGTCAAGATAGAGAACCAAGGATGTCCCGCCTGAATATCAAGCATAAGTTCTCTTGCTTTAGGTATTAAGCCGAAAATAGAAAAGGTATTGAGAAGCCAGGAGTGGATGACGTGTGCAACTAGCGTGAAGCAATATGTTCAAGAACCGCATCTTAGCCAACCTGTTGAGCACCCTTGATGTCTACAGAAGGATTGTCACCGACCATGTAAAGGGTGCTGAAGGAATATGACTGGGGAGATGCGTCGTCCATGCCACGAACATCACATTGCGAAAGTGAGAGCTGTCTCAACGTCGTTTCAGCATTGTCAAACACGAACGGATTAGGTTTGCCAAAAGAAACATACTCCAAGGGATGATGATGAATTCTGCATATATCGAAGAAAAGCATGTGAGTTGGAACAGTTAAGGGAGTGTTAGGTGATTGAGGGATTTGGCAAGGGTTTAGGGCTTTATCAGCGTCTTTTAGCTATTGGCTTTCACAAGACCTTCCACTGAAGTGTGTGAAACTTGACTTTAAAGCTTAAAACTCATGATCGGTTATGACTTATAGGCCTACTGTAATCGCTGAACGTATCCAATTTCTTAACACATAATTATTTTCATCCAAAAAGGTTCGAGTTCATCTAAGATAAAGACACTTCACCTGTTGAAGACACTCTCTAAAGCAACTCTAAAGGCACCCATCCCAAGTCGCTCCAGCGGAAAGGCAGCCTGCACTGAGTACCCTTGGCTAATTTGAGAATTGCAAACTCTTTCCTAGAGAGGAGAAGATGAAGCATCCAATCGAACTTTACATGTTTTCAGCCAATGAAACAACCTGATATTCAAGATCATCAGCTGCAAAGTATAAAGGTGGTTGATGTCCATCCGATTGTCCTGGAAGCCCTCCTGACCTTAGAATGTCACAGAGAACCTGTTGCAGTTACTCTGTTATTGCAGAGCAATTACAGTAGAGTCCAGACCTTAGACTGCACATGTATTGCAAGATATTTCTTTCTAACAGAACGAGATGACTAAAGGAAATTCAGAGGCAGATTTCATCTAATAGTACCATAACAATATCATAAATTCCATGGAAACTAAAACATATCCAGGGGATACTAGAACTTGGAGGAGGTATATCATCATAACACAAATGGATGCATATATTGACAGAACTGATGCATTGAAAGAAAAAAATACAGCGGAATACCTGTATGTCTCTGCCCCAATCTACAGGATCACTGATGACAAATGCGGCCTGCACTCTCTCAGAAAGAACATCACACTTTAATTTCAAATCCTTGAGGCAGCTACTTTGGCCACAGACATTATCGTTTGTCCAGGCTTTGTATTGAGATACAGGATCGATGTTACTGAAACAGGAAGCATATTCATCGATCGATAACACTTTTCTGCAAAGAAAAATCCCTAACTTCCTGTCAGATCTCTAGTTTTAGAGAAGCCAGTCAAGATGAATAAATCGAAGTCGTTAGGCTAGTACTCACTTGAAACCATACTCAGACATCACTAGAGCAGGGTCTCCCTTCCCAGTGGCTACAATGAGTTCATTTTCGTATCTGGACAATACTAATTTATTTACATAAAGTCAGATTAAATTACTGCTTGAGCAAAAAATTTTGGACTTAGGTAAATGAATTATCTTGATGAGGATTTTCATCATCAATGAATTATACAGGAGAAACACTGAATCTGCAAGCAATAAAGCTTGTGTCTTTCACATCAAATTCATACAGATTTCATGATGAGTTTTGCAAGCATAGTTCATCAAGTAATCCCATTGAAACAATCATGGGAATGCAATTGCCGATATGGGCATGCAAATATAGAACTATTGATTACAAGTAGCGTAAAACTTCCAAAGAGCTAAGCACCAAGAAACCAATTCTGTACCTATTCAACAGATTTCTGAAAGGAGAATGACCCTGCAGCACCTGCAGAAGGATAGCATAAAGGAAGCAAGCTGTGGCAAGGGCTCAATCAGTCATGCCATGGTCGACATTAAAATGTGAAAAACAGTCCATTCTGCAAGTCCTCTTAGAAACAATACCTGAGCAGGAGAAATGTTCACTCCATGAAGCTGACTCAGTTCAAGTGCTCGTGTAGACTCCGGAATACCACCTCCTATCAGACAACATGAAACAGTTGGCAACTAGGAATCATATGATTTATAAGCACATTGCAATGTTCACGGGTTTACTCTATTCTTCCAGATAAAACGTCTCAGATAATGCCAATGCCCAGAGAGTCACCCAATTAAAATCTACCGAAGGCAAGGATCGGACCACAAGTTTTCCCAACCCATAAATGTCGACTGGCGACACAAATATGCGATGTCAAACTAATAGAAAGGCATAACAAACGAACAACTTGTCTATCGTCGCCTCCAATTCAGCCAAAGCATAAATAATCAGAAAGAGCCCCTCGATTCATCTAGAAGCGACCAGTAGTGGCTCACCGTTAGTCAAGAACACAAAGGGAACCTTCAAAACGCCTGAGAACAACGATAATGACAATTACATGAAAAACGAAAACCTCGAAACCAAAGAAGAAAGGACAACAACGCACAGGACAATCGGGAAAACGTGAATTTTTACCGTGATCATCGTACAATCGTCGCAAAGCCTGGGAAGAGCCTCCGATCCGAGCACGTCCCCGGAGAATGACTCCATCAACGTCGAACGCAATTCCGAAAGAAGACCTGCAAAGTACACCACGAGAGCTCTCGTGATTCTGGGACGATTACAGGGCGAAGAGAGAGCACCGTTTAAGCACCTGTTCGGCCGCGACTGATGCTGAGAGGAGACTGGAGGTTTGTAGGACGCGAATGGAGCTCCGCCTCGGAACGGAGAAACCCAAAACACCGAGCGGAGTCTCATCTCTTCTCACTGGCTCACCCGGAGTCTGGTGAGCAGAGCGACTCCTGCTCGTGGTCGGGAACGCAACAACGGACATCCACGTAAAATTGAGAGGCCTGGTAATGGAACGGTCGGTGTCGGTCGTTCTTGAGAATGACGGTCGCTTTTGAGCCGCAAATTCCACCATAGTCACCTACGTAGTCTCTTGCCTTGACCAAGGCATATCCGAGAAACAGGAATAATGGAAAAATCACAAGATCAAGAAAATTCCTAAATTGATATATCTACAATATATTTATCTCATTAATTTTTGCATCATAAAAAAATCATAAATTAGTTCATCAGTCACAAATTTATCATATGTTAGCTTCTGGCCAATATTTCGATAAATTACAACGTGGAAACATAGGTGAGAAAAAACTCGACTTATATCTATCCAAATTAAAATTTCTGTAGAATGGCTCTTAGAAAGGAGTCACCTTTGAAATTCAAGCTTCTCTGATAATTCTCAAACCTATGAGGGAGAGGATCTTGAAAAGGGTCATGAAACTTAAGTCATCCCGGGACAAGCATTCAGGTCATTAGCAACTATTTCTTCATAAGTTCTGCCATGGAAAATACCAAGTTCGAAGGATCCTCGCTCTTTGAGCAAAGAGTTAATGAAGCTTTGCAGATTCTCCTTCACCTTATCTCCGTCGAGAACCAATTTTGATGGCCACGGACAGCAATTCCTCTCTCAATTTTTTCCTAGGTCTCAATCTCAGTTCATTTTTTTCGGTCCAACTTCCGGACATCCAAGAGTCGTTTTTATTGATTATTTATATTGAATTCACGTCAAACAAATCGTTTATCACATGTATCATGTCAGCAATTTCATAGGAAAAATGGACGGAATGTTGCGAAGGGTAAATCTACTACATGTATATACGAATTTGGGATTATTTGTAACATGAATATTAGTTAAAAGTAAATATATTACTAGTGTATCAATTTAGAATTTTTCAAAAAGGTCACTAATTGTTCGATTTAAATTCTTGTCTAGATTGAATTCATCATAATTGTTGATAATGTAAATCTCACAAATAAGTTTAACATGAGCAATGACTATGATTAGTTTGAATCCAAGAACTCCAAACAAGAGTTGCTAGTTTGATCCTCCCTTCCCTCTCTGTTCTTATTTTCTTTTTTCTTATTCCCCTTTTCTTAACATATTGGTAATATAATAGCTCCGACAAAATTTCTTGCATTACCTTTGTTATTGCAAAACTCCGGACAAAATTAATAACGGCGAATCACAAGAGAATCAAATTACTTTAATAATATTACAGGATTCAAGTATACAAATTAAGTGAGCTTATAGAATATTGATGCATAGAAATAAGCGAAAATCCCTTTTTGCAGTCTAAACTCAAAGGCAAAATACTCATTCATGCTAACTAGATATTCTAGATAATTTTTTTTACGTCATTAATGTTTTGACCGTTCAAATAATGTAATTAGCTTCAGCTAAATGGGAGAGTGAGAGGTGAATAAAGATTGACGAAAAGCGCCCAAATTTGAATTTTCTATCCTCTTTGCATTCATAAAAAAACTTTTAAATTTTGACCCATATTTTCAGTATTTTTATATTTAATGGTAAATTTGTCATAAGCGTATTAATTTGAGATTTTTAGTAATATTAATCCGATTTTCTCGCTTTTATATATTCATAAATAAATAAAAAAAAACTTTTTAAAATTTTTCCCCAAATTTTGCAATATTCTTCCCCAATTTCGCCAATTTCCCGAACAAAAGCCACAACGCTCGGGGCAACTTGGCTTCTGCCGATAAGATAAGCCCCACCAAAATCATCTCTTTCTCTCTATCACTTCAGCTCTTCTGATCTTCTTCTTCTTCCAAAGGCGCCTGCAATGGAGGCCGCTCTCCTCTCCTCCTCCTCCTCCAAACCGCCCCCCAACGTCGCCCTCCTGACCCGACCCGCGAACCCATTTCTCCCCCCGGCCCTCAGCACCCGACCCGCCCGCCGCCGCCGCCCCCACCTCCCTTCCATCCGGGCCGCCATCTCCCGCTCCCGGAAGGAGGAGACCGTGGACGCCGTGAAGCAGCAGCTCGAGAACTGCCACCTCGTCGCCGGGATCAAGTACAAGGGCTTCACCGTCAAGCAGTTCCAGGAGCTGCGGCGGGCCCTCCCGGAGACCACCAAGCTCCTCGTCGCCAAGAACACCCTCGTCCTCAAGGCCGTCGAGGGGACCCCCTGGGAGGCCCTCAAGCCGTGCATGACGGGCATGAACGCGTGGCTCTTCGTGCACAGCGAGGAGATCCCGGCGGCGATCAAGCCCTACAGGGACTTCATGAAGGAGAAGAAGCTGGAGAGCAACGACTTCAGCGGCGCGGTCTTCGAGGGGCAGTTCTACGGGCCCGACGACTTCAAGGTGCTCGAGAGTATGCCCACGAGGGCCGAGGTGTATGCGAAACTGCTGGGTGCGTTGCAGAGCCCGGGGATTGGATTGGTGGGGACTCTGCAGGCGCCGGCCAGGGAGGTTGTCATGGTCTTGCAGGCTTTTGTGAAGAAATTGGAGGAAGAAAGTGGCGGGCAGTGAGATATTTGAGCGTTGATCTTCATGTCGATGTAAGTGTAAATTTAGATTTGATTGTTTACTTGCATTGGTGTAATCAAGGCCAAAAAAATGAAAAAAAAAACAGTCAAGAAAGTGGATGAAAGAAGATTTGCGTTGTTTGAAGAAAAGCTAAGGTTACTCAGTGTGTTGTTCAAGTGCTGCTGAATTCGGTAGATGGGCGTTGAATTTTTGTAGAATGGGGTAGGGATCAATTATGCAACGCTAGCCACTCTCAAGTATTCATGTTTGATTTGCTCTGTTTTGTGCTGCTATCCATTCTTTTTAAGTATATGTATTGCGAGTTCATTACATAATTTGGGCTGAGAATGAAGTACATTCTATTGGATTATCAGTTAGATGCACATTCTTAGTAAATTCGATGCTCACCTTGATTAGTAGTTAATGGCAAATGGTTCTAGCTCAAACAAAGATCTTGAATCCTTTGAATGAGCTCTAGCTTTACTGGTGATTGCACTTGCTTATCTTTGATCTTGTGGTGTGCGAGGATGATGTGTAGCACGGAATTTTATTCCTATAGAAAATTTTGGAGGGATGGCGTTGCAGGTTCTGGTGTGGAGAAGTATGTCTTAGGAGTGAAAGCGTTTGTGATAAGTTGGTGCAGTTATTTTGCGCATTGCATGCTCGCGGTTAAATTGTCAAATGGCTGAGGATTTTTGCCGCCGTTGTACCGGAATTTGGGCAGTTGTAAGCTGAATTCAACTGGGAGCAGAGGCTCTTTGTGATTTTGACAATATAGCATGGTTACTTTCTGGTGGAAAAGTTGAATGAGGTGCAGATTATGAGTTTTAGGCTTTGGGTCATGGATGGAGTTGCAGCATCTTTTGTGTCCTTGGAAGGGAAAGGATTTACTACTATATGTCCGGTAGTCTTGATGCACATCTGAGTGAAACTTTCAGTGATCGGACAGGGGTAGAGTTCAATTTCTTTTATATGCTCTTGCATAGTTGTTTTTCTTCCGGTCTCCAGCAGAAATAATTAGTGTAGCTTAAGGGACAAATCAGATGGGGAAGCACGTAAAATAGGAAGGCTTCTTCAATGTACTACAGTTGCAACTCAGGAGTCTGATTCATAAGGAGGGATCAAGAAGCTATTGATGGAATGGCTAGCAAGGGGAATATCTGGATCAACCGTAGCTAATGTAGCTGCGACATTTAACTCATGAGTGACAAGGCTTGTTTATCGCTTACCTCAAATCTTTAAGACCGAAGACACGTTAATCTGATGTTCCCTTAAAGCAGGAAGAATGGGCATCATTTTCTTCTTATTCTGGATGTTTCTCGCAAGGCACTAGTATAGCAATACACTCTGCCAAAGCAAGAAATGTTTATAAGGGCCGGCTTGTTTAGAATTAAGATAAAAGGCATACATTTCTTTTTTACCGTCAAAATTTAAAATATTATTTATGCGTTAAAAGAAAATGAAAAATTATCTGCTAAATTTATGATAAAATTTCAGATATTTCAAGTTAAAAAAAAAAAAAACTTTAAAATGTGTCTCGCAAAATTTAAATTAAAAAAGTTAGAAAGTAAAGTTCTATCGACCTGACTCTTGGGAAGAGAAGTCCGGCAAAATTGATCATTATCTGAATAGTAAGGAATAATCATTCTAGCTTGAGTTTTGTACTTGAGTTAAGGCAACAAAACAAGAACAATAATGTCCATGACTTATGAGATATAGTAAAATTATTCTCTTTAATGTAAGTTTCAGACCACCTCTTTCACAGACGAACACAACAGTCCCTCTTAAGGTTGGCAATACCGATTGAGTAAATGCAGCTTGCCTGTTTACCCCCTTGTTATTTATATACTCTCAAAGCACCCGACCAGTCCATGCTAAAACCTGAAATGCAGACGATGAAGGTATCGATAATTAGAGACATTCCATTAATTCTGTCCTGACAAACCGGATCACCAGATCATTCAAGCTGTATCCTAGGATCGTTAACAGAAAAATTGGTAGCCTTTTTTGACATGCTGCAAAGATCTACAGCAAAGGACTACTTTATGTTAAGAGTCGTGAGAATTCCAGATCCAGGATCTGGCATTTACAGTAGATATATACAGGTTTTACATGTGCTTGGCGAAGATCGACTCAACCACACCCTGTGCTATTGGGTGGTAACAGTCGCGAGCCTCTGTGAAAACCCTTTTCGCGAAAATCTTTTCTTCTTGCCTTCCATTGCCCTGTACAAGAGCAGTGTAGAGCGGACGGAGGTACTTCATTCTTCCCACTTCTTTTAAAGTTCTCTCCACCTCGCCGTGATACTGACTGCACCCAGAGGAAATTGCCAATTGGAGAAATGCCACCTTCACTTCATAATCCTTTGATTCTGATAGCCTGTATCGAGCATCCAAGGCTAAAATCTGCACAATCGTACCATAACAAACATTCATCACTCCTAATAGTTTAAGCAAACTGAATATGAGATCATTTCACCTCAAGGGCTAAACCTTTTAGGTATTCACTGCGTATTCCACTTTTATTGCCTTATTTTCAAATAGTATAATAAGATTACACTCTCAACCAGCAGGAAAACAGAAATTTAGGAAACTAAGCTGAGAAATTCCATCAATTGAGGAAAGTGATAAAAATTTCTGTTCTGGTAGGTACAATAATAAGGGAGGGGTAGGAAGAAATCTAACCCAAGACTCCTTACTTTCTTGGTATGGGTAATGCCCCACTAAGCCAAGCCTCTTTTATATTCTCGTAAAAAGAACAAATAAGCTATCCAAACATCTTTTTCAGCTCGTTGTTGAATTTAGGACATGAAAGGTTATGAGAATCAAGTAATGTAAGAGTTTGAATTTATGCACGAGACATCTCAGCAGTCGGCATCATTACTCACTTAACTTCTCAACCACAAAAGCTGGTGCTCCATCCAAGAATTTCATCCTCATATCAGAGAAGAATAAAAATTAATGTAAAAATGAGGAGAAAAAATTCTTGAGGAACCCTCCACAAAAAGCCATCCTTGAGCCCCAAACAAGCTTATGTAACATACAGATTTCATAGCATAGTGAAAAAGCAGTTCAGACTTCAGTGGGAGACAAAAGTCAAGCGCAAGTATCATAAGCTGTGTTTCCTATCTGGATACACTATCATGTCTCAACAAATAACTAATAACTGTTAAAAGAAACTATATGCTCAACTCCTCCATCATCAGTCAACCGACCTCTACAGCATGGTAACGTAATCTGTCTTTCAATGAAGAAAGAAGAGAACAAGTACTCAAGGGTACCGTACCTGAGAAGCTTCAACAGATTTTGGAAGGTTCTCCAGGTAAAGCTCCCATTCCTGTCCTTGCCAGTCAGCAACTTCATCCTCCCCTGGCACCCTCCCAGCTTTAAACTCATTAGCCAATGTCACAATCTTTGTGTATATATTTGATATAGGTTCAAGGGCATCTGGAGGAATGCCAGTGCCCTCAGTCCATAAAACCAAGTCAATCTTTGTCTCTATTCCGGGAATATTGGTTTTCAGGAATTCTAGGAACATCTCTGTATCAATTGATTTAAACTTGAAGGTGGCAATGTACTTCTTCAGGAATTCATCGAACGCAGGTCTTCCAACCTAAGAATTGTTGGACAGAGTGTCATGGCCAAAACAAATTATGCAGATGAACCTCATACATTAATGCTATAAACACGATACCTCACGTTCAATTCGCCATAGAAACTGGAAACCTTTCTCGTAAGGAACTTGAGAATACACATCATCTGGGTCTACTCCTTCCTGCTTTGTTTTGAGCTTAGTGAATTCCATATTGTCGCTAAATCTCTCCATTTCCTCATTTAAACCTCTCCAACCAATACCAATATTCAATGCAGCCCTCTCTTCCCCTTGGACCACCTCCACGATTCTCCGCTCAGCATAAGTTGTAAATCCCTGAAAAATTAGGAAAAAACCAAATAAACCAGTAAGGAAAGGTTTAAAATCCCATCCATCTCCACGAAGTGCCGAGAATGGGACCCCAAAACCTCATGACAAGGACATTAACTCTATAAGATAAATGCACAAGGGGCCATGTTTTGTTCTTCCATATTGGTTCTTGATTAAATACACTTCTTGTTATAGAGTATAATATCAAAATCCGTCTTTTGATCCAAATATGTATCACATGTTTCATGTATTGTAATCACAAGATCGCAGGATAAAAATGAAAACTTTAAGGCCATACGTCTGAAAATTTCCTATCCTATTAGAGTGTAAGACATGCACAACTACAAAAAGAAATCCTTACTGTCTGAAACAATGAAAAATCAATTTGCAAAACAACAGAACACAGCATCTCATCGCAAAAAATTCAATAAGCCGAGGAACATTCAAGTGATCATAACCCAAAAGGCTACCGCAAACTCAATACAAGAATCCCACAAAACATCCTATGATACTTGAAAATTAAACTTGTTAATCAATCATAAACAATCTAAAGCAAGTACATTTAAGGGCTGAAAAAACAATTTGGGTGCGATTTAAGTACCTCATTTAACCAAAAGTGCTCATTAGTCTTGTTGGTGATCAAGTTCCCCGTCCAGCTATGAGCAAGCTCATGGGCAACGACCTGTGCACCGCTGGCGTCCCCCTTGATCACCGTCGGAGTCAAGAACACCATCCTCGGGTTCTCCATTCCTCCATAAGGAAAGCTCGGAGGCAGCACCAACAAATCAAACCTCTCCCACTCATAATCCCCAAACAACCTCTCTCCTTGCCTTATCATGTCCTCCGTCCCAGCGAACTCCGTCGCCGCCGCCTCTAACACCGCGGGCGCCGCCTCCGAGTAAACTCTAGTCCGAGGACCCACATCCCTAAAGCCCAATTCCCCGACCGCAAACGCAAACAGATAGGGCGGAATCGGCTGCTCCATCACGAACTCCTCCACCACCCTACCCTCCGCGCACCACAGAGCGTCTCCGCAGGGCAGCGCCGCCCCCTCCCCGGCCACCGGGGGGCGGCGATCCACGTGGCGGGCGGACATCACGGCGGAGAGCTGGCGCGGGACGTTCATCCGGGCGGAGTAGCGGATCCGCGCGGCGGGGGTGTCCTGGCAGGGGAAGACCGCGCGGGCGTGGATCGACTGGCACTGCGTGTAGACGAAAGGGAAGGCCTTGTTGAACGTCTGAGGCGGGTTCAGCCATTGCAGGGCGGAGGACGCAGGGGTGGTGGAGTACACCACGAGGACGGAGGAGTGGTTGGAGAGGGAGACGACCAAGTTCTGGCCTTTGATGGGGTCGGGATCGGAGAGGGAGAAGGGAAGCGGGTTTCGGGTCTGGGGGTCGAGGACGGAGAGGAGGGTGAGGGAGCGGGTGTCGAGGAAGAGGGGGCCGGAGTGGGGGGAGGAGAGGGAGAGGAGGGCGGAGGAGTGGATGGTGGAGGAAGGGAAGTCGAAGTAGAAGGAGAGGTGAATGTGGGTGGTGAAGGGGTGGGCGGAGTCGGTGAAGGAGTGGGGGTCAACGGGCGCCATTGAAGAGGAGCAGATGGTTGCAGAGAATTTTAGGGTTCGGGGAGGGGGAGATAGACGGTGAGCTTATAGGGAGAGAATAGTGGGGTTAGTGGAAGGACAAAGCAAGGATTAAAAGCTGCAAAATGGATTTCATTGGTCAAAAGAAAAGCAAGGAGAGAGAGAGAGAGAGAGAATATATTCGTTTCTTCTTTGCTTTGGCCGATGTAAGGATAATTAATGGAGGGTGGTTAGAGGAATCGGAATGTTTAAAGTGAGGAGTCATTTATATTCTTTCGTATATATTTTCTTAAGTTTGCTGCCTTTGTTACGACTCTGCAAAAATGAACTCTGAGCAATTTTACTGGTGGCACGTGTGTAGTGGCTAGTATGTGTAGTGGCTAGCATGTGTTGCCCTCGGTGATTTATCTCCGACTGCCGGTCGTGCAGGGTTGCTTGGGTCACCAAAAAAAAAAAAAAAACTCCGAGAAATTTTAGCTCTAGGTGTATTTAGTGAGAGCATATTACCGTTTTGGTTCGAGATTTATTTTTGCAAAATAGTTTTGAAGTTGGAAAAGAAGGGTAAAAAAAAGGGATTTTTTGTTTTCTGTTCATCATCTTATGCGAAGTTGAAAACAGAGCCCCAAGCGAGCCAACCCCTCTCTCTGTTTATTGTCTTCCTCCGTCGTCTCCTTTGTTCATCATCGTGTTCTCTATTCATCACGTCCATTATCTCCATCATAGAAGGCCCTCTGTTCATCGCCGCTAGTTGCCTAAGACACCAGAGGCACACGACCCTTGGCTTTGCCTAGCCTTAATCGCACGACCTTAGGCTACATTTGATCTGGACACAAAAGGCCTATCACCTTTGGCCATTCTTGAGATGGCGACCATTAGGCTTGGGGACCATGAGTGCCTTTGGTGAGTCTCACCAACCCTTGACTAGCCAAATCTTGCTTGAGCCACAAGCCTTCAAATCTCACCTTATACATTTGTGACTGTCAATGAGACCCAGTGACCCTTGGCAAATCGTTAGCGACCGTCGGTGTCATTTTGTCGACCTCGCACGATCGTTGGCAGAGTTGGACAATGACAAACCAAATCTGCAACATTGATGAAGATAAATAGTCCCACAAGTAATAATGGACTATGAAAAAACTAGTAAGGGCAATTTGAAAAGAGATTTTTTTTTTATTAACCCCTTATACTTGCACTCCGAAAATGCTAAAAGCCTAGTACATAAAAGGAAAATGCTGGAAAATATTTTATTGGAAAATATTTTTCGCAAAATAGATGAAGTCAAGCATATTATAATTTTCACCTTTTACTCTTTTTTTAAGTTGCAAACGCACAACAAAAATGCGACAATAGGGGAGAGAGAGAGAGCCCAAATTGTGAGTCCCGACAATGCATTTAGTTTAATCTGCATTCACTCAAATGAAGTATAATATTAACTTTTCCCTCTTAATTACATCTAGAATATGGGACTTCTTTTTTCGGCTAGCGTTCTCACATATGCATTTAAACAAATCTATTTTTATGTGTAAGCCTCTTATGCTAAGTTCGCTCTCTCTTAATCCAAATATTCTACACAAAATTTACCTCAACTCAATTTGAACTGAAATTTGATGGGACATAACATTCGCCTTTTGCCCCCACTCAATCACCTTAATCTTGTAAGAGAACACCATTGGCCATCCGATTTGAAAGTGACATTTGAGATTCCTTCTTTTAAATATTCAGCGTACTTTCGACGTTTGCTTGTGCATGTCTCTGATTTTTTTATTTCATATTTTTAAACGATAATTTAGAGTAAATGCAATTAGAGGCATTCCATTAATTTTTCATCCAACGAACCGGATCACCAGCTTATTCAAACTGAATCTTAGGATTCTTAACATAAAATCGGTAGCCCTTTCCCCCGGCTGTAAAGATCTTCAGCAAAAGACTACTTCATGTTAAGAGTCATAAGAATTCCAGATCCAGGATCTGGCATTTACATTTGATATATCTCAGTTTTACGTGTGCTTGGAGAAGATCGACTCGACCACACCCTGAGCTATCGGGTGGTAACAGTCGCGAGCCTCTGCGAAGACCCTTTTGGCAAAAAGCTTCTCTTCTTGCCTTCCACTTCCCTGTACAAGAGCAGCGTAGAGTGGACGCAGGTACTTCAGTCTTCCCACTTCTTTTAAAGTACTCTCCACCTCGCCTTGATACTGGCTGCACCCAGAGGAAATTGCCAATTGGAGAAATGCCACCTTCACTTCGTAATCTTTTGATTCTGATAGCCTGTATCGGGCATCCAAGGCTAAAATCTGCACAACCATACCACAAGAGACATTCATCACTTGATAGTTTAAGAAAACTGAATATGAGATCCTATCACCTCAAGAACTAAACCTTTTTACTCCCTGCTATTGGTTCCAGTTTTCGTAAGTACAGTGAGAAGAATGCACTGGACCAATCGCTACCTACGACAGTATGGCCTTATTTTCAGAAAAATAATGATAATAATAACAAGATTATACTCTCAACCGGCAGGAGAACAGAAACTTAGGAAACTAAGCCTGAGAAATTTTATCACTTGAGGAAGTTATGGGAATTTTCTGTTTTGATAGGTACAACAAGGGAGGGGTAGGAAGGAATTGACTCCAAAACTCCTCGGTTTCTTGGTAAGGGTGATGCACCACAATGCTAAGCCCTTGTCTACATACCCGTCCCAGAAAGAACAAAAAATCTATCCAGAAACATCTCTCGGCTCATATTAGGACACGAAAGGTGATGAGATCCAAGAAATGTAAGGAGTTTGAATTTATGCAGGAGACATCTCAGCAGTCAGCATCATTCCTCACCTGACTTCTCAACCCCGTGGTTGTGCTACATCCAAGAACTTCATCCTCATATCAGAGAAGAATAAAAATAAATCTAAAAAAAAGGAGAAAGCCTTGAGGAACCCTCTACAAAAAGCCATCCTTGAGCCCCAAACAAGCTTGTATAAGTCTTTTGCAATGTCTACTAGCTGGCTTGGAGCAAGACATTCAGAATTCAAAACATAGTGAAAAAACAATGCAGACTTCAGGCTGGAACAAAAGTCAAGCGCAAGTATCATAAGCTGTGATAGCTAACTGGCTACAAAATCATGTCTCTACAACAAGTAAGAACTGTCAAAGAACTACACACTCAATGCCTCCATCATCAGTCAACCAACCTCTACAATGTAGTAATGTAATTCAGATCTGTTCAGAGTAGAAAGAAGAGAACAAGTAATTAAGGCAGCACTACCTGAGAAGCTTCGACAGATTTTGGAAGGTTCTTCAGGTAAAGCTCCCATTCCTGCCCTTGCCAGTCAGCAACTTCGTCATCCCCTGGCATCCTTCCGTCTTTAAACTCATTAGCCAATGTCACAATCCTCGTGTATATATTTGAGATAGGTTCAAAGGCATCTGGAGGAATGCCAGCGCCCTCGGTCCATAACACCAAGTCAATCTTTTTCTCTATTCCGGGAATATTGGTTTTCAGGAATTCAAGGAACATCTCTGTATCGATTGATTTGAATTTGAAGGTGGTAATATACTTCTTCAGGAATTCATCGAACGCTGGCCTTCCAACCTAAGAAATTTGAACAGAAAGTCATGCCCAGAACAAATTATGCAGATGAACCTCGGATATTCCTGCAATAAACATGATACCTCGTGTTCAATTCGCCATAGAAACTGGAAACCTTTCTCGTAAGGAACGCGAGAACCTACATCATCTGGGTGCACTCCTTCCTGCTTTGTTCTGAGCTTAGTGAACTCCATGTTGTCGCTAAATCTCTCCACTTCCTCCTTTAAGCCTCTCCAACCAATTCCAATATTCAACGCAGCCATCTCTTCCCCTTGGACCGCCTCCACAATTCTCCTCTCCGCATAAGTCGTAAATCCCTGTAAAAAAATTGAAAACAACAAATACACCATGAGGCAAAGATCCAAAACCCAATACATCTCGGCAAACTGCACATGATGATATGTCGATACCCTGGACAAGGAAATTAACCATATGAGTTCAATGCACAAGGGGCTGTGTTTTATGCTTCCAAAATGAATTTTAGTTAAGGGTTTGTTCGTTTTGTGGAAAATATTTTCTAGGAAAACATTTTCTCATTTTCCTGCATTGGTTTTGCTTAGGAGAAGAGTCAACATAAAATGTGTTCCCGATCAACGGAAAACTATATATAAATTCAGGAAAATGATTTAAGTATGGGCTTTTGAACCCACAACTTTACATTTGAACACGATACACTCAAACCTAGTTCTTGAGTCTCCAATGTCTAGGCTGGTTCTATCAAGGTCAGGCTTGAGTCCATCCAAGTTTGAACCAGGTCTCCGATGCCCAAGCACAAGTCCATTGAGACCAGACCTAATCAATTGATGGAGAGTAAATATGTCACACAAATATATATTTGAGGTTTTTTCCCTTCAAATTTTATGAATTATTGGAATTGAGTTGAATTTGTCAAATTAAAACAATGAATGTATTAACAAATGATGGATTTATGTTTTTAGTGTAAATTTATTTGAGGTTTTTTTTTTATTATTCATTTATTTATGAATTTGAATAAATTAATTTGATTAAAATAATCATTATCACATATATATAAATTTAATATGCATCGTGTCTCAACATGTCAAATCTTTTTTTAATAAAAAATGTGTCGGCGTGTTGTGTCGTGTCACATATTGCATGCCGATGTCGATGTCGATGTTACTTAGAGGTGCAATAAAAATGTGCTATTGAGCATTTCTTTCTTACTCGATTTCAAATCCTTCATGTCCAGATTCACTTGGGAGTTCAGCCTGGAGTCCAAGCGCATTATTGGCATCGAGTTTGCCTTCTCACGAGCAGATTTGAGACACTGCTGGACAAGAGAAGCGAAATTTGCGTTCCTCATGGTGTTTTTATTTTATCGGTCCTACTCTATTCATTTTCTAACTCTCACTCTCCGACTTTTACTCTACCTCCTTGTAAAAGAAGTGAAGATTCGAAACCCTCACTCTCTTTTCCATATTGGAAATGTGACCTTAATGTTTAAATATTCAGTGGTTTGATATCCCAATATCAACAACCCATGTGGTGTGTATTTTTTCACTCATATCCACTAACATATTGACACGTATCCATCGATCGACATCAACAGTTGATATGAAATCTAAATTTAAAAAAAAAAAAAAAAAATCTTCTCTCTCTTCACCTCTAAGCTCTCTCTTCCTCCTTCATCCATAGCTGCTTGACTTCCGCTCCTCCCTGCTGTTGCCACCGGCGCCATGATTAGGCCAGCCATTGCTGCATCCAAGCCAAGCATGGCTGGCTTCCTTTGTCTTCTTCCTCTCATCGTTCCGTAGATCACGAAATGTGGCCATCCATGGCCGAAATCGTCGTATCGCTCGTACATGGCTGTCGCCAACGTCATGATGTTGTTTAGTTCGACCACCATTGCGTCTAAGTCGAGCCACAACCATTTTCTCTGCCTCATCGATCTCCATATCTCAATAGCTGCCCATCCATGACGTCGCTAGTCCATGCTCCAACATTCTTCCCTGCCATCTATTCCTCTAAATTTTCTTTTGTTGTCCAAGCTTGCAGTCCATGGCTGTTGGGATCCCGAGCTTGTCGTCAAGGCTCACGGCCATGGACAAGCTTTGGTCGCTAGATCTTTAGATGAGCCACTTCGCAAGCCATAAATAAGCTTAGGCTTGCGGCCATGGACGAGACTAGTTCTAAGGGCACGACTCCAGTTCAGATTAGGACGGGCAACGACTACAAGCCGTCTGGACTTCGTTGCTCACAATCGTGAGCAGATATACAGTCATAGTAACCAGATTTGGACTTTGTTACTCGTAGTTGTTGCCGTCGGTGGAAGGACAAACTCCAGTTGCGGCTCGTTGCAATGTACTTGCTGTTGGTGGATTGACGTGCAAAACTTGCAGGCATGTAGCTAACTGCAAGCGACATAAAAAGGGGTAGAGATGTGGCCGGACGGGGGTGTAGCTTGGGCTGACCGAAAGCAATGCTAGAAGGGGTGGATGTGGTGGTCAGACTAGGTGGTGCACTGTGATGGAGGGGGAAGAAGAGAAAAATCAGCAGACACATGTCAATTAATTATTCATCGGAGAATATTCCAAATAGGAGTTTGAAGTGCCCTTATATTCTTAAATAAGGATATGAAGAGGACATTGTTTTAAATAAAGGCCCGAAGTGCCACGTCAGTCTCAAAGAAAGGCTTGACTCGCCGTCTCATAAAGGCATTTTTGTGCCTTCCTTTTTTGAATATTCTACCTGTTTTTTTTTTCTTTTACTGTATTAGATAAAAAAATAAATTTTACAAAATGGAAATGGAAGGGAAAGTGAGGGCTTTGCAGGCCCTCACCGCCTTCACCCCATGGTGGGGGATGGTTGGCAAAGGGTCGACGAGGACCCTCGTCGACCACAAGTGAGGGCCCATAGGCCCTCGACCAGATGTAGGCAAGGGTTGGCGACCCTCACTTGATCTAGGGGAGGGTCGCAACCCTGCCCAAATTGTTGATTGCTCGCAAGTCTCGACGATTCTGACCAACCATTGGCCGGCCATCCCCTTCCATCACTGGCAAGGGCTGGTGATGGTAGGGCAACAGTGGCACTAAGCCCTCACCTGATTTCCTTCCTTTTTGTTTTTTATAATTAATTAATTTATAATATAACTTAAATAATATTTAAAATTAAAATTATATTGGATAAAAATGTCCTTAATTGGCCGGAATATTTAGTTGGCCGGTGTGGTTAAATCTTTATTTGAAATTATTATAATCACTTCACGCCTTTACTTAAAAAAATGAAACCACTTCATATGTCTTTATTTGGAATATTCCCTTAAAAAGGCTAGCTCCATCAGATTTATGTGGCGCTTTACCACTAGTGAGTATTTTATCGCAATCATTAGAGTTTCCACGATTCAGGCTTCTTGAAAGTAATTGCAGAAGAATGAAACCCATGTAGGACAAAGCAGAGAGAAAGAAAAAAGGTTAAAATTTTAATTTTTCTTATTTATTTTCATATCAGTTATATGTGTTCGTTCGCGATTGGTGAACAGCATATAAATACTTACCACGTTAGCCTATAATGCGGTATTATGCAACTGCTGAATATTTTCTCCAAATAAAGGAACACAGAATGTAATGGCAAAGTACTAAAGAAATCCAGTGACATATGAATATAACCATGACCGAAAAGGCTACCTCAAACTCGACACACGACCATGACAAAACATGTAAGTTACTTCGAAAAAACTTGTCGATCACCCAGAAACAATCTAAAACAAGTAAATTGTCGCATTGAGTGCCGAGAAAACAATTTGGTTGAAGTTTAAGTACCTCATTTAACCAACAATGCTCGTTAGTCTTGTTGGTGATCAAGTTCCCCGTCCAGCTATGAGCAAGCTCATGGGCAACGACCTGCGCACCGCTGGCGTCCCCCTTGATCAACGTCGGAGTCAAGAACACCATCCTCGGGTTCTCCATTCCTCCATAAGGAAAGCTCGGAGGCAGCACCAACAAATCAAACCTCTCCCACTCATAATCCCCAAACAACCTCTCCCCTTGCCTTACCATGTCCTCCGTCCTGGCGAACTCCGCCGCCGCCGCCTCCAACACCGCGGGCACTGCCTCCGAGTAAACTCTAGTCCTAGGCCCGACATCCCTATATCCCAATTCCCCGACCGCAAACGCAAACAGATAAGGCGGGATCGGCTGCTCCATCACGAACTCCTCCACCACTCTCCCCTCCGCGCACCACAGCGCGTCCCCGCAGGGCAGCGCCGCCCCCTCCCCGGCCACCGGGGGGCGGCGATCCACGTGGCGGGCGGACATCACTGCGGAGAGCTGGCGCGGGACGTTCATCCGGGCGGAATAGCGGATCCGCGCCGCGGGGGTGTCCTGGCAGGGGAAGACCGAGCGGGCGTGGATCGACTGGCACTGCGTGTAGACGAAAGGGAAGGCCTTGTTGAACGTCTGAGGCGGGTTCAGCCACTGCAGAGCCGAGGACGCAGGGGTGGTGGAGTACACCACGAGGACGGAAGAGTGGTTGGACAGGGAGGCGACCAAGTTCCGGCCTTTGATGGGGTCGGGCTCGGAGAGCGAGAAGGGAAGCGGGTTTCGGGTCTGGGGGTCGAGGACGGAGAGGAGGGTGAGGGAGCGGGTGTCGAGGAAGAGGGGGCCGGAGTGGGGGGAGGAGAGGGAGAGGAGGGCGGAGGAGTGGATGGTGGAGGAAGGGAAGTCGAAGTAGAAGGAGAGGTGAATGTGGGTGGTGAGGGGGTGGCCGGAATCGGTGAAGGAGTGGGGGTCAATGGGCGCCATGGAAGAGGTGGAGATGGTTGCAGAGAATTTAGGGTTCGGGAAGGGGAGAGAAGAGAAAGTGGGCTGGTTGTTGGAAGGACAAAGCGAGGATTACAAAACTGTAAATGGATTTAATTGACAAAAGAAAAGAGGAGAGAAAGAAGTTATGCATTTCTTCTTTGCTTTGGCTGTTGTGAGGATAATTAACGGGTGTGATTAGAGGAATCGGAATGTCGAATGGGTCGACGCCACTGGGTGCCGCCGCAAAGTCGAGGAATCATGATATTTTTTAGTGTATTTTCTTAAGTTTATTGCGTTTGTTACAACTCTGCGAAAATGAACTCGAAGAAAATTTTAGCTCAAGGTGCATTCACTCAAAAGCAAAGTGCCGTTTTGGCTTGAGATGTATTTTTGTAAAATGGTTTTGAAATTAAGAAAAAAAAAGGGCAAAAAAGGGATATTTGTTTTTGTTTCATCGTCTTCTTCAAAGTTAAAAGCAGAGCCCCAAGCGACCTGACCCTCTGTTTATTGTCTTCTCTATCATCTCCTTTGTTCATCATCGTATTCTCTGTTCATCATGTCTATTAGGAGTGATCGGTTCCTAATCCAATCCGATTCAAAGATGGAACTAAGAATCAGATTGGGAGGATCGGTTCCGAAAAATTAGAACTAGGGACCTAACTGGAAATCGGACCAAATAGTCTAATGGAACCGATTACTTATTTTTTTCACACTACTTTTTTTTTTCACGTTACTTGGAACTATACGAAGATAATATTTAGCTCACATTTTAATAATTTTTTTCTTGAAGAAATAATGAAATAAAAAAGTATATTTAGTCGATCTAGTAAAGTTCCTCATTGGAATTGAGAATCGGACCGACCCTCCCGAGAACCGGATTAAACCAGCTGGTCTGGTACAATTTGGGCAGCTTCTGACCAACCCTCTTGAGAACCGGATCAAACCAGCTGGTTTGGTACAATTTGGGTAGCTCCTGATTCAGGTGGTTTGTTTTGCACACTTTAGTGTCCATCATCTCCATCATGGAAGGCGCTCTGTTCATCGCGGCAAGGAGGGGCAAGGCATTTGAGGTTGAGTGACTCAGCTAGGGCCGCTAGTGGATGCCACCGCAAATATAAGAATAATCGTTAATTTACTTTAATTTAATTAACTGTACCCTCGTTCATAAACTACATTTTTTTCTTGGGGTCTGTGTTCACAAACGACTTGAGTAGCTAATTATTAGATCGTTTAAAGATTAGATAATTGTTGGTCAAAAACCTTCTTTTTAGTGTTTATTATATGATAGTTTGTATAGAGAATAAGGCGAAATGCACGTCATTGCTAAGCGTTCATTAAAGGTCTAAATTTATCTCTCGAAAATTTTTAGAAACAGACGTGAGCTAGATTTCCGCGAATCGCGGGATAAGGTGGGCTTTGACAAGATATGTGAATAGCGCTTACATGAATCGAGTGCACTTGGTATTACTTTCTAATTTTCTCAACTCCATAAGAAAATTGCTATGGATGCATTAACGAATTGGTCTTTCACTAACCGTGAAAATGGAGATAAGCAATAATCGCAATCTCCTCAAAACTGCATCATTGTAGATGGCTGTTTCAAAATTCGAACGACTACAAGTAAGGAAAGCATAGTACTGAGGCATTGCCAAATTGCTACGACGAAAACTACTTTATTTCGTGATGTTTCCGAAGAACGTTGCAATGTTCAAAGTAGACTAAATCTCCGCAAAAAGATATGCGGTCATACAACGCAAAATACAAGAATGTCAACATCACAAGATCAACTTATCATATGCTAAATATGTGGACAACTGGCCATTACAAGTCTTAATGCATCCGATCTCCAGTCTGGCGCGACAAAACAACTTAAAACACACCCCATATTTACGGACCCTCTAAACTTGACGCCATCAGGCAGGGTCGCTTAAAGAAGATTTTGCCACCAGCTGAACTGCTAAAGTACTCCATGGTTTGAGAACATCAGAATTCGTACCTTCTCTTTCTAAGAAACCTTCTTTCACGATCCTTCCATCATTGAGTCGGCGTTGAATATTCAACATCTAATAATCTAGTAGTCCGATGATCGTCCAATTTAAGCAAGTGCTCAGGTATATCTAGTCGAAAGTGATACCGCAACTTGCCCAATGTATATTCAACAACCTTTTTGATCAGTTCTTCCTCAGACCTGTCAAACAACACGAGATTAAAAAAGGGCTTCTAATGGATGCACAACTACAACGACGACTCTATTTTGGTTGTCGCGCGAAGATCACGTGAAAGACAGTAAACAAGGCATATGTTGAATTGAGTTTGTACCTGAATATATCACGATCCCATCCTTTAAACTTAGCAACCTCTTTTAACACTTCGTAGCCTTCCCAAGTGGCATGGACGCCACTAGGACGTTCCCTACGTGACCAGAAGAAGGCATATTGCTCGTGCGAAGATCTTGCGAAAGAAAGTAAACAAGGCATGAGTTGAAGTAAGTTTGTACCTGGCATCTTCATGGTCCCGTCCTCTAATGTTGGCATCCCCTGTGAGCACTCGGTCGCCTTCCCAAGGGGCAACCATGCCCCGGAAAGAATTCTCCCATGATTGGATGGCACGCCCGAATCTCCCTCTAAGGTGTCGCACGTCGGAGCGTTTTACTCCGTAGAAAATGGGGAAGACCACCCAGCCTCGCCTTTCCTTTGAGCACTCGAACATTTTTGCAAGCTCGCGACGGCACCACTTGCTGGTTCCGTATTCTTCAGATAGGACCGTAATGTAGATTGTAGACCCTGCAATTGCGTTGAGCAGCTCAGAGCGAAAGTCCTCGCCGATGCAAATGCTGGTGTCGTCTTTGAAAACAGAAACTCCCAAGTCCAAGAGTTTGGTGTAGAGTTCTTTGACAAAGCCTTTGCGAGTATCGGTGCCTCTAAAGCTCAAGAATACGTTGTACTTGACAACCCGAGGACTTCTCATTATACCTAGCCCCAAGCATCTCTGAACAGTTTGGACCACCTCCTTCACTAGTTCTTCTTGGCGCCTATCAAACACCACAATCGGTGAAAAGGATGGCGAATCAGGGTATAGGATAGGATGGAAAGACATGAAAGGAAGAGAAAGGAAGACAAATACGCGAAACAACCACCGGGAAAAACAATGGATGGACACCATCGCTTATTTGAATAACAAGAGTAAATTAACGCTATATTTGGTAGAGGTGATTAATAAGAAAAAAGAAGAAGAACAAATTAACACTGTACTTCGTAGAAGTGATTAGAAAGGAAGAGAGGAGAATCAAAAGATTAGATGGAAAAAGAGAGAGAGAGAGAGAGGCGAAGGGATTACGTTATAATATCGTTTGAATGCTAGTTGGAGAAAGGAATGGAAAATAACATATTATGGTAATAATGTAGACCCCTAAATCCCTTCATATTTTGACAAATGCATATAAAACTGGCCGCACCCAATCTCTCTCGATCCTTCCCTTTCTTCTATTATTTATTTATGTCTCCACCCTTCTATCCAAACAAGACATGTTGTTAAACAGATAAATTAAATGAAAAAGAGGCTAAAGAAATTAGGAACTCTAGTCCCAAATTCACAAAGCATACGATTACTAAAATTTAAGTTCATTCTATAAACAATGCATCAAACATTATAAGGAAAGAAAGTAGATAGAAAGATTAGGGTGGCAACGAGGTCGGTACCAGTCAGTGACGATCCATCCTCGTACGTAGCCCACTTCAAGTGCTTCCCGTAGTCCCTCGATGGCAGAATGGCAGGCCTCAACAGGATTCCATGTCAGGTGTCGCACGACCCTGGGATCCACCCCGTCGAAAATGGGCAAGACTATCTGTAGTCCGCTTCTCCTTCGCTCCATCATCTGGGCGAACTCACGGAGGCACCGTTCGTTGGACAAGTAGTTGTTCGAGATGATGGGGATGCAGATCTTGGACTGCTGGGCGGCCAGGTCAGGAAGTCGCGACGATGAGCCAGCCGCCTGGCTTTTATAGAGCCCTTTTACGGAGACTCCGGCGGCCACAAGGTTGGCATGGAGGCGGTCGGGCAAGGCCTCGTGATCGAGGGAGGACAGGCGAGCGGCAAGGATTGCAGGGAAGAAATTGAGGGAGAACTCGGCTTCGAAGCCTCGCGCAAAGCTTAAAAACACGTCGGAACGTGTGGAGTGTCGTCCAACAGGACCGGCGTGAGAAACACATAAAGGCAGAGCATCGTCCATTGATTTCTTCTGTACACTGACAAATTCCACGGCTTCTCAGCTGACTATATATTGGCCAAAAAGAAGAAACAAAGCCTCACGCAGAAATAAAGATGGACCTTTTATTATGTTTATATACCGGGTTATCTCAATATACCTTAGCATGGACAGGTTATAAAATTCTTCAGTAATGACATCCCGGAAATAAAATCTGAGAATCGACATGGCAATTTGGGGCTTTAAGACCTTAGATTCAGTCCCTATTGGATCGGTTTCAAGGATGCTCGATGGGTTCTCGAAAATAATTGCAGCGAACTCACCTCAACAAGCAGAAGAAGAAGGCGTTGGTTGAAACCCTAAGTTTCCTCCTCCCTAGATCTACAGAGACCTTGCAGCTTGAATCTGACTGTAGTGTACTTGTACACTATGTAAACTCCTCTGATGTGCTGAATTCTCTTGCAGCTTGAATCTGACTGTAGTGTATTTGTACACTGTGTAAACTCCTCTGATGTGCTGAACTGGGAAGTACAATCCTTGGTGGACCGGCCAAGGAGCTGAAGAGTAAATTTTTGGGCCTCACCATAGCCCATTGCAGCCGGGATTCGAACATAATCGCGGATTGGCTAGCCAAATCACAAAGGCTAAATATTTTACCTAAGAATTGGGTCACCCACCCTCCCTCTACTCTCTTTGATATGTTATGTTCTGATGCTTTTGATGTATTTTCATCGTATTTCATTAAGTAATGAACATCATGCGTATTTTCGACAAATAAAAAAAAAAAAAAAACTATGTTCACTTGTGAGCAGTACTACGAGTGAGGTCACAACCTCAATATCAGCTGATGAAGCCGAACACAACATAAGTCAAGATTTAGCATAATCTTCCATCAAGTGCCCCGCAGCCGATGGAGAAGCATTTGGAATTTGAAAACCGCTCCTAAAAATCAGAATTTTTATGTGGTCCCTATAATAACCCACCAAGGAAAATCTCTATCCAAGAAAAATGGTACCTGTCCTGTTCTGCGCACTAAGCAATGAAGAAATCTTAAAGACAATCGAACACCTTTTCCTCTTATGCCCATAGAGAAATAGAGTTTGATCGTACCCACAACTTAAAATACTCATGTTTGAGTAATTAAATATTAAATTACGCTTTCATCTAACAACTTATTTTTAGAATAGTTGACAGTAATTTCATAAGATTTTACAAAATATTTCATCATAAATTGTCAGTAATCTCACAAAATCTTACAGTATATTCCATCACAAAGATTATCAAGAGTTGTTAGCAGATGTGATAGAAAGCTGGAATATTTTAAATGATCTGAAAGTCGTAGCCTAGTCGTAGCCTTGGTCCTTTGGTAGATATGAAAGGCGCGAAACCATTTCGGATTTAGAAATCAGCGGCCAGATCTGGAGGATTTCAAGATGACGAGGAACAGAGGATGCAGATTTTTTTTTTTTTTTTCGGACAGAGGATGCAGATTGAGGAAGTAAGGAAGTGAAGCAGCAAGAGAGTGTCTTTTTGAGAGGCGACCTCTACTCCGGGGACGAGACAAGAGAAGGGAGAGAGTTTGTGTGGGGTCTCGGAGGGGACGAAGTTCAATGAGAACGCAACACGTAGCGAGCGCAGGGAGTTTAGGATGGGGGCGGCGCACGTGATCGCAGCAGCGGGGGCGCTCCCAATCCGGTCGCTTGGATTTGACGGGGGAGGCGCCCAAGAAATTTCAGAAATCGAATGGGCATATTTCCGGCGCCCCGTTGATGATCTCGTTTCATTCGAAATCGATGGACACGAATGTGGTAGAGATTGGAGCTTCTCGAATTTAAAGTCCAATTTGTTCCTTCGACTAAGAAAATATGTCAATAGCCGATGGAAATTCTTCAAAAGTTAGAACCCGAAATTTGTTGCAAGTCATGCGCATGTTGAAAGTTAGAATCCGAAATTTGTTGCAAGTCATGCGTTGAAATTGGCACGTTGTGGCAGAAAGCAAGGGGCTAAGAAATTCAGAATGAAGACATGAATTTAGGACGAGATTCCCGAGCTAAGCAGCCGAGCTTGGTGTCAAACTTGAATTCATTGTTCAAACCTGTTCAAGCTAAAAGATACATATAATTGATCCAATTACGCGCACCAAGGCGATAGTGGCGGACCCGAGACCCACTCATTTTGTCCATCGAGCCTAGACAGGGGTTTACCCGTCGGTCAACAAGGTCGAAAGAGACCCGTTTTCTCTCTCTTTTTTCTCCTTTAAATTGAAATTTTGAGAGAGTTTAACGTGAATGCGAGGAAAAGCAGGATGACAGGAGCACGCCAACGACGCAAGAGGGATGTCGAAGTCATTGGATTTTAAAGATTGTGGGTGTGTGTTCTGTCTCTCTCTCCAATCACCCAGCAGTGCAAAATCTTGTTTTATTCGGTGTTCTTGCAAGCTCGAGAATCACTAGCACACATTAGGGCCTACACAACGTGGTAAGCCTTCGAAACCCAACCAGCTCCTACCTGATTTGTTGTCCACCGATGCTCGGGTATCTTAACATAAATATCAAAATATCAATGGAGCTTACACGCTGGGAAGGGAAGAAGGAGCAGTAGCTTGCGGGTGCCGAGATCACCGAGGAAGGCTTGTTGATGGATTCTTTCTGTCTGTGCGGCTTCCTCCATGTAAGTAGGAAACGCATGCCCTGCTCCTAACCCTAAATTTTCTGCTTCAGCGGAAGAAAGAAAAGGAGAATCCAATGTCGGAACCATTTAATCTTTTGTCCAAATGTGTGCTCTGTTAGTGTGCTTTCCATGTATTCGGATATAGCACCGTAGAAGGCAGGCCAATTTTATTGCGGACTCAACCGTTAAAGCCCATAGACACAATTCTCCACTTTTAAATTGGGTTGTTTCGCCTCCTCAAACTCTTTTGGAATTTTTGTGCACCGATGCTCATTTAATGGACCATTTTAATTTTTCTAGCTGAATGAAATACAGCTTTATTTTGACCAAAAAGAAAAAGTTGGGAGTTGATTCACCCGACCCTATTAATGATTAATTGATGCTACAAGTGAGGTCACAATCTCAATCTCAAACCGACCCACCTCAGCAGCAATTGATCACGGTTGATTCACGACCTTGAATGTGAGTTGACGTCTTGATCTTATTCACGATCCATACAAGTATATTCCCTGCACATAAACCAATGAGGCGAAGAGTCGGTTCATTCCGACCCCGTCCACTTGTAATTGGTACTACAAGTGAGGTCACAAACCTCAATCTCAGATTGAGCCACCTTGGCCGCAATTGATCAAGGCTAAGATCTGCGACCCCAAATGCGAACTGAGGTTGTGATCGTATCGCTCAGCCCGGTCCATGCATAAAACAACTCAGCATCGCATCATTACCACCACCAATTCACCCTCTCACCAGCAAAGCAAGGAGAGAGGGCTTACGCGTGGACGAGAGACGCGAAGCGAAGCACCAGTCCGCACACTGTCCAGTATTCACAGAGCAAGCTCGAGCAAGCAAAATGGAGAGATATCGACATCACGAATTTTCAAACATATGCATAGGGTTTTCATGAAAAAAAATTTCCATGGAAGGTTAAGGCTGAAGCGATCGTTGGATTTGCTTAATTTATACTGTGTATTGAATGCTGCTTATACTATTCATTTATCAAGTCAAAGTACTTAGCAACTGCATGTTGCATAGTTCTTACCTTTATCAGTATTACAAAGCAAACCTACTCCTAACATTCCTCTTCTAAATTTCAGAGAGGAAATTCTTGGAAGCTGAAATTCTGCGATTGAGTCCTCCATTTATCAAGATAAATAGACGAATTTTTTTATCAAGTTCCCAAGAAAATTGTTAAATTAAAAACGAGATGGATAACTTCAGAGTCTCCAGTCTTCTTTAACTGTGAAGCTGATATGAGCTATATTCACAATCTACATAAACTGCATCAATGCAGATAGCTGCTTCCAAAATTCGAACAGCTACAGAAAAGGAAAGCCTAATATCGAGGCATTGCCAGATTCATATGAAGAAAATACTTTAGTTTTCTGAAGAATGCGCAATGAGTTATGCAGAGTCAATTTGTGCAAGAAGGCTGCGGTCAACAGGAAAAAGAATACAACAGGAGATCAACTTAGTGCACTAAATTGATTAGCAAGAACTTACATACTACTAGGTGTTTTCCGGTCTTCATACATTCTAATCAATACAAACACTCTCTCTAAGAGACCAACTCTCCAACTTGTGGCTCAACAAAACTACTGATACCCCCCTAAACTTGACCTCATCAGGCAATGTCACCTGAAGATTTTTTGACCAGCTGAACCACTAAAGGACTGATTGAATGAGAACATCTGAATTTGAATCTTCTCCTAGGAATCCTGTTTTCACCATCCTTCCACCATTAATTTACTGCTAAGACAAGCATTCATGTATTGGCGTTGAATCATTCACCATCTCATAATCTAATCTGCATGCCCATGATCATCAATTCTGACCAAGTGCTCAGGTACGTCAAGTTGAAAGTGATGCTGCAACTGTCTCAAAACACCTTGAACAACTACTTCTATCAGTTCGCCGTCAGACCTGCCAATAAACACAAGAAAGAAGGATATTCAAGGATGTATACCGACGATTCTGTTTCGGTTGTTGTGTAGAGATCTTGTGAAAGAAAGTAAACAAGGCATGAGTTGAGGCGAGTTTGTACCCGGTATAATGATAATGCGATTCTTTGAGATTGCAGACATTTTTGAGCGCTCGCAGGTGTTCCATAAAGGCCTCCCCGCCACGAAGACCCTTCTCACATGAATGGTAGGCATCCCTGAAATTCCCCAAATTCAGTTCCTTTAGGCGTCGCACGATGGAGGGATCCACTTTGTAGAAAATGGCAGGACTATGTGTCCCATGCTTTCCTTGCACTCCATTATTTTTGCAAGCTCGTGAAGACACCACTTGCTGAAACAGTAACTTCGAGAGATGACCATAATATAGATTGTAGACCCTGTGATCGCGCTGAGAAGCTGTGAGCTGAACTCCTCACCAATAGGAAGGTCGGTGTCGTCTTTGAAAACAGAAACTCCGGCATCCAAGAGGTTGGTGTAAAGTTGATAGGAAAAGCCCTGACGAGTATCGGCACCTCTAAAGTTCAAGAATACATTGTATTGGGCAATTTGAGGACTTTTCGGTAAATCTGGTTGTAAGCATCCCAGGATAGTTTGGACCACTATCTTAACTAGCTCTTCTTCACGCCTATCAAACCACAATCCGTGAAAAGGATGGCAAATTTCGTACAAGATCAGGATCGAATGAGATGAAATGAAGACAAATAAGTGAAACAACCATTGAAGAAAAGAGTGGATGGACACTTTCATTTATTTGAATAAGAAGTACGAATTAACACTGTATTAGTTTATCTCGTATGATCCACTTGCAAGGTGTGATTATTTTTCATTTTGATTACCTTGGCAGAAACCTTTCTCAATTTTTTTTTTTTTGCTTAAAACCTTTCTCAATTGGTTAAGCAATGAATGGGTCTCAGAAAAATTCAGGATTATAGCCACCATTTGACAATTATATTTTGTCGGCTATCCTATTGGTATTTTAGTAATATAATCTTTTTTTTAAAAAAAAACATAAGAATAAGTTTTCCCAAATTCGATTAAATATGAAAATAATTTATTAATATGGGTCGGGTCGGGTATGGGTCGGGTCGGAACATTTAGATTAGGAATAAATGGATTAATGGGTCAATTTGGGTAGGACCATTAATGACCCGACCCAAACTTAACCCAACCTATCCGTTTAACAGCTCTAGTTCTTGGATGCGAATTTCTTATTATACGTGGAATCGTCCATTTTGAAGGCACATAAAGCACTGCTGACACTCAGAATTTTTGTCAACCTTTAGTTATCTATTCATTTTACAAAAAGATAAAATAAATAAATAAAAATATAAAAATATAAAAAAAAAATTGAATGAAAATGATATAAAAAAATGAAATGAAGTCGAGCGGGACGGCGTTTCCGGCCCACTTAGCAAAATTCTTAGCCCCCTAAGCCCCTCCCTTAATTGGTCCAGCCCATCTTTTGCTTTTTCTCATAGCCCATCCCTTTTATGTTTTCATGGTCCAATAGAACTAAGCATAAAGGAAGCCCAGGCCCCATTCTCTCTCCTTCTCTCACACGGCTGCTCACAGCTGTGAGCTTGCCTGTGAGGGAACTGCGACTGACGAGGGAGAATCTGAGAGAGCCTCGCTGGTTTGGAGGCGCTGGACGAGGAAGTCGTCAGCCACGGCAGAGCTCGACTGAAGAGAGAAACCGGAGAAACGAAAGAAGGAAAGAGAGAAAGAACGAAGGAAAAAGGATGGAGAGCGTCGGCCATGGCAAAGCTTGGCTAAAGAGAGAAACCAGGATTTGTGTCCATCCACCTTCGAACCAAGATATGAAGAGAGTGAAGCCGTCTGAAGCGGATTCGTGAGTTTTCGTTTCAGTCGAAGGGGAGTCCTCGGGATTTCATTGATCTCGATCAGTTGAAGTTCAAAAGTCCAGTCTCGCTGAGGTAAGAACATGTCCTCTATTTCGGTCCTACACATGACCTGTTTGATGTTTTGTCTAGATGTCTTCAATGTTGATTGTTTCCCGTTACTGGTCAATCCGTGAGCATTTTAGTATGAGTCTTGGGTTGTTAAATGATGCAGGCCAATCCGTGAGCATTTTAGAATGAGTCTCGGGTTGTTAAATGATGCAGGCGTTATTATAATCCAATCTCAGTTTTCGCTAATCAGTGTTAGCTTTTGATTATCCCTCTGCTTCAACTTATGATAATCTGAACAACAGAAGTTAGTCTCTGTTATAGATCATTTTTTGTGCATCTGAACACGTCATGGAATTGATTGTATGGTCATGACCTCCTACCTTATTCTCAATCACTTTTAAAGCACAATCTAAACCTGTGTGACATGGATTGGATGTTGCGCTTGATAATTTTTGCAAGTATATATTCAAAAGTTGGTTTCTCTCACTGTCGCAAACTTTCTTATTCATTCGCATTGGCTTCTGTGATGTGTTTATTATGTATGTTGACAATTGGATTTGATATGTTGATGACTTTGATCTGGTGATGGTCAGAGGTGATTAATATTGAGGTAAAAATGTATATATGCTGTTCTCTGCTTAAGATTTATGTAGGTGATCCTGTATATCAAATTCATATGTGCTGATCTTGGGTAGATTGGAAATGCTCATATGCTGTTTCTTTTATCTTGACACGTTCAGCTACAGTGGCTTTCAAGGAACATTATTTATAGTTGAGAGAATTCTGTTTTGAATGTTCGATAGATTCTTGATAAGTAACTTTGTATGTTTTGTTACTTGAATAGAGATGGATAAAGATTTGGCCAAGAATTAAAGGAATAAAAGGGAAGTTTGAGTATACTGGAAATGAGAATGAAGGAGTTTTGTCAAAATGAGTTGAATCTTGTCAAAACATGCTGGAATCTTGGTGAATTTTGTTGAAAAACATGTTGGAATTGAACCGGATGCATGCTGACTGTGATTGTACTCCTCACTCCAATGAAGGTCTTGTTCTACTCTGTCCTTAGTTTGATAACACGAGTTCATGTATATTGGTGTGATGACATTACATCAATTTCTTGTCAATTCTTTACAAAAACAATTGGAAATTTTGATCTTGGCTAATCTGTTATAATTCTGAATGTTACTGGATGGTACTAATTGGATATGATTTTGGGAGTCAGACTTGGTTTTGCTCTTGCATGATTAGCTTATTCCATAGTAGGCTCTAACCTTTTCTCACTTAGAGTTTGCTAGATTTTCGTCCATTCTTGATGTACGCTCACCACCTCTTTGCTGCTATGCCCTTTAGACATAGAAATGAAATAAATCACGTTTTTCGTTCAATCGAATGTCCAAATGTCACACGAGGTATGGGTAGGGAGAGCCTGAGTCAATAAAAGGTTGTTGGCTTGAAGTTGGCAATACCTCTAAGCCTAATTTCCTCCTCTTGTTGGGGGGTTAGGTCGCGACAAGCACTAGAGCTTAACAATCTGCTACAATCCAATTGATCCTGCCATAACCCCTAAGATTATCCACTGATTCATTAAGCATCACATAAGAATCAACATTAATGTAGGGCTGTCAATTTTATATCAAATCATCCTATTTTGGTTGTTATCAAAATTGTTTTCATATCGTAGTTTGCTTGGGTGTGATGTGCTGAAATTAATTGCTTTGACTTTCTTCTTACTTATTATTGCATGAGGGAGAAGAATTTTTTTTAGACATTGGTGTTATTAGCTGATGCATTTATACACTAATACTTGTTCTGCTAATTAATTTTCACTAGTCTTCCACCCTTACCTCCCAGCGCACCTGCACTTTGGGGTAGTCTTTGTCGATGGGGCCGAGATGGAAGGGAAAGGGTGCAGAGGTCAGAGCACAAGCTGATCCAATGTCCGAGATTGTATCGCGGGTCAGGTCATCTTTAATTGAGTCGAATGCTCATGGTTTGCTCTCAGGTTGCTCTGTTCTTCTTGCTGTAGAGGCAGTTCAAAGTGATCTTCTAAATCGGGCATGTTTTGGCCGACCAGTAGTCACAGCTGAGAAGGACAGGCAATGGTTTCAATTGAGTATGGAGGAAGCCTTTTATCTTTGCTATACCCTGAAATGCCTCAGGATTTGCGGTGGAGATAACTGTCAAAAAACCGATGAAGAGTTATGGGAATACATGACGGACAAGAAATCTACGTTCCCCGAATTTTTCAAAGCTTATGCTCATCTTCGGGCTAAAAATTGGGTGGTGAGGTCGGGATCGCAGTATGGCGTGGAATATGTTGCGTACCGGCACCATCCGTCTCTTGTCCATTCTGAATATGCCGTGGTCATTTCGACAGAGGGGGACAGTGGCGAGAATGGGCGATTGAGGGTATGGTCGGATGTTCATTGCACAGTCCGTCTTTGCGGGAGCGTAGCGAAAGCGCTCTTGGTGCTTAACATCAGCAAGTGCGGTCATGGCGATGCATCTCCTTCGTTCGTGACTCTCTACTCCGTGGAAGAGCGAGTCGTGGCAAGATGGAGTCCGAAAGATTGCCGCGAGGATCATTCGAACGCGGTTAATGGCAATTGACCCAGCAGAGAATTTCGTTTTTTCTTCTTCTTTTCTTGTCCTTTTTGTTTCTTGTTTTTTGGGATATGATATGAAGTCAATGGCAAAAACCACCCCAATCATTTTGTGATTATAAAGGAAGACAAATATTAACTTAGGAAATATAATCTAGTCCGATTTGATATTCAAAGCCTAAGTGAAGATCTAGTGCGAATTATCTTCTTCGAAACCAGATGGACTCCTTGATGTTCGCCGATTACGTTCAAAGTAATCTAATTGTCTTCGGAGATTTATCTACTGTATTCTGGATGATGTTGAGCTTCCTCTGTCTTTTATATGTCCTCCCCTTTCTTTAATGAATGTTTCGGTATGCATCCTAAACTTCCATCGGATACTCATCGCGTGTTTCCGATCCTTTAGCCGTGTGTATCCCTCGGTCATGGATTCCTCGACTTAGGACTTGAACTTCCTTTCACGTCTCGAGTCTATTAATGTTTTGCTACGTGTTATAATTTCCATTTACACTCCGTCCACTAGAACCTCACAATCGTTCAGACATCCATGTATGGTTTTGCGGGCGACCTTTATGATCAACATGCTTATTTACAATGAAAAGTGGAAGGTGTTTAAAACTTGTTGATGGTAATGTTGTTTTTTCTTCGATAGTTACAGAATAAACATGGATGAAAAAGTATTTGAAACAAAGTAATGAAGGATGACAAATTGTTGTTTCAATTACGTTAAAAAATGAACTGAAATTATTGTCAAATTAGATAATTTGATATAAATTAAATTTAGAAAACATCCTAGATATTTATGGTATATGATAACTCACCTCGGTCGGAAAGAGGAAAAGATTAGATTTTCCAAGATCCACGATCAAAATTGAACGAAAAAATTGAAAATATGTTCGAATGGAATTACTTTATCAAAATTGAAAAATGAAAAATTTCCCTTTAATTTTTTTTTAGGGGTCGGAAAAGATAACTAAATTGTAGTTTCTTCATTAAAAAAAAAAAAAACGGACCTCAGAAACAATGACGTCCCATAAAGTATTAGGGGATCAGTAAGTCAGTCTCTACGAGTGAGATGGTAGTCGCATCTATGATATTGGCAACCCCGTCCGCAGCTTGATTTGCATCTCTCAAACGGTGGTCTAGACCCAAATTTTTGAAATGGGCCATTAATTCGCAGGCCGGCAAAGCTGGTTTCTTGGCCTGTCACCGCCACCGCCACCGCCCTTATCACTTCGCTTCAAGCTATCTGACTTCAAAATTTAAGTTGAGAGAAGCGCACGCACCGCCTCAAGGAGCGCGCAGGGGTTTCAATCTTGTCCCAACCGTGGAAGCACAGACGCTCTTCGCAGCTCTTCCGGTTTGATCTCTGCAGTGACGATGTCTTCTCCTCCTTCTTGTTCCCGCAACATCTGCCATCGCTTGTGCAGAAAACGCGGGAGAGCTCACATGGAGGATGGAACCAGGAAACGTCCATGGTCCGATCTGCCGCCGGAGATTCTCTCCATGATAGGGTATTGGCTCCACACTCGCATGGACGCCCGGTTCCGCAGTGTCTGCTCTTCGTTCCACTCCTCGAATCGCACGCCTCGCTGCCATGCCCCGCGGTTCCCCTTCCGAATCCCTCGCAAGCCGTGGTCGGCCCTCTTCCTCAAAAAGAGCACGGTCTACACCCTCGAGACACCGGGTGGAGCCGCCCTTTCCGGTCGCACGGGGTGGCTGCTGAACCTCGAGGAGACGGAGCCCCGGCACATGCAGATGCTAAACCTATCCTCACGGCGGCAGATCACATCTTTGCCCCGCAAGTTCCCAGAGATGCTCGATTATCTCCAGTACCGAATCGTCGAAATCTGTAGAGAATACACGCTCGGTTATGGAAGGGGAGGCCTCGATCAAAAAAGGTGGCTTGATCTGTATGAAGTTGGGCTGAAAGCAGTGATGCATCCAGATTGTTGTATATGGTCTGATCTAGATTAGTGCTTGGTTTATTTCATTAATGAAGAAGGGCTTAGCTTATTGGAAGTACGGGTATGAGAACGGGAGCCTTGTAGATGATCCACAGCGCGGCCTTTAGACATTGCAGTCTATGAAGGCAAAGTCTGCACGGTCGACCATTTGGGGTCGGTTTCGCAGGTCGACTCATCCTTCAGACTTCGAAGTATCTCGTCGTCAGTCCCAACGGCGGCTTGAGGAAGTACTTGGTGGTGTCGAGTGGTGATCTTTATGTGGTGTACAGACACGAGGGAAGCTTCAAGAGGCGGGAATTCAGAGCCTACAGATTGGATCGACAATGTGGGAGATGGGAGGAGGTGAGTAGCTTGGGCGATTCGGCTTTCTTCATTTGCAAGGACTGGTCGTTCGCAGTCACGGTGCGGGAGCTCGACGGGTGCAAGGCGGATTGCATCTTACTACGCGGACAGGAGCCGTCCCCGATTGAAACCTTTGATGTGTACTGCTTGCGGAAGGTACCCTCAAGTCGGAGGGCGACTTCCTAGTGGTCGATTCTTACCTGGTTAACAATTCCTAGTGCGATATTGGAATGGTCCTTCTTATTCTTGGGAAGTACCGGGATGAGACTATATAGGACAGCTTGGCATAATTTAGACTTCTATTTTTAAGGGGAGGAAGGGGGGGGGGGGGGAGAGAAAGAGAGAGAGAGAGAAGAAAGGATGTTATAAGATTATACTCTCAAATGAATTTGAGAAAATACAATTTTATGTCGAGAAATTTTGTGCAAACTGTTGCGAAAAGCAAGTTATCGAACAATAAGATAAATAGAATAAGGAAATAAATCGGACACCAAATTTACGTGATTCAATTGTAGTGACTTATGTTCACAAGGCGACCAGTAATAAATTTTATTATAAATCAAGTGATACAATAGATATTACGCACTCGAGTCACTTAAACATTCTCATTATTTTCCAAACTCCAATTACACCCAATATTTCGTGTAATGTTTAGCTTCAATAATTTCTCATGAAATAATCTATTAATCTCAAAAATTATATATGTAAATTTTTTACCACAAGATCTAATCGATTTGAACACTAATTTTTATTGAATGTAATTCATAAATAAGCTTTGTTGCACAGACCGCTGTCAAGCACCCAACCTATCAACATCACTTACAAGTTGTGCACCCACGGCACTTCTAGCTTTTCACGTCAACTACGGCACGAAGATTTGCTGCACTTTGATAGCAACGGCACTTTCGACTTCCAGTAATATACGAAACCGGAATCAAAGGTCCACTTCAAAGTGCGCCTGGACTTCTCAATTTGAGGCCAAAGACTCCAAATCTTATCCAGAAATTTGCTGAAGAATCCAATTAAAATCCACTTTCCATTCTTGACTTTTTACCAAAGTCCACAACTTCCTATTTTTATAATTAATTTATCGATTTCCGATATTTAGATTAATTTATTTGGCATATGTGATTAGAAGGGGAAAAAAATTCATGTGATTACAAGAAAAAAAGAAGTGAGCATTAAAGCGTTAAATCAAAATGACTATAATTGGACGCATGTGGAAGAACTGAAAATACACAAAATTGACTGCAGCCAATCCCTCTCGGTCTTTTCTATTCCTCTTTCTCTGTCTCTTTCCGAACACCTTTCTCCTTTTCTCTTAATCTCTTCTGTCAAGAGAAATAATTTCATGACAATTTTTGATATAATATAAGAATAAAAATATATTCTAAATTATAACAAATTAAATCACAAATAATTATAAATTATTGTGAAATTTATATTTTCAAAATTTTATAATTCATAATAGATTATTATTTTCATAGTACGTAAAGAACTATTACGCTAGCAAAACCCATCTATCAATCATGATTTGAAAGGAAAGAAAAAAAATTGGGGAAAATAGTTAATTGAAAAGAGGCTAAAAAAAAATTAGGGAGCTCTAGAAAAAAAAAATCCCCAAACAGTCCCCAATTTTCGATTACTAAAATTAATTTAATTTTTTTATTATTATCTTGCAAACCAAACAATGCGTCTCAAACTTTACTGAGGAAAGAGATTTGGGTGGAGATGAGGTTGGTACCCGTCAGTGATCTTCCATCCACGCAACATACTTACGTCGAAAAGTGCTCTCGGCACTCCCTCGATGTCAGAATGGCAGGCCTTTTCAAAACTCCCTTTCGGGTATCGCAGGTGCGAGGGCTCCACTCAGTTGAAAATGGGCAACACCATCTGCCGTGCGCTTCTCTTGCCCTCCATCATCTGGACGAGCTCCTGGAGGCACAGATCGCTCGACACATAATCCTCCGAGAGGATCGGGATGCAGATATTGGACCGCCAAATGGCTGTGACAGAATATTGGTAAGAAGTGTTTTCTTGTATATCTCTGTATGCTAGTACATTGTACATTTATAATGTATGAATGAGAAAGTAAACTAAGAAATGAAATATACATCAATATACATCTATCGAAGATTTCCTATTTACTGTACTAACCAAATATCTACTAGAATCAATTACAATTAGAATCAATTCTAAGATATTCCAACACTCCCCCTCAAGCTGTTGGCATATATATGTCGAGGACGCCTAGCTTGCTCAATAGAAACTTGTGTTGTCTTTGGCATAGTGGCTTAGTGAAAATATCGGGTTGATCCACAGTTCCAATGCCTTTTGTTATGAGAACTCCTTCTTTGATTTTGTCTCGAGTAAAGTGACAGTCAACTTTTATGTGTTTCGTTTTTTCATGAAAAACTGAATTTGTTGCTAACTTAAGTGCAGCATCATTATCACAGAACAATTTACTTGGTCCACTAACTTGTATTCCCAAATCTGATAGAAGTTCTCGTATCCAGACTATTTCACAAGTTGTTTTCGCCATGGCTCGATATTCTGACTCAGCTAATGACAATGACACAGTAGATTGCTTCTTTGTCTTCCATGAAATCAATTATTTTCCCAATTTAATACAAAAACCAGTGATAGATTGCCTAGTCATCGGGCAAGTTGCGTAGTCAATGTCACAAAATGCTGTCATCCCCATATCACACTCACGGGATAAAAAAGTACCGAGCCCCGGGCATCCCTTCAAGTATCTTACAACCTTCAAAGCTGCATTCATATGTGACTCTTTTGGCAAATGCATGAATTGACTGAGTATTTGCACGGCATAACATATATCAGGTCTTGTCATGGTAAGATATATATCAACTTTCCAACAAGTCACTGATACCCAGATGGATCCCTAAGCAATGGGTCATTATTTGGTGAAGAAGAATTGAGATCATATTCATGTGTTGTCAACTTGGCATTCTGTTCAATAGGAATTACTGCTGGCTTGCAACCTGATAACCCTACTTCAGAAACGATTTCTAAGACAAACTTTCTCTGACTAAGAGAAATTCCTTTATCAGACCTGGGGATTTCAATGCCAAGAAAATATTTGGGAGGTCCCAAATCCTTGATGTGAAAAGTGGAATGTAAATATTCCTTGAATCTCGCAACATGAGAATCATTATTTCCCATAACCAATATGTCATCAACATATATCAACAAATAAATCGATGATTTTCCCACATTTCGAGTAAATAAAGCATAATCATGCTTAGAATGCTGAAAACCTGCATTGGTTAATGCGGTAGTAAACTTGGCATACCATTGTCTAGATGCCTGTTTTAATCCATACAAGGATTTGCGAAGACGACATACCTAATACTCTCCCTGTTTGCACAATCCTTTAGGGAGGTCCATGTAAATTTCTTCATCTAAATCACCATGAAGAAAAGCATTATTGACATCCATCTGATATAAGGACCAATTGCGTATTGCTGCAATGGATAAAAAGGACCGGACGATAACTTCTTTCGCGACTGGAGAGAATGTCTCGTGATAATCAAAACCTTCTCTTTGTGTGAAACCTTTGGCTACCAACCTAGCCTTGTAGCGTTCTATAGAACCATCTAATTTGAACTTGATCTTATAAACCCATTTACATCCGATCGGTTTTCAATCTGATGATAAGGAACAACATCCCAAGTATGATTCTCCATGAGTGCAGTAAGTTCGGACTCCATTGCATGCTGCCACTTGGGATCTTTTGTTGCCTCATTAAATGAAGATGGCTCATGCTCTTCGGAAATTCGACTAATACAATACATATATTTTGATGATAACCGATTGAAGGAAACATATGAGGAAATGGGATAGTGTGTACCTGAAGAGTTTGCAGCAGAACATATATAATCTTTCGTCCACGTAGGTGGGCAACTCTATCTTCTAGAACGATGAGGTTGCTCAACTATATGTGTAAGAGCCACGGATAAGTTAGCAACCACTTATGTTGTGTCCATTGGGAGAGGAACTGCCTTAGATGAAGCTGGCAATTTCGTCTCTGGATGCGAAAATTCCACCGGTGCTGATGCCATAGAGGGTTGAGGCACCATAAGAAAACTAGGTGCTAATGACAAGTCTTCATCAGATAGAAGAAACTGATTAGCTTCTAATAAAGTGGCTTGTGATGAAGGCAGCACGTCTTTGAAAGGAAATGTTTCTTCATGAAAAATAACATCTCTGCTAGTAAAGAAATGCCCTGTAGAAAACTCCATGACACGATAACCCTTTTGAAGAGAAGGGTATCCCATAAAGACGCATTGTGTTGCACGGGGACTCATTTTGTCTCGAGGACCCATATTTGTTGTATAACATAAACAACCAAAACTCTAAGATGGTTATTATCTGGTTGTTTCTTGTAAAGCATCTCAAATGGAGATTTACCATGAAGAATTCGACTTGGTATGCGATTAATCAAATAAGCAGTTGTGACCACACAATCTCCCCAAAAATCTTTAGGGATTGAGGCTTGATATTTGAGTGCATGAGCTACCTCTAAGAGATGTCTATGTTTTCTCTCAATAACTCCATTTTGCTATGGAGTATAAGTACAAGAATTTTCATGGAGTATTCCATGAGTAGATAGCAAAGTTATGCAATCAGAAGCAAAAAATTCTCGCCCATTATCTGTACGAATTCAATGTACAGATTTATCAAATTGATTCCTAATTAAGGAAAGGAAGTTTGATAAATGAGTAAACATTTGACTCTTTGACTGCATAAGATATAGCCAAGTGGCACGACTATAGTCATCAACGATGGTAAGAAAATAACGAGATCCATCACGATGAGGAGTATGATAAGGTCCCCAGATGTCCATGTGAAGCAAAGAAAAATGACTTTTGGCTCGAGATGTACTAACAGGAAAAGATGCTCGAGCTTGTTTAGCTAAAGGACAAATGGAGCACTTTGGATAAGGAAATTTAGCACTGTGGCCCAATCGTTGATGCAAAAGAAGATTTTTATTATAACTGATTGCATTACAATAAATGCCTTTATTCAATAATTCTAAATCTTCTAGAGAATTGATCCAAAAATAAAATCCTTGTGCCTCATTGCCCAAGCTCATCACTTTGCCAGTCGAAAGGTCCTGAAAGATACAATTTTTGGAATTGAATATGGCTTTACAGGAATTGTCCATACATACTTTTGCGACAGAAAGAAGATTGAACTCAAAATCTAGAATGTATAGGACATTTTTAAGAACAAAGTTCTGACCAAGATGTACGGTACCGATTTTGGTAACATGTGTAATGTTCCCATTTGGAAGACATACCGTAACAGGAGATTGTGGATTTTGATGGACTTGGAAAAATAGGGATTCATTACAAACTATGTAGTCACTAGCGCTTGAATCGATAATCCATGCATCAATAGATAATGAATTCCTTTCATGGAGAAAAGTACCTGAGAATCCTACACCAGTGTCTCCAGTCTTGAGTTGGCTCAAAGCTTGCACAATATTTTCATATTGTTCTTGAGTTATACTTTGTTGTTGAGATGTTCCACCACTCTTCTATGCAGAGACCTGATAGACTGCCATTTCTTTTTTATTGTTGGGTTTCCCATGTAATTTCCAACATGTATCTATAGTGTGGTGTGGTCGTTTGCAATATTCACAATATTTATTTTAAAATTTTGAATTTTGCCCACTAACCTTCCCTGCTGACGTGGCATTTTGTGCACCGTACGAAGCTTTGTATACTGGTGCTAATGTGGCAAAGTGCCGAGTGTCCAATTGCGCGCGAGGATCCCAGACGTCCGATGGCGTGCGAGAATCCTAGCCGTCCGATCTGTAGAACTGATCTAGTGCATTTGATCCGATAGATCTTCCTCGACTGTCAGATCTAATGCCGTGATCCCAGCCATCCATTCCTGAAGACCTAAAATTACCTTCGTCATTTCGCGAAGCCGCAGCCGTGAAGCCTCTTCCTCTTCCTCTCGACTCCCCTGTGCCTTCGAGGTTCCCTTCGGTCCTGGTGAGGGCTTCTGTCGAGACGAATCCAGATGGAAACGCTGGCGAATCTTGTCCCTTCTCCGACCCAAGCATGGTCAGTCGCAGCGGCCCTCTGGTGTTCCTCCTGCACGGCTAACTAGAAGATCCGGCCGAGCGGTGGTTGGGGATCCATCACAAGAATTTGCGATCGGAACACGGTGTATGTATCATTCAAGGTAAGTAGGAATCGAGTGGCTTTCTCCTTCTCCCTAATCGCATGGTATTGTCGGAGAGTGACCTCCAGCCCCTCCAATTTGTCTTCGGCCGCTTCGATTTCGTTCCACAGGCCCGCCAGCCGGTTGAAGCAGGCGGTGACCAAAAGGTTCCCCTATTTTAGCTCGGTTAGGGCTTGTGTCAACGAGAAAAGCCTCGCCCTATATGATTTTCCATACATCTCTTATAGGTTATCCTAGTATTGCTTCGGATCTTCTGTTGGAGCAAGACCAGCGGCGACATCTGGCGCCAAGCAATTTCCGATCTAGGTGCGCACCAACTGATTGTAGCGCCTCCAATGTCTCTGCAGTCATTCATCCGTCGGGTAAGATATGGTTCTTTCGATGAATTCTTCTTTAGTTTTAGTAACGAGTGCTCACCGGAAATCGCGAGCCCAAGAGTGGTAGTTCGCCGGCCCGGTAAGTTGTTGGGTGATTAGGCGCAACTCCAGCCCGTCTGCCAACAACGTGTAGAGGATCTCCGAGCTCCGGCTACCCTCCGTTGAACGGAAAAAGATACGGCGGTCCATGTGAAACCAGGTAGGGTTCCATTCCTTGACCCGGTATGAATCCGGGTCTGTGACCCGCATTCGTCTGACCCGTCTGACCTGACTCACCAGTCGAGTTGGTTCCATATGGGTACTGACCCCATTGTGCGGGGTACCATGGAGCTAGAGGCCAGTGAGGATGCCCGGGAATCTGTACTGGAGCAGGAGTAGGGCCGAAGACATTGGTCACCTGCTCTTCTCCAGTTGATCCATCTCGATCAGAAGATGAAATTGTCTGATCCTGGGTTGATGAATCTTCTGCCGAGGGATCCATAACGTTCTTGTCTCTTGCCATGGTATTGAGAAAGAAATCCTAATTGTTTTGCTGATCTGTTCTGCAGGAAGGGATCCTTAGTTACAAATCAAAAAGAATCAATGGCAATTCAGAAGCGTTGCGGAAGCTAGGACAGGAAACGAGGCTCTGATACCATAACATAATATTGGTAAGAAGTGTTTTCTTGTATATCTCTGTATGCTAGTACATTGTACATTTATAATGTATGAATGAGAAAGTAAACTAGGAAAAGAAATATACATCAATATACATCTATCGAAGATTTCCTATTTACTATACTAACCAAATATCTACTAGAATCAATTACAATTATAATCAATTCTAAGATATTCCAACAGGCTGCGTTAGGAAGTAGCGATGACAATGAGCCGACCGCCTGGCTTTCGTCCGGACGGCATATGGAGACTCCAGCAGCGGCGAGGCAGGCATGAAGGCGACCAGGGAAGGATGCGGGAGCAGCACCGGAGCCTCCTGGAAAGCTCAAAAACACGTCATAACGGGTGGAGACGCATGCAACGGGACCTGGATGAGGAACACATAAAGCCAGAGCGTCGTCCATCAATTTCTTCTTTACTATGATCGATTGCGCCCCCTCCCTCCCCTTTCTCTCTCTTTAAATGGAACGGGACCAAATTTTTTGCCGGGAGCCTTCTCGGCTGCAATACTTTCACGCGTAGTGGGTTTTTTTTGAATAATTTTCCCTTTCAGTTTTTTTTTTTTTTTAAATTGAGACAAGTGTCAAATTGTAAATGGACCTACTAAAAAAACGCCACTTCGGCTACAAGCCACTAAATACTTTCTCTCTCTAACTTTTCACAACAAAACAACTCAAAATACAATCCCGCATTTATAGATCCACTGAACTCGGCTCCATCAAGCATGCCACTTGAAGATCTTGCGACTAGGGGCGTGTTTGGTAACGTTTCTGTTTAAAAATTGTTCCAGGGAACAGAAACAAAAAAAAGTGTTTCTGTTCCGGGGAACAATTTTTGACCAAAAACACGCGTTTGGTAAACTTGTTCCGGGAACAATTCTTTTTTTGTTTCTTTTAATTTTTTAATATTTTTATTTAATTTTTCTTTTTGTCCTTTCTTTTTTCTTTTTTCTTTTTTTCTTCTTTTGGCCGGTCGTCGGACGACAGGGGCCGACAGCCTCGCCCAGCCACGGCGAGGCTCGCCGGCCTCCGGCGAGGCCGAGCCTTGCCCAGATCCGGCGACGCTCGGCCTCGCCGGTGCGGGCGAGGCCGAGCCTCGCCTTGGCTGGGTGAGCTTGGCCTCGCCCAGCGGCCGGCGAGGCTCGGCCTCGCCGAGTCGCCGCCAGGTCGGTGTCGCCTGGCGAGGCCGAGCCTCACCGGCCGCTGGGCGAGCTCGGCCTCGCCGGGCCACCGCCAGGTCGGCGGACGCCGACCTGGCGAGGCCGAGCCTCGCCAGCCGCTGGGCGAGCTCGAGCTCGCCCAGCCGAGGCGAGGCCAAGCCTCGCCCAGCTACGGCGAGGCCGCCGGCCCTCGCCAGCCGATCGCCGGCCATGGCCAAGGTCGGCAACCGGCCAAAGAAAAAAGAAAGAAAAAAGAAGAAGAAAAAGAGAAGAAAAAAGAAAAGTGTTTTTAGATTTTGTTTCAGAAATAAGAAACAACTTTTTTTTGTTTCTTGGTTCTGCTTCAAATGTGTTTCTGGGAACAAAAAAATAGTTTTGGAACAAAAACGCACACAAACGCGTTTCTGTTCCTTTTTTGTTCCCAGGAACAGAAAAACACAAAAGTTGTTTAAAAACAAAAAAAAGAAACGAAAACAAACGCAGCCTAGGTGAACCACTAATGGACTAACCTTGTTAGAACAAATGAATTTGGACCTTCTCTTCTTAAGGATCCTTTTTCTACTATCCTTCCATCATCTATTCACTTCAAGATAGGCATTCATGTGTAGGCATTGGATCTAAGCAAGTGCTTGGGCACATCTAGTCGAAATTCAGTACACATCGTATCCAAAACAGAACTAACAATTTGTTTAACCAAGAGTCCACCTTCCCTGTCAAACAACACAAGAAATAAAGATGTGAGATTTTGTAAAATTATTGTCAACTATTATAAAAGTTTAAATTGTATAAAAAATGGATTATTTATACTTAGGACTTTTAGCTCTAATACGATGTATAATTTTATGAGACCACCGTCAATTGTTTTAAAAATTTAAAGTTGTTAAATGAAAACATGATTTATAATTTAAATATCCTAACAAATGATATTTAATGGATATACGACGATGGCTCTATTTTAATTGTCGTGCGAGGATCTTGCGAAAAAAGAAAAAAGAAAAAAGTAAAGTAAACAAGGCATACGTTGATGGGAGTTTGCACCCGTCATAATCAGGTGCACCTATGTATCCACTCGAAGAGCCAACATCTCGGAGAGCTCGTAGGCCTTCCCTAGTGGCACCCATGAGAAGACGCTGCTCGCGTGAACGGAAGGCATCCCCGAATGTCCCTGTTAGGTGTCGCACATCGGAGGGTTCCACATTGTAGAAAAGGGGTATGATCATGTGTCCCCCGCTATTGCGGCACTCCATCATTTCTGCAAGTTCATGCAGGCACCATTTGCTAGAAGCATAAGTTGGAGAGAGGATCGTAATGTAGATTGTACACCGTGTGATCACACTGAGAAGCTGTGAGTCAAACTCCTCACCAATGAGAAGGTCAGTGTCGTCTTTGAAAACGGAAACTCCAACATCCCTCAAGCCTTTGTAGAGATCATAGGCAACACCATGGCGAGTATCGGCGCCTCTAAAATTCAAGAATACGTTGTACCTGGCACTCTGGAAAACATTCTGTATATCTGGCTGTAGGCGTCCCAGAACAGTTTGGACTACTGTTTTCAATTGTTCATCTTCACTTCTATCAAAAACCACGAAAAAGGATGGCCAACCAGGATATGGAATTAGGATGGAATGGCATGAAAGGAAGAGAAATAGGGGAAGCAACCACCAGAGAAACGAATGTATGGAAACTAGTTTATTTGAAATAGAAGAATAAATGAACGCTTCATTTGACATAGGTGATTAGAAGGGAAACAAAAATTCACATGAGAGTAATAAAGGATTAAATTATAATGACTCTAATTGGACGGATTTGGAAGAATTTTATATACACAAAAGTGACTACACCCAATCCCTCTCGATCCTTTTTTTCCCCTCTCTCTCTGTCTGTTTCCTTTTATCCAAACAAGAGAGCACTTTTTTTTTTCTTTTCTCTCAATCTCCTCTACCAAACACAACGTAATAGGAAAGAAAAAACAATATCGGGGAAAAAAAATTAATGGAAGGGAGCTGTAGTGTCGAATCCCCAAACCATCCCCAACTTTCGGTTACTAAAATTAATTAAAGTTCGTCTTATTATCTTGCAAACCAAACAATGCGTCTCAAACTATACTGAGGAAAGAGATTTGGGTGGAGATGAGGTTGGTACCCGTCAGTGATCTTCCATCCATGCAACATGCTCACGCCGAAAAGTGCTCTCTGCACTCCCTCGATGTCAGAATGGGAGGCCTTTTCAAAACTCCCTTTCAGGTATCGCAGGTGCGAGGGCTCTACTCGGTTGAAAATGGGCAACACCAACTGCCGTGCGCTTCTCTTGCCCTCCATCATCTGGACGAGCTCGTGTAGGCACCGATCGCTGGACACATAATCCTCCGAGAGGATCGGGATGCAGATCTTGGACCGCCAAATGGCTGCGTCGGGAAGAAGCGATGACGATGAGCCGGCGGCCTGGCTTTCGTGGGGACGGCATATGGAGACTCCAGCAGCGGCGAGGCAGGCATGAAGGCGACCAGGGAAGGACTCAGGAGTAGTGTCGGAGCCTCCTGGAAAGCTCAGAAACACATCGTAGTGCGTCGAGCCGCATGCGACTGGACCTGCACGAGAAACACATGAAGCCAGAGCGCCGGCCATCGATTTCTTCTTTTACTCTGATCGGATTGTGTCCCCTCTCTGCCTCCTTCCCCTCTCTTAAAATGGAACGGACCGGCCACTTGCGTCCTCCAGATCCGAGATCAAATTGCCCGGAGCCTTCTCGGCTGCTGCACCTTCACGCGGAGGGGAAATGGCGTGGTGATTTCTCGGCGTCTTCACCATCATTTCCTCTCCGCGTCTGCGCGTGATTGATTCCTTTCCAATTAAGAAAAGTGAACAGGGCAAACGGTGATGCGAGTTTTAACCTTGGCATAATGATTGCTGGGCTGGTTGACTGCACGAAAGATCCAAAGACCAAAAGTGCATGGTGCCGATCGTTAGGCCTTTATTTTCCTCTCCGCGTGGCGAGCATTATCTCCATTATTGACTGTACAGTTTGCACGCTTCATCCTTATCTCTTCTAGAGAAATAATAGTGCCTTATTATTTCCGAGACAAAATTAAAAATCCTTCATTTTCTTTTTGGACGGGCAGGCCTGAAACTTTATAATGCATACGAATTATAAAACTTTTTTATTTTTATTTTGTACATTTATTTAACACCTAAAATTGGCTCATCGTCCAGACTCTAAAGTTTTGATAGTCTGAAAACATTAACATTAAAAAAATGTAAAAAATGTAAAATATGAAGAAGCTCCAACGTTAATGGTGCGTTCGTTTTGTGGGAAATGAATGGTTAAAAAAAACCTAAACATGAAAAATGAATAATTTAAAAAATATTTTTTTCATTTTTTAATTATTTCAAGTAATAACAAAAATCATTTATAGGACAATATTTCCAAATTTTTTATTTTCTGCGAAACAAACTTAGCCTAACTTAAGGGTGCTTTGTCAATTTAATAAAAAAGGTGTGAAATAAGCTATGGTGTGCAAATAGCATCGCGCTTTAATAATATCCAAGTTATAGTTATTTATAAAGTAGTAATTAAGCATAATTGACTAAAGAAAATAAAAGGATTGAGATCTATTAATTGTTTTCCTTCGAATTCTTTTCCCCGTATTCACCCTTATAAGAAAATTTATGAGTTAAGCCCGATAAGTGTGAGCCTAATTTCCACTAACCGTGGGATTAAGTGGGCCTTTTGGTGCGAAGGCTTTAAACATTTATGTGAATAGGACTTTACTTGAACCAAGTGCAATTGATAATGCTTCCGAAACACATGCACTATCCATAGAATTGAAGGCAATCGCCATTGAACATGGCACCAAACTAATTATAAAATCTAGCTATATTAAGATATGGTGTACTTAATGTGCATATTAAGATGAGTAGGTTTTTGTTGCAATCCAATTAATTCGTTTGTTAAGAAAAAATAGAAAAAAAGAGTATATGCCCATCCCCCGTGGAGATAAATAGTGGGAAAATGGAACATTGAATAAAATAACATATGAAGATTTTGATTTACTAATTTAATAAAATATTAATTTCCATAAAGGTAAAGTTGAGCAAATTGATAAGTTACTTGGGAATTATATTGAACAAATTAAAAAAGTGAGAGATTTGTTGATTATTTTCCATCTATGGTCATTATGGCCATACTGTATTTTAAATTTATGCACAGGTTTTTCAAGAATTATTTTTTTGAAAAGCTTAAGGTTTTAGTTGGTCAGAAAAAAAAAAAGCTTAAGGTTGAAGCGATCATTATTTTTGCTTAATTTATAGGTACCTTGCTTTTAAATTCATTAATCAGGTTAATGTGATTAGCAAATCCATGTTACCACAGTGCTTGCCTTTCCCAAAGTTGGAAGCCAGACCTGCTTCTCAAGTTTACAAGAAAATTACCTTGCGTTTTCAGTGATAGGATAGATGGCCGAACCCTTTTCCTCAAGTTTACAAGAAAATTAGCTATCAATGATTTCCCAGATGACCAAAATCTAGAATCTCTTCTTTATAAAGCAATAATGACAATTTCCATAAAACCGCATCAATGCAGATAGCTGCCTTGGAAATTTCGGAACATCTCAGGTGAACCAGCAATGAATAACGTAGACTTAACGAAGATTTGCAGTCAATATAACACAAAATACAAGAATATCGACATCGCGAGATTGACTTATCATATACACTACATAGATTCGCAAGAATATATGGACCACTGGCTATAATGAGTCTTCACGCATTCAAATCAATATGAGCACCCTCTCTAAGCATTTACAGAAACTCTGAACTTGACCCCATCGGGCAATGTCACGCTTGAAGATTTAGCCACTGGCTAAACCGCTGAAGGACTCGCCACTATTACAACATCTGAATTTGTACATTCTCCTATTAAGAGTCCTTTTTCTCGCTATCCTTCCACCGATAATTAATGCTGAAATGAACATTCATGTGCAGGCGTTGAACCTTAAACATCTCATAGTCTGATCTTCTTGCCACGATTATCGATGCTAACCAACCGAGTGCTCGGGGACATCAAGTCTGAAGTGATCGCGCAACCGGCTCAACGTTCCTTGAACAACTTTCCTGATCACCTCGCCATCATGCTTGTCAAACAACACGAGAAACAAGGATACTTGGAGGATGTAGAACGACGGCTCTATTCTTATTGTCGCCTGAAGATCTTGTGAAATATAGAAAACAGGGCTATGTTGAAGTGAGTTCGTACCAGTCATCATCCTGCTGCCACCCCAGTAGGTCGCCAACAGAAACGAGAGCTTCCTTGGCTTCCCTAGTGGCATCCACACCCCGAAAACAGTTCTCACGTTTACGGAAGGCATTCCCGAAATTCCCTTTCAAGTTTCGCACTTGGTGTTGAGAAAACATTCCCTTCCCTAAGTTGTTTTGATGATTGACAAAACTTAGAAACTTTGTTTCTCATAAAAAGTATTTTCAGATTAAAAGTCTGATGAGATATTATTAGACGTTATCAATCAGAACTAGAGTCATTGCTCTATTACTTTCTTTATTATGTATTTTACAAATCAGGTAGGAAGGAATATGGCTAGTGGCAAATTGGCTTGATTTCCTACTATATTTATGAAGAGTTTCAAAAGGAAAGTCTTGCAAATATTCTTCAGGGATTCAACTTTCCTAGGATTTATTTTTAAAGGTGAAACATTCTTTCTATTCGTAAACACTCAACTTTTTAGAAACCCAATCTGTTGTATGGGCGACATAAATTATGGAAAGCATCAATCTTGACGATCTCGAGCCATTAAATCTTCTCAACTAGATCCGGGCCAATGGGTAGATTGGTTGGATAAGTCCTCTTGGAGATACGTCCAATGGTCGGCTTGGATTAGGAGGAGTATAAGAGGAGATTTCGAAGCTAAAGGAAATAGATATCACATTCATTAGATTTGAAACTTTTAATTTTGAGAGTTTGGAGAGTGTGTTTGTGATCTCATGTATTCGTCTTTGCTGAGTGATACTATGTAACCTTTTAGAGGCTGAGAGTGTAAGGAATTGTTCGTACATACTTAAATACTTACAACTCGAGACTTGTAACCTTTTATCGGTTCTCACTAATGAATTTCAGCCAATAGGCTACAATGTGGGCAATCTTGAAGCCTTTAGATGTTCTCAACTAGATCTAGGCCAACGGATAGATTGATTGGATAAGTCCTCCTGAAGATATGTCAAACGGTTAGCTTGTATTAGGAGGAGTATAAGAAGAGATTTTGAAGCTAAAGGAAATAGATATCGCATTCACGAGATGTGAAACTTTTAATTCTGAGAGTCTGAAGAGTGTGTTTGTGATCTCATACATTCATCTTTGCTAAACGATACTGTGTAATCTTTTAGAGGCTGAGAGTGTAAGGAGTTGTTCACACAGGATTTGTAACTTCTTATTGGTTCTTACTATTGAATTCCAGCCAATAGGCTGCAGCGTAGGACAGTAGACATAAACTTACAAAAGCTGAATCACTATAAACTTTTGTGTACACCAGTAAAATCTAATCACTTTCTTAGAAGTTGTCTCATTGGAATATTTACTTAAATTCTTTTATTTTCACAAAATCACATATTCATCCCCCTCTAGGTGATAGTTATAGCCATGACACTTGGTGGGGTTGGACTTTGTAGAAAATGGGGAAGATAACGTGTCCCATACTCTCCTTGCACTCCATCATTTTCACGGGCTTGTGAAGGCACTACTTACTTGAAGCATAATTTGGGGAGTCGATCGATATGTAGATTGTACATCATGAGATCGCATTGCTAAGCTGTGAGCCGAACTCCTCACCAATGTGAAGGTTGGCATCATTTTTGAAAGTAGAAACTCCAGCTTCCATGAGGCTGGTGTAGAGATTAGAGGCAAAGCCATGGTGAGTATCAACACCTCTAAAGCTCAAGAACAAGTTGTACTGAGTGATAAGAAAAACTCTATGGAAGTCTAGCTATAAGCGTCTTGGAATAGTTTGGACCACTGCCTTCACTAGTTCTTCTTCATGCCTATCAAGCATCGTAATCCGTGAAATAATGGCAAATTAGTGTATGGGATCAAGACGGAACGATGTGAAAGGAAGAGAGAAAGAATGGATGGACACTTTTGTATATTTAAATAAAAAAGAGTGAATTGACAAGGTGATTAGAAAGGAAAAGAAGAGATTCAAATGATTATAAGCGCAAAAAAAAAAAAAAGGAAAGAGAGAAAGGGAATTTTAATGTTGGCCCACTGCTAGTTAATGGAATTTAATAGAAGATAATGTATTACAACTATATCTTAATCTCCCCCATCCTTCCATATTTGAACGTATCTGAAAGAATATAAACTAATGATATTATTGACAACACCAATCCAATTCCACTCCTTCCTCCCTTAGGGAAAAGTGTTAAAAAAGTCCTAGACTTTTTGCATTTGTGTCAATTTAGTCCAAAACTTTTTTTTGTGCCAATTAAGTTATAAACATTTTTACATTATGCTAATTCAGTCCTTTCTGGCCAATTTTGGCTGAATTTTATTGACTGGATACCAGCCGATTAACATGGCATAATTGGCGCTAACGTCGACAACTTTTAATAATATTTTAATATTTTAAAATATTTTATTTTTTTATTTTATTTTTTCCTTCTCATCCTTCTTCCTCTAGCCGGTTGTCAGACCTCGGCGACCGGCCAGAGGTGATAGCCAGCAAGGTCCACCTTGCTAGTGGCCACGAGGGCGACCTCGTGCCGGGCTAGCGGGGCTCTCCCTCATCGACCATGGGCGAGGCTTGACCCTCGCCAGATCCGGTGAGGGCGAGCCTTGCCACCCAGGCCTTAAAGGCAGCCTCGCGGCCACTAGCGAGGTGCCTAGCGAGGTTGACCTCGACCTTGCCGATCATCGCCTCTAGCCGGTCATTGAGATTCGGCAACCGGCTGGAGGAAGAAGGACGAGAAGGAAAAAAGAAAAAGAAAAAAAACAATAAAAATCAAAATAAAAAAATCAAAATAATAATAAATAATAATAAATTCAAAAAATAAAATAAAAATAAAAAAAAATTCAAAAAATTATTATTAAAAGTTATTCACGTCAACACCGATCAGGCCATGTTAGCCAGTAGATGTCTAGTCAACAAAATCTGGCCAAAATTAGTCGAAAATGACAAAATTAGCACAACATAAAAATATTTAGGACTTAATTGGTACAAAAAAAAAGGTTTATGACTAAATTGGCATAAGTACAAAAGGTTTATGACTTTTTAAACACTTTTCCCCCAAAGCTTGGCTTCATAAGAAATTGCTCGGATTCCCGATGCTAAGTTCTAGACCCCGACACCTAGGCGGGCAGATCCTTGGTGCTCGGGCTTGAGTCCATAGTTAATAAAATGTTCGTTCTCATAAAACTGTTAAGCCCTCCATGGGAGTGCAATGCTTTTATTTGCAAGTGAGAATTCAAGTTTGAACTCATCGATTTATTCAATTAAATCCACTTTCATTCAGTAGCTTAAAACCAATGAGCTGTAAACCAACCGGATAATATTGATAGCTCATGCTCACATCTCTTTTTCAATGAAGAACTTTTTCACCTAGTATCCACACACGTACATTTCACAAATCCATCTTTATATTTGACCGTCTTATGTTAGGCCCAATTTCCCTCAAATCCAAGCATCCTTCCAACCCTGCATTATCGCAATTCGAATGGAACCTTTACTTTGGCCCAACCGAGTTCGACAAGGAACCCAACATTCACCTTTCTATATTATCTCTTTGTTCTTTTATCTTGATGACTTAGAGTTGATGCAATTTGAAATGCTTTTTTTTTTTTTTTTTTTTCATATAAAGAAGCATATATTATCATATTTGAACCTCCATTGAGCATATTAAAAGTTTGGGTAGCGCTATTTCCACAACCTTTCTAGTTAAAACACTCTTTTTAGTAAGCATCATGAGTTCGAAGGGAAAAATTACCAAAATAGTCCTAAACCTATTACAATTTTTCCAAAGCAATTTTTTTTTGTTAGATTTCCAAAGCAATTATAAACCCCTTCTTTTAATTTTAAACATTTTGTATTTGTGCTAATCTAGTCCACCGGGTCAATTTTGGCTGGCCAACGCTGGCGTGTTAATTTTTTAATATCTTCCATAGGAAGAAGAAAAGAAAAAACAAAAAAAGAAGGAAAAATAACAAAAAAAAATTGAAAAAATTGATGTGTCAGTGCTGGCCGAATGCTTAGCATTGGACGATATCCACATTAGCATTGGCCTACAAAAATTGGCCAAATGGACTAAATTAGTACAAATGGAAAAGGCTTTGAATTGAATTGGAGAGAGAGAGAGAGAGAGAGAGAGAGAGAGAGAGAGAGAGAGAGAGGGGTTTACAACTAAATTGGAAAAATTGCAATAAATTTAGGATTATTTTGATGATTTTCTTGGGTTTGAAATAACTAAAGCCTTAAATTTTACATCAAAGTTAAAAGACAAAGTGTACAATTGAAGAACAATTATAAATTTTGGCGAGCATTGTTAATAACTAAATAAAGTCAGTGATGGCTAATTGCCGAAACCCAAGAAAAGCAAAATCCTGGAAACAAACCCGAGAATCAGCACCGCAATTTGGGATTTCAAGACCTTAAAGTCAGCCCCTCAGACCACCTTAGTCATGGTTGATCAGCTAAGATCCACGGAGTGAGCTGACGTTGCGATCGTATTGTTAACCTCGGTCCATGCATGCATTTTCTCAACACATTAGCTGAGGAAGCGGAAAGTTGATTCGCCCGCACACTACTCGTAATTGGTACCAGAACTAAGATCACAAAACTCATTTTCAAATTGAGCCAACTCGGCTGCAATTGATCACAACTAAGATACACGTCCTTAGATGTGAGCTGACGTGGTGATCTTATTACTAAGCACGATCCATATACCGGCACGTAAATTGGTGAAATGGGGAGTCAATTCGTCCGGAGCCTATTCACTTGTAATTGGTACTACAAGTGAGGTCACTAACCCCAGTCTCAAACCGAGGCTCCCCAGTTGCAATTAATTACCGTTAAGATCTGCGACCTCAAATTCGAATCGGAGCCGCGATGGTATTGGCGCAGTCCGGTCCATGCAAGTATCTTCACACCTGATCAAGTGGACGACTCAGACGCGAACTCATCTTCCGGTGGAGCAAGCCCCTACAATAAAATAACTCCGCACCACGTTATTACCTCCACCAATTCACCTTCTCACCGGCACAGCATCAGTCCGCACACTCTCCAGTAATCACAAAGCAAGCTCGAGCGAACAAAAGGGAGAAAGATGGACGACTACAAGAGAGATGATGGACCTCAAAACCCAAGCCACTCGCACTCTTGAGAAGAAAGGTGTTCTGGTGAAGATCCGGGTAAGTTTCCCTCACCCACCTCTCTTCTTTCCGTGTGTCCACTTCTCTGTGTAAGAAGAATTGACATGATATTATTAATTAATGATTTAATGACTAGTTAAGCTCTAAAAACATATCTGCTATGAAAGGTTAAAACTCTTGTAAAGATGAGAATGGACAATTATTATGAGAAGTTACACTTTCTATGAAGAGACGTAATTCTTATCAAAAGGTGTAATTCTTATGAGAAGTTAGTTTTTGTGAAAAGACGTGACTTTTATGAAAATAGATCATGCTTTGGTGGAAGGTATCTATTAATGGCCCATATAAATAAAGTATGGTCTCCTCACCCAACACAACGGAAGGTTGTATCAAATGAAATACGTTACGACAAAAGTGGGTTAAAAGAGAAAAATTAGATTTCTTTACTTGTTTATTCTTTTTAAGATTTTTGTTATGGATAAATGTATATTTTCATTTCTCATATCGTGAATAAATCATAAAGATTTAAGATTCTTTGATTTTGAATACCTACATAGGGAATCATATTATAGCTTACACTCTAATATCCCTTGAGAATTTGGGCGTGCAATCGGAAATGTGTGGCATTCGAGCTTGTTCTTAGCTCGGTGGATGCGTGGGCGACATTGCTTTGGATCTGGTACTGTCGTAGTCGAACAGCTTTAGCCCCATTGAAAAAAAAAAACATTTTCTTTTTGGGTTTGATCAGTTCGTGCATCTTCGGTGAAGTACAGATTCTGTTGCGATAGGGCAAGCGATCGAACAAAATATAGACGGAAAAAGAAAAAAATAAATCGAACACCAGATTTACGTGGTTCAGTCGTAAAGACCTACGTCCACGGGGAGAGCAGCAGCGAATTTCACTATAGATCAAGCCATACAAGGAGATTACACACTCAAGTCACTCAAACACTCTCTCGGTGTTTCCTAAACCCCAATTTAACCCAAACCCAAGTCACGGCACAAAATTATCACACAAGCTCAAAAACAAACACTGAAAAAGAACTCATTTTCTTGATCGCGCTTTAGCTTGAAGATATGTGGCTCCTCCTTTTCTCTCGTACGGGTGCAACAGCAACACCGCAAGAAAAGAAAACCTCTTTCGCGGCTCCCTTCTGCGGCCTTTTTTTTCGGCGATTCAATGCGCGCACGAAAGAGAATGATTCTGTTCTTATATATATGCGCCAAGGTCAAGGGCCCACCACGTCAAGGGCCCACTCGGTTTTGCTTCTTACGCGTGCGGACTCTTCTTTCCTTCTACGTGCACAGGCTTCGACGAATTTGCAGCAACATCACGCCAAGGAGAAAAAATTCCTAAATCAATATTATAAGTGTGCCCAGAGTCAACAACTTTGACTCTGGGCCCACGTTCTGATCCCCTTTTACAATAAGAATTCGTAAGTGCAGGGAAGATAAAAAAAACTTCATTTTCCTTTTATTTCCTCATTTTGTAATTCCTTCGCGAGTCCACCGAATTTCGCGTTTTAGCAAATGCTCAAACTCGAGTCATATTTAACAATCTCCACCTTGACTCGATGTTTGAGCCAAATTACAATCGCTTCGTAAAAATTCAAATTCTACTGCTACTTTTCCATAGCCCCCGATGGGCTCAACCGCCACAGATATTATCCAAGTTCAAGCATCGCTTGAACTTCGCCATAACTGAGGATCTCATCAGAATACCAACTCCACATGCACCTTTAACTGCTCCGCAAGGATTTTCTGACGCGACCTCCTTAACCGCAGATAAAGCAAAACCATTATTGCATCCATATCTATCAGGAGATCGAAAACGTACCTTGTTAATTTCAGCAGTTACAGCAACCGTTGGCTCTATAAACTCCACCTCGCTACGAGCACCATCTATGTTGATTACTTTGCTAGTACCTGTACTCGCTACCTCAGGAGTTTCTGGTTGCAACTCCACCTCAAGCTGAACACCGTTCAGATCCGTATTAACACTGCCACAAACACTCCTAGCCAGAAGTATTGGAGACTCATCAAGGGTAACTTCTCTGCTGTTAACAGGTGAATTTATATCTGGGCACCACAACTGATCGCCCCACTCACCTTGTGCATAGCCATGGAATATGCACCTTGCCCTCCCATCGAGCTTACCATCACTCACTCGAAAATAACATGGGCAACCAAACATTCTAAGAATAGAATAATCAGCAACGTTACTTGACCACACTTCTTTAGGAGTCCGCCATTCAATAGCAGTTGATGGGGATCTATTCACCAGGCAGCTTACCGTACTAAGCACATCAGCTAGGAATCTCCCAGCCATACCAGCACTAGAGATAATTCTTCGGGCTGTCTCTAGTAATGTTCTGCTCACCAATTCTGCAAATTGTTGTAATTTACTAGCACTAGTGTGGTGTTTCACTATGCTCTCTTTCATGCAGAATTTATTTGTCAGCTCCGAGCAAAACTCCATGCTATTGTTAGTCCGCACATGCTTGATCGACTTACCAGTCTCCGTCTCGATCAAAGCTTTTGACTGCGAGATCCTGACATCAGCATTAAACTTGTGCCTTGGCACAAACACCCAGGTCTTCTTTGAGCAGTCAAAAGACTCTCGAACAGATGCATCCAACGTCTCAGCAGCGAAATTTATCACTGTCTCACCTTGAAGTTTATACAGGCCATCATGCTTGATTCCTTTCATTATCACCAGGGCACCTCGAACAATCTTCAGAACTCCACCTTTTGAAGAATACCTGCAACCAGCTGAATCTAGGGCACCCAAGGAAATTAAGTTCTTTTTTAATTCTGGAACATGCCTCACTCCAGTCAATGTCCTCACGATACCATCATGCATTCTGATTTTAATATCACCAACACCCACAACATCGCACTTAGCGTTGTTCCCTAACTGGACTTTATCACTACCCGTGCACTGATAAGTGATAAACCAATTTCTATTTGGTGTGACATGAAAAGAACAACCAGAATCCATAATCCATCCATCAAACGATGAATAATCAGTGACAGACAAGACATAATCAGCATTATCTGCTACAGCTGCAACATTATCTGTAGAATCAACTATAATTCCCTTACCCTTCTCATTCTTCAACTTAAGGCAATCCCTTCTAAGATGCCCCCTCTTGCCACAGCTCCAACAGACAACATTAGTAGTCCTAGATTGACTACGTCTGTTCATATTAGTACTACCATTACCCACACGTGTTACAGCTCTTCCTCTATTTTCACCTACTAGAGCAGTAGATGCAGATTCGCCAGATTCTCTTCTACGAATGTCCTCGCTCAGAATCAAATCTCGAACCCCATCAAACGTCAAACTTGTTGACCCAGAGGAATTACTAACAGCAGTAACGGTAGTATTCTAACTATCAGGCAATGAGGATAATGGAATCAAAGCACATACCTCATCTTCAAAATCAATCTCAACTGAACTCAATTGACTAACAATCACATTGAATTCATTGATATGATCTGCAACTGACGCACCTTCTTTCATCTTCAAGTTAAACAGACGTCGCATCAAACAGACCTTGTTGATCGCAGAGGGCTTCTCATACATATCCGACAGGGCTTGCATCAAATCAGCAGTGGTCTTCTCCTTCAGGATGTTAAACGCGACGTTACGAGCCAGCGTCAGCCGAATAACACCCATAGCTCGTCTATCCAGCAAATCCCAATCATCTTGCTTCATCGTCGCTGGTTTCTCCCCAGACAAGGGCAAGTGTAGTTTCATCTGATAAAGATAATCTTCAATCTGCATCTTCCAGAAACTAAAATCCTTCCCATCAAATCTGTCGATTCTCACTTTTACTTCTTCTGTCGCCATCGATTCGCTTCAACTCAGCCAAGCCTGGCTCTGATACCACTTGTTGCGATAGGGCGAGCGATCGAACAAAATATAGACGGAAAAAGAAAAAAATAAATCGGACAACTGAGTGGATTTCTGCTAAAAAGCTGTCCCTGAAGGGCTTGAACGAGGTTGTTCGCCTATGTGGGATGCATACCTGCAGAAATACTTACTCTTCCTCCCTGGTTCTAAGTCTAGGTCCATTCATGGTATCAGAGCCATGGTTTCGTTTTTAACGTTATCCATTCCATGCGCTTGACAGGTGAATCCAGTGCTGAGAAGATCTCCTCTCATCATGTCTACAGAACCAGAAATCCTCGAAGCACCAGTGTCCCTAACACCTTCGTCTTCATCCCTAACACCCCCTGAGTTTTGTATTTCCAATGCTTCTAAGATAGACTATCTCTATGAAGTCTCTCTTAGTGATGAAACCAAGATTTCTGAAACACAACTTCCTCTCATGAACCCTTATTCTGCTTTCGCAAAACCAACCTCGTCATTTTCACCTATTCGTTCCATCCGTCAACTTATACACCAAACCCCCAAGCAAGTAAATGAGTACGTTCAGTCCTCCAAATTCGACTAGCATCCTATTCCTGCTACTGAAAAAGAGTATTTTGTTACTCTCCAGATCCCTCCAGAATTTCCCAGACAATGGGCTCAACAGGGGTACACTCATGTCCATTATGGAGCTGTTCGGCTTGCTCTAACCTTTCACGGACGAAAAGGTTTGCCGGTTGTGGCAAGAATAGCATTGCTAGACACCAGGTTTTTACAATACCAACATGCTTGCATCGGTACTGTTCAAACTACTTTAAATGCAGGAACAGTTTTTGTCACACTATACCCCAACTTCAACATCGCTCTTTCGGATCCTCAGTTACTTTCTTTTATGAAAGTCCAAATTCAACTTACCGGAGCCCCTCAAACTGCTGATTCTGTAGCTGCAACACTACATTACCAGATGGTTTATCGAGTGCAGAACCATGCGCTTGATCTCAACTTCAACAATGGTAATGAGGATGCCTTATTCATCTCCATGCAAAATGACCAAGCATCTTGTATCCATGTTCCTAGACAGATCCCAAGGGATACGTTGGCCAAGCTTCTTCCAGAAACTTGGATTACCAACTACGAAAAGCTACATCAGCACAACAAACCTTTCCAATCTACGGACTCAGAGTTCGTAAGAAAAAAAGATGGAACTGTTTCCATCAAATTTGGCAAGGAAAAGGAAGAAAGTCCTTCTATCTTCCAAACCCTCTTTATGATTGAACCATGTGTCCCTCAATCTACTTCTGAGCCAGATCCAAAAAAATATGTCAGGCACTTTGATGGTAATGGACATCCTGTTCATTACTACAAAGACAAATACGGTCATTGCTTTTGGGACCCTTTTTGTCAATGTTCCTATTGCACAAATTCCCCCGATGAGGTAGATCCTTTTACAAGACCCCCACCTCGTCGGAAAAGGCCAAAAGATGAAATTTTCCAAAGGCACTTGGATGGAGATTCATCCGTTGATACTCTTGGTGAATGCAACAAATACCAATTCATGGTTTCTTATGCATCACCTCCACCACCAGAGTTTAGTACTACATCTCAAGCCTCACCACAACCACCAAAAACACCACCACCATCTCCTCCCCAGAAAAAGCAAGTTCTCTCTCCATTTTATAAACCAATCCTTAAGTGGGCTAAAAAGCATTCCTACCCGCTTGAAGTTCCAGCAAAAATACCATCCACTTCTTCAATAGCCATGTTCCATGAAACTGATTTTCCTCCTCTTGTCAAGGAAGAATCAAAACTCTCGTTCCCTGCTACGGAAGAGTTCATTGATCCCCATGGCAGATACCGCCATGTTCCTAAAGTTCCTACTCCCACTGATGTAGATGAACATGGGAGACAGAAAAAAACCTCTGCCGCTGAAGCTGTTCTAAACTGGCAATCAAAGACACTGTTAGCACAAAACAATGCCTTCAAGGCTATTGATTCCAAAATCGGGAATGTGCAACAAGATCTCCGAAGATATAATGAGAGTACCAAGAAGATGCTTTCTGAATTCCAAAAAAGGCTTCATGCCTTGGAATCAGGACAACATCTTGGGTACCACTACCTTGAAAGTCCAAAACCAGAGATAGAGAAGCTCAAGAAGCAAATTCAACTTCTTGAGGAGGGAAGGTTCAGACCTTTTGATCCACTGGCACCTCCCGTCCGAACCGGGTACATACCTCCGGCACCACAAGTATCTGTTTTTGCCAATATTCCAGAAGATACCTCCAGAAGAGAACCAGATATGGCGGAATTACGAAATCGTCTCAAAGCCCTGCAGAAGGAAAAAGGGAAACAAAAGAAGCCACCGACAGAGTCAAGATCAATTGTTATAAGGGAAAAGCCAGACCAGATGATGTTATCCAATCCATTAGAATCCTTTTTGAAGGATTTGGGTAAGCAAGAAACTGAGCATAATACCCAACAGCCTGAGCCTGATCCTGTTATCCCAGAAAAACAGATTATGCTAGCTGAATCAGACTCATCATCCCTTTCCTCTTTCCCATCCTCCTCAGATAATACTACTGATTCTCCCCCTATTGTTCCACCAATCTCACATATATTTATGGCAGACACTCCTCCAGACTATGACTATGAAATGGAATCAAATTATGCTGATCCAGAATTTGGACAGACAAGTAATCCCACCAGAAATGATTCCACTAGACATGTGTCTATGGCATCAAAACAATTCTTCTCCATCGATGATATTCCTTATCCAAAATGGCCAGAAAGACTTGAAGAATTTCATACTTGGCTAAGCACACAATCCATTACCAACCATGATATGAATGATGTCCTTTACAACTTCGTTACAAGATTCACAGGGAGCCTTAAATTCTGGTGGCAGTCACTCTCGGAACAAGACCAAATTATGTTCCTAATGTCACCCAATTTCAGCCATGCCCTGACTTATTTATATCATGTCTTTGTGGGAGCCCCGGGAGATCTCAAGGAGCTGAAAAGAAGAGAATTCTTCGAAAGGAGATGCTGCTCTCTTCAAAAAAAGCATCTTGATAAGCATTATCGACTAATGCTTCAGCTCTTTTACCAAATTGGAGCAGATCCGAATTTGAAGCATGTCTTCCTTACTTCTATCCCCAAGGAGCTATCACAAATGGTTGAAAGATCTTTCTTCGGAAAGCAAAGGAGAATACAAGATATTCCTCTGGGAGAGATCCAGCAAGAAGTCCATCTATGTCTTGAAGAATTATGCTTAAAACGTCGAATGGTCCGAACATACATCACAGATGACAAGCGTCTTGAAGGAGCTTGTTCCTCTCAGAAGTTAAAGATCAAATGCTCCAAACAAGATTGTGATGGTATTTGTGGCCAGTATTCCCGAAAGAAAAAGCACTACAAGAAATCCAAACATGGCTCCAAGCATTTCCGGAAAAAGAAGAAATGGAGATACCTACGCAAACGGAAGGATCGCACAGGCCATAAGAAGTCAAGTCGTTGCTACATCTGCAACAAAAAAGGACATTTTGCCAAAAATTGTCCTCAGGCGAAAAAATGTCAGATTCATCTAATAGAGAATGAAACAGGTTTTTCACTTGAAAATAATGATATTGAATCCTTATTCTCTGCTGATGATGAACCAACTGAACAAACTCTTTGTGCCATTCCTTTTTACCAAACTTCTAGTGACTCTAAGTCTGAGTCTGACTCAGAATCTGAAGATATTTTTCACATATCTCCCACATCTTCAGAACCAAATCCTGACATATTCTCAAGTCATACTCATTGTCCCCATTTCCCTATTAAAATCCTCACCTCGAAGTTTGCCAAACCGATCAACGTCATTGCTCTTATTGACACGGGAGCAAGTTGTTCCATTCTAGACACAAAAGTTCTACCTGAAGAATTCTGGACTCCTTACATCCGATACTTCAATTCTGCTTCAGGAGATACTTTCTCCACGAATGTCAGAACTGCACCAGTCACTGTCCAGTTTTTTCCCCAGTGTTCCATAACCACAAAAAATTTTGGATCAAGCCTTCCCAATAAAGATTTGATAATTGGGTGGGATATCATGACTCAAATCTCTCAACTTCGAATCATTCCTGGAAAAGGACTCAGATTTAGAGACCAATTCGCTGAGTTTGTCAATATTCAGAGACTCTTTTCCATTAAGATGAGTTTACTAGATCCAATCATGCAAAAGTTGCTTGAATCCTGTTCAGAATCTCATTCAGAATTTGCCCAGAAATGCTCTCATCCTTTATGGAAAAACCCTGAGTTCTTTGTCCGCCTTCCCTTCAAAAGAAATGAAGATATAAATCCGACCAAGGCAAGTCATATGGGAATGAAGCCAGAACACTTGGCTTTAGCTCAAAGGGAATGCTCAGAACTATTACAGCAAGGCCTTATTGAAACCTCAAATTCCCAATGGGCTTGTGAAGCTTTTTATGTCAATAAACGTGCTGAGCAAAACAGGGGAAAAATGAGATTGGTAATCAACTATCAACCTCTCAATCTCTTTCTCCAGGATGACAAATTTCCTTTACCATCCAGAAATTCTCTCTTCATCGGATTAACCAAAGCCCACATTTATTCCAAATTCGATCTCAAAGCCGGATTTTGGCAATTGGGCATCCATCCTGAAGACAGATCCAAAACAGGATTCTGTATCCCAAACCAGCACTTCCAGTGGAAAGTTCTCCCTTTTGGTTTAAAGGTAGCACCATCCCTTTTCCAAAAGGCTATGTGCCGTATTTTCCAACCAATACTATCAAGTGCAGCTGTGTATATCGACGATATTCTGCTCTACAGCCCTGATGAACAGTCACACTGTCAACTCCTTGAACAATTTGCAGAAATAGTGAGAAAGCATGGCATTATGCTCTCTCAAAGAAAGATGAACATTGCCCAAACAGAAATTGAATTTCTTGGTATGCACCTCAACAAAGGTACATACTACCCCGGGCCACATATTGCTCAAGAACTATTGAAGTTTCCTGAAGACAACTTCACGACGAAACAAGTCCAGTAATTTCTTGGGATAATTAATTATCTCAGAGATTTCGTCCCAAATATTGCAAAGCTTCTAATCCCTTTGCAATCCATGCTAAAAAAGAACTCCCCACCTTGGGGGAAGAATCAGACCAAAGCAGTCGCTGAGCTTAAGGAGATTATGCAAAATCTCCCGCCACTACAAATACCATCAACAGGTAAAAGAATTCTTCAAACTGACGCCAGTGATGAATACTGGGCAGCTGTTCTATTCGAAGAAATTGATGGTAAGAGACTCCTTTGTGCCCATAAAAGTGGAAAGTTTTCTTTGGCTGAAATGCATTACCATTCCACTTTTAAAGAAATCTTAGCAGTCAAAAATGGAATCAAAAAATTTGAGTTTCATCTCATCGGCCACCACTTCTTGGTGGAATTAGACATGGCATCTTTTCCCCAGATGACCAAGTTTAAACAAAAACAGATTCCAAATTCTCAACTGCTTAGATGGGCTGAATGGTTTTCAAAATACTCTTTTGACACTAAGCATATTCCTGGAAAGAAGAATGTACTTGCTGACTTCTTATCAAGGCCAAAAGCACCAGCTGAGATCAACATGTATATCAAAAGGCCTGCTTTCCATATGCTCAACTATGGAGTAAAATACAAAATTGAGAACATCAGAGATTCACAAAGCTGGAAATATCCCCAGGAAATTATTCAGCAAATCCAGAACGACAGCCTTGCTGAGAACTTGGAGAACCTCATGTGGCAAAGCCATACAGACCTATTCAGATTCAATGGAGGTTCGATTCTTTATCCTTTTGGGTTAAATATGAATTATCCCTTTATTCATCCTCTTATCTGGAAGGAAGATGATTTTCTTGAACAGCTCAAAACGTTATTATGGTACTTGACCAATAAGTACCTAATAGCTTTTGAAATCCCAACCAGAAGATTCATTCAGAATCTCACAAGGATATTTCTGCTCGGAAGAAACATTGAAAAAGAATGTGATAGAAATCTTTTAGAATTTCTAAATTGGTTCTATCCTCCTACATGTTGGAAGCAAGACTTAGAAAGAGAACTGAGATCGACAACGCCAAATCCCGAAATCCACACCATCCTGCTCTTTCGACGTCCTTGGAATTTTTGCAGAAATAATGGTAGTATTCTCGAGGCACCACTAGAAATAGGAACCACATCCTATAAACCTAACTTGAACAATCGAGAAGCTCGGATTTACAGATCATATCCTAGATCTGTTCGACTCTGTGAAAATGAATATCGAGAACTACAAAGAATCCTGTGCCAAGAAAACAAGACCATTCCCGAAGACATTTGGAATAATGCACCCACTAAGTGGGATCATTATGACCTAGCACCAGAAGCTAAGGAAGCACTCGGACAATACATACAAGCCTCATCATCCCAAGAGCCTGAAATGACAAGCGAAGATGACATTGTCCAATCCACTCAGGACCCCTATGCTACCCAGGACCCCTATGCACGCTTTGGAGGACCTCTATCCCAGGATCCCTACGAACAATTCCAGAGCATGGACGTATCTTTCTATGCAGATCCATTCAACTGGCCTCAGCCAAGAATTCCTGATCAAGATGAAAATACAAACTGGGCTGAAGAGGAAGCATCACACTGGGCTCATGAACAAGCATCCTCATCACGAAGACTGAATCAGATCCTCTCACCAGAAGACCTTGAAGCCCTTGAACAGAAGTACGAGGCACATCTCCTAGAAGACAGCTCGGATGACTCAGTTCGTAGCTACAATGCTCGTGACGGAAGGGACCGTTGAGTCCGTACATTTTCACTGTAGCAAATCACTGTTCACTTTTACTGTAGCACTAGGCTAGGGAATGTACTGTTCACAGTACAGTTACTGTTCATAATGTGCGAATAATTCCCTTTCGGTGCCTTTGTTTGTTTCCGGACCCGTGAGCTAGGTTCCTGTGTGTCCTTGTGTCCTTGTGACCTCTTTACTGCCTATATAAGGCAAGGAGGGTGTATTGTTTTGGGCAGAGTCCCCTGAAGTAAAGTGTGTGCTTTGTGAAAATCTCTATGGCTTTCTAAGTTTTCTCTTCTTCTCCAGCCTGGTAGGATCCTTCAAGAAAGGCAGCTTGGGTAGGTTAGAAACGCTTCCATCCTGGCATCTCTGGGTGTCTCTAGGCTCTGAACTAAAGGACTGAGTGGATTTCTACTAAAAGGCTGTCCCTGAAGGGCTTGAACGAGGTTGTTCGCCTATGTGGGATGCATACCTGCAGAAATACTTACTCTTCCTCCCTGGTTCTAAGTCTAGGTCCACGGGGAGAGCAGCAGCGAATTTCACTATAGATCAATCGATATAAGGAGATTACACACTCAAGTCACTCAAACACTCTCTCGGTGTTTCCCAAACCCCAATTTAACCCAAACCCAAGTCACGGCACAAAATTATCACACAAGCTCAAAAACAAACGCCGAAAAAGAACTCCTTTTCTTGATCGCGCTTCAGCTTGAAGATATGTGGCTCCTCCTTTTCTCTCGTACGGGTGCAACAGCAACACCCCAAGAAAAGAAAACCTCTTTCGCGGCTCCCTCCTGCGACCTTTTTTTTCGGCGATTCAATGCGCGCACGAAAGAGAATGATTCTGTTCTTATATATATGCGCCAAGGTCAAGGGCCCACCACGTCAAGGGCCCACTCGGTTTTGCTTCTTACGCGTGCGGACTCTTCTTTCCTTCTACGTGCACAGGCTTCGACGAATTTGCAGCAACATCACGCCAAGGAGAAAAAATTCCTAAATCAATATTATAAGTGTGCCCAGAGTCAACAACTTTGACTCTGGGCCCACGTTCTGATCCCCTTTTACAATAAGAATTCATAAGTGCAGGGAAGATAAAAAAAAACTTCATTTTCCTTTTATTTCCTCATTTTGTAATTCCTTCGCGAGTTCACCGAATTTCGCGTTTTAGCAAACGCTCAAACTCGAGTCATATTTAACAGATTCCATAGCTTCCCTACGATGTCATTTTATTGGATTGGGGCTCCTTTCGTTGCAAATCTTTCTCGCGCTTCCTCGTGAGGAGGATTGATGCTTGTGATTTTAGCCCTCGAAATTGTCCCTTAAATGCAAATTCTGGGGAAAGACGAATAAGAAACACCGGGAGCTGGGCGACGGTTGCTTATACTCAACTCCTTGTTCAGTATTTAGTACGTGACATTTTAAATAGAGATGATGACAAAATGTACGTCATTACTAAGGTCTAAAATTATCCCTCGAAAGACGGGGAAGGGCTGTCCAAATCCTTTCATATCTTCACCAGCAAAACAAGAAATCGACATTTAAAAAATTTAACCAAATATTAAATTATTAAATGAAAGAGAGAAATACCTCAAGATTTTAACTCCTTCTAAGAAGATTTTTATCGGATTAAAAATGAGTGGAGCTAATTCCACCCATCACAGCCTTTTAAATTGATTTGACATTCAACTAAAAAAAAACGATTTGACTAAAATGCCCATAAACAATTCATATAGTCATCTCTATATTGCCAAAATTCATGAGCAATAATTCACAAATGACAAATTGCATTTAGTCTAGAGAAAAATGCGAAATTTCGAAATGATTTTAGAAAGAATGATTTGATGGAGTATCTTATTTTGGATTTGGAAAAAGATCACCATCATCATATATGGTGCTAATTGTCAAGAACAAAAATTATTAGAAACAGATTAAATATATCTAGGCAATAAATCTGGGTATCGCACTTTAGGTGTTTATGATCTGTGCGCTATAACTTTATGAATGTTAGATTCATTAGCATTCTGATGATCCATTCCTCTATTGGTTAAGTCTCCTTTCCCTCAACATACTCGTATAGAATTTTATTTTTACCCTTTTTTACCACCTCAATTTCTGGTAATCATTAGAAAAGGAGCTTTTAGTCGATTTAGAATTTATCACCATATTACTTTCGTCAGTTTTTAGTGCTTTTGTCTTCAATGAGCTTCAGCACAAGTTGGATCCCCTCAAGTAAGGGGGACCGATGAGACTGTGTTTGTGTTTGCCCTTCACGGAATAAAATTACAGTTTTGAAAAAAGGATTGGTTTAACTTAGGTGTCTCTGTCAATTTAACGGAAAAGGTGTGGAATAAGCTACTTATTTTATAAGTATCTTTAACTTGGATAATTATGCTTAAATAGTGGACAAACAAATTATTGAACCAAATAATATGTAAAGATCTTGATTTAACTTTTTAAATATAATTTTAATAACAATAGTAGTAAAGATGAGTAATTATCGTAAATCAAAATTTTGTCCATCTATAGTAATGTATGGTCGTAGTGTATTTTAGATATATGCATGGGGTTATACTATAATTTATCTAGTCAACGTAATTAGGAAATACACGTCACATAGTCCTTACCTTTATCAAAATTAGAAAGCTAAGGGCGCGTTTGGTAACGATTATGTTCCCGAGAGCTGACTAGAAATGATTATTTTTTATTATTCTTAAGAACTGATTCTGAGTAAAAAAGCGCGTTTGATAACTGTTCAAAATTTTTTATTCTAGAATAAAATTGCGTTTGATACTGTGTTAATTGATTCTATTCCAAATTATTATTTTTTATTTTTAAATAAATTTTAAATGCTTTTTTTACTTTTTTCCTTTTTTTCTTTTTTTTTTCCCTTTTTTCCTATTCTTCTTCTTCTTCTTCTTCATCTGGCCAGTCGCCGGCCCTCGGCGAGGTCGGCCTTCGTCGGCCAAGCCTTGCTGGCAATTGGGCGAGGCTTGCCAGCCTCGCCCAGCCTCGGTGAGGCCAACTTGGCCACCGGCGGGGCTGGGCGAGTCTCACCAGTGGCCAGGCGAGCCTCACCAACAGTTGAGCGAGGCTCGCACAGCCACCAGCGAGGCTCGCCCAGCCACCAGCGAGGCTCAACCTCGCTCGATCTGGCGAGGCTGAGCCTCGCCCAGCTGCCGGTGAGGCTCGCCTGGCCATCGGCGAGGCTGGGCCTCGCCGGTGGCTGGGCTTGCCTCCGGCGAGCCTCCAGCGACCTCGCCGGACCGGCGATCGGCGGCGGACGGCAGCGGCGGGCGGCGGCGGACGGTGGCGGGCGGTGGTAGATGGCAACCAGGATGACGAAAGGGAAGAGTGAAGGTTTACTGTTTTGATTCTTTTTCTGATTCTCGGACAGAGAATCAATTTTTTTTTTTTGTTCTCAAATCTTGTCCAAAATTGTTCCTGGGAACAAATTTGTTCCAGGGAACAAAAATTTTACCAAACACGATTTTCGTCCTAAACTGATTCTGGGAACAAAAAATCAGAATCTGGCACTGTTTGGCAGGTTGCCAAATAGGCCCTAACCTTCTCCTAAGATCTGTCTTCTATATTTCAGAGGGGAAATTCTTGGAAGCTGAAATTCCGCAAATGAGTATGATCGAACTTTTATCAGGTTCCCAACAAAATTGTTATTAAAAAAAAAGGAAAAGAAGAAGAAGAAGAAGAAGAAGAAGAAGAAGAGGAGAGAGATGGATAATTCTAGAGTCTCCGGTCTTCCCTGACTGTGAATCTGAGATAAGCCAAAATCACAATTTCCCTAAACTGCATCAACGCAGATAGTTGCTTCCAAAATTCGAACAAATAGAAATAAGGAGATGTTTTCCTAAGAACGTGCATGTAGAGTTAATCTGTGCAAGAAGACTGCAGTCAATAGGAAACAAAACACAGGAATATCAATATGGGCACATCAACTTATCATACACTAAATTCTTTACCAAAAAAAAAAAAACTTATCATACACTAAATTGATTTGCAAAAACTTATGTACTACTGGATGTTGTTGATCTTCATACATTCGAATCAATACGAGCAACCTCTCTAAGAGACCGACTCTCCAACTTGTGGATTGACAAAACTCGGAAACACCCCTCTAAACTTGACCCCATCAGGCAATGTCGCCCGAATATTTTCCGACCAGCTGAACCACTAAAGGACTCATCGAATGAGAACATCTGAATTTGTATCTTCTCTTAGGAATCCTAGTTTCACTATCCTTCCACCATTAACTTACTGCTAAGACAAGCATTCATGCGTAGGCGTTGAATCTTCAGCATCTCATAATCTAATCTGCATGCCCATGATCATCGATTCTGACCAAGTGTTCAGGTACATCAAGTTGAAAGTGATGCCGCAACTGTCTCAAAACACCTTGGACAACTACTTTGGTCAGTTCTCCATCAGACCTGTCAAACAACAAGAAAGAAGGATATTCAAGGATGTACAATGAGGACTCTATTTCAGTTGTTGCGGAGATCTTGTGAAAGAAAGTAAACGAGGCATACGTTGAAGAGAGCTTGTACTCGGTATAATGATGGTGCGATCCTTGAATGTCGCAGAAATCTTTGAACACTCGCAGGCGTTCCATAATGGCATCCCCGCCACAAAGATCCTTCTCACGTGAATAGTAGGCATCCCTGAAATTCCCCAAATTCCCCTTTAGGCATTGCACGTCGGAGGGATCTACTTTGTAGAAAATGGGCAAGACCATGTGTCCCATGCTTTCCTTGCACTCCATTATTTTTGCGAGCTCGTGAAGACACCACTTGCTCGAACTGTAACTTTGAGAGAGGACCGTAATGTAGATTGTAGACCGTGTGATTGCACTAAGAAGCTGTGACCCAAACTCCTCACCAATTGGAAGGTTGGTGTCGTCTTTGAAAACAGAAACTCCGGCATCCACAAGGTTTGTGTAGAGTTGATAGGTGAAGCCCTGGCGAGTATCGGCGCCTCTAAAGTTCAAGAATACATTGTACCGGGCAATTTGGGGACTTTTTGGTAATTCTGGCTGTAAGCATCTCAGAACAGTCTGGACCACTGTCTTAACTAGTTCTTCTTCACGCCTATCAGACCACAATCCGTGAAAAAGGTGGCAAATTTGGGTACAAGATCACCATAAAATGAGATGAAATGAAGACAAAAAAGTGAAACAGCCACTGAAGAAAAGAATGGATGGACACTTTCATTAATTTGAATAAGAAGGATGAATTAATATTGTATTTGATAGAGGAGATTAGAAAGGAAAAGAAAAGATACAAATGGTTTTAAGAGAAAAGAAAATAAAGGAACGAAGGAATTAACTTTTAATGTTGTTTGGATGCTAGTTAGAGATATAAATGAAAATAACGCATTATGACTATCATATAATCCCTTTAAATCCCTCCATAATCGAATGTATTTGGAGGAATTTCAACTATGCATGAAGTCGACTACACCCAGTTTATCTTGATCATTTATTTTCTTTTTTCTCTTGTTCTCTTTCATTTTTATTTAAACGAGAGAGCCCCCTTGAAACCCTCTCCCCTCTCAATCTTCCCTGCCAAACATGATGAAAAAGGACAGAGAAACAAAATTGTGGAAAGAAATTAATTGAATGGAGGCTAACCATCCCGACTTCCGATTACCAAAATATAGGTCCGAGAGCGAAGAAAAGATATGCTTCCATTTTCATTCTCGCCAACCAAATAATACTTCTCAAACATCAGTGGGGAAAGAAAGTAGACAAGATTTGAGTGGAGATGAGGTTGGTACCCATCAGTGACCTTCCATCCATGTAACATGCTCACTTCTTTAAGTGCTCTTCGCACTCCCTCGATGTCGTCTGCTTCACGCGAGTGGAAAGACTTCCCAAAACTCCCTCTCAGGTATCGCACATCCGAGGGCTTCACTCTGTTGAAAATAGGAAAGACCATTTGTTGTCCGCTTTTCTTACCCTCCATCATCTGGACGAGCCCACGGAGGCACCGTTCGCTGGACGAGTAGTCTTCCGAGAGGATTGGCATGGAAATCTTGGACCGCCAGGCCAAGTCGGGAAGTTGTGATGATGAGCCGGCCACCTGGCTTTCATCAGGTCCGCATACAGAGACTCCGGCAGCCGTGAGGCTGGCATGGAGGCGACCGCTGAAGGACTCACGAGCAGCGTTGGAGCCACTTGGAAAGCTCAAAAACACGTCGTAACGTGTCGAGCCGCTTCCAACAGGACCTGCATGAGAAAAGCTTAAAGCCAGAGCATTGTCCATTGGTTTCCTCTTTACTCTGATCAATATTGCCCCTTCTCTGTTCTCTCTCCGTTTCTTTAACGGGGCCGGCCACTTATGTCCTCGAGACCTCGTCAACGCAGAGATCCAACTTGCGGACCTGAAAAGGCCCGAAGAGAATGACACCAGACTGGAGACCAGGTCTGATTTGAACTTGTCTTTGTAGACTGCCGTGAACGACGCGTCCAAAGCAACCGTGTCAGAGTTTAACGAGAATGTTTATCAAAGACCAACCAAAGGCAACGCGCATCGCCTGCAAATGGATAAAAGTTCAGTGTGTTCTGTTTCTGCGGGGATGACCCAAAACGCAACACTTCAGAATAAAGTGGCCATGCAGCATGCAACATTGAAAATTAACCCTTTACATCATAATAGTCGTTGCAATACCAAGCCAGAGATCGCTTTACAATTGCGTGTGTTTTCTAAGTTTTTGCTTTGAGGAAAATCCCTTCACGTTAGCAAAAACACCAATGAGTATCTTCAGGTTGTGAATACCTAAGGGATGACAACTTAGAATTCAGAAATTGTAAATGTTAAAATATGTCTCGAGTTTGATTTTTTTTTTCTCATATGCACTTCTAGCAAGTTTTGGACTTTGTTTGAAATATATGGAAATTGATTTCCGAATTGAAGTGGGCAAAGAAATCAGCAAAACAGAAAAGTCCAACGTTAACTTTGAATAGGAAAATTAGAACGTTGACTCTGACTTGCACCTTGACTGGGATTAGCACGCGTCTGACAAAGAAGGAAATAAACTCTTACTTAAAGTCGGCAAAAGATGCTCACTCTAATGAGTCAGGTTTTTTCTTTTTCTTTTTCTTTTTTTGGAAAACGCTTGGCTTACGGTACCATCAACCAAGGAAAAAGACGGTCAAACGTCAGCCAAGCATTTTTCATCTCCAAAGTGGGAGTCTTGGTTAACAGGTTTTTTGTTTTCATTATATGATAATGCATTTTCATATAAAAAATTATTTTCTTATCCTATTTAAAGAAACAAATCAGAATGATACTATTCAAATAATAAGAAATATATGGAGAACTCAATTGCAATTTTTAAAATAGTGTATATTATTCTCCAGTCAAAGAAAATTGATCAAGAATCTTTTTTTTTTTTTTTTTAACTTTAGCTTTGATTATGCGATCCTAAAGTTGATTTTGAAATGTTTTAGGTCCATGTTAATCTTCATCTACAAGACTTGGATCAATGGAATAATCTTTTTCTCTACTAATTCATTATTCTTATCTTAATTTTTGTCTTTATGTCATTTGTTTTATGCATAATCGATATTATTGATCTTAATTTTAGGTAATCGGAGAGCCCTTTCTAGAGTAATTTAATTTGAGCGAAATGAATAAGAAGCCATTTTATTGCACAATGATTTCGTTATTAGTTGCAAAGCCAAAATATTAAGTGTTGTTTCATCTTTTAAATTTAATAGATTTATATGATGAAATTAATGATCTTTTTTTAGTAAGTGATAATATTTTCTGCTTGTAATTATCTATATCTTGATATCAAATTTAATTTTTCTTTCTTGGTCTTCAAGAAAATTAGTTATATGGGTCCTCTAATGATATTTTTGTCTCCTAGTTTGAGCTTGTAATAAGGAAACATAGAAATAAAAATAAATAAATAAAACACCTCAGTCAAAATTGAAAGTAGGTTTAAGGCCTGTGTGGTAATATTTCTGTTTCTCCCAATCTCTATACTTTTGTTCCCCGAAAAAAAAAAAAAAAAAAAGAACAGAAATCCGTTTGCTAAAACTTTTGTTCCCGAGAATAGATTTGAAACAGAAACAAGAAACAAAAAAAAAAATTCTCAAGAATAGATTTGAAACAGAAACAAGAAACAAAAAAAAAAAGTAGCTTCTTGTTCTCGGAAATAATTTCTAGACATAAGCTAATTTTTTCTTTTCTTTTTTTCTTTTGTTTTTCTTGCTTGCTACAGCCTTCTGTGGCTGCCTGCCAATCGCCAACCACCTCCAGTTGACCATGGTCACCGTTGTCAACCGTCACCCCACCGACGACGACCATTGTCGCTGTCACAATCTGATCGTTGTTGCCGCCACCCACAACCCATTAGCCACCCCCAATCACTGATGACTGCCACTAACCGCCGGCAGCCATTGCAGTCGCCACCTGACTGCCGACCATCACCAGCCGTCGCCGTTGCCCGCCTTCAGACACCTCCAGCCACCGAACATTGCCATCGACCGCCGCCATTGGATTGCCGCCCACAACCCACCGATCGTCACCTCCTGTGGCCGACCGCCAACAATTGACGGTGGCTGGTGGGTTGTGGGCAGCGATCATGCGACCGTAGTCGGCGGTAACAATTGGCGGTCGGTGGTCCTACAGCTATGGCTAGCGGCAACTGGTGGCGGGCAACGACGATGGGTGGTAGCGGTCAGCAGTTGGCAATCTGTGAGCAATAATAAAAAACAAATAAATAAATAAAATAAAAAAATCGTATCAAACGCATTTCTATTTTTTTTTCTATTTTAAGAATATAAATTTTTTATAGTTACCAAACACCTTATTTTACTCAGAAATTGTTCTCCAGAGTAAAAATAGAAAATAACTATTTCTAAAAAGACACCATTTCCCGGCCAAAAAGCGTTACCATGCGCACTCTTATTGGTTTCCTTCAAAACATTTTGTGGTTGGCCTTTGACCATCCTACTGTCATTCTATAGAGGGCGGTCAGGCTAGTAACATCCTTTTTTTTCGCCCCTTCACGTAGCCTTGAAGCGCTGCAAGTGCCTGGCATGCAAAGAGTGCAGAGTCCTCTCGTTAGTTTTTGTCGAAATTGTGCTCAACCTGAAGAATTCTTTTTGTCATAAGGTCAAACCTGTGCAAGACAATTAAATTCTTTAGAAATTTCACAACGTTTACGTTCAAGCTGAGAAAATCTTGTGGTAAAAAATTGCGTTTAATTCTTTCATAAAATTGAGAGATTATTTTATGAGAAATTATAAGACTAAACACTGGATGTATTATTGGGTGTAATTGGAAGTTGAGAAACCATAAGAGTATTTGTGAATGACTTGAGTGTGGTTGTAATATTCATTGTACCGTTTGATCTTAATATAATTTGTTACTAATCTTCCTATAAACATAGGTCACTACGATCGAACTACATAAATTTAATGGTTGATTTATTTTCTTTTCTGTTTATTTTATTATTCGATCGCTTGCTTTAGTAATGATTGGTATTAGAGCTAAGCTTGGTTGAGTTGAATTGAATTGATGGCGACAGAAGAGGAAAAGGTGGGAATCAACATATTTATTGGGAATAATTTTGATTTCTAAAAGATTCAAATTGAGAATTATCTCTATTAGATAAAACTGCACTTACCCTTGTCTAGGGAGAAACCAAAGATGATGAAGCAAGCTTATTGGGAATGGCGAGATAAACGAGCTTTGGGTGTTATTCGGCTAACATTGGCTCATAATGTCACATTTAAGATCGTGAAAGAGAACAATACTACGGGTCTCATAAAAGCCCTACCGGATTTGCACGAGAATCCCTCTATGATCGACAAGGTCTAATTGATAAGATGCTTGTTTAACTTGAAGATGAGCAAAGGTGCGTTGGTTACAGATCATATAATTTGAGTCAATTGAGTTCAGTTGAGATTAACTTTAAAGATACAGTACGTTCTTTGATTACCTAATAGTCGAAATACTATTGTAAGTAATTCCTCTGGGTCAACAAGCTTGATGTTTGGTGGTTGGAGATCTAATTTTGAGTGTGGACATTTGTAAAAGAGAGTCTAGTGAACTTGTATATGATGCTTTAGTAGATAAAATAAAGGAAGAACTAGTACATGTGTTAGTAAGAACAATATATAAATGGACGTAATAATCAGTCTAGGACTGATGATGCTATCCATCTAAGCCGTGGCAATAGGAGGTATTTTAGAATGAATTTCCTTAAGTTGAAAGCGAGAAGAGTAAGGAAAATTGAGTCTATAGATAATGTTGCAACTATTGCTAATGGTAATTCGGATAGTGCTGATTTTATTTTCTCTGTCACCGATTATTCATTGCTTGATGGATGGATTATGGATTTTGGTTGTTTGTTTCATGCTACGCCAAATAGAAACTAATTTAGTAATTATCAATGTTTGGATAATGTTAAAGTGCAATTGAGAAACAATGTTGAATGTGAGGTTACAAGCATTAGCAATATTAGAATTAGAATGCATAATGGTATCGTGAGAACATTGACTCAAGTGGGGCATGTTCTAGAGTTGAAGAAGAACTTAATTCCCTTGACTGCTTTGGATTCAATTAGGTGCTAGTATACTTTAGAATGTGAAGTTCTGAAAGTCATTCAAGGTGTTTTAGTAATAATGAAAGGAATCAAGCATAATGGCCTATATAAGCTTTAAGGTAAGACAGTGACGAAATTTGTCGCAGAGACATTAGATGTATATATTTAAGAGTTTGAATTGTGATATATGTGTTTGGGACATTAACAAGAGAATCCTGAAAGTATTAAGTGAAAGACATACGTTAAATTGTTAACAAACTGAATGTATCTAGGTGTTGTGACTTTGATCAATGGTGAAAAGTGTAGTTTAATACAGATGTTAAAGAAATCATAGAGATTGCAAAATTAATTCACTTGAATGAGTGCTTGTGTTTGCCTAAGTAACATTGACACATGACACACACTTGATAGGACACCACACAACACACCATTGTTAACAAATAAATAAATAATAAATAAGGAGCTTATAACGAATTTACACTCAAAATATTAATTCACCATTTGTTAATATTATTGATTGTTTCAATTTAAATAATTCAACTCCAAATCCATAAAACTTGGAGAAAAAAACAAGCAGTCCACATTTTGGACTCATGCTTCATATCGTGTCAAAAGAAAAGAGAAAATGAACAAATTTGAGACGTGAATTATGTTTCATAGGAAGTAAGAGTCAAAAGAGAAAAGAAAACTAAGTTTTTATTATTTCCCCATTTATTATTTTTATTAATTTATATATATATATTTATATTTACCCATCTTTGATTGAAATTTTTTAAAATTGACCCTCTGTGTGTCAAAATTTTGAACTCGCATATCGAAATTCCAAATTTGCTTGTCAGAGAGTGTTGGAAGAGTTAACCAGCCTGTTGATTGAGCATTAGACACGTGTCGAAGTGTTCGATACGACATAAAAGCTTTCGAAAAATGTTAATGTTTCCTATGTTTTTGCAACAATAACGCTTTTCATTGTGAGGTGCCGAACGATTATGGTGGCTGGCATAAGTCGAGCAATGGTTGACGATGGTGGCAACACAAAACTAGAGGTCCAGGCAACATTGGGTTGCAACGGACAAGCATCAGAGGAGCTTTGGCCAAACCATCATGGGCTTGAAGACGATGAATAGTAAGGGGAGTGGACGGAAGAAAAAAAATGGAAAAAAAAAAAGTTTGAAGAAAAACGGCGACGTCTTGGTTGCAAGCCAATTAATTAGTTGGTTAAGTAAAACTAGAAAAAGAGTACGCAAATCGCGTGCGAAGCTAATAGTGAAAAAAATAAATTATTGAATGAAATAACACGTAAAATCTTCGATTTACTTTTTATATATAATTTTAATTATTGTAAAAGTGAAGGTAAGTAGTAATTTGTGGAACACTTGACAATTATCTTGTTTATATTTAAGAAGTAAGAGATTCTCGGTCGTTAGCCAATCACCATGATTGTCGCAAATTACAAATTTGAGCCTCTCTAGTCATGTAAGGTCATAATATATTTTACATACATACATGGCTTTTTCATGGAAATATATTTTTATAAAAGTTGAAGTTGGAGTTGTCACCGGATTTGCAATATGGATCGAGTGATAACATGTATTTAAATTCATGAATCAAAGTCAATACAATCTGCAAATACATGCTGCATAGTCCTTGACTTTATAAAAATTAGAATCCTAACCAACTACTAACATTCGTTTTCGAAATTTATGAGGGCAATTTCTTTTGAGCTGAAATCCCACGGATGAATCCTGCATTTCTAGTGATAGAAGATAGATGGTTGAACTTTTTCTCAAATTCACGACAAAATTGATACTAATGCTCTAACAAATTGCAAATCAAATGGATAATTCTAGAACCTCTAGTCTTTCCTCTATGTGAAAATTAGATAAGAATAATCACAATTTTTATAAACTGCATCATTGCATATTAGCTGCGTCGAAATTCAAACTACTCTCAAAGTAGATTTTCTAGTGGTACCATTATCAATTATTCTTAAAGCTTATATTGTTAAATGAATAGGTGATTTAATATTTAAATATTTCAACGATTAAATTGGAACGAAGAAAACTGCTTTAGTTTTCTGATTTTTCCAAAGAGCGTGAAATGATGAATGTAGACTCAAGCTCCGGAAGAAGACCAGCAGTCATGGTAAACAAAGTACAAGAACATCAATATCTTGAGATCACCTTATTATACATTCATAAATTACTGGCTATCATCCTACATTCGAATCAATAAAAGCACACCCTCAAGACCGACTCTGCCACTTTTGGCTCAAAAAAACAACTGAAAACACACCCCACATTTACAGATTCTCTAAACTTGACTCCATCGGGCAATATCACCTGGAGATTCTGCCACTAGCTGAATCGCTAGAGGACTCATCGTATGACAACATCAGAATTTGTACCTTCTTTTCGGACAAAAGAACGTTGCAAGAGCCAAAAGTTGGCACAAAATGACACTTTAAGTGTTAAAACTTACGAAAGTGCCACTTTTTATAAAAAATGGGACACTTGAGTGCCACATCCGACGAATTTTGTCAAAAATTCTACGTGACTTTTTCTTTATTATTAATTTTCTCGCTTACGAGGCTCGCTAGAGCAAAACGCACACAAAAACAATGTTGTTTTTCTATAATTTGAAATTTAATATAAAAATTAATTAAATTTAATATAAAAATTAATTAAATTTAATTTAAAAAATATAATAATAATTTTAAAAAAAAAAGGTGGAGGAGGAGGAGGAGGAGGAAAGCAGCCGGTGGCCGAGGGCTTAGCCCTCGTTGCTACCGCCGCTGCCTCTCTGCCGTCACCGAAAGGTGGGGGAGGGTCGTTTAGGGCCGCCAAGCCCTAGCTAGGGGCTAGCGACCCTAGCTGACCAGCGGTGAGGGCTTGTGTGCCATCGCCCATATCTAGGCAAGGGTCACGACCCTCCCCTAGATTCGGCGAGCGTCGGCGGCCATCGCCCGGCCAAGCCAAGGGCTGCCGCTCGCTGGGGGTCGCCTCATTGGGCAGTGGCCCTTGGCCTGACCCGGCGAGGGTCACCAACCCTCGCCCCGCCCTCACCTGGCAAGGGCGAGGGCTCACTGGCTCTCACTACTAATCGGCCGGGGTCACCGGGCCTCTCCGCCCTCCATCGTCAACCCTTCCTGGCGGCAGCGGCGGCGAGAGCTCAACCCTCAGTCGCCCCCCTCCATTTTTTATTTAATTTTGTTAATATTTGTATTTTTATTTTTAAATGTTTTAAATAAATTTAGTCTTAAATTTAATTTAATTATTTTTATATTATTTTTTACCACTTCAACACTAAAATGACGTCATTTTTGCATTATTTGGTCACGTCAGCGTGTAAAATGACCTTATTTTACACTTATTTCGCCGGAAAATTGCCATGTCAACATTTTAGCCGAATTGACACTTAAATTACCTATTTTGCTCTGATTTTGGCACTTAAATATCACTTTCATAACGTTTGACACTTAAGTGTCCTTTTGTGCCAATTTTTTGCACTTCAGGGATCCGAGTATTATTCTTTTTGTAAGTTCCACTATCCCTTTCATCATCTATTAATGCTAAGATAAGGTTCATGTGTAGGCTTTCATTTTCTAGCATCCCATGATCTAACCAAGTGCTCGGGTACATTTAGTTGGAAGTGATGCCGCAACTCTCTCAAAACACCTCGAACAATTGGTCTGAGTAGTCCTCCAAGAGACCTTTCTAATGACACAAGAAATAAGGATATATAAGGATGTCGGACGACTCTATTAGGTTGTCATGCAAAGATCTTGCGAAAGAAGGTAAACAAGGCATATGCTAAAGTGAGTTTGTACCTGAGTTTTAACACTTCCCATCCTCCGAATTTGGAAACATCTTTGAGCGAATAAGATTTGGGTGGAGATGAGGTTGGTACACCTCAGTGACCTTCCATCCACGTGTAAAACTCACTTCTTCAATTTCTCTCTGCACTCCCTCGGTGCCCCATCCAAAACTCCCTGTCTAGAATCGCACGTTCGAGGGCTCCCCTTGGTTGAAAATGGGCAGCACCATCAATAGCCTGCTTCTCTTACCCTCCGTCATTTGGACCCGTGGAGGCACCATTCGCTGGAGGGATAGTCCTCCGATAGGATTGGGATGCATATCTTGGACCGCTAGATAGTCATGTCGGGAAGTTGCCATGATGAGCTGACTGCCTGGCTTTAATCAGGTCTGCCCACGTGTAGAGACTCCGGCAGTGGCAAGGCTGACATGGAGTCTGCTAGGAGTGCGCAATAAAAATCCAATACCTCCACTACTCAAGTGAAGGTAGGTCAAATATGTTGATGGACTCAGGTTTCGACTTTCTCTTGGTGATCTCTCCATGTGAAAGTATCGAACTTTTGTTACGCACTTCCAATAAATGGTATCATAGCCAATGATTGATTGATGACTCACTCCTAATATATATTAGTGTTTGATGAATATCTTAGGCTGCGTTTGGCAGTCGGGATAAAATTCGGGATAGGATATAATTTATCCTATCTTACGTTTGGTGCTCACTCGGGATAGGATAAAGTCGGATATAAGGGGGATATAGACAGGATAAAATTATCTCATGGTGGAGGTAGAATAAAGGTGGATAGGATTTCTAATGTCCATAATATGAAAGTTATTTTTCTTGAATAAAAAATTTATTAAATTAACAAAATTGAAATTATATTTCAATATAAATAATATTTGAATTCTAATTTAAGAAAATAAAAATTTATTTTTAATTAATCTTATTTTAATTTATATATTCAATTTTAATTCTATTTTATAATAAACATTCAATCTATAAATTAAATATTTATATTTATTATATATTTTAGGTATTTTTGTATTTTAAATATGTTAGCACAGTTTAATATTTGATAAATTTTTATTAAAAAATGATGAAAGGGAAAAAAGAAATAATGATGAAAATAATACAAAAAAAGAAAAATAAAATAAGTAATAAATAATAAATAAATTAAAGAATAGTGTTATGAGATATTTTCACCATCTTCATTTATGAACATTTAGGTTCATTTATAATGATATGCCGTTTATAAAAAAAAAAAAAAAATGTACATGATATGAACATATCCAACTTTAATACTGCGATTCACCAAACATTAGACGGGATATAAAAAAATCCCAGGATTTCATATCCTATCCTATCCTATCCAATCCTATCCCGATTAGAAATCCGGACGACCAAACATAGCCTTAAGGAATGAATCTGGTGACCAATGCGGTTTTCGACTAGGTGGGCATTGTAGCGTAGTGATGTGGGCTCAATGGCAAACTTCATGGTTCGGTCTAGAAAAAGAGACCAATAATGAAGTTAGGCATTGGTCATGCAACATGAGATAAGTTGATGCAAAAGGATACATGACTTAAGGGAGAGCAAACTAACACTAGAGTTCAAATGTGAGGAGAAAATTGCTAGGATATATGTGTGAATTGTGGTCACTGCTGGCTGCTACCGCTACTGCCACCACCAACGATGGCCAATGACCCATTGGGCAAGGTCCAACAAGCTTGCCAATAACCAGGCAAGCCTTGCCAAGCTAGCAACAAGGCTTGGCCTCGCTAGTTGACGCAAGGCTAGGCCTCACTAGCCAACATGAGGCTAAGTGTTGCCAAGTTAGGGCAAGGCTTGTTGTGGAAAGCGAATGATCGAACAACAATATAGATAGAAGAAGAAAATATATTGGATATGAAATTTGTGTAGTTCAGTTATAGAGACTTACGTCTACAAGGAGAGTAATGACTAATTCATTATAGATTAAGCGATATAATGAAGATTACACACTCTAACCATTCAAACATGCTTAGTGTTTCTCAAGCCTCAATTGCACCTAATAATGCACGCAGTGTTTAGTCCCGAAATTCCTTACAAAATAGTCTTTCAATCTCAATGAAGAAATTCAAAATCTTACCATAAGATTTCACAGCTACAAACAGTAATCTTTCATAAATGTAAATCGCGAATAAGCTTTGATGCACAAGAGACATGAAGACCCATTGCCAAGCACCCAGCGCTTATGGAAGTCTCTCACAAACAAGGGAACCACGTCACTCAAAGAAAAGCGGCACTTCAATCAACAAAAGCTCATCTTAATACCCGCAAGCCAATAGAAGAGCCCATATATCTAGTGAAGATTCTTGATCGAATCCAACTGGGAGTCAACTTCTCTAGTTTCCCATTTTGCTTTTCGTGGATCGACTGGAAGTAAGAATTAATTCCCTTTTCTATTCTCTCTTTTATCCATGCTGATGAACTCCAAGTCCAACACAAAGTTCATGTTGGACTTTTCAGTTTAACAACAGAGACTCCAATTCTTATATAGAATATGCTTCAACAAACTTGTGTCCATTCAAAATTGACTTATCTATTGTAAATCGGTGCTTCAATGTTGAAGGAATTTCCATAATTTTCTGCAATCTTTAATCAAATCGGGTTTCGTATGATGGACTCAAACTTGAGACACATTTTAACAAGGCCAACCTTGCCTAAATTTGTGAGGCTGAGGCTCACAGTGGCCAAGTGAGCCTCTAATGAGCTTGTCGAACTTCACCTTGGCCTAGCGCTACAAAGAATGAGGAAGAAAAAGATAAAAGGAAAAAGAAAAATAAGAAAAATTTAGTAAAAGTATTAAAAAACAAAAAAAAATTAAAAGTTTTATCAAACACATTTCTCTTTCAAAAATAAAAATTCTAAGTAGTTACCAAAATTCAGAAATTATTCCTTGAAACAAAATATAAAAAAATCATTTCTCGATTGTGATCTCAGGGAGGTGAAATCCCATTTTGATTTCTCGGGGTTGTCCGGCAGGGTGGACCTTTTTTTATAAGTGACCTAACTCTCGATTTGCTTCATCCTGGTCTTTCCTTGAAATATAATAATACTTTATTATTTCCGAAACAAATTAAATATCTATTCCTTTTTCTTTTTGGACAATGCATTTTGAGTTTTAACTTCCGTTTCATATATTTATTTATGCCTAATATTTTTCACCCTATAGAGTTTTGACATTCTATAATATTCACCGTTTAGAAAATTATATATGTAAAAGAAAAAAATTATAACATTAAGCATGTTATGATTTCCATAGGAAAAGTTACCAAAAAAGTTGTAAATATATTATCGTTGTGATATACTAAATATGTTTTTGTCAATTCAATAATAAACCTTTTATATTGTGTCAATTCAATTTATCTGGTTAATTTTGGCCAACCGGCACTGATGTGAATGCCGTTCAGCTAACATTGACATTAAATTTTTTAATAATACTTTATTATTTAGAATTTTTTATTATTTTTTTCTTTTTCTTTTTTTTCCCTCCCTCCTCCTTCTTCCTCTAGTCTATCACTACCACAAGAGTGAATCAACTCTCTATTTTAGTCGTAATTGGCACCCAATTACGACTAAAATAGAGAGTTGATTCACCCGTTACAAGTGAGCGCCAATTATGAGTGAGGTCACCAACCTCAATCTCTAATCGAGCCACCTTAGCTACAATTGATCATAGTTAAGATTCACAATCTTAAAATGTGAGCTGACATTGTGATCTCATTGCCAAGCACATAGATTGCCGGAGCAAAAAGTCGATTCATCAAGATCTTGTCCAGTTATAATTGATACTCCAAAGGAGGTCGTCAACCTTAGATCTCAGATCGAGCCACCTCAGCCGCAATTGATCATGGCTAAAACCGATGAACCCCAATTCCTCGAGGCTGCAATTTGTCTGCTCTGTCCAGCCCGATCCGGTCCGGTCCAGGCAAGTGTATTTTGTCGCTCTGATGAAGTGGACGACACAGATGCGAGCTCATCTTCCGGTGGATCCCACCCCAACAACAAAACAAAACAACCTCTCCCGCACCCGCACAATTACCCCCACCAATTTCACCTCCTCACCAGCACACCTCTCTCTCTCTCCCCCTCTCACTCACTCTCTCTCTCTGAAATCGGGCTCAGGAGAGAGAGAGAGAGAGCGCTTCCGAGCGGACGAGCGGAGCGAAGCGTCAGTCCCGCACGCTGCCACAGTGATCGATCGCAGAGCAAAAGCTCGAGCGAGAGAGAGAGAGATGGACGACTACACGAGGGAGATGATGGACCTCAAAACCCTAGTCACTCGCTCTCTCGAGAAGAAGGGCGTCCTCGCGAAGATCCGGGTAATGTCTCCTTCCCTCCCTCCCTTCATCCACCTCTCTCTTCCTTCCCGCGTGCCTTCGCTTCTCTAATCTCCCCTTTTAGAATTTGGGCGGCGTGCGATCGGAATTGCCGGGGGGGAATTCGAGCCTTGGTTCTTTTTGCTCGGGTGATGCGCGGGCGGCGTTGCTTCGGAGCTGGTGTTGTCGTATTCGAACGGATTTACCTAGCTCCCCCCCGCCCCCCAAAAAATAATAATAATAATAATAATTGGGCAGCTTTTGTTTTTTGGGTTTTGATCAATTCGTGCACTGGCATCGGAGAAGTACAGATTCGATCGCTTCGCTATGATTTCGTCGTATTGGACGTTGCTCCTCCTGTTGCAAACGTATCTCGTGCTTCCTCATGAAGAGAGAGACGGATGCTTGTGGTTTTAGCACCGGAAATTTGGTCCCGTCCGTGCAAATTCTGGCGGAAGTCGCGTAGGAAACATCGGGAACTGGATGGCAGTTGACTAAAGGCCTTTTTTTTTTCCTCCCTTTATTTGGCCCTGGAGAGTTTAATTAATTACTCAGCTACGTCATCACAATTTTTGGGTTCGTTGTAAGCTGCTGGCTTCTTGTCTTGTTTATTGTAATTATTTAGTCGCTACATCGCAATATCTGTTGCTCCTGCTTTGGAATGGGCGAAAAGGAAAGGATCGCATCTTTTGAGCTGAAGTGAATTTGCTGTGGAGGGTGGCTGTTAAGTTTGAAAAGATAAATGAGTGCAATGACTTGGCAGATGCATTTATTGGGCTGTTGAATAAGTTACTATTTAGAACACAACTTTTAGTTGAAATGTTTTTTAATGAATTATGTGCTTTCCTATAGTAATTCAGGAATTCAAGTAACTGAGCAGAATGTGGATACATTGATTGTCCATCAGTATTGATCTTCTTTCCAACTTGTGGATCTTCATCTTCTTTCATGCCATTTACATTCTATATGTGCTTCTCAGTGCTGCTGTTATTTCTTTCACCGTTCTATTTTGCTTGCTAAGTCGCACTCAGGATTGGCGTGTTTTAGGCTATTGAATGTGCTTTATGTGTTCCCTTGACTATTTATTTGAATGCTAGGCGGAACTGCGGGCAAGTGTATTTGAAGCAATTGAAGAGGAGGATCAAGTTGTGGAGAAGGAAGGTTTAGCTCCTGCTTTGTTAGGTAGCTGCAATGAACGAGCAAAACAACTTCATGCTTCTCCTTCAGGTTATTTTCTGGTCCTTCAGTATGGACCATCGTGATATACTTTCATTTTCTGATAATCGCCCAGCTATCGGCTGATGGATATTGATTAGACTCTGCAGATATCTTATTTTGCCCCTCAGGTTTGTTCAATGTAAGCAGCATGTGCTTGTTAATGTGGTGACCTTATTCAACTGTCCTCATTTTATTATGCAGGGAGGCTGTTAACAGCATTGATTTCTGAATACTTGGACTGGGCTCAACTAAACCACACATTAAAAGTTTATCTGCCTGAGTGTAATTTGGTAATCAAGTAATTCCAGCTGCAGTTTTCTTCTGATCTTATTGCAAGTACCTTTCTATGTTCTGTTCTTCTAGAGGACTGCTGAATTCAATTGAGTTTTTATGAATTACCCTTGCAGCAAAAGGATTTTTGGAAAGCTGAGTTGAAGGAGTTTAGCAGCAAGAATGGATATGATATTAACCGAAATGGAGATAGTGGTCCTTTGCTGTTGGATGTACTTGAAGGATTTTTAAAATACGAGGTTTGGTGTCTGATCTTTTCCTGATTTTATTCTTTTCGCTCACAGCTTTGAACCCATGAGCAAGTCGTATATAGAACATTTTACCATTTACCGTACGATGTGCCTTAGGTTGTTTTAACAGCAGAAGTTTTGTGGGATTCTGTTTGTTGTTTCATATGAAACTTGACTCATCTTTGATAGAGTTTAACCAAACCAAGGGGCGGGGGAAGGAGAATGACTACAGAAGCTGATTCCGTATCATTAGAGTCTCGGGATGTGCGTAGACCTTCATCATCTATTGCAGGGGGCTTACCCCCATTGGGAAGGTGATCATAAAGTCTCGTGCTTATGCTTTGTCCATTTCATTGGTTGTCAGTGTTTCTCTATTTCTTAGTGCTAATATGACTTTCTGAATTTTCATTTTAGGTCTGCTCCGCCTGCCCAGGGATCTGGTAATGAAACTTTCCATCCATTTATATCTACTTTGCAGTTTCATTTGTCATTTGGATTTGCTTATTGATATACCTTTGCCAAATAGGTAGGAGAGCTGGCTCCTCAACATCTAGTTATAGAAAAGATGAGTACAATTGGAGATATGACAATGACGAGCTCCCTGATGATATTGTCCGAACATCAGCTGCTTTAGAAAATCTTCAGCTGGACAGGAAAGCTAGGAATCTGACTTCTTCTTGGCGGTTTGTTCTCAAAACCCAACACTTAACTTTGTATTCATTTTAGATATGATCTTTTACTTTAGATTCTTAGTGGATGGTCAGTTTTCATTGAAATAGATGGTGGGATTGACTTCACTAGATTCTCATATGTTTGTCTGATGTGCCTATCATACATCTTGAACATGGGCCAAAAGAGAAAGGAAGAAAACCGCCCAACTCACTCTGTGTGTGTGATGTGATCTGAGCAAGAATTTTTGTCTCTTTTCCTTGCTTTCTATCTAGGAATAATTAGTTTGCAAAATCTCAGAGTCATTTTATGGTTTGTTTGACATTCAGCAGCCCTACTTTCATATTCTTTATGGGCACATGCTATTAGAATTCACAGTCTTGATTGGAGTAGCTGCTGGGTTGTTCATACGCGCCAAGGGGTGTGGGTTGTTTTGTTGCATGTCCAGCAGGTCTATTTTGAATGTTTGATGGTTTTGCTTATCATATGAAAAAAAAAAAAAAAATGCTAGGAGACAAAGGGAGAGCCTGGGTTGAGTTGAGACAAATGCCATGTAGAGGTGAAATTTGATATAGAGAGTTCCATTGTGTGATGGAGGCAGGTTTCAGCTCTGAGCTCCTGGAACAGTTTAGATCGTTAGTAAAGGGAGGAACTTCAGTTTTTTGGCTTAGCAATTAATTTCAGCAGATATAACATACATTTCATGGGAAAAACTACAAACATTGGACACATGATCTTGCCTTCCATGTTGCATCACCAATGGTGTTACTTTCATGTCCATGCATGCTTGTGTGTGCTTGTGTGCGCGTGTCTCTCTATTTTTTTTTTTGTTTGGGGGGGTCCCTATAACTGGCATCATTTGGATTCACTCCTCAGCAATGTGTAAGTGTGTGACAGTTCATCAGGAGATTTGGTCTCCTTTCATTATAAAAACCATTTTAAAGTGGGACAGTCTTTTAAGCTAACCTGAAAGGTACTTGTAAGTACAAGAATAAATGAGTTTTACTTTGATGGTTAACCTTTCTGGGCTAGCTAGAAAGCACCAGGTCTGCCAATGTTTTGTTTTATTAATTTGCTTAGTCCGAAAAGATTTTAGCTGAATGTTTGCTTGTCATTGGAAACTCTAGCTCTAACAATGGGTTGGGACTAGTGGGACAGGAGAGGCTAGCCTGCTGCGCATCCTCAGCCATTTTACATGTTTTATCGATGTAGTTTAACACAAAAATTGAAGTTTATGAGCCTAGTTATTTTCTCTAGCACCAAATGTTACTAGCTTGCGGAGACAATAACTTCTACTTGCTAGCTGTAAAATCAAAAGATGAATATTTGAACTATAATCAGGCCTATAGTGTGGCTTGTGAAATGCATTCCCTTCATTTAATTTTGGATGTCTTTTTGTTCAATGCAAAAGGCATGTAAGTTCACATGTGACCATCAGGAGTCTTAGGGTCCGTTTGGGATTTGCTTTGGGAAGGGACTTTGAGTGTCCAAAGTTCATTTGACCAAATATTGAGTATTTCTTAAAATTTTTGAAACCCACATTGAGAGAATGTTAGCCTTTGAAAGGCTGAAAGCCCAAGATAGGTCCTAGGCTGCCTTGGGCTTTCAGCATTTCCAGAAACCCCCACAGATTATTGTTCTTCTTTTTTTTCCAGTGGCGTGGTTGCGTGTGGCTGGTTTGCAACGGGCTAGAGAGAGGCCAGCGAGGTTGTGGCTACCCCAGCGACCGTCACCGGCCAGTCGCGCAACCCCGATAAGTTGTGGCAACCGCCGGCGAGTCATGTTGACGCAACCTAGCTTTGGGTTGCCGGAGGTCACGTGATCTCGCCGCAACCAAATCTGTTGCTGGAGGTCACGCGACCTCAGGCTAGGTCACTGGTCACGACGAGGTTGCGTGACCTCGTTGTGACCAGATCTATCGTCGAAGGTTGTGCAACCTCGCTGCGACCAGATCTGTGTCGCCAGAGGTCACGTGACCTTCATGAAGAGTTGCTAGAGGTTGCCTGACCCTAGGCAGCCCTCACTGATTGTCTCTGAGGGCTGCCTGAGGCCATTAGCCCTTGCCGGCCAACTTTTTGATTTTTCTTTTGACAATTTCTCTCTTTTTTTTTTTTAATTACAAAAATCATTTGTAAATATAATCTCTCCAAACACTATTTTACTCAAAGATACTTCATAATAGACTTTCAAATTACAATTTAACAAACACAATTTGCATTTTGGAAAACCCCTTTAACTTAAAGTCCTTTGCATTTTCCCAAAAGCTTTTCCCAAAAATCCAACCAAACGTACCCTAGACCAACCATAATTTGTTACCCTGTTACTATTACGACTTTAAAAACATTTTTTTTTTTTGGTCAAACAACTTTAGAGACTTTAATTTCTCTAATATGGTAGTACCCTATTGGAACCTCCTTGGGCAAGCAAAATTGTATATTCCACAAATATATATCGACTTGTACCTGAAAAGGCATCTAGTACTTTGTTTTTCCTTGGATGATGAAAAGGAATTATGTCGGGTGTTTGCAGGACTATAATGAGGTATTTTGGTATCAATAGTTCTTGGTAGTTTTACTAGTTTTTGTGTTTCTCATCGAATAGTCAAGCCTGAGACCAAAATCTCTTTGCGCTAACTCTTGGATTTCTTTTTGAATTTTGTTGCAGGCATGCTGGGGATGGGATCTCTGACGATGACGGGAGGGCGGACCATATGTAGATGGCTGACTTAGTAATTTCTCGCTCTGTTGTGTATTTTGGATTGCATTTATCCTTGAGTGTTATCTAAAATTAGGCCGATTTTATATTGTGGTCATGTAAGTTGCAGCAATTTAGTTCAGATTTCTCACGCTATCCTTTCGAGTTTGATTCTCTTGAATCTTTCACTCTCAGTTCTGATTCTATTTGTCAAGGACATCTTGCTTTTTTATCCTTTTAACATAGTGGGAATGGCCTATCCAACATATGAAATGGTACAAAGACCGTGCAAAAGTCAGTATCATTATAGTTTCGAGGTAGAATTCCAAGTTCAGCCGAGACCCATCTGCTGAATGGTTTGGGATGGATGTGCCTCAGGCCAAGTGAAGGACTTCAAATTCGGTCCAATGCTATGCTTTGTGTGAGAGAATTTGCCCATGTACTTGCTACATAAGGTATTGGATTGTTCTTGGAGAAATAGTGAAATGTTGTTAGGCCGGCAAGTTTCTGCCCAATGTATCTGTTAGTGTTTCTCATTTAATAAACGGTCACGAGGGATCCAGAAATAGCATTAACTCTCGTTTGTGATTGGTGATTCACCCAAAAATTTGAGATGAACTTGTTCTTAAGCGCAGGTATTTTTTCAAAGAAGCCAGAAAAAAGTTCTCCTTGTTCCACCAAGCAAAATTCAACGGGTCGGTTGTCTAGGTGCCTTTTAGAGCGTCTATTCTTTTCTTTTATTTTTATTTTTTTCCTTTTTTGACCCAAGAAATTGGTCTAATTCATGTAAGTTCTAGCTACTTGTTATTCTTTATTACAAGCTGGAGACATATCTTCCACAGTGGTTCACAAAGTTTGGAAAGACTTGCGTCCCATCAATTTCTGTTTATTATATGGTTTACTTTCTGGGGCCATTGCTGTCTCCCAAGAAATCGGCACTCCAACGAGAAATTGGGAAAAAGGGCGGTCAAACGATTTAAAAAGTCGATGGCTTGTGACTATGCAAGTCCTCATGCCAACATTAAAGAAAAATCAAATAAAGAAAAGGCACTTTCGCCGCAATTTAGCCATCCCATCCGAGCTCATTTAAATTTTGACATGCCACGGCATGCTCCAAAGTTCTACTTTTACTCAAGTGCCATCCGCGGGCTGAACTTTTACTTCGGGACATGAAAGGAATCGAGCTTCGAGTCCTGAGGTATTGCTTCCATCAATTTGGTGCACAAGGTACGGTTTCTAGCATATGCGAATACGGCCTCAATTGAAAAGGAAATCTTTATTATCACGCCTGAATAGTGAACAAGGGAAAGTGAGAAATTGAATAGCAGAAAATGATTTAAACATGCTTTATACAACACACTAATACCAAAATCTCAATTTTAAATCGCTGGACTATTTAAAACTTTTTAATTTTGATCTCAACCACTTACTAAACACATTACTAGGTACTCGATATAGGGTGATTTTATTGAAGCTTTTGGAGCAAAATTGTTTCTTTCGAAGCACGCCATCTAAACACTTATAGTTACCTCATGCTTTTGTATAGTCGACTACTCAACTAGGACCGACAATCAAAATGAATGTGAATGATAAAATAACTCAATAGTTGTTCAAATTATTGGAGACACATTTTTATTTATATAAGAATGGGTAATTTTTTTCCGAGTCCCAACAACGGTTATTCTTTTGGACCAACCTCAAGAGGCCTTGTTGCTTTGATTGGATTGTGGAAAGATGGGACTCTGCGATGAGCCAATCGAAGGTCAGGCATGTAAATACAACGAAACCTCGGGAGTGAAATTATAATTTCAAACGAACCCGGGGGGCCTAAATGCAGGGAAGAACCAAGGAAGAAACAAAGCAAAAAACAAAAGATTCACGACAGTCTTTCTCCCACTGTCCACCTCCCCTGCCTGTCCTAACCCAAGTGCTCTCTCTCTCTCTCTCTCTCTCTCTCCGAGTGGCGAAGGTAAGAGTGAAGTCGCAGGAGAAACATGGGGTGGTGCTCCTGTTCTGGGAAATCGAAGAAACCCACGAAGAAGAAGCAGAGCACTGAACCGGACTATCAGATCCAATCCACTTCAGGTACTCTTCCCCCATAATGGGGAGCTCAATTTACCCACTGACCCCTCCTCAGTGCTCCTGTTCGTCATCTTCGCTTCTTGCCCGCAATTCAAGTCGCCATTTTGATGCGTCTGCTGCACAGTGCGTGATGATCGGCGTCAGTGTGACTGGAGTTGTGTTCCCGCGAGTTGCGAAAAGTGCCGACTTTTTTTGGTGGTCGTTACTTTTTAAGTGGGGGAACGTCGGGCTTCTTGATCTGTGCTGATTTGGTATTGATAATTGGATTGAATTTTGTGATCGCAATGTGTGTTTCTGTTGTGCTTGGGCTGTCGATGGGTGTTTTTCTTGAAAATTTAATTGCTTGACGTTCAAATTCTGAGCTGAGGGTGCTTTGGTGGGGTATATTGGTCTCTTGCAGAAGTTTGATGTCAGAGATTGTGCTCTGTGCGTTCCGTTGGGGTAAAGGGAAGATCTTGGCTTTGTTGATTACTTTGAGTGCTCCATAGTTTTGTTTGTTTATATTTGTATATGGCATGACCAGCATTGTTATTGTTTTGAGGGAAAAAATATGGTAGTTGATTTGGTAATGGACTTACGTTGGATGTTTCAATTTGAAGTAATGTGGGAACTATTTTGTTTGGTCTTGTGTGCAAGTTCTTTTGATGAGTAGACTGAGATGTAATTTGTCCTGATAGTCCTTCCATGTTGACTGGCAATTAAATGCAGTGTCATTGAGAAGAATCCAATTCAAAATAAAAAGCATTAGTAGTTTTTCATTCTCACCATGGATATAGACTACTGACTCGACTATGATTGTCCTAATTTTTGTAAATCATATGGGGGTTTACTTTGTCTCTCTCTTCCCATCTCTTTTTTGCTCTTGGGAAGGGCATGTGTATCTTTTATGTTGCAAAGTGCATTCCTTACGGAATGTTATCAGTCTGTATCAGTATATCAACAGCGTCAAGCATTATACATTGATCTTCTTATCTTGTATCAGATAAAGTGAAGGTAAAGCCGGCCTACAATGTAAGTAAGGAGGGGGATAAGGATGGAGGATCTGATCACATTGCTGCTCACACTTTCACATTTCGTGAACTGGCTTCTGCAACGAAGAATTTCAGGTCAGACTGCCTCTTGGGAGAAGGTGGTTTTGGCAGAGTATATAAAGGGCGTTTGGAGAGTACAAATCAGGTTTGATCAATATTCCAATACCTGGTTAAAATGCAGTCCAAATTGTTTCATTTTCTTTTTCCCTTTTGGTCCTCACCTCCACTTCATGAATCTAGCTCCGAAGATAAAATGAAATTTTTGTCAATAGTAACAATATGTTGGTAAGCTGGTATAGCTTAAAGTGGACCTCCTTATGGTGAGATATAGAGTGGAGACTGTATGTTATTGTAATGAACAGAATGTTGTTAATTTAGATCTTGGATGCTAGAATACTGGCGTAATAAGGAAAGATTCTTCAACATGCTTTCCATGAGTTCCATGGTGGAATTTAGGTATTTTAGTTTGATGCACCTGTGGATAAGATTAAGCCTTTTCTTCTGTTTGTAGGTTGTTGCTATTAAGCAACTTGATCGCAATGGGCTGCAAGGGAACAGGGAATTTCTGGTCGAAGTCTTGATGCTAAGCCTACTTCACCATCCTAATCTTGTAAATTTAATTGGTTATTGTGCTGATGGCGACCAAAGGCTATTAGTTTATGAATATATGCCATTGGGTTCTTTGGAAGATCATTTACATGGTAAATTTATTGGAACTCGAACTTCACTGTGTTCTGTGTTAAAACTAGCATTGAAGCTTCAAAAGTTGCTCAGCTTCATTTGCTACAAGATTTATATAATAGCATTTGACAAGCCTGTGATGCCAAAGAGAGAATCAAATGATCCAGTCACCTTTTGAATTGTTTAGTGAATTTTCCTTTGAATTTCTATGTCTTTCTTTAGGCGCCTTCAAGTTCCTTTTCTCCCACTTTCAACTTGTCAAAATTATGAACTTTCTTCCTTTCGTGCTTGCAATCATGTCAAGCCAGAAAAAAAGGAAAAAAAAAAAGAACTGGCTTTAGAAATGATGTCATCTTTCTTTATTTTTCTGATGCTCATACAATATCCTGTTTGTGTTATATTATATCAAATGCTTAGATTCTTTTGTGCAAGCTACCATTCAATGGTTACACCTGCGATGATTGTGATGCAATTGACTGACTTTGTCCCCAATACTTCTTTTCAGACCTACCACCAGATAGGAAACAACTTGACTGGAATACAAGAATGAAAATAGCTGCAGGCGCTGCGAAGGGTTTGGAGTATTTGCATGATAAAGCCAATCCCCCAGTCATATATCGTGATTTAAAATGCTCGAATATCCTACTTGGTGAAGGCTATCACCCCAAATTATCTGATTTTGGTTTGGCAAAATTGGGTCCTGTTGGGGACAAGACACATGTATCTACCAGAGTAATGGGAACCTATGGGTACTGTGCACCTGAATATGCAATGACTGGGCAGCTAACGTTAAAATCAGATGTTTATAGCTTTGGAGTGGTCCTTCTAGAAATTATCACCGGTAGAAAAGCAATTGATCACTCAAAATCTGCTGGGGAGCACAATTTGGTTGCATGGGTGAGACCTCTCAGCATTCTCTCTGCTTACCTATGCTTCTGGCATCTTAGTTGATTTTTCTTGCATATTCTTGTTGGATGGTGCAAAGTATCCTAAATGGGCTTTTGTTATAAACTATTCATGGTTGCATCAGTTGCTAAACTTATCTGCAGTTGCAGGAACGCATCAGTGTAAGAGCTGTCGGCAGCTACATATTTTGTTATTTTCTGCCTTTACTTAATCTCTCCACATGGTCTGGCACAGCTGAATTGAATTGAATATAAGTAAAGATAGTAGGATGGGATAGAAATTAGCGGATCCCCATTACCTTGAAAAGAGTGCATTATGAGATTATTGTTTCAGATTGATTTTTTTTTCTTTTGATGTGTGAAAATAAAATAATTATAATTCAGACATAGGAGTTCTAGGGTAAGCTGGTGGGCTCAAGGGTAAATTTTGAGCCAAAACTTAAGAATATCTTAATGACACTGAGATGAACATGCAAAGACTTAGTAAGAGGCTGATCGGCAGGTGAAGGCCAAGGCACAATGAGCGTGCAGCTGATGCAGTAAACAAATGCTTTTGGGATGAACAATCTCATGAACAAATAAAATTAGCTATCTTTTTCCCCTTTCATGGGGGCATACTCTCTGGACGCTCCAATATTCAGGAGCTTATTGTTAGGGTCTTTTTACTTTTTTTATTTGTTTTTGGTGAAAGACAATATAAACTCTGTGTCTGGGAGTTCTCACTTCTTCCTATTTCAGGATGAGTTGCATTGTTAGAATTAGAAGGTTGTTGTGCTCTCTGGGTTAATACAACTCTGATTTTGTGCTAAAAAAAGGGAACACCATAAACATGTCACTTGAAACTCAAATGGAAGGAGGATTCTATCTGTGATTGTATCAAGGTGCCTTCAAATTTAATTATGATCTGAAACTGTGTTCATTGATGTTACTGGGAGAATATCTCAGGCTCTGCATCATCAATGTAGTTAAGGATATGTTTGCTACTTTGTGAAACTTTGCTGCCTTTGTCTATGTTCCTTAAATGTTTTACATGATAGCATGTGGAGGCTCCTTGTTATGATTGTGGGACTACATCCGCTAGCATGTGATGTGAATTTTTAGTCCTATAAGATATTAATATAAGAATTCTAACTTTCAGACAGGATATCTGTTCACATTACTGTCATGTACTTCCCTTGCTTTAGACAATTGATGGCTTCTGCTACTCTGTTGAATCCTTTCTACATGAATAATATACATTATATCTCGAGGCAACTTATATATTGTAGTGCTACTCATATTTCGACATTGCTGTGCAATTGTACTAGCTCGAGTATGAGCGTTAATTTGCATATATACCAATTCCAAGATTTAAGCAGGAGAAAAAAAATTTCGCATTTTTGAGATTTTTTTCTCCCTTCTTTATGAGCAAACCAGAGAGCTGTATCTACTCAACTTCTTAATTAAACATCATTGCAGGCCCGTCCCTTATTTCGAGATCGGAGGAAGTTTTCACAGATGGCTGACCCGATGCTGCAAGGGCAATACCCAGCAAGGGGCTTATACCAAGCTCTTGCTGTGGCTGCTATGTGTGTTCAGGAGCAGCCTAACATGAGGCCAGTCATTGCGGATGTGGTGACGGCTCTCAGTTATCTAGCTTCCCAACAGCATGAGCCAGATTCACAATCAGCTCAGAGTTTCCGTTCAAGTTCCTCCACCCCGAGAGCAAGAAGAGACCTGTGAATTGGAAAAGAAACTGAATTGCATCAACATCACCGTTCAGAGGGAAAAGAAATTGGCGCCACAATTGCTCCGTGGCTTCTTCATGTGAGAAAGTTGAACTTCCTGGCCTTGTATGTGATTCAGAGGTCATTCTGATTGAGTTATTTTCAAAGAAATTACAGGGCGGCACAAGAATCGTCCCACGGTGGGATTTTGAGTCCAGTCTAGATGGTTGGTCAGATGGAATGCCAGTAGGTGCTTTGGCTGTTAGAATGAGGCTTTTTCGTCTTGTGGCTCTCTCTCTTTCTCTCAATTTTTGGGTGTAGTTGACATTGGGTTGTACGTATCTAAATCTCATTTATACACATTAGCTGATGAACATTATTACATTGTATATTTCTTGACTTCATGAGGGGTCATCAGCTCAATGAAAAGTAGGAATCTCTTGGAAGAATTCTTAGATCACGGGAAACTTGATCATTGCCCAACTTGCGCCGAGGGCACGGAAAATACACCACATTTGAGAATTTACTGGGCTGCTCAGGAGAATCTAACTAGCATCGACACCCTAGGGAGCAGAATGGTAGAATTGAATCATCTTTTCACAGTTTCTGTTTCGCCTTCCTTCCTACTGCTAGCTGGAACATACTTTCAAGTAGGTTGTACCATATCTATGGGGTCGTTTAGGGGTGCGAGAAATTTTGACACGGGTTAAACCGTAGATATTAGAAACCCAAAAGATGTGTTATTACAGTAATATTAAATCTAAATGTTTTAGCATGTTTAACAAAAACTTTATATTTTGCAGTTATTCGAATTAATCATCTTGATTCGGACATGTGAATCCAGATGGTATTCTACCATCATACGGACTTTAGCCATAGTCCGAGTTGAGATTTGAATCGGGAAAACTCATAAAACTTTTGACCATAATCTGGCATGCGTTGAGATTTCATTGAAACATTTGTTTTGGGGTTCAATCCAAAAATAATTGCTATGTTGATCCTTTTTGTTGATAAGCCTAAGGTCATCTTGATTTCAACCCTAAATTTTATTTTCTTTTTACTCTATTTGTGTCGTGGAAAAAAATTCTTTGAAAGACATTTTTCTTAAAAATAATCATTTATATTACTTATAAAAGCATATGAACGAAATATATTTATATCATTCACAAAAAGATATAGGTATAAATTTATGCCGATGATAAAAACATTTTCCATTGATTGATTATTTCAAGAAAGAAGTGAACACGAAGTTGAGGAACGAAGTAGCTCACCTAAAAGGAGAGGAATGAAGCTTCGTGTTTGTTTTTCTTCAAAGCCCCAATCTGCTCTCACTCGTGGCACTCAGGCAAATTTTACAGCATCCGATTTTGTACAGTTAATCTCAAGTCGTAAGAAGTAAGTCGTTTGCGCGGATGGAATACTGCTTTCGATATTGCACCAGAAAAAAGCAAAGTTTTCCACGCGGTTTAAGCAAAAGCCATTATTAAAGGCATCCGTGCATTAAGCGACGATCACGAAATATATTTATATCATTCACAAAAAGATATAGGTATAAATTTATGCCGATGATGAAAACGTTTTTCATTGATTGATTATTTCGAGAGATTAATTTTAAGAAAATATTTTTTAAATTATTTTTTGAGAAATAAATGGAGCTTAAAGTTTGATTTGCTGCGGGAGAATTTCATGTACCATCCCTAGTCCCATAGGTCCTGTTTGAATCGAATGTCAACTGAATTGAGGACTCTCTCTCCCGCCCACCCTTCTTCCCAACCAAATATTTTGGAGAATGAAGACCATATAACATTTGAAATTGAAGAGCTTTCACCCTTGACATAAACATGATGAGAAGAGACGTCTCCCCTCTGTTTAACTAGTTTAAGTTCACGTCATGTGAGAGCCAAGAGTACAGACCAGAATAGACAGCAAATCTACATTTTACACTTTAAAATGCAAAGCGTGTGAATATTTACTTGCAGACCAAAAGATCAAATCAGATAAGTTAATCCTACATATCTCCACAACAGTTTAGCATCTCATCGACAGGAACTTTAAAGTTTCCGATTGCCAATGCAAGGTAAAATGGTTATGCTTTCTTCCAAGGAAAATAAACATCACCAATCTTTCGGTCCACGAACTATTCTCATCGGTCCAATTTCAATATGGTCCTTCCGTTAGAGACAAGTACATGTTGGCGGACAACGATGCGGAGGTAGTAGGCTAACCAAGGGCACTGTCAAGCAAAGATGTAATAAGCTGGGCAACTTGGCTGCACTTCCCCGACTTCATAAAACGCGCTCGTGCCAAAGCTTGCAAGCCCACGCACTCAAAACTGGCCAACTGGCCATAGATCCGTACCTGAATTTACAACCAAATGCGAGCACCACAAATTTTTTTAACCTTTTCGTATTCGATTGTATTATATCTGCACATGTGCATGGCATGAAAGTTCTTATGAAGTCTCTTTCCATTTTGGCACGTCTGCTTTCTTATGCGCTTCGGGTCCATGAGCTCGCCTCACTGCTTTTTCATCGTATCCGATCATGAAAAAAGAAATGTGGTTTATTTCGCGATATTAGAAGCTGTCCGTAGTTTGGCTACTTCCAATGTTTTCTTTTAAACCTAAAGGAACAAACCGTGCTTAAGCACGAATTATCATCTTCAAAACGACACAAAGATAAAGGCAAAATGTTGCAATTATTATGTGTAACCAACACCCGAGCCGAAAAAGAAAGAGAGGAGAATATCAAATCTGCAGTTTCATCTTTCGGCTTAGATTTTAAAGCATCAAGGCTCGCCCCACCTGTCCCCATCCCGCGACCGCCACTGCATCCGCCTCTTCCACTCCACAACCTTCCGCTAGATAAAATTTTCAGTCTCAACGACCACAGGAACAACCCAAATCTATACAGCTTGCACTGTTTAACAGGTAAATGCACACAATATATAACTCTAAAAATATACCTCGCGTTCTTTTTACATCCTTTCTCCGCTTTGCTAGTGCTAACTCTAAATTTTATTGTTCTCTTAAACGAACAAACGAAACAATAAATGCAAAGTTCATACAGGGATGGCGGAAAAGAATTACATATGTGCATGCACCACAAAATTCAAACTTCACTTGAATTGCTGCTTTCATTTGCCCGAGATTAAAAAATATTTATGCCAGCTAGGAACTTGAGGAACCGGCGACCTAAATTTAGACGGCGTTGGCCCTGATCAATCTGATATTGTTTGCTCCGTGACTTGTGATACAATCCCGTTGGTTTCTTTTAGCTGGGAGCTAGGACTCTGGATCTCGTCCGTAGGCTTAACATCATTTGGCTCGTCAGTGTTGGCTGATTTTCCCTGCTGCCGTATTCAGAAAATGATGTCAAAACGCCCCCGACAAATCAAACACGTGCTCTTAATTTAAAGTAAGAGAAGCGTCTAGCAAAGCAATTTTAGCATCTGAGATTCATCAAGATTTTCAACAATTTAGGACAGGGATCTGAACGATAGTAAAGACAGTGATTCTTGCTTCCTGTTACAGCTAGATTATTAGCTCCAAATGAAACGGTATGATAAAGTGATGTTTCGCGTGGGAAAGTCTTTCATTCATGCTTGTATGTAAACAGACTGTAGCTATACATAAAAGAAAGTGAGAGTGCACAAAAAATGCCACATTGACCTTGAACCTTTTAAAGACAGCCTAATTGCCTGAATGGCCAAGCAGATCATCCTCAGGATAAATAAATGCATTTACAGTGCTGACCTTATTGCGGTCCCGCCAGCCAAGTCCAAATGGTCGACTAAGAAGGCTTATCTTCCTGGGGGGCAGCTCTTGTGTTGATTCTTGATTACTGCTAAATCTGGGCGAAGAGTCTGAATGCAAGGATCTAAAAAGAAACATCAATTCATAATTATTAACCCCAACCAACAGGAGCGAGTGCCAGATTTAGAAGAGTGAAGCATCACATGCACACAAGGAGCCAATGTTTTTTTATGAGGGTGATACATGGAATTAAACTTGCAAAAGATTATAATCATGCTAACAAATTGGAAATTTTTTTGGTCGAATAATAATTTGGAATTGAATTATGAAATAAAGTAGTGCCAATTTTCGATGCTGCAGTTTCATCAGCAAGAATAATGTATGACAATTAAGCTGTTCCACTTTAAGCCATACCTTGGGGAAGGTTGTGCTTTGACTTGGCCAGACTGATATTGCAAGGTAGCCTCCAACATTGATTCTGCCATTACAGCTCTCTTCTCCATCTCACCAAGAGAAGCCATTGCCTCCTCATACTTTTCCTGCATAGCAAAGCCCTTCATCAGAGTTTGTAAACACAATCAGAGTAACATGCAGACAGACACATATACATTGACTATGTAGTCATGTACCGTGCTGACAGTGACACCAGAAATCATTGGAAAATTTTCTCAGCAAACAATGTTTTCTATGTTCACTGATTTCAAGCAATCTAAGTAGAATTGGTTTTGACGTTATATGTTGACCAGAAGTACACTTCTGGAACTTCAAAGTATGCTTTTCAGTCACCATTTCAGCAAAAATGTGGGTTAACATAGCTTGTAACAAACAGATGATCGTGACAAAATCATATCCTGTGTGCGCACACGCGTGTGATGAGATCATTGATAACATCATATCCATTCTAAGATTTTTCAAAAACTCTGCAGAAGACACATCCATCACTCGGGAAAACTTCAATGTGTACATTCAAGGACAAATTCATTATTACAGTAGAAGACGGTCCAAAACGACCGATAGCCATTCTGCACTTCAATGTGAGATTATAGCACAAACAACACACAATAATTCTGTGGAGAATAAAAACATAATATTACTATCATGTTGAAATGTAATACGGTGAAATATTTTCCCTTGATGTATCTCAACTTTCCTGATACTTTTTGACAGCCAGTTTCAACCCTAATGGAGGCAATTCTAGAACTTTTACAAACACAATGTGAAACTTAAAAAAAAGAAAGATACCTTGAGTAAAAGGCTATTAGAAAAACCGGATTATTATTTTGAAAAAGGAAGGCTAAAAGAGACTCCTTTTTGCACTCCTATAAGAGAGTAGTGCTGGCCATTAGTTGCAAAAAGTAAAAACTGAGAAGCTGCTCTTAGGATGCTTATTTTCAATGTTGTAGTTCCTTAATTATAGCACAGTACAAAAAATAGCAAGGTCAAGAAGGAGTTCTGGCAGAAAAGAATGTAATAGGACTAGTTCTCAGAAAGCTAAATCAGAGGCGCAATGATCATTGGAACTACTGTTATGTTAATTGTGGCTAACATTTTCCGAGCAGAACATATGATAAGTTTCCCATTTCCCTGTAATATTTACGAGCTATGGAGACTGCCAGTCTTGTTGGAACTTAAGAATTGCACCACTATACAATATGATTGATTTGGCGAGATTTAAATGTGCCTGTGCAATGAAATTCGCCTGATTTCAACAGCCATTGCAATCTTAAAATTCTGTTTCGTAAGAGATATATTTCCATTCTCATAACCTCATGCATATACAGACAAGCATTTATTGCATAGTATTATTACTTCCGTGCCATTGATGAACAAGACATCATTGAGGGCAGGAATTTATAATGTTAATGCATTGCCTAAATTCACCCATACACAGGTGACCAGACATCACATCATTACTCCTGACCTCAATGAATTACTTACACTCTCATAAAATCATTCCTTCCGATCAGCCAAAAAACTTTCCAAAATTAAGGAGCAAACATGAGCAGTGACAAACCTGAAGCACTTGAGAAGCATATCTCTGTGCAGCTGCATCTTGCTCAGCAAATCTCCGAGCGTCTTCTGTTAATCGCTGTTCTTGCTCTACCCGCATTAGGACCTAAATATAGGTGAACATCTTAGTGACACCACCCCACAATGCAAGAAAGAAAATGCTAGTGGATAAGGAAACAAACCTGAAGCATCACACTTTCTTGTTCCTGCTTATCAGAAAGAGCTCGTTGGAGATCAGCGACCTCTTGCTCTAGCTTCTCAACCTGAACAATAAGCATAATAATGTTTTGTTTCTTATCCTTCAGAGAGTAGAAAAATACCCACTACAGGAAGTTACCTCACTTGCTCAAGATTTTCCAAGATAGGACTGCTAATATTGCCTAGTAAAAAAAAACTTAAGGGGAGGAGGGATCTTTGCCTTTAGAGGCACTCTGCCAGAGAAAATAACCAAGGAAGACACAAAGGTGAGAGGAATCCTCCTCTTCTGGAGCATCCACCAGGGTATTTCATTCCATTTTGTAGAGACAGAAAATATTAAAGTCGAGGCATTCTCCTCTCCCTAAGGATGACTTCTAAAAACAATTGGTTCCTTTCTAGTAGAATTGTATCAAGCCTCCAGGCTCCAGCCAATTAAAAAGCTTGTGACTCAGAGCCCAGGGTAATGGTAAGTATACCTTTGCACTTAATTCTCGCCGATTATCCTGCTTGACCATCTCCATTAATGCTGTCTCAAGCTCCTCAGCTCTAGAGAAAAGACAAAGCTTATAAAATATTAGTAGTGTCATTGCATCACAGCAAATAGTTGGCTCAAAAATAGAGTACACCACAGCAATGCTGTCTCGAACTATCTTAGAATAGCTGCTAAAATTTCAGAAAGATGCATCTGATAGTTATATCGTCCATCATATGTCTGAACAAAATATTACTCGAGGGCGTCCAAATGAGGTGTTTTAAGATAATAGATTCACTCCAAAAAACAAAGGAACAGCAAATATTTAACCTCAATTTCCTACAGAAGGAAATTTCGAGGGTAATATAAATAGAAGGGAATGTCCTAGCAATAATCCTTAATGAGAATGTGACTTAGGGTAAACTAAGGGAGGATTTCATGGACTAAGGCACATGCCATGCTACAACATTCGAATTCAATTCAAAAGAGCTTCAGAGAAAATAGATGAAACCTAAGAACAGCAGATCTTTTCTCTTCTAGCAACTTGCAGAGCTCAACCTTCAACCAGACGACCTGCAATTTAACATACCTTACGGTAAACAGGAAATTCTATACAAGATGCTAGCTGATAATGTAGAATAAAAGTAACTTTTCTGGGAAGTGTGCTGTCATTAACAAGAAAGATTTCTTTCTGAAATCTGATTCATCAAAAGATGTGATAACAAATGCCCCACACACATTACTATAACTGAAATTCGAGCAAGACAATAATTGAGACAAAGAAAGATGCATTGGCAGAAGCTCAGGAAAATCTACTGATAGTTCATCTAGAAGCAAGGTTGATGGTTCAACAATTGCAGTGACAAAATAGACCAAGAAATGAGCAATTTACGCAGTAAGTTAAGCCTTTAACTTAAATGGCCATGAGAACTGTCAATCATAATCACAGTAATAATAAATCTGACCAGGCTGTGCATAATGCAGACATATAGTTTTCTTAACAAAGCATGTTAAGCTTATTAAAAGGAAAAGGTAAGAAGTATCAGACATGATTTTTACGAGAACATCTAGCTCCATTGATCTCAATCTGAGTTGACCTACCAACAATTACACCTTTTTTTTTGGTCAGAAACAATTACAACTTTAGCTGGTACACTTTAGTATGTAGAATTTTTCAATTTGATGAGACCTTTTAATTCCAATTTGGAGCTTGAAATTAAAGTAGACAACAGGCATCTATAACAATGCGATGACCACACAAAATCAACCATTACAATTGTGATATCTGGGGTGCCTAACAGTGTAAGGGTTGGTATTGGATTGACTTGTCAGTTATACAGTTATATTAACTCCTAATGGGAAGTGAAGGTCCATCCAATGCCTTAAACACACTAAATATCCAGAAGGAATTTCACAGGGAATAGTGTCTGCCTCAATATTCAGAAGAAAAAGCTTAAAATTGCGAAGTTCAACTCCCCCATGGAGACAAAGAAATAGTTCAAAGTTTCTTTCTTGTAACAGCAGGACATATTGCATGTCCATCAAGCAACTATTAAGGACTGTCCAACATAGAGTAAACTGCAGCAAAAGAGGAGGAAGAAAGCATAAAGTACCTGCTCCTGAAGATCTAGACCAGATTCAATCTCTAAGTCCCCTGTTAAACTGATAACAATTCCATCTGCATTAACAGAGTCAGAATTTGACCGAGATAAATCACCATTTGCCATTTTATCAACTGATCCTTCTACTTTATCCGTTCCTGCTAGCATTGACTTAGGGTCGTGCTTAAAACCATATAGTTTTGAAGCCAGACCTTGAGAATCCCTCCAAGCTCTAAGGCCCTTAGATCTTTCCTCAACTGCAGCTATTACTGCTGCCCGATGCTTATTTCTCAACTCTTGTAATCTCTTCTCATTTACATTTTGGTAGCCCATACAGGCTGTCAAAACAAGTTGGCTGCTATCAAATGTAGATCCAGTCAGTGATTGCAGCAAAGTGACAGCATCTCCAGCATCCTTGGTAGTAACCAATGCAGGTCCTGCCAAAAAAAAAACTGAAGAAATCAAGAACCGCAAAATAAGAAAATCCTCAATAGAAAAGAAATTTCATGCAGAAGCTCCACATCTGGAAGGTGCAAAGTTTGTTTATTAGCCGTTTATCACAGTACCGTATAACTCCATCAAAGCAAGTGCAGTTCTGAATAGCATGACACGGTTCCCTTCAAAAAGCAGCACATCCCAAACTCGAAGGACTGAAATTCATAGAAACAGATTAATTACTAAAATTGTTTTTCGAATTCTCCAGCACAAGTATAAGATGCTTCTGAACAGGCAGCATTATGTCACATATATAAAAGCAGCAGCATAGAACCTGACCACTTTCCCAGGGTAGCATGTTCATAAAAATGGACAAGAACCATGGCCCTGTAACCCACGCAATCTGCACTCCCAGGAAATCCAGATGATTGACTGCATTGTAGAAGAGTGAAAGAAAAGTATGAAGCAAGCAATATATAAGGAAACTAAAGAGAAGACCTGAAACTGCAGGTTTAAGAAAACAACGTACCCAATTTGGGAAATCTCTCTCGTACCAACTCCTCGAAAACGAATTGATCAACCTAATATGGTAATAATAAAAAATAAATAAATAATAATTATAATAATAAATAAATAAATAAAGATCACAACAACAGCCATGTGCAACACAGACGCATGCGCTGTTTTGACAGTAGTTTTGTCAACATCACTTATAGAGTGAGCAAACGTCGAGGAAAATGAAAAGGGCTGTAGCAAAAATGACACCTGAGATTCTATCATCTCCTCAGAGTAGTAGCCATCAAAGTAATCATCAATGATGCCCATCAAAGTCCTGCAGATACAAGATTTAGTAACCAATTCACTGGTGCTATCGATGTATCAGTTTTTCGCCAATATAACTATGCAACTTGGAAAAGAAAAATTCATGTTTATCATCCTGATAAAAATATTGGACACTTAAGTGTGGTCATAAACCACAGAGCTCAAACAATCATTTTGGTAAGCATTCTAGATCAATGTTCCTCACGTGCTCACCAGAAGGCATTTTCTTCTGGCATCAGCAATAGTAGTAAGCCAGCAAAGAAATTCATAGCCTGCAGGTAAATTCGATGAAGAAAGATGTAGAGAGTCAATTATCTGATGAACGTCAAAAAATTTTGACCATATATAGTTACAATTCAAAACCAGAAAATATATCAAAGAACAAAGCAACAAAAATATGAATGACAATTACTTCAAATTGTCAAAATATTGCCCATGATTGACTTATATTTCTCTGTTAAATTGTTATAAAAATTTCTTGCAATTAATCTTATTTCAATCGTGGCATGTTCTCAGACATTGCACAATCCTTTCCATGCACATCTTTTTGTACCACTGCTACTTAATTACCCACATAGCTGCTTTATTCTTGTGTTGATAAATCCCATATAAGCTTATAATCCAATAAAAATAGCCAAAATTGTTGTAAAACCATTGAAGCCCAAGGAATATGAAAAAGCAAAATATTTGTAATTTTTGTAATACCGAAAACCTTTTTTAGTCCATCATTCCTCAATATCTACTGATAATGCTTTGGATCTAGGGATGGGCTTGACCTATTTACTTGACACAAACACTAAGTGTAATCATTCATGTTAAGTTCGAGCTTAATTCAAACGTATCATAGACAAGTCAACCCACTTATAAGCACCAAACAAAGTTGCTATGAACAGGTCAACCATCCTGACCTATTTGAATGCATTTAAGCATGTTGCACTAAGTAAGTTGAGACAAATTTGCATGTTAAGATAGTATTTGCTTATACAAGATAAACTCATATATGAAAAGAGAGCTCCTATTTTTATAAAAGTCAAGTGAATTTGCCATCTATTTGGGAAATGTGTGTAGTTCAAGTCCAAAGATGTGACATCATAAAAATGTGCCATGGTTGGATCATGCACATCTGCTTATGCAATTGATTTGACACAACACAATTGCAGCAAAGATTCATTGATTGCAAGCCCTAAATGATCCAAGGTCTAGCCGTCAAAGGTAATCTACATTATTAAACATCACTTCTATTCTACCATTGTGTTGCTTCTTTGATAATGTGTATCTAACTTACTCCTAGGTGAGCAAGCACATTGGCCAAAGGTCAGACTAGGTAATGGCTCATGATCAAGTTGGCAATGACATGGATGGATATGCCATCAATTTATAGTATAATTAGGCACTAAGAAAAAGCAGATTTTGCATGCCCTACTAAGCAAATTTTTTGCAGTAATCACTTTAGGACTTTTGCATTGTAGGTTGCCACATATGGTATCATTTATAATGCCACAATATGGGACATTTCAGGACACCAACTGACAAAAAAAAAAAGAGGCCACATTTAATAAAACTAGCCTACGCCCTTCTTAAGACGCATCAATGTTATACTTTTCAATGTATTTGTCTTACATAAACTACTTATTTCCTTTCTAAGCCAACAGCTCTTAAATTCTTTATCTCCAAGCAAATCCAAATAAGCACCTGTCAGCAAACAGTGCACAGTCAAAATTGGCCTTGACTCAATCCATGTGAATATGGAATATCCATACTTGTTATTATTAGGAAATCACCATGTTCACTTTGCAACCAGGCTTGGTAAAAGTAAATCCTAAAAGGTAAAAGTCAAAAGTAAAAGCCAAACCTATGGAACAAGGATTGAACGAAAAATAATGCAAATAATTACCGAATATTTTCAACCTGTTTAACCACAACCCAATCCCTTTGTGATACTTAGGCCCTATTTGCTGACCAGGCACCACATGGCATACTTCTTTAGAACTTAGAAGTACAGTAGAAATAAACTACCAGCTTGTGTAATGTGCCACATACGCAAAGTCTTTGAATGGGATGTGTATCAGAGAGCAAACCATAGGCTTAAATGATTTATTAAGTGAGAAGGTGGATGTCCTTTAAGGGCCTCACCGCAATATTCTGTTGCTAGAAACCATAGACAGGAGTATGAAGCGTAAGAAAGAAAATACCTGACAATATCCTACAGATGGATTATGACGTGCATATGCAGTCAACAACCGTCTTAAAGCATTTCTACCATCCTCATCAAGGGCAGGATGACCAGGAAAGGTTCGAGGCAAATCCTGCATTGCCAAAACAATAGAGCAGCCATCATATTAGCACATACAAGCTCACATCAGATGAAGCAGGTACGAATTCTAAAGGTTTGTACTATGGTTACCTTTTCAATCTGCCCTTTCCATTTTTCTGGTATGCTTACAGAGTCTGCATCTGAGGCCTTACTGCCATTACCTGATTGCCCCATTTGCTCTTCCACGGTGTTTCCACCATTACTTTGTGGCTTTAACAGATCCTGATAATAGTTCTGCACCCGACGTGTTTTCACACCGACAAAGGCTTGCCAAAGCTGAAATACAAGCATGGAACAGCAAAAAAAGGTAGATAAGGTGAAACTGCACCTTGGTCCGAAAACAAAAACATCTGAGGAATATGGTATACCTCTCCCCTTAAAGCCATTGGTACTCCCCCTCGAACAAGAACCTCCAACTCTTCTTTCCAAGGGAATGAAGATTCTAAAGGACAATCGACCATAGCTTCTGGAGCAGTGACATTGGAACTATCGCTGGATACCGTGTCTTGAATGTGATCCGATGCTTCTGATTTCTCAACATCATAAAATTCATCCTCCGAGTCCTCTTCAAATGCTCCTTTTGGGGATCGAGCCTCTTCTAACGGAAGAACAAGCTTCGCACTTTCAGTTGATTGCTCATTCTTCTTTGAACTGCCCTTTCTCTTTACACGAAGGCTCATCATATCTTCGATAGCATGAAGAGAAGGTCTTATCTCAGTCCATATTTGGACCCTATGAACTCTTGACTCCTTCAGAGCTGGAATCTCTTTTTCTAAAACATTGCTGGTTAAACCATCAGAACCAGGCTTGTCACCAGTGGGTTCTTCTCCTTCAACATTGTCCTTCAAATGGTCATTTGCATCTCGGTTGTTGCTCTCATGCTGTGAGATATTGCCATCTATTTCTGAAGCTAAAGCATTAACTGGCACTTGAGCAGTTTCTACTTCGCGTTCCAGGAAATTATTCCATCTCTCTGATCTTTCTCCCTCTTCCTCCTAAAACAAGCATATCAGGTAATAAATTACTCCTATTATACTGGAGCACAAACAAAGAACTAAACCGCCACAAGATTTTCAATTGGTCAAGAACTTGGGCAAAGTTAAAAACACTCCATAACTTTTTAACATTTTGGTTGTTCGAGATTCGCAGCATCTTACAGTGAGCAACAAAATACGCAGAAGAAAATGAGCAGCCCATACCTTGTAGATGGTCGCATATTCTCGGTATCTTTGTACATGTTGAGGTCTCACGGCAAAGCCATACGCATCCCTGCCAGAACAAGTTCCCATCAGTTTATCAACCTTACAGCCCGTGTCTGATCTAGCTTGTGCAGTCATCATAAGTCATAAACAAGCAGAATAAACAACAATCTAAGCTCAAAAACTCCCCCACACAACAGATCCCACAGAAGTCTTAGCTTAACCATGACCACCTAGTTGGGTTTACCTGCAATCAGCTTCCAAGGACCTCCTGCTCAGGCTAGACAACAACATAATCCGTTCAAAACATCGTTCCTACCTCCCACAGCGCTCGACATTACATCAGCGCGATCAAAATTCGCCATAAACAACCGCACATTCAGCTTACGACCATAGATGATGCTTTCGACTCATCAAAAGAAGCAAAAGATCCGAATAAGAAAAAAAAAGAAAGAAAATGGAAACGTTCAACTCCGAGCACTCTCCAGACAAGAGAAGGAAAGGAAAAAAAAAAAGCGACGAATACAGAGACGACCGAGCCACCGCACCGCGACACTTCGGAACTTTGACTAGAACCGGTCGCACGACCGGAAATTCCATTCGATCGCGCGCACGGAATGCGCGAGCGCCAGCGGGGCGCACCAATCCGAGATCAATGCGATCCGAGCAGGGAGCGGCGCGATGCGGCCGACAGCGCACTGGTCCGAGAACGACGCGATCCTCGAATTACCGGACGAAAACGGAGCGAGCCGCGGACGGATCGGGAAATGCGGAAAAGTCAGCAGGCGGAGGGGAAGGTGGAGGCGGACGCGTGGGAGATGTATACCTCTTGTGCTCGAAGGCGATGACGGGGCTGATGACCTGGGCCTTCATTGGCGGCGGTGGATCGATTTGATTGGGCGAGAGGCTCTCTAGAGAGAGAGAGGGACAGAGAGGGAGGGAGATTCAGTTGCTGCTTCTGCGACCTCGTCTTCTTCGGGGAGCAGGAGATCTCGGGGGGAAGATGGATGCCCCTGGATTCTCTGCAACTGAATTCTAGAGAGAGAGAGAGAGAGAGAGAGAGAGAGAGAGATTTTCGTGATGGTGATGGTGGTGGTGGTGGGAGTGAGTGTGGGCTAAGCGAAAGGGGGGAGAGGAGGAGGAGGAGGAGGAGGGGGGCACATGCAGATGGCGAGATTATCGTCGGCCATTTCATCACGTGATCGTCTCGTGATGCGGGGGGAGTTCCTTTCCTCCTCCCGAACCAGCACGCAGAGAGAGAGAGAGAGAGAAGAAGAAGAGAGAGAGATTTTAATTTTTCTATCTATTTTATTTTATTTCATTTTACGGGAAATTCACGCAATTTTCTTTTTTTTAATTCGTCTAATAGTGTTGCTGTTTTTTTTAACTGAGGATGGGAAAGCGGGGGCCCGCCGCTGTCCCCCCGGGGTGAAAATAAAAAGGTCTCCCTTGTGATTTGCCGACACCGAAATTTTCGACGTACCCCGGTCCTGATCGTGATTGTTCTCTGTTCATTTACCTGCTAAGCCTCTGCAATTTTCCTTTTTTTCTTTGGCCCCATTATCTTGAAAAGCACTGAGTTTTACTCGAGTCCCAATTTCAGTCTGAATCTGCTTTTGTCTCGTTAAAAACAACACCGACTCTAGAAAAATATTGATTTTAGCTCAGATTCTAATTCTGGGGTGGATCTCTTTTGGCTCGTGATAAAGCATCCATTTTAGATCGCACTCAGACTCGACTTGTATGAATCTTTTGTAATTAACGTTACTTGTACGAATCATTTTTAAAGATATGATTACATTTGAAATGACTCTAGAGCTAAATTTGGATATTTACAAAAATTAGTGTTTCTTTATGGAACGAAAAAAGTTTAGCCCAAAATTAGGACTCGATTTAAAGCTGTGCTTATTTGTAGGACAAAAAAAAGTTAAAATTACCACCCACCTGAGTGATGCCGCTAGCGGCAAACTTCTCCCCCTAACGCAATAAGAGGAATTCGATTCTCAAGCGTCACAAGGTGACTTACCCGATGGCATGTATGTGGTGGCTAGCACGTGTTGCCTCTAGAGTTTACCTCCTGTTACCCGGGCCTTTCGAACTATCCGTGTTGGTACGGTACGCAGATTCCCTGAGTCACAAAAAAAAATTAGAATTGAGATCCGAAAAAAAATTGGTGATTTTTCAAAAGTGAAAAAAAGAAACTTAGGCCAAAATTATGATCCGAAATTAAAGTTTGTACTCTTTAAGGAAATTTTGGGCCAATTTTTCATGTTGTGCTCGAAAAATTAGGTGTTGTATTCAGAATAATTTCTTAATTTACTTTTTGGTATAAAGTTTGATTTTCACTTTTAAAGGGGGAAAAAGAAAGAGGATATTCCATCTCAGCCGAGAAAAGGTTGTTTGTCCCCACGACTCACGCGCGATGCATGCGCTTTGCCCCGCACGGGTTACCCAATCATGATATTTCTCCAAACTGAGACCTTTGCTAACGTGCATACAAGCATTCTTGTTCCTGCTCCTTCTAAAGAAAAAAGCCGCAAAAAAATTTTAAATTATATTCATTATGATATATTTATCTATAACACATTTTACCTCAAATTTATACCAACGCAATATATTTACCTAAAAACATTTCTTATGAAGTGAAAAATCCTAAATTTGTATGTGTAACACATGTATTATGCGGATATAAATTTATCAGTTTGAGAAAATTTGGAGTAAATTTACCATGAGAGTGAAAGTTTGATTTTTTAGTGTCACAAAAAGATCTGAGGTAAACATTCTAGTAGACGTAATTTAGAGTTTTTGGTGAATTTTTCTAGTCCAGAATCTAAAACTTTTCGAAGCACTTAGCATGTAGACCCGTTTAGAAGTACTTTTCATGATTTTGAAAGTTTATAATATAATGTGCTAATTAAATATAATATGAGCTTCCTTAGCTTTAGCAAGTGTGTCAACAAAGTCTTTGACTATATCCTTATTGTAGTAAGAAGACATAGGAGAGCGACCCTTAAAAAACCCTGAATGATGACGAAAGCCGATAGATGACGGTCCAATGCAGCACAGCTAAGACAACCCTCCGTCCATAGAAAATGCTTGATTTGTCGGACGATACCATTTCCCTATTCTTTTTAATGGGCAAAGATTAGGATGAATTCCTTCCAGCCTGCATGCTTGCTCACCTAAAAGCAAATAGTTAGGCTGAGGCCAACTACCCCAACGGAAAACTGGTTTCCACAGTGCCCTTTTGATATCACAACTTCTCACTGAAGCTCTGATTTGTAATTGTCGCGCATCAAAAGTCTGAAAGTCAAATTTTGGTCGATGTGAGATAAAAACATCACATCATTTTGGAGATCAAGCGACATCATTGTGCGTGAATGTGTAGTGTAAATATATACTATGCATAGCGTATGGCATGGAAAGAGACGTTGAATCAGACACGATTGAATGACTTAGACGTCGAAATCAAGTTTGCTAGTACATTTTTTTTTTTTTGTTTAATGTATGTGGATTCGTGTTTTGAAGTCGACTTTTTAATGACTCTTTTCGTGTAATATTACGAAATTTCAGCTCAGTCCACATCCCAACAGAATAATTTTGACCTAAGATTTAAAAGAACAACTACTATAGGTAGAAACATGGAGAATTTTAATAAAAACATAACGATATAATATGAGGCTACAGATTTCATTTCAGCATTACGGCAGTTTAAGAACATCTGATTTACAATTACTCAAATAAGCAATATAATGACATATTGTCAATTTTATGATTCTAAAAGAACATTATGGTGTTTTAGCATACAATTTTATTTGAAATTGGAATCAAATGTATTGAGACTTACCTTAAAAGTGCAAGAACCTTGAACATGTCAAAATCGCAACCGAGTAGAGACAATTTTTAGAGTTTATTATAGGGATCAGGACTTTCAATGCCCTAACTGCGTAAAAATGAATGGTATTTCTAAGTGAAATAAGCCGTCTCTTCTTGAGGCATACTATCATGTTGAGGCGGGTGCATTTTGAGTCGAGACTCGCTCTTTAAAAGCATGTATCTTTGTTGTTTGACGTCCATATCACGCGATTTTTTCACCTTCAACGCACTTTTGATGAGAGCTTTCCAAAGAGCCGAAATTACTAGATTAAAATCACAAAATCACGGATCAAAGATTTTAACCCATATCAGGGAGTTCATGAACATGGTGTCATTTCAATGAGTTGTCAATTTCATCACCATCAACCATAACTTAGGGGGCTTAGAAAGTTTTGATCAATTTTGATTCTAGGTATGCTTTTTTGCTTTAGAACCTTTCTTTAGAGTATTGATAAGTTCGACCGTTAATTACTTCCTCATCCAATATCCGCTCGACCCAATTCTTGTGATATTGGGATGCTTGCAATCCCTGATTGCTAGATGCAACATTGAAATTGGGAAATTGCAAACTTCCTCACATCGCGAAGAGTAGGTACCTGATCTCCAAAGGTAAAAATGTGACTCTTATTTGAGCTTTACGAAACACGCTTTCATTTTCCAAAAATGTATTGATCGAGTTGAACGAATGCTTGAGGTGAACAGTTATGATTTCTCCCTTGACAAAACACCAATGAACGCACTTCTCGAGATGTCCAAACGGTCAAGACCGGATTTTATGAATTCATCACTCGATTTGAGAATCATAATTGGATCCCATTATATATCCATAAAAAGGGAGGGGCAGGGACGTTTCGTCATCTCTGATTTCTCAGTCCACGCTGCCCGGAGCAACTAAGTGCGACTATATAGCCTTACGCAACAACAACCATCGTGTCGCTGGCTTTGTCGCTTTCTAGTATCAAGTTTCGGATTTTGAGAGCAACCACCGCAAGAAGTACCGTGTGGCTGGCCCAGCGAGTCATGCAGACTCTCTCTCTCTCTCTCTCTATGACGACTTGGTTTGACGAGGGTGGAGAGGGGTCGCCAAGCCAGAGAGCCTTGATAGAGAGCCGCTCTTAACAGTCTCGTAGGATGGCAAAAGAGACGGCAATGAACTAAACTTTGCATTGAACAAGTGGAGAGTGATCATAGAATATATATATGAAATCTTGAATGAACTAATGAAGGCGTTTTTTAAGGTAATGGCAAGATTAGCCTTGAAACTCTAAAATTAAATGTGTCTGATTAGGAGCACAATTAGGATGAGTGATCTTCTAGAAAGGTGTCCACCTATATGTCAAAAAATAAAATTGTGATGCTTGATACGAGATGGATTGAAACGGATAATACCTTAGTGATGTAATATGAGGATGTTATTATATGATATCAAAGTGGGATCACTCCAATAGGTGTGTGGTTCGAGGATAAATTGAATAAAAACTAGTGGTCATGTAATGACCTGATCTGACAAGAGTAGAGAGTGGTCACTAGACTAAAAAGTTTAAATAAGGTGCGACTCCTAATAAGCTTCTAGGATGGCAAAGAGGGATGGATGAACTAATACTAAATAGAGAGCGATATATATATAAATTGGAATTAATTTACAAAGATACATTCTAATGTAATAGCAAACTTAACTTTGGAACTTTAAAGTTAAGCGTGCCCAAGTAAGAGCACTACCATAATAGGTGATGTTTTAAGAAGATACTCGCTCGTACGTTAAAAGACAAAATTATAAAGCGTAGTATAGGATAGACGACCGCAAATGATATTTCATGAGATACTTTAGGGATTTCTCACACCCACGGTTTACATTGAGTACCGCGACCGCCATTTGTGGTGGTTTGCTGTCGCAGGAGCAGGGGGTCAGGTGCTAGAATGGCCCATTTTTGGCCACAACAGGCCCTCGTGTTCGTGTCCCCCTCTCTCGTCTTTTCATTTTCGAAATCTTAGAATTATTGATGTGGCACCGCATTGGCCACATCAATGCGGGTATGCAATTAAAAGTGGAACACATACGCTCAACTTGTCCAAGCAAGCCTTCCGGTGTTTAACTCACGGCGAAGAATTTTGATGGAAAGACTAAAAATTTCAGGGAAAAGTATAGCGACCACTAGTGATATCATCCCCAAAAAAAATATACAAATTTATTTAGATTAATTTGCGCACAAATTTCAATATTCGCATTTCAAAGATGGATTAGATTATGATTCACATTATCAGACATCATTCAAATCTCATCAATTAGTGTAGAGGCAAAGGCTATTCAGTCATCTGAGCGATTTGACTTGATCTATAGACTTGTTGGAGTCACAAGCTTTCCTTTGTTCCATCCCTCGCTCCTAAAAGAAAATCTCCGCAACTTTAATCTTTTCGTGCGTTAGATGATCCATGGAACTTGTGGGTCAACCTATACTATATCATTTTCTACCTGTTGGGTGGATTCTTTCACCCAACGTTATGATACTCAAGTCTCTGTTTTCTCCACTAATTCCTGTCGAGCGTGGTATCCCTTCCGTTTACAAGTACATTGATCCACATGGTGAGTCCACGGGAATTAAGTATTTGCTATTGATTTAAGGCCTCAACGTAAAGAGATGGAAGCTTATCGCTCGAGCCACCACCTTTCCAGATTGCCTTTCTCTTCCCAACGTGCACTGCTATTATGGCATGATCTGCTCGCAGACCGTGCGTTAGCTTCGCTTCTTTTTTCCGGCACCGACTTGCTTCAAGGCGCCAATTTTGGCGTCGTGTTTACCGGGGAAATTGCAGCAACTTGGCTGTGAAATTGGGCCAGCGACGGAGCGCATGCCGCATGGGACTCCCCATAATTTGTGGCCACTATAAGTTACTTCCGAAGTAGGTAAAGGGGTTGAATGATTTTGGGGCACATCGAGGATGGAAGATCTACTTTTCATGTGCAAAATATCAAAATGATGATCAAGCTCGTGTTTGGGTAGAAAAGGTTGACATCACGTTCGATGGAGGTGATTAAAAAAGGAGAAATTAATAAAAAGTTCGATAGTTATAGAGAAAGGAATGGGGAAAAAAACCTTTATTTGATGGGGTACATTTAAAACTAGGAAAAAAATTGTAAAAATTAAGATATTCTATTATAGTTCTTAAATTTTGAAAAAAAAATATTGAGATGTTTTTTTTTTTATGCAAAACTGACCAAGCTCTTAATTTCTTCCAAAATTGGGCGAAATTTTTTGGAATTTGTGCATCGAAGCCTACTCCAATAGATAGGGCATAAACTCTCATTTGTTTCATTCCAGGCTATTGTTTTGTTTGAGTTGGTTTTGCATTGAAGAAAGTTGTTTGATTAAGAATGCCTTAATCTTTCCATTCATCACGTCTGTCACGAGGCCAACCTAGCTGCTAATTGGGCTGCCAAAGCCCATCGGGACCACGGTTCCGTTGGTAACTGGCTTGTCTTCACACCTTATGTTTTCCAAAACATTGTACTTAGTGATGCCCTACTAGCTGGTTGTATTCCTCTCTTCGTATAATATATAAGTTGTTTCGACCAAAAAAAAAAAAAAAGAATTTGGGTGGCTCTAACATGTAAAGAATCTTCCTTTTGACCTTTTGTTTAATTAATTGCTTAAGTGGTTTTTCACTCGTGATGACCGAGAATTATTTTATCATAAAGTATCTCAAATATTTTAAACAGCACCATCTATCAACACTAATTGACAATCACCGCGCAAGTTTAAATTCCGCGTTTTGGTATTACCGACCAATTTACGAGGTAAATAACATTTCCACGATGCTTTAATTACAAATTTATCAATTTTCTTCTCTAAGCACTTTTCTAAGCTTTAAAACCCCGATTGTCAAGATTGCCCTTCTGCCTAGCACCACCGCCACAAGACTTGGTCAGGACCTGAAATTCGACAGGCCTGCTTAGGCTTAGCTTGAGCCACAACAGTCGGAAGACTTTTTGAGCAAGTTTTGTAAAAGCATTTAGTAGAAAAGTCAACTTGATCGAAGAATTTAGGCGCAATTATTTAATGATGAGCGGGCTTGGATAATTTCTTCAATTGCATATGTTACGAATATTGTATTCATGGGCAAAATTGTCAGTTAAAACATCTATTTTTTTTTTTTTTTTTTTATGCCTAGGATCTGCTGAGCTTGCCGGGTTTACGCCAAGTAGCCCATGGCCTATAGAGTGCCCCCGAACTAAGCATCAATACTTATGAGAAGTTAGCATAGGACCCCACCACCATGGCATACTTATGAGAAATTAGTATAGGACCCATCACCATGGCATTAACTTAAGACGTATTAGCATGGAGTTTCGACTTGAGATGTTTGCGATGAAGTGCCTAAAGCCGAACCAACTCAGCTTCCCACCAATGAGTTAAAACATCTATTTCATCTCTTGCATATTTTAATTTTAAACTCAAATGCATTTTTGAATTTGAATTTTTTCTATTCCAAACAACCTTCCTAGAAAAACAATATTGATTATATATATGTTTCTACTTCCACAAATGCTGATATAATTTCTTTTTATATGAATTTCATAAATTATTTCAAAAAATGGTGGTTTTGGATAATCCTTTAGATGCCAACTTCTTGAGTAAACGAAATGAGTGCTAATAAATAGATTGGCCATATCCTTTTTCTTTTTTTTTTTGAACAGTTTTGGTCATATCCTTTGTAAATAAATTACTAGTCAATCTTGGTGCCATATTCGACCAAAAAAATAAAAATCTTGGTGCCATAGATTGGTTTGTAGACCACTTTTAGCTAGGTTCAGTACACTTTGAATTACTCGTCTTCAAAGCATACAGGAGTTGACATACCAGATGCCTATGTTCCAAAACCAAAAGTTTCCTCCAATTAAAAAATTTTCTTCTAATTATTAAATATCAACTTGCCGCAAGCAACCTATATTACACCATATTCAAAAGTGCTTTTCACAAATAATTTCTAATAATTTATTGGCATTGGACATTCATACTAGTAGCATACCTATCTTATAAATGACGAGCTTTAGGTTCATAAAATTTCATTTAAAATTTATAACACTCGATATATGAAAATGTACACTACTTAAGAATACCAATCTCTTAATAATTCATATATTTAATATTTTCCCAAAGGCCTTGGGAACAAGTAACTTTATGACACTAGTTAAGATTATCAATGGTAAAAAGAAATGGTCTTACTAACACGTGTATCGAGAGTACTAATTGAGACCACTAAAAAGAGTAAAAGATAATATATATCAATGCAATTCGAACATCGAATAAGAACATACTTTAAGAAAACAAGATGCTTTTAATTAGAAATATTCATATATTCAAAGCACAATAAATGATTCTTAAAGAATCTTTAGTGACCCTTTCTTAACATTTTTTAACAAACACATAATTATCGAGAGGGTCTAGAAAATTCAAAAAGCCCACACCACTAGCAATATACTTGATATCGAGAAGAAAACTTTACATTCTTAATATTATTCATTGATGAAAAGATAATCTTTAACGTTTCAAAAGCTATGCTACAATAGAATTTGTATAGGAGCACAAAGGATTTCTTGTGAAATGAGCCGATAAATTTATTTAAAACTAATTTTTTTGACTACCAAAAACTCTAAACCGGTACACTTATAATACCAAAAAAGCCAAACTAATATATTTGTAATAAAACCACCCGTGGTGGTGGCGTAGGTGGTTGGGCAATGGAACTTTTCACGAGAGGTCCCGAGTTCGATCCACGGCGTCGTCGTTGCTTAAGTGCTAGCCGCGCCTTACCCGGGGCACGTGGGTGGTGGTTTCCCACAGGCCTCCCCAGGGTTTACTCCCGCTGCGAAGCGGCATACGGTGGTTCCCTGGGTCACCCAAAAAAAATATATATATATATATTTGTAATAAATTTATTTCACGTTAATTTCCATTAAATTGAATAAATATCACGAAAAATCATAAATTGGAACAGAGGGTAAAAGCTCAAATCGATACACTTGTCAACTGCGACGTGTTATCTAACTCAGTAATTTTAAGATAAAATTTATCGAAAATTAAAATTGAGTAAATTTGTCACTAGTGTATCAATCGGAGATTTTTGCTAGTAAAAAAGATTAGTTTAGGTAAATTTGTCATATCTATTTGAATTTTTCATGATATTAACATATTAAATTAAAGGCACCGATAAAAAGTAATATAAGAAGAGATAATATTCTAAAAATCGTGTAATCCTTCTTAAATTTTTGCTTATTTCACCAGTACTTGCTCTCAGACACTGGTCCACAAAGCGCGAGACAGTCAAAAAGAAAGGCTTTTTACGCATGCTCTCTTCCCCCGTTCGTCATCAAGCCCCGACAAAATAGGGGAAGACCCAGTCGAAAGCGACGCGAGTGCCAGCCAGCGCCAACCCCTTCACACGCCCTCCCGGTTGGGCGGCGGAACCCGACCCGACCCGAACCGACCTCGCCGGAACCTCCCCCCCTCCCAGATCGCCGGCGGAGTCCCTCCCGGCCCCCGGAGGTGCGCACGTTACGGCCTCCCTGCGCACCCCTCGCGCACGTTACCGCTGCCCCCCGGCCCCTCTGGGAAGGCATTAGGCACCACCCTTCCACGTCCCCCCACCCTCGCGGCAAGAGGCAAGAGGCAACGGGGAACGACCTAAAAAGGAGAGACAGCAAATGCGGTTGGGCGTGGTCTCATCTTTAGCACCTCCCGAGTTCCGAAAAGAGAGCAGCTTTTCCTGGGTCCGTGCCTCTGTTTTTCCCGAGCGATGGGGTCGGAAGATGGCGCCAAAAGAGGCAACGAACAGCGGACGCGCTTGCTCGGCCCCGATCAGATTCCGCCTTCGCCTTCGCCTTCGATGCAACATTGTGGCGACAAGCCGGCCGATAAGCTGCTCACGTTGCCGACGGTCCTGACGCTTGGCCGGGTCGCCGCCGTGCCCCTCTTCGTCAGCAGTACGTCCCCCCGATTCCCTGAGATTCTGTGTCGAGAGTGCAAAAGTCGGCTTTTTGATCCGTCGTTTCGGAGCTTTTCTGAATTTGGTTATGTGGGTATCGATCCTTTTCGGCGTCTGCGATGTGCTTGGTGAGATGTTGTGGAAAGTTTTTGTCGAATCTTGTGTGCGTTAGAAGGCTTGTGTGCGTTAGAAGGCTTCTTGGTTTCAGGTTGATCCGTTCTCGTTTTAGCTTTCTCTCTCTCTCCCTCCGGGCTGCTGTGGAATGCTGGCGATCAATCTGGGTTGATGTCGCTTTCTGTTCACGAATTGCAAAAACAATAGTCTTGCTTCAGGCGCAACATTTATCTTAACCGCCTGTTCTGTGTATCTTACCAGTCTTGCCTTAAAATTTGATTTAAAGGCCAAAATACGCCTTGGTTTGGTGTTTTTTAGAGCAAATTTTGCCTTTTCAATGGCGTCTTAAGATTGATCTTAAGCTTCCTTGCACCAAGTAATGCGTTGCAGTGGCATGCTGTTGGAGATTGAATTTGAAATATAGGGTTCACTATTACGTATGTGCTTGCCCGGGCCTATCTTGCCATTTGTGTTTTTGTTCTTTCTTTATCTCCATCACTGTTGAGATGGTAAGATATCTATGCTTATGGAGCTATGCTGAGCGATCACAATCGAGTTCCTTCATATCTCTTCCACTGTGGTTTTTATGGTGCTTGTTTGCTTTCTAATGCTTTTGGTAGTGCAAAAAGTCTTATCCACGTTGTAAGCTTGATGGGAGACAAATTTCTCTAAAGTACTTTGTGCAAAATTTACCATGATTCTGCCATTCGGTTTCTCAGTTTTGTTGAGACTGATACTTACAATGTTAAATACCAGCCTTCTATGTCGATAGTTGGTGGGGGACAACTGCTACGACGAGCATCTTTATTGCTGCTGCAATCACAGATTGGCTTGATGGGTATCTTGCTAGGAAGGTATACATTTTCTGTCTGCTTAAATTTGAAGTAGACTTCTTGTTTACTTTATAACAAAAGCACTGAAACCTTTTTAATGGATTCCAGATGAGACTAGGCTCTGTATTTGGTGCATTTTTAGATCCTGTAGCTGACAAGGTATGTGCTATCTGCCATATTAAAAGTGCAACGTATTTACAACAACTAGCTTATACACTGCCGTCTTAACTTGGATTTGGAAAAGGCAAACTGATTGCAATACTTAATGCAGCTCATGGTAGCTGCCACATTAGTTTTGCTATGTACCAGGCCTTTGGATATTGACATGTTCGAGCAAGCACCATGGCTAATGACTGTCCCTTCAATAGCTATAATTGGTAGAGAGGTAAATATCATCACTCATTTCTTAAGTTCTTAAGCATCCTTATTCATCAATGTCTTTCTCTAAGTATGATAAGTTTGAGGTCAATGTGGTGCAAATTTATCTCTCTTGATATTGTAGATTGTCCTGGATATGGAAAATTTCCATGATCTGTCATTTTATATACCTCCCTGAGATCTTTCATCCTCTTGACATTTGCCATATTGATAAACCATATAGGTTTTTCTCAATTAGTTGAATGTCCCAAAGTTGCACATGGGAGTTTTAGGTTTCAGTTTGGCCTATTTAAAAGGGGCAATTAGAAATGAAGAACAGCAAGGAAAGTATTACTTTGTCTAATTGCTGTGTATCGCTGTGTATCGTAAAAATGCCACCCCTTTCAATGATGTCAGAACTTTTATGCCTCGAGTGATGTGCTCTCTTTTCCTCTGTTGATTTGTTAACCAAGTGTTTTATTAGGAAAAATTCTCGAACTATAGAACGCAGGCCCAATTTCCTGAAAGACCTGGCAGTTGAAGGATTTCCTTTTTCTCCAATCTATTCTGTACTATAAAGACTTCCAATCATGCCCTAGTTTCGCTGTTAGTTTAAATTCTATGCTAGTCCTGTTATTGGGTTAGTGTGACTGCTAATTGTTGATGTGGCAACTACTACGTGGAATGGTCATGACTAACTGTTAAATGCATGCAACTTCATACGATTCCAGGAAAGACAAACAATACAATAAAATATATGGCACACATCACTTGATGGCTCACATGAAGGCAATTTCTGTCAGCCTAGTGTGGGTGAAAAGATGCGAATAGATTTTGGTTGGTAGGTGGCCAAAGTACTAATTGCACTCGTAGCCTCCCTGCCTCTTGTTTTCTTGCTATTTTGGTACGTCCTCTGTCAATGTATGAGTAATAGTGCCGCATTTTCATCTTTCTGAAGAAGTCAATTCCTCATCACCAGGGAAGTACCATGTCAACCATCACATTAGACAATGGCTCTGCTAGTTGTATATGAAGTTCAACTTTGAATTGAGGTTTTTAAAATGCCGAGTACAATTGATAAAAACCCTGAAGTACAAGATTATTAGTCAACTTGGCTTTACAGAAAACAAGATTGCATATAATTGTTATCACTCCTACTTTGAGATGCCTCTTCAGTTACCTGCTAAAGCTGCAAAAAGATAAATAGGAAGAAAGGAAACAACAAACTACTAGAGTGTTTATTTTGTAGTACTATATCTCAAATCCGGACCTTACAGGACTAGCTCCTTACCTTTTAGTTACCTTGAGCTGTAGAAGGGAGAGGGACATCGTTTAATGGAATTTTCAGCAACTGGTTGATTTGGAATCTCCGTACAATCCTTCACCTTGTTTTGAGAAGCATCACTTGTACTGCTTTTGAGACATGATGGCGCTTCACATGTCTATGTTGCGGTTTTTGTGCTGTAGGGAAGCTTTCATTTCATTCTGTGGAGTTTGGTTTTGTATTTGTTCTTAGAAGGATTATATGAAACATACTTGAGCAAGTAGATGATTGATTAGGATGTTATGTTATGAAGCAATTCACTGGTTAACAAGAGAGAGTCCTTATTTTCTTCATCTTCACAAGTTTTGGGTTCTGAATGATTATCTTGGCCATTTGGCACAGTCGCCATTGAGATGAGAAATCAAGTTCTTTAGATATGAGTCTATGCATTGTTCTGAGTGTTTTTTTCCCCTTGTTCACGTGCTTTAGTAGGAGCTCACGTGACTGTTTATTCTGTTTGTTTCTCTATCTAGTGTGATTGTTCATACCACATTCCAACTCAAAATTCTTTTGATTCATTGTAACTCTTTACTTGCTCAACTTGTTACAGATTACTATGTCTGCAGTTAGAGAATGGGCTGCTTCTCAGAATAGTAAGATTTTAGAGGTGAGATGTTATCTTCAGTAGTCCATTACCCACCTTCAAATTGGTTAACTAGTTGTCGGAATTGCTAGTCTTTTTTCCTTGGCCTCACCCATTAGGATGTGATATTTTCAGGCTGTCGCTGTAAATAATTTAGGGAAGTGGAAAACCGCTATGCAGATGACTGCACTGACCATTTTATTGGCTACTCGAGACAGCAGGTTTGTAACAACTCAGCTTTCCTGCAAGAATGTCGTGTACATGTCTTTCTCTGAATCAGGAGGAATGTGAAAGATGATACCAATCATCGCTTGAAGATCTAATGCTCCAAGTAATTCATGTTTTCCTATGCAGTCTTGGAGGATCTGATACTTTAATAGCTTCTGGAGTTGCTTTGCTTTACATCTCGGCAGGGCTCGCCATATGGTCCTTGATTGTGTATGTGGGGAAGATTTGGAAAGTGTTGATCAGATAAGTCTATTTGCCCTTTATAGCTGGGGTTTTTGGGCATAAGATAATTTGTACGTGCAACTCGTTCAAGGTGACATCGACCCAGCATGCCATGCCTATCTTGGATATAGAGCCATACTTGAGTACCGTGCTCAAGGCAACAGATATTTCTTGTCGATAGTCCCTTGTTTGTGGAGTTGTTGAAGCTGAAGCATCTGGCAGTTCTTTTTTTTTCTTCGGTCCGGAGTTGATATTCACTTAGTGATATACAACTTCTGAGACACAATTGGGATGAAGAATGACATGCAGGTGTCAAGTATCAGGCATCCCTTCTGTAATAGATGAACTTGCAATTTGAGAATATTTGTATTTGATTTGTTATAATGGGATCCAATGTAGCTCCCAACAAGACTGTTCATTTATCCATAAATTATTTTTTTGGGAGTTCTTTTCCTTCTTTTTTGGTTTTTCAGATTCGTATATTTCAATGGAATCCTGAATGAAGATCTAGATGTAAATCTACCTTCTCAACCCTTTCACAATGTTTAAGCCATCTTAGAACCTCGGACAACATGCAAGAATATGAGTCGAATGACAACGATAATTGGGTTCAGATTGACTTTAGAATTCACAATGGACTTAAAACTTGAAGACCCCGATGAGCTCTTACATTACTGCATTTGCTTTTACTGCTTTTTACAAATGAGTACCTTAAATTCTTACACAGAAACAAGATAAACTGCGAGAATCTTATTCTTAATAGACGTAGTTTCTCAGCAAAACCAGACATTCATGTTCACTCTTAACTTCAGGGAGGTGATAATAGACCAATTGGGCCCTCAGGATCAGCGAGACAGGTCAGAGCTGGGCCTGTACAACGAAGATAAAGAAAAGGATTAATTACTTTCTTGCTGATATGCATAACGACAATGAAACTGAGCCGAATATTGTACACAATGGAAGTTTGTAGGGAATACCGCGAATCGTTTCTTATAGCTTTCCACAAGCTCCCTGGGGTCTCGGCAGGTCTGAGTGTAAGCCTCATTTTTGTTCATCTCCTACAAGGATAAGGAAACACACGAACTGAGTTCTCTTTAGAAATTTATTTGTTCTTACATCTGATGAATGACATCGATCTTTTTCATAAGAATACCTTCTTTACTAAAAAAGTTAAAACTGAATGATTCCGTGTAATGAATCCCTACATCAGATAAATGACCATCCTAACTCATTGTTTTACTTTGCCCTGGACAATTCAGATTGCTGATGCAATCAAAGATTTCCAGAGCTAAAATCAAAAATTTTGCTAGTCTGAAATAATCAATCTGCTCACTGAAAGCAGAAAAAAGAAATAAAATGCCAATACAATTCTACATCATGATCTGCAAGCGAATACGAATGCATTTGAAATGCACATGAAAGAAACGAGAGAATCAAAGGCCAGATCAAACATATTTTCATTGAGTGATGTGCGGCATCATTTTAAGTCACAGACATTCTGTTTAGTACCTCAATCCAGGTTGCCAGTTTTGGCCTGCCTGCTGTAATGTCAATGCTTTTCACTTCTTGTAGATATGGCGTAAATCTTTCAATAAATGGAGCATAAGCAATATCAACCTGTGGACGTTCACAAAACACCTTAGAGAGGCAAACTTGAATGAAACTCCAGAGCAATAATTTTCTAAGCTCCTTTCTCCAATATGACATGCATTTTGGAAAAAGGCTAATGTCTAGCAGACATAAGCCGAGTTATAAGAAAAACAAATGTCTGCTTACCAGGCTGAACTGCCCGAGGAAGAAAGGTCCGTCCTCAAATTTGGAAAGCGCATTCTCGATGAAATCAAATGCAGTGGCTATGCCAGTCACCAATCACCACTACTATCATTCACCATTTCGGATTGAAAGAGAAATGACAAATGGCATTCAGACTTACCAGCTTGGTCGTCCCCTTCTCCTTTGAACGAGGAGACAACGGATTTGCTGAATGTGTCGGTGTATGAGAAGAGCTCTTCTGCAAACTCTTTCTTTGCAGGATCCTGTATCCCAGAGGATAAGAATTCATCACCGTCAAAACTTGGACATAACAGGAAAGTGTTAATGTTCCTCCGAAACTTACCTCAGGCCAAAGTGAAGGCCCTCCAAAGTTAGCATCTAAATACTTAATTAGATCCAGACTCTCTCCTCTTACTTCATTGTTGTGTTCCAAGGCTGGCACCTGATTCGACACACCACACCAAAAGAAAGGGAAGAAAGTGTCATGATCCTTTAGCCTGGTAATTTTGAGTGGAAAACAATTTCAGCGGAGCTTCTATCAGACCAAGGTATTTTAGAAAGTATAATGAATGTCCACAATGTACTCCATAACATGATCATCAACGACACCATGAGTTGCACATATTTCTTGTTCATGCAATCTTCGCCTTTTGAAAAACGTTACTGGCTTGTTCAAGAATAAATTTACGATCCTAAATGCTTCATAAATGCCCTTCAGAATGTCTTACATGCACTTTACATTCACAAAACATTTCACAAGGTTCCCTTAGACTTTCACCTTGTTAGCTGGGTAGACTTTCTCCTTGTACCAAGCAGGCCTGTTCTGCAGATCAATAGGGACCAACTTGATCTGATCCTGCAAGCCCTGCTTGAACCAACACAGCAACTCAATTAGCAGTCAATTCTATATCAAATTAGAAAAGAAACATGACTATACACGTTTCTATTCATTAGTCCAAATTTGATACAAATTTATACTTTTTGGGAATATATTTCTTATTTTTTCAAACCATAATGATAATACTCGAATAGAGAGAGAGAGAGAGAGATTATAAACAACCTTGTGGTTCCGGGTAATCCACACACGCTGTGCAAACGGGCATGTGTAAGAGATGTATAATCTGTAGTAAGATAGGCAGAGAAGTGCTTTTAGAATAATATAAGGGAAAGAAAAAATCACTGGTTTCTATAATGCTGTCATTACATTACAATCAGTGAAGCATAAAGAGCAAACCTTGTCGTTCCATCAAAGACTGGAGGTGGGTCTGAAGTAGAGGTAAGAGCCGGTGGAAGAGCCTCTTTCACTCTTGCTCACAGAGAAATGAGAAAAAAAAGTCAGTAAACAGAGCTAGAGCAAAATTAAATTAAGGCCTAAACAACTGCATCCGCAAGACTGACGAATTACTTTGTTATTAAAACGGGGGGTTTCATTTTGCTCGGCAAGACAAGGGGAAAAAAAGTTAGTTGGCTCAGCTAACTCTTGACACACCAAAGAGTCCAAAGTTACCAACTTTTCCAGTTCTCGACAGAGAAAATACTCTTCATTCATCTGAAACAAGCCTTGTAGAAAAAACCCAAGCATCCCAAACTTGCAAATTTATACAATCTTGAGAGTTGACAGCACTCTTCTCGAAGCGAAAAGGTAGAAGAGGAACGACCCAGAGAGAAGGAATGTAAAAGAATAAACGATCCATAGTGCAAGCTAAACAGAGCGAAACTTCTCTCGATTTCTCAGCAACTAAACAAATAACAACAAGAAAGCAAACAAGCACTTACCCAGTAGCCATTGTTGCAGAAACGCTAGCTCTGCGTCCAGGTCGAGCAAGAGCAACGCGGGCTAGTACGGGCTCGGGTGCTGGGGGACGAAGCAAGCAAACGGTGGCTGAGTCGGCGGGCCTTATCAATCTGCTGGTACGCCAAACACAGAGAGGGGCCGAGGGGGTAAAAATATCCGACGAAGACGTCAGCGGTGACGAAGAAGGATAAGAAGTATGACCGACCAATGCTTTCAAAGCGGCCATTGCCATCGTCCTTCCTTTCGGTTGAAAATTTCGTCAAATTCGTTGCTGTGCTCTGCACAACACGCAGCACCAAACATTCTTCGACAACAAGCTCGCGTCGGGGCATGATTCCCTTCTCTCGCGAGTGGATGGTACACTGCCACATGAACTTTTGGAAAAGTTTTTGTTCTCTACCGATGGACGAGTCGCACGAACGAGAGAGAGAGAAACAAGGGAAAAAAAATTTAAAAATAAGGTGGCCAGTTAAAACCTTTACCGGCTAAGACTATACAACTTGTATGAATGTAGACTTAAAACTGGACAACTTGCATGAACGTAGTCCTAAAAAGGGGCAAATTCCCCCGGAACAAGTTGATATCATGAGAAATTAACACAACGATATTAAATCTATAGCATTTATTCTAATTTAGTCATAAATTTTTTAATTATATCAATTGAGTTCTAAACATTTTCACATTTTGTCAATTCAATCAATCCAGTTAATTTAAGTCAAAAGTTGTTGACATGGATATTGACAATTGACCGTGACATGATTTTCGCTAACATTGACATTTTTTAAATGTTAGTTTAGTGTTTTTTTTTTTTTATCTTTTTTGTTTTTTTTCTTTCACTTGTTTTGATTGAGGGGCCAGCGAGGGTCGTGCGAGAGTGTCATGACCCTCACTTGAGCTCTCATTAGACACGACGAGGGCATTGTGGAGGGTTATTTGAATATGAAATCCAATCATAAAAATATAGCATCCCGCTTTTCATATTATTCAAGGCTTCAATACATTTTGAAATCGAGAAATTTCTACTGGAGCGGGTGCTATATGAGAATAATTAGCCAATCTTGATTTGCAAATTATTATAGATTATTCATTGGTAGAATGGAAGGAATTAGGAGAAGAAAGATCCACGAGTAATAAATGGAAAGATCGCAAAATTGGAAGGCCACGATGCCCTCATTTGGAGCCCGTAAGGGTTGTTGACCCTCAGTCAAACAAAAGAAAAGGTAAAGAAAAGAAACTATTAAGAAATTCAAAAAAATTATAAAAAAAATTCTACGTTATTGTCCCCTGTGCCATGTAGACTGTCAGTGTCTAGTCAGTAGTTTTCAGCCTATTGATTAGATGGACTTAATTTGTAAAATGTAAAAAGTTTTAAGATTAAATTGGTAAAAGTGCAATTAATTTAGGACTTTTATTAGTGATTTTCCCTTAATATCACTATTTGGAGGGCTAGATACTCTAAGTGCCAAAACTTAGCATGGGTGAACAAAGTGCTAAAACTTTCAAAATGTACACTTAAGTGACAAAATCGAAAGACAATGAACACTTAAGTGTTAATAGCAAGAATTTTCGGCCAAATTGCTAACGTACCATTTTCCAGTGACATTACTGATGTGGCAATTATTTAAAAAAAAAATCATTCGCATGGCATTGACGTGACTAGATAAGCTCAAAATGATGTTATTTTACTCCCCAATTTGATTTTTCAATCAAGTATTAATTAAATTAAATTTAAAAACTAAATTAAAAGAAAAAAAAGATAGCATTTAGCGAGGGTTTCCACAACTCTTGTCGCCGTTACCCTACCATCGCCAAGAAGGACTAGCGATGGTGGGGTGAGGGTTGACAAGGATCGCCGAGCCTCGACCCCTACACTAGATTCGGTGAGGGTCGTTGCTGTTAGCTAGGGTGAGGTTACTGCCTAGCCCCACCATAGCCAATGACAACCCTTAGCCAGATTAGGCAAAGGCTGTGACCTTCGCCAAATCTGGGCGAGGGCCATGACACATTAACCCAAATTTGGGCAAAGGCTTGTAGGCCATTGCTTACAGTTGGCCACTAGTTGGGGCTTGTCGACCCCTCACCCCACCGTCACCAGCCCTTTTCGGCAAGGGTGGGGCGACGACGGCGAGGGCTGTGGAGGCCCTTGCCCAATGTTGCATTTTTTAATTTAATTTAATTAATAAATTTGGGGGCAAAATGATGTCGTTTTGCACATTGATTAATAAGTATATAACCTTGGTGAGACTTGCCACATCGGATTTCTGGCTAGCCTTGTTGGAGTTAGAACTCAAGTGTCAAATTTTCAAAAACAACACTACTTAAGTGTACTTGTTTGGCATTTAAATGTCTCTCCATGTCAAGTTTTGGCACTTGAGATGTATCTTTGCCTCACTATTTGCCTCACTCCGCGAACTCTAAGCTTGGTTGATATAATCTAATCAAGAATTGAGAAATATTCACTATTCCTTAGTGGATGCTTTTTTCTCCTTGTTTGGAGATAATTGTACTAAGATTTTTATATCCGGATGTGGAACGCCCTCCAATCACTCTCTTTGCGCGGGCATGCTTTATGCATATTGAATGTTCTTCTGAGGAAGATGAACTCTTACGAGGAGCGCAACGTGCATTGAGGAGTCTTCCTTGTTTTTTTTTTTTTTTTGGTAAGGGAGGAGTCTTCCTTGTTTGCTCTTCTACAGATCAAACTTTTGTTGGTTGGTTGATAGAATATTTGAATATTAAGACTCCATTCACTTCACGAAAAATAACTTTCATGAAAACCTATTTTGAGTTTTCCGATATTCCTTTCATGGAAAATGTATTAGGTCAAGAAACATTTTTCAAAAAAGGATCAGAGTCTTCTAAGGCAAGGGAAATGTTTTTCACTTTTAAAAAAGAGGAAAACATTTTTTTCACTCGCTTTCCCATGTTAACCTTTCCATCTTTCTTTTTATTTTATTTTTCATATTTTTAAAAATTCAAAATTTTAATTTTTTTTTAGTTTTGTCTTGGCCGGTTGCCAACCATGATGATCATCGATGACTGGCCATAGGTGAGCCTTGAGCTTGCTAGCCTTGGGTAAGCCAAGCAAGTGGCGAGCTCGAGATCTAGCTCTTCACTTGCCTGATTGATGTCGAGCTCAAGCCCTAGCTCACCGTGAAGCCCTAGCTCACCGCTTGTCCAATCAACAGCGAGCTAGCACTCCAGGCTCACCGATCTCAACTAGCTAGGCAAGCAGTGAGCTCGGGCCTCCCAAGACAATTAAAAATAAAAAATAAAATAATTTAAAAATCAATTTTTAGATATGAAAATTTTAAATTATATTTTAATAATATAAAATTAAAAAATTATTGAAAAAGAGTGCATGAAAAAAAAATTTCTTACCAAACATTAGAAAATATTTTCCACTGAAAAACAATTACATTTTCCAGGAAAATGATAATATTTTCTATTGTTCAGTATCTAATTTGATTTTCTAGGAAAAATTACAAAAAAAAAATCCATTTTTTATATTAATAAGTTTTTAATTATACTTATTTTAAAGGGTTAATACCTTAACAAAAACTAGTACACTTGTGACAAATTTACCCTCTATTAATTTTCATTAAATTTTACTGTCAAATTATTAAGATAAATGACACGTGACAATTAAGTGGTATACTAATTTGGGATTTTATGCTCCATTTGTCACAATTTACAATTTTTGTGATTTTTTTGTGGTATTAATCCAATTTAGCGGAGGGTATATTTTGCACGAATTTACCAATTTGTGGTTTTTTATGGTCAAATAAATTAGTTTTGGGTAAATTTGTTATAAATGTATCAGTTTATGATTTTTTTTTTTTATAGTCAGTTGAGGTAAATTGTTACAAGTCTACCAGTTTATGGTTTTTTATTATCATAAAAATAGTTTTTGGTAAATTTTTGGGATTTTTTAGGGTATATTTTGCACTAATGGAAAATGTTTTTTTTTGTGACTATTTTATTTTCTATAAAATGAACGTCGGAAAATCTGAAAAATATTTTTTTTTAAAGTTATTTTCCATGAAACGAACAGAGCGTAAGTTCTTTTTGCATCAAATGGTATAAACTTTTAAAATAGTTGGCAAAGTTGCTATAGAATTTCACATAAATAACCCTAACATCTATTAGAATATTAAGATGATGGAAAGTAGTCGAGAGTTGGAAAAGTTGTATTACTTTCTCATGTAAAGATTGTACTATTACATCCCTACTTATAAGGCAGAAGTACAGCCCAAGTGCTATAACTTGGCATCGAGGGACACTTAAGTGTCATAACTTTAAAATGATATACTTGAGTGCCAGTTTTGAAGTTAAATGGGACACTTAGGGCGCGTTTGGTAACGTTTCTGTTTAAAAATTGTTTCTGGGAACAGAAATAGAAAAAAGTGTTTCTGTTCCAGGGAATAATTTTTGAACAAAAAAATGCGTTTGGTAAATCTGTTCCAGAAATATAAAAAGAATAGACACACGTTTGGTAAATTTATATAATTTTTTATTTCTTTTAATTTTTTAATATTTTTATTTTATTTATTATTTTATTTATTTATTTTTCCTTTTTTTATTTTTTCTTCTTTGGCCGGCCGCCGGCCTCGGCCATGGCCGGCGACCAGCCGACGAGGGCCGGCGGCCTCGCCTTGGCTGGGCGAGCTCGAGCTCGCCCAGATCCGGCGAGGCCGAGCCTCGCCGAGCGACCTGGCGGTGGCCGGGCGAGGCCGAGCCTCGCCGGCCGCTGGGCGAGCTCGGCCTCGCCGGATCTGGGCGAGATCGAGCTCGCCCGACCTCACGCCTGGTTGGGCGAGCTTGAGCTCGCCCAAATCCGGCGAGGCCGAGCTCACCCAGCGGCCGGCGAGGCCGCTGGCCCTCGTTGGCCGGTCGCCGGCGGTCGCCGGCCATGGCCAAGGCTGGCGACCGGCCAAAGAAAAAAGAAAGAAAAAAGAAGAAGAAAAGAAAAAAAATAAAAAAGATAAGTATTTCTAGATTTTGTTCCAGAAACAAGAAACAAGTTTTTTTTGTTTCTTGTTTCTGTTTCTTTTTTGTTCTTGGGAACAAAAGAACAAAAAAGGAACAGAAACGCACACAAACGCGTTTCTGTTCCTTTTTTGTTCCCAGGAACAAAAAAACAGAAATTTTTGTTACTGGGAACAGAAACAGGGTGCAGCCAAACGCGCCCTTAAGTGTCACTCCGACAAAATGGTTTACGTGGCGACTTTCCGGCGAGTTTGGTCCAAAACGACGTCGTTTTGCACGCTGACGTGGCGGAGAAAATGCAAAAACAACGCCGTTTCGTATCTACGTATAAATAATAATATAAAAATTAATTTAATTAAATTTAAAATATTCAAAAAATTTTAAAAAATAAGAAAAATTTTAAAATTTTAAAAAATTAAGAAAATTTTTAAATTTTAAAAAATTAAGAAAATTTTTAAATTTTTTGAAAATTAAGAAAAATTTTAAAATTAAGAAAAATTAAAAAAAATTAAAATTAAGAAAAAAAGGGGGGGGGGGGGGGAGGTCGAACGGGGTGACTCCCTCGCCGCCGCCGCCTCCCCGCCGTCGCCGAGAAGGGTTGGCGACGGAGGGGGAGGGTCGGCCGGGGTCGCTGGCCCCCGGCCGACGGACAGCGAGGGCTGCGAGCCCTCGCCGGATCGCGGCAGGGGCCGCAACCCTCGCCCCAGATCTGGGCGAGGGCTTGCGGGCCCTTGCCACCCTCGCCGTCGGTCGGCCGGGGGCCGGCGACCCCGGCCGACCCTCCCCCCTCCGTCGCCGGCCCTTCCCGGCGACGGCAGGGAGGCAGAGGCGGCGGCGACGAGGGAGCCGCCTTGTTCAACCTCCCCCCCCCCCCCTCCCTTTTTTTAATTAGTTTTTCTTAATTTTTAATTTTTTTAATTTTTTTAAATTTTGTAATTTTTTTAAATTTTTTGAATATTTTAAATCTAATTTAATTAATTTATATATTATTATTTACACATAGACACGAAACGGCGTCGTTTTTGCGTTTTCTCCACCACGTCAGCGTGCAAAATGATGCCATTTTGGACAAAACTCGCCGGAAAATTGCCACGTCAGCCATTTGGCAGGATTTTCGCCGAAGTGGCACTTAAGTGTCCCATTTTACTCCGATATTGGCACTTAAGTGTACCATTTTAAAGTTATGGCACTTAAGTGTCCCTCCGTGCCAAGTTATAGCACTCCATGTGTCCCAACCTCCTACTTATAATATACAAGGTTTCACTAACTAGAGAAATAAATATTTAGCGGTATCAAAATACATACACAATATATTTTTCTTCCCATTAATGAACTAATATGGATCAATCAATATCAATATGGTAGTAGGGATCAATCAAGATCATTTAGGGCAGGAGTGTCTTCAATACTCTCCTTCAAGTTAGTGGTCTTTACACATTAAAGATGCCAAGCTTTCTTAGTAGGTACGTGTGTTGCCTTTGACATAAATGCTTGATGAAGATTTCCGCAAGTTGCCATGTCGTTTTTATTTCTCTTGTCTTGATTATCCCATCATGAATCTTGTCTTTGATGAAATGACAATCAATTTCTACATGCTTGGTTCTTTCATAAAAAATCGGATTTGTTGCAAGTTTGAGTGCAGCATCATTGTCACAAAATAAGACAGTTAGTTTCTCATCCATGCCCCGAGATCTTGGGGTAAGCCTCTTATGGAGATTATTTCATAGCTAGTTTTTGTCATTGCTTGATATTCTACTTTTGTATATGACAATGAAATGGTCAATAGTTTCTATGTTTTTCACTCAAATAATGAATCTCCTAATTCTATAAAAAAAAAAAAAAATCCTATAACGGATTTTCTACTCACAGGACAAGTAGCATAATTTGTGTCACAATATGCTGTCATTTCCATGTTGTTGTGTTGAGACAACAATATTGCCAAACCCGAATAACTTTTCAAGTATTTTATAATCTTTAATGCAGCAATCATGTATGGTTGTTTTGGGTTGTGCATAAATTGACTAAGAATTTTCACTGCATAACATATGTTTAGTCCAGTCATGGTTAGATAAATAAGCTCTTGACAAGCATTTGATAAGCAAAAGGGTCATTGAGTGAAGCATTCTCATTTATGGGTGAAAATCCCTCGTCATACTCAGCTATCGTTAGCTTGGTATTTTGCTTGTTTGGGATGACAATTGGTTTGGATCCCCATGATCCTCCTTTTAATATGATCTTTAGGACAAATTTGCATTGACTAAGACAAATTCCTATATCTTATCGTGCAATTTCTATTCCAAGAAAATATTTGGGTGGTCATACATCCTTAATGTGGAGTGTAAGTATTTTTCAAATCTCTCAATGGCAAATTCATCATTTCCCATAATGATTATATCATCAACGTAAATAAGCAAGTAAATTGATGATGTACCTTGGCTCCATGTGAATAAGGCATAGGTTTGATTGGACTACTGGAACTTAGCAGTTGTAAGTGCAGTATTGAACTTAACATGCCATTGACAAGAAGCCCATTTAAGTTCATATAGAAATTTACATGAACCATAATACTCGATACTTCCCCCATTTGCTTAACATGTAAATTTCCTTTTTCAAATCCTCATGGAAAAAAGTATTATGGACATCCATTTGATGAAGAGGCCAATCATGGAGTGCAACAATATAAAGGAAAGAACAATAATAACTTCCTAAGTTATTGGAAAAACTATTTCTGTATAGTCAAAACTTTCTTGTTGTGTGAATCATTTGGCTACTAGTTTTGGCCTTGTAGCATTCAATGGAGCTATTTGCCTTGTACTTGATCTTGTATACCCATTTGCACCCAATAGATTTCCAATGAGAAGGTATAGAATGATATCCCAAGCTTCATTTTCCATTAGGGGTCAAAACTCATCTTTCATGGCTTGTTGCCAATGAGAAATTTTGACAACCTCATCATACGAAGATGATTTTTGTTCTTCAGAGATTTCACTAATGCAATACATATGTTTGGGTGAAAGATGAACGAAGCTAACATAAGAGGAAAACAAGATGATGTGTACAAAAGGATACATATGTAAATTGTTGTCCATGTGGGTGGTTGTGTTGCACGACTTGAACGTTAAGGATGAGTTGGTGCATAGATTCCCACCTTGAAATTGGAAGAAATATTAGGTGTAGGAAAAATATTATCTGAATAAATTTATGAGTCAGAAGTCATATGATTCTTCGATGTGACTGCTTGTTAACCTCTTGGGGCTCTATTGTTCATATCTGATAAGGAGGATGCATCACTATTAGGTGCATGAGATGCCACGGGTGTGGTGATAGGGGGAATCGCAACCAATTGTGGAGACAAAAAAAAATCTTCTTCACTTAAAAAGCATGGTTATCAACAGCTACATCTAATGTTTGTTGTGAAGATATTTCATTCTAGAAAGGAAAAATATCTTCATGAAAGATGACATTTCTACTAACAAGAAAACGTACAGTGGATGAATCATAAACCAAATATCCTTATAAGAAAGTTGGATATAATATACATTTAAGAGCACAAAGACCCAATTTGTCTCAAGGGCCCGAAATAGAGACAAAGCACAAGCATCCAAAAACACAAAGGTGGTGAATATCCAAACGTTTTCCATAGAACAATTTAAAGGGAGTCTTTCCATTGAGAATCCAAGTCAATAATTGATTAATTAAGCTGCTATGATCACACAATCTCCTTAGAATATTTTTCGAATTGAAGCTTGATACTTAATTGAATGTGTAACTTCTAAAAGATGGCAATGTTTTCGCTCAGTAATCTTGTTTTGTTGAGATGTATAAGTGCAAGAACTTTCATGAAGGATGCCATTTAAAATAAATAGTGTAAAACACTCATTATTAAAGAATTAAGGGGCATTATTAGTTCGAATAGTTGCACATATTTGTGAATTTGATTTTTAATTAAGACAAGAAAATATATAACATGGGAAAGAGTTGGTTCTTGGATTGCATTCGCACGTGTGTGATTATCCACAATTGTGAGAAAGAATCAAGACCCATCACGGTGTGGGATGTAATATGGTCCCTAAATGTCTATATGTATAAGGGAAAAGGGATGTATTGGCACGTGAAGCTCTCTATGGAAGAGACCATTATGATTGTTTATCTAGTAAACAAATAGGACACTTTATATTTTTGGGGGGTCAAAGAACAAATAGGACACTTGATATGACAAATAGGACAAATAGGACACTTGAGCTAGGGTTTCTTCGAGTCCTTGCAATTTTTCTTCAGCATTCTTGAGTTGATTCCATAGTATTGGTAGTTTGTTGAAAATGGTGGCAATCGAAATATTTGTTTTAGCTTTGATAGGCTTCAGGTATGGAGAAAATCTTGGCCCTATGAAGCTTTCATACATTTCTCATATGTTGTCCTAGATCCTTTTGCATCTTCAGTTTGAGGGAGTCCAACAACAATCTCTAGGGTAAGACAGTTTCCAATCTACTTTCAAACGAATTGATTGCACTTCCTTTAGTGTTGTGTGAGTTGGTCATTGGTCGAGACAGAGAGTGTCATCAATGAATCCCTTCTTGTCCTTTGTAGTTAGGGCTGGTCAGAACTCTCAAGAGTAGACGGAATAGTTTTTTGACCCAAGAGCTATTGTGCAATGAGGCAGAGCTCGAGTCCGTCGACGGCAGATGTGCACCCTGCATCTCTTGGTTCGGGTTGCCCGCTAGTGGTACCTACGAAGGGAAAAAAAACTAGGTCCATAGGTCGGGTATGGGTTTGCCCCAAAAATGGATGGACCCGAACCGCTTTGGTTTGAAAAGGACCAACCCAGTCCAGATCTCGAGTTGGGTCAGCATTGAGCGGTGGGCCTTCTCCTGGTTAGCTGTTCTCAATCTGGGCCGAAGGTTGGATTAGAAATGGTAAGCATTGAACGTATGGGCTCGAAAAAAATTGCCCTGGATTGGGTTGAACAAGCCCTGGATTGGGCTGAATCAAGCCCTGTCGTCTTCATCAGGGTGTGTTAGGCCCTATTCTTTTGTCTGGTCTTTCCCAACAAGGTCTGAATGTTGATCCGAAGGTAAGGGTGTGCATGGAAACGTTTCTAAGAAACGTTTCCGGCACACTTCTGTACGAAAATTGTTCCCCGGAACAAAAAAGGAACAGAAACGCGTTTGGTTGCGTTTTTGTTCCTTTTTTGTTTTTTTTTATTTCTGGAACGAAATAAGAACAGAAAAAAGAAACAAAAAAAAGTTGTTTCTCGCTCCAGAAACGTTTCTTGAAGAAACGTTTCTCTCTCTCTTCTTCTTCTCTTTTTCTTTTCTTCTTCTTTTTTTTCCTTCTTTTTTCTTTCGCCGGTCGCCGGCCTCGGCCATGGCCGGCGACCGGCCGTCGAGGCTCGGCGTCGCCGGCGCGGGCGAGGCCGAGCCTCGCCGAGGGCCGGCGAGCCTCGCCGTGGCTGGGCGAGGCTGCCGGCCCCGTCGGCCGGTCGCCGGAGGCCGGTGACCGGCCGGAAAAAAGAAAAAATAAAAAGAAAGGAAAAAATAAAAAATAAAATAAAAATGTTTAAAAAATTAAAAGAAATAAAAAAAGAATAAAATTTACCAAACGTGTTTCTGTTCATTTTTTATTCCCGGACCAAACGTTACCAAACGCGTTCTTTTGTTCAAAAATTGTTCCCCGGAACAGAAACACTTTTTTTTGTTTCTGTTCCCTGGAACAAAAAAAGAACAGAAACGTTACCATTCGCGCCCTAAGTCATCCACTATTTGGATTTTGGAAAACACTTCTGAATCTTGGGAAAACTCCAGATTTTGAGGCTTGATTTCTTGGCGTGATTACTCCCTTGATAGGCTGTTATAATCGAAATGTTTTCTTCACAAGTTTGGTCGTGAAGAAGATGAAGAGAAAAGGAAGGAAAAAAAAAGGTTCTGATTCTGGGATGGGCAGAAGAGTAATAGAGTGGAAGTATAATGGACGGTAGATTGAGAAGGGAGGCTCTGATGCTCTATCAAAATATTAAGACGATGGAAAGCAGTCGGGAGCTGAAAAAGTTATAATGCTTTCTCATGTGAAGATTGTACAATTACATTCCTATTTATAATGTGTAAGGCTTCACTAACGAGAGAAATATTCAGCGATATCAAAAAATATGCACAATAATTTTACTTTCCCATTAATGAACTGATTAGGGTCAATCACTATCAATTAGGACAGCGGTGATCAATCAAGATCAATCAGGGCAACAATATATTCAATAATATCCTACAAGGATAGATGCACACGGCAAGTTCTGGCGCCTTTCGGTGATGTGTTCTTTATGCAAGAAGGCTCCATGGAGGATGGCAACTCTAATCGAGAAGAGGCGGAGTAGTGACGTTGATGATCGGTGCTTGAGACTCGCAAGAGAAGAGAAAGGATCGGGCGCCCGTGGCTTGGTGCCATTATTGTGGAACTCTCTGAAAAAGGAACTTCTCTGAGCTACATGAGGTTCAAACTATGTCAAATTTGAAAACAGGAAGGGGGAATAGAACGAATGGATCTTTAGGTACATTTCCTTTTATGTTAGCTTTGCTATAGTGGAGGATCTCAGCAAGGTCTAAAAGGATGGCCCCCGATTCAGTAATGGATGATTCTCGTCTATCTGGCACTGAAATTTCAACCGTCTAAAGCTGATGTCTGTGGTTGCGGTTTGGATTGCCTCAATGTACTTCATCAGCGTTAATGGAGTCTCAAAGCTGCACAAAGCTCTAGTAATAGCTACAAGTAGAACTTAATAGTTAACCTTGGATGCTTCTTGCAGGTTCCTAATGAGATGCTGGCCGGAAGAGAAAATGTTGGTGGTAGGTCTGTGTATTCTTACAGTGCTAGTATCCATCAAGACTATGAGCTTCTGCAACCTCATCGACATCGGTTTTCTCTGATCCTAAGATTCATTTGGGTTAAGTACATTGGAATGATGTTGCTCTTATTCAAAAGAGGCAGCGTGAAACCAGGGCCAGTCCCGACAGGGGGCTTGTGTATCCAGAAGCCATCCAACCAACTTAACACGTCGGTAACTTATCACTGCCCTATCCGCTTGGATTTTAGCTCTCCCAAACGAGGCATTGGTAATAAGCCACCCAGATTCGAACCCACGAGGATTTTCCTTCTCTTTCCTGCGACATTTGGGAGTTTAAAAATATCAAGCCTGTTCGTGCTATGTATAAATTTCTTTGACTCGGGATCGGAACAAAAATGAAGAAAGAACTTGGTAGATTGACTGGTGTTCAGAAATTTCTCAAGAATCATGTCCATGGGTATCAAAAGATCCTGAAGGAAGAAGAAGTACTTTGCCAAGAATTTATCAAGTAAGCACTCTGGATCTTCATATTGATGGCACTTCATCTCGTTAGATGTTTAGACAAGACCCAATGACAGAAATTACAAGCAAAGGTATCTTGGCAACACCAGCAAACCAGAACTTCTGTTCAACATAAACCATAGAAAGAGAAGATATATACAGAGCTTATTGATCAGCATGATGATCACTTCTATTTAACACGTCTTAATCTGTATCGCGTGCATAGTATGAAACATATCGCGGCGTATGTCATCACAAGGCCATCGCCCTAGGATCAGCTCAATCCATCAAACCGCTACGCCTACAGATTTAAGGCTCTCCGCATGAGGAAGCCTTCGAACTCCACTGGAAGCATCCTTATTAGGACCCGGTGGCGAGGCGGGGCCTGATGGCGGAATCACCAGTATCGAACTCCTGAAGGTGGGCGATCTTCCGGAACAGGGACTTGTTCACAAACTTCTCCGCCTGCTTCACCACCACCTCCGGCTCCACCACCTCTGGCAGCGTCTCCCTCCGCGACTTCCTCACCCACACCGTGGGCGAGTCCTTCAGTTCCCTCATCGCCGTGTAAAGCCCCAGCGAGGCGGAGAGGGTGATCATCCCGAGCGCCATGCAAACCGGCACGAAGTCTCCCTTCTTCATCCGCTTCTTCACTTGGTCAACCTCACTGCTGTCTATCGGCAGCGCGTGCGCTCGCATTTTCGGTGTCGTCGAAGTGGTGAAGCCGGCAGTCTGATTCAAGCGGCTCGAGAGCAATCGCAACAAATTCTGGGCCAAGAAAAGCAAGAAACAAAAGAACAGTGAGAAGACTCAATCCAGCACAAGGCCTACCTCGGATCGAAATTAGCCATAGGACGAGAGCGTTTCCTGAACACGAAGCCTACCTTGGATCGAAAAGCCATGACGAAACCGAGACCTGTTTCGCAGTCGCAGGGTGATCAAGGAATCAAGATCATCGTTTTATCTAAGCGAAGAGAGGTATCTGGAGCTAGTAAAGCTACAGAATCTAGAAGACGCTTAAATGAAGTGATGCTAATCAAATCATGAATTTTCTTTTAACCTTTTCCTTCTGGTGGATAATCTGCAGTGAAAATGACTGCTTTCTAGGATGATCTGAAGATGACTACACTAAGCCAGAAGGTGCCATTCCAGCCCAGGTGGTGGGCTCCAAGCGTTGCGAGGTTGCTCCACATTTTCTCCCTCGTACATGATCAAAATCACAATTTTATTTATATAAACAGGATAGCTATCACATTAGAAAATAATCAGAATCTGTATTAAAACGTGTTAGGATCGTTTGGTCCAATGAGATTTGATGTGAAATTTTACGTAAGACCCACTATTTTGAATAGTCGACATGAATAATGAGATTTAAGAGAAGCCAAAATGATAATGAAAAGCAGGAGTACTGCATTTTCTCGCTCGTAATATTGAATAGTAGGTCCTTGCATAAATTTATTTGTTGCGACGACCTAATTCGTTTATCCAGGTGTATACATGTTCACTATCAGATTGCTTAATAAGTTTCCCAAACAGTAAATGATGTATCTATTGCAAATGGGTGCTGCATCTTTTACAAAAATATATGGCAAACTCTTCATTTCTACGACATCCTCGAAGTTACAGCAGCTTATAGTAATTTCTGGAAAGTCGCCTCAACCCTACGCAAAGAGCGCGAATTCTATGACATGCAGCGCCTGTAAGGAAAATAGAGAAGGGTATAATTGATCTTAATCCTGTCTGGAATTTTAAAAAAAAAAAAAAGCTTCATTGAGAAAGGAAGTTGGAAGCGACTGAGAGAGAGGTAAGCCACCTCCCAAAGCATCTGGTTTGTCCTTCTAGATTGATGAGTACAGATCGATCTGCCCTCGTCGGGGGGAATCATCGACGTTCGAGATCAAGCGGCCGCCTCTCAGGCGAGGGCCACCGATGAAGGGGTCGCCGGAGACGTTTCGTACCATATTTTTCATGCTATTAAGAGGATCGAAAACTTCTCCCAATTCAACAGACATTTAGCATGGTACGATATTACTGAAGAAAGAAGTAATGAGAAAGATATTACTGAAGATCAGTTTCTATGAGGAGCAATACCCATGGTGTCTTCTAGGCGTTATTTCAAAGGAAACAACAAATTGTATCAAGAAATTATTCTTCAATTCTTGTTCTTAGTTTGATGTGCAATGTCGTCACTAAATTTTTAAATTGGTCAATGCGATCCCTAAATCTTTAATACATGTTTAATTTAGTCATTGAATTATATGAAAATGCTCAATGTTGCCTTAATATTGAAAATCTTTATATAGTTCATGGATTAAATTAAATATATACTAAAAATTTATAGATCACATTACATAAATTAAAATTTACGGTCAATATTACAAATTATGCTAAGGTTTAAAGATCATTTATGTTATTATCCCAAATAAGGACAGAAATCCTGCAATTTAAGATTATGGCGTTACGGTGCTAAATTTCCCACATTTTTTAGCAATCGACATCATTTGTCTATTTTCTTTTTAAATATACTGATTAAAAAAAATTAAATGCACGAGTAACGTTGCTTGTTGACATTACTTGCAAGTTGCAACATTGGTTTTTTTTTTTTTTGGGGGGGGGTCCTGGTAATTTTGCTATAAAATGATAAAATTTGGCGTTGGGCTTGGTCCAAGGAATGGAAGTGCCGTGAGAGATACGGAACGTCGTCGTTCCTCTCCGAAGAGCTCATCTTCCGCAGCGCCACCTGAGCAACTCATCAAAGCAACCGAGAACCGACCACATCTTCCCAATCCAAATCCCCGAATCCGCGAATCCCCGTCGATTCGTCCGGAATGGAGATCGATCCCCTCCCCAAGGGCGCGCCGCCGGCCGCCGCCGCAGCCGCCGTCGCCGCCGCCGCGGCCACCACCAACGCCCCGTCGTCGAAGCTGTCGCGGCTGACGGAGTCGCTGAAGCTGGAGCACCAGTACATGCGGGTCCCCTTCGAGCACTACAAGAAGTCGATGCGCGCCAACCACCGCGTGGTCGAGAAGGAGGTCTCCGCCGTCGTGTCCGCCGTCTCCGACGCCGCCGAGGCGCCCGGCGAGGACGACGCCGTCGATCGGCTCAGCTCGCTCGTTTCCAGGTTGCAGGGGCTCAAGAGGAAGGTGCTCTGCTTTTTCTTGATGCGTCATCGGTGAATTGTAGTTTCATGAGGTTGGATTGTTTCTAGATGGTTCTTGTTGCGCTTAGGTTGGGGAAGAGGTTTGGTTTGCTGGCTGGCTAATGGAAGCTTTTGACGTGGTAGTGAATATCGAGTCCTGCGGAATTGCAGGGAATTAGGTAAAATTGAAATGAAGGACCTTAAAGTGAGGTTTGGGCTGATTACCTGATGAGAATTGTCGTCATAACTATGGGGAGTTTGATAGTTTTTTTTCCTAGCACTTTTATTATTAAAAGAGGTATAATTAACCAATGGCTTTGCCCAGTGGCCACCCTTTTCACATGGGAAGGGATAGGTGGGGAGTTCGAATCCTCACCTTCTTGGGGTTGGGGTGGGACGATTAGATTCAGGTATGGGTTTCAACTCCCACGTCCTGCAAAGAGGCGGGACAAAAGTTTGAAAGTGAGTTGAGAATTGGAGTAGATTGACCCAAAAAAAAGGGGTATAGTTAATCAGCATTTCTTTCTCTCTCTCTCTCTCTCTCTTTTTCTTTGTGATGGAGTAAAGAAAGAGAAATTTTCTCAATTCAATGTATAAGGAAGTTAAGGGGTTGAGAGGAAGGTTTAAAAAAACCTGGTTGTGTTCAAGGAGTTGAATTATGTTATCTCTCAGTACTGTTCTGTAATTAGTTGACTGAGAGTTCTCGTATCCAATCAAGTTGCTTCCTTTAGCCGAAAAGAAATGAAAGATTTCCAAACAACCAATGACGAAAGATATGATGTGATATTTAGATTGTGATTAACATACCATTGGCTGAGGTCTTATTTGAACTACTTGTATTGTGATGAGGAACTTTTCTTGAGCAAGGCCACACATAATGCGTATTTTCTCCCTTAGCTGTATGTGTGCTCAGTTAGTCTTAATGTTGTATGCTTAAGTAGCTGTGACGACATGTAACTTTGTATTTTTTTTACCTTGAGTAGTTGGGAGAGGGAAGTCGGACAGAGCACTTGCAAGCTCAGAGATGCCGAGCTCGATTAGACCACTTAGAATCGGCTGACCCGGAGAATTTATCTGAGTGGAGCAACACTCGATTAAAGCGAATTCTTGTAGATTATATGTTGCGGATGTCTTACTATGATACTGCTGCAAAGCTTGCAGAGAGTACTAATATACAGGTACTTGGCTTTATTCTCTCCTGTGTAATCTTGGAAAATGATTATGATCTGTGTGATCTTTATGGGCTAGGATCTTGTTGATATTGATGTATTCCTGGAAGCCAAAAAAGTTATTGATGCACTCCAAAATAAGGAAGTGGGTCCTGCCCTAGCTTGGTGTACTGAAAACAAGTCAAGATTAAAGAAATCCAAGGTACTTACTCTCCAATTGATTGGTCCTTTCTAAATAATTAGTTAGAACTCTTCGATGTACTTTTTCTCTTAATGTGCATTCTCTCTTGTGATGGCTGTATGATTTGAAGCCAAATAAATGTGAATCACCACTATGTAGAATAACAGCTTGACACAGCTCATCTTTTCTCTATCTAAATTTGACACTTTTTTATTAACCCACTTTGTATATTGGATTGCACTGACTTAGTAATTCTTTGGTATGACACTTGCATCTTGTTGCTGCTTTGATATCGAATGAAGAATGTCGTACATATCGAAATGTCTTGACTAGTTATATGAATTTATAAGATCATAAACTGGAGCTTTTATTTATTTGTTTTATTTTTTATTTTTTATGCTTCTACTAGTGACAGTTGCAGATTACTGTGTAGATGGCCTAGTTGTTGAATTAAAGAGAACTTTTCCTGCATGATTCTTTCTGGGGCTTTGTAAGTTTGTGATAATCGCTTGAAAGATAGTTTAGTATGGCTCAGCTTCATGGATATGATTGAACCAAACATCCAATCTTGGCTACACTTTGGCTGGAAATTTTGTTGTTGTTTATGCTTGAGTTTGGTCCACAAGTCCTCTTCAAGAGTTGCCAAACAGTGTCATGTCAAGAAAATTGCGAAACCCAACAGAAGCCATGTTCTTCTGATTTCTCATTTTATTCTTTTGTTCATTGTCAAGGTTTATGAAATGGAATAAATAAAACCTAACAGATGATATTCAGGTATTTTCTTTGGCATTTTATTTTCTATTACTAAGTGGCTAGTGCTAAGTTTTGGTGAATGGTCATTTAACTAGGTAATAGATGGCTTTCCCTGGTTTTTAGCTTACTTAAGGTTATATAATAAGATCTTTAGGCTCTTATTATAAATTTCAGATTTTGAAGACAATTTGAAATTGGAAATTTTTGCTCCAGTGCAACTGCAGATCTACTCTGTCGCTCGATGACAATTTATATTTTGTGATTTCATACTTGATTCATCAAGATATCCATTACTTGAGGTAGATTGAGTTATCACATTTGTGCCTGTACTTGCATGAATGCGAATTGTTTGAGTTATAGTGAGGTAGCCTTTATTAAGAAGCCTCTGTGAAAATTTGTGATACACAATATAAAAAGAAAATGGTGCTTTGGCATTAGTGTTGAAAGGAAGGAGAATGACTAGTGGCCAATGAGCATGCATTCTAGGCATTTTTTGGTTAGATATCTTTGATGAAGATTACCTTAGGGCAAGTTTCATACTTTTGCTGCTATACTTTGATTTATCCCATGTCACTCAACTTTTTGGTATTGTCTCAGTGTTTTGACTATGTCAATTTGCACTAAAGCCACAAACAGAGATCTAATGTGCAAATTCACTTGAAAAAGATACATGTGGGCATCTTTGTGGAGATTCATGCATAGAAAATATATGTCACATCTATGTAATTAGCTAGTTACCATATTATTAAAAGAATTGCTCATACAATAGATCAGATTTTCATCTGTGATTTTTATGTCAGGTCAAGAGAGTGGTGACTTTTAAATAATCTCAAAGTTGACCGGTTACTATACCAATGATAGTAGTAAAAATGAAATTCATGCCAGTGTCTATCGTATAAAAAGTAATTTTTTGGCTTTCTTCAACTAGTCACTGTTATTCATGACATTGTATTTTCGTCCACGACAAAGTTTATGTACTATTCTCTTAGTGAAAAAAATGATATCTGCATCTCCCCAGGATAGAATAAATTAATTAGACTATCTATGCGTTTTCTAGTAATCAGTCCGATATGAACAGTGTTTGGAATTATGTTGCAGTAGTGCTCGAATTTTATCGTGAAATTTTAAGACATGCAATAAGTCTAAAGAATGCTTTTCGTGACAGAGTATTTTCGAGTTCCAATTGAGACTTCAAGAGTTTGTTGAATTGGTGAGAGCAGAGAACAGCATGCAAGCTATTACCTACGCCAGAAAGTACCTTGCACCATGGGGATCTACACATATGAAAGAGCTGCAACGAGTCATGGCCACATTAGCATTCAGAAGCAACACTGAATGTGCAACCTACAAGGTGATCTGCATTTCTCTTGCGCTGATATGATGTAGAATGAAGGCCATTCATTAGTGCTTGCTCAAGCTAGATTACTACCATGAAGCAATGAGCTTAACTTCACGATGGCTGTCTATACTAGCTGAAGACAATAGCTAACTGTCTCTTTATTCCATTATCATGTGAGAGGAAAATAAATTTATGGACTTTTTGGTGTGGATCATTGATTTTTTATGTTGCTATTGAAGTTAAGTTGGGCATGCTACTGAGAATTGAGTTCATTCCATACAGCCAGTGCTTGTCTATTTGGTATCTCACAATTCACTGTGTGTGGGTAAGGTGCTCAGTGAAAATTTTCTGTTAAATATTCTTACTGTTTAATCTGACAACTTCGTAGCTCTTTTAGTTGAAATTTGTTCATTAAAAGTCATTTAGTTTGTTTGTACCTTGTCTACCATGATAGCAGGTACTTATCAGTCATAGTTCTAATTAGGACCCTTCAAGATTCTCACCAAAAACTTTGACCAAATCTAAAAGGTCTTCACTGACAATGTGTTATTGCCAATTACTTATGTACTCTTAATAACTTAACATCAGCCTGGGCATTTTCATATTATGTCTTGACTCGAAGGATGCGAATGTATTCTTTTACAGGTTTTATTTGAACCGAAGCAATGGGATTTCCTTGTGGATCAATTTAGACAGGAATTCTGCAGATTATATGGAATGACTTTTGAGCCTTTGCTAAGCATATATTTGCAGGCTGGATTGTCTGCTCTGAAAACTCCGTATCCTTTTTTCTTTTTCTATTTTTTTGAATTCTTTGGCGTGATTACTTCTCTGCATTCGTTCAATTCATTCTTCTTTCTTTAACATGTGAGTGCCACTGTATGCATCTACTATTTCGTTTTGCAATTTACCTATAGGATTTTCCAACTATTGTCATCAATCTATCAGATGAATAGTGATAGAGTCAATACTACAAGGAGGGATCGCAAAGATTTGCATGGTAGTCCACATACTTGAACCTGGATTTAGGGCATGTTATGCAATGAATTATTTGTGTATGTGTTTTCCCCCATCTAATTCACATTTCTATTAGGTTACAGTAGTTGTGAAACCAAAGAGTACCACAAGAAGCATAATAGTACTTAATTTGTGGGGCCAATATTTTATGGGAATCTATGTATTAGCTTTTAAAGAACCAAAATGTATATAGGTTCGACTCTTTTGCACTGGAGTCGCAAAATTTGTAATTATGGAGTGGTTGAGAATTTGAGATGGAATACTTAGAGATCCACCCAAAAAATGGCCCAAATTTGGAGCCACGTTGATTCAGACTTGGCTTGTTACACTAAAGATCCATGGAACCTTGTTGCACACAGGCCACATAATTTGTTCATCTCTGGTGCAACCATGTCCAGGAAGGCCTTGGTTGGCAATGAACGGTGGAAGGATATCACTGGGCCATGGCATTTCATCTGACGTTGTCCTTGAGTGTGCAGAGGACCCTGTAACAGTATCTAGAATTGAAAATTGCTTGAGTGATACATTGAGCAAGAGATTAATCCATGAAGTCACTATATGTTCTGAGGATTACCCATGTTAATTCAGCCTGGTTACTTTAGTTAGCTTTTTTGTTCCTTTTCACTTTCATATGTGTTTGCCTTGACCTAATTTAGATTCTGCACTGAGGGTGGTTGCACAAAGGAAGACCCGTTATCCCAGGAAAGTTTCCGAAAACTTGCAATGCCATTACCTTTCTCCAAGCAGGAGCACTCGAAGCTTGTTTGTTATATAACTAAAGAACTTATGGACACGGAGAACCCACCTCTAGTCCTACCAAATGGCTATGTCTACAGCACCAAGGTATGTGTCGATGTGCAAATTCTTTACTACAAGTGTCTTGAGTTTTTGTTTAATTGATACTAACATAATCTTTTCTCCTGAGACAGGCTCTTGAAGAAATGGCAAAGAAGAACAATGGTAAAATCACCTGCCCTAGGACAAACTTCGGCTGCGACTATTCTGATCTGGTGAAGGCATACATATCTTGATGTAGAATTGCAACAGAGCTTATGAAGTACGGATTCTGAAGCTCTGTAATCTGCTCCTCTTCGGAGAAACTCCTGAAATGTCGTGTTGATATTTCTGGGAAATCTCGTGTACATAATGCAGAAAGCATCCTTATCAGTGTCAACATATCTATTGATTCATAAGTTCGGTAACCAGAGTTTTTCGTTCTCTTTTGTCATTTGATGTTCCGATTGATAGCAAATGCAATCGCATGCATTCACATGCTCAGATCAGACTAGTGGCAAAGTAACAATCGCTGCCGCCGTTCGATCTTAATATTTTCTAATTTCCTTTTTGTTTAACTTCTGCTGTTTAGCAAACGTGGAGAATTTGCAGTGTGAAAAGTTCTTGGAAAGCTTCTTCTAGTGGTGACCGGAAATGTGCGCAAATCTGGGCTTTAGGCATGTGTAAAATAGTCCCACTCCCACCGGATGCAAAGCATAAAAATTGTAAATTAAGTTCAGAACTGAGGAGAAATAAGGTTCAGCGAAAAAGAAATCAGGGTCGAGGTAAAATTTTATCTGGCTTTTGATCAGATTTTGTCAAATCAGGCGAAATCAAAGACTAGATACCTGGTCTTGAAAATCTGAACTTTTCCAAATCCGGAAAACAGACAGAATTCGAGGATCGCTCCTCGTGGCAAATATTTTTATGCATACATTTTCTGGTTAATTTACACCATATTTTATTCTCATAAGATAATACACAATAGCTAACATCCCACCGGATGCTACATTAGAAGCACATTGGGAATGTAGATAATTGGGACCATATACATATAAAATGATAGCAATGGAATGTCAATCCTTAGGCTTTATTTGTGCAGTCTCTATTCCTTGATAATCGAAGCCTAAAGATCTATGAACTAGTCAATGCTTGACTAGCCAAGCAGACAAACGACCTTGCAGCTTTTCTATCTCCTGTTTTTTAATTTGTATTTTTATTTGTATAAGTAGTTCACATTTACAATAAGATGCAATTTATGAGGATTAATTTATTGTTTGTTATTTTGTATTAAAGAATGCTGCCTAATTCATTGATTCGTGGGATATACTAAACTTTTATATTTGAAAAATGTTTTAGAAGGTATCTCTAAAGTAGATGGTGATTGATAGAGTAATATTTGATCATAATTTGCAGTATGAGTACTATGTCCAACATGAAACTTGTGATTGATAGTAAAACACTGATTTTCTTCTTGAGATCTAATTCACTCTTCATAATATCTCTAGCTATTTTTTTACGAAGTTTTATTATAGCATCTATAACTAACTTTGTTTTAGGACAGCCTAACAAATAGACTTCTATAGGAATTAGCTCATCGGCTTCTCGAACAGTACCATACGAATCAATACCGAACACCCCCTTTTAAAAAAATAGAAGTCTATTTTATGCTAAAAGGTCTCTGAAGGGCTTGAACGGGAGAAGTTTTCCTACTGTGGGAAGGCATACTTGCAGAAAACTGACTTCGTCCTCCCCGGTTTTAAGTCTAGATCCATTCGAATGATATTAGAGCCATGGTTTTGTTTGTAATAATATTCGTTCCATGCACTTAGTAGATGAATCCAATGCTGAGAAATCTTTTCACATCATGGCAAATCATCCATAAATACTAGAAGCACCTGTTTCCCTTTTTGCATCTCCATCTTCTTCAACCCCTTCAGATTTTCGTGTTTCAAATGCTTCTAAGATAGACTATCTCTATGAAGTCTCTCTTAGTGATGAAACTAAGATCTCTGAAACCCAGCTTCCCCTGATGGAACCCCTATTCTGCTTTTGCTAAACCCACTTCATCATTTTCTCCCATCCAATCTATTTGCCAGCTCATTCGGCAAACTCCGAAGGAAGTAAACGAGTTTGTTATATTTTAGTTCAGGCATTTGTTCATATAGTCTCACTAAAGAAGGAGTCACTTTCACTGTTACTATGCCGGATATTAAAATGAGGTCTGCCTGTCTAGGACTCAATCTCTGTACTAGTCCATAACGATCAAAGTCTAATTGCGAGCCTGTTAATGAAGCAAATTTAATGAAGCAAAAACTGACACCATAAAGAAGGGGCCATAAACTAGAGAGCCTTGAACAATTTGAAAGATTATTTAATGTAGTTGAAATAGTTGAACTGTCTCTATGTTATTTTTTTTATATACGTTTTTTATTGTCTGAATATTCAAGAACTAAGATCATTCCAATGATCCTTCTCACCATGCATAAACTAAACCAACAATTAGGATAAGCATGAACATGAAAGCATGTATAAATATGGATACCTCCAATACATTGAAACTCATTGCCCATGGATAAAAAAAAAAAACTATTTCAACATAAAAAAACAACAAAAAGTAGGGAAAACATATAATAATTGATTTGAAATTATAACCAAGCATCACCCATTGGTTCTATACCCGATTCATAAATCAAAAGTTTCTCTGGCCCTTTGCTAATTAGGGCTAAAATTCCGGAAGTTAGAAATGCCAAAATAGAAATAACACTTGATATTATTAGAAATGCCCAGAAAATATTACATTCATAAAGCGAAAATATCACATTCATAAAGCAAAAATATACCAAATAAATCATTTTGATTGACCTATCTAGTTTCGTTTGTTAACCATAGTACATGTCTTGTTTAAATATTTATCAATTGGAATCCTATTTATATTAATCTTACTTCATTTTTTTTTTTTTGATATAGATAGAGTAGTTATAAATAGATAGTCTCTTATACAAAACAAATAAAACTTTTTCGCTTCACCTGGATGAATTTTTTATAACAAAGAAAAGGAATTCAAACAAGATAAAAAAAAAATAATTTTTTATTTCTTTGGATTTGAAATTTGAATTCCAAAAATATTCAAAATGGAAATTAATTTTTTTGTTTTATATTAAAAAATATTTTATTAAAATTTTAATATACTAGTTAACGAGACTATTATATTAGTTATAATAAATTATAATATTAATTATATTAGGGCTATACGGACTTTATTGACGTTCTCATTTCCATTTGGATATCAATGCTAGATTGTTCGTCTGCTTGATACTAACCAATTTGAATTTCATTACGTCGAGGGTCATTGATTTGTATTAACAGCAAGTAATTGTCCTCTACGAGCCTAAAATTTGCAAGCCACAGCGAGGACATTGACCAGGAATCTTCACCGTGCAATATTTTTCAAGCACACCCTAGTGTTCAAGGAGATCATAATGCTGGGATGTTGCGATTTGAGATACGTTCCCGTGTTAAAGGAAAAACTAACTTTCAACTTTTGGCCAAACACTAAACTATTGTTTGGATGCCTATAAAATTATCTAATCAATCATAAATCTATCGTTTGGATGCCTATTAAGTCATTATCTTTTCAATTTTGTCAATTTAATCATAAATTTTATTTCAAATGTGATTAGCATGATGCGAATCCGATATGGAAATTTGACAATATATAAGTCTCTTAAACAACATGGTCATGAGAAACCATATCTGAACAAAAAAAACTGAGATTAGAAAATATGCTTATCCCGAATTTTGTCTCAATATTGCCCTAAAGTTCTAGTAGATTTGTTGCGGGTGTCTTAGTTTGAAATTTATTTGTGAGACAAAATAATTATTGGTTTGGGATAAAGTTGGTATAGTTGTATCGGTTCGAGATTTTTTTTTCTTTTTTTTCCGTGATATTAGCCTATAAAAACTGAAGCCCCTTGCGTTAGGTGTTTTGATTCTTAGGTAACCAACAGAATCACTAATACTTCTACATCGTATGCATGGACTCAAGTTTTTATCTCTTAACATTAGGGACGCTCCACAAAAAGTGCTAAATCAACGAGTATTCATTGAAAAGGGATATCAAGCATTAAATGTAGATATTCCACAATAAAAGGGAGAACAAAGTGGAACCTCCTTTTGAAGATGAGTTGACTTTGAAAGAGGATATCGCGCATTAAATGTAGATCAAAAATTGAAATGCCATTAACTCAGAGCGTATTAAGTAGATGTAAAGTACAAGGTCTTACCATTAAATGATCTGTTGCATTTGAATCCTTCTCGTTGTATAAATGAGAGTGAGAACCATCAGCGTTGGCACACAAACTACCAAACAATGACAATATCCAATCTCACATCAGCGGCTTTCCTCACTTGTTTTCTCATTGCCATTGAGCCTTTTGGGTCTGCCGGCTTCAACATCAAGCTCATCCCATTTGATCGATTCGACACAACACTCTTTCCTTAGGAACCTCACCCCAGAAGAAAGATACCATAGAATCTTTGGAGATATCTCGAGCTCGTGTGCAACAACTCGGATTCGCAGCTTCTTTGAGTTCCGAGGGTCAAAAAGTGTCGACAGAGCATGGCCCCAATACGCTACAACCTAAAACTCTTTGCATGTTACTGAACATCTTCATAACCAGAACAAGAATATGTAGAAAAATTAACGCACCTATTTTAGAATCTATCGAACATAAAGCGGAAGCAGAAAAAGGAATTACCCACATATCAAGGGGATTCACACATCAAGTCTTTCTCCTCTATTGCCCTCGTCTTTCTCCTCTATTGCCCTCCATATCAATGACTCAATGAGGCGGCCCCTTCATGTTTAGCGTTAGGTAAATGCCCTGTGAGGATACATGTAAGAATTATGATTAGATGATAGACTTGATCACTATTTATATAGAGTTTCCAGCCAGGCCGCCTCATTACGGGCCAGGCTCAACTCGGCCTACACTAGTCAGTCACATATTAGACTAATTAATAAACATTCTATTTCACCTTAGACCAATCATATTTTACGGTAATCATAAAAACAGTAAATTATAATATCAATTATTATAGTCCACATTAGGAAAATTCTTACAAAGTATGGCTGGTGATGACACTTCGACGCAATGCGAAGGGTACACCAACTGCTTCCCCACAAGGCTAGGTAACTTCAACATAAGTAAATCGCAAAGATATCCACCCTTAGCTCATGATCATCCCCTTTGTTCGCCCAGGATAATAGTAAACGTCAAGCTAGGGGCTACTCACATGGAAGTTTCGAAGGGGCAGGTCGGGTTAGACACCTTTGTCTTTCCGGACGGTAATAAACCTGTCAAAAGAATTCCCTAACACTGTTTGGTTGTGGTCGAAATAACCATAATTTGGGATGGGTCAAGAAGGGCCAGAATTATACCATATCCGGAGTATTCGGATTGGGATTGGGGCCACGGTCTATCTTTTCATTGTATCGCAATGAGACTGAAGGACGTCTGTCCGATTGCATGCCTTCATTATACTCCGAGCATGGGACCTATGTGTCACTTCAGTTTGGGGACGATACCTCGTGGGACAGTGGTCCGGACAACACCACTGGTCCCTAACGTGATCCAATATGCATTGACAGCCACGGGGATTAGTGTCAATGGAAAGTGCCTCAATATAAATCCAGCGGTTTTTCGGATAAGACCGGACGGGACGGGTGGGTTTATTTTCGATGCCGGACTGCCTCACACTGTCCTCGTTCGTACTGCTCATACTGCTGTGAAAGAGGAGCTGATCCGATATTTCTCCAATGCCTACGGCTGGCATCGCTAGACTCCTCAACACGGCGGATTCGACTTGTGCTATGACTTGCCGCCTGTCGCCATACATTTCCATTTATGACATTCCATTTGGAAGGGGCCAATCTTATGCTTAACGAGAAACAACTTTTCTTGGGAGCGGAATTTTGCTTGCAAATGATGCCTATAAGTGACAGCGGAATCAACGTACTTGGAGCATTCCAGCAGGCGAGGAATTGGTTCTCGTTTGATTTTGGATCACACAAATTATCTTTTGTAAATGAAGCGTGCCGATACCCTTGAGAATTGCACGCTAAAGAGAAGGAAAACAGCAAGTTAGGGTCCTCCACGTAGCTTTGTGTGCTAATAACTTGTCTAATAAAAGAAAATTTGCACAATATCTTTCTCTAATGTGCATGGGTGTGAGAATAGATTATAATGGAGATTAAAAACCGATGGCTGCAGAGTCGAGCTCATTTTTGTAGATTGCATCGATACAGCAGTCTTCCCCCTAAACTCTCACCCGCGAAGAAAGATACGAAGGAGCTCGTTTCCATTGACTCGAGTTTTATCTCTTCACGGGAGGAATGACCATGCGCAAGTGGAGCTGATAGTTCAGGATTCTAGCGAAATTCAACTATGCGCAAGTATTGTAGTGTTGTATGATTAAACCTCTAAAATTTGGACGGCTGGACCTCAAGGTATCGCGCATTCAAACCACGATCTGATTGATCTTGCGGGTGTCGGGAAATTGGTGATCTTTCCCGATCAATTCGACGAATTCCTAAAGACCCATGATCTTGGCATTTCTTCATAAGCCGACTGCATTTTGGGGAAGTTCGAATGGCAAACTTTTCGTGGTGCAAAAATTGGGCCAATGGCGACCTTGGAAGGAAAAGATATGTAAGGCAAAAGTTCAGTCAAACTACTCGCAAGATTTATCAAAAGGGTTAATGTCACGAAAAATTTTAAATTAATATATTTGTGACAAATTTAACTAAAACTAATATTTTAACCATAAAAACTTCATAAATTGATACACATATGAGAATTTACCTTCTATAAATTTTCATTAAATTTGACCATCAAATTATTAAATTAAATGACACATAATGATTGGTAATTGTACTAGTTTATGATTTTACTCTCCATTTCTTACATATATACAAATTTTGTGATTTTTTGTAATATTAATCTAATTTAATGGAAATTAACAGAGGATAAATTTGTCACCCAAGTACTAATTTGGAGTTTTTTATGATATTAATACTTACTAAAATTAAAAGTCGGCAGTGCACCCAGCTATTCAAAAAAATTTCCAAACCGGGCTCGGTGGCTTGGTTCCTAGGGTCTTCCCGGACCCTAGGTTCGGGTTGACTAAAAAACTAGATACTTTTATATATGGAAAAAGTAGAGAGGACTCACCACAAATTGATCTTGTTCTTTTCTGTTTTACCAGGCCCATTTGAATACGCATGCCTAAGAAATTATAGGGAAATATACTACCTAGGTGACATACGCAAAGTGACAAGTCTATTGCATACTCAAGAAATGGAGTTCGAGTGTTTCGTTAAAGGCGACTGGGCGTGGACAAATCAAAGCTTCAACGTAACAACCCAAACGGATAACATTAATCGGAACGGCCGAGCAAACAAAAACATGCATAGAGAGCTCCTGACCCGAAGGAAGAAGGTAACGCTTCAAATACATTAACATGGGTACCAAAACTCAAGACATTATTTTAGAAACCAGATGCTTATCTGCATTAAGGGAGCTTAACATGCGTGGATAACGGATGACCTCTTCTAACTCTGAAGAATAGAACATGAGCAACAGATAATCCGCACACCTGATTTGCAGGCACCCAAACTAGAAGGCTCTGACTGGCCGCCGGCTTCGTTCAGATATGCACGCACCCATCAAAATACAAGCAATGGGTTTCTCGCTTCACTGGTGCTCCCTTTGATTTCTGACGTGGAGATTGTCTACTTACTCAATTGTTTCACCGACTAACAAAGCCTCCGGCCAGTTTTATCTCGTCACAGGTTGGTTGTGTAGTTCCCTAGCCATGAAGCAGCAGATTTCAGAATACGAAGTTCACCAGCCAGTAGCTCACATGCCATCAACCTACGGATGCCATCTCTTTTGCTTGCAGGACAACCAGTAGGCTTCATTAACTGTACATATAACCACAGGATCGTCACCATATGCATATTGACGTTAATAACAGTACTTATCAACTTCTAACCGACCATTGACCTCTCAATCCCATGGTAATCTCAAGCAGTTAAAATCTGAGACTTTTCATCAGGGAAGGGATAATGATAATTACCCATCATGTATTGCAGACATCCTAACAGTCACAATCCCACATTACAGGGTCTGGGGAAAGACTATGAACAACTCAAGCTTGAAGTTTAGCGAAGCTCTTTAAATGGGTTGACTTTAGAGGACTTACAGTTTCAATTGAGAGTCTCTGAAAGTAATTCACTATGGTACAAATTGTTCCCTTCCCAAGACGAAAACCTTCGAGGCATATCAAAGCAGTTACCTATAACTTGGACTAAGAACCTGTATCACTTGCTCATATCATGTTCCTACCTAGCAACACTTCCGGAGTCCTTCAAATCAAGTATTGGACCTTTAGTAATTTGCTTAGCCCAGCTAAAATTGCATGGTCTAGCAAAGAACAGTATACGAGCCTAAGCATATTGATTTTTGATGTGCAAGCTCACTTCTTTTTCAGGCTTCTGGAGATAATCGCATATAACAACAAGGACAATACCTTCGCAGATGCCTTGTATTGGTCAATCAATTTGGTGATACATGACAGCAACAACTGATGTGCTTGTATTTCCCTGATGATGTTCTTTAAAGGACGTCGGCCAAGCCGGCCATCATTTTGGGTGGCTTCCTCCTCCATATCATTCAGCTCTGAAAATCAAACTATCAGAGTACATTCATTAAAGCAGGTGTCTGTTTCAGAGTAAAGTCCACTCTAAAGAATACAGAACTATGTGTGGAGAGAAAAATATGATTCACACACCTTCAAGAGAGACGCAAGATAGCACACGGGCAGCAGCACGGAGTGATTGCGGAATCCCAGTGCCTTTTCCCTTAGCAGATCTCACTTCCCTGAAAGACAATAATTATCAATAGATACAAACCTATAACACAATAATGACATTGTCACTGCTCGATATTTATGTAAGATCACCTGCTTATGCAGATTTAAGGAAGTTACAGAGATATTCATACGATGTAATTACATCAAAGTAATTCCTTGTGTCTTGAAGGGAGAAGGCTTTAAGTTGTATACCACCTTAGCAACTCTACCCTTGACAACTAGTCAGAGTCACAGGTTGTAATGGTTTATGGTGTTTTATCAATCAGTAGCCCTTCTCTTAGAAGCTACATAAGAAGCCACAGAGCTTTTACTATGGGTATGAACAATCAAATAGACCAGGTCAACATTGAGAATAGTGATCATATTTAGCCTTTTATAGTAATTGCCAGAACTGAGAGAAAGCAGAAGCAATTTCATGGGAGCCAAGACTTCTCCCAACTTTCTCATTCAGTGAATTACCCCCAACTATGTCTGACCCAAAAAAAAAAAAATTACCCCAACTATGAGTAAAGTGTGTGTAACTAATGAGTGTCCCGTGACAATCTCAAAAGGGAAAGTTCATTCTTGGATTACCTTAAGGACCCAATCCATAACTTCAGTTGGACATACTATAGAAACATACCAATTGAAACAGTCTCAAATTTGTGGCATCTAATGTAAGGAAAATAAAGCATCAATACCAACTTGATTGTGAAAGAATCTGCGGGACACTTGGAAATGCCAAAATTGCGAGTTATCTGCAAGCAATGTCTTTGCAGAAGATACAGCTTCATTTCGTATAGAGGATCTTGAAGAGGAACATTAAATTGGATTTGAACCTGAAAGTTGCTAATATTTTGTCAGAAGCATTCATCATGACAAAACAGATGTGCGGTACAGTAGTTAATGAGCATGTGATGGAAACACTCTCTACATTCAATATGCCCCCACAGCTTTCTTTCTAGTTGTTTGTTTGTCAGAGTCTCCTGTCATGAACATGTATACAAGATAAAAGTTGACAAGTACTGGTGTCAAATATTCAGCTCCAACCTTCATACTGTATCTATAAGACAGCAGATTCCTGGAAGATGCAGTTTCTGATATTTCTGGAGGTACAAACAGAAAAAGAATGGCATGGCTGATTTTTAAATGGACATCGGGAAATTTAGTAGAATTTAAATTCAAGGAAAAATAACGAGAGCGAACAATTTATCAAGAACAGTCATATCAGCTCCGTTGTTAAGTATAATTGAAGAAATTTTCCACTTCCAAAGCGATAATCACATATATAACAAGAAAAATTAATGTATTGAAATTGAAAACTTTCCATGATAGTTAACAAGTGCCTAAGGACACTCCCCAACAAAATCCTATCTACAAATGTCATATGGCTAAACTAAGCAGGAAAAACAAAAATGAAATCCTACTCATTAAAATAATTGTAGTCCTCAATATTTAATCTAGCAAATCACAATCAAAGATTCTGGTCCCAAAGGAACCTTGGAAGTTTAGAACCATCAATATACACAAAAATCAACATATCTGATCATAAGATATCTGCAGAACAAACATATCATTCGAGGAGGAAATTACTATTCTTACGAAGACTATCTAACACAAACTGTGCAATGCTACCCTTAAGCAAGGATGTATATCTCATCCAAAATGGATGAGCACTCAAATTATCATATGTTCATCCACAAAAATACAAGGCTTTGAAAACATGATTAACAAAAGAATGTCACAGATACAAAGCATAATTTCATTAAATTAAACTAAGCCACTACTGCAATAATCAATTCCACATTGCAAATCACATCTAACCAGTACTAAACATGCACCACTGTGGGAAACATGGACCACTGTACATTTGTTTGATTAGAATATAAAACTGACCTCATCACAAATGTTGTGTGGAATGGTAAACCCGAAATCCAACAATAAGACAGCATTCGAAAGCTTCCCATATGATATTAGTACCTGTACACAAATGTCAAAGGTTCCTCATGATACAAACATATCAAAAGTGGACTACCAGAGATGTGAAGGGTTTGCAATCCATGTTTTGTTATTAATTTTGTTTTTCGTGTCCTCAATCAAAAGAGAGCAAAATCTCATACATTACCGCAAAAACCCTGAACCACGATCACCAAATAAAATCAACATATTAATGTGAGACATTAAAGTTCAGGATTTTCATAAATATCAAATTAATGTTTTGATGAGCGAATTATGTTTCTTTCCCTGCTTTGAGAAGAAGCATCCATGGAAAAGAGACTTATATAATCACTAGAACAATCTTTTAATAAGAGGAATCCAAACATAGTGAAAGCAAAATCAGTTGATTATGTGGTACAGAGTCCAGTATTCTTCCCTGTCATGGTTGAAGATTGACACTTTGTGAATTATTTGCAAGAAAGCAATTTGCAGCTACTGTGTAACTGGTTTAAATATCACAAAACATTTCATTAATGCACATTGATTGGAAACAGCAAGATATAGTTTAACTGTGAAAACGAAGACAGAAGTATCAACAGCCAATGAAATTGCAGAACCAGGGCAAGTATAGATGCCTTTTGGAACTGGTTTAGTTACAGTTGTCGCCTACAAATATTACTGACCAAAAAAATTTTGCATCTTTTAGTGTGAGATGTTAAGAATGTACATCAAAATGTCAAATTATTTTACTCAAAACTCTCGCAAAGATATTGTCATCTTTGTGCTTTACTAATTTGCTGCAGTTTCTTGCTAATAAAGAAAGCAGTCGAGAGTTCTCTTAGATTGACTATAGGAGCTTTCACTTATAAATGCCTGGAGAACTTGTACTTCCATTAAAGGAAGATGGTTAATGCAATCTGTCCAAAGAACAAAACTCATGCAAAAATCTGTTTCATGAACAGAAGCATTTCTTAAAATAGAACGGAGATCCAAAAATAGAGGATAAGAGTATCTTGAAAATTGACAACCAACCTGTTCACCAGGAGCATAATTGTGATCAGCAATCACCTGAAACTTTTTTTAAGCTAATAAGGATTTTTAAACTTACAAGGAACAAAATCACCAACATATAGTACATTCAGCTTCGACAAGAAATTTTTTTGCTTGGGACCAATAAAACCATCAACAATTGGGCAAGAAAAGAACAAACGAATCAAATTTCGGGCAAAAGGAGAAGTGGTTGGTGCTAGTAGGAGATTACCTCTGAGAATTGCTTTTGTTCATCCCTCAACAAAACTGCTTTTGCAAGCCCATCATGGTTAAGAAAATCTGCAAAAGGGACCTACCAGAAGATTATTCAATTTCTGTAAAGACATTAGCAAGAGAAGTGCTTTTTCAATCTTATACAGGTAATCTTTACCAGAGAATAGCCCTTGCTGCTTTCCCATGCACGAGATTCCACTGTCATAACAATCATGTGCTCGTGAAGAAACATTAGAATTCGCACCAGTTAAACAACAACGTAAAAACAGGTGATAAAACAAGGCAGCCAAAAACCTATAGTGACTAGTATGAAACGTCACATCCAAGATGGCAAACTGGGAAAAATGTATGATTTAAAAAACGACTGTCTTACATTCAGGGAAAGGGCCATTGCAACAGCAGGTGGTCTATTAGTGCCACATGTATATAATACAGAAATGGCAACAAAAAAGGGAAAAAAAAAAAAGAGTAAACTGGTAGCGTGTTCTTCCAGTTTCATGCGCTTAAGGAAAGCCACATGAAGAAAATCGCAAAAAAGTTGCCAAAGCAGTACATTACTTCAACTCCCAAGAATATATATAACCTCATAGGAATGCTAACTTGAAGTAAAAAACCCAAGCTTTGCAAGCAGAAATTGAGATAAAAAGAGGAGGAAATAAATTTTTAGAAAAAGGCTGTTCATGCAAAATGAGCAAAAGTTGGTTCCCCATGCAGTGAGAGAGCACCATAACTCCGAAGTTGCTTACCCAAAGCACATGCATGCATAAAATCTTCAAATTTCATATCCTTGGAAACTTCTGGCAAGTGACAATCAAGAGCCTGAAATTATTTGCTGTGGCATGTCAAAATTACTATCTTCTGGCAACATAAGGTCATTGCAAGTAACATCAAGCTAACGACTGGACTTGGCAAAGGAAAAATAAATAGGGATATGTACATTGAAGGTGTTCTATCTTAGGGAGTTCCCATTTCGTATGGATACGCACTTTAATTGTTTCACTCAGATACACCAGCTGCCAAATCTAACTATGTAAGGATGTGTCTAGATTGACTTAAACTTTTAACTTTTTTCTTAATCAAAATATTGCAAGTCACATACTTTTGACTTTTTTGAATAAGAGATGGCTGGAAGTTTCACAATACATAATGCTCACACAGAGATTAAACCATAAATTTTTTCATAATTGTTGGAAATTCGGATAATACTTCAAATGTTGGAGCAAGAGCAACAGCCTTAATGCCAAACAAACAGGCCCTAACTCATCAAGAAAATCTCTCACAAATGTACTTGGAAGCTGGAACTAACCAACGATTCTGGCATAGACAAAGAATTCAGAAATAGGATTTTCTCTCTTATTTGTCAAGAACAAAGTTTGAAAACTACTGGAGAGAATCGATCTATTGTCATGCCAAAGCGAGGTCAAAAATTGACATGCGCCAAGGTGATCCAAACTTCAGATGATTGGAGAATGATCAAGATCGCTCCACAGTTCGACACTCCGGAACAAAGCGCATGAATGGAGCTTTGATGGAGTGAGGATTTTACAAAACTAAGTCCAATGAAAAGTAAAATGCATTGGAATTGAGACTACATTGAAAAGGAAAGACAGTGAAATGAAGTACATAAAATTGAAAGTGCACAAGGAAAATGGAAATAAAAGGAACATCTGTGCATGTCTTCTCTACACTTGGCTGAGTCTTTTCATAGTCCTTGTGAAAATTGCAAATTTCTCCTGTTAATATCCAACACTTGTGTGACTAACACCACTAAGGGCATCTTCTCATATTTCACTCGACCACTGCTTGCAACTTCTCATTTAAAGTAACTCTCAATAACCACTCATCTTCTTAAACCTTCCACACGGGCATGATCTAATTTTTTTTTTTTCCCAAAGCACTTAAAAAGCATTTTAAAATATGAAACATGTCAAAAAGTGGCATTAAGAAAAACAAAACCAAAAAATTTAAAACAAACACTTTGCCAGGGAGTGACATCAAAGACAAACTACAAACTTCAAAATGACAACATAAACCCAAATTCCATTATCACAGAATTTAAATTTTTAAGTTCACTAGGTGCTGTTGGAGAACGCATGGTAGAGAAACCCAACACAAGAAGCCCTCCACTTTGAAGACTATTCTATGGAACAGTCCTTCAGTCATTTAGAGCCCCTAGAAGACTATGGAAAAATCAGTTCCATCCAATTACAGCCAATTATAATTACTCAAAATGAGCTTCCTTCCAGAACCTCATAGAAACTTCAATTATCCCCATTGACTTGTAAAGGAGTTTGTGCCGAGAAAGAGAAGTGTAGAAAATAAGAAGCTTGAGCAAACAAAGACAACTCCTTCTCAATTTATTTACTCTCTCCCATTATATCTTCTTGGCTGGTATCTTCTTTGTCTAAGTTTCAAATGGTAACATCTTTTTAATTTTCATGTAAAATTTAACCTCTTCCAGTTCAGCTCCTGACTACTTGACACATCATTAAGAGAATCTCATTTTGGCCTATACTTTCATCCAAGTCAGTACATTATTAAACCAAAAGTATTTGGTTAGAATTTACAAGTTCATATACTTGGAAAGAAAATTTCAATTTCCAGCATTCAAATGGAAGTATCCTGAAAGTGTGACTACTTCTGATGCAACGCATCCCAAATACCAATTAATAGAACCACCATGAGTGTAGCTGTGGCATAATGAAGATATAGTTTACTTGATCCCCTATCTTGCCTTAGATAGAGATTGAGTTGTCATGGCTGAGAAGGTGATGTCGATTATGGTTTTGCTCAGATTAGACAAACTTCCAAACTGTACATGGTTTAGCCTGTCTAATCTTTGTCATGCATCGACACCCAGAGTTAATTATTGATTCAACTATATTTCTTCCTTCTCTTTATCACCCTATATTACTTAAACATACCATTGGGTTCTATTCACCAAAAGGCCACCTGAAACTAACTGATTAGTTTTCACTAGCACAGTGCCATACTCAAAAGCACTGCTACTTGATAGACATTCATTAATCTTACATACATATCAACAGCACAACACTAAATGGTAATCCTGTTGCCGGCACAGCATCTTGTAGATGAAGCCAATTTATACTGATGAAACCACCCTACAGGCTAAAGTACTTATTATCTTATCAGCAACTTAATATTGCAGGAAAGAAAAAGTAGGCTTGTACATTCAGGACACATTCCGAATATGATCCTTATAAAAGTGAGTGTAGTGATAATCACATGCTAAACATGCCATGGTAATGTATTTGCTCCTAATCATACATGAATAGCCAAATAAAATTACCTCAACAATTACAGTAATATTGCTGGGGGACACAACAAATACTTACATGCCTGAGTACTGAAAATTCTCTCTCCATTCCAACTTTCTTGTCAATGGTTCTTTGATAAACCGAGCTTTCTTTAATCATCTCCAACTCCTCATCGCTCCAGAATACCTGAAGCCAGTTTGTAGCCATGTTCAAAATCCATACCAACCTTCCTCTAGGCTGTATGCTTATTAAAAAGTGAAGCGCCTAAACTGCCATTTCAATAATGACTGTAAGTGCTAGTAGGGTAGCATGAGGTTTCAAAGAGACATGGATGCAACAAAATTACCAATCCTGGGAGTAGAATAGATTGCACTACATCTTACTTTAGTGGCACAGTTCTACAATATTTGTTTGTTTCTTAATCTTGATTTTCAATGATCTTAAAATACAAAATTTGTTCTCTTAATCTTGATTTTCAATGATACCAAAATACAAATATATATACGTCAATCAAGCACTAGCAAATTTTCAGACTCCAAAACTTGTTACCATTTCCCATGATAATTATATCCATACAGATCCCTCTTGAACTAATGAAGCCTCCACCGCAAACAAAATTTTATCACTATCACAAAGTCCAAAATATAAATATAACCAGCGAATCTTGCTGCAAGGGATGCAATTTGTGGCAATATGACTTATGCTTAACATTCAACTGCATTTCTATTGTTTGAATATTTAAAATCCTAACTATATTAGAAATGAAAGTTCATTATAGTAGATTTATTTTTTTATTATGCTTCGATAATATGCTACAGCTCCAAGAAGGAATATAGAAGATAGAATTTTATTACTCTTCATTGGCTATATGAAAAAGTAGCAATGAAATGCAAATCCTACTTGACCATTATGAGGACCTCCAACTTTCTCAGTGAAGGATTTTTTTAAAATACCCGATATATTTCTTTTCCCAAGACTATACAGATTCAGCATCAATAAAATAGGAAGAACAAATTCTGAATATCATAGTGTAGGAACATTCAATAAGACATTCAGACCGTGCTATGCATCTCCTCGGGCTGCGGAAGACATCTTATATAAGGAGCCCACTCAGAATCCTGTAAAAATAAAGGAAAAACTGATCAACTGCAGAAGCCACTGCAAGTGCAAAGAAGTACACAGAACTGCTATTTAGGAGAACAGAAGGAGCTACAACAGCATTACCTGACCCATTTTCTGTTCTTTCAGGACGACGGCAGCAAGTTTAGCTACATTACCTACTTTACAGGACCTAATTTCAGGAAGGAGATCATCTGGTGATATTTCCTGTAAATTTAAGGCAGAGAGTTCAACTTAACTATGGTTCTCTCAATCAATCTATCCTTTACCTGAACCCACGACAAACAACTCACCACATTGAAAGGGACCTTCAAAATGCTGTCCCCTGCTCTTATCGACTTTGAAGCAAACAGGGACCTGCATCAACAAATCATGCACAGATAAAAGTCGAGCACAATTTAGAGTAAAAGAATGGAGCATGGTAGGATAATTTCTCTTTCACACACACACACACAGACACTCAAGAGAGCTTGTATTCTTCTTCAATTTTTTTTTTCCCAAACAAGCACAATGCTAGAGAAACTGACATGTTGTTAATTCTTTTCACGCTTGTGTTGAGCAGAGCAGATATAAGAGAAGGCTGACATGATTGCAGATTTAGGACTAGGACTAGGACGATAACCCGCATAACGCCAACTCGAAACTTAAGACAAACTCAAAGCGCATCATCAAAAAACTCGAATTGTCCCATAACGTGAAATTCCATACGTAGCAGATTTCAAATTCGACGTGACATTCAATCCTAAGCAAAGTTCCATAAAGCTCTGCAGCCGCCAGCTCGAGCTCAAACAACTCCACGCACACTTCAGACAACAGAACCACGGCAAACAAGCAACCGGAATCGCCTCCTGAATCAACTCCCGACCGGAAAGTTCAAAACGTTAAAAGGCGGAAAACGAAACGCGGCACGTGGAAACGAACCTTCCGTAGGCGGATTTCCCGACCGAGAGGAACGGCGAGACCTCGGCGCCGGCTTTCCGCTCCAGCCACGGCAAGAAGTCGCCGCACTCCTCCTCGTCCACGCTCGGCATGCCCAAGCCGTTGGACGACGAGGAAGTGGTGCGGAGACGAACCTGAGGTGGTGGTGGTGGTGGAGGAGGAGGAGAGGACGAGATGGCGCACCGGAGGTCGACGCCGCGGCGGCGGCGGGCGGCGGCGAGAAGCGGGCGGGGAAGCGGCCGGAGCTTCGCTAGCCGAGAGGGGCACAGCATCTGCGCGTCGCGATTGAGGCGGCGAAATCCTAGTGTGTATTCATGTTCTAATTTTGAGGTAAGCCCGATTTGAGTGGCCGGTTCCCATCTCGACCGTTTACTAAAGATCAATTCCAAAACATTAGAATCGAAAATTGCCCATTAGGTAAGTCCAGTTTTCTAATGGATCCATAAAATTGATCCCAATCTTGATACCTCAATGTCACTTTCCTACCCCTCACGTGTTTCGAGTGGGATTAAGATCGACATCCACCATCAAGATCACCGTAATCTGGATGAACGTGACATCGAGGAAGTCAGGGTCCACATGCTCCACTTGGTCTCATGTGAGACCAATGGAGATGCTGTGGAGTATAGTGGAGATGCCGTGGAGTATAGTGGAAGACACGAGTTGGAGAGGCATGATCACATGTCTTAAATGTAATAATCTCACAAGGGATGAGTACAATCACTCAGCAAATAAGAGCATGTATCATAATCATTATATTCTAGAAATAGTTTATGGAACAAAAATAGATTTTTTTATTTTTATTTCTAGAAGAGTTTCTAAGCAAAAATAACCGTTTAATAACGATATAAAATTTCTATTCTAAAAATAGAAATTCATTTGATAACGACACAAAATTTATTCATTTCGGATGGCGGCGGCGACGACCGACGACCTTTGATATAAAAAATAAAAATGATTTAGTAACAAAAAAAATAAAGAATAAAATAAAATAAATCATAAAAAATAAAATAAAAATATCATTTTATTTTAAAATAAAAATATCCTTAAAAATAAATTTATTTTATTTATTCTATTTTATTTTATTTTACGAATAAATTTATTTTAAAATGAATAAAAAATAAAAAATAAAAAATAATTATTTGGCAAAACACTTGAGGCAAGGCAAATAAAAATAGTTTATTTTAATTTTTAAATGAATAAAATGAATATATTTATTTTTATTTATTTTTATTTTTAATAAAATGAGGAGAGGCGGAGGAGAAGGACAGGAGATGAGGGAGAACTCGCCGAAATTAGGGTTCAGTGGGAGAAATTATTTCTGATTTCTCTTTCAAATCAATTTCTGGAGTAGAAATCTATTTCAGAAATAGAAAAACTGAGTAGGTTTATCAAATATGTTTCTATTCCAGCTATTCCAGAAATAGGTCTAAAATAGAAAAATTATTTATGGAACATAAATTTTGGTTATCATGCACCCCTAAGAGTCTGCTAAACCATACTACACAAACCTATCGCCACATGTTCAATGCAATCCCAAAATAAAGTACACAAACTGAAATAATGAAATTTGCATTGATTCTAAAAGGATTTCATAAAAATGGTATTGAAAAACAATAGAAGTTTGGAATTTCAATTCTCCCAAATCCACTACCACCATCTTTTGGAGGGTATTGTGTACCATCCTCCAGGCATCTCGCACCTTACTTGGGATCGTGAGGACATCCGGGCCTTATCACATTTCCCAGGCATCTTGATGCCTAGGGCATCGTTGTCAATGTGGATTGACGGCATCCATCACTTAAGTACCATGGTGTAGCAATCCAACAGTTTAATGCCAAAATATCTTTCACACCGTTTATGAATGGAAAATAATTCAATTCCAAAATCCAGAATTATAATATAACCCAAAGTGCAACCAAAATTTTAAAGATATGCCAAGCCCACGGCAGCGAAAACATTTCATAAAATCGAGATCTTAAACACTGAATCGATCACAATCAATTTCACGGTCTCACCCCCGAAATTAGTATTGTTCTAACCGAATACCTTTGAAATTCACAAGCATGTATTCCAATAACCTTATCAGGTCCCGAAAATTCAGAACTTCTGTATAGTTCAAAACAGTTTGTCTATAAAGCCCAGAGAAAATTCTGCAATGTCAAAGTCACTACACACATGGATCCATAATCAAATATGACCATAGGAAGAACACGTATGTCACCCCCCAAAGCTTGTGGTCAGCCTGAACGACTTCCGAACTCACCAAGTAACGCGAGTATCATAGAAATAATATTAGTTTGTAGAATTCCGATGGAACGCATCTCACCAAGCAACAGCGGAATTCACATCGCATAGATTAGTCGACGTCTGCTTGCTTTGAATACGCGGTGGTGCAAGCCGGTGGTGCGAGCTGCGAGGCGACGCAAGCGGTACAGTGTCAAGCGGCTAAACGAGGGACGGTGATGGTTCTGGTTGGAGAAGGAAATTAGAGGAAATTGGCGAAGAAGACAGAGAAAGTGGGAAATTGTCGTGAGACGGAGGAAAGGAAGAGCTGGTTTTATGTTCTGTTCTTCGCCGCCTGTTTTTGTATCTTGGTCCGCATTCTCCATTTAGGGCAACTTGAGGAGAGAGGTGTTGGACGTGGCTGATGATGGCAATTCTAATTTACCATGCGCACAGCTCGTCAAGGGAACGCGTGGGGGATGGCTGAAGCTTGGTCAAGGTCTTCAATCTTGCTGACCAGCTGAGGAGAAAGGAAAACGTGGCTGATGTCTTGTGTCCACTTTCCCACTCGCTGGCAGATTGAGGAGGAAAAACGTGGCTGCCATCAGCGGTCAAAGTCTTCGCTTTTTGCTGTCCAACTGCGGAGAAACGGTGAATTTGACGTGGGAAAATGGTGGCTTTGCTCCTTTCTTTGGCTACTTGGACGTATGCATGGGATTGCAGAGATTTTGCATGGAACTCAGCTTGGCGACGTACTAAGGAGAGTGAACATTGGTCTCGCTTATGGCATTTCATGAAGAGGAATTTAAATGAGGTGATGGACTAGATGATGATCGAGTTGTCACAATGCGGCGGAGATGTGACGATGAGGTGATGCCGTGGGGACGTGATGAAACATGACGGTTCGGTACGGTGACGATGGTGACGAAATGGTGGCCGTGAATGGTGCCAATAACAAAGTCCGATGACAAGCTTGTCGACGCGGCACGGACCGTTACGTAATTGAGATTCGGTGAAGTCTGAATGTCACATGCATAGATTTGAATACTTTTTTAAACATGTCTTATGGAAGAGTACTCTGATTGCACTTGTTTATCATATATAATAAGAAAATATTTCATTGAAATGTAAATAAAGAAGACCACACTTAAAATCTCATCAATCAATGCAAAGAGGATGAGAGTCAATGTAAACACAAAGATGTTAATGTGCTTGATGTGAAGAGAGCTGTTGGTTTTAGTATCGGACGTGGGAGGGACGTGCGAAAGCCATCGCGGGAAGTGTGGTAATTGAATGATAAAGGAGTCAATTGTCCTCATAAGTTCGAGCATGATGAGAGCGAATTTTTAGCTAACCTAAATCTTAGGTTTTTGCTATATTATGTGGAGAGACTTTCTAATTTTTGGTATTCGATTAGTTGCTGAAAATATTATATAAATATAAGAAAAATAGAATATGCACCCTATTAATATAAAGAAAATTTTACACAGAGTATCTCATCTACATTTTCTCGAGAAATTCAAAATGGGCCTCATGGGTTTGGCTTCCTGGAAGAGGCAAAGACTAACAATGAAATAACAACTGAGCAAAACCCACAAAACGGCTCACGGGGGCGTTTATTTTAAAGAAATTTAATAATTTATATAATATTTTTCTAAAAATAATAGTTTATTGCTTAATAATAATAATAATAATAATAATAATAATAATAATAATAATAATAATAATAATAATAATATTATTATTATTATTATTATTATTATTATTATTATTATTATTATTATTATTATTATTATTATTATTATTATATAACATTGTTTAAATTCAGGGTCTTTGATTCCTTGTTGCTTAATTACCATATATATGCCCTTTTTCCTTACCGATGCCTTCTCCTTGTAGATGGGAGAAGGTTCTAACGTGATATGAGAGCTAATAAGTTCATTTACCTTCTCAAGAAAAGATTACCAAATCAATTGGGAGAACTCAAAGACTATGTGACATCTTCACGTGGAGATCAAATGTTGAACTTACCACCCAAGAAAATCCCAACTTAAGACCATGCATTCTAGTCATGATTAATACTATGAAAAACCTCAAATAAATATATTTATGATAAATTTATCCAAAACTATTTTTTTACCACAAAATTCTAAACAGTTACACTTATGATAAATTTCCCTTTAGATTGATGCCACGAAAAACTATAAAATGCTGCACTTATGACAAACGGAGGGAAAAATTCTAAATCGGTATACTCATGAACTGTCACATGTCATTCAGCTTAATAATTTAAATATAAAATTTAATTGAAACTAATTTAGGGTAAATTTATTACATATATACCAATTTAGAGTTTTGGTGGTCAAGAAAATTATTTGGATAAATTTTTCACAGATATATCAATTTGAGATTTTTCGTAATATTAACCCCTTCTAACTAATCATCAAATTTTCTCAAGAAAATCCAATGCCCCCCCAACCACCCCCCCCCCCCCCCCCCCTCACGCGAAAAGGAATTGTACAATACAATTTGAGGTTTACTAGTTCAAGATTTTTCTTAATTATAACCCTTCCAGCTAATCACCAAATTTTCTCGAGAAAATCCAATTGCCCCCCGCCCCCAAGGGGCAGGGCGGGGCGGAAAGTCAGAGAAACAGAAAAAAAAAAAAAAAAAGAAAAAAAAGAAAAGGTAAGAGAGAGAAAGAACTGAATGGGGCAGCTCCATGTGCTAGCCGTAATTATTGCTCCTCCTAAACAAATGCACCATTACGGCTCTCTCTTGCCTTGTCAAGGTCATCCATTGCAACACTCGATTACATCGTCTCTGCAGCAAATCCTAATTTGTTCGATTATACCGACAATAATTGAGAGTCTTCGGTGAACATTTTGCAATAGTTTAGAGAATCTCTTGAAATGGTATCATTTCCCAAAGTCCATGGACTTTATTTCAAAATTGCTTCTGAATTTGATTACTTTGACTTAATAACCCCTGAAATGGTGCGTGTTTCTTGAAATTATGGATATCGTCACAATTACCAGGAAGTTTATAATAATGAATATTAATACCAAGGATGGTTTTAGAATTATCAAAGTTTCATAAGTATGTTCTCCAACGTGATAGACTTCTTTGAATCCTCACGTATGATACATCTTGGGATAAAATGCTTCTCCATTAGAATGGACAAGAACCATCAAGCATGGCACAAGTCCAATGTGTGAGCCTTTTGAGAGGGGTGATAAGAAAAAAATGAGCTTTAGAGTCGCCAGCTTATTGGCTCGGTCTATCGTTTTATTTAGCTTGGATAGGATGTTCGATCTTGCCTAAAGTTTAAAACTTATGCTAGTGGCTCCTCATTCCCATCAAAATTGGTCCTTGGGATCATTTGTTCTATTAAAGTAATATCCTACAACAATGACAATGTGAGTTTTCTATGTGGGAGAGTTTGTGACTTTCTAAACCCTAAATTAATTGTAAGAGATCATATTGAAGAATTCATAAGTTAACATCCATCCCAAAGAGTTACCAGCTCCTATGGCAATAAAAATGATCCATGTGAAATGGATTGAACTTTTACAATGGCAATAAAAATGAAGGAGGCGGGGTGTGTAGAGTAAAAACTAGACCTGTTAAACAGGTGAGTCGGGTCATAAATGGTCTGACCCAAATCAACCCATTTAACCTGTTTATGATCCATTTATTATAGTGCAAAATTTTTTACCCATACTCGACTTGACCTATACCCAACCTATACCTGACTCATTTACGAACCCTAAAAAAACTTATATATATTTTAAAAATGGTATGCTAATATGGTTTTATACAATGTAAATTTAATGGACAATTTTTAATCATTTTTAATTATTTTAAAAATTAATTTTCTTTTTCTTTTTTCTTCTTCGTCTTCTTTGGCCGGCCGTCGGCTACGACGACAGATGGCAACCGGCCACAGGCGAGCTGGCTCACCTAGCTTGCCGACGCGGGCGAGCTCAAGGCTTGCTAGATTGACAAGGCTCAAGTCTTGCCGGACATCGGCAAGGCCTCTGCCTCGCCAAATTTGGTGAGCTTGAGTTCACCCGATGCCGACAAGCTTGAGGCTTGCCTAGCTGGTCGTCGGCCATCGCCATGCCGGCCATCGGAAGAAGGAAGAAGAAAGAAAAGAAAATTAAAATAAAAAAATAATTATAATTTGATTTTTATAAAAAAATATATTTTTTTTAAAGTTAAAGAGGGAATGGAGAGATTGTGTGGTTTTGGTTGAAAATTGATTTTAAATCTAACCCATTTGAGACCCCCTTAATACCCACCTATCTTAAGTCTTTTATTGTTAAACCCATTTAATTATCTCATTCAAAAAACAAGTGACTCATATATAACCCATTTATGATTTGAATAGGTCATATATGGGTCAAGACCCATTTTGCCACCTCTAAAAACCCATTACATAATTCCTCTAAGCTAAGTTGTCATAAGATAATTCAATATTGCCCTTGGTATAATTTTCTATTGCAGTGGCTGGTCAAAAGTCATAAGTTTATCATATTATAGGGGGTTGATCGAATAGTTTATTTCAAAGTCCTACAAAATATTCATAATATGAAATATTATAAACTTCTTTGTATATTGCTAGGTTAAAAGAAAAAAAAAATCTAGCTTATATTTTCCTACAATTTAAACTATGAAGAAAAATGAAATTGGTTCAACTATTTCAAGAGAGATTGATACCATTTGGGGCAATTCTCTCTCTGTAACACAACTTTATTTGGCAATTTAAGCTGGGGGAAAAGCATCTAGATGGAAAGGAAATGAAAAGATAACGAGTGAAATAGATAAAATGGAGGGAAAGTCTGTCAATCGATAGACTAAAACGCCCTTTCTCTTTTCGATTTTGGCTTTCTTTAAATAAGGGACAGTTTCAGAAGCAGGTAGGTAAATAAAATTTCCCTTCGTTTCCCCGACGTTGAAGAGATATTTCTTTGTGAGGTTGAGAGATGTAATTTCATTCGCTTTCCTTGGTGTTTATTCCCCGTAAATACGAAATAGGGTCTTCGAGTTCAAGCTTCAAGCGAATTCAAACCCCTTTCTTGATCTTGGTTTTAGTTTCCTATGCTCAAATTAGTTTCATGGAGAAATTGTCGGTGGTCTGAATTTTTGCATCTGGAATCAATAAAGATGCTGCATTTTCAAAGGACTTTTCAATGTAGACATCTGGAATGAAAGTCTTTCATTTGTATCTCACATCTAAAAGTATAATTATCGATATTCCAATGACACATTATGGCTGTTTTAGAATTATAAATATACGATTTAGCAACGCCCATGACAACAGCAATATGCCAAAAGAACTGCACTCAAAATAACAAAATCGAAGTAGTGCTAGTGTTGTTTCATTGAATTATGCCACATTGAATTGGGTTTATGACATATCTATCTTTACTTTGTGTACTAATTAGAGGTAAATTTGAGATTTTTACTGTATTGGCGTGATGTGTTGCATTTAATTCTCCTATAGATCCATTACATGGGCAAGAAAGAGAAATAGGTGTAACTACATAGAAATCATATGTGAACAAAGTGCCAAAAACTCAAAAAACAATGACAATATCATGTGTAACTCCATTAGCTTTGCTCATTTCCACCGAGCCCTTTGGAACCTTTGTCTTCAACATCAAGCTCATCCGGATAGACAGATTCATGCTATGGTGTGATCATTCAATTATTATCAGGATGCGCGAGATAAAAAGAGTGATTATTCGATTACGTCATGTGATTATGGAAAATAGCGGAATCAGCACCTAAAATGCCCCTTTCACGGGCAGAACACCCCCGGCAAACTCGCCACGTCACCGATCCGGAGCCACTCCCCGCGCTCGCAATCTCGACCGTCCAAAACGAAATCGACGGACCCCGGACGCTCCCGCGAGCGCTGCCCAGGATCGTCCCCTCCATACAAATACGCGTTCCCCTCGCCGCTTCCTTCACCGCAAAATCCTCCGGCTTACGGCGCCCAGCCATCTCCGATCGGAAGCAGAGTCGATTCCGCCGAGCTCCATCGATCCGTCCGGTCCGCGGTTCGCCGGCGAGGAGAGGCGAGAGAGAGAGAGAGAGAGAGAGAGAGAGAGAGAGAGATGTCGGGGCGCGGGAAGGGAGGGAAGGGACTGGGCAAGGGAGGGGCGAAGCGGCACCGCAAGGTCCTCCGCGACAACATCCAAGGGATCACGAAGCCGGCGATCCGCCGCCTGGCGCGGCGGGGCGGCGTGAAGCGCATCAGCGGGCTGATCTACGAGGAGACCCGGGGCGTCCTCAAGATCTTCCTCGAGAACGTGATCAGGGACGCCGTCACCTACACCGAGCACGCCCGCCGCAAGACGGTGACGGCCATGGACGTCGTCTACGCGCTCAAGAGGCAGGGCCGGACCCTCTACGGGTTCGGCGGTTAGGGCGGGGTTTAGACGGGGGTTAACGAGGGAAAGAGCAAGTCTTGCTGTCAAGAAGGAGGAAGAAGGGAGGTTTTTTTGGGGGGTTTCTCATTTTGGGGCGGTAGATTGGGGGTGAAATTAGGGTTCTGGTGGGGGATTGGATTGCGGGTTTTTCAAAGGGTTATCTTGTAAAGGAAGGATCTTGACTGGAGTTAGGAATGGGTGGGTACTTGGGAGATACTGTTTATCCATAGTTCTATGTGTGTACTGTAAATTTGCCCTGATGCTTATTGAGCTTCATTTCTTGGCATTTTGAATTCCGGTGGTTTCGTCCTTGCTTAATGCTAATCTCGAAGAAGATTCAAGTGGATTCGATTTAAGCACGTTCCTTTTCCCTCACGAGTTAAATGGGCATTTGAGCAAGGAAGTCTTTAGATGACTGCAGTCATCAATTGAAGAAATCGAAATGGATATGGGGTTCAAATTTGCAGTCAGCTGCAACTTTTTCTCTGTATAGTAGCTATATCCTGAAGCGGCAGAAGACATAGATGGAGCTCAAGTCAGAGCTGACTGGAGCTTGTTGACCCTGCCCTTAAGTGAAATTCACTAAAGTAAGTTGGAGGAGGGAATTTGACACCAGAGAAATTGAAACATTTTCCTTTGTAATTCGACAAAACTATATTCGTGTAATTCCTAACGAGTTTCCCAGAGTTTACGAGAATCTGATGCGCCGTTCCTTTGGCAATTTCCTCTCCTCATGCATCCACAATAGCTGGCATATTCTCCCTTGCTGCTTGGCGAACCGATACGTTCATCTTTTAGCCATTTGACTTTCACTGAGTGGTGGGGAAATTATCCATCGCCTTCTCATTTGAATTCTTAACATACATGTTGGCAAACCCCATCTCTAGTTTAGCTATTTATGCTAGAAAGTGTTTCGGCCAGAATCGGCGAAAGGCTCAAGAAATCGCTCCTGAAGTTGAGAAAAACAATATAGATTATAGAGCCCAACAGGCTTACAAATGGATTATACATTCATGAAGTAAAATGTCATGTTGACACCAGCATTCAAATCTGGAATGCTGTTTACACATCAGAGGCTCCTTTTGAACCAAACCTGGCGAAAACTTTGAACTGGGTGGTCTACCTCATATCCTCTTTCGCCATTTTGGCGAACAGTTTGCTCATCGAGACACTCGCGAGATCGCCTAGGCTTCCCATGCTGAATTGAGTGGTCGAAGCGCTAGGATGAGTGTCCAGATAACCAATCCAATCCGCTCGAGGGGCTAGCTCGCCTTTATCGCTCGGTTTTTCTTCCTTCAATTGGACTTGAAGTGCAGATTCCAGGTTCCACAGCACGTCTCCCATCTGAGGCCGATCCAGACCGCATTGGGCTAAGCATTTTTCGGCAATCTCCACGAACTTCCAGAGGGACTCTTCACTTGCTTGAGCCACAAGATGAGGGTCTATGGTTTCTTGGATTCGCCCTCTTTCTCGCCATTTCATTGCCCACTCAACTAAATTCACCTTTTCTCTGGGAAGCGACGGATCGATAACCGCTCTACCACAAAGGATTTCAAGCATCACGACCCCGAATGAGTAGACATCTGATTTTTCCGTGAGCTGTTGCCTTGTCAGGTATTCAGGATCCAGATATCCGAAGCTCCCTTTCACGGCTGTGCTCACGTGCGTCTGGTCGATCTCAGGACCGGTCTTTGACAGCCCGAAATCGGCAACCTTGGCCATCAAATTCTCATCCAACAGGATATTTGCCGACTTGACGTCGCGATGGATGATTGCCCTTGTGGAGCCGGTGTGAAGGTAGTGAAGTCCTTTAGCTGACCCAATGCAAATCTCCAGCCTTTGCTTCCAACTCAGCACGGGACGATCCGAACAGTACAGATGACTCTTAAGGGTCCCGTTTTCCATGAAATCATAGATAATGATCATCTCATTCCGTTCGTCGCAATACCCGATCAGCGACACCAGATGGCGGTGACGAAACTGAGACAACATCTCGATTTCTGTACGGAACTCCGTCAGGCCCTGTTGCGACTTGGATTGGCCCCTCTTCACTGCCACCTTAGTCCCATCTCTGAAAATTCCCTTGTAGACCTTGCCGAAACCTCCCGTCCCTATTATCAAATCTTCGCTAAAATTTTTCGTAGCCTCTTCAATCGCCGTGAATGGGTAGCGATAGCCGAACGTCGAGGTGGAAAATACTGCCAAGCTGTTCGAGTTCTTATCTCCTGTCTGATTCATGACAAAATTGTCCTCCTTTGAGTGACCCACAGCTGCTAGCTTTCTTCTTCTTCTGCAGAATAAGAAGAGCGCTGAAACGACGACAAGAACGATGCAAATCCCGCCAGACAAGCCTGCGATCAGAATGATCTTGCTCCTTGAGTTCGTCTTTGAAGAACCGGTCTTGGAATTTGAAGTTTCAAGACTTCCCCGAGAATCACTTATCTTCATGATCTCTAGCCCGTTGAGGATGGCCATGGGGTAATTACTCTCAGGAGAAGGGCCAACACTAACACTCAGTGCACTACTACTGGTGGAACTTGTAATTACATCAAAATAATACGGGCGGCCGATGACATTGGATGTCAGTTCGCTGAGATCGAAACTTCTGTAGGCAAACCAGGAATTGATGTAGATGTTGAATAAGACCGACCCCAAAGTAGAATTCACAATGTCGCAGAAGTGGAATCGGACAAGATAATTGAACCCAGCATCGACACTGAAGAGCCACGTTATATTGGCGTTAAGGCGAGGATCAGGGTCCGAATCCAACTTGGTGGCCGTCCCATAGACCGAAGGGGGAGCAATGTTCTCAGTAACATTCCCATTCTTATAGGTGACAGCTTTAACGTTCGACACAATTGACACCGTACTGTGCTTCAAAAACGTGTCATCCGAGACCCAAAGACGCCACAACGTATCCTTCTGCGGATGCACAGTTTGATTTCCCATGTTCACTCTCAAAACAGTCTCTAGTGCTTTACTCTGCAAATTCTGATAGTCTCCGGGCATTTCAACGATTCTGGCACTGTGAGGGATCAGCTCAATCGGGAGAGAAATGACTTCCAAAGCATTTACAAAGGCGAATGAATTGGTATTGGGCGTGAAAGTAAGAACGAGCTGATTAGTGGTGATGTTGAATGAGTATTCCTTTACGACTGAGCCCTTGTCTAACTGGAAACCCTCGAGAAGGGTAAAATTCTGTGCGGAGATGGAGAATTTGGCCGTGCTCAGATTGTACTCTCTATAGACAAAAGGGAAGAAATAGAGGCGAATCAAGTGCCTGCCATTTTCCTTTATCGGAAAAGTGTAACGGGAGGCTTGGCCGAAGATCCTAGCGGTGAGATACAGAGTTGAATCATAGGAGGATGACAGAGAACTCGAGTTTGTGTTGGCAAGAATGTTTTGTGCAGTCGAAAGTATATCGGAGTAGAAGTTATCTGCCAAAAACGTGCGATTACCAACGGATGCATTCCGTGGGGATCCACAGTCTATCAGATAATTATCCAATGGAACAAATCCTGAAGCTATACAAATCAAACAGAAGAGGTATGAACATGAGAGGATCAACTGAAAACTCAGATTCCCCATCTTTGGAACAGCTCGGAGAGGTGGATAATGAAAATGGGCTATTCAAGATGGTTGCAGAACAATTCCCAGGACAAGAATTCACGGACCTTGATCATCAAAAGCTGTCGGATAAGTTGAAATAAAACCAGTCAATGGCGACAGCTTAAAAAGAATTCGAAGGGCAAGAACTAAAAAGCGAATTCATAGACTTATACACAACCGTTTCCAGGGGCAAGCTATTGAATAAATCGATGAAGAACTCATAAGGGGAATCAAGAAAGGATAGAAAGATCACCTGAGCTGACATCAACGTGAAGAGAGATGGAACGGGATTCTAATTAAAGAATAAGAAAAATGAGCTCCTCAGTCTTCAGCTGATCCATCGAAGTGAATAACAAAAAGCTAGAAAACAAAGCGTAAAGCCGGAGTGGGACAAAGCACAACCACTATAACAAATACAATCGACAGCAGCCCGCGTTGTTCCCTCTTGTTCTTTTGCTCATTTCTCTGTTGACTTATTTGACAAGTTCTTGGAATTGGAAAGGAGGGGAAAGAAAAGGACAATCATAGAAAGGCGGAAAGTGATAAAGTTGAACGCGTTTGCAATCATGAGAGTTCAAAAAAAGGACAGCTATGGAGGGAAGGTTCGCTCACCTGCAGCTTGTCCATGTGAAGTGAGAGCCCAGAAAAGTCGTTAGACTCCACTGGCGTCCGTATCTGATATTTCTTATTTTAGAACCCTTGAATCAATCTTTCTTGGTTCTTAGGTAGGACTTTGATGCGTCAATCTCACTGCCCATCATCTAGGACTCTAGGCACTTCCTTTGACCTTAATTTAAAAATCTGTCTTACAGAAGGTTAAAAATAAATATCTCCAAGTGCTGGGAATAACAATTTGGCTTCCATGCCATGATTCTATTTTAGGTGTCAAAGATTTTTAATCGATCACTTAAGGATCAAAATTTTTATACATTGTTTACCTCAAATATCAGAAATTCTATGTGGCATGACACTTGTGATGATTCGACACTTGTATGGCACTCGGTTGATAGATTGAACAGTTATAACACAAAGTCATAGTACCGAATAAGTCAAAAGTTATGCTATTCAAATGAGTGTTATATGAAAGTTATGCCATTTGTGATATCATTATCTTGGGCAGGTTATGATGTTTTTACTCGATTATTCTAATTTCGTGTTTGACTTTATACATACCAAAACATATAAAGTTGCGTAGTAGAAGGGTTATTCAATACCAAACCACATATGATAAGTAGTGCGGTCCTACTTTTATATGATTGTACTATGTGGTAACCAAAGTTTCAATTACTTCTATAACAAGATCAAATTCGTATTCACATTGGACACCTAACACAATGAGTAAAATATGGGCACTTTTTCAAACGATTATCATGTGAATGATACCCATCTCGAGTTCATGCTTCTAGATGCATTGAACATTACCGATGATTTGTTTCATCGTGCATCTTAAACTGGAAGATAGGAATTCAACCGAGGACCCCTTCGAAACAAGGCAAAGCAATTGGTCAACCGCAATTCTCGGGCAACAATTTCTGGTGTATCCAACGCTTGAAATCTTAACAACTACTGATTTACTGACTACATGAATAACCAAACTGACATCGATAGCCTTAGAGACGCGCACAAAAAAAAGTAACGATGGTGCTTCGATAGCAACTTTTTACAAAGGTTTTAGTGGTTTTTAAATCGACTGCTTTCTTCGATAGCATCGTGAAAAGCTAGGAACTTCTGTAAGACACTAGGTACCGATTGGAAAAAAAAAATTGGTACAGGAGCGAGGCAATGAAGCCAGTCAAGCGTCGAACGAGTGAGTTGATCCTGTGGGAGGGCACGACGCTGTCGGGACGAAGCTTCCTCAGATTCCTTCGCGATCGCAGGGACAAGAGAGTGCGGGGGGGTATGAATATGAAAGGGACATCGTGCCGGCGTACTTTGTCAGCTGGTGTGCGCATTACGCGGTTTCTTTTCCACACGGATCCGACGGCTCTGCGCACTTATCGGGCGAAGTGCGTCTCTTGACCCGTGGAATCTACTCGCCCAGTGGGGGACACGGACTTCAAGCTTTGCTCTGGTACCTCGTTTTCCCACTGAGCGTGAAGCACGAGCGTCGTGAATTTCACTATTTGCTTTTCGTGGAAAGTTTAAAGTGGCCAACACTATGTGTTTCGTGAAGAGAAAATGACATTTGATGATTTTTGAGTTTTTTTTTTTTGTCAAATGTACAATTGATCCACAATGTTTAATTTATTTAATATGATCATTAATTTTTAACTCGAATGCATAATATTATTAATGAACTTTTAATTCATTTAATGGGATATATGAACTTTTGATATATATTTAATTTACTCTTTAAATTATATTAAAATGTTTAATATTTTCCTTCTATCAATTTAACTTAATGGAAAATTTGCTGATTTGGTCATTACATTCGAATGGTGGATACAAAAAAGAAAAAGAAAAAGTTTCACGTAGATTATGTTAGAATTTGATGCACAATCATAAAGAAAATAGAAAGTAAAAATGAGAAAGAGAATTTGAGATTCAAGATTTTATCATATTCACCCTTAAACTAGAGTTACATCTAGCTAAGAATTCCACTATAATTAATACATCGCACCTCTTTTTTACATTAATCAATTATAAGAGAAAGAAAATATATATATCCAATAACTATTCTTGAGTCCAAGTCCAAATTACTAATAAAATATAGGCTTAAATTATAAAATCTTTCCGGCAAGCAGGGGCGTTGCCCCCTATGACCCCTATCGGGGCCTTCCTAGCTGTCCCGCCATCTTATCGATGGGGAGTATAACTCATACCCTAACAGATTATTCATATAAAATATTTAATTCAAATTAGAATATTAGAATCCTTTTAATTTGTTGAACTTATTCGATTTGAAAAATTGATTATTCTTATTATATATGACATGGATAATTATATTTGGATTTGAGTTGAATATTATATGTGAACAATGCACTGATAAAGTCATCTTTTTGTCCACCATTCAAACTTATAGGTTAGTTTTTCACTCCTCTTGCTACCACTAGGTTGCCCTTGGTTAATCTACCTCCGTTCATAGAGGTGACTCACATAACTATCACCATCTTGCTTTCCTATGGAGATCAGGTTAAGTTGAATATTATGGACATGCCTTACCTCTTTCAACATTAGCTTAAATACAATCTTGATCTCGATCTCAACATTTCCTACACTAACAATCTTTGATGAGCCATCATTACCCATCATTTGGAGATTGAAGTCTCCAACTATGTATGAAGAGAAAAATTCTCTCTCGGAGACTACATAAAACGAGGCTCTAGAATCAACTAGCTAAGTGGTGTCCTAGCATGTAAAGTTGATGGATTCATTAGTGCAGATAATCATCATATCTTCATAAAGTATAGTGACATTTGTAGCCAGTGTTTTAACTTCTTTTTGGCTGTCTTCAATCGAAAATCTCTGCTGAGATGCTCAGTCTTTCCACAATAAAAATAGGCTCTCTTCTTAGCCCTAAGTCTTGAGGTTGAACGACCTTTAGGTCCACGACTTTTGCTTCTCCCACAATTTACTTTATTATCTTGTTCATTGATAATAAGAGTTTTGTCACCAGGATTGTCGTACCCCTCATCCGTGCACCTTTGCTCTTCACTCAACAATTTGTCCTTCACCAACTCCATAGTCAATGCTCCATTAGGCATGAAACTGTGAATCGACAAAGCTAAGGTGTCCCTGCTTTTTGACATAGAACTTGTTAGGAAGTGTGCTTGCAATTTCGAAGTGATCATCATCTCCATTGCATTATTTAATTCACTAGACCTCCCATAATGCCTATGCGTACAGAGACACTGATCCCATTTTTGTACTTAATATATGACACATTCTTCATTAAGTTTGCTTTGTTTTGAGATGTATTCCTCACCTATATCTACTTCAGATTTCTCCACAAATCATAAGCAATGTCCTCTTAGGTGAAGTTTTTGAAGATGCTTTGATTGAGCCACCTTCCAATGGTGCCAACACAATTTTTATTGAGGATAATCTACCCATCTTCCTTCTCCTCCTCCTCCACTTCTTCTATTGCTAGTATCGGGGCTATTGAGGAGTCTTCTCTTTCTTCTCTAGCTTTTGTTGATTTATGAGCTGAGTTTAGATTCTTCATCATGGCCTTCGAGGCATTCTTGTCTTGATTGCCTTTTGCAAGCCTTTGATGTATAGATGATCCTCCATCTTGCACCTCCATATTGCATAATTTGTAGTCGTGAGTAAGATCATGTTGACCTTGTCTTGTGACATCTTTTATAACTTAGCTTTGATACCACTTTGTTGTAAATTAAGTTAAATTACAACCGATTGTAGCTGAATTCTAACTGTTAGAGTCATCCAATATACGGTGAGCGGTTTTAGTTTTATATAGGTTCTACGTAGAACCTACCTATTATAATAGGTTTTTCATTTTTTGGAATCTGAAACTTACTTTGCACATCTTGAAACTTGGAACCTATTTTATCACAGGCTCCAAGGTCTACCCATATTCCACTTGTATTATTAATTAAACAATTGTAGTGAATCATCACATTTAATAACCACTACTTACTGTCAATTTGCTAACCACAACTCATATTTAGACATGAAGAATATGAAACATTAACAAAGTAAAAGCATCAATCATAAAATATAAACTTAAACTAATGGTTTCATAGTATACACTCATTATTGGATGCCACGAAACATCGTAAAATCACGTAAAAATATAGAGTAAGAAAAATACAAAAACTTGTTCTAGGTTTAGGTTCCACCTACTTAGAACATGGAACCTACTCGCTGAAATAGGTTTTCTAAATTTTGGCATATGAAACCTATTTTGCATACCTTGAACCTAGAACTAAACAGATTCCCATTGGTCCAGTTCTTTGGTTCTAGATTCTACTCTAGAATCATGCTCACCTTTATATGTAGCCATATATTCTCTTTACAAAAAAAAAAAAAAAAAAAAACGTAAATAACACAACATATAAGAGAGAAGAAGAACGATACACCCAAACTTTTACGTGGAAATCCAATGTGGGGAAAACCATGGGACGCTAATCTAGGAATTGCTCCACTATAATCAAAGGATTACTTAACACTCTGGGTGTTTTTTTTTGGGTAAAATACTTAACACTCTTAAGTGTTTCTCTCACAAAAGATCATCAAATTGTCACAAAACACATCCTTATTTGATGAACTCTCAAGATCTCTCATTTTTAAAACTCTTGTGATTTCTCTGGAATATTTTCTAGTGCATTAAGAAACTTGTACTCAAGCCCTTTTGTTTATAGATAGACCTCTACTCAAGTTAAGAATCCTCCTTGATTGATTGACAATCACCTCCCAATTAGAGATCTCCCCGATTCATTGGATTTCCTCTAATTCGCAATCGCCAAAATTGTAAAACTCATTATTATTTAGATTTCTTCCTTTTCAGCATACGACCATAATAGGACTCCTTCCTATTAGGTATTCTGTTGTGCAGAGAGGTGTGGCTTCATACGTGGGAGAGAGAGAGAGAGAGAGAGAGAGAGAGAGAGAGAGAGAGAGAGAGAGGTGTGGCTTCAAACGTGGGTGAAGGGGAGCACGGTTAGTGGTGCTATCGTTGGTGGGTGTCGTCGTCAACGCTACAACGATGGTCGCAATGAGAGGGTGGATTGTGTAGGGTTGCGTTGATGCAGTTGCAAAGAGAGAGATTAGGGTATAAAAGCAAAATATAAAATAACATTAAAGTAATTTTGTGTTTAAGTACAAAGCTTAGGACGCAAAAAATCGTATTTTTAGAAGGATCTTGCTAACATAACCACCTTGTTACTTCCAAGTAATAATGATTTTGACCAAAAAAAAAAAAAAAGTAGTAATGGTGCAAGTTGGACCACACATCTTATATCGTGTTCGATGATCAACTAATGTACAAAGTCGGTGGCCATTAGTTTAAAATTTTAATTTTAATTAGATGAAAAACGTAAATTAGTGATACCATTCAAGAAAAAATATTATTGAAGAAATTAAATATTATTTTAGGTGGATATTGCAAAACGAAAAAGAGTCAAGATACAAAACTATGTACATGAATCGTATATATTAAGGACTTTCGACTATTAAATTTTTCTTATCACATATATAACGACTAAACTCTTTTATCTTAGCCTCTCTCCTTCTAGAAAAGAGAGTTTACCAAACTCTCACTGACTTTGATTGAACATAATTAAATGGTACTTGACATTGAATTTTATTTTTATTTGTCAATATAGTTATTTTAAAAAATAAAATAAAATGCTTAAACAATTTTCCTAGTTTGTCTCCCATGAATCGATGGTGGGAGTTTCCTTTACTGTAATTTGATTGATAAGAAATGGTGGCAGAAAATTTGAAGAATGAAAAATTGTACTTCATTACTTTGGGAAGTTTAAGCGGCTTGACAAGGATGAAGAATTGAACTTTATTATTTGATAATATTAACTCGAGCTCGTCAATATTGATCATTTCATAAAAATAACAATAACCAGAAACGGAGGTATAAAAGTCCCGACTTGTTCATCCTTTATTGTCACATCACAACAACTCAAAAACCTTTTTGTCGGTCAAACCTCATTAACAACACTCTGTTAAAAAAAAAAACCTCATTAACAACACGAAGAGCAGCTGCTCTCAAATTATTTAATTATTGGATAATCAACTACTCTCAGTTTTCGCGATCCTAACTTGAAAAATCCTCTGATTTGCCATTTTTTCCTTCCTTGTCATTGCTCTGAATGTTCTCCTTCATCAACTGAGCAAGCCTGCAAGCCAAACAATGCCTTGCTGCAGGAGAAACGCCGTTCTTCTTCTTCCCTATGATCGTCTCCAGAACGGTCCCCGCCAGTTCATTGTCGTCAATCACTGCAATCCCGGTTTCCGGTATACGATCATGGTCGGACAAACTTATCTGCAAGTTCATAAGAAGCGAATTACTAATTGATTACTGTAAATTTAATAAGATAACAGCAAATTTACATATCAACTTCGATTTCTGTGTCTGTACTGTTCTTGAACTAAAACTTATTTTATCTCACGCCTCAATCCAATGACATAATTTTGGTTTCAAATCTCAGTATAATGACATAGAGGTTGTAAATTAACTTCAAAATAAAATTTTATGAGTGAAATACCAATTACAATAGGGGAAGAGTTTGTAAAGTTTGTCTACTTTTTTAATTAATTTTTTTTCCATGTTTAGAGAGTTCCCATAATGATATTGAAAATAGGGGTGATTAGTTCCGATTCCTAAAATTGGGAATCTGGGATCGAGAACTGGACCAATGGTCAAGTTTAGTTCGGTTCCAATCCAATGGAACCGGTCACTTCGTTTTTCCCATTACTTTTTCCCACTACTTGAAATTGGACCAAATCAAAATAGTGTTTAGTTCACATTTTACTAATTTTTTTTGAAGAAATAATAAAAAAAAGTATATATAATCAGTTTGATCCAAGAAACATACAACTTGAACACCAGTTCACTTTTAGGAGCCGGTAACCGAACCGATACTCTTAGGAATCGGACCAACACTCCTAGGAATCGGACCAAATTGGTGGGTCTAGTTCGGTCTAGTTGGTTTCTTGTTTGGGTGGTCCGTTTTGCACACTCTTAAAAATTACCTCTTGATTAATATGGAAAATCAAATATTTAGTCCAAAATACGATTATAAGTCGATTTAGTAAGCTATATCCTCACCAACTACGGCACGTGTCCAAAACAGACTACTGCCACTTTTTCAGAGCACTCGATCGTAGATTTATTTGTTTGGTATATCCTAAGTGCATATGGAATTATTACAGCTGATTGGTCTAATAATTAGGGGGCGGGAAACCGCGATGAGGGTAGTCTATCTGGGGCGGATGCCTCCTTTTCAAAGAAAATGTTAAAAGAGTGCCACCTGGGAAATTGTTAAGTCTCATTAGTATGTGCTTTGGAAACTTCGAACTATTTGAATTAAAAGAGGCTTTATTAAATTGTGCAATTTCTCAATTTTCGACGTGTCATGAAAATTGTCGTTTCCACTTATAATCGACTTATTATATTAGTGCCTCAGGGATACTTGTTAACAATATCCAATTAAAAAAAATCCTTGTTACTTTTGTACGTGCACATAAAACACCTTTCCTCATTTTCGAAATCTACAAAAATCATCATGTTTTAGGATTTCATTTCAAGTGGCCTCTGAATTTTAATTAAAAGGTGTTTTTAGTGGCTAAATTACGATTGAATTATATATGCAAGCTCCTACATCACAACCATCGAAGTTAGCATATGATTAATAAATACTTACCACGTAGGATCCACTAGTTAATTGAGTGAAGAAGATGGAGGAGCCAGGAGGGAAGGTTTGGTCCTTGAAGACTTCGATAAGCTCATCAATGGCTTCCGCTTCTTCTTGCTCGTGACCTCCATTGCAGTTCCATAAAGCAATGCAATTCTCGGTTACTTTATCCGTGTATTGCGGTTCCGTGAGTTGAGTGATGAATGACAACTGCGTGAGCTTCTCGAATGGCCCTTGTTCGAAAATAAGATGACACTCATGTTAAATTTGACTAAGCATAAGCATTAGTAAAAACCTTACAAAAAAACGTAATAATCAAAATGGTAGCCCTCTCTAGTCTAGCAACCTCACTTAATATTCGAAACATCTACTGAATTTCACGAGGGTTTTTGCTTCTGTTTGGTAACAATCAGTGCTACACTTGACATCTTGATGGCCCTATTTCATGTTTACCTTAGTTTGATCAATAAACTTCAAGACCCGCGCGTGTTATGGAGTTTATAATCATTCTTTTGGCTTGACCAGCCGAACGATAGGGGCAGGGGAGAGCTAAGGAAACAAAGTAGAAAAAGCAGCATCTTTACTCTCTTCACACGGCTGTATAAGGTCAAGCTCCAAGACTTTTGTCATTTCATAAATGACATTGCTTTAAATGTTTATCTTACCCAAGATTGATTAAATGATTATGAGTTTATCTTGATTAGAAGGATAAGAGCGATTAAGGGGTCCATTAATTGGATAACCAACCAGTGACAACATCTCTGAAGACTTCAATCGAGTCTCTTAGCTGATCAGCAGTCTTGCCCTTCCACTTAGGGTGGCCAGAATAGGCACAGCTGTTGCTTCCAAGTAAACTCCAATGGCCGTGTATTTCACATACTTCCCATCAACTTCCAAGCCCCTCACTCCTGCCATGTCCAGCGGTACATCCATCTTATTCCATAATTTTCCATAAATTATGAAATGTGAGGTGTCATCACAATAGCAATAAGATGTGCTGCTAAAGTTTTCAAAGTTTTGAAGCTTTTTCCTTATTTTCCAGCAGATTATTTATGGCTTAAATTTGAGGTGGCTAGGGGGAAAAAGTTTGAGATAGCAAGGACAGAATCATTAACTAACCGATTAAAGTGTGTTTGCTTCTCATAGTATTTGAAACCCATAAAACATGAGGAGGTTGATTGAATGTGTGATGCTATTATAATAGTCCGTTTCGTGGTTCGATAATCTATAGAAATCATAAAAAGTAATATTCTTCAAGAAAAATGGTTCCTGGGAGGAACCACCCATGGTGAAAGATCTTATCCAAACTCTGTGCAGCAAGGACCACATGCTCGTTAAAAATAACAAACAATAAAGAATTACCAGTTGTTGGAAGATATGCGGATTGCAGATTGCCCGAGATGTTTTGATCTTAATTGATCATGATTTATGTATATATGTTAATTAAATATTAGATTTAGATCTAGATTGATTTATTAAATCATTTACTTCCTTACACAGGATACAACTTGTATTATATCTTAGGAGACTTGCATATTTAGAATCATAATGAGAGAATACAACAAAATTTCCCTACGTTTCTCTCTCTCTCTCTCTCTCTCAACTCCGTCCAATCTTCCTTCATCTCTTGCCTTCTTTCATGGTATCAGAGCCTCTCGGTCTCTGACTCGCTTCCGCCTCAAATTGCTGCCGAAGAGAATTCTCAACCTGCGAAGGGATTAATCTTTCAGCATTAGGCATACTCTCGAAGGAAGAATTTTTTTACTTACCATGGCCTCTCGGCAAGACCCTAATCTGGCTACTGACGACAAGACCACCGGAGAAGAAGATAGTCCTCAAACTTAGCAGATCCAGAATCTCCCTGCAGTAATTCCAGTATTCGACCAACAATCAGCTCATGCCCAACCCATGCAGTGGCGGCCCACGCAGGCTTAGTTCCAATTAGGGCAACTCACGACAGGCCAACCATACCAGTGGATTCCATATCCACTTTATTTTGGGCCAAGCCTAAGTTCCTCATCGCTTGTTTTCATGGGCCACCAGAGTTACGATGGGGGCCCGCTAGCCATGAATGAGGCAAGCCCAATCATCGGGATGGAGCAAACGGGCGGGTCGGGCAAATTGGGTGCGAGACATAATCCCTACCTGGGATATCTAAATGCGGGTTATCTGGTTGGGTCGAGCGAATTGGGTCAAGGGACGAATCCCTACTCGAATTTCACGCCCGGATTTCTCCTCGTTCCAACGGCGGCGTTCACTGGGTGACTAGAACTCAGCGATCCTTTGTACATCTCCAACGCCGACGGACTGGAGCTTCGACTAATAAGCCAGCAACTAACCAGACCGGAGGTCTATTCGAAGTGGTCACAGGAGCTCCGGCGGGTACTGGTGACAAAGGACAAAGATGGGTTCCTCGACGAAACCACCGCAATCTCCTCCGATGAACACCTAGCTCGACACTGGCGGAAGTGCAATCAACTCGTTCGAACATGGATTGGAAATTGCATATCCCCATAAGTCGCGGCTGGACTTCCACCCACAGAGGATGCCAAAACTATGTGGGAAAACGTATGAGAAATGTACGACAAACTTGACCAGGCAAATTTTTTTAATCTCATGCAGGAAATCAGCAAGCTTAAATAGGGAAATCTGACGGTTACGGTCTGCTTCAACAAGCTATCGTCTCTCTAGAATCAACTCGAGGCAGTAGAATAAAAGCTTGAAGGGCCAGAATCTATCCTCAAGCAGTATAAAAAGATCAAAGAAAGAGAAAAAGCCATGCGATTCCTGCTGATCCTAAACAAATCGTACCTCACTTTTCGGTCACAGATCCTTGCCATGGATCCCATGCCACAGATAGGGTGTATTTTCCAGTTGGCAATGTAGGAGGAGAGTCAGTGACTCGCAACGATTGAACACACGAGGAATAGCGAGAGCATCGCTCTCGCCGCCCGCGGTGAACGGGGAGACGTAGCCGCCAGGACAACCCTAACCCTAGCTCGCGAAAGGGAAAGAAAGAATCCCTTAGGATTCGGCGACGCGGACTCCCGCGGCTTTAAAAAGGACGAGACGAACGGCCCAGATTACACGCAAGGATCGAGCGGCCTAGATTACATGAGAGGATCGAATGGTCCAGATTACACGTGAGGATCGGATGGTTCTCAAGGGGTCGAGATCGCGCCTGGATTGGACGGTGGACATGAGATCACATTCAAAGGAGCGGATGGCCAGATTTTTGCCATGTCATCGAGGAATTTCGCAAAAAATTCAAAAGGAAAGGGTAAATTTTTTTGCGATTATTGCAAGCGTACTAACCATACCATTGACGGTTGTTGGAAATTGCACGGAAAACCTGAAGAAAAGGAGAACAAAAATTTCCACAGCTTATCAGGTCACTGGACCAACTGGTTCACAAATTGATTAGCCTATTTCATATGGTCAGTATCAGCAATTCATGCAGGCATTACAAAAATTGGATATATCCAACAATGGGGGAAGTTTCTCAGGTATTTCACACTGCCTAATTAATTATATTTCCAAAAAGGCATGAATTATAGACTCTGGGGCAAGTGATCATATTATATGCGACAATGGATTCTTTTCACATTTAAATGAAAGTTTGAATTTTCCTATCTTCGTAAAATTACCCAACGGAAATATTACCCATGTCAAAGTAACAGGAACAATGAATCTCAGTCCTCAGATTATTCTCCAGGATGTGCTCTATGTCCCAGAATTTCAATTCAACCTCATATATGTGTCTAAAGCCTGCAAAGAGAATTCTTGCTGGATAATCTTTGATGCTGACATCTGTTTATTTCAGGCCCTTTCGATTGGCAGATTGATGGGCTTGGGTAATCTTTCTGAAGGGCTCTATTTCTAGATGAGTTTTCAAAGTAATTTCAATTTTTCCTTCAATCCATTGAATAAGAAATCATCGTGTAATTCAATTGCCAATGATAGAAATTTTACTATGCATATGAGATTGGGTCACAGTGCCTTATTTCCATATCTTGAGCGTCCTATATGTCCCATCGCAAAGCAATCACGTACACCATTTCCGTCTAGTACTTCATGGTCTAGTGAAATTTTTGCATTAATTCATGTGGACATTTGGGGATCTTATCACGCTGTCAATCATGATGGCTCTCGTTATTTTCTTACGATAGTAGATGACTGTTCTCGGGCAACATGGACTTTCCTTATGCAATCTAAGAATCAGGTCTACTCTCACCTGAAAAATTTCGCTCTGCTATCTAACACTCAATTCAAGAAATCCATTCAGCGGATTCGTACTGATAACGGGAGAGAATTTTTCAGTCATGAATGCTCCCTGTTATTCAATTCTCATGGTATTCAACACGAAAGTTCATGCGTTTACTCACCACAACAAAATGGAGTGGTTGAACGAAAGTATCGCCATCTACTGGAAGTTGCTCGTGCCTTAAAGTTTCAAGCATCAATTCCGGAAATTTATTGGGGAGACTGTGTTGTTACATTAGCTTATCTTATTAATCGAATGCCCACTCGAATCCTCAATGGGCGAACGCCATTCGAGCTGCTATTTGGGAAGAAACTTGAATTGAATCACCTCAGGACCTTCGGATGTCTTTGTTATGTTGCAACAATGGGATCTCAAGATAAATTTAACCCACGTGCACGGCGATGCATCTTTATGGGATATCCCAATCTCCATAAGGGATATCGGGTTCTTGAGATCTCCACACAAGAATTCTTAGTAAGTCGTGATGTAATTTTCCATGAGAATATTTTTTCATTTTCTGAAAGTGCATCTCCAGATGAAGGCCCAGAGATAGTTTCTAGTCATCATAATTTTCTCTCTGATGAGGCATCATATCAAGACCTCTCTTACATACCAATAGCACAGCCAAGGAGTCCTGTCCTAGCTCCACCGAATTCCAATACAAATTTGAATTCTTCAGAATATATTCAAGAAGATGCATTGGAAGATTCCATTACCAATATGGAAGTTCTTGACACTGCACGAACTTCCTCATTAGAGATATCACAACCTACCACTGGAGCTGAGTACCCTAGGCAGTCTGGACGAGCTACAAGACCTCCAACCTGGACATAAGATTATGTTTGTGCTGGTCACAACTCTCCAGGTATTCAGTATCCGATCTCCTCATATGTTTCCTTTGATAGATTATCTCCGGAGCATAGATGTTGTATTTCTCGTTTATCCGACGATAAGGAACCGTCCAGTTATGAAGAGGCTTCCACTAATCCAAAATGGCAAGAAGCCATGAAGGTAGAGTTGAAGGCACTTACTGATAATCATACATGGGATATTGTCCCACTACCATCTCATCGTAAACCGATTGGATGCAAATGAGTCTACAAGATCAAGTATCGCGCTGATGGTTCTATTGAACGATATAAGGCCAGACTGGTAGCCAAAGGGTTCACCCAAAGAGAAGGTTTTGACTACCACGAGACGTTCTCTCTAGTTGCCAAAGATGTAACAGTTCGTTCATTCTTAGCTGTTGCTGTCATTAATGATTGGCACCTACATCAGATAGATGTTCGTAATGCCTTCTTCCACGGTGATTTAGATGAAGAAATCTACATGGATATCCCTCAAGGAATACGGAGACAGGGGGAGAATAAGGTATGTCGTCTCCGTAAATCCCTTTATGGATTAAAACAGGCATCCAGACAATGGTGTGCTAAATTTGCCAACGCTCTTATAACAGTAGGCTTCAAGCAATCCAAGCACAATTATACTTTATTCTCAAGAATTAAAGGTATGTCATCTATCTATTTGATGATTTATGTCGATGACATACTTGTTATGAGAAATGATAGAGCATCTATAGAGAATTTCAAGGAATATTTGCATGCCACCTTTCATATTAAAGACTTAGGAGCACTAAAATACTTCCTTGGAATTGAGATTGCTCGATCTGACAAGGGGATTTCCCTTAGTCAGCGGAAATTTATATTAGAGATTATATCAGAAGCAGGTCAATCAGGATGCAAGCTAGCTATAATTCCCATAAAGCAAAACACTAAGTTGACCACCACAGACTATGATAAAGGAATATCTCAAAATGATGATCTTGTGCTTAGTGATCCGTTAGGCTATCAAAGACTTGTTGGGAAACTTATATACCTGACAATGACTAGACTTGATATCTCATATGCGGTTCAGACACTTAGCCAGTTTATGCATCAACCGAAGCGTTCTCATCTGGATGCAGCCTTAAAGGTCGTGAAATATCTGAAGAAATGTCCAGGACTTGGAATACTTCTATCTAAAAAATGTGACATGAGGATGATAACATATTGTGATGCAGACTATGCAACATGTCCTCTTAGTTAAAGATCTGTCACTGGATATTGCATTAAGTTGGGAGAATCTCTTCTTTCTTGGAAGACCAAGAAACAGGCCACTGTGTCTCTATCCTCGACCGGAGTAGAGTATCGAGCTATGGCTAAGGCCACTTGCCAAATAGTTTGGATACGAGGATTACTTAAGGATCTTGGAGTAGAAGTGTAAGGACCCACAATATATTGTGATAATGATGCGGCTCTTAAACTTGCATCCAATCCTATAGTACATGAAAGAACCAAACACATAGAAGTGGATTGTCACTTTACGCGGGAAAAGATCCAGGAAGGAGTAATTGAGACAATAGGGATTGGGACAACGAAACAACCATCAGATATGTTCACCAAGCCTCTATGTCAGAGACAACACGCATATCTACTAAACAAGCTAGGCGTCTTGGACATCTATAAGCCACCATCTTGAGGGGGAGTGTTGGAAGATATGCGGATTGCGGATTGGCCGAGATGTTTTGATCTTAATTGATCATGATTTATGTATATATGTTAATTAAATATTAGATTCTCTCTCTCTCTCTCTCTCTCTCTCTCTCTCTCTCTCGACTCCGTCCAATCTTCCTTCGTTTCTTTGCCTTCTTTCACCAGTAATTACCTAGAAAGGTTTTAATAAAAAGAATATTGTACTTGATTTGTACAAGTGAATCTAATTCCCACCAATAGGGATGAGTCACAATATTGACTCTTCTGACCAAAAATAAACAGGAAAAAATCTCAAAAATCATCCTGACTTTTCATTCTCATATCAACTTATATCGTGAATTTTAAAAAAATTACAATTTTTATCTCCAAAAAAAAATTCCCAAATCAGAAAGGCTGGTACACCTTTGTAAGTCATCCAAACCCTAAGCCGTTCCCGCCTTTCCTCTCTCTCTCTCCCCACAATCGACTCTGTGGGTATAGAGCTTGACTCAAGCTCTGTTGGTGTCAAGCTCGACAGATCTGACTCAAGCTCCACCAGATCTGGGCCAAACTCGATGGGCTGAGCTCGACATTTGGTGGTCAACGGGTCGTGGATTTGTTGGGGGTGGCAGTTGGCAACGACGAGGCGGGTTTGAAATGATAGGACGGGCAAAGTTGAAAAGAGCTAAATTTGTTCGATGCAAACTGTATGCTTTGAAAACTCAACATGCAAATTGATACGAGGATGACAGGTGAGAATGCTTTTCGAAATTTACACAAAGAGAACTTCAAATAAATGCTTTTCGAAATTTAAATTAGGACTTCAAAAATCCTATCCTGCCTACATATATTCCCAAAAGTTCAGGATTATCATTTCATTTATAACTGACGCAAATAAAAAATTCGACAACTTCCCTTAATCAGTTTCTTCTCGAGGATAGATGATTATTTTGGAATATGAAGGTTCCTAGATCATGTAATAGTAATAGATTTGCTGATGGATTTGCAAAAAGCTGCTTGGAACTATGTACATCCTGCTACATATTGTTTAGTTGTGCGATTCTCATTATTTGACAAAAAGAAAAAGAATGCACACAAACTTTATGGTTACCATAACGACATTACTCACGAATATTGATTGGCTTGTTTAATGTTGATAAACTAAAAACTCAGAAAATATTATACTGATAATGAAAATATAAAGGACCTGCCCCGCTGAGGAACAAGGTATTGCCGGAGCCAGGAGGTTTCGCCGTCGGCGGGAAGACGAAGCTCTCAACCTGAACCTCACTCACTGGTGGCACCGTCAATGGAGACATTCTCGAACTCATCTTTTCTCTTCTTTTTCTAGATTGTCTCTTTATGCAGGCAGGGGAGTTGCTAGCGTAAGGCCTTCAATTTATAGTGGCCACGAGGAGAAGTAGAAAGTGTTGGATCTTCAATTTATCTGGTTAATCAGTGATTATATTTTTCACTTTGTAATTAATTTGTGGTCAACTAGGTATGTGCATAGGGGTGAGTATGCTTCGGGTTAGGCCAGTCCAACACCTAACCTAAGGACCAATCCGCATAGCATTAGTCCCCAAATTTTAGGACTGACGACCGACCTTGACCTTGTTGATCTAGCTCCAAGGTCAACAAGAGAGCAACCGATTATTTTTTTGTCTTATTTTTTTTTTTTATTCTTTGAAAAGACAAACATATTCTTTCAGATTACATGTCCATTAATAATGTGACCTTGATAACCAAACTATAGGGGTGAGTATGGTTTGGGTTAAGCCGGTCCAACACCTAACCTAAGGACCAATATGCATAGCATTGGTCCCCAAATTTTAGGACTGGCGATTGACCTTGTTGATCCAGTTCCAAGGTCAACAAGAGAGCAACCAATTATTTTTTTATTTTTTGAAAAGACAACATATTCTTTCAGATTACGTATCCATTAATAATGCGGCCTTGATAACCAAACTATAAGGGTGAGTATGGTTTGGGTTAGGCCGGTCCAACACCTAACCTAAGGACCAATCCGCATAGCATTGGTCCCCAGATTTTAGGACTGGCGATTGACCTTGTTGATTCAGTTCCAAGGTCAACAAGAGAGCAACCGATTATTTTTTTGTCTTATTACTTTTTTTTTGTTCTTTGAAAAGACAAACATATTCTTTCAGATTACGTATCCATTAATAATACGACCTTGATAACCAAACTATGAACATCGGTACATATCAAACATAAATCTAAAATAAGATAACAATAGAAATCTTCATTTGTGATTGTTGAGCTGCATTTGTGAGGCGGGCCAACAGTGGCGAGCGATTTCACCAATTGAGCTTTGCTCGCGAGGCGAACGGGGCAAGCAAAGAGAGGTGAGTGGTGAGTGAGGATGGGCAAGCAAAGAGAGGTGAGTGGTGAGTGAGGATGAGGCGAGCGAATGGAGCGAGGCAAGTAAAGAGGCCTTCTATTTTATTTTATTTTTTGGTCAAATGAGGTTGGATTTCTACTTTTTAATTTACATGGTAGAACCGCATAATAAAGAGTAGAGGTGCAAGGGTTTAGAGTAGATTTAGAATATATATATATATATATATATATATATAGATATTATATATTATATACTATATATTATATATAGGGTTGATTTGGGTTGGACTAATCCTAAAGTCCCAAGGCAGAGGACCAACCCACGCAATGCATGGTTCAAGAATCTCAGGACTAAGGACCAGCCTAATCTCCCTAAGAACTGAATCAAGACCGACCAGGTTGAGCCGGTACCGATGCTCACCCCTACATGTGCATGGCGTTGCATGGCTGAGTCCCTAGACAAGAATTAATTACACAAATCTAAAGATCTTCTAGCGAATGTGCAGGAAATAAGAATGAAAACTATGGCCTGCACATCGGTCGAAATATTCATGAGAAGAACGCGCGAAAATAGGAATGATGATAGGTCAAGACGGGGGTGCGGATCAGTCTCTCACCCCCTCATTATTTGGAGATACCTTATTGCAGTTGCATGTCCCCTGCAAAGGCATATTTATGTGCCCCATTCCCAATCCTGACCGGTGTTCGAATTTATCTGTATCGTTGCCAGAAAGAAATAGAAACACTCATCTCAACTAATTTAAATTTATGTGAAGATCGTGTGAAAATAGGAATGATAATAGGTCAAGATGGTTGTGGGGTTCCGTCTCTCACCTCACCCCATTATTATGAGAGACCCATCCTTGTTTAACGTCCCACACGGTGTATTTATGTGTATATACGTATATATATATATATATGTATTTATCTATGTATGTGTGTACCTCATTCCTAACCTTAACTGGTATTTAAATATACCTGCCTCACTTTAAAAAAAAGTAGAAGAAGAAGAAGTAGAAATACTCATCTTAGCGATGAAGAAGAAAGAACAAAAGAATAGATTGCAAAAATTTAATTTGGGAATTAATCATGATAGGCTAATGAGAAAAAAAAGGAATGAATTATTGAAAGTACTCAATGTCAATATTGGTGTGGATGGAGAAAATAAAAACAACTCCGTATTACCGGAATGATAATTCATATAAAGAAATTAGCTTAAGACTAGGAATTTCCAAATTTTAAGAGCATGATCGTGGGTGGAGGTAGGTTTAGACCGACTATATCCATATTCATCGCGCGCCACATGCGGGGTGGAAAATCCATCCTATCCTCACATCAAAACCCATTAGGTGCAGATTTTATACATTCTATTTAGAGTAGTGTGATGTGGGTATCGGGCAAGATGGATGATTGCCATGCCCGAGTAATGAGTCATTGTCCAAGGGAGAGTCCCTATCAATCCGATTTATTATAGCGTACCAACAACTTGCACATCTTAGTTATTATTAAAAGCTATCCAGAATCATTTTGTTGAAATTGTGTTTTCAAGAAATTGCAGATTTCTGGAAAGAAGCCACGGATGACGAAGCGAATCGTTATCAAATAACACGTCGGTATTTAACGGAGTACAGCACCAGAGATTCAATGTGAACCTTTGAGGGGACATAAGCGTCGATTATTCCGATACGGATGCACGAATACGCGTGTTGGTTACTTTGGCATCTGTTTGTGATTTTTATGAATGGATGTTGAAAAAACTCGTTCCATATAAAATTCCTGTACAACTTAGAAAAATTATATAATAAAAGATGCTAATGATGAAGATATCTCCACAATAAGGATCAATGAATTTGTGTCACCCTGAATAGGTGCGGACTTCAACCTTTTCTTACCAACAATCCATGAGTAAAGACGTGGAGAATAGGTTGCCTAGAGGCAAATGAAACACTATACAAACCCTATGGAACGGCTCGATACAGACCTTTAGTCTGAGCACGTAGCTTTGACTTTAAAGAAGGTGCATGCTGTCGGTGAAATTAAAACGAGTGACGTCTAATTCCGGAGCTAAAAATCTCCCATTGCTCTCCACCCAGCTATAGGAGATTTTATGTTTCGTGATAATTATGCCCAAAGTAGAATTTGAGATACCAAGTCCATGACGAGTGGAGACGAGGATGAAGATTGTCCTTTGTATGTTCTAACAAAAGTCGAGATCGAGAGTATTCATCTTTTCATTTCTTTAGCTAGAACAGCATTCATCTTTTTTTTTTTTTTTAAATCACCAGAAATGGTGGGGTAACAGCCGCCGGCTCGTTGACCATTTATTGGAAAACGGTGTCACATAATAACAACACACAAACGCTGGGGTCGATCAAACCTCATTAACAACACGAAGAGCAACTGCTCTTAAATTATTTAGTTATTGGACCATCAACCACTCTTACCTTTCACTCCCCCTAACTTGAAAAATGCTCTGATTTGCCATTTGTTCCATCTTTGTCATTGCGCTGAATGCTCTCCTTCATCAACTGGGCAAGCCTGCAAGCCAAACTATGCCTTGCTGCAGGAGAAACGCCGTTCTTCCCTACGATCGTCTCCAGAACGGTCCCCGCAAGTTCATTGTTGTCTATCACCGCATTTCCGATTTCCGGGATACGATTATGGTCAGAGAAACTTATCTGCAAGTTCACAAGAAGCGAATTACTAATTGATTACAGTAAATTTAATCGAGACAACGACAAACTTACATATGAAATTTGTTTTATGTGTCTGTACTGTTCTTGAACTAAAACTTTTTGATCTCACACCTCAATCCAATGACATAATTTTGGTTTCACATCTAATATAATGACAGAGGTTGCAAGTTAACTTTAAAACAAATTTTTTGAGTGAAATACCGATGTACTTAATAGAGGAGAAGTCTGTAAAGTTTGTCTACTTTCTTAATTAAGATTCTTTCCATATTTAGAGAGTTCCTGTAATGACATTGAAAAAACCCCTTACTTAATGGGGAAAATAAAGGATTTAGTTACCAAAATAGGATTGCGAGTAGCTATTGCCTCAGCAACTACGGCACTTGTACAAAACGATTACCGCCGCTTTTTGGGGCACTCAACTGTAGGTTTATTTGTTTGCCATATCCTAGGTGTTTATGAAATTATTATAGCGGATCGGTCTAATAATTAGGCATTTGTTAAGCCTCATTAGTTTGTGCTTCGGAAACTTTAAACCATTTGAAATAGAAGAGACTTTATCAAATTGTGCAATTTCTCAATTTTCGAAGTGTCATGAAAATTGTTATTTCCACTTATGATTAATTTATTATATTAGTGTCTTAGGGATACTAGTTAATCACACCCAATTAGAAAAATCCTTGTTGCTTTTCGTACGCACACATCGAACACCTTTCCATATATTCAAAGTCTACAAAAATCAACATGTTCTAGGATTTAATTTCAAGTTGCATCTGAATTTAAATTAAAAGGTTTTTTTTTTGGACTAAATTACGAGCGAATTATGTACGCAATCTCCTACACCACATCCATCGAAGTTAACATATGATTAAAAAAAATACTTACCACGTAGGATCCATTAGTTAAATGAGTGAAGAAGATGGAGGAGCCAGGAGGGAAGGTTTGGTCCTTGAAGACCTCGATGAATTTGTCTATGGCTTCGGCTTCTTCTTGCTTGTAACCTCCATTGGATTTCCAGAAAGCAATGCAATTCTCGGTTACTTTGTTCGTGTATTGTTGTCCCATCAATTGAGTGATGAACGACACCTGCGTGAGCTTCTCAAATGGACCTAGGTTGAATATAAACTGGCGGTCATATTCAATTTGTCTAAGCATAAGCATAACATATTCCCTAAAAAGTAATAATCAAAATGATAGCACTCTCTAGTTTAACAACCTTACTTTTTTTTTTTTTTTTGATCATGAAACCATCTCGGCTTGATTTACTATTTAATGCAAGAGAAAATTACATTCATAGCATCAGTGCAAAGAAGATCAAATAAAGGAGGGGGAGGATTAGATAGCCAGTTCGGGGGTAGGGTATTTGTTCGGCATGCCTTTGCTATCCAATCCGCGGATTGGTTGGTGCTCCTCTTGCAGTGGGCCAAAGATAAGCCCGGTAGAAGTTTGAGTTGTGCTCGGGCCCGGTTCAGAGGCGGTTCCAGTTCCCAAGTCAGTTCTGTTGAAGTCTTCAACGCGTGCAGTAAAGGCAAGCAGTCAGAGTGTACTTGAGGAGAGAGAAATCCACGGCTTCGTGCGAATGTTAGGGTTTCTTCCATCGCGATGGCTTCCGCGTGAAGAAGCGAAATGGCCTCGACTAGCTTGGCGAATCCATCTATGAGGAGCCCCCTGTGATCTCGGCAAACGCCGGCGATGGCAGCTCTGTGCCGGGGACGTTCTCTGGCTTCGCTGAGTGCTTCACTTCTGTCCAGATCTGGTTCGAAAGAGGCGTCGAGGTTGATTCGGAACGATCCCGGGGGAGGTGGACACCAGGCTTCAGATAAGTCTTCGGATTTGTTCTTGCCTGTTGGTGTTTTGTTTAGTTCTGTGAAGCTCTTTGAGAGCGCCTCTGCTCTGTATATTGTCTCTTGTGATTTGGGTGTTTGTTGGTTAAAGATGCATCGGTTTCTTTCCTTCCAGATACTCCATAGTAGGACTGCTATGTGGTTGAAATTATCCGAGGTGATTGGGTTTCGGTTTATGTTGCAGATCCACTCTTCCAAGCGGGTGAGTCCCAGTCTGGATATTCGTAGATGCAGAGGGGCAGACTTCCAAACCTTGGCTGTCCAGGAGCAGAGGAGGAGCGTGTGTTCTAGTGTTTCGGCTTCCAGTTTGCACAGGGGGCAGATCGAGGAAGGTACGATCCCTCGGTGGTGTAGATTTTCCATAGTTGCGAGGGCGTTGTTGCATGCGTTCCATAGGAAGATTTTTACCTTGGGTGGGGTTGTGGATTGCCATATAAATTTCCAGAGATCAGGGTGGGCTGTGTAAGATGATGTTGCTTGTGTGTTCTGTGATGAGACGGATGCGTTTCGGAATGTGAAATAACCGCTTTTTACGGAATAGTTGCCTGATATCGTGTGCGGCCATACCAGTTGATCCTCTTCTTCAGGTAAGCCAATGGGTGTGGCTAGAATTTCACGGACCGTTTTGTCTTCAAACATTGAATGAATAAGAGGCTCATTCCATGTTCCTGTGTCTGAGTTGATTATATCCGATACTTTGGTTGGTTCATGGTTTGCTGCTGCTCCACCTATTATGCCGCTTTTTAACCACCTCTCTGTTCTGATTGTTGTTTTTTTTGCCATTTCCGATCCGGTTCATCACCTAAGGAGCAACTGAATCCCTTGCCTTGATGAGGCTCTGCCATCCCCACGAGGGCTTGGAGCCTCTGCCAGCATGCCAAAAATCTCCATGTGAGTAATAGAGACCTTTCAACACCTGAGTTACCAGTAAGTCTGGTTTAGTGCTTATGCGCCACATTTGTTTTGCTAGCATTGCCATATTGAAAGTTTGTAGGTCCTTGAAACCCATGCCCCCTTCACTCTTTCTGGTTTTTAGCAAATCCCACTTCCTCCAATGGATGCCTGCCTTTTTTTCATTGCTTTTCCACCAAAATACTGCAACTTTTTTCTCGATTGCCTTACAAATCGACGTAGGAATTTTAAAGATTGACATGGCGTATTGTGGAATCGCTTGAATGACTGCTTTCAGAAGTATTTCCTTCCCTGCTTTTGACAACAGTTTTTCCTTCCAGCTATCCAGTTTGGAGTTGACCCGCGCTAGGATCCAGGCGAACATGTCTCTCTTGGACTGCCCCCAATCCGAAGGTATGCCCAAATACTTACCTGTTTTTGTAATTTCTGACACTCGGAGTGTTGATGCCATGTTTCTCCTTAGAGCTGTAGGACATCCTTTACTGAAGTAGATCCCTGATTTGTTGAGGTTTATTACTTGGCCAGAGGCGAAACAGTATTGGTTTAAGAGACCAGCCAGGTTCTGACATTCGACAATTGTTCCATTCAGGAAGAATATGGAATCGTCGGCAAAGAGCAGATGCGATAAGGTAGGGCAGTGGTTGTTAAGCTTTATCCCAGTAAGGGTGCCTTCCTGTACAGCTTTTTTCATTAGAAAGGAGAGCACATTGGCAACGATGATGAAGAGGTACGATGAGAGGGGGTCTCCTTGGCGCAATCCCCGAGTCGGTTTGAATGATGGTAAGGGTTCTCCATTTAAGTTTATGCTGAAATTTACTGTGTTGACGCATTGCATGATCCTCTGAATCCAGAAGTCACAGAAACCAAGTTGTGTTAGACAAGCCTGTAGGAAGTCCCACTCGATGCGATCGTACGCCTTTTGCATGTCTAGTTTTAGGACTGCCTGAAATTTTTTCTTCCTGTTACTGGTTCGCAGTCTATGTAGCACTTCCTGAACCATTAGTATGTTATCCTGAATCTGCCGACCTCCGACAAAGGCGCTCTGTTCCTCTGCAATTATATGTGGTAGGATTGGTTTGAGTCTGTTTGTGAGCGTTTTAGAGATGATTTTATATAGGAAGTTGCATAGGCTAATTGGACGGTATTGCTCTAGTTTTTCTGGGCGTGGGACTTTTGGAATCAGTGTAATGAGTGTGTTGTTTAATGCAGGTCCAGCTTACCGGATGTAAAGAAAGCTTGTATTTCTTGGAAGATCCCCTTGGAGATTGCTGGCCAATTCTCCTTATAGAATAGTCCGTGGAAGCCGTCAGAACCGGGGGCCTTTAAAGCACCTAGTTGTAGCATTGTTGCAGTAATTTCCTCCTCAGTAAGTGGGGCCGTCAAGGTATTGTTCATCCGATCATCAACTAGGGTAGGGATGTTCTGTAGTATTGGTTGCCAATCACGGAAGCCCACCGAGGTGTATAGGTTCTTATAATACTGTGTGATCATCCCTTGTATGTGCTGTTCCCCCCGAATCCAGACTTCATGTTCATTTTTCAGCATGGTTATCTGGTTGCGGCTTCTCCTTTGAACTGTAGTCGCATGAAAAAAACGTGTATTTCTATCGCCCCATTTTAGCCAGCTAATTCGTGATCGCATACCCCAAAACATTTCCTCTTGACGCCATAGCTTATCGATTTCTTTGGTAATCTCTTTCTGTTGACCTGATTCCCCGGTGTTTTGTGTTCTGTTCATCAGGTCTTGGAGTTGTCCTTTGAGCCAGGTCACCCTGTTCCTTGCATGGCCAAACTTGTGCTTACTCCACTGTGTCAACCTCTGTTGTACGTGTTTCAGTTTTGCAGCCAAGGTAAGATCCTTTGTGAGAGGGTCGTTCCATACTTCTGTGACTATGTTTTTGCTTTCTCCATCCTCAGTCCAATATGCTTCATACTTGAATTGCCTTCTCTTCCTTCTCTTAGGTCGAGCCAAGGATAACAAGAGAGGAGTATGATCAGAACCTGTCGCCGGGAGAGCAGTGCATTCGGCCTCTGGGTAAGTGATTCTCCATTGAAGCGAGCAAAAAACCCTATCTAGTCTTTCTTTGACTAACTGATCTCCCTCGCGTTTGTTTGACCAGGTGTAGGAGCACCCCTTGCTTTCTAGATCCATGAGGGAGCATTGATTGACAAAGCTTCTAAATGCAGATAGTCTGTAATTTTCAGCTCTGTGTTTCCCTACTTTCTCCCAGTGATTTAATATCTCGTTAAAATCTCCCAAGCACAACCAAGGTATTCGGTAATGCATGCTGACTGAGGATATCTGGTCCCATAACTCAATTCGTTCCCTGAATACAGTTGGAGCATGGACGAAAATAACTTTCATGTCCTGGTTGCTGTTTTTTAGGTGACATTGTGTAAATATGGCCGTGGCTGAGGAGGAGTCAATCGATACCTGCAGATGATCATCCCATAATAGAGCTAAGCCCCCTGCTGTTCCTCCCGGATTGACTATATAACTGTTTTGGAAATTTAGCCTCCTTTTTATTCTGAGCACTTTCAGTTCTGTGTTTTTTTGTTTCCATAATGAAAACGATATTGGGCCGTTCCTGAGTCACAGTGACTCTTAATTCCTGGAATGTCAGAGGATTGCCTAGCCCTTGGCAATTCCAGCTTAAAATCTTCATGGGTAAGCTGGTGGCTTATTAGGGCTAGCCACCAGAGCCCATTGGTCTGACTTCTCTGCCACCCGAATAGGTGCATCCACTAGTTGATTGGTTTTCTTTGACAGTTGAGCTGATGTTTGTGCTCCATAGGGACAGAATCGCTTAATTTTTTTTGAATTTGTGAGCTTCACACTCTTTCCTTTCAACTTTGCAGGGGGGGTCGTCTCCAGTTCAATCTCCGCTTCCTTCATCTGTTCCTCGTGGAGTATTAAAAGTGATTCTTCATCTATGCAAGTATTTCCTCGCTTCTGGGGACTTCTTTCTTCTATTCGGATGAGTTCTCGCAGGTAAATTTCCTTTCCTGTTGGGCGTGGATCACAAACCTGAGTTTGCTGGGATGATGATGAGTTTATTTGCTCTGTTTCAGGCACCGGAGATAGTGGGGTTTCAAGCACTACTTCGACATCGTCTAGAGGAATTTCCTTCTTTCCATAGAAAATTTGGCCATAAGGGCTTAGATCCTTCACCTCAGCACGCAGCCAATCCCCGCATCGTGCCGGTAAGTTCTGTTCCAACCCTGACTCCTTATAAGGTATTTCAATACAATCCGTCGCGTAGTGTCCAATTCTGCCACATGAGTAGCAGTAATAGGGCAGTCTTTCGTATTTAAATTCGACCCACAGCTTATTATTGTCTAGGTTCACGAGTACTCCGGTTTTCAGCGGGTTTTCTAATGTCAATGTAACTCGTGCTTTGCCCACTTTGTAGGTACTATTTCCCTTATCCTCAAGCTTTACTTCAACAACAGTTCCGAGTTTAGAGGCTATTTCTTCTATCACATCATGTGTAACTCTCCCATACGGTAAGCCCAAAAACTTTACCCAGAAATCACAGTGATTGAAGTCATAACAAAACTCTGGTGTATCAGGTTCGCACTGCCTAAGGATTAGGAGGTGGCTGGAGAAGGACCAAGGCCCCGATTGGAGCACTCGACGAGCCTCTGCTTCCGAATGAAAGGAGAAAGAGAAGAAACCTGGTTCCAGTGTGGCGCAGGTTAAGTTTTCTGTTCTCCAAGCTTTCCTCATTAGGGTTATGAATGCATTGTAGTTCAAGGTTGGGTTTGTGTAGAATCTGCCGAAGAGTGTTTTGCGGCACTCACTGAGTTTCTCGGGGGAGATTGTACCTGGGAGATCGACAACATCTACTGCACGCCATAGATTTCCCATGCTTTTGCACAGAGCCGCGAGCCTTCTGTCTTCGGTGTTCTGATCTGCCATTTTGTTTGTAGGGGGAGATTTTTGTATTAGATTTCTGTATGGCTCGTTGTTTGATGGAGTTTTGGGTTTATGATTTGTGGATTTATGGGTTGAAGGGAGCTCAGAAGGGTGAATCGGAAAAGTGATGGGTAGGGGGAAGATGGCAGAAGTTAGGGTTTCAAGCGGGATAGTGGTTGAACGCCGCAACACCCAGAGATCAGCAGGATGGAGATGGAAGAATCGAAGCGGACAGATGATTGAAGATGGAATTTGGGTGCAGCTGCAGGGAACTACCCATCTGGTAGAGGAGGACTACACATTCGGTAGAGAAGAAACTCCATGGCGGAGGGGTGTTTAACAAACTTACTTAATATTCCCTACATTGATCGATATTCGCGAGTGTGAGTGCTTCTGCCAGGTTACGATTATTACTGCGTTTGACAATCTTGATAACCAAAGAGCAGAAGTCCAATGAGCAAGCGTATGGTAAAATCAAAATGGTGCACACTATCTAAACTCACTAAATGTGGACAGAGATAATTATCAATCTTAAGGCGCTCTTCTACATCGGTCTAGTGCGTTCGGGATTTTTACTCTTGGAGTCCTCCCAATAACATTTGGACCCAAGACCGTAAACAAATAAGTAAACTCCATTTACATCTAAGCCAACACGCCTTAGTAGAAAGGTAATTGTCCGCTACAATAAGCTAATTCTCCTTAAATCTATTGGCTTTACCGACTATTTTTGTCTATTGATAATACTCACAGACAGTGTGTTTGTATGTGTCTATATATATGTATAATCAAATCAGATCTAAGAATAATGGAAAGTCAACACGAGTTTACTGCTTCCTACTATCCGATCATTGATGATGCTGATAACGTATCCGACGTTCCTTTTCCCCCCAGGATAATGCTGATAATGTACATATTTTTGCAGACATTTTGTCATGGAACCAGCTGGGCACCGAGCAAGTTCCAAATCCAAGAGTTTCGTCATTTCCTAAATGACATTGCCTTATATTTTTACAGCCAACATTGATCACACGGTTTCGTGAGTATATTTTACTTAGAAGGATAAGATTGATTGAATATAATTTAAGGGGGCGTCATCAAATTAAAAACCAACCGGTGACGACGTCTCTGAAGAAGTCAATCGAATCCCTCAGCTCATCAGCAGTCTTGCCCTTCCACTTAGCGGCCAGAATCGGCACGGCTTTTGCTTCCAAGTAGACTCCAATTGCCGTGTATTTCACGTACTTGCCATCAACTTCCAAGCCCCTCACTCCTGCCATGTCCATGGATTCATTTTTCATGCCATGATTTCATTTAAATATATGAAATGTCGGGCGTCTCCAGGAAAAAAAGCTGCTATGAATGTAAAGTGGAGTAGTCATCGACAGCTAAGGGCCCGTTTGTTTATGTTTCTTTTGGCCGGTCGCCGGCCTCGGCCATGGCCGGCGACCGGCCGACGAGGGCCGACGGCCTCGGCCATGGCCGGTGACCGGCGGCCTCGCCCAGCCACGGCGAGGCTCGCCGTAGCTGGGCGAGGGTCGGCCTCGCGCCGGCCTGGGCGAGCTCGATCTCGCCCAGATTTAGCGAGGCCGAGCTCGCCCAGCGGCCGGCGAGCCTCGACCTCGCCTGGCGGTGGCCCGGCGAGGCCGCGCCTCGCCCGCCGCTGGGCGAGCTCGGCCTCGCCGGATCAAGGTGAGGCCGACCTCGCACCGGCCTGGGCGAGCTCGATCTCGCCCAGATCCGGCGAGGCCGAGCTTGCCTAGCGGCCGGCGAGCCTCGGCCTCACTGGATCTGGGCGAGTCGGCGTCGCCTGGCGGTGGCCCGGCAAGGCCGCGCCTCGCCCGCCGCTGGGCGAGCTCGGCCTCATCGGCCGGTCGCCGGCCAAGGCCTTGGCCGGCGACCGGCCAAAAGAAGAAAAAAGAAAAAAAAGGAAAAAATAGAAAAAAAATAGAAAAAATAAAAAAAATTATCCAAATTTACCAAACATGTTTCTGTTTATTTTTTATTCCAAGAACAAGTTTACCAAACGCGTTTTTTTGTTCAAAAATTGTTCCCCAGAACAGAAACACTTTTTTCTATTTCTGTTCCCTGGAACAATTTTTAAACAGAAACGCAAACAAACGCACCCTAAGATTTTCAGAGATTCGTTTTTCCCTCTTAATTTCCACCAGATACTATTAATCATTCATGGCCTAAATTGGAGCACGCTAGGGCGAAAACTTTTAGGTAATAAAGATAGAAAAAACTTTTAAAAGGGATGTGTAATAGGGATTGTCTCTATGAGGAAGATTTTTAGCACCTATAGAAACCATAAGTAAAACTGTTCTTGAAAAAAAAAAAGAAGATCCAGGAAGGAATCATGCATTGTTCATGATCTTGTCCAAACTCCATGTGCACTAACTTTTCAAAGTTGTTACATCTTATAGATCTCATCTGGACCATATGAACAGATCGAACTATAATTGTTAAAAAGAGAGAGAGAGAGAGAGAGAGAGAGAGAGAGAGAGAGAGAGAGAGAGAGAGAGAGAGAGAGAAAGAATTAGCAGTTGTTCGGAGAAGGCTTTAAAAGCAAATGTTGTATGTGGATATTTACATATGAACTCATTCCCACAAATAGGCGTAAACTTCCAAAATTAACTCTCTTCTGACCCAAAAGTCTAAACCATTTTACACCATTTTACCACATATGAACTATCATCCCCCTTTTCATTCACATATCACTTAGCATCTCCAAACAAAATCCCCAAATATAATACACCATATTACCCATATCCAAACTCTAAACCATTCCCGCCTTCCCTCCCTCTTCCCCCCTCTCTCCCAATGCTTTGCGCGTCTCTCTCTTGACCCTCAGCCAAGCTTCACGGGTGTCGAGCTCGACCTGAGCTCTACTAGCATCAAGCTCGGTGAACCTAGGTTAAGCTCGATGAGAATGAGTGGAGCTTGATGCTGGCGAAGCTCAACCATATCTGGATCAAGCTCGACACTGAAGTGGCTAACGGGCCGTGACTTAGCTGGAGATGGCGGTTGGCTATGACGAGATGAGCACCAGTGGTGCTAAGGAGGAGAGGGCACAGTAGGGGGTGGGAGGGTGGATTATGGTTAAGGGCAAGTATTTTTCATTGTAGGTGGTTTTGAAATGGTTGAAGGGTTCAAGTTGGAATTAAAATGACTAATCCGTTGATAAGACCAAATTTTTTACATACAACTTGAGATGATAATTATAAGTTTTCAGAACTCAAGTGGCAAAATTGACATGGGGATGGAATATGCGAATGTTTTGTGAAAATTCAATAAAGAGAACTTCAAATAATTGTTATGCATATACATGAGGGCACAAACTTAGGATTTTTGTTTCATCGATAACGGACACAAATAAAAAATTGGACAAGAACCCTTAGTCACTTACCTCCAGAAATAAGAATTAGATTTAGAAGAGTACGTTAATGAAAGTTCCTCGACTATGCAATAAATTTGCTGATGTTTTGTGAAATATCTACTTGGACCAATGTATATCCTGCTACAGACTATATATAGTTATGCAATTCTCATTTGTTGACAAAAAGACCGCACAAAAACTTTTCCATGACAACATCAATCGTAAATATTGACTATCTTGTTTAGTAGAAAAGAAAATTTCAGAAAGTATAATTTTAATACAGATAATATATAGGACCTGCCCCGCTGAGGAACAAGGTGTTGCCGGAGCCCGGAGGTTTCACTGTCGGCGGGAAGACAAAGCACTCGACCTGAATCTCACCCACTGGTGGCACCACCGATGGAGACATTTTTCGGACTGATTTTTCTCCCCTTCTTTTTCCAAATTATGTCCCTTTCAGGCAGGAAAGTTGCTGGAGATATGGACTTCAATTTATAGTGGCCACGAGGAGAAAGTGAAGCGTTGGATCCGCGCAAAAGTTTCAACTTTGCGGAGCAAGTTATGATCGATTCTAGCTACCGTTCTCTCCATACTTTTCTAAACGTCCATTCTTCTCTGAGCAACCAACTTATGTTAAAGGATGTAAATCGACGCCGATAAGGCGAGGGCACGGCGTTAAAATTGGTAATTAGAATGGAGATAAATGGACTGGAAGACGAGAAATGGCGGCAGGGGTTGACGGGTCTGAGGGTTTTCGTCCCTCACCGCCCGCTAATTATTGAGATGCCCTGTCCCCACACCACATGGGATTCGACAAAAAGTACAAGTCAGACATTTAATGACTCTGACAACCTTTGAGGCAACGTCAATTGGGCGTAGAAAAAATGATGGGAGTGATCCATAAATTTTAATTTAATATGATGTATAAATTTTAAATTTATTTAATGTAATTTCCCAAAATTAGTTTAATGTACAATACAGTTTCTGAATATTTAATTTGTCCCATATGATCTATGAACTTTTAATATATTATATGAATATGCATTATATGAAAATGCTAAAAAATTTTAAGGACCATATAAATGTTTATGAACCATAATGCACAATAGGCTAAAGTTTATGGACTAAATTGAATAGTTTGGATTTTAAAGATCATATTGTATATTGAGTCAAAATTCATAAATCATTTGTGTTATCATTTCATTTGCGTAAAAGGAAGGAGTCAATTATTTTGATACAAATGCCTCAAACATTTTTCCAAAATAATGATGCTTACGAAAATGAGTAAGTGAAAAATATTTCATCATTTATGAAAATAGTTAGGCATAAATTGTTATCAATAATAAAAAAAAATTACATTGGATAATTAAGTGATATAATCAATCAATTTTCGGAGAATAATTTCCGAGTTTTGAATTTTTCACGAAATAAATACACCATAAAAATGTCAGTTCCTTGGGCATCAATTTAAAATTCATATCAATAATAACTTTTTTAGATGTTAAATTCATGTAAAGCAACCAAGGCGTTTTGTATTTAAAAAAAAAAAGAAGAAGATTGAAGTTGTAATATCTCAGAAAAAAAAAATAAGGGGATGAAATAAAAGGAAGAGAAAAAAAAGTGGAAAATAAAACGAAGAAAAGAAAGGAAGTTCTTGAGTTCCCGAGGCTCTATTTATGTCGAGTAAAATAAATAATTTGAAAAATATTTTTCTAAAAATGATCACTTATATTGCTTAAAATAATTAATAAAAAAATGTCTTCATTATTGATGACAAGTTATATCTAAACATTTTGTAGACGATAAAAATATTATTCATTTATTCATTTTTGTAAGTAATAGTGATTATTTTAAGAAAATTGATAATTTTCAAATTTTTATTTTTCATAAAATAAATGAAACTTAAGTTTAAACATCTATTTTACCTTTTTGGACCATGCTTCGGCCATTTTCCCTCGATGACATCCTTTAATGGATGCTCCACATGACGGTAAACACGTAGAATTTGCTAGGGAGATCGAAAGTGCGATTTAAATAATCTAATCTAAATTTCCAGCAATAATATTGATATTTGGGTGAGACGACAAGAGCAGGAGTAGGTGATGATATGTCAGCGAGGAGTGGAAGAGGTGGGGGGCCAATTCATAAAAAAAGAAAAAAGAAAAAAAAGGCGACTCTATTTTTACCCCTTTTTTATTTATTAAAAAGATAATTGTTCTCAGTCATTCACTTGTAATTTAAGGGGCTGGTCCCATTTCTTTTCTTTTTTTTGTTCACTTTTATTTTGAATCTAGTTGTCATAATTAAGCATTTCACATATTTTATTGTTCTGTTGTGGATATTGAAGGAGATAAGAATCACAGGAGTCCCGTAACTTTCGCACAATATTTACTTGAGTTTTATAACTTTTTTTTTTTGCACTCACAAATTTAAAATATTGATTATTCAAATGTATCAATGATTTGGCTTGCCGAAAAAATCCGATGTGGCATGCCGGCAAGTTGAAGTCAATAATTAAAAAGTTAAACCATGTCACTTGCTCATCTAATTAAAGAGAGAAGGAAAAAACATAGAAGAAGAAATCAAGTTCCAAGAGAATTAGGGCGCGTTTGGCAACGATTCTGTTCCCGGGAGCTGATTCTGACTAGAAATGATTATTTTTGATTCTGTTCTCGGGAACTGATTATGAGTAAAAAAGCGCGTTTGGTAACTGTTTAAAATTTTTGATTCTGGAATAGAATTGCGTTTGGTACCGTATTAATTGATTATGTTCCAAATTAATTTCTTTTGATTTTTAAATAAATTTTAAATAATTTCTTTACTTTTTTACTTTTTTCCTCTTTTTTTTTCTTTTTTTTTTCTTTTTTTTTCCCTTCTTCTTTTTCTTCTTCATTTGGCCGGTCGCCGGACCGGCGACCGGCCAGACGAGGGCCGGCGACGCTCACCGGAGCGTCGCCGACCCTCGGCGAGGTCGGCCTTCGTCGGCCGAGCCTCACCGGTGGCCAGGCGAGCCTCACCAGCAGCTGGGCGAGGCTCTCCCAACCACCGGCAAGGCTCGACCTCGCCCAGCTGCCGGCGAGGCTGGGCCTCGCCAGATCTGGCGAGGCCGAGCCTCGCCGGTGGCTGGGCCTCGCCAGATCTGGCGAGGCCGAGCCTCGCCGGTGGCTGGGCTTGCCTCCGGCGAGCTCGCCGGACCTCGCCCTGGCCTGGCGAGCCTCCGGCGACCGGCGGCGAACCGGCGACCGGCGGGTGGCGGCGGGCGGTGGCGGACGGCGGCGGGCGATGGCGGATGGCAACCAAGGGTTTTACGTTTTGATTCTTTTTCTGATTCTCGGACGTAGAATCAAATTTTTTTTTTTATTCTCAAATCTTGTCCAAAATCATTCCCGGGAACAAATTTGTTCCCGGGAACAAAAAATTTACCAAACGCGATTCTCGTCCCAAACTGATTCTGGGAACAAAAAATCAGAATCTGGCACTGTTTGGCACGTTGCCAAACAGGCCCTTATTGTCTCTTGACCCATATCGACATGTTTTGCACGATGAACCGAGAGGAATTACAACCAATTGACTTAAAAAAAAGTAAATTAAAATTGACATTTTTATATCACAAATAGAGCAAAGCGACAACGCTAACAAACCAATGCCTACGACTTGGCAAATGACATCCCTAGTCTTCACCTTCCCAATTTCATTTGAGCCCAAGACGCTTAGCACGACTGGCTTCTTCCTCGGAAGAGTCAATGCCCTGGGCATAGTCGTTGCCATCGGGAAGATGCTAAGCGAGAGGAGCACCTTATCCACTCGGTACATTGCGAGTAGAGGTGTCAAAATGGGTACATAACCCATTTATGAACCCACATTTGTTTAAATTGATCGTTAATGGGTCAAGCTTTATTTCCTAAAACACCCATAATGAGTTCTAAAAATAAAGAGACTGAAATATATGAGTCTTAAATGGGTCTAATCTGTGTCAATTTAAGACTCATTTATCAACCCATTAAAAATGAACTTAGCAGTCTCCCTCTTCGTTTCCACCCTTCCAGGCTTTCACGAATCTGATTTGCGGCCACCTCCATCGCCTATTGCTGCCTTGCCCTGCCAATCGCTGCCCATTGAGGTCGTCCGATAGCTCAATCGTCACGGTGTTGCTGGTCCCGCACTCCTCACAAACCCTAACCCCTGTTTCAAGAAGATAAATCACTCCGGTCACCACCCGCAGTGGGGTTTTTTGCTGCGCAGCTCGAGCAAGAGAGAAAAAGAGAGACAGAGACTAGTCATCATGGTAAGTGAACCTCTGCTTCTAGCTTTTGTTTCCTGGCTCTAATAAGCGACATGTGCTTGATCTCTCGTTCTGGTCGAGAACTACTGTTTTGTCGGTTTAGAAATTGAAGATGAAAATGAAAAGGCACACGCGATTGCCGCGTTCTCGTGTCGTCGTGTCGATCCTATGGCCTCGTGTCGATATTGCTGCGGAGTCGGTGCTTTTGGCAACTCCAAGGCTTCGCCTTTAGTGGGAGAGTTCTAAAGGTCTGTTCATTTCACAGAAAATAGGTTATTTTCGAAAAATATTTTTTCAGAAGTCATTTTTCAGGAAAATAACAATATTTTCTATTGTTCAGCTAAAACTTGAAAATATTTTGGAAAACATTTTCTGGTGTTCAGTAAGAAAAATATTTTTTGACACTTCACCGCTTAAGGCATGCATCACTTACCGACCTATAAATCTATCAAATATGAATTTACCTTTAAATCTAGGCAAACTTGCTTCATATCTTTGTTCCCTCATTATCACCAAACTCTCATCTACTTTAAAAAATGTTCGTATGAATTTTAAAAAGAAGCAAAAGAGAAAATAAATAAAGCATATACAACCCTAATGAGAATCTTCCACTTGAGTGGCTTGTTCTTCCCCTGCGGCTTTTGTGTTTTAATAAACAAAAGAAAAAAGAACAAAGCATGTAGAGTCTTTTACTTAAGTAATGTACAATTACAGGGTAGAGTAAATAAAGAAAATGATAAGCAAGAGTGCAAAGCGTGAGCTTGAAATCGACGAGCTCGAGCTTCGCCTAGCGACGGTCGACGACTAGCCAAGAAAAAAGAAGATGAGAAACAAAGAAAAAAAAGAAGAAAAAAAGAAAAGAAAAAGAAAAGAAAAATGAAATTAAAAATAATTTGAATTAAAAAAGAAAAATAAAATTAAAAAATAATTCAAATTAAGAAAGAAAAGAGTAAGAAGAAAGGAGAGGATGAAGTGAGGATTTATAGAGGTATAAGATAAGAGAAATCAAATGAGGAAAATGTTTTCCACTTTTGAAAAGTAGAAAATATTTTCTCCTAATTTAAAAGACTTTTTTTCCTTTTATGGAAAACATTTTCCCTAGGGAATTCATTTTTTGTGAAACGAACGCCGGAAAATCCGAAAAAATGTTTTCCCGGAAATTATTTTCCGCGAAACGAATGGAGCTTAAAAGAGCGAAGGGTTTTGCGTTTGAAGCTTTTGCGGGGATTTTATGGGATTTTGCGGTGCTGTTGTGCTAGCGAGTTTTAGTTGCAGCTAGAAGGAAGAGGGCATGTTCCAAAATGAGTGGACATTTCAAATAAGATGATCATGAGGTCTTTTTCTCTTGCTGCACATGGTTGAAGCCATCTTTGCTATGACATGCGTTTTCTTATCATATGGATGGCTATAGTTCTGGGAACAATATTCATTTACTACTTGTTATGGTGCAAATGCTGATACATTGTGGTGGCCTTCTGGTGCCCTTTTGCTATAAAAGCTCTTGTAGTTACTGAAGAAGAAAAGACACAAATTCCGAATTTCCATTTTGGTAAACTGCTAAAGGAGCATATTGCCCATATACGATTGCTTTTGGCTTTTTTTTTTTTTTTTTTTTTGGCTCTAGTTATAGGCATTTGTAAGTTGATTTTTAAGCATAGTAATAGTGTATTATAGACTTCTGAGCACAATTATAGTTACTCGGGGTACTCTTTTGACTATTCACTTTTGCCTGGTACAGATGTCTTAATTTATTGGAAGGAACATGTGTGGATTGAATTGCTGCCTTATCTCTGCATGCAGAAGCAAGACGATAAGTGGGAATATGATCTTTATGAGAATGATAAACCTCAGATTTTAAGTATGGTAGAAGATCATATCAGTCCGAAAAAATGTCTTTCTGCTATTATTCTATTAAAAAATGGTCCTCTTATGATTTTGACTTTGTGGTACTCGCATGCGAAGATCGCAAGGTCGAGGGCCGTGATCTGCGTTTGAAGCTCCAGAAGAAGGGTCTACAGCCAGCATCTCAAGGTGCAAAGGGCCGTGATCTTGTCCACTTGGTACATTGCGACTTGCGAGCTTGGCATCCAGGTACAACATCGTCGTTGCCGAGGTTCCATCGACCCCGATGAAGACGCTGACTCGGTTGTCGTTTGCGGTGATGTTGAGCAGGAACTCCTTGCCGCCTAAGCCACCGGCCCGGTCATGAAAGGGTTGCTCACTCTAGAAGTCCTAAATTCTTGGGGAGAGAGCTCGATTTGGAGTTTTTCAGAAGCCCTACTTTGTGATTTGGGTTTTAGAGATGAACAGTTGAGGACGAGAGTTTGAGGAGGGGAGTGGGACATGTTGGACAAAAATTTCCACGTTGGATTTCCATTTATTTTTACAAATTCTATGTCAGAATGGAAAATTAAGAAAAAAATTCACGCAAGAACCTGAAAAATGACATTCATGTGAATGATTTTACATCAATGTCACTTAAATGAGCAAATAAATATTTAATGTCCTCAAGTAAGTGTCATATGAAAGTTATGTTACTAATGTTGTTCTTCTCTCTATACTGAAGGCACTGTGTTTTCTTTTTTCTTTTTATCTTTTTAATTATGAAGAAATAATTTTTATTAAAAAGAAAAATTTCCAAGAAAATATATATTGGGTTTTTTTAGTTATAACATCAAATCATTTATATTTTTTCTTTACTATTGACGAGATACTTTTACACATAGTATATAAGATGTTATAGGAGTATTTAGGAGTACACTAAAAACATCGACATGCATAATGAGGCATTTTTTATTTTTTATTTTTATTATAAACACTTCATGTATGTTAATTTTTGTCAATCCAAAATGATGAGATTTCATTGGCATTTGAAAAAAAAAACTGTTTTGTGAATTCTTTCTTTAAAGTCTCACGTTGAAAAATATAACTATGATTTCAATTTGGAAAATCTTTAAAGAAGGCTTTTCTTATTTTAATGTTTTATCCTTTCATCCCATTAGATGCCGTATATTAAAGACAACCGATAAGAAAAGGTTTGATGATTATATGCACAATAACAACGGATGTTTATCAACAAGTCATTGTGTTAAAAAATTGTCTATCTTTAAAAAAATTGGATTTTATATAGCCGCTCCATAGTTTTGCTTAATAATGTAAAAAGGACTTTTGTTTCTTGAAAATTTTCTTTTCAACAAAACTAATTTCCATCAAAGTAAAATCTAACAATATAAAAGAAAACATAGTGCCCACTAGATGCAAAAACAAAACGTGTGGGATTTTTAATTATGAGAGTTAGATCTTATATAAAACTGGAAAAGCCAAGAAAAGAAGGCAAGAAAATAAATTTACGGCACTAGTTTAAATTTAAATTAAATGATTTATAGCATTTTCCTCTTTTTGTTGAAAATTAAGTGGATTTAGTAATATAAGGAGTGGAAATATCGCTTGCCTAAAAAAATATTGTAGTTTCTCTTATGCTCCACTATGGCTATGTTTGGAACTAGCATTTGAAATGAGCTTTGAGTATCCAAAGCCCATTTAGCCAAATATTAGGTGTTTGGGAAAATTTTTAAAACTCACCTTGAGGGAATGCTAGCCTTTCAAAGGCTGAAAGCCCAAGGCAGATCTTAGGCTACCTTGGGCTTTCAGCATTTTCAAAAAGCTTGATCCATTGTTCATCTTCTTCAACCTCAGATCCTAAAATGTCGATTGGCGTGGTTGCGATGGGTTGGCGACGAGTTGGAGAGAGGTCGGCGTCAACAACCGTCGCCTGCTAGTCACGCGACCTTATCGAGTTGCGGCCACCCGCCGATTGTCGAGACCCTAGGTAGTGCACCCTTCGCGAAGGGCCGCCAAGGTCGATGACTAGGTGGCCATAGTAAGGTTGTAGCCTAGGTTGTGGTGTTGCGGCGAGGTTGTGACGTCGCGGTGAGGTCTGCGACCTCGCAATGACCCAAATCTAGGTCATTGCAACCTCCTTAAAGGGCCGCTCGAGGTCACACGACTAGGTGGTCCTCATTGGGGGTCGCTCAACCCTAGGCGGCCCTCGTCGATGGTTGCTAGGGGTCACCTGACCTCAGGCGATCCTCGCCAGTTGTCTCCGATGGCCACCTAAGGCCATGCAACTTGAGTTGTCGACCGTGGCACTTGCCCTTCGCTAGCCAACTATTTTTTTCCTTTCTTTTATCACAAAAGTCATTTGTAAATGTAAATTTCTCTAAACGCTATTTTACTCAAAGGTATTTCACAATGCACTTTTAGATTATAATTTATCAAACACAACTTGCATTTTGAAAAACTCCTTTAACTTAGGTTTCCTTTGTTTTACGGAAAATAACTTCAAGAAAAATGTTTTCTGGATTTTCCGGTTTTCGTCTCATGGAAAATGAACTAGTCAAGAAAATTGTTTTCCATTATTGGAAAAAAAACCTTTAAAAGTGAGGAAAATATTTTCCGCTTGCTTCTTTTTATCAAACACATTTTCATTTTATTTTTATGCTTTTATTTTCTTTCTTTTTTTCTTTTTCAATTTTTTTAAATCGAGTTTTGAATTTTTTTTTCTTTTTCTTTTCTTTCTTTCCTTTTCTTGGCCTTAGCTGGTTGTTGGCCATGGCGGTTGTCGGCGACTGGCCGCGAGCTAGCTTAAGCCTTGCCCTAGGTTGGTGAGGCTCGAGCTTACCAAATTTCGATGAGGTTGAACCTCATTGGCCTATGGCAAGCTTAGGCCTCGCCAAATCCAGCGAGTTGGGCGGGGCTTGGGCCTCACATTAGGCACCTGATCCAAGTCAGCCCTAGCTCTACCACTAGATCCGGCGAGCTCGTGGCTCGCTTGGATCAGCCAAGCCTTGAGTTGTCGGCCTAGGCAGAGCTCGAGCTTATTGGATCTAGCGATCGCATCTTGGTCAACCACCAAGTAATTGGCCACTAGCTCCGTCGCCAGATTCGGCAAGCTCGTGGCTTGCCAGAGCTCAGTGAACCTTAGGTGAGGCTAGTGCCTCGCCTAGTGTTGGGCGTCCAATCTAGGCGAGCCCTAGCTTTGCCGCTAGATCTGGCAAGCTCGTAGCCTTTCTGGATTGACCGAGCCTCGAGTTTGTCGGCCTAGGCAGAGCTCGAGCTTGTCAGATCTGGCAACCGCATCTTGGTTGGCCACCACGCATTCGGCCATCATTAGGCATGTGGCGGTGGAGGAAGGAGGAGGACGGAGGAAGAAAAAAAAAAAAGGAAAAAAGAAAAAGAAAGAAAAATTAAAATAATAAAAATTCAATTTTTTTAAATAATTGAAAAGTCCTTTTTTAAATATATCAAAAAATAAAAATAATTTTTTTGGTCAATTAAAAATATTAAAATTCAAGTTTTTTAGTAATTTTTTCCCAAAAAATCAAATTAGATATCGAACAGTGGAAAATATTTTTCACTTAAATTTCAAGTTTCAGTTGAATATTGAAAAAATATAGTTATTTTCTTGGAAAATGACTTTCTAAAAAATATTTTCCGGAAAGATAACGATGGAAGTCCTTTGCATTCTCTCAATGGTTTTCCTTAAAAGTCTAATCAAATGCACCCTAACCGTTTGGGAGCCTCAACGCCCATTTAATTTGCAATTGGGCCTAAAAGGCCAAATCCAATAATTTATGGAGCCTGAGAGCAAGGCCTAAGCGGGCCAGTGTTCGGCAAGGCTCGTGGGCCGGTCCATGGTTAGCCATTCATGAGATGTTTAAATTACCAAAGAGGCTTTCATGGTACGTCAGAATATCCAAATTGCCACGCCAAGGTGGAGGGCGAGAACAGAAAGCCCTCGCCGCTCGCCGCGAGCCTGCGACTGCGATCCTGCCGCGGAGGGTTTTTGGCTAAGCCTCCGGTCGGGTCGAGAGAGAGATGGGGCGAAGGATACTGAACGACGCGTTGAGGACGATGGTGAATGCGGAGAGGAGAGGGAAGGCCATGGTGGAGCTGCGACCCATCTCCAACGTGGTGTCTTCCTTTCTCAAGATCATGAAGGACCGAGGTTGAGCTTCCTACTTCCTTCGCCTCCGCCTTTTCCTTTTGCCCTTTTGTTTTTCTTTTCTGGGTTTTTTTTCAATGGAAGATTTTCCTCTTCAGTTGCCTCCCCCGAGCGGTTTCCCTTGTTCGATGACTTCGATGCGTCTCGTTGACGATGCGCTCAAAATTGGGTATTTCGATGGAGTGTCGTCGTCGGTCGTCGTCGAGCGAGAATGAGCGGAGCGTGTTAAGAGTTTGCTTTGCGAGAGAGGTACTTGGTATGTGTCCACTGAAGAGGAGGATGCGTATCGCTTCGTGTGGTCTTGTGCTGATAGGATATGTCGTTCGAGTCGTGGCTGGCGATGACTGGAGAGCAGTTCTGTGCTTCAATTTAGAGTGGTTTGGCCTTCCTGTGTTTGTGACTTGGCGGTTTGCGAAAAATAGGAATTTTGAGTAGAGACGTGTTCCTGAACTGAGCAACTTAAGGCACTAACTTGAGTCTAGAAGGAAATCGGCCATGTCGATAGCCATGCTGCACACGAAAATGTTGATGATCTTGCTTCGACTTTATTCTTTTATTAATATGTTGGATAAATGGGAGAGTGTCAGTTGACTGTAGCATGAGCTCTTGGGATTTAGATTATTCTTTTCATTATGTGATGAATGGGCTCTTTTGGTTGGAATTTGTGGAGAAAAAGGATAGACTACTATAAGTTATGTCAGTGAAGTGCTTTGAGGTTGGGTGGTAACATTAACTATGTCTATGATTGTCTAAAAGAACTACCATTGATTGATCAGTGGCTCTTCTAAAGTTTTCTGTTAGGCTGAATGGTGGTAGGTTTGATGGTGGATGAGTTGGAGGAATTTATGAGTTTATGATTGGGTAAGGAAAGATGAAATGATTTTCATCTGCCAGCCTAATAGCCTGGTCATGTTTTATGAGCTAGTTCTATAACTGGCCTGCGTATCAGTTTAATTCAGCTGACTTACTAGTTATGAATATCTGTTTGGGTCAGATCAATTGAAAAAACTTTTATGTTGTGGCATTTTTGTGAAGGGCTGGTTGGTATATAAATGTTTTCCCTTTTGGTTTTGTTTCCTCAGGATATGTGAAGAGTTTCCAAGTTCATGATCCCCACAGAGTGGGGAGGATAACTGTTGAACTGCAGGGCCGAATAAAAGATTGCAAAGCTCTCACTTACCGGCAAGATATCAAGGCTAGAGATATTGAGCAGTATAGATTGAAAATGCTTCCAACACGTCAGGTACTTGAAAATTTGACTTCTTGTCTAGTCGACTTCTTGATGCATGCAAGTTTGTTAATGGTAATATCTCGGATAATAGAAGCTATTTCACATGCTATGGTTCAGTTGACACGCTTGTTTTTAGCTGAAAGAAATCTTTGGTAATTGATTGTTTACTCTCTCACAGTGGGGTTATGTTGTTATTACAACTCCTGATGGCGTTCTGGACCATGAAGAAGCCATTACAAGGAACGTGGGAGGCCAAGTTATTGGTTATTTTCATTAACCATAATGTGCTCTCCAAACACAAGATGGATCGTGAAGTGACTAACAAGAGAAGATAATGCTGTTGGGCAGTAAGGCAATGATGTATGATCTGTCTCCCTGCACTGATGAACTCGGTTGAAGCTTCAAATTGGTCTTGTTGAATCAGGTTTAGATATGATGAATGGCAAATGACCAGGGTTTCTCATTGTCTTAAAGACTTCTCCCCCTTCCTTATGACTATTTTGCTGCTTTTCAATTTTTGGTAAGCAGCAGTTGGTTCTGGATTCAGAAAAAGATTAATTTTTATGCAGTCTATTCTGGAAGTGTGCGTGGGTGAGACAATAAGTCATGATTAATTATGTACTTGCTTTATGTGACACCGTAGCTGAATTATTTACAACTTGTTATTCATGGAATATTGGTACCAAATGGAGAGATTACTATCTTCTTCAAAAGTTCATTTTAAAAGATGGAATTATATTGATCTGTGTGGGTAGTTAATTTTAATGCTTCTGGAAACAACCCAACTTTGGCAAACTTGAAGGTTCTGGTTAACTTTCTGGTTGAATTTAGAGATAGTATCACCATCGTAACTTAATTATATCCTGTCCTTACAAGTCCAGCACATAGCCGTTCAGTGTCATTTCTCCACATGCTCTTAAATATGAAAGTCATTCGCTCAGTTGTTCCAAAGCGCAAAATATATGCCAAAAATCTGTTGGGAAGCTGTCTTGTTTATCTATTTTTATCAGACGTCATTATGCTGATATTTTTTCACTTTGCCTTAGGATATCTGCTCTGCATTGGAATGTAGGTGCTCTCTCTGATTTCTGCACTCGTGCAGATGATAAATTAGAGCTTTGAGTGAGATCTCTTTCTGACCCAGCAATGCCTTTCTTTATCTGGAGTGAAGAGTTGCTAGAATTGCTTGTCTACTCCAGCTTGGAAATATCTTTGAACACAGGTCGTGGATTGGGTGTTCAGGTTCCACGGTTGATAGGGTATTTGCGTTAATTTTGAGACCTACCTAATTGTTACCGGGTCCATGTTTTCAGAACTTGAAAGCTACCTTATGCTTTCAGGTTCTTGGTATCACCTTAAAATTTGGGACCTGTTGGTTCCATAGGTTTCAGGCGACCTTGTATTTTTTTTCAGAATTGTATCTGATGAAAAACAAAATTGTTTAGGTAGTTATTGACGCTTACCTGATAAAAAACAAATTGAGGTATTATAGTCACGTGACCTTAAGACGATAATGACATCGAGAGTAAAAGGCAAATAAATAAATCAATTGCCATCCATCCTAATACTCTATGGGTTTACATGAAAGCTTGTCTCAATTTATTGGGAGCATGAATTGAAATGTCTCCTCATAGACACAGCCAAGCACGTCACCGAGAGGGACGATAATGCGGAGTTGGAGATTTGTTTCTTCTAATAAATTGGGGATGGGATCAATTAGAGCTTTCACACATATAAATGTGAAAAAATTTTTAAGGAAAGATTTTTTAACAATGTGGTAGTTATTGGATAATTATTACCTCCACTATTAGTGTAAAATTTTTCTCACACATCCATTGTTGGACGTCACCCAATGTCACCCATGCAATAGTGAATGAGTAAAAAATTCTTTGCACTGACAAGTTACCCTAAACTTTTCAACACAGTAAAAAGTACCTGTCCATGGTGCCGGATGGTATGACTTGAATTTTGAAACCTACCCTATACTCAATGGTTTTGAAACTTATAATTGGAACATATTTTGCAAGCTCTAGTATGCGCCCAGATACCTACTCAACTATGTTAGTTGTATAGGGTCTACAAACTTCACCGGTTCTCCTACACACCCATAGAATTTAGGGTTGTGATCCTTAGTTCTTTTGAAGAAAAAATGACATAAATGTCTCTTGAACTTTGGCTCAATGTGCAATGTTGTCATGGACATTTAATTTGTTCAATATAATCCATAAATTTAGCTCAATGTGTAATGTCATTCATGAACTTTTAACTTGTTTAATATGATCTTTCAATTTTTGGTACATGTTCAATTTAGTACATGAACTATATACAATTGTCCGATGTTGTCCTTGAACTTAAATTAATATAAAGATAATGTTGAATATTTTCATGTACTCTAGGGACTAAAATGAACTTTTTCCAAAAGTTCATAAAACGTATTGAACAATTTAAAATTCACGGACAACTTTACATATTAGATTAAAATTCAATAGTCATATTGAACAAAATAAAAGTTCAGGGATTACATTTCACATTGGACCAAAGTTCAATAAATATTTGTGTAATTATCCCTATTTTGAACTTCTGATTTGTTTAATCTGTTATGGGGCTAGAGAAACAGCATTGTGCCTGGCCTTGTCTTGTTCTTTTTTCCTTGGCGTCTTGAGATTATGCATCTCTAAACGGCTCTTTTCGAGATGACTTGTGAAGAGGGCTGCTGGCTCCTTTGTAGCTATTACAATCTTTTACATCCATCACTTCTGGTGGGTGGCTGGGCGATGGACCTCCTTCAATCTAATTGAAGAGGCTCTACTTGCTAATCTTTGTTCCAATAAGAGATGATCTACCTCCCTCATTTTGTGGGGGCGGTGGGTCACTCTGAATTTGCTCTATTTTGCTAGATTTGACGAGCATATTAACTTGCTTTTGTTTGGCTTATGAGCAGGAAAGCGTTCCAAATATGTCAATGCCCTATTCCCAAAGGACTATGCATTTTGTTCCTTCAACAAAAGTACAAAAATTGATGAATTAATATTACGAAAAATCTCAAACTAAAACATATGTGACAAATCTACTATTAATTAACTTTTTTAACTATCAAAAACTCCTTAACTAGTACATTTGTGATAAATTTACCTTTCGATAGTTTATGTTAAATATGATTCATATTACAAAAAACTAGGGAAAATTGTCTAAATAATCCTAAACTTATTGTATTTTTCTCAATTCAATCTTAAACATTTTTACATTTTGCCAATTGAGTTCATTCAGCTAATTTTGGTCGAAAATTACTAACATGAATGGTTGGTGCTAACATTGCACTTTTTTAATAATATATTTTTTAGCTTTTTTTTGGGGGGGGGGGGGGTTGGATTTGGCTGACAACCCTTGTCGGCTTTAGGGCCACGATGCCCTTGGTACACCTGGCCAGGCGAGGTATTGATAACCCTCACCTGTCCCAAACAAGGGGCCTAGAATGAGGTCATTGCCCTCACCTAGGGTCGGCGAGGGTCGCTAATCCTCGCTTGGCTAGATCTAGCATGGCCAAGCGAGGGTGTTATGACCCTTACCGTTTCTGGGCAAGGGCTCATGCGCCCTTGCCTTCGTTGGTGAGGGTCGGATGACCCTTGCTTATGGCCAGCGATGGTTGGTAGGCAACCCTTGCTAGCCAGATCCAAACCACCCCCACCTCGCCCCTTGCGGCAAAAAAAAAAAAAAAAAAGAAGTAACAAAAGAAGAAGAGCAAACCATAAAAAAAAAATTCAAAATATTATTAAAAAAGTGTCATGTTAGCGTTGCCTGTTCACGTCAACAATTTCTAGCTAAAATTGACAAGAAATGAAAAGATTTACGATTAAATTGGCAAAAGTGTAATAACTTTATGATTTTTTGGACAAATTTCTTTGAAAAGCCATAAACTAGTACATTTGTGATAAATAAATGATAAAATCTCAAATTAATACCTCTATCAATTGTCAGGTGTCATATAGCTCAGCAATTTGACTGTAATATTAACAAAAACTAACGGATAGTAAAATAATCATAAATAACTAATTTGGGGTTTTTGGTGGTCAAAAAATCAGTTTGAAATAAATTTATTATAAGTATGTTGGTTTTGGTGTTTTAACACCAAATTTATATAGTGGAAAGTATCTTCATTATCGTTTTCATCTTATAATTTATTTTACTGACTTTTTTGATGTTTGAAAGTAAAAAAAAAAAAATTAACAAAAAAAAGAAGTTAAATCATTTTCATGTTCTGTTTTATTTCTCTGTCATGATTGAATATTGGAACTCGAGTTCTAATTCCATTCTATTCCTTCGCACATTGTATTTTCACCAGTCTTTTCTATCACACCGTGCAGGTTTCGTGAATTCTTTCGACTCGCGAAAGCGATCTTTTTCATTTTGTTGGGATTGTTGTGCCATGCCTTGTTATTTAAGTGTCATGGTATTTATCTTTTTGCCTTCGTCCTTGGAGCTAGTAAGACCATAAAATTGCATGCATCTGTCCTGAGAAGTTGGCAGCCACTAGCCAATTGCAGTTATCTCAAATATATGGAAAATTTTGACAGATCTATAAAAAAGTTGAGTCGGTGACTAGACCCAATCCTTCCATTTTCCTCCTTTGATGTTTTTGAGGTGACAGTGTCAAGCAAAAGATCTTAAACCATAGGAGTGTCCTGAGAAGTTGGCAGCCACTAGCCAATTGTCCACTGTGCAGTTGTATACAAGTCGATATTTGTATACAACTGCACAGGTCACCGTGCATGTTTTATTTGCCTTTTTTTTTTTTGGATTTTGTTGAACCTTCTGATGTTAAGTTGGTGTTGTAATGAATGAATAGTATCTCGACATTCTCTTTTGGTTGCGCAGACTCTAGACCAATGCGGTTTACTCGCACTGAAAGATTCCGAACTTGATGGATATGCATCTTTTTCCTTGATAATGTTCTTATCCAATGGGCCTGAAGAGTCTAGATCTCGTCCCTGATGGCCTAACACGCCCCTCTACCTTTTGCCGGGTGGAAATGCGTTGACGTTGGAAAACTCTCTCCGAAGTGTCCCACCGTTTGGTCATTGCTTTTCTATCTGCAGAGACGTATTATTGGTGTTAAAAAGTAGTGATCTTTAAGATCTGATTGCCTTGAGTAATGATGTATGGCCTTGGTTGTTATTGCTGCCTTGAGTTCTGAAAGGCCCTCACCGTGAGGAGAAAGGAGAATACTATAGCTCACATCCATTTTAATAGACGTTTTAATTACAGCACAATCCTTTCTCTAACCCAGTGAGTCTATCGAATATTATTCTGGTGCTACAATCTCAACTTTCAACCGATGCATGTGGTCCATCCGTAATTTCCTTAACTGGACCTCTTAATGTCTGATCACATGTCCCTCATCACCATTGTCAACTCTCTCTCTCTCTCTCTCTCTCTCTCTCACACACACACACACACACACACACACATCTGAGTAATGTGCAGGTCCTGCATAAAGGAGGATAAATCCAATATCAACAAAGAGAAAAGACAAGAAAACATAAACCTGTAATCAATCTACACAAAAAGACAATTGTCAAAAGACAAGGATGATTAACCTAATAAAGAACTCATAAAGGAGTTAATTCCAAACCCAGGAATCCAGCAAAAGTACTCAAACCAGGGAAAGTGACAACCTACCTCGACTGATTTGTCTCTATTGGTTAAAAGGGTTCATAGAAAAGAGGGTAACAAATGTTATGATACTTGGGGCAGAGCAGAAAACCAGGAACAAGACATGTACCTGTCTTAAATTCAAACAGTGCATTAGATCCAAGAAAGTATTCTATTATTTACTAAAGCATGCTCTCAAAATAACAATCTTTTTTTTTTTTTTTTGGTGGATATGATGTACAGAAGGGTCTTCCTACTCAGATACACTATACCAATTTGAAAGTAGCTTCTTTGCATTTTGTCTGTTATCATAACATCTTTGTCTGCTCCATTATTTTGTAATGAACAGTGACAATTAAAAATAAGAGCATCAAGAATGTGGGGTCAGCTAGGTGGTTCTGCTTTAACATTTAACTTTATGAAGAGCCTTTTTCAAAATTTCTTCTTTCAGATTCAGCTAATAACTAAACAAAATCAGTCAGTATGGCTTTTGATTATGAGCGTCAATCGTAAATTCAAAGGATGATTATTTTATGTTCTGTAAAAATATCTTCTGATCATTGATTTAGAATATGGTCCCAAACATCAAAAGCTATCGATGATATCAAATTCACTTCACTGCTTTTGTGATAAATTTTGTGTGTGGTGGGGGAGATGGTGCATGCTCACATCACGTAAGCTTTCCAAGTATTTCCTTTTGGTGTCCAAAGGCAAGAAAAGAAAGAGACAAGAGTCCTGCAACAGCAATAACTATATATAAATAAATAAAAAAAAAGTCAAGACAAATTGACATGCATATTGAGTGGAAAACACAACAAGAGAGAATCCATCAAGACAACTCGCACAATTCCTTATATTAGGTGGAAGCACTAAAACAAAGTTCTTGATCTCTCTCTCTCTCTCTCCCCCCCCTCCCCTCCCTCCCTCCCTCCCTCTTTCCTCCCACTTTTACTAGATGCACGTTTCTTCCCTCTGACAAACCACTATATCTGTGTACTGTTCCACATCCCAGAGTGCAATCGAGCCATCTGCAATGGACATGAACCCTTTCTCTCCTGACCATGCAGATGATGACTACATCGACATGGAAGTCAGCTCATACTCCAATTTCCTCTCCCAATCAGTGGCCTCTCCCCAACATCCTCGAGAGTTCGAGTTCCAGATGTCTTCAATTTCTCTAGAGAAAGAGACAACCACTTCACCAGCTGACGAGTTGTTCTACAAAGGAAAACTACTCCCCCTTCACCTCCCTCCGTGTCTAGAGATGGTAGAGAAGTTCCTTCAACACTCTAATCCGTGTTACGCCGATGGAAGAAATACATATGAGGAACATTATAGCACTCCATTGGTGACTAACCCTACCACCCCGACTACTATGAGTACTCCGTTTGAGTCATGCAATATATCACCTTCTGAGTCGTGTAGGGTCAGTAGAGAGCTGACCCAGGAAGAGTATATCACTGAGTACTTTACCGAGACGGGTGATTCCATTAGAGAAAATCCAAAGAAGTCCTGGACGAGAAAGATTAAGTTGATCAAGCAGTCGTCACTTGGTTCCAAGCTTAAGGCTTCTCGCGCTTACATCAAGTCCTTGTTCGGCAAATCAGGTTGCTCGGATGACACTTATGCAGGAAACGCTAAAGCTGCAGGTGAAGAATCAACTCTAAAAGATAGAGATTCCTCAAGTAATTGCGAGAAGGTGGCCAAGAAAAACCCATTTGGCCAAATCTACAGGTGCAAGAATCAAAGTTCAACTTCATTGCTGAGACGCCCAAATGAAGAGAAAAGAACTGACAACGGAGTTGGGGGTCATAGGAGGTCTTTTTCCGTGTCTATTAAATGGAATTCACCCAACAAGATTTCATCCTCCTCCTCATCATCTAAATCATCTTCTTCCTCGTTTTCAAAAAGTTCAAATGGGTTTAATGAGTTGCAGTTCCTCAAGAGAAGCAGCAGCGTGAAATCCGAGATGGAAAGCCCAATCCAGGGAGCAATAGCACATTGCAAACGGTCTCAGCAGTTCTTCCGTTCCAGAAAGACTGACGGAGAAGTTGGGTTTCTATCGCTATCAACGTCAAGAATTTCTGTTAGTGAGGATCATGAAAAGATCAGTTACCATTTGAGAGGATGAGAGAGAGAGAGAGAGAGAGAGAGAGAGCAAGGACAAAGCAAACTTTTGATTGAATTTTCATGTGTTCCTACTTCTTCTATGATTATTTTAATGACAAGTCTGCTTTTTACTTTACGTAGCACAGCTTCCGGCATCGTAGTATCGGAAGGAAGTTTCTCAATATGCCTAAACCTTCACTTTCTGGCAGTAATGGAGATCAGGAGTCACCGCAACTTCCCAGCAGTCAATGAAAGTCAAATGATCAATTTCAAAAGCATAAGGACAGGCCTAACTTTGCAATAGCAAATACAAGCTGTGAGGAAGTATCAGCCTAAGTCCTGAAACTGTAATACTTTAGAGTTTAGAAACTAATGGTGGATGGAGAGTCATTGTTCTAGTTTAGCAGAAAAAGATGCTGCTATTTTGGAGTCAGATCGTCGCAAAGACATTCAAACCAGAAATTGTTAAAAGCTCTCGAGACATGATGACCGCATCAAAAAAGCCATGGAAAAAAATAATCCTTTCCTTCAAAGTGAAGTTTGTTATAGAACTCCAAGGGCCCTCTTTCCTCCGTTCTGTTGAAAGAGAACCGAAGGAGGAAGCTGAGATTAGATTTTTCTATCCCGAAACCATATGAATATTCTTGAGGCAAACCATCTTTCCCCAAGTAGGATCCAGCTTGAACACTGGAATCTCATTATCAAAGTAACAAAGCAGATCAGGATTATAATTGCAGAACCACCTCTACGTCAGAAACAACTAATGGAGTCCTGAATTCGTCGATGTAAACAGACGCTTGCTTACGCGACAAAATCATTTCTTCATCAACCAATAGAACATGTAAAGCCGAGGGAAAGCAATACTTGGCAACAAAACTGTGCAACAACCAAGGAAATTGCAACGGAAAGCCTTCCCACTTCTTGAAGGAAAGAAGCAAGAAAAGAGGACGATGAGTTCTTTAAGTGCAGACAAAAAGCTGTTCGGTCGCCTTACTTTCTGTTTTTCGGCACAGCTCAAGTTGATTGTGGATGACCCAGACCCTTAAACTAAGTATGTATGTCAGTGGGATACGTGACAGGATTAGAGACCAAAAGAAATCAGCAAAAAGACTAATATGATGCTGCTGAGCACTAATGGATGCTGATAAGTGATAAGCATAATATAAACCAGCGTTTCCCCACTCAATTTATTTCTGTCTATTAGAGAAAGTTGGAAAGCTGGGGTTTATGTGTATAGCCACTTTCTTTTTGGAAGAATTATTCCGATTATTCATTAGCCAGTGAAGATGCAGTTAAGTTAATGTCATTGGTGGCTGCTCATTTTACCGTCACGTTACTTCCAGAACAGTTGAACTTTAGTTTGCTGATTACACACACACACACACACACACACACACACACTCTGACATGCACGCGGATATACAAAGGTCTTCACACAATCTCAAGGCACAAAGAGCTGGTGGGAAGAAGAATTTGTGCGATGGTTTCATAATTGAGTTCTTTATTGGATGGCAAAGACTTCACTCGAAGCTTTGTGCAAGGGAGCCAGGTCCAGGTACACTGTATAGTGACTAGCAGACTCGACTCCAAACCCAACTTACTGAATAGTGTTTTTAACAATTGACCCCAAATCCATCTCTACTTCCAAAAACTCAATAGTAGCTTACGTCCTACTAGGGATTGAGAATTTAATTATATTTTTCAGAACTTTTAGGATTTCGATTGCATTTCTATGGTAAGTTGTAAAACTTCTTGGCACTTTTAAAAAATTTTAGAATTCAATTATACTTTCCTGACAAGTTTTAAGACTTTTATTGCACTTATCTCATTTTTTTTTTTTATTGAGGTTGGCTCTAGGCAATCTCAATAGCCAACCTCAATGAACTGCATGACAATGCACAATCTCTCCAAGTTTTCCAGGAGGTATGAACCTCCAATTGACTTGGATACAGGCAGCCTAATCTAGCCTATTCGTGGTTAATTAAAAGACCTCATGATGCACCAGGTAAGTTGAAGGTAAAGGCTTATGTATGTCGATGAAGTCAGAAAACAATTTTATTCCAACCAAAGTAAGACTAGTTGACCATCCATGCTGCAACAGTAACAAAGTATTGTCCATGTGAAAATCTCCATCTCGTGTGCGTTGCAGTTTTGGTGTCACAAAGCAGATCCTATTTCTCATGTGGTAGGGCTGAAGCAATACAACATAAACCCACCTCTTAAATTTAAGAAGAGAATCTGAAACCCAACCCACCTCCCCCCAACCACCCCAAGAAAAAAAAAGATTAAGAACATAAGAAAGGGAAGCAGGGAGGGCTATTGATGGATTTCAATGCTTGATAAAGATTAACATCCAGCCAAACAATGACCACAAACTCGAGAGGTGAAATAATTAGTCCTGCCCTCAAAATGACATTGGCCGACGAGGGAAAGCCCAGCAAAATTTGTGCTTCAGTTGCGCTAGATCTTGCAGTGTCTTTGCCTGAGAGGCAGGTTCTGATATGTGCCTGCCCCATCATGTCATTTTTTTTAACCACTTACTAGATAAGAAATGCCCCACTTCAACATTCAACGACTGAACGATCCAGTGTTATGGAGATCAATCTCTGAAGTCTTCGTCCCTGCCAAATACATTAATGGAGCATGCTGCACAGATCTCGCTTTGATGACTTTCTCTTGTCCTATGGTTGCTCCCAACACTACAAAGCCACCAAGCAGTGCATAGTCCCGTCTAAAGAGCATATATTCTATCAACCTCTGAGTTAGAGAAGTCAGAGGGAATAAATGAAGTGGACCCACTTCTCCTGGCAGACTTCACCTTCTTCCTCATTGATCTGCTTCTCTTTGACTTCACAACATAGTAAGTCATCGTACCAAGCACCCCAGCCATAATCACTCCCCCAACAGCTGTAACAAGGTCTGCAGCCCAAGCATGCCGCCTACCAACAACTATGTAGGAGGCGGCCATAAAACCTACTGAAGTGCACACAGAAGCCAACCACATCAACTTGTTAATAATTTCCACAACTCGCCTCTCTGCTTTAGTTTCGCCCCTAACCAAAGTTATCTGGACCACGACAACAGCCAAAGAGGTAAACAGAGCAATGGCATTGAAAATGAAGAATATTTTGAAAGACATGGTGGACACCACTACAGCCATCCCATCATCATTGTCTCCACCAGGAACCGTAAATATAGCTGCAAAGGCAACTGTTGCAAATAGCACAGCCACCACAGTCACAGAGTTTGTGGCATTGTTGATCCCCTCGCGATGGAGCTTCCTGAGCTCTTTAGATATGTTATGAACATTTTTATTGGTTCTTTTGGTTTGCTCAAGCTGTGTGTGGACATCTTTCTTGATTTCAGTCACAGTTTTCCTCAACTCGTCTCTTGGTTGGTTTAGCTCATTAGCTTTAAGCGCACCGCAACGTCTAAGGCAATCTTTAATCTCACAGGAATCTTCAGACAGGGGAAGTCCTTCAGCTATATCTAGAGGTGTTTTGTGGTCTCTAGTCAGTGCATTGACATTTGTATCTGGAAGCATTAATAACTCATTCACAATCTGCAAAAGAAAGGTGAAGATCCTTGTTAGAACAAATGAAGGGAGAGAGGAGGAGAGAAGGAGAAGAGAAGGGGGGGGGGGGGGGGGGAGGGGGAGATAGAGCATGCAGGGCAGGGCAGGCAATAGAAGCAGTACATTAGGCACTAACACATAATAAAGTAGCATTTGAAAACTTTTCATCTAGCAGCATGCGGATAGCCAAAGCTCCAAGAAAAAGACAGCATTTGGTATCAAATTACGCAATTGATAAACCATCTGCAGACACGATGGCAGAGACATTCAAATGTATGATTATTACTGACCCAACTTTGTCCACTTCAATAATTAGTAGGGATTTCAGGAAAACAATACCCCTCATGCAAGAGAATTTTTAAACCCAGATGGTAGTATGATGGGTTTAAGGAATTTATCCACCAATAAAGAACATATATCCACTAAGACTTCCTTCATAAGACATGTACCTCTGATCTCTTTTTCCTGGTTGCCACATGCAACGCAGTGTTGCCAAATTTATCAGGAAGCATCACTATAGCAGCATCTGCATTGAGAAGTAATTTCACGACCTCACAGCTTTGACCTTTCACAGCCATGTGCAGTGCAGTCTGCCCTTTCTTGTCTGTCCTCCGCGCCAACTGGGGATCTTTGTCCAGTAAAGCTTTCACAATATCAACATGACCCTGCCGAGCAGCTAAATGTAGCGCATTTTTCCCGTTGGTTCTAGTATTATCTATCAAGCTGCAATCTTTTGCAAGAAGTTCAATCACAACTGCTGTATGTCCCCTTGTAGCAGCAGAACTCAAAGGTGTCGAATTAGAGGGGCCAAGTGTCTGGCTTAATCCAGGGTCATAATCCAAAAGCACTTGCACAATATCTGCAAGAGAAAAACTAGCATGAGACTAATGGAGGTAATTGACAATCATGTAATGAATAAGCAGTATTGGAACTTAGAAAGACACTTGGACAAGTATTGAAAGGTAGTATTGGAAATCAACATTAATTATCAAGGATGATAGCCTATGAGAAGAATAAGTCACGTTTGATTCTGAGGCTTATTAGTCCATATGTAACGACCATGGGTAGGTGAAGTGTTAGTAAAAGTTGGCTAAGTTGCACCATACTGCAAGGTAGCGCTGTCTTTGCAATCAAAGAACAAATATTAGGTAGCACCAACGGGATTTCTAGTAAAGAAAAAGTTATATATTTGATTCTGCAACCTGTATATCTTGAAATCACTTTGCCTTTTTCTTTCGAGGACTATTGAAAACAATCTAACAGCATCATTGAGATCTTAACATCAATTTCTAGCTCCATTGATTTAATTAAGCTTTTGAAACAAAAGCTCCAATCTCAGAAAGAAATGGATGAGTGGGTGGGAAGGCTTACCGTGGTGCCCTTGACTCGCAGCCGTATGCAACGCGTCAAACCCGGACCTGTTCTTCTTCATAACACAATCCTTATTCGAATACTTCAACAATTCCTTGACCACATCAAGGTGCCCTTTCTCTGCAGCGGTATACAAAGCTGTCTCTCCCAATTCATTTACTTCATTGACCACTGCAGCCCTCACCTCCGCAACCTCCACATCAAAATCTGTGCCACTCAAAGTCCCAACCATCTGCGAGTTGATATCCTCAAGAATCTGTTTCACTGCAGCCAGATCACCCCGCTGGGCAGCCAAGTGAAGTTCGGTGTCATTGTGGCGGCCCGTAACTTGTTTCACATACTTTTTCTTCCCGGCCTGATCAATTCGCTTTCCAGAGTTGGATAACACAAGAGCAGGGCCGGCTGATGTTGACGATGGCGATGGAGATGGTGAGGGTTCTGCAGTGGCAATTTTGCTAGGTTCCACCGACACTAGTCCCTTCTCTAAGTCCCTCTCAGGTCCTGTGGTGTAAAGCAAGCACAAATTAATCCAACAATTATACCCACCGAATTCCATCTTCATCTGTTTGTTAAAGTAAAATGACTCGAGCACTCGAATAGCCGTATCCAAAAGGGAGACCTGAGACTTCCCCACCATCTAAAAATAACTCGCATCTACTTTACCATACAATTCACCTAAATGACTTAGACTGCAACCTAAATCTCAAACTAGATACGTCAGTTGAAACAATTACGCGTGGGCTAACAACAAGATCGGAGAAGACTCTTAATTTCCCCAAAGACTTCCCGGGTTTCTAACTAAGCAGAACTTCTCCTACGGAAGCAGGGACCACGCCCAAAAAGATTCAAAAGAAAGCAGATGAACTAGATGGAACCTCATGCCAATAACTCCGCGAATACTGAAACCACATTTCACTAATCTTCTCCCAATAATCGACCCAACTTAATGCGAAATTCAACCTCAAATACGAACAACATCCCCGTCCCCACCAGCGAACAACGATCACACACACTACGAAACAAGAGAATCGGAGCCAAAGCGAAGAGATCACTAAAAACCCGGCAAAGCAAAGAGCTGCCCGACAGTCGCGGGGAAACGGGCCGACCATCAAACGACACAAACCCACTGAACCCAAAACTCATTCGACCACACCACAACAGACGGGCACGCCGAATCTCGACACAGCAAGCGGGGCAGCAGCGGAGCGCGGACTTTACCTTCCTCGATCGGAGAAGCCATGATCGGGAGCAGCGGCGGCGGCGGCGGCGGCGGGGGGAGAGGCAAGAGGAGGAAGCAGCAGGCTCGGGGAAAGCAGGAATCAGCGGGGAGAGACGTGAGCGAGTGATCCGAGACGGTGGTCAAATTGCTCGTCTAAACAGTAAGTACCCACAGAATGAGAGAGAAATAGAAGGAGAGAGAGAGAGAGAGAGAGAGAGAAGGCGGTGTTGGATGGTGAGTCAGGAGAGGAGAAAAAGGGGGAGGAGAAAGAGGACAAAAGGTGTCAGGACGAAGACGAAAGTGGGAGGAGAGGGAGGAAGGTGCTGCGCAGCTTCAGCTTCTGGTGGGGAGGCGAGGGCTTGCCTTTTTCGCTTTCGGACAAGAAAACGCCCCCCCCGCCCAGTCCTGCACGTATAAGATTCCCGTGGAGATGTTCCACGCATGAGTGATGTATTATTATATTCTATCTTCCCGGCATATCCACATATATAATCATTGATTTTATATGAGACCATACAAAAATAATCGATAAATTTCCTCCTCGTTTCTCTCTTTCTCTCTCTCTTTTTTGCCTCATGGTCCTCTTTCAAATTTTTACATGATTTTTAAACAAGCCTCAAAGTTTAAAACTCGTGTTGAACTGCATGATAATTTAGGTTGTAGGATGTGCGATTTTACGTGTGCGTGAGTTCCATAATTTTAAAAGAGACGAACGTCTTGCCATTAAGATTATAGTTAATATCACGAAAAGCTCTAAATCACTACTTTTTTGATAATAAAAAATTCTAAATTGATATACTTATGATAAAATTTAATTCAGATTAATCTTTTGGCTACCAAAAAATCTCAAACTGATTCATTTTTAACATATTTACCATCTATTAATTTCTATTAAATTACTAGTATATTTGTGACAAATGAAGGGTAAAACTACAATTGGTACACTTATTAATTTTCACATATCATCTAATTCAGTAATTCGATGGCAAAATTTAATAGAAATTAGCGAATTGTCAATTTGTCATAAGCGTACCAATTAAAGGTTTTTTTATGGTAAAAAAAATAAGGTTTTGATTAAATTTATTATAAATATATTAATTTGGAGTTTTTCATGATATTGATTATTATGATTACCACCATGGTTTGAGTTTGGCAAATGATTTTGAATGGTGACATGGGTCCTAAAATAGTTGTGGCACTGTCTCAATCCTTGTATTTATCTTTTCGTTGGTATTTTGCAGCATAGTTTGGAAAATTAAAAATAATCCTCTCATAATAGAAGCTTTCAAAGCAAGTAGCAATTAGAAGAAGGCATCAATCCAATTCAAACCGACAATTTGGAACAATTCTCCACTGAATTAGGTAGCTTCATGGATAAGAAGCCTATGAACCGGCCAAGCTAGTTTAGTTACTGAGTTATCTCTCTAAACAGTTGAATCTACTTGAGAACTAATCTACCCAAGCTGGGTCTAAGTTGAGGATAAAAAAAGTTGATCCTAGATGACTCAAATAGATTCTAATTACTGAAACCATTTTGCCAAAAGAATCTAATATATCAATAATGCTGAATAAAAAGAGATCTAAGATCGAACAAAAGGAAAAACTTACAACCCAATTCCTGAGTCTACCCTAGAACCAATCAGTTCCAAAGGGTTGGCTTGGGTTCACAATTCTAAAAATCAGGAACCGGCCCTAGCTAGGTAGATTCCGAGTTCTCGAATGAAAATAGACCTGCTCCAAAACCGATGCATTCAGTAGCCGCCTAAGAAATTCCCTTGACAATTGTTCCAGATGGGTCGAGGAGTCAACCGCCTCCTTGACTAGAGATATCAAACTGACTGATGCCAATGGACTATCCAGATACAGGTTGGTAAGAGAAGGTTTTGCGTTTCCAGCTAAAGTTTTTTTTTTTTTTTTTTGGCAGCTAACGTTTCATTGCTCAAGAAAATACATGTCTTTGCAGCAAAAATTCCAACACGTGGTGTCTTCTTTGTCTCAAGTCAATTGTGGCGGACATAGGTCGCAGGAAAGTTAGCCACCTGCCAGTGCCATTTGCTTCTCTCTCGCATGTTCTTGGTCTGCACCACTTTCTCTTTTTTCGCGCAGAAAAGTTGCTTTCATTATTCAAAAGGAATTGAACGTTTTGGAACAAGGGTACTAAAGAGAAAACCTAAATCCAAAAAATAATAAGCATCGATAGAGCACCAACAAAGTTAAGTACATATTCATTTTACAAGAATGGATCTGTCAAGCAAAATAATCAAGAACTAATTAATAGAACTTATATCTTTTGTTAAAATTCATACTCCAATAAATAACAACAATTGTATGTTAGCGATGTACGTCATCAAAACAATTTGAACAAATACAGATCTATATGTGGAGGATCAAATTTTCATGATTCAATGAGATGCTAAAGCTCTTGCGATTATCATTGAAGTTGGAGACAGAAAACTTGTAAATGAACAGAGCAAATGGATAATGAATCCCAAAAAACATATCTATTAAACTTCTAGATTTAGAATAAGAGAGGATAGCACCCAAATCTAAAACTAGATTGGGATAATTCAAACTTTGAAATTGAGAACTAAATCAGGAGAAGAGAGCTCCAGACATCTAAATCAGGAGAATTCCGTGTCACTTAGGACACCCTACCGTGTGAAGGATTTCAAACTACAGCATCGAGTTACTGTAGAAGTTCTCGCAGTGTTCATGTGCCTTTTTGAGAAGTAAAAGATGGGCGAGAAACCGGATGTTTGGTTGCAGATAACGTGGTTTCTCAAAAGCAGATGGATTGAGATAACTGTTGCGCCACTTTTTTAGGTATCCCGTGAGCATAGGAGTGGTTGGTGACGGGAGCCATCGCCTGACTTGTCGACGAAGAAAGAGGAAGCGAAAGAAAAGATGAGGCGGAATGGTTCTTGGACCATAGTGAAGATACTGAAAAAATGGGGTCGTAACAACGAAGAAGAGTGCTTGATTAATGTTATGACTTCTTTTTCGAATGCCTGTGAGTACGAGTCTGGGATTATCATGCTAAAGAAGAACATCCCCAGCAAACCAGATCAGAAAGATCCAGCTCAATATCATCTGCACTGAGTAAACTCAATGTAAATAGAGCCAACTGATTCCATCGTGAGACACTATGCTATGCTAAACACAAGGAAATGACTTACACTAGAATTAGAATCCAACATAAGATTACCAATGAATCTTACACATTGACAGTAGAGACCATGTGAGATTGACAGTAGAGACCATGTGAGACCTACATTATACTTTTCTTCTCTTTCTTTCTAACCACGAGTGTAACTCCACCTCCCATAATCAATTTGGGTTAGCCTCAGGCTGAGGATGATCACTATGGCATACACTCGGCATAGGCTTAGCACCTAACACTCTTCTGCACCTTCATAGAAATTACCCAGAATTGATAAACAGAATCTTCAACCAATACGAACCGCAATTTTTGGTTGAGATACATAAGTGCACAGAGAGATACAACCGGAGGACTGTAAAGAGAGACCACTTATCCAGACACCTCTTGGCCTATGTTTGCTTTTTCCTTATTGACCTAATCCTCCTTAATTTCATCTCATAGTAAGTCTTGATGCCAAGAGAGCCCAGTAATATAACTCCCCCAGTAATCGTAATCAAGGCTGAAGCCCATTCGTTCCGCCTCCCAACCACTACATATATTGCAGTCATGAATACCACAAAAATGCAGATTGTCGCGAGCCATATGAGTTTCCTTGTTACCTCCGCCATCATGGCAAGCGCCTCTGGTTCAATCTCTCCTTTGGTCACCGTGACCTGGATTAGCACGACCGCCATGGACGCAAAAAATGCTACAGAGTTACAGATGATCAGTACTTGAACGGAGGTATTGCTCATGGCTAGAGGAATCCCATTATTATCACCACCACTAGGCACAGTGAAAATGGCTGCAAATGCTATTTGGGCTATGAGAATGGCAGCCATATTTACGGAATGTGCACTGTTGATCCCTCCCTGAAGAGCTCTCTTGAGTTCTTTGACAGCTCCAAGGTCATTAGCTCGGGAAGCACCCTTACGAGAAAGGCAGCTTCTGATGTTAATGGACTCTGGAGAATAAGGGAGCTCTTCAGCTATGTCAAGAGCAGTTTTGTGGTCCTTATTCGTTGCATTGACATTGGTTTCAGGGTACAGTAATAAGACCTCCACCAACTGCAAAGCTCTTAAGGGAAATCTGGTTAGTTGACCCTGAATTCTAGTTTCCATGAATATCACAAGTTCTAGTTAAATAAATGGGAATTGAAAATTAACAGGTCATCTTGGTGGACTCTACGCATGGATATATTGATAGGACAGAATAAACTATCGGCATTGAGGAAGAATGACTACCAGGCAGTCAGAACTTACTCCATTACCGATAGGGCTTTGAAAGTACTTGATTTGGAACCATCTGCACACTTTTGCATATGGCTCTGATGCTAAAGGGATGTTACTTCACATTGATTTGCGGAAGGTTGCATGACATTTGTACCTCAATCAAATGAATTAGAACTGTGGCTACAAGTTATGGTTCCTATGTTCCTAAATTACCCAGTTCTGAGTTCCTAATTTCACAGAAGTAAACAATGTGACACGAACAATGAGTATTGTAAAAACTAATGAATTTGAAAGCATGAAGGGCACTTTATCTTCACAACTAAGTTCAAATACCCTTTGACGGACATCTCATATTGAATGAAAAATGGCAACAACTGTAATTTAAAAGTGAATGAACACTAAATACACACACCAGTTGTGAACCTCAAGAAGTACCTTATCTCGGGCCTTTCTCGTGGCAACATGCAATGCTGTATTACCAAGCAAGTCAGGAAGCACAACCACCGCTGGATCTGCCTCAATAAGCAACTTAACAACTTCTTGACTGTATCCTCTCACGGCCATATGCAATGCATTTTGGCCTTTCAAATCACTCCTCCGCCCCAACTGCTTGTCTTTGCCAACCAAGGATCGAACAACCTCTACAAACGCACGCCTTGCAGCTAGGTGCAACGCATTTCTTCCATTCGATTTGAGAGCTGTGAACAAGCTACAATCCTTTGCTAGTAGCAGATCAACTACAGCAGCATGCCCTCTTTTAGCTGCAAATATAAGAGGGCTGCCATTTGAGGGGCTGGCAGCCTTGATCAACTCGGGGTCATATTCTAAAAGCATTTGGACAATGTCTGCAACAAAAAGGTCCATACAAGCACAGTAATGATTATCGGAATGCCATGACCTTCAGGAAATCCACTTCTCATTTTGCAGTCCTAGCTGATTGGACTCTAGGTTGCTAGGATGTATGCATTTCACCGCGAGTGCAGATTCTACAAGGGTGCACACCTCTAATTCGTGCCGAGTGTGTCTACCATTTTTCACATCAGCATTACAAAAAGATCTGCAAGATGGGAGTTGCTTTCTAGAACATTTTGTGACTCGATGTTGTAGGAACTTTAAAAAAAACAGATATAGCACGATATATGCAAATCAATACTTTCAGATTTAATTGAGCAGTACATGAAAATGTAAGCTCCTCCCTGAAATGTTTTCATATGGACAAGGCATCAGGCCATGATTGGCCCAAAGACTTGAGCTATAGCCACTCATCATGTAACGACATAAATGTGAATGTAATGACATGAGGACGTCCCAATAGTTTTAAGTGAACTCCACCCTTATGCAGTATAATGGTGCAGATATCAGGTTTCGGTCTAGCTTTACTCTTCCGTAGTATAATGATGCAAAGATTAGTCTTTCAACAAGAATATAAAAAACAAAACGATAGAAAGACCAGGCATATCATCAGAAATCATGAGTGGTCGAAGTTTGCCTCGGCCAGAGTATCCGAGATAACTTCCATGCTTAGTGGACACATTTTCTGTCCCAGAAGCTACACGCGAGTACTCAAAAAGGTTGAGCCCTAATCGGTTAAAATGAGGTGCCTTCACGTTCAATAAGTATCCGACCACGTCAACTAGACGCCAGAGCCAAAAATCAAGAAATTAAGAAATGCAAATATCAGGAACTAATCACCAGCATGTCCATGACCGGCAGCAATGTGCAGGGCAGTCAAACCGTCAAGGTTCTTCCTCATAACCCCTTCTCTGGTCGAATGCTTGAGCAGTTCCTTCACGATGCTCGCATGCCCTCTCTTTGCTGCCACGAACAACGCGGTCTCTCCTGATTCGTTCACTTCATCCACCAACTCCAGAGGAGCAACGCTTGCTTCTGCGCTGGCCTCACCAATCGGCCGTCGGCTGTTGACTTTGAGGAGGATCCGCTTCACGGAAGCAACATCATCCCGCTCTGCTGCCAAGTGCAACTCTGTGTTCTTGCGCAGCACGGCCTTGTTCTGTGTAAAAGATTGATCAAACTGCCCTGTCATGGCCAAGTTCGGCGGTGGCTGAACGCCACTCTCTATGTCCCGGTGAAGTCCTGCACATGAAAAGCACGCCAATCAGTCGCTGGCTGCGGATAAGGAATTTGACAGAACTCAGGAGAGCATCAACGGATTAAAACTAAACCGAAATGCTTATCCCTCAAAGTGGAGAAGATATTGGTAGAATTGAGGGGGAGTGAGGTAACCTTCTGTAACTGCCGAAGACATTGGAACAGCTGCAGAGCGATCGGAGAGGTTGACCACTGAGGAAGAAGGAGGAATGCTCAAGTCTCAATGTCACGATGTTATGGTAATGCCACCGGCGGCAAGAACGGAGTTGATGTGGACGTGGTGGGCCGTTGCCGATGGAGTGAAGGGAGGGGAACTGAGAAAGTCCACGCAAGGAAATCGCAGACCCCATTAACTTATGATGGCGCATGCAATAGTGTGAACGGGTTGACTCGCTGAAGGGTTCTTTTGTCGCTTTGTTAGAGGGATTGATGATCTTTTCCAAGTTACGAGTCGCACTAGTAAACCAGAAGACCCATCTTTTTCATGCGATGGAATGCCGGATTTCGAGCAAGTTGTTCTCCTTCAAACTCGCCGAAGGTCGGATCTTGGCAGTCTTCCGCGAGCAGTCCGAGATGAGAAGGCTTCTTCAGCATAATACGCGCCGAAACGCATGCTCTCCTATACATCATACTGTGTACTTTTCAATTCCTCCACTTTATATCTCCAGGTAATCTCAATTCCAGTTATATTTATTGCATTGACGTTAACGACGCACTATTATCTGCAGTTACGGGGCGATTCACAGATGCCTTACAAAAGTCGCGATTATTCTCTCCGCGGCTGTAGCTACTCTATCAAAATCGGCGGGGCGTCACTATACAAGATTGTCTCGGAATATGGCCCCCTGTTAAGGCAGCAATATTAATGCAGCTACCTCGTTGCAGCTTTGACCAAGATAAAGACATTTGCAATATACAAGAAAATTATTTGGTCGTAAACCGAACTTGGGGTTGAGATGCACTCCAGCAAGAGCGTTGTGGAGCTTATAAAACTAAAGGTCTTGTCCGGTTGCGTCCTTTGATTCGTTAGATGTATTGTCCACGGAGAAAAGTACCAAAAAATGTTAGCCGGATTTTCTCCATATGGAGTGTTGGGAATAACGGATCCCCGAAAACCGGATTTAACACTAAATTGAACCCCTAAAGCAATGCAGAAGACGAAGCCCGGGAAAAACACGTATCACCGATTGTAAAGCACATCACGGATTCGAACGTACCTTGTTAGCCACAGATTAGACACCAATGCCGAAGATCGAGGAAGAAATTCTGATCCGATGATGTCAATTTGCCTTAAAAGGGAAACGGCGTCGCCTTAAGCGTTTTGGAGGGAAAGAGAGAGTGGGAAATGTACATTAAAATGGGGTGCGTCCTCTCTCTCTCTCATCCCTTTTATACGTTCCCTTATCAACGGGCCCTAATTCCGTAGGCCGGGCTTTTAGGCCCAACATGGGCGGACGGGCCATAAGCCCATCACTAATAAAACCATCATCTCCCACTCGCACATGGTGGGCTGAACAGGATTCTCTTTACCTCTTTTCAACATTCATACCGGTGAATAATCCGTACGACCATCATACTTTGAGAGCTTGTTGCCATACATCTGTTAGGAATATATAGCAGCTCATAATGGGCATCACATCCTGAGTAGATTTAGTATGCAGTACCCTAGATTGATCGATCACATTTATATCTCTCTTGATCTCTTTCAAACAATGATATGTATATTGTATTCACAATTATGATTATCACAAAGACAATCATAATTGGTTAATCGGTGAATATAAAAACTATAATGTGATTCTCCAAATTCGATCTTCCTCTTCCCTTCAAACTCTCAATTTCAGTTCACCTTGCTTTTCTAGAAATGTCCCATTAAATCGAATCAAACTCATGACCATTGGCAACATCCTAAGATAGCAAACACTGAATATAAATCTTAAGAATAAGTAAGATTCATGAGGGGACTAAAAAATTGAGGAACTTTTTTCCTCAAGAGTCTCACACAACATAAAAAGTTGAGATCAAACTTTTACCACTCTTATTGGTCGTCTTATGCATACGTAGTATAAAATACGTATTACGGTAATAACTCCTTTCTCATGGAGCGTATGTCTACATCTTCAATACTGTACAGATAATAGTTCAGACATACCCAATGTCTAACTTGAGTTCACGTATCTACTCATTCACAAAATTCATCAAAACTCACATCTGGCATCATAGACAGATAAAGTAAAATATGTAGATTATTTTACTTTCGAACATAGTAAGTATTATGTCATCATCTTAACACTTAGTTAAGGCGACATACATGTTTTAAGCTTGAGCTCTCAATTATCACTTAGATAATAAGCTTAAAAACAGTCTCATCTCTATTTATCACATAGTAAATAGAGGCGATTACCCGTGTGAGTAAGCTAATATCATATCTTTCCGACATACTTTCCTAACTTAAAGTAATGCATTAAGCATTAAGATGCATAAAGATTAAACAATTCATAGGCATTAATGATGAAAAATACAAATTCATCAAATGTGAACGCTTCAGGAAAATTACAATCCAGTACATCAGATTCTACGCAATCCTAGAGATTTCACATGGCCACAAAACATATCTCTAGGTTTTGGCTTTGTTATAGGGTCTACTATCATTCTATACGTAACATGTACTGTAAGTTCACATCTTTTTGTGCAATCATATTCTTGACAAAATTATACTTGGTATCTATATGTTTGGTCTTGCAATGATATTTTGGATCTTTGGTGTACGCTTTTACTGCTTGGTTATCACAATTAACCAACAATGAATCTGCAGCACTTCAAATAACACTTAAATGATCCAATAATCTCTTAAGCCAAACATCTTCTTTTATTACTGCTGATAATACCACGAACTTAGTTTCCATCGTGGACAAGGCTATACACTTTTGTTTCTTACTGCTCCAACATATGGTGCCATTATTCGATAAGAAAACAAATCCAGAGGTAGATTTTCTTTCATCTAAATCTCATCTCCAATTAGCATCAGAATAGCCTTTTGAGTTACAGATCCTTTCCATAATAACTCAACGTATAATCAGCAGTTCCCTTTTAGATACCTTAGTATTCTCTTAACGGCTTTCCAACGTGCTTGACCTGGGTTGGATTGGTATCCACTCACCATTCCAACTGCATAACATATGTCAGGTCTTGTACACATCATAGCGTACATCAAGCTCCCAACAGCAATAGCATAAGGAATATGTTTCATTTGTTCATTCTCTTGTGGAGTCCTTGGACATCGTCTATGGCTCAATCCTTCACTTTTTGCAATAGGAGTGTTAATGGGTTTACAATCCTATATCCTTCAATTCAAAATTGGAAGACAACCAACTTTTGACAGTATTGACAAGCTCCATATTGCTTCCGGCAATTAGTATATCATCAACATATAATGATATGATCACAAATTTATCCTTGGATCTTTTGATATATATATATATATATATATATAATGATCATCATCTATCATTGTAAAATCATATGCCATTATGGCATTATGAAATCGTATATACCATTATCTTGACGACTGCTTAAGACCATATATCGACCTCAAAAGTCAACATACATTTTCTTCTTGGCCTTTCACTATGAAACCAGCAGGTTGTTCCATATATATTCCTTTCTTTAATTCTCCATTGAGGAGAGCAGTCTTTACATCCATTTGATGTAGCTCAAGATCCATACTAAACACTATTGCCAGAATTATGTGAATCAAGGTAAATCTCACTACAGGAGAAAATGTATATTCATAATCAATATATTCCTGTTGATTATACCCCTTCGCCACAAGGCGAGCCTTATGTTGTTCTATCGAGCCATCAGCTTTTTGCTTTATTTTGAGAACCCACTTGTTCCCAATAACTCTGCGTCCTTTTGGAAGATCAACCAGTTCCAAGACTTAGTTTGACTTCATTGACTCCATCTACTTTTTCATTGCATAAATCCATTTGTCCTTACTAGGGCTTTTCAGAGCCTCATTAATATTTCTTGGCTCATCCTTATCTCGTGGAGCATTTATAAAAGTTTCCCCTTCAATATCAAAACGTCGATGGGGAATACTTTGGCGACTTGTTCGCTATATGGGAGATTGTACACTTAGCACATCATTCCCCATTATGCTCCCACTTGGATTAGATAATGACGATATCATTTCATCATGTGGTTGTAATTAAGAATGAGTTGAATTCAATTCATCACTTCTTATATTACTCCCACTTGGACGAACTCCATTAATATCATTATCTTGATCCAAGGTTTTAAATAGGGAGTAATCTTCCCGTATTTCGCTATTCTTAGGAAATTCATTCTCTAAGAATGTGACATCTCATGATTCAAATTCAGTTATACTCCCACTTTCCTGCTCACCTATGAACATATACCCTTTTGAGTGTTTCAAGTATCTTATGAAAATACTATTCTTTCCTCTAGGACTCAATTTCCCAAACTTGTGAGAGAACTCATGTGTATAGGCAGCACAACCCCATGGCTTAAGAAAACTTAAGTCCGGTATTCTACCTGTCCATAACTCATATGGAGCGGAAGTAACTGATTTGGAAGGCACCCAGTTAAGTATATAGGCAGTAGTTAACAACGCATTACTCCAAAAAGTGATATGTAAGTTAGCATACGCCATCATGGACCTAACCATTTACAGTAGGGTTCTATTTCTTCTCTTTGCAACACCATTTTGTTGAGAAGTATATGCAGTAGACAACTATATTTCTATTCATTTTTCACCACATAATTTTCTGAACTCATCAGATAAATATTCTTGACCTTGATTGGATCTCAATGCTTTTATTTTCTTGTCTAATTGATTTTCAACCAAGTTCATAAATCTTTTGAAACAACATAACGTTTCAGATTTATGAGAAATCAAATAGACATATTCGAATCGAGTATAATTATCTATAAAAGTGATGGAATAAACAGCCCAATGCCTTCTTCTCACATTCATTGAACCACATACATCATAATATATTAAATGCAGAGGAAATTAAGCTCTTTATCTTTTCCAAATAGTTTCCTTGTCGTTTTCCCTACTAGGCAATGCTCACATCTGGGCAAATCGACTTTTTCAATGTTGCCCAACAAGCCCTTTTTAGCTAGTCTATTTATACGTTGTTGGCCAATATGACTAAGTTCAGCATGCCATATAATCACATCATTATCATATGAAGTAGAAGATGTGAAACAAGGGAATAACAAATATTGACATCACCACAGTCAACATTTAGTACAATTAAAATCATCCAGAAAGTGACCACAACTATAGTAGTTTGTATCAAAATACAAATCTACATCACTATTATGGAAGTTCACACATAAACCAAGCTTAACCAACATCAAAACAGACACTTAAATTTCGACAAATCTCTAGAGCATTTAGAATATCATGTAGGAATAAGGTGCGCCCACCACACATGTTCAGTTGGCAGGTGCCAATCCCTTTAACTTCAGTTATGGAGTTATTTCCCACATAGATCCACTTAGTTCCAATTGGTATTCGTCGGAATTCCACGAAGGATCCTCTATCCTTCGCTACATCGTCTGTTGCTCCTGAATCTACAGTCCACAAAGGATTGGATTCAGTCTATAAAGCAGAACTTGACACAAAAACAAAGTTCTCAAATGTACAAGAGGTGTATACCTTTTTTGGCTCACGACAGTCGCGAGCATAGTGGCCTCTATCGTCACAATTGTAACACCTTACTCTTTACATTTTCTTCACTTGAGGACGTTTTCCTCTCTTGTATTGGTTAACTCTTGATCTCTTGCAATAAAGACTTGATCCTTTGCATTCCCACATATTGAACGAATCAATATGTTTGCGCTTAGAGCTCAAAGCCCTTTCTAAGCTAGAACCAGCATTGCAAATATCTATTTTTGGCTTACATGCCGTCAAGTGGTCCTCTACCAGCTCAAGGTGGCGCACAGTATCCTCAAGATCTTCCATAACATGGTCAAGAGTTTCTAGTGCTTCTTGCTTTTCCAGCACATATTGAATCTTCATATTCAATATTTCACAAGTGTTGCCGTTCACATCAGCAATTACATTTTTAGTTGCTGAAACCATCAATCTGAACACATCAGACATATATGCACGAATAATTAATGCCTATCATTTATGTATCTACTTTACATAGACCCATCATATCAATGAATAATTTCAAGTAAGGTTTCAGAATCAAAAGGTCATTATGTTTCCAATCATTCTCCAAAAATCTTAACTTAAAACTATCATTAATATAATTGTCTTATACAAAATAAATTCTATGAAGTTACAAAAACTTCTATAGCTACCCACAGCAATCAGCAATTAACAGAAAGCAACAGATAATTGACATCCAATAAAATAATAATGTTTTCAACTAATACAACAATCCATTACACTAAGTAATATATCCAAAAAGAAATATCAACATAGAAAGAGATATTCAACACTAAAAAACATCTCAAACTAATCTAAGAAATAAATAGGGAAAGTCCCTTCTAATCTATCGGTCAAAGTATCTGAGAAAACTGAAGGCACATTTGCCAACCATGGAAAAACTTTTGGAGAGCTTTCATGTCGCCACTAAGGCGCATTTACTCTACGCCATGTGGCGCTCAATCTAAGGGTTGAATTTTTGGCCAACTCAATCCTATAGTACTCTCTTACAAAAGCTTCCACTAGCCTCTTATAATCCGGGACCGTGTTGACCTCCTATAGCCGATCTAACACTGCTTGCCATTCAGGTGGAAGAGTGTTCATCAAAGTTGGCACATTCTCAAAATCTGGCATAAGATAACCATGTGTGATACTAAATCACCATCAAGCCACTAATAATCAGCTAACTCTTTCATCAGCTTTTTCAGTCTAGCTCTTCCTTCGTCTGTTCTAGGGATTGCAGGTATCTATGCATAACACATCATAGTTCCTGTAACAAATGTAGAACTAAAATGGATCACTTATAATCCACAATAAACAAAATGGAAAATACATAATTTTTCATGATTTATGTAACAAATGCAGAATAAAAAATGGATTACCTCTAACCCACACAGACATTTTTGAAAAAAAAACAAATCCTTTTTTTTTTCTAGGTCAATGATCAACGGTCAACGGTCGTCCTTCAACGGGTCAACGGTCAGGTCGTCGGACCGATCAGATTGGTCGGGCTGGGTTGGACGAACCGACCGCATGTGCCGCGCGCGTGCGCGTGCTGACGTCACGCAGACGTCAGCTGGCACGTGTCGCGCGCGTGCCAGGCGTCCGCGGTCGGGTCGGGTCGGGTCGGGTCGCCGGCCGGTGACTGCCTGGCCAACCGTCGTCGGCACTGATGTCAGTGATGACGTCATCCTAGCGGTTACCGACTGTTGGATGACGTCATGCTGATGTCAGCATGCGTCGGTCCGCCAACCAGTGTGTGCCGGTTCGCCGCCGGCGTCGCGTACGTGCCGATTCGCTGACCGGCGTGTGGGACGCACGCGCTGGCCGATGCCAGCGCTTCAGGCGCATCGCGCCCACGCGCAGCGGCTTCTGGCCACGCGTGTGGGTGTGTGCGGCGTCACCCGGCGGCGCATGACATGTCACCGGACTCGCCTCGACGACCCATTTCTCACTATGCTATTAGAATTTGATTTTGACTTATGAAAACTCGGAAAAATGAGGGTACAGTGCTCGGGTGTCGGGATTTCTCGCCCCGATTCATACGGCCGAATTACTTTCGCGAAAAATTAATCAAAAAACATCAAACATGTTAGGAAAACGTGAACTAGCGCTCTGATACCAATGTTGGGAATAAGGATCCCCGAAAACGGGATTCGACACTAAATCGAACCCCTAAAGCAATGCGGAAGATGAAGCCCGGGAAAAACACGTATCACCGATCGTAAAGCACACCACGGATTCGAGTGTACCTTGTTAGCCACATATTAGACACCAATGCCGAAGATCGAGGAAGAAATTCTGATCCGATGATGTCAATTTGCCTTGAAAGGGAAACGGCGTCGCCTTAAGCATTTTGGAGGGAAAGAGAGAGTGAGGAACGTACGTTAAAATGGCCAAAGGGTGCGTCCTCTCTCTTTCTCATCCCTTTTATATGTTCCCTTATCAACGGGCCCTAATTCCGTGGGCCGGGCTTTTAGGCCCAACATGGGCGGACGGGCCATAAGCCCATCACTAATAAAACCATCATGGAGGAAATCTAATCAATTGCAAGTGCGAAAGGGATTGGGCCAAAACTTGTGGTTCGATTAAGCTGAAATTTTAGTCGCATGTTTTTTGAATCTGAACGGTTTAATTTCCGTTTCAAGCTCCCTACATCAAGTTTTTTGTGTGTTAATCAAAACTTGTGTTTTTTTTTTTTTTTATCATATTTATCCTTAATCTCTTGTGAAATTTATGCATATTACCAAGAGTGATGTCCTTGAGGTCTTTGTTGCTATATACCTCTAGTATTTACTAGAGAAGAATTTTGTTCACTTAATTTTGTTGATAGTGAAGATTTTGGATGGACTCTGATCCCGTGGTTTTTTACCTCCTCACATTAAAAAGGTTTTTTCACATAAAAATTGCCTTGTATTTGCATATTCGGTATTTATTTTACTTTACCAGATCAGTTCCAATTAGGTTTGCACAAGAGTGAAGATTATTTTATTCTGATGTGTTAATCCAATATTATTTGGGTTGTTACTATTCTCCCATCAAAGTGATATAAGAGTTTTGGTTATTACTTGATTTTTCTGCATTGTGTTAAACAATGAAAATAGATACGAGTAGAATTGTTATATTGAATGGTTCGAATTATCATATTTATAAAGGAAAGATGAATGACCTTTTATATGTGAAGGATTATTATTTGCCTGTACTTGCTGAAGAGAAACCAAAGACTAAAACTAATATTAAATTGTCTATATTTTATCATCAAGTGTGTGAGATATTAGGCAGTGGGTGGATGATAATGTTTTGAATCATATTATTGAGAAAACACATGCATGCAATTTGTGAAATAAAGTCGAACAGTTATATGTACGAAAGATTGTGAATAACAAGTTATTTTTTATAAAACAGATGATGGCTCTAAGATATCAAGAAAATACTCGTTTGATTGATTATTTAAATTCTTTTCAAGGAATTATAAATCAATTGGCTACAATAGGAATCGAGTTTGATGATGAGATATAGTTGCTTGGCACTTTGTCGGACTTGTGGGAGACATTTCAAACGTTTTTGTCTAATTTTGTTTCGAATGGTATGATTTGGCCAAAAGTAGTATTTTGAATGAAGAGATGAGAAGACAAACATAGGGATCATCCTCTTCACAACTTGATGCCTTGGTTGTTGAGAAAATGGGAAGAAGATAGTGGTCCGAGAAATAGAGATAAAAGCAGAGGCAAATACAATAAATTTGCTAGTGTTGAGTGCCATTAAAGAGACATATTCAAAGATTTTGCCATTAGTTAAAGAGGAGAAACAAAAAGAAAAAAGTAAAGAGAAGAAAAGTGATAATGACAACAATAAAAATCATGTTGTTACACTTGCAGAAGGCTTTCTCATTGTTTGTGATGATTCTACGGTGAATTTTGTACGTCATAAAACCAATTGGATAATTGATAGCAGTGCATCTATTCATGCTACATCTTGTAAGGATTTCTTTACATCATACAAGTCAAATGACATTGAATCTGTAAAGATGAGAAACAATGGGCTAGCTAAAGTAGTAGGCACCGATGATGTGTGTCTAGAGACCAACAATGACACTAGGTTAGTATTGAATATGTTAAGCATATACATGGCATTCGTTTGAATTTAATTTTCATAGGCAAGTTGGATGATAAGGGATATAGAAACACTTTCAATGACGATCCATTGAAACTCACTAAAAGTTCTTTGGCTGTTGCTAGAGGTGAAAAATATTCTTCATTGTATATTATGTAGGCAAAATTGTCCACAAACAAAATTAATGTAGTAGACAACGAAGAGAAATGTGAGTTATGGCACAAGAGGCTCAGTCATATTAGCGAGAAAGGTTTGTCAATATTAGCCAAGAAGAAGTTTCTTTTGGGTATGAAAAATTCAGTGAAGAAGTATACTTACTATTTAGCAAGAAAATGGAATAGGGTTGCATTTAAAACTTCCCTCCTTCAAGAAAGTCATGTATACTTGATTTAGTGCCTTCCGATGTTTGTGGTTTTATGAAGACAAAATCACTTAGTGGCTCCCTTTATTTTGTTAATTTCATAGATGATTTTTCAAGGAACATATAGGTATATACCTTGAAAACTAAATATCAAGTATTAAATGCGTTTAAATTGTTTCAAGCTTTAGTTGAAAGACCAATTGGAATGAAGTTGAGATATATTAGAACTAATAGTATATTGGACTTTTTGATGAATATTGCAAACAACAGTGTGTTCAACATCAAAAGACACCTCCACGATGCCTCAGTTAAATGCCTTAGCTAAGAGAATGGAGAGGACACTAGTTGAAAGGGTAAGATGTTTATTTTCACAATCAAAGTTATTGAGATCCTTTTGAGATGAGGCTTTAAGTACAGTGGTACATGTATTAAATTTTACTCCATGCATTTCTTTAGAGTTTGATATTCCTAATAGAGTCTGGATATGCAGAGATATTTATTATGATTATTTGTGTGTCTTTGGTTGCAAGGCATTCATGCATATCTTCAAAGATGAGAGATTAAACTTTATATGAAAACATGACAGTGCATATTTATCGGGTGTGGACAAAATGTTTGTGGCTACAAATTTTATGATCTAGCTATGGACAAAATATTTATGATCCATGTCATGCTCTAGTGTTGTAAATAAGTTTTTGAATTCATTACCATCTCCAGAATTCTGCAGACGTGCAACATAATTTCAATGCAAGAGTGAAAAACTGGGGTTTCACAAGTTTCATTCCCTTGACTGAGCTTCATTATCTGGGGGATACCTTCTAAATGACTCTTTGGTAATTAAAGCCAAAGTTTGCGTCTCAACAGTTACTCCTCCAGAGAATATTCAGCCAGCTAAACCAACTGATAAGTTTGACTCCTATTTTGCTGGTGTGGAGGAACTCATCAAAGCTGATGAGTTTAACGGTGATACTGTAGGATCAACTTCGTACCCTCAAGATAGTGCTTTAACAGCTGAAATGCATAGCTTAGAAGAAGTTGAGAAGGCTAAGCAGTCTTTGAGAGAATGCCTTTCAGATCTCTTTCAATTGAATATGAAAGAGAGGCTATTTGATGCACTAACAACTTTAAGCTCAGCCAGAATTGGATTATCATAGGAGCAACAAATAGCAATTGAGTCATTTTGGGCAAATTTCAAAGATTTCACTTCCGACTTCTTAACATTTGAGCAGGGCAATGCTGAGTTTGAGCTACATAAACTACAAAGGGATGAAAGGTTCTCTGCTATGAAGAAAAGCCACGAGACTCACATCTTGTATAAGCAGTTAATTGACAACCTCGGTACGGAAGAGGAAGAGCTCAGGAGAAAGATGGAGGAAGTGAAGTCTAGGAGGGACAAGCTCCTCTCAGATTGGGAGATCTTGCTGGTCGCGTGTGAAGAAGCGAAGTCGGACTATAAAGATGAGCAGAAGTAGCAGAGGCTGAGGAAAAGAAGAGAATAGCCTAGGAAAGAATGTCTAGATCAGCCACTGCTAGGTCAAATTTGAAGGCTCGATTTCTGCTAATATTATAATTTTTCAAATAGGCTATGAACCAATTGTTCACTTAAAGTATGAAAACTGTCTTCAGCTTGACTATTCGTTGCCCAATCTTCAGCAGAACAATTTCTTAGAAGGGCTAATTTGGTTGACTCTATATCATATTAAATTAGTCAGCATGTGAGCCAAATATATACATACGTACGTATGTCAATACAGTCAGCGTTTGATGTCTTCATATGATATGCGCAGTCATCGAGCATTTTGCTCTTGGAGCTTGAAAATCCTCACAATGCTGATGTGCTTTCCCAACTGCTGTTCTATGAATATGTGATGATCGAGTCTTCTCTTCACGTAAAACCTTCCTGATATGACTCTGCCTTGATTGGATCTAGTGATGAGGGAGTTAACATGTATCCACATCTCATGAAGCAGAGCCTATGGACTCCGTTGCAGTCTTGGGATTTTGTATTAGGAAAGTTTACCCTGTCATAAGTAAATGATTTGATCCCTTGCAAATGAGCTTGGACTGAAAAAAAAAACCATGATACTGTCTAATGGTTAGGAGTGTTCTTATTGGGAGAGCCACAAATAAGTGGCTCTTATGTTGGGGAAGTTATTGGTAGGTACGGAAGAAAAATAATTGATGCTTTCAATTTGTCCAAACAAATAGCAATGAAAGACATTTTGGACATTACTAGAACAGAATAAAATGAGCTACAGCAGTCTTGCTCTATGGGGCCCTGCTTAGAGCTTCTGTCCGAAGTAAAGCTTTTGTGCAAGCTAGAGGTAGACTCGAGTCATAAATTCACAACAAATGTAAAAATCATAGTAGACATAATAGTGGCATTCGACAAGCGCCGTAAAATGATGGCCACATATGTTGTAAGAGAAAAACTTGTTCACGTTCTGTCTAAATGAGATGACTTTTTTAGTCTTGTTTGGTTAATATACCACGCCTAGATGTAGACCACGTATACAAGAAAAGAGGGACCTTTAGGAAACATCATATGATTAAGACCGTTGAAAGAACAATCTTATAGTGGAAAATGTTGCTTTCAAAAGGAATGTGGAATGATCATAAAGAAAGGAAGTTCTATTATTTACATATAGGGTTAGTCAAAGATGCTTTAAAACCCCAACAAGGATTGAATTAAAATACTTTAATTGTTATATGCTTCTTGTAGGCATAATAAGTTCACACATTCTTCACTAGGAACTGCAGAATCCACAGTGTGTGATGGATTTAGGTATTTCAGTTGCTATCTAAATTTTAGTGTTTTAACAAAAGAATCCAAATGCTATGAGAAAATTAGAGGCACAAATAAAAGCCTCAAGATTCCATACGACAGAAGGATCTTAGAATTAGATAATAGAATCTATTACAAGGTCACATCACCAGCAATTGATCCAAGAGCACAAGTTAGATTCAGACAAAGGAGAAACCTTTTTGCTATGTGCAAATTTGATGAGGAAAGAAAAACGTTGTAGTGCCAAAGACAATTAGACATAATGACAATCAACTTCCACAAAAAACTGGATTTCCAATCAGTAACTGTTCAAACACCTACAAAACAATGAAGAAGTTCAAAAGACCATTGAATATGAAGATGGAGAAATAGAAAATAAGTTAAATAAGAGTAGATCAGCTAAAAGTTGAACATTGCAAAATATAAAGAAAGAAAACTACCTATAAGAATTTCTTATAAAATATCTTTGACGCCATCATACTCATCTATCCTACAAATAGATCATAGGAGAATAGTTTCCAAAAAAATTAGAAACAGAAGACTGCATCCTTCTTATAGGATTGCTCCTATACTGCTAGCAAAAGCTATGTAGGATCACCATACGACACTACAAAGGGGGATAAAAACAGCTGTTTGGCAACTTCGCTAGGGGACGAACGTGCACCCCGTCGTTAGAAGATGGTTAATTTGACAGTTTCAGTGACTATCGCTTTCAGAGTTACTATAGCGAGAAAATTTAAGACAGTCCTAATTTGTTGTCGTACAGATATATTTTTGGCAACGTTTTCGTTTTTTATCACTCCATATTGATAATATTTCAATAGATTATGCGTCAGGAATAGTATATTGACAAAAACCCATCATCATGAAGCCCTTAAAAATTCAGAAGCCCTGGATTCAGTCCTACTTCATTGGACAATCAAAAGCCTTAAACCACAAAATGCATGGCCTTGATAGTTTAGTACGTTTATTTTGTAGAAAATTAATAAATTAAAAAACAATAGCTTGTGTCGTTTACAAAATATAAATGAACCACAAATATCTTCATGATTTATTAAAATGTTCAGTCAATAATTTATTTCCGATAATGAAAATATTTTGATTGATTAATTATTTAGGAAAATGTTTTTTAAATCCATAATTTTCTGCAAAACAAATGAAACTGTGAGAGGAAGGGGAGAGGAAATTGAGAATTCAATAGGATGAATTTGAGTTCTTGCTGGCAAAGTCAGGCAATATGCGGCCTTTCCCACTTTTCTCTCAATGCTACTTAGGAATGAGCTTGTGGGATCGTGAAGGAGCCAGGGATCTCTGCTTGTAGGGCTGTAGCTTTAAGTATACCATACCCCCGTTTGAAAACACTTTCCGCCCTTTTCTCATCTGCATACTGCTCCATTCGACCCTGAGGGCCTGTTTTCAATCTTGTAGGAACTGATTCATTTTTTCGACATTTGAGAACGCATGAATGTCAAGCCCAAGGGTTGATGGGAAAACACCATACAAAGCTTGAAATGGAGTTGTCTGGATGCTACTGCCAACGGGGGCATTGCACCACCATTCTGTCAAGGATAACCAACTAGCCCATCTGTTTGGTTGAGCAAAAGGCATACACCTGAAGTAAGTCTCTCGACCCTAATTTGAGTCTCTCGATTTGCCCATTTGACTGGGATTGTATCACGTCGATAGATGTAACTGCATTCCCATAGGCCTGAAAGTTTCTTGTCAGAGCGAACTTGTAAATATCTTCTCTATCACTTCCAATGCTTTGGCATAGCCCATGCAACTAATAAACGATGTCGACAAACAACTTGGCCACTTCTAGTGCTGTGAAAGGATCAGACAAGGTCATGAAGGGGGCGTAGCCCGCGCGGCGTGTTGTAATTATGGTTAATGGATTAACGAATGCCAATAAATTAAGATACGTCTTTTCTATTCACGTATCTCTGGATTCGTGAATCTCTTGAATTCATGTATCTCTTGATTCATGAATTTCGTGGATACATGCGTCTATTTAATTCATGTATCTCTTCTGTACATGAACTAAAAATATCTATAAATAGATGGGAGCATAGAGCTTCAAAAAGGTTTTTTGGTTTTTCCGACTCGATTCCAAAAAGGCTCTGATACACTTTTCTACTCTTCTAAATTTTTTCAGTGTGCTGGTTCAATTGAACGGTTCGACTGAGTCCTGTTTGCATAGTGCTAATCCAAACAGGTTCGAGGTGTTGTATCTTGGGAGGCATAGTTCGTGAATCTGCGGAGCACCATTGGCGGGAAGTAATTGCCTTAAAGAGATTCGGATATCCGTACCTCGCCTCCAATTTCATGTTCTGATTGCAACAAACAGTTTGTGTTTTATTTTTGGATTATATTCCAACAATCTTAAGGCAATTAATCACTCACTGTTTGTTGTTATTGTCAGATTATTGAGATGGCTGGAAACAACCAAGTGCCCTTCAATGTCCCGAATGTTTCTGGAGACGTTCCTATGGTCAATTCGACCGATGCTATGGAAGATGTTCAATCCTCGAGGTCTGAATTTGTAGCAGCCAATGCTACGGGCCCTTGGGCGAACACCAATTTTGGTGGTGCGGGTACAAGTCATATGACCGGTATACCCAGGACTGTTTTTCAGAACAGTATAGGCCAAATGGCTTTTGGCTCTGTTTCTGGAGGGATGGTTCAACGAACCTTGTCTACAGTGATGGCAATGCCTCCAGTTACAGCTAATGAGAAACTGGAGAAATTTACCGGAGTGGGCTTTAAATAGTGGCAGCAGAAGATGTACTTCTATTTGACCATGCTCAATCTGACGAAATATTTATCGGAGGTGTGCCCGATAATTAGTCCAAATGAGCAAGATGTCACGACGCTCGGTGCGTTGGAGGCTTGGAAGCATGGGGACTTCTTATGCTGAAATTATATCCTTAACTGTTTAGTGATTTCTCTTTATAATGTTTATTGTAATATTGAATCTGCTAAATAGTTATGGGAGTCCTTAGAGAAAAAAAATACAAAATTGAGGATGCTGGCACCAAGAAATTTGTGGTTGTCAAATTCTTGAACTACAAGATGGTGGATTTTAAATCTGTCATGAGTCAGGTTCAAGAATTGCAATTAATTATGAGTGACATCTCAGCTGAGGGAATGATACTTAGTGAATCATTTCAAGTGGCAGCCATGATTGAGAAACTACCTCCGGGCTGGTCAGACTTCAAAAATTATTTGAAGCACAAACGGAAGGAGATGAGCCTTGAAGATCTCATTCTGCGCCTCAGAATCGAGGAAGACAATAGAAGGAGTGCGAATCCTTCTTCTGAGCCAAAGGCCAACATTGTGGAATCTTCCAAATCCAAGCAAGATAGAAAAAGGAAGATGTCTTTTCAAGGAAAAGGCAAGCAGAAGGAGCAGCAGTTCCAGAAATTCCAAGAGACATGTTTTATATGCAACAAGCTTGGCCATCGTGCTAAGGATTGCAAGAAGCGCCTGAAAAAAGGCAAGAACGAAGGTGCAGCCCAGCAACTGAATTTGACAGAGCATGACAATATTGAGAGACTGTCTACTGTGGTAATGTCTGAAGCATCTCTAGTGTCGAACACTAATGGCTGGTGGCTAGACACGGGTGCCACAAATCACATCTGTGCAGATAAACACATGTTCTCATCTTATGAGAAGGCTGAAGAAGATGAGAAGCTTTATATGGCTAACTCTGCATCAGCAAAGATCGCCGGAAGAGGAAAGGTGATCCTGAAGTTTACATCTGGCAAGGAGGTCGCCCTGCTGAATGTGCTGCATGTACTAGATATTCAGAAAAATCTAATTTCTGGCCCTATACTTGTCAAGAAGGGTTTCAAAGTTGTATTTGAATCTGACAAGTTTGTACTTTCAAAATGAGGGATGTATGTGGGGAAATGGTACTTATGTAATGACCTGTTTAAGGCCAATGTGGCTGTCATTGATGTAAACTCAAAGTATGTGTGCCCAAAGACTATTAATAAAGAAAAGTCTTTAGTTTATACTGTTGTGTCTCCTTATCTATGGCATGGTAGATTAGGACATGTAAACTATGGTACAATAAAGAGAATAGCAAACTTGGGATTAATTCCAAGATTTGAGTTGGATGCCCGTTACAAGTGTGAGACTTGTGTTGAAGCCAAGTTTGCCAGAAACCTTTCAAATCCATTGAAAGAACAAGTGAACCTCTACAATTAATCCATAGTGATCTATGTGATTTAAAGTTTGTAGAAAGTAGAGGTGGAAATAAGTACTTCATCACATTTGTGGATGATTGTACTAGATTTTGCTATGTTTATTTACTAACTAGCAAAGATGAGACTATGAGCATGTTTGTCAAATATAAAACTGAAGTTGAAAACCAACTTGATAAACGAATCAAAGTGCTTAGGTCTGATAGAGGAGGAGAATATAGTTCAATCAATTTGAAAGAATTTTGTGCTAGTTTTGGAATAATTCTCCAAACGACTGCACCTTATACTCCACAACAAAATGGAGTTGCTGAACGATTGAATAGGACATTAAAGGAGATGGCTAATGCCATGCTTTTGAGTTCAGGTTTACCTCAGACCTTGTGGGGGGAGATAGTTTTAACTGCAAATTACATTCTTAATAAAATACCCCACAAAAAGACAGGTAAAACTCCATACGAGTTATGGAATGAAAAGTTGCCATCTTACAATTTTCTAAAAGTGTGGGGGTGCTTGGCCAAGTGGCGATTCCTCCTCCGAAACAAACTTGGTTGGGACCTAAAACGGTGGATTGCATATTCATCGGTTATGCTCAAAATAGTAGCGCATATAGATTTTTGGTTCATAAATTTGAAAATGCAGAAATTCATGTCAATACAATCCTAGAATCAAGGGATGTTGAATTTTTTGAGGATATATATCCTGCAAAAAGAAATCAATGAGAACTTTCTCAGAAAAGGCTTAGAGAATCAGAATCTGAGAATGATGAAGTTGTGGCCAAAGAAGCCGAACTTCGAAGGAGTAAAAGGTCTCGAATCGAAAAATCTTTCGGACCTGATTTTCTAACATACATGTTAGAAGGTGAGCCCCAAACATATAAAGAGGCAATGTCATCTCCAGATGCTCATTTCTAGAAAGAAGCTGTTGACAATGAAATCCATTATATCCTAAGTAACCATACTTGGGAATTGGTTGATCTTCCACCTGGAAATAAACCAATTGGATGTAAATGGATTTTCAAGAAAAAACTAAAAGTTGATGGTTCCATTGATAAGTATAAAGCTCGGCTTGTAGCCAAAGGGTTTAGACAAAAAGAGGGTCTTGACTACTTTGATACTTATTCACCTGTCACAAGAATAACATCAGTAAGGATGTTGATTGCTATAGCTTTGCTATACAATTTGTAAATACATCAAATGGATGTGAAAACTACATTCTTAAATGGTGATCTCGACGAGGAGATTTATATGGAACAACCTGAAGGGTTCAAGGTCAAAGGACAAGAACACAAAGTGTGTAGACTTGTCAAATCATTGTATGGACTTAAACAAGCTCTTAAGCAATGGCATGAGAAATTTGACCGGGTAATGATTCAAAATGGGTATAGAATCAATGAGTGTGACAAATGTGTGTACACTAAATCCACTACAATTGGATATGTACTTATTTGTCTATATGTTGATGACTTGTTAATTTTTGGAGATAACATTGACGTCATCAAAATCACCAAGAACATTCTCAAGAAGAACTTTGAGATGAAAGATTTAGGTGTTGCAGATGTTATACTCGGCATCAAAATTCTAAGGAATTCTGATGGCTTAGGTTTAACACAATCTCATTACATTGAAAAGGTATTTGAGAGATTTAAAGGATTCGGCATTAAAGATGCAAACAATCATTTTCTTCCACACCTAACTTTAAGAAAGAACACTGAAAATAGTGTTAGACAGCTAGAATACTCTCAAGTAATCGGCAGCATCATGTATATCATGAATTGCACTAGACCTGATATTGCGTACTCAGTAAGCAAACTGAGTAGATATACCAGTAACCCAGGTCATGAGCATTGGAATGCTTTGATGACAGTATTAGGATATTTGAAAAGGACAAAAGACTATGTTCTACAATATGGCAAATATCTAGCTGTTTTGGAAGGTTATTGTGATGCAAACTGGATTTCAGATTCTGATTAATCGAAATTGACTAGCGGATATGTGTTCACGCTAGGAGGTGCTGCAGTGTCATGGAAATCCTCTAAACAAACTCTAATAACACGCTCTACAATGGAATCAGGGTTTGTTGCTTTGGATAAAGCTGCTGAAGAAACATAATGGCTTTGACATTTTTTAGAAGATGTTCCAATATGGCCAAAACCTACGCCTGCAATTTGCGTACACTGTGACAATCAAGCAGCAATTGCAATGGCACATAATGTGATTTATAACGGTAAGTCTAGACATATCCGTCGTAGACATAACACCGTAAGGCAATTGCTCTCAAATGGAATAATTTCTTTAGACTTTGTAAAGTCAAAGGACAATATTGTGGATCGGTTGACAAAAGGTTTGTCAAAAGAGCAGATAAATTGCGCATCGAGGGGAATGGGTTTAAGAGCCTTAACCCAATAAAGAGATTCCAGGGTGGAAACCTAATCTTTGCGATTGGAGATCCCATGGTCTAGGTTCAATAGGACAACGCAAATTTTGGAAATTCTAGTGTAAGCAATGTCTACCATTCCTATGATGCAACAGTGCTCTCCTACAGTGTTATTAAGGGTACGCTTTGTGTTTAATGATTCCTATAACTTGGAATATAACATCCAAGTGAGATATGGGGGACACGGACCCCTGGAGTGCCAAAAGTTGGCACAAAGGGACACTTAAGTGCCAAAAGTTAGGAAATGTACACTTAAGTGCCAAAATCGGAGCAAAATGGATCACTTGAGTGCCAATCCGGCTAAAATCCGGCCAAATTGCATACGTGGCGTTTCCCGGCGACTTCTTTTACTGAGGTGGCAAACGTTTAAAGAAAAAAAAACCCACATGGACGACAAAACGACGTCATCCACCCACACTGAATGAGCTGACCTAAACGACGTCGTTTTTCGTTGGTGTTAAAAGACGTCGTTTAGGTCATTTTGGCTTAAGCACACCTAGCCGTCGCTGTTCCTTCCCATCTGCGTTCACATTAGATCTTAGTCGTCGCCGCCCTTCTCTCCATCGCCGTTCACGCCGTCGCCGCCCTTCTCTCCGTCGCCGTTCATGCCCATAGGTGGTCATCGGTCGCTGTTGTTGGTTGTCGTAGCCACTCAGCATCGTTGGTCGTCATCCCTGCTCACCATCGTCACTCCTCTAGGTTGGGCCCCTTTTCCCCCTCCCTCGTGATGAAATTAGGGCTCGATTATTTTATTAGGGCTCGCTCGATTATTTTATTAACGCTACGATGGAAATGTTGTTGAAATGCGCGCGCTCTATTTGGTTACTCCCTTGTGTGGAGATGCTTGCCTCAGTCGATGATTTATGCAGTCAAGGCTTGAGTGAGACAAAATATTGACTAATGTGGAACTAGGAACTAATGTGTTTGAGTGAAAAGTTATTGAATCAGGTGGCTGGAATAATGGCCTTTAAGTGCTCTGCAAAGAGCATGCAACTTTGCTATCAATCTGCTTTTGTTCCTTTGATTCCGATCTTTTCGTTCTTTTAGTCTTCTTTCCTGATTGTTGTTTCTAATCAGATAGTCGACATATATGCAGGGCATTGAGGAGTGCAAAATTTGTTTTGATACTTTATATAAGTTTATTTACCTGCAAGGGACAAATTTGAAACCACATGTAAGTACCTCATTTTAAAGTTTATAAACTATGAGCTCTTTTGACATGTAGTATTAGTCTACTGTGCAATGGATAAATTTAGGGCTTGGATTGTGTAATGACCTCTTGACACAATATATTAATGGCCAAACATTATAGATTAGGGTATGATTTCTCCTCTTGGCTGGATGAGAAACAGAACTTTTACCCTATAATTTTACATCAAGCTTGCTTTAATGAAATTCTATGTGTTTTCATAGGAAAAATAGATTTGATTAAGTGGATGTACATTCTCATATCACAGGTTTAGTTTAGCAAAAGATAGTAGACAAAATTGCTTGGGCTGTGCTTGTTGTGGGGACCTCTGTTTTTGGTTTATATTTTAAGGGAATGGAAGGCAAGGCAAATAATTAAAGTGGCGACCTCTTAGCTGTCATAAAGGGGCATATTCTCAGTGTGGGGGCCTCTTTTTTTATTTATTAATATTGTAGAGGAAGGGAAGGTAAATTATTAAAGTGTCGACCTCTTTTTTGGCTGTCATATAGGGGCATATTGTCAGTGTGGGGACCTATTTAATAAAGTCTATGAGAGTGGGGGGACTCCCTTGTGCGATTGTCTATTGTTCTTTGTGGATGTGGTCCCAAAACTAATTATTCTTTGTCTTGTTGTTGGTGCAGAAATGGCTCATGCCAAGGATTATGTCGCTATCATAGTTTGCTATGCTGGGAAATTTGTAATTGGGGAGGATGAGTGGGAGTATGAGGGTGGAAATGAGGGCACCATTTTTGTCGACATTAAGAAGGCATCTTATATAGGATTTATTAGGGATATACTAACTTATTTGCCTTGTAAAGTTCAGAAGTTGCTGTATTGTATTCTTGGGAAAGAATTAAGAGATGGTTTGCGAACCTTAGAAAACGATAACGGCTTTAGGGATATTCTATACCATTATCTTCATGGTGAAGAGGTAAAAATATATGTTGAGTACAATGAAAGTGAGGATGAAGATGATGATGAAGAAAGTGCCCAAATAGAACAAGAAGGAAATGGTATTCAAGGTAGTACTGAGGTTAGGGTCGAAGAAAGGCAAGATAGACATGATGGAGAGGAGAGGAGCGCAGATGCAGTTCACCATAGTGATGATGACATAGGTGATGTCACAATCACTGGATTAGATTGGGAAGTAGCTGAATCAAGTGATGATGATGATGAAGGGTTGCCTACTGCAAATTTCACAAGTGATAACGACGACGAGGAGCTTGTACAGTCAAGAAAAAGGCAAAGGGATTTTTTGACAAATAAATTTGCAGCTTTGCAGGTAGTTGATGAAGTTCCAAATAGAGCCGAAGGCCCTGTAGATGCTGTTGCCATTGGTGAGGAGACTGATTATGAAGAAAGCCTTGAGAATGTTACTTCCCATGATGAGCTTGAAGAAGATGAAGGAGTTGTGCATACAAGGAGAAGGAAAAGTAAGTTTCCTTCTTATGATCCATCCGTTGCCTCTCCTACTTTGTCGGTAGGTATGAAATTTCAAGATGCAAAACAATTTAGGGAAGCTATACTGAAGAACTCCATTGCTGCACAGAGGAACATTGACTTCATTAGAAACACTAAGGCCTTTGTAAGAGCTAAGTGTTCGCAGCAAAATTGTCCATGGAGGATCTATGGTGCATTTGTTAGGAGAAGTGGATCTTTCCAGATTAGAGCGTACGAAGAGGAACATACTTGTTCCATTAATTTTGAAAATAAGAGTGTAACAAGTGCATGGTTGTGCAAGCACTTCTTTAATATGATTAAGATGATTCCTCAGATGAATAGTACTCAGTTCAGGTTGCTGGTGAAGGAGCAGGTTGGCATCAACATAAGCAGGAATCAATACAAAAGAACGAAGCAAAAGGTGATGAAGATACTCATTGATCAATACAACAGCGAATATGGACAGGTGTGGGATTATGCTTGGGAGTGTAGGCTGCAAAATCCTTCAAGTAGAGTGTATGTAGAGGTTGTGAAGAGACCACTTCCTGATATTGAGACCAAGTTTGATAAGTTCTATGTTTGCTTCGATGCATGCAAACGAGGATTTTTATCTGGTTGTAGACGGATTATAGGATTGAACGGGTGTTTTTTGAAGGGCTTGTGCAAGGGAGAATTATTGGCTGCAATTGGAATAGATGCAAACAACCAGATGTTTGCACTGGCTTGGGCTGTTGTAAAGGTAGAGAACAAGGACAATTGGTCCTGGTTCCTAAAAAATTTGATGGCTGATTTGGAGATAACAAATGGTGCAAGGCGGGCGTTCATGAGTGACCAACAGAAGGTACTCTTTGAAAGATTTGGTCAATTGTTTGCTTGTTGATATGAACATGTCATTTGCTTACATTTCTTTTCTTTTTTTGAATTATTGTAGGGACTGGTTCCAGCAATAGCTGAGTTGTTGCCTTATGCCGAGCATCGAATGTGTGCGCGGCACATTTATGCAAATTGGGGAAAGAACTGTAAAGGGGATAAGCTGCAGTTCAAATTTTGGCAGCTAGCAAAGAGCACGAATATGGCTGATTTTAGGATGGCCAAAGAAGAACTGCTTCAATTGACAAGGGAAGGTTATGATGCACTATTCCAAACAGAACCAAAGTATTGGTGTAGGGCGTTCTTCAGTGAGGAATTCAAGTGCGATAACATAAATAACAACATCTGCGAATCATTCAATGGGAGGATAATAGATGCCAGATGCAAACCAATTATCTCGATGCTTGAAGACATAAGGGTTATGGTTATGACTCGGTTGCACAAACAAAGGGATGAGGCTGCAAACTGGACTAGGCAATGTGGTCCTAGGATTGCTAAAAAATTGGAAGAGAACTTGGCTACGAGTAGGTATTGTCATCCCATTTGGAATGGGGATGAAGGATATGAGATAATGAAGGGCTCTGATAAGTATGTTGTCCATTTAGGTACGAGGAAGTGTTCATGTGGAGCATGGCAAGTAAGTGGAATTCCTTGTGCACATGCCATATGTGCCATTCAATTGAAGGGCCACAACATAGAAGACTACCTTGATGATTGGTACAAGAAACCGAGATATCTTACTTCGTACCAATGCATGTTGCAGCCAATCAGAGGTGCCAAGTTCTGGGAGCCAACAGATCATGAAGCACCTCAACCTTTGCCACTAAAGAAGAGAATGGGAAGACCAAAGCGAAAACGAAGAATGGCAGAAGGAGAGGTCTCAAGTCAACGTAGGATGAGTAGGATAGGTGTAAAGATGAAGTGCTCTTTTTGCCACATAGCAGGGCACAATACTAAAGGCTGTCAATTAAGGAAGCAGCAGAAACAGTTGAGGCTAGTCGAAGGACCTAGTGAAGGGACAATTGGAGAAGGACAAACAGAAATGCGAAGTGAGTCGTCTGTTCTTCAGTCGACAACAATAAACCCAGTAAGTCATGACAATTGTGTTTATGTTGTTTTATCGTTTGTATAAACAGATATGTACAACTAATTGACATAATGTTTTTGTCTTTGTCAGGTCAGGAGAATGACACGTGAAGAATTGGTCGAAGCCCCTGCTATACCTGAAACTGAAGGGTCTATTCAAACAAGGCCAGGTAGACAGCCATCTCAAGGATTGGCTGAAGTAACTGGAGGGCCAGTTAAGTCGACTGTTCTTCAGCAGAAGCAAAGAAAAAAATACCCGGTAACTTAAATAATTTATGTTTAGTTTTCCTTTACAATGGCCTGATGTTTATATTTATGATATCATTTGTCTTTTTCTCAGGTTTGAAGAAGGCAAGCTAGAGCTCAGCTGTCAACAAAGGGCCCAACTGAAAGGTCACCACAAGCTCCATCACCAAGGTCACCACAAAGGCCACTAGAAGGGTCATCACAAGGGCCACCACAAAAGCCAACAAAATGTGTCATTGAAGCTGAAGGGCTAAATAGAAAAACAACCAAAAGAAAGCCAAATCATGAGCCACCTACAAGAAGGCCATCTACAAGACGTCTAACATTCGAATGCCCAGAAGAAGCCCCTGCTGTAGCTAAACAGCCACAACAAGAGCCCAAGAAATCACATGCGAGAAGAAGGGCTAATCAATCACAAGTACCTGAAACTGACGTTCCCCTTCGAACAAGAGGAGCTCTTGGAAAGAGGCTAAAACAGTATGGTTATGGGCTTTATACAGATGAGCGTTCTGGAACAGTTATTCTTAATGTAAGTTTTATAAGCTTACTAGGTTGTATTTAATTTAATTTATGGTGCAAACTTTTGTTAATAATTGAGTTTTCTTTTTGAAGCCTGGGAGAAGTTCAGAGGTTCTTATCTCTCAAGGCCAAACTCAAGAATCAACCGCTGCACCAACAAAAAAAGAAGAAAACATTGGTTGCGCCAACAAGAAAGAAGAGTAAGAAAAACCCAGTTACAGGTCCATCTGAATCAGTTCGACCTACGACAGTTGCGGCTCCAGCTCCTTCTCAATCAGCTCAGCCTAGGACAATTGCACCTCCATCAAAATCAACGCATCCTGAGACAGTTGAAGAAGAAACCTCACGTCCAGTTAGAAAAAGCACAAGGATTATGAATCAAGTGAAAGGAGCACGAACAGGAGGCATTGTGCATATTGATTAATGAAATGGGATGGGATATGGTTTGTGGGGCTAACGAGTCAATTGTTTTACTGTGGATGTTTTCTTTTAAATAGTTTGTCATCGACTTTGTGAGACTTCATTTCAATATCAATGAAATGATTTTGTTGCTTGTCATCTTTGGTGCCTTTTTCATTTTTTGTATTTTGTTTTTACTTTTACTTATTGCTTTCTGCTTCTGGTGGTGGATCTGTGGTGGTGACTAGGGTGCTTGTGTGGCTGGTGGTGGCGGTTGGTGAAACTTGATGGTGGTGGGTCCACTATGTGGATTGGGTTGGGGCCTTTTGCTGTAACTAGTATAGTTTGCATGAACCCCTTTTGCAACAAACCCACGACCCACCACCGACAGTGGCTGCTAATGGTGGGTTTATGGTGGTGGCTACGTGCTGGTGTGGTAGCTAAGATGTTGGTGCCGATGCCTACTGATAGGCTGGTGGGTCTATTATAGGGGTTAGGGGCTGGGGGTTTGTGCTGCACTTGGTGCAAGATGTAAGTGTGCAATATGCACATCTTGCACACATCTTGCTCCAGGTAGTGTTGGTGCAAGCTGATGTAAGGCACTAGGAACTTCTGCACTGCAGAATACCAGCAGCATAGTAATGGCTCAAGTGGATGCCTGGAATGCTTGATGTGGTTGGTGGTGATGGCTAGAGGCCGATGGTGGCCAGTGGTGGACGATCGTGGTGGCTAATAGCAGCTGATGGCTGGTGTAGTTTATAGATGAAACGTACAAATAAAATTGACACTTAACTGATCACATTCTAAAAAACTCGGCACTTAAGTGTTCACTTTTAATCACAAATGGCACTTAAATGATCACTTTTGATACTAACTTGACACTTAAATGACTTTTTTTTAATCACGACTGGCACTTAAGTGATCACTATATACAACTTATAGCACTCGAGTAATCACTCATGTTTGTCCTATGTAAATGGTGATTTGCAGCAAACCAGAGAAGCTGCTGGTTTATATATACGAATGTTCAAATTATGCCAACTCCATTCGATTCATTGCTACTGGTTTACATTTAGTTGAAGAAAATAAGTCACCACAACACATCCACCCAATATACATTCCATCATCACCGATTTATATTCGAGAATAAGCAAAAATATAGTACAAATAGCATCTCATTCATTCAAACAGCATCTCATTCATTCATTCATTCATTCCCTTTCCTTGACCTCATTTACAACTATGGCAGTCGGAGAAACTTCTTTTCATTTTCCAATACTTTACATTTCATCATAAAATAGGATAGACAAAAAAACAGCAACACAATAAACGCTCGGTAACACTTTCGTTCAATATTTATCTTTGAAACTTCATTCTTCAAATGGTTAGCAAACGATGCTTGAGCTTGCATTGAGTCAACCTCGTCCAAATCGTCCACAGGTGTAGATGGAGGTTGATGACATCCATCAAGTAGGTCCAATATCACCTCTGTGGCTCGGTGAGAGAATTTCGCATCAACCCATTCGAAATATTTGCACTTCGACCCTTCTCTGTATCGGGCACATCCATAGAATCTTCTCCCAGGATTCCTTCGCGTCCACGATGTTCTTCTTGGACTTGGTAACCCACAAAAACAGAAACGCTCGCCTTCTCCTTCGCTTTGGCGAGAGAAATTTGAGTCGCTGCTGAAAGTCCTGCTCTTCATTCTTAATATCTAACCGTAGAATTTGGGGCAAATCGAGTTAGGGTTCGGGATTAGGGCTCCAATGCTCCAATGGCAATTTGCCGGATTTAGGGTTTTAGATTTGGGGCAATGGGGGAGACAATATCATTTTGGTTGATTTAAGGGCTCCATTTTGGCCAACCTAAGGAGACGACGTCATTTTGGGTGAATTAGAGCTGACTCAACTCTCCGACGAGCCACCTCGACAAGAAATAATCATATTTAATTGCCACATATGATTTCCGGCTGCCTTCGCCAGAGGTGGCACTCAGGTGTCCCACTTTTCTTACAAAGTGGCACTTAAGTGTCACTTTCGTAACTTTTGGCACTTAAGTGTCCCTTTGTGCCAACTTTTGACACTTGAAGCGTTCTTATCCCTGAGATATGGTAGGATATCTTTAATAGGAATGCACCTATATGCGTGGAGCTGGCCGACTCTATGAAAATCTTTAAAGGCTAGATTTTCTAAAGCACGCACGAATCCCGAGAGGTTCAGGGCCAAAAGAACGAACACAACCGAGAACCAATCTTGAATTGGAAATACTCCGTGTGAGGTTTATTGTCTAGGCTTACACAAACAACTGGCGATTCAAGGTTTAGTCCATCGACTAGTTAAGTAAGTCCGATAAGCTTTCACTAAAGAATGTTCAAAGCGAAAGCTACCTATCTTGATGCAGTTTATTTCAACGGGCATGCTCAGATTCATTCAAGTCAAAAATGTTTTGTTGATCCATTAATGTGGGGGATTGTTGTAATTATGGTTAATGGATCAACGAATGCCAATAAATTAAGATACGTCTTTTCTATTCACGTATCTCTGGATTCGTGAATCTCTTGAATTCATGTATCTCTTGATTCATGAATTTCGTGGATACATGCGTCTATTTAATTCATGTATCTCTTCTGTACATGAACTAAAAATATCTATAAATAGATGGGAGCATAGAGCTTCAAAAAGGTTTTTTGGTTTTTCCGACTCGATTCCAAAAAGGCTCTGATACACTTTTCTACTCTTCTGAATTTTCTGAGTGTGCTGGTTCAATTGAACGGTTCGACTGAGTCCTGTTTGCATATTACTAATCCAAACAGGTTCGAGATGTTGTATCTTGGGAGGCATAGTTCGTGAATCTGCGGAGCACCATTGGCGGGAAGTAATTGCCTTAAGAAGATTCGGATATCCGTACCTCACCTCCAATTTCATGTTCTGATTGCAACAAACAGTTTGTGTTTTATTTTTGGATTATATTCCAACACGGCGATCCACCGCCATAAACGCACTATCCTCCCATCAGATTTAGGGAAAGCTTCAATGAGATCCATAGTGACGTTAGTCCAGACCTAGGAAGCATTGTCTAGTGGTAGCAATAGTCTAGGGTTATCACTATCAGTGTGCTCCCCCTTACTTCTTTGCCGCACATTACAGGCTTTAACCTATTTCACAACATCCTGCTGCATCATTGGCCAATAGAATAGTTTATTCACCCTTTGATCAGTTCCCTTCCCACCAAAACAACCTCCTAATGCTAAAGCATGTGAGACAGTTAACAACTTAAAAGACCATCTAACGTACCTATATGTATTTCACTTATAAAGAACTATGTTTGTTGTATAAATACCTAAACAAAGGGAATGCCACTTTAACTTCACGGGTAAGTTGTTGTCCAAAAAAGAAAAAAGAAAAAAAAAGAAAAAAAAAAGATAGAGTTAGTATCCTGAAAAACTCCATATTAGTGCGCGTGTGATAATTTTATTATAAACTAATTTTTTAACCATAAAAAATCATAAACTAATGCATCTACAATAAATTTACTCCAAACTAACACAAGTTTGTACATTTATGATAAATTTACCTTTCATTTATTTCTGTTAAATTTTACTGTCGAATTGTTGAGTTGGATGGCATGTGTACCAATTAAAATTTAACAGGAACTAACAACTAATAAAATTTTCACAAATATACCAGTTTGGATTAGGTTAGGGTAAATTTATCATAAATATATTAATTCAGGATTTTTATGATCAAAAAATTAATTTAGATAAATTTGCCACATGCGTATCAATCTAGAATTTTTCATTGTACTAACCTTGTTTTTCATTTTTGGCCAGCAACTTCCTCGTGAAGTTAAAGTGGAAAAATCAGGAGCTTAGTATTATTATTATATTGGTCAGAGGAGCTGTTTATCTAGGTTCATAGAAAAAAGACATTTCACGTCAGACACACTTTTGGTTGAAAGCCATTGGCATAAAACCCTTAATAGAAACGAAAAACTTCACAGGGAAGTTTTCTCCTCTTTCCATAAATGCCCGAGACTTGCAACCAACCCGTTCCCTCGAAGTCGATTAGTCAACGACATTCGAGAGGGGTACGTCATAAATTTTCCCAGCTCTCTGTAGTATAATAAACTCTCCTCCTCCTCCTCCTCCTCCTCCTCCTGCTCCATCTTCTTTGCAATTAGAGTGTCGGTCAAGAAGAGAAACTGGTGTTTGCCAAAGGATCTCGCAGAAGCAGCAGCCCAACAAGCAGAAAAAAATAATGGATGTACAGAATGATGTTAACCGGGGAGAATTCACGTGGAAAATCAGCTACTTTACTGAGCAGGATGCGAAGAAGCTTTACTCTGAAGCTTTCACGGTTTCTGGTTGCGAATGGTACTTCAGAATTCTTTTTTTTTTTCTTTTAATTTTTTTTTCCATTCTTTGAGTTGTTTCTTGATGATCGCATATTCGTCGTGATGCCAAGTGATTCTTGCGTCGTCCCCGATCCTTTTTGAGCAGGAGAATTCTGGTATTCCCCAAGGGGAATGCCACGGACCGTTTGTCGCTGTACCTCGATGTCCCCGATTCTGCGACGTTGCCGAACGGGTGGACCAGAAAAGCCAAGTTCAGCTTGAGTGTGATCGATCAAGCCAATAATGGTCGCTCTGTTAGAAAGGGTTTGTTCTTGAATTTGATTTATTTTTATTGAAATCTTTTCTTTTTAGTGTAAGTGTATGATGGGTTTCTCTCTGATTGATTGTGCATCTAGATTTTGAGATGGTGTTATGACTTGAAGAAGAAGGGTCTAGATGAGAAAGGAATATGTTAGAAGTAGAAAGTGCGATATTGAGCTGAGAGAGAGAATATGTTTTTTGTATTTCATTCATTAGACCGAAATTTCAAAGGCGGGTGAGCTTCTAACATGTGCGTACAACAATCCTGAGGTTCCTGATTGAGGAATTTAGCAAGTTAGTTTGTAAGCAACTGGTCCTGCGGATGGAGAAGCTATGGCTTCACTGCACCTTTATGAGCCAAACGTTGGTCCAGAACAAAGAGAGGAGCCACAATTTAAGTTTATGATAGTTATGTTTGGGGGTGTTAAATATGTTGTGCATTGTCAGTTTATCAACTTTTTTATGAATTCAGTTGCTTAAGCTGATCATGGAGAGGTGTTTGTTTCTTTTGTTGTTAATATTTCACTTGATGTATAATGCACCTTTTCAGTTCTTGATTGTCTCCAATGATTCTTCCACATCATGCTCTGGTGTTGGGGCAAAGAAGCTTTTGAATTTGTCACCCTGTCTCCTGAATTCTGCAGAAACGCAACATGATTTTAATGCAAGTGATAGTGACTGGGGTTACACAAGTTTCATTCCATTGACTGAGCTTCATGATCGTACTGGCGGATACCTAGCAAATGACACTTTGTTGATTAAAGCTGAAGTCTACATCTTAACAGTTACTCCTCCGGTGAACATTCAGCCAGCTAGACCAACTGATAAGTTTGACTCCTATTTTACTGGTCTGGAGGAACTTGTCAATGCTGCTGAGACTAATGGTGTTGGTGTAGGATCAAGTTCATGCCACGAAGATGGTGCTTTGGCAGCTGAAATTCCTACCTTGGAAGAAGTTGAGAAAGCTAAGCAGTCTTTGAAGGAATGTCTTTCAGATCTCTTTAAATTGAATATGAAAGAGAGGCTATCTGAGGCGCTATCAACTTTAAGCTCAGCCAGAACTGGATTATCGCCAGAGCAACAAATAGCAATTGAGACATTTCAGGCCAATTTCAGTGATTTCACTTCCGACTTCTTAACATTTGAGCAGGACAATGCTGAGTTTGAGCTGCATAAACTACAAAAGGATAGGACGTTCTTTACTATGAAAAAGAGCCATGAGACTCACGTCTTGTATAAGCAGTTAATGGATGACCTCGCCAAGGAAGAGGAAGAGCTAAAAAGAAAGATGGAGGAAGTGAAGGAAGAGCTAAAACGAAAGATGGAGGGTGTGAACTCAAGGAGGAACAAGCTCCTTTCAGACTGGGAGATCTTGCTGGTCGACTCCGAAGAAGCAAAGTTGGGCTATAAAGATGAGCTGAAGAAGTTAGCAGAGGCTGAGGAAAAAAAGAGAATAGCTGAGGAAAGAATGTCTAGATCGACCACTGCTTGGTCAAATTTGAAGGCTCAATTCTGTTAAAACTATGGTTTCAAACTGGCTATGACGCAATTGTTCACCTAAAAGTATGAGTGCTGTGTTTTAGCTTGACCATTTCTTGGCCATTTTTTTAGCATAACAATTGCTTAGAGGGGCTTTTGTGGTTGACCCTGTATCATGTTTAGTCAGCATGCTTGCATACATGTATGTATGTATATATATTATCAGAATTGTGATGCACTTTCCTGACTGATGTTCTGTTCATAGTTCTTCTACGTAAAACCTTCTTGGGTTGACTCCGCATTAACTCTCTGAGGTAAAGCCTATAGATTTCATTAGTCTTGAAGATTCGTATTAGGAGAGTTTACCCTATCCTAAGTAAGAGAATTGGACCCTTGCATTTGAGTTTGGAATGGAAAAGACAAAGATAGTGTGAGGAGCGTTCTTACAGGGAGAGAGCCACAAGGGTGGAGAAGATACCGGTAGTAACCGAAGAAAACTAATTGATGCTTTCAGTTTGTCCAAACAAATGGCAGTGGAATACATTTTAGACATTACTGGAACAGGATGTTATATCCGCAGTACATAATGAAATGACCTGCAACCCACTGGTGTTCTATGGGGCCTTTTATTCTTACAGTTTTTGTGCAAAGTGAACTTTTGTGTCCAGGCTAAAGGTAGCCTCGAGTCATTAATTCATTTTCAATCTGGGTAAAGGTTCAAATATGGAGTCTATTTTAAATGAACTTTTGTGGACTTGCAAGGAGGATGAGAATTTTATTTGAAAATATGCTTGTAAAGTTGAACAAGTAGGAAAAGTAGATGCTTTGAATGTTTATCCTGGGCAATTAAAAATCAAACGATCATGTAAGATCCTGCTCAGCCCCCTACTGGAGCTAAGTGTCACGATGCGAGCCGATTGGCCTCTCTAATGGGACCATGTGTCGCCTGGTGAGTCGATTCACCAAGCCAACCTCCCCTTCTTAGGATTGTTCACGTGGCTTGCTTCATAGAATGCCTTAATCGTGATTATGTCCCACGTCTCCCTTTTAGCTTGGGCATCATTTGTCCCGAGCAGGGCATGCATCTCGATTCAACACAATACTGGTTTTGGCTTGTCATGAGCATAACCAAGACAGTGACATAAACTCATGACCAATTATGCACAAGTGGTCGGTCTTGCCTTCATACATTTTTCACATGCTATTCCTTTCATCAAATTTCTAGTGCAGTTTCTAACACCAGTCCCACTTAAAGTTATGTCGTTCATATCTCATCCTCATGGTTGTCCTTGTATTACGAGTTTATATTTCCATGCTTTCATGGAACCAGCAATAACTGGACTGTGAATTTCTTCCCGCTTGATTTCAATAATGCCCTCATTATGGCCTATTTTGTCGCTTCCTTGGATTTTCCTAACTATCATCACCTCTCCCTATGTCTTACATGCATGACGAATGCTCGCCTAACAAATGCTCTGCTCTATGTCATTTCCTTGTGTACCACATTAGCATTGGCTCACCCTAGGCTTTATGCAAATGGGCTAAGCTCGTCTAATAGGAACACATTGTCTCGACCAGTCATGACCAAAACATGTTTATAGATTACATTTGCACATACAACTTCAAACTCCTACACCAAATAACACTAGCCACAATTTAAACTGATTGGCCTCAACCACAAGACAATGTGGTGCTTCATGAGCAGATTCGCTCAACCAGCCTTGCTTTTCAAAATGCCTTGTTGTGATGGATCGCTCCACATCTCCCATCAACTTGGGCACCTCACAATGTCAAGCAAGGACGCTTCTCAATTCAACATGGCAATTGGTTTTCCACTTATTGTGACCATTATTAGGAGAGTGGCATTAGCTCTTATTAATTTTGCACATGTGAGAAACCCTGCCTTTGGACATCTTTCATGTGATGTTCCTTTGATCAGTCAATTCCTAACATAAATTCTTTGACACGAGTCTCAGGATCCGGTTGTATTGTTCGTATTCCTCATGCTTTTCTCCTAGTATAGTGGAATCACTTCCATGCGTTCATGGACTCTGGAGAAGTCGAGCCATGACACTAGGGCCCAAGAAAATTGTCCCCAAGGAAAAAGTAGGTTTTGAAAAATCATAGAAACTTGGTTTCAAAAATAAGAAATTCAATAAAAAAAGAAATGGAATCTTTGAGAAACAAATTCAATGGATTTAACCCATATATTTAATCCAGCAGAGTAATGATATATTCAGTTAATTTAAATTCTAGCATTGTAGGATGCTACTTTTATTTCGAGAGGGTTCAGAATCCTTACTTGGACTTGCGCTAATTTTCTTCGATCCATAGTCATCTTGGATTTGCTGGAATCATCGAGCTTCTAATTTGGGATTTTCCTAATCAGTTAAGATCAAGAGATTTGTTTCCAGATACAGATAGAATAACAACTAAAGCATGAGATAGAGCGAATTACCCTCAGGGAAAAAATGGCAAATTGAGGGCCAAATTTATTAGTGTGAATTTCCACTGAAAAGGGAAATGCTTCCCAAGGCCTAAATATTAAAGCTAGGCAATTAAAATCCGCTAGAAAATGGAGGATTGTGGCCCATGTCCATCGGGCCCCAATCCAGCTAAGAAATCATGCTCTGCTCGCTGGGCTAGAGCAGAAGACAAGCAAAGGCTGAGAGAATTCACGCACTGGACCAAGCTCGGAGACGCGTTGGGCTAAGAAAGGACCCGTACTAGGCCCGCTTGAACCAGGGCCGGACCTTGTTGCTATGTGCAAATGCTGAGGGTAAAAAATGTAGTGGTGCCAAAGACAATTAGATAGAATGAAATTCGAACTTCGTAGAAAGATGGATTTTTCAATCGAAAAATGTTCAAAGACCTACAAAACAAGGAAGAGGTTGAAAAGATAAATGAATATGAAGATGGAGAAATAGAAAATAAGTTCAATTAGAGTATTTCAATGAAAAGTTGAACATTACAAACTCATCAAAGAAAAGATAACTATGAGAATTTCATGCAAAATATCTTATAGGCCATCACGCTCATCAATCTTGAGAATAGATCATGAGAGTATAGTTTGTGATAAATTTAAGAAACAGAAGATCGAGTATTGCATCCTCCTCATAAAATTGTACTAAGGACTGGCAAAATGGGTCATGTACCCATTTTAACATTTCCTTTTAAAAAAGACCACAAAAGCGTAAAAAGAATATCTCATTTGAGATAGAATGAGGGAAAAGAAAATGAATTGCAAAAACATACATTCCAAGGGAAAATTCTCCAAAAAGTCCTAAACATATTGCACTTTTGTCAATTTAGTCATAAACATTTTAACTTTACCAATTGAGTCCTAAATATTTTCACTTCTTGCCAATTCAGTCAATTCGATCAATTTTGGCTGGAAAATACTAACGTGGACGCCGACGGTGTCACGTATGACTGCTAGAGCTGACGTGAATAATTTTTAATAATTATTTAATAATTTTTTGATTTTTTGATTTTTTTCTACTTTTTCCTTTTTTTTTTTTTTTTTGGCTTTCTTGGCCTTTTCCAGTGGCCGGCCACTAGCCACAATGACAGCTAACCACCGGCCACAGCTAGTTGGCTAGCCTCGCTTGCCACGGGCGAGGCCCAGCTAGGTGAGGAGGAGCCCCAGTGAGGGGAGCCCTCACCCAGGCGAGCATCGGCCTCGCCCATACCAAATCTGGCGAGGCCGGCCCTCGCCCTTGGCCAGGCGACGACGACGAGTGAGAGAGGGAACCGTCGACTAGCGACGGTGACGATTTTGCATTGAGCAAACAATGACATCTTGCTCGTTGCCTGGCGTCGCCGTCGCCATCGCCTGGCCAAGCTAGATCTGGCGAGGCTAGCCCTCACCTAGGCCAAGATGACCTCGCCGTTTCCCGGCCGACGCCCGGCAAGGCCACCCTGGCCTAGGTGAGGGTCGGCCTCGCCCAGGCGACCCTCGCTAGGCCGTGCCTGGGCAAGGGCTCCCCTTGTTGGGGCTCCTCCTCACTCGACCAAGGCTCAACAGCCCCAACTAACCCTCCCCCACCTTCCAGCAATGGCAAGGAGGCAGTGGCGGCAAGGCTTAGCCTTTAGTCGTCAATTGCCTTCCTCCTCCTCCTCCTCCTCCTCCGTTTTTTTTTAAATAAATTATATTATTATTTTGTTTTAAATTTAATTTAATTAATTTTTATATTATATTAAAATTCAAATTATGTCAAAACGACGTCGTTTTGGTCGATTTAGGAGCTCTATTTTGGCCAATTATAGAAACAACATTGTTTTGAGTGAATTAGAGCTGAGTAAGCTCTCCGGCGAGCCACCTCGGTGAAAAATATTAATATTTAATTGCCACGTATGATTTTTAGCCAGCTTCGCCAGAAGTGGCACTTAGGTGTCCCACCTTTCTCCTAATATGGCACTTAAGTGCCACTTTCGTAAGTTATGACACTTAAGTGTTCTTTTATGCCAAGTTATGGTACTTGAAGCATTCTTTTATCGAGTTATCTCATCATGGGATCTTTGTGGTGATGCATTGAAGGTGGTGGAGACGTGGAGGAAAATAGAACATGGTCTGCTAGTTAACCAAATTTGTATGATGGGCATTCTTCGTGCAATAGATTGATGGACTGAAGAATTTTCACCACGACCAACATCAATGAGATGGCGTCTTCAAGATTACGCACGCACCCGCAACAAACATCCTTTATTAGAATTTATCTTTTAGCATTGCTTTGTGCTTGTGTGAGGAACCGCAGAGCCATCAGTCGTCCTCCATTCCTTTGGAGTTACAAAGTTTGATGAGAAAAAATTGGCTTAAGACAGTCCATAAAATATTCTCTAGTGCTCAAATAGCTAAGAAATTCCTAGTGAATATACTTAGTATAACAAGTTGTCTAGTGAATTGATTCCCATCAACACAAATAATACTTGTAGAGAGATAGAGCCTTTAGAGCCAACAATTGCTATACCTATTAAGTTTGACAAGTGGGTGGTCAATCTTCTGAAAAATATGGATGCAATGGTGGTTTTGCTCTATCTGTGATGGATGATATGCTATTTAAGAATCCTTGTCAAGTGGTTAAAGCTACAAGTAGTGCTCGTATTTTGATGAGGTCAATGATTATGGCAAAGTTTTAGTGTAACTTGGACTTGAAAGATCTTTATGGTAGTCGAGCCCATAAGGGTTGGTAGGGGAGAAGCGATGAAGTTAGGAAACCAACAAAGCGATTGTGACTTAGACTCAAAAATTGAGTCAATGCGGAGATTGTTAAAAATATGTTTCTAATTTGAGCTTAAAAGGAAACTTTCCTAATTCAAATAGGTTTCCTAATTTGAGTTGATTTCTACTCTAAGGGAGTTTAATTTGGATAAGTCTCTTCTATATATGAAGTGAGTTTTCTTCATGAAGAACATCCAAAAGAAGTTTGTGCTCATGAATTATGTCCCAAGTATTTGAAATTGCGAAGATCTTACTGGGAAAAATATGATCGATCGGAAATAATAATGGGATTAAACTTTGAGGCATGGTAATACTCTTTTAAATGAATTATTTGGCCAACAACATTGCTAACGGTTACTGGTAATAATATTAGATAGCAACTTTGGTATTTCTCCATGAATCCTCAAAGGGAAACAATTGAAAAAGATAGTTGTATATTTTTTAGAAAGAAGAATTGAAAAAAGTGAAAAATTGAGTCGTAAAATTATGAATATATAACAGTCCTTTTAGAAGGGAATGCAAACTTTCTGAATAAAAAATAATAATAAAATAATTTTTTCAATTCCGAATTTCATCATTTATGAAAAATTGCAACCTTTTAAGGAGAAGTTATGTCCAAATAGACACAACTCTCTGAAAATTAAGAGGTTATGCGTGAACAAACATAACTTTCCAAAGGTAGGAAGAGCACCTAATAACCATTAGGCAAAAATTAAAATAAAATTACAAAGTTAAATAATAATATTTTTTTAAAAAAAAAGCATCATACTCTATTGGGTACAATCACACTTTTCAATACTACACATAGGTTATTTTATGAATTCATATTTCAATAAATAAATAAAGAAATATCAATGCCAATTATGATCAGCGAGCGCGTAAAGTGCACCTAATAATTGTGCAATTATTTGTGTATGCAGGTATTGTTGGTCTAGCCCACTTAGTCCAATGTTTTTGGGGTCTAGATTGTCATTGCTCTCTATGTAAAGATCCTCATAAGGAGGATCATAGGCCATCAAGAAGGAGAAATAGGCAGAAGGACATACTCTACCAGAGATACCTAGATGGAGACCCTAATCTTGGGCCACTTGGTGAAAATGGAGGAAGATAAGAATGCGTGGTATCATATGGACCACCTAAACCATACACTGTGCGTGGTATCATATGGACCACCTAAACCATATACTCTTTTATCCTCTCTAGAACCATGTAAATCACCTTCACCACTGCCTTCGCCTCAAGAAAAAACCCTTTTCCGTGAAGCCAAGAACAACAACCCAATATTCATCACTGCATCAGTTTGTAAAATACGTTTTCTTATAGAAGGAATCTTTAGAGGGGAAGATGCTACGGTACTGACTTGCAACTGCACACTTATATAGTGGCCCACATACTTCTAACTTTTCTATTTAAGACAAAGAAAAGCATAAATTTATGTGTTTTACAAACAAACAACAAACAAATCTTTTGTTAAGATTTTGCATATTTTATTTATGAGATTAAATTATTTCATGGAAAATTGTGAGAACTAAATATTATATGAGTTTTTGGGTGTAATTAAGGGCAAAGCATTCTGAGAGTATCTAAATGATTCAAGTTCGGTTATAATCTCTATTGTATTTCTTGATTTGTAGTATAATTTTGGACTGCTCTTCCCATGAACGTAGATCACACCAACCAAAATCACTTAAATTTGATATACCATTTATCCTTATATTCTATCGATTCTATTATTATTCCTTGCTTTTCTGCAATAAGAGCTAGGGCGTTGACAAGCTCCAATGCCACCTAATGACTAGGGCGGACGATCGTGACATGGTTCCTTATGAAGGATCCTTGAGTCTATGCGGTATAAGCTTCTATATTTGATAATATATTGTATCAAAGTTTTTTTCTAGTCGGAATTTTGCATCGAAGTTAAAGAGGCACTATTACCCGTAGTTACCAGGTGATTGCCAAACACTTCAGAAAAGTCGCGATCATCCGCTTCGCAATTATAGCTGCTCTATTAAAGTTAATTGGGAGTCATATACATGATTGTTTCAAGATATGGCCCCAGTGAACGCAGCAATATTAATGCTGCTACCTGTTGCCGCTTTGACCAAGTTAAAGACATGCGCGACATACAAGATAATTTTTCAGTCGTAAACCGAACTGGGGTTGACCAAGATAATTTTCCAGGGCTTTCAGAACATAAAGGTCTTGTCCGGTCACGTCCTTTGATTGGTAAGATGTAACATCCAAGCTTAGCAAAAAGTCATAACTAGTCCATTTTCTTCTCTAAAAACCTCTGTCATGCGGGACCTCCATGTCCGTCGCTGAAGTGAGTGATGGAAACCCAACCCAACTACTGATTAACGGGATGAAAGGGAAACCATATCCAACTGATCCAATCAGAGCAGAAGAAGCAAACATAAACATCGCATACCCTATAGTCAAAGACCATGTTTGATCATTCAACAGAAGAAGTCCCATGGCATATCACTCCAACGATAGGGAAATGGCAATTTATTTTATTTCCATCCACCTTTGAAAAGACAAAAAGAAGAAGGTTACTTTGACAATCGAGACGAATCAAGGGTCTCCGAGTCCAACTTACAATTACAGAATCATTTGGAACTGTCTACTTGGTATTTGCTAAATAATTCTTGTTCAATAAAAGCTAAAATACAGAGTAAAGGAAAAGCCAAAACCAGCAATAGTCCAATTACCTTTGATTGTTCATATGATGGCAAATGCGCACACACCGCCCGATCAACGCACCATCCTCTGGACTTCGTCGAACCGAACGAAGTTGAGGAACTCATCATAGATCCACCCGAACTTGTCCATGAATGAGGTGTCGGCGCTGACCCTCGGGTAATTCTCGAGGCTGTCCTCCCACACGTTCGGTCTTTCAAGGTCCCTCATCACCTCCCACACGCACGTGTTGCTTTTGAACCCGGCCCCGAGGCTTATCATCAGCACCTTGTCCCCTCTCTTCAGCCGCTTCTTCGCCTCCATATAAGCCAGCACGTACCAATTCCCACCCGCTGACGTGTTCCCGAACCGGTGCAGCGCCATCCTCGACGGCTCAAGGTCGTAGTCGCTCAAATTCAACCCCTTCCCGACGGTGTCGATCACCGCCTTTCCTCCTGGGTGGACACAGAAGTGGTCGATCCCAGACCTGAGGTTCAAGTTGAGGCTTGGGCCGCCATGGACCTTCCGATTCTTTCTCTTGGCCAACGGGTTGTTCGCAAGGGCGTTGGCTAGCTTGTAACGGACAAGCTCGCGGACAGGGAGGACCTGTGGCAGCAGGATCCGGAGGTTTGAGTCAAGGGCCTGCCCAGCGGCCTTGACAAGGTATTTTGTGAGGCGGAACCCCTGGTGGCCCTGCCCGTCCTCCTCTTGAATGCAGCAGCCGTAGGACTCGTCGTGCGAACCATGGTGGATGCGGACGGAGTGGCTGAGCTTCATGATGGCCCCGTCCTTGGCCCGTTTCCTGTCGTTGGTGAGGAGGACGGCACAGCCGCCCATGCGGAAGAGGCAGTTGGATATGATCATGGACTTCTCCTTGCCGCAATACCAGTGGGAGCCCATGCTCTCGGTGCTGACGACGAGGGCGAGCGCGTTGTCCTTGGTTTTGAAGAGCTCTTGAACCAGGTGGATCGCGACTAGGCTCGCGCTACAGCCCATGCCTGCGCGAGTCCGTTTAGGCATTTGGAAGGAGAGGGAAAAGAAACATTGAATCATAAACAAGAAAATCGTTAAAGAATCAAAATCCCATTGGATAATAAAATTGACTTTTTATTTATCTAAACTAGGCTTTGTAAAATTATGTCTACTTCTTTTGTCTTTCAAATTTATTTTTGCCAATTTATTTAAGTATCTATCTATTTATAAATCCACTAAACTCATGGATTGTATGGCGAGAAATAAACAATCTCAAATCAGATAGATCTACTCGAACAAAATTAACTCAAATTATGTTCGGGCCTCGACTTGGGCTCTAATCATAAAGTAAGAAAACTCTAATCAATTATCCCAACAAACTAATAATATTGGAACTTGATTCAACAATTGTGTTAACTACGTATATTGTTCTTCTTAACGAAGCATGTCCAAATGAGGGAACGGTGTTTTTGCATAAACAGTAGCTAAAAAGGGACCCTTAGCTGTTCACATCAGGCATATAAAAATTGCAAAGATAAATGATGGGAGATTTAGACATATAAACATGCCTACGTTTGGGCACAAAATCCGTTAAACTAGATTCAACCAAATTGAATCGGGTCCTTTTCATTTTTGAGTTTGGAGTCATTAGGCGTTTCCTATCTATTGTGTTTTTGGAGTCAAACTATCCCCAGTACCTGCTAGATTGAAGGTCTTGACGTTGTCCCTGAGCTTGAAGTGGTTCACGATCCTTGACGTAAGGGACGGTGCCGGCGAGAACAGCGACACATTGACGATGAGGATATCGATCTCGGATGGCGCCACCCCAGTGCTGGCGAGCACCTTGCTGACCGTCTGCTGGAACACCTCGTCGAGCTCCAGGTGGGCCTCGGACAGGGTCGGGGTCTCCTCGTGACCCTCAAGCACAAGCCTCGGCCCATAGGTGTCCTCGCCGATCCCAGACCGGGCCATCGTCTTGAGCAAGAACCGGTAGTCCTCAAGGTCGAGGTTCTTGTTGCGGAGGATGATGCGGGCGCACTCGCCCGTGCTGAGCTTCGTGTCCTCTGGGGCCTTGTAGCACTCGTAGCCAAGCATGTAGCAGCACTGGCTGCGGCGGCGGAGGAGGCCACGGACGAGGCTGAGCATGGCATAGGACACCGCGAAGATGTACATTGCTGCAAGGACTGTGATCTCCATTGGAGTGAACTCTAGAGAGAGAGAGAGAAAGAGAGAGAGAGAGAGTGTTCACTAACACTTTAAGAGAGAGAGAGAGAGAGAGAGAGTTCACTAACGCTTATGTCTTGGGGTTATGTTCTGTGTTAGCATTGGGTTTCCACATTTATATTCACGTGAACCCTAGGTGGTGTACAACGGTTACCAACTTTGGCTAATGATGTCATAACAGAAGCGGTTACCAAAACCCGTTTAAATTGCATCTGTTCTTATCTGAGTGTTGTCACCTTTTATTAGTGTCTGCGTAGGTTTATTTAATGTTTTCTGGACGATTCTGAGGTTCATAATGATGAATTCTATCTACCAACAAGTACTTCAGCGGCTCCTGCCTCGACTTTCATCGGTGTCCTCCCATCAGTTCCTAACCAGGTCCTGTTGTTTCTGGCAATGGTTTTCCCTCCCATGCGTTGCACTCGTGCTATTTATGATCTCTTCAAGGAGGCGCAAAGAAGAAATCCAAGTATAGAAGCGATGCTTGATCAATTGTCATTTTTTTAGTATGTGAAAATGAGTCGAATATTGCCTACAACAAGCGCTTTCGTTCTTCGTTACTGCTTGGGGATATGAGTGCAAAAGCCTGACTATTTCGACAGTCAATCCCATGAATCGATTAAGCCCAAATATTCAAGATATACAAGCGATCCTTATCAAGAGCAATATGCATATAATTAGTGAAATCTACATAGGTGACCACCTGATTCTGGACTGGAAATTCACCGATGCTCCTACCGACTGCACCAACCCTGAGGGACTCGAACTTTCAATTTCTTATTCTCAGAGTTCAGGGAAAAGAATAGATTCGGGAGGAAAGAAAATTGTTCGAAATCCTTACGTTGTCGAATTTAAGTGGTGTTCATAGTAAATATGTGTTCTTATTTTTTGGAAAAAGAAATGTTCAATGTCATGAAAGTTTCTAACTAATCCACATAAATTGCTTTATGCATATGAGGAAGACCAATTAGGGTGTACTCCTTTTCTATCTCCTACATTTCTTGTTTAATCTCCTTATCAATATGAAAAGGAGGAATGATTGGGTAATAATTTTAAGAGATTTACTAACATAACAGTTGTTGGGCACTATGAGAATAACAATTGCTTATAAGCCGTAATTTTATTTTTTTTGAGAAATAAATCCCCATAAAAATTTATAATTATTTATTATTTGATTTTTTGTAATGCAAAATAGACTATTATTCTCATAATAGATTTAAAACCGTCACCCAATCATTTCTCTAATATTTAATCGACTGTAAGAAAGATAGTCTATTTTGAATTATAAAAAAATTAAATAATTATAAATTATTATGGGGTTCACTTTTTTCAAAAATCGTGATTCATAATAAGTTATAATTCTCAACTGTTATACTAATAAAATCCTATGGAAAGTTAGTGAGTGCAAAGTCAAACGAGCAATTAATAACGAAGAAAATGGGAGTGGGAAAACACGTAGACTGACTAAATATTGGTCTCCCCATTTGAAATGGTCAATTTAGGTTTGCCGACTTAGAATAAAAAAAGAAACAAAAAAGCTGTTAGAACAGTAAAGGAAAGGTATTTGATGAGACCCCCAAGTTGGTAGATCGGGTGGCGACAACATATTTATAACCCACTAATTATGCATAAGCTGATTTTGGTTAGGGTTAGCCAGCCAAAGATCCAGTCTTAATTCATTAAATGGAGTTATAGAGTGGTCCATAGGATCTCAATTACTCGGGTCTCTACGTTCATGGCTCTGAGTCATATAAAAAGAATAATTAAAGAGAGATTGATCTGACCACACCGGTGCACGTGAAGAATTAAAAGATATGCCTTTGCATAGATTATTGCCAATCTGGCATGCTGATCAGCATGTGGCCTCAGCATGTCCTTATCTATAAGCGATCTATTTCTCTCTCTATAAATATCATTGTTGAGATGGATCGTGATAGTTGAGTTTCTAATTATTTTCAATGTTTCGGCTCTGTTCCTTTCGTGAAAAATGTGACGTTTCTGAAAAATATTTTTTAGGAAGTCATTTTCTAGGAAGAAAATGTGGCATTTCTGAAAAATATTTTTCAGGAAGTCATTTTCTAGGAAGAAAAAGAAAAAAAAATAGAAATATAGAAAAAGAAAAAGGAAATTAAAAATAATTCAAATAAAAAAAGAAAAGAAGAAGACAAAATGGGAGGAAGAAGTGAGGATTTGTAGAGGTATGAGATGAGAGAGATCAAGTAAGGAAAATGTTTTCTACTTTTCAAAAGTAAAAAACATTTTCCCATAATTTAGAAGACTTTTTAAACATATTCCTCAATGAATTCATTTTCCATGAAACAAACATTGAAAATCAAGAAAAAAATTTATTAGAAATTATTTTCCGCGAAACAAACGAAGCCTTAATCATCTCTAGCTTTTAAGCATGAAACACATAATTTAGCTAACATTAAATTTTCATTAAATGATCAGCAGCCCCATCCTTTCACCGGCCAAGGCGCGGAGGAGACCGCGGATGAGGCCTAGCGCGAAGGAAGACACCACGAGAGCGTACATCGTTGCAAGGAGTAATCTTTATTTGTCTTAGGGTTATGTTTTGTGGGAGTTAGTATTGGGTTACTCCATTTATATTCACAGGAACCCAGGGTGGTGTTCATAAAATCTACCGATGACAAAGGTTACCAACTTTGGTTAATGATGTCATAATGCCAGCACCTTCTTGCTCAAGGTAGAAAAAACACTATAAGTGTTAAAACTTCTATAGGACACTCACTTTAGTACCAAAAGTCTTTGTCGGATCATTTAGTGAAGGAAAAACAATCACTTGAATGTCAATGGCAAGAAACTCCAGTAAAAAATAATACGTGATTATTATAATCACAAATTTGATATGAATTTGCATATTACTTAGAAAAAAACAAATCCAATCCACGTGATCTTTTCATGTGACGTACTTAGAATTGAAATAACAACTGGCATCGCAATGATTACTTTAAATAAAATTTGGCACTCAAATAATCACTATTTACAACTTTTAGGCAATGTCATTTAGGGATTATATGTTGACTAGACACACCGGTGAGCCATGTAGAACTGAAAAGACCACACCAAATTTCCAGCAACCTAAATAGGAGTTTGAATTAAAGTAAGTTGCATTTTTGTTCCAAATTTTTTTTTTATTCCATACTTATTTCTGGAACAGAAATCTATTTGGTAAAATAATTTTATTTTTCTAATTATGAAAGAAATTTTATTTTAAAAATGAGTTTGAAACATAAATGAGAAGTAAAAGAATTTTACTTCTCTATTTTTTGGAATAAAAATGAGAAATAAAGACTCTTTTCATTGCCCATTCTTGTTACTAGCCGGTTGTCTACTAGCCATTGCTCGCCACAACTGCCCCATGTTCTCTGCCGATAGCTAGTTGCTAATCCCCACCTGCCAACTCCACCTGCCACCCCACTAACTGCCCCCCCGCCATTTGCTGCCCCTCGAAAGGGAGAAAATGTGTCATTATTAAATAAATTTCAACTCCAAAAACATAAATTTTATATCATTATCAAACATATATTTTTGCTTAGAAACTCATCTAGGAATAGGAATAATTCATAAATCTATTTTTGACTAGAAAAGTTATCATTCATACTCTTAGAAATCCTCCTCTCTCTTCCTTGGCTTTCATCGTTGTCATCATCTCTCCTAGGTGGCGTAAAGAAGAGATATGGAGAAGCGATGTTTGATCAGTTGTCATTATTTTTAGTATGTGAAAGTAAGTCAAATATTGCCTACTACAAGTGCCTTCGTTCTTTCTTATTGCTCGGGGACATGAGCACAAAATTAAAATTATCCCAAGAGTCATGGGAATCCCATGAATCAATAACGTCCAGATATTCAACATATACAAGCGGTCTCAGTCAAGAGCAATCTACGCATAATTTGTGATATCTGAATATGTGACCACCCAAATTTAGTCTGGAAATCGTTGATGCCCAAATCGATTCCACCAATTTTAGGGGGCTCAAACTTTCGAGTTCTTATCCTCAGGTTTCAGGGAAAATAATTGTTTAAAAGGAAATAGAGCTAGTCGAACACCCTATGCTGTCTAATTCCAATGACGTATGTGGTAAATATGTGATTTTTTTTTTTTGGGGGAAAAAGAACTGTTGAATGTCATGAAAGTTTCTATATAACTAAACCACATCAATCGTCCGACCAAAAAAAAACCACATCAATCGCTTTATGCGCATTAAATGAGGAAGACGAACTCGTTCGAAGGAGGGCATCGTCATTTTCGATCCCCTACTTTTCTGATCTAATATCTCTATCTACATGTCGAAGCAGCGCATCTACCTTTTCTATCTTCTTCATTATCTAATCTCTCTATCTGCAATTAATCTTTCGGTACTATCTGCAATTAACCTTTCGTACCGACATGGAAAGCTGATGAACGCAGAGTCAAACGAACAACAAATATCGAAGAAGGAAAGGGGAACAAGGGAAAATTCGTACACCCAACAAAGAAACAGAGAAGCAAAATTGTGTATCCACTGACTAATGATTGGTCTCCCCATTGGAAATGACGAATTTATAGTTTTCAGACTCCGAATAAGAACAGAAATAATAAAAGTTCCCTGAACGATAAAGGCAAAGGATTTGATTTGACAATAACGCCGAGTTCGTAGAGCGCGTGGCGACAAAATAGACTTTCAGCTCAGAAATGGAAAAGGCATTTTTTTTTCGGTCTCCCATCAAATTGCGTTCAAACCTATCATGATCAAAGTTAATCAGCGAAAGATCGAGTCTTGACTCATTCGTTGATCTTACCGGGCGGTCTATAGAATTTGAAGTACTCGGGTCTCTACCTTCGTGGCTCTGAATTTTTAAGGAAAATAATTACAGAGAAAGATTGATACTATCATACGAGCACATGCGAAGAATTCAAAGATTTTCCCTTTTCTTGGAATATAGCCAATCCACCGTGCTGATCAACATGTGGCCTTAGCATGTCCATACCTCAAGCAATCTCCAACACCCCCCCCCCCTCCTTCTCTCTCACTAAACGTCATTGTTATGATGGGACGTGATGGTTGATTTTCCAAGTATTTTCAATGTTTGGTTCTCTCTAGCTTTCGAGCATGAAAGGTATAGCTTACCTAAGTTTATTTCCATTAAATGATCAATAATCCCATCCCTCGAACATTTGGAATTGACTATTGTTGGCAGCTTCACGAATCACGAGTCCATGACTAAGCGTTAACGCTACCTTAGATAGCCAAGCGAAGGATTAGAATTGGATAAGATGTGATTGGGTTTGCTATACCCGATCCTTTATTTATAAAATGCCAGATATCATGTTGAATATTCTTATAAAAATGAGAAACTCAAGTAAATTAATTTTAAAACTAAATTGAAAATAAGTTTGACAGGACGTGGTGGTTGCAAGACCACTACTTGGCCCTGCCCATTTTAATGGCGACCACTACCATCGTGGTCATCTGTTAGTCGAGATTTGGATCTCCGTGGTCAACCACTCATTTAACGGAGGTCACAAGAGCCGGCGCAATGGTCAACCAATCAGTTAACTAGAGTTGAAAAATAAGAATTGGGATTAGAGAATTGAGAGATGATAATATATTTCGATATATTGAAAAAGTAGATGGAGAATCTATTCATAGGTTTAAATGGAAAAAATCAAACAGAACATTAAATCGAATATACATAATCAAAATAGATATAGATAATTAGAAAAAAAAATATCCTAAATATTTCTTAAAAAAATTAATATTACTAATATCCCTAATATCTCTAACATCCCCCTAAACTCAAACTCAAGGTGGCATCATCAATTGGAGTTTGAATTAATGTTAGATAGTGCCAAAAAAAACTTGTTCCTCTAACGACACCGTGCTTGTTGATCTGTGGTGGGGTGGTGCATGAGGCAACATCTTCTAGATGAGGGCGGCGAGTTCTTTGGTTGTGGTGTTGGCTTCTCAAAATGATGTGCAAAATGTCAAGAATTGGAGTGGGAACAACAATGCAATTGGCTTATGAAATAGTAACTAAGCAATGCACCTATACATCTAGTGTTGGAGCATCAAGCAGCCTATATGGCTGGCTTGGAAAGATAGTTATTAAGCGATGCGGTCTATGTGACTAGCGCTAAAAGAACGCCTCCTTCATGAAAAAAGGCTCAAGTATGTGACATAGTCGGTGCGAATAGCATCAAAACACCAACTACTATGGAATAGCTCGATTAAGTGCTTCCTCAAATAAGACTTGTGCACACAGAGTGAACGCCACTAAGATGTAGGGATAAATTTATTTGAATATGCAGTGGGATGCTCAGGGTGCGTCGAGTGTGATGTGCACCTAGTTCACTTAGGTTTCCACAAAATCGAAGACTTTGATACCAAGTTGGAAAATAAGAATGCATAAGAAAGAATTAAGAGATTTTAATATATTTTGATATATTGAAAAGAGTACATGGCGAGCCTATTTATAGGCTTAGATAGAGAAAATCAAAGGAAATCAAATCCAATATATACAATCTATATAGATATAAAAAAAATCAGTTAATATTGCTAAGATGCCTAATATCTCTAATAACTAGAAAGAAAGTCAAGGTAACCAAAGGGTTGAGAGGCTCACCTCTCAAGCGAAGAGATCGCCTGAGAAGTGCGACTACTTGGGGTGGTCACGAGCTAGGATAGCTAAAAAGGACCATGTTGTTAGTGTAACCTAGAGCAAAAGTAGACAGCGGCCCCTCTTTCTTCTTTCCCCTTCTAATTTTTTGTTTTTTCCCTGGATGGATCAAAATCTCCCAACACCTAGGATTCAAATAAGTTTTTCGAAATTATCCCAACCCGACAATGTCTCTAAGTGCCAAATATGATAATTGTTATGTTGAAATAGTTTGTTATTATGAATAGAGATGACCATTGGTTATGAAAAAAAGATATTATTGACATGAAAAGTTGTGGTTGTTTATCATGAAAAGGGGTGATGAGAGGGATAGGGTACCTATTTCCAAAAGATATGTTGATTGGTTGTTTATAAATAATTTATTGTTCAACTCAACTATCCAAAATAACTTCTTCTTCTTAACAGTCTCTTCTTCTCTTTTCGTACACACAATAAGGTAAAATTCCAAAAGAGAAATTAAATAATTGCTAAACTCAGCAATTGCTAAGGTGGGCCATTGATGTTTTGAGTGATGTCAAAGGAATCAAGGATAAAACAAAGTGTATGGAAATGGATATTAATGGATAAATGAAAATGCAAGATAGTATATGGCCACTACCAAGGCTTAAAGAACACACCACTAGCCAAGGATAAAATTCAAGATTGACGAAGTTCACCACCAAGACCTAAAGGATAAACCACCTGCTAGAATGAGGGATTTCAAGATAGAAGAAACTCACCACCAAGGTCTAAAGGACAAACCACCAACTTGCTTTACCACCAAGAAATAATCCACTTTTCAATGATAAAGGAACCGGCTTTACCACCAAGGAATAATCCACATTTCAATGATAAAGGAACCGGGATAGGATAAGCTCACCACCAAGACCTAAAGGAAAATCCATTAGCCAAACTTAAATGGCTTCTTGGCTCACCACCGAGAAAGAATCTACATTCCAAGAATAAAGAAACTGGGGATAGAAATTCATTTACATGGAGGAAAATCTCATATATTTTCAATATTCATGTCTTCGTCTTCTTTTATAATGAGATTACATCTCAATTTATAGAGATATAGCTAAACAAAAGGGATGACTCTTCATATTCCTATAAATCGAATAGACCCTCGGTAAATTAACCTAATTATAACTTTTGAAAGCAACACTATGATAAAAATTTATAAAATGCTGCAAATTAAAAGACTTACCGCATGCAACTAATTGTTAGATGCAGTGAAACTTGATAAGACTTTAAATTTGTGCATCGGTCTTGGAAGCGGAAGAGTCATCGTAGAACGTCATCAAACAAGGATAGAAATCTACTAGAGTGTCATATGGTTGTTAGGTAATTGATTAGTAGTCTTGGAATCGATATCAAGCTTGTAAATCAGCGACGAGCTAATCGATTAAAGCCCACAAAAGAGATAACTTATCCACCAAGTGGATAAAGTGTTTGCATAACTGGCAATTGCAACCTTGAACCCGCCAAGTCGATAAACTCTTTGCATAATTGGCAATTGCAACCTTGAAGCCAAATCATTAAGTTGTAGTCAAAATTGGTCTTGCTTGCATAAATAACGAGCGAGTTGATTCAATCAACTAGACATGAGTGGAGCTTAAGGACTAATCGTTGGAAATCAATGCTCCCACATCAGTTTCTTTGTAGCTTTAGTAGCATAAATAATGAGCGAGTTGATTCGATCAACTAGACATGAGTGGAGCTTAAGGACTAATCGTTGGAAATCAATGCTCCCACATCAGTTTCTCTGTAGCTTTGGTAGCATAAATAATGAGTGAGTTGATTCGATCAACTAGACATGAGTGGAGCTTAAGGACTAATCGTTGGAAATCAATGCTCCCACATCAGTTTCTCTGTAGCTTTGGTAGCATAAATAATGAGCGAGTTGATTCGATCAACTAGACATGAGTGGAGCTTAAGGACTAATCGTTGGAAATCAATGCTCCCACATCAGTTTCTCTGTAGCTTTGGTATATATCATAGAGGTATGTTTGTTAAAAACTCAATATCAATAATAGTAGGAATAGATAATACCTTAAGGATAATAATTGTCATCACGCACTAATGCATCAAATATCTATAACTACTGCTCTATCTTCATCGGCAATCAAATTTCCTTAACATTTCATTCTATTTGGGTTTTATCTAGGCGACCGAACATACCTAAGGGGTTCCTTGCAATCAAGAGATGTGGGAGCAAGAGAAATTCAAGTCATAGTTATTTCTTTGACCGATCTATCAAAAGCAAATACCTTGCGTAATTTAATATCACAATTGTTTTATTACCATGATGGCTCTTCTTGACATCAATATAGAGATATAATTTTTTTAGAAAAAAGATAAGGCGAGATATTGGCTAGAGTATTTCAACATTAAATCTCGTCTTTATTATAACTTAAGTTTTTATAACAATGAGCCGTGGCTTTACAAAATTTCACGTAGTAACCGAGTATCAAATCCCAAGTGCAAATACACTTATTTGCCTCCTCTATATGTATTTTCATGTTTCAAACTTAAGTCATAGTTTAGCTAACCCGTGAGATAGAATACCATACTTTCATCTAAAAAATTAAAATTTTAAAATAATCGACAAAGATCCCGTAAACGATCATAGTATCTTCGTTGCAAAACTTATATGGGAAAACATTTGAAAAGTAAATATCAAGAAATGATAGCAACCATAGACCGGGCATTTAAATCATGAACCGCAACGCGAAGTCCGAGTATGCCTTATGGACAAGATTTTATGACATACTTCCCTATACATATTTTATTACATTTCTACAATTTAAATCGGTAGGTGTTAGCTTCATACGTGCGACAGGTCGACATACGGGAGCAATCTCTTGGAGCATTGAATCATGCTCTCGAACGTGACGACAGCATGTCGATGGCGCAGCGGTGGGATAATGACTTGAAAGCATTAAAAAAAAGTGCGACCCTTGCTCGTATGGTCATTCCCGATGCACGAGGGCGTGACGTTCTGGAACTTGTGCCGTGAGAGATGCCAACTGTTAGGCAAATTTGGTTATTGATGAATATAGAGCAGTAGCTATAGACCTTTCATACGCGATGATGATCCTTATCTTTTAGGTATTATTTGCCCTTACTATTATTGCTATTAATTTAAAATAAATATAATAAATCAAATCATAAAAAAAAAAAAAGTTGAACAATTACTCAATTCCTTTTTTAAAATTTTACTTTAAACGTGTTATCAAACTTGTGTGTATGAAAAGAGAGAGTTACGAAATAATTTACTCTGAAGCCGGAAACGAGAGTTTAGAACTTTCTTTGGCAAGAGGGGGAAAGTCAGTTTCCTGGAACATGGCGATGAAAGAAGTGGATGGTACTTCTAGTGGAGTTTCAAGTGGGTAAGAGTGTTTCTTAGCCCATTTGAGGATTGGTTTATAAAACGGAGGCGAAGAAAGAAGTGGATGATGCTTCTAGTGGAGTTTCAAGTGGGTAAGAGTGTTTCTTAGCCCATTTGAGGATTGGTTTATAAAACGGAGAGAGAGCTTGTTTTTTCTGAGGAGGAGATGGTGGGGGTGTTTTTGATGGATCTGGTAAGGCTTGGGATATAGTACTGTGCAAATTCCAAACCCCATTGATGTGGATGAACATGGGAGACAGACTAATTATGCTAAACAATATATGATTTGTAGCTACTTATACATTTCTTGAGAAGGAGTATCTCATCCCCGCTACCATCACTACTTTTCATGATGAATTATCACTACTTTTTATATTAATAATCACATTTTTTTTAATAAAAAATCACATTTTTTTTTCATAACAAACAATTACTTGTCTTCATGATAATAACCTATTTCAACACCAATACGCAGAAGGCATGCTTTCACTCGACGGAAGAAGAGCACCACCACCACCCAAAACTGTGAGGTCACAAGCTGCGGCAGCAATTAACGCAGCGACAGGGACTGAAGATGACCTCCTCAGTCCTCCCAACTTTTCATTTAGTTTGGGCCCAATGCCTCTGTTCCCCAATTGATTACCGGAGGGAAAAGGTCAATGCTGCAACCTGCTGGACGGCTACTTAATGAGGGTCGTTATCAGCCCAAATGAAGGCTAATTTGACAGGCGATCTGATGTTATCACAAGGAAAATGAGGGATTAGCTAACAATGTGCGTGACTCTAGCAAGAACCCGTGAGAGTTCCATGTTTCTTGACGGGTCATTGGCTTAGTTTGATGCGATTGACTTAGGGCGCATTTGGTAATAATTTTATTCTTGAAAATAATTTTTTTATCAAAAATGGTTTTATTTTATTTTATTCTTAGAAGTAATTTCTGAATAAAACAACGCGCTTTATAATTGTCCAAAATTTCTATTTCCGGAATAGAAATACCTTTGGTAGAATTCTTAAATTTTTTTATTTCTTTAAATTTTTTATACTTTTATTATAGTTTTCTTATTTTTATCTTCTATTTTTTTTTGTTTTTTTTTTGTTTTTCCCTTTTTTTTTTCTTCTTCCTATTTCTTTGTAGCTGATCACCGGCCACGGTGGTGGCCGACAACCAACTGGGCGAGATTCGATGAGCTCGTCGGAGGCTCGCTTGGCCACCGGTGAGGCTTACCCCATCCAAGCAATGCGAGGTCAGCCTTGCCAGGCCATTGCCAAGTGACACTGACCTGGAGGTGGCCTAGCGAGACCGAGCCTCACCTAGCCACTGAGAAGCTCAAGCTGACAAGCCTTGCTGTGGCTCGGCGTCGCCAGGGGCCAGCAACACTTCAGCGACTGGCCAAAAGGAAGAAGAAGAGAAAAGAGAAGAAACGAGGAGAAAAGAAAAAAAAACAATAATCAATTCTAGAAATTATTCTCGGGAATAAGAAATAACTTTTTTCGACTTCTTAATTATGTTCCAAATCCATTCCCGGTAATATAAAAATTTTACCAGAAGAATTTTTATTCTTTTTTTTTTTCGTTCCGAGGAACGAAAGAACAAAAATAGTTGTTATAGGGATGGTTACCAAACAAGACCTTAGCTATGCAAAAGTTGACCTCACCTACCCAGATCTAGCGAGGTCAACCTTGTCTAGTCACTAGCAACCGGCTAAAGAAAGAAAAAAAAAAAAGAGAAAAAAAAATATTTGATTCTAGAATTGTTTTCGAAAATAAAGAAACAATTTCTTTTTACTTCTTAATTATGTTCCAAATATTTTTCTAAGAAGAAATTTGTTGTCAATAATAAAAAAAAGTTACCAAACAATTTTTTTTCTTTTTTATTCCAGAAAAAAAAATAGAATTAGGCATTATTTGGTACGTTATCAAATAGGTCCTAAGTAGGCAATTTTTGTGGAAAAAGAATGCCCAAAGCACCATTGGCTAATGTGAGGATTAATTGCATCATAATTTTATTAAAAGGTTGGGTTGATGAACTTATCGAAGTAATCAAATATGGAAATGTTTAATTTTTAGTATATTGTTTTTTTTTTCTCCTGATGTCTTATGAGTGCTTGATAAATCAAAATTTCCCCTTAATAGGTGTGCCGGAATTCCTAAATACGTTGATCCTGCTCTTGGGGCTTTACCTTCTGAAATCCCTTCTCGTTTTGCAGGTGTCATCGCTCTTTACCCAAGATCACTTTATTCTTTTCGTTTTGCAGGTGTCGTCGATGTAATCGATTCCTCAAATACTTGATCAATTCTCCAAGACAACGTGCTCAGGTACATCGATTTCTCACATCAATCCATCGATGATGGCCTTTCGTTCTTTTGACCTTTGGCAACCCGTGTCGAGTATTCTTGCTGTCTCATCGTCAAAAAGTTTTCCAAGAAATTTCTGGTTCTCACAAGTCCCGCATAGATCAAGTGGAAGCTCCGGATAAAATGGTTGAACAAGGAACAACTAGTTCTTCTTCCCCAGTCAAGTTATCTTTTGAATATTCTTTTATCCTATCCTATTTATCTCTCCCCGTTATTTAGATTTCTTATTTGGCATTTCATCCAAACATACCCAATTATATCCAATCCGTAAAATGTCCCTAAACACTGAATAAGATAAAATACACATGTGAGTCGTGTTAACAAAGTATCACATCCGAAAAGTTTGTATGGTGTGAAGTAATTAATATACTATAACTTATTGACTTAAATTTGTTAATGAACATAGATTTAACTAGATATATTAACAGGCTCAAATTGAGCATAAGTAAAGGTATCAAAACTTATTCCCAACACTATCATGACTTAATCCATAGTACCAAAAACAACCGTAAGGAGTTAAGTAATTGCTCAATATTTTAAATGCAACACATTCATGTTCAAATTACAGCATCTACTTAGAATAATCTTCAAGACTAGGCCATCATCCTAGGAGTAGAAGCTCATTGAATGAGTGCGAGGACAGTTGAGTGCACCATCATAGATTTGTTAAGTCGAAAAGTCAAATATCCTATGTCATAATATATATATATATATATATATATATATATATATATATAAGTGCTTTTGAAACCATTTTTTATAATTCATGGTACAGATATGAAGAACTTGTTTATTTGGTGGCCTATGAAATACCTTATTTCCACAAATCAATACGAATGTAGAGTTTTGGCTGGTGCAAGTAACCCTGATCTAGAGCAACTCGCACGCAATCAATAAGATTTGAACTCTCTACAATAAATTAACTTCTAAATTGAATACTTTCTAATGTCTTTGTTAATCGCGTTGATCCTGGGAAGTTTGAAACCCTATTTATATTTATTGGAGAGGGAACAAACGCCAGGCCAGGCCAGAGAAGAAACGCGTATGACAGCACAAGGTATTATGGAATCGATTCAATGGGAGTTAAGCTGAAAGGGAATTTTGGCGAAACCACGTGGCAAGGACCATCGTACGGCAGAAGGGTAAGTGGCTGGACAGAAGCGTGGCCTGTTCACACTCTATTTTGCTGCAGGCCTTAAGTGCCGATCGCCATGGAGTGCACCGGTGGGGAGTCATTAATGAGGAGGGGGTTGCTGGCCATTTCACATTATTCAATCTTTGGACGATCTTGGGCGCAGCGGCCCCGCACATGGACGCTGACAATGATCTTTAGGTATCGGCGCAATGACTTCGGACTTAAATGGATGTTCATGGCTTGTCCACTCACTGTTGCCGAGCAATTTTTCGGATATCAAACGGACCTCTCCAAAGAGTAATTTTACTATGGCAGATTTCCTCCGTAGGGATTTGCTTATTAATTTGGAACCAAATTGTATTTTTTCTTTCCAGCTCCTGTCGATTGGATATATCTCGTCGCCTGAATCATGCTTTACATCGACTTTTTTCCTTTTTCTGGTCTGCAACCGACAGAGGATCCCCATAAAGTTGCAGACCGTATATGGCAGCTGACACCAGCCCACTTGATGTTATCGAGCTGGACAAACCCGTTCTTCTAAAATACCTTGATTCGGCATTAAAGAATTTCCCAACAAATTCGACTCTGCATCGTTCGCAAAATTTCCAGTCCTCCTTCAACACAGCTGTAAACAAGCCCAAGACTGAGGCTCACTCATTACATTTAATATATAATATATATATATATATATATATGTAATAAGCTACACTCAATTGTTTGATTGAAAATGCCATTGTAAATATTACATTGAATTATTTTGCTTCGAAGATGTTATCGAGGAGCTAGAGTGATTATACGCTTGCATGCGTTTGTGGCTTGAATCCCCAAGCAAGGGAGTGACTACTTAAACTAATCAAGCTTAATTAGCTGTCAAACGGCATCGGCTGCCATGCCTTCCGGAGCACCCGCCTGTATACCTCCGGTCGCCCGAACACCGACTATTTTGAAGAAAAGGGCGAGCCTGTACTTGTTTCAAAAAATACTTGAAACAAATAACAGCAATGAGATTTTTCAACAAAATTAAAGGTGATTTTTTAGTCATGAATACTCATTAGGGGTCGGCAATTAATAATTTGAAAAATTATAAATAAACATTTTTGTGGAAAGAAATTTGGAAAAAGCAAGGACGTGAAGTCATGGAAGGAACTGGCCGAAAAAAGGAAATTGGCTGTATTAGTTTGAATATTCGATGGGAACAGAAATTTCAACAAAAGAAAAATAATTGGGACAATGTCATAATTAGTTCTTATGCTTATCTAATCTTCAATTTGGTCCTTAAACTTTAATTTCAGCCAATTTGGTCTATATCCTCTTTTAATGAGATTAAGGCCCTGTTTGGTAACTATCCAAACAGGGCCAAATTCTGATTCTTTGTTCCCGGGAACAGATTGGGAATAGAATCAAGAACAAAAAAAAAGTTGATTCTTGTTCCGGGAACGAATTTGAGAATCAAAATCAATAAATTTTCTTCTTCCCTTCGGCCATCTCGCGACCGCCGTCCACCACCGCCCGCCACTGTCCGCCACCGCCATCCGCCGCCGCCGCCGCCGCCGGCCGCCGGTCCGGCGAGCTCGCCGGAGGCTCGCTGGGGCTGGGCAAGGCCTCGGCGGGGCCGGGCGAGGCCCGCCTGGCCACCGGCAGGGCCGGGCGAGGCCCGCCTCGCCGAGACTGGGCAGGGGCTAGGTGAGCCTCGCGACACCCAGCCCCACCGGTGGCCTGGCAGGCCTCGCCCAACCCCGACGAGGTCGGCCTAGCCACCGGCGGGGCTAGGCGAGCCTCGCCTGGTTGCCGGCGAGGCTCGGCCGACGAGGGCCGGCCTCGCCGAGGGCCGGCGACGCTCTGGTGAGGTCGCTGGCCAGAAGAAGAAGAAGAAGATGAGAAAAATAAAATAAAAAAGGAAAAAAAAAGAAAAAGAAAAGAAAAAAAAGGAAAATGAAAAGAAAAAAATTAAAAAATTAAAAAAAGAAAAGAAAACAAAGGAAAAAAGTAAAAAAATTATTTAAAAATTAAAAGAAATTGATTTGGAACAGAATAAATGAACACGATACCAAACGCAATTCTATTCCAGAATCAGAAACTTTGGACAGTTACCAAACGGCTTAAAATGCTTAGAATCAGTTCTCGGGAACAGAATAAAAAAGAATCAGTTCTGATCAAAATCAGCTCCTGGGAACAAAATCGTTACCAAATGCGCCCTAAGTAAGTCTTCCACATCGTTTGGTCTAATTGGCATATGACATGATAATAAGGAGAAAAACAGTAAGAGTGTCAAAACTTTCATGTGGAGTTCAGTTAAATGCCAAATCTTTTCTTTCGCTCACTTGAGTGGCACATCGAAATAAAATCACTCATTTAAATGTCATTCCAAACAAACTTCCTTGGTGAAATTTTATAACTTTTTTTTAAATTTTTTGTTTTTTTTGTTTACTTGTTTTTTTCTTTAGGGCAAGAGTGGGTCACTGGTGACCCATGTTGGCCGCGAAATCCTCACCCTTGTCCGCACAGGCACTCGGTGAGATCGTGATGCCCTTGCTAGCTCTAAGCAGTGTCACCCACAGCTAGCAAGGCCATGATGCCCTCACCCATGACCTTCGTGGTAGGGGCGAGGCGACCCTCACCTAGATCTAGCCATGAAGGCCACAGGTGAGGGCATCACGACCTCATGGGCCCAGGTGAGGTGGCGACACCTATAGCCGCCAAAAGTTGGCCCGGGCCCTCACAACCTTGCCAGGGACCAGTAAGGCCCTAACAGCCTTGCCCAAGGCCTTCGTGGCCAAGGGTGAGGGTTTCACGGTCGACAAGGGTCACTAATGACCCTCGCCGGCCTAAAGAAAAAAAGCCAAAGAAATAAAAATACAAAATTTAAAGAATTCAAAAAATAATAATTATGAATATTTAAAATATTAAAATAATATTGAAAATTTATCCACGTCACATTGGCAAAGCCACATCAAATGAATGGTATCCACGTCGGATTTGCTAGCCAGACAAATCAAAATTGGCACTCAAATGAGTATATATATATTGTCACTCAAGTGAGAGCCATATGAAAGTTTTGACACTCCTAGTATTCTTCTCCATATGATAATGTGACTCAATCATGGAACCCACACCACATTGTTCAAGTGGCCATAGATGTCATCATTAAATTAGCAAAGTTCATAGAAAAGTAAAGAAACAGCAAAATAGGAAAAGCATTTAGAAAAATAAATAAATAAACAAGAGGAAACAACACAAATTAGAGTCGCAGATTCGAGTATAAGCACACCATTACCAACAATTGAGCCTTGATCAGATTTAACAAGGGTAGGCAAGCCCTCTATAATGGCCATTCGAGGGTACCAAGATCCTTGCAATGATCGCAAGCAAGGGAGGGGGGTGCCGCCTTCCCTCTTTTTTCTCAATATTCCTCCGTTCTTTTTTCCTCTCACGTTTTATATACTTTCAAATTTGGGTTAATATCATAAAACCCCAAAGTGGTACATCTATGATAAAATTACTCCAAACTTATTTTGTTACCACTTAAAACTCTAAACCGATACACCTATAACAAATTTATCCCAAGTAACCATCAAAAACTTTCCAAACTGATGCACTTATGACAAATTTACCCAAACTAATTTATTTGATTGCAAAAAATTCCAAACTACTACATTTTTTTTTTATAAATATACCTTAACTAAATTGGATTAATACCATAAAAATGGTACAATTGTGACAAACAGAGAGTAAAATCCCAAATTAGTATACCAATAACTGTCACGTGTCATCCAACTCAATAATTTGATAGTAAAATTTAACAGAAACTAATAGATGATAAATTTATTATAAATGTATCAATTTGGAGTAAATTTGTCAAAAGTATATCAATTTTGGATTTTTGCTGGTTAAAAAATTAGTTTAGATAAATTTGTCACAGATATACTAGTTTGAGATTTTTCAGGATATTAACCCTTCAATTTTTGTTGACGTGGCAATATGCATACAGTCACATCAATAAATGTAAGTCGAACGGCGAAATTGAATTACCCCCTCAATCGGACCAAATTGGCTTGAAAAATGAAACTAGTATCTAAAGGAGGACGAGGATTAAATTGAATATAATTTAAAAAATCAAGCATCAAATTGATCATTGAAAAAGAGTACAAGGATAAAGTTGATGTTCCCCCAAAATAATTTCATTCCTCAATTGTTAAAATGCTCATTGTCATAAGACATGGGATTTAAATCTAGGGACAAAAAGAACCCACTTTTCAAACTCACAAAGAAAAAAGTGAAAAAAATCACCACAAAAATCTCAAATTATGTCTAGCTATGGTGCATTTATCTTGAATTTTTTGGCAAAAATAAAAACCTCAAATTATGCTCGATGTGACATCTTTACTCTAAACTTTTTATTGTGATATAAAAAAACTCAAAACTTGTATTTATGTGACACTTTTACCCTCCGTCAAGGTTATGTAAGATGATTTTTCTATCAAAATAATGTCTACTTAAGCAACGCAAATGATATCTCAACATTGTTTGTTTTTTTGCATCAATGTAAGCAGATTATTAATAGTTATCATTGACAAAATGTTGAAGGGGAGTGTGTTATATAGGTGCAAGTTTGGTCATTTTTTTATTATTATTTTTTTTTTGTAACTACTTGGAAATCTCCCGACTGGATCTCCATTATTGGTAAGGCATTTATACTTCCTTCACCTAAAAGAGGTGTCACATAAAAATATTTTGGGTAAATGTGTCACATGGACTTAAACACTCAACATTGAACTATTCTATCCTAGCAAGCTTTTATGACAACTATTATGCCAATCATGATAATTTTTACAAATGATACAATAATTGAATTAGGATGCAAGCGTGCATAAAACAATGTTGTTTTAAAGCAAAAACAAATTAAATAGCAACTTGGATTTAAAACAAAATGACATCGTTCGGTAGACGTCATTACCCTAATTTTCTCTCAAATAATTCACATTTGCTACTTCATCATCATTTACCATGTCAACCACCAAGAGAAGGATAACAGAAGTACTAAGAATTGTGTATGGAACCCCAATTTAGTGCCAAATTTTTAGAAAAATGATCTTTTAAGTGCTAACTCCAATTTATTCGCTGAAAATTCGACATTGCCTTTTTTTAATTACTTTATTAAGCCAACATGGCTCATTGGAGGTTTTAGTCAGCATCTACACCATAAATGATGTCATCTACTAGGTTTCCCTCAAACAAGAATCCTAAATTACCAAATTGAAAGAGAAATCCAAAGTTAAAACCCTAAACAACCATTCAACCAAAATTCACACCCTAATTTGATTTGCCCTTAAAAGTAAAAGTAACAGCTCAAATTTTCAACAGTGGCTCAAATTCATTTTAATGAATTAGAGAAGAATGTGAGTGTTACTGTTATTGTGGATTACCAAATCTAATAAGAACATGTTGGACTCTATTAAATGGAGAAGATTTCATGGATGCACTGTGTATAAAGAATGCTTAAAGTACAAATATTTCAAATGAGTTTAGGCCAAATTCTCAGGTCGAGCAATAGAAGTGATCTTGGATCTACTTGAAGGACGGCATCAACCTCCTCCTACATTAATGGATGAGCTGAACAATGTTTACTTAATGCAAGCTGAAATGAAGGCCTTAGCATCTCTGACCAACCATTTAATAAGGAAGTTTAAAAAGTGAAAATTAAAAAAAAAAAAAAAAAGTATCATCAAGTGTTGATTGCGTTGTTGTTATCTTGTTTGGCCTATTTTATTGATGAGAAGAAGTTTGTTAGTCTACCATGGTTTTTTTTTTTTTTTTATCATTTAGTTTACCATTGTTGAAGATTAGTGAAATATGTACCTATCTAGAGGTAATCTATAAGTATAGTTGTGTTGTTGGTTTGATGCAACTTTTGCTAGAAATAAAAGAATTTGTGCAATTTTCAGTGGAAATGGAAAATTAGAATTCATTTCTTGTGAAATTAATAAGCTCTCTTGCTTAGTTGTGTATTCTCAATCTTGGCTTACTTTAGTTTTTGCTGGAGATATTACTTTTTAACAATGTTTGCTAGTTGCTAGTTTGTTGCAATTTTTGTTGCAAACTGTGGTCAAGTTATGGATTAGTAACAAGTTCACAAGTGATTATTTCAATATCAAAAATTGTAAATAGTAATCGTTTGAACATCAAGTTTTGTTGAAAACAGTTACTTAAGTGCTAGTGATCATTGAAAAGTTATCGCTCGTGTTGCAAAAGTTACCACTCATGTTGCACTCTATTGAATGGAGAAGGTTTCATGCTTGCATCGTGTATAAATAAGGCTTAAAGTACAAATATTTCAAATGAGTTGATGCCAAATTCTCAGGTCGAGCGATAGAATTGATCTTGGATCTACTTGAAGGACGGCATCAACCTCCTCCTACATTAATGGATGAGCTGGACAATGTTTACTTAATGCAAGCTGAAATGAAGGCCTTAGCATCTCTGACCAACCATTTAATAAGGAAGTTTAAAAAATGAAAATTAAAAAAAAAAAGTATCATCAAGTGTTGATTGCGTTGTTGTTATCTTGTTTGGCCTATTTTATTGATGAGAAGAAGTTTGTTAGTCTACCATTGTTCTTTTTTTTTTATCACTTAGTTTACAATTGTTGAAGATTAGTAAAATATGTACCTATCTTGAGGTAATCTATAAGTATAGTTGTGTTGTTGGTTTGATGCAACTTTTGCTAGAAACAAAAGAATTTGTGCAATTTTCAGTGGAAATGGAAAGTTAGAATTCATTTCTTGTGAAATTAATAAGCTCTCTTGCTTAGTTGTGTATTCTCAATCTTGGCTTGCTTTAGTTTTTGCTGGAGATATTACTTTTTAACAATGTTTGCTAGTTACTAGTTTGTTGCAATTTTTGTTGCAAACTGTGGTCAAGTTATGGATTAGTAACAAGTTCACAAGTGATTATTTCAATGTCAAAAATTGTAAATAGTAATCGTTTGAATATCAAGTTTTGTTGAAAGCAGTTACTTAAGTGCTAGTGATCATTGAAAAGTTATCGCTCGTATTGCAAAAGTTACCACTCATGTTGCACTCTATTGAATTGAGAAGGTTTCATGCTTGCATCGTATATAAATAAGGCTTAAAGTACAAATATTTCAAATGAGTTGATGCCAAGTTCTCAGGCCGAGCGATAGAAGTGATCTTGGATCTACTTGAAGGACGGCATCAACCTTCTCCTACATTAATGGATGCGCTAGACAATGTTGACTTAATGCAAGTTGAAATGAAGGCCTTAGAATCTCTGACCAACCATTTAATAAGGAAGTTTAAAAAATGAAAAGATCAAGTGTTGATTGCGTTGTTGTTATCTTGTTTGGCCTATTCTATTGATGAGAAGAAGTTTGTTAGTTTACCATGGTTTTTTTTTTTTTTATCATTTAGTTTACCATTGTTGAAGATTAGTGAAATATGTACCTATCTTGAGGTAATCTATAAGTATAGTTGTGTTGTTGGTTTGATGCAACTTTTGCTAGAAACAAAAGAATTTGTGCAATTTTCAGTGGAAATGGAAAATTAGAATTCATTTCTTGTGAAAATTAATAAGCTCTCTTGCTTAGTTGTGTATTCTCAATCTTGGCTTGCTTTAGTTTTTGCTGGAGATATTACTTTTTAACAATGTTTGCTAGTTGCTAGTTTGTTGCAATTTTTGTTGCAAACTGTGGTCAAGTTATGGATTAGTAACAAGTTCACAAGTGATTATTTCAATGTCAAAAATTGTAAATAGTAATCGTTTGAACATCAAGTTTTGTTGAAAACAGTTACTTAAGTGCTAGTGATCATTGAAAAGTTATCGCTCGTGTTGCAAAAGTTACCACTCATGTTGCACTCTATTGAATGGAGAAGGTTTCATGCTTGCATCGTGTATAAATAAGGCTTAAAGTACAAATATTTCAAATGAGTTGATGCCAAATTCTCAGGTCGAGCGATAGAAGTGATCTTGGATCTACTTGAAGGACGGCATCAACCTCCTCCTACATTAATGGATGAGCTGGACAATGTTTACTTAATGCAAGCTGAAATGAAGGCCTTAGCATCTCTGACCAACCATTTAATAAGGAAGTTTAAAAAATGAAAATTAAAAAAAAAAGTATCATCAAGTGTTGATTGCGTTGTTGTTATCTTGTTTGGTCTATTTCATTGATGAGAAGAAGTTTGTTAGTCTACCATTGTTTTTTTTTTTATCACTTAGTTTACAATTGTTGAAGATTAGTAAAATATGTACCTATCTTGAGGTAATCTATAAGTATAGTTGTGTTGTTGATTTGATGTAACTTTTTCTAGAAACAAAAGAATTTGTGCAATTTTCAGTGGAAATGGAAAATTAGAATTCATTTCTTGCGAAATTAATAAGCTCTCTTGCTTAGTTGTGTATTCTCAATATTTGCTTGCTTTAGTTTTTGCTGGAGATATTACTTTTTAACAATGTTTGCTAGTTGCTAGTTTGTTGCAATTTTTGTTGCAAACTGTGGTCAAGTTACGGATTAGTAACAAGTTCACAAGTGATTATTTCAATATCAAAAATTGTAAATAATAATCGTTTGAATATGAAGTTTTGTTGAAAGCATCACTTAAGTGCCAGTGATCGTTGAAAAGTTATCGCTCGTGTTGCAAAAGTTATCGCTCATGTTGGACTCTATTGAATGGAGAAGATTTCATGAATGCACCATGTATAAAGAAGGCTTAAAGTACAAATATTTCAAATGAGTTGAGGCCAAATTCTCAAGTGGAGGGATAAAAGTGATCTTGGAGCTACTTGAAGGACGGCATCAACCTCCACTTACATTAATGGATGAGCTAGACAATGTTAACTCAATGCAAGCTGAAATGAAGACCTTAGCATCTCTAATCAACCATTTAATAAGGAAGTTTCAAAAATGAAAATTAAAAAAAAAAAAGTATCATCAAGTGTTGATTGCGTTGTTATTATTTTGTTTGGCCTATTTTATTGATGAGAAGAAGTTTGTTAGTCTATCATGGCTTTTTTTTTTAATCACTTAGTTTACCATTGTTGAAGATGAGTGAAATATATACCTATCTTAAAGTAATCTATAAGTATAGTTGTGTTGTTGGTTTGATGCAACTTTTGCTAGAAATAAAAGAATTTGTGTAATTTTTAGTGGAAATGGAAAATTAGAATTCATTTATTGTGAAATTAACAAGTTATCTTGCTTAGTTGTGTATTCTCAATCTTGGTTTACTTTAGTTTTTGCTGAAGATATTATTTTTAGCAATGTTTGCTAGTTGCTAGTTTGTTGCAAACTGTGGTCAAGTTACAGATTAGTAACAAGTTCACAAGTGATTATTTCAATGTCAAAAATTGTAAATAGTAATCGTTTGAATATCAAGTTTTGTTGAAAGCAATCACTTAAGTGCCAGTGATTGTTGAAAATTGATCACTCATGTTGCACAAAGGATTTTTGGCTTGATTCTTAATCCTTTCATGTTTTTTTTTTTTTTTCTAATTGGAATTGGAGCTATAGGTTGTTCTACTAGCCTTCCTATCCCATGTATCTTCTTTTTTGCTACAACTACTATCTTTTTACAAGAACGAAATGTCATTTGATGGACTGGTCTCGTGTAGTGGTGTTGGTGGTTGTTTTGGAGTCACCACCATCACTTGTTTGAAATGGAAATGGTGTTGGGTTTATTGTTTGTGGCTGTTTTGGACCTACGTTAATGCCCATCTTCTTTGGAGCACTCTCCTTTAAAGCCATCCCTCTTATCTTTGGACCTAACCTTTGTAGGATAACATGGGCCACCTTGAGGTATACAAACTTCCGAACTTCTCCCAAACTATAAAAACATAATCATATTATCAACAAAGTCAAATATCTTTAAAAAAAATGCGCGAAACCTACACAACTAATATTGAAATAGTCACTTGAATATTAACTTTGGAGACCACAGCACAAATATGATGACAACTTCATATTGAAGTCCCCACAATCACACCTAATAAATTAAGCAATGACTTAGGGCTTGTTGTCTAATGGACTAAAAGCATCAAAGCTAGAACCGAATTGATCAAACAAATTGATCTCCCTACAATCGCAACTTCACTAGTACGAGTTCTAATTTTTCCAACCAGTTGAGCTAGCAAGAGCAGATAACAAACCTATTTGAGTGAGAGTGAGAGAGATGATACACAAGTGATGGAGGGTGACGAGAGTGGTGGTGAGCAAACGATAATGAGGAGTTGTTTTTTTCAAATCGCCTAAACAACAATGACCCGAGCCTTATTTTTCTCTCCCTACAATTGCAACTTCACTAATGTGAGTTCTAATTTTTCCAACCAATTGAGCCAGCGAGAGAAGATAACAAACCTATTTGAGCGAGATGGTACACAAGTGACGGAGGGTGACGACAGAGGTGGTGAGCAAACGATAAGGAGGAGTTGCTTTTTCAAATCGTCTGAACAACAATGACCCGAGCCTTATTTTTCTCTTGGTGATGTGACGTCATTTTTCCCAAAGGTTTGCAATGTTGTTTTACTTTACCAAACTGTGTAAGATTGTCCATGTGGATTGATTTTTGTTTAAAAAAATGCCACATAATGTTAAATTTTATATTATAAATGCTACATGATTATTTTGGGCAGAATTTTTCATCAGAGGCACTTTAATGATTATTTTTTCTACGATTTGGAATATATGTGATCAAATGAAAACTTTTGGCATTAAAATGAGTCATATACACAACTTTCAACACTTATGATGCCCTTCTACTACAAACCATTCAAACTTATTTGAACATAAAAGTTAACAAATAGGTTTTTTGTGCTAAAGCAAAAGTTGGTATTTTTTTTTCTCTGTCAATCTAAAAAGTGGTAATGTTTTTGGTCTTTGGGTAATTTAAAACATGCGTTGTTAACGAGTGTCCTCAAGCATTGCTTAATCATATTCATAGATTTCGTTTGTTGCATGAAAAATGACATTTTTCAAAAAAAAAAAATGTTTATCAATAATAATTTACGATTAAATATTTTTGTAGACGATTAAATATTTTTTATTTATTCATTTTTATATTTTAGGAAAATAATTTTTAAATAATTATTTCTCACGGAAAAAAATGAAACATAAAAGAAATATTTTATTTTTATATTGATTGCATATAAGTCATAACACAAGACAAATAATGAATGAAAGATGACAAAATTTCTTTAATTAAATATATAACTTTGCAATTGTTAATAAAGTCCTCGTACACAAATGAGTTTTGAATTCCATCCCAATATAACATGTGATCCGTAAATTTTTAATTTATTCATTATAATTTCCGAATTTATGATAAATATTCAATCCAGTCCCATAAATTAGTATTTCATAGGATTCAATACAATCCTTAAATTATCTAGTTTAACGGCAAAATTGAAAATATGCGAAATTAAAAAGTCAAGATAGTCACGTATAGAGCTAAAATTCAAAAAATCATATCGAATAAATCGCAAGTGGATCGATCATGTTATATATTAGGTCAGAATTCACTTGTCCTCACTTTTTCTATAGAGCAGCAATCCGGGGCAACAGAAATCCCGTGGAGAATGCTGTCATGAGCCGTAAGAAAGGATTTCCATTACCCAGTGACATGCCGTTGATCAAACCACCCGGAGCCTTCTGAGGTAGACGATCATGACGACCTTGCCCTACTCCGACGTCGACTTCAGCTTGAGAGCGATGGCCGGCCGGGCCGAGGGGTTCGGCCGGTTGGCCGTCGGCGGCCTCCACGGCCCTCTCTATCACGTCACTTCTCTCTCAGGTGTTTCTCGGCTTTCCTCTCAATCTCTCGCCCGATTTTGCTCTCAATTGTTGACGATGTGCAATTCGTGGGCATTTCTTGTTTCGCTGGTTTTCAACCCCTTTTGCCTGTTGAGATGTCGCTCTTGGGCTCCTCTGGCTTCGAGCATCACGGCTGTGGTAATGAATGAACAATCCTCATTGTAATGTAACAGGATGGTTGCATTTCCGTTCAGAATGATCAATTCGCATCGGATGTTTCGTGAAAAGTTAGGTGTTTGAAGAGCTGGACATTGTTTATGTTATTTCGTGCACAAACCATCTATTATCTGAAATTTTCTGGGAATCATTCGGAGACCGGTACTTGTGCTAATGGGTATCTCCTTGATCAGGAAAATGACACGGACAGGGGCAATAAATGCCTTATTCGAGTCGAGTAATGTCCGACCCAAAATGGGTATTTTTAGGCAGAGGGTGTGTCGCTCTCTGTGCATATGCTATTTAAATCACTTCTACAGTTGATACAGAAAATTTAATGCTCTGTATCTGACTTCTTTTCTTTTCCTAACCCACCTTTTAAGTACACTTCTTTCCCGCAGATGCTCTGCAGTGGTCTTGTTATCTAGTTTCGTCCAGTTCAAATCACATGCTTTTTGGTCTCTTTTTTTTGTCTTTAGACGATGGTCCTGGATCGCTAAGAGAAGGATGCCGGAGAAAAGAACCGCTGTGGATAGTGTTTGAGGTTTCGGGTACCATATGTCTTTCATCTTATTTGAGTGTGTCATCTCACAAGACAATTGATGGCCGAGGCCAAAGGATAAAGCTCACTGGCAAGGGCTTGAGACTGAAGGATTGCGAAAATATTATAGTATGCAACCTGGAGTTTGAAGGTGGTAGAGGTCATGATGTTGATGGTATCCAAATTAAACCTAATTCAAGGAACATATGGATAGACCGCTGCAGCCTTCGTAATTATGATGATGGATTGATAGATATCACCCGGCAAAGCACCGACATTACAGTTTCTAGGTTGGCCATTTGACATATGTCACATTACCTTATAAGTTTACATGTTTGGCTGACGTGTTTATGTGCCTGAACCAAAGATGCTAATCAGTTCTTTTTTCTACTGCATCAGATGTCACTTTTCAAATCATGATAAGACTATGCTTATTGGAGCTGATCCATCTCATACAATGGATAGATGCATCCGTGTAACCATCCACCATTGCTTCTTTGATGGCACACGGCAAAGGCATCCTCGGGTAAGGTTTGGAAAAGTTCATCTGTACAACAATTATACCAGAAACTGGGGCATATACGCTGTTTGTGCGAGTGTAGAATCCCAGGTACGTGTCCCTGGTTCCAGAATAATTGTTTTTGCAATCCTGTCCAAGATGCACTTTTTCCCTCCGTTATTGGTTTCATTTATCATTTCAGATTTTCTCGCAATGCAACATATATGAAGCAGGACAGAAGAAAAAAACTTTTGAGTATTACACTGAGAAGGTAATGCAATTGTTATTGTGTTTTAGTTGCTACATGATCGATTATTCTATGAGACCAATTCTCCTTGAACGTTATCAGCTCCTATGGCAATTTATTGGTTATGACTATGCAAGAAAAAATTGCATAGAGGTTAAGCTTCTCTATCTGGCTTCTCTGTACTGCTAATAGTTTTGATCCGTTCTATATGTAAATTGGTGAACCCACTCCTTGGAAAACTATTCTCTGAACCCAGATATCTGATCAAAAACTAGATCATGTGCACAAGAATTTGACTTAAATTTTTGGGAAGTTCCTGAATCTGTTAACCTTGAGATTGCACAGTTGATTACTTTAAATAGTTAGCTACTAGTGAATGGGAATCCTTTACATTTTAGCACACTCTGTCATGCAAATGCTTGTTGGATGATGATAGCCTGAAGCACATGTATCCAATACATCTCGTGAAGTATAGTTAAACTCATGAATGGGTGCTGGGGAAGGTGAGCAATTGAAGTCGAGATCTCTATCTCAGTACGATCTTAATTTTAGTAAACTGCAGATTACTCCAAGAGCATAATGGTTAGAGAATGGCACAATTTATAGCTTATATCTTGACACTAACATATATAGCTGCACATTACCTATAGCTTGTAAGTGATCTCATGCTTGGGGCAGCCAAAATTGATTTAGACATGTAAGTGATCTCATGACTCCATTGAGCTTCATTGTTGCCTTTGTTTGAGGAAAATAAATGTATGCAATATGTTTGTTGCTGTGACCAAGAGTAATATAATTAGCACGAACTGCCATGGGTCTCTTTTTCACTGATTCAGGATCAGAGCACTTGGTGCTGCTCTTCTGACTAGATGGTATTTAACCCCCAAATTCATCATCACTGCTGTATTTTTGTTGTTGTTAATAAGGTAAACAATGAAAAAGAAAGTCATTTTGATTATGATGCAGAGACAAGCTTTTGGTGTAGTCTATGGAGTGATAAAACGCCTTTCAACATTAAGGGTGATAGATGAGGGGAATTGCCTGATGTCAATGTAGATATATATATATATATGCATTTTATGACTTTTCAATCTGTTTCAAATACTGCCTTTGTGATGATATTCTAGGCGCCAGATAGGGAGCAGGCAGTATCTGGCTTGATTAGATCTGAAGGAGACTCATTCTTGAATGGTGCACAAGCATGGTCGCAAGCTGGGTTTGGAGAATGTGGTGTTTTCCATCCAAGTGAATTTTACCCGAGCTGGACCATAGAAATGCCTTCTGATTCTTTGAAATATCTTCTCCAGATATGCACAGGATGGCAGTCCATTCCAAGGCCAGTCGATCATATGGTAGTCGGCTAGTTTTGATTTTAATTGATTTATGTGTTTTTGGCCTTTTTTCTAGTGGAGTTGCAATCATGGGAATTTTCTCAATGTTTCAACCCCAATTTGCTAGTACAGGAGAGATCAGATTTCTGGTTGTAGATATGGTGATTCAGTGCAAGCTCTTTGAATTTTTTTTCCTTTCTAATCATTTCTGCAATGAGTATTGCCCATATATTAAATACGTATGTTGTTCATTTTGTCTTCTGGAGAGATGGAAATATGCTGGTGCGGCCTTAATGTAGTTTGAGAATTTGCATATTTCTTTCTTCCAACTTGAAAAGTTTTTACTTTTTCGGTTGGGTCCATCACAAGGTATGAGGACTTGATATATTCTTGTTGTCTTGGAGTTGTTTTTCCATATTATCGAAAATATGTTCTAGTCTAACAATTATATAGAGATGATATGTCACTTTTGCATGTTTAAGCAAAAAGGTCACAGCACATCAGAAGCCATTGAGTATTAGTTAGGCCTAGTCGAGTGGACCCAGGTCTGAAAAAGCATTATTTAGGCTAGCTCCAACTCTCAGTTAGACTTCATCAGAAGACCCAGCTTAAAGGAGTATTGGTTACGCAAGTCCATGAGTTGAAGGTCGATTAGCGTTAACTGATTCTGACTGATTGCTTATTATGTTTCTTGTGCTTTCTGCAACAGAATAGGAAATCCTCAAATCTAATGCTTTTCTTTTGACATTTTTAATCAAAAAGTTACATATTGACTATTTATTATACTATTAAAGTCTTAAATAATAATGAGAAAATTTTATGTGAACCAGCCTGGCAATATGTATTGGTAAACGTCAAACAGCTGGAGCCTAAATAGTTGAGTTAAACGAAAGTAAAAGTTATCTCAAACAAAGGCAAATGCTGAGTTACAAATTTGTGTAAATTAGCTTGTGGGCAAGCGGGCTGGTGTGAAAGAAAATATCAAGGGTGAATTTCCCAGAAGTAGTATCAACTAGGAATTGAAATTCTCGCAGTCCTTGTCTACTATACTTTTCAGCTAAAACTGGGGAAGTAACGAGATTGGATAGATTGTGAGGTGCAAGTCATCATATAAGGTCAATCAGCCTTTGCGTTGTGTTTTTTATAAAAAGATTTGTACTTGTGATGTATTATAAAATTCATATTTCTGCCTGTTTCTGTTATAGACCGAGTCTATTAATTGAATTCTTCAGCTGTCGACTTGCCTTTGGCATGGTATTATTTTCCCAAATTTTCTTACCCAAGTTACATTCTCCATGTGACCTAACTAACAGCAGCGTTCAAGTTGACATATTTAGGTTTCGCTTTTTGCTTAATCTAAATCTTGCGCATGCACTTTGCTTAACCTAAATCTTCATGTGCATGCGCTTCGACCTTTTTTTGACCCAACATACCTAAAACTTTAGCATATAATTTTTCATAATTTCTTGAAAATTTGGATAATATACTAAATTTTGATGGAAAGCAAAAGGACTCTTTTTACTCATAGTTAATTTTAAACAAACTAGCCGTGATACTTAGAATGATTCTTTCTTCTATATCCAAGCATTCTGATGACAAACTTATACAGAAAATAAATTTTCAAACTAGTTTTTAACTGCTTTTGGATGGAAGACAATGGTATGAATTGAAGTTAGATTGAAAGCAATGCAGAAGAGTGGAATAGCAGGATGTGGAACAATTGAAGTAATTGAACATGTCTTTACTCAACTAGGCCAGATTGGCTCTGCCTTTTCCCATTTAAGAATTTCAACTGACATAAAGAAAATTTTCCAGACGTTACTAGAACTCGCAATTTATTTTTTCATCTTGGCAAGCAACCCTGCGAATGTGAAGAAAAGGACGAGGAAGAACTCCCAGATACCACAGCACCATGGAACAGATCCGATAAATAATTTTCCAGATCATGGGGACCAAATCTCACCAGGACTCCCAAGTCTGTTTCCCCACTCAGCATACCTAAATAAGTGTCGTAAAATTCTCTATATGCAGGCGTAGGTTTCTTCACAATTGATACCTTTACTTTGTCCCTCAATCTCCTGTCTGGTATGACCAATGAAGTCTGCTTCTGGCATGCTTCTTCAAAGGCTGCGTTGAATTTCCTGAAAATACCCTTCCCTGCTTCTACAGATGTTCCTGCAGAGTTGCTCTCAGGCAGCGATGAGAATACCTTATTCCAAGCAAGTGCTTCGTAGCTTGATGCATATTGCTCGACTTTCCTAGCATGCCTTGAGAGCCACTCATGGCCAAGCTGGTTGTTAAGGTTGGTCATTGTAACCTTTTCGACAACATAGTTAAGATTGTTTGCTAGGAAGAGATAGGACAAAGAGACATCCTTGTACAGCTCGGCTTTGGTATCTAGTTTGCATAGAAGAACTAATATGAGCCGTACCAGGTGGACTGGCACAGCTGTGGTCGGGCCATCTTCTTGGCCCGGACTCTCAAAATATGACTCTGGCATGGTAAAGTTATTAGGCAGCGGGTGATCAGAAAGAACCTCAGAGAGGATTTCGCTGTAATCAACAAGGGAGGAAATGAAAGCCATGACAGATTGGGTCAGGGGGTGGACCCCACCGCCAGGAACCGTCATCCTGGAAGAGTTGTTTTGAATGGTGGACTCAAATTCCGCAATAATGTTGTGGATTGTCTTGCCAAGGCTAACTAGTGAGGAGAGTGCTTGTAAATTGACTCCTGAGGTGGACTCGTAGCTGAATATTGATTCAATGTCTGGCCAGAGTTGATATGTCGCTTCATAGAGTTCCATGAAACGGTAGATCTTTCCTGTCGATGGTTTATTTCTGGATGCTATTTCAGGGAATCTTAATAAGTTGATTGCTCCTTCCTTGGTGATGTCAGAGAAGCAAGATTCTGTGATTATGTTGGATGCTGAGAAAACATGATCACAGAGGATTTTCTCCCCTCTGAAGATATTTTTCACTGCAACCTTCACTGCAGTTAGCCAGTTCTTGATCATGTGATCAAGTGCAGTCCAGCTTAGTTTTTGAATCTGGGCAGATCTGAATCGTTCAATCCCAAGTTGATATAGATTTTCATCGGTGAAGGACTTTCTGACGAGTTTGTAAATTTTGACGCACTCGCTTCCATAGCCAGAACTGATCATGCAATCTGCTATGGACTTGAGGTCCACCATAGCAAGTTCCGAGATGGGCCCTGCTTCAGTGATCAGCTCCCCAGAATATTCCTCCTCCATTTCGCAATCAAATGTGCTCGATCCACCTAAGGATCGGCCCAAAATTGACTCGGGATCCCGTTGGTTCTGGTCGGTTGACAGTATATGGTGGAATTCTTTTTCAAGCCTTTCCATGGCGATTTGCATCAGGTTTTGGGCAAGCACAAGCTTATCAGAATTGGAGTTTGTAGAGAGTAAGGAATCCATGGCTCGGCGCAGGTCCTTGACGGAGGTGAGAAACTGCATGGATTCTCTTCTGTTGTCCTGGAAGAGAGAGGGGACTGTGTTGTCGGAGTTGTTCAAGTACCATTTAGTGATGATGGACTCGGCATTTTCTATGTTCTCTTCCATCATGGACTCTGAGAATGTGTGTTTGGGCGTGAGTTGAACGTGAGGGCTTGGAAAAGAGTAGGAAGGAGAAAGTGGCTTGGACGATAAGAAGAGGTTTGATATGCCTTTTCTTGGCATGGCTGATGGCTGTGTTCTTTCTTGGAGTTCCTATGGTTGACGTTTAGCCGTTCAGTTTTCTCCTTTTCTTGTTGCTCACAGGCACTCACAGAGACAGAGAGAGAGAGAGAGAGAGAGGGAGGGAGGGAGGTTGTTTTGTGTATAATTTGCTCATGAGTAATGGGTATTTATAAGGAGGGTTGATGAAAGTTTCCACTTCATGGGGTGGTTTACTTGGATTTGTAGACCAAAGATAGTCTACTGTTCGGGCCGGTCAGTGGAAGATTTCAATAGAAAAATGACGCACGGTTGAGTAGAGGCTGGTTAGTGATGCTTCTCTTTCCTGATTTGGTACTTTCTAGATGCAAATTACATCTTACATCATCCAGCAATTTGCGTAACTTGGACTGGATCTGTATGTGGAGCAGAACATGGCTAGGATTTGTATGTGAAGCAGAAGATGGCGAGGATTGCCGGCTGTGGAATATCTGGAAAATATGGAGGAGTCCTTGTCAGGTAAGACTCGTTCTCTATCCATCTTTGTTTTTCTCTCGAATTTAAGTAAAGAATCACGAACTGCTAACCTCATTCAGCTTCTCTTTTCAAAGTCTCCCCAAGAAATCGGTGACTTGATTCCGTGGGGCACTAGCTTAATATCTTGTTTATGACTTTGTTTTTTCCATAAATCTAGACCTTTGCTCACCTACTTTAGCTCCGTGATAAAGCGACTCAATGAACAATTGACTTGCAAAAATCTAGTGAGTTTTTCGGTAATTTTTTCGTGTTGAAGTCGTCAACGGACGATATGTTGTGACGACTCCTCGGCTGTCCTAGTTTATTTCACGATGCATGACTAAGGAATTTTAGAACCACAAAATGTTTGGAAAACCCGAAGTACGAAAATTTATGCAATCGTGCGACATATGTCGTATAGAGAGGACGATCATCACATGATTCCCGCAAGTTTTTTCGTGCTTGTCTTTATATCTCAGTTTGGATTTCTAGCAAACCTCTATAGGTGTGAGCAGTCGCCACGAGCTGCGGTTAGAGCATCACAAAATTTCCGTAGTGCTCAAAAGTTGGGAGAAAAGAAAATTTACTCTTTGTTAGCGTAAAATACCCGGACGTCCGCATCGTTGATCATATGCTTTGGAGGTAAAATTTGAAGATTCGATGGGGTCACCATGACCAACCAAAGTTTTTCCTAATGAACTAGTCACGATTTCTTTAATTTCTATGCTGTAATTTATACAGAAGAAAACAAGCTCATAGATCATTCAAGTCAATAAAAAAGGGATTAATTCCATGAAAAATCTCAAATTGGTACGTTTGTGATAAATTTGACATGAGAAATTCCTGATTTTTCATGATATTGACCTTAAAAAAAAAATGATCATTTTGATACAAGGAGTGGCTGACCAATCATATGGAAGATCAAGAATATGCGCACACTAATACCTGTAGAAAGGGTCAATTCGAGTGACGAGGAGAATTTTCTCTTTGTCAAGAAAGAGATTGCAGCTCAATATGCAAAATTCATTATAAGTACATGGCGGAGTAGATGAATGTATTTTATTAGCATTGTGATTGCATTCCCTTCCTTGCAGGCAACGACAGGGTCAAAGATCAATCTGGATTTGCTCACATTTCACGTCCAAAGTAAGCGGTCTGAATATATTATTTTAAAGTGCCATTGATTTCCACACATTTCAATTCAAAGCATAACTTACATTATCTCGTTTGCTTCGCCATCACTTGTATGCGTAAACCGCTTCTTACTGGGATAATTAGAAGACAAAACAACTTAAGATGCGAATGCCAGCAGGATCATTAGCAACTGTGCTAGCATGTGTGAAGGATCTATTACAATTATCGAGTGAAAATATCCAGTGGATCTCATACTTCATGTGCACTAAAAAGTTTAATGTTAACTCCAAAGAAAGTAAGTTTTTCTTTAAATACGATTCAATAATTTAAGTTCTCGGATAATACAAGAACTTTTTCTACGATTATACCATTTGAATGCTTACATAATTTGAAAATCAATAAATTTTATTTAGCTTTGAATTTTATATATGAGAGAGAGAGAGAGAGAGAGAGAGAGAGAGAGATGGAAATGACTTGTTTCAACTTCGATTCTAATTTTCTTGCAGAAGAAATATTGGGGAAACTATGTTAAAACTTCTCACCAATTTCGTGGAGCGACAGGACATACAAATTTTCCAAGTCGCCTTCCGTTTGAAGAAGGCCCGTTGATATTTGCAACCCTTAATGCTGTTCAGTGTTCATTCATTGACCTCCTCCAAATAGAAATTTCGTGGTTATGGAGAAAATGGGAGGATCGACGAACGAAACCTTGGAGCGGACAGAGCGCCCGAATGTTTGAATGACCAAGTTTGTTCGAACGACGTTTGACTTTGCATGGATAGAATCTGTCCAGTAATTTACATGTCTCAATCGATGGGGCCTCGATACTCTTTGCATCAGCAGTCACCACTCGCTTACCACCTCTACTCCAAACAATACTATCCGATCATGACCGTCGATAGTATACAAGAGAGCATTTTATGCGACGTATTCACCAAATGAGATGTGATCACATTCAAGTGTGACGTCAAGTAAGATGAGATTAATAGCATGTGGGTAACAGTGATTAATTGGGTACACCACGTCATCACTATCACGTGGCATATCTACCCCATAAAATACTTTCTTGTGATGGCTAATCTTATTTTGAATTCATCCGGCATTCACCAAAATGATCCATTCTTGACCAGTGATGATACATTTATTTAGTTATTAAGCATCGCCATATTTTTCGGCATTTGTTTATAGTTAAATTAATAGAAGTTTTGTAAAGTACTTATTGCCAACTGATTTGACTTTCTAAGTTATGGCTGCATTTTCTTTCATTGGAGTTCATGAAATATGACGTGCTTTTGAATACTTATATACATCAGGAACTAATGAAAGAGGCCACGAATTGAAGGCTAACATCGGCAGCCGTCCAAACAATCCTTGCCAATTGCCAATGATCATTCTTCAGCTTCTCATCACAGTCCTCAAATTAAGGAAGATGGTGAGAGGTCCTTTCATTTCTTCCTCTTTGCCCCTAGCTATTTAAATATGTATTTGACAGAGGTTATAATAAGGGTGATCTCAGTTTAATTGATCTTTTGTTGGCAGGAATACAGTTTCAACATAGGTAATTTGGTATTGTGGGCTGAAGTTTTCATTTTGCCATGAAATCCAAGATTGAATTACATGTTGATTATCTTGCTTTGTATTGTATCGTGAAACCATGACTATATCGTTCTCTCAGTCTCGTTATGTTTAGAAGTGCTACTTTCATTTATGAGACAAATTCGATTTTGCTTTTTGCGTGGGATGTGACTGGTTCACCATTGGAAGCTTGAAGTTCCTGGCTTTGCCTGTGATATCCACGAGAGAGAGATGGGTGCCAGCGTCACGCTATGTACTAATAGCATTTCGTTGGATTCTATCCCATCTTTTAACCTCAGCAATCCTGTGCATAGTCAGTACTCGGAGCTTACCAAGGCCTCTCATTTCTAGGGCTATGTCGTCGTCACCACGCTCGAACATGGCTACTTCCAGCGTAGTTCAACCGAGGTTGGGCCAATTGATGGGCCTCATTTTGTACCCATTAATACATTGCATGGAACTAATTCTGAGTTGCAGGGAAGAACGAAGAACAAGTCTAGCATTTGCTATTTTCGTTCCAATCAGAGTAAACAGTATTTCAGTGAAAAAATTAAATCATTGCTATAACTTGCCGATAACTACTACGCTCATATTTTGCAAGAAAAGCGTCCACTGCACACCTTACTAGCAAAGCCATAGATTCACAGCCCATTAAATTAACAGCTGTGTCGCACTGAACTAACAGGCGACACCCTTACCATCACTGCAAGTGTCTCCAGAATCATGGCCGTGGAGCCTATGGTTTCGTTACATCCTATTCTTTGTTGAGGAAATAACCCAACATCACATGGACATTTTCTATCATGTGTGTACTGTGTTGTGTAAGACTAGATGTACAACAGACAAAACCATCACATAAATCCATATATCTCGCGCGCCTTCTCAAATCAAGATCACTTGTTAAGGATTCAAACCTAGTTATAATTCATAGTCAAAAAAGAAAAATGACAATTGTCCTCGATGGGGGAAAAAAAATAAGGTGCCGAAGCTAGATTTCTTGTCGTCCAACTATGATGTGGGATCAAGATAACCCGAAAATTTGACAAACCAAAAGATTCGTAAGAGGCGAAGCTCCAACACAACATGAGCGGTATCCCTACTACGCCTTAATGGCATACTTCCTCAGGGGAAAGTACATCTCTTTCTTTTTCTCACGCTCTGTCTTCAAAGATGCCTGAGCAGAGAAGCAAGACATAGAAACTCAGTCTGAGAACCAATGCTTTACAGATAAATGTATCGTGCTGACTCAAGCAAATGATGAAAGACCAGAAGATAACTTGAAGAAGAAATCCAGCACAGATAACTTCATCAGTAAAACTCGACACAAAGATTCTAAGAATCCATGAAGTGAGTATCAAAGTTTAGAAGAATCTTTAGAAGTAAAGACACTTTAAATTCTAAATACAAATGGGACGTGTGAGGTATGCAAATTGTACAATCCAAACAAAAGAAAATTGGAGGATATGAAGGCAGATTATATGGCCCATCATAAAGAGAAAAATCATGCATCTTGCAACAGCATACGGTCCAGCAGGCGCCAGATGGTTCACAGACACTAATAATAACATCCCCAAGCAATGTCCTGCTTTCACAACATTGAGCAAGCAGAGGATCATCCAGAAAAACCAATACTAGCCATTTTTAGAATATCCAAGCGAAAAATCTTACAAGTTTGCAAGCAATTCCAGAAGGAAAATGCTTTTAACAATTAGAGATAAGACTTCGAAATAAGGAGCACATCACTACCTGGTATTTTGTAAGCCTTCTCCGAATAGCTCTGGTCTTCTTGGGACGGAGATCAAGGGGCAAGTACTTCTTCTTCTTGTAAACCTCCCTCAAAGCAGACTTTTGTTTCTGCGAAATCACAGTCAAGACTTGTGCAATCGACAGCCTCACCACCTTTCTGCAACAATTGAAGATTAGAAACCCATTAAAGAAAAAGCACTAATTTCCCTATGTTCAATTGGAAAAACTGCCCGGCAGGGAATTATACCCATTAAGCTACCATAAATGCACTAAGAAATCTCAGAAGTTACTTGCAAAAAGCCAGCTCTTCACATTTTATCCACTTGACATTCATCAACCAATCGAGCTTTTTCGAATTTCCAATGCCTTACAGAATATATACCATCCCATGCTTCCGGCCACCCATTAACAGAAAGTACCCATCACCAATACATTCATCATTCATCATATAAACAGCAACAAAGCCAGCATGCTCTGACTCACTTCCACAAACGAGAAATTCAAGATATACCCAAAACCCAATTTAACCAGCATAACCAAAGCTCATGATCATCCCAAACCCAACATTACCATCTACCAAAAACTCAAAGAAGCTCCAATGTAGACCATCAAAAATCGCGAAAATCAAGTAAGAACAGCGACGTACATCTTGGAGAGCTTGTTCGGGGCACCACCAGTGACCTTGGCGACGCGGAGGAGGGCGAGCTCGGCCTTGAGTTCCTTCAGCTGGGTCAGAAGGTCGACCTTCGATTTCTGCCTCAGCTCGTGCACCTTGATCCTCGCTGCCACCGATTCAAATCGAAAGAGCAAGTTCAAGTCAGCAACACAAGACAAGATAACCCCACGCGAATTCGAGGAGAAAGAGAGAGAGGCGGAAAACGAGCGGGAGGCCGCGGCGGCGGTGTCTCTCACCCATTGCTGTGATCGGAGGTGATCCTCTCGCAGATCGGCGACGGCTCTGCTTCCTGCTCCTGCGACTGCGAAACCCTAGGGACCAAATGGGGGTTAAGGCATTTATATAGGAACGTTCGTTCGCGGAGGAGGAGGGTTTTGCTTTCCCCTTCGCTGCTGCTTCACATGGGCCGAGCTAAGCCCGACCCAGTTCTTGGCCAAATAGGCCCATGGTCAAACGAAGTGGCTTTAGTTGTGGGCCTCGCGCCCAATATTAGGCCCAACGTATGATGCCAATCCGAGTTCGCATGTCAAGTTCTTGTTATTAATAACGTTTGAGGAAGATTCCAATTGTTCCTTTGTTGAGTGTGGTAAGGAATTGATTATTTTCGCAATTACATTGTTTTTGAGTTTATTAACGTCCCATTTCCATGGACGAAGCAAATTCACATCGAAGAAATTGTCGGTCCTAGTCCGTGTTTTGAAAAATCCGGAGGACAAATTGAAATAAGCGATTTTGGATGACTAGATGTCCATGAAGCTTTGAGATTGGAGTCTAGTTGGTATAATATAGAATTATTTTTGAATTGATACATTCTAACGTGAAATGAAGAATCATGTGAAAGGCGTTGGATCTTTCGACTCTTCGGCAATTGGCTCATACAAGATTTAAGGAGATAAGTTTGCCTCTAGAGTTTTAAAAGTAACACAAGGTTCTAAAACTAAGGTCTTGATGAGTCATTGAAAGGTACAATCGTCAGAAAATATCCCATATTAATGTTCAACGCCCGATTTTGTCTTGAGCTGATCAATAGTCAACTGTATACAACTCCAACGTGTGATCATAAGTTTAGAAACATCATATTCTTATGAAGTAAAAGTGTTGCACATGCAAACTTTCAAGACCTCCGCTCATTGAAAGGAAAATTGAGAAGGAATTTTTTATAAAGTAAATTTGTCCATTATTAAAAAATTTGGAATGTGGAAGGACTAATTCTGACTATAAGCCCTTATGTTGTACAAGTCAATGACAAACTTTTGAAGTAAATTATTCCAATCAAACAATGATAGTAAAACGGAATTTGCATCAAGTAGACGTTGTTGATCGAAGATGGCCTCTCATACATGTTTGACATGGCATTAATCAATCTAGCAATGGTCTCCTTTTTCATTATATTAAACACAACATTACGAAATATTATCGCTCAAATAATAGCCTACACTCATCTGTCCAACAAATCACAATCACCTTCCTCCGTTGAATATGGCTTCTTCCTAGATAAAGGTAAGTGTTGATTCCTTTATTATAGATAATCCTCACTATATATTATCTAGAAAACCACAATACTTATTCCCCATCAAATTGTTTATTTTCATTTTTTTTTCTTTTGTCATTATTGATTCACTTCAACTCAATTAAGTTTAATTTTGACATCAAGTATTGCCAAAAAAAAAAAGTGATCAAACAATAAAATAAATAGTTAATTTAAAAACCTTAAATTAGAATACTCGTAACGAATTTAACCCCAAACTAGTTTTTGGATCACTAAAAAACCTTTATTGGTACTCTAAGAACAAATTTAACCCAAACTTATATGAATTTCCACATGAACTTGCCATGTTAATTAAGTTACTGTCATGCATCATCCAACTTAATAATTTCATGGTAAACTATAATAAAATCTAACAAAGGGTAAAAATGCAATTGATATACCAATTTGAAGTGTTTGGTGATCCAAAAATTAGTTTGGGATAAATTTGTTATATGTGTACCAATTTAGAGTTTTTCGTAATATTAACCTTAAAATAAATAAGTCAAGGAAAGAAATGGAATACCAAATTTACATGATTCAATCAGGGACATACTTACCCTTTATAGCTCAAGCACTACAACAAAGATTACAACCACACTCAAGTTACTTAAACATTCTTGGTGTTCTTCAACCCCCAATTATATCCAATAACTCAAATAGTATTGAACCCTCATAGTGCTCGCAACCTCTCAATCTCACAAAAGAGTGACACAAATCTTAACACAAGATTTTCACAACTTCAAATACTTGAAATGTAATTCTTAAGCACTCAACACAAATGATTGTCATGGATAAAGCTCTTCTTAGATGCAATTTGCAAGTATGACAAGGCTTGGATTGCACGTCGAACCATACTGCACACTAAGGGTGTAAAAAACCGATCCGAAAATCGAATCGAACCAAACCGAAAAATTCAATTTTTTGGGTTTGGTTTTCAGGTCAATTCAATTCTCATTAAAAAAACCAAATTTTTTTTATCGGTTTGATTTTTATCGGTTAACTGAACCAAGCTAAACCGATAAATCGATAAAATCCTCCCCAGTCTCCACAGGTCACGAACCATTAACCTTATTTCTAATTCTCGCTTTTCTTGGCGACAACGACTACGACCGCAATGGCCACGGGGATGGCAATCGTTTGAGGGACGTCTCTCCTTCATCTCTCTTCCTTCTCTGCAACCAATCCAATCTTCTCTCTCCACATCCAATCACAAGCCGTTGTGATCCCTCGTCAACTTCTCCCCCGCAACACGGCTGCCACCTCATCCCTCCCAAGGTACCCTTATTGACCCTAATTGAGCCTTGGCCTAGGCTCTGCTTTGCAATTGTGTGCGAGTCTGGTGATTAGTAGTGGGAAAATGCGATCTTTGACGGTGCTGCCAGCGATGCTTAGGGTTTGGGATTTAGAGTTCCATATGATTTAGATGATTTAAGCTTATGGGCTGCCATTTCGATTTGTTGCCGTGATAAAAGGAGTTTACTTTTGTTGGAGTTGCGATTGTACTTGAACACAAAAGAGCAATTTTACCTAGTTTAGCTAATTGGCTAGTTGAACTTTGTGATTTTAGTTCTAATCTTGACCCTTTGAATATGGACGTATGATCTTGTTAGAGATTTGGATGTCATGTCAATAATTGCAGAATATCATAGCTTGTCTTGCCTCCGGGACAACTCTTTTGCTTAAGATTCTTGATTAAAAGAGTTTTTTCTACCATATGGTCGAAATAATGTAGGCTTTGGCGATAGGGTTTTATTGCTGAAATACGACTTATTTGCAAATTGATGTTCTATCTAATAAGATGGCTTTGAATTTCCTATGTTGGTTAGTTGTCAAACTCTTAATGATTGTTCATCTCAGGTACTCGCAACGCATGCTGCATTTCTGTTTTGATGTATTACTTTTAAGGTGCTTGGATGATGGCGTACTTGGATACTTTGGATTGTGATAATCTGCTTTTGTCCCTCAATACGTTGTCTCAGCAATTTCAGATAATCCTCTATATGTTTTGGTTATATTACTTTAGCATCATTGGTAGAGCCAGTTCAAGCCAACAATTTCACATGAGAGTCAATCATACAATTCTGTTATATATTTGTTTCTCTGTCATCTTGCATTTTCACTAATCAAAACTGGTCTAATTATGAAGAAATAATTCATGGATTAGTCACTAAGATTTTTCAAACAAAATGGCACTAGAATGTATCTCAATTGGTTAGTGAGAAATATGTTGGAGGGTAGATGAGTCATTATTATCTCTGGTAGGAATTTTGCTGTTAAAATTGAAAACCCGCCGTTCATTATAACACGAAGGCTCTACAAATAAGCAAAGCAATTAGATTGAGTAAGTAAGAATAAGACCAAAATTAACTTTCAAACATTAGCAATAAAGCAACATCTTTTCATTATTTTCATCCCTATAAAAACGACATCTAGTCTATGTTTTCAAACGCTATTAATCAGAGATGCTTCCATATTTACATAGAAGAGATCTTCATAGCTTTTACACTGCAGAAAGAAACAACAACCCAAGCATGATGTTTCTCTTAATATAATTTATAGAAAATAAGTGCCATCACTAGCTTATGTGTATTTTTGCATGCAAACAGGTGATAGTGCATGATGTCTGTCTCTTGACATATAAGGTCCAAAAGAAAGGCAAACAATTTTATTATTTTTAGTGAAGAGAATCAATATCTAACCTGTAAGCCTCGAGTGACAAGATCCTTCTCTAATGCATCTGCAACAAATCTTGACAATTTAGTAGGAAAAATTATTCAACTTATTTCTTATCATTATCACCTTTAATGGTTTCTAATACTCATCACTTTGTCTTTCCACGCAGCTCCTTGTATATCATCTTATTCCATGAGTTTATAAGGCCAACTACTAGTTTCAAAATCTTCCCACTTGGTTCTTTCTATGGTTGGATAAGAGAATACATTGACATTGGACTTTGGTCCTTGTGCAGATCCTAATGATATGCTAGCTCATATAAAATCTTTCATGTTTGGTTGTACCCTCACGTAAGATGACTTGATTCCGTAACTCTAATGGAGCTGTTATATTTATGTTATTGTTGCATTAACCATGTTCATTCTTGTACAAGAATTTGATTATCTTTTTAGGAGAAAAATAGCATTTTTCCAAAAGAATTTGAAATCAATATCATACCATTTCCAGTATTTAGTGTTTGGTATGTCTAAGCTACTTTTCATTAATCTATGGTTTGTTTTTGTTGAGCTTTTGTGGTAATGCAACTTCAATATGAACTGGTTGTTTGTGCATTGTGTGTTGTCCGGTTGAGTATTTAAGGATTTTGACTTGTAATATAAAATTCTTGCATTCGTTATCCAAGAACTTTTAATGCGTTTCTTATGTGATATGTAATTTCCCTAAAGAGTGTACGTGTTTCTATTTTCAGTATATCCATAGAACTAGCAAATGTACCAAATCAAGAGTAAAGAGACATTCTATAAAATAAAAGAGTAATAACTTCCTTTCACAAACTTGCTACATTGCTGAAGAAATTTCAGGTTTGTAACTTTCACTAATGACATAATTTTGATCATTTTGGTTAATTAGTGGATTTCAATGAAATCCTTTTAAAATCGTTTAATCATCTTGTCATATATTTTGAACGCTAGTCTTGCCGATATGATAAATTTGCTGAAATATTATTACAATGTCCATTTATAGATCTTTCTGTCAATGTAGTAACAATATTTGTAAAGTCAAATATACAATGAGCGAATCTTTAATGAGTGAATCTAGTGGAACAAATAGAAGGATGCTGAGATCTGTTGCATGAAAACACTTTAAAATGATAAAAAAATAGCCAAGACAAAGCCAAATGTCTATATTATGGGATTATTATTAGTTGTTCTAATACTCAAGGGACTAGTGGGATGCATAATCATTTAATTAAATATAAAAATTATCCATACGCGAACATGGAGAAAAGGCAAAAAAGTGCATCGAATGAACTTGTTGGGGTTAGTAGTTTTATTTCAACTAGTCATTGGAAATTTGATCAAGATACTAGTCGAAAAGATCTAGCAGCGATGTTTATTATTGTTGAACTACCCTTCAAGTTTGTGAAACTTGAGGCATTTTGGATATTCGTGAATAGAATCCAACCAAAATTTGTAATCTATTCAAGAAATAGATGAAGGAAGGACTATTACAGGTTATACCTAGAGGAAAGAAGCAAATTGAAAATATATTTTTTTGATACTTCTCCAAAGATTTGTCTTATGACTAACACGTAGACTTCATGTGAAAATCTAAGTTACATGTGTCTTACTGCTTACTTTGTAGATGCTGATTGAAAGTTGTAAAAGAATTTTTTGAATTTTTGTCAAATCTCAAGACATTTAGCTGAGATTATAAAGAAAGAGGTTGGGAAATGTTTAATTAGTTGGAGGATCAAAAGCATTTTTTCTATCACTGTTGACAATACTAACTGCAATTATTCAGGAGTTCAATACTTAAATAAAAGACTTAACTCTTGGAATGTTTTGATATTATCGTGTAAGTTGCTTCATATGAGATGTCGTGCTAATATTTTCAATTTGATTGTGAGAGAATGTTTGAAAGATATAGATGATTCCATTATTAGAATACGTTCAGCTGTACGTTATGTGAGATCTTCTCCTTCAAGGTTGCAACAGTATAAGGAGTATATTCTGTTGGAAAATATTGATTCCAATAATCTTGTATGTTTGGATGTGGAGACTTGGTGTAATTCAACATACCTAATGTTAGAAGTGGCCTTAAAGTTTTTAAATGCTTTTATCTCATTAGATATTCATGGTAGAAGATTTGCTGAAGAACTTTCCAAGGTGAGAGGTTTGTCTACTGATGTTAATTGGGATTATGCCCATCGATTTCTTCATTTCTTGAAGTTGTTCTATGATGTGACTTTAAAAGTATCGGGATCTTTTTACGTCACTTGCAATGATATGGCAATATATATATATATATATATATATATATATATATATATATATATGGAATTTATATGATGATTGATAAATATTGTAGGAATGAGGATAGAGTTTGCAAGAAATAGCCAAGAGAATGAAGATCATTTATTTTTGCAATGTGAACAACATAAATCTAACATGGTCCATTACATATATACTTGACCCTCGACATAAGATGGAGTATGTGAAATGGATGATTAATCAAGTGTATAAAGGTAACTAGGCAGAAACTTTGCTAGATAGAGTAATGAAATATCTAACGTTATTGTTTGAATAATATCGCATCAGTACATGCCCCTAAAGTAACATGAGATTAAAGGGGACAATGACAGTGAACGTTTCAATGTCTCCTGTGGTTGGTGTAGACATTATGACTGCAATGTATCTTAGCCAAACGAGATAAGAATATATGGAAATTTTTTTTTTTGAATTAGATAAGTATTTGGAAGGAGGATGTGAACGATATAGCTCCACTTTTGATATCTTAAATTTGTGGAAAGTCAATTTTTCCAAATATCCTATCTCATCTTCCATTGCTTGAGATATTTTGGCTGTGCCTATCTCCACTGTAACATTAGAGTCTTTATTCAGCATCGGAGGTCGAGTACTTGATGTATTTCGTAGCTCATTGACCCAATTGATGGTAGAGGCTCTTATATGTACTCAAGATTGGCTACAATCCATACCACTTTCACAGTCGATCGAGGAAAATTTAAAAAAACTTGAAATTATCGAGTCAAGTAAGAAAAAAAATAACCATTAAATATTTATATATTTCAATATTACAATTGATACTTTAATTCTCATTATCATTGTGAATTTAATGCAAAGTTGTATCGACATTTTGCAATTTCATCTTGTTGATAGAGCTCTTGGAGATTGGAAGATAAATATTACTTGAGCTTATTTTGTTTTTAGAGAAAAAGCATTCCCCCAATTTTATAATGTAGAAACAAGACTGAGGGTGTATTTGGTTCAGCATTTGGAAAGTTCATTGGGAAGATGCAAAACAATTTAACCTAAAGGGCTTTGGAGAAAATGCAAAAACTGTTTGATAAATTTTTCTTTGAAAAGCGACTTTGAGATAAATGTTGTTTGGTAGAAAACACATTTGCAAAGCCCCTTTGGTGATTGATCTAAATATTTTAATTTTTATTTGTTTAAAATTTAAAAAAAAATAATGTTTGCAACTTTTTTAATTTATATTTGACAACAATGTTAAAGATGTTATGTAAATATTTTTATTAAAATTAAAATTTCTCTTTTTGCTAAAAAAATCAAATGGAAAAAATTTACGTGTTATCTTTCTCAATTATAAGAATAATACTTCCATTACAATAAAAACATGATAACATATTGTCATGACCCGGACCCCGCGCACATGCACATCTTTCAATGGTCGATTTTAAATTTGCAACATCCTAGGAACTGTTACCAACCCATTCATTATTTTGCACATGTTGAAACATAAAACAATCTCCATACAACAAAGAAGTGAGCTAGAAACGTAGGATAATTTTTTTTATAAGTCACACCTACAATACTGTAGTACTTATGTATATAGACTAGTTTAACACTCCAAGGTTTGATACAAAAAGAGAAGCTGTTTGGTTACCTGCTAATTAAGCTTCTATCTACAAGACGGAGATTCATTACTACACTACAATACTTCTCGATCTCTCAAGGGTGAGCCGTCACCATACATTCAGTCTTGACAGTAGACCCGTCATAACTTGGAAGGAGATAACGAGAGTCATACTCTCCCCTTACTGCAACCAACTGTACACGAATTGACCTTCCTCCATCTAGGGACCTAAAAAATTTTAGCTCACAACGGGGTGAGATCTCATCTCAATAAATTAATCCTCTAAATCCTGAGTAAGAGAAGGGTACATTATGTATGCAATCTAGTCACGTTTCTTACCACTCTTTTAATGCCTGCAAGTTCCTGCATATTAATATCGAGTTTACATATCACAGGAATACTTTAACGTAAGTATATGCAAAGACGTGAATATCAATGTAAGCATACAGGTCACAGTCAATGCAACAGATAACAGTTTTCCGGCAAAACCGAGCATCGCCTCACATCGTCGAGCATGGCAACGTCTATGCTTAGACGGCATTCTGACTAGGAGCATCGGTTCAACATCGGCATCCGTTGACTTGGGATATTTTCGAAGGAGTATCGTCCGCCCTTAAGGCTTGTGACGGATTCTCATGTTGTATATGTGTTCATTAAATGCCACAATTTAACACTCAATTGCACAATTCATTCATAACATCAATTAAACAATTTTTACAGTAAGAAATATCCCAAAACAGTTATGAATTTCTATTAACCATAATTAACAGAAACTGTCCAATCGCGCATTTACGGGTTCAAGGCCAGAAACCAACTCATATGAGTTTGAAAAATTCTAAAATTTGAACACATACTAAAGGACATGTAAAAAAAATTATAAAGACACCGAAGTATAGATCCCTCTAGATTCGGCCTAGTAATTGACGCAATCCAATACTAAAATCGAGTCCATTTCCCGTAGTTCTGTTTTCTGAAAGCAACTTAGTTCAAGGTCCAAAATAGGTCCTTTTTAAGTGAAATTCGAGTATGTTAAATTACAGGACATAACAAACAATTTTTGTGAATGAATTGTTTGAAGATTCGGACTCTAAATTTTGGTAAAGATCCGTAGAATCCTTACCGGTCAAAATTTTCGGTGCAGTCTAACTCTTTATTTAAAGCAAACGAAGCTAGAATCGTCTTCTTTTTAACTTCTAAAAATTCTGAAAAAATTATATGTTATACTTGAGGATGTGTAAAATATTTCTTCAGAAGAAAATTTCTTCAAAATCGCAACATGTATCAGTCTATAAAAATAACAAATCACGCACATCTAGAAAACAGTTTTAAGAAACAGTCCATATCTTTGGTCGAATCATCATTTACGGTTCTTATCTTGTTCTTTAAACCACAACTAAGCCTCACTATGGCTAATATAACATTTCCAACTAACACCCATCCATATGTAATATCATCTACACATTTCTTACTTATATGAATTCCTAAATAGAGGTACTCAACCCCTAGTCCAGATTTAGAAGACAACTCAGCTATTTAAAACTAACGATAGCTCTCGTTGACAGCTAGACAGCAACACAGAAACCAGCCTTGGGTCTCTCGGTGATTGTGTTGAGCCGAAGTAGCAGAGGGGGTGTTGTGGCGCGACGGCAACAGCAACACACAGACTTATAAACTTTTTAGTAGAGATAACCTAACGTGGAGTTTGGTTGGTTGTGCAGTTCTCCTACGGGTGAGAAGTTTTATCCTCACTCGAACTCCAAGACCAAGCTATATGATAGTTGATGTTTATGTGGGTCCAGAAATTTTGGTAACATCACGATCACACTTCCTCTGTTTTTCTTTGTCGCTAGTTTGTCGTCCAAGAGGGAGCAAAAACGGGAGTTGCACATTCAAAGAAGAAGAAAATAACAGCTTGCAAGGTTGAAAAAGATAAGGGAAAAAGAATAGGAACCAAAAGAGAAAGAGGGAAACATGCACATGGCAGCAAGGGAAGAAGATATACGTGCAAAAGAAAAGAGACAAGGAAATGAAAGGACAAACTTTTTTCGGTCAAGAGAAAATAAAGGAAAGGGAAAGAAAGAGAAAGGGAGAGAGAGAAGTGGGTAGTCAATTGGGGCCAAGGGAAGGAAATTACACGGAAGGGAGAAAAAGAGAGTGAGGAGAAAGGACTATGAGGGTCTCTCCTCTCATTTTCCACAGCCTTTTATAAATTTCCACAAGAGTGTTTGTAGTTTTTCCATGAAAAGATTGCCTCCTTTCATCATTGAGAGGCCCACCCCATCTAGACATAGCTATCTCTTCCAAATGAGATGAAAAAGAGGTTGGAATCCATTGTAAGGCTGCTAAATTCGAATTTGAAGTTAGTTCTCATAACTTTTTCCATGGAAATTGAATTCCTATCACTTTCAAGTGGTCCCCCCACTTTATGCATCATTCTTTACACAAATGGGATGTAAATGTTGATTAAATCATTCTTGATGGCACCCATCCGAATTCTGCAGCTTATATCCATAACTTTTCTTTTTCCATTTTATCATTTTCACACTCTAAATAATAAGGATAAATCCTCATTTAAACTTCTATAATTCTTTCTCCAATTGTTTCATAATAAATGCCCAAAACCTATTTAAAAAGTAGCATTTCCTTTTATTCTTTTAATTTGTTATTCTTGTCCCTTTTTCCGCTAATAATTCCTGTTGTCCATAAACTTTGAAAATATGCAACAACATTTCCCGAGATTAATTGTAACACGTGAAAGTTCTCAATTTCTGAAATCATAATAAATTTCGCAGTTAAATTCAATCAAATGCGATTTCAGCGTGATCTAAACTATTTGGTAGTTTTTTGGGAATTTTCGGTGCAATAGGCTCGTGGTCAATTTTTCCAAGCTACAATATACATCTTCGACTCATTGGCAACTCTCGATTATCGTGAAAAATCTCGGGGTTTCAATTACGAGCACAAGGTACCAAAACAACACAAAATTTGGTTTAGTGTCGATCAATGAGGATTTTGTAATTAGATGAAATCACCCATGTCTAATTATATATCTCATTCGAATCGTTATATTTTCGATCTCTAATAGATTTTAGACAGTGCCAAAATGATCATTGTAGACTAACACGGTTAAGTAGTCGATTCTTAGTCGAATTCTTAAGACTATTGTACTATAATCTCTTAATAACTTCACCAACTAGTCTAATTATCTCATGAGCGATCAGCTCGGAGAATAGCGCTATAGACACATTGATGAAAAGCCCAATTTATTCCATTGAGAACAGAAGCGGAAAATATGACTGTCACACATATGCTTTGAGAAAAGAAGCGCGTTATCCTTAAAAATTACAAATATCCTTAATTATTTCCTAAATTTTATAGATATTTGATCACGTAAACGTGCCAAATTAGATGCTACATCATTATCTAAAGCATTACCCTCCTCACTTATATCATCAGAATTTATTATATATAAATTGTGATCCAAATTCATTCTAACAAAATGCACATCATTCACAGTATTTTTTCATATATAATTGTGCAAAGTCATTGTTGATATCATAATTTTCACTTGTTTTATATATAGATAACTTGGCATTCTTTAAAATATTCCACTTCTTATTCAATACACCAAAAACTCGCTCAATTTTTTATCGTAGTGTGGAGTGAGCACAGTTGAATACTTCTTTATAACCCGTCAGTTAAGGACCCCGTTAACACTCAGATAAATGATATTTAACTTCTTTACATGACCCCAAATAACCCATGGGATTTGGATCCAACATTAAGCAAATAATACTTACTTACACAAAAAAGTTGTAAAATTAATCAACATAAACACATACATGTAAAAACTTTTAATTAACGAACCTTTCGGATGAAGAGAAAATTATAAATCATGTTTCCTAATAGTTTCATAAAATATACGAGTATTGTGAGATGTTCACTCCTAACCGGTTCAAATATAAGTAAATTTCATGTTAAAATTACATACAACCATCACATTTTGTGTCAATGTTCCTTTTCGACCAATAAAATGAAACTACTTACTCGTAGGTACCACCGCTGAAATATGAGTACCATTTATAGCTCCAATGCAATCCTAAAACAATAACAAGAATATTATTTGATTTAATTTTAATTCATATTTTCTATTGTATAATCGTAACTTACCTTAAAATGTGAAAAAAAATAATTGTATTATTCATGATCTTCTTTGAAACTTTCTTAAATTTCCGATCGGATAGTTGGATTAAATCTACTTCAATTTCACATATTTTATCAAAAATTAAGTTAAATAGTTGCATATGGCTTCCCCAGAAAGCTGAAAGCACTCTTGCGCTAACCTATTACATATATTATGTCCTAAAATATGAAAAAACAATCATAACATTTCTGCAACATCAATATTTCTAATTTTTTGCAAACCATATCGTATCAATAAATCATTCATTAAATTCATAAATGTAGTTCTATCTATTCTAAACATTTAATAAAACCTTTCAGGATTTACATCAACGTCCATTAACTCTCTTAACTATACATTTTCCGTGTATGACGAGGTTATGCATAGTAATTTTTTTTTTTACCATATATTGCCTAATAAACACCGTAGGTATATGCAGCTGCACAAAGTTGCTAACATTCTTCTTTCTCTTTTTCATAGTTTTCCCTTTCAGGAAAATCATCCATAACTGATTAAAGTAATAAAATAGAATTAGAATAAGAGATATAACAAATTATTTAAATCATTAATCAACAAAAAACATTATCATATATTTACAAACTCCACTCAATAAAAAAAAACACCAATTGAAAACAAATATGACAATATAGCATAAATATATCTCGTCAACTAATATAAATAAATAGTACATATATATATATATATATATATATATATCACATTACAACAACGTTACACATGAAAAAAAAATAGCAAATATCCTAGTGATGATTACGTTGTGCGAACTTATACTTGAGTCATGTGACTTTTACTTGATCGCCATCCAAGTTTATGAAGATTTGTCTATTATCTTTCTTTTTTGAAAAATAATCTAGTGCAAAAAAATATAACTCTTGGTCTTACTTAATCTCGGATATAGTTTTCAACATCTCTATAAGTTTCTTGTAAGGATTAAACCCTTTGGCATAACTTTTGCTTTCAATAGCTGAACAAATTCTCTATATTTGCATTGCTAGCTTATCAGCTATACTCAATTTCTTTTGTTTCTTTCCTTGAGATTGCCTCACCAAATTCTGTGACGCTCTTTTATCACTTTGATGTTGTTCACTAGTCTTTTCACCAATATCGCCCTCTATATTATCATCAATAAATCCCATCGAACCACTAATGTCAAATTGTGTGGTCACAACATACTCATCAACACATAAGCCTTATGTAGGATTCTATGTGATGCTTCCAGTGGCAACAGTATCCTCAAACATTCTCCAACAAAACTCGAAGATCCAAATGTATACATTTTGTTCTAAAAGCTCTAATCTTAGGATTTTTCTATTATAATAAACATTTTCGTGAGTTGTATAGAAAAAATATGAACTAAAAAAAATTAACAGAAGAATGGAAAAGAAAAAACCTAAATTTTCTTCTCTCACTATTCATCACTTGCATCAATGATATTCTTTTTTGGATCTCATCCTAATCTAGTTTTATTAAGAACCAATATCCTCCATCTTTTCCAAACTTCTTTAAGATTATCTCACTTACTCTTCATTTGACCTTTATCATACTTTTTGCCCCTTCGATCCTCAAACTTCTTAATTATAACTGTCCATCCGTTCCTTTTGTTGTTTGCAGGACGATTGACATTGTCAATTTGTTCAACACACAACTTACAAAAGGTTTCAATATCTTCAAGGTTCCAAAATACATTTTTCCTTTGATAACTTACCATCTACTAGTAAATATAATATGAACAAATGCAATTTGAGTTTAAAGACAACAAACAATAGATGCAATCAACAGGTTGAGCCATCCCATTTGCACATAAGTTCTTACAATGAAAGTAGGAATTCTCCTCATTGCCAAAAAGAGACGGAATTTCACATAACCTAGTAAAACTTAAAGGCACCAATTAGTTTATCATCTGCAAACTACTACAAATCTCATGTTTATCACCCGAGAAGTTGGATTACAACAGACAAAAAGCAATATCAACAACAACAAGAACCTTTATTGACATCCTGAGTCGAAGAAGAACTGAGAGCTCAAAAACATGGTCATCCGATACCTTAAACATTTTTTATTATCAAATCGCAACCAGTTTTAAGGAATCAAATTAACTCAACAGAAAAACCACAAACCCAACACACAGCAAGTACACAACAATATCACCCTCGAAATTAATAGAAGAAAAAAAAACACATGAATGCAAGATTTAGAAAAATAAAATAAAAAATCTAACTGATAGGAAGCAGCGCCATTTCTCCATTTAAGCTACACATTCAAACTATAGATCATTCAGCTACAAAGACCAGACTATGATCAAAACCTAACATAACTTGTAGAACTTCTAGACCTTCTAAAGAGTCTAATAATGTTGGGTGAAGCTCGTCATTGGAGCTTTCCACTCCAATTCTTCCATCAGAAAAAGGGAGACACGAAGAAAAGAGAAACATGTGGAAATAAACTCGTACATTTCACAAGTGATCAATAAATGTGATCTTCGCTTTAGCATAATAGCTTTCACATAGCATTGAAACGTAAGACTCCAAGCAAATAATGAATCTAGAAACGGAATGAAATTATACACAAACTTGTTTTGGCCATTTCAATGAACACATGGTGAGCAGCGAGTTGGGGAGCAAACATTGATTTATTGGGAACTTAAGCGCACGCCCAAACTCAAAAGTAATGAACAAGCAACATTAGGATTCAACAAAACAAACTCATTCAGGTCTGGCGTGAGTGATAGCTAAAGAAATGGAGTCGACTCCCACCTCGCACAAAAAAGGACAGATCAAGCATGGCAAAGAAGTTCGTGGACTTAGGTTCAATCGTGGGTCCCTACCCGACTCGAAGAAGGCAGCTAGAGGGCGAGCTTTATACGAATCTGCCGGTCGCCGTGGTGCCTCTGAGCCAAGATCCTTGAGTTAAGGGAGGTTTGAACCAAAACAGAACATCACCGGGAACACCGGGCTTTGGGAGCAAGGGGGAGAGAGGAGAGACGAACCTATAAAGGACGAGCACTTGAGCAAGCAAAGAAAAAGTGCAGTCAAGCGCGAAGCGATCACGGGGGAGAGAGCGATGGAAGGGTGGGAAGAGAACAAGATGTCACGCCCCGAACCTCGAGCGCGCGCACATCCCACTGCGGTCGATCAAATATGCGACATCCCAGGATACGTCGCCGACCCATTCATTCTATTACGCATGCGGAAGCGAAACAAATCCTATAACAACGTTTAACTTGGGATAGAAAAGCAGGCAATCAATCACAATACCAAACACTCATTTACAAACACATAGGTTTAACTATAACTCTGGACTGTCTACAAAATAGACCAGCTCGACAAAATGGGAGCCATCCTAAAACCAACTAGCAGGACACATTCACCGATACTTCAGTCTCCACCTTTCCAGACTTAGGGCTTCGGGTCCTTCACGACCGCCATCTAGGGACCTGAAATTTTAATCCCACAACCGGGATGAGACGATGTCTCAGCAAGTTCAACCCCCTAAACCCCTATTAGAAAGAAAATACACCCCGGGTGGCCTAGCCACATCACACAGAAGACTTACCTCGCCTCAGTTCCTTCCTGTATGTTAGCACAATTCAAATCACTCAATCACAGATAGTAAGAGGAACTTAAACAACCGGAATGTATTCACTTTCATATAACCAACAACCATGGGGATCCTGATTATAAGATTAAATCGTTATGACACGTCCTATTTCATGCCACACAATTTCGTTCCATAACCCGACACATCAACAACACTCAACATGCATTCCAATTGTTATTCATTGCCACACAAGGGCATAGCCTACTCATTGTTCGGCTATCTACTGGCATATAGCTAGGCATCGCCTCCCCACGTTGGAGCGCGGCTTCGTCAGTACATCGACAGCGTTCCCGAAGGAGCATGGGCCCATAATCAACTGCGACTCGCAACCACTGCGTGAGCATCCCATATAAGGGCAAGTCCGGCTCAACAGCCCAGGATGATTCCTCTTAGTTATCACACAGGCAAAGCATACTCGACCCCAGGACACTTTATGTTTCACTCAATGTTTCCACTTAAAATAGTGATCCCGGCCATTTTTCTTCATATTAAAAATATTCCAGAAATTACTCACGTGTGTGGGGACACGCTAATTTCGAATCAAAAAGCCAATATCTCACTTTTTCAAACCCCACTATTTAATATAATCGTTAAATTTCAATTTTTGCATTAAAGCCTGATACTTGGGTTTTTATCAATAAAATCTCCATTTACCACCATCAACACTCAATTTGCCACATACATTCATCAAATTCAAATTCTAAATGCACAGCAGCGATCAGCACGAAATTCTGAGAATTTAGGGTCCCAAAATAATTTTTCGAAATTTATTAAATAATTAAATTTATTCCGAAAATTAATATAATAATAATATCCATATTTTTCACGATCCACGGTCAATTTATAATATCCAATCATCAATTTCAAAATCCGACTACACAGCAGCGATCGGCATGAAATTCTAAGTAACCGGGGTCACAAATAATTTTTCCCTTTTTTTTATAAGTAATAATATTTTAATAATTTCGGAATATAATATAATATTATAAATTCCAGAATTCGAAATCATTAAATAATTCAAAAATAAAACCCTATTATGTCACATCAAGGCTTTATATTAAAAATAAACATACTTAACCTTAAACTAAACACACTTTAACTTAATTAAACACCATAATCTAATCATCAACCAAATAAACTAATCTAACCACCTAAACTTACTTAACTTAGACTAAGCACACTTAGGGCATCATTAACCCTCTAATCAAGATTTAGTAAGTTAAACTCATCGGATTAGCGAGCCGAGCAGACCAAAACGACGGGGACGACGTGAGGATCGACTTTCCTCAAAGCGGGCCGAGCATCCGGGCTCGGGAAAGCGGCCAAAACAAGCCAAAACCGGGCTGGAATACCCATTTTTCCAGCTGCTGTTCACGGCAGAGGAGGGCTGTTCGGCGGCGGTTCGGGCGCGGGGAACGACGGAGAAGGAGGGCGGGTAGCAAGGGCGACAGCGGCTCAGGCGGCTTCGGCTACTCCGGTGACCAAGCGGCGGCGACGACGGCTGGATGGAGGGGATGGAGCTCGGGCTGGCGCGGACAAAGGCTGGAGGTGGCGAAGGCGATGCGACGACGAGCGGCACGGCAACCGGCGTGCGGGCGAACAGCAACCGTGACGGCGAGCTCCGGCAAACGGGTGACGGTGTCGAGTGAGCGGAGGGCAGGCGTCGAGCTAGCTAGCCGGCCGGATTCTCTCTCCCTCTCTCTTCCCATTTTGAAACCCAAGGAGCTAGAGGTTGAAGATGATGTTGATGGATGCCTTTTTGAGGAACAAATCTCCACCTTACACCTATCGACATCCTAGCCATTTTTGCCCCCACACCATGACATCACCCGCATGATGTCATCTTCCACTATCTCCTCTCCCACAACATTTTTCAGTGGGTCCATTTATTTTTCTGCCGGGGCATGAAGCTTTGTACACTTAATTCAATCATTTCTCAATCAATTCCATCCAATTGAAGCTCAATTAAATTAACCCAATGTCACCACGATTCAATTCAATTATTTACTTGACTATAGAACTATTTTGATCTCAAAAATACCACCAAAAGAGGGCCTACCAATTTTCCGAACCAAACTAACCATACTCTGATTATTATGCTAAAAAGCTCGGCTTGCATGAAAAATCTTCCAAAGATGAGTCAATATTCCTAAAATGATTTGTGACACACCCAGACTTCCAATTTTTGAATTCGATCTCAATTCCACAGTTAATTTCACTTTGGCACGATACTAGCGCGGCCCAACCTACCGGGTAGACTTTAGAAATTTTCATGCATTTGACATGTAGTTGATCATCTCAAGCCACAATGTACATCTTTGAAACATTGGCAACTTTCGGTTGTCGGGGTAATCTCAAGGTTTCGAATACGAACAGAGGATACCCAATCGATAGAAAAATCGGTCCAGTGTTGATCGACAAGGATTATGCGATCCGGTAGAATCACCCACACTCGATCACATGCTTCTGTCGAGTCAACCTATCTCTGGTCTCTAATCGATTTTTATTTGTGCCGTAATGACCCTTGCAGATTAGCTTTGTCGAAAGGTCGCTTCCTGGCCAAATTCTCAAGTCCGATACATTAGAATTTCTTAACGACTTCACCCGATAAATTAGTTTTCACATGAGTGGCCGACTCAAGGAAAAGAACTATATGCGTGCCAACGAAATGCCCATCTCAATTTATTGAAAATAGAATTGGAAAATCGGGATGTCACACAAGATTTAGGGTTTTTTTTTTTTCGAAATGGGCAAAAATGATTTTTCAATAAATTTTTAAGGGCAAAATAGGCAATTTACTATTTTCACCAAATGAGCCCTTCAGCATTCCCAAGGGTCGACTTTCACTTGAAAGCCCCTTGAAGAATGATTGCCAAATACCCCAATTTGTGGTGAAAGAACTTTGGGGCTTGAAGGGGTTTTCTAAATGCCCATTCAAACTCACCCTAAACATTTCAGCTATTAGTTAATTAGGAGCTTAAGCTTTTATTTTTGTCAAATGATAATTTGAGGGAGACCGTGAATTGGGAACTAAATTAAGAGACCATGAGAGGCTACTAGTGGAGACTCGGGAGTTGAGCGGCTGTGAAGTGTTGAAGAGTTTGATTTTTGAGTTTGGGTTAACTTGGCGGATATTTATGCCCTAAAGCTTTTCTATGCTCCATATTTTCTTGATTTCATCTTTTTATTTTCTTCATATGGGTCTTTATTGCAAAGCTTTTATGAATGAAAAAGTCCTTTGAAGCTTAATATTAAATGTGTTAAAAAGTGTTCAGATTATATCATGTTAAAAAAGAATGACATGATAGTTCATTAACTTAAACTTGTCAGAATATTTAGCCTCGAATAATAAATAGGCTAGCATTTACCCTAACCAATATATCGGCTATATGATCGTAATACCAATGTGTACATTAAAATTGTGCAGGCTTCAGTAGTGCCTCTTAGTTAGTATTCTAGTTCATTAGTTAATTGCCACATGTCCAAGTGAAGCTCACTTTTCGCTTTTTTTTTTTTTTGTGATCTTCTCAAAATCGTGATTTTTACGATTTTCAAATGCCATGTTCTCACTTTCTTGTCTTTCCTTCTTGAAATCTGTTGTTGTGTATGATCTCCCAAGTAGATTGTTTGTGAGGCCACTCGCACTGTTTCAAAAAAGCTTCAATCAAGTCTCAATTGATTACCGACCAAAAAAAAAAAAAGTCTTAATAGATTATGCTAAGCAATTGTTTAAATTGGATATTTTTACTTGGCCAATGCTTAAAAAAGGGAATGAAGTATATGATCTAAATTGCAAAATCCTTTAAGTTTGAAGTGCAATAACATATAAAATTTAGATTATTTTGAGTTGAACAGAAAAAAAAAAAACCGAAAAAAAAAACCGAAAACCAAAAGCTGAAAATCAAAAACCAAAAAACCGAACCGAACCGAAATTTCGGTTGGTTCGTTTTCGATTCAGGTCTCATTTAGTTTTAGAAATTTTTTGTAACGGTTCAGTTCAATTTAATTCAGTTGTTTTGAAAAACCAATTCGATTTTTTGAAAAACTGAACTGAACTGAACCATTGACACCCCTACTGCACACACACAACCACAACTTTTCACACATGACATTGTACCAACCTTGGTAATAAACAAAACCCACAAGTACACACATACACACATGCCAACAAAAGATCAATAACCAAGGAATTGAATATATTTTGAAACAAAACAAGAAATCCTTCTTCTCCAACTTGAAGTCCGACTTTGGAAACAAATTTTTTATGGTAAACATTCAAACGTTCACAAAAATCCAATTTTTCGAAGTCATTTGATTGACCAAACTTCCTAACAATTTGACCCTCAGGGTTTTGTTTATGAGTTCAAACTCAAGACACATCTTAACACTAAGCGTGGTCTTCAAAATGATGAAATCAGATCTCGTGACTTCACCATTTGCCTAATTTCTTTTTTTTTTTCCTTTCTTACCCATGGACCAAACCATTACGACTCATCGGTTGCTTTGAGAGAGCTAAAGCCAATACTTGCACTATCCGCTACCTCTTGGCTGTAACAAAGAATTAACAAAGTGATTGCTTACTACATCAAAAATCTAAGAAACAAGTGCACTTCCTACAAAATCTACCAACCTATTTTTACTTGTAGATAATATTCTTGTAAATTTCTGGGGAAAAGGACACCATAAGTGTCATAAACTTTTGTATAGCATAGACTTGAGTACTATAATTTCTTTTCTAATCACTTGAGTGTCATATAAATATCATAACTTTTCAAAAATATTCATCACAACCTATGTAGCACCGACACGGGCACGTGACACGTGACACGACACGACACGACACGTCGACACGTCATTTCTTAAAAATAAAGAATTTCGACACGTTCCGACACGTTATATATTAGATATATTTTTATATATAAATACATACATAAATAATAATAATAAAAATAGCCTAGAATTAATTTACACAAAAAATATTAAATAATATCATTCATTATTTTAATTTGTTACAATAATACACAAAACTTAGAGGAAAAAAAATTGTTTAAAGAAAAATGCTGAAATGATATTTTTAAATTTATTTATTTATCATATATAGCATTTTTTATTACTTCTTTCAGAGTAAAAGACTTTTAAAAAAAATAAAACTGAAAAAAAAAAAAAATTGACCCGTGTGTGTATATTTATAGCAATTTTATTACTTCTTTTATTACTTCTTTTGTGTATATTTATATTTTGACCCCTCAAGTATTATAAATTTTTAAAATTGACCCCGTGCGTGTCGGAATCGCGTGTTGAAATTCTGGACTCGCGTGTCGGAGCGTGTCGGAAAGAGTTGACCACGTGTCGGATTTTTCGACACTCGTTGACCGCGTGTCGGAGTGTGTCGGGACGTGTCGGAGCGTGTCGGACACGTGTCGGAGTGTCGGACACGACACGAAGGCTTCCGGAGAGTGTCCGTGCTACATAGATCACAACTATTATGCCACGTCATATTTCCAGCACTCGCATGAATGTTTTAAAAAAAATTTACACTTAAGTGATTGATTGAAAATTATAGCACTCGAGTAAACATTGTTTATAAGTTATAGCACTTAAGTGGTTAAAAAAGAAGTTATAATGCCTGAGTAGCATAAAAATTATGATAGTTGCAACGTCTTTATCCATAAATTTCTCTTAGAGTTTTTGATTACTTCATTCCCATTGCAACTTAATCTGAGCAGTGTGATCTTCTGATTTTACTAAATGACCAAATCAATTTTTGATTGGAATGACTATTCGGAATTAAATGGGCTTTGCATTCGCATCATGTCAGCTGGCAGGTAGTCTTTTGTGCTCCATAATTTCATTTGAGTTTCGAAGCATCCTCATCTTCTCAAACTTTCACGTCACAATGTCACTTTCTGGGATTGTACTCGAGTTGATACTTGAGGACGTATTAGGCTTCACAAGGGCTTTCGTGCTGGTTCACATTAGCATATGATTCCTGTTAGTAATTGAACCAGCCTCGATGGAGTCCTATGGCTGTTTCGTGATGTTCTAGTATTTTAATGACGATAATAATCCGTCAGTATAGTCCATTTCTTCGACTTCACAAGGATCCACATAACAATTTCTGGAAACGGGTTTAGAAAATTGAGAAAGAGGACCGGATAAAGAAGAAGCAAAAGACATTGTTTTACTAATAGAGGAAAGCATACCTAATTTCCAGCTTGTAAGTGTATTCCTCGCCTTCTATAGTACAAAATCATACTCCCTCGAGTTCACCCTCCTAGCATGCAGCCACAAGCCTAGATATTTTACAAAGATTGTTGGTAGAACTAACCCCGAGGTTCCTGTTACAATCTTCAGCCCTCAAGCGATTACGGAAGAATACTTTGGATTGCTCGGAGTTCTCCTTTGGACCCAAGGCATCACAAAAGAGATTAAGAATGACAGCAATGTTCTCACAACCCTCTTCAGAAGCTTCCCCAAACAGAAAAAGGTCATCAGCTAAGAACAGATGTGAAAAGCAAGCCCACCTCTGCAAGCTTTGACCCGTTTCCAATCCTCATTAGGGCAAACCTCTTCACTCATTTGACTCAAAATCCCCATACACGGGATAAACAGATGGGATGACATGGGATCGCCATGTTTAATACCACGACCAGGTTCAAAAGAATTAGCCATGCCACCGTTCAGAAGAGTTTTAGCATATGCAATCGAGATAGACTTCATTATTAAGTCAACCCATTTGTCGGGGCATTTAAAAGAAATCAAGGTTTCTCTTTAATGAAATCTCATTGAAGCCCATCTTAAGGTTTTTCAAGATCAGTCTTTAGTGCAAGACGGCCTTCAAAAGCTTTTATGATTCTGCATCAGGTGAATGAATTCCTTAACAATGACGACGCTATCTTGAATTCTTCCTCTAAGGGATAGAACTAGCTCATCCAAAATATTGAATTATGTCTTGAGTTTGAATTCAAATGATGATTTATTATACCGAATTTTGTTGATAAAGATTTTTCAAGTAGAAGAAATTCGCTGGACTCGTGAAGGATTACAAAAGAGGAAATAAATAAAGGGTAGGAAAGTTTTGTTATTTTACGTGGTTGCAGAGGAGGCTAAAGAAGCTGAAGACGTTATCCACAGTGGGGCCCAAACACATCAATATTTAGGATTTCTTTCTTTGGCCGATGAAGTCCATTGCGCGTAGAGCCTTCCACGTGAAATCAAAAGTGGGCCCAGGTCTCCTATTTCCTTTCTTGCATTGCCGAATTCCGGTGTGAAGACTCTGCACGTGAACTGAAAGTGTGGGGTCCAAGTCAAACCTTTGACCTTGGGCGCACACACGTATAAAAGAGAGACAAAGGCGTATAAAAGAGAGCCTTCCACGTTATTTCTTCTCAGAGGGGGATGGGGAGGGGACGCGTAATTTTCAGGAATGGGTTTCGACTCCCACGCTCTACAAGAGGTAAGGCAAAAGTCTGAGAGTGAGTGTAGAGTAAGAATAGAGTAGGATTGACAAAAAAAAAAAAAAAAAACGTACGAGCCGTGAGAAGCTGCACGCCACTGAAGCAAGAAGCCAAACGGAAGAAGCCACACGTCCGTCGAAGAGAAGCTAGAGATTTTTCTTTTTGGCGTGCAACTTGAACACGTGATATTTTTGTGTCGTGAGTTTATATCCAAGCGAGTTGTTATTTATAAACACTTTGGATTTTTAATTAAATCTAGGTGTGAGAAACACTTGAACGATTAAGCGATTGTAAACTTTGATTTTCTGATTTTAGTTTATTATTTACTGTTGGCTCTCCCCGTGGACGTAGGTACCGATACTCGGACCGAATCACGTAAATTCTCGGTGTCCTTATTTTTCTCGTTTATTTCTCTGGGATGATTTCGCGCATGTCGTTTCCGCATATTATATCCCAACACAGAAAAGGTCTGAGCCTTATAACCAGAATCTCCGTGATCACTTCATACAGTCTTACACGGGTTAATCGGTCCATCTCGTTGAATGGTCTGGGGTCCTTGACGCTTGGGAACTAAAACAAGCAGAGAATCATTCAAATGACGAGGGATGTCTTACGTTAGAAAGAGCATCGATAACAGTACATTGCAAACAGCATCACCAACACCAATCCCTTTGTAGTTGAGCGATCGCGATTCAGGGGAATGATCCCGTCCATGTGACTACAACAATAACAACATGCTCTGCATTTGTCCTTGGTCCAGAATGATCTCCTGCACAGCGACAGGGAGCAAGCCAAAAAAATCTCTCCGCTTTCGAGCCTCCACATGTGGAAAACGCTGGCCGAATGGTCATTTATTAGTAGGGACAGAACACAAGATGGTCCAGGCCAACAATGTCACGCAGTTGAATGTGCTAAGCTCCAAATGTAATGGTACGTAGGAACTGTCACAAGCGACAAACCTTGTTGTGTCTCTCGTTCAACGTGGGCTTTGTCGCATGTATAGCGTTTTATGCGTGGTTCTTTGCCTGACTAGGCGGGGAAAAGACGATGCCCGGCCGTGCGACATGGATTATCTAGACAAGCACTAACGGACGTTGACATTTTAAAATTCCTGCGCGATTGAAGTGTCCTTTTGGAGCACTCCAACTGTAAAATCCTCAATGCATTGGACCAAGGCGGGGAGTGCGCCCGTAAGATCGCATATGTTGATGTCCTATTCATAGTGCCCGAAATTGGTTTTGGGCACCACCTAACCATTAAACTCGAATTTCTACCAAGTGAAGATCCCGTGCAACAGGCTTGACATTTTCTTTATTTCTTTTTATTCTATTTGGTTTTTTCTTATCGAATCACATCGGTATTCATACTACATAAGCTAATAAACCGACAGCAATATAGGTAATGCCGTAGGAGCACCATCATTCTATATGTACGGCTTCATTTTTATTTCACGGATAGATAGTGCTCAAGCTAGCTTCTACGCACCCCAATTATGCACCTCAATCTTGTGCACAATTGCGTCACGACATCTGTTCACTTCCCCATCTTTGTACCTCACGTGTTTTCTATTACCACTCGTGCTCGCGCCGTGTCTCCATCACGATCACATCCATGCCACCGGCCCACATCTTGACGGAGAGAGAGAGAGAGAGAGAGAGAGGAAGGAGGGATAAGGAACAGCCCGGCGAGGCTTTCGCTCCTTCATGTACACTCCAGCAAAAAGATAACGTTTGGAATACATTGCACTCCGCACGTTTTCCTCGTCCTCTCTCCTTTTCTTGGTTCCAGCAAAAAGGAAGGGGAAGGTCGGGCCATTTGCCCCCACCACCCACGCGTAAAGGTAAAGAGGCAGGAGGAGCCCCTGCCGGGTCAACTCTGCCGTCCACCCAAGCCCACTTGCCCTCGTTTGACCCGTGTGGAGGGGGCCGTTCCGCGGGGCCCCATGTGCGCGTTTCCCCCCCAAAAAAAGCAAAAAAAAAAAAAAAAAAAAGTGAAAAGCAGAAGGGAAAAAGAGGGTCCCGATCCTTACCCAAAAAAAAAAAAAAAAAGAGGGTCCCGATTATATTGCGTAATTTGCCGAGTCTCCTATCGACTTGGGTTTGCAACTTGGAAGTGCAACGTCACTTCCGCATCTCCTCAATAAAGTGTTTCGACAAACCTATCGAGTGAGTGTCGGGTTCCAATTTTCAAAGCATTGATTACAAGAAATAACGAGGGAAACACTGCGTTACTTGACTACAAATCTTTTGTTAAGTTGCATAACCAATGATTAAATAAATGGGTGTCATAAAAAGTTCATGGTTATGGAATTCCAAATAATGCAATGGAGAGAAAATTTACCCGATTAATCCTAAACTTTTTGTGCCGATGCTAATTCAACTCTAATATTTTCAATCTTATCGATTTAATCATATAAATTTGTGTGAAATTCAATATAGTTATTCCGATTATTTTTTTCAAGAAATCATTAGAGTGACGGTTCAGTTATAGTCGATCGATCTACGTGACTTATTACCATATCATCAAAACTAAATTGGCGAGATTGATAATGTTATACGCGCAATAAATTCAAAGCTGATGAGACAACTTCGCAATGTTACAGGTACGACGGTAGACTGATTCTTTAGATCTTGATTAAATAATTCATCGTGATCTTTCTTTAATTAATCAAGACACGGTGGTCCGTATTAGGCAAGTGTCTTGATCAGGCAAGTTTGAACTCATTAAATTAAAGTTGGCCGCGTGGGGGCCCACGAAGGCCGCCGGAGCGCCCCCAAACCCGAGGTCGCCAATGTGGACAATTTCTACCCCTTGAACCCAAATAATTCCTCCCGAAATTAGTAATTATAATAATAATGAAAAATCCCAAAAAGTCCACTATTGCAAGTGGGCGCCCCCCCAAAAAAAAGGGCAATGAATGATCTCATGAAAAGTAAGCCATGTAGAATCTTCTATTACGTCTGCCTAGCATAAAAAAAAGAAAGTAAAATTTGAGATCCTATAGTCTTATATAGTATCTAAAAGTTCAAAAACATTCTCACCCCATCTTTAATTATCTAATCCTGTACATAAAAAGAGAAGATTTTAAATCATCATTCATGGTATCTTTCCGTGCACAAACTTAACTTATTCTCTTTCATGTGAAATATTTTAGCCGAAGATCAAAATTGATCGCTGAATTTGAAATTACTCCCCTCATTTTTTCTTTGGACTAAAGAAATTTTACTCGCACGGTCTCTAGAAGTACTAGTTAGCCATCCCGATTCAAAATACTATGTGAAACACATGTCTAACTAGTAGAAAGAAAGTTTTTTTTTCCACGCCCATAAAAATATCCTCGAATTTACATTCAAGAGTTCAAATGAAAGAGTTGTGCTCCCCCATATTCATAACGTGTGCGTAGCGTCAGCATCACCTATCAAATCAAGAAAATCAAGAAAGTCGTAAAAAATCGCAACAGAAAATCTCAGGAATCAGGGTTTAGTTCCTTTTTTCTTTTTATTTTAATTTTCCTTTAAAATATATATATATATATATATATATATATTTTGGGGGGTAGGGCATATCTCATAACTGTAAGGCTGCATATAAATAGGAGGAGGAAAGGTAGGGAGCCTCCCATGCAAAGAGCCCTTCTCTTCTCTTCTCCTCTATCCTGTCTGCGTAGCTTTCACGTTCCGATCAGGATAAATCGTATTCTATCCTGTCTTCCTATTTCCTCTCCTTTCCCTTATATCCTTCTCATTCTCTTTCGCCCTCCTTCCCTCTCTATCTCTCCCTCTTCACCTGAGAGCTCTCTTCCGGAGGAAGATCCTCTCCGCGCCTCGGATTTCCCTTTGTCGAGAGCTTTCTGGGGTTGTTCCAGGGCATGGTGAGATCGCCGTTCTCATCCTTCTGCTGCTAATGCTTTTGGATCTTCCTGTTTTTCTGACGTGTGCTTGTTTTCCCGTCTGAATGCAGGCGAATCAAGCCGCAGACGTACGCTTCCAAGAGGTCAGCCACCCCCCACCACCTCCTGAATTCTCCATCAGAAATTTCTTACATGGATCATGTTTTCTCTTCTCGTATGGTTGACTTAAAAGGTTGTTGTGGTTTATGTTTTGGTATTCTTTTTTACAGGAATATGTGGTGAATTCTAGAGGGTTGAAGCTCTTCACCTGCAGATGGGTTCCAAACGGGGAAGCGAAAGCTTTGATCTTCATCTGCCACGGTTACGGCATGGAGTGCAGCATCACCATGAACAGTGAGCATATCTTTCTTTTTTTTCTGGTTAACCTTCCCTATTTGTCTGTCTTTGTTCGGCACTGGTAGTTTGAATCAGACGAATTAATGAATCGGGTCGATGTTCAGGCACGGCGATCCGGCTGGCAAAGGCGGGCTTCGCGGTGCACGGGATTGACTACGAAGGCCACGGGAAGTCGGAGGGGTTGCCGGGGTTCGTCAACAGCTTCGACGACATCGTGGATGACTGCTCCAGTCACTTCACCAGCATCTGTGGTCAGTTTCTTCCTTCCCTCTCTCATTAAAGTGAAATTCCAAATTCTGCATTCGAAATTCAACTATTCCTTCTTTGATTATTCTGGGGCTGACTTTTCTGATCTTGCTACGGTTTGCAGAGAAGAAAGAGAACAAGGGGAAGATGAGGTATCTGATGGGAGAGTCGATGGGAGGAGCGATGGTCCTCCTCCTGCACAGGAAGAAGCCGGACTTCTGGGACGGTGCTGTCCTGGTGGCCCCCATGTGTAAGGTGTGCCTCTCATTTCTCTGATTTCATTTCCAGAATTTTCCCAAGATTTTAGTCCTCTGGTATCTTGCGCATGGCGGGTCTCGGTTGGATTCAAGGCATCTGCTGTTTTCTCTTCTCATTTCTTGACCTCTCTCCCGTCTCTTTCGCCGTTCCAGTTCTGACAAACGCAAGAGATGAACACAACAAAACCAATTATAAAGTACGAAAAAGGACAAACGGTACTGCTGACTTTCTGTCTGGGCTTTGTTGATCGGTTGACCGGTTCAGGGACGGTGTTCTTGCGAGGGTTAAACCCGCTTCTGTGCGAATTGTTGACATCCTTAGTTAACAAGCTCGACCATTTTAACCGACGAGGATGAGCATTCCAATGCGAATCCCCCCGATCAGTTCCTGGACGAGTTTTTGAGACGATGAAATGTTTAGGCCAGAACGAACCGGATTTAGGTTCCAGCTTCGCGTCCGCGAGATGTCTTTTTCAGGGCCTAGGCCATGGCTCACCTGTTGCTAGATCAGAAAAAGAGTCCCAACCTTTGACTTTTCCTGGTCTTGATGCTGCTTCTCCTCCAAGGCCTTTTTCTGTTTTTGGACGGTGATGCTTCCATCTTTTTTTCTTTTTTCTTTTTTTTTTTGAGCAAAGGTGATGCTTCCATCTTTTTTTTTTTTTTTTGGTCGAGTGATGCTTCCATCTTAAACAACATCAATCTTCACCTTTTCAAGTATTATCCCCAGAAAAAAAAAAAAAAAAAAAGTCAAAGGTTGGGACAGAGACAATCGAATAACGTAATGGCTGAGTGGGGTCTTGCTTGATTAGTTTAAGCCCAGGAAATTTCTTGGGAGATTTGAAGGGCGTCCAAGAAACTTTCGATCTAGAAGGAGTATCATTGGACTTTATATTACAGAATCATTTCATCTTCTCAACTGGGGTTTTCATTTTTTTTTTTTTTTTTATATTCGGTTATCTGTTCGTTTATTCGAAATTATTTTCATTGAAATGGACAGAGCGATAGCGTTAAATTAGGTTTTCCTTCTTCACCTTTTTCTACTTGCATGTCAACTATTTTAATCTATTTATTAGAAATTTAATGCAGAAGGGTTTTACATATTTTTCTTCTTCTCTTTTTGGGTTTCAGATTGCAGAGGACGTGAGACCTCATCCCCTGGTGATCACCATCCTAACCAAACTGTGCAGAATCATTCCGACGTGGAAAATAATACCGACCAATGACATAATCGACCTCGCCTTCAAAGAGCCCAGCGTCAGGGAGCAGGTCATATTTCATCTCCCCAATTTCTTTTTCCTTTTCCCAAAAAAAAGAAGTAGAAAATCCCCTGTTATATTCCAAGAATTAGATGGCCTCGGATATTATATAGTGATATTAATATTCTCCAGGCACATTTATTCGCAGGTAAGAGCAAACCCGTATTGCTATAAGGGACGGCCTCGCCTGAAAACTGGCCATGAACTACTGACCGTCAGCATGGAATTGGAGAAGCGGCTCGACGAGGTATACACATCGTTCTCTCTCGAACTTCATCACGTCCCTTCTTGGGATTTCTGATGATAAAGAGCATTTGAGTCACCGGTTTCTCCCGATGATTATGAGCAGGTTTCGTTGCCGTTCCTACTCCTGCATGGAGGGGAAGACAGAGTGACCGACAAGGCGGTGAGCCAGCTCCTCTATGAGGTGGCCTCGAGCACGGACAAGACGTTCAAGCTGTACCCCGGTATGTGGCACGGTCTGCTATATGGAGAGCCGCCCAGCAATATCGACATCGTGTTCGCCGACATCATCAGCTGGCTCGACGAGCGGACTGCTCTCGGGAACTCTAGGCTAGAGAGAGAGCAGAAAAATGCAGAGGACGACGGCAACACGAAGGCCAAATAGCGTATGAAGATGGAGGATAATGATTTGATTTACATTGAAGAGAGATAACAGTGTCCTTTCTCGATTATCCACGTCCTCCGTGATTGAGTTCAAGGGATAGAGCTATATTTTCTTTTTCTTTTTTTGGAAGTGATAGAGCTATTTGAGTGATCATATTGAATTGTATTTACTTTACGTTTTGTTCGCAAATAGTCCGGGCAATTTGTTTGCTGTACAGATTTACTATTCAAAGGGAAGAAAAATGTCCTGAATTATCTCTGACTGTGAGAACATCTGCGAGAAAGCCAATGGAGCATTGAGATAAACCTAACCAAAAGACATCATAAGGAAAACAAGAGGAAAAAAAAATAGCAATCCTTTCATGTCATCGACTTGTTAACAAAGATGCCCTTGTTAGGATAGACGCAGTTCGTTCGAATGCTCGAAAGAGAAGTGCTGGCATCATCTACAGGATTCTGATTTCATTTCTGGATCTCTTACAAAAGTTCCAACAAGCCTTTGCCAGTTATAACTTCATGTCGACTCAAAGATACAAGCATCTTTTTCAAGGAAAGGAACCTAAGCCAGAGGTCATAAATATTGCTACAGACAGAGAAGAGGAGAGAGTGAGAGAAGTACTACATCATCAGAAGTAAATCCAGATTCGCTAAGTAGCCCATTTAACGGAAACGAGAGGTGTAAGAACAGGGAACTTCAAACTCTCCGAGCAATTTACCCTGTTCATACCCCGATGCTGTAGCATCCTTACACCCAAAGCCAATTCCCATGCATCTCGTGTCCAAGCGTAACATCCACATCGCACAAACCAATCCATGTGGAAGAACCTGGAATGTTGAGCTGAGCATACAACGTTGACGCCACTAATTAGTATCATTGATCAATGGAATACAGCATGCAGAAAACACTTCCATAAGAGACACAAGCAAAAGAAAGTCTGTTAAGGGCAACATAATCAACAGAAAAGTGTTCTAAAATCCCAACAGGAGGGAGCCTGCCATTATAGCATGAGCTTTCACAAATCCTGAAAAGTGAAATCTTTGCTTCTCATATCTTAAATATGCAGTCCAGAGACAGGCAGTTGTACAAAGAAGAGGACAAAACAAACAGGCCAGTGGCGGCAAGTCGTGCAAAAGAAGAGGACCAAGACAGAAGGTTATGGCTGAATAAACATGTCCACACGCAAACAATACATCCATATAATTCCAAAAATATATAGCCCAGCAGGATGAGGATGCACCTTCAAGCTGACTATCCCATTTCTCAGATAATCTTGTTTCTCACTTCTTCCAATTTCTTTAGGATCTCCGCTGGTGTTCTATCCAATTCATCAGCTATTTTTCTTTGCAAATCCATAGGCAGGGTTGGAAACTGCTCGCATAAATCACCGTCAATCACGTCCTGAAAAAGGAACTCAATCTTTAGCAGCAGTCCACATCAAATAGTAAAGCCCACAACCATAGAATCCAATCTTAATAACTATACATTTAACAGTAAAATAACATCAGTCAGCACAAGTAGATATCACGATCACACTAACAAGACAAAGCTTCTTCATATGACATCTAAACATTTAGCAGTAAAGATATAGTGTTACTTTGGATCGGGTACGAGTATCTAATAAAGATACGTGTGTCTGACTTGCCTAACTCTAAACATCAAAGGAATGGAATTGCCTCAAAAGGATCCAAAACTTGAACATGGGTATGGCATGGTGAGTTGTCTGGTAACTGGGGTCTTCTCTTTCTGACACATAATATAAAAACTTCCTTTGCAAGCTCAGACATTTCAGGCCCAAGTTAGTAAACCTGCCTAACTATGCCTCAAACGTGAATACTTGGGACACTCAACAAATACAACCAGATGAATCAATAACAACAGTCTGCCATATTGATGGACAAGTTTTTCGATGATTGGCAAGATGATAAAGTTCAGTCTTATGAAGAGAGAGAGAGAGAGAGAGAGAGAGAGAGAGAGAGAGAGAGAGGATCAAGAAAGTTTAAAATCACAACTGCAGCCATTTTCCAGATAAACCTTTCGAACGGCTGAAAAAATAAAAAGGAAAATTTATATAATGTATACTAGAATGGGCCCGCGCATTGCTGTGGAAAAATTGAATTCTCCGTGTAATTTTTTATTAAGCAAAAGAATTATTTTAATATATTATTTTTCTTTAATATTGACTGAGTTTGTTGAATTCTACTTATCAATGATAAAAATGTAAAACGTGTTGCTTATTTAAAATACATGTCTTCTCATGTTATGTGTTCTTGTAGATTATGTGTTGATATAGCACATTAAAATTTTAATTTTGCCAATTACAAATTAAAAATTTTAACTTTTCCAAGAAACTTGATAATATAATCCCAGTAGTTCTACCATCCTTAAGTATTACTTTACAATATTGTATTGCATGTGATAATAAAATGAACTACCTATTACATCATTACAATAAAAAGATTAATGCATACAAACAAAACTAAATTAAAAATATCTAGAAGGAAATATGTCTTAGGACCACTAATTGCAAGAATAGGTAGCAGCACTCACCTTGACAGGAAAATAAGCAGATCTGTAAGCCATGTGATCTCTGCCACACAAGGGGGGGTATTCCTGCCTCAAATGCATCTCCAAGTGCGAGAAGAAGTCAACATCATCACGAGATGTAAATGGAAGTAACGCTCCTAAACTCCCCATTACTGTCCCGTAGATGACAGAATCTCCACCACCAGGAATCAGGGATGCCTTCTGCAAGCAAGTGACTACATCACCTACATGAAACTGCACTATCTCTTCTACTTTATTCGGCGCTCCATTCAACTTCCCCTGTTCCCATTTTATCTTCCCACCGGTTGGATCCTCTTCAATCTCATCTGAGACATCCTGGGGTAAACGGACAAAATAAACATTGCCAAATTTGTCTGCTCCTGCCATAGTGTCAAAATCAATGTGGTGTGATGCCGTAACCCATCTTGGTACAGAATCATCAGCAAATACATATAGTTGGTTCTCATCTCGTCGGTACTTGCAATAATGGAAAGACTGCGAAAATGAAGAGCCAAACATATAGTCAGTTCCAAACATCTAGTCAGATGTGAGAGACGGGAAAATTATCTAAGATGACAACCCACACCACAAAACATGTCATGCGGACATTTCCAATAAACAAAAGACCGGCTATGAGAAGGAATTGCAGACAACATAAAATTTCTATCGCAGAAAAATCAGTCGAGGAATATACTACATACATGTGCAAACTACAGGGATATTATAGTTCTTTTGAATTAAAGAAAGATCAGCACAATTTGCTCTAAGACATACCTCTTGCATATCACCCACGTAAATTCGATCACGGTAGGTTTGAATAGACACAATTGTGTTGGGAAACAACTTATTCTCACATTTCCTAAGCAATCTTTTTTTTCCCAAATCATAGAGCCTCAGGACTGAGCCTATCCCAGCAAGTAACCTTCCCTGGAACTGACATAAAGCTAGAGGAACACCTTCAACTTGCGTCTTGTGCAAAAGTTCAAGGGCTCTCCCATCATCCACAAACCTATAAATATGAATGAATCCAGAAGCCACACTTCTTTTTGGCCAGAACTGCAATCCTTTTGCTGTGCCGACAGCCAACAATGTTCCATACTCTTTCTCACGAAAGTTCACAGTGCATACACTATATGCAGCTTCATTGTCCTGAAGTTCCAACAGACAGGTTGTGTTAGATGTCTTTGGGTCAAGCACTCTGATGCAAGAAACCCACTTGTCAGACTCTGCCTTTGGATAACCGTACTGTTCATCAGACAGAGCATCATTCTTGTCCTCATCATCACCACCATTTTCCATCTGATCACCGTTGTTATTTCCATTTTCACCCATGTCAGCACCCTCAAAGAATTCCTTTTTCCCAGCTTCACGCTCTTCTGCAGTGAATGCCCCCTGATCACTTTCAATGATAATCAGGGATTTCCTTTTATGAAATACAAACTTTCTAGGAGTGTACCTCAAAGGAATTGCGGTCTCATTAAATGTTTCTCCCAACCTCTCAATAGTGAAAACCCTCAATGCATCCCCAGCCACAGCAACCACACCTTCAGCACATTGGTCAGATGAAAACGAAGCAGCAAATTCAAGAGCCTCATAAGAAAGAGGTGTCAAAAGAAAATGTCCCTGATGAATATAACCTAGCCATGGACGACTAGACAAGCAAAGCATAGCACGCCTGCCTCTGATGACAATAGAAAAGAGCTTTGGGGCTCTAAGCCCCAAAAATCTGGAGCGAGAGTCGGAAAGCTGACCAGTCACCATGTCAACGACTGTCCTAAACAGAACTCCATTACTTAAACCAGCATTGAGGAAAAGACTGGCAGGATGATCAGCACCATCCTCCCCACCAATTGATGCCTGGACTTCAAGAAAGAGAAGAGATTCTGGAGCTGCAGAAACACTCTGGACACTCAGAATCTGCAAGCAATCATCTGGATCCAAAGATAAGATCCGAACAGTGTTGTCATATGAACCGACTGCAAGAAAACGAGATCTTTGCCTTCCTTCTGGCACAGGAGCAATGTCCAAGCAAGCCACATCTCCAGACATTTCAAGCTTCTCCACCTCCATCAACTGACCAGTCAAATCCACCTCGAAGTATATAAGCTCACCTCCACTGAGAGCAATCACCACTTGTAGCCTGTTAGAACCAACCTTCACTATAGTCCTCTTGCCAGGAGTTCTCCATTCATTAATACGACCATCTTCCCTGATATGTCTGATACCGCTGGGGTGAACTTGCATTAAAGAATCATCGCCGATGAGGGACACCGCCAGGGACGGTGTAGTGTCAAGAAATCCACTGTCACTTACTTCTTCGACTGTCTCGCCAATCGAAAGCACAAGAGTTGCATTTGCAAATGACACAACAATGTACGCATCAAACTCATCAATCGCATTCTTCTTCACAGTCCAAACAGCACTCGGTACACCAGGAAGCTGTGAAACAGCCATTTCACTAATGGCCAAACCCGGCCTCAGTATCCTCAAAGAAGATCTAGGACCCCGACCACATAATGTGAATATCTGAGGTGTTTCTTCCTCAAATAGGTTCTCTACTTTCATGTCCATTATGGGCATCAAGCTCTCAACCTGGTCAATCCTAACAAGATTTTTAAGGCCTCTAGGCTGAAAAAACACAGGCTGGAAACCTTCTTCAGTTTCCATTAGCGTAGCCGATGAAGCCTCCACATCAGCTTCTTCACCTATCGCCTGAAACTGATAGAGAGCATGGTTTCCAAACTCAGATGCTGCAAACAGAAACCCTGATTTCAAAACGCACATGGAAGAAGTAACCGGAATCGTATCGAAATACTTTATCTTCAACTCCTGAACATGTTCACCATCATGCTCCAACGTGGCCTTAAATATATCGCCATACTCCGTCTGCAAAAGGAAGAAAAACATAGACTTCTGCTTGTGCGTGGCAGCCGAGATGATCAGCACGCCGCGTTCCGCCGGCAAATCAGCTCGTCTCGGAATAACCGCGCGGACATCCGGGTGACCCTGGTTCTTATAAATTACGAAATTTTCCGCACATACCAGCACTCCGCTAGGCCCATCGCCTCCTCCAGGCACGGTAACGAGCATGTTAGCGCCGTTATCGACAGGCTCGGACCATTTCCTCGACACATGGTTGAGCCCCAAGTCGAGCTCATAGAACGTCAAGTGCTTCTGCGCCTCGCTGGCCGCCTGACCGGTCGAATCCTGGTCGGCCTCCGAGTAATCCAGCTCGATTGCGGCGAATATCGGGTTATCGAAGCCGCAGTCCACCCCGCAGATCGAGTACGTTATGGTGTGCGACTTGTGCGCCTCCAGGGGCGACGAGATCGTCAACCTAGCCGCCGTATCCCTATTCAGGACGTAAACAAGCTTCTGCTTCTCGCAGGCCCCGATCATGACGGCCCTCCCCTTGGGGTCGATGGCGAGGTACTGGCCCGGCACGATGCGGCGGCAGCCGGACTTGCCGAACGTCTCCTGGTGGACCTTGTCGAAGACGTTCTTCTCCCGGTTGAACTCGAGGATGACGATGCGGCCGGAATCGGAGCCGACAACGATGTAGTCCTTCTGGGCGCCGGTGAGGCGGAACTGGGCGAGGGAGCGGACGGCGCCGAAGATCTCGACGGAGAGGACGGTCTGGATCTTGCCGCTGTCGTCGGGGCGGAGGAGGTCGAGGATCTTGCCGCGGGCGACGACGATCTCCTGGGACTTCCCGCCGGAGAAGTTGCCATTGATGGCGCACACGATGCCGGTGGCCTTCTGCAGGGTGAGGCTGTAGAGGTACATGGCGAACCGCTTCGGAGGTCAGAGCTGCTGCTGCTGCTGCTGCTGCTGCTGCAGCTAGAGAGAGAGAGAGAGAGAAAGAGAGAGAGAGAAGGAGGGAGGAGCTTCAGGTGCTCGACATTTTCACTGGTTTTTTGCAGGGCGAGAGTTTTAGGGTTTTGCTCGACGGAGATTTTGGGGAGAAGAGAAGGAGCGCGAGGGAGAGGATTCGCATCTCGCGCCGCCTCGATCTTTGATCGGACGGCTGAGTTTAGGTCAAAACCGGGTTGACCGCGCCGGATCCGCTTTCGCCACCGTTCGATCGTGGGAAGGAGTTAGAAGAATTGAGGGGATTCACTCTTGCTTCTTGTAAACATGATCAATTCTTACTTTATTGTAACCACTATGATGTTATTGATTTTGTGACAAAACTAGTTTGCCTATAATGTTCCAATGGATGTTCAATTAATTACGTCGCGTTTTGAAATCACATGATAAAGATTAGCCAGTTGATGGGCACGATTTTACAAACGTAAATGTGCCTAATTAAATCGATAATCCCATGAATGTTGATTGCATTTAGAAGTGATCATTGGACAAATTATACCCGAGCCCAAACTTAAGATGGGATTTAAACTTTTGCCCTTGCCTACCTATCCTATATATTTAATATGGAAATCTTTCGAGTAGGAAGGGATTAGACTTTCTCACTAAAATGCCCTTATCCAAATATGAAAAAAAAAAATATGTTTTTGGGCCCTTATGGTTTGGGCCGAGCTTGAGTGAGCCGTGGACTGTTGGATCCATGATAAAATCTAATTCCACTATATGTAATAATGACATTATTATTATCTTGTCTAGTTTGACAAAAACATATTTCAGACCACTCTTATAAATCAATAAATAAAGTGAATGACTTTTAGATTTTATAATCCCAACTTTAACTCACAACCTCAAAGAAAAATTTTCTCCATTTTCATTTTTAGACTGCTTATAAGAATTCCTTCGATTATTATAATCATCATAAATTTAGATCACATTTATTTTTGGGATTTGCTTGGTAGTTAGTAAACACTTTTATTCCCTTCATAAGTTATTGCTTTATCTTAATGCTAGGAAATTCATTGCAATATTGATCAATTACTTGCGATACTAATAAAATGTCAAAGGAGTTGGTAATTTACTTACCACATCAAATATTTCAAAACATATGGTGATCTACTACTTCATTATCATGTAACTATACTAAGTCCTTGATAATGTTCACAGTTTACATTTCAATCCGGTAAAATTTCAGAACAATTGATAATTTACTACTTTATAAGAATTTTTGTAAATTCCAATAGTATTGGTAATTTACACTTGACACTGGTAAAATTGAAGGGGAGTTGGTAATTTACTATTTCATTTGAATATTGATAAATTCCTAATATTATTGATAATATACTCACGAGACCCGTAAAGTGTCAAAAGAGCTAGTAATTTCCTACTTCAATAGAATGATGGTAAATTTCTCATAGTGTTGGTAATTTATAATTGGTTTAACTGATGAATGAGTTCCTAATCATACTCTTTTACCAGCACGATTGGAAAACTACCGGCCAAACCGGGATTCGACCAACATGGAAATTTTGTAAGAATCTAGTAAGGATTATTGTATGTATTCAAGATTGGAATTGCCTTCAGATACCCAGGATGAATTCAGCCTCTGATGTATAAAATATGCATTTCATGGGAAGACCTGGAAAGGATGTGCGAGATCATTATCTCAGTAACTAAACCGAAAAATAAGAATGATCAACTCCTGAGTCTTAAACTAGTTTTCCTACCTTTTTCGCTGATGATACTATATTTATCTCACCACTCACTGAAGCTTTCTGGCCGCAAAATACATGGAATCTATTGGAGTGGGTGGAAACAAGAAGTGCCATTTTTCATGTAATAGAAGCAAGATAAAGGAAATTCTTGCCAGAACGATTCGTGTCATACGATTACATTAATCCCAATGCCAGAATTCAATAAGACCCAACTCTGCAAAAAGCTTCTGCTTTGTAATGTCCCCTCTCAATTATCTCAGGATGACAGGGTTAGTTGAAGGGAGATATCTTCATTTTTTTTTTTTTTTTTGGGGGGGGGGGGGGGGGGGGGGGTTACGGTTTGGAAAGCTTCCTAACCAATACACTCTTCTGCTGCTGGAGAGGTTACTCAACAACTCCACTTCCATCAGCTCCATTCTGTGATTTGAGACATTCTGAAAGCTCTCTCTCTCTCTATATAATCCCCAATGACTCCCAATCAACATTCATCCACAGCAAAGAATTTCTTCACTTGCTTTCTTCTGAAGTACAATTTTTCTGCTTCTGAACTCTTTACACATCAAAGAGATGACTGCTCTTTTGTTCACTTCCAAGGCCATCACTTGCCTTCTGCTCCTGACCATCGCCGTTGGATGTGCCCGCTCGGCAAGGACCCTCGATGAGGTCGGCCCGCAACCTCAGACCTTCACCAGTTCTCCTGGAGCCACCAATCCTGGCGGGGCACTTTTCCCCAACGTAGCTGGCCCCGCCAACACATTACCAGGCGGTGGAGTCCCCATCGCCGCCCCTGCCACAGAAGATGAGAGCGCAGACGCTCCTCTCCCTGACGACGACACTGCTGGACCGGTCGCTGATGTGGCCCCTGCAGCCCCAGTTGCACCCGAAGCTGAAGCACCTAGCATTGTGGCACCGACTGGCACAATTCCGGCACAAGGTGGGGCCACCGCTGCGGCTACTAACCCTGCTGTGGCGGCAAATCCCGGTGCTGACCCTCAGTTATCCTTCTTTATGCATGACATATTGGGCGGATTGCACCCGTCGTCCAGAGTGGTGACGGGGATTATAGCCAATTCCGGCGACAATGCCCTCCCGTTCTCCAAGCCCAACAACAACATTTTCCCAATCAACGGCGGGGTCCCGTTGGTCAACGCCAACCTCAACGGACTGATCAACAACAATAACCTCCCTAGCCTCACTGGCCTCAACGGCGGGCAAGGGAGCACCATAATTCAGAACAGCGGCAACAACAACCAAGTCACAGGTGCCGACAACCAGCCGTTCATCACCGCCGGGCAGCTCCCTGCTGGGGCCACGCTTCAGCAGCTCATGTTTGGGACAATCACGGTGATCGACAACCAGTTGACTGAAGGGCACGAGTTGGGCTCCGCCGTACTTGGCCAGGCACAAGGATTCTATTTGTCTAGCTCCTTGGACGGGACCAGTCACACAATGGCAGCGACGGTGTTGTTGCACGGCAGCGACCACGAAATAGACGACACGATCAGTTTCTTTGGGGTCCACCGCACAGCTTCACCAGTGTCTGAGGTCGCGATTGTCGGCGGCACGGGAAAGTACGAGCACGCTAAAGGTTATGCCGCTGTAGAGACCCTTCCTCAGGAAAATCAGCACACAACAGATGGAGTGGACACCATTCTGCATTTCAACGTTTTCTTCTCTGAGTAGGACGCCTTGTGTCGTCTGTTGGCTTGGTGGCTTGTCCCTAGTGTGTTTGAATGTCATGTTTTTTTTACATGCATCTAAATCAATGTTCTTATTTCAATGAAATTCAGATGATTTACTCTTCTTTTGCTCGAAAGGGATATGATCTTTTAATCTAAATGACTGTCGCCCATTTCATCTTTAGTTATGCTCATCTGGTGGATAAAACTGATGTCAGGCTCTTGTTCATGATTAGACATGACTTAGCAAGCCCTTTCTGTTCAATTCCTAGGTTTTGCAAATGGAACTTTACCTGTGGCAATCAGTCCAGCTTCAAGCCAGGATAATGCCATCGAACTAGTTCATTATACAGGTCTCATAAGATCATAGATTGGAAATGGAAATATGCCTTCTAAGAAGTCTCAAATCTGTTAAAAGATGCCTAACGACAACACTGACTTCTGTATGCAATGTTCATTCGCTTTATAAGTATGTGAACATTTTAAGTTTTCAAGTTGTTGCAGTCCTCTGCTTTCTGTAAATAAATGGAAATCGCTAATTGTAGTTCAAGAGCTCACCTTAAACTGTAATCCAAATAGGTATTGTCCAATCACTCGGCCATTTTACACATGCATATGAACAAGAACCAGAAATCCTAGCCTCCATAGTTAAACCTAACACCAAAATAACCGACCCTCCCTTCGATTTGTTCCTTCCTGAAAGCAGAAACGGTATAATCTTGCCCATAACATAACAGTGCAACTTAACTATCCCCACCAGCCAGTAGCAACTGAAGATCTTCTGACAGATGAAAAGCTTGCAATAATGCATCAAAAGAACTCACTTCTTCAACTTTAGTTTGATCAATACATGAATAAAACATTGAATTTATACAATCTTCCCCTCAAAAGTCTCTCAAACGATCAAAACTGTTTCAACATAAAAACCACTATTGCCCCTTGATGGTTTTTTGATTGATTCCCCTGTTCAAAAATACAAGCCAAGAATCAAAACAAAGACTCACAAGCACCATTTACATGCTGGTAACCTCCACCACAAGCTCACCAATAACTAGCCTCTCCAACTCTCTGACTACATCGCTTGATTTTTGCGAGTATCGATTTCCCTCGATTAAAAAAATACAAGCCAAGAATAAATAATTTAATTAAAAAAAAAAAAAAAGCCTTACAAGCACCATTTACATACTGACAACCTCCGTCACAAGCTCATCAATTACTAGCCTCTCTATCTCTATGACAATAGAATCTGAACAATCTCCTAAATCTAAAGACCTAAAATCACTTTCCAGCAGCTTCTCAATTGACTCCTTTCTCATTTCTATATCCAGTCTGACCAGAAATTCACAGAGCACTTCCTCAATGGCGTCCATAGTAAGACTTTTCCTAATCCTTGCCGATATAGGACTTCCACATGCTCGAATACCCCAAAATGAATGGAGAAATTTCATCAAGAAAAAGTTTATTTGGTCAAATAGGAGCCTCCTTTCAGACCTTTTCCAAGACTTCTGCTCACCATATCTCTTCTCTAGGGCCTGAAAAACTCTGAGGTTGATTGGGCTTTCTAAAGAGTGCCATTTATGGAGGCCACTCGAAAGATTTGTACCGTGAAGACCTGCCTCGGTCAAAATATCAACAAGATAATGGAAGTCTCTACTTTCCTGAACAGCAGAAGAACTTGTTAAATCTTCTCTTTCCTTAGACGCGTGGGAAGGCCATTCCATGTTATGTCCATGACTTGACCCAGATCCATCCGAGCATGCTTCTGAAGGCTCCAAATTGAAAAGATGAAATTGCCGCCCACCACCTATTACAAAATTAAAGAAGTTAAATTGTGAAAATGATTTATGATAACAAAAAAATGCAGCTAAATTTACTGACCAAAATTATCAGTGCTGCTGCTAAATGGAACCTCTTCATGTTCGAGAACTGAATCTGCACTAGCCTGATCAACATCCTCCAAGCTCTTGAAAGAGACTGCTTCGATGCTGGGGCAACAAACAGACATGGAGTCCTCTTCTGTAAATTCGGTTGATATGTCCTGTTTGATTGTCTTAACATTAGCAAACCCTCATACAACATCCGGCAATACCACCCAATAATAAGCAAGCAAAGCCGATGAATTTCTGACAATAAAATCTTCAAAAGACAACAGTTAAATGCCTCTTGGACAAAAAATGCAAGAAAACATTTTAAATGGATGATGAAGAAGAAAAATGTGATGTAGAAGTTCAACCAATGCAAGATGATTAAGCAAACTTGGCTGAAAAAAGTTGACTACAGTTTAGCATAAAAAGGAGCTCACAAAAAAACCATTCCATTCATGCAAACAGAACTTACACCCTTCATTTGAAGAATCGGTTGGTATATCACACTAAAAAAGGACACAAATCATAAAGCAGAATTTTCAGCAGACATCACATTGAACCCGAAAGGAGATTGAATTGAAAGTGGAAAGTGAAATTGACATGAGGAACTAGCTATTCTTTTATTGCTGAAAAAATTATGGTCAAAGCGGTTACCAGCAAATATGAACGTGAAAGATTGAGTATCCAGAAATTAAGTTTCTGAAGGAGAAGAGGGAAATTAAAGCATGCTGAGAAAATAAGTGTTCTTAGCAATGGTTATGTCTACACTGACTTTTGGCTTTTGAAACATCTTTGTGGAGAACAAAATTCCATAAAATGAAACTAAGAAATAAGATCAACAATTTGAGTGCCAAGATAACCGTCATAATAAAGCTACTTCAGCCACTCATTTCTCTCATGTTAGCACTGTCTAGTGGCCTGACCAAAATCACTCTACTCTTGAAACCGGCTAAGGTTTTCAATCTATTGAGCATCAACAATAAATCATTTCATCTTCTTCCAGACTCACGAGAATACCCTTCGTTATTTAGTGGGTAAGAAACTGAGAGACATTTCAAAATAATGCATCCATGATGTAGGAGATTCCTTTTTCTTTTTTTCTTTTTTTCTAATTACGATAGAGAAAGTGTCAGTTGGCTAAGCTCATAATACTCAGATACAAGGGTCAAGGTCTATTAGGCAAAGATATGGTTGACATGTTAAATTACAAAATGATGTGCCTCTCTACTCTTAATTTCCAGCTTCGTCAAGTAGTCAAGAAGTCAACGGGAATGTTCTTTAAATAATCATCTGTCTGTTTTTCTGCTTTCCGCAAAGTCAGCCATCAACATCAATCACAAGGACATACACTACATGCTATCATATCTTGAGTTTACTGACACTCAGAGGCCTACAGTTATTAAGCAACTTTCTGCAACAAACTTAACGTAAATAGAAATTCTAACAAGATGAACCAAATAAAGTGAAAATTCCATGTCCAGCGGGAGAATCGATAACTGCATCTTTGATGCACTTGCTAGTACTAGTACATCTGAGAATTCTTAATTGGCTAGTTGTAAATAGCCCCACCCCAGGACTATGGAACAAAGGGTTATCCCGGACCTACACCAATAGTAAAATTTAAGAGAAATGGACAGCCTAAATTATGCCGATGACTAGCTGTAAAAAATTAAAGGAACATATGTTTATCAAACCTGCTGAATTGAATTTTCTGAAAGATTGGAGAAGACATCATTATCTTCAGCCACAGGTGACTTCAGAGCCACAAAATTCTGTCTTGAGTCTCCCGAAAAGAACAACTTTTCAAACTCATTTTTCAGTTCCTGCTGGATCACATTGGGCTCCGATGAGAATGTGTTGTTCTTTTCCTGAGCTGACACATAACCTCCATGATTCAGTGCAAGGAAAAATCTGGAGTTGTTGTGATGTAATACTGAGGATTTTAATTTTGACGAGTCTTTCCAATTGAATTCTTTCTCCCTCGGCCTACTTTGAACCACATCATGTGAAAATTCAAGTCCTTTAGACCAGCTGCAACCACTTTTCTTCCTGGTTGTGGGACTTGCAAGCATAATAGAATGCAATAAGGATCTCGAAGTCTGTGATTCTCCAAGCTGCCCAGTTTTCCAACAGTCTCTAGTACTAATTACAGAGAAATTAGTTAAATTCTCAACTGTACCAAACCTCCAGGTGTGATTGCCTGGAGCAGAACCATTGAGATTTCTAGACATAACATTACACTTATGCGTGGAAACTATTTCCTCAATGGTCGTGCTTCCACCTGTCCAACAAAGCTCTTGATTTTCTTTAGTACTCTTCCATGTTTTCGAGGTTCTTCTCTCGTCCTTTCTAGCCATATATGGTTCCACCGGAGAAGAGATCGAAGATTGATTTCGCTTCTTCCTACCAGATGTACTCATAAGGTATGGCATTAACAGCTGAGACCCTGTTGTAGAGGTGTCAGAATTTCTGATATCTGCTCCTACCAAGCCTGAATGGCCATTCCTCCTCCTGAGATCCATTACTAACCCATCACCTTTTTCTTTTGAGAATCTTGGCTTCAGTCCAATAGATTCTACCTCATAACAAAAGTTGTATCTTTGACATAATAAAGGTCCTTTCTCATCACCTGAATCTGAATGATGACCTTTTTTATATCTTAGTGAAGTGAATTTTTTTGCAAAGCTGTCTTCCTCTCTGTAATGTCCTTCTAAAGCACCTTCTCCAGGAGGGCATGTTTTGCTGCCCCTATTCAAATGAGATCTCAAAGTGTCTGGAAAATTTTCAATTATGTCATATGATTTTCTTGAAACATCTGCATTAACAAAGTTCTTCCTCGCAAACACCTTCTCATCTGAACGCTTCTCTCGCACTGCTATAGAAGCAACTCTCTGGAAGTATTCCTCAGAGAGCACTCTGCATTGTTTCTGGATAGAAGGCTGTGCTGGCAGATCCTCTAGGCCCATTAATTTGGCAATAACACTGGGAGGACCAGAACTGGATTCCATTTCTGCCACCAATTCCTAAGCCCTTCCAAATCGAAACTCCCAAACTCAGCACTATAACCATCTAGAGAATGAGAAATTTCGTCTGCATGGAAATAACATACCCAGAAGAAAATCAAAACAACTTTCATATTTCTCATCATCTGCTGTCAATATTTATCATCTGGTAACAAACTAATTTCAAAGATTAACGAGAAAAACCACTTGAACTAGCCAATCCCAACAACGATGAAACAACAGAAACCACACACATCACGACTGCCATCATAGAAACCTGATTAAGTAACAAAACAGAAGTACAAACAAGTGTCTAACCCTCTTCCTACTTGTGTAGTGCGAAGTCTAAATTCTATGAATACCCAAAGGGCTTCAGAAAACGTCAAAGGAGAAACAAGGAACAAATCAGGAAACATAAAGAAGCAAACTTTTCGAGCATAGAAAAAGGATAGGTAAGTACAAGGCAGGTAAATCATATTCCAGACCGATACTAAGGATGCCGATGAAGTAAAAGATTTTCGGAGACCCCCATGAACAGATCCTAATTTCTCCAATCAAATCGATCGAAACATGCAGGAAACCAAATGATTACAATAACTTTCCTGCTAGGCAACTAACCAACAATAAACACCCATCACCATTCGAGAGGACACTATGGCAAAAAGTGGCATCATTTCAAATAATAGCTCAAGTATCAACCACTCCATAATCATGAAAAGGAGCGATATTACTTTTAAAATGCCACTAAAACGCATGATCCCAGTTAAATCTCTACTTGATAGAATTCATCCTTGACAAAAGCACACGCAAAAGAACTCAACAATCAACTCTAATAAATAATAACCCCATAAACCTCTTGCTCAATAGATACCCAAAAAAACAAAAAAACAAAAAAAGAATCTATACAAGACCAAGCAAAAAGAGCAAACAAACAAAAACGAAAAGCAACAAATCACCCTATCTCCGAACTCCTTGGAGGACAGCAATCGACTCAGCATTCACGGAGCGACACCCACGATTCTTTCTCGGCCGCAGCGACTCCCGCGACTGATCCAAACATATCACCCGCAAGCATCGAGATCAGGAATTGCAATTCCCACGATGGAACAAGGATCACGGAGCGGCGGGTGCAAAAGGGTTGCCAAAAGGGACGCCGACATGCGATTCCGGGGGGGAGGCAGTTCGGTCAACGAACCGAGGAGGGCAGGAATAAAAAAGGAAAACGGCGAGTCAAAAGGCGCCTGGTGACGTAAGCTTTATCGCGGGGCGGCACGTTACAGGTACAGTTTAAACCCAACCCAGAGCCCAGAAAAAAAATCCGATTTTGGAGCGAACGCGCGTTGCGTCGATCGAGGATCATCGAACCCAGAAAAACCCAGAACCCAAAAACCAAAAAGACATCGAATTACATCGAATTTCCAGAAGAGATAGTGGAAAACACGAGCTCCAGAGAGAGAGAGAGAGAGAGAGAGAGACGATACGACGTCTGTGGGAAATGACGGCGAAAGGGAGGGCGCGAGAATGGCAATGATTGGGGTAGAGAGAGAGACACACACACAGAGACAGAGAGGATGACAGGTGATGCAGGGCGGTTCGGTTGGTCTGTCACACTTCCATGTAGAGAAGAAGTACGCGCCAAAGAGAGCGACGACTGTCTTTATTGCGGCTTTAATTTTGCTTTGCGTTCGTCTTCTTTTTGACCGGGCAAAGATTTGGGAGCATATTTCGTAAAGATTCCATTTTTATTTTTATTTTTATTTTTCTTCGGAATTAATGATATATTTTATCAAGGGGAATTGCTTGTGTGTTCTCCCTACTGTGCATTTGAATCCCGGTATGTACTTTCATTTTTATCGAACATTAGTAGAGATATATATATATGGTATTTGGTGGCAAGCATGCGGTGGCGGGCAAGAGACGCTCCATTTTTTAAGGTCTGAAATTGGCGACACAGAGGACAGATGAAGAAAAGGTATGCTGGATAGGAGCTTTTCAGGACGCCCTAGCAAATTGGAAATGGGTTTAACGCCTGTTTGTGATTTAGGTATACAAAGAGTTTAGTTATATGTTATAGTGGGATGGTGCTTTGTCTGATCTTTAATTGCGCAAAGAGAAGGTCCGATGACCTTCGCTTTTGACAATGAGGTGAAGTTGATAACGACAATGTCGTAAGTTTTGCATGTTAGTGAGAGCTCCACTCAAGCAAATCATATGGCCGAGAGCTTATGGAGCTCAGCCTATCCATTCTAAAAAAAGCTGACCTTAGCAACTACGAACTTGGTATTAAGCCACTTGACTTGTGTATCAAAATGTTAGTCTTGAGAGGTGTATGTGGCTTTGGGGAATCGGATGCGCCTTGTGCTTGAGAGGTCCATCCACCATTAAAAGTTTACAACAAAAATGTGAACTCAAAGGGCTTGAACTAAGATGGGCCCAAGCAATCTTTGGCCTATATATTATGTTTATATATGCTCGTCTTACACAATCCAAAGTTTAGTTTCCATTTGGTCTGAAAACATGTCAATTTCAAACTAACTGGATTTTCTTTCGGAAAAGAACCAACATGTGCAGCATGTTTGATAGTATAAAACTGTCTTCGATTCAACGCAATAATTACACTATACCAAGCTAGTCATATATCGGTATGCAATAATTACTCTAGACCAAACTAGTCCATATCGGTTACACTATACCAAGCTAGTCATACATCGGTATGCAATAATTACTCTAGACCAAGCTTAGTCCATATCGGTATGTTTTGTGTTCGAGCCTATGGCGAAATCTTCGTTGATGGATTCTTTACCCATTTTTTACCTTTATTAAAATTCACATACTTTCTTAATAAATCAATCGATTTTTCCATTGACAATTTTCCCCTTAATTCCAAAAAGGTCGTATAACTTACATTTTTATTTGCCTAAAGCTGCCGCAGCAGGGAGAGTTATTTTAGCGATCCATACGGTGCATAACCTACTCAAATCATGGGCTTTAAGCCTAGTAAAATTTGGACTAACGTATTGGGGTTGGGGATAGGCCCTATCGGGAGGCCCGCACGAGCGAGTTCTGCAAAAGTAAGCAGCGTCAACGCTCGGCCAGCCTATGACCCCTCCATAAATTCTTGCGCCTCGAAACTCTAGTTTCAGATAGGGCGCTGCGACCGGCTCCCACCGCTCGCTTTGTTTTCCTTACTCATTAGTTTAAGGCGACTTTTTCCCTCTGCTCACCCTCTCTATTTATGTGACCTCACCCCTCATGACTTCCTCCTGAGAATCAATGTGGGACATCTATTTTTGCTTGCGATACACGTACGAGAAAAACCCAAAACACGCAGGAGCATCACAGATGCAAACAACAGTGGCTGGACGCCCGGAATGGATAAGACTCCAGAACCCCAGCTTTGAGAAGGATCTTTCGTTCCTCTTGGGAAACAATACCGGGAAATTCGAGTGCAGAATTAGACCTAATTTGTCACTATCACGGCCCGAATGTAGAGGTACGCCCCAGCATCAGATCAGTAATACATCATCCTATGACATTAGTCCTCATTGTTTTTCTCCCGACAGCAAAATCGTGTTTCAGGAGATGAGGCTGTTACTCGGCCAAAAGTAAAAAGTTATACATAGATATGGCAGATGCCGCTACGAGTGAGCTTGCGCATGCTCTGGCTTGTGGGAGTACTCGTAGTCAAGATGGACAAATGCACGCTCAATCTCGGGAAGAAGCTCCAGCTTTTCCTGCAGGGATTCTCCGATGTCATGAGCCTCTTGCAAGGGCATGTTGGAGGGCAGAACGATGTCGACCTCAACAAAGTAGTGCGACCCAAAAGTGTAAGCCCGGACGGTGTCGATTTTTTTTATCGCCTTGTGATGGTTCCAACAGAGATAAGTGAGCTTCTGCAGAAACTCTGGGGCAGCAGCTCTCCCCACGAGGGAGTTCACATTTTCCAACACCGTCATGGACCACGTCCGGATGGTATACAAGGCCAGCTACAAAATACATTCAAAGGAGATTGTGTGAGAGGAACAGAAACTCACGAAATTTGTGATGGAAGTAGTCAATAGCTACAGCACAGGCTAAAGAAGCAAGCCATGCAGTCAGAGAGAAGTTATGAAAGATCACAAACACATCAACTAGCTTCCCACAAGAGTGAAAAGGCCAAAAGAGGTAACTGATCGATACAAAAGCTCCTCATACTAAACACTACTCTCTGTCTTCCTTGCCAAGAATCTGGCTACATCACCTTACCATAATTGAATTTTACTCAAATTGGGAGCTTAAACCTCTATAAAATATCTAATTATTTTGACCTTTTTTTCAAATAAGATGGGTGTCCGATATTTTAACCCTCACAAATGCACTTATCTCCCCGTTTCCACAAGGGCACTCCGAGTGGGAGGCTTTGTGATTGGAAGACAGAATTCATTACATCCATCACTGAACCTTTAACTATGTAGCCAACTTCTAGGGAGTTACTTATTAAGAGCATTATGACAACTAGCATCACGCATCAAGATAAGCAAATCACTCTTTCAATGTGCATTTAACCCAATTACCTCATTAATGACCCAGTAGCTTCTGTCCATTCAAAGTTCTAATTAACCAGATTTATACACAAAATCATAATAAAGTCACCCTTTCAATGTCAAGGCAATTGAAACTCTCTGCAGATGAAAGAGGAAATAAAAGAATACCAAAAGGAGAGAGATAAGACTTACAATAATAGCCCCAACAGGGTCCATCCAGTCATCAAAATAATTAGCAAGCAGTGCAGCAATCAAGCCAATGATATTAGTGATGACATCGAAAAAGTGATCCTGGGCATAAGCTTTGACAATCTCATTAGTGAAAGATCGGCAATAGACAACCAGTAACAGTTTAACCAGGGTCACTGACAGCATAATGCCCACAACCCATTTCTCTTGCTCTTTTGTTAAATGGAATTCAGCTTCCTGTGCATGACCAAATAATTAGAAAATATTGCAGTGGCGAGTAAATATTAAATAGAGTTCAACCCAAGAATCAAATCTAAAGCAAGACTAACTGACTAAATCACAGAGAAAGTTATGTACATTGACAGTTCAGGTTAGATTCACATACATCAGACAGAAGCTGGCGCACTGACTCCAGAATAATCTGCAAACCCAATGTTGCCATAACAGATGCAAAAACAAGAATACCCTGCACATCATTTTTAGCCCAGAAATAAAGTTAAAAAAAGAGAGAGCACCACATTGGTAACCCAAATAACCAATTAAATAAGTAACAAGGATTACAGCAACACATTTAACTGAAAATTTTCAAAATGCTTCACAAGCAAGGATTAAAGGCACAACAGACATTGTCACTGTATACAGTTCCATGGTATAAAGATCATGGTGTTCCTTGGCTGAAACCAATTGCAAGGAGGCTGTAGATATTTCAATTCACATCACCATAGAGGTACAATCAGAAAGCTTAACAGCAAATAAAAAAAATTACCCAGCAGGAATCTCTAACAGGTTGAATTAAGTAGGCAGAAAACTATTTCTCAACTTGGCAAGGGTCAATAAGTTCTATGTGTTATAATATCCACAATGAGTTGGGTGTCAACACCAGGTGGGCAAATTCTTGATAAACTTGCTAAACAGAAGTCAACAAGGTAACTGTGATTGATATGATTTCTTCTCTTATATGTCAGGTAAAAGGATGTAACCAGAGAAAAAAATGATAGACAAGTATGCCAGGTGAATTGAGGAACAATAAAGGCAAGATGAAGCTTGATAGCTGACACAAATGCACTAAAACACTCTCAAGGAAGCAACTGCACAAACTAGAAATAGAGGGATAACAGATAATTTAGGCCGTGAGCACTGTGAGAAAATGTTGAACAAAGAGAAAATGCTGCACCACATTCCCAGCAGCTCACTTGAACACTAACATATTTTCTCAACATGCAGTATGCAAAACAAATACCTGCAGGCTGCACACTTAGCGTGCTTTAACGAATTGCACGCAATAAATTTGCTTTTATTTTGCAAGAGGATGATAAACAATCCAAAACAAAAGAAAATCTAAGCGTAGAAGATTACCTTTCACTATTAAGTATTACCAAACCCATGCCAGAAATTGACTCCAATTTTTAGTCTCTAGCATGCAACTTATATATTTTGGTCATTAGGTGAATCCATTCATGGGTACTTGTGAAAAAAATTCATACACAGAAGATAGAATACGAAAAAAGACCTCACGATCTATAAATTCAACTTGATGGATACATTCGTAATAGGTCACAAGGGTGTCAATAAGCCTAAAATGAACAACCTAGAATGAGAAAATTGGCAAACAAAGTAAATAGAGTAGAAGAAACAGTGCTGCTGTCATTCCAACTACCAAACAAACTAGCAATGCATGGATGGGTTACTTCAAGACTGATATTGAGAGATTTCAAAAGATGTATGTATGAGAGAATGAGAGAACTAGAGAATATTACTGGACTCACCAATGGTTGCATACGTCTCTTTCCTATAGGATAATGATATGGGTTAGGCGTTTGCATGGAGAATGCAGTGAACCACAAGATGAATCCAGACAAAAGATCGAGAAGAGAATCCAGTGTGGATGCAATTATGGCTAATGAGCCACTTCGAATAGATGCATAAACTTTAGCAGCAAAGAGAAACATGTTTGCGACATTTGATATTCTAATGGCAAATGTTTCGCTGTTAGCCAACTTCTCACGCTCTTCCTGCAAGCAAGATATTTATCATGTTAGGATAGGATATCACTCGCAAGCATGTATTCTAAGAATAAGAGAGAGACTAATATTCTAATGATAATTAAAGCATGATCATTTATTGCCGACCTTTGACATTCCAGGAACGAAACCCCGCTCCGCTAGCACATCCATTTCATTAAATCCCTCAAGCATTTCTACCTGCTGTTGATAGTACTCAGCCACATTATCTTCAGGACCTGAAGCCATCGATCGTCATGTTAAAGGAAGAACAAAAGTTGGACCACTTTTGTCACCTATATCTACATAATGGATATCTATAGAAGCTTAAAAGATATTTATAAATTTTCACATCTTTGGACCATGTAATACGTACACATCTATAGATATTTGATAGATATATGAAATTGGACGTTTACCACAGCACCCGGAAAAGATTAATTTGCTAACAACCAAACTTCTCCAACTACAGAGCAACAAAGGACGTCTGCTGCATCTTCTAGGAAACAAGTATTCTTTTGACGTCTGCTGCATCTTCTAGGAAACAAGTATTCTTTTACACATCTAGAATTTCCCTAGTAGTGAATGGCTCTAACAGGCAACCCCATACATAAACAAAAACTAGCAGATAATCAGGAAAATTTCGGGTCTATAACTGTGACCTATATGTAAGAGCTTTTTAAATCATTTCTTCCTCATCTGATCTGCCAATAAAAGCGAAAAATGTCACAACCTCGTAAGTGTCGTTCTGATTAAACTCTGCAGAAAACATTACAGATTGTAAAATTCACGATCGACTACCTTCATTCCACAACCTAAGACCACCTCAGTCCTTTGTTTCATTCACGCACGTATAGATGCCTATAGACAAGGATTAAAATCCAAAGAGAATACAGAGAAGATAGCAAGGGGAGAGCTCCTCGAGGAACTAACCTTCCATCTACCTATAACAAATCAAGCCTCAGCCGCAGGAAGAACCCAGATTTTACCTAAGGCACAAACCATTTTCCTTCTCCTTAAACAAAACCCATCAACCATATGACACAGAACTATGAAGTTGACCCCGGGGGGGAAATTCCAAGTGCAGCAACTTTATCAACAGAAAAACAAAGCACCCAATAACGAAAGGCCAAATACATATGCCACCAATGAACCTTATATATCACATATAATACGCAACAGTCCCACATAAAAAAATTCAAACTTGCGCACCTACCCAACACACAACTCAAGAATCTACAAACCCCACAAACTAATAATAAAAAAGGCAAATCGTGACGATTTTAGAGAAAATTCAGATGCCGAATTGTTTATTATAAACGTCCATTCCCCAACAAAAGATAAAAAAAATTATCAACCGTCGACAACGCATCTATAAAGCGCGCGCGCAACATCGTATATGGGCGCTCGATACGCTTCGAAAGGACGGATTCCCACAAGGAATGATGCGCCACTACCTAAGACCCCGAGGCAGCAGCCGTGGAGACAACCGCCGGCGGGCCCCCGTCTCCCCTTGCCCTCCGCGCGCCCCGGCGAGAACTGGACGCCGTCGAAGTTCAGCCGCCACGACCGGTCGGCGGCGTCCGGCTGCGGCGGCGGGAGGAGCAGTCGCTCCGCGTCGCCGCGGTCCGGCGTAGGCGGCTCCACCATCCCCGGTTCTCTGCGAGGAGAGCGTGGAGGAGAGATCCTTCGGGCTTTAACAAAATATAAAATAAAAAGAGAGAGAGAAAGAAGATGCGGGAGCGACGGAGGGTGGCAGGTGTTGTCGATTTGAATGTAAAAGTGGGGCCCATCTTCGGTTGGGTTGGGTTGAGCATGCCATTTTATTTTTATTTTTTTGTCCTTCTACTCTACTCCTACTCTAACTCTTACTATTTTTATCCTAAACGTGAGAGTCGAAATCAATTCTAATGAAATCATCTTGTAGACTGTGACACCATATGTTGGTCATATTATACTGCATGCTTATGAAAAGCTTGTGCATGAAAAGCTTGTGTTTTCCGGGCTACCCCATTAAAACAAATTATCAATTCAAGGTTTGCCTATGGAATTGAACTCATGAGTGTTATTAGTACTTTCAGTCTAGCTTAATCTTTCTTTCCTTCACTACATCTACGTGGAAAGTGGAGCATAAATTGTTTTTTTCTTTTTTTGTGACTCAAGAAAATCCCGCTAGCAATGCAACAGAACAAACCCTAGGCCACGCAAGGGAACCACCACACTATAACAGCGATTAAGGTGCTAAGCGCCTCCATTGAGTTTCGAACCTTTCACCTTTGAGGAAAGGATCAGCAGAGCCTTATCCAACGAAGCCACCGCAGCTGGTGGTGTGGAGTATAAATTGTTTGTCCCTATGAACAATAGAATAATGCTCTATATATTACTTATCTTCTTATTGTTTTTGAACCTTTACATTTGGATATTCTTCCATTACAAAGCCTAATCATTGTTTGAATACTTTTGAAGTGGTGGGATCCAATATCACCTCAGCAGCGGCATGGGAGTTCCACTGTTGAAGTATATAGGATCATTAAGGAGGTTGTTATCCACTTCTTTTCATTTGTCATAAAACTTTCTAAGTGGTGGATTGCTTAGGGTGGATATGGTTCTTGAAGTTAAGGGGTCTGGTTGCTTTTAGCAAATGCATTTCGTTTTGAAGAAAATACAAGACAAATTTCTATATTCAATTTTTTTGAAAACATGTTTGGTTCAGAGAGAGAGAGAGAAGTGTGAACAGAGGATCATAGTCGTAGAAGGTTATTTTGCATTGTGGGCATCCATGTTTCCAATTGGAAGAAGACATACAGAACATTACAATTTTTTTTTCAAAAGTTAGGCCACAAAATCTAAAACCAGGATAAGTGTATTTGAGTATAAAAACTTTCAAAAAATGTAATTAAGTCCCAAAACTTATCAAGAAAGTGCAATTGAGTTCTAAAATTTTTAAAAAATACAATCAAGTTATAAAATTTGTCGAATTGGTCCAATTATGTCCTTTCGTTTATTACACATTTTTAAAGTTTTAGGACTTGATTAGAATTCTACGATAAATTTTAAGATTTGATTGCACTTTTTAAAAGTTTAACGACTTGATTTTACTTTCTTGATAAATTTTAGGACTTTATTACACTTTTTAAAAATTTTAGGAGTTAATTGCACTTTTCCGACAAGTTTTAAGACTCCCGATGCACTTATCCCATCTAAAAACTGTTCTTCATGGTTTCTTTGGAAAAAAAAGTTTTGAAGACCCTTGAAAACTCACACAAAACAAGTTTTTATCTAGATTTATAAAAGTTGAACAAAAACTTGGGACATTCTTCAAGAAAACTTACTGAAGTGATCGATATGAGAGTTGGCTAATGGATTTTTGTTTGCACTCCGAACTTTATCAAAATTCCCGTTTTTATATTTTTGACTTTTGTAATTAACGAGATAGATGCTTGACTGTTTTATCCTTTCAGGTCTTGTAGAAAATGCATGCATATACTATCTTAACTGACTTATTCCATCTATGCATATTGCTTATTGCAGTCTGTTGATCAGTTCTTCACTCTTACCATTCCAATAAGGTCTACAGAATTAAATAGCATGCTCCGTGGTATTGAAAATGCATTTTAAGTATATGCTAATTAAGTCGCTAATAACTTGGGTATGTTTTTCCTAAATGTCCTCTGTTTCAAATGATTTTTTCTTATTAAGAAACAAAGGGACGTGCCTCTTATGGGTTTGCATGTTTGACTCTCTCTCTCTCTCTCTCTCTCTCTCTCTCTCTCTCTCTCTCATATCGAAATTAAGACTTCAAGCCCCTACGTTCTTTCTTAGATGTCAACCCAGTTTGGTTGTTTGAGATTTGTTCTCGTGCATAGTTGTTGTTTCCTTTATGTTATGTTAGGAAAATACAATTCTTCATGTGAAGTACTCAATGCATTATGTTTGATATGTGCAGCTGGCAAAGAGGAGCTAATTCCACCAGAGCCAGTCCTTACACGATTCAAAAAGGAAGCTGGGACAAAGGCCTTTGTGAAGAAGGAGCTTTTCGATACTCCTAGGATTCCTGATGAGCGAAGATCAGTTGAAATTAACATTCGAACAGCACCAACATTGTGTGTGCAGTTAAATACTCTATTTGTGAGTGTTGATTTCCTCTTTGCATGTGTATGGGAAGATGTCCACTTTCATATTGTCCCTTGTTGGGAATGACTGATCCCCGAAAAACCGGATTCGACATCGAATCGAACCCCTAAATTCAAGCGGAAGACAAGCCCAAGAATTCAACACGCATCACCGATCCTAAAGCACACCACGGATATCGAGCGTACCTTTTAGCCACAGATTAAACACCGACGCCAATAGAGGGAGAGAATCCGGTCCTGTTCGATCCGGGGAGGCAAAAATCCTTCAAGCGCTTCACTGTTTGCTTTGAGGAACAACGTAAGGGAGGGAGAGCGTTGAGAGAGAAAAATACGTACGTTATGATTTCCAACGGTTGATTTTCTCTCTCTCTCTCCTCCCTTTTATACCTCATCCTTTCCACGGGCCGTATTCCCGTGGGCCGGGCTTTCTGGGCCCAACTTGGGCGGACAGGGCCTTAAGCCCAATACCAATAAAAGCCTTCATCTCCCACTCGCACAAGGTGGGCCGAACAGGATTCTCTTTACCTCTCTTCAACGTTCATACCGGTGAATAATCCGTGCGACCAGCATACTTTGAGAGCTCGTTGCTATACATCTGTTAGGAATATATAGCAGCTCATAATGGGCGTCACACTCCGAGTAGATTTAGTATGCAGTACCCTAGATCGATCAATCACATTTATATCTCTCTTTTGATCTCTTCTTAAACAATGATATATATTGTATTCACAATTATAATCATCACAAAGACAGTCATAATTGGTCGACCAGTGAATACAAAACCACAATGTGATTCTCCTAAATCGATCTTCCTCTTTCCTTCAAACTCTCAATTTCAGTCCAGCTTGCTTTTCTAGGAATGCCCCATTAGATCGAATCAAACTCATGACCATTGGCAACACCCTAAGATAGCAAACACTAAATAGAAATCTTGAGAATAAGTAAGAGTCCTGAGGGGACTAAGAATTGAGGTACTCATTTCCTCAAGAGTCTTCACACGACATAAAAGTTGAGATCAAACTTTTGCCACTCTTTTTGGTCGTCTCATGCATACGTAGTATGAAATACGTATTACGGTATTAACTCCTTTCCCATGGAGCGTATGTCTACATCTTTCAATACCGTACAGATGATAGTTCAGACATACCCAATGTCTAACTTGAGTTCACGTATCTACTCATTCACAAAAATTCATCAGAACTCACATCTGGCATCTTAGACAGATAAAGTAAAATATGTAGGGTATTTTACTTTCGGACATCATAAGTATTATGTCATCATCTTAACACTTAGTTAAGGCGACATGTGTATTTTAAGCCTGAGCTCTCAATTATCACCTAGATAATAAGCTTAAATACAGTCTCATCTCTATTTATCACACAGTAAATAGAGGCAATTACCCGTGTGAGTGGGCTAATCTCTTATCTGTCCGACATACTTCCTCAACTTAAAATAATGCACTGAGCATTAGGATGCATAAAGATCACACAAAGATTCATAGGCATTAATCAATGAAAAACGAAATTTCATAAATGTGAACAACTCAGGGAAATTACAATCCAGTACATCAGACTCTACGCAATCCTAGAGATTTTACATGACCACAAAACACATCTCTAGGTATTGGCTTTGTCATTGGATCTGCTACCATTCTATGCGTAGATATGTACTGCAAGTTCACATCCTTTCGTGCAACCATATCTTTTACAAAGTTATACTTGGTATCTATATGTTTGGTCTTGCCATGATACTTTGGATCTTTGGTGTACGCTATAGCTGCTTGGCTATCACAATTAACTAACAATGGATTTGCAGCTTTCTCAATAACACCTAAATGATCCAAAAATCTCTTAAGCCAAACTCCTTCTTGTACTGCTGCTGATAATGCCACGAACTCAGCTTCCATCGTGGATAAGGCTATGCACGTTTGCTTCTTACTACTCCATGATATGGCGCCATTGTTCAGTAAGAAAGCAAAACCTGAGGTAGATTTTCTTTCATCTAAATCTCCTCCCCAATTAGCATCTGAGTAGCCTTCAAGTCGCAGATCTTTTCCTTGATAATTCAACTTGAAATCAGCAGTTCCCTTCAGATACCTCAGTATTCTCTTCACGGCTTTCCAGTGTGCTGGACCCGGGTTGGATTGGTATCTACTCACCATTCCAACCGCAAAACATATGTCGGGTCTTGTACACATCATAGCGTACATCAAGCTTCCAACAGCACTAGCATAAGGAACATGTTTCATCTGTTCCTTCTCTTGTGGAGTCCCTGGACACAGTCTATGGCTCAATCCTTCACCTTTTGCAATAGGAGTGTCTATGGGTTTACAGTCTTGCATACGAAATCGTTCAAGAACCTTATTTATATAGGTTTCTTGCGAAAGAGACAACGATCTCTTCGAACGATCTCTTGAAATCTTAACTCCAAGAATGTATGCAGCCTCACCCATATCCTTCATCTCAAAGTTGGAAGACAACCAACTCTTGACAGTATTAACCAACTCCATATTGCTTCCGGCAATCAGTATATCATCAACATATAATGATATGATCACAAATTGATCCTTGGATCTTTTGATATATACACAATGATCCTCATCAATCATTGTAAAATCATATGCCACTATGGCATTATGAAAACGTATATACCATTGTCTTGATGACTGCTTAAGACCATATATCGACCTCAAAAGTCGACATACCTTTTCTTCTTGGCCTTTCACTATGAAACCATCAGGTTGTTCCATATATATTTCTTCCTCTAATTCTCCATTGAGGAAAGCAGTCTTTACATCCATTTGATGTAACTCAAGATCCAGACTAGCTACTATTGCCAGAATAATGCGAATCGAGGTAAATCTCACTACAGGAGAAAACGTATCTTCATAATCAATTCCTTCCTGTTGATTATACCCCTTCGCCACAAGGCGAGCCTTATGCCTTTCTATTGAGCCATCAGCCTTTCGCTTTATTTTGAGAACCCATTTGTTCCCAATAGCTCTGCGTCCTTTTGGAAGATCAACCAGTTCCCAGACTTGGTTTGATTCCATTGACTCCATTTCCTCTTCCATTGCACGAATCCATTTTTCTTTACTAGGGCACTTCAGAGCCTCATTGATATTTCTTGGCTCATCCTCATCTTGTGGAGCAACCATAAAAATTTCCCCTTCAATGTCAAAACGTCGACGGGGAATACTTTGGCGACTTGTTCGCCTTACGGGAGATTGTACACTTTGCACATCATTCCCTATTACGCTCCCACTTGGATGAACTCCACCAATATCATTTTCTTGATCCAAAGTCTCAAATAGGGAGTGATCTTCCCCTATTTCGCCCTTCTTAGGAAACTCATCCTCTAAGAATGTGACATCTCGTGATTCATATTCAGTTACACTCCCACTTTCCTGCTCACCAATGAACACATACCCTTTTGAGTGTTCTGAGTATCTTATGAAAATACTCTTCTTTCCTCTGGGACCTAATTTCCCAAATTTGTGAGAGGACTCATGTGTGTAGGCAGCACAACCCCATGGCTTAAGAAAACTTAAGTCCGGTTTTCTACCTGTCCATAACTCATATGGAGTGGAAGTAACTGATTTGGAAGGCACACGGTTAAGTATATAGGCAGCAGTTAACAAAGCATCACTCCAAAAAGTGATAGGTAAGTTAGCATGCGCCATCATAGACCTAACCATTTCCAGTAGGGTTCTGTTTCTTCTCTCTGCAACACCATTTTGTTGAGGAGTATATGGAATAGATAACTGTCTTTCTATTCCCTTTTCATCACATAATTTTCTGAACTCATCAGATAAATATTCTCGACCTCGATCGGATCTCAATGCTTTTATTTTCCTGTCTAATTGATTTTCCACCAGGTTCATGAACCTTTTGAAACAACTTATCGCTTCAGATTTATGAGAAATCAAATAGACATATCCGAATCGAGTATAATCATCAATAAAGGTGATGAAATAAACAGCCCCGTGCCTTCCTCTCACATTCATTGGACCACAGACATCAGTATGGATTAAATGCAAAGGAAATTCAGCTCTTTTTCCTTTTCCAAATGGTTTCCGTGTTGTTTTTCCTTCTAGGCAATGCTTACATATGGGCAAATCGACTTTTTCAATGTTACCCAACAAGCCCTCTTTGGCTAGTCTATTCATATGTTGTTGGCCAATGTGACCAAGCCTAGCATGCCACACATTCACATCATTATCATAAGTATTAGAAGATGTGATAAGGGAATAACAAACATTTGCATTAATATACTCAATATCCAATACAATAAAACCATCCAGAAAATAGCCACAACCATAGTAATTTGTCTCCAAAAACAAATTCACACCTCTACTACAGAAGTTCACAGTAAAACCTAATTTAACCAACATCAATACAGACACTAAATTCCGACGAATCTCCGGAGCATACAATACATCATGAAGAAACAAGGTGCGTCCACCACGCATATTCAATTGGCATGTGCCAATTCCTTTCACTTCAGCTCTGGAGTTGTTTCCCACATAGATCCACTTGGTTCCAGTTGGTACTCGTCGGAATTCCACGAAGGATCCTCTATCCTTCGCTACATGGTCCGTCGCTCCTGAATCCACAGTCCACAAAGGATTAGACTCAGTTAGAAACACAGAACTCGACACATAAGCAAAGTTCTGAAAAGTACAAGGGGTGCATACCTTCTTTGGCTCACGACAGTCGCGAGCATAGTGACCCTTCTTGTCACAGTTGTAGCATTTCACCCTTGCTAACTTCTTCATGTGAGGACGCTTTCCTCTATTATGTTGGTTAAACTTGGGTTTCTTCCCTGAAGGACCAGCTTCTTCCTTGCCTTTCCCCTTATCAAACCAGCTAGGGCGCTTGCGCTTGGAGCTCGAAGCTCCATTTGAGCTAGAACTTGCATGATAAAGTTCAGCATCCGGCTTAGCCGCCAACAGGCGGTCCTCTTCCAGCTCAAGATGACGCATTGCATCCTCAAAGGTTTTGATATTTTCATTGTGAGTCAGGTGTACCTTCATGTGCTCCCAACTCTGAGGCAAGGAACGAATCACTGCTTGCACCTGCTGCTCATCTGTGAGGACATGGCCAGCATCTCTCAGCTCAGTTATCATGTTTGACATCTTTCTAAGATGTTGCTTCATGGTCTGACCATGAGGCTTCTTATAGGAGTCAAACCTGATAGTGAGCTGCCTCAGTCTAGTCACCGAAGTATGACTAAATCTAGCTGTCAATGCCTCCCACATTTCCTTGGCATTGTCAAAACGCCGAAACTCTCGCATGACGTCATTTTCCATGCTGCTCAGCAACGTGATGCGAGCTAGAGAGTTCATTCTTTTCCACGCAGAAAAAGCTTCTTTGTCTCTTTTGTGCTGTGCAGTGGTTCCTTCTTCAGGTTCTACCATGGTCATGACAAGAGACTCAAGTGCTTCTTGCTCTTCCAGCACATACTGGATTTTCATTTGCCAAATTTCATAGTTGTCACCATTGAGCTTTTCACCTTTGTTCAGCTCGGCAACTATGCTCTTTGTGGCTGAAGCCATTGATCTGAACAAATCAGACAAATATGCACGAATTATTAATGCCTATCATTTATGCATCCCTATTTGCATAGACCTATCATATTAATAAATAATTTTAAGTAAGACTTCAGAATCAAAAGGTCACTACGTTTCCAATCATCCTCCAAAATCCTAACTTAAAACTATCATCAATATAATTGTCTTATGCAAAATCAATTCTAAGAAGCTACACAAACTTCTAAAACTACCCATAACTAATTACCCACAGCAACCAGCAATTACAGAAAGCAATAGATAATAGATATCGAATAACACAACAATGCTTTCATCTTTTAATACAATCAATACATTGGTTGCTACATCAACAACTATCAGGTAGTCAAACAGTACATAATATGTCCACAAACACATTTAGCAAAAAACAGTAAATACAACTAACACCAAGTCAGCACACGAACTGGGAAAGATCCTCTTTTGTTCAATTTCTTGATCTTTTCCCTTGTCATAATACAATAATATTCATTTACAAAATCCATCACAATTTTCTTATAGGAAGCAGCTCCGTTGACATCCCATATGTGATTCAACACATCTTGCCATTCAAGTGGAAGAGTGCTTATGAAAAATCGCACCATCTCTGACTGTGACATAGGACGACCATTCCATATGACCTGTTGAATTTTCCCGTTGACTTCAAGGACATGATCAATTAAGTCACCTCTCTCCCATCGATGATTAGTCAGCTCAGCTATCAACTTAGACAGCCTGTCCTTTTGTTCATCGGTCACTGCGCGAATAGGTGTGCGCAACCTCAGGGGAGGCATTGTTCCTGCAACAAATGCAGAACAAATAAGGGATTACATATAATCCACATAGACTTAATTGAAAAAGAAACACATTCTTTTTTTTTTTTTTTTTGGTCAACGGTCAACGGTCAAAGTCAACGGTCAACGGAGGTCAACGGTCAACGGTCGTCAACGGTCAACGGTCGTCGGACCGGTCGGGCCGGTCGGACCGGTCGGACCGATCGGACCGGACGAACCGGTCGGACCGTTCGGGCGGACCGGCCGCACGTGCCACGCGCGTGCGCGGGATGACGTCACGCAGACGTCAGCGGCACGTGCCACGCTCGTGCCACCGTCAGCGGGTCGGGTCGAGTCGGTTCGTGGGTCGGGTCGCCGCCCGGCCAACCGACGTCATCGCTGACGTCATCGATGACGTCACCCCAGCAGTTACTGACCGTTAGGTGACGTCATGCTGACGTCAGCACGCGTCGGTCCGCGGACCGGCGCGTGCCGGTTCGCCGGCCGGCGGCGAGCACGCGCCGATTCGCCGACCGGCGCGTGTGCCGCACGCGCCTGGCGATCGAACGCTTCCGGGCGCGTCGCGCCCACGCGCAGCGCCTTCCGGCCGCGCGTGTGGGCGCGTGCGGCGGCGCCCGGCGGTGGTCGGCACATCGCCGGACTCGTCTCGACGTCGCGCTTCTCCCAGTGCTTTCAGAATTTGTTTTTGACATTCGAAAACTCATGAAAATGGCCTAAGAAGTCTCGGGTGTCGGGATTGTTGTCCCAATCCGTACGGCCGAGAGTTTCTTCGCGAAAAATCAATCAAAAGCACATCAAATTGATCGGGAAAGCGTGAACTAGGGCTCTGATACCAATGTTGGGAATGACTGATCCCCGAAAAACCGGATTCGACATCGAATCGAACCCCTAAATTCAAGCGGAAGACAAGCCCAAGAATTCAACACGCATCACCGATCCTAAAGCACACCACGAATATCGAGCGTACCTCCCCTAAATTCAAGCGGAAGACAAGCCCAAGAATTTAACACGCATCACCGATCCTAAAGCACACCACGGATATCGAGCGTACCTTTTAGCCACAGATTAAACACCGATGCCAATAGAGGGAGAGAATCCGATCCTGTTCGATCCGGGGAGGCAAAAATCCTTCAAGCGCTTCACTGTTTGCTTTGAGGAACAACGTAAGGGAGGGAGAGCGTTGAGAGAGAAAAATACGTACGTTATGATTTCCAACGGTTGATTTTCTCTCTCTCTCTCCTCCCTTTTATACCTCATCCTTTCCACGGGCCGTATTCCCGTGGGCCGGGCTTTCTGGGCCCAACTTGGGCGGACAGGGCCTTAAGCCCAATACCAATAAAAGCCTTCATCCCTAGAAATTGCAAACACACTAGATGTCAACCCTCTGTTTAGTGAAAGTGCACCACAGAATGATGGTGCCTAACGTTGCTTTAGAAGGAAAAAAAAGGTTAAGAGTTGTACAACAAGCTACAATGCTGAGAAAAAGAGCAGCTTTGAGTTTCTAAATCATTGAAGCACACACAGATATTAATGACGTATTTTGCTACATCTTCCCTGCTAGTTTAATTCTTGTAGGCAGGGACACAAATAATCACTAGCAATTTAGTCTTGCGTGCTCAGTGAAATGACATGGCTTGCAAACATATATTCTAGCTAAAGAACTGAGAAGTGCTAGCGAAAAGAAATAAATAAAATTGAGATAAGTATACTATCAGTGCCAAAAGTTGTGTACGGCACTCATTTTGGTGTCAAAAATTTATGTCGGATCACTTAAATGCCAAAATTTTTGAAAAACGATTATTTCAGTGCCAATGCCGATGAAATTGACCGGAAATTTGACGTGGCATTTTTTTTATTAATTTTTGAAGTCAATGTAGCTCGTCGAAGAGTTGAGTCAGTATCCAAACACAAAAACGATGCCGTTTGGCATCTTTCCCCCAACTTAGAAACCCTAATCCCCAAATTGAGAGAGAGTGAAGGCTCGTCTTCGTCTTCTTCTTCCTCGAAGACCCGCACCAGCAATGGCACCAGCACGGCACTAGCAGCAGCACCGACAGTGCACCAGCAGCAGTAGCAATAGCAATGCACCAGCAGCAGCAGCGCACCAGCGGCACCTTCGACCCATCTTCTTCCTCCTCCTCCTCCACCCTCGCCTCCGATTTTTCCTAACACTTATTGCTCAAGCAACAATCTCAGTCTCTCCTCGCTCACTTGGTCGAGCAACTACAATGGTGGCCGAGCAACAGTGGCCAAGGGACGGTGGCGGAGCGACGGTGGTCGAGTGACGGTGGCCGAATGGCAAAAACCCTAATTTCAACCCCATGTGAGCTAAACAGCGTCGTTTCCATGAGGCCATCCATGTAGGATGGCAAAATAACGTCGTTTTCTTAAGGAGGATCGAAAATGATGTCGTTTAAAGGCCTGCTGATTTTTTTTTTTTATATAAAAATCACATAATCATTTTGGCTGGAATCTTTCGCCGGTGGTATTAGAGTGATCGTTTTTCCTCTGATTTGACACTTAAGTGATCCGATGGAAACTTTTGGCACCAAAGTGAGCACCGTACACAAGTCTTGGCACTAATAGTGTACTTCTCCCAATAAAATTCATATCAAAGACAATCGATGGTGGTTGGTCTTCATGAACTGTTGAAATTAACTTAGCAAAGTTTTTGAGCGGTGGGGAGGGAGGGAGGGAGGGAGGGAGGAAGACAACAATAGAGCTTACACTGTGCGGGCCTTGACACTAGTTTGGTGCAACTGCCAATTCTGGTTAAGTCATTGTTGACTAATCAATATGTATGTTTTTATTTCCTGATAGTATGCAATTAGTCAGCTTAATAAGTTGGAAGATAGCATATAAGAGCGATGGAGCAGGCGGCAACGTGACAACTTGAGTAGTAAGTTCTCTTTCCCCCCTTAAAATTTTATCAAAGCAGGAAGTTCTCTTTTTCTAACAGTGACGAGACTTTGGCTATTACTTCATAAGCTTCAAATGAACCACCCTCGTCTCCCATAGAAACTATCTTGCCACTATGTCCATGAAAGTTTAAACTCAAGCTTACATGAATTGCTTTAGATTATTTTTATATCTTTGTCCATTGAATAATGCTTATTGAGACATACCTTTAACATCCTGAACTCATCAAGAAAATTTTCACTCTACGTAGACCCCGGCTTCATCATTGGAATCGGTTCTTCATTCTTTCTTGACATTCTGTTTCACTATAAAGAGTTTGGAGCTCTATGTTCTCATTTTTCATGGACGATCACATGTTTTTTCCCCTCTAGCTCTTTTCTGTTTATGGCCTTCAATGTCGGTGATCATCAAATGCCAAATTCTCTTCGCCAATCCCGGTGTCCTTCGCTTCATGGAGAAAGTATTCAATGGTTAGACATCACGATGGTTAGAGATCACCATGTTATAGACTCACATGACATATATTTTGTACTGAAAGTCAATAAAAAGTAGACACGTGACCCTGACGCGGCAAGTAAATAACAAAAATAAAAAATCAAAACTTTGCCTTTTCTCCCTCATCTTCCTTCCTCCTCTGTCTACTGCCATCTCCTTCATCTGGTCATCGATGGAGTCGCCGGTGCTGCGTCACCGGCGCATCACCGTCTACCGCCATCTCCTTCATTCGACCACCACTGCTTATCACCGGCGTCATCGCTCGAGGCCTTCCATCCACACAGCACCGTCGTTGCTCGCAGCCTTCCATCGATGAGCCATGGCCTCAGATTTAAAGCTCGTCCCGGAGATGGAACATCAACGAGTCCCTCCAGATCTCCACCATCTTATCTCAGATTCACCCTCCTCTCTCGATCCAAACTCAACCCAACATCGATCCACTCTCTTGCTCACTCAAAGCTTATATTTTTATCCCCAATCCGATGCGTAAATGAAGGCTCCGACCACGTGTCGAGCGAGACCCAGATGGGAAAACACGCTCTCTGCTCCGACCTCGTATTGCTTGTTGCTTGGGCTGATTATGTTGGCCATGGGTCTCACTCTCGAGCTCAATGACTTGTTTCTCTCTCTTCCCCACTGAGGAAGCTTCATTCTGAGCAGAGAAAGGAAAACAGAGGATGTTTCATACTATGGACGGAACGGTGCTTTATGGATCGAAGGCCGTGAGCGACGGCTCGTTCCACGAGCACTAGTGGTTGGCTCGGATGCAGCCAGTGACTCCGCCGGAGACCGAGTGAAGGAGATGGCGGTAGACGGAGGAGGAAGATGAGGGAGAAAACTAGGAAGTTAATTTTTTATTTTTGTTTATTTACTTGCCATGATGCGGACACGTGTCAACTTTTTATTGACTTTGAGGATAAAAATATATGCTATGTCAGCCTATCATCACATGGTGATTCCTCCGTCCCATCCACACTCCATCTAACTACTTACGATGGCAGTTTATTAGTATTCAGATATCGATGACCACATTTGTCAGAGTTACCTTTTCGACTTAGTCAAAGAATGGGACCCAACAAAAAAATGATAGACAAAAGAAAATGAAAAGATAAGTGGATGTTCAGCCATTAAAGGGAAAAGCACAGGCACGGGAGGGAAAGAGGAGAGAGGAGAGAGGAAAGAAAGAAAACAGAGAAAGAAGAAGACGAAGAAGGAAGAAAGAAAGGGATTCCACGTAACGATCCTGATATTCCGACAAGCCAACTCAACTCCGAATCGCGATGCCGGTAAGGATTCAAGCCCTTAGTTGTTGTAATCAGAATAATTTTCAGAAATAGGGCTTAGATTCGGAATTAAGTGAAAATTAGGTTATGAAGTTTGATTTTGAAATTATTAAATTGAGAAATTATGGGGTTTTAATAGTTTAAGGTATTGTGGAATTATAGCATTTTATGGAATTCAATTTAATCTCACGGTTTCTCAGAAATAAATTTTCGACGGCACATCTAGCGAATTTCGAGCCAAATTTTGTCGGTGGTTCAATTAGGTCGGTCATATTATGTGTTTTCTAGTGTTTGGAAAGATCTTTTTGATTCTATGGTGAGAGATCTATGATACAACCAAGTTGCGTGCTCAACTTCTGAGTTGTGAATGACTTTGAAAAATCACTTTAGAAGGGTGACTTGCAGGTACGTTTGTGTCATTTTATTAGTATTTAAGCTTAATTTAGTCAAGTTGTAACTGAGGTAGTATTTTACTTGACTTTGATGTTGTTTCTCACTTATTTAAAAGGATTGTAAGTTTAACAGTTCAAGTATTCTCTGTTGTTTGGTCATAGGCATTCCTGGTAAGTGGTGATACATATTGTTTTATGAATTTTTTATGAAGAATTTTGAAATGATGTGAGAAATGTCTTGTTTGACAAATTAAATTTAGAATAATTACGTGTTTTGTTTTGTGAAACCAATTCCTTGTATTGATTTTAGCTTTGAATGTTGATATTGGAAGATGTGAGTTTGATGCTCAATATCGTTGCGAATCCATTTAGGGGTTTGTGGTATGCATTTGGGTTTAGGATATCCTTATGAGTTGAGAAGGTGGAGATCTTGCTAATGGGAGAATCTTGTTCATCTTATCACCAGATGTTGTTTTGTGATTATGATTTAATATTAAGCAAAAGATCGATCGATGGATAGATATCGACGTGTGTTTTGATATAAGATGGTGTGTGATTTTGATGAAATTGATCAATGGAATTGACCATTGATGTTTGTGATGATATAAACAAGTATTTTCTGAATTGTGTCGAAATGACTCATACATGATTTGATATGTACATTAAAGAGTTGGATTATGAGTTTTCTGGTAGTTCCCTATACTTACATATATGTATAGCACTACACGATCTACTTAAAAGAGATGTAATACTCACCGAGCTATAGTTGCTTATCCTCTCTTTCCCAATCTTTTCAGGTGCCTTAGTTAGTGGCCGTTAAAATGAGAGTGTTACAGCGGACACTTTTGGGAATTAAATTTTGGTGGTTTGAGATTGCTTGCTTTGGATAGAAGGATAGTTGTGTCATCTCCTTTTCTACTAGGATTTAGGGCGTGACAATATCTTGAATCCTATAGCTGGCTAGATCATTTCATGGCGATAATGGAAAAGTCTCCAAATGAATCCATGTCTGGTGACACGAAAGATAATACTAAAGATCAATTGGAAGTGATCAAGCAGGCTATACAGTGCCTAGATACCGATGTTAACCAGTCCGACGAGTTAGAGCGCCTTGTGCAAGATTACAAGGCAAAATTAAAATTGAAACCTCGACAGAATCTGAGGCAAGTTCCACCTCCGATAATCTCTGAAGAATGGAAACTTGTGCGGAAAGACATTATTGAGAAACTTCAGCCTAGTTTTCGCAATATAAATAGTTCTCAGTTGAGCAATATAAATAGATCTCAGTTGAGGCTATGCCTTCTTTCTTTGGCGATTTTCCCGGACAATTCCATCATAAAGAAGAGGAGTTTAATATATTGGTGGATAGGAGAGGGCTTAGTTTTCCCAGGAGACGAGACGGCAGAGCAAGTAGGTGAGGAAGTCTACAATGAGCTCCTAAAACAAGGCCTAATTGAAGCCGATGATAACGATCGAAGTCCTCTCATGAATAGATGTAAAATGAACCCATTGATCCGTTACATGCTTATCTCGGTGGCAGAAGAAGCAGGGTTCTATTTCCCCTCGAAGGATAATAATACTCCTCCTGAGGATCTCCGAAATTGCTCTTTAAGCAGCAGCCACCTGCGCTTAATAGTAGGTGGAGAAGACGGTCCAGATTATGAAAAACTGGCCAAAGATGAAGAAGTATCCACCGTGTTCAATGTTAATGAGCAATACCTTAAGCTACCACACCATTGGCTTTCGAATATGAGAAAATTGAAGGTTCTTCAATTAGGACGATGGCAGCACTCGCCAATGCATCATATTGAAGTGGAAGATCAGAAATTCTTGGATGAACTTGGGGTTCATCACAAGCATTTGAAGTTCCTAAGTCTTCGAGGAATTTCTAGGATCACATCTCTTCCTGATTCTATTGTCCAATTAGTCAACCTAGAGATTCTGGACCTCCGAGCGTGCCACAATTTGGAAAAGTTGCCTGAGGATATAGCATCATTGAAGAAGCTAACACATCTGGATGTATCGGAGTGCTACCTTATAGAGCGCATGCCGAAAGGAACCGAGAATCTTTCCTCCCTCCAGGTCTTAAAGGGGTTTGTTGTAGGGACCGAGAGGAAAAACCCTTGCAAGATCAGCGATTTGCAAAAATTGAATAAACTGAGACGACTAAGTATATACATAGGCCGTGGAGCAGCCAGATGGGAAGACAAACTTGAATCGTTGAAGGGGGTTGCATCTCTGCGCTCTTTAACCATCTCTTGGGGAGTCACTTCTCAGGATCCGCGTGAGATAAATTCGTTTCTCCCACGAGAACTCGAGAAACTAGAGCTCATAGGTATCCCAGTGGAAAGCATACCGAAGTGGTTGAACCCTCAAGAATTGAAGCAACTGAAGAAGCTGTACATCATTGGAGGGAAACTGAAGAGCTGGGATCACCAGCAACAGAATGAGCAATGGTCAGTTGAGATATTACGGCTGAAACACCTTCTGAATCTGAGTATCGGAAACAAGGAAGATGTGCTGAAAAAGTTTCCTCGGTTAGGATTCTTCGAGAAAATCAATTGTGCTGACAACGATATCTTGTGGTACAAGAGAAGGGCAGTCTAGAAAGGATTGTGAACTGCTATCAAGAAGCCCAGGGGAGAGAGAACAAGAATTCATGTAGAATTGTTCTTATTTGAGAAGGGATGTAGCGACAGTAAGGCTCATGTACCAATACTGTAACATGACAAATGAATAGTCCTTTGCTATTGAAGCTTTATCTGACTTCTTGCTTGTCTAATTTCCTTTGTATTGACTTGCAGTGGTCATCCGATTGCTACTCATAAAGATTGTTTGAGATCTTCGGCTATTTGATTAGAGTACTAGCTACAAGTATTAGCAGAGTTTCTTTTAATTGCTGAATCATTTGCATGAGTTAAGTTGTAGCTGAGTAGAATGAGCCTTTGTGAGGCAAGAATGTAATACAATTTCAATCTGATGCTTTGGAATGGTAAAATGAAGTCATCCCCTGTTTGAGAACTCATGTATATTCAGTTTATGAAAACTCATCATAAGAGTGCTACATGTGAATAAAAGTTTTTTTTTTTTTTTGATCTTACTCTATTTTTATTCTCATTCTTAGAATTTTGCCTCACCTCTTTAGAAGGCATGAGAGTTGAAATTTACACGTAAAGTTAAATTGTTTCCACCCTAACCCTCCCTGAGAAGATGGGTATTTAAATTCCTCACCTCTCTCTTTCTATATGGGAAGCATGATTATTGGGGCAGACTTTGGTAGTTATATTTACAAAAAAGTTTATGAGCAGAAGAATTTGTAAATCCATAAATGATAATGATATCCTATATAAATGCATCGGCTAGTTATATAGGTGTCAGTACAGAGATGTTGACATTTCAAGGAGGAGGAAACGATGGAGAGAGAGAGAGAGAGAGAGCAGCCAACATCTTGGGACAGCTTTCTGTCAAGCCCTGCGAAAGCCTTAGCAGCTAACAGTGAGCCAAAGCCATGGTGTTTGAAGTAACCTGAAACCTTTCTCTCATCCAAATGATACTTTTCAATGTAGTTCCTAGACATCTCCGAGCATTATTCTGTCTCCAGTGGGTTAAGGTGCTACAAGTTATGTAATAACGGGCCCAACGCCCAGCCCAAATACCCCTTAAATAATGGCCACAAAGCTCCATCGCCCGATTTTCTTTGTTTTGATTTTTTTGATTTTTTTTTTTGAATTTTTTTTAATAGAATGAAAGAAAAGGAACGGACCACCGGAGAAGAAAAGAAAGGAAAGGAGAGAGTAAGGTGGGTTCGTCGATGATGAGGAAAAAAGAATTGCGGGAGGAGAGAGAAATTTTTGCGCATAGCCGTTTAGGACGTCCCGACAAGTTAAAAATTCAAATTACAGCACCCAGAGCTGTAAAGGAGTCAGTAGCGACGGAGCTTCTGGAAGCTATGAATTGTTTACGAACCGGGCAACCGACCAAATTTACGTACTTGGGGTTAAGAAGCCCAAGGGAGAAAAACTATAGTTTACGCAGAAACTGTTCTTATTGAGAAGGGGTGAAGGGACAGTTAGGTTCATGTGCTAATTCTGTATCGTGACAAATGCACTGTCCTTCACTAGTGAAGCTCTGTCCGACGTTATTGTCTGTCTAATTTCCTTTGTAATGGTTTTCAATGGTCATTTGTTTGCTCTGCAAAGTATGAGACCTCAAATCCGTCCGTGATACTTGGTCATTTGATTGGAAAACTAGTCACTACTATTAGCAGAGTATTTTTTTTTTTTCAAATATTACTGAATCCTTTATATTAGGAGAGTTATAACTGAGTAGAATGGGCCTTTGTGAGGCAAGAATGTAAGACAATTTCAATCTGATACTATTTGGATGGCTCCATATATTATTTAGCTAACTACATGTTGTCGTTGTTGTGCAACTAATAATTTTGTGAAAGGACACGATTTATCGTCTATCTAAATCTATGCAATTAGGTGAAACGGAAAAAAGGAGAGTCACACCACCTGTTTGCGAACTCTGGTTGCATCTACAATTTACACAACGTCGACGTAAGAAAGGTTACATGTGGGGGAATAGTTGACCGAGGAGAAGAAATTATATATAGATGCATAAGCTAATTATATAGATGGAAGATGGAAGTACAGAAATATTTGCATGGGGTAAAGTAGACATCAAGGAGAGAGAGAGAGATCAGCTAACATCTTGAGACAGTCTCCTTTCCATCTCTGCTAAAGTATTAGCAGATAAAGGTAAGCCAAAGCCATGGCATTGGATGTAACCTGAAACCTTTCTCATCCAAGTGATACTTATCAATGTTGTTCGGAGGTATCTCCATACAATTTTGCGTCCAGAGGCTTAAGGCGATACTAGTTTTCATCCCCACCATCATCCTCTTTGCCTGAGTTCAGGTTATCCTGGTGGTGACCCACAACGCACCACCATTATCCGTAGGCAGTCCATAAGAAAACCTATCTGTCTCTCTTCGCTTCACGCTTTTCATCTAACTCCTCGAGCCAGTCATCGTGCGCCAAACTTCATCCTCCCCAAGCAGGTAGCTTTGGCCGGTTGGTAGACGGCTCAATTCATCCAAATCACATCGTAACTCCGTGAAAAACAAACACCATCATTTAGCTTGTCCACTTCTTCAATATAGCCAAAATATGGGATGGAGAGTTGTGGACACCTCTGATCATTGAACATATTTCATTCCAGAGCTATCTTTTATGTTCCATACATATTTGTTAAAATTATGTCTCAAGTTTAAATATATGAAACTTGATCCAAATTAGAGGATGTTGATCAAAATTCTTGATCCTTCCGTGTGTTGGACTATTTGCGTGTGTTGGAGTTTGATAAAATCAATTGCTGTACAAAGGAACTACACATACATTAGTCCCACAAAAATGAAGTGGGACGTCACTTTCTTTCCTTCCTTAATAGTGGTCGGTCAACAAGGGTTTGACCGTGAAAAAGGACTTCTGTACGTCTCCTCTTTTTACCGCACATTAGCCTTTTTTCAGAAGGAGCAGCACAAGAAATGGAAAAAGAAAAAAAAGGGACCTCTCAGTTTGGAGTTGCCTTCAGCACACGCAGAGTGAACAGGAGCAGCGAACATTCTATGTTTTGTGCTGTGAATTTTACATCAATTGAATTGCTTATTTGTAAATTTTACGGGTTTGTTAGAATATAGTTCATATTCCCATCGACAAGAAGGTATGGGGTTCCGCTTCAGGAGCCAAGTTGGCCCAACAGGAGTTTAGGGGGCAATGCCCCAGCCGCCAAAGAGATTTTATAGTTTGAGTCCGAATTTATTAATAATTTGGGTTTGAGCTCACAAATAAATTCTTTCTCTATATATAATCCATTTCTTTTGTAATTGCTGCTTGTAAGATAGAGGTGGAAGGTGCCAATTATATTGGAATTTCTGCTGGATGTAGCCTAATTTAAGGTGCCAATAAATTCTTTTATCTCTATTATATTGTGTTTGTACACCTAATCCTATAAACTTTGCTTTATCTATCGCTTTGTTTAACGGTTTACATTGGTATGACCACTTATATGAATAATACATAATTTATGTAGAAAATGCTTTCCTTTTGGACAGCAATATATTTTAGATGAATTGACATATATCCTCTTGTTTTGACTTAAGAATGTTCCTTTCTATTGCCGGCTCAACATTAAATTTGTGACATGAATAATAAACCAGTGCAATTGGATGCAATTGTGTGAGATTTTGTCTTTCGATTAAAAAAATCGCAAAGGAAATTGAACAGCTAGAGTTTATAGGGAAGGACACTTCAACAAGGTACACTCATGGCGAAAAAGCACACTCATTACAAGAAGGAATGAAACAAAAGTGTAAATAAATGAGATTCCTACCCGGAGATTCTCAATGGAATTAATAGGTAGGAGCCTTATCCTTTGCCAACTCGGCAGCTTGCCCCAATTACAACTTACCCCAATTATTTATGAACAATTAGCTTTGCTATAGGATGACCCTAAACTATTTGGAACTGTTCACTCAAGTCAAGATGTACCATCAATAACCAAACCAAGGTGACAAGTTCCTCTCCTTGACTGAGTTGTGGAGCATGATTGTAAGGTTGGCAATGAATTGCCGCATACACCAGCAATTCTACCCATACTTTACTCACGATCTCCCACTTGGTCTCCTTAAATTTGTCCAACTCATTTGGGAAAATACATGCATCAAAAAGTGTAGATTTGCTTATGTCTCCTTTCACATGAGCAAGCTTCACTTCTATAGGAACACCAAGGAGACTTTTGCAAGCACTTTCCTTTGTTATCTTCTAATTGCTCCCTTCAGAGATAGCATTGATGAACTTGTCCATCTTAGCACAAGTGTCTAGAAACCTTTCGCCAATCCCAACCACAATAGACATCATAGTAGGTCATTTTATCATAAGATGAAGCATATAATCTGACAAGATCTTACTGGTTTTACGGTGGTCATTTGTCCTTTCATCAGTGTTGTAATAGAGTTCGGTGGCAAGGTGCCACAGTAAAAGGCTCTCACCATAATCAACACCTCAGGTGAATGGAAGCAAGTCTTTGCAATCTGGTGGCCCTTCTTTACTTTGCCCCATAGCCTATTTACCTCGAGCGGCGCACCTCTTTTATGCTTTCCGAATCTTTTGTATTAGATGACTTCCGTTTCAGCTCATAAATAATCAATTCACCTAATTTTTCGTTGTATTGTTCTACTCGTCCAGACTGTTGGTCCAGACTGTTGGTAGTTTCTTTAGATGGAAAATCAAAAAGCTTGATGCAAAAAGCATTTGATGGGAGCAGAAAAGATTTGAATGCAGCCATTGACCGCATATGCGAGTTTACTGGTAAGAGTTACTCCTTTTCTCGCTCTTTTTCCTTCTGACACCTTGCTGAAGAGTTTGATGACTTTAACTTCAGGAACTGAGATTATCTTCTTTGTTTTAAGGGAGCCATTCATCGAGAATTTGCATAAACGAAGTGTTTCTCAGTGTAGATTCGAGTCATTGGTTGAACCACTTGATGTGGTAGGTTTTTCATGTAAAACTTTCATTTAAGTCTGTTTCATCTTCTCACAGCTGCTTAAAGTGAGAAATATAATTTCTTGCACTGGATTAGATCTAAGATTTTGAGGCATTAGCATAGTTGACTTATGTTGATATGAATAATATTAATCTTGTACCACCGCTCGCGGTGGCGCAGCTGGCTTCGGGCTCTCTCCCCCTCACAAAGGGGAGGAGTTCGAATCCCAAAGGCGTCGCATTCGCGTGACTCACTCGCGGCTAAGTCTGTGGTGGTGACTCAGTCTGCCCTGGGTATACGCTGCCGGCTACCGGCTGTATGGTGGTTCCCGGATCATAAAAAAAAAAAAATCAATCTTGTCTAATTACGTGCTTATATATGTATGATAATACAATTAGCCCCATAATTGTAATAGTGAGTCTTTCAATTTGGAATGCTGCAAAAACTAAATCGGTTGTGTCACATTATTGTCGAACCCCTTAGGGATTGCGTTGTGACTAGCCTTCTTCAAGTATCATTGGTGTCACTTTACTTACATAGGGGGATAAAAATCTAAATCCATTGTTACTCTTTTGTCATACTTATACTATTGTTCTTGCAGGATGGTTTACTTCGAGTTATTCTAAATGGAGGCTCGTTGCAAGTTTTCTACACTGGAGATGCAAAACTATTCGAGGAGGATTTAGAAATACTAAAGGTAAGTGGATGTGGATACAAGTTACACTCGATATATCTGCAAGAGACTTTTGATCTTTTGATGTTTGTTGTACTTTTGGACAGTTGCACCTCATTATGTGTGTGTTTATATTGCATGAGTTGTTTATCTCCGGAGTAGATGGGCTTTCACGGGGCGTGGTCGAAAATCAAGTGGCCCGAATTCGTCATGTTATAAAGTTGCATAGTTTTGAGGTTAGCCGTTTCGCCATATAGTTCATTTCTTCATCCATTGAAGAAAGGATCACAATCTCAAGTAATTTAGTTAGCAAAACTTTATATGTCCGGATTGGTTATCTTTTTTGGCCATAAATAATAAACAAAAAAAAAAAAGGCATTTTGAATAAGAAGTTGTTGTGACAAAACTAGATGGCCCAAGTCCTCACTTTATATCAACACATGAGGCTCTTAATTAAGATATTGAGCTATCACATGAATCACAATTTTACCTCATGGATCCCATAAGGAGCGTAGGTTACAAATTTAGTGTATATGAAAATCTTAAGTTCTATCTCTTAGCAAAATCCATATATTTCCCATCTTGATATCTAGATATACAGTTTGTCCTTTATTATTTGACTACTATAAATAGTTATTTGCTAAACCATCTCTTGTAGACGCGAGAACTGACTGAGGACTTAAAATCTGCGAGTAGCATGGAAATCCAAGGTGGCAGAAGCAAAGCTTGGCGCTGACTCCAACACGCTTTTGAGAATATTATGCCACAGGAGCGACCCAGAGGCGTCGCAAATTACTTAAAAATCAGTACAAATTGCCCAAAGCTTCTGCTTAGGTGGCATTTACTAGACCATGTTTGGTTCAGCATTCAAAATGCTCATTTGGGCTCTAAAGTCCTTTGGCCAAATGCAAAAGTATTTGGTTCGTTTTTTTGTGCAACTTTGGCGAGATGCAATTGCATCTCCAAGTGACTCTAAGGGCCTTTATCCCAATGCAGCTCTTGAGGTCCTTTGGAAAGTTACACTTCTGAATGCAACTTCCAATATTGTTCATATCTTCGGTGGAGAAGCCGATCAGCCGTCTGAATAAAAATAAATATGTTTATATTTTTATATAAAAATATAAACATATCTATTTTTTTATACTTTATGTTTAATAAATATATATTTATAAAAAAATATAATATATTATATATATTATATATTTTTATATAGATATAAACATATCTATTTTTTATATAAATATATTTTATGTTTAATAAATAAATATATATCTATAAATATAAACATATTTTTTATTTAGGCAGTTCGGTTGCTGGATTCGACGATTCGGTAGCCGGACTTAAAAAAAAAATATAAACATATTTTTGCTTTTTTAATTTAATAAAAGTTAATTACAAATGTAAATTTTACCAAACGGTATTTTGGCCAAAGTTGTTTCTCAATGCAAATTTTATCAAACGACATTTGCATTTCGGAAAATCCTATTCATCCAAAGGTATTTGTATTTTTGTAAATGCTTTCCTCAAAAGCTGAACCAAACGGGCCCTTCATCTAGGGACAGTCAGCATCAAGTCATTAAAATAGTGTGATGCTCCTTCCCAATTGAAACTGGTATCTCCACAAGATTTATTGTGCTCTACTTTTTTCATTGCTTCTCCCTTGTAATTATGAAAAAAATTCTTGAACAAGTGCCGTTGTAATTTTGTATTTACCTGAAATAATTGTTCTTTCATTTTAGACAGTTCTGAACGTCATATTATTCATTCAACGTTGAGCAAATCCATGAATAATAACTAGAAGCCAAGTGTAGGAAATTGAAGATTTTGTATTTGGCCTTGTTTGCGGTAAAAAAAGGGAAGCTGATGCCCTGCGCATGAGATTAATCGAGGCATGTGCTTTGGCTTTTTTGGCTTTTTTTGGCTTTTTTGGATTCTCCCGAGCTCCATTGTTTTTCAAAAAGTGATTGATTAAATAATCATTTGCATCATTTGAAATATACTAGTTAATTTTTTAAAAATTTAATGATAATAATTTATATTTAAATATTTTTATGGATGATGAAAATATTTTTCGTTCATTCAGATTTATGAGCGATATAAGCGATTATTTTTAATAAAATATTTTTTAAAATCATTCATGCATCCTTAATTTTCTCTAAATTTCTTCAAGATTTACCTCTTAACTTGCAATTCTATTTCTTCATTTGATAAAAATAATGTTGTAATATAATATATGGAAACTACAGAATCTTGCAAATAAGCATAGTCGAGTATCAATACTTATATGAGTCGGTTGCAAATAATCAAAATTATAATTGTGCATATGCTTAAGTATTTTTTACGCTTAAATTTAGGCTCAAACTTAAGGTATCTACAAATAATTTTTGCTCCGAGTTTTACACTCGTAGGCCAAAAAGCCAAAAACTCCTCTTCTGATTTTCGCACGGCGGCTCCTTCGTCGTCACTGTGCGGCTCTTCTATTATCGTATCGCTTGTCGGCCTGTGCGGCTCACTTTCTGTTAGAGAAGACCCACCGTTCGGCCGCAGCAAGCAGCAAAAAGAGAACTTCGCTTTTTTGTTGGCCAAAGACCTTTTTGCCCCATAAATAAATAGATATAATAAAAGAAAATGTACCATTATTTTGGCTTTTAGCGACAGGGCTCTTCACGATCAAATTTTTAAGACTTATTAAACCCGACGAGACATAGTTTAACGGACAAAGCAATTCCATTTTATGAGAAGTCTCGATTCCTTCATCCTAAGAAAAGCACCTAATATTCTGAGAAATTGGGTTGTTTGATAAATGTTTTAAGTAAATTTTCGTAATTGGTAAAATATCTGTTGATGTTTTGAGAGATGTGAGACGAGTCTTGTCATCGGGATAGAGAGAATATCGGGATTTTGAAAGTGATTTCACGGGAATATAAAAAGCTTAGGAAAAAATGAAATTAATAGAGCAAAGTAAATGATATGTTTCAAGATATATAAAACTTCTTCCTTTGTGCAGAGGTTATTGCCTTCCCTTATCCCACTTCCCACTCTCAATTTATTCCCTCTTTTCTCCTTTTTGGGTCCTTTTCTTTGGTAAATAGGGTAAAGCCATTACCTTTTGACATGATCAGGAACCTTTAATTTGAACCCAATCAAACAAATAGCCAAGTCCCCTGCTTTTGTTGACAATGAAAAGTACATTCTGTTTCGCTTTGAAAAGTTTGGAGCCCTATGTTTCCAATTTTCATGGACGATCAAATGTCTGTTTTTTCCCATAGTTCTCTGCCTATGGTCTTCAATGCTGGTGATCATCAAATGCCGAATTCTCTTTGCCAATCCTGGCAAGTGTCTTTCGTAAAGCTTCTCCATCTACTAATTACAATGGCAGTTTGTTAGTATTCAAGTATCGGTCTCATATCCGTAAAAATTTCTTTTTTGACTTAGTCAAAGAATGGGTCCCAAGGAAGAAAAAAAAAAGAGAGAGACAAAAGAAAATGAAAAGAAAGTGGATGTTGAGCTATTAAAGGGAAAAGCACACGCAGGGGAAGGAAAGAGAGGAGAGTGGAAAGAAAGAAAAGAGAGAAAGAAGAAGAGGAAGAAGAAAGAAAGAAAGGGATTCCATGTACATGATCTGGACTATCCGACGAGCTGACTCAACTCTGAATTGCGAGGCCGGTAAGGGTTCAAGCCCTTCGTAGTTTTAATCTGAATAATTTTGGGAATTAGGGCTTAAATTCGGAATCGGGTGAAATTTGAGTTGCAAAGTCCGATTTTCGAGTTGTTAAGCTGAGAAATTATGGGGTTTTGATAGTTTAAGGTGTTGTGGAGTTATAGCATTTTACGGAATTCGATTTGAGCTTACGGTTTGTCTAAAAAGAATTTCTGAAGTTTCGGCACATGATGAACAGTGTATGTCTAACGATTTTTGAGCCGAATTTTGTTGGCTTTCGCCTCAATTTTAGGTCAGCCAAGTCTTCTAGTGTTTGGAAAGATCTTTCTTTTGACAGTAAGCTTGTTTGGAGTGGGTTTAGGTGAGAGATTTATGGCTCGATCAAGTTATGCGCTCAAGTCCCGTGTTGTGAATGGCTTTAAATAGTTGCTTTGGACGAGCGATTTGTGGGCGACTTTGCGTTGTTTTATTAGCATTTAAGCTTAATTTAGTCAATTTGTAATTGATGCAGTGTTTTACTCGATTATAATGTTGTGGCTCGCTTATTTAGTGGGATTGCAAGTTCAAATGGTTGAAGTATTCTATGTTGTTTTGTTGTAGGTATTCTAGGTGAGTTGTGTTATCTCTAAATGTTACAATATTAGTTTATGAAGAATTCTGAAATGATGTGAGAAATGTATTGTGAAATGTGTTTAGTTTGATGAACAAAGTTTAGAAAGATTTTGTTTTTTGTTTTGTGAAATCAATTGCCGATATTGATTTTGGATTTGACTGTTGGTATTGGAAGATGTGGATTTAATGCTCCATATCGCTTTTAACCCATTGAGGGGTTTGTAGGTATGCATATCGATTTAGGATGTTCGTATGAGCCGAGTCACTAGCTTTGTAGGTGGAGACCTTGACATCGCCTTGTCACCAAACGTTGTATCTTAACCATAGTTTGATATTAAGTAAAAGATTGGTTAATGGATGGAATAATCGACGTGTGCTTTGATATAAGATGGACTGCACCATTGGCACGTGATTTTGATTAGATTGATAAATGTATTTGACCATTCGTATTTATGATGATTTAAATGAGCATTTTTTTGAATTATGTAAAACTTATTGAAATGAAACGAGTCATACATGATTTTGTTATTTATATTATAGAGTTGGATCATGAATTTTCTAGTGGTGCTCGACTATGCATAAAAGAGATTAATTATTGATTAAGTTATGGGTGCTCACCCCACTCTTTCTTATTCCTTTCAGATCCTTCGATTACTAGGCGTTAAAGTGAGAGTGTTACCATGGGAACTTTTGGGAGTTAGATTTTGGTGGTTCGAAGTTACGTCCTTCGTAGTGTCATCTCCTTTTCTGTTAGGATTCGGGGTGTGACAATATCTTGAATCCTATTACTAGATAGATCATTTCATCGTGGTAATGGAAAAGTCTCCATATGAATCCATGTCTGGTGACACGAAAGATAAGACTAAAGGGCAATCCTGGGAAGAGATCGAGCAGGCTATACACAACATCATGGATACCAACCTGTCTGACGACAATTTCGTCAGGTTAGAAAACCTTGTGCAACGTTACAGCAAGGTGAAATCACCCTTGCAACATCGACAGAATCAAAGGAAAGTTCCACCTCCAATCATCTCTGGAGAATGGCGTGAGCGAGCTGAAGAAAGCAAGAAGCTTCTTACAACGAAACTTCAGCCTAGTGAAAGCAACCTCTGCCTTCTTTCTTTGGCAATTTTCCCTGAAAATTCGATCATAAAGAAAAGAAGTTTAATATATTGGTGGATAGGACAGGACTTAGTTTCCCAAAGAGGAGAGAAGACGGCAGAGCAAGTAGGTGAAGAAGTGTACAATGAGCTCCTACAACAAGGCCTAATTGAACCCAATGATAACGATGCAAGCCCTCTCATGAATAGATGTAAAATGCATCCATTGATCCGTTACAGGCTTCTCTCGGAGGCAGAAGAAGCGGGGCTCTTCTATTTTGAGTCAAAGGATAAAACTTCTCATGAGGATCTCAAAAATTTAAGCAGCAGCCGCCTGCGCTTAATAGTAGGTGGAGAAGACAGTCCACAATACGAAAATCTAGCCAAAGATGAACATGTACACACGGTGTTCAATGTCAATCAGCAATACATTAAACTCCAATCCCGTTTGCTTTCAAACATGAAACAATTGGCAGTTCTTCAACTAGGACGATGGCAGCACTCGCCAAATTATCATATTGAAGTTGATGATCAGAAATTCTTGGATGATCTTGGGGGTCATCACAAGCATTTGAAGTTCCTAAGCCTTCGAGGAATTTCTAGGATCACAGCTCTTCCTGATTCTATTGTAGAACTAGTCAACCTGCAGATTCTTGACCTCCGAGCATGCCACAATTTGGAGAAGTTGCCTGAGGATATAGCAGCTTTGAAGAAGCTAACGCATCTGGATGTATCAGAGTGTTACCTTATAGAGCGCATGCCGAAAGGAACTGAGAAACTATCCCTCCTCCAGGTCTTAAAAGGGTTTGTTATAGGGACTGAGAGGAAAAACCCTTGCAGGATCAGCGATTTGCAAAAATTGAAGGAACTGAGAAGGCTAAGTATATACATAGGCCGTGGAGCAGCCATAGGGGATGGAGAGTTTGCATCGTTGAAGGAGTTTCCATCTCTTTGCTCTCTAACCATCTCTTGGGGAGTCACTTCTCTGACAGCGCAATCAATTCTTCCGAAAGATCAGTTTCTTCCCAAGAAATTGGAGAAACTAGAGCTCATAGGTATGCCAGAAAAAAGCACACCAAAGTGGTTGAACCCTCAAGAGTTGAAGAACCTGAAGAAGCTGTACATCATTGGAGGAGAACTGGCGAGCTGGGATCACCAACAACAGAATGAGCAATGGTCAGTTGAGATATTGCGGCTGAAACATCTTAAGAAATTGAGCATCGGAAACAAGGAAGATGTGCTGAAATTGTTTCCTCGGTTAGGATACTTCGAGAAAAAAAATTGTGCTGACAACGATATCTCGTGGTAATAGAGTAGGGCAGTTTAGAAATGATTGTGAACTGTTATCAAGAAGGCCAGGGGAGAGAGAACCAGAGTTCGTGCAGAAACTATTCTTATTTGAGAAGGGATGTAGTAAGAGTAACGGTCATGTACCAATACTGTAACATGACATATGAGTAGTCCTTTGCTATTGAAGCTTTATCTTACTTCTTTGCTTGTCTAATTTCCTTTGTAATGTCTTGCAGTGGTTATACGATTGCTGCTCATAAAGATTGTTTCTTCGCCTATTTGATTAGAGTACTAGTTACAGGTATTAGCAGAGTTTCTTTTAATAGCTGAATTATTTATATTGGTTATGTTGTAGCTGAGTAGAATGAGCCTTTGTGGGGGCAAGAATGTAATACAATTTCAATCTGATGCTTTGGCATGGAAGAGTAAAATAAGGTCACATCCCCTGTTGGAGAATTCATGTATATTCAATTCACAAAAACTCAGCATAAAAGGGGGTTTCATGTGCAGAAAAGTTCACGAGTAGAAGAATTTGTAAATGCATAAATGGTAATGATATCCTACATAAATGCATCGGCTAATTATATAGGTGGAAGTACAGAGATGTTGGCATTTCAAAGAGGAGGAAATGGGGAGAGATGAAGAGAAAGAGCAGCCAACATCTTGGGGCAGCTTTCTATCAATCCCTGAGAAAGCCTGAGCAGGTAACAGTGAGCCAAAGCCATGGTCTTTGATGTAACCTGAAACCTCTCTCATCCGAGTGATACTTTTCAATGTAGTTCCTAGATATCTTCGAACATTATTCTGTCTCCAGTGGCTTTAGATGATACAAGTTATGTAATGACGGGCCCAAAGCCCAGCGCAAATACTCCTTAAATTCTGGCCACAAAGCTCCATCGCCTGATTTTTTTTATTTTTTTTAAAGAATGAAAGAAAAGGAACGGACCATCCGAGAAGAAAAGAAATGAAAGAGGAAGGTGAGTTCGTCCATGAAGAGGAAAAAGGAATTGCAGGGAAGAGAGGGAAATTTTTGTGTGTAGCCGTTTAGGACCTCCCGACAAGTTAAAACTTCAAATTACAGCACCCAGAGCTGTAAAGGAGTCAGAAACAACAGAGCTTCTGGAAGCTATGAACCGTTTACCAACCGGCCAACCGGCCAAACTTACCTGCTTGGGGTTAAAAAGCCCAAGGGACAAAAACTACCTTTATTCATTGCTTCTCCCTTGTAATTATGGAAATTCTTGAACAAATGCCGTTGTAATCTTTGTATTTACCTGATTTATTGTTCTTTCATTTGAGACAGTTTTTAACGTCATATTATCAAGTCATAGTTGGGCAAATCCATGATTAATAACTTGAAGCCAAGTGTAGGAAGTCAAACATTTTATATTTGCCTTTATTTGCAGTAAAATAAAAAGGGAAGCCGATGCCTTCCGCATGAGACTAATCAAGATCTGTAATTTGGCTTTTCTGGCTTTTTTTTATTTTCTCCCGTTAATTTGTTTTGTGAAAAGTGAATAATTTAAAAGATCGTTTGCATTGCTTGAAATATATTAGTTAATGATTATTTTTTAATTATTGACATAAATTCATGTTTAAATATTTTTATGGTTAATGAAAATATTTTTCATATATTCAATTTTTATGAACGATATAAACGATCATTTTTAGAAAAAATATTTTTCAAATTATTTATTTTTTGCACAACAATGCAACCTTAGTTCTCTCCGAATTTCTTTAGGAATTATCTCTTAATTTGTAATTATGTTTCTTCATAGGGTAAAGAGAATGTCGTAATATAATATGTTGAAATGATAGGGTCATGTAGATAAGTTAATGGGAGTTTTTTTTTTTTTTTTTTGCTAGAGGAACCGGCTTGCAGCCGACAGCCGCGCCGTAAACCTTCAGGTGACATTTAAGTAGGAGGATCCACCACCCCTGAGTCACACTTAATATAACTAGCGCCCCCCTGCGTTTTGAACCCTTTACCTCTGGGCTGAGGATTAACAGGGCCTTATCCAATTAAGCCACCGCGGCCGGTGGTAAATTAATGGGAGTATTCGTACTTACATTTTCGAGAAATTTAATAGCAAATAATTCATTATAATTAAAAAAGTAGCATTACAATTACTCACGCGTTTATATATTCTTTATACTTAAATTTAAGGTTAGATTCAAAGTATTTATAAAAAAAATAACACAATAGAATGTAAAACTCGCAGCACAAATAATCGGTTTTCAAGTCCAAAGCAGAGGCTATATGTACGTCAAAAATCAAGAACTCCTCTACTGATCGTCTTCCATCGACGAGCCATTGCCTCAGATTTAAAGCTCGTCCTGGAGATGGAAGATCAACGAGTTCCTCCAGATCTCCACCATCTTATCTCATATTCACCCTCCTCTCTCGATCCAAACTCAACCCAACATCGGTCCACTCTCTCGCTCACTCAAAGTTTATATTTTTGTCTGTTGGAGTACAACACCTAATATAATAATAAGAAGCCAAAGAGAAGTGTGCTGCAGCATCACTTCATTGACTGCCAAGAAGCAAAGTTCAACTTTGCTAGTACTTGGACGTGAAGGAAAAGAAGACAGCCCACAATGTTTGACTCCTTAGCCAAGAAGAGAAGTTTAGGCGGTGGAAGATGCCTATAAATAGGGCTTGGGAGTGCAAACGTAAAACAGGCCAAAGTGCCTCATGCCAAGGAGAGGATCTCACGCCACATGCAGGCGGAGAACCTCAAGCCATCAAGGAAGCCAAACGAGGTGAGCTTCAGGGAAGCCTCCAGCAGTGAGAGCTTCGGAACAGGAAGTCATCAGGTGCAACGGTGAACTTCAAGAGGGAGAGGCACTGCAGCCTCAGTAGCTCTGTGTGAGCGAGTTATCCTTCCGTGATCGAGAAGGGAAGAAAAATAGAATAGCTGAGTGTATGCTTGTATTAATGTGTTTGAGTGTGTTATTGTATCAGCTAGTTTGATTTGAGTATTTTAATGCTTTCGCATATTTTATAAGCTGCACACTCTACAATTAATATCAAAGCAATTGTTTCCAAATCGTTTTGGTTCCTACATTGTCCCCAATCCGATGCGTAAATGAAGGCTCCTATGACGTGTCGGTGACCCGAGCGAGACACAGATGGGAAAACACTTCCGACCAGGTATTGCTTGTTGCTTGGGCCGATTATGTTGGCCATGGGTCCCGCTCTCAAGCTCAATGACTTGTTTCTCTCTCTTCCCCACTGCGGAAGCTTCATTCTGAACAGAGAAAGAAAAAACAGATGATGTTTCATACTGTGGACGGAACTATACGAAGGCCGTGAGCGACGGCTCGTTCCACGAGCAGTAGTGGTTGGCTCGGGCGCAGCCGGTGACTCCACCGGGTACCGAACGAGGTAGATGGCGGTAGACGGAGGAGGAAAATGAGGGAGGAAACACTGGAGTTAATTTTTTATTTTTGTTTATTTACTTGCCACGGCACGGACAAGTGTCGAATTTTAATTGGCTTTCAGAATAAAAATATATGCTATGTCAGCCTATCACATTGTTTATTTACTTAGGGGTGAGCGGTTCCCGGTTCCGATTCGGTTCCGTCTGGAACCTGGAACCTACCCTGGGGTACAGGTTCCTCATTTTTTGGAACCTGGAACCTATCCGTCGGAACCAAGAACCTGGAACCTACCCTGTTACAGGTTCCAGGGTCGGTTCTAGGTTCCCACAGGTTTTTTTTTTTTTTTTTGTTCATTTTCAGATTTGAAAAGCTCTTTTCAAACAATTGACAGTTAGGCTTGTAGGATTAAAACAGCGCGACAACATGCATCATCAAGCACTGTTCAGAAAACTCTAGGTTGATACCCACAAGGTTGTGAATTAATTAAAGCTTCATTCATGAAGCAGCACATAAAACAGGGAATAGCATGCACAAAACCTTGGCATATCTGTACATGAATATCTCCATATCATAACCAGAACTTTAGATTGATGCATAAAATCCCAGAAACATCAGTTCAAGCACCAATCCAAGGAGGAGGTTGTCCAGATGTCATTGATAAACCTTGAACAGATAGATCACCCCAGGATGCAGTAGAGTTTCCTACCTGAAAGCATTTTTAGTGGATACGGATACCATTGGAAGTCACAAAGTACTAATAATCTAAGCCTCCTTTTGGATTCACAATGACCCTGGCATTATTTGCAAATGTAATTACTTACAGAGTCAGAAAACAAAACATACTGCCAGCACACAAGAAACGGGGGTTTACCTTGGGAACAAATCAGGTCCTTTTCCTTGACTGTCGATGAGACAACGTTGACAAAAAGGGTCAAGGATCACCCATCAACATGTGTTGGCTGATCTACTTCTTGTCGTGATTAGTTGATCGAAATGTCGTCGCTCCACCTTTTGGCTCCCGAGGGAGTGACTCTTCACCCTGGTTTCGGTTCATGTTCTGGACACGCCCCTGGCGGAGGCGAAGGTTCCTCGAAGGATCCTTAAAGCGGACTTGCGCTGGACGGCGTCCGTCAATGTTTCCTCCTCCTCCACCCCCCATCAGCTCAGACTACGTTGCTTGACCCTTTGCACGACTCGTACTACTGATGCAACATAACAAATGCATCTAATGTGCAATCACTTAATAGAGTGGTCCAGCAAACGAAAATAAAAACAAGTGAAAAGATGTCGTCGGTAAAGTTTGTTGAGCCCAGATGGAGCAAATGTCACAATAGAAGCAACGAGACATCTTTTAACGAAGGACACTCACTTTTCCAGACTCGTGACTGAATCAACCACAGATGTATGGTGGATACCTGACTAATTATGGCACGGACGGTCGCGGCTCAACCCACGGCCAAGGGGGGAAGAGCTCGGTTCTGGCGGAGGCGGTGGCGATTTGAAGCAACGACGGCCTGAACGGCCGAGCGAGCGAGCGGCGGCAAGAGGTGGTGACGGTGGCAGTGGCTCACGGCGGCGAGGGGCGGCGCGGACGGCGTGTCATCTCGTCGGGCTCAACGGCGAGACGGCTCGTCGGACAAGCGGTGGGTGGTGGTGGTTCGGTGGCCAAGAGGTGGTGGTGAGTAGGGCTTGGGGCGGCGATGTGGTGGTGGGTGAAGCAGCAACCAACAAGAGGAAGGAAGAAGAAGAAGAGAAGAAGGGGGGGTTTCGGCCGGCCGAGAGAGGGGGAAAGAGAAGAGAAAGAGAGAGAGAAGAAAAGAAAAAAGTTGGGGGGCAGGAAGTGACGTGAGGAGGAAAAAGGGGAGAAAAGAAAGAGAGAGAGAAAAAGAAAGGGAAAGGGGGGGAGAATCGGCGGAAGGAGGGGGAAATCACGTGGGGGTGGGGGGGGGGGGGGGAAGTGGGTTTTTTTTTTTAAAAACTCGACCGGTTCCGGTTCCGGTTCCCAGAAAAAGGGAACCGGGAACCGGAACCGGTCTCTTTGGAACCGGGAACCGAGTTGGAACCTCCGGTTCGGTTCTCCGGTTCCTGGTTCTACTCGGGAACCATGCTCACCCCTAGTGTTCACCCCTATATTTACTTGCCACAGCGGCAGTTTATTAGTATTTAAATATTGGTCACCGTATTTGTCAGAATTGCTTTCTGGACTTAGTCAAAGAATGGGCCCAGAAACCAAAAAGAGGGGCAAAAGAAAATGAAAAGATAAGTGGGTGTTCAGCTATTAAAGGGAAAAGCACATGCACGGGAAGGAAAGAGAAAAGAGAGTGGAACGAAAGGAAACAGAGAAAGAAGAAGAGGAAGAAGGCAGAAAGGGATTCCATGTACACGATCTGGATATTCCAACAAGCCAACTCAACTCCGAATTGCGACGTCGGTAAGGATTCAAGCCTTTCGTACTTGTAATCGGAATAGTTTTCGGAATTAAGACTTAAAAGTCGGAATCAAATGAAATTTGAGTTACAAAGTCCAATTTTGGAGTTTTTAAGTCGAGAAATTATGGGGTTTTGATAGTTTAAGATAACGTGGAGTTATAGCATTTTACGGAATTCGATTTGAGCTTATGATTTGTCCAAAAAGAATTTTCGACGTTTCCACACACGATGAACAGTAGACGTTCAGCAACTTTTGAGCCAAAATTTGTTGATTTTCGGCTAAATTTTAGGTTGGCCAAGTAATGGGTGTTCTAGTGTTTGGAAAGATCTTTCTTTTGACTGTAAGCTCATTTGGAACGGATTTAGGTGAGAGAGTTATGGCATGATCAAGTTATGCACTCAAGTCCCATGTTGCGAACGGCTCTAAATAATCGCTTTGAACGAGCGATTTGTGAGCGCTTTTGAGTTGTTTTATTAGCATTTAAGCTTAATTTAGAGAAATCGTAATTGATGTAGTGTTTTACTTGATTTTAATGCTGTGTCTCACTTATTTAGTAGGATTGCAAGTTCAAATGGTTCATGTATTCTCCGATGATTTTTCTTAGGCATTCCAGGTGAGTGGTGTTGTCTCGAAAGATTATACATATTGATTTGTGAATATTGATTTACGAAGAATTCTTAAATGATGCGAAAAAATATATTGTGAGATGTGTTCAGTTTGATGAACAAAATTTAGAAAGATTATGCGTTTTGTTTTGTGAAATCAATTGTAGATTGATTTTGGAATTGATTATTGGTGATGGAAGATGTGAGTTTGATCCTCAATATTTTTGTGGATATGCACATCAGTATAGGATATCCTTGTGAGCCGAGACCTTGCCATTGATTTGTCACTAGGTGTTGTATTATAACCATGGTATGATATTAAGCAAAAGATTGGTCATTGGATGGAACATTGAAGTGTGTTTTGATATGAGATGGATCAATGAATTAGACTATTGGCCTGTGATTTTGATGAGATTAATCAATGGATTTGACCATTTATGTTTATGATGATTTTGGTGAGTATTTTCCGAATTGTGTAAAGCTTGTTGAAATGAAACAAGTCATACATGATTTTGTTATGTGTATTATAGAGTTGGATCATGAATTTTCTGGTAGTGCTTGACTATGTATAAAAGAGATTAATTACTCACTGAGTTGTGCTTACTCATTCCTCTCTTTCTCATTCTTTTCAGATTGATTGATTAGCAGGCATTAAAGTGAGAGTGTTACTGTGGGAACTTTTGGGAGTTGAATTTTGGTGATTTGGAGCTACGTCTGTCATCCCCTTTTATGCTGGGATTTGGGGTGTGACAATATCTTGAATCTTATTCCTAGACAGATCATTTCATCGTAATAATGGAAAAGTCTGTGTATGAATCCATGTCTGGTGACAGTAAAGATAAGACTAAAGTGCAATCCTGGGAAGAGATCGTGCAGGCCATACGCAATGACATGAATACCCACCCGTCTGAAGACAAGCTCGTTTCGTTAGAGGACCTTGTGCGAGATTACAAGAAGGTGAAATCATCCCCGAAACATCGACAGAATCAAAGGAAAGTTCCACCTCCAATATTTTCTCGAGATTGGCGTGAGCGGGACGAAGAAAGCAAGAACCTTCCTATGAGGATACTTCAGCTTACTGAACGCATTGCATGGGATTCTCCGTTGCAGCGCTGCCTTCTTTCTTTTGCGATTTTCCCTGAAAATTCAATCATAAAGAAAAGAAGTTTAATATATTGGTGGATAGGACAGGAATTAATTTTCCAAAAAGAAGACAGGACGGCAGAGCAAGAAGGTGAAGACGTCTACAATGAGCTCCTAAAACAAGGCCTAATTGAACCCGACGATAACGATCCAAGCCCTCTCATGAATAGATGTAAAATGCATCCATTGATCCGTTACATGCTTATCTTGAAGGCAAAAGAAGAAGGGCTCTTTTATTTCAAGTTGGAGGACAACAATACTCCTAAGGATCTTCGAAATTGCTCTTTAAGCAGCAGCCACCTGCGCTTAAGAGTAGGTGGCTTAATATTTGGTGGAGAAGACGGTCCACAAGATGAAAAACTGGCCAAAGATGAAGAAGTATCCACCGCGTTCAATGTTAATCAGCAATACCTTAATCTACCACACCATTGGCTCTCGAATATGAGAAACTTGAAGGTTCTTCAATTAGGACGATGGCAGCACTCGCCAATGCATCATATTGAAGTGGATGACCAGAAATTCTTGGATGAACTTGGGGTTCATCACAAGCATTTGAAGTTCCTGAGTCTTCGAGGAATTTCTAGGATCACATCTCTTCCTGATTCTATTGTCCAATTAGTCAACCTAGAGATTCTGGACCTCCGAGCGTGCCACAATTTGGAAAAGTTGCCTGAGGATATAGCATCATTGAAGAAGCTAACACATCTGGATGTATCGGAGTGCTACCTTATAGAGCGCATGCCGAAAGGAACCGAGAAACTGTCCTCCCTCCAGGTCTTAAAGGGGTTTGTTATAGGGACCGCAAGGAAAAACCCTTGCAAGATCAGCGATTTGAAAAAATTGAAGAAACTGAGAAGGCTAAGTATATACATAGGCCGTGGAGCAGCCATAGGGGGTGAAGAATTTGCATCGTTGAAGGATGTTGCATCTCTTTGCTCTCTAACCATCTCTTGGGGAGTCACTTCTCTGGCATCGCAATCAAGTCTTCCGAAAGATCAGTTTCTTCCCAAGAAATTGGAGAAACTAGAGCTCATAGGTATGCCAGTGGCAAGCATACCGAAGTGGTTGAATCCTCAAGAATTGGAGAACCTGAAGAAGCTGTACATCATCGGAGGGGAACTGACTAACTGGGATCGCCAGCAACAGAATGAGCAATGGTCAGTTGAGATATTGCGGCTGAAACACCTTAGGAAATTGAGAATCGGAAACAATGAAGATGTGCTGAAAAAGTTTCCTCGGTTAGGATACTTTGAGAAGATCAATTGTGCTGACGACGATGTCTTGTGGTACAAGAGTAGGGCAGTCTAGAAAGGATTGTGAACTGTTGTCAAGAAGCCCAGGGGAGAGAGAACCAGAGTTCGTGCAGAAACTGTTCTTATTTGAGAAGGGAAGTAGCGACAGTAAGGCTCATGTACCAATACTGTAACATGACAAATGAATAGTCCTTTGCTGTTGAAGCTTTATCTGACTTCATTGTGTGTCTAATTTCCTTTGTAATGACTTGCAGTGGTCATACGATTACTACTCATAAAGTTTGTTTGAGATCTTCGGCTATTTGATTAGAGTACTAGTTATAGGTATTAGCTAAGTTTCTTTTAACTGCTGAATCATTTATTTTAGTTAAGTTGTCGCTTAGTAGAATGAGCCTTTGTGAGGCAAGAATGTAATGCAATTTCAATGTGATGCTTCGGAATGGAAAAGTAAAATAAAGTCACATCGCCTGTTTTTTTTTTTTTTTTTTGGTTGAAAATGGAAACATTTCATTAAGTACGCAAGGATAAGAGGCCCGATAAATGGGCTTTATTACATAAGAGGTCCAACAAAGTTTGTGGAGGGGATGAGACCCAATTCATAGGTAAGTAATTGTTCCGATGGGCTTTAGCTACCCAATCTGCAACAAAATTGGCCTGTCTTGAACAATGGGCTATTTGGACTTTCGAAAAGGCTTTCAATATTTCCTTGCACTTGCTGATGATAGGCTGTACTTCCCAACTTAACTGCGGTGAACTGTTCATGGCTTTGACCAGTTGCAAACTATCTGACTCCAAAAGTATTACTTCGTGTCGTATAGGGAAGAGAAACTGGAGGGCTTCCCACAAAGCTAGGGTTTCTGCCTGTTTGAGAGCTCATGTATATTCAATTTACAAAAACTCAGCATAAAAGAGTGTTACATGTGCAGAAAAATCCACGAGTAGAAGAATTTGTAAATGCATAAATGGTAATGATATCATACATGTATGAATTGACTAATTATATAGGTGGAAGTACAGAGATGTTGGCATTTCAAGGAGGAGGAAATGACGGGGAGAGAGAGAGAGAGAGAGAGAGAGAGAGAGAGCAGCCAACATCTTGGGACCGCTTTCTGTCAATCCCTACGAAAGCCTTAGCAGCTAACGGTGAGCCAAGGCCATGGTCGTTGACGTAACCTGAAACCTTTCTCTCATCCAAGTGATAGTTTTCGATGGAGTTCCTAGATATCTCCGAATATCATTCGGTCTCCAGTAGCTTAAGGTGATACAAGTTATTTAATAATGGGCCCAAAGCCCATGTTTCGTCGATGAAGAGGGAAAAGGAACTGTGAAGAGGAGAGAGATTCATTGTTGGTCTAATTGGAGTAGTTTTCGAAGTTTGGTTGTAAATTCAGAATTATCCAAGTTTTGAGCGATGGAGTCCAATTTTAGAGTTATTAAACCGTAGATTTATATTACTTTAGAGCTTTGTGGAGCTGTATAGTTTGACAAAAGTTGATTCTGGAGTACGGTGAGATTGGAACAAAACTCTGAAGTATAGCATACAGGTTACTTCATTAGCGCTTATGAGTCGATTGGCCTACGACTAAGCATAGTTTAGTCAAGTGGATCGTTAGATGAACCGTTTGTCTCTCTTCACTTCCAGCTCTTTTTCTAACTCCTCGAACCAGTCATCCCTGCACCAAACTTAATCCACCACAAGCAGGTGTCTTTAGCTGATTGGTAAACGGTTCATAGCTTTGACAAGCTCCTTGATACTAAAATGGCTCAATTCGTCAAAATCACATCCTAACTCCTTGAAAGCAAACACCATCACCTTAAGCTGGTCCACTTCTTTCCCCAAGGCATGTGAAGAACGTAGCCAAAACCTGGGATGGAAAGTTGTAGACCCCCTCAGATCATTGAAAATTCTTGGTTCCAGACGTCGTTGAATTATATCTAAGTTCGATAAAATCAATTGCTGTACAAAGGAACTCCATATAGTAGTCACAAAAAAGGAAGGATAATGTATCATTTGGAAAGAGCGGAACAATGTGCTTTTTTGGAATCAGACTCTCTATCTTCCAGCAATGAAAATGCATCTTCAGAAGGTTATTAAAGATAAGGCTATGACCTTTAAGCATGTTCCTGATGTGCCCATGAATAGAAGACTTCAACGAAGCTGGAACATCCATCCTTTTATTTTTGATTGATGGAGGTTTCCTAGTTTTTGTTGTCTTTTGTTTCCTTTTGTTGTTGTTGCTCCTTTTTTCTGGAAACCATGGCACCCTTACACTCGTTCTAGATTTTTGTCTTTTTGAGTGTCTGTTTTTGTTGGTGCCAGGCCTCTTGTCTTATTTCTTGCAAAATCAATATATTACTTATCTTTACCTAAAAAAAAGAAGGATAATGGCGGACATCACTTTCCTTCCTCAATAGTGGTCGGTCAACAAGGTTTGACCGTTCCGACCAAGAGAAACAGGGGTTTGACTTTGAAAAAGGACCCTATGTCTCTTCTATTTTGACTGCACAGTGGCCTTTTTCCTTGGAGGGAGCCGCACAAGAAAAGAAAAAGAGAGGCGTTTCTGTGTCGGAACATTTTATGACATCCAATTAAGTTATACTATGAACTTTGGTGTAATCTATACATGAGAAACCTCGAGCGTGTGAGTTAATAATTTTCCGATTCTCCGATTTTTAATATATATTTGCTGTTAGCCCTCTATGGGGTAGGTATATATATTCGTGCCAAATCACGTAAATTTCTCATGTTTTTTAATTGATTTAGTTATAAGATCCGTTGGCTTCCACATCCTAACCACCCTCAATCCACATCAAGAAGATCCATTCATGATTAAATCCTTAGGTAAGAAGTTGTGTATTCCTTTATGAGATCGAAAAATTATCTTGTGAGAAATTGTGACTGTGTTTTTAGGGGATGGGAAATACTGATTGTATCTTAGTGATTTGAGTATGATTGTAACTGCCATGGTATTGTTTGATGTATAATGAAATCATATGATGATCTACCATTGTAGCAGTTCAAATCGATTGAACCACGTAAGATTATGTCCAATTTATTTATTTATTTATTTTGTTTATTTTACTGTTAAATCGCTTGTTTTGACAATACTTTAATTTTGTAGTAAATTCAACCTAGTTGTACAAGAAGAAAACTGCTTCTTTGGGGGTGTCAAGGAACACATAATCGGGATGAAATTGACCCAAGTTCATCAATTTGGGTTTGGTGAAGGAGTAAAAAGAGCAAAACAAATGGTTTGGCTTAGTTTTGATTCCCTTTTCCCTAGTTCAGTCATTTAATAGCTACAAACATTTCAGCGTTGAGATTGTTATGATCATCTATAAGAAAAATATGTAATTTATGTAAAAAATGCTTTCTTTTTGGACAAAAATAAATTTTAGATGAAGCAATTTTCTTGTTGTGGCTTAAGAATGTTAATCTAAATTCCTATTTCAACATTAAACTCACCACACAATTACTAAACCAGTGTAATTGGATGTTATTTGTGCAAGCTTCTCTCATTCTAGTTCAAAGAAGTGCACATAATCGCAAGTGATTGGAGAAATTGAATAGCTAGAGTTTAAAAGAAAGGACACTTGAACAAGGTGCAATCACAGCAAAGAAGTGCATTGGTTACAAAAAGAAACGAAACAAAGGTGTGAACAAAGTGAGATTCCTACCAACCATGAGGTTTTCAATGGAATTTGCATGTAGGGCCCTCATCCTTTGCCAACTCAACAACTTACCCCAACTATTTCTGAACAATCAATTTTGCTCTAGCGTGACCCTCAACTATTTGGAATTGTTCACTCAAGCCAAGATGCACCATCAATAACCAAATCAAGGTGACAAGTTCTCCTCCTTTACTGAGTTGTTGAGCATGATTGCAAGGTCAGCAATGGATCGCAGCATACCCTAGCAATTCCACCCATACTCCACTAAGGATCTCCATCTTGTTGCCTAATTCGAGCAACGCTTTTGCGAGAATACACGCGTCAAAAAGCGCAGATTTGCTTCTGTCTCCTTTCACATTAACAGGGTTCACTTTTGTAGGAACAAGAAGGAGATTGCAGGCATCTTTCTTCATTTTTTTCTTTTGGCTCCCTTCAAAGATGAACTTGTCCATCTTAGCACAAGTGTCTCGGAACCTTATTTCACCAATCCCAACCACTGTAGACATCATATTAGGTTGTTTGATCAAAAGATGAAGCATGTAATCTGACAAAATCTTACTGATTTCACGGTGGCCGTTTGTACTTGTGTTAGTTTTAGCATTGTTGTGACAGAGGTTAGTGGCAATGTGCCACAGTAAAAAGCTCTCACCATAATCAACAGTACTGACAGATGGAAGCAAGTCTTTGCGAACTCGCTTATCTAGAGCCTATTTGCCTCGAGCTTCACACATCTCCTTCACTCTTTCCAGATCTTCTACATCAGGTGACTTCTGCTTCAGCTCCTTAAAAATCAGTTCACCTAATTTTTCATCGTATTGTTCTTCTCGTCCAAACCTCCAGTCATCAAACAATTCCCGGAGAGATATGAAATCAAGGAATTTCTCAATCCATTTTGGCCACCTTCTTAGCTGAGAATCTATCAAATTATACTGGAAGACAGATTTAGACCATCTAGCATGGAGTACATGCAATGCGATGAATCGTCAGATTTGAATTTGAGGAGGAAATCAATGAAGGTTTTTTTGATGTAGGAGTAAAAAGAGTGAAACCATTGGCTTGGCTTAGTTTTGATTCCCTTTTTCCCCAAATCAATCAGATGACTATTTGATGGCCATGAACATTTTAGCTTTTACATGGGTTTGATCATTCATATAAAGAATGTGTAATTTATGTAGAAAATGCATTCTTGTTGACACATAAATTTTAACTAAATTTTAATATAAAATTACATTAAAAGATCAGGGATCAATTTGACCCCAATAAAAAATTATTTTCTTATCACCTAGGTATTAATATCATTTGCACATTTTAAGTTTTATTTTTATTTTCATTTTCCCTTATGTTACTGCATTTCGAATAAATAGAAAAAGTTTTTTTTTTTAAATTAGGGCTGGGGCGAATCCCCAGCCCCGCCTTTTTTTTATTTCTTTCCCACACACAGGCCCAAGGCCCATTCCCTTTTTCCCTCTTTAGCCCGGGCCCCCTCCCTCCCCTCCTTCTTTCCTCTTCTTCCTCCCTCCTTCCCCCTCTGCCTCTGCAACTCACACGCGACGACGACGAGACGCGCAAGAACGGAGTACGGCGAAGAGAAAGGAGTAGGCCAACAATGGATGGGACGCGCCTTCAAAAAGGAACAGGTGGGTGGCTGAGGAGACGCCGGTTCGGCTGCACCAAGGTCGGTCGGCACGCCAAGGACCGGCGGCCGAAGCCTCCGCCAACTGGCCCCCCTCAGCCTACAAATAAGGCGTCGGGCGGAGGCCAAAAACACACACATGAAGGCAACGAGCTCAAAAGGCCTCCCCGGAGAGACATATGGGGCATCCCGAGAGGAAGCAAGGTCGAGGAGAAAGAGAGGCTGAGATTTGAGAGAGCCTGTCGGCGGAGGGGGTTCGATTCCAGACCTGAGAGACAGAGAGGGATCTGAAACAGTGAGCCTCAGCCAACGCTGCGGCCGTGACAACCCCTGTCTGATGAACACCAACCGGCGTCCCTGAGCAGAACTAGTGAGCATCCCCGACCCTCTGCTTATTACCTTGCTTCTAGGCTTTCCGAGTTGGAGCTCGCGGCCATCTGGCTTAAGCTAGCTCCGGCCACCGGTCTTCCCTCGTTTCGCTGTCTTGCGTGTGCTGGGCTCATTTTGTTAACTGCATTTTTGCAGGGGCCATGTTAGTCCTATTCGCGGAGGCCCAGTTTAGTTGAAGAACTAGGCCGCGCGCCCAAGTTGACCGGCGGGGTTCCGACCCGGATTCGTTTTTATAATGTAATATAATATATTATTATTTTAATATTAAAATATTTTAATAATAAAAAATAACAATGGTGTCTATTTCCAAAAAAAAAAAATCAGAAAATGCCAAAAATAAATTTTATTTTCCAAAAATATAAAAAAAGAAAAAAATAGTCTTTGAGTTTTTTTTTTTTTTAAGTGTGAAAATCCATAAAAGAAAGTCCAAAAAAAGAAATCGTGTTTAAGTTCTTCACTTATCCAATTACGCCCTTATGATACATGGATTTCTATTTCTTTAATATGGTTATAAATTAAATCCTAGAACTCGTGATTACGTATAAACTGCTGCATGAATGCTTTACTTGATGTTTAAACAAGATTAGGTATTAGAAGGGTATTAGTGATTAATTAGTGTAATTAAGTCCCCGATTTTAGTTTCTCTGATTGTGTAAGAGTGAAATATTTCTCCTGATACTTCGCTTGGGTTTGCAATCGATTCAATCCAAATCAATTATTGGTGACTCCTATTTGAAATTGATTTACGAATTAAAAGTTTGAACCGTAAATTGTAAATTGGTGGACTTGAGAGAATCCGGGCTAAGCCTAACTCTTAGCAAGGCATTAGCCTTTTGCATGCGCCCGCGCGTAAAGGCGCCCAAAAGGGAGGTCACAACAATTCCTTTTAAACAAAAATATATTTTAAACGAAACTATAAATATTCTCTTGTTTTGACTTAAAAATGTTACTTTTTTATTGCCGGTTCGACATTAAATTTGCGACACAAATATTAAAACAATGTGATTGGATGTAATTTGTGTGAGCTTCTTTCACTCGGTTCAAAGAAGTGTACAGAATCGCGGGATATTGGAGAAATTGAATAGCTAGAGTTTATAAGGAATGACACTTCTACAAGATAAGCACACTCAGTTACAAGAAAGAAAGAAAGAAAAAAAAACGAGACAGATGTAAACAAAGTGACATTCCTACCATGAGCTCATCCTTTGCCAACTCAACAACTTAAACCAATTATTTCTGAACAATTAGTTTTGCTCTGGGGTGCTCAACTATTTGGAATTGTTCGCTCAAGCCAAGTTGCACCATCAATAACCAAACCAAGGTGATAAGTTCTCCACCTTTACTAAGTTGTTGAGCATGATTGTAAGGTCGGCAATGAATCGCAGCATACCCCAACAATTCTACCCACACTCGACTCATGATCTTCCACCTGTTTTCCTTTTCAATTCGCAGCAATACTTGAGCGAGAATACATGCATCAAAGAGTGCAGATTTGCTTCTATCTCCTTTCACATCAAGTGGCTTCACATTTGTAGGAACAGAAAGGAGATTTTTGCACACAATTTGTTTCCTTTTCTTTCTTTTGCTCCTATCAAAGATATTGCGGATAATTTCCTTTGCTTTGCCCCAATTAGAGATATTTTCATCAGCTTTGCTCCCATCAGAGATATTTTCCTCGATGAACTTGTCCACCTCGGCACAAGTATCTCGGAACCTTATTTGGCCAATCCCAGCCACTACAGACATCATATCAGGTTCTTTGATCATAAGATGAAGCATATAATCCGATAAGATCTTACTCTTTCCATGACAAGTGTCGGGGTTGACACTTTCATCAGGGTCATCTTCGTTGTCACAGAGTTTGGTGGCAATGTGCCACAATAGAAGGCTCTCCCCATAGTCAACTTCCTGGACAAATGGAAGCAAGTGTGGAAGCGAGGCTTTGTCTATTTCAATATTCTCCAGAGCCCATCTACCTCGAGCAGCACACATTTCTTTTATGTGTTTCGAATCACCTGTTGCCGGTGACTTACGTTTCAGCTCATCAAAAATCAATTCACCTAATTTGTCCTTGTATGGTACTTTTCGTCCAGACTTCAAGTCATCAAACAATTCCTCAAGAGAGATGTAATCAAGTAATTTCTCAATCCATTTTGGCCACCTTCTCAGTCGAGAATCTATCAAATCGTACTGAGGGATAGATTTAGACCATCTATCATGAAGTATAGGCAATGCAAACAATGAACCTTCTTTAAATTTGAATTTGAGGAGGAACTCCATGAAGGTGTTTTTGATAGGCGAACGTCTACCGCCTTTCTCAGGTCTCGCTAAAAGTGCAATTGTCCAGTCAGAGAAAATGAGCATACTAAGAGCTACAAATTCCAGTCCAACAGCTCCAAGGAGCAAGGCGTATGTAATCTGTATATCATAATCTTGAAAACCATGCTTGTTCAGGACATAGAAAAATACAAAAGCAGTAATGATGGAACCAATTGAGATAGCTCGGAAAAGGTACCCTGTTGAACAGTGAACCACGGCAGCCTTGGTATAAAGAACATCGTAAAAGAAGTTGAGCTCGGCCTCAATGACATGAAAAGCATCCTTTGCTTCCATTCTTTCGAAAAATTTCATGCTTTCGTTTCGTTCACGGAAGCTGAAGATGAGATCCACAAGGAGGCCTTTGAAGATTGAGAAGTATTTAAATGCCTCTACTCTGTCGTCCGACTTGGATGATTGTGTCCATTCACTGGTTTTATTTTCCTCTCCATTGGATTCCATATCGGGCTCTGGCATCATCTCTATTTTGGCAGGGATATTAGCTTTCTCCTTGGAAGAATATTCTTCCATGAGCTTGGCATAGTTGGGGCCGGCATCACCAGACGTGAGAAAGGAGCCACGGAATTTCCTAGTGCTTCCGAGATACAGCGCACGTGTTCGCTCTATGTATTTGATGATTCCACCAATAAACACTAGGATGGTCGGGACAATTAGCTTGTCATTGGGCAGCGATTGATAAAGTACATAGCCTGCAGCGCCTAGCTGGAAAAAGAGATTAAGCAAGTGCCTACGCCACAGCTCATTATCCTCGAGCGCAAAAGCGGTGATAGTGTCAGGTCCTCCGAGGTGCAGTAGAAGAAATGGAGCCCAAAATGCCAAAAGGTCTCCATATACAACATCCTCGTATTCTGCACCATTGAATTGGGCTTTGGCAATGAGTCCAAAGGCATAATCAGCGACCCAGTCAGCAACCAAGTAAGCTGCCCAGGTGAGGATCATTATCAACCAATTGGACCTCCGCTTTCGAATGGGTGCCACAAATATGAGAATGACTTGCAGAAATAGGCTCATAACGATCATCACTCGGAGATTGAGATGCCTCCATAACTTCTGGGCTGCTGCGAGAAATTCCATGTTTCTCTCTTACTAGATCCTGCAAAGAAATGTTCTAGTCAGGAAGAGTACTACAGTAAGGCAGCGATTATGGAATCCATATGCAAACTGGAGAACATAATAGCAGAGAAGGTGATTATTGAGGGCGAAGAGTCGATAATACCTCAAAATTCATTTATGATCAGTTAGGGAATGGACGTCCTGCTTCATGCAATTAAGTGTTGAGCAATGCGTAGTTATAAAGGTGTCGCACCCAGTTCCTGTCGACACCGCTTTCGCTCTAGTAGTTGCTAGTACTCAAACTATTACTCGAACCGTCAATCTCACTATCCTATCAAATAATTGAGAATCAACGTTGAGTTACACGCTACCTCAGCTACGAAACAGTTATACTACGTTTAACGCTAACAAAACAACTCTTACGCGTTAACAAATCACATACCAAGACAATTATATAAACCGTTTGCAATGCGGAGCTCGCACGTAAAATCCTAAGATTCTCACTCCCACCGAAACCTTACTTGTAAACGATTCCCGTTAAACCCATGCCTCTACAACCCCATAAACCACAATTTTCATGAAATCCCGAAGCCTTACAGCTCAAAAATTGGATTACGCAACTCAAATCTTCCAAAATTCCAAATTTAAGCCATAATTTCGAAAACTACCTCGATTAGGCGAACGAGAGACGCGGATACTTACCGAGCGTTGCATTACATAAACGAGTCGGCTTGGCAAGAAGTCCACAGCGATTACATGTCAAGTTTTTCCTCTCTTTTCTTCTACTACTTCTTTCCCATTCTTTTTCTCTCTCTTCTTCACACCCTTCTCCCAAACTGCTTCAGCTCCTATAAATGGGCGAGCAGCGATTTTTTTCCTTCTTTTTTTTTTACTTTTCAATTCTTTTTGTTTCTTTTTTCTAAAAGAAAAGGCACCCTCTTTGACTTGGTCAAAGAAATATTCAAATATTACAGGAGTTAGAAGCAGCAGCACTTGAGCCGAGGTCAGCTTGGAGCAGAACGGGCGTCGGCGAGAAACTCGGGGAGTGAAAATTAAATGCACGAAAACCAGGGCAGTTTGGCGGTTGTTAGTGAGGTACGCTGTACTCTTTATCACACTTTAGCTTTTCTTCTTTGTCCTTCGCCTCTCTGCCCGTTCAATCATCGCCATCGAGAGAGGGAGACCTTCTTTTGTCATCTGGGCTTTAGTAAACAGAGTTAACAGAGTTCAGAACATCATCCAAGCTCAATCTAGTAGCTTCATTCCGTCACAAGAAATGTGCAAATTAATCCCATAAAAACAAAAAATCGAACACTCATTCGGAACTCAGGCGGCGAACCACCAGAATACCAAAACCAAAGCACAATTTGGATGTAACGCAAATCATATCCTTATCCTTCTGCACGGAAGCTGTAATAATTGAAACGTCTGACCAGATCAAAAGCACGTGTTGGGGCTCAAAACATAAAGAAAGGAAAGAGAGAAAAAAGGCGCACTTTACTTTCTAATTGGACTGACAGAACGCACGGCAGAAAACAGGAGGAGAAAAGAAAGGAAAGAAAGAAGAAAAGAAAAGGGAAACAGAATAGGGCGCTGTGCCACAAGGTTCCCATCAAACCAATTTGACTTCTAACGCAATGCCGGTAAGGGCTCGTACCATTTTTCATCTGATCAGAGTAATAGAAATTTTGAACTAGGACATTCGATTAAAGAAGGGTTATATATATAGTTTAAGAGGTGATGGAGCCATAAAATTTTGAAGTAAGAGGTTCCCTGAAAATTCCATCGTAAAGAAAAGAGGTCTAATAAATTGGTAGATTGGAGAGGGCTTCGCTTAGAGACAAGACAGCAGAGCAAGTAGGCGAACAAGTCTATGATTAGCTCATAAAACAAGGCCTAATTGAACCTGATGAGGACTATGCAAGCTCTCTCATGAATAGATGTAAAATACATCCATGCATTTGTTACATGCTTTTATCTCGTAGGCGGAAGAAGCGGGGCTTTTCTATTTCAGTTCGAAAGATGAAAGGTCCTGAGGTTCTCCGAAACTGCTCCTTTAGCAGCAGCCGCCTACTCTTTAGTAGATGAAGCAGACAATCTACTCGATAGAGAGCTGGCTAAAGATGATGATGTGTCCACCGTGTTCAATGTTAATCACAATACCTTCGTCTACAACCCTAAATGCTTTTTAAATGAACTAGCCTACGCAATTTTAAATGAACCTAACATGCATACCATGTGATACACATATAACATGGCCTAAATTACGTGACATGCATGACATTTTTGGTGTTCTTATTAAAATTCGAAATTAAAAAGTAAAAAAGAAATATAATTAAATTGAGATATTATCTATTTTAAGTTAGAAAATGAACCCACCTAAATACTATCTTATCTTGCATACTTATCTTAACATGCAATTATATTTTTTAAAAATGATATATTGCCTAGATATTATCTATACACGCATTTAAATTAATATAGGAAAATATCTATCTAGTCCTGTCATGCAATCTAAATGATATGATATGCCATGCAATTTATTTTATTTTTTATTCATTAAAGCTAGCAATTTTATCTAAACAAAATTTCAAACATGGCAAAATCATTCATGACATTCGATCAAGATTTGAATAAATGATCACAGTATCTAGAAAAATCTCACATATTAAATTAATGAATATCATAATCTTGATAAGGTACTTAGAATCAAATATAACTAAAAAATGATACGTCATCTCACAACTCAAATTAAAGATTATTGCAACCTTAGCTAATGGAATTATCCAATAATAAATTGGAATAATTTAAAAAATGATATATTATTTTTACAGATCAAATTAGTAATTAATTTTATTAATAAGCCTTAATTGGATATGCCTAGTATATCAAATATCACATATCACATAACAAGCACTTCGAATTAAGAAATGAAATATTCCAATTGAATTGGATAAAAATTATTACCTAATTCGAACACGTGTAATGAGGATCAAAATTGGACTGGATCATGACTTGCAGATGGGGCTGGGCGGATGACCGGCGTTTGGGAGCGGCTCGGCTTAGCAAGGATAGCAGGCTCGCCAAAGCGGCGAAGGCAACGGCGTCGGGAGCACCGGCGACGGGGGTGTTCGGTCGGGGTGGCCGAAGGAGACGCGCCTTTTCCCTTCTCACTTTTCTCTCTCTCTCTCTCTCTCTCTCTCTGTTTCTCACTCTTCTCTGGTCTTTTATTTCTCTGCACTTGTCAGAAGAGAAATGACCCCACTTTCTCTCTCCAATCTCTCACGTTTTCTTTTTCTATTGCCTCCTCGGAGCGTGTCAGAGTAACAGAGGAAAAGATTCGCTTTTGTCGCTCTACTTTTTAACGTTAGACGTACCTAATATTTTCTCCTCATTTTGTTTATTTTCGTCGGAAATTGTCTCTCTCATTGACAGACTCATTTGTCTCTCTCATCGACAGCTAGACTAAAAAGAGAGACCCCGCTTTCGTCTGTTTGCGTGTAGCTTTTCATAGACGAGGGGACTAGGGTTTTTACAGAGAGAAAGCGTGGGACTCTCTTTCCAATTGTGAGCACTTTTAAAATATTTCATTTCCTTCTATTGCATGAATATCCTCTTAAGATCCCGCACCAGCTTGCACATCATTTTCACTCGGCATGAACATGATTCGGGTTGAGCCAGTCTACTCCTAACTCTAGAATCAACTCACACAATATTGATCTTCAATTTTTGGGACCGATGATCGACCCTATTGAGCTTAGGACCAAGAATCAGACCGATTTAATGGGTTCGCTTCGTTTCCAAGGTCGGGCCAACCGATAATTTTTTATTTTATTTTTGGTACTCCTTAAGCGATTGAGGATTGGACTAACCAATGGGTTCGGTCCGATTTTAAGACAACCCAAAACCAACGAATAATTTTTTTTATTTCAAAGGGCAACCGGAAATCGTACCGACTCAATAAGTTCGATGATAAGCGAAGTCAAGTGGGATGAGGGTCGAACATAATGAGTATTGAATGTCGAGCGGGAAGTAACAAGCCAAGCGAGCATCGAGTGGCGAGCGGCATGACCCAAAGCGAGCGAGGCACGAGTGACCTAAAGCGAGCGAAGCGAATGTCGAGTGGTAAGCGGAGAAATTGTTTCTTTCGATTTTGGAAAATTGAAGACTAAGAGGACAAATAAAACAGAAGAGAACGAATAGATGTCATAAGGTGAGGATAAATAAAACAGAAGAACGAATAGATATAGGACAAATAAAACAGAAGAGAACGAATAGATGTCATAAGGTGTCTTTTTAAACGTCGAGGACTTTTCACAAAAACATTTTTCTCCTTCATAAATTATAACTATTGACGCTGTAAAAAAAACCTAAGTTATTAAAAAAAATGTAAAATTACTTGAACTCCTCACTAAAAAGCTATTCTAAAAAGTTGTTGTTGATGCCATTATTTTAAGGTTTTTTCTATATAAATAAATAAATATAAATATATATATATATATATATATATATATATATATATATATATATATAGTTAGGGTTGGTCCAGATTGGACCGACCCGGAATTCTCAATACCGAGGACCGACCCGGTGCTGGTCTAGGAATTCTAAGACTAAGGACCGACCGGTCTCCCTGGGAATCGGACTGGGTTCTTTTCAGTTAAGATAGTATATTATTATCTATCTTCTTTTTGTTTTAGATCCTTTCTCTGGATTTTCTTCCATTACAAAAGCCTAATATTTGTTTTAATACTTTTGTAGCGGTGGGATCCAATATCACCTCAGCAGCGGCATGGGAGTTCCATCGTTGAAGTATATAGGATCACCGGAATTGTGGTGGGTGGTGGCGATGGATAACCGGCGACCAGCAACATTCACAGTGGCTCAGTACCGGCAGTGGTGGGGGCTCGAGGATGCTCGTGGCGGCTCACGGAGGGGAGATCAGAATTTCCACGGGACTCGCCACCTTTCTTTTTGCCTCCCATGCAACCAATTGATGGCTTCTTTCCTTTTCCCTACAAGGAGAAAAATTCTAGTGTGTGCAAGCAATATTTCGGGACAAGTGTACTTGGACTCGTTGGAGCAGATAGCTGCAGGAAGGTGACGTCGCGCAAGTCGATGAATCTCTAAATAATGGGCGACGAGTTAGGACTCCTCCCGGGGCGGGGACAATTCGTGGTCGATGTCGCTGGCTCGAAGTAATTGGTGCCCGCGGCTGGTGGAGTACCGACACGATGCTGCCGCTTCACGATGCGTTGCACGGAGATGTTGACTATCATGCAAAGTCGTTGATGGATAGAAACAAACAAGGCAGCACCGGCGCAATGGTAGGAGTCACGACGGACGGCAAGGGGGATTAATGGATTGTGGGGAGGCTCCGCCAACCTTCTCTCTCACGTGTGTATCCCTTGATGTGTTTTGAGGATTGTGATTGAGGTATGTGGTTTTGATCCCGAGCACGGCGGAGACGATGAACGCTCCTTGCGGTACTAGGAGTCCGAGGAAGAGGAAGCCTTTTCTTTTCTTCCACTCCTCCGTGGTGCTCCTCCTCCTTGTACGTGCTTTTACCTCTTTTAGTGGACGGGGATGAGAGAGAGACTCCTTCATGCGATCAATGCCAGAATGTAAAAGGCCTTTTCTCTCTCTCTCTCTCTCTCTCTCTCTCTCTCGCTCTCTCTCCCTTCTTTGAAGACGACCCTCTCTCTCCCACTCCTATGGCGGTCCCCCTCAATGTGGCCGTGTATTCTAGAGTGTGGCTCCCCAACTTTCTTGTCTTGTTCTGTCTTTTATAAGACGAGGAAGTGTGGATATCTCTAGTAGATAACAAGATCTTTTAGATACTACGCACATGTGCCAAATCATCAAACTGAGTCAAGAATATATTGTGAGTGCCCTCTCTTTATATTATTTCTTCAAATAGCTGATTATGCACAAATATAATGATGATTACACCGATTGTTTCTCAAATTTGCCTCAATCTCCTAAGAATTGTATCGAGATAATATAAAGCTTAACTGGTCCCATATTTGCCATCTTTTAATAAACCGATATTTTCCAACTTGGCCTTTTCCAATGAAAATTTCATGTCCATGGGCTTGGCCAAGAATTTTCTTCACCACAGGCTTAGTCCAATTAAGTTTAGAGCCCTTCACTCAAATTTTTCAGTTGCCGGTTCAATGCAAATGCAATAAACTAAATAATAAATGCTCCTAAAACTACATGCTATGCAATTTAATTCTAATATTTTTTTTAGGGGTTAAAAATTTATCCTTAATTTTTTGTGCAATAAATAAGCGACCGGGTCGCCAAAATTTAGGTGTCATCAAATTGTAAAATCCATTAACTTTTACATCCCAACCACGCTCAATCCACATCAAGAAGATCCATTCATGATTAAATCTTGAGGTAAGATGTCGTATATTCCTTTTCGAGATCGAAAGGTTATCTCGTGAGTAATTGGGACTGTGTTATTAGGGGCTAAAAATTATTGATAGTATCTAAGTAGTTTTAGTGTGGTTGTAATTACTATGGTATTGCTTGATATATAATGAAATCATATGATGCTCTACCCTTGTAGTAGTTCAAATCGATCGAACCACATAATAGTGTCCAATTTATTTCCTTTTTTGTTTATTTTATTGTTTGATCACCTGTTTTGACAACACTTTAACCCTGCAGTAAATTCAACCTAGTTCTACAAGAAGAAAAGTATTTTTCTTTGGGGTGTCACGGAAAACATAATTAGGACAAAGGTGACCCCGGTTTATCAATTTGGGTTTGGTGGAGGAGTAAAAAGAGCAAAACAATTGGTTTGGCCTAGTTTTGATTCCCTTTTGCCCAGTTCAATCAGAACACTATTTAACAGCTACAAACATTTCAGTGTGGAGATCGTTATGATGATTTATACGAAGAATACGTAATTTATGTAGAAAATGCTTTCTTTTTTGACAAAAATAAATTTTAGACAAAGCAATTCTCTTGTCGTGGCTTAAGAATGTTAATGTAAATTTCTGGTTCAACATTAAACTCGCCACACGAATACTAAACCAGTGCAGCTGGATGTAATTTGTGTGAGCTTCTCTCATTGTAGTTCAAAGAAATGCACAGAATCACAAGACATTGGAGAAATTGAACAGCTAGAGTTTACAACAAAGGACACTTGAACAAGGTACAGTCATAGTAAAGGAGCACTCGTCACAAGAAGAAACGAAACAAAGGTGTAAACAAAGTGAGATTCCTACCGACCATGAGATTCTCAATGGAATTTGCACATAGGAGCCTCATCCTTTGCTGACTCGGCAGCTTACCTCAACTATTTCTGAACAATTAGTTTTGCTCTGGCGTGACCCTCAACTATTTGGAACTGTTCACTCAAGCCAAGATGTACCATCAATAACCAAACCAAGGTGACAAGTTCTCCTCCTTTACTGAGTTGTTGAGCATGATTATAAGGTCGGCAATGGATCGCAGCATACCCTAGCAATTCCACCCATACTTCACTAATGATCTCCCACATGGTCTTTCTCGATTCGGTCTTCTCAAATTTCTTCAACAACTTATTTGCGAGATTACACGCGTCAAAAAGCGCAGATTTGCTTCTGTCTCCTTTCACATCAACTGGCTTCACTTCTGTAGGAACTAAAAGGAGACTTTCGCAAGCATCTTTCATCTTTATTTCCTTTTTGCACCCATCAAAGATATTACCGATGCAAGCATATTTCATCTTTATTTCCTTTTTGCTCCCTTCAGAGATATCACCGATGAACTTGTCCATCTCAGCACAAGTGTCTCGGAACCTTATTTCGCCAATCCCAGCCACTGTAGACATCATATTAGGTTGTTTGATCATAAGATGAAGCATGTAATCTGACAAGATCTTACTGGCTTTACGGTGTTTATTTGTCTCTTTATCAGTATTGTAACAGAGTTCGGTGGCAATGTGCCATAGTAAAAGGCTCTCACCATAATCAACTTCTTGGACGAATGGAAGCAAGTCTTTGCAATCTGGGCACCCTTGTTTACTTTGCTCCAGAGCCCATTTACCTCGAGCAGCACACGTTTTCATTATGCTTCCCGGATCTTCTGCATCATCTGACTGCTGTTTCAGCTTACTAAAAATCAGTTCACCTAATTCTTCATCATCATATGGTTCTTCTCGTCCAAATTTCCAGTCATCATACAATTCCCGGAGAGATATGAAATCAAGGAATTTCTCAATCCATTTCGGCCACCTTCCTAGCTGAGAATCTATCAAATTATACTGGAAGATAGATTTAGACCATCTAGCATGGAGTATACGCAATGCAAATGGTGAATCTTCAGATTTGAATTTGAGGAGGAACTTAATGAAGGTGCTTTTGATGGGCGATCCATGATGTTTCTCAGATCTCCCTAAAAGTGCAATTGTCCAGTCAGAGAAAATGAGCATACTAAGAGCTACAAATTCCAAGCCAACGGCTCCAAGGAGCAAGGTGTATGTAATCTTTATATCATATTCGTGAAAACTGTGCTTGTTCAGGACATAAAACAGTGCAAAAGCAGTACCGACGAAACCAATTGAGAGGGCTCGGAAAAGGTACCCTGTTAAACAGTGAACCACGCCAGCCTTGGTATAAAGAACATCATAAAAGAAGTTGAGCTCGGCCTCAATGACCTGGAAAGCATACTTCGCATTTCCTTTTTTGAAAAATTCCCTGCTTTCGTCACGTTCACGGAAGCTGAAGATGAGATCCACAAGGAGGCCTTTGAAGATATTGAAGTTATAAAACGCGGGGTCTATCACTTTGTCGTTCCATTTCTTTTCAACTTTCTTTTCAGAATCTGTGGATTGAATATTGGGCTCCGGCATCATGACTATTGAAACAGGGATATTAGCTTTCTTTTTGGAAGAGTGTTCTTCCATGAGCTTGGCATAGTTGGGGCCAGCATCACCACTCGTGAGCAAGGAGGCACGAAATTTACTAAAGCTTCCGAGATACAGCGCACGTGTTCGCTCTATGTATTTGATGAGTCCACCAATAAACATGAGGATGGTCGGGGCAATTAGCTTGTTACTGGGCAGCGATTGATAAAATACATAGCCTGCAGCGCCTAGCTGGAATAAGAGATTAAGCAAGTGCCTACGCCACAGCTCATTATCCTCGAGCGCGAAAGCGGTGATAGTGTCAGGTCCTCCGAGGTGTAGCAGAAGAAATGGAGCCCAAAATGCCAAAAGGTCACCATATACGACATCCTCGTATTCTGATGTGCCACCATTGAATTGGGCTTTGGCAATGAGTCCAAAGGCGTAGTCAGCGACCCAGTCAGCAACCAAGTAAGCTGACCAGGTGAGCATCATTATCCACCATTTTGAACTCCTCCTTCGAATGGGTGCCAAAAATATGAGAATGACTTGCAGAAATAGGCTCAAAATGATCATCCCTCGGAGATTGAGTTTCCTCCATAACTCCTGGGCTACTAAGAGAAATTGCATATTTCTCTCTCACTAGATCCTGGAAGGAAATGTTCTAGTCGGGAAGAGTATTACAATAAGGCACCGATTATGGAATCCATATGCAAACTGGAGAACATAATAGCAGAAAAGGTGATTATTGAGGGCGGAGAGTCAATAGTACCTCAAGATTTATTTGTGATCAGAAAACGGAATGGACGTCCTGCTTCACGCAAATGAGTGTCGAGCAATGCGTAGTTATAAACGTGTCACACCCACTTCCAAGTCCCAAAAGTCTGTCGACATCGCTTTTGCTCTAATGGTCGCTAATACTCGAACCATTACTCGAACGTTACTTGAATCGTCAATCTCGCGATCCTATCAAATAATTGAGAATCAACGTTGAGCAACACGCTACTTCAACTACAAAACTGTCATACTACACTTAAATGCTAACAAAACGACTTCTATGTGCTAACAAATCGCATACCAAGGCAATTATTCTAGTTGTTTGCAATGTGAAGCTCGCACGCAAAATCCTAAGATTCTTACACCAACCAAACTATTGCTTGTAAAGGATTTCTGTTAAAATCATGCCTCTACAATGCCATAAATCACAATTTTCATGAAATCTCGAAGCCTTACAACTCAAAAATCAGATTACGCAACTCAAATCTTCAAAAATTCCAAATTTAAGCTATAATTCCGAAAATTACCTCGATTAAGCAAACGAAGGACGCCAATACTTATCAAGGCGTTGCATTACGTAATCAAGTCGGCTTGATGAGGCGTCCACAGCGAATACATGCGAAACCCTTGTTTTTCCTCACTTTTCTTCTTCTTCTTCTTCTTTCCCGTTCTTTTTCTCTCTCTTCTTCACACCCTTTTCCCGAACTGCTTCAGCTATTATAAATGAGCGAGCAGTGTTCTCTTTCTTTTTTTTCCCCTTTCTTTTGACTTTTCTACTCTTTATTTCTTTTTTTTTAAAGAAAAGGCACCCCTCTTTGACTTGGTCAAAGAAATATTCAAACATTACAAAAGGACTTAAGAGCATCAGCACTTGAGCCGAGGTCAACATGGAGCAGAACAGGCATCGGTGAGAAACTCGTGGATTGTAAATTAAATGCACGAAAACCAGGGCACTTTGGCTGTTGTCAGTGATGTGCGTTGTATTCTTTATCACGCTTTAGCTTTTCTTCTTTTATCTTTAACCTCTCTTCCCATTCAATCATCGTCATCGCGAGAGAGAGGTCTTCTTTCGTCATCTGGTGCTTTAGTAAACAGAGTTCAGAACATCATCCAAGCTCAATCTAGTAGCTTCATTCCGTCACGAGAAATGTGCAAATTAATCCCATAAAAATAAAAAAAATCGAACACTCATTCGGAACTCAGGCGGCGAATCACCAGAATACCAAAGCCAAAGCACAATTTTGATGTAACGCAAATCATATCCTTCTCCTTCTGCACGAAAGCTGTAATAATTGAAACGTCTGACCAGATCAAAAGCAAGTGTTGGGGCCCAAAACATAAAGAAGGGAAAGAGAGAAAAAAGGCACACTCTACTTTCTAATTGGACCGACAGAACGCACGGCAGAAAACAGGAGGAGAAAAGCACGGAAAGAAAAGGGAAACGTAAGAGGGTTCTGTGCCACAAGGTTCTCACCAAACCCATTTGACTTCTTACGCAATGCCGGTAAGGGCTCGTACCCTTTTTCATCTAATCAGAGTAATAGAAATTTTGAACCGGGAGATTCGATTAAAGAAGTGTTCTATGTATGTATGTATTTATATATATAGTTTAAGAGGTGATGGAGCCATAAAAATTTTAAGAGGTTACTTGACCACCGGCCATTGCAGCGTGGATGGTAGATCCTTTATCCTTCACCGAGGAGGCCAAAGTTCGAAGCCCCTGTGAAGCAGGAAGGCTGAAGTGCTGTGTGGTGACTTAAGCGTGGCGTCGGGGTGGTGGTTTCCCCACTAGCGATACCTGGAGGTTTACGTGACGGCTGTTGGCCAAAGCGGTTCCTCCAGTAACCACAAAAAAAAAAAAAAAAATTAAGAGGTTCTCTGGAAATTTCATAGTAAAGAAAAGAGGTCTAATAAATTGGTGGATCGGTGAGGGCTTTGTTTAGAGACAAGACAGTAGAGCAAGTTGGCGAACAAGTCTATGATTAGCTCATAAAACAAGGCCTAATTAAACCTGGTGAGGACTATCCAAGCCCTCTCATGAATAGACGTAAAATACATCCATGCATTCGTTACATGCTTTTATCTCGTAGGCGGAAGAAGCGGGGTTTTTCTATTTCAGTTCGAAGGATGAAAGGTCCTAAGGTTCTCCGAAACTGCTCCTTTAGCAGCAGCCGCCTGCTCTTATTAGATGAAGCAGATAGTCCACCCGATGGAGAGCTGGCTAAAGATGATGATGTGTCCACGATGTTCAATGTTAATCAAAATACCTTTGTCTACAACCCCAAAGCCTTTTTAAATTAACTAGCCTACGCAATTTTAAATGAATCTAATATGCAAACCATGTGATACACATATAGCATGAGATATTATCTATTTTAAGTTAGGAAATAGACCAACCTAAATCCTATCTTATCTTGCATACTTATCTCAACATGCAATTATATTTTTTAAAAACGATATATTGCCTAGATATTATCTAAACACACATTTAAATTAATATAGGAAAATATCTATCTAGTCTTGTCATGCAATCTTTTTTTTTTTTTTGGGTCGGTTCTACTTTAATCCTATTTTAACACTCACTCTCAAATTTTTGCCCTTACCTCCTTGCAAGGCGTGTGAGTCGAAATCCACTCTAAAATGAAATCGTCCCCACTCCAATCCCCCCTGAGAATGTGGAGATTTGAACCCCCAACCTCTCATTTCCAAGTTAGAATGGTGGCCACTAGAGCGAACCCCTAGTGGTTGTCCTGTCATGCAATCTAAATAATATGATATGCCATGCAATTTTTTATTTTATTTTTTTATTCATTAAAGCTAGCAATTTTATCTAAACAACATTTTAAACATGGCAAAATCATTCATGACATTCGATCAAGATTTGAATAAATGATCACAGTATCTAGAAAAATCTCGCATCTTAAATGAATGAATATCGTAATCTTGATAAGGCACTTAGAATCAAATATAATTAAAAAAAAAATGATACGTCGTCTCACAACTCAAATTAAAGATTATTCCAACCTTAGCTAACGGAATTATCCAATAATAAATTGGAATAATTTAAAAGATGATATAATATTTTTACGGATCAAATTAGTAATTAACTTAATTTTATTAATAAGCCCTAATTAGATATACCTAGTATCTTAAATATCACATATCACATAACAAGCACTTCAAATTAAGAAATGGAATATTTCAATTGAATTGGATAAAAATTATTACCTAATTCAAACACGCGTGATAAACATCAAAATCGGACTGGATCATGACTTGCAGATGGGGCTCGGCGGATGACCGGCGTTTGGGAGCGGCTCGGCTTAGCAAGGATAGCAGGCTCGCCAAAGCGGCGAAGGCAACGGCGTCGGGAGGGGGTGTTCAGTCGGGGTGGCCGAAGGAGACACTCGCCTTTTCCCTTCTCACTTTTGTCTCTCTCTCTCTCTGTTTCTCACTCTTCTCTGGTCTTTTATTTCTCTGCACTTGTCAGAGGAGAAATGACCCCACTTTCTCTCTCCTCTGTCTCACGTTTTCTTTTTCTATTGCCTCCTCTGAGCGTGTCAGACTAACAGAGGAAAAGACTCACTTTTAAATTGTCGAAGCATACATAGATACTAATGACTTATTTTGCTAGAACTTTCCTGCTTGTTTAATTTATGTAGGCAGGAATACAAAATAATCACTAGGAATACAGTCTTGCATGCTCGGTAAAAGGACATGGTTTGCAAATATATATTCCAGCTGAAGAACTGAAAGGTGCTAGTGAAGAGAAATAAATAAATCCATATCGGAGATAATCAATGGCGGTTGGTCTTAGTATACTTCATGAACTGTCGAAATTAACTTAGCCAAGTTTCTGAGCGGGGGAGAGGGAGGGAGGGATGAAGACAGAGACAGAGCTTACACTGTGCCAGCCTTGACACTAGTTCGGTGCCACTGCTAATTTTGGTTAAGTCATTATTGACTAATCATTACGTATGTTTTTATTTCCTGACAGTATGCAATTAGTCAACTTAATAAGTTGGAAGATAGCATATATAAGCGATGGAGCATGAGGCAACGTCACAACTTGGTAAGCTTATGTCCTGGGGGTTCTTCTCCCCCCTCTCCCTCTCAAATTTTATCAAAGCAGGAAGTTCTCTTTTTCTAATATTGATGAGACTTTGGCTATCACTTTATAAGCTTCAAATGAGCCACCCTTGTCTCCCATGGAAACTATTTTGCCACTATGTTGTGAAAGTTTAAACTCAAGCTTACATGAATAGCTTTAGATTATTTTTATATCTTTGTCCATTGAAGAATGCTTTTCAAGACATACCTTCAATGTCCGAACTCATCAAGAAAATTTTCATTTGACGTAAGCCCAGGCTTCATCATTGGGGGTGGTTCTTCATGCTTGTTTTTATGTCTCTCTTTCTTGAAGTGCATGAATCTTCTCATCTCTTCGATTTCATTTATTTCAGCTGATTCTTTGGACTAGAAAGATGTTAAGCTTCTTCTTGAACTAATGCTCTGCATACTTCCAATGTTTTGGCTGTGGATTTGCATTCCAAGACCTACTATAGGATTTTTTTTCTTATGAAAATAAGTTTATTTTTACGAGCATTTTGAATGGAGGTTTTACCTTTGAATTTATCTTATGATTATTCGTACTACACTGACCAGATTCTTTAGATGGAAAATCAAAAAGCTTGGTGCAAAAAGCATTTGATGGGAGAAAAAGAGATTTGAATGCAGCCATCAATCGCATATGCAAGTTTACTGGTAAGAGTTACTAGTTTTCTCACTTGTTTCCTTCTTACACCTTGCTGAAGAGTTTAGTGACTTCAACTTCGGGAACCAAGATTGTCTTCTGAGATTTAAGGGAGCCATTCATCGAGAATCTGTATAAACCAAGCTTTTTTCAGTCGATATTAGAGTCATTGGTTGAACTACTTGACATGGTAGGTCTTTCCTGTAAAACTTTCATTCAAGTCTGTTTCATCTTTTCACAGCTGTTTAAAGTGAGAAAGATAATTTCCTGAACCTAATTAGATCTAAGATTTTGAGGCATTAGCATAGTTGACTAATGTTGATCTGAATAATATTAATCTTGTATGATTAGGTGCTCATATATGTATGATGATATAATTAGCCCTAGAATTGTAACAGTGAGTCTTGTTAATTTGGAATGTTGCAGGGACCGAATTAGTTGTGTCACATTATTGTGGAACCCCTTAGGGATCGCGTTGTGACCGGTCTTCTTCAAGCATCACCGGTGTCACTTTACTTACATAGGGGGATATAAACCCAAATCCATCGTCACTCTTTTATGGTACTTATGCTATCCTTCCGTTGCGAGTTTTCTAACCTATAGATGCAAAACTATTGGAGCTGAGGATTTAGAAATACTGAAGTTACGTGGATGTAAATACAAGTTACACCTAATATATCTGCAAGAGACATTTGATCAGTGATGTTTGTTGTACTTTTGGACAATGGCACCTCATTATATGTGTGCGTTTACATTACAAGAGTTCTTTATCTCCAAAGAAGATGGGCTTCCATAGGGCGTAGTCGAAAATCAAGTGGCCCGAATCTATCATGTTATAAGGTTGCATGGTTATGAGATTAGCTGTTTTGCTATATAGTTTATTTCTCCATCAATTGGAGAAAGGATCACAATCTCAAGTAATTTAGTATTCAAAGCTTTATATGTGCCCTAGCTTGGCTGTCTTTTTCGGCCATGGATAATAGACAAGGAAAATCCATTTTCAATAAGTAGTGTTGCAACAAAACTAGATGACCCAAGTCCTCGCTTTATATACACATGAGTCTTTAAATTAAGATATTGAGCTATCACATGAATCTCATTTTTACCTCTATGGATCTCAAAAGGAACGTAGATTATAAATAAAGCATACATGAAATTCTTAAGTTCTATCTCCTAGCAAAATCCATATATTTCCCATCTTGATATCTAGATGTGCAATTTGTCCTTGATCATTTGCGTACTACAAATAATTATCCGCTAAATCATCTCTTGTAGACGTGAGAACTGATCGACTACTCAAAATCTGCAAGTAGCATGGAAATGCAAAGTGACATAAGCAAGCTTGGCGCCAACTCCAACACACTTTTGAGAATATTAGGCCCGCAGGAGTGACTCAAAGGCGTCGCAATTACTTAAAAAAGCAGTATAAATTGCCCAAATCTTCTGCTTAGGGTAGCTTTTACGTAACCTTGGGATCATCACCGTCAAGCCGTTTAAATAGTGTGATGGTTCTTCCTAAATGAAACTTGTATCTCCACAACATTCATTGTGCTTTACCTTTATTCATTACTTCTTTGTTGTAACGATAATGGTTCTTGAACAAATTCCATCGAATGTTTTTGTAATTAGCTGAAATAAGTGTTCTTTCCTTTAAGAGACATTTCTGAACGCCATATTCCCAAGTCATAGTTGTGCAAATCCATGACTAATAACTTGAAGCCAAGTGTGGGAAATTGAACATTTTGTATGTGCTCTTGTTTGCGGGAAAAAAAAAAAAAAAAGGAAGCTAATGCCTTCTGCATGAGATTAATCAAGGTCCGTACTTTGGCTTTCGGGCTTTTTGGATTCTCTTAGCCTCTATTAATTTTGTGAAAAATGAATGATTTAAAAAATATTTGTCTAAAATGTTTGCTTGCATCTCTTGGAATATATTAGTTAATAATTTTATTAATTATTGACAATAATTTACGTTTAAATATTTTCTTGGATGATGGAAATATCTTTTGTTAATTCATTTTTAAGAGAGATACAAGCGATTATTTTTAGGAAAGTATTTTTCAAATCATTCGTTTTTCGAGAAACAAATACACCCTTAATTTTGTTAGAATTTCTTGAGGAATTACCTCCTAACTTGTAATTCTATTTCTTTGTATGATAAAGTCAAAGCAGTTCCATCCTACGAGCTAAACTCCAATAACATGAGAAGTCTTAATATCATTCGTCTTAAGAAAAGCACCAAATTTTCTCCGTGTGGATTGCTTGATAAATATTTTAAATAGATTCTCGTAATTGGCTATTTAAAATATACGTTGGTGCCTTTGAGAGGTATGAGACTAGTCTTATCATCAGCAGAGAGAGAACATGAGGACTCCAAAAGCGATTTCACGGTGATGCCAAAAGCCCAGCAAGAAATGAAATTAACGTAGCAAAATAAAGAATATGTTCCATGAAATAAAAAATTCCTTCCTGGTCTAGAAGTTATTACCTTCCCTTGTCCCACTTCCCATTCTCAAGTTATTCCCATTTTTCCCTTCTTGGGTCCTTTTCTTTGGTAAATAGAGGAAAGCTATAACCTCTTGACACAATCAGGAATCTTCAAGTTGAACCCAAACAAAGCCGTCGTATGTTTTTGTAATTACCTGAAATAAGTGTTCTTTCCTTTAAGAGACAGTTCTGAACGTCATATTATTAAGCTATAGTTGTGCTAATCCATGACTAATAACTTGATGCCAAGTGTCGGAAGTGGAACATTTTGTATTTGCCCCTGTTTGCTGTAAAAAAGGAAGCCGATGCCTTCTGCATGAGATTAATCTTGCAATTCTGTTTCTTACTGACGGTGAAGACAAAGCAATTCTATCCTATGAGTTAACGCACGACAAAATGTTTCACGTAGATTCTCGTCTCTAACTCATAAAGCATGGACGTCATTGGTAAAATATTTGTCGGAGAGCCTTGGAGAGATATGAGACGAGTGGAGAGGGAACATCAGGTGTCCGAGAAACGAATTCACGGTGATTCCAAAAGCGTAGCAAGATACGAAATCGATGTAGCAAAGTAAAGAATATATTATGTCCCACGCTAGTTCCACGAAAGAAATAATTCCTTCCGTAGTCCAGAAGGAATTACCTTACCTTGTCACACTTCCCATTCTCAACATATTTGCTGTATTTCCCTTTTTCGGTCCTTTTCTTCCATAAATAGGGGGAAGTTATCACCTCTTGACAATCCTGAAAAGCTTGGAGCTCTGTGCTTCCATTTTTAGTGGCCAATCAAATTTTTGCTGTTGCCCCCTAGTTCTTCTCTACCTGTTGCCTTCAATGCCTGGGATCATGAAACACCAAATTCTCTTTGCCAATCTATGTAAGTGTTGTTCGTAAAGCTTTTCCAGCTACTTTTTACAACGGCAGTTTATTAGTATTCAGATATCTTCACCATATCTTCTATATCCTATTCCAATATCATTTCATTTAATAATGCAAATGTCTGTGGATAAAGACATGTCTGGTGACATGAAAGATTTGATATCTAAAGTGCAATCCTGGGAAAAGGACATGTCGGCTATATTCACTGACGTTGAAACCAATGTTAACCATGCTGAGAAAAAGCTTGGCGACTTAGAGCAACTTGTGCAAGAATACGGGAAGAAGATCAAGAAGGCTAAGTCCTCAAGACACCGACAGCAACCTCCAGATATCTCTGAAGATTCAAAAGAAAGCACATGCGATAGCCATCTTGTGAAGAACCTTCAGCTTATTTATCACAATATGAGTCCTCAGTTGAAGCTATGCCTTCTTTCTTTCGCGATTTTTCCCAAAGATTCCATTATAAAAAAGAGAAGTTTAATTTATTGGTGGATAGGAGAGAGCTTAGTTTCTGAAAGACAAGACAAGACGGCAGAGCAAGTAGGCGAAGAAGTCTATGAGAAGCTTATAAAACAAGGCCTAATTGAACCCGACGATAACGATCCAAGCCCTCTCATGAATAGATGTAAAATACATCGATGCACCCATTACATGCTTACCTGCCTGGCACGAGAAGCGGGGTTCTTCTATTTCAATTCGAAGGATGAAACGTCTCCTGAGGTTCTCCTAAAGTGCCCCTTTAGCAGCAGCCGCCTGCTCTTATTAGATGGAGCAAACAGTCCACCAGGTGGAGAATCAGCTGAAGTTGAAGATCGGTCCACAGTGTTCAATGTTAATCAGATAATACTTAATCTTCCACCCCAATGGCTTTTGAAGATGAAAAAATTGACAGTTCTTCAACTAGGACGGTGGATGTACTCCCCAAACCATCATATTGAAGTTGATGATCAGAGATTCTTGAATGATATCGGGGTTCATCATCGGCATTTGAAGTTCCTAAGTCTTCGAGGAATTTCTAGGATCACGTCTCTTCCTGATTCTATTGTCCAACTAGTCAGCCTAGAGATTCTTGACCTCCGAGCGTGCCACAATTTGGAAGAGTTGCCTGAAAAAATAGCTTCATTGAAGAAGCTCACGCACCTGGATGTATCGGAATGTTACCTTATAGAGCGCATGCCGAAAGAGACTGAGAAACTGTCCTGCCTCCAGGTCTTAAAAGGGTTTGTTATAGGGACTGCGAGGAATAATCCATGCAAGATCAGTGATTTGGGAAATTTGACTAAACTGAGACGGCTAAGTATATACATAGGCCGTGGAGCAGCCATAAATGATATAGATTTTGCATCGTTGAAGGATGTTGCATCTCTTTGCTCTCTAACCATCTCATGGGGAGTCACTTCTTCGGCACTGCACGCAAAGGGTGCTGTAGATTGGGATTTTCCACAACAACTGGAGAAACTAGAGCTCATAGGTATGCCAGAGAAGAGGATGCCAGACTTGAAGAATGTAAGGAAGCTGTACATCATTGGAGGGAAAGTTGCGAGCTTGGATCCCCTGCAACAGATTGAATCAGTTGAGATATTGCGGCTGAAGCACCTTAAGGAGTTGAGAATTGGAAACACGGAAGAGGTGCTGAAAAAGTTTCCCCGGTTATTTTACTATGAGAGCAGAAATTGTGCTGACGGCAACAAGTTGTGGTACAAGGGTAGGGAAATTAACAAAGGATCGTGAACCATTATTAAGAAGCCCATGGGAGAAAAACTAGAGCTTGTAGAGAAACTGTTGATATTAGAGAAAGACTGATGTGACAGTCAGGCTCATGAGCTAAAACTGTAACGTGACAAATGCACTGTCCTTCGCTACTGAAGCTTTGTCTGATTTGTTGTCTTCTAATTTCTATTGTAATGATTTTCAATGGTCATTTGTATAACATCTTTAAATTAAGTCACTTGAGATATTATCTATTTCAGCCCATCCTATTCCGAACCCCACAATTTTGTCCTTTGACATACAGTCAGGTGTTAGGATTAGATGCACAAATACAATGATATAAAGAGTAAAGGCAAGAAAGAAAAATTGAGAAATAAGATTTATACCGGTTTACTCTTAAACTAGGGCTACATCCCACAGAGGATCCCACTATAATTGCATCTTCCACCTCTCTATCACAACTCTTGATTATAAGAGATTGGGATTATATATAAGTGGCACAAGGAAACCCCTGGGATCAAGAAAGCCCTATATCACTCGATCGGTATTCATGGACTCAAGCTCAAACTACTAATAAAATATAAGTCTAAACTATAAAGCCACTAGGCAGCCTAAGGTTGCTACCCCCTTCGACCCTCATCAAGGTGGCCCTGGACCTTTGACCACTCACTTAGTAGCTATTCATGAGCGGGACTTCCTATTAATGGAGAATATGAACAACACTCGAACATGAGGCACTTCCTTAGAAGGTTACCCATCTTGGGAGTGCTCCCAAGCACATTTAGCCCTGGAGTTCCAAAACAAAGCTTGCCCTTATGTCAAAGTATGCCTCTGTGATTTAATTCTAATTTTCACATATATATCCAGACACAGTTCTACATGTTCATTGTGCAATTTGATTTAGTACTACCCCTTTGGCCAATCTAGAAGCCTATCAAAAGTCGCTTCTTTCCAAACCCTCTAGCCTTGGCAATCACTTCCCACCTTTTGTCAGACTGGGTCATTACAATTTATTTGCTCCGTTGAAAGTATGAGATTGCTACAATTTGTTTGCTCCGCTAAAAGTATGGAACTTAAATTTGTTTGGGATATTTGGTCATTTGATAGTAAAAGTAGTCACTAATATCAGTGGAGCTTTTTTTTTTTTTAATTGCTGAATTGTTTATGTTAGCAAAGTTATAACTGAGTAGATTGAGCAGGCAAGAATTGTTACACTTTATTTTTGTTAAGTAAATTAATAGATATGGCAAAAAAAATACATAGCCAAAACATAAAAATAAGTGAGCATGAATAAATGGGGCCATATATAGAAAGGAATTTACAAAAAAATAAAAATAAAAATGAAAGTAAATTTTTTACAACCGGCTTGCTCGGGACAGGTTCAATTCGGCCCGCTTGTGCCTAACGCGCACATTGGCTCAATCCTTCTCACGTTTGCCAATTTTCTCCGGCCCAGCTCTTTCCTTCTTTTATTTCCTCCTTATTTTTTTTTTCAATTTACACACATTTATGTGTTTTTTATATTGGAATCGCTTTCGTTTTGAAGTATGTGTTTTCGGTGATATTAACATTGTCAGTGAGGTTTGATGATGGCCCATGAAATGACTAGCGAGATGTCCTAGTGATGGTCGGTGAGGCTGGCTATCGACATAGAACCGGTTGAGATTTCAGCATGAGTTCGTGTAATGAAATTTAGTGTTGAGTTCATTGATGGAGAAGCTTCGGTGATGGAGATGTCTTGGTGAAGAAGACAGACTCGGGTAGAAGATGAACAAGAAGGGAAACAAACAAATAAAATAAAAAGTGAAATAAAAAATAGAAATAAAAAAATCAAATATAATAAAGATAAGCTCAGATCCGGTTATTTGAGCCGGATCGGGTTGTGGTCTGGGTCGGATTGGAAGTTAAGCTGAGAAGTCAATCCGGGCAAAGATATGGATAGATGGGTCGGGCCAAGTGTTCTGGATTGAGAATGCCGGGCTAAAGAGTCGGGCCGAAAGCCGAGCCAAGAAAATGGGCTGAATATTGGTGGGGCTGAGTTTTGAATTTAGGCTTAAATGGACTAAAAGACCAAAAGTTGGAAATTTGGGCTTGAGCCATTGGATTTGTTCAAGCCCATCAAATCATGACCCTATTCGGACTGGATCTTAGAGGCTGGTCCGAATCTGAATCTAGGTCAGGCGAATAATCGGACCGGGTACTCCGACCCAATCCGAGTCCCTTTTTCCAAAATTAAAAATTAAAAATTAAAAAATAAATAAAAATTTAAAATAAATAAAAAATCCGAAGAAAAATTGAAAAATTAAAAAAAGTTTAGAAATTAGTTGTTCGCTAGTTTCATTAGTTTTTTTTTTTTGGGCGTCAATTTTAGTTTAGAGTTAGTTTAGCATAAAAGAATGTGAAAATCTTTGGATAAAACATGAATATAATCTTCAAATTCTAGGTTGCTGTCTAGACACTTTCATTTCTATTTTACTTGATTGCTCTCGTTCAAAACATTGATTGTTTTTTCCTCTTCTGAAAATGAGCAAGATGAATTTTAGGATCTTTGATTAGTAAAAGGCTGCTTTGATACCCTGGTAAGCAAATTGTCATATTTTGGTCCCAAAGGGCACTAGTTAGAGGGACTAGTGTAATTAAGTCTTCGATACCTAAAGTTCTGGTTACCTAGACTTACCTCATTAGACTAATGGCAACTCCTTACATAGAATTTTTAGGATCAATCTTTAAATTACAAATCCCGTGTCACGTGAGGTGTGATATTGAGAGAGACCATGTTTATGATTGCGGGTTCGTTTGCAGTGTTATTGAGTAATGATCCATTTGAGATCTAAGCCTATATATACCATTTGAGCCGTCTCATAAATAAATACCTCTAAACCTATTCGTCGATGCAACCCCTCAAGGATAGACCGAGAACTTAAACCTAGTATAACTTGATTGTTTAAATAATGTGGTTTCATGGTAGCGCATGCCGCGAAGGATGAGGCAAGATCACTAATGTTGTATTAAATGTTGATATAGGTTGGGAGTCATTAGGGGCGAAATGATTGTTGACCTATTTGTTTTGCATATGGGTGTTATGTTTATGTGGATGAAATTGAAGCGGTATTTTGATATCAAGCACTGTGCATATGCTTACACACTTTAGCACTATACCTTTTGCACACATGGCTTGCAATTAAACCTCAATCGCACCATCAGGCATTTTAGGAGGTGTCGAGAATCAATTAGATCATCCGCGGTTAACGACTGTGGGAAAATCATTCTCAATCTCGCTCATTTCCTTGAAAGAAATAAGTCTAACCCAACCACAGTTTGCAATATTGGGAAAAGGCTTACTATTTTGTTGAGATGAGAGCCTTGAGCCGATAGTATACCTTACCCTTATATGTCAAAACCAATGTATTTATCTCATTTTTAAGAGAGAAAATTTCAAAAAAGGATCCGAAGTGCCATTATTTTTTCAAATAAGAACTCGAAGTGGACTTTGTTTTAAATAAGGGCCTGAAGTGACCTTGGTTGTTTCAAATAAGAGCCTGAAGTGGCTTTGATATTTCAAATAAGGACTTAACACCGCCTAGCACTGATCAACTAAATTTTCTGACTAGTCAACGGTATTATCGTTATTTGCCATTTTCCCTTTTTTTCTTCCCCTTTTTTTCCTGGTTCTTTTCTTCATCTTCGCCAGTGGACGGCTAGCCATCGACGATGCTCATAGAAGGCTGGGCGAGGGCCACCCACGCCGACCACAGGTGAGGCGACCCTCGCTAGATTGGCAAGGGTGGCCTCCCCTGCGGCCGGTGAGGGTTGGACAACCTCCCCAGCTGTGGGTGAGGCCGCCTTTGCTAGATCTAGCGAGGGTCGACCTCACCTGCCTTAGATGAGGGCTTGACCACCCTTGCCAACGGCTGGCAAGGTCACTCAGCCCTCATTGGCTGCAGGTGAGGCCCAAGTGAGGGCTCAACCACCCTCGCCAACAGGCGACAACCCTTGCCGACCCTTACTAGTGGCCAATCTGGTGAGGGTCGGCCTCACCTAGGGTTGGTGACAACCGACCTCAAGGATGGCCCTTGGGTGAGGCCGTCCCTCGCCTATGGCCGGCGTGGGCGACCCTCATCGGTGAGGGCGACCCTCACCCAGCCTTTTGTGGGACTGGCCACTGGCGAAGAGGAATAAGAAGAACCAAAAAAAAGAGGGGGGAGGGGGGAATGGCAAATGACGAATATACCATTGATCGTCGAAAGTCAGGTTCTTAGTTGAAATTGATATAGTTACTTTAGGTTCTCATTTGAAAAAACATCCACTTCAAGCCCTTATTTGAGAAAGTGATGTCACTGCAAGTTCTTATTTGAAACAAGATTCACTTCGGGTCCTTATTTGAGAAAATAATGACACTTTGGGTCCTTTTTTGGAATTTTCCCTTTTTAAGAATAGAAACAACCATTCGGAAAATGTTGCAAAGTGAACATATGTTTTTCTTTTTTAATAGAATTCCGGATTTTATAATTTCTAAAAAGTAATGATTGAACAAATATAACCTTTCAAAAGCTAAGAAATTATGTCTGAACATGTTGCGATGTTACCTCGAGTAGAATCGCCTAGAGGTTCGGCTAATGGATTATTAAGACTAAACTTAACTTAGGCTCTTCCAAGCCTATACCAATTCGCGAAGTTTTCAGTGTGATAATGATTTTTATCTAGGAGTCATCACTAAACCAATTAGACATCCAATTATATCGGGAGAAATACCACTTCTACGAACCAATGATCAAATAAGTTCGGGAACTTGATTACACTAACGCCCTTTCAATACCCTTCTCTTTTATTTTCAAAAAATATTTTGCACGTAGCTTGAATTGATTTTAAGCTATCTCTGACATGCGAGGAGGTCATGTAGGTGTATAAACATTATTGAGCACTCAATAAAAAATAGGGCAACAAATAAATTGCAAGCATATGGAGCAAATATTCGACCTATATATTATTTCTAGTTATGACAATTCCACTCAAATCTCTTTTTGAATTTTCTCTTATTTAAATTGAATTTAAACTATATGTCACGCAATTTAACTAAATGGCCTAATTATGATGATAGATAATCATTTAAATGCGACCTTAATTAAATAACTCTACATGACATATGACCTGATTAAATGAACCTATCATGCAATTACTAAATGACACACATCTATAACATGCATTAATTACATGACTTAAACTATGACACGGTTGATGACTTGGATGTGATGCAATTAATCTATATGACAGGCATATGATATTTTTTGGATTTTCTAGTCAAATTCATAATTAAAAATAATGGAAATTTACCACAAAGATAATATCCAATTCAATTAAGGTATCAAACTATGTCAATTCCTAATTTAAATTAGAATCTTATCATGAATATTATGGAATCTATTGGGACGTGCAATGTTATCTAACACGAGCTAAAGCAATCTTTTTGATATTCAAATAAGGAAAACATGTCAAACAAGATAATTATGAAAAATCACGAAATATCACCAAATCGTGAAAGATAGTTCAAATTCAAAAACATCTAATCAACTTGATTATTCCATGAATCAAAATCGGTAAATTAATCTTAAGTCTTAAATATCAAAATATTAATTTTAAAGATTTTCGAGCGAATTAATTATTCCATTTAAAAAGAGAACGCGAATTAGGAAACAAGTCATAATGAATATTGCCTATCACTACAGTCATAATGAATATTGCCTATCACTCAAATATGTGAATGTAGACAACAATCTTTGAAATTAGGCAACAAAATATCTAAATCAAATTTAGATAAGATAATTACTTATTCACGACAAGGATGACTGTCGGCTTGGCTGTCCCCGGTGAGGCTCGCAGCTCATGGTGCTCGTGGTGGCTTACGGCACGTTGACAGTGGGAAATCGTCGCAGAAACGGGGAGACAGATCACGGGTTAGGGAGTCTCGATTCAAGGGACGGATCTTTGGGGAGGCCTATAGCAGCTAATCAGAACGCCAATCTAATGGAGTGCCGCCAATGCACATGTGTATTCAAGTGCGAGTCCCTCCTGGAGTCGTATTGACTATTTAACTGAAATTCTCAAAGAGCAAACAATGAAGCTCATCCGGTATGTGTATGGATAAAAAAAAGAAATAACAAAGACCCAAAACTCTTCTCTTGCAATCGGTTTTGATTTGGCCTATGTAGAGAATTTCATGTTCCGTCGTGTGCCGCTCCCCGAGCTTCTCTTTTCTCCACCGGTCTGCTGTATGGATCATGTCATCTTCGTGTGATGACCCAACCTGCACAAGAAAGATTCAGGAGTAATGGCCAAATAGCCACGCAACTGCTCACGATGAGGACTGGCCGGGACTGGAGGAGCAGCGCATCGACAAAGGCGGATCAGATGCAGCTCGGTTGGTCACGGCAAGGTCGTCGGCAGCAGCAGCATCCCCGGAGCAGGAAGTTATTGCAGCGCGAAGGAAAAACAGAACAAGCTCGGCGTCGCCGCTATTGGGCTTCCCGAATCAGGGCGGCGGCGAAGTCGTCGTCGTCATCATCAGAGGCATCCACATGGTGAAGGAGAGCAGAGGCTTGTCGGGGCAAAGACCTCTGCTGTGCGGGGCAGCAATTCGTTGGCCGGTGTCGCAATTTGGTGAGGCGGAAAAATGGCAGTGAGGTGTTGGATGGACGCCGGCGCGGCCACAGCACGGTAATGGTCTATTTATACCGTATAGGAACCGACCTCCTCATTCCATGAACAAAGTAACGAGGCTTGACAAAAGTCTAACACAATATTATCATGAGCTCAATCCAATTAATCAATTAAGCTAAAAATCATTTATTTGAGTCCATCTGCCGCCAATCTGATTAAAATGCAAGCATAAGAGCCTATTAACTACTAATGCAGATGCTCCTAATAACTTCATGCAATTTTAAATAACATTTCTGTTTAGAGGCTGAAATTTAGTCCCTAATTTTCTATGTAATTAATAATTAAATGAAATGCCAAAATTTAAGTGTCAACGAAATAAATACAATCTTTCAAGGGTTATAAAAGCGCTTAAGGAAAAACTAATAAAATAATTTGAAATTAAATAATAATAAAAAGTAGTCAAACTCTATTGCAAACAGTCACATTGTTTTAATATTACGCATATGTTATTTTATAAAGTCAAATTTTAATAAATAAATAATTCCTATAGTATACCATACCCTTTCTTGTCAAACACGACGAATTTAGTTTAGTCTTTAGAACAAAAGCTACCCTTTAGGCAGGGTTGCAAAGCAAACGGATGTTTTTGTTTTTATTTTTATAGAATTCCAAATTTTATAATTTCTAAAAAATAATGATTGAACAAATATAACCTTTTAAAGGTTAAGAAGTTATGTCCAAGCATGTACAATTTTCGAAAGGTTATAAGAGAGCCTAATAACAAGTAAGCAAAAATAATAATAAAATTCGGAAAACATGATAATAAAAAATAACCTTCTTTATTGCAAAAAGTCACATTGTTTCAATAGTACACATATGTTATTTTATGAATATGAATTCAATAAATAAATAAAAATAATAATTAATGAGGACTAGTGCCATTAGTAGACATAGGTAGGGAGGCATAGTTCGTGAGGCTTAAGTGTGCCTAATAACCCCTCTCCACGGTGGTACTGTTGGTCTAGCCCACTTAACACAATGTCGGCATTTGAACAAGCTAGATAATATCCACACTTATATAGTAGCTCATACACTCTTAACTTTTTTTATGTGGGATAAGAAAAAACACAATTTTGTTTGTTTTAGAAACAAACAACCTATAGTTCGTAGGTATCTCCAAACAATTTTGTATACTCTTTGCCGCGAGGCACTCTAAGAGAAAACCTATTTGTCTCTCTCCGAGCAAGTTATGAAGTGCTTTGCTTGGGGATGGAATGTGACTGAAGATTGATTGATGAAGCCCTCTCTTATTCAAGAATGAAAGAATAAGGAATCGTCGTAGGCGGAGCAGCTGTTCATTCGCTTCCCTTCATTCGCTTCGTGGGTGCCGCACAGCACATAGCTGGAAGTCAGAAGGCCCATACTACCTGCCTAACCCTTCAAGCTTTTCATTGAACTCCCTCAAGCCAGTCATCCGTGCACCAAATTTCATCCACCACAGGCTTCGTGATGCTAAAATGGCTTAATTAATCAATATCACAGCCTAACTCCTTGAAAAACAAACACTATCACCTTAGGCTTGTCCAGTTATTTTCCTAAGGATGCGATGAACATAGCCATATCCTGGGATGAAAAGTTGTGGACACATCTGATCATTAGAAAAGACTATGTGCCAAAGTTGTTTTTCCTTGTTCTGCATGTACATGTCGTTAAGATTATGTGTCAAGTTTGAATTTGTGAAACGTGACTCGAATTAGAGGATGTTGATCGAAATTCTTGACTGACTCCGTGATGGAGTCTTTGTCTGTATTGGAGTTTGAACTCCATATACATTAGTCACTAAAAAATGTAGGATATAGTTGGACGTCAATTTCTTTCCTTGCTTAATAGTGGTCGGTCAACAAGGGTTTGACCATGACATAGACTCCTATGTCTCTTCTGTTTCGACCACACCATAGCCTGTTTCTTTAGAAGGAGCTGCACAAGAAAACAAAGGATAAAAAAAAAAAAAAAAAACAAAAAACGACCGATGTCTCTGTTTAGAGTTTCCTTTGGCGCACTCACAGAGTGAATACAAGTTTTGTGCTGTGAATTTTACATTCAATTGAGGTATTTATTTGTAAATATTATGGGTTGTGATGTAATTTAAGTATGGAAAACACTTTAAATGTTAGTGATTGTAACTACATGATTCTTTGATTTTCAATAGATTATTTACTACTAGCTCTCTCCATGGATAGATATCAATACTCGGATCGAATTATGCAAATCTCATGTTTTTTTACCGTTTCTCATTTATTTCTTAGGTGATTTTGCATTGATTTAATTGTAAGATCCATCAATCCTACATCCCAACGACCCTCAATCCACATCAAGAAGATCCATTATGGATTAAATCTCTGCAATAAGATATTGTGTATACCTTTGCAAGATTGAGAGATTATCTCATGAAAAATTGTGACGTATTATATGATAGTATCTAAGTCATTCGAGTATGGTTATAATCTCCATCATATCTCTTGATATATAATGAAATCATGTGACGGTCTACCTTTGTGGTAGTTCAAATTGATTGATTCACGTAAATATAATGTCCATTTTTTTAAAAAAATTTGTTTATTTTACTATACAATCATTTGTTTTCACAATTTAATCCGGTAGTGAATTCAGCTTAGTTGTACAAGAAGAAAACCGTTTCTTTGGGGTGTGAAGGAAAACATAATTAGGATGAAATGTATCACCCCCCAAATCCAACAAAAATAAGGGATGATAGGACCATCCTTTCACACGAAGGACATAGCCTTAACCACAACTGATAACTTATTATCAAAATATATATGATAAGGTAGTAGGTTGTTTCCAACATTAGAGTTTTTAAAATGCATCATTAAGAATACTTACATCTTAGAGCTTAGCTAAACACATTGAGTATCAACTCTCAAATCATATAACTAGCTAAGCTCATATCCAAAATCCTACTACAATAAGTTCCTAGTTGATAGTATTCTCGCCTACTCGCCGCTAATCACCGACCTAAAAAATTGAAAGATAAGTGGAATAAACAACTAAGAGTAGTACATCTATTGTAAGCAAATAGAGCAGAAACTATGCATGTTTTTAATGCAATACCAAAATTAAGTACCCCAATCCAGTAAATAGCAAGCTTACATGATCAAAATGAATTTATAATATTACAACATATCGAAGAAATATATTTTTCATCAATAATATCAAAATAGATAATTAATGGTCTAGTCCATTGACAAATCTCAAATCACACATTAATAGTCTATTCCATTTACCAAATTTGTATCACATCACATCTTAAGGCCCTTGAGGTAGCTCCTGCAAAACTCACTTCATCTTATAGTACTTAGCCTTTGAGTAGTACAAAGTCCCAAAGGTGGTTTTAACAAGATTTGTGTCTCTGTAGAGTACTTAGCCATTGACTAACATATATCAATAGTATAAGACCCTAGAGATGGCTTTCATGAAATGATGTTTTCATGTAACTCTTAGTTATTGACTAATGTATATCAATAATACAAAGTCCTAGAGGTAGCTCATGCAAATTTACTTTATTATGTGTCACTTAGTCCTTTACCAGTCCATAATCACAATTGGCTTCACAAATCAAAACATAGCCTTTCACAAATTAATTCTCTTCATAAAACCAATCAAGAATTTGTATTATAAATTGGTTTCATATACCAAATCAAATCACCTATCATAAACCATACTCAAAGTCAATGTAATTCTTACACAGAAAGGTTTCACAAACCCAAAATATATCATCTTTCTCAATTTCGTTGATCAAACAAAGTATATATATTTCACGAGAGGGAGAATTACCAAAAAAAGTCCTAAACCTATTGCAATTATGCCAATTCAGTCTTAAACTTTTTTTTGTGTCCAATTTAGTTCTAAACCTTTTATAATTATGCAAATTCAGTCCATCCGGCCAAAATTGGCCAGCCGGTGTTGATGTGGACGCCGGCGGGGGACAGCCGACCGGCTAGATAATTTTTTTTTAATTTTTTTGAATTTTTGTATATATATATTGCCTTCTTCTCCTTCCTTTGGTCGGCGAGGCTGACCTCACCGGCCACTGGCGAGGCTCGCCCTGCCGGCCACTGGCGGAGGCGAGCCTCGCCCAGCGACGGCGAGGCGGCCGTTGCCAGATCTAGCGACGCTCGACCTCGCCATGGCTGGACGAGGCCGAGCCTCGCCAGATCTGGCGACAGCCGCCTCGCCGGCCACTGGGCGAGGGCGAGGGTCGACCTCGCCCAGTGGCCGGCGAGGCTGCCATCGACGTCGCCATCACCACCTCTGCCGCCTCCCCCGTCCCCCCGATCGTCGGCACGATCTCCCCCTCCGACCTCAAGCGACACTCCCCGACCGTGACCGTCGCCAAAACCCAGTTCCAACGCCTCTGGACCAACGAGGACGAGATTGAGCTCCTCCGCGAATTCCTCGACTACACCACGCAGCGCGGCAGGGCCTCACCCTCGCCAGTGGCCGGCGAGGGCCGAGCTCGCCGGATCTGACGAGGCTCGGCCTCGCCCAGTAACGGCGAGGCCGCCATCGCTAGATCTGGTGAGGCTCGGTCTCGCCCAGCCATGGTGAGGTCGAGCCTCGCCAGATCTAGCGACGGCCGCCTCGCCGTCGCTGGGCGAGGCTCGCCTCCGCCAGTGGCCGGCGAGGTCAGCCTCGACGACCCTCACCTCTGGCCGGACGCCTGCCAGAGGAAGGAGAAGAAGGCCCAAAAAAAAAATATTTTAAAATTCGAAAAAAATGAAAAATATATAATAAAAAATATTAAAAAATTACCCCACCGGCCGGCTATCCCCCACCGGCATCCACGTCAGCGACGGCTGGCCAATTTTGGCCGGATAGACTGAATTAGTACAATTATAAAAGGTTTATGACTAAATTGGACAAAAAAAAGAAGTTTATGACTGAATTGGCACAATTACAATAGGTTTAGGACTTTTTTGGTAATTCTCCCTTTCACAAGATATTTTTCACATCATTTCAGAATTCATTTTAGAATTCATGTCATTAATCCGTTCACAAGGTAATACACAAATATACTTTCACAACACCTTCCATAACACACTTCTCAAACCATTCTTAAATAATAGAAAGCAGTAAATGCCTTTTTAGGTTTTTATGCAATAAAAATGTATTTCATAACTTATAATATATCAAATTTCTATAACTTCAAGAGACGAGTTTACAAATTTATACAAGATATATCACTACAAGCTTGGGAATGTCCAAAACCAACAGCACTCAACTAAAAGATCCAATGACTTGTAATCCTAACAATTAAACGAGAATCAACATCAAATCTAAGTAAAATACTACAACAATTGCAAAATAGCTATGCTAAACTTAAACATTGGCAAAACAACTCCTATGCCCTAACAAAATTCTCAACCGAATGGGATATTTGAAGTTATTCCCAACGTGGTGCTTCTACACAAAACTTGATCATACCTTAACTCTCTATACTAAATCCCATTTCAAGTGAGCTTATAGTTAAAAAGTAGAGCGCTCAAAGCACTAGAAAACCCATAGATTGGCTAACCCAAATATTGAGTCAAAAAGCGACAAAAAATTTGGCCAGAAAATTGTTAGTCACACATTGTTCATCACATGTGGGAAACTTTAAAAATTTGTTTCGGACAAATCTTAAGCTCAATCAAGTTTCGTAAAATATGATAACTCCACAATTCTCGAAATTATCATTCCCCCATAATTTCTCAGCTTAACAACTTTTAAATTGGACCTTGCAATTCCAATATAACTAATTCTGAATTTGAGTTATAATTGCGAAAATCATTTCGATTAAATGAACAAAGAGCTTAAATCCTTACTAGGCATTGCAATTCAAACTTTAATCAATTTGTCGGGGTGCTCGAATCGTAAATGCCTTGTTCCCAGGTTTATCAATTTAGCTTTTTTTTTCTTGGTAAAGCTTATCAATTTAGGTTCAGTAGGAGTAAAAAGAGTAAAACAATATGTTTGGCTTAGTTTTGATTCCCTTTTCCCCGGTTCAAACATAACACTATTTAATAGCTACAAACATTTCAGCATTTACATTGGTTTGATCACATATATGAAGGATATGTAATTTTGCGGAAAATGCTTCCTTTTGGACAAGAAAATATATTTTTGACAAAATGATTGATATTTAGTTCTTATGACTTGAGAATGTTACTTTCTATTGCCGATTCAACATTAAATTTGCGACATGAAAAATAAATCAATGCAATTGGATGTAATTTGTGTGAACTTCAGTTCATAGAAATGCAAAGGAACTCAAGATATTGGAGAAATTGAACGGCTAGAGTTTATAGGGAAGGACACTTCAGCAAGGTACTCTCATAGCAAATAAGCACACTCATTACAAGAAGAAACGAAACAAAGGTGTAAACAAAGTGAGATTCCTACCATGAGATTCTCAATGGAATTTGCACATGGGAGCCTCATCCTTTGCCGACTCAACAACTTACCCCAACTATTTTTCAACAAGCAGCTTTGCTCTAGCGTGACCCTCGACTATTTGGAACTGTTCACTTAAGCCGAGATGTACCGTCAATAACCAAATCAAGGTGAGAAGTTCTCCTCCTTTACTGAGTTGTTGGGCATGATTGTAAGGTCGGCAATGGATGGCAGCATACGCGAGCAATTCCACCCACACTTCACTCACGATCTCCCACTTGGTCTCCTCAAATTTGTCCAGTTCTTTTGCGAGTATACATGCATCAAAAAGCACGGATTTGCTCCTGTCCCCTTTCACATCAGCAGGCTTCACATCTGTAGGAACAACAAGAAGACTTTGGCACACACTTTCGATCGTTTTGCTCCCAGCAAAGAATTTTTCACTAATGAACTTGTGCATCTCCGCACAAGTGTCTCGAAACCTTATTTGGCCAATCCCAGCCACTGTAGACATCATATTAGGTTGTTTGATCATAAGATAAAGCATGTAATCTGACAAAATCTTACTGGTTTTCTTCCTAGTTTTGCTATAGAAGTTTGTATCCTCATCCTTATTGTAACAAAGTTCAGTGGCAATGTGCCACAGTAAAAGGCTCTCGCCATAATCAACTTCACTGACGAATGAAAGCAAGTCTTTCCAATCTTCCTTCTTCTCCAAAGCCCATTTACCTCGAGTAGCACACATCTTTTTTATGCTATCTGAATCTCCTACAGCACATGACATCTGTACCAACACATCAAAAATCAGTTTGCCTAATTCGCCGGCGTATGGTTCTTGTCGTCCAGACTTCAAATCATTAAAAAATTCCTTGAGAGAGATGTGATGAAGGGGTTTCTCAATCCACTTTGGCAACCTTCTCAATTGAGAATCAATCAAATTGTACTGGAAGATAGATTTAGACCATCTAGAATAGAATATAGGCATCGATGAACTTTTAGATTTGAGTTTTACGAGGAACTCAATGAAGGTCTTTCCTATACGATATTCCTCATATCTCCCTAAAAATGCAATTGTCCAGTCAGAGCAAATGAGCATACTAAGAGCTACAAATTCTAGGCCAATAGCTCCATGGAGCAAGGCATATGTAATCCGTATATCGTATTCGTGAAAGCCATGCTTGTCCAGGACATGGAAAAGTGCAAACGCAATAATGACGGAACATATTGAGATAGCTCGGAAAATGTACCCTGTTAGATAGTGAATTACGGCAGCCTTAGTATAAAGAACATCATAAAAGAAGTTGAGCTCAGTCTCAATGATCCGAAAGGCATCCTCAAAGGTTCTGCTTCTGAAAAATTTCATGGTTTCATTACGTTGACGGAAGCTGAAGATGAGATCCACAAGGAGGCCTTTATAGGTTGAGAAGTAATTAAATGCCTCTTTTATCACTTCTCTGTCGTCCAACGTGGTTGGTCCTTTCGCTTTACTGCTTTTAGCTTCATCCTCGCGGGATTCCATATCGGGCTCCGGCGTCATCTTTATTGAAGCAGGGATATTAGCTTCCTTCTTGGAAGAGTATTCTTCCATGAGCTTGGCATAGTTTGGGCCAGCATCATCAGACGCGAGCAAGGAGTCACGGAATTTACTAAAGCTTCCGAGCCACAGCGCATATGTTCGCTCTATGTATTTGATGAGTCCACCAATAAACATGAGAATGGTTGGCCCAATTAGCTTGTTACTGGGCAGCGATTGATAAAATACATAGCCTGCAACGCCCAGCTGGAATAAGAGATTAAGCAAGTGCCTACGCCACAGCTCATTATCTTCGAGCGCAAAAGCCGTGATGGTGTCGGGTCCTCCGAGGTGTAGCAGAAGAAATGGAGCCCAAAATGCCAAAAGGTCAGTATATGCAGCAGCCTCGGAATTTGAAGTACCAGCAGTGATTTGGGCTTTGGAAATGAGTCCAAAGGCATAGTCAGCGACCCAGTCAGCGACCAAGTAGGCCGACCAGGTGAGTAGTATGATCCCCCTTCGTGAACTCCTCTTGCGAATGGGTGCCAAAAATATGAGAGCGACTTGCAGAGATAGGCTCACAACGATCATCCCCCGGAGATTGAGTTTCATCCATAATTTCTTGGCTACTATAAAAATTTCCATATTTCCCTCTATCACCAGATCCTGGAAAGAATTGTTCTAGTCAGCACGAGTATGCCAGTAAGGCAGCAATTATGGAATCGATATGCAAACCGGAGAGCATAATAGCAGAGGAGACTATTGAGGGCAGAGAGTTGATAATACCTCGAAATGAATTTACGATCAGATTGGAATGGACGTCTTGCTTCATGCAAATGAGTGTCGACCAATGCGTAGTTATAAAGGAGTTAGAAGCGACGGGTCTTGAGATGAGGTCAGGATGGAGCAGAACAGAAGTCGGCGAGAAACTCGTGGAATGTAAATTAAAAGCATGGAAACCAAAGCACTTTGGCTGTCGTGAATGATGTACGTTGTATTCTTTATCACACTTAATCACACTTTAGCCTTTCTTCTTTCTCTTTAATCTCTCTTTCATCGCACCTGTCGCTGTCCATCCCTCAGGAGATCATGTACCAGTTTGAAGCCGAGAGAGAGAGAGAGACAGAAAGAGAATCTTCTTTTGTCATCCGGTGCTTGTTGTTGTGGAGCTTTAATACTGTTTTTTTTCCCAATTTTAGCTTTAGCCTCATTCACATTTCTCTCTTTTTTTGGCTGTCTCGCAGATTCTCGTCTTCCTGATGAAGAAGAACATAAGCCAAGACTTACGAGCAACAAGAGGCTTCACAACCACTCTTCAGACATTGACAGCTTATTACCATGAAGCATCGCACAGTAAACAGAGTTAACAGAGTTCAGAACATCATCCAATCTCAATGTAGTAACTTCATTCCTTCGCGAAAAATTTGCAAATTAATCCCATCAAAGAAAATCGAACATTCAGTTCAGAACCCACGTGGTGAGCTACCAGAATACCAAACCAAAGCACAAATTCCATGTGATGCAAATCATATCCTTAACCTTCTGCACTCGCTTCCGGAACACGTCTCGCACCGCCACATACGCCGACTCCACCAGACGAGTGAACACCGTGCCTGGACGTTGCACCCAGGCGGGGAAAAAGGAAGATTAAAAAGAAAAACCGAAAAAAATAAAGAGAAGAAAAGCCATTAGAACAATCTTTTCCTTTTTTTTTTTAATCTAGATTTAATGTCGAATTAAATCATTTCCATTAAAATTGATACGATAATAATCACACTATTAGTGGTTCTTATCACGAATTTCAAAGAATTCAGATTGAACCATACGTTTTTTGACATCCGCAATTTATTGAACTCTATTAGCATAATGTAGTAAATTAATCAAAAGAAAAATAATATACATGTTCTAAATATTTATTTTGTAAGCATGACGCAAAATTCTCGTCCTCCTCCGGAAAGTAAAATACATCGCATCAAAATTATTGACTGCAACTAGTCTTTTTGAGGTGAGGCAATATTAAGCTACATTTTGCTTGCAAATAATGGCAAGTTCAACAAATAAATGCAAAGATTATAATAGCTTTTAAGCTACAAATGAGGATAGAAAAATATTCTATAGGTTAATCCAATTCCAATCCCCAAAAATGAAAAGGAACAGGATCGGGGAGGCTCTCCTTTCTCGTACATTGATGAATTAAAAAAGAAAAATCAGGCAGGCTATAGCTACGCATCATTTTGTTAAAAAAGTTATTAAATATCCAACCGAAAGTATTAATTGTGATCAGCGATTAGGAATATATTGAGAGATGTCTTTTGGCTCAAAAAAAAAAAAAACTTCAAAAAGAAAATCACTGGCTGGCTTGGCCCAGCCCTTTACCTGAATCAAAGATGGTGCCTCCCCCAGTGGTCCAGTGGAAGCAGTGAAAGCCAGTGCACTTGGTGGGATATCCACAATTTTGCCCATCAAGTTGACATGGTAAAGTGAATATATCCCTGGGTTCCCGAGCAATAAAGTGTACTTTATATTTTTGGGCTGGCCCACTGGGCCAACCAGAGCGAGCTGGAGAATTGTGCAGACCTGAAATTGGGCAAGCAATACGAGAACGTGGACTGGCAAAGGCTCTGGGCTTGGGACATGAGCGACAACGGGCCTCGACTTAAGCCCAGGAGTCCCTGCGCGGCACGGAGTTTCCCGTGGTTGCTTGGATGCAGCTGAAGGTATAGCAGGGGATGTGGTCGGTGGCTAGGGTGAATGTGTCTTGTGAGAGATTCACCGGTGGGGTGGAGCCTCTGTATGTCATGTTCAGTACCTGAAATTTCTTGTACACCTTAATTAGCTCATGTGAGCCCTATTTATGAAGCTGAATTACTTATACCGATCATTTTAGAATGGTAAAACCTGTATGATTTTTTTGCTGAAGTACATTCAACAGTCAAATGTATTTTTTTTTTTACTAGAACAAGGGCATAAATAGTCAAATGTATGTATACTACCCGCATGCACTGAGAAGCTTGACAATCAAGGGACTTGAAGGTAGTGGACTTGGCAGAATCAAACACGACGCTTGAAGAGCAACCCACACACCCATTGCAAGGGACCCAAACAGCATTGTTGCTGGCGTCCACGGCCATGAGCATGCTCTAAGAAGGAGTCCCAATCTGAACCTTCACAACATAAGTGGCACTCTGTAGGATCTGCCTCCCATATGCATGGGCTGTTCACGTGGAAGACTTGAAGGGTTGAGCCATAGTTTGGGAGGTCACACTGGTTGGGGTTGTAAGGGTCAACTTTTGGCCCCACTTGATATTGTCCGCTTTGGGCTACAAGATTCACTTGTCCCATGTCCTCACGATTTTGTTCTTATGGGCTTCACTCAAGAAAGGCCCCGTTGGTAGTTAAAACCAGTGTTACTCCTTACATAGTACGTTATCTCACTATCCCTAGCTAATATGCTATTTAGTTCATTTCTATCCCCTTCATCATTCTTGAGATGGAGACGTACTCCCATCTCTTGTAGGATCAAGTCATTATAGGCCCACCAGCAATACCCCACTTCCGGTCAGGCTTGGCTCTAATACCATTATAAGGGCCAACCTCTAGCCCCACTTACCAAAGATATTGTCCGCTTTGAGCTACAAGACTCACGTACCCCATGCCTTCACAATTTTGTTCTCTGAGCTTCGCTCTAAAAAGGCCTCATTGATAGTTAAGATTGGTGTCATTCTTTATATAGCACATTACCTTACCATCTCCAAACAATATCAGATTCGATTCATTCTTGTCCCCTTCGCCATCCTCGAGGCAAAGGCACATTACCATCCTTTATAGGACTGGGTCATTACAGGAGTTTACACCTTGTGAGATGGAGAATGAGAGGAGGGCCAATGAGGGCAAGAAAGGGGTTTGCTTCATGGTCGATCTGTGTTGGGTTGGAAAGTGTTGGTGTTTCTTAGATATGGTTAGGCTTGGGATAGACTAAGAGTGAATGAGTTATATACAAATGAGTGTGCTGGTACTTGGGAGTGACTAGTGAGAAATGGCAATGTGGAGATTTGACTTGTCAGTGGGGTCTTTTAACTGGTAATTTGATCACAGACCATATTCCATTTGCTTTCACAATATGGACCTCTCCATCCCTTGTCCATTCATTTGAAGAGATGACTTTTGTTCTGTTTTTCTTGTTGCTATATATTTATAAAAAGATTTTGGACCTAAGCAAGTCTCTAAAATGCTTCATCGAAAGTCTTGTTTGGACAATCAGTTTTGCTTTCGCGTGACCCCCAACTATTTGGACCTGTTCACTCAAGCCCAGTTGCACCGTCAATAACCAAACCAAGATGACAAGTTCTCCTCCCTTACTAAGTTGTTGAGCATGATTGTAAGGACAGCAATATATCGCAGCATGCCCCAGCAATTCCACCCATACTTCACTCACGATCTCCCACTTGGTCTCCCCCAAATTTGTCCAAATTTTTGTAAGAATACACCCATCAAAAAGCGCAGATTTGATTTTGTCTCCTTTCACATCCGTAGGAACCAAAAGGAGATTTTCACACACACTTTCTTTCCTATCCTTCTCTTTGCTCCTCTAAAAGGTACTTCCATTCGCTTTGCTCCCATAAGAGATATTTTCATCCATGAACTTGTCCAACTCGGCACAAGTATCTCAGAACCTTATTTGGCCAATCCTAGCCACTGCAGACATCATATTAGGTTGTTTGATCATAAGGGAAGCATGTAATCTGACAAGATCTTACTATTTTCACGGTGGCTGCTTGTACTTGTATTAGCATCAGCATTGTAATAGAGTTCTGTGGTAATGTGCCACAGTGAAAGGCTCTCACCATAATCAACATAACGGATGAATGGAAGCAAGTCTTTGCAATCTTGCCTTGCTTTAGTATTCTCCAGAGCCCTTCTACCTCAAGTAGCACACACATTTTCTTCATGCTTTCTGAGTCTTCTGCATCAGATGACTTCCGTTTCATCTCTTTAAAAATCAATTCACCTAATTTTTCACTGTACTGTTCTTCTCGTTCACACTTCAAGTCATCAAACAATTCCCTAAGAGAGATGAAATCAAGAATTTTCACAATCCATTTTGGCCACTTAGGGATGAGATCAAGGAGTTTCTCAATCCATTTTAGCCACCTTCTCAGCCGAGAATCAATCAAATTGTACTAGAAGATAGATTTAGACCATCTAGCATGGAGTATATGCAATGCAAACGATGAATCTTCACATTTGAATTTGAGGAGGAACTCAATGAAGGTGCTTTTGATAGGCGAACATCAACGAAGTTTCTCCAATCTCCCTAAAAGTGCAATTGTCTAGTTAGAGCAAATAAGCATACTAAGAGCTACAAATTCCAAGCCAACAGCTCCAAGGAGCAAGGTGTATGTAATCTTTGTGTCATATTCGCGAAAACTCTGCTTGGTCAGTATATAGAAAAGTGCAAAAGCAGTAATGACGGAACCAATTGAGAGAGAGCTCGGACAAGGCACCCTGTTAAATAGTAAACCCCGGAAGCCTTGGTAAGAAGAATATCATAAAAGAAGTTGAGCTCAACCTTGATGACCCGGAAAGCATCCATCGTGGTTCTACTTCTGAAAAATTTCATGCTTTCATCACGTTCACGGAACCTGAAGATTAGATCCACAAGGAGGCCTTTGAAGGTTGTGAAGTAAAAAAACGCGGCTTCCATCACTTGTCTGTCGTCCAAAATCTTTTCATCTGTCTTTCCACCATCTGTGGATTGAACGTAGGGCTCCGGCATAACCTCTATTGAAGCGAGAATATTAACTTCCTTCTTGGAAGAGTATTTTTCCATGAGTTTAGCATAGTTCTGCCCGGCATCAGCAGGCTAAGCAAGGAGCGACGGAATTTACTAAAGCTTGCGAGATACAGAGGACATGTTCGCTCTATGTATTTGATGATTCCACCAATAAACAAGAGGATGGTTGGGACAGTAAGCTTGTTACTGGGCAGCGATTGATAAAATACAAAGCCTGCAGCGCCTAGCTGGAATAAGAGATGAAGCAGGCGCCTCCGCCACACCTCATTATCCTCTAGCGCGAAAGTAGTGATGGTGTCAGGTCCTCCGAGGTGTAGCAGAAGAAATGGAACCCAAAACGCCAAAAGGTTACCATATGTATCAGCCTCGGATTCTGAAGTACCACTAGTGAATAGGGCTTTGGAAATGAGTCAAAAAGCATAGTCAGCGACCCAATCAACAACTAAGTAAGCTGACCAGGTGAGTATTATCCACCATTTTGACCCCCTCTTTCGAATGGGTGCGAAAAATATGAGAAAGACTTGCAGAGAAGGTGACTAGTGAGGGCCGAGGGTTGATAAAACCTCGAATTTAATTTATGGTCAGATAGGGAATGGAGTCTTGCTTCACGCAACCGAGTGTCAAGCAATGCGTAGTTATAAAAAAAGTCAGAAGCGACAGGTCTTGAGATGAGGTCAGCACCGAGCAGAAAAAGAGTCGGCGAAAAACTCGTGGAATGTAAATCAGAAGTATGAAAACCAGAGCATTCTGGCTGTTGTTAATGATGTACATTGTATTCTCTATCACGCTTTAGCCTTTCTTCTTTCTCTTTAGTCTCTCTTTTATGTACCAGTTTGAAGTCGAGAGAGAGAGAGAGAGAGAGAGAGAGAGAGAGAGTCTTCTTTTGTCATCCGGTGCTTCTTGCTCCCGAGCTTTAATACTGTTTATTTCCAATTTTAGCTTTAGCCTTATTCACATTTCTCTCTTTCTGTTTGTCTCGCAGATTCTTGTCTTCCTGATGAAGAAGAACATGAGCCAAGACTGACGACCAACAAGAGGCTTCACGACCACTTTTCAGACATCAGCAGCTTATTACCATAAAGCATCACACAGTAAACAGAGTTAACAGAGTTCGGAACATCATCCAAGCTCAATGTAGTAGCTTCATTCCTTTGCGAGAAATTTGCAAATTAATCCCATCAAAGAAAATCGGACACTCAGTTCAGAACTCAGATGGCGAGCTACCAGAATACCAAACCAAAGCACAAATTCGATGCCACGCAAATCATATCCTTAGCCTTCTGCACTAGAGCCAATTAAAACAAAGAGAAATTCAAAAAATCATGAAGAACACTGTTCGCGGGCAACGCCGAGCCTGGAGTTAGGGACATCGAAGAGGAGGCGATGATTCTGCTGCTGCATGCTGGCGATCACGTTGAGGACGGAGTTGACGTTGTTGGGGGCGGCGGCCATGGCGAGGCAGGTGGTGGTCCCAGCGGTGCTGTGGATGAGGAGGTTGTCCTGTGGGAGCGTCACGTTCATGCCGTCGAAAATGAAGGTCATCGTCGGAGCAACGATGGGGACTGTGTAGCAGGTGTCGAAGCCTCCGAGCGAGGTCACAGTCGCGCTCCCACCAATTCGTTTCCGGAACGCATCTCGCACCGCCACATACGCCGGCTCCACCAGCCGAGTGTACACCGTGCCTGGACGTTGCACCCAGGCCCCAAAAAAAAAGGAAGGTTAAAAAAGAAATACCAAATAAAGACAGAAAAGAAAGACCAATCAGAACAATCTTTTTTCTTGATCAGTATATTGTAATGAATGAACTAATAAAGACAAAGCTACATTTTGCCAGCAATATAATTTGAAGCTAAATGTTTTTGTGCTATAACTGAACATTATGGTGTTAATTGTCAATAAATGTCCGGCCCCCAAAAAAAAATTGTGATTGGCAATTTCTAATACAGGAATCCTTTTTTTTTTTTGGTCAAAATGCAGGAATACATTGAGAGATAGCATTTTGGCTCATCCGAAAATAAAGGAAAAATCATTTTGAAAATTTAGTGACAAAAAAAAAAAAAAACTATTGAAAAGGAGAATCACTGGCTGGCTTGGCCTGGCCTTCTACCTGAATCAAAGATGGTTCCTGCCCCAGTGGTAGCATTGAAAGCCAGTGCACTTGGTGGAATATCCACAATTTTGCTCCCAACTCTTATGCCAATCAAGTTGACGTAGTAAAGTGAAGACCTCCTTGGGTTCTTGAGCAACGGAGTGTACTTTATTTTTTTGGGCTGGCCCACCGGGCCAAGCCGGAGCGACCCGGAGAAGTTGGCGGACCTGAAATTGGGCAAGCAATAGGAGAACGTGGACTGGTATAGGCTCTGGGCCTGGGATAGGAGCGATAACGGGCCTCGGCTCAAGCCCAGGAGCCCCTGCGGCGGCAAAGAGGTCCCCGTGGTTGCTTGGATGCAACCGAAGGTGTAGCCGGGGATGGGATCGGTGGCTAGGGTGAATGTGTCCTGCGAGAGATTCGCTAGTAGGGTGGAGCCTCCATATGTCATGTTGAAGGTGCAAGTGTTCCCGCCACACTTGGGATTCGATACCTGAAATTTCTTGTACACCTTAATTAGCTCGTGAGAGTGCCATTTATGAAGCTGAATCACTTTTACCGATCGTCCTAGAATGGCAAACTTGCATGGTATTCTTCCGAAGTACATTTAAAGCGACTCGTCAAATGTCTTAAATGATGTTGGGAAACAACAATGTCAAAGGTTTTAGGTCGTTGGATAAATCAATGCGATCTTCATATTAGATTCTTGCAAGCACTACTCCCATCAGTCACACATGTCAATGAAGAAGCTACTTATAAAATTCATTTTGAGAACTCAACAAATTGAATATTTTCTTAACAAGCAAGCTGAACATTTCAGACATGTCTATTTAACTTGTATAACATCTCAAGACAAGAACAAGGACATAAATAAGCAAATGCATGTATACTACCTGCGTGCACTGAGAAGCTTGGCAATTTAGGGACTTGAAGCTAGTGGACTTGGCAGAATCAAACAGAACGCTTGAAGAGCAACCCACGCACCCACTACAAGGGACCCAAGCAGCATCGTTGCTGGTGTCCACAGCCATGAACATGCTCTGAGAAGGAGTCCCAATCTGAACCTTCACAATATAAGTGGCACTCTGTAGGATCTGCCTCCCAGATGCAATGGGCACCACAGATTTCTTAGCCACTAGGCTTGAGGACAAGAACTGGAGCCTTGCTTCGTCCTTCTCTTGCAATTGGAGCACAGTGTCTTCCCAAGACATGGCCTCGGGTGGCCTCAGTGGAGAGCATGGGCTGTTCACGTGGAAGACCTGGAGGGTTGAGCCCTGGTTTGGGAGGTCACACCGGTTGGGGTTCAGGCCTTGTGCTAAGGAAAATGAGAGGAAGGCCAGTGAGAGCAAGAAAAGGGTTTGCTTCATGGTTAGTTTGTGTTGGGTTCAATAGCGTTTGTGTTTCTTGGATATGGTTAGGCTTGGAGAGACAGAGTGAGAGAGTGAGTTATATACAGCTAGGTTTGTGAGTGCTTGGAGTGGCTGGCGAGGAATGGAAATGTAGACATGTGACTTGTCAGTGCGGTCTATTAATTGGTAATTTGATCACAGACTGCATTCCATTTGTTTTTTTGCAGTGTGGACCTCTCCTTCCCTTGTCCGTTCACTTGAAGAGATAGACTTTTCTTCTGTGTCTTTCTCATTGCTATATATTTATGAAAAGTTTTAGGACCTAAGCAAGTGCCTAAAAGGCTTCATCTCAAGCCTCATAGGGACCTCAAAATCTCTACCATGTAAAGTAATTAGAAAGTATTCCCGCTCTCCAAGGAAGAAAAAGATGTTGAGGAAATTATGGATGTGAGCAGGTATTGGTATATATAAATAAGAAACGTATAATGACAGCCCACTATCACTACAAAGCAAACGAACAGGTACAAGAGGCCCTCATAAGAAATGAACCATACCAAGGATCCATAGCCAGCCCCTGCTTAAAGGTTAACTTAGGTTATGACTCATGAGAGACAGCGTGCATACATCAAATGCGGAGTTTAGTGTGCTCTACAAATTGCATAGTGCATGCTAATGAAGATTATCTTTCGAGGGCTCAAACTAGTCCTAATGTCGCGATGATAAACATTTCTCATCTCAAGTGCTCCAAATAGATGTACCAAATTTTTATGATGATATATCACACGTTCTCTTTGGCCATTCTTTCATGTGTGGAATTGAGGATATTGCTTCTGTTATGACCTCCAGGGCTGTTTCAAGACTAAATTTTGTCGAAATAAGAGTATTTTTTCACCTGCCATAACGTATGGTAGGACTGGCACGCTCATCCACAAAGCATCTCTCTCTCTCTCTCTCTCTGTGGAAATGGGTGCAGATGACGACAACAATCCACAATAGGCAAAAATGCACGTCTCTTTCGTTTGTTTTCTAGTGCTTAAGCATACTTCATTCAAAACACACTCTAATGGAAAAAGCATGTAGACTTTCTTGCTAATCCCATCGGCTTTAGTTCAATTTCGATTCAAACTACCTCCCTCCTTCACATGATTGGTAGTCAAAGAAATTTCAGCCATATTTGGTGCTCAGCTGTCCTCGTACTGTGTTTATATCAATGTCACATCCACACAATTTATGTGGGATACTGCACAAAATATTGAATTATAATAAACTCGAGAAAATTAACAAAAAAATCATAAATTTATTATAATTATGCTAATTTAATCATAAATATTTTTTTGCCAAAAAACCTAAACATTTTATATTTATGCTAATTCAGTTTATCTAACCAATTTTAGTTGGCTAGCATTGACATAGATATCAACTGTCTTAAGTGGCACTACCAGTACTAATGTTTTAATAATTTTTAATAATATTTTAATATTTTTTTTCCTTTATTTTCTTTCTCTTTCCTTTTTTTCCCTCACTTCCTTCTTCTTCCAGCCAATCACTAACCAAAGGCAGGGCTAGCAAGGTTGAGTCTTGCTAGTGGATGGGTGAGGCACAACTTGCTAAATCTAGTAAGGTTGAGCTTTGCCCATGGTCAACAAGGCTCCACCCTCTAGATTAAAAAAAAAAAAAAAAACAAGGCTCCACCCTCTCCAACCCAACTAGTGGCCTTTGGTGAGGGCTTGAGCTTCCCCCAACAATGGCGATGCTTGCCTAAGGCTAATGAAGTATTATTAAAAAAAAAAAAAAGTAAGAGAAAGAAATTTTAAAAAAAATTAACATATTATTAAAAGTTATTTATGTCAACACTAGTAGTGCCACGTAGGATGCCTGATATTTATATAGTGCCGACCAACCAAAATTAGCTAAACGGATTGAGCACAAATGCAAAAGATTTATAATTCATTTGGTCAAAAATAAATTTTTGACTGAATTGACACAATTATAATAGGTTTAAGATTTTTTTTAGTAATTTTCCTAGCAAATTCACAAGTCATGGCCACCGCACTTTCTCTTCATGCATTCATTCATTACTCGTCAGAAATAATTAGGCAAACTCAACAAAAGATAAATGTAGTGAACAATCATACGTGTCTTTTCTGTGAAATTAACAGCAACGCACGACATACAGCTTGAGTTATGCAGTTTGTTTATCGAATAGGCATAAGGACCGTGACAGAAGATATACCCTATACATGAAATTCGTTGATCAACCAAGCTTATACTCGTTGGGGAAAAAAAGGGTCGTTTACGTTAAAAAAATCTGCCTTCTACTTCAATAAAAAGAAGACATGCAAAACTCTCCTGCAGAGAGCTCCTTCCAAGCTTTTCTCCTGATCGTCCACACATAAGTAATTATGTACGTATCTGTATGAGAGTGAGCTTTACTTCACTTCATTGCAGCGGCAGGGAATGAGTTCACTTCATTGCAGCGCCAGGGAATGAGTTCTTTTTCCTGGTTTGGCCGACAGTGAAAGCGTCCTCCACTCTCCTGCATAATGCGACATTGTACACATTGCACATATTTAACATCATAACATATACCAAGTTGGTGGCGTCACACGCCACTATGTAAGAAAAATAATTGTATTATTTGGTTCATGCCTTGGTGTTCCGCACCATCGGAGCAGATCATCTGCTGGGAAAAGAGAAGAGATATCCAGAGAGACAAAATCCATAAAAGAGATAGAAAATCGTCTGCATTTCTATTTTGTTGCGTCCTTAAATGCGGTTTATTCTAATAGATTGAATCATGAAACCACAAAAATGAAATGCCCACGACATGAAAAGTCGGTGAATGGTCTGCTATGCCATTGTTCTTTCGGCACAACAAGATCAAACTCAAACCGATGCATCTCCCAACAATCTCTAAGTGACTTGTCATGGGCCGACAATTTCTTGGCCACAGAATAACCCTTGCGGCACCTGGTGAGCCGAGAACACCAAACCAACCTTCCTTCTAATAATTGCTCCTAAAAACAGTTTAGCAAATCACATCTCACCTCGAATCGTACTACAAACAATTTAGCTTACGCATCCAATCTCTTGAGTAAGACATACAGAACATCTAAGTACAACAACTGGTTTTGGCAAGCTATGTCCTCATCAAGAGAGCAACTCCTAACTATTTTTGTGCATAAGAAGCCAATCCCGCCTTTAAAATTCTCATGGGTATAACCATTCAATCTTAGAACTCTCAGCACAAACAGTCAAACACCTTGATGTCCCTCCTAGGAACCAATTTTATTATCACTTCGGTATCACTCACTCTTCACCTTAATGTCACAATTCTCTTTGGCTCATAAGATTATGGGGGAGGACGGTCCACCAGTCAAACACTTTGACTTGCTAAAGACGTCACTAAGGTAATCAGTACTCTATTTAATGCTACATTCTAGTGGCCCATCATACATGATTATCCACCTCTAGTGACTCATTTAAGATGTCCTAAATTGACCAATTGGCTTGCTCTTATCACCTGCCCTAACGCGGCGAAAGCGCGGATCACATAATTTAGATACCTTAAAGCCAAAGAATAAGTAGACAACAAACTATAACAAGACGATTGTTTCAGTGATTCTGTGTAGGGAGAAAACTTAGTTAAATGTTAAAACTTAGTTAAATGTTTCCCTTTTTAGTGGTTCTCATTGACCGAGACACCACCATCTAAAATCTACAATCATCTAATGAGCAGCAAATGAAAATGCGAGAAGGAAGAGCCTTTTTGCCACTGGGCAGTGTGCCCACTGCCCAATATCTCCTCCAAGTCAAACCTTCCAGATTTTGCTTAAAACCCTGTCTGGGGATTCACGAAAACCTACACTCCTAGCGTGCCATGGCCCACACCCACTCGAAGATTGGAGACAGTTAAGCAGTGTACCAAGGCCCACAAGGTCCATTTCTTCGTGGGCCTACCACTTGAGTGGTCGGGCCCACACGGTTTGGCCTGGTTTCCACTGAATCACAGGATGTCATGTTGCGGTACATTTTTGCCCTCTGATATTTTATACATCTCTTCCTCTTGCCCTACACTCCACATCTTCGCTTCATTTTGAAGCAGCGCAAGTCACAATGATTGCACCGGGGAAATCTGTCACCCTCAAAGAGATTGCCTCCAAGCGTGTTGTCCCATGGCTGCTTCTAAAGCGCTAGATCTCAGTTTTCTTTCTCTCGCCATCATTATCAAACCTCCTCCTTTGTTCGATTCGATTATGTGCATGTGAATGAGTGTCCATGTACACGCAAATGATCATTCCACGAAGATACATTATGTGTCGGTATTATAGATGGTACGGCATATGTAACTACAACTTCTTTGGATTCAAATTAGAGTAGCTAAGTCATCAAAACCATATCGAATATTAAACCATCATTGATCACTCTCAGTTCGACCCGAATTCAAAGCATAACACAAATTACTATCCTTTTAAGAAGAATATGTTACAGACAAAGCCATAGATACTCTCTTAGTTTGACTTCACGATGTTATTTTCCATTATCTATACAACTTTAAACTTGCGACACGAATGTTAAATCGATGTGATTGGATGTGATTCGCGTGAGCTTCTCTTGTTCGATTCAAAGAAGTGCATGGAACCTCAAGATATTAGAGAAACTGGGCTGATAGAGTTTTCAAGAGAGGACACTTAGTAATGTGTAGTCAAAGCAAATAAGCACACTCAGTACAAGAAGAAAACAAACAAAGTGACATTTGTACCATGATATTTTTCAATGGAATATACACGTAGAAGCCTCATCTTTTGCCAACTCAGAAACTATCAATCTATTAATGGGCTAGCTCTAAACTACTTCTATTTGGAATTGTTCGCTCAAGCCAAGATGTACCATCAATAACTAAACCAAGGTGACAAGTTCTCCTCCTTTACAAAGTTGCTGAGCATGCATATACAGTCGGCAATGAATTGCAGCATACGCCAACAATTCCACCCACACTTCACTCAGAATCACCCATTTGGTCTCCTCAAATTTTCCCCACTCTTTTGCAAGAATACACGCATCAAACAGCACAAATTTGCTTTTGTCTCCTTTCACATTAGCATGCTTCACTTCTGTAGGAACAGAAAGGAGACTTTCATAGGCACATTCCTTCATTATGCTCTTTTTGCTCTCGTCAACTATATTTTCATTGAAGAACCTCGCTGTCTCGACACAAATGTCTCGAAACCTTATTTGGCCAATCCCAATCACTACAAATATCATGTCAAGTTGTTTGATCATAAGGTAAAAACATGTAATCTGACAAGACCTTACTGGTTTCGCAGTGATGGTCTGTACTTTTATTAATATTGTAACAGAGTTCAGTAGCAACGTGCCACAATAAAAGGCTCTTCCCATAATCAACATCACAGATGAATGGAAGCAAGTTTTGCAATCTCGCCCCGTTTTAGTATGCTCCAGAGCCCATTCACCTCGAGTAGCACATATCTCTTTGTTGCTTCCGGTAAATGACTTCCGTTTCAGCTCTTCCAAAATCAGTTCACCTGACTTTTCTCTGTATTGTTCTAATCATCCAGACTTCAAGTTGTCAAAAAATTCCTGCAGATGGATGAGATTAAGGAGTTTCTCTATCCATTTTGGCCACTCTCTCCACTGAGAATCTATCAAATTGTATTGAAAGACTGATTTAGACCACCTAGCATGTAGTATATGCAATGCAGATGGTGAACTTTCAGATTTAATACTGAGGAGGAACTTAATGAAGATGCTTCCTTTAAACAAACTTCTACAATGTTTCTCAGATGTTTCTATTTTTGCAATTGTCCAGTCAGAACAAATGAGCATACCAAGAGCTACAAATTCTAGGCCAACGGCTCCAAGGAGCAAGGTGTATGTAATATGGATATCATATTTGTGAAAACCATGCTTGTTCAGGATATAGAAACATGCAAAAGCAGTAACAATGGAGCCAATTGACATAGATCGACAAAGGTACTCTATTACAGCAGCCTTGGTATAAAGAACATCATAAAAGAAGTTGATCTCAGCCTCAATGACCCTAGAAGCATCCTTTGCAGGGTAGCTGCTAAAAAAACGGCAGCTATCGTTTCGTTCAAGGAAGCTGAAGATGAGATCCACAAGGATGCCTTTGAAGGTTGTGAAGTAAGAAACGCCTCTTTTTTCACAGCTCTACCGTCCAAATTTTTTCCATCTTCGGCCCTAGCCTGTGTTACTAAAATATAGGCCCTCCGGCACCACGCAAAATCTCTGGGTGACAACGTATTCTCGCATGAACCTGGCATAGTCCGGCCCAGCATCGGCAGGTGGGAGCAAGGAGGCACGAAAGTCACTGAAGCTTGCAAGGTATAGAGCACGCATTCGCTCTATGTGTTCAATGGTTCCACCAATAAACATGAGGATGGTCGGAACAATTAGCTTGCTACTGAGGAAGGATTCACATATTATGGGCCCGTTTGATTCGGCTTTTGGGGAATGCATTTGCAGAAATGCAAATACCTTTAGGTGAAGGGGGTTTTCCGAAATGCAACTATCGTTTGGTAAAATTTGCATTGAGAAACAATTTTGGCCAAAATACCGTTTGGTAAAATTTACATTTGTAATTAACTTTTATTAAATTAAAAAAGCAAAAATATGTTTATATTTTTTTTTTAAGTCCGGCCACCGAACCGCCAAATTCGGTGGCTAAATCGCCTGAATAAAAAATATAAACATATAAACATGAAATACATTTATTAAACATAAAAAATATATAAAAAAATAGATATGTTTATATAAATATATATTTATATAAAAACAATCGGAGAAAAAAATAGATATGTTTATATTTATAAATATATAATATATAAAATATATATAAATATATATTTATTAAACATAAAATATAAAAAATAGATATGTTTATATTTTTTATATAAAAAAATAAACATAAAATATATGTTTATATATTTATACCGGACCACCGAATTCGGCGGCCGAACCGCCTGAATAAAAAATATGTTTATATTTTTTATATAAACATATTTTTATATAAAAATATAAAAGTATAAACATAAAATATATATAAAAAATTGGAGAAAAAAATAGATATGTTTATATATTTATATAAAATATAAAATATATATTTTATATAAAAATATAAACATATTTATTTTATATAAATATATTTATTTTTATTCAGGCAGCTGATTGGTTTCTCCATTGGAAAGATGAACAATACCGGAAATTGCATTCCGAAGATGCAACTTGCCAAAGGACCTCAAAAGCTGCATTGGGTTCAAAACCTTTAGAGCCACTTGAAGATACAATTGCATATCGCCAAAGTCGAGCTAAAAAACGAACCAAACAGCTTTGCATTTGGTCAATGGACTTTAGAGCCCAAATGAGCATTCCAAATGCTAAACCAAACAGAGCCTACATCGCCTGCAGCACCTACCTGGAATAAGAGATTAAGCAAGTGCCTATGCCACAGCTCATTATCCTCGAGGGCAAAGGCGGTTAGGGTGTCTGGTCCTCCTAGAGGTAGCAGAAGAAATGGAGCCCAAAATGCCAAAAGGTCACCATGGGCCTCATCCTCGGAGTCTGAAGCACCGCTACTGATTTGGGCTTGGACAATGAGTCCGAAGGCGTAGTCAACGACCAAGTCGGCAGCCAAGTAAGCTGACCAGATGAGCATCGTGATTCCAACTGCTCAAACACCTCTTGCGAAGGGCTGCAAATAACATGAAGAGATAGACTCGTAAGGATTGCCGCTCGGAGATTGAGTTTCATCCATTAATTACTGGCTCCTGCAAGAATTGTCATCTTTCCCATCTTATCCTCACTCGCTCACCCGATCCTGGATGGAAATTTTTTAGTCAGCACTAGCATTATCACAGTGAGGCGACAGTTTATGGAATAGATAGGCAAAACAGTACCATTGGACGGCCCTTCTTCAGGCACCCAACCGTCCAGCATGGCATAGCTATAAATGAGTCAGAAGCGACAGGACTCGAGCTGAGGGCAGCATTGAGGGAGCAGAAGTGGAGTCCGCGTGAAATTCGTGGAATGGAGAGGCTCCCACAATCATTCGCCAAGTGTCAAACCCCTACTGTAAAAGGACAAAATTTGCTTCAGTAACTCTGTTGGGGGAGAAGGATTCAGTCAATTGCTTTCTTAGTCTGAAAATGCATGACAATGAGCGGTGATTCAACAACACGTGGCTCTTATTGGCAAAATCAGTGCATGTCCTTTTGCAGTTTATCATGCCTCCAATATTTTTGGCCTCTCTTCCTTTGCCCCAACCTACCACATCTTGGATTTGAATAGACGGTGGCAAAATGAATTGACAATCTATATTTTAATCCATATTCAATGATGTGAGTCCTAAGTGGATTGTCTTCAACTAGAGATAAGTCATAAATGAGTTGTCTAACAACTTAAGGGGCCTTAAATGGATTGAGAACTAACCTATATGAAAAATAGAAAAACTTTTTGACAGTAAATGATTCGTCCAGTGCATCAAGTGGAGTTGGAGATGTAAGGACAATTTTTTTAATTCTTCATCTTTTATAATTTCTGAAATTTTGTAAACAATTTTTATTTTAATTTATTTTTTCTTTCTTCTTTTCCTTTTTTTTTTTGCTATGAAATTTGGCGAGGTCACCAACCAATCCTTGCCGACATCACGCAAAGACCAAAATTGAGTTGAATATGAAAATATTTTAGTAACATGAGTCAAATCGAATAAGTTATTAGATTTATATTGCATGAAAATAGATCAAAATAAATTAAATAAGTCAATATGGATCAAATCATTTTCGAACCAATCCACCCATTTGATGAATCTTGGTTTGAAGTAGTTTAAGTCACAACAACTGCACCGCCAATATCTATCACCCTTAAGAGACCGCTTCCAAATGTGTTGTTCCATGGCTGCTTCGAAAGTGCTAGATCTCCATTTCTCTCTCGCGCGATCATTATCAAAATATCTTATGTTCGATTATGTGCATGTGAATAAGCGTCCATGTACACGCAAATGATAACTCTACAAAGGCATATGCTGTCTGCGTGTGAGAGATAGATAGCAGGGCATCATCAAACGCACTCTCAAAACCATATTTTAGTACTTTCACGAACCTGTCATGCTTGCAGGAATGGAGAGATGGTCCTTGACCAATCTGAAGTTCGAAAACCAATTTTCATTAATACCTCATGCACCGCATGAATCGCCATGATTCAAATGTGTCATAAGGGGAACCCTTACAGTCGAAAAATCTACGGGTGAAACCGGTTGGACAGGGCAAAATTGACCAAATATTGTGCCAGCAACTCATATAACCACCATGAAGTTAATCATCAGGAGCATGGGCGCATTTTGATATGATCAAGACATTGGAATAGAGACCTTCTCAAATATATTTGCATAATTTGAAATGCAGAGTTCTCTTTCCTGTATTCATCAAGAGATCTTTTTGTGAGTCGAGCAATGTAAGGTTGTACACCGGGCCATCTAATGAAGCGGATTTCTATCTACAGCGATTCTAGGCCCTTCCCTTACCAAAGGAAAAGTGCCTGAAAGACGCAACTGTCAAAATTGCATTCCAATGCTATATGTAGAACTTTCTTTTTAGGTCAGACCTCTATCTGAAATTCTGAGCTAAGAATTTCTGCACTCTATTTCTGAAAATAACACAGCTAAGACTGAAACAACAATTTCATTTCAAATCATAGGTTGCATCAAGGTATCCTTAATTGCACACCTCGTTTCTACTCTGTATCCCAGTTAGGAATGTTTGCAGTAGCTTCATTTACCATCTTCACAAGAGTAACCTGCAAAAACACAAAAGTAAAGCACGTGCGTAAGTTTAAATATTCAAAGAGTCAAGATTTTTGCTTCATTATAGCCGGCTATGTACTTCAGTGCAAGATGAAATGAGACAATTGAGAAGAACATTCCATATGTACATCTAGACTTGCATAAATATCCCTTAGCTTCTGCTCTTTTATTATATCATGATAAAATGATGACTATGAATAATTGTTTTATGTGCAAGCATCTAAGCATAGAAAATTCCAATAGACCTTTCATCCTTGATGTATGCATATGCCATCTCTGTTGACTTGACTAAGTAAGATGAATGAAAAAATCCTTTGAGTTGTGCTAGTACAGGCTTAAGAGGTCACACCAGGTCTTTAGTTATAAATGTCAAGGAAAGAATTTATCTGAACCTTCAAGGTATTTTCCATGAGGGAGTTAAAAAGGAAGAAGTCGCATAGATCTGATGTTACATCCTGCTATTTTCCAGCATATTTTACGTCCTAGATTCATTTTCTTTAGTTCTCAAATAATAAACCACCCAGATCATCAGTGACTTCAACAATGAGAGCATCACAAAAGGATCAGCATGCACGTCTAGAAACTCAGGTAACCATAAAATCCTTTTGTTAACAAGCAAACTCAAACTTAAGAAACCATACCTATTTTACATGTTATGATCTTGACAGGAGATTAAGATCCACATAATAAAACATATCTCACTTACTACACTTTCAGGAACCCCTGGAGGAGGCAAGGAAAGATTTCTAGGCGGAGGACCACGTAAGTATGATCTCTTGTCAAATCGCCACTCTCCAATTTTGCCATATGTTAGTTCACCCTGGAAATACGCAAATCACTGGTTGAGTTCCAAAACAAGAAATTTAACCAATTGATGTACAAAAAAAGGAGATTGGCAAATTAACTATGATCTATGACACAGAAAAATGTTCTGGGAGCAGCTTTGCATCATCTATAGCTTGGAAAAAATGTACTTTCACCTTTAAGTTGTAGTCACATCCGTAAGTATAGTGGATGATAAACTTCTTTGCAGTTTGAAGATCCCATGGAGGCTAAAAAATGAAAGAGAAGAGAATTTAAATGGTTATTCAAGCAGGTCCCCATTACATGTAAGTAGTGAATTGACTATTGAAAAGGAGATGAGCAGAATTTGTGATAACCCTATAAGTTACTGTCCAAACCTGTAGCATTAAGTCTTTCCTGAGGACATGCCTAACACCATGCAAAGCAGATGCCACAGCATAAGCATACCTGAGATTAACAAAAGACAAGAATAAACCATTGCCATTATTGTTACTTAAAGTAGGGAGAAAATAAAAATTACGCTCACACTTTATCAAATGCTCACATTTCCAGTACCCATCCAAATGCTTTATCAGTTTCAGAATCATCCTTCATTCTTAGAGAAACGTTCATCCATGTAGGAGCAATCTTCTTTAGCAAATCCTGAACATAAAAAAAAATACAAACATAAAAAACTTCATTTCTTTCAGATATGACCTATACCTATCAAGATTAGAAACACTAGTTTTTGCATGCAAACAAATATCAATTGGTGTTTCCATTAACTGAAGAAGGTAGAATAGAACGTTATGCAGGCACAGGTTTTGGCTTCTCTTTTTTAGTCAAAGATCACATTAATCAGAGAAAAAATGATAAGATCATTATTATTCAGGTGGAATAGTTGCAAGAGCCATTACCTTCTTAATGATTACAGGTGAGTTCCCAATTAGGTCAACATTGGTCACAGGACCATTCTCCTGAGGAAAAAACTTCCGGATGATATTCTCATTCTCTGCAGGTTTTATGTAGAAAAAAGGGAAAGCAGCAGGATATCCTCCGTCAGCCAAATTAGGTAGAGGATTTACAAATATATGATCAGGTTCCGCCATTAGAATATATCTGCAGCACAAAATTAAGGAACATGCTCAATCCTTTTAAGACGTTGCTAAATGCAATACTTCACAACACCAATCACCGAAAAAAATAAAAAATAAAAATAAAAACTCACTCTTCCTCAATTGTAGCCTTCTCCAACCACTGTACAAAGGCCCATGGTCTATTTAATACAATGTATCCCTGTGTATACCATTTGAGACCCATTTAAGATGTGAACTCAAAGAATGACCGGAAACTCAAAAACAGACTACTCTAAAATGTAAGGTCAGAAAATGTCCAAAAAGAAAAGAAAAGCATTTGAGCATCAAGACTTGGAAGGCTAAAGCTATCAACTTAGTGTACTTCCAAGTACAATTGCAGTTCGGGTAGACTAGGATCTGGAATCAAGAGTACAGGAAATTGCAGGTCTTAAAGGTTATTTTTCAACTTCTAACATTGGAACTTGGCAGTTGATTTAAAAAGTTGAAGTTCCAGGCTGTTGTTTTCCCATTGTGAAAGAGGACATTGCATTTATTGTCTCCTGGCTCATGAAGAATTCAGACTTACAAGTAAACTGAGCATATCTAAATATACTTCATAAAACCAAAACAATGAACTTTCTCAGACCTTCAGTAGTAAGTCACTTATCAGACAAAAACTTGCCTAAACCTGTGATATCAAGAAAAAATAACGGCAAAGCTTCTGCAACCAATCCTCCAAATGTGTTGTTTTCCCAAATTAATTTCATTCCTCAATCCCCACTACAGCAAGTGAGAACCTTATGATAAATCCAAAATTAAATAACAGAAATAGCTTATCATTGGCCATGCAATCTGAAGAGGACATCAAAGCTAGTATAAGCACCTAGAGGGGGTAAATAGGTGTAAAAATAATTCTTCGAGATATAAGAGTAATACTAAGCAAACAATATAAAGGAAGTTCTTCTTTGGTTAACAAAGTGAATTATGATCAAAGTAAAATAGAGAGTAGGGAAGAGAAAATTGAACACGAGGTTTATAGTGGTTCGGTTTATTTCAAGCCTATGTCCACTCTTCTACACTGACAGCCCACTGGCTGGATTTCACTATGAACAAAAGATATGTCATAGCAAGTCTATTCCTTGATTCCACAGTGTGGAAACTCTACCACACTTCCTCAAGGTCTCTCAAAGAAATAGACTCTCTTTTGTGTACAAGATTTCGCTCAACAAATGATTTGACTAAGAAGAAAGAGCTTCAGACTTTGGAATTCTTCTATCGTGCACTTCTCGAACAACTGGAACAACTTCCTTTTATACTCCTTTATGCCATCATACCCGTTGGCACTTACCAAAGGAATTCCTCCAATCTACCCGTTGGACGGAATCAATTAGAAAGATTATTCGAGCCATTAAAGGAACATGTCGATAGCCCATCAATCCCGCTCGCCCATACAATCAGGATCTCGGTTTCCATAAGTAGAACCTTCCAAGTATACTTCGCCAATCATCGGATCCTTAATCTCTGAATCAATTATGATCAAATAAAGGATTCTGTTATGTCATTTCTAGCCAAGGGATCTTCTCCAGTCGATAAGGTCAAATCATTAATGAAACACCCAGTTCTGGATAACCTTTCTTCGACGGTCTAGAAACTGTCAATGAGAATAGACTTTGAGTCTTGAGTCTGGCAGTCCGGAGGTCTTCAGACTTTGAATAGAAGAGTCTGTAAATCTTCAGACTAGACTGATGGAAACGTTTTGTCAGCTTCAAAATATTCCAGGAAGATTTATCCAACAATAAAATCTCAAATAATGACATAAAGTGAGCCTATTTTCTCAAATAAGGATCCGAAGTGACCGTTGTTCTAAATAAAGACCCGAAATGGTTAACAAGTCTCAAATAAGGACTTGAACCCACTGGTTGGCCGAAATGTTCATCGGCTGACGAGCGTGTGACATTTCTGGTTGCGCAATTTTGTCCCAAAAAACTATAGATAGAAATTAACAAACTCTAAAAACAAAACCCCCCAAACTCTTCACGTTCTTCTTCTTCCACTCTTCATCTTTTATGTTCTTTATCTCCTCTTGTTCGGAGAACCCAAATTCTCTATTGATGGAGCAAGATCCATGTCTCCCTAAGTTCCAAAGGTACGTGCCCTCCCTCCCTCCTTCCCTCTCTCAATCTGAACAAAATTGACCTCGGTTGAACGGGAGTGTGAATCAAAGTGTATGGTGAACCTAGGAAAAGATAATGAAGAATCGAGGCCCTCATGTTACACACAAATGTCTCAATAACGAAAAGGTGGCGTTATTCAAGATTTTTGGAAAGAAACGAAGACAACAAACAAAAGAAGAAGATGTGAAGAAACGGAGGTAGGGGTTTCTTGTTGTGTTTCAATTTGTGTTCCATTAATAGAAAATTTCTGTGCTCTAAGCAAGAGAGGACAAAGAACGGAGAAGGTGAAGAGCAGAAGAAGAAAAATGTGAGAACATTAAGAGTTTTTCTTTTTAGGTCAAAAGAACATAAAGAGTTTGGGGGCTTTAGGATTTGTTAATTTATATCTATATTTTTTTTGACAAAATTGCCCATATTCCAGCCACTGGAAATGTCACATTCTCGCCGGCCGGTGAACATTTTGGCTGGCCGGCAAGTTCATGTCCTTATTTGAGACTTGTTAGTTATTTCGGGTCTTTATTTGGGACAACGGCCACTTCGAATCCTTATTTGAGAAAATAGGCTCACTTTGGGTCCTTATTTGAGATTTTCCCTTCTATATAACATGTGTATGATTTTTTATTTTCCTAAGAAACATGCAATCTATTTAAGAGAAATTATCTAAACTTATAAACATGCAATCCTAACATGCAATGACGTGCAAAGAATGCCATAATTCTACATACATATGCATGATGATTTCTATGTTTTTTTTCAAAAAATTCGAAATTAAAATTGAAACATAATTAAACGTGCAATTTAAATTAAAAGAAAAACTAACATCCTAAATGAATGCATTTTCTATTGATTTTTTTAAAATCGAAATAAAACCTATATTCTAAATATGCAAGATAACAAGAAATATTCTAAAACAAATCTTATCCTAACTCAATTTTTTTTTTGGATTTTTCCTTTTACAAAAATAAAATTGATTCAACCAACATGACGGCAAATCAAATAAAATAGGATTGATATCCAAAAATTAACGACTTATATCTTGCGCATGAGATCGAGTTAGTCAATTTTAAACTAAATCGCGAATCGAATTTCAGGCGTGAGATCGGATTAACAATTTTGCAAGTGATCGCGAGTCGAATTTCGAGGGCAAAAATCGGACTAACAATCCCCAATTTGAGAGGTCAAAATTTCAATCATAGCTTAAGGATAAATCCTACTAAAAAATAAAATAAAAATTAATTAAAATAATAAACAAATAAAGAAATAAAATAAAGTACAAAAAACTACCTAATTTTTCCCCTCTGTTTTTGTTTTTGTTTTTCTTCTTCCACGGCTTGGCAGCTCGTGTAGTGGTTGGTCACCGTCGGTCACCGGAGGTGATGGGTCGCCGACGGGCAGACCGACGAGGAGGCTCGAGCGGCGGATAGTGGCGCAATGAGGAGCAGCAGCAGGTGGCCTCGCTCGAGCTTAGGCAGAGGGATTCGATGGCTAGCGAGGAAGAAACAACAGCGAACAAGGGTTGTTGCCTGGGTCAAAGGATCGCTGCAAAAAAGAGCAGACAGCTGTTGTTGGAGCGTTGCTTGGAGGAGGGGTGTTGGACGTCGGGCAGTCATGAACAGAGACGCTGTAGGGGGCGTCGGGTCAGAAGTGGTAGTGGTCCGACTCGGATCTGGATCTGGCGGAGGTATAGCGATGGTGAGTGGCTGAGTGACAAGCAATGGAGGCATCGGGCTGAGCGGATCACGGCCAAAGGAAGGGCAACAGCGGCTTCACAGGCGAGGGGTCGCACGGCGATGCAGCTACTGGCAAGACGGAGTAGAGTAGGAGCAGGGGCGTCATTATTGGTGTGGTGGGCTCGAGATCTTCGGTGCTACAATCGTCGCTAGCGGTGTAGATCTAGCTCAGGCTGGCGGAGGCGAGTCGCGTGCGGGCGGCGTCTGGAGTCAAACATGGTGTCGCGGTGGTCGGATCTAGCTGCAGAAAGTGTTGTTTAAATATGGCTTCGAATTGGGTAGAACAATGAAGACGAATATTCAGAGTATTCAAGTCAGACTTTGAGACGTGATATCACTTTCTTTAAGGATTTATTTGCCCCACACGTTGCTAATGGTCACCGGCAAAAATCCTCTAGGATACAATAAAGTCTCGGATGAAAATACTAGATAGCAATTCTAGTATTTCTTCAGGATCTCTCTAGGAAACAATTTGAAAGAATGGCCGTAGTTTTTCAGACAGAAAGCTCGAAAAATATGCAAAATGATCACTCTCGTTTTTCCGAAAAATAACGAGTATATATATATATATATATATATATATATATATATATATATATATATATATATATAACAGTCATGCAACTCTTCGTGAAAATTGCTAAATAATGAACAAATACGCCGTTTAGAACAATTGTTCGGATAAACAAATGCGACTCTTCGAAAGAAGTCGAAAGAACGAACAATTGCAACCCTTCATGAAAAGTTGCAAACCGAATGAGTAATTTTCCAAAGGTTGTATTGAAAAAAAAAAAAACACAGATAAAAATTCGGAATAATAGTTTTTTTAATAGAATTTTGAATTTTCATTTTATATTTCATTTCCAAAATTTCTCAAATTAAAAAAGCAACCTTTGAATTTATTAAAAATTAATAACATAAAATATAAATAAATAAATAACAAATGGATTAGTGCTAAATGTGCCAAAATCGTGCATCCACACGCGAGTATAGTAGGGTCTAGCCCCACCCAATCATTCCTTTAAATATTAAAAGGAAATCCCACACTTTTAAATTGGTCTATTCCATCCCACTTTTCCTATATGGGATAAGGATAAAAAGCACTCAGTTTATTTTGACAAACAAACCTCCAACAAAAGCGTCGACTCGGACGTTTGGTGGGGCGAGGCGGTGGCAAGGACAGAGCACCGGCGTGCAGGTGTCAATCCGGTAGGGGCTACGTCGCGGCTGGGGCATGTCGAGGCAAGGGCAGCTTCACGGGTTGCTGGCAGATCGGCAGTGGTGAGGGGCAGCGGTCGGCGGCTATGACTGGCGAAGGATGGGCGAGCGGAGCACGTTGGATCACCGCGAGCAGAGGCAAGTTCGGCGAGGGGGCTGAGCCTGCAAACGGCGGACGCGGGCAGGGGGGAAGAAGATGAGAAGTGCTCTGCTTTTCCCCTTTCCCCTGCTGCTGGGTCACGCTCACATCCTTCCTTGTCTCTTCTCTCCTCTCTGACGTACTCTCTTTGCTGCAGTCCTTTCCGCAGCAATTTTTGCCTCCCCCGTCGAAAGAAGTATACTATTTTCCTCCCACAAATCCTAAAAAAACGAATTCCTCTCTTTGGCTTCAATTTTTCTTTTTCCAAGAAAACTAAGAAAAAGCCCCCGAAAACTTATGAGCTTTACCTTTTTATAGGCCACCAGGTTTTTCTAACTTTTTCAAAATTGATATCTACGAAATTTCTTTTCCAAACGCAATATTCGCTTTGCAAAACGTAATATTTGCTCACATTTGCCCTATCCAAAAAAAATTATCATATTCCAAAAAATTTCAAATCCCTATTTTCACAAGATAATTTCTGATTATATAAAAAAAAAAAGGGCTTGGACCAATTTGCTCGCTTCGTGTGCTTAGTCCTGTCTGTCAATTAATTCGAACTCATCCGACACCGGTCCAATAAATAAATACAAAAAATACAAATTAAAAAATAAATACACATAAATTCATATTCTATACAATTAATGGTTTTTATTAGGGATAAAATTAACTCTTAATTTTCTATGCAATTGAGAAATAATTGGATCACCAAAATTTAGATGTCTGCATGTAAATGAATGTCCATGCACACGCAAATGATCATTACACGAAGATACATTATGTGTGTATTATAGATGGTAAGCACATTCAACCGCAACTTCTCTAGATTCAAATCAAAGTAGCTAGGTCAACAAAATCATATCGTATAATAAACCAATGATTACTCTCAATTCGACAGCAAAACACAAATTATTATCATTTTAATAAGAATATGCTTTGGATGAAGCCATAGATACTCTCTTATTTCGACTTCAGTGTTATTTTCCATCACCAATACAACATTAAACTTACGACACAAATGTTAAACCAATGCGATTGGATGCAGTTCGCAAGAGCTTCTCTCGTTCGATTCAATAAAGTGCACAGAACCACAAGAGATTAGAGAATCTAGACAAAGAGTTTCCATGAAAGGACACTTAGTAATGTGCAATATAAGCAAATAAGCACACTCGTTACAAGAAGAAAACGAGCAAAGTGACATTCCTACCATGATATATTTAATGGAATATGCATGCAGGACCCTCATCTTTTGCCGACTCGGAAACTATCAATTTGTTTACGCGCGAGCACTAAAGTGACCTATTTCTATTTGGAAATGTTCGCTCAGGCCGAGATGAACCATCAATAACCAAACCAAGGTGACAAGTTCTCCTCCTTTACTAAGTTGTTGAGCATGCATATTCGGGCGGCAATGAATCGCAGCATACGCAAACAATTCCACCCATACTTCACTTACGATCACCCATTTGGACGCCTTAAATTTCCTCAACTCTTTTGCGAGAATACATGCATCGAACAGCACAGATTTGCTCCTGTCTCCTTTCACATCAGAAGGCTTTATTCCTGTAGGAACCGAAAGGAGACTTTCACAGGCATATTTCTTCGTTATGTTCTTTTTGCTGAAGAACCTATCTGCCTCGGCACAAGTGTCTCGGAAATTTATTTGGCCAATCCCAATCACTGCAGACATCATGCCTGGTTGTTTGATCATAAGATAAAGCATGTAATCTGACAAGACCTTACTGAGTTTACGGAGGGGGTCTCTACTTTTATCAGTGTTGTAACAGAGGTCAGTGGCAATGTGCCACATTAAAAGGCTCTTCCCATAATCAACATCACAGATGAATGGAAGCAATTTTTTGCAATCTCTCCCTGTTTGAGTATGCTTCAGAGCCCATTCACCTCGAGGAACACACGTCTCTTTGTTGCTTCCCGTACTTGGCTTCCGTTTCAGCTCTTCAAAAATCAGTTCACCTAACTTTTCACTGTACTGTTCTAGTCGTCCAGACTTCAGGGCATTAAACAATTGCCGCAGATAGATGAGACCAAGGAGTTTGTCTATCCATTTTGGGCACTTTCTCAGCTGAGAATCTATCAAATTGTACTGAAAGATTGACTTAGACCACCTAGCATGTAGTATATGCAATGCAAATGGTGAACTTTCGGATTTGATACGGAGGAGGAACTTAGTGAAGATGCTTCGTTTAGACAAACTTGTACGATGTTTCTCAGATGTCCCTATTTTTGCAATTGTCCAGTCAGAACAAATAAGCATACCAAGAGCTACAAATTCCACACCAACGGCTCCAAGGAGCAAGGTGTATGTAATCTGTATATCATATTCGTGAAAACCATGCTTGTTCAGGACACAGAAACATGCAAAAGCAGTAACAATGGAGCCAATTGACATAGCTCGGCAAAGGTACCCTGTTGGACAGTGAACCACAGCAGCCTTGGTATAAAGAACGTCATAAAAGAAGTTGAGCTCAGTCTCAATGACCCTAAAAGCATCCTTTGCGGTGTTCCCGCTGAAAAATCGGTAGCTATCGTTTCGTTCATGGAAGCTGAAGATGAGATCCACAAGGACGCCTTTGAAGGTTGTGAAGTAAGAAAACGCCTCTTTTATCAGTGCGCTGCCGTCCAAAATTTCTCCACCTTCGGCCCCAGCATGTAATTTAATAAATGGGGCCTCCGACACCCCTCCAAATCCCCTGGTGCAATTCTTTCGCATGAAGTCGGCATAGTCCGGCCCAGGATCAGCAGGTGGGAGCAAGGAGGCACGGAAGTTACTGAAGCTTGCGAGATACAAAGCACGCGTTCGCTCTATGTATTTAATGGTTCCAACAATAAACACGATGATGGTTGGAACAATCAGCTTGCTACTGGGGAAGGATTGATATATTACATAGCCTGCAGCGCCTACCTGGAATAAGAGATTAAGCAAGTGCCTGTGCCATAGCTCATTATCCTCGAGGGCAAAGGCGGTTATGGTGTCTGGTCCTCCCAGATGTAGCAGAAGAAATGGAGCCCAAAATGCCAAAAGGTCACCATATGCATCATCCTCGGAGTCTGAAGCACCGCTGCTGAATTGGGCTTGGACAATGAGTCCGAAGGCGTAGTCAACGACCAAGTCGGCAGCCAAGTAAGCCGACCAGATGAGCACCAGGATCCACCTGCGTGAACACCTCTTGCGAATGGGTGCAAATAATATGAGAAAGACTTGCAGAGATAGGCTCGTCAGGATCGCCACCCGGAGATTGAGTTTCGTCCATAAACTACTGGCTCCTGCAAGAATTTGCATCTTTCCCATCTTAACCTCACTCTCTCACCCGATCCTGGATGGAAATCTTTTAGTCAGCACTAGTATTATCACAGTAAGGCAACAGTTTATAGAATAGATATGCAAAACAGGAGAACATAATATCAGAAAAAGGTGACTGTTGAGGGTAGAGGGTCGATGGTACCTCGGATATTTATTTATGATCAGTACCTTGGACGGCTCTGCTTCAGGCACCCGGCCGTCCGGCACTGGATAGCTGCAAAGGAGTTAGAAGCGACAGAAGCCACAGGACTCGAGGGCAGCATGGATTGCTTTTCTTAGTCTAAAAATGCAGTCTGAAAATGCTTGACTATGAGCAGTGATCCAACAACAGGTGGATTGCTTTTCTTAGTCAGAAAATGCTTGACTATGAGCAGTGATTCAACAACACGTGGTTCTTCAGCATGGATTGCTTTTCCTAGTCTGAAAATGCTTGACTATGAGCAGTGATTGGTTCTGACTGGCAAAGTCACAGCATGTGCTTTTGCAGTACATTGTGCCTCTCATATTTTTGGGCCTCTGTTCCTTTGCCCCTACCCACCACATCTTCAATTTGAATAGACGTGGCAAAATGAGTCCCCAATCGATATTTTAATTCATAAATATGTGGATCTTAAATGAATTGTCTTAAACTATAGATAGGTCATAAATGAGTTGCTTAACAAATTCATGGGCCTTAAATGGATTGAGAACTATTCCATATGATAAAAAGAAAACCATTTTGGCATAAAATGATGCGTCGAGTGCATCAGGTGGAGTTGGAGACTTAAGGACAATTTTTATAATTCTTCATTTTTTATAATTTCATTTTTTATAATTTCTGAATATTTTTAAATAATAATTTTTTTCTTTTTTCTTTTTCCCTTTTTCTTTCTTTTCTTGCTTTTTTTTTTTTTTTTGCTACGAAGTTCGGCGAGGGTTGCCAACCAACCCTTGCCAATATCAGGTGAAGGTTGAGATTGAGTTGAATATGAAAGTGATTTCGATTCAAATTACAACCTCCCTCCTTCACATTATTGATAGTCAAAAAGATTTCAGCCATACTTAGTGCTCAGCTGTCCTCGTACTATGTTTATATCAATGTCACATCCACACAATTTCTATAGGATACTGCACAAAATATTAAATTATAATAAACTCGAGATAATTAACAAAATAATCATAAATTTATTATAATTGTACCAATTTAATCATGAATATTTTTTGGTCGAATAACCTAAACATTTTTTATTTATGCTAATTCAGTCTATCCGACCAATTTTAATTAGCTAGCATTGACATGCATATTGACCGTCTTAAGTAGCACGACCAGCATTAATATGAATAATTTTTAATAATATTTTAATGTTTCTTTTTTTTTCTTTTTTCTTTCTCTTTCTTTTTTTTCCCTTCACTTCCTTCTTCTTCCGGCTAGTCATTGACTAAAGGCAAGGCCAACAAGGTTGAGCGTTGCTAAGGGATGGGTGAGGCACGACTCGCTAAATCTAGTAAGGTTGAGCTTTGCCCATGGTCAACAAGGCTCGACCCTCGCCAACAATGGCAATGCTTGCCTAAGGCCAATGAAGTATTATTTTTTTTAAAAAAAAGTAAGAGAAAGAATTTTTTTTAAAAAGAAAAATTATAATATCATTAAAAGTTGTCCATGTCAATACTAGTAATGCCATGCAAGATGCCTATATTTATATTAGTGCCCACCAGCCAATATTAGCTAAACAAATTTAGCATAAATGCAAAACGTTTATAATTCATTTTGTAAAAAAAAAAAAAGTTTACGACTGAATTAACACAATTGTAATAGGTTTAAGATTTCTTTTAATAATTTTTCCTAGCAAACTCACAAGTCATGGCCGCCGCACTTCCTCTTCATGCATTCATTCGTTACTCGTCAGAAATAATTAGGCAAACGCAACAAAAGATAAATGTAGTGAACAATCATACGTGTCTTTTCTGTGAAGTTAGCGGCAACGCACGGCATAAAGCTTGAGTTTTGCGGTTTGTTTATCGAATAGGTATAAGGACTGTGACAGGAGATACACCCTATACATGAAATTCGTTGATCAACCAAGCCTATACTCGTTGGGGGAAAAAAGGGTCGTTTACGTTAAAAATCTTCCTTTTGCTTCAATAAAAAGAAGAGATGCAAAACTATCCTACAGAGAGCTCCTTCCAAGCTTTTCTCCTTATCGTCCACACATAGGTAATTATGTACGTATCTATATGAGAGTGAGCTTTACTTCACTTCATTGCAGCGCCAAGGAATGAGTTCTTTTTCCCGGTTTGGCCGACAGTGAAAGCGTCCTCCACACTCCTGCATAATGGGACATTGTACACATTGCACATGTTCAACATCATAACATATACCAAGTTGGTGGCGTCACACGCCAATATGTAAGAAAAATATTGTATTATTTGGTTCATGCCTTGGTGTTCTGCACCATCAGAACAGATCATCTGCTGGGAAAATAAAAGAGATATCCAGAGAGACAAAATCCATAAAAGAGATTGTTGTACTTTAGCTAGTATGTCCATGATGGGGTGCAATTGGACTGCACCATTTGGACTTGATATGCTATGATAGAAAGACACCCTTTTGAAATGGTATGAAGGGTGTCGTATATAAGTCTTTTGTAGACACCCGTTGACACTGGTTGGCAGATCATTTGCACCAAAATTTCTCTCCATTTTTCCATCAAAGAAGAAGGCATTCCATTTTCACTTTTACAAAGAACAACCGGCATTTATGCTGTGAAAATCGGGTGCTTTCCTCGTGATCGCATCTAGACCAACGTGGAGTAATTTTGTTCGTGATTCATCCGCAATTCAACGTTTGTTCCGAGGTTAATTGTTGTTTGCACATTGGAATCAAGTAAGTCGTCTTCCGCCGATTTAAATTCCACCAACTTAAATTCATCATTGGTATCAGAGCCCGATCGTGATTTTTGCCTTGTTTTTCATCGAGTTTTCTCATTTACCATTTGATATTGAGATCAATAGATTGTATTCTACACTGTTTTTTATGTTTATTGGTTGGAATTGCAATATGAAAACTCGACTTCGAATCGAAGCGAAGAACGATTTCGGGATCGCGTGCATCCGTGCAGTTTTGGCCATTTTTCAAAATATTTTTTCGAAAAAATCAAATTTTAAATATATAGGGCGAAAGTGCTCGTCGAGATGAGTCCGTCGATGGGTTGAGCGCCGCCGGAGGACGCCGAACGTGCCCACACGCGCGGCCAGAAGCCGTTGCGCATGGGCGCCATGCGCCTAAAGCGCTAAGAACGCCAGTGTGTGCGCAACACGCATGCGGGCAGCGAACTAGCAGGTGCACGTCATGCGCCGGTCGGCGAATCGGCGCGTGATGACGTCACCCAACGGTTGGCAACGGTTGGGATGACGTCATCACCGATGGCAATTGGCCAGCTGGTGACCCAACTTGTGACCCAAACCGACTTGAGATTTGACCAAGGTTGACCCAACCTAACCGTCGATCGATCAACCGGTCTGGTGGTCAAACTGGTTGGACCGGTCACCTGTTGGACCGGTTGGATCGGTCGGACCCGCCAAGAGCCATTTGGCTCACTGGCGCGTGCACCACATGCGCCGCACACTCAGGCGGCGTGTGTGGGCACATGTGAGGTCCGATTGGAGCGTGGTCAACGACGTTTGGTTTGTATGAATATAGTCTACATTGTGGTATAATTTGAATTTTATAAATGTATGAAAATGTGTAAGAAACCCTATGTACGCGTATTTTTTCAGGTTTAATGCATAGTTTATTCATTTGTAACTTGTATTTTCTTGTGGTTTAGGAAATACAGTAGCTAGCTTGTCTGCAAATGATATCATATATGCTGTGTAGAGCTTGGTTCGATGATATCATGTATATAGTTTAATAATTTGCAATTTTCTAGTTGTTAGAAAATTCGAACAATGGTAGGAAATCCATTACAAGTTGAATTGCGATTTTGATTAATAGTTGAAGCATGATTGTTGTTTGTACGTTGGTTCATATCATGCTATATTTTTTTTTATGTGTTAATGGAAAAATGTAGAAATTACATAAGATCATGTAATTATTTTTCCTAGTGAGAGTTCATAGGTTGGTGGAATTCGAAGGAGTTCTCACCTAGAATTTAAAATTTGCACAAATTAAACTGATTAATGATAATAGAACAATTGTACATAGAAGTTAATTGGGAACATAGTGAACTTTTGTTTCTATGTCTTTTGTTGAATTATCATTAATTTAGTCTGTCTTTGTTGCAAATTAAATATGTGTGTTACTCTGTAAAGTGTGCTAGTATTGATTCTGCGTTTATTATGTCAATGTGTTATAGTAATTGATTATGGTTTCGGCATCCAAAACCATTGTGGCTGACCTCAATAAGAGAGAGAAACTGAACGGTGACAATTATGATATTTGGCACCGAAAGGTTTAGTACATCATTGAGGAGCAAAAGGTTTTGGAAACCCTCAACCATACCATGGATGAACTTGAGCATGACACTTCAGCTCAACATAGAAGAGATCTAGAAACTTATCAAGCTTGGAAAAAAAAATAGCATTGCTCGCATCACGTTGCTGAGCTGTATGCAGGATGATCTCATGTGTGATTTTGAAAGTTATGATAAAGCTCAAGTTATGTGGGTTGTCTTGAAAGATAAGTTTGGGGGTACATCTGCCACTAAACTAAGGAGACTCACCATCGAGTTTGACACATTTCGAAAGCGTCCAAATGTAACGATGAGGCAGCATCTTCGGGAGATGTCAAACATGATTCGTGAGTTGAAGTTGGCAGATCACTCACTTACTGATGAGCAGCAAGTTCAGGCTGGATAAGGTCTCTTCCCGACAATTGGGAGCATATGAAGATCAATATGACACATAATGAGAATATTGTCACTTTTGATGATATTGTGCGTCATTTGGAATTAGAGGATGAGCACTTAGAGGCTGCGAAATCCTCTACCCATGCTTATGTTGCTGAATCAAGTTTGCGCAAGGCTTCGAGCTTCAAGCGCAAAAGGAACCTTCAGTTCAACAACAAAGGGTAGAAGATTGATCATGCACCAAAAAGGGTTAAGACATTCCAACGTAAGAAGCATGGTGGGAAGAAGGACAAGGCCAAGATGGAGTGCTACAATTGTGGCAAGATGGGTCACTTTGCTCGTGAATGTACTGAGCCGAAAAAGGTACCCTATTACTCCATTACTTTGAGTAATACTTTTGTTTCTAATACTGTAATGCTTGATGAAGCTCATTCAATATGGATTGTAGACTCAAGAGCAACAGACCACGTAGCTAAAGATCGAGAAGCATTTGTGGAGTATTGTTGGATACAGCCTGAAAGAATGTGGATATATGTTGGGAATAACTTAAGAGTTGAAGTAAAGGGTATCGACATATGTAAATTAATCTTACATGGTGGTCAAAACCTATTCCTGCATGATGTCCTTTATGCTTCAGATATTCGATAAAACTTGGTGTCTGTAGTTGTTCTTCTTAGCTTATGTTATGTATTGAATTTTCATGGTGATTGTGTTGACATTTTGTATGAAATAGTTTATTATGGTTCAGGTCATGTATCGAATGGTTTTATGGTGTTAGACATTAACTATAATCAGTACAATGTTAATATTGATGATTGTTTTTCTTTAATTGCATCTTCTAATAATGTTGAGATTGATGCAAGTACTTGGCATGCTAGATTAGGTCACATTGGGTTGTAAAGAATGCAAATATTAGCTAGATAATGCTTTTTAGAGTCACTTACTAATGTTAATCTACCCGTATGTTAACATTGTTTAGCGGGAAAAGCAACTAGAAAACCATTTGGTAAAGGGATTAGAACCGAATTTTCATTACAACTCATATATTCTTACATTTGTGGTCTTTTGAATGTGAGGGCGAGGCATGGAGCCTCATATTTCATCACTTTCATAGATGATTTCACGCGTTTCGGTTATGTCTTTCTAATCTCCCATAAGTCAGAAGCATTAGACTGCTTTAGACAATATATGGCGATAGTAGAGAATCAGTTGAACCAAACAATAAAGGCATTGAGAACCGATCGCGGACCTGAGTATTTATCTGAGCAATTCAAGGCTCTTTGTGATGAAAGAGAATTGTACTGCAATTGATTATTCCTGATACTCTACAACAAAATGGGGTAGCTGAAAGAAGAAATAGATACCTATTGGAAATGTTTAGGTCTATGATGGCGCAAGCAAATTTACCTATCTCCTATTGAGGAGATGCGTTATTAACTGTTGTCTATGTACTTAACCGAGTGCCCTCAAAATCGGTCACTTCCACCCCTTATGAATTATGGACTAGTAGGAAACCAAATTTGAGTAGTCTACGTCCATGGGGATGTACAGCTTATGTTCATGATTCTTCCCATAAATATGGCAAATTAGGTTCTAGAGGGAAGAAATGTATCTTTATAAGATATTCTGAACACTCCAAAGGGTACGTGTTCATAGGTGAACAAGCTGATGGAAGTGTGACCAAATTGGAGTCACGGGATGTCACGTTCTTGGAAAACAATTTTCCTAGTAGAAGTGAGATTGATAAGGACTTCCAATTATATAAGATGGAAGATCCTAATAACACACCCACTGATATTGTAGAGGGAAATGAAAATTCACCTCAACATGCAAGACCTAGTAGGAGTGTTGCATCGCCTGATGAATTGAATTCAAGAGAAATTCAATTGTGTAAAAGTAATAGTAAAAGTATTCCCGTCGTCATTTTGAGATTGCTCAGAATGACGATGCCAAGTTTAAGATTGTTCAAGAAGCTCTCTCATCCTCTGATAAGGAAGAATGGAGAAAAGCTTTGGAAAATGAAATGGAGTCAATGAGGGCAAATCATGTCTGGAACTTGGTTGATCTACCACCCAATCGTAAGGCCATTGGAAACAAATTGGTCTTCTAGATTAAGCGAAGGGCGAATGGATCCATTGAAAAGTATAAGGCTCGCCTTATAGCGAAAGGTTATACTCAACAAGAGTGTATAGACTATGAGGAAACTTTTTCACCAGTTGTAAAGTTTGTCTCAATACATCTTATTCTAGCTATCATTGCACATCTGGACCTTGAATTACATCAGATGGATGTAAAGACGACATTTCTCAATGGAGAACTAGATGAGGAAATCTATATAAAACAACCAATAGGTTTCATAGTTAAAGGCCAATAGCATAAAGTTTGCAAGCTTCACCACTCAATATATGGCCTTAAGCAATCATCTAGACAGTGGTATCTTCGTTTTCATCGAGCAATAACAACTTTTGATTTCACGATGATCGAAGCAAATCACTGTGTATATGTCAAGCGGTCCCAAGATGAATTTGTGATTTTATCACTTTATGTGAATGATATTCTGTTTGCTAGAAATGACAAAGTTTTGGTTATCACCATAAAAGAATGGTTGTCATCCAATTTTGAGATGAAGGATATGGGAGAAGCTGCTTAAATATTAGGAGTTAAGATCGAAAGAGATCGATCAAGGAAACTTATTGCTTTATCACAAGAGTCTTCTATTATGAAGATTCTTGAACGTTTTAATATGCAGCACTGTAATCTCATTGATAGCCCTGTCGTGCAAGGTGAAAGCCTAAGTACTGAGATGTGTCCTAAGACTCCAGAAAAAATTAAAGCAATGGAAACTATTCTTTACGCTAGTGCGGTTGGAAGTTTGATGTATGCTATGATGTGTACCAGACCCGACATATGTTATGCCGTGGAATTGGTGAGACGATATCAATCAAATCCCGGTCAAGCACACTGGAAAGCAGTGAAAAGGATCCTAAGATACTTGAAAGGTACCATGGACTATCGACTTTGTTACCAAGAGAATGATTTACACCTATTGGTTATTCAGATGCCAATTGGGGTGGAGACCTAGATGAGCATAAATCGACTTCTGGATATGCGTTCTTGCTCTATGGAGGTGCAATTTCTTGGAATAGCAAGAAACAAACATGTATGGCATTATCTACGATGGAGGCAGAATTTATTGCATGTTCTGCCACAGTGCAAGAAGCAGTATGGCTAAAACGTTTTTTGGAAAATTTAGCCACTATCATTGAGGTTCCAAAACCGGTGATAGTTTATTGCAATAGTCAAGTAGCCATTATCTATGTGAAGGATCCCAAGTATTATGGAAGGACAAAGCTTATTGACATAAAGAATAACTTCATCAGAGATATTATAGCGAAAAAAGAAGTGATCCTACAATACATTTCAACCAATAGAATGATTGCCGATCCATTTACGAAGGCTATTCCTAGAGACATATTCTTGACTCATAGGATGTCGCTAGGATTGTGTAGAATATGATATCTGTTATTGTAGAGGATCATTGGTTTATATATTTGTGGACAGATGTATTGTACTTGTTTGTTTATTAGTGATTTTATTTTTTATCAATAAGTACAAATCCACTATAAGACTAGCACTACACACATATATTATTGAAAAGTATGTCAACAGGCAATGATTGGCTCATTCACATAAGCAATCCTCTCAAGTGCTTTAGATAGCACGTTGAGATGAGACGTTATGTACAAATAAATGCTGAAGAGCAAGCCTAGTACATAAAATATGTCGCATTAATTGGAGTCAAGATAAGGTTTATGATTTGTTTATAACAAGACCGAACACGATAGTCCCACAATTATGTATGCCTGAAAGATGCCGGATGCGAATACTTAATTGGGCGCTATAGAAAGCGAGCTGATGTAGCACTCAGGCTAAACATGAGTACGTGAAAAGCACGTGACTATGTTTACGCTAAGATCCGTATGGTGGATATATTCGATAAATAACATACGCTCTTATAGAAAGAGAAATCCACTATAGCAACATGTGCATTATACAACCGACAAGGGAAGATGAGTAAAATTATCCCTATTTACTCATCGTGTGAGCCCTTGAGGTAATTTATAATTTACCTTATTATGTGCCCTATGTTACTTCTGACTATATTCTCGAAGTGAAAAATCAATGTTGCTACTTTAGCATGTTATCGGCGGTCATGAATAGATATGGCCTTATGGGACGTGTCTAGGAAAGCAGTTGTTCTAAAATAGAGAGAGACATGAGTGCGAAGGAAGATTATTGTTGTTTTACATCTATTACATGGATTTACTGATCAACCAATTATATCGCTCTTTGTAGTTGCAGATATAATTGTAAATACATTGTGTTTTGATAATAGTTAAGTATAGCCTTTAAGAGATAGATATACTTGGACTGATGTAACAAAATATGTCTGAGGCACTGTGAGACATCGATTGTTTATTTCTTTTCGGGGTTGTAGCTATTATGTCATCCTTAACAGGTGCATAATTTGAGCTCCTAAGTGCAGGTGTACTCACTAGTCGCACGGCTTACTTGCCAGTATGAATTGTTTTGTAAAGTTGATGAATGTTGAATGCCTTATATTCTTGATAGAACGCTATCAAACCCATCATGTCCGAGTGGGAGATGTTGTACTTTAGCTAATACGTCCATGATTGGGTGCAATTGAACCGCACCATTTGGACTTAATATGCTACAATAGAAAAACACCCTTTTGAAAGGGTATGAAGGATGTCGTATATAAGTCTTTTGTAGACACCCGTTGGCACTGGTTGGCAGATCATTCGCACCAAAATTTCTCTCCCTTTTTCCATCAAAGAAGAAGGCATTACATTTTCACTTTTACAAAGAACAACCGGCACTTACGCTGTGGAAATTGGGTGCTTTCCTCGTGATCGCATCCAAACCAACGTGGAGTAATTTCATTCGTGATTCATTCACAATTCAACGTTTGTTCCGGGGTTAATTATTGTTTGCACATCGGAATCAGGTAAGTCGTCTTCCGCCAACTTGAATTCCATCAGAGATAGAAAATCGTCTGCATTTCTATTTTGTTGCGTCCTTAAATGCGGTTTATTCTAATAGACCGAATCCCGAAACCACAAAAATGAAATGCCCAGGACATGAAAATTTAGTGAATGGTCTGCTACGTCATTGTTCTTTCGGCACAACAAGATCAAACTCAAACTAATGCGTCTCCCAACAATCTCTAAGTGACTTGTCACAGGCCGACAATTTCTTGGCCACGGAATAACCCTTGCGGCACTTGATGAGCCAAGAACACCAAACCAACCTTCCTGCTAATAACTACTACTAAAAACAGTATAGCGAATTGCATCTCACCTCGAATCATATTACATACAATTTAGCTTAGGCATTCAATCTCTCGTGCAAGACATATAGAACATTTTGGTACAACAACTGGTTTTGGCCAGCTATGTCCTCATCAAGAGAGCAGGTCCCAACTATTTTTGTGCATAAGAGGCCGACCCCGACTTTAAAATTTCTCATAGCTACAACTGTTCAATCTTAAAACTTTCACCACAAACAATCAAACACCTTGATGTTACTCTTAGGAACCAATTTTATCATGGCTTCGGTATCGCTCACTCTTCACCTCAATTTCACAATTCTCCATTCTTCGACTCATAAATTTATGGGGGAGGACGGTCCACCGACCTTCCCAAGCTTTATGTTGGGAGTGTACACTTTGACTTGCTAAAGATGTCACTAAAGTAATCATTACTCCATCTAATGCTAGATGAGAGTGGCCCGCCATATATGATTATCCACCTCTAATGACTCGTTTAAGATGTCCTAAATTGACCAACTTGCTTACTCTTATCACCTTCCCCAACCGGTGAAAGCGCGGATCACATAATTTAGATACCTTAAAGCCAAAGCATAAGTAGACATCATGTTAGAGAAAACTCCTTTATTATTTTAAAACTGACAAAGCTTTTCCAAAAGTCTAATCTTAAGACTTGTAGACTCAAGTGTTATAGTCTGAAGAACTCCAGACTCTATTGTCAAAATCTGAAGACCGCTAGACTTTAATTTCAAAATCTGCCCTCACTAATAATTTCTAGACCGAAGATGAAGACTTATCCAGATGCGGGATTATGTTCAAGGATTCGGTTCGTATGGTTTTTGGAAGACCTTATGGCTAGATATAGCATTTACTTGACTGATTATTCTTATTGGAATCAATTCCGATATGAAAATCTTTTTGAAGGCGAACAAACTTGGAAGGTTCTACTTATGGAAACCAAAGATCCTGATTGTATGGGTGGACAGAATTGACGGGCTTTCATCACAAATCATCTAACGACTCAAGATCACCTTAAATGATTATGTCCAATGAGTAGATTAGAAGAACTCATTTGGAAAGTGCCAACAGTGTGAAGGCATTGAGGAGTATTTAAAGCAGACTCTCAAGTTGTTCGAAGAAGTATGCATGAAAGAAAAATTTCAAAGTCTGAAACTTCCTAGTTCTTTACTATTTCAATTGACGAGCTCAATTTGTACTTAAAAGAGATAGCAAACACTTGGAAGACTTCGTAAGAGTGTGATAAAGTTTATACAATATGAAGTCAAGATCGTAAGACTGTAAAACCTCTTTTGATTCATAGTAGAATCCAGCCAATAGGTTGTAAGCTCGGGAGAGTGGACGTAGGCTTAATTTAAGCCAAACAAATATAAATTTTGTATTCTTATTTCTCTTCCCTGAACTCTTTTATTCATTCATAAATTTATTTAAACTCGCTCTAGTATATTGCTTTGTAGATTCCATTTCGAAAAGAAAAAATTTTGATAAACGTTTCTGCAAAAATTTCTTCTAACACCTATTCATCCCCTCTAGATGTTCATACTAGCCTTTTCAATTGATATAAGAACTTGTGTACTCATTTTATTGAATATTTACTTCTGAGTTAAAGATCTATGGCTAGTATTTTGGCTCCAGGTTTGGTTGAAAGCCAAAGCAACACCATACCTCCTTACTTTGATGAGAAGGAATACAACGTATCGAAAAACAAGATGAATGCATTCCTAAAATCAAAAGATCCCATGAAATGGGATGTGGTAGAAAAAGGAATCATTCCCAAAGCTACATTAATCTTAGAAAGAGGAAAAGAAGTTGCAAACGCTAACGAAATGACACAAGAAGAATTAACCAAGAGACAAGCTCTTGATGGTAAAGCTATCTACTCTCTATACCGTGCTTTATCTCCTACTGAGTATAATCGAATTTCTTCTTATGAAACAACGAAAGAAGTTTGGGACAAATTATATGTTACCTATGAAGGAACTAATCGAGTAAAAGAAACAAAAATCAACATTCTACTCGGACAGTATGAAGCTTTCAAGATGAAGCCTGGAGAATCCATCACTGATATGTTCAGTCGTTTCACTGAAATCGTAAATGGATTAGCATATCAAGGATAGCCAATCTCAGGATTAATGAAGGTTAATAAACTGCTGCGTGGACTCTCCAAAGACTGGAATTACGTGAAGACTTCAATAAGAGAAACCCAGAGGATCATGCCTCTTTCAGTGGACGAATTAGTTGGCACATTTCAATCATATGAAGTAGAGCAAATCAATGAGGAAGAAGACCCTATAGGTAAGAAGTCAATTGTTTTAAAATCTAACGATAATTATGATGATACGGATTCAGAAGATGACATGGACGATGAAGAGCTAGAACTCATGATAAGGAAGTTCAGGAAGTTGAATTGGATGGAAAGAAGATTTAACTGGAAGAAGCAGAGCACTCAAAAATTTCAAAACAAAGCAATTGAGGATGATGAAGTCAACAAAATGTGATCTGCTTTAAATGCAAGAAAAACGGACACATCAGACCCAATTGCCATTTTGTTGAAGAAAAAGAAAGGAAAAATAGAGAAATATAAAAAGGCTCTCAAAGTAGAAATATGGATTGATACTGAATGTGAGGAAAGTGATGAAGAATACGCCAATATATGTCTAATGGCCAATTCAGATTCAGACTCAGACTCTGAAACAGATTTAGACTCAGACACAAACAATGAAATTGAGGTTAGCAATTTAAAAATTCCTCTTAAGGTTTCAAATTATATAGATGAACTCTATCTTAGTCTCAAAACATCTTGTAAAAAGATTTCCGAGTTGAAAAAGGAGAATTCTAAGCTGAAGCAACAAAAAAAATCTTGGAAAAAAAAGTTTGAAAATCTGGATAAAAGCTTTGTTGATTTAAAAGAAAACATGGATTCTCTTTCGAAGGAAAATGCTTTTTTGAAAGAGAACATTTCAAATATCACAAAAAGGTTTTCAAAATGATCTGAGAAGCTAGAAAAGATTCTTTTAGTACAAAGACCTTATTTCAACAAATCCGGTTTGGGAATGACACCAGAAACCATTCCTTTAATTGATTTTCCAAAAGTGAATGAAAGAATCAAACAAAGACCCACAAAAACATTTTACATAAATCATTTTCAAAAAGTTTTTGTAAAACCTGTTGGCCGAAGTGCTCTCAAATGTTCAAAGTGTAACAACTTAGAACATTTCAAGAAGGAATGTCCCAAGGTTTGGAGACTTGTTAGGAGGGATTGAGCAAAGACTATTTTTAATACTAACTCCTTTGGACCCAAGAAAATATGGGTACCAAAGAAAGTTTAAGTTCTCTTTATAATTACAGGTCACTATCAAAAAGAAGATTAAATGGTATTTGGATAGTGGTTGTTCGAGACACGTGATAGGAGATTCAAGTTGTTTTATAAAGTTTGTTCATACAAATTGTGGAAAAGTTTATCTTAGTGGAAACAATAAAGGAAGAATTGTTGGATATGGAACTATGAAGATTGGAAGTCTCACAATCAACAATGTCTCCTTGGTGGAAGGATTGAATTATAATCTACTCACCATAAATCAATTGTGCAATACATGATTCAAAATTAAATTCCAAGAAGGCATTTGTTCAGGAACTAGTAAAGATTTCTCTCAATCTTTCACTAAACGAAGACATATGAATATTTATCTTCTAGATATAAAACCATAAAGTGTTCAGTGTCTAATATCCATTTAAGAAAAAGCAAACCTTTGACATCGAAAATTTGCCATATTAACATGAAGCAGATTGTCAAGATCTCCTCTAAGAAGCTTGTTCGTGGACTTTCTAGCCTGACTCATCAAAAGTCTGAATTATGCATTCCTTGTGCTTTGGGAAAACAGGTTAGAAGTTCTTTTAAACCTATAAATCAAATTTCTACTAATCGAGTTTTGTAACTTCTACATATGGACCTTTTTAGACCAACCAGAACTCAAAGTATAGGTGGAAAAAGATATTGTCTAGTAATCGTGAATGATTACTCTCGTTTTACTTAGGTTTACTTTCTAGCAAGTAGGTCTAAAACATTTTCTCACTTCTCAAAGTTCGCCAAGAAAATTCAAAATGAAAAAGGATATATTGTTTCAAGCATACAGACATACCATGGAAGTGAGTTTAAAAATCAAGACTTTGCAAAATTCTGAGATGATTCTGATTTCCAGCATGTTTTCTCTTCTCCATACACTCCAAAACAAAATGGGGCTGTGGAAAGAAAGAATAGATCCTTGCAGGAGATGACAAGAATCCTCTTAATTGAGAGTAATATTTCCTCTCGATTTTGGGCTGAAATAGTCTCTACAGCTTGTTATATCATTAACAAAGTATTTTTAAGGTCCATTCTAGAGAAAACTCCTGATGAAATGTTTAAAGGGAAAAAGCCAAATGTTTCTTATTTTCATGTGTTTGGTTAAGTGTTTTGTTTTGAAAAATGCAAATGATCGAACTGGTAAGTTTGAAGAAAAATCAAATAAATGAATTTTCCATGGCTACTTAACTTCAAGCAAAGCCTACAGAGTATTCAACAAAAAGACTCAATCTATGGAAGAATCTATGAACGTCAAGATTCAAGACTCTATGTAGAATCAATTGGATCAAAATCAACTTGAAGAATCTGAACTTGCTTCAAATTTTATTAAGTCTAATTCACCTGAAGTGGTTCAAACTTCTGAAGATAAACATCAAAATGAACTAGAAGATTCAACTGAAGCAGAGGGTCAGCAGACTCTCAAACCAACTAGCAATTAGAAGTATAAGTCAAGTCATCCCAAGGAACTCATCATTGGCAACATTGATGAAGGAATTCACACTAGATCCAAAAGGCGAGAAGAGTCTAGTGCCTTAGCACTCATTTTTGAAATTGAACCCAAAAGTGTAGAAGAAGCCCTGTCTGATGAAAGCTGGATCGAAGCCATACAAGAAGAACTCAGATAGTTCAGCATTAACGATGTTTGGGAGCTAATCCCTAAACCAAAAGATAAATCTATTATTGGAACTAAATGGGTTTTCAGGAACAAAGTGGCGAGAAAGGAAAGGTGATAAAAAAAAAAAAAAAAAAAAAAAAAAAACAAGACTCGTAGCCAAAGGATATACGCAAGAAGAAGGGATAGACTATGATGAGACCTATGCACTAATAGCGAGGTTAAAAGCAATTAGATTATTGCTTACTTTTGCTTGCTCCAAAAATTTAAGGTTATTCCAAATGGACGTCAAAAGTGCATTCATAAATGGATTTATCCAATAAGAAGTCTATATGGAACAACCCTCTAGTTTTGAAGATTGAAGAAAGCCAAACTCAGTCTTCAGACTGAAAAATGCCCTATATGGATTAAAGCAAGCACCTCAAGCCTTGTATGAAAGGTTAAGTAAATTCCTAACTCAAAATGGTTTTGTTAAAGGAAATGTGGATACTACTTTGTTCATTAAAAGATAATGAAAGATTTTCTACTTGTTCAAATTCATGTCAATGATATCATTTTTGGATCTCCTAATGAAAATCTGTGCAAGAAATTTTCTAAGTCTATACAAGACGAATTCGAGATGAGCGTGATGAGAGAATTAACTTTCTTTCATGGATTGCAAGTTAAACAATCAAAAAACGGAATTTTTATTCATCAAGAAAAATATGCAAAAGATCTCATTAAGAAATTTGAATTGGAGAATTACAAAAAGACTGAGATACCAATGTCAAGCTTTTTAAAGTTGTACAAAGATGAAAGAGAAAAGCAAGTTGACTAGAAGCTTTACAGGAGCATTATCGGTTCACTTCTTTATCTTACTATTTCTAGACCTGACATTTTGTTTAGTATTTGCATTTGTGCTAGACTCCAATCAGACCTCAAAGAATCTCACCTAAGTGCTGCAAAACGTATCATCAAATACGTTGCAATTACTCCAAAGCTAGGTCTGTGGTATTCTAAAGAATAAGACTTTACTCTCATTGGATATTTAGAAGCAGATTTTTTAGCAAGATGTAAAGTTGATAGAAAGAGTAATTTTAGTATTTGTCAACTGTGGGAAACAAATTGGTATCTTGGTTCTCAAGAAAGTAGAGTACCGTAGCTCTTTCAATAGCTGAAGCAAAATGTGGCTCTTGGAAGCTATTGTTCTCAAATCTTATGGATAAGGCAACGGTTAAGAGACTTTGGAATTGAAAAATCATGCACCAAGATCAAATGTGATAACACTAGTGCCATCAATCTCACAAAGAATCCAATTCTTCATTCAAGAGTAAAGCACATAGAAATTTGATACCATTTCATTAGAAATCATGTTTAGAATGAAGAAGTTATGATTCAGTTCATTAACTCAAAGAATCAATTGGCAGACATATTTACAAAGCCACTGGAGAAAAGCTTATTTGAGTCTATTCACACCAAACTGAACATCATATCTTCTATCGATTAAAGACTGAAGATGACCAGATTAAGAATGTCCAAAAGTTACAACTGTAAGTTAGTTCTTTTTCAATGCAAGTAATTTAATTTTAGGATGAAATTTTGAAAGGTACGTTTATTTTTTAATCGCTACTTGCTTATTTTATTTTTAGAAATTATCTTTTTCAAGTTTTGAATTTATGGCAGTTTTTCATTTTCGAAAAAGACAGTTTTTACTTTTTCCTTTGTGACAATCCATATACCTTGTTCCATCTACTTTATATACCAGCGAAACTCTTCTTATCCGTTTACACTCACTCAAACCCTAGAATACAGAGATCCTACTTTCTCTCCTTTTCTCTCAAGTTTGATCCAAAAAGTTTTCACCTTTTTCAACAAGCAAGTTCAAGAAATCATCCAAGACAGTGACAATATCTTTCTAGAGAAAGTCTTCTAGAAATGCAAACAAGCGATCACAACACATGCTAGAGGGTCCTACCCATTTTGATTAAACCGAGGAAGAGGATTCTCCTCAGCAGCAGCAACAACAACATTCTCCGTAGCGTCACTCTTCACAGCAAGAAACACATGTTCCTCCACAACAACAAGCAGAAGAAGAGATCATTGAAGGTGTTGAACCTGTAAGAATGCCGAAACCCGAATTTCTCTTTAAACTCTACTCTAAGTTAAAGGAGGGTGGTACTGCGATAACTTTCATCGATGAGTTTTTACAAGAGAGATGGTACAAGAACGAAACTTTGTTTTTGCAATCTATGGAAAGGATGGGCATTGCGCCTATAGGTTCAGAAACAAGGACTTTTGCCAACTTTCCAAGTGATCCACGGTTCAAAACTTTTAATCAGCCTGAAGGGAAAGATGATGATGAAAGGATGTATACGAATTTTCAACCTAGGATAGGCGTCACTACAAATGTTCGTGGTGAGGGGACGAACTTATTTCGTTCTAAGGACCATAGGAAGACTTTTTCAAAACTGCTAAAAAGAGGGGTTATGAACCTTAGAAGTGTGGATTTCAATTTTCTTGATTCCTTGAAGGTGAACCTAAGGGAGAAATTTGCACTCCTTCAACTTGAACGCTATTGCTCAGAGACTTCCGTCGCCTACCTAGAACTAACTGCTTATTTCTATTCAAATCTGTCTTTTCTAAATGCGAATAGATTTTCTTTTACGATTAGGAACGAAGAATTTGTGGTGGATGTAGACACCTTGGCAGATGTGATTGGTGTGGAAAGTGGAAGTTTCCAACCAATCAGTGTGTCCGTTGGTCACGTTACTTTGGCTCTTGTTCAGGATAGGTTTGCTGAAGGAAAGATTTCTTACTCTAAAATGAGTGCCTCCAATATTTTGCTTCACAAAATTGTGATCAACTGCATCAAACTCAAATGCACTTCAAAAATTGATGTCTCTCACTCTAAAGCAAAGTTGATGTATGCAATCAACATTGGTTTCAAGTTCTCATTGCCTCACACTATCCTAATGCACATGTATATGACGGTTGTGAAAGACAAGGGGCAACACCCTTACTCTACGCTTGTTACTTGATTGTTCAAACATTTCAACATTCAATTTTCTTCTACTCTGTGTGTTCGAATCATTGCTCCAATGGTGGTTGGACTGAAGATGGTTTCAAAAATGAGATTAAAGGAGCTAAATAAAGCGTTGGAGAGTATGAAGGTGAAATCCCCTACCAAAACTAAACAAGACCCTGCAACAAAGAAGAGGAATGGCAAAAAGCCAATGAGTGCACCAATCAAGAAGATGAGAGCCCTTATCTTGCAGGATGAAGAAGATGAGGACGATATTACTCTCTCCGCTTTTGCCTAAAGAAATTTAAGGAGCTTTGTTAGTTTTGAGAAGCCAGAGGACAGAGAGAATAGAGAAAGAGAACAGACAAAGAAGAGAGGTGGAAAAAGAGAAGAAAAGAGAACAGAGGAAAAAGAAAGAGTAAGAGAAGAAGAAGAAGAAGAAGAAGAAGAAGAAGAAGAGGGTCAAAATGATTCTCTTGAGCTAACATTTGTTGCATCCTTATCAGATGACTCTAACAAGACAAGGAGTGGAAATACATGAGAAGAAAGGAGAAAAACATCACCTTGGTGCTGAAGAAGAACAACAATAGGAAGAGGAATTCTTTTCTTCACTTGAAGGCATAGAAACAGGGGGAGCAACTGACAAAAGAGATATTTCTTCACCTGTTTTCACTAGTGATGTTAGTAGATCTCCAGCAAATTTAGAGGATGTCTATGCTTCTCAATACCCCGAACCAAATATTAAGGCATCCACCCCAAGTCCTGGTGATCGAACTACTGATGTTCCTTCACATCTCAAGATTCATGGATTTGATCAGAACCAACAGTAGACTCTCAAAGGCTGCTGGATCTCCTGTTGGAATGAAAGGGTCAGCAATATAGTTTCGAGTTTGAGATGATGAAACCTTATAACAGTTCTCAAGTTGACTTCAGACTCTCTACAAGAGTAGATACAAGCCTTGAAGCTTCAAGTGCAAGAAAATCCAAAGGATGAGGATATTCAACAGCTGAAGGAGACTCTAAAGAAGTTGGAGGAGACTGTCAAGTCTATGGGGGATTTCTAGATTGTTCGCATCCCCAAACAACCATGATTTTACCCAACTCTTTTTAAAGTTTTTCTCCACTTTTTGCTGTTAACAAAAAGGAGGAGAGTTTGTGCAGATTTGACATGACTTATCTTTTGGGTAGTTTTTGCTTAAATTTTGATTTTGATGACTTTTTGTTTGGTTTTGGACTAACTTTAGACTGGTATACTTTGGACTTTTGACTACCGTTTGATTTTAAGTCTTTTTTACGCTTGCAATAACTAAGTTTGTGATATTGATTATGGCTGGATAGTTATTTATCTTACAGAATTAACATGTTTTCCGTGGTTATAGAATCGATGTTATCTAGGTTCTAATCAAATTATTTTTATAAAATATCACGTTTTGCTTAAAGGGTTAATACCTTATCAAAATGTTCCAACTCTCTACAATTTGAACACTTGAGGACATTTCAACCAATAGATTTTGTAAAGATCTTTTGAAAATGTTTATACGCAAGTCTAGGAGGTCTTTGTCTAAATCTCTCCTTGACTTTAGGAAAATCTATTAGAGAATCTCTTTCCTTATTAAAACCAAGTCCTGACTTATTATAGTAAAGTACTTGTATGGAAATGATATGCTCTAATGTTTTTGAACCATTTGAAAATCTTGTCAAAATATTTGAAAATTTCTTTTTTAAAGAATCATTTTCTTTGACAAGTAAATCTCGACTTTCTTTTGTTTGTAGAAAATCTTTTTGCAAAATTTCAAAATTTTCTTTTTTAGAAAGATCTTGTTGCCTAAGCCAAGAATTCTCCTTTTTAAGTTCGGAGATCCTTTTAAGAGAAGATTAGAGATTTAAGCAAAGCTCATTTATATACCTTGAAACTTTGATAGAAATTTTTGAATGGCTTATCTCAATTTCCTCATCGGATTCTGAGTCTGTGTCTAAGTCAGACACTGATTCTGAGTTTAATTCTGATTCCGAATTTGAGTCTGAGTCTGAATGCGCCATCAAGCATATATTTCCTTGCTCGTCATCTTCTTTCATGGTTCTTTTCTGCCCATTCTGCTTGTATTGTCTTCTTTCACTGAATTTCCTTCATTTTCTACTTAGCTTTTTGAATTTCTTGATCATAAAAGCAAGTTCTTTGTTATCTATGTCATTTTCTGAGTCTATATCATCAGAATCAACATTAGATATTAAAGCAATGGACTTCTTACCTTCAAGATCTTCGTCATTGATTTGTTCCACTTCGTAGGATTGAAGAGTACCAATCAATTCATCAACAGAGAATGGCATAATCCTCTGAGTCTCTCTTATTGAGATCTTTATATGGTTCCAATCTTTTAAGAGACCTCGCAAAAGTTTGTTGACCTTCTTTGGAGAAGAAATTGGCTGACCTTGATATGCTAAACCATTTACAATTTCTATAAAACAATTGAACATATCTCCAATCAACTCTCCCGGCTTCATCTTGAAGGATTCATATTTGCCTAGTAGAAAGTTTACTTTTGTGTCTTTTACATAATCGGTCCCTTCATAAGTGACATGAAGTCTATTCCAGACTTCCTTAGTTGTTTCACATGAAAAATTATGTTATATTTAGCAGGAAACAATGCGCAATATAAAGAATAAATTGCTTTCGCATCAAGAGCTTCTCTTTTGGACATCTTCGTCCGAGACTTTGGAGTGGAGGATTTGGTTTCTTTGTCTTTGCCATTCTTATTTGATGTAGACATAGTAATGGGATTGATTCATTTTTCCACAACATTCCATTGCAAGGGATCTCTAAATCTTAGAAATGCTTTCATTTTGTTCTTCCACATGTTATATTCCTTTCCATCAAAATATGGTGGCCTGGTGTTGCTTTGTCTTTCCATAAGTCCTTGTGTCAAAATACTAGCCATAAAAGATCTTCAAAAGTAAAACATTTTTATAAACAAAGCACTTAGCTCTGAACACCTAGAGGGGGTGAATAGGTGTGAAGAAAAAATTTCGCAAGACTTAGTAAAAGTGAATATATAAAGCCATGAATTAAAGTAGGAAGTTTAAGGAAAAGAATAAGAACACAGAATTTATAATAGGTCAGTTTAGATCAAGTTTACGTCCACTCTCCCACACTAACAGCCTTCTACTGGATTCCTCTATGCACTCAATAAGAGATTACAACTTTGAGTGCAAACACTTAAAGGTAAATCTTATTATCTCACTAAGTCACTATTTTGATATTTCTCTCACGATCACAAACGTTTAAGCTCACAAGAGACAAGTGTATGATCGAAGGTCGCTCAAACTTTGGAATTATAAATTCTATGCTCCATCTCTTACTTGCTCATCGGTCATTGATTTCCTTAAATATTCCTCCACTTTTAAACTAGACGTTGGATAGTATCTTAGAGGATCGTCTTTCAATCTACTCATTGGACAGATCTGTATCTAAAAGATTTGGTAACCGTTGAGTGATAGAAGTAGAATCTCAAATTGATTTTGATCGCCCATACAAATAGAATCTTGGTTTCCATAAGTAGAGCTTCTCCGTATAGAAAGTTCTTGTCTTCAAGATCTAATTGTCAATCAATTAGATTGAGTCATCAAATCAATCTTGATGTAGAATCCAAATCAGATCACTAATTGTTATACATTTAGGGCTTGTGTTACGTTTTGTCGAATCTGGATGTAAAGTTTGAGTGCAATAGACTTTACAATCTGGATGTAAGTTTGAACAGATTTAGCTTCAGCATAAAGTCTGTCTTCTGGTTATTCTAAGTATAGACTTTGATAATATCCTTTACATGTTCTATCATCTGCATAATCTGTTACTCAACAATTAAACATGTTAGTAGCTTTTGATTTATTTTGTCATCTTTAAAACATCATAAGGGATTTCCCTAACACAAGAAATGTCACTTAGTAATATGTAGTCGAAGCAAATAAGCACACTCAGTGCAAGAAAAAAACGAACAAAGTGACATTTGTACCATGATATTTTTCAATGGAATATGCACGTAGGAGCCTCATCTTTTGCCAACTCGGAAACTATCAATCTGTTAATACGCTAGCTCTAAACTGACCCCCTTCTATTTGGAACTATTCGCTCAAGCCAAGATGTACCATCAATAACCAAATCAGGGTGACAAGTTCTCCTCCATTACAAAGTTGTTGTGCATGCATATACAATCGGCAATGAATCGCAGCATACGCCAACAAGTCCACCCACACTTCACTCAAAATCACCTATTTGGCATCCTCAAATTTTCCCAACCACACTTCACTCAGAATCACTCATTTGTCTCCTCAAATTTTCCCAACCCACACTTCGCTCAGAATCACTCATTTGTCTCCTCAAATTTTCCCAACTCTTTTGCGAGAATACACGCATCAAACAGCACCAGATTTGCTTTTGTCTCCTTTCACATCAGCAGCTTCACTTATGTAGGAACAGAAAGAAGACTTTTCACAGGCACATTCCTTCATCCTGTTCTTTTTGCTATCATCAACTATATTTTCATTAAAGAACCTAGCTGTCTCGGCACAAGTGTCTCGAAACCTTTTTTGGCCAATCCCAACCACTGCAGACATCTGCCAAGTTGTTCGATCATAAGGTAAAGCATGTAATCTGACAAGACCTTACTGGTTTCACAGTGATGGTCTATACTTTTATCAGTATTGTAATAGAGTTCAGTAGCAACATGCCACAGTAAAAGGCTCTTCCCATAATCAACATGACAGATGAATGGAAGCAAGTTTTTGCAATCTCACCCCGTTTTAGTATGCTCCAGAGCCCATTCACCTCGAGTAGCACATATCTCTTTGTTGCTTCCCGTAAATGACTTCCGTTTCAGCTCTTCCAAAATCAGTTCACCTGACTTTTCTATGTATTGTTCTAATCATCCAGACTTCAAGTCGTCAAAAAATTCCTGCAGATGGATGAGATTAAGGAGTTTGTCTATCCATTTTGGCCACTTTCTCCGCTGAGAATCTATCAAATTGTATTGAAAGACTGATTTAGACCACCTAGCATGTAGTATATGCAATGCAAATGGTGAACTTTCAGATATAATACTGAGGAGGAACTTAATGAAGATGCTTCCTTTATACAAACTTCTACAATGTTTCTCAGATGTTTCTATTTTTGCAATCGTCCAGTCATAACAAATGAGCATACCAAGACCTACAAATTCCAGGCCAACGGCTCCATGGAGCAAGGTGTATATAATTCGTGAAAACCATGCTTATTCAGGACACAGAAACATGCAAAAGCAGTAACAATGGAGCCAATTGACGTAGCTCGACAAAGGTACCCTATTGGACAATGAACCACAGCAGCCTTGGTATAAAGAATATCATAAAAGAAGTTGAGCTCAGCCTCAATGACCCTAAAAGCATCCTTTGCAGTCTTGCTGCTGAAAAAATGGCAGCTATCGTTTCGTTCATGGAAGCTGAAGATGAGATCCACAAGGATGCCTTTGAAGGTTGTGAAGTAAGAAAACGCCTCTTTTTTCACAGCTCTACCGTCCAAATTTTTTCCATCTTCAGCCCTAGCATGTGTTAATTAAATATAGGCCCTCCGGCACCACGCAAAATCTCTGGGTGACAACGTATTCTCGCATGAACTTGGCATAGTCCGGCCCAGCATCGGCAGGTGGGAGCAAGGAGGCACGAAAGTCACTGAAGCTTGCAAGGTATAGAGCACGCATTCGCTCTATGTGTTCAATGGGTCCACCAATAAACATGAGGATGGTCGGAACAATTAGCTTGCTACTGAGGAAGGATTCACATATTACATCGCCTGCAGCACCTACCTGGGAATAAGAGATTAAGCAAGTGCCTACGCCACAGCTCATTATCCTCGAGGGCAAAGGCGGTTATGGTGTCTGGTCCTCCAAGAGGTAGCAGAAGAAATGGAGCCCAAAATGCCAAAAGGTCACCATGGGCCTCATCCTCGAAGTCTGAAGCACTGCTACTGATTTGGGCTTGGACAATGAGTCCGAGGGCGTAGTAAACGACCGAGTCGGCTGATGGGGTTTTGTGAATCATGTATAAGAAAAATTAACATAAAGTACGCAGCAGAAACAAAGATATATTTTACACATGATTCTCCTAAGGCGTTGTTCATGCGTTTTAATCAAAAATCTGAATATAATAGGGAGTTAAACGAATTACCTCTTGAAGCACGCTTGAAACAAGTCGGTTCGGATGTTCTACAGTTCAAGTTCCACAAGCGTCGGACCTCTAATTCAGACACACCAACAATGAACGTCAAACGGAAGAGAGAACTTTCTGATATTCACCACTTCGATCGTGCTAGCAATCACATGGAAAACAATCCGTTGTATTCTTGATGTATAATAGTCATGGCCCGAACTAGATAATGTTCTTTCTTGCGTCTTAAAGACACAAGAACACACACACTTTTACTCAATATTCAGCAACTAGCATAACTTCAAATTTTGTTCATGGTGAAGAGCCGATCCGGAACAAGAAGACAAAACACTTGAAGTCTCCTTCTTTTTTTTCAGCAGCCTTTTAACTCTCGTCCTTCAATTGCTTTTATAATAAAACCGACCAGCAACAGTTGCTAATCAATGGACGATCAGCAACCGTTGCTGATCGTCCATAGCAGACGATCGTGCATGAGCGGTTGCTCATGCACGACTTGGCATGATGGTCAGCGGTTGCTGACCATCCATGCTTCGTGCATAATGGTCAGCAACCGCTGACCATTACGCTTTGTGCATGTGCACGAATTTGTGCACATGCATGAAGCTTTAATTAATTTTTTTAATTAGTTAATTAATTAATTAAATGAATAATTAATTAATTAATCAATTCCCTTTTAAAAATAAAAAGAACATAATTTTATATGTATAAATGGAATACATTAACATGTATTCACTTTGAGAATGCGTGTGCATCATATGCAAATAGGCTTGTGACTATAATACAAATTAAATTAAATCTCATTTAATTTAATTTCAAATCAACACAATTTGATTGCAATAATTGCAAACACATTTGCAATTATATTTCTCTCTTGTTCCACGTTATCCTAATTGTTTATTGTGTGTGACATCCCTAGGTTCATCACTAAGCTAGTAGTAAGATTTGTACTAACACATTAGTACTCCCACAAGAATTAATTGTCCCGATTAATCTTTGGGTCTTACAAGCCATGATTGACATCTAGCAATATGTCATGGCTACCCAGATAGTGTGAATATTTTAAGAACATAAAGAACCCGCCAGCTTTGGCTACAGTGTAATTCAATCCCTCTGTCTTACTATGTCCCGATCAAACAAAGACCATGGAATATTAGTCAAGTCATAAATTCGATCATATGCACAAATCTAATTGACATGCATTTTATTCGAGACATAAATAATTTATTCTCGATTATAACCCCGGCTGAGGATTTCAATGCATTGTCACAATTAGATTGCATAGGACATCATTATTATACCTTGCATATAACAAGGAGACAGATTCCATATTGCGCACACATGTAACTTCATATATGAATAAACTATGACCATCAGGTATAAAGATGGATCAACGACTCGGCATTATGTGCACTCGTGAACCATAGTTGTTCAATACACAAGTTAATACTGTGCCTCAGGTCTAAGGATTATTTACACAAAACCAAAGCATGAACAATTAGACATTGACCACGCTAAAAGCTTCCATGTCTCTAATCGTTCCATATGCGTCACGTTCAGTAAATTTGTCTAATACAAACACCTGTGTTCTAACTCAAGCATCATAATACCCAATGACATGTGACTCATCATTCCCTTAAGTATCCAATACTTAATGGCGAAGTTAAGAACACATCGATCTCAATAGGATTATTAATATCCACTCAATTATTTATCGACCAGGAACGGTTTAAAGATTCAGTCTAACTATGAACCCGTCACATATATTCTTGACGTCTCAAGAATAAGTCTAGTTGCAACTGATCTTATGGAATCATTCATCAATATAAAATAATTGAACAAATGAATGAATACGTCATTGCCATTAATTAAATAATAATAATGAAAGTACAACCGAAATCTCTAATATGTAACCATTACATAGTAGCTTTAGGGCATACATCCAACATCGGCAGCCAAGTAAGCTGACCAGATGAGCATCGTGATTCCAACTGCTCAAACACCTCTTGCGAAGGGGTGCAAATAACATGAGAAAGACTTTGAAGAGATAGACTCATAAGGATTGCCACTCGGAGATTGAGTTTCATCCCTATATTACTGGCTCCTGCAAGAATTTTCATCTTTCCCATCTTATCCTCGCTCGCTCACCCGATCCTGGATGGAAATTTTTTAGTCAGCACTAGTATTATCACAGTGAGGCAACAGTTTATGGAATAGATAGGCAAAACAGTACCATTGGACGGCCCTTCTTCAGGCACCCAACCGTTCAGCATGGCATAGCTATAAATGAGTCAGAAGCGACAGGACTCGAGCTGAGGGCAGCATTGAGGGAGCAGAAGTGGAGTCCGCGTGAAATTCGTGGAATGGAGAGGCTCCCACAACCATTCGCCAAGTGTCAAACCCCTTCTGTAAAAGGACAAAATTTGCTTCAGTAACTCTGTTGGGGGAGAAGGATTCAGTCAATTGCTTTCTTAGTCTGAAAATGCATGACAATGAGCGGTGATTCAACAACACGTGGCTCTTATTGGCAAAATCAGTGCATGTCCTTTTGCAGTTTATCATGCCTCCAATATTTTTGGGCCTCTCTTCCTTTGCCCCCACCCTACCACATCTGGGATTTGAATAGACCGTGGCAAAATGAATTGACAATCTATATTTTAATCCACATTCAATGATGTGAGTCCTAAGTGGATTGTCTTCAACTAGAGATAAGTCATAAATGAGTTATCTAACAACTTTAGGGACCTTAGATGGATTGAGAACTAATCTATATGAAAAATAGAAAAACTTTTTAACAGTAAATGATTCGTCCAGTGCATCAAGTGGAGTTGGAGATGTAAGGACAATTTTTTTACTTCTTCATCTTTCATAATTTCTGAAATTTTGTAAACAATTTTTATTTTAATTTATTTTTTCTTTCTTCTTTTCCTTTTTTTTTTTTTTTTGCCTATGAAATTTGGTGAGGTCACCAACCAATCCTTGCCGACATCACGCAAAGACCAAGATTAAGTTGAATATGAAAATATTGTAATAACATGAGTCAAATCGAATGAGTTATTAGATTTGTATTGCATGGAAATAGATCAAAATAAATTAAATAAGTCAATATGGATCAAATCATTTTCGAACCAATCCACCCATTTGATGAATCTTGGTTTGAACTAGTTTAAGTCACAACAACTGCACCGCCAATATCTATCACCCTTAAGAGACCGCTTCCAAATGTGTTGTTCCATGGCTGCTTCGAAAGTGCTAGATCTCCATTTCTCTCTCGCGCGATCATTATCAAAATATCTTATGTTCGATTATGTGCATGTGAATAAGTGTCCATGTACACGCAAATGATAAACTCTACAAAGACATATGCTGTCTGCGTGTGAGAGATAGATAGCAGGGCATTATCAAACGCAATCTCAAAACCATATTTTAGTACTTTCACGAGCCTGTCATGCTTGCAATAATGGAGAGATGGTCCTTGACCAATCTGAAGTTCGAAAACCAAATTTCATTAATACCTCATGCACCGCATGAATCGCCATGATTCAAATGTGTCATAAGGGGAACCCTTACAGTCGAAAAATCTACAGGTGAAACCGGTTGGACAGGGCAAAATTGACCAAATATTGTGCCAGCAACTCATATAACCACCATGAAGTTAATCATCAGGAGCATGGGCGCATTTTGATATGATCAAGACATTGGAATAGAGACCTTCTTCTCAAATATATTTGCATAATTTGAAATGCAGAGTTCTCTTTCCCGTATTCATCAAGAGATCTTGTTGTGAGTCGAGCAATGTAAGGTTGTACACCGGGCCATCTAATGAAGCGGATTTCTATCTACAGCGATTCTAGGCCCTTTTACACCAAAGGAAAAGTGCCCGCAACTGTCAAAATTGCATTCCAATGCTATATGTAGAACTTTCTTTTTAGGTCGGACCTCTATCTGAAATTCTGAGCTAAGAATTTCTGCACTCTATTTCTGAAAATAACACCGCTAAGACTGAAACAACAATTTTATTTCAAATCATCGGTTGCATCAAGGTATCCTTAATCGCACACCTCGTTTCTACTCTGTATCCCAGTTAGGAATGTTTGCAGTAGCTTCATTTACCATCTTCACAAGAGTAACCTGCAAAAACACAAAAGCAAAGCACATGCGTAAGTTTAAATATTCAAAGAGTCAAGATTTCTGCTTCATTATAGCCGGCTATGTACTTCAGTGCAAGAGGAAATGAGACAATTGAGAAGAACCTTCCATATGTACATCTAGACTTGCATAAATATCCCTTAGCTTCTGCTCTTTTATTATATCATGATAAAATGATGACTATGAAAAATAGTTTTATGTGCAAGCATCTAAGCATAGAAAATTCCAATAGACCTTTCATCCTTGATGTATGCATATGCCATCTCTGTTGACTTGACTAAGTAAGATGAATGAAAAAATCCTTTTGAGTTGTGCTAGTACAGGCTTAAGAGGTCACACCAGGTCTTTAGTTATAAATGTCAAGGAAAGAATATATCTGAACCTTTAAGGTATTTTCCATGAGGGAGTTAAAAAGGAAGAAGTCGCATAGATCTGATGTTACATCCTGCTATTTTCCAGCATATTTTACGTCCTAGATTCATTTTCTTTAGTTCTCAAATAATAAACCACCCAGATCATCAGTGACTTCAACAATGAGAGCATCACAAAAGGATCAGCATGCATGTCTAGAAACTCAGGTAACCATAAAATCCTTTTGTTAACAAGCAAACTCAAACTTAAGAAACCATACCTATTTTACATGTTATGATCTTGACAGGAGATTAAGATCCACATAATAAAACATATCTCACTTACTACACTTTCAGGAACCCCTGGAGGAGGCAAGGAAAGATTTCTAGGCGGAGGACCACGTAAGTATGATCTCTTGTCAAATCGCCACTCTCCAATTTTGCCATATGTTAGTTCACCCTGGAAATACGCAAATCACTGGTTGAGTTCCAAAACAAGAAATTTAACCAATTGATGTACAAAAAAAGGAGATTGGCAAATTAACTATGATCTATGACACAGAAAAATGTTCTGGGAGCAGCTTTGCATCATCTATAGCTTGGAAAAAATGTACTTTCACCTTTAAGTTGTAGTCACATCCGTAAGTATAGTGGATGATAAACTTCTTTGCAGTTTGAAGATCCCATGGAGGCTAAAAAATGAAAGAGAAGAGAATTTAAATGGTTATTCAAGCAGGTCCCCATTACATGTAAGTAGTGAATTGACTATTGAAAAGGAGATGAGCAGAATTTGTGATAACCCTATAAGTTACTGTCCAAACCTGTAGCATTAAGTCTTTCCTGAGGACATGCCTAACACCATGCAAAGCAGATGCCACAGCATAAGCATACCTGAGATTAACAAAAGACAAGAATAAACCATTGCCATTATTGTTACTTAAAGTAGGGAGAAAATAAAAATTACGCTCACACTTTCTCAAATGCTCACATTTCCAGTACCCATCCAAATGCTTTATCAGTTTCAGAATCATCCTTCATTCTTAGAGAAACGTTCATCCATGTAGGAGCAATCTTCTTTAGCAGATCCTGAACATAAAAAAAAAAATACAAACATAAAAAACTTCATTTCTTTTACATATGACCTATACCTATCAAGATTAGAAACACTAGTTTTTGCATGCAAACAAATATCAATTGGTGTTTCCATTAACTGAAGAAGGTAGAATAGAACATTATGCAGGCACAGGTTTTGGCTTCTCTTTTTTAGTCAAAGATCACATTAATCAGAGAAAAAATGATAAGATCATTATTATTCAGGTGGAATAGTTGCAAGAGCCATTACCTTCTTAATGATTACAGGTGAGTTCCCAACTGGGTCAACATTGGTCACAGGACCATTCTCCTGAGGAAAAAACTTCCGGATGATATTCTCATTCTCTGCAGGTTTTATGTAGAAAAAAGGGAAAGCAGCAGGATATCCTCCATCAGCCAAATTAGGTAGAGGATTTACAAATATATGATCAGGTTCCGCCATTAGAATATATCTGCAGCACAAAATTAAGAAACATGCTCAATCCTTTTAAGACGCTGCTAAATGCAATACTTCACAACACCAATCACCGAAAAAAATAAAAAATAAACATAAAAACTCACTCTTCCTCAATTGTAGCCTTCTCCAACCACTGTACAAAGGCCCATGGTCTATTTAATACAATGTATCCCTGTGTATACCATTTGAGACCCATTTAAGATGTGAACTCAAAGAATGACTGGAAAATCAAAAACAGACTACTCTAAAATGTAAGGTCAGAAAATGTCCAAAAAGAAAAGAAAAGCATTTGAGCATCAAGACTTGGAAGGCTAAAGCTATCAACTTAGTATACTTCCAAGTACAATTGCAGTTCGGGTAGACTAGGATCTGGAATCAAGAGTACAGGAAATTGCAGGTCTTAAAGGTTATTTTTCAACTTCTAACATTGGAACTTGGCAGTTGATTTAAAAAGTTGAAGTTCTGGGCTGTTGTTTTCCCATTGTGAAAGAGGACATTGCATTTATCATCTCCTGGCTCATGAAGAATTCAGACTTACAAGTAAACTGAGCATATCTAAATATACTTCATAAAACCAAAATAATGAACTTTCTCAGACCATCAGTAGTAAGTCACTTATCAGACAAAAACTTGCCTAAACCTGTGATATCAAGAAAAAATAACGGCAAAGCTTCTGCAACCAATCCCCCAAATGTGTTGTTTTCCCAAATTAATTTCATTCCTCAATCCCCACTACAGCAAGTGAGAACCTTATGATAAATCCAAAATTAAATAACAGAAATAGCATATCATTGGCCGTGCAATCTGAAGAGCACAGCAAAGCTTACTCTATCCAAGCCCGCAGGTAGAGGATCCACAACAATAGTAGGAATCTCATCCATCAAGTTGTCACGATTTCCCGAATGCAAAATCCGAGTGAATCCCCCCATCTCAGAGCCAGGCAGGTCCTTCTTCTTCTTATACCAGTAGTACATAATGCGACTCTGCCATTTGCTATATGGAGCATCTGTAGCTGTCAGAGCAACATGAAAAGGTGATCCTGAGGTTTTCTGCTTCTGCATATCGTCAGGCATCTCAAGAATGGGATCGGATAAGAGTTTCCTGTTTGAATCATCCACTGCCGATCTCATGATTGCTATATTGCGCCATATTATAGTTTGAAGATTGTATGTAGCAAAGCAAAACCCAAGAGACAACAGAACCAGCAGTGGCACTGAAGCACTTCCAGTGTTCCTTCTCCCAGTCATTGTCGTTCACCATACAATCAACTGAATAGTTCCCTTTGGTTACAAAAGTCTCTTATTCTTGATGTCATATCATCATGATCATCACGAGCCAGTCAAGCCCTTGTCCAGTTCACCTCCATGATGTGATAGGGAAGGTTTCTCAAACCTGATAGTCTGCTCTATGTCATAATGCTAGCAACCTGATAGACGCCGAACATAAAATCAGCAAAATTCAACACAGGATCTAACAACCACCAGACCTCATACAAATTTATAAGGTATTATAGAAGCAATAGTATGTTTCCTGATTTCAAATGATATAAAAAGACGAACCTTTCAAATAGATGCCAGTGAGGGGAGTCTATATATCTTATGACCAGGTATTGCCCCCAACAAATCGAGACCCTTAAGACTGTCTCATTGAACTGGTCCAGAGTACGAGCAACCGATATTCCCAGAAAATAAGCAGTTGAAATCTGAGATCCATGAAAGAAGATCAGACGAAACAATCGCCAGCTCCAAGAAACAATGCTCCAAAATTAAGACAAATCAGTAATGGAAAGGCAGTTGAATTGGCGAAACATGAGTAACAGGAAACGGACATAAGAAGATGTCTGCATTTCCAATATGAGCAAAACCATCGATGTTAAGGGAGAAATGCGAACCAAAATGGCCGAAAGATCACGACTTGTAACACAGGATCACCACATAAGCAATTTCCCCAGCTAAATATCCCCATTACCGGTGGAGGGTCGAACCAAATCCCACAACCTCGCGAGTAAATCAATTAATGGCAAAATGGGAACGAACCCAAGAAGCAAAATACCGAAATTCATTCCGCAACAGCAAGAACAACAGCAGGGGACAACCAGACGTCAAGCAACGGAAGGAATGCAACAGAGCACACGAGCCACGGGTCGAAAGAAAAAGGACGACGACCATCAATGCGCCACTCGAGGATCCAAGACTTAGGTGGCCCGACGCGAAAGAGATTACCTTTACTCTCGCCCGCGTCGAGAGAACCGGAGAAGAGCGTCGATGGAGAGAGGCAGAGCACGCACAGGAAAGTAGAAACGTAACAGGAATCTGTAGAAACGTAGGAGGGGGAACCTATTAAATCGTTCCTCTTTTTGTCTTTTTCCTTCTTCTTTTTTTGGCCTTTTTCTATACATTATCAATGACAGGATTGAAAATGGTGGATCACTGGAAAGTCAGTTAATTGGGCTTTCCTAAGATGGATTAACATTCGAGATTACAGAATCCAATTTTCATTTAATACCAAATCAGTTCTCGTATATAATTCGAAGGAAAGAGCTCTTATAATTATTTACTTTAAACAAACGTACCCAAAAAATGAATGATTTTAAAATTATATTTTGTAAAGTAATCAATTGAAATAATTAGTAGACAAAAAAAAATTATTGTCAATAATAATTTATGTTGAATCCTTTCCGTGAACAATAAGAATATTTTTCATTTATTCAATTTTGTAAGCAATATAAATGATTAATTTTAAATATATTTTTTCATATTATTTGTTTTTCACGGAACAAGTACCAAAAACCTTCTCCAAATTTCTTTTATTGAGACCCATGGACTTTGCTAAAGCCAATAGAACTCAAACAACAAACAATGAAGTTAACAATGAAGTTGACGATGGAGATGGTTTGCCTAATGATGTAAGGGTTTACCTTGAGCTCGTCTTGAAAGCTCTAGTTAATTTGTAATGACTTTTGATACTCAAGAAGATTAATTATTTTGCAGCATAGATTTGATGTGTTGTTACATAAAACAATCCAAGTTATATTCTTAGTAGCACCAACGATGACAAATCCGTTTAAAATAAGCAGTGACTATGGTTCAAATGAACGTATCAACGTCAGTATGGAATTCATGCGATAATGCCCATAAAACGTCATCGACCTGAGCGGTGTGACAACACTGATCGCCCTTACGAAAACAAAAATGATAGTTTTGACAATCTGTCCTTCAAAAAACACCACCAATGAATTCTGGGAGTTTCATATATTCCAGCGTTTTCCTCCTCTCTCTCTTCGTTTTTTTTCTAATAAAAAAATACGGCACCGACAGCTCCCAAATCGTTGGCACTGTCTCCGTCTCTCTACACGGCCACATCGAGCGGCGCTACCCTGCTCGCGACCTCACCAGATCCCCTGGTCAGCGCTCCTCCCAGTCCTCATCATCAACGGCTCTCGTCCGTTCGCGCTCTCCGGGCTCCCGACTCCCACCTACTCCCCTCCTCGATAGGACAACAATTAAAAGATCGCCGTCAACCTGCTCAGCTACTTCATCTTCTTCTTCTTCTTCTTCCTCCTTCACCGCCACTGCTCCTTCACTGAGCAACAATTCCTAGACATAGAGAGAGAGAGAGAGAGAGAGAGAGAGAGAGAGAGAGAGAGATGGAATCTGCAGTGGTCGCCAGCCCGGCAGTGATCAAGGTTGCGGCGATCTGCGGCTCGCTCCGCAAAGCTTCGTTCAACCGAGGCCTCCTGCGTTCCGGTAATGTCGTCTCGTTCTTGATTCTCCCAACACCCCGTGCTCTAAGTCCTGTAGCTCTTCATCGGAATGCGTTAGCATTCTCTCTTCCCTGTTGATGGCGACAGCGGTCGAGATCTCCGAGCGGTCGGCGAACGGGATGCAGGTAGAGCTCATCGACGTGTCGCCGCTCCCCATGATAAACACGGACCTCGAGGTCGACGGCAGGTTCCCGCCGGCGGTCGAGGCTTTTCGCCGGAAGGTCCTGGAAGCCGACAGCATCCTCTTCGCTTCCCCCGAGTACAACTACTCCGTCGCTCGTAACCACCTTGTCTCTCTGCTTCCTTCTTTTTACGTACTCGTTCGTGGATGTGCTATGCAAATTTCGTTGCTTTTGCGGCTGTCGATCTCGTGGAAGAAGGATCGACTGCTGTTTCGCTCATTTTTTGTGGTCTTGGGAGTGATCGGATTCGATTAGTTACCAGAAATGATGTTTGCTTTCCCTCCGCATACGCGTCTTGTTAGATCAGATCAGATTAGATTAGATTAGATTAGATCCAGTCGGCTGCCAAACTGTCGGATCGGAAGATGGTTTCTTCTAGCGTGTCTGCGATAGAACGAGTCTATCCAGTGATTTCTCTTTTTCACGGCTGCTGCATCTGCCTCAATTATCTTGCTCTGCTTTTATCTTGTTTGTCATGAGGTTTTTCTCTCTTCCTTAACTTTTGCAATCGAGTTTCTGGATAGTGAGTTCAAACCGAACTAGATCAGATTTTACTTCCAGTTGGTCTCTTTCTTTTTCACAGTTAAATGTATTGGGTGATTTTGGTCTATGAATGATCATGCCTTTCAAGAATTGTAGGTGGGTTTGCTTTGTTTCCTGAGTTCTCTGACTCCCATTAGACCAAAGCAAAGCTGTTCATGTTATGTGTTGTTGGTGCTTGTTGCCTGTGAGGTGAGGAGGCCTCACTGTTGGATTAATGTAATGAGGGCAAAACTGTTGGAACTACCATAATGAACCTATTCTTCGTTGATCGAAGTCTGAAGCTGTCAATAACTTGCTTGAGAGATTGTCAAGAGAGTGTTTTCTGTGGTATCTTACATACATGTGTACGTTAGATGCTTGTGCTGTTTATTATGTGTGGCGCTAACTCAAACAGTTTACTTAGGTTGTCAGCCTTGTTTATAATGTCACTACACATTTGACTGGTTAGAGGAAGGTGTATTAGTATACTTCCGTGCATTGAGTCTTGCTTGACAACCATCTGTTGCGTGGAAAATCTCTCACAGTGGACCCCTCATTCACTTTCTTTACGATGAGATTGATCCCTTTCCTAAACTAGAAGAAAGTAGCTAGGCTTTCCTAGACGTGCCTCTCTCACTGCAATCAGAGTTCATATTGGATAATCTGATTCTCACTGCCTTATCAGAGAGCAAACTTCTAGTCTATGGCCTTAGTCAGGTCCAAGACCCCAGGTCGAGCCCCACCAAAGACTTTTTGGATCTTCCCTTTCATAAGTGTTGACCTAAGCCCTTGTGCTGGGGCCCGGCTCCCGAACCATACGTGAGCTGCCTCGTACGGCTCTTCCTAAGAACTTGAAGCCCCCACTCTCTAAATAGAAATTCATAAATAAATTGCATTTCATTTACAAGACAAAAAAAGACTTTTTCAAAAAGCCTTCACCCTCCTATTCAACGGGGCTATAATAGAAGGAGCTTCATTCCTTGACTTCTTTGCTCAGTCAAGCTTCCTTGTTCCTAAGTGTAGTCTCGATCCATAGTTTCAGACTCCATTCCTTATAGTCTAGTCTATATCAGAATGCTACTTCACTAACGCTTCAGATGTCATGAGTTAATTGTCTCCTCATGTGGAAGCTTTGGTGCTGATAATACATATGGGGTGAGGTAACCATCTGCACTGTTATAGTTCTCGGAAATGTCAGTAATCTTCGTGTGGAAGAAAGTATGAAGTATCATCCTTCTCTCGGATACTATCGGATCTCAAGTTCATTGAATCTGGATACACTGAAGAGTAATATATGCTCCTACTTTGAATTCATGAGTCTGTCAGTGATCTTGTCCAAAATCAGTGGTAGACTACATTGCCGAAATCATCTGATTTCGCTAAATTACAGTAAATCTGAAAGAAGTCTCAATTTCCCATTAAAAAAGCAACGCCATACTATTCTCCCAATGCTTGTTGGGTGTGCTTTTGCCACTTCAACACGTGGGTTCCAGGTTGCAAGTTACTGGAATTCACGCTCTAATCATGGAGTTTAATGAGACGATTATTCATTCTGATATTATTCCAGCTATAAAAGTTGAGGAAATGAGGACTTTCTGATTTCTACCAACGAACCCACCTCAGGTGTATAAATCTGGGACCGTGAACACTCTTAATGATCTTATAGATCAAGTAGGACCCAAGTAGAAGCCAGAGTGGATAGCCCAAACATGGGATTTCAATACTTAATGTTGTTGGGAGTTTGAACCTTTATCGTTTGCGTAAACCTCACACATATGTCCGTTTCTTTACTACTAAGATAACTCCTCGATGTTGGAAAATAAGTTTAACGTAGCCTTTTATTGTGCTCTGGTTCATTTCCTGCTCAGGAGGAAAATGAGTATGCAACATTCGTTGTCAGCTTGAATTGTCGCTAGCATTCACACTATGGTAAAGGGTAAGGAAGTCATGCATTTCTGCAGTCTTCATTTCTTAATCATTTTCTTCTTTTGCCGTACCAGCACCTCTAAAGAATGCAATCGACTGGGGATCTAGGCCGCCGAATGTATGGGCCGGTAAGGCAGCTGCCATTGTGAGCGCGGGAGGAAGCTTTGGTGGGGGACGAGCGCAGTATCATCTCCGTCAAATCGGAGTCTTTGTCGACCTTCATTTCATCAACAAGCCCGAATTCGTCGTGAACGCATTTCAGCCCCCTACGAAATTCGACGGGGAGGGGAACCTGGTCGATCCAGAGACGAAGGAGAGACTCAAGCAGGTTCTTGAAGCACTGCACAGGCTTACGTCGCAACTACAGGGTCGGTGACATTCTCTGCAACTCAGGTGTCTATTCTATTCAGCAGTGCTGAGGACATGAAATCGATGTCTCGACAATGAACACCAATTCCGTAATTGACGTTATAAGCGAATTTGCATGGGCTGTATTAGTAAGGAAAAATTCCTCCAGGACAGCACGATGGAGCGGATTCCAATGTATGTGGGCTTCTGGTCTGCGGCCTAAAGTTTGCAAGGGATTGACATCTCCTGTAGCGTTAAAGGTGAGGGTTTCTTTCCGAGTCGAATTTGGGGCGATTTTAGTGTATTAAAATTGAGTACGAACAAGGTCGAATGACCCAGGAAAAAGAAGAATACAGAGTACAAGCAAACAAGTTTACCGATTGGTAGAGATGTTAAATGGGTTGTGCAATCCATTTATGGACCCATTTATAGTTAAATGGATCATTAATGGGTCAAGCTTTATCTTATAAAGCACCCATAATAAGTTTTAATGGGTAAATACTAAAATATATGGGTTTTAAACGGGTCAGCTCTCTGACCCGTTTATGACGCATTTATCAACCCATTTTTCACTCAAGATCTCATTATCTCTCTCTCTTCTCTTTAATTTTATAATTTTTTATAGAAATTAAAATTATAATAATTTTTTCTTTCCTTTTTTTTTTCTTTCTTCTTCTTTTTTTTCTTTCTTCTAACTCCGGTCGCCGGCACGGCGATGGCCGGCGACCGGCCAGGCGAGCCTCGAGCTCGCCGGCGTCGGGCGAGCTCGAGCTCGCCGGATCTGGCCAGGCGGAGGCCTCGCCGACGCCCGGCGAGACACGAACTCGCCGGCGTCGGGCGAGGCTCGAGCCTCGCCAGATCTGGCGAGGGGCGAGCTCGAGCTCGCCCGACGTCGGCGAGCCTCGAGCTCGCCAGATCTGGCGAGGCGAAGGCCTCGCCGACGTCCGCTGAGGCCCGAGCCTCGCCAGATCTGGCGAGGGGCGAGCTCGAGCTCGCCCGACGCCGGCGAGCCTCGAGCTCGCCAGATCTGGCGAGGCGAAGGCCTCGCCGACGTCCGGCGAGGCTCGAGCCTCGCCGATCTGGCGAGGCGGAGGCCTCGCCGACGTTCGCTGAGGCCCGAGCCTCGCCGATCGGGCGAGACTCGAACTCGCCGGCGTCGGGCGAGGCTCCAACCTCGCCAGATCCGGCGAGGGGCGAGCTCGAGCTCGCCGGCGTCGGCGAGCCGGGCGAGCCAGCTCGCCTGTGGCCGGTCGCCGGCCGTCGTCGTGGTCGGCGGCCGGCCAAAGAAGAGGAAGAAGAAAAAAGAAAAAAGAAAAGAGAAAAAGAAAATTAAAAATAATTAAAATTTTAATTTTTTAAATAAAAAATAATTAAAATTCGATTTTTTAAATAATTATTTTTTTAATTTGTATTGTATAAAATCATGTTAGCAATACCATTTTAATATATATATATATATATATATATATATATATATAAGCTTTTTTATGTTTTGTTAAATGGGTCGGGTATGGGTTGGGTATAGGTCGGGTCGGGTCGGGTATGGGTCAAAAAATTTGCACTACAATAAATAGGTTATAAACGGGTTAAATGGGTCGCTTTGGGTCGGACCATTTATGACCTGACCCAAACCCGACCCGACCCACCCATTTAACGGGTCTACCGATTGGTAGAAAATTAGGTGATTGATTTTCCGAGACCAGACTTGCGACCCAAAATTGAATTGTGAGGGACATGAGAAGGCCAATTTGACTCTGACAGCCAACCAAGTGCCGTCGATGTAGGGGACAGCCCCTTAACATAGTACCCATCAAAACAGATAAGGGACATGAATTTTGTCCCCTGCGCCCTTCACACGTCCCTATGGATGTCCCTTGACACCTGAACCTACCGCCCCTATCTCTCTCTCTCTCTCTCTCTTTATGCGACATGATGCAACTCACCTTGCCTGACCGCACGAGGCCAATGGGGTCCTCTTGAAATTTCCGAGGATGAACCGATCCACCACCAGCAATGAGTTTTTTCTTCTGTCTTCTTTTGAAGTGAGTTCTCTGATGAACATTACGTGAATAACTTCACTATAGCTAATCAGGGAGTCGGAAGGAGTTCACTTACAACATCGCATAAAAAAACGCAGAAATCTAGTGATTAATGTGCATTATGCACATAAATCATTAAGGCTAGATAAACATTGTGAGATTATGATTCATATTATGAAATTATAATCTAATTTCATCCATGGTCACGAATATATCAAAAGCCTTGTAGTATTCTTTTATGAAAGGATATTAACCTATGTATAATATAACTCACAATACAATTAAGGATTAATACTGCGAAGAATTTTAAACTTGTACATTTATGATATATTTGCTTTAAATTAATTTTTTAATAAAAAAATCCTAAATTAATACATTTGTGATATATTTATCCAAACTAATTTTTTCATCATAAAACCCTAAATTATACATTATAGTAAATTTACTCTCCGTTTTTTCTATTAAATTATATTAATATCATGAAAAGTCACAAATTAGTACATATGTAATAAATGTAGAATAAAATCCAAAAATAGTATCGTATCATTCAACTCAACAATTTGACAATAAAATTTAATAAAAATTGATGAACAGTAAATTTCTTATAAATATACCGATTTGAGATTTTTCGTTGTATTAACCTTACAGAACTATCACATGAATTATATATGAAATGAGTTTTTTTTTTAATCAAACTTATGGAACAAGTTTAATTATGCTTTCCCATCGCCCCACCCAACTATATGCATTTAAGTGGTGACGTATCCTAGAAGCAAGCAAGATTCTGTTTTTGTGTTTACTATATTTTGGTGTGATTACAACCAATAATAAGAGTGGGGTCCACTTGGGAATAGGGCTGAGTTTGACTTGTCAGAAAGATGCAGGCCCCGCACGACGACCTAGGACGCGGTGTCCGAGTTCTAGTTAGCTGAGACAGACGCCTAGGAAAAAGCACCTCCATTGTTAATTAGCACGAAGAAGCTGTAAATGTCTGTCTGCCCCGTGGTCAGTAAAGCGTCCTTCTGTTGGCTGCTTCTTCTCTGCATCTGTCCCTCTAAAGTGTGAGGCAATGGACCTTCCGCTCTCCCCAAATCAAGAAAGTCATGCCAATGCCAATGCCAATGACAATGCCAATCTCTCTCTCTCTCTCTCTCTTCATGCACAGAGGAGCCTAGGTTCTGGACAAATCAGCGAAGTGACAGGAATTATTGTCTTTTTTATTCTGCTAAAGGAGAATAATGGTCATGAAGAGGACAAGGACTGTGTATATTATGAGGGACATACTAAGGGAGCTAGTGCCTTTTCTGGGAAGATGTGGCAAAAATGTGAAGGGCCCTGCGAAGAAAAGATTTACTATATGGGGGAAATAATAGGATAAATTAGAGAATTAAAGTGAAAATGCCAAGTGCGGTCACTGCTCTCTGATCTGACACATCCAAAAAAGGCAAATAGGATAACCACCAGCGATGACATGTCCCTGTGTTTCTCCAAATGTTTGGCCTGACAGTAGTTTCAGGAGTCAAATTCGGGATGCAAAGACCAATGCTTTGAATCTTTGGTCCAAACCCATCAGAAAAAGAAAAGTGGGAACTAGGGGGAAGGAAAAAATAAGAGAGAGAAAAAGAGAGCAGAGGGAAATAGGGAAAAAAAATACACCCAGAAACAAAGAAAAGATCGCCATTGGTACCAACCCCAAACTTTTGCTTTCTCCATTATGAATCCAACACTCCCATTCTTTTCCCTTCCAAATCTCAGGCAACCCATTTCGCAGCACAAATAGAGCTGACGCCAATGCAATGCAAATTCAGACTCGACGACATATAAAAAGAGTCATCTTTTCGTGTTCCGGCATATGTCTTGTCTATCTCTCTCCTCTGTTTCAAGAATGTCTTGTCGTGATTGGAAAGTCTTCATTGGGGAAAGCATATAGTTAGAGAGAGAATGCGTACGTGGGTGTGTGGGAGAGAGAGAGACATTGATATGGGTATGGGGAAGGAGAAGAGGAGAATGTGAACGCCAACATTCGTTAGGGGGCAGAGAGAAATGAGCAAAAAGCACGGCCGAATTTTGAAGGCCTGGGAAAAAACAGTGAGGAAATCACAAGCTGCTGCAAAGAAAAGGGTGAACAGCATTTTCGCCGCTATGTCGGTTGCCCACGTTGACGACGAGGACAATGCGGGCCAGAGCGATGTCTACCATGCCGAGAGGGTCCTCTCAAATGGGGACTTTTACACCGGCCAGTGGGCGGACAACCTCCCCCACGGTCACGGGAAGTATCTGTGGACTGATGGGTGTATGTATGTTGGCGAATGGTTCAGGGGCAAGACAATGGGAAAGGGGAAGTTTTGTTGGCCAAGTGGTGCCACATATGAGGGTGAATTCAAGAGTAGCTATATGGATGGTAAGGGGACTTACACAGGCCCTTCGGGGGATACATACAGAGGTTCCTGGATAATGAACTTGAAACATGGGCAAGGGACTAAGAGTTATGTTAATGGTGATTACTATGAAGGAGAGTGGCGGCGCGGGATGCAGGATGGCCATGGGCGGTACCAATGGCATAGTGGGAACAATTACATAGGACAATGGAAAAATGGGACCATCAACGGGAATGGTACAATGATATGGAGTAATGGAAATCGGTATGATGGATTCTGGGAAGATGGTTTGCCTAAAGGGAATGGGACTTTTAGATGGGCCGATGGTAGTTTTTATGTCGGCATTTGGAGTAGAGACCCGAAGGAGCAGAGCGGCACATACTATCCATCAGGGTCGACTGGAGGCAACATTGACTGGAATCCTCAAGAGGTGTTTTCAGTGGATTTGCAGGATTGCAAGATTTGTCCCGGCGAAAAAGTTTCGATTTTGCCATCACAGAAGTTGCTGAATTGGCCGGGGATTGAGGGGGAGTTCTTGGAAAAGCAGCAAAGTTGGAGACCTCAAAAGGAAAGTGAGGGGGGTGGGAAACGGAGGATGTCGGTGGATGGAAGGGTGTCTCATTACAGTTGGGGATCAGAAGGCAGTGATGGAAATCATCTCAGGGATGAACATGAGGAGCTGGGGAATATTCAACCTCAAGATTCAAGCATGGGAGACACACTGACTAAACAACAGATGCTGAGGATAAAACCGCCAAAGAAACAGGGAGAGACTATTTCTAAAGGACATAGGAACTATGAGCTAATGCTCAACCTGCAGCTAGGAATCAGGTACTGGGTTTCTATTATAGGTAGTTTAACTTCTGTCTCCTTTTTTTCTTGAATTGGATGATAGAAGTCTAGCTTTGCTGATTGAAACTTGTTTATGATTATCCACAAGTTTCACGTATTAATAGGTTTTAAATTTGTCAGTTCCTTTTTTCTAGATATAGCTGATTAGATATTTGTCTCCTTAGTTAATTGAATATATAGTTTCACTTCTAGTATCCCCACATGTTATGGTATTCGATGGAAGGGATAGTGAACAAGTGGAAGTAACAATCTATTGCCTCTCAATCCACTAATGTCTACGGGGAACAATTCCAGGAAATAAAATTTGTGCATATGTCATCATGATCGGCATGTCATTGGATGTCTTTCTTGCATGTAATCGGTAATTCAATGTCACCCCACAGGCATTCCGTTGGAAGGCCTGCTCCAGCTACATCCCTGGATCTGAAAGCTTCAGCTTTCGATCCCAAGGAAAAAGTGTGGACTAGATTTCCTCCCGAAGGATCCAAGCATACTCCACCCCACCAGTCATGTGAATTCAGGTGGAAGGATTATTGCCCAGTGGTTTTCAGGTAATCTTGAATCATTTTTTTTTTCTTTTTCACTAATGATAATCTTCTTTCAGCTGCACCATCCAGTTACTGTTTATGGATACATCTACAATCTAGTAGTGTTTGTTGCAGAACTAATAATATTGTTCTCATTAGCATAAGCTTAAGCTGACATCTCCCAAAGTAGTCCTTTATTGAACTTTTTCTGAATCTCTGTCTCATGGAGTCACTCAAGGTTACTCAAGTTTCAAAGCACCCAATTTCATTAACCCAGACTTCAGAGTGCCAATATATATTTTTTGTCAATCTGCAGGACTCTCCGAAAATTATTTAGAATTGATGCAGCGGATTATATGATATCAATCTGTGGGAATGATGCCTTGCGAGAGCTTTCTTCCCCTGGGAAAAGTGGAAGTTTCTTCTACTTGACACATGATGACCGGTACATGATAAAGACCATGAAAAAAGCAGAAGTAAAGGTGTGTTCCCCTCGTTGCTTTCATAATACCAGTGAGAAGTTCCATTTGTCAGTGCATTCTCACTAAAGAATTTACTGCAACAGAAACCAGTCTTCCTATTGTAAGGTTCATGTTTATATCTAAGTTTACAACTTCTCCAAATGTTTAATTATTTTCACTAATATCATATTGCGATATAGAGTAATTAGTTTGATATAGGCACGTTGCTAGGTTCAACCATTTATGTAAAACTTTCTCGAGATTTTTGGTGGAAGTTATTTGCTCTAAGCTGCGAAATTTTAGTAAGCAATTCTTGAAATTATAGTTTTTTTTCTGCTTTGTTCACAATGCCATGTGTTCTTCTTCTTCTTTTAATCACAGGTGCTTTTGAGGATGCTGCCATCTTATTACAATCATGTCCGAACCTACGAAAACACTCTTGTTACAAAATACTTTGGTCTACATTGCGTGAAATTGACTGGGACTGCACAAAAGAAGGTAATGTTTAAGATACGCTGGAATCAGAGTTACATCTCCCTTGGTGAACTTCACAGGACATAAAACTATAGTCATACTCATTTGCAATCAGTGACGCAGGTACGATTTGTCATAATGGGAAACCTATTCTGCTCCGAGTATGCAATCCATAGGCGCTTTGACTTAAAGGGTTCTTCTCATGGTCGTATAACTGATAAACCGGAGGCCGAAATTGAAGCTACTACCACCCTTAAGGACCTTGATCTCAACTTTATATTCAGATTGCAGAATGTTTGGTTCCAAGAGTTCTGCAGGTGAGATTTCTTTTCTGCTTGTGTTATCAGACCATTTGTTCCACTTTCTTTGTACCTTCCTTACTCTTGAGCATTCTCCTTGCCAACCTCTCATACCTTCTACCCACACCCTCAAGCTGAATTTTGCACAAGCAAGGTAGAGAGGTTGAACTTCGATCACTTATTTCTGATATATAATGAACTAGGACTTTCACAAGCCAACTTGTTTGTGAAATATAACTTCAGCAGAGATCTTTCTTTAGAGGATGAAGTGGGATTCTAGCACGCCAGAACTCCTCCATTCATAGTAATTCAAACTTCTACTTAGGTGAAACTAATTCTGATTTCATATGTTGATGGCAATTTCTGAGAGGTTCATTTAAGTAGATGTTGTGAGTTTTATGTGTCTTTCTGTGAAGGTTGAGCCAATCCTAATATATCCTCTATTTCTTTGTGTCCCCCACTTACGCGTAATTCATTTTGTGCAGACAAGTCGACAAGGACTGTGATTTTCTTGAACAGGAAAGGATAATGGACTACAGTCTTCTGATTGGTCTTCACTTCCGAGATACTTCTTATAACAAGGATAGCTTAGTTGCTGAGGCTTGTCCTACTGGAATTCGCACTCCTAGAGGTTCACTTTTGCCTTTATGCCTTCAATTCATGCTATATCAACGAGGCTTAACATCCGCTGTAATGTCTATTCAGGCATTGGAGATAACAATGTTGACCCTGTAGATCCTCGCCTTTCCAGCGTGGAAATGGATCAGCTTCAACTTGACCCTACCAGGTAAAAATGATCTGTTACTCCTATACAATAAACGAATACCTTACAAATCTCTGAAAATTGAATGAATGGGAAAAAAAATTTATAGGGAAATCGGTGCTTCTCGATTGATCATATTTCTTTCTATGGAAGGAATATATGGCACTTCCATTTGTCCCCATACTAGTTTTTACTTGAAACATCATCCATCCTTTTGTAAGCTGTTACAATTATCTAGAGCTTCATCCTTGCGATCTACCACTAAAATCAAATTAGCTCTTCATATGTGACTTAAGCATTGCTGGTGTTATATCTGATGATATTGGGCAGGTGGGCTTCAACCAGATTAGGGATAAACATGCCTGCAAGGGCTGAATTAACAATGAGGAGAAACGGCTGCGAGCTACAGCTGGTTGGTGAACCAACAGGAGAGCTATACGAGGTCATCCTCTTCTTTGGCATAATAGACATATTGCAGGATTATGACATTAGCAAGAAGCTTGAGCATGCATACAAATCAATCCACTATGACCCGACTTCAATATCTGCGGTGGATCCAAAGCAGTACTCCAGGCGGTTCCGTGATTTTATATACAGAATTTTTCTAGAAGACACTTGACGTTTGGATTCCCTCAAATTGTCGATCCCCGCGTGGACACCAATGTACAGTCAATGCATGGGATGATGGTTCTCAATGGTGAGAAGGTTGCCCGCTTTGATCAGCGGCGAGTACTAGAGAATGGCATCTAGGGTCAGGTGTCTCATGCTCTTGGTAAACAAATGGCAGATTTTCGCCTTTATGGTATTGTAAGTTATAGGCTGAAAGAAATTTGTTGTAGGTAAGGGTAGAGAAGATCAGAATTCAAGCCTCAATTCTTTTTGTAAAATATGTCATCACAGGATTGATTCTTTGTACCCATATCTTTTACCAGAAAAGGGAGGGATATGGGATTTTGTTATGAATAAGATGTACAGGAGAGCGGTGAAGGCAAAAAAAGAAAATTTCTTACTTGCTTCACCATAAATTCGTATCACGATCCGAATCAAGAATCCTTTTCATGAAGGTCTCTTTTATTCTTCTGCTTGTCGGGCAGCATTCTGATAATGTTCAGAGGCTTGGAGTTCCTTATTTTACTCTCCAAACATACAGATATTTCCAAACAATCGACCAAGCAAGAATGGTACATTGAATATCCAAAGTGCACGCAAGCAGAATCCACCATGATCTCCAAGTTGGCCAGCCGTGGATAGGTTTAGAGGTCCAGACATTTTTACAACAGACTACACGCAGCAAAAGTATACTCCTTTGACCTGAACTTCGAAATCGAGAGCTGAAAATGCAGATTAGCAATGTGCAAAGCACTGGCGAGTTGTGTAATTTACAGGCCTTGAGTCGTAATTTAAATTTTCAAGGTGGCATGTGGAAATACCTGATATCGCCAGGTGCACGAGGGGTGCTGGAAAAGTTCTATAAGTATGACTAGGCAAGTTCCGTAAAAACTGGGATCATCATATTTATTTACATCCTAATGCTCCTAATGTAACTTCATTCCCCATAGAACCTCCCATGCAGCCCCATCTGGAGGGATCTCAGCACACAATATCAACCTAAAATACATCCATGCCGTGGAGACTCGGTTGCAACATGTTGAGCTATTGTCCGGCCTCGATGTTACAGCCAATTCACATCCAGTTGCCATCTTAGAGGAGGTGTTTTTACTTCAATTGATTGATTCAGAACAATGCCAGCCACCGACCGGCAAAATTTAAGGGAGACCGGGACCATGTCTTGTTTCATGGAGGACATGGGGGACCAGAGACCATATAAAGCAATTTTTTGTTTTTTGCGTCCCATCACCTGCTTAAAGAGTCAAGCCAAGAAGCTAGTATCTATCATATCAACCAATGTGATACTTCCTGTATCGATAAAAGGTGGTCCCCTTATTGCATATTGTGGATTCCTGCTAGACCAATAAATTTGTGATTCAGGAATCCACCAAGATCATAAGCGAAAATGACAGAATCAGTCATCAACACCTCACGACGTTAAGCCCACGATAGTCACAGGGGCATAAATATATCTACTCGAGTATAACTACCACTTCTGATAGATAAGGTCCATAAGATGGAAAAAAAGTAAACACAATTTACTAAAAAAGCATAATAGCTTCATTAGAGAGAGTTCCCTTTCATACAGATGAACATAAAGTCACCGAATTGTTGCTGGTCCATTTCCAAACTAGTGCTGAGTCTGCTGAGACACCAGGTTTTATTTATCTTCAGGACTTAAGAGAATTTTTGCATGTCTAGATACAAATTTGACTGCATTAAGCACCCGTCAGAAAGATCTTAAAGACAAACTGAGATTGGATTTGGTCCCGCACAAGGTTCATTCTTGCAGATCTCTTACAAATTATTGTACCAGTGGTCATTTGTGTACCAGATAGAGGCAGTGAAATTGACAAATGGAAAATTGTCTTCTACAACTGAGACTTGTAAATTTCATATCCGTTACTTGCAGAGATCACTGGAGACAATCTGATAGCAAACGAGTATGGCAGGGGAGGAACCAGATATTTCTCATGGACACAAGGCGACCAGCTATCATCACCACCCAAACCCATATGCTTGTGGTCGAGATGTACCTGTAAAAGCAAGTAGAATTCTAATAGTCAAGACCCCGAAATTGGAAAATACTAAAAGGAAGCATTGGCATAACACTGGAGCTATTGACACATCGAGGGTGAAAACCAGAAAAAGGGAACTTAACATGTCCACGAAGCAAATAATTCCTCAACTTCTTGTTCTAGCATTTAGTTCAGATTTCATAGAAACTGACATTGGACTGGATATACACAGTGAAACTTCATATATTTCGCAGATGAATAGAAACAGTCGAATGATAACACTTGTAGATACTACAAAGCAAACGAGAAAGCATTTCTGACTCAAGGCATCACCTCAATGTTGCTTCCTCTAACAAGATCTTCATTATGCGTTGCACGGTCAAGTTCTGACGTGGTGTAATAACTCGCACTCATTTGCATTGGAGGAGAACTGCCATAAATAGAAGCGTAAATCCCAACACCATCTCTGTTTTGAAACGTCACCCATCTCACATCAGCACGACCTGCACATTCTCCAGGAACTATGTATGGAACATGCATGTCAGCCACATTCTCCTCATAGACTGAAACATGGGCAGCAGCTTTTCTGTCTGGATAACATTCAAAGGGACCTCGTCCATACCATTGAATCCTCTCCAAAGAACTTTCCAAATGGAATTCAACTCCAACTCGGGGTAGGGGTGGAAGATTCGAACTGGGTCTTACATGGTATTCCATAATGACATCCCCAGAACAGTAGATTGAGTATATCACGTCACATTCAAAAACAACAATTGATTTCCCGGACTGAGAAAGGGAACCCTCCTCACCTTGCACGATAAAATGGTATACTGTCTTTATTTTCAAAAGAGTAGCAGAATCTTGCTCTATGGAGCAGCTCTCAGTAACAACTGAGAGGCTGTCGAGGTGAGCAGCTTTCCACAAAGAGAGATAGCTAGCAGAGCCTCCCCCTTTGTCATTATCTGTAGGTGCTCGCCAAAAGCAAGGGAGTATGCCACTACCCATAACAGGAACTCCTTGAACCTGCAATTTTGTTACCATGCCTTCAACCATTACATTGCCATTGATGTCAGAATGATTAAATGAGGGACAACAACCTAAATATAAGATTGATGATTATCTTCCGCTTCAAAAAAAAAAAAAAAAATTTACAATAGAAACAACCTTCCAGCTTTCAAAAGTTCCCTTCTGGATATTGAATTTTATCTCCCAATTATTCTGATGGCAGACTCTGATTGTGTCCCCAGAAACCTCTTTAGAGAAGGTACCACTTTCAACTTTGATAGCCTGTGGGTTAAACTAACATTAAGAAATGTTGAACACGTCATAAAGATGCGACAAACTTGACATAAGTATCAAAAAAAGGGATAGCTTTTTACATGGTGAGCAAGGACTTCTTTTGCAGGCAGCTGGACTTGGGTGGAAGACACAATATGCCCAGCTTCAGTCCAGCGTGTTGAATGCAAAAGCTTAGCGGAAATTGTCAAGAAAATCTCAGTTGCATGGCAGGAAGCCCAAACTGAGTACCATGGACCCTTCTCTAACTCTATGTCAAAGCTGCTCTGTGGTCCAACTATGGGAAGTGAAAGGGTCCCGGAACCAAGATTGCATCCATCCCCATGGATGAGCCAACTAAATTCTAACCCTTCCGTTGTTTCATAAAAATGAGTATTCATTATCTGTAAAGGACATTGAAATATTGTCAGCTTCGGTCAAAAAAAAAAATGAAGATATTATCTGAGGCATGACAGTACCTTTAGCGTGATCCCATTTAATAGAACCTTGATTGGTTGATGGACATACTTCACTTCTGCAGACATTAAACAGAACCACAGTGAACATGCAGATTGATAGCTAATCAAGCCACTAATCTCAAAATTTTGTATATGTCAATAAAAAGTAAAAAGTGAAATGTACCATGCATTGCAGGATGTGGAGTTCGATCTGGCCAGGTAAGTCCATTCAAACAGAAGTTTAAATCATTAGGAATATCCCCAAAGTCTCCTCCATATGCCCAGTGTTTGCAGCCATCAGCCTTCTCTTTTAGTAAACCCTAAATTTAAAGAACATAGCTTCAAGTTTCTGAAAAAAAATCCTCCTTTTGCAATCACCATAACGAGAAAGTCAAACAAGCTCATAGAATATACCAGGCATAGCCTAAGTTGATATTAGTGCCAGTTATTGACTGCTGAAAGGAGAAGAACACTAGCTTATCAAGCATCAGAACACCTCTGATGATAGGTTCAGATCTGTGAGACACCTCTGATGATAGGTTCTATCATTAATTCTTAACAACCCATCCAACAGAGCACTTCACAGGACATTTTTTCATTCCATTAATATTTCCCAAGTAACATTGAGGAGAAGTAACTCGACTTATAAGTATGTAACAAAAGAATAGCCTGTTGAATATTTGGCACAATTGGCAGTAATATACATGGATTTCTGTCAACTTTTTGCACAGGAGTTGGTGTGAAGTGAAGGCTTGCATGAGCATACTTTTTCAGGTCAAGGAGTAATTTACCTGATCAACCCAATCCCAGATAAAACCACCTTGGAGACCAAATGTACTATCAATTGCTTCCCAGTATTCAAGAATGTTTCCATTGCTATTTCCCATAGAATGCGAGTACCTTTCAATGGTGACACACGAATATTGAACGTGACATGGATATCAGATAAGAGATATTGTAGTATTAAGAACTAAGTGAGAGCATTAAGAAATAATACAAAGGGGAAAAGAAAAGGAAAGAAAGTCGGAGTTACATACTCGCACAAGATCAAAGGACGAATTTCATTCGGATCTTTAGCAATTTTCACTATGTCCCACACACGCATGTACATAGGGCACACAATATCTGTTGAGGAAGTTCTGGCTCCACCACCTTCATAGTGTAATACACGAGAAGGATCTTTCCCTCGGACCCACCCTGATGTAAAATATTAGATTAGTAACTTATAGCAAAGGAAGAAGTTTTTTTTCCATTGAATGCATCTTCTCCCATGCCTTATATTGCCCATACTTCCTGCATGGAAAATGCATCCTAATTCCTAACACTTTAAATTGAAGGAGAGATTAAGATCTCTTCCTGAATACTACAAGTTCAAGCAAATTGTAGCCCATAACCCAGGTTGGCTCCTCCATGTTTGCTAGGCAAGCCACTAAAGTGAATTGTGTTCATTAACATTTTTTGTACATAAATGGCTAAAGAAAAATGAAAATTAGATTCAATTGATAAGTTCCATCTAAGTAGTCTACCCATCAGGGTTTAAACCAGCATGTCAAGTGTGTGCATGTTCTTTCAAAAGGCGCCTCATAACAAGAGAACAATCTGAACGAAAATAAGTGCATTCATTAATTCAATCTTGTTTGGTTATCTTCCAGCAGCAATAATTCATAAAAAATACTTAGATCTAAAAAGTTTGGAAGGTCTAATACCAGCTGAAGCAGAATGATTGGGCCCATATCCAGATTCATTTCCTAAGGACCATGATATTATACAAGCATGATTTTTGTCCCTCTCCACCATGCCAATCACACGATCCAGCATAGCACCAGCCCAACTTGGTTCAAGAGTAGGATGCTTCCGATCTTTACAGTCAACAAAACCATGTGTTTCAATATTGGCTTCATCTATCATGTACATGCCGAACAGATCACACAACTGATACCAACGAGTATGTTGAGGATAATGGCTGTTTCTCACAGCGTTCATATTATTTTGCTTCATAAGAACTAAATCCTGCAAAGATGGGAGCTTCAATATAGTTTCAACTAAAACCATTGTTAAATGCTGACATAGGGAAGATAAATTTCCTAAAATTCTATTATTACCTTAACCATGCAAGACTCCATATTTGTCTTTCCTAGACGTGGATGATGCTCATGCCTGTTCACTCCTCTTATTATGACTGGATGCCCATTAACAAGCAACTGTTTATGGGCTGTGGAAATTTGCCGGATGCCTACTTGGCATGATTCACAGTCAATAACATGGCCACCGGAATCTTTAAGGATGACAACAAGGGTGTAGAGATTTGGCTGAAATGACACGAGTCACAAACAATAAGAAATGCAAACAAATTACTTCTCGAAAAGCATTGTCTGAGGGCTAATATGCATGCAATCTATAATAAAGGAGACAGGAAACCACATATTTGTATGGCACATCTATATGCATAGAATCTACAGTAAAAGAAAGAATGTCAAGATTAGTAGGAGGCATTCCATACTAAAAGAATCCCAAAAAGTCAATTGATTACTAATATCCGTTATCATTATGATAGAAACGATACATATAAGAGAAAGAACCTTGTCATCATGATCTGCAACATAGAAAGATCCAAAAGGGACATTATGGAGAAATCTCATAATATATGCAATAAACACTTGATTCAAAAACATAATCAAGAATCTTCATTTCAGAACTTCATTCACAATTTCCTTACATGTTCAGCCGACCAGAGCCTAGGCCTTTCCAGTTTTCCATCAAGGATAAAATCATGAAACCCGTGTATGGACGACGAGTTGTTGAACTTTAAATCAGAAACATTAGATGAGAGAAGATCCACATGACCATCTTTGTTGTACCAGATAGAAGTATCAAAGAGTTTAGCTTCGATTATTAGGTCAGAAAGAATGCTGTCTGAAGGCTTTTGTCGAGAATCATCTATCTTAACTTCAACCTGCATGAAGAGCAAGGAATTTTCCAAATAAAGAGGTGAACAATAAGATAACTACAGTAAAATGAGTTAAAATTTGGGGAGAAGTTGGAAAATATGCTTTGATGATCATACGGCCATCAATTACCCAAGTCACGGAGAAATATATTGTGACATGTTTGATTCACACTTTAACATCCAAAGAGAGACATGACAACTTTTGGCCTTCTTCCTTATGCTGTGATATTTTCATGTCAAATATATAACTATCTTGTGTTCACATGTAATTAATTATTGGCAACCAGTGATATATAGGTATATCTCAGTTGGGTACTAAAAGTGATCCATACCCAACCGACTGTCATAGGATAAATTTAAAGGAGTGCATCGTTAAGGATAAATATATTTGATTACTTCAGTGATTTGTATATATCTTGGTCAGATACTAGAATGATATTTTACTTACCTTGTAAAATTTTTGAAAAATTATTTTAAGTAAATTCTAAGCATAGGTTTTCATCTGCCCCCACCTCATCCTATTTCCAGCATCTGCAGCAGAAGACTGCTTAATATAGCAGAAGCCAATCATATAAGGAGACAGTAGTTTTCTTCAAAAAATATGAAAAAAAAAAATGCTAAAAGCATGAAGCGAGATATCCCACATGATGCAATACTATGCAATGTTTACAAAACAATCGAGACTTCTTCAGAGTAGATGACATTTCCACTTTACCACATCACACCCTATTCAGAATGTTTCATCCATATTTGGAGTTTTGGCACTATCATGAAAGCAAAGATCCCAAACGCAAAGGAGACAATTACTCAGGAAGAATGAAAATTCACTAGTTTCTTCTTTTCACATTTTTCTGCAAAAATTTCTTTAATCATAGCAGATCCAACTTAGTGGAAAAAGGCTTAACCTGATTTTGTATGTTATCAGCAACTTTTGTCATCTGGAAAAGATTGAGTTGGCCACAAATACACATGCTGTGAATATTCATCCATTTTTACATTGTAGAAAGTCTTTTAGTCAGCTAAGATGAAAGATTCAAGAAGATAGAAGATATAAGAGATGACTGCTAAGTTAAGGCATCTAGATGGCAAGAAACCTTGCTGCACACGAAGAAGGGGCAAAAAAACATAGAACAACAAAACGTAGAACAAGAGAATCATAGAGAAAGTGATAAGTAAAGCAAAAGACACTACTCAGACAATTTACAACACCACACTTCAGTTGGAGTAGCATGCTCTCGAGTCAAGCAAATCTAATTTTGTATAATGCTACTCTGCTTGTATATACTTACCTGAAGATCAGCACACATGAACTTGTCATCCAGGTTAGACTTGAAGAAATAGTCCGCAATAAATACCTGAAAAAGTTATGTTACAGCTAGTCAATTCGAATCCATACAATAAGCAGGTGGTGAAAAGGTAAGAGGACATCTTCCACAGAGTTTCATCAGACTATGTCATATCAATCCATGAGATTCGAAGAAACTCAAAGAATGCAGCTAGATTAAATTCCAAATCAACATGTATTATCTTAGGAGGTTTTGGCAGATTTATTTGATGTTTTCAGGATTAATTATGTTATTAAAGAAACCAATATGGTTAAATATTTCATGCATTTGTTATAGAAATATATTTCATGCTATTTAGAACTTTCTGCACACAGTGCCACAACAGTTTTACAAAGACATTCTTATTATTAATCTACTCATAGAGAAGAATATACACCAGCTTACAAAAGAAAATTTAAATGCTTAATAAGAGAAGAAAATAAGCTTAGCTTAAAAACTTTATGAAATAATAACTCATATATGCAAGCCACTTATCCAGATTACAAATTCACTTATGTTCCCTAAAGCACCACTACCATTAACAGTTCAACAACAGTAACTATATAGAAGAAGAAATTTCATGAAAATGAGAAGGTCCAGAAAACAAACTTGTGGCTTTGCTAGAAGAAGAACATCACGATGAATACCAGATAACCACCAATGATCTTGATCCTCAAGATAAGATCCATCACTCCATCTAAATACTTGAACCGCCAAAACATTCTTTTCTTCAGCAGTAGAAGGCTTACAGTAGTCAGTGATTTCAAATTCAGCTGGCAGCCTACTATCCTGACTGCAAAACCAGGCATTGTGCATGTGTCAATTGTAAACTGATTAAAACAACTGATCACTGTTTCCATCAGTATTTTTCCTGTTCAAGAACCCAGCGTGGAAGTTATCCATAATAACAGTTAACTGAAACTTGCTTTCTCAACAAGTTCACGGCATCAGGATTCTTCTTATAACTAATTTCTATCTCTCATCCTTTTTTAGCAAGTGTGGCACAACAGGAATGTCCCTTTCACATACCTCATTTAATTTGAGAGAAAAAAAGGTACAATCTAGTAAACAGCAAGAGGATAAATATTAGTCCCAAATTGCTTTCAAACAAAAAACAATGGCAATGACTCAGAGCAAAATATGCTCCGGCCAGCCAAAATCCAGAATAAAATATCATCAATGACATCAAACAATGAGGTAAGTGCATTATTCGACCTTCTATTTATTCTCTCAGAGACAAGGCCACAGAAATTCTTCTACTTGGGCCACAATAACAATTAAGTAAATGAAGACATTCTCCATGAAAATATTTTCCAGACTACCTGATATCTATTGATAATACAGTTAAATGTCAATGCAACAGGAAATGCCAAACTGATGTACCACCAAAGTGCAAGCAAAGCAAGAACGAAAGAATTAAGTGAATAAGGAGGCATTGCATGATACTATCATCGATTGTTCTAGAGCATGAAATAGAAGTTTGTAAGTGTCAAAACCATTTTCTACCAACCTAACGCCTGATAAGATTAACAGGAAAGTTTCTGGAATTTCTGATTTAATTATCTAAGAACAAAACAGACCCTAATACACAACCAGCAACATTTTGAAGAGTATTCTTAAAAAGGATTCTCATTTTTACTTATTAAACATGTTGTCAAGGGGAAAAAAAAGATGAAAACACTTACTTTTTCTGTTTTCTTTTCTATGAAGAGGAAAATCAATATATCTTTTCTGAAACCAAATGGGCCTTAAGCGTCAGCATGGATTAAAAAACCCAACTTGGTATCAAAGGGACAGGTCCAATGTTTCAAGTCCATACATCCTCCTATGCCTTACATTGAATGTTAATTCACACTTTAGGCTCAGGCAGGAGCAAACCCACCTGAGGCAGAAAGTGTTTAAGTTATATTTATCTCTGCTGTAATGTTTAAATTGAAACTATGCCTTCATTAGATGAATAGGCAATAATTCCCAAAATTCAATGCAAAGAAGAATACTCACCAAATGTCGCAATTTTTTTTTCTGATAGAATATACTTATGGTCAAAGGATCAAATAACTATAACGAAGAGTGGAGAAAAAATTACCTATACCCCACGAAGACTCCATTAATCCATGCACAGAAGGCAGAATCCACTGCTTCAAAGTGCAGCAAAATCCTACGCCCTATTCAATGTAAAATTGAAGCAAAGCTAAAGCCACAATAAAGAGTTAAGAATAATGTCAGCAATTCTAACACTCATACACTCAATGTGTTTACAATATGGCAAATTGGCTTACTAACTTAAATAATTACTTACTATATGCCACATCCTTTAATCAACACATTTAGTATATGGATCAATGTGTCTCTACCATTACTCGAAAGTTAAGTACCAAATACTACAAAGAAGAAGAGTACAAAGCAAGGCATAACAAAAAAGATGCAACACAAAAAATGATATCATTAGCAACATGCCACGACAAAAGGCTCTCATGTGCAGGTGTGTATTTGTGCACGCACGTGAGAGAGAGAGAGAGAGAGAGAGAGAAACTTTCACTACTTTTGCATAACATACTTAAGAATCAAGTCCACAGATATGTAACTTAATGCATTTGCACGCTCAACCAAATGTAGTGAAGATGATATGGTAAGTTTTATACACCAATAACCAGTGTAGTCAAGCTAAAATCTCCAGATTTTCCATTTCAATCCAAGGATAGAAAAATATAGGGATGTTTTGTTAGGGAGTGCTTACAAGAAACTGCTTTTGCTATCAAGAAGCTACCACAGCCATTCAAAAAGGTTCATTAAAAGTAGATGTGATACAGTATAGTGACTGGCTGATCAACTTCCAAGTTGAAGGTTGACCACAATCAGAATCCACTGAACTCAAGTGATTACCAAAAGCCACCAATTTGTTGGAATAATTGTCCAACTAGTAACTACTAAGCGTTTCCTCCAACAGCCACTAGATGGAGACATGGCATAGGAACTCCAGTACACAGGACAATATCACGCTATGCTTTATCCTATATTGACAAGTTGTGACCTAAAATCAAGACAGAGGATATTCCTTCAATCAGCTGAGCATATGAAATTTAGACCATAACTTTTAGATTTCATTCAGCATTCTTGTGATCCACATGAATACAGGAGCTAGCTAAAATGGTACAGGCATACTCAGAAGTTTTCCATGCAGATTCTATAATCACACAATAATCTTTGACAATTATGAGACATACACATATGAAGCATCAGAAGACATCAAGAAATGCCCTGAGAATATAGCTCTGAGACAACAAGTGGAAGGCAAGTCAAATGTATGAGCAGCAACATTCTGTTATTTCATTTGAGCAGACCAGCTTCAGAGGAGCTAAACATATAAGATGTAAAGTATTCAAACAACTAATACCTTTCCATTCATTAGGGATGCTGAAATATGTCCTGTAGCAACCAGTTGGATTTTCCAAAGGAATGTTTGGAGGATCAAGTGGAAATGGGTACAGAGTATTTGTGTAAATAGGCCTATCATATCCATGCATCTGCCAATTGGAAGGAACTGCTCCAATTTGAACAAAAATGAGTGAAAAAATTAGAAGATGTGGCAGTGTGCAATACATAATGATAAATACGACGATATACCTGAACAATGAAACCAAAAGGACCTCACAAAAGATACCTACCTAGCATAAATCATTGACGATCTCTAAATATGCAATGATTTTATTAACTGAACTGCGTTTGGTTGAAACATTTCATGATCCCGCATGCATGACAGATTTCATTTTGAACACTAAAAAGTTCACTCAAACAAGTACCTAACGAAACTCAGATAGACAAAAGATCTCTTGACACAAATGAACAGTCCCCCCCAACACCCCCAAAAAAAAAGAAAAAGTCCTCACTAAAATTGCATCATCAATGGCATTCGGGCTTAGTATAGCAAAATTCAATGAGGTATAGTTTAGCGGAGACCGACTCCTGAGATATAAGAGCAGTATCGTGGTCAACTCCCACTACAGAAGGGACTATCGATATAGGAAATTCCTTCATTAACAGCTGCACCTTCACTAAAAATTTTGCAGCAGTACAACATATATTTATGACATAGAAGATCATCAAGTTCAAGAAATGATGCAGCCAAAACACAGTCAATCTGAAATTCAACATTTGATATTCGGCCTAGTAATCTTTATCACTTGGGAATGCAGCGCTTGAATCTTAAAGGCTGCTCTTGCGAAGAACGAAGACCAGCAATTATACCAGGTAAACTTCCCCAGGCGGAATCCTCAAACGCAGCATCGAAAAAGCCGCCGGGGACATCTTTAGGACTCGGAGCCATGAGGAATTTCCAATGGCCAGACAAGGACTTTGCAAAAGGCAAGCCTTTGACCCAGGAAGCAGCACAGTCGAGAGCGCTGTCGACGGCATCGTCGTCCCACGCCGCCGAGTCCGCCAACGTGAAGTCCACTTTACCGCGCTCGAACCAGTACTTGAGAGCTCCTGACAGCACGACAAAGAGTGAGTTCCCAAGCCGCGAGCACACAGCAAAGCAGGATATACCGAGACTCCCGATTCAACACGATAAGCATAAGAAAATTTCAGGGGAAAAGAAGTAACTGATCGCTCATAAAACTGGCAATCCCAATTCGAACTGATCGAAGCAGTTTCCACACGGTTTCGATCGGACACGACCGGCGACGCGAACGGGCACTAACCTTCGACGGAATCGTGACAATGCAGGGTGACGTGGGGATCCCGCTTCCGCAGCTTGAAGAAGCTCTGGTCCTCCCACACCTGGTACCCGTTTTCCGGCGTAAACCCGAGCTGGGCCAGCAAAGACGCCATCTTTTCTTTCCCTCCTTCTACGCGGCCGAGACAGGAGGGGAAACGGCCGATCGAGCCGCCGGAACGAACCGATGCGGCGGCGGCGGAGCAGACGGAGGCGGAGCCGATCGTCCTCGGAAGTGGATCAGTTGGTAAGTGAAAACTGTTTTTCTGAATATGCTCTGTGTATATGCGCAGGCCACTTCAATGATAATGGTGGGGTCCATAGAAAAATATCCATACAAAAAAGGTCATTTTAATCCACTTCCTCCTTTGAATTTGCAAAATAAAGGGGGGTGAATGCAATATCCAAAGGGAGTAAGTGAATCGGGCAAGCGGGCACAACATGAATAAAAATAATTAAATTGCATTGTTGGAGCAAAATTATCGATTTCTTTCCTAACAAGACCGGCTCGAAGGTAACTATCAATTCTCATATTTATCATTTTTAAATAGTTTCCTTTTTAATGGAATTTTTAGGACCGAGGGAATTCATTGAGCCTCTGTTCTCTAGTCGACCGACTAGGGTGCGTTTGGGAAGATTTTTAGGAAAGTGTAAAGGCCTTTGAGCTAAAAGGGTTTTTGGAAATGCAAATTGTGTTTGGTAAGTCGTATTTGTGAAAGTCCATTGTAAAATATATTTGAGCAAAATAGCATTCAAACAAATTAACTTTGCAAAAGACCTTTATTATTAAAAAAAAAAAAGGAAAAAAATGAGAATTTGTTAGTTACCGCCGGCGAGGGGCAGGCGGTCTGGTGAGGGATAGGAAGGCGGTCCGGCGAGGGGCAGGCGGCCAACGAGGGTCGCCGTGACCAAATCAAGCGGCCCCGGCCACCTCCGCACCCAGGTCGTCGCGACCAGATCGCGCGATCTCGATCGCACGATCTACGTTGTCGGAGGTCGCGCGTGAGATAGCTAGTATAAGCACCTAGAGGGGGGTGAATGGGTGCACAAACAATTTATCGAGATACGGAAGCGATTCTTGGCAAACGATAGAAAGGAAATTCTCTCTTGATTAATAAAATGAAATACAATCAAGGTAAAGAGAGTAAGGAAGAGAAAATTGAACACAGAATTTATAGTGGTTCGGCTTATTCCAAGCCTACGTCCACTCTTCCGCACTCACAGCCCACCAGCTGGATTTCATTATGATCAAAAGAGAAGTTACAGCACAGCTTTGCCTTGATTCCACAGTGTAGATGTTCTACCACACCTCCTCAAGATTTCTCACAAATATAGACTCTCTTTTATATACAAGTATTCCCTCAAAGTGATTGTCTAAACAATAAGGAGCTTTAGACTTTGGAATTCTTCTATCGCGCACACCTCGAACAACTAAGAACATCTTCCTTATATACTCCTTTATGCCATCATACCCCTTGGCACTTACGAAAAGAATTCCTCCAATCTACCCGTTGGACGGAATCAATTAGGAAGATTGTTCAAGCTATTAGAGGAACGTGTCGATAGCCCATCAATCATGTTCGCCCATACAATCAGGATCTCGGTTTTCATAAGTAGAACCTTCCAAGAATATTTAGGCAATCAACGAATCTTCAATTATCGAATCAATCTCGATCAATCAAAGGATTCCATTACGTCTTTTCCAGCCACGAGATCTTCTCTAGTTGATAAGGTTGAATCCTTAACAAAACATCCAGATCTGGATAACCTTTCTTCAACGGATTAGAGACTATCAATGAGGATAGACTTTGAGTCTTGAGTCTAGCTGTCCGGAAGTCTTCAGACTTTAAATATCAGAGTCTGCAAATCTTCAGACTAGACTGATGGAAACGTTTTGTCAGCTTCAAAACACTTCAAGAAGATTTCTCCAACAATCTCCCCCTTTTTGATGGTGACAAAACTTTCCTGCAGATTTGGACAACTTTGACCTGCAAAACATTTCTCAAACACATATGCATATCTTAAATGGCTAAATGAATAACACTAGAATCTGCAACCACATAAAATAGGTTAGTCTAGTATACGATAAAGCCATCCATAAGATATCAATAGTAGTTAATAAAAGCAGTCAAGTCCAAGTCTAGTTCAGTCCTCATCCAGACACAAAGTCAAAATCAAACAAAACAATCCAACAAACAGTCCACACAATTAAAAGTTTAACAATTGAAAGTTTGATCAAATTTTGCATCCCTCCCCCTTTTTGTCAGCATTAAAAAGGTTGAGATGAAAATAGAATGAAGTCAAGATTGCTTGGGAACGCGGACAAGCTGGAAATCTCTCATAGACTAAATGATGCCTTCCAGCCTTTTCAAGTCTTCCTTCAGATGTGCAATCTCTTCACCCTTGGCATTGGCCTGAATCTAAACAGAAAGGGCTTGGATCTTATCATTCAATGAACATGAAGAAACTTGACCTGCATTCTGTAAGTTTTGAACCTCACATCCCAAGGCATAAATTTGCCCCTTCATCTCCAAAAGAGTATTCATGATTCTGCAAAAATCTGCTGCATTATCTGTCTGAGTACTCTCTTCGGCCCGTTCTGATGGAGTAAATGCAGACGATGGTAGATCAGCATAATCTCGCAGGTTTGGCGATGAAACTTCATGACCTTCTTCTAGAAACTGAGAGGCATAAACATCCTCTGGGTCTGCAGGTGAGCGACTGACTTCTTCACTTGTATCAGGATATGAAGACTTCCCTCCTTTCTCTTGATCTCCCCCTATTTCCATGCCTACAGGTGGAGAAGAGAGTTCCTCAGGTTCTCCTTCTTCTTTCTTTCTTCTTCATGTCTTTTCTCCTCTGCTTCTTTTTCAGCTTCTCTTTCTTCTTCTTCCTTCTCCTCTGCATCCTTCTCCTCTGCTTCTTTCGTCATTTGTTCCGATTCTTTCTGTGGAACAGGACAACTTAAATTCTTCAAAGCCATTGCAGAGATGGTGATATCTTCCTCATCATCTTCATCCTCTACAAGGAGAGCTCTTCTTCTTTTGGATGGAGCAACCATGGGCTTCTTCCCTTTTCTTTTAGCTGCAGAAGAGATTTGATGAGTTTTGGCAGGAGTCTTCTCCTTGAATTTCTCCAACTCCTTGCTCAGTTCCTTCAGACGCATTTTGGTCACCATTTTCAGTCCTACCACCATATGATCGCATGGTCGAACACAAAAGATTTGCGGAGGCTGAATATTCAGATGTCTGAATAACTTCGTAACAAGGCTTGGGTAAGGGAGTTGACCTCTATCCTTCATCATTGCTCTATACATGTGAAACATAACAGTGTGAGGGAGAGAAAACTTTTTCCCAAAGAGGATGGCATACATCATCTTTGCCTCTGAACTTGAAACGTCAGTCTTGGAAGTTGATTTCGGCCGGAGGCAATTGATCACGATCTTGTGAAGCAAGATGTTTAATGCACTCATCCTTAAGTAGGTAATCTTCTCATCTATTCTCCTGTCCTTCACCAATTCCAATGTGGCCCGAGCAATGGAAACTTTGATTGGTTGATATCTTCCTCTTTCAACTCCTAATACATCTGCTAACATATTCATATCCACAACATAGTCTTGGTCTTTGACGCTGAAAGAGAATCTATTCGCATCCAAAAAGCTAAGATTTAAATAGAAATATGCAGTTAATCCAGCATAGGCCTCTGTAGTGTCAGAGTAGAACTTTTCAAGTTGAAGATAACTGAACTTTTCTCTCAAGTTTACATTCACAGCATCCAGAAAGTCAAAATTCACACTCCTAGGGTTTTGTTACCCCACGCTTCAGCAATTTCGAGTACATATCCTTTTGTTCCTTCTATTTGAACAAATCTCCCCTTTTTCCTTGATTTTCAATTGCAATACCCATTTTCGGTTGAAATTAGCTGTACAATTTGTCATCATCATTCCCATCTACAAGATTCGGCCCCTAGTCACAAGGATCACTTGAGATATTCGCAAGAGTTTCCTCAGCCACCCCTTTACGAGCAATTCCCAAACTTTCCATTTTTCGCAGAAAGATATATTCGTTCTTATATCCTTTGTCTTTAAGAAAATCATCAACATAGCTCAAAGGAGTACGAGTTCCTTTTAAGGCACGATATAGCTTGTAAATATAAGCGAGCTTTTGAACTCTTACAAGGTCTGCATCCTCGATGATTTCTTCCTATTGTTGATGATCAACGCCTTGAGGACTAGATGGAGGAGAATGACGCTGCTGAGAATGTTGTGGGCTCGGTTGCTGTTCTGGAGACACTTCTTCTTCAGTAAGATCGAAGTGCGTAGGCCCCTCACTCATTCGCCGTGGTCCCCTGCTTGCAATTCTCAAAGACTTTCTTGAAGATGACATCTTTCTCAGTTTTTGGAAGATTCCTTGCTTGACTTTCTCAAGAAAGATGACAACTTTTTGAAGATTAAACAAAGAAGACAAACGGGAATGGAGGATCGATGCTTTCTAGGGTTTTTGAGAGTAAAGTGAAGAGGAATCAACAGTGCACGATCGGTTAAAAAAAGAGATAAACAAACCGTCACAAAGGAAATAAAAAGATGCCTTTTCAAAATAACTGTCTTTTTCCGTGAAAATAGTCATTTTAAAAATAACTTCTTTTTGGAAAAGGAAACGATGCAAAAATTACGCTGATTAAAGATAGCAATAAAACACGGTTACCAATCGTACCTTTTCAAGATAAGATTCGAGAGAGAGAGAGAAAGACTAACTTACAGTCTGACGGTCGTACCAAGACTAACTTAAAGTCTTGTATGTCTAAGTCTAAAAGTCTTTAGACTTTGATCTCCTCAAATCTTAAAATATTGAGTTTGGAACGGATGGTTTCGAACTGATTTTTCTCCAACGGTTTTGTGAATATATCCGCCAGTTGGTTCTTTGAGTCAACAAATTGAATTGAAACATCTCCATTTTGAACATGGTCTCTAATAAAGTGATGTCGAATCTCTATATGCTTCGCTCTTGAGTGTAGAATTGGATGTTTGGTGAGATTGATAGCGCTGGTGTTGTCACAATTAATCTCCATGCATAAGTCTTCAATTCCAAAGTCTCTCAGCTGTTGTTTCATCCACAGAATTTGCGAACAACAACTTCCGAGAGCTATATACTTTGCTTCTGCTGTAGAGAGAGCTACCGTACTTTGTTTTCTTGAAAACCAAGACACTATCCTGCCTCCAAGTAGTTGACAAGTACCCGAGATGCTCTTTCTATCGACTCTGCATCCAGCAATATCTGCATCTGAATATCCAAGAAGAGTAAAGTCTCCCCTTTTTTGATACCAGAGACCAAAGCTTGAAGTTGATGAGATATATTTGATAATACGTTTTGCTGCATTTAAATGAGATTCTTTTGGGTCTAATTGAAATCTGGCACAGATGCAAACACTAAACAAAATGTCAGGTCTAGAAGCAGTAAGATAAAAAAAAGATCCGATGATACTCCTGTACAGCTTTTGATCGACTTTTTTCCCTTCTTCATCTTTGTTTATCTTCAAGGAACTTGACATTGGTATGTCAGCCTTTTTGCAATTGTCCAGACCAAACTTTTTGACAAGATCATTTGCATGCTTTTCTTGATGAATAAAAGTTCCTTTCTCCAATTGTTTTATTTGAAGTCCAAGAAAGAAGGTTAACTCACCCATCATGCTCATTTCAAATTCTTCCTGCATAGTCTTAGAAAATTTCTTGTACAAACTTTCATTAGAGGATCCAAAGATAATATCATCGACATATATTTAAACAAGCAGAAAACTTTTGCTTTCTCTTTTAATAAAAAGAGTAGTGTCCACTTTACCTTTAACAAATCTATTTTGAATTAAAAACTTACTTAATCTATCATACCAAGCTCGAGGTGCTTGCTTTAAGCCATATAAGGCCTTTTTGAGTCTAAATACTGAATTTGGTTTCCTTGGGTCTTCAAACCCTGGTGGTTGTTCCACATAGACTTCCTCATGGATGAATCCATTTAGGAAAGCACTTTTGACGTCCATTTGGAATAACTTGAAATTTTTATGACAAGCAAATGCAAGTAATAAACGAATTGCTTCTAACCTTGCTACCGGTGCATAAGTCTCGTCATAGTCGATCCCTTCTTCTTGTGTGTATCCTTTGGCCACGAGTCTTACTTTGTTTCTTACGACTTTACCTTTCTCGTCCATCTTGTTTCTGAAAACCCATTTAGCTCCAACAATTGATTTACCTTTCAGTTTTAGAGTTAATTCCCAGACATCAATAATTTTGAATTGTCTGAGTTCTTCTTGCATAGCTTCAATCCAGCTTTCATCGGGTAAAGCTTCTTCTATGCTCTTGGGTTCTATTTCAGAAATAAGAGCCACGGCACTAGACTCTTCTCGCCTTTTGGATCTTGTGCGAATTCCTTCATAGATGTCGCCAATAATAAGATCTTTGGGATGACTGGACTTATGTTTCCAGTTGCTGGTTAATTTATCAGATTGATGATCACTTCCTTCACTTGAATCTTCAACAGTCACTTGTTGCTGATCCTTCAAAGTCTAAACTGCTTCTTGAGATTTAGATTTTGTAGAGTCTGGAGCAGATTCAGTCTCTTCGAGATGAGTCTGAATAAATTCACTTTGTGTAGAATCTTGGAATTTGACATTCATTGATTCTTTCACAATTTGAGTCTTCTTGTTGTAGACTCTGTACGCTTTGCTTGTGCTTGAATATCTAAGGAAGATGCATTCATCTGACTTTTCTTCAAACTTACCAACTCGATCATTTGCATTTTTAATATGAAACATTTGCATCCGAATACATGAAAATACGAAACAATTGGCTTCTTTTTTTAAAATAGTTCATAAGGGGTTTTTTCTAGAATAGGCCTTAGAAAGACTCTATTGATAATATAACATGATGTTGAAACTGCTTCAGCGCAAAAACGTAAAGAGATATTGCTTTCAATTAAAAGAGTTATAGCCATTTCTTGAAGAGATCTATTCTTTCTTTCCACGACTCCGTTTTGCTCTGGAGTATATGGAGAGGAGAACAAATGTTGAAAACCAGATTCATCACAAAATTTTGTAAAGTCTTAATTTTCAAATTCACCTCCATGGTCTGTTTTTATACTTGAAATGACATACCATTTTTCATTTTGAACCTTCTTAGCAAATTTTTCAAAGTAAGAGAAAGTTTCAGACTTACTTGCCAAGAAATATACACAAGTAAATTGTGAGTAGTCATCCACAATTACTAGGCAATATTTATTTCCTCCAATGCTCTGCGTTCTTGTTGGTCCGAAGAGATCCACATGCAAGAGCTGCAGTACACGATTAGTAGAAACTTGATTTATTGGATTAAAAGAATTTCTTACCTGTTTTCCCAATATACATGGCGTATATAGATCGGACTTTTGATATGATAAATTGGGTAGACCACGAACAAGCTTCTTTGCTGAGATTTTGGCTATCTGCTTCATGTTGATATGCCCAAGCTTTTTGTGCCATAAGTTCGCTTCGTCTTGGATTGAGATTAGACATTACGATTCATTTGGTTTTACGTCCAAGAGGTAGATATTCCCATGTCTTCGACCCATGAATAACTAAGTAGAGTCTTTACTGGTTCCTGAACAAATACCCTCTTGAAAGTTGATTCTAAAATCGGCATCACAAAGCTGATTGATACTGAGCAAATTGTAATTGAGCCCTTCAACTAAAGAAACATTGCTTATTGTGAGGTTCCCAATCTTTACAGTTCCAAATCCTACTATTTTTCCTTTACTGTTTCCTCCAAATGAGACTTTTCCACCATTCATTTGAGCGAGCTTTATGAGGTAATTTGAATCTCCTGTCATGTGTCTCGAGCATCCACTATCCATATACCATTTCACTTTTTTCTTGATAGTGACCTGCATTCAAAAAAAAACTCAAGCTTTCTTTGGTACCCATATTTTCTTGGGTCCTTTTGAGTTAGTCTGATATACGGTTTTTGCCCAAACTTTATTGACAGGTCTCCAAACCATTGGACATTCTTTCTCAAAATGATCTGTTCTATTGCATTTTGAACATCTAAGAGCATTGTGACCTACTGGTTTTACAAAGTTCCTTTCAAAATGATTTTTGTAGGCACCTCTTGTGGGTCTTTGCTTGATCCTTTCCTTTACTTTAGGAAAATCAATTAAAGGAATGGTTTCAGCAGTCATTCCTAAACCAGATTTATTGAAATAAGGTCTTTGAACAGAAAGTATTTTCTCCAGTTTTTCAAAACCTAGAGAAAATCTTTTGGAAATATTTGAAATATCCTTTTTTAAGAATGCATTTTCTTTTAAAAGATTATTTTCACTTTCTTTGAGAGAAGAAACGTTCTCGTCTAAGCATTTCACTTTTTCTTCCAAAGCATTCTCATGTTGTTTTAAAGCAGAATTTTCTTTTTTAAGTTTGAAAATTCTTTTAAGAGAAGTCTTAAGACTAAAACATAATTCATCAATGTATTTTGTAACTTTAATAGGGATTTTGAAGTTACTTACCTCAAATTCACTTTCTGAATCTGAATCAGTCTCGGAGTTTGATTCTGAATCCGATTGTGCCATTAGACATATATTGGCATAATCATCATCACTATCTTCACACTCCGTATCACTCCAGGTTTCAACTTTGAGAACTTTTCGATATTTTTCAGTTTTTCCTTTCTTCTTTTTCAGAAGAGAACAGTTGGGTCTGATGTATCCCTTTTTCTTGCATTCAAAGCAGACTACATCTTTATTTGATTCATCATCTTCAGCAGACTTGGTCTGTTGCTTCTGAAAACTTTGTTTCCTTGAATTGAATCTTCTTCCTTTTCTGTTTAGCTTTCTGAATCTTCTTATCATAAGAGCAAGTTCTTCATCATCCATGTCGTCTTCAGAATCTGTTGCATCAGAATCATCATTAGATTTTAATGCAATAGATTTCTTACCTTTAGGGTCTTCATCTTCATTGATTCGTTCCACTTCATAAGATTGAAGAGTCCCAACCAACTCATCGACAGACAGTGGCATGATTCTTTGGGTCTCTCTAATTGAGGTCTTTATGTGATTCCAATCCTTGGAGAGTCCACGCAGTAACTTGTTTACTTTCATAGGATCATAAAGTGGTTGACCTTGATTTTCAAGACCATTCACGATATCTGTAAAACGACTAAACATGTCAGTTATAGATTCTCCTGGTTTCATTCTGAAGGCTTCGTATTGACCGAGAAGAATGTTGATTCTTGTCTCTTTCACTCGATCGGTTCCTTCATAAGTAATGTGTAATCTATCCCAGACTTCTTTGGCTATTATATTCAGTAGGTGATAAAGCACAATATAAAGAATAAATTGCTTTTGCATCAGGAGCTTGTCTCTTGATTATCTCTTCCTGAGTCATTTCACTAGACTCAACAGAGCCTTTTCCTCTTTCTGAGACAGGAGCAGCTTTGGGAACGATTCCTTTTTCTACAACGTCCCATTCCAAAGGATCCTTTGATCTTAAGAACACCTTCATCTTGTTTTTTCATATGTTATAGTCATTTCCATCAAAGTAAGACGGTCCGATGTTGCTTTGCCCTTCTACCAGCCCTGGAGCCAACATACTAGCCATGGATCTAAAGTAAAACACTTCAAACAAAGTGAGTACACGAGCTCTAATACCAATTGAGATAGCTAGTATAAGCACCTAGACGGGGGTGAATAGGTGCACAAACAATTTATCGAGATACGGAAGCAATTCTTGGCAAACAATAGAAGGGAAATTCTCTCTTGACTAACAAAATGAAATACGATCAAGGTAAAGAGAGTAAGGAAGAGAAAATTGAACACAGGATTTATAGTGGTTTGGCTTATTCCAAGCCTACGTCCACTCTTCCGCACTGACAGCCCACCGGCTGGATTTCACTATGATCAAAAGAGAAGTTACAGCACAGCTTTGCCTTGATTCCACAGTGTAAATGTTCTACCACACCTCCTCAAGATTTCTCACAAATATAGACTCTCTTTTGTATACAAGTATTCGCTCAAAGTGATTGTCTAAACAATAAGGAGCTTCAGACTTTGGAATTCTTCTATCGCGCACACCTCGAACAACTAAGAACGTCTTCCTTATATACTCCTTTATGCCATCATACCCGTTGGCACTTACCAAAGGAATTCCTCCAATCTACCCGTTGGACGGAATCAATTAGGAAGATTGTTCGAGCTATTAAAGGAACGTGTCAATAGCCCATCAATCTTGTTCGCCCATACAATCAGGATCTCGGTTTCCATAAGTAAAACCTTCCAAGAATATTTAAACAATTATCAAATCTTCAATCATCGAATTAATCTCAATCAATCAAAGGATTCTGTTACGTCTTTTCCAGCCACGAGATCTTCTCTAGTTGATAAGGTTGAATCATTAACAAAACATCCAGATCTGGATAACCTTTCTTCAACGGATTAGAGACTATCATTGAGGATAGACTTTGAGTTTTGAGTCTGGCTTTCCGAAGGTCTTCAGACTTTAAATATCAGAGTTTGCAAATCTTCAAACTAGACTGATGGAAACGTTTTGTCAGCTTCAAAACACTTCAAGAAGATTTCTCCAATAGCGCGGCCCAGATCGATCGCAGTGGCCTCCGGTGAACCAGATCTGCGTGCAATTTGTGTCGCCGGAGGTCACACGGCCCAGATCTAGGGCGACCTCCGATGCCCCAAATCTGCTAGGGGCCGTATTGTCACCAGGGTTGCAGCGGTCTGCGACCCAGATCTGAGTGGTTGCCGGGAGTTGTAGCGGTCGCGGCGACACGACTCACAGGGGGTCGCGAAGGTCACGAGACTAGCTGCCGACGATCGTCGTGACGCACAAGCCTTTTGCCAACCTCTGTCTAGCTCGTCACCGGCCATGGGTAGCTCCGCGCAACTTCGTCGGCCATCCTCAATGAAGAAGAAGATGAATAGTAACAACGACAAAACCAGAAAAGCGAAATGTTAGTGAGGACATTTGTGGAAGAAACTTTTTTAACTTACTCTCCATCAGCCTTCCGAGAAGGCCGAATGCCCAAGGCAACCCCCAACTTGCCTTGGGCTTTCAGCCTTGGGAAGGCTTGCCTTTGGCAAAGGCAAGTCAAAAAAAATTTGCCAAACACTGAATATTTGGCCCAAAGGCCTTTAGGGGGCTAAAGATCCTTGACAAAGTGGTTGCCAAATGCAGCCTAAAGCGCCTAAGCAAGAAGAGAGGGTCCTAAAGAGAGAGCTCTACAGGAGTAAGGGTAACGATTTTAAGTTTTATATAAATTCTACCTATAACCTACAATTTACTCATTTAAACATGTTCTTTATATTTTGGAGCATGAAATCTACACTACATATCCTAAAACTTAGAACTCACTTTGAAACTGTAACCTACTCTATCATAGGTTCCAAGATCGGTTAGCCCAATCTCACATGTATTATTGATGGAATGATTGTAATAAATTGTCACATTTAATAACAACCACTTATTTCTAAGCCATTAATCATAACTTATATTTAGACACGGGAAGGAAATGAAATATTAATAAGGGTCCGTTCGTTTCGCGGAAAATATCGTGTTTTCGATCAACATTTTTCTAGAAGCCATGTTACAAAAAAATGACTATATTTTCCGGTATTCGACTAAAACCTAAATTTTGAGTGGAAAATATTTTCCACCGTTCGATAGCTAATTTAATTATTTGGAAAAAAATTATCAAAATTTGAATTTTAATATTCTTAATTGACCAAAAAATTAGTTTTATTTTTTTATATTTTTTTAAAAATGAATTTTTAATTATTTGTATTTTTAAAAAATTGAAATTTTTATTTTTTTTTCTTTCTTTCTTTTTCTTTTTCTTTTCCTTCCTCCTTCCTCCGTTTGCTGCCTCCTTCCCCCTCCTTCTTCCTCCTCCTCCCTCTGCTGCCGCCTCCCGGGCAGCCCACCAAGACCCAGTCGCCTGATCCGGCGAGCTCGAGACTCGGCCGATCTCGCCCAAGCTCACCAAAGTTTCGCCGAGATCTGGCGAGCCATGAGCTCGCCAAGTCTGGAGAAAAAGCTTGGGATTACCTAGATCACGAGCCTGAGCTCCGCCGCTAGACCCGATGAGCTCGCAACTCGCTAGAGCCAAACAAACCTTTGGCAAGCTCGGGCGAGGCCCGAGCCTCGCCCACTCGCCGAATCTGGTGAGTCGCAAGCTCCACCCTAGGTCGGCGAGAGCTCCATCTCGCTCAATTTGGCAAGGCCCAAGCTCGGCTTCGCCAGATCAGGCTAGGCGAGGCCTCGCCGGCCTAGGGCAAGGCTCGAGCTAGCTTGTGGCCGGTCTGCAGCCGCCACCAAAGAAGAATATGAAAAGGAAAGAAAGAAAATAAAAAAAAAAAAGAAAAGGAAAAAAATTCAAAACTCAATTTAAAAAAAAGCATAAAAATAAAATGAAAATATATTAATAAAAAGAAGTAAGATGGAAGAAGTTATGAAAAACGTTTTCCACTTGAGAAGTGGAAAATGTTTCCTCATTTTTAAAGGTTAACTTTTTCAATGATGAAAAATATTTTTCTTAACTAGTTCATTTTTCATGAAACGAACGCCAGAAAATCTGAAAAACGTTTTTTCGAAAGTCATTTTCTGCGAAACGAACAGACCTAAAATAAAAATTTCAATTATAAAACGCAAACTCAAACTAGTGATTCCATATTATATATTTATCATCAAAATCATCGAAGGCCATGAAACATCACAGGTTAATATGCAAACACAAACCGAGAAAAACACAAAATCTTCTTCCATATTCAAGTTGAGATTTCATTTAACTAGAACCTAAAAACTACTCATTCAAACAGATTCTCCGACTTTTTAAATCTAAAACTAACCCTGCATAACTCAAAACTTGAAACAAGTCAGATTCTCGTCAAACCGATTCTTCAATTCCAAATTCTACCTAGATCCATGTTTACCCCAACATGGGAGATTGGATGGAGGTATACTCTCCCTTTTGTCCATCGGTGAATAGAATGAGTATTCGTGAATTATTATTATTTTTTTTAAGATATCGGCGTGCATGACAGAGGCAAGGACGCATAAATTTATATCTCAACCCTAAGTTTGGAGTAAAAAGAGCGCGTAAACACCGAAGCTAAAACTGTGAAATCATTTCGATTTAGAAAGACAACCCGAACACACGTTCGAGGGCATTGTTCTTCCTGTTCTTTTACAATGCCGCGACTCAACGAAATCAGATGATTTCTCATCACTTTTTTTCTCCCTGAATCGCAAGGCATAATTGAATCCTCCAAAATGATTAACCAAGAGAAAGAGAAGATGCAATTAACAGAAAAGGGCATTGATATATTTACAGAGTCGTCCGCTAAATATATATACAAATCAAAAGAGCTTGCAGACGACCAAATTCCGCAACAAAAACTAAAATCCTAACACTACTTCCCATAAACAAAAGAATTGACCCCTATCTATTTTCTGTAGCCTCTTCTGGGGCAACACTCTGCTCCCGTTTGCCGTCGGAGCGGGGCCTTTTGAAGTATTTTCCGATGAACAGCTCAGCAGCATCAGGGTACTTGGTCTTGACAAAGTTCTCTAGACACTTCCGATATGAAAAGTCCACCCGAGAACCGTCAGTGGACTCCACGTAGAAGCATCGGCTGTCTGGGAAGCTGCTATGTCTGCTAACCTGTCAAATTAAATCCTCAAAGGTTGAGAGATTGCCCGAGAGAGTGAGTTATATAAACATTCCAGGGACCAATGCAAACACTACACTTAAAGGACATCCCCAGAGTAGACATCCAGGTGGCAGTAGCTAAATATGGCTCAAGCAGGGGGCAGGATAAAGATAATTAATAACTAACCCATGGGGGAGGGATCCAGATATAGGGTATCAATGAAGAAAATAAGGAATACTAGGGTTCATCAAAACCATACCATTACTGAATAAAGAGCTGCCTAATCATGGATAAAGATATATCACTGTATATACGAGAGCTGCCTAATCATGTCAGCAAGCATTACATAGTCCACCAATTCAAGAGTTCATTTGGTTATTTCCGATACAGATTCTCAAGTAATCAACTGATTGCATATATCATTGACCATTTACCCATTTCCATGCTGTGTAACGTCTTCCAAAACATAATTTTTGAGAAAAGATGAGGTGGACGATGAGAAGAAGAAAACCCCTGGGCTCCACTTGGCTAGCCCCAAAGCAGCAAGGCACATCATCTATCACACATAGCAGGCATGCAGGAGAAATGGATGATCTAATTTGCATGATCTCACTCATCCCATTCAAAAGCCAGTAAATCCTATCAGGATGCATTAATCACAAGTAAGCATATTCATCATTAAAATAATACCGTCAGATGATCGATTCCTGCTCCCATCTTAGCAGCTTTATCTGGATGGTGGCTGAGAACATTATCGACTACATAGGATTGATCCTCAGCTGACAGCGGATCATTGTCATTGTACCTTCAGATAGAGAGGATGTGTTAAGTGAAGCAGCTAACAAAATGTCCCAGAGAGAGAGAGAGAGAGAGAGATCAGCACTGCAAAGGACCACAGAATGAAGAAAAAACAACAAAAGAGCAATAGGAGGAAATGTAAATGAAACAAATGAGGATAACTAAGAGTTAAGAATGAGAAGACAAAAAGATCTTCAGTCGTGACAGAAAACTCTCATATCGGAAATTTTATATTGTCGCCAGAGTTATCTTCCACATGAAATAGGTACAACCACTTTTAACTCCGGCAATTGTGGTTTTAGCCTTCTTACCCAGACAATGTCATATTTATTCCTCTATTTTAACTGGTGACATCAGCAACACTGAACCGACAGTTGAATGGATTGACCCACCAACAGGGCCCCTAAGATGACAGTTCTTATGTTGGTCCAGTTTTTACAACATTGGTTAGTATGATCATGAGTTTTACAACCAAGTATTATCATCTCATGCATCAATTGTCAAATTACATGCGCAATGTCAATATATTATGGAGAAAAAGTGCAGAGGAAGTGCCATTTCAGAATTAGTAACTGTGTTAATCAGATAAAGAACACATGCAAATATACACATGCACATGCAAACAATCCAGGTGAAAATTAAAAGATCAAATGAGCTAACGCTATGGGCACATTATCTGAAACTAACCCAGACTGATGCATTATCCTTCGTATTGACTGCATGATCGGTTCCACATCTGTAAGTATATCTTGTTCCTCTGATGTGAACATGTCTAATCTTTGCCTCGTTGCTGTGAACATGCGAGGAGCAGCTGGGTCCTCATTTATCATTTCACGAGGCCGTGAAAGGCTCCTTCTCATTTTCCATTCACTATGCTGTCCCTTGCTTTTCCTCTTCGAATCTCCTCCCCATTGGTTCTGCCGCTCCCATGGACTCGATTTTTCTGTTCCCTCAGCTTTGGAATTTTGAGAATTCCAACCTTCTCCATCCCCAGCCTTTTGTCCCCAGCCTGTGGCTTCCCATTGACTCTGTTTGTCAGATTCTTTAGCTTTAGGGCTTTGAGAAATATTCCAAGGTTTTCCAAGTTGAGAGCCATCTTCATAAACTCTTTTGGATGTATCATCTGCATTTTGAGAACTGTTCCAACCCCCTCGAGACACCTCACTGCCCTCAGCCCTTTTGCCCCAGCCCGTAGTTTCCCGTTGACTCTCTTTTTCAGTTTCCGCAGTTTGAGAACTATTCCAACCTTTTTCACTTTGAGAACCAGCTTCTTTCATGACACCAATGGCAGCATCCCATCCACCAGATTTAGAAGGTTGTTCATCGGCTTTGGTAAAATCATCCAGATCAGCTCTTCCAGACTTATCTTTGACACTTCGAGCACCATCCCAACCCATTTCATCATCTGGTTTTTTCCCCCAGCTTTTGGCTTCCCATCCATGGCCTTGCTGTTCTGATTTACTTTGAGTTTCATCAATCATAGATTTTTCAGAAACATCCCAGCTCTTTCTGCTCTGAGAGCCACCATCACTACCCCAGGCAGCAGCCCCCCATCCACCAGATTTGGAAGAATTTTCATTGTCCTTTGTAGAATGGAAACCATCATCATCAGCTCTACCATTCCCCCAGCTCGGTGAGTTATGATCACGTAACTGGTTGGCATCAGCTTCTTTATCCCAGGAAGTTGAACTGTTCCAACTGCTCTTTGTATTATCCACTTGAGAATCTATAACTTGGCTCTCCGCTTTCTTAGATCCCCAATTAGACCATGCAGTTGATTGTCCATTGTTTCCTGGAGTGGTTGAATCTTTGCCATTCTTCTCCCAAGAAGCACTAGCATCCCAATCATCTACAGATGTGACCTTGTCCCACGGCTGAACATCATCTTCAAAAACGGGTTTCTCAGAATTGTTTTCTGGAGATCTGTCGAGCTCTGTGTTTTCGTCTTCCCAGTCAAGATGCTCAACATCTATGCCGAGACATGTAGAATCTCCTGTTGCTTGCATACTAGGCCCTCTTACCATATGAAGGAAACTATACACATCGGCAGCACCTTCCTGTTTTGAATCCACCTGTAAAACTAGTTCACTTAGAACAGTGTGCACAAGAAATTCAAGATTATCCAGCTCTATTAAGACATGATTTGTACAGAAACATGCAGAGGCATAGCTGAGACTAAATTTTTCCCCAACTCTATAGTTTTTGAAGGTAGGATGACAACTCCTTCAAGAACCCCACAATGTTCGACTGACGTAACTTCCTAGAAGTATTTTTGAAGTGCCATCTATAACAGTTAACTAATTTAAATTAATAGAATACAATGTAAGTGTGAATGAAATTCTTGGGTGGTATTTAAAAGTCATGCGATGTACTTTTGTTTAGTCATCTCTCGGCTATATCTGTTCTAGTATATGAATTAGGGGGCAACCAGTGATTCCAAAATTCTCACCCCGTCTTTTGTGCCCCAGAGGATATCAAACTTGGAGCCTGTGCCTACAGCAACACGTTTGCCCCAGGAACAAGATGCCACGACACTTGACAAAGCATCCACGTGACACTTCACCGAAGCTCTCTCAAAGCATCTTCTGGGAGTCTGCAAGCAAGCATAATACGAGTTGAAATAAATAAGCAATGACAGTTACTTGAGCAGGTGAACATTATTCCCTCAGATTCCATCAAAACAAGAACATTTACATACAAATAGTGTTGCTTCAGTGAATGGAACTTGGACATTCAGTGACTGGGAAAACGCTTTATATCCAGCAGAATTGAAGCCAATCAGACTTCCAGAGCAAGTCATGCTGTCAGCAAGGAGCATCAGATGCTCCTTCAGAACGCCTTTGGCCACCATCGCAACTGATGTTGAAAGACGCTGCAAATGGCCATAAAATTGGAGTCATCTAAGGATACAGAATGGAAAAAGATAACGAGACAAGTAAAAATAAAAAGAAGTACCCCCCAGAAGCCACTCTATCAAGGGATAAAGGAACAACTGTGAGAATGTAATTACCCAAAACTTGAATTATACCTGGATTGCCTGATCAAAAGCACATGATATTCCAAGCAATTCCTCAACTTGCTTTATTGCATATGGAATAGAGCGCTTTGTGTCAATTAAATGGAGTACAGGAAGGCATGAGTCCAGAACAATCCTCCATGCATCACCACTTCTTTTGCATACCGACTTTTCAAGAACGATATCCAGGGCCAGTTCACCCTTCTGATTCCTGCGAGAGTTTCTTATCCATGATGTTGTATCAGGATTGATCCAGACAATGTTTGCAGAGCTAATCCGGGGGTCACCTGTCCATTGATGTGCCTCAATAATGTCAAGATAATTCCACTTAAGTTTTCTTCTTCTTCTTTACTTTATTTTGCTGTGAAGGACTGAACTACTGCGTAAACCATTTGACAAACATCTTGGCAAAAAACAGTAATACTAATTACTAATGATAATGAATAGATTGAATTCCACGAACTCTATCGCATGCTGACATGTACATGGAACATGTAATCATAACCTAACATCATGCAATTCATTGACTTCTCTGCTCTTTCCCCTTCTATTTCATTCGTTTGTCATTCAAAAAGCCAGACTAGATTTATGGTTTTTTAAATTGTAAGATCAAGATCCCAGGAAACCATCATATCGTCCATAAAACTTTCCTCCTTGCTAAAATACGAGCTATAGCATCTTCAGAACCCTGCCCGGAGTCATCAAAACTAAAAAGTCACACCTCTTCAAAACAAATAGCACATTCTGGATAGCATTACACAGAAAAACAATCTTCTATCCAATCTCACACTATTTGATAGATATATAAAGCTATGAGCAATGAAAACAAACAACAGAAACAATGGTGTGACCTCGTAGTAATCTACGGTACCTTTGATGATTGTATCAAGTATAACAGGACAAATCTTGTTGGCAAGAACATGCGTGATTTTCTCTAATTGAGGATCATTTGCATCCAAACAGGAGAACATCAAGCATGGCATTTGGGATCTCCCACCCACACATTGTGGCTGGAAAGAGCAGCCATCACTGCAAAGAGGGAAGACAAGCAAACAAAAACTATCAGATTTCCCATTTTGCACTACTGTCAAGCAATGGCAACAAGCACAAATTAAGACCATGCCAGAGAACTTACATGCTAATCAACACACATATAATAATATAAAAAAATGTTAAATAAACCATTTATCAACAAGACAGTCGTTTTATACATCAAAAGGAAGTTTCTTCTCTAGACTTTTGTAGCAAAAGGAAAACTAAAAATAACAGATGTGCAGCACAGGGCCCAGTTGCTTCCACAATATTTGAGGTGAATATTCATGCTATACCATTTGAAGCTTCACCAGATAGTTAATCTTCAATTGCAAACATTTCCAGAACAAAACCCACATAGAAAACATGAAGCAGTGAAATGTCCAACTAAAACTTAATGTCCACAATCTTTTACATCACTTTCTCAAACCGAATCTATGAGTTGCATGCATGAAGGTATTCTTCTTTTTGACATTTTCAGAATCAACTGTACATATTTATGAAAATGTAACAGTTTCTTAGTTCCATCGATTACGTCATTGCTTGCCGGCTCATTGAGCACGAAGACCTAGTCAACTTTGCAGGACAGTGCACAAACTGCAAATGCAACTGCTGGAAGCACACTATATGAGATGCAGCAGGTAGATCCTCCAATTACTATGAAAATAATAAAACTAACCTGACAGATAGCACTGTCCCCTTGAAAAGATTACCAACTTTTTTCTTCTTGCGGAATGAGTTGATGGTCTCTTGGCACTGCTTCAGAACATCAACCATCGAGATGTTCAATTCTTTCAGATGCACCTGTTTCGCAAAGCTTGCAACTCAGAAAAGCAAAACACCCTAGAGGTAACCCAATTTACTGAACGTTAATCTTTATACACAAAGTGGCAATCATGGAAACTTATTTAACAACCTCATCGAGATGAATATGACCGACCAGTCCAGCATGAGCTTCAGAGCTTTCCAACACCGTCCGTAGTTCTTTATACCTGCACATAAATTGAAACCTCAAATCACCAAACAGAGAAAAGCATGCTATAACATTCTCCAAGCAGTCGATACAAGCTGATATCAGGATATTATATAGCTATCACAACACTTTATTGGAAAGTGAGTCAAAGTGCATTTCTTGAGCCACAGGGATGAACAAATAAAAGTCCCATTTTCTAATATGGAGAATAAAGTGATATTTGACAATATGATGCACACTAATAATTATTGTACTTCCATAGATTACATCTCAATAAAAAGAGTATTTTATACGTAGTATAGGGTGGAGATTCCCCATCAGCAGTACAAATGGTCATCATTAGTGAACTAAAAGAGCGCAATAGTCATGACAAGCAGTATAAGATGCAAATACATGAATTTTCCTTCAAAACAAATTATATCTTTTTCACATCCTTCAGCTTTTTGCTTTGGTTTCTCATTCAAGTACTAATTTTGCTTCCTTTACCATGAAACCTGTTGGCAATAAATAACATCAGTTTTCATGGACCAGACACAAGAAAAGAGGCAAGCATGCGATCAAATATTACTGTAAGACCATTGTTGTTTTAGACTGAAAGAAGAGGCGACATGAAATATTCCAATCAGATATAGAATATATATATATATATATATATATATATATATATATATATATATTAAGCAAACCCAGCTCCTCTTCAGCAGAGATACAAGGCCATACACTCGTCAGAAATTAAATGACTATATCGCAGATCAAAAACCATAAGTACTAAAACAAGAGACACTTCCACGCTTTTAAAAATCTATTTTTCATTCACTACCAATGCAGAACACGAGAAATTTAGAATAGTCAATTTTAAGGCTGATGGACAGAGACTTTGCAGCAGTTCCAATCAAATAAAGACACAAAGCCCTAGAGTGAGGTGACAATCAAGTACAAGCAGCACATAAAACAAAGATCCATCAATTATCATCTTCCGACAACCACAAATTAGAGTTGATAAAATGACTGATCTTAAAGCTCTAATTATTTAATCAGAAGGCATTTATGTTTTTATATGTTTTGGACATTGAGTTGTTATTCTGGAGTAGACAAGTTAGTTGCGGAGAAAGAGATTAACACTCAGCTCAGTACCTAAGTAACAATCAAGGTACAAGATTGTAACAACTCAACTACCTTTTACCAAATTACACAGGCATATATGATGAAAATAGTTAGCAGCTATGATTGAAACTGCAGTTTCACAATCGGCACACAACTTGACAAGTGGCTCTCTTTTTTTTGTCAGAGTGATAGAAAGTAGTTAAGATCAAGAGAAAGTAGCCATAAAATAGAAGGCAGGATTTGTCAAAGCAAATAGATCCATGCAGAAGAGTAAATGATTGTATAAAAGAAGAACACAATATAAAAGACTTACTCGATCATGAAGCCAACTGTGAGATCTTTGAGACTCACTTTCTTCAAGTGAGTCTTGACTAAGCATGCAGCATTTTCACTGCAGTGCTTCCTTCCACAACCACATCGATTCAAGTACAAAATTACACGGCGATCGATTGGTTCGTTTCTAAAGTTGACTCGGCATTGCAGTATCTCCTATAAGGACGAACAAGGACATTAAAAAATTCAAATTCTCCATGAAATGCAGATGGAACGTCGAGTGTTAGCTAATTCTAACCATCAACAGAAAAGAATAATTATTACCTTCATTAGCTCCCATGAGGAATTACTACTAGGAGAAGAATCAAGAACTGCTTTATAAGCAGGATTTGACATGGCAGTTGCTGCTAATACACCAACCGGCTCACCTGCAGGGAAGAGATTTTCGGGCTTGCCTCCAACCTCAGAACCATACTCAAATTGGATTATTGAATTGCTGCAAACATTCCGCACAGTGCCATCATAGCATATGACTACATCTCGAAGGATGGCCATTAGGTTTTTAAAGAGGGTTCCTGGTTCAGACAATCCCCTTGTGGATCGTACAATGACCTCCCTTGTGCATATAGAATGGACCATCATCTCATATGGGTCCAACCCACAAATGAAGGAGCTCTTGATTAATCCGTACTCACCAGATGGATAATCAGCTCCCTCAAAGAAATATTTGCTCCTAAAAAGGGAGGCCATCTCATCAAACAATGAGGTGGAATAGAATTTTCCCTTGTCTGAGATTTGAACACCCAGAAACCCAATTTGTTGAATGATCTTATTGATTGCAGAATCACTTTTCGAGTCCACAAGATCACCAAGCGCAGATGACTTCAAGATAAATCGCGACAACGGCAGTTTTGCCAGTCGAAGGTGATTTTCCAGCTGCAATTGCACCAGTTCATTGTAAGTTGTTCTTAGGTGATACAGCAGTGGCGATATCACCTGAATGTTCTTCTGAATATCTTGAATCATTGATTGGGGTATATAGAAATCCTCTAGACACACACTAAAGCCTTCTGTAAATAAGTTTTCCATCAGTAACGGCTGAAGTGCATCAAAAAACTTCAAAACCTCCACAGGACTTTTCTCAAAAAATATCGATGTAACAATTTCGCTTATCATGGACACAATGAATTCCCTGCTGTAATCCACATCCAATAGATCACTTTTACTAATCAAGTACTTATCCCCACAACAGTTAAAGCCTGCGGGCAAAGCAGTTTGCAACATCTGTAAAGCCGTCCAGGTAGGACAGAACTGGTGAGCTTTCAACAAAGCAGGATGTGGCAAATCTGATGAAACAAACATTGCCAATTGCTGAGCAGCTAACTTGTCAAAGAAATACTTCCTAAACATCATCTTCAACGACAACAAGGAATCGGTAGCTAGTTGCAGATTCAAGTTCCCACTATGTGAGCTCAGCAACTGCTTCTCCACAGAAAAGAGTTCTACAACCTCTGCCTTTGCTGATGCTGACTGAGGATAAAATAAGTGGACGCAATCCCCATCGAAGTCAGCACCAAGAGGTCCACAGATCAGGGGATTTATCTTCACTGTGTGATCATCATGGACATACACCGACAATGCTTGTAGAGAGTGCTTATGTGTGGTCGGTGGTCTATTGATAAACACAATGTCCCCGTCCATAATCCTGCGATGAACAACTTGGCCGGGCCTCAAAGAGGTATGCCCTTTGGAACCCTCTCTGAGTGAATACATGGCTGAACCATCTCTGTATGCCAGACACAACTTATTATCCACCAGACCTTGCAAATAATCCATGTTATACATGCTAACCTTCTCCTCAAATGTTATTCTCTGCGCAATCTCAGCAGGAATGCCTATTTCATTGACCTTCTTAAAGGCATCACCTGTGATCACACTGCGAGAGGAAAATCCTGAACCTTTCCTAATAAACAACGTCCTCATTTTCTCCAGCCATGCTTTGGTAGCAGTATCCGATGGCTCTTTACCGATCCCATAGCGTGTATCAATATCTCGAGACGCCTTTGCAGTACCTCTGACTAATAGATACTCATTGACTACGTTTTGCAAATCTTGAGCCTCCACATCATGGGACTCAAAATTAGGAGCTCCTGACCTTGAACCTTTGATGATCTCAACTTGCTTGAGAACCTTTTTCAACATTGTCACCGAAAGATCCTGGGAAGACACATGATATATTTCATTATTAGCACTTGGGAGACCCCAAAAAACAAAAAAGATAAAGATAAAAAAGTGCCCAAAATAAGAATTGAACTCCTTCTTTTGCCTTACCGAGGACATAACGCTAACACCATCAGAAACTTCTGGAACAGACAAACAATTTGGCGGAACAGGTAGATACTGGATAATATATCCTTCTTGGGGAAAGTATCCTTTCCCAGCAAGTTTCCTTTTGGTCTCCTCAGGAATTCTTTTGAGCATTTCCACAACCTGTTGATTAATTCCACTGAATTAAGCAGCGAAGCAACTTCAAGGACCACTTCCAGAGAACAAATAAGGAAGTCAAGCACAGGCCACTTCTGGAACAAGTTCCAAGACATTTTTTACTTAAAGAGCCTTCAAACATGGTGATGGAAATTAACAAAATTACAACCATAGAATAGATGAACATGTTGCAGCAGAAGTAACTGACTAAATCATGAAGAGAATCCAAAGTCAAATTTTACTTGTATTTGCTTCTAGCTTTGAAAAGTCATATGGGTAGGGCTTCCACTTTTTACATGCAAGTGATATCTTTCCTTCATTTATGAGCATCTGCAAGTTTTGGTATAGAAGATCTACCATGATGCAGAGCTTCCAGGTTCCTTAACCAGAGAACATGTTTTGGATGCTTATTAAGAAACAGGAAAGACCTATCTAGACTTATTGCAATGGGCATATATCTTTATAACAGAAACAGAAACAGCCATTGTGTCATTCTGTAAGGACACTTCAGTAGAACACCATCCAACATCTAAATCCCATCTTTGTTTTATTTTCCACTTCCATTTAAAACTTTTATGCAGTTCTAATTAACATTAAATGCACATAAATTATAAAAGTGGCCACTCTACAGCTTCCAAGCCCATCATTTAGGTAGGAATAGATATCAGCATGTATGAGCCACCAGAGACAATGTCTGAAGCTACATCTACAGTTAAAGAAGCATAGCTGCAACGTATCCCATCAAGAGAAACTGGCACCACACTTCACATGCACATCGTTATACTAGTCAAAGCATGTGATAAAATAACATGTCTATACCTTATCACAATTTTATTGTCCTTTCAGACCATTTATGGAAAAAAAGTGAACGAAAAAAGTAATTCCACTCATATTGACAAAGGGGAGAAGACGCCAACCTCACAAGGCAATAGAGGTCGCGAAATATTGTCACCATATCGAAAACCGTATCTTTCAAGAAAGTTCCAAAAACCATCTCGTAATCTTGACCTCGATGATACCTTCAACTGCAAGCAGTGTACACCTTCTGATGTCTTAACCTCTCTCATAGAAACTTGTGCTGCATCCTGCACAGAATCTTTATAGATCAAGACTTTCGTAGAAAGATATCAAAGGCAATAGTATGTTGATCCAAGTCCATGAATATATCACCGAATTTCATCTATGTCAAGGATAAGACAAGGCGTAACAAAGATGCATATGGGATGTACAAGTTAATCAAAATGTAAAATAGACTAATGAGGGTGCCACTGCTACAGCAACAACTAAGCATCAACACACATAAGGGTTGGCCCCAATCACTGAATACTGCACACCATATATGGTACAATATTAAAACCAATAAATTTACCACTGGATCCGAACATTAAATTTTGCACCATATTTGGTACAAGTATCAAAACCAATATAAGCTCACAACAACTATTCACTATTTTACCCAGAATCATTACAGAAGCCCATAGCAACTCAGAATTTCAAACAATTGAACGACTTTCAAGTTCTACTTATAAGAGTCAACTTTATTAAAAAATCAAATGTTGTCACATTCACGGCCCAAACAAAGGAAAGGATTCCAATTTAGATTGGTCAAAGCGACCAGCTCTGCATGGCCAAGAGTTCAACATAGACAGAACTAGTTAACAAGTCAAATCACACTCTAATATCGACATGGACTGGCAAAGCTTTAGAATAGAGAACTCTCTATATGGAAAACTCATCCCATCTACCTAACAAAACCGAGCAACTGCTCAAATCTCCCAGACAGCCACAAGAATATATGTTGCATAGATGCAGACAGGAAAGTAGCCAATCCAAACAGATCTTAAAGCAAAATAATTAATATATAAAGCACAATACAAAAATCTGATTTCAGGTAAACATTCCCATTTAATTATTTATTATATATTCAAGCAAAGTACACAAAAAATGCAATAGATGCGACACTGAGTCATTAAGGGACACTCTTTAGACAACAAACCTATCCTAGATAACTTAGATAACTATTACATGCGATCAGGTAAGTATACTACCATATCAAAGTTCTCAACACACTGATGTTGCTTAGTGTCAAGCATAAATATGATCAGAAAAGTATACTATCATATACAAGTTCTCAAACATGCTGAAATTGCTTTAGTGACAAGCATGAATATACAAAAGCATAGTGTGATTTGGAATTTAGTGCATCACCTCACAGCATGAAGCCAATAGTCGTTCACCCACACCAGCATTCTTGATTGGAAACTGAAAGGAACAAAACATTGTTATCAAAATGCTCAAATCAGAAGGACGATATGCCAATCATAAAATAGAATTAATATGGGAAGAACACTTACATTTTGCATCAATTAGTATAAACATGGCTACATTTCGGATACATAGCCAGTTAAAGAAAACACAGACACACACACACACACACACACACATAGTTCATCTGCATAAGGAGAAGCTATGACTGCTATAAGGGTGAGTATTTATAATAAATAGCTAAAACTCTACTTTTGGATGCTAAGCAATCATTGATGTCAAAGGTAGAGTGACGAATGAGGGAGGGAGTAAAGCAAATAGAAAATTGGAGATGTAAAGATGTAACAATGACCTTTCTACAAGATATAAAGAGTAATCCCCAGTAATACGGATAAATAGATGCTGTATTTCTCCATATAAACCCTCGAACAAGTTAAAAGAGGATAAGAATTAGAAAATGCATTTCTGAGGAAAAAACCTTGGTAGGACTCCGACTCATATAGAGGCAAGACCTCCAAGTAATCTTAGATTGTGCTCTCATTGATTCTTGCAAAGAACACAAAAGAAATTCGAGGGAACCTGGAAGTACCTTGTTGTTTCTCATTTTTAAGCACTTTAAACACAGCAAGCTTAACATTCGCTTGAGTTCACTAACATGGCTCGGATGATATATTGGTATTGGTAATTCGATATACCCAAAATGACCTGGAGAAAAAGTAACAAGTGTCAAGTCTGTATTCTTCAATTTATCCAAACCTAAGAGATTAGAAACCACACTGTAAAATAAGAAAGCCGGTCACAGAAGTAATACCTTCACATTTACCCGGGTCAGATGTGCCACATGATTCACACCTCCCAAATTCGAGAGGCAAGCCAAGAAATGGATTAGAAAGCTGACTTGAATGAGTAATGGAGCAATCACTGACGGATGCTGCGCACTAAGAAAAAAAATCAAGATGAAGATAGCACATCAGTAGTAATCACAGATTAATTATGACAAGATCAGACTCCAATCTACAAATATGAACCATTGTGCATAGAAATTATTTTACTTTAGCAGCCTTGAAATATAGTGCACGATCATAACCGACGTACAATTTAAATTCTTTGTGCTAAGAACGAAATTAACAGGCCAGAAATAATAAATGCTACTTGACAGCATCAAGGTTTATGGGACAGAATCTTATAAACTTACAATCTCCTGTCGAGATGCCAAGCCAAAACTGATTGCTGTTATCTCCGCATCTAGAGCAGCTGTCGAAGTTTCCTCCATCCCTTTCTACGCTGCACCAGAGAACAGAAAACATTCTCAGAATTACAACCAGGCTACGTGTGAGCAAAACAAAAGCAAAATAATGCGAGACTATAAGCAAATGAACACGACACAGTCTATCGAAAAGGACACCTAATCTCACCGACAGTGAGAAAATCAGTAATCTGCTAAGAAAAATAACAGAAGATCATAAGTTGGATCATCCACAAATGAAAGGGAAACAGCCTGCCTTCCAGTTTAAATTAAGGCCGAGCACCAAAAAAAAGAGAGCTAACAGAACGCTTTTTTAGCGTAAAATCATACAAAGGGAAAGATCAGGAACAACTTAGAACAACATTAGCTGAAAATGGAAGAACCGAAGGTAATACTGTCAGAAAGATTTTGCATCCATTGCTAGAATTTTCACGTAACGCAAAAAATCCAGAGTCACAGAAACAAACGGGGCCTAGCATCTCACTCCTCCGATTTCCTAGAAATTCTACCAGTCGAGTCAACCGCGAACCGATTCTTCTCGAACATTTCACAGCACAAAAAAGCTCACAAGCCAACGGGGCCAAGACAAACACATGAGAATCCTTGCGCGTTACACATTCCGACCGGTAGAACCGCAGTTTGACCGGTGTCCCATAAAACCAGCTCGACCGCTCTGTCCTCTAAATCCTCGTTACGAAACGAAAAACCTAGACTCCGCACGAACAACTACGACCGAAAGGACTCGACACAGCGAATGCGAAGCAGGTAACGCCAATGCGACGCGATCATCAGCACAACAGCTCGGTCACAAGCAATTCCCCTCAGTCATCCCCGCGCGGCCGGCATGCCGATTTTCCCCTCATTTCCTCGCCCCTCCCCGACGCTCTGCAGCCTAACGGACGCCGGGAGCGGGAATGCAGGTGGAACGTACCGAGGATTCCGGCCGCTTCACGGTTACAACCGCCGGATGCCCCCCGGAAAAACCCTAAAAGCAGAGGCAGGGGAGAGCGCCGGGAGAGACGAAGCGGAAGGAGTGAGGCGGAGGAGCGGCGGACGGCGGCGGACGGCGCGGAATTCGGCGGCGGGGCGCGGGTTCGGCGGCGGGAATCGGCGGTCCGGTCGCTGGTTTTCTCGCCCCGGAGGAGGAGGTGGGAGGAGGAGGAGGAGGAGGAGGAGGGAAGGCTGGCGGAGAGAGGAGTGTGGGCGTGACAGCAGGGAGGGAGAATGTGAAGAGACTTGAAAAAAGTGACTGCATGCAGCTCGGCTTTTGCCAAATGGAAAAAAACATTTTCTTTTTATTCAGTTCTATTTATGGGGTGAAATGTCCAAACCGCCCTCGCCTCACGCCTCTTGAGTTGACCCATTTTCCCACCAACTCTGGAGCTTCGCAAGAGAATTTAGGGTCCTTTTGGCTCTTTTCGACGCTCCTTTTTTTGGATTATCAACGTATTTGCATTGGTCAGACGCGTTTTTGAAGGGACAAAAAATGTTTTGAAAAATCCTCTCAGTGGTTCAAAATATATACATTGATATTCATGTGCTTTGAAGGAAAAGGAATACATGCATTGAGTAACGGTTAAATATCGAAAGGGCAAAAAATACATGTGAAAAAGGAAAAAAGTATGATACAAGCTTTGATGGAGCTCATAACGGTCCAATCCAACTGTTTATTTAGGCGAGGCATCTAAACTCTCCTCACGTCACTTCTCATAAATATATTCATTTATGTTGAACTCCAGAGTCTTCAAAGTTAGTTATAAAGTCCATTTGCTTAAATTTTAATATAGGTATATATCGTTACGCTTTAAATTTGTTTATCGTTACGCTTTAAATTTGTTTTAAGTTTTTTGGAATAAAAAAAAAAGCCCTAGAATGATTATATACATATGTCGATATTCATGGGCTTTTAAGGAAAAGAAACTCATGTGCATGTTAAAATGAAATTCAAATATCAAAAGGCACCAAAAAAAAGTGAAAAGGGGAAAAGACACAGTAAAAAGATTTGGCAAAGTATATAATGATAGGATTCGTTCGTTTATCTTATTTTAATATTTAGTACGAAATCATTGGTTCGGACAGCCAAAAGATTAGTTGACCCCGTTAAAAGTCCAATTACGCAGGCATGAGCGTAGTGATTTCGTCACGGCAGGGATTTTGAATCTGAACAATACGAGCTTCTGAAGTTTTGTAAATTAAAAAATTCTGGAATTAATAGTTTGACCCTTTTTTTGTGCTACTAAAAGTTCAAAAAATATATATATTTTTTAATGGGTTTTTGGGGTTTTGCGACCGGAGGGGCTTTGTCGACCTCCTTTGTCTTTATCTGTTGACGGTCCAGGGGTCTCTTTGACTGGGGGCGGCAGCGCTTGTAATTAAGGGGAGAGTGCGAGGGTAATTCGGGCATTGGGGTGTCGGCTCTTGTCCCTATGCCCCATGGTTGGCACTTGGCAGGGTTTTTTTTGGGGGAGGGACATCATTTGTGGGACCCACGGGCACGCTCTCCTTCGTTTGTGCTTTCGGGCCCTGATAGTCGGGTCGGTGCATTTGATATCGGGTCTGAAAAGCCCGATCTTTTGGGCCCAATTGGGCTCCTTGACTTGGATCTGTAGACCGATGACTGCGGCTTGACTTTGGCAATTTGGGTTGAAGCGTAAAAAAAATTATTATTCGACGTTGCAACCTCAACTTTGCAAAACCTATGAAATTCATCATGGTTCTCACGGAATATTTGACTTTGGTGAGTTGTGTGGAAATTCTCATTGTTCTGTTTGAGTAGTCGCTTTCATACAAACTCAACGAACCAGAATGCTCAATTTGCAGATGTTAAGGAAATCTGCGAAGAATTTTATTTCCATTTTGGAAATGCGTCATTTGACATATGAAGCACATGGCTCGTAAATGGGCTCTATGTGAAAAATTTCATTTCCATTTTGGAATTGCATTATCTAACATATGAAGCACGTGGCTCGTAAATAGGCCCTACATAGTTGCTAGCAAGAGTTCCTTCAATATTAGTTATTGGGGCATGAATTTCGCTCTAAAAATTCTTAGCCACCTCTATAGTTTGATTAAAGGGGTACCAAATTTTCTCTATAGAAATTACGCCAATAATATTTTCACGGCTAAGATGGCACCCACGGCACAATGGCTTGTTTGGGCCAGCTTTACCCCCGAAGATTTTGCATTTCTGCCTAGGACATTGGTTCAGCTAATTCTAACGAAGAGCCAATGGTATTTGATAAACACCTTGCAAAAGACTCATTGCCAAAGCTGTTTCCTGACACGAGGAAAACTAAGCACTAATGGAGAATGGAGGAAAGCTCAAACAATGCGGTGCCGATGTCGTGATGATAGTTCAGGTGGCACCGACATTGTGCAACAGTCCACCGAGGTCTCACAACTCTAGACAACAAATCCCGAGGTGGCATGACCCCAGGTGAAGCGACGCCGATATTGCATGACCCTAGGTAGTGCAACCTATCTTTGCTATGCTCGCGAGGGTAAAAGCAAATCTTTGAATGATTTGGTGAGGGCAAGTGGGAAGACACAAAATTAATTAGCCTCTTTTTTAGTCAAAAATTAACCTTGAAGATTCATTCCACAATGTTAAAGCTCAAGGCAAGTGCAAAGTCGGTGAGAGCTTTGAGCATTTGTAAAGCAAAATTTTGCATTAAAGGCCCTTTAAAACTCAAAATATTTAATTTCAAAACTTTGACTAAAGGCTACTTCAGAATGCTGAACCAAATATAAAAGTGGTGCACTAAGCGCGCATAGTCAAAAGCAGCTCTTTTTTAAAGGTTTTGCAAAGACGCTTGCGAATTATTATGTCTGAAGTGGAGGTTGGAAAAATCTGGCTGAGGAAGTGATAAACTTAACCTATTAAGAATTTCCAATGGATAAACTCCATATGACAGTGGGTCATGGATTGAACGTGCACTGTGCGATGTGTACCTCTTCTTTAGCCTTAGCCAACCTTGTCCATCCGTTTAAAGTGACGATCCATCAGAATAAAAACGTGCCGCCTTGGGATACAATTGGGGGGTAATGCCTGGACAAAGCTGGCAGCTTATCACATATTGGGGCTCCGTCGGACTCCCATAACATCAAGTTGGGCAATGATACACCAGCTCATGTCTTTGAAAAGACACTCGAAATGGCGTGCGATGCCGTGTTGCTTCTTGCGTGAGAGAAGAAGGAACTGGTGTCAGATGGGTGCAATGTTCAGCTAGCGGAAGGACCTCGCGCACAGCTCCACTGTACGTGGCCCTCCCCCATCCATGGTGGAACGTGTTGTGACGTCCCATCTTGTTTCATCGGCCAGACTCGAGTTTTCTGGAGAAACCTAGGCTGCGCGAAGCGAGGGACGCATTCTAGAGAGATGGGGTGATGAATAGAACCGGTGACAGCACGGAGATGACAGAATTCTCTTCTCTGGCGAGAGTCAGCGTCCTTTCTTTTGGTGCGAATAGTTATGGGTTCCACTCTCTCTCTCTCTCTCTCTCGATCCATTATCGACATGACATGGCATAATGAATCTAAACGATAATCTCTTGACTCTGTGCTTCTACGTCCTCTAGTTTTCCGTCAATGTCGAGTAGGCTTGCGCCCGCCTTGACAAATGGGGTTGGAAATTGTTGAAAGAATCCTGTGGAGACGGGACAGGGAATGATTTAACCCCCCCACCATAGACACTTTGGGTGACCAAAAGGCCGGTTTGTAGCTCGAGACGCAGGCACAGGATTGTGGACTTACCTGTCACTCCTAGCCTCACATCGTGGAGAGCGTATAAGATCATATCATTCCTCTCGATTCTTCCTTTTCTTCTGTCCTTTTTTTATCCTAGAAGAGATGGAAGAAAAGGCTCATCCAAGCCCATGTATCTTGCTTTTCGGACTTCCTAACAATTGACAGTTGTAAATCACGAGGTCTTCAATTATGTAAGAATTGTATAGACCATTATCTTACGATAGAAGCAAGAGCTTTTTCCAAGAAGTTCAGAGCAAAGATTAGGGTTCAAGATCTTCTCTAGGTTTTGCTCTATGCATAGTGGAGATGATAAAAGTCATATGCTAGAGTTGGTTAATGATGATTGTTGGGTGGTTCCAAGGCCATTGCCAACCCCCCTTTCAACCTGTCCCTGCTTAAAAGGGTCAACTTTACTATCATGATCACCCCAATTATCACCCCAATTACAACCACAATCATGCGAGGGAAAAAGAGACACGAATGTATATGTGATCCCGAGACGGGCCTATGGATCGATGTAGTACGGTGGGGCGAGGATGACCACATCAACTCGAGAATCCCATTTTCCATCCGGGATCCAAACTCATGTATTCTCAAAGAATTGACACTTAGTGGCCACAACATCCAGCCTCAAATACAATTGGTCATTACAAATGCAACCCTACATGTGATTTACGTAAGCAGAGGATTGAACTCTGTAAAGCTTCAGACAAAAGTGGAGGTTGAGTCGCGATTGGCATCATCAGGGGGTGGGGAACGTCGGTATACTTACCCAATTCACTTAACATAAGTCAGTGCGCCACAATAATTTTAAAAAACACAAAGTCGGCATAAAGAGAAGATGATGAAGAGGGAGACTTTTTTTATTCTTGAAACCGAACGTGGAAGATAAAAAGGGAGAGAGGATTGACACAGGTACATTCGCATGAATCAAAATAGAATATTGTAGGATTGGCTTCGTTCGTCCTTGGTCAGTGTATCATGTTGATGACGACTTTGGTGGCGAGCAGCACCAAGCTAACACAGCTCATGGCAGCAGTACTTGATCTTGATCCGTGCATTGAATCGTGGAATCTTATGTCATCCAGGGTATGAAAGAGCTCTATGGTGATCCTTCCTTCTTTTTTTGTTCCTTTTGGCTAAATCGAATCCTTTCAGCTTTGGTAATTAGCAAGTGTATCCCCCCCCCCCCCCCCCCCCCACCAAAAGCAAAAAAAAACCTTTGGTGTTAAGTATGATTGCGCATCGTTTGATAAAGCAATTGCAACGTGCCTCATATATGTATAGCCTCCTTTCACCCATTGTTTGGAACTCTTGGATTGAACATTTTAACATAATATGATAACATAGATTACAAGCATAGATTACAAGTTCGAATCTCAACAATCCATTCTCAAACTCTTTGCTCACACTATAGGAGGTGTGCCTGTTTCACAAGATGAGCCGATAAAATCAAGCATGACATACAAGGTAGTGGCTTACATATCGCTTGAATAAGTGATTGTAATGCGTCTTATGTACATATAATCTCCTTTCATATACTGATATAAGTTTTTAGATTGAACATTTTTATAGTTTGTAATTTAAAGTTGGAGTAATAGCTGAAGTGGCAAGACCCATGTTTGCCGTGTAAAACATCGTCTCCAATACATAGTTTAGGCTATGTTTGTATCACATAAAATCAATGATTTTTTTTAAAAATAATTACTTAAAAAACAAATAAATGAACAATGTTTTTTGAGTCCACGAAAACTATTAGGTATAAATTGCTACCAATAGTGAAAAAAATTTCACTAACTAATCATTTCAATCGATAAAGTCAATAATTTTTAAAATTATGTTTTCAAAACCATTCATTTTTCACGAAACAAACGAGCATTAATTAGATATGACCATATTAGTGAAATATATAATTCATTCTTTCTTGTGGTTAGAGACATGGCCAAGAAGGATAAGTCAAGATTTGTTTAGTAACATGCTTCAAAGTATATCCAAAGATAAGCATATTTCTTTTTCCATAGATTTTTTTTTTTTTTTGGTTGAAAGAAAGATACCATTCATTTATCATACTTGAGAGGAACATAGAAAACTTTCAAATCTAATGAATCTCAAATAGTTGCATAACAAATCAAAAGCCAAAAGTGAATAACGAAGCACAATTAGTAGCAAGAAGCATATTCTTATCTCTCAAAAGCATACCTAACACTATAAACAATCGGTGACCATTCAATGATGAGCATACACTGATATCTTTCCCCCTTTTGCAATGGCTTCCAATGTGCATCTAGATTCAACGTCCTCATCACCATCCCCATATGGAGACACCAACATCAAAATGTTGAAAAAACACAAATCAAATACCTGCAATAAACTCCTGGATCTATATTTAGATCTAGTTCAAGAGAGTGAAACCCTCAAAACTTGACCTAAATCTAAATCGGGATAAGAGAGCGGCCTAATTTTGAAGAGATTGTGCAATTGCGTTACAAATATCCTTAGTGACTGTTGAATGGACGAATGACTAAATTGGTCATTATGTTCACCCAAAATTAGCTGTAGAAATTAATTTGCATGCAAACTCTTAGAATAGATTGGGAGAGGAAAAAAGATTAAAAAAAAAAAAAAAACTTTAAAGAGGGAAGAGGAAGAGGAGAGGAGGGCTCCCTCCCCCTCCCCCTCAGTTTTCTCCCTTCCTTAGGGATGACACTCCCTTTCTCCATAGCTAGCAAAGTGATACTCATACCTAAAATAGAACAATCCTCTCCTTAGTTATTTTGTCCGTAAGTATGGCAAATCTCTACCTTTTAGCGATTAAGTTCTAAGACTATGGAATTTATTATGAGCAAAACTATGCTATAATCATCCATGTCGATAGTGATGGAGATGATGCTTGAGCTATAAACAGATTAAATAGACCATGTACCAAACGAAAACCCATATTTCAACCCTAAAAACAAGATAGCTACGTGACCTTGTTCACAATCGGGGGTACGGAGCTAGCCTATGGTTGTGAACAGTGCCGTAGGGCGTGCTAACTTCATAATGGACTTTTCACCCACCTCTACTCACCCTAGGCACCGGTGGTTATTATACCAGCCTACTAGAGTGTGCAAGCACGTCATGACATGGAATCTACCTTCCTTACCATAGGGCCTACTAATTCCCTGTCTATTTTTATCTTTTCAATAGGGAGGGGATACAGAGGACAACATGGGATCTCCCACCCCATGGCGGTTCTCTGCCTATTTCCTCATTAGGCCTTTTAAGGACTTACCTAGGTCCATTCTGTGGAATTTCTTCTGAGCAAAACTATGCTATAACATCCATGTCGATAGCGATGGGGGTGACGCTTGAGCTATAAACACGTTAAATAGACCACGCACCAAACGAAAACCCTTATTTAAACCCTGACAATGAGAGAGTTACACAGACTCGCGTTCTTTCAGCTAGCGTTTGCAATTGTCGAAGTAAGCAAATTGCATATAACTCCCGTGACGCACAGAAACTATTTCCTCACGTTTTTGGAGGAACAGGTCAGATCAGGCTGTTGCATGCAGTCCGCAATTCATGAATACACAACCTTAATGAAGAAAGGGGCTGTGCAGGAGATTTAAGTATTTGTTTTGTCTCTTGGCATGGTGGGAAACGATTCAGCAACTACCTCTCATCCTTATCACAATGCATGCAATTTATGGGCATAATGACAAATGAAGAACATTTTAATGCGTTTTTCCAGGAGCACAAGGACAAATAAGTATATAAAAAGGACCGGATCCTATGAAATTCTGTATGGTTTCACATTTCATAAGTTAATTTCCATTTCGTGACTGCTCTACTAAACATACACATTTGTATAAATGAAAACCTCAAACTATAGTACTTTCTATTTGTCGGTACATTTTCTTTGGATTGCTATTTCCACTCTTGACTCGTCATGGTCCATTAAATGATTTCATAATAGTTGTTTAAGTTGACAAAGTTGAATACCACTTGTCGCATACTATGCACTCCACTTTTTCACTTTTCTAGTAAAAAAATGGAGAGGGATGGCCGACGCTATCGACCTCTTCTAGACTTTGTCATAAGGGTCCCATATGTAGAAAGATGTTCGAGTTGAGAACTACTTCGCATTACCAATAACCCGAAAATTCGAGATTGACAAGCTCATCACCGCAATTTCATCAAAATCTTAGTAAATGGAAAGTTACTCTGCACTCGATATGGCGTAGTTAGGCAGCAACAACAACAACTATTTAGAGATTCGTTCGTGATGCGAATCGAATTTATGATTTCATGAGAAACAAGTGACCCATTTACTATTAAGCCAACTATATCGTGATTATTACGCATTCAGCTTAGTTTGATGATAACAATTCACTTTTGGGTGGGTAGGCGACGGTACACCCTATAGGCTAGACTTACTCAAACTCCCAAAGATTTTGAAGAGAAGTGGGGGATCGATCGTGTCATTTTCATGGAGTTGAATCCATGTAACTTTCATCCACAATTGCCTTTTGTTGCCTAAAGAACTAATTCTACCTACCAAAATTTACCGACAAACAGTAGAGCCAGAATCTCTCCATAGTACAAAGCAAACCAGACACTGCATTCGATCCCCCAAACTTCAACTAAAGAGTTCTCTACAATGCGCATTAACTGGTTCGAATGGTTTCACACAAGGCAGTTCATACAGATTGAAGAAATTCGAGGTTTTTTTTTTTTTTTTTTCCTTGAGGTTCCACACAAAAGTGACAGGTCTACTATAACATCTAAGATGTGACGAAGTCTAGATATTCTCCTATAGTTCCTCATATTTATTGGACGAGGTATCAAGCACAAAGAAAGCCTGCACTACGTGTATGCTTCTCTCTAAGGGAATCCTATGATTCTCGGGTTGAGGTCCACACGACCTTTTTAAAGGAGAGGACTTGATGGAAAGAGATGACCATATTGGAATATTGGAATCATAATCCCAAACCCACCCTTTTTTAGAATTAGGAAATGCCAGATGTTATATGAACCCGATAAGAAAATAATTGAGATTCATCTTGTCGTGGCTAAAATTTTACTCAATTAGTCTTGAACCCATTATACGAATACCAATATAGTCTTAAAATTTTTAATTATACTAATTTAGTCTTACTCAATTTTCACCCAGAAATCACTGATGTGACAATTTAGTCATTGTCGGAACTACCACTACGTTAACAATTTCTGCTAAAGACTGATCAGAAGAACTACATTAAAATTTTGAGTAATGATTTATGATTGAATTGACATAATTGAAAATTTTATGATTGCATAGATGTAAAGATTGATTGGGCAATTATGCTCCGTTCCTTCGTGCATATCCACAAAAAGGAAACAAATCATGGGCCACTAATTATTAATTAACCTAACCAAGAAACAAATAGTCAAAAGGGCTGTGCTGGCATGCTTGAGCTGCCACTTCGCTCGATCTCATTGATATTGGGTGGACCATGAAGCTTCCCCTTCATTAGACGAGGCCGTTCTCTCTCTCTCTCTCTCTCTCTCTTATCCGAGAGTTGACTCGGCTGGACGCAACGCAATCAAAAGCCAAGAAAATAAGAGCCACTAGCAAGTGACGGGCAGTAGCATTAAAAGCTGACCCCCGCAAGACACGTCCATAGTCACGTTTTTGCGCTATACACGAGGGCGGCCCCTATAAAAACGGATCCCCGCAGATCAACCCTCTCCCTGCGTGTACCGTTCTTTCTTCTTCTTTTCTGAAACGATGGATCGCGGTGCAGTTCCTGCTGCTGTCATCGGGAATGGCCACGAAGCTGCGAAGGTCCCTTCCAGAACCGGGAGAGGAGCCTGGAGTGCTGCCATTTTCATCATCTGTAAGCCGCTTGTTTGTTCGAACGATTCGTCCCATCTCGAGAATTCTCTCTCTTTCTTTCGTCGAACCTCTTCTTCTTTTCTTCTTTTTAATTCTTTTTTTTTTTGGAGATTGCAGTCGTGGAGGTCGCCGAGAGATTCGCATACTATGGGCTGGCCGGTAATCTGATGATGTACCTCACCAACCATCTCGGCGAGTCCCTGGCCGGCGCCGCTCAGGACGTGAACATGTGGGTCGGCGTGTCGGCCATCTTCCCGCTGGTCGGAGCATTCGTGGCCGACTCTTACATGGGTCGGCTCAGGACCATCATCATATCCTCTCTGATTTACCTCGTGGTATGTGGTCTGGACACTAATCAGCTTCCCTTTTTCGACGCCTTATTTTCGTTTTCTCCTCTCAAAGTTTGAAATTTTCCATCTATTTTCAAGCTCAAAAGCCTCAATCTTTTTTTTTTAATCGGACCGTCCTACGTCCAAACCGAGTCTCTTAAAGCATCCGACTAAAATCAGTAGGTCAATATATAAATGCTCAATAACAGTGGAGTGCACAGTAAGCAGCTATAGAAGTTGCTTCAATGGATTATCAGCTTAGTGATTTCCAGGAATTTCTTTCTTTCTGCACCAACTAATCCATCTTTCTGTGGTTCTTTTGAATTGTACAGGGCATGATCTTCCTGACATTGTCGGTGTCTGTAATCCCAATAAACCACCGCAAATCCACCTTCTTCACGGCGTTGTACATAATAGCGGTGGGAGAAGGCGGGCACAAGCCTTGCGTGCAAACCTTTGCCGCTGACCAGTTCGATGAGGACTTGCCGGATGAGAAGATGGCCAAGAGCTCCTTCTTCAACTGGTGGTACCTGGGCATCACTGCCGGGGCCACAACTGCCGTCTTCCTCATCCCTTATCTGCAGGTAGCTAGGGGAGCGCTTTGTGCGCGCTGCTCGGGTGCATTCCGGCATTTCCACAACTTCATAGATAAAATTAATCTCAAAGATAAAAAGAATAGCTTACACCTACCATTCCGTATAACTCCAGTAATTTTCCATAAGAGTAATTGCTAAGATAATCGGTACAGATATCAGTATTTATGAACCCTGAATTTGGTCTGTTCATTGATGCAGATAGTCCATCCAAAGGAGCAGCCTTCTTTGATTTATAACCGCCCTCTAATCAATTTTTCCTTCATTTGGTGTAGACGATGACTTCTCTCAACGATATTTTTTTTTCTTTTTTTTTTTTTTTTTGAACAACTCTCCACGATTTCTTTTTTCTTTTGGACTAAAACTCTCCACGATTTCGTAGAGTGGAAATTATGTGCATTTATTGTCGATTTTGACTATGACAACTCATGAAAGATCTTGCTTGCATCAAGGAACATGTTGCGTGGAGCGTGGGCTTTGGGTTGCTGGCCGGAATGGTGGCAATGGGGCTGGTGATTTTCCTGATGGGCCTGAAAATTTACCGGAGGCAGGGCCCCCTCGGGAGCCCGTTCACGAGGGTCGCACAGGTGTTCGTGGCAGCGGCTCGGAAGTGGCACGTGGAGAAGGAGGCAGGCGAAGGCCGCGGCAGCGACATGTATTACAACGGCGAGGATGAGCAGAGAACGGCTGGAGGCCGGTGCTTGGTTCACACTCCGCAATTCAGGTACGTGGGGCTTTCGATTTCCTTTTCGGGGTTAGAAGGTGGGCTTTGACGTGCATCAGTTGAGGATGGATCAGCAAGCATGGCCCAGGGAATAGATGTGACAGCATCAATTGCTCAAGTTGCGTCTGGGAAAGCTGTGGTTTTGGTAAGATGAATGGAGATGATGAACAAGTCTCGCATAAGTGTGTCTGAACGCTTTGAATATGCAGGGCGTTGGACAAGGCGGCGGTGATCGACGCGGTCGATGCGGCGAGCAAGACTAGGAATCCGTGGCGGCTGTGCACCGTGACCCAGGTCGAAGAAGCCAAGCTGATCCTACGCCTCACCCCGATCTGGTTCTTCTGCCTGATGTTCACGGTGGTCCAGGCCCAGATGCACACCTTCTTCACCAAGCAAGCCTCCTCCATGTCCTGGTCCCACTTCCGCCTCTCCCCGGCCTCGCTCCAGGGCCTCGTCGGCCTCACCATCCTCGTCTCCGTCCCGCTCTACGACCGGGTCTTCGTGCCCCTCGCTCGTAAGGTCACCAAGCACCCCTCGGGAATCAGCATGCTGCAGAGAATCGGGTTCGGCCTGTTCTTGTCGATCCTCAACATGGTAGTCTCGGCGATCGTTGAAGGCAAAAGGGTAACGCCAGCAACATCTCCACAACTGTATACTTATCTCGACCACAGAAGCGTCCGTTTGAATTTTTTTCCATTTTCTGGTTCGGAACGTCCTGATCCTGCAGGTGCAAGTAGCAATCGAGCATGGCCTAGCGAGCTCCCCCAAAACGCCGGTGCCCATGAGCGTGTGGTGGCTGCTTCCGCAGTATGTGCTGTGCGGGATATCTGATGTGTTCGCCATCGTGGGGCTCCAGGAGCTGTTCTACGACCAGATGCCGGAGGAGATGAGGAGCGTCGGGGCGGGTTTATTCATAAGCGTGGTGGGGTTCGGGAGCTTCGTGAGCACCGCCATCATAAGCGTCGTTCAGGCGACGAGCTCGAGAGCCGGGAACGAGTGGCTGGGCAACAACATCAACATGGCGCACCTCAACTACTACTACTGGGTCTTGGCCGGGCTGAGCGGGTTGAACTTGTGCGCTTATGTGGTGGTTGCCAGCAGGTTCGTGTACAAGAGAGTCAGTGATAGCTTTGGTTTCAAAGGAGATGTGTGAAGGCGAATGTTGGTTTGATAAAAGAGCATAAAAAGGTAGAACCCTATATATGTTCTAGCCGCTGTAGAGTAAAGAAATGGAGCATTGAGTCCCTCGCACATGTCTGGTCATTTGATCCCCAAATCCACAACTAGACTCTCTCCAAGGCAACAAGATATGCATACTCAGATTCCAACTTTTTTTCTGAATACCCGTTTGTGCAAAAAGTTTGAGCTACGACCCACCTTTTTTCTTTTTCTTTTTTGGGAGGATTGGTAAGCTATGACCCACTTAGCCATCATGGATTCACAACATCTGCTAGCGCACATCCATGATAATTTTTACTTGGACTTGATTTGGTGATGCTGCTTGGATCTTATATGTTAAGAAGAGTAAGATCTTAAAGTTCGATTTGATATCTAGAAAGCATGGAGATAAGAAACTAATTTTCTATTAAGTTATTTTATACTGGTGTGAATGATTTATCTTTTATTATGGTTTTAGAGTTAAACTCATATGGTCAACTGAAAATGGCATAAATCATCTCGCTACGATCGGGACTAAGAGAGAAAAGACATTTTTACGGACGATCTTATCTTTAAAAAAAAGTGAAGATTATGCCAAAACAAAGGTAATGATATTTAAAGGATGGGACATCTCAAAATTTTGGTCAAAGTAGAAACTGGATTATTCTAGTCACTTTTGGGTGGGCGACAATGACAATTTGGGGTGAGTATCTTCTAACTTAGGAATTAGCCTGTTGTTCTAAGTAGTTTCCAATTTCTAAAACTTGAAGTCCGAAGTTTCTGATCTAGTCCACGATTCTAGGTACATAATTAACCGAATCAATATGTTTTTCATCTTTTTATAATTCTTCTTCTATTAAAGAGTAAAGATACTTGAGTTGAATTTCTTTTCAACCTCCGGTAGAAATTGAAAAATGACTATAGATATGTTGGTCCATATATATAATCTTTTATTATTCAACATATATTAATAGGATACTACGCAATAGATTAATGACTACAGAATCTAATGTAAGACTAGTCCACACCCTCAATCATGGAAACATTTATTGAATGTAAAATTGAAAATAATTCTTCTTATTTTTTTTTTTAATATCGGACAACTCTCACTTGTGAATCTCTAACCAAGGAGAAGCATGTATAAGGGGCAAACAAAAAACTAAGGCGGAAAAGAACAAAATGGAAGGTGAAACCATTTGAATTCATCGGAACATACAGCGGGTGGAATCATTCCAGCAGATAGTGGAAGCAACATCACCAAATGCAAACAAAAGACAACATCGAACTTTTGGAGTTCAAGACATGGGGTAAAAACAAAACGAAAAAGAGGAAATACTCAATTACAGGATTGGTCCTGGAATCGAATCAGGCCAACTCTTAATTCCACAAGTCAAACACAATCCTATCAGCGATCGGTCTGACTATTCTAAAACCGATCACCCCATTCGACGATCTAACGGAGGGTGCGGGCCCGCACACGGGAGATCCGATGACGTGGCGTGGCAGCGGTGGGCGCTTTGACTCCGGGGCGTCACAGTCAACAAGTCAACGGAAACGCCCGGGAGAGGGAGCAGCCAAGAACCCTATAATCTCGCTTCCCTTCGCTTCCCCTCTGCTTCAACTTTCTCGCTCTTTTCTCTCTCTCTCTCTCTCTATCAGTATCAATCATTTTCACTTTGCCTTTTCCCCCCGCCCTTTAATTTTCCTCTTTTGCTGCCTCCTGTCCTCGGCATCCATCCTACATTCACTCTGTCCCTCCCTCCCTCTGTGATTTTCTCTCTCTATTTTCCCGCATTTTCCCTCACTTTCTCCCGGCATTTTCCCCCCCTCGCTTTCTCGCACCTCCTTGGACTGAACGGACTGCGGGAGGAATCTTTGTAAACGTCAATCTCGCTTGTCTTCTTTTCCCTCGCGATTTTTTTGCTTCCCATAGCCGGCGCTTGCTTAGGTTTCCTCGGATTCCGTGGCCGCGGGGTTGAGGAGCCGCGATCGGCATTCTCCTCCGCAGCTGCGCTTTGGAGCCGCGCGATTTCTCGATCTCGACGGCGGAGTTCGCGCGCGCGGGGGCCGGGGCCGGGGCGGGGGCTCTGGCAATGTGGAGAGGCTGATTGGTCGGAGTGGCTTGAGTTCGGGGGGCGTGGTTTGGAGAGACGGACGAGTGGAGATGGTGGAGCGGAGTGTTGGTTTTGGTCGCTGCGTCGGTGTTTTGGAGAGGTGGCCTTGAGATTCATGCGCGCGGCGATGAGGATGACGGCCGCGGATCAGTCCAAGGTGGGGCCGCTGGAGAGAGATGTTGAGCTGGTGAGTTGTTAGATTGTTGAAGTCGTCGGAGTTTGGTGCCGCGTGCTTAATCTGTGGTCGTCCAGCACTCGTAGTGATTTTTTCTCTTTGGTCGATGACTGCAGTCATTGGTTCGTGGAAACGACGCTTTGACCTTTTTTTGTTTGTTTGTTTAGTAACAGTTGCCATGTGCTTAGTTTAATCAGTTTTAATGCTGTAGTACTCGTCGATTTCCTTCTAGATTGTTAGAAGAAGATTAAATCATGGAGGCCTAGTGATTTGGAAGAAAGAACTGGTTGTCCGGTATCTCTGCTAAAGAAAACTATATTTGTTCTCTAATTTCCTATAATTGCCAATGGTGAACTCTTTTGCCGATGAGAAGTTGAAGCGCGATTGAGGAGCTCCGGCTTTACTGCTCGTGCCTAACGGAATTGATTGTTTCGAATTTGTGAACATCACCTACTGCTCTACATCTCCTAAATGAACATAGGATGGCATTGGCTCGTGCTAGCACGAAATTAGTAACGATATTTTGGTTCTGCATCCAACCGAGATTTTTTGTGCCGTGTTCTCCTATATCGAACAAAGCTCTATGCAGTTTTGTTTCGGTGCTATTTTAGACTTTCAGAGTTTTCTATGAACTTGATTACGAATACTTGTTTGCCATACGACAGGCAATTACTGCATTGAAAAAAGGTGCATGTCTGCTCAAGTATGGACGCAGAGGGAAGCCCAAATTTTGTCCCTTCAGGCTGGCCAATGTAAGATTATGCCTTTCCCTTTTCTTCCTTGATATCTGACACTGACCTTGCTCTGCTCATAAAAAAAAATAAAAAATTAGCTGGTGTTCCGTGTATGTTTCTCAATGGAACTTCTGAACATGAATCAGGCTATCTATAGGAGTATTGCAGACCTCCCTCTGCAAAGTTGCCTCGGGACATTACGTGCATATTACCGACTTCTTTTTTTGCATTATTCTTAGATGTTCCCATGCTGGTACATGGTGATTTATCTTGGATCCTGTTATGTGTCACAATTCAAGTTTTCACAGCCTGGGGTGAAATGCAGGTGGGTGGAAACTATGTAGACTTTTAAGGTATATCTGATACATTGACCACACACTGTAGAATAGCTAGGACTTAGATGGTGGCTCCTATATGCAGAAAAGTTCTATGCATGCTGGGTACATCTCTGCATCACATTGAATTTAGATCCATTCAGAAATCCTATGTTCAGTGATGAAACTTCTACACTTGTTACCTCTGATTGATTCACTGGAATTAGAGTCGCACCTCCACGGGACTTCTTCTGGGCTTCTCCATTTGCCATAATTCATATCAAAAAGGGGTGCTTCTAACCTATATTTACATTGGAATGCATATAATTAAGTATTGTTGACATCACATCTCTACGTATACATACACATGTAGTCTCTTGATGTACAATCACTGGAATCATGCCATGCCTTCCAAATTATCCAGCCAATTATAAAATCTTCCAGAGATGAGTTATATCTAGGTTGTACTCTTTTGTGGCTTCTGAAACTGTCTACATTCATAAATCTTTGCAGGATGAATCTGTTTTAATATGGCTCTCAGGCAAAGAAGAGAAGCATCTAAAGATAAATCACATCTCCAAAATAATACCAGGGCAGCGCACTGTAAGTTTCTTTTTAGGTTCTCTGAATATTTGCACAATCAATGTTGATAATATATCTTGTCAGCAATGAGGAGAAGAATAAGGGGAATAAAATTCACGGTCTAATATTGCATCTATCACTCCAAAATTTAGCCTGGGCAATGAATGTTGTGTTAAAATTTGGAGCTTCAGTTCAGCCCAATACCTTAGATAAGTTTGATACAACTAGGAAAAATTATGCAATTTGCATAAATTTCTCCAAGTAAAATAATCTTTTTGTCAAATCGACCGAGGTTGTCAATGCTTCCTTGCATCATGCAGAATCTTCCACCACCCCAGAAAAGTCCTTTGTAGTTTTTGTTTTGTTTGTTTTTTTCTCTTCTTTTTTTGAGTAGTTCTTCAGATTTATACATGTATGTTTTTCTTGTGATTCTCTTTCTCAAGGTCTTTTCCACCATTTTTTGCCTGTGAGTTGGCAAACATATTTTGCTGAAGTTCTTAGATGTTTTTAATAGATTAGCCAGATGCTCATAGTTTCATGTATGTGTTTTCATGAGAAAGCCATATCATGCTTTCGGTCCTATTGGATCGCGTTTCTCCATGTACCAAGTGTTTAACTAATAAAGAATGTTCATTTGTTAATTAATTGGCATCCCCTTGATGCGGTTTCACTAATTGCCTTTACTGGTTGAACAAAAAGCTGATGTAGGATCTCGGTGCCACCTTCACATTGAAAGAATGCTCTTCTCTACTTTGTGATATACATACTAATTACTCATCATCTTGTTCTGACAGCCAATATTTCAGAGATATCCGCAACCTGAGAAGGAATATCAATCATTTTCACTCATATATGATGACAGATCTTTAGATTTGGTAATTTTATTTATTATGTTAATCTTTGTTCTCATGTCTCTTTTTTTGAATCTTTAATTCCATCCTTCCATCCATTGAATTAATAATTTGACTTTAAAGCTGACATTTGTTCGTCTTTTAACGTTTTCTTGATAATCTCCATCAGATTTGCAAGGATAAAGATGAAGCTGAAGTTTGGTTCACCGGTCTGAAAGCATTAATAACACGTCGCAATCATCAGAAGGTGAGAGGAGGATCAAGAAGTGGAGTTTCATCTGAAGCAACTAGTCCAAGAGCACAGGGGCAAAGTAGTTCGGCATTTAGCTCACCATTTGCTAGTGGTGATAGTTCGCAGAAGGTGCATTACTTTCTGCAAGTTTTGTGCATATCTAGACAGTTTTGCATGGTGATAAAACTTTATTTTTTGGTTCTAGGATCAGACCGACAATTCTTGCCTACACACACCAGTTGAAAGTCCAACAAAAATTGGTTTATCAAATGGATTGTCAGATGTGTCCTTATGTGCTCTTCCTCCCAAGATTTTCTATCCTTCAGAAACTGCATCTAGCTCTATTCACTCTCGCTCATCAGGGGGATCAGATGGAATGACTGGACGCATAAATGGAAACAATGTGGATGCATTTAGAGTGAGCTTATCAAGTGCTGTCAGTTCATCAAGCCATGGATCTGGTCATGATGAGGGTGATGCTTTGGGGGATGTTTTTCTCTGGGGGGAAGGCACTGGAGATGGCATTATGGGGGGTGGCATCCATAGGATTGGTAGTTCTTCTGGGACTAAGGTGGATTCCTTGTTTCCCAAAGCCTTGGAATCTGCTGTAGTCCTTGATGTTCAGAATATAGCTTGTGGTAGACAGCACGCTGCTTTAGTTACCAAGCAAGGAGAGGTTTTCTCCTGGGGGAAGGAAATAGGAGGCGGACTTGGACATGGTGTAGATTCTGACGTTGCACATCCAAAGCTTATAGAGGGACTGAAGAATGTGAATGTCGAGCTTGTGGCCTGTGGAGAGTACCATTCTTGTGCTGTTACCCTCGGCGGTGATCTATACACATGGGGTGGAAATTCTAGCAATTTTGGGGTCCTTGGACATGGAAGCAAATCAAGTCAGTGGATTCCCAAAAAGTTAAATGGACCCTTGGAAGGAATACATGTCTCATCTGTTTCATGTGGACCATGGCATACAGCGGTTGTAACTTCTGCAGGCCAATTGTTTACTTTTGGTGATGGAACTTTTGGTGTATTGGGACATGGAGATCGGACTAGCGTGTCAGTACCCAGGGAAGTGGAGTCCCTCAAGGGTCTTCGCACTGTCCGTGCAGCATGCGGTGCTTGGCACACGGCTGCTGTTGTTGAAGTTATGGTTGGGTCTTCAAGTTCCAGTAACTGCTCTTCTGGGAAGCTTTTTACCTGGGGTGATGGGGATAAAGGTCGACTTGGGCATGGCGATAGGGAGACAAAACTAGTGCCCACTTGTGTTGCAGCACTCGTTGATCCAAACTTCTGTCAGGTGGCTTGTGGTCACAGCCTAACTGTTGCACTAACCACGAATGGCCATGTTTATACCATGGGAAGCCCTGTTTATGGTCAGCTAGGAAATCCACAAGCTGACGGAAAGCTTCCTAACCGAGTTGATGGAAAACTTTTAAAGAACTTTGTCGAAGAAATAGCATGTGGTGCTCATCATGTTGTAGTTTTAACTTCAAGAACGGAGGTTTATACTTGGGGAAAGGGCTTGAATGGTCGATTAGGTCATGGGGATACAGATGACAGAAATATGCCGACTCTTGTAGAGGCTTTAAAAGATAAACAAGTGAAAAGTGTAGTCTGTGGTGCTAATTTCACTGCAGCTATATGTCTTCACAAATGGGTCTCAGGTGTTGATCAATCAATGTGCTCGGGTTGCCGTCTTCCATTTAATTTCAAAAGAAAACGTCACAATTGTTACAATTGTGGACTTGTCTTTTGTCACTCATGCAGTGGTAAAAAGTCGCTCAAAGCTTCCATGGCACCAAATCCTAACAAAGCATATCGTGTGTGTGATAGTTGTTTTGGAAAACTTACTAGATCCCCTGACACTGACTCATCGTCTCATTCATCTCTGAGTAGGAGAGGAAGTATGAATCAGGGGCTAAATGGACTTACTGAAAGGAATGATAAATCTCATATTATGGTTGGAAGTAATTTTTCTGTAGATTTGAGTAAGAAAGTGGAGACAGAACCTTCCAGTAGGTACAAGAAGCTAGATGTTAATGTAGGTCGTGTCTCACCCGTTCCAAATGGGGTTATGAACAATGGATTATTGAACAGCTCAAGGTCTTGGAATCCAGTGTTTGGAACGTCTAAGAAGTTTTTCTCTGTTTCTCTTCCTGGATCAAGAATTGTTTCTCGAGCAACATCGCCAACATCCCGACGTTCAAGCCCACCCCGTGCTGCAACACCAACTCATTCAGTTCTTACGCCATCAAAGGCTGTTGATGATGATGCCAAAAAGACAAATAGTAGCCTGAGTGAAGAAGTTCTTAAGCTAAGGTCTCAGGTATGGAAATCTTTTTTAACTTCAATCTGTGTGGGGAACCTTTCCAACTGTTCTTAGTTATATGGACTTCATTTTAGCTTGAAAGCAAGAGCTTGCCATTTTTATGGACATGGTTTGGTTATACCTTGCCATGTTACTCATATTAGAGTCTTCCGTGAAATAGGAGAAAGGGTGCATTGGCAGAAACAACTAACTTGTAGTTGCAAGTATTGTGTTTTCTACTGATGACACCTAAGGTTCTGTGAGATTGGAGATTTCTTTCAACGCAATTTCTCACCTGGGTTGTCTGGCTTGTTTTATCAATGGGTCTATGACCCTGTAGTGATGGGACAGGGGCCAAAGACAAGAAAGGTCATAATTATTAGGACCTGGGAATTCGCTAGCTCAAGACGACATGGAAGGCATTTGCATGACGGGATAACATTGGCTTTTGCATTTGCCCTTCTTTGTTTTGTTGTGAGCATAACTCTTTTGCTCCATATATATATATGCTAGTGTAACATAGAGACAGTTTATGAGATTAGTGTTTAAAAGCGCACTGTACTTTAGCTTTGAGAGATATCCTTTTATAATTTGCCTATGATTGTGATGCAGGTTGAAGATCTCAATCGGAAAGCACAACTTCAAGAAGTTGAGCTGGAACAAACTAGAAAAGAGCTGCAAGAGGCTATGAGGATAGCTGGGGAAGAAAGTGCAAAGTGTAAGGCAGCTAAGGAAGTAATTAAGTCCCTGACAGCCCAAGTAAGCAAATGCGTTGAAGTCTTTGATCAGTTTATGACATTTCAGAGGGTGCAGCATCTTTTGTTAGAATCAATTTGGGTTTTGGTTAAAGTAGGAAACTCAAGCAGGATGATTTTCATGACTTTAGTTCTCTACCATCTTTTTGTTATAACAACTCAGAATACTTTTTCCCTCGGTTCTCTTGACAACTCTGGAAGGTTGAAACGAGCAAGTTTGAATCTAAAAGAAGGAAACATAAAATTTTTCTTTTGACTTTTTGGACATCTATTATTATGGAGGTATTACTAGATTGAATTCAGATAAATCAGGCAGTCAGAGTCTTGTGTGCCTTTTTTTTTTTTTTTTTTCATATATATATATATATATATATATATATATATATATATATATAAATTCCCTTTTCAAATTAAATATCTCTTCAACATTATTGAATGTTAAAATATTGATAAGCTTTTTTATTCAATGATGTTGAAATGTTGATAAGCTTAGTGAGATATTATGATGTTAGCAATGTACTGTCCATAAGGTATCGGTGCAGCTCCCCTTTTCCCACGTTTTTTGCAATTGCCGTCAACTTTTGAGATCATGCAGCAACATTTCCGTGGTTTTTCCTGGGTATTACTGAAAGCTTAGAAAACAGCTGTCCTTGACAAACATCACTGACTACAATAACTCCAGTTGCTGTTGTCACTGACCTCTGGTGGGTAAGTGACGCAAACTAAATGCAAATTTACTCCTTTTCTTATGCAGTTGAAGGACATGGCTGAAAGGTTACCTATGGGAACTGCAAGAAATTCACCTCCCTCCGGTTTGTCTAGTGTCATTCTTCCCAATGATGACAAGTTCAGTGGAGCTAGTGAGCATGCGAGCTATACTGTTAGTTGCCATGAACCAGATGAGAATGGATCAAATGGGCTTGTGATGCCTGACCCCTCAAGTGACAATGGTAACTCCATTTCAAAGCACACTGACCAGGCATTAGAAGCAGCGAGGAACAAAACTAGAGGGTTAAAAGCTGAACCTGGGAATGGAGATTGGGTTGAGCAAGACGAGCCAGGTGTTTACATCACCTTTGTGTTGCTACCTGGAGGCATCAAGGATCTTAAGCGTGTCCGTTTCAGGTATATTGAACTGATAAACCAACACTACCCTGCAAACCCCCCCCTCTCTCTCTCTCACTCTCTCGTACACACACACACACACACACATACACACACTCTTAGGATCATGTTTGCAAACTGAAAACAGAGCTTCTAGGTCACACTTGACTGGATTTTCTCGTATCAACTGGAGAGCACTGTATGTTTGATCTTTTACTGTCTTTACCTAGGATTTACACTGCTCGTTTGTGCCGGCAATTGCTAATCGTTTCCGATTTTCTTCTTCCTGCTCTAGCCGGAAGCGCTTTACCGAGAAACAAGCAGAACAATGGTGGGCAGCTAACAGGAGTAGAGTTTATCAGCAATACAATGTTCCGATGGCAGATAAGTCGTCCACTGTTTTTGGGAAGGAAATGCTTGCTCACTGATATGGGGTGGATGGAGGCTTCGGAAGAAACCCGAAGTTAAATGATCCTCCAGGGTCGTTTCATCTCGAGGAAAAAGAATTAATCTCTTCCATTTTTGTTTCTTGAGCGAGTGATGGCGTGTTTGTTTTTTCCTCCCCCCATCCGCCTCGTGCCCGTTCCGTTCATTTGCCCGTCCTCTCTGCCACGAAATTGACCCCTTTGCTATAGGAAATCGGAATTTGTAAATTCTTTGTAAGTAGGCCTGTGCACTTAACTCAGAACGCTTAATTGTAAATTCGTCACATGAATCCCAATCTTTTTGATCTAATTCCTCGTTTGGATGTTGGTTGTGCCTGAAGAAGCTCTTGGTCGGTCGGATGAACTTCAGGTGATTTTGTTGTGGATAATATGTTCTAAGTTTCCACTGGTCAGATTTCGTAGATTTAATTGGATTTCTGTTTTTCTTCATTCGGTACATTAATCTTTTCTCCTCGACGTCCCTAAGTGGCCACGAATTCGTGCATCGAATGGAACCACGCTGACGTGACATCTTCTGATGACAGTGAACTTAATAACATCTAAAATAGCAACTTCGGGGTTATTTCTTCCGTTAAGCAATAGTAGACGGGAGACCGGTTTGAGAAGTCTCAACATTGACTTGGCGAGGTAGGGTAAGAATTCGTAAAAGAAATTAGAATATAAGATCAACCCTTCGTGTTTTGAAGCAGATAAGCGCAAAGAATATCAACAAAAAGTATCAACAGCTTGAAGCCAAAATAATTGCCTATGATTCCTAGAGAAAAGAATGATAACGATCTACCCAATGCTAGAAGCTAAAACACAAGGGTTGCTTTGAATGAGGTGAACCAGTTAAAACTCTCTAAGTTAGTTCATAAGTCAGGCTTTGTCCGAACACATTTAAGACGCAATAAATAATTGCTTCCGGCAAAGTCGTGCAAGGTACGATGAGCTCGTGGTCCCTCTTGATCAGAGTTACATGCTTGCTCTTTCAAGAATCTTCCACATGAATCTGCATCCTGAAGATCATGAGCGACCACAAGAAACGGGTGACAAATCAGTGCATAATTGGAGAAAAGTGTGATAATTAAAATGGAAACAAGCAGACAGGCGAACTATTCTACATGGACCACCGCTCAAAAGAAGATATCGAAATGGAAGTAGAATATAAGAAACTAAGATGCGGTATATGGCCCTGGTTCCTGATGAATGGCCATGAAGAAGATTCATAGACCTACGCGGAAACATAGAAGGTACGTGTGTGGTCAACATCTCTGCCAGAGTAGTCTCACGTACAAATACGCACGCATTCCATGCAAAAGATATGTCGTGAACAAATCATACACTGAACTATTCAGATGCACACTTTCAAATGTGAAGACAATATGATTCGACCCAATTGGCTCATGAAAAATCCAATAGAGTAGGTCTCTTCCAATGTTACTAGCATAAACTTCATGTCCCCAGGCTCATCCCTCCCTCTCTCCTCTTACATCATCCTGTCAGCCACCACTACTTCCGAAGATCAAGCAGAGATTCTTCCCAAAGGAATAACTACATCTCATCCAAATAAAGTAGACCGCCATTTCCGGTCAAGTCAAACAAAAGAATACCTGTAAAAATTTCAAGTCAAACAAAAGAATACCTGTAAAAATTCCAACATTTGTTGTTCGATAGTGCCACACATTGTCAAAGTTTCCACATAAATAGGACGAGTAGCACCCATTCGATGAGCACGACTGATAACTTGCTCTTCCATGCTGGGAGAGTTCAAAGAGAGGATAAGTCCCATTTCCACCAGTAAAATTTAGTTATAAGGGACTGGAATAAATGAGGGTAATCATTTGTCTATTCGGATTATGAAGGTAAAAACGTAATCAGAACTACAGGGGCAACTTGAAGGGCACTGCCAGAACTCGTATAAATGCAGTATCAGTAGAGATTGGTCTATGGATATGTTGCATCTTGGCATATTCAATAGTGTTTGGATTCTGCCTAAATAATTGATTACCAAAGTCAAGTGAAACTTGATGAGTTTAAAGAGACATACAAAAGACAAAAAATAGAGCTGACAACCAGTTCACTACCATTCAGAATTCTCACGCACTTCTTGCTAGGATCTGTCAAATGGGTGGGTTGGATCGGATCGGATCGGGACGAAAATGATCCAACCCAAATAGACCTATCTTATCTGTTTGGACCCATTTACATGCAATGCAAATATGATGATCCATATCCAACCCAACCTGTACCAAACTCATATTTTACCAGTCCTACATTATTAAAACACTTCCGTATTTAATCCAATCTAGAAAAATTCATACCCAAACTAGGGTGAGAGTGCGGGGTGAGCAAGCATGAGATCAAGTGAGGGCGAAAGAGAATGAAAAGAGAGTCATAGAAGTGGATTGGCTCTAAGTAAGTTGTAAACTCATATTAAAACCCATATTATGCTAGGATTTACTATTTTAAACTCATTTATAACCCATTTACCTAAGCTAACTAACTCACATAACAACTCAACCAATCATATATAGTTTAAGAAATGGGTCTATGACCTATTTTAATAGGTTTACTTCTTGCACAATGATTAGAGAAACCGACATTTTAAGCGTCTGTCAAAGTGGTAAGTGAATATTTGTATCCAGAGTAAAAAATGGAGTCATGCTTATATCAATCTCGTGGCATAAGGGCCAGTGTGTGTTTTTTCTTCCCCATGCTCAGGAAAAGAAATTTTAACTTTTTGAACCACCAAATTTCAGCAGCAGTTGAAGTGCATCGACATCTTGTTTCACTTGAAAGACAATACTCGATGCAGGGAGTGTTCAAGAATGGAATAGGTGATAAGCAATAAAAGAATAACAGATGAGTGCCAACTGACAAGGGCAAGATAATTCACATGATGTACCTCTTGTCCCAGATAGGTTCCATTAGAAATACATGTGTCACGAAACTCAAGTCTAGACCCAGTGCAGCACTTCCATCCATTAAGAGGGCCATGCAGCTCGCATCATGCTGGAATTTTGCCAGTGCCTTCATCTGAATAAGTAAAGAGTACATTAGTTTCACTGCATCAAATACAGTTTGACCGCATCAGATATTTTTGTCCGTTTGAAGTGGCATTTTTTACTTTCAGTATAGCACGAGGAGCCCGCACATGAATTTTTGGAAACACAAAATGCTTGAAAATAAAAAATACTTAAAACTGACGTAAATTTGCATATAATTTTTTTTTTTAATAATTTCTAAAAAATTTCAATGCTTCTGTTAGCAAAGTGAAAATTTTGCTTTTAGCTTTTCTTTTAGCCAAAACAAACACTCCTGAATAAGTAATTGCAATATTGCTATTCTGTATAGACCACAACAAATTACTCTAAAAGCTTAACATTGCCCCTCATGTGTAGGCATGATGTAATATATAAATACTATAACATTGTCCCCCACGTGTAGGTTGGATTTTCACCTAAGACTAAAGCGTGAAAATATACAATGGGGAGGAAAACAAGAGGCCTGAAAAGATTTGAACTCAAAATTTCACGCTCTGACACCATGTAAAATTTTGTAGAATTACTGAGATCTGTTTTTAAAGCTTAGGCCATCAGATGAAAGTATTATTTAACCTTTGAATACTCCAACAATTACTGAAAGAAGAGCTTACCTTGTTGCTCGCGTGCATTGGACTATACATGCCAGCAAAGCTGATACCAGCAAGCATCAACTGGTCAAAGAAATAAAGCACGTGGTAATCACTAATATGTGGAAATCATAGTCATTAATGTATGACCGTGCAAATGATAAGTACCTGCTGCTCAATTACATGTATATGCTCCAGAAACTGAGAGAAAATTATAACCTTCTCCGTGGTTATCCTGTGAGAATCTGTCATAGAACCGGACTGATCATCCTGCGTTAATGATACCTTTGAGCTATTCGAAATTGAAGGGGTTGCTTGCTCATGAATGTTCACAGCACTCAAGTTGTCACTTGCAAATTGACAACTTCCAGTGGCAGCTTGCAACCTTCTCAATTTCTCCAGCAGATAAGCAACTTTACTGCTTGATGTTGACTGCCAATCTGAATCCCAGTCATCCTGGATACCAACACACGCGATGTATCAGCAGATATCAATCATGGAACAAATAAATAAGCACATGCAAAACTACTTTTCAAAAAAAAGACAGCCTGCCTGTTTGTAAGAAGGTTGTAACTCAATAAGATCTTTGGGCACAGGCCACTTTGGGTTTGGATTTTCTCGCCGGGCTTCAGGAGTCTCCATATCATATGAGTAACCACACCCAGGAGCAGTACATCTTTCACTGCTCAAAGCAACACAATCAAGGCAAAGGAGATGCCTACATGGGGTAATAATAGGTAGTCTACACCACTCCTTGCACCTAATGGGGGAGTAAAACAGAGGAGTCCAGGTCAGTAATCTATATTGCAATGACACAATTCACAAAGCCACGTGAAAAGGCAAAAGCAGAAATTTACCTGAGGCAATCACCACCATGGATGAGATAATATTTTAGCAGAGCGTACTCTTCGGAGAGAGGATCCAGACCATATTCCACTAGGAGATCCATTGTCTCTTGAATATCCTGGCCGGCATCCATCACCTTAACGTGTCCAGCAACACAGCAAGACAGCCTCACATTCCTAATGGTGTTAATACGGAGCTTCCATTGCTTTGGATTCAACAAGCTCTCAACATGTGACGGATCATTCCAGTCAGCCATTAGTATATTGCGACGGACAGTAACTACCAATTCATTGTAACTTTTAGCGTGTTGCTCAGTGAAGTTAAGAAATGTAACTTTCTTCACACAAGGTGGAATGGCCAGCAAATCTTTCTTTCTTGCACTTATCATGCATCGACGAAGTATTTCCACCAAGCGTGATCGACCCTCCTCCATCTCTGCTTCAAATGGCCTGAGGATGCCCATTTCCCATGATTTCTGATTTTGCCCATATGCTTCCTCATGAAGGAACCTCAACATTATTTGAAGATGTGACAACTGACTGCTGGGTGTGTTCGGGGTGGGAGTTCCAGTCAGTATCCAACGGCTGCAAGCCATCAATGATATAGCCATTTGCAGTTTATTTGTTAAATTAAGACTTGACCCCAGAGTGTGTCCCTCGTCCAACATGATCCTAAGCCAATGCACTTCCTTCAGTGCACTTCTCTTATGAGGAGCCCATTCTGCACTTAAACGGTTGAAGGTAGTTATAACAACGTCATAGTCCCACGCAAGGTTATGCGGAGAAATCCTTCTTCGGTCAGTCAAGACATAGACCCTTAGTTGGGTAGGTCTAACATGCTTCTGGATTTGAGTTTTCCAGTGGTCAACCAGATTCCGCGGAACAACTATGAGTGTAGCTCTGGACAAATATAACCTGACAGAATTCAATGGTTCAGAGAGAGCAGTTTTTAGAGCATGCACATCAAATTCCAAATGCTCGAGACCCTTTGGATAGTGCCACCTGCAAACACCCTTTTCCATCCTCCTCAAAAGGCCAAATGATTGGAATATTTGGTGGTAACCAGAAGCAAATTGAATAGATACTGTACAAGGGCTTCTTAGACCGATAGTCTCCATTTGTGATAGCTTGTCCTGAGATAGATTAGCCAACCAATGGAGAGCTTTTCTAGTGTGGGAATCTATCAACGTATAGTGATCCTTAAGCATGCTTTTGAAGAAACATATATTTTCATCCTTGCCCACTGTTGTCCCTTTCGAACAAAAACCTCTTAAGTCAGTAATCGGTTGGGAATTATCCCAAGTTTCTTCTGGAATGCTACAACTCTGATACGTTGGGTCAACATTCATACTGCAAAACCATGCTGTACCCGCTTCAGCTACAAATTTCTCTGCAACCTTGCGCCACTTTTGACAAGAATCGCACTGGATCCATGTGTCGGTGAATATTGGAGATTCCATCATAACATCAGCCGGCCTCTTGCGACCACGTGGCGGCACTAATGGAGTACTGTCTAGCTTTTCATCAGAACTACAACTACCAGCATCTTTGGCAGCACAGTCCATTTGACTTGAGTATTGGCAATGATTTCTCTCTTCAAATTGTTCTTCATATCTTGAAATCAGATTTTTCCGAATGCGATTCAAGTTCCTGGTGCAGCTGTTCACATCATCAGCATGCTCTGAATACACAACCGGAGGTGTAGATCTTAGCTTGTCAAAAGCCATCGACCAGGCTCTTTTAGGTGAAGGACCACCCACATAACTACCACGAAGTTCATAATAACCGCACCTCTGATCTCCATTATGCTTACACCAAATCACCTGCTCCCCATCAGGTGGATCTGATAGCATTCCCTGTGTTTTCAGAATAAGGGAAAGTGATGTTACGGTCTTGCCTAGACCTGGTTCATCGCAGAACATTCCCCCTCGGAAATCCTTGATTGTGGGTGCTTTCTCGGTTATGACTTCACCAGAAGTGGTATTCACAGAGAAAGTAAATCCATCTTCTGTTGAAAATTCTTTGTACAGAGGATGCAGCAGGGACTCTGCATTCCGTTCACGCTGTAACATCCACTCAACTGCAGCCTGCTGATGGGGAAAGAGTTTAAGTTTTGCACATGGCATGATAGACATGGCCAAGGACCTCAAATGTCGGCAAGTTGCAGCGGCCCTAATAAGGTCTAACGGGGCTAATACTGTCAATATACCAACAATAACGTCATCAGGCAATTCCCAAATACCAGATCCAAGAGAAGAATTTTCTGGTTGTATCCTTGAAGAATCAAGACCTCCTCTTTTGGCCAGACTAGGCAAACTCTTGAAAATTTCATGAAGATCAAATAGCCTTTTCTTTGAAGATTCAGGGATAAGAGTATGCAGGTTGCATCCAAGAACATGACAATCGGGGAGATTCCAGATGCTCTTGTCGTGTGAACAGGCCCCGTCAGAGTAATCTCCATTACAAAGCAAGGTACTCCTCTCTCCCCAGTCACACCTGCACAAAGGCATCTTTAACTTTTGCTAACGAGATCAACAAAAGCTAAATTATTGATTAAAAGATAGACAAGCGTATGCATGAATGAATCAAAATGCAATGCCAAAAAAAGAAACTAACAGCTTTAGCAGCTTTTCTCTTGACCGAGTCTACTAGTTTCCGAGGCACCTATGAGTTCTCTAAGAAACAAAAAGTAATCCAGGTAGAAACCTCAAATGTCGGAAAAGAGCACCCGCTATGGATCTCGAACGTGGGAACTGCCATCCGGACAGAACTGCCAATGGTAGGTAAACATCGACCAAGACTACGACTCTCGTCTCCCCGTGGCCATCCACCACAGCCCGGACCACCCGTGCCATTACATTCAAGCACTTACCATTTGACAGCGCGTGAATCTGGCGGATTACGCTCATGCTCCCATGTACCAATCCAACTCTACTCGCTCTCCTGCTCCTTAAACCCCCGCTCTCCCTCTCGAAAGCCTCGGGTTTCACCGATCCTCCAGCCATCCGTTCCACGTCCATCCACGCCTCCGCATTCGAATTACAACTCCTCCCCCGCTCGGGAGGCACACTGCCGCCGCAATCTTCGCGCGGCGCGTCGGCGCTCCCGCTCCCCGGAGTGGAAATCTCACCGCCGACCGACGCTTCCCCAGTCACATTCCCCTCGCATTGCCGCGGCCGGCGACACTCGCCCGGCTCCTGGCCGGACACGTCGCGACTGGACCACTCCAGCCCCCGCCGCTTCGAATCGATCCCCCACAGCACGACGCCGCCCTCGGTCAGGAAGCCGACCTCGTCGCCCTCCCCGGAGAGGAAGCAGCGGGCGCCGCAAGGCAGGGCTACGGTGGGGTCGGCGGCGGCGGCGGAGGCGCCGGGCGGGGGTTCGGCTCGGAGGACGGCGCAGAAGAAGCCGCAGAGCTTGTGGTCGCACAACCAATCGTCCATCGGGGAGAACTTCAGACGGACGGAATCAGAGAGCGGGGCTCACTCGTCGGAGAGAAGTCGGTCCGCCATGCGCTCGATCGACGCCGGAGATCGAAGGTGAGGCGGCGGCGGACGGTGGCGCCGCCGCGGATTTTATCGGGAAGGCGGCTCGGCTCTCGCTTTGGAAATTGAAGGCGAAAGCCGTGTGCGATTTCGGGGGGGATAACATAGAAAGAGGAGAGAGAGGGAGGGAGTTGCTTGTTTTAAGAGGCAACGGGATGGGACCGTGCAAAACGGCGGCGTTTATGTGCTCCTCGAATTTGATCGCGTTGACTGATATCTTTTTTGAAATTTGGTTTTCATATGACTTTCCGATTTCGTAACTTCCCTTATGGTCAAAACTCTCGAAATTAAACTTTTCTTTTTAATTGCTCTTGTTTCCTCTTTTGGGTTTTTGCGAAACTTGATATTTTATCCTTTGCTTTGCAATCTCAGTCCGTGTTGATTAATGTATAAAGATTAAAGAGGGGAGATTTTCTCGTTCCAAATTAATGATGTTAAAAATGTTTATAAATTAATCAAAATCTGTTATCTTAAACTATGTAAGAAAAATAATGTAATACGATAATCATTGAAAATTTGAAAAAGGTAAAAACCTCAAACTTTACTAAGTACGACACATTTACCCTAAATTTGTATAGTACGACACATTTGTCCCAAATTCTTTTTATGACACAAAAATCCTATACTTATATTCACGTGACAAATAATTTTGTATGACTAAAGAAGTTTGAAGTTTTTTGTATCATAAAAAAAAGTTCGGCATAAATTTGAAGTAAATATGTCACACTTTGCAAAACTTGGTGTTTTTGATATCACCAAAAAAAAGTTTGGTTAAATGTGTCGTAATTGATAAAATTTGAGATTTTTTTATAACTTTTTCCCATTTAAAAACCATTGAAAGATTACCATTTGCATCTATATTAATGCATTACATACTTAATTATATTTTTTAATAGATGAGTATCAATAATGGGTTCAAAAATAATGTGGTATAGCCTGTTTTGGATTACTTTATGTATTTATAACAATGCATCGCACATTCAATTATATTATTTGATTAAGGAGAATCGATAATAAGAAGCGAAAGATAACGACGGGATTTGATCCTAACGAACAATTATCAACAAGCAAAATCAATGAATTTTCAGTTATGAAAACTGGAACCGAGAAAATCAAAATTTCAAAGTAAATCCTCAACAAGCATATGCACTTGAGAAAAACAAAAGGAATATCAGGAAAAAAAAAAGTTAGAAATTCTCGTTTCGTTATCATGACTAAAAAACTCCAATAACAGTCGTAGGTTTTTGTCGAGCTGAAGGCCCTTTTTTCCGGATAAGTATAAAGAGTACGGGCACTGGAGGGCATCCAGGTTTAACTCGCGCATCGCATCGGCGTCGAAGCAGAGCTATAAAGAACGAGGCGAAGAGCCGCCGACCACGCTCGCGAGGAGAAGGCAGGGACGCCGGCGAGGGTAGCGACCGATGGCGAGGGACAGCTGCTTGGCGCGCGTCGGAGCCGGCGTCGCGGTCGGCGGCGCGATCGGCGGCGCCGTCGGTACTTTCCCCTTCCCCCCCTCCTAACCCTAATCTCTTTCTACTGGTTGATCGACTCGACTCGACGGACCGTCTCTCGATCGCCTCATTGTCGTGGTGCGCTGTCGAGGGCGCTTGAGCTAAGATAGCCTTTGGAATCGGCGTTGAGCTGTCGTCGTCGGAGAGGGTGTGCGGGTGTATAGATGTTCTTGTTCGGGGTCTGCCTCGTGGGTTTATGACTAGGGAGCGGTTTACTGAAATGATGTTTGGGTTTTGCGGGAATCTGGATTTGGAACAGAGCACGGGTTTAGAGCATTGCTGATTAGCAAAACCTTAGAGCTAGATAAGGCGCGGCTGTTTCTAGTGTTATTGCCACGGGGAATACGTTTGCTGGTACTGACGATGCAACGCCAGTCTCTCTACGCCCTTTTCTTTTCTTGGGGGAGAAAGTCTTAATCTTTTGTAGCTTCTCTTCCAATCTGAAGGAGTTGAAGTGTTTGGTACCAGAGTTTACTGAATTTCTCCATCTGCAAAGCTTGTACCTTTGCTACAAAAGGGATTAACATTTGTTAGTAGGAACCACTTCCGTATTGGAATTGTTAGTCAGATATTGCTTCCGGGACGATTTAAAAATTGTCAATGCTGGAAAAATGCAATGAATTTGTATTAGTAAAGCTGACAGTCTGACAGGACAGTTATCTGTGTGAAGCTTTTGTTTTTTCTCGTCAGAATATTTGTGCTTATGTTTTATGGACATTGTGTTTCATGGTCGATATGGTAGAAAGAGAAGATGGGTTTGTTGGGTAGGAGGACAAAATGATGCTGCCTACGTTTTGCCCAATTTTATTGAGATAATCTCGAGGTAGCCTTAGCGAGCAATGCTTAGAGATATTAAGCAGTCTTTCTCGCTTCTGACTTGGCTTCCATGAGTTTTGGTGTGAAGTTTGTGCAGCTGTGTCTTTATTATGTTTTGTGCTGTCTAAATTTGTTTCTATCATTATGGTAAAGATTTGACGTGCTTACAACGCGTGATGGCTGATGCAGGTGCTGTTTACGGGACATATGAGGCTATCCGATACAAGGTATGGTGTTCTATCCTCTTATCTTTCACATAATAATATAATTGCTGAATGGCCAATCTCTCCTTGTAGTCCTTTCCTCTATTTGGAACTCAGAAGATTAAATTTTTTTGTTCCTTAGACAAATTTCAGACTTTCATTCGAAGTCATAAATGTGAGAAAGCAACTGTTATTGGTTTTACCGTGCCTTTTCAGCTTACCTTTTAACTTGGGATTCGGAAGAAGGTGGCAATGCCTTCCCAACTCATGATGGTTATGAGCTTATTTTGGGCCTTTTGTATTAGCAATAATGACAATTACTCTTCTATACTAAGAAAAAGCACTCTTTGTTTCAGCTTTGTTTGTTTTGCAAATAATGATCAATTTGGAAAACATTTTCCTAAAAATAATTGTTTACATACAAGAATGAATGAATGAAAATATATTTTCACCATCTACGAAAATGTTTAGACATAAATTGTTGTTGATAATGAAAACATGTTTCATCGACTAATTATTTCAAGCAAAATCAAGCAATTGTTTTTAGGAATATGTTCCAAATCATTTATTTTTTGGGAACAAGCTCACTCTGCATATGAGGGGGATCTGTTTTTATGTATACATGTATACGCTTTTTTTTTTTTTGGCCTTTTTATTCCATAAATTCAGTTCACTTGTTCTGAAATATTGATACTGAGGAATATTGATATCCGGTTTCCTTTGTCCGATAGAGTTATTAACTCGTGGCCGTCTTTGAAATAATCATCTACATAAAATGTCATACTTGGTATGCTTTGTCTATGCTCAGTGACATGGAAATCTGCATCTAATAGTTTTACGCTCCTTTGCCCCAATGTCAATATCAGCCTGCCACTGAAGAAGGATAAGAAGAGAATATAGAGACAAGAAATTTACCCTGAAGAAAAGGAAAATTATACAAACCTTCAGCCCTTTTTTTTAATAGAACTATCAACCACTTGGTTTTCTCCTCCCTCTGAAGTCAATTTCTGGATGCTTTTTCCTCCACTTGTTACAAAAGTCAATGTCTTTCAGATGAGAATTATGAAAGGGTTAATTTGATTCTTCTTTCTATAGCCATTCCTGTTAGTGTGTCAAACTAAGCGGTTGTAGCTGAAGCAACAACTCAGTCACCTAGCTAGAGTTTGTCTTATCGGTGATTATGAAATTCTTTCCAGAGGGAATCAGAACTTTCTTTCCAAGTTTATTTTATATTATTTATTTTTGGGTATGGTAACAAATCATATATCGCAATCTGACTATATTGGGAATGAAAAGCTATCATCTCCTGGGGCAAATTTTGATTTGCTTCGGATCCCCTTCTACTAGGAGGCCATTGCAAATTCGTATTGATGCACATTACAGATGTAGGTGGGTTTATGTCTGTTCCCATTGATTACACTGCCTGTGAGAATGTATACCAGGAGGCTTGGTAACAAATCATATATCATGATATGACTAGATTTGGAATGAAAAGCTATCATCTCCCCAGGGAAATTTTTAGTTGCTTCGTTCCCCTTTCTACTAGGAGGCCACTGTGAGGTCATACTGATGCACATTGTTTTAATCTGCCTGTGAGAATGTATACCAGGAGGCATTGGTTGCGGAAAGTTTATGATTTAACTAAAAGTTATTAGGTAGGCAGACCGTGTTTTATCATTGTTAACTAAGGGTGGTCTTAAGAGTTGAGGTTAGCGTGTCGGAAAAATCAAGCATTTGGCATAAATTTTCTTCCATTTCATTGCAAATAGATTGTCCCTGAAAGATTGCCTTTGTTATTTTGCAGGTCCCGGGAATGATGAAGATTAGGTATGTGGGGCAAACTACACTTGGGAGTGCAGCCATTTTTGGTCTTTTCTTGGGTGCTGGGAGCTTGATACATTGTGGGAAGTCATACTAATTGTTCCTGTTGTTTCGAGGGACCGATGTAATAATAACTTTAATTATCTTGAGGCAGATTTTTCTTTTTTGGCTCTCTCTCTCTCTCTCTCTCTCTCTCTCTCTCTCACAGCGGGTGTTTGCGTGTATATGTGTGTTGTCGGGTGGGGTATGTGCGTGTACATGAACCCTAATCCTCAGCGTATCCAACTACCGTCGTTAGGCTCCGAATTTGTGCAAGACAGTCGGATTGGACCAAGTTATTTTCTTGGACATGACGCATGAGACTGATGGAGCTGGTGAAATCAGGCATATAACTATCATTCCATTGCAAGTGGAAGTCAGTCTCTTACAGCTTACAAGCAATAGCTTCGCAACATATTTTGGCTAAGGCCTGTCTCCTTTTGGGTGCTCCAAAAATTTAAATGCGTGCCCCCCTCTTTCTAGCTCAGGCAGTGTATCTATGAGTGCTAAATCCTAGCCACATGAGAGAGAGAGAGAGAGAGAGAGAGAGAGAGAGAGAGAGAGAGCAGGACCAGCTGGTACATTCCATTAGATAAAATATTGCCTTTTCCAGGTAGGAGCACGAATAGCCAACGATTTTTGGAAGTATTTGTCCTTGTTTTCTGGCCAGTGTGGCAGCACCCCGATAAATGTGACTCTGCTTATTATAATAATGTATTTGAGAGTGTAAGAAGCAGCATTTTTGAAGGTATATATCCACCTCTACAAGAGCAGATAGGACGTCACATTAGTGAAGGCTTTGTCCAGGCTCAGAACAGGAAATTCTCCTCTCTTCTTCTTCATCTCGTGGAAACTTCTCCATCATCAGCAAGAACCCAAATTGTAAGTGTGTTTCCTTTAAAACCTACCTTTGCTAGAGGATCCTCTCTCTCTCTCATCCTCAGTTGACAATTTGCAGAAGAAGTGGTTTATCAGTAAATGAAGGGAGGAATGGCCGTGAGAAGCAGCATGATAATTTGGATGGCGATGCAGGTATGGGGAGCTTTTAGTGGATGGTTCTCCACTTGCGTTTTGGTTGCTGATGAGATTGCTCGTTCTCTGGAGACTCAAGAATACCATGTTGTTGTAGACTGAAAAATCATTAGAAAGTCCAGTTGCTCGATCAATCCTGCACGAGTTTGAGTTGAATTTACTGAATCGGAGGCAAAAGAACAGGTTTTTCATTATCTTGTTTGTGTGTATATGTTTTGACATTATTCTCTCAGCAACAGACAATTTCTTGCATCACCCATTTCTTGGCTTAGCAACAAGTGATTGAGAAGACAGAACCTCCATGAGAAATCATATGATTTTCCCCTGTTTTTGTCAAATATCTCTAATTAGTGATTCATTACTCAGGCCGATGATAAACATTCTTGCAATAATTAGTGGTTGGATGTCACCTTGATTGATATCTCCCATCTTTCATGAAATAATTGATGTCCGTTACGTTTGTCCCTTGTTCGACGGATTCTCTGTTATTTGATGTTCTCTGTAGACGACCTAAAGATATGAAAAATTCAGACAGATTTGAGAAGAGAGACGCTCAACTGCATGCCTCCCAACATATGTCTAGGTCATCAGATCTCATTGGTGCCACCCAATTTGACTATTGCATTGATCAAATTATATGGTTTAAACAATAGCAGGTGCACATACCAAGTGTGCACAACTTCTTTTCCAAGAAAGAAGATTCTATGAATCCTTTTTTTCGGGGTCAAATATGAATCCTATTGAACTTATGATTCTTCATTAATAATCGATACTTGTTAGTAAATGAGGGTGATCTTACGTATACTTTAGTAGTTTCATATTAATAACTTCCATCTTTGGGTTACCAACTTTCTCAATGCGCCAATAAATTGCTGATCATAAAATCAATCCTCCCTGAACATATAAATGGCAGGAGAAACATGTAATTTATCCTACACTCCATAAAAAAAAGGACTCGTGTAAAGTCACGAAACTCACCATGTTGTCTAGACATGCTCTTGTATATAGAAAATATCAAGGAGTCGGAATCTAAATTAAATTCCACAATAAATGATGAGGGCCCCATATTATTTTGTATGTTGCAATATGATTCTATGCGGCAATTATCAAATGAGTCTCCTATTATTATTTTCAGATATTCTTCTCGTGCTATTTTTGAAATTATTATAGATTCCTCGACTAGACAACAATTTTTTTATGAAGAAAAGATGTAGATGGTTGATGTAATTCGTGGATAGGGACAATTGAATTTCACTGTCCCTTTTTCTACCTAACGAAATAGATGGCTATGAGATAGTGTGGGGGTCACAATAACATCAGTTGGAGAAACCGTTTCTGGCCGGTTGCAGCATATGGGAGAGATACAAGTCATACATTCGTATGCAAAGAACTTTGTTATAATTGAGGATAGGGAAGGGAATTCGGCTATGATGGAAAACTATCCTTTTTACTAAAGACAACGTCACATTTTACTTATCGTTCTCCAGCAAGTTGAATAATGCTTTTACCGTTTCTCTTGGAAAACCCATCTCTAAGGAAAAATCTTACGTTTGATTAATATGTTTCTTTCACGTCTTATTTAACAGCCGTGACTTCTTAGAATAACATTCGGCAAGCAGGGTATATTATATATCTATATAAAAATGATGAGAAAATGTCTTTTGACTATTAGTTGGAATTTCGAGACGAGTCAATAAATTTCGGTTTCCTACTTTGAATAATAATTTCTACAAAAGTGATTCGGAATATTTTCCATAATATTAGCTATTTCTCAAATATGGTTGTAAACTTAGTAAACCGAATTTATACAATAGTCTTAATGCGCCTACCATTTTTCATGTCTGTAATTACCATAACCGTTGGCCCAATAATGCTTATACTAATAAGAGCATTAGCATATATAAAAGCAAATGTTCGTGAACCCACCATGTAATCAACGAATCGCTAGATGCATCAACAGTCATCTTGCCATCTCCATTCGTGCACCAAATTTTGTCCTAATTTGAGAAGAAGTAGAAAATATAAAATTCTATGGAGAGAAATGGTGAAAATCTTCACTGTGTCTCACGCGCATTGCAAAAGAATTCAAAGGCAAGGAAAGTTCAAAGAAGCCATCTTGTAATTTTGTCTTCATCGTTTTATGTTGGAGAAGAATTCAAAAGTTAGGCGGTGCCACTGCCTGCCTCCTCAAAACCTCATCATCATATCATTCATCATCTCTCCTCCACCACCCCCACGCCACTCCAAAAGTCTTCTTCCTCCTCTTTCTCTCTCCTCTTTCTCTCTCTTCTGAAAGTCATTCGAAAGCTTCGTGCTTTCTCACGGCACAGCTCAGCTTCGCTCCTTCAATCACGCCATTTCCGCAAGAAGCTATCTCCATCTCCATCTCCTTCGCCGATCAGTTGTGGCTACCGTCCCCGATCACCCTGCTTTCCGTGAATTTCGGGGGGTCGGGTCGGGTCGAGCATCGGTTCCGGCGGAGCACGGAGCACGGAGCCCGGATTTTTTTGGCCGATCGGCGGTGGGGATCCGGGCAATGGCGGAGGCGGGGAGGGACGAGGAATTGAGCAGCAAGCAGAAGAGCTCGTTCTTCAGTCGGTCTTTCACCATGCAGCAGCCCAAGGCTGTGGTCGATCACCATCCCTCCCTCGAGCGGGCCGGTTCCATCAGGAAGTTGTACAGTTCGATCGAGTCCTTCAAAGGTAAGGTCCTCAAGCTCCGCAATTTCTTCGACTCCCCGAAACCCCCGCCAGTCCCCCCCGCCGCCGCCATCGCCGCCGCCGCCGCCGACATTTTCCATTTGCAAGCGCAATCCCAGCTCCAATCGCAGCTCCTTTCCAGGTTAAAGCCCACGAGATCGCTCGGGTCGAGCTTTAGCAGCAACTCGTCGATTCGACTGCCCGGTACAGGGGATAGGATCGTAGTGTACTTCACTAGCTTGCATGGCATTCGGAGGACTTATGAGGACTGTTATGCGGTGAGGACGATTTTTAGAGGGTTTAGAGTGTGGGTCGACGAGCGAGACGTTTCGATGGATTTGGCCTATAAGAAGGAGCTGCAGAGTGTGTTGGGTGAGAAAAGAGTGAGCTTGCCGCAGGTGTTTATTGGGGGCACGTACGTAGGTGGAGCCGACGCGATCAGACAGATGTATGAAACGGGTGAGTTGGCGAAAATCCTCGAACGTTTTCCCAAGAAAGCACCGGGATTTGTGTGCGAGGGCTGTGGGGATGAGAGGTTTGTGCCGTGCACGAATTGCGACGGGAGCAGGAAGGTGTTTGATGAAGATGAAGGGGTGCTCGAGAGGTGCTTGGAGTGTAATGAGAATGGGCTGATGCGGTGTCCGGAATGTGGTTCTTGAATTTGGGCAAATAATTTTGGTCATGCTCAAAACTACGTGTTGCCGAGGAGGTTATTTCTTGACGTAAATGATAATCTGCAGGAGGCTGGAGCCGGCGATGATGCATCCCCTTAATGGTTCCAAGGTTGAATTTTTCCAGGATTTTCTGGACTCTTTTAGCAGGGAAGGAATGGTTCATCAACTCCATGAACTGGGTTAGTAAGTTATTGTATGTAAAGTCTAAGTGACAATTTCACTGTTGTTTTTGTATTTATGCAGGAGAGATTTACGCTCCTTGGAATGTACATAAATAATTTGACTTGAGAATGTTTGTGGTTGTTTTTCACAAATTATGATAAGAGGAGAGGGGAAATTGATATTCCTTTTGTGCTCGATATTGTCTATTCTCAGTGATTACCATTCTGAGTTATTTGGGGCAAATTCTGAAGAAGAATGTCGGTCAATGACATGCTAATGTCTATGTTACTCAGATGGACGTCCTATACTTGAGGCTTTTTGTGACTTTGAACTCCAGGTCAAAGTAGGATGAAGCTCATGGCCGACCATTTTTCTGCTAAGTGATATCAAGAACAGCTTTACATCTGTATTACAAAGGATAATTTTCAGTAGGATGTTCACTAGATTTTCGAATGTTAATTGGAAGTATTGCTCTGCTTCCTAGGATCAGTCTTTTTCATGTTACAGTTACCATCGCTTAGCTACAATAAATGCAGTAGTTCCTGCAACTGTTCTGGATTTTGCATAACTACTTATGCTGATTGATGCAGAGATATGGTATGTTTAGTCTACATGAATTGGATTTGTGGTAAGCATCTGTTTATTTTCAAAAATTACCTTGACCTGTGTATCATATATAGGTGTAAATGATGCTATTAGGAGAGTAGTGATGCTATTAAATTGCTTTCTTGGTTCTTCATGCTAAATTCTCCAATGGTAACTGGGAGTATGCCTGAAGTTTCAAATTTAGGACCTTTTTCGTCATCTAATTTGAAGATTTGTTAATTGATTCAAGTTACACAACTCTTGAAATTAGAAGGGTTGGGTATCATGATCATGCTAATGCATGCTGTTAGCAACCTGGAAATTTTGCTTCACATGGAGGGGCACTGGGAATTGCTCTTATTTGGGTTCTTTGTTGAATCAGTACGTTTGATAAGAGTTTGCTGATGGGGATATGCCTTCTAGTACTGCTACATGAAAGTCATGGGAGTTACTCCTCTGTATGCATTATCTGATGATTCAGGACTGAATCGATCTTGGCTTGTATTTTATGCTTCAATACGGAAATGTTTCAGCAATTTGCTGAGCTAAGTCGATAATGTTCTCAGTGATGGTCTCCTCATTTTATTATAACAAGACTTAGGTGATCAAGATCTGATAGAATGATGGTGTATGGCTCAATGATTAGTTCATTGTGATCCCTGGAGATCTATATACTTTCTTGACTAGTGTCGCTACAGGTGGATCAGAGCTACCCAAGTTGAACCGTTGGTATTATTATTTTTTTGTCATTCTGTGAACATATTACTGTTCATTGTAGCCATTGTTGGTGGCAGAAGGTTGAGATAGTGAGTTATGCTTCGTTTGGATGTAGCAGGTAATCGTGTGAGCTGTTCTTGGATGCGAGGGAAATAAACATAATAAGGAAGACAGAGTTGGTAGAACCTAATAGGTCATTGAGCATAATTTTGCCAAAGATAATGGCGATTGCTCATTGACTAGCAAGTTAGGTCAAAAGGTTGTGAACATTAACTGAATCTGGGAGATAATGCAGGCTATGGATTTTAAGTATCTTGTACACAACGTGGGGAACGAGTGAAGGCCAACTAGTTACCATTCACGAACAATGTCTCGGATAAATTCTACTTGCCTAATGGTGGCTATGGTGCTTGCTTAAATAATGATGTGTAAGGGAGGATGAGGATCACACTGTATTTGAAGGAAATTAAAATTGCTTGGATTTCTAAAGATAATTAGTTGGTCTCCATGTGAATAAACTGTGTCAAAGGCGTTCAGTTGTTAGTCGCTTTGTTCGGACGAGTTAGTGGTGAAATGCAAACTGGTTAAAGAAAATTCTCTCATTCAGTTATGTATTACCAAAGATTTGGTGAAGTGCACGTTGGTTCAAGTTAAAAGAAAATTCTCTCCTTCAGTTTTTATATTACCAAAGATTCATGACCTCCAATCAAAGGGTGTGGTAGCTTGTTGCTCGGGAAAAGTACCAAAAAAGTCATAAACCTCTTGCTTTGGTACCAATTTAGTCCTAAACTTTTCAATTGGACCAATTCAGTCCTAAACCTTTTAATATCGGTACCAATTTAGTCCATTCGGCCAATTTTGGCCGGCCGGCGCTGACGTGGACGTCGGCCGGTAGCCGGGCGCTGACGTGGCAATTTTTATAATTTTTTTTATGATTTTTTATAAATTTTTTTATTACTTTTTATTAATTTTTTCTTAATTTTTATTCATTTTTTTCCTTTTTTTTTTCCTGCTTTCTTCTTTGCGATTGTCGGCGAGCCTCCGGTGAGGCTCGCCGGCCATTGGGCGACGTCGGCGAGGGTCACAGCCCTCGCCCGACCTCTCCCAAGCCTTCGGCGAGGTGGCTTCGCCCGGATCTGGGTGAGGCCAGCCTCGCCAGCCGCCGACGAGGGTCACAACCCTCGCTCGGCCTCGCCCAGGGCCGTGGACGAGGCCAGCCTCGGAAGAAGGAGAGGAGGGTGTTGGGGCGGCGGGCTAGGATTTCGGAGGCGAAGATCGGGCGGAGGAGCGGCGGCGTGAGTCGCAGGAGGTGGGGGACCAGGGCCTCGAATTGGGATCTCGTGGAGGTGAGGGCGGCAATGACGAGGTTGAGAAGCTCCGGGGTCGACAGTAGAGGAGGTGTCGAGGACTCAGCGGCAAGGCCAGGGCGAGGCCGAGCGAGGGTCGCGACCCTTGCCGGCGGCTGTGGAGGGCTTCGCAGCCCTCGCCTCCACCCTGGCGATGGCCACCATGGCCTCGCCCAGATCCGAGCGAAGCTGCCTCGTCGGCTGCTCTGGGAGAGGCCGGCGAGCCTCACCGGAGGCTCGCTGGCAACCACGAAGAAGAAAGCAAAAAAGAAAAAAAAAAAAGAGGAAAAAAATTAATAAAAAATCATAAAAAAATTCGAAAAAATCATAAAAATTGCCACGTCAGCGTCTGGCCACCGGCCGACGTCCACGTCAGCGTCAGCCGGCCAAAATTGGCCGGATGGACTGAATTGGTATCAATATTAAAATGTTTATGACTGAATTGATCCAATTGAAAAGTTTAGGATTGAATTGATACCAGTGCAAGGGGTTTAGGACTTTTTTTGGTACTTTTCCCCTTGTTGCTCCCTATGCAACTCTTCATTTTTTTTATGTTCGATGGCCAATCAACCCGATGCTCTTCACTCATCACCAACCATCTTGTTGTCTACCTGCTCCTCTCACACGCTCACTAATTCATATTAGCTATCTGTCACTGTGCCTTGCGTATATTACCGAGTTATTCAGTGTATGCTCTCTACATAATAGCTTAAACAAAAGGAAAAGAAAAGAGAATCAACATCTTTTCATTAGGTTTGGAGATAAAGCTGGCTCTCTCCTAGGGAGGATCGGTTCCAGGGAAGTGTCCATTAAGGGCTTCCACAAAATAAGAATCGGAACTGCCCACTACTTCCTAGATCCACTTGAAAATTAGATTACTAGTCTAGTTCGATTTTTCAGGTGGATCCATGAAACCTATCATGTCCTCAATTGTGGCGAATGTGCACTTTTGATTCGTATTTAAGTTCAATTCTCGCTTGTTCCCGTGGTTTGATGTTGGCTTATAGATAAGCAAAATAAGAAGATGAGATTATCTAAAATGAAGATGAGTGAGCAAGGACTAAACTGTAGTTTAAATCTCAATGACAAATGTTGGCATGAGATTGTTTAGTGAATGTTTGGGAGTCTGCACCAAACTGCATTATGTGGAAATATGCTCGGAAGAAAATAGGAGAAAAGCGCAGGATTTCATCCATAGGATGTGTCATCCGGGTCACCCCCGCGACACCTCAACCCACGCCACCACCCGCCACCTAGCCTGCCACCGTGTCACCGCCACGTCGCGTCACCTAATCGCCATGCCATCTAGTGACGCCGCGCCACCGCCACCTCTCCACACTGAGTCACCACCCCCACCGCCTCAACCGTGCCACCCAACTCACCGAACGACGCCTCTCTCTCTAGCTGGCGTCCTTCCTTTGCTGCTGAGTCCAAGCAGCGCCACCTTCAACTCCTTTGGCGCACCATGCTGCTGCCAAGTCAACCACCAGGCAGCAGAGAGATAGAGAGAGAGAGAGAGAGATAAGAACCGTTAAACATAAATCAGCAAGCCATTCCTCTCCTTCCTCACTTTAGCAGCACCGTGACTGTCTACACTCCCTTTTTTCCTTTCCTGTTTCGCGCAAGACCATGGCCTCACGCCGTTCAACCGTTGGCGACGCCCTTGGCTCAGCTAACGCCGGCGCTGTCCTAGCTGTCTTGCATCATTCTGTGCGGGCTTCCTCGGTTTGTTTTGGACCGCCAAAGAACCAATTGCAACCTTGGGACTTCTGACCTGCTAAGTCGTGACAACATCTGGGACTTGAGGCAAGTGGATATCCTCTGTTTTATCCTATATCGATCGATTTTGTTTGACGAGGATAGTTTCCTAGAAATTTCCATGAACATTATTTAGATTCCTGTCTAATCGGAAATTTTCACCAAGTGACCCAGTTAAAATGCCGCGTTCGTAATAGTTGAGTTCGTGGTTGGATCGTGGGAGTACGATCTGCTGATATCTAGTGTATGCTAGGACTAGAAATGCCAAAAACTTGAGCTAAACTAGTGAAGGGATCTAAGTCAGGATCGGTTTTAGTCCGACCTTAGTTTTGTTAATTTTGTACTGACTCGTGATGCGAAATCCATAGGGCGTCCTTCAGTAAATTGTCCTTCATTAACTATTCTATGACATACTTTGGATTTAGATTTTTCGGGCTTTGCATGATAAAAATATATTTGAAAAACTAGAGTGTGCAATCTATTTTTACTGCTACTGAATCGACCTTCCTCTGCTTTTCGTTTTCCACAGAATTTTTGGGCAAGTACTTTAACTAACAGGAGTTTGAATGGACCTTCACGATTCTCCAAGCTTATTTTGCCTCTTGTGCACTTCTACGGTGCATACTTTCTTTGTTAATTACGTTATTTTGGACAAAAAATGTTCCACACTCAAAACGGGAACTAGGTTCCCGAGGAAGAGGAGTGGTACTCAAGTACCGATTTATTGGAATTGGCAATTGGATTGATTTCTATAGAAACTATCTAGAATAGGGTTCGGTCTGGTTTGGACGGTTCTTGGTTCTTTCGTACACCCATACTTTATCTCACGAAATGCAGAAAGACTAATTAAAGGAAAACACACAAAATCTCACTGCACAAAGTTTGGAAAAGAGAAGTACATTACAATCAAGGGGAGATTCATGGAACAATAATGTCCTTTCTAGTGACCGGACACTGACTTTTCCTTTGTATATTCATTATTCTATTTAGTGTGATTTGGAAAACCAACTCAATTTGTGGCTTCTAATCTCAATCACCAACAAACATTCAAACGAATTTTTCCAAGCAATGAACAAAAAAACCCTAGTAGTATATGTACCAAACAATGTGAAACTCTATTACACTTGTATCACTATAATCCAGTCGGACTAATTTCAAGCTACTGAGTGAGGGGAACACATTCAAGCTCAATATCAAGCTCTCCCCGCTCCACATTCTTCAATCTCAAAGTTATATCCTGTTTTACTTTACCATCCATTAAGCTGATGACACCATCTTTCACTAGGGTATTATCTCTGCTTGCGACCCATTTCCCCAGCTGCATTGACTCGTCAATGGTGGAGCTTTCATATGCTTTGGCGGCAGACAGTAGGGGCTGAATATCTATCTCGGCCTCTCCCATAAAATCATCCTGCTTGAATGTGTCCTTGTCATACACGAGCTGCATTTGCCAAAATACGTTATTCATGACTTTCAAGGCTAAAGCTGGACTTTGCTACATATTGACAGACAGTTTACGAACTCTGGCTAATTTATAACTATCTGTATCTCATGGTTAAAAGCCTGATAGAAACAGAACGTGCAAGAAAACCTCTGTCCACAAAATTATATTCAACTTGACGGCCACATAGAAGCTGAAAAGAGATCCGTGCAAGGCGGTGAATGCTGACATTATCCTAATCATAAAGCAACAGAAACTCCCAGTTCCATTTCAGGGTCATCATGAAAGAGCTTAAAGTGTCAAGGAGGTCCAACCATATAGTATACAATGAACTAACTTGTCTTACTGTTCTAATATTATTGAATGACTTTCCCAAGGGGTCAATCTGCACACGTATGGTGTCAATAGAGTATCAGTGCCAACAACTGTTAAACGACTCCAGAGAACACATGTTCAAATTATTTACTTCCAACGCCTCTCCATTCAATCAAACCGCAATAGGTCTTATAGGAAATAAGCTCCATACCACTTTTAAAGGAGGGACACTTTCCGGAATAGACAGCATCAGCTTCTCATTCCACACTGGATTCAGGTTGTTCTTTATAACACGCGTTTTCACTGACTGCAACAAGCCATTGACAAGACGAAATCAAATAACTCAATGGACTAACAATTTTATAGCTTCATACACTAAACCACAAGACAATTATCAACCAGTTCCAATTAGGAGGCTCACCTGGTGCCCCAAAGCAAGGATCACATAAGGGTCACTGGTCATCACATCCCGAATAACTAGGTTGGTGCCTCTTACCACGTTGACCTTTATTAGACCAACAAATTCAACCATTCCCGCCTATAGAAAAGTAGAAGTGCAAGCTATAAGGTTTTTGCTGCTGGATTCACAATATGTAACGTTGCCTGATCAGGTTCATTGCAACCCTTGGTTCTATACAATCAATCATTGGGAAATAATTTCTTTCCAAGTAAAACCTCCACTAATTATTATCATTCCTTCCACTTTCAATTCCATTAAGTGCCAACAGAACTTGTTTTGGTGGAGTTGCTCCAACAAATAGTCCAGATAACAAATCAAAAGCAGTTGAATTTGCCAGCAAATAAAAGGAGGAAAGACAGAAATCATACTGATGAGCATTTCTTCTTGTAGGCCTTATGGTCGTTCTCCCTCCTCCCCCAGCTGTTACGAAATGCCTGTCCAATCCGATGCTTCGTTGGTTGTTTTTCAAACTGTCTCTTCTCTTGATTAGCGCCACCGCTAGAAGAGCTACTTTGGGACGACGATGGGTATCGATTATTAGATGATGGGAAGGGGCAGCTCATCTGTTCAGGAGAGTTTAAAAATTGGAGCAGCTCATATTTCCTCCTGAGTATTACAAGAAGTACATTTTGCTTTAGGTTGCTGCAAAGTTCATATTGAAACTTACTGTAAATTTTGCGCACTAGCATTACCTAATAAAATCAGACCGCTCCTCTATTGAGGAATCCGCTTTTGGTTTTCTGAGGTTACCCGGAATGCAAGCTTCATACTTCAGGTTTACTGCAGTGTTTCCACCCCTCACGACTAATGCTTCGACTTGCTCATCTGTCCACTCATCTAGTTTTACTGATAGAACCTGTTGCACTCGAAAACATAATTAGGGGCTCCTCCTTAAGTCGTGACGCCCAGGAGATACTACTGTTATCTATTATCAATATCGTCAGTAAGATTAGTCCTCCAAACTTTAGCTCCAAGAGATGTCATACCTTTGAAATGTGCACTCCAAGGCCTCTGTGAACACCGGAGCACTTAATACATATAAATGCTCCTAGAGTCAAAGATCTGAGATGCACAAAGGAAATGTTCAATCATAATATATCTTCGGAAACATTGAAGGAAAGAACCACCTCTATGCAGTCTATGTATAAAACGATAAAAATAAAGTATGTTTAGAAGTTTGTGTGGTAATGTGGAAAATATAGTGCAGATAACTTCCAGAACTCCTCTTATCCAATCAGATCCATTGGATTTAGGAGTGAGAATTTATATTGATGTGCAGATATTTCATGGGTTAATAGATGGGAGTATTATGCCCATTTGTGGTTATGTTTAATAGTTGCTTTTCCAGAGAGTCTGATTTCTTGTGCCACACAAGTCCTCTTGCTATTGAAGAAAAATATGAAAGATAAAAAGAATGAATTTCTGAGTCTATAGTACTCACACCCATTTTGGATCTGGGGAGCCACAATCTGCACAGAACTCATTACCAGGCTGTGACATTAGTTTCTCCAGCCTTTGCTGTGCTCCTGTTAATGGGTAGATAAACATACATGAGAAAATTTCTAATTCAAACCCATGATGACAATTTTGAGACGGCAGAGAACTATTGCTTTGTGCACTACAGATGACATTCAGCATGGATGCTTTCATCAAAGAGACAATTACAAAATAAAACTCAAGGAAGACGTAAAAGAAGTTCACAAGTGAAATAATTAGTCAGGATAATATGAAATGGGAAACTACTATCTCCTACTGTGGTATCTTATTAAATAACATCACGTTGGCAAATGAAAAAAGACTACATTCTGAAACTAAACTACATTATGTTTGGCATTTGCTGAAGTTCAGTAATTGACATGTAAGACTTGTGGAGAAAGAGACAAATATAGTGCCATTTAACCAGTAAGACAGAATAAGGAAAAGATATCACTTAAGCCGAAGATACCGGAATAAGATGTCTTTTTGTCACTTGTGTTTCCCCAACCAGGGTTTTCCGCACGCAAGAGATCAAAGAGGCAAGACCCCGTCCCTGTAAAAGCATTCGGGTATTTACCAAGGAATAGGACTATAAAATATAATTATTATCATGTTGTCAGAGGATCTAAAGTCAAATTAATTAGAAAGAATGCACGGGCCACCAATGTCATTGATCAATAGTGTGGTAATGAATTATCAGAAATTCATCTACAATTGACAGGACTTTTTCAGCAACTAAAGATAAAACATTAACAAAGGTGATAGGTCTGAGATAGAAATGCTAAAGAGCAAAAGTGAGAGCTCTGTATCTCCCTGGCAACATGAATGAGGAAACACAGCGTTCATACCTCAGTGCCTCACTGTCAAACATATACGACCTATTCAAGGTTACAGACCTCATAGACTAAGCAGATCAAAATAAACAAGGCTGCTTCTCTTTGCAGATCAAGACAATCAGTGCCATGACACGACCTCCAGAGTCAAGGTTATGGCTACAAACTGTTTATTGAAAAAACCAAGAAATCTTAAAACAGCTATCAGTTTTGTGCAGTATCATTACAGTTAAATTAGTGCCAAGTACATTGAGCACCATCATCACAATCCCAATTTTTATTTCAATAACTTCGCAATAGCTAAAAAGAGATTCATATTTCCAATCCTTCAAATTGAGTCGAATCTTTCCATCACTTGGAAACACAACATTATGTATTCTTCCTTGCATTCTCTTCCTCATCACCAGCATCATATGGAAAGACCAACCTTGCCAACGGAACTTACTCTACCATGACAATTACCTAATTGATCTGCTTTTCGGACGCTCAACATAATAAGTTGAAAGGATGAAGGGTTCCATGCTTCATTATAAAGAACCAAAATCCTCTTATCAGACATTTGCCGACGTTGGTACTTGCAATAACAAAAGGGCACACCATCAAATTTCAGATTAAGTTTCTAACTTCACTTGAGCAATCTCAATTTTAACCAGCCAAATCTTAGAGCTTCTTCCAATTCACAGTGGCAATCTCAAAATCGCTGCCTTCATCGGCTTCCTGTTCCCTCCCCCCCCCCCCACAACACGAAAAAAAAAAAGTAGAGAGAGAGAGAGAGAGAGAGAAGCAGTATCTACATAATGCACTAGCTTCGATTATGTTATTGCGCAAGTAGTTTCGACATATTATCAAGCCATTACCTGAGACATCGCCGGAACCGGAATTATCTTGCTGAATAGACATGTCAGCTTCCATACATAGAATCCAACATACGAAACAATATTTGCTATAATCTGAATATTTCCATACAATCAGCTTCTTCTCTGCATCAAGAAACATGGGTTCGAAATAAAATCCATATCCATGTAATGAAGTGGAAACTAAGCAAAATTGAACAGACCATCCCACGCAAAACGAACCTGCACAAGAAAAAGAGGAAGAAAAAACCAACCTTTTAAAAAGGGTCCTCAGAAATATAGATGATCCTCTCAGAACCCGTCGAGACTGATGCAATCTCGACGGAAATTCATCATCTTCATTGATGCTCAAGAACAATTGGACCGGGGAAGAAGGCAAAAGAGAACCCAAATATGTCCACCCAAAAAGAGAAAGAAACCCAGAAGCCGGCTGGAGTTAAAAAATGGGGAGGAAAGAAATCTGAAAATTCTTAGGAGCTAAATAATGATATCATCAAGAACCAATTGGGTGCGGATAGAGCATTGACCCTTTATATGTTTGGGCTGGAATTATTAGAATCGAGCGAGCAGAAGAAACAACTCAGGGCAATGATGAGGGATACGATAGCCGAATAAAAATGGTGGCTTTTTCCTTGTCTTTCTTCTCTCTCTTTTTTTCTTTTTCCTTATTCAATGTCTGTTTCTGATTTAATATTTGAATTTTTATTTTTATTTTTTTTTGAGCGAGAGCAATGAATGATGATGCGTACGGGCATAAAAAAGGCCAAAGGAGGGAAAGTTCGGTTTTGGGGAGAGGGGGAAGGGATGAGAGACCTGTGGGTTGGTATAGTTAGTTTATCCTCAAAACCTTTGGAGGGAAATTCTCACTCCCACTCGCTTCTTGTCACGCGTGTAATCCACACGAGTGCTATTTTGACATATGCAAATTTTGCATGATGTGCGACAACTATACTTGTCATACCACATGCTTCAAGGTTCTCTCATATTTAATTTGAGATCTTCTTGCTTACATATATAATAAAGTCAATTGTCTTGTACAATCTTAAACTTTTAGGAATCTATTTTGGAGATAAAGGATCAATAATAGAGGAATGACAAGCCCAAGTCCTTTGACTTGCAAAATTATAGACATTACCTTCGAGCTATTATGATGTTATTCAACTTCATTGATTGATCTTGGTGAAGTAAAAGCATTTGAGCTATCTAGATTCATAAAGAGATTTGTCATAACAAGGCTAAGAGATAATCCATCCTCCTTGTATATTCATCTTATTTTGAAAGTTTTAAGCTTGATAGTGGGCTCGGAAAATGAGATGAGACAAATTTGCTTAAGAAGTGACATCATGCATTTACCCCGGTAAATTAATTTCCTTCTAGTAATAAATGTGATCAGTTTTTCACGTCCTCTTCTTTATTCAAAATGTTTATAAACTGCATACATCAAAGACATGTCAAAAGGAAAGTAGGGCGCACGTTAGTTTCACTCGCCGAAGGTCCAAAAGTAGTTAGCTCAAGATAAAAATACCGGAACTTCCTTGTTCCCCCTTAGAAGCTCCATTTTCTGACGAAGTCAGATTGTAGGTAGATAGAGCTACGCACGTTGTTATGTCGTTTCCAACAGCGCGGAGTGGACCCAAAACTAAAGACACCCTTGCCGGCATGTCCGTACAAAACTTCACATTTTCTCATTTTCCTGTCCCAAAATACCCAAAAAGAAATAAGTTGGAAGTCCGAATGAAACCGATTCAACATTGCCAAAGTCATTTGTTCTCTGGCTCATCCAAAGCAAGCAGAGCAAACCAAGCTGACAACCCATTGAGTCAGCATAGAAGTCCGCAGGCAAGAAACAGAGGATCAAAAGATCTAAGTACTTCAGGAGAGAGAGATTCTAATCTGTTAAAAAGTTTGGAACCCTCCAACACTACCACTTTCTATACTACATGAAAAAGAGTATCCTTCTGAAGATCGACACATCGTCCAGCGCTGCCTTGGTGAAGATGGTGCTAAGAAGCCGACTATCCTGAACTATCTTATTCAGGTTTATTTCAAGCTCATGAGGTCAAATGCAATTCAGAGACTACGACTACACCCATTTGCCCATAACCAGTGACATTGACTAGCTTGGCAATCAAACAGAGTCGAACTATACAGATCATCTATGTTATGGTTGAAGAGACACCGCCCTCAGTTGTCAAGATGAAACAGAAAGGATGTTTAGTCATGATAGATAAATGACACTTCTCGCTGACGTGCTGACAATTTTTTCTTCTAGTTGCTTCCCACGTTGAGGATTCTCACTGTCACTTGATGAGATTTACTTTGCTGACAATAAGAGAAACCTCCAAATTACCAGTAGATCCGTATAACTAGCACGATAAATGTACACCTAGGCATCAAAGAGATAAAGGAAGGAATTACCCCTCATGACGTTGGCCTTTTCATCAGTAAGAAGCTTCAACCTCCATAGTTGCATCATCATTATGTCCATTGCTGGAGGTGTTCTCTAAAGCTTCAAACTGACCAGATTTCCGGGGCCCAGTATGCGTGCTTGCAGGAGTCTTTGGACCGTGACAAGGAATAATTTGTCTGGTGTTGGAACCATCTGGCAAGTCTACTCCCTGCAAGTTGCCCAACCCCCCAGCTTTTTGCTCAGAAGAAACATTAGTCGAAATAGATGACTCAGCCAGCCCTGATTGCTTTGATGCAGTTTCCAGAGGTCTGTGGAAAAGAAGATGAGAAACAGCGCGGTCTATTGGATTTGTTTCTGTTTCAGCAGTACCCATTTTAGCCTGCCTGCAGGCCACAGTGCAGATCGCAATTAGTGCATTGCTTGAGATCACACTGCAATTTATTTATTTATTTTTTTTGGGGGGGGGGGGGGGGTGTTGACTATGGGAAGGTAGACCAAGAAAAAAATTTCCCAGCATAATCTGGACTCAATAAAATTTAAACCATGGACTGCTCAATCATAAGGATACACAAGGCATAGTAGTCTTCATTAGACCATTTGAGAAGCAGACCACGACCACCACTTACCTGTCACTAGCATTCAGTTCTTTGACAACCATTTCGTGCTGTTGCCTGGTATTTATTTTGGTTCTGCCAGTCTCACTGGTCTGTTGTCTTTGCATCACACTTTGAGCTAATCGAAACAAGCTATCTCTCATGCAAAGTATAATCCTGCTATCCAACTGCAGCAAGGCATTAGTACCATCACAGGAAATATACAACATTGACCAGAAAACGAGCCAACTGAAAGTCTAGTATACCTCGGTGATTACGTCTTGAAGTCGCTGAAGTACGGTATCTTCCACTGAATAGTCATCAACTGCCATAGACATTGAGTCAGAATAATCATATTCCAGAGGTGAGCTTGGATTGAGAGACGCAACAGGGCCCATATCAGCAACTTCACCATTAGGTTTCTCAAGAGGTAGCACTTGATTCTTCTGGGTGCATTTATCAGCAACTGAATGACCAGAGACATGTTGAGTTAACTGCTGTTGCCGTTTCTGAATAGCAAACATTGCTTGTATTTGTTGCCGTCGTCTTAATTTTTCAATCTTTTCTTGGGGCGTCATGCTTAGACTTTTCTCAGGAATATCAACAACATTGTTTACATGGCTTGCACTTCCAGAGGATTCTTCATAGCCAGACATCAGAGTATTCTTCTTGCATTCTCCGGATAGCGTTGGGGACACCAGGGGCATTAGTGGACAAGGATTCACACTATTCCCAACTGCAAGAGCCATGTAAGCATTTGATACGGGAATGTTATGCAAAGAGTCAGGATTCTGAAACTGTCTTGACCAACTTGAATCTGCTCTGTCATATGGCATTATGCTGGGCGCCAATTGGTGTTCATATGGTCCAGTTACATCTCCAGTAGAATACCAGGCCCCACTGACGTCTTCTAATGGTCTTACTTGGCTTCTTCCCTCCACGGCATCATCCTGGTTGCTTAACAGCCTCTTTTGAGACTACAGCAAGATGGTCATACAATGGGTCAACATTAAGACAAGGAGGGTCGCTCATGCTACAATAAAACAAGGCATGCAGCTCAGTCTAGGAAGAGCTTATGCTAGGCATTATTTTCATCACTGCAATATTGACAAGGTGGCTTCTAGGTTGATAAAGTCCTGGCCTACACATGCATATTCTTTTAGGAAACCAATGAAATGTTGGAGGAGCTAAGTAATCCTTTTAATAATCGTTTGGCTCTGTGGATGAAGAAAAAGTAGAGCCCATTATGAAAAGGAAGTTATATCAGGCACCAGAATGTTCCTTTGTCCTACATCTGTTCAAGTTTCTAGTAGAGGATTTTCATAGTCTTGATGGAGGGACTATTGATAACATATTTCATCAGTTAATGTGTAAAATTATATTATGTAATATTTAGCAACTTCTACAGGAACGATGATGCTTTGCCCCAGAGGTTTGGGTTTTCTATTGTTCTGACTCCTGATCATCTAGCAAAGCCTGTGACCACAAGCTGGAACCAAGCATAACTAATCCAATACAGTATAGCGGTTACAGGTGCATTTTGAGTAGTCCCAAATGACTACCTTCTCTGCAGATTGAGCGGGAGTTGAAATATTGACAACAAAGCCAGAGTTCACTGCTGCGGCCTTTTCCTCCATGCCCACATTTGTCTGTTACACAGGACTAATGAGGAACATAATTTTAGCTGATAAACATCTTCATTCATATATAGTTTCCAAGTTGACAGTCGATACCTGACTATCTAGCCCAGCCTTACTCATACCCACGGGATCTTCCACTTTCTTCAGAATCTGTGAGTGCTGCAAGAGGGGGGATGCATGGTCATTCATTTCCTTGTAAGCAACTCTAACGGAGTGGTCTGGTTGAACATATTCTGCTTTTACTTCCACACCCTCTGATGCACCTATTAATGGTTTTGACTGCAGAGTAGGAGAATCCGCATGTCCAGAGACTGACTTTATGGGGCTAAAAATTACATTTTTGCTAGAAGACCATAGCTCATCAGCACTGTCAAGATTCGCACTGCCATAGAGTGACTCATCATTGCTGCAAAATTGCCACTGGGGATATTTAGTCAAAAAAGTGCCATTGGACATTATGTTTGTCGGCTAACAGAAACAGGGGACAGAGGCAAAACTCACTCAAAAAGAAGAACAGTGACACTTATTCTAATCAAACTTGTTGACAGGTTGTAATACGGATATTCTAGTAGCAAAATCTTTGGTAGATTCGGGCAATGCTACAAGCACAATAATGGAATCACAAAACAACATAGATTAAAAAGAAAAAAAGAAAAAAAAAAGCGATGGTCATGCCAATAAGTTCAATATGTGCATTATAGGAAAGGTAATTCATTGGATAAATTCTGGCAGACAGAATGGCACTAATTCATCCTGTTTGCCTCTTGCTCCATTGCCAATTCATGCTTCATCCAAAAGTCTGGTAAGGAATTGGTGCAATAACGTTGCTATTGATATGATCAGTCATCTAATCAAGAAAAGAAAGAAAGAAACAAACAAACAAACAAAGATAGAAAGAATGATGATGTAGCCTAACTGGGTAATCAGGGATAAGCCGATCAAACATTAAAACAAAATATATTACCTAAAAATCCGATCAAGATCTTCAAAGCTTCCAATGGTTGCCCAGCCATAGTCAGCAAATTCACCCTGTTCTTTATCTTCATGGGTATTTTTGGAAAATCCAGAAGCCTTGTCAGGTTCACCTAGCCCTGTTGAGTATGTCAGGAATAATTAGATAATTTAACAAATACTGATAAAATCATTATCTTCTGAGTATAGCAATAAGATGCTTTCACCACCTTTAAAAGAGCCATATCTTGGATCAATGGTTTGTGTATCATTTGTAACAGCATTTGATGGAGATATGTTAGGCCAGGAATCTAAGTCAAATGCAGATACATCTGAACATCTCTTTTTATTGATATTAGCACTACTTCCCCTTTTTGAGTCATTCAAGTCAATTTTCAGCCCAAGGATCTTTTCATCTGTGGGCTTGATTGCAGCATTTTCTTCGTTCCATTCATTCTTCTTCTGATGTTCTTCATTTCCTTCAGGATGGGGAACTATATGGTCATCGGTCTCCTTGGACTCGCCCCATATTATGCTAGCAAGCTGTGAACATCATTTTAAGAACTGCCATGAATATTGAGACAACTAAACTACAAAAGACATTGTGATTATCATAGATTGCAGAAGAACAACAGCATTCCATGCTAAAGATAGTAAAAAGATAGCTAGTCAAGTTGCCGGTAAACAGATGAGCTCCAAGCCAGCATCACCCTTAAGCAACTAGATAATTACCTACTTGTGTCCACAAGACAGCCAACAACTTTGAGTTTTGTAAAAATATTCTCATATATATGCCTCTGGCTCAGATGACCGCATAGTGCAAAGCAAATTCCAGTGCAATGTAAGGTATGAGATGAAATCATGTCATCAGAGAGATGTTGCAAATTACTTTATCGGCCTACTGCAAACCGGTATTATACTTTACAAGCTTCTCGGTGGAATTACGTTTGATGGAAGGGTATGTTAACGAGTTCAGACTTCAGGTCTGACATGTCCTGCTCTTTGCATCATTGGTTGCACAACTCTTATTTAGACCACTTGGTAATATGTCATCGTGGGATATTGGATTTCCATCTCAAACCCCCCAGTAACAAGATATCAGAGTTTCTTCTCCTTGCTCCTACACTTTCCATTATCACAACCATTTAAGCACCTCGAAAATCGACAACGCCACCCTTGGACCCCAGAAAGAGCGATTATATATGGACCTCCAATTTGCATCGAACATCGACTCAATTTCCGAGATATATCTTCCCTGTGACATACCCACTTCATCCTTGAGGTGTCAACTTGAAAAACCAACTAACATTGCCTCTCTGCGGAGCGTGTGACACCTTGAGTTGAGATCGCTACAATAACCAACTAGCTCAAGAGTCCCGAGACGGGCGCACATTTTTTAGCATCTTCAAATAAACTCGGTCCGGAAAGGCATCATTCTACTAGTAGGGCACAACTCTAACAACTTAAATAGAGCCTCCCAGGAACTACAAGCAACTCAAAAAGAAGAGAGACCTCGTAAAAGTCAAAAACATTCAGCAAACACTGGACAGAGCCCTGATGAGCACATCCTGTCACGTTCAAGCTAATCCTAGCCATCAAACCGCCGCATACAATCGCTCAGACAAACCGAAGAAAACGACGAGCAGTCAAGCAAGCGTGGAAGGAACGCCGGGCTCCCTGCCCGCCTTACCTCCTCGTCGTTCCAATCAAACATATCTGAAGGAGTCGGAGCGGATCTTCAGGCGACAGCGCAAATCGACGACGCAGGCACGGGTCGCTCCTGGCCACATCCTCCGAGCTTAAACCGAAAACAGCAGGAGAAAGCAGATGGTGCGCGATCAATGAGAGCACCGATTCTGCATCGCCCGAAATGGAACGGAACTCGCAGCCAGCAAGAGACGCGCAGAGAGAGAGAGAGAGAGAGGGGGAGAGAGAGAGGGTGTGTGACACGTGGGAAACCGGCGTATCCAAAGTAGTGGCTGCGAGCGTCTGGTCGATTGCCGCTCTGTCATCGGCCGGGGTGACGTGTGCAGCTCGCAAGTGGGGGCGCCACTGAGATTTGTGGCGGGAGTTGCTTCGGACGTCGCTTTCCTGTCAGGCTGGCCGAGGTGGGCCCCTCCCCTCCCCCGCAGGTTGCTGTAGCCCCCTCCTTATTATCTGGACTTTTGGATCAGGATGACGTCATTCGTTACGAGGTTTCCAACAAGGTTCTCGGGTCAGTCCCCGACCCGACCAGCCCACTTTGGAATGCGACGTCGAATTCGGGATTCTTTTTTGGGCTAATACCTTGAAAAATCCAAAACTGATACATTTATAACAAATTTACCTCAAATTATTTTTTTGATCATAAAAAACTTCAAACTGATAAACTTATAATAAATTTACCCCGACTGATTATAAAAAACCATAAACTGGTACATTTATGACAAATTTACCCCAAACTAATTTATTCGACTGCAAAAAATCCTAAACTGATAAATTTGTGATAAATATACCCTATGTTAAATTGAATTAATACCACAAAAAATCATAAAAATTGTAAACTGTGACAAACGGAACGTAAAATTCTAAATTGGTATACTGGTTAACTGTCACGTGTCATTTAACTTAATAATTTGAGAATAAAATTTAACGAAAACTAATATAAGGTAAATTTGTCATAAATGTACCGGTTTGGGATAAATTTGTCAAAAGTATACCAGTTTGGGGTTTTTTGTGGTCAAAAAATAGTTTGGAGTAAATTTGTCACAAGTGTACCCGTTTGGGGTTTTTTAGGATATTATCCCTTCTTTTTTTGTTCAAGAATTTGGGATTGGAAAAAATATTAAATAGCGGAATTCATATAATTAAGGCGGCGATTCAGCAAATTAAACCATTTTAATTGAAAATCTGCTTGATTTGAAGCTCGATATTATTATATCTTGGGTTCATAACGTGGGATACAATCGAGAATTAAATTAAAAATAAGAAATTATTGTGAATTGTAACTTTTTTCTATTAATTTTCGAAACTTTCTTTTTAGTATTTTTTTAACATTTAATTAAGGAATTGAAAGGGGCTCAAGCCAACTGTGCCCGAACCGGACATAAGGGCTTGGCACAGGAAATTCCTCTGCTTGGCACGATTTGATGGCCGGCCTTTCATCTAGTACTTTTTTTTTTCATCAAGTAACTGCCAAATTCACATATCTTTCAGTTTGACGAGTAATATAATACTCCTTGAATGTAAATGCCGAAGGATGACCCGACTAACATGGCTTCTCAGACAAACAAATGCACGTCCGTTCTCTGTTTTTTTTCTTGCCCGCACCTTCGTCTTTCGTCTTTTTCCTCCCTATTCTCCGCCTTGTCTTCTCCTCATCTAATGCGCTCTCTCGCCAAGTGTCTTACAAACATGGAAAAGAGTTCACTTGTTGATTTTTCTTTTTTTATTCTTCATAGTGATCCACCCTTCATTACGCATATTAAGGGTAATCGTTTTCACGATACATATGTTCTAGATCAAGAAGTGGAATCTATCTTATCAGAGTTGTTTTCTAACTTCAAGTAATATAAATATTAGCTTTCTAAGTGGGGAAATTACCAAAAAAAAAAAATCTATCTCAATTATGTCAATTCAATCATAAACTATATAACATATATTAATTCGGTCTTAAATATTTTGACGTTTTGCTAATATAATTTTTTTTTTGGTTAATTTTGATTGAATAACGTTGACGTGATGGTCTAATCAGTGTCGGTTACACGGGTTGTCTTATGTGGCATGATCAACGCTAATGTTGACAATTTTTTTGAATATCTTTCTTCTCTTTTCCTTTTCTTTTGCTTTTTTGTATTTTTTTTTGTTTGTTTTTGCTAGTTGCTGGCAAGGCTGCGACCCTTGCCAATAGCCGGTGAGGGTTGCTTGGCCTACGCTCCCTATAATAAGTAAATTAAAGGGAGAAAAAAGAAAAGAAAGGAAAAGAATAAATACAAGTTGTAAAAATTATTTACGTCAGCATCAGCAATAATATAAGATGCTTATCATCTATGTCAATAATTTCCTATTAAAATTGGTCGGATAGACTACATTGATAAAATTAAAAGATTTATGACTAAATTATCATAACTGCAATGAGTTTAAACTTATTTTTTTGGGTAATTTTCCCACTTGATAGGTTCTTAACACATATTCAACATCCACAATTAAAAAAAAAAAACCATATTCAACATATAAAAAAAATTTAAAAACCGGTTCGAGGGAGAATCAACCCTAGAATAATCGGTTTACGATATAAAAGAAGGAACCAAATCCATTAATGGCAATTTCCCAATTTTTTTACCAAAAAGCTACCTAATCCTTATGAACTAAGGTTGTGTTTAGCGGTCATGATAAAATTCAGGATACGATAAGATATATTATATCATGCGTCTAATGCTTACTCAAGATAAGATAAAGTCAGATATAATGAAGATATAAGTTGGATAAAATTGTCTTATAAGCGAGGTAGAATAAAGGTAGATAAGATTTCTAATATCTACAGTAGAAAAGTTAGTTCTCAAATCACAAACTTCTTAAATTAACAAATTTAGAATTATATTTCAATTCTAATATTATATATTCAAAATAAAAAATAAAAATTTCGTTTTTTAATTTAATCTTATTTTTATCTATATATTTGAATTTTATTTTATTTTATAATATAAATTCAATATATAAATATATATCTACAACATATTTTAGGCGTTTTAGTATTTTAGATATATTAGTATTGTTTTTTATTTAATAAAATTTTATTAGAGAGTGATGGATGGGGAAGAAAGAAATAAAAAAATTAATTAAAAAAGAGAGGAAAATGAAATAAAAAAGAAAAAAAAAAGTAGATAAGAGTGTCGCAAGAGATTTTTAACATCTTTATTTGTAAAATTTATGGTTCGTTTTTATTGATACGTTATTACACCAAATAATACATATAATATGATATAAAATATCATACTTTAATATTGAAATAACTAAATAGTGGATGGATAGGATATAATAAAATCCTCTAGATTTCATATCCTATTCTATAGTTCTATCATAGTTAGAAATCCAAACAACTCAACTTAGCATAATTGGATAAAGCCTATTGAAATTGAATCAATTGCGCACCTTTAATGCACATATACAACATGCCTTGACCCTAGTTTACTCAATAGAAGTAATGACAACAGTCATCTTTGAACTTCTATTTACTTGTTCAACGCCGCTTCTTTTTTTAATTTTTCGTTTCAATTCAGTCCTTGATTCGTCTCGTTTTTCGTAGTCCAAGAGAGCACGAAAAGGGCACTTAAGAGGGATTTGTCTGTTCTCTTTCAAAAAGTTTCAACGGGACTTGTGGGAGTAAACAGTAACATACGTTTTTCAAAAACAAGTAACGTTTGCTTGCTTGCTTGCTTAAAAATGTGATCTCTGTGAAGCGGCACTGACACCAACGGTGGGTTTTGCATGTGAGAGACTGCTCTATAAATGGGAGGCTTGTGTGACCAAATTTCACGCCATCAGCTGTCAAAACTGCAATTTTATCCTCAATAGTGAGAAAGAAATGGCTTCTCTGGTTGCCCCTGGTCACTTCTCTCCCACTGAAGATGCTGAGTGTGACACCCAGGATCTCATATACCTTGATTTCATTCAATATTTATTTATACTTCATGAATTATATAAAATAAATGAATAGATTCAAATCAAGCGAGGACATAAGAAACTGAGCTACTTGGCTCTATTTGTTATAAACTTGGTTCCTTCATTTACATGTGGGGAAGATGAGATTGAGAGGGGAATTTCTACAAAAAAACACCATATACTACGAACACTAACTATTCCGCCTCTCATTTGCTATGTACATGTTGTTAAACAACTAAAACCAAAAATCCTCCCACACGTTCGGCATCTCTCTGCACCTCCTACTCCGCAGGATTTCCACCCTGCCCCGGCCCATCATCATACAGCTGCAAGGGTCCCACCAACCGTCCGTCAACCCGAGCGTAAAGGGCCACGAAGACCATGTAAGCCGGTCCCGTAGGCGCCCCTGTGTCTATTGTCAAACACGAGGTGCATTTGACAAATACAACTCCCGGGAAATGGTGGTCCTGGAAGTCCTCTTGCCGCCAAACAAAGTCGGCGGGAGAGCCGTAGAGGATGGTCGTCATGGCAGCAGGCGGGGTAGGCGGTGCAGTCGACATCTTCTACTCTGAAGAAACAACAAATTAACAAGTGTGAGTTTTTAAAAAAACTCAGCAAGTGGGCGGTTAGTCCTAACCTGGATTGGCCAAAAACAATACAAACAAGTAAACCAAATCATCAAGTTATTGAATCCACAGAAACCTAGCTGCAAATATCACCCAGGGGGAGACGACACTCCACCCTGAACCCCCTCGCACCCAACCTGGCATCACGAGGTCCCCTGAGAAGCTATTCAGCCCTTCTCAGACCTCTGGAGAGAATACTACTATTCTTCATCACCCCTCTCCAGGCATCCCGACACCCGGGGTCTCACATTGGCTCACTAGCCAATCATACATTCATAGTTCCTCCTTGTTGCAGCATCAGCAACTTCAATGCACAAACAGCTCTCGCTTTTCTAAAGTCAAGTATAAGTCCTAGACTTAAACAAACTTGGGTATCGCAAACTATCTCATTAAATTCCTAATTAACCAATGTCTTATTGAGATCAAAATCACCACATCAAACAATATGTCATACGCAACACCATCAAAAACCATAACCTGGAATCCATTCACCTTCCCATGAATTTCAACAAACTCAGAATATGGGCAACCTCAACCAGAATGCATACTTTCAGGAATTAATTTGAAAATCATATGAAATGGGCTTGAAAGATCCCAAAATTTTAGTATATCATAAATAAGACATTAATAAACATTTTCCATGGAGGATGCTGAACCTAATTATTTCTGTACAGAGAGCAGTAAATCACTCAACTAAGACTCACAACCTGAACTGTTTTCCAGTATGAGTGTGCACAATTAAGAGTATGTTTCAGTACCTAAAACTTCACCAAATTCTACGAAATTTTTATATGTCATACATGAGGATGTTGGCTACAACTTTCATGAAGAAATCGTGACCAGAATCAAGCTAGAAATTTCTATAGAAAATTCGCAAGATTACAGAGTCACATGTACTGCAGTTCTGTACAGCATACACCCGCTTGAAAGTTATGTCCATACATTGACTATTTAACCCCAGAAAAATCCACGAAAAATATATGTCATAGTTTAAGGTATCTTGCACAACTTTCCTAAAAGAAGTTTCACCCAAATCTCGACACAACAAGCCACACAAAATTGACAGACCAGCAAGATCAAGAGTTCTCAGTTCTGGAAAACAGCAGCAAAACCCAAAACATGCATTCCAGTTTCCAAATCTTGGACTTAAACAGCAATCTCAGTCCATAAATCACACATGCCGAGCTACAATGAATTTATCTGAACACCCTCAACTCCAAAAACAGCACTACACTCAACATCCAGACAGTAACGAACCATACGTTCCCCAACCCAGCTCTGGACAGAGCTTTTTGCGCCCAATTTCTGCCCTAAATCACAATACCGAGTCCGAAATCGACTCGCACAGCAGGGCAAGGCTAATCCATGAACCCAAGACCTTATTAGTAGCCCAACTTGCCTGGATTTTCTTCACCAACAGAAGGAAGAGAAAGCGTCGGGCGAGTTGGCTTCGCGGTTGGCGGTAGAAGCTCCGAACGGAATCGAACAGCGACGATTCTGGTACCGGATGGAGGCGTCGGTCGTGAGGGCTGGGACGGGTTGGCTCGGTAGAGAAGAACAGAGACGAGAGGAAAAAGAAAGAGATGGGTTTCCGGTAGAGAAAACGCGAATGGGTTTGTTCGTTTTTGAGAGAGAGAGAGAGAGAGAGAGAAAATAAAAGAGATGCGTGTAATTCCCCCTCTTTCCTTCAACACACCTGGATGCTACGTGGGTAAAGCAAAGCAAGCGGTGCAAATCTTCTTTTCTGTTTTTTTTTTTTTTTTTTTTTAACACATGGGGAGAAGTGGTGGGATTTTACTGTTACTCTACGGATGAAAATCTTTCAACAAAATATTCCTTTTTGAGTTTTGATTTATTTTTCTAGGTTATTACTATTTTATTCATTATTTACATATATATACATATACATAAACATATACATGTATATATATATAAAGTCTTTAATACACTTAATCTACTAATGTAATTTTTGGGGCGTCACAAATTCTTCCCCTCTTAAGAAATTTCGTCCTCGAAATTATACACTAACTAAACAGATGTGGGTATCGTTGACGGATTTCTTCTTCTCTTTCCCATGTCGCTTCTTCAAGGCCATGATGTCGCCATAACACCTTAACTAGTGGAATCACTTTTGTCCTCAACACTTGCTCTCTTCGTTTCAAAATTTGCACAGGTTCTTCTGTATAGTTCACATTTTGATCTACTTCAATGGTTTCGTAGTCCAATACATGAGTAGGGTCGGGATGATATTTTCTTAGCATGGAAACATGAAACACGTCATGTATGCCTGCTAACTTTGGGGGTAAGGCTAATCTGTAGGCTATTTCCCCAATCCTATCAAGTATTTCAAATGGTCCAATAAAACGGGGACTCAATTTGCCCTTTTTACCAAATCTCGACACGCCTTTAACCGGTGAGACTTTGAGAAGAACTTTATCTCCCACAACAAATTCCAAAGGTCTTCTGCGTTTGTCTGCATAGCTTTTCTGTCGACTTTGGGCAGTTCTTAGTCGCTCCTTAATAGTTTTCACAGCATCTACTGTGACTTGGACTAATTCCGGCCCAGTTAATCTTCGCTCGCCTACCTCATTCCAGCATATTGGAGTTCTACAAGCTCTCCCATACAGTGCCTCAAATGGGGCAACTCCAATACTTTGTTGAAAACTATTATTATACGCAAATTCCGCCAAAGATAATTTTTCATCCCAGTTTCCTTTAAAATCCAACACACAGGCTCTTAGCATGTCTTCCAAAATTTGGATTACCCTTTCAGATTGTCCGTCAGTCTGAGGATGAAAGGCTGTACTAAACTGGAGCTTAGTTCCTAAAGCAACTTGTAAGCTCTGCCAAAGTTTTGAGGTAAATCTTGGGTCCCGATCAGAAGTGATAGTCACAGGAACACCGTGTAGATGGACAATTTGTCTCACATATATTTCTGCGTACTTATCAATTGAATAATTTGTTCGAACTGCTATAAAGTGAGCAGATTTGGTCAGGCGATCCACTATTACCCATATTGAATCATGTCCACTAGAGGTCCTTGGGAGTCCCTGCACAAAGTCCATAGTAACATGCTCCCATTTCCATTCTGGAATATCTAGAGGTTTCAATAGTCCAGCAGGCTTTTGATGTTCAGCTTTCACTTGTTGACAAGTCAGGCATTGAGAAACAAATCTAGCGATGTCATTTTTCATACCATTCCACCAGTAGTGTTGCCTCAAATTTCGGTACATTTTTGTGCCTCCGGGATGGATGCTATAAGCACTCTTATGTGCCTCTGACAATATTTCCCTCCTAAGTTCCTTATCTTTTGGCACACAAAGACGTCCTCGATATCTGACAATTCCGTCCTCAGATAACTGAAATTCCTCCTTACTTCCACTTTGCACTTCATCCCGAATTTTTAACAGTCTCGGGTCCGACTGTTGTAGGATTTGTATTCTTTGAATCATCCGCGGTTCGATTCTCAACATTGCCAATACACCTGAAAGATGATCTACCTCTAATCTAAATTCGGAGTTGGCAATGGTCTCTAAAAGATTCCATTCTTTCACCCTTAAATGTGTCATAGTCGCAGCTGACTTACGACTAAGAGCATCTGCCACCTTATTAGCTTTCCCTGGATGGTACACTATCTCGCAATCATAATCCTTAAATAACTCCACCCATCTTCTTTGCCTCATATTTAGCTCCTTTTGCGAAAATAAATATTTCAAACTTTTATGGTCGGTGTAAATTTCAAATTTCTCCCCATATAAATAATGTCTCCAGATTTTTAATGCGAGAATAATCGCAGCCAACTCTAAATCATGGGTAGGATAGTTCTTTTCATAAGGTTTCAGCTGTCTCGATGCATAAGCTATGACCTTTCCATGTTGCATCAAGACACAACCGAGTCCTTGGTGGGAAGCATCACTATACACCGTGAATCCACCAGATCCTGAAGGTAGAGTTAAAATTGGTGCCGAGGTCAACCTTCTTTTAAGTTCCTGAAAACTTTGTTCACACTTACCATTCCATTCAAATTTCACACTCTTCTTAGTTAAGTGGGTCAAGGGACTTGCAAGTCGTGCGAATCCTTCTATGAATCTCCGATAATACCCTGCAAGCCCTAAGAAACTCCGAATCTCTGTCGGTGTAGTGGGTCTTGGCCATTCAACTACGGTCTCAATCTTCGCTGGGTCCACTGTTAATCCTTTTTCCGACACCACATGACCCAAGAATGCTACTTGGTCTAACCAAAACTCACATTTACTAAATTTGGCATATAATTTGTGTTCTCTAAGGGTCTGTAGTACAATTCGTAGATGTTCTTTGTGCTCTTCTAACCCTTTTGAATATACCAAAATGTCATCTATAAAAACAATCACAAATTTATCCAGATAAGATATAAATATTCTATTCATCAGATCCATGAAAGCAGCAGGTGCATTGGTCAGACCGAAGGGCATAACTAGAAATTCATAATGCCCATACCGAGTTCTAAAAGCTGTTTTGGGGACATCTTCCTCTCTAACTCTTAATTGATGGTATCCAGACCTCAAATCAATTTTTGAAAAGACCGAACTACCAGCTAGTTGATCAAATAGATCATCAATCCTTGGTAGGGGGTATTTATTCTTAACTGTAACTTGGTTCAATTTCCTATAATCAATGCAAAGACGCATTGATCCATCCTTCTTTTTCACAAACAGGACTGGTGCCCCCCATGGAGATACACTAGGTTTTATAAATCCCTTATCCAATAATTCTTGCAGCTGAATTTTTAGTTCCTTCAATTCTGTCAAAGACATCCGATATGGAGCTTTTGATACAGGTTCCGTCCCTGGAAGTATCTCAATAGCAAACTCAACCTCTCTGTCTGGGGGTAATCCAGGGAGTTCTTCTGGAAATACATCAGGAAATTCACGTACTACACTAATTTCCTCTAGTTTCGCCTCTTCCTTTTCTTGATCCTTAACCATTGCTAAATATCCTTGACATCCCCCATCTAAGAGTCTATGTGCTTCCATTGCCGAAATAAAAGTCATAGAGTGAGTCAGTTTGTTTCCCAGGAACTCATAATGAGGTTCGTCAGAGGGGTTAAACTGAATCCTTTTTCTATAACAATCTACAATGGCTCGCTGCTTACTAAGCCAGTCCATGCCTATAATGGTGTCATAGTCATACATACCTATTTCTACCAAATCGATAGAATGTGTCCTTCCCCCTATTGAGATTTCACAATTTTCACAAACTAATGTAGACAATACTTCATCCCTTAATGGTGTGGAAACACAGAGAGGTGTTACAAGAGGTGTCACTTCTAGATTATGTAATCGTCTATATCTTTCAGCAATAAAGGAATGGGTCGCGCCCGGATCAAATAATGCATAAGCCTTTTGATCATTCAAGGAAATCATACCTGTGATAACGGTCTCGGAAGCTTCCGCTTCCTCCTGAGTCATAGCATACACTTTTCCTTTTGCTGGCGGTCTTTGCGTCCTTCCTGGTGGAATTGTTCCCCTCGGGCGTGGCGGCGCATGATGCAACTGATTAATGTTAGCTTGTTGTCTCCCTTGGGGACATTCTCTTTTGAAATGACCCTCCTGTCCACACTTATAACATCTCAAGGAATCGAGGCAAGGCCCTGGTCCATGTCGCCGGTTACATCGTTGACACAAGTCATTTTGAAATATAGCCCGATTCATGTATTGTCCTTTACTTGTCCCTCCAGAACTTCCATAAGTGGGCCTCTTCTTGGAACTCCAAGGTGTATCCCGAGATGGAAAAGGTCGCTTACCGCTACGCACATCCCTTGTGACTCCTTGTAGCCTCGATTTGACCTTTTCCTTCTCCTCCATCTCTTCTCTAATGAGTTCTTGCTCAACCCATTGGGCTCGAGCATACCCTTCATTATAATCCCTTATACCCAAAGGTACTAACTGCTTCCTAATATTAGTCCTTAGGCCATTCAGAAACCTCTTTGCTTTATCCTCAGGATCTTCGATCAATTTAGGAGCATACCTAGAAAGTTCTGAAAATTTTGCCTCATATTGATCCACAGTTAGTCCCCCTTGACTCAATTGGACAAACTCAGTTATCTTTCGATCCTTCGCACACTCAGAAAAATGTTTCTTGTAGAAAGCTTTCACGAACCCATCCCATACCATTTCCGTACCCGCTGGAAATATGGTATTCTTTGATGCTCTCCACCAATACATGGCGTTCCCCTCCAACTGATATTCAGCAAGTGTCATCTTATCTTGGTCATTGCAACCAAGCAATTTGAAAATTCTTTCCATACTATCAATCCACTGCTCAGCTTCCTCGGGACGTCCTATTCCCGAGAATTTTGGTGGCTTTAATTTCAGGAACTGTTCTACCAGTCCCTGGGTGCGATGCTCCGCCATAAGTGGCTGTTGGGGTGGCGGCAGAGGTGGTTGTTGCAATGGAATTTGGGCCTGTCTCTCCACCAAATTCCCCAAAGAAACCAAAGCTTGCAACACATCCTCCATCCTCGGCCCTGTCCCTGATGCAGCCGCCCCTGACTCAGTCACTTCTCTCCTCGGCGGAGACGAGCTCCTTGATCGCACCATCTTTCTCCTAAACTTTCTGCACATTACCCACATTAGGGGTTAGAAATTTATGCTATTAGTTAAAAGTAACGCAATATTCTCACGTTACCCAAACCACACAGTTAAAAACTAACTGCTCAAAGCAATAATTGTCCAAATTTACATGGACAATCATGTCTAGACACTTAGGTACACTAGCATTCATCTAAAATCCTAAACCTTATCACTCCAACTAAAACCAAGCTCTGATACCACTCAATGTGACACCCAGGATCTCATATACCTTGATTTCATTCAATATTTATTTATACTTCATGAATTATATAAAATAAATGAATAGATTCAAATCAAGCGAGGACATAAGAAACTGAGCTACTTGGCTCTATTTGTTATAAACTTGGTTCCTTCATTTACATGTGGGGAAGATGAGATTGAGAGGGGAATTTCTACAAAAAAACACCATATACTACGAACACTAACTATTCCGCCTCTCATTTGCTATGTACATGTTGTTAAACAACTAAAACCAAAAATCCTCCCACACGTTCGGCATCTCTCTGCACCTCCTACTCCGCAGGATTTCCACCCTGCCCCGGCCCATCATCATACAGCTGCAAGGGTCCCACCAACCGTCCGTCAACCCGAGCGTAAAGGGCCACGAAGACCATGTAAGCCGGTCCCGTAGGCGCCCCTGTGTCTATTGTCAAACACGAGGTGCATTTGACAAATACAACTCCCGGGAAATGGTGGTCCTGGAAGTCCTCTTGCCGCCAAACAAAGTCGGCGGGAGAGCCGTAGAGGATGGTCGTCATGGCAGCAGGCGGGGTAGGCGGTGCAGTCGACATCTTCTACTCTGAAGAAACAACAAATTAACAAGTGTGAGTTTTTAAAAAAACTCAGCAAGTGGGCGGTTAGTCCTAACCTGGATTGGCCAAAAACAATACAAACAAGTAAACCAAATCATCAAGTTATTGAATCCACAGAAACCTAGCTGCAAATATCACCCAGGGGGAGACGACACTCCACCCTGAACCCCCTCGCACCCAACCTGGCATCACGAGGTCCCCTGAGAAGCTATTCAGCCCTTCTCAGACCTCTGGAGAGAATACTACTATTCTTCATCACCCCTCTCCAGGCATCCCGACACCCGGGGTCTCACATTGGCTCACTAGCCAATCATACATTCATAGTTCCTCCTTGTTGCAGCATCAGCAACTTCAATGCACAAACAGCTCTCGCTTTTCTAAAGTCAAGTATAAGTCCTAGACTTAAACAAACTTGGGTATCGCAAACTATCTCATTAAATTCCTAATTAACCAATGTCTTATTGAGATCAAAATCACCACATCAAACAATATGTCATACGCAACACCATCAAAAACCATAACCTGGAATCCATTCACCTTCCCATGAATTTCAACAAACTCAGAATATGGGCAACCTCAACCAGAATGCATACTTTCAGGAATTAATTTGAAAATCATATGAAATGGGCTTGAAAGATCCCAAAATTTTAGTATATCATAAATAAGACATTAATAAACATTTTCCATGGAGGATGCTGAACCTAATTATTTCTGTACAGAGAGCAGTAAATCACTCAACTAAGACTCACAACCTGAACTGTTTTCCAGTATGAGTGTGCACAATTAAGAGTATGTTTCAGTACCTAAAACTTCACCAAATTCTACGAAATTTTTATATGTCATACATGAGGATGTTGGCTACAACTTTCATGAAGAAATCGTGACCAGAATCAAGCTAGAAATTTCTATAGAAAATTCGCAAGATTACAGAGTCACATGTACTGCAGTTCTGTACAGCATACACCCGCTTGAAAGTTATGTCCATACATTGACTATTTAACCCCAGAAAAATCCACGAAAAATATATGTCATAGTTTAAGGTATCTTGCACAACTTTCCTAAAAGAAGTTTCACCCAAATCTCGACACAACAAGCCACACAAAATTGACAGACCAGCAAGATCAAGAGTTCTCAGTTCTGGAAAACAGCAGCAAAACCCAAAACATGCATTCCAGTTTCCAAATCTTGGACTTAAACAGCAATCTCAGTCCATAAATCACACATGCCGAGCTACAATGAATTTATCTGAACACCCTCAACTCCAAAAACAGCACTACACTCAACATCCAGACAGTAACGAACCATACGTTCCCCAACCCAGCTCTGGACAGAGCTTTTTGCGCCCAATTTCTGCCCTAAATCACAATACCGAGTCCGAAATCGACTCGCACAGCAGGGCAAGGCTAATCCATGAACCCAAGACCTTATTAGTAGCCCAACTTGCCTGGATTTTCTTCACCAACAGAAGGAAGAGAAAGCGTCGGGCGAGTTGGCTTCGCGGTTGGCGGTAGAAGCTCCGAACGGAATCGAACAGCGACGATTCTGGTACCGGATGGAGGCGTCGGTCGTGAGGGCTGGGACGGGTTGGCTCGGTAGAGAAGAACAGAGACGAGAGGAAAAAGAAAGAGATGGGTTTCCGGTAGAGAAAACGCGAATGGGTTTGTTCGTTTTTGAGAGAGAGAGAGAGAGAGAGAGAAAATAAAAGAGATGCGTGTAATTCCCCCTCTTTCCTTCAACACACCTGGATGCTACGTGGGTAAAGCAAAGCAAGCGGTGCAAATCTTCTTTTCTGTTTTTTTTTTTTTTTTTTTTTTTTAACACATGGGGAGAAGTGGTGGGATTTTACTGTTACTCTACGGATGAAAATCTTTCAACAAAATATTCCTTTTTGAGTTTTGATTTATTTTTCTAGGTTATTACTATTTTATTCATTATTTACATATATATACATATACATAAACATATACATGTATATATATATAAAGTCTTTAATACACTTAATCTACTAATGTAATTTTTGGGGCGTCACACTGAGGCTCTCCAAAAGGCGTGTAAAGGTACAACAACAACGTGCTCCCTCTTCATTAGATTAGAGGGTGTATCAAAAAGGAGAGTAAGCATCGACTAAGATGAGTGTTGGGTCCAGAGTGTAAGGGCGAGTCTTTAATCCATATGATTATGTTGTCCGCACGCCTTATAGTCATAGGTGTTTCTAACCTTAATTAGTGTTCACCACGCATCGAAAGGTAATTCATAAGTATTGAGCATATACTTACCATTAAGATTTTGAGTAGTTATGAAAAATAAAATGATTCAATATTTTAAAGAGTACAATGTCTCGTACTCGAATTTAACTCAACTTTTGAAAATCCGATCACGAGGAGAGTACCTGGTTTTCTGCTCTCGATGCAAATGTCCTGTCTTTAGCAAAGCAAGTCGGTGAACTAATTTTATACGGGAGAGTTATTAAATCAATTTAGTGCCACCTAAAACCTTTAAACGGAAAAAAGGAAGAGAAAAGAGAGTGTGATTAAAGAGGCCAAAGTAATGCATTTGTTTTCGTGAGATGTACATGACTCGGAAGTCACGACTTTCGGTGTCAATTATGTCTGAGGTCGAATTAAAATAGGATATCCAGTAGTACGGTTAGGCAATTGTTTTCTTCATGTTCACACCGCATGTTGTATACGTGACTAGCTAGGGAAGGCCATAACAACTACGCAAACGCTTGAGTAGGTTAAACTGCCGCTAAACCAAACCGAAACAACATTTGCTTAATCACTAAGTTGTCTACACGTGGTATTGCGTGTCCCAATATGCTATTTAAGAATAGGATCTGGCTATTTATTTATGACAACGAGCTTTGGGGGGAAATAATTGATTCTTTTAGGGGTCGATGTTTTCGATGTGGTTCTTGGCTTTGGTGCAAAGAGCGTAACGCTGTATAAAACGGGGATGGTGGATGCAATGGTTTTATCTACGTCACACTGCACAGAGACTAGAAAGAGAGAGAGTGATAGTGATGGCGAGCCTTGTTGTTCCTGACCATTTCTCTGCTACTGAAGACGCAGAAACTCTAAGAAAGGCCTGTCAAGGTCTGAATCTCGCTCTCTGTTTTGATGCATTTGCTCAACTTCTACCGACGTGTTCGTATATTTGTCGAGATTTGCTATGATTTTATGCTGTTGAAAGGCTTGTCAATCGTTCTTTTCCTATTTTTAGGATGGGGAACGAATGAGAAGCTGATCATCAAAGTGCTGGGACACAGAAATGCAGCGCAGAGGAAGCAGATCAGGCAAGCCTATGAGCAACTCTACGAGGAAGATCTCGTCAAGCGCCTTGAGTCTGAGCTCTCCGGAGACTTCGAGGTTCTTTTCATTTTATTTTTTAAGATAAAATCTTCTTGGTAGAAGCGCTTTGAATATTATATATTTGTTTATAAAGTGGTCGTCAGTTTCATCGAAACAGTTGTCAACTTTGCGTAGATCGATCGCACTTGGCGATTGATGTTGCATGGTTTGGACTCGCATGATGCTCCCAAACGTTACCAATGGAAAAGGGTGGCAGCTAGCCTCAAAGAGTGACCCGCTTTTGACTCTATAGCTCATCTATGAAATGTCTTAGGTGACCTAACGAAGCTCAACCAAAACCTGAATGTTGCATAGGCTCTTGGGGGTAGCACCCACTCTGCACTGACAAACGTAAGGCAGAAAACGAAATTTGATGGTCTTGATCTTGTCAAGATCAAGCTCAGCTGCAAAAGATTAGATGAAATCATCGGAGAAAGGAAACAAACGATGCAATCTTGATGTTCTTTTTACCAGAGAAAATGATCTGAGAGTTTGATATATGTTTCGATAACTTCTTTTTTGAAGAAAGCGGTGTACCGTTGGATACTGGACCCGGCTGACCGGGATGCTGTGTTAGCCAATGTGGCTCTGAAGAAATCGAATCCTGATTTCCCAGTGATAATAGAGATTTCTTGCGTTCATTCCCCTGATGAGCTCCTGGAGGTCAGAAAAGCCTACAAGCTTCGCTACAAGCGCTCTCTGGAAGAAGATGTTGCTGCACATACCACTGGCGACATCCGCAAGGTACCGCCGAGAATTTGCCTAATATGTCTATGCTTTTGCTTGTGATCTGGAATGCAAATTTGGAGATTATTTTATGGCTGGCTCTTGTTATGCAGCTCCTGGTTGGCCTAGTGAGTGCGTATAGGTTTGAAGGAGAAGAGATCAACGCGAGATTGGCGAACTCGGAGGCCGATGTTCTTCACAATGCCATAAAAGATAAGGCCTTCAACCATGACGAGGTCATAAGAATCTTGACCACCAGGAGCAAGGCTCAGCTCAGGGCCACTTTCAACCGCTACCGTGATGACCAGGGCACTTCCATCACTAAGGTACCGAATATGTTCATATACGACTTATGTAGCAAATTCCCTAATAAATCTTTTGCAAAAGACCTGCCCAAAATAATAATATTCACGTTGAATTCAATTTTTCTCACATTGTCGGGCTCAGAATATACTGGTTGAACATCCCGATGACTTCTCGGTGGCACTGCGCACGACAATTCGGTGCTTCAATGATCATCAAAAGTACTTTGAAAAGGTTAGAGCAAATTGTGTTACACTGCAATATATGCAATGCAGTATTAAGTAGGTTGATTAACCAACCGTGTCGAGCACAGGTCTTGCGCAACGCAATCAAGAGGGCCGGGACGGATGAGGATGATATCACTCGCGTGATCGTGACTAGGGCGGAGAAGGACCTGAAGGAGATCAAGGAGGAGTATTACAAGAGGAACAGTGCGTCGCTTGACCAAGCAGTGGCCAAGGACACCTCAGGGGATTACAAGGCCTTCTTGCTCGCTCTCCTGGGCAAGGAAGAGTGATCAACCCGACTATTTTCCCATATGGATGTTTTCGTACTATGAACTTATTAATCAGTTTGAGCTTTGTGCAATTTCGGTCGGACTTTTTATGTGGACAATGCTTGTTACTTTATAATTGGTGTGTCTCAACTATCTATTTATGTGATATTTGTCTTTGCTCAAGCACTTCTTCCATAGAAAGAGCTCCTTCTTTGATCGATCACATGAAACTGCATCAAATTAAATATGAAGTATACCGAAAGGATTGAATACCGTGAGAATCATGGTTTTGGTTGCCGCTTTCGCTAAAAAATGGAATACGTAGAGTTCGGTACTGCAACAGCCTGTCGATTATTTCCCTTTTATTGACGGCTTTCATCTTCTTTTGCAAAAACATTAGAACAGCCATGCACAGAACAGATAGCAGTAGCTGCCAAGTCAACAACTTTGGTTAGCTTTCGATCAATGCCTCACTATATAGTTCTGCAGAGAGCGGAAGACAGCTGATGAGCTACATTGCCTTGAAGTGGCCACCCATTGAACTTGGCCGATCTGGTTAGAGTGTCTTGCGCGAGGCGTCGACCTCATTGAGCACTGAAATTCCATCACATGAAAACATCACGTAAGAACACATTCACAGAGAGAGAGAGAGAGAGAGAGAGAGAGAGAGAGGCAGGCGGCAAAGGAAAGGGGACTTGAAAGATTGTTGTTGACAAGCATTGCGGAGACTCAGGCACAGAGATTGGTTCTTTAGGTTTTGATAGCTGGTTCGAGCTAAAACGTGAATGGATCCCTTGCTTATGCATTGCGAACAAGAGGGATTTTGTTGGTGCTGGCTGTGAAGAACATTCTTAAGGAATATGGATTGGGAATCTCCAATAAAGCCATACAAGCCAAAACCACAAACAGGAAAAAAAAAAATAAAAAAAAGAAGACAGATCTTCTATTTGATGGTGAATCCAGGCAGTGATGATGACCCTTGAAATTGTTCTCTCGTGTTACACAGTCAATTGTTTGAGATCATTCTTTTTTCAAATTTTTATTATTAAAAAGTAACTTGAGTTTAATATATTTTTTGTGAGAATTGATAAAATCTATAATTTCACGTCTCATTAATTTCCTCTCCGAAAAAGTTGTCCTCTTGAGAAAATATATTTAAAAACTATTCTTTTTGTCTTGTGGTCAGATGATGTCTCGGACTAGTCTTGCACAAACCTCGATCGGATGACTCTGTTTTCACTTTTATGACCAGCACACCAAGCTTTCCAAATTAAGAAGAATTCGAGTTATTTTTTTCTGCAAACAACAACAATTGGATTCATTGAGCTAAGAGAAGCTTGGTATTATTGCTTTTATGATAATCCCACAAAAAAATTTAAACTTTTCCATATGAGGCTTTTTTTTCCTCACAAATATTAGAAATTTGTGCCAACAATTTAAAAGTAATTTCCATTAGGCTTTTTCCTATTCAAATATGTTGCTACCTTGGAACTTTAATGGCTATCATGAACGGAACTGTGATGAAGCTACTTTTTATCACTGGTACCATTTGGGACTATGGAGAAAATATTCCATAGACCCCCTCCACTTCAAATAAAAGTCTCTTTACTTGTTGATTATCACATGTATGATAAGACTCACGTTTTAGATCTTTTAGAATGCCCTTTCTCGGTTACTTGCTCATTTCCATAAACACCCCTCAACACCCCTCAACTTTATCTTTATCGGCTTGATAAAAAGGTCAATGCCAATCTAACCAAAACCAACACTCTCCGCTCAAAACAACATTCTCTCTGTTGACACCTATTTTTACAAAAAAAAATCATCAATCAAAAAGTAAAAAAAGAAAGAGAGAAAGAAACAACAACAACCCAACCCCCCTTTTTTCCCTTTCAGCCCACGAGCGAGGGTCTTCTTCCCTCTATGTCGTCTTCGAAGACCTGCAAAAAAGAAAGAAACAGAACAGAAGACAGAATAGGAGGAAGCCGAAGAAGGATCTGCAGAGGATCAACAACTGCGATTTCAGAAAAATGGAAGCAATGAACACTTGGCTGCAGCGTGGCAGCTCCTGCAGTTGACGAAGTCCAAGAGAACCTGCAATTGTTGTAGCTGAAAATAGATTGAACTCGGTCCCAAGGAGAAAACTGACCGCAGACATACATAGAGGCAAGGAGGTTGGACTGACCGAGGAAAATTAGAGCTGAAGATGGAAAAGAAAGAGAGCTGGCTTCGTGGGCTAGCAAAAGACATTTCGGACAAAAAAAAAAAAAAAGGGGAACCAACGGCAGTTTTAAAAGAAAACAAGGGATGAACAGATAAAAGGGGGGGCGGACCCAAGACAAAAAAACAGAGAGAGAGAGAGAGAGAGAGAGAGACCGAGGAGGAGAGGGAGTGAGTGAGCGACCTAGATAGAAAGTGCAAGCTCGAGAGAGTGGTTGGTCGTCGCCGGAGGTTCGTTCGTCAGTTGCTATTTGACGCGTTCCTCCTCTTGAACCAGGTAGGCTTTTGTCTCGACTGTGTGTACTTGTTTTTTTTCGGGAAGCGTTAGGCCGGAGCTCGTGCCGACTAGTTCGTGCGAATTTCGGTCTGAGCCGGTCCTCCTTGAAAGCTGCTAGCTATTCTAGTATATGTCGTAGGGAGATTTAGATTTGTCTAGTGCGGAAACTTCCCCATGTCAGGAATGCACACCAAATGCTTGTGGAAATGTGTAAACGATATCTAAGTTCTGCAAGTTTGTTGAAGCCCAAAGATACTTGTTGTACTCACATCCGTTCGAATGTGATTGATATGTCCCTTAGCGGGTCTTGAGCGTTGCTCATGCATGTTGTTGTGTTGATCTTTACCCGAATCCGAGCCTCGAGTGAGTCCGTATGCCCCTTTTAGCTGCTGCACCTCAACTATTTGACAAAATGCTCCAAAGAGAACCGAGAAGCATCCCAAGTTTAAACTCCGTCTGATTCGCGCTTGCTCATATATATGTTGGACCGTACCTTTCTTATATGTTTCCATTGCGAATCTATACGATTTTCGTGGAATAATCATGTGTGTTTGAGCCGTGGGAATGTTTGCATCCGAAAATGGTTTGGCTGTCGGTGTTCGTGGCCGACGGTGGTCGTTGCCGGTCGGAGTGGATAACGGGTAGATAGTGGTGTTTTGGCGGTGGAAAGGATGGCGGTTGCTCTCACTGGTGTTGTCGTGCCGGTGGGGTCTCGTTTGAAGGATGTCCTGGGTAAAGAGTCGGGCATGAAAGCGTAATGAAGAAGGTCAGAAGGGAGGAGGGAAAGAATAAAAAAATAAGAACAAAGAAAAGAGGAGAACCAGCAAGGAAAAAAAAGCGAAAGAGTAAAACCCAAAAAAAATAAAAGGGAAGGAAAGACAATAGATGGGGATGTTCGGTGAAAAGGCCAGAAGGGAAGAAAGAAGGAATAAAAAACAAAAAAAAAACAAAAAAAATCAATCAAAAGAAAGAAAAGAAAAGCAAAATGAAAAACAGAAAACTATAAAATGAAAAGTGGGCTTCGGGAATGACTGTTGAACAGTAGGTGCAAGAAAAGGACACAGAGTGTGCGGTGAGAAAAGACAACCGAAAGGATATATATATATATTTTTAATATTTGAATTTTCTTTTCTTTTTTTTTTTAAAAAAAAAATCTAAAAATGTTGGATCCGGTTCGGGTTGGGTCCGCGGGTCGGATCGGGTTTACCCGGTCCGAACCCATTTTATTGAAGTATAATAATATTAAATATTAAATATATATTAAAATTTTAAAAAAATTCAAAAATTAATTATAAAAATAAAAAAAAAATTCAAAAAAAAATTCAAAAATATTCAAAAATATTTCCGAAAATTCAAAAAAAACTCAGAAAGCATTCAAAAAATTCGACCTTTTTCTTAATTAAAAAAATTTTAAAAATTTTTAAAAAAAAAAAAATTAGAAAATTAAAAAAAATTTTAAAAATTAAAAATTTCGAAAATCCAAAAAAATGTAGGATTTGGCTAGGAATTGTTATGTACTGCCTTTTTAGCGTAATTAGGCATTTATTTGCTCGTTTATTATTATGTAGCATGTTTAATTTGCATATTTTATTATGTTTGATTGCACGTGTTTAGTCTTATTGCAATTAGGATCTTGGTAGTTATGATTATTACTTTAATGATTGCGCACCTGCATGATCACCTCACATGTTAGTGGATAAATATAAAATCAATTCAAATTGCCTGCCAAAAATTCATTTTGTTAAAATGAACAAGATTAGGTACCGAAAGGGCACTAATTGGTTAATTAGTGTAATCAAGTCCCCGAACCTAAATTCTCTGGTTGCGTAGGAAGTGAGGCACGCTCCCATGCCTCACTTGGTTTCTAGCCGACCCCAATAGGCTAGTGGCGACTCCTTTTATGCAAAAATTCATGAAAAAATATCCCAACGTCACGCGGGGTATGGGCTTGGGAGAGCCCGCGCCTAATCATGGGTCTTAGGTCCATACTTTGGGCAATACCCTTAAACCTGTTCCCTCCCCCCGAGGGTAGGTCGCGACAGCTTGGCGACTCCGCTGGGGACTTGGTTTTAAACTTTAGAGGACTTAGGCCAAAATTAATCTTGTTTAAAAAATATTTTTGTTTGGCAGCAAAGATAGTATGTGCATCCATAGCATGTCAAATGTTGATTGTTTATGGGAGTTATAAGGGGTGGTGATTTCTAACCTTTGTTTTGTAGGGGTATAAGAGTGAATGGTTTATTCATGTTTGAAGTGCTGATTTTTTTTTTATTGTCATGCATGAGTCTCCTGCATTGCACTACACCATAGCACACACAACCTGCCGCCGGACCTGGGCCGCATAGGATCACCTAGGATGGTGTTAAGGTGGATACCACTCCGACTACAACCGCGTAGTACGAGTCGCCCACCTTAACCCCGAAATTTCTTTCTTCACGTTGAAGGTACCCACCCCGGTCTGCAATCGCGCGACACGGGTCGGTTCTTTGACGAGGCCGGAGTCATGGGTAACCCGACCTAGCCGCAACCTTGCTGGTTCAGTCCGGTGATCCCATGGCTCCATTTTGAGCCATTTAGAGTAGAAATTGAACCACCGTCCATGCGTATGTCTATGTCATTGGCTTTGCTACTCAATGAGTAGGGTAAGATTTTCAAATTCTCTCATTCGTAATTTACTTATTCGCTTTCTTTTTTGGTTGGTTCATGGCAAATTAGGTTGATCGTAACTGTGAGTAGTATACGATGGGGATGCCCGAGCTTCACATCATTGCTACCCCGAAAGCCGAGCTTCGCACATGGTGGGATAGACTAGACTCGACTGGCCATGATTGGGTTCGATCCAATGTCGGACGATTACTTCCCCTTTTAGAAATAGAAACTCATTATGGTGTTGTACGAGCGTTGGCTCATGTCTGGTGTCCCGAGACTTGCACATTCATATTCGGTGACCACGAGCTCACTCCAACCCTGGAAGAATATAGTGTTGTCATAGGAAAGCCTTTGGTGTCGGAGTTAATTGGCCCACCTGTAGGGACTGAGCATGCATCGACCTTATCTGATTTCCTTAGAGTTAAGGAGGATGACGTGAGGAAAGTTTTGAAAGCTAATCGCAAGACTTGCCCGTTTTCATTCCTAAATGAGCTTTTTCAAAATGCCCCATCTTTTCAAAAGAATAGGATCTTCCTGCTAACCTTCTTCGGGTTTGTGTTATTCCCACATTGTAGGAACGCTATTAACCCTTCCGTGGCATGGGTAGTTCGAGAGACATGTATGGGAAAGGGTTTTGTTAACGCCATCCTGACTGAAACTTTTCTTTCCCTTACTCGTTTCAAAGAAAACAAAAACAAAATTTTCCATGCTCCTCCTGAACTCTTGCAAATTTGGTTTTTCTCTCACGTTAAAGGGTTTGGTAGCTTAATGACTGTGAACGACATCTCTGACTCTAGCCACCCCATCCTGAAGTTTAAAGATAGGAAGGCGTTTGCCCCCGATTATCATTATTCTGAGTGGTTAGCTTTCATGACCAACCCTGGTCCCGAAGATTTCCAATGGCACGCCAAATGGCTCCGAGTTCGAGAAGCGCGGTTCGTGTGTGGGCTTACTGGACCTATTCCTTTGTTGGGAATTACCGGAGTCACTGAGTATTACCCAACCCGAGTTGCTCGCCAGTTCCAAGAAGTTCAACAACTTCCACCGATGATTCAAGAAGACCCACTCAGGATAGACTTCCCTGATGGATGCCAAGATCACGAAGACTCCGTTGCATTAGTCAAGTCGATGTGGGATATGTGCCATCCCCGGAAGCTAATATGGCCCGAAGAGGAGTTGGAAGGGCAAGAGAAGACTTATTATGCCTCAACGGAATACATCCTTAGGCATAAAATCCTAGAGAGCCTACGCCCGAAGATTCCCGTCGTGCCATTAAAGACCACCCATCGAGCTGAGATCAAGCGCCTCAAAAGGAAGCTCGAAGAAGCCGAGGAGCGTGCCTCGAAGTTGACTCGAGTTAGAGGAGCAGTCACAAGCGGGAGCTGTCCTCATTAGTTAGATCGAGTCAAGTGCGATATGTAATGGGTCAATGCTCACCTATGTTACAATGTTAAAGAATTTGTCTCGAGTCGCGTTATCGGGAGATAAGAGTCATGATTAACCTCGTTGTTTAGGGGTTCTCCCTCAAGTCTTTTCATGCGTTATGTAGCAACCTTGCTTTCAATGAAACGAGCAAATTTGGGCGATTAGATCTTTGTCATGGACCGACCGCCTGATCATTACTCCATGCTTATACATGCTTATCTATCCGTTTTCAGGTACTAGCCGATCGATTGTCTTTTACAATTCGTCGACACGGCCAAGCGGAGATCCCCAATTCGCACGCGCGCGAAAGTCAGAATGGAGAACGAGGACACCAACGTACGCATGGCCAAGATGGAGGACCAGCTGGCCCAACTCACCACAATGATGCTTGAAATAAGCCAGAAGCTCAAGGAGCCCCCTGCTGTAGCTGTCACGGGAACATCCACTCCAGTGTCAATAGAAGGCACGCACGTTGCTGATCCCCCCGGGAAAGAAACTGCTGGGGAGGCTCCTTCTGTCACGCCAATTATCGTCAATCTGGATCCTCCTCCAAAGGAAAACCCAACATCCCGTCTAAGCGAAGAGAGTGAAAAACGCTTGGCAAAGATGGAGGAGCGACTGTGTGCCTTGCAAGGTTACGAGCTGAAAGGAGCTGATAGGCTGTCTCCATACACCAAGACTAACTTCCCTGAGAACTTCCAAGAGCCTGAGTTCACAAGAAAATATGACGGAACGGGATGTCCCAAGACCCACCTCAGATATTACATGAGGAAAATGGCTCGTTACGCTGACAACGTGCCATTTCTCATACACACGTTTCAAGATAGCTTGGAAGGCATTGCCCTGACGTGGTTCATTGCGCTGGACATTGAAGAATTCACTAGTTGGGAAGATTTGACCAACGAGTTCTTGCAGCAATACCGGTTTAATACCGAGCTCGCCCCTACGAGAGAAGAATTGACCCGTGTTGAAAAGAAAAGAAATGAGTCATTTAAAGCCTTTGCGCAAAGGTGGAGAACCATGGCCTCACAGGTGAAGCCAGCTTTGAATGAGAGGGAGATGAAGCAACTCTTCCTCAAGACATTACCCCCCGAATACTTCCAAGGATTAGTATTTTCGGGATGCCAAACCTTTTCACAGCTGGTAGATGTAGGTGAAGGAGTTGAGTGGGCACTCATCGAAGGGAAGATATCCACCGGAGGCACGAAGAAGTTCCAGGCGAGAAAAGATAAGGAAGCTGCAGTTGAGGTAGCGCTCGTGCAAGAGTCATTTTACCCTAAGTCGCCCACAGCACCTTCGCACAGGCCTATGGCTGTTCAAGGGAGCTCATCACGAGCATATGACAAGGGCAAGAGACCCTTTCGAAAGGAATTTTCCCCACTGCCACGACCATTGTCAAAGCTGTTGCCTATGCTTCTCGAAAAAAGGATGGTTGCGAAGGAAGTACCCAGGGACAACCCCACGAGGTTCGCCGGGTTTGATGTGACCAAGACCTGCGAGTACCACATGGGAGAAAGGGGGCATGATGTAGATAGTTGCAATGTGCTAAGGTACAAAGTCCAACAGTTACTGGACAAAAACATTTTGACGTTTAAGGAAGCTCAGCCTAATGTGCAACAGAACCCCCTACCGGACCATGCGGAGGGAGTGAACTCAATCTTTGAGGAGACACAGGCAAGTCAACAGCCTCTAGTTGCGAATGCTTCCAAGTTGTATGAGTCCTTAGTGTCGGCAGGATACTATGGAGGTCATCAGGATGTCACCCCGGAAGAGAAACTGAACCGCGTCCGCAGGATGGTAGCCATGGGGGTAATTCGATGCGGAGAAGAGGAAGAGAATGTCGTATCCATGATAGTCCCGTCATCATTCCACTCATCTTTTTGCAACATTGCTCGTATATCTCGAGCGAAGAAGATTATGCCTGGAATTTCGAAGACCCCGGCTTTGTACGAGGAAGGGATGATAGCTATGATAACTCCAATGGTGATTGAACTATCGGATGAGGAGATTGCCGGCGATATCGAGATGGAAATCGCTGAACCCACAGTGATTGACCTTATGGTCGAGGAAATGTCAGCAATCGAAGTCACGGAAGGGAATGTAACGCCAGTCACAATTGAATTACCACCACGGGAGGAAGATGGAGTAATAGTGTTGGAGAGTCCTCCTAAATTCGATCCCAAAGCTGCACCTTGGGATTATCAAACAAATGAGGTAGACGCTATCACACGATCGGGCCGCTGTTATGCACCCGATAAAGGAATAGAAAAGAAGGTCGTGACTGAGGAGGAAGCGAAGCAATTCTTGGCCATAGTAAAATCTAGCGAGTTCAATGTGGTAGATCAACTGCGGAAGTTGCCAGCCCAAATCTCCCTCCTAGAGTTGTTGAAATCCTCCGAGAAGCACAGGGACATCTTGCTGAAGGTCCTCAACGAGGTACACGTACCCGAAACAATTGATGAAGTCCAATTGGAAGAGTTTGTCGGAGCAGTTCTACTGAAAGACCAGATTTCCTTTACGGATGAGGATCTCCCTCCCGATGGTCCTAATCATACCAAAGCACTACATATCTCAGTGAAGCATGAGAGCACTCTTGTTTGTAGAGTGTTGATTGATAATGGTTCGGCACTTAATATATGCCCGTTGGCTACCCTCCATCGTCTGGGCATTGATCTTGGGAGAATCCGTACTGGCAAATCAACTGTACGGGCCTTTGACGGGATGAAGAAGGAAGTGATAGGGGAAATTGAGCTTGAGTTGTTGATTGGCCCCGTACTCTTCCAAATCGTGTTCCAAGTGGTAGATATACCAAGTGCTTTTAATTTTCTGCTAGGGAGGCCATGGATCCACACAGCAGGCGCTGTTGCCTCTAGCCTCCATCAGAAGGTACGATTTGTGGTGGATAACAGGCTTATCACGGTCCATGGAGAATCTGACTTCAAGATCTACCATGAGACGACCATCCCATATGTGGAGCCTGAATGTACCGAGGAATCCAGCTTTCAAACCTTCGAGCTGGTATCCATGGTCCACGTGCCTGCAGGGTCTTTCACAAAGGTTCCTGAATTGTCTAAGCCGGCCATAGCTGCAGGAAAGATTATGCTAGCAAGCGGCTATAATCCTGGAGAGGGCCTTGGATCACACGGTCAAGGTGTGCGAAAACCCATCGAAGCTCGTAAAAACTTCAAACGAAGAGGCTTGGGATATGTCGAGAAGTGGGGAGGCCATAACAACCAAGGAGGTCGTGGAAGGAATGGAGGCCGAGGTGCCCGAGGAGGCCGAGACGGGTATAGAGACCAGAGTGAACGCGTGGCCCATACTGAAGAGTACGAGCGCTATCAAAGCCCGCTTTCCCCGTTGCTGGAGGAGACGTTTCCAGGACCCCCAAGAATGTTGTTCGAGGAGGAGGAGGATATCTATGGTGTGACCGAGCTATCTAAGGAGGACGTCATATGCGCCGTCCTGGCGTGCGAGGAAGCCGAGTCCTCTGAAGTCATAGCTATCCCTCCAAAGTATGGCGGTTCTCGTTTAGCCTAGTCTTTCGTTCTATGTCTTCTCCCCTGCGCGGGATCTCATAGTTTCTCTTTATTTATTTCCTGTTTTCGTCATTTGTAACGTGAACTATAATCGGCCTCGATCTTGAGCCGTTGGTCGAGGGTGGTGTGTGTTAAAATACGGCCTTATCTTTCCTCATTCAATAAAATAGACACATGTTTTATTAAGGACATGTGGAAGCACATCAAACTAGCCCTATGATGGTCACTGAGGCCTAGGCCTCCACATGTTCCCTTATTTGACTGTTCCACAAGAACGAGGAAATCCGAGGATATGAGGACGAGTTCTTGAAATTTTTACAAAAATACTTTGAAAGCTTTTGAAAATGACATGCATTGTTTTTGTTGTCAACATTACTCTAACTCACATCATTGCATCTCAGGCATTACATTATGCATAATCATGATAAGGACACATGTGACTTGGATGTGCATGAAGAAAGTCCCTCAGGTTTCGATGACATCGACGACAACGATCGGAAGGGGGTCGAGCGCGAATGGAATCGACACGAAGAATCGAAGCCATTGACTGAAGAGCAAACAATCACCATAAATTTGGGCGATGCAGAGAATGTCAGAGAAGTAAAAATTGGGGCATGTCTCTCAGAGTCAGAAGCGGAAAGGATGACTAACCTTCTGAAAGAGTATCAAGATGTGTTTGCCTGGACATATGCCGACATGCCGGGATTGGATCCTGAAATTGTGGAACATGCTTTACCGACGGATCCCAATGTGCCGCCCAAGAAGCAGAGACTTAGGAGAACTAAACCAGAGTTGTCCAAAAAGATTGAAGAAGAAGTGATGAAACTATTGAAGGTAGACTTTATCGAAGTAACTCGTTATCCTGATTGGGTAGCAAATATCGTGCCCGTAATGAAAAAAGATGGGCGAATCAGGGTGTGTGTTGACTATCGTGACTTGAATCGAGCAAGTCCTAAAGACGACTTTCCGCTCCCACATATCGATGTCTTGGTTGATAGTACGGCGGGGTTTGAGTTATTCTCCTTCATGGACGGTTTTTCTGGATATAACCAAATCCGTATGAAGGAGGAAGACAGGAGCAAAACATCATTCATAACTCCTTGGGGAACTTTCTGCTACAAAGTGATGCCTTTCGGTCTAAAGAATGCTGGGGCAACATATCAGAGAGCCATGGTCACGTTATTCCATGACATGATGCACAAGGAAATCGAAGTATACGTCGACGACATGATTGCGAAATCGAGACGTGGTGAAGATCACGTTAAAGTCTTACGAAGGTTATTCGAACGTCTTCAGAAGTTCAAGTTGCGCCTCAACCCCGCAAAATGCGTTTTTGGAGCGAAATCTGGGAAACTGTTAGGATTCATGGTTAGTAGTAGGGGCATAGAGATTGATCCATCGAAGGTTAAAGCCATTTGCGATTTACGACCCCCAAATACCGTCAAAGAAGTCCGCAGTCTGATGGGACGACTTAATTATGTGGCTAGGTTCATTTGTCAGTTGTCTGAAACGGCAAAACCATTCTTCAAACTCATGAAAAAGAATGCAAAGATTGAGTGGAATGCCGAGTGTCAGGGTGCCTTTGAGAAGATAAAACATTATCTCACTCATTCACCAGTCTTAGTGCCCCCTCTCCCTAAAATTCCCTTGATTTTGTACTTAACCATACATGATGAGTCATTGGGAGCTATGCTAGCCCAGAAAAGACCAAACGACAGGAGAGAATGCGCAATATACTACTTGAGCAAGAAATTCACTGTTTCTGAGATGAACTATACGGAAGTTGAGAGAACTTGTGTGGCTTTAATTTGGGCCTTGCACAGGCTGCGGCAGTACACACTTCATCACCGAATCTTGTTGGTGACCGAAAATGATCCTATCAGGTATCTACTAGAGAAGCCGGCGTTGGTTGGCAAGTTGGCCAAGTGGCAAATCTTAATTTCTGAGTTTGACATTCAGAGCCTGGGACAGAAGTCCGTTAAAGGTCGAGCCATAGCAGATATGTTGGCAGAAAATTCCGAGGGGTCCAAAGCATCTGATGGGGATAGTGATGCAGAAGAGCGAATTTTATTTGTATCAACCGACAAATGGACGATGTACTTTGATGGTGCGGTTAACTTAGCTGGGTCAGGTACTGGGGCAGTTCTTATCTCCCCGGATGGACAACATTACCCCGTCGCTGCTAAATTGACGTTCCCTTGTACGAATAACATCGCTGAATACGAAGCATGCATTCTCAGCCTCCAAGCCGCCATTGATATGAAAATTCGGAAGCTGCAAGTTTATGGTGATTCAACCCTTATCATCTTACAGACTGAAGGCAAATGGCGAACACATGATTTTAAATTGATCCCATATCATGAGTTCCTTGGAGAGTTGACGAAAGAATTCCAAGAAATATCATTCGAATACTTACCAAGGTCTCAAAATCAGTTCGCCGATGCCCTAGCTACCTTGTCTTCGATGTTGCAAGTAGCTGGAGGCTTGGACATTGAACCGTTGAGAATTGAAATCGTCAGGCGCCCGGCTTATTGCATGATGGTTGAGGAGGAACTGGACGGACAACCTTGGTATCATGACATCTTGAAGTATCTGCAGAAGGGTGAATTCCACGAAGGAAGTGAAGTGGCAGACAGAAAACATTTGATAAAGCTGGCATCAAGATTCTTCGCTAGTGGAGACGTCCTTTATAAAAGGTCCTTTGACTCAATATTGCTAAGGTGTGTTGATGCTAAAGAAGCCGACCGTTTGATGAAAGAGATACATGAAGGGGAGTGTGGCCCCCATATGAACGGACACTTCTTGGCGAGAAAGATCATGCGGCTTGGTTACTATTGGCTGACCATGGAGTCCGACTGCATTCAGCATGTACGACGGTGTCACCAGTGCCAGATTTATGGAGATAGGATAAATGCCCCTCCAAATGAACTTCACCAAATGTCTCAACCCTGGCCCTTTTCAATGTGGGGAATTGACGTGATCGGGCCCATTAATCCCAAGGCTTCAAATGGGCATCGGTTTATTTTGGTGGCAATAGACTATTTTACCAAGTGGATCGAGGCCAACTCATATGCTAATGTTACCGCTAAGAATGTGGCAAAGTTCATTCGTCGTGACATTGTCGCTCGTTACGGGGTGCCGGAGGCGATCATTACCGACAACGGCACTAATTTGAATAACAAAGTCGTAGATGGTTTGTTCAATGAGTTTCGAATTAGGCATTTGAACTCGTCACCGTACCGTCCTCAGATGAATGGAGCAGTGGAGGCGGCGAACAAGAATATAAAGAAAATCTTATCAAAGACCGCTGAAAATTATCGTGATTGGCACGATAGGCTCCCTTACGCGCTAATGGCATACCGAACTTCTATCCGCACCTCCACAGGGGCAACTCCTTTCTCACTCGTATACGGGATGGAGGCAGTCTTGCCTGTTGAAGTTGAAGTCCCTTCTTTAAGGGTCCTTTCTCAATCTACGCTTGATGAGACTGAGTGGATGCAATAGAGGCATGAGCAGTTAAACATGATCGATGAGAAGAGATTGCAAGCTATGTGTCATGGTCAGTGCTATCAGAGACGAGTCGCAAAAGCCTTCAACCGAAAGGTGCGTCCCAGACACTTCGAAGTCAACGACCTAGTGTTGAGGAGGGTGCTTCCGATCATACCAGATCCTCGTGGCAAATTCACCCCGAACTACGAAGGACCGTATGTCATTAAGAAGATTCTTCCTGGTGGTGCCATGATTTTAGTTGAAATGGATGGCAGTGAATTGCCTAGACCTGTAAACGCTGATGCAGTCAAAAAGTATTTTCCATGAATGAAATCAAGGCCGAAGGGCCACTTCATGCACAATTCAAGTCGCATAATATCATGCATAGCATTGTAGACATCATACATATGTTGCATACACGCATATCTATTTGTGTTTCAGGCATCCTACCGTCTAACGAGGAAATGGCAGGGGAAAGAACCAACTCAAGAATCCATCAAGTCTTCGCACAACAGGTTGAATGTCTCTTTTGAGAGGTAAGTTGAGACGATAAAAAGGGGGCAAAACCAACAAACAAAAAGAATAAGGACAAAAACAAAAATGCATGACATGACTCGCATGACCCATTCTTTGATGTCACTATGCACGCTTCACGTCTGCGGCCCTCAAGAAAATGGCTCGTAAAAATGACCTTATTTGGGCAAAAGAGTGAAAGGTTAACCATGCCAAACAAGAAGTACTTAGGATGAAGAAAGGCAAGCCCATTTCCAGACACATCCTCCAGACACTTTCGAGAGTTGAGTGAAAATCGACCTTCTCTTAGGACGAATGATTCATTCGCATTGAGCACAAAGACCGAAATGATAAAGGCGTCCCCTTCATCAATCCCAAGCATTGCACTAATCTCATGTTATCACTTTGGCCCAAAAAAAATGATACTTCAAAGTACCATTGTCAAGAACAACCCTACATTGGGGCAGCATAGGAGGTTATGATCATGTTGTGAACGAAAGATTAAGAAAGATTCTATTACTTTCACTTGCATTAATCTTCTGGTGATAGCTTCAAAGGAATTCTCATTAGAGCTTGACTCATCCTAAAGTGAAGAAGAGCATTTCCTTCTCTACCCAAACACTGATATCCATTGTTTTAACCAATTTGGGCCTGATTATTCATTTCTGAATCCCGAGCAGTGATCATCTCCCTTCACTGGGGCAAGGCATAAGAATTGACCAAATATAATTGACAATCACAAGGAAATGTGGAAAGCATCTCGAAAGTCATAAGAGCTACAAAAGTTCAAAAAGCAAAAAGTTTGACAAATTATGGGGCATGAAAAAAGCAGTGTGCCTGGTAAAAGCAAGGCCAATGCCCGTCAAGAGAAAGAGCCAAAAGGTTGTATCTTATGTAAAAGAAAAATTATCAAAATCCAAGTGCCGGTGAAAAAAAAAAAAAATTCATCATCGCAAAAGGCAAAGGAAATTAGAGAAAGGAGCAAAGCTCCCACGTAGAAATGATTAGTCAAGGGACTTTCGAGATGTGCAGCGTTTCAAAAGCCAAATGCCTTCGAAAGGTCGAGTGACCCGGTCACGGTGCCATGATGATCACCGACTCTTAAAAACCCTTTGAAAATGTTAAACCTTTCAAGCCTTTCCCGAGCCAACGTTACAGCCCTCTTCCGAAGTCTCTTCTGATTGGGATGGTTCGAGTGAAAATGAGGATGCCACAAAGAAACTATTGCTTGAAGAAGTGGAAGTAATCATATATTGTCTTATCTTTCAAGTTCTCGACTTGTAAACTCGACAAAGATAGCAACAAGTGTTCCCTTATTAGCCTCAAAGCAATCATTCCTTTGTGTAAGCCCTAACCAAGCCTATATTGCGGTCCTTTCAAAAGACCTTTTTGATCGATCAGATTGTGCTCATCGCGAATGTTTCTGAAAGCCTTTGATCTAGGTTATGTGAGATACCCTCAGCAACCAGTTATCTCCCACATGAACGGATGGGATCAAGCAGCCATTTTATCGAAAGTACGTGAGAAGCCCTTTCTGACTAAGAAGCTCTAGTTTGGCATGCTTAATGAGCCTTGTTCACAAGTCGTGATCGTCTTGATAAGAACTTGACTCCTAGAGAATTTGATGATTAATGATATATACACAAGCAATATGACAATTTTGCGCCACATGATGCCGATCGAAATCAAATGTTTTTTTTTCAAAATAGTCGAACTTAGCTTGATTAGCTTGTTCAATTAATGCTACAATATTACCAATATGTCTCTTGATGACGTCCCTAATGACATGTGCTCAAGTTGAGTTTGACAGGATTCTCCAGTGAAGCCATGTAGTTACAAGGAGTTAGCTGGCGCATCCCTAAAACCCAAAGGTATGGTTAACCTTAAACCAAGTCATCCCCAAAGTTTCATGGGTTTTTCCTCAAACCATGTATTTTCAACCTGGTCGAAACCCGTTGTTACACGGTGAGATTTCAATCCTTCTCCTTCTTCTTATGACACGGAGATCTTTGTAGCCCGGAGAGCTTTTGTAGCCCGGAGAGCTTTGTAGCCCGGAGTCCTTCTTCTTATGACACGGAGAGCTTTGTAGCCCGGAGTCCTTCTTCTTATGACACGGAGAGCTTTGTAGCCCGGAGTCCTTCTTCCTATGACTCGGAGAGTCTCTGTATCCCGGAGTCTTTCTTCTTATGACACGGAGAGCTTTGTAGCCCGGAGAGCTTTTGTAGCCCGGAGAGCTTTGTAGCCCGGAGTCCTTCTTCTTATGACACGGTGAGCTTTGTAGCCCGGAGAGCTTTTGTAGCCCGGAGAGCTTTGTAGCCCGGAGTCCTTCTTCTTATGACACGGAGAGCTTTGTAGCCCGGAGAGCTTTTGTAGCCCGGAGAGCTTTGTAGCCCGGAGTCCTTCTTCTTATGACACGGTGAGCTTTGTAGCCCGGAGAGCTTTGTAGCCCGGAGTCCTTCTTCTTATGACACGAAGAGCTTTGTAGCCCGGAGAGCTTTTGTAGCCCGGAGAGCTTTGTAGCCTGGAGTCTTTCTTCCTATAACTCGGAGAGTTTTATATCCCAGAGTCTTCATCTCTTCTTATGACTCGGAGAGTTTCTGTATCCCGGAGTCTTCCTCTTATCGACAAGACACACATCCATAATTATGAATCCTTTTTGTTGACCTGATACATGCCTGTGCACTCAAGGTCCCTCTACCATTGAAATAAATTAGGTGTCTTCTGTCTTTGAATGCAACATCTTCGATGCTACATTCAAAGAGGGGCAGCTGTTGACACCTATTTTTACAAAAAAAATCATCAATCAAAAAGTAAAAAAAGAAAGAGAGAAAGAAACAACAACAACCCAACCCCCCTTTTTTCCCTTTCAGCCCACGAGCGAGGGTCTTCTTCCCTCTATGTCGTCTTCGAAGACCTGCAAAAAAGAAAGAAACAGAACAGAAGACAGAATAGGAGGAAGCCGAAGAAGGATCTGCAGAGGATCAACAACTGCGATTTCAGAAAAATGGAAGCAATGAACACTTGGCTGCAGCGTGGCAGCTCCTGCAGTTGACGAAGTCCAAGAGAACCTGCAATTGTTGTAGCTGAAAATAGATTGAACTCGGTCCCAAGGAGAAAACTGACCGCAGACATACATAGAGGCAAGGAGGTTGGACTGACCGAGGAAAATTAGAGCTGAAGATGGAAAAGAAAGAGAGCTGGCTTCGTGGGCTAGCAAAAGACATTTCGGACAAAAAAAAAAAAAAGGGGAACCAACGGCAGTTTTAAAAGAAAACAAGGGATGAACAGATAAAAGGGGGGGCGGACCCAAGACAAAAAAACAGAGAGAGAGAGAGAGAGAGAGAGAGAGACCGAGGAGGAGAGGGAGTGAGTGAGCGACCTAGATAGAAAGTGCAAGCTCGAGAGAGTGGTTGGTCGTCGCCGGAGGTTCGTTCGTCAGTTGCTATTTGACGCGTTCCTCCTCTTGAACCAGGTAGGCTTTTGTCTCGACTGTGTGTACTTGTTTTTTTTCGGGAAGCGTTAGGCCGGAGCTCGTGCCGACTAGTTCGTGCGAATTTCGGTCTGAGCCGGTCCTCCTTGAAAGCTGCTAGCTATTCTAGTATATGTCGTAGGGAGATTTAGATTTGTCTAGTGCGGAAACTTCCCCATGTCAGGAATGCACACCAAATGCTTGTGGAAATGTGTAAACGATATCTAAGTTCTGCAAGTTTGTTGAAGCCCAAAGATACTTGTTGTACTCACATCCGTTCGAATGTGATTGATATGTCCCTTAGCGGGTCTTGAGCGTTGCTCATGCATGTTGTTGTGTTGATCTTTACCCGAATCCGAGCCTCGAGTGAGTCCGTATGCCCCTTTTAGCTGCTGCACCTCAACTATTTGACAAAATGCTCCAAAGAGAACCGAGAAGCATCCCAAGTTTAAACTCCGTCTGATTCGCGCTTGCTCATATATATGTTGGACCGTACCTTTCTTATATGTTTCCATTGCGAATCTATACGATTTTCGTGGAATAATCATGTGTGTTTGAGCCGTGGGAATGTTTGCATCCGAAAATGGTTTGGCTGTCGGTGTTCGTGGCCGACGGTGGTCGTTGCCGGTCGGAGTGGATAACGGGTAGATAGTGGTGTTTTGGCGGTGGAAAGGATGGCGGTTGCTCTCACTGGTGTTGTCGTGCCGGTGGGGTCTCGTTTGAAGGATGTCCTGGGTAAAGAGTCGGGCATGAAAGCGTAATGAAGAAGGTCAGAAGGGAGGAGGGAAAGAATAAAAAAATAAGAACAAAGAAAAGAGGAGAACCAGCAAGGAAAAAAAAGCGAAAGAGTAAAACCCAAAAAAAATAAAAGGGAAGGAAAGACAATAGATGGGGATGTTCGGTGAAAAGGCCAGAAGGGAAGAAAGAAGGAATAAAAAACAAAAAAAAAAACAAAAAAAATCAATCAAAAGAAAGAAAAGAAAAGCAAAATGAAAAACAGAAAACTATAAAATGAAAAGTGGGCTTCGGGAATGACTGTTGAACAGTAGGTGCAAGAAAAGGACACAGAGTGTGCGGTGAGAAAAGACAACCGAAAGGATATATATATATATATATATATATATATATATATATATATTTTTTTTTTTAATATTTGAATTTTCTTTTCTTTTTTTTTAAAAAAAAAAATCTAAAAATGTTGGATCCGGTTCGGGTTGGGTCCGCGGGTCGGATCGGGTTTACCCGGTCCGAACCCATTTTATTGAAGTATAATAATATTAAATATTAAATATATATTAAAATTTTAAAAAAATTCAAAAATTAATTATAAAAATAAAAAAAAAAATTCAAAAAAAATTCAAAAATATTCAAAAATATTTCCGAAAATTCAAAAAAAACTCAGAAAGCATTCAAAAAATTCGACCTTTTTCTTAATTAAAAAAATTTTAAAATTTTTTTTAAAAAAAAAAAAATTAAAAAATTAAAAAAAATTTTAAAAATTAAAAATTTCGAAAATCCAAAAAAATGTAGGATTTGGCTAGGAATTGTTATGTACTGCCTTTTTAGCGTAATTAGGCATTTATTTGCTCGTTTATTATTATGTAGCATGTTTAATTTGCATATTTTATTATGTTTGATTGCACGTGTTTAGTCTTATTGCAATTAGGATCTTGGTAGTTATGATTATTACTTTAATGATTGCGCACCTGCATGATCACCTCACATGTTAGTGGATAAATATAAAATCAATTCAAATTGCCTGCCAAAAATTCATTTTGTTAAAATGAACAAGATTAGGTACCGAAAGGGCACTAATTGGTTAATTAGTGTAATCAAGTCCCCGAACCTAAATTCTCTGGTTGCGTAGGAAGTGAGGCACGCTCCCATGCCTCACTTGGTTTCTAGCCGACCCCAATAGGCTAGTGGCGACTCCTTTTATGCAAAAATTCATGAAAAAATATCCCAACGTCACGCGGGGTATGGGCTTGGGAGAGCCCGCGCCTAATCATGGGTCTTAGGTCCATACTTTGGGCAATACCCTTAAACCTGTTCCCTCCCCCCGAGGGTAGGTCGCGACACTCTCTTTGCTTCATTTCTAAGTAACACTTTTGAATCCTACTCACAGAGACAATTAGTTTTGGCTTCGACCCTCCTCTGTTTCTCCCAAGAAGTTCAAGACTTTCACTCCAAATAATTTACTTGTTCAACCTCCACCTTTACACCCATCTCTTTCTCTTCCTCCTTTTCACCCTCATGCCCACTTGCGTCTCTCAAACAGGCACATTGCTGAGATGACAAGCACGTTGTTGCCTTTGCGCCCTCCAACTGGATTATATATGTGTGTATACATATATATTTTGAGATATGTTCACTAGAATTCCTAAAACTTATCATGAAAATGCAATTAAATATTAAAACTTTCAAAAAGTATAATCAACTTTTAAAACTTATCAAATTGATGTAATTAAGTTCTTCCATTAACATCATCAATTTATCTTATGGAAAATGTAGATGTGGCATTTTTAAATTAATTTCTCTCAACTACAAGGATTTTTATTTTTTGTAAATTTTCTTATTCAAATCTAAATTAAATTAATTTAAAAAGGCTATTTTTTTTTTAAAAAAAAAAAAGGAGAATGAGCCTCACTGGTAGGGCATCGCCGTCGCCGCTCAGGCGCTTGTAAATTGGCTTTTAATCAAATAGGAGCAGCATCCTCTTTTCTTTCGTTGCAGACGATTGCGAAATGTGAATCTCTTCTATTAATTTTTGAATCCTTCTTTTGTGAAATTTTTTAATTTAATAAAAAATTAAAAGGGGCCTAAGCCAACCGTGCCTCAGCATGACATGGGGGCCGGCACAGGAAATTCCTATGTTTGGCACGATTCAATGGCCGGCCTTTTATCCGTTACTTTTTTCTTTTTTCAATAAAGTAACAGTCAAATTCTTATATTTTGAACTTACCAAAAAAAAAAATTCTTATATTTTGAGTTTAGAGAAATGATTGGATCATAATATTTAATGTACCATGAGAACAATGATCTATTCTAAATTTTAAAAAATCTAATAATAAATAATTATAAATTATTATGAGATTTACTTTTTCAAAAATTTGTGAATCATAGTAGATTATTACTTTTACAGTACCCCAAAAACTATTATGCTAGTAAAGTTCTTGAGTTTAACATACACATATCTTTGAGTTTAACGAATAAAGTTACACTCCACGCATCCTCTGTTTTGTTCTTACCCGCACCTTCGTCTTTCGTTTTTTTTCCTCCCAGCTCTCCGCCTTGTCTTCTCATCTAATGCTCTCTCTTGTCAAAAGAGTCTTCCAAACATGAAAAAGAGTTCACTTACTGATTGTTTTCTCTTCGCATGTAATCCACCCATTATTACACATATTAATGGTGATTATTTTCAAGGTGAATAAGTTATACATCAATAACTTGAATCCATCCTTTTAGAGTTGGCTTTCTTAGGGCGCGCATGATAAAATTTCTGGAATATAAATTGATTTCTATTCCATGGACGAGTTTCTAAGTAAAGAAACATGTTTGATAACAATTTAAAATTTCTATTTCTAAAATAAAAATTCATTTGATAATAGAATAACATTTCTATTTCTAGGAGCGGTAACAATCGGTGTTCGGTGGCCGGAGTCTGACATTCGGTGACCGGCGTTCGGCATTCGGTGACTAGCGGCAGGTAGCTGGAGTTCGAAATCTGACGTTCGGCATCCGGTGCCAAGTCCGGTGATCGGCGGCGAGAGGCCAAAGTCTGGAGTCCAACACCGAAGTCCGATGATTGGCAAGCGGCATCCAACGTTTGGAGTTCGACGTCTGAAATTTGGAGTTCGATGATAGGAGGCTCGAGGCGAGTGACCAATGGTTGGAGTCCGGGGGCAAGTGGCAGGCGGTCGACATTTGATGGCCGGTGGCGAGTGGCGGATGGTTGCCATTGAACATTCGGTGGTTGGTGATGAGCCTCTGGCATCCAATGATTGGCGATGAGCAGCCAACGACCGGTGGGTGTTAGGCATTCGACTACCGGTGGTTGGCGACCGGCGGCCGAAGTGCGGTGGCTGGCTGCCGACGTCCGGTTGTCGCTAGTTGGCGGTTGGTGGCCGAGGCCGGTGACGGGCGGTTGGTAACCGGCGGCGGGCGTTCGGTATCCGACGGGCAGCAAGTGGGTGACAGGCAGTGACGAGAGTTTTCTCATTTCTGTTTTAGAAATAGAAAAATTAAAAATTTTAATTTTTGATTTTTACTCCAAATTTATTTCTGGAATACAAATTTGTTCCAAAAGTAGAAAGATGAATTTGTGTAATTAAACGGATTTCTGTTCCAAATCTGTTCCGAGAATATAAAAATAGAGAAATAGAGACATAAATTTTGTCATGCGCGCCATTAGGAACTGGCCTCAAACCTAAACGCCTGACTTTATCTAATATAAATATTAACTTTCTATGTTCCTGACCCATCTTCAACATGTCTACATGTTTTTAAACAGAGCAAAAGAAAAAAAAAAACTAAAAAGCGGATCTACATAGAATTGACTTAAGAGCTACTGGTTTCCGGTATAATATAGAAATATTGATAGCAGTCTTCTTCTTCTTCTTCTTTTTGTTTTTTTTTTTTCCAATTCGGTCCTTTTGATCTCGGCCTTCCTAGGCCTAGAGAGCACAAAAAGGGCACTCGAAACTAGGGGTGAGCGTGGTTCCCGGGTAGAATCGGGAACCGGAGAACTAAATCGGAGGTTCCGGTTCGGTTCCCGGTTCTAAGTGGGCCGGTTCCGGTTCTCGGTTCTCTTTTTCTGGGAAACTTTTTTCTTTTCCTCTTTCTCTCTCTCTTCTGTTTCCCCCTCTCGGCCGAAAGCCCCCCTCCTTCTTCTTCTTCTTCCTTCCTCTCGCCAGTTGCTGCTTCACCCACCACCACACCGCCGCCCCACGCCCTACTCACCACCACCTCTTGGCCACTGAACCCCCACCACCCACTGCTCGTCCGACGAGTTGTCTCGTTGTTGAGCTCGACGAGCCGTCTCGCCGTTCGCGCCACCGTGAGGCACCACCGCCGTCCCCAAGCCACCATCACCACCTCTTGCCACCGCTCGCTCGGCCGTTCGGGCCGTCGTTGCTCCGAACCGTCACCACCTCTGCCTGAACCGAGCTCTTCCTCCCTTGACCGTGGGTTGAGCTACGACCACCGCTGCTCTGCCTTCGCCGTGCCCCAAATTACTCTCACAATACTCAGTCTCACTGTCTCACGACACTCTGCCCTCTGTTCTCTCTTCGCCCTTTGCTTGACGCCACCAAGTAGCATTCCCGCCATGCCTCGCCTTGCCTGCAGCCCGCATCGACGTCGCTCCTGCTCCGCCTGCTGCTACCTTCGCCCCGCCTTGCTTGCAGCCTGCGACGCTGCTGCTCTGCCTTCGCTGTGCCTCGAAGCCCGCGACGCCGCTGCTCTCCCTTCGCCGTGCCCCGAAGCCTGCGACGCCGCAAAGCCTTCACCGTGCCCCGAAGCCCATGACCCGCAGCGCCCTCGCTCAGCTCCGAGCTTTCCTTGAGTGACGCTGCTGCAGCTCGCTGCTTGCCCTCAACGCCATCGTTGCTCGCCCTCAACCACCGTCGCTCGCCCTCGCCACCACTGACCGCTGCGCTTACCTCTTCTTGTGAGTGTTCTCTCTCTGTCATTTTGAAACTCATATTTGTTTGTTCTTTGTTGCTCATAAGTTGTGTGGAAGATGTTTGGGGTAGAACGCATGTTATAATTTATAACGGTTTGCCAGCCAGAACAACTCTAACAGTTCATTGTAAATCCAAAGATGACGATCTCAGGATCCATTATATAACGAGCAGCTGAGAATTCAAATTCAGACCCAGTTTGTTTGGGAAAACTTTATTTTTGTGTAGCTTTGCATGGCCGAATAATTTTTAGCTGTTTGATATATAAATGTGCAAAGCAGGGACAGTGATCATTGCACCACGTGTGCTTGGAAGATCTTTCCTGAAAGTTATGAGGTGGATTCTTTGCATTTTAGATTTCATGTTTCAGGCTGATACTGCTCATTTTGGCTGTGCCTTTGCATTTCTGTATTTGCAGCTTACATTATTTGCTATCAGTGCATCTTCCATTCTATAAATGGTTGAATATTCCTTCGCAAGTCATCTAGAATCTAACTGAGTTCTTTTCTATCTCATTCTTGTTTTTGTTGGTTATTTAGAATTATTTGCTGTAAATTTCTTTAGTTGTTTTAAATTTTAATCTCTTGTTTACCTTTTGCAGGCGGAGTAGGTATACCAGAGTCAAGATCGAATGCTGCCTCCCAAAGGATCAACAGCCAGGCCAACCGCTCAAATTACCAAACTCCTGCTTCAGCATTGTATGAAGCTACAGATCGTTCTGGAGTTGCTTCGGATAGGAATGGTGATTACACATTCGTTTCACTTGCCATCTCATCTGATTTTGGCTTAATTTACTTATATACTTCCTTCCAGATAAGTGACAAATATGATCATTTGATGTTTGTATGTAAGAGAATAAAGTAAAATGGAGCAGCATCTGAAAAACCGAATGTACTGAAACCATTGATTGCTTTGCTTACGTTATAATTATGCAATGTGGTGCCTTGTATCACATTCTAAAAACTTGTTAGATGTAATCATTGTCTTTAAATCAAATTGATTTCAGGTTGTCTTCGAATCTAATGATGTTATTTTACTTGAAAAAACTCAAAATTCATTGACTAGTGAGTGGTGTTATTATTTGAATATCTATGTGAGTACTTTGTGGTTCAATTGCAACATGCTAAGAGACATTTTGCGGGCCATGCTTTCTTGGCATTTTTAAGTGAGCACAATTAAACATGTTGTTTGATCAAGTTTGTTGAACACAGGCGAGTTAGGTTCCACAGCAAGTGCAGATCCTATAGCAATGATGGAATTTTACATGAAAAAGGCTGCCAAGGAGGAGAGGAGGAGACAACCTAGACAATCGAAAGACGAAATGCCTCCACCTCCTTCTCTTCGAGGTTAGCTTTTCATTTCCTTGCGAGTAGGCGTTATTTCTGTTTTCTTGTGTCTTGCTATATGCATCTTAGTTGAGATGACATATTTGTGTTTTGTTTCATAGGACTCGCCAAGAAAGGTCATCACATGGGCGACTTCATTCCTCCAGAAGAGCTTGAAAGGTTTTTGGCTTCATGTAATGATGCCTCTACCAAAGGCTGCTAGAGAGGCTGCTGAAAGGGCCATGATTCAGGCTGATAATGTTGGCCATAAGCTTTTGTCAAAAATGGGGTGGAAAGGTCTTTTTTTTTTTTTTCTATTCCCTATGGCTCTTGGTTTCATTCCATCTAGAAGATAAGGCAGTTTTGATGTAGCTAGATCCTTTTGTTAGGATAAATGTTTCGCTCAAGCAGCTTAATCATTCATGTGTGCATGATGTACTGAAGTTTTCATCTTCTCTGTGCATATGAATGTGTCGATTTGTTAAGTACCATTGATAGCTCCTAAGTGACTCGAGTATGGGGAAACTCCCTCTCCTGTGACATTTAAGCCAACAATGGTGGTGGATGAGGAATTCGTCTTATAGTGTCTGACTTCTTAATTGCATTCGTTATCGCTAGTGATCGGAGGGGAAGAGGCTAATTGGGTGCACCTGGCTAATTGAGCAGGTGAGGGTCTTGGAAGCTCCAGAAGTGGTATTGCTGATCCAATCATGGCCGGTGAAGTGAAGAAAAACAACTTGGGCGTTGGTGCTCATAATCTTGGAGAGGTGGTGCTAGAAGATGATATACACGAGCAATTATGGTCACTGTCAGAGCACGTTTCATCCATCATGTGCTCGAACTACTGGATTGTTTGTGAGTGTAAAAATAGTTTGTTTATTATTGCTTCTAAAATGCTCTTTGCTGTTTGTGTTATATTCTTTTTGATGAATGACAAGTTTGTTTATTATTACTGTATTCATTTCCATCTTTTTAACTAAAAATGAAAAAAAAAAAAGGAACCTGTTGGAACCTGTTGGAACCGAGAACTGATCCCGGAACCTGTGACAGGGTAGGTTCCAGGTTCTTGGTTCGATGGATAGGTTCCAGGTTCCAAAAAATGAGGAACCTGTACCCGAGGGTAGGTTCCAGGTTCCAAGCGGAACTTGTAAGGAACCAAGAACCACTCACCCCTACTCGAAACTCATATGTTCCCTTCCAAAAAGATTCAACGGGATTTATGGGAGAAAATAGTGACGTACGTTATGGAGGAAGTAATGTTTGCTTGCTTGGGAAGGTGATCACTGTGAAGCGGCACTGATACCCATGATGGGTTTTGCATGTGAGAGACTGCTCTATCTTGTGACACGTTATGTGATTCTTCTGTATCCGTGAATCCTTGAGAGTGAAGTTTGGGGTTATCAAATGAAGAGTGAGGACGCAGAAATGATGAACACAATTGGTCCGTAGAAGTGGCATCAGGGCGGTTGGTGCTAGGAGTTCTAGGATAGAAGGATAAATTTAGGAGCTTTGAAGGCCGGGTTGGCTTTCCGTGCACAAACTGGTTGGGAGTTGATGCTGCTTTCCTGATGAGGCCATGGTAGGTCAAAACCAATTGTTGAGCCTAAAGAGGGCTGTTGTCTTATTCAATGGACTAGACGCTCGAGCCAAGTTGGATGTGGTACGATCTCGTATGAAAAAAGCTATGCACCGTATTGTTCATTGGAACAACTATAGAAGAAATGCTGACTTGGTGAATTCCGTTTGGAAGGCGACGCACGGCTTAATCTGTGGCCAAGGAAATTATCGACCCGTGACACTTGTGTGGCCAAAATTTTCACCTTCAGCTGATAAAACTGCATTTTATCCTCAATAAACAGAAAGAAATGGCTTCTCTAGTTGCTCCTGATCACTTCTCTCCCACTGAAGATGCTGCAGCTCTCCAAAAGGCGTGCAAAGGTACATAACAACGTGCTCTCTCTTCATTAGATTAAAGAGGATGGATAAAAAAGGTGAGTAACAACTAAGATCAGTGTTGGGTCCAGAGCGCAAGGGTGAGTCTTTGTCAACCCATATGATTATGCTGACTGCACGATTTACTAGTGTTTCTAACCTTAATTAGTGTTTGCTATGCATCGAAAGGTAATTCATAAGCATCGAGCTAATATCCATTGTTAAGATTTGGATTGATTTTTGGACTTTGAAGAGAAATAAAATGACTATGTATCTTAAAGAGTTTGAAATACCATGCTTGAACTTCACTCAATCTTTTGGAATTCGATCCTGAGGAAGTAATTTTCCATGATCTCGTACCCTTTGATGCGAATGTTCGGTCTTTAACTAAAGAAGACAGTATCATTAATTTTGGGCGGAATAACTATGAAATCAATTTAGAGATCACATGAACCCTACAAGAAAGAGTAAGGGGAAAGAGAATATGAATAAAGAGGCCAAATTCATGCATTATTGGTGAGACATAAATGACTCAGGCATCATGTTTTTTGAGAAAATATTACATACAGATTTGATTCTACGTCACCTTTGCAAGAGTCCATTGACTGAACGACATATTTCATGAGGGGGGATACCATTAGAAATTTTGAAATCCCTCTCTTCCCTCTCTCACAACGATGCTTTGCTCTCTCCCTCCGCGATGACACTCTGCTCTAGCTCTCTCCCTCCCGACTCATGACCTAGCTCTGCTCTGATCTCTCTTACCGCCACCAACGCCTACGCCTTTGCCTTGTGTGCCGCCTCCACCTCATTTGCCACCCCCCTCAGGTCCAAGAACAAGCCCCACCCCTCCCCCCCCGGGGGATCGTCAGCACCCATGACCCTTGAGCTTCTATGTCGTTGCCTCCCTCCACAACTTCTAGATTTGGCAATGCCTTATGGAATATGGGACCGGTGAGTGTTGCGACACCCTTGCCCATCGCCGACCACATGCCAAAGGGAAAGAAAGGAAAAAAATAATAGAGAGCAAGCGGAGCCATGAAGTAGGGGAGAGAAATGGCTTTCAAAATATCTGACGGCGGGCTCTCTAATAACAATGGACTCTTGTAAGGGTGATGTGGAATCAAAGTTGTATGCAATTTTTTCTCACTTCTTTCGGTGTCAATTATGTCTTAGGCTGAATGAAAATAGGATATTAAGTAGTATAGTGAATGACATAACACCTAAGCAAACATAAACTGCTTCAAAAGCCCCACCGGAACCCATTTGTTTAATCGCTCTTAGGCTGAATGAAAATAGGATATTAACTAGTATAGTGAATGACATAACACCTAAGCAAACATGAACTGCTTCAAAAGCCCCACCGGAACCCATTTGTTTAATCGCTAAGTCTAAAAGCGGGATTGGCAGCCCAGATGGCAGATATGCTAATTAAGCATAGGATCTGGCTATTCATTTATGACATGGAGCTTTTGGGGAAATAATGGATTCTCTATGGGTTGATCATGAATAATACTGTATAAAATGGGGATGGCGGATGCAAAGTTTTCCTTCACATCAAACTGCAGAGAGACTAGAAAGAGAGAGAGTGATAGTAATGGCTAGCCTTGTTGCTGACCACTTCTCTGCTACTGAAGATGCAGAAACTCTAAGAAAGGCTTTTGAAGGTTTTAATTTCTCTCTCTATCTATCTATTGATACATATATTCAACTTCCACCTATGTATTTGTCGAGATTTGCTATGATTTTAAGCTGTTGAAAGGGTTATAAATCATTCTTTTTCCATTTTTGTGCAATGACATTAGGATGGGGAACGAATGAGAAGGCGATCATAGAAGTGCTCGGACACAGAAACGCAGCACAGAGGAAGCAGATCAGGCAGGCTTACGAGCAACACTACGAGGAAGATCTCGTCAAACGCCTTGAGTCTGAGCTCACCAGAGACTTCGAGGTTCTTTTCTTTTACCGTTTTTTTTCCCTTTGAGATATAAGTGTCTTGTTAGAAGTGTTTTGAAATCATAGATTGTTTATAGCGTGGTCGTCATCTTCATCAACAGTCGTAGAATGTCACATGCATAGATACGTCCGGACGTTACCAACGGAAAAGGCTAGGAGCTAGTCTCAAAGACTTCATCTATTAAATGTTTCAGGGGACCTAACCAAAGCTCAATCAAGAACTTTGAATGTTGCGTAGGACTCTCTCCTGAGAGCATCAAATCTGTATTAACAAATGTAAGGCGGAAAAAGAAACTGGATGGTCTTGATCTTGTCGAAATTAAGTTAAGGTCGGCTGTAAAAAGTTAGATAAAATCTTATGAGAAAGAAAATGAACCATGCAATCTTGATCGTTTCTTTATTAAAGAAAATGATCTTTGAGCTTTATATATGTTTCCATGACATCTTTTTTTTTTTTTTTTGGAAGAAAGCGGTGTACCGTTGGATATTGGATCCGGCTGACCGGGACGCTGTGTTAGCCAATGTGGCTCTGAAGAAATCAAATCCTGATTACCCTGTGATCGTAGAGATTTCTTGCATTCGTACCCCTGATGAGCTCCTGGAGGTGAGAAAGGCCTACCAGCTTCGCTACAAGCGCTCCTTGGAAGAAGATGTCGCTGCACATACCACCGGCGACATCCGCAAGGTATGCTATAAAGGTACCATAACATTGAGTACTAATAGGCTACGCATTGTGGTATTTGAATTCGCCTTTACTAGGTCTAGATGAAAAAATGACGAGGTAGCTATCGTTTATGTACCACCGAGAATTTACCTAATACTTTTATACTTTTGCTTGCGATTTGGAATGTGAATTAAGAGATTATCTAATGCTGGCTCTCGTTACGCAGCTCTTGGTTGGTTTAGTGAGTGCGTATAGGTACCAAGGAGAAGAGATCAATGCGAGGTTGGCGAACTCGGAGGCCGATGTTATTCACGATGCCATAAAAGATAAGGCCTTCAACTATGACGAGGTCATAAGAATCTTGACCACCAGGAGCAAGGCTCAGCTCAGGGCCACTTTCAACCGCTACCCAGAGGACCAGGGCACTTCCATCACTAAGGTACCAGATATGTTCATATTCGACTTATGTAGCAGCAACTTTCCTAATAATCCTTTTGCAAAAAGACTTGCCTAAATTAATAAAATTCATGTGGTTTACTTAAATTACTGTCGATTATGTTTGTGTTTCTGGTGAGTTTTGAATTCAAATTTTCTCACACTGAGATTTCAGAATTTACTGGTCGAACACCCTGATGAAATCTTGGTGGCGCTGCGCATGACCATTCGGGGCCTCGATGATCCCAACAAGTATTTTGTAAAGGTTAGAGCAGATCGCGTTACCGTGCAATATACACACTTCAGTATCACTTGGCTAGTATAACCGTGTTAAGCACAGGTCTTGAGCAACGCAATCAAGAGGGCCGGGACGGATGAGGATGATCTCACTCGCGTGATCGTGACTAGGGTGGAGAAGGACCTGAAGGAGATCAAGGAGGAGTACTACAAGAAGAACAGTGTGTCGCTTGACCAAGCAATGGCCAAGGAAAAGAGTGATTAACCAACTATTTCCCCATATTTGATATTTTGCGTACTATGAACTTATTAATCAGTATGAGCTTTGTGCGATTTCAGTCGAGACTTTTTTTTTTTTTTTTTTTGTGGACAATGCTTGTTAGTTTATAGTTGGCGGGTCTCAACTATCTATTTATGTGAGGTTTGTCTTTGCACAAGCACTTCTTCCATGGAAAGCACTCCATAATTTGATCAGTCACATGGAACTGCATCAAGTGAAATATAGATAGTACACAAAGTATCGAACACCATAAGATTCATGATTTTTGTCGCAGTTTAATCGCTAAAAAGTGAAATCCGCGGAGTTTGGCTCGGCAACAGCCTGTTTTTTATTGATGGCTTTCGCCTTCTTATGCACAAACATTAGGACAACCGTCGATAGGACAGATGGTAGCAGCTGCATAGTCGACGACTTTGGTTAGCTTTCGATCAATGTCTGACCACATAATCGTGCAGCTGCAAAGTACTTTAATATTGACTTGAAGTAGCTACCCAATGAGCTTGGTCGATCTGGTGATGGTAAATCCAGGAGGTGATGATGATCCATAGAATTGCTCTCTCGTATTGCATGATCTTTTATTCGAGATTTTTTTTTTTATTAAATTGCATCTTGAGTTAAATAGGTTTCATTTCTTTTTTGAAAAAATAATAATATTCTACATTTCACGTTTGATTTATTTACTTGCCAAAAAAGTTGTCCTTTAAAGAAAACATGATTTTCAATGACCAATATTATTATTATTATTATTATTATTATTATTATTATTATTATTATTATTATTATTATTATTATTATTTATGGAATTTCCTCTTGTCAATTATCATTGACCATGTGCAAGTGAATTAGCCACAAGTAGGGATAAACAGTTCTGAGGTTGGTCTAGATTCCAATTAGAATATGGAACCTATCCATCGAGACTAGTTTCTAAATTTTTGGAAACTATAAATTACTTTATCACAGGTTTCAACGTCTATTCAAATTCCACTTATATTCATAATTAAACGATTTCGATGAATAAAGGATTTGTTCTAGATTCTAAGTTCCACCTACCATCTAAAGTGGTTCCTTAATTTTTGGAAATAAGGACATATCTTGCATATCTTAAAACTTGGAACCAAACTCATTCCTTCCGATCGAGTTCTTGATTCCTGCTTCCATCGTAAAATCATGCTCTTCCCCCCTAGTCATGACTTTTAAGGGGGCATCATTTGACAAACAGGAGCTATTTCCGGTTCAATTCCCACAACGGGGGGCCGGACCGATCCGGGTCGGTCCGCCCATTTGTCACCTCCGTGGGGGAGAAGCGGCTAAACGATCGATACCAAACCATCCACTATCCAGTTAATGGCCTCACTCTCGCCACTAAAAACCGTCAATCCGCCATTCCTCCTCCTCTTCCTGCCTCAACCCATAATGGCCATGGCTTCTCCTCACCCTTCATTCCTCCCTCCCGCCACATTCCTCCTCTCCAAATCCCCCAAAAGATGTCATCTTCCCAAGCCCTTCCTCCTCAGAGTCGCCTCCTCTTCCTTCCCGAACCCGCCCGACTCCGAATCTGCCCCCGAACCCGCGGCTCCCGCGGACCCCGTCAAGCTCGCCTTCGATAAAGCTCGGGCGTACAAGAAGTCGCTGCAGCCCAAGCCGGAGGAGGGTGGATCCGAGGCGAGCGTGGTCGGGAGCCCCGGCGACGCGAGTGGCCGCGGCGATTCGGTCGGCGCCGGTCGAATCGCGACGGCCGAGGCGGCAAAAGAGTACGTCTTGGAAAGCGACGCTGATTCGGGTGAGAGATGTGTCATTGGGGGGGGGGGGGGGGAGGGAGTGAGTTCTTCTTGTCTTTCTGTTTCGGTGGTTTGATTTGATTTTAGCTGATTCTGATTGTGGATGATGAGATGATTGTGCGAATTGGAAAGGGAGGGCGATTTTTGTTCCTCTTCTTGTGATAGATTAGCAAAGAACGTGAATTTAAAAGATTGTTAAGCATTCGGCCGAAACTGTGGGCGGATGATTCTGATCGATCTTCTTGCATTTGCTGAACGCTTGATGTTGCAGAGGGATGATGTCTATTGCCATGTATATAAAGTTCTTGCTTTTGCAGTTTTTATGGAGCTGAAAGAGTTGACTGTTTTTTGTTTTCTTAAATTAGACTTGACAGGTAAAAATGGAGGGAAAATTGGTAAAGTAAATTCGGACAAAAAAACGGATAAGGAACAGCAGCTGGTGGTTTCGAGCATTGATTTTGTGGGGCTCGACTTTGCGGACAAGAAAAGGACCAGGGGACTTCCACCGGGTTTAATTCCGGTGAGTGACCCTTTTCCAGAAGGAGACGTTCCTGAGGTGGAAATCATTCTTGGGGACACCACCAAATTCGATGATGTGACGGCGACGGAGCCTGCCGTCGCACCACCCCAAGAAGATAATTCAGATCTTTACAAACCCAAAGTTTCATCTTGGGGTGTCTTCCCAAGACCGAACAACATATCTGAGACGGTAAGCCGGTTACTGAGAGATCATATGATACAGAAGTTGATTCTTTTTCTGGCTTCTGCTCGTGCAGTTTGTTCTTGTAAAGCTTTTGAGCAATTTAATAGCAGAACAAATATGGCTATACATGCTTAGTAATTTCCACCCAAGATAGTTATTCCTCAAAGGCAGCAGCGGTTTACATTCCAATTGTCCCTAGATGTTTTGCTTGAAGTTTAATAGAACAAGAAATGAAAAATGGTTTTGTTCCTGCTTTAGCATGCTAATGGGATGGCACACCTACCTATCTTGTCTTGGATCTGGGTATTATCATAGCAATAGGACACGAGGTTCATATCATATGATAAATTTGAGCATAGTTTCTGAAATTCCATAATTTTTTTACCAAACAAATGTTATTACTCTTTCATGCTAAGTTGTATCATAGACCGTACTGAGGTGACAGACTTTGCCAGTCTGGGGGGAAACAAATACAACATAAGTTCTACTGGCATATTTTCAATTTTCCCCATGAAGATGATCTTTTATCTTTTTGTTATATCAAATGTTGCATCTTCTGTTAGGATAATTGGCCCTCTGAAATTTTCATATGCTCTGACTGGACTTATTATCTAGTTGGTTGGTCGTTACATACAGATCTACAGACAGATCAGAAACACATATATATCATGCAGCTGTTATTTTCTGTGCTATCTCTCTGGTGTCTTTCAATAAATCAAATGTCAGGCTAAGCTTTTTTTTTTTTCATTTTCATTTTTATCGTTCAGTTTGGAGGTGGAAGGACCATTCGCCCGGGGGATGTGCTGGAAACAGCTGAAGATAGGGCTGCTAAAGATGCACGTACTAGAGAACTTGTTGCTGCTTACAAGAAAAAAAAGGGCTTAAACATAGATGCAAAGTTGAAATCTGAGTGTGAGAAGGTACCTTCCTAGTAAATTATGTGTGATATGGGGTATAACTAATACTTTTAGACCTAGCCCTTTGTCTTAGTGTTTTTCTTTCTCTGCCTTTCTGTAGAGATTTACAAGACTATTTTTACTGTAGATTTAAAGTCATTGAATTGTTCGCTGTTGAAGGCTCTGAAGGATGGTGACTCTCTGATGGATGTTGGAAAACTAAAGGAAGCTTTACCATTTTATGAAGAGATCATGAATAAGCTGCCATTTCAGGTAACCCTGCCAAAAGTGTAAGAGTTTTTTTCGTTTGAGGGCCAAGTGTTACATGTGCTCTGGTGTGATGGTTGTTTGATTGTGATGTTTTGTTTGATGGGTTGATCCCCTAATGATTTGTATATGCAGAGTGAACTTCATGGATTAGCTGCATTGCAGTGGTCCATCTGCCAGGACTCACTTACCAGGTAATTACATTTTTACATATGGGAAGGAATTCCTAACAATACCAATCTTAATGAAGCTCAGGCAGGGTAAATTAAGGATCTCTGGGAATTAGAGTTGCTTCTGTGACTCCCTTCTTGCATCCCCTCTCGACTGCCACAGTAGGCTAGAGGCTTTGCATTCTTTTCTGTCCCATGCTTGAAAATAATGACATGCTCAACATGATTGGCAGACCAAATGAGGCTCGTATAATGTATGAGAAGCTTCAATCTCATCCAAATGCTAAAGTCGGCAAGAGAGCTATGCAATTCATGTTTAGCTTCCAGGTAATTGTTGATGGGATGTCAAAGGAGGTGTAAAGTACATCACTGTGAATTTGTAGGCTATTTCTAGTTGAAGAGCATCTAAAATGATGGTTATGGTGCAAATACTCTACAGGCCATGGAGATGATGAAGGTAAGAAGCTCAAAGCTTTCGGCAAAGAGCACAGGCTACCAAAACTACTTCGAGGCCTTCATTGACAAAAAAAGCAACTATTCTCTTGACAAGGATGAAGAGCTCGAAGAAGGTGCACTCTCTCAAGCCTTTCCGTACATAGTCTTTCTTCTTTCACCCATATTTGTTGTGCTATTTATTGCTGTCCAAAGAGGAATATAGTCCATGAAGATTATAGGATTACCTTTTTGTTTGTCTTTTCCCCTTTTCTTGTTTTGGAGTTCCAATGTAGATTAATTATCCAAGTTGTTACTTCTAGCTGGGTTATTGTTCTGCCCAACCTCTTTGGAGTTCTATATAGAGAATTGGTAAGCACTTTTTGCTGAGACTTTCGTTTTTTGTCACAGTAGAATTTAAGATGACAGACAGTGGTACTGTTTCCATGGATGCTTAAAGCTATATGAAGATTCTGAGCCAGTGCAAACCCGTGATGAGTACTCTGAAAGTTGTGGCTGATATCTCAAGTTATATACCGAGGATAATGTTCCCAGGAGGCACATTTAGTACAGTTATAAGGACGAGAAGAGAAAGAAAGTATACCGATATACTAATGGTCCATCCCTTCCAGGGGCTTACGCTTGTTTACAAGAAAAAGGCCGACAAATCAATAATTTACTAATTTCAGGCTGCTGGTAATGAAGAATATATTATAAGACCTCTTACTAAGAACAAAACTGCTTGGTTTTTTTAATCTGATCATAATCGATCAGAAGCTCAACCTACACGCACTTCTGCTTATTCCCAATATTTTCAGGCATGGATGTGCATCCCCCTCCCAAGTTAGAAAGCTGATTTCTTAAAGTGCCGCGACAAAATGATCAATCCTATAGAAAAGTACTTTTGCTTTTAACGGAGTGTTTTGCAAGTATCCGTGGGGAGAAGCAAGTGAAAGCTGAGACAATGACAAAAAATGTAAAGTTTTGCCAATCGAGAAATTATTATAATTTCATCCAAACTCAACTCATGAATCTTGCTAAATAAATTGAAAATAAAATGTGGCAGATTGAAATATCGCAAGCCGAAATTTACCCATAATTATAGGTGGCATGTGACAAGATACTCTATTAGAGCAAGCCCCACAGTGATGAGGACTTATCGGTGATGAGGAATGTGAAAGCAGGCCCGCGAGAATCGGCGGTATTAGCGACAGCCAAAGGCGCCTAGTCGAACACGTAATAAATTGATGATACGCTTGGACCAGCAAATAATAAAATGGACATGAAGCTTTCAAGAGTCCTCTTTTCATCACTCCATTATTCCGGAATCAGCGTCATCAGCACCTATATTTCCAAGAGCATCTAAAGGGAGACATTCGTTTCTTATAAGGTAGCCAGCTGCATTTATTGCACGCTCCTCGTGCATTCATATTAACCCCAATCCCATCATTTGACTTTAACACCACGCTAGGGTGCAAAACAGCCAGGTGGAGGAACCTCGACGAGCTCGTCCATTCAAAGTAACATCAACCATAAACTCAAACTTGTCATCTCTATAGGTTGCTGCTGGAAGCAGATCAAGTTCCCATTGGGCAAAGCTAACAAAATCCGACCTCTGAACTGAGCTTTTCGAAACAACTAAACTCGCTCTTAGTTGATAACAATCTGTTTTTGCGTAGATGTTTATTCTTTTTTTTTTTTTTGACGAACGTAGATGTTTATTCTACACATATTAAAATGCGCAACACAAGAAGGACGAGAAACATGAAAAGGGTAAGGGACAGCTGGCGGCATCTGGAGCATCAGCAACTTTGCGTATGTGAACGTCAAGAAACATAGCACCCTCTTCATGTTTTTTTATTTACTTATTCTTTAAGGTAAATAACACCCGCCACCTCTATAAAAACCACATATATTTAATGGCTATCCATAGGTATTAGATCCCACACATCCATCTCACGCCTCGATGCTTCGAACAGTCCCTCTCGCTCCCCCCCTCTCTCTATACTAAATCCCGCCTCTCTTTCTTGTAAGTATAAAAAGCAAGCCTTCCTTTTTCATCCACCCAAAGCATTTTGCTTCTCCAATATGGAGCTCCACATTCCAACACAACTCGCAATCTTTTCCATTTCCATCATCCTTTTGACTCGCTCTTCTTCTTCTTCTTCTTCTTCTTTGCCGTGGTCGTCACTGTCGAATTTGCACCCGCTGGTGGTTGACTCCGCGCTTGAGCATCTCAACTATACCGCCATATCTGAGTTCCGGTTACTAAACAGAAGGCAAATTCTCCAGTGCCACGACCCAAATCGGTATCTCCAAATCAATGTCAGCGGCGACACCGCCCTTGAGGATGAAGAGTATCTCACGGTTAAGGTGACCGGAGTCTTGGTTCCAGCGGACTCCGACTGGGTTGCCATGATATCTCCATCGAACGCCGAGTATGAATCATCCTAATATCTAGTTTTGAACTGTATTCGTACATGTTAGCGGTTACTCATTCACATTCCTTCTTTTCCTTTCGTTTTGTTCTTGTGGGGTGCAGTGTCTCAGATTGTCCATCGAATAAGGCTCGATATGCAGAGACCGGTGATCTTAGTAATCTTCCACTTCTATGCCATTATCCTGTCAAGGTACCCTTATCTAACCTTGAATCATGCCTGGTTGATGACTTATCTTCCTTCTTCTTGATAAGTAATGGAAACATAAAGTAGTGAGGGGCTAAAGAAAAAATACTGGAATTTACAAGGGCCGAAGAGAAAAGCAACTGAAAAAGAACTCATGCGGCACATGCCTTGCTCCTTTTGCCAAGACTTTGGTTCGGTCCTCACAAAGTGACCCCCAAAGTCATGTCATGGTGTTCATAGCATTCACGACACTATCATATTTCATTTGGTTAGGGACATGTTGAGTTGCAAAATAACCAAAAAATTAATATATTTGATAAGACTCTTCCATGATTGTGTTGTGGTGGTAGATAAAATCGGATTAAAATGATAAAATATGTGAAATTCAGTTTACTTTTCGAAATATTCTATTGATGTTGCATTTTCTCTAAGTACCATTAACCTAATTTAATTAATTCAACTATATATGTTTATACCAACCCAACCTCAAGCTTTAATGGTCGTAGCTGCTCTTAAGGTTTAAAGTATTCCTCGTCAAGTCTTCATCTGCCGAAAGAAGCGGAGAAGATAGGAGTCCTTTTTATTTTTATTTTTATTTTTATTTTGGTCAAAAGTTTCTCTTTTTGGGTTCAAAAGAGATTCAAAAGAGTCTTTTGTTCAAAAATCTGCTAAAGTTTCAATCAATAAAGTCAGATTTGGTTCTGGTTGAAATATTTTGCGATGTTCTTTGTTGAATGCTTTTATCATTGTTATTTTCATTTAATAAATAAGTAATTGACTTATAGAACCATCCTTCAATAATTTACGTAACTTTTTTAACGAAATTTATGTACTTTTTTCATTGACCATGAAAACTCCAAACTTTGATGAGTACAGAAAATAATGAAAATACTTCTCAGAGTTGGTTTTTTTATTAGTCAAATGAAGACATTCCATATGTAACTTAGCTAAAAATAAATAAAAAAATTTGAGTAATGCCAGATATTAATGAAGGTTTACAATAGTTTTTTTTTTTTTCTTTTTGTTGTTGTATTTTTTGGTACATATAAGATGCTGCATGACGCCAGTTACATTGAATATTTAAGTAGGCCCTTTTTATCAAAATGCTTTAAAATTTCATCTATTGCAACCACCCTGGTATTATACCTACATCTTTTCTTTTCTTTTTTTGCAACGTCCCAAATTCCCTAAATTTCTGGTATACCTACCATCACTTGTCTATTTAGTTTTAGAGTAGGAGAAATGTTTCCACTTCAACTTTTTGGTGCACGCTTATGTGCATCATTTTCAGGCGCAATACTTGAGCAAGGATCCGGACTATCTGAGCTGCAAGAAGAAGGAGTGCAAGAAATACAAGGACGGTCAATGTGTGGTGACAACATGCGGCGGCACCTTGACGTTTCACGTTGTAAACATCAGAACCGACATTGAGTTTGTGCTGTTCGCCGGGGGTTTTGCAACACCATGTGTATTGAAGAAATCGAACTCTTTGACTTTTGCTAACCCGAACCAACCGCTCTATGGCCATCTCTCCAGCATTGACTCGACTGGGACCTCGGTAAGCACTGAATTGGCTAACAATTGGTGTGTTGAGCTTGCGGGGGTCGTGTCGCGGACATTTGGCTCTATGAATGTCATGACAAATGTCAATTATATCATTAGCCCATGAAGTCGCGGTAACATGCCTGCATAACACACTGCGCCTGAGCGTGGAATAACACTACATAAAACACGCGAAAGCAATGCAGACTGCGACTGGTAATCATACATGCTTTAATCTGCAGATGAGGATTACATGGGTTAGTGGAGACAAAGAGCCCCAAGAGGTGCAATACGGAGATGGGAAATCACAAACTTCCGAAGTTAGTACATTCTCACAAGATGATATGTGCAGTGAGTTAACCTCAAACCCTTACTTGAAAACTCTGTAAATGCACTGGGACTTCCTTGTCACATGCAAAACAATTGAAGTGCCTTATGAAGACTCATTCTTCACTAAATTTAGTTTTGTTGGTCTAATTTTCAGCAGGTAATGTGCTACATAGTCCTGCCAAAGATTTCGGTTGGCATGACCCCGGTTACATTCATTCAGCCGTGATGACAGGACTGCAGCCTTCTACCTCTTATCCTTACAAATATGGAAGGTAGAATCTCCTGACTGAAGCTGTGTTGCTTATGAGACTGATCGGTTTCAGAGCAGGTTGAGGTATTCTTGCTGAGCATATTGCAATATCTCTGGCATTTCTACTTGATGCAGGGTCATCGAATCTGCAGTGAATGTGAATGAATTGATATGCAACGGACTTGTTCCTTACAATAATTGTCTATGAATTCACGACATTAGGTAGATGACAAAGCACCGGCAAATGCTTCTATATGCCTTAGTTCTTAAAGATGAATTGTAGCTGCATGTCTGATCGAGAGAGGATCAGGTACACGGCTTTCAATAAAAAGGAGCATCTTGTTATCATGACATTAGAGTAATACATCGCATGACACTGCAGATGAATTTCCACAAGTGGAAGTAGATGGAGTGATCTATTTTTCACTGGCTTGAATTAGATGGTTAGAAATTGAATTGATGAGAAACTCTTATATCATTTGTTGGCGTATCCGATTTATTATTGGCGATGGTTTTATGATATCTAGTGATTCAGCTGGTTGGAGTCAACAAGTTCAGTTCAGGACACCGCCAGCAGGAGGATCAAATGAACTCAAGTTTCTTGCATTTGGGGATATGGGAAAAGCCCCTCTCGATGATTCAGTCGAGCACTACATTCAGGTAAACATGCATTCCGTAGAATGAAAAATCACATTTCTGATTGCAACATTGAAAAGTTGCTATCCATACTGGACGTACACTAGGAAGAATATGTATCCTTCAAAATTTTAAGAATGCTGATGGAAGGGACAAAATGCCACGATTTGGGGGGAGTATCATATTGAAAACCGGCTCTCCATGAAACATTATTAGCACGTCACATTCATCTGAATTAACTGTAAAGGCACAGATTAAGCTGTTTGCAAGAATTCAAACTCCTGATTATGATGGTATCCTAAAATGCGACTTTATATAATTCTACAGCCAGGATCAATTTCGGTGGCGAAGGCAGTGTTGGATTATGTAGACTCTGGCAATGTGGACGCCATCTTCCATATTGGAGACATAAGCTACGCCACCGGCTTCTTAGTGGAGTGGGATTTCTTCCTCAACCTCATCAGCCCTTTTGCTTCCCGAGTTTCGTACATGACTGCAATTGGGAACCATGAAAGGTAACTAACTACTGCCAGTCGATATCCACCTCTTCCTGCATATTATGGAAGACTCAGTAAACAGCTGAACCAACATACTTAGCAGCATGCATTGAAGATGATTTATAAGTTTCTTTACATGAAGAGATTATGGGGGCTCTGGATCCATGTACTCAACTCCGGACTCCGGTGGGGAATGCGGTGTTGCTTATGAGACATACTTCCCAATGCCAACCCCAGCGAAGGACAAGCCATGGTATTCCATAGAACAAGCCAGTGTTCATTTTACTGTGATTTCAACCGAACATGACTGGTCCGAGAATTCAGAGCAGGTAAGGGTGATCGAGCTGAACCCTTTTGTTCTCACATTTGCATGTCGATGAGCTGTCATTTTATATCATGGGAATGTCATGTTGTCAGTATCGATGGATGAAAGGGGACATGGCTTCAGTCGACCGATCTAAAACTCCTTGGTTAGTTTTCACGGGGTAAGTATATTTGCTTCTGGGTAATTGTGAGTTTCACCACTTGATTTTGCGTACTCTCAAACCAAAAAAAAAAAAAAAAAAAAAAAAAAAAAAAAAAAAAAAAATCTCAAGAAAACAGGGATCAAGTGTATCGGTTGCCTCTTGCAGGCACAGGCCCATGTACACTTCTGGTTCTGGAGGAGGTGCTGACCATAGGTTTCTTGATGCTGTAGAACCGTTGCTATTGGACAACAAGGCAACATTCTATTTCTTACTCCGGTTCTCATGTAGAATAATCCGTTTATTTGTGAGATTGTACTCATCAAGCATTTGAAATCACAGGTTGATCTAGTTCTCTTCGGCCACGTTCATAACTATGAAAGAACATGCTCGGTTTACCGAAATAAGTGTAAAGCCATGCCAAAGAAAGATCAAAGCGGGGTTGATACTTATGATCACAGCAATTATAGTGCACCTGTGCAAGTGGTTATTGGTATGGCCGGGTTCAGTCTGGATAACTTCCTAGATGAGGTTAGAGTCCGTTCTCCCTCACACCGTTGTAAATAGTAAACCAACATAGCTTTTTATCTAAATCTGCACAATTCTTTGGCAATTTCTGAAAATCCGTCCTTGTATTCACCAGTGCTTAATCCCAATTCCATTTCTTGCATTTACTTTGGCTGAATGTTGCTTAGTCAAACAATGCCATATTAACAACACCTTTCCGATTTATGGGACTTGAAATATCCAGATTCCAGAGATTTTTAGCTCGCTGTTAAGAAATTAAATGCTGATTCTGCTGCTCATATCATTCAACTTGATGCGGTTACATGGGGATTATCATTTATGTTGCTCCCATGAATAAGATCTGTAGAAGTGAAGGCCCGTTGATTTTTTTGCAGCCAAGTGACTGGAGTTTGATAAGGATTTCCAAATTCGGCTATTTCAGAGGACATGCAACTCCAGAAGAGTTACAACTAGAGGTCAGCACTCTCGAATTTTCCGTCGCCCTTCCCACAATCATCATTCGGCTTGGCTTTATGACTGCTTACTCGATTACATATGACTTCATTTATTGAGAAATTGTTCTAGTCTGTTGTGATGCTTTGAAATTAGAAACTATGTACAGTTTCTGATGTCCTGTTCTCTAAGTAGAGTTTGGAACATTAAGCAGCTACATGTTACTGCAATCATGACGACCACGCTTACGTGCTCATTTAACTTCAATCTACATCTTGCCTGCAGTATGTGAATGCCGGCACGAGGAAGGTGGAAGACATCTTCCGCATCACCCGATGACCCGACTTTTCAAGTCAACAGGAAGGCATTGCAGACAATAACAAGCTGCCATAGCTACATAGTTATACACTTCCACATTGTACTTTACACATTCAAAACAAACAGATAACTTGTGCTGATACACAAGCAATAAATCTTGATTGTCCGTGCGACCTAATTGAATGCTCTTGATTTGTCAAGAAGGAATACAAATTCATGATTTCAGTACTCTTGTGAGCAATCTAACGAGATGTATTTAATGCAGGAGTGGTCTCTCCTTCTGAGTGAGTTTAGAACCACGGACTCTTGATAGTTATCATAATCTTTCAAAAATTGTTATATATTTATGTAAAATTCAGTTATTTCAACTCATGAATTTTCGTCATGAATGTGATGCAATGTAATAAAATTCAGGAATTGCTTAGTAATCCTAAAAAAAATTGAATTATTTAAGTCACTATCAATAATGAGTAATGACACTCGACCAACCAACCTTGGTCATGAATATGATCAGCAAAAGCATAATCTTCTAAATTAATGTCGCTGACCTAATTGACAAAAATATCTCCCCTCTCTCATCCGAAAAACAGCCGCCCAATCCATACATACCACGCTCAACCATCAATTTGAGAATCGTTGAGTTGCGACATATCACTCTATACCTCAGCTTAAGGATTTACTTCTCATTTGACTTGTCTCACCATTTCACGTAGTTGCAGCTGCAGCGACAACTCAATTACCTAGCTAGACATTTTTCTTATAGGTAATTTTTGAAATTCTTTCCTGACGGAATGATTTATCACAATTTCCTTTGTGAAGTTGTATTGATGAAGTTCTAAGTAGTATCGACATTGACACGTGACACGTGGCACGACACGACAAGCCGACACGTCGTTTGTCAAAAAACAGAGAATTTCGACACGTTGGGACGCTTTGTATATTAAACATATGTTTTTATATACATAATAAATTATCATTTTTATGATTATTTCAATCAAATTAATTTTATTGAAATTCACAAATAAATAAATAATTAAAAAAGCCTAGAATGAATTTACACTAAAAACATTAATCCACAATTTATTAATATCATTATTGTTTCAATTTGACAAATTCAATTCTATTCAAATAATTCATTAAACTTGGAGAAAAAATAATCAATCGATATTCCAGACTCGCATGTTAGATTTGTCGGAAGAGTAAAAAAAACTTAAGTGGTGAATTGCATATCACGAAAAGTGGGAGTTAAAGAGAAGAGAAGATTAGGCTTTTCTTTATTCTTCATTTATTTTTATTTTTTATTATTGTGTTTCATTTTTTCACATATATACATTTTGACATCTCATTTATTGAAAATTTTTAAAATTGATTTCGATATCAGAATCACATATCAGAAACTTGTATGTTGGAATTCCAACTCGAGTGTCAGAAAGTGTTGGAAACATTGATTAGGTGTCGGATTTCTGATACGCGTTGACCGAGTGTCGAAGAGTGTCGAACACGTGTCGAAATGTCCGACACGACAAGAAGGCTCTTGGAGAGTGTCGGTGCTTCATAGATGAAGTTTATTGGAATGCTAGCGGCATATTGCCTTTGTTTGACAACTTCAAGCTCTCGTGATCGAGCCCGACCCACTTCATCCAAGTCCTTCACTACGCTCTACGATCTGTGAAGCACTTCGCGAAATCCATGGTTCGCAAGATGGAGACGGTGAATTGGAAACTCGACGATCGAACAGATCCGAAAATACCGGCTTTGTCCATGGCTGGTCGGTAACGCTGCAATTCACGGAGCGTTGTCCATGGCCTCAAAAGTGAAAAAAGAAAAGGAAGAAGATAGTGAGAGGAGAGAGTAACGAGAGAGGGGGTGACCGAGGACAGAGAAAAGATCTGAAAAGTGGGCTCGGATTCACCATGTGTTAATCTCTGGATGGTTCAATGCAAATCCTATTGTGGTGTGTTTAATGCACATAACATTTTCTCGCATTGCAGGGGTCCATCTGCCAGGATTTCGCTTTCCAGGTGAGTACTTGTTTTCTTATGTGAAGGAACTCCTGACAATATCAAGCTTAAAGAAGCTCGGGCAGGGCAATTTTAGGATATCTGGGAATGAGAGATGCTTCCGTGACTCCCTTCTTGCGTCCCCTCTCCGCTGCCAGAGTAGGCCTAGAGGCTTTGCATTCTTTTCCGTCCTATGCATGAAAATAATGATGTGCTCGACATGATTGGCAGGCCAAATGATGTGCGAGAAGCTTCAAGCTCAACCAGATAATAAAGTCAGCAAGAGAGCTATGCAATTCATGTACAGCTTCCAGGTAATTGTGAATGGGATGTCAAAGAAGGTGGAAGTACGTCATAGTGAATTTGTAGGCCATTTCTGGCCGAAGAGCATCTAAAATGATGGTTGTGACGTCATGGAGCTGATGGAGGTAAGAAGCTCAAAAGCTCTCTGCAGAGAGGACAGGCTGCCGAAACTACATTGAGACCTTTTATCGAAGACAAAAGTAACTATCCTCTTGACAAGGATGAAGAATATACAAGCAGCAATCAATTGAAGCTGTAGTCTCAAGGGAAGATATCTTTTTCCATCATTCTCTTATCCCTGTTGTGACATTCCCGGAGTTGAGCTAGGAAAACTAATGAACTACTAAATAGAAACGAAGGTTGGTCTCACGAGACAATCACTCCTTTAGCACGGACTGTTTCAAACTTTACTAGTCACTTGAACCCAATTCAACATGCATTTAAACTTATCTCTTAGATCTTCTACTAATCAGTTATTAGTCGATTGGACACCCAAGCAAAATGTAGGAATGCATTTTATTTTTACGAACTAGAGATTCAATAGATTCGTGGACTTGATTTTGTTAGATTAATTTAACGCTTTTTTGATACATTCTCTTTTTATTTCAGAGATGTTTCTGCAGGCAATCTTAATTAATTTTATTTGATGCCATTAACATATGAAGGATGATCATGTGGATGCGTAATCAAGGACATAATACTCAATAATCAAAATAGTAAATAGATTGCAAAAAAAATTAAAAAAACTAGATGCCCTAAGAAAGCGAAGCGTATTCCTATTCATCACCAAAAATTCCGCAAATTATTACTATAAAAAATATGTAAATAGAATGGACGAATGTTATAATAACGGCGGGTTAATACCCTGAAAAATCCCGAACTGGTACACTTGTGACAAATTTACCCCAAACTATTTTTTTGACCATGAAAAATCCCAAACTGGTATACCTGTGACAAATTTACCCCGACTGACCATAAAAAACTCTAAATTGGTACATTTATGACAAATTTACCCTAAACTAATTTATTCGACCGCAAAAAATCCCAAACTGATAAATTTGTGACAAATATACTCTTCGCTAAATTGAATTAATACCACAAAAAAATCATAAAAATTATAAACTTTGACAAACGGATCGTAAAATCCAAAATTGGTATACTAGTCAATTGTCACGTGTAATTTAACTTAATAATTTGATAATAAAATTTAACAAAAACTAACAAAGGGTAAATTTATCACAAGTGTACTAGTTTGGGGTAAATTTGTCAAAGGTATACCAGTTTGGGGTTTTTGGTGGTCAAAAAAATAGTTTGGGGTAAATTTGTCACAAATGTACCAGTTTAGGATTTTTCAGGGTATTAACCCTAATAACGGCTTACTAATATGCAACCTACACTAATTTTTGGTATATATTATAACTTAATTAACATGTAGGACTTAGAGAACCTGCAACTGCATCCTAAATGCGACAGGAATTGACTTACACGTACTAACTAGATTACGAGTTTTTCATGGGTGTTATATATTACATGGGTGTTATTGTTGGCACTTAAATTTTGTCATTTTATTTAAGACTTAATGTTATAGAAAATTAGGGATTAGTCTTTAACCCCTAAATAAAAATTAATTTTCATCAAAACATAGATATAGGAGCATTTACATTACTATCACTAATTATTAAAATTTTTAAAAAATAAAAAAATATCGAAAAAATAAATTTTTAAAAATTTTTTTTTTTTATAAAAAAGGCTGATCGGGCTAGGCCCGGTCCTTTTCTGTTCTCCTCTCCTCTGAATCTTTTTCCGCCTGGGCCCAAGCCCAGCCTCATTTTCTTTTCCCCAAGCTTGACCCCTTTTCTATTTCCTCTCTCCTTCACTCCCTCATGCCAGTCTTGCTTTTGGCAGGAAAGAAACTTAAAACCAGAGGAGGCAAGGAATCACGAGGGGACAGATGGCGGCGTGATCTATGGGTCGGCATCAATTCGACCGGCAAGCTGGCAGTGGCAGAAACCAAGCACATCGGCCTTGAGAGAGAGGGTTTTTTTTTTTTTTTTGGTTTTGGTTTTTTCTACAGATTTTGGCTTCGAGAGAGCTTGATTTAGAGAGGCAGATTGAGAGAGTGAGCAGGAAGAGAGAGCAAGCAGGCTGGTCCACTCACACGAAGAAGGAAAAGGGGAAGAGATTTGAGTGTTCGAGAGAGAGTCAAGGGCGAGCTAGAGAGAGTGTGAGATTGGGAAAGTCCCTGGCCGTTGCTAGAGGCCCGGTCGTCAGTCACCGTCCGTCGCTACGTGTCTCATCCGAACCAGGTTGGCATTCTCGAGCTACATTTGTTCATTTTTGAGGCGTCGGGTCGGAGCTCGCGTCCAACCGGTTCGCGCGAGCTCCGGTTTGTCAGAAAAGGAGATGAAGAAATTTCATAAGAGGCCGAAGACGAAAAAGAAGAAATTGTCTCATTTTTTCATTACTTTGATTTCTGTACAACATAATGTATTTAATTACAAAGAAGAAATTAATAAAGGAAGTTAAATATTTTCCTATCTTTTCCTATCTTTCTAATCCTAAAATATACTTGATTCCCTATCAATACATATCACAAAATCATATCTTCCAACGCTCCCCTTCAAGCTAGTGGCTTGTATATATCCAAGACGCCTAGCTTGTTTAGAAGATATGTATGTTGTCTTTGGCAAAGAGGTTTAGTAAATATATTAGCGGGTTGCTCCGAGGTCTTGATTCCTCTTGTCTCGACAATTCCTTCTTGAATCTTTTCTTGAGTGAAATGATAATCGACTTCTATATGTTTCATCCTCTCATGCAGTACAGGGTTTGTTGCAAGCTTGAGTGTTGAATCATTATCATAGAAGAGTAAAGTCGGTCCTTTAACGCGAGCCCCGAGATCCATAAGTAGACCCCTTAACCAGACTACTTCACAAACAGTCTTGGCCATAGATCGGTATTCGGCTTCAGCTGAAGATAAAGATATAGTAGATTGCTTCTTTGTCTTCCATGAAAGTAATGATTCCCCAAATTTGATGCAAAAACCAGTGATAGACCTCCTGCTCATAGGACATGTGGCATAATCTGCATCATAATAGGCCGTCATTTCCATGTTACACTTCCAGAAAGAAGTATTCCCAAACTTGGACATGTCTTCAAGTATCTCACAATCTTCAAGGCTGCATTCATGTGAGATTGCTTTGGACTGTGCATAAATTGACTAAGAGTCTGCACTGCATATCAAATGTTTGGCTTAGTCATGGTGAGATATATTAATTTTCCTACAAGTCTTTGATATCCTGAGGGATCTTATAACAATGGATCATCAGAAGGAGAGGATACGCCAGTGTCATAGTCGACGGAGGTCAATTTGGCATTTTGCTCGATAGGAATGACTGATGGTCTACAGCCTAATAATCCTGCTTTTGATATTATCTCCATCACGAATTTTTGCTGGCTTAATGAGATTCCCTGATCTGAACAAGCTATCTTAATCCCAAGAAAATACTTAGGTGGCCCTAAGTCTTTGATATGGAAAGTAGAATGCAGATACTCTTTAAGTTTCTTTACAGCAAAATCATCATTCCCCGTGATAAGAATGTCATCAACATAGATCATCAAGTAAATATATGACACACCTTTTGTCCAGGTGAATAAGGCATAGTCATACTTGGACTGATTGAACCAGCGGCTATGAGTGCATTGGTGAACTTAGCGTACCGTTGTTTGGAAGCTTGCTTCAATCCATAAAGAGATTTGCGGAGACGACATACATTCGACTCCCCCTGTCTCCGTAATCCTGGTGGAAGCTCCATGTATATTTCTTCATCCAGATCATCATGCAGGAAGGCATTATGGACATCCATTTGATGTAATGGCCGTCACGAAAAATAGCAATAGATAGAAAAGTACGAACCGTGACATCCTTTGCTAAGGGCGAAAAAGTTTCATGATAGTCGAAACCTTCTCGCTGGGTGAGGCCTTTTGCCACCAACCGGGCTTTGTATTGTTCCACAGAGCCATATGCTCTGTATTTTATTTTATATATCTATTTGCATCCAATAGGTTTGCGATGATCAGGTAATGATACAACATCCCAAGTATGATTGTTTATCAGGGGATGTAATTTAGATTCCATGGCCTTCTGCCAACGAGGATCATCTTTTGCCTCATTATAACTAAAAGGTTCTTGATCTTCAAAAATACGGCTTATGCAACATAGGTGTTCTAGCGACAATCTATCAAAGGAGACATAAGATGAGATAGGGTAACAAGTACCTGATGATCTTGAAGAACCGCATATATAATGTTTCGTCCAAGTTGGTGGTCGAGTAGCTCGATGAGAACGCGGCTATGGCTCCTGTGGTGTTGTGGATAATTCTTCAATAGTTATTGTTTCTGAAGTATCCCCCAGCTGTGCTGGTTCTTCATGCGATGACTCTTCTATATGGGGCTGCTCAATGGAATCTTCAATGGTATTCTCAAAAGGCGTTGGAGGCAAGATATCGACTTCTCTTGGAGGGGAAGTAATAATGAATGCTCATCCAGAAGATGAATCTTCTTCCAACAAGAATTGCCCATTTGTCTTCTCATCTTCAGATAAAGATGTTAATGAAAAAGGAAAAACATCTTCATGAAAAACAACATCCCTACTGACAAAGAAATCTCTTGTAGATGGTGCATAAAGCCGATACTCCTTTTGCAAGGTTGGATAGCCCATGAATATGCATTGTTTAGCACGCGGTGCCATCTTATCTCTATGGCCTACTATAGTTACATAACATAGACACCCAAAAACTTTGAGATGACTCAGATCCGGTTTTCTCCCATATAATAACTCAAAAGGTGCATTTCCCTTTAGGATGCGTGATGGCATACGATTGATCAGATATGCTGTAGTGACCACACAATCTCCCCAAAATTTTTCAGGAATAGAAGCTTGGAATTTAAGTGCACGTGCCACTTCTAAAAGATGGCGATGCTTTCTCTCAACAACTCCATTCTGCTGGGTTGTGTAAGTACAAGAACTTTCATGTAATATCCCATTTACAAAGAATGAGGAAGCACATTCAGCATTGAAAAATTCTTTTCCATTATCAGTGCGTATCCAACGGATTGGTTTTTGAAATTGAGTTTTGGATAAGGAAAGAAAAGTCTTTAAATGAGAAAAGACTTGATTTTTGGATTGCATGAGGAAAATCCATGTAACACGAGTGTAGTCATCCACGATTGTGATGAAGAACCTAGACCCATCATGATTTAAAGTATGATAAGGCCCCCCAAACATCAGCATGAATTAGAGAAATAATGTCATTTGCTCGAGAAGTGCTATTATGGAAAGGAGCACGTGTTTGCTTAGCCATGGGACAAATGGGACATTTAGGACAAAGAAATGATGCACTATGGCCCAATCTTGTATGATTATGAAATTTCATACCATTGGTAGTAGCATGACACAGAGAATTATTGAATTCAACAGGAGATAATTTAAAAAGATGCGAAAAATCCACCCAAAAATATAGCCCTTGGTTGACTCTACCCAAGCCCATCGATTTGCCAGTCAAAAGGGCTTGAAAGAAACATTTATTAGAATAGAAAAGAATGTGATATGAATTTTCTTCACAGGCTCAAGCAATTGAGATTAGATTGAAATGGAAATCAGGTACGTATAGCACATTTTGAAGAGTAACAAGGGAACTAAGCTTTACGATCTCAGTCATGGTGCCTTTGGTGGTATTTTCATTTGGAAGTTGTACTGATATGGGGAAAGATAATTTTGTAAAGTTTGAAAGAAAAACCTTATCACAGACTATGTGGTCACTAGCACTTGAATCAATAATCCATGCATCCTTTGAAATTGAGTTCATCAAACAATATGATGTACCTATGAAGCTGCCTCTTTTATTAGAGGGATCCAATTTCTTCAAGGTTTCCATTAGCTTGTGATATTGTTCATGAGTAATTGATTTTCCCATTGGTTGACCCGATACCTGAAAAACTGAGGAGAATTTCCCTTTTTCTTTTTCTCCTGGTTTTCTATGCAATTTCCAGCAATTCTCAATTATATGATGCGGGCGCTTACAATAATCACAATACATTTTACCTTTTCCTCTTGGCCCATTATTTTTTGCATTTTATGTGGGCCTGATGGTGGATTGAAAAGCTTGGGCCGAAATGGGCCCATATAGGCCGTCGGATCCTGCAAAGAATGGGCCTCGCGAGCCATCCAGCCCATGAATGCTCGGTGATCGTGAGTTTTCTGATCCAATTAGATAGGTGCCACGCGAGCCGTCGGATGTGGTTGGATGGATGCCACGCTAGCTGTCGGATGCGGTTGGATGGATGCCACGCGAACCGTCTGATCTAGTCGGTCCTTGGAAGAGGTGTGATCCGTCCGATTGGTGGAAGTAATCTCCACTGTCCGTCCCTCTCCTTAAAACCGATTTAGGGTTTTCATCTTCGAAAAACCCTAGATCCACCTCTCTTCTCCCCGTGCTCCTCTGCGATGAGCGGAAATGGCTCCTGGCCGCTAGGACCATTCCGTCTCCTCCCTTGCCGTGGTCCATCGTCCTCTGTTGGCTCTCCTCCTATATGGCGAGTTGGTAGATACGGCCAAGACTTGGCAGAGGCTCCATGGTCAGTATTTGAGAGTGGAATGATAGGTATGCCTCATTGAGGATGAGGAGGAACCTCGTCGCCTTCTCACTTTCTCGCATTTATTTGTATTGTTGTTGGATATGGTCAGGCTAGTCGAACTTTTCTTCGGCTGCCTCTAATTCATTCCATAGACCCGAAAGTTTGTTGTACACCGTTGTGATGGTCATGTTTCTCTGTTTCAGATATGAAAATTTGTTATGTGAGAGAAATTTTTTTAAACTTGATCAAGTTTTCCGTACATCTCCCTTATGTTTTCCCACATCTTTTTCGGATCCTTCATTGGGGGAAGCCCGGCTGCGACCTTGGGCGCGATGCAGTTTCCAATCCAGGTCCTAACCAGTTGGCTGCATCTCCTCCAGAGTCGTGTCATTCTCTCGTCGAACAGAATCGGAAACGATCCGTCGATTAAAACCTCTTTGTCTTTCATTATAAGTGCCCGCTGGAATTCGTGCAACCAACTTCAATAATTGTCTTCACCTTTTAGTTGCTGACTTATGATCTTTAGTTCTGGTTCGTTGCTGTTTGTTGTATACAACGAATTGCCAGGTTCCGGCCAGCCACTGGTAGCGAGGATTTGGTATTGGAAGAAACCCGGTGCAGGAGTCAGGTAGGGATTTGTGCCCTGACTCGAACTGCCCAAGCCAAATCCGTGATCCGCATTTTGAAAACCTGGGTAGGGATTCGTTTCCACACCCGGTCCAGTCGACTTGCCTGTCTGCTTCGGGCTAATGGTAGGATTTGCCCCATCACTAGTTGGTAGACCTCTATCGGGTCGCACGTTGCTATGGTAGCCAGGCGATGATGCGTTGGGGATAGACCCTGGATACCATGGATACGGTATCGATTGGTAGGGGTAGCTCATGAATGGTTGCCCTGCAATAGCCTGAGCCTGCTGTTGCCACTGCACGTGCGGATGTTGGGTCTGGATTTACCTTTCTTGTTGTTTTGATGTAGGGACTACAGTAGACGAATCTTGGTCTCCCAAGGCTTGTATCGAAGCTTCTATTGTAGATTGGTCGACGGGAGTAGAGGTAAGATCTTGTGGTCTTGTCATGTTGGAAAAAAAATTGATTCCGTTGTTAACTCCTTTTGCAAATGAGGTTCCTTTAGGCAATCATACACTTTGATTCCTTTGGCAACACTGCTCTGGAACTTGGAGTTTGCTTATGAGGTAATCGGAGCGGAAGCAAAGAAATTAGTTCAGAACCACAGATAGCTCTGATACCATGTCAGAAAAGGAGATGAAGAAATTTCGTAAGAGGCAGAAGACGAAGAAGAAGAAATTGTCTCCTTTTTTCATTACTTTGATTTCTGTACAACATAACGTATTTAATTACAAAGAAGAAATTAATAAAGGAAGTTAAATATTTTCCTATCTTTCTAATCCTAAAATATACTTGATTCCTTATCAATAAAATCATATCTTCCAACAAGGTTTCGTCGGTCCTCAGGTTGTGGCCGAAGCTGTTTGTCCTTCCTTCGTATCTGTTCCAAATGCGACAAACTAGCCTCTAAGTTGATCTTGAACGTTGCTCGCGCATGTCGTGTTGATGTTTGCCTCGAATGAGTCTACGTTTCTTGTTGGCCGCTGCATCCTACGTGTTTGATAAAATGCTCAAAAGAGAACGGAAATAATATTTCACGTTTTGACATGGGATTGGTTCGTTCTTGCTCATATATCTGCAAAATTATATTTGTTTTTGCTTGTTTCCATTGAGTTTTTGTACGTTTATTGTGAAAGAATCATGTATCGTCGAGTGGTCGTGTTTCTTTGTTCTGGCAAATGGGTTAATGGTCGCCAGAGTTTGTGGCTGACGGTGGTCCGTGCCGGTTGGAATGGATGATCGGTAGATGGTGGTGGTTCAGCGGTGGAACGCCGGTTGCTCCGGTCGGTGGTGCCGTTTGGACGGGCTTCGGTGAGGAACAAGATCTCGGTGAAAGAAGGGGCTTCGAGCGTGCAGAGAACCCACGAAGAAGGAGAAGGCCGGAAGAAGAAAAGAAAAGATTAAAGAAAAAAGAAAATTGAAAATAAGAATTAAAAATTAATATTGATATAAAAACAAAAAAGAAAACAAAAAAAAGGGTTTTATGAAATAGTTTTGTCCGTCTTAGGTTATGTTCGGGTTGTCGGACCGGGCTTGCGGGTCGGATTGGGTTTATCTGGTTCGAACCCGTTTTTCCGGACATAATAATGTTAAATATTAAAAATATATTAAAAAATTTCAAAGAAATAAAAAAATTTCAAAAATTTTTCTGAAAATTCAAAAACTCTCTGAGAATATTAAAAAATTCAAAAAAAAAACTTTCAGAAAATATTTAAAAAATTCAATTTTTTTTAAAATTTAAAAAATTAGAAAATTAAAAAAAAATGTCAGAAAATTCGAAATTTCATTAAAAATTACAAAATCCCATTCCTTAAAAAAAAAAAAAAGAGACTTTGTGAGCTATTTTTTTTACAAAAATAGAAGCTCCTTAACTCTAAAGTTGTGCTAAAAAATTAAGTAAACTCTTAAGGATTTACTTTAGGGTTTTAATTGTCCCTAAAGACAATTACTCTTGTTTGCATGCTTTTGCTATTTGTGGCTCCCTTTAGTTACAATCAACATTTATCTTTTCCTTAACATTAAGTTCTAGGTATCCCATGGAATGTATTTGTCGCTATCAATTTTTCGGGTGTGGACTACCTAGGGTTTGACTAATGGATTGTTAAGCCCATACCAATTCATGACTTAGGTTCAAGTTTTTTAACATGCAAATAGATTTTATTTAGGAGTCGCCACTAATCAGTTTACGATAGGTCCATTAGACACCTAAGTAAAATAATCGGATTATTTTACTCCTACAAACCAGAGACTTAAAAAATGTTACACTAGACTTTGAGTACGGAGACTTGGTTACACTAGACTTCTCTAATAGCCTTTCGGTACCATTTCTTTTTATTTTCAAAAATGTTTTTGCAGGTAGCTTAAATTGATTTTAAATCTATTTCTCTAATATGTGAGGTGATCATGTGGGTGCGCAATCCACCAATTTAACACCCAAATAAACAATGAATAAATTGAAAAAAAAAACTTACCTCAAAGCAACGAAAGCATCTGCATTGTTAGATCATAATTTACATCAACAACCTAGATATGATTTCTAATTAACACACAATTTTTTTGTTTTTTTTGTTTTCACTTGATTAATGAAAATCCTGTAATATGCAATGTAATATTAACTAAATGAACTAACTCTAATGATATGCAATTTCTAATTAAATGGACCTAGTAACAATCACTAAATGATGTGCATTTCATGAATCTAATCCAATATGACATGCGCGTGATTTTTTGTATTTTTTTATTCGTAATTAAAAATAACTAATAATAAAATCTAACTAAAATGAGATATTATCTATTTTAAGTTAGGAAATAGACTTATCTGAATCCTATCTTAACTTAGAAATTTATCTTGACATGCAATTTAATTCAAAGGAATTATCTAGCCTAGATACTATCTAAACATGCATTCTAATGTAACCAGAAAAGAATCTAATTATTCTATCATGCAATTCTATCCAAGAAATTAACTCTAATATATATGATATGCAAATGCAATCTTTTTTGTATTTTCAAGATAAATAAAGCAATTAAAAGATAAACACTAAATCATTAAGAGTCATCAAAGATATCATACATCGTTTGAATCAGGGAACAATATCCAAATCAGCTTGATTATCTCGCTAATAAAATCGATAAATTGATCTTAAGTCTTAAAGATCAATATATCAATTTTATTCCCGCGTGATTAATTATTCCATCTAAAGCCTTATAGATTGAAAAAAAAAATCGGTGTGCAGTTGCGAATTAGGCAGTAAAATATAATTGGGAACGCATCGATAATTCAAATATAAGATATTGAAAAGCATGCATTAGGCAACAAATATGTAAATCAAATTTAGATATGATAATTACCTAATTCTGCTAATGATATTGCCACCACAAATGATATTACCAAAATTGGACCGAGTGGAATCTGCTCAATGGGTGACTGGTGGTGCGTGGTGGTGCTTGGCCATGGTTGATGGTGTGGTGAGGATCAGGTCTTTGTGACTCACGGACGGACAGGATGGTTCGGCATCGATGCCTCGCTGGAAAACCTACAAAAAGAAGAAATCTTCAGCAATTGTGTTCTTTGTGGACGCCTCTTTCTTCGGATGGGTTCTTCTCTGCTTGGACCAATGTTTATCATATCGTGCGTGTACTATCTCTGGATAACAAGAATTTTGAGAAGCTTTTATGAATTTTGATCAGGGGGAAAGATTTAGTGCAGCCCTTTTAAGCTTCTTGCAAAGAATAAAGACCAGCTCATAAGTCTTTTTATGTACAAGTGGTGGAGGTCAATAAGCTTTTCGGAGTCCAAGCGTGTGACATTCTGAAATTCGACCCCGTTTCGATAATGTGAAATGGGCATTTCGTCAACGTGTTTACGGTCCTTTTTCTCTAAGCTGATCACTCACGAGTTAACTAACTTATTGGGTGAAGCCATTAAGGGATCTATCTGCAGTAAAATCCCTAAAAGCTACTCAATTTGTTGGATTGGACTATAATCACGTCTGATCGATTTTTAACCACGAAATTGAACTCGATTTCGGGAATCGAATTTTAAGCGCGTCATAATTCCTTTTTAGGACCTTGTCTCATCGTTCGTCAATTTATTGACGAGTCCGAAATTTCAATAAAGAAATTATCGGAGGAAGAATTGAAGACCAAAAGAAAAATAGGAATAATGTTATTATTTAATTTCTTCTTCTCTCTCTCTCTCTCTTCTCTCTCCTCTCCCCTCCCCCTTCGTGCGAGCAACCCGCTGACCAAATCCCCTTGCCAAATTCAATTTGGCTTCTGTCTCTTTCTTTTTCACTTTGACTTTTCAAACCTCTTCTTCTTTCTCACTTATCTCTTCTTCTCTCTCCTCTTTCTTCTTCCCCCCAACCCCACGTGACCGACTCCTTCTCTCTCGACATTCTCTCTCTCCTTTGCTGTTGAACCGAACCAGAAGCGGACAGAAGTGGAGGAGCTCACTGAAGCCGTCGCCGCCCGCACCGTCTCCCGGCCGCCCACCGCTCGCCGCCGTTCCGCCGTCTGCGCGCCCCCGCGTCCACCTTGCGCCGCCAGCCCATTTCCTCGCGCCAGGTGTTTCCCCCGAGCGAGTCTGCCTTTGCTAGCCCCCGTTCCGCCCCCGTCCAGCCGCCTCCAGCCGCCGCTCGCCGCCGTCCCGACTCCCCGGCATCCCTCTCGCCCTCCGCTGGCCTCCCCTCGCCTCCCTAGCCGTCGGACGAGCTTCGTCCAGCCAAGAACAGTGGCTGGAAAAATGGGTTTCCAGCCCTGTTCAAGGCCCGTTTTGGGCCGTTTTCGGGCCTTGGATCCGTGAGTCGCTTTGGGAACAATCGTTCCTCGCGTTGCCGCTGTCGGATTGATCCGATTTGCGTGCGATTTGGTGAGTAATCTCATTAATCTTGGATTAGTTGAATAATTATGTTTAAGGTTGGTTTAGTTTTAATTAATTATGTTTAGGTTGTTAGATTAGAATAAATTAGCAATTATTAGTCAATTGTGATGCGATTTAAATAAATTGATTGTGCAATTAACAAGTAGACGTGGTCTACTATTTATTGGAAGCATCTCGGGAATTTTCTGACCCCTAATCGGGCTTCAATTTGGCGATTCGGGCATAAGTGGGATTTTTGGCATTTAAATATTAATTTTCAGAATTAAATTAAATAATTATTTATTTTCCGAAAATTCAAGGGAGATGGTCCGGAACTGGAAATTTATGCTGATGACTGTGGTGAAGTCCGTTTATTTAATCGGGCTTTATTTTTGAGCTAAATTGAATTTTTAATATTAATTATTTAATTTTCGAAATTAATTAATTAATTAATTATTTATTTCCTGAAAATTCAACTGGGATGGCTCGTGACCGGAAAATTATGCTGATGACCGTGGTGAAGTCCGTTTATTTAATTGGACCTTAATTTGAGCTAAACGAAATTTTTAATATTTAATAATTAATTTTCGAAATTAATTAATTATTTATTTATTTTTCGGAAATTAAGTTGGAGATGGCTGACGACCGAAATCTCGTGCTGATCGTCATGGCGCAGTCCATTTATTTAATTGAGCTTTAATTTGTGCTGAATTGATTTAATTGTGGATAATTACTTTAGAAATGGGATGAATCATCATGAAAGGCATGTGGCTCAGTGAATCGTACATCATCTCGGAGAATGCACGTGGCTTGGTGATTTGGTATATCACTTCGAAGAATGCACGTGGCTCGATGATTAGTACGTCGCCTTGGAGAATGCACGGGGCTTGATGATTAGATATATCACCTTGGAGAATGCATATGGCTCGGTGACGAAGTATGTCGCCTTGGAGAATGCATGTGGCTCGGTGATTAAGTGTGGCATCCTAAAAGAGACACGTGGGCTCGGTAATTTGATGCATTACCTCGGAGAATGCACGTGGTCTCAATGAGTACATTTGGCATCTAAAAGGACACGTGGGCTCGGTAATTTGATGCATTACCTCGGAGAATGCACGTGGTCCCAATGAGTATATTTGGCATCTAAAAGGACACGTGGGCTCGGTAATTTGATGCATTACCTCGGAGAATGCACGTGGTCCCAATGAGTTCATTTGGCATCTTGAAGAGACACGTGGGCTCGGTGACTTGATGCATCGCCTCGGAGAATGCACGTGGGCTCGCTGATTCATAATGGCATTAAAGGGCACGTGGGCTCGGTAAAGTAATGCATTACCTCGGAGAATGCACGTGGCTTGGTGATTGGTTTTGTTAATTGAGTCTGAATAGCAATAGCTTGAATGACCGGGAAATGGTTAAGCTAACATGTAATCGACGTGGTCGATTGATCATTACTTTGATTTGATGTTGTGAATTGATTGACTGATTGAAAAGGACCGTGAGTGGTCTTATTGGCTTGTAATCGACTAGGTCGATTTGATCGATGCTTCGATCGGTGATATGATTGCTTGTGTGCCTATTATGAATTGTACTGACTTGCAGGTGGGATATGGACCAAGGTACGTCTTCTACCCTGTGCGTGTATAGGCAGCCTTTAGTATAATAGTTTACTAATTGGGCTTAGTGGGGTAGAACTCGTTGAGATGTAGTCTCATCCCAGTTTGGGGAAAAACATTTCAGGACCTCGATGAGGAGTTGAGGAGGAATCTAAGAGAACTCGGAGGTGAAACTTAAAGAGAAGGATTTTTGGAAGAAGAAGATAATCTCGAGAGGGGCCTTAAGTATGGCCTGGGTGGACTGAGAGTCTATCTTCTTTTGAGAATTTCTTTTGAAGTGAATAGTTATGAAGTGATTTATGGTTTGTATAAAAGTTTGGTTATAAATTTCAATATGAAAAATATGACCCTGCTTTTCTATCCCATTGTTTTACTGTCTGGGGATTTTAACTGCTTCCGCATGTGCTTAATAAAAGAAAGGGTTGGTGATACTTTGTCCTGGGATATCGCATTATAAAATCGACCAAGTCAAAAGGATGTGTGCGTGCCCGAGGATCGGGGCGTGACAAAGCGCTGATTGAATCTTGGCCAAGTTCTCCATCACAATTCGATCGCGATATAATCTTTAACCGATTTCCATGCACCATCACGATGGACCTCCCTGAAATTTGACTAAAGAACACCTGCAATAAGACAAATTCAAGGGTGACAATGACAAAAGCTCGATGAAGAATGATCTCGGATGTGGGGGTTCAGCAGCCGCAGGAGCGTGATGTTGGGATTACAGGCAAGGCTCATCCGTAAGGCTCGGACAGCAGAGCGGCGGGGCTCCAATGTCAAGGTCTCGAACAGGGAGTAGCATCAACCGTCGCTTTAGTTGGGCCCAATTTTATTCGTACGAAGACGTCGTAGCTGTGCAGGGCTTCTCGTGGCGGGGAAGCAGTGTGGTCACTGAATAGGGAGGTCAGAACGGCAACGATGCAGGGCTTTCTTGGTGCAAGCAATGTTGTCTCCGTTGGTCAACGTGAGTGCCTCAATGAATCTTGGAGGTGCTCTCTGCCTCTCCCGATTTTCAACAAGCCAACCCCGCACCTCACAAAATTTTTCTCCTCCATTCTCTCTCTATTCACATATGTTCATGCTTTTCTCAGGTTTGTGGCCGTGTCTCAATTTTTTGGTGGCCCTCTGAACCCTTGGCTGCGTTTGGTCGTCCAGATTTCTAAACGGGATAGGACTGGATATGATATGATAAGAAATCCATGGATTTCTTCATATCCCATCAACTGTTTGGTGAACTACGGATTTAAAGTCGGATATTCTCATATCCTATCCAATCTACTGTTTGGTGAACTATGGATTTAAAGTCGGATATTCTCATATCTTATCAAATGTATCATTTAGTGAACTACGGATTTAAATTTGGATATTTTAAAAACAATAACATTAGGAAAGTACAAATTTGCAGGTTTAATATTCACAAAATCATCCAAAACAAAGGTTTAATATTCACAAAATCATCCAAAACAATCTATCTTTTTCAAATTAACAGATTCTTATCGAATTTCATGATAATGCATCGTAATAATATTTTCCGTTCCTTTGAAATAATCTTTTGGATACCCCTTCAGCATCAAACGTTTTTTTGAATAACCTCAATTTCAATATATTCACTTTGAAACATGAATTCTTTTTCTCTCAAGTTTTTCATTTGTTTCCATTTTGTTATAGGTCCAAGTTTTTCATTTGTTTCCATTTGTTTCATTCAACATCAAACATTTTTAGAATAACCTCAATTTCAATATATCTTCCCTAGTTTTCTGTTTGTATCCAAGTTCATGGAACTACTTTGCCAAAGAAACGATCTCTGTAGCTAAACCAAAATTAAAATGAATTTGTAGATGTCTCTTGTGTCATCATCTCAAACGATAACCCAACCGAAATAATATACACGAACCAAAATAAGCTTTCAATCTGTGTTATCACAAGAAGAGCAAAATGTACACTTGTTTTCGGTGACTTCTCAACAGATTACAATAGTTAAACATGGACAAGAAAAAATGGCAAATTTATGTTTGTAGCTGCCCTAAAAGAAAGGCAAGAATTATTTGCTTGCTGCTTCTTATTATCCTCTTATCATGGACAAACAAAAAGCCTGATGGAAGCGGAGTAGCTCGGGCACCAAATTCAAGTGCGTCTTCGTATCTCCTTGTAAGGAAAAATAAAGCAGCTATATCGTGTGTTGCAACTTTTGAAGAGATCAACTTGAATCTCAAGTCCATGAACACATTGTGTGGAACATGTTCAGATGATGATAGTTTATCATTGTTGGCAATCAACTAGACACTTCACTGGAGTTCCTCCTACTTGGGCCTTCTAAATCATCACAGTTAGGCTGCTCACAAAGGCACACTAGAGGATTTGCATGAAAGTAATCCTCCTCCTTGGGCTTATGACAGACTCTACGATGACTTGGCTTTGCCATGTTCTTCTCATGTGCCAAATGTACATCAACTTCAAAATTATTCTGTGAAAGTGTCCCATTTTGATGCAAATCCAGTAAAACCACAAGCCTTTGATGATCTAAGAGAACGATTCTCTTAAATCCAAGATACCTGCAGAAAAATGTCACAGTTTGTACACAACTTTTTGAAGGAAAAAGGGATAGGCCTAATTAAATCGACTTGTTCTTCCAAGGGAAATAATGTAAGAACGTCAATCAAGTTAACACACAAACAAGCAATCTTGAAGGTCCTAAGGCAATCAACAAATAACCAATCAGTTAACTCCCCCTTCTCACATTCAATTGGGACAAATCTGCCGCAATTGACAATGACCATTTGTGATATCTCATAGTGTCTACTCAAAATAGGACAAACAAAAATCAATTCTTTGTCGCAACCCACAAAAAGACGTACATGAATCATGTTGGTGACACGAACTAAAATCATCATTAGTAGCGTGCTTGGCCATTGCATCGTCAGCTTGAAGTAATCGAATTCTCTCTAGTGGCCTCCGTCATCAGCCTCTTCGGCAATAATCACCCCCAATCCTGCGACGAGAACCACCAGGCGAAGGGGAGATGAAGAAGAAGCCATCGATGGAGAGAGAGAGATAGAGACAGAGAATCGAGTGGAGGTAGATTTAGGGCGAAGGAAGTGCAGGGTTGAGCGGGAGATGAAGAAGAAGCCATGCTTGAAAATAATGACATGCTCAACATGATTGGCAGACCAAATGAGGCTCGTATAATGTACGAGAAGCTTCAATCTCATCCAAATGCTAAAGTCGGCAAGAGAGCTATGCAATTCATGTTTAGCTTCCAGATAATTGTTAATGGGATGTCAAAGAAGGTGTAAAAGTACATCATTGTGAATTTGTAGGCTATTTCTAGTTTTTTTTTTTTTAAGCAAGCATAATTGCATTACTAGGAAACGTTTGTAGCAAATACAACGCTAGCATCCACACACAATAGATCTAAAAGAGCTGATGGGGGGTTATTAATCCAATTCCTATTAAGACATCCCATTCGATGGACTTTAGCTAACCAGTTAGCCACTTTGGGACCGACTTCAATGAAATAAAATCTAGGGTTTCCACCAAGGCCATTACCTCCGCTTGTTCCGCCAATCTCACCTCCACAGATTTCGTAAAGCCATCAATAATTCTGCCCATCTCGTCCATGCAGATACAAGCTAGAGCACCTTTGAAGGGAGGGTGTCGCTGTTGAGATCCAGAGGAGAATTCGAGCTCTTGTCTGTGCTGTTCTAAGGTCGAGCTTTTTTCCTGGTCGTCTGCAAATTTTCCTTGTTGCCATCATCCAGCGAGCAAGTCAGTTGAGGTTGTTGTACAGACTCTGAGATGAATTCAGTTTGTACACAATTAGCGGCATCCATTACATTTTCAAAAAAGTTGAACAGATCCAGCAAATGCGTGTCTTTTCCTTTGTATTTGGAGCAACCGGTTGTCCTGGCTCCCTTGTTGAGGCGCGACGCAGTGCCGTTTGGAAAGGATTGTCACATCAAGGTGCGTGAGATCCTGCCTTCTTCTTGTCTTTTCAGATTTGGGCTTATTTGTTGTTTGCTAGCACCTTCACCTTCTTTAAAATGCAGAGATGACCTCTCCCTTTGCTCTTTGTTGCTACTACTTTGTGTACTTGAGTCAGTATGTAAGAGGATATTGTTTGGGTTTTGTTTGCTCTGTCTTGTATAAACAGCTCACTTGGGCAACCTGTGGAACAAATTTAAGGCTGATTTATTGAAGTCTTTGCCTTTTTTCTCCTTTGTGAGATCTAGTCTCATAGGAATTGTTGTTGGCGGTAAAGCCGAGCCTTGTGGATTGTGGGTGGAACTCGCTGATTGACTGTTGTCATGCAGATGTATTTGGTGCCAACTTCCTTCATTTGCTTCTGGTGGTGTTATTACACATATTTCATGGTCTTCTTCAACCTCACTCCATGAATCGTCAAACTTTGGGAGGATGGAGGTAAAGGAGTTGGTGTTCGAATCTTGAATCTCTTTGCTTGCTGGTTGTAGCTCCGGGGTTGATTATGAAAAACCTTCAATTCTGTGCAACGAAAAATCTTGGTTTGAATGCAACTGTGATCTATCTATGCAAGCAGGCTCAAAAGATGCATCGATGTTGATTTTGAAAGTATCGGGTTTCGGGGGTTGCCATCTGTTGTGTAAGTTGGTTTCTTTCTTCTGATTCTTAGGTTTGGGATTTCATGTGATGAAACTGTCTTGCGAACTGATGGCTCTAAAAATGATATGATGTGAGTTGAGGGGACTCTTTCTGAATATATGGTGATTTAGATCCTTCCATATGCACCATAATACATTCGCAAGCAGTTCAAAGTTATGTGATAGTCTTGAGCTTATGTGCACCTAACATAACCAATCATCAAAGCGTGTTAAACCTAGTCGATTCGCTTGAACTTGCAGGGGTGGCTCAGTCCATATCTGCGTAATCCATGGGCAGAGGATAAATATATGTTTTATTGTCTCCGGTTCCAATCCACATATTGAACATGTAGGTGCAGGTACTATTTTCCTTCTATACAAGTTCTTCATTGTAGGCAAAGCATTCTAACAAGCACTCCATAGGAAATTTTTTATCTTAGGTTGTATATTTGCATTCCATATTCGTTTCCACGAGTCGGGGCTAACCTGGTAGGATGTTGTTGGCTGTTGATGTTCTATGCCACAAATATCCACTCTTCACCGTATATCTTCTTGATTTATTATCCATCCAAACCAGTTTATCTTACGTAGATGGTAGGCCGAAAGGGGTGGCTAGAATTTCCATCACTATGTTATGATCAAACATATCTCGCAATAGGTCTTCTTTCCATTCGGCATTTTCAAAGTCTATCAAATCTACAATTGTGGAAGGTTCATTCCTTAACGCGGGTCCTCCTAATACACCTATTTTCAACCACTTATCTGTTCTGATTGAGATTTTCTGCCCATTTCCCACAGCCCACATTACTTGAGGGGCTATCGTTTCTCTCCCAGCTAATATACTTTGCCATCCTCAGGATGGACACGATCTTTTTCCTGCTTGCCAGAAGTCATGGTTAGGAAAATATAGACATTTCATAAGTTGGCTCCATAAATTGTCTGGGTGTTGAGAAAGGCGTCAGGCTTGTTTTCCTAACATCGCAACATTGAAAGTGAGAAGGTCTTTGAATCCAAGTCCCCCTTCCTTTTTTGTGAGCTTAAGGAGTTCCCATTTTCTCCAATGAAGACCCTTCGTCTTGTTGTTGTTTCTCCACCATAAGTTAGCAATCTTCCTTTCTATGTCTCTTATAATAGATGCTGGAATTTTAAAAATAGACATAGCATATTAGGGTATGGCTTGTACAACTGATTTGAGAAGTGTCTCATTTCCCGCTTTTGATAGCAAGTTTTCCTTCCAACTTTCCAACTTTATATTTATTCTAGCTATAATCCACGCGAAGACTTCTTTTTTAGAGGCACCCTAGTCCGAAGGGAATCCTAGGTATTTCCCTGTTTTCTTAATAACTGAAACTCTCAGCTCAGACGCCATATTTTCCTGCAGTTGTTCAGGACAACCTTTACTAAAGAATATCCCTGATTTGTTAAGGTTGATAGCTTGGCTTGATGCATAACAATACTGATGAAGGATAGATGCCAAGTTTTGACATTCCAAGATTGTACCATCTAGGAAAAAGATTGAGTCATCTGCAAATAATAAGTGTGAAAGAGTGGGACAGTTTCTGTTCAACCTGATTCCCTGAAGAGTGTCTGCTTGTATGGCTTGCTTTAACAAAAGGGATAGAACATTAGCCACAATAATGAATAAATAAGGGGATAATGGATCACCTTGTCGAATACCCTGAGTTGGTTGGAAATATGGTAAGGATATACCATTAAGCCTGATGCTATAAGAGACAGTGGTAACACATTGCATGGTCCATTTAATCCATTCTTCACAAAACCCCATCTTCCACAAGCATGCTTGAAGGAAATCCCACTCTAGCCGATCATACGCTTTTTGCATATCAAGTTTAAGGACCGCTTGGAAATGTCTCTATCGATCATGAGTTTTTAGTCTATGAAGGACCTCCTGAACAATTAGGATGTTATCTTGTATTTGCCGACCTCCCACAAAGGCGCTCTGTTCTGGTTCGATTAGGGCTAGTAATAAAGGTTTCAGTCTGTTCGTGAGGATTTTGGAAATGATTTTGTAGCCAAAGTTGCACAAACTGATAGGTCTGAATTGTTCTATTTTTTCTAGGTTTTGGATTTTGGGGATGAGAGTGATTTGTGTTTGGTTAAGGGTTGGATTTAGGGATTTGGTCTCAAAGAATTGTTGAACCTCCTGACATATATCTTCTCCAATGTCTCGCCAATGGTGCTAGAAAAATATGCCATTTAACCATCCGGCCCAGGAGCTTTATTAGGTCCCAATTGATAGGTAGCATTTTTAATTTCTTCCACTGTGACAGGAGCAATAAGATATTGATTCATAGGTTCATCCACCAAGTTTGGAATGTAATCCAGGATGGGCTGAAAGTTTCGCTGTCCACATGACATATATAGGTTTTTGAAGAAATTAACTGTCATGGCCTGAAGTGCCTCTTGATTACGAACCCATTCCCCTTGCTCGTTCAATAGCATGGATATCCAGTTCCGGTTTCTACGTTGAATAGTTGTAGGGTGGAAGAATTTTGTATTTCTATCTCCCCATTGCAGCCACTTTATTCGTGATCTCATGCTCTAGAACATCTTCTCTTGTCGCCAAAGGGAGTCAATTTCTTGATTAATTTGTTGAATTCTTTGTTGGTCATAGTCACTATCTTGACTATTCATCAAGGTCTGAAGTTCCTTTTTCAACCCTTCTATCTGTTTATATGCATTGAGATATCTTCTTTTACCCCATTCAGCAAGTTTTGCAGCTACTAACTTTAGTTTCTCAACCATATTTTTGCCTTAGGAATCATCCCAAGTTCGTTTCACAAGCTTCCTACAATCTTCATCCTCGGCCCAATATGCTTCATACCTAAACTCTCGTCTTTTGCGATCTGTTTTAGGATTTAGGGACAGCAGGAGAGGACTGTGATCAGAGCCTATTGCTAGTAGGGCTATGACCTCCGCCGCAGGGTAAGCTATTCTCCACTCTAGGGTACATAATGCTCTATCCAACCTTTTCTTGACATTTTCTTGACCACTCCTTCGATTTGTCCATGTAAAAGTGCATCCTTTACTTTCTAAATCCATCAAAGAACATGCATGTAGGAAGTCTCTAAAGGCTGTAAGACGAAAGTTTTCTGCTAATCTCTTTCCCATCTTTTCCCAATGATACAAGATTTCATTGAAGTCCCTGATACATAGCCAAGGTAGGTGATTGAATGGCTTTCTCGTTGTAATTCTTCCCATAAGAGTATTCTAGCATTAAAACTGGTTGGAGCGTGTATAAAGGTGATTCTCATGAGCTGCCTATTTTTGTGAAGCCAACATTGCACATTGATAAAAGTTTCAGAAGACGAATCCATAACTACAGTAACCATTTCATCCAAAAAGATTGCCAAACCACTTGAAAAACCATATGGATTCAACAAAAAGCTATTTTGGAACTTCAGTCTATGTCGCCAATTTTGCACCAGCTACTCTTTATTTTTGGTCTCCATTAAAAATAGAATATTTGGCCGTTCTTGAGACACTAGGGCTCGTAAAGCTTGAATTGTCAGGGGTGAGCCCAATTCCTGACAATTCCAACTGATAAGTTTCATGGCTGTCCTGGTGGCTCGTTAGGGCTGTAGGCTATTTCTAGTTGAAGAGCATCTAAAATGATGGTTATGGTGCAAATACTCTACAGGCCATGGAAATGATGAAGGTAAGAAACTCAAAGCTCTTAGCAAAGAGCACAGGCTACCAAAACTACTTCGAGGCCTTCATTGACAAAAAAAGCAACTATTTTCTCGACAAGGATGAAGAGCTCCAAGAAGGTGCACTCTCTCAAGCCTTTCCGGACATAGTCTTTCTTCTTTCACCCATATTTGTTGTGCTATTTATTGCTGTCCAAAGAGGAATATAGTCCATGAAGATTATAGGATTACCTTTTTGTTTGTCTTTTCCCCTTTTCTTGTTTTGGAGTTCCAAGGTAGATTAGTTATCCAAGTTGTTACTTCTAGCTGGGTTATTGTTCTGCCCAACCTCTTTGGAGTTCTATATAGAGAATCGGCAAGCACTTTTTGCTGAGATTTTCGTTTTTTGTCAAAGTAGAATTTAAGATGATAGACAGTGGTACTGTTTCCATGGATTGCTTAAAGCTATATGAAGATTCTGAGCCAGTGCAAACCCGTGATGAGTACTCTGAAAGTTGTGGCTGATATCTCAAGTTATATACCGAGGATAATGTTCCCAGGAGGCACATTTATTGCAGTCATAAGGACGAGAAGAGAAAGAAGTATACCGATAGACTAATGGTCCATCCATTCCAGGGGCTTACGCTTGTTTACAAGAAAAAGGCCGACAAATCAATAATTTACTAATTTCAGGCTGCTGGTAATGAAGAATATATTATAAGACCCCTTACTAAGAACAAAACTGCTTGGTTTTTTTAATCTGATCATAATCGATCAGAAGCTCAACCTACACGCACTTCTGCTCATTCCCAATATTTTCAGGCACGGACGTGCATACCCCTCCCATGTTGGGAAAAGTACCAAAAAAGTCCTAAACCTATTGCATTGGTACCAATTCAGTCCTAAACTTTTTAATTGGACCAATTTAGTCCTAAACCTTTTGATATTGGTACCAATTCAGTCCATCCGGCCAATTTTGGCCGGCCGGCGCTGACGTGGACGTCGGCCGGTGACCGGACGCTGACGTGGCAATTTTTCTGATTTTTTTATTATTTTTTCGATTTTTTATTAATTTTTATTAATTTTTATTAATTTTTTCTATTTTTTTTCCTTTTTCCTTTTCTTTTCCGGCGGTGGCCGGTGAGCCTCCGGTGAGGCTCGCCGGCCACTGGGCGAGGGCCGCGAAGCCCTCGCCTGCCGCCGGCGAGGGTCGCGGCCCTCGTCCGGCCTCTCCCAGGGCCGCCGGCGAGGCCATGGCGGCCATCGCCAGGGCGGAGGCGAGGGCCGCGAAGCCCTCGCCAGCCGCCGACGAGGGTCGCGGCCCTCGCTCGGCCTCGCCCGCGGCCCTGGGCGAGGCCGAGTGAGGGCCGCGACCCTCGCCGGCGGCCCTGGGAGAGGCCGGATGAGGGCCGCGACCCTCGCCGGCGGCAGGCGAGGGCTTCGCGGCCCTCGCCCAGTGGCCGGCGAGCCTCACCGGAGGCTCACCGGCCACCGCCGGAAAAGAAAAGGAAAAAGGAAAAAAAGTAGAAAAAATAGATAAAAATAAATAAAAAATAATAAAAAAATCGAAAAAATAATAAAAAAATCAGAAAAATTGCCACGTCAGCGTCCGGTCACCGGCCGACGTCCACGTCAGCGCCGGCCGGCCAAAATTGGCCGGATGGACTAAATTGGTACCAATATCAAAAGGTTTAGGACTAAATTGGTCCAATTAAAAAGTTTAGGACTGAATTGGTACCAATGCAATAGGTTTAGGACTTTTTTGGTACTTTTCCCCTCCCATGTTAAGAAGCCGATTTCTTAAAGTGCCGTGACAAAATGATCAATTCTATAGAAAAGTACTTATACTTTTAACATAGCGTTCTGCAAGTATCCATTGGGAGAAGCAAATAAAACCTGAGACAATGACCAAAAATGTAAGTTTTGCTAATCAAGAAATTATTATAATTTCATCCCAATTCGACTTTTGAATCTTGCTAAATAAAATATGTGGCAGATTGAAATATCGCAAGCCAAAATTTACCCATAATTAAAAGTAACATGTCACAAAATAGTCTATTAGAGCAAGCCCCACGGTGATGAGGACCTATCGGTGATGGGGAATGTGAAAGCAGGCCCGCAAGAATCGGCAGTATTAGCGACAGCTGAAGTCGCCTGGTCGAACACGTAATAAATTGATGGTACGCTTTGACGAGCAAATAATAAAATGGACATGAAGCTTTCAAGAGAATATCCTCTTTCCATCATTACATTATTCCGGAATCAGCGTCATCAGCACCTATATTTCCAAGAGCATCTAAAGGGAGACATTCGTTTCTTATAAGGTTAGCCAGCTGCATTTATTGCACTCTGCTCGTGCATTCATATTAACCCCAATCCCATCATTTGACTTTGACACCACGCTAGGCTGCAAAACAGCCAGGTGGAGGAAGCTCGACGACCTCGTCCATTCAAAGTAACATCAACCAGAAACTCAAACTTGTCATCTCTATAGGTTGCTGCTGGAAGCATATCAAGTTCCCATTGGGCAAAGCTAACAAAATCCGACCTCTGAACTGAGCTTTTCGAAGCAACTAAACTCGCTCTTAGTTGATAACAATCTCGAACAAGTGATGAGCTTTTTGCAAAGCCCGTCAGGCGTTATCTGTTTTTGCGTAGATGTTTATTCTATACATATTAAAATGTGCAACACAAGAAGGACGAGAAACAAGAAAAGGGTAAGCGACAGCTGGCGGCATCTGGAGCATCAGCAACTTTGCGCATGTGAACGTCAAGAAACATAGTAGCCTCTTCATGTTTTTTTTATTTATTTATTCTTTAAGGTAAATAACACCCTCCTATAAAAACCACACATATTTAATGTCTATCCATAGGTATTAGATCCCACACATCCGTCTCACACCTCGATGCTTCAAACAATCCCCCTCTCTCCCCCCTCCCTCTATACTTAATCCCGCCTCTCTTTCTTGCAAGTATAGAAAGAAAGCCTTCCTTTTCATCCACCGAAAGCATTTTTCTTCTCCAATATGGAGCTCCACATTCCAATACCACTCGCAATCTTTTCCATTTCCATCATACTTTTGACTCGCTTTTCTTCTTCTTCTTCTTCTTATTCTTGTTTGTCGTGGTCATCACTGTCGAACTTGCACCCGCTGGTGGTTGACTCCGCGCTTGAGCATCTCAACTATACCGCCGTATCTGAGTTCCGGTTATTAAACAGAAGGCGAATTCTCCAGTGCCGCGACCCAAACCCATATCTCCAAATCAATGTCAGCGGCGACACCGCCCTTGGGGATGAAGAGTATCTCACGGTTAACGTGACCGGGGTCTTGGTTCCAGCGGACTCCGACTGGGTTGCCATGATTTCTCCATCGAACGCCGAGTATGAATCATCCTAATATCTAGTTTTGAACTGTATTCGTACATGTTAGCGGTTACTCATTTACGTTCCTTCTTTTTCTTTCATTTTGTTTTTGTGGGGTGCAGTGTCTCAGATTGTCCATTGAATAAGGCTCTATATGCAGAGACCGGTGATCTTAGTGATCTTCCTCTTCTATGCCATTATCCTGTCAAGGTAACCTTATCTAACCTTGAGTCATGCCTTGTTGATGACTGATCTTCCTTCTTCTTGATTAGTAATGGAAACATAAAGTAGTGAGGGGCTAAAGAAAAAATACTGGAATTTACAAGGGCCGAAGAGAAAAGCAACTGAAAAAGAACTCACGCAGCACATGCCTTGCTCCTTTTGCCAAGAGTTTGGTTTGGTCCTCACAAGTGACCCCCAACGTCATGTCATGGAGTTCATAGCGTTCACGACACAATATCATATTTCATTTGGTTAGGGACATGTTGAGTTGCAATATAACCAAAAAATTAATATATTTGATACAACTCTTCCATGATTGTGTTATGGTGGTAGATAAAATCAGATTAAAATGCGAAAAAATATGTGAAATTCATTTTATTTTTCGAAATATTCTATTGATGTTGCATTTTCTCTAAGTACCATTAACCTAATTTAATAAATTCAACTATACATATTTATACCAATCCAACCTCAAGCTTTAATGGTCGTAGCTGCTTTTAAGGTTTAAAGTATTCCTCGTCAAGTCTTCATCTACTAAAAGAAGCGGAGAAAATAGGAGTCCTTTTTATTTTATTTTTGTCAAAGTCTCTTTTTGGGTTCAATAATCTGCTAAAGTTTCTATCAATAAAGTCAGATTTTGTTCTGGTTGAAATATTTTGCAACGTCCTTTATCGAATTCTTTTATCATTGTTATTTTCATTTAATAAATAAGTAATTGACTATAGAACCATCCTTCAATAATTTACATAACTTTTTTTACGAAATTTATGTACTTTTTTCATTGACCATGAAAACACCAAACTTTGTTGAATATAAAAAATAATGAAAATACTTCTCAGAGTTGGTTTTTTATTAGTCAAATGAAGACATTCCATATGTAACTTAAATTTGAGTAATGCCAGATATTAATGAAGGTTTACAATTTATTTATTTTTTTGTATTTTTGGGTACATATAAGATGCTGCATGTACTCCAGTAACATTGAATATTTAAGTAGACCCTTTTTATCAAAATGCTTTAAAATTTCATTTATTGCAACCACTAGTATTATACCTACATCTTTTCTTTTCTTTTTTTGCAACGTCCCAAATTCCCTAAATTTTCTAGTATACCTACCATCACTTGTCTATTTAGTTTTAGACTGGGAGAAATGTTTCCACTTCAAGTTTTTGGTGCACGCTTATTTGCATCATTTTCAGGCACAATACTTGAGCAAGGATCCGGACTATCTGAGCTGCAAGAAGAAGGAGTGCAAGGAATACAAGGACGGTCAATGTGTGGTGACCACATGCGGCGGCACCTTGACGTTTCACGTTGTAAACATCAGAACCGACATTGAGTTTGTGCTGTTCGCCGGGGGTTTTGCAACACCATGTGTATTGAAGAAATCGAACTCTTTGACTTTTGCTAACCCGAACCAACCGCTCTACGGCCATCTCTCCAGCATTGACTCGACTGGGACTTCAGTAAGCACTGAATTGGCTAACAATTGTTGTGTTGAGCTTGAGGGGGTCCGTGTCGCCAACATTTGGCTCTATGAATGTCATGACAAATGTCAATTATATCATTAGCACATGATGTCGCGGTAACATGCCTGCATGACACACTGCGCCTGAGCGTGGTATAACACTACATAAAACACTCGAAAGCAATGCAGACTGCGACTGGTAATCATACATGCTCTAATCTGCAGATGAGGATTACATGGGTTAGTGGAGACAAAGAGCCCCAAGAGGTGCAATTCGGAGATGGGAAATCACAAACTTCCGAAGTTAGTACATTCTCACAAGATGATATGTGCAGTGAGTTAACCTCAAATCCTTACTTGAAAACTCTGTAAATGCACTGGGACTTCCTTGTCACATGCAAAACAATGAAATGCCTTATGAAGACTCATTCTTCACTAAATTTAATTTTGTTGGTCTAATTTTCGGCAGGTAATGTGCTACCTAGTCCTGCCAAAGATTTCGGTTGGCATGACCCTGGTTACATTCATTCAACCGTGATGACAGGACTGCAGCCTTCTACCTCTTATCCTTACAAATATGGAAGGTAGAATCTCCTGACTGAAGCTGTGTTGCTTATGAGACTGATCGGTTTCAGAGCAGCTTGAGGTATTCTTGCTGAGCATATTGCAATATCTCTGGCATGTCTATTTGATGCAGGGTCATCGAATCTGCAGTATATGTGAATGAATTGATATGCAACGGACTTGTTCCTTACAATAATTGTCTATGAATTCACGACATTAGGTAGATGACAGAGCACCAGCAAATGCTTCTATATGCCTTAGTTCTTAAAGATGAATTGTAGCTGCATGTCTGATCGAGAGAGGATCGGGTACACGGCTTTCAATAAAAAGGAGCATCTTGTTATCGTGACATTAGAGTAATACATCGCATGACAATGCAAATGAGTTTCCGCAAGTGGAAGTAGATGGAGTGATCTATTTTTCACTGGCTTGAATTAGATGGTTGGAAATTGAATTGATGAGAAACTTCTATATCATTTGTTGGCATATCCTATTTATTTTTGGTGTTGGTTTTATGATATCTAGTGATTCAGCTGGTTGGAGTCAACAAGTTCAGTTCAGGACACCGCCGGCAGGAGGATCAAATGAACTCAAGTTTCTTGCATTTGGGGATATGGGAAAAGCCCCTCTGGATGATTCAGTTGAGCACTACATTCAGGTAAACGTGCATTCCATAGAATGAAAAATCGCATTTCTGATTGCAACATTGAAAAGATGCTATCCATACTGGACATCTATCCATACTCGACATACACTGGGAGGAATGTGTATTCTTCAAAATTTTAAGAATGCTGATGGAAGGGACAAAATATGCCACGATTTAGTGGGAGTATCACATTGAAAACCGGCTCTCCATGAAACTTTATTAGCACGTCAAATTCATCTGAATTAACTGTAAAGGCACAAACTAAGCTGTTTCCAAGAATTCAAACTCCTGACTATGAAGGTATCCTAATATGCGACTTCATATAATTCTACAGCCAGGATCAATCTCCGTGGCAAAGGCAGTGTTGGATTATGTAGACTCCGGTAATGTGGACGCCATCTTCCATATTGGAGACATAAGCTACGCCACCGGCTTCTTAGTGGAGTGGGATTTCTTCCTCAACCTCATCAGCCCCTTTGCTTCCCGAGTTTCGTACATGACTGCAATTGGGAACCATGAAAGGTAACTATCTCTAGTCGATATGCGTCTCTTCCTGCACATTAGGGAAGACTCAGTACACAGCTGAACCAACATACTTAGCAGCATGAATCGAAGATGATTTCTAAGTTTCTTTACATGAAGAGATTATGGGGGCTCTGGATCCGTGTACTCAACTCCGGACTCTGGTGGGGAATGCGGCGTTGCTTATGAGACATACTTCCCAATGCCAACCCCAGCGAAGGACAAACCCTGGTATTCCGTAGAACAAGCCAGTGTTCATTTTACCGTGATTTCAACCGAACATGACTGGTCTGAGAATTCAGAGCAGGTAAGGGTGATCGAGCTGAACCCTTTTGTTCTCACATTTGCATGTCGATGAGCTGTCATTTTATGTCAAGGGAATGTCATGTTGTCAGTATCAATGGATGAAAGGGGACATGGCTTCAGTCGACCGATCTAAAACTCCTTGGTTAGTTTTCACGGGGTAAGTCCATATGCTTCTGGGTAATTGTGAGTTTCACCACTTGATTTTGCGTACTCTCAAACCAAAAAAAAAAAAAAAAAAAATCTCAAGAAAACAGAGATCAAGTGTATCGGTTGCCTCTTGCAGGCACAGGCCCATGTACACTTCTGGCTCTGGAGGAGGTGCTGACCAAGGGTTTCTTGATGCTGTAGAACCGCTGCTATTGGACAACAAGGCAACATTCTGTTTCTCACTCCGGTTCTCATGTAGAATAATCCGTTTATTTGTGAGATTGTACTCATCAAGCACTTGATATCACAGGTTGATCTAGTTCTCTTTGGCCACGTTCATAACTATGAAAGAACATGCTCGGTTTACCAAAATGAGTGTAAAGCCATGCCAAAGAAAGATCAAAGCGGGGTTGATACTTATGATCACAGCAATTATAGTGCACCTGTGCAAGTGGTTATTGGTATGGCCGGGTTCAGTCTGGATGACTTCCTAGATGAGGTTAGAGTCTCTTCTCCCTCTCACCGTTGAAAATAGTTAACCAATATAGCTTTTTGTCTAAACTTGCACAATTCTTTGGCAATTTCTGAAAATCCATCCTTGTATTCGTCAGTGCTTTATCCCACTGCCATTTCTTGCATTTACATTGGCTGAATGTTGCTTAGTCAAACAATGCCGTCTTAACAACACCTTTCCGATTTATGGGCCTTGACATATCTAGATTCCAGAGATTTTTAGCTCGCTGTTAAGAAATTAAATGCTGATTCTGCTGCTCATATCATTCAACTTGATACGGTTACACGGGGATTTTCATTTATGTTGCTCCCATGAATAAGATCTGTAGAAGTGAAGGCCCGTTGATTTTTTTGCAGCCAAGTGACTGGAGTTTGATAAGGATTTCCAAATTCGGCTATTTCAGAGGACATGCAACTCCAGAAGAGTTACAACTAGAGGTCAGCACTCTCGAATTTTCCGTCGCCCTTCCCACAATCATCATTCGGTTTGGCTTTATGATTGCTTACTCGATTACATATGACTTCATTTATTGAGAGATTGGTCTAGTCTGTTGTGATGGTTTGAAATTAGAAACTATGTACAGTTTCTGATGTCCTGTTCTCTAAGTAGAGTTTGGAACATTAAGCAGCTACATGTTACTGCAATCATGACGACCATGCTTATAAGCTTATTTAACTTCAATCTACATCTTGCCTGCAGTATGTGAATGCTGGCACGAGGAAGGTGGAAGACATCTTCCGCATCACCCGATAGCCGAATTTTCAAGTGAACAGGAAGGCACTGCGGGCAATAACAAGCTGCCATAGCTACATAGTTATACACTTCCACATTGTACTTTACAGATACAAAATATACAGATAACTTGTGCTGATACACAAGCAATAAATCTTGATTTTCCGTGCAACCTAATTCAATGCTCTTGATTTGTCAAGAAGGAATACAAATTCATGATTTAAGTACTCTTGTGAGCAATCTAACAAGATGTGTTCGATGCAGGAGTGGTCTCTCCTTCTGATTGAGTTTAGAGCCACGAACTCTTGATAGTTATCATAATCTTTCAAAGATTGTTATATATTTATGTAAAAACCAGTTAGTTCAACTCACGAACTTTCGGAATTTTCGTCATGAACTTGATGCAATGTAATCAAATTCAGGAATTTGTTAGTAATCCTAAAAAGTTTTGAATTATTTAAGTCACTATCAATAATGAGTAATGACACTCGACCAACCAACCTTGGTCATGACTATGATCAGCAAAAGTATAATCTTCTAAATTAATGTTGCTGACCTAATTGACAAAATATCTCCCCTCTCTCATCCAAAAAATAGCCATCCGATCCATACATACCATGGTCAACCATCAATTTGAAAATTGTCAAGTCGCAACATATCACTCCATACCTCTACTTAAGGATTTACTTCTCATTTGACTTGTCTCACCATTTCATGTAGTTGCAGCCGCGGCGACAACTCAATTACCTAGCTAGACATTTTCTTATAGGTAATTTTTGAAATTCTTTCCAGAGGGAATGATTGATCACGATTTCCTTTGCGAAGTCGTATTGATGAAGTTTATTGCAATGCTAGCGGCATAGTACCTTTGTTTGACAACTTCAAGCTATCGTGTTCGAGCCCGACCCACTTCATCCAAGTCTTTCACTACGCTCGACGATCTGTGAAGCACTTTGCGAAATCCATGGTTCGCAAGATGGAGACGGCGAATTAGAAACTCGATGATCGAACAGATCTGAAAATACTGGCTTTGTCCATGGCCGGTCGGTAACACTGCAATTCACGGGGCGCCGTCCATGGCCTCAAAAGTGAAAAAAGAAAATGAAGAAAATAGTGAGAGAAGAGAGAGTAACGGGAGAAAGGGGGTGACCGAGGACAGAGAAAAGATCTGAAAAGTGGGCTTGGATTCACCATGTGTCAGTCTCTGGATGGTTCAATGCAAATCCTACTGTGGTGTGTGTCAATATAACAGTTATTTCATTTTTCACATGTTGCTGATTTGGTTTTTTAGTTATTAGAGTTAGTGGAGTCATGTGTGTTGGTTATCCTAATTTTTAGGTGTTAGTGGGGCAAGTGCTTTATGGATAACATGGGTAGTTATGGTGTGTTTTACGTTATGTATTTTGTCTTTTGTAAAAGACTTGGTTGCTTTGTACGTAAGATGAAGTTTTAGTCTCATCTCTCCTCCCTTTAGCAATTTAACAGTGATATTAGAGCCACGTGAAAGTTAAAAAAAAAAAAAAAAGCTTTCATGAGAGAATTGCAGTAGCAATATTTCCAATGGCCACCGACAATTTTGTTCAACCAGCAATTCCACGCTTTGATGGTCACTATGACCATTGGAGTATGTTAATGGAGAATTTTTTACGATCAAAGGAGTATTGGTCGGTTGTCGAATCTGGAATTCAAGAGCTACCAGCAGGCATGGCTTTGATAGATCCCCAGAAAGCAGAATTAGAAGCTCGAAAGTTGAAGGACCTGAAGGCAAAAAATTATTTTTTTTCAGGCTATCGATCGTTCCATTTTGGAGACTATTCTTTGCAAAGAAACTTCCAAGGATATTTAGGATTCTATGAAGAAGAAATATCAAGGCTCTCTTAGGGTGAAGCGTGTACAGCTTCAAGCCTTGAGAAGAGATTTTGAGACACTAGCAATGAAGGATGGAGAATCTGTCACTAGTTATTGTGCCAGAACAATGGAGATCAGCAACAAGATGCGATTCCATAGCGAGAAGATGGACAACGTTACCATTGTGGAGAAGATTTTGCGTTCCTTGACATCAAAGTTTAATTATGTTGTCTGCTCAATTGAAGAGTCGAAAGACATAGATGCGTTATCTCTTGATGAATTGCAAAGCTCCTTATTGGTCCATGAACAGAAGATGAACAGAAGTTCAACAGTAGAGGAGTCAGCGTTGAAGGCTTCTACTAATACTCATTCCAACAATTTCAGAGAAAGGGGTAGAGGTAGAGGTAGAGGAGATCGAGAAAATAGAGATGTTGGCAGGAATTTCAAAGCCAATAATGACTAATTTCAAGGCAAAGGCAGAGGATGGGATCCTACAAAGCCAAGGTGGAGTGTTTTAGATGTCATAAATTTGGTCATTATGCATCTGAATGTTATACTAGGCTGCCTGATAATAAAGAAAAGGTAGAGAGTTCAAAATTTGTTGAAGAAAAGGAAGCAGAAACGTTGTTGATGACTGTTCAAGATGAAAAGGAGCGCAAGTTAGATATTTGGTATGTGGATACAGGCTGTAGTAACCACATGAGTGGAAGTAAGTCTTATTTTTCTTATCTAAATGAAGATTTTCATTCTACTGTAAGTTTTGGGGATTATTTACTGTGAATGTGATGGGAAAAGGTGATATTAAGATAAGAACCAAGAATGGTTTTGTGGAAACGATCTCTAATGTGTTGTATGTTCCTGACTTGAAAAGTAACCTATTAAGTGCTGGTCAATTACAAGAAAAAGGGTTATGTAATCACCATTCAGAGGGGTGTCTGTGAAATTTATGATTCTATTAGAGGTGCTATTGCAGTTGTTCCTATGAATTCAAATAGATTGTTTCCATTAAAGATTGAAAATATTCAGTCTTGTTTGATGGCTGAAAAGAAAGATCCCTCATGGCTTTGGCATTTTCACTATGGTCACTTGAGTTTTGGTGAATTGAAGACCCTCCAACAGAAAAATATGGTGACGGGTCTTCCTCAAATTGCTGTTCCTTTCCAAGTCTATGAAGAATGTGTTGTTAGCAAACAACACCGTTCTCAATTTTCAAAAGAAAAGTCATGGAGAGCAAATGATGTTTTGCAGCTTGTTCATTCAGATATTTGCAGTCCTATAAACCCATCTTCTAATGGAGATAAAATATACTTAATTACCTTCATTGATGATTTTTCCAGAAAAACTTGGGCTTATTTTTTAAAGGAAAAATCAGAAGCTTTCTCCACATTTAAAAGCTTCAAAACTCGTGTTGAAAATGAAGCAGGAAAGACTATTAAGACTCTTCGAACAGATCGTGGCGATGAATATTGCTCAAAAGATTTTGAAGTTTTTTGTGCAGAGTATGGCATTCGAAAAGAGCTTACTGCTACGTATACACCACAACAGAATGGTGTATCTAAGAGGAAAAATAGAACAATTCTCAACATGGTGAGAAGTTTATTGGCAAGAGGAAGAGTTCCAAAGACTTTCTGGCCAGAAGCAGTAAATTGGAGTATTCATGTTTTGAACAGAAGTCCAACTTTTGATGTTCAGAATATGACACCTGAAGAGGCTTGGAGTGGGAGAAGACCGGCTGTAGATCACTTCAGAATTTTTGGATGCATCGCATATGCCCATGTCCTAGATGTGAAAAGGAAGAAACTTGATGACAAGGCTCAAAAATGTGTCTTTCTTGGTGTAAGTGAAGCATCCAAAGCATATAAATTATTCAATCCACTAACAAAGAAGATTGTGACTAGTAGGGATGTTGTTTTTGATGAAGAGAACACTTGGGATTGGAATAGGCAGCAGCCTACCCAAGTTCTTTATGACAATGATGTTGAACAGGAGCAAATTTCAGCACCTTATATGCCCCAAAATTCATCAAATACAACTTCTGCAGCTGTTGGAATTTCACTAACAGGCATTGAAGTCAATGAAGAAGAAGCCCAATCTGTTCGTCGGGTTAGAAGAAAGCTCGCTTGGATGGAAGATTATGAGGTAACTGGAATTAGAGATTCAATTACTCACTTTGACTTATTTTCAGACTATGACCCTACAACTTTTGAGAGTGCTGTCAAAGAAGAAAAATGGCGAAAAGCGATGGATGATGAAATTAATGCCATCGAAAGAAATGATACTTGGGAGTTATCCGTTCTTCCGGATGAACAAAAAACCATTGGTGTGAAGTGGGTCTTTAAAATAAAACTAAAAGAAAATGGTGAAGTTGACAAATACAAAGCACGTTTGGTAGCCAAGGGATACAAGCAGCAATATGGGATCGACTATATAGAGGTCTTTTCTCTAGTTGCGAGACATGACACGATCAGATTGGTGGTTGCATTGGCGGCACAGAATTCTTGGCCTATTTTCTAGCTAGATGTCAAATCGGCATTCTTGCATGGATACTTGGAGGAACAGGCATTTGTTGAGTAACCCCCCGGTTATGTCAAGATTGGAAATGAGCATAAAGTTTATAGATTGAAGAAAGCTCTTTATGGGCTAAAACAAGTCCCTCGGGCTTGGTATAGTCGTATTGAAACTTATTTTCTTAAAGTTGGTTTTTCAAAATGTCCTTATGAGCATATGCTTTTTGTCAAGATTGGAGATGAAGGGAAAATGCTTATTGTCTGCTTGTATGTTGATGATCTTATATTTACTGGAAGTTGTGATGGCATGTTTGAAGAATTCAAGAAATCTATGATGGATGAGTTTGAAATGTCTGATTTTGGTATGATGCATTACTTCCTTGGCATAGAAGTGGTACAATCGGATGATGGGATCTTTATTTCTCAAAAGAAATATGTGGGAGAAATTTTGGACAGGTTTCAGATGAAGGATTGTAATCCTGTAAACACTCCACTTGAGTTTGGCTTAAAGTTATACAAAGATCATGAAGGGAGGAAGGTTGATAACACGCTTTATAAACAAATTGTGGGCTGTTTGATGTATTTAACTGCAACAAGACCAGACATAATGTATTTTGTGAGTTTAATCAGTAGATATATGGAGAATCCTACACAAATGCATTTGTTAGCTGCCAAGAGAATCCTTCGTTACTTGCAAGGAACTAGAGACTTTGGGCTATTTTACAAGAAGGGTGAAAAGTCTGATTTATTGGGATTTGCTGATAGTGACTATGCAGGAGATCAAGATGATAGGAGGAGCACTTCGGATTATGCTTTTACGTTTGGAACAGGTGTTATTTCGTGGTCATCCAAGAAGCAACCAATTGTCACATTGTCAAGTACAGAAGCTGAATTTGTTGTTGCAACAGCTAGTGCTTGTCAAGCTATTTGGCTAAGGAGAATTCTTGAGGAGTTACAATTCAAGCAACCGGGACCTACTAAAAATTTTTGTGACAATAACTCGGCAATAAAACTCTCCAAGAATCCGGTATTACATGGAAGAAGCAAGCACATTGATGTGAAGTTTTATTTCTTGAGAGATCTTAGCAATGATGGAACAATTGATCTAATCTACTGCAGGAGTGAAGATCAAGTTGCTGATATATTCACCAAGGCCCACAAGATAGAGTCATTTGTGAAGCTTAGAAGGTTACTAGGTGTTTGTACGGTGAAAAAAGTCAAGACTTTAAACTGAATGTTAGCAAACATCAGTTTAAGGGAGGGATTGTTAATATAATAGTTATTTCATTTTTCACATGTTGCTGATTTGGTTTTTTAGTTATTAGAGTTAGTGGAGTCATGTGTGTTGGTTATCCTAGTTTTTAGGTGTTAGTGGGGCAAGTGCTTTATGGATAATATGGGTAGTTATGGTGTGTTTTACGTTATGTATTTTGTCTTTTGCAAAAGACTTGGTTGCTTTGTATGTAAGATGAAGTTTTAGCCTCATCTCTCATCCCTTTAGCAATTTAACAGTGTGTTTAATGCACATAGCATTTTCTCGCATTGCAGGGGTCCACTTGCCAGGATTTCACTTTCCAAGTGATTACTTGTTTTCATATGTGAAGGAACTCCTGGCAATATCAAGCTTAAAGAAGCTCGGGCAGGGTAATTTTAGGATATCTGGGAATGAAAGATGCTTCCGTGACTCCCTTCTTGCGTCCCCCCTCCGCTGCCAGAGTAAGCCTAGAGGCTTTGCATTCTTTTCCGTCCCATGCATGAAAATAATGATATGCTCGACATGATTGGCAGGCCAAATGAGGCTCGTATGATGTGCGAGAAGCTTCAAGCTCATCTAGATACTAAAGTCAGCAAGAGAGCCATGCAATTCATGTACAGCTTCTAGGTAATTGTGAATGGGATGTCAAAGAAGGTGGAAGTACATCATAGTGAATTTGTAGGCCATTTCTGGCTGAAGAGCATCGAAATTGATAGTTGTGACGCCACTACCCTTTAGGCCATGGAGATGATGGAGGTAAGAAGCTCAAAGCTCTCTGCAGAGGGGACAGGGCATTGAGGCCTTTTATTGACGACAAAAGTAACTATCCTCTTGACAAGGATGAAGAATATACAACAAGCAATCAATTGAAGTTGTGGTCAATTGAAGTTGTGGTCTCGAGAGAAGATATCTTTTTCCATCATTCTCTTATTCCTGTTGTGACTTTCCCGGAGTTAGAGCTAGGAAAGCTAATGAACTATTAAATAGAAACAAAGGGTGGTTTCACGAGACAATCACTCTTGTTTAGCACGGACTGTTTCAAACTTTACTAGTCACTTGAACCCAATTCTACATGCATTTAAAGTTATCTCTGCTACTAATCGGTTATTAGTTGATTGGACACCCAAGCAAAATGTAGGAATGCATTTTATTTTTACGAACTAGAGATTCAATAGATTTGTGGACTTGGTTTTGTTAGATTAATTTAACGCTTCTTCGATACATTTTCTTTTTATTTTGGAGATGTTTCTGCAGGCAATCTTAATTAATTTTATCTGATGCCATTAACATATGAAGGATGATCATGTGGGTGCGTAATCAAGAACGTAATACTCAATAATCAAAATAGTAAATATATTGCAAAAAAAATTAAAAAAAACTAGATGCCCGAAGAAAGCGAGGCGTATCCCTATTCATCACCAAAGATTCCGCAAATTATTACTATAAAAAATATTTAAATAGAATGGACGAATGTTATAATAACGGCTTACTAATATGCAACCTACACTATTTTTTTTGTATATTTTATAACTTAATTAACATGTAGGACTTAGAGAACCCGCAACTGCATCCTAAAATTCTATGCGACAGGAATTGACTTACACGCACTAACTAGATTACGAGTTTTTCATGGGTGTTATATATTACATGGGTGTTATTGTTGCCACTTAAATTTTGTCATTTTATTTAAGACTTAATGTTACAGAAAATTAGGGAATAGTCTTTAACTCCTAAATAAAAGTTATTTTTCATCAAATTGCATCACATAGAGATATTAGGAGAATTTACATTACTATCACTAATTATTAAAATGTTAAAAAAATAAAAAAATTTCGAAAAAAAGCGGAAACTTTTTTTTTTTTTTAAAGGCAGACCGGGCTAGGCCCGGTCCTTTTCCGTTCTCCTCTCCTCTGAATCTTTTTCCGCCTGGGCCCAAGCCCAGCCTCATTTTCTTTTCCCCAAGCCCGGTCCCTTCTCTATTTCCTCTCTCCTTCACGCCCTCACGCCGGTCTTGCTTTTGGCAGGAAAGAAACGTACAAACCAGAGGGGGCAGATGGCGGCGTGATCTGCGGATCGGCATCAATCCGACCGGCAAGCTGGCGGTGGCAGAAGCCAAGCACCCCGGCCGTGAGAGAGAGTTTTTTTTTTTTGGGGTTCTGGTTTTTTTCTGCAGACTTTGGCTCCGAGAGAGCTCGATTTAGAGAGGCAGACCGAGAGAGTGAGCAGGAAGAGAGAGCAAGCAGGCTGGTCCACTCGCACGAAGAAGGAAAAGGGGGCGAGATCTGAGTGTTCGAGAGGGTCGAGAGCGAGCTAGAGAGAGTGTGAGATCGGGAAAGTCCCTGGCCGTTGCCAGAGGCCCGGCCGTCAGTCGCCGTCCGTCGCTACGTGTCTCATCCGAACCAGGTTGGCCTTCCCGAGCTACATCTGTTCATTTTTGAGGCGTCGGGCCGGAGCTCGCGTCCAACCGGTTCGCGCGAGCTCCGGTTTCGTCGGTCCTCGGGTTGTGGCCGAAGCTGTTTGTCCTTCCTTCGTATCTGTTCCAAATGCGACCAACTAGCCTCTGAGTTGATCTTGAACGTTGCTCGCGCATGTCGTGTTGATGTTTGCCTCGAATAAGTCTGCCTTCTTCTTTTTGGCCGCTGCATCCCAAAAGTTTGATAAAATGCTCGAAAGGGAATGGAAAGAATATTTCACGTTTTGACATGGGATCGGTTCGTTCTTGCTCCTATATCGGCAAAATTATATATTTTTTTGCTTGTTTCCATTGAGTTTTTGTACGTTTATCGTGAAAGAATCAGGTATCGTCGAGTGGTCGTGTTTCTTTGTTCCGGCAAATGGGTTAATGGTCGCCGGAGTTCGTGGCCGACGGTGGTCCGTGCCGGTTGGAATGGACGACCGGTAGATGGTGGTGGTTTGGCGGTGGAACGCCGGTTGCTCCGGTCGGTGTTGCCGTTTGGACGGGCTTCGGTGAGGAACAAGATCTCGGTGAAAGAAGGGGCTTCGCGCGTGCAGAGAACCCACGAAGGAGGAGAGGACCAGAAGAAGAAAAGAAAAGATTAAAGGAAAAAGAAAAATGAAAAGAAGAATTAAAAATTAATATTGATATAAAAACGAAAAAGAAAAAAAAAAAGGGTTTTATGAAATAGGTTTTGTCCGTCTTAGGTTATGTTCGGGTTGTCAGACCAGGCTTGCGGGTCGAATTGGGTTTATCTGGTTCGAATCCCTTTTTCTGAACATTATTAAAAATGTATTAAAAAATTTTGAAATTCAAAAATTTTTCCGAAAATTCAAAAACTCTCTGAGAACATTAAAAAATAAAAAAAAACTTTCAGAAAATATTTAAAAACTTTGATTTTTTTTTAAAAATAGAAAATTAAAAAAATGCAAAATGTTAGAAAATTCGAAATTTAATTAAAAATTACAAAATCCTATTCCTTAAAAAAAAAAAAAAAAGAGACTTTATGAGCTATTTTTTTTTTTTTACAAAAATAGAAGCTCCTTAACTCTAAAGTTGTGCTAAAAAATTAAGTAAACTCTTAAGGTTTTACTTTAGGGTTTTAATTGTCCCCAAAGACAATTACTCTTGTTTGCATGCTTTTGCTATTTGTGGCTCCCTTTAGTTACAATCAACATTTATCTTTTCCTTAACATTAAGTTATTGCTATCCCATGAAATGTATTTATGCTTTCTTTGGTGACTGATTATTATTTTGATGATTACGCACCTGCATGATCACCTCATATGTTACTGGATAGGTATAAAATTAATCTAGACTGATTGATAATTTTTTTTTAAACGAACAAGATTAGGTATCGAAATGACACTAATTTGTTAATTAATGTAATCAAGTTTTTGACTGTAGATTCTTAGTTGCGTAAAAAGTGAGGTACACTATTATGTCTCACTTGGTTTAAGTTGACCTTAATAGGCTGGAGACTAACTCTTTATTATAAAATTCTTATGAACATCCTAATGTCGTGTGAGGTATAAATTTGGGAGAGCTCGTGCTTGATTATGGGCAGTAGGTCCGTCTTTAGGCAATATCCCTAAACCCATTCCCTCCTCGAGGGGTAGGTCATGACAGTTATGTGCACCCCTTGACCAGAGAGAAGACTTCATTGAGTTACTATGCGCTAGTTTTTCAATCACTGTCAATATCGAGCTAGATCGGACGAAGCCCTTGATAGCTAGGACCTCTCTTTCCGTTTCTTCGCAATTTATGAGGTCAATGAAAAAAATCTCTTTCTGTTGAAATTGGCATCCAAGGCAGGTTTATTAGGTTTTTCTATGTTCATGTACATGTTTCCCTTTGGTCTTTGTATTTTGACTTCATTCACCAAGAGAATGATCTTTGGCCACGGCAACTTGCGGGCACGGCATTATGCAAATTGGTTTTTTGGTACCAATAGATCTACCTGCCAGTAAAGTTTAGCGATATGCTCATGTGCCCTAGCAATTCGACTTGAGCTGAAGGCACGCACTATTCGAACGCGTGTCCTGACCGATGCCATCGCGACTCGACACGATTGACCGTGTTTATTCTGCTTGTTGAATGGTCATAAAAGAAAATAAATGAGAAGTTTTGCATCTTAAGAATTGTTAAAGTAGGTTTTCAGGCTTCCAAAGCCCACGGGAACCGCCCTGTTCGTATCCCCATAGACCTTAGCAGAGGAACTCGAAGTTTTTTATTTCACCGATGCCAGAAGTAGCAAGACCTTCATTTAGACCGTGTCAGTTTTCAATAGAAAAACTACATATGACATGCATGATTCAATGACTCTTCTTACATAGTGCGGAGGATTACATGGCCCAAATGTATTTAGACAAATGAATGGTTGTTGCCGAGTTTGTCACGCCCCGACTCTTGAGCACGTGCACATCCCACTGCGGTCGATACAATTGCAACTTCCAAGACTAGCTACCGACCCTTTCATTTTTAGTGAACAATAACCCTGACAACAAATAACATGTGATAGGAAAACATGACAATATTTCACAAAAGCACACTTTTATAAACAATTGGGTTTAGATATAAAAAGGGTCTAGGTAAAAGCCTACAAAATGATCGACTCTAAAAAATACGCTGATCCTTCATACTTCACTTCCACAGACTCCAGGGCTTTGGTCTTCCACGGCTACCACCTCCACAGACTTCAGGGCTTTGGTCTTCTATGGCTACCATCTAAGGATCTGAAAATGGTTATACAATAACCACTGATGTCTCAGCAAGTCTATCCTCTTGTAGAGGATTTATTGAAACAATTGAATCCAGAATATGGTAAAGTAGCTCCTGGATGGGGAACTACTCCTTTGATGGGTGTTGCAATGGCTCTATTTGCAATATTCCTATCTATTATTTTGGAAATTTATAATTCTTCTGTTTTACTGGATGGCATTTCAATGAATTAGATTCACAAGAAACGTGAATTCTTAACTTTTCAATACAAAGTAAAGCATTTAGGTTTCGGATTTTTATATCATTATATTCTTTTTTATTGGTAGTTCGATTGTGGAATTTCTTTCTTTCTTTCTGTATTTCCGGAATATGAGTGTGTGACTTTTTATAATTGATACTATTGATAGTATAGAAAATGGATCTGTCATCTTTATATAAATGGTTTTACCTCGTCAGATATTCATTTGAGTATCTGGAGCACGAAATAGATCACAAAGTATTAACTATGATTCATACTTAATATTCAGACCTCGTGATCGGACTCCAAAATTTTTTCCAAAACGTTATAAATCAAAAGATTTTTCTTCTTTTTCCAAAGATTTCCCTTTTTTTTTTATTTATTATCAAAGGACAAAACTTTCTTTGGATTTTTAGTCAAAACTCTTATTAGGAAGGAAATACGCCTCATGACGCCCTAACCACACAACCATACAATTAGAGTTGAGATTTTACCTCGCCTCAGTTCCTTTCTGCACATCAGCACAATTCATATCCCAAATGCATATAATTAATGCACACAACAATTAAAACGCTTCATCCACTCAATCAATCAAGTTCCTATCATATGATAAATTTCCGCAAAGTTTTTGAAATTCCATTATGTTTTTACCAAACAAATGTTATTGCTCTTTCATGCTAAGTTGAATCACAGATAGCACTGAGGTGATAGACTTTGCCAGTTTGGGGAGAAGCAAACGCAACATAAGTCTATTGGCATATATTCAATTTTTCCCGTGAAGATGATCTTTTTATTATATCAAACGTTTCTTCATTTGTCAGGATAGTTGGCCCTCTGAAATTTTCATATGCTCTGACTGGACTTGTTATCTAGTTGGTTGGTCATTACATGCAGATCAGAAAACATATATATTATGCAGCTGTTATTTTCTGTGCTATCTCTCTGGTGTCTTCCTGAATCAAATGCCAGGCCAAGCTTTTTTTAAAAAATCATTGTTATTTTTATCGTTCAGTTTGGAGGTGGAAGGACCATTCGCCGGGGGACGTGCTGGAAACAGCTGAAGATAGGGCTGCTAAAGATGCACGTACTAGAGAACTTGTTGCTGCTTACAAGAAAAAAATGGGCTTAAACATAGATGCGAAGTTGAAATCTGAGTGTGAGAAGGTACCTTCCTAGTAAATTATGTGCGATATGGGGTATAACTAATACTTTTAGACCTAGCCCTTTGTCTTAGTGTTTTTCTTTCTCTGCCTTTCTGTAGAGATTTACGAGACTATTTTTACTGTAGATTTAAAGTCATTGAATTGTTCGCTATTGAAGGCTCTAAAGGATGGTGACTCTCTGATGGATGGTGGAAAACTTGAGGAAGCTTTACCATTTTATGAAGAGATCATGAATAAGCTGCCATTTCAGGTAACCCTGCCAAAAGTGTAAAGAGTTTTTTTCGTTTGAGGGCCAAGTGTTACATGTGCTCTGGTGCGATGGTTGTTTGATTGTGATATTTTGTTTGATGGTTTGATCCCCTAATGATTTGTATATGCAGAGTGAACTTCATGGATTAGCTGCATTGCAGTGGTCCATCTGCCAGGCTTCACTTACCAGGTAATTACATTTTTTCGTATGGGAAGGAATTCCTAACAATACCAATCGTAATGAAGCTCAGGCAGGGTAAATTTAGGATCTCTGGGAATTAGAGTTGCTTCTGTGACGCCCTTCTTGCATCCCCTCTTGACCGCCACAGTAGGCTAGAGGCTTTGCATTCTTTTCTGTCCCATGCTTGAAAATAATGACATGCTCAACATGATTGGCAGACCAAATGAGGCTCGTATAATGTACGAGAAGCTTCAATCTCATCCAAATGCTAAAGTCGGCAAGAGAGCTATGCAATTCATGTTTAGCTTCCAGGTAATTGTTAATGGGATGTCAAAGGTGTAAAGTACATCACTGTGAATTTGTAGGCTATTTCTAGTTGAAGAGCATCTAAAATGATGGTTATGGTGCAAATACTCTACAGGCCATGGAGATGATGAAGATAAGAAGCTCAAAGCTTTCGGCAAAGAGCACAGGCTACCAAAACTACTTCGAGGCCTTCATTGACAAAAAAAGCAACTATTCTCTTGACAAGGATGAAGAGCTCCAAGAAGGTGCACTCTCTCAAGCCTTTCTGGACATAGTCTTTCTTCTTTCACCCATATTTGTTGTGCTATTTATTGCTGTCCAAAGAAGAATATAGTCCATGAAGATTATAGGATTACCTTTTTGTTTGTCTTTTCCCCTTTTCTTGTTTTGGAGTTCCAATGTAGATTAATTATCCAAGTTGTTACTTCTAGCTGGGTTATTGTTCTGCCCAACCTCTTTGGAGTTCTATATAGAGAATTGGTAAGCACTTTTTGCTGAGATTTTCGTTTTTTGTCACAGTAGAATTTAAGATGATAGACAGTGGTACTGTTTCCATGGATGCTTAAAGCTATATGAAAATTCTGAGCCAGTGCAAACCCGTGATGAGTACTGTGAAAGTTGTGGCTGATATCTCAAGTTATATACCGAGGATAATGTTCCCAGGTAGCGCATTTATTACAGTCATAAGGACGAGAAGAGAGGGAAGTATACCGATATACTGATGGTCCATCCCTTCCAGGCTTACGCTTGTTTACAAGAAAAGGCCGACAATCAATAATTTACTAATTTCAGGCTGCTGGTAATGAAGAATATATTATAAGACCTCTTACTAAGAACAAAACTGCTTGGTTTTTTTAATCTGATCATAATCGATTAGAAGCTCAACTTACTCGCACTTCTGCTCATTCCCAATATTTTCAGGCACGAACGTCCATTCCCCTCCCAAGTTAGAAAGCCGATTTCTTAAAGTGCCGCGACAAAATGATCAATCCTATAAATAAGTACTTCTGCTTTTAATGGAGCGTTTTGCAAGTATCCGTAGGGAGAAGCAAATGAGAGCTGAGACAATGACCAAAAATGTAAAGTTTTGCTAATCGAGAAATTATTATAATTTCATCCCAATTCAACTCATGAATCTTGCTAAATAAAATGTGGCAGATTGAGATATCGCAAGCCGAAATTTACCCATAATTATAGGTAGCATGTCACAAAATAGTCTATTAGAGCAAGCCCCACTGTGATGAGGACCTATCGGTGATGAGGAATGTGAAAGCAGGCCCGCGTGAATTGGCGGTATTAGCGACAGCCGAAGTCGCCAAGTCGAACACGTAATAAATTGATGTTACACTTGGACCAGCAAATAATAAAATGGACATGAAGTTTCAAGAGAATATCCTCTTTCCATCATTCCATTATTCCGGAATGAGCGTCATCAGCACCTATATTTCCAAGAGCATCTAAAGGGAGACATTCGTTTCTTATAAGGTAGCCAGCTGCATTTTATTGCACGCTGCTCGTGCGTTCATATTAACCCCAATTCCATCATTTAGGGTGCAAAACAGCCAGGTGGAGGAAGCTCGACGAGCTCGTCCATTCAAAGTAACATCAACCAGAAACTCAAAACTTGTCATCTCTATAGGTTGCTGCTGGAAGCAGATCAAGTTCCCATTGAGCAAAGCTAACAAAATCTGACCTCTGAACTGAGCTTTTCGAAGAAACTAAACTCGCTCTTAGTTGATAACAATCTCGAACAAGTGACGAGCTTTTTGCAAAGCCCGTCAGGCGTTATCTGTTTTTGCGTAGATGTTTATTCTATACTTATTGAAATGTGCAACACAAGAAGGACGAGAAACATGAAAAGGGAAAGGGACAGCTAGCGGCATCTGGAGCATCAGCAACTGTGTCTGTGAACGTCAAGAAACATAGTACCCTCTTCATGTTTTTTTATTTATTCTTTAAGGTAAATAACACGCGCCTCCTCTATAAAAACCACATATATTTAATGTCTATCCATAGGTATTAGATCCCACACATCCATCTCACACCTCGAAGCTTCAAACAGTCCCTCTCTCTCTCTCTCCCCCCCCCAATACTAAATCCCGCCTCTCTTTGTTGTAATTATAGAAAGAAAGCCTTCCTTTTCATCCACCCAAAGCATTTTGCTTCTCCAACATGGAGCTCCACATTCCGACACAACTCGCAATCTTTTCCATTTCCATCATACTTTTGACTCGCTCTTCTTCTTCTTCTTCTTCTTGTTTGTCGTGGTCGTCACTGTCGAATTTGCACCCGCTGGTGGTTGACTCCGCGCTTGAGCATCTCAACTATACCGCCATATCTGAGTTCCGGTTACTAAACAGAAGGCGAATTATCCAGTGCTGCAACCCGAACCCCTATCTCCAAATCAACGTCAGTGGCGACACCGCCCTTGCGGATGAAGAGTATCTCACGGTTAACGTGACCGGGGTCTTGGTTCCAGCGGACTCCGACTGGGTCGCCATGATTTCTCCATCAAACGCAGAGTATGAATCAACCTAATATCTAGTTTTGAACTGTATTTGTACATGTTAGCGGTTACTCATTCACGTTCCTTCTTTTCCTTTCGTTTTGTTCTTGTGGGGTGCAGTGTCTCAGATTGTCCATTGAATAAGGTTCTATATGTAGAGACCGGTGATCTAAGTGATCTTCCTCTTCTATGCCATTATCCTGTCAAGGTAACCTTATCTAACATTGAGTCATGCATTGTTGATGACTTATCTTCCTTCTTCTTGATTAGTAATGGAAACATAAAGTAGTGAAAGGCTAAAGAAAAAATACTGGAATCCACAGGGGCCGAAAAGAAAAGCAACTGAAAAAGAACTCACACGGCACATGCCTTGCTCCTTTTGCCAAGAGTTTGGTTCGGTCCTCACAAGTGACCCCCAAAGTCATGTCATGGAGTTCATAGCGTTCACGACACAATATCATATTTCATTTGGTTAGGGACATGTTGAGTGGCAACATAACCAAAAGATTAATATAATTGATAAGACTCTTCCATGTTGTGTTGTGGTGGTCATTAAAATCGGATTAAAATATGTGAAAAATATGTGAAAAATTCAGTTTACTTTTCGAAATATTCTATTAATGTTGCATTTTCTTTAAGTGCCATTAACCTAACTTAATAAATTCAACTATATATATTTATACCAATCGAACCTCAAGTTTTAATGGTCGTAGCTGCTTTTAAGGTTTAAAATATTCCTCGTCAAGTCTTCATCTACTGAAAGAAGCGGAGAAAATAGGAGTCCTTTTTATTTTTATTTTTTATTTTTATTTTTGTCAAAGTGTCTCTTTTTGGGTTCAAAAGAGAATTAAAAGAGTCTTTTGTTCAATAATCTGCTAAAGTTTCAATCAATAAAGTCAGATTTGGTTCTCATAGAAATATTTTGCGACGTCCTTTATCGAATTCTTTTATCATTGTTATTTTCATTTAACAAATAAGTAATTGACTATAGAACCATCCTTCAATAATTTACATAACTTTTTTTACGAAATTTATGTACTTTTTTCATTGACCATGAAAACACCAAACTTTATAAAAAATAATGAAAATACTTCTCAGAGTTGGTTTTTTATTAGTCAAATGAAGACATTCCATATGTAACTTAAATTTGAGTATTGCCAGATATTAATGAAGGTTTACAATTTATTTATTGTTTTGTATTTTTTGGTACATATAAGATGCTGCATGTACTCCAGTTACATTGAATATTTAAGTAGGCCCTTTTTATCAACATGCTTTAAAATTTCATTTATTGCAACCACTAGTATTATACCTACATCTTTTCTTTTCTTTTTTTGCAACGTCCCAAATTCCCTAAATTTTCTAGTATACCTACCATCACTTGTCTTTTAGTTTTAGACTAGGAGAAATGTTTCCACTTCAACTTTTTGGTGCACGCTTATGTGCATCATTTTCAGGCACAATACTTGAGCAAGGACCCGGACTATCTGAGCTGCAAGAAGGAGTGCAAGGAATAAGGACGGTCAATGTGTGGTGACCACATGCGGCGGCACCTTGACGTTTCATGTTGTAAACATCAGAACCGACATTGAGTTTGTGCTGTTCGCCGGGGGTTTTGCAACTCCATGTGTATTGAGGAAATCGAACTCTCTGACTTTTGCTAACCCGAATCAACCGCTCTATGGCCATCTTTCCAGCATTGACTCGACTGGGACCTCGGTAAGCGCTGAATTGGCTAACAATTGGTGTGTCGAGCTTGCGCAGGTCCTGGCACTAACATTTGGCTCTATGAATGTCATGACAAATGTCAATTATATCATTAGCCCATGAAGTCGCGGTAACATGCCTGCATGACACACTGCGCCTGAGCGTGGAATAACACTACATAAAACACTCGAAAGCAATGCAGACTGCGACTGGTAATCATACATGCTTTAATCTGCAGATGAGGATTACATGGGTTAGTGGAGACAAAGAGCCCCAAGAGGTGCAATACGGAGATGGGAAATCACAAACTTCCGAAGTTAGTACTTTCTCACAAGATGATATGTGCAGTGAGTTAACCTCAAACCCTTACTTGAAAACTCTGTAAATGCACTGGGACTTCCTTGTCACATGCAAAACAATTGAAATGCCTTATGAAGACTCATTCTTCACTAAATTTAGTTTTGTTGGTCTATTTTTCGGCAGGTAATGTGCTACCTAGTCCTGCCAAAGATTTCGGTTGGCATGACCCTGGTTACATTCATTCAGCCGTGATGACTGGACTGCATCCTTCTACCTCTTATCCTTGCAAATGTGGAAGGTAGAATCTCCTGACTGAAACTGTGTTGCTTATGAGACTGATCGGTTTCAGAGCAGCTTGAGGTATTCTTGCTGAGCATATTGCATTATCTCTGGCATGTCTATTTGATGCAGGGTCATCGAATCTGCAGTGAATGTGAATGAATTGATATGCAACGGACTTGTTCCTTACAATAAGTGTCTATGAATTCACGACATTAGGTGGATGACAGAGCACCGCCAAATGCTTCTATATACCTTAGTTCTTATAGAAGAATTGTAGCTGCATGTCTGATCGAGAGAGGATCGGGTACACGGCTTTCAATAAAAAGGAGCATCTTGTTATCATGACATTAGAGTAATACATCGTATGACACTGCAAATGAGTTTCCGCAAGTGGAAGTAGATGGAGTGATCTATTTTTCACTGCTTGAATTAGATGGTTGGAAATTGAATTGATGAGAAACTTCTATATCATTTGTTGGCATATCCGATTTATTTTTCGTGATGGTTTTATGGTATCTAGTGATCCAGCTGGTTGGAGTAAACAAGTTCAGTTCAGGACACCGCCGGCAGGACGATCAAATGAACTCAAGTTTCTTGCATTTGGGGATATGGGAAAAGCCCCTCTAGATGATTCAGTTGAGCACTACAATCAGGTAAACATGCATTCCCCATAGAATGAAAAATCACATTTCTGATTGCAACATTGAAAAGATGCTATCCATGCTGTGTTAAATTGCTAAAAGGGAGGAGAGATGAGACTGAAACTTCATCTTACGTACAAAGCAAAACCAAGTCTTTTACAAAAGACAAAATACATAACGTAAAACACACCATAACTACCCATGTTCTCCATAAAGCACTTGCCCCACTAACACCTAAAAATTTGGATAACCAACACACATGACTCCACTAATTCTAATAACCGAAAAACCAAATCAGCAACATGTGAAAAAGGAAATAACTGTTATATTAATAATCCTTCCCTTAAACTGATGTCTGCTAACATTCAGTTTAAAGCCTTGACTTTTTCACCGTGCAAACACCTAGTAACCTTCTAAGCTTCACAAATGACTCCATCTTGAGGGCCTTGGTGAATATATCAGCAACTTAATCTTCACTCCTGCAGTAGATTAGATCAATTGTTCCATCATTACTAAGATCTCTCAAGAAATAAAACTTCACATCAATGTGCTTGCTTCTTCCATGTAACACCGGATTCTTGGAGAGTTTTATTGCTGAGTTATTGTCACAAAAAATTTTAGTAGGTCCCGGTTGCTTGAATTGTAACTCCTCAAGAATTCTCCTTAGCCAAATAGCTTGACAAGCACTAGCTGTTGCAGCAACAAATTCAGCTTCTGTACTTGACAATGTAACAATTGGTTGCTTCTTGGATGACCACGAAATAGCACCTGTTCCAAACATAAAAGCATAACCCGAAGTGCTCCTCCTATCATCTTGATCTCTTGCATAGTCACTATCAGTAAATCCCAACAAATCAGACTTTTCACCCTTCTTGTAAAATAGCCCAAAGTCTTTAGTTCATTGCAAGTAACGAAGAATTCTCTTGGCAGCTAACAAATGCATTTGTGTAGGATTCTCCATATATCTACTGATTAAACTCACAGAATACATTATGTCTGGTCTTGTTGCAGTTAAATACATCAAACTGCCCACAATTTATTTATAAAGTGTGCTGTCAACCTTCCTCCCTTCATGATCTTTGTATAACTTTAAGCCAAACTCAACTGGAGTGTTTACAGGATTACAATTCTTCATCTGAAACCTGTCCAAAATTTCTCCCACATATTTCTTTTGAGAAATAAAGATCCCATCATCCGATTGTACCACTTCTATGCCAAGAAAGTAATGCATCATACCAAGATCAGATATTTCAAACTCATCCATCATAGATTTCTTGAATTCTTCAAACATGCCATCACAACTTCCAGTAAATATAAGATCATCAACATACAAGCAGACAATAAGCATTTTCCCTTTATCTCCAATCTTGACAAAAAGTGTATGCTCATAAGGACATTTTGAAAAACCAACTTTAAGAAAATAAGTTTCAATGCGACTATACCAAGCCCGAGGGGCTTGTTTTAGCCCATAAAGAGCTTTCTTCAATCTATAAACTTTATGCTCATTTCCAATCTTGACATAACCAGGGGGTTGCTCAACAAATACTTGTTCTTCCAAGTATCCATGCAAGAATGCCGATTTGACATCTAGCTGGAAAATAGGCCAAGAATTCTGTGCCGCCAATGCAACCACCAATCTGATCGTGTCATGTCTCGCAACTGGAGAAAAAACCTCTGTATAGTCGATTCCATATTGCTACTTGTATCCCTTGGCTACCAACCGTGCTTTATATTTGTCAACTTCACCATTTTCTTTCAGTTTTGTTTTAAAGACCCACTTCACACCAATGGTTTTTTGTCCATCCGGAAGATCGGATAACTCCCAACTATCATTTCTTTCAATGGAATTAATTTCATCATCCATCGCCTTTCGCCATTTTTCTTCTTTGACAGCACTCTCAAAAGTTGCAGGGTCATAGTCTGAAAATAAGGCAAAGTGAGTAATTGAATCTCCAATTCCAGTTACCTCATAATCTTCCATCCAAGCAGGCTTTCTTCTAACGTGGCGAAGAGATTGGGCTTCTTCTTCATTGACTTCAGCGCCTGTTGGTAAAATTTCAGCAATTGTAGAAGTTGTATTTGATGAATTTTGGGGCAAATAAGGTGCTGAAATTTGCTCCTGTTCAACATCATTGTCATAAAGAACTTGGGTAGGCTGCTGCCTATTCCAATCCCAAGTGTTCTCTTCATCGAAAACAACATCCCTGCTAGTCACAATCTTCTTTGTTAGTGGATTGAATAATTTATATGCTTTGGATGCTTCACTTACACCAAGAAAGACACATTTTTCAGCCTTGTCATCAAGTTTCTTCCTTTTCACATCCGGGACGTGGGCATATGCGATGCATCCGAAAATTCTGAAGTGATCTACAGCCGGTCTTCTCCCACTCCAAGCCTCTTCAGGTGTCATATTCTGAACAGCAAAAGTTGGACTTCTGTTCAAAACATGAATACTCCAATTTACTGCTTCTGGCCAGAAAGTCTTTGGAACTCTTCCTCTTGCCAATAAACTTCTCACCATGTTGAGAATTGTTCTATTTTTCCTCTCAGATACACCATTCTGCTGTGGTGTATATGCAGCAGTAAGCTCTTTTCGAATGCCATACTCTGCACAAAAAACTTCAAAATCTTTTGAGCAATATTCACCGCCACGATCTGTTCGAAGAGTCTTAATGGTCTTTCCTGCTTCATTTTCAACACGAGTTTTAAAGCTTTTAAATGTGGAGAAAGCTTCTGATTTTTCCTGGAAAAAATAAACCCAAGTTTTTTTTGGAAAAATCATCAATGAAGGTAATTAAGTATCTTTTACCTCCATTAGAGGATGGATTTATGGGACCGCAAATGTCCGAATGCACCAGCTGCAAAACATCCTTTGCTCTCCATGACTTTTCTTTTGAAAATTGAGAACGATGCTGTTTGCTAACAACACATTCTTCACAGACTTGGGAAGAAACAGTAATTTGAGGAAGACCCGTCACCATGTTTTTCTGTTGGAGGGTCTTCAATCCACCAAAACTCAAGTGACCATAGCGAAAGTGCCAAAGCCATGAGGGATCTTTCTTTTCAACCATCAAACAAGACTGAATATTTTCAATCTTTAATGGAAATAATCTATTTGAATTCATAGGAACAACTGCAATAGCACCTCTAACAGAATCATAAATTTCACAGACACCCCTCTGAATGGTGATTACGTAGCCCTTTTCTTGTAATTGGCCAGCACTCAACAGATTACTTTTCAAGTCAGGAACATACAACACATTAGAGATCGTTTCCACAAAACCATTCTTGGTTCTTATTTTAATATCTCCTTTTCCCATCACTTTCACGGTAGAATGATCCCCAAAACTCACAGTGGAATGAAAATCTTCATTTAGATGAGAAAAAGAAGACTTACTTCCACTCATGTGGTTACTGCAGCCTGTATCCACATACCAAATATCTGACTCGCGCTCCTTTTTATCTTGAACAGCCATCAACAACATTTCTGCTTCCTTTTCTTCAACAAAGTTTGAACTCTCTGCCTTTTCTTTATTATTAGGCAGCCTAGTATAACATTTAGATGCATAATGACCAAATTTATAACATCTAAAACACTCTACCTTGGCTTTGTAAGGATCCCGTCCTCTGCCTTTGCCTTGAAATTGGTCATTATTGGCTTTGAAATTCCTGCCAACATCTCTATTTCCTCGATCTCCCCTTCCTCTACCTCTACCTCTACCCCTTCCTCTGAAATTGTTGGAATGAGTATTGGTAGAAGCCTTCAACGCTTGCTCCTCTACTGTTGAACTTCTGTTCATCTTCTGTTCATGGACCAATAAGGAGCTTTGCAATTCATCAAGAGAGAGCGCATCTATGTCTTCGACTCTTCAATTGAGTAGACAACATAATTAAACTTTGATGTCAAGGAACGCAAAATCTTCTCCACAATGGTGACGTCGTCCATCTTCTCGCCATGGAATCGCATCTTGTTGCTGATCTCCATTGTTCTGGCACAATAACCAGTGACAGACTCTCCATCTTTCATCGTTAGTATCTCAAAATCTTTTCTCAAGGCTTGAAGCTGTGCACGCTTCACTCTAACAGAGCCTTGATATTTCTTCTTCATAGAATCCCAAATATCATTGGAAGTTTCTTTGCAAAGAATAGTCTCCAAGATGGAACGATCGATAGCCTGAAAAAAATAATTTTTTGCCTTCAAGTCCTTCAACTTTCGAGCTTCCAATTCTGCTTTCTGGGGATCTGTCAAAGCCACGCCTGCTGGTGGCTCTTGAATTCCAGATTCGACAACCAACCAATACTCCTTTGATCGTAAAAAATTCTCCATCAGCATACTCCAATGGTCATAATGACCATCAAAGCGTGGAATTGCTGGTTGAACAAAATTGTCGGTGGCCATAGGAAATATTGCTGCTGCAATTTTCTCACGAAAGTTTTTTTTTTTTAAAAACCTCTCTCACGTTTCTCTCAGGCTCTGATACCACTGTTAAATTGCTAAAAAGGAGGAGAGATGAGACTGAAACTTCATCTTACGTACAAAGCAAAACCAAGTCTTTTACAAAAGACAAAATACATAACGTAGAACACACCATAACTACCCATGTTCTCCATAAAGCACTTGCCCCACTAACACCTAAAAATTTGGATAACCAACACACATGACTTCACTAATTCTAATAACTGAAAAACCAAATCAGCAACATGTGAAAAAGGAAATAACTGTTATATTAACATGCTGGACATACACTAGGAGGAATGTGTATCCTTCAAAATTTTAAGAATGCTGATGGAGGGGACAAAATATGCCACGATTTGGGGGGAGTATCATATTGAAATCCGGCTTTCCATGAAACATTATTAGCACGTCACATTCATCTGAATTAACTGTAAAGGCACAGACTAAGCTGTTTGCAAGAATTCAAACTCCCGATTATGATGGTATCGTAATATGTGACTTTAAATAATTCTACAGCCAGGATCAATCTCGGTGGCGAAGGCAGTGTTGGATTATGTAGATTCCGGCAATGTGGATGTCATCTTCCATATTGGAGACATAAGCTACGCCACCGGCTTCTTAGTGGAGTGGGATTTCTTCCTCAACCTCATCAGCCCTTTTGCTTCCCGAGTTTCGTACATGACTGCAATTGGGAACCATGAAAGGTAACTAACTACCTCCAGTCGATATGCGTCTCTTCCTGCACATTATGGAGGACTCAGTAAACAGCTGAACCAACATACTTAGCAGCATGAATCGAAGATGATTTCAAAGTTTCTTTACATGAAGAGATTATGGGGGCCCTGGATCCGTTTACTTAACTCCGGACTCCGGTGGGGAATGTGGCGTTGCTTATGAGACATACTTCCCAATGCCAACCCCAGCGAAGGACAAGCCATGGTATTCCATAGAACAAGCCAGTGTTCATTTTACCGTGATTTCAACCGAACATGACTGGTCCGAGAATTCAGAGCAGGTAAGGGTGATCGAGCTGAACCCTTTTGTTCTCACATTTGCATGTCGATGAGCTGTCATTTTATATCATGCGAATGTCATGTTGTCAGTATCAATGGATGAAAGGGGACATGGCTTCAGTCGACCGATCTAAAACTCCTTGGTTAGTTTTCACGGGGTAAGTACATTTGCTTCTGGGTAATTGTGAGTTTCACCACTTGATTTTGCGTACTCTCAAACCAAAAAAAAAAAAAAAAAAAAAAAAAAATCTCAAGAAAACAGAGATCAAGTGTATCGGTTGCCTCTTGCAGGCACAGGCCCATGTACACTTCTGGTTCTGGAGGAGGTGCTGACCATAGGTTTCTTGATGCTGTCGAACCGTTGCTATTGGACAACAAGGCAACATTCTATTTCTTACTCCGGTTCTCATGTAGAATAATCCGTTTATTTGTGAGATTGTACTCATCAAGCATTTGAAATAACAGGTTGATCTAGTTCTCTTCGGCCACGTTCATAACTATGAAAGAACATGCTCTGTTTACCGAAATGAGAGTAAAGCCACGCCAAAGAAAGATCAAAGCGGGGTTGATACTTATGATCACAGCAATTATAGTGCACCTGTGCAAGTGGTTATTGGTATGGCCGGGTTCAGTCTGGATGACTTCCTAGATGAGGTTAGAGTCTCTTCTCCCTCTCACCGTTGAAAATAGTTAACCAATATAGCTTTTTGTCTAAACTTGCACAATTCTTTGGCAATTTCTGAAAATCCATCCTTGTATTCGTCAGTGCTTTATCCCAATTCCATTTCTTGCATTTACATTGGCTGAATGTTGCTTAGTCAAACAATGCCGTCTTAACAACACCTTTCCGATTTATGGGCCTTGACATATCTAGATTCCAGAGATTTTTAGCTCGCTGTTAAGAAATTAAATGCTGATTCTGCTGCTCATATCATTCAACTTGATACGGTTACACGGGGATTTTCATTTATGTTGCTCCCATGAATAAGATCTGTAGAAGTGAAGGCCCGTTGATTTTTTTGCAGCCAAGTGACTGGAGTTTGATAAGGATTTCCAAATTCGGGTATTTCAGAGGACGTGCAACTCCAGAAGAGTTACAACTAGAGGTCAGCACTCTCGAATTTTCCGTCGCCCTTCCCACAATCATCATTCGGTTTGGCTTTATGACTGCTTACTCGATTACGTATGACTTCATTTATTGAGAAATTGTTCTAGTCTGTTGTGATGCTTTGAAATTAGAAACTATGTACAGTTTCTGATGTCCTGTTCTCTAAGTAGAGTTTGGAACATTAAGCAGCTACATGTTACTGCAATCATGACGACCATGCTTACAAGCTCATTTAACTTCAATCTACATCTTGCCTGCAGTATGTGAATGCCGGCACGAGGAAGGTGGAAGACATCTTCCGCATCACTCGATAACCCGACTTTTCAAGTCAACAGGAAGGCATTGCATGCAATAACAAGCTGCCATAGCTACATAGTTATACACTTCCACATTGTACTTTACACATTCAAAACAAACAGATAACTTGTGCTGATACACAAGCAGTAAATCTTGTTTGTCCGTGCGACCTAATTGAATGCTCTTGATTTGTCAAGAAGGAATACAAATTCATGATTTCAGTACTCTTGTGAGCAATCTAACGAGATGTGTTTAATGCAGGAGTGGTCTCTCCTTCCGAGTGAGTTTAGAACAACGGACTCTTGATAGTTATCATAATCTTTCAAAAATTGTTATATATTTATGTAAAATTCAGTTATTTCAACTCATGAATTTTTGGAATTTTCGTCATGAATGTGATGCAATGTAATAATAAAATTCAGGAATTGCTTAGTAATCCTAAATTTTTTTGAATTATTTAAGTCACTATCAATAATGAGTAATGACACTCGACCAACCAACCTTGGTCATGAATATGATCAGAAAAAGCATAATCTTCTAAATTAATGTCACTGACCTAATTGACAAAAATATCTCCCCTCTCTCATCCGAAAAACAGCCGTCGAATCCATACATACCACGCTCAACCGTCAATTTGAGAATCGTTGAGTCGCGACATATCACTCTATACCTCTGCTTAAGGATTTACTTCTCATTTGACTTGTCTCACCATTTCACGTAGTTGCAGCTGCAGCCACAACTCAATTACCTAGCTAGACATTTTTCTTATAGGTAATTTTTGAAATTCTTTCCCGCCGGAATGATTTATCACAATTTCCTTTGTGAAGTTGTATTGATGAAGTTCTAAGTAGTATTGACACTGACACGTGACACGTGGCACGACACGACAAGCCGACACGTCGTTTCTCAAAAAATAGAGAATTTCGACACGTTGTGACACTTTGTATATTAAACATATATTTTTTTATATACATAATAAATTATCATTTTTATGATTATTTCAATCAAATTAATTTTATTGAAATTCACAAATAAATAAATAATTAAAAAAGTCTAGAATGAATTTACACTAAAAACATTAATCCACCATTTATTAATATTGTTATTGTTTCAATTTGACAAATTCAACTCTATTCAAATAATTCATTAAACTTGGAGAAAAAATAATCAATCGATATTCCGGACTCGCATGTTAGATTTGTCGGAAGAGTAAAAAAAACTTAAGGGGTGAATTGTATATCATGAAAAGTGGGAGTTAAAAGAGAAGAGAAGATTAGGTTTTTCTTCATTCTTCATTTATTTTTATTTTTTATTATTGTATTTCATTTTTTCACATATATACATTTTGACATCTCATTTATTGAAAATTTTTAAAATTGATCTCGATATTGGAATCACATATCAGAAACTTGTATGTTGGAATTCCAACTCGAGTGTCAGAAAGTGTTGGAAACATTGACCAGGTGTCGGATTTTCTGATACGCGTTGACCGAGTATCGAACACGTGTCGAAGTGTCTGACACGACATGAAGGCTCTTGGAGAGTGTCGGTGCTTCATAGATGAAGTTTATTGGAACGCTAGCGGCATATTGCCTTTGTTTGACAACTTCAAGCTCTCGTGTTCGAGCCCGACCCACTTCATCCAAGTCCTTCACTACGCTCTACGATCTGTGAAGCACTTTGCGAAATCCATGGTTCGCAAGATGGAGACGGCGAATTGGAAACTCGACGATCGAACAGATCCGAAAATACCGGCTTTGTCCATGGCTGGTCGGTAACGCTGCAATTCACGGAGGGTTGTCCATGGCCTCAAAAGTGAAAAAAGAAAAGGAAGAAGATAGTGAGAGGAGAGAGTAACGAGAGAGGGGGTGACCGGGGACAGAGAAAAGATCTGAAAAGTGGGCTCGGATTCACCATGTGTTAATCTCTGGATGGTTCAATGCAAATCCTATTGTGGTGTGTTTAATGCACATAACATTTTCTCGCATTGCAGGGGTCCATCTGCCAGGATTTCGCTTTCCAGGTGAGTACTTGTTTTCATATGTGAAGGAACTCCTGACAATATCAAGCTTAAAGAAGCTCGGGCAGGGTAATTTTAGGATATCTGGGAATGAGAGATGCTTCCGTGACTCCCTTCTTGCGTCCCCTCTCCGCTGCCAGAGTAGGCCTAGAGGCTTTGCATTCTTTTCCGTCCTATGCATGAAAATAATGATGTGCTCGACACGATTGGCAGGCCAAATGATGTGCGAGAAGCTTCAAGCTCAACCAGATACTAAAGTCAGCAAGAGAGCTATGCAATTCATGTACAGCTTCCAGGTAATTGTGAATGGGATGTCAAAGAAGGTGGAAGTACGTCATAGTGAATTTGTAGGCCATTTCTGGCCGAAGAGCATCTAAAATGATGGTTGTGACGTCATGGAGCTGATGGAGGTAAGAAGCTCAAAAGCTCTCTGCAGAGAGGACAGGCTACCGAAACTACATTGAGCCCTTTTATCGAAGACAAAAGTAACTATCCTCTTGACAAGGATGAAGAATATACAACAAGCAATCAATTGAAGCTGTGGTCTCAAGGGAAGATATCTTTTTCCATCATTCTCTTATCCCTGTTGTGACTTTTCCAGAGTTGAGCTAGGAAAGCTAATGAACTACTGAATAGAAACGAAGGTTGGTCTCACGAGACAATCACTCCTTTAGCACGGAATGTTTCAAACTTTACTAGTCACTTGAACCCAATTCAACATGCATTTAAACTTATCTCTTAGTTATTCTACTAATCAGTTATTAGTTGATTGGACACCCAAGCAAAATGTAGGAATGCATTTTATATTTATGAACTAGAGATTCAATAGATTCGTGGACTTGATTTTGTTAGATTAATTTAACGCTTTTTTGATACATTTTCTTTTTATTTCAGAGATGTTTATGCAAGCAATCTTAATTAATTTTATTTGATGCCATTAACATATGAAGGATGATCATGTGGGTGCGTAATCAAGAACATAATACTCAATAATCAAAAAAGTAAATAGATTGCAAAAAAAATTAAAAAAATTAGATGCCCTAAGAAAGCGAAGCGTATTCCTATTCATCACAAAAAATTCCGCAAATTATTACTATAAAAAATATGTAAATAGAATGGACGAATGTTATAATAACGGCTTACTAATATGCAACCTACACTAATTTTTTGTATATATTATAACTTAATTAACATGTAGGACTTAGAGAACCCGCAACTGCATCCTAAATGCGACAGGAATTGACTTACACACACAAACTAGATTACGAGTTTTTCATGGGTGTTATATATTACATGGGTGTTATTGTTGGCACTTAAATTTTGTCATTTTATTTAAGACTTAATGTTATAGAAAATTACGGATTAGTCTTTAACCCCTAAATAAAAATTAATTTTCATCAAATTGCATCACATAGAGATAGGAGCATTTACATTACTATCACTAATTATTAAAATTTTTAAAAAGTAAAAAAATATCGAAAAAAATAAAAAAAAATTTAATTAAAAAAAAAAGGCTGATCGGGCTAGGCCCGGTCCTTTTCCGTTCTCCTCTCCTCTGAATCTTTTTCCGCCTGGGCCCAAGCCTAGCCTCATTTTCTTTTCCCCAAGCCCGATCCCTTCTCTATTTCCTCTCTCCTTCACTCCCTCATGCCAGTCTTGCTTTTGGTAGGAAAGAAACGTACAAAACAGAGGAGGCAAGGAATCGCGAGGGGACAGATGGTGGCGTGATCTATGGGTCGGCATCAATTCGACCGGCAAGCTGGCAGTGGCAGAAGCCAAGCACACCGGCCGTGAGAGAGAGGGTTTTTTTTTTTTTTGGGTTATGATTTTTTCTACAGATTTTGGCTTTGAGAGAGCTCGATTTAGAGAGGCAGATTGAGAGAGTAAGCAGGAAGAGAGAGCAAGCAGGTTGGTCCACTCACATGAAGAAGGAAAAGGGGGTGAGATTTGAGTGTTCGAGAGAGTTGAGGGCGAGCTAGAGAGAGTGTGAGATTGGGAAAGTCCCTGGCCGTTGCCAGAGGCTCGGTCGTCAGTCACCGTCCGTCGCTACGTGTCTCATCCGAACCAAGTTGGCCTTCCCGAGCTACATCTGTTCATTTTTTAGGCGTCGGGCCGGAGCTTGCGTCCAACCGGTTCGCGCGAGCTCCGATTTGTCAGAAAAGGAGATGAAGAAATTTCGTAAGAGGCCGAAGACAAAGAAGAAGAAATTGTCTCATTTTTTCATTACTTAGATTTCTGTACAACATAATGTATTTAATTACAAAGAAGAAATTAATAAAGGAAGTTAAATATTTTCCTATCTTTTCCTATCTTTCTAATCCTAAAATATACTTGATTCCCTATCAATACATATCACAACATCATATCTTCCAACGCTCCCCTTCAAGTTGGTGGCTTGTATATATCCAATACGCCTAGCTTGATTAGAAGATATGTATGTTGTCTTTGGCAAAGAGGTTTAGTAAATATATCAGCGGGTTGCTCTGAGGTCCTGATTCCTCTTGTCTCGACAATTCCTTCTTGAATCTTTTCTTGAGTGAAATGATAATCGACTTCTATATGTTTCATCCTCTCATGTAGTAAAGGATTTGTTGCAAGCTTGAGTGTTGAATCATTATCATAGAAGAGTAAAGTCGGTCCTTTAATGCGAGCCCCGAGATCCAGAAGTAGACCCCTTAACCAGACTATTTCACAAACAGTCTTGGCCATAGATCGGTATTCAACTTCGGCTGAAGATAAAGATACAATAGATTGCTTCTTTGTCTTCCATGAAAGTAATGATTCCCCAAATTTGATGCAGAAACCAGTGATAGACCTCCTGCTCATAGGACATTTGGCATAATCTGCATCACAATAGGCCGTCATTTCCATGTTACACTTCCGAGAAAGAAGTATTCCCAAACCTGGACATGTCTTCAAGTATCTCACAATCTTCAAGGTTGCATTCATGTGAGATTGCTTTGGACTGTGCATAAATTGACTAAGAGTCTGCACTGCATATCAAATGCTTGGCTTAGTCATGGTGAGATATATTAATTTCCCTACAAGTCTCTGATATCCTGAGGGATCTTATAATAATGGATCATCAAAAGGAGAGGATACGCCAGTGTCATAGTCGACGGAGGTCAGTTTGGCATTTTGCTCGATAGGAATGACTGATGGTCTACAGCCTAATAATCCTGCTTTTGATATTATCTCCATCATGAATTTTTGCTGGCTTAATGAGATTCCTTGATCGGAACAAGCTATCTTAATCCCAAGAAAATACTTAGATGGGCCTAAGTCTTTGATATGGAAAGTAGAATGCATATACTCTTTAAGTTTCTTTACAGCAGAATCATCATTCCCCATGATAAGATGTCATCAACATAGATCATCAAGTAAATATATGACACACCTTTTGTCCAGGTGAATAAGGCATAGTCATACTTAGACTGATTGAACTAGCGGCTATGAGTGCATTGGTGAACTTAGCGTACCATTGTTTGGAAGCTTGCTTCAATCCATAAAGAGATTTGCGGAGACGACATACCTTCGACTCCCCTTGTCTCCGTAATCCTGGTGGAAGCTCCATGTATATTTCTTCATCCAGATCACCATGCAGGAAGGCATTATGGACATCCATTTGATGTAATGGCCAGTCACGAAAAGTAGGAATAGATAGAAAAGTACGAACTGTGACATCTTTTGCTAAGGGCGAAAAAGTTTCATGATAGTCGAAACCTTCTCGCTGGGTGAGGCCTTTTGCCAGCAACCGGGCTTTGTATTGTTCCATAGAGCCATATGCTCTGTATTTTATCTTATATACCTATTTGCATCCAATAGGTTTGCGATGATCAGGTAATGATACAACATCCCAAGTATGATTGTCTATCAGGGCCTGTAATTTAGATTCCATGGCCTTCTGCGAACGAGGATCATCTTTTGCCTCATTATAACTAGAAGGTTCTTGATCTTCAAAAATACGGCTTATGCAACATATGTGTTCCAGCGACAATCTATCAAAGGAGACATAAGATGAGATAGGGTAACGAGTACCTGATGATCTTGAAGAACCGCATATATAATCTTTCGTCCAAGTTGGTGGTCAAGTAGCTCGATGAGAACGCCGCTATGGCTCCTGTGGTGTTGTGGATAATTCTTCAGTAGTTATTGTTTCTGAAGTATCCCCCAGCTGTGCTGGTTCTTCATGCGATGACTCTTCTATATGGGGCTGCTCAATGGAATCTTCAATGGTATTCTCAAAAGGCGTAGGAGGCAAGATATCGACTTCTCTTGGAGGGGAAGTAATAATGAATGCTCCTCCAGAAGATGAATCTTCTTCCAACAAGAATTGCCCATTTGTCTTCTCATCTTCAGATAAAGATGTTAATGAAAAAGGAAAAACATCTTCATGAAAAAAAACAACATCCCTACTGACAAAGAAATCTCTTGTAGATGGTGCATAAAGCCGATACTCCTTTTGCAAGGTTGGATAGCCCATGAATATGCATTGTTTAGCATGCGGTGCCATCTTATCTCTATGGCCTACTGTAGTTACATAACATAGACACCCAAAAACTCTAAGATGACTCAGATCCGGTTTTCTCCCATATAATAACTCAAAAGGTGCATTTCCCTTTAGGATGCGTGATGGCATGCGATTGATCAGATATGCTGCAGTGACCACACAATCTCCCCAAAATTTTTTAGGAATAGAAGCTTGGAATTTAAGTGCATGTGCCACTTCTAAAAGATGGCGATGCTTTCTCTCAGCAACTCTATTCTGCTGGGTTGTGTAAGTACAAGAACTTTCATGTAATATCCCATTTACAGAGAACGAGGAAGCACATTCAGCATTGAAAAATTCTTTTCCATTATTAGTGCGTATCCGACGGATTGGTTTTTGAAATTGAGTTTTGGATAAGGAAAGAAAGGTCTTTAAATGAGAAAAGACTTGATTTTTGGATTGCATGAGGAAAATCCATGTAACACGAGTATAGTCATCCACGATTGTGAGGGAGAACCTAGACCCATCATGATTTAAAGTATGATAAGGCCCCCAAACATCAGCATGAATTAGAGAAAGAATGTCATTTGCTCGAGAAGTGCTATTATGGAAAGGAGCACGTGTTTGCTTAGCCATGGGACAAATGAGACATTTAGGACAAGGAAATGATGCACTATGGCCCAATCTTTTATGATTACGAAATTTCATACCATTAGTAGTAGCATTACACAGAGAATTATTAAATTCAATAGGAGATAATTTAAAAAAATGCAAAAAATCCACCCAAAAATATAGCCCTTGGTTGACTCTACCCAAGCCCATCGGTTTGCCAGTCAAAAGGGCCTGAAAGAAACATTTTTTAGAATATAAAAGAACGTGATATGAATTTTCTTCACAGGCTCAAGCAATTGAGATTAGATTGAAATGGAAATCAGGTACGTAGAGCACATTTTGAAGAGTAACAAGGGAACTAAGATTTACAGTCCCAGGCATGGTGACTTTGGTGGTATTTTCATTTGGAAGTTGTATTGATATGGGGAAAGATAATTTTGTAAAGTTTGAAAGAAAAACCTTATCATAGACTATGTGGTCACTAGCACCTGAATCAATAATCCATGCATCCTTTGAAATTGAGTTCATCAAACAATATGATGTACTTATGAAGCTGCCTCATTTATTAGAGGGATCCAATTTCTTCAAGGTTTCCATTAACTCGTGATATTATTCATGGGTAATTGATTTTCCCATTGGTTGACCCGATACTTGAAAAACGGAGGATAATTTCCCTTTTTCTTTTTCTCTTGGTTTTCCATGCAATTTCCAGCAATTCTCAATTATATGATGCGGGCGCTTACAATAATCACAATACATTTTACCTTTTCCTCTTGGCCCATTATTTTTTGCATTTGATTTGGGCCTGATGGTGGATTGAAAAGCTTGGGCCGAAATGGGCCCATATGGGCCGTCAGATCCTGCAAAGAACGGGCCCCGCGAGCCATCTAGCCCATGAATGCTGGGTGATCGTGAGCTGTCTGATCCAATTAGATAGGTGCCACGCGAGCTGTCGGATGTGGTTGGATGGATGCCACGCTAGTTGTTGGATGCGGTTGGATGGATGCCGCGCGAGCCGTCCGATCTAGTCGGTCCCTGGAAGAGGTGTGATTCGTTTGATTGGTGGAAGTAATCTCCACTGTCCGTCCCTCTCTTTAAAACCGATTTAGGGTTTTCATCTTCGAAAAACCCTAGATCCGCCTCTCTTCTCCCTGTGCTCCTCTGCGATGAGCGGAAATGGCTCCTGGCCGCTAGGACCATTCTGTCTCCTCTCTTACCGTGGTCCACCGTCCTCTGTTGGCTCTCCTCCTATATGGCGAGTTGGTAGATACGGCCAAGACTTGGCAGAGGCTCCATGGTCAGTATTTGAGAGCGGAATGACAGGTATGCCTCGTTAAGGATGAGGAGGAACCTCGTCGCCTTCTCACTTTCTCGCATTTGTTTGTATTGTTGTTGGATATGGTCGGGCCGGTCGAACTTTTCTTCGGCTGCCTCTAATTCATTCCATAGACCCAAAAGTTTGTTGTACACCGTTGTGATTGTCATGTTCCCCATCTCCCTTATGTGATTGTCTCGTTAAGGATATGTGATCAAGTTTTCCATACATCTCCCTTATGTTTTCCCACATCTTTTTCGGATCCTTCATCGGGGGAAGCCCGGCTATGACCTCGGGTGCGATGCGGTTTCCAATCCAGGTCCTAACCAGTTGGTTGCATCTTCTCCAGAGCCATGCCATTCTCTTGTCGAATGGAATCGGAAACGATCCGTCGATGAAAACCTCTTTGTCTTTCGTTATAAGTGCCCGTCGGAATTCGCGCGACCAACTTGAATAATTGTCTTCACCTTTTAGTTGCTGACTTAAGATCTTCAGTTCTGGTTTGTTGCTGTTTGTTGTATACAATGAATTGCCAGGTTTCGACCGGCCACTGGTAGCGAGGATATGGTATTGGAAGAAACTCGATGCAGGAGTCGGGTAGGGATTTGTGCCCTGACCCGAACTGCCCAAGCCAAATCCGTGATCCGCATTTTGAAAACCCGAGTAGGGATTCGTTCCCACACGCGGTCCAGTCGACCCGCTTGTCTGCTTCGGGCCGATGGTAGGATTTGCCCCATCACTAGTTGGTAGACCTCCGTCGGCTCGCACGTTGTTGTGGTAGCTAGGCGATGATGCGTTGGGAATAGACCCTGGATACTATGGATACGGTATCGATTGGTAGGGGTAACTCGTGAATGGTTGCCCTGCAGTAGCCTGAGCCTGCCGTTGCCACTGCACGTGCGGATGTTGGGTATGGATTTGCCTTTCTTGTTGTTTTGATGCAGGGACTACAGTAGACGAATCTTGGTCTCCCAAGGCTTGTATCGAAGCTTCTGTTGCAGATTGGTCGACGGGAGTAGAGGTAAGATCTTGTGGTCTTGTCATGTTGGAAAAAAAAAATTGATTCCTATGTTAACTCCTTTTGCAAATGAGGTTCCTTTAGGCAATCAGACACTTTGATTCCTTTGGCAACACTGCTCTGGAACTTGGAGTTTGCTTATGAGGTAATCGGAGCGGAAGCAAAGAAATTAGTTCAGAACCACAGATAGCTCTGATACCATGTCAGAAAAGGAGATGAAGAAATTTCGTAAGAGGCAGAAGACGAAGAAGAAGAAATTGTCTCCTTTTTTCAGTACTTTGATATCTGTACAACATAACATATTTAATTACAAAGAAGAAATTAATAAAGGAAGTTAAATATTTTCCTATCTTTTCCTATCATTCTAATCCTAAAATATACTTGATTCCTTATCAATATAGATCACAAAATCATATCTTCCAACAAGGTTTCGGCGGTCCTCGGGTTGTGGCCGAAGCTGTTTGTCCTTCCTTCGTATCTGTTCCAAATGCGACCAACTAGCCTCTAGATTGATCTCGAACGTTGCTCGCGCATGTCGTGTTGATGTTTGCCTCGAATGAGTCTGCGTTTCTTGTTGGCCGCTGCATCCCAAGTGTTTGATAAAATGCTCAAAAGAGAACGGAAATAATATTTCACGTTTTGACATGGGATCGGTTCGTTCTTGCTCCTATATCCACAAAATTATATTTGTTTTGCTTGTTTCCATTGAGTTTTTGTACATTTATTGTGAAAGAATCATGAATCGTCGAGTGGTCGTGTTTCTTTGTTCCGGCAAATGGGTTAATGGTCGCCAGAGTTTGTGGCCGACGGTGGTCCGTGCCGGTTGGAATGGACGACCGGTAGATGGTGGTGGTTCGGTGGTGGAACGCCGGTTGCTCCAGTCGGTGGTGCCGTTTGGACAGGCTTCGATGAGGAACAAGATCTCGGTGAAAGAAGGGGCTTCGAGCTTGCAGAGAACCCACGAAGAAGGAAAAGGCCAGAAGAAGAAAAGAAAAGATTAAAGGAAAAAGGAAAATGAAAAGAAGAATTAAAAATTAATATTGATATAAAAACGAAAAAGAAAACAAAAAAAAGGGTTTTATGAAATATGTTTTGTCCGTCTTAGGTTATGCTCGGGTTGTCGGACCGGGCTTGCAGGTCGGATTGGGTTTATCTGGTCCAAACCCGTTTTTCCGAACATAATAATGTTAAATATTAAAATTATATTAAAAAATTTCAAAGAAATAAAAAAATTTCAAAAAATTTTCCAAAAATTCAAAAACTCTCTGAGAACATTAAAAAATTAAAAAAAAACTTTCAGAAAATATTTAAAAAATTAGAAAATTAAAAAAAATAAAAAATGTCAGAAAATTCGAAATTTCATTAAAAATTACAAAATCCCATTCCTTAAAAAAAAAAAAAAAGATACTTTGTGAGCTATTTTTTATTTTTTTATTTACAAAAATAGAAGCTCCTTAACTCTAAAGTTGTGCTAAAAAATTAAGTAAACTCTTAAGGATTTACTTTAGGGTTTTTAGGGTTTTAATTGTCCCTAAAGACAATTACTCTTGTTTGCATGCTTTTGCTATTTGTGGTTCCCTTAGTTACAATCAACATTTATCTTTTCCTTAACATTGAGTTCTAGCTATCCCATGAAATGTATTTGTCGCGATCAATTTTTCGGGTGTGGACCACCTAGGGTTTGACTAATGGATTGTTAAGCCCATACCAATTCATGACTTAGGTTCAAGTTTTTTAACATGCAAATAGATTTTATTTAGGAGTCGCTACTAATCAGTTTACGGTAGGTCGATTAGACACCTAAGTAAAATAATCAGATTATTTTACTCCTACGAACCAGAGATTTAAAAAATGTTACACTAGACTTTGAGTACGAGGACTTGGTTACACTAGACTTCTCTAACAGCCTTTCGATACAATTTCTTTTTATTTTCAAAAATGTTTTTGCAGGCAGCTTAAATTGATTTTAAATCTATTTCTTTAATATGTGAGGTGATCATGTGGGTGCGCAATCCACCAATTTAACACCCAAATAAACAATGAATAAATTGCAAAAAAAACTTACCTCAAAGCAATGAAAGCATTTGCGTTGTTAGATCATAATTTACATCAACAACCTAGATATGATTTCTAATTAACACACAATTTTTTTTTTGTTTTCACTTGATTAATGAAAATCCTGCAATATGCAATGTAATATTAACTAAATGAACTAACTCTAATGATATGCAATTTCTAATTAAATGGACCTAGTAACAATCGCTAAATGACGTGCATTTCATGAATCTAATCCTATATGACATGCGCGTGATTTTTTGTATTTTTTTATTCGTAATTAAAAATAACTAATAATAAAATCTAACTAAAATGAGATATTATCTATTTTAAGTTAGGAAATAGACTTATCTGAATCCTATCTTAACTTAGAAATTTATCTTGACATGCAATTTAATTCAAAAGAATTATCTAGCCTAGATACCATCTAAACATGCATTCTAATGTAACCAGAAAAGAATCTAATTATTCTATCATGCAATTCTATCCAAGAAATTAATTCTAATATATATGATATGCAAATGCAATCTTTTTTGTATTTTCGAGATAAATAAAGCAATTAAAAAATAAACACTAAATCATTCAGAATCATCACAGATATCATACATCGTTTGAATCAGGGAACAATATCCAAATCAGCTTGATTATCTCGCTAATAAAATCGATAAATTGATCTTAAGTCTTAAAGATCAATATATCAATTTTATTTCTGCGTGATTAATTATTCCATTTAAAGCCTTATAGATTGAATAAAAAATTGGTGTGCGGTTGCGAATTAGGCAATAAAATATAATTGAGAATGCATCGATAATTCAAATACGCACATAAGATATTGAAAAGCATGTATTAGGCAACAAATATCTAAATCAAATTTAGATATGATAATTACCTAATTTTGCTAATGATATTGCCACCACAAATGATATTACCAAATTTGGACCGAGTGGAATCCGCTCAATGGGTGACTGGCGGTGCGTGGTGGTGCTTGGCCTCGGTTGATGGTGTGGTGAGGATCAGGTCTTTGTGACTCACGGACGGACAGGATGGTTCGACATCGATGCCTCGCTGGAAAATCTGCAAAAAGAAGAAATCTTCAGCAATTGTGTTCTTCGTGGACGTCTCTTTCTTCGGATGGGTTCTTCTCTGCTTGGACCAATGTTTATCATATCGTGCCTGTACTATCTCTGGATAACAAGAATTTTGAGAAGCTTTAATGAATTTTGATCAAGGGGAAAGATTTAGTGCAGCCCTTGTACGCTTCTTGCAAAGAATAAAGACCAGCTCATAAGTCTTCTTCTGTACAAGTGGTGGAGGTCAATAAGCTTTTCGGAGTCCAAGCGCTGATTGAATCTTGGCCAAGTTCTCCATCACAATTCGATCGTGATATAATCTTTAATCGATTTCCATGCACCATCACGATGGACCTCCCTGAAATTTGACTAAAGAACACCTGCAATAAGACAAATTCAAGGGTGACAATGACAAAAGCTCGATGAAGAATGATCTCGGATGTGGGGGTTCAGCAGCCGCAGGAGCGTGATGTTGGGATTACAGGCAAGGCTCATCCGCAAGGCTTGGACAGCAGAGCGGCGGGGCTCCAATGTGAAGGTCTCGAACAGGGAGCAGCATCAACCGTCGCGTTAGTTGGGCCCAATTTTATTCGTACGAAGACGTCGTAGCTGTGCAGGGCTTCTCGTGGCGGGGAAGCAGTGTGGTCACCGAACAGGGAGGTCAGAACGACAGCGATGCAAGGCTTTCTTGGTGCAAGCAATGTTGTCTCCATTGGTCAACGTGAGTGCCTCAATGAATCTTGGAGGTGCTCTCTGCCTCTCCCGATTTTCAACGAGCCAACCCCGCACCTCACAAATTTTTCTCCTCCATTCTCTCTCTATTCACGTATGTTCATGCTTTTCTCAGGTTTGTGGCCTTGTCTCAATTTTTTGGTGGCCCTTTGAACCCTATGGCTGCGTTTGGTCATCCAGATTTCTAAACGGGATAGGACTGGATATGATATGATAAGAAATCCATGGATTTCTTCATATCCCATCAACTGTTTGGTGAACTATGGATTTAAAGTCGGATATTCTCATATCCTATCAAATCTACTGTTTGGTGAACTATGGATTTAAAGTCGGATATCCTCATATCTTATCAAATGTATCATTTAGTGAACTACGGATTTAATTTCGGATATTTTAAAAACAATAACATTAGGAAAGTACAAATTTACAGGTTTAATATTCACAAAATCATCCAAAACAATCTATCTTTTTCAAATTAACAGATTCTTATCGAATTTCATGATAATGCATCGTAATAATATTTTCCGTTCCTTTGAAATAATCTTTTGGATACCCCTTCAGCATCAAACGTTTTTTTGAATAACCTCAATTTCAATATATTCACTTTGAAACATGAATTAATTTTCTCTCAAGTTTTTCATTTGTTTCCATTTTGTTATAGGTCCAAGTTTTTCATTTGTTTCCATTTGTTTCATTCAACATCAAACATTTTTAGAATAACCTCAATTTCAATATATCTTCCCTAGTTTTCTGTTTGTATCCAAGTTCATGGAACTACTTTGCCACAAGAAACGATCTCTGTAGCTAAACCAAAATTAAAATGAATTTATAGATGTCTCTCGTGTCATCATCTCAAACGATAACCCAACCGAAATAATATACATGAACCAAAATAAGCTTTCAATATGTGTTATCACAAGAAGAGCAAAATGTACACTTGTTTTCGGTGACTTCTCAACAGATTACAATAGTTAAACATGGACAAGAAAAAATGGCAAATTTATGTTTGTAGCTGCCCTAAAAGAAAGGCAAGAATTATTTGCTTGCTGCTTCTTATTATCCTCTTATCATGGACAAACAAAAAGCCACTCATGATGATGGAAGTGCAGTAGCTCGGGCACCAAATTGAAGTGCGTCTTCGTATCTCCTTGTAAGGAAAAATAAAGTAGCTACATCGTGTGCTACAACTTTTGAAGAGATCAACTTGAATCTCAAGTCCATGAACACATTGTGTGGAACATGTTCAGATGATGATAGTTTATCATTGTTGGCAATCAACTAGACACTTCACTGGAGTTGCTCTTGCTTGGGCCTTCTAAATCATCACAGTTAGGCTGCTCACAAAGGCACACCAGAGGATTTGCATGAAAGTAATCCTCCTCCTTGGGCTTATGACAGTAACTCTACGATGACTTGGCTTTGCCATGTTCTTCTCATGTGCCAAATGTACATCAACTTCAAAATTATTCTGTGAAAGTGTCCCATTCTGATGCAAATCCAGTAAAACCACAAGCCTTTGATGATCTAAGAGAACGATTCTCTTAAATCCAAGATACTTGCAAAAAAATGTCACGGTTTTTTTTTTTTGTGAAAAAAAATGTCACAGTTTGTACACAACTTTTTGAAGGAAAAAAGGGATAGGCCTAATTAAATCGACTTGTTCTTCCAAGGGAAATAATGTAAGAACGTCAATCAAGTTAACACACAAACAAGCAATCTCGAAGGTCCTAAGGCAATCAACAAATAACCAATCAGTTAACTCCCCCTTCTCACATTCAATTGGGACAAATCTGCCACAATTGACAATGACCATTTGTGATATCTCATAGTGTCTACTCAAAATAGGACAAACAAAAATCAATTCTTTGTCACAACCCACAAAAAGACGTACATGAATCATGTTGGTGACATGAACTAAAATCATCATTAGCAGCGTGCTTGGCCATTGCACCGTCAGCTTGAAGTAATTGAATTCTCTCTAGTGGCCTCCGTCATCAGCCTCTTTGGCAATAATCACCCCCAATCCCGCGACGAGAAGCACCAGGCGAAGGGGAGATGAAGAAGAAGCCATCGATGGAGAGAGAGAGAGACAGAGACAGAGAATCAAGCGGAGGTAGATTTAGGGCGAAGGAAGTGCAGGGTTGAGCGGGAGATGAAGAAGAAGCCATGCTTGAAAATAATGACATGCTCAACATGATTGGCAGACCAAATGAGGCTCGTATAATGTATGAGAAGCTTCAATCTCATCCAAATGCTAAAGTCGGCAAGAGAGCTATGCAATTCATGTTTAGCTTCCAGGTAATTGTTAATGGGATGTCAAAGAAGGTGTAAAAGTACATCACTATGAATTTGTAGGCTATTTCTAGTTTTTTTTTTTAAGCAAGCATAATTGCATTACTAGGAAACGTTTGTAGCAAATACAACGCTAGCATCCACACACAATAGATCTAAAAGAGCTGATGGGGGGTTATTAACCCAATTCCTATTAAGACATCCCATTCGATGTACTTTAGCTAACCAGTCAGCCACTTTGGGATCGACTTCAATGAAATAAAATCTAGGGTTTCCACCAAGGCCATTACCTCCGCTTGCTCCGCCGATCTCACCTCCACAGATTTTGTAAAGCCATCAATAATTCTGCCCATCTCGTCCAGGCAGATACAAGCTACAGCACCTTTGAAGGGAGGGTGTCGCTGTTGAGATCCAGAGGAGAATTCGAGCTCTTGTCTGTGCTGTTCTAAGGTCGAGCTTTTTTCCTGGTCGTCTGCAAATTTTCCTTGTTGCCATCATCCAGCGAGCAAGTCAATTGAGGTTGTTGTACAGACTCTGAGATGAATTCGGTTTGTACACAATCAGCGGCATCCATTCCATTTTCAAAAAAGTTGAACAGATCCAGCAAATGCGTGTCTTTTCCTTTGTATTTGGAGCAACTAGTTGTCCTGGCTCCCTTGTTGAGGCGCGACGCAGTGCCGTTTGGAAAGGATTGTCACATCAAGGTGTGTGAGATCCTACCTTCTTCTTGTCTTTTCAGATTTGGGCTTATTTGTTGTTTGCTAGCACCTTCACCTTCTTTAAAATGCAGAGATGACCTCTCCCTTTGCTCTTCGTTGCTACTACTTTGTGTACTTGAGTCAGTATGTAAGAGGATATTGTTTGGGTTTTGTTTGCTCTGTCTTGTATAAACAGCTTGCTTGGGCAACCTGTGGAACAAATTTAAGGCTGATTTATTGAAGTCTTTGCCTTTTTTCTCCTTTGTGAGATCTAGTCTCATAGGAATTGTTGTTGGCGGTAAAGTCGAGCCTTGTGGATTATGGGTGGAACTCGCTGATTGACTGTTGTCATGCAGATGTATTTGGTCCCAACTTCCTTCATTTGCTTCTGGTGGTGTTATTACACATATTTCATGGTCTTCTTCAACCTCACTCCATGAATCGTCAAACTTTGGGAGGATGGAGGTAAAGGAGTTGGTGTTCGAGTCTTGAATCTCCTTGCTTGCTGGTTGTAGCTCCGGGGTTGATTCTGAAAAACCTTCAATTTTGTGCAATGAAAGCTCTTGGTTTGAATGCAACTGTGATCTATCTATGCAGGTAGGCTCAAAAGATGCATCGATGTTGATTTTGAGAGTATCGGGTTTCGGGGGTTGCCATATGTTGTGTAAGTTGGTTTCTTTCTTCTGATCCTTAGGTTTGGGATTCCATGTGATGAAACTATCTTGCGAACTGATGGCTCTAAAAAGGGTATGATGTGAGTTGAGGGGACTCTTTCTGAATATATGGTGATTTAGATCCTTCCATATGCACCATAATACATTTGCAAGTAGTTCACAGTTATGTGATAGTCTTGAGCTTATGTGCACCTGACATAACCAATCATCAAAGCGTGTTAAACCTAGTCGATTCGCTTGAACTTGCAGGGGTGGCTCAGTCCATATCTACGTAATCCATGGGCAGAGGATAAATATATGTTCTATTGTCTCCGGTTCCAATCCACATATTGAACATGTAGGTGCAAGTACTATTTTCCTTCTATACAAGTTATCCATTGTAGGCAAAGCATTCTAACAAGCACTCCATAGGAAATTTTTTATCTTAGGTTGTATATTTGCATTCCATATTCGTTTCCACAAGTCAGGGCTAACCTAGTAGGATATTGTTGGCTGTTGATGTTCTATGCCACAAATATCCACTCTTCACTGTATATCTTCTTGATTTATTATCCATCCAAACCAGTTTATCTTCCGTAGATGGTAGGCCGAAAGGGGTGGCTAGAATTTCCATCACTATGTTATGATCAAACATATCTCGCAATAGGTCTTCTTTCCATTCGGCATTTTCAAAGTCTATCAAATCTACAATTGTGGAAGGTTCATTCCTTAACGCGGGTCCTCCTAATACACCTATTTTCAACCACTTATCTGTTCTGATTGAGATTTTCTGCCCATTTCCCACAGCCCACATTACTTGAGGGGCTATCGCTTCTCTCCCAGCTAATATACTTTGCCATCCCAGGATGGACGCGATCCTTTTCCTACTTGCCAGAAGTCACGGTTAGGAAAATATAGACCTTTCATAAGTTGGCTCCATAAATTGTCTGGGTGTTGAGAAAGGCGTCAGGCTTGTTTTCCTAACATCGCAACATTGAAAGTGAGAAGGTCTTTGAATCCAAGTCCCCCTTCCTTTTTTGTGAGCTTAAGGAGTTCCCATTTTCTCCAATGAAGACCCTTCGTCTTGTTGTTGTTTCTCCACCAGAAGTTAGCAATCTTCCTTTCTATGTCTCTTATAATAGATGCTGGAATTTTAAAAATAGACATAGCATATTAGGGTATGGCTTGTACAACTAATTTGAGAAGTGTCTCATTTCCCGCTTTTGATAGCAAGTTTTCCTTCCAACTTTCCAACTTTATATTTATTCTAGCTATAATCCATGCGAAGACTTCTTTTTTAGAGGCACCCTAGTCCGAAGGGAATCCTAGGTATTTCCCTGTTTTCTTAATAACTGAAACTCTTAGCTTAGACGCCATATTTTCCTACAGTTGTTTAGGACAACCTTTACTAAAGAATATCCCTGATTTGTTAAGATTGATAGCTTGGCTTGATGCATAACAATACTGCTGAAGGATAGACGCCAAGTTTTGACATTCCAAGATTGTACCATCTAGGAAAAAGATTGAGTCATCTGCAAATAATAAGTGTGAAAGAGTGGGACAGTTTCTGTTCAACCTGATTCCCTGAAGAGTGCCTGCTTGTATAGCTTGCTTTAACAAAAGGGATAGAACATTAGCCACAATAATGAATAAATAAGGGGATAATGGATCACCTTGTCGAATACCCCGAGTTGGTTGGAAATATGGTAAGGATATACCATTAAGACTGATGCTATAAGAGACAGTGGTAACACATTGCATGGTCCATTTAATCCATTCTTCACAAAACCCCATCTTCCGCAAGCATGCTTGAAGGAAATCCCACTCTAGCCGATCATACGCTTTTTGCATATCAAGTTTAAGGACAGCTTGGAAATGTCTCTGTCGATCACGAGTTTTTAGTCTATGAAGGACCTCCTGAACAATTAGGATGTTATCCTGTATTTGCCAACCTCCCACAAAGGCGCTCTATTCTGGTTTGATTAGGGCTGGTAATAGAGGTTTCAGTCTGTTCGTGAGGATTTTGAAAATGATTTTGTAGGTAAAGTTGCACAAACTGATATGTCTGAATTGTTATATTTTTTTCTAGGTTTTGGATTTTGGGGATGAGAGTGATTTGTGTTTGGTTAAGGGCTGGATTTAGGGATCTAGTCTCAAAGAATTGTTGAACCTCCCGACATATATCTTCTCCAATGTCTCACCAATGGTGCTGGAAAAATATGCCATTTAACCCATTCGGCCCATGAGCTTTATTAGGTCCCAACTGATAGGTAGCATTTTTAATTTCTTCCACTGTGACAGGAGCAATAAGATATTGATTCATAGGTTCATCCACCAAGTTTGGAATATAATCCAGGATGGGCTGAAAGTTTTGCTGTCCACATGACATATATAGGTTTTTGAAGAAATTAACTGTCATGGCCTGAAGTGCCTCTTGATTACGAACCCATTCCCCTTGCTCGTTCAATAGCATGGATATTCAGTTCCGGTTTCTACGTTGAATAGTTGTAGGGTGGAAGAATTTTGTATTTCTATCTCCCCATTGCAGCCACTTTATTCGTGATCTCATGCTCTAGAACATCTCCTCTTGTCGTCAAAGGGAGTCAATTTCTTGATTAATTTGTTGAATTCTTTGTTGGTCATAGTCACTATCTTGACTATTCATCAAGGTCTGAAGTTCCTTTTTCAACCCTTCTATCCGTTTATATGCATTAGGATATCTTCTTTTACCCCATTCAGCAAGTTTTGCAGCTACTAACTTTAGTTTCTCAACCATATTTTTGCCTTAGGAATCATCCCAAGTTCGTTTCACAAGCTTCCTACAATCTTCATCCTCGGCCCAATATGCTTCATACCTAAACTCTCGTCTTCTGCAATCTGTTTTAGGATTTAGGGACAATAGGAGAGGACTGTGATCAGAGCCTATTGCTGGTAGGGCTATGACCTCCACGGCAGGGTAAGCTATTCTCCACTCCAGGGTACATAATGCTCTATCCAACCTTTTCTTGACATTTTCTTGACCACTCCTTCGATTTGTCCATGTAAAAGTGCATCCTTTACTTTCTAAATCCATCAAAGAACACGCATGTAGGAAGTCTCTAAAGGCTGTAAGACGAAAGTTTTCTGCTAATCTCTTTCCCATCTTTTCCCAATGATACAAGATTTCATTGAAGTCCCTGATACATAGCCAAGGTAGGTGATTGAATGTGCTTTCTCATTGTAATTCTTCCCATAAGAGTATTCTAGCATTAAAACTGGTTGGAGCGTGTATAAAGGTGATTATTATGAGCTGCCTATTTTCGTGAAGCCAACATTGCACATGCATAAAAGTTTCAGAAGACGAATCCACAACTACAGTAATCATTTCATCCCAAAAGATTGCCAAACCACCTGAAAAACCATCTGGATTCAACAAAAAGCTATTTTGGAACTTCAGTCTATGTCGCCAATTTTGCACCAGCTACTCTTTATTTTTGGTCTCCATTAAAAATAGAATATTTGGCCGTTCTTGAGACACTAGGGCTCGTAAAGCTTGAATTGTCAGGGGTGAGCTCAATCCCTGACAATTCCAACTAATAAGTTTCATGGCTGACCTGATGGCTCGTTAGGGCTGTAGGCTATTTCTAGTTGAAGAGCATCTAAAATGATGGTTATGGTGCAAATACTCTACAGGCCATGGAAATGATGAAGGTAAGAAACTCAAAGCTCTCAGCAAAGAGCACAAGCTACCAAAACTACTTCGAGGCCTTCATTGACAAAAAAAGCAACTATTCTCTCGACAAGGATGAAGAGCTCCAAGAAGGTGCACTCTCTCAAGCCTTTCCGGACATAGTCTTTCTTCTTTCACCCATATTTGTTGTGCTATTTATTGCTGTCCAAAGAGGAATATAGTCCATGAAGATTATAGGATTACCTTTTTGTTTGTCTTTTCCCCTTTTCTTGTTTTGGAGTTCCAAGGTAGATTAGTTATCCAAGTTGTTACTTCTAGCTGGGTTATTGTTCTGCCCAACCTCTTTGGAGTTCTATATAGAGAATCGGCAAGCACTTTTTGCTGAGATTTTCGTTTTTTGTCAAAGTAGAATTTAAGATGATAGACAGTGGTACTGTTTCCATGGATTGCTTAAAGCTATATGAAGATTCTGAGCCAGTCCAAACCCGTGATGAGTACTCTGAAAGTTGTGGCTGATATCTCAAGTTATATACCGAGGATAATGTTCCCAGGAGGCACATTTATTGCAGTCATAAGGACGAGAAGAGAAAGAAGTATACCGATAGACTAATGGTCCATCCCTTCCAGGGGCTTACGCTTGTTTACAAGAAAAAGGCCGACAAATCAATAATTTACTAATTTCAGGCTGCTGGTAATGAAGAATATATTATAAGACCTCTTACTAAGAACAAAACTGCTTGGTTTTTTTGATCTGATCATAATCGATCAGAAGCTCAACCTACACGCACTTCTGCTCATTCCCAATATTTTCAGGCACGGACGTGCATACCCCTCCCATGTTAGGAAGCCGATTTCTTAAAGTGCCGTGACAAAATGATCAATTCTATAGAAAAGTACTTATACTTTTAACATAGCGTTCTGCAAGTATCCATAGGGAGAAGCAAATAAAAGCTGAGACAATGACCAAAAATGTAAGTTTTGCTAATCAAGAAATTATTATAATTTCATCCCAATTCGACTCTTGAATCTTGCTAAATAAAATATGTGGCAGATTGAAATATCGCAAGCCAAAATTTACCCATAATTATAGGTAGCATGTCACAAAATAGTCTATTAGAGCAAGCCCCACGGTGATGAGGACCTATCGGTGATGGGGAATGTGAAAGCAGGCCCGCAAGAATCGGCAGTATTAGCGACAGCTGAAGTCGCCTGGTCGAACACGTAATAAATTGATGGTACGCTTTGACGAGCAAATAATAAAATGGACATGAAGCTTTCAAGAGAATATCCTCTTTCCATCATTCCATTATTCCGGAATCAGCGTCATCAGCACCTATATTTCCAAGAGCATCTAAAGGGAGACATTCGTTTCTTATAAGGTTAGCCAGCTGCATTTATTGCACTCTGCTCGTGCATTCATATTAACCCCAATCCCATCATTTGACTTTGACACCACGCTAGGGTGCAAAACAGCCAGGTGGAGGAAGCTCGACGACCTCGTCCATTCAAAGTAACATCAACCATAAACTCAAACTTGTCATCTCTATAGGTTGCTGCTGGAAGCATATCAAGTTCCCATTGGGCAAAGCTAACAAAATCCGACCTCTGAACTGAGCTTTTCGAAGCAACTAAACTCGCTCTTAGTTGATAACAATCTCGAACAAGTGATGAGCTTTTTGCAAAGCCCGTCAGGCGTTATCTGTTTTTGCGTAGATGTTTATTCTATACATATTAAAATGTGCAACACAAGAAGGACGAGAAACAAGAAAAGGGTAAGCGACAGCTGGCGGCATCTGGAGCATAAGCAACTTTGCGTATGTGAACGTCAAGAAACATAGTACCCTCTTCATGTTTTTATTTATTTATTCTTTAAGGTAAATAACACCCTCCTCCCCTATAAAAACCACACATATTTAATGTCTATCCATAGGTATTAGATCCCACACGTCCGTCTCACACCTCGATGCTTCAAACAATCCCCCTCTCTCCCCCCTCTCTCTATACTAAATCCCGCCTCTCTTTCTTGTAAGTATAGAAAGAAAGCCTTCCTTTTCATCCACCGAAAACATTTTGCTTCTCCAATATGGAGCTCCACATTCCAATACCACTCGCAATCTTTTCCATTTCCATCATACTTTTGACTCGCTTTTCTTCTTCTTCTTCTTCTTCTTCTTCTTCTTCTTCTTCTTGTTTGTCGTGGTCATCACTGTCGAACTTGCACCCGCTGGTGGTTGACTCCGCGCTTGAGCATCTCAACTATACCGCCGTATCTGAGTTCCGGTTATTAAACAGAAGGCAAATTCTCCAGTGCCGCGACCCGAACCCATATCTCCAAATCAATGTCAGCGGCGACACCGCCCTTGGGGATGAAGAGTATCTCACGGTTAACGTGACCGGGGTCTTGGTTCCAGCGGACTCCGACTGGGTTGCCATGATTTCTCCATCGAATGCCGAGTGTGAATCATCCTAATATCTAGTTTTGAACTATATTCGTACATGTTAGCGGTTACTCATTCACGTTCCTTCTTTTTCTTTTGTTTTGTTCTTGTGGGGTGCAGTGTCTCAGATTGTCCATTGAATAAGGCTCTATATGCAGAGACTGGTGATTTTAGTGATCTTCCTCTTCTATGCCATTATCCTGTCAAGGTAACCTTATCTAACCTTGAGTCATGCCTTGTTGATGACTGATCTTCCTTCTTCTTGATTAGTAATGGAAACATAAAGTAGTGAGGGGCTAAAGAAAAAATACTGGAATTTACAAGGGCCGAAGAGAAAAGCAACTGAAAAAGAACTCACGCAGCACATGCCTTGCTCCTTTTGCCAAGAGTTTGGTTTGGTCCTCACAAGTGACCCCCAACGTCATGTCATGGAGTTCATAGCGTTCACGACACAATATCATATTTCATTTGGTTAGGGACATGTTGAGTTGCAACATAACCAAAAAATTAATATATTTTATAAGACTCTTCCATGATTGTGTTATGGTGGTAGATAAAATCAGATTAAAATGCGAAAAAATATGTGAAATTTATTTTATTTTTTCGAAATATTCTATTGATGTTGCATTTTCTCTAAGTACCATTAACCTAACTATACCAATCCAACCTCAAGCTTTAATGGTCGTAGCTGCTTTTAAGGTTTAAAGTATTCCTCGTCAAGTCTTCATCTACTAAAAGAAGCGGAGAAAATAGGAGTCCTTTTTATTTTATTTTTGTCAAAGTCTCTTTTTGGGTTCAATAATCTGCTAAAGTTTCTATCAATAAAGTCAGATTTTGTTCTGGTTGAAATATTTTGCAACGTCCTTTATCGAATTCTTTTATCATTGTTATTTTCATTTAATAAATAAGTAATTGACTATAGAACCATCCTTCAATAATTTACATAACTTTTTTTACGAAATTTATGTACTTTTTTCATTGACCATGAAAACACCAAACTTTGTTGAATATAAAAAATAATGAAAATACTTCTCAGAGTTGGTTTTTTATTAGTCAAATGAAGACATTCCATATGTAACTTAAATTTGAGTAATGCCAGATATTAATGAAGGTTTACAATTTATTTATTTTTTTGTATTTTTGGGTACATATAAGATGCTGCATGTACTCCAGTAACATTGAATATTTAAGTAGACCCTTTTTATCAAAATGCTTTAAAATTTCATTTATTGCAACCACTAGTATTATACCTACATCTTTTCTTTTCTTTTTTTGCAACGTCCCAAATTCCCTAAATTTTCTAGTATACCTACCATCACTTGTCTATTTAGTTTTAGACTGGGAGAAATGTTTCCACTTCAAGTTTTTGGTGCACGCTTATTTGCATCATTTTCAGGCACAATACTTGAGCAAGGATCCGGACTATCTGAGCTGCAAGAAGAAGGAGTGCAAGGAATACAAGGACGGTCAATGTGTGGTGACCACATGCGGCGGCACCTTGACGTTTCACGTTGTAAACATCAGAACCGACATTGAGTTTGTGCTGTTCGCCGGGGGTTTTGCAACACCATGTGTATTGAAGAAATCGAACTCTTTGACTTTTGCTAACCCGAACCAACCGCTCTACGGCCATCTCTCCAGCATTGACTCGACTGGGACTTCAGTAAGCACTGAATTGGCTAACAATTGTTGTGTTGAGCTTGAGGGGGTCCGTGTCGCCAACATTTGGCTCTATGAATGTCATGACAAATGTCAATTATATCATTAGCACATGATGTCGCGGTAACATGCCTGCATGACACACTGCGCCTGAGCGTGGTATAACACTACATAAAACACTCGAAAGCAATGCAGACTGCGACTGGTAATCATACATGCTCTAATCTGCAGATGAGGATTACATGGGTTAGTGGAGACAAAGAGCCCCAAGAGGTGCAATTCGGAGATGGGAAATCACAAACTTCCGAAGTTAGTACATTCTCACAAGATGATATGTGCAGTGAGTTAACCTCAAATCCTTACTTGAAAACTCTGTAAATGCACTGGGACTTCCTTGTCACATGCAAAACAATGAAATGCCTTATGAAGACTCATTCTTCACTAAATTTAATTTTGTTGGTCTAATTTTCGGCAGGTAATGTGCTACCTAGTCCTGCCAAAGATTTCGGTTGGCATGACCCTGGTTACATTCATTCAACCGTGATGACAGGACTGCAGCCTTCTACCTCTTATCCTTACAAATATGGAAGGTAGAATCTCCTGACTGAAGCTGTGTTGCTTATGAGACTGATCGGTTTCAGAGCAGCTTGAGGTATTCTTGCTGAGCATATTGCAATATCTCTGGCATGTCTATTTGATGCAGGGTCATCGAATCTGCAGTATATGTGAATGAATTGATATGCAACGGACTTGTTCCTTACAATAATTGTCTATGAATTCACGACATTAGGTAGATGACAGAGCACCGGCAAATGCTTCTATATGCCTTAGTTCTTAAAGATGAATTGTAGCTGCATGTCTGATCGAGAGAGGATCGGGTACACGGCTTTCAATAAAAAGGAGCATCTTGTTATCATGACATTAGAGTAATACATCGCATGACAATGCAAATGAGTTTCCGCAAGTGGAAGTAGATGGAGTGATCTATTTTTCACTGGCTTGAATTAGATGGTTGGAAATTGAATTGATGAGAAACTTCTATATCATTTGTTGGCATATCCGATTTATTTTTGGTGTTGGTTTTATGATATCTAGTGATTCAGCTGGTTGGAGTCAACAAGTTCAGTTCAGGACACCGCCAGCAGGAGGATCAAATGAACTCAAGTTTCTTGCATTTGGGGATATGGGAAAAGCCCCTCTCGATGATTCAGTCGAGCACTACATTCAGGTAAACATGCATTCCATAGAATGAAAAATCACATTTCTGATTGCAACATTGAAAAGTTGCTATCCATACTGGACGTACACTAGGAGGAATGTGTATCCTTCAAAATTTTAAGAATGCTGATGGAAGGGACAAAATGCCACGATTTGGGGGGAGTATCATATTGAAAACCGGCTCTCCATGAAACATTATTAGCACGTCACATTCATCTGAATTAACTGTAAAGGCACAGACTAAGCTGTTTGCAAGAATTCAAACTCCTTATTGTGATGGTATCCTAATATGCGAGTTCATATAATTCTACAGCCAGGATCAATCTCCGTGGCAAAGGCAGTGTTGGATTATGTAGACTCCGGTAATGTGGACGCCATCTTCCATATTGGAGACATAAGCTACGCCACCGGCTTCTTAGTGGAGTGGGATTTCTTCCTCAACCTCATCAGCCCTTTTGCTTCCCGAGTTTCGTACATGACTGCAATTGGGAACCATGAAAGGTAACTAACTACCTCTAGTCGATATGCGTCTCTTCCTGCACATTATGGAAGACTCAGTACACAGCTGAACCAACATACTTAGCAGCATGAATCGAAGATGATTTCTAAGTTTCTTTACATGAAGAGATTATGGGGGCTCTGGATCCGTGTACTCAACTCCGGACTCTGGTGGGGAATGTGGCGTTGCTTATGAGACATACTTCCCAATGCCAACCCCAGCGAAGGACAAACCCTGGTATTCCGTAGAACAAGCCAGTGTTCATTTTACCGTGATTTCAACCGAACATGACTGGTCCGAGAATTCAGAGCAGGTAAGGGTGATCGAGCTGAACCCTTTTGTTCTCACATTTGCATGTCGATGAGCTGTCATTTTATGTCAAGGGAATGTCATGTTGTCAGTATCAATGGATGAAAGGGGACATGGCTTCAGTCGACCGATCTAAAACTCCTTGGTTAGTTTTCACGGGGTAAGTGCATTTGCTTCTGGGTAATTGTGAGTTTCACCACTTGATTTTGCGTACTCTCAAATAAAAAAAAAAATATATTCTCAAGAAAACAGAGATCAAGTGTATCGGTTGCCTCTTGCAGGCACAGGCCCATGTACACTTCTGGCTCTGGAGGAGGTGCTGACCAAGGGTTTCTTGATGCTGTAGAGCCGCTGCTATTGGACAACAAGGCAACATTCTGTTTCTCACTCCGGTTCTCATCTAGAATAATCCGTTTATTTGTGAGATTGTACTCATCAAGCACTTGATATCACAGGTTGATCTAGTTCTCTTTGGCCACGTTCATAACTATGAAAGAACATGCTCGGTTTACCAAAATGAGTGTAAAGCCATGCCAAAGAAAGATCAAAGCGGGGTTGATACTTATGATCACAGCAATTATAGTGCACCTGTGCAAGTGGTTATTGGTATGGCCGGGTTCAGTCTGGATGACTTCCTAGATGAGGTTAGAGTCTGCTCTCCCTCTCACGGTTGAAAATAGTTAACCAATATAGTTTTTTGTCTAAACTTGCACAATTCTTCGGCAATTTCTGAAAATCCATCCTTGTATTCGTCAGTGCTTAATCCATTCCATTTCTTGCATTTACATTAGCTGAATGTTGCTTAGTCAAACAATGCCGTCTTAACAACACCTTTCCGATTTATGGGCCTTGACATATCTAGATTCCAGAGATTTTTAGCTCGCTGTTAAGAAATTAAATGCTGATTTTTCTGCTGCTCATATCATTCAACTTGATACGGTTACACGGGGATTTTCATTTATGTTGCTCCCATGAATAAGATCTGTAGAAGTGAAGGCCCGTTGATTTTTTTGCAGCCAAGTGACTGGAGTTTGATAAGGATTTCCAAATTCGGCTATTTCAGAGGACATGCGACTCCAGAAGAGTTACAACTAGAGGTCAGCACTCTTGAATTTTCCGTCGCTCTTCCCACAATCATCATTCGGTTTGGCTTTATGATTGCTTACTCGATTACATATGACTTCATTTATTGAGAGATTGGTCCAGTCTGTTGTGATGGTTTGAAATTAGAAACTATGTGCAGTTTCTGATGTCCTGTTCTCTAAGTAGAGTTTGGAACATTAAGCATCTACATGTTACTGCAATCATGACGACCATGCTTACAAGCTTATTTAACTTCAATCTACATGTTGCCTGCAGTATGTGAATGCCGGCACGAGGAAGGTGGAAGACATCTTCCGCATCACCCGATAACCGAATTTTCAAGAGAACAGGAAGGCACTGCGGGCAATAACAAGCTGCCATAGCTACATAGTTATACACTTCCACATTGTACTTTACAGATACAAAACATACAGATAACTTGTGCTGATACACAAGCAATAAATCTTGATTTTCCGTGCAACCTAATTGAATGCTCTTGATTTGTCAAGAAGGAATACAAATTCATGGTTTAAGTACTCTTGTGAGCAATCTAACAAGATGTGTTCGATGCAGGAGTGGTCTCTCCTTCTGATTGAGTTTAGAACCACGAACTCTTGATAGTTACCATAATCTTTCAAAGATGGTTAGATATTTATGTAAAAACCAGTTATTTCAACTCACGAACTTTCGGAATTTTCATCATGAATGTGATGCAATGTAATCAAATTCAGGAATTTCTTAGTAATCCTAAAAAGTTTTGAATTATTTAAGTCACTATCAATAATGAGTAATGACACTTGACCAACCAACCTTGGTCATGAATATGATCAGCAAAAGCATAATCTTCTAAATTAATGTTGCTGACCTAATTGACAAAATATCTCCCCTCTCTCATCCGAAAAATAGCCGTCCGATCCATACATACCACGCTCAACCATCAATTTGAAAATTGTCGAGTTGCAACATATCACTCCATACCTCTACTTAAGGATTTACTTCTCATTTGACTTGTCTCACCATTTCATGTAGTTGCAGCTGCAGCGACAACTCAATTACCTAGCTAGACATTTTTCTTATAGGTAATTTTTGAAATTCTTTCCAGAGGGAATGATTGATCACAATTTCCTTTGCGAAGTCGTATTGATGAAGTTTATTGCAACGCTAGCGGCATAGTACCTTTGTTTGACAACTTCAAGCTCTCGTGTTCGAGCCCGACTCACTTCATCCAAGTCTTTCACTACGCTCTACGATCTGTGAAGCACTTCGCGAAATCCATGGTTCGCAAGATGGAGACGGCGAATTGGAAACTCGACGATCGAACAGATCTGAAAATACCGGCTTTGTCCATGGCTGGTCGGTAACGCTGCAATTCACGGGGCGCTGTCCATGTCCTGTCCATGGCCTCAAAAGTGAAAAAAGTAAAGGAAGAAAATAGTGAGAGGAGAGAGTAACGAGAGAAAGGGGGTGACCGAGGACAGAGAAAAGATCTGAAAAGTGGGCTCGGATTCACCATGTGTCAGTCTCTGGATGGTTCAATGCAAATCCTACTGTGGTGTGTTTAATGCACATAACATTTTCTCGCATTGCAGGGGTCCATCTGCCAGGATTTCACTTTCCAGGTGATTACTTGTTTTCATATGTGAAGGAACTCCTGGCAATATGAAGCTTAAAGAAGCTCGGGCAGGGTAATTTTAGGATATCTGGGAATGAAAGATGCTTCCGTGACTCCCTTCTTGCGTCCCCCCTCCGCTGCCAGAGTAGGCCTAGAGGCTTTGCATTCTTTTCCGTCCCATGCATGAAAATAATGATATGCTCGACATGATTGGCAGGCCAAATGAAGCTCGTATGATCTGCGAGAAGCTTCAAGCTCATCCAGATACTAAAGTCAGCAAGAGAGCCATGCAATTCATGTACAGCTTCCAGGTAATTGTGAATGGGATGTCAAAGAAGGTGGAAGTACGTCATAGTGAATTTGTAGGCCATTTCTGGCTGAAGAGCATCTAAAATGATGGTTGTGACGCCACTACTCTATAGGCCATGGAGATAATGGAGGTAAGAAGCTCGAAGCTCTCTGCAGAGGGGACAGGGCATTGAGGCCTTTTATTGACGACAAAAGTAACTATCTTCTTGACAAGGATGAAGAATATACAACAACCAATCAATTGAAGCTGTGGTCTCAAGGGAAGATATCTTTTTCCATCATTCTCTTATCCCTGTTGTGACTTTCCCAGAGTTGAGCTAGGAAAGCTAATGAACTACTAAATAAAAACGAAGGTTGGTCTCACAAGACAATCACTCCTGTTTAGCATGGATTGTTCCAAACTTTACCAATCACTTGAACCCAATTCAACATGCATTTAAACTTATCTCTTAGATCTGCTACTAATCGGTTATTAGTTGATTGGACACCCAAGTAAAATGTGGGAATGCAATTTATTTTTACAAACTAGAGATTCAATAGATTTTTGGACTTAATTACGTTAGATTAATTTAACGCTTTTTAAATACATTTTCTTTTCATTTTGGAAACGTTGTTGCGGGCAATCTTAATTAACTTTATCTTATGCCATTAACATATGGAGGATGATCATGCGGGTGCGTAATCAAGAAAGTAATACCCAATAATCAAAACAGTAAATCAATTGCAAAAAATTTAAAAAACCTAGATGCACTAAGAAAGCAAAGCGTATCCCTTTTCGTCACCAAAGATTCCGCAAACTAATACTCTAAAAAAGAAATATGTAAATAGAATGCACGAATTTTTCGACTTGCCGATCATTCAACAAATCACAGACATTCAGATTAGACCTACCTTCACCAAAGATGCACTCATATGGACAGCTACTAATCACGGCACATTTACAGTCAAATCAGCATATCATGCAATCACAAAGACCAAATCAGGTATTCCAACAACTAGTGCTTCTACATCATACCAAATTCCTACCTGGCTTTGGCGCAATCTTTGGAAGATGCCTACAGCTCCCAAGATCCGCATCTTTCTCTAGTCCATATGCAGCAACTCCTTAGCGATGAGAGACAATTTGCATCGAAGGCATATTATAGAAAGCCCTTGTTGCTCACTATGTAAAAAACAGGTTCCAAAAACTATAGAACATCTGTGCTTACTCTGTTCGTGGACTAATCGGGTGTGGTCACACTCCTAGATCGGGATCTCAATCAACCCCAACAATATCCAGTGTCTGGACTCATGGATTGTGTCCACGGTAGGGAATGGCAACCGATTACCTCGACTGGCGCTTATCTCTAATGTACTGTGGCAGATCTGGCGAGCTCGGAATGGTTTCCTTTTCAGAGGAACTTTTCCCGATTCGATCCAGGTCGTAGAAGCAGCACTGACTCATACCTAGGTCGATCGGTTGTCTTTGCCCTCCTGCACACAAAAGGATCTCTTGGTAAAAAATAAGGCAAATCTCTAGCATCCCCCAGATCCCAGGATTCTGAAGGTTAATATTGACGGATCTTATCAATAGGGTAGCAATCAAGGCAACATAGCTTGTATTTGCAGGGATCACCAGGGCCGACTTACTGATGGTTTCTCCACAGGCGTAGCTGCGTCCTCCGCTATGCAGGTCGAGATCCAAGCCCTTTCATTGACGCTTCGCCATCTTCTTGAGCAGGGGCTCCAAAATGCAAAGCTCTCGGTGGAATCTGATAATCTCACCTATAATAGAACTCATTTGACTTGTAGTTGGGCTCTTCTTCCGCCCTCTCCTTTCATGAACTTGTTATGTGCGGATGCTATAGCAGCTGGTTGTATGAGTTACTCGTATTAATATACATTTTAGTGTTTTCCGACCAAAAAAAAAAAAAATGCAACCTACACTATTTTTTTGTTGTTGTATATTTTATAACTTAATTAACATGTAGGACTTAGAGAACCTACAAGTGCATCCTAAAATTCTATGCGACAGGAATTGACTTATACGCATTAACTAGATTACTAGTTTTTCATGGGTGTTATAAATTACATGGGTGTTACCTGCACCCCTGGACCTATGAGAAGACTTCTTTGAGTTACTATGGGCTAGTTTTTCAATCACTGTCGATATTGAGCTAGATAGGACGAAGCCCTCGATAGTTGGGACACCTCTTTCCATTTCTTCGCAAATTATGAGGTCAGTGAAAAAGATCTATTTCTGTTGAAATTGGCATCCAAGGCAGATTTATTAGGTATTTCTATGTTCATGTACATGTTTCTCTTTGATCTCTGTATTTTGACTTCATTCACCAAGAGAATGATCTTTGGCCACGGCAGCTTATGGGCACGGCACTATGCAAATTAGTTTTCGGTATCAATAGATCTGTCTGCCAGTAATGTCACGTCCCGATCCTCAGGCACGCACACATCCTTCTACTTGGTCAATTTTAGAATGCGATGTCCTAGGACTATGTATCGCCGACCCTTTCAATTATTAAGCACATGCGGAAGCAATTATGAATCCCCAGACAGTAAAACAATGGGATAGAAAAGCAGGCCATATTTTTCATATTGAAATTTACAACCAAACCTTTATACATGGCATTAGACAAAGCACTTCACAAAACTATTCACAACTTCAAAGTCTTACTCTATCTACACATATACAAAAGGTTCACCAAGAGATGGGATTTCAATCCTCATCTAGGTCATACTCAGGATCATCCTGATCCTCTTCTGACTTTTTTTCACTAAGCTCACATCCTTCAAGCTCTTCATCATTTTCCGACTCATCATCCTCTTTGGGTTCCTCCTCCATAGGCTCATCTACGAGCTTGAAATGTTGTCCCACAACCGAGATAAGACTACGTCTCAACAAGTTCCACCCCACCAAGAGTCAATTAGGAAACCAATACGCTAACCGGGCTGTCTATGCACACACGGGTCAAAGGACTTACCTTGGCCTCAAATTCCACCTGCATATTAGCACAGATCAAATAGGTATCCAAACAATCACATCATTGATCAAAGTATTGATCAAATCAATCTAGTCAATTACTTTCAAAGTTAAAATCGACCCAGTCAATCGGACCATTCAAAGTTACTTCCACTCAATTAGTCAATTCACGACAACGGATCAAATCATTGATCAATCGACCTAGTCGATTACATGTTAGTCGGACCATTTCCAGGTCAAATCACTTTTCAATATAAAACCTCCCATTTGCACTCTCAGTCACAGAGCTACAATAATGCTCTCGGCATTGTTTTTGCCAAGGTGACGTACAATAAACACTTTATGTGTATGCTCTTTGGCATTCCAATTACTTTCAGCCACACGAGCATGATACTCGACACACAGAAGTACAGCCACGCAGGCACGATCTACGTCACACAAGCATGTTCTACGCCACAGGCATGATCAATTATCGCCACACAGGCATGATTAATTATCACCACACAGGCTTGATCAATATTCAACAATTTACGTGCATTCTCTAAGGCATCATACATGCCAAAGTGATGTAATTGTCGCCAAGCCACGTCACACAACATCTCTTTTGATCTTTTATCATACTAGATAAAATATCGTGTGTGGGCACACGGCTGGCCTTAGTCAAAATATAATATTTTCATCTCCACAAATCCCACCATTATTTGCATCCACCAAAACACTTTTGGTGCTGTCAACCGACACCCAGTTATTTTCCAATTAATTATCCAAATTAATTAATCCAGGAAAATAATCTTATAATCACAATTAATTCATTTCAGCACAAAATAAAGCTCAATTAAATAAATGAACTGCACCACGACGATCATTACGAAATTTTGGTCGTCGGCTAACCCAACCGTAATTTCCGAAAAATAAATAAATAAATAAATAATTTCAAAAATTAATAATTAATTACAATAAATCCAATTTAGCTCAAAATAAAGCCCAATTAAATAAACGGGCTGCACCACGATCATCAGTATAAAATTATGATCACTAACCATCCTAGTTGAATTTTCGAAAAATAAATATTTAATTAAATTAATTTCGAAAAATAATATTTAATTACTAAAAATTCCACTTAGGCCCGTATTACCAAATTGAAGCCCGATACGGGTAGGGAAAAATCCCGGGCTACCTTCAATAAATGGTAGACCACGTCTACTTGCTAAATGCACACTCAATTCGTCTAATTCGCATCACAATTGACTAATAAACACTAATCCATACTAATCTAACCACCTAAACCTAATTATTTAAAACTAATCAACCCTTAAGCATCATTAGTCTACTAAGCAAGGATTAGTGAGATTACTCACTTGGCAAAGTGAAGACCGAAATACTGTGATGGCGACGCGACGGCGCGACCGCGGCTGAAATCCGAATTTTCGAGGATGTCGATGATCACTCAGCCCGGGCCCAAAGGCCTTGCAAGCCCACAGCAAATTGCTAGGTTGGGCCGAACTTGGGCCGACTTGCCTCACGGGCTGAACTGCTAAAACTTCTTGGGCTTCAAGTTGTGGGCTCACTTTGGACTGGGCTGCTTCTAACCAACTTGGGCTTCAAATCAATTGAAAATGGGCTGCCAACTCAAGAGCTGCTGGACTGGGCTGAGCAGACTTCGAGATGGGCTGCTTTCTCATGGGCTGAAATAATCTAAATTTAACTTGGGCTGCACGGGCTTGGAACTTCAAATGGGCTTCGGTGAGCTGGGCTTCTTCGAGGAGACTTGTTGGAGTCACGATCGAGCTGGGCTGCTGACGGGCCGAAGGTGCTGAAATTCACGGCTGGTTTCGCTGGCATCACGCGCGGGAGGCACGAGCTGAGGAAGACGTAGGCGAAGAATGGAGTGGCTTCAGGTTTTGCTCGGTTGAAGACACGTGCATGGAGGAGCTTCGCTCGGTGGGTCTGCTGGGTCAGCAAACCGTCTGAAGAGATGCAAGATGGACCGAAGTCGGTGGATTGGGATTCGGTGGAGTGGCTTCGTGGAGATGGGCGGCTTGCAGGCAGTCAACACTTGGGGCTTCAAGGAGAGTTAGTTGACTGGTGGGGTTCAAAGTGTGGACGTGTGCCAGAGAGAAGAATCCTTGGCGACAAATGATGGTGGAGAGGGGCGATGGCAGCGTGGATTCGAAGGAAACAGAACTGAATGAAAGCAAAAGCAAAAAAAAAAAAAAAAAAAAGGAGAGAAAATGAAAGAGAAGCCGTGGAGGGGAAGTCGGCTAGCGAAGGAGTGAGGGAGAAGGAGAAGCGTGCGTGAGAAGTTGCTGAATAGTCAAGATAAAATATCCAAAATAATCATAGCTTGGCCCCACAAGTCCACATAATTATCTCATTGTCTCTTATAATTAAATCTTGTAAATCAATCCACAAAAAATCCAATTTGAGGCCAAATGTTGCACCCCCATGGCTAGGTCCGAATTTCTTCAATTTGAATTTCAATTTTTTACTCAAACTTCCTCAATTGATGTCCAATTTTTGTCAAAGCAAAAGTCCACATCAATTCCACAATCCCCCATCACCGAATGACTCGGTTTGGAAGCCAAAGATCCATTTAATTTGGCAAATCTGAATTTTTGTTGTTTTTCCGCGACGTCCGAATCAGTTTTCCGTAAAATTCCAGTCTCGATGGAATTTCTCCAAAAGACAAGACGATGTCCTATTCATGAACCGTGACATGTTTGAATGTCCAATTTTCGAAACGAATTCCATTTCGTGGTTAAAATCAACCGAACACAATTCTAGTCCAATCCGACTTATCGAGTAGCTTTTAGGGATTTTACCGCGGTTATATCTCTTAACGGCTTTACCCAATAGATTGGTTAACTCGTGAGTGATTAGCTCAGAGAAAAAGGACCATAGGCGCGCCGGCGAAATGCCAATTTCATATATTCAGGACATGGTCGAAATTCGGGATGTCACAAGTAAAGTTTAGTGACATGCTCATGTGCCCTTGCGATTCGACTTAAGCTCAAGGCACGCACCATTTGAAGGCATGTTCTGACTGATACCATTGCGATTTGACGCGATTGACCAGGTTTATTCTGCTTGTTGAATGGTCATAAAAGAAAATAAAGGAGAAGTTTGCATCTTAAGAATTGTTAAGTAGGTTCTCAGGCTTCCAAAGCCCACGGGAACCACCCTGTTCGTATCCCCATAGACCTTAGCAGAGGAACACGAAGTGCTCGATTTCACCGATGCCAGAAGTAGCAAGACCTTCATTTAGACAGTGTCAGTTTTCAATAGAATAACTGCATATGACATGCATGATTTCAATAGAATAACTGCATATGACATGCATGATTCAATGACTATTCTTACATAGTGCGGAGGATTACACGGCCCAAATGTATTTAGACAAACGAATGGCTGTTGCTGAGTTGGCTTGAAATGAATGGCCACTGTACGTTAATCTGTCAGCAGGGTTCAGCTTGCTCGACGCTGCAGCAGCTTGACTTGGTATTATTCTTTAAGTCCGAACAGCGGCTTCCGACTCTGCTTCTCTCCTGAAAACAGTCTATGCTTTTGGGAGTGAAATTAACTACAGCCTTATTTTGTATATTGAACAATTGCTACGGTCCTTGAGGATATATCTAATGGATGCCACCCATCGGAGTTATTAAGTCAAAATGATCGAGTTTATATTCACAATCACGTTAAGCATAAAAAAAAATTAATTCTTTCATCATGTGTTTGCAAAAGAATATATATATGGACTATTAAATAATCACATCAATTTTTTTTATCATGTGTTTGCACTCGGATAAAGAGAGACTAATGGGGAATAATGAATCAATCAGTGCGAAGACCTATTATGCGGATTGTGTATATAATGTGTCAAAAGTTCGATGTGTCTTTCTGGAGAGAGAGAGAGAGAGAGAGAGAGAGAGAGAGAGAGAGAGAGAGATGTGTCTTTTTGGAGAGAAGTTCAAGGAGGGAGGGGGAGAGGGAGAGGGAGAGTTCGATGTGTCTTTATGGAGGGATTTTTTTAATTACTTCGGAAATGTCTTTTAATATTTGGTACTTAATATTTTATTGTTAACATATGAGACAATACTATTGAAATTTTTACTTGACATTGGTTATCTAATTACGATCAATTACAATTAAGAGGGACCGGTATAGATCACTTTACTTGAACTTCATTGAGAGAGAGAAAGAGAGTTTTTTTTTTATTATTATTACTTCGGGAATGTCTTCTAGTATTTGGTACTTAGTGTTTTATTGTTAACATATGGGAGAATATTATTGAAATTTTTACTTGACATTGGTTATCTAATCTCGATCGATTACTAATTAAGATGGACAGGTATAGATCACTTTGCTTCAACTTCATAGCAGATAGAAAGGAGCGATGCATTCTTAAATTTCTCTATCTTGTTCTTTTACAGAAGATCAAAATTGTTGCTTACATAATCATATGAAGACTCTTGCACGACTTGTTAAGTTCAAGCCTAAGCTTTCCTTTATCCAGCCTTTATAGGGAAGACTAAATCCACCTTCCCAAATTGAAGAAAGGTACACAACCTCCTGTGAGAACAAAGATTCATAAAAAATTACTTTTTCTTTTTATCGCCTAGTTCCGAGGGCTCGCATTTGAAACTTCACGCTTCTTAACGTACACCCCAATTGTTTTACCATTTGTCCAAGGAGTTGGTCGTTGGTTAACGCGATTTAAGATTACTGTAGAAGCCAGATTAAGGCAAATGACTTCGTATGTAGCATGAGGTTAGTACTAATATATGTGAAAGAGTTCTTACTTATAAAACCTTACGCTCTTGTCCATTTCCTCTGGTTAATCGAACTTGACACATTCTTAAATTATCATAACATTGGAGCTCAAACAGGAACTGCTTATCATACGAGAAGACATTTTACAAAAAGAGTTCTCATTTATAAATATTTAGAACATATTCGATAAAACTCTACATAAGAAATTTTATTGTGAAAACGGGTGTTGCGGTGTCTATTACTTCTTGTCAAATACCTCCAAAGTTGTAGCTAAGAAGCTGCCTCACCTGTACTCAACATTAAAATTTACCGATTACCAAAGGTACCAGTTACCTCTCTTTTCAGTGCAGCTGCAACACAAGACCGTTACATTTGAACCGCGGATACATAAAATCACCTCTAAATTTATCAAATTGTATCGAGTCAATTTGTTTACTTAAATATGTCTTAAATTGTCATAAATGGATTTAAAAAATAAAGTGTACATGACACATTTATTATTCATGTGGAGACGAGTTGATCCATTTATGATACAAACATATTAGATATTATAATGAACACTTTTATGAAGGTGGTTGTATTGAAATTTATCAAATCTACATTGGAAGAGTCGTGCTAAATTTTTCATATGACGAGGATAACCATCCAAAGTTTTGTGGTCCTCCGCAACAATGTCCAAAAATTAAAGTTTGATCCAATTTCCCCTAATGGAGAGAAAAACTAGGCTCGCAAAGAAATAGTTAAACCATGGAAAAATGACACATAGTCTCTAAACATTCGTCAAATGTGTAATGTAGTCCCTGAATTTTTTGTTTTTTCAATGTGGTCTTTGAAATTTAGCCTAACGTTCAATATGATCCCTTAACTTCTAATTTATTCAATATAATCTTGAACTTTTGATACATTTTTAATGTAATCCTCAAATTGTATCAAAATATTCAATGTAGGCTTTTTGTTAATGCAAATTGAGGATGACATTGAATATTTTTACATAATTTAATAACTAAATTGAACATGCACCAAAAGTTGAGAGATCGTGTTGAACATTGGGCTAAAGTTTAGAGATTACGTTGAACAAATTAAAAGTTCAGAAATCACATTGCACATTGGATGTAAGTTTAGCAATCATTTGTGTCGATTTCCCTTAAATCACGAATCAAAATAAATAAGAGTTGAACGGTGACAAAGTTCTCAACGGCAAATTCAAGTTTGAAATGGGTCATTGCCCTGTAGATTATTCAAGGCGCAAACATAGGGAGAAAAGTCGAAATAATCACCATCTTTGTCGACTTCATTTTTTGAAACACAAAAACCAGAGACTCTCCCTGCGATCACTTAAACACAACAGCGACAGGGGTTCGAACCGAATGCCGAGCAGAGACCCACGTGATTGCCCCCTGAGCATACGGCGACGGCGCTTTCGAGTCAACTTCCCTCGTAAAGTCAACCCGGTAACTCGCTGTCTGGTTCGCCTCTGTGAACACGAGTTCACGCGGGTACACGCCAATTGAGACCGGACCCTTGATCGGGTCGACGACTGACTGGTACCGCGACTTTGCGGGTCCGACGTTTTTCACCGTCCTCGTCACACTCACGTTCGTCACCGAAGGCTTGTGGAAGCTTACGGTGATCGATGGATAGTTGAGCTGGTAATCAGGTATGCTCCCTATGCTCAAGCAGTTGACTTTTTTTTTAACTATAACCTCGATTTGGGACTCGTTGGAGATGAGCCCACAAAGGTAAGGGATGTAATCTTGCGGTCCATCGTCGTAAACGAGACCCGGGTCGACGGCCTTCGATGGGTTGATGTGTCCTGCGCCAGTGGCGAAAATGTCCGCTGGATGAAGTGTCTCGTCCACGATGGGTCGGCCCTCCATGTTGGAGGTGGCGGCGGTGGTCATGATGGCGGACTTGATGGCCACTGGTGACCAATCGGGGTGCGCGCTCTTAAGCAGTGCCGCCACACCACTGATGTGGGGGCAGGCCATGGAAGTCCCGGAGATCACGTTGAATGCGTGCTTCATGTCCGTAGAATTGTCTAAAGGGTATGGCCAACCGGCGAGAATGTTCAAGCCCGGGCCGATGATGTCCGGTTTGAGGATGCCTGGGCTTAGGCGGTTGGGGCCGCGGGAAGAGAATGATGCTACAGCCGGGGCGGGCGATCTCCCGATGATGTGCGTACCTTTGAATAGGATCGTGGCCGTTGGTGCTGGCGTTGTGTTAAGGTATCTCTTGATCTCTCTCCCCGCGGCATAATTCAATGCGATGGCGGGTAGGACGTGCGCATCAGAAATGGTGGTGTATCCGTCAGCGGGACCGTTCACGAGGATCATGGCCGCACCACCATTATCCTTGACCTCTTGACCTGCTCCGACTGGATCGATCCATTTTATGTCGCACAAAACCACTTTCCCTCGAACTGAGAGGCGAGCCAGTGATCCGTAATGGCAGTCCTGGACGTCTCTGCCATCGAATACTTCCGGATAAATTAGGGGAAGTTGCGTCGGATGGAAGTCGTGCGGTTGGTACAAGGTCTCCCCATCGAACTCTAGCCCGTTCCCCATCCGTGCTGTGGCCTTTATGCTACGGTCGATGCTGCTTGCACCCACAGTGAGAATCCATGGAGCCTCGTTTGACAATGTCCTGTGCTTTGGCCCCGTATTCCCCCCAGAGCAGCTGACGAGGATGCCCTTTTGGGTGGCGGCAAGTGCCCCAATCGCAATCCAGTCCTGAAAGAGCGGTGGTTTTTTTCCTCCTAAAGAGACGGAAAGCACATCGACACCGTCCTCGATGGCGGCGTCGAACCCAGCCAATATACTGCTTGCAGGGCAACCGTCATCTGCGCAAACCTTGTACATTGCCAAATGTGCAAGAGGCGCCAAGCCTACGGCCGTGCCTTTTGCATTACCGAGCGCGCTGGCATCCCTCACAAAAGCACCGGCAGCTGTGCTGGAAGTGTGCGTGCCATGCCCAGTATCATCATATGGTGGAACGGCCTGCGTGGCGTTGATCGGGTTGATGAAAGACCTCGCACCGATGAGCTTGTTGTTGCAGGACGTGCCGTTGAAGTCACACCTGCCCTTCCATTTGGCTGGGGGTGGAGGCACCCCCTCGTCGTTGAAGGAAGGGTGGTCCGGGAAAACCCCTGAGTCCAGTAGTCCGATGATCACGCCCTTACCAAAGTTCGAGTCCTTCCAGAGCCCGACTCCTTGGTGCAATCCCAGGAAGTCGGGGGTATGAGTTGTGTGTAGAGAAAGCACCTCCTCCGGATGTACCTGCAAAACACCGTCCTTCTCCTGAACGGCTTTAGCTTCCTCGGCGGTCAATTTGGCTGCGAACCCGGATAGCGCATGCTGGTACGAGTGAACCATTCTTTGCTCTTGGTTAGAGCTGGCTGCTGTGGTGGGTAAAAAGGACCGATACAAAGAATCGAGATCCTCTACGGTAGCGAAATGTTTGTCCGTCGGCTTTCGTACTTGGATAATGTAAGTTGACAATGAGCTCCTTGTTTCAGCTACTGCCATAGCAGCATTAGCTGGGGAAATGCTTAGAATGTAAATGATACCGAGAATTAAAATTATCAAGGTGGTCGGAGACAATTTGCATTTCTGATCTTCCATCTCGAATTTGAAGAAGAAACAGTACCTTTTGTTTCCGAGTTCTGTGTCGATAGTATATAGGAGAAGCAAAATGAAGAAATGCATTGTTCTCATGACCCTCCGGAAGCCAATATTGGTACTTTTTCTCTTTTGGAAGAAAACTATCCTTAGAAAGAAAACTATCCGTGGTGATTTTTATTTCCTAATTGTATACGACCTGTTTTAATCCTCAAGGACTTCCATAAAAATTTAAGATAGACTAGTGTATCGAAGGAAATATAAATATGCAGCAGATGCCAAATGTAGCATGCTATACAAAGACCAGAAAAAATATCCTCCGGATAATGCAATCCTAAATAAATTATTTCCCCCAAATTAACTTCTAAGCAATAAGAAAGAAAGTAAATAAGGGAAAGAGAAGAAAAGGAAAAAAAATATAATTTCTAAAAAATATTAAAATACTATTGCAAATTACCTGCATTAGTGTTGATTGTGCCATGTGAGATGTCTAGCATCATATAGCGATTTCCGACTAAAATTGATCAGATTGACTAAATTGACAATACTTGAAAAGATTTATGACTTAATTAGCGAAATTAAAGATTTAGGACTGAATTGATAAAAGTACAATAAATTTAGAACTTATTGGACAATTTTCCCTCCAACTAGTTGCTTATCCAAGTTGGTCCATTGCTTGAATTTCTATTGATTCTCACTCGATCATTATTTTGTACCTATCTTAATTTGCATACTTGATATTATCACCACCGAATTTGATGTAAAATGGTAGGGAAAAGTGTTAAAAAAGTCATAAACTTTTTTTTGGTCAATTTAGTCATAAACTTTTATACTTTGTGCAAATTTAATCATTTTCAGCCAATTTAGGCTAGATTTTACTGACTGGACGCCGACCGGTTGATGTGACTTGATCGGCACTGACATAGACAACTTTTAATAATAATATTATTATTATTATTATTATTATTATTATTATTATTATTATTATTATTATTATTATTATTATTATTATTATTTTTCCTTCTCCTCCTCCTTCCTCAAGTTGCTCGTTGGACCTTAGCGATCGACTAGAGGTGATGATCATTGAGGTCGTGTGACATCCAGATTTTCGGGTTTTAATTTGACTGGATAAATAGGATCCTGTCTCATCGCTCGTCAATTTATTGACGGGTCCGAAATTTCAATAAAGAAATTATCGGAGGAAAAATTGAAGACCAAAAAGAAAATTTAAAGGAAAAAGGAAAAGAGAAAAAGGAAAATTTAAATAAAGAAATATGCATTTCCTTTTTTTCTTTCTCTCTCTCCCTCTCTTTTCTTTTCTTTCTTTTCTCTCTTTTCTTTCTCTCTCCTCTCTCCTCTCCCCTCCCCCTCGTGCGATTCCCCATTGCCCATTCTCTCTCTCTCTCTTTCTTTTCTACTCTTTGACCAGTCAATGTTTATCTCCCCTCCTCGCTCTCATCTCTCTCCCTCGACATTTTCCCTTCCCCCTTCCGTTCAAGCGAACCAGAAGCGGAGGAAGACCAGAAGCTGCAGCTCCGTCGCCGCCCGCTCGCCGCTCGCCGCACGCCGCCGGGCCACCGTTCGCACCACCCGCGCACGCCGCGCGCTCCGCCACCGCCCCTTCACGTTTGCCATCCCCGCCGTGCGCCGTCTAGCTGCTGCCCATCCTCTGTCCAGCTTCGTTCGGCCACGATCCGGCCACCTCCGGCCACCTCCGGCCACTGTGGGCCACCGCTCGGCCTCGCCAAGCTACCACCCGCTCTCCCGACCTCTTGCCGCCCCCAACCCTCTCTCTTTCTTGCTGTTTTGCGGCCGAACCAGCAAACCCACGGAGTGGGTATCTAGCTGTTCGTGGGCCGTTTTGGGCCGTTTCCCGGCCCCGAACCCGAGCCGTGCTTTGGGGACAATCGTTCCTCGCGTCGCCGCCATCGGATTGATCCGATTTGCGCGCGATTTGGTGAGTAATCTCACTAATATTTGATTAGTTGGCTAATTATGCTTTAGTTTGGTTTAGTTTTAATTAATTATGTTTAGGTTGTTAGATTAGAATAAATTAGCAATTATTAGTCAATTGTGATGCGATTTAAATAAATTGATTGCGCAATTAACAAGTAGACGTGGTCTACTATTTATTGGAAGTATCTCGGGAATTTTCCGACCCCTAATCGGGCCTCAATTTGGCAATTCGGGCATAAGTGGGATTTTTGGCATTTAAATATTAATTTTCAGAATTAACTTAAATAATTATTTATTTTCCGAAAATTCAAGGGAGATGGTCCGGAACCGGAATATTATGCTGATGACCGTGGTGAAGTCTGTTTATTTAATCGGACTTTATTTTAAGCTAAATTGAATTTTTAATATTAATTAATTTTCGAAATTAATTAAATAATTATTTATTTTACAAAAATTCAATTGGGATGGCTAGTGACCGGAAATTTATGCTGATGACCGTGGTGAAGTTCGTTTATTCAATTGGGCCTTATTTTGAGCTAAACGGAATTTTTAATATTTAATAATTAATTTTCGAAATTAATTAAATAATTAATTATTTTTCAGAAATTAAGATTGAGATGGCCGATGACCGAAATCTCGTGTTGATCGTCGTGGCATAGTCCGTTTATTTAATTGAGCTTTAATTTGTGCTGAATTGATTTAATTGTGGATATTTAGGATATGTTCCTAAATTGATTATTTGAGTAGATTGAGTATTGAAAGTGGTCGAGTGGGACCGTAAAGCCATTGAATTTTGAAAGTGGTCGAGTGGGACCGTAAAGCCATTGAGTATCGAAAGTGGTTGAATGAGACCGTAAAGCCATTGAATTTTGAAAATGGTCGAGTGGGACCGTAAAGCCATTGAATTTTGAAAGTGGTCGAGTGGGACCGTAAAGCCATTGAGTATTGAAAGTGGTCGAGTGGGACCGTAAAGCCATTGAGTATCGAAAGTGGTCGAGTGGGACCGTAAAGCCATTAAATATTGAATGTTGTAGAGTGGTGGGCTGTGTCTTCCACCTTTGCTTAAGATGTGATATGAGGATCGTAGTTCGTAATTGATGATTGAGATGGAATAATCGAATTGACCTAGAATGGTCCGTCTGACATGTAATCGACGAGGTCGATTGATCATCGCTTTGATTTGATGTCGTGGATTGATTGACTGATTAGAAATGACCATGAGTGGTCTTGTTAGCTTGTAATCGACTAGGTCAATTTGATCGATGCTTCGATCGGTGATATGATTGTTTGAGTGTCTATTATGAATTGTACTGACTTGCAGGTGGGATCTGATGCTAAGGTACGTCCTCTGCCCTGTGCGTGTTTAGGCAGCCTATAGTATACTGGTTTACTAATTGGGCTTAGTGGGGGTAGAACTCGCAGAGACGTAGTCTCATCCCAATTTGGGAAAAAACATTTCAGGACCCCGCTGAGGAGCTGAGGAGGAATTTGAGAAGGAGAACTCGAAGGTGAAACCTGAGTAAAAGGATTTTTGGAAGAAGAAGATAATACCGAGAGAGATTTTGAGTATGACCTGAAGGGATTGAGATTCCATCTTCTTTTGTGAACTCCAATTGATGTGAATAGTTATGAAGTTCTCTAATTGATGTCATGTACAAAAGTTTGGTTATAAATTTCAATATGAAAAATATGGCCCTGCTTTTCTATCCCATCGTTTTATTGTTTGGGGATTTTAACTGCTTCCGCATGTGCTTAAAAGTAGAAAGGGTCGGCGATACATTGTCTTGGGATATCGCATTATAAAATTGACCAAGTGAGACGGATGTGTGCGTGCCTGAGGATCGGGGCGTGATAGGTCGACCTCGCCAATGGCCCAGAGGGTGGTCTTGCATTTGCCAACAAGCCTTACCCTTGCCAATACCGCCTAGGCTGCGATTTGGCAAGAGCGAGCCTTGCCATCTATCTTGTCACGTCTTGAACCTCGAGTGCACGCACATCCCTCGATGGTCAATAGAATTTGCGATGTCCCAGGATTTTTCACTGACCCTTTCTTTTAATTGTACATGTGGAAGCATATAATAAAATCTCCAGACAACACAAATATGGAATAAAAAAGCAGGATACAATTTTCATCATAACACTTTTCATAAACAAACTAGTTTATACACAGAGGCCAACATTAAGGGCTATGTATAGGAGATTTATCTCCAAAAAGAACTACTGAGCCACCTATGCTCTTAACCCTTTCGCTTCAAACTCCTAGTTCTTCATACTAGGGATCTGAAAATATTTATATAATAACCAATGAGATTAAAATCTCAATGAGTCCTCCCCTAAGGCTCATATTAGGATACTAACTCAACTCGGGGTATCTCTTTAGAATCTCCCCACCAATAAGCTAGGACTAACAACCAACAAATCGATTTCCAAGCAACCTTACCTAGTATGCCATACTTTGCACATTAAATCTCAATACAATACATCTAATGTGCATGGCCACTAGATGATGCAATTCATCAATCATATACGAGTTGCGTCACAAGCGATCTCACTTGGCCATTGCTACACCTGCACTTTGTCGATTCATGCATGCGTGTCATAAACAATGTGCTCAACTCATGCATAGTCAAAACCAATGATACCATGATTCTCATACACTCTTGCACATTAGTGCGTCACCTATCATGCATCAATCGATCACACGGGTCTCGATTATAAGATAAAATCGTTATGACATGTCCCATACCGTACTACACAATTTTACCCCATAATAAGGCCCAACCATCTCAACCCTCACACGTGCTCTAGTTCTTACGATTCATTGGCCACAATCAACTCCTAGTTGACAATCTAATTAATTTGTGACCTCCCGGCCATGACTAACTTTCCAGTTAGCGATCAACTGATTCCCGCCGAGCTACCAATGAAAATCGGGTTTCGTCCCACTCTATCGGGCACAGCTACGTCCAGAACTCCTGTTAAGATGGTTTCCCAAAAAGGGACATCGGTCCAGAGTCTACTGCGACTAGCTTCCAACTCTCGTCGAGAATTGTCCCTAAACTCCCGTTGGGTGACGGTTCAACTTTTGATCACGCAAGCTCACTACTAAGACTCTTCTTATCTATGAACATTTAACCAATGCACAATGCTTGCAAAAACAATTTCAAATCATTTTCCCCTAAAGGCAGTTCATTTTGGTGTCCCTTGGACAAAGCTTATTTCCCTTTTTCAGTGAAATTCGATGCTCATGTATTTATACATTCATTCACTTCATAAGATTAACATACATGAATTTAGACAATTTTTTGTTCTCGGGTAAACAATGCACGTGAACAATATTTCGTGAACAGTAACTCATGAATAGTGTCATGAAGAATAAATTCCATAATTTAATAACTAATAAAATAAATCCAAAAATCATTAAAAACATTGATTAAAGTACACAATTAATCCATTAAGGTTAACCAAGCTCAGTTAAGCACATAAGCCACAATTAAGCAAATAAAGTGAGATTAAGTTAAACTAATCTAATCTAATTCATCCATTTAACCACATATATTAGGGCTAATACAACTTAATTAAATCTCCTAAACTATAATTAACATTAATTAAACCAACCTTAAGCAAGTTTAGGCATTAATCAAAGGATTATGAGCTAAACTCACCCGTTAAGTGGACCGAAGACACGCACGTGGTGGCAACGATGGAGGCTACCCACCGAGACTTCAACCACGATGATTCAAGGTGGTCCCAAGGCTAAAACAACAGCCACAAGGTTGGACTCCCTTTGCAACTCCAAGAAACCGAACATCAAAGGAAGAAAAGGAGTGAAACAGCTTCGCCGGAGCTCCGGCGAGGGGTTGGCCGGCAACTGGCAGGACCTGGAGGTTGAGGGGGACTTGCTGGTGGTTGGTATGGGCGGAGACTAGGTCGAAATGGAAGAAAAATGGTTGAAACGGGCGAAACAGGTGAAACTGTGCAAGTTGCCAAGTGGACCGATGGACCGGTGATTGGTTTCTTCTCGTCGGCGTACAGGTCGGCCGGCGACTCCATTCGGCACGAGGTCGAGCTTCTCTGAATAGTTTGGATGTGCTGAAAACAACAATGGATGGCATGAAGGTTGATTCGCATGGGAAGACCACTTTTAACTCAGATTTTTGGAAAAAATGTCAATTGGAGAAAAAACCGGCATAAGGAAAAAACATGGGGAAAAAGAGGTCCGACGGGCTTACGACTTGCTTCGACGGTTGCTAGCTTCTTTCTTCTGGTTTTCTCAAGCTTACAAGACTCCATAGTAATGGAGAAAGGAGGGAGGAAAAGGAAGAAGTGGTCTGCTGAAGCTTGAGGGAACAAGAGCCTTCAATGCTCTCCCTAAGGTCTCACTTGAGTGTTGCCCCCACCACCTTCAGCCTTATCCTTAGCCATTTCCCTCTCTCAAAACTTTCTCAAGAAGCTTCCCATGTGTCCCAAATGTTGTTGGAGAAATCTTCATTGAGTGTTTTGAAGCTGACAAAACGTTTCCATCAGTTTAGTCTGAAGATTTGCAGACTCTACTATTTAAAGTCTGAAGACCTTCGGATTACCAGACTCAAGACTCAAAGTTTATTCTCATCGACAGTTTCTAGTTTGTCGAAGAAGGTCTATCCATGACTAGATGTTTCGTTAAGGATTTGATCTTATCGACTGACGAAGATCTCTTGCTTGGATATGACATAACGGAATCTTTTATTTGAATCAAGATTGATTAAGGATTTGATGATTGACGAAGTATACTTGGGAGGTTCTACTTATGGAAACCGAGATCCTGATTGTATGGACAAACATGATTGCTGGGCTATCGACATGTTTCTTAAATAGCTCGAATGATCTTCTTAATTGATTTCGTTCAACGGGTAGATTGGAGGAATTCCTTTGGTAAGTGCCAACGGGTATAATGGCATAAAGGAGTATAAAAAGGAAGACGTTCCAGTGGTTCGAGAGTGTGCACGATAGAAGAATTCCAAAGTCTAAAGCTCCTTATTCTTAGTCAATTCATTTGCTGAGCGAAATCTTGTACGCAAAAGAGAGTCTATATTCGTGAGAAACCTTGAGGAAGTGTGGTAGAATATCTACACTGTGGAATCAAGGGAGAACATTGCTGTAACATCTCTTTTGTTCATAGTGAAATCCAGCTAATGGGCTATCAGTGCGGAAGAGTGAACGTAGGCTTGGAATAAGCCGAACCACTATAAACCTTGTGTTCATTTTCTCTTATCTACTCTATGCTTTACTTTGATCATAATTCGTTTTGTTAACCAAAGAAGAACTTCCTTCTATTGTTTGCTTAGTATTGCTCTTTTATCTAGAGAAATTATTTTTGTCACCTATTCACCCCTCTTTAGGTGCTTATACTAACTATCTCAAATGTTACACCCCACCATGGCCTACGAACTTGTACAATTTGGCCTCCAATTTATTCAATTCCCCTTCAATCTCATTCAATTTCTTATCTAGTCAATCCCAATTGAAGCCCATAATTTTATCCAATGTGTTCACACTTAAATCCACATTTTTCCTTGTCCAATGAACCATCTTGTATCCCAAAATTGTGATCAAAAGCGAGCCTACGAAGTTCCTGGTCTAAAATGCTCTTATTTTGAAAATTCGCTGAAAATCTCAGTTTGCGGAAAAATCTTATGAGGCTGAGTTGACATTTCTAAAATGATTTGTGACATGACAGAACTTTCAATTTCTGAAATCGGGTTTAAATTCATGGTTAATTTCAATCTGGCGCGATTTTAATGTGTCCTAATCTACAAGGTAGCTGTCGGGAATTTTTAGTACATTTGACCTGTGGTTGATTATTTTCAAGCCACAAAGTGCAGACTTTCGATTGTCATGAAAAAATTTCGAGATTTCAAATACGGACACAAGGTACAGAAAATACAGAAAAATTGGTCTAGTGCCGTTCGACAAGAATTTTGCAATTAGGTGGAATCACCCACACTTAATCACATACCTCTATCAAATTGGCATATCTCCGGTCTCTGATCGATTTTGACCGTGCTGTAATGACCCTTGTAGATTAGCACGGTTGAACAGTCAATTCATAGTCAAATTCTCAAATCTATTGCGTTAAAATTCCTTAACGACTTCACCTAATAGACTAGTTATCTCATGAGGGGCCTTCTCAGAGAATAAGGCCATAAGCGCGTCGAGGAAAAACCCATTTCATTTTATCGAAATTAGACTTAAAAATCAGGATGTCACACACCTTGCGGCCACTTGCGAGATGGTCGGCGAAGTTGACCTCGACCTCGTCGACTGGAAGAAGGAGGAGAGAAGAAAAAAAAGAAAAAGAATATATATATTAAAAGAATAAAAAATTTAAAAATTTAAAAATATTATAAAAAGTTATCCACATTAGCGCCAATTGAGCCACGTTAACTGCACTGCGCCTAATAAGCAAAATCCGAGCGAAATTGACCGAGAATGATTGAATTAGTATTGAGGAAAAAGATTTAGGATTAAATTGGCATTAAAAAAATATGACTAAATTGGCATAAATGCAAAAGGTTTATGACTTTTTAAATACTTCTCCCTAAAATAGTATGCTCTAGCGACAAAATAGAAAAATGAGAATGCACAATATTGATATTTGGTTTAGGGATTGGGTTGATTCCTAATTTTTTATGTAGTAAATGATTCGGCTAGTCAAAATTTAAGTATCAACAATCTAGAGGATGTGTTCATTTGTTTATTATCTAGCCAAAATGCATTTATTGCATGCTCTATGCATTCTTATTAACCCTATTCAAATTACTTGACTTTGGTGCTGTCCTATGGCTCTTTTCAACGTGCAAAATGCCACAACGGAAGAAGATGCACAAGCTGGTCCATTCAAAATGACATCAACCATGAACACAAAATCATCAATAGGTTGCTAGCTATTAGAAGCAGCTAATCCAGTTGGCATTGGATAGAATTAACAAATCTGAGCTCTGGACTGAACTTTTGGAAGTAAGAAAACTCACCCCTAGTTAATACATTCCCGAACAAGTGATGAACTATTGGCAATTCTACATATGTCAACATCAAGAAACATGGTACCCTCTTCATTATTTGTTAGTCTTTAAGGTAAATGATATTCTCCTCTATAAAAAACACATATACTTGATATACTTCCATAGGTATGAGATCCTAAACATTCAACTTACACCTCGACACTTCAAACGCATCCCCTCCGTCTCTCCCTTCCTCTCTCTCTCTCTCTCTCTCTCTCTCTCTCTCTCTACTGAATCATACCTCTCTTTCTTGTAAGTATAAAAAGAAGGGACAAATATGTCACGATTGGGGTGGAGTATCATCTTGAAACCGGCTCTCCATGAAACATTATTGGCACTTCAAATTCATCTGAATAAACGGAAGTGGCACAGACTAAGCTGTCCGTAAGAATTCAAACTCCTGATTATGAAGGTATCCTAAAATGTGACTATATGATTTTATAGCCTTGCTCAGTATCAGTGGCAAAGGCAGTGTCGGCTGACGTGGACTCGGGCATTTTGGACGCCATCTTCCATGTCGGAGACATAAGCTACACCCCCGGCTTCTTAGTGGAGTGGAATTTCTTCCTCCACCTTGTCTGTCACGCCCCGATCCTCGGGCACGCACACATCCTTCTGACTTGGTCGATTTTTAAAATGCGATATCCCAGGACAATGTATCGCCGACCCTTTCATTTCATTAAGCATATGCGGAAGCAGTTAAAATCCCCAGACAATAAAACCATGTGATAGAAAAGTAGGGCCATATTTTTCATATTGAAATTTATAACCAAACTTTTATACAAAACACAAACCAGAGCACTTCACAACTTTTTATTCTATCTCTATTCACAACAAAAGGGATTCTCAAAAGAAGATAGATTCTCAGTCCATCCAGGCCGTACTCAATGCCCCTCTCGGGATTATCTTATTCTTTCAAAAACCTTTCTCTTCAAGTTTCACCTCCGAGTTTTCCTTCACAAATTCCTCCTCCTCAGCTCCTCGTCGGGATCCTGAAATGTTTTCCCCAAACTGGGATGAGACTACGTCTCAGCGAGTTCTACCCCACTAAGCCCGATTAATAAACTATTATACTAAAGGCTACTTATACATGCACAGGGCAGAAGACGTACCTTAGCCTCATATCCCATCTGCAAGTCAGTACAATTCATAATAGGCACCCAAGTAACATATCACTGATCGAAGCATCGATCAAATTGACCTAGTCGATTAAATGCTAACAAGACCACTCACGGTCATTTCCATTCAGTCAATCAATTCACAACATCAAATCAAAGCAATGATCAATCGACCTAGTCGATTATATATCAGCCTGACCATTTCCCGGTCATTCAAGCTATTGCTATACAGTCTCAATTAATAAAACCAATCACCGAGCCACGTGCATTCTCCGAGGTAATGCATTACTTTACCGAGCCCACGTGCCCTTTAAAATGCCATTCTGAATCAGTGAGCCCACGTGTATTCTCCTAGGTGATGCATCAAGTCACCGAGCCTACGTGTCTCTTCAAGATGCCAAATGTACTCATTGGGACCACGTGCATTCTCCGAGGTAATGCATCAAATTACCGAGCCCACGTGTCCTTTTAGATGCCAAAAGTACTCATTGGGATCACGTGCATTCTCTGAGGTAATGCATCAAATTACCGAGCCCACATGTCCTTTTAGATGCCAAATGTACTCATTGGGACCACGTGCATTCTCCGAGGTAATGCATCAAATTACCGAGCCCACGTGTCCTTTTAGATGCCAAAAGTACTCATTGGGACCACGTGCATTCTCCGAGGTAATGCATCAAATTACAGAGCCCACGTGTCCTTTCATGATGATTCATCTCATTTCTGAAGTAATTATCCACAATTAAATCAATTTAGCACAAATTAAAGCTTAATTAAATAAATGGACTGCGCCATGACGATCAGCACGAGATTTCGATCGTCGGCCATCTCCAACTTAATTTCCGAAAAATAAATAAATAAATAATTTCGAAAATTAATTATTAAATATTAAAAATTCCGTTTAGCCCAAAATAAGGCCCAATTAAATAAACGGACTTCACCACGATCATCAGCATAATTTTTCGGTCACGGGCCATCCCAGTTGAATTTTCAGGAAATAAATAAATAATTAATTAATTTCGAAAATTAAATAATTAATATTAAAAATTCAATTTAGCTAAAAAATAAAGCCCGATTAAATAAACGGACTTCACCAGAGTCATCAGCATAAATTTCCGGTTTCGGACCATCTCCCTTGAATTTTCGGAAAATAAAAAATTATTTAATTTAATTCCGAAAATTAATATTTAAATGCCAAAAATCCCACTTAGGCCCGAATTGCCAAATTGGAGCCCACTAAGGGTCGGGAAAAATCCCGAGGCACTTCCAATAATTAGTAGACCATGTCTACTTGTTAATTGCACAATCAATTTATCTAAATCGCATCACAATTGACTAATAATTGCTAATTTATTTTAATCTAACAAACTAAACACAATTAATTAAAACTAAACTAACCTTAAGCATAATTAGCCAACTAATCCAGGATTAGTGAGATTACTCACCAAATTGCGCGCAAATCGGATCAATCTGACGGCGACGACGCGAGGAATGAAACTTCCCAAAGCGACTCACGGATCCGGGGCCTGGAAACGGCCGAAAACGGGCCCGAAAGGGGCTGGAAACCCACTCGTGGGTTTCTGCCCTAGGCTGGCCGGAGCCGATCCGGCGGCCACAACGGCGAGGGGAGGCCCGCGGAGAGCAAGGGGAACGTCGGGGAGGTCCGGCGGGGCTGGGCGGTGGCCGGAGCTGGCCGGACGAGGCGGAACGACGGCTAGGTCGCGCGGGGGAGGCGTTGCAGCGGGTGATGGGCACGGGGCATGCTCGAACGGCGGGACGGCGGCGAGCGGCGGGCGTGCGAGCGGCGGTGCGGCGGCGGGACGGGCAGCGACGAGGCTACAGCTTCTGCTCGAGCTTCTGGTTCTGGTTCGCTGCTCGAGCGTGTGGAGGAAGGAAGAAGAAGAAAGTGAAGAGAGAGAGAGAGAGAGAGAGAGAGAGAGAGAGAGAGAGAAGGGATAGGCATTGACCATTCAAAAGGGAAGAGAGAGAGAAGGTAGGCGGTGGGAATTTGCACGAGGGGGGAAAGGGAAAGGAGAGAGGAGAGAGAAGAGAGAGAGAAAAGAGAGAAAAGAAAAGAGAAGAAAGAGAGAGAGAAAAAGAAAAATAAGCAACAATACTTTTCTTATTTGATTTTCTTTTCTCTTTCCCATTCTAATTTCTTTCGGGCTTCAAATTTTCTTCTGACAATTTCTTTATTGAAATTTCGGACTCGTCAACAATTTGACGGCCAATGAGACAGGATCCTAAAAATAAGAATTATGACGCGCTTAAGATTCGATTCCCGAAATCGAGTTCAATTTCGTGGTTAAAAATCGATCAGACGTGATTTTAGTCCAATCCAACAAATTGAGTAGCTTTTAGGGATTTTACTACAGATACATCCCTTAACGGCTTCACCCAATAAGTTAGTTAACTCGTGAGTGATCAGCTTAGAGAAAAAGGACCGTAAACACGTTGACGAAATGCCCATTTCACTTTATCAAAACGGGGTCGAATTTCAGGATGTCACATCGTCAACCCTGTCGCTCCTCGAGTTTCCTACATGTTTGCAATTGGAAGCCATGAAAGGTAATTATCTCGGGTTAATATGCGTCCCTTCCAGCGCAATAAACAGCTGAACCAACATAATTAGCAGCATGAGTCGAAGATGATTTCTAAATTTCTTTCACATGAGGAGATTGCGGGCCCCGGATCCATGTACTTAACTCTGGACTCTAGTGAGGAATGCGGTGTTGCCTATGAGACATACTTCCCAATGCCAACCCCAGCGAAGTACAAGCCATGGCATTCCATGGAACAAGCCAGTGTTCATTTTACTGTGATTTCAACCGAACACGACTGGTCTGAGAATTCAGAGCAGGTAAGGGCATGAAGCTGAACCCTTCTGGTATCACATTTTCATGTCGATGAGCTGACATTTTTATGTCATAAGAATGCCATGTTGTCAGTATCAATGCATGAGAGGGAACATGGCTTCAATCGACTGTGATCTAAAACTCCTTGGTTAGTTTTCACGGGGAAAGTACATTTGCTTCTCGGTGATCGCGAGTTTCACTAATTGATTTTGCGTACTCTCAAACTAAAAAATTCTCAAGACAACAGAGATCAAGTGTAGCGGTTGGCGCCTGTAGGCATAGGCCCAGCCCATGTACACTTCTGGTTCCGGAGGAGGTGCTGACCATAGGTTTCTTGATGCTGTAGAGCCCTTGCTATTGGACAACAAGGCAACCTTCTGCTTCTTAATTCCATTCGGATGTCGAATGATTTGCTGATCTGTACTCATCGAGCATTTGATATCAGAGGCTGACCTAGTTCTCTTCGGCCACTATCCTAACTATGAAAGAACGTGCTCAGTTTACCAAAATCAGTGTAAAGCCGTGCCAAAGAAAGATCAAAGCGGGGTCGATAGTGCACCTGTGCAAGTGGTTATTGGTATGGCCGGGTTCGGTCTGGATGACTTCCTAGATGAGATTAGAGTCTGTTCTCCTCACACCGTTGTAAATAGTAAACCAATATAGCTTTTTGTCTAAACCTGCACAATTCTTTGGCAATTTCTGAAAATCCGTCTTTGTATTCATCGGTGCTTAATCTCAATTCCATTTCCTTCATTTACATTGGCTAAATGTTGCTTAGCCAAACGATGCCATCTTAACAACACCTTTCTGATTTATGGGCCCTGAAATATCCAGATTCCAGAGATTTTTAGCTTGCCGTTAAGAAATTAAATGCTGATTCTGCTGCTCATATCATTCAACTTGATACGGTCACATGGGGATTATCATTTTGGTTGCTCCCATGGATAAGATCTGTAGAAGTGAAGCCCCGTTGATTTTTTTGCAGCCAAGTGACTGGAGTTTGATAAGGATTTCCAAATTCGGCTATTTCACAGGACATGCAACTCCAGAAGAGTTACAATTAGAGGTCAGAACTCTCGAAATCATCATTCCTTTTAGCTTTATGACTGCTTACTTGATTACATATGACTTCATTTGTTGAGAAATTGTTCTCGTCAGTTGTGATGCTTTGAAATTAGAAACTATGTACAGTTTCTGATGTCCTGTGCTCTAAGTAGAGTTTGGAACATTAAGCAGCTAGATGTTACTGCATTCATGACGACCGTGCTTACGTGCTCATTTGACTTCAATCTACGCCTTGCTTGCAGTATGTGAATGCCGGCACGAGGAAGGTGGAAGACATCTTCCGCATCGCCCGATAACCTGACTTTTCAAGTCAACGGGAAGGCACTGCTAGTGATAACAAGCTGCTATAGCTACATAATCATACACTTCTACATTCTACTTCACACAGACAAGAAATACAAATGACTTGTGCTGATATACAAGTAATAAATCCTGACTGTTCGCTGACCTAATCAAATGCTCTTGATCTGTCATGATGGAATACAAATTCATGATTTCAGTACTCATGTGAGCGACCTAACAAGATTCATTCAATGCAAGAGTGATCTCTCCTTCTGAAGTCAAAACCACAACCTCTTGATGGTTAACATAATCTTCCAAAAATTATTATATATTTATGTAAAAATCAGTGATTTCAATTCACAAATTTTTGTCATGAATGCGATGCAATGTAATAAAATTTAGGAATTGCTTAATTTCATCCTAAATTTTTGTGAGTTATTTAAGTCACTATCAATAATGAGTAATGACGCTTGACCAACCTTGGGCATGCATATGATTGACAAAGTATATTCTTCTAAATTAATGCCGTTGACCTAATTGACCAAAATATCTCTCATCTCTTATCCGAAAAACAGCCATCCGATTCATTCATACCATGCTCAATCGTCTGATTTGAAAATCTTTGAGTCACGTCATATCACTCCATACCTCTGGTTAAGGATTTACTTATCATTTGACTTGTCTCAGCCTTTCACGTAGTTGCAGCTGCAGCGACAACTCAATCCTATTTAGACTTTTTTCTTGTCGGTTCGAAATTCTTTCCAGAGGGAATGATTGATCACAATTCCCTTTGTGAAGTCGCGTTGATGAAGTTTATGGCAGCGCGAGCGGCGTATTGCCTTTGTTCAACAACTGCAAGCTCTCGTCTTTGAGCCCGACCCGCTTCGTCCAAGTCATTCATTGCGCTCTACGATCTGTGAAGCACTTGGCGAAATCCATGGTTCGTGAGATGCAGACGGTGAATTGGAACCTTGATGATCAAATAGATCTGAAAATACAGGATTTGTCCATGGCTGGTGGTAACACTGCAATATAAAGAGCGTCGTCCATGGCCTCTAAAGTAAATAAAGACAAGGAAGAAAATAGTGAGAGAAGACAGTAACGAGAGAAAGGGGGTAACCGAGGACAGAGAAAAGATCTGAAAAGTGGGCCCCGATTCACCATGTGTCAATCTCTGGATGGTTCAATGCAAATCCTACTGTGGTGTGTTTAGGGGCATCTAATATGATGGTTTTGATGCCAGTACTCTGCAGGCCATGGAGATTATGAAGGCAAGAAGCTCAACGCTCTCTGCAGAGGGGACAGCTTATCAAAACTAATTCAACGCCTTTTATTGAAGACAAAAGCAACTATCCTCTTGACAAGGATGAAGAATATACAAGATGCAATCAATTGAAGTTGTGGTTTCAACGGAATGTATATTTACCAATTCTCTTACTCCTATCGCGACCTTCTCAGAGGTGAACTAGAAAAGCTAGATTACTAAATAGGAATGAATATTGCTCTCATGAGACAATTGCTCGTGTTTAACACTAGCTTTCCCAAAATCTACTAATTGCAACTAGATTCTCAATTCAATATGCATTTAAACTTAGTTCTTAGAGCTGCTACTAATTGTTTAATGAAGTTCTATATGAACTCTATGCAATAGGGGTGTTGCATGTAATGTGGCTATGGATTAATCAACATGATATAATTTTTCTAAAGCATTAACTTTAAATCATGACTCACTAAATGATGTGCAATGTATGACATGCATGTTATGAATTCTATATGCAATCCTTGTGTAGTCCTAATGATATATATATATATATATATATATATATATATATGCATGTCATGAATTATGTATGCAATCCTTGTGTAGTCCTAATGATATATATATATATATATATTTGATTCTTATTTAACAAAAGCTATGAATTATTCTAAATCTATATGAGCTCTAAAATTAACGTGCATTGTCCTAACCATGAAAATTCTAAAATTAAGATTGCGTTCTAAACCCTAAACATGACATGTTTTATATGCGGGAGGGTCATTAATCTCTGTGTGGCATCAGAACATACATCTTAAATCAAAGGTTATTGCTAGAATTCGAGGACATATTATCTCAATGCACACAAGATTTATTTAGGTTAACCATGCCCATATATTATAGATCACGGGCCATGCGATGAGGCGATACTAAGGACCCGACCTATAGGCCCAAAGTTCCGGCGCCCTAATATGCCTCGACTAATGCAAGATAAACGTAAGAGGTACGTAAAACAACCGAAGGCTTATTAACTTTTGAATAACATGCGTCGAGAATTATATATCAAAATTGCACCCACCGCAGCTTACCTCGAATTAGGATTTGCCAAAGTTAATCGCCAAGATTGGAGGCAACGTAAGAGATTCCAGCGAGGACAAGAGTTGGCCAAGGAGGGGCCGGGATGCTCGCGACGCTGGGGATTGGCGTGGAGGAAATCAACAAGCGGGACAGTAACGAGCAGCAACTATGGTGGCTCGCCAAGACGGTATGGGTGTCGAGGAACTGGGTGCTTGTCTAATGCAGCACTCGTCGAGCTTACCACTGCTTGAGGGGCAACTTAGGTCGTTCTAAAATACCGGGCGTGGCTGGGAGGCCCGTTGGAGCTGTGGTTAGGGGTCGCCGTGAGAGCTGACAGCGTAGGCACGACTGTAGTCCTGTCTTTTGATGGAGGCGGCTCGAGGCTCGCCGGGATTGGCCTGGTGCTGCAAATGTCGTCGACGATCGCTCGCTGGGACTGGGCTGCTTCGCTGGGGACCAGAGGCGCCAAGGCTTGCTCAAGAACCCGCTGGACCTCCTGGACGTTCGATGTGAACTTTCCGTCTTGGTTTTTGTCCTTCAATATCCCCCTTCTATGGCTGCATCAACTGAGACTATGTCCTTGCAAGTTGAAAACAAAAATTCTTTCTTTCCCTTTTCTGGTGTTTGACCGAAGAATGATTGCCACCAATCTTTCTTGAAACTTGAATTGACCGTAAACTTTTAGTTTCCGATCTTCTCTATATCTCACCAGCCCATTCACGATTCTTTCCTCAATATTCTCTCCGTTCAAATATATTTTATTGAACCATATTTGTTGCACTATCGACTGTAATCAAATCTTCAGCCCTTATCGGGACTCATTACTTGTCCTATTTTGTCCATCGCTCGAATTTAATGATCCTCAGTCAATCATTATCTTGTGCCCATCTCAATTCCCACACTTAACATTATCACCACCGAATCATATGTAAAATAGTATGCTCTTTATGACAAAATGTAAACAATGTGAATGCACAATATTAATTCGATCCCTAATTTTTTATGCAGTGTATGATTTAGTGAGTATACATTTATGTGTCAACAATCCCTCAATTAACTTCCACAACACCTAATATTCCTAAGAGCATCTAAAGGAAATGTTCATTTCTTTAATATCTAGACAATATGCGTTTATTGCATGCTCGTGCATTCATATCAACCCTCGTCAAATTACTTGACTTTGATGCCTTCCTATGGTTCTTTCGACGTGCAAAGTGCCAAAGTGGAAGCTGATCTATTCGAAATGACATTAACCATGAATACAGAATCATCAATAGGTACCTGGCTACTAGAAGAAGCTGATCTAGTCGGTATTGGATAGAAATAACAGATCTGAGCTCTGGAGTAAACTTTTGGAATTAATAAAATTCACTCCTAATTAATACATTCTCAGACAAGTGATAAACTATCGGCAAGAAATAAACATGGTATCCTCTTAGGCTATTTAGTTGTTAAGATAAAATTTAGAATATGATAAAATTTATCATATCCCATGTTTGATGTCTGCTCAAGACAAACATCAATAATAGGAAATTTATTTTCCTTGAATGGCAATTTTCTTAAATTAACAAAATTAAAATTATATTTTAATAATATAAATAATATTTGAATCCTAACATAAGAAATTCAAAATAACAAAATTGTTAACAAATTTTAATATACCTTGACCTCACTGGCCATCGTCTCTGGCCGGTCACCGAGGTCCAGCGATCGGCTGGAGGAAGAAGAGGAGAAGAAAAAAAAAATTCAAAAATTTAAAAATATTAAAATATTATTATAAATTGTCCATGTCAGTGCCGATCAAACCACATCAACCGGCCGGTGCCTAGTCAATAAAATCCAGCCAAAATTGGCCGGAAAGAACTGAATTGACACAACTTAAAAAGGTTTAGGACTTGTTTAGCACTTTTCCCCATAATTTAGTATTTTAGGTATCTTAGTATAGTTCAAAAGCGGAAAATAAAACAAAAAATTAAATAGAAATAAAGTAGATAACGGTGTCACAGGAGATTTTTATTGTCTCTATTTATAAATTTTTTTGTTCATTTATATTAATATGTCATTTATATAAAACAATATACACAAAATGATGTAAATAAATCTAACTTTTTTACTGCAATCACGAAATAATGAATATGATATAACAAAATTCATAGATTTAATATCTTATTCTATTTAGCCCTATTTTGGTTATAAATTCGACCAAATGCAGCCTTAATTGTTTTCCATTCTTTAAGATATATATTATCCTCCTCTCCATAAAAAGCATACATCTCTGATTTACTTCCATAGGTGTTGGATCCTAAACATTGAACCTCTCTCTCTCTCTCTCTCTCTCTCTCTCTCTCTCTCTCTACACCAAACCATACCTCTCTTTCTTGGAATTATACGAAGAAGGCCTTTGTCTTCATCCATCCAAGGCATTTTGCTTCTTCATTATGGAACTCCACATTCCAACACAAATCGCGATCGTTTCCATTCCCATCATCCTTTTTACGTGCATTTCTTCTTCTTCTTCTTCTTTGTCGTCATCGTTGTCACCATCAAACTTGCACCCTTTGGTGGTCGACTCCGTGCTTGAGCATCTCAACTACACCGCCATTTCTGAGTTCCGGTTGCTGAATAGAAGGCGAATTCTCGAGTGTAGCGATGGGAACCCTTATCTCCAAATTAATGTCAGTGGCAACGCCACCATGGGAGATGAAGAGTACCTTACGGTTAATGTAACCGGGGTCCTGGTTCCAGCGGACAATCACTGGATTGCCATGATTTCTCCATCGGACGCCGAGTAAGTCATCCTGATGTCTAATTCTTTCGTCCTTGAAACTCTTAACCATTTGCCTTGAGACGTATTGGTACACGTGACCAGGTTACTCATTCAAGTTCCTTCTTCTTCTCGTGATTTCTTTTGGCTTGCAGCGTCTCGTATTGTCCACTGAACAAGATTATGTATGTACAGACTGGTGATCTCAGTCATCTTCCTCTTCTATGCCATTATCCTGTCAAGGTGATTTTATCTACCGTTGAATCGTGCCTTGTTGATGGCTTATCTATCTTCTTCTTGATGAGTAATGGAAACGTTAAATAGTGAGGGGCTTTAGAGAAAATAGTGGAACCCACATCGGCCGAACAGAAAGGCACTTGAAAAAGAAATCACATGGCGCATTGCCGAACACCTTTTGCCAAGGCCTGGTTCAGTCCTCATATGATCAACCAACAAAGTGACGCCATGGAGTACGTAGCGTTCACGTAACAATGTCATATATCATTTGGTTAGGTGTATATCGAGTTACAAAAAAAAAAAAAAAAAATTCAATATACTTGATAGACTATAAGATTATGTTGTATTGGTAGATGGAATCTATTAAAATGCGAAAAGTATGTGAAATTGATATTACTTTTCGAAATATTCAACAAACATTTCGTTTTCTACCAATTTAATTTAATAAATACACATACATACATATATGCATACCTACATATATGCATATACAATATATATTGAAATACTTTAGCAAAGCGGGAAAGCAACAGAACACAAACCTTCGTAGACAGTCAGACACAGCCCATCTTGCTGCTCCTCTAGAGGCGCCGGGGTCAACACGACCTCAAACATTAAAGATTGCAGCTGCTTTTAAGGTTTAAAATACTCTTCGTCAAGTCTTCCTTCTCTCGGAAGACGAGGAGAAAATAGGAGTCAGTTTTATTTTTAATCTATTTTTATTTTTGTCAAGTCTCTTTTTGGGTTCAAAAGAGAATCAAAGGAGCCCTTCATTCTATAATCTGCAAAAGGTTCAATCAATAAAGTCAGATTTGGCTCTGGTTCACATTTTTTGGCGAGGCTCTTTATTGAATTCTTTTATGATTGTATTTTTCATTCAATAAATAAGTAATTGACTTATTGAACCATCCTTTAAAAATTTACATAACTTTTTTTTCCTGAATTTAAGTATATATTTTTTCCGTTGACCATGAAAATACTGAGCTTTGTTGAATACAGGAAAATAACGAAGATACTTCTCGGAGTTGGATTTTTATTAGTCAAATGGAGACATTCCATATGTAACTCTAATTTTAGTAATGCTAGATAATAAGAAAGGTTTACAATTTTCTTTTTTTGTATTTTTGAAACATATAAAATGCTGCGTGTAACTCTGTTATTTGGAAGGAAAAAAAAAACTCTGTTATTTGGAATTTTTAAGCAAGTCCTTTTTATAAAAATTCTTTAAAATTTCATTTATCACAACCCGTGGTATTATACCTGTATCTTTTCTTTTTGGCAATGTGCCAAATTCCGTAAATTTTCTAGCATACCTACCATTACTTGTCTATTTAGTTTGAGACTAGGAGAACCTTTTCCACTTCAACTTTTTGGTGTACGCTTATGTGCATCATTTTCAGGCACAATACTTGAGCAAGGATCCGGACTATTTGAGCTGCAAGAAGAAGGAGTGCAAGGAATACAAAGACGGTCAATGCGTGTTGACCACATGCGGCAGCACCTTGACGTTTCACGTTCTGAACATCAGAACCGACATCGAGTTTGTGCTGTTCGCCGGAGGATTCACCATACCATGCGTGTTGAAGAGATCGAACTCTTTGACCTTTGCTAACCCGAACCAACCGCTCTATGGCCATCTCTCCAGCATTGACTCGACTGGGACCTCGGTAAGCACTCAATTAGCTACCAACTGGTGTGCAGAGCTCGCATGGGTCGTGTTGCCAACATTTGGCTTTATGGATGTCATGAAAAATGTCAATTATATCATTAGCCAATGAAGTCAGTGGTACCATGCCTGCACGACACACTGCGCCTGAGTGTGGAATAACTCTTTGCATAATACACTTGAAAGCAATGTAGCTTGCAAATGCTAATTTTACGTGCTTTAATTTGCAGATGAGGATTACATGGGTTAGCGGAGGCAAGGAACCCCAAAAGGTACAATATGGAGATGGGAAATCACAAACATCCGAAGTTAGTTCATTCTCACGAGATGATATGTGCAGTGAGTTAACCTCAAACCCTTCCGTGAAAATTCTGTAAATGCATTAGGACTTACTTTGTCGCACGCAAAACAATTTAAATGCCCCATAAAGACTCATCCTTCACTGAAATTAGTTTTGTTGGTCTGTTTTTTGACAGGTAAAGTGGTGCCCAGTCCTGCCAAAGATTTTGGTTGGCATGACCCTGGTTACATTCATTCAGCCGTTATGACGGGACTGCAACCTTCTACCTCTTATTCTTACAAATACGGAAGGTAGAATCTTTTGACTGAAGTATATTGTTTATGAGACCAATCGGTTTCAGATTGGCTTGAGGTATTCTTGCTGAGCATAGTGCAATATCTCTGGCTTGTCTACTTGATGCAGGGTCATCTATCTGCAGTGAATGTGAATGAATTGATATGCACTTGTTCCTTACAATCATTTTCTATGAATTCACAACATTAGGTAGATGATGGAGCACCGGCAAATACTTCCATATGCCTTAGTCCTTAAAGATGTATTGCAGCTGCATGTCTGATTGAGAGAGGATTGGGTATACGGCTTTCAATAAAAGGAGAATCTTGTTAACATGACATTGGACTTATATATTGCATGACACTGCAGTTGTGGCAACTGGAAGTAGATGGAATAATCCATCTTTTTTGGGCATCACTTAGATGATTGGAAATCGAATTGATCAATAAATTTATACCATTTTCTGGCACATTCGAGTTGTTTTGATAATGCTTTTACGATATCCAGTGATTCAGTTGGTTGGAGCAACAAAGTTCAATTCAGGACACCGCCTGCAGGAGGATCAAATGAACTCAAATTTCTTGCATATGGGGATATGGGAAAAGCCCCTCTGGATGATACAGTCGAGCACTACATTCAGGTAAACATGCTTTCCATAGAATGAAAAGTCGCATTTCTAAAGGCAACATTGAAATGATGCTATCCAAGCTGGGTATACTCTAAGAGGAAGGTGTATCCTTCAAATTTTTGAGAAATGCTAATGGAAGGGACAAAACATGGCACGATTTGAGTGGAGTATCATCTTGAAAACCTGCTCTTCAAGAAATATTATTAGCACGTCACATTCATCTGAATTAACTGAAGTGGCACAGACTAAGCTGCTTGTGAGAATTCAAACTCCTGATTATGAAGGTCTCCTAACATGCGACTTTGTATGTTTCTATAGCCAGGATCAGTCTCGGTGGCTAAGGCAGTGTTGGATGATGTAGACTCCGGCAATGTCGATGCCATCTTCCATATTGGAGACATAAGCTACGCCACCGGCTTCTTAGTGGAGTGGGATTTCTTCCTCCACCACATCAGCCCTTTCGCTTCCCGAGTTTCCTATATGACTGCAATTGGGAACCACGAAAGGTAACTATCTCGGGTCAATATGAGTCTCTTCCTGTGCATAATAGAAGGCTCACTGAACAACTAAACGAACATTACTTAGCAGCATGAATTGAAGATTTTCTAATTTTCTTTTACATGAAGAGGTTATGTGGACTCGGGTGCCAGATATATAACTCCAGACTCCGGTGGGGAATGTGGCATTCCTTACGAGACATACTTCCCAATGCCAACCCCAGCGAAGGACAAGCCATGGTATTCCGTTGAACAAGCCAGTGTTCATTTTACAGTGATTTCAACTGAACATGACTGGTCCGAGAATTCAGAGCAGGTACGTTCGATCGAGCTGAACCCTTTTGGGATCATATCTGCATCTCGATAAGCTGTCCATTCATGTCATGGGAATGTCATGTTGTCAGTATCAATGGATGAAGGGGGACATGGCTTCAGTCGACCGATCTAAAACTCCATGGTTAGTTTTCATGGGGTAAGTACATTTGCTTCTAAGTGATCGTGAGTATTACTACTTGAATGTGCAGACTCTCAGACTAAAAACTCTCAAGACAACAGATATCAAGTGTAACAGTTGCTTCTTGCAGGCACAGGCCCATGTACACTTCTGGTCACGGATTAGGTGCTGATCCAATTTTTCTTGATGCTGTAGAGCCATTGCTGTTGGACAACAAGGCAACCTTCCATTTCTTAATTTGGTTTTCATGTTAAACAATTCTTTGACCTGTGAAAGTGCAATCATCAACCATTTGATATCACAGGCTGATCTAGTTCTCTTCGGCCACATGCATAACTATGAAAGAACGTGCTCGGTTTTCCAAAATGAGTGTAAAGCTATGCCAAAGAAAGATCAGAGCGGGGTTGATATTTATGATCACAGCAATTATAGCGCACCTGTGCAAGTGGTTATTGGTATGGCCGGGTTCAGGCTGGCTGAATTCACAGATAAGGTTAGAGTCTGTCCTCCCTCACACCAGTTGTAGATAGGAAAAAAAAATTGGCCTTTTGTCTATATCTGGACAATTTTTTGGCATCTTCCGGAAATCTGCTCTTTTATTCGTCAGTGCTTAATCGCGTTTCCATTTCTTGCATCTACATTGGTTGAATGCTGCTTAGCTAAACAATGCCATCTTGACAACAGCTTTCTGATTTGGGGGCCATGAAATATCAAAATTCCAGAGATTCTTTCACTTGCTCTTAAGAAATAACTTTCTTTGCTGGTTCTGCTGCTCATATCATTCAGCTCGAATCTATACGATTACACAGGGATTATCCCTTTTGTTGCTCGCATGAATAAGACCTGTACAAGTGAAGCCCCATTGATTTTTCTTTTGCAGCCGAGTGACTGGAGTTTGATAAGGATTTCTGAATTCGGCTATTTCAGAGGACATGCGACTCCAAAAGAGTTACAACTAGAGGTCAGCAGTAACCCGCTTTTGAATGTTGCATACTGCATAGCACTCTTGAATTCTCGGTCGCCCTTCCCTTGGTCATCGTTCCTTTTCGCTTTGTCACTGCTGATTCTATCTTTTATGATGGATGACTCCATTGATTGATAACCTGTTTTGGTCTGTTGTGGTGCTGTGAAAATCAGAAACCACGTACAGTTTTCGATTTCCTGCGCTGCAAGTAGACTTTGGAACATTGAGCGGCTACATGTTACTGCATTCATGGTGATCATGTGTACGTGCTCGTTTAACTTCGATCTACGTGTTGCCTGCAGTATGTGAATGCCGACACGAGGAAGGTGGAAGACATCTTCCGCATCACCCGATAACCCGACTTTTCAAGTGAGCAGGAAGGTGCTGCAGAGGCGACAATGGTGGTACACTTCTACATTGTACTATACAGAGACAAAACATACAGATAAATTGTGCTTGTACACAAGTAATAAATGTTGATTGTCTGCGCGGCCTAATCGAGTGCTCTTGAGCTGTGATGAAGGAATCCAAATTCATGATTTTGGTACTCATGCGAGCAACCTATTGACAATGGAGAAGTGATCTCTCCTTGCGAGTGAGTTCAGAATCATGAACTCTTAATAGTTACTATAATCTTTCGAAAAGATTGTTAAATAATTGAGCAAAAATAAGTGATATAGACTCATGAATTTTCAGAATTTTCCATCATGTATGTAATGCAATGTAATACAATTCGGAAATTGGTTAGTAATCTTAAAAACTTTTGAACTATTCAAGTCATTATCACATAGAGTAATGGCACTCGACTGACCTTGTTCACGAATATGATGATCAGCAAAGCCTAATCTTCTAAATTAATGTCGTTGACCTAATTGACAAAAAATGTCTACTCCCCTCTCATCCGAAATGCAGCCATCTGATCCATACCGACCACGCTCAACCGACGATTTGAAAATCATATATCAGGATTATCTCTAGGAGGCTGTAATGAAGTCTGCTTTGATACGCATTACTGTCGATATCGAACTCGATCAGACCAAGCCTTTGCTAGTCAGGACCTCTTTCCGTTTCATGATTTTGGTACTCGTTTGAGCAACCTAACGACATGTGTCCAATGGAGAAGTGATCTCTCATTTTGAGTGAGTTCAGAATCATGAACTCTCAATAGTTAGCATAATCTTTCGAAAAGATTGTTAAGTAATTGTGCAAAAATATGTGATATAGACTCATGAATTTTCAGAATTTTCCATCATGAATGTGATGCAATGTAATAGAATTCGGAAATTGCTTAGTAATCTTAAAAACTTTTGATTTATTCAAGTCGCTATCACATGAAGAGTAATGGCAGTCGACCAACCTTGGTCACGAATATGATGATCAACAAAGCCTAATCTTCTAAATTAATGTCGTTGACCTAATTGACCGAAAATGTCTGCCTCTCTCTCATCCGAAATGTAGCCGTCCGATCCATACCTACCACGCTCAACCGTCGATTTGAAAATCCTGTATCAGGACATGACTAGATTTGGAATGAAAGGTTATCATCGTTAGAAGGAGACCATCGTGAAGTTAGTTTTGACTAATGCGCATTAATGTAGATATCGAGCTAGATTGAACGAAGCCTTTGCTAGTCAGGACCTCTTTTCGTTTTTTCGCAAATTATGATATGTGAGTGGTAGCAGGATAATTTCTTGGGGTCGTATCGCCATTATAACTTTTTTGTCCAAATCTGCACTATTCTTTGGCAATATCTGAAAATCCATCCTGGTATTCATCAGTGCTTAATCCCAATTCCATTTCCCTCATTTAAATTTGCTGGATGTTGCTTAGCCAAACAATGCCATCTTAGCAACACCTTTATGAATTATGGGCCTTGAAATATCCAGATTCCAGAGATTTTTAGCTTGCTATTAAGAAATTAAATGCCGATTCTGCTGCTCATATCATTCAGCTCGAATCTATACGGTTACATGAGGATTATCAATTTTGCTGCTCCCATGAATAAGATTTGTACATGTGAAGCCCCGTTGATTTTTTCGTAGCCAAGTGACTGGAATTTGATAAGGATTTCCAAATTCGGCTATTTCAGAGGGCGTGCAACTCCAAAAGAGTTACAACTAGAGGTCAGCACTCTCTAATTTTTCCTCGCCCTTCCCAGAATCATGTTCCTTTTGGCTTTATGTCTGCTTACTCGATTTCATATTCCATTTATTAAGAAATTGTTCTGGTCTCTTGTGATGCTTTGAAATTAGAAACTATGTAGAGTTTCTGATGTCCTGCGTTGCAAGTAGAGTTTGGTACACGTGAACGAGTTACTCATTCAAGTTCCTTTTTTTCCTTGTGTTTTATTTAGGGTTGCAGCGTCTCGTATTGTCCACTGAATAAGGTCACGTATGTAAACTGGTGATCTCAGTGATCTTCCTCTTCTATGTCATTATCCTATCAAGGTAATTTTCTCTATCAGTGAATCGTGCCTTGTTGATGATTATCTACCTTCTTCTTGATGAGTCATGGATATGTAAAATAGGGAGGGGCTCTAGAGAAAAAAGTGGAATCAACGAGGGCTGAATAGAAAAGCAATTGAAAAGGAAATCACATGGCGCATTGCCTAACTCCTTTTGCCGAGAGTTGGTTCAGTCCTCATGATCGACCCACAAAAGTCATGGCGTAGAGTCCCTAGCGTTCACGAAACAATGTCGAATTTCATTTGGTTTGAGATGATTGTGTTGTTGTGATAGAGGAATTAGATTAAAATGCTAAAAATATGTGAAATTCATGTTACTTCTCGAAATATTCTATAGACGTTCAATATATATATATATATATATATATATATATATATATATAGCTACAATCATATGTCCAATACTGTTAAATATGTCTTGAGTTTGAGCCTGAAGCGAAAAGTCGAATTTTGAAATAAATTGAAATAAAAAAAGATTAGTGTATTTGGAAGTAAATCAGCTTGCTTCATCGTCTGTGATTTCTCTCAAAATAAAGGTAAGTGCAGATTCATCCAGTAAATATAATCTTTAATTTACATCTTTCTACAAACTAAAATCTTCAATCTGATACCAGCGTCCGTCACCGAAGAAGGAATTATTCGGTGGGGCCAAGGTCAAATCTTTGACCGTCTGGGCACACACACGCACACTCCACGCACAATGAAGAAATCCCTGCACGTAGACAAAATAGGTGGGCCCAAGTCAAGAATTTGACTTTTCTTGGGCACACACCTATTTCCTTTTTCGGCGTGCACGAAGACCTACGTAAAGAACCCTACGAGGGAGCCGCACGTTAGAGGAGTTTTTCGCACATCCGCACCGCTTGCAAAAGCCGCAAAAGAGATCTTCTTTTCGGGGTGTTGCAGCTGCACCGAAAAAAGAAGGAGCCACATGTCTTCAAGCTGAAGCTTTCAACGTTTGTTTTAAGCTTATGTGATAATTTTGTGCCGTGATTTGGGTTTGGATTAAATTGGGGTTTGGAAAACACCGAGAGAATGTTTGAATGACTTGAGTGTGTAATCTTCTTGTATCGTTTGATCTATAGTGAAATTCGATACTGCTCTCCCCGTGGACGTAGGTCTTTATGACTAAACCACGTAAATCTGGTATCCGATTTATTTTTCTTCTTCCGGCTATATTTTGTTCGATCGCTCGCCCTATCGTAACAAATGCAATCTCAAGTATAAATGACTATAGCTGCTTTTAAGGTTTGAAATATTCCTTGTTAAGTCTATATATTAATAAACTCAACTTGGCTATATATATAGCTACAGTCATATGCCCAACGCAACCTCAAGCATTAATGACTATAGTTACTTTTAAAGTTTGAAATATTTCTCGTCAAGTCTATAAATGAATAAAATCAACTCAGCTACATATATATAGTCACATGCCCAACGCTACCTCAAGCATTAATGATTGTAGCTGCTTTTTAAAGTTTGAAATATTCCTCGTCAAGTCTATATATTAATAAAATCAACTTAGCTACAGTCATATGCCTAACGCAACCTCAAGCATTAATATTGTAGCTGCTTTTAAGGTTTGAAATATTGATTGTCAAGTCTTCATCCACTCGAAAGAAGAGGAGAAAATAGGAGTCCGTTTTATTTTTAATTTATTTTTATCTAGTCAAAGTGCCTCTTTTTGGGTTCAAAAGATAATCAAAGGAGTCTCTTGTTCTATATCTGCTGAAGGTTCAATCAATAAAGTCAGATTTGGTTCTGGTTCAGATATTTTGCGAGGCTGTTTATCGAATTCTTTTATCAATTTTTATTTTCATTTAATAAATAAGTAATTGACTTATAGAATTGTAATTTAATAGAATTTAAGTATGTACTTTTTCCGTTGACCGTGAAAATATTAAACTCAGTAGAATACAGGAAAATAATGGAGTTACTTTTCGGAGATGGATATTATTAGTCAAATAGAGACATTCCATATGTAACTCCATGAGTAATGCTAGATAATAAGAAAGGTTTACGTTTTCTTTTTATATATTTTTGTTACGTATAAAATGCCGCATGTAGTCCCGTTATTTCGAATATTTAAGCAAGCCCTTTTTGTCGAAAAGCTTTGGAATTTCATTTATCGTGGCCGTCGGTTCATACTACGTGTTTTCTTTTCTTTTTTTTTTTTTTTTTTTCAATGTCCCAAATTCTGTAAATTTTCTAGTATCCATGTCTAATTAATTTGAGACTAGGAGAAATGTTTCCACTTCAACTTTTTGGTGTATGCTTATGTGCATCATTTTCAGGAAAAATACGTGAACAAGGATCCGGACTATCTGAGCTGCAAGAAGGAGCGCAAGGAATACAAGGATGGTCAATGTGCGGTGACCACATGCGGCGGCACTTTGACGTTTCACGTTGTAAACATCAGAACCGACATTGAGTTTGTGCTGTTCGCGGGGGAGTTCGCCACACCATCCATATCGAAGAGATCGAACTCTTTGACAATTGCTGACCCGAACCAACCGCTCTATGGACATCTCTCCAGCATTGACTCGACCGGGACCTCAGTAAGCCCTCAATTAGCTACCAACTGGTGTGTCGAGCTCGCGTGGGTCGTGTCGCCAACATTTGGCTCTATGGATGTCATGAAAAATGTCAATTATATCATTAGCCAATGAAGTCAGTGGTACCATGCCTGCATGACCCGCTGCGCCTGAGCGTGGGATAACTTTTTGCATAAAACACCCGAAATCAATGCAGACTGCATATGGTAATCATACACGCTTTATTCAGCAGATGAAAATTACATGGGCTAGCAGAGGCAAGGAACCCAAGGAGGGGCAATATGGAGATGTAATGGACTTGTTCCTTACTGTTGGGATTGTCGGATTCCCAAAAACTAGATTCGACACTAAATCGAACCCCTAAAATGAATGCGGAAGACGAGCTCGGGAAAAACACGTATCACCGATCTTAAAGCACACCACGGAATCAAGGGTACCTTGTTAGCCACAGATTAAACACCAACACCGATAAGAGGAAGAAAAAACCAATCCTGTTCGATCCGATGATGTCGATTGGCCTTGAAGGGAAGACGGCGTCGCCTTAAATGCTTGTTTTCTTTTGGAGGGAGAGAGGGAGAGAAAACATATGTTATTATGCCAAAGGGTGTCTTCGTCTCTCTCTTTCCTCCCTTATATACGTTCCCTCAAAAAAATAGAAACATACCCCTTCATCGTATCCTTCCATCCATGGGCCCTAATCTTATGGGCCGGGCTTTCAGGCCCGACATGGGCGGACGGGCCAACTTAAGCCCATCACATAAAACCATCATCTCCCACTCGCACATGGTAGGCCGAACATGATTCTCTTTACCTCTCTACAACATTCATACCGGTGAATAATCCGTGCGATCAGTATACTTTGAGAGTTTGTTGCTATACATTTGTTAATAATATATAGCAGCTCATAATGGGCATCACACTCTAAGTAGATTTAGTATACAGTACCCTAGATCGAACGATCACATTTATATCTCTCTTGATCTCTTTTAAACAATGATATATATATCGTATTCACAATTATGATTATCACAAAAACAGTCATAATTGGTTGACTAGTGAATATAAAACTACAACGTGATTCTCCAAAATCGATATTCCTCTTTCCTTCAAACTCTCAATTTCAGTTCAGCTTGCTTTTCTAGAAATGTCCCATTAGATCGAATCAACTCATGACTATTGGCAACATCCTAAGATAGCAAACACTAAATAGAAATCTTGAGAATAAGTAAAAGTCATGAGGGCACTAAAATTGAGGAACTCTTTTCCTCAAAAGTCTTACACGGCATAAAAGTTGAGATCAAACTTTTGCCACTCTTATTGGTCGTCTCATGTATACGTAGTATGAAAAACGTATTATGGTATTAACTTCTTTCCTATAGAGTGTATGTCTACACCTTCAATACCATACAGATGACAGTTCAGACATACCCAATGTCTAACTTGAGTTCACATATCTACTCATTCACAAAATTCATCAGAACTCACATCTGGTATCTTAGACAGATAAATTAAAATATGTGGGGTATTTTACTTTAGAACACAGTAAATATTATGTTATCATCTTAATACTTAGCTAAGGCGACAAATATATTTTAAGCTTGAGCTCTCAATTATCACCTAGATAATAAGCTTAAAAAAACAGTCTCATCTCTATTTATCACACAGTAAATAGAGGCGATTACCTGTGTGAGTGGGCTAATATTTTATCTGTCCGACATACTTTCTCAACCTAAAATAATGCACTGAGCATTAAGATGCATAAAGATCAAACAAAGATTCATAGGCATTAATGATGAAAATACAAATTTATCAAATGTGAACACTTAGGAAAATTACAATATTCAGTACATCGGCCTTTATGCAATCCTAGAGATTTCATATGGCCACAAAACACATCTCTAGGTATTGACTTCGTCATAAGATTTATTACCATTCTATGCGTAGTATGTACTCTAAGTTCACATCTTTTCGTGCAATTATATCTTTGACAAGATTATACTTGGTATCTATATGTTTGGTCTTGTCGTGATATTTTGAATCTTTGGTGTACACTTTTGCTGCTTGGCTATCAAGTTAACCAACAATGAATCTACACCACTTCCAATAACACCTAAATGATCAAAAAATCTTTTAAGCCAAACACTTTCTTATACTGTTGCTGATAATGCCACGAACACAACTTACATCATGGACAAGGCTATACACTTTTGTTTCTTACTGCTCCAACATATGGTGCCATTATTCGATAAGAAAACAAACCCAAAGGTAGATTTTTTTTCATCTAAATTTCCTCACCAATCAGCATCAGAATAGCCTTAGAATCGCAGATCATTTCCTTAATAATTCAGTATATAATCAGCAGTCCCCTTTAGATACCTCGGTATTCTTTTAACGGCTTTCCATTATGCTGGACCTGGATTGGATTGGTATCTACTTATCATTCCAACTGCAAAACATATGCCAGGTCTTGTACACATCATAGCATACATCAAGCTCCCAACAGCACTAGCATAAGGAACATATTTCGTTTGTTCCTTCTCTTGTGGAGTCCTTGGATACGGTCTATGGCTCAATCCTTCACCTTGTGCAATAGGAGTGTTTATGGGTTTACAATCTTGCATACGAAATCGTTCAAGAACCGCATTTATATATGTTTCTTGCAAAAGAGACAACGATCTCTTCGAACGATCTCTTGAAATGTTAACTCCAAGAATGTATGCAGCCTCACCCATATCCTTCATCTCAAAGTTGGAAGACAACCAACTCTTGACAGTATTAACAAACTCCATATTGCTTCTGGCAATTAGTATATCATCAACATATAATGATATGATCACAAATTGATCTTTGAATCTTTTGATATATACACAATGATCCTCATCAATCATTGTAAAATCATATGCCATTATGGCATTATGAAAATGAATATACCATTGTCTCGATGACTACTTGAGGCCATATATCGATCTCAAAAGTCGACATACCTTTTCTTCTTGGCCTTTCATTATGAAACCAGTAGGTTGTTCCATGTATATTTATTCCTCTAATTCACCATTGAGAAAAAAAGTCTTTACATCCATTTGATGTAACTCAAGATCCATACTAATCACTATTGCCAAAATAATGCGAATCGAGATAAATCTCACTACAGAAGAAAATGTATCTTCATAATCAATTCATTCCTATTGATTATACCAATTCGCCATAAGGCGAGCCTTATGCCTCTCTATCGAGCCATCAGCCTTTCGCTTTATTTTGAGAAACCCACTTGTTCCCAATAGCTTTGCATCCTTCTCGAAGATCAACCAGTTCCCAGACTTGGTTTGATTTCATTGACTCAATTTCCTCTTCCATTGCATGAATCCATTTTTCCTTATTAGGGCAATTCAGAGCCTCATTAATATTTCTTGGCTCACCCTCATCTTGCGGAACAATCATAAAAGTTTCCCCTTCAATGTCAAAACGTCGACGGGGAATACTTTGGCGACTTGTTTGCCATATGGGAGATTTGTACACTTTGCACATCATTCCCTATTATGCTCCCACTTGGATTAGATAATGATGATGTCATCTCATCATGTAGTTGCAATTGAGAATGAGTCGAATTCAATTCATCATTTCTCATATTACTCCCACTTGGACGAACTCCATTAATATCATTATTTTGATCCAAGGTTTCAAATAAGGAGTAATCTTCCCCTATTTCGCCCTTCTTAGTAAATTCATATTCTAAGAATGTGACATCTCATGATTTAAATTCAATTATACTCCAACTTTTCTGCTTACCAATGAACACATACCATTTCGAGTGTTCGGAGTATCTCATGAAAATACTCTTATTTCCTTTGGGACTTAATTTCCTAAACTTGTGAGATGACTCATGAATATAGGTAGCACAACCCCATGGCTTAAGAAAACTTAAGTTCGGTTTTCTACTTGTCCATAACTCATATGAAGTGGAAATAATTGATTTGGAAGGCACCCGATTAAGTATATAGGTAGCAGTTAACAACGCATCACTCTAAAAAATTATAGGTAAGTTAGCATGCGCCATCATGGATCTAACTATTTCCAGTAGGGTTCTGTTTCTTCTCTTCGCAACAGCATTTTGTTTAGAAGTGTATGGAATAGACAACTGTTTTCTTATTCCTTTTTCATCACATAATTTTATGAACTCATCAAATAAATATTTCGACCTCGATCGGATCTCAATACTTTTATTTTCTTGTCTAATTGATTTTCTACCAAATTCATAAACCTTTTGAAATAACTCATTACTTCAGATTTATGAGAAATCAAATAGATATATCTTAATCGAGTATGATCATCTATAAAAGTGATGAAATAAACAGCCACATGCCTTCATCTTACATTCATTGGACCATAGACGTCAGAATAGATTAAATGTAGAGGAAATTCAGCTCTTTTAGCTTTTCCAAATGGTTTCCTTGTCGTTTTCCCTTCTAGGCAATGCTTACATATAGGCAAATCGACTTTTTCAATGTTGCCCAACAAGCCTTCTTTGGCTAGTCTATTCATACGTTGTTGGCTAATATGATTAGGTCTAGCATGCCACATAATCACATCATTATCATATGAAATAGAAAACGTGAAATAAGGGAATAACAATTATTGACATCACCACAATCAACATTTAGTACAATAAAATCATCCAGAAGGTGACCACAACCATAGTAGTTTGTATCCAAATACAAATCTACACTTTTATTATGGAAGTTCATACCAAAATCAAGCTTAACCAACACCAAAACAGATACTTAAATTTTGACGAATCTCCGGAGCATATAGAACATCATATAGGAACAATGTTCATCCACCATGCATGTTCAATTGGCAAGTGTCAATCTCCTTAACTTCAGCTCTGGAGTTATTACCCACATAGATCCACTTAGTTCCAGTTGGTACTCGTCGGAATTTCACGAAGGATTCTCTATCCTTTGCTACATGGTCTGTCGCTCATGAATCTATAGTCCACAAAAGATTGGATTCAGTCAATAATACAGAATTTGACACATAAGCAAAGTTCTTAAATGTACAAGAGGTGTATACCTTCTTTGGCTCACGACAGTCGCGAGCATAGTGACATTTCTTGTCACAATTGTAACACCTCACCCTTGACATTTTCTTCACTTGAGGACATTTTCTTCTCTTGTATTGGTTAACTCTTGATTTCTTGCAATAAGGGCTTGATCTTTTACATTCCCATATATTGAATGAATCAATACGCTTGCGCTTAGAGCACAAAGCCCTTTCTGAGCTAGAACCAGCATTGCAAATATCTATTTTCGGCTCAAATGCCGTTAGGCAGTCCTCGGCTAGCTCAAGGTGGCACACAACATCCTCAAGATCTTCCATAACATGGTCTAAAGCTTCTAGTGCTTCTTTCTTTTCCAACACATATTGAATCTTCATATTCAATATTTCACAATTGTTGCCATTCATATCAGCAATTACATTCTTAGTTGCTGAAACCATCAATCTGAACACATTAGACATACATGCACGAATAATTGATGCCTATCATTTATGCATCCATTTTGCACAGACCCATCATATCAATAAACAATTTTAAGTAAGGTTTCAGAATCAAAAGGTCACTATGTTTGTAATCATCCTCCAAAAATCCTAACTCAAAATTATTATTAATATAATTGTCTTATACAAAATAAATTCTATGAAGTTACAAAAACTTCTATGAACTACCCACAACAGTCAACAATAACAGAAAGCAAATAATATTTGACATCCAATAGAATTATAATGCTTTCACATAATACAACTATCCATTACACTAAGCAATACATACAGAGGAAACATATCAACATAGAAAGAGATATTCATACACAAAAAACATCTCAAACTAATCTAAAAATAAATAGGGAATGTCCCTTCTAATCTGTCGGTCAAAATATCTGAGAAATTTGAAGGCATATTTGCCAACCATGGAAAAATTTTTGGAGAGCTTTCATGTCGCCTCCAAGGCGCATTCACTCTGCGCCATGTGGCGCTCAATCTAAGGGTTGAAGTTTTTGTTAATTCAATCCTATAGCATCTCTTACAAAAGCTTCCACTAGCCTTCTATAACCCGGGACCATGTTGACATCCCATAGCCGGTCTAACACTACTTGCCATTCAGGTGGAAGAGTGTTCATCAAAGCCGATACCTTCTCAAAATCCGGCATAAGATAACCATTCCAGATGATTTCCTATATCATCTGATTAACCCTGATCACATGTGATACTAAATCACCGTCATGCCACCGATAATTAGCTAAATCTGACATCAGCCTTTTAAGTATTGCACTTCCCTCGTCCGTTCTCGGGATTGCAAGTATTCGTGCATAACGCAACATAATTCATGCAACAAATACAGAACTAAAAATGGATTACTTATAATCCATAATGTACATAAGGGAAAATACATAATTTTCCATGATTCATACAACAAATGCATAATAAATAATGGATTACTTATGACCCACATAGGTATAATTGAAAAAAGAAACAAATTCCTTTTTTCTTTTTTGGTCAACGGTCGTCCGACCGGTCGGGCCGATCGGGCCGGGTTGGACCGGTCGAGCTGGTCGGGCCGGTTGGGCCGGGTCGGACGAACTGACCCGGCATGTGCCTCGCACGTGCGAGCGACCGGTCGGAGCTCGGGTCGGGTCACGTCTCGGGTCGAGTCGCCGACCGGTAACCGGTCGGCCAACGGTCGCCAGCGATGACGTCATCGGTGACATCATCCCAGCGGTTACCGACCGTTGGGTGACGTCACAGTGACGTCAGCATGTGCCGGTTCGCCTGTTGCCAGTGCGCATGTGCCGGTTCGCCAACGGCGCGTAGCGCTCACGCGCAGCGCCTTTTGGCCGCGCATGTGGGCGCGTCTGGCGTCGCCCGGTGGCGAATGACAGATCGTCGGATTAGTCTCGACGATATCTTTCACCCTATGCCTTCAAAAATTGATTTTGACTTACAAAAACTCGAAAAAACAGATGAACGGTGCTTAGGTGTCGGGATTTCTCGCCCCGATCTATGTCGGCCGAATATTTTCGCGAAAAATCAATCAAAAAACATGAAAGGAGTCGGGAAAACATGAACTAGGGCTTTGATACCAATGTTGGGATTGTCGGATTCCCAAAAACTGGATTCGACATTAAATCGAACTCCTAAAACGAATGCGGAAGACGAGCCCGGGAAAAACACGTATCACCGATCCTAAAGCACACCACGGAATCGAGTGTACCTTATTAGCCACAGATTAAACACCAATGTCGATAAGAGGAAGAGAAAATTGATCATGTTCGATCCGATGACGTCGATTGGCCTTGAAGGGAAGACGGTGTCGCCTTAAGCGCTTGTTTTCTTTTGGAGGGAGAGAGGGAGAGAAAACGTACGTTATTATGCCAAAGGGTGTCTTTGTCTCTCTCTTTCCTCCCTTATATACGTTCCCTCAAAAAAATAGAACGTACCCCTTCATCGTATCCTTCCATCCATGGGCCCTAATCTAGTGGGACGGGCTTTCAAGCCCAACATGGGCGAACAGGCCAACTTAGGCCCATCACATAAAACACTGACAAATACTTCTATATGCCTTAGTTCTTAAAGTAGCGAGTCGGGGAAGAAATTTTTATTCCCATCAAGTGAAGACAATTATTGTCTTAATTGATCTTCCTACAGTTCTTCTTGACTTCACCATCTGATCCGGTGAGGGGCAGGATGTCCCCCATCTTGATCATGGCCGCTGCGAAGTCGAAGCTAAAGGTGCTCGGGCTGCTGGCATATGTCCTCACCAGTGAGTTCGTGGAGCCACCACTGAAGAGCTGCTAGTTGGAGTGAAGCAGTCCTTTGAACTGGAGAAGGTTGGTGTAGTAAGTGTTGTCAAATGCAACGGGAGACTGCAGGTCAAGTGGGGCTAGATTGTTGTCCCTCGGTCTAGCTGAGCTTGGGCAGTTCTTCCGCCTTATCTCACCGAAGGAATAGTCCAGGTCGATCTCATTGTAGATCCGAGCTTTGAAATTTGCACATTTCGCTTGCCCTATCAAATGTGAACCTGTCAAAACAGATATGATAAGTTAGTATCTCTTTTTTTTTTTCTTTTTCTTTTTTTCTCCATTTACAATAAAAAAAATAAAAGAAAATGCTTTTTGCATTATTACTCTAGCAACCGTCCGGGATTGTGTTTATGAGTGTACATACTAGATAAAACCACCAAGTCTGTCGTGGAGAGGCTACCATTTTCAAAGCTAGATATGAGGTCGGTAAGGTTTGAGGTTGGAGAGGGAAGGCTACTATTAGTAGCTGCTTGGCTCGCGGTTCTTGCATCTCTCCTTCCGAGTTTCACGTTCCAGCTTGGCCCTCCAAGCTGCAAATTTCAACACAATCTTAGTTCGAGCAAATTTGTGAGTAGTACTTGTATGGGGTAGTGATTTTTTTTGGAGGGATTGGGAGGGCTTACCAAGACAATGGAGTCGCGAGCGGTGATGGCCAACAAGTCAGCGCAAGAAACAATACCAGGGCACACTTTCTCCACAACAGACTTGACATCGTCTATGACCTCGAATCCTCTGGCAGAGTTTCGGTTTGAAGCTGCGTTCTTTTCACCAGTGAAAGTTGGCGTGTCGTCGAGAAGAACCCATCCATCGCAGCCCTGGCAATAGACGAAAGACAAAATGAATTTCTAGGATACAATGAAAGAAAGATAAGTCAATTTATGGTAGCTTACATTCACAAAGCAATCATGGAAAAACAGGCAGAGGAGGGAGGCTCCCATTCTAGGTTCCTTCTTGACAGTGGATTCCACCCGGGATTTGACCGCGGTGAAGACGTGCGGACATGTTTTTGAATAGAAATCGGGGGAAAGCTGGGAATCGGAGCACCCCATTAGGAGAAGCAAGGTGCAAGACAAAGTGAAAAAGGGCCACAGAACATGACGATGGTGCCATTGACAATGTCACATTACAAGCCCGAGAAGTGTGAAGGATTTTTGCGTGGATGACGGTTGTGCGCATCGGGGGTTTATATAGTAGAGAGCTAGAGAGACCCACGAGATAGTCCATGGACAGGCAGGCAAAATTGAGTTCCTCCTCATCAAGAAGTCGAGGTTTTCCATCTACCTCTCTTTCCGGGGAGGACAAAAACGGTGGTTGCTCTGTACAAGCGAACCCCATTAATGGATGATCGACTCCGGATGGTCATTACTGGATTAAGAAGCGCAAAACGGGAGTCAAAGAGTTTTGTCTACTAATGAAGCGACATGGCAAGATTAGGATCGGATGTTTAGCCCAATTAGACCCGTACACTGTTGATGAACTTCTTCAAATAGCCAAGGTAATCTCGACAAGACAATTTCATTTGTTTTTACGACGAACGACAAAATATAGAAGAAGAGAGACAAAGGGAATATAAAGTTCGTGCGTATCCGAATCAGCACAATCGTGAGTTGATGACGGTGGCTGACTAATCAAACTCTGTAACATTATCTTTGTCCGTAGATTTTTCTTTGCTCTGTCGGTGTTTGTTCGTGCGGTTGTATTACATGGGTGTTATGTGCACCCTTGACCTGCGAGAAGACTTCATTGAGTTACTATGGGCTAGTTTTTCAATCACTGTCGATGTCGAGCTAGATCGGACGAAGCCCTCGATAGTCAGGACCTCTCTTTCCGTTTCTTTGCAAATTATGAGGTCAATCATAAAAATCTCTTTCTATTGAAATTGTTATCCAAAGCAGGTTTTTAGGTTTTTCTATTTTCATGTACATGTTTGCCTTTGGTCTCTATATTTTGACTTCATTAACCGAGAGAATGATCTTTGGCCACAGGAACTTGCGGGCACGGCACTATGCAAATTGGTTTTCAGTACCAATAGATCTTCCTGCGAGCAAAGTTTGGTGACATGCTCATGCGCCCTCGTGATTCGACTTGAGCTCAAGGCACGCACTATTCGAAGGCTGGTCCTGCCTAATACCATCGCGACTCGACGCGATTGACTGGATTTATTCTGTTTGTTGAATGGTCATAAAAGAAAGTAAAGAAGAATTTTTGCATCTTAAGAATTGTAAAGTAGGTTTTCAGGCTTCGAAAGCCCTGGGGAACCACCCTGTTCGCATCCCCATAGACCTTAGCAGAGGAACTCGAAGTGCTCGATTTCACCGATGCCAAAAGTAGCAAGACGTGCATTTAGACAGTGTCAGTTTTCAATAGAAAAACAACATGACATTTATGATTCAATGACTCTTTTTACATAGTGCGGAGGATTACATGGCCCATATGTATTTAGACAAACGAATGGATGTTGCTGAGTTGGCTTGAAATGAATGACCACTGTACGTTAATCTGTCGGCAGGTTTCAGCTTGCTCGACCCTGCAGCAGCTTGACTTGGTGTTATTCTTAAGTCCGAACAGCGGCTTCCGACTCTGCTTCTCTCCTAAAAAAAGTATACGCTTTTGGGAGTGAAATTTACTACAGGCTTATTTTGTATATTGGACAATTGCTACGGCCCTTGAGGATATGTCTAATGGACGCCACTCCATCGCAGTTATTAAGTCAAAATGATCGAGTTTATATTCACAATCACGTTGAGCATTAAAAAAGAAAAGAGAAAAATCAATTCTTTGATCATGTGTTGCAAAAGAATATATATATGTATATTGACTATTAAAAAATCATATCAATTTTTAAATCATGTGTTTGCACCCGGATAGAGAGAGGCTAGTGCGGATACTGAATCAATCAGTGCAAAAACCTATTATGCGGATAGTGTATATAATGTGTCAAAAATTCGATGCGTCTTTATGGAGAGAGAGAGAGAGAGATTTTTTTTTTTTTTTTATTACTTCGAGAATGTCTTCTAGTATTTGGTACTTAGTGTTTATTTGTTAACATACAAGAGAATATTATGTGATCTTCTATTATTGGAATTTTTACTCGACATTGGTTGTCTAACCACGATCGATTACAGATCAAGAGGGAGCGGTATAGATTGCTTCAACTTCATTACAGATAGAAAGGAGTGATGCATTTTTAAATTTCTCTATCTTGTTCTTTTACATTCTTTGAGCTTGGTCCACAGGAAGATTATGATGTTGACTGCATGACCTTTCTACGCAAGGGGTGAATATTTTTACGGAAGACTAATAGTGTTGCTTACACAATCATATGAAGACTCTTGCACGACTTGTTGGGTTTGAGCCTAACCTTTCCTTTATCCAGCCTTTAATAGGCAAGACTAAATCCACCTTCCCAAATTGAAGAAAGGTACACAACCTCCTGTGAGAACAAAGATTCATAATAATACTTTTTCTTTTTATTGCCTAGCTCCGAGTGGTCGCATTTGAAGCTTCACGCTTCTTAACGTGCACCCCAATTGTTTTACCATTTATCCAAGGAGTTAGTTGTTGGTTAACATGATTTAAGATTACTGTAGAAGCCAGACTGAGGCAAATGCGTTGGTATGTAGCACGAGCTTAGAACTAATATATATGAAAGAGGAGTTCTTATTTATTAAACCTTATCCTCTTGTCCATTTCCTCTGGTTAATTGAACTTGACACATTCTTAAATTATCATGACTTTGGAGCTCAAACATGAACTGCTTATTGTACGAGAAGACATTTTACAAAAAGAGCTCTTATATATAAATATGTAGAAATAAATTAAACATATTCGACAATACTTTACATAATAAATTTTATTGTGAAAATGGGTGCTGTGGTGTTTATTATATCTTGTCAAATACCTCCAAAGTTGTAGCTAAGAAGTTGCCTCACCCATACCCAATATTAAAATTTACCAATTACTAAAGCCACAAGTTACATATCTTTTCAGTGTATTTGAACTGCGGATACATAAAATTGTCTATAAATTTATCAAATTGTATTGAGTCAATTTGTTTACTTTTTTTTTTTTTTTATCGGTCTTACTCTAATCTTACTCTAACACTCACTTCCAAACTTTTGCCCTGCCTCCTTGCAGGGCGTGGGGGTTGAAACCCACTCTTGGTTTTCAATTTGTTTACTTAAATATGTCTAAAAGTGTCAGATGGATTTAAAAAATACAATGTACGTGACACATTTATTATTCATGCGGAGACAAGTTGATCCAATTATAATACAAACACATTGAATCTTATAATGAACACATTTAATTAGGTGGTTGTACTGAAATTTATCAAATCTACTTAGGAAGAATTGTGCTAAATTTTTCATATGACGAGGATAACCATCCAAAGTTTTGTAGTCCTTCGTAGAAGTGTCCAAAAATTAAAGTTTGATCCAATTTCCCATGATAGAAAGAAAAACTAGGTTAATCCTAACGAATGAATAGTTAAACCATGAGATGATGACACAAATAGTCTCTAAATGTTCGCCAAATGTGCAATGTAGTCCTTGAACTTTAATTTTTTTTTTCTAATATGGTCCCTAAACTTTAGCCTAACTTTAAATATGGTCTCTTAACTTTTAATTTGTTCAATGTAATCCTAAACTTTTGGTACATATTTAATGTAATCCTTGAACTATATCAAAATATTAAATGTAGTCTTTTTGTTAATTCAAATTAGGGATAATATTGAATATTTTCATATAGTTTATGGATTAAATTGAATATGTACCAAAAGTTGAGAGATCATATTGAACATTGGGTTAAAATTTAGGGATCACATTAAACAAATTAAAACTTTAGGGAGCACATTGCACATTAAACGTAAATTTAGGGATAAGTACACTAATTGTGCCATAAGTTGTGTACGACGCTCACTTTGGTGCCAAAAGTTTCCGTCGGATCACTTAAGTGCCAAAAAAATTGAAAAACGCTCACTGTGGTGCCAACTCCGATCCGGTTGGCCAGAAATCCGACGTGTCCTTTTTTTTTTATTAATTTTTGACACCGACGTGGCTTGTCGGAGAGTTGAGTCAGCATCCAAACACCAAAATGACGCCGTTTGGTGTCTCCCCTAATTCAAAACCCTAATCTCCAGCCGTCGCCATCCTCGACGGTCCTTGCGCTCGGCGGCCACGGCTTCGACCCCGACCTCGACCCCAACCTCGACGATGGCCACTCAACTGCAGAGGCTCCAACCTCGACCCCGACCCCGACCCCGACGATGGCCACTCAGCGACCGTAGCTCCGACCCTGACCTCAACCCCGACCGCAACGATGGTCACTCGACAGCCGCGGCTCAAACCCCGACCCTGACCTCGACGATGGCCACTCGACGGCCGTAGCTTCGACCCTGACCTCGATGATGGCCACTCGGCGGCCGCAGCTTCGACCCCGACTCCGACCCCAACCTCGACGACGGCCACGGCTTCGACCCCGTCGAAACCCTAATTTCTTCCCCAATGAGTTAAACGGTGTCGTTTTTGTGAGGCCATCCATGTAGGACGGCAAAACGACGTCGTTTAAGGCCTTGTCGATTTCAAAAAAAAAAAAATCACGTAATTATTTTGGCCGGAATCTTTCGCTGGTGGCACAAAAGTGAGCGTTTTTCCTCCGATTTGGCACTTAAGTAATCCGACGGAAACTTTTGGCACCAAAGTGAGCGCCGTACACAACCTATGGCACCATTAATGTACTTATCCCAATTTGGGGATCATTTGCATCCATTCCCCTTAAATCACGGATCAAAATAAATAAGAGGTGAACAGTGACAAAGTTCTCAACGGCAAATTCAAGTTTGAAATGGGTCATTGCCCTGTAGATTATTCAAGACGAAAACATAGGGAGAAAAGTCGAAATAATCACCATCTTTGTCGACTTCATTTTTTGAACCACAAAAACCAGAGACTCTCCCTGCGATCACTTAAACACAACAGCGACAGGGGTTCGAACCGAATGCCGAGCAGAGACCCACGTGATTGCCCCCTGAACATACGGCGACGGCGCTTTCGAGTCAACTTCCCTCGTAAAGTCAACCCGGTAACTCGCTGTCTGGTTCGCCTCTGTGAACACGAGTTCACGCGGGTACACGCCAATTGAGACCGGACCCTTGATCGGGTCGACGACTGACTGGTAACGCGACTTTGCGGGTCCGACGTTTTTCACCGTCCTCGTCACACTCACGTTCGTCACCGAAGGCTTGTGGAAGCTTACGGTGATTGATGGATAGTTGAGCTGGTAATCAGGTATGCTCCCTATGCTCGAGCAGTTGACTTTTTTTTTAACTATAACCTCGATTTGGGACTCGTTGGACATGAGCCCACAAAGGTAAGGGATGTAATCATGCAGTCCATTGTCGTAAACGAGACCCGGGTCGACGGCCTTCGATGGGTTGATGTGTCCTGCGCCAGTGGCGAAAATGTCCGCTGGATGGAGTGTCTCGTCCACGATGGGTCGGCCCTCCATGTTGAAGGTGGTGGCAGTGGTCATGATGGCGGACTTGATGGCTGCTGGCGACCAATTGGGGTGCGCGCTCTTGAGCAGCGCCGCCACACCACTGAGGTGGGGGCAGGACATGGAGGTCCCGGAGATCACGTTGAATGCGTGCTTCAAGTTCGTAGAATTGTCTAAAGGAAATGGCCAACCAGCGAGAATGTTCAAGCCCGGGCCGATGATGTCAGGTTTGAGGATGCCTGGGCTTTGGCGGTTGGGGCCGCGGGAAGAGAATGATGCTACAGCCGGGGCGATCGATCTCCTGATGATGTGCGTGCCTTTGAATAGGATCGTGGCCACTGGTGTTGACGCTGTGTTAAAGTATCTCTTGATCTCTCTCCCCGCGACATAGCTCACTTCCACGGCGGGTAGGACATGCGCATAAACTAGTGTCGTGTATCCATCAGTGGGACGGTTCACGAGGATCATGGCCACACCACCTCTATCCTTGACCTCTTGACCTGCTGCGACTGGCTCAGTACTTCCTAAGTCGCACACAACCACTTTCCCTCGAATGTCCGAGCGAAACCTTAGTGATCCTTCACCGCAGTCCTGGATGCCATCAGCTATTTCTGGATAAATTAGGGGAAGTAGTGCCGGTTGGAAGTTGTGCGGTTGGTACAAGGTCTCCCCATCAAACTCTAGCCCATTCCCCAGCCGCGCTGTGGCCTCTATGCTACGGTCGATGCTGCTCGCACCCACAGTGAGAATCCACGGAGCCTCGTTTGACAATGAGGTGTTGTATGGCCCTAAATTCCCCGCGGAGCAGCTGACGAAGATGCCCTTTTGGGTGGCGGCAAATGCACCCTGCGCAATCCAGTCGTTGAAGAACGGTTTGGAATTTCCTCCTAAAGAGACGGAAAGCACATCGACACCGTCCTCGATGGCAGCGTCGAACCCAGCCAATATACTGCTTGCAGGGCAAGCGTCATCTACGCAAACCTTGTACATTGCCAAATGTGCAAGAGGCGCCATACCTACGGCCGTGCCTTTTGCATTACCGAGCGCGCTGGCATCCCTCACAAAGGCACCGGCAGCTGTGCTGGAAGTGTGCGTGCCATGCCCAGTATCATCATATGGTGGAACGGCCTGCGTGGCATTGATCGGGTTGATGAAAGACCTCGCACCGATGAGCTTGTTGTTGCAGGACGTGCCGTTGAAATCACACCTCCCCTTCCATTTGGCTGGGGGTGGAGGCACCCCCTCGTCGTTGAAGGAAGGGTGGTCCGGGAAAACCCCTGAGTCCAGTAGTCCGATGATCACGCCCTTACCAAAGTTCGAGTCCTTCCAGAGCCCGACTCCTTGGTGCAATCCCAGGAAGTCGGGGGTGCGAGTTGTGTGTAGAGAAAGCACCTCCTCCGGGTGTACCTGCAAAACACCGTCCTTCTCCTGAACGGCTTTAGCTTCCTCGGCGGTCAATTTGGCTGCGAACCCGGATAGCGCATGCTGGTACGAGTGAACCATTCTTTGCTCTTGGTTAGAGCTGGCTGCTGTGGTGGGTAAAAAGGACCGATACAAAGAATCGAGATCCCCTACGGTAGCGAAATGTTTGTCCGTCGGCTTTCGTACTTGGATAATGTAAGTTGACAATGAGCTCCTGGTATCAGCTACTGCCATAGCAGCATTAGCTGGGGAAATGCTTAGAATGTAAATGATACCGAGAATTAAAATTATCAAGGTGGTCGGAGACAATTTGCATTTCTGATCTTCCATCTCGAATTTGAAGAAGAAACAGTACCATTTGTTTCTGAATTCTGTGTCGATAGTATATAGGAGAAGCAAAATGAAGAAATGCATTGTTCTCATGACCCTCCGGAAGCCAATATTGGTACTTTTTCTCTTTTGGAAGAAAACTATCCTTAGAAAGAAAACTATCCGTGGTGATTTTTATTTCCTAACATGCATATGCATGTCCATGTTAGAATTGCATAAGATCTGTTATAATCCTCAAGGATAGGGCACCTTCCATAAAAATTTAAGATAGAGTAGACTAGTGCATCGAAGGAAATATAAACATGCAGCAAATCCTAAATAAATTATTTTACTCAAATGAGCTTCTGAGCCATAAGAAAGAAAGTAAATAAGGAAAAGAGAAGAAAAGGAAAAAAAAATTCTAAAAAATATTAAAATACTATTGCAAATTACCCGCATTAGTGTTGATTGTGCCATGTGAGATGTCTAACATTCATATTAGCGATTTTCGACTAAAATTAATCGGATTGAGTAAATTGACAATACTTGAAAAGGTTTATGACTTAATTAGCAAAATTAAATATTTAAGACTGAATTGATAAAAGCACAATAAATTTAGAACTTATTGGACAATTTTCCCTCCAACGAGTTGCTTGTCCAAATTGGTCCATTGCTCGAATTTCTATTGATTCTCACTCGATCATTATTTTGTACCTATCTTAATTTGCATACTTGATATTATCACCACCGAGTTTGATGTAAAATAGTAGGGAAACGTGTTAAAAAAGTCATAAGCCTTTTTGAGGAAATTCAGTCATAAACTTTTATATTTTGTGCCAATTTAGTCATTTTTGGATAATTTTGGCTAGATTTTGCTGACTGGATGCCGACCAGTTAATATGGCTTGATCGGCGTTGACGTAGATAAATTTTAATAATATTTTGATATTTTAGATTTTTTTTATTATTATTTCTTCTCCTCCTTTCTCCAGTTGCTCGCTAGACCTTAGGGATTGACTTGAGGCGACAATTGTTGAGGTTGATCTCGCCAGCCATTGGCAAGCCTCATTGACCACCTTGCCAATGGCCTTGAGGGTGAAGCTCGCTGGCGGGTGACCTCGCATTGGCCAGCTAGCCTCACCCTTGCCGGTGCTGCCTAGGCTGCGATTCGACAAGGGTGAGCGTTGCCACCCACCTTGCGGCCACTGGTGAGGTGGCCGGCAAGGTTGACCTTGACATCGTCAACTAGAGGAATGAGGAGAGAAGCAAAAAAAAAGAAAAAGAATAATTTTTTTAAAATAATAAAAAAATATTTAAAATATTAAAATATTATTAAAAATTGTCTACGTTAGCACTGATCGAGTCACGTTAGCCGCATGATACCCAATCAGCAAAATCCGATTGAAATTGACCGAGAAGGACTAAATCGGCACTAAGTAAAAAGATTTAGGACTAAATTGGCATTAAAAAAATTATGACGAAATTAGCATAAATGCAAAAGGTTTTTTGAACACTTCTCCCTAAAATAGTATGCTCTAGCGACGGAATACAAAAATGCGAATGCACAATATTGATATTTGGTTTATGGATTGGGTCGATTCCTAATTTTTTATGCAGTAAATGATTCGGCGAGTCAAAATTTAAGTATCAACAATTTATTAATTAACTTCAACAACGCCAAATAATCCTAGGAGCATCTAGAGGATGAGTTCATTTGTTTATTATCTAGCCAAAATGCATTTATTGCATGCTCTATGCATTCATATTAACGCTATTCAAATTACTTGACTTTGGTGCCGTCCAATGGCTCTTTTCAACGTGCAAAATGCCACAGCGAAAGAAGATGCACAAGCTGGTCCATTCAAAATGACATCAACCATGAACACAAAATCATCAATAGTTTGCTAGCTACTAGATGCAGCTAATCCAGTTGGCAATGGATAGAATTAACAAATCTAAGCTCCGGACCGAACTTTTGGAAGTAAGAAAACTCACTCCTAGTTAATACATTCCTGAAGAAGTGATGAACTATTGGCAACTCTACATATGTCAACGTCAAGAAACATGGTACCCTCTTCATTATTTGTTATTCTTTAAGGTAAATAATATCCTCCTCTATAAAAAGCGTATATACTTAATATACTTCCATAGGTATGAGATCCTAAACATTCAACTTACACTTCAACACTTCAAATGCATCCCCTCCATATCTCTCTCTCTCTCTCTATTGAATCATACCTCTCTTTCTTGTAAGATACAAAGAAGGGACAAATATGCCACGATTGGGGTGGAGTATCATCTTGAGACCAGCTCTCCATGAAACATTATTGGCACTCCAAATTCATCTGAATAAACGGAAGTGGCACATACTAAGCTGTCTGTAAGAATTCAAACTCCTGATTATGAAGGTATCCTAAAATGTAGCTATATGATTTTATAGCCTCGCTCAGTATCAGTGGCAAAGGCAGTGTCGGGTGATGTGGACTCGGGCAATTTGGACGCCATCTTCCATGTCGGAGACATAAGCTACGCTCCCGGCTTCTTAGTGGAGTGGGATTTCTTCCTCCACCACATCAGCCCTGTTGCTCCCCGAGTTTCCCACATGTCTGCAATCAGAAGCCATGAAAGGTAACTACCTCGGGTTGATATGCGTCCCTTCCAGTGCAATAAACAGCTGAACCAACATAATTAGCAGCATGAGTCGAAGATGATTTCTAATTTTCTTTCATATGAAGAAATTACAGGGCCCCGGATCCATGTACTTAACTCTGGACTCCAGTGGGGAATGCGGCGTTGCCTATGAGACATTGTATGCCAACCCCAGTGAAGTACAAGCCATGGTATTCCATAGAACAAGCCAGTGTTCATTTTACCGTGATTTCAACGAAACACGACTGGTCCGAGAATTCAGATCAGGTAAGGGCAATCAAGCTGAACACTTCTGGTATCACATTTTCATGTCAATGAGCTGACATTTTTATGTCATAAGAATGTCATGTTGTCAGTATCAATGGATGAGAGGGAACATGGCTTCAATCGACTGATCTAAAACTCCTTGGTTAGTTTTCACAGGGAAAGTACATTTGCTTCTCGATGATTGCGAGTTTCACTAATTGATTTTGCGTACTCTCAAACTAAAAACTTCTCAAGACAACACAGATCAAGTGTAGCGGTTGGCGCCTGCAGGCACAGGCCCAGCCCATGTACATTTCTGGTTCCGAAGGAGGTGCTGACCATAGGTTTCTTGATGCTGTAGAGCCCTTGCTATTGGACAACAAGGCAACCTTCTGCTTCTTAATTCCATTCGGATGTCGAATGATTTGCTGATCTGTACTCATCGAGCATTTGATATCAGAGGCTGACCTAGTTCTCTTCGGCCACGTTCCTAACTATGAAAGAACGTGCTCAGTTTACCAAAATCAGTGTAAAGCCGTGCCAAAGAAAGATCAAAGCGGGGTCGATAGTGCACCTGTGCAAGTGGTTATTGGTATGGCCGGGTTCGGTCTGGATGACTTCCTAGATGAGATTAGAGTCTGTTCTCCTCACACCGTTGCAAATAGTAAACCAATATAGCTTTTTGTCTAAACCTGCACAATTCTTTGGCAATTTCTGAAAATCCGTCCTTGTATTCATCAGTGCTTAATCTCAATTCCATTTCCTGCATTTACATTGGCTGAATGTTGCTTAGCCAAACAATGCCATCTTAACGACACCTTTCGGATTTACGGGCCCTGAAATATCCAGATTCCAGAGATTTTTAGCTTGCTGTTAAGAAATTAAATGCTGATTCTGCTGCTCATATCATTCAACTTGACACGGTTACATGGGGATTATCATTTTGGTTGCTCCCATGAATAAGATCTGTAGAAGTGAAGCCCCGTTGATTTTTTTTGCAGCCAAGTGACTGGAGTTTGATAAAGATTTCCAAATTCGGCTATTTCACAGGACATGCAACTCCAGAAGAGTTACAATTAGAGGTCAAAACTCTCGAATTTTCCGTTGCCCTTCCCACAATCATCATTCCTTTTAGCTTTATGACTGCTTACTCGATTACATATGACTTCATTTGTTGAGAAATTGTTCTAGTTTGTTGTGATGCTTTGAAATTAGAAACTATGTACAGTTTCTGATGTCCTGTGCTCTAAGTAGAGTTTGGAACATTAAGCAGCTAGATGTTACTGCATTCATGACGACCGTGCTTACGTGCTCATTTGACTTCAATCTACGCCTTGCTTGCAGTATGTGAATGCCGGCACGAGGAAGGTGGAAGACATCTTCCGCAACACCCGATAACCTGACTTTTCAAGTCAACAGGAAGGCACTGCTGGCGATAACAAGCTGCTATAGCTACATAATCTTACACTTCTACATTCTACTTCACACAGACAAGAAATACAAATGACTTGTGCTGATATCCAATTAATAAATCCTGATTGTCCGCTGACCTAATCAAGTGCTCTTGATCTGTCATGATGGAATACAAATTCATGATTGCAGTACTCATGTGAGCGACCTAACAAGATGCATTCAATGCAAGAGTGATCTCTCCTTTCGAAGCGAGTTCAAAACCACAACCTCTTGATGGTTAACATAATCTTCCAAAAATTGTTATATATTTATGTAAAAATCAGTGATTTCAATTCACAAATTTTTGTCATGAATGCGATGCAATGTAATAAAATTTAGGAATTGCTTAATCATCCTAAATTTTTGTGAGTTATTTAAGTCACTATCAATAATGAGTAATGACGCTTGACCAACCTTGGCATGCATATGATTGACAAAGTATATTCTTCTAAATTAATGCCGTTGACCTAATTGACCAAAATATCTCTCATCTCTTATCCGAAAAACAGCCATCCGATTCATTCATACCATGCTCAATCGTCTGATTTGAAAATCTTTCTTTCCCTTTTCTGGTGTTTGACCGAAGAATGATTGCCACCAATCTTTCTTGAAACTTGAATTGACCGTAAACTTTTAGTTTCCGATCTTCTCTATATCTCACCAGCCCATTCACGATTCTTTCCTCAATATTCTCTCCGTTCAAATATATTTTATTGAACCATATTTGTTGCACTATCGACTGCAATCAAATCTTCAGCCCTTATCGGGACTCATTACTTGTCCTATTTTGTCCATCGCTCGAATTTAATGATCCCCAGTCAATCATTATCTTGTGCCCATCTCAATTCCCACACTTAACATTATCACCACCGAATCATATGTAAAATAGTATGCTCTTTATGACAAAATGTAAACAATGTGAATGCACAATATTAATTCGATCACTAATTTTTTATGCAGTGTATGATTTAGTGAGTATACATTTATGTGTCAACAATCCCTCAATTAACTTCCACAACACCTAATATTCCTAAGAGCATCTAAAGGAAATGTTCATTTCTTTAATATCTAGACAATATGTGTTTATTGCATGCTCGTGCATTCATATCAACCCTCGTCAAATTACTTGACTTTGATGCCTTCCTATGGTTCTTTCGACGTGCAAAGTGCCAAAGTGGAGGCTGATCCATTCGAAATGACATTAACCATGAACACAGAATCATCGATAGGTACCTGGCTACTAGAAGAAGCTGATCTAGTCGGTATTGGATAGAAATAACAGATTTGAGCTCTGGAGTAAACTTTTGGAATTAATAAAACTCACTCCTAATCAATACATTCTCAGACAAGTGATAAACTATCGGCAAGAAATAAACATGGTATCCTCTTAGGCTATTTAGTTGTTAAGATAAAATTTAGAATATGATAAAATTTATCATATCGCACATTTGATGTCTGCTCAAGACAATCATCAATAATAGGAAATTTATTTTCCTCGAATGGCAATTTTCTTAAATTAACAAAATTAAAATTATATTTTAATAATATAAATAATATTTGAATCCTAACATAAGAAATTCAAAATAACAAAATTGTTAACAAATTCTAATATACCTTGACCTCACTGTCGACCTCGCTGGCCATCATCTCTGGCCGGTCACTGAGGTCCAGCGATCGGCTGGAGAAAGAAGAGGAGAAGAAAAAAAGAAAAAAAAAATTCAAAAATTTTAAAATTTTAAAATATTATTATAAATTGGCCATGTCAGTGCCGATCAAACCACATCAACCGGCCGGTGCCTAGTCAATAATATCTCGCCAAAATTGGCCGGAAAGAACTGAATTGACACAACCTAAAAAGGTTTAGGACTTGTTTAGCACTTTTCTCCATAATTTAGTATTTTAGGTATCTTAGTATAGTTTACTATTTAATAAAATTTTATTATAGACTGATTGAAGGGGTAGAAATAAATAAAAAAGAAATTTATTTTAAAAAAGCGGAAAATAAAAAAAATTAAATAGAAATAAAGTAGATAACGGTGTCACAAGAGATTTTTATCATCTATATTTATAAAATTTTGTGTTCATTTATATTAATATGTCATTTACATAAAACAATATACACAAAATGATGTAAATAAATCTAACTTTTTTACTGCAATCACGAAATAATGAATATGATATAACAAAATTCATAGATTTAATATCTTATTTTATTTAGCCCAATTTTGATTATAAATTCATATGACCAAACGCAGCCTTAATTGTTTTCCATTCTTTAAGATATATATTATCCTCCTCTCCATAAAAAGCATACATCTCTGATTTACTTCCATAGGTGTTGGATCCTAAACATTGAACCCCTCTCTCTCTCTCTCTCTCTCTCTCTCTCTCTCTCTCTCTCTCTCTCTATACACCAAACCATACCTCTCTTTCTTGGAATTATACGAAGAAGGCCTTTGTCTTCATCCATCCAAGGCATTTTGCTTCTTCATCATGGAACTCCACATTCCAACACAAATCGCGATCGTTTCCATTCCCATCATCCTTTTTACGTGCATTTCTTCTTCTTCTTCTTCTTTGTCGTCGTCGTTGTCACCATCAAACTTGCACCCTTTGGTGGTCGACTCCGTGCTTGAGCATCTCAACTACACCGCCATTTCTGAGTTCCGGTTGCTGAATAGAAGGCGAATTCTCGAGTGTAGCGATGGGAACCCTTATCTCCAAATTAATGTCAGTGGCAACGCCACCATGGGAGATGAAGAGTACCTTACGGTTAATGTAACCGGGGTCCTGGTTCCAGCGGACAATCACTGGATTGCCATGATTTCTCCATCGGACGCCGAGTAAGTCATCCTGATGTCTAATTCTTTCGTCCTTGAAACTCTTAACCATTTGCCTTGAGACGTATTGGTACACGTGACCAGGTTACTCATTCAAGTTCCTTCTTCTTCTCGTGATTTCTTTTGGCTTGCAGCGTCTCGTATTGTCCACTGAACAAGGTTATGTATGTACAGACTGGTGATCTCAGTCATCTTCCTCTTCTATGCCATTATCCTGTCAAGGTGATTTTATCTACCATTGAATCGTGCCTTGTTGATGGCTTATCTATCTTCTTCTTGATGAGTAATGGAAACGTTAAATAGTGAGGGGCTTTAGAGAAAATAGTGGAACCCACGTCGGCCGAACAGAAAGGTACTTGAAAAAGAAATCACATGGCGCATTGCCGAACACCTTTTGCCAAGGCCTGGTTCAGTCCTCATATGATCAACCAACAAAGTGACGCCATGGAGTACATAGCGTTCACGTAACAATGTCATATATCATTTGGTTAGGTGCATATCGAGTTACAAAAAAAAAAAAAAAAATCAATATACTTGATAGACTATATGATTATGTTGTATTGGTAGATAGAATCTATTAAAATGCGAAAAGTATGTGAAATTGATATTACTTTTCGAAATATTCAACAAACATTTCGTTTTCTACCAACTTAATTTAATAAATACACATACATACATACATATATGCATACCTACATATATACATATACAATATATATTGAAATACTTTAGCAAAGCGGGAAAGCAACAGAACACAAACCTTCGTAGACAGTCAGACACAGCCCATCTTGCTGCTCCTCTAGAGGCGTCGGGGTCAACACAACCTCAAACATTAAAGATTGCAGCTGCTTTTAAGGTTTAAAATACTCCTCGTCAAGTCTTCCTTCTCTCGGAAGACGAGGAGAAAATAGGAGTCAGTTTTATTTTTAATCTATTTTTATTTTTGTCAAGTCTCTTTTTGGGTTCAAAAGAGAATCAAAAGAGTCCTTCATTCTATAATCCGCAAAAGGTTCAATCAATAAAGTCAGATTTGGCTCTGGTTCACATTTTTTGGCGAGGCTCTTTATTGAATTCTTTTATGATTGTATTTTTCATTCAATAAATAAGTAATTGACTTATTGAACCATCCTTTAAAAATTTACATAACTTTTTTTTCCTGAATTTAAGTATATATTTTTTCCGTTGACCATGAAAATACTGAGCTTTGTTGAATACAGGAAAATAACGAAGATACTTCTCGGAGTTGGATTTTTATTAGTCAAATGGAGACATTCCATATGTAACCCTAATTTTAGTAATGCTAGATAATAAGAAAGGTTTACAATTTTCTTTTTTTGTATTTTTGAAACATATAAAATGCTGCGTGTAACTCTGTTATTTGGAAGGAAAAAAAAAAAAAAAACTCTGTTATTTGGAATTTTTAAGCAAGTCCTTTTTATAAAAATTCTTTAAAATTTCATTTATCACAACCCGTGGTATTATACCTGTATCTTTTCTTTTTGGCAATGTGCCAAATTCCGTAAATTTTCTAGCATACCTACCATTACTTGTCTATTTAGTTTGAGACTAGGAGAACCTTTTCCACTTCAACTTTTTGGTGTACGCTTATGTGCATCATTTTCAGGCACAATACTTGAGCAAGGATCCGGACTATTTGAGCTGCAAGAAGAAGGAGTGCAAGGAATACAAAGACGGTCAATGCGTGTTGACCACATGCGGCAGCACCTTGACGTTTCACGTTCTGAACATCAGAACCGACATCGAGTTTGTGCTGTTCGCCGGAGGATTCACCATACCATGCGTGTTGAAGAGATCGAACTCTTTGACCTTTGCTAACCCGAACCAACCGCTCTATGGCCATCTCTCCAGCATTGACTCGACTGGGACCTCGGTAAGCACTCAATTAGCTACCAACTGGTGTGCAGAGCTCGCATGGGTCGTGTTGCCAACATTTGGCTTTATGGATGTCATGAAAAATGTCAATTATATCATTAGCCAATGAAGTCAGTGGTACCATGCCTGCACGACACACTGCGCCTGAGTGTGGAATAACTCTTTGCATAATACACTTGAAAGCAATGTAGCTTGCAAATGCTAATTTTACGTGCTTTAATTTGCAGATGAGGATTACATGGGTTAGCGGAGGCAAGGAACCCCAAAAGGTACAATATGGAGATGGGAAATCACAAACTTCCGAAGTTAGTTCATTCTCACGAGATGATATGTGCAGTGAGTTAACCTCAAACCCTTCCGTGAAAATTCTGTAAATGCATTAGGACTTACTTTGTCGCACGCAAAACAATTTAAATGCCCCATAAAGACTCATCCTTCACTGAAATTAGTTTTGTTGGTCTGTTTTTTGACAGGTAAAGTGGTGCCCAGTCCTGCCAAAGATTTTGGTTGGCATGACCCTGGTTACATTCATTCAGCCGTGATGACGGGACTGCAACCTTCTACCTCTTATTCTTACAAATACGGAAGGTAGAATCTTTTGACTGAAGTATATTGTTTATGAGACCAATCGGTTTCAGATTGGCTTGAGGTATTCTTGCTGAGCATAGTGCAATATCTCTGGCTTGTCTACTTGATGCAGGGTCATCTATCTGCAGTGAATGTGAATGAATTGATATGCACTTGTTCCTTACAATCATTTTCTATGAATTCACAACATTAGGTAGATGATGGAGCACCGGCAAATACTTCCATATGCCTTAGTCCTTAAAGATGTATTGCAGCTGCATGTCTGATTGAGAGAGGATTGGGTATACGGCTTTCAATAAAAGGAGAATCTTGTTAACATGACATTGGACTTATATATTGCATGACACTGCAGTTGTGGCAACTGGAAGTAGATGGAATAATCCATCTTTTTTGGGCATCACTTAGATGATTGGAAATCGAATTGATCAATAAATTTATACCATTTTCTGGCACATTCGAGTTGTTTTGATAATGCTTTTACGATATCCAGTGATTCAGTTGGTTGGAGCAACAAAGTTCAGTTCAGGACACCGCCTGCAGGAGGATCAAATGAACTCAAATTTCTTGCATATGGGGATATGGGAAAAGCCCCTCTGGATGATACAGTCGAGCACTACATTCAGGTAAACATGCTTTCCATAGAATGAAAAGTCGCATTTCTAAAGGCAACATTGAAATGATGCTATCCAAGCTGGGTATACTCTAAGAGGAAGGTGTATCCTTCAAATTTTTGAGAAATGCTAATGGAAGGGACAAAACATGGCACGATTTGAGTGGAGTATCATCTTGAAAACCTGCTCTTCAAGAAATATTATTAGCACGTCACATTCATCTGAATTAACTGAAGTGGCACAGACTAAGCTGCTTGTGAGAATTCAAACTCCTGATTATGAAGGTCTCCTAACATGCGACTTTGTATGTTTCTATAGCCAGGATCAGTCTCGGTGGCTAAGGCAGTGTTGGATGATGTAGACTCCGGCAATGTCGATGCCATCTTCCATATTGGAGACATAAGCTACGCCACCGGCTTCTTAGTGGAGTGGGATTTCTTCCTCCACCACATCAGCCCTTTCGCTTCCCGAGTTTCCTATATGACTGCAATTGGGAACCACGAAAGGTAACTATCTCGGGTCAATATGAGTCTCTTCCTGTGCATAATAGAAGGCTCACTGAACAACTAAACGAACATTACTCAGCAGCATGAATTGAAGATTTTCTAATTTTCTTTTACATGAAGAGGTTATGTGGACTCGGGTGCCAGATATATAACTCCAGACTCCGGTGGGGAATGTGGCATTCCTTACGAGACATACTTCCCAATGCCAACCCCAGCGAAGGACAAGCCATGGTATTCCATTGAACAAGCCAGTGTTCATTTTACTGTGATTTCAACTGAACATGACTGGTCCGAGAATTCAGAGCAGGTACGTTCGATCGAGCTGAACCCTTTTGGGATCATATCTGCATCTCGATAAGCTGTCCATTGATGTCATGGGAATGTCATGTTGTCAGTATCAATGGATGAAAGGGGACATGGCTTCAGTCGACCGATCTAAAACTCCATGGTTAGTTTTCATGGGGTAAGTACATTTGCTTCTAAGTGATCGTGAGTATTACTACTTGAATGTGCAGACTCTCAGACTAAAAACTCTCAAGACAACAGATATCAAGTGTAACAGTTGCTTCTTGCAGGCACAGGCCCATGTACACTTCTGGTCACGGATTAGGTGCTGATCCAATTTTTCTTGATGCTGTAGAGCCATTGCTGTTGGACAACAAGGCAACCTTCCATTTCTTAATTTGGTTTTCATGTTAAACAATTCTTTGACCTGTGAAAGTGCAATCATTAACCATTTGATATCACAGGCTGATCTAGTTCTCTTCGGCCACATGCATAACTATGAAAGAACGTGCTCGGTTTTCCAAAATGAGTGTAAAGCTATGCCAAAGAAAGATCAGAGCGGGGTTGATATTTATGATCACAGCAATTATAGCGCACCTGTGCAAGTGGTTATTGGTATGGCCGGGTTCAGGCTGGCTGAATTCACAGATAAGGTTAGAGTCTGTCCTCCCTCACACCAGTTGTAGATAGGAAAAAAAAATTGGCCTTTTGTCTATATCTGGACAATTTTTTGGCATCTTCCGGAAATCTGCTCTTTTATTCGTCAGTGCTTAATCGCGTTTCCATTTCTTGCATCTACATTGGTTGAATGCTGCTTAGCTAAACAATGCCATCTTGACAACAGCTTTCTGATTTGGGGGCCATGAAATATCAAAATTCCAGAGATTCTTTCACTTGGTCTTAAGAAATAACTTTCTTTGCTGGTTCTTCTGCTCATATCATTCAGCTCGAATCTATACGATTACACAGGGATTATCCCTTTTGTTGCTCGCATGAATAAGACCTGTACAAGTGAAGCCCCATTGATTTTTCTTTTGCAGCCGAGTGACTGGAGTTTGATAAGGATTTCTAAATTCGGCTATTTCAGAGGACATGCGACTCCAAAAGAGTTACAGCTAGAGGTCAGCAGTAACCCGCTTTTGAATGTTGCATACTGCATAGCACTCTTGAATTCTCGGTCGCCCTTCCCTTGGTCATCGTTCCTTTTCGCTTTGTCACTGCTGATTCTATCTTTTATGATGGATGACTCCATTGATTGATAACCTGTTTTGGTCTGTTGTGGTGCTGTGAAAATCAGAAACCACGTACAGTTTTCGATTTCCTGCACTGCAGGTAGAGTTTGGAACATTGAGCGGCTACATGTTACTGCATTCATGGTGATCATGTGTACGTGCTCGTTTAACTTCGATCTACGTGTTGCCTGCAGTATGTGAATGCCGACACAAGGAAGGTGGAAGACATCTTCCGCATCACCCGATAAGCCGACTTTTCAAGTGAGCAGGAAGGTGCTGCAGAGGCGACAATGGTGGTACACTTCTACATTGTACTATACAGAGACAAAACATACAGATAAATTGTGCTTGTACACAAGTAATAAATGTTGATTGTCTGCGCGGCCTAATCGAGTGCTCTTGAGCTGTGATGAAGGAATCCAAATTCATGATTTTGGTACTCATGCGAGCAACCTATTGACAATGGAGAAGTGATCTCTCCTTCCGAGTGAGTTCAGAATCATGAACTCTTAATGGTTACTATAATCTTTCGAAAAGACTTAAATAATTGAGCAAAAATAAGTGATATAGACTCATGATTTTTTCAGAATTTTCCATCATGTATGTAATGCAATGTAATACAATTCGGAAATTGGTTAGTAATCTTAAAAACTTTTGAACTATTCAAGTCATTATCACATAGAGTAATGGCACTCGACTGACCTTGTTCACAAATATGATGATCAGCAAAGCCTAATCTTCTAAATTAATGTCGTTGATCTAATTGACAAAAAATGTCTACTCCCCTCTCATCTGAAATGCAGCCATCCGATCCATACTGGCCACGCTCAACCGTTGATTTGAAAATCATATATTAGGATTATCTCTAGGAGGCCGTAATGAAGTCTGTTTTGATACGCACTACTGTCGATATCGAACTCGATCAGACCAAGCCTTTGCTAGTCAGGACCTCTTTCCATTTCATGATTTTGGTACTCGTTTGAGCAACCTAACGACATGTGTCCAATGGAGAAGTGATCTCTCATTTTGAGTGAGTTCAGAATCATGAACTCTCAATAGTTAGCATAATCTTTCGAAAAGATTGTTAAGTAATTGTGCAAAAATATGTGATATAGACTCATGAATTTTCAGAATTTTCCATCATGAATGTGATGCAATGTAATAGAATTCGGAAATTGCTTAGTAATCTTAAAAACTTTTGATTTATTCAAGTCGCTATCACATGAAGAGTAATGGCAGTCGACCAACCTTGGTCACGAATATGATGATCAGCAAAGCCTAATCTTCTAAATTAATGTCGTTGACCTAATTGACCGAAAAGGTCTGCCTCTCTCTCATCCGAAATGCAGCCGTCCGATCCATACCTACCATGCTCAACCGTCGATTTGAAAATCCTGTATCAGGACATGACTAGATTTGGAATGAAAGGTTATCATCGTTAGAAGGAGACCATCGTGAAGTTAGTTTTGACTGATGCGCATTAATGTAGATATGGAGCTAGATTGAACGAAGCCTTTGCTAGTCAGGACCTCTTTTCGTTTTTTCGCAAATTATGATATGTGAGTGGTAGCAGGATAATTTCTTGGGGTCGTATCGCCATTATAACTTTTTGTCCAAATCTGCACGATTCTTTGGCAATATCTGAAAATCCATCCTTGTATTCATCAGTGCTTAATCCCAATTCCATTTCCCTCATTTACATTTGCTGGATGTTGCTTAGCCAAACAATGCCATCTTAGCAACACCTTTATGAATTATGGGCCTTGAAATATCCAGATTCCAGAGATTTTTAGCTTTCTATTAAGAAATTAAATGCCGATTCTGCTGCTCATATCATTCAGCTCGAATCTATACGGTTACATGAGGATTATCAATTTTGCTGCTCCCATGAATAAGATTTGTACATGTGAAGCCCCGTTGATTTTTTCGTAGCCAAGTGACTGGAATTTGATAAGGATTTCCAAATTCGGCTATTTCAGAGGGCGTGCAACTCCAAAAGAGTTACAACTAGAGGTCGGCACTCTCTAATTTTTCCTCGCCCTTCCCAGAATCATGTTCCTTTTGGCTTTATGTCTGCTTACTCGATTTCATATTCCATTTATTAAGAAATTGTTCTGGTCTCTTGTGATGCTTTGAAATTAGAAACTATGTAGAGTTTCTGATGTCCTGCATTGCAAGTAGAGTTTGGTACACGTGAACGAGTTACTCATTCAAGTTCCTTTTTTTCCTTGTGTTTTATTTAGGGTTGCAGCGTCTCGTATTGTCCACTGAATAAGGTCACGTATGTAAACTGGTGATCTCAGTGATCTTCCTCTTCTATGTCATTATCCTATCAAGGTAATTTTCTCTATCAGTGAATCGTGCCTTGTTGATGATTATCTACCTTCTTCTTGATGAGTCATAGATATGTAAAATAGGGAGGGGCTCTAGAGTAAAAAGTGGAATCAACGAGGGCTGAATAGAAAAGTAATTGAAAAGGAAATCACATGGCGCATTGCCTAACTCCTTTTGCCGAGAGTTGGTTCAGTCCTCATGATCGACCCACAAAAGTCATGGCATAGAGTCCCTAGCGTTCACGAAACAATGTCGAATTTCATTTGGTTTGAGATGATTGTGTTGTTGTGATAGAGGAATTAGATTAAAATGCTAAAAATATGTGAAATTCATGTTACTTCTCGAAATATTCTATAGACGTTCAATATACATACATATATATATATATATATATATATATATATATATAGCTACAATCATATGTCCAATGCTGTTAAATATGTCTCGAGTTTGAGCTCGAAGCGAAAAGCCAAATTTTGAAATAAATTGAAATAAAGAAAGATTAGTGTATTTGAAAGTAAATCAGCTTGCTTCATCGTCTCTGATTTCTCTCAAAATAAAAGTAAGTACAGATTCATCTGGTAAAGATAATTTTCAATCTGCATCTTTCTAGGAACTAAAATCTTCAATCTGATACTAGCGTCCGTCACCAAAGAAGGAATTATTCGGTGGGGCCAAGGTCAAATCTTTGACCGGGCACACACACGCACACTCCACGCGCAATGAAGAAATCCCTGCACGTAGACAAAATAGGTGGGCCCAAGTCAAGAATTTGACTTTTCTTGGGCACACACCTATTTCCTTTTTCGGCGTGCACGAAGACCTACGTAAAGAACCCTACGTAAAGGGGAGCCGCGCGTTAGGGGAGTTTTTTGCACATCCGCACCTCTTGCAAAAGCCACAAGAGAGATCTTCTTTTCGGGGTGTTGCTGCTGCACCCGTACGAGAGAAAAAGAGGAGCCACATGTCTTCAAGCTGAAGTACGATCAAGAAAAGGAGTTCTTTTTCAGCATTTGTTTTAAATTTGTCTGATAATTTTGTGCCGTGATTTGGGATTGGATTAAATTGGGGTTTGGAAAATACCGAGAGAATGTTTGAGTGACTTGAGTGTGTAATCTCCTTGTATCGTTTGATCTATAGTGAAATTCGCTTCTGCTCTCCCTGTGGACGTAAGTCTTTACGACTGAACCACGTAAATTTGGTGTCCGATTTATTTTTCTTCTTCCGTCTATATTTTGTTCGATCACTCACCCTATCGTAACAAATGCAACCTCAAGTATTAATGACTATAGCTGCTTTTAAGGTTTGAAATATTCCTCGTTAAGTCTATATATTAATAAACTCAACTTGGCTATATATATATAGCTACAGTCATATGCCCAACGCAACCTCAAGCATTAATGACTATAGTTACTTTTAAAGTTTGAAATATTCCTCGTCAAGTCTATAAATTAATAAAATCAACTCAGCTACATATATATAGTCACATGCCCAACGCTACCTCAAGCATTAATGATTGTAGCTGCTGTTTAAAGTTTGAAATATTCCTCGTCAAGTCTATATATTAATAAAATCAACTTAGCTACAGTCATATGCCTAACGCAACCTCAAGCATTAATATTGTAGCTGCTTTTAAGGTTTGAAATATTGATTGTCAAGTCTTCATCCACTCGAAAGAAGAGGAGAAAATAGGAGTCCGTTTTATTTTTAATTTATTTTTATCTAGTCAAAGTGCCTCTTTTTGGGTTCAAAAGATAATCAAAGGAGTCTTTTGTTCTATATCTGCTAAAGGTTCAATCAATAAAGTCAGATTTGGTTCTGGTTCAGATATTTTGCGAGGCTGTTTATCGAATTCTTTTATCAATTTTTATTTTCATTTAATAAATAAGTAATTGACTTATAGAATTGTAATTTAATAGAATTTAAGTATGTACTTATTCCGTTGACCATGAAAATATTAAACTCAGTAGAATACAGGAAAATAATGGAGTTACTTTTCGGAGATGGATATTATTAGTCAAACTCCATGAGTAATGCTAGATAATAAGAAAGGTTTACATTTTCTTATTAAATATTTTTGGTACGTATAAAATGCCGCATGTAGTCCCGTTATTTCGAATATTTAAGCAAGCCCTTTTTGTCGAAAAGCTTTGGAATTTCATTTATCGTGGCCGTCGGTTCATACTACGTGTTTTCTTTTTTCTTTTTTCTTTTTCTTTTTTTGGGCAATGTCCCAAATTCTGTAAATTTTCTAGTATCCATGTCTAATTGATTTGAGACTAGGAGAAATGTTTCCACTTCAACTTTATGGTGTATGCTTATGTGCATCATTTTCAGGAAAAATACGTGAACAAGGATCCGGACTATCTGAGCTGCAAGAAGGAGCGCAAGGAATACAAGGACGGTCAATGTGCGGTGACCACATGGCGGCGGCACTTTGACGTTTCACGTTGTAAACATCAGAACCGACATTGAGTTTGTGCTGTTCGCGGGGGAGTTCGCCACACCATCCATATCGAAGAGATCGAACTCTTTGACAATTGCTGACCCGAACCAACCGCTCTATGGCCATCTCTCCAGCATTGACTCGACCGGGACCTCAGTAAGCCCTCAATTGGCTACCAACTGGTGTGTCGAGCTCGCGTGGGTCGTGTCGCCAACATTTGGCTCTATGGATGTCATGAAAAATGTCAATTATATCATTAGCCAATGAAGTCAGTGGTACCATGCCTGCATGACCCGCTGCGCCTGAGCGTGGGATAACTGTTTGCATAAAACACCCGAAATCAATGCAGACTGCAAATGGTAATCATACACGCTTTATTCTGCAGATGAAAATTACATGGGCTAGCGGAGGCAAGGAACCCTAGGAGGGGCAATATGGAGATGTAATGGACTTGTTCCTTACTGTTGGGATTGTCGGATTCCCAAAAACTAGATTCGACACTAAATCGAATCCCTAAAATGAATGCGGAAGACAAGCCCGGGAAAAACACGTATCACCGATCTTAAAGCACACCACGGAATCGAGCGTACCTTGTTAGCCACAGATTAAACACCAACGCCGATAAGAGGAAGAGAAAACCGATCATGTTCGATCCGATAATGTCGATTGGCCTTGAAGGGAAGATGGTGTCGCCTTAAATGCTTGTTTTCTTTTGGAGGGAGAGAGGGAGAGAAAACATACGTTATTATGCCAAAGGGTGTCTTCGTCTCTCTCTTTCCTCCCTTATATACGTTCCCTCAAAAAAATAGAAACGTACCCCCTTCATCGTATCCTTCCATCCATGGGCCCTAATCTTATGGGCCGGGCTTTCAGGCCCAACATGGGCGGATGGGCCAACTTAAGCCCATCACATAAAACCATCTCCCACTCGCACATGGTAGGCCAAATAGGATTCTCTTTACCTCTCTACAACATTCATACCAGTGAATAATCCGTGCGATCAGTATACTTTGAGAGTTCGTTGCTATACATCTGTTAAGAATATATAGCGGCTCATAATGGACATCACACTTTGAGTAGATTTAGTATGCAGTACCCTAGATCGAACGATCACATTTATATCTCTCTTGATCTCTTTTAAACAATGATATATATATATATATATATCGTATTCACAATTATGATTATCACAAAGATAGTCATAATTGGTCAACTAGTGAATATAAAACTACAATGTGATTCTCCAAAATCGATCTTCCTCTTTCCTTCAAACTCTCAATTTCAGTTCAGCTTGCTTTTCTAGAAATGTCCCATTAGATCGAATCAACTTATGACCATTGGCAACATCCTAAGATAGCAAACACTAAATAGAAATCTTGAGAATAAGTAAAAATCATGAGGGCACTAAAATTGAGAAACTCTTTTCCTCAAAAGTCTTACACAGCATAAAAGTTGAGATCAAACTTTTGCCACTCTTATTGGTCGTCTCATGCATACGTAGTATGAAAAACGTATTACGGTATTAACTTCTTTCCCATAGAGCGTATGTCTACACCTTCAATACCATATAGATGACAGTTCAGACATACCCAATGTCTAACTTGAGTTCACGTATCTACTCATTCACAAAATTCATCAGAACTCACATCTGACATCTTAGACAGATAAATTAAAATATGTGGGGTATTTTACTTTCGGACACAGTAAATATTATGTTCTCATCTTAATACTTAGTTAAGGCGACTAATATATTTTAAGCTTGAGCTCTTGATTATCACCTAGATAATAAGCCTAAAAAAACAGTCTCATCTCTATTTATCACACAGTAAATAGAGGCGATTACTCGTGTGAGTGGGCTAATCTTTTATCTGTCCGATATACTTTCTCAACCTAAAATAATGCATTGAGCATTAAGATGCATAAAGATCAAATAAAGATTCATAGGCATTAATGATGAAAACACAAATTCATCAAATGTGAACACTTAGGAAAATTACAATATTCAGTACATCAGCCTCTATGCAATCCTAGAGATTTCATATGGCCACAAAACACATCTTTATGTATTGGCTTCGTCATAGGATTTGCTATCATTCTATGCGTAGTATGTGCTCTAAGTTTACATCTTTTCGTGCAATCATATCTTTGACAAGATTATACTTGGTATCTATATGTTTAGTCTTGCCATGATATTTTGAATCTTTGGTGTACACTTTTGCTGCTTGGCTATCACAGTTAACTAACAATGAATCTGCAGCACTTCTAATAACACCTAAATGATAAAAAAATCTCTTAAGCGAAATACCTTCTTATACTACTGCTGATAATGCCACGAACACAACTTACATCATGGACAAGGCTATACACTTTTGTTTCTGACTGCTCCAACATATGGTGCCATTATTCGATAAGAAAACAAACTCAGAGGTAGATTTTTTTTCATCTAAATCTCCTCACCAATCAGCATCATAATAGCCTTAGAGTCACATATCATTTTCTTAATAACTCAGCGTATAATCAGCAGTCCCCTTTAGATACCTCAATATTCTCTTAACGGCTTTCCATTATACTGGACCTGGATTGGATTAGTATCTACTCATCATTCCAACTGCAAAACATATGCTAGGTCTTGTACACATCATAGCATACATCAAGCTCCCAACAACACTAACATAAGGAACATATTTCGTTTGTTCCTTCTCTTGTGGAGTCCTTGGATACAGTCTATGGCTTAATCATTCATCTTTTGCAATAGGAGTGTTTATGGGTTTACAATCTTGCATACGAAATCATTCAAGAACCTCATTTATATATGTTTCTTGCGAAAGAGACAACGATCTCTTCAAACGATCTCTTGAAATTTTAACTCCAAGAATGTATGCAGCCTCACCCATATCCTTCATCTCAAAGTTGAAAGACAACCAACTCTTGACAGTATTAACAAACTCCATATTGCTTCCGGCAATTAGTATATCATCAACATATAATGATATGATCACAAATTGATCTTTGGATCTTTTGATATATACACAATGATTCTCATCAATCATTGTAAAATCATATGCCATTATGGCATTATGAAAATGAATATACCATTGTCTCGGTGACTGCTTGAGGCCATATATCGATCTCAAAAGTCGACATACTTTTTCTTCTTGGCCTTTCATTATGAAACCAGCAGGTTGTTCCATGTATATTTCTTCCTCTAATTCTCCATTGAGGAAAGCAGTCTTTACATCCATTTGATGTAACTCAAGATCCATACTAACCACTATTGCCAAAATAATGAGAATCGAGGTAAATCTCATTACAGGAGAAAATGTATCTTCATAATCAATTTCTTCCTATTGATTATACCCCTTCGCCACAAGGCGAGCCTTATGCCTTTCTATCGAGCCATCAGCCTTTCGCTTTATTTTGAGAACTCACTTGTTCCCAATAGCTTTGCATCATTCTCGAAGATCAACCAGTTCCCAAACTTGATTTGATTTCATTGACTCAATTTCCTCTTCCATTGCATGAATTCATTTTTCCTTATTAGGGAAATTCAGAGCCTCATTAATATTTCTTGGCTCATCATCATCTTGCGGAGCAATCATAAAAGTTTCCCCTTCAATGTCAAAACGTCAACGAGGAATACTTTGGCGACTTGTTCGCCGTATGGGAGATTTGTATACTTTGCACATCATTCCCTATTATGCTCCCACTTGGATTACATAATGATGATGTCGTCTCATCATGTAGTTGCAATTGAGAATGAGTCGAATTCAATTCATCATTTCTCATATTACTCCCACTTGGACGAACTCCACTAATATCATTATCTTGATCCAAGGTTTCAAATATGGAGTAATCTTCCCCTATTTCGCCCTTCTTAGGAAATTCATCCTCTAAGAATGTGACATCTCGTGATTCAAATTCAGTTATACTCCAACTTTCCTGCTCACCAATGAACACATACCATTTCGAGTATTCGGAGTATCTTATGAAAATATTCTTATTTCCTTTGGGACTCAATTTCCTAAACTTGTGAGAGGACTCATGAATATAGGTAGCACAACCCCATGGCTTAAGAAAACTTAAGTCCGGTTTTCTACTTGTCCATAACTCATGTGAAGTGGAAATAACTGATTTGGAAGGCACCAGGTTAAATATATAGGCAGCAGTTAGCAACGCATTACTCCAAAAAGTGATAGGTAAGTTAGCATGCGCCATCATGGATCTAACCATTTCCAGTAGGGTTCTATTTCTTCTCTCCGCAACAACATTTTTGTTGAGAAGTGTATGGAATAGACAACTATTTTCTTCTTCCTTTTTCATCACATAATTTTCTGAACTCATCAGATAAATATTCTCGACCTCGATCGGATCTCAATACTTTTATTTTCTTGTCTAATTGATTTTCTACCAAGTTCATAAACCTTTTGAAATAACTTATTGCTTCAGATTTATGAGAAATCAAATAGACATATCCGAATTGAGTATAATCATCTATAAAAGTGATGAAATAAACAGCCACATGCCTTCATCTTACATTCATTGGACCATAGACGTCAGAATGGATTAAATGCATAGGAAATTCAGCTGTTTTAGCTTTTCCAAATGGTTTCCTTGTCGTTTTCCCTTCTAGGCAATGCTTACATATGGACAAATCAACTTTTTCAATGTTGCCCAACAAGCCTTCTTTGGCTAGTCTATTTATACGTTGTTGGCCAATATGATTAGGTCTAGCATGCCACATAATCACATCATTATCATATGAAGTAGAAGACGTGAAATAAGGGAATAACAATTATTGACATCACTACAGTCAACATTTAATACAATAAAACCATCCAGAAGGTGACTACAACCATAGTAATTTGTATCCAAATACAAATCTACACATTTATTATGGAAGTTCATACCAAAATCAAGCTTAACCAACACCAAAACAGACACTTAAATTTTGACGAATCTCTGGAGCATATAGAACATCATATAGGAACAATGTGCATCCACCACACATGTTCAATTGGCAGGTGCCAATCTCTTTAACTTCAGTTCTGGAGTTATTACCCACATAGATCCACTTAGTTCCAGTTGGTACTCGTCGAAATTCCACAAAGGATTCTCTATCCTTTGCTACATGATCTGTCGCTCCTGAATCTATAGTCCACAAAGGATTAGATTCAGTCAATAGTACATAACTTGACACATAAGCAAAGTTCTCAAATGTACAAGAGGTGTATACCTTCTTTGGCTCACGACAGTCGCAAGCATAGTGACATTTCTTGTCACAATTGTAACACCTCACCCTTGACATTTTCTTCACTTGATGACATTTTCCTCTCTTGTATTGGTTAACTCTTGATTTCTTGCAATAAGGACTTGATCCTTTATATTCTCATATATTGAACGAATCAATACGCTTGCGTTTAGAGCACAAAGCCCTTTCTGAGCTAGAACCAGCATTGCAAATATCTATTTTCGGCTCAAATGCCGTTAGGTGGTTCTTGGCTAGCTCAAGGTGGCGCACGGCATCCTCAAGATCTTCCATAACATGGTCAAGAACTTCTAGTGCTTCTTTCTTTTCCAGCACATATTGAATCTTCATATTCAATATTTCACAATTGTTGCCGTTCATATCATCAATTACATTCTTAGTTGCTGAAACCATCGATCTGAACACATCAGACATACATGCACGAATAATTAATGCCTACATTTATACATCAACTTTGCACAGACCAATCATATCAATGAACAATTTTAAGTAAGGTTTCAGAATCAAAAGGTCACATGTTTCCAATCATCCTCCAAAAATCCTAACTCAAAATTATTATTAATATAATTGTCTTATGCAAAATAAATTCTATGAAGTTATAAAAACTTCTATGAACTACCCACAACAGTCAATAATAACAAAAAGCAAATAATATTTTACATCCAATAGAATTATAATGCTTTCACATAATACAACTATCCATTACACTAAGCAATACACACAGAGGAAACATATCAACATAGAAAGAGATATTCACACACAAAAAACATCTCAAATTAATCTAAAAAATAAATAGGGAATGTCCCTTCTAATCTATCAGTCAAAATATCTGAGAAATTTGAAGGCACATTTGCCAACTATGGAAAAACTTTTGGAGAACTTTCATGTCGCCTCCAAGGCACATTCACTCTGCGCCATGTGGCGCTCAATCTAAGGGTTGAAGTTTTGGTTAATTCAATGCTATAGTATCTCTTACAAAAGCTTCCACTAGCCTTCTATAATCCGGGACCACGTTGACCTCCCATAGTCGATCTAACTCTGCTTGCCATTCAGGTGGAAGAGTGTTCATTAAAGCCGGCACCTTTTCAAAATCCGGCATAAGATAACCATTCCAGATGATTTCCTATATCATCTGATTGACCCTGATCACATGTGATACTAAATCACCGTCATGCCACCGATAATTAGCTAAATCTAATATCAGCCTTTTAAGTATTGCACTTCCCTCATCCGTTCTCGGGATTGCAGGTATCCGTGCATAACGCAACATAGTTCCTGCAACAAATGCAGAACTAAAAATGGATTACTTATAACCCATAATGTACATAAGGGAAAATACATAATTTTCCAAGATTCATACAACAAATGCATAATAAACAATGGATTACTTATAACCCACATAGCTATAATTGAAAAAAGAAACAATTTTTTTTTTGTCAACGGTCAACGGTTAACGGTGAACGGTAGTCGGACCGGTCGGATCGATCGGGCCGGGTCGGACGAACCGACCCGGCACATGCCTCGCACGTACGAGCGACCGGTCGGAGCTCGAGTCGAGTCGCCGGCCGATGACCGGTCGGCCAACGGTCGCTGGCGATGACGTCATCGGTGACGTCATCCCAACGGTTACCGACCGTTGGGTGACGTCACAGTGACGTCAGCATGCGCCGGTTCGCCGGTTGCCGGCGTGCATGTGCCGGTTTGCCACCGGCGCGTAGCCCCCACGCGCAGCGCCTTCTGGCCGCGCGTGTGGGCGCGTCCGGTGTCACCCGACAGCGCATGATAGATCGTCGGACTCGTCTCGACGAGATCTTTCACCCTATGCCTTCAAAAATTGATTTTGACTTACAAAAACTCGAAAAAATGGATGAACAGTGCTCAGGTGTCGGGATTTCTCGCCCCGATCCGTATTGGCCGAATATTTTCGCAAAAAATCAATCAAAAAACATGAAAGGGGTCGGGAATACATGAACTAGGGTTTTGATACCAATGTTGGGATTGTCGGATTCCTAAAAACTGGATTCGACACTAAATCGAACCCCTAAAACGAATGCGGAAGACGAGCCCGGGAAAAACACGTATCACCGATCCTAAAGCACACCACGGAATCGAGCATACCTTATTAGCCACAGATTAAACACCAATGCCGATAAGAGGAAGAGAAAACTGATCATGTTCGATCCGATGACATCGATTGGCCTTGAAGGGAAGACGGCGTCGCCTTAAGCGCTTGTTTTCTTTTGGAGGGAGAGAGGGAGAGAAAACGTACGTTATTATGCCAACGGGTGTCTTCGTCTCTCTGTTTCCTCCCTTATATATGTTCCCTCAAAAAAATAGAAACGTACCCCTTCATTGTATCCTTCCATCCATGGGCCCTAATCTTGTGGGACGGGCTTTCAGGCCCAACATGGGCGGAAGGGCCAACTTAGGCCCATCACATAAAACCATTACTTACGATAATTGTCCATGAATTCACAACATTAGGTAGATGACAAAGCACTGACAAATACTTCTATATGCCTTAGTTCTTAAAGTAGCGAGTCGAGGAAGAAATTTTTATTCCCATCAAGTGAAGACAATTATTGTCTTAATTGATCTTCCTACAATTCTTCCTGACTTCACCATCTGATCCGGTGAGGGGCAGGATGTCCCCCATCTTGATCATGGCCACTGCGAAGTCGGAGCTGAAGGTGCTCGGGCTGCTGGCATATGTCCTCACCAGTGAGTCCGTGGAGCCGCCACTGAAGAGCTGCTGGTTGGAGTGAAGCAGTCCTTTGAACTGGAGAAGGTTGGTGTAGTAAGTGTTGTCAAATGCAACGGGAGACTGCAGGTCGAGTGGGGCTAGATTGTTGTCCCTCGGGCTAGCTGAGCTTGGGCAGTTCTTCCGCCTTATCTCACCGAAGGAACGGTCCAGGTCGGTCTCATTGTAGATCCGAGCTCTGAAATTTGCACATTTCGCTTGCCCTATCGAATGTGAACCTGTCAAAACAGATATGATAAGTTAGTATCTCTTTTTTTTCTTTTTCTTTTTTTTTCTCCATTTACAATAAAAAAATAAAAGAAAATGCTTTTTGCATTATTACTCCAGCAACCGTCCGGGATTGTGTTTATGAGTGTACGTACCAGATAAAGCCGCCAAGTCTGTCGTGGAGAGGCCAACATTTTCAAAGCTAGATATGAGGTCGATAAGGTTTGAGGCTGGAGAGGGAAGGCTACTGTTAGTAGCTGCTTGGCTCACGGTTCTTGCATCTCTCCTTCCGAGTTTCACATTCCAGCTTGGCCCTCCAAGCTGCAAATTTCAACACAATCTTAGTTAGAGCAAATTTGTGAGCAGTACTTGTATGGGGTAGTGATTTTTTTTGGAGGGATTGGGAGGGCTTACCAAGACGATGGAGTTGCGAGCGGTAATGGCCAACAAGTCAGCGCAAGAAACAATACCAGGGCACACTTTCTCCACAACAGACTTGACATCGTCTATGACCTCGAATCCTCTTGCAGAGTTTCGGTTTGGAGCTGCGTTCTTTTCACCAGTGAAAGTTGGCGTGTCGTCGAGAAGAACCCATCCATCGCAGCCCTGGCAATAGACGAAAGACAAAATGAATTTCTAGGATACAATGAAAGAAAGATAAGTCAATTTATGGTAGCTTACATTCACAAAGCAATCATGGAAAAACAGGCAGAGGAGGGAGGCTCCCATTCTAGGTTCCTTCTTGACAGTGGATTCCACCCGGGATTTGACCGCGGTGAAGACGTTCGGACATGTTTTTGAATAGAAATCGGGGGAAAGCTGGGCATCGGAGCACCCCATTAGGAGAAGCAAGGTGCAAGACAAAGAGAAAAAGGGCCACAGAACATGACGATGGTGCCATTGACAATGTCACATTACAAGCCCGAGAAGTGTGAAGGATTTTTGCGTGGATGACGGTTGTGCGTATCGGGGGTTTATATAGTAGAGAGCTAGAGAGACCCACGAGATAGTCCATGGACAGGCAGGCAAAATTGAGTTCCTCCTCATCAAGAAGTAGAGGTTTTCCATCTACCTCTCTTTCCGGGGAGGACAAAAACGGTGGTTGCTCTGTACAAGCGAACCCCATTAATGGATGATCGACTCCGGATGGTCATTACTGGATTAAGAAGCGCAAAACGGGAGTCAAAGAGTTTTGTCTACTAATGAAGCGACATGGCAAGATTAGGATCGGATGTTTAGCCCAATTAGACCCATACACTGTTGATGAACTTCTTCAAATAGCCAAGGTAATCTCGACAAGACAATTTCATTTGTTTTTACGACGAACGACAAAATATAGAAGAAGAGAGACAAAGGGAATATAAAGTTCGTGCGTATCCGAATCAGCACAATCGTGAGTTGATGACGGTGGCTGACTAATCAAACTCTGTAACATTATCTTTGTCCGTAGATTTTTCTTTGCTCTGTCGGTGTTTGTTCGTGCGGTTGTATTACATGGGTGTTATGTGCACCCTTGACCTGCGAGAAGACTTCATTGAGTTACTATGGGCTAGTTTTTCAATCACTGTCGATGTCGAGCTAGATTGGACGAAGCCCTCGATAGTCAGGACCTCTCTTTCCGTTTCTTTGCAAATTATGAGTTCAATCATAAAAATCTCTTTCTATTGAAATTGTTATCCAAGGCAGGTTTTTAGGTTTTTCTATTTTCATGTACATGTTTGCCTTTGGTCTCTATATTTTGACTTCATTAACCGAGAGAATGATCTTTGGCCACAGGAACTTGCGGGCACGGCACTATGCAAATTGGTTTTCGGTACCAATAGATCTTCCTGCGAGTAAAGTTTGGTGACATGCTCATGCGCCCTCGTGATTCGACTTGAGCTCAAGGCACGCACTATTCGAAGGCTGGTCCTGCCTAATACCATCGCGACTCGACGCGATTGACTGGATTTATTCTGTTTGTTGAATGGTCATAAAAGAAAGTAAAGGAGAATTTTTGCATCTTAAGAATTGTAAAGTAGGTTTTCAGGCTTCGAAAGCCCTGGGGAACCACCCTGTTTGCATCCCCATAGACCTTAGCAGAGGAACTCGAAGTGCTCGATTTCACCGATGCCAAAAGTAGCAAGACGTGCATTTAGACAGTGTCAGTTTTCAATAGAAAAACAACATATGACATTTATGATTCAATGACTCTTTTTACATAGTGCGGAGGATTACATGGCCCATATGTATTCAGACAAACGAATGGATGTTGCTGAGTTGGCTTGAAATGAATGACCACTGTACGTTAATCTGTCGGCAGGTTTCAGCTTGCTCGAACCTGCAGCAGCTTGACTTGGTGTTATTCTTAAGTCCGAACAGCGGCTTCCGACTTTGCTTCTCTCCTAAAAAAAGTCTACGCTTTTGGGAGTGAAATTTACTACAGGCTTATTTTGTATATTGGACAATTGCTACGGCCCCTGAGGATATGTCTAATGGACGCCACTCCATCGCAGTTATTAAGTCAAAATGATCCAGTTTATATTCACAATCACGTTGAGCATTAAAAAAGAAAAGAGAAAAATCAATTCTTTGATCATGTGTTGCAAAAGAATATATATATATATATATATATATATATATATATATTGACTATTAAAAAATCATATCAATTTTTAAATCATGTGTTTGCACCCGGATAGAGAGAGGCTAGTGCGGATATTGAATCAATCAGTGCAAAAACCTATTATGCGGATAGTGTATATAATGTGTCAAAAATTCGATGCGTCTTTATGGAGAGAGAGAGAGAGAGAGATTTTTTTTTTTTAGTACTTCGAGAATGTCTTCTAGTATTTGGTACTTAGTGTTTATTTGTTAACATACAAGAGAATATTATATGATCTTCTATTATTGGAATTTTTACTCGACATTGGTTGTCTAACCACGATCGATTACAGATCAAGCGGGAGCGGTATAGATTGCTTCAACTTCATTACAGATAGAAAGGAGTGATGCATTTTTAAATTTCTCTATCTTGTTCTTTTACATTCTTTGAGCTTGGTCCACAGGAAGATTATGATGTTGACTGCATGCACCTTTCTACGCAAGAGGTGAATATTTTCACGGAAGACTAATAGTGTTGCTTACACAATCATATGAAGACTCTTGCGCGACTTGTTGGGTTTGAGCCTAACCTTTCCTTTATCCAGCCTTTAATAGGCAAGACTAAATCCACCTTCCCAAATTGAAGAAAGGTACACAACCTCCTGTGAGAACAAAGATTCATAATAATACTTTTTCTTTTTATTGCCTAGCTCCGAGTGGTCGCATTTGAGGCTTCACGCTTCTTAACCTGCACCCCAATTGTTTTACCATTTATCCAAGGAGTTAGTTGTTGGTTAACATGATTTAAGATTACTGTAGAAGCCAGACTGAGGCAAATGCGTTGGCATGTAGCACGAGCTTAGAACTAATATATATGAAAGAGGAGTTCTTATTTATTAAACCTTATCCTCTTGTCCATTTCCTCTGGTTAATTGAACTTGACACATTCTTAAATTATCATCACTTTGGAGCTCAAACATGAACTGCTTATTGTACGAGAAGACATTTTACAAAAAGAGCTCTTATTTATAAATATGTAGAAATAAATTAAACATATTCGATAATACTTTACATAATAAATTTTATTGTGAAAATGGGTGCTGTGGTGTTTATTATATCTTGTCAAATACCTCCAAAGTTGTAGCTAAGAAGTTGCCTCACCCATACCAAATATTAAAATTTACCAATTACTAAAGCCACAAGTTACATATCTTTTCAGTGTATTTGAACCGCGGATACATAAAATTGTCTCTAAATTTATCAAATTGTATTGAGTCAATTTGTTTACTCTTTTTTTTTTTTTTATCGGTCCTACTATAATCTTACTCTAACACTCACTCCCAAACTTTTTCCCTGCCTCCTTGCAGGGTGTGGGGGTTGAAACCCACTCCTGAAAAGAAATCGTTTCCATCCCAATTCTCCCTAAGAAGATGGGGATTTGAACCCCCCACCTCCCCCTTCCAAGTTGGAAGGGTGGGCACTGGGGTGAACCCCAGTGGTTTTCAATTTGTTTACTTAAATATGTCTAAAAGTGTCAGATGGATTTAAAAAATACAATGTACGTGACACATTTATTATTCATGCGGAGACAAGTTGATCCAATTATAATACAAACACATTGAATCTTATAATGAACACATCTAATTAGGTGGTTGTACTGAAATTTATCAAATCTACTTAGGAAGAATTATGCTAAATTTTTCATATGACGAGGATAACCATCCAAAGTTTTGTAGTCCTTCGTAGTAGCGTCCAAAAATTAAAGTTTGATCCAATTTCCCATGATAGAAAGAAAAACTAGGTTAATCCTGACGAATGAATAGTTAAACCATGAGATGATGACACAAATAGTCTCTAAATGTTTGCCAAATGTGCAATGTAGTCCTTGAACTTTTAGTTTTTTTTTTCTAATATGGTCCCTAAACTTTAGCCTAACTTTAAATATGGTCTCTTAACTTTTAATTTGTTCAATGTAATCCTAAACTTTTGGTACATATTTAATGTAATCCTTGAACTATATCAAAATATTAAATGTAGTCTTTTTGTTAATTCAAATTAGGGATAATATTGAATATTTTCATATAGTTTATGGATTAAATTGAATATGTACCAAAAGTTGAGAGATCATATTGAACATTGGGTTAAAATTTAGGGAGCACATTAAACAAATTAAAACTTTAGGGGGCACATTGCACATTAAACGTAAATTTAGGGATAAGTACACTAATGGTGCCATAAGTTGTGTACGGCGCTCACTTTGGTGCAAAAAGTTTCCGTCGGATCACTTAAGTGCAAAAAAATTTGAAAAACGCTCACTTTGGTGCCAACTCCGATCCGGTTGGCCGGAAATCCGACGTGTCCTTTTTTTTATTAATTTTTGACGCCGACGTGGCTCGTCGGAGAGTTGAGTCAGCATCCAAACACCAAAACGACGCCGTTTGGTGTCTCCCCCAATTCAAAACCCTAATCTCCGGCCGTCGCCGTCCTCGACGGTCCTTGCGCTCGGCGGCCACGGCTTTGACCGCGACCTCGACCCCAACCTTGACAATGGCCACTCAACGGCAGCGGCTCCGACCTCGACCCCAACCCCGACCGCGACGATGGCCACTCGGTGACCGTAGCTCCGACCCTGACCTCGACCCCGACTGCGATGATGGCCACTCGACGGCCGTAGCTTCGACCCCGACCCCGACCTCGATGATGGCCACTCGGCGGCCGCAGCTTCGACCCCGACTTTGACCTCGATGATGGCCACTCGGCGGCCACAGCTTTGACCCCGACTCCGACCCCAACCCCGACGATGGCCACGGCTTCGACCCCGTCGAAACCCTAATTTCTTCCCCCAATGAGTTAAACGGCGTCGTTTTTGTGAGGCCATCCATGTAGGACGGCAAAACAACGTCGTTTAAGGCCTTGTCGATTTAAAAAAAAAGCCACGTAACTATTTTGGCCGGAATCTTTCGCCGGTGGCATGAGCGTTTTTCCTCCGATTTGGCACTTAAGTGATCCGACATAAACTTTTGCCATCAAAGTGAGCGCCGTACACAACTTATGGCACCATTAGTATACTTATCCCAATTTGGGGATCATTTGCATCCATTTCCCTTAAATCACGGATCAAAATAAATAAGAGGTGAACAGTGACAAAGTTCTCAACGGTAAATTCAAGTTTGAAATGGGTCATTGCCCTGTAGATTATTCAAGACGAAAACGTAGGGAGAAAATTCGAAATAATCACCATCTTTGTCGACTTCATTTTTTGAACCACAAAAACCAGAGACTCTCCCTGCGATCACTTAAACACAACAGCGACAGGGGTTCGAACCGAATGCCGAGCAGAGACCCACGTGATTGCCCCCTGAACATACGGCGACGGCGCTTTCGAGTCAACTTCCCTCGTAAAGTCAACTCGGTAACTCGCTGTCTGGTTCGCCTCTGTGAACACGAGTTCACGCGGGTACACGCCAACTGAGACCGGACCCTTGATCGGGTCGACGACTGACTGGTAACGCGACTTTGCGGGTCCGACGTTTTTCACCGTCCTCGTCACACTCACGTTCGTCACCGAAGGCTTGTGGAAGCTTACGGTGATCGATGGATAGTTGAGCTGGTAATCAGGTATGCTCCCTATGCTCGAGCAGTTGACTTTTTTTTTAACTATAACCTCGATTTGGGACTCGTTGGAGATGAGCCCACAAAGGTAAGGGATGTAATCTTGCGGTCCATCGTCGTAAACGAGACCCGGGTCGACGGCCTTCGATGGGTTGATGTGTCCTGCGCCAGTGGCGAAAATGTCCGCTGGATGGAGTGTCTCGTCCACGATGGGTCGGCCCTCCATGTTGAAGGTGGTGGCAGTGGTCATGATGGCGGACTTGATGGCTGCTGGCGACCAATTGGGGTGCGCGCTCTTGAGCAGCGCCGCCACACCACTGAGGTGGGGGCAGGACATGGAGGTCCCGGAGATCACGTTGAATGCGTGCTTCAAGTTCGTAGAATTGTCTAAAGGAAATGGCCAACCAGCGAGAATGTTCAAGCCCGGGCCGATGATGTCAGGTTTGAGGATGCCTGGGCTTTGGCGGTTGGGGCCGCGGGATGAGAATGATGCTACAGCCGGGGCGATCGATCTCCTGATGATGTGCGTGCCTTTGAATAGGATCGTGGCCACTGGTGTTGACGCTGTGTTAAAGTATCTCTTGATCTCTCTCCCCGCGACATAGCTCACTTCCACGGCGGGTAGGACATGCGCATAAACCAGTGTCGTGTATCCGTCAGTGGGACGGTTCACGAGGATCATGGCCACACCACCTCTATCCTTGACCTCTTGACCTGCTGCGACTGGCTCAGTACTTCCTAAGTCGCACACAACCACTTTCCCTCGAATGTCCGAGCGAAACCTTAGTGATCCTTCACCGCAGTCCTGGATGCCATCATCTATTTCTGGATAAATTAGGGGAACTAGTGCCGGTTGGAAGTTGTGCGGTTGGTACAAGGTCTCCCCATCAAACTCTAGCCCATTCCCCAGCCGCGCTGTGGCCTCTATGCTACGGTCGATGCTGCTCGCACCCACAGTGAGAATCCACGGAGCCTCGTTTGACAATGAGGTGTTGTATGGCCCTAAATTCCCCGCGGAGCAGCTGACGAAGATGCCCTTTTGGGTGGCGGCAAATGCACCCTGCGCAATCCAGTCGTTGAAGAACGGTTTGGAATTTCCTCCTAAAGAGACTGAAAGCACATCGACACCGTCCTCGATGGCGGCGTCGAACCCGGCCAATATACTGCTTGCAGGGCAAGCGTCATCTACGCAAACCTTGTACATTGCCAAATGTGCAAGAGGCGCCATGCCTACGGCCGTGCCTTTTGCATTACCGAGCGCGCTGGCATCCCTCACAAAAGCACCGGCAGCTGTGCTGGAAGTGTGCGTGCCATGCCCAGTATCATCATATGGTGGAACGGCCTGCGTGGCGTTGATCGGGTTGATGAAAGACCTCGCACCGATGAGCTTGTTGTTGCAGGACGTGCCGTTGAAGTCACACCTCCCCTTCCATTTGGCTGGGGGTGGAGGCACCCCCTCGTCGTTGAAGGAAGGGTGGTCCGGGAAAACCCCTGAGTCCAGTAGTCCGATGATCACGCCCTTACCAAAGTTCGAGTCCTTCCAGAGCCCGACTCCTTGGTGCAATCCCAGGAAGTCGGGGGTGCGAGTTGTGTGTAGAGAAAGCACCTCCTCCGGGTGTACCTGAAAAACACCGTCCTTCTCCTGAACGGCTTTAGCTTCCTCGGCGGTCAATTTGGCTGCGAACCCGGATAGCGCATGCTGGTACGAGTGAACCATTCTTTGCTCTTGGTTAGAGCTGGCTGCTGTGGTGGGTAAAAAGGACCGATACAAAGAATCGAGATCCTCTACGGTAGCGAAATGTTTGTCCGTCGGCTTTCGTACTTGGATAATGTAAGTTGACAATGAGCTCCTTGTATCAGCTACTGCCATAGCAGCATTAGCCGGGGAAATGCTTAGAATGTAAATGATACCGAGAATTAAAATTATCAAGGTAGTCGAAGACAATTTGCATTTCTGATCTTCCATCTCGAATTTGAAGAAGAAACAGTACCTTTTGTTTCCGAGTTCTGTGTCGATAGTATATTGGAGAAGCAAAATGAAGAAATGCATTGTTCTCATGACCCTCCGGAAGCCAATATTGGTACTTTTTCTCTTTTGGAAGAAAACTATCCTTAGAAAGAAAACTATCCGTGGTGATTTTTATTTCCTAGCATGCATATGCATGTCCTTGTTAGAATTGCATAAGATCTGTTATAATCCTCAAGGATAGGGCACCTTCCATAAAAATTTAAGATAGCGTAGACTAGTGCATCGAAGGAAATATAAACATGCAGCAAATCCTAAATAAATTATTTTCCTCAAATGAGCTTCTGAGCAATAAGAAAGAAAGTAAATAAGGAAAAGAGAAGAAAAAGGAAAAAAAAATTCTAAAAAATATTAAAATACTATTGCAAATTACCCGCATTAGTGTTGATTGTGCCATGTGAGATGTCTAGTATTCATATTAGCGATTTTCAACTAAAATTAATTGGATTGAGTAAATTGACAATACTTGAAAAGGTTTATGACTTAATTAGCAAAATTAAATATTTAAGACTGAATTGATAAAAGTATAATAAATTTAGAACTTATTGGACAATTTTCCCTCCCACGAGTTGCTTGTCCAAATTGGTCCATTGCTCAAATTTCTATTGATTCTCACTCGATCATTATTTTGTACCTATCTTAATTTGCATACTTGATATTATCACCACCGAGTTTGATGTAAAATAGTAGGGAAACGTGTTAAAAAAGTCACAAGCCTTTTTGTGCAAATTTAGTCATAAACTTTTATATTTTGTGCCAAGTTAGCCATTTTTGGATAATTTTGGCTAGATTTTGCTGACTGGATGCCAACCAGTTAATATGGCTTGATCGGCATTGACGTAGATAAATTTTAATAATATTTTGATATGTTAGATTTTTTTATTATTATTATTTTCTTCTCCTCCTTTCTCTAGTCGCTCGGTGGACGTTAGGGATTGACTTGAGGCGACAATTGTTGAGGTTGACCTCGCCAGCCATTGGTAAGCCTCATTGACCACCTCGCCAATGGCCTTGAGGGTGACCTCGCATTGGCCAGCGAGCCTCACCCTTGCCGGTGCTGCCTAGGCTGCGATCCGACAAGGGTGAGCCTTGCCACCCACCTTGTGGCCACTGTGAGGTGGCCGGCAAGGTTGACCTTGACCTCGTCAACTAGAGGAATGAGGAGAGAAGCAAAAAAAGAAAAAGAATAATTTTTTTAAAATAATAAAAAATATTAAAAATATTAAAATATTATTAAAAATTGTCCACGTTAGCACCGATCGAGTCACGTTAGCCGCCTGATATTGGCACTAAGGAAAAAGATTTAGGACTAAATTGGCATTAAAAAAATTATGACGAAATTGGCATAAATGCAAAAGGTTTTTTGAACACTTCTTCCTAAAATAGTATGCTCTAGCGACGAAATACAAAAATGCGAATGCACAATATTGATATTTGGTTTAGGGATTGGGTCGATTCCTAATTTTTTATGTAGTGAATGATTTGGCGAGTCAAAATTTAAGTATCAACAATTTATTAATTAACTTCAACAATGCCAAATAATCCTAGGAGCATCTAGAGGATGAGTTCATTTGTTTATTATCTAGCCAAAATGCATTTATTGCATGCTCTATGCATTCATATTAACGCTATTCAAATTACTTGACTTTGGTGCCGTCCAATGGCTCTTTTCAACGTGCAAAATGCCACAGCGAAAGAAGATGCACAAGCTGGTCCATTCAAAATGACATCAACCATGAACACAAAATCATCAATAGGTTGCTAGCTACTAGAAGCAGCTAATCCAGTTGGCATTGGATAGAATTAATAAATCTAAGCTCCGGACCGAACTTTTGGAAGTAAGAAAACTCACTCCTAGTTAATACATTCCTGAAGAAGTGATGAACTATTGGCAACTCTACATATGTCAACGTCAAGAAACATGGTACCCTCTTCATTATTTGTTATTCTTTAAGGTAAATAATATCCTCCTTTATAAAAAGCGTATATACTTAATATACTTCCATAGGTATGAGATTCTAAACATTCAACTTACACTTCGACACTTCAAACGCATCCCCTCCATCTCTCTCTCTCTCTCTCTCTCTCTCTCTCTCTCTCTCTCTCTATCTCTCTCTCTCTATTGAATCATACCTCTCTTTCTTGTAAGATACAAAGAAGGGACAAATATGCCACGATTGGGGTGGAGTATCATCTTGAGACCAGCTCTCCATGAAACATTATTGGCACTCCAAATTCATCTGAATAAACGGAAGTGGCACATACTAAGCTGTCTGTAAGAATTCAAACTCCTGATTATGAAGGTATCCTAAAATGTGACTATATGATTTTATAGCCTCGCTCAGTATCAGTGGCAAAGGCAGTGTCGGGTGATGTGGACTCGGGCAATTTGGACGCCATCTTCCATGTCGGAGACATAAACTACGCCCCCGGCTTCTTAGTGGAGTGGAATTTCTTCCTCCACTCATCAGCCCTGTTGCTCCCCGAGTTTCCCACATGTCTGCAATCAGAAGCCATGAAAGGTAACTATCTCGGGTTGATATGCGTCCCTTCCAGTGCAATAAACAGCTGAACCAACATAATTAGCAGCATGAGTCGAAGATGATTTCTAATTTTCTTTCATATGAAGAGATTACAGGGCCCCGGATCCATGTACTTAACTCTGGACTCCAGTGGGGAATGCGGCGTTGCCTATAAAACATTGTATGCCAACCCCAGTGAAGTACAAGCCATGGTATTCCATAGAACAAGCCAGTGTTCATTTTACCGTGATTTCAACCAAACACGACTGGTCCGAGAATTCAGATCAGGTAAGGGCAATCAAGCTGAACACTTCTGGTATCACATTTTCATGTCAATGAGCTGACATTTTTATGTCATAAGAATGTCATGTTGTCAGTATCAATGGATGAGAGGGAACATGGCTTCAATCGACTGATCTAAAACTCCTTGGTTAGTTTTTCACTAATTGATTTTGCGTACTCTCAAACTAAAAACTTCTCAAGACAACAGAGATCAAGTGTAGCGGTTGGCGCCTGCAGGCACAGGCCCAGCCCATGTACATTTCTGGTTCCGAAGGAGATGATGACCATAGGTTTCTTGATGCTGTAGAGCCCTTGCTATTGGACAACAAGGCAACCTTCTGCTTCTTAATTCCATTCGGATGTCGAATGATTTGCTGATCTGTACTCATCGAGCATTTGATATCAGAGGCTGACCTAGTTCTCTTCGGCCACGTTCCTAACTATGAAAGAACGTGCTCAGTTTACCAAAATCAGTGTAAAGCCGTGCCAAAGAAAGATCAAAGCGGGGTCGATAGTGCACCTGTGCAAGTGGTTATTGGTATGGCCGGGTTCGGTCTGGATGACTTCCTAGATGGGATTAGAGTCTGTTCTCCTCACACCGTTGTAAATAGTAAACCAATATAGCTTTTTGTCTAAACCTGCACAATTCTTTGGCAATTTCTGAAAATCCGTCCTTGTATTCATCAGTGCTTAATCTCAATTCCATTTCCTGCATTTACATTGGCTGAATGTTGCTTAGCCAAACAATGCCATCTTAACGACACCTTTCGGATTTACGGGCCCTGAAATATCCAGATTCCAGAGATTTTTAGCTTGCTGTTAAGAAATTAAATGCTGATTCTGCTGCTCATATCATTCAACTTGATACGGTTTCATGGGGATTATCATTTTGGTTGCTCCCATGAATAAGATCTGTAGAAGTGAAGCCCCGTTGATTTTTTTGCAGCCAAGTGACTGGAGTTTGATAAGGATTTCCAAATTCGGCTATTTCACAGGACATGCAACTCCAGAAGAGTTACAATTAGAGGTCAAAACTCTCGAATTTTCCGTTGCCCTTCCCACAATCATCATTCCTTTTAGCTTTATGACTGCTTACTCGATTACATATGACTTCATTTGTTGAGAAATTGTTCTAGTTTGTTGTGATGCTTTGAAATTAGAAACTATGTACAGTTTCTGATGTCCTGTGCTCTAACTAGAGTTTGGAACATTAAGCAGCTAGATGTTACTGCATTCATGACGACCGTGCTTACGTGCTCATTTGACTTCAATCTACGCCTTGCTTGCAGTATGTGAATGCCGGCACGAGGAAGGTGGAAGACATCTTCCGCAACACCCGATAACCTGACTTTTCAAGTCAACAGGAAGGCACTGCTGGCGATAACAAGCTGCTATAGCTACATAATCATACACTTCTACATTCTACTTCACACAGACAAGAAATACAAATGACTTGTGCTGATATCCAAGTAATAAATCCCGATTGTCCGCTGACCTAATCAAATGCTCTTGATCTGTCATGATGGAATACAAATTCATGATTGCAGTACTCATGTGAGCGACCTAACAAGATGCATTCAATGCAAGAGTGATCTCTCCTTCTGAAGCGAGTTCAAAACCACAACCTCTTGATGGTTAACATAATCTTCCAAAAATTGTTCTATATTTATGTAAAAATCAGTGATTTCAATTCACAAATTTTTGTCATGAATGCGATGCAAAGTAATAAAATTTAGGAATTGCTTAATCATCCTAAATTTTTGTGAGTTATTTAAGTCGCTATCAATAATGAGCTCGACTAACCTTGGGCATGAATATGATTGGCAAAGCATATTCTTCTAAATTAATGCCGTTGACCTAATTGACCAAAATATCTCCCGTCTCTTATCCGAAAAACAGCCATCCGATCCATTCATACCATGCTCAATTGTCAATTTGAAAATCGTCGAGTCACGACATATCACTCCATACCTCTGGTTAAGGATTTACTTATCATTTGACTTGTCCCAGCCTTTCACGTAGTTGCGGCTGCAACGACAACTCAATCCTAGCTAGACATTTTTCTTGTCGGCAATGTTCAAAATTCTTTCCAGAGGGAATGATTGATCACAATTTCCTTCGTGAAGTCGCGTTGATGAAGTTTATAGCAGCGCGAGAGGCGTATTGCCTTTGTTCGACAACTTCAAGCTTTGAGCCCGACCCACTTCGTCCAAGTCATTCACTACGCTCTACGATCAGTGAAGCACTTGGCGAAATCCATGGTTCATGAGATGCAGACGGTGAATTGGAACCTCGATGATCGAATAGATCTGAAAATACAGGGTTTGTCCATGGCTGGTTGTAACACTGCAATATACAGAGCGTCGTCCATGGCCTCTAAAGTAAATAAAGACAAGGAAGAAAATAGTGAGAGAAGACACAGTAACGAGAGAAAGGGGGTAACCGAGGACAGAGAAAAGATCTGAAAAGTGGGCCATGTGTCAATCTCTGGATGGTTCAATGCAAATCCTACTGTGGTGTGTGTTTTTTTTTTTTTTTTTCAGTCCTACTCTATTCCTACTCTACACTCACTCTTAGACTTTTGCCCTGCCACTTGCAGGGCGTGGGAGTTGAAACCCACTCCTGAAACTTACGCGTCCCCACCCCATCCCTCCCTGAGAATGTGAGGATTTGAACCCCTCACCGCCCCCTTCCATGTTGGAAGGGTAGCCACTGGGGCGAATCCCTGTGGTTTACTGTGGTGTGTTTAAGGGCATATAATATGATAGTTTTGATGCCAGTACTATGCAGGCCATGGAGATTATGAAGGCAAGAAGCTCAAAGCTCTCTGCAGAGGGGACAGGTTACCAAAATTACTTCGAGGCCTTTTATTGAAGACAAAAGCAACTATCCTCTTGACAAGGATGAAGAATATACAAGAAGCAATCAATTGAAGTTGTGGTTTTTCCAGCATTCTCTTACTACTATTGCGACCTTCTCAGAGGTGAACTAGGAAAGCTAGATTACTAAATAGGAACGAATGTTGCTCTCATGAGACAATCGCTCGTGTTTAACACTAGCTTCCCAAAATCTACTAATTGCAACTTGATAATCAATCCAATATGCATTTAAACTTAATTCTTAGAGCCGCTACTAATTTTTTAATGAAGTTCTGTATGAACTCTATGCAATAGGGGTGTCACATGTAATGCGGCTATTGATTACTCAACATGATATAATTTTTCTAAAGCATTAACTTTAAATCACGACTCACTAAATGATGTGCAATGTATGACATGCATGTTATGAATTCTGTATGCAATCCTTGTGTAAATCTAATGATATATTTTTTTTTTATTTGATTCTTACTTAACGAAAGCTATGAATTATTCTAAATCTATATGAGCTCTAAAATTAACGTGCATTGTCCTAAACATGAAAATTCTAAAATTAAGATTGCGTTCTAAACCCTAAACATGACATGTTTTATATGCGGGAGGGTCATTAATCTCCGCATGGCATCAGAACATACATCTTAAATCAACGTTATTACTAGAATTCAAGGACATATTATCTCAATGCACACCAGATATATTTAGGTTAACCATGCCCATATATTATAGATCACGGTCCATGCAATGAGGCGATACTAAGGACCCGACCTTTAGGCCCAAAGTTCCGGCCCCCTAATATGCCTCGACTAATGCAAGATAAGCGTAAGAGGTACTTAAAACAACCGAAGGCTTAACTTTTGAATAACATGCGTCGAGAACTATATATCAAAATTGCACCCACCGCAGCTTACCTCGAATTAGGATTTGCCAAAGTTAATCGCCAAGATTGGAGGCAACGTAAGAGATTCCAGCGAGGACAAGAGTCGGCCAAGGAGGGGGCGGGATGCTCGACGCTGGGGATTGGCGTGGAGGAAATCAACAAGCGGGACAGTAACGAGCAGCAACTATGGTGGCTCGCCAGGACGGTATGGGTGTCGAGGGAACTGGGTGCTTGTCTAATGCAGCACTCGTCGAGCTTACCACTGCTTGAGGGGCAACTTAGGTCGCTCTAAAATACCGGGCGTGGCTGGGAGGCCCGTTGGGGCTGTGGTTAGTGGTCGCCGTGAGCGCTGACAGCATAGGCACGACTGTAGTCATGTCTTTCGATGGAGGCGGCTCGAGGCTCGCCGGGATTGGCCTGGTGCCGCAAATGTCGTCAACGATCGCTCGCTGGGACTGGGCTGCTTCGCTGGGGACCAGAGGCGCCAAGGCTTGCTCAAGAACCCGCTGGACCTCCTGGACGTTCGATGTGAACTTTCCGTCTTGGTTTTTGTCCTTCAATATCCCCCTTCTATGGCTGCATCAACTGAGACTATGTCCTTGCAAGTTGGAAACAAAAATTCTTTCTTTCCATTTTCTGGTGTTTGACCGAAGAATGATTGCCACCAATCTTTCTTGAAACTTGAATTGACCGTAAACTTTTAGTTTCCGATCTTCTCTATATCTCACCAGCCCATTCACGCTTCTTTCCTCAATATTCTCTCCGTTCAAATATATTTTTTTGAACCATATTTGTTTCATTATCGACTGCAATCAAATCTTCAGCCCTTATCCGGACTCATTGCTTGTCCTATTTTGTCCATCGCTTGAATTTAATGATCCTCAGTCAATCATTATCCTGTGCCCATTTCAATTCCCACACTTAACATTATCACCACCGAATCATTTGTAAAATAGTATGCTCTTTATGACAAAATGTAAACAATGTGAATGCACAATATTAATTCGATCCCTAATTTTTTATGCAGTGTATGATTTAGTGAGTATAAATTCAGGTGTCAACAATCCCTCAATTAACTTCCACAACACCTAATATTCCTAAGAGCATCTAAAGGAAATGTTCATTTCTTTAATATCTAGACAAAATGCATTTATTGTATGCTCGTGCATTCATATCAACCCTCGTCAAATTACTTGACTTTGATGCCTTCCTATGGTTCTTTCGACGTGCAAAGTGCCAAAGTGGAAGAAACTGCATAGGCTGATCCATTCGAAATGACATTAACCATGAACACAAAATCATCAATAGGTACCTGGCTACTAGAAGAAGCTGATTTAGTCGGTATTGGATAGAAATAACAGATCTGAGCTCTGGAGTAAACTTTTGGAATTAATAAAATTCACTCCTAATTAATACATTCTCAGACAAGTGATAAACTATCGGCAAGAAATAAACATGGTATCCTCTTAGGCTATTTAGTTGTTAAGATAAAATTCAGAATATGATAAAATTTATCATATCCCATGTTTGATGTCTGCTCAAGACAAACATCAATAATAGGAAATTTATTTTCCTTGAATGGCAATTTTCTTAAATTAACAAAATTAAAATTATATTTTAATAATATAAATAATATTTGAATCCTAACATAAGAAATTCAAAATAACAAAATTGTTAACAAATTTTAATATACCTTGACCTCACTGGCCATCGTCTCTGGCCGGTCACCGAGGTCCAGCGATCGGCTGGAGGAAGAAGAGGAGAAGAAAAAAAAAATTCAAAAATTTAAAAATATTAAAATATTATTATAAATTGTCCATGTCAGTGCCGATCAAACCACATCAACCGGCCGGTGCCTAGTCAATAAAATCCAGCCAAAATTGGCCGGAAAGAACTGAATTGACACAACTTAAAAAGGTTTAGGACTTGTTTAGCACTTTTCCCCATAATTTAGTATTTTAGGTATCTTAGTATAGTTCAAAAGCGGAAAATAAAACAAAAAATTAAATAGAAATAAAGTAGATAACGGTGTCACAGGAGATTTTTATTGTCTCTATTTATAAATTTTTTTGTTCATTTATATTAATATGTCATTTATATAAAACAATATACACAAAATGATGTAAATAAATCTAACTTTTTTACTGCAATCACGAAATAATGAATATGATATAACAAAATTCATAGATTTAATATCTTATTCTATTTAGCCCTATTTTGGTTATAAATTCGACCAAATGCAGCCTTAATTGTTTTCCATTCTTTAAGATATATATTATCCTCCTCTCCATAAAAAGCATACATCTCTGATTTACTTCCATAGGTGTTGGATCCTAAACATTGAACCTCTCTCTCTCTCTCTCTCTCTCTCTCTCTCTCTCTCTCTCTACACCAAACCATACCTCTCTTTCTTGGAATTATACGAAGAAGGCCTTTGTCTTCATCCATCCAAGGCATTTTGCTTCTTCATTATGGAACTCCACATTCCAACACAAATCGCGATCGTTTCCATTCCCATCATCCTTTTTACGTGCATTTCTTCTTCTTCTTCTTCTTTGTCGTCATCGTTGTCACCATCAAACTTGCACCCTTTGGTGGTCGACTCCGTGCTTGAGCATCTCAACTACACCGCCATTTCTGAGTTCCGGTTGCTGAATAGAAGGCGAATTCTCGAGTGTAGCGATGGGAACCCTTATCTCCAAATTAATGTCAGTGGCAACGCCACCATGGGAGATGAAGAGTACCTTACGGTTAATGTAACCGGGGTCCTGGTTCCAGCGGACAATCACTGGATTGCCATGATTTCTCCATCGGACGCCGAGTAAGTCATCCTGATGTCTAATTCTTTCGTCCTTGAAACTCTTAACCATTTGCCTTGAGACGTATTGGTACACGTGACCAGGTTACTCATTCAAGTTCCTTCTTCTTCTCGTGATTTCTTTTGGCTTGCAGCGTCTCGTATTGTCCACTGAACAAGATTATGTATGTACAGACTGGTGATCTCAGTCATCTTCCTCTTCTATGCCATTATCCTGTCAAGGTGATTTTATCTACCGTTGAATCGTGCCTTGTTGATGGCTTATCTATCTTCTTCTTGATGAGTAATGGAAACGTTAAATAGTGAGGGGCTTTAGAGAAAATAGTGGAACCCACATCGGCCGAACAGAAAGGCACTTGAAAAAGAAATCACATGGCGCATTGCCGAACACCTTTTGCCAAGGCCTGGTTCAGTCCTCATATGATCAACCAACAAAGTGACGCCATGGAGTACGTAGCGTTCACGTAACAATGTCATATATCATTTGGTTAGGTGTATATCGAGTTACAAAAAAAAAAAAAAAAATTCAATATACTTGATAGACTATAAGATTATGTTGTATTGGTAGATGGAATCTATTAAAATGCGAAAAGTATGTGAAATTGATATTACTTTTCGAAATATTCAACAAACATTTCGTTTTCTACCAATTTAATTTAATAAATACACATACATACATATATGCATACCTACATATATGCATATACAATATATATTGAAATACTTTAGCAAAGCGGGAAAGCAACAGAACACAAACCTTCGTAGACAGTCAGACACAGCCCATCTTGCTGCTCCTCTAGAGGCGCCGGGGTCAACACGACCTCAAACATTAAAGATTGCAGCTGCTTTTAAGGTTTAAAATACTCCTCGTCAAGTCTTCCTTCTCTCGGAAGACGAGGAGAAAATAGGAGTCAGTTTTATTTTTAATCTATTTTTATTTTTGTCAAGTCTCTTTTTGGGTTCAAAAGAGAATCAAAAGAGTCCTTCATTCTATAATCCGCAAAAGGTTCAATCAATAAAGTCAGATTTGGCTCTGGTTCACATTTTTTGGCGAGGCTCTTTATTGAATTCTTTTATGATTGTATTTTTCATTCAATAAATAAGTAATTGACTTATTGAACCATCCTTTAAAAATTTACATAACTTTTTTTTCCTGAATTTAAGTATATATTTTTTTCCGTTGACCATGAAAATACTGAGCTTCGTTGAATACAGGAAAATAATGAAGATACTTCTCGGAGTTGGATTTTTATTAGTCAAATGGAGACATTCCATATGTAACTCTAATTTTAGTAATGCTAGATAATAAGAAAGGTTTACAATTTTCTTTTTTGTATTTTTGAAACATATAAAATGCTGCGTGTAACTCTGTTATTTGGAAGGAAAAAAAAAACTCTGTTATTTGGAATATTTAAGCAAGTCCTTTTTATAAAAATTCTTTAAAATTTCATTTATCACAACCCGTGGTATTATACCTGTATCTTTTCTTTTTGGCAATGTGCCAAATTCCGTAAATTTTCTAGCATACCTACCATTACTTGTCTATTTAGTTTGAGACTAGGAGAACCTTTTCCACTTCAACTTTTTGGTGTACCCTTATGTGCATCATTTTCAGGCACAATACTTGAGCAAGGATCCGGACTATTTGAGCTGCAAGAAGAAGGAGTGCAAGGAATACAAAGACGGTCAATGCGTGTTGACCACATGCGGCAGCACCTTGACGTTTCACGTTCTGAACATCAGAACCGACATCGAGTTTGTGCTGTTCGCCGGAGGATTCACCATACCATGCGTGTTGAAGAGATCGAACTCTTTGACCTTTGCTAACCCGAACCAACCGCTCTATGGCCATCTCTCCAGCATTGACTCGACTGGGACCTCGGTAAGCACTCAATTAGCTACCAACTGGTGTGCAGAGCTCGCATGGGTCGTGTTGCCAACATTTGGCTTTATGGATGTCATGAAAAATGTCAATTATATCATTAGCCAATGAAGTCAGTGGTACCATGCCTGCACGACACACTGCGCCTGAGTGTGGAATAACTCTTTGCATAATACACTTGAAAGCAATGCAGATTGCAAATGCTAATTTTACATGCTTTAATCTGCAGATGAGAATTACATGGGTTAGCGGAGGCAAGGAACCCCAAAAGGTACAATATGGAGATGGGAAATCACAAACTTCCGAAGTTAGTTCATTCTCACGAGATGATATGTGCAGTGAGTTAACCTCAAAACCTTCCGTGAAAATTCTGTAAATGCATTAGGACTTACTTTGTCGCACACAAAACAATTTAAATGCCCCATAAAGACTCATCCTTCACTGAAATTAGTTTTGTTGGTCTGTTTTTTGACAGGTAAAGTGGTGCCCAGTCCTGCCAAAGATTTTGGTTGGCATGACCCTGGTTACATTCATTCAGCCGTGATGACGGGACTGCAACCTTCTACCTCTTATTCTTACAAATACGGAAGGTAGAATCTTTTGACTGAAGTATATTGTTTATGAGACCAATCGGTTTCAGATTGGCTTGAGGTATTCTTGCTGAGCATAGTGCAATATCTCTGGCATGTCTACTTGATGCAGGGTCATCTATCTGCAGTGAAAGTGAATGAATTGATATGCACTTGTTCCTTACAATCATTTTCTATGAATTCACAACATTGGGTAGATGATGGAGCACCGGCAAATACTTCCATATGCCTTAGTCCTTAAAGATGTATTGTAGCTGCATATCTGATTGAGAGAGGATTGGGTATACGGCTTTCAATTAAAAGGAGAATCTTGTTAACATGACATTGGACTTATATATTGCATGACACTGCAGTTGTGGCAACTGGAAGTAGATGGAATAATCCATCTTTTTTGGGCATCACTTAGATGATTGGAAATCGAATTGATCAATAAATTTATACCATTTTCTGGCACATTCGAGTTGTTTTGATAATGCTTTTACGATATCCAGTGATTCAGTTGGTTGGAGCAACAAAGTTCAGTTCAGGACACCGCCTGCAGGAGGATCAAATGAACTCAAATTTCTTGCATATGGGGATATGGGAAAAGCCCCTCTGGATGATACAGTCGAGCACTACATTCAGGTAAACATGCTTTCCATAGAATGAAAAGTCGCATTTCTAAAGGCAACATTGAAATGATGCTATCCAAGCTGGGTATACTCTAAGAGGAAGGTGTATCCTTCAAATTTTTTAGAAATGCTAATGGAAGGGACAAAACATGGCACGATTTGAGTGGAGTATCCTCTTGAAAACCTGCTATTCGAGAAATATTATTAGCACGTCACATTCATCCGAATTAACTGAAGTGGCGCAGACTAAGCTGCTTGTGAGAATTCAAACTCCTGATTATGAAGGTCTCCTAACATGCGACTTTGTATGTTTCTATAGCCAGGATCAGTCTCGGTGGCTAAGGCAGTGTTGGATGATGTAGACTCCGGCAATGTCGATGCCATCTTCCATATTGGAGACATAAGCTACGCCACCGGCTTCTTAGTGGAGTGGGATTTCTTCCTCCACCACATCAGCTCTTTTGCTTCTCGAGTTTCCTATATGACTGCAATTGGGAACCACGAAAGGTAACTATCTCGGGTCAATATGAGTCTCTTCCTGTGCATAATAGAAGGCTCAGTAAACAGCTAAACGAACATTACTCAGCAGCATGAATTGAAGATTTTCTAATTTTCTTTTACATGAAGAGATTATGTGGACTCGGGTGCCAGATATATAACTCCAGACTCCGGTGGGGAATGTGGCATTCCTTACGAGACATACTTCCCAATGCCAACCCCAGCGAAGGACAAGCCATGGTATTCCATTGAACAAGCCAGTGTTCACTTTACTGTGATTTCAACTGAACATGACTGGTCCGAAAATTCAGAGCAGGTACGTTCGATCGAGCTGAACCCTTTTGGGATCATATTGTTAGATTATAATTCATATAAAACTTGATGCGGAAATTCATAACAAATCAATGATCTTTGATCTTCATGATTTTCACAAATAGATTCAGACAAACCTTTATCTATAGCGCTACCCTTGATGATGATCGTTATAGAAAACCCAATGATCTCGAACCAAAAGGAGAAATCCGATTTCTCTCCCTTAACCCACTAAACCTTAATGTATTCAATTGATGGAGGAGAGAATACGTTCTTTCAGTTACTGTTGTTCGTATGTGGGTGGAGAGAGGACCGGACTCTTTTATACGTTCATTGAAAAGGTGCCTTCCATCAAAGCGATATACCCTTTCGTTTTATTAGAGTCGTACATTCTCATAACCAATATTATTTATAGCATTTCAATCATTATTAAACCATATAATAAATCACATAATATGGGCCACAATAATTCTTACATTCCCCCACTTGGCCCATATGATTCTCCTTTCATGGTTTAATGAAGACTATAATGGGCACAATAAGATTATGCTATAAAATTTCATTAAATTGGCAATCACATAATAATCACAATTAAGTAAATAAAACTAATGCGAGTCATAGCGGTTATATGTCATTAATCGACATAGTCCCTTCTATGTACTACAACTATAGCACTTTACTTAACATGATCCATAAATGAGAAGTACAGTAATAGTCCAACCATAATGTTTCTTTAGAAACTATCCAATTTAACATTCATCTATTTCCATAATGTATACTAAATAGAAAACAGGAAATATTAGAAACATGTAAGTGAGCTCAAAGTGTCAAATACATAAACTTAATACAATCATAATACAAACATTAATGACATCCAATAATGCCCATCCTTTCAACATGCTCATTAAATGTTTTGGGCGGCAATCCTTTTGTTAAGGGATCTGCTATCATAAGATTAGTGCTAATGTGCTCAATTGACACTCTTTGTTTCTGAACTTCTTCTTTGACAGACAAGTATTTGATCTCCATATGCTTAGCACCCTTAGAATACTTGTCGTTCTTAGAGAAGAAAACTGCTGCAAAGTTATCACAATAGATTTTCAGCGGCTTGGCAATACTGTCGACGATCACAAGCCCTAAAATAAAATTCTGCAACCATAATCCATGAATTGTGGCCTCAAAGCATGCCACAAATTTAGCTTCCATAGTGGATGCAGTAATAACTGACTGCTTCGCACTCTTCCATGAAATTGCCCCTCCAGCCAGAAGAAACAAGTAACCAAATGTTGATTTTCTTGTATCGGCACATCCGGCTAAGTCTGAATCTGAATATCCAATCACCTCAAGATTATTAGATCTTTATAAGTGAGCATATGATTCTTCGTTCCTTGCAAGTATCTAAGAACTTTCTTTGCAGCTTTCCAATGATCCATTTTAGGATTACTTTGATATCTACCCAACATTCCGATAGCAAAACTGATGTCTGGTCTGGTGCAAGTTTGTGCATACATTAAGCTTCCCACAATAGATGCATAAGGAATATTATTCATTTGTTCTCGTTCCAATTCACTTTTCGGACATTGCATAAGGCTAAATTTATCACCTTTCTGAATTGGAACTATTCCTGCCGAACATTTACTCATATTAAATCTCTCTAAAATTTTCTCAATGTAGGCTTTCTAAGACAATCCTAATAATCATTGTGATCTATCACGGAATATTTCTATTCCTATCACATATGTTGCCTCTCCCATATCCTTCATTTCAAAATTCTTAGAGAGAAATTTCTTGGTTTCATGTAACAAACCAAGATCATTAGCAGCAAGCAAAATATTATCAACATACAGAACTAGAAAAATAAACTTGCTCCCACTAATCTTCATATATATACACCGATCAACGGTGTTTTCCTTAAATCCAAATGAAGTTATGGTATCGTTAAATTTAAGATACCATTGTCGGGAAGCTTGTTTAAGTCCATATATTGACTTCTTTAATTTACATACCATGTGTTCCTTTCCTTTAACTGAAAATCCTTCGGGTTGGTCCATATAAACCTCTTCCTCTAAATTCCCATTAAGAAATGCGGTTTTTACATCCATTTGGCGTAACTCCAAGTCATAATGAGCCACCAAAGCCATAATGATTTTAAGTGAGTCCTTCTTAGAGACGGGTGAAAATGTCTCTTTATAGTCAATGCCTTCTTTTTGAGTAAAACCCTTTGCAACAAGTCTGGCTTTATGTCGTTCAATATTGCCTTTTGAGTCGCGCTTGATCTTAAAGACCCATTTACACCCGACTTTCTTACATCCTTTAGGCAATTCAAACATATCCCAAACTTGATTTTGATGCATGGATTTTAACTCTTCTTCCATGGCATTAAACCATTCTTTTGAATATTCACATTCCATGACTTGGGAAAATGAATCTGGATCATTTCCAATTCCTAAGTCAATTTTTGACTCTTGTAGATAAACCATATAGTCATCAGAAATAGCTGATCTCTTTTCTCTTTGAGATCTTCTTAATGCTATTTCTTGTGACTCGGCTATTGGAGGTTCATTATTGACATCTCCATTATTGAGTGTTTGTTGTTCTCGATTATTGTTAGATTATACTACAATATCAAAAACAACAACTTTAGAAGCTTTAGGCATAGGAACTTCTACCCTTACTTCTTGAATGCAAGCATCACGCATTCTTTCACTCCCACTGATGTCACCATTCTCAATGAATCTAGCATTTCCAGATTCAACAATTCTTGTACTATGATTAGGACAATAAAATTTATACCCTTTGGATTTATGTGCATAACCAATGAAATAACCACTGGTCGTTCTTGAATCCAATTTCCTTTTATGTGGATTGTAAATTCTTACTTCTGCTTAACAACCCTAAATATGCAGGTGTCATAAACTAGGTTTTCTTCCCGTCCACAGTTCAAATGGAGTCTTTGGAACTGCCTTACTCGGAACCCTGTTTAATAAGTACATAGAAGTCTTTAAAGCATATATCCACAAAGACAAAGGTAAAGATGAATAACTCATCATACTCCTAACCATTTCCATTAAAGTACGGTTACGCCTTTCTGCTACACCATTTTGTTGTGGTGTACCTGGCATTGTGTATTGAGCACAAATGCCATGTCTTTCAAGGAATTTAATAAATGGACCTGGACATTATCCCGATTCATCATACTTTCCATAATATTCACCACCTCTATCCGATCCTACTATTTTCACCTTTCTATCTAATTGCCTCTCAACCTCTTTAATATACACTTCAAGTGCATTTACTGATTGAGACTTATCATGCAATAGATAAATGTAACCATAACGTGAAAAATCATCAATAAAGGTTATGAAATAGCTTTTCTTACCAAAAGATGGAACATCAAAAGGACCACATATGTCAGTATGTATGATTTCAAAAAGCTCTGTGCTTCTTGTGACACCTCTCTTAGTGTGCTTTGTTTGTTTACCTTTAATACAATCAATACACACTCCAAGGTCAGTAAAATCCAAATTTGGAAGAATTTCTTTCTTCACTAATCTTTGCATTCTTTCTTTGGATATATGACCCAACCGTTTATGCCACAAGTAAGCAGAATTTTCATTCACCAAACTTCGTTTAATGCCAACATTATGATGCAATGTCATTAATGTCTCAACAAAAGTATTATCAAGTCTAAATTTGTAGAGACCATCACATAAAGTTCCAGTTCCAATAAGAGTATCACTCTTAAATAGACTAAAAGATCCAGATCCAAACTTACAATAAAATCCCGCCACATCAAGTCTTGGCAAAGAAACTAAATTGCGAGAAAATGTAGGTACATAAAGGGTTCGAAACAAATCCAAATAATGCCCAGTATCTAAGATCAAACGATAAGTGCCAATGGCTTCAACTAGAGCTTTGTCTCTGTTCCTCGTAATCATATAACTTTCATTTGGCTTTATAGTTTGGATCGTAAGAAATCCCTGCATCATATTTGACACATGAGTGGTGGCACCAGAATCAATCCACCAAGTATTATAAGGAACTTCAGTAAAGTTTGATTCAAAACATACCAAAGCATAAGGCTTACCTTTCTTTTCGAACCAAGCCTTACATTTCAGACAATCTTTCTTTAAGTGTCCAGTTTTGTTGCAAAAATGACACTTAATAAGATTGTGTTCATTCTTGTGGATTTGAGAAGCATTTGAAGAGTCATTCAGGACGTGTAGTCCTTTCTTTTTGCTCCTTCCACCTTTCCTCTTAAAATTCTTTCGAACTTCTTGATGACTTGAGAGATTAACAGAATGAGTCTTTGATTCTTTATCCTTATTTCCTCTTGAACTAGCATACTGGTCAATTCGTTTACATTCCACTTATCTTTTATAGTGTTGTAATTCATTTGAAATGGCCCATATTGCTCATGAGGTAAGGAATTAAGTATAAATTGTACTAAAAAGTACTCATCCACATTCATTCCCAAAGTTCTTAACTTTGCTGCTAAATTGGTCATCTCAAGTATATGCTCATGCATGGTACACGAACCATCATATTTCATGGTGGTCAGTGTGCTCATCAGTGTACCAACAAGTGACTTATCAGCAGTTTGAGAACGTTCTTCCACAAATTTCATAAATTCCTTAGCATTGTTAGTCTTGGGAAGAGAAGTCTTTAAGTTGTTTGCAACTGTCATTCGCATGAACATTAAGCTCAGTCTGTTCGATCTTTCCCAAGTTTTATGGAAAGACTTTTCATCATTGCTACTTTCATCAGTAATAGCAGCTGGTTTCTCAGCTTGAAGTGCTAAATCAATATCCAGGACACCTAAGTGACACTGGACTTGTTCACTCCAATCAGGAAAATTTATCCCATTGAATAAGGGAACAGATAAGGCGTGCGAATGGACTGAAACATGTACAGATACTGCAAATGTGCAAGAAAATACTCATACATTAATGCTTTGAGAATATCACTTAATCAGATTCAAACTAAATGACACATGTACATCATAGTTCTCCTTTGGGCGATCCTATGATATATAAATATATATAAACCATAACGATGCTAATAAATTTTATTTGATAATTGTAAATATATCTTATTAAAATTTATTTGTTATCTTTGGATATACAAACAAATTTAATAAGTCATATTAATTATCAACCATCATGTTCATGAATTATAAGAAAATAATTAACCTTTGGGTTAATCCCTAAGTTCTTATAATAAATGAACTTCAATATACCCATAACTCCAAAACATATCAATTTCATACAAAGCATCAATTAATCATGGGTAATTGAATAAAATAATTTACAATATCAAAAAATTCAAAAACAACTTCAAGGTTCGGCCACTTTGGTGACTAACAAACCATTCATAATATGAATTTATAATATTGTAAAATACAAACATTTACCAAATTTGCACACAAGGACAAAAACTTAATCAAAGCATAAGGGTAAAATTGTAAAATCCTAATTCCATAAGGCCATAATCATAAAGTTATAATCCAAGGGCAAAATGGTAAATAATCAGTAATGGCAGAATCGTAATTATAAATTAAACAAGGGCAGAATAGTAAATAAATTGCGAGAAGGACAAAATGGGAATTTTAAAAATGACATAGGGGCAAAAACGTAAATAAGGGCGCGCGGGGACGTCAGGCGCGTGCCGAGCACGTGCCTTCATCCGCCGCGGCCGCGTGCGTCGCACGCGTGCCCAACGCGCGGGAAGCCTCGCGTGCGCTCGCGCGTGTGGAGCCCACACCCCTTCTTCCTCGCGCACAGACGCGATTCTTCGCCATTTTTCCGCCGTTCTGCCATGGTTTCGCCTGCCGTTTCTTCTCCGGCAACCCATCCCAGACACAAATAAATAATGGGTTTTGAAGAGGATGCCGGCACGACCGCATGGGTCCAAGTTTCGGCAAAATTGACCAAGAAATTGGCCCCAAATCAAACCAAAGTTTCAGAACACAAAAACCTCCACCACCACCGCTTCCGCCGCTCGATTAGCCTTCGGCGAACACAAATATACCGGAAAAACTCATGGCTAATGTTCCTCATGGCAGTGCGACGGTCTGGGTCCGAAATCAAATGGTGGGTTGCCGGATTTTCCCCGGAACCGGCGAGTTTCTTACTTGCCCTCAAAATTCCGAATTTTTCCATTTTCGTCCATTCCCGCTCGTGCACACACAATAACTTTTCTTCACCATTTTAGTCCATCAAAAACATTTCATCATTCGGATTTTCTTTAACAGAACCTTCCAAAACATTTCAACAACAACAAATGCTACGAACAGGATCATTCAACAAATCATCATACATAAATCATAATATTTCTTTAAACGGAAAAATCATGAGATCATAAACCAAATGCTCTGATACCAACTGTTAGATTATAATTCATATAAAACTTGATGCGAAAATTCATAACAAATCAATGATCTTTGATCTTCATGATTTTCACAAATAGATTCAGACAAACCTTTATCCATAGCGCTATGCTTGATGATGATCGTTGTAGAAAACCCAATGATCCCGAACCAAAAGGAGAAATCCGATTTCTCTCCCTTAACCCACTAAACCTTAATGTATTTAATTGATGGAGGAGAGAATGCGTTCTTTCAGTTATTGTTGTTCGTATGTGGGTGGAGAGAGGACCGGACTCTTTCATACGTTCATTGAAAAGGTGCCTTCCATCAAAGCGATATACCCTTTCGTTTTATTAGAGTTGTACCTTCTCATAACCAATATTATTTATAGCATTTCAATCATTATTAAACCATATAATAAATCACATAATATGGGCCACAATAATTCTTACACATATCTGCATCTCGATAAGCTGTCCATTTATGTCATGGGAATGTCATGTTGTCAGTATCAATGGATGAAAGGGGACATGGCTTCAGTCGACCGATCTAAAAATCCATGGTTAGTTTTCATGGGGTAAGTACATTTGCTTCTAAGTGATCGTGAGTATTACTACTTGAATGTGCAGACTCTCAGACTAAAAACTCTCAAGACAACAGATATCAAGTGTAACAGTTGCTTCTTGCAGGCACAGGTCCATGTACACTTCCGGTCACGGATTAGGTGCTGATCCAATTTTTCTTGATGCTGTAGAGCCATTGCTGTTGGACAACAAGGCAACCTTCCATTTCTTAATTTGGTTTTCATGTTAAACAATTCTTTGACCTGTGAAAGTGCAATCATCAACCATTTGATATCACAGGCTGATCTAGTTCTCTTCGGCCACGTTCATAACTATGAAAGAACCTGCTCGGTTTTCCAAAATGAGTGTAAAGCTATGCCAAAGAAAGATCAGAGCGGGGTTGATATTTATGATCACAGCAATTATAGCGCACCCGTGCAAGTGGTTATTGGTATGGCCGGGTTCAGGCTGGGTGGATTCACAGATAAGGTTAGAGTCTGTCCTCCCTCACACCAGTTGTAGAGAGGAAAATAAAATTGGCCTTTTGTCTATATCTGGACAATTTTTTGGCATCTTCCGGAAATCTACTCTTTTATCGCGTTTCCATTTCTTGCATCTACATTGGTTGAATGCTGCTTAGCTAAACAATGCCATCTTGACAAGAGCTTTCTAATTTGGGGGCCATGAAATATCAAAATTCCAGAGATTCTTTCACTTGCTCTTAAGAAATAACTTTCTTTGCTGGTTCTGCTGCTCATATCATTCAGCTCGAATCTATTCGATTACACAGGGATTATCCCTTTTGTTGCTCCCATGAATAAGACCTGTACAAGTGAAGCCCCATTGATTTTCTTTTGCAGCCGAGTGACTGGAGTTTGATAAGGATTTCTAAATTCGGCTATTTCAGAGGACATGCGACTCCAAAAGAGTTACAACTAGAGGTCAGCAGTAACCCGCTTTTGAATGTTGCATACCGCATAGCACTCTTGAGTTCTCGGTCGCCCTTCCCTTGGTCATCGTTCCTTTTCGCTTTGTCACTGCTGATTCTATCTTTTATGATGGATGAGTCCATTGATTGATAACCTGTATTGGTCTGTTGTGGTGCTGTGCAAATCAGAAACCACGTATACAGTTTTCGATTTCCTGCACTGCAAGTAGAGTTTGGAACATTGAGCGGCTACATGTTACTGCATTCATGGTGATCATGTGTACGTGCTCGTTTAACTTCGATCTACGTGTTGCCTGCAGTATGTGAGTGCCGACACAAGGAAGGTGGAAGACATCTTCCGCATCACCCGATAACCCGACTTTTCAAGTGAGCAGGAAGGTGCTGCAGTGGCGACAATGGTGGTACACTTCTACATTGTACTATACAGAGACAAAACATACAGATAAATTGTGCTTGCACACAAGTAATAAATCTTGATTGTCTGCGTGGCCTAATCGAGTGCTCTTGAGCTGTGATGAAGGAATCCAAATTCATGATTTCGGTACTCATGCGAGCAACCTAGCGACATGTGTCCAATGGAGAAGTGATCTCTCCTTCTGAGTGAGTTCAAAATCATGACCTCTTAATAGTTACTATAATCTTTTGAAAAGATTGTTAAATAATTGAGCAAAAATAAGTGATATAGACTCATGAATTTTCAGAATTTTCCGTCATGTATGTAATGCAATGTAATACAATTTGGAAATTGGTTAGTAATCTTAAAAACTTTTGAACTATTCAAGTCATTATCACATAGAGTAATGGCAGTCGACTGACCTTGTTTACGAATATGATGATCAGTAAAGCCTAATCTTCTAAGTTAATGTCGTTGAACTAATTGACCAAAAATGTCTACTCCCCTCTCATCCGAAATGCAGCCATCCGATCCATACCAACCACGCTCAACCGTTGATTTGAAAATCATATATCAGGATTATCTCTAGGAGGCCGTAGTGAAGTCTGTTTTGATACGCGTTACTGTCGATATTGAACTCGATCAGACCAAGCCTTTGCTAGTCAGGACCTCTTTCCATTTCTTCGAAAATTATGAGGACAATCAAAATCCTCTTTCTGTTGAAATGTCAATGGTAGCAAGAAAATTTTTTGGGGGTTCTTATCGCCAATATAACTTTTCTTCCAAATCTGCACGATTATTTGGCAATATCTGAAAATCCATCCCTGTATTCATCAGTGCTTAATCCCAATTCCATTTCCTTCATTTACGTTGGTCGAATGTTGCTTAGCCAAACAATGTTATCTTAGCAACGCCTTTCTGATTTATGGGCCTTTTTTTTGGGGGGTCAGTAAAGCTTTCTTTCATTGTCAAACTGTCAAAGGTCCAAACAAGGACAATCTAAAGACAGAAGAGCCCATAGGGCTTGCGGAGGAGCACAAAGCTAGTTTTGTCGAAGATGGCCTAGTCTAAGAGATTTGGCAGCCCAGTCGGCCACTCTATTTGCAACCCTAGGACAATGGGCTACAGTAAACCGTGGATGGGCCTCCAAAATTCCAAACAATCCGAGATAAGTAAACGTTCCTCCCAGTTACAGCTATCTGCGCACTTGCTTATCAGAGTGCTAATCAAATCCAGCTCATCTGAATCAACACAGATCACTTCGAGCAAGACTCTACTGTACTTACTGAACTGGGGAGCTTTGAAATATCCAGATTCTGCTGCTCATATCATTCAACTCGAATCTATACAGTCACATGGGGATTATCAATTTTGTTGCTCCCATTAATAAGATCTGTACAAGTGAAGCCTCGTTGATTGTTTCGCAGCCAAGTGATTGGAGTTTGATAAGAATTTCCAAATTCGGTTATTTCAAAGGACATGCAACTCCAAAAGAGTTACAACTAGAGGTCATCACTGTCGAATTTTCAGTTGCCCTTCCCAGTCAGTCATTCATTTTGACTTGGCAAAAATACAATTCAAGTGCCAAAACTTGGCATAATAGGACTCTTAAATGCCAAAAGTTAGAATAGTGACATTTAAATGCCATTTTTTTTTTTTTTGAAAAATAAGACACTTAAGTGTCATCTCCGATAAATCTCATTGGAAATCTTACATGGTAATTTTTTTTTATTAATTTTACTCGCCTACATGGCTTGTCGAAGAGTTGACTCAGCAAAGAAATGCAAAAACAATGTCGTTTTGGCGCATATTTGAATTTTAATATAAAAATTAATTAAATTAAATTTAAAAAATATTATAAAAATGAAATTAAAAAAAACAGGGAAATTGCAAGTGGCGAGGGCCCTCACCTGCAAACTTTTTTTTTAAATTTTTTTCTTAAAAATTTTAAATAAATTTAATTTAAAATTTAATTTAATTAATTTTTATATTGATTATTTATCCACGTCAGCAGCAAAACAACATTGTTTTTGCTCTTGTCAAGTAATGTTAGTGTACAAAATAACATCGTTTTGCATTTGCCTCATGGGAAAATCGCCACGTTAGTATTTAGCCAGATTTTCTCGCTATTAACATTTAAATAATCAATTTTGCTCAAACTTTGACACTTAAGTATCTCTTCATGCCAAATTTTAACATTCCAGGTGTTTGGCACTCGTTTTGGCTTTATGTCTGCTTACTGGATTTACATATGACTCCATTTATTCAGAAATTGTTCTAGTCTCTTTTGATGCTTTGAAATAAGAAACTATGTAGACTTTCTAATGTCCTGTGTTGCAAGTAGAGTTTGATACACATGAACAGGTTACTCATTCAAGTTCCTTCTTCTCCTTTTGTTTTCTTTTGGGTTGCAGCGTCTTGTATTGTCCACTGAATAAGGCCACGTATGTACAAATTGGTGATCTCAGTGATCTTCCTCTTCTATGCCATTATCATGTCAAGGTAATTTTCTCTATCATTGAATTGTGCCTTATTGACGACTTATCTACCTTCTTCTTGATGAGTCATAGAAATGTAAAATTGGGAGGGGCTCTGGAGAAAATAGTAGAATCAACAAGGGCTGAATAGATAAGCAATTGAAAAAGAAATCACATGGCACATTGTCTAACTCCTTTTGCCGAGAGTTGGTTTAGTCCTCATGATCGACCCACAAAATTCATGGTATAGAGTCCCCAGCGTTCACGCAACAATGTCAAATTTTATTTAGTTAGAGATGATTATGTTGTTGTGATAGAAGAATCAAGAAAACTTCAAAAAATATGTGAAATTCTTTTTACTTTTTGAAATATTTTATAGATGTTACGTTTTATTTAAGTGCGAGTGACTTAATTTAATAAAATCAATCTAGCTATATATATAAACAGCTACAGTCATATGCCCAACGCAACCTCAAGCATTAATGACTATAGTTGTTTTTAAGGTTTGAAATATTCCTCGTCAAGTCTTCAACTGCATTTGGTTCAGCTTTGGAAATGAGCCCTAGGGAAATGCAAATATCTTTGGCCTAAAGGGCTTTGAGGAAATGCAAATTGCATTTGATAAAAAAATTCCTTACAAAGCTATTTTGAAGTAAGAGTGTTAGACAAATCTTTTTTTATAAAGGGCTTTTGGATTTCATTTTTCTTTTTTATTAAAAATATTAAACTCTTTGCCGACTCTAGTAAGGTAAGGGTAGATTTGAAATAATGAAAGGTAAAATTGAAAAACTAAAAAAAATTATGATAGTAGTTTTGAAAAAAAAAATAGTTTTAACATTAGATCGAATGCTGAAAGCCCAAAGCTAATCCTTATCAGCGTTGGGCTTTCATTTTTTCCAAGGTCAACATTCGACAAGAAATATTAACTATAAAGATAAGATATATATATATATATATATATATATATATATATATAGGTTCATTAGAACTATAAGAATATTCTCTAGTGGCACATCTGATTTTTGTGACACTTAAGGTAAGAGAATAGTGATCGACAAAGGAAATAACTCATAAGGTATTACTCTGTATGGGGTGTTATATATTTGCCACTCAATCATATTGAATTCGTATCAGTAAAGTTGAAAGCACTCGTTACCATACAAGGCTCTATGTGAGTATATGCAGTTACCGCCGTGATTTGGTGTTTGAGACTTTATGGGATATAATTGACTATTAAGAATTGTCATTAGACCAACATAAAGGTGCGTACATATAATACAGTCTCAAATAACATAGCCCAAGTGGAGTTTTTCTAATGTGGATTACATTAATTGAGATTGTAATTTATCATTTTACAAGATTTGTTTAATAAGGTAAGACATAAGGTTTTCTTAATAGTCAAATATGATCTTAGCTAGTGTGGGCTGAGTTGGACTCAGCCCGTGATGAGAAGACCCGTTCAAAACTCTATAAATAGCGTTAAGGTCCTTTCTCTAGCTCTCATTTTTCCATGAAGTTTCTCTCACCTCACATAAGGCAAACCATAAGCCAAGAACTGAGGGTCATAGAAGAGAAGAACTTGAGCGTCAGCTCGTCATCTAAGTGTCGGATCATCAACATTCTGCATAAAAAAGGGGGGGGGGGATTCCAAATTAGGTACATAAATTTTCGTATTCTTCTTCAATATGTTCGAGTTTCTAGTTATGTTAATTCTAAGATGCCGCTTTGACGGCCAACATTAACATCTTAATTGATCTTCCTACACTTCTTTCTGATTTCACCATTTTATCTGGTGAGGGGCTTGATATCCCCATCTTGATCATGGTCGCTGCAAAGTTGGAGCTAAAGGTGCTTGGGCTGTTGGCATGTGTCCTCACGAGCAAATCTGTAAAGCCGCCATTGAAGAGCTGTTGGTCAAAATGAAGCATTCCTTTGTGCTAGAGGAGGTTGTTGTAGTAACTGTTGTCGAATGCAATGGGAGACTGCAAGTGGAGAGGGGCTAGATTGTCCTCTTTTGGGCTAGATGAGCTCGGGCAGTTATTCCACCTTATCTAGCTCAAGGAATGGTCCAAGTCAGTCTTATTGTAGATGCAAGCTCTGCAGTTTGCACATTCTGCTTGTCCTATTGAATGTGAACTCGTTTTGATAGATTTGATGAGATAGTATATTTTTTTTTCTTTTTTCCCTCAAAATACAATCAAAATAAAGGAAAATTCTTTTTTTATGATTACTCTGGTGATGATTTGGGATTGTGCTTGAGTGTATGTAATAGGTAAAACCACCATGTTTGTAGTGGAGAGGCCAGCATTTTCCAAGCTAGAGATGAGGTCGATGAGATTTGAGGTTGGAGAGGGAAGGTTATCGCTGGAAGTTGCTTGGTTCGTGGTTCTTGCACCTCTCCTCCTGAGTTTCACGTTCCAGCTTGGCCTTATAAGCTGCAAATTTCGACACAATCTTAGATTCTATAATATACATTAGCTATGACAAATTCGTGAGTAGTACTATAGGTATTGATTTTCTGGAGGGATCTAGAGAGCTTACCATGAGGATAGAATCACAAACGATAATGGCCAACAAGTGGGCACAGGAAACAATGCCGAGGCACACTTTCCCCATAGCGGCCTTGATGTCATCTATGATCTGGAATCTTGGGTGAAGTTTTAGTTTGGAGCCGCATTCTTTTCTCTGGTGAACGTCGACGTATCATCAAGAAGAACCGATCCATCGCAGCCTTGTGGTTATAGCTGAAATACAAGAAATGAATTTTCAAGATACGTGTGAAGACAATGGAAAGAAAGATTAGTCAATCTAAGGTAGCTTGTTTGGTAACATTTACGAAACAATCGAAGAAACACAAGTAGAGGAGGGAGACAACTATTCGGGGTTCCATATTTACGGCGAATTCCACCTGGGATTTAATTGCGGTGAAGAGGTCGGGACACGTTTTTTAATAGAAATTATGGAAAAGCTGTGCAATATAAGTGTTTTATACGTGCCACATATATGTGCCATATATGTGCAATATATGTGTGTGTATATGAATCTTTTTAGTTCTCTTAATGGTTCTAAAACCCAAAAATATTTGTTGCTGGAGGAGGTTGTTGTAGTAACTATTATCTTTTTTTTTTTTGTAAGGATTGTAGTAACTATTGTCGAACGCAATTGGAGACTACAAGTCGAGAGGGACCAGATTGTCCTCCTCCGGGCCAACTGAGTTCGGGCAATTATTCTACCTTATCCAGCTAAAGGAATGGTCCGAGTGAGTTTCATTGTAGATGTGAGCTCTGCAGTTTGCACATTTTGCTTGTCCTATTGAGTGTCAATTTGTTTTGACATATTTGATGAGACAATATCTTTTTTTCTTTTCTTTTTCCCCCTCCAAATATAATCAAAATAAAGGAAAATTCTTTTTTCATGATTACAATGGCGGTGATCTAGGGTTGTGTTTGAGTATTCGTAATAGGTAAAGCCACCATGTTTGTAGTGGAGAGCCAGCATTTTCAAAGCGAGACATGAGGTTGATGAGGTTTGAGGTTGGAGAGGAAAGGCTACCGTTGGAAGCTGCTTGGCTGTGGTTCTTGCATCTCTCCTCCTGAGTTTCACATTCCAGCTTGGCTCTCGAAGGTGCAAATTTTGTCACAATCTTAGTTAGATTCTATAATATACATTAGTTATGGCAAATTTGCGAGTAGTATCATGGGTATTGATTTTCTAGAGGAATTCAAAGGACTTACCATAATGACAGAGTCACAAGCGGTGATGGCCAACAATTGGGTATAGGAAATAACGCCAAGGCACTCTTTCCCCATAGCGGCCTTAATGTCGTCTATGACCTAGAATCTTAGGCGGAGTTTTAGTTTGGAGCTGAATTCTTTTCTTCGGTGAACGTCGATGTATCATCGAGAAGAACCGATCCATTGTAGCCTTGTGGTTATAACTAAAAGACAAGAAATGAATTTCCAGAGTACGTGTGAAGATAATGGAAAGAAAGATTAGTCAATTTAAGGTAACTTGTTTGGTTACATTCATGAAGCCATCGTAGAAACATAGACAGAGGAGGGAGGCACCTATTCGGGGTTTCATGTTGACAATGGATTCCACCTAGGATTTGATCGTGGTGAAATGGTTGGAACACGTTTTTGAATAGAAATTAGGGAAAAGTTGGGTAATATAAGTGTTTTATACACGCCATATACATGCAAAATACATGCAATATACATGTGCGTACATGAACCTTCTTAGTTCTCTCAATGGTCCTAAAACCAAAAATATTTGTTGCTAGAGGAGGTTATTGTAGCAACTGTTGTCGAACACAATGGGAGACTACATTTGGAGAGGGTCAGATTGTCCTCATTTGGGCTAGCTGAGCTCGAGCAGTTATTCCACCTTATCCAGCTCAAAGAATGGTCCAAGTCAGTTTCATTGTAGATGCAAGCTCTGCAGTTTGCACATTTTGCTTGTCCTATTGAATGTGAATTTGTTTTGACAGATTTGATGAGATAGTATCTTTCTTTCTTTTCTTTTCTTTTTTCCCTCTAAATACAATCAAAATAAAGGAAAATTATTTTTTCATGATTACTCTGGCGATGATTTGGGATTGTGTTTGAGTGTACGTAACAAGTAAAGCCACCATGTTTGTAGTGAAGAGGCCAGCATTCTTGAAGTTAGAGATGAGATCGGTGAGGTTTAAGGTTGGAAAGAGAAGGCTATCGCTGGAAGTTGCTTGGTTCGCAGTTCTTGCACCTCCTCCTGAGTTTCACGTTCCAGCTTGGCCTTACAGGTTACAAATTTCGACACAATCTTAGATTCTAGAATATATATTAGCTATGACAAATTCATGAGTAGTACTATGGGTATTGATTTTCTAGAGGGATCTAGAAAGCTTACCATGAGGACATAATCGTAAGCAATGATGGCCAACAAGTGGGCACAGGAAACAACGCCGAGGCACACTTTCCCCATAGCGGCCTTGATGTCGTCTATGATATGGAATCTTGGGCAGAGTTTTAGTTCGGAGCCACATTCTTTTCTCCGGTGAATGTCAATGTATCATCGCAAAGAACCGATCCATCACAGCCTTATGGTTATAGCCGAAATACAAGAAATGAATTTTCAAGATACGTGTGAAGACAATGGAAAGAAAGATTAGTCAATCTAAGGTAGCTTGTTTGGTTACATTTACGAAACAATCGAGGAAACACAGGTAGAGGAGGGAGGCACCTATTCGGGGTTCCTTGTTGACGGCGAATTTCACCTGGGATTTAACTGTGATGAAGAGGTCGGGACACGTTTTTGAGTAGAAATTATGGAAAAGCTGTGTAATATGAGTGTTTTATACGTGCCATATACGTGCAAATATGTGCGATATACGTGTGGGTATATGAATCTTAGTTCTTTTAATGATTCTAAAACCAAAAAAATATTTGTTGCTAGAAGAGGTTATTGTAGTAACTGTTCTTGAACGCAATGGAAGACTACAAGTTGAGAGGGGCTAGATTGTCCTCTTCCAGACCAACTGAGTTCGAGCAATTATTCTACCTTATCTAGTTAAAGGAATGGTCCAGGTGAGTCTCATTGTAGATGTGAGCTCTGCAGTTTGCACATTTTGCTTGTCCTATGGAGTGTCAATTTGTTTTGACATATTTGATGAGACAATGTCTTTCTTTCTTTTCTTTTTTGCCCCCTCAAAGTATAATCAAAATAAAGGAATTTTTTTTTTCATGATTACAATGGCGGTGATCTGGGGTTCTGTTTGAGTGTACGTAACAGGTAAAGCTACCATGTCTATAATGGAGAGGCTAGCATTTTCGAAGCTAGAGATGAGGTCGGTGAGGTTTGAGGTTAGAGAGGGAAGGTTACTGTTGGAAGCTGCTTGGCTCGTGGTTCTTGTATCTCTCCTCCCGAGTTTCACGTTCTAGCTTGGCCCTCGAAGGTGCAAATTTTGACACAATCTTAGTTAGATTCTAGAATATACATTAGCTACGGTAAATTCATGAGTAGTACCATGGGTATTGATTTTCTAAAGGAATTCGAAGGGCTTACCATGATGATAGAATCGCAAGCAGTGATGGCCAACAAGTGGGAACAAGAAATAACGCAAATGCACACTTTCCCCATAGTGGCCTTGACATCGTCTATGACCTAGAATCTTGGGCGGAGTTTTAGTTTGGAGCCGCATTCTTTTCTCCGGTGAACATTGACGTATCATTGAGAAGAACCGATCCATTGTAGCCTTGTGGTTATAGCCGAAAGACAAAAAATGAATTTCTAGGATACGTGTGAAGATAATAGAAAGAAAGATTAGTCAATCTAAGGTAGCTTGTTTGGTTACTTTCACGAAACAATCGTAGAAATACAGGCAGAGGAGGGAGGCACTTATTTGTCCAAGTTGACGACGGATTCCACCTAGGATTTGACCATGGTGAAAAGGTCGAGACACGTTTTTTAATTGAAATTAAGGAAAAACTGGGCAATATAAGTGTTTTATACATGCCATATACGTGCAAAATATGTGCGATATACGTGTAATATACGTGTGCGTACATGAACCTTCTTAATTCTCTCAATGGTCCTAAAACCAAAAAATATTTGTTACTAGAAGAGGTTATTGTACTAATTCTTGTCGAACGCAATGGGAGACTGCAAGTAGATAGGGGCCAAATTGTCCTCCTTCGGGCCAGCTGAGCTCGGGTAGTTATTCTACCTTATCCAGAGTATGTGTGAAGATAATAGAAAGAAAGATTAGTCAATTTAAGGTAGCTTGTTTGGTTACATTCACAAAGCAATCGTAGAAACATAGGCAAAGGAGGGAGGCACGTATTTGGGGTTCCATGTTGACGGTGGATTCCATCTAGGATTTGACCACGGTAAAAAGGTCGGGACACGATTTTGAATAGATTGGAGAAAAGTTGGGTAATATAAGTGTTTTATACGTGCCATATATGTGCAAAATATGTGCCATATACATGCAATATACATGTGCATACACGAATCTTCTTAGTTCTCTCAATGGTCCTAAAACCAAAAAATATTTGTTGCTAGAGGAGGTTATTGTAGTAACTGTTGTCAAACGCAATGGGAGACTACATCTAGAGAGGGGCCGGATTGTCCTCCTTTGGGCTAGCTGAGCTCGAGCAGTTATTCCACCTTATCCAACTCAAGGAATGGTCCAGGTCAATCTCATTGTAGATGCAAGCTCTGTAGTTTGCACATTTTGCTTGTCCTATTGAATGTGAACTTGTTTTGACAGATTTGATGAAATAGTATCTTTCTTTCTTTTCTTTTCTTTTTTTTTTCCCTCTAAATACAATTAAAATAAAGGAAAATTCTTTTTTCATGATTATTCTGGCAATAATTTGAGATTGTGTTTGAGTGTACGTAACAGGTAAAGCCACCATGTTTGTAGTGAAGATGCCAACATTCTCGAAGCTAGGGATGAGGCTGGTGAGGTTTGAGGCTGGAGAGGGAAGGCTACCGCTAGAAGTTGCTTGGTTCGCGGTTCTTGCACCTCTCCTCCTAAGTTTCACGTTCCAGCTTGGCCTTACAAGCTACAAATTTCGACACAATTTTAGATTCTATAATATACATTAACTATGACAAATTCGTGAATAATAACATGGGTATTGATTTTCTGGAGGAATCTAGAGAACTTATCATGAGAACAGAATCACAAGCGATGATGGCCAACAAGTGGGCACAGGAAACAACGCCGAGGCACACTTTCCCCATAGCGGCCTTGATGTCATCTATGATCTGAAATCTTGGGCGGAGTTTTAGTTTGGAGCTGCATTCTTTTCTCTAGTGAACGTCAACGTATCATCGAGAAGAACCGATCCATCCAACCTTGTGGTTATAGCCAAAATACAAGAAATGAATTTCCAATATACGTGTAAAGACAATGGAAAGAAAAATTAGTCAATCTAAGGTAGCTTGTTTGGTTACATTTATGGAACAATTGCAGAAACACAAATAGAGGAGGGAGGCACCTATTCGAGGTTCTATATTGACGGTGAATTCCACCTAGGATTTAACTGCGGTGAAGAGGTCAGGATACGTTTTTTAGTAGAAATTATGGAAAAACTATGCAATATATGTGTTTTATACGTGCCATATATGTGCCATTACGTGCAATATACGTGTGTGTGTGTATGAATCTTCTTAGTTCTCTTAATGGTTCTAAAACTAAAAGATATTTATTGCTGGAGGAGGTTATTGTAGTAACTATTGTCGAACGCAATGGGAGACTACAAGTTGAGAGGGACCAGATTGTTCTCCTCCGGGCCAATTGAATTCAGGCAATTATTCTACCTTATCCAGCTAAATGAATGGTCCAAGTGAGTCTCAATGTAGATGTGAGCTCTACAATTTGCACATTTTGCTTGTCCTATTGAGTGTGAATCTGTTTTGACATATTTGATGAGACAATATTTTTCTTTCTTTCTTTTCTTTTTCATGATTACAATGGCGGTGATCTAGGGTTGTGTTTGAGTGTACGTAACAAGTAAAGCTACCATGTCTGTAGTAGAGATGCTAGCATTTTCGAAGTTAGAAATGAGGTTAGTGAGGTTTGAGGTTGGAGAGGGAAGGCTACCGTTGGAAGCTGCTTGGCTCGTGGTTCTTGCATCTCTCCTCCCGAGTTTCACGTTCCAGCTTGGCTCTCGAATGTGCAAATTTTGACACAATCTTAGTTAGATTCTACAATAAACATTAGTTATGGCAAATTCGCGAGTAGTACAATGGGTATTGATTTTCTAAAGAAATTTGGAGGGCTTACCATGATGACAGAGTTGCAAGCGGTGATGGCCAACAAGTGGGCACAGGAAATAACGCCAAGGCACACTTTTCCCATAGCGGCTTTGATGTCGCCTATGACCTAAAATATTGGGCAAAGTTTTAGTTTGTTGCTGCATTCTTTTCGTCGGTGAATGTCAATGTATCATCGAGAAGAATCAATCCATTGTTGCCTTGTGATTATAGCCGAAAGACAAGAAATAAATTTCTAAGATACGTGTAAAGATAATGGAAAGAAAGATTAGTCAATTTAAGGTAGCTTGTTTGGTTACTTTCACGAAGCAATTGTAGAAACATAGGCAGATGAGGGAGGCACTTATTCGTCCATGTTGACAACGGATTCCACCTAGGATTTGACCGCGGTGAAAAGGTCGGAACACGTTTTTGAATAGAAATTAGGGAAAAACTAGACAATATAAGTGTTTTATACATACCATATACGTGCAATATACATGTGCGTACATGAACCTTCTTAGTTCTCTCAATGGTCCTAAAACAAAAAAATATTTGTTGCTAGAGGAGGTTATTGTACTAACTGTTGTCGAACACAATGGAAGGTTGCAAATGGATAGGAGCCAAATTGTCCTCCTTCGGGCCAGCTGAGCTTGGGTAGTTATTCTACCTTATCCAGCTAAAGGAATGGTCCAAGTCAGTCTCATTATAGATGCATGCTCTGTAGTTTGCACATTTTGCTTGTCCTTTTGAATGTGAACTTGTTTTGATAGATTTGATGAGATAATATCTTTCTTTCTTTTCTTTTCTTTTTATTTTTCCCTTCAAGTACAATCAAATAAAGGAAAAATCATTTTTCATGATTACTCTGGCGATGATCTAGAATTGTGTTTGAGTGTATGTAATAGGTTAAACCACCATGTTTGTAGTGGAGAGCCAGCATTTTCAAAGCGAGAGATAAGGTTGATGAGGTTTGAGGTTGGAAAGGAAAGGCTACCGTTGGAAGCTACTTGGCTGTGGTTCTTGCATCTCTCCTCCTGAGTTTCACATTCCAGCTTGGCTCTCGAAGGTGCAAATTTTGTCACAATCTTAGTTAGATTCTATAATATACATTAGTTATGGCAAATTTGCGAGTAGTATCATGGGTATTAATTTTCTAGAGGAATTCGGAGGACTTACCATGATGACAGAGTCGCAAGCGGTGATGGCCAACAAGTAAGTATAGGAAATAACGCCAAGGCACTCTTTCCCCACAGCAGCCTTAATGTCGTCTATGACCTAGAATCTTAGGCGGAGTTTTAGTTTGGAGCTGAATTCTTTTCTTCGGTGAACGTCGATGTATCATCGAGAAGAACCGATCCATTGTAGCCTTGTGGTTATAACTAAAAGACAAGAAATGAATTTCCAGAGTACGTGTGAAGATAATGGAAAGAAAGATTAGTCAATTTAAGGTAACTTGTTTGGTTACATTCATGAAGCCATCGTAGAAACATAGACAGAGGAGGGAGGCACCTATTCGGGGTTCCATGTTGACAATGGATTCCACCTAGGATTTGATCGTGGTGAAAAGGTTGGAACACGTTTTTGAATAGAAATTAGGGAAAAGTTGGGTAATATAAGTGTTTTATACATGCCATATACATGCAAAATACATGCAATATACATGTGCGTACATGAACCTTCTTAGTTCTCTCAATGGTCCTAAAACCAAAAATATTTGTTGCTAGAGGAGGCTATTGTAGCAACTGTTGTCAAACACAATGGGAGACTACATTTGGAGAGGGTCAGATTGTCCTCATTTGGGCTAGCTAAGCTCGAGCAATTATTCCACCTTATCCAGCTCAAAGAATGGTCCAAGTCAGTTTCATTGTAGATGCAAGCTCTGTAGTTTGCACATTTTGCTTGTCCTATTGAATGTGAATTTGTTTTGACCGATTTGATGAGATAGTATCTTTCTTTTCTTTTCTTTTCTTTTTTCTCTCTAAATACAATCAAAATAAAGGAAAATTATTTTTTCATGATTACTCTGGCGATGATTTGGGATTGTGTTTGAGTGTACGTAACAAGTAAAGCCACCACGTTTGTAGTGAAGAGGCCAGCATTCTCGAAGCTAGAGATGAGGTCGATGAGGTTTGAGGCTAGAAGGGAAGGCTATCGCTGGAAGTTGCTTGGTTCGCAGTTCTTGCACCTCCTCCTGAGTTTCACGTTCCAGCTTAGCCTTACAAGTTACAAATTTCGACACAATCTTAAATTCTAGAATATATATTAGCTATGAAAAATTCGTGAGTAGTACTATGGGTATTGATTTTCTAGAGGGATCTAGAGAGCTTACCATGAGGACAGAATCGCAAGCGATGATGGCCAACAAGTGGGTACAGAAAACAACGCCGAGGCACACTTTCCCCATAGCAGCCTTGATGTCGTCTATGATATAGAATTTTGGGCGGAGTTTTAGTTCGGAGCCGCATTCTTTTCTCCGGTGAACATCAATGTATCAGCGCGAAGAACCGATCCATCGCAACCTTGTGGTTATAGCCGAAATACAAGAAATGAATTTTCAAGATACGTGTGAAGACAATGGAAAAAAAGATTAGTCAATCTAAGGTAACTTATTTGGTTACATTTACGAAACAATCGAGGAAACACAGGTAGAGGAGGGAGGCACCTATTCGAGGTTCCATGTTGACGGCGAATTTCACCTGGGATTTAACTGTGGTGAAGAGCTCGGGACACGTTTTTGAGTAGAAATTATGGAAAAGTTGTGTAATATAAGTGTTTTATACGTGCCATATATGTGCCATATACGTGCAGATACGTGCGATATACGTGCAATATGCGTGTGTGTATATGAATCTTAGTTCTCTTAATGATTCTAAAACCAAAAAAATATTTTTTGCTAGCAGAGGTTATTGTAGTAACTATTGTTGAACGCAATGGGAGACTACAAGTCGAGAGGGGCTAGATTGTCCTCTTCCAGACCAACTAAGTTCGAGCAATTATTCTATCTTATCCAGTTAAAGGAATGGTCCAGGTGAGTCATTATAGATGTGAGCTCTGCAGTTTGCACATTTTGCTTGTCCTATTGAGTGCAATTTGTTTTGACATATTTGATGAGACAATATCTTTCTTTCTTTTCTTTTTTACCCCCTCAAAGTATAATCAAAATAAAGGAATTTTTTTTTTCATGATTACAATGGCGGTGATCTGGGGTTCCGTTTGAGTGTACGTAACAGGTAAAGCTACCATGTCTGTAGTGGAGAGGCTAGCATTTTCGAAGTTAGAGATGAGGTCGGTGAGGTTTGAGGTTAGAGAGGGAAGGTTACCGTTGGAAGCTGCTTGGCTCGTGGTTCTTGTATCTCTCCTCTCGAGTTTCACATTCTAGCTTGGCCCTCGAACGTGCAAATTTTGACACGATCTTAGTTAGATTCTAGAATATACATTAGCTATGGTAAATTCGTGAGTAGTACCATGGGTATTGATTTTCTAAAGGAATTCGAATGGCTTACCATGATGACAGAATCGCAAGCAGTGATGGCCAACAAGTGGGAACAAGAAATAACGCAAATGCACACTTTCCCCACAGTGGCCTTGACGTCGTCTATGACCTAGAATCTTGGGCGGAGTTTTAGTTTGGAGCCGCATTCTTTTCTCCGGTGAACATTGACGTATCATTGAGAAGAACCGATCCATTGTAGCCTTGTGGTTATAGTCGAAAGACAAGAAATGAATTTCTAGGATACATGTGAAGATAATAGAAAGAAAAATTAGTCAATCTAAGGTAGCTTGTTTGGTTACTTTCATGAAACAATCGTAGAAATACAGGCAGAGGAGGGAGGCACTTATTTGTCCAAGTTGACGACGGATTCCACCTAGGATTTGACCACGGTGAAAAGGTCGAGACACGTTTTTGAATAGAAATTAGGGAAAAACTGGGCAATATAAGTGTTTTATACGTGCCATATACGTGCAAAGTATGTGCGATATACGTGCAATATACGTGTGCGTACATGAACCTTCTTAGTTCTCTCAATGGTCCTAAAACCAAAAAATATTTGTTGCTAGAGGAGGTTATTATACTAACTGTTGTCGAACACAATGGAAGGTTGCAAGTGGATAGGAGCCAGATTGTCCTCCTTCGGGCCAGCTGAGCTTGGGTAGTTATTCTACCTTATCTAGCTAAAGGAATGGTCCAAGTCAGTCTCATTGTAGATGCAAGCTCTGTAGTTTGCACATTTTGCTTGTCCTTTTGAATGTGAACTTGTTTTGATAGATTTGATGAGATAATATCTTTCTTTCTTTTCTTTTCTTTTTATTTTTCCCTTCAAGTACAATCAAATAAAGAAAAATTCATTTTTCATGATTACTCTGGCGATGATCTAGAATTGTGTTTGAGTGTATGTAATAGGTTAAACCACCATGTTTGTAGTGGAGAGCCAGCATTTTCAAAGCGAGAGATGAGGTTGATGAGGTTTGAGGTTGGAGAGGAAAGGCTACCGTTGGAAGCTGCTTGGCCGTGGTTCTTGCATCTCTCCTCCTGAGTTTCACATGCTAGCTTGGCTCTCGAAGGTGCAAATTTTGTCACAATCTTAGTTAGATTCTATAATATACATTAGTTATGGCAAATTTGCGAATAGTATCATGGGTTTTGATTTTCTAGAGGAATTCGGAGGACTTACCATGATGACAAAGTCGCAAGCGATGATGGCCAACAAGTGAGCACAGGAATTAACGCCAAGGCACACGTCCCCACAATGGCCTTGACGTCGTCTATGACCTGGAATTTCGGGCGGAGTTTTAGTTTTGAGCTGCATTCTTTTCTCCGATGAACGTTGACGTATCATCGAGAAGAATTGATCCATTGTAGCCCTGTGATTATAGTTGAAAGACAAGAAATGAATTTCTAGGATATGTGTGAAGATAATGAAAAGAAGCATTAGTCAATCTAAGGTAGCATGATTGGTTACATTCACGGAGTAATTGCAGAAAAACAGGCGGAGGAGGGAGGTAACTATTCGCAATTCCATGTTGACGGTGAATTTCACCTAGGATTTGACCGCAGTTAAGAGGTCGGGACACATTTTTTAGTAGAAATTGGGGAAAAGCTAGGCAATATAAGTGTTTTACATGTGCCATATTATACGTGCAATATACATGTACGAACTTCTTAGTTCTCTCAATGGTCCTAAAACCAAAAAATATTTGTTGTTTTCTTGATGTTTCCTCACATTTTTTTTATGAAACCTTCTCTTAAAAATATTCTAACAATGTTTTCCGTGATGTTAGTGGATGCTATTTGAATCGTCCATTTTCTATTCATGTCAGCATTTCGTATAAAAGTTATTATGTTAGCAATAGTGTCCCAACCCATGATAAACTAAAATTTTAGTTGCCTCCCATTTTTGATATAATCAACATTCTATTTTTTTATTTATATTTTTTTATTAAATAAAGGGATATGTGTCTGATACAACCTAATCCACTGATTACTCTATTTCATCCAGATACTATGTATAATATACTTATATTACGTATGATCTCATCTTATAATATCTCAGGTTCTAATGAAACTATTTTAGTGAAATTTAACTGTCTCAATTCTTGGGCAATCATACCAAAAACTCGAGTTTAATATCTTTTTTCGCATAGAAAAAGCCTTATTACAAGTAGGATAAATGTCATCACATATAAAGCACTTCACTTAACCATACACAGGTGATATTGGATTCGGTCCATTCTTGCCCCCACGATATCCTAGCTCGGCCGATCACTTCTGTTCTCATCGGACCGAGTCGTTATATTTTGTAAGAATTTAAACTTCTGATTATGGTCTCCTAAAATGTGACTGCATATGTTTATATAGCCAGGATCAATCTTGGTGGTAAAGTCAGTGTTGGATGATACCGACTTGGGCAATGTGGACGTCATCTTTGATGTTAGAGACATAGCTACACCGTCAGCTTCTTAGTGGAGTGAGATTTCTTCTTCCAACCTCATCAGCCCTTTCGCTTCCTGAGTTTCCTACATGATTGCAATTGGGAACCATGAAAGGTAACTATCTTGGGTCGATATGCATCACTTCTTGCCCATAATAGAAGGCTCGGTAAATAACTGAACCAACATGATTAGCAACTTGAGTCAAAGATGATTTCTAATTTTCATTTACATGAAGAGATTATGGGGGCTCGGGATCGGTGTACTTAACTCAGTACTTTGAGGGGAATGTAGCATGGCTTATGAGACATACTTTTTAATGCCAAGTGCAGTGAAGGACAACCTGTGGTATTCCATAGGACAAGATAATGTTCATTTCACTGTGATTTCAACCGAACATGACTGGTCCGAGAATCCAGAGCAGTTAAGGGCAATCGAGGTGAACCCTTTTGGTTTCATATATTCATGTTGATGTAATATTTGAGATTTTTTTACTAGGTCAAAGAAGAGGTAGTGGGACCCAATTTAAATAAAGAAAGAAAAATAAACCAAAAAGGGGAAGAGATAAAAAGGAAAAGAAAGCCCACGTTCGGGCAGAAGATTAGGCAGAAGAAAAGAGGAGAAAAGAAGAAAGGAAAGGGGTTTTGGCATGTGCACGCCATGGATGCCTCGTCAAGCCGACTCGACTCCATAACGCAGCGCCCGGTAAGAGATTAGGCCCCTCGTTTGTCCAATTGAAGTAATTTTTGGGTTTAGGGCTCAAATTTGAATTTTTGGAAAATTGAGCGGCGAAGTCTGATTTTGGAGTTGTTGAGCTGTGTATTTTTGTAAGAATTATAGTTTAGGGTGTTGTGGAGCCGTGGGATTTTACGGATCGTGATTTGAGGTTATGGTCTGTCTGAAACAAAATTTCAAAGTTTCCTGTGCACAATGAATTTCCAGCAAATTTAGGCCCATATTTTGTCATTTTTTGGCTTGATTTTAGGACGGTCAAGTTGGAATTCTTGTAATACGTTTGAAAGGCTTTCTATTGATTATAAGTTTGTTCGGATCGGGGTTCAAAGGAAAAAATTAATACTTAAACTTCATGTCGCAAATGGCTTGAACAATCGCTTTGGTTATGCAATTTGTTAACACGTATGAGTCCTTTTGTTAGAGTTAAGGCACAATTTAGTTGTTTCGTAGTTGAGATAGAGTTTATTTTGATTTTAACTTTATTCATCGGTTATTTGATAGGGTCGTGAGTTCGACAATATGAGTATTATTTATTGTTTGGTCAGGGGCATATCCAAGTGAGTGGTGCTATCTTTTCTATGAATTTATAAATTCACATCTTGAAAGAGATAAAAAAAAAAAAAATGGAGTATCATATGAGCAATTGAAGCATGTTTGTTGCATAAAAGTCTGGATCAAGCAATTACTACCCATTAATATTTGAGAATGATTTGAGAATGGTTTTACGAAAGGTATCATGAAATGGTACATCACTTTATGAATTGGTTTATGGAATGAGTTATATGATGATTTGAGAAACGTTTTATGAAGGATGTTACAAAAGATTATATATAAATATAGATATAATTATATATAAATATAGATATATATATATATATATATATATATATATAGATTTGTGAATTTGATTTATAAAATGATATGAGAAATGCTTTAAGAAAAAGTATTTCTATTGGATGAATTAAGTTATGAAAGGTTATATGGTTGGTTTATGGAATGCACTGTGGATTATGATATTAATTATGGATTGAATTTCTGGATATTGGAGGATGTGGATTTGGTGCTCAATATCGCTGTGAGCCCGTGGTGGGACTAGTGGGTATGCATACTGGGTTTATGATATCCTTATGGGCGAGCCACTAGCTTTGTAGGTAAAGACATTACCAAGGGGGAAATCTTGGTCACCTTGTCACAAGCGTTGTGTCGTGACCATGGTTAGGTATTAAACAAAAGATTAGTCGATGGATAGACCACCGACGTGTGTTTTGATGTGAGATGGATCAATGGATAGACCATTGATTTTTGGTAGATGTTAATTTATGGACTTAACCATTGGTATTTGAATTATGATGGTGGATTTAAATGCTTTTGACTTGTATAAAGTTTTGTTAAAATCAATGATTTGTACTTGATTTGATATGTATATATAATGAGTTGGATTATGATTTTTCAATAGTGCTCTATACTTATATATATATGCATAGTGGCTGTTCGATATGCTTAAAAGAGATATGTACTACTCATTGAATGTCCTCTATTTCCAAATTCAGGTCCCTCAATTAGGGACTAATAGAATGAGAACGATATCAATGGGGACTTTTGGGAGTTAAATTCGGATGGCTCAGGTAAAAGGATGGTCGTGTTACCCCATCCCTGTAGGAGTTGGGGTGTGAGTTGATAAGCTATTTTTACGTCATGGGCATGTCATGTTGTCAGTCAATGGATGAAAGGGACATGGCTTCGGTCAACTGATTTGAAACTCCTCGGTTAGTTTTCACGGGGAAATTACATTTGCTTCTCGGTGATCGCGAGTTTCACCACTTGATTTTGCATGCTCTCAAACTAAAAAAATTTCTCAAGACAACAGGGATCAAGTGTAAGGGTTGCTGCTTGCAGGCACAGGCCCATGAGCACTTCTGGGTCCGGAGGAGGTGCTGGCCATCGGTTTCTTGATGCTGCAGAGCCGTTGCTATCGGACAAAATGGCAACCTCCTATTTCTTAATTTGGTTCGGGTGTCGAATGATTTCCTGATCTGTGAAATTACTCTTCGCGCATTTGATATCACGGGTTGATCTAGTTCTCTTTGGCCACGTTCATAGCTATGAAAGAACATGCTTGGTTTACCAAAATTGGTGCCAATCCATGCCAAAGAAAGATCAAAGCGGGTCGATACTTATGATCACAGCAATTATAGTGCACCCATGCAACTGGTTATTGGTCTGGCCAGGTTCAGTCTGGATTGGATCAGGTTAGATTGTGTCCTCCCTCAAACCCGATGTAGATAGTAAACCAATATAGCTTGTTGTCTAAATCTGCACAATTCCTTGGAAAATCTGTCCTTGTATCGTCAGTGCTTCCTGCTAAATTGCGATTCCAATTCCTACATTTACATTGGTTGAATTGAATCCTATTAGCTAAACAGTGGCATTTTAATAACAGCTTTCTGATTTACGGGCTTAGAAATATCTAGACTGCAAAGATTCTTTAGCATACTGCATAACACTGTCAAATTCTCCGTTGCCCTTCCCATGATCATCATTCCTTTCGGCTTTCCAAATGCTGATTCCATCCCTTTACAATAAATGACTCCATTCATTGAGAAACTATTATGATCTCTTGTGATATTGTGAAATCATAAACTATGTACCGTTTTTTGATATCTTGCACTGCAAGTGGAGTTTGGGACACAGAGCAGCTAGATGCTACTGCATTCATAACGATTATGTGTACGTGCTTGTTAACTTCGATGCCTATAGTATGTGAATGTCGATGCGAGGAAGGTGGAAGACATCTTTGGCATCTGCGATAACCCGACTTTTTTGAATTGAGCGGCAAGGTGCTACAGCCGGCAATAAGCTGCCATATTTACACAATCATGCACTTCTACATTGTACTTTACAGAGTCAAACATTACAGATAATTCTTGGTTGCCTCTGTGGCTTGAAGCGTGATCAAATGCTTTCATCCGTCATGAAAGATTACAGCTTCTTGACTTTAGTAGTCATGTGAGCAACCTAACAAGATGTGTCAAAAAAAAAAGTGATTTCTCCTTCCGAGCAAGTTTAGAACCCCAAATTCATAAAGGCTAACGGAATATTCTTCAAAGGTCATTAAATATTCACATATAATCAATGATTTCAACTAAGGATTTTTTAATAATTTGGTCATGAATGCAATGCAAAGCAATAATATTCAGGAAATCGCATAGCATTCTTAAAGGTTTTTTGAATTATTTAAAGTCCCTATCAATAATGAGTAATGTCACTCGACCGACCATGGTCATGAATATAGATGATCAGCAAAAGCATAATCTTTTAAATTAATGTCGTTGACCCGATTGACCGAAATATCTCTCTGCTTTCATCCGAAAAGCAGCCGTCCGATCCATACCCGCCACGGTCAACCGTCGATTCAAAAACCGTCAAGCCGCGACACATCACTCCATATCTCCGGTTCAGCAGCCCCGAACCAAGCAGGCTCGGATACCTTTGCTGCTCTCTCTCTCTCTCTCTCTCTCTCTCCTTATCCATTCTCTCTCTTCATCAGTCGTCACGACCTTTGCTGCTCATTCTAATAGCCTCGCATGGGTTGATCCTGATCAGCGTTCGAAGATCCAGTTCGATCGAGGTGAGCAAAAAGCACCGATCTTTTCTTCCTGGGTCGTCACCGATCTCCACGACTTCGCGAGATTTCGCAGCTTCTGACCGTTTCTTGCTTGGTTTGTTCGCTTGTTCGTTTGCTTCGTTCGATGGGGGCGTAGAGCGAGGAAATGGCGTTAGTGTCTGGGATGAGGTCGAGCTTGAACCCGAAGGCGCAGCCGTTCATCCCGATGTTTTACCGGCAGGTGGAGGATTTCTCGCCTGCGTGGTGGGAGCTCATCAAGGCGTCGTCTTGGTATCGCGATTACTGGCTGAGCCAACGTGAGGACGACGATTTCGGAGATATTGATAATGATGACGACGACGACGACGACGACGACGACGATATGATTCCGGAGATGATCGATGATGGGCTCGCGTTCGTGTATGAGCTGGATGGTGTTGATGAGAGGGGTGGTGGGGGATCGGATCCAGTGGGTGTTGGTGAAGGAGTGAGGAAGCTGCTCAATGGTAACGATTCTCTGTGGTGCATCGATTAATTGGTGAAGCGAAATCGTCGAATCAAAGTTGTGATTTTTGCGTTGTTTTGCGTAAGATATGAAATTGAAGAGGAAATAGGGACGAAAACACATCTTGTAGTCTCAAATAAATGGAGGGTCTTGCTTGTCTGCTGCTCCTTGTATAAATCAGTAGCTGTATCTCTGTTGCTTTTCAATGTTTGATGAAAGAAGAGATTTTTCCTTGGTTGTATGTTTTAGTGAAGCCTTTAGACATAGTTCTGGAAACTGTTGTTGGAGTAAAGAGTTTCTGAGTTCTGAAGCTGGTTTCTTGATCTTTCTATTTATGGGTAACAGGTGCGCAAATCGATGCTAAAGCTCTGCTGAAGGACCTGAGCATACCAAAGCCACCCAAGGACAGAGGGCCCAAATCACCAGTAATGGGGTGTCCAAAGTTCAGCAAGAAATCAGTTCAGAATGTGAGAGTCAAGTGCGCTCCTCGACGCATTCATCAGCCTCGCTGAACAAGTGACGATCGAGTAAACTAGTGGGATCTGTTTGGTCTTTAGTCTTCAGTACATGACGAGGTTTCGAATGCTTGTAGCTTCTGGTTCCTGTGATGCTTTTGGCTTTTGTAGTTTTATCAAGGCTTTCTCAGGGTGTAAAAATTGAATAATTAATAAAACATTATCTTTGCAGTATTATGAAGCGTTTGTGAATTTATGGGGTATTACAGATCGCACATAAATTTTCAAAAGATTCCCCAACATTAAATAGGATACAGATGCCGAGTTTCATGTTAAAGGGCCTATGGTACCCCGTCAAACTAAATGTAGAATAGTTGAAACTTTTAAGTTAAAGAAATAAAGCGGCTGTTGGATTAGGTGAGGCAAAGAGTATGCCAAATACCTTCACCATATTGAAATGATACTCGGTCAAATAAAGGGATGGTTAATGTAAACGAAAAGAGACTGACCAATTTTTTTTTTTTTTTACTGACCAAAAAAAAATTAAACAAAAAGAGAAGAAACAGATTGATTATCACGATATGGAACTGAGGAAGCTGAAGGTGGCATACTAAGTTCATATAACAACATCCTCAACCAAAAGCAACTCACTAGTCACATGAGCCATGGCTTGATATTATGCTTCTGCACTTGATTGAGACACCACCTATTAATTCTTGCTTTTCCAACTCACAAGGTTGCCTCCCAAGAACAAATAGTAGCCAAAAGTTGATCTTCTATCAATAGGGCATCCAACCCAATCAGCATTAGGGTAGCCAATGACGTAAAGATGTCCATGATTCTATTTAAGAATTCCTTTTCGCGATGCTCCCTTCAAGTATTTAACAACACATAACACTATCTCCCAATGTGTAGTGCGAGGAGCACTCATAAGTTGGCTAACTACCCTAATAGCAAAACAAATATCTAGTTGGGTGACAATTAAATAGTTGAGCTTACCCATTAACCTTCGATACTTGCTTAGATCATGCAGTAAGTCTCCATGTTTTGCATCAAGTTTCACATTAGGATCCATTGGAGTATCAACAGGCTTAGCTCCAAGAAAATCAACCTCACTAAGGATATCCAGAATATATTTCTATTGTGATAATGAGATACAATCACGTATGCCACCTTAATGCCCAAGAAATACCGTAGACAACCCACATCTTTTGTACTGAATTCTATCTATAAAAACTATTTTAACTTTTGTATGCCCACAAAATCACTACCGGTGATAATAGTTATTGTCCACATACACATCTAGGAGAATATATCTCGCAGAAGAAGTGGAACTGAACATAGAATGATCCACGGTACGATGTTGTAAACCAAACCAAGTAACTACATCACTGAAACGACCAAACCAGACATGAGGGCACTATTTCAACCTATATTATGCCTTGCACAAGTGACAAACACTAGTAGACTCCCCTTGAGCAACAAACCCCGGGGTTGCTCCATATATACCTCATCTACCGAGTTGCCATGAAGGAAGGTATTCTTGACATCAAGTTGATGGAGAGTCCAATCATATGGAACATCAAGAGAAATGAAAATACAAACAAAAGGCATCTTTGCAAAGAGAGAAAACTTATCATCATAATCAACTCCATAAATTTGAGTGTAACCTTGTGCAACTAGATGTGTCTTTAGACACTCAACAGAACCATTCGGTTGAAACTTCATTGTGAATACCCAACGACACCCCACAACCTATTTGCTAGCAGGTAACAGTGTAAGGTGCCATGTCCTATTATCCTATAGTGCTTGCATTTCATCCTCCATAGCCCGCCGTCAACCTGGATGAGCAAGGGCCATTGCAACAGTACTTGGCACAAACATAGCAGATAAAGAAGCAATAGACGAGGAATTTGTAGAGAGACAATCATAAAATAAAAACTGAGAAAGAGGGTGACGAGTATATGTATAAGAAGACAAAAGAGTATAAGGGGTAAACCGGGAATTAGGTTGATCGATGCAAGAATGTGTACCTTTGCGTAATGCAATGGGAATATCAATCATTGGGAATTGGTGGATTAGAGGTTGAGGCATTAATTGATGGAGAATCATGTACATCCAATGTGGGTGACAACTGTACTACCTCACATTGAACCAAATGACACTGTTGATAAGTCCTGTCGGTGAACTAAAAATCGGGTGACCCTCCAAGTATACTTGGCAAGGGGATAGGTGGTAGAGAGGCTATGGCTAAGGACAATGTAATTTCGAAAGGAGTCACCGATTGGGTAGTAGAGGAGTAATATGATTGATTCTCGAAAAAGGATACATCTGCCAAGACATACAATTGCCGACCAACCAGACTATGACACTTGTACCTTTTTTGAGTTTGATAATACCCAAGAAGCACACATTTGTCAGCCCATGGATCGAGCTTCATGACTAGGGGCAAGTTGATGCACACAACAAACACAGCCAAACACACGGAGTGGTAAAGAAAAAAGTGGACCTACAGGATGGAGAGTAGAGAAAGGTATGCCCCCACGAAGCATAGAGAATGGGACGCGATTTATGAGATAGTATGCCATAAGAATAATATGCCCCCAGAATGGTTTAGGGAGGTTTATATGGAAAAGGAGACAATGAGCAACATCCAAGAGATGACGATTTTCTTGTTTTGCCACCCCATTCTGCTAGGGAGTGTAGGGACAAGAGGTTTGATGTAAAATCCCATGAGATATATGAAATGATTGAAAACCAAAGGATATAGCCATATATTCTTTGGCATTATCGGAGTGCAAACATTTAATAGAAACATGATACTGATTATGAATCTCAAAGTAAAACATATGAAAGCCATGTCATTCGGCAATAATATCCACAAATGTAACAAAGTGCATATAACCAAACATATCATTGACATGACATGGTCCCCAAACATCAGAATGAACTAACTTAGAAGGACTTGACACACAACTCTAGACACGGGAAGGAAAAGATACCCAATGATGTTTGCCAAACTGGTAAGCATCCCACTAGATACGTCTTGTGAACAATGAAACAAGAGAAAAATGACAAAGTATGTCAGGCGGTAGATCATACAACAATGCATCCTAAAGAAGTCAGAAGTGGTGCTCTTCTGAACGGCAATATCAATAAGGTCTTTATTTGGATAGTACAGCCCATTGGAGTCATGCCCTCCACCAATTATCCATTCTGTCCTCATATTCTGAAAGACACAATGAGTGGAGGTAAATGTCATAGAACAATTCAAATCTCTGGTAATGGAACTAATAGAAAGCAAGTTATATGGAAAAACTAATAAATGGTAAATAGACGAAAGAGAAAGAGAGAGGGACCTAAGGTTACATCCCCTTAACCGGTGATATGGGACTGTAAACCATTGACAAGTATAACAAAATGAGGTGATATAGAGGTAATACCAGAAAATAAATTAGAATTACCGGTCCTATGATTGGTGGCGCCCGAGTCTACGAACTAAGAAGTGGGCACAGAAGAGAGTAAACAAGATGAGTTACCTAAATAAGTATGTGCCAAATTAGCAGTGGAAGCTGAGGAATCCACCACTGGGTGGAGACATACTAAGGACTCATACTCCGCACAAGACAACATAATGGTGCTAGGCAATTCTTGTGATTGATCAACAACCTTCTACATTGGGGGTTCACCCACATTGGCATAAGCATCCTGTGGACAAAGCTCGGGATGTAGAGCATAGTAATAGGCTTCAATATGGCCACCTCACTAAGAGTGGTTGCAATAACATGAACTTTTAGTGCCCCCATTTCTATCACGGCCATAGCCCAAAGAGAAATTAGGTATGCTATGGCCACAAGAATTATGCCCTCAGCCTCCACGACCACCGAAAGACTAAGAAACCATAGCACTTGCTATAGATACAAAATAAAGTGCAGATGATGAAGCACACATGTCTCAAAAGACTCGAGAGAAGACCTCATCAACCGATGGAAGAGTACTCTGAAAAGTAATTTGATGTTGAAGAGAAGAATGAGCATGACCAAGCCCCTAGAGATATAACATAACTCTCATATCTTCTTGACACTTGGCCAACTCTTTAACGTCATCAGTGACAACCAAATAAGTGTACAGTCTTCGCAAAGAGTGGTAGATCTAGAATAGTAATCGGATATAGACATGTATCCTACATGTAGATCAAATAACTCCTCCCAAACATCACAAACATGGGTCATGTTATCTCTTCCTGAAACATAAGAGTGCACTTGTCCCAAATGACTTTGGCTAATGTACACCACATAAACTGAGGACTAATATTGGAATCCATGGTATTTCACAACAACGTTTGAACGGCAGCATCGCTAGAGTGCCGATCATCCACCTTTGTTTGATCTATTTTATCTGAAGGTGGAGGTGAAGTTAGATAACTCAATTGTTTGGTGGCCGACATATATGTCTCAATCGCCATAGACCAAGAAGGGTAATTGGTCCCACCTAGCTTGACAAAACTCAACTTCAGATTAGTAAGATTGGTATTTATGCTCACACCAGGTTTAGAGTTTTTAGCCATACCTCAATAATAAACAGAGCACTTAAATGGTAGCTAAATATAAAGTCATCCCTTAATGCATTAAACTGTTCAGATATCCAAGGCGACACTAAATCATCCAACACAAAATTCTAGGTCAACAACAAAACCTTTCAAAATTCTGTAATTGCAAACAAACCCATGTCACTTTTCATTGAAAACCAACCAATCAAACTCTCAAACGATTGCCTTTGCTACACTTGCGGTTCTCGGCCACATCACCAAGAAAAAAATATTTTGATAGATAGGTAATTACGTGCATATCACCTAAAAGAACTTCATGTCCTATCGCTTCAAAGTGCTCTAAAAGTCTAACACACTAGATGCTCCTTCAGCGAGGAAAGAGGAGTAGACCTCATCTGCAATGCCAGATCTAGTTGCGAGGATAGGTTGAACCACGGTGGTTTCTCGCCATCCGATGACGGTGGTTTCTCCAGTGATGTAATGATGATCGTTGGCGGCTAGGGTAAAAAGTATATTTTTGTGGCTCTGATACCATGTAAATGAAAGAGAAGAAAATTGTCATTCTCATAATTAGAGATTACATCAATATATAGTGAGTATTAGGGTTCACTAACAATGAAGAAGACTAAACTGCCCTTCAATAGAAGAAGACAAAACTATCCTTCAATAGTTAAGATGCAAGTAACATTTCTATCAACATGAATTTTAAACACTTGACCATCTATTACAATTACATAATGACTGGTAAGCTTGGAGAGTAGAAATTTAAGGTCGACTCGCTCACTGTTCTAATATATGTCGACAAGACTCCTTTTCTATGTTATTTAATGCATTCCACTAGCCTAAGAACTAAAAGAGCCTGAAAATATAAAGGTTGTCCTGGATTTGGAGCCGCATGTAGCTTCAAGAAGAGCAGCTCAGCATGCAAATTGAACCAATAGTATATGCAATTTGCATATGACCCCATGAACTGGGTCCAAGACGTAGGCCTTTTTCGATCGTTACGAAGCCAGCTCTGATTCTTTTAGTCCAAAGACGAGAAAAAAAAGTACCAATATTCTCAGTGGTAATGAGGAACACGAATTGTCACTGCAAAAAGTGGAACTACCGAGGAAGGTGCAGGCATCCAAAGATACTCGACGCGAGAGCCTTCGTTTGATCATATTAAAGTTGCAACAGTCGCAGTGTGAAGGATCTCCAACTGTCACTGTATGGTTGCAACCCGAAAGAGACTCGGCTAAGGGCTTCTGAAAAAAGCAAAGGGATGGAATTCTCTTTGTTTCTTTGCCAAAGATGAGAACGGATCGTGGCTTGTCCTGCTCTGGAGGGGCCATCCACCAGCTGTATTCCTCTCCTGCATAACCCATGTTTGCTTTGTCGTCTTCTTTTCATTCTCCTGTCCCTTGCACATTCAACCTGCCCCCCATCTCTCCCAATAATAGCTCTCTCTCTCTCTCTCTCACGCGTGTATTAGGTCTATGCAAGTGTTTCATGGTCAAATTTTTGGGGGCAACATTGTCCAGAAGGAAAAGGAAAGAAACTTTGAAGGAGTGCGAAATGGGGTCTCCAATGTAGCGTTTACTGTTTACAATTTTCTGCAAATATGGTAGCCCTCTTTTGCAATTGCAGAAAGGTACTTCTCAGGGAGCAGTTGCATCTGAGATGTGACGCAGCCTGCTCAAGACACATGCGATGACACCCAGATATTTAGCCGGGTATGCAAAAGAATCAGGGCTAAAACAAAGCCTCATCATGCGTGATGGGACACTTCTGCGTGCATTGATGATGCTCTTGGTCAGAACAAAAGAAAAAATAAAGCTGAATGAGCGCAGTGTCAGCCTTGTTAAATTCTTCCCAAAACGAAACACTTGAACATGCGTTTGACAGTGTAATAGACTGCATACGGGACCCTCATCAAACTCCGAAGACTTTTCTCTCACGAAATTAATAATTCAGCGCACTCACGGAGCTCTCTCTCTCTCTCTCTCTCTCTCTCTCTCTCTCTCCCCCCCTCCCTAGTGCAAACATGGCTTCTCTCCTTCCCCACAGAGTGCTTTGTTCAAGGCCCACTTGCCCAACAGATGCAACTCATCGGGGAAAAGGCGAATTATACTATTAAAGAATATCAGTATTTTATATGACATACATACCCATCTGGTGAGTTTAAAGCATTTGTTAAATTCACTCTTTCGGGATTTGTGATTCCATTGTCTCGAGAAGAAATCTGGTGTGCGATTCATCCACACTCCAGAGTCATCTCCTTTTTGGGTATGTGATAAAAATAAGAAAGGGTTGATCTTGATCTGAATTTAAGGCCATTCTTTCTCCAACTTGTCAAATTTTGGTCATCCCAAAGGGAAAGGCGTTTCCATGTGGCGAACTTTGTGATTGATTTTGCTAGTTGTGCAAGAAAAGGTGAGCCTAGTGATCTACATAGGTTTCGGCACAGTCAAGCATTGTGCCTCCTGAATTTGGGTCCTCGTGTAGAATTGTCCCGCAAGAAATATTATTCCATGAGCTTTTTTATGTTGACAGGTTTTCCTCATTGTGCCACTAGCTACCAGCTTTTATATGAATCACTCTCTCTCCATCGTCCATGCTTGATTGCTTCTGAGTTTGCTTGTTGTGCAGCCACATCTCTGATGCTATCACCAAGTAGCCCACTCTCATACCAATAGGACCTTTTCAGGTCACATTCACATGTGAAGCCTTTCAATGGCCAAAAAGAGGAGCTGGTTCACCTTAGTGAAGAGATTCTTTAGGCTAGAGAAGCAAACAAAGCCAGAGAAGGTTCTGAACGTGTTGATTTTGTAATATTGTTTTAGCGAAACCTTCAAATTTTCATTGTTAAGTTTGTGGCTCTGACATCAATGTGTTTGATCAGAAGGAAAGAAGGAAATGGGTGTTTGAGAGGCTTCAAGTTAAAAGTTTACCGCCAATTGCAGCACCACCGCCCCCAAAGACAGTTGATGATGCAGAGGAACAAGTGCAGAGCAAGCACGCCCTTAGTGTGGCTCTTGCTGCGGCAGCCGCTGCTGAAGCAGCTGCTGCAGCTGCTCAGGTGGCTGCTGAGGTTGCTAAGCTCACAAGCAACCCTCAACCTTCGTCTCATCAATGCAAAAAGGAAGTGGATGAACCTTCCGTTGCTATAATACACCAGGACACTACCCACATCACACATCAAAATGAAAGTAAAAGCCAAGAATTGCCTGCTATTAGAATTCAAGCCGCCTTTCGAGGATTTCTTGTGAGTTTACTCTCCCCAGCCAATCTCATGTACTTACCCTGTGCTATTTCTAAGAAACTGTTGCAAGTTAGGCTATAGATGTTATAACTGCGGGTGAAGACTCATTTTAATGCCTATGTAGAAGGATCTGATGCTTATAGCTAGGGGAAAATCTATTCCCCCTCTTATGTAATTGAGTGGGCTGTTGACACTTGCTGGTGGCATTAGTCAAGTTAAACCATGATTTTGAAGAGAACGATGTGGAAGGATTATGGGAATGATGAAGTACCAAATTTTCAGATTTGATCGTTTTCTTTCCCTTATTATCAGAATGAATAACCTCTGATTAACGTTATCTTGGGGGGAGATCTGTAGGCAAGGAAAGCTCTGAGGGCACTAAAGGGAATCGTGAGGCTTCAAGCCATAATTCGAGGCTGCGCTGTCAGGCGCCAAGCAATGACCACTCTTAAGCGCTTGCAATCCATTGTGGATATACATTCACAGGTCTGCGCGACCAGATCACACAATGTTCAGAGGACTTTGCATTGCGACGAGAATTGTCAGATCAAATACATAAGTTACATGGTAAGGGTTGTTTTAAAAATGTCAGGTCTCTCTCTCTCTCTCCCTCCCCCTTTTGTTCCTTATCCCTACTACTTCAGATGACCGAGTTGTCCTCAAGAATATAAATGTTCTTTCATTATATTTGAAAAGGATGTGACATCAATCAGTTTAGGTTTTTAGTTTTTTCAATCTGATCATTTCAAGGTGGTTCAGCATATTTCTATTCTACTCTCCTCTTGATCTGAAGGTAACAAAGACATTGGTGAATTTGTTTCGAAATATTTAGGTCGATAAAAACAGCCAAAGAAGGTGGGATGACAGCTTACTGTCTAAAAAAGATGCAGAGGCATTGTTCTTAAGCAAGAAAGAGGCTGCATTGAAGAGAGAGCGCATCAAGGGATACTCATTCAACCATCGGGTAAGAATGGCCTGTCCTTAGTGCCTCATTTTGAGCCTATTACTTCAATTGATTTCTCATAGAGGGAAAAATTATGCAGAAGTCGGCAGAATCAGAGCACAGAAAACCAAGCGGAAGGTGGAGGTATTGGTTGGAGCAATGGGTGGACACGCAACTTGCTAAAAGCAAAGAATTTGAAGATCTAGAGCCAGTTCTGACTTCTCATCCGAGGCCAAATGATGAGGATAAAAGACAATTTAAGCCGAAAAGTAGTCCGAAAAAACAACAGATCGAGCCACTGGACTCCCCTCAATGTGCTCCAAGAAGGTACCCTCGCCATAAAAAGCAGTCCTCGATGGGGGATGATAACTTCCAAAGTCCGCGCGCCATACCAACTTATATGGCCACGACCGAATCGGCCAAGGCAAAAGCGAGATCACTGAGCTCGCCCAGACTGAGGCCCGGGGCTTTTGATGCTTACTCCGATAGCTATTCCCCGTACAAGAATAAGCTCTCTCTCGTATCTTCAATCGCAAGCGAAGTGCCTGGCTTCTACAAAAGTGGCAGGCCAAATGGTTACCAGCAGAAATCTCCAAGCTTGAAGGGCATTCCGGCTACCATGATACCGAGCAGAAACATTGCAAGGGAACTTGGCATTGATTAAGAGTACTGAAAAACAGTGCTTTAATCGAACGAGTGCTATGTTCGAATCAATTCAGTGCTCAAGATCAAGACAAAGGAACTAGGAAACAGGAGAAGGAGCTTCGATGTAACGAGCAGATGATATGAGAGTGAAAAGTATCATTGTATCTACCAGTTTTAGGCCATACCAGAATGTGTTCCAATTAAATGTCATGACACGGGGTTATTAGAAATCGTGAACTGGTTACTTTAAGATTCTTGTCCCAGGTCAAGAAAGGGCTTTCAACAATGCATATAAATCCTCAGGTCGTAAGTGGAATTCACATGAACTTTCACCAATTTCAAGGGCTGGAGATGTTGGAGAAGTCATATGGAGTTGCGAGTGGGACCAACATCGTCTCCTTCACTCACTTATTCGAGACCTCTTCTGTACTATTTTCAAAACCCATTTTCTCATTCCAAAGATTAGCATAACATTATAAAAGTTCAATCTTTTTCCTTTATGAAGTGAAAATTCCAAATCGAATGTCTATTTAGGGACAAGAAGCATAAGCCCCGCACTACGCCTCTCGGTCCACTCACATGGTGCTTATCATAATTGGGCAAGCATAAACGAAGGCAATAGACATAGAGCATTGATTCGATTCAAATGGACTGCTTCGTTTAATATTTATATTCCCCCACAACCGCCAAAAAAAAAAAAAATCCCAAATTTTGTCCAGACACGAATACTCCCAAAATTTTTGTATCACCAAAAACACTAACTACCCACTGTGATACAAATATTCCCCATTTTTTGTGTTACTAAAAAATCAAAACTTATAAAAATGTGATTATTTATTATCTGCTTCAATTTGATGATGATATATTTATTACACCAATATAATTTAGACTTAAAAAAATTTGGAGTATTTTTATCATAATGAATGAATTTAGGCTTTTTATTAACACAAAAAAAAAAAACACAAATGTTTGGGATTTTTATGTGCATAGTTTGGGGTTTTTAGGATATTGACCCAACAAAAAAAAAATAAAAATAAAAATTGCAGGGCTAAGAAAGGATATCATGGGCCAAGCCAGCCCAAGCCCATATAGATATCTTCATTTTCTCTCTATCATTTTTCATTTCTTTCTTTCCTCTCCGAAAGAGCGAGAAGCAAACCCTACCCTGCACCCCCGAATCTCCCCCTCGAAGGAGCACGAAGCTTGGGAACCGGCGGAACCAGATCAACGATGGTGTGCATTCGCAAGGCCACAGTGGACGACCTGCTGGCCATGCAAGCTTGCAATCTGATGTGCCTGCCCGAGAACTACCAGATGAAGTACTACCTGTACCACATCCTGTCTTGGCCTCAGCTCCTCTACGTGGCGGAGGACTACAACGGCCGGATCGTCGGGTACGTCCTGGCGAAGATGGAGGAAGAGACCAACGAGTGCCACGGCCACATAACCTCCCTCGCCGTCCTCCGCACTCATCGCAAGCTGGGACTCGCCACGAAGCTCATGAATGCTGCTCAGAATGCCATGGAACAGGTTTTTGTTCCTCTTTCCCTAACACCCTTTCTTTCTTTTTGGTATGCCGATAGCTTAATTTTGCTTGGGATGCTGTTTCTTGATGTAAAGTTTTGGGCTTTTGGTGGATTTGTCATTTGGGTTGGTCTTACCTGGTATGCCGATGTCTTAAATTTTGCTTGGGATTCTGTTTTTTGATGTAAATTTTTGGGCTTTTGATGGATTTGTTATTTGGGTTGGTCTTACCTGGTTCTGTGATTGAAGCATACTCGTCTTCCGTAGATTTCAGTTAGAATTGAGTTAAGTTTGGCAGATAGAGGAATGATGTTGATGGAAGATCATTGGAGGCCATCGGAAATCGAATGCAGAGGTTAATTTGGCGAGATTATTTGGTCTATCTGTGTGGAAAAATTGAATTTCTCCGATTTTATTTATCCAAGAATTACTGGGAATTCTTAAGAGTTCACTATGGATAACTTTGGGGCGCTAGTCTTTCTTCTGTGTCCCCTTTTGATGGTTAGGTGCGAATCCAGGTGAGAACATGTGTTCTTGTTTGATTAAGCTTTTAAAACAGGTCGTTTAGTTCGTTTGGGTTAGGTGTGGTGATTTGATGTATTGATATGAATACACACACACACACGGTCGTGTTTATCAAGTAGAGGGATTTGTTCCTGGATTTATTTTTCTGCGGAGACATGACAATCTATGAAGTCCTTGCATACTTGTATATGTGAATCTATTCTGATATATTTTTTTTGAAGCATATCTTAATATGCACTTGTGATGTGATTGTTATTTCACACCCAATGAACATACCAATGCTAGCAGAGCAAATATAGTAATATAGACATCATAAGCAACTTTATTTGAGGTGATATTTCACATCATGTATGGTCATATGCGTGTATGTCTCTCTTTTAGATGCTGCAGAGAATTGTCTCCATTTTGATAGTTATCTTTTCTTTCGGTGAAATGTCGGTAGTTATCTGCTTGTTTGTGAGTGTATGTAGCTAGAGGACAACATATTGGGCTGGTGAGAACCTCTTATCTTGAGCTTAACTGGTGGAAATATTTGTGGTCTGAAACATAGTCATTTAGCTTTTAGTTTAAAGCCGCCTTTAAAAACAGGTGGCTCTAATTTTCGTTCTTAAAAGTAGGAGTAAGTGAGTAGTTTTTATATGATTCACTCCTGATCGTTACCCATAAAAATGCTTGAACATGTCAAAGCATGAAGTGTCATGCTTATTCTTTTAAGAGATCTTGCAGGTTTATGGGGCTGAGTATGTTTCGCTGCATGTGCGTAAAAGCAATCGTGCTGCATTCAATTTGTACACTGAGACGCTGGGGTACAAGATACATGACGTGGAGGCGAAGTACTATGCAGATGGAGAGGATGCATATGACATGAGGAAGCAGCTCAAGGGAAAGCAGAACCATCATCACCATCATCATCATCGTCATGGGCATGGGCATGGGCATGGTCATGGTCACCATCATCATCATCATCATCATCATGGGGATGGGTGTTGTTCGGGTGACATCAAATCCGGGGGAATTGAAGCTGGACAAAAGCTGGATTCGAAGGCCAACAAAGCAAGCTAATGAAGAGAGTTGAAGTGGGAGCTCAGACATACTGTTGGCTATTTTTATGTCATTTTGCTGTTAGTTCAGGTACTTTCTCCGTGAAAAGAAGAAGGAAATTGCAGCTCTTGAAAGTTTAATGGAAACTCTTCATAAGTTAGCTTTGTGAGCCATTCTGAAGCGTGCTCCATAAATTACCTTACATCATTTAGCGAGTATTTGTGTCGCTTTATCGACATTCCTTTTCTCACTTACGTTTTAGCTATAACCCCTGTTTTCCTCTGGTCTATAAATGGTGGTGACATGTTTTATGTGCTACCATGGGATTTGATGACTTTAATCACAAGCGAAGGTGCACCCTCGGAAGGGGTCACGGCCTCTCTTTTTGTTCGGAGTTGTTATAAATGATAGTGGAGTGTGATCCCAGTAAATGTGTGACTGAGGAGGCCATTGGAGCGAATTTAACTTCAGCTTCTGTTTTTGCTTTTAATGTTTGAGGCTTCATTGTTATTTGAAATGGAACTTTCTCTGTGGCATATGTTATGTGAACATTTGTATACGAATCTATTATTTTTATTGGGATAGATCCTTTTCTGCTTCGTTTTTTGTTGATGACGCTCTTGGTTCTTCAGAAGCAAGCACGCGTTCTGCATCATCTTCCTCCCATGTTCATCCAGAGTTAGAGATTTTCGAAAGAGGATCCCATCCATGTCTCTCCAAAATGGAGTCGTTTTTCGAGAAAAATAAAATAGAAGGTATAATGAGATGAAAAGGAGCAGTTCTGTCAGATACAATCTCCTTATTTAATCTGATTATTCTGAAATCATTGTTAACAACTAAAAAATACCACGAATAAGCGACGCACACTGTTATGATAAATCATCACTAAATGGTAAAGAAATGAGTGATGATATTAGCTTAACATGCTAATTTTTTGCTCAAAGATCATGATCAATAAACTGGCCTTACGGTATTTGTTAATGATCAATTCATAACTATAAGTTAATTTAATCTAAATTTCCATCATTTAGTTGTAATTTTGACTGAAGATTGCTCCTAAATTTAAGAAAGGAAGTAGCAGCAAGGGATGTGTTGATCTCAGTCTCTCGATGTTCTCTCCTCACGGACTCGGATTCCTTGGTTCTGCTCACTTGTCACACGGAGAGCCAGAAGCAAATGTCATGTATCTTGATCTCTGCGGTAGTAGCCGTAAATAATGCATTGGATCTCCTGGCAATAGCAAAGGCGGCACCCGTAATCCGGAATGAACTCGGTGAGCTTGAATTCAGGGTCTCCGCTGCCCGATACGCTGCTGTGGAACTGCAAGTGTTCCCATCCATCCTACCTGCCGATATGGTAGATGTAGGGGAGCTTGAAAGGGGAACCTACGAGACAGAAGACACGGCAGGAAAGCAACGTATGAAAGTAGCAGCTAGATTTCAAGGAGCAAGGCTGGTGCCATGGCCTGGCGTAGGGAGAATGAAGGACCTCAGGAAGAAGCTTTCCCGCCTACTTGACTGCTTGAAAAACATCCCCGATGGAGAAAGCACGCCATCGGGAGACAGGTAAATGTTCCTATCACTGTTGAATTTTTCCATCATGTCGAGGGAAATGTTCTTTTTTGAGACGATAACATGAAAGCATTACATTGTTCATAATCCAACAGAGGAAGATGAGTACTAACTTACAGCAAGACACGAAACAAACATCGAGTTCAATTAGGAAATCTAAAAAATTCATCGGCTGTGCTGCCAAGCCAGTGTAACAACAATCAGCGAACGCATAATGAGCTTTTACCAGAAACCCAATTTCCTAATTCACAATTCAACTTGTTCCGTAAACTGCATGCACAACATATCAATATATAATTCTTCATTCAAGAAATCCTAAACTAATCATTTGATTGTAAGCCCGTGCTAACAAAAAGAGGACGATGGAAGCTAGAACATGTCCTAGTCCTACTTGCATAGACTAAGGGAACTGGTCAATTACATGTGAGGAGATGTTGCACTCCCCGTACAGATTCTGGTTTGCCTCCAAACCAACAAACCTAGGGAGCATGTGTCTTTGCCATTAGCTGGTAAAATTACCTGAAGAATTGACACTTCTAAGAGACATGCTGTCAAACATCATGTTACAGGGCGAGGTTTCTTTGAGTTGCTTCCATTCTCAATAATAAATCCTTAATATCAGCTTCCATTCTGATCTTCATGTTGAAATATTCTAGATGGGCTCTTTCTAAAGCCTGCAGCTCTTCCAATTTTTTTCTGCGCAATTCCTCAGCCTCTGCCAAGCGCAATTTTGCAATTCGGGCAGTGTGCTCCTCTTCGATCTTTTCATTCTTGGCCACTGCTATACGTTTCAGTCCCTCAGCTTCTCTTCTTGCATCATCAGCACGCTTTTGAAACATCTTCGCTTCCGCTTTTTTAATTCTGACAATACTTTCCAACTCATCAAACAATGGTTCTTTCTTATCACTCCTCTGCAATTCCAACTCCAAAGCATGCTGATCACTCCGGCCAATATTGGGGCTTGGAATTGTACTGCTTAGACGTTCCCCTTGGAAAGGAACCCTTTCCGCTACCGCACCTGTGACCCACGACATATCCTGGCTAGCTCCAGCCACATTGTTGACTCCTTTCCCTCGTTCAATGCCAGAGTCTAGAGTTTTATCATATTTAGCTGAATTGGATTCTGCCATCACAGTGAAGAACAAAATAGCAGATTCCGGTTAATAACACGGTCAAGCAAAGTGCAGATATGTTAGCTTTATACTAACTTAATCAACATCCCACAAACAAAAACCAATCTAGTTCCCAGTACATATACGCAATATTGATTTTTTTATTATTTTATATATCCACTGTATCTTCTACATTCTGCATGCAGTTCTTCTGAAACCATTCCTACGCTAAAAACAAGTACTTCTGATTCAAGTAGAAGTCTTATGAATCTTGAAACAAAAGCAAGAACCAGCCTAGCAACATGGGGAGCAAAATAAGCTGAAAGTTTCTGGGATGGATTTAATAATGTATGAGTCCACCTATCTGATTCACCCTACAATCTATGCATTCGAAACAGAGAAGAAAATATAGTGAGACAGCATATCATCCATCAGAAAGTATCCCAAGTAGAAACAGTATATCAAAGCTGTCCATATTTTTTTTTTTAATGAAGATTAAAGAAAAAAAATTATGTTTTTCTTCATAGTTTACTCACAGATGTCCTTATCCCTTAAATTTGCATCCCTCTTTCAAAATTAAGCAACACTTCCAAAAAGAAAAAAAAAAGGGGTCGATGCTGAAAATCTATCTAACATGCATGTGTGGCATATCAAAATAACTCTTTTAAAGTAACAAATAGTCAGACCAGGAACGACCAGGCTTGAGGATACAGAACATTACCATTCAGGAAAGTCATGATGTAACTGTATACTTCAGGAAGGTTAGCGTTATTTGCCAATCTCACCATCATCTGATCGGCAACTTCATATAATCGTTTCCCTCTCAAGTCCTTGCTCACATGGAAAATTCTCTTGACATATTCGAGTTCTCTGTAAAAATTCTCAATGTTCCATCCCCTTGCAAAGTTTTGAAAAACCTCTTTCACAAATCCAAACATCTCAGAAGGATGATTGCAAGCGACACAATGAAACTGCATCTCTGTCATTCCTTGGGTGCCAGTTGCACTATGTCCATTCCTAATATAAGATTCCCTTATGGCACACTCCACATGACACCAATGAAGACAAACATCACAACCAACCCACTTACACGTGTCAGATGCCATGTCAAACTTGGAGCACACTAGGCACATACAATCACTGCAAAAGCCACTCTTTACACAAACCTTGCAGTCACACCCATTAGCAGGTAAAGCACTCCGACAGGAAACATTTTTGCATCTTAAATTCAGAAAAATCTCAGCCAAATCGGAGGATGGAAGACTGGATGGAAGTTGAAGATAGTCTGGTAGACCAGTTTTTAGAGCAACCAAGATATCCAGTTGAGTTTGATGGCATTTCGATAGCATCTCAACAGTAATATCTGATCTGTTCTGCAGCGCTTCTCGAAAAGCCAATAGTTGCCGATGCTTATCTTTATTAAGCATTAACTCCCGGATACTCTCTTTGAAACATGCCAAAGATTCTTCTCTCATCTCGCGGAATTTCCTCGCAATTTCATACAATGGTTCTGAAACTATCTTCTCAATGAGCGACTCAACAAATTCAGTTCCACTTCCATCCATCAACTGTTGATCACGCTCCTTTTGGCTACCACTCCTGTATAAGCTACCACCATGTTTCTCCCTTGCCGCTTGTTTCTTATCAAAGCCGTAACTCGTCCCCATTTCATGAGATCCAATACTCTGTGAAGGGGACTTGACATCATCATGACGCTTTGTCTGCCCTCCCATCACCTGTTTGTTAAAACTCAGTTGCTTGTCCAGTCCACTGTGCATTTTACCGCTTCCCTCAGCCCTAAGATTCAGGGCTTGGATGAGATCACTATTTGAATTGCCCAGCACAGCTTGAGACTGGTAAAGAGAGCCGTTTCCATTACTAAGAGATCCTTGATACACCGGAGCTTCATTAGGCTTCGCCTCATTCTGAGCTAGTGCCTGCCAATCAACTCCCTGAAACAGAGGGCGACTCTTCACTGATTGTTCATAGTCTACTGAATTCTGAGTAAGAGAACAACTTGGATTGTGGAAAAAGGATTGAGATCCCGAAAAGGACTGGGTAAAGCCTTCTGAGTTAGTACGAAAAGTAGACCAGGACTGCACACTTCTGCATTGGCTTGGGGAAGCAGGGGCGTCGGCGGTTGTGTTGTCACCCGTGGCGCCAATAGGTAACAACACATTTGGCAAGCTCAGAGAGAGATCGAGTTGCCCCATCCCCAGTTTGTCATCTTTCTGCCCAGTAATGCCCGCATTATCTGATTTTTCTGCTTTCCTAACTGGAGAGCTCGAGAACAACTCAAAACCTCTAGTGCTTGGCCCTTCCATGTCCATATCCCTGCTACTCACAACATCTCTAAATTCTCTTTCAATCCATACGCGTTCTTTGGCAACTTCAGCGACTTCGATTGGCATAAAAGCAACGCTCTTGCCTTTGTCCTTGAAGCTATGCACAAGCCTTTCTCCAGCCAAGCCGGTACTATCATTAGGCAGCGAAGACCCTGCCGGTTCTCCTAGTTTTAACTCCTGTGAGTCTGCATCTTCTTCCTTGAGTTGGAGATCAATAGCCTTGTCTTGTTTAGGAGGTTCTTCATCATGCAAGTGCTTCCTATATTGAATGGCTTCCTCTGCAGGCTCCAAGTGACCTCCCCAGCTCTCCTCCTCCCCTTTCAGAATCTCCCGATCCTTGACAATTGCACTATCAGATTCAGTTTCACTTTCCTCATCATTACTACCACTCATCTCGTCATTTGAAGTCTTTCGATGATCTTGAGAGGCCTCATCTGTATGTTCCCTCTTCTCCTCAACTGGACTTTCTTCAGGGCAATCCTTCCCTCATCACAAGGGGACTTGTCGACTTCTTCGGCAGCCTCAGCTCTACCCTCACTCTCTACAACTTCCTCTATGACCAGATTCCAACTGAACAGCTTTTTGGGGCTTCCTCCACTCCCAACCTCAGGAACCAATCCAAGCTCGCCGGCCGCTTCTGGTTCCAGCTCTCCTTCCTCCATTTCACTACTACTTCCCACTCTCAGCTAGCGACGACTCCTCGTGTTTCTTGGTCTCCACACTCCTCGATCTCTCGCTTGACCAGCTCGGGGACTTCTCCTTCTCCTTCTCCTCCTCCTTCTCCTTTTCCTTCTCCTCTCCTTATCCTTCTCCTTAACCTCTCCGGCCTCCAGATGTTTTGGCGGCGACCTCGACCTCGACTCATCCTAGACTGCTGTTCACTACCTGAATCACCTCGCGACACGCTAGGTGACTTCTCCTTCTCTTTCTCCCTCACTTTCCATCTCTAAAACCTCTTCGAGATTGCTCACTCCGGAATCTCTCGACCACGTAGGAGATTTCACATCCCCTCAGCGCCTTCCTCTCCCTGTCTTCCATAAATCCAGCTCTGAAACTCCTGCCCTCATCAACTTCTTTGCTACCATTCCCGAATCTCTGCCAAGAGGACGAGGAAGTGCTCCCTTCGCGCCTCGATCTGTCCCTCTCCGATCGGAATCCCTTGGGGAACTCCTTCCTTCGGGCCGGAGAAGCCATCCGATCGGTTGAGCAACTCCGCGACCATTGCTGCCGTACCCGTCCGCTCTCTCGGCGAAATCAGCCCATGCCCCTTCCTCTCGCCGTGCCCTATAGGGGCCGAACCCCGAGCCCAACAGCTTCCTGCGATCGTAGCGCTCCAAATCGTGGTCGGAGCGCTTGCGGGGGATCCTCAAGGCGTCGCGGGCGTCGTCGTCGAGAGGCCCGATCCCGGTCGTACCGAGAGGAGTAGGAGGTGAGCAAAACCTTGCGAGTAGGAGCGTCGCCGGGCTTGGGGGAGTAGAAGCCGCTTCGGTGGGAAGAGGAGGAGGAGCGATTGGAAGCGGAGTCCTTGCACAGGCCTCTTGTCGCCATAGTAGTCGAGATCATCGCTCGACCGCAATCTCTTCATGATCCGACACCGCTTCAAACCCCGCCAAACAAACCAAAACCCCAAAAAAATAAAAACTAAAAAGAAGAAGAAAATGGAAGGGAACGGCTCAAAGGACGGGCTCCCAAATCGCAAGCCGCAGCACGGGATCATGTCCGATTTCACTTTCGGCGGCAGCAGCAGCAACAGCAGAGGCGGCGGATGATTCGGGGGAAACCCTAAAAGGGCCCAGTCGGATGCTAGACCTCGGAGGAAGCAAGGAACATGGGGGCGGGCGGGGGTGGAGGGAATCCACCGCCAAAGCAAAAGGGGGCGGAGAGAATCGAAGGTGGGGAAACCCCGGTCAAAAGAGAGAGAAACGGAGAACCACCAAGACCGAGGAGGAGGAGAAGGCGAAGGGACGGCGATGGATCCAGAGAAGGACGAAGGGAGGAAGGGAGGGAGGAAGGAGATGGTGGTGGAGGTGGGGGGAGTGCAGAGCGATTAGGGCAAAGGGGGGGCGGCGTGGGGTGGGGGGGGGGGGGGTGTGCGCTGCACACGTGGGAGGTGATGGGATCGAGATTTGAGGAGGTATTGGGGACTGGGGAGGGTCGGACGGTTGAGGGTCAAATTTGCGGAAGGCGAGAGAGAGAGACAGAGAATGGAACATTAGAAAAGTCATTGATGGTGTGAAAATCAGTCCAACGCAGCTTAACCCACTGTTCTCGTTCGTCGTGCCCCCTGTCCTGTCCAGTAGAAGAAAGAGAAGGGAAAGGAGGAAGCCGACTTGGATACGCAAGGTGCGCACTGCGCATCCCCTCCCCCACCCCCCCGGGCCGCATTGAATCCCATTCGGACCTTTTTGACTTGGTGGTCTCTTCCCCCCCGCCCCCCTCCCCCCCCACCCTCTGCCAAATAAAATATATAAAAATAAATAAATAAATAAATAAGAAGAAGAAGAAGGGCAGAGAAAAAGAGATCGGGAGTGGGGAGGACTGCGGGATACGTGCGTGTGGAATGCACTTTGATCCTACCGTCGCCGAGCGGTGTCGTGGCGATGTGAATGCGATCGGCCCCCGTCCGATCTGGGCGAGAATGTGTGCTGACTGCTGGGAGGATGGGACGGGGTTAGTGCGTCCGAATCATCATCGCAATATATTTGTCAACCCCCCACCCGCCCCCAAATTTTGTTATATACACACGCGTAGGCTATATCCAGAATCGCATGCGGTTGGTGTTGACAACTCCAAGAGTCCGATACATTTGTATTTCCTTCTGTGATGTTCAATCATTAGGTAAGGGGGCTCATTCAAATTAAACAAGAGAAAAAAAAATAGATACTTAAAAGAAGACCCAACTGCTCAAGTCTTTTTGAGTACTTGGGCAGTTCTGAAGAGGATGCATGGAGATATATAAGAATTGTTTAGTGAGGATGGATCTGAAAATGGAGTGCCAACGTGAGATCGTTGACATATTTGGAGTAGGTAGATTTAGAGAGGAATTCAGCCCGTACTAGCGTACCACACAATCGACAATTTTTCCTGAAATTTGGATGATCAATAAGGGGTGAGGCTGAGCTTGCTTGAGGAACCAATCCACTTTTTGCTCTTTGAGCTTGGAACCCGGGCCTGGACCCGACCCGGCCCGGCCCATCCCGGCCCATCACGTTAGGCTTATCCGTTCTCGTCGTCGTGGCTGCTACGCCTTCGAAATATCCGTCGGCGACTCTCTGCTCTTTTGTTCGCATTCGCAAGGCACGGATATTCCCAGTTGGCTCCCCGTTCCGCTCCCGACTTCTCTCAAAATGGTGTGAGTGCAGGTTATCTTCTTCTTCAACGACAACGGGGAGGTCAAATCCTGCATCCTGATCGACACTGCAGAGACCCAGCCCACACCTTGTCCCAGGACCTCCTCTGACCACCCTTGTTCCAATTAGCAAAGCACTACAAGTCACAGAGACTTCAAGTTCCCACCTTGTGAGCTTCTGTCCATGGCTTCCTTCTCTTTCCATCACCACTACTTCCGCGGCAGATCCACTGCAATTCAAGAACTCAAGCGTGGCGACTGTTCCAAGCACGTTATCACTGTTTCTTGCACGGCCCATGACCGACAGCATGACGATCCTGCGATGCAGGAGCCGAAGAAAGAAAAGCAGAGCAAGAGGCCAACTTTTGCTGGAATTGTAGAAGGTTTTGAGAAGATAGGGAAGGGATTGAAGCACAATTTGGGCCCACAGAGGAAGGGTGACTGGAAAGATTTGGCTTTGATGAGTTTATCGTTTGCTGTTTATGTGTACATATCTCAGAAGATTGTTTGTGCTTACTGTGCTTGGGTGTCCATGCCAAAGCAGCCCTGGTAATTCATAAATAAGCGAAGTCAAGCCATCTTCTTTTGTTGTAAGAGAGCTAGAGATTGGGTATGTTCTTCCCATAATCCAATCATGTTAGTAATTATGAAGCGAAGCATCTTCATTGTATATGTTGCAACTCATTAAGATCTCTGTCGTATAAAAGTGGCTCACTTTTTTGACATTCCTTCTTACCGGAAAGTGTCGGTGTGTAACTCTTTAACTGTTCTCTTGCAATATATGCTGGAGAGTTACGGTCACAAACCATTGCGTTCGAAAATGAATCTTCTCCTCCCCATGACAGGAGCAGGCTTGACAAAAAGTGACAGGAATCAGAAGTTTGATTGTGATTACTATAATTTACCATGGAATTGAACATAGAATTTCGCCAGTCAAGGACTAACAGGGTGCAGGTGCCAGTTGATCGCTGATCGCCTTGTAAGAACATTGGGTAGGCATTTTTCACCACACAAATGGGATGGTGTTCCTCAATGACCGCGCAGTTTAAACTGTATAGCAGAATTATAAAATTTCTCAAGTGATTCTCTGCTGCCAAATCAGTTCCAATTGCCTTTCACAGTATCGCCTTTTTTTTTTCTGTTAATAGCACAAACCATTTAATCAGTGCAACGAATGTAAGAATAGACTCCTCAATTATGACATCTTGTGTCCTTTCTATGTGTATTGCTATTTCTCTGCATGAATATGGATCTGATATATAATTTGATAGATACTAGTCAGCATAGCTACCCTGGTTGCCAATTTGACTGCTGGTGAATTTAAGCAAAAAAGGTGGACTAATAATTTCTTCTATATCTGGAGATCAACACAGACATCTTCAATGGAAAAAAGTAGACCCAATGTATTGTCTATAGATATTGTTGATGCTGAAGGTTATACAGGAGGTGGTGGCAAGTCTAGCAACAGCCAGAATCCAACACAATCATCTGAATCCAGGTCCTCTTGGATGGCAAGGAAATGTAATCCCCCACAGGACTTTTTTGCTGATTCCCAAGCTTCGGCTTCAGTTGTCGTCACAGGATTTTTCTTGTAGGTTGCGTAAACATAACGTGTTGAAATTCCAACTGAAAGAATCAAGCTGGCTCGACTGGTATCCGCTTCAATCGAACTGACTTCCAGTCCATTCATCCAAGCTGTGGCAGTGGAACAAAGATTATAATTTAATTGAATTTTGAGAGCTGTAGCGAATATAGCAATATAAAATTTTACGAGGCAAAGTGTCCTTACAGTTAGATGACCAGTGTTAAGATTAGAGTAGAGATTGCTCTAAATATACAACTAAGTGTTAAGAAGAGATGATCTCAACTGCTAGTCTGCAACTATGCAAGCAAGCATAGCTAGAAAATAGTTATGTATTCATGATCCCATGAATCATTAAACAAAATATTGTATTAATAGATAGGGTACTGAGAATGCCAAACTGTGACTTTTAATTCTGTCAATCTCACAAGGACTGTCACGTACTAATATTGTACTCCTCTTTTCCAATTAATGCATCATCTGGATTCATTCCTAGTGCAGCTAATTAGTGAACATGAAAGCCACTGGGAATAGATGTCAATATACTAGGTGCAGTCACTCTTTCAGGCTGGCTATAAGTCCCAGGATAGCAGCCTCATTTTATGATGCGTGGCCTTGAGGAGTTGCTGTTTATCAAGCTTCATAAACCTTTCCCTAATGCCAAATTGGACAGCAGATGGCCCAACTTTAATCATAACTACACCCTGCCTTACTGTGTCACGAGTGAGTATGGAAGCTCAAGATACTTGATAATCACTTGAAGATTCTGGCGTGACACAACAGAATCAGTAGCATGCTAATGTCATGCAAGATATAGAGAAAAAGAATGCACCTGCTAGTGGTTTTGCACGTGAAGATGCAACAGCCAACCCCGGTATCAATGTATTGTCATCTATCTCAATGCCCAATAAATCCAAATCCAGACCCGAACCAAACACATATCTTGTGTCCAAGCCTGAAATTTCCTCACGAACAGCTACAAAGAAAGAGAACAGTACATCAACTGAAGGAGTTCAAAAATGTTTATGCTTGTATGCGGAAAAAATGGATGTCACGATATAAAGACTAAGCAGACACCTGAGTTTCTAATCTCCACAAGCGTCTATAGGGATCATTGTAATGCCTTTACACGAAAAAATTAATTCACAAGGACTCTTGCGACTGAAGGGTCCATACCTGAGTATGGTAATTGGACAAATGCCCACTTCTCCCCGAACAGATTTTCAGGAAGTTCCATTGGGAAAGGGTTATCAAGAGCCATAAGGGGCTTGGATCCTTTTTGGAAACCCGGGTGACGTGTATACACTGTCTCATACCGCTCTTCTAGCCAGAGAAGTAGTGATACACACTGAAATACAAACGTTACTGGATGAAAGTGAGTACATATAAAGCATGCAAAGTTAGCATGTAGAAAAGATTTCTTCCTAATGTGATACCAAGGAAACCACAGAATCAATACCCAAAGGAAGAAAAAAGGAAGAAAGTGAAACTATATTATCCATTACAAATTAAGCAAAAGGAGAGGAGCAGCAACGTGTTAACACATCCATGTCCATCACATCCTGAAGTACTTTTCACTTATCCAATAATGGGGCATACGAAGATAGATGAAACACAGCAGGACGGGCTGAAGAGAACGTTAGCGTGGCTAATGAGGAAGCTCCTATCAAACAGATGTGCTATTCTTTCTATCCAATACAAAGCACAAATCAAGAAGATGTCAGAACCTTAGTATCTGTCCGACAATTTAGGAACTTTCCATATGCTCATCCAACTTCATTTCGCATTTTCAACGGAGACAAGATTGAATCCTTTTTTATTATCTTACCAGTGAATGTTCCCACCAAAAAATGATTCCTAAGTGAACAAAATAACATGAAGATACAAATGGAATTATAACAACTAGCGAACTGTACATACCCGCTTACTCGGAATAGGCTTTATGCTGAGCTCCTTACATGACTTTGTGATAATCGTCTGCATCTGAGACCTATTAGACCGCGCACCAAGGCTCTTAGTCAAACTTCTTAGTCAGAACAAAAGAATTAACACAGCCATGTAACTGTACAGGCACGTGAGTGGTTGCATCCACTGATGTCCACGTGACTTTCGTTCATGATGCAGTAAAAATTACCTGAAGTAGCGAATCTTCTCCGGGAGAGGAACGCCCAGTTCATCACTAATTGACACGATAGCATCCTTCAAAGTGATGCTATTGATCACATTGTTGGGGAAATACTTGGTATATTGGAGTGAAAGCGAATCGTCACACACCACAAGCTCCCACACCTTCTTGCCTCTGATATCAAGAATGGGCCTGGAGCAAAAATCAAGTTCCCACGCCGAAATGCTCTCCGGATCGGTTTCTGGGTCGAGGTAGCTCAGCTCCGCTGTCGGGTCATCATCTTCTTGACCTGGTTCTTCCTGGTCGAGTTCGGGCTCCTTCTCTGTCGAAACGGAGCTTTCGGACACCGAGTTCAGCTGAAACCGGTGCGCGAGCCGCTGGTTTCTGGCGAGGCCTCGAGGAGTACGATGAGGGAGGTCGGTGAATTTCGGGAAAGAGGCAAATTTGGAGATGGGTTGGTGAGGTTGCAGAGGAGGGGTCCTGACTCTGGCGGGATTGAAGCTGAGACCAGCCATGGAAAGTTCGCCGTAGCGCAGAGTGATGACGATAAGAAGAAAGGAAGTGGCAGTTTGCTTGGGCAGTTTACTTCTCCACCACACGTACGACCAGGAGCAAGCTCGATCGAGTGCTAGTGGATGGATGGGCTTCGTAGGGACGATGGGGAAAAGGGCCCATCGCGGCCCGGCCCAAACGCATCGCGTCTCGCCTGATGGCCGCAGATAAGCTACAGGAGAGAGGAGATGCTGCGTTTTTCGTGTTTGTGGAAGAAAGCGTAAAGGCGGAAGCTTTCTTGGAGTCACAGGGAAACGCCGTCTTTGCGGAGATAAAGCTGCGAAGCTCTTCCTCCAGAGTTACGGGAGAGGGTATCACTGACCATGTAATTCTCTGTCTCGTTCATCTCTACTCTTGCAACGAATGTTTGCGTTGCACGAGGGAGCGCAGGTGTTGGGGAAGAAAGCGTTCTCTAGCTGTTTGATTGAATGCCACTGTGTTTTGGTGCTCCAAGGGCCCAATTTTTAGTTCGTTAAACTTCTGGGCGGATTTCTGGGTTATCGCTGGTGTTGTCCTTGATATTGTCTCTTTGCTTTCAATAGAAAGCTGCTATTTTGATTTGTTATATTCGCTGAGAGTTCTCTGTCTAGCTCTCTCTCGGGTTGTAGCCAATATTAAACAGTGATTGGATTCTTGGAAATGCTTTTCATGTAAAATGGAAACATTAGAGAGTCGAAAGCTGCTTTGCCTCAAATGGGTCTGCTCTACTGAAGGTTGGCCTTTCTAGTTGTCAAAAAAAAAAAAAAAAAAAGTGAGGATGCATCTTGTTGCATGATGGGACTCAATATTGGAGCTGCGGAAGGTCAAAACTGAAATAATCCATGTAGGGTTCAGGAAAATGCTTGTATAGGGCAGAAAGTGGGGGTATGTGAATTTAAGTGAGCTTACTCCTTCCACACATCCCCGTGTGTAAGTACTTCTCTTTTCTTGAATAGGTACCTTAAGGAGCGGGCCTTGATCTGATCACAGAGATGATGAAGTTTGCGGGATATACTTTGATAGCATCATTTACTCCTACTCATTCTATTATCCTTAAAAACCCTCGCAGATTTCGATTTGGTTTGAATCTGGCCAATTCAAGAAACATATCAGCTGCTGCTGTGAAACATCGACTGAATGCAAAAACGCTAATGGTTGCTGAGCGCTATCTTCCTCCTTTGTTTAGGTAGCTTCACTATTTGTCCCTTTATATATTATTTTGAACCTTATTTTGGTGTAGTGATCCATGAGGCTCCCTATTCGCAGTGTTGCTCCAATGATGGAATGGACAGACCATCACTATAGGACCTTAGCCCGTCTCATCTCAAAACATGCATGGCTTTACACTGAGATGCTTGCAGCTGAAACAATTGTTTATCAAGAGCATAACCTGGTAAGTTGACAAGATCCTTCATATTCATGGACTGCAGCAACAAGCAGTCTACCCAGTGGCCTTTTATGTTAATCATGTAGGTGAATTTCCTATGACGTGACAAACTAAGTTCCACTACTATTGATAATGGCCAGGATAGGTTCTTGGCTTTTTCTCCAGAACAGCATCCAATAGTGTTACAAATCGGAGGCAGCAATCTGGAAAACCTGGCCAGAGCAACTGAACTTGCTAATCCCTATTCCTATGATGAGATCAATTTTAAGTCAGTGAATTTCTTTTTCTTAGTTGATGATCCCATTATTTATCTTTGCTATTAGTCTTTTGATGCTTACTTTCTTTATTCACTAGTTGTGGGTGTCCTAGTCCAAGGGTAGCTGGACATGGGTGCTTTGGTGTTCGTCTCATGCTTGATCCGAAGGTTTGAGTTTATTGTGTTAATTAGTGTCCTGGACTGGTATTATCTATTTTGGGATCTGTGTCGGTGTGTTCTGATATAATTATTGATCTCTATGAGGAAGTTCGTTGGTGAGGCCATGTCAGTCATTGCTGCCAAAACAAATTCTCCGGTCAGTGTGAAATGCCGAATTGGTGTTGATGACCATGATTCATACAATGAGCTCTGTAAGGTTCAATTTTCTTCTAGCTTAGCAAGTCAAATGCAGGATATACTTTCTATAATATTGTCTCTTCTTTATCTTGATGTTCAAGAACTAAAGAGAGAACATATTAACCATTTGGTTTATAATGGGATCATCATCCTGCTATTGATAGTTCTTAGAGGAAATTCGATGTCTAATTTGGATTATGACTTCTTTGCATCGAGCCTTCCTTATAAAATTAGACTTAAGTTAGAGGGGGTGCCACTATGAAGCACTTGCTTTGCTAGGCTGGGGCTATGGCTCTATCCAATAAAAATGTGAACGATTGCAATGCCCTGGTTGGGGAATATATGATGTCAAGCCAAAAGGGATGCTTTTATGGACCAAAAGAAATATTAATTCCACAGATATTTAATTATTTAAATTTTCTTGACTACAATTGTTCGCCTCCTTTTGCCCTCGGTTCACTGGTTTTCAAGGCATTTCAGCAAAGATGATTAACTACTGTATGAGTTTGGTAAAGTCTGATTTTGCTCATTTGGCCACATTACATCCCCAAAGTTCTTTGCACTATAGTTTTAGGTAAAATCATAACCTTTAAGTGAGCTGTTGTGATGCCTCTACATCTAACTTTATGGTGCTCGATTACTCTACAGGTGATTTTATTTATAAGGTTTCTTCTCTCTCACCAACGAGACATTTCATTATACATTCTCGTAAGGCACTACTCAATGGCATCAGCCCTGCTGACAATCGTCGGGTTCCTCCTCTCAAGTACGTACCTGGAAATATGTCAGGAAAACCTATCTCTGGTTTTTCGTTTCTTTCCTTTTCTAATGCTTTTTGTTATTTTTTGTTCTGAGTATTTTGTTAAATGGTTTAATTATTGTGCTGGGGAAACAGTACAGTATGTTCAGCTTATCATTTCAATTTCTCATATGCAGATATGAATACTTTTTTGGTCTGTTGCGTGACTTTCCAGACTTAAAGTTTACAATAAATGGAGGCATAAACTCTATTGATGAGGTAAAATCATACTTTAGTCAAGTTAATATTATATTGATATATCAAGCCTGGAAGCAGACATGAATGATTGGCCCAGTATATAATGGTGATCCATGTCCTTGATCAATAAGAGGAGGCAAAGTGATTTACTTGCCCTGTTTACTTGGTATACATTCTGCTTGACTGCAAGCATGTCAAAGTGAGAAGTGGAGCTTAAGTATATAATGCAACTTTTTTAAGCAATCTGTTATAAATGTGGAAATTGGTTTGTGTACTTCACATTGTCAATGGATAATCCGATTTGTAATGGTGTTTTTATTCATGTCTGTATTTAAGGCTTGGTGAAGCTGAGCTGAGTTGACACAGACTATTAATGTAATTCAACCCATACTGAATAATAGAGACTCGATCAATTATCTTATGAAATATGAGTCTTGGTTCAGTTAAGCCCAAATACGAGCTTGAGCTCAAACTGAAGTTTTATAACTACAATATAATTGATAATTATATTTAATTACAAGATTAGGCACAGGAGCTACTTGAGTTCAAAAATTGAACTCAAGCTGACTCAACTTAATTATCTAGCAATTCAAACTTAATCGAGATTGAAGTAATAAAGCTGACCTTGAGTAGCTCATGGACAGAGCGAGATCTTGATTTGGTGATACTTAGGCTGGGGAGACTGCCATTTTGTTTTGAGTTTGTGTAATCATCTGATTGGTAAAACTTTTTAAGCACCATCATTTGAAATGATATTCATGATTCACCAATTGTTCATGGATATTTGTGTATACAGGTGAATGCAGCATTGCTGGAAGGAGCTCATGGTGTAATGGTTGGACGCGCTGCCTTTAATAAGTATGTATGACACAACAAATATAAATTTCATAGGTCCATCTATGTCTTCACATTCATTTATATTTGAAATTTGAGAGCCATACTGCAACAGCACGAATAATCCAAGGGAATCTTTTATGGTATTGAAGAAAGTTATTATTTGGATTTATGATTTAAAATGCAACGATATAGATCATACTCGATTGGATGTTTGGCTAAGCCGAGCAGTGCTCACTTGTGGTTGCAAATTTGTTCAGTGATTTGAAAATTATAAATTTTTAACAGCTCATGGCAGACTTTGGCGAATGTAGATAGCGCTGTCTATGGTGCTCCAAGCAGTGGTCTCACGCGCCGTCAGGTATAGTTGTACATGCAGCTGGATATTATTATCTGCTTAGTCACTGCTTCCTGTTTGCTACGAGTATTCCCCTCCTCACAATTATCCAATTCTCAGGTCCTTAAACAGTATGAAGTTTATGGAGAGGCTGTTCTTGGAATGTATGGAAAGAAACCAACTGTTCGCGATGTGGCGAAGGTATGGATGCAGGAAATGGTTTAGCTAGATAATCTCTTCTTTTGTAGTGTTCTAGGAGTGGATTTTTGTGGCCTTTGCTTTACAATGTGACTGTTGAAAAGAATTTAAGATCCATTAGTCTAGGCCATTTATAGCTGATATATCAGCTAGGACATTGTAAAGGTCACTTATCTGAGTGTGACCTTGGTGGAGAGTAGTCCAGCACCAACAGGATCTGCAATGGATATCTTTAAAATCTCCCATATACCATTAATTGCTGCAAGGCCATCATTAGCATTTGGAAGCAGACTTCTGCTTCTATGCTGTTGGAATGTTGCCGGGTGTGATAGATCATCTGTTTCTTTTTTGGCCAATATGAAGTTTTTTCAATAATTTTATTTTTTAACATGTTGCAGCCTTTGCTTGGTCTTTTCCATTCGGAGCCTGGAAATGGATTGTGGAAGCGGAAAGCTGATGCAGCTTTCCTGCATTGCACTGTATGTTTGTACATTAGGCTATTCATTTCGATTATATTAAACTTTTGTGTCTTCCAGCCTGAGCATTTGATTAACTTTAATGCGGTCTTTGGACCTTGTAGACGATGAAGTCTTTCTTTGAGGAGACACTCGACGCACTTCCTGACTCTGTGTTGGATGCACCTATTGGGGAGGTTCCGTCCGGTTCAGAAAACCCTTTCGCTAATATACGAGATTTGCTGCCTCCTCCATGTAAGGAAAAAGAGCAAGAAGTGTCATATGCATAATCATTCTTTGTTCGTGCAACAGCCGCTCAGATATCCTTCAATTTCAAAGTCAGATTGGAAAAAGAGATTAGTTAGTTAGGTCATCTGTTGCAATTATTTTGGGGGTTGGTCTGTCTGCACTGTCATCCCATGTACCAATTGTGATTAAGTACTGTATAATCAAACAAGTGGTCATGGTTATCTTGTCTGTATCACCTGATATATGCAATTTTCACGTTGTTTTTGTTGTTTTTGAAGTAATCATATGAGGTTTTTAAGACAAAAAGTCTCATCTTCTCCCCACACTTGCCAAAAAGAGGTGAACGTAATTGCTGCAATCATGTTTAGCTGTTCAGGTATTCAGTATAGGCTTTGTCAGGGCAACTGAATTTCCAAGAACCATAATCTCTTAAGGTTGATTGGAAAGACCAAAAAGGATCATCCTAAAGAAGTTAATAGCGATTGAAATTTTTTTTATGACGCTAATGTTTATTTGTGAACGAATAAAGCAACAGAGCTTAATCTAATGCAATTAGACAACAAGGCCAGTCGAGAAGATCTTGGGCGTTTGCGTAGAGGTCCACTTTTTGCTCGGAGCTATTTAAATGAACTCTATATTAAGCAGGGAACGGTGAGATGTTGTGTTGGTGCCAATGAACTGCAACTGGTTGTAGAGTTGATGATCATGTTACTAAATACGCCCCACAAAATCCGCTCTAATGCTGGTATTGTAGAAAATTGCTGGCTGATGCAATTAGTGCAACAAGTTAGAGTCTCATTGACTGCAATTGAATGTCAAATTTCTAAAGAAGTGTGGTAAGGAAAAGTTGTTGATTATTATACTCTTGGAATACTTGGTATCCTTTGTGTTCGTGTGAGTTATGATAAGTTTGATGGGAGCGTAAAAAAGTGCATATTTTTAAACTTTATACAAGTTGATTAAAGTTATTGGTTGTGATGCTCATAATTAAGTTCACCTATTATGAGTAGATAGTTACGATTAATGAGCCTCCAATACTTTCAAATAGGAGTGATTATAGCGGTATTTAATCAAATCTAGATGATTTTTCAGTTCAAGATAGAGTTGCAATTAGAAAACCTAAGGTAGAAGGTACTTGTATGGTAATCTATATAAATGATCATTTGTAGCAAGGTCCACTTGTAGAGTCAATGGAGACTGTAGTTGTTGAATTTGATAAGGTCTAAGTTTGATCTTTTGATAGTTATTGATGCAAGGGTGGTTGTTTGCGAATTCTTATGCAGTGGTTAATGTTGCAAGTAGAGTCGGCATCTTGATAACGTCCATGCTCGGCAAAATTTAAGTGCAGCTTAGACTTGGAAGATCTCAATGATAGTGGAGCCTACGAGGGCCGTGCGAGAGTAATAATTTCCAGGTTTCAGCGAAGTGAATGTGACTTGACTCAAATATTGAGCTAAGGTAGAGATTATTAAAATATTTATTAAATTTGAGCCTATGAATAAAACCTAATCTAATGTTGCCCGAAAATACAACCCGATGTGCAACTCTCGTACGTGACATGCTAAAAGAATCCATGACTAATTTTCCTAATAAAACAAGAAAATCACCTTCCTCGTCCGATTTAAGAGCCAGCCCCAAGGTTTCCTAATTTAGTTGGAAATATATATTTATATTCAATCGTGGGTTTGGGTCTTCCTACCGCTGGTGCATAATGGTGTGCCTTGCGCTTGCAATAGTTGGGCACTAAAGCTACAGCTTCTTCGTGAATTTTATCATGAAGGAATCCGAGGGCGTTGAAGGGCTAAGATATAGTGTTCTACTTTATGAGTTTGAGAGAGATTATTTCACAAGTAATTGAGATGGCTAAACAATGTTGCAAGTTTTTAGGTAAAGTTGGATGCCAAGATATATTGAAAATATTTGAGCTAATTTGAGTACGGTTATAGTCTCCATCGTATCGCTTAAGGAATCCTATACTGCTTTCTCCATGGAGTAAGTCACACCAACCGAACTAGATAAATACAATGTCCGATTTATTTCTTTTTTCTGCTTATTTTAATATTGGATCGTTTATTTTGCGCAACATCTTCCTTGCTTTTATAGTAAATCCAGCCTAGCTGTACAAGAACTTTCCTTGAGGCGTTCATGGAAAACATAATCCGGACGAAATCAAACCAAGGTTCATCAGTTTGGTTTTGGTTGGGGAGTAAAATGTTATTTATTTTTGTGATCCCACATTTATACCCAAATTTTCTCCTAAAAGTTGCGACTATTCGACATGAAGATTTCCACGCTTCGTACCTTTTCATTGACAACCGCTCGTCTTGATGGGAGACAATATATAAGGAACGTACGTTCATTTTTGATGGGTGATCAAGGTCTAACACAAAATCCTCACATTTAGAATACACCATCAGTACGTTGAGGAAATTTGGTTAGTAGAGTGCGCCCATTGCTTTCTTGATTTTTCAGGAGATTCGACGAACGTGAATGCAAACAATGGCTGGAGGTTTGTCTATAAATGATCTTAGCTTCCGCATATGAATTATTTATGTCTTACATTTGGTATTAGAGCGAGTATATAGCCTCTGCCTTGTTTTGTTAAATTTTGGTGTATTTTCGGTGTGTTTTCGTTGAATTTTCGGCCATTTATGTACATGAACAGTAACTCGGATTTTGAGGCCGAGAGAGAAACTCAACGATTCCGGGTAAAATCCGCACTACCCACCCCTTGATTTCGGACCCATTCGGTCGCACCGCCATAAGGAACGTTAGCCATTAGTTTTTCCGGTATATCGGAGTCTGCCGGAGGCTAATCGGGCGGCGGAAGTCGTGGTGGTTGAGGATTTGCGTTTGTGGAGTTTTTCGTTTGATTTTGGGGCCAATTTTTGCTCATTTTCGCCGAATCTTGGACCCATGTGGTCGTGCCGACGTTCTCTTCAAAACCCATCAATTTTTTCGGTCTTAGATGGGCTGCCGGAGAAGAAACGGAGAAGAAATGGCGGCTGAAAATGGCGAAAAACTGACGGAGAGGCCTCTGTTCGCGCGAGGAAGAAGGCGCGTGGAGCCCACGCGCGCGCTGCGGTTGCAGGCACGTGGATTCCACGCGCCACGTGCTCAAACGCGCGCTCAACCGCTGCGCGCGTGGGATCCACGCGCGCGGCAGTTGCCGCGCGTGCAACGCACGCGCCTGCGCGTTGAACCGCGCGCGTGCGAGGCACGCGCCTGTGCGCTGAACCGCGCGCGTGCGCGTCACGCGCCCGCGCGGAATTTTGGCGCGTGCTCGGCACGCGTCCGTCACCCTCACCCGTGGCTCCCTTTTACACTTTCGCCCAATTTTATTAAAATTTTTTGCAATTATACCCTTGGCCAATTTATTTATTTACTGTTCTGCCCTTGATGTATTTATTTATTATGTCATTTCATGCATTTTTTTTTGAATATTTTATGCATGAAATTAAATGTCCAATGGTCCATATATTTAATTAATTAGAGAGTGGCCACAGCATCTTTAATTAATTAAATTATGTATTAAAAGCCTCCGGATCATATTTAGAAATGGACATTGATTGTAATTAATTATATTAATATGATGAATTTTATCCCACAGGAATTTTCATTATATTAATATGATTAATTAGGATGAAATATCATATTATTTTTCTTAATTTACCCACAGGGATTAAGAAAATGCATATAATATGGTAGTTTCTTCATGAAGTAATTATGAATTTATTTAAATTAAAAACTTAGCCCACAGGTAGTTTTTATGTTATGTGATTCATATTGTGACATGTTTACATTGGTAAAACATGATTTATTTACCTCAAATTTTGTGACATAAGCATGATTATTTGATATGCAGTTTCGCAACCTGTGAATTTCTCTGAATTTAAGTTTGATGTTCCTATACTGAATGGTGAAAACTATAAAGTTTGGAAGGAGTCAGTTCTTCTTCAATTGGGGTGGATGGACATTGACTATGCTATAAGGAAAGACGAACCACCTGCTCCTACTGATTCGAGCACTCCAGCTGAGATAGCTCTTTATAACCAATGGGAGCGGTCCAACCGCGTTTGTGCCATGTTTATAAGAGCTAAGATATCTCCTAGTATTCGTGGTTCAGTTGCTCAGCATAACAATGCTAAGGCTTTATTGGAGGCCATAGATGCGCAGTTTGAAAGTTCTGAGAAGGCGCATGCCATGACCCTGATTATGAAGTTTTCATCATTGAAGCTCACTAGTGTTAGAGGTGTGCGTGAGCACATCATGCAAATGAGGAACATTGCAGCTCAGCTTAAGAACCTTGAGGTTGAGATATCTGAATCCTTCCTTGTGTATTATATTCTGAACACTCTCCCACAACAGTATGCACCTTTCAAGATCTCTTATAACACACATAAGAATAAATGGTCTATTAATGAACTCATGACCATGTGTGTTCAAGAGGAAGAAAGACTGGTTATGGAATTGGGAGAAAGTGCTCATTTGGCAACACAAGGAAAGAATAAGGGCTATGGCAAGCATAAGGGAAAAGGTAAAATACCTCCCCAAGCTGACATTAAGAAAGAATCCAAATGCTTCTTTTGTAAACAGAAGGGGCATATAAGGAAGGATTGTGTCAAATTTAAGGCCTGGCTCGAGAAGAAAGGTAATCCAATCTCTTGTGTTTATTATGAATCTAATATGACTGATGTAAGTCACAACACTTGGTGGATTGATTCTGGATCTACAATCCATATTTCGAATTCCTTGCAGGGTTTTCAAAACCACCGGAAGCCAGTGGGAAGTGAACAAAGCATCTATTCAGGAAACAAGATGCGTTCGCATGTGGAAGCTATTGGGACATATAGACTAGTTCTCAATAGTGGCTTTGTTTTAGATTTGGAAAAGACCTTTTATGTTCCTAGTTTTTCTAGAAACTTAATTTCAGTTTCAAGACTTGTACCTTTGGGATACTCTTTTAACTTTTCAGATTCAAACTTTTGTTTATCATTTAAATCTGAAATTGTTGGGAGTGGTATTTTGTCTGATGGTCTTTTTCGAATTAATTTACAAGACAATGCCTATTATGATGCGATGCATGTTCATGATAAAGCTGGTATGAAACGATGTGTTGTGAAAGAATATTCCTCTATGTTGTGGCACCGGAGATTGGGACATATCTCCATAGAAAGAATTAAGCGATTGGTAAATGATGGAGTACTTGGTACTTTAGATTTTACTGATTGTGATACTTGTGTGGACTGCATAAAGGGAAAGCAGACTAACAAGTCAAAGAAAGGTGCCAAGAGGAGTACAGAAATATTAGAAATCATACATACGGATATTTGTAGTCCGGATATGGACTCATGTGGTCAGAAATACTTTATCTCTTTCATAGATGATTACTCACATTACATGTATCTCTATTTGATTCATAATAAGTATGAAGCATTAGATGCCTTTAAGGTATTTAAGGCGGAAGTAGAGAAACAATGCAATAAGCAAATTAAGATCGTGAGATCAGATAGAGGTGGAGAATTCTATGGTAGATACACTGAAGATGGACAAGCACCTGGTCCATTTGCAAGGTTTCTTCAAGAGCATGGGATAGTTGCCCAATATACTATGCCTGGTTCTCCGGACCAAAATGGCGTAGCCGAAAGAAGAAATCGGACCTTATTAGACATGGTGCGTAGTATGCTTAGTAGCTCCAAACTTCCTAAATTCTTATGGACTGAAGCACTTAAGACGGCAGTGTACATATTAAACCGAGTTCCGACCAAGGCTGTTCCAAAGACACCTTTTGAGTTATTTAAGGGTTGGAAACCAAGTTTGCATCATGTGCGCGTTTGGGGATGCCCGTCTGAAGTAAGAATTTATAATCCACAAGAAAAGAAGTTGGACCCAAGGACCATAAGTGGGTATTTCATTGGATATGCCGAAAGGTCTAAGGGATACAGGTTTTATTGTCCATCTCATACCACTAGGATTGTGGAATCAAGAAACGCTAAATTTCTTGAAAATGACTTGATCAGTGGGAGCGATCGATCGAAGGACCTTGATCCTAAGAAAGATCATACAGATGCTCAACCTTCCACCTCAAGTTTAGGGTTGGTTGTTGCTTATAATGCCCCTTCAGTTCAGCCGGCTATTGAACAACCAATCGTTGAAGTTCCACAACCTGCTGATATTGATCTAGTAGATCCAGTTGTTCAGCAATTACCAGAGACTGTTGAACAACCAGTTGAACAACACGCTCCTCAAGAGAATGTTGATGCAACATTGAGAAGATCTTCTAGAATAAAGAAATCGGCTATTCCTAGTGATTATATTGTGTATTTACAAGAGTCCGACTACAATATTGGAGCTGAGAATGATCCTGAAACGTTTTCACAAGCCATGGATAGTGATAAATCCAATTTGTGGTACAATGCCATGAAGGAAGAGATGAGTTCTATGGCATCTAACAAAGTCTGGGATTTGGTTGAGTTACCTGATAGTGCGAAGGCTATTGGTTGTAAATGGGTCTTCAAAACTAAGAAAGATTCATTGGGTAACATTGAAAGATATAAAGCTAGACTTGTTGCCAAAGGATTCACTCAAAAGGAAGGAATCGATTATACTGAGACTTTTTCTCCTGTATCTAAGAAAGATTCTCTTCGTATTGTTTTGGCATTGGTTGCCCATTTTGATATGGAATTACATCAGATGGATGTGAAAACGGCGTTCCTCAATGGAGAACTAGAGGAGGAGGTTTACATGAAACAACCTGAAGGATTCTCCTCTAGTAAAGGTGAGCATTTGGTGTGCAAGCTTAAGAAATCTATATGTGGCTTGAAACAAGCATCCCGCCAATGGTACTTAAGGTTTCATGATGTTATCTCTTCATTTGGCTTTGTAGAGAATGTCATGGATCAATGTATATACCAGAAGATTAGTGGGAGCAAAATTTGTTTCCTTGTGCTGTATGTGGATGATATATTACTTGCAACCAATGATAAGGGGTTGCTACATGAGGTGAAACAATTCCTCTCTAGGAGTTTTGACATGAAGGATATGGGTGAGGCATCTTATGTCATTGGCATTAAGATCCATAGAGATAGATCTCAAGGCATTTTAGGACTATCTCAAGAAACCTATATCAATAAGGTCCTAGAGAGATTTCGAATGAAGGATTGTTCACCAAGTATAGCACCCATTGTGAAGGGTGACAGGTTCAATTTGAACCAATGCCCAAAGAATGATCTAGAGAGGGAACAAATGTGCAACATTCCATATGCTTCTGCTGTTGGAAGCTTGATGTATGCTCAGGTTTGCACTCGACCTGACATCGCTTTTGCTGTGGGAATGTTGGGAAGATATCAGAGTAATCCAGGTTTAGACCACTGGAGAGCTGCAAAGAAAGTGTTGAGATACCTTCAAGGTACCAAAGACTATATGCTTATGTATAGACGGACTGACAACCTGGAAGTGATTGGTTATTCGGATGCGGACTTCGCGGGTTGCGTTGATTCACGAAAATCAACATCTGGATACATTTTCATGTTAGCTGGCGGGGCCGTGTCATGGAGAAGTGCCAAGCAGACTTTGACTGCTACTTCCACTATGGAGGCTGAGTTCGTTTCTTGTTTTGAGGCTACCTCGCATGGTGTATGGTTGAAGAGTTTCATTGCTGGGCTTAGAATTGTTGATTCTATTTCTAGGCCATTAAGAATATATTGTGACAATTCAGCTGCAGTTTTTATGGCTAAAAATGCCAAAAGTGGCAGTCGAAGTAAGCATATCGACATTAAGTATTTAGCCATAAGGGAGCGTGTTAAGGAGAATAAAGTGGTCATTGAACACGTTAGCACTGAATTGATGATAGCCGATCCTTTAACTAAAGGCATGCCACCGATGAAGTATAAGGATCATGTAACTAGTATGGGAATAAGTCCCATTATGTGATTTGTCGACATATCAACAATTTTTGTTGTATGAAACTCTTATTCAGTTGTAATGTTGATTCTCAATTTTTGTGTACACATTTTGTTGTTTATGAGAATAACATTTATCCTTGATTCTGGAATAAACATGAGGTTTATTCATTAAGATATGTTGTCACATATAGGCTGATATTAAAGAAATAAGATGCATTGTGATACATGGAAGGTATTACTCACTCTTAGAGGACATGTCGCCATGATCCATGTGTTTTGTTTCTTTTCTTTAAGCATAAAGTTTTCGTGGAATTAGTTGAATGATTCGTATGATGAAAATGATGGGATCAAGTGGGAGAATGTTATTTATTTTTGTGATCCCACATTTATACCCAAATTTTCTCCTAAAAGTTGCGACTATTCGACATGAAGATTTCCACGCTTCGTACCTTTTCGTTGACAACCGCTCGTCTTGATGGGAGACAATATATAAGGAACGTACGTTCATTTTTGATGGGTGATCAAGGTCTAACACAAAATCCTCACATTTAGAATACACCATCAGTACGTTAAGGAAATTTGGTTAGTAGAGTGCGCCCATTGCTTTCTTGATTTTTCAGGAGATTCGACGAACGTGAATGCAAACAATGGCTGGAGGTTTGTCTATAAATGATCTTAGCTTCCGCATATGAATTATTTATGTCTTACATAAAAAGCATAAACAAGTTGGTTTGGTTTAGTTGTGGTTTACGTTTTGCCCATTTCATTTCAGCGTTTGGATGGGGTTCATCAATATGAAAAATACGTATTAGAGGAGGTGAATGATATTCTCTAATTTTTCACTTAAAAATGTTACTTTCTATTAACAGTACAACGTTAAACTTGTGACCTGAATTGTGAGTCAGAGCACTCGGATGTAATTGGTGTGAGCTTCTCTCATTTGGTTCGAAGAAGTGCACACAGAATCGCAGGATATTATAGAAAATGAACAGCTAGAGTTCATAGGGAAGGACACTATTAACAATGCACAGTACGAGCAAAGAAGCAACACTCGGTTACAAGAAGAAACGCCACACAAAGGTGTAAACCTAAACAAAGTGAGATTTGCAATGGAATTCGCACGTAGGAGTCTGATCTGTTGCCGACTCGGAGACTCACTCCCATCACGTTATGTAATGATCGGTTTTCTTCTAGGGTCGGACTTTTCGGAAATGTTCACTTAAACCGAAATGTACCATCAATAGCCAAACCAGGGTGATGAGTTCTCCTCCTGTGCTAAGTTGTTGAGCATGCATGTCCGGTCGGCAATGGATCGCGGCATACGCCAGCAATTCCACCCACACTTCGCTCACGATCACCCATTTAGTCTCCCCATATTTCCTCAACTCTTTAGCGAGAATACCCGCATCAAAAAGCACAGACTTGATTCCATCTCCTTTCACATCAGCTGACCTCGCTTCTGGTTTAACAGAAAGAAGAATTTTGCAGGCATTTTCCGTCATTTTGTTCGCTTCACTCTTATCAAAGATATCTTCACGATTATCACTGAAGTACTTGTCCGTCTCTGCACAAGTGTATCGAAACCTTATTTTGCCAAACCCAGCCACTGCAGACATCATAACAGGTTGTTTGATCATAAGATGACGCATATAATCGGATAAGACCTTACTATTGACACGATGATTCCTAGTTTCATCATTGTCCAGGTCGGTACTTCCATCAGTGTCGGTATTGTAACAGAGCTCTGTGGCAACATGCCATAGCAAAAGGCTCTCATCATAATCAACATCACGGATGAATGGAAGCAACTCTTCAGAAATTTGCTGTGTTTTAGAATGTTCCAGAGCCCATTGACCTCGAGCAGCACGTATCTCCCTTATGCTTTCCAAATCATTTGCATAGGATGACTTACGTTTCATCTCATTAAAAATCAGTTCACCTAATTTGTCACTGTATGGTTCCACCCATCCAGGCTTCGAGTCCTTCAGAAATTTTCCCAGAGGGATGAGATCAAGGGGTTTCTCAATCCATTTTGGCGACTTTCTTAGCCGAGAATCTATCAAATTGTACTGGAAGATAGATTTAGACCATCTATCATGGAGAATATGCAATGCAAATGATGAACCTTCAGATCTGAATTTGAGGAGGAACTCAATGAAGCTGCTTCCTATAGACAAACATCTGCGATGTTCCTCACATATCCCTAAATGAGCAATAGTCCAGTCAGAGCAAATGAGCATAATAAGAGCTACAAATTCCAGGCCAACAGCTCCGAGGAGCAAGGTGTATGTAATCAGTATATCATATTCGTCAAAATCATGCTTGTTCAGGACATAGAAAAGTGCAAAAGCAGTAATGATGGAACCAATTGAGATAGTACGGGAAAGAAATCCTATTGGATAGTAAACCACAAGAGCCTTGGTATAAAGGACGTCATAAAAGTAGTTGAGCTCAGCCTCAATGACCCGAAAAGCATCCTTCGCGGTTCTCCACCTGAAAAATTCCCTGCTTCGGTTACGTTCATGGAAGTTGAAGGGGAGATCTACAAGGACGCCTATGAAGTATATGGAGTAAAAACATGCAGCTTTTATCACTTCTCTGTCGTCCAATTTGGTTTTATCTTCCGCTCCAACATCTTGGGATTCGATATCGGGCTCCGGCATCATCTCCATTGAAGAACGGATATTCAGCCTAGCATCAATCGATGTAAGCAAGAAGTCACGGAGTTTACTGAAGCTTGCAATATACAGAGCGCGTATTCTCTCTATGTACTTTGTGGTTCCACCAATAAACATGAGGATGGTTGGGACAATCAACTTGTTACTGGGCAGCGATTGATAAAATACATAGCCTGCAGCAACTAATTGGAACAAGAGATTAAGCAAGTGCCTACGCCACAGCTCATTGTCCTCGAGCGCGAAAGCGGTTATGGTGTCGGGTCCTCCGAGGTGTAGCAGAAGAAATGGAGCCCAAAATGCCATAAGGTCACCATATGGATCAGCCTTGGATTCTGAAGGGTCACCAGTGAATTGGGCTTCGGAAATGAGTCCAAGGGCATAGTCAGCGACCAAGTTAGCAACCAAGTAAGCTGACCAGGTGAGCCTCACGATCCACCTTTTTGAACACCTCTTGCGAAAGGGTGCGAAAAATATGAGAAAGACTTGCAGAGATAAGCTCGTAAGGATCGCCCCCCGCAGATTGAGTTTCATCCATAAATTCTTCGCTTCTGCAAGAATTTTCATATTGCCCACTTTATCCTCACTCTCTCACCAGATCCTGGAAGGAAATCTTTTAGACAGCACGAGTATCACGGGAAGGCAACAATAATAGATATGCAAACTGGAGAACACGATAAGAGAATAGGTGACCATGGAATGCATAGAGTCGATCATACCTTGAAATTTATTTAAGATCAGATAGGAATGGACATCCTGCTTCAGGCAACCGAGTGTCAAGCAATGCGTAGCTATAAAGGAGTTAGAAGTGACAGGACTTGGGCTGAGGTCAGTAAGAGCAGAACTGGATTCAGAGAGAAGCTGGCGGAGTGCGAATAAAACTAAGAGAGTGAAAAGCAGAGCGCTTTTGACTGTTGTTCATGATGGACATTCTATCCTTTATCTCACTTCAGCCTTTTTTTTATTTCTCTTTAACCACTCTTCTCATTAAAGCATGGTCATCCCACCTGTCACTGTTCTGCGTCCCTCAGGAGAAGACGTACCAGTTTGAAGCCGAGAGAGAGAGAGAGAGAGAGAGAGAGAGTCTTCTTTTGTCATCTGGTGCTTCTTGCTTACGAGCTTAACACTGTTTGTCTCCAATTTTAGCTTTAGCCTCATTCACATTTCTCTCTTTTTCATTATCTTGCAGGTTCTTATCGTCCTGACAAAGAAGAAGAAAAACGAAACCCGAGACTTACAACAAACAAGAGACTTCACAAGCAAAACTACAATTCAGGTATTGACAACTAATTATCCTAAGGCATCACACAGTTAACAGAGTACAGAACATCATCCAAGCTCGATGTAGTAGCTTCATTGCTTTGCGAGAATGTGCAACTCAGTCGCATCAAAGCAAATTGGACACTAGTCAGAACTTCAGAAGGCAAACAACCAGAATACCAAACCAAAGCAAAAACTCGATGCAATGCACATCCAGTACCTAACCTTTAAAAGTAATCCTGATCAACAACAAAAAGAAATTCGAAAAATCACGATGAACACTGTTTCCGCATGATGGTGACCCTAGAATTTGAGGCTTCTAAGAACACTGTTGGAAAAATCTAACATTTATTAGTCTAGGCCATTTATAGCTGATGTTGCAGCTATAGGCATTGTATAGGCCACGTAGAGGAAATTCAATGTTTACTTTGGATTACAACTGCTTTGCATCGAGCCTTCGTTGTAAGATTAGAGTTAAGGTAGAGGGAGCGCCACAGCGAAGTACTTGCTTTGCTAGGCTCACAAATATTTAATTATTTACGGTTCCTGGCCTACAAACTGCCTCTTTTTGGACTCAGTTCACTGGTTATGAAGGCCACTTTAGCAAAGATGGTTTAACTACTGTATAAATTTTCCTCTTTTGGCCACATTACATCCCAAAAATTCTTTGCACTATAGTCTTCAGTAAAACCATAACCTTTAAGTGAGCTGTCGTGATGCCTCTATATCTAACTTTACAGTGCTTGATTACTCTACAGGTGATTCTAATGTGTAAGGTTTCTTCTCTCTCACCACCGAGACATTTCATTATACATTCTCGTAAGGCACTACTCAACGGCATCAACCCTGCAGACAATCGTCGGGTTCCTCCTCTGAAGTATGCACCTAGAAATATGTTGGGGATGTTAGGGAAATCCCTTATGATGTTTTGAAGATGACAAAATAAATCAAAGGCTACTAATGTATTTGATGGTTGAGTAATATGTTATGCAGATGATAGAACGTGTAAAAGATATTATCAAATCTATACTTGGAAGAATCAGAAGACAAACTCTATGCTGAAGCTGAACTAGAAGACAGACTCTATGCTAAAGTAGAATATGTTTAGACTCAGATTGTAAAGTCTATTGCACTCAGACTCAGATTGTAAAGTCTATGGCTCTCAGACTTTACATCCAGATTCGACAGAACGTAACTCAAGCGTAATCATATAACGGCTAGTGATCTGGTTTGGATTGCACATCAAGATTGATTTAATTGACTCAATCTATTTGATTGACAATTGGATCTTGAAGACAATAACTTTCTATACGAATGAGCTTTACTTATGGAAACCAAGATTCTGTTTGTATGGGCGATCGAAATTAATTTGGGATTCTATTTTTGTCACTCGATGGCTACCAAATCTTCTAGATACAGAGCTGTCCAATGGGTAGATTGGAAGACGATCCTTAAGATACTATCCAACGGCTGGTTTGGAAGTGGAGGAGTATTTGAGGAGATGAAGGACCGATGAGCAAGTAAGAGACGGAGCGTAGAATTTATAATTCCAAAGTCTGAGCGACCTTCGATTATTCACTTGTCTTTGGTGAGCTTAAACGTTTGTGATCGTGAGAAAAATACCAAAAGAGTGACTTAGTGAGTTAGTGTGATCTATTACTAAGTGTCTGCACTCAAAGTTGTAATCTCTTGTTGATTGTATAGTGGAATCCAGCCAAGAAGGCTGTTAGCGTGGGAGAGTGGACGTAGGTTTGGATTAAGCCGAACCACTATAAACCTTGTGTTCTTATTCTCTTCCTTAACTCCTTTCTTTTACTCGAAATTTATTTTATTCTGCATATATTTGCCAAGATTTAGTTTAAACACCTATTCACCCCTCTCTATGTGTTCATACTAGCACTCTCAATTGGTATTAGAGCTAAGTGCTCGGTTTATAAAAGTGTTTTTACTTTTGAGCTAAAGATCTTTTATGGCTAGTATTTTGGCACCAGGACTTATGGAGGGACAAAGCAACACAAGGCCACCATATTTTGATGGAAATGAATACGACGTGTGGAAGAACAAAATGAAAGCATTTCTAAGATTCAGAGATCCCTTGCAATGGGATGTTGTGGAAAGAGGTGTCAACCCCATTGCTGCGTCTACATCAAATAAGAATGGCAAAGACAAATCCCTGCTCCTATGTCTTGGACGGAGATGTCCAAAAGAGAAGCTCTTGATGCGAAAGCAATTTATTCTTTATATTACGCTTTGTCTCCTGCTGAATATAACATAATCTCTTCATGTGAAACAGCAAAAGAAGTTTGGGATAAACTTCATGTTACATATGAAGGGACTGATTGTGTAAAAGAGACAAAAGTAAACTTCTTGCTCCGCAAATATGAATCCTTCAAGATGAAGCAAGGAGAGTCGATTGGAGATATGTTTAGCCATTTTACAGAAATTGTAAATGGTTTAGCATATCAAGGTCAGCCAATTTCTTCCCAAATGAAGGTCAACAAACTCTTGCAAGGTCTCTCAAAAGATTGGAACCATGTCAAGACCTCAATCCGGGAGACTCAGAGGATTATGCCACTCTCCATTGATGAATTGATCGGCACTCTTCAATCCTATGAAGTGGAACAAATCAACGATGAAGACCCTAAAGGTAAGAAGTCCATTGCTTTAGTATCTAACGCTGTTTTTGATGAAACACACTTAGAAAATGACATGGATGATGAAGAACTTGCCTTTATGGTCAAGAAATTCAAAAATCTGAGTAGAAAAGGAAGGAAATTCAGTGGAAGAAGACGATACAAGCATAATGGGTAGAAAAGAATAATGAAAGAAGATGATGAGCAAGAAAATATATGCTTGATGGCACATTCAGAATCTGAGTCTGACTCAGACACAGACTCAGAATCAGAGTCTGACTTAGACACAGACTCAAAATCTGATAAGGAAATCGAGGTAAGTCATTTATAAATTCCTGCTAAAGTTCTTAAGTATATAAATGAGCTTTGCTCAAATCTCAAATCTTCGATTAAAAGGATCTCCAAACTTAAAAAGGAAAATTCATGGCTTAGGCAACAGGATCTTTCTCGAAAAGAAAAGTTTGAAATTTTGCAAAAAGATTTTCTACAAACAAAAGAAAATCGAGATTTACTTGTCAAAGAAAATGATTCTTTAAAGAAAGAATTTTCAAATATTTCGACAAAATTTTCAAATGGTTCAAAAACATTAGAGCATATCATTTCTATACAAGTACCTTACTATAATAAGTTAGGACTTGGTTTCAATAAGGAAAGAGATTCTCTAATTGATTTTCCTAAAGTCAATAAGAGACTTAAACAAAGACCTCCAAAGGCATTTTACAAAAATCATTTTCAAAAAGTGTTTGTAAAACCTGTTGGTGGAAATGACGTCAAGTGTTCAAATTGTGGAGATTCAGAACACTTTGAAAAATATTATCCTAAATTCTAGAGACCTATTAAGAAAAATTGGGTAAAAATAGCATACTCTACTAACTCTCATGGACCTAAGAAAAAATGGGTACCAAAGAAAAGATGAGTTGTTTTTGCAGGATATAAAGAAGAAAGAAGAAAGAGGATTTGGTAAGGAATCTATATATATATATTTTCAATTTGGTTTGAGTACAAAATTTAAAAATTTTCATTATGATTGATATTCAATATATCCTTGGTTGATTGAGATTTTATAATGATCATATTTTGTTTCATTGAAGAAAGAATCGTATAATTTGTTTGTGATTCGTGAGTTGAGGTTTGATTTAATACGTGTGATTATTTGAGATAATTCAAATTATTTTGTCTAATTTTATACTCTCAAATTTAGTCATATTTTGCAAAGTGAAAATCTGTTTTACGTGATGATGCAAGATATTCTTAGATATTCAAAGATTTTATTTTCTCTGTTTTTATCGTACTATGACTAAGTGAGAATTTATTTTTCAAAATATCATTGTGCATAATATTCTTTCTTTGAATACTTTGTTATGATGAATTAAGAAAGAATATTTGTTTATGGAGATTTTATATTTTGCTCTAACGTCATGGAAGGATCAAAATTATGTATACCAAAAAGGAAATGACTTGATTGCAGGAAATTCAATAAGGCAAGAATGATTACAAATTTACGCAGATTTTGGTGCAATGAGAAAAGAATCTCAGGCAAAGATTGGTAATAATTTTTTTTAATCAATGGTATATTTGAAACATATACCTAGGTAAGAGAAATTGTTTTTTCATCCCGCCTTGCAAATTTCTACGTGCATTTATCATGATTTTGGATGATTGTTTATTATATTGCGAATATCTTTTGTTATAAATATAAGGTATTGCAATTTTGGCACGTGACAGAAATATCTATTTTCCTTTTGCAAAATGCATATCGGAAATTTATGCTCAAGGAAATCTCTTTGATCTCGAAAGATATTGCTGCATATTCACGGATATTCTTGCTATATTTTTGGAAGATATATTATATCTAGCAAGTTTGATCCGCAAATCAAAGGAAGATATTACGTTACATTTTGCAAAGATGATTATCTATTATACACAATTTTGCAGGTGACAATAGAATCTTCCATATGAATTTTGGAAAGCTTGATCTGAAAATTATGAAGATTTTATACTATCTTTTGAAGGGGGAGAAATCGAATTCAAAAGAAAAGGAAAATAATCGTGATCATCTCAAAAATGCAACAAATTGAGGGGGAGCTTTGATCAATTATGGAAAAATCTTTTTGGATTGATCGTAATCTTGTTATGAAAAGAAGGAAAGGTAAATGTGTCAGAATTTGTTCTAAAAAATCCAGTTAGTGCATCTTTTATTACTTTTTTGTGACACCCCGAACCCTTCGCAGGTCGTCACCTGCGCCGATGTTACACTTTCTTTCCTCTTTCTCTCTTTTACTTAAAACAAGCGTCGTTAATCATAGGCATTTTTTTTTAAACGAATCGGTCCCAATGTGACTCATAGCGGAATCAAATTAAACATCACCATCTATTCCCCCTACCAATCCATGATACAAAGACACACCACTAATCATCAGGATTTAAAAGATAAGCCATGCCACTATTATTTACATATTATCGCGATGGGTTTTTCATGGGTCAATACAACAAAAAGGAGACCAAGATTTTCAGCCACACTCGGCCTCATCCTAAAAAGATACTACGATCCCTAAGGAAAATCACATGACATCCCCCATCCAACAGCGGTGGCTATTTCCCAAAAGATGACACTAGCCCTCTACCCTTCACGCAACCATCACACCCATCCAGGTGCATCGGGTGGTGGTGGCGGCAACATCCCCCTAAACACTCCGTCTCGGCGAACATGAATAGACAAAAACTCCTGGATGACTGGGCCCTCAGCCAGGCCCACGTCGTACATAACCAGCACACGCACTCGCACAAATGTCAGTCCAGGGATAGTAACGCAGTCGATCTCCGTACATTCTACTTCTACATCTGACGGAATACCATAGAAGGTGCCTCGCGTGACGGTAGGAAGCGGCATCTTTCTAATCTGAAATGTTATCCCCAAAAGGGATGAGTACAACCACTCAGCAGATAGGGAAATCCAATAACATCCCAATGCATCATGCATATCATCACACGTTGCAAGCATCACTTACCTTATAATCATGCGTATCATGCATCATCACATCATATATATCATCATCGTCATGGCATATCATATATCATTATCATCATCATGCATTTCATTATGCATATCATACCATGGATGATCATCATGTCGCATCACACATCATCATCATCATCATCATCATCATCATCATCCTCATCATACACATCATCATGCATATGTCATTATCATCATGCATATATCATCATCATGTATTATCATGCATGATTTAATTTCAATTTCATCTTGGACCATCATATTTCTCATTCCCGGGACCAATGTTTGCGTCTCCCATGCATCAAGATACAATTTCAGATCATCCGGCTCCCCCACTCTCCGGGCATCTCGTACCCCAACTGGCATCATGAGGACCCTCCGCTATCCAGCCATTTAAGGCCACCGGGCAACCGGCCACACCCTTCAGGCTAGGCATCTCGCACCCAATCCGGCGTCGCGAGGTATCCCTCGACATAATTACCATGCCGAGCTTCCGGCTCCCCCACTCTCCGGGCATCTCGACACCACTTGGTCTCCCGAGGACCCTTTGGCATTCGGCCACTCATGACCACTGGGCAACCGGCCGTACCCTTCTAGCCAGGCATCTCGATACTCCCGGGGCATCGTCGGCTCACCTCCAATGGTCTTCTCAATTCACATTATTATGATTCAATTTATCATGACATATGATGTGATGACAATTCAAGATCATGCTCAACATTGAATACATACATACATTTCAATTCCATGTCATACACACATATCCAGACTTCATCACATATACTTCTCAATTCAAGTCACACCCATACCAAGACTTTATCACATAATAACATGAATTAATTAAATGGAATCTATGGCCAATAAAATAATCCATTATTATTATTATTATTATTATTATTATTATTATTATTATTATTATTATTATTATTATTATTTTTATTATTATATTATATTTATTTATTTTCATAAATAAATACTAAATTTAATATCTATGATTTTCCCAAAATCACGATACTCAAAAATCATTAAACATACAAGTAGAATCACAATTTCACACAAAATTCGTGGCCAAATTGAATTTCTCATAATTTCACAATTTTCACAAAATAGCACCTTATATTCGGATAATGGCCAGACTTGCACAGTTTCCAAATTAATTCGATTAAAATACTCATATGGCCTTAAAAATTACGAAATTTTACAGGATGATAGCCAACACATTTTCGTACCTTTTTCATTTAGAACTCTAAGACAAATTTGTTTTAGATTAATTTCTACAACCCTACGAAGCTTCTGGAACCACTACCGCGACGTCCAGAACACACTTCTCAGAAATTTGTAGATTTCACCCATCAAATATCTTTAGTTTCTTCTGAAATTTGAGTATGTTATGTAAAAAGGTGTCCTTTACAAGTTTCATGAAGAGATCTAGGTCAAATAACCAAGCTATGGTCACCATTTAAGTCCGTTAAGTCTCGGGTGTCTCGGTATATTTCGCCAGAACCATCGTTTGCAAGATCTAACCGATTCACCAAGTTATACTTGTTCTTTTTGCCTCATATTCGAGTATGTTGTAGCTTAAGGTGTTTCCTAAAACTTTCAAGAAGACAACAAAGTGAGATCTCCAACAGAAATCAACATGCAACCAAGAAATCAACAAGAGGTCAGTGAAAATTTCGCAGATCTAAAGTCTCCGTATAATGGAACTTTTGACCCCTCAAATGTTCATCGTTTTCTACGAATTTTTAGTATGTCATATTACAAGACGTTAGCTTCAAATTTCGTGAAGACACTGAAGCCAAAATCGAACTCCAAACCCACATGCAAACTCGAACAAGCCACTGACTTCAACAAACCGAACGAAAACAGTCACACGTTTTGCACAATACCAACTCTTACCTCGGTTTTTCGCACAAATCACGCCTATAATCTAACATGCAAACACCACAGCAAACATGCAAAGGAAGTTATGGACTCCACTTGCCTTAAAGAAGAACAAACGGCGATGAACGAGGGCGTACGGACGGCGAACGAACGGCGAGCACATGGCTGCACCTCCCTCTCAGCTCCGCCTCCTCTCTCTCCCTCTCGGTTTCTCTCTTCCGCTCGGGCTCTCTCTCTCTCACACCTCTCTCTTTGGTCGGAAATGGAGCAAGTAACCGGCCATTTCTCTCTCCTAACCCCTTTTATATCCCCTAAAGCCCATGATTTGTAATGATTAACTCACCTCATGACCAACCAATGCATGCTTTTGTCCCTTGCCACTTGGCATTTTTATTTTTGAAATTGAATGGGCTTGGGCTTAGGCCCATCTGGCCATTCCCCTTGGGCTGGTCGAGCTCCCTTCTTGGGCCCTAATGGGCCGACTAGCTTGGCCCACCAAGCTTTAGGCTAATGAGCCCAAGGCCCATTTCGAAAATTTAATCCCCCTTTCTTTTTTTCTTTTTTTTTTTTGAATTCCTTTCTATAAATATTTCTAAATTCAAAATTCATCTTGGTCAAAGTCTTGGGACACTTAATTTATTAGGATTTAAATTTATAATCTCATGGCCAAGCATTAATCTATTAAATTTAAATACACAAATCATCAAATTAAAAGACAAATTGGCTAAGGCATAAGCCAAAAGAAATTCTATCACCTAATTAAAGATTTTAACACACCTTAAGGCTTGGCTTTGAATTTCTGGGATGCCACATTTTTGTCATTGATAAATCTTGTATTGATATTATCATTTTATTATGACAAAAAAGGTACGTGAATTTCATGATGCATCCGTGATTTTTATTGGATATTTGCTGATATGATCGAAGTGAGCTATATTGCATATCTTTAATATTCGATAAAAGCTGATTTTTTGGAAATTGTGTTTCATGCAAGATATTTGTTATAATTTTATATTCTATGTGATACTATTTTCATTGTTATCACTTTTTGATTATGACAAAAAGGGGGAGAGAATATGAATATGCATATGTGTTGATTGCTTGATATTATTTATTGCATAATATTGAGCTACGATTATTTTTCTATATATTGTTATGCTCAATCTATTTGTTATCTTCTGATATCCTTTGATTTAAATTAATATTTTTAAAAGCGTGTTTGCAAATCTGTATATTCAGAGATTGTTTTATCATCATAAAAAATGGGGAGATTGTTAGGGAAATCCCTTATGATGTTTTGAAGATGACAAAATAAATCAAATGCTACTAATATATTTGATGGTTGAGTAATAGGCTATGCAGATGATAGAACGTGTAAAAGATATTATCAAATCTATACTTGGAAGAAGCAGAAAACAAACTCTATGTTGAAGCTGAACTAGAAGACATACTTCATGCTGAAGCAGAATATGTTTAGACTCAGATTGTAAAGTCTATTGCACTCAGACTCAGATTGTAAAGTCTATGGCTCTCAGACTTTACATCCAGATTCGACAGAATGTAACTCAAGCCTAATCATATAAGGGCTAGTGATCTGGTTCGGATTCCACATCAAGATTGATTTAATTGACTCAATCTATTTGATTGACAATTGGATCTTGAAGACAATAACTTTATATACGAATGAGCTTTACTTATGGAAACCAAGATTCTGTTTGTATGGGCGATCGGAATCAATTTGGGATTCTACTTTTGTCACTCAACGGCTACCAAATCTTCTAGATACAGAGCTGTCCAATGGGTAGATTGGAAGATGATCCTCAATATATTGTCCAACGGCTAGTGTGGAAGTTGAGGAGTATTTAAGGAGATGAATGACTGATGAGCAAGTAAGAGACGGAGCGTAGAATTTATAATTTCAAAGTCTGAGCCACCTTCGATTATATACTTGTCTTTGGTGAGCTTAAACGTTTGTGATTATGAGAGAAATACCAAAAGAGTGACTTAGTGAGATAGTGTGATCTACTACTAAGTGTTTGCACTCAAAGTTGTAATCTCTTGTTGATTGCATAGTGGAATCTAACCAAGAAGGCTATGAGCATGGGAGAGTGGACGTAGGCTTGGATTAAGCCGAACCACTATAAACCTTGTGTTCTTATTCTCTTTCTTAATTCCTTTCTTTTACTCGAAATTTATTTTATTTTGCATATATTTGCCAAGGTTTAGTTTAAATAACTATTCACCCCCCTCTAGGTGTTCATACTAGCACTCTACAGGGAAACCTAATTTTGTTAAAAGGTTTAATTGTTGTGCTTGGGGAAACAGTACAGCATGTTCAACTTATCATTTCAGCTTCTCATATGCAGATATGAATACTTTTTCGGTCTGTTGAGTGACTTTCCAGACTTGAAGTTTACAATAAATGGAGGCATAAACTCTATTGATGAGGTAAAATTATAAGTTAGTCGAGTTAATTTTAGATTGAAGTATTGAGCTTGGAAGCGGACATGAATGACTGGCCCTCTATATCATGGTGATCGATGTCCTTGATCAATAAGAGGAGGCAAAGCGATCTACTTGTCTTGTTTACTCAGTATATGTTCTGCTTGACTGCAAGCATGTCAAAGTGAGAAGTGGAGCTTAAGTATACAATGCGACGTTTTTTAAGCAATCTGCTATGAATGTGGAAATTGGTTTATGTACTTCACATTCTCAATAGAAAGTTTGATTTGTAACAGTGTTTTAATTCATGTCCGTATCCATGGCGTAGTGGAGCTGAGTTGAGTTGACACAGACTATTGATTTAATTCAAGCTTTACAACAACAGTATAATTGATAATTTGTTATGTTTATAATTGATAATTTGTTATGTTTAAATGTCTTGCAACGCAAACAAAAGAAGAATTTAATTACGAAATTAGGCTCAGGAGCTACTTGAGTTCAAAAATTGAACTCAAGCTGACTCAACTTAATTATCTAGCAGTTCAAACTTTGTCGAGATCAAACCAGTTAAGCTGACCTTGACTAGCTCATGGATAGATTGAGATCTTCATTTGGTAATACGTAGTCTAGGGAAACTGCCATTTTGTTTTGAGTTTGTGTAATCATCTGATTGGTAAAAAAATTTAGCACCATCATTTGAAATGACATTCGTGACTCATCAATTTTTCATCGATATTTGTGAATACTGGCGAATGCGGCATTGCTGGAAGGAGCTCATGGAGTAATGGTTGGACATGCTGCCTATAATAAGTACGAATGACACAACGAAAATCACTTTCCTTGGTCCATCCATGTCTTCACATGGTTAGCAGATAGGGCTTTATCAAATTCTTACGCAAAGGTGCTTCCCGTTCTGCATTAATTGCTTCGGTAAGTTTCGCCATTTATCTTTGAAATTTGTGGGCCATACTGCAACAGGATGAATAATCCTAGGGAATGTTTTATGGTATTGTAGAAAGGTATTATTATTTCTTTTTATGATATAAAAATGCAACGAAAAAGATCATACTTGATTAGATGTTTAGCTCAGTTGAACGGTGCTCGCTTAATGGTTGCAAAATTTGTTCAGTGATTTGATATTGATTATAAATTTTAACTGCCCATGGCAGACTTTTGCGCATGTAGATAGTGCTGTTTATGGTGTTCCAAGCAGAAGGGTCACGCACCGTCAGGTATAGTTGTACATGTGGCTGGATATTACTATCTGCTTATTCACTGCCTCAAGGATTAGGAGTTAACTCATAGATTTCGATGTTGGTGAGCTTGTGGTGACGATGGCGCGATGGAGTCAAGGATACGTTGTTCCCAACTCGAACGAAGACACGGACGGCAGCCGTTTGGTGAAGTTGAGGCCCACGGCCACCTTGGCTTGGGGTGGCTTGGTGGTGGTGGCCTACCGTGGTGGAGACGGTGCAAGGAACGGCAAACATGGCGCAGGTGGATGGCGGTGAGGAACGGTCAAAGGTGGGCAAAAATGGAGGAAATGGAGATGAAGAACAAAAAAAGGAACAAGAAGAACAAGAAGAAGAAGAAAACAGAGGGGAGGGGGGTACGGTCATTTGAGGGAAAGAATGAGGGGAGGAGATATATATATATATATATATATATATATATATATATATTTCAAGATTTTCATCATTAGAAAATCTACAAAATCCCCCGAGACCCTCTCCTCCTTTCCTTTATTCCATTTGTCCTTTAGTCCATAAATGCAAGAGCATTTTGGACATTTCACACACTTTGTGTCCAAGTTTCTCAATTTTGCCCTTGGGCCTACTTGCTTGAATTGGGCTTGGGGGGCTAGGCTTGGCCCACTTGGGCCTCCTTGGTCGATCCACATGGCCATGAGCCCAACGGCCCTTGCCTGGCCCAGCTTCTCTTCTCGACGTCCAATTTTCATCTGATAATTCCTTTTTCGAAAATTTTACGCTTGTCGATAAATTAACGAGTGAATGAGGCGATGTCCAAAAGATTAGTCTTGAAACCCTTGAAAATTCGATACCTAAAATCGAATTAAATATTATGGTTAAAATCGATCAAATGTGACTTTAGTACTACTTAAGCTATCAGGCAGCTTTTAGACGTTTTCACATGGTTGATCCGTGATTGATAATTTTCGATTTACGTTTATGTCTCTTCGAATCATGAACGACCCTTACTTGTCATGTAATTACGAAGGTTCAATTACATACCGTGAGCATAAGATCAATAGGAAATCGATTTATTGTCATTCAATGTGAATATCGTAATCATGTGGAACCACCCGCGAACTGACTACGTACTTCCATCAAATTGATTTATAACCATTCACTAATTGACTTATAATAGTGTAGTATTGACCCTTGTCGATTCTTATGGTTGAGCGGTTGATTCCTGATCGAATTCTCTGATTTTATGCATTTTTAACCATTTACGGCCTCACCCAATAGATTAGAACTTGTAAGTGATCGGTTCAAAGTAAAATAGCCATAAGTGCATTGATGAAATAATCATTTTATATATTTTGAAATGGGTCAAATTTTGGGATATCACATGGTTTGTCCACACTGTCATCCCATGTCCCATTTGTGATTAAGTATCGTATAATCAAACAAGTGATCATGGTTATTTGTCTCAATCACCTGGTATATGCAAATTTCACATTGTTTTTGTTGTTTTCTAAAGTTATTTGGGGGGATAAGTACACTATTGGTGCCATAAGTTGTGTACGGCGCTCACTTTGGTGCCAAAAGTTTCTGCCGGATCACTTAAGTGCCAAATCGGAGAAAAAACAATCACTTTGGTGCCACCGGCGAGAAATTCCGGCCAAAATGATTACGTGGCATTTATATTTAAAAAAAAAGTTGCTCGGCTTTTAAATGACATTGTTTTCCATCCTCTTCAAGAAATGACGTCGTTTTGCCCTTATATGTGGACATCCTCACAAAAACGACGCCGTTTAGCTTGTATGTGGATTGAAATTAGGTTAGAGTTTCTTCCTCGCTGCTCGGCCACCGTTATTCACCCGCCAACGCTCGGCCACCGTCGCTCGGCCACCATTGTAGATGCTCGACCAGGTGAGCGAGGAGAGAATGAGATTGTTGCTCAAGCAAGAAGTGGTAGAAAGAATAGGAGGCGAGGGTGGAGGAGGAGGAGGAAGAAGAGGGGTCGAAGGTGCCGCTACTGGTGTGCCGCCGTCGCCGCTGCCGGAGCCGTTGTTGGTGCTGCTACTAGTGCGCTGCTGGTGTTGCTGCTAGTGCTGTTCGTTGCTGGTGTCGTTCTTCAGGGAAGAAGACGACGTGCCTCCTCTCTCTCTCTCTCTCTCTCTCTCTCTCTCTCTCTCTCTCTCTCTCTCTCTCTCTCTCTCTTTCAATTTGGGGATTTAGGGTTTCGATTTGGGGAAAAAAAGCCAAATGATGTCGTTTTTGTGGTTTAGATGCTGACTGTGCTCTCCGGCGAGCCATGTCAGCCTAAAAAATTAATAAAAAAGTGCCACGTCAGATTTCTGATCAATCTGATTAGAGTTGACATTAAAATGATCGTTTTTCAAATTTTTTGGCACTTAAGTGATCCGACGGAAACTTTTGGCACCAAAGTGAGCGCCGTACACAACTTTTGGCACTGTTAGTATACTTATCCCGTTATTTGGGGGTTCTTAAGACATGTAGTCCCATTTTTTCCCCACACTTGCCAAAAAGAGGTGAACGTAATAGCAGCAATCATGTTTAGCTGTTCAAATATTTAGTAGAGAAGCTTTGTGAGGGCAACTGCATTCCCAAGAATCATAATCTATTTTGATTAATTAGAGAAACAAAGAAGTATCATTCTAAAGAAGTTAATAGTGATTTAAAAAACTTCAACATGCTATCATGTATTTCTGATTGAATTAAACAACGGAGCTTAATTTAATGCGATTAGATATCAAGGCTAGTCAAGGACTTGGATGTTTATGTCGAGGCACTATTAGATGTTTTTAAGATCAGACAATTGAGAGCTTTTATAAAAAATAAATGTGACTGGTAAGACAATCAAGCATGTGTAGACTTACAGTGGTATGGAATTTTGTTTGAAGTTACAATGTAGATTCTGTGCGAAAGGGGGTATAGTAAACTACACTAGCGCTAGTGAACTACAAAAGGTTACATAGTTGATGAACAAAATATTACTAAACACATCCCATAAAATCCTCTTTGGTGTTGGTATGGTAGGAAATTCCTAGCAGACTATGGTTAGTATGGCAAGCTAGATCCACTTCAACTATCATTGGGTGTTGAACCCCCCAATAAAGTGTAGTCAAGTAAAGTTGTTGATTATTCTATTCTTAAAATATTTTGTACCCATGTTATGTTCAAGTGAGTTATGATTGTTGGGGTGTGACTCATATTTCCCATCGATAGAAAGACAAAGATATCCCCAAAGAAGTGTAGTGGAATCGTCTAGTGGATGTAGTCCTAATTTAAGGATGAATCGGGATAAAGACCTTGTGTCTTGATTTTCTTTTCTCATTTTATTATATATTTTCTGGTGATCGCGAGTCGAATCCTAACAATGATAAACTCGATAGGAGGATAAGAAAGAGCAATTTCTAAGCTACATACAAGTTGAGTGGGGGCTATCGGTTTTGGTGCTCAGAATTAAATATACCTATTATTAGCAAAGAAGTTACAATTGACAAATCCCCAATACTTTGGACACAATTGATTGTGGCAATGTTTATACAAATTTGAAAAAATTTCAGCTCAAGATGAAGTTGCAATAAGGAATTCATGAGGTAGAGGGTATTTGCATTGTAATTGACATAGACAACAAGGCTTCGCTTGTAGAGCCAATGGAGGCTATAGCTACTAAGTTTGATAAGGTTCGAGTTCGAGCTTTTGACAACTATTGATGCAACAATGGTTATGTCACGCCCTGAACCCCGGACACACGCACATCCCTCGACGGTTAACTAAAAATTTTGCGACATTCCCAAGATGCGTTACCGACCATTTCTTTTTATGCACATGGAACTGAACAAACTTCAGTCAACAATCAAACATGGGATAAAAAAGCAGGATAACCAATTTTTACAAAACACACTTCATATACATGCCAAGTTAACCTCAGGGTTCGTATTAACAAGTCTTTGTCCAAAAGAAAACCCTAAGCCACTTACACGCCGGACCCTCCAACCTTGGGCTCCGAGTTCTCCATCTAAGGAACTGAAAATATTTAAACCATAATAGGGTGAGAAAAAAATCTCAGTGAGTCAAACCCTAAACTCCGATTAGGACAAGAATTCACTCAGAGGCAGTCCTAGACATGCACCATTCAGAACTTACCTCGCTTGTACGCGTCCTTGCACATTAGCTCATCACATATATCGTATGCACACATCAAATCATCTTTCAAATATTCACACGGGTCCTAATTATAAGGTAAAACCGTTATGACATGTCTCATACCGTGCCATACAATTTTTCTCATAATCATGTGCGGCTATCTTATCCACTCATGCATGTTTTAGTTCTTACGGCCCATCGACCACGGCCAACTCCCCAGTCGGCAATCATCCGGACCTCCGCCGGGCATCCGATAAAAATTGGACATCATCCTGCCCAATGAGGCACGTCAATGTCTAGAACTCCCGCTTAGACGGCATTCCATAAAAAAGCATTGGTCCGGCCTCAATCGCGACTCGGCATCCGGACTCCCGCCGGGCATTCGATAAATCGGGCATCGTCCCCAAACTCCCGCTAGGTGACGGGTTCCGATAATGACCACACGCACATCCACATTTGGCCAAGAACACCGTACTTTGTACTCAAATATCTCCATTTTAAATAATGGACTTGACCAATTTTCTTCATATTAAAAATACCCGATAAAATAATTGTGCATGGTCACACCTTTAAATTGAACCATAAAAAGCGATACACTCCCATTTAAAAATTCCACGATTTTATATACTATATAAACATTTTTCCCATCAAAAACCAACACCTGGTATTTTTCTATTTAAATACCAAAATCCAATTTTTGTAATAATAGTTCATAACAACAATCATGCACCCAATTGCACAATGAAGCTATCAATTTCACAAATCAATTCAACCATGACGATCAGTGTAAAATTTCATTAACCGGCTATCCCCGTACAATTTACACTAATTAAAATTAATTAAATAAATCGCTGGTAATTAAATAAGTTGCAATTAATTAAACTGAACTATTTAAGTAACCTAACCATGCAGGCACCTCATCAATCTGGTCAACCTTTTACCTTCCATCATGTAGTCAAAACACCAAAATCCCCTTTTAAAAATAAACTTAATAACTCTTTATTTTTTTTTTTTAGTTCAAACCTTACAAAATAAATTTGTACGAGGTCCCATATTTGAAATTAACCCGCCAAAATTTGCACGCACCTTGTATAAAACCTCATCATTTTATTGAGCATATACAACTTGACGTCCAAACCCAACACCATATTTTTTTTCTAATTTCTTTTCCAACCACCCTCTTTTGAAAACAAACTTTAGTAACCCCCCCCCCCTTTTTTTTTCAAAACGTTTAGAAATAAATTCATAGGTGTTTATGTACTCAAAATTAATTCATCAAACTTTGCACGCACCTAGTTTAAAACCTCATTGTTTTATTGGGCAAGTAAGTTTTAGTGTTCGAACCCAACACCTCATTTATTTTCGATTTAATAGTCCATAAGGTCACCTTTTGCAATAATACCAAACAACCCACATAGAACAATCGACTTCATGAGATCACACATAAGTTCTAAGCATGTCACAAGTCAGCCACATCACCAAATATATACTATCCAACAAGCACTACACCAAGAACGACCACAAAACCACTACTAGCCCTAACCGGCAGAAACCGCGCCACTCATGCGTCTCCAAATTTAATTTCAAAACCTACTCAAACAAGCTCAAAAAATTCTCAAATTTGAATATGTTATAAAAGACACATAAAAAAATGTTTTTATTTTTATTTTTATGAAGACACCTTAACCCATATCTTTCTAGATTGAGAGCAGTAAATCGCCTAAACCATTACAAAAACTGTGTCCGTATCCCAAAAGTCTATTTTCAGAAATCAGTTTGGTTTGAGATCAAAAAATTTTCCATTTAATCTGAAATTTAACTATGTTAAACTAAAAGATGTGATAAACAACTTTTATGAAGGAACTCCTTCGAAATTTGAACCCTAAGAGTTGATAAAAATTCATTGAATACCAAAAGGTCACAAGTTCTAGCACAAACAGAGGTTCTGTTTTGATTGAAATGAAACTGAAATCTCATTCTTTTAAATTCATAAAATCTTGAGTAAAATATATGTCATATTTGAAGATGTTTAAAACATTTTTTTAAGAAGGAAGAACCTCAAACTTGTAGCACATTTTTCCCCACAAAAATGGCAAATGGCGATAGTCCAGTAAACCAGCTCTAAAAATTAAGCTAATCCATCTTACACTAATCTAACCAGCTAATTAACACTAATCTAGCTAAGATATTTAACACTAATCTAACCCCTAAGCACAATTAACAACCTAATCAAGGATTAGGGAGTTAACTCACCGGAATTTGACGGCGGCGGGTTCACGGTGACGGCTGCGTGAAGGCGATGAAGACCCGAGCCTACCGCATCTCCAATGGAGACTCGATGGAGGCTGTGGCTGCCCTGCGAGCCTTCAGCCAAGGGGCTGGTCAGTGGTTGCTGGACACGGAGGAGTTGGGCGTTGGGTGGTGCGGTGCTGTGGTGGCCGTGACAGGATGGAGCTGCTGGCGTTGGTCAAGCTGTTGTGTGGTGCTGTGGCTGTGGTGGCTGCTCTGCTGGTGGCGTGTTGGTGGGTGGAGTCCTGGCGTGAGTGGAGCGGCAGCAGACTGAAGGGAAGAAGGCTTGCGTGGATGATGCTGGAATTGGAGTTGGGATGATGGGATGATGATGATGATGAAGTGAAGAGGCGTGTGAGAGGGATGGTGGGTGAAGTGGGTGAAGAACTTTGGGGGGGGGGGGGGGGGGTGGGTTGGGTTGACGTCAGCAAAGGAACATGGAGGGGAGGGGATACGTGAGGGAAGGGGATGAAGACTTGGAGGGAAAAGGAATGTGAGAAGAAGAGGGAAAATAAAGTGGGCGGCTGAAGAAAATGGGAGGGCTCACGCATGCAGGGGAGGAGAGAGGGAAAGAGAGAGAAAAGAAGAAATAAGAAGTCAATGGCATAGCCAATCAAACCTAGGAACAAATATCTAATTCATCATCACATGCCTCTAAAGTCATTGCCCCTAAAGTTTTGTGGCCATCCAATGGGAATTTAGCCCTTAAATAACCCCATTTAACCTCCCATCCGAATTTCCTCATATTTTCCTTTTTGTCTAAAAATCGATTTTTCCGCAAAATTCTGAACTTGTTGAAATTTCTCCAAAAGATGAGACAACGTTCTATAAATGAATCGTGACACGCTCGAACGTTTGATTTTTGAAACCGAATTCAATTTCATTGTTAAAATCGACTGAACGCGATTTTAGTACAACCTAACCTATTGGGTAACTTTTAGGGATTTTAGCGCGTTTGACCTGTGGTCGATAATTTTCAATCTACGTTTGTGCATCTCCGAGTCGTAGACGACTCTCGGTTGTAGTAAAAATCGCAAGGTTTCAATTATGTGTCCCGAGTGCACTATTGATAGAAAATTGGGTTATAGCCGTTTGACGTGAATATCACAATCGTGTGGAATCACCCGCTATTCAATTATGTGTTTCCGTCGGATGGACTTATATTCGATCTCAACTCGATTATACGGTGTCGTATTGACCCTTGCCGATTATTATGGTTGAGCAGTCGATTTTCGATTGAATTCTCTAGTTTGTCATATTTATATCCCTTAACAGCTTCACATGATAGATTAGTTAATTCATGAGTAGCCAACGTAGAGAAAAATGACCATAGATGCGTCAACGAAATGCCCATCTCATATTATCGAGACGGGGTCGAAATTCAGAATGTCATAGGTTATGTCTACAAATTCTTGTCCAATAGTTAATGTTGTAGGTGAAGTTGGTGTCCTGATAAGTTCTACGGTTAAAGTGAAATTCAAGTGCGGCTTGGACTTTGAAGATTTATATGGTAGTTGAGCTCATGAGGGGTTGTGAAAGAGCAGCAGTTATCAAGTTCAGCAAAGTAACTGTGGCTTGACTCAAACATTGAGCTAAGGTGAAGATTTTAATAACACGTCTTGAATTTGAGTATGTGAAAACAACCTAATCTAATAGCATGGGAAAATGCGATCTGATGTGCAACTCTTGAATGAGACATGCTAAAAAGAGTCCAGGACAAATTTTCTTAACAAAACAAGAAAATCACTTTCATCGTTCGATTTAGAAGTTGGCCACAAGTTTTCCTAATTTAGTTGGAAATATATACTAGCGTTCAATCTTGGATTTTGGTATTCTTGTGGCTGGTACACTATGGTGTACCTTTTTTGCTTGTGCAATAGTTGGGCACCAAAGGTAAGGCTTATTTGTGAATTACACCCCGAAAAAAATTGAGGGAATTGAAGCTGATGAAATTTTGTGACCAAAATTTTGTGTGCTACTTTGTGAGATTGAGAGAAATTATTTTGCGAGTAATTGTGATGGCTTAACATCGTGCGAGTTATTGGATAAAATTGGGGGTTAGGAAATAATGAGAGTATTTGAATTGACTCGAGTATGGTTATAATTTTCATTGTATCGCTTGATTTAGGGATAAGTACACTAATGGTGGCATAAGTTGTGTACGGCACTCACTTTGGTGCCAAAAGTTTCCGCCGGATCACTTAAGTGCCAAATCAGAGGAAAAACGATTACTTTGGTGCCACCGATGACAGATTTCGACTAAAATAATTACGTGGCTTTTATATTTAAAAAAAAAATTGAGAAGCCTTTTAAACGACGTTGTTTTCCGTCTTCCTTAAGAAAACGATGTTGTTTTGCCGTCCTATGTGGATAGCCTCACAAAAATGATGTCGTTTTTTATTTGGAGATTGAAATTAGGGTTTTTTTGTCCGCCATTGCTCGTCCGCCGTTGCCCGCCGCCATCCCTCGGCCACCATCACTTGGCCGCCATCCCTCGGCCACTGTCACTCAGCCGCCATCCCTCAACCTCCATTGTAGTTGCTTACCACAGCAAGACAAAAGAAAAAAAAATGAACAGAAAATCCCGAGAGAGAGGGAGGTGTCGACGATGAGGGCAAAGGAGGGGATGGTGGGGCCACAATCGCCGCCTTCGTAGCAGCTGGCTTTGCCGACAACCTCCACGGTGTTCTAGATCTTCGTGGCTACCATTGGCCAGATCGCTCGTGCTTCTGGAGATTCTTCGAGCTCGCGTTTCCTCTGCACCCAATGATATTCTTTGGGAAAAGGCGGTGGTGGGGCTGAGATTCGGGGATTTGAAAGGTTGATAAGGTGATTGAAAATGGGGGAAAACTACTAGGGGAGGGCGGAGGTGAATGCGTGGTTTCTTTTCTCGAAAATTACTGGTGTTGCTAGTTTTGCGCTGCTGGTGTTGCTAGTTCGGTGCTAGTGTTGCTGGATCTATTTGGGGAAGAAGACGACACAAAACGGTGTCGTTTGGGGATTTAGGGTTTTGAATTTGGGGGAAAGACACAAAACGGCGTCATTTTGGTGTTAGGATGCTAAAACGACGTCGTTTGAAGGCCTAAGTGATTCAATGGAAACTCCGGCGAACCACATCAGCATAAGAAATTAATAAAAAAAGGCCACGTCAGATTTCCGGCCGATCAAATCAGCGTTGGCACCAAAGTGAGCATTTTTCAAATTTTTTGGCACTTAAATGATCAAACGGAAACTTTTGGCACCAAAGTGAGCGCCGTACACAACTTATGGCACCATTAGTGTACTTATCCCCTTGATTTATGTTGAAATCTGGTGCTACTCTCTTAGTGGGGTAGGTTACATCGATTGAATATTGTAAATTTAGTGTTTGATTTATTTTCTTTTTCTGTTTATTTTATTGTTCTATTGCGTGTTTTTCGTATCATCTTGCTTATAGTAAATTTAGGTAGTCATACAAGAAGAAAATGGTTTCCTTGGGGTGTTCAAGGAAAACACAATTTGGACGAGATCAAACCAAGGTTCATCAGTTTGCTTCTGGTGGGAGAGTAAAAAGAATAAACCAATTCGTTCGTATTAGTTGTGGTTTACCTTTTCCTATTTAAACCGGAACATTGTTAAAAAGCCAGAGACATTTTAGCATTTATATTGGCATGATCATTCATACGAAGAATATGTACTAAACGAAGCAATTGATACTCTAATTTTTACATAAAAATGTTAAGTACTATTAAAGGTACAACATTAAACTTGCGACATAATTATCAAACTAGTGCAATTTGGATGTAATGTGCGTGAGCTTGTGTCATTTGGTTCGATGAAGTGCACAGAATCGCAGGATATTAGAGACATTAAATTATTAGAGTTTTCAGGAAAGGACACTCAATAATGTGCAGTCAGAGCAAATATCACATCTATTACATGAACAAACGAAACAAGGGTGTAAATAAAAAGAGATTTGCAATGTAATTTGCTCGTGGGAGGCTCATCTTTTGCCGACTCGGCAACCATCCATCACTCCACTGAAGTATCCATGGTGCTCCCTTCTACTTGGAATTGTTTGCTCAAGCCAAGATGTACCATCAATAACCAAACCAAGGTGACAAGTTCTCCTCCTTTGCTAAGTTGTTGAGCATGCATGTTCGGTTGGCAATGGATTGCAGCATACGCCAACAATTCCACCCATACTTCATTCAGGATCACCCATATGGTCTCCCCAAATTTCTCCAACTCTTTTGCGAGAATACACGCATCAAACTAAAAGCATGTAATCTGACAAGACCTTACTGTTTTCTCGGTGGTGGTTTGTACTTTCATCAGTGTTAGTGTCCGTTATGTAACAGAGTTCGGTGGCAATGTGCCATAGTAAAAGGCTCTCATCATAATCAACATTGCAGATAAATGGAAGCAAGATTTCACAATCTACCCCTGTTTTAGTATGCTCCAATGCCCATTTACCTCGAGCAGCACACATCTCTTTTATGCTTTGCAAATCATTTGCAATCGATGCCTTCCATTTTAGCTCATCAAAAATCAGCTCACATAATTTGTCATTGTTTGGTTCTTCCCGTCCAGACTTCAAGTCATCAAAAAATTCTCTCAGAGGGATGAGACTAAGGGGTTCCTCAATCCATTTTGGCCACTTTCTCAACCGAGCATCTATCAGTTTCTCAAACCATTTTGGCCACCTTCTCAGCCGAGAATCTATCAAATTGTACTGGGAGACAGATTTAGACCATCTAGCACTTAGTATATGCAATGCAAATGGCGAACTTTCAGATTTAAATTTGAGGAGGAACTCTATGAAGTTGCTTCCTTGAAACAAACTTCCATGATGTTTCTCAGATGTCTCTATTTTTGCAATTGTCCAGTCCGAGCAAATGATCATACCAAGGATTGCAAATTCCAAGCCAATAGCTCCAAGGAGCAAGGCGTATGTAATCTGTACATCATATTTGTGAAAACCATGCTTGTTCAGGACATAGAAACTTGCAAAAGCAGCAACAAAGCAGCTAACTGAGAAAGCTCGGTAAATGTACCCTGATGGACAGTGAACGATGCCAGACTTGGTATAAAGAAGATCATAAAAGAAGTTGAGCTCAACCTCAATGACCCGAAAAGCATCCTTTGCAGTTCTACTTCTGAAAAATTGCATGCTCTTGTTGCGATCTTGGAAGCTGAAGATGAGATCCACAAGGAGGCCTTTGAACTTTTTTTGAAGTAAAAAAACGCCTCCTTTATCACTGTTCTGTCGCCCAAAATTTTTTCACCTTCCACTCCTACATCACTGGACAGCAACGAGGCTATTAAAGGTTGGCTATTAGCTTCCTCCTGAGCAACACATCCTTCCATGATCTTGGCGTAGTTCGGCCCAGGATCAGGAGATGGGAGCAAGGAACCACGGGGTATACGGAAGCTTGCAAGATACAGAGCACATGTTTGCGCTATATATTTAATGCTTCCTCCAGTGAACATGAGGATGGATGGGACAATTAGCTTGTCACCGGGGAGGGATTGGTAAAACACATAGCATGCAGAGAATAGATGGATTAAAAGATTAAGCAAGTGCCTACCCCACAGCTCATTATCCTCGAGCGCGAAAGCAGTTATGGTGTATGGTCCTCCAAGGTGTAGCAGAAGAAATGGAGCCCAAAAAGCCAAAAGGTGACCGGATGCATGAATCTGGGAGTCTCAAGTATCCCCATGGATTTGGGCTTTGGAAATGAGTCCAAAGGCATAGAGGGCGACGGAGTCGGCAACCAAGTAAGCTGACCACAAGGGAGTCGTGATCCACCATTTTGACCGCCTCTTTCGAATGGGCGCAAAAAAGATGAGAAAGGCTTGCAGAGCTAGGCTCGCAAGGATCGCCACTCTGAGATTGAGTTTCATCCATAGATTCTGGGCTTTTGCAAGAATTTTTGTAATTTCCGTTTGATCCTCACTCTCTCGCCAAATCCTGGAAGGAAATGTTTTAGACAGCAGCACGAGTATTATTACAGTGGGGCAAGAGTTATAGAATAGATATGCAAAGCAGGAGAACATAACAACATACTGTAAAGGAGTTAGGAGCGATAGGACTTATGTTTTTTTTTTTTTTTTTTTTTTTTTTTTTTTTCCCAAGAAAGCCCCATACGCCGCGGCGGCTAGAGTAAACCCTTGGGCCCCACAGGAGGACTCACCACCCCCGTGAAACGGGTAAGTCGCAAAGCATCTCTGCGGTGAGTCAAACCATCGCCCTTCGAGAAGGGGTCAATGGGTCCCCCCACGATGGGGAAGACTTGCCAGCGGAGCCACCGTGGCCAGTGATGCGATAGGACTATGTTGACATCTAAATTTTTGCCCAAAAATCATTTTAAAAAAAAAAAGAAACTTATTTTTCCGCAAAAATATTTATTGTCAAATTATTGCATAAGGATTACCTAGGCATTTAGTATAGTTTTTAAATGCATTTATTGTCCTGATATAAAAAAAATCAAAATAAAAATATAAAAAAAGAAAAAAAAATCTATAGAAGAAGAAGAAGAAGAAGAAGAAGAAAATTGGAGTTGATGATTTGAATGTGACAAGCCAAGCTCAGAAGGTCAAATTGTAATTAAAATTGCAAGTTGGGGCCAAAAATGTAATTTCCAAAAAGTTAAGGGACCAATTCGCAATTTTTTGTAAAATTTCGCCCAAGCCCTTAAATCATCATCTTAGCCCCCAATTAAGTTCAAATTGAATTTGGGCCAAGTCGAATCAATCAAATCGTGCCAAAAAGACCAAATTTGCATTGAATTGGGCATTCTCGGGCAATAAAATGGTCAACTTTGAGGGATTTTCTTAAAAAAATGGGCAGAGACAATTGCGAAGACTGGCCAAGATCTTAAATTAATATACATAAGCTTGCTAATTGATAAAAAAAAAATGGCAGAAAAATTGATGGATTAGGACGCTTAAATCAGCTAAATTGGTCTTTATTCGGAGCAGCTGAGTAAGCAAGTTTGTGACCCCACCATATCTTACTCAGCAACCCAATCAGCCTGATCTTTGCACGTGATGGAAGACCATAATTAGAAGTGCAAGTGGACAAAAATTTGCTAGGGATAAGTTGCTGAAAGCACGAGAAAATCGCAGCAAAATCCTCACACTCAATAGCTGCAAAACTTGAAAATTTTGACTAAGTCAGAAAATAGGTGAACTAGCTCAGTTGGCAGGCTTAGCAGGAGGGCAAAAAGCCAACCAAGAGATTGCTTAATTCAGTGGATAAGATCTATGAAGCAAGCTCTTTTAAGGGATAAATGGTAGGAGATGAGGCGGAGAAGAGAGAGGTCACAATCATCCCCCAAAAACACCCTCGGAAGCAACTCCAAAAGAGGGTAAACCTAGAAATTCCAAATCAACATTTAGAGAGAAAAGTGAAATTTTCACAAATTTGCAGTCAAAATTAGCCCAAACCTTCCACTAGAAAGTAAAACTTCACTAAAATATCTTTCCATTCATAGGTTGCACGTCCCAAATGGACCCCCCGAAAAGCACCCTCCTGGCAGGCCAAGAAAGACCAAAAATTTTGAAGTGTTGAGCACAGTTGGTCACGGATTAAGGAAAGCGAGTGCTTTTGAGAAAATTAAGAGACAAATGAGGGAAACCATGAGTTGTAACCCAAACTAGAATACATATATTTTCATTTGGTGTTAAGTTTTCCAACAAAAAAGGTCGTGGAGTCTTGTTTTGGAGACCAACAAAAACCTTCATTATCAGTTTTTTCTTTGCAGATCTCATTTTCTAGTTGAAGAAGCCAACTTCCACGGGCCCCTGAGGATAGTTTCTTCGTTTCTTGGCCAAAAGCCACTTGAAAAAGAAACTAGGAAGCAAGGTAAGAATCTTAGATGTATTTTTGGTCAATTTTGAACATGTTTCAACCATGAAAAATGAAGAGGAAAATCAGTCCAGAAAACTGATTTTCGAAGCTATAATTTTTCTAGGTGTTGGAATCTCTTCAAGAGTCTTGCATGTTTGATTTGTTATGTCTGTTTTCGTGCATTATTTGTCTTCATGAGCTTGATGAATGTTATATGGGAGTACAAATGATACTGAGGTAAGCTTGGTTTGGTCTTTAAATCCCCGTATGAACTATGAGATTGTCTAAAACTTTGGCAAAAAACCAAGCCTATTCACATTAATTCATGGCTGGTCAGTGTTGACTTTGCATGTGTGCTTCTTGGAGAGGTTCTTTTGCTATGTTCGATTGGTCATTCTCTATGATGTTTGTTGCATTTAAAAGCCCATATTACCTACTTTCACTCGGATTAAGTAATGTTTCCCTTAGATCTTGTATGTGATGAGTGTCGGGGCTTGAATGTGGGCATGCAACCTATTTGCTTGACTTTGGTTCAAACCCAGATTTGTAAAATCAGCTCAAACCTGCATATTTGAGACCAATTTCAACTTAGTTCTTTTGTGTTTTAGGCTATGATTTCTATCTAATCTTGCTCCTTGCATGCGGTAGTATAATCTTGATACTTAAGTTCCACATAAGATTGTTCATGGGTCAAGATTGGAGGTCATGAATATGGCTCGGGGAAGTTTCTTAAGGTCGCTTGATGTACACCACTTGTTTGACGAAATGCCCAAACCAAGTTTCAATCTTGAATGGTCGATTTGAGCTTGATTATTGTGATATTCATGTGATGTGTCATTCTATGTTAGCATAGATCGGTTTAAGGAATTATTATTAATATTTTAAAAAAATAATAATAAAAAAGAAAAAAATCTAAAAAAATTCAAAAATATAAAAAAATGTTAGATAATATCAAATTAGGGCATAAATGACATTATGAGATTTTCCTAATTTTATAAAGTTGTTTTCCTAACTTGATGCTATTTTGATATTTTATAATCATTTTTTGTAAATAATCTATTTTACGTAGAATAAAATTATTTAGAGTAATTCCATGCATATTTAAACTCCCATTTCGCTCATAGGGGTCCTGTCCTTAGGCATGATAATAAGGTCATGTAATATTATTTGCCCGACTTGTATCGGGTTTTCCTTTTCTGCATTTACTTTCAAATCATTTTAATTTCTTGGATGTTTACTTACCACACCGCTTTTTATTAATTTGAATGTAAATTTCTCTTCTAAATTAGGTTAGAATTAGTCTAGACATTAAGGAAAACAAACTTACAAAAACATTTGCATGGACGCTTAGCGGTTTCATAAGGATTATAATTAATAATCAAGATTGTGTGGCCATTTAGATAAACAACCTTCCAAGTTAGTGGTACCGCAAGGGCACTAATAAAAACATTGGCGTAAACAAGTCCGTGTTCCTAGAAATCTCTGGTTGCGTAGGAATCAAGACAACACTCCCGTGTTTTGATTGGTTTCTAGCCGATCCCAAAAGGCTAGTGGCAACCCCTAGAAATATTTAGATTGTTAAGAATTAAAATACAAAATCTAACGTCACGCGAGATATGGGCTTGGGAGAGTCCGCACCTAATCCAAGGCCGTTGGTCCGCCTTTTTAGGCAAATACCCCTAAACTTCTTCCTTTTCCCTTGGACGGCAAAAGAGAGATCGCAATAGACTATTGAGGTCGTTGATGGTACCTTGAAATTTATTTACAATCCAATAAGAATGGACGACTTGCTTTATGCGACCAAGTGTCAAGTCAAGCGATGCGTAGTTGTAAAGGAGTGAGAAGCGACGGGATTCAAGCTGTGAGGTCCAGTATGGACGTTGTTAGGGATGTAAAATATATTTTAAATCACGCTTTAGCCTTTCTTCTTCATCTTTGTCTATTGTTAGGGATGTAAATTATATTTTTAGTCACACTTTAGACTTTTCTTCTTCCTCTTTGGCTATCGGTAGGGATGTAAATTATACTTTTAATCACACTTCAGCCTTTCTTCTCCATTTCTGGTTGTTGTTAGGGATGTAAATTATATTTTTAATCACACTTTAGCCTTTCTTCTCCATCCCTGGTTGTTGTTAGGGATGTAAATTATATTTTAAATCACACTTTAGCCTTTCTTCTCCATCTCTGGTGATTGTTAGGGATGTAAATATATTTTACATCACACTTTAGCCTTTCTTCTTTATCTTTAATCTCTTTTCTCATTCAAGCATTATTGTTGATTGAAATGAAATTGTCCAAACATAAATTACACTAGAATTTAATCGATAACAAAGTTTGGAAAATACAATCACTTCAACAGAACCAAACATAGACAAATTATGGCTGAATTTAATTGACGACGCAATACTCGGGATAAAGATACATGTCAGAATTTAATTAACAACGCAAGTATGGAGATTAAAAGCACACTATAGAAAAGTAAAGATAACTCAAAGATAGTAAATTTGTTTGTTTGTATGCGGGGGTCTGCGAAGAGTACGATATGGCTCTTTAAAGCATACAATCAATGATTATTAAGAGAGGTTACAAAGGGAAGTTACAAATAGATGTTATGAATGGTTATACCGACTCCACTATCTTAATAGTTTTTTTGACTCCACAATCTTGATAGTTTCTTTGACTCCACTATTTCAATGGTTACTTTACTCCACTACGTTGATGATTACATCTTTGATGATTGTGCCAGAGATGGCCGACTCCACTTTTGATCAATTCCTTCAAGTTATGGATTCATCAAGTAGTCGATTTTTATAGCTGTCAATAATTTTGTTTATAAATGGCCAAAATCTTCTCTTATTAACTAAGGGCGCGTTTGGTAACGATTATGTTCCCGGGAGTAGATTCTGATCAGAAATGATTTTTTTTAATTCAGTTCCCGGGAACAGATTCTAAGCATTCTAAGCCGTTTGGTAATTGTCCAAAATGTCTGATTCTGGAATAAAATTGCGTTTGGTGCCGTGCTCATTGATTCTGTTCCAAATCGATTTCTTTTAATTTTAAAATATTTATATATTTTTTTCCTTTTTTTTTTCTTTTCTTTTTTTCCTTTTTTCTCCTATTCTTCTTCTTCTTTAGGCCGGTCACCGGATCGGCAACAAGCCAGACGAGAGCTGGCGACCTCACTAGAGTGTCGTCGGCCCTCGGCGAGGTTGGCCCTCGTCGGCCGAGCCTTACCGGTAGTTGGGCGAGGCTGGCCCTCATCGGCTGAGCCTTGCCGGCAGTTGGGTGAGGCTTGCCCAACCCTCGCCCAGCCTCGCCGGTGGCCAGGCCAGCCTCACTGGGGTTGGGCGAGGTCTGCCTAGCCATCGGTGGGGCTAGGCGAGCCTTGCCAAGGCTGGGCGAGCCTCGCTTGGCCATCGGTGAGGCTCGCCCAGCCTTGCCGGTGGCTGGGCTTGCCTTCGGCGAGCTCGCTGGACCTCGCCTTGGCCTAGCGAGCTTCCGACAAGCTCGTTGGACTAGTTGCTAGCAACCGGCGGACGGTGGCGACGGGCAGTGGCGGACAGTGGCGAACAGCAACAAAGGAGGGGAGAGAAGGGTTCCACTTTTTTTATTCTTTTTTTTGTTCCCAAAACAAGAATTATTATTTTTTTTTAATTCTTGATTCTACTCCAAATCTGTTCTCGGGAACAAAAATTTTATCAAACGCAATTCTATTCCCAAACTACTCCCGGGAATAAATAATAAGAATTTGGCCATATTTAGATGGTTACTAAACAGGACCTAAGTATATCACATGCCGATAATAACAAAAAGTTGGTCAACTTTTTGTATAAACATAACCATCATCTCTTATTTTTTAATACAGAGACAAAGAAGTATTATCCTAAAGAAATCATTAGTGACTTCAAACTTCATCACGCTATCGTGTATTTCTGATCGAACAAGCTGATGAACTTTAATCTAATGCAATTAAATGACAAAGCCCGTCACTTTTTTTTTTTTTCGTACAATGTGAACAATGTGGGTCCAAATCAAAAAATAAATATGGATCATTGGGAGAAGCCAATAAGGATATCTATTGCCTTTCATCAAAGAACTGGAAAGGCAACCACTCGTCTATTTAATCCAATGTATAATTTTCATTTGAAGCAAAAATAGTTATCTTGAACTTTTTTAGCATATGGTGGTTATTAGTGTATGAACATATCGTCTATTTGATTTACTTTTCAAAAAGGATGACGTCGAGCATCGTTAGAAGTATGACATGATTATGACATCAGGCATGAATTATTTACAAAATATGAGTCATTCTAGCATTAAATAAATAGAAAAAATAAAGGAAAAGCAGACGTGTCATGATTTTCTAGGGAAAACATAGCAAATCGCGTTCTTAGATCAGATGGGCATGACAGACAAGGTAAAAAAGAACAAGAAGAACATAAGATGGGAAAATTATTGTAATATATAGGCTAAAAAAAAAGAAAGGGTTTGAAAAGTCAAAAAAGGAAGCTAAAGGAGAATTGTGGAACCTTTGGCTGTGTTTTAAAAGAGAGAGAGAGGGAGAGAAAGAGAAGAGCACCGGCCAAAGTAGGGGAAAGAAAGAAACATGGGAGAGGAGAGAAAGAAGAGAAAGGAAGAAAGGGAAAAAGGAAAAAAATGTGGTGCGCTCGTGATCCGGACACCTCATCAAGCCGACTCAAGTGTGTTTTGTAACGTCGGTAAGAGATCGGAGCCTTTAATCATCTACTTGAAGCAATCGTCGCAATTAGGGCTCAAAATTTGGATTTCTTGGATATTTGTGTGGCGAAGCCCGATTTTTTAGTCGTTGAGCTGCATATTTTTGTAGAAATGGTGTTTTGGGATGTTGTGAAGCTATAGCATCTTATGGATCGTGATTTGAGCTTGCAGTTTATCCGGAACAAAATTTTAAAGTTGGGGGTGCATTATGGAACTGTAACGAATAGTAGCTTCGAGCCTGTTTTGGGGTGGCTGAGCTAGGTTTGTTGTTGTACGTTGAGAGAGCTTTCTAAAAACTATAAGACGGCTTGAAATGAAATTTTGTGAAGGAAGTTATGGTGTGACAAAGTTGGCGCATGGGTTGCGCCTAGCGGAAAATGATGGGTTTCCACTAAATGCCAACTTTCATGGCGCATAGGTGTCGTTTTATCGACAAATAGGCCTAGTATAGGTGGGTCGTTATAAGAATATCCTTTTTTACTTGGCCTTTTGATATTGTTTTTCCGTTAATTGTTAGGGATCCGAGTGCGTGGTTCGAGTATGCGTCGTAGTTGATTTTTAGCTTTTCTCAGGTGAGTGACACTATTTCTTCTTTGTATTTTAAACTCATGTTTTGAGAAACTTGGTGAAGTATATACTCTATGAGTTGATAAAATGCATATTTTGTTGCATAAAACATGATCGAGTTATTACTGCCATTTCATTATTTGAAAGACTGAGTTATATTTTGAATTCGATTTGAATAGTTGTTTGAAAATGGTTTGTGAAATTCTTTATGAAAGAATCCTAAGACATTTTGAAGAATGATTTGATATTTATATATCAAATTTTGAGCTGTGATATGACTTTCTTTTTTATGTTAGATTACTGGATATTGTAATTGGTGGTCGGTGCTCAATGTCTCTGTGGACCCTGAGGGGTGTGTGGGTATGTGCATACTAGTTTAGGATATCCTTGTGGGCCGAGCCATCGGCTAATAATAGATGGAGACCTTGCCAAGGGGGGAATCTTGGTCGTTTTGTCACGGGCGTTATGCGTGATCATGGCTAGACATTTGAGCATGAATTGGTCAATGGAGTGGACTATTAACCTGTGATTTGAGTTTAGTCGATGGAATGGACCATCGATGTATGGTTTGATGTGATTGATCAATGGAATAGACCATTGATATATGTTTTATGAGATTGACTAATGAACTGGACCATTGGTATCTGCAGTATTTGAGTTATGATTATATATTATGTCAAAATGAGTTAGGATTGCATTTTTAAATGTGCATAGTGATTTCTCGATCCACTTAGAAGAAATGTGTTACTCACTGAGCCGTGGTAGCTCACTCCTCTCTTATATTTGTTTTTTTTGTTTTTGTTTTTGTTTTTGTTTTTTTTTTCAAGTTCTTCAGCGAGTTGTGAGTAGGCTTGAGCGTTCATTCGGGGAGAATTTTTGTGGTGGAAAATTTTTGGTAGACTTGTACATAGTTGATAAGTTTATAAGTTAGTCTTTGCAAAAGGTATATGTTTTGGTTCGGTGGATTGTAGAAATACTTTGATATGTAACCAAATACCCTTTTAGTTATATATATATATATATATATATATATATATATATATATACACATATGTTGATATCAGGTTGGATTTTGGTTATGTTGAGGCTGCGTCCTTTTGTGAAAGGACGGTCGTGTCATGCCCTTTTTCTTGTGAATCGGGGTGTGACAATTATTTTGTCTTTCTTTCTTCAAGGAAGAGAGCACACACTTTGCCCGTAAAAAAAAATACAATAAAATCTATAAATTCAGAAATACGCGTGCCCTTTTTTTTTTATAAAAAAAATTGGGTCTACTTAGGGGACGTCGACTTAATTTTTTTGTAAAATAAGAGAGATTCCAATTGACGAAATTAAGAAAAGCTTATACTATAGAAAAGTTCTATCGAACTGAGATAATTAAGATATTCCATGCAATGGTGGAACATCATTGACAAGCAGAGCTACTTACTATCTAAAATATTTTTGTCAACCAGAGTAAACCTGGCGAATTAATTAGAAATTCCTTCATCTTGACAAAAAACAAAATAGAATTTCCTCAGAAAAAAACTAGTGGTTATTTTTAGGTCTTTCATCAGTGTAAAAATATTTTTTCACATTCGTAGACAGACTTTCTTATTGATTCAGGGGCGATGTGGGCAATTTAATGTGCTTCTTTTAGTAATCCAAGATTATTTAAACGTGTCGGCCTTATCATTTTATAGATAAAAATTGGCAATTGGAAATAAAAATTGTCATCTATTGAATTGGTTTGAAAGGAAAAGGAACATTGTTGATTAATTTACTGGGTTAACTATGGTGAAAAGAAGGAGGAGGAGGTTCATGGAAGATTTTCCGGAGGGGATATTACGATTTCTGTTTTCTTTTTACTGTGAAGTGTCAGATTTTCATATTTCCAGTGTAATTTTTACCGAAATAATATTCTTCATCCGGCATAATATATAAAATCTTCTGATTTTCATTAATGGGGTCCATTGAGAAATCTGAGATAACTAGACCTCCGTTGCACGCTCCTCATCCTCCCTGCTCCAAGTAATTTTAACGCCTCCCAATTGAAGAATCAGTCATGGGCTTGAGAAGACACCGATTGGACACAGCATCGCAACAAGCTAGACCATCTTAGCTGGCTGTCTCACTGATTCAATAACCCTCGATTCCCCTCTTAAGTATACGATGCAACTTTTAAGCAATCGGTTATGAATATGGAAATCGGTTTTCGTACTTCACGTTCTCAGTGGAAAGTATGATTTGTAGTGGAGCTGAGCTGAGGACTATAAATTTGTTATGTTTTAAATGTCTTGTAATGAAAACATAATAATACTTTAATTACGCAATTAGGCTCAGGAGCTACTTGGGTTCAAAATTTGAACTCAAGCTGACTTAATTATCTAGCAGTTCAAACTTGATCGAATCAAGCTGACCTTGAGTAGCTTATGGATTAAGATCTTGATTTGGTGATACTTAGGATGGGGAAACTGCCATTTGTTTTGAGTTTGTGTAATGATCCAAGGGAAGGTTTTATGGCATTGAAGAAAGGTATCATTTTGTTTTATGATAGACAATGCAAGGATATGGATCATATTTGATTAGACCTTTAGCTAAGTCGAGCTGTGCTAGCTTTATGGTCGTAAAATTTGATCAGTGATTTGAAGTTAAGTCATAAATTTTAACAGCCCATGGCGGACTTTGGCGTATGTAGATAGCGTTGTTTATGGTGTTCCAAGCAGTGGTGTCAAGCGCGGTCTTTATATGTGGCTAGATAATTATTATCTACTGCTTAAGTCACTGCCTCTTGTTAGCTTCAAGTGTGCCCCTCCTCTCACAATTTTCCAATTCTCAGCTCCTTAAAGAGTACGGAGTTTATGGAGATGCTGTTCTCGGAATATATGGAAAGAAGCCAACCGTGCGTGATGTGGCGTAGGTATGGATGGAGGAAATGGTTTAACTAGATAATCTCTTCTTTTCTAGTGTTCTAGGGGTGGATTTTGGTGGCCTGTCCTTTGCTGTGCGACTGTTGAAAATATTTAAGATCCATTAGTCTAGGCCATTTATAGCTGATATTTCAGCTAAGGGCATTGTAAAGGTCAGTTATCTAAGCGTGACCATGGCGGGGGGTAGTCCAGCACCGGGAGGATCTGTAATGGATATCTTTAAATCTCCCACATAGTATTTATTGCTGGAAGCAATGATTAGCATTTGGAAGCAGACTTTCTGCTTCTCTGCTGTTGGAATGTTGCCGGGTAGTGATAGATCATCTGTTTCTTATTTGGCCAATATGAAGCCTTTTTCAATAATCTTATTTTTAACATGCTGCAGCCTTTGCTTGGTCTTATGCATAATCATTCTTTGTTGGTGCAACACCTCTGTCAAATATTTTTTCTATTCCACAGTCGATAGGAAATGGAGAGAGATTAGTTAATTAGGTCATCTGCTGCCATGAGACAACATGGCTAGTTGAGAATGTTTGCGTCGAGGTACAAGTTTGATGTTATTATCAAGAGCAAATAGTTAAGAGCTTTGATTAAAAAACAAAGAAATTAATAATACAATCAAGTATATGTTGACTTTTAGTAGCATGGAGTTTTGCTCAGAGTTATTAAACGAATTATGAATAAGAACTGCACTAGTGCTTGTGAACTACAACTAGTTACAGAGTTGATGAACACAACGTTACTAAAAATGCCCCATAAAATTCTCTCCAATATTGACATCGAGGAAATTCCAGACCAATGCAATTAGTACAATGAGCTAGATTTCCATTACCTGCGATTGGGTGTTGAACTTCTAAAAATCAAGTAAAATTGCTGATTATTTTATTCTTGAAATATTTGGTACCGGTGTGTTCGAGTGAGTTATGATAAACTCAATTGAAGGGTAAGAAAGTGCATATATTTTTTTCAAACTTTGTACAAGTTGAGTAGAGCTATTGATTATGGTGCTCGGATTTAAATTCACCTGTTATAAGTAGAGAAGTTACAATTACGAGTTTCCAATACTTTTGAGTAGGAGTGATTGTAGCGGTGTTTATATAAATTTGGATGGTTTTCTAGCTCTAGACGGAGTTGCAACTAGAAGTCCTAGTGCAGAGGGTACTTGTGTGGCAATTGACATAGACAATACTTGTAGCAAGGTTCCACCTGTAAAGCCAATAAAGACCGTAGTTGCTGAGTTTGATCTCTATGGCGATTGAGCCCATAAAGGGACCAAGAGAGTAGCAGCTATCACATTTTAGGTGATCGTGACTTGACTTATATATTGAGTCAAGGTAGAGATTGTTAGAATATATCTCGAATTTGAGCTCTCGAATGAAACCTGATTTAATAGTGCGCGAAAATGTGACCCAATGTGCAACCCTTGGATGTGACATAAGACTAATTTTCTTAACAAAATAAAGAAATCAGTTTGCTCGTTTGATTTAGAAGTCCACCACATGATTTCCTAATCTAGTTGGAAATATAAATAATATATACAAAATATTGGATTTTGGTCTTCATGCCGCTGGTACATAGTGGTGTGCCTTACGTGTGCAATGGTAGGGCACTAAATGTAGGGCTTATTCGTGAATTATACCCTGAAGCAATGGCATTGAAGGGATAAAATTTTGTGTACTACTTTGTGAGATTGATGGAGATTATTTCGCGAATAATTGTGATGGCTAGATATTTTGTGAGTCATTGGGTAAATTGGGTGTTGAGATTATTGAGAGTGTTTGAGTTGATTCGAGTGTAGTTATAATACCTATTATGTTACTTGATCTTTGATAGAATGCTGTGCTACTCTCTCCATGGGGTGAATTACATTGACCGAACAACAGATATTCAATGTCTGGTTTATTTTTTTTTCTGTTTATTTTATTACTCGATCGTGTATTTTTTGCAATACGTTACTCCTATGGTATATTCAGCTCAGTCGTACAAGAAGAAAAACGTTTCCTTGGGGTGTTCAAGGAAAGCATAATCTAGACGAAATCAAACCAAGGTTCATGAGTTTGATTTTGGTTGGGGGTCAAAAAACTTAACCAATTTGGTTCGGCTTGTGGTTTACGTTTTCTCTGTTTTCCACCAGCCCACTATTAAACAGCCACAGACATTTAGCATTTATATTGGTATGATCATTTATACGAAGAATGTTTCTTAGACGAGGTGACCCATATTCACTAATTTCTTACTTAAAATTTTTACTAAATGTTACTTTCTATTGACGGTACAATATTAAACTTGCGATCTGAATTGTAAATCAGAGCACTCGGATGTAATTTGTGGAGTGGGGGAGAGACAGAGAGTGAGCGGGATCCAATTAACGCATCAACGCTAACACTACTACAACGACTGATGAATAACAAATTAAAGGAGGAATGCTGGCCCCAGAAAAGGAAAACTGGAAAGAGGAAGAACTACAGCAACGAACGAAGACTCCCCCCCGACGGGACCAAAATATCGGGGGATGCAAAGTCGCATAAGGAAGAGAAAGAGATGGAGAAGGGCAAGCGTCGTAGCTTCGCGCCACGTGGTGTTGGACGCTTCCTCCTCATTTCCGAATTCCCTCCTATTTTTTTCCTGCCATTTTTGCAATAGGAGTTTCGTCACTCGTGGAGTGATTCGAATGGCCGCTATTAAACATGGCTTGATTCGAAATAATGCTAATTTCAAAACAGTCGAATTATCAACTCAACTGCCCAAAAAAGAAAAAGAAAAATTTAACTTGAGCAACTCAACTGCCAAAACAATCGAATTATCAATATTATAGAAATTGAAGAGCTGAAGTTTACAAGGAAGGACACTTTTGACATTGTGCAGACAGAGCAAATCAGCACGCTTAGTACAAGAAGAAGAAGCGAAACAAAGGAGTAAAAAAGGTGAGATCCCCAAGCGTTCGATTTTCAATGGAATTTACGAGTAGGAGCCTCCTCCTTTGCCGACTCGGCAACTTACCTGAATTATTTTCAAACAATTTGTCATCCTATTGGTGACTCGGAGACACGAGTTCTCCCAAATGTTGATAGAAGCCAAGATGTGCCATCAATAACCAAACCAAGGTGACAAGTTCTCCTCCTTTATTTAGTTGTTCAGCATGCACGTACGGTCGGCAATGAACCGCAGCATACCCCAGCAATTCCACCCACACTTCACTCATGATCTTCCACCTGTATTTCTTTTCAATACTCTGCAATCTTCCAGCAAGAGCACTCGCATTAATAAGCGCAGGTTTGATCATCTCTCTATGCTGTTGTTCTAGCTCCAACTCTATTTCAGGAAGGACGAGAGTTTCGCACACACTTCTCTTCCCTTCAGAGAGCATCATTACTCTGATTTCCTTCATCTCATCAAAAGTGTACCGGAACCTTATTTCGCCAACCTCAGTCACTGTAGACATCATATCAGGTTGTTTGATCATAAGATAAAGCATATAATCTGACAAGACTTTACTGTTAACACGATCATTCCTACTTTCCTCAGTGTCAGGATCGGTACTTTCATCAACGTCGATATTGTAACAGATCTCCGTGGCAATGTGCCACAGTAAAATGCTCTCATCATACTCCAAATGACGGATGAATGGAAGCAAGCCTGTGCAATCTTGCCCTGTTTTAGTATGCTCCAGTGCCCAGTCACCCCGAGTAGCACACATACTCTTCGCGCTTGCCACATCGGAAACAACTGATGGCTTCCGTTTTAGCTCCTCAAAAATCAGTTCACGTAATTTTTCACTGTATTGTGCTACTTGTCCAGGCTTCAAGTCATCAAAAAATTTGCCCAGTGGGATGAGACAAAGGAGTTTCTCAATACATTTTGGCCACCTTCTCGGTTGAGAATCTATCAAATTGTATTGGAAGATTGATCTAGACCACCTAGCACTTAGTATACGCAATGCAAATGATGAGCTTTCGGATTTGAATATATGGAGGAACTTAATGAAGATGCTTCCTTTAAACAAACTTCTACCTTTTTTCTCAGATGTCTTTATTTTCGCAAACATCATGTCAGAACAAATGAGCATACTAAGAGCTAGAACTTCCAGGCCCACAGCTCCAAGGAGCAAGGTGTATGTAATCCGTGTATCATATTCATGAAAACCATGCTTGTTCAGGACATGGAAAAGTGCAAAAGCAGTAACGATGGAACCAATTGAGATAGCTCGGAAAAAGTACCCCGTTGGACAGTGAACCACGGCTGCCTTGGTATAAAGAACATCATAAAAGAAATTGAGCTCCGCCTCAATGACCCGAAAAGCATCCTTTGCAGTTCTGCTGCTAAAAAATTTCCAGCTTTCCTTCATTTGACTGGAGGGGATAGGGAGTTCCACAAGGAGGCTTTTGAAGGTCGTGAAGTAAAAAAATGCGGCCATGACCACTTCTCTGTCGTCCAAATCGGTTTTATCTTCCTCTCCAACATCCTGGGATTCGATATTGCTACCCCGCAAACAGTCAACAGACGAGAGCAGGGAACCACGGAATTTACCGAGGCTTGCAAGATACAGAGCACGTGTTCGCTCTATATATTTTATGGTTCCTCCAATAAACACGAGGATGGTTGGGACAATTAGCTTGTTACTAGGGAGGGATTGGTAAAACACATAGCATGCAGTGCCTAACTGGAATAAGAGATTAAGCAAGTGCCTACCCCACAGCTCATTATCCTCAAGCGCAAAAGCAGTTATGGTGTCTGGCCCTCCGAGGTGTAGCAGAAGAAATGGAGCCCAAAATGCCAAAACGTCACCATATGCATCGACCTCAGAGTCTGAAGTACCACCATTGATTTGGGCTTTGGCAATGAGTCCAAAGGCATAGATAGCAACGGAGTCGGCAACTAAGTAAGCTAACCACATGAGAGTCCTGATCCACCTGTTTGACCACCTCTTTCGCATGGGTACAAAAAAGATGAGAAAGACTTGCAAAGATAGGCTTGTAAGGATTGCCCCTCGGAGATTGAGTTTCATCCATAAATTCTGGGTTTCTGCAAGAATTTTCGTAATTCCCATTTGATCCTCACTCTCTTTGATCACCAAATCCTGAAAGGAAATGTTTTAGTCAGCATGATGAGACTGGACGAGGCTCGATTGGCACATGGCCAAGCTTTCCCCAAGCTCAACGAGGGAAGCCTAGGGAAGCCCATGGCTGGGCAAGGCTCAACCCCCTTGCTAGTGGCTAGGTGAGCCTTACTAACCATGGCAAGATCGTGACTAGCTCGGCCTTGCCAAATCTAACGGGGCCTCATTTAGAGCTGAGTGAGGCTTGCCCTCGCTAGTGGCTGGTGGGGGCGAGCCTCACCAACCCTCACCTCTAGTTGGTGGCAATCGACCAAAGGAAGAATGAAGGAGGAGGAAAACAAAAAAGAGAAAGAAAAAATAATAAAAAAAATAAAATATTATTAAAAAATTGTCCACATGCCAACCGATGTCCAAGTCATTGCCCATGTCACCGCCGACTTGCTAAATTTGACCAGATGAATTGAACTGACACAAATGCAAAAAGTTTACTACTGAATTAGATATTAAAAAAAGAAGTTTATGATTGAATTGACCTAATTGGACTAAGTTTATGTCACCACCCACATTTTCCGTTTAGAGCGAAAAAGACATAAATTTAGGGGTTTTCTCTAAAAGGCAAGCCTATAACCCTCGATTAGATGCGAACTCTCTTAAATCTATACCTTGCACGACATCGGGATATTCAATTGACACTATAACAACTTTTTAATAAGAAGTCACCACTAACCTATTAATGTTAGCTAGAAACCAAGTGAAACATGAGAACATACCTTACTTGCTACGCAAGCAGAAAATCTAGGGTCAATGACTTGATTACACTTATTGATCAACTAGTGTTCCTATTTCAAGCAATTTGGATTGATTTTAAACATATCCACTAATATTTGAGGCGATCATGCGGGTGCGCAATAAATAAAATAACAATCAGCGACCAATTGATAATTATAATAGAAATGCGCAAATGACAACCTAGCATTTGTCCCTAATAACACTCAAATCCTATGATAAAGCTCTAAGAGTTGTTTAATTTTGAGCATAATTTTTATCATCAAAGATTTTCACACATTTTAGGAGAAAACTACTAGAAGACTAATTTTTTAGCTACACCTTAATTTAAAAAAATAAAAAATTTATGGAATTTTTTGGAATTTTTAATTAATTTTTAAAATATTTTTATCTGAAAATATGGACCTGAGCCGGATCGAGATTGGCCCAGGTCTGCTGACCCGGATCGTTAGGCCCCAGCCAAACTGGGCCTTAACTACGAGCCCTATCCAACTCAAAATTAAGTCTATCCGAAAAAGAAACCTAAATAAACAAAGCCTGGCCCAAAAAAAAAAAGTGTAATCTATAATTAAACCGGCCCAATGGCCTTGCTTTAGCCTAGACACGGCCAGCCCGAAGAACAAACAAGCCTTGGTCGGCCACACCAGTGATCTAGCCCAACCTGGTTCACGACTAGCTACTTCGTAGCAGTCCAGCTGTGACGGAGGCAACGCTGCAACGGGGTGTCAAGGCACGGCGCCGCCGCCTCGGCCAAGCCAAGCTTGGTGCTCAGTCGTCGTCCGACCAGCGGCGCCACCGCGATGTCCACGATGGCTGCTGCTCATGCCCCAGAACAAAATAAACCCGCGGAGGTAGGTCGAGTGGTGCCAGATACGCCTGGGATGCCAAAAATCGCAGGAACGCCTCGGCTACGCGGGATGGCGCCCAGACGACTCGACTGGCTCAAAAAAAAACGAAACAAAACTGGATCTCATTCAGACATTTTACTGAGGAGGTGGAGTGCGCCACCAAAACGAGAGATTTCCGGCCCGAATGGGATCGGAATGCGCGTTGGGAATTTCAACACGCGACGTACAAGAAACAGGGCAAGAAATTAATGATTAATTTCACAAAATATTTGCTACCACGACATGTTTGCTACTTGAACATAAACATAATTTTATTTCATTCTCAAAGATATTAATGATTAATTTCACAAAATAAAGAAGTCTTTTTTTATGAGGTCCAACTAAAAATTACTATTTCTTTTTTACTGAATCGACCATAGACCAATCCCCTTGGAATATTTTATACACCCATAATTCTGAGCTTCATAATACTCCTTTCATGAGACATGTCAGATCTGGGGCATCCCAATTCAGTTGATTGGGATGACAGTTTCTCATTTCGAATTTGTAAAATCAGAATTTGGATCAAATCACACATCGCACAAAAAGGGGCTTACCGGGTTCAGCTCAAGGACGTCAGCCGAGAGAGGTTGTCGGACGGGGCTTGCGCGCAGCGGAGGCGTCGGCTGAGGCTCTCTCGCTCTCTCTCAGTCGCTCCCCCTCGGACTCTCTCTCTCTCTCGCTCGCTCGCTCGGATCGCTCTCTCGGACCCCTGATTTCTCTCCAAAAAATCTCTCCTTCTCTGTCCGCCTGTCTCTCCTTTAATGGCCACCGGTGCGTATGACCTCTGCAATGCCAGCTGTCGGGTGGCCCGACAGGACCATAATGCCGCGACCGCGACGTCCTTGCCCTGATCTGCTCCTGTTCTGCACCCTCCCTTCTCTCCCACAGCCCAACGTGCAAGGACGAAGGGAGTGGGGAAAAGGGAAGAGGAGAAGGCCGGGCCAGGGATAGGGAAGAATGGGCCGGCCCAGGCGAGAAGAGAAAGAAAAGAGCCGGGCTGTCCTGGCCTCGACCTGGTCTCATTTTTCCTTTCCTTGTCTTTCTTTTTTATTTTTTTCTTTTTAATAATAATATTAACATTTAAATAGATCCTATTGCTATTAATCCTAATGCCTATCTACCATGCAATTTAATGAAAATTATTTTTGTTAGAGGTTAAAAATTAATCTCTAATTTTATAGGAAATTAATGAATGATTAATCGGATTGTTAAAATTTAAATGTCAACAATTTATTTTTATTTTATTTTTTTGGTAATTTTCCCAATTTTTACCAAAATTAAAATTTTCGACAGACATAATATATAAAATCTGTCAATTTTCATATATAGGGCCATTGAGGTATCTGAGACCACTAGATGTCCATTGCACGCTCCTCCTCCTCCGTTCTCTAACCATTCCATCCAGATTATCGAAATCGCACACCACCGAGCAATTTCATCACTTCCCAATTGAAGAATCAATCATGGGCTCAATTGTTGAAGAAGACACCGATTGGAACAGTGTCACATGGAGCTCGGCCATCTTAGCTGGCCCTCTCACCAATTCAATAATCGTCGAATCGCCTCTTAAGTTTGCGATGCAAATTTTAAGCAATCTATTATGAATGTGGAAATCGGTTTGTGTACTTCACATTCTCAGTGGGAAGTTTTGATTTGTAGTGGAGCTGAGTTGAGTTGACACAGACTATAAATTTAATTCAACTTGTGTCGAATTATAGAGACTCGGTCAATTATCTAATGAACTATGAGTCTTGGTTCAATTAAGCCCAAATACGAGCTTGAGCTCACGGTCAAGTTTCATAACTTCAATGCAATTGATAACTCGTTATGCTTTAAATGTCATGTAATGAAAACAAAATAATACTTTAATTACCATATTAGTCTCAAAAATTGAACTCAACTTGACTCGACTTGATCATCTAGCATTTAAACTTGATCAAAATCGTACTAATTAAGCTGACCTTGGGTAGCTACTCACGGATAGATTGAGATCTTGATCTGGTGATACTTAGGCTGGGCAAACCGCCATTTTATTTTGAGTTTGTGTAATAATCCAAGGGAATGTTTTATGGTATTGAAGAAAGGTATTATTTTGTTTTATGATATAAAATGCAACGATATGGATCATACTTGATTAGATCGTTAGCTAAGTCTAGCTATGCTCGCTTTATGGTTGTAAAGTTTGATAAGTGATTTGAAGTTGGTCATAAATTTTAACAGCCCATGGCAGACTTCGACGTATGCGGATAGCGCTGTTTATGGTGTCCCGAGCAGTGGTGTCACGTGCCATCAGGTATAGTTGTGCTTGTGGCTGGATATTATTATCTGCCTAGTCACTGCCTCCGGTTTGCTTCGAGTATTTGCCTCCTCTCACAATTATCCAATTCTGAGGTCCTTAAAGAGTATGAAGTTTTTGGAGATGCTGTTCTCGGGATATATGGAAAGAAACCAACCGTGCGTGACGTGGTGAACGCATGGATGGAGGAAATGGTTTAACTAGATAATCTCTTCTTTTGTAGTGCTCTAGGGGTGCATTTTAGTGGCCTTTGCTTTACCATGCAACTATTGGAAAAATTTAAATTCCATTAGACTAGGCCATTTTTAGCGGGAAAATTATCCAAAAAGTCCTAAACTTATGATACTTTTGTCAATTCAGTCTTAAATCTTTTTACTTCTTGCCAATTGAATCAATTTAGTCAATTTTAATTGAAAATTGCTGACGTGAGCAGTTGACACTGACACGGCAATTTTTAATAATATTTTGAAATTTTTATGATTTTTTTTCTTTCTTTTACTTTTTTTGTTTTTGAGTAAGGGCTGGCCAAGGTTGCCGACTAACCCTCACCAGCCATAGGGTAGGGCTGATGACCCTCGATGGCCACAAGCGACGATCAGCTGCCCTAGGCGAGGGCAGTAGGCTAGCCCTCGCCCAGGGCCAACAAGGGTCGGCTAGCCCTCACCTATGGTTGGCAAGGGTTGCTGGCCCTCACCTATGGTCAGTGATAGTCGGCCGGCCACCTTCACTAGCCAAACTCCAAACCTCCCCCCCCCCCCCCCCAAATCAAAGAAAATAAAAATAGAAATTTTATTAGAATATTAAAAAAAATGCCATATCAGCGCCCATTGTCCACATCAGTAAATTCTAGCCAAAATTGGCTGGATGGATTCAATGGCAAGAAATAAAAATGTTTAGGACTAAATTGGCAAAATTGAAATATTTAAGATTGAATTAGCAAAAGTGCAATAGGTTTAGAATTTTTTGGACAATTTTCCTAATTTTTAGCTGATGTTTCAGCTATAGGCATTGTAAAGGTCACTTATATGAGCGTAACCTTGGCGGAGAGTAGTCCATCGCCGAGTGGATCCATTAGTCTAGGCCATTTGGAATGTTGCCCAGTGTGATAGATCATCTGTTTTTTATTTGGCCAATATGAAACTTTTCTCAATAATTTTATTTTTAACATATTGCAGTCTTTGCTTGGTCTAAGGCATTCGGAAATTGGAAATGGTTAGTGGAAGCAGAAAGCTGATGCAGCTTTCCACCATTGCACTGTATGCTTTGAACATTAGGCTATTCGTCTCGATTATATTAAACTTTTGTGTCTTTCAGCCTGACCATTTGATTAACTTTAATGCGGTCTTTGGACCATGTAGACGTTGAAGTTACCTTTGAGGAGACACTCGTTGCAATTGCCGACTCTATGTTGGACACACCTATTGTAAAATATGAACTTTAAAAAAAAAAAGAAAAAGAAAAAGAAAGAGGGTTTGAAAATTCAACAGAAGAGGAAATGGAGAACAATGGAGGCTTCGGCTTGTTTTTAAAGAGAAAGAGAGAGAGGGGTTAAGAGCCCCCATAGGGAAAAAAGAGAGAAAGAAACAGGAGAGAGGAGAGAAAGAAGAGAAAGGAAAAAGGAAAAAAGGGAAAAAAAAATTAGCGCGCTTATGATCCAAATGCCTCATCCAGCCAACTCGACTACGTTTTGTAACCCTAGTAAGTGATCAAAGCCTCTAATTGTCTATTCGAACGAATCGTCACAATTGGGGTTTGAAATTCAGAATTTTTGGAGATTTGTTTGGCGAAGTTTGATTTTTGAGTCGTTGAACTATGTATTTTTGTAGAAATGATATTTTAAGATATTGTGAAGCTATAGCTTTTTGTGGATCTTAATATGAGAATACGGTTTGCCCAGAACAAAGTTTTTAAATTTGGCGCGCATTTTGGAACAGTATCGACCGTAACTTTGGGCTCGATTTTTAGCTGTTTTAAGTGAGGTTTTGGAGCAGCTAAGTTGAGGTTGTTGTAGTGCATCAAGAGAACTTTCTAAAGACTGTAAGATGCCTCGAAACAGAATTTTGTGGAAGAAGATATGGCACGACAAAGTTTGGTGCACAGGCCGCATCTAGTGGACAACAATAGGTTGCCACTAGATGCAAGTTTTTCATTAGCGTGTAGGTGTTGTTTTATCGACAAATTGACATAGTATAATCGAGTTGTTCATTAGAATATCATTTTACTTGGTCTTTTGATATTGTTTTTTTTTTTTTGCCCTTCCTTGGAAACCTAAATCGTAGCCTCCTCCTCCTTCTATGCTCCTCATTCTTGCACGGCAGCCCCATTCTTTATCTTTTTTCTACCCTTCTTCCTAAAACAAAAAGAGCAACCTTGAAAACTCTCAGAAAACGCTAGCAGCTCCCTCCTCCTTCATTGCACAATCCTCTTCCTCTTAATCACTACTCTCTCTGGTCGCCTTTATGACATCCTGAAATTCAAGTCTTTTAATGGATGAATGGATGTGAATTTCGTCAATGCATTATTGGTTGATCTCACTCAGAATTGATCACTCCAAAGATACTGACCTTGAGGGGAAAGGCTAATGAGGACATAACTCGTACGACTAAAGGACTTGACGTGGGAAAACGACTTGATTGTAAGACTTGCATGATGAAGATCCTGTAGATAGGTAGGCCGATTCCAAGGACGACTAGAAGTCGATTCGCGGACAGAACATAATGGAACGACAGGTGATTCCGTTTACTGTTATCAAATCCGCGAACGACCCTATGTTGATCCTCAGTAATCGTGTACTTTGAAATAAGAATCTATTCTCCGTAATTTCATGTAGTTAAGGACATCCATGCGTTGAGATGTCTTGAACATGGTTTGGCACGAGTCGGTTATGCGTGAATCCTTGAAGCCGCCCGTCAGTCTGAATTGTACTTGAAATGGCATTGGGCAAAATTGGCATGGCATGAGAACTAAAGATTGGGCTTCGAATTATTGGGAATATCTGGGATGGATTTTGGATGAAGCTACTTCAACGATCGACAATGCCAATTAAGCCGAGTATTTGGAAAATGGATTTTCAGATCGAGGAAGCAAGCTCGTGAGGACGTGGGTCGGGCTAAGCTAGTGTGGGCCTTAGGCCCAAGGTGGGATAGCCACCATGGTGGGCCTAAGGCAAGTAATTGAGCCCATTGGGCCCAATCCATTATTTTCTCTTTCAAGCCTATGGGCCAATTCTTAGCCATTTCAAGCCCAATCAATTCCCAAGCCTACTCCTATTCATGGCCTAGCCCATTTCTTAGGCCCACCCATCATTTTCAGCCTAAGGACATATTGGTAAATTGGTGCAAGGTGAAATGACTATTTTGCCCCTAAAAGCATATGGATAAGGGCAAAGGAAGAGAGAGAAGGTGGGGCGAAGGGCATGGGGACTTGAAGCAAGGATGTGAGGGCTTGATGGAGTGTGTAGTAGGCCTCACATCACTCTCTCTCTCTCTCCCCTTTTCAGCCTCCCTCAACCGGACCCTCTCTCTCCTTCGTTCTCCCTCTCTTCCAGTTTCTGCTCCAGACCTTCCTGTGGAAACTTGAGTTAATTGTTGTTTTCCCAAACAAATAAATTTTCATGCCACCCACCATTGTCTTCAGGAGATCCAGACCGTGCAAGAGGACTTGGCCGTTCGCCGGTCCGAGTCGTCGTTTAACCCACCGACTGGCCAGAAGCCAGCGGCAGTCTGACTGCCTGGCACTGTTCTGCTCCAGCTAACCTTTCCCCAAAGATCTAAGTTGAAAGTTGTCTTCCCGTGTGAATTAGCTCACGCTCCACCCACCATCGTCTCCAGCACACCCAATCCATACTAGAGCACCCCGCCACTCGCCGGAACGATCAGCCGGCCATCCCATACGGCCGTTGGAAGCCGCCGCACGCGGTATCGCCTAGAGTCCGACTGGTTCGCCTGTTTCACCTTTGTAGCCTATTTTCTCCCATTCCGGCCCTTCCTCCGCCTAGCCTAGCCACCAGCCACTTCCCCTTGACCCCCAGGTGCCGCCGGTTGCTGGCCATCCCCTCGCCGGAGCTCCGAATAGCCACCTTACTTTGTTTCTCCTCCAGCAAGTCAATTTTCCAGAATTTTAGAGGGAGGCAGAGGCTGTGGTTGCTGTTCTGAGCTTGGGACCGCCTTGGATCATTGTGGTAGAGGTCCCGGTGCGTAGCCACCATCGTTGCCGCCGCGTTGGTGCCTCTAGCTCGCTTAACGGGTGAATTTAGCTCCGAATCCTTTGATTAGAGCCTAAACTTGCTTAGGGTTGATTTAATTAGTGTTAATTCTAGTTTATGTGATTTAATTAAGTTATATTAGTCCTAAGATAGGTGGTTAGATTAATGATTAAGATTATTTTAGCTTAATTTTACTTTATTAGCTTAATGATGCTTATGTGGTTAATTAAGCATGTTTATTTTAATTGATTGATTTTCTTAAGTTAATTATTGTTTTAATGATTTCTAAATTTACTTTTCACGTGCACTGTTCATCTTGAATGCGAAAAGTGTCTAAAATTCATGTGTGTTGATTCTATGAAGTGATTGAATGTGTTATTGCAAAACCTCCGCATGAAATGTATGTTTTTCACAAAAAAGGGGAAAACGGTTTGTCCGAGGGACACCGAAATGGATCACTGTGAGGAGAAGATGATTTGAAAGTGTATATGCAAGCATGTGTGCATTGACTAAGTGCCCAAAGATAAAAAGGAAGTTGTAGTGGTGTATTTGCGTGATCATTAAGTTGAATCCGTTCCCCGCTGTGTTGGGTGGGTGATGTTCCTATGTGAAATGCCTGTGTAGCGATAATCATGCTTGTGTAGCAGTAATAAGAACATGCCTGTGTGGCGGTAATAAGATCTTGCTTGTGTGGCATAGAACTTGCCTGTGTGGCATAGGACTTGCCTGTGTGGCGTAGGACGTACCTGTGTGGTGTAGATCATGCATGTGTGGCAGTGATCAATTGGAATGCATGAGTGTTGAGATCGTTGTGCCTTATTATAGGGCAAAATTGTGTGGCATGGTATGAGATATGTCATAACGATTTTATCTTATAATCGGGACGCGTGTGATAAACTGATGTGCGACGAGGGGCGCACTAATGTGCAAGAACGCATGAGAATCATTGCATTGTTGATTCTGGCCATGCATGAGTTGAGCAAATTGTTTATGGTATGCACGCATGAATCGATAACGTTCAAGGTGTGGCAATGGCCAGGTGAGATCGCTTGTGACGCGACTCGTATGTGATTAATGAACTGCATCATCTAATGGCCATGTGCATTGTGTGTATTATGCTAAGTGATATCGTGCAGGGTATAGCATACTAGGTAAGGTTGTATGCGAATCGACTGTTGGTTGTTGCTTGTTGTGGGGTGGTTCTGAAGAGATACCCCTAGTTGAGTTGGTGTCCTAATCGAGGGCTTAGGGGAGGACTCACTGAGATTTATATCTCACTGGTTATTGCATAACCATTTTCAAGTCTCTAGTGTGAAGAACTAGGAGCTTGAAGCAGAAGGGTCAGGAGCACGGGTGGCTTAGTAGTTCTTTTTGGAGATAGATCTCCTGTACTTGAACCTTAGAGAAGACCTCTGTTTGTAGACTGATTTGCTTATGAAAGTGTGGCTTGTAATAAAATTGTTGTCCTGCTTTTTTATCCCATGTATGTTGTTGTCAGGGGATTAGTAATTCGCTTCCGCATGTGCAATAAAAATAAATGGGTAGGCGACGCGTCCAGGGAACGTCGTTTTTTTTATTGACCACCAAGGGATGTGCACCCGCTCGAGGTTTGGGGCGTGACAGCCTCATTGTAGTCGCTCACTGCCTTGCCTCTAGTCCTGCCTCTTTTGCGGTCGTAGCCTTGTCTCCGGTCCTCCGTCATGGTCATCTCGATCGCTTGGTTCTCTCTTCGTCCAGCCCTCTCTCATCGTTGCAACCATCTCTGTCAGCTGGTTCTATCTTCCTCCAGCCCTCTCTCACCATTGTGGCCTCGCCTCCACAACCTTGCTTTCTCTCCCTCACCCTCGTCTCCACCCTCCAATGCCTTCTACAACGATTCACTCTCCCTTCATGCTTGTAGACCTGCTCCAGAAATCTAGCCTCTTGCAATTCCGAACATGCGAGTCAGAGCGTGTCGAGAAGAGTTGACCACGTGTCGGATTTTCCAACACATGTGGACACGTGTGTTCGAGTGTGTCCCAGCATGTCGAAGGGTGTCGGACACGCCAACACATGTCCGACACAACACGAAAGGTTCCTGAACGTGTCTGTGCTTTGTAGCTTGTAAGGCCCTCACTAGTTTGCTACCTTTTTTAATTATAAAATATATATTTTTTATTTAATTTAAGGGATATGTTCACTAGAATTTCTAAAAATTCTCATAAAAATTACAAATTGAATTCTAAAACTTTTAAAAAGTGTAATTAAGTCCTAAAACTTATCAAACCGATGCAATAGAGTAGTTCTGCTAACTCTATCCAATTTGACTGATGGAAAATGCTAACATGTTTTTTTATTACTTTCTCTTTATACATGGCGCTAAAGTGGCTAAAACAAGCAAGATAACCCTAAAATGTCGTCATTTTGGTCCAAATTTAATTTAAAATATAAATATTAATTAAATCAAATTTAAAAATAGAATACATTTAGAAAAAAAAAAAAAAAGCAGCAAGTCAACGAAAACCCTTGCCTCCATTGCCCCACCATCAATGAAAAGGTCTGGCGATGGTGGGGTAAAGGTCAGGCAAGGTCGCTAGGCCTTGGCCAATGGCCGACAACCTTAGCTGACCGTAGGCAAGAGATGTCAGCCCTCATCCAAATCATTCTAAGTGTAGTCGTTGTCATGGGGTGAATGGCCAATGACCCCGCCCTAGCCAGCAACCGCCCTTGGCTTGATTTGGGTGAGAGCTGACGACCTTCGCCTGATTTGGGGGAGGGTTGAGACTCTCACCCCATCATTGTTGGCTTCTAGGTGATGGTGGGGTGACGAGGGCCTTTGTTTGTTGCTTTTAAAATGACGTCATTTTGAAGTTATTTTTCTTGTTGTCGCCACATTAGCGCCATGTAAGAGAGAGAAAGTGAAAAAAAAAAAACTACGTCAACATTTTCTGGTAGCCGAATTGGACGGGGTTAATAGAAAGACTTGATTGCATCAATTAATGAGTTATAGAATTTGATTGCAATTTCTAAAAGTATTAAAACTCAGTTGTATTTACATGGAAAATTTTAAGACTTTTAATTAACATTTTCCAAGAAAGAAGGAGGTTCAATGAAGATTTTCCAAAGGGATATTGCGACTTCTTTTTTTTTTCTTTGAAATATCAGATTTTGGTATTTTTATCGTAATTTTTACCGAAATTAAAATTTTCAGCAGACATGATATATAAAATCTTCTGATTTTTCTTTACCCAAAAAAAAAAAATCTTCTGATTTTCATTCATACATACATGCATACATACATGCATATATGTATATGTATGAGGCCCATTGAGAAATTTGAGATCACTAGGCGTCAATTGGACACTCCCTTTGTCACACCCCGAATCTAGGGCATGCACACATCCCTCAGTGGTAAATAAAAATGCGACGTCCCAGGACGCGTCGCCGACCTCTTCCTTTTATCTTTCAATTAAGCACATGTAGAAGCGAATTAAACAAACACCCAGACAACCATCAAGCACAGGGATAGTCAAAACATACTAATGATTTTTCACAAACCACACTTTATAAACATATCAGGTTAACCTAAGGGTTCATATTTACAAGTCTATATCCAAAAAGAAAGCCCTAGGCCACCTATGCTTCAGACCCTTCAGCCTCGGGCTCCAGATTCTCCACGACACCATCTAGGATGTCGATATCCATGGGGTGGGCTACCTCCCCATCCTCAGTTCCGACGGGAGGTCCGTCAAAACCCTGCAAAGGACCCTCCCGAGCCAAATAGTGGTCACCACTAACTCATGGGTCTAGGTGGTCCTAGGAATAGGGAAATAGGAGGGCTTGTAGTCTATCTCCCTCGGAACCCCCAAACGAACGGGACGCCTCTCCATACTAAGGACCTGCAAATATTTAACCACAACGGGGTGAGATAAATCTTAGTGAGTCAAAACCCTAAACCCCGATTAGGACGCAAATTCGCCTTGAAGGTGGTCCTAAACATGCACCATACAAAACTTACCTCGCTTGGGCGCGTCCTTGCACATTAGTGCATCACATATACCAATATACATATCACAAGCATAATTAATAACCGAAACACATCATGTTCATATCTCAAACAATCACATGGGTCCCAATTTGTGGCATCCAAAAATTTAGACGATCCTCAGATAGGTGACAGTCATGATCAATCAATGGGAGTATCGCCGGACTGTGGCAATGATATCATTGATGGGCATTAATTCATATTTGTTTATTGGATTGATATTATATGTCTAGCAATGGACCGATCAACCGTGCAACAAGAGAAAAACTTTGGACTATGATTGAATAATATTTTTCAAGTTACGAAGAGAAGGAATTAAGTCATGCGTGAGGAACATGCATGCTGAAATTTAAGGATAAAATTTTGAGGAGTTGGGTCGAACTTGAGAATCATGTACGTCTCTTCATTTGTGCAATTCGACAAATAAGGAAAAGAAATCTTGCTGCTTGATCGAATTTCTTTTCCATGCAAGAACTTTGGTTATGCAATTGTATATGAAGCAATTAGATTATGAGAATGCAAAATTTATTTCTTTAAGAGAAATAATGAAATGCTTCTTAATGGTACAAAGATTATGGGTTATATTATAAAGTTGATGGGCCTTTTTATTTGGACTTTCTTTTGGCCCCAAAACTTTTGGACTCAAGCAGCCCATGGAGGCCCTAAAGATGTCTACCGAAAGAAAGGGGGAGGGAGGAGAAGAGAATCAGACAAGGGGGGGGGGGGGGAGGAAGATGCATGCCATTTTACACTTGTCCATAACCATCTTCCACTTGTCCTTCCCATGCAAAACTCATGATTACTAGCTAATTAAGAAATTAAAATGAAAAGAAAGGGGCTGAATGAACGAGGGAAAGACCAAGGAAGAGAGAGAGTGATCGAGAGAAGAGGGAGAGTGACCGAGAGAAAGAGAGAGTTCTGAGGGTGCACCGGTGAGGGGAAGAAGGAGACCAACCAGCCCCGCCGTGCGTGCACTTGCTGCCGCCGTCAACGTCACCTAGCTTCGCCGTCGATTGAGCCGCGCCCGAAGTCCTCAAGTTGCTGTTTTGCTTGCTGTGGTTGCGTTGGACTTAAGGCAAGTGAGAGTCCATTGATCTACATTTTGCTGTGCTGTGGTTGTCTAGTGAAGTGTAATAGATTTTGGAGATGCTTGAATTGTGATGCTGGATGCTGGAATTCAAAAGAACAGAGGTAGTTCCTTAGGACTAGTAAACTGTTTCATGGAAAAACAGCCTGACCTTTCGCAACTCCATGAATTTTATGCAATTATCTAGTTGAAATTTGACTTTTTTGTCCTTGATGAAAGTTGTAGATGACATCTTTAGGAGTAACATACTAAAATTTGAGAAGAAACGGACAAGTATTGGTTGGTGAAACGATTTTTCTTTGTAAATGCTAATCCTGGAAACTGTTACAAAGGGTTAGGGAGAGTTATAGCGATTATAGCTCTTGATCTAAAATGAATTTGACTTAGAGTTCTTCACGAAACTTTTACCTCTAGGTCTTATCTATAACATATCCAAAATTGAGAATTTTCTGAGTTCATTTAGGGTTATCCCGAAATTTTCATTAAAACTACACATTCTGGCTTTTAAGCTGTTTTACTTCGACTTTGCTCAACTGATTTCAATTGGTGAAGTGCATTTTGTTTTGTTCGAAAACTATTTTATTTCAAGACCAATTGAATTGCTCTATGAGTTGTGATGCCTTGGGTAATTATTTATACAATGGATGCAGTGACATTTAGCATATCATATGGCATCAAATGTTATTTTCAAAGTGAGACATATATGTGTATATATCATGATGTTGATGATACCATCGGACGACTAAGTCGACAATGCCCCGAGAGTGTCGAGATGCCCATAGGGTCGAGTGAGTCGACGCCGATTGGATGCCCGGAGGTGTGTGCCGGATGTCCTTGGGAGTTTCGAGATGCCTGAAGGTGTGCTGGATGCCCGGAGGTGTGTGCCGGAGGTCTTGTGACACCAGTTAGGGTACGAGATGCCCGGAGGTGTGTGCCGAAAGTCTCGCGATGCCAGGATTGGATGCGAAAGCCCGGAGGGATGCAAACACTGGTCCCCAGGAAAAATGAGATCTTTTTGAATATCAAAATGGGAAATGAATCATGTACATGTGTGTGCATATGGCATGGTACATGAGTTGTCTATGAATTTTGAGTTGGTATTATTTGGCATTGAAAATGTGGTTATTAAGGCATGGGATGAACCTTATGGATTTATATGCATGGTTGCATAAATGTTATGTGCATGAAATCTTGGTTGTCTTGCTTGTTGCATTGTGTAATTTGGTGGATCTTTTACTGCTGAGTGGTTGTACTCACCCCTTTTGGGGACTAACATTTCAGACTAGGAAATATGTCTCTGTCGCCAGTCACCCTTGGTACTTTCTATGGCATACCGACCGATGTTGAGTGCGGATGTACAGAGCATCATCACCCCGAGATACGAGGGGCTAGTTTTTGTTCGTGTGCGGGTTTTGGTTATGTACGACATTGGATCACTTGCCGGCCCTGTTATTCAGGAGTTTTTGTCCGTACATGTACGCTGAGGTGGGGTTATGCTGGGGTTGCTGCTGCCACCACCTGCTGATGGATCGGGTTGGGCGTGACTGAGTGCGATGGACGGAAGATGAAGCTTCTTTTTGGACTGCCGACACTAAATGATGGACCGATGTACAAGACTACTATAGAGTCAGGTACTTTTGGTTATAGCCGAGCTTAGAAAAGCCTTGGTCTTTTGATGTATTGACTCATGATGTCCATCAAAATTATGTAAATAAAAGTGTTCGGCTCTAACTTATATAAGATGTGTAGTTGGTGTGCATTGCATTATTTTGTTGGAGTATGGGATAGGGAGATTTGAATATGCTTCCGCTATATGAACTGCGCTGGGACCGATCTAAATGATATAAACCCCCAGGACTTATGGACCCATTACAATTCTATGGTATCAGAGTGAAATATTATAAGGTCAAATAAAAGGTAAGCTAATTGTGCCGACCCTAACGGATTGGGGGCCGTTACGGGGGTGCCACACGATTATAAGGTAAAACCGTTATGACACATCCCATATCGTACCACACAATTTTGCCCCATAATCAGGCACAAGTATCGCAATCACTCAGGCGTGTTCTAGTTATTACGACCCATCGGCCACGACCAACTCAACAATCGACGGTCATCCAGCAAACCCAGGCATCGTCCCTCTCCGTCGGGCACAGCAACGTCTACGCCTAGACAGCATTCTGTAAAGGAGCATTGGTCCAGCCTCCACTGCGATCGGCATCCTGTGACATTCGGATTTTCGTTAGACTACAAATAAGTAACAGCCCATCACGGATCGACGAATTGTTGTTGGACTGCATCATTTGGTACCATTTGCGGATGCCATTTCATCATCGTCATCGTTGGACCGAGACATCACGTCCCGTGATGATCTTATGACACACCCTCATGGTCATGTATTTGCCGCGTAAGGATGATCTGATCGACATATAATTTATAGTCTCATTGAAATTTCCCTTATATAGCGCCACCGTTGTGACCCCCCTTCCACCCGTATTTATACCCTACTAACCAAACCTCCCGTGCACGTTGTTTCGACCACCATGCAGCCACGTAAGTAACTACATTTCGGCCATGTACTCACGCCCACCCATCTCCCATGCACGTCCCTCCATTTGTGGGTCAATAAATGAAGGGAGTTGACCCATGCAGCCACGTTAAATGGCTTCCCTCATGCTGCAATTGAAGACTCGAAGACTCTAGACTCTTGTGGCCATGCATACGTGTCTTTGGTGGTCAATGGAAGAGAGTTGTTGACCGAGAGATGGCCAACAACGGCCACGTCGCCCTCCCACTCGGCTGCCCTTCCGTCGTTGCCAACGTGACTTCATGTGGTTGACTTGAGTGGTCAACCAAATGAAGCCCCACCCATCGACGTGTAGGAGAGGTGGCAGCCAATGAAGCCAGTGAAGGCCACGTCCTGCATGAAGAATCATGCTGTCTCGGCAAAGAGAGAAACCGGCATGCAAGGAGCCACGATTTCTCCAGCTGCCTTCTGCTCGAGCGGCCACCACCCTTTTGCTGACTTTGTTGACTCACAAGGCTAACAATAGCAAGGAACGAAGACCTCACTTTTCCCTCTCAAGCTCGGCCGCTCCAATTTCCTCTACAGCAAGCTTTCAGCCAATTTCCACCTAGAGTGTTAGCGCCGTTCCACCCGTGCTTCATTGATCACTCGAACCATACCGCCGCGCCACCGCTAACCACCGACACTGTAAGACCTAAGGCAAGTGGAAGTCTACTAACCTATATAGTGTAGTGTTGTTGTTGCCTGAGGAAGTGCGAGTTAGATTGGATTGTCTGAATTTTGTGTTGGATGGTGGAATAGATGATGACCGAGTTGGTTGAGGCTAGGAAGTTGAGGAAATCTTCATATTTCCTATGAGTGATTGCGGTTTTGGCCTTCGAATATGCATCAATTTTAGCATTTGTAAAGCTTTGAGAATTCTGCTTGTAGACTGTTTTGGAAAAACCTCCCAATTTGTATTGAAATTTCTATATAACGAGGTGCCGCTCACAAATGTTTCAAAAAGAAAAGAAAAATGTTTGGAGTCCTCGAAACCTCAAACTTTTATATGAACCGTTTTAAAAACCTTGACTTTTATATGAACCGTTTTAAAAACCTTGAAGTCGAGAGTGAGATATGGCTTTGCTAATGTGCCGATTTCAAATTACTTACGGTTTTGATAAATCTTTTCAGTTCGATCCATGAGGCGTGAGTACTATTCAAGGTTTTAAAGGTGGATTTCGAAAATATTGGAGGGTTAACTGTGAAAGTGGGATTTTCGGGAAAAATCCAAAGGATTCTTCATATTGGTGATTCGAAAATATTTTGGCATTAAAATGATTTAATCACTACACCATGGTTGATGTGTTATTGCTGCCGTCGGACCCTCAGGACGACGAAGCCTCGAGAGACGGGTTGCCTGAAGGATCGTAGTGGCAATGCCTCTGGATGCCTGGGGACCGGTGAGCCCTAGAGGTTCCCCAGGAGTGTCAAGGTGCCCGGATATATGATGATATACATTCCGGAGGGTAGGGGACATCATTGGTGTAGTGTGCCCTGGTGATTCCTCGCGATGCCAGGTGGGGTGCGAGATGCCTGGAGGTGTAACATAACACGCTTTGGATGCCTAGTGACTGAAATATGGAACCGGAGGCTTTCGTGATGCCAAGTTGGGTGCAAATGCCTAGAGGGACACAAACACTAGTCCTCCAGGAGATGGTGATAGTGAAGCAAAAATCTGTTGAGTTTTAAAGTTGATTGTTCTTCCGAGTTACGCCATTTTGATTGTTGCACCTGATTATGGAATAAAATTATGTGGCATGATATGGGACGTGTCATAACGGTTTAACCTTATAATCAAGACCCATGTGATTGAATTGATGTGTTCCAGTTATTAAACTATGCTCGCCATTGCGTTGAAAAGCTCTATTGATTTAATGCATATCTATTCCTCTAGTTATGTGTTTTGTGTATTTTACATGAAATCATATGATGATGGTTCTACACAATATAGTTTAGTAGATCTTTAACTGCTAAGTAGTCATACTCACCTCTTGTGGGACTAACACATTTCAGACTAAGAAAGATGCTTCTGCTGCCCGCACCTCCCGGTACATTCTATGGGATCCCTATTGACTTACAGTTGGAACAATCGGAGCATGAGGATCCTGATATGCTAGGGCTGACCTTCATTTGAGTGAGGATGAAAGTGATGATCGACACCGGTCTTCCCTTAGGTCATGTACGACAGGACTACGTTGTCCTATACGTCCATAGGAACGGACGGACTCTAGGGCCGCTGAAGATGTCAGTTAACTTTTGAAGTATTGCTAGGCATAGGAAACTACGGCCTTTTTGGATGTACAGACCAACAATGTCCACCTAGTACATGTGTAAATAAAAGTGCTCGGTTAAAATCTATATGTGTATTTAGTGTGCATCATTTGTGTGTGTAGGGAAGGGAGTTGTTGGATACACTTCTGTCATATTTATTGCACAAGGACCTAAGAAGTGTGTGATAAGACCCCCACACGAATTCCCTGAAGTCTATAAATGAGTAAAAAGAAAATATAATAATAAAATAGGCAAATCAATAGGAGGATCTCCAGGACGAATAAGTGAGGTGGTGACCTTAATGGATCGGGGGCCGTTAGGGGGTGCCACAACGAATGGTATCAGAGCCTATTTGGAGTGATAAGATGTATTAGTAGAGAAAATGAGGATATAATGATGCACATGATAAGGCCTTTTTGGGGGTAGTTTACTAACTATGAACAACGGGTGATTGAGTTCACTTGTTAAACACGGGTAACAATTGTGAGTTACTTGTGCGTGTGAGTAACATTTTATGTTACTTATGTAATCTTAGTAATGTGTGAACATTACTTTTCTTTCTTAGCTAATTAGTGACACTAAGTCACTAATTGTTCCTGAAGCGAAATTTTCTGAGTTGTCTAGGTATGCCCCTAGATTGATAGAGGATCGAGAGGAAAGGCTAAGAGATTTTTGAAGGGTTTGAGGATGGATATTAGGAGGCAATTAGTGCCCTTGAATATGAGAGATTATAATGAAATTTATGAAAGGACATAGCTTGTGGAGCAAGAAGTGTTAAGGGAGCGAATGGAATCAGGGAGGCAATTGACATTGAGTGATGCCCGACAAGGTAAGAGACCCCATCTAACCCGAGAGCCGCATTGGAATTCTAAGAAAAAACGAAATTTTGGAAATTTCGAAAAGACAAAGAGTGGTTAGGCTTGAGGAAAAGTGCCATATCAAAACAATTTTTGCCAAAGGTGTGGTAGACAACATGGACCAAGACCCTGTATTGACTAACCGAGATGTTTTTGTTGTGGGCAGAGAGGTTTTTTTTGGAAGAGATTGTCCACAAGAAGGATTGCAACCAAATTTCAACTTGGTGCGACAAGTGCAACAACGTGTAAGTGGACCACCTCCACAAACAAAGACCACTGGCACAAGGAAGGGTATACGCGATCACCCAGGAGGAAGTGGAAGCTTCCAAAAACGTTATATTAGGTACGATCTCTATAGATGATAAGAAGGCATATGCGTTATTTGACTCGGGTGACACGCATTCTTTTGTGTCTGAAAGGTATAGACGATTGAGAGAAATAGGAACCAATTCTTTATATGTGCCTCTTCGTATTTCTACACCACTGAAGGACATGGTGTTGTCCACGTTAGTATGTGAGAAGTGTAAGATAACCATAGGGAGACGAGATCTGGAAATGGACTTGGTAGTGATAGTTATGTATGACTTTGACGTCGTCGTAGGAATGGATTGACTCTGTAAGCAACGAACTAGGATGGATGATCTCCTGGGATAGTACTTAACCATGCGCCAAAGGATAAAACCATGAGGCTTAGGATGGGATAGGCTAAGTGGATAATATTTCTGTGAGTTAGTCCCTATTGAAATGAGACCCCTCCAGTAGATGTGCAGTTCGGGTTCGAACTAGGCGAAAGCTAGTGGACCTGTAATGACCCAGTCCTATGAGGGTGAGGAGTGGATGCCAAGGCCAGAGTGCCTGAGCAAGGAGTAGCTCCTGACAGGCTTCTAGGATGGCAAAAGGGGGTAGGAATGAACCGAACTATAAATTGAACTGGAAGGGCAGTGTTTCTGGGATAATTTTATTAGAGTGGCGGAGTGGAAGTATGTGAGGCTTGTAAAATTCCTATTTGCTGGAATGAAGTGGGTGAAAGAAAAGCTATGTAGATAAGCGTAGAAGACCTTAGAATTTGGCGTAGGAAATCATGTATTCCTAAAGGTATCCCCGATGAAGGGAATATCATGATTCGGGATAAAGGGTAGGTTAATCCTTAGATTTGTCAGACTTTTTGAGATTTCAAAAAGGTAGGAGATGTAGCCTGTTGGCTGACATTACCTCCTAAATTGACAAATCCGTTTGACGTTTTCCATGTGTTGATACTGAGGAAGTATTAGCCCAACCCTGGTCACATACTCGATCATGAAGCCATCAAAGTGGATGAGCAAGTGAAGTACATGGAAGAGTTGATCCAGGTATTGGATCAGAAGGAGCAAATTCTCCGGACAAAGAAATTTCTGCTAGTTAAGGTGTTGTGGCGACACGAGGATATGAAAGATGCCACATGGGAAAGTGAAAAAGAAATGAGGCAAAGGTACCCTCATCTATTTAATGAGACGTAAGAGATGTCCAATTTCGAGGACGAAATTCTCTAAGGATGGGAGAATTGTGACATCCGAATTTTCATCAGACCTCAAATAAGTAACAACTCATCACGGATCGACGGATTGTTGTTGGGCTGTGTCATTTGGCACCATTTGCGGACGCCATTTCATCATCGCCATCGTTGGACCGAGACGTCATGTCCTGTGATGATCTTATGACATACCCTCGTGGTCATGTCTTTGCCGCGTAGGGACGATCCAATCGACGTATAATTTATAGTCTCATTGAAATTTCCCTTATGTAGCGCCACGGTTGAGACCCCCCTTCCACCCGCATTTATACCCTACTAACCGAACCTCCCACGCACGTTGTTTCGACCACCATGCAGCCACGCAAGTAACTACATTTCGGCCATGCACTCACGCCCACCCATCTCCCATGCACGTCCCTCCATTTGTGGGTCAATAAATGAAGGGAGTTGACCCATGCAGCCACGTTAAATGGCTTCCCTCATGCTGCAATTGAAGACTCGAAGACTCTAGACTCTTGTGGCCGTGCATACGTGTCTTTGGTGGTCAATGGAAGAGAGTTGTTGACCGAGAGATGGCCAACAACGGCCACGTCGCCCTCCCACTCGGCTGCCCTTCCGTCGCTGCCAACATGACTTCAATTGGTTGACTTGAGTGGTCAACCAAATGAAGCCCCACCCATCGACGTGTAGGAGAGGTGGCAGCCAATGAAGCCAGTGAAGGCCACGTCCTGCATGAAGAATCATGCTGTCTCGGCAAAGAGAGAAACCGGCATGCAAGGAGCCACGATTTCTCCAGCTGCCTTCTGCTCGAGCGGCCACCACCCTTTTGCTGACTTTGTTGACTCACGAGGTCAACAATAGCAAGGAACGAAGACCTCACTTTTCTCCCTCACGCTCGGCCGCTCCATTTTCCTCTACAGCAAGCTTTCAGCCAATTTCCACCTAGAGTGTTAGCGCCGTTCCGCCCGTGCTTCGCTGATCACTCGCACCATACCGCCGCGCCACCACTAACCATCGACGCTATAAAACCTAAGGCAAGTGGAAGTCTACTAACCTATATAATGTAGTGCTGTTGTTGCCTGAGGAAGTGCGAGTTAGATTGGATTGTCTGAATTTTGTGTTGGATGGTGGAATAGATGATGACCGAGTGAATTGAGGCTAGGAAGTTGAGGAAATCTTCATATTTCCTATGAGTGATTGCGGTTTTGGCCTTCGAATATGCATCAGTTTTAGCGTTTGTAAAGCTTTGAGAATTCTGCTTGTAGACTATTTTGGAAAAACCTCCCAATTTGTGTTGAAATTTCTATATACCGAGGCACCGCTCACAAATGTTTCAAAAAGAAAAGAAAAATGTTTGGTGTCCTCGAAACCTCAAACTTTTATATGAACCATTTTAAAAACCTTGAAGTCAAGAGTGAGATATGGCTTTGCCGATGTGCTAATTTCAAATTACTTACAGTTTTGATAAATCTTTTCAGTTCGAGCCGTGAGGCATGAGTACTATTCAAGGCTTTAAAGGTGGATTTCGAAAATAATAGAGGGTTAACTGTGAAAGTGGGATTTTCGGGAAAAATCCGAGGGATTCTTCATATTGGTGATTCGAAAACGTTTTGGCATTGAAATGATTTAATCACTACACCATGGTTGATGTGTTATTGTTGCCATCGGACCCTCAGGACGACAAATCCCGGGGAGACGGGTTGCCTGGAGGATCGTAATGGCGATGCCTTTGGATGCCTGGGGACCGGTGAGCCCTAGAGGTTCCCCAGGAGTGTCTGGATGCCCAGATGTATGACGATACACGTTCCGAAGGGTAGGGGATATCATTGGCGTGGTGTGCCCCGGCGATTCCTCATGATACCAGGTGGGGTGCGAGATGCCTGGAGGTGTAACGTAATACGCTCTGGATGCCCGGTGACTGAAATATGGAACCGAAGGCTTTCGTGATGTCGAGTTGGGCGCGAATGCCTGGAGGGACGCAAACACTGGTCCTCCAGGAGATGGTGATAGTGAAGCAAAAATTTGTTGAGTTTTAAACTTGATTGTTCTGCTGAGTTACGCCATTTTGATTGTTGCGCCTGATTATGGAACAAAATTGTGTGGCACAGTATGGGACGTGTCATAACAGTTTGGCCTTATAATTGGAACCCGTGTGATTGAAATGATGTGTTTCGGTTATTAAACTATGCTCACCATTACATTGAAAAGCTCTATTGATTTAATGCATACATATTCCTCTAGTTATGTGTTTTGTGTATTTTGCATGAAATCATATGATGATGGTTCTACATAATATAGTTTAGTAGATCTTTAACTGCTGCGTAGTCGTACTCACCCCTTGTGGGACTAACACATTTTAGACTAAGAAAGATGCATCTGCTGGTTGCACCTCTCGGTACATTCTATGGGATCCCTATTGACTTACAATTGGAACAATTGGAGCATGAGGATCCTAATATGCTGGGGCTAACCTTCGTTCGAGTGAGGGTGAAAGTGCTGATCAACACTGGTTTTCCCTCAAGTCCTGTATGACAAGATTACGTTGTCCTATACATCCGTAGGAATGGACAAACTCTGGGGTCACTGCCACCGCCACCAGAAGACATCGACGACGGGGGATTGAGTGGCGTGGAGTGACCACAGTGGTGAGGACGGCAGGGAGAATTTTTGGACGCCGGCACTAAATGATGGACTATATATGTACATAGCTGCTGAAGATGTCAGTTATCTAGTACATGTGTAAATAATAGTGCTCGGTTAAAATCTATATGTGTATTTAGTGTGCATCATTTGTGTGTGTAGGGAAGAGAGTTGTTGGATACGCTTTCGCCATATATATTGCACATGGACCAAAGAAGTGTGTGATAAGACGCCCACACGAATTCCCTGAAGTCTATAAATGAGTAAAAAGAAAATATAATAATAAAATAGGCCGATCAATAGGAAGATCTCTAGGATGAATAAGTGAGGTGGCAACCCTAATGGATTGGGGGCCATTAGGAGGTGCCACACATCCCTGACATGGGGCATTCGAACTTAATCAGGCATCGCCTCCCCAACTCTCATTGGGTGACGGGTTCCGATAGCGATCACATGTGCACATACTCGGCCAAGAACACCTTGCTTTGCATTCAAATACCTCATTTTCAAATAATGAACTTGGCCACTTTCTTCGTATTAAAAATCATCCCAATAAAATAATCGTGTGTGGTCATGCACATACCCATCCCACTTTCTTCTAATTATGATTAATTAAATAATTTGCGATTAATGAAATTTATACAATTTAATTAACCTAACCATGGTTAATTAACCCAACAAATGGCTAATCCATCACTATTTACGCTAATTACGATTAATTAAATAAATTATGATTAATTAAATTAATCCAATTTAATTAACCTAACCATGGTTAACTAATCTAACCCAAGTTAACTAATCTAACCTAAGGTAGACTAACTAAACTAACCATCCAAGCAAACTAACCTAACTAAATTAATCTAACTAAACTAACCTAACCATTCTAGTTACACTAACTAGGATTAACCACTAATCCTAATTAACATTTATCTAACTCCCTAAGCGCAATTAACTATCTAATCAATGATTATGGAGTCAACTCACCGGATTAGGACAGCAGTGGGTCCACAGCGACGGCGGCATGACGGTGGCAAGGACTCGAGGCTACCGCGTTTCCAACGGAGGATTGACCGAGGCTGAAAACAACCCTACAAGCTCACGGCTTATGGCTGGTCATGGTTTTGTGGACTGAGCTGGTCTCAGTTGGCTTGGTGGGCTGGTGGTGGTGCTGGAAGCGAGACGGGGGGCTGGCGGTGAGGTTGTCGCTGTTCGGTGGTGCTGGGGCTGAGGCGATGGCGTGAGGTGGTACTGGGCTGAGGTTGCTAGTCGTCCAGCGCTGGTGGGACGGTGAGGTGCGGTGGAGATGGAGTTGCTGAGGGATGGACGGTGAAGTGGTGGGTGGATGCGTGAAGGTGGAGTGGTGGTGTACGTGTGAAGATGGTGGGCTAGGCTGGTTGGAGGTGGTGAAGTGGTTGTGGGGCAGTGGTAGTATGCAGCAAGAACAGAGAGGGAGCAGCTTGAGGGAAATGAACGAAAAAGGGAGGAGAAGAAATGGAGAAGGAGATGGGCAGCTGAAACATGGGGGCTGTACGCACAAGAGGGAGAGAGAGGAGGGAAACCAACAAGTCAAAGCATTGGCCAATCAAATGCCTTGCAAAATATCAAGCCACTCAAGTGATATGCCCCAAAGTCTTTAGCCTTTGAAGTCAATTGGCCCTCCAATAAAAATTTAGCTCTCATTTTACCCAAAATAAACCATTTTGGCAGCCAATTAAACCCTTTTTCTTCAGCCATCCGAATTCCCGTTATTTTCTTTTGTCTGAAATTGATTTTTCCGCAAAATTCTAGACTCGACGAAAATTTTCCGAAAGATGAGACGACGTCCTAAAAATGAATCGTAACACGCTCGAACGTCTGATTCCCGAAACCAAATTCAATTTTGTAGTTAAAATCGACCGAATGCGATTTTAGTACAACCTAACATATCGGGTAGCTTTTAGGGATTTTAACACGTTCAACCCATGGTCGATAGTTTTCAATCCACATTTTTGCATCTCCGACTCATAGGCGACTCTCGATTGTCGTAAAAATTGCAAGGTTTCAATTACGTGTTCCGAGTATAATTTTGATAGAAAATCGGGTTAGTGCCATTCGACGCGAATTTCGCAATCATGTAGAATCACGTGCAATTCAATTACAAGTTTCCGTCAAATCGACTTATATTCGATTGTAATTCGATTATAATAGTGTCGTATTGACCCTTGTCGATTATTACGTTCGAGCAATGGCTTTCCGATTGAATTCTCTAGTTTGCGCGTTTATATCCCTTAACGGCTTCACCTAATAAATTAGTTAACTCGTGAGTGGCCAACTCAGAGTAAAATGACCATAGGCACGTCAACGAAACAATCATTTCATATAATCAAGACAAGGTCGAATTTCAGGATGTTACACCCTCCTCCTCCTCCCATCCAGATTATAGAAATCACCACCACCGCTGAGTGATTTCCATCACTTCCTAGTCAAAGCATTAGTCATGGGCTCAATCGCTGGAGAAGACACCGATTGGAGCAGTGTTGCAACAAGTTGGACTATCTCAGTTGGCCATCTCGCCGATTTAGTGTGTGACATCCTCAATTTGAACCCCTATTTAGACCGCAACGGATGAATTTAAGGATCAGTACGTCAACGAAGATAGGCCGTGACTCAATCCTAGGAATTGTTCACAAGTCGATTAGCTAATTAAGGGTAAGGCAATTCAGAATCAGGATTACAATGGACCAAAGCATTCAACCATGAAAGGACCATTCGACCATGAGAATCGCCATGGACGATCACGTGCCATCACAGGTTAGTCAATGGACGGATATAGATCGATTTAGCTCAAGTATATACCAATCATCAGCAACATCGCATGGTCAATGTACTATTCATGAACGACCCCAATCCGATCCTGAATGACTGTGAGTCAAGGCAGGTTGATTGATTCTACTCAATTACATAACAACCAAGGGTCATTCATGGATGATCGAACTCAACTAAAAGTCACCATAAAACCATGGACAGGCATCAAATTCAGTTTAAGTTTAGTCGTGTGAATTTTGCTAATGCCACCTAAATTTGCGTAGGTGACTTTAAAGCTGTTTATGATTGAAACTTAGCCACAATATCGACTGTAGAAGTTAGTAAGGTATTTCTTTCTAATTGAAATGTTTTTTAGTGAACCCATTAGTGCATTAATTGGAGAAATGCACTAATTTGAGGAAATAGATTTTAACGGACCTAGAGATGAGGCTAATTTAGCCTATTAAAATTTAAATTGAGATGAGACAAACTTTGTTAGGTCATGGCATTGAGTTAGGCGCCACTTCTAGGGTAGATAAGGGGAATAGACCAAATTGCCCTCTTGAGTCTAGCTAATAATTGAATTTCAAGAAGCAATCCTAGCCCTTGATATTGGATAGGGACTTTGGCATGAAGGATGGCTAAGATTTCCTCTTGATCCCCAAGTTTGAGTGTCATCATGAGAGGAGGACAATAATTCAAGGGCAATTAATGCTTGAAAGATAACTTTCTTCTCAAGTTTCTTCTTCTTCTTCTCTCCTCTCTCTCTCTCACCACCGCCCCTCCCCCCCCCCCCCTCATTTCTTTCCCTCTCCTTCACGCCATTTCTCTGTCTTTCTCTCCCTCTTGATCTGTATCACCGTTGCCGTACTATGCTGCCGTCTGCCATCACCTTGCCGTTTGTCATCTCGCGCTGCCATGCCATCATTGTGAGTCGCAAGTCGCCACTATCCATCCCTCGTGTGTGTTTCGGTTTTTGTAAGTAGAATCCCTAATCCTTAGCTAAGGTAATGTGCTATGTTATGCTACGTTGATGGTTTGTTCATGTACTTAGAGTTAAGGTAGAGGAAGCGCCACTACGAAGCATTTGCTTTGCTAGGCTCAGGCTATGGCTTCAATCCAATGCGAGTGTGAACAATTGCAATGCCTTGGTTGGGGACAATATAATGTCAAGCTAAGAAGGGATGCTTTCACGGACCAAAAGAAATATTAATGTCACAAATATTTAATTATTTACAGTTTCTTGACTACAATTGTCTGCCGCTTTTTGGACTCGGTTCACTGGTTTTGAAGGCCAATTTAGCAAAGATGATTAACTACTGTATAAGTTTGGTAAGTTCTGATCCCCCTTTTTTGACATTACGTCCCAAAAGTTCTTTGCACTGCAGCTAATTCAGGAAAATCATAACCTTTAAGTGTGCTTTTCTGATGCCTTTAAGTCTAACTTTATGGTGCTTGCTCCACAGGTGATTTCATTTATAAGGTTTCTTCTCTCTCACCAACAAGACATTTCGTTGTACATTCTCGTAAGGCATTACTCTATGGCATCAGCCCTACTGAAATTCGTCGGGTTCCTCCTCTCAAACACGTAACTGGAAATATGCTAGGGAAACCTATATTTGGTTTTTTTTTTTCTTTCTTCGCCTTTTTTAATGTTGTTTCTCATTTTGGTTCAGAGTATTTTGTTAAATGGTTTAATCATTGTGCTTGGGAAACAGTCCAGTATGTTCAGCTTAACATTTCAGTTTCTCATATGCAGATATAAATACTTTTTCAGTCTATTGCGCGAATTTCCAGATGTGGAGTTTACAACAAATGGAGGCAAAGCGATTTACTTGGTTAGGGAGTAAAAAGAATCAACCAGTTTGGTTTGGCTTACTTATGGTTTACGGTTTCTCCATTTTCAACGAGACCACTGTTAAGCAGCCACGGACATTTAGCATTTATATTGATATGATCATTTATATGAAGAATGTGTATTAGATCAGGTGACCAATATCCACTAATTTCTTACTTAAAAATGTGACTTTCTATTGAAGGTACAATATTAAACTTGCGATCTGAATTGTAAATCAGAGCACTCGGATGTAATATGTGGAGCGGGATAGAGGCAGAGAGTGACCGGCATCAATTAACGCAGCAACGCTAACGCTACTACACTGAGGAATACCAAATTAAGAATAGGAATGCTGGTCCGAAAAAGGAAAACTGAAAAGAGGAAGAACTACAGCAATGGACGAAGACTCCTCCCCGACGGGAACAAAATATCGGGGGATGCAAAGTCGCAGAAGAAAGGGAAAGAGATGGAGAGGGGCAAGCGTGGTGGCTTCGCGCCACGCTTCCCCCTCATTTCCGAATTCCCTCCTATTTTTTTCCTGTCATTTTTGCAATAGGAGTTTTGTTACTCGTGGAGCGATTCGAACAACCGCTATTAAACATGGCTTGATTCGAAATAATGCTAATTTCAAACCGTGGATGGCACATAGAATTAAGAACGATCAGCGCACTGCCCAAAAAAGAAAAAGAAAAATTTAACTTGAGCAACTCAACTGCCAAAACATTCGAATTATCAATATTATAGAAATTGAACAGCTGAAGTTTACAAGGAAGGACACTTTCGACATTGTGCAGACAGAGCAAATCAGCACGCTTGGTACAAGAAGAAGAAGGGAAACAAAGGAGTAAAAAAGGTGAGATCCCCCAGCATTAGATTTTCAATGGAATTTGCGAGTAGGAGCCTCCTCCTTTGCCGACTCCACAGCTTACCCTATTTATTTTCGAACAATTTGCCATCCTATTGGTGACTCAGAGACACGACTTCTCGCAAATGTTTGTAGAAGCCAAGCTGTGCCATCAATAACCAAACCAAGGTGACAAGTTCTCCCCCTTTACTCAGTTGTTGAGCATGCATGAATGGTCGGCAATGAACCGCAGCATACCCCAGCAATTCCACCCACACTTCACTCATGATCTTCCACCTGTATTTCTTTTCAATACGCTGCAATCTTTCAACGAGAGCACGCACATTAGCAAGCGCAGGTTTGATTATCTCTCTATCCCCTTGATCTGGCTCCCCTTCTGGACCAACAGAGACAAGACTTTCGCATACACTTCTCTTCGCTTTGTCCGTTTTGCTTCCATTAGAGAAATGTTCAACAAGGAACTTGTCCATCTCATCACAAGTGCGCTGGAACCTTATTTCGCCAAACCCAGCCACTGTAGACATCATTTCAGGTTGTTTGATCATAAGATGAAGCATATAATCAGACAAGACCTTACTGTTTACACGATCATTCCTACTTTCATCTGTGTCAAGGTCGATACTATCATCAGTGTCGGCATCGTAACAGATCTCCGTGGCAATGTGCCACAGTAAAATGCTCTCATCATACTCAAAATTACAGATGAATGGAAGCAAGTCTTCGCAATTTTGCCCTGTTTTAGTATGCTCCAGTGCCCAGTCACCCCGAGCAGCACACATCTTCTTCGCTGTCACATCATCTGCAACTGATGGCTTCTGTTTCAGCTCATAAAAAATCAATTCACGTAATTTTTCATCGTATTGTGCTACTCGTCCAGGCTTCAAGTCATCAAACAATTCGCCCAGAGATATGAGACCACAGAATTTCTCAATCCATTTTGGCCACCTTCTCAGTTGAGAATCTATCAAATTGTACTGGGAGATTGATCTAGACCACCTAGCACGTATTATATGCAATGCAGATGGTGAGCTTTCAAATTTGAATATATGGAGGAACTTAATGAAGATGCTTCCTTTAAACGAACTTCTATTGTCTTTCTCAGACGTCCCTATTTTTGCAACTGTTCTGTCAGAGCAAATGAGCATACTAAGAGCTACAAATTCCAGGCTCACAGCTCCAAGGAGCAAGGTGTATGTAATTTTTATATCATATTCGTGAAAACCATGCTTGTTCAGGGCATAGAAAAGTGCAAAAGCAGTAACGACGGAGCCAATTGAGATAGCTCGGAAAAGGTACCCTGTTGGGCAGCGAACCACGGCAGCCTTGGTATAAAGTACATCGTAAAAGAAGTTGAGCTCAGCCTCAATGACCTGAAAAGCATCCTTTGCGGTTATCTTCGTGAAAAATTCCCAGCTTCTGTTCATTTTAAATAAGCCGATGGGGAGATCCACAAGAAGGCCTTTAAAGGTTGTGAAGTAGAAAAATGCGGCTATTATCACTTCTCTGTCGTCCAATTTGGGTTTATCTTCCTCTCCAACATCTTGGGATTCGATATTGTGCTTCAAAACCATATCTATTGTAGCATTGCTTTTCTGCAACCGCAAAGCATCGCTTGTAAGACATAAATAATTCATATGCGGAAGCTAAGATCGTTTATAGACAAACCTCCAGCCATTGTTTGCATTCACGTTCGTCGAATCTCCTGAAAAATCAAGAAAGCAATGGGCGCACTCTACTAACCAAATTTCCTCAACGTACTGATGGTGTATTCTAAATGTGAGGATTTTGTGCTAGACCTTGATCACCCATCAAAAAATGAACGTACGTTCCTTATATATTGTCTCCTATCAAGACGAGCGGTTGTCAATGAAAAGGTACGAAGCGTGGAAATCTTCATGTCGAATAGTCGCAACTTTTAGGAGAAAATTTGGGTATAAATGTGGGATCACAAAAATAAATAACATTCTCCCACTTGATCCCATCATTTTCATCATACGAATCATTCAACTAATTCCACGAAAACTTTATGCTTAAAGAAAAGAAACAAAACACATGGATCATGGCGACATGTCCTCTGAGAGTGAGTAATACCTTCCATGTATCACAATGCATCTTATTTCTTTAATATCAGCCTATATGTGACAACATATCTTAATGAATAAACCTCATGTTTATTCCAGAATCAAGGATAAATGTTATTCTCATAAACAACAAAATGTGTACACAAAACTTGAGAATCAACATTACAACTGAATAAGAGTTTCATACAACAAAAATTGTTGATATGTCGACAAATCACATAATGGGACTTATTCCCATACTAGTTACATGATCCTTATACTTCATCGGTGGCATGCCTTTAGTTAAAGGATCGGCTATCATCAATTCAGTGCTAACGTGTTCAATGACCACTTTATTCTCCTTAACACGCTCCCTTATGGCTAAATACTTAATGTCGATATGCTTACTTCGATTGCCACTTTTGGCATTTTTAGCCATAAAAACTGCAGCTGAATTGTCACAATATATTCTTAATGGCCTAGAAATAGAATCAACAATTCTAAGCCCAGCAATGAAACTCTTCAACCATACACCATGCGAGGTAGCCTCAAAACAAGAAACGAACTCAGCCTCCATAGTGGAAGTAGCAGTCAAAGTCTGCTTGGCACTTCTCCATGACACGGCCCCGCCAGCTAACATGAAAATGTATCCAGATGTTGATTTTCGTGAATCAACGCAACCCGCGAAGTCCGCATCCGAATAACCAATCACTTCCAGGTTGTCAGTCCGTCTATACATAAGCATATAGTCTTTGGTACCTTGAAGGTATCTCAACACTTTCTTTGCAGCTCTCCAGTGGTCTAAACCTGGATTACTCTGATATCTTCCCAACATTCCCACAGCAAAAGCGATGTCAGGTCGAGTGCAAACCTGAGCATACATCAAGCTTCCAACAGCAGAAGCATATGGAATGTTGCACATTTGTTCCCTTTCTAGATCATTCTTCGGGCATTGGTTCAAATTGAACCTGTCACCCTTCACAATGGGTGCTATACTTGGTGAACAATCCTTCATCCGAAATCTCTCTAGGACCTTATTGATATAGGTTTCTTGAGATAGTCCTAAAATGCCTTGAGATCTATCTCTATGGATCTTAATGCCAATGACATAAGATGCCTCACCCATATCCTTCATGTCAAAACTCCTAGAGAGGAATTGTTTCACCTCATGTAGCAACCCCTTATCATTGGTTGCAAGTAATATATCATCCACATACAGCACAAGGAAACAAATTTTGCTCCCACTAATCTTCTGGTATATACATTGATCCATGACATTCTCTACAAAGCCAAATGAAGAGATAACATCATGAAACCTTAAGTACCATTGGCGGGATGCTTGTTTCAAGCCATATATAGATTTCTTAAGCTTGCACACCAAATGCTCACCTTTACTAGAGGAGAATCCTTCAGGTTGTTTCATGTAAACCTCCTCCTCTAGTTCTCCATTGAGGAACGCCGTTTTCACATCCATCTGATGTAATTCCATATCAAAATGGGCAACCAATGCCAAAACAATACGAAGAGAATCTTTCTTAGATACAGGAGAAAAAGTCTCAGTATAATCGATTCCTTCTTTTTGAGTGAATCCTTTGGCAACAAGTCTAGCTTTATATCTTTCAATGTTACCCAATGAATCTTTCTTAGTTTTGAAGACCCATTTACAACCAATAGCCTTCGCACTATCAGGTAACTCAACCAAATCCCAGACTTTGTTAGATGCCATAGAACTCATCTCTTCCTTCATGGCATTGTACCACAAATTGGATTTATCACTATCCATGGCTTGTGAAAACGTTTCAGGATCATTCTCAGCTCCAATATTGTAGTTGGACTCTTGTAAATACACAATATAATCACTAGGAATAGCCGATTTCTTTATTCTAGAAGATCTTCTCAATGTTGCATCAACATTCTCTTGAGGAGCGTATTGTTCAACTGGTTGTTCAACAGTCTCTGGTAATTGCTGAACAACTGGATCTACTAGATCAATATCAGCAGGTTGTGGAACTTCAACGATTGGTTGTTCAATAGCCGGCTGAACTGAAGGGGCATTATAAGCAACAACCAACCCTAAACTTGAGGTGGAAGGTTGAGCATCTGTATGATCTTTCTTAGGATCAAGGTCCTTCGATCGATCGCTCCCACTGATCAAGTCATTTTCAAGAAATTTAGCGTTTCTTGATTCCACAATCCTAGTGGTATGAGATGGACAATAAAACCTGTATCCCTTAGACCTTTCGGCATATCCAATGAAATACCCACTTATGGTCCTTGGGTCCAACTTCTTTTCTTGTGGATTATAAATTCTTACTTCAGACGGGCATCCCCAAACGCGCACATGATGCAAACTTGGTTTCCAACCCTTAAATAACTCAAAAGGTGTCTTTGGAACAGCCTTGGTCGGAACTCGGTTTAATATGTACACTGCCGTCTTAAGTGCTTCAGTCCATAAGAATTTAGGAAGTTTGGAGCTACTAAGCATACTACGCACCATGTCTAATAAGGTCCGATTTCTTCTTTCGGCTACACCATTTTGGTCCGGAGAACCAGGCATAGTATATTGGGCAACTATCCCATGCTCTTGAAGAAACCTTGCAAATGGACCAGGTGCTTGTCCATCTTCAGTGTATCTACCATAGAATTCTCCACCTCTATCTGATCTCACGATCTTAATTTGCTTATTGCATTGTTTCTCTACTTCCGCCTTAAATACCTTAAAGGCATCTAATGCTTCATACTTATTATGAATCAAATAGAGATACATGTAACGTGAGTAATCATCTATGAAAGAGATAAAGTATTTCTGACCACATGAGTCCATATCCGGACTACAAATATCCGTATGTATGATTTCTAATATTTCTATACTCCTCTTGGCACCTTTCTTTGACTTGTTAGTCTGCTTTCCCTTTATGCAGTCCACACAAGTATCACAATCAGTAAAATCTAAAGTACCAAGTACTCCATCATTTACCAATCGCTTAATTCTTTCTATGGAGATATGTCCCAATCTCCGGTGCCACAACATAGAGGAATATTCTTTCACAACACATCGTTTCATACCAGCTTTATCATGAACATGCATTGCATCATAATAGGCATTGTCTTGTAAATTAATTCGAAAAAGACCATCAGACAAAATACCACTCCCAACAATTTCAGATTTAAATGATAAACAAAAGTTTGAATCTGAAAAGTTAAAAGAGTATCCCAAAGGTACAAGTCTTGAAACTGAAATTAAGTTTCTAGAAAAACTAAGAACATAAAAGGTCTTTTCCAAATCTAAAACAAAGCCACTATTGAGAACTAGTCTATATGTCCCAATAGCTTCCACATGCGAACGCATCTTGTTTCCTGAATAGATGCTTTGTTCACTTCCCACTGGCTTCCGGTGGTTTTGAAAACCCTGCAAGGAATTCGAAATATGGATTGTAGATCCAGAATCAATCCACCAAGTGTTGTGACTTACATCAGTCATATTAGATTCATAACAAACACAAGAGATTGGATTACCTTTCTTCTCGAGCCAGGCCTTAAATTTGACACAATCCTTCCTTATATGCCCCTTCTGTTTACAAAAGAAGCATTTGGATTCTTTCTTAATGTCAGCTTAGGGAGGTATTTTACCTTTTCCCTTATGCTTGCCATAGCCCTTATTCTTTCCTTGTGTTGCCAAATGAGCACTTTCTCCCAATTCCATAACCAGTCTTTCTTCCTCTTGAACACACATGGTCATGAGTTCATTAATAGACCATTTATTCTTATGTGTGTTATAAGAGATCTTGAAAGGTGCATACTGTTGTGGGAGAGTGTTCAGAATATAATACACAAGGAAGGATTCAGATATCTCAACCTCAAGGTTCTTAAGCTGAGCTGCAATGTTCCTCATTTGCATGATGTGCTCACGCACACCTCTAACACTAGTGAGCTTCAATGATGAAAACTTCATAATCAGGGTCATGGCATGCGCCTTCTCAGAACTTTCAAACTGCGCATCTATGGCCTCCAATAAAGCCTTAGCATTGTTATGCTGAGCAACTGAACCACGAATACTAGGAGATATCTTAGCTCTTATAAACATGGCACAAACGTGGTTGGACCGCTCCCATTGGTTATAAAGAGCTATCTCAGCTGGAGTGCTCGAATCAGTAGGAGCAGGTGGTTCGTCTTTCCTTATAGCATAGTCAATGTCCATCCACCCCAATTGAAGAAGAACTGACTCCTTCCAAACTTTATAGTTTTCACCATTCAGTATAGGAACATCAAACTTAAATTCAGAGAAATTCACAGGTTGCGAAACTGCATATCAAATAATCATGCTTATGTCACAAAATTTGAGGTAAATAAATCATGTTTTACCAATGTAAACATGTCACAATATGAATCACATAACATAAAAACTACCTGTGGGCTAAGTTTTTAATTTAAATAGATTCATAATTACTTCATGAAGAAACTACCATATTATATGCATTTTCTTAATCCCTGTGGGTAAATTAAGAAAAATAATATGATATTTCATCCTAATTAATCATATTAATATAATGAAAATTCCTGTGGGATAAAATTCATCATATTAATATAATTAATTACAATCAATGTCCATTTCTAAATATGATCCGGAGGCTTTTAATACATAATTTAATTAATTAAAAATGCTGTGGCCACTCTCTAATTAATTAAATATATGGACCATTGGACATTTAATTTCATGCATAAAATATTCAAAAAAAATGCATGAAATGACATAATAAATAAATACATCAAGGGCAGAACAGTAAATAAATAAATTGGCCAAGGGTATAATTGCAAAAAATTTTAATAAAATTGGGCGAAAGTGTAAAAGGGAGCCACGGGTGAGGGTGACGGGCGCGTGCCGAGCACGCGCCAAAATTCCGCGCGGGCGCGTGACGCGCACGCGCGCGGTTCAGCGCGCAGGCGCGTGCCTCGCACGCGCGCGGTTCAACGCGCAGGCGCGTGCGTTGCACGCGCCTGGCAACTGCCGCGCGCGTGGATCCCACGTGCGCAGCGGTTGAGCGCGCGTTTGAGCACGTGGCGCGTGGAATCCATGCACCTGCAACCGCAGTGCGCGCGTGGGCTCCACGCGCCTTCTTCCTCGCGCGAACAGAGGCCTCTCCGTCAGTTTTTCGCCATTTTCAGCCGCCATTTCTTCTCCGTTTCTTCTCCGGCAACCCATCTAAGACCGAAAAAATTGATGGGTTTTGAAGAGAACGTCGGCACGACCACATGGGTCCAAGATTCGGCGAAAATGAGCAAAAATTGGCCCCAAAATCAAACGAAAAACTCCACAAACGCAAATCCTCAACCACCACGACTTCCGCCGCCCGATTAGCCTCCGGCAGACTCCGATATACCGGAAAAACTAATGGCTAACGTTCCTTATGGCGGTGCGACCGAATGGGTCCGAAATCAAGGGGTGGGTAGTGCGGATTTTACCCGGAATCGTTGAGTTTCTCTCTCGGCCTCAAAATCCGAGTTACAGTTCATGTACATAAATGGCCGAAAATTCAACGAAAACACACTGAAAATACACCAAAATTTAACAAAACAAGGCAGAGGCTATATACTCGCTCTGATACCAAATGTGAGACATAAATAATTCATATGCGGAAGCTAAGATCGTTTATAGACAAACCTCCAGCCATTGTTTGCATTCACGTTCGTCGAATCTCCTGAAAAATCAAGAAAGCAATGGGCGCACTCTACTAACCAAATTTCCTCAACGTACTGATGGTGTATTCTAAATGTGAGGATTTTGTGCTAGACCTTGATCACCCATCAAAAAATGAACGTACGTTCCTTATATATTGTCTCCCATCAAGATGAGCGGTTGTCAACGAAAAGGTACGAAGCGTGGAAATCTTCATGTCGAATAGTCGCAACTTTTAGGAGAAAATTTGGGTATAAATGTGGGATCACAAAAATAAATAACATCGCTTTCCCACGAAGTATTGTTTTCCGACAAAGCATCAAGAGACGGGAAAAGGAAACCGCGGAATTTACTGAAGCTTGCAAGATACAGAGCACGTGTTCGCTCTATATATTTTATGGTTCCTCCAATAAACACGAGGATGGTTGGGACAATTAGCTTGTTACTGAGGAGGGATTGGTAAAACACGTAGCATGCAGTGCCTAGCTGGAATAAGAGATTAAGCAAATGCCTACGCCAGAGCTCATTGTCCTCGAGCGCGAAAGCAGTTATGGTGTCTGGTCCTCCGAGGTGTAGCAGAAGAAATGGAGCCCAAAATGCCAAAAGGTGACCATATCCATTGACCTCGGAGTCTGAAGTACCACCATTGATTTGGGCTTCGGCAATGAGTCCAAAGGCATAGATAGCGACCGAGTCGGCAGCCAAATAAGCTAACCACAAGAGATTATTGATCCACCTGTTTGACCACCTCTTTCGCATGGGTGCAAAAAAGATGAGAAAGACTTGCAAAGATAGGCTCGTAAGGATTGCCCCTCGGAGATTGAGTTTCACCCATAAATTCTGGGTTTCTGCAAGAATTTTCGTAATTCCCATTTGATCCTCACTCTCTTCAATCACCAAATCCTGAAAGGAAATGTTTTAGTCAGCATGATGAGACTGAGCGAGGCTTGATTGGCTTATTGCCAAGCTTTCCCCAAGGTCGACGAGGGAAGCCTAGGGAAGCCCATGGCTGGGCAAGGCTCAACCCCTCGCTAGTAGCTGGGTGAGCCTTACTAACCATGGCAAGGTCGTGACTAGCTCGACCTTGCCAAATCTAACGGGGCCTCATTTAGAGATGAGTGAGGCTTGCCCTCGCTAGTGGCTGGTGGGGGCGAGCCTCACCGACCCTCACCTCTAGTTGGCGGCAATTGACCAAAGGAAGAAGGAAGGAGGAGGAAAAGAAAAAAGAGAAAGAAAAAAAATTTTAAAAATTATATTATTAAAAAAATCGTCCACATGCCAACCGATGTCCAAGTCATTGCCCATGTCACCACTGGCTTGCTAAATTTGACCGGATGAATTGAACTGACACAAATGAAAAAAGTTTATTGCTGAATTAGATATTAAAAAAAAAAAGTTTATGATTGAATGGACCTAATTGCACTAAGTTTATGTCACCACCCACATTTTCCGTTCGGAGCGAAAAAGACAAAAATTTAGGGGTTTTCTCTAAAAGGCAAGCCTATAACCCTCTATTAGAGGTGAACTCTCTTAAATCTATACCTCGCACGACATCGGGATATTCAATTGACACTATAATAACTTTTTAATAAGAAGTCACCACTAACCTATTAATGTTAGCTAGAAACCAAGTGAAGCATGAGAACATACCTCACTTGCTACACAAGCAGAAAATCTTGGGTCAATGACTTGATTAACTTATTGATCAACTAATGTTCCTATTTCAAGCAATCTAGATTGATTTTAAACATATCCACTAATATTTGAGGCGATCATGCGGGTGCGCAATAAATAAAATAACAATCAGCGACCAATTGATAATTATAATAGAAATGTGCAAATGACAACCTAGCATTTGTCCCTAATAACACTCAAATCCTATGATAAAGCTCTAAGAGTTGTTTAATTTTGAGCATAATTTTTATCATCAAAGATTTTCACACATTTTAGGAGAAAACTACTAGAAGACTAATTTTTAGCTATACCTTAATTTAAAAAAAAAAAATTCCGGAATTTTTTGGAATTTTTAATTAATTTTTTAAATATTTTTATCCGAAAATATGGACCCGAGCCGAATCGGGATTGGCCCGGGTCTACTGACCCGAATCGTTAGGCCCCAGCTGGACTGGGCCTTAACTATGGGCCCTGTCCAGCTCAAAATTGAGTCCATCTGAAAAAGAAACCTAAATAAACAAAGCCCGGCCCAAAAAAAAAAAAGCGTAATCTATAATTAAACCAGCCCAATGGCCTTGCTTCAGCCTAGACATGGCCAGCCCGAAGAACAAACAAGCTCAGGTCGGCCACACCCACAATCTAGCCCAACCCAGCTCGCAACTAGCTGCTTCACAACAGTCCAGCTGTGACTGAGGCAGCGCCACAACGGGGTGTCAAGGCATGGCGGCGACGCCTCGGCCAAGCCAAGCTTGGTGCTCAGTCGTCGTCCGACCGGCGGCGCCACCGTGATGTCCATGATGGCCGCTGCTCATGCTCCGGAACAAAATAAACCCACGGAGGTAGGTTGAGTGGTACAAGATACGCCTGGGATGCCAAAAATCGCAGGAACGCCTTGGCTACGCGGGATGGCGCCCGGACGACTCGACCGGCTCAAAAAAACGAAACAAAACTGGATCTCATTCAGACATTTTACCGAGGAGGTGGAGTGCGCCACCAAAATGAGAGATTTCCGGCCCGAATGGGACCGGAATGCGCGTCGGGAATTTCAACACGCGACGTACAAGAAACAGGGCAAGAAATTAATGATTAATTTCACAAAATATTTGCTACCACGACATGTTTGCTACTTGAACATAAACATAATTTTATTTCATTCTCAAAGATATTAATGATTAATTTCACAAAATAAAGAAGTCTTTTTTTCATGAGGTCCAACTAAAAATTACTATTTCTTTTTTACTGAATCGACCATAGACCAATCCCCTTGGAATATTTTATACACCCATAATTCTGAGCTTCATGTTACTTCTTTCACGAGACATGTCAAATCTGAGGCATCCCAATTCAGTTGACTAGGATGACAGTTTCTCATTTCGAATTTGTAAAATCAGAATTTGGATCAAATCACACATCGCACAAAAAGGGGCTTACCGGGTTCAGCTCGAGGACGTCGACCGAGAGAGGTTGGGATGCCCTTGGAAAACATTAATATCTTTGAGAATGAAATAAAATTATGTTTATGTTCAAGTAGCAAACATGAGGTCCAACTAAAAATTACTATTTCTTTTTTACTGAATCGACCATAGACCAATCCCCTTGGAATATTTTATACACCCATAATTCTGAGCTTCATGTTACTTCTTTCACGAGACATGTCAGATCTGAGGCATCCCAATTCAGTTGACTAGGATGACAGTTTCTCATTTCGAATTTGTAAAATCAGAATTTGGATCAAATCACACATCGCACAAAAAGGGGCTTACCGGGTTCAGCTCGAGGACGTCGGCCGAGAGAGGTTGTCGGACGGGGCTCGCGCGCAGCAGAGGCGTCGGCTGAGGCTCTCTCGCTCTCTCTCAGTCGCTCCCCCTCGGACTCTCTCTCTCTCTCTCGCTCGCTCGCTCGCTCGGATCGCTCTCTCGGACCCCTGATTTCTCTCCAAAAAATCCCCCCTTCTCTCTCCGCCTCTCTCTCCTTTAATGGCCACCGGTTCGTATGACCTCTGCAATGCCAGCTGCCAGGTGGCCCCCGACAGGACCATAATGCCGCGACCGCGACGTCCTTGCCCTGCTCTGCTCCTGTTCTGCACCCTCCCTTCTCTCCCACTGCCCAACGTGCAAGGACGAAGGGAGGGGGGAAAAGGGAAGAGGAGAAGGCCGGGCCAGGGATAGGGAAGAATGGGCCGGCCCAGGCGAGAAGAGAAAGAAAAGAGCCGGGCCGTCCTGGCCTCGACCTGGTCTCATTTTTCCTTTCCTTGTCTTTCTTTTTTATTTTTTTCTTTTTTAATAATAATATTAACATTTAAATAGATCCTATTGCTATTAATCCTAATGCCTATCTACCATGCAATTTAATGAAAATTATTTTTGCTAGAGGTTAAAAATTAATCTCTAATTTTATAGGAAATTAATGAATGATTAATCGGATTGTTAAAATTTAAATGTCAACAATTTATTTTTATTTTATTTTTTTGGTAATTTTCCCAATTTTTACCAAAATTAAAATTTTCGACAGACATAATATATAAAATCTGTCAATTTTCATATATAGGGCTATTGAGGTATCTGAGACCACTAGATGTCCATTGTACGCTTCCTCCTCATTTCCGAATTCCCTCCTATTTTTTTCCTGCCATTTTTGCAATAGGAGTTTCGTCACTCGTGGAGTGATTCGAGTGGCCGCTATTAAACATGGCTTGATTCGAAATAATGCTAATTTCAAAACAGTCGAATTATCAACTCAACTGCCCAAAAAAGAAAAGGAAAAATTTAACTTGAGCAACTCAACTGCCAAAACAATCGAATTATCAATATTATAGAAATTGAAGAGCTGAAGTTTACAAGGAAGGACACTTTTGACATTGTGCAGACAGAGCAAATCAGCACGCTTAGTACAAGAAGAAGAAGCGAAACAAAGGAGTAAAAAAGGTGAGATCCCCAAGCGTTCGATTTTCAATGGAATTTACGAGTAGGAGCCTCCTCCTTTGCCGACTCGGCAACTTACCTGAATTATTTTCAAACAATTTGTCATCCTATTGGTGACTCGGAGACACGAGTTCTCCCAAATGTTGATAGAAGCCAAGATGTGCCATCAATAACCAAACCAAGGTGACAAGTTCTCCTCCTTTATTTAGTTGTTCAGCATGCACGTACGGTCGGCAATGAACCGCAGCATACCCCAGCAATTCCACCCACACTTCACTCATGATCTTCCACCTGTATTTCTTTTCAATACTCTGCAATCTTCCAGCAAGAGCACTCGCATTAATAAGCGCAGGTTTGATCATCTCTCTATGCTGTTGTTCTAGCTCCAACTCTATTTCAGGAAGGACGAGAGTTTCGCACACACTTCTCTTCCCTTCAGAGAGCATCATTACTCTGATTTCCTTCATCTCATCAAAAGTGTACCGGAACCTTATTTCGCCAACCTCAGTCACTGTAGACATCATATCAGGTTGTTTGATCATAAGATAAAGCATATAATCTGACAAGACTTTACTGTTAACACGATCATTCCTACTTTCCTCAGTGTCAGGATCGGTACTTTCATCAACGTCGATATTGTAACAGATCTCCGTGGCAATGTGCCACAGTAAAATGCTCTCATCATACTCCAAATGACGGATGAATGGAAGCAAGCCTGTGAAATCTTGCCCTGTTTTAGTATGCTCCAGTGCCCAGTCACCCCGAGTAGCACACATACTCTTCGCGCTTGCCACATCGGAAACAACTGATGGCTTCCGTTTTAGCTCCTCAAAAATCAGTTCACGTAATTTTTCACTGTATTGTGCTACTTGTCCAGGCTTCAAGTCATCAAAAAATTTGCCCAGTGGGATGAGACAAAGGAGTTTCTCAATACATTTTGGCCACCTTCTCGGTTGAGAATCTATCAAATTGTATTGGAAGATTGATCTAGACCACCTAGCACTTAGTATACGCAATGCAAATGATGAGCTTTCGGATTTGAATATATGGAGGAACTTAATGAAGATGCTTCCTTTAAACAAACTTCTACCTTTTTTCTCAGATGTCTTTATTTTCGCAAACATCATGTCAGAACAAATGAGCATACTAAGAGCTAGAACTTCCAGGCCCACAGCTCCAAGGAGCAAGGTGTATGTAATCCGTGTATCATATTCATGAAAACCATGCTTGTTCAGGACATGGAAAAGTGCAAAAGCAGTAACGATGGAACCAATTGAGATAGCTCGGAAAAAGTACCCCGTTGGACAGTGAACCACGGCTGCCTTGGTATAAAGAACATCATAAAAGAAATTGAGCTCCGCCTCAATGACCCGAAAAGCATCCTTTGCAGTTCTGCTGCTAAAAAATTTCCAGCTTTCCTTCATTTGACTGGAGGGGATAGGGAGTTCCACAAGGAGGCTTTTGAAGGTCGTGAAGTAAAAAAATGCGGCCATGACCACTTCTCTGTCGTCCAAATCGGTTTTATCTTCCTCTCCAACATCTTGGGATTCGATATTGCTACCCCGCAAACAGTCAACAGACGAGAGCAGGGAACCACGGAATTTACCGAGGCTTGCAAGATACAGAGCACGTGTTCGCTCTATATATTTTATGGTTCCTCCAATAAACACGAGGATGGTTGGGACAATTAGCTTGTTACTAGGGAGGGATTGGTAAAACACATAGCATGCAGTGCCTAACTGGAATAAGAGATTAAGCAAGTGCCTACCCCACAGCTCATTATCCTCAAGCGCAAAAGCAGTTACGGTGTCTGGCCCTCCGAGGTGTAGCAGAAGAAATGGAGCACAAAATGCCAAAACGTCACCATATGCATCGACCTCAGAGTCTGAAGTACCACCATTGATTTGGGCTTTGGCAATGAGTCCAAAGGCATAGATAGCAACGGAGTCGGCAACTAAGTAAGCTAACCACATGAGAGTCCTGATCCACCTGTTTGACCACCTCTTTCGCATGGCTGCAAAAAAGATGAGAAAGACTTGCAAAGATAGGCTTGTAAGGATTGCCCCTCGGAGATTTGAGTTTCATCCATAAATTCTGGGTTTCTGCAAGAATTTTCGTAATTCCCATTTGATCCTCACTCTCTTTGATCACCAAATCCTGAAAGGAAATGTTTTAGTCAGCATGATGAGACTGGACGAGGCTCGATTGGCACATGGCCAAGCTTTCCCCAAGCTCGACGAGGGAAGCCTAGGGAAGCCCATGGCTGGGCAAGGCTCAACCCCCTTGCCAGTGGCTAGGTGAGCCTTACTAACCATGGCAAGATCGTGACTAGCTCGGCCTTGCCAAATCTAACGGGGCCTCATTTAGAATTGAGTGAGGCTTGCCCTCGCTAGTGGCTGGTGGGGGCGAGCCTCACCAACCCTCACCTCTAGTTGGTGGCAATCAACCAAAGGAAGAATGAAGGAGGAGGAAAACAAAAAAAAAGAAAGAAAAACTAATAAAAAAATAAAATATTATGAAAAAATTGTCCACATGCCAACCGATGTCCAAGTCATTGCCCATGTCACCGCCGACTTGCTAAATTTGACCAGATGAATTGAACTGACACAAATGCAAAAAGTTTACTACTGAATTAGATATTAAAAAAAGAAGTTTATGATTGAATTGACCTAATTGGACTAAGTTTATGTCACCACCCACATTTTCCGTTCAGAGCGAAAAAGACATAAATTTAGGGGTTTTCTCTAAAAGGCAAGCCTATAACCCTCGATTAGATGCGAACTCTCTTAAATCTATACCTCGCACGACATCGGGATATTCAGTTGACACTATAACAACTTTTTAATAAGAAGTCACCACTAACCTATTAATGTTAGCTAGAAACCAAGTGAAATATGAGAACATACCTTACTTTCTACGCAAGCAAAAAATCTAGGGTCAATGACTTGATTACACTTATTGATCAACTAGTGTTCCTATTTCAAGCAATTTGGATTGATTTTAAACATATCCACTAATATTTGAGGTGATCATGCGGGTGCGCAATAAATAAAATAACAATCAGCGACCAATTGATAATTATAATAGAAATGCGCAAATGACAACCTAGCATTTGTCCCTAATAACACTCAAATCCTATGATAAAGCTCTAAGAATTGTTTAATTTTGAGCATAATTTTTATCATCAAAGATTTTCACACATTTTAGGAGAAAACTACTAGAAGACTAATTTTTTAGCTACACCTTAAATTAAAAAAATAAAAAATTTCTGGAATTTTTTGGAATTTTTAATTAATTTTTAAAATATTTTTATCTGAAAATATGGACCCGAGCCGGATCGAGATTGGCCCAGGTCTGCTGACCCGGATCGTTAGGCCCCAGCCAAACTGGGCCTTAACTACGAGCCCTATCCAACTCAAAATTAAGTCTATCCGAAAAAGAAACCTAAATAAACAAAGCCTGGCCCAAAAAAAAAAGTGTAATCTATAATTAAACCGGCCCAATGGCCTTGCTTCAGCCTAGACACGGCCAGCCCGAACAACAAACAAGCCTTGGTCGGCCACACCATTGATCTGGCCCAACCTGGTTCACGACTAGCTACTTTGTAGCAGTCCAGCTGTGACGGAGGCAGCGCTGCAACGGGGTGTGAAGGCACGGCGCCGCCGCCTCGACCAAGCCAAGCTTGGTGCTCAGTCGTCATCCGACCAGCGGCACCACCGCAATGTCCACGATGGCCGCTGCTCGTGCCCCAGAACAAAATAAACCCGTGGAGGTAGGTCGAGTGGTGCCAGATACGCCTGGGATGCCAAAAATCGCAGGAACGCCTCGGCTACGCGGGATGGCGCCCAGACGACTCGACCGGCTCAAAAAAAAATACGAAACAAAACTGGATCTCATGCAGACATTTTACCGAGGAGGTGGAGTGCACCACCAAAACGAGAGATTTCCGGCCCGAATGGGACCGGAATGCGCGTCGGGAATTTCAACACGCGACGTACAAGAAACAGGGCAAGAAATTAATGATTAATTTCACAAAATATTTGCTACCACGACATGTTTGCTACTTGAACATAAACATAATTTTATTTCATTCTCAAAGATATTAATGATTAATTTCACAAAATAAAGAAGTCTTTTTTTCATGAGGTCCAACTAAAAATTACTATTTCTTTTTTACTGAATCGACCATAGACCAATCCCCTTGGAATATTTTATACACCCATAATTCTGAGCTTCATAATACTCCTTTCACGAGACATGTCAGATCTGGGGCATCCCAATTCAGTTGACTGGGATGACAGTTTCTCATTTCGAATTTGTAAAATCAGAATTTGGATCAAATCACACATCGCACAAAAAGGGGCTTACCGGGTTCAGCTCGAGGATGTCGGCTGAGAGAGGTTGTCGGACGGGGCTCGCGTGCAGCGGAGGCGTCGGCTGAGGCTCTCTCGCTCTCTCTCAGTCGCTCCCCCTCGGACTCTCTCTCTCTCTCTCTCTCTCTCTCTCTCTCTCTCTCTCTCTCTCTCGCTCGCTCGCTCGGATCGCTCTCTCGGACCCCTGATTTCTCTCCAAAAAATCTCCCCTTCTCTCTCCGCCTGTCTCTCCTTTAATGGCCACCGGTGCGTATGACCTCTGCAATGCCAGCTGCCGGGTGGCCCCCGACAGGACCATAATGCCGCGACCGCGACGTCCTTGCCCTGATCTGCTCCTGTTCTGCACCCTCCCTTCTCTCCCACAGCCCAACGTGCAAGGACGAAGGGAGGGGGGAAAAGGGAAGAGGAGAAGGCCGGGCCAGGGATAGGGAAGAATGGGCCGGCCCAGGCGAGAAGAGAAAGAAAAGAGCCGGGCTGTCCTAGCCTCGACCTGGTCTCATTTTTCCTTTCCTTGTCTTTCTTTTTTATTTTTTTCTTTTTTAATAATAATATTAACATTTAAATAGATCCTATTGCTATTAATCCTAATGCCTATCTACCATGCAATTTAATGAAAATTATTTTTGTTAGAGGTTAAAAATTAATCTCTAATTTTATAGGAAATTAATGAATGATTAATCGGATTGTTAAAATTTAAATGTCAACAATTTATTTTTATTTTATTTTTTTGGTAATTTTCCCAATTTTTACCAAAATTAAAATTTTCGATAGACATAATATATAAAATCTATCAATTTTCATATATAGGGCCATTGAGGTATCTGAGACCACTAGATGTCCATTGCATGCTCCTCCTCCTCCCTTCTCTAACCATTCCATCCAGATTATCGAAATCGCACACCACCGAGCAATTTCATCACTTCCCAATTGAAGAATCAATCATGGGCTCAATTGTTGAAGAAGACACCGATTGGAACAGTGTCACATGGAGCTCGGCCATCTTAGCTGGCCCTCTCACCAATTCAATAATTGTCGAATCGCCTCTTAAGTTCGGGATGCAAATTTTAAGCAATCTATTATGAATGTGGAAATCGGTTTGTGTACTTCACATTCTCAGTGGGAAGTTTTGATTTGTAGTGGAGCTGAGTTGAGTTGACACAGACTATAAATTTAATTCAACTTGTGTCGAATTATAGAGACTCGGTCAATTATCTAATGAAATATGAGTCTTGGTTCAATTAAGCCCAAATACGAGCTTGAGCTCACGGTCAAGTTTCATAACTTCAATGCAATTGATAACTCGTTATGCTTTAAATGTCATGTAATGAAAACAAAATAATACTTTAATTACCATATTAGTCTCAAAAATTGAACTCAACTTGACTCGACTTGATCATCTAGCATTTAAACTTGATCAAAATCGTACTAATTAAGCTGACCTTGGGTAGCTACTCACGGATAGATTGAGATCTTGATCTGGTGATACTTAGGCTGGGCAAACCGCCATTTTATTTTGAGTTTGTGTAATAATCCAAGGGAATGTTTTATGGTATTGAAGAAAGGTATTATTTTGTTTTATGATATAAAATGCAACGATATGGATCATACTTGATTAGATCGTTAGCTAAGTCTAGCTATGCTCGCTTTATGGTTGTAAAGTTTGATAAGTGATTTGAAGTTGGTCATAAATTTTAACAGCCCATGGCAGACTTCGACGTATGCGGATAGCGCTGTTTATGGTGTCCCGAGCAGTGGTGTCACGTGCCATCAGGTATAGTTGTGCTTGTGGCTGGATATTATTATCTGCCTAGTCACTGCCTCCGGTTTGCTTCGAGTATTTGCCTCCTCTCACAATTATCCAATTCTGAGGTCCTTAAAGAGTATGAAGTTTTTGGAGATGCTGTTCTCGGGATATATGGAAAGAAACCAACCGTGCGTGACGTGGTGAACGCATGGATGGAGGAAATGGTTTAACTAGATAATCTCTTCTTTTGTAGTGCTCTAGGGGTGCATTTTAGTGGCCTTTGCTTTACCATGCAACTATTGGAAAAATTTAAATTCCATTAGACTAGGCCATTTTTAGCGGGAAAATTATCCAAAAAGTCCTAAACTTATGATACTTTTGTCAATTCAGTCTTAAATCTTTTTACTTCTTGCCAATTGAATCAATTCGGTCAATTTTAATTGAAAATTGCTGACGTGAGCAGTCGACACTGACACGGCAATTTTTAATAATATTTTGAAATTTTTATGATTTTTTCTCTTTCTTTTACTTTTTTTGTTTTTGAGTAAGGGCCGGCCAAGGTTGCCGACTAACCCTCGCCAGCCATAGGGTAGGGCTGATGACCCTCGATGGCCACAAGCGACGATCAGCTGCCCTAGGCGAGGGCAGTAGGCTAGCCCTCGCCCAGGGCCAACAAGGGTCGGCTAGCCCTCACCTATGGTTGGCAAGGGTTGCTGGCCCTCACCTATGGTCGGTGATAGTCGGCCGGCCACCTTCACTAGCCAAACTCCAAACCTCCCCCCCCCCCCCCCCAAATCAAAGAAAATAAAAAGAAAATAAAAAATAGAAATTTTATTAGAATATTAAAAAAAAAATGCCATATCAACGCCCATTGTCCACATCTGTAAATTCTAGCCAAAATTGACTAGATGGATTCAATGGCAAGAAATGAAAATGTTTAGGACTAAATTGGCAAAATTGAAATATTTAAGACTGAATTAGCAAAAGTGCAATAGGTTTAGAATTTTTTGGACAATTTTCCTAATTTTTAGCTGATGTTTCAGCTATAGGCATTGTAAAGGTCACTTATATGAGCGTAACCTTGGCGGAGAGTAGTCCATCGCCGAGTGGATCCATTAGTCTAGGCCATTTGGAATGTTGCCCAGTGTGATAGATCATCTGTTTTTTATTTGGCCAATATGAAACTTTTCTCAATAATTTTATTTTTAACATATTGCAGTCTTTGCTTGGTCTAAGGCATTCGGAAATTGGAAATGGTTAGTGGAAGCAGAAAGCTGATGCAGCTTTCCACCATTGCACTGTATGCTTTGAACATTAGGCTATTCGTCTCGATTATATTAAACTTTTGTGTCTTTCAGCCTGACCATTTGATTAACTTTAATGCGGTCTTTGGACCATGTAGACGTTGAAGTTACCTTTGAGGAGACACTCGTTGCAATTGCCGACTCTATGTTGGACACACCTATTGTAAAATATGAACTTTAAAAAAAAAGAAAAAGAAAAAGAAAGAGGGTTTGAAAATTCAACAGAAGAGGAAAAGGAGAACAATGGAGGCTTCGGCTTGTTTTTAAAGAGAAAGAGAGAGAGGGGTTAAGAGCCCCCATAGGGAAAAAAGAGAGAAAGAAACAGGAGAGAGGAGAGAAAGAAGAGAAAGGAAAAAGGAAAAAAGGAAAAAAAAAAATTAGCGCGCTTATGATCCAAATGCCTCATCCAGCCAACTTGACTACGTTTTGTAACACTAGTAAGTGATCAAAGCCTCTAATTGTCTATTCGAACGAATCGTCACAATTGGGGTTTGAAATTCAGAATTTTTGGAGATTTGTTTGGCGAAGTCTGATTTTTGAGTCATTGAACTATGTATTTTTGTAGAAATGATATTTTAAGATATTGTGAAGCTATAGCTTTTTGTGGATCTTAATATGAGAATACGGTTTGCCCAGAACAAAGTTTTTAAATTTGGCGCGCATTTTGGAACAGTATCGAACAGTAACTTTGGGCTCGATTTTTAGCTGTTTTAAGTGAGGTTTTGGAGCAGCTAAGTTGAGGTTGTTGTAGTGCATCAAGAGAACTTTCTAAAGATTGTAAGATGCCTCGAAACAGAATTTTGTGGAAGAAGATATGGCACGACAAAGTTTGGTGCACAGGCCGCATCTAGTGGACAACAATAGGTTGCCACTAGATGCAAGTTTTTCATTAGCGTGTAGGTGTCGTTTTATCGACAAATTGACATAGTATAATCGAGTTGTTCATTAGAATATCATTTTACTTGGTCTTTTGATATTGTTTTTTTTTTTTTTGCCCTTCCTTGGAAACCTAAACCGTAGCCTCCTCCTCCTTCTATGCTCCTCATTCTTGCATGACAGCCCCATTCTTTATCTTTTTTCTACCCTTCTTCCTAAAACAAAAAGAGCAACCTTGAAAACTCTCAGAAAATGCTAGCCGCTCCCTCCTCCTTCATTGCACAATCCTCTTCCTCTTAATCACTACTCTCTCTTGGTCGCCTCTATGACATCCTGAAATTCAAGTCCTCTAATGGATGAATGGATGTGAATTTCGTCAATGCATTATTGGTTGATCTCACTCAGAATTGATCACTCCAAAGATACTGACCTTGAGGGGAAAGGCTAATGAGGACATAACTCGTACGACTAAAGGACTTGACGTGGGAAAACGACTTGACCGTAAGACTTGCATGAGGAAGATCCTGTAGATAGGCAGACCGATTCCAAGGATGACTAGAAGTCGATTTGCAGACAGAACATAATGGAACGACAGGTGATTCCGTTTATTGTTATCAAATCCGCGAACGACCCTATGTTGATCCTCAGTAATCGTGTACTTTGAAATAAGAATCTATTCTCCGTAATTTCATGTAGTCAAGGATCTCCATGCGTTGACATGTCTTGAACATGGTTTGGCACGAGTCGGTTACGCGTGAATCCTCGAAGCCGCCCATCAGTCTGAATTGTACTCGACATGGCATTGGGCAAAATTGGCATGGCATGAGAACTAAAGATTGGGCTTCGAATTATTGGGAATATCTGGGATGGACTTTGGATGAAGCTACTTCAACGATCGACAACGCCAATTAAGCCGAGTATTTGGAAAAGGGATTTTCAGATCGAGGAAGCAAGCTCGAGAGGACGTGGGCCGGGCTAAGCCAGTGTGGGCTTTAGGCCCAAGGTGGGACAGCCACCACGGTGGGCCTAAGGCAAGTAATTGAGCCCATTGGGCCCAATCCATTATTTTCTCTTTCAAGCCCATGGGCCAATTCTTAGCCATTTCAAGCCCAATCAATTCCCAAGCCTACTCCTATTCATAGCCCATTTCTTAGGCCCACCCATCATTTTCAGCCCAAGGACAGATTGATAAATTGGTGCAAGGTGAAATGACTATTTTGCCCCTAAAAGCTTATGGAGAAGGGCAAAGGAAGAGAGAGAAGGTGGGGCCAAGGGCATGGGGACTTGAAGCAAGGATGTGAGGGCTTGATGGAGTGTGTAGTAGGCCTCACATCACTCTCTCTCTCCCCTTTTCAGCCTCCCTCAACCGGACCCTCTCTCTCCTTCGTTCTCCCTCTCTTCCAGTTTCTGCTCTAGACCTTCCTGTGGAAACTTGAGTTAATTGTTGTTTTCCCGGACAAATCAATTTTCATGCCACCCACCATTGTCTTCAGGAGATCCAGACCGTGCGAGAGGACTTGGCCATTCGCTGGTCCGAGTCGTCGTTTAACCCACCGACTGGCCAGAAGCCAGTGGCAGTCTGACCGCCTGGTACTGTTCTACTCCAGCTAACCTTTCCCTAAAGATCTAAGTTGAAAGTTGTCTTCCCGTGTGAATTAGCTCACGCTCCACCGACCATCGTCTCCAGCACACCCAATCCATACCAGAGCACCCCGCCACTCGCCGGAATGATTAGCCGGCCGTCCTATACGGCCGTTGGAAGCCGCCGCACGCGGTATCGCCTAGAGTCCGACTGGTTCGCCTGTTTCACCTTTGTAGCCTATTTTCTCCCATTCCGGCCCTTCCTCCGCCCAGCCTAGCCACCGGCCACTTCCCCTTGACCCCCATGTGCCGCCGGTTGCCGGCCATCCCCTCGTCGGAGCTCCGATTAGCCACCTTACTTCGTTTCTCCTCCAGCAAGTCAATTTTCCAGAATTTCAGAGGGAGGCAGAGGCTGTGGTTGCTGTTATGAGCTTGGGACCGCCTTGGATCATTGTGGTAGAGGTCTCGGTGCGTAGCCACCATCGTTGCCGCCGCGTTGGTGCCTCTAGCTTGCTTAACGGGTGAATTTAGCTCCGAATCCTTTGATTAGAGCCTAAACTTGCTTAGGGTTGATTTAATTAGTGTTAATTCTAGTTTATGTGATTTAATTAAGTTATATTAGTCCTAAGATAGGTGGTTAGATTAATGATTAAGATTAGTTTAGCTTAATTTTACTTTATTAGCTTAATGATGCATGTGGTTAATTAAGCATGTTTATTTTAATTGATTGATTTTCTTAAGCTAATTATTGTTTTAATGATTTCTAAATTTACTTTTCACGTGCACTGTTCATCTTGAATGCGAAAAGTGTTTAAAATTCATGTGTGTTGATTCTATGAAGTGATTGAATGTGTTATTGCAAAACCTCCGCATGAAATGTATGTTTTTCACAAAAAAGGGGAAAACGGTTTGTTCGAGGGACACCGAAATGGATCACCGTGAGGAGAAGATGATTTGAAAGTGTATATGCAAGCATGTGTGCATTGACTAAGTGCCCAAAGATAAAAAGGAAGTTGTAGTGGTGTATTTGCGTGATCATTAAGTTGAATCCGTTCCCCACTGTGTTGGGTGGGTGATGTTCCTATGTGAAATGCCTGTGTAGCGATAATCATGCTTGTGTAGCAGTAATAAGAACGTGCCTGTGTGGCGGTAATAAGATCTTGCTTGTGTGGCATAGAACTTGCCTGTGTGGCGTAGGACTTGCCTGTGTGGCGTAGGACATACCTGTGTGGTGTAGATCATGCATGTGTGGCAGTGATCAATTGGAACGCATGAGTGTTGAGATCGTTGTGCCTTATTATAGGGCAAAATTGTGTGGCATGGTATGAGATATATCATAACGATTCTATCTTATAATCGGGACGCGTGTGATAAACTGATGCGCGACGAGGGGCACACTAATGTGCAAGAATGCATGAGAATCATTACATTGTTGATTCTGACCATGCATGAGTTGAGCAAATTGTTTATGGTATGCACGCATGAATCGATAACGTTCAAGGTGTGGCAATGGCCAGGTGAGATCGCTTGTGACGTGACTCGTATGTGATTAATGAACTGCATCATCTAATGGCCATGTGCATTGTGTGTATCATGCTGAGTGATATCGTGCAGGGTATAGCATACCAGGTAAGGTTGTATGCGAATCGACTATTGGTTGTTGCTTGTTGTGGGGTGGTTCTGAAGAGATACCCCCAGTTGAGTTGGTGTCCTAATCGAGGGCTTAGGGGAGGACTCACTGAGATTTATATCTCACTGGTTATTGCATAACCATTTTCAAGTCTCTAGTGTGAAGAACTAGGAGCTTAAAGCAGAAGGGTCAGGAGCACGGGTGGCTTAGTAGTTCTTTTTGGAGATAGATCTCCTGTACTTGAACCTTAGAGAAGACCTCTATTTGTAAACTGATTTGCTTATGAAAGTGTGGCTTGTAATAAAATTGTTGTCCTGCTTTTTTATCCCATGTATGTTGTTGTCAGGGGATTAGTAATTCGCTTCCATATGTGCAATAAAAAAAAATGGGTAGGCGACGCGCGATGCGTCCAGGGAACGTCGTTTTTTTTTAATCGACCACCAAGGGATGTGCACGCGCTCGAGGTTTGGGGCGTGACAGCCTCATTGTAGTCGCTCGCTGCCTTGCCTCTAGTCCTGCCTCTTTTGCGGTCGTAGCCTTGTCTCCGGTCCTCCGTCATGGTCATCTCGGTCGCTTGGTTCTCTCTTCCTCCAGCCCTCTCTCACCGTTGCAGCCATCTCTGTCAGCTGATTCTATCTTCCTCCAGCCCTCTCTCACCGTTGTGGCCTCACCTCCACAACCTTGCTTTCTCTCCCTCACCCTTGTCTCCACCCTCCATTGCCTTCTACAATGATTCACTCTCCCTTCACGCTTGCAGACCTGCTCCAGAAATCTAGCCTCTTGCAATTCCGAACACGTGAGTTAGAGCGTGTCGAGAAGAGTTGACCACGTGTCGGATTTTCCGACACATGTGGACTGTGTGTTCGAGTGTGTCCCAACATGTCGAAGGGTGTCGGACACGCCAACACGTAACATGGAAGGTTCCCGAACGTGTCTGTGCTTCGTAGCTTGTAAGGCCCTCACTAATTTGCTACCTTTTTTAATTAAAAAATATATTTTTTTATTTAATTTAAGGGATATGTTCACTAGAATTTCTAAAAATTCTCATAAAAATTACAAATTGAATTCTAAAACTTTTAAAAAGTGTAATTAAGTCCTAAAACTTATCAAACCGATGCAATAGAGTAGTTGTGCTAACTCTATCCAATTTGACTGATGGAAAATGCTAACATGTTTTTTTATTACTTTCTCTTTATACATGGCGCTAAAGTGGCTAAAACAAGCAAGATAACCCTAAAATGTCGTCATTTTGGTCCAAATTTAATTTAAAATATAAATATTAATTAAATCAAATTTAAAAATAGAATACATTTAGAAAAAAAAAAGCAGCAAGTCAACGAAAACCCGTGCCTCCATTGCCCCACCATCAATGAAAAGGTCTGGCGATGGTGGGGTAAAGGTCAGCCAATGTCGCTAGGCCTTGGCCAATGGCCGACAACCTTAGCCGACCGTAGGCAAGAGATGTCAGCCCTCATCCAAATCATTCTAAGTGTAGTCGTTGTCATGGGGTGAATGGCCAATGACCCCGCCCTAGCCAGCAACCGCCCTTGGCTTGATTTGGGTGAGAGCTGACGACCTTCGCCTGATTTGGGGGAGGGTTGAGACCCTCACCCCATCATTGTTGGCTTCTAGGCGATGGTGGGGTGACGAGGGCCTTAGTTTGTTGCTTTTAAAATGACGTCATTTTGAAGTTATTTTTCTTGTTGTCGCCACATTAGCGCCATGTAAGAGAGAGAAAGTGAAAAAAAAAAAAAACTACGTCAACATTTTCTGGTAGCCGAATTGGACGGGGTTAATAGAAAGACTTGATTGCATCAATTAATGAGTTATAGAATTTGATTGCAATTTCTAAAAGTATTAAAACTCAGTTGTATTTACATGGAAAATTTTAAGACTTTTAATTAACATTTTCCAAGAAAGAAGGAGGTTCAATAAAGATTTTCCAAAGGGATATTGCGACTTCTTTTTTTTTTTTTCTTTGAAGTATCAGATTTTGGTATTTTATCGTAATTTTTACTGAAATTAAAATTTTCAGCAGACATGATATATAAAATCTTCTGATTTTTCTTTACCAAAAAAAAAAAATTTCTGATTTTCATTCATACATACATGCATACATACATGCATATATGTATATGTACGAGGCCCATTGAGAAATTTGAGATCACTAGGCATCAATTGGACACTCCCTTTGTCACGCCCCGAATCTAGGGCACGCACACATCCCTCAGTGGTAAATAAAAATGCGACGTCCCAGGACACGTCGCTGACCTCTTCCTTTTATCTTTCAATTAAGCACATGTAGAAGCGAATTAAACAAACACCCAGACAACCATCAAGCACACGGATAGTCAAAACATACTAACGATTTTTCACAAACCACACTTTATAATCATATCAGGTTAACCTAAGGGTTCATATTTACAAGTCTATATCCAAAAAGAAAGCCCTAGGCCACCTATGCTTCAGACCCTTCAGCCTCGGGCTCCAGATTCTCCACGACACCATCTAGGATGTCGATATCCATGGGGTGGGCTACCTCCCCATCCTCGGTTCCGACGAGAGGTCCATCAAAACCCTGCAAAGGACCCTCCCGAGCCTCGTTACAATAGTTAATGAACCATGCTTTGAAGCGATGAGGCACCAAGTGAGATAGGCCCTCATCGACCCAAATAGTGGTCACCACTAACTCACGGGTCTAGGTGGTCCCAGGAATAGGGAAATAGGAGGGCTCGTAGTCTATCTCCCTCAGAACCCCAAACGAACGGGACGCCTCTCCATACTAAGGACCTGAAAATATTTAACCACAACGGGGTGAGATAAATCTCAGTGAGTCAAAACCCTAAACCCCGATTAGGATGCAAATTTGCCTTGAAGGTGGTCCTAAACATGCACCATACAAAACTTACCTCGCTTGGGTGCGTCCCTACACATTAGTGCATCACATATACCAATAGACATATCACAAGCATAATTAATAACCGAAACACATCATGTTCATATCTCAAACAATCACATGGGTCCCAATTTGTGGCATCCAAAAATTTAGACGATCCTCGGATAGGTGACAGTCATGATCAATCGATGGGAGTATCGCCGGACTGTGGCAATGATATCATTGATGGGCATTAATTCGTATTTGTTTATTGGATTGATATTATATGTCTAGCAATGGACCGATCAACCGTGCAACAAGAGAAAAACTTTGGACTATGATTTAATAATATTTTTCAAGTTACGAAGAGAAGGAATTAAGTCATGCGTGAGGAACATGCATGCTGAAATTTAAGGATAAAATTTTGAGGAGTTGGGTCGAACTTGAGAATCATGTACGTCTCTTCATTTGTGCAATTCGACAAATAAGGAAAAGAAATCTTGCTGCTTGATCGAATTTCTTTTCCATGCAAGAACTTTGGTTATGCAATTGTATATGAAGCAATTAGATTATGAGAATGCAAAATTTATTTCTTTAAGAGAAATAATGAAATGCTTCTTAATGGTACAAAGATTATGGGTTATATTATAAAGTTGATGGGCCTTTTTATTTGGACTTTCTTGTGGCCCCAAAACTTTTGGACTCAAGCAGCCCATGGAGGCCCTAAAGATGTCTACCGAAAGAAAGGGGGAGGGAGGAGAAGAGAATCAGACAAGGGGGGGCGGAGGAAGATGCATGCCATTTTACACTTGTCCATAACCATCTTCCACTTGTCCTTCCCATGCAAAACCTCATGATTACTAGCTAATTAAGAAATTAAAATGAAAAGAAAGGGGCTGAATGAACGAGGGAATGACCGAGGAAGAGAGAGAGTGATCAAGAGAAGAGGGAGAGTGACCGAGAGAAAGAGAGAGTTCTAAGGGTGCACCGGTGAGGGGAAGAAGGAGACCAACCAGCCCCACCGTGCGTGCGCCTGTTGCCGCCGTCAAGGTCACCTAGCTTCGCCGTCGATTGAGCCGCGCCCGAAGTCCTCAAGTTGCTGTTTTGCTTGCTGTGGTTGCGTTGGACTTTAGGCAAGTGAGAGTCCATTGATCTACATTTTGCTGTGCTGTGGTTGTCTAGTGAAGTGTAATAGATTTTGGAGATGCTTGAATTGTGATGCTGGATGCTGGAATTCAAAAGAACAGAAGTAGTTCCTTAGGACTAGTAAACTGTTTCATGGAAAAACAGCTTGACCTTTCGCAACTCCATGAATTTTATGCAATTATCTAGTTGAAATTTGACTTTTGTGTCCTTGATGAAAGTTGTAAATGACATCTTTAGGAGTAACATACTAAACTTTGAGAAGAAACGGACAAGTATTGGTTGGTGAAACGATTTTTCTCTGTAAATGTTAATCCTGGAAACTGTTACAATGGGTTAGGGAGAGTTATAGCGATTATAGCTCTTGATCTAAAATGAATTTGACTTAGAGTTCTTCACGAAACTTTTACCTCTAGGTATTATCTATAACATATCCAAAATTGAGAATTTTCTGAGTTCATTTAGGGTTATCCCGAAATTTTCATTAAAACTACACATTCTGGCTTTTAAGCTGTTTTACTTCGACTTTGCTCAACTGATTCCAATTGGTGAAGTGCATTTTGTTTTGTTCGAAAACTGTTTTATTTCAAGACCAATTGAATTGCTCTATGAGTTGTGATGCCTTGGGTAATTATTTATACAATGGATGCAGTGACATTTAGCATATCATATGGCATCAAATGTTATTTTCAAAGTGAGACATATATGTGTATATATCATGATGTTGATGATACCATCGGACGACTAAGTCGACAATGCCCCGAGAGTGTCGAGATGCCCATAAGGTCGAGTGAGTCAATGCCGATTGGATGCCCGGAGGTGTGTGCCGGATGTCCTTGGGAGTTTCGAGATGCCCGAAGGTGTGCTGGATGCCCGGAGGTGTGTGCCGAAAGTCTCGCGATGCCAGGATTGGATGCGAAAGCCCGGAGGGATGCAAACACTGGTCCCCGGGAAAAATGAGATCTTTTTGAATATCAAAATGGGAAATGAATCATGTACATGTGTGTGCATATGGCATGGTACATGAATTGTCTATGAATTTTGAGTTGGTATTATTTGGCATTGAAAATGTGGTTATTAAGGCATGGGATGAACCTTATGGATTTATATGCATGGTTGCATAAATGTTATGTGCATGAAATCTTGGTTGTCTTGCTTGTTGCATTGTGTAATTTGGTGGATCTTTTACTGCTGAGTGGTTGTACTCACCCCTTTTGGGGACTAACATTTCAGACTAGGAGATATGTCTCTGTCGCCAGTCACCCCCGGTACTTTCTATGGCAAACCGTGTGATACCCCGAACCCTTCGCAGGTCGTCACCAGCGCCGATGTTACACTTTCTTTCCTCTTTCTCTCTTTTACTTAAAATAAGCGTCGTTAATCACAGGCATTTTTTTTAAAAAACGAATCGGTGCCAATGCGACTCATAGCGGAAGCAAATTAAACATCACCATCTATTCCCCCTACCAATCCATGATACAAATACACACCACTAATTATCAGGATTTAAAAGATAAGCCATGCCACTATTATTTACATATTATCGCGATGGGTTTTTCACGGGTCGATACAACAAAAAGGAGACCAAGATTTTTAGCCACACTCGGCCTCATCCCAAAAAGATACTACGACCCCTAAGGAAAATCACATGACATCCCCCATCCAACAGCGGCGGCTATTTCCCAAAAGATGACACCAGCCCTCTACCCTTCACGCAACCATCACACCCATCCAGGTGCATCGGGTGGTGGTGGCGGCAACATCCCCCTAAGCACTCCGTCTCGGCAAACATGAACAGACAAAAACTCCTGGATGACTGGGCCCTCAGCCAGGCCCACGTCGTACATAACCAGCACACGCACTCGCACAAATGTCAGTCTAGGGATAGTGACGCAATCGATCTCTGTACATTCTACTTCTACATCTGACGGAATACCATAGAAGGTGCCTCGCGTGACGGTAGGAAGCGGCATCTTTCTAATCTGAAATGTTATCCCCAAAAGGGGTGAGTACAACCACTCAGCAGATAGGGAAATCCAATAACATCCCAATGCATCATGCATATCATCACACGTTGCAAGCATCACTTACCTTATAATCATGCGTATCATGCATCATCACATCATATATATCATCATCGTCATGGCATATCATATATCATTATCATCATCATGCATTTCATTATGCATATCATACAATGGATGATCATCATGTCACATCACACATCATCATCATCATCATCATCATCATGCATATCATCTATCATATCATGTCACATCACATCATCGTCATCATCATCATGCATTATCATGCATATATCATCCTCATCATACACATCATCATGCATATGTCATTATCATCATGCATATATCATCATCATGTATTATCATGCATGATTTAATTTCAATTTCATCTTGGACCATCATATTTCTCATTCCCGGGACCAATGTTTGCGTCCCCCATGCATCAAGATACAATTTCAGATCATCTAGCTCCCCCACTCTCCGGGCATCTCGTACCCCAACTGGCATCACGAGGACCCTCCGGTATCTAGCCATTTAAGGCCACCGGGCAACCGGCCGCACCCTTCAGGCCAGGCATCTCGCACCCAATCCGGCGTCGCGAGGTATCCCTCGACATAATTACCATGCCGAGCTTCCGGCTCCCCCACTCTCCGGGCATCTCGACACCACTCGGTCTCCCGAGGACCCTCCGGCATTCGGCCACTCATGACCATCGGGCAACCGGCCGTACCCTTCTAGCCAGGCATCCCGATACTCCCGGGGCATCGTCGGCTCACCTCCGACGGTCTTCTCAATTCACATTATTATGATTCAATTTATCATGACATATGATGTGATGACAATTCAAGATCATGCTCAACATTGAATACGTGCATACATTTCAATTCCATGTCATACACACATATCCAGACTTCATCACATATACTTCTCAATTCAAGTCACACCCATACCAAGACTTTATCACATAATAACATGAATTAATTAAATGGAATCTATGGCCAATAACATAATCCATTATTATTTTTATTTTTATTATTATTATTTTATTATTATATTTATTTATTTTCATAAATAAATATTAAATTTAATATCTATGATTTTCCCAAAATCATGATACTCAAAAATCATTAAACAAACAAGTAGAATCACAATTTCACACAAAATTCGTGGCCAAATTGAATTTCTCATAATTTCACAATTTTCACAAAATATCACCTTATATTCGGATAATGGCCAGACTTGCACAGTTTCCAAATTAATTCGATTAAAATACTCATATGGCCTTCAAAAATTACGAAATTTTACAGGATGATAGAAAACACATTTTCGTACCTTTTTCATTTAGAACTCTAAGCCAAATTTGTTTTAGATTAATTTCTACAACCCTACGAAGCTTCTGGAACCACTACCGCGAAGTCCAGAACACACTTCTCCGAAATTTGTAGATTTCACCCATCAAATCTCTTTCGTTTCTTCTGAAATTTGAGTATGTTATGTACCAAGGTGTCCTTTACAAGTTTCATGAAGATATCTAGGTCAAATAACCAAGCTATGGTCACCATTTAAGTCCGTTAAGTCTCGGGTGTCTCGGTATATTTCGCCAGAACCATCGTTTCCAAGATCTAATCGATTCACCAAGTTATACTTGTTATTTTTGCCTCATATTCGAGTATGTTGTAGCTTAAGGTGTTTCATACAACTTTCAAGAAGACAACAAAGTGAGATCTCCAACAGAAATCAACATGCAACCAAGAAATCAACAAGAGGTCAGTGAAAATTTCGCAGATCTAAAGTCTCCGTATAATGGAACTTTTGACCCATCAAATGTTCATCGTTTTCTACGAATTTTTATTATGTCATAGTATAAGACGTTAGCTTCAACTTTCGTGAAGATACCAAAGCCAAAATCGAACTCCAAACCCACATGCAAACTTGAACAAGCCACTGACTTCAACAAACCGAACGAAAACAGTCACACGTTTTGCACAATACCAACTCTTACCTCGGTTTTTCGCACAAATCACGCCTATAATCTAACATGCAAACACCACAGCAACACATGCAAAGGAAGTTATGGACTCCACTTGCCTTAAAGAAGAACAAACGGCGATGAACGACGGCGTACGGACGGCGAGCAAACGGCGAGCACACGGCTGCACCTCCCTCTCGGCTCCGCCTCCTCTCTCTCCCTCTCGGTTTCTCTCTTCCGCTCGGGCTCTCTCCCTCGCACACCTCTCTCTTTGGACAGAAATGGAGCAAGTAACCGGCCATTTCTCTCTCCTAACCCCTTTTATATCCCCTAAAGCCCATGATTTGTAATGATTAACTCACCTCATGACCAACCAATGCATGCTTTTGTCCCTTGCCACTTGGCATTTTTATTTTTGAAATTGAATGGGCTTGGGCTTAGGCCCATCCGGCCATTCCCCTTGGGCTGGTCAAGCTCCCTTCTTGGGCCCTAATGGGCCGACTAGCTTGGCCCACCAAGCTTTAGGCTAATGGGCCCAAGGCCCATTTCAAAAATTTAATCCCCCTTTCTTTTTTTCTTTTTTTTTTTGAATTCCTTTCTATAATATTTCTAAATTCAAAATTCATCTTGGTCAAAGTCTTGGGACACTTAATTTATTAGGATTTAAATTTATAATCTCATGGCCAAGCATTAATCTATTAAATTTAAATACACAAATCATCAAATTAAAAGACAAATTGGCTAAGGCATAAGCCAAAAGAAATTCTATCACCTAATTAAAGATTTTAACACACCTTAAGGCTCGGCTTTGAATTTCTGGGATGCCACATACCAACTGATGTTGAGTGCAGATATACAGAGCATCATCACCCCGAGATACGAGGGGCTAGTTTTTGTTCGTGTGCGGGTTTTGGTTATGTACGACATTGGATCACTTGCTGGCCCTGTTATTCAGGAGTTTTTGTCCGTACATGTACGCCGCGGTGGGGTTATGCTGGGGTTGCTGCTGCCACCACCTGCTGATGGACCAGGTTGGGCGTGACTGAGTGCGATGGACGGAAGATGAAGCTTCTTTTTGGACTACGGACACTAAATGATGGACCGATGTACAAGACTACTATAGAGTCAGGTACTTTTGGTTATAGCCGAGCTTAGAAAAGCCTTGGTCTTTTGATGTATTGACTCATGATGTCCATCAAAATTATGTAAATAAAAGTGTTCGGCTCTAACTTATATAAGATGTGTAGTTGGTGTGCATTGCATTATTTTGTTGGAGTATGGGATAGGGAGATTTGAATATGCTTCCGCTATATGAACTGCGCTGGGACCGATCTAAATGATATAAACCCCTAGGACTTATGGACCCATTACAATTCTATGGTATTAGAGTGAAATATTATAAGGTCAAATAAAAGGTAAGCTAATTGTGGCGACCCTAACGGATTGGGGGCCGTTACGGGGGTGCCACACGATTATAAGGTAAAACCGTTATGACACATCCCATACCGTACCACACAATTTTGCCCCATAATCAGGCACAAGTATTGCAATCACTCAGGCGTGTTCTAGTTATTACGACCCATCGGCCACGACCAACTCAACAATCGACAGTCATCCAGCAAACCCAGGCATCGTCCCTCTCCGTCGGGCACAGCAACGTCTACGCCTAGACGGCATTCTGTAAAGGGGCATTGGTCCAGCCTCCACTGCGATCGGCATCCTGTGACATCCGGATTTTCGTTAGACCACAAATAAGTAACAGCCCATCACGGATCGACGAATTGTTGTTGGACTGCGTCATTTGGTACCATTTGCGGATGCCATTTCATCATCGTCATCATTGGACCGAGACGTCATGTCCCGTGATGATCTTATGACACACCCTCGTGGTCATGTATTTGCCGCGTAAGGATGATCCGATCGACATATAATTTATAGTCTCATTGAAATTTCCCTTATATAGCGCCACCGTTGTGACCCCCCTTCCACTCGTATTTATACCCTACTAACCAAACCTCCCGTGCACGTTGTTTCGACCACCATGCAGCCACGTAAGTAACTACATTTCGGCCATGTACTCACACCCACCCATCTCCCATGCACGTCCCTCCATTTGTGGGTCAATAAATGAAGGGAGTTGACCCATGCAGCCACGTTAAATGGCTTCCCTCATGCTGCAATTGAAGACTCGAAGACTCTAGACTCTTGTGGCCATGCATACGTGTCTTTGGTGGTCAATGGAAGAGAGTTGTTGACCGAGAGATGGCCAACAACGGCCACGTCGCCCTCGCACTCGGCTGCCCTTCCGTCATTGCCAACGTGACTTCATGTGGTTGACTTGAGTGGTCAACCAAATGAAGCCCCACCCATCGACGTGTAGGAGAGGTGGCAGCCAATGAAGCCGGTGAAGGCCACGTCCTGCATGAAGAATCATGCTGTCTCGGCAAAGAGAGAAACCGGCATGCAAGGAGCCACGATTTCTCCAGCTGCCTTCTGCTCGAGCGGCCACCACCCTTTTGCTGACTTTGTTGACTCACAAGGCTAACAATAGCAAGGAACGAAGACCTCACTTTTCCCTCTCACGCTCGGCCGCTCCATTTTCCTCTACAGCAAGCTTTCAGCCAATTTCCACCTAGAGTGTTAGTGCCGTTCCACCCGTGCTTCATTGATCACTCGAACCATACCGCCGCGCCACCACTAACCACCGACACTGTAAGACCTAAGGCAAGTGGAAGTCTACTAACCTATATAGTGTAGTGTTGTTGTTGCCTGAGGAAGTGCGAGTTAGATTGGATTGTCTGAATTTTGTGTTGGATGGTGGAATAGATGATGACCGAGTTGGTTGAGGCTAGGAAGTTGAGGAAATCTTCATATTTCCTATGAGTGATTGCGGTTTTGGCCTTCGAATATGCATCAATTTTAGCATTTGTAAAGCTTTGAGAATTCTGCTTGTAGACTGTTTTGGAAAAACCTCCCGATTTGTATTGAAATTTCTATATAACGAGGTGCCGCTCACAAATGTTTCAAAAAGAAAAGAAAAATGTTTGGAGTCCTCGAAACCTCAAACTTTTATATGAACCGTTTTAAAAACCTTGAAGTCGAGAGTGAGATATGGCTTTGCTAATGTGCCGATTTCAAATTACTTACGGTTTTGATAAATCTTTTTAGTTCGATCCATGAGGCGTGAGTACTATTCAAGGTTTTAAAGGTGGATTTCGAAAATATTGGAGGGTTAACTGTGAAAGTGGGATTTTCGGGAAAAATCCGAAGGATTCTTCATATTGGTGATTCGAAAATATTTTGGCATTGAAATGATTTAATCACTACACCATGGTTGATGTGTTATTGCTGCCGTTGGACCCTCGGGACGACGAAGCCTCGAGAGGCGGGTTGCTTGAAGGATCGTAGTGGCAATGCCTCTGGATGCCTGAGGACCGGTGAGCCCTAGAGGTTCCCCAGGAGTGTCAAGGTGCCCGGATATATGATGATATACATTCCGGAGGGTAGGGGACATCATTGGTGTAGTGTGCCCTGGTGATTCCTCGCGATGCCAGGTGGGGTGCGAGATGCCTGGAGGTGTAACATAACACGCTCTGGATGCCTAGTGACTGAAATATGGAACCGGAGGCTTTCGTGATGCCAGGTTGGGTGTAAATGCCTGGAGGGACACAAACACTAGTCCTCCAGGAGATGGTGATAGTGAAGCAAAAATCTGTTGAGTTTTAAAGTTGAATGTTCTTTCGAGTTACGCCATTTTGATTGTTGCACCTGATTATGGAACAAAATTGTGTGGCACGATATGGGACGTGTCATAATGGTTTAACCTTATAATCAAGACCCATGTGATTGAAATGATGTGTTCCGGTTATTAAACTATGCTCGCCATTGCGTTGAAAAGCTCTATTGATTTAATGCATATCTATTCCTCTAGTTATGTGTTTTGTGTATTTTACATGAAATCATATGATGATGGTTCTACATAATATAGTTTAGTAGATCTTTAACTGCTAAGTAGTCATACTCACCTCTTGTGGGACTAACACATTTCAGACTAAGAAAGATGCTTCTGCTGCCCACACCTCCCGGTACATTCTATGGGATCCCTATTGACTTACAGTTGGAACAATCGGAGCATGAGGATCCTGATATGCTAGGGCTGACCTTCATTTGAGTGAGGATGAAAGTGATGATCGACACCGGTCTTCCCATAGGTCATGTACGACAGGACTACGTTGTCCTATACGTCCGTAGGAACGGACGGACTCTAGGGCTGCTGCCACAGCCACCAGAGGAAATCGACGACGGGGGATCAAGTGGCGTGGAGTGATGCCCGGTGACTGAAGTATGGAACCAGAGGCTTTCGTGATGTCGAGTTGGGCGCGAATGCCTGGAGGGATGCAAACACTGGTCCTCCAGGAGATGGTGATAGTGAAGCAAAAATTTGTTGAGTTTTAAACTTGATTGTTCTGCTGAGTTACGCCATTTTGATTGTTACGCTTGATTATGGAACAAAATTGTGTGGCACGGTATGGGATGTGTCATAATAGTTTGGCCTTATAATCGGAACCCGTGTGATTGAAATGATGTGTTTCGGTTATTAAACTATGCTCACCATTACATTGAAAAGCTCTATTGATTTAATGCATACATATTCCTCTAGTTATGTGTTTTGTGTATTGTGCATGAAATCATATGATGATGGTTCTACATAATATAGTTTAGTAGATCTTTAACTGCTGCGTAGTCGTACTCACCCCTTGTGGGACTAACACATTTTAGACTAAGAAAGATGCATCTGCTGGTTGCACCTCCTGGTACATTCTATGGGATCTCTATTGACTTACAATTGGAACAATCGGAGCATGAGGATCCTAATATGCTGGGGCTAACCTTCGTTCGAGTGAGGGTGAAAGTGCTGATCAACACTGGTCTTCCCTCAAGTCCTGTATGACAAGATTACGTTGTCCTATACATCCGTAGGAATGGACGGACTCTGGGGCCACTGCCACCGCCACCAGAAGACATCGACGACGGGGGATTGAGTGGCGTGGAATGACCACAGTGGTGAGGACGGCATGGAGAATTTTTGGACGCCGGCACTAAATGATGGACTATATATGTACATAGCTGCTAAAGATGTCAGTTATCTAGTACATGTGTAGATAAAAGTGCTCGGTTAAAATCTATATGTGTATTTAGTGTGCATCATTTGTGTGTGTAGGGAAGGGAGTTGTTGGATACGCTTTCGCCATATATATTGCACATGGACCAAAGAAGTGTGTGATAAGACGCCCACACGAATTCCCTGAAGTCTATAAATGAGTAAAAAGAAAATATAATAATAAAATAGGCCGATCAATAGGAAGATCTCTACGATGAATAAGTGAGGTGGCAACCCTAATGGATTGGGGGCCATTAGGAGGTGCCACACATCCCTGACATGGGGCATTCGAACTTAATCAGGCATCGCCTCCCCAACTCTCATTGGGTGACGGGTTCCGATAGCGATCACATGTGCACATACTCGGCCAAGAACACCTTGCTTTGCATTCAAATACCTCATTTTCAAATAATGAACTTGGCCACTTTCTTTGTATTAAAAATCATCCCAATAAAATAATCGTGTGTGGTCATGCACATACCCATCCCACTTTCTTCTAATTATGATTAATTAAATAATTTGTGATTAATGAAATTAATACAATTTAATTAACCTAACCATGGTTAATTAACCTAACAAATGGCTAATCCGTCACTATTTATGCTAATTAAGATTAATTAAATAAATTGTGATTAATTAATTAATCCAATTTAATTAACCTAACCATGGTTAACTAATCTAACCCAAGTTAACTAATCTAACCTAAGGTAGACTAACTAAACTAACCATCTAAGCAAACTAACCTAACTAAATTAATCTAACTAAACTAACCTAACCATTCTAGTTACATTAACTAGGATTAACCACTAATCCTAATTAACATTTATCTAACTCCCTAAGCGCAATTAACTATCTAATCAATGATTATGGAGTCAACTCACTGGATTAGGACAGCAATGGGTCCACAGCGACGGCGGCATGACGGTGGCAAGGACTCGAGGCTACCGTGTTTCCAATGGAGGATTGACTGAGGCTGAAAACAACCCTACAAGCTCACGGCTTATGGCTGGTCATGGTTTTGTAGACTGAGCTGGTCTCGGTTGGCTTGGTGGGCTGGTGGTGGTGCTGGAAGCGAGACGGGTGGCTGGCGGTGAGGTTGTCGTTGTTCGGTGGTATTGGGGCTGAGGCAATGGCGTGAGGTGGCACGAGGCTGAGGTTGCTAGCCGTCCAGCGCTGGTGGGACGGTGAGGTGCGGTGGAGATGGAGTTGCTGAGGGATGGACGGTGAAGTGGTGGGTGGATGTGTGAAGGTGGAGTGGTGGTGTACGCGTGAAGATGGTGGGCTAGGCTGGTTGGAGGTGGTGAAGTGGTTGTGGGACAGTGGTGGTATGCAGCAAGAATAGAGAGGGAGCGGCTTGAGGGAAATGAACGAAAAAGGGAGGAGAAGAAATGGAGAAGGAGATGGGCAGCTGAAACATGGGGGCTGTACGCACAAGAGGGAGAGAGATGAGGGAAACCAACAAGTCAAAGCATTGGCCAATCAAATGCCTTGCAAAATATCAAGCCACTCAATTGATATGCCCCAAAGTCTTTAGCCCTTGAAGTGAATTGGCCCTCCAATAAAAATTTAGCTCTCATTTTACCCAAAATAAACCATTTTGGCAGCCAATTAAACCCTTTTTCTTCAGCCATCCGAATTCCCGTTATTTTCTTTTGTCTGAAATTGATTTTTCCGCAAAATTCCGGACTCGACGAAAATTTTCCGAAAGATGAGATGACGTCCTAAAAATGAATTGTAACACGCTCGAATGTCTGATTCCCGAAACCAAATTCAATTTTGTAGTTAAAATCGACCGAACGCGATTTTAGTACAACCTAACATATCGGGTAGCTTTTAGGGATTTTAACACGTTCGACCCGTGGTTGATAGTTTTCAATCCACATTTGTGCATCTCCGACTCATAGGTAACTCTCGATTGTCGTAAAAATTGCAAGGTTTCAATTACGTGTTCTGAGTATAATTTTGATAGAAAATCGGGTCAGTGCCATTCGACGCGAATTTCGCAATCATGTAGAATCACCCGCAATTCAATTACAAGTTTCCGTCAAATCAACTTATATCCGATCGCAATTCGATTATAATAGTGTCGTATTGACCCTTGTCGATGATTACGGTCGAGCAATGGCTTTCCGATTGAATTCTCTAGTTTGCGCGTTTATATCCCTTAATGGCTTCACCTAATAAATTAGTTAACTCGTGAGTGGCCAACTTAGAGTAAAATGACCATAGGCACATCAACGAAACAATCATTTCATATAATCAAGACAGGGTCGAATTTCAGGATGTTACACCCTCCTCCTCCTCCTCCCATCTAGATTATAGAAATCGCCACCACCGCCGAGTGATTTCCATCACTTCCTAGTCAAAGCATTAGTCATGGGCTCAATCGCTGGAGAAGACACCGATTGGAGCAGTGTTGCAACAAGTTGGACTATCTCAGTTGGCCATCTCGCCGATTTAGTGTGTGACATCCTCAATTTGAACCCCTATTTAGACCGCAACGGATGAATCTAAGGATCAGTACGTCAACGAAGATAGGCCGTGACTCAATCCTAGGAATTGTTCAAAAGTCGATTAGCTAATTAAGGGTAAGGCAATTCAGAATCAGGATTACAATGGACCAAAGCATTCAACCATGAAAGGACCATTCGACCATGAGAATCGCCATGGGCGATCACGTGCCATCACAGGTTAGTCAATGGATGGATATAGATTATTTAGCTCAAGTATATACCAATCATCACCAACATCGCATGGTCAATGTACTATTCATGAACGACCCCAATCCGATCTTGAATGACCGTGAGTCAAGGCAGGTTGATTGATTCTACTCAATTACATAACAACCAAGGGTCATTCATGGATGATCGAACTCAACTAAAAGTCACCATAAAACCATGGACAGGCATCAAATTCAGTTTAAGTTTAGTCATGTGAATTTTGCTAATGCCACCTAAATTTGCGTAGGTGACTTTAAAGCTGTTTATGATTGAAACATAGCCACAATATCGACTGTAGAAGTTAGTAAGGTATTTCTTTCTAATTGAAATGTTTTTTAGTGAACCCATTAGTGCATTAATTGGAGAAATGCACTAATTTGAGGAAATAGATTTTAACGGACCTAGAGATGAGGCTAATTTAGCCTATTAAAATTTAAATTGAGATGAGACAAACTTTGTTAGGTCATGGCATTGAGTTAGGCGCCACTTCTGGGGTAGATAAGGGGAATAGACCAAATTGCCCTCTTGAGTCTAGCTGATAATTGAATTTCAAGAAGCAATCCTAGCCCTTGATATTGGATAGGGACTTTGTCATGAAGGATGGCTAAGATTTCCTCTTGCTCCCCAAGTTTGAGTGTCATCATGAGAGGAGGACAATAATTCAAGGGCAATTAATGCTTGAAAGATAACTTTCTTCTCAAGTTTCTTCTTCTTCTTCTTCTTCTCTCCTCTCTCTCTCTCACCACCGCCCCTCCCCCCCCCCCCCCATTTCTCTCCCTCTCCCTCACGCCATTTCTCTGTCTTTCTCTCCCTCTCGATCTATATCACCATTGCCGTACTATGCTGCCGTCTGCCGTCACCTTGCCGTTTGTCATCTCGCGCTGCCATGCCATCATTGTGAGTCGCAAGTCGCCACTATCCATCCCTCGTGCGTGTTTCGGTTTTTGTAAGTAGAATCCCTAATCCTTAGCTAAGGTAATGTGCTATGTTATGCTACGTTGATGGTTTGTTCATGTACTTAGAGTTAAGGTAGAGGAAGCGCCACTACGAAGCATTTGCTTTGCTAGGCTCAGGCTATGGCTTCAATCCAATGCGAGTGTGAACAATTGCAATGCCTTGGTTGGGGACAATATAATGTCAAGCTAAGAAGGGATGCTTTCACGGACCAAAAGAAATATTAATGTCACAAATATTTAATTATTTACAGTTTCTTGACTACAATTGTCTGCCGCTTTTTGGACTCGGTTCACTGGTTTTGAAGGCCAATTTAGCAAAGATGATTAACTACTGTATAAGTTTGGTAAGTTCTGATCTCCCTTTTCTTACATTACGTCCCAAAAGTTCTTTGCACTGCAGCTAATTCAGGAAAATCATAACCTTTAAGTGTGCTTTTCTGATGCCTTTAAGTCTAACTTTATGGTGCCTGCTCCACAGGTGATTTCATTTATAAGGTTTCTTCTCTCTCACCAACAAGACATTTCGTTGTACATTCTCGTAAGGCATTACTCTATGGTATCAGCCCTACTGAAATTCGTCGGGTTCCTCCTCTCAAACACGTAACTGGAAATATGCTAGGGAAACCTATATTTGGTTTTTTTTTTTTCTTTCTTCGCCTTTTTTAATGTTGTTTCTCATTTTGGTTCAGAGTATTTTGTTAAATGGTTTAATCATTGTGCTTGGGAAACAGTCCAGTATGTTCAGCTTAACATTTCAGTTTCTCATATGCAGATATAAATACTTTTTCAGTCTATTGCGCGAATTTCCAGATGTGGAGTTTACAACAAATGGAGGCAAAGCGATTTACTTGGTTAGGGAGTAAAAAGAATCAACCAGTTTGGTTTGGCTTACTTATGGTTTACGGTTTCTCCATTTTCAACGAGACCACTGTTAAGCAGCCACCGACATTTAGCATTTATATTGAGATGATCATTTATATGAAGAATGTGTATTAGATCAGGTGACCAATATCCACTAATTTCTTACTTAAAAATGTGACTTTCTATTGAAGGTACAATATTAAACTTGCGATCTGAATTGTAAATCAGAGCACTCGGATGTAATATGTGGAGCGGGATAGAGGCAGAGAGTGACCGGCATCAATTAACGCAGCAACGCTAACGCTACTACACTGAGGAATACCAAATTAAGAATAGGGATGCTGGTCCGAAAAAGGAAAACTGAAAAGAGGAAGAACTACAGCAATGGACGAAGACTCCTCCCCGACGGGAACAAAATATCGGGGGATGCAAAGTCGTAGAAGAAAGGGAAAGAGATGGAGAGGGGCAAGCGTGGTGGCTTCGCGCCACGCTTCCCCCTCATTTCCGAATTCCCTCCTATTTTTTTCCTGTCATTTTTGCAATAGGAGTTTTGTTACTCGTGGAGCGATTCGAACAACCGCTATTAAACATGGCTTGATTCGAAATAATGCTAATTTCAAACCGTGGATGGCACATAGAATTAAGAACGATCAGTGCACTGCCCAAAAAAGAAAAAGAAAAATTTAACTTGAGCAACTCAACTGCCAAAACATTCGAATTATCTATATTATAGAAATTGAACAGCTGAAGTTTACAAGGAAGGACACTTTCGACATTGTGCAGACAGAGCAAATCAGCACGCTTGGTACAAGAAGAAGAAGGGAAACAAAGGAGTAAAAAAGGTGAGATCCCCCAGCATTAGATTTTCAATGGAATTTGCGAGTAGGAGCCTCCTCCTTTGCCGACTCCACAGCTTACCCTATTTATTTTCGAACAATTTGCCATCCTATTGGTGACTCAGAGGCACGACTTCTCGCAAATGTTTGTAGAAGCCAAGCTGTGCCATCAATAACCAAACCAAGGTGACAAGTTCTCCCCCTTTACTCAGTTGTTGAGCATGCATGAATGGTCGGCAATGAACCGCAGCATACCCCAGCAATTCCACCCACACTTCACTCATGATCTTCCACCTGTATTTCTTTTCAATACGCTGCAATCTTTCAACGAGAGCACGCACATTAGCAAGCGCAGGTTTGATTATCTCTCTATCCCCTTGATCTGGCTCCCCTTCTGGACCAACAGAGACAAGACTTTCGCATACACTTCTCTTCGCTTTGTCCGTTTTGCTCCCATTAGAGAAATGTTCAACAAGGAACTTGTCCATCTCATCACAAGTGCGCTGGAACCTTATTTCGCCAAACCCAGCCACTGTAGACATCATTTCAGGTTGTTTGATCATAAGATAAAGCATATAATCAGACAAGACCTTACTGTTTACACGATCATTCCTACTTTCATCTGTGTCAAGGTCGATACTATCATCAGTGTCGGCATCGTAACAGATCTCCGTGGCAATGTGCCACAGTAAAATGCTCTCATCATACTCAAAATTACAGATGAATGGAAGCAAGTCTTCGCAATTTTGCCCTGTTTTAGTATGCTCCAGTGCCCAGTCACCCCGAGCAGCACACATCTTCTTCGCTGTCACATCATCTGCAACTGATGGCTTCTGTTTCAGCTCATAAAAAATCAATTCACGTAATTTTTCATCGTATTGTGCTCCTCGTCCAGGCTTCGAGTCATCAAACAATTCGCCCAGAGATATGAGACCACAGAATTTCTCAATCCATTTTGGCCACCTTCTCAGTCGAGAATCTATCAAATTGTACTGGGAGATTGATCTAGACCACCTAGCACGTATTATATGCAATGCAAATGGTGAGCTTTCAAATTTGAATATATGGAGGAACTTAATGAAGATGCTTCCTTTAAACGAACTTCTATTGTCTTTCTCAGACGTCCCTATTTTTGCAACTGTTCTGTCAGAGCAAATGAGCATACTAAGAGCTACAAATTCCAGGCTCACAGCTCCAAGGAGCAAGGTGTATGTAATTTTTATATCATATTCGTGAAAACCATGCTTGTTCAGGGCATAGAAAAGTGCAAAAGCAGTAACGACGGAGCCAATTGAGATAGCTCGGAAAAGGTACCCTGTTGGGCAGCGAACCACGGCAGCCTTGGTATAAAGTACATCGTAAAAGAAGTTGAGCTCAGCCTCAATGACCTGTAAAGCATCCTTTGCGGTTATCTTCGTGAAAAATTCCCAGCTTCTGTTCATTTTAAATAAGCCGATGGGGAGATCCACAAGAAGGCCTTTAAAGGTTGTGAAGTAGAAAAATGCGGCTATTATCACTTCTCTGTCGTCCAATTTGGGTTTATCTTCCTCTCCAACATCTTGGGATTCGATATTGTGCTTCAAAACCATATCTATTGTAGCATTGCTTTTCTGCAACCGCAAAGCATCGCTTTCCCACGAAGTATTGCTTTCCGACAAAGCATCAAGAGACGGGAAAAGGAAACCGCGGAATTTACTGAAGCTTGCAAGATACAGAGCACGTGTTCGCTCTATATATTTTATGGTTCCTCCAATAAACACGAGGATGGTTGGGACAATTAGCTTGTTACTGAGGAGGGATTGGTAAAACACGTAGCATGCAGTGCCTAGCTGGAATAAGAGATTAAGCAAATGCCTACGCCAGAGCTCATTGTCCTCGAGCGCGAAAGCAGTTATGGTGTCTGGTCCTCCGAGGTGTAGCAGAAGAAATGGAGCCCAAAATGACAAAAGGTGACCATATCCATTGACCTCGGAGTCTGAAGTACCACCATTGATTTGGGCTTCGGCAATGAGTCCAAAGGTATAGATAGCGACCGAGTCGGCAGCCAAATAAGCTAACCCCAAGAGATTATTGATCCACCTGTTTGACCACCTCTTTCGCATGGGTGCAAAAAAGATGAGAAAGACTTGCAAAGATAGGCTCGTAAGGATTGCCCCTCGGAGATTGAGTTTCACCGATAAATTCTGGGTTTCTGCAAGAATTTTCGTAATTCCCATTTGATCCTCACTCTCTTCAATCACCAAATCCTGAAAGGAAATGTTTTAGTCAGCATGATGAGACTGGGCGAGGCTTGATTGGCTTATTGCCAAGCTTTCCCCAAGGTCAACGAGGGAAGCCTAGGGAAGCCCATGGCTGGGGAAGGCTCAACCCCCTCGCTAGTAGCTGGGTGAGCCTTACTAACCATGGCAAGGTCGTGACTAGCTCCACCTTGCCAAATCTAACGGGGCCTCATTTAGAGCTGAGTGAGTCTTGCCCTCGCTAGTGGCTGGTGGGGGCGAGCCTCACCGACCCTCACCTCTAGTTGGCGGCAATTGACCAAAGGAAGAAGGAAGGAGGAGGAAAAGAAAAAAGAGAAAGAAAAAAAATTAAAAAAATTATATTATTAAAAAAATCGTCCACATGCCAACCGATGTCCAAGTCATTGCCCATGTCACCACTGGCTTGCTAAATTTGACCGGATGAATTGAACTGACACAAATGCAAAAAGTTTATTGCTGAATTAGATATTAAAAAAAAAAGTTTATGATTGAATTGACCTAATTGCACTCAGTTTATGTCACCACCCACATTTTCCGTTCGGATTGAAAAAGACATAAATTTAGGGGTTTTCTCTAAAAGGCAAGCCTATAACCCTCTATTAGAGGCGAACTCTCTTAAATCTATACCTCGCACGACATCGGGATATTCAATTGACACTATATATTCAATTGACACTATAATAACTTTTTAATAAGAAGTCACCACTAACCTATTAATGTTAGCTAGAAACCAAGTGAAGCATGAGAACATACCTCACTTGCTACACAAGCAGAAAATCTAGGGTCATGACTTGATTACACTTATTGATCAACTAATGTTCCTATTTCAAGCAATCTGGATTGATTTTAAACATATCTACTAATATTTGAGGCGATCATGCGGGTGCGCAATAAATAAAATAACAATCAGCGACCAATTGATAATTATAATAGAAATGTGCAAATGACAACCTAGCATTTGTCCCTAATAACACTCAAATCCTATGATAAAGCTCTAAGAGTTGTTTAATTTTGAGCATAATTTTTATCATCAAAGATTTTCACACATTTTAGGAGAAAACTACTAGAAGACTAATTTTTTAGCTATACCTTAATTAAAAAAAAAATCCAGAATTTTTTGGAATTTTTAATTAATTTTTTAAATATTTTTATCCGAAAATATGGACCCGAGCCGAATCGGGATTGGCCCGGGTCTACTGACCCGAATCGTTAGGCCTTAGCCGGACTGGGCCTTAACTATGGGCCCTGTCCAGCTCAAAATTGAGTCCATCTAAAAAAGAAACCTAAATAAACAAAGCCTGGCCCAAAAAAAAAAAAAAAAGCGTAATCTATAATTAAACCGGCCCAATGGCCTTGCTTCAGCCCAAACACGGCCAGCCCGAAGAACAAATAAGCCTGGGTCGGCCACACCCGCAATCTAGCCCAACCCAGCTCGCGACTAGCTGCTTCACAGCAGTCCAGCTGTGATTGAGGCAGCGCCACAACGGGGTGTCAAGGCATGGCGGCGCCGCCTCGGCCAAGCCAAGCTTGGTGCTTAGTCGTCGTCCGACCGGCGGCGCCACTGTGATGTCCACGATGGCCGCTGCTCGTGCTCCGGAACAAAATAAACCCGCGGAGGTAGGTCGAGTGGTACCAGATACGCCTGGGATGCCAAAAATCGCAGGAACGCCTCGGCTATGCGGGATGGCGCCCGGACGACTCGACCGGCTCAAAAAAACGAAACAAAACTGGATCTCATTCAGACATTTTACCGAGGAGGTGGAGTGCGCCACCAAAATGAGAGATTTCCGGCCCGAATGGGACCGGAATGGGCGTCGGGAATTTCAACACGCGACGTACAAGAAACAGGGCAAGAAATTAATGATTAATTTCACAAAATATTTGCTACCACGACATGTTTGCTACTTGAACATAAACATAATTTTATTTCCTTCTAAAAGATATTAATGATTAATTTCACAAAATAAAGAAGTCTTTTTTTCACGAGGTCCAACTAAAAATTACTATTTCTTTTTTACTGAATCGACCATAGACCAATCCCCTTGGAATATTTTATACACCCACAATTCTGAGCTTCATGTTTCTCCTTTCACGAGACATGTCAGATCTGGGGCATCCCAATTCAGTTGACTAGAATGACAGTTTCTCATTTCGAATTTGTAAAATCAGAATTTGGATCAAATCACACATCGCACAAAAAGGGGCTTACCGGGTTCAGCTCGAGGACGTCGGCCGAGAGAGGTTGTCGGACGGGGCTCGTGCGCAGCAGAGGCGTCGGCTGAGGCTCTCTCGCTCTCTCTCAGTCGCTCCCCCTCGGACTCTCTCTCTCTCTCTCTCTCTCTCTCTCTCTCTCTCTCTCTCTCTCTCTCTCTCTCTCTCTCTCTCTCTCTCTCTCTCTCTCTCTCTCTCTCTCTCTCTCTCTCTCTCTCCCTCGCTCGCTCGCTCGGATCGCTCTCTCGGACCCCTGATTTCTCTCCAAAAAATCCCCCCTTCTCTCTCCACCTCTCTCTCCTTTAATGGCCACCGGTGCGTATGACCTCTGCAATGCCAGCTGCTGGGTGGCCCCCGACAGGACCATAATGCCGCGACCGCGACGTCCTTGCCCTGCTCTGCTCCTGTTCTGCACCCTCCCTTCTCTCCAACAGCCCAACGTGCAAGGACGAAGGGAGGGGGGAAAAGGGAAGAGGAGAAGGCCGGGCCAGGGATAGGGAAGAATGGGCCGTCCCAGGCGAGAAGAGAAAGAAAAGAGCCGGGCCGTCCTGGCCTCGACTTGGTCTCATTTTTCCTTTCCTTGTCTTTCTTTTTTATTTTTTTCTTTTTTAATAATAATATTAACATTTAAATAGATCATATTGCTATTAACCCTAATGCCTATCTACCATGCAATTTAATGAAAATTATTTTTGTTAGAGGTTAAAAATTAATCTCTAATTTTATAGGAAATTAATGAATGATTAATCGGATTGTTAAAATTTAAATGTCAACAATTTATTTTTATTTTATTTTTTTGGTAATTTTCCCAATTTTTACCAAAATTAAAATTTTCGACAGACATAATATATAAAATCTGTCAATTTTCATATATAGGGCCATTGAGGTATCTGAGACCACTAGATGTCCATTGCACGCTCCTCCTCCTCCCTTCTCTAACCATTCCATCCAGATTATCGAAATCGCACACCACCGAGCAATTTCATCACTTCCCAATTGAAGAATCAATCATGGGCTCAATTGTTGAAGAAGACACCGATTGGAACAGTGTCACATGGAGCTAGGCCATCTTAGCTGGCCCTCTCACCAATTCAATAATCGTCGAATCGCCTCTTAAGTTTGTGATGCAAATTTTAAGCAATCTATTATGAATGTGGAAATCGGTTTGTGTACTTCACATTCTCAGTGGGAAGTTTTGATTTGTAGTGGAGCTGAGTTGAGTTGACACAGACTATAAATTTAATTCAACTTGTGTCGAATTATAGAGACTCGGTCAATTATCTCATGAAATATGAGTCTTGGTTCAATTAAGCCCAAATACGAGCTTGAGCTCACGGTCAAGTTTCATAACTTCAATGCAATTGATAACTCGTTATGCTTTAAATGTCATGTAATGAAAACAAAATAATACTTTAATTACCATATTAGTCTCAAAAATTGAACTCAACTTGACTCGACTTGATCATCTAGCATTAAACTTGATCAAAATCGTACTAATTAAGCTGACCTTGGGTAGCTACTCACGGATAGATTGAGATCTTGATCTGGTGATACTTAGGCTGGGCAAACCGCCATTTTATTTTGAGTTTGTGTAATAATCCAGGGGAATGTTTTATGGTATTGAAGAAAGGTATTATTTTGTTTTATGATATAAAATGCAACGATATGGATCATACTTGATTAGATCGTTAGCTAAGTCTAGCTATGCTCGCTTTATGGTTGTAAAGTTTGATAAGTGATTTGAAGTTGGTCATAAATTTTAACAGCCCATGGCAGACTTCGACGTATGCGGATAGCGCTGTTTATGGTGTCCCGAGCAGTGGTGTCACGTGCCATCAGGTATAGTTGTGCTTGTGGCTGGATATTATTATCTGCCTAGTCACTGCCTCCGGTTTGCTTCGAGTATTTGCCTCCTCTCCCAATTGGGTCTACTTAGGTGACATAGACTTAATTTTTTGTAAACCAAGAGAGATTCAATTTGAAAAAAATTAGAAAAGTTTATACTTAAGATTGAAAAGTGCCACTCAACTCCATTATGTAACCTATTTTTGTCGGCAAGAGTAAATCGAGTAAATCAATTAGAAATTCCTTTAAAAAACTAGTATTTATTATTAGATCTTTCGTTAGTGTAAATATATTTTTACACATTTACAATTAGACTTTCTGATTGATTAACGAGAGATGTGGGCAATTTGATGGGTTTTCATTAGCGATGTAGGGATTATTTAAACATAATCTGTAAAAATTATTGTGGCCCATATTATGTGATTTATTATATGGTTTAATAATTATTGAAATGCTATAAATGATTATTTGTTACGAGAAGGTACGACTCTAATAAAACGAAAGGGTATATCGCTTTGATGGAAGGCACCCTTTCAACGAACGTATATATAGAGTCCGGTCCTCTCTCCACCCACATATGAACAACAAAACAAAAACAGAAAGAACGTATTCTCTCTTCCATCAATTGAATACATTAAGATTTAGTCTTTATTAAACCATGAAAGGAGAATCATATGGGCCAAGTGGGAGAATGTAAAAATTATTGTGGCCCATATTATGTGATTTATTATATGGTTTAATAATTATTGAAATGCTATAAATGATTATTTGTTACGAGAAGGTACGACTCTAATAAAACGAAAGGGTATATACGTTCGTTGAAAGGGTGCCTTCCATCAAAGCGATATACCCTTTCGTTTTATTAGAGTCGTACCTTCTCGTAACAAATAATCATTTATAGCATTTCAATAATTATTAAACCATATAATAAATCACATAATATGGGCCACAATAATTTTTACATTCTCCCACTTGGCCCATATGATTCTCCTTTCATGGTTTAATAAAGACTATAATGTGCACAATAAAATTATGCTATAAAATTTCATTAAATTGACAATTACATAATAATCACAATTAAGTAAAGAAAACTAATGTGAGTCATAGCGGTTGTATGTCATCAATCGACATAGTCCCTTCTATGTACTACAACTATAGCACTTTACTTAACAAGATCCATAAATGAGAAGTACAGTAATAGTCCAACCATAATGTTTCTTTAGAAACTATCCTGTTTAACATTCATTTATTTCCATAATATATACTAAATAGAAAACAGGAAATATCAGAAACACATAAGTGAGCTCAAAGTGTCAAATACATAAACTTAATACAAACATAATACAAACACTAATGACGTCCAATAATGCCCATCCTTTCAACATGCTCATTAAATGTTTTGGGCGGCAATCCTTTTGTTAAGGGATCTGCTATCATAAGATTGGTGCTAATGTGCTCAATTGACACTCTTTGTTTCTGAACTTCTTCTTTGACAGACAAGTATTTGATCTCCATATGCTTAGCACCTTTAGAATACTTGTCGTTCTTAGAGAAGAAAACTGCTGCAGAGTTATCACAATAAATTTTTAGCGGCTTGGCAATACTGTCGACGATCACAAGTCCTGAAATAAAATTCCGCAGCCATAATCCATGAATTGTGGCCTCAAAGCATGCCACAAATTCAGCTTCCATAGTGGATGCAGCAATAACTGACTGCTTCGCACTCTTCCATGAAATTGCCCCTCCAGCCAGAAGAAACAAGTAACCAAATGTTGATTTTCTTGTATCGGCACATCCGGCTAAGTCTGAATCTGAATATCCAATCACCTCAAGATGATCAGATCTTTTATAAGTGAGCATATGATTCTTCGTTCCTTGTAGGTATCTAAGAACCTTCTTTGCAGCTTTCCAATGATCCATTCCAGGATTACTTTGATATCTGCCCAGCATTCCGACAGCAAAACTGATGTCTGGTCTGGTGCAAGTTTGTGCATACATTAAGCTCCCCACAACAGATGCATAAGGAATATTATTCATTTGTTCTCGTTCCAATTCATTTTTCGGACATTGCATAATGCTAAATTTATCACCTTTCTGAATTGGAACTATTCCTGCTGAACATTTACTCATATTAAATCTCTCTAAAATTTTCTCAATGTAGGCTTTCTGAGACAATCCTAATAATCCTTGTGATCTATCACGGAATATTTCTATTCCTATCACATATGTTGCCTCTCCCATATCCTTCATTTCAAAATTCTTAGAGAGAAATTTCTTGGTTTCATGTAACAAACCAAGATCATTAGCAGCAAGCAAAATATCATCAACATACAGAACTAGAAAAATAAACTTGCTCCCACTGATCTTCATATATATACACCGATCAACGGTGTTTTCCTTAAATCCAAATGAAGTTATGGTATCGTTAAACTTAAGATACCATTGTCGGGAAGCTTGTTTAAGTCCATATATTGACTTCTTTAATTTACATACCATGTATTCCTTTCCTTTAACTGAAAAGCCTTCGGGTTGGTCCATATAAACCTCTTCCTCTAAATTCCCATTAAGAAAGGCGGTTTTAACATCCATTTGGTGTAACTCCAAGTCATAATGAGCCACCAAAGCCATAATGATTCTAAGTGAGTCCTTCTTAGAGACCGGTGAAAATGTCTCTTTATAGTCAATGCCTTCTTTCTGAGTAAAACCCTTTGCAACAAGTCTGGCTTTATGTCGTTCAATATTGCCTTTTGAGTCGCGCTTGGTCTTAAAGACCCATTTACACCCGACCTTCTTACATCCTTTAGGCAATTCAACAATATCCCAAACTTGATTTTGATGCATGGATTTTAACTCTTCTTCCATAGCATTAAACCATTCATTAGAATCTTCACATTCCATGGCTTGGGAAAATGAATCTGGATCATTTCCAATTCCTAAGTCAATTTCTGACTCTTGTAAATAAACCATATAGTCATCAGAAATAGCCGATCTCTTTTCTCTTTGAGATCTCCTTAATGCTATTTCTTGTGACTCGGCTATTGGAGGTTCATTATTGACATCTTTAGAAGCTTTGGGTATAGGAACTTCTACCCTTACTTCTTGAATGCAAGCATCACGCATTCTTTCACTCCCACTGATGTCACCATTCTCAATGAACCTAGCATTTCCAGATTCAACAATTCTTGTACTATGATTAGGACAATAAAATTTATACCCTTTGGATTTCTCTGCATAACCAATGAAATAACCACTGGTCGTTCTTGAATCCAGTTTCCTTTCATGTGGATTATAAATTCTTACTTCTGCTTGACAACCCCAAACATGCAGGTGTCGTAAACTAGGTTTCCTTCCCGTCCACAGTTCAAAGGGAGTTTTTGGAACTGCCTTACTAGGAACCCTATTTAATAAGTACATAGAAGTCTTTAAAGCATACATCCACAAAGACAAGGGTAAAGATGAATGACTCATCATACTCCTAACCATTTCCATCAAAGTACGGTTACGCCTTTCTGCTACACCATTTTGTTGTGGTGTACCTGGCATTGTGTATTGAGCACAAATACCATGTCTTTCAAGGAATTTAGCAAATGGACCTGGACATTGTCCCGATTCATCATACTTTCCATAATATTCACCGCCTCTATCAGATCTTACTATTTTCACTTTTCTATCTAATTGCCTCTCAACCTCTTTAATATACACTTCAAGTACATTCACTGATTGAGACTTATCATGCAATAGATAAATATAACCATAACGTGAAAAATCATCAATAAAGGTTATGAAATAGCTTTCCTTACCAAAAGATGGAACATCAAAAGGACCACATATGTCAGTATGTATAATTTCAAGAAGCTCTGTGCTTCTTGTGGCACCTTTCTTAGTGCGCTTTGTTTGTTTACCTTTAATACAATCAATACACACTCCAAAGTCAGTAAAATCCAAATTTGGAAGAATTTCATTCTTCACTAATCTTTGCATTCTTTCTTTGGATATATGACCCAACCGTTTATGCCACAAGTAAGCAGAATTTTCATTCACCAAACTTCGTTTAGTGCCAACATTATGATGCAAGGTCATTAATGTCTCAACAAAAGTATTATCAAGTCTAAATTTGTAAAGACCATCACATAAAGTTCCAGTTCCAATAAGAGTATCACTCTTAAACAAACTAAAAGATCCAGATCCAAACTTACAATAAAATCCCGCCACATCAAGTCTTGGCAAAGAAACTAAATTGCGAGAAAATGTAGGTACATAAAGGGTTCGAAACAAATCCAAATAATGCCCAGTATCTAAGATCAAACGATAAGTGCCAATGCCTTCAACTGGAGCTTTGTCTCTGTTCCCCGTAATCACATAACTTTCATTTGGCTTTATAGTTTGGATCGTAAGAAATCCCTGCATCGTATTTGACACATGAGTGGTGGCACCAGAGTCAATCCACCAAGTATTATAAGGAACTTCAGTAAAGTTTGATTCAAAACATACTAAAGCACAAGGCTTACCTTTCTTTTCGAACCAAGCCTTACATTTTAGACAATCTTTCTTCAAGTGTCCAATTTTGTTGCAAAAATGACACTTAATAAGATTGTGTTCCTTCTTGTGGATTTGAGAAGCCTTCGAAGAGTCATTCAGGATGTGTAGTCCTTTCTTCTTGCTCCTTCCACCTTTCCTCTTAAAATTCTTTCGAACTCCTTGATGACTTGAGAGATGAACAGAATGAGCCTTTTGATTCTTTATCCTTGTTTCCTCTTGAACTAGCATACTGGCCAATTCGTTTACATTCCACTTATCCTTTATAGTGTTGTAATTCATTTGAAATGGCCCATATTGCTCATGAGGTAAGGAATTAAGTATAAATTGTACTAAAAAGTACTCATCCACATTCATTCCCAAAGTCCTTAACTTTGCTGCTAAATTGGTCATCTCAAGTATATGCTCATGCATAGTACGCGAACCATCATATTTCATGGTGGTCAGTGTGCTCATCAGTGTACCAGCAAGTGACTTATCAGCAGTTTGAGAACGTTCTTCCACAAATTTCATAAATTCCTTAGCATTGTTAGTCTTGGGAAGAGAAGTCTTTAAGTTATTTGCAACTGTCATCCGCATGAACATTAAGCTCAGTCTGTTCGATCTTTCCCAAGCTTTATGGAAAGATTTTTCATCATTGCTACTTTCATCAGTAATAGCAGCTGGTTTCTCAGCTTGAAGCGATAAATCAAGATCCAGGACACCTAAGTGAAACTGGACTTGCTCACTCCAATCAGGAAAATTTATCCCATTAAATAATGGAACAGATGAGGCGTGCGAATGGAGTGAAACAGGTACAGATACTGCAAATGTGCAAGAAAATACTCATACATTAATGCTTTGAGAATATCACCTAATCAGATTCAAACTAAACTACACATGCACATCATAGTTCTCCTTTGGGCGATCCTATGATATACAAATATATATAAACCATAATGATGCTAATAACTTTTATTTGATAATTGTAAATATATCTTATTAAAATTTATTTGTTATCTTTGGATATACAAACAAATTTAACAAGTCATATTAATTATCAACCATCATGTTCATGAATTATAAGAAAATTATTAACCTTTGGGTTAATCCCTAAGTTCTTATAATAAATGAACTTCAATATACCCATAAACTCCAATAATGATATAAAACATATCAATTTCATGCATAGCATCAATTAATCATGGGCAATTGAATAAAATAATTTACAATATCAAAATTCATAAGACTTTAAGGTTCGGCCACTTTGGTGACTAACAAACCTTTCATAATATGAATTTTTTTTTTTTTTTAATATTGTAAAATACAAATATTTACCAAATTTGCACACAAGGACAAAACTTAATCAAAGCATAAGGGTAAAATTGTAAAATCCTAATTCCATAAGGGCAGAATCATAAAATTATAATTCAGGGGCAAAATGGTAAATTATCAGCAATGGCAGAACTGTAATTATTAATTAAACAAGGGCAGAACAGTAAATAAATTGCGAGAAGGACACAATGGGAATTTTAAAAATGATAAAGGGGCAAAAAATGTAAAAAGGGCGCGCGGGTACGTCAGGCGCGTGCCGAGCACGCGCCTAATCCGCCGCGGGCGCGTGCTCCGCACGCGCGCGTCCAACGCGCAGGCGCGTGCGTTGCACGCGCCCGCAACTGCGCGGGAAGCCCGCGCGCGTGGATCCCACGCGCGCAGCGCTCGCGCGCGCGTATGGGCGCGTGGCGCGTGGGTTCCACGCGCCTGCAACCGCAGCGCGCGCGTGGAGCCCACGCGCCTTCTTCCTCGCGCACGGACGCGATTCTTCGCCGGTTTTTCGCCGTTCCACCGCCGTTTCGCCGCCCGTTTCTTCTCCGACAGCCCATCCCAGACACAAATAATTAATGGGTTTTGAAGAGCATGCCGGCACGACCACATGGGTCCAAGTTTCAGAGAAAATGACCAAAAAATTGGCCCCAAATCAAACCAAAGTTTCTCAGAACACAAAACCTCCACCACCGCCGCTTCCGCCGCTCGATTAGCCTCCGGCGAACACCGATATGCCGGAAAAACTCATGGCTAATGTTCCTCATGGTCTTGCGACGGTGTGGGTCCGAAATCAAGTGGTGGGTCGCCGGATTTTGCCCGGAATCGAAGAGTTTTTATCTTGCCCTTAAAATTCCGAATTTTTCATTTTCGTCCATTTCTGTCCTTTTCCACTCGCACACGCACAGTAACTTTTCTTCGCCATTTTAGTTCATGTAAAACGTACAATCATTCGGATTTCCTTTAACAGAATCTTCCAAAATATTTCAACAACAACAAATGCTACGAACAGGATTATTCAACAAATCATCATGCATAAATCATAATATTTCTTTAAACGGAAAAATCATGAGATCATAAACCAAATGGCTCTGATACCAACTGTAAGATAATTCATATAAAATCGGATTTCTTCTTTTGGATCAAGTTCAAGCGCAGCGTTATGGATAAAGGTATGTCTTAATCTATTTGTGAGAATCATGAAGATCAAAGATCCTTAATTTGTTATGAATTTCCGCATCAGATTTTATATGAATTATCTTACATAATCATCTTATCATTTCATACACAAGATTAGCAATTGGAAATTGAAATTGCTATATGTTGAGTTGGTTTGAAAGGAAATGGAACATTTTTTATTAATTTTACTGGATTGACAATGGTTAGGACAAAAAAAAAAGGGTGGTTCATGGAAGATTTTCCGGGGGGCGATATTGGGACCTTTTCTTTTTGGTCTGAGGAGCATCTGATTTTGATATTTCCATCGTAATTTTTAGGGAAATTAAAATTTTCAGCCGACATAAAAATATAAAATCTTCCGATTTTCATACATATATATTTATATATGGGGCCCACTGAGAAATTCGAGATCACCAGACGTCAATTAGGGTGCGTTTGGTAACGATTCTGTTCTCGGGAGCTGATTCTGACTAGAAATGATTATTTTTGATTCTGTTCCCGAGAACTGATTCTGAGTAAAAAAGCACATTTGGTAACTGTCCAAAAATTTTTATTCTGGAATAGAATTGCGTTTGATACCATATTAATTGATTTTGTTCCAAATTAATTTCTTTTAATTTTTAAATAAATTTTAAATAATTTTTTTACTTTTTTACTTTTTTCTTTTCCTTTTTCCTTTTTTTCTTTTTTTCCTTTTTTCTTTTCTTTTTTTCTTTTTTTTCTTTTTTTTTCCCCTTTTTTCCTATTCTTCTTCTTCTTCATCTGGTCGGCGACGCTCACCGAAGCGTCGCCAGCCCTCGACGAGGTCGGCCTTCGTCGGCCGAGCCTCGCTGGCAACTGGGCGAGGCTCGCCCAGCCCCGCCGAGGCTCGACCTCGCCAGATCTGGCGAGGCCGAGCCTCGCCGGTGGCTAGGCCGGCCTCAACCAGCCTCGACGAGGCCAGCTTGGCCACCAGCGGGGCTGGGCGAGCTTCGCCGGTGGCCAGGCAAGCTTCACCGGCAGCTGGGCGAGGCTCGCCTAGCCACCGGCGAGCCTCACCCAGCCCCGCCGGTGGCCAAGCTAGCCTCGCCGGTGGCTAGGCTTGCCTCCGGCGACCGGCAGCGGACGGCGACAGCAGTGGCAAACGGCGACGAGCGGTGGCAGACGGCAACCGGGATAACGAAAGGGAAGAGCGAGGGTTTCACCGTTTTGATTCTTTTTATGATTCTCGGACAGAGAATCATATTTTTTTTTTTATTCTCAAATCTTGTCCAAAATTGTTCCCGGGAACAAAAATTTTACCAAACGCGATTCTCATCCCAAACTGATTCTGGAACAAAAAATCAAAATCTGGCACTGTTTGGCACGTTGCCAAACAGGCCCTTACACACTCCCCCTTCCTTCTCCGCCTTCCTCCTATCCCGATTATCGAAATCGCGACGGCCGCCGAGTGATTTCCATCGCTTCCCAGTTGAAGAATCAATCATGGGCTCGATCGCCGGAGAAGACGCCGGTTGGAACATCGTCGCCACGAGCTGGACCGTCTCGCCGACTCGGTGGCCGTCGAATCGCCTCTTTCTCCGATCGATGATGGCGTGGCCGGCTCAGCTCCGAAAACTCCTCTCCTTCTCCGCCCTCTGTCGCCCGATCGCAGCCCCTGCGAAATCACTGGTAAGCTTTTTCTGGCTCACTCGCGGCTTCTTTTCGTGCAGTGAATCAGTAATTAGTCATGACTATGAGATGAGATGCAGTCGCTCTGTCGCGGGGTTTCTCCAACTTCCGTCATTTAATTGCGTTTGGATTTTGTTTTGTCCTTGATTTGAAGCAATTCGAGTCAGACCATCATCTGTTAGCGGCCTTCGAATGATTCGTGTTGATGGGATTTAGTGGTTCATTTGCGTGTGTCCTTTTCATCTCGAGTGCCCGATCATTAGTCTTGCTTAAGCCTCGAAGAAGAATTATTGGAGTGCCTTTGTTACGGTTATTATGCGTGACGAAAGAGTTCTGTCTGCTGCAGTTAGTTTCGCTCAGAGACACGAGGTGCGCCAAGTCTATGTCCGAAGCACTGCTCGAGTTTATGAGATTTACTACGCCCCCAAGCCGCAGACTGCCAATGAATATCTCTGTACAGTTCGATGCGGCATTGTTGAAAGGGACGGAGTTTGCGACGGGGATGTCCCTCAAGCAGCTAATCTTGCTTCTCATGGGGATTCTATGGATGACCTTGCCGGAGGAAGATCCAAAAGCGAGATCAATTCGAATGCTGGTGAAGACAACTGGGTTGAAGTGAAGGCGCCCAGCACTTCATTTGAAACTAACAGAGATGTCACTGCATCTTTGAAGTCCTCTGTCAAGATGGTAATAGACTCGCTCTCTTGTGTATGTGGATGTAGCTTCCTTTCCTTTCTTTTTTTTTTTTATCGTCTCATATCCTATAGTTGATTCTGAACTATGCGTGTGTCCTATATGTTGAGACCTCAAGGTGATAGCGGTTGTTATGCTTGTGCGGTAGGCAAGACATATGTAGGACCTGAAGGTGCTTGGAGTGCTTATGAGATTGTATATGATCCAAATTAGAAATAGGATGCACCTTAAATTTTGAAAAAGGAAATGAACAGAAAACAATTGTAAGGAATGTTGTCAGCATATCAAAGGAAGATTTCAACATGCTTAAATTAGGTATCACTGTTGGAGACAAACGCAATTTTAATCTTCTCCTTTGCTCTTCTTTTATGATGCTGGTTAAATTCTGTTCAGGATTTTTACGAGGCAACAGCTGAGATTACTGATGCAGACCCCTGCACATCTCTCACGATTCGTCTGCTCTCAGTTCAAAGTGGAGATTGCGTGTATATAGACGAAATCTATGTGTTTGCAGAACCTGTTGAATCTAACTTTGAAGATGAGGACAGGCAATCGGGAACTGCATCTGGAACTTCACTAATGGCTATGCTTGTGGCTAGCATCCTGCAATTATCTAAGATGAGAACCACTGGCCAAGTACAGGATAAACATGCTTTTGATGTGAGGAATGACCAGAAGTGCCCACCTGCTGTTTCAGAGACAACAGAACCCGATCTGGGTTCAAAAGTAACTGTAACAGCCGATGTTGCAAATAGAGGTGGACATGTTACCGGCATTTTTATACTCAGCATATGGAGAGGGTTATTTCTGAACCAGCTCAGGAAACTGTACGGGAAACAGATACTAACAGAAAGCAGGATGTTTCTTACAGTCATTTTAAAAGTGTCCTAGAACAGCTTGTTTCCCGAGTTAGCAGAATAGAAAGTCTCTGCTTGAGATTCGAAGAAAATATGACTAAGCCAATTAGCAGCATTGAAACGAGGCTGCAACGGGTAGAGGAGCAACTTGAAGTGATTAACCACAGAGCGGTGAGTTCAGGACTGCAGACTTGCAAGAGATTTTTGGCCCCAGAATGTTCCTTTAGTGAGTCAAATATAACCTCCTTGTATGAAAGTAATTGTGGAGAATCTCATTCTGACGGGGGTTCTTCAGATATATTATGTGTTCCACCTGATGAAACCCGTGATACTGTGAGTACCTCCCAATTGCTTCCAAGTTTTACCATGTCAGCTCCAGACTTTCCACATGGAGAGAATGATGAGGAAAGCCACGTATTACAGCAAGTTGCTGACTCTCCAGAGGAAAAACCTAGACCTGCATCGTCTATAGATGATGCTTTGGCATCTGCCCTTGCTGGGTTTGCATCTTCTATCACGATTTGCCCTCCAATTATACACAGTCACTGGCTGTCAAGGTTCCTGAGTTCTCAAATGAAGATGAGGAAAATTTTGATGAGAGAACTTCACCCGAAATACCATATGATGGAGCACAAAATTCTGTCTGCATGACTGATGGGATGGAGCGTGCAATGGAAATAATTTCTTCTGAGTTACCTTCCGGTGATGGTGAGAGCAATACTGATAGAACTATTACTAGCAACGATGGTCGCTCTGAGAAAATCAATGAGGAAAGTGATTATCGGTCGCCTTGTGATAAAGAAAAATGTTATGTACATGTTACAGGTGGTGAACATGAGAGAGAGGAGATAAATGAACCCGAAGAAGCCAGCAGCCAAGTGAGATGTATCCTAGCCGGTGAAGATACTGATGTTAAAGATGAGATGCCTTGGGTACAGATTGACGGTGGCCCTCATCTTTTGAAGGAAGTGGAGTCCGTTGATTGCACTAGAGCTTTTGACGTTGCAAATGGAAAGTCTGAGGGGAGCATTCTGCATGATATTCTCACATTTTCACAGGCTGCCTGTGCGTTGGACTTCAAGGCCCAATTTGGATGTGAAATTTATAGCTCAAGAAAAATCTGATTCGCAGCATCTCCTTAAAGCTCTATGGGATGAAATGCCGGAATCAAATGTTAGCCTTCCCTGAGATGACAAGAGCTGTGATTCATCTGGCGAGCAAGATGACTTGATTGTAGTGGACAATGCGGAGTTGCTGAGCCATGCAACAGGCTGTTGTTTCACAGTTGATTTTGACTATTGTGATTTGCTTGAGACTCCTGTCGACAAGCATGCTGAGAAACCGCAAGATAATTCGAGAACAAGCAAAAGCAGCATTTTATTCACTAATTCCCATTTCTTGACCTCATCACAAGCACAAGAAGTAACCTACAGTACATATGACATCACAAATAACAACAAATTCATAACGATCTTGTGGACAACACAAAATTCTTTTCACTTAAAAAAATGGCCCACATTTGATCTAAAATAATTATATTTGTCTACTCATTTTCAACTATGATAGCCGAAGAAACTTCTTTTAATTTTCAAGTACTTTACATTTCATTATAAAGTAGGATAGACAACAAAATAATACCATAATAAACGCTTGGTAACACTTCTATGGCTTTCTAAAACTCCTTTTCTTCTCTAGCCTAGTAGGATCCTCCGAGAAAAGCGGCTTGGGTAGGTTAGAAACATTTCCATCCTAGCATCTCTAAGTGTCTCTAAGCTCTAAACTAAAGGGCTTAGTGGTTCTCTACTAAAAGGCTGTCCCTAAAGGGCTTGAACGGGAGTTGTTTGCCCATCGTGGGAAGGCATACCTGCAGAAAATTTACTCTCCTTCCCTGGTTCTAAGTCTAGGTCCATTCATGGTATTAGAGCCATGATTTCGTTTTTAATATTATCCATTCCATGCACTTGGTAGGTGAATCCAGTGCTGAGAAGATCTCTTCTCATCATGTCTATAGAACCAGAAATCCTCGAAGCACCTGTTTCTCTTGCTCCATCTTCCTCATCTTCCACCCCCCCCCCCCCCCCCCCAAAGTTTTGTGTTTCCAATGCTTCTAAGATAGATTATCTCTATGAAGTCTCTCTTAGTGATGAAACCAAGATTTCTGAAACTTAACTTCCTCTCATGAACCCTTACTTAGCTTTTGATAAGCCCAATTCGTCTTTTTCACCCATCCGCTCAATCCGCCAACTTATTCACCAAACCCCAAAGCAAATAAAGGAGTACATCCAGTCCTCCAAATTCGACCAGCATCTTATTCCTGCTACTGAAAATGAGTACTTTGTTACTCTCTAGATTCCTCCAGAGTTTCCCAGACAATGGGCTCAACAGGGATACACTCATGTCCATTATAGCGTTGTTCGTCTTGCTCTTACCTTTCATGGTCGTAAAGGTTTGCCAGTCGTGGCAAGAATTGCTTTGTTAGATACTACGTTTTTACAATACCAGCATGCTTGCATCGGTACCGTCCAAACCACTTTGAATGCCGGAACAGTCTTTGTGACTTTGTATCCAAATTTCAACATCGCTCTTTCAGATCCCCAGTTACTTTCCTTTCTAAAAGTTCAAGTACAACTCACTGGAGCCCCTCAAACTGCTGACTCTGTAGCTGCTACCCTGCATTACCAGATGGTCTATCGAGTATAGAATCATGCTCTTGATCTTAACTTCAACAATGGTAATGAAGACGCTTTGTTCATCTCCATGCAAAATGATCAGGCATCATGTATCCATGTTCCTAGACAGATCCCGAAGGATACGTTGGCCAAGCTTCTTCCAGAAACCTGGATTACCAACTATGAAAAGCTACACCAGCACAACAAGCCCTTCCAGTCTACGGACTCAGTGTTCGTTCGGAAAAAAGATGGAACTGTTTCCATCAAATTTGGCAAGGAAAAGGAAGAAAGTCATTCTATCTTCCAGACCCTCTTCATGATTGAACTATGTGTTCCTCAATCAATTTCCAAGCCAGATCTAAAAAAGCTTGTTTGACATTTTGACGGTGATGGACATCCTGTCCATTACTACAAAGACAACTATGGTAATTGTTTTTGGGATCCTTTTTGCCAATGTTCCTATTGTACAAACTCCCCCGACGAGGTAGATCCTCTTGCAAGATCTCCACCTCGAAGAAAGAAACCCAAGGATAAGATGTACCAAAGGTACTTAAATGGAGATCCCTCCGTTGATACTCTTAGTGGGTGTGATAAATACCAGTTCATGGTTTCTTATGCACCACCTCCACCACCAGAGTTCAGTACTACATTCCAAGCCTCACCAGATCCACCAAAATCACCTCCACCATCTCCTCCTCAGAGAAAACAAGCTCTCTCCCCGTTTTACAAGCCAATCCTCAAAAGGGCTAAGAAGCATTCTTACCCACTTGAAGCCCCAGAAGAAACACCACCCACTTCCTCCATTGCTATGTTCCATGATGCTGATTTTCCTCCTCTTGTCAAAGAAAGTTCAAAACTTTCATTTCCTGCTCCAGAGGAATTCATTGATCCTCAAAACAGATATCGTCATGTCCCAAAGATAGCAACCCCTATGATGTGGATGAACATGGCAGACAGAGAAAAACTCCTGCTGCTGAAGCTGTTCTAAATTGGCAATCAGAGACTCTGTCAGCACAAAACAATGCCTTCAAAGAAATCGATTCCAAGATTGGAAATGTTCAACAAGATCTCCAAAGGCATGATGAAACCACCAAAAAGATACTTTCTGAGTTCCAGAAAAGGCTTCATGCCTTGGAATCAGGACAACATCTTGGGTATCATTATCTTGAAAGCCCAAAGCCAGAAATAAAAAAGCTCAAGAGGCAAATTCAACTTCTCGAATAAGGAAGGTTTAGATCTTTCGATCCTCTTGCAAACCCAATCAGAAATGGGTATTTACCTCCACCACCACAAACGTCTATTTTTGCTGCCATCCCAGAAGATCCCTTTAGAAAGGAACCAGATATGGCAGAAATACGAAATCGCCTCAAAAACATGCAGAAGGACAAAGGAAAAGAAAAAAATGCCACCTATAGAATCAAGTTCAATTGTTATAAGAGAAAGGGCAGACCATTGATGTTATCCAATCCATTAGAATCTTTTCTAAAGGACTTGGGTACTCAGGAATTTGATCCTATTACTCAACAGCCAAACCCTGCCACACTAGAAAAACAGATTCTGTTCCCAGTCAAGCAAACTTCCCTTAATACTGAAACCGATTCAGTATTTCTTTCCTCCTCTTCATCCTTCTCAATTCCTATAATCGATTCCCTTCCGATTGCGCCAGTAACTTCATCAATATTCATGGCTAATCCTCCAGATGATGAGATCGAATCAAACTTTTCTGAGCCAGAAATTGGTTAGACAAGCAATTCTGCACAGCATGTATCCATAGCATCAAAACAGTTTTTCAGCATTAATGATATTCCATATCATAAATGGCCAGAAAGACTTGAAGAATTTCATACTTGGTTGAATACTCAGTCCATCACCAACCATGATATGAATGATGTTTTTTACAACTTTGTCACAAGGTTTACAAGCAGCCTCAAACTCTGGTGGAAATCAATTTCGAAGCAAGACCAAATCCATTTCCTAATGTCACCAAATTTTGGCCATGCCATCACTCTCTTATATCATGTCTTTGTGGAAAAACCCACTGATCTCATAGAGATAAAAAGAAGAGAATTTTTCGACAGAAGATGCTGCTCCCTCTAGAAGAAGCATCTTGATAAGCATTATCGAGTGATGCTTCAGCTTTTTTACCAGGTTGGTGCAGATCCAAATCTGAAGCATGTTTTCTTTACTTCCACCCCTAAAGAACTATCCCAAATGGTTGAAAGATCTTTCTTCGAAAAACAAAGGAGAATACAAGATATTCCCTTGGGAGAAATACAACAAGAAGTTCATCTATGCCTCGAAGAATTATGCTTAAAACGTCAGATGGTCCGTACCTACATCACAGATGACAAGTGCCTTGAATCAGCTTGTTCTCGCCAGAAGTTAAAAATCAAATGTTCTAAGCAAGACTGTGATGGTACTTGTGGCAAGTATTCACGGAAGAAGAAACATTACAAGAAGTTCTGGATAAAGAAATCCAAACATGGCTCCAAGCACTTCCGAAAAAAGAAGAAATGGCGATACCTTCGCAAAAGGAATGATCGCATAGGCCATAAGAAATTGAATCGTTGCTTCATCTGCAACCAGAAATGACATTTTGCCAAAAATTGTCCCCAAGCGAGAAAAGGTCAGAATCGTCTAATTCATCACATTGAGAATGAAACAGGTATCTCTCTTGAAAATGATGATATTGAATCCTTATTCTCTGGTGATGAATAACCATCTAAACAAACTCTTTGTGTCATTCCTTCTTACCAAACTTCCAGTGAAACTGAGTCAGACTCAAAATCTGAAGATATTTTTCACATATCTCCCACATCTTCAGAACCAAGCCTCGACATATTCTCCAGTCAAACTCACTGTCCCCATTTCCCAGTAAAAATCCTCACTTCGAAGTTTGCCAAACCAATCACTGTTATTGCTCTCATTGATACAGGAGCAAGTTGTTCCATTCTTGATACTAAAGTTCTGCCTGAAGAATATTGGACCCCCTATGTCCGATATTTCAACTCCGCCTCTAGAGATACTTTCTCCACAAATGTCAGGACCACCCCCGTAACTGTCCACAATTCTTTCCGCAGTGTTCCATAACTGCGAAAATCTTTGGATCAAACCTCCCCAATAAAGATCTGATAATTGGGTGGGACATCATGACTCAAATCTCTCAGCTTCGCATTATTTCTGGAAAAGGTCTTAGGTAGTCTATTAGATCCAATCATGCAAAAATTGTTAGAATCTTGTTCGGAATCCCATTCGGAATTCACTCAAAAGTGTTCCCATCCTTTATGGGAAAATCCAGAATTCTTTGTTCACATTCCTTTCAAAAAGAATGAAGATATAAATCCGACCAAGGCGAGCCATGTGGGAATAAAGCCAGAACATCTGGCTTTAGCTCAAAGGGAATGCTCAGAACTCTTGCAACAAGGCCTTATTGAAATCTCCAATTCTCAATGGGCTTGCGAAGCCTTTTATGTCAATAAGCGCGCCGAGCAAAACAAGGGAAAAATGAGACTAGTAATCAACTATCAACCTCTTAATCTTTTTCTCCAAGATGATAAATTCCCTTTGCCATCCAGAGATTCTCTCTTTTTTGGTCTAACCAAAGCCCATATCTATTCCAAATTCGACCTCAAAGCTGGATTTTGGCAATTGAGTATCCATCCTGAAGACAGATCCAAAACAAGATTCTGTATCCCAAACCAGCACTTCCAGTGGAAAGTTCTTCCTTTTGGCCTAAAAGTAGCACCATCCATTTTCCAAAAGGCAAGGTGTTGTATATTTCAACCAATCTTGTCAAGTGCAGCTGTATACATCGATGATATTCTACTCTGTAGTCCTGACGAGCAGTCACACTGTCAACTTCTTGAGCAGTTTGCACAAATTGTGAAGAAGCATGGTATTATGCTTTCTTAAAGACAGATGAATATTGCCCAAATAGAAATCGAATTCCTTGGTATGCACCTTAACAAAGGGACATACTATCCAAGGCCACATATTGCTCAAGAATTATTGAAGTTTCCTGAAGATAACTTCACCACAAAACAAGTTCAACAATTTCTTGGGATAATCAATTATCTCAGGGTTTTTGTCCCAAATATTGCAAAACTTATGATTCCTTTGCAATCCATGCTAAAGAAGAATTCCTCACCTTGGGGAAAAACCCAGACTAAAGTAGTCACTGAACTTAAGGAGATTATGCAGAATCTTCCACCATTACAAATACCATCAACAGGGAAAAGAATTTTTCAAACTAACGCTAGTGATGAATACTGGGCAGCCATCCTCTTTGAAGAAATTGATGGTAATAAACACCTTTGTGCTCACAAAAGTGGAAAGTTTTTCCAAGCCGAAATGCATTACCATTCCACTTTCAAAGAAGTTCTAGCAGTAAAAAATTGAATAAAAAAGTTTGAGTTTCATCTCATCGGCCACCACTTCCTAGTAGAATTAGACATGGCATCTTTCCCTCAGATGACCAAGTTTAAACAGAAGCAGATTCCAAATTCTCAACTGCTTCGATGGGCTGAATGGTTTTTGAAATACTCTTTTGAAACCAAACACATTCCTGGAAAAAAGAATGTACTTGCTGACTTCCTGTCAAGACCCAAAGCACCAGCCAAAATCAACATGTACATCAAGAGGCCTACTTTCCATATGCTCAATTATGGCGTGAAATACAAGATTGAGAAGATCAAAGATTTGTCAAGCTGGAAATATCCCTAGGAGATTGTTCAACACATCCAAAATGACAATCTTGCTAAGAACCTGGAAAATCTTATATGGCAATGCCACACAGATCTGTTCAAATTTAATGGAGGTTCGATTCTTTATCCCTTTGGATTAAATTCAAATTATCCATTCATTCATCCTCTCATCTGGAAGGAAGATGATTTCCCTAATCAACTCAAGACGTTATTATGGTACTTAACCAATAAGTACTTAATAGCCATTGAAATTCCAATCAAAAGATTCATCGCCAACCTCACAAGGATATTCTTACTCAGCAGAGGTAAGGTGGAAAGAGAAGGTGATAAAAATCTCTTAGATTTTCTCAATTGGTTCTATCCCCCTACCCATTGGAAATGCCTCTTGGAAAAAGAACTAAGAACCATGACACCGAATCCTGAAGTCCACGCCATCTTGTTTTTCCAATGTCCATGGTGTTTTTTCACAAATAATGGCACCATTATCAACACCCCACAGGAAATAGGAACCACATCCTACAAACCTCACCTGAATAGCAGAGAAGCTCAGATTCACAGATCTTATCCAAGATCTGTCATATATTGTAAACACCAGTACTGAGAACTCCAGAGGATATTGTGCCAAGAAAACAAAACCATTCCTCAAGATGCATGGAATAATGTGCCCACTACATGGGATCATTATGACCTAGCACCAGAAGCTAAGTAAGCACTCAGGCAAAACAGACAAGCTGCTTCATCCCAAGATAATGAGATGACAGACACAGATGACATTGTCCAATCCACTCAAGACCCCTATGCACAATGGGGAGGTCCTCTTGCCCAAGACCCCTATGATTCAGGACCGTCGTCCTTATCTCAAAACATGGACATGTCCTTCTATGCACAACCATCCAATTGGCCCCAGCCAAGCATTCCTGCTGACACTGCAGCACATGACAACACCGACTGGGCTCAAGAAGAAGCATCCCACTTGGCTCATGAAGAAGCATCCTCATCAAGGCTGAATCAAATCCTCTTACCCGAAGACCTTGAAGCCCTTGAACAAAAATACGAGGCACATCTCCTAGAAGACAGCTCAGATGACTCAGTTTATAGCTACAATGCTTGTGACGAACGAGACCGCTGAAAAACCGTTGTCCGTACAATTTCACTATAGCAAATCACTGTTCACTTTTACTGTAGCACTAGGCTAGGGAAAGTACTGTTCACAATACAGTTACTATTCATAGTGCGCGAATAATTCCCTCTCGGAAGTTTCCAATGCCTCTGTTTGTACCCGGACCCATGAGCTTGGTCCTTGTTTGTTGGTTTGTGACCTCTTATTGTCTATATAAGGCAAGGAGGGTGTAATGTGTTGGGCAGAGTTCCTTGAAGAAAAGTGAGTGTTTTATGCAAACCCTCTCTATGGATTTCTAAAACTCCTCTTCTTCTCCAGCCTGGTAGGATCCTCCGAGAAATGCAGCTTGGGTAGGTTAGAAACGTTTCCATCCTAGCATCTCTGAGTGTCTCTAGGCTCTGAACTAAAGGGCTGAGTGGTTCTTTGCTAAAAGGCTGTCCTTGAAGGGCTTGAATGGGAGTTGTTCACCCACCGTGGGAAGGCATACCTACAGAAAATTTACTCTCCTTCCCTGGTATGGTTAGCCAACGATGCTTCAGCTCACATTATGTAGATGGAGGTTGATATCAATCATCAAGTAGTTCCAATATTATCTCTGTGGGTCGATGAGAGAATTTCGTATTGACCCATTTGAAATATTTGCACTTCAACCATTCTTTATATCGGGCATAACCATAGAATCTCCTCCTAGGATTCATTCGAGTCCACGATATTCTTCTTATACTCGGTAACCCACAATAAAAAAAAAAAAATACTTGCCTTCTCTTTTGTTTTGGTGAGAGGAATTTGAGTCGCTGCTGAAAGTACTACTCTTTATTTCTAATATTCGATGATGGAATTTGGGGCAAATTAAAATTAGGGTTCAAGATTAAGGTTTGAGTGCTTCAATGGGGATTTTGGCCAATTTAGGGTTTTGGGTTTGGGTCAATTGGGGGAGACAACGTTGTTTTGACTGATTTAGGGCTTTTTATTTTGGCTAACTATGAAAATAGCGTCATTTTGGGTGAGTTATAGCTGAGTCATCTCCCTAGCGAGCCACGTAGGCGAGCACTATTTATAAAAAATTGCTATGTAAAATTTTTAGCAAGGTTCGTTGGACTTCGCATTCAGGTGTCCCATTTTTTAAAAAATAATGGCATTTAAGTATCCCTACTCCAGGTATTCTTTTGCCCAACTATTCCGTCCAAATTATCGGAATCGCAACCCCCAACGAGCAATTTCATCACTTCCCAATTGAAGAATCAAGCATGAGCTTGAGAAGGCACCGATTGGTCACAGCATCGCAATGAAATGAAGTCTTAGCTGGCCGTCTCGCTGTTTCAATGACCCTCGATTCCTCTCTTAAGTATATGTCGCAACTTTTAAGCAATAGGTTATGAATGTGGAAATCGGTTTGTGTACTTCACATTTTCAGTGGAAAGTCTGATTTGTAGTGGAGCTGAGCTGAGGACTATAAATTTGATTTAACTCGTGTCGAACAATAGAGACTCGGGTCAATTATCTTATGAAATATGAGTCTTGGCTCAGTTAAGCCCAAATACAAGTCCAATATAATTGATAATTTGTTGTGCTTTAAATATCTTGTAATGAAAACAAAATAATAATTTAATTACGCGATTAGGCTCAGGAGCTACTTGGGTTTAAAAATTGAACTCAAGCTGACTCAACTAGCAGTCCAAATTTGATCAAATTGAACTAATTAAGCTGACCTTGAATAGCTGATGGATAGACTGAGATCTTGATTTGGTGATACTTTGGCTGGGGAAACTGTCATTTTGTTTTGAGTTTGTGTAATAATCCAATGGAAGGTTTTATGGTATTGAAGAAAGGTATTATTTTGTTTTATGATGTAAAAATGCAACGATATAGATCATACTTGATTAGATCTTTAGCTGAGTCGAGCTGTGCTCGCTTTATGGTAACAGCCCATGACAGACGTTGGCATATGTAGATAGCGCTCTTTTTGGTGTTCCAAGCAGTGGTGTCAAGCGCAATCAGGTATATGTGGCTGGATAATTACTATTTGCGCAGTCACTGCCTCCTGTTTGTTTCAAGTATGCCCCTCTCACAAGTTTCCAATTCTTAGCTCCTTAAAGAGTATGGAGTTTTTGGAGATGCTGTTCTCGGAATATATGGAAAGAGGTCAACTGTGCGTGATGTGGCGAAGGTATGAATGGGGGAAATGGTTTAACAAGATAATCTCTTCTTTTGTAAGTGTTCTAGGGGTGGATTTTAGTGGCCTTTGCTTTACTATGCAACCGTCGAATAAATTTAAGATCCATTAGTCTAGACCATCTATAGCTAATATTTCAGCTACGGGCATTGTAAAGGTCACTTATCTGAGCGTGACCTTGGTGGGGAGTAGTCCAGTACTGGGAGGATCTGTAATGGATATCTTTAAATCTCCCTTATAGTGTTTATTGCTGGGAAGCCATGATTAGCATTTGGAAGCAGACTTTCTGCTTCTGTGGTGTTGGAATGTTGCCGGGTGTGATAGATCATCTGTTTCTTATTTGGCCAATATGAAGTTTTTTTTCAATAATCTTATTTTTAACATGATGCAGCCTTTGCTTGGTCTTATGCATAATCATTCTTTGTTTGTGCAACACCTCTCTCAAATATCTTTCGATTCGAAAGTCGATAAGAAAAGGAGAGAAATTTACTTAGTTAGGTCATATGTTGCTATGAGACAACATAGCTACTTGAGAATGGTCTTGGGTGTTTGCGTTGAGAGAAAAGTTTGATGTTGTTATCAAGATCAACTATTAAGAGCTTTGATTTGAAAAAAAAAAAAAAGTTAGTGTGACAATCAAGTATGTGCCGACTTTAAATTGCATGGAGTTTTGCTCAAAGTTATTAAACCAATTCTGAATGAAGGACTGCACTAGTGCTTGTGAATAACAATTGGTTACAGAGTTGATGAACACAACGTTACTAAAGATGCCCCATAAAATTCTCTCCAATGTTGGTATCGTAGGAATTTCCAAACTGATGCAATCAGTACAGTGAGCTAGATTTCCATTAACTGCGATTGGGTGTTGAACTTTTAAAAGTCACGGTAAAAATGATGATTATTTTATTCTTGAAATATTTGGTACCCGTGTGTTTGAGTGAGTTATGATAAGCTCAATTGAAGGGTAAAAAAATGTATATATATATTTTTAAATTATGTACAAGTTGAGCAGAGCTATCGATTATAGTGCTTAGAATTAAATTCACATGTTGTGAGCAGAGAAGTTACAATTGACAAGTCTCCAATACTTTTGAATAGGAGTGATTGTGGCAGTATTTGTACGAATTTGGGTGGTTTTTTAGCTCTAGATGGAGTTACAACTAGACATCCCAGTGTATAGGGTACTTGCGTGGTAATTGTGACATCCCAATTTTCCAATTCTATTTTCAATAAATTGAGACGGGCATTTCGTTGGCACGCATATAGTTCATTTCCTTGAGTCGGCCACTCATGTGAAAACTAGTCTATCGAGTGAAGCTGTTAAGAGTTTCTAATGCATTACACTCGAGAATTTGACCAAGAAGCGACCTTTCGACCGAGTTAATCTGCAATGATCATTACGGCACAATTAAAAATCGATTAAAGATCGGAGATAGGTCGACTCGACAGAGGCATGTGATTAGGTGTGGGTGATTCCACCAAATCGCACAATTCTTGTCGATCGGCACTGGACCGACTTTTCAGTCGATTTGGTACCCTGTATTCGTATTTGAAACCTTGAGATTACCCCGACAACCGAAAGTCGCAAATGTTTCAAAGATGTACATTGTGGCTTGAGATGATCAACCACAGGTCAAATGCACGAAAATTTCTAAAGACTACCCGGTAGGTTGGGCCGTGCTAGTATCGTGCCAAAGTGAAATTAACCGTGGAATTGAGATCGAATTCAGAAATTAGAAGTCTGGGTGTGTCACAAATCATTCTAGGAATATTGACTCATCTTTGGAAGATTTTTTCACGCAATGAGAGTTTTTCAACAATTAAATCAGAAAATGGCTAATTTGGCTCAAGAAATTAGTAGGCCCGCCTTTGGTCGCGCTTTTGGGACTTAAGTTGGTTATACGGACAAGTGAAGATGTGAATTGAAGTGTGATGACATTGGATTAATTTTATGGACTTCAATTGGACTCAATTAGAAGAGAATTGATAGAAATTGAAGAAATTGGATGTACAAGAATTGGACCTCGGCGGAAAATGAAATTGGACCCATTGAAGATTGTTGTGGGAGGTTTGGAGATAGTGGAGTATGACACCATGTGATGTCATGGTAGTGGGCCATTTTTGTGGATTAAAGTAAAAGAAAAAGAAAAAAAGAATGGTCCTATCTCTCTCTCCCTTCTTCTCTCTCCTCCCTCTCTTCTTCCTCTCTCCTGTGCGACCACTCTCCATCTCCATCTTCTTCTCTAGCTTCGAAACCCAGCAACCGGAAGCCAGCAGCCGTCGCAGCTGCAGCCGGAGCCGTCGCAGCTGCAGCCGGAGCCGTCGCCGCCTCACGCCACACGTTGTCGTAGCCGCGCCTTGCCGCTCGAACCTCCGCCTCCCTCTCTCCTCTTTCTCCTGCTCATGCTCGACGTCCCCAGCAGATCTGCAAGCCGAAGACAGCGAGGCCAACAGCACCATCGGAGCAGCCGCAAGCGTCCGCCCGTCGCCGCTCGCCGTCTCGCGCTCCGCCACTGCCCGCGCACTCCCGCACTTGGCCAATGCCCAGCTGCGTCTCAGCCTCGGTTCGTGCGTCCAGGGAGCTGTTAAGCCAGTTTAGGCCACAGCTCAGCCACCTCTAGCCACCATGCGACCCCGCCAAACCGTCATGAGCCACCGCTTGAGCTACCGCCGATCCTCCTCCGCTCGTTTCCGACCCAAGCCGGCACCGGATCTGCCCTCAGCCGGCAGTGAGCAGTGAGTAGAGAAAATGGGTATGGCAGCCCATGTTTGGCCCGTTTTGGCCGCCTTCCCGAGCCCGGATGCTCGGCCCGCCTTGAGGAAAGTCGATCCTCGCGTCGTCCTCGTCATTTTGGTTCACTCGGTTCGTTGATCGAGTGAGTTTAGCTCACTAAACCTCGCTTAGAGGGTTAATTATGCTTAGGGAGGTTTAGTTTATGTTAAGTGTTATTATGTGGTTAATTTAATTTATTTAAGTGTAGATTATATTAATGTGCTTGATTAACTTAAAGTTGGTTTAATTTAAGGCTAAGTGAATGTTTATATTAATATAAGCTTTGATGTGACTTAAAGGAATTTGTTTTTGATTTATTTAAGTATTCCGAAATTATTAAATAATTTAATAATATATATTTATTCGAAATTATTAAAATATTATTATTTAAATAAATTTATGAATAAAATTAATTATTTAATAAATTTCGAAAATTATCTCGGGACCTTATTTGCTCAGAATTTCGTGCTAATCGTTGCTGTGTACTCAAATTTTGAAATTGATGATTGGATATTATAAATTAAGTGTAGATCGTGAAAGATATGGATATTATTATTTAATTAATTTTTGGAATAAATTTAATTATTTAATAAATTTTGAAAATTATTTTGGAATCTTATTTTCTCAAAATTTCGTGCTGATCACTGCTGTGCATTCAGAATTTGAATTTGATGAATGGATGTGGCAAATTGAGTGTTGATTGTGATAAATAGGGATCTTATTCATAAAAACCCAAATGTCAGGTTTTGATGCAAAAATTGGATTTTAATGATTATATTAAGTAGTGGGGTTTGAAAAAGTGAGATATTGGCTTTTTGGTTTGAAATTAGCGTGCCCCCCACACATGTGAGTAATTTCTTGAATATTTTTAATATGAAGAAAAATGGCCGGGATCACTATTTTAAGTGGAAGTATTAAGTGAAATGCAAAGTGTCCTGGGGCCGAGTATGATTTGGCTGTGTGATAACTAAGAGGAATCGTCCTAGGTTGTTGAGCCGAACTTGCCCCTATATGGGATGCCCACGCAGTGGTTGCGAGTCGCAATTGATTCTGAACCCATGCTCCTTCGGGAACACCGTCGACGTACTGACAAAGCCACGCTCCAAGGTGGGGAGGCGATGCCTGGCTATATGCCAGTAGATAGCCGAACAGCGAGTAGGCTATGCCCTTGTGTGGCAGTGAATAATAATTGGAATGCTTGCTAAGTACGATTGTGATTTATATGAAAGTGATGGCGTTCCAATTGTTTTAATTATTATTACTACCTGAGATTGTGTGATACAAATTGTGCTAACCTGCAGGAAGGAATTGAGACGAGGTAAGTTCTCTGTGTGATGTGGCTAGGCCACCCTTGGGCATATTTTCTTTCTAATAGGGGTTTAGGGGGTTGAACTTGCTAAGACATTGTCTCATCCTGGTTTGGGGATTAAAATTCCAGGTCCTTAGATGACGGTCGCGGAGGACGCGAAGCCCTAAGTCTAGAAAGGTGGAGACTAAGGTATCGGTGAACACGTCCTGCTAGTTGGTATTATGATAGTTCCCCTTTTGTCGAGCTGGTCTATTTTGTAAACAGTCCAGTGTTGTATTTAAACCTATGTATTTGTAAATGTGTGTTTGGTATTGTGATTGATTGCCTGCTTTTCTATCCCAAGTTAAATGTTGTCAAGAGATTTGTTTCGCTTCCGCATGCGTAATAAAATGAATGGGTCAGCGACGTATCCTGGGATGTCGCATATTTGATCGACCGCAGTGAGATGCGCACGCGCTCGGGATTCGGGGTGTGACAGTAATTGACATAGGCAATACTTATAGCAAGGCTCCACCTACAAAGCCAATGAAAACTATAGTTGCTGAGTTTGACAAGGTATGAGTTTGATTTTTTTGACAATTATTGTCATAATGGTGTTTGTGTTTGTGAATTCTTGTGCAGCAGTTAATGTTTACAGGTAGAGTTGGTAGCTTCATAAGGTCCTTGATTACGATCTTCAAGTGTAGCTTGGATTTGGAAGATCTCTAGGGCAATTGAGCCCATAAAGGGGTGGTGGGAGAGTAGTAGTTATCACATTCATGTGATTATGACTTGACTTAAATATAGAGCCAAGGTAGAGAATTTTAGAATATATCTCGAATTTGAGCTTTCGAATGGAACCTGATCTAATAGTGCTAAAAAATGTGGCCTGATGTGCAACCTTTAGATGTGACATGCTAAAAGAGTCCAAGACTTATTTTCTTAACAAAATTTAAAAAACAAAATCAGTTTTCTCATTCGATTTAGAAGTCAGCCACATGATATCCTAATTTAGTTGGTGTCGCGACCAATTTTTCGGGTGTGAACCACATAGGGTTTGGCTAATAGATTGCTAAGCCTAAACTTATTTCGGGCTCCTCCCAAGCCCATACCAATTCGCGACTTAATGTTCAAGTTTTTAACATGTAAGTGGATTTTATCTAGGAGTCGCCACTAATTAGTTTATGGTAGGTCGGTTAGACACTTAAGTAAAATAATGAGAGAATTATTTTACTCCTACGAACTGTTGACACCTAAAAAAAAAAATTAATTAAAAATTAATTAAAAAGATTAAAAAAAGAAAAAAAAGTTTTAAAAAAAGAAAAAAAAAGAAAAAAAGTTGGGGCCAATGATCTAAATGTGACTAGCCAAGCTCAGGAGGTCAGATTGGAATTAAAATGGCAAATTGGGGCAAAAATACAATTTTCAAAAGTTGAGGGACCAATTCGCAAATTTTGTAAAATTTCACCCGAGCCCTTAAATCATCATCTTAGCCCCCAATTAAGTTGAAATTGAACTTGGGTCAGGTCTAATTAATCGAATTGGGCGAAAATGACCGAATTACATTAAATTGGACATTTTCGGGCAAGAAAATGGCCAACTTTGAGGGACTCTCTTGCAAAATTGGGTGGAGACAATTGCGAAAAATGGTCAAGACCTTAAGATACTGTACATGAGGTTGCTAATTGATCAGAAATCGCGTCAAAATTGATGGATTAAAGCACTCAAACCAGCTACCAAAACCCAGCCCATGGTTAGGTCTTAATTCGAAGCTACTAAGTAGGCATATTGGTGGCCCCACCATATCTCACTCAGCCGCCCATTTAGCTCGATATTTGCATGTGATGGGAGATCATATATAGTAGTACAAGTGGACGGAAATTGGTCAGGGATAAGCCGCTGAAAGCACGGGAAAATCGCAGCAAAGTTCGCACAGTCAACAGCTGCAGAAGTTCAAAAAATTTGGCTAAGTCAGAAAAGTAGGTGAACCAGCTCAGTTGGCAGGCTTGGTAGGTGGACAAAAGACCGACCAAAAATCCCTTAATTCATGGGATAAGATGACTGAAGCAAGGGCTTTGAAGGGATGAGAGAGAGGAGACGAGAGGGAGAGGAGAGAGCTCGGAATCGTTCCCCAAACACACCTTCAGAAGCAACTCCAGAAAAAAGCAAACCCAGAAATTCCAGATCAACCTTTTGAGAGAAAAGTGAGATTTTCACAACCCCTCGGCCAAAATTAGCCAAAACCTTCAACTAGAGAGTGAAACTTCACTCAAATATCTTTCCATCCATAGGTCGCATGTCCTAAATGGAGACCGGAAAGGCCTCCTAAAGCCCCCCGAAAATACACCCTCCTGGCGGGCCAAGAAACACTGGAAATTTTGTAAGTGTTGAGCCTGATTGGTCACGAGTGAGGGAAAACCAGTGTTTTTGAGAAATTTGAGAGACAAATGAGAAAAATATTGACTTTTACCCCAAACTAGAATAAATATAGTTTGGTTTGGTGTCAATTTTTCCAACAAAAGGCGTTTTGAAGTCTAATTTTAGAGGTCAACGAAAACCTTCGTTGTCAGTTCTTCTTTTCTGCAGATCTCATTTCCAGTTGAAGAAGCCAACTTCCACGTGCTTCCAGAGGACAATTTCTCGGTTTCCTTGGCCAAGAACCACTTGAAAAAGATACTATGAAGCAAGGTAAGTATCCTAGATGTACTTTTGTTCGAGTTTGGACCTGTTTTAATAGTGAAAAATTAAGAGGAAAACTAGTCCAAGAAACTGATTTTGAGACTGGAATTTTTCTAAGTGTTGAAATCTCTTCAAGAGTTTTGCATGTGTGCTTTTTGAAGAGGTTGTTTTGATGTGTTCGGTTGGTCATTTTCTATGATGTTTGTTGCATTTGAAAGCTTATGTTACCTACTTTCATTCGGATCAAGTAATGTTTCCCTTAGACCTCGTATGTGATGGGTGTCGAGGCTTGAATATGGGCATGCAACCTATTTGTTTGATTTGGGTTCAAACCCAGATTTGTAAAATCAGTTCAGACTTGCATATTTGAGACCGATTTCAACCTAGTTCTTGTGTGTTTTAAGCTATTATTTCTATCTGATCTTGCTCCCTGCATGTGGTAATATGATCTTGATACTTTAGTTCCACATAATATTGCTCATGTGTTGAGATTGAAGGCCGCAAACATGACCCGAGGAAGTTGGTTTGGGGTGATTTGATGCACGTCAAGTGTTTAAAGAAATGCGCAAACCAAGTTTCGATCTTGAAACGGTCGATTTGAGCCCCGTTATTGTGATATTCATGTGCTGTGTTGTTCAATGTTAGCATATATCGGTGTAGGAAATTATTATTTTTATTTTAATAAAAAAATAAAAAATAAATCCAAAAATCCAAAAATTTCAAAAAAAAATATAAAAGTGATAGATGTATCAAATTAAGGCAAAAATGGCATCTATGAAATTTTCCTATTTTTAAAAGGTCATTTTCATAATTTAATGCTATTTTGGTATTTTATGATCATTTTTACAAATAATCCATTTTGCATAGATTAAAATTATCTAGAGTATTTTCATGCATCTAGAGTAATTTCATGCATATTTAAATTTCCATTTCGCTCACGGGGGTCCTGTCCCGGGGCGTGATAACAAAGCCATGTAATATTATTTGCCCGACTTGTATTGAGTTTACATTTTCTGCGTTTATTTTCAAGTCATTTCAATTTCTTGGATGTTTACTTACGCGCTGCTTTTCATTAATTTGAGTGTAAATTTCTCTTCTAAATTATGTTAGAATTAGTCTAGACATTAAAAAAAAAAAACTACAAAAACATTTGCATGGACACTTAGTGGTTTCATAAAGATTATAATTGGTAATCAAGATTGTATGGCCATTTAGATAAACAACCTTTCAAGTTAGTGGTACCGCAAGGGCGCTAATAGAAAATTAGCGTAAACAAGTCCCCGTTCCTAGAAATCTCTGGTTCCGTAGGAATCGAGACAACACTCCCGTGTCTCGATTAGTTTCTAGCCGACCCCAATAGGCTAGTGGTGACTCCTAGAAATATTTAGGTTGTTAATAATTGAAATATGAAATCCAACGTCGCGCGAGGTATGGGCTTGGGAGAGCCTGCGCCTAATTTAGGGCCATTGGTCTGCTTCTTTAGGCAAATACCCGTAAACCCTATTCCTTTTCCCCCAGACGGAAAAAAGAGGTCGTGACACGAACCATAGACTAAGGGTATGGGGATTTGGTTACACTAAATTTTTCTAATGCTCTTTCGGTACCATTCTTTTATTTTCAAAAATGTTTTTGCAAACAGCTTTGATTGATTTTAAATCTATTTCTCTAACATGTGAGGTGATCATGCGAGTGCGCAAACCACTAATTTAACATCCAAGGAAAGTAATGAATAAATTGCAAGACTTACCTTGTAGAAACGAAAGCACCTGCATTGTTAGATCAAAATTTATATCATTAACCCTAGATATGATTTCTAGTTAACACGCAATTTCTTTTGTTTTCATTTAATTAATGAGAATCATGCTTTATGCAATGCAATATAACTAAATGACCTAGTTCTAATGACATACAATTTCTAATTAAATGGATTACTAAATGACATGTATTTCATGAATCTAATCATATATGACATGTAATGACATTTTTTGTGTTTTCTTAATAACTGTGCAATCTATGGAATTAACTTATCCTAATGCATTTTTTGTATATTTTATGAAATTCGAAATTAGAAAAATGTGAAAATTATTTAGCTAAATTAAGATTCTATCCAATTTATATTAAGGATTAGGTCAGGCTAAACCCTAATTTAAACCAAGATATTATCTTAACTTAGCAATCTCTAACCTAAGATGCAATTTATCTAAATCAATCTAAACTTAAAATGAAATATGTAGTTTTATCCTAATATGCAATGACATAGAAAGGATGCCCTAATTCTACACAACACATGCATGATGATTTTTTATTGTTTTTTTATTAATTTCAAAATTAAAAAGGATGTCAAATAATTAAACATGCAATTTAAGCTAATGAAACAAAAATCTAACATCATAAATTTATTTATTTTTATTTTTTGTTATTTCGACAATTCATGATAAATAAAATGTTTGATCTAAATATGAAATAACCCTAAAGAATGCAATATTCTAACTCAAATATATTCCAAGACAAATAAAGCAATTAAGACAAGACAAATCATTCAAAATTATCAAAAATATCACACACCGTTCAAATCAAGGGATAATATTTTGCTAATAAAATCGATAAATTAATCTTAAGCCTTAAAGATCAAAATATCAATTTTATTCCCGCTTGATTAATTATTTCATCTAAAGCCTTATAGATGTAATAAAAAAATCGGTGTGCGGTTGCGAATTAGGCAATCAATCCTAATTGGGAACACACCGATAATTCAAATATTGCACGTAAGATATTGAAAAGCATGTATTAGACAATAAAATATCCAAATCAAATTTAGATAAGATAATTATCTAATTTCGCAAATAATACTGCCAAATTTGAACTCATCGGAATCTGCTCAACGGGTGATCGGTGGTGTGTGGTGGTATTCAACGGAAAGTTTCGATTAGTTCAGAAACTCGCCGAGGGTAAGGACTTTGGACCGTCTTTTATTATTTCTTCTTCGAGGGTGTTCTGCATGTGGCCAACGTAAATTGATCCTGGGGAAATAAGTCAAGACATAATAGAATATAAATATCAGAAAAAGATGAAGAATCGGTCTCCACTTAATCCATCTTTTTGCTCTTATTTCTCGGGTCCCTCGTATGACGCGAGGTCGTGCTTTGGCCAAAGATTCCCTCAATGAACCTACAAAACAGAAACGTGGCCGGATCGGTGTCGAGGGAAAGCAGTAACTTCGTCGAAAATCTGCGGGGCTACTTGTAACATCCCGGGTCCCACTTGTGTGATATTGTCCGCTTTGGACACTGAGTCCTCACGGCTTTAAAACGCGTCACGCAAGTTTAAGGGAACCCAAGCCTTATATACAAGGCCCATGACCCCTCCCTTAGCGATGTGGGACAAGAGAGAGAGGAATCCCTTCCCCTTCCCTTGCGCGCGTCCGAGGACCGGAGGCGCATCCCTCCTCCCCGCGCACCGCCGCTCGGGTCGTCACACTCTCCCCCCCTTGGGAGCACAGCGTCCTCGCTGTGGCCACACACGCTGTCAGGAGTCAGCTCTGATACCATTTGTAACATCCCAGGTCCCACTTGTGTGATATTGTCCGCTTTGGATACTGAGTCCTCACGGCTTTAAAACGCGTTACGCAAGTTTAAGGGAACCCAAGCCTTATATACAAGGCCCATGACCCCTCCCTAAGCGATGTGGGACAAGAGAGAGAGGAATCCCTTCCCCTTCCCTTGCGCGCGTCCGAGGACCGGAGGCACGGACGCACCACCATCCCTCCTCCCCGCGCACCGCCGCTCGGGTCCGTACCTTTGCGGCCACCCTCACGGTTTTGTTTCCTACACCCTCATTCGCAGCGGAAGCGTGGGCTCAGAACGCGTCTCCTGGGGACAGAGGCCTCCCTCTTCCCCAGACAAGATATTGTCCGCTTTGGGCCCTGAGTCCTCACGGCTTTAAAACGCGTCACGCAAGTTTAAGGGAACCCAAGCCTTATATACAAGGCCCATGACCTCTACCTAAGCGATGTGGGACAAGAGAGAGAGGAATCCCTTCCCCTTCCCTTGCGCGCGTCCGAGGACCGGAGGCGCGGACGCACCACCATCCCTCCTCCCCGCGCACCGCCGCTCGGGTCGTCACACTCTCCCCCCTTGGTGCTCGGGTCGTCACACTACTGGTGTGGTTCGGATCCGAGTGGGTATGTTCGACTCGTCAAAGGCTCCGCTGGAGATCAGCAGAAGAGGGGAGGCAGCGACATGTTGAAGGCGTCGGGCTGGTTAGCGATCGGATCGGCAGCTCATCGCCGTGGGGATCGGCAGTAATAAGCCTCGCTATCAATCTTTCTCTTTTAAAAAAAAAAACTTGCCCAAAACAGGACAAATTTCACCGCGTATTGCGAACGTCCTTTTGTGCCCACTGACGAGTCCTGGAGGGAAAGAAACTATAAGGGGATGTGACCAAAAAAGAATTGATGAAGAGTCGGCATGGATGCTTTGCTAGTGTCACTTGAGTTGCTCGTAAAATCGTTAAAGCGGCTGTGGCGGGGTTGGAGATGACGCCGGTGCTGGACTGGAATGCGCTGGGATGGCTGAGTTCTTCGTCGGGCGGAGAAATCACTCCAAGTGGCGCACAAGCATGACCAGTCGTCGGGGACAGATGTGAAGCGTTGAAGTGCCGACGGGACTCTGCTGAACCTTGCTCACTGGTCGTTGGCGTGACTAGGCGTTCGCTAAGCAGGTTCTCGTGAATCAGCGTCGAGATAACGCACGATGGACAGTGACGTTGCTGGTATGAGAACTTGGGCACGGCTGTTGAAGGTGACCAGCCTTGACGGCTAGAAAAACGAAATCTCTTCTCTCTCTCTCGGTCCTCTCGCTCTCCGGCTACAGTTCCTTTTTCTTTTCTTTTTTACCTCAATTGTGGCCAGGTATTCAACGTGTGGCCCTCCCAAAACTCTACACCAATTAATCTATTTATAGGCTGGAGATTAGGGTTTTTTTTTTTAAATTTCAAAACCATATCCATGAAGATTTCTTTTCCAAACGTAATATTTGTTTTTGAATTGAAATTTTACAAAGATAAATCCGTAAAATCTTCCTGAGGATACGGGCTTGGGTCAATTTGCTCACTTTGTGTAGCCCGACTCATTAAATTAAATGAACCATCAATTCAAACCAATCCGCCACCGGTCCAATAAATGCAAAAAATGCAAATGCACCTAAATCTATATGCTATGCAATTAATTAATTAACTAATATTATTTTTTTAGGGGTTAAAATTAATTCCTATTTTTTAATGCGATAAATAAATAAAGAGGTCACCAAAATTTATGTGTCAACAGTTGGAAATAAAAGTTTTGGTCTTCATGATGCTGGTGCACAGTGGCGTGCCTTGCGTGTAATAGTAGGGCACTAAATATACGACTTATTCGTGAATTATTCATTCCTTGAAGCTATGGCATTGAAGGGGCAAGACTTTGTGTACCACGTTATGCAATCAGAGAAATTATTTTGCAAGTAATTGTGATGGCTAAATATTTAGTGAGTTATGAGATAAAACGGGCGTTGGGATCATTGAGAGTGTTTGAGTAGACTTGATTGCGGTTATAATCTTTATTATATTGACTGATCTCTAGTGGAATGTTGTATTGCTCTTTTTTTGGGGTAGATCACATTGACCAAACAACATAAATCTAATGTCTAGTTTATTTTCTTTTTCCATTTATTTTATTGCTCATTCTTGTGTTTTTCGCAATATCTTACTCCTATGGTATATTCAGCTTAGTTGTATGAGAAAAACGTTTCCTTGGGGTGTTGAAGGAAAGCATAATCCGGCCAAAATCAAACCAAGGTTCATTAATTTGGTTTTGGCTGGGGAGTAAAAAAGAATCAACCAATTTAGTTTGGCTTCCTTGTGGTTTACGGTAGATGACTGTTAAACAGCCACGGACACATTTATATTGGTATGATTATTTATATGAAGAATGTTTATCAGACTAGATGACCGACATTCACCAATTTCTTACTTAAAAATGTGACTTGCTATTGATGGTACAACTTTTAAACTTGTGATTCAAATCGTAAATCAGCGTACTCGGACTTAATTCGCGGAGTGGGGGAGAGACAGAGAGTGACCGGGATCCAATTAACGCAGCAACGCTAACACTACAGCACTGACTGAGGAATATAACAAACTAAAGAAGAGGAATGCTGGCCCGAAGAAAGGAAAACTGGAAAGAGGAAGAACTACAGCGATGGACGAAGACTCCCCCCGACGGGAACAATGTATCGGGGGATGCAGACTGCAAAGTCGCAGAAGAAAGAGAAAGAGATGGAGAGGAGAGAGAGAGAGAGAGAGAGAGAGAGATGGAGAGAGGCAAGCGTGGTGGGTTCGCGCCACGTGGTGTTGGACGCTTCCTCCTCATTTCCGAATTCTTTCCTCTTTTTTTCCTGTCATTTTTGCAGTAGGAGTTTTGTCACTCGTGGAGCGATTAAAACAACCGCTATTAAACAGGGCTTGATTTGACATAATGCTAATTTCAAACCGTGGATATTACATAGCACTAGAACGATCAGTGCACTGCCAAAAAAAAAAAAAAAAAGACAAAAGAAGAAAAATTTAACCTGAGAACTTAAACTGCCCAAACATCCGAATTATCAAAACCATAGAAATTGAACAGCTGGAGTTTACAGTGAAGGACACATTTAACATTGTGCCGACAGAGGAAATCAGCACGCTTGGTACAAGAAGAAGAAGAAGCGAAACAAAGGTTTAAAAAAAGGTGAGATCCCCCAGCATTAGATTTTCAATGGAATTTGCGGGTAGGAGCCTCGTCCTTTGCTGACTCGGCAACTTACCCAAACTATTTTTAAAAAATCAGTACTGAAGGAGACTCGACTACTCGGAGATGTTGATAGAAACCAAGCTGTGCCATTAATAACCAAACCAAGGTGACAAGTTCTCCTCCGTTACTTAGTAGTTGAGCATGTGCAGACGGTCGGCAATGAACCGCAGCATACCCCAGCAATTCCACCCACACTTCGCTCATGATCTTCCACCTGTCTTTCTTTTCAATACTCTGCAATTCTCTAGCGAGAACACACGCATTAAAAAGCACAGAACTGATTGTCTCTCTGCCCCCAAGAGGTGGCTCCACTCCTGGACCACCAGAGAGGAGAGTTCCGAACGCACTTCCCTTCGTTATGTTCATTTTGCTCCCATCAGAGAAATTTTTACTGAGGAACTTGTCCAGCTCATCACAAGTGTATTGGAACCTTATTTCGCCCAACCCAGCGATTGCAGACATCATATCAGGTTGTTTGATCATAAGATGAAGCATATAATCTGACAAAGCCTTACTGTTTACACGATTAGTGTTAAAGTCGGTACTTTCCTCAGTGTCCGTATTGTAACAGAGCTCGGTGGCAACGTGCCACAGTAAAAGGCTCTCGTCATAATCAACAGTGCGGACGAATGGAAGCAAGTTTGTGCAATCTTGCTTTGTTTCAGAATGCTCCAGAGCCCATTCACCCCGAGCAGCACATATCTCCAACGTGCGTTCCATGTCTTCTGCAGTCGATCCCCTCCGTTTCAGCTCATCAAAAATCAGTTCACCTAATTTTTCAGTGTATGGTACTCGCTGTCCAGGCTTCAAGTCATCAAACAATTCCCACAGAGAGATGAGATCAAGGAGTTTCTCAATCCATTTTGGCCACCTACTCAGCCGAGAATCTATCAAATTGTACTGGAAGATTGATCTAGACCACCTAGCATGTAGTATATGCAATGCGAATGGTGAGCTTTCGAATTGGAATTTATGGAGGAACTTAATGAAGATACATCCTGTAAACAAACTTCTATGATGTTTCTGTGATGTCCCTACTTTTGCAAACGTCCTGTCAGAGCAAATGAGCATACTAAGAGCTACAAATTCCAGGCCCACAGCTCCAAGGAGCAAGGTGTACGTAATCTTTATATCATATTCGTGAAAACCACGCTTGTTCAAGACACAGAAAAGTGCAAAAGCAGTAACGACGGAGCCAACTGAGATAGCTCGGAAAAGGTACCCTGTTGGACAGTGAACCACGGCAGCCTTAGTATAAAGAACATCATAAAAGAAGTTGAGCTCAGCCTCAATGACCCGAAAAGCATCCTTCGCGGTTACGCTTCTGAAAAATTGCCAGCTTCTGTTCATTTGACTGAGGCCCAAGGGGAGTTCCACAAGGAGGCCTTTGAAGGTTGTGAAGTAAAAAGATGCAGCTTTTATCACTTCTCTGTCGCCTAAATCGGTTTTATGTTGCTTTCCAACATCTTGGGATTTGATATTATGTGCCGAAATCATCTTTATTAGAGCATCGCTATCCCGGTTAGCATCAAGAGACGGGAGCAAGGAACCACGGAATTTACTGAAGCGTGCAAGATACAGGGCACATGTTCTTTCTATATATTTTATGGTTCCTCCAATAAACACGAAGATGGTTGGGACAATTAGCTTGTTACTGGGGAGGGATTGGTAAAACACATAGCATGCAGTGCCTAGCTGGAATAAGAGATTAAGCAAGTGCCTACCCCACAGCTCATTATCCTCGAGCGCGAAAGCAGTGATTGTGTCTGGTCCTCCGAGATGTAGCAGAAGGAATGGAGCCCAAAATACCAAAAGGTCACCATATGCATCGACCTTGGAGTCTGAAGTACAACAATTGATTTGGGCTTTGGCAAGGAGTCCGAAGGCATAGATAGCGACCGAGTCGGCAACCAAGTAAGCTAACCACATGAGAGTCCTGAACCACCTGTTTGACCACCTCTTTCGCATGGGTGCAAAAAAGATGAGAAAGACTTGCAGAGATAGGCTCGTAAGGATCGCCCCACGGAGATTGAGTTTCATCCATAAATTCTGGGCTTCTGCAAGAATTTTCGTAATTCCCATTACTCTCTCACCATATCCTGGAAGGAAATGTTTTAGTCAGCACAAGTATTACAGTAAGGCCACAATGATTGAACAAATATGCAAACCGGAGAGCATAATAATTGAAAAAGATAATTAAGGGCAGAGAGTCGACAATACTTTAGAAATCTTTTGACGATCCGATACGAGTGGACGTCTTGCTTCATGCAACCGAGTGACAAGCAATGTGTAGTTCTAAAGGAGTTAGAAGCGACAGGACTCGAGCTAAGGTCAGTACGGAGTAGGAGGAGTCGCGAGAAACTCGTGGAATGGAAATTAAAGGCATGAAAACCAAAGCGCTTTGGCTGTTGTTAGGGATGTACATTCTACTCTTTATCACACTTTAACCTTTCTTCTTTATCTTTAACCTCTCTTCTCAATCAAGCATCGTCATCGAACCCGCCACTGTCAAGCAAAATCTGGAGATAGTAGACTAGAGAGAGAGAGAGAGAGAGAGAGAGAGAGAGAGAGAGAGAGTTCTCTTCTATTTCCAATTTTAGCTTTAGCCTCATTCACATTTCTCTCTTTTTCATTGTCTTGTCGGTTCTAATCTTTCCTGATAAAGAAGGAACATAAGCCAAGGCTCACAAAAAACAAGAGGCCTCACAACGACTCTTCAGACATTTGACAACTTATTATCTTAAGGCATCACACGATGGACAGTGGTAAGACAATTCAGAACATCATCCAACCTCAATGTAGTAGCTTCATTCCTCCGCCAAAAATGTGCAAATTAATCGCATCAACGCAAATTGGACACTAGTTCAGAAATTCAGACGGAGGGCAACCAGAATACCAAACCAAAGCACAAATTCGATGCAAAGTAAATCCAGTCCCTAACGTTCTGCACTAGACCTGATCAACAATAAAGAGAAATTTGAAAAAAGATAAATACGGACCACAGGGAGAAGCTGAGAAAGGTATATATTGCCTTTGATTAGAGAAGCGGAAAGGCATCCACTTGTTTGTTTGATCCCATGTATAATTTTCATTTGTATCAAAAATAGTTATCTTTTAACTTTCTAAAAAGAGTGTATGGACATATCCTCTATCGTTAGAAGTATTAATATGATCAGGACATCAAACATGAATTATTTACAAAAAAATAAAATAAAGGAAAACATAGGTGTCGTATGGTGTTGTAACAGAGTTTGCTTATTCTTTCAAGAAGAATTTGCCAGACAGTTTTTCCTGTAGTCATCACGTCAACTTACTCTATGAGCGGTCATTGGTTTGTTCGTAGATTTTGAGCATATCTGAACATGACAACAGTCTACAGAATAAAGTAACAAAGTCATCGATAGAAGAAAAGCGAACCTAGAAAGATGAAACCCTAGCGGCACTGTTCGTCTTCTTCGCAGGGCAGCCCTTGCCCACGCCGGCGCTACGCTCACACCAGCCACCACGCAGGCACCGCCTCCACCAGCCTCGGCCGGCCTCCGCCTACGGTCCCCTCACTGTCACCAGCAACCTTTGAGGCCACCGCTTGCGACGACCCAACCCCCAAGCCGTTGACCCTTGCCACGCCGCCGAGACCCCTATAGCTCGTGCCTCAGCCCCCACCGACGCCTGCAGTGCTCATCGACGCTTCGGTCGTCACTCGCCGGTTTTGTCACACCGTCCCCAGTCTGCCCGTCGAATCCCCTCGCTGGTCTCCGCAGCCCTGCTCGACTACCGCCGCTATCCCGATCTTGCTGCTCGGGTGTCCGACGCCGGCAAATCTGAGCTCCCCTATAGCAGCCGCGACCCGATGTCCCTACTCCGCCTCTGCCGTCACCGATCTGCAGCGCCAGGAACCCCGAAGTCTCGACGTAGGCCCTGTAGCTGTTTCGCCCGCGACGCCCCATCTCCGCGGGTCCCTGCCGCCCGACGCCCCCTGCTCACCTGAGTCATTCTCGCACCAGCAGTAACTCACACCCAGCCCCATCACCGAAGCCCATTGATGCCTGCAGCGCCCCTCATCGCTTCACCAGCCACCACCGCGCACTGCCTCACCGCCAGAGCTTCTCGCCGCGCACCTGCCCTGCCTCGCCAGAGCTCCTCGCCGGCGACTCCCCTCACCGGAGCGACTACCACGTCTATCTTCCGCTGCTGTTGCCAGACTCCTCCCTTTCCTCTCTCACTGGTGCACTACCCTGGTAGGTTTGGACCGTAATGTGTGAGCTCGGGTAGGGTTTTTCTTCATCTGTTGCTGCTGTGGTTACGAGTTATCTACTGCGATGGCATCCAAGTCGGGTTTGGCCCACAACGTTGGGGAAGGGCCGAGTGCTCGTAGCCCGCCTCCTCCCGTTCATGGCCATTCGCTTTAGGTTGGTACATCGAAGGAGGATTCAAGACGTGCTAATCCGTCTCTGGCTATGTTGAGCAATGATCCTCATGTGACTCGATCTCCTCGTGCTCCTGTTGGGCCTCAAGGTAGAAGCCGAGGTAGGTCTAGCTCTAAGTGCCCTCAGCCTAGGAAGGAGTCCAAGAACCCGAATGCTCGTACTTGGGCCAGCGTAGCCAAGGTTGCTACAAAGGGCTATCATCTGGAGTTTTTTCCTCCATATGTCAACAACAAATCGGTGGTTGAGTTATCTTATGATATACTTGAGGCTGCTAATCCCAAGTTGCAATATTGCCTTGTGGGTTACTTTATTAGCAGGAGATTGTCATTCAAAGTAACTGAATTGGCCCTCAAAAACACGTGGGGATCGAATCTGGTGGAGGTAATGTCTAATGGACAAGGCTTCTTCTTTTTCCATGTGCCTGATGGAGATTTTCGCAGAAAGGTCCTAGAGGGGAGACCTATCATGATTGCTAGAGTGCCCTTAGTTTTGCAGCAATGGCAACCTACATTGGAGCTAAAGAAAGATAGCCATTTGACTGTGCTTATGTGGATTAGGTTGAGGAACCTTCCTCTTGCCTTCTGGTCTTCACAAGGGATTAGCAAGGTGCTAGCGTAGTTGGCAAGCCGTTGTATGTAGACTTGTGCACTGAACAAATGAAGATGCTAGCTTTTGCTAGAGTCTGTGTTGAAGTTACAGCAAAGTAGCCTAGTTGTGATGCTATAGAAGTTGTTCACAATGGTGAATCATGCTTAGTGGGAGTGGAGTATGAATGGAGACCTATTGCATGTTTAGGATGTGGTATCTTCGGCCACAAATGTGCCCTTACCCCTGCTCATTCTTCTGCTGCAAAAGCTACTAAGTAGGCTTTGGCCATTACTCCCCCTGTCCCCCAAGGTACGCCTCTGACCCCAGCTCCTCCTGTTTTGAAAACCCCTACAAAAGTTGAAGGCCAATGAAGGCAGGCTCAGCAAGAGCAGATTGAGTCCGCCCCTCCTGCTGCGTCATGTTTACCTGCTGATGATTCTGGGTTGGAGAATGGACCTCGGCAAGCTAAGACAGGGTGGAATTTTGTTAAAAGGAAGAAGAAGGACCCTCATCATAGGGAAATTGCCTCGGCACTTCTGATTAGCTTGGGGGATGAGGATCACACAAACAGGGATAAGGCAACTGAAGTACACAGGAGTTTACCTTCTACTTCAACTCGCAATGCCCAGAGAGGATTACGAATTATTACAAGGACGAAAGCACATGCCCCCTCAGCCAAAGAGGAGCCGATCAGTCCCGATGAAGATTCGATAGAGCCGGTGAGCTCTAGGGAGGAGTCAGATGGATCAGCAAACCAGATTGCCAGCTCAGATGACTCGCCACCCCCCTGCCCGTCTCCAAAAGCTCCTCCTGGTGCTACGAGTGTGAAGTCCATCCAAGACAAGTTGATGGATCTAGTTTTTGATTCGCCACCTTGCGCCTTTCGGCCTGCTCCGCCTTCCAGTCGATGTAAGCTACTGACGATGAGGTAATCATGTTCTTCTCTCTTTGTATATATGTATATAGGTTGTTGGAATGTGAGGGGCCTTGTTAACCCCACCAGACAAGCTGAGGTTCAAAGCTTGGCTATCTCGAACCAGTTGTGTTTGATTGGTTTTCTGGAAACGAAGGTTCCATAAAATGACTTCAATTCCATCTCTACGATCTTGTTGAGAGATTGGTCTTGGATCTCAAACTATGAGTTCTCCCCTAGGGATAGGATTTGGGTTGGATGGGACCCGGCTCAGGTTAGCTTTGAAGCTCTCTCTATTTCAACTCAAGCGATGCATGGGAACCTTAAATGGTTGGACTCTGGAGTGGCTTGCTGCGTGTCAGTGGTTTATGGCGAGCACACATTCACACTCAAGAGAGCTCTATGGGAGGATCTTGTTCTTAGAAGCATTGCTTTGCAAAACTTGGCCTGGCTTGTGATGGGAGACTTTAATGCAATTAAAGACCCATCTAACCGGGTCGGCGAATCCGATGCTTAGATATCATGTTTTAACAAGTTTGGACAGTGTTTGGCATGGGCAGAACTCGAAGACCTTAGGTATGTAGGATTCAGATACACTTGGACAACCTCAGTGGGCTCTGCCAGAAAGGCAAGAAAGATCGATAGAGTTCTGGTGAATTGTAAATGGAGCCATGAATTCTCGTACTCCGAAGCTTCCTTCCTAGTGCCAGGTATATCTGATCACACTCCTATGGTGGTCAAGGTGCTTAACCCAATTCCTCGGAGGAAGCTGTTCAAGTTTTATGACTTTCGGATGAAGCATCCGGAGTTTAATGCTATTGTTTCTCAAGTTTGGGAGGCCCCTGTGGAATGAGTTCCTATGTTTAGACTTGTATGTAAGTTAAAGGCTCTCAAACAACGACTTAAGACTCTGAATAGAGTTTCCTTCTCTGACATCTCAGCCAGAACATCGAAGGCGAGGACGGCCTTAGAGACCACGCAAGCGGAGTTGCTGCAAGAGCCTACTTCTGCTCATCTGGCTAAGATGGAAAAGGAACAGTGACGTGTCTTTGCTAGGCTAAGGTCCATGGAGGAGCATTTTTTCAGGCAGAAGTCGAGAGTCAGGTGACTCAAAGAGGGAGACTGTAATACTAAGTTCTTCCATCAGTATGTCAAAAAGAGATAGTTGAGGAATAGAGTCCTTTCTATCTAGGATTCAGAGGGGAACCTTATCTCTGATCCGCAGTGGGTCCAGCAATGCTTTCTTTAGTATTTCCAAGACCTCCTGACGTCGCAAGCTCAGCTGGGTAGACCTTTGGTGGAGGAGATCCGCGAAGTCATCCAACATCCTCTCTTGATTGATCAGGTTAGTTTCCTAGCTCATCCAGTTACGGAGTTGGAGATCCCGGATACCTTATTCTCTCTAGCTAGGGGTAAGGCATCGAGACTGGATGGCTTCATGGTCGAATTCTTTAAAGAAAACTAGGAGACAATAGGGCACTTGGTTACTGCAGCAGTGTTGGACTTCTTCTCCACTAGGAGGCTCCTAAGGGAGATCAATAACACCATTTTGGTGTTGGTGCCGAAAGTGCTGAATGCGTCTTCTGTTGAGGATTATAGGCCCATTGCTTGTTGCAACACTATCTACAAGTGTATTACCAAAGTGTTGGCCAACCAGGTAGCAGCAGTCTTAAATGACGTCATTAGCCCTTTTCAGAACACGTTTGTGAAGGGCAAGAGGATCAGAGATAATATATTGCTGGTCCAGGAGCTCTTTTCCGGCTTCCATATTCAACCATACCTACCTAAGTGTGCAATCAAGGTGGACTTTAGAAAAGCTCATGACACGATCGATTGGGGGTTCCTTGAGAGAACCCTCTTGGCTTTTGGTTTCCCTGAGTTTATAACTTGGCTAATTATGACGTGTGTTCTCACTCTTAAGTTCTCGATTGCTTTGAATGGGGAGCTTCATGGATTCTTCGCGAGTGGTCGTGGACTTCGTCAAGGTGATCCTATTTCCCTATATTTATTTACCTTAGTGATGGAAGTCCTATTAGGGATCTTATGTAGATGCTCTTTGAAGTCGGAGTTTAAGTTCTTCTGGAGATGTAAGCCCACGAGCCTTTCGCATCTTTTCTTTGCGGATGACGTCTTCTTGTTTTCGGAGGCTCATTTGCCCACTATAGCTATTCTTAAAGAAGGCCTTCAAACCTTCTCTAATTGGAGTGGCTTGTTCCCAAATCCAAATAAGAGTGAAATCTCCCTTGCTGAAGGCACGCCATCCTCAAGAAACCAGATTATCTCTGAGTTGGGCTTTCACAAAGGTAACTTGCCAACTCGTTATTTGGTGGTTCTATCATTACATCAAGACTTACTAAGGCTAACTGTTGCACTCTCGTCAACCGCATCATGGCGAGGGTTCAGTCTTGGACTCATCGTTTCCTTTCTCTAGCTGGGCGATTGCAACTCATCGGGTCAGTTCTTCAAGCTATTCAAGTCTATTGGGCAAGTGTTTTTGTTTTACATGTAGCTGTTCTAAATCAGATTGATAAAATCCTCAGATAATTCCTTTGGAAAAGGCCTAGAGCTAGGTAGAGGGCGTGCCAAGGTTGCCTGGGAGGATATATACCTTCCGAAAAAGGAAGGAGGGCTTGGTATCAAAAGGCTTAAAGATTGTAGCAAGGCTACCATGTTGAAACATATATGGCTCTTATTCTTAGATAAAGAAGCTTTGTGGTGTCAGTGGGTTCATTCCACATTTTTAAAGGACAGGAACTTTTAGGTCGCTAGGAAGCCAACTTGTTGTTCCTAGGCCTGGAAGAAGCTTCTAAGTCTCAGGAGCGAATTTCGAAACACCTTTTGGAGGATTGGGGATAGTCACTCGGTCTCTCTTTGGTTCGACAACTAGCACCCTAGGGGACCACTGAATTTAATCTTCTTGGACTCGCTTATCTACAACTCAGGATTATCTAAATAGGCCTCAATTGCAGATCTTTTCTCTGATGCTGGCCAGGCTCTCAAAATAGTCCTTGAGTCGTGGGATTATCCTCTTCCAACTCCTACTCAAGTAGTGGATTGCTGTTGTTGGCGAGAGAACCTGTCGAGTCGGTTCATGGTAGCAAATGCTTGGGAAACCATCAGGAGCAAGCGAAACATCGTTTTTTTGGCATGATTTCATCTAGGATAATGCAATCACGCCAAGGTATCGGCTTAACTTTTGGCTTATGGCCAAGCGCAGATTGCCCACACAATCTCTGTTATTGGCTCATGGTAGAATAGAGAAGGGATCCTGCGCGCTCTGCAATGGGTTGCCTGATTCCATAAATCATTTGTTTTTTGATTGCTTTGTCACGGTCGGTATTGCTTTCTTTTGGGTGACGAGATGCAATCTACCTTGGCAGAATAGGTCTTGGGGAGAGAATCTTCGGTGGGCCACCTCTTTCTTGAAGGGTAAGGACTTCTCTAAATGCATTGCTCGCTTTTCCCTTGGGGCTCTTTGTCACATTATTTGGAAGAATAGGAATAGCATCCTATTTAAAGAACAACCCATTACCGTCCCTGTTATAAAGAACCATCTTCTTGAAGTGGTTAGGAATAGAGCTAGCACGTTCAGAAATGTTGAGGATAGCTTCAGAAACAGAAGGTTGCAAAGGAATTGGGGCATCGATCCCATTATCTTCTCGAGAGACCCGTTATCGACCCTGATTTCAATTGACACTTCAAGGAAATACTAGTGCTTTGGAGCCGACGTCTCTCCTCCTTCGCTGAGGTGTTTGTTTCTTTGCCAATTGTTCATGCCATGCCTTTCTAGTTTGTTGTTTGCCTTCTTTTAGGCATCGCCTTGTGTTTTACATCATGGCATACTTCCACTCATTATGTTTATTCATCTTGAGTGTAAGTTTTTGGTGCCATGATTTTTTGTACTTTTGACCTTTCCTCTTTATATTATTACCTTTATCAAAAAAAAAAAAAACATAGGTGTCATAACTTACCGGGGAAAATATAGCAAACAACGTTCATTAGATAAGATACATTTTATAGGAAAATTATTTTTTTCTTTCTTCAAGGAAAAGAGCACACAGAAAAAAAATACAACAAAATCTATCAATTCAGAAATAGACGTGTCCTTTTTTTAAAAAAAGAAATTGGGCCTCTTTAGGGGACATAGACTTAAATTTTTGAAGAAATAAGAGAGATTTAATTTGACGATAATAAAATAATTAAAATTGAAAAGTGCTAGCGATTTGAGATAATTAAGATATTCCATGCACCAATGGCACGTATCTCCACTATCTGACCTCTTTTTTGTTGACCAGACTTAATCTAGCAAATCAATTAGAAATTGACAATTAAAAAATAGGTAGGACCTGAAGGTGCCTGGAGTGCTTATGACATTGTAAATGGATTCCAATTTGGAAATAGGACGCAGCTTTAACTTTGAAACAAGGAAATGAACAAAAAACAATGGAAGGAATATTGTCGGTATATCAAAGGAAGAGTCGGCTCGACTTGCTTATTTTAGATGTCACTGTTGGAGACGATTATAACTTTATTTTTCTCCTTTGCTCCTTTTATGATGCTGGTTAAATCCTGTTCAGGATTTATATGAGGCAACAGCTGAGATTACCGATGCAGACCCCTGCACATCTCTCACGATTCGTCTACTCTCAGTTCAAACTGGAGATTGCGTGTGTATATATGTAAGACCAGAGCTCATTGGCTTTTGTTAGTGATGGGCATTCTATTCTTCATCACGCTTTAGCCTTTTCTTCTTTATCTTTAACCACTCCTCTTTCAAGCATCGTCGTTGGACCTGTCACCCTGCCACGCATCCCTCAGGAGATGATCTACCAGTCTGAAGTCACACAGAGAGAGAGAGAGAGAGAGAGAGAGAGAGAGTCTTCTTTAGTCATCTGGTGCTCCTTTCTTTCGAGCTTTAACACTGTTTGTTTCCACTTTTAGCTTTAGCCTCATTCACAGGTTCTCATCTTCCTGACGAAGAGGAAAAAAAATGAAACCCAAGACTGACAACAAACGAGAGGCTTCACAGCTACACTTCAGACATTGACAACTTCTCATCATAAAGCATCACACTGTTAACAAGTTTAAAAATATCATCCAATCTCAAAGGAATAGCTTGGTCCCTTCGCGAGAATGTGCAACTTAATCACATCAAAGCAAATGGGACACTAATTCAGAACTTCAGATGGTAGACAGCTAGAATACCAAACCAAAGCGAAAACTCAGGGCAATGCAAATCCAGTCCCCAACTTTTAGCACTAGACCTGATCAACAACAAAGAGAAATTTGAAGAAGCACGATGAACACTGTTTCTACGTGATGCCGACCCTGGAAATTGATGCTTCCAAGAACACCGTTGGAAAAATTGAAGATCCATTAGTCTAGGCCATTTATAGCTGGTGTTTCAGCCATGGGCATTGTATGGGTCACTTATGTGAGCGTTACCCTGTCGAGATGAGTCCAGCACTGAGAGATCTGTCGTGGATAAGCTTAAAATCTCGAGGAAAGTATTTGCTGCTGCAAAACCGTCATTAGGATTTGGAAGCAGATTTCCTGCTTGTCTGCTTTGGACTGTTGGCGGGTGCAATGGATCATCTGTTTCTTATATGGCCAAGACAAAGCTTTATCAATAATTCTATTGTTAACATGTTGCAGCCTTCGCTTGGTCTTTTCCATAGCCTGAAGAGGGTTTGTGGAAGCGGAAAGCTGATGCAGCTTTCTGTTTGTATATTAGTCCGTTCGTTTCGATTGTATCAACCATTTGATTATCTTTAAGGTGGTGAGTCGTGACCTCACCCTTCGCTGGTACACCACCTAGGTTCAGCTAATACATTATTAAGTCTAATCCTAACTCAGGTCTCCCTAAATCCATACCAATTTACAACTTAAGTTCATGTTTTTAATGCAAATCATTTTTAAAATGGAGTCGACATTAATCAGTTTATAGTGGATCAATTAGAAACCCAAATAAAGTATTGGGAGAAATATTTTATTTAGACGAACCAGGGATTATGGATACAATGACTTGGTTACACTAAATTTTTCTAATGTCTTTTTCAATGATGTTCTTTTATAAAAAAAAATAATTGGCATGTGGCTTAAATCTATTTTATTACTTTATAATATGTAAGGTGATTATGTGGCTGTACAAACCACCAATTTAACATCCAATAAAATAGTAAATAAATTGCATGAGTTAACTCATAATAACGAAAGCATCTGCAATGTTAACTCTAAATTACATCAACAGCCCTAAATATCATTTCTAATTAATAAGTGGTCACTCAATCTTTTTGGGGTTTTCACTGATATAATGAAGCCTAAGAACTAGGCACTATGCAATGACGTACAAAAGGTCTATCCTAACATGACATGTGATATACAATTAAATACACTTAATCATGCAAACCTATATGTCATGGGACATTAATTAAATGACCTAACCTAATAACAAATAGATATTAAATACAGATATCTTAACATGTCATGATTTTGATTTAAATTATCATAAACATGCAATTAACTAAATGCCGTGCGATATGTAAACTAATCGTATGTGTTATGCGCATGAATTTTTTTTGTTTTTTCTTTTTAATTAAAAATTCGAAATTAAAAATACCTTATATTTAAACATGCGATCTGAATTAAGAAAATGAAACCCAAATTAATCTAGAGCAATATTTTTGGATTTTTATTTAAAATTTCCGAATAAATAAAATACCTAATCTAAACATACAATCTATACTAAAACAAGTAATTTTTTTAGCAAGAATCAAATCCAATTCAAATATATTTTTGGGTTTTTTTTTTCAAGGTAAGCAATCAACCAATGGATAGATTTTTTTTTTTTTTTGTTGGTAAAATTCAATGGATGGATTATTTATTAAATAAGTTATCTACCTAAATGAGGACATGGTATAAACCAATGATCATATCCAAGTGGTTATGGATATTGATGGAAGGTTATCTGTTTTAATTTGGAAACGGATAAATCAACGATTGTATCCAAATGGTTATGAGTAAGATTGAAGATTTTGCGCACCCTGGAAATCGTATGTCGTAGTTAGAGATCGGACGGTTGTCCAGATATGACAACCGGATATGTTGTTAAGTTAGGAAAGTTTCCTAACTTGAGGGGGCATCTTAGGATTTTATGGATATTATATTATTTAAGTAAGTATCTAACAAAATATACCTAATATTTAATGAAATATATCTAATATTTAACGGAATATATCAATCCATTCAAATATTAAAAATCTACTTAAGATATACACTTTGGATTATATTTTCAAATTTGAACCAAGTGCAACTGGACCGGGATCACAATCGGTTCCTTAAGGCGTATGGTGAGGTGGCAAGCGTGTACGGTGATGATGCTCGATGGGACAGTGAGCTTGGGTAGCAGGGACGTTGAGCTCGCAATGGCGGATCGATGCAGCAGCAAGGTTGCGACCAGGGACTCAGGCGGCAGCTCGGGCAACCGGCACACATAAGGCTCGACGGCAGCAGCAAGCGGCGGCAGCAGCTGATGGCCAATGGACGGCCGACTGGAGAGCTCGCGGAGAGGACCCAAGGCAAAGAATCTCCACGGTAGTTGTGGGGGGATCTCGAATGGGCTCTATGAGACCTCAAAACCGCTTGAACTGATAGTGGCTCAAGTCAACTTTTGGCTTTTTCCTCTTGGAGCATGGACCAAACAGTGAGTGCCCTCCCAAGTTCCAGCACTTGAACTCCCTCCAGCTATAAAACAAATTTCCACCGATTGCTCTTCAGTCTTGTCTTCTTGCCGTCAATAATTGTTGCCCATGATGCACACGCGAGTGATCGTTGAGATTTTTACGTCGGCTCGTATGAAATTGTTGGGACCGCCTGGAACAAGGACGCTGCTTGCGGTTGGATCGTCAGTGGAAATTTGCTAGAGCTCGCCTGCTTAGCCGAGCACTACCTGAAACTCGTTATTCTGCATTCGACAACTACTGGGACGTCGCATGCAAGACTCGTAGGTGTAGGGACAGCGGCGGCAGTGCAGCGAGAGGGAGAGGCAGAACAGGACCGCGTCACGGACAGTGGGGGCGCGGCTTGGTGATGGTCTTGGCCAAAGCTTGACCGAGAGAACCCTCTCTCTCTCTCTCTCTCTCTCTCTCTCTCTCTCTCTCTCTCTCTCTCTCTCTCTACTCCTCACGTGTATCATTCTATTGTCATGGTTTAGCAGTTCCTTGACCGCGGAATAACCCATATGGCACCTAGCAAAACTCATATGGCGCCTAGCAAGCAGAATTCACTCGGCCAACTTTCGTTCCACAATTATTCCAGAGAACAAACGGCAAATAGCTTCCTTAGATAAGATCGTATCACGCCTAACTTAGCTTGGATGTCTAATCCATCGAGTGAGACAACAAATCTCTTTAGGCTCAACAAATGGTTTCGTGAGCAGCAGCAGCTCCTAACCAATTTGTGCACAAGAGACCAATCTTGGCTTTGGAGCTTTTAAATAATATAATCATTCTATCCTAGAATTCCTAACATCAACCGTCCCAATGCCACTTCCACGGACCAGTTATATCCATCCCCTTTGCATCCTCACTCTTTACTCGATAATCCCGTCCTGATGCCACTCTCTTATATTCATCCCGTTTGCATCATCACTCTTCACTTGATAACTCTAAGCACCACTCACAAATGTCACAAATACGGCTCATGGACCGGTTATATTCATCCAGTCTGTATTCTCACTCTTCACTTGATAACTCCAAGCACCACTTACAATTGTCACGAGTATGGGAGGATTCACGAACCGTGACATTATCACACACTCAATTTTGCAACGCCCACGTTATGGTTTGCTCTATCACTTCCTTGCATCATTAACCATTGATGTGCCACTTTTGGGATCATACATCAAATGGTCACGCTCGCCCAACAAAACAAGTTTTGCTCCATTGGTGACCTTTTTTGATATTAACTATTCAGGCCCATTTTTGGTCACTTGCACTTTCCCTGGAAAGTGCGGCATTTTACACCAACTGCATTTTCTAGCAGTATCATTTTGCCTACTAGACATCTTGATCCCAACAAACTAAATGAAGGTTCTTTACTTGCTAAAAACGTGACAATAGACCTCTTCTTTGAATTCACCAATCGATCCAGGAATGTTATCCCCATCTAGCGAGGAACCAGAGCTTTTCCCGTGCCCTCATTGCCATCCTAGAACCTAGTCAAGAGATATGCTTTGTCCGAGCACCTTTTACCTAAGCGATTCACTCCCCACCCTTATAGGATTGGGTAGACTATAGATTTTCTCCGACTCGACCCACTTACTGGAGGGATCCTACTTTGATACCAAATTGTCATGAGATAGTACTTTCTTGGTCACGGAACAACCCGTGCAATGCCTGGCGAGCAAAATTCACTAGGCAAACCTTCGTTCCATTGTTGTACCGGAGAACAAACAGCGAATAGCTTCCTTAGATAAGATCATGCTATGCACAACTTAGCTTAGGCGTCTAATCAATTAAACGAGACAACATATCTCTTTAGACTCAACAACTAGTTTTGGCCCTACCATGGTCTCGTCAAGAAAATGGCATCGGCTCCCACCAATCTATGCATGGAAAGCTAACCCCACATTTAGAGCTCCTAAGTAATATAATCATTTTATCCTAAAACTCATAACACCAACTGTCCTGATATCATTCCCATGGACTAGTTATATTTATTCCCTCCACATTCTTACTTTCACTTGATAACCCCAAGCACCACTCACAAGTGTCGCGAGCTCCTAAGTAATACAATCCTTTTATCCTAAGATAGAGATGGACCATAGAAAGAAGCTAAAAAAGATACTTATTTCCCTTCATTAGAGAAGTGAAAAGGCCTCTACTTGTTTGTTTGATCCAAATGAGTTAATTTTCATTTGAACTAAAAGTAGCGTCTAAGCTTTTAATCACGTTGTTATCTTTAAACATTCTAAGCATATGATAGCAATTGGTGTATCGACATATCCTCTATCTCCTTTACTTTTCAAATGGGATGACATTAAGTTTTGTTAGAAGTGCAATGTGATTATAACGTCAAACATGAATTATATACAAAATAGGAAACAATCTAGCTTTGAATAAATTTAAGAAAAATAAAGGAAAAACAGACATGTCATAGATTACAAGGGAAAACATAGCAATCGTGCTCCTTAGATAAGATGCATGTTGTGGGAAAATTATTTATTTCTTTTCGCAAGGAAAAGAGCACACACTTTGGCCGTAGAAGAAAGAAAACAATAACATCTATAAAATCAGAAATAGATGTGTCCTTTTATTTTTTTAAGAAATTGGGTCTACTTAGGGGACATAGACTTAATTTTTTGTAAAATAAGAGAGATTCAATTTGACAAAAATAAGAAAAGTTTATACTTAAGATTGAAAATGCCACTCAACTCCACTATGTAACCTATTTTTGTCGGCAAGAGTAAATCGAGTAAATTAATTAGAAATTCCTTTAAAAACTAGTGTTTATTATTAGATCTTTCGTCAATGTAAATATATTTTTACACATTCACAATTGGACTTTCTTATTGATTCATGAGATATGTGGGCAATTTAATGAGTTTTCATTAGCAATGCAGGGATTATTGAAACATAATCGTCTTATCATTTCATACATAAGATTAGCAATTGGAAATTGAAATTGCTATATGTTGACTTGGTTTGAAAGGAAATGGAACATTTTTTGTTAATTTTACTGGATTGACTATGGTTAGAAAAAAAAAAAAAAAAAAAGGCGGTTCATGGAAGATTTTCTGGGGAGCGATATTGCGACCTTTTTTTTTTCTTTTTGGTCTAAGGAGCATCCGATTTTGATATTTCCATCGTAATTTTTAGGGAAATTAAAATTTTCAGCCGATATAAAAATATAAAATCTTCCGATTTTCATACATATATAAATATATATATATTTATTTATATATGGGGCCCACTGAGAAATCTGAGATCACCAAACGTCAATTGCACGATCCCCCTCCTTCTCCGCCTTCCTCCCATCCTGATTATCGAAATTGCGACGGCTACCGAGTGATTTCTGTCGCTTCCCATGTTGGGATATAATACGCGGAAACGATAAGATCTTGCAATTTATGTCAACGTGAAATCACCAAAGAAATAAACGAGAAAAATAAGGACACCAGAAATTTACATGGTTCGGTCCGAGTATCGGTACCTATGTCCATGGGAAGAGCCAGCGGCAAATAATCCACTAAAATTGAAGAATCAGAGTTTACAATCGCTCAAACGCTCAAGTGTTTCCCACACCTAGATTTAACCACAAACTCAAAGTGTTTATAAATAAACAACTCACTTGGGAATAAACTCACGGTACAAAATTATCGCGCGACAAAACTCTCTACGTACGGCTTCGAAAGGCTTCAAGATCTTGCGATTCTTCTTCAAGCGGTGTGGACGTGCAGCTCCTCACGTACGTAGGCGGAGATTGCAGCAGCGTGGACGTGCGGCTTGTTTTGCTTCGCGCGGCTTTACTTCCGAAAGAAAATAAAACCCTTTTATACGTGTGCCCAGGTCAAAGTTTGACCTGGGCCCACCACGATTTTGCTTCGGTTTCACGCTGAATGTGTGTGTGTGCCCAAAGTCAACACTTTGACTCTAGGCCCACCTATTTCTCTTTTTCACGCGTGGGGGCTTCACGCCAAAGTATTTCGGCAGCGCATGGGCTTACCCCCACGGATTTCGGCAACACATAGGCTTCGGTAGCTTCACTCCAAAGAGGAAAAAAATTCCTCTTGTAATTCCAGCAAATCGCGTTTTTGTAAACACTTAAACTCAAGTCATAATTCAATAATTCTCCACCTTAGCTCAATGTTTGAAACCAAGTTATAGTGCTCATCATCTATGCTGCTCTTCCAAAGTCCCGACGGGCGCTCACTCTCCACAAACGCCAATAGAGCTCAAGCAGAGCTTAAGCTTCGCCAAAGAAATAGACTTAGTCATCATGTCTACCGGGTTATCTGCTGTAGCAATCTTTTTAATAGTAACATTACCCTTAGCTAAGACATCTCGAATGAAGTGATACCTGATATTGATATGCTTCGTTCGCTCGTGATAAACTGGATTATATGCCAAATATATCATACATTGGTTATCATAGTGTATATCCACACTTTTATGTTCTAATCCAAAGTTCAAAAGCAAACTCTGTAACCATATTGCCTCCTTCACTACAAAGGTTAGTGCCATGTACTCTGCCTCAGTCAAAGACAAGGTAATATGATCATATAAGAATGTTTTCCAACTAACTGTACCACCTGCTAGCGTAAACATGTACCCTGCTAAAGATCTGCAATCATCCAAGTCACTAGCATGATCCGAATCCATAAAACCAGTGGTCTCACTGCCATTATTTTCCTTTCGATACACTATACCCACGTCTGTTGTCCCCTTCAAATATCTGAGGATCCACTTCACATCGCTTCCCCATAAGCTTTACCAAGACGCTTCATATAGCAACTAACCATGCTCACAACTTATGAATATCAGGTCTAGTACACACCATAGCATACATAATACTACCCACGACACTAGAATAAGGAACACGGGACATATGCTTCTCCTCTTTCTTAATTTGCAGTGATAATTTTTCTAAAAGTTTAAAGTGCTTCGCTAGAGGTGTACTTACAGATTTCGCCGACTGCATGTTAAAACGTGCCATTATCTTCTCAATATATTTCTTTTGAGATAGATGTAAAACTCCTGCAGCCCTATCACGCAAAATCTCCATATCCAAAATTTTCTTTGCAGCACCTAAATCTTTCATTTCAAATTCAGCATTTAATTACCTCTTCAGCACATCATTATCAGACATATTCTTAGTTGCTATTAGCATATCATCAACATATAAGAGTAGATAAATCAAAGAACTATTCTCCAATCTCCTATAGTAAACGCAGCTATCCATCTGACTTTTCGAATAGTCTTGACTAGCAATGAAAGCATCAAAACGTTTATACCACTGCCTAGGAGACTATTTTAGCTTATACAAAGATTTCTTTAACAAGCAAACATGGTCTTCCTTACCCAGTATAGCAAAACCCTTAGATTGCCTTATGTAAATCTATTCCTCTAATTCACCGTGAAGAAACGTAGTTTTTACATCTAGTTGCTCTAACTCGAGATCCTACTAAGCAACTAAGGCAAGTAAAACACGAATAGAAGTATGTCTTACCACAGGAGAGAACATCTCATTTTAGTCAATGCCCTCACAATATGTATATCCCTTCGCCACAAGTCTCGCCTTATACCTCGCTGCCTCAACACTAGGAATGCCCTCTTTCCGTTTGAAGACACATTTACTTCCGACAATCTTTTGGCTCTTTGGTACTTTGACCAGCTCCCATGTCTGATTTCGATAGAATGATTCCATTTCTTCACTCATAGCCCCTAGCCACTACGATGACTCCGAACTAGCCATTGCCTCAGAGTAAGACGAAGGCTCATTTGTCTCCACCTCATCACCTACAATCAATGCATAAGCAATATCTATATAACCATAACGTACCGGTGATTTAATTTGCCTTCTTTGTCTATTTGCGGCTATAGTCTGCTGCAGTTTTGCTGGTTGTTCACTATCATCGACTTCAGGAACTGTAGCTTCATCTGTAGTCTCAACCTCTGTTACCTTAGAGGTCTCTGGAGTTTCCACCTGAAGCTCTACCTCACTTATGACACAATGATCTGTCTTCTTTGTTGGTTGTGTCTCAGAACTTCTCTGTTGAAGTATTGCAGTCTTGTCGAAGATCACATCTCTGCTGATTAGAAAACCAGGTGATCTAGGATTAGTGCACCACAACTGGTAGCCTTTCACCCCATGTGCATAACCCAGAAATATGCACTTCTTCGCCCTCAGCTCAAGCTTACCATCACTCGCATGAGCATGTGCAGGACATTCGAATATACGTAATCCGAAGTAATCAACAGGTTTCCCCGACCATACTTCCTCAGGAGTCTTCCACTCGATAGCAGATGATGGAGATCGATTAACCAGGTAACATGACATGTTCACTGCTTCGGCCCAAAATTCCTTGCCAAGTCCTGCATCGAGCTCACTCAAGCAAAATTTTGTTCTTTCGTTCTGCCACTCCATTCTATTGTGGTGTCCTAAGTACTGTGCGGTGTCTTACAATACATTTTTTTTCATAGAACTCGGTAAAATCTTTACCACAGAACTCCATGCCATTATCGGTTCTCAAGCACTTGATTTGTTTATCTGATTGCTTCTCAATCAATGCCTTAAATTTCTTGAACCGATCAAACACTTCATATTTGTGCTTCAAAAAGTATACCCATACCTTCCTCGAATAATCGTCGATAAAAGTTAGCATATATCGGGCACCTCTTTTCGAAAGAACCGAAGACAGGCCCCAGACGTCTGAATGAATATATTCAACTGATCGTTTGGTCGAATGAATAGTTGTAGTAAACTTAACTCGGTGCTGCTTCCCATAAATGCAATGCTCACATAAGTCCAGCTTCCTTGTCTTCTGACCCTTCAACAACCCCCTTTCACTTAGCATCGTCATACTTGCCTCACTCATGCGCCCTAAACGCATATGCCATAATTAAGTCAAGTCAAAATCTGACTCACCTAATGAAACTGCAGTGGTTCTGGTCACGGTCTCTCCCAGTAGATGATAGAGAGTATTCACTTTCTTCCCCTTCATCACTGTCATGGCACCTCGAGAGATCTTCAGTACTCCACCTTCAGCGGTGTACCTACACCCGATGTCATCGAGTGTCCCTAGAGAAATAAGGTTCTTCTTAGGCTCTGGTACATGTCTCACATCTGTTAATGTGCGCACCACCCCATCGTGCATCCAGATTTGAATTGTCCCTATCTCCACAGCTTTACAAACTACATTATTCCCCCAAAAGAACCCTACCACCATCTGCAGCTTAGTAAATAGTAAACTAGTTCTTATAAGGCGTCATATGATAAGAACACCGCGAATCTAGCACACATTCGTCTCTTGACGAAGTAGCAGTCACATATAAGACAGCTTCCACATCACTAGTGCTCCCCTCAGCAACATTTACCACACTGCTTATGGCGTTCTGCTTATCAACTTTATTTCTCCACTTTGGACAATCTCTCCTGATATGCCCCTCCTCGTGACACTCAAAGCACTTCACGTGTCCCTTGGACTTTCTATGGCGTGATTTTGATCTCCTTTTATCTCTGCTGCTACTAGGCTCTCAATGTTGTTCTCTACCTCGAATCGCCAGTGCTTGCACTGATCTTTCACCAGACCGTCATCTTGCAACTTTCTCTGCCACTTCTTAGAGAATAAGGCGAACTTTACCTCTTTTGAGGTAATCGTAGTACGCCCCTGCAACAGTGAATCAGTAAAGTACTCCCATGACTCTGATAAAGAGGCTAACAACATCATGCCTTGTTCTTCATCATCAAGTATCTTACCGAAGTTCTTTAGATCCAACATGAGTTTATTAAATTCATCTAGGTGGGTTCTGATAGACGTACCTTTAGTATATCTAAATTAAAACGTCTTCTTCAACATGTACAAGCGATTATTCAAACCTTTCTTCACATAGAGTGCTTGAAATTTTGACCATAACGCTGCGGCATCCTTCTCCTCAACAACCTCTATTAAGGGGTCATCCGTCAAATTTAACAAGATGATGCTCTTTGCTTTTTCCATCAACTCTACCCTCTTAGAGGCTTTCATTATAATTGGCAACTCATCCTCACCATCCAGTGCCTTGGCCAAACCTTGTGTTATCAGTAAAGCTCGCATCTTGATGCTCCATAACACAAAGTTATTGCTCCCATCAAACTTCTCAATCTCAGATTTCTTCTCAAACATAATTGCAATAATAATTTCCAGATAATAATAAGACAAACAAAAGCCTCAAAGCACAATCAAGAAATCCAACCCCACGCTCTGATACCAATTGTTGGAATATAATACGCGGAAACGACAAGATCTTACAATTTACGTCAATGTGAAATCACCAGAGAAATAAATGAGAAAAATAAGGACACTAGAAATTTACGTGGTTCGGTCCTGTTGGAGAAATCCTTCCAGAATATTTTGAAGCTGACAAAACATTTCTATTAGTCTAGTCTGGATATCGACAGTTTAAAGTCTCAAGACTTTGTAATCTCAAGACTCAAGACTCAAGACTCAAGACTCAAGACTCAAGACTATTCTCACTGACAGTCTTTCTAATCCAGTGACGAAGGAAATCCAAAGCCGAAGTATATGGTTGAGGATTCGATCCTATCCTCTAGAAAAGATCCCTTGGTTGGATAATCATTTCGGATTCTTTGATTATTATCTAAGATCAATTGAAGATCCGATGATCGATGAAACATTTTTGGAATGTTCTATTCTTGGAAACCAAGATCTTGATTGTATGGGCGAACAGGATTGATGGGCTATCATCAGATTCCTTAAATAGCTCGGATGATCTTCTTAATTGATTCCGTCCAACGGGTAGATTGGAGGAATTCCTTTGGTAAGTGCCAACGGCTATGATGGCATAAAGGAGTATAAAAGGAAGACGTTCTAGTTGTTTTAAGTGTGTGATTGATAGAAAAATTCCAGAGTCTGAAGAACCTTGATTGTTAGTCGATACAGTTTGAGCGAAATTGTATACACAGAGAGTGTTTATACTTGGTGACACCTTGAGCGAGTGTAGTAGATCATCTACACCTAGAAATCAAGGAAGATCAACACTGTAACATCTCTTTGTTCATAGTGGAATCCAGCCAATCGGCTGTCAATGCAGAAGAGTGGACGTAGGCTTGAATCAAGCCGAACCACTATAAACCGCGTGTTCAATTCTCTCTTTCCTTTACTCAGTCTTATGATTGATTTTTTTTTAATTATTGCAAATCCTTCATCTGTCTAAGTATTGTGCAATCTTCAAGAAAATTTTTATAAACCTATTCACCCCCCCTCTAGGTACTCGTACTAGCAATATCAATTGGTATCAGAGCTAGAGTTCTTACTTTATTTGAAGTGTTTTACTTCAGAGTAAAAGATCCATGGCTAGTATGCTTGCACCAGGGCTGGTGGAAGGGCAAAGCAATACCAGACCACCCTACTTTGATGGAAATGATTACAACATCTGGAAAAACAAGATGAAAGCTTTTCTACGGTCAAAGGATCCTCTGGAATGGGATGTGGTGGAAAGAGGAATTACTCCTACTGCTGCATCAGTATCCGAAAGAGGGAAAGAAACTGTTGATACCAGCGGAATGTCTCAAGAAGAGATAAATAAGAGACAAGCACTCGATACAAAAGCAATTTACTCTTTATATTGTGCTTTATCACCAACTGAATATAACAGAATATCTTCGTGTGTTACAGCAAAAGAAGTCTGGGACAGATTACATATCACTTATGAAGGGACAGACCGAGTGAAGGAGACCAGAATTAACATTCTCCTTGGTCAATATGAAGCCTTCAAAATGAAACCAGGAGAATCTATAACTGACGTGTTTAGCCGTTTTACAGATATTGTTAATGACCTTGAAAATCAAGGACAGAAAATTTCTGATCCTATGAAGGTGAACAAACTGCTGCGTGGACTCTCTAAGGATTAGAATCATATAAAGACTTCAATAAGAGAGACGCAAAGAATTATGCCATTATCTGTAGACGAGCTGATTGGAACTCTTCAATCTTACGAAGTGGAACAAATTAATGAAGACGAAGATCCAAGAGGTAAGAAATCCATTGCATTAAAATCTAACGATGATTCTGATGATACAGACTCTGAAGAAGATCTGGATGATGAGGAGCTTGCTCTAATGATTAGAAAGTTCATAAAACTGAATAGAAAAGGAAGAAGGTTCAACTCAAGGAAACAAAGTCTTCAGAAACAGCAAACCAAGTTTGTTGATAATGAGGAACCAAACAAAGATGTAGTTTGCTCTGAATGTAAGAAAAAGGGACACATCAGACCAAATTGTCCTCTCCTGAAGAAGAAGAGAGGAAAAGCTGAAAAGTCTCGAAAAGCTCTCAAAGCCGAAACTTGGAGCGATACAGAGTGTGAAGAAAGTGATGAGGAATATGCCAACCTGTGTCTGATGGCACAATCAGACTCAGACGGTGAATTTGAAGTAAGTGATTATAAAATCCCTGTTAAAGTCTCTAAATACATTGATGAACTATGTTTTAGTCTTAAGACTTCTCTCAAAAAGATTTCCGGACTTAAAAAGGAAAACTTAGTTTTAAAACAAAAGGAAAATATTTTAGAAGAAAAAGTGAAAAGTTTAGACTTGAATGTCTCTACTCTTAAGGAGAATGAAGATAAACTTTCAAAAGAAAATACTTTCTTAAAAACTGACTTATCAAATATTTCAAAGAAATTTTCAATAGGGTCTGAAAAACTTGAAAAAGTTCTTTCAGTCCAAAGACCTTACTTTAATAAGTCTGGTTTAGGTATGACAGCAGAAACAATTCCTTTGATTGATTTTCCCAAAGTAAAAGAAAGAATTAAGAAAAGACCGTCAAAAGAGGCTTACAAAAATCATTTCAAGAAAGTCTTTGTAAAGTCTGTAGGTCGAAATGCTCTAAGGTGTTCAAAGTGTAACAGTCAGGATCATTTTGAAAAAGAGTGTCCTATGGTTTGGAAGCCTGTTAAGAAAGTATGGCCTAGTAATGCTCATTCTACTAACGCCAAAGGACCCAAGAAAATTTGGGTACCAAAGAAAGCTTGAGACTCTCTTTTGAATGCAGGTCTCTGTCAAAAAGAAAGTTAAGTGGTATCTTGACAGCAGATGTTCAAGACACATGACAGGAGACTCAAATTGCTTCATAAAGCTTGTTCAAGTGAATGGTGGAAAAGTTTCATTTGGAGGAAACAGCAAAGGAAGCATTGTGGGATTTGAAACTGTGAAAATTGGAAATCTCACAATAAGCAATGTCTCTCTAGTGGAAGGACTCAACTACAATCTTCTAAGCATTAGCCAATTGTGTGATACTGGTTTCAAGATCTCCTTTCAAGAAGGCATATGTTCTGGAATTAGTAAAGATTCAACTCAGTCTTTCATGGGCCGAAGGCATGGAAATATCTACCTCCTTGATGTAAAACCAAATGAAGCACAATGCCTAATCTCAATTCAAGATGAAGCAGTCTTATGGCACAAAAAGCTTGGCCATGTCAACATGAAGCAATTAGCCAAAATCTCATCAAAGAAGCTTGTTCGAGGTCTACCTAAATTGCCATACCAAAAGTCTGATTCATGCACTCCATGCATTCTGGGAAAGCAGGTAAGAAATTCATTTAAGCCAATAAATCATATCTCTACTAATCATGTACTACAGTTGCTTCATATGGATCTCTTCGGACCGACCAGAACCCAGAGCATTGGAGGTAAGAAATATTGCCTAGTAATTGTGGATGATTACTCCTGCTTTACTTGGGTATATTTCCTTGCAAGTAAGTCAGAAACCTTTTCATATTTTGAAAATTTTGCCAAAAAGGTTCAAAATGAAAAAGGATGTGCAATCTCAAGCATAAGAACAGATCATGAAATCAAGATTTTACGAAATTTTGTGATAAATCTGGTTTTAATCATATGTTTTCCTCTCCATATACTCCAGAGCAAAATGGAGTTGTGGAAAGAAAGAATAGATCTCTTCAAGAAATGACTAGAACACTTTTAATTGAAAGCAAAATTTCTTCACGATTTTGGGCTGAAGCTGTTTCAACAGCATGCTATATTATAAATAGAGTCTTTTTAAGACCTATTTTAGAGAAAACCCCCTATGAATTGTTCAAAGGTAAGAAGCCTATTGTTTCATACTTTCATGTGTTTGGTTGCAAATGCTTTATTTTGAAAAATGCAAATGATCAAGTTGGTAAGTTTGAAGAAAGATCAGATGAAGGCATCTTCCTTGGATATTCTACATCAAGCAAAGCCTATAGAGTCTATAATAAGAAAAGCCAATCGGTGGAGGAATCAATGAATGTCAAATTCCAAGACTCAATGCAAGATGAATCCAGCCAGACTCAGTAAGAGTCTGAACCCACTCCAGACCTTCCAACGCTTACAACTCAAGAAGCATCTCAGTCTCTGGAAGTCCAACATCAAGAAGCTCATGAAGATTCAAATAAAGAAAGAGATCATCAACCAGGCAGATCAACTAGTAACTGGAAGCATAAATCCAGTCATCCCAAAGATCTCATTATTGGCGAAATCAATGAAGAAATCCGCACCAGATCAAAAAGGCGTGAAAAATCTAGTGTTGTGGCTCTCATTTCTGAAATTGAACCAAAAAGCATAGAAGAAGCTTTATCTGATGAAAGGTGGATCGAAGCTATGCAAGAAGAACTCAAACAGTTCAACATCAATGATGTCTGGGAATTGACATCTAAACCAAAAGGTAAAACTGTTATTGGAGCCAAATGGGTATTCAGGAACAAGATGAATGGAGAAGGAAAAGTCGTACGAAACAAAGCAAGACTCGTGGCCAAAGGATATATGCAAGAAGAAGGAATAGACTATGATGAGACTTACGCTCCAATAGCAAGGTTAGAAGCTATTCGTCTATTACTTGCGTTTGCTTGTTATAAAAATTTCAGGTTATTCCAAATGGACGTCAAAAGTGCATTCCTAAATGGATTCATCCATGAGGAAGTTTATGTGGAACAACCACCTGGGTTTGAAGACCCAAAGAAGCCAGACTCAGTCTTCAGACTGAAAAAGGCCTTGTATGGTTTAAAGCAAGCACCTCGAGCTTTGTACGACAGACTAAGTAAGTTTTTATTACAGAATGGTTTTGTCAAAGGTAAAGTAGATACTACTTTGTTTATCAAAAAGGAAAACAAAAGCTTTTTACTTGTTCAAATATATGTGGACGATATTATTTTTGGATCACCTAATGAAAGTCTATGCAAGAAATTTTCTAAGTCTATGCAGGATGAGTTTGAAATGAGTATGATGGGAGAGTTAACATTCTTTCTTGGACTCCAAGTGAAACAAATGAAGGAAGGAACTTTTATTCATCAAGAAAAATATGCGAATGATCTTGTCAAAAGGTTTGGATTGGAAAAGTGCAAAAAGACCGATATACCAATGTCATGTTCTCAGAAGATAGACAAGGATGAAGAAGGGAAGAAAGTAGATCAAAAGCTGTACAGGAGCATGATCGGTTCACTTCTTTATCTTACTGCTTCTAGACCTGATATTTTGTTAAGTGTTTGCATTTGTGCTAAGTTTCAATCAGATCCTAGAGAATCCCATCTCAGTGCTGCAAAACGTGTTATCAAATACGTTGCCTCATCTTCAAGCATCGGTCTCTGGTATCCCAAGAAGGGAGACTTTAATCTTCTAGGATACTCAGATGCAGATCTGGCCGGTTGCAGAGTCGATAGAAAAAGCACTTCTGGAACTTGTCAATTGCTTGGAAACAGGACAATGTCTTGGTTTTCGAGGAAGCAAAGCACTGTAGCTCTCTCAACGACAGAAGCAGAGTATGTAGCTCTTGGAAGCTGCTGTTCGCAAATTCTATGGATAAAACAACAGCTACAAGACTTTGGGATTGAAGACTCATGCACAGAAATCAGATGTGACAACACCAGTGCGATCAATCTCACCAAAAATCCAATCCTTCATTCAAGAGCAAAGCATATTGAGATTCGACATGACTTCATTAGAGATCATATTCAAAATGGAGAAATCTCGATTCAATTTGTTGATTCAAAGAGTCAACTAGCGGATATATTCACAAAGCCTTTGGAGAAAAATCAATTCGACTTTATCCGTTCAAGACTCAACATTTTGAAGCTTGAAGAAGTTAAAGTCTAGAGACTCACCAACTCTAAGACTCTAATCTTTCAGACTTTAAATCCTCAGACTCAGACATTCGTGGCTATAGACTGTAAGTTGTATTTTATCTAAAAGGTACGAATTTTCGTTTAGTTATTTTAACTCGAAAAGGTACGATCTTTCGTTCAGTTATTCTATAATCCGCGTGAAATTTGAAGACTTGTCTTTTTAAAAAGGAATAATTTTGGCAGTTATTGATTTTGAAAAGAAGTGTTCGTTCACTTTCCTTGCACCGATTGAACTTCCCTTTTCAAAACTGAGTTATATATATACAGTTTTTCTTTTCCCAATCTTCAAAACCCTAAAAGGCACTCTCCTCCCGATACTGTTTCTACTGCTTGTTCGTCGTCAAGAAAGTGGTCATTTTTCTTGGGAAAGCAAGTGAAGGAATCTTCCAATCGACAAAGAAAGATGTCTTCTTCGAGGAAATCATCAAGAATCGCAAGCAGGGGACCACAAAGAATGGAGAAGGGACCGACTCACTTCGATCTCACTGAGGAAGAAGATTTAACAAGTCAGTGACAAAGTCCGATCCGCTCTCATCCACGTCATTCAACGCCTCCTGCCCCACAAGGTGCAAGTCATCATTTGGAAGATGAGATAATTGAGGATGCCGACCCAGTAAGAGTCCAAAAACCCTCATTTATCTATAAACTTTATCGTACATTGAAAAGCACTGGTACTCCATTGAAATATATAGATGACTTCCTTAAGGACAAAAATTATGGGAATGAGTATCTTTTTCTGAGGAAAATGGAGGAATTGGGAGTTGCCCCTAAAGGAAAAGCAGATAACGCACTTGCGAACATTCCAAGTGATCCTCGTATGCCAGGACAAAATTTAATTGAAGGGAACGATGATGATAGAATGTTCCTTGAATTTCAACCGAAAATGGGAGTGGCAGCAAAGGTGAAAGGAAATCGGATGGATTTGTTCAAATCCAAGGATCAGGAAAATGTGTATTTCAGGCTGTTAAAAAGAGGGGTGATAAACCCTAGAAGTGTCGATTTTGACTTCCTGGACGCCATCAACATGAACTTAAGAGAAAAGTTGAATTTGTTTTAACTTGAGAATTTTTGCTCTGACTCTACGGACGGGTATGCTCATCTGACCGCTTATTTCTATTCAAATCCTAGCTTTCTGGATGCGAATAGAATTTCATTCAGTGTACGAGACCAAGTCTACGTGGTAGATGTGAATATGTTGGCGGACATAGTTGGAGTTGAACGAGGACGTTATCTACCAATCAAAGTCTCACCTGCTCGTACTACTCTGGAACTTGTCAGAGATAGGGACGCAGAGAAGAAAGTTACCTATTCCAGGATGAATGCCATCAACATTGTGCTTCATAAGATTGTAATCAATTGTCTCAGACGGAAGTCTACGTCAAAGACTTCCGTGTCTCTTTCTGAAGCAAAGTTGATGTACGCGATCAACTCAGGACGGAAGTTCTCTCTCCCGCACACTATTCTCTTCCATATGTACAGAGCAATGTCAAAAGACAAAGGACAATTGCCTTATCCTGGTCTGGTGACCAAGATCTTCAGACACATGAATATTGAACCGCCACAAACACTTTGTGTTCAACCGTGTGATAAGATGGTGGTAGGTTTGAAGATGTTAACGAAGATGCGTCTGCAAGAACTTTCCAAGGCAATGGAGAAATTCAGAGTGAAATCTCCAATTCAGTCTGCTTCAAAGAGAAAAGGAAAGGAGGCCATTGGTGCCCCATCGAAAAAGAAGAAAAGACCTCTCATCCTGGAGGATGAAGATGAAGAGGATGAAGATCCTACTATCCATGCACTGACAAGAACTAGACGTTCTGTGTCTCAGCCGACAGAACTTCAGAAGAAACAGAGAGAAGAAGAAGAAGAGCAAACCAAGAGCAGAGAAGAAGAAGAGCAGAAAGAGAAGGAGAAAGAAGCTGAAGAAGAGAAAGAAAAGTCTGCTGCTGAATTTGGAGAGAAGGGAAATCTAGAGCATGATCATCACTCTTCCCCTTTGGATGTCCTAGAAACAGGGGGAGTTGGCAAGCAAGAAAGGTCCACACCTCATGCTGCCGATAGTGAAGGTTCAAGACAATCTCCAGCAGACCCAGAAGAATTTCAGGCTTCTCAATTGCCTGAAGAAGGTGATACGTCGACACCAAATCTGCAAGACTATACAGAAGCGCCATCGTTTACATTTACTCCATCTGAGAAAGCTCATGCCAGTACACAGACGGACAATTCTGCAGATTTTCGTCGCATCATGGATATTCTTCTGGAAATGCGTGGCCAGATATATGCTCTGGACTGTGAAATTCAAGCCATGAAGAATGCTGGACAAGCATCTTCAGTCACCCTGGAGGACAAGATGAAAGACCTCGCTCTGCAACTTCAAGCCAATGCCAAAGGAGAGGAGGTAGCTCATCTAAGGGAGGACTTGAAGAGGCTAGAAGGCGTAGTCCAGTCAATGGGAGATTTCCAGATCGTGCGCATTCCCAAGCAGATATGACTCCTTTCTCACCCTTTTTAATGATGACAAAAAGGGGGAGAACCAATTTGAACCAACAATTTTTAAAACTTTGACTTTTGTGGTTATGTTTATTTTTTAGTATGACTTGAGAACTTGAACTTGGGTGTGAATTTAAATTTGACTGAATTGGCTGTGGATTTTGATGCTTGACTGGTTGCATTTATATCAAGTATTGTTATATGGTATTACTCATGAATGACTAACCAATTTGCTGTGGATGCAGAGTCTGGTTGTTTTATTAATCTTTATGAGTTAGCCATATTGCTTGAGAAATGTTTTTGCAGGTCAAAGTTGTTGAAATCTACAAGAAAGTTTTGTCACCATCAAAAAGAGGGAGATTGTTGGAGAAATCTTATCAAAATATTTTAAAGCTGACAAAACATTTCTATTAGTCTAGTCTGGATATCGACAGTTTAAAGTCTCAAGACTTTGTAATCTCAAGACTCAAGACTCAAGACTCAAGACTATTCTCACTGACAGTCTTTCTAATCCAGTGACGAAGGAAATCCAAAGCCGAAGTATATGGTTGAGGATTCGATCCTATCCTCTGGAAAAGATCCCTTGGTTGGATAATCATTTCGGATTCTTTGATTCTTATCTAAGATCAATTGAAGATCCGATGATCAATGAAATATTCTTGGAATGTTCTATTCTTGGAAACCAAGATCCTGATTGTATGGGCGAACAGGATTGATGGGCTATCATCAGATTCCTAAATAGCTCGAATGATCTTCTTAATTGATTCCGTCCATCGGGTATATTGGAGGAATTCCTTTAGTAAGTGCCAACGGCTATGATGGCATAAAGGAGTATAAAAGGAAGACGTTCTAGTTGTTTTAAGTGTGTGATTGATAGAAAAATTCCAGAGTCTGAAAAACCTTGATTGTTAGTCGATACAGTTCGAGCGAAATTGTATACACAGAGAGTGTTTATTGAGCGAGTGTAGTAGATCATCTACACCTAGAAATCAAGGAAGATCAACACTGTAACATCTCTTTGTTCATAATGGAATCCAGCCAATCGGCTGTCAATGCAGAAGAGTGGACGTAGGCTTGAATCAAGCCGAACCACTATAAACCGCGTGTTCAATTCTCTCTTTCCTTTACTCAGTCTTATGATTGATTTTTTTTAATTATTGCAAATCCTTCATCTGTCTAAGTATTGTGCAATCTTCAAGAAAATTTTTATAAACCTATTCACCCCCCTCTAGGTACTCGTACTAGCAATATCAGGTCCGAGTATCGATACCTACATCCACGGGAAGAGCCAGCAGCAAATAATCCACTAAAACAGGAGAATCAGAGTTTACAATTGCTCAAACGCTCAATTGTTTCCCATACTTAGATTTAACCCCAAACCCAAAGTGTTTATAAATAAACAACTCACTTGGGAATAAACTCACGGCACAAAATTATCACGCGATAAAACTCTCTACGTACTGCAACATCCCGGGCCCCACTGTGTAATATTGTCCGCTTTGGGTCACCCGCCCTAGCGCGGACATACCACCATTCCAGCCACGGTCTTTTCCCTCACGGCTTTAAAACGTGTTACACAAGTTAGAGAGACCCAAGCCTTATAAGCTAGCCAAGATCTCCCTCCCTAGGCAATGTGGGACAAGAGAGGAGGTTATCACACTCTCCACCTATTAACAGAACAGCGTCCTCGTTGTGGCCCCACGGGCGTCAGAACAACATTCAAGATGTGGTCCCACACGCGGTCGAAAGTCGGCTCTAATACCACTTGTAACATCCCGGGCCCCACTGTGTAATATTGTCTACTTTGGGTCACCCACTCTGGCGCGACTCTCGACCGTGTGTGGGACCACAGCTTGAATGCTGTTCTGACGCCCGTGGAGCCACAGCGAGGACGCTGTTCTGTTAAGAGGTGAAGAGTGTGATAACCTCCTCTCTTGTCCCACATCGCTTAGGGAGGGAGATATTGATTAGCTTATAAAGCTTGGGTCCCTCTAACCTGTGTAATGCGTTTTAAAGCCGTGAGGGAAAAGACTGTGGCTGGGATGACGGTTCGTCCGCGCCAGGGCAAGTGACCCAAAGCGGACAATATTACACAGTGGGGCCCGGGATATTACAAATGGTATCAGAGCCGACTCCTGACCGCGTGTGGGACCACAGCTTGAATGCTGTTCTGACGCCCGTGGGGCCACAGTGAGGACGTTGTTCTGTTAAGAGGTGGAGAGTGTGACAGCCTCCTCTCTTGTCCCACATCGCCTAGGGAGGGAGGTCTTGATTAGCTTATAAGGCTTGGGTCCCTCTAATCTATGTAACGCGTTTTAAAGCAGTAAGGGAAAAGACCGTGGCTGGGATGACGGTATGTCTGCGCCAGGGTGGGTGACCCAAAGCGGACAATATTACACTGTGAGGCCCGAGATGTTACACGTACGACTTCGCAAGGCTTCAAGATCTTGCGGTTCTTCTTCAAGCGGCGTGGATGTGCGGCTTCTCACATACGTGGGCGAAGACTACAGCGGTGTGGACGTGCAGCTTGTTTTGCTTCGTGCGGCTTCACTTCCAAAGAAAATAAAACCCATTTATACATATGCCCAGGTCAAAGTTTGACCTGGGCCCACCACGATTTTGCTTCGGCTTCACGCTAAATGTGTGTGCGCGCGCCCAGAGTCAACACTTTGACCCTGGGCCCACCTATTTCTCTTTTTCACGCGTGGGGGCTTCACGCCAAAGGATTTCGGCTGCGCATGGGCTTCGGTAGCTTCACTCCAATGAGGAAAAAAATTCTCTTTTGTAATTCCATTGAATCGCATTTTTATAAACACTCAAACTCGAGTCATAATTCAACATCCCACTTGAAGAATTAATCATGGGCTCAATCGCCGGAGAAGACACCGATTGGAACATCGACGCCACAAGCTGGACCGTCTCAACCGGCCGTCTCGCCGACTTGGTGGCCATCAAATCGCCTCTTTCTCCGATCGATGAAGGCGCGGCCAGCTCAGCTCCAAAAACTCCTCTCTTCCTCCGCCCTCCGTCACCCAATCGCAGCCCCTGCAAAATCACTAGTAAGCTTTTTCTGACTCGCTCGCCACTTCTTTTCGTGCAGTGAATTAGTAATTAGTCATGACTATGAGATGAGATGCAGTTGCTCCGTCGCGGGGTTTTTCCAAGTTCCGTCATTTATTGCGTTTGGATTTTATGAAGCAATGCTGCAGTTAGTTTCGCTCAGAGACACCAGGTGCGCCAAGTCTATGTCCGAAGCACTGCTCGAGTTTATGAGATTTACTACACCCCCAAGCAGCAGACGGCCAATGAGTATCTCTGTACAGTTCGATGCGGCATTGTTGAAAGCGACGGAGTTTGGGACGGGGATGTCCCTCAAGCGGCTAATCTTGCTTCTCATGGGGGGGATTCTATGGATGATCTTGCCGGAGGAAGATCCAAAAGCAAGATCAATTCAAATGCTGGTGAAGACGACTAGGTTGAAGTGAAGGCGCCCAGCACTTCATTTGAAACTAACAGAGATGTCTCTACATCTTTGAAGTCCTCTGTCAAGATGGCAATAGACTCGCTCTCTTGTGTATGTGGATGTAGCTTCCTTTCCTTTCTTATTTTATGGTCTCATATCCTATAGTTGGCTCTGAGCTATGCTTGTGTCCTATTTGTTGAGACCTCAAGGTGATTCATGGTTGTTACGCTTTTACGGTCAGTTTTGACCCATTAAAACCCATTATGAGTGCTTTAAAAAATGAGGCTTGACCCATTAACGACCCATTTAAACATAAATAGGTCTATAAATGGGTCAATGACCCATTTTGACACCTCTAACAGTGGGCAAGACATAGGTAGAACCTGATGGTGCTTGGAGTGCTTATGAGATTGTATATGGATCCAAATTAGAAATAGGATGCACCTTAAATTTTGTAAAAGGAAATGAACAGAAAACAATTGTAAGGAATGTTGTCAGCATATCAAAGGAAGATTTCAACATGCTTAAATTAGGTATCACTGTTGGAGACAAACACAATTTTATTTTTCTCCTTTGCTCTTCTTTTATGATGCTTGTTAAATTCTGTTCAGGATTTTTACGAGGCAACAGCTGAGATTACTGATGCAGACCCCTGCACATCTCTCACGATTCGTCTGCTCTCAGTTCAAAGTGGAGATTGCGTGTTTATAGACGAAATCTATGTGTTTCCAGAACCTGTTGAATCTAACTTTGAAGATGAGGACAGGCAATTGGGAACTGCATCTACAACTTCACTTGGCTATGCTTGTGCCTAGCATCCTGCAATTATCTAAAATGAGAACCGCTGGCCAAGTACAGGATAATGATGCTTTTGATGTGAGGAATAACCAGAAGTGCCCACCTGCTGTTTCAGAGACAACAGAACCCGATCTGGGTTCCAGAGTAACTGTATCCGATGTTGCAAATAGAGGTGGACATGTTACCGGCATTTTTTATACTCAGCATATGGGGAGGGTTATTTCTGAACCAGCTCAGGAAACTGTACGGGAAACAGATACTAATAGAAAGCAGGATGTTTCTTACAGTCATTTTGAAAATGTCCTAGAACAGCTTGTTTCCTGAGTTAGCAGAATAGAAAGTCTCTGCTTGAGATTCGAAGAAAATATGATTAAGCCAATTAGCAGCATTGAAGCGAGGCTGCAACTGGTAGAGGAGCAACTTGAAGTGATTAACCACAAAGCAGTGAGTTCAGGACTGCAGACTTGCAAGAGATTTTCAGCCCCAGAATGTTCCTTTAGTGAGTCAAATATAACCTCCTTGTATGAAAGTAATCGTGGAGAATCTCATTCTGACTGGTTCGTCAGGTATATTATGTGTTCCACCTGATGAAACCCGTGATACTGTGAGTACCTCCCAATTGCTTCCAAGTTTTACCATGTCAGCTCCAGACTTTCCAAAAGGAGAGGATGAGGAGGAAAGCCACGTATTACAGCAAGTTGCTGACTCTCCAAAGGAAAAACCTAGACCTGCATCGTCTATAGATGATGCTTTGGCATCTGCCCTTGCTGGGTTTGCATCTTCTATCACGATTTGCCCTCCAAATTATACACAGTCACTGGCTGTCAAGGCTCCTGAGTTCTCAAATGAAGATGAGGAAAATTTTGACGAGAGAACTTCAACCGAAATACCATATGATGGAGCACAAAATTCTGTCTGCGTGACCTATGGGATGGAGCGTGCGATGGAAATAATTTCTTCTGAGTTACCTTCTGGTGATGGTGAGAGCAATACTGATAGAATTATTACTAGCAATGATGGTCACTCTGAGAAAATCAATGAGGAAAGTGATTATCGGTTTGCCTTGTGATAAAGAAAAATGTTATGTACATGTTACAGATGATGAACATGAGAGAGAGGAGATAAATGAACCCGAAGAAGCCAGCAGCCAAGTGAGATGTGTCCTAGCTGGTGAAGATACTGATGTTAAAGATGAGATGCCTTGGGTACAGATTGACGGTAGCCCTCATCTTTTGAAGGAAGTGGAGTCCGTTGATTGCACTAGAGCTTTTGAAGTTGCAAATGGAAAGTCTGAGGGGAGCATTCTGCATGATATTCTCACATTTTCACAGGCTACTTGTGCGTTGGACTTCAAGGCCCCAATTTTGGATGTGAAATTTATATGTGGCTGGATAATTAGGGGTGCATGACAACTGCCTATTTCTGTTTCAGAAATAATTTTTCTATTCCAGACTTGTTTCTTGAATAGAAATCCGTTTGATAAACTTATTTCGTTTTTTTATTTCTGGAATAGATTTCTATTCCAGAAATAGGCTTGGAATAGAAATCAGAAGTAGAAATTTTCTACTTCTCTATTTCTGGAACAGAAATGAGAAATAAAATTTTTTTTCATCGTTCGTTAACCAGTCCTTCATTTGCTGCTGCCGACCACCATCCGTCGGTCGCCGACTGTCCTCTAGCCCCCGCTACTACCGCCGCCGCCGTAGCCACCGTTGTCCGTCATCGCTATCCGCCGGTCGTCCGCCGTTCAAAAGGAAGAAATTTTGTGTCGTTATAAAACAAATTTCTATTTTTAGAGTAGAAATTTTGTGTCGTTATCAAACGGTTATTTTTGCTTAGAAACTCTTCTAGAAATAGAAATAAAAAAATCTATTTATGTTTCAGAAACTATTTCTGCTCGGTCACTGCCACCTGTTTGTTTCAAGTATGCCCCTCTCACAATTTTCTAATTCTCAGCTCCTTAAAGAGTATGGAGTTTATGGAGATGCTGTTCTCGGAATATATGGAAAGAAGCCAATTGTACGTGATGTGGCGAAGGTATGAATGGGGGAAATGGTTTAACAAGATAATCTCTTCTTTTGTAGGTGTTCTAGGGGTGGATTTTAGTGGCGTTTGCTTTACTACGCAACTGTCGAAGAAATTTAAGATCCATTAGTCTAGACCATCTATAGCTAATATTTCAGCTATGGGCATTGTAAAGGTCACTTATCTGAGCATGACCTTGGCGGGGAGTAGTCCAGCACCGGGAGGATCTGTAATGGATATCTTTAAATCTCCCTTATAGTGTTTATTGCTAGGAAACCATGATTAGCATTTGGAAGCAGACTTTCTGCTTCTGTGGTGTTGGAATGTTGCCGGGTGTGATAGATCATCTATTTCTTATTTGGCCAATATGAAGCTTTTTCCTATAATCTTATTTTTAACATGCTGCAGCCTTTGCTTGGTCTTATGCATAATCATTCTTTGTTTGTGCAACACCTCTCTCAGCTATCTTTCGATTCGAAAGTCGATAGGAAAAGGAGAGAAATTTAGTTAGTTAGGTCATCTGTTGCTATGAGACAACATGGCTACTTGAGAAGGTCTTGGGTGTTTGCGTGGAGATAAAAGTTTGATGTTGTCATCAAGATCAACTATTAAGAGCTTTGATTTGAAAAAAAAAAAAAGTTAGTATGACGATCAAGTATATGTCAACTTTCAATAGCATGGAGTTTTGTTCAAAGTTATTAAACCAATTATGAATGAAGAATTACACTAGTGCTTGTGAATAACAACCGGTTACAGAGTTGATGAAACACAATGTTACTAAAGATGCCCCATAAAATTCTCTCCAATGTTGGTATCATAGGAATTTCCAGACTGATGCAATTAGTACAGTGAGCTAGATTTCCATTATCTACGATTGGGTGTTGAACTTTTAAAAGTCAGGTAAAAGTGATGATTATTTTATTCTTGAAATATTTGGTACCCGTGTGTTTGAGTGAGTTATGATAAGCTTAATTGGAGGGTAAAAAAATGCATATATTTTTTAATTATGTAGAAGTTGAGCAGAGCTATCAATTGTAGTGCTTAGAATTGGATTCACATGTTGTGAGCAAATTTACAATTGACGAGTCTCCAATACTTTTGGATAGGAGTGATTGTGGCAGTGTTTGTACGAATTTGAGTGGTTTTTTTAGCTCTAGATGGAATTGCAACTAGACATCACAGTGTAGAGGGTACTTGCGTGGTAATTGACATAGACAATACTTGTAGCAAGGCTCCACCTACAAAGCCAATGAAAACTGTAGTTGCTGAGTTTGACAAGGTATGAGTTTGATTTTTTTGATAATTATTGACGTAATGGTGTTTGTGTTTGTGAATCTTGTGCAGCAGTTAATGTTTGCAGGTAGAGTTGGTAGCTAGATGAGGTCCTTGATTACGACGATATTCAAGTGTAGCTTGGATTTGGAAGATCTCTAGGGCAATTGAGCCCATAAAGGGGCAGTGGGAGAGTAGCAGTTATCACATTTCAGGTGATTATGACCCGACTTAAATATATAGCTAGGGTAGAGATTTTTGGAATATATCTCAAATTTGAACTTTCGAATGAAACCTGATGTAATAGTGCCCAAAAATGTGGCCTGATGTGCAACCCTTAGATGTGACATGCTAAAAGAGTCCAAGACTAATTTTCTTAACAAAATTTAAAAAAAAAAAAAAAAACAAAATCAGTTTTCTCGTTCGATTTAGAAGTCAGCTGCATGATATCCTAATTTAGTTGAAAATAAAAGTTTTGATCTTCATGCTGCTGGTACACAGTGGCGTGCCTTGCGTGTAATAGTAGGGCACTAAATATACGGCTTATTCGTGAATTATTCCCTGAAGCAATGGCATTGAAGGGGTAAGACTTTGTGTACCACGTTATGCGATTTGAGAGATTATTTTGCAAGTAATTGTGATGGCTAAATATTTAGTGAGTTATGAGATAAATTGGGTGTTGGGATTATTGAGAGTGTTTGAGTAGACTTGAGTGCGGTTATAATCTTTATTATATTGCTTGATCTCTGGTGGAATGTTGTATTGTTCTTTTTTTGGGGTAGATCACATTGACCAAACAACATAAATCTAAGGGTGTGTTTGTTTCATGGAAAACGTAATGTTTTTGGAAAATGTTTTCCGGGAAACTATTTTCCAGGAAAACGGTTAGTTTTCCTTTGTTTGGTGATACGTGGCTGAAAATATTTTCTAGTGTTTGGATTGCATTTCAAAATGATTGAAGGTGTAGAAGATGCCGACGAACGCAGGAGGGGCTAGGGTTGGAAGAGGCGGCAATGATGAAAGGGAGGAGGCAAAGGAGAAGGAGAGAGGGAATGAGGAGTTAGGGCTTACGTTCATAGGCAAAGAAAGAAAAGAGAAAACAAGAAAAGAAAAAAGAAAAAAAAAAGAAAGAAGAAAGAAAAGAAAAGATATAATAATAACAAATTCAAAATTTTCAATTATAAATTCTTTTTAATAATAAATTTTTCATTAAGTAAGGACCTTAAAACATTTTGGAAAACGTTTTCCGGTTCTTTTAAAGGGGAAATCGTTTTCCTGAATTTAAGCTTTGGAAGGAAAACATTTTCCGTTGACTCATTTTTCTAAATGAACCAAACGTTGGAAAATGAGGAAAACGTTTTCCCGAATGATTTTTCGCAAAACAAACACACCCTAATGTCTAGTTTATTTTCCTTTTCTGTTTATTTTATTGCTCATTCTTGTGTTTTTCGCAATATCTTACTCCTATGGTATATTCAGCTTAGGTGTACAAGAAAAACGTTTCCTTGGGGTGTTGAAGGAAAGCATAATCCGGCCAAAATCAAACCAAGCTTCATGAGTTTGGTTTTGGCTGGGGAGTAAAAAAGAATCAACCAATTTAGTTTGGCTTCCTTGTGGTTTACGGTAGACCACTGTTAAACAGCCACAGACGCATTTATATTGGTATGATCATTTATATGAAGAATGTTTATCAGACTAGGTGACCGACATTCACCAATTTTTTACTTAAAAATGTGACTTGCTATTGATGGTACAATATTAAACTTGTGATTCAAGTCGTAAATCAGCGTACTTGGACTTAATCCGCGGAGTGGGGGAGAGACAGAGAGTGACCAGGATCCAATTAACGCAGCAACGGTAACACTACAGCACTGACTGAGGAATATAACAAATTAAAGAAGAGGAATGCTGGCCCGAAGAAAGGAAAACTGGAAAGAGGAAGAACTACAGCGATGGACGAAGACTTCCCCCGACGGGAACAATGCATCGGGGGATGCAGACTGTAAAGTCGCAGAAGAAAGAGAGAGATGGAGAGGGGCAAGCGTGGTGGATTCGCGCCACGTGGTGTTGGACGCTTCCTCCTCATTTCCGAATTCTTTCCTCCTTTTTTCCTGTCATTTTTGCGGTAGGAATTTTGTCACTCGTGGAGCGATTAAAACAACCGCTATTAAACAGGGCTTGATTTGACATAATGCTAATTTCAAACCGTGGATATTACATAGCACTAGAACGATCAGTGCACTGCCAAAAAAAAGACAAAAGAAGAAAAATTTAACCTGAGAACTTAACAACTCAAACTGCCCAAACATCCGAATTATCAATATTATAGAAATTGAACAGCTGGAGTTTACAGGGAAGGACAGAGCAAATCAGCACGCTTAGTACAAGAAGAAGAAGCGAAACAAAGGTTTAAAAAAAGGTGAGATCCCCGATCATTAGATTTTCAATGGAATTTGCGGGTAGGAGCCTCATCCTTTGCTGACTCGGCAACTTACCCAAACTATTTTTAAAAAACATGGGGCATGTCTTCTGTCTCACATCACTTAGGGAGAGTCCTGAGCTAGCTTATAAGACAATGAGCCATCTAACTGTACATATGCATTTTCTTGAGTTAGTATGGGCTATTCTGAGAAGAACAAAACCATGAGGACTTAGTGTAATGTTCCATAATGTCGCACGTGGTATGGGCTCCTTCCCTCGTGGTATGGGCTCCTTTCCCCCCTTCCAGACTAGGGGTTCACCTCTGTGAGTCTCGAGCACTTCTTCTCCTTCTGTCACAGAAGGAGACTGGACTACTCTGAGATGTTGATAGAAGCCAAGCAGTGCCATTAATAACCAAACCAAGGTGACAAGTTCTCCTCCTTTACTTAGTTGTTGAGCATGTGCGGTCGGTCGGCAATGAACCGCAGCATACCCCAGCAATTCCACCCACACTTCGCTCATGATCTTCCACCTGTCTTTCTTTTCAATACTCTGCAATTCTCTAGCGAGAGCACACGCATTAAAAAGCAGAGAACTGATTGTCTCTCTGCCCCGAAGAGGTGGCTCCACTCCTCGACCACCAGAGAGGAGAGTTCCGCACGCACTTTCCTTCGTTATGTTCATTTTGCTCCCATCAGAGAAATTTTTACTGAGGAACTTGTCCAGCTCATCACAAGTGTATTGGAACCTTATTTCACCGAACCCAGCGATTGCAAACATCATATCAGGTATGGGTCTCTTCGCTTGTGGTATGGGCTCCTTCCCCCCTTCCAGAATAGGGGTTCACCTCTGTGAGTCTCGAGCACTTCTTCTCCTTCTGTCACAGAAGGAGACACAGAAGGAGACTGGACTACTCTGAGATGTTGATAGAAGCCAAGCTGTGCCATTAATAACCAAACCAAGGTGACAAGTTCTCCTCCTTTACTTAGTTGTTGAGCATGTGCGGTCGGTCGGCAATGAACCGCAGCATACCCCAGCAATTCCACCCACACTTCGCTCATGATCTTCCACCTGTCTTTCTTTTCAATACTCTGCAATTCTCTAGCGAGAGCACACGCATTAAAAAGCACAGAACTGATTGTCTCTCTGCCCCCGAAGAGGTGGCTCCACTCCTCGACCACCAGAGAGGAGAGTTCCGCACGCACTTTCCTCCGTTATGTTCATTTTGCTCCCATCAGAGAAATTTTTACTGAGGAACTTGTCCAGCTCATCACAAGTGTATTGGAACCTTATTTCGCCGAACCCAGTGATTGCAGACATCATATCAGGTTGTTTGATAATAAGATGAAGCATATAATCTGACAATGCCTTACTTTTTACACGATTAGTGTTAAAGTCAGTACTTTCCTCAGTGTCCATATTGTAACAGAGCTCGGTGGCAACGTGCCACAGTAAAAGGCTCTCATCATAATCAACAGTGCGGACGAACGGAAGTAAGTTTGCGCAATCTTGCTTTGTTTCGGAATGCTCCAGAGCCCATTCACCCCGAGCAGCACATATCTCCAACACACGTTCCATGTCTTCTGCAGTCGATCCCTTCCGTTTCAGCTCATCAAAAATCAGTTTACCTAATTGTTCAGTGTATGGTACTCGCCATCCAGGCTTCAAGTCATCAAAAAATTCCCACAGAGAGATGAGATCAAGGAGTTTCTCAATCCATTTTGGCCACCTACTTAGCAGAGAATCCATCAAATTGTACTGGAAGATTGATCTTAACCACCTAGCATGTAGTATATGCAATGCGAACGGTGAGCTTTCGGATTTGAATTTATGGAGGAACTTAATGAAGATGCATCCTGTAAACAAACTTCTATGATGTTTCTGAGATGTCCCTACTTTTGCAAACGTCCTGTCAGAGCAAATGAGCATACTAAGAGCTACAAATTCCAGGCCCACAGCTCCAAGGAGCAAGGTTTACGTAATCTTTATATCATATTCGTGAAAACCACGCTTGTTCAAGACATAGAAAAGTGCAAAAGCAGTAACGACGGAGCCAACTGAGATAGCTCGGAAAAGGTACCCTGTTGGACAGTGAACCACGGCAGCCTTAGTATAAAGAACATCATAAAAGAAGTTGAGCTCAGCCTCAATGACTCGAAAAGCATCCTTCGCGGTTCTGCTTCTGAAATATTCCCAGTTTCTGTTCATTTGACTGAAGTCGAAGGGAGTTCCACATGGAGGCCTTTGAAGGTTGTGAAGTAAAAAGATGCGGCTTTTATCACTTCTCTGTTGCCTAAATCGGATTTGATAGTATGCTCTTGTTGGAATTCAAGTCGGCGGAAGACGATTTACCAGATTCTGATGCGCAAACAACAAATAGCCCCAGAACGAACGTTGAATTGCCGATGAAACATGAACAACACTTCCTCACGTTAGTCTGGATGCAATCACATGGAAAACACCCGATTTCCACGGCGTAAACGCCGATTGTTCTTGGAAAAGTGAAAATGGAATGCCTTCTTCTTCTTTGATGGAAATGGAGAGAAATCTGGTGCGTATGTTTGCCAACCAATCCAATGGTTGTGTTCGGGAGGCTTTTATATGTCTCCCTTCGTACCCCTCCATTAGTGTCTTTCCATCGTAATGCATCAAGACGAAACGGTGTGATCCAATCGCACCCCATTATGGACGTACCAACTAAAATACAACATCTCCCACTCGGACATGTTGGGCTTGATAACGCTCTATCAAGAATATAAAGCATTCAACATTCATCAACTTTACAAAACAATTCATACTGGCAAATAAACCGTGCGACCAGTGAGTACACCTGCACTTGGGAGCTCAAATTATGCACATGTTAGGGATGACATAATGGCTATAACCCTGAAAAGAAATAAAAAAATCGATGTCTCACAGTGCCCCAAACATATTTTGTTACATCAGTCCAAGTATACCTATCCCTTAAATGCTATACTTAACTATTCTAAAAAACACCATGTATTTACAATTACATCCGCAACCACATAGGGCGATATAACTGGTCGACCAGTAAATACATGTGATAGATGTAAAACAACAATAGTCTTCCTTCGCACTCATGTCTCTCTCAATTTTAGAACAACTGCTTTCCTAGACATGTCTCATAGGCTATATCTATTCATGACCGCCCGTAAAATGCTAAAGTAGCAACATTTATCTTTCACTTCAAGAACATAGTCAGAAGTAACATAGGGCACATAATGTGGTAAATTAGAAATTACCTCAAAGGCTCACACGATGAGTAAATAAGGATTTCTCTTTCTATAAAAGCGTATGTTATTTACTAAATATATCCACTATACGGATCTTAGCCTAGACCTATATCAGCTCGCTTTCTATAGCGCCCAATTAAATACTCGCATCCGGCATCTTACAAGCATACATGATTGTGGGACTATCATGGTCGGTCTTGTTATAAACAAATCACGGACCTCATCTTGACTCCAATCAAGGCGACATATTTTATGTACCAAACTTGCTCTTCAGCATTTATTTGTACATAACGTCTCATCTCAACGTGCTAACTACTACACTTGAGGCGATTGCTCGTGTGAGTGAGCCATTCATTGCCCGATGACATACTTTTCAATAATATATGTGTGTATGTGCTAGTTTTATAGTGAATTTGTACTTATTAATAAAACATCAAATCACTAATAAATAAACAGGTACAATACATTTGTCCACAAATATATAAACCAATAATCTTCTACAATAACAGATATCACATTCTACGCAATCCTAGTGACATCTTATGGGTCAAGAATATGTCTCTAGGAATAGCTTTCGTAAATGGATCAGCAACCATTCTGTTGGTTGCAATGTATTGCGGGATCACTTCTTTCTGCGCTATAATATCTCTGATGAAGTTTTTCTTTATGTCAATGTGCTTTATCCTTCCATGATACTCGAGATCTTTCACATAGGCAATGGATGCTTAACTATCGCAATAAATATTCACCAATATTGGAACTTCAGCGACAGTGGCTAAATTTTCCAAAAAATGTTTTAGCCATACTGCTTCTTGCACTGCGGCAGAACATTCAAAAACTTTTGCCTCCATTGTAGATAAGGCCATGTATGTCTGTTTCTTGCTATTCCAAGAAATCGCACCACCATTGAGCAAGAACGCATATCCAAAAGTCGATTTACGCTCATCTGGGTCTCCACCCCAATCAGCATTTAAATAACCCAATAGGCGTAAATCATTCCCTTAGTAACAAAGTCGATAGTCCATGGTGCCCTTCAAGTATCTCAGGATCCTCTTCACTACTTTCCAGTGTGCTTGACTAGGATTTGATTGATATCAGCTCACCAATTCCACGGCATAACATATATCGGGTCAAGTACACATCATAGCATATATCAAACTTCCGACCGCACTAGCGTAAGGAACAGTTTATGGCATCCTAAAATTCAAAGTCAAGTTATAAGGTATGTTAAAGCCTCTAATTAGGTAATGAAATTTCCTATGGTTTATGCTTTAGCCATTAATTTCTTTTTAAGATTAGGTGATTTGTACTTGTGTTTATGAGATTTTAAATTAGATAGATTAATGATAATAATCTATGCTTGGCCATGCACCTTATGAATTAAATTCCTATAAATAAAATTTCATAAGACTTTGGCCGTGTGGAATTTAAAATTTAAAATTCATAGAAGAAACTATAAAAAGGAAAATTTAAAATTTAATTAGGTTGGGCCTTAGGCCCATTGGCCTAAGCTTTAGTGGGCCAAGCTAGTCGGCCCAATTAAGCCCACGAAAGGGGGCTGTCGATGACCCATTGAGGCCCAAGGAAGTGTGGCCATCGGCCACAAAGGAGGCCCAAAAGGGAGGCCCAAGCCCAAGCCCATGCATGAGCTTTGCCAAGTGGCAAGAAGGAGCTCATGCATTGGCCAATTGAAAGGCAATCTCATGATTGCAAATGATGAGGTTTGGGGGAGATAAAAAGGGAAGTGAGGAGAGAGAATGGCTAGTTAGCCATTCGGCCAAGTGAGGGAGAGAAACCGTGCAAGAGAGAGGGAGAGAGAGTGGCCGAGAGAGGAGAACCCAAGAGGTTGAAGAAGGAGTCGCCGCCGTGTTCACCGCCGTGTGCCGTCGTCCGTTCGGTCTAGAGGCAAGTTGGAGTCCTCTTGCTGCTCTTGCATGTGTGTGTGTTACATGTATGTTGTAGAAAAGTCGAATTTTGGGTGATTAGGAGAGGAAAACCGAAGCTTGGATGACTTGTTCTTGTGTGATGTTGCTGTTTTCGTTTGAATCCGCCCGAGTCAGAATTTTGTGAGAGCTTTCATGCATGTTTAGAGTTCTATTTTGGCTTTTATATCTTCATGAAAGTTGTAGCTAACGTCTTAAACTACAACATAATAAAATTTGGTGGAAAATTATGGAGATTGAAGGGGTTAAACTCTCATCCTACGGAGACCTCAGATCTGGAACGACTTCACTGACCTTTTGATGGATTTGTGGTTGCATGTTGATTTGTGCTAAGAATCTCTCTTTGATTTCTTCATGAAAGTCGTATGGGACATCTTAAAATAAAACATACTCAAATTTGAAGCAAAATGAACAAGTATAACCTAGTAAATCGACTAAATCTTGAAGACGGAAATTCTGGAGACGTAGTACAGGACACCCGAGACTTCATGGACCTAAATGACGACTATACTCTGGCTATTTGACTTAGATCTCTTCATGAAACTTGTAGATAACATCTTGATGTAAAACATATCCAAATTTCAGAGGAAATTAAGAAGGATAGGTAGGTGAAAACTTAGTATTTCGGAGAAGCATGCACTGGACGTTTCGGTGTTGGATCCAGAAGCTTTGTGTGACTGTAGAAAATAATCTAAAAAGAATCTGACTTGGAAGTCTTCATGAAAAATGTACGTTAGTGTCTTGGCTATAACTTGATAAAATTTAGTAATTTTTTGAGGTCGTATGGATATTTTAATCAAATTATTTCGGAAACTGTGCATTCTGATTTCATCCGAAAATTTCATGCTATTTTGTGTGAATTATGGAATTGTGTGGAATTCTATTTTGGCCATGTATTTTGCATGAAATAATTATCCTATTGTCTTGATTATCACTTGCCGTAATTTTTATAATTTTTGAAAATTATATAGATATTAAATTTAGTATTTTTGAAAATGGCACAAGCTGGAAATTTAAATAAATGTAAAAAAGGGCATGATAAATGGATTATTTTAATTGGCATAAATTCCATTAAATTTTATTTCATAAATAATTGTACCATGTAGCATGTATGATGAGGTCTTGATGTATGCATGATAATAAATTGAGATGCATGTATGAATTCCATGCTGAATAATGACTTTGTTTGCCATCACATCATATGCCATGTTAAATTGAGACCAAAATTGGTGAACATGAATAATGTTAAATGAGGAGATTGTTGTGGCGGATGATAATACCCGGAATGTATAGAGATACATTGCCGGATGGCCCTGGGAGTTTCAGGATGCTCGGAAAGTTCGGGGTGCCGGAAGCCCTGGAGGTTTGTGCCCAGGGGGATGCCTCGCGATACCAGTAGGGGTGCGGGATGCCTAGCCAGGGAGTGTAAATGCCAGAAGCCTCAGAGGTCTTTGTCCGAAGGGATGCCTCGTGATGCCAGTTGGGATGCGAGATGCCCGGAATGTGGGGGCCGAATGCCCGGTGGCCTTGAATGGCTGAATGCCGGAGGTTTTTCTCGCGATGGGGTGCGAGTGTAAAATATGAGATGAAAGTGGTGATCTGAAGAAGGGTGATGTGGTGATCAAATTGAAGGTTAAAAGTGGAAATTGAGACATATATAATATGATGATGATGATGATGAAGATGATGATGATGATGATGTATGATGTGATATGATGATGATCACCTATGGCATGATGACATGAGTATGATGATGATATACATATGATGATGATGATGATGATGATGATGATGATGATGATGATGATGATGATGATGATGATGATGATGATGATGTATGATGTGATATGATGACGATCACCTATGGCACGATGACATGTGTATGATGATGATATGCATATATGATATGGAATGATGATGATGATGATGATGTATGATGTGATGTGATGATGATCACCTATGGCATGATAATGATGATGATACATGATATGATATGATGATGTCATGATGACGATGATATGAGTATGACATGATGATATGCATGTATGTGTTATGACTGTGATGATGATGCCTAATAGTATAAGCATGGCTTCAAGGTAAGTAATGCTTGGAATGCGTGTGTGACTTATATGATGCATTGAGTGGTTATTTGATTCATTTACCTGCTGAGTAGTTGTACTCACCCCTTTTGGGGACCAACATTTCAAATTAGCAGCATCCCGCTCCCTGCCGTCACGTGGGGTGTGTTTTACGATCTACCATCCAATGTCGAGGTCGAGTGCGAGGAGTTTGTCTGTCCTTCTATTCCTAGATTGACATATATTTGAGTGCGCTGTTTAGTCATGTACGACGTAGGCCTGGCTAGGGGCCCTGTTGTCCAGGAGTTCATCTCCGTCCACATTCGTCGCGACGGTGTGATGCGAGGGATGTTGCCACCGCCACCAACTGATGCACCGGGTTGGGTGTGAGGGCCCGTGCGTGATGAGTATGAGCTGGATTTTTAGGGATAGTTAGCCAACACTGATGATGGGAATTGTTGCACGTGAGTTGTAGTGGGTCAAGGGTTCTTTTTGGGGTTTTAGGCTGGACATAGCTGAGTTCTGGCTTTTCCTTTTGATGTATCGACCCAAAGAAATCTCATCTTGAAAATATATGTAAATAAAGTGTCGTGGCTTGTCTATTAATCATGGTGATTAGTGGTGTGTATTTGTATCATGGTTGGTAGGGGGAGAGATGGTGATGTTTTATTTTGCTTCCGCTAATGAGTCGCGTTGTGACTGTTTTTTAAAAAAAAAAATGTCTATGAATTACGACGCTTCTTCTAGAGAGAGGTAGTAAGGTATAACGTTGGTGCCTTTGGCGACCCTTGAAGGGTTCGGGGTGTCACACAGTTTCCATTACTTTAATTTCTTCTAGAGTCTTAGGACACATCTCAGTACTTAGGCCTTCACCTTGCATGACAGGGGTATCAATGGGATTACAATGCTGCATATTGAAACGCTTAAGAATCTTCATAATATAAGACTCTTATGATAGAGTAAGGAGTTTCATTGATCGATCTCTTTCGATCTTAACTCCTAATATATAAGTAGTTTCTCACACGTCTTTCATCTCAAAATTGGATGACAACCATTCTTTTATGGTGATAACCAAAACCTTGTCATTTCCAGCCAACAAAATATCGTCCATATAAAGTGATAAAATCACAAATTTATCTTTGGACCGCTTGACATATACACAGTGATCTTCTTCGATCATCGTGAAACCAAAAGTTATTATTGCTCGATGAAAACGAAGATACCACTGTTTAGATGATTATTGAAGGGCATATATTAAGCGATGAAACTTGCAAACTTCATGCTCTTGACCTTTAGCTATGAAACCTATTGGTTGTTTCATATAGATTTCCTCATCTAATTCTCCATTGAGAAATGTCGTCTTTACATCCATTTGATGTAATTCAAGGTCCAAATGTGCAACAATGCCTAGAATAAGGCGTATTGAGGCAAACTTTACAACTGGTGAAAAAGTTTCTGCATAGCCTATACCCTCTTATTGAGTATAACATTTTGCCACAAGGCAAGCCTTATACTTTTCAATGGATTCATCCATCCTACGCTTAATCTTGAAGACCCATTTGTTTCCAATGGCCTTACGATTGGGTGGTAGATTAACCAAGTTCCAAACATGATTTGCCCTCATTGACTCCATCTCATCTTCCAAAGCTTTTTTCCATTCTTCCTTATCAGAGGACGAGAGAGCCTCTTGAACAGTCTTAGGCTCGGCATCATCTTTTTGAGCAATCATAAATGCTTCCCCTTCAATCTCAAAACGACGACGGGAAATACTTTTACGTAATTGAATTTCTCTTGAATTCAATTCATCAAGCGATGCAACACTCCCACTAGGTCTTGTGTGTTGAGGTAAATCTTTATTTCCCTCTACAACATCAGTGGGTGTGTTATCATGATCTTCCATCTCATATAATTGGAAGTTCTTATCAATCTCATCTCTACTAGAAAAATCGTTCTCCAAAAACGTAACATCTCGTGACTCCATTTCGGTCACACTTCCATCAGCTTGTTCACCTATGAACACGTATCCTTTGAAGTGTTTGAAATATCTTATAAAGATACATTTCTTCCCTCTAGGACCTAATTTGCCATGTTTATGGAAAGAATCATAAACATAAGTTGCACATCCCCATGGACGTAGACTACTCAAGTCTGGTTTCCTACCAGTTCATAATTCATAAAGGGGTAGAAGTGACTAATTTTGAGAGCACACGGTTAAGTATATAGGCAGTAGTCAATAATGCATCTCCCCAATATGAGATAAGTAAATTTGTTTGCGCCATCATAGACCTAATCATTTTCAATAGGGTTATATTCCTTCTCTCAGCTACCCCATTTTGTTGTGGAGTACCGGGAATAGTCAATTGTCGTACAATTCCTTTTTTATCACAAAGAGCCTTGAATTGCTCTGATAGATACTCACGTCCATGATCGGTTCTCAATGCCTGTATTGTTTTGTTCAACTGATTCTCTACCATCGCTATATATCGTCTAAAGCAGTCTAATGCTTCTGACTTATGGGAGATCAGAAAGACATAACCGAAACGTGTTAAGTCATTTATGAAAGTGATGAAATATGAGGCTCCATGCCTCACCCTCACGTTCAAAGGACCACAAATGTCAGAATGTATGAGATGCAATAGAAATTCAACTCTAGTCCCTTTACCGAATGGTTTTCTAGTTGTTTTTCCCGTCAGATAATGTTCACATACGAATAGACTAACATTAGTGAGTGACCCTAAAAGACCTCTCTAGCTAATCTTTGCATTCTTTGCAATCCAATGTGACCTAATCTAGCATGCCAAGTACTTGCATCAATCTCAACGTTATTAGAAGATGCAATTAAAGAAAAACAACCATCAACATTAACATTGTACTGATTATAGTCAATGTCTAACACCATAAAACCATTCGATACATGATCTGAACCATAATAAACTCTTCTATACAAAATGTCAACATAATCACCATGAAAATTCAATACATAACCTAAGCTAAGAATAACAACTACAGAGACCAAGTTTCGTCGAATATCTAGAGCATAAAGGACATCATGCAGGAATAGGTTTTGACCACCACGTAAGATTAATTTACATGTGCCGACACCCTTCACTTCAACTCTTTAGTTATTCCCAACATATATCCATCTTCTTCTAGACGGTATCCGACGATACTCCACAAATACTTCTCGGTCTCTAGCTACGTGGTCTGTTGCTCCTGAGTCTACAATCCACATTGGATGAGATTCAACAAGCATTACAGTACTAAAAACAAAAGCATTACTCAAAGTAATTGAGTAATATGATAGCACTTTTTCGGCTCAGTGCATTCACGAGCAAAGTCACCCATCTTGCCACAATTGTGGCACTCCATCTTGGCATTGTCCTTCTTCCCACCACGCTTCTTGGGTCGGAAGGTCTTAGCCCTTTTGGGTGCCTTATCAGTCTTCTTCCCTTTGTTGTTGAAATGAAAATTCCTCTTACGCTTAAAGCCCGAAGCTTTGCGGGAACTCGATTCAACAACATAAGCATGGGTGGAGGATCTCGCAGCCTCTAGGTGCTCATCCTCTAATTCCAAATGACGCACAATATCATCGAAAGTGACAATGTTCTCATTATGCGTCATATTGATCTTCATATGCTCCCAATTGTCAAGAAGAGACCTTATAACAGCCTGAACTTGTTGTTCATCAGTAAGGGAGTGACCTACCGACTTCAGGTCACGGATCATATTTGACATCTCCCGAAGATGTTGCCTCATCGTTACATTTGGGCACTTTCAGAATGTGTCAAACTTAATGGTGAGTTTCTTCAGCTTAGTAGTAGATGTACCCCCAAATTTGTCCTTCAAGGCAACTCACATAGTTTGAGCTTTATCATAACTTTCAAACTCACACATGAGATTATCTTGCATACAGCTCAGCAACGTGATGCGAGCAATGCTATTTTTCTTTTTCCAAGCTTGATAAGCTTCCAAATCTCTCCTGTGTTGAGCTGAAGTTCCATGCTCAGGTTCATCCATGGTATGGTTGAGAGTTTCCAAAACCTCTTGCTCCTTAAGGATGTATTGAACCTTTCAGTGCCTAATATCATAATTGTCACCGTTCAGCTTCTCACCCTTCCTTATTGAGGTCAGCAACAATGATCTTGAATGCTGAAGCCATAATCAATTGCTATAACACATTGACATAATAAACGCAAAATCAATATTAGCGCACTTTACAGAGTAACACACATATTTAATTTGCAGCAAAGACAAACTAAATTAATGATAATTTAACAAAAGACACAAAAGCAAAAGTTCACTATCTTCCTAGTCAACTTCTATGTACAATTGGCAAAAGTTCACTATCTTCCCAGTCAACTTCTATGTACAATTGTTCTATTATCATTAATTAGTTTAATTTGTGCAAATTTTAAGTTTTGGGTGAGAACTCCTTTCAATTCTACCAACCTACGAACTCCCACTAGGAAAAATAATTACATGACCTTATGTAATTTCTACATTTTTCCTTAACACAAAAAACATAGCATGATAATAACCAACGTATAAACAACAATCATGCTTCAACTATAATCAAAATTGCAATTCAACATGTAATTGATTTCCTACCATTGTTCGAATTTTCTAGCAACTAGAAAATTGCAAATATTTTAAACTATATGTATGATATCAACGAACCAAGCTCCGCACAACATATATGACATCATTTGCATACAAGCTAGCCACTATATTTCCTAAACCACAAGAAAATACAAGCTACAAATGAATAAACTATGCATTAAATCCCAAAAAATATGCATACATAGGGTTTCCTACGCACTTTCATACATTTATAAAATTTAAAATTAAAAAATAATTATACCACAGTGTAGAGCACATCCATACGAACCCAACGCCTCCGACCACGATCCAATCGAACCTTGCATGCGCCCCCACACGCCGCCTGAGTGCGCAGCGCGTGTGGCACACACGCCAACGAGCCAAACGGCTCCTGGCCGATCTGACCGGTTCGACCAGTCCAACCAATCCGACCGGTGACCAGTCCAACCGGTTTGACTGCTAGACCGATTGACCGGTCCAACCGTTGACCGGTCAACTATCGGGTCGGGTCAGGTCAACCGGGTCGGATCTCGGGTCGGTTCGGGTCACGGGTCGAGTCGGGTCGAGTCGCCGGCCAGTGACCGACCGACCAACTACCGCCGATGTTGACGCCATCGATGACGTCATCCCAGCGGTTACTGATCGTTGGATGACGTCATCCGTGATGTCATCAAGCGTCGCGATGCACACGTCGGTTCGCCGACCGACGCTTGTTGCGCACGCGCTGGCATCCCCAACGCGTCAGGTGCGTGAGTCCCACACGCAGGGCCTTTTGGCCGCGCGTGTGAGCGTGTCCAACCTTCTCCGGTCACGCTCAAACCATCGTTGGACTCGTCTCGACGAGTACTTTCATCTTGTATATTCAAAAGTTGATTTTGGCCAAAAAAAATATTTCAAAAATTGGCCAAAACCGCACGAATGCACACGACCCCGAACCCGTTCTTCACTTTGGTTCGATTTTTCGACGATTCACATATCAATTTCGATTAATAAATATCCAACCAGTGTAGATATCATACTCTTAATCTCGATATCAAATGGTGTACTGGAAAATTCAATGAAAAACAAGGCAGAAACCACGACCTGGCTCTAATACCAATGTTCGAATTCAAGTCGGCAGAAGACGACTTACCGAATTCCGATGCGCAAATAGCAAATAGCCCCGGAACGAACGTTGAATTGCCGATGAAACACGAACAACACTTCCTCACATTAGTCTGGATGCAATCACAAAGAAAACACCCGATTTCCACAGCGTAAATGCCGATTGTTCTTGCAAAAGTGAAAATTGAATGCCTTCTTCTTCTTTGATGGAAATGGAGAGAAATCTTGTGCGTATGTTTGCCAATCAATCCAACGGTTGTGTTCGGGAGGCTTTTATATGTCTCCCTTCGTACCCCTCCATTAGTGTCTTTCCATCGTAACACATCAAGACGAAATAGTGCAATCCAATCGCACCCCATCATGGACGTACCAGCTAAAGTACAACAGCTCCGAAATCATCTCTATCCCGGTTATCATCAAAAGATGGGAGCAAGGAACCACGGAATTTACTGAAGCTTGCAAGATACAGAGCACATGTTCTTTCTATATATTTTATGGTTCCTCCAATAAACACGAAGATGGTTGGGACAATTAGCTTGTTACTGGGGAGGGATTGGCAAAACACATAGCATGCAGTGCCTAGCTGGAATAAGAGATTAAGCAAGTGCCTACCCCACAGCTCATTATCCTCGAGCGCGAAAGCGGTGATTTTGTCTGGTCCTCCGAGGTGTAGCAGAAGGAATGGAGCCCAAAATGCCAAAAGGTCACCATATGCATCGACCTTGGAGTCTGAAGTACAACCATTGATTTGGGCTTTGGCAAGGAGTCCGAAGGCATAGATAGCGACCGCGTCGGCAACCAAGTAAGCTAACCACATGAGAGTCCTGAACCACCTGTTTGACCACCTCTTTCGCATGGTGCAAAAAAGATGAGAAAGACTTGCAGAGATAGGCTCGTAAGGATCGCCCCTCGGAGAGTGAGTTTCATCCATAGATTCTGAGCTTCTGCAAGAATTTTCGTAATTCCCATTTGATCCTCACTCTCTCACCAGATCCTGGAAGGAAATGTTTTAGTCAGCGCGAGTATTACAGTAAGGCAACATTGATTGAACAAATATGCAAACCGGAGAACACAATAACAGAAAAGGTTACTGTTAAGGGCAAAGAGTCGATAATACCTTGAAATTTATTTACGATCCGATACGAATGTACGTCTTGCTTCATGCAATCAAGTGTCAAGCAATGGGTTGTTATAAGGGAGTTAGGAGCGACGGGACTCGAGTTAAGGTCCGGATGGAGTAGGAGGAATCAGGCGAGAAACTCATGGAATGAGCACTTTAGCTGTTGTTAGGGATGTAAATTATATTTTTAATCACGCTTTAACCTTTACTCTTTATCTTTGGCTATCGTTAGGGATGTAAATTATTTTTTTTAATCACGCTTTAGCCTTTATTCTTTATCTTTGGCTATCGTTAGGGATGTAAATTATATTTTTAATCACTCTTTAACCTTTATTCTTTATCTTTGGCTGTTGTTAGGGATGTAAATTATATTTTTAATCACACTTTAGCCTTTCTTCTTTATCTTAACCTCTCTTCCCACTCAAGCATCCTCATCGTTAGAAGCAAGATTTCACAATCTTCCCCTGTTTTAGTATGCTTCAGAGCCCATTTACCTCGAGTAGCACACATCTCTTTTATGCTTTGCAAATCCTTTGCAATTGATGCCTTCCGGTTCAGCTCATCAAAAATTAGTTCACCTAATTTGTCGTTGTATGGTTCTACCTTTCCAGACTTCAAGTCATCGAATAATTCTCTCAGAGGGATGAGACTAAGGGGTTCCTCAATCCATTTCGGCCACTTTCTCAACCGAGCATCTATCAGTTTTTCAAACCATTTTGGCCACCTTCTCAGCCGAGAATCTATCAAATTGTACTGGGAGACAGATTTAGACCATCTGGCACTTAGTATATGCAGTACAAATGGTGACCTTTCCGATTTGAATATGAGGAGTAACTTGATGAAGTTGCTTCGTTGAAACAAACTTCCACGATATTTCTCAGATGCCCCTATTTTTGCAATTGTCCAGTCTGAGCAAATGATCATACCAAGAATTGCAAATTCCAGGCCAAGAGCTCCAAGGAGCAAGGCGTATGTAATCTGTACATCATATTCGTGGAAACCATGCTTGTTCAGGACATGGAAACTTGCAGAAGCAGCAACAAAGCAGCTAACTTGGATAGCTCGGTAAACGTACCCTGCCGGACTGTGGACAATGCCAGACTTGGTATAAAGAAGATCATAAAAGAAGTTGAGCTCAGCCTCAATGACCCGAAATGCATCCTTTGCAGTTCTGTTGCTGAAAAATCGCATGCTATCGTTGCAATCATGGAAGCTGAAGATGAGATCCACAATGAGGCCTTTGAACTTTTTGAAGTAAAAGAATGCCTCTTTTATCACTGTTATGTCGTCCAATTCACCTTCCGCTACTACATGACGGGACGGCAACGAGGCTTTGTCACCTTCCGCTCCTATATGTTGGGACGGCAACGAGGCTATTAAAGGTTGGATATTAGCTTCCTCCTGATCAATGCATCCTTCCATGACCTGGGCATAGTTCGGCCCAGGATCCGGAGATGGAAGCAAGGAACCACGGAGCATACGGAAGCTTGCAAGATACAGGGCACGTGCTCGCGCTATATATTTAATGCTTCCTCCAGTGAACATGAGGATGGATGGGACAATTAACTTGTTACCGGGGAGGGATTGGTAAAACACATAGCATGCTGAGACTAGATGGATTAATAGATTAAGCAAGTGCCTACCCCACAGCTCATTATCCTCGAGCGCGAAAGCGGTTATGGTGTATGGTCCTCCGAGGTGTAGTAGAAGAAATGGAGCCCAAAAAGCCAAAAGGTGACCGGATGCATTTACCTGGGAGTTGGAAGTACCCCCATTGATTTGCGCTTTGGAAATGAGTCCAAAGGCATAGAGGGCGACCGAGTCAGCAACCAGGTAAGCCGACCACAAGGGAGTCGTGACCCACCAGTTTGACCGCCTCTTTCGAATGGGCGCAAAAAAGATAAGAAAGGCTTGCAGAGCTAGGCTCAATAGGATCGCCACTCGGAGATTGAGTTTCATCCATAGATTCTGGGCTTCTGCAAGAATATTCGTAATTTCCATTTGATCCTGACTCTCACCAGATCCTGGAAGGAAATGTTTTAGACCGGAGCACGAGTGTTGTTACGGCAAGGCGACAGTTATAGAATGGATATGCAGAACCTGAGAACATAATGACAGAAAAGGTGACTATTAACTATGGAGGGCAGAGAGTCGATGATACCTCGAAATTTATTTACGATCCGATAGGAATGGACGTCTTGCTTTATGCAACCGAGTGTCAAGTCAAGCAATGCGTGAGGTCCAGAGCGACAGGACTCAAGCTGTGAGGTCCAGAATGGAGCAGGAGGAGTCAGGCGAGTGGAATCTAAATTAAAGCCATGAAAACTAAAGCGCTTTGGGATCTAAATTATTTTTTTAATCATGCTTTAGCCTTTCTCCTTCATCTTTGTCTCTTGTTAAGGATGTGAATTATATTTTAAACACAATTTAGACTTTTCTTATTCATCTCTGTCTTTTGTTAGGGATGTAAATTATATTTTTAGTCACGTTTTAGACTTTATTCTTCATTTCTGGTTGGTAGGATGTAAATTATATTTTTAGTCACGTTTTAGACTTTTATTCTTCATTTCTGGTTGGTAGGATGTAAATTTAATCACACTTTAGCCTTTCTTCTTTATCTTTAACCTCTATTCTCATTCAAGCATTGTTGTTGATTGGATCGAAATTGCACAAACACAAATTGTGCCAGAATTTAATCAACGATGCAACACTAAGGATAAAGATACACACCAAAATTTAATCAACAATGTGATTCTGGAAATTAAAAGTACACTACAGGAAAGTAAAGATAACTTAAGATAGTAAATTTGTTTGTGTGCAAGGGCCTCCAAAGAGTACTATATGACTCTTTAAAGCATACTATCAATGATTATTAACAGAGGTTACAAAGCGAAGTTACAAATAGATGTTTTTTTCGACTACATCATCTTGATAGTTTCTTTGATTCCACTATCTCAATGATTGCTTTACTCCACTACGTTGATGATTACTTCTTTGATGATTTTATTAGAGATTGTTGACTCCACTCTTTATCAATTCCTTCAAGAGATGGATTCATCAAGTAGTCGATTTTTATAGTTGTTAATAATTTTGTTCCTAAATGACCAAAATATTCTCTCCTTAACTAAGGGTGTGTATGGTAATGTTTTTGTTCCTGCAAATAGTTTTTTTTTTCAAAAAAAAAAATTCTATTGCTGTTCTTAAGAATAATTTCTTAGCATTTTAAGGCATTTGGTAACTATAAAAAATTTATATTCCAAAAATAGAAATACGTTTGGTACAACACAAATATTTTTGTAACTTAGAATTTCTTTTAATATATTAATAATTTTATTACTTTTTTTCTTTTTCTTTTTTCTTTTTTCTTTTTCTTCTCCTTTCTCTTAGCCGGTCACTAGCCTTGGCCATGGCTGGCTGGCCAGGGACCAGCCAGACAAGGGCTAACAAGGCCGCCGGCCTCAGGGGAGCTTTGTTGACCATCGATGAGGTCCCCTCAAGCCTCGCCAATGGTCAACTCGGCTCCGCCGAGGTCACCAAGCCTCATTTGGCTGGTCGCCAACCATCGTCGAGGCCGGCAACTAGCTAGGGAAGAAGAGAGGAAGAAAGAAAAGAAAGAAAAGAGAAGAAAAAAAATTGAATTGTTCCCAAAAACAAAAAATAACTTTTTCTTTTCTTGTTTTTGTTGTAAATCTATTCCCAGGAACAAATTGTTTTAGGAAACAAAAAAATTATCAAACGCGTTTATGTCATATTTATGTTCCAGAAAACAAAATAACAAACACAGGTATTCCTCGGAACATTACCAAACAGGACCTAAGACTTTGTTTGTGTTCTTTTTTTGTTCCCCTGCTCTTTTATTCCGAGGAACAAAAAATCAACAGAATCGCATTTGCTTACACTTTTGTTTCCGAGAACAAAAATTCTATTTTTTTTTTTTTGTGGTGGTCTAGTTGGATAAGAGCTCCCATGACGTCTACCCAAGACGGAGCGGTTCAAATCCCGCAGGACGCACGGGATCTTAAACGTGACGTCGGGGTGGTGGGTCCTCCGTTAGCGTCGCCCAGGTTTACCCACCGGCTGCCGACTGTACAGAGTTTCCTAGGTATAAATAAAAAAAAAAAAAACAAAAACAAATTTGGAACAAAAAAAAAAAAACTTATTTCTTATTCTCAAGAACACTTTCGATAAACATTTTTTCTTCTTCTTCTTTTTTCTCTTTCTTTTCTTCTTTTTTTATATTCTTCTTCCTTTTGCCGGTCACCGGCCTTGGCCATGGCCATGGCTGGTGCCGGCTACTAGCCAAACGAGGGCTAGTGACCTCACCGGCGCGAGGCTAGGCCTAGCCATGCCAAGGCAAGGCCGACCTCGCACTACCTGGACAAGGCCGAGCCTCGCTAGTGGCCTGGCGAGGCTTCGGCGAGCTCGCTACACATCACCTAGCCAGTCACCGATCACGGCGGTGGCTGACGACCGGCCAAAGAGAAAAAGAAAAAAAAAAGGAAAAAAAATTAAATAAGAGAGATAAAAAAATTATACAAGTTTACCAAACTTGTTTTTATTCTTTTTCTATTTCAGGAACAGAAGTTACCAAATGTACTCTTCTATTCAAAAATTGTTTCCCAGAACAAAAATAGAAAAACTATTTCTGTTCCGGGAAACAAATTTTTAACAGATCCTAAAGAAATCATTCGTGACTTCAAACTTCATTAGGTAATCGTGTATTTCTTTGGGGGGGGGGGGGGGGGGGGGGCGCACAACGTGAACGATTCCAGATCAAAAAAATACATATGGATCATAGGGAAGGTAAGAAGGATATCTATTGCCTTTCATTAGAGAAGTGGAAAGGCATCCACTTGTCAATTTAATCCAATGGGTAATTTTCATTTGAAGCAAAAGTAGTTATCTTTAAATTTCTAAGCATATGGTGGTTATCAATGTATGAACATATCGTCTATCTCTCTTACTTTTCAAATAGGATGACATCGAGCATCGTTAGAAGGATGACATGATTAGGACATCAAACCTGAATTATTCACAAAATAGGAGTCATGCTAGCATTAAATAAATGGAAGAGATAAAGGAAAAGCAGAGGTGTCATTACTTACCAGGGAAAACATAACAAATCGTGTTCATTAGATAAGAGAGGAATGAAAGATAAGGAAAAACAAGAAGAAGATAATATGGGAAAATTATTTTGTTTTTCTTTCTGCAAGGAAAAGAGAACACATTTTGCCTGTAGAAAAAAAAAAATACAATGAAATCTATAAATTCAGCAGTAGACGTGGTCTTTTAAAAAAAATTTAAAAAAAAAAATGGGTCTACCTAGGGGAATAGACTTTCTTTTTTTTTTTGGAAAATAAGAGAGATTCCAATTTCGAAATTACGAAAAGCTTATACTATTTAAAAGTGCTAGCGAATTGAGATAATTAAGATATGCAACCGCCCCTACATATTTGATACATTCTCCGAAAAAGAAATTTGTAAGATCGAAACCATTCATAATTCCACCTAAATGGGGCATTAGTTTTTTTCTTTCGTTCTTGAATCGATTGTAGTGGAATAAGAAATCAATTTCTTTGCATCTTTGCCAATAAATCATAATTCTCATGGAAAGTAGTAGGATATTTGAGATTACAATGAACAATAGATATGATTTGATTAAGTTCTGAATAATTAGGAATCTTATCTTCTTTTATTTTACTAGAAAAATAAGAACTACATAATTCGTATCTCATTTGACCATCATTCACTTGAGAGACTCGAAATATATCTCCGTTCTCTTTCTGTCGACGCACCGGTGGAATATCATTCACAAGCACAACCACTTAACTCTACTATCTAACCAATTTTTGTTTACCAAAGTAAATCTAGCAAATTAAGTAGAAATTCCTTCCTTATGACCAAAAAATATAGAAATTCCTCAAAAAAAAAAAACTAATGGTTATTATTAGGTCTTTTATCAGCATAATTTTACACATGCACAGTTAGACTTTGTTATCAATGTGGGCAATTTAATTTGTTTCTTTTAATGATCCAAGATTATTCAAACGTGCCGGCCTTATCATATTAGCAATTGGAAATTGCAATTGTCATCTATAGAATTGGTTTGAAATTATAAGGACATTTTTTATTAATTTATTGGATTAACTATGGCAAAAAAGGAAAGGGAGGTTCATGGAAGATTTTCCTGAGGGGATATTACGTCTTCTCTTTTCTTTTTCCTTTATGTGCCCAACAAGCAACCTAGGTGAGGCTAGAGGTTGGGCGAGGCTTGACTCTCGCTGGTAATTAGGTAAGCCTCACCAACCATGGGCAAGTGGCGGCCTTGCTAGATCTATTAGGGCCTCACCTAGCGCTAAGTAAGGCTCGCCCTCACCAATGGCTGACAAGGTTGAGCCTCGCCAGCCCTTGCCTCTAGTTGGTGGCGATTGGCCAAAGAAAGAAGGAAGAATGAAGAATGAGGAAAAAAATAAAAATAAAATATTATTAAAAAATTGTCCATGTTAGTGTTAGCTGGCTAAATTTGACCGTATGAACTGAACTAGCACAAATGCAAATGATTTATGATTGAATTAGTACAATTGTGCTAGATTTAAGTCACAACCTACATTTTTTGTATGGGGGACATTTTTTGTATGGGGGGAAAAATACATAGGTTTACTAAAAGGTGGCCACTCCTTCGATTAGGTGCGAGCTTTCTCAAACCCATATCCCGCACGACATTATGGATATGTAATTGACACTATAAGGATTTTCTAATGATAATTAGTTATCACTAACCTATTGTAGTCGGCTAAAAAACAAGTAAAGCGTATAAGTATATCTCACTTCTTACGCAACAAAAAATATAAAATCAAAGATTTGATTACACTAATTAATCAATTAATACTTTTTCAGTACTTAATTCTATTCATTTCAAGCAAACTAGGTTTATTTTAAACCTATCTATTAATATATGAGGGGATTACGCGGGTGCGCAACAAGAAATATAGCAATCAACAACCAATTGATAATTGAAATAGAAATGCACATATGACGACCTAGCGTTTCTCTCAAAGAACACTTAAATTCTCTAGTATAGCCCTAAAAGCTTGTTCACTTTCAAGCATAATTTTTATTATCATGGATTTTCACACATTTTAGGAGAAACTACTAAAATATATATATATAACTTCTCCCTAATTTTTAGAAAAACAAAAATATTTTCTGGAATTTTTTGAAATTTTTTATTAATTTTTTTAATATTTTTGATAAAAAATTATCCGGACTGGGCCAGCACAACGGGCCCAGTCCAGCTCAAAATTGAGTCCATCCGAAAAAGAAACCTAAATAAACTAAGCTCGGCCCAAAAAAAACCTAATCTATAATTAAACCAGCCCAATGGCCTTGCTTCAGCCCAGACACGGCCAGCAGGAAGAACAAACAAGCCCGGGTCGGCCAGACCCGCGATCCGGACCCGGACCTACCCGGATCCGGGATGACTGACCCGGCTCGCCCCGCAACGGAGGGGGGCCAGTTCAGCCGAGGCAAGACGGCGCCGCCTCGGCCAAGCCGAGCCTAGGCTCAGCCCTCGTCCAGCACCACCGTGATGACCATGATAGCCGCCGCTCGTGGCCCGAAACAAAAGAGACCCGCGGCTTCCGCGGGTCGCCACAAGGGCGGCCGCGGGTCGAGTCGTGTCAGCAACGCCTGGGACACCAAAAATCGCAGGAACGCCTTGACTAGGCGGGACGGTTCCCGGACGACTCGACTCCGGCTCAAAACAACGAAACAAAACTGGATTTCCTTCAGAAATTTTACCGAGCACGTGGAGTGCACCACAAAAACGAGAGATTCCCGGCCCGAACGGGAGCAGAATCCGCGTCAGGACTTTCAACACTCGACGTACAAGACACAAAGCGACTCAACGGGGAACCGGCGGGGCCGCAATTCGCGTGAGCCGGACGGCCGCGAGCTCCGCTTCGGCTTGCCCAGAACAGGGCACAGAAAGGGGCTTACCGGGATCAGCTCGAGGACGTCGGCCGAGAGAGGTCTTCGGACGGGGCTCGCGCGTGGCTGAGGTGTCGGCTGAGGCTCTTTCGCTCTCTCTCAGTCGCTCCCCCTCAGACTCTCTCTCTCTCTCTCTCTCGGATCTCTCTCTGGGACCCCGATTTCTCTCCAAAAAAATCCCCCCTTCTCTCTCCGCCTCTCTTTCCTTTAATGGCCGCCGGCGTTTATGGCCTCTGCCATGCCAGCTGCCGTCTGGCCCCCGACAGGACGATCACGCCGCGACGTCCTTGCTCTGCTCTGCTCCTGTCCTGAACCGAGCCTTCCCACGGAAGCACGGACACGTTCAGAGGGCCTCCGTGTCGTGTCGGACACGCTCGGACACGCTCGGTCACGTGTCAACTCTTTCCGACACGCGCGTCGGAGCGTGTCCGGAGGTTTGTGGGCGGATCGTGCGAAGGGAAGAAGGTGATGGAGGGTGGAGGCAAGGGTGAGGGAGCCGAGGCGACGCTGCGAGCGACGGCGAGGGAGGGCTGCTACCGCCGACTGCAACGCCGACTGCAACGCCGAGAAGCCTTCTCGATCGTCTTGGTCGGCTGCGACCGCCGACTGCGACCGCCGACTGCAACGCCGAGATGGAAAACCGCAATGCCGTGATGGAAGGCTGGACGCGAGGCTACGACGGCAAAGGGGGAACGGAGGCGAGGCAGCGGCGAGAGAGGTGGAGACCGAGCAGGGGAGAGGAGAAAGAAGACGACTGCTAGGGTTTTTTCAATTTTGGGAAGAAGAGCAAGGAGAGACACGACGCGTCGATGGCTTCTGGGGAAGAAAGAGAGTCCGTGCAGCGCGATTTGGGAAGTGAGGCGCGTCGGTGGGGTGGGGTGGGGCCGGTGGGGGAAGAAAATAGAAGCTGAAATAAATGGATGGAACCCATTTAGCTCTAAAAAAATATTGAAAATTAAATAATTTTATTAATACATGGTAAGGCTTATAAATAAATAAATAGATGAGTTAAAAAGTTATTTCGAAAAATAAAATGATTAGATGTTAAATAATGATAAATTTTGATCATTGTAAAAAAATATAAATTTATTTTGACTCTAATCTCTCGTTAGTTATCTATTTCATCGATAACTTTTGTTAAAGTCAAAAAATGTCTTTCTAATTTTTTATGAATAAATTTATTAATTTTATTATTATAGATTTATTATAGGCATTTTTTATTATTTATTTATTATGAATTTGAATAAATTAATTTAAATATAATAATTAATCATGTATATATAAAAATATTTATTTAATATATAACGTGTCGGAATTCTTTACTTTTTGAGAAATGAAGTGTCGGCGTATTATGTCGTGTCACGTCACATGTCTTATGTCCATGTTGGTGCTACATAGGCCTTCTGTGCTGTCCTTCTCTACCTCAGTCGAACGTCAACGTGGAAAGAGAAAAGAGGAGAAGGCCGGGCCAGTGATAGGGAAGAATGGGCCAGGCCCAGGGGAGAAGAAAAAGAAAAGAGCCGAGCCGGCCTGACCTCGACCCGGTCTCATTTTTCCTTTCCTTATCTTCTTTTTTTCCCCTTTTTCTTTTTTAAATAATAGTAATAAGATTTAAATAGATCCTATTACTATTAACCCTCAAGGGGTTGGAAAAAATTAATTTTCTATACAATTCATGAATGATTAAAGGGGTCACTAAAATTTAGGTATAAATAATTATGACTTTTTTGGTAATTTTCTTAATTTTTACTGAAATTAAATTTTTCGGGCGACATAATATGGAAAATCTCCTCATTTTCATATATGGGGCCATTGAGAAATCTGAGATCACTAGACGTCCATTGCATGCTCTTCCCCAACTATTCGTCTAGATTATCGAAATCACAATCAACACCGAGCAATTTCATCATTTCCCAATTGAAGAGTCAATCATGGCCTCGATCGTTAGAGAAGACACCAATTGGAACAACGTCGCAACAAGCTCGACCATCTCAACTGGCCGTCTTGTCAATTCATTGACCGTCGAATTGTCTCTTAAGTATATGATGCAACTTTTAAGCAATCTGTTATGAATGTGGAATTCGATTTATGTAATTCACATTCTTAGTGGAAAATTTAATTTCTAGTGGAGCTGAGCTGCGTTGATAGAGACTATAAATTTCAGTCAACTCGTGTTGAATAATAGAGACTTGATCAATTATCTCATGAAATATGAGTCTTGGCTCAGTTAAGCCCAAATAAGAGCTTGAGCTCTCACTCTAGTTTCATAACTAAAATGTAATTGATAATTTGTTATGTTTCAAATGTCTTGTTATGAAAAGCAAAATAATACTTTAATTACCAGATTAGGCTCAGGAGCTACTTGAATTCAAAAATTTAACTCAAGCTGACTCAAATAAATTATCTGGCATTTCAAACTTGATCGAGATCGAACTGATTAAGCTGACCTTGAGTAGCTGCTCATGGATCGATTCAGATCTTAATTTTGTGATAGTTAGGCTGGGAAACTGCCATTTTGTTTTGAGTTTGTGTAACAATACTAGGGAATGTTTTATGGTATTGAAGAAGGGTATTATTTTGTTCTATGATATAAAATGCAACGATATAGATCATACTTGATTAGACCTTTAGCTAAGTCGAGCCGCGCTCGCTTTATGGTTGTAAAATTTGATCGGTCATTTGAAGTTGATCATAAATTTTAACAGCCCATGGCAGACTTTGGCGTATGTAGATAGCGTTGTTTATGGTGTTCCGAGCAGTGGCGTCACGCGCCGTCAGGTATAATTGTGCATGTGGTTGGATAATTATTATCTGCTTATTCACTGCCTCCAGTTTACTTCGAGTATATCCTCCTCTCACAATTTTCCAATTTTCAGGCTCTTAAAGAGGATGAATTTACGGAGATGCTGTTCTCGGGATATGTGAAAAGAAACCAACTCTGCGTGATGTGGCCAAGGTATGGATGGAGGAATGGTTTAACTAGATAATCTCTTCTTTTGTAGGTGCTCCTGTTGTGGCTTGGAATTAATAAAACAATCATGTCAAATTTTGAAGTGCGACAATAATTTTTAAGGATTTACTTTATTCAACAATGAAGTCAGAGATAATCAAATTCATAAATCAAGACATGGTCAAATTGGACTAATTCAATGAGAACAACTTTGCTCGCTGGAGGGAAAATATGATTTTCCTACTCATTGCCTTGAAGATTTCCTATATACGGGATCTTAACATTCCGAACTTTTATAATTTTGAAAAATACTTTATAAAAAAAACCTTTAAACTAATGAAAGTTTAATAAGATAACTATACGAAATAAAACAAAAATAAAATAATAGTGTTAAGTATGCCTAATAATCGTACAATTATTCACACACCCGTATAACTAGCCCACACCCAACCTTTTCTTTAAACACACTGGAAAAGACTCACGATTATAAATTGGTCAATTTCCTCCCAACTTTCCTATGTGAGACAAGAAAAAACACATTTTCTTTGTTTTATAAATAAACATCCAACAACTCTAGGGGTGGATTTTAGTGGCCTTCGCTTTACCATGCCACTTTTGGAAAAATTTTAGATCCATTAGTCTAGGGCTTTTGGAATGTTGCCGGGTGTGATGGATCATCTGTTTATTATTTGGCCAAGACAAAGCTTTATCAATAATTCTATTGTTAAAATGTTACAGCCTTTGCTTGGTCTTTTCCATTTGGAGCCTGAAAATGGTTTGCGGAAGCGGAAAAGCTGATGCAGCTTCCTGTTTGTACATCAGTCTGTTAATTTCGATTATATCGCGTCTTATAGTCTGACCATTTGATTTACTTTAAGGTGGTCTTGTAACTCGTAAACAATGAAGTCTTCCTTTGAGGAGACACTTGATGCAATTCCCGTCTCTGTGTTGGACGCACCTATTGCAGAGGTTCCGTCCGATTCAAAAACCGCTCTCGCTAATATACGGGATGTGCTGCCTCCTCCAAACAAGGAAAGAGAACAAGAGGTATTATTTGCATAATTATTCTTTGTTTGTGCAACAGCTCTCTCAGATATCCTTCAATTCCAAAGTCGATAGGAAATAGACAGAGAGATTAGTTAGTTATGTCATCTTTTGCAATTATGTTGGGAGGTGGCCTGTCTACTCCATCATCCTGGGAATAAGCATACTAGAAGTGCCCAAAATTATATGCAATACTTATTTTATTGTCATTTTTTTTTGGATCATTTAAGTGCCACTTAAAAAAAAAAAAACAATCATTTGAATGCTAAGTCCGGTCTGAGTCGTCAGAAATCCAATGTAGTTATATTTTATTAATTTCTTAGTCCTACATAACTCACCAGCGTGCCTAGTCAGTATATAACTCCTAAATGACATTGTCAAAAAGTTGTAAATAATAATCTTTTAAGTGCCAAATTTTATTAAAAGCGATAAATTAAGTGCCGGTCATTATTAAAAAAGCGATCACTTCAATGCCAAGCATGCTAGGTGGCATGTGGGCTGGAGTTTTTAAAAAATTTGCCAAATCATATTATAATTTTAATTATAAGTTGCACATAATTAATTTAGTCGAAATTTCTCATCGTTGGCATTTAAATGATTGTTTTTTTCTCTAGTTTAGCATTTAAGTGAGTCGGCAAAAACTTTTATACATAACTTTTGGCACTTTTAGTGTACTTATCCTATCATCCCATATCCCCTTTGTGATTAAGTATTGTATAACCAAACAAGTGGTAATAATTATTTTGTCTGTATCACCTGGTATATGCACTTTTCACGTTGTTTTTGTTGTTTTTGAAGTAATCATGAGGACAAATAATCTTATCTTCTCCCCACACTTGCTAAAAAGAGGTGAACGTAGTAGCTGCAATCATGCTTATAGCTGTTCAGACATTCAGTAGAGGCTTTGTGAGGGCAACTGAATTTCCGGGAACCATTATCTCTTTTGGTTAATTATTGAGACAAAAAAGGATAATCCTAAAGAAGTTAATAATGATATCAAAAAATTCATCACTCTATTGCGTATTTCTTATCGAATAAAACGATGGAGCTAAATCTCATGCGATTAGACAACAAGGCCGGTCGAGAAGGCCTGGGTGTTTGAGTTAAGATACAAATATAATGATTATTTTGTTTGTGCAGCAGCTCTCTCAAATATTTTTCAATTCCAAATTGGATAGGCAAAGGTCATTTGTCGCAACTATTTTGGGAGATGGCTTGTCTGCATTGTCATCTCAATGTAGGAAAAATTGTCCAAAAAATCCTAAACTTATTACACTTTTGCCAATTTAATTATAAATCTTTCAATTTTGCCACTTGTATCATAAACATTTTCACTTCTTGCCAATTCAATCCATCCAGTCAATTTTAGCTAGAATTTGCTGACGTGGACACTGAGCGTCCTACGTGGTACGGTCGGCACTGACGTGGATAAAACTTATTATTTTTAAATATTGTTTTCAAATTTTTTAAAACATTTTTTATTTTATTTTTTCTCTCTTCTTTCTCTAGCCGATTGCCCTCTGACTAGTCGCCCAACCTCCAGCAACCGGCCAGAGGTTGCGATCTATGAGGGTTAGCCTCGCCAGCCTTAGGCGAGGTCGCCTACGCTAGGATTTGGCAAGGGGTGACATCGCCAGCCTTGGGCACTGCTCGCCCTTGTCATAGGCCAGCGAGGGTTGGCCTAGCTGGCCTCACATGAGGTCACCCTCACTGAGATTTGGCAAGGGACGACCTTGAGAGCCTTGGGCGAGGTCTGCGAGGTTGCCCCTCGCCTACTCCTGCTTCCAATGAGGGAGGGGGTTGGCTTCGCTGGCCGCGAGTGAGGCTCTAGCAAGGGAGGACCTGGAGTGATGCCGGCAAGGTCGCCCCTTGCCTGCGACCGGCGAGGCTAACCCTTGCCGGTCGCATCCTCTGGTTGGTCGCTAGAGGCTAGGCGACCAGCTAGAGGAAGAAGAGAGAAAAAAATAAAAGTAAAAACGTTTTAAAAATTTTGAAAAAATATTTAAAAATAATAAATTTTGTCCATATCAGGGTTGGTCATACCATATAGGACGACCGACGTCCACATCAACGAATTTCAATCAAAATTGGTCGGATGGACCGAATTGACAATAAATAAAAAAGTTTACGAGTCAATTGGTAAAATTGAAAGGTTTAGAATTGAATTAACAAAAAGGTAATAGGTTTAGGACTTTTTGGACAAATTTCCCTCCCAATGTCCCATTTGTGATCAAGTACTATATATTGAAATTGTCGTTTTTGAACCATCATCTCTTACGTTTAATTAGAAAGACAAAAGAGGTATCATCCTAAAGAAGTCATTAATGACTTCAAACTTCATCACATTATCGTGTATTTTCGATGGAATAAGCCGATGGACCTAGTATAATGCAATCAGACGATGAAGGCAATTGATATTGTTCCCTTTTCTTTTTCCAAACTGTGCAAACGATGCGAGTCATCTAGGATATATACTGACTATAGGGAGAAGCTAAGAGGGATATTTGTTGCCTTTCATTAGAGACGTGGAAAGGCCATCTCTTTGTTCGTTTGATCCAATGTACAATTTCAATTTGAACCAAAAATAGTTGCCTTTAAATTTTCAGTATATGAACATATCCTCTATCACCTTTACTTTTCAAATGGGATGACATCGACACTGGTTAAAAGCATGACATGATTAGGACATCAAACATGAATTATTTACAAAATATGAGTCATGTTAGCATTAAACAAATGAAAATTAATAAAGGAAAAACAGAGGTTTTATAACTTACCAGTAAAAACATAGCAAATCGCGTTCATTGGATAAGATGCATTTTGTGGGTAGACTTTTTTTTTTTTTTGCAAGGAAAAGAGCTCACACTTTACCCATAGAAAAAAAAAAAACTCAATAAAATCCATAAATTCAGAAATAGGTGTGTTCTTAAAAAAAAAAAGAAAAAATGAAATTGGGCCTACTCAGGGGACAGAGACTTAAATTTTTTTAAAATAAGAGATTCAATTTGACGCAAATAAGAAAAGTTTATACTTAAAATTGAAAAGTGCTAATGATTCAAGATTATTAAGATATTCCATGAACCGATGGAATATCATTCACATCCCGACCCACTTAACTTCAATACCTAGTCTATTCTTATCGGCTAGGGTAAATCTAGCAAATTAATTAGAAATTGCTTCCTATGATAAAAAAATAATAGAAATTCCAAAAGAAAATAGTGCTGGCATAAAAATATTTTTACGCATTCACAATGGGACTTTCTTGCTAATTCACGAGAGATGTGGATAATTAATGGGTCTCCATTGGTGATGCTGGGATTATTTGAATGTAATCATCTTATCATTTTGTAGATAAGATTTGCGATTGGAAATTGAAATTACTATCTGTTCAACTGTTTTGAAAGGAATGGGAACATTTTTTTATTAATTTTACTGGATTAACCACGGTAAAAAAAAATTGGACCAAAAAAAAAAAACTACGGTAGAAAAAGAAAAAAAGGATGGTTCATGGAAGATTTTCCGGAGGGGATTTTACGCCTTATTTTTTTTTTTTCCTGTGAAGTATCGGTTTTTCATATTTCTATCGTAATTTTTACGGAAAATAAAATTTTCAGCGACATAATATATTTATCTTCCGATTTTCATACATATTGGGCCCACTGAGAAATCTGAGATCACCGGACCAGACGTCAATTGCACGCTCCCCCTCCTTCTCCGCCTTCCTCCCATCCCGATTATCGAAATTGCGACAGCCGCCGAGTGATTTCCATCGCTTCCCCGTTGAAGAATCCATCATGGGCTGGATCGCCGGAGAAGACGCCGATTGGAACATCGTCGCCACGAGCTGGACCGTCTCAGCCGGCCTTCTCGCCGACTCGGTGGCCGTCGAATCGCCTCTTTCTCCGATCGATGATGGCGCGGCCGGCTCAGCTCCGAAAACTCCTCTCCTTCTCCGCCCTCCCTCGCCCGATCGCAGCCCCTGCGAAATCACTGGTAAGCTTTTTCTGACTCACTCGCCGCTTCTTTTCGTGCAGTGAATCAGTAATTAGTCATGACTATGAGATGAGATGCAGTCGCTCTGTCGCGGGGTTTCTCCAAGTTCCGTCATTTATTGCGTTTGGATTTTGTTTTGTCCTTGATTTGAAGAGATACGAGGGAGACCATCATCGATTAGTGGCTTTCGAATGATTCGTGTTGACGGGATGTAGTGGGTTCATTTGCGTGTATCCTTTTCACCTCGAGTGCCCGATCGTTACTTGCTTAAAGCCTCGAAGAAGGATTATTTGAGTGCCTTTGTTACGGTTGTTATGCGTGACGAAAGAGTTCTGTCTGCTGCAGTTAGTTTCGCTCAGAGACACGAGGTGCGCCAAGTCTATGTCCGAAGCACTGCTCGAGTTTATGAGATTTACTACGCCCCCAAGCAGCAGACGGCCAATGAGTATCTCTGTACAGTTCGATGCGGCATTGTTGAAAGGGACGGAGTTTGTGACGGGGATGTCCCTCAAGCAGCTAATCTTGCTTCTCCTGGGGATTCTGTGGATGATCTTGCTGGAGGAAGATCCAAAAGTGAGATCAATTCGAATGCTGGTGAAGACGACTGGGTTGAAGTGAAGGCACCCAGCACTTCATTTGAAGCTAACAGAGATGTCACTGCATCTTTGAAGTCCTCTGTCAAAATGGTAATAGACTCGCTCTCTTGTGTATGTAGATGTACCTTTCCTTTCTTTTTTTATCGTCTCATATCCTATAGTTGATTCTGAACTATGCATGTGTCCTATTTGTTGAGACCTCAAGGTGATTCGCAGTTGTTATGCTTGTGCGGTAGGCAAGACATATGTAGGACCTGAAGGTGCTTGGAGTGCTTATGAGATTGTATATGGATCCGAATTAGAAATAGGATGCACCTTAAATTTTGAAAAAGGAAATGAACAGAAAACAATTGTAAGGAATGTTGTCAGCATATCAAAGGAAGATTTCAACATGCTTAAATTAGGTATCACTTCTTTTATGATGCTGGTTAAATTCTGTTCAGGATTTTTACGAGGCAACAGCTGAGATTACTGATGCAGACCCCTGCACATCTCTCACGATTCGTCTGCTCTCAGTTCAAAGTGGAGATTGCGTGTATATAGACGAAATCTATGTGTTTGCAGAACCTGTTGAATCTAACTTTGAAGATGAGGACAGGCAATCGGGAACTGCATCTGGAACTTCACTAATGGCTATGCTTGTGCCTAGCATCCTGCAATTATCTAAAATGAGAACCACTGGCCAAGTACAGGATAAAGATGCTTTTGATGTGAGGAATGACCAGAAGTGCCCACCTGCTGTTTCAGAGACAACAGAACCCAATCTGGGTTCGAAAGTAACTGTAACAGCCGATGTTGCAAATAGAGGTGGACATGTTACTGGCATTTTTGATACTCAGCATATGGAGAGGGTTATTTCTGAACCAGCTCAGGAAACTGTACGGGAAACAGATACTAACAGAAAGCAGGATGTTTCTTACAGTCATTTTGAAAGTGTCCTAGAACAACTTGTTTCCCGAGTTAGCAGAATAGAAAGCCTCTGCTTGAGATTCGAAGAAAATATGATTAAGCCAATTAGCAGCATTGAAGCGAGGCTGCAACGGGTAGAGGAGCAACTTGAAGTGATTAACCACAGAGCGGTGAGTTCAGGACTGCAGACTTGCAAGAGATTTTCGGCCCCAGAATGTTCCTTTAGCGAGTCAAATATAACCTCCTTGTATGAAAGTAATCGTGGAGAATCTCATTCTGATGGGGGTTCTTCAGATATATTATGCGTTCCACCTGATGAAACCCGTGATACTGTGAGTACCTCCCAATTGCTTCCAAGTTTTACCATGTCAGCTCCAGACTTTCCACATGGAGAGGATGATGAGGAAAGCCACGTATTACAGCAAGTTGCTGACTCTCCAGAGGAAAAACCTAGACCTGCATCGTCTATAGATGATGCTTTGGCATCTGCCCTTGCTGGGTTTGCATCTTCTATCACGATTTGCCCTCCAAATTATACACAGTCACTGGCTGTCAAGGCTCCCGAGTTCTCAAATGAAGATGAGGAAAATTTTGATGAGAGAACTTCACCCGAAATACCATATGATGGAGCACACAATTCTGTCTGCATGACTGATGGGATGGAGTGTGTGATGGAAATAATTTCTTCTGAGTTACCTTCCGGTGATGGTGAGAGCAATGCTGATAGAACTATTACTAGCAACGATGGTCGCTCTGAGAAAATCAATGAGGAAAGTGATTATCGGTTGCCTTGTGATAAAGAAAAATGTTATGTACATGTTACAGGTGGTGAACATGAGAGAGAGAAGATAAATGAACCCGAAGAAGCCAGCAGCCAAGTGAGATGTGTCCTAGCCGGTGAAGATACTGATGTTAAAGATGAGATGCCTTGGGTACAGATTGACGGTGGCCCTCATCTTTTGAAGGAAGTGGAGTCTGTTGATTGCACTAGAGCTTTTGAAGTTGCGAATGGAAAGTCTGAGGGGAGCATTCTGCATGATATTCTCACATTTTCACAGGCTGCTTGTGCGTTGGACTTCAAGGCCCCAATTTTGGATGTGAAATTTATAGCCCAAGAAAAATCTGATTCACAGCATCTCCTTAAAGCTCTATGGGATGAAATGCCGGAATCAAATGTTAGCCTTCCCTGTGATGACAAGAGCTGTGATTCATCTGGCGAGCAAGATGACTTGATTGTAGTGGACAATGCGGAGTTGCTGAGCCATGCAACAGGCTGTTGTTTCACAGTTGATTTTGACTATTGTGATTTGCTTGAGACTCCTGTCAACATGGATGCTGAGAAACCGCAGGATAATTCGGCAAGCAGCCACGACGTGCTAGCGGGTGACAGCCTTATTTGAGAATAACGGTGGTTTTATTAGCTTAATGTTGATATATTTATGTACATACACACCTTCCAGGATACATATCTCCTGTACTTACCCATCTTCTCATCCCGTTTATCTTGGGAAACTCAATTTCAATTGCTAATTCTCTAGATATGTATTTGCAGTAACTTCGACTGCATTTAGCTATTATATTTCAACTGCATGGAAAAGATCCTGTTTGTTAGCTCTGCTGTTTATGCAAATTAGCTTCGGGTAATGGGAGGAAAAAATTGGAGGGGCTTGTCATAGGATAATCCTAGAGATTACTTGGGATGTAGAGGAGGTGTAGTAGACTAGGATAGTCTTATTACAAGACCATAAAATCACATGGAGCAAGGCAACGAAATTACGTGGAACCGAATGTGTTCGATAGCTCTGATTGACCCATAATAAGAACTTCACGAGGTTTGATTCTTACTCAGATGGCAGAGAGACCATCTGAGTAATTAAGCTGTGCAAGGCCGATTAGGCAAGCCTGAATTGAAATCCTCAACAGGATTCTTAACAAGCGAGCAACCTAACAATCTAACCTGTCTATTGATTGGGGACGACCCAAGCAAAAAATTCATGTTCAAACAGATGGGGGCTCCACTGTGGAAGCTCGACGATACGCTCAAAAGAATAAATTATACGTATATGCGGTTGTGGTTGGTATATATCAACTGTTTACAATCAGCTTTAACAAAGTGCCTTGTCCATTGTCTACCTCTTGAATTTATCGAGCTCTTGATATTGGACAAAACACTGCCGTATAGGGTGTTGAGTCATGTATGAAGACGTCCTGTTCCTTGGAAAACTACAATTTTCTCCAAGAGGCCCTGTGTTTTGATGGGAACGAACCTTGAAGTTGAAAACCATACCTCAACTGAGGAGACTACGGGAAATCCTGTGGGTGCTGTTAATGTGTCACTGTCTGGGAGAAGTAGGCTTTTGTTGGCGACATCCTTACTATAGAATCGATTCGTGCTCTAATTATGAAAGAGCTCCTCTTTCTTCGGGGTAAGTATCCTACTCTATCCACTTCCCATCCCCACTTCACCTAAAGAGCTTTAGGAGGAAATTCCCAAAAGAAGTTGCGCGAAAAACGATTTTATTTAATGTAAAGTTCGAGGTTACTATTCCATTCTAATTGATAAAGCACACATTTACAGCGCCAAATTATGTAAAGGTTGACAAAAGATAGCAGCCCCTTCCCTTTGTCCTTAGGTACAGTGAGGGGAGACTCTTCCAGTTTGGGTAAGTTTAACATTTGAGCAAGAAGCTTCGGTGCTCTTAACTGAAGATCCGCTTTGGAGGTTGACGTCTTGCAAGAAAATATCTTGACATGGATGGTTCTTGCTGCAGTCAAATTTTATGGCATCTTCTGAAGCGCTGGTTCCTCTGATATTCATGTAAGACACGTCCATTACTTGAACAGCTGCCGCCTACCATCCCACCAAATAGCGATCAAGTAATCAGTCAATCATGGTAATAAGTGCCAGCTGATCATGATCAGTGGAGCGAGCTAGAAGAAGATAGGTGCACAGATGTTCTATTACCTGCTGTGGACACGATTCCTTTTGATCACAATAGTTCTGATCTATGATTATGGGATTCTCCACGTTGGTCATTGCAATGTTCTCAAATTTGATGTTTCTCGCATACCCTGATCCTCCCTGGATGGAGATGGGTCAACATTGAGATTATGCCCCTCATAAACTTTCTAAACGCTTCGAAGTCAGGATGAATTTATGCTAAAGTCATCCATTTAACCGACGAAGTCAGGATGAATTTATGCTAAAGTCGTCCATTTAACCGACGAAGTTGATATATTTGTTCTAAGCGCAAGTCAAGAGTTTGGTTAAGAAAAACTTGTAAGCTCACACCAAGTCAAAAAGCAGTTTCATCATGCCAAATTCTCCTCGACTCGTAAACAAATTATCCCTTCCTCATCTCCCCTCTTACGGTTTTGCAATCAAAAGGAGAAATTAAATATATCCTGGAAGTGTTTTAATATTCTGTGACACCATCTAATTGTTCAAAACCTGCAGCTAGTAAATGCGCTCCCGACCAAGCATGTCAATATCCTGGCCGAAAAAGTAAAAATGATAATCCATCGCCCTAATCTCACCTGCCAAGTCTTTATTCTCACACCGTTCTTGGTTCCTGAAAGTTTTGCTTTATTTATTAGGACATCCGAAACATAGTCAGCTGATTTATCGGCTCCCAAGCTTCCAATGCTGTATATAAATAGATAAGATATGAGCTTCGAGTACATTATAGTAGGAGGAGCAGTTAAGCGGTGTAGAATATATATTTCTTTTTAAAGTAGGAGAGTTGTATTTCGTGTATGTTAGTTAGAAGGACGGTAAGAGGAAACCTGATGCCATGGCCGGGGCCACAGGTTATATCCGTAGCTTGAACTTTTCTCGACCCACTTACTATAGAAATGCAATCATCCCCTGAAACAAGATCATTAGGAAGAAATTTATCACCCAAGGTTTAGTTCACCCGGACATGATGATTTGTGAAAATGAGGATATTGTTCGCATTTTGTTGCTAGAGAAATATTAGAGCCAGAGCCAGAATCTGTGCATGCCGAATAGGTGTCCGTTTGTTATACCTGTCCCAATGACACAACTATCAATGATGATATTTTGAGTTTCTGTGACATGAATTCCATCAGTATTTGGGCTTTCCTCAGGAGCAGTTATCTGGAGGTTCACTGCTCTCACGTTCACACACTTCTGGAATACAAGATGCATTTGTTGTGCATTTTTTATGGATAAGTCAGCTACCCTGAGATTGTTGCATTCTTGGAATGTCAACGCCTGCAAAGATAGTTCTCCTTAGGAAATCCAGAGGATATAAAACTTCTTCTCCATTCGAATTTAGATTGACATATGTCTTTGATCATGGGCAGATCGAAGAACTTACTGTTGGTGCGTCCTTGCAAGGCTGCATCGTAACATTCGAGGAAGAAGAGAGGAATTGCTTGTGTTAGTGCATAGGGAATTCTAGGTCAATATTCAAATGTAGTGAAAAGGATGCAGCTCCAATGACTCACGAGGTTTGGGTCTCTTTTGCAGGATTTTTTCCACCATGTTTCTCCATTGCCGTTTATGTAGCCACCGCCTTCTACTGCCAAGTTTTCCAAGTTTTCAAACTTCAGCCATTGTCTTGGATCCTTTTGGTAGGCTGATTGGTCAGTAGAAGCCTCGATTGTTCCATAGATCTGAAACAAGTAAATAGAAATGAAGAACAAAGGTGTTCATGTTCACTCAAGATGAGAAATAAGTGTATTACTTGGATGTATATTCATTTGTTAATACTATAACAACTGGAAGACACTGGGTTCATTACATTTCTGGTGAATACTACTCCCTGTTTTCTTTTTCTTGTGTGCATCGCATGAAGCTCACCTTCACTGTGACGTCAGATTTGCAAGGACCTGAGAATGTGATGGGCGTAAGACGATAGGTTTTGCTCTGAGGGACTACTAGAGCAGCTCTCTGAGCAGAACAAGCAGCCTCCCAGGCTTTCATGAATGCCTACATGCATAACCAAAACACCTGACTGTTACTTTCCCAAGAAGAGCTTCAACATGAATCAGACAGATATAAGAACAGGAAAACAAAAAGGAAAACAAAATATATCTACTTATTCAGTAAGACTTTATTAAAATGAGGGGGTTATTTGTGCATTTATATACCTCAGTATCATCACTTCCATCTCCTCTAGCACCGTAGTCATTTACGTTCACCAACTTAAGTGAAGTTGATGAAGAGGCAGCTCGACTCCGCTTCAGCATGAGCTGCCTCCAGGAGTCAGAGTCATAGTAGGAGGTTCGACCCCTGCTGGCGGTCCTAACTGAGGAGAGGCGGGCCATTGGGTTGTATAGGTCATTTCTGTGGCTGCCAAAGCAGAATGATGAGGAGGTGATTAAGATGATGGAGACGCAAAATTGGAGCTTCTGCAAATACATTTTGCATCTGAGTTACAAGAGTCTTAGGCAAGGCTAGGGAAAGTGTCTAGTATATAGATAATGATATGGAGTATAGAACGATTGTGTTTGTGCAAGTAAGAACAAAGTCATGCAACATATATATAGAGAGAAATGGAGCTGATGTGCTTGTCAGGAGAGAGAGAGAGAGAGAGAGAAGGAGCGATATGGGAGATATAATTGGAGAACGTAGTTATCAAGCTAATGAGACAGATGAGGGATGGACTAGAAGTGTGACTCGGAAGAAACAAGAAGCGAAAATGAGCAGGTGGAGCTGACTTTAGGAGTTCCAGCAGTTGAAGAAAAATATAAGCAGTTTTGGTTAGTTACATTTGCTGGTTAACCAAGACGCACAAATTTCATGGTTCTGACGTACTAGGTAGGCCCTCCTCAGTCATACCATGTACACAATGGGATACCACCCGAATCAACCGCTAAGTGTGCACAACATAGAATATGAGAATAGAGTCGCCTAAGAGCTTTTGTGGGTATAACTACTCGCTTCTCAAAAGTACATTGGATTCCAATTTAACATGCTGGATTTCCAGGTTTTGACCTGGATGCATTTGGTCATACTCGTTACATACACATATACATTTAGTTTAGGTACATTACCCTATTTCCATTTTGTCCAGGGAAGTACGAAACTTACTTCGGTGGCCAGTGAGTTAGGTATTATTTGGTAAACATTTTTTTCGTTTCTTGGGATTAATAATTATAGTAATGGACATTCGGTGCATAACCACCTATAGTCTGTGTGGCTGTGGAAATTTGAGCTGTTGACATATGGCATTCAATCTGGTTTGACGTTTGTGGCTTAATCAAGCTTAAATCTAGGCGCATGCCAAGATGAACACACCATGTTTTCGTCATAGTTCCAACGTTTTTTGACCCAACTTTCTACAGTGATTCTAGTCCACCATGACTCTGAGCCCAAAGTTAGAAACGCTCAAAAAGCATGGGCCAATCATCGCCGGTTTGTGTGAGTCCAATGCACCGAAGTCGATGAATCGCATGAGTCTCAAGTGGGACGCATCGAAATTTCAGGTCGTGATTTGTTGTGCTCACGAGAATTCACAGTTCTTCCTTATATTATGCCGATGGTTCTGTAAAACATAATCGCCGTTGAGTTTGAAATTCTCTGCTTCTCTTTACTTTCTTTTCAGATGAGCTCCGTAATTTCGTTCCCGTTCCTCATGGGAACTGTAACATAAGATGATAAGTAACTTCCGTGATTGCCTCCCGATGGGTGTAGGACCCGTTCATAATCCGAAAGATCAAAAGGCATCATGGACTAGGGGGAAGAAAATGTACAGCACTAAAAGTCAAAAGGGATTTGGTTGACCATCCTTCAAGACGTGCCGAGAAATGCAACGGAGGATGGACCATCATGTTGTGTGGGGGCAAGAAGCAAGAAACATGGGGTGCACAGAGGAGAATATATCAGAAAAGTTGACGACTTCATCGAGGGGGCGTGGGTAAATCACGAGTCGTTCGAGTCAGGGATACGAGAGGGAAGCGAAGAAATGCATCTGCAGACATCATGGCGAGGGTTGGCGTGTCTGCAATGAGTTGAAGACATCTTTGAAGGGGGGAGGGGAATGGGAGTTTTGAGTCGCTTTCTTGGCTACTAACTTGGGTTCGTTAACGTTAACGCTTGCTTTCTCGTTTCGTTTGGGGAAATCTTCGGTTGGATGACGACTGCATGTTGATCATTTTGTGCACTACGGATTTCATCTCGTAAACGTCGGGTTGGGACTTTAACTGGGCTGCCTCGATCCAACGTAAGCCATGACGTCACTCTCGTGTCACGTACAGCTCAAGAAGAATTAACGACATTGAGTCTTGCATAAATGGGAAAAGAGACTGGTTCGCATGACTTTCGCAATACATAAGTACATGTTTCTGCGACGTTAAATTTGGTTGTCTACACAACTATATATAGCTAAAGAACCCAACTCAATAAGATATACTTTACAATGGATTCTTATAACTGATTGTAGTGATAATTGTTGAAAAAGTCAAATTTATGGTGTTACACCTTTTAACAATTTATTAATTTAGCGCTAAACATTTCAATTATATCAATTTAATAATAACCTTATTATTTAGATAATTAACCGGAAAGACTACATTGACAAATCGTCCAAAGTCTTCGGGACTAAATTGATAAATTATCAAAAAGGTTATGATTAAATTGACATAATTAAAATTTTTAAAATTAAATTGGTATAATTAAAATATTTAGGATTGAATTGGTCAATTTTTTGGATAATTTTTCTAATGATTGCACGTTCTCTCTCAACTTTATATTATGGAGCAAAAGAAGAAAAAGTGGTTCTGGCATGACGCAGAGGAATGTTCTGCAAAGGAAACTGTGTTTTCAATGCATGGCCTCGCGAGGCCTTTTTTTAATCATGTTTGCAGAACTAGTAATGATAGAATTTACGAGTGCTGCCAATCTCTTCAGTTTCTACACATTGATTGTGATGTAAGCGCTGAGCAATGGCGAACAAAAGTTAGATTGGAAAGTTGTGATATCCCAATTAAGGGGAACAAAGATAGGTAAATTACTTGTGAAAGTTTAGTAGAGCATTGCGTAACTATGCGAAAAGAAAACTCGCAAACGGCCTCCTTTGGACTATCATTCGATGTGAGTTGTGAGGTATAAGATTGTCACAATGAAATGAATTTCAAGAGGTCGAAAAGGCTTGTCAAGGGTGTCTTTGTGGGAACTAGGGCATTCCTTGTTGCTATTGTAAAGATAGGGGTTTAGAATTCAGGAGAACTCCACCTTAAAAAGGTTTTTCATGTGCTATGGAACTCAAGCTTTGCTTATAAGGGGAATGAGAAGATTGGCGGGATAACATTATAGGGGTGATTGGGTCCAGGGTGGGTAGGGTCTAGACTTAGACCTATACCCGACCCTATTATAATTGGTTCCCATTTTCTAGATAATGTACCCTATCCCGTTATAATTAGTTCCCATTTTCTAGACCATATATCCAACCTTGTTTGTGATCCATCCTATTTTTCGGTCCAGTTTCAAGGTCAACACTGTTTTCATGTAAACCTATTTTGCAATCTCCCAATATTCTATACGATTTCGAATTTTATATTAATATGTAAAAAAATTACGTAATTTTCCTAATTTATATCGAAACATTAAACATTTGTAATAAAATAAATACATGAACATTTTTACTAAACAAATTAAGAATTCATAGGGCTAATTATAATAAATAAAATTATAAGGCAAAGATTTAGCAACAATTATAGGTCTAATATTAGTCTTATTTTCACAACTATTACATAAAACTACTCATTTATACAATCATAACTCCTTCTATAAAAGAGAAATTAGGCGAATTAATTCATGTGATACACAAGAATTTAAGCAAATGAGGAAGAGAAACGACAAATGAGGAGTGTCGTGCGTATTTGAAAAAGCTGAGAGTCGAGAGAAAAATTATCATGTGATTGCGAGAGTAAGAATAGAAATTGGGGAAAAAAAGGTTTGGACCTTTACTTACAAAGTTGGTTCGAGAAGTGGTTTCTAGGTGAATAATCACTCGGAACCTGTTCCGGAACCAATTTAAATTGTTTCGAATTTTGGGAACCGGTTCCTGATCCTATTTTCCAGGTGGGCCAGACCTTCCCAATATTGTTTTCCAGGTGGACCGGTCCGGTTTCCGGGTATACTCAGTCCAGTTACACACCCTGGATAACAAGGAAGTACAGAGAGGTCTACTGCATGTCTCTGTCCTACATGCTTGAGAAGAGGTGCATCTGGTTATGTTATGAGGTCATTACCAAAATACAGGACGAGGCATCCCTGAGCACAGACGATGCCAGTACAGATGCACCTGCTTTTGTGTGAATTATGCAAGAACAGGTGCTCCATATCAGAATCACCACCTGCACTTGCTCGAATAGTCTAACAGCCAACGGTAGCCTGACGACCCTTCTCATAAGACTCGCCCAAATTCGCCACCGGCTAAAAACAAAAAAACAAAAAAAACCAAGAAACTGCAATGTCACGAATACAAATGAAGTGAGGTCGCATATATTTGAGGGTGAGATCAAACAGGAGTCGACCCATTTGGGGTTCTGATTATGGTGATGGGATGGGGACCAACCACGGAAGAAGGGAATCCCTCAGAGAGAAAGCCTGCTATCCACCTGCTGGCAATGGCGTGAATGCGAAATGGAGGATGGTAACCTCGACCTCTTACAAGAGGGAGCACCCATGAACCACTCCATTTCGATTCTTCACGCGCATCCTTCAGATTACTAAATACTTCATCATCGGGATTCCTTCACACCACCACCACCACCACTAATCTACTACCACAAGAGTGATGTGTACTGAATGGAGAGCGCGTCCAACAGAGGGAAGAGTCCCCGAGTCCGGTCACAGCTGAGACAGACAGAGAGACGCAGGACGTCGGAAGTTGGGAGGCAAACGGGAGGAAGAAGAAGAGAGTCTTAAGTAAGTAGTAGGGTTTTCCCATTCAATGGGCCCAAGGCGATCGCTATATATCGATCCGATCCACGTTCTATTCGGGCCGGGCTTTCACTGATTGGGCCGACATGGCCATGGATGAACTCCCCAGAACGCAAGCTTTTAAAAAAAGACGTTCGATTTCTACTTTAGTAACATCCCTCGCAGGAGTATCATGGACGGTTGGTATGTCTGATCTCCGACAGTTTGCGCTCCCTCGACTGCCGACGCTGGTGAGTGTCGGTGGAGTTGCGGTTGCACTGTCGCTGTCGTTTCCTTCGCGTCGTCGTCATTCGTACAATCGGCTACTTTTTCCTCGTTTAACTCGAAGAAGTGTGCGCTTCGTATCATATCCAGCTATCGAGTGGCTTTGGAATGGGAGGCTGACGCATCGACATCGACCCCGCGCTTTGATGATCCCCATCGTCGCTGTCCTTCGTTCTCCATTTCCCCCACTTCGATTCGATCACCCCCCCGACCTTCCGCTCGATTTCAGATCAGTTTCGGATTTCGAGGTGAGACTCGCATCCCCCTGTTCCTTCCTTCTTGAATTCGGACATCGGTCTGTACGTATCGATTCGATCCTCTGGCAAAGCAATCTCGCATGTCGCCTTCGCTTCAGTGGTGAGCCAAAACAGAGGAAATGCGTTTTCCTTCCCCTTCCTCGAGCATCGATCGATGGATGAAAACTGGGTCGTTTTGGCTTTTGCACTTTATGCGGCAGTTGTGTGACTAGATTGTTCTGGCTTGCTGGAGGTGTCGAACTTTTTCCGTGAATTATCTTCCCACTAGTTTTTAGTCTTTGGAGCAGGCTTTGGCAGAAGTATAGAAGCTGCCTTGGAAGTGGAAGGACTCCGATAAAGCAGATTCCGATTGCCTCTTTAGCACGTGCGAAGGTGCATGTGAGCCTCTACATATGCACCGATCTTGTTGACGCCGACTCAGTTTTGCGTTCTTCTCTTGACGTCTCGGCAAAGAGGTGCTCCAGCGATGGAATCCGATGCTGAAAATGGGGTGAGAATTCCTTTCCACTTAACAAGTTCTTTTTGGTAATTACTATCAGTAGCATTCGGTTCTTCTCTGCATAACGTAGTTCAGGTGTGCAACTTGGCAAGCATGAGTGCATCGACCTCTCTCTATTTATTGCAGATCTTTTCTACGATGAATAGAACTGCAGCAATTTATTTATCTCACAGAGTGTTGAGCTGCGTCATTAGTTGCTCCAGATCCAGAAATTTTTAAGCGGATACTTGCCGAATTGCTTCTTTCAATTAATCTGACTACTTGAGTCAATTTGGGGCCTTCCCTGTTTGCTTCTGTATACTATGCCACACTGATCTCTAAAGCACCGACAGCATTATTTTTTGAGTTGGTGATCATACTGTGGTTGCAGATATTATGGTAGGAGGGTTGCTGCAAAATAGATTGACTCATTGGTGTGAATTTTGTCGCTTTTGCCCAGGGAAAGCCCTTGAAAAGTCTGGGGGGCCAAGTCTGCCAGATATGTGGTGAAAATGTCGGCAAAACTCTTGATGGGGAACCCTTCATTGCTTGCGATGTCTGTGCATTTCCTGTCTGTCGGCCCTGCTATGAATACGAGAGGAAGGATGGAAATCAGTCGTGCCCTCAATGCAAGACCAGATACAAGAGGCACAAAGGTATATAGAAGTAAAGTAACCTCAGTGCTACTTTTAAAGTTGACTGCTTTTCCATTTTCCAATATTGTTGCAGTGTGCTTTTGTTTGCATCAAGATTGGTATTTGAAGCCTCCATGTTTGGAAGACTCCCTATAATTTATAACTGCTTATATGTGTATCTTAAAGTCAGACCCCACTGCTTTATGGTGGACTGTCCATGTGTGTTATTTCCACAATGTTTATTGGAATCCCTAATTAAAAGTGCCAACCCAAACAGTCCTGGGGTTTCAATTTGTCAATTCTACTTCTTATGAGATAACCCTTGTTCTACCTGCCTTATTATACGCTTCTGTCTTGCAGGAAGTCCTGCCATTCTTGGTGACCATGAAGAGGATGGAGATGCTGGCGATGACTACCATTACTCTTCTGAAGATCAAACTCAAAAGGAGAAAATTGCAGAACGCATGTTGAGCTGGCATATGACATATGGACGGGGGGAAAATGTTGCTCCGGCCAACTATGATGGAGAGGTTTCTCGTAACCATATTCCTCTGCTTACTAGTAGACAAGAGGTACTCTAAAGAACTTTTGGAAAGCTACTTTCCTCTACTGGTTGACTGTGTCACTGAACTTGCTCACATGCCGCTCTAAATTCTCAGGTTTCTGGAGAGTTATCTGCTGCTTCACCTGAGCGACTTTCTATGGCATCTCCTGGAGTTGGTAGAGTGCATCGCGTTCGTCCACTTTCTTATGCATCTGATGTTACTCAATCACGTATGTCTCTCTCTCTCTCTCTCTCTCTCTCTCTCTCTCTCTCGACCACGTGCATGGTGCCCCATTTAAGGTCAAATTTAAGCTTCTAACTGATTGCGTCTATTATCTGGGTTAGGCATGCTCTCATAGATATTGATAAAGATTTCTTGTCTTCACAGCTAACATAAGGGTTGTGGATCCAGCAAGGGAATTTGGTTCACCTGGAATTGGCAATGTTGCTTGGAAGGAGAGAGTAGATGGCTGGAAGATGAAACAGGAGAAAAATGTTGGACCAATGAGCACTGGCCAGGCAGCCTCTGAGCGGGGAGCTGGAGATATTGATGCTAGCACTGATGTGCTTGTTGATGACTCTTTATTGTGAGTTATTACTTTATAAGTTCCCGAGCTCTGTTATTCTTCCTTTTCTTTTCCCGGGGATAAACCCTGCTCAAAGTAATGGATTATTTCCCTGTGGCAGCGAATTACATTGATATTCTCAACATTTGTTTTTCTATTGGTCAAAAGATAATTTATTAACAAAACAGGAGAGTCGTCAGATAGCTATTGCTATAAAGATGCTATTTCTTCATTCTTGTTCCACGCAGGAATGATGAAGCTAGGCAGCCTCTTTCAAGGAAGGTCTCTATTCCATCCTCCCGAATAAACCCGTACAGGATGGTCATTATGCTGCGGCTGGTTATCCTCTGCATTTTCTTGCACTACCGTATAACAAATCCTGTGCCTAATGCATATGCACTTTGGTTAATATCTGTAATATGCGAGATATGGTTTGCAATATCATGGATATTGGATCAGTTCCCCAAATGGTTCCCTGTAAATCGTGAGACATATCTTGACAGGCTTGCCCTCAGGTACGTGAACTTGTCAGTCATAAGTCTGGTTAGATCTGTGAGACAGATATCATTTTTATTTTTCAGTAATTGCAATGTTCATAACAGTGGCTGTGTGTTCACCTGGAACAGATATGACAGAGAAGGAGAACCATCACAATTGGCAGCTGTTGACATCTTTGTCAGTACCGTTGACCCACTGAAAGAACCTCCTCTTGTTACAGCCAACACCGTGCTATCCATTCTTGCAGTTGACTACCCAGTTGACAAGGTCTCTTGCTATGTATCTGATGATGGAGCTGCCATGTTGACATTTGAGGCACTCTCTGAAACTGCAGAGTTTGCTAGGAAATGGGTTCCGTTCTGCAAGAAATATAACATTGAGCCACGGGCTCCAGAATGGTACTTCACCAAAAAAATTGATTATTTGAAGGATAAAATTCAACCATCATTTGTCAAAGATCGCAGAGCTATGAAGGCAAGCCAACCTCCCCCCTCCCCCTCTCTTCTCTCTCTCTCCTTCATTTTTTTAATCTACTTGGTTCTCTTGTTTTCTGTTCGGAATTATATTTTTTATGCTGTTCTATTTGCATGTCTGTAGAGAGAATATGAAGAATTCAAAGTCCGCATCAACGGGCTTGTTGCTAAAGCACAGAAAATTCCTGAAGAAGGATGGGTTATGCAGGATGGCACACCGTGGCCAGGAAACAACACCAGAGATCATCCAGGAATGATCCAGGTGAATTAACTGTTCATCATTCAACACAAATTCTCTTGGAGGGAAGTTCTAACAAGGGCTGTTAGTCACTTAGGTCGTACAGCCACATCAAACATGGTGTGTGCGCACTCATCTTGTGCCTTTCTCTTTGCTGCATAGCCTTGTATCATTCATTTTCCTTGTGGATGTCTTTGAAAAGGTTACTGAGTCTGTCTTTTCACCAATCGCTGATAGAAATGACACTTTTCTACACGTCTTTAGTTATAGTTTTCTTTAAGCATGGTTTTGCATTAAAATTTGCATCCTATAAGTCTGTTAAGATTCTCCATTGTGCCTTCTGTGTCAATGCAAGTATTATATCCTGTTTTATATCCATTTAATATGAGTTTGATATGTTGGGCTGTCAGTTTCACATTTAGTGTTTGTGCTCCTCAGAAATGTAATAATCTATTGTCTGTTGATTGCAGGTGTTCCTTGGGCAAAGTGGAGGACTTGATGCTGAGGGTAATGAGCTGCCACGATTGGTTTATGTTTCTCGTGAGAAGCGTCCTGGCTTCCAACATCATAAGAAAGCTGGTGCTATGAATTCTCTGGTGAGTTTGATAAATCTGATCAGATATCAAGTTAATGTTTTGCGCAAGTCTTATTCTGCAAAATTAATAATCAAAATATCGTTTTGGGCATACTCAGCTGATATGGATCCCTTGCAGGTCCGTGTATCTGCCGTGCTTACTAATGGACCTTTCTTGTTGAATCTCGACTGTGATCACTACATAAACAACAGCAAGGCCTTGAGAGAAGCAATGTGTTTTCTTATGGATCCTAACCTCGGCAAACATGTTTGTTATGTTCAGTTTCCCCAGAGATTCGATGGTATTGATAAGAATGACCGATATGCAAACCGGAATACTGTGTTCTTTGATGTAAGTTGTGTATCACATCACGGATTGACGTACTGCTAGTCCTTATTTTAGATTTATGGAGGCATCTAATTTGTTCATAGAGGAGTCCTTCACATAGCATGTCTTTGTTTGTGGAGCAAAGCTTGCAAGCATTTCGCGTTATGAAGGGTTTTAATTATATAATATTGTTTAATTTTTATTTGTTCTCCAGATAAACTTGAGAGGTTTAGATGGTATACAAGGTCCTGTTTACGTGGGAACTGGGTGCGTCTTTAATAGAACAGCTTTATATGGTTATGAACCTCCTCTAAAACCTAAACATAAGAAGCCAGGAGTGCTGTCCTTGCTATGTGGGGGATCGAGAAAGAAGAGTTCAAAGTCAAGTAAGAAGAGCTCAGACAGGAAGAGATCTGGGAAGCATGTGGATACTACTGTCCCTATTTTCAGCTTGGAGGATATAGAAGAGGGGGTTGAAGGTAATCTTACTGTACCTTCTTTCAGAAGTACTCACAAGATTTCCAATTGAAACTTGATGTGGACCTGTCAATTGCAGCCACTGTGTTGCTCGTCTTTATGTGAGAATCTTATTGTTTTATTGCATGGGTTCAACACTGTGTTCCATCTGGGGGTTCGTTTTAAATGACAATGTCATTGAGTTCTCTTATTTACTGTTAATCTAAGAGTTTTGCATGTCTTTTCTGGTTGCTGTCAGCATGCCTATCAAATAGTAGCGTTGGGCATGCCACCTTGGTTTAATCCTGAAGCGTGAATTTTCTTCTGTAAGGTGCTGGATTTGATGATGAGAAATCTTTATTGATGTCCCAAATGAGCCTTGAGAAAAGGTTCGGTCAGTCTGCTGTTTTTGTAGCCTCGACTCTCATGGAAAATGGCGGCGTTCCTCAATCTGCAACACCAGAAACCCTTCTTAAAGAGGCTATTCATGTTATCAGCTGTGGGTATGAGGATAAATCAGAATGGGGCAGTGAGGTATGCAAGTGAATTACGAGGCTTTTTATAATTTTGTTGTAGGCCAGCATTTTGTTCTATGCCAACTTTTTTAATTTTGCTTTATGATAGTATTGTGTCTTCAAGATCAGTTGCTAGAAGGCTTAATTATATGAAGAACAATGACATGTAGTTTTTGAGTAAGGCACTTACAAAATTATAGCCCGAGGATTGGTTTATCATGGGTAGTGTTATATTTCACTGAATCCTGAACGTGTTAGAATTTTGTGTCTGCATATTCATTTGGTACTAAGGTATTTATCCTCTCATGTTCTTTTGCATATATTATTGTCTTTGTGCTAAATTATAACTGTGTGAATTGGCTATCTTTTGTAGATTGGATGGATTTATGGTTCTGTTACAGAAGATATTCTCACAGGATTCAAAATGCATGCCCGTGGTTGGCGGTCAATCTATTGCATGCCAAAACGCCCTGCCTTTAAAGGTTCTGCCCCTATCAATCTTTCAGATCGACTGAATCAAGTGCTTCGATGGGCCCTAGGTTCAGTGGAAATTCTTTTTAGTCGGCACTGCCCCATATGGTATGGCTATGGTGGTAGACTGAAGTGGCTTGAGAGATTTGCATATGTTAACACAACAATTTATCCAGTCACCGCCATCCCTCTCTTGATGTACTGTACCTTGCCAGCTGTCTGTCTACTTACAAACAAGTTTATTATTCCACAGGTTTGTTATATGCTCTTAAATTTTTATGCACGTTTATTGGGTAGAAATAATCTTTCATTGCAATAACATGTTTCTTTGTTTGGTGATTTATTTGAAACGGTCCATTGGCTTATCCTTGCGGGGAAACTCCTTTAGAATGTGGTCTTCTTTGCTCTCTTTTTCATTTGTTTACGCTCATCGGTAACAATAAATAGTGAGCAGCATTATGTGTGAGTTTGTTATCTATTTGGAGATTTTGTGATGCATCTCCTTATGAACACGAGGCATGCATTTTCTGCAGAAGGATATGAATGAAACCGTATAATGTCTTCAATTGAATATATATCTCCAAAGATCCAGACATGGAAATTATGGGCGAAACAAACAATGGACAGTCTTTCTCAACTTTATATCAGTCCACCAAACAGAACTTAATTGTAAAGGAAAATAAACAGAACAAATGTATCTTTAGGTTGTGATCTCTTGTTTCCTCGATAAAGTCAATAAAAGTTGAGTATGCCTATATGCTTAAGTTGTTTTTGCTAAAAATACATTAGAGGCTCCTTGCATTAAATTATGACAAAAACTTCCCTTATCATTCCTACTGCTATGCATTTGTATGCTGTACATATTTTTAGGATGTACTGATTAGTTGTGGTTTTTCTTGTGCAGATTAGTAATATTGCAAGTATATGGTTTATCTCTCTTTTCCTTTCAATTTTTGCTACTGGAATCCTGGAAATGAGATGGAGTGGTGTTGGAATTGATGAGTGGTGGAGAAACGAGCAGTTTTGGGTCATTGGTGGTGTTTCGTCCCATCTCTTTGCTGTTTTCCAAGGTCTACTCAAAGTGCTTGCTGGAATTGACACCAACTTTACTGTCACCTCGAAAGCATCAGATGAAGAAGGGGATTTCACTGAGCTCTACATGTTCAAATGGACGACTCTGCTCATCCCACCCACAACGCTCCTCATTATAAACTTGGTGGGGGTTGTTGCAGGGATTTCCTATGCTATCAACAGCGGATATCAGTCCTGGGGGCCTCTATTTGGTAAGCTCTTCTTTGCTTTTTGGGTGATCATTCATCTCTATCCCTTCCTCAAAGGTCTCATGGGACGCCAGAACCGCACTCCTACTATTGTTGTCGTCTGGTCAATCCTTCTTGCTTCCATTTTCTCTTTGTTGTGGGTGAGGATTGATCCATTTACAACTAGAGTCACTGGGCCAGATGTCGAAGAATGTGGAATCAACTGCTGATGAGACGCAGCAAGTCCAACCGGAGTCTTGGTCACTTTACATCACACTATCCTGAAACTTGCGAGCTCTGTAGTTACCAGTACCTACTTGTCCAGTATGTTGCTTCTCTCTGTGATATACGTGTATAGAAGGTTATGAAGAATGTCTAGTTCTGTAAATAGAGGAGAGATGTGCCGTTGGATGTAAGCTTGATCCTTTGCTTTCTTTCAAGTAATCAGAGTAGCTAGTCGAAGGATGATTCGCTCTGTTCTTGTGCCATGTTTATAAGCACTTCATTCAGCAAAAGAACGTCCACAAGCAATTCAGTATCTTTAATACTCAGATGCTCGTATTTATACCATCTTTGTTCTCTCAATTAAGTCAAACTGAGGTGGAGACGTCCGAAAAGATTTTTGCACATAAAACCATGAATTAGCACCCATAATGAAGCAATCTAATTACAACAATCAACTGTTATTCTGATTTCTGAATATGCAAAAATTTGTAATCTTTGCTGCTCCATTGGAATTAACAGCGCCCATCTTCCATTCAATAACTAAGCAAGCATCTTTTATTGTTTTTGACATTTACTAACCCTCCAATTAGGGAAAACAATAAATTGAAACCCAATCAACTGAAGAAACCGTGTGTTTGGAGGTATAAAAGGCAGTCATGCGCCCTCAAATAATGGAGGAATGTTTTTAAGGTGGGATACGGCCTGCTAGCCGTTATGTTGATGATTGGCGTTCTTCTATCTTAAACTCGAAGCAAAAGCTAAAGGAGGTTTGCTTCACTATGGTATTATCAAGCGCCTCAGATGACCAGACACCTCCGGTAGGGAGAGCTTGAATTGGAACAAAGTGTTCCGTGCAAACACAGCCATGTTGTTGACAGGAACAAGTTTCAGTGCTTGATATCTGTCCCTGAGAAACTTCTCTTCTGGTCTTACCACCTTTTACGAGAGGTGCATCCACGAAGATGCATGCACAAACACGAGAGAGAGAGAGAGAGAGAGAGAGAGAGAGAGAGAGAGAGAGAGAGAGAGAGAGATCTGACATACATGTACAGCAGCATTTAAACAGATCTATTGAATAGGTCAATCATGATATAAGCATGAAACATGCACGAGACAGACAACTTATTTCTTCGCATAAAACAGAAGGAAGTGGAGGAAAACTAGTAACAAGAAATGCCGCCAGATTGCATATGCTAGAATTATGAAGCCTGCGGTGTACGTTGACCCCTAAGAAATCTCCAAGGACCCGTTCCAGTTCCCATCCTGCAGATGCAATAACCAATTCAGTCAATTACAGGAATGATGGTGATGAACATAGTTCAAAAAAGAAAGAAAGGTAGATGAGCAAAGGAGTGGAAGAGAAGCCCCATTTACGGGTGACACTATAGTCATTCCGAAAAATTAAAGATAAACGTTGGCCTGATTAAACAAGAAATTTTGTTTGCATGAAGAGGCAAATTTGGATTGAGTGCCCACTCCTCGCTCTCGATTTCATTTTTTCTCCTTTTCTTTGGCCCGTTTTATTGTATGTTTCACAAACGCTAATGACATAATTCCTAAGATTCTACCAACCAACAAAATGGACAAAATGAAGAAGTCAACTTGTCACTTGATCAGACCTTTCAGGCCTTTCTACGCAAATCCCAAGGTGGAGATCACATTAAGTCAGATTCTTGCAATTGACTCAGTTAAAAGCCAAAGTTACCTCCAGACACCAGCAAATGTACGCAGACCCATATAGATTGTTAAAGCAACCCAGATTCCGACAAAGCCATTGCTCCTAGAAAGAAGGAACAAGGAAGCAATGCTAACAATAGCCACCAGAACCTGGAAGTTAGGAAAAGAGAGCGATGAAATTAGAAAGGAATTTCGGCTGAACCAAAGTCATGAGATAATAAAGTTTCAGCACTTGCCATGGAGTATGCAGAGTAAGCAAAATCCGAAGCTCCAAAATTAACACCATCAAAAACAAAAGCTAATGAGTTGATTGGCTGCGTAGCTGCAACAAACTGATTGGCATATGAAGGAACATTAAGTTTGTTCGTAAAACAGTCTTAATTAGAAAGGCATGCTGCTGATTAGCGGGGGCGTACCGGAAGGCCAACAAAAATAATTTGTTGAACATTGACATCTTTTGTAAATACACCCAATCCAAATCGCAGACCGACCCCCACAACAACGGCAAGTCCAAGGCCTAGGACAAAACCCATCTGCAAACAGAGGATGCCATTGACCACGTGATAAATCATTCCTTGATAGTTATTTAACGTACTTAACATGAATAACTCAGGGACAGCCAGACTGCTTATCTCATATTGGCATACACGTCAAAACAAAAGTATCAGAATTCCATGTTGATGATACCGTACGAGAAAACAAAAGACAGAAGTAGATCACTTCCAACAACCTCATGTTCATTGTAACCAGCATACCTGTAATACCCTGGATGCAGCAGCTGTTGCCTTGCTATAATCTTTCTCAGCAAATGCACTCGCTAATATTGCCTAAAATTTTGTTAGGAAAGGAAAATATCTATTATTTATCAGTCAAAACTTAAACACTGATTCAATGAGTGAATAGAAAATTTCCCATTGACATGAGCAACGTTATAAACATTACTTCGAGACCAATGCATGACCAAAGGAAATTGGATCCAGAGTATACTCTAATTAGCTCTATTTGCCAGTTCATGTTACTAGGCTCTGCCGATTTTTATGAAGTGAAAATATGAGCAATTCTTTCAAGAGATTTGACCAGAAGCCGATGAACATTAAATCCTTGAAAAACAAGGTTTTTTTTTCTTTTATATGTCTAGAATAGGCAAATGCCGACTTTTATGGTGCCTCTGTATACTCTTTGATACAAGGTTTCAACGTTTTGTGACTGGTATATTGCAATACAAAACTCACTGCTTCAAGGTTAAGACAGAAAGAGAAGCATTTACCTGTCCAGCTACAGCCAAACCATCAGCCAGGAGTGATGATGTCATCCACACCTGAAGACATATCTGGAATGCAGCCATAGGTGTTGAACCGAGCCTTGCTGCCATTGATGCAGCTAATGTAACGCAGAATGTAACAGCTATCACTCTAGCCAACAGTAGAACACCTGCAGGCACCAGTGAGCAGAAAGTAAACATTAACCGATACCAATACTAGGTTCAAGTAGATATTTCAGATACACTAATCTGGAACTACAGAAGAAGCAAATTCCAGGTTAATGTTTCAGGTTTTAATGGCATGAACACTACGTTAGCAGAATGGGCAGCAAGTCTTGCAAATTTTTTTACTGGAAGTGCATTAATGATACCATTTCTCCACATCTCAACTTTTTTCATCAGGTGGGCAAACAGTCTGAATTGAAACTTCTTGATTTGGAAATTCACATTCACAAGCAATCCATCGATGTTAGAAATCGACCACCTACCATTTTTCAAGAATCGATGAAATTGCAACTCTTTGATGCTGGGAGGTAAGAGATCAACTTGCTTCATCAGCTTCCATAAGAGAATCGCTGATATCAAGTACCTGAAAGGATCGTCTGCCATAATTTACCAGTCCTAATGGCCCAAACGAGTAGAGAAGTGAAAGGAGGAAAATTTTACTCACTGAGAAAGAACATGTGCTATGGCTGCACCACTAACTCCCAAGCGGCAGGTAAAGATAAATATGGGATCCAAAATGATATTTGCAGCATCTCCTATAACTGTTTTGAACCAATAAACAACGAAATCAAGTGGAAGGTCTATGAATCTTGGGAAATAAATTTCTTTTTCTTCCTTGATACATTAACAAGGGAGTTAATCCCACTCCACAAAATCAAGAAGTGTGGTTTACAGATGCAAACTGTATGTAGATGCAGTTATTGCAATTTATCAGGAATAACAAGTGTCATCTTCCTCTCAAAGCAATCAGGAGCAACAATTTAGATTTAAGCTCCTACAGAATTTACTGTTTCAAGGATTTTACCAAGACCTTTGGTCAACACAGTATCTTTTTAAAAGATGTAAAATTTGCTTCTTACATTTGATTTGCAACCATTAACTGAAGTTGTAAACAACAGACGTTAAATAGGAAGACTTTCTAGCAATTAATAGTCCATGTCCTTCAATTAATTAGTTGTGGCTTTTCTCGTGAATGCCAAACTCATTTAAGTACTTGAGGAGCAAAACTAGGACTGAGAGACAGGATAGACGGCTATGATGCTTCTCTAAACCAAGTAATAAATAAGTCATTAAGAATCAGTCTTAGGTGAGTGGTTGTGGGTCATAGGGCTTGAAAGCCATCCTTCTCGCCTAACACCCTTTGGCCGTTTTACATGCTTTACTAATTTCTGTTCTAGCGTGCAATTACATCTGGAAGTCATCTTCCAGGCTTTCTAACGTGCTTCTGTACTTTACCAGAAATATTCATGGTCTCAACCAAAAATAGAACATAAATTTAGAACATTTTATTCAGGATCTATGCAGTCATAACACTCCAAAGGAATAACATTGCACAGGAAGAAGAAGAAGAATAGCGAACATCTTTCTGACCTGTGGCATAAAGAGGAGTTTTAGTATCCTTAAATCCTCGAAAGACCCCTTGCATGGCCAAAGAGAGAAGAACTGCTGGAGCACCAAGTGATCTTAATGTCAAGTACTTTTGTGCGGGAGCCAGCATGGGAGAATTCTGGAGAAAGGTACAATAAGGGACTAATTACATATGCAGGAGATATGTATGCTGGTGCCAGATAGAAGTACTTTAGACCAACAGAGAGAATTGCCTTATTGTCGGAACATGTGAAGATGATGAATCTCGAGTAAGTTCTTCACAATTATCATTTTGTAATGGACATGCAATGTGATTGTACAAACAACAGCAATGATCTTGAATCAGAAAACCCTGGTCAGGTGATGCCCAAAGCAATCTTTACACCGTACTCAATTTTTCTTTAGTTGAGCCATGAGACAACATGGACAAACAGGACAGAAAATATCAATTTTAACTCATTCTTTCGTGCATTTGTTCATGTCAGTAAACATAAATAACTGAAAAAAAGATGCCACTCCTCAACAATTTTCTAATTGAGTGCTTTCAGTATAGATATAGTATTTCACTACAAGTTTCACGCTATGAGGACCTTGGAAAAAAGCCAAAGCCGAAAACCCTTTCTTCATCCTCTTAGCTATAAGTTTGTGAGAATTGGCTTCATCTTTGCCTTTCTGAGATCACAAAACCAGTCAAGAAAGGGACAGGTTGAAAATGAAAATCTCCAAAGTCAGATTTGTCTCAAAGACACAAGTAACTTATGCAGACCTTTCAATAATTAAAGAGCATTTTGTTATCTCATGAAAGGTGTCACCAATATAAATCTTAAAGTTGATTATCTACATTTGATAAGGAAATTTTGAGGCACTCATATGATCAAGCAAGAGAATTGATAGGAAATATGCACATAGCGCAGCAGTTAGCAAAATACTACAGATGGGCATTTTTAGACTGCAAAGGATCTTACAGATTTGACACCCATGAAACCCAGGAGAGTTTTTGCTCCCAATATAAGGAGCAATGTTTGCAAAAGACCGAGAATGCAACCAATTACTAATGCTGTTGAAGCAGATGGAATATGTCTCCTCTCCTTGCACGATTTAAATTTGTCTGCATCGCTGTCGGTGCCAGTACTTGGTATCATATCTGACGACCAACAAGGAAATTGTCAATAATATATCAAAATAGTTAGAATGTAACTAGCAAAATTTTTAAAGCAGTGTGATGGACGAATCTGCTTGCATATGACAAAAGACAATGCCAACCGGCCACAAAATCTACATTCACTGGACATCCAGAGCCTAACTGATATTAATTTTGATTTTCCCGTCTTTGTGTGTGTGTGCGTGCGTGCGTGTGTGTGTGAGAGAGAGAGAGAGAGAGAGAGTACCTTTTTCTTGCATAAGCTCTTTATTTTCACTCTTAGTTGCTGAACCTTTTTCAAGGTTCTCAAGCGCAACATCTTCTGCAATCACTTCTTTCATTTCACTGAGTTTGATAGAACCTTTTTCTGGTTCCTCACCTGTTGCGGATTCATTACCAACTCTTCCAACAGTTTCCTCCTCAGCAACAAAAGATGTAGTTATACTGACTAGGGGAAATATGGTAATCCTTGAAGCTTGATTAAATATAGCGATCGAAACTCCGACAGCAGCAATTTCCACCGGACCTATGTAAAATATGATCTCAGCATAAAATCCATGTATATCAGAAAAGCAATTCATTCATAACATAAAAAAATCAATTTGCAATAAGCTGTCTTTTTTGTGGGTTTATAATGTTTCCCTCCCTAACTACCTGCCAGAAAAATCACAATTTACCATTTGGCAAATATCACAAGCATCCAGCGTGGTATACAAACTGGTGCAAAAGCTTCCCTGAGCAAGTGCTACAAGTGACTAGTAAGAACGTATCATATAACCAACAAGGAATTCAGCCTGCCAGTGCATATTAAATAATAACAGACCAATCCTATGAAAAATGTCCAAATCCTTTTTCCCTGAAGTGAATTTGGCAAAATGTTTATAAGCAATATAAAATCATTGGGATGCATATCCATATTCCTGTTCACTAAAAACTATTTCCAGTCTGCATCAGAAAAATGCGGATCCATTCGATCTCACGTAGTCCTATTGGTAGTGCAAAGTAGGATCACATACTACAATGATAGGTGTAAAGGCAACTAGCTTTTGCTTTGCTGGAATGAATTTAAGGCTTCATCAACAAAATAAGGTTTCATCAGTGAAATTTATCTTTCTTCAGTATAAAAAATCTAATCGAGACCAACAAATTGTTGCAGGTGTGGTTATGCATCTTTTCGATATACTGCAATACACTATTTCAATATACAAAAATGCAAAAGTGGTTTTTGGTGCATGGTCTGTTATGTATGACAAGTGATTTTGACAATCATTTATTGGGAAAAGAAAAGTACTCTATGTGATGAAGTCCTACAGATTTGCTTCAATTATGAAGATAGAGTTCAATAATCAGACCTAAGCGGCCAATAAATGCAGTGTCAATTAGGGAAGCAACAGGATCGGCAGCTAAAGCCAAGGCTGCAGGAAATGCAATCCTTAGTATCTCTAAGCCAAGCGCATCCATCTTGAAAACAAGCCTGAAATTAAATTTGCATGAGCATCAGCTTTCCAAAAGAAACAGATAATGCTTTTCCACTATCCATATAGGCCGCAGCTTGAAGGAGCAAAAGGAGATGATCATATAGAAACCAAAATATGTATGTGTTTATGGAAATGAACCTCAGAACTGCCTCCAAAGGTTTAACTTCAGAAGTGAATTGTTGGAACTGAAAAAAGGTAGAGAGGCGTCATGCTGTACCTTGTATCTCTGAAGAAAACAAGGAAGGGCATGTTCCACTTGCTCTTAGATAGATGCTGAACACTGTCCTCTGGCATCCTTTCCAGTAAATTCAAGTCACTTGGCCCAGATATATTACAGTAAATGCAAAATGAGAGGCGATTTGTCTTTGGCTGGTCCTAAAGCAGGGGACCTAATATCTTTTTGGCAACTGCAGAAAATGAACTATCATCAAGTTTTCACCAACATTGCTCTGCGTCATATGCGAAGTTCATGATGACCATGCTACAGCCATCAGATATGATATGAAGATTGAAGAAGCGTCCAAAGCATGGACATTTTCTAAGGAAAAATAGTCCAACTAGATGGACCAAAGGCTAGTAAGTTAAACAGCACTGGCTGAGGAACCACCATGGAACTTTAGGGTCACATATAGAAGAAAGATAACCAGCACTTTAGACCAACCTCTCTGGTGGGATATTGCGGTGGAGAGTGGAATGACGGAAGAAACAAGATGAGCTGAGTAGCATGCACAATGGAGATTACATGCGATAAGCCTTATTTATTACGGTGTAAACATCCTCACTCCTCTAAAATGGTGGCGGATGAAAGGAAATATATTTATTATATCTTTAAGATGCCTCCAAGTACTGCCAGCCTTCTTATGGAGTATCCAGTATACCCAGTACTCTAGTTTTGTTCTGCTGAAAAAGGTTCCAAAAGAGAAGTAAAGAAAAAGATGCTCTTATGGGGATGTGACCAAAGAAACAATTGCCACGCACTGGGTGGTGCATATGATGTGGCATCAAACTTAGATATTGTAAAGGCTTCCATAAAGAACATGCATAAAAATTTCGGGTGCAAGGATTGGCAGAAATCAGTGTCAACAACTAGCTTCGCCTTTAGGTCGCAACTGAGATATAACAACCCAGGATACTGTGGACCAAAATATAGCATCAGATGAACAATGATTAATTGAGTAAAGGAAATTCCATGTGAATGCATTTGCATGTCAAAGTGTCCAAATTAGCAAACTAGAGGGAGTAGCCGAGACGGCAGATATCGGAGACTAAGACGTGTGTTACTAAGACAGGACAAGGGACCTTCCCTAGTTCCAACTTCCCCTGGTAACAACCAAACATGAGAGAGACAGAGACAGGGAAAGACAGAAAGAGACGCTTCCATTGGAAACAGAGCTCCTCCGTTACACGCCCACGATAACTGCTCTGCCCCTGCTCATGCGCATTGCTCAAGCAAATCGGAGGGGTAATTGTGCTGGGTCTCGCGAACAAACGCCGTAAAAGAAGCAAGACATCAGCAAGAACTCACTGTCAAGTCCTTACTCTGTACAAACAACAGAAAAGAAAATAAAGCACAGAAATTTAAATGCACCAACATCATCCTTGACTTCATACAATACCAACACAACACACAACCATTAAACACGATTCAATTGAGCATAATCGTCTCCTTCGACTCATTATAATCACTTGGAAGAGTTTTCTCGATTTCCGAACACGGTGTTATAGCTTTTACCAATATGAATTTGACTCGAGCACTCTTCGTTCTTTCCCACTTAATGTAGACTCATATAATCCATAAGATCATACTTCATCCATCGCATTTATAGATCATGCTGATACTAATGGATGACCCAACTAAAAAGCTACAATGTAACTAAAGTATATACCGTAGTTGATTCGACATGTCCTATTTGCACCTATCATAGTTGGAGTCTACTCAATGATTTTTCCCATGAAAAGGTTAATAATAAATTATCTACATGTGCACGCCTTTTTCTTAACCATCGTTATTGCACGCAATTTTATATATAAGAGACAAGGGACGTGTCAATTAATCAAGCATCTCAAAACTACTGTAGATCAGCATTGACGATATACATTTTGCAACGCCAATAATTGCATGCTAAAGTTCTTAAAATGTGATTTGCCTGGTCCAGCAGAATGAGTTTATGCAATACTTGCTGCTAGTGCATAGTGATCACCTCGTTGAAAAGCCGGGCATTGGTAAAATTAGATAAGCGTTGAATGAACAGTCAAATCTTTTTTCAAGACGACTCCAAGATATGAAAAATAACATTCATATACGATGATCAACCCGTGCTTGTATATATGCAGAAACTTCAACTCTAATCATCAACCACCATTCTTCAACATGGTCGAGGTCATCTCAACGGTGCATCATCATTTCCCCAGCTCAAAGACGAACACTTGATTAATTAACCGTCCGTTTCCTTGGTTCCATAGATGAAGATCTCACAGCTCAGCGCAAGGAGCACACATGTACAAACAACATGCAAAATGTACTGGATGAACTAAAGGTACTAAGTGGAGGATCTGGGTTAGTATTAATCCTCTCAGAAGCAGAGAATGCAACCTTGGAAGCTTAGAAAAATGAAATGAAATGTGCATCTGCCATGCGCTTGAAGTTGATGAAGCAAGCTTGTCGTCTTGAAGAAAAAACACTCATCTTTTGACATATGCAAGGGAACCAAAACAAAACGAAAAAAAAAGAACCCACGAACCTTTCTGATTCTTTTCTCTGATTGTGTGTGATGTAGAGAGAACATGCAAGGTTCTTTCCACCAACTCCTTTTGGCACACATGCAGAAACCATTTGCCTGCTCTTCCCCTTTTAAAGTGTGTTCATCGTCCTCTCTGCTTTTTTTTTTTTTTTTGGGGGGGGGGGGGGGGGGTCCGAGATCCTCACGGCTCGAAACAAAAATAAATTATATTACTTTTATTATGCATACTAGCAGCATAGAAGTTTCTTTGATATAAGTGGCTTTTAGAGAATGGTACATGATAAAACATTTAAATAATAAATCAAGCTTTTATCTAGCGACTTAAGTTTTTAGAATAATTGACAGTGATTCCATTAAATCTCATACAATATCGTTAGGAGGTCCTAATTGAATCTTCTAAGCATCCCTAATTGTCTTCCCTAGGTCGACATTTCTATTCTAAGACTATTTGTGTGAAAAAAAAAATCTTTTACACTATTGCTTTTTACTTGCCTAATTATTATTATTTCTTTTTTGTGACCCAGGAATCTTGTACAGCCGGTAGCCGGTGAGTAAACCTGAGGGCACACGTAAACGAGATGATTCACTGCGCCCGGCATCCTACTTAAAACCCCAAGCGACTGTGAGGGGATTTGAACTCCTCCCATTCGTAAGGGAGAGAGAGTCCAAATCATCATGGCCACCAAGGCGGTGGTACCTAATTATTTTTTATTCTTGTTATGAAGCCAAAAGCAAACTATTAACATGTCAACATAATGTTTACACATGCCATGTTATGCTCGTGATATCAACTTGAACTTATCGTTAAAGGCTTTGCGCAACATTTGATTTCCAAGATTAATTCAATATGTTTTTAAGAACGTTTAATATTTCTTTCTTTACTAAAGTGACACTAAAGCATCAACTATCGCACTAATTTAATATCAATGGTTACTTCTGTTAACGTGATAATTAAAATTATATAAAAGGAAAAGGGTAAGAAGAGATTCTCAACCTCCAATAATATCAAAAGATGCATGCATGAAAAAGGAAAAAAACTGGTCCTTCCAAAATTTGAATGCATGAAAATTTAGATACGTCAGCATGACCCTAGGAGCAGTGCAATTAAAGGTTTGATGTGGTCATCGACAACCGTGCCATGCATTAGTTTAAGTGCTTTGGTGGGGTGCTTGCAACATCTTCAAATTGGAGACCACGTTGGAAACCCAATACCCCATCAATGTATGCCATGTCTCGATGACCTAATTTTTGCTGGTATTCTCTATCTATGCTTGCTATATAGTTTGATTTGATGAACTTTGACCTGTTGGGTGTCAAGGCCGAAGAAACTTAACCAAGAGGTAAACATGGATGATCAATCCCCACTTGCAGGGCTTGAGTGTTTTCATTTTATAAGGGCCACCTAGGGTTATGTTAGTATAAAAAAATTGTATGCATCCCAAGATAAGACCCACATAATTAATAATTGAAATGGTGTCGGTCAACATGGTTTATAAATAGTGCAATAACCTCTCAGTGGAAATGTCTCTCTGATGATCACCCGACGAATGGATCTAATGCGATTATGCAGCTCCACTTGAGGAAAATATTAGACTTACTCAGAAGCTTAACTAAAAAGGAGCTCTTACTAAATGATGAGTCTACGGCCAAAAAAAGGTTGTCACGTCATTTAGTAAGAGAGTTTTGGTACAATTTCTTAATATGTCTATTGTCTAGCATTACTTCATCACTTAATTGGTAAGAGCTACGGGTTTCTTTAGCTTTAGGGATGAGAAAATTGTACGGTCGCAAAATGGAAATGCAAGAATGCGACCAAACACAATTCCGTTTCTCTTCTTCTCCTGGTGTCAGAGATACTGATAAATTGTTAACTTCTTAAAAGTTCACAAGGGGAATATTCAGATTGGAAATCTAAAGTGGAATGTAATGAAAATAGATCAAGGACAACAATAGTAGGTGATAGCCACCATAAGATATCACGACGCATTCTTTTGTCTCTTGTTTGGTTTGTGAATCAGGTTATCAAAGTTATAAAACATGATCAGAGATTAGTGCATCCGCAACAAAGCTAATAGAGAAGGTGGACAGACCTAACTGATGGATGTTGATGCTCGCATTTGAAGATAACTTAGTTTATCGTAAAGGAATGCCATTAACCTCTTAAGGGTTTGTTTCTTTCTTGAAATCCCTACATCTTCATTAGCCCTTTCACGACTATAATTAAGAAATCCTAAGTCGACCTTTTCGACGACGAATTAATTAAGACATCTCCACCTTAATTCCATTTCCATGTTTATGAATATGTGCCCGAGACCGCGGGCTTGGAAGTTCTATTGGATTTACATGTAAGTTAAGGAACAACTTGCTTATCAAAGATTATAATTGGCATTATGCCAAAATTAAGACGGAAACTTTGGCGTAATGGAGGTACAACGAGTACATAGGTATTAACGTGTGATTTATAATTATCATGGGGTATATTTGTAATATGTTTTTGTCGGTACCATTATTGTAATTAATCACTTCTATAAATACATATCATATAACCATAATTGAGATTGAGACACCGTAAATACTTTATTGTTATTTTTCTCTATAAGACTCCACAACTCTATCAATCTTCCACTTGGAGGCTGATCTTCAAACAAAATAGCAATAATATTTCATAGTCTTTATCTTTGTAGCTCAAATTGTTCTAGTGCGTCAACCTCCCTATCAGCTGTTGACAGTTTATTAACATATTTGTTGGATTTTTTGCACCGGAAATCTTCTTCATTGACAAAGTCTTATCAGATATCAACTGATGAATTTGATGATATTTTAACTCAACACGTCCTTGAATGACATACTTGATTCTTTGCAAGATAAATAGCACTCTCATTGTCACTGAAAATAACACTATTATCTTGTTCCTTGCCTATATCTTTCAGAAAATTTTCCAACCAAATCATCTCATTACCAGCTTTAGATATAGCAACATACTCTACCTCAGTGGTTGAGAGAGACACATGTTTGAAGTCTAGAGATCCAACTAATTGCAGTGCCACCTAAAGTAAAATTGTAACTCGAGGTGCTCCTCTTATTGTCCAAGTCACCACCAAGATCTACATCAACAAAGCCTTATAAAGTTACATCGTTTTTTATTAAACATAATGACATACCTAAAGTGCCTTTCAGGTATCTTAATAACCACTTTACAACTTCCCAATGCTTTATTCCTAGATTTACCATGTATCTGCTCACAACTCTCACTACATGAGCTTTGTCTAGTTGAGTACATGCCATAACGCACATTAAACTGCCAACAACTGATGCATAAGGCACCTTAATCATATACTCTCGAGAGCTTGTAGCGTAGAAAAATAGCATACATGTAATTTTCATATTAATTATGTATGCCCCAAACTCCTGCTATAGATGAGGCAATATCTTTTATAGTTATAACACTAAAGCTTGTAACCCTAGAGCTTGTAACACTAATACTATGTAAAATTCTCCCTTTATTCTCTATTTTTCTCTTCATATATTCACGTTCCTAACATATACTAGTAATTTGTTTCGAATGTAATGGTATTATTCAACGCTTCTCTTGTCCAAACACCCCATTTCAAAATGGTTTGTTAAAATGCAAATTAGGCACTTAATCGAAACGTCTCAGGTCTTATTAATCCATGCTCATATGCCTTATTCATATTGGGTTAATGCTCTTCTCTCTATTGTGTACTCCATTAATCATCTCCCCACTCTTGTTCTATTATGATATTTCTCGTTTCCATTGTTTGTTTTCTGATTTGATTACATGTTCTTCAAGATTTTTAGATGTGCTTGTTGTCATTTTCTTCCATGTCTTGTCTCCCATAAGCTAGCACCTCAATCTGTCAGGTGTATTTCTTAGGTATGCATCAAATCGCAAAGGCTATGGTTGCCTTGATCAATCAAGTAGTCATGTTTTTGTCAATCATCACATTCGATTTGATGAGAAGAATTTTCCTTTTTCACAAAATCCCTCAACTCTTAGTCCCATAGCCCATCATTGTAGTTCAACCCCTTTGCTTTTTCTTTCCTCCAATCAATCTATGTTTCCTTCTACCTCCTTTGACCCTCAACCTCCTCATCTGCCTCTCTCCACTCCTCTAGCCTAGCCTTCTAACCCACCTCTCTCCTCTTGTCAGGCCTACCCAATCGGTTTCCAACTGTTTTTCACCTCCACCGCTACTTCATTTGAACTCACTCACTGTGTCTCAACCTAACAGTCTCCCGACCAAATCTCTTCCACATCAAACTCAAAAAATCATCTCTACATCTCTATCTAGCTCCTCAAGTATTGTTTCTTCTTTGCACACTCATCCTATGCAAACTCATGCCAAATTTGAAATTTCCAAACGTAATTTTTTTTTTTTAATCTCTATCTCTTTTCACAAAAAGACATCTACTTTAAAATCTTTGGCCATTCTTGACCCATGTTGGAAACAGTCATGATAGATGAATTTAACACCTCAGTCACAAATCAATATGGGATATCACACCACTTGATGCCTCTAAGAATTAGTCGGTTGTAAATAGGTTTTCAAGGTTAAGGAAAAATCCAATGGAAGTATTGAACACTTCAAGGCTCACTGCGATGCACAAGGATTTAAGTAACAGATCGGATTGGACTATGGCGAGACTTCTAACCCAACCGTTAAATTCAATATAATTTGAGTTGTTTTCTTTGTTGCGATTTCAATAGAATGGATCATAAGTCAATTTAGGCTTCATTCATTTCATGAAAAAGAACTTCCAGAAAAACTTTTGGCAGATTTTCCAACATTAAAAATGATTTTTTTTTTTTCGCTATTGGAAAAAATACCTTCAAAAGTAGGGAAAATGTTTTACACTTTCTAAAAAGTGAAAAACGTTTTCCATAACTTCTTCCACCTCACTTTCTTTCACCAAACACATTTTCATTTCATTTTTTTTTCTTTTATTCTTTTTTAAAAAAATTGAACAGTCTTTTTTTTATATTTTTAAGAAATTGAGTTTTCAATTGCTTTTTTCTTTTTCTTTCTTTTCTTCTACTTCCTTAGCCTTGACCAGTTGAGCCACGGGCTAGCTCAAGCCTAATTGGCCTGTGACAAGGTCAAAGCTCGCCAATGGCCAATCGCCGACCACTATTGTGGCTAATGACTAACCAAGGCGATAGAGAAGAAGAAAAGGCTAGGCTATAGGCAATAGGCCACATGCCAGCTCGAGCCTCGCTGTCCTATGGCGAGGTTGAAGCTTGCTAGTGGCCAGTCCCAGCCACTACCATGACCAACGACCATCCAAGACCAAGGAAGAAAAGAAAAAAAGAAAGAAAAAAAATTTAAAAATTGTAAAATAAGTTTTTTAATATAAAATAATAAAAAAAATTATTGAAAATGAGTGTATGCAGGAAAATATTTTCCTCACTAAATAGAAAAGAATAGTTTATAGTTTATGTTCAAGTTTTAGCTGGACACTGAAAAATATGGTTAATTTCCTAAAAAATGACTTCTTGAAAAACAATTTCCAAAAACGTTGCACTTTCTATGAAACCTATGGAACCATAATGTTAAGAATATCTTCTTGTATGGCATCATTTGTGAGGAAGTTTACAATCTTAGTTTCTCTCTTATTAAGTTCCCAAATCACGGGTCATGCTTGTAGAAAGCCATTTGTGGTTAAAAGCATGTTCCACATGCATGGTTTCTGTGTTTCAATAGTTTTTATTTTTATTTTATTATCTTTGGGTTTCACGGCAAGTAAGGCGGATCTGTCATTATTTGTCTATGCTTCTTCTTAAGATTTTCTATTTCTTCTATTATATATTGAGGATATTCTTGTCACCGATGATATTCCTCATTTATTAAGGCCTCTGATTTCTTGACTCTCACAAGAATTTGCTATAAATGATCTTGGACAATTTCACTATTTCCTTGGTATCGAGGCTTATCACCACTCTGATGATATGCTTTTATCTCAAGTTAAGTATGATGATGGCCTTTTACACAAGTTTGACCTTTAATGAGGTCAAGCCTCTATCTACTCCCTTGAACTACTCCCTTGACCTTTAATGTATGTATCGATATTTAGCTATCACATCCACCCATGGATTGCTCATTGAGCAATATTCTCCAACTTCATTGGTGGCTTATGCAAATGCAGATTGCATTGGGTGCTCCCATACTTGATATTTCACCTATGGCATTTGTGTTTCTCTACACGTCAACCTTGTTTCATGGAGTGCCAAGAAGCAAACAACTATAGCTCGCTATAGTATGGAGGTTGATAATCACGATGTCACTCATTGTGTTGCTAAGACTATTTGGATTCATCATTTACTTCATAAGCTCAGAGTCCCCTATTTTAATCCTCTCACCATTTATTGTGACAATATCTCTACAGCATATTTTGCTCTCAACCCTATGTTTCATGCTCACACCAAACTTATTAAGTTGGATTTTCACTTTGCTTGAGAGCAAGTTGCTTCTAGCGATCTACATGTTCACTACATGCCTACAGTGAATTAGCTAGAAGACATCTTCACCAAGGGATTACCTAGTTCACGTCACGAGGTATTGACATCTAATCTCTTAATTGTTACACTTAATTCAGATTAAGGGGCAGTATTAATGTGTAATTTATATGTAATATAAATTTTTTCTATAATTATGTTTCTATCTATATTCTTACTGTAATTAATCACTCCTATACTTATAGATCATATAACCTTAATTGGGATTGAGCAACCATAAATACTTTATCATTATTTTCTTTTATACTCTAAATATCAACACTAGGAAGATACCAAAGCCTTCTCAAATTGGTAGGGCTGGTGGAACCGCAATTGGCGTGTATTGGCGTGTTGTGGTGGGCGTCCTAGATTGAGCACTGAAGAACCGAGTGGGAAGACAGATGAGCTCCAACGTCACTTCACAACCCGGAAAAGAAAAATATGCAAGTCTATCGAAATGCATTAGTCTTAACGGAACCAGAAAAGAGGGTTCCACCTTCGTGTGGAAGCCACGATGCCAACACGATCAATATTAATATTTCTTGTCATCACATGCTCCTCCGCATGCGCAAATCTTTTCATTTTCTTCATTTGCAAGAAAAAGAAAATAATAATCAATTTGTATTCGTCAATCATATCATCAACTTTTGGTACACATTGTCTTATGTTGATTCCAATATGTGTGAGAATGTGCTTCTTTTGTCTTGTCTTGGAAATGAAGTTCTCTACGTCTTTCAAAATCTCCACAATCTGGTTAACCCTATCTAACACGTCAGTTGATAAATTTTAACTTTGAACATATAAATGAGGGGTAAAAATGTACCGAGATTTTATGGTCGAACCGAGCCAAACTCCGATTTAAATAGCTCCAGTATCAAGTCCAGACCAGCTCGTACTTGTGAACTACCATGATCCAATTGACTTGCCAGCCCAACATAATCATGTTTTTGTGAATAATTGGTTAGCAAGCATAGTAAGCATATATTCCCACGAAGTTCTTTAATTTTTTTTTTTTTTGGTTCTTGTGTATTGCAAACTCTATGTATAGTTTCAAGCTCGAGCTCAAGCACAATAGAAGCACAAACTAGCATTTTTAAGGAGATGTTCAATTTTACGTCATGAAATAACCAATTAACCAATCGATGAATTTGATGATGCATGTCGAAATAACAATTGTTCTTTGTCTTGAATTTCACCCACTGCCATTGAATGAAACTCCAGTTCGGAATTAAGTCTAATAATAAGACCTGAAAGTTATCTTAAACAAAACAAGTCAAAACTAGTAAATAGTGTGTCGATTGACGTGGCTCAAGAGAAAATTTGACACCATTCAAAAAATTGGTGTACGTGCTGCATCGTTGAAATGTAGTGCCTGGGTGGTAAGTGTTAGTGGCGGTGTTAGAGTTCAGTGGCAGCTCCAGGATGAACCAAAATATTCACCATTTGTCCCTTGAAGCTATTTGTCTAGTGCAGCACTGATCATGCAACCCAATGCTGCCATTTAAAAATTACATGCAACTACACTTGAAATTTTTCCAGAGTGTAAGGGTGTGCTGGGTACTCAAATGATTCATTTGCAAAATCGAGATGCTAAGTGACGTGGACCGTTGAGGACAGCAGAGTGGCTCTGACACCGCTTGTCGGGTACGGAAGCGCGATGGTGGAAATACAAGAAAATTGCGACAGGCAATTCGAGACACGCTTATACCATAACACGGCACTAGTATAAAGCTTAAATAATATATTATTACTGACACTATATGTGAATAGCGACAGACAACATCTCACTTTGATAATTTATTTTCTCATATACGCACACAAAACACTCAAGACAAAACTAACTCATTTTCGGAAGCTTTTTGGCTTTCAGAGATGCTTCCACTTTGGCTATGTGGGTTGCACTCGAATGCTTCACCAAATGCCTTGTTTCTAGGCTAGCATGAACTGCTCAAACGCTGACCAAACATTGATCCTCCTATGCCACACAAGGAACTTGTGTAGGTGAAATTCTTGAACAGAAGTTGAAAACCAACTCTCAGTTTTCTTCTTCCAGATTCTGATGGCAAATAGGAACCATTAATGGCCTTTGTACCTTTAGGTTACTATTCGTGCTCTTTATCCTGGACGGTAGCTCGTTATTTGTCATGGAGTATCGAATGTTGATTTTCAAACATAATCTTCATATGTTACCGAGTCAGATGACTGATTATTGTCGAGTATTGAATATGGCTTATTTGTTTAAAAGCCCATTTTGCAGTCTACCGTATCATTTAATATATAAATTTGTAGATAGGCGGTACTAAAACTCTATGACAATTTTATTCTCGAACCAGGAGATGAAAGAGGGCTAATCAAACCAGGAGATGAAACAGGGCTAATCAAACCCTAAGAGTGTCATTTGAGGCGTGTCAAATACTAACAAGATCCTGAAATATCTTGCTGAGTTGAGCCATTTCAGGGACTCATCAAAAGTTTTCTTTATTACTTCCTGTCTGCTTTTCGCAATGAGTTTCAAATACGTCATGGATTAGCGAATAATGGAGGGATGAAGCCACTTGCATGCATGAAGAGATACGCTTGGGATCTTCACTAGGTGAGGGAGGCAACAAAAAGAAAAAAATTAACCCATCTTAATTACTAATTAGTAGGTATCTTTAGCTTAATTATATATACTTAATCCGACATGCTCGAATTCCTTTCGCATCGGTTCTTTTTCCTCCCTTTTTCTGTGTATCCAGCACAACTTTGTGGGAAAGTAGTGACTAATATCTTGTTAGTGTCATCCTACTTGCTAGGGACGAAGATCGAGCCTTTCACCCCACTTGTAAAGATGTCGATTTCTATGTATTTGGTAGAAAAATCTTGATGAAATAGCAAGTACAAAATAATTCATCGTTAAATGAACAATTTTCCTCTTATTATAATTCAGATTCTTGGCTATTTGAAGGTCTATGAAACTTATGAACTAACATTATAATCTCAAATTGGATGATTGCAAGCAGAGAAAACAGTCAATGGAACTCTACACCGGATATGTATTGGAATGGGGTGAAACTTTGTGGGTAAAATTAGATTCAAGTGGATTATAGAAATGGATGCCACTTTCGTGACTAAAATCAAATGTGGACTATGCATTCCCATATGCTTGTAGCTCATAAACTAGAGGTAGAGAGAAGCACGGAAAAACATAAGATTTATAATGCTCATATTACTTTTGAAATATAAGATTTTCAATGTATCGAGTGAATGATCAAGGATCTCGTCTACCGCGCGAAGACAGTTGTGTTTGTTCCAAGGTCCTTTGTCATTTTCCGATGATACCAAGGTTGCAAAGGCTTCATACGATTAATTAAAATAGCTAACTCTACGCGACGGCATGAGAGGGCCGCACCATAAAAGGTCTACACAGTCACCCTCTAGATGCTCAAACTTGGCAGCGCTTGGACTCGCTTTAGTAGCATATAATCTTCCGCCGTGGATGTGCAGGAGAAAACCACATTTTATAATGCCGCTGCTTAGTTCAGGTCCTTCGTCTCCTGGTAATAAGATTAATGAGTATGTGCAGCCTTCAATAGAAGAGCTGAAGGAAAATCGGATCGATGGAGTGGACCCATGTGACGCATCTCACTGTCAAACTTTTAAACTGAGTGCAGTTCTTCCGTGGACCATCAACCTCTCACCCTGCCTATTCCATTGATTATGGCCCTGAACTGCTGCTAATGGACATTAAGCAACTATTCCGTCCCAACGTTGCACTTCCATCTAACCCTCACAATATTAAGCTCCATCTTAAAGTTGAGATGGTCAAGAGGATGAATTCTTGTTCCCCGAAAGAGAAAAGAGGATACCCGTACTTAACTTTTGGACTCTAGTTTGGGAAATTGCTTTTTTAAAATATGGGTGACTCGATATATGTACTAAGAAAACAAAAATGAGAAATTGAATCTCACCTAAAGCAATATTGAGGACAAGACAACATCATACATTAACGACAAGTATGTTTGATATTTCAACAGTTTTGAAATTCAAAGTCATTGTTTTGCAACGATTTTAATAGAAGTTATGACCACCATCGATTCATAACGATTTTAAAAGCTATTATTTTGTTACGGCTATAATGGTTTTATGACAATCATCAAATTTATAATTATCAAATAATTTGTAATGGTCTCGTAATGGTTCTCTTTCATTTGCCTATAAATTGAAACTCCAAACCATAATGCTTCAAGACACACTTCAACAAGAAAATTTTCTCATCTCCTTTCATTTCTTTTTTTGCTGGGTTATACATACAACCGAAAAGTTTGGACTAGAAACACATAGTTTATGTATGGACCAGAAACCAGGAGATGGAAGTGGGCTTACCAAACCTTAAGAAAGTCATTTGAGGGATGTCTAGCTGAACTTGCTCTTTTTCGTCTCTATTTCTGTACTTTGTGTTAGTGACTAATATCTTGCTAGAACCGTGCCACTAATTCCTAAACTCTGAATTCGTTTTGGTGGATGATATGTTATGAGAAAATGAGCGCTCGTACTGCTCAATGTTTTTAATAGGACCCATGGGGCGATAACTAGTCTTTATCAATGAGATCCTTTATCATATTGCAACATTCATCCCTCTAGTAAAGATATTTATTTCTACGTACTATGAGATATAGATGAAAAACTATATACAAAGTATTTCTTTGTTAAACGAGCAATATTATCTTTCATTATAATCCAGTGTTCCGACTATTTGGAGGTCCATGCAACACATAAAGTAATATTAGAACTCACATGGAAAAATTGGAGGCTGGAAGAAAATCGGTGGATCCTTAGGTCGGCTATTAATTGGGTAGGGTCAAACTTCGCGTGTGAAATAGGTGCCACCTACGTGACTAAAAACAAATCTGGGCAATGCATTCCCATATGGTTGTACCTCATCAATTAAAGGTGCATAAAAATTTTCGATGTGTATATTACTTTGAAATAGGCTCGAGTAGTAAGATACATTACATTCTTGCAGAAGTTTGATCCTTCATATGTACACGATGATAATAGATGGAAGGAACTTCAGCAGAAGCTTCAGAATTTTGAAAGATTTTCCACCTTCGATGTAGATGTATGGATGTGGTGACGTGCTGGGTTGGCCTCAACCTGTCATGCATGAATGGATCAAGAAGCTGTAGGAGGCACGAGTGCGCAGGTGCTGTTGAATGTTTGGGCGTCGTCCGCTTTGGACAGCAACAACAAGCACTGGGCTTGGTGATGGAACCGGACGTGCACCAGTCGCTCCACCACGTGAATGCTTGACCTCAATCTCACACCAACCCTCAGAGGCAAACCTCCCTTGCCTCCCTCCAGCATGTCTTGCATGCTCCTCCCCGCCCCGTACATCGCCTTGTTCCTCGTCCCCACATACAGACCGAACACCGTTGTCCCACTGCTTCCCGCGTATAACTCCCCACCCTACGAAGTTCAATGACATTAGCAACATGCATATTTCAAATTGGATCGACTTGTGTTGAAGAGAGGCAAGGGAAGCTCACAGGACGAGCAATGGCGAGAGGCAGCCGACCGAAGTAGAGTTGAATGAGAGGGGGCTGAATGTGAAGGCCGAAGAGCTTTGACTTGTTGTCTACCCAAAGTCGCACCGATATGTTGCAGCTCAAGATCTTTGTGGACACTCCCGTGCCGTCCACTCCCTCTCCCAATACGAAATTTGGGATCCCGTCCACCTGCATCCCAAATGCTATCCACATCTCACATTCATATTTTTTTTTTAGAGAAATCTGACTTTACATGTTGTTCTATTATCCCCGGGAATCTAGGAACTTGCTAGTAATGGAATGGAATTGATTGTGATGAGTTAAATCAATGAACATGTCCTTGAAATTTAGGGAATCCAAAGGATCCTTCGACTGCTAACATCGGGCATGTTCCTTCTTCTCATTTCGACCTTGCCAAAGAACGCTTCTATTTGATCTATTACTGTTTGGCCACCCCAGATTCTACCTAAGTGGTATGGAAGAATAGTCGTCGTAGCCACGCCAAGAGGGTTAACCTTAGTTATTTCAAAGATGCAAGTTCTTGTTCTTTATAATAAGAAATGTGGGCTCTAGGACAACCATACACGTGAAGGATGGGTGCCCACCAACGCTACTCTAGAGTTACTGTTATCCAAGGGATCGGATCGGTCTAATTGAAAAATGGGAAAGTGGTCAATCCCGTTTCTCATCCTCCCAAAATCACAAAGTTGCTCAAACATTCAGCTTTCAAATCGACAAATCACAAACAACAAAAATCCGCATATTAGCTACAAGTCCGTAGTTTATTTAAGAATCAATACCTCGCATGATAAGCTACTAGATTCACGAGAAGAAGCATGTGTGAATTAAATCATTTATTGTGAGGACATTGCATAACATATAAGTATTAATTAAATTACCTTCACGGAAACCTCGGGCTTTGGGGGTTTGGTGGCTAAATAGAAAACGAGCAACGCCACTCCCAAGCTCACTATCATCCTCCAGCTTATCTGCAACAAGATCCAAGCATTGGACGAGGGATTATAACCGAAGGACAAGTACCTCCACCACTCCACTTTCTCTTGGTAATACACTTGCTCATCTGCATCCTCCTTATCACCACCACCACCACCCATGTCCCCATCGAACGCAATGAGACGCTTCTCAGCATTATCGGACACCGCGGGGTCGGGATCGTTCGTGTTTTGGGGCAACAAGGCCAGCGAGTTGTTGGATGCGCGGGAGGAGTGGCGAGAGAGGGTGTATGTGGAGACGGCTTGTTGGGTGGGATGGTGGAGGAAGGATGTGGAGGGTGGCTCGGGGTTGCTGTATGCATGAGAGACGGTGGAAGGGCTTTGCACGTAGTATGCACACTCGTACGTTGGGAAGGGGAACAACCCTTCTGCCTCTTCCATGTCCATCTCTCTCTTCTGCTTCCAACGTTAGAATGCCCTGTATTTAAACTAGAGTCGTGTCCCCACTCCATTTTCTTGGTCACGAGATTGGCTCCAACTGCGACTTTTTTTAGAGTGTTACTAAAGAAATTCCATAATGCTAGTGCTAGGATCACGAGGGAGTGTGCTATCATAACAATTGATCATGAACATTGTGACATGATTCCCCGCAATTCGAACCTAATAAACGTTTTTCTAACGAAAAAGCTGGCCATAACATGATTGCCCATAATACTCTCACAAATAATTCAGTAGTGAAGATAATAATTCCTGCTTCAACATCAACTATTTTCGATCGAAATCCATAGTATGATTATGTGGGTCAAAGTTGAGGGGAAATTTTTCGAAAAGTATTCTAATAAAGGAATCTAGCTTTTAGGCAATAACTTTATGCTCCCCAACTCTCGAGCTTAGGGACACCCTTACCCTTAATTAAAGTCCGCAAATTGAGGGTTTACCTCGAGCTCTAAATCCCACCTAGAGCGACTGGCCTTTGCTTTACACCGAATTGCCTTTGTTCTTTTTTCGTCCACACCCTGAGAGACATCATAGCCTTTTAATCACGCGTTGCCGAACTGTTCTTTTCATCGTCTTCCTTTTACAAAATTGGAATAAACTAGTTGGGGTTGTCAATAAAAGAGATGGCAAGCGGATCTTGACACGAGGTTAGATTATCTTTCAATACACTTTACATTCATTCACTCACTGCAAGTGTAATAATGAAGTGTCGACTCTGTAAGATCAACTTAACAGGCTTGTATTGACGTTCTTTTGAGACGATATATCTACATACACCTTTCCATCCACCTCTGTATTTTACTAGCGGAAGCTTGTTTAATCTCGACGACCCACGTGTGTACTTGTATGGGGTAATATTGGAGAAGGCCGTGTCAAAGGATATTGAGAACTTGAGAGAAATCTTGTAGCACGTGTCTGTACAAATTGATCAAATTTGGAGTGAACGGGTGCAACGCAAAGTGGCAGCGTAGTAGTGTCTATGAATCTATGACTAGTAAATGATTAGCCTGCCAATGTTTTGCCCAAGAAGTTTCTTTCACATAGAAAATGCTCACAAGACAAAAGCACACTTGATGCAGTTTGGTACGTGAAAGAGGAAGGGAGTCAATTGAAAATTTGGAGAAAGAGGAGAAGCGTCGGATGCAAATTTGGAGCCTTGCTTGCTCAGGAAGAGATGGCGCACAGGAGTCGACAGTTCCACCTGCGGTCATGATGAGACGCAGGTATTCGAGAAATATTGCAGCGAAAAAGAAATTTTGGCTTTCACACCAAGGCATTATGAATGGCCCCTTTCACCATCATTGCTTTCTATTTCCCTCTTGCCTCATAATATAGTAATCTGTCCCTTCGACTAGATCCAAAATCCGCAATTCCAGAGAGACGGCTGCTATAAGAGCTCTATTTATTTCTTAAAAAATTTAATATTTGTTTTTAATTTAAGAGTAGAAATAGTGCTACAAAGTGGGGCGGCAGGATTTTTTTTTTGTTAGAAAAATAAATAAAATAGTGCTAAAAAGTGATTTCAAAAAATTAAAATACTGAAAATTAAATAATGATAAATTTTTATCATTATAGAAAATCATAAATTTATATAAATAAGTTGATTCTAAATTGTTTTTAGTCATTGTCTCATTGATAATTTTTATTAAAGTTAGAAACATGTTTTTAAATATGGGTACACATCAACTGTAGATATATCTTTCGAATTTCCTATAAATAGATTTATTAATATATTAGTGTAAATTCATTATAAGCTCTTTTTTATTATTTATTTATTTGTGAATTCAAATCAAATTAATTAAAAATAAAAATATTTATTTAATATATAACGTGTCTCAATGTGTCGGAATTCTTTATTTTTGAATAATGACGTGTCGGAGTGTCGTGTCATGTCACGTCGCGTGTCCATATTCGTATCGATGTTACTTAGGTTCTAACCACGGTGGATTTTATGCCTTGTGTTTTGCGTCCAATTGAGTTGTTTAGTTATAAATACATTAAGTTTGGATGTAATTTATATGTGCAAAACACTTCAATAGGTAAGTATTTATAACTCTTATTCTTTTATTATAGTGAATTATTTATTATTGGTTCCTTCCATGAAGTAGGTTACAATACTCTTTGGTGTCTTTTTTTTTTTTTTTATCATTTTTCATTTATTTTTCTAGTAATTTCGCATTGGTTAAAATTGCAATATCAATTATGTCAATTTTCGTGTTAATTTTACAATACACTAGGCTGTGTTCACAATGTGCAATTCATAGCTATCGATCCCCCATGAATAATGAGTTTAAGAAAGATGAACGTATATGTATATTGTTAATTATTATGAAACCCACCAGATGAGCAACCGCTTAGAGTTTTGCTACTATTTTTTCACCTGAAAGTCGTGTTGGAGCCATACTCTTCGGGGACTCGTCTAAGGTCTTGACTGCTAGGTGTGGACGAACTCGTGATTTTATATTACCTGATGCATCATCTCAATATCAGAAGCTGTGTGATTTACCCCGAGACACAGAAAAAAGAGAGAGATGGACGATGTCAATGGAGAGAGCGATGGTGGTGGAAGAATGAGTAGTCAGGAGAAGGAGGAGGAGCAGGAGAAGGTGAAGAAGGAGGGAGGGCACGCGGTGTGTCTCCCATGCCCACTTCAAAGCCACATAAGCGTGATGCTGAATCTAGCCAAGCTCCTCCACCAACGTGCAGGCTTTCGCATCACCTTCGTCAACACCGAGTTCAACCATGCCCGCTTACTCAGGTCCGACCCTTCTTTCTTCTCCACAAGTCTTGATGATTTCCAATTTGTTACCATCCCAGATGGCCTCCCACCTCTCTCCGATCTAGATGCGACCCAGGACGTGGCCGAGCTCTGCGAAGCCACTCGGAGCTTCATGGCTCTTCCCTTCTCTCACCTCGTCGCCACTCTCCTAGAAACACCATCAGATGAGTCCAGAGGCGTTTCTTGCATCCTCTCTGACGTTTTCATGTCGTTCACCGCCACTCCTGCGGCTCGGCAGTTTAACATCCCTCTACTCTTCGTTTGGACCAACTCTGCTTCTTCCTTCTTGGCCCCCAAACATTATCGCGCCATCATGGACAAGCTGCGTCCTCTTTCACCCCCTAAACGTCAGCGACGCTCTCGTATTTCAAGTTGTACAAATTCACTCTCCATATGTGAGATGGATTCGTGGTGTACTGCAACAAAATCTTGTCGGGTGTTCAAGTATATAAGTTTCGCCTGCTTAAATACACCAGTCTATACACCTATGTCATCACTTGAGATACTGTACTTGTTGTAATAACGTTGGACGTACTGAGAGCCCATTTAAGTATAGCTGTATGACTGGTCATATATATTCTACAATTACAATACTTACAAAAAAAAAAAAAAAAATTCATGAATCTTAAAACATAATGTCAGGCATGCCCAAAGGTATTGTTCGGAGCATTTTTATGATTTTCTACGGACTAATTACCAGTTCGTAGTCCGGTTCTTGCTTTCCGACCAGGTATAGTCTGAACTTGCTCATGTTCGAACCAAAAAAAAAAAGTAGTTGTTCATGATTTTCTTGATTCTATGTTTTTCATTAAAATATGAAAGATTTATGTGAAGGCAGCGATATGTAAAGCTTTGGGTGTGAAGATGGAGAACCAGATGGAAATATGAAGATGAACAAATGTAGATGGAGATGAAGAATAGAATCTAGGATAGAGTAATCGATTCTGGAAGTACTTCGTATTTCATTGTATCAAAGTATCATTGTAGTACAAAGTATTTGAAACAACAATGAATATAGATCCTCTGTTCTACCTCCTCTGCTCTATCTTACTTGTATCTTCTGAATTGAAACCTTCAGCCCTTGATCATTCCTTCGAAGCTTTCATTTGTTCATAAGGAAAACAGAATACAACTGACAGATTACACCTCATAGCACACGTGTTAGTTTTATATATCTTGGCAATCCATGTCATTCTCCATTTCAGGAATCTCCTTCATTGATGTCGATCCAAGCTGGTCTTCATCATGAGTTCTTTACCGTTGATCATCATCTCTTTGTAGTTTGCTGTATCGCCAAGTCCTCTGCTTTCTTTTGTTTCTTGTTTTTCAACACGTGCCGTTCTTCTTCAACTCTTGTTCCTTTATATTTAACATTGGGTACCTCATAAAAAATATATATATCATTTATGCATGCAGATGCTAGCTCTTCTGAAGCAAATACTTTCTTTACGCATGCAGATGCTAGCTCTTCTGAAGCAAATACTTTCATGGATACGGTCATTGACTGGATTCCGGGCATGAAGTGCATGAGGGTAAGCGATCTCCCAAACTCCTTCGGCACCAAGGATGGCGACGATGATTTCGTGCTCAACGCTTGCCTGGAAGTGGTTCAGAATATTGTCGATCGCAATCCCACTCATCCCATGATCGTCAATACCTGCGAAGCCCTGGAGCGAGATGCTCTCAAAGAGCTCTCGTCCATTTCCACTCCCATCTACTCTATCGGCCCACTCCATCTCCTCAATAAAGTAGTAGATGTTGATGATCGGAGTCATGGGCTGAAGCAAATCAAGGGCCACTTGTGGAAGGACAACGCAGAGTGCCTTGAGTGGCTCAATTCCAAAGAATCTAAATCAGTATTGTACGTGAGTTTCGGAAGCGTAGCATTCTTGCTCCGAGAACAGCTGGTGGAGTTCGCAATGGGACTTGCCAATAGTAAGCAACCCTTTTTGTGGATATGTAGGCGGGACCTTGTGAACCAAGGAGACAATACTAGTGCTAATCCTGTTCTTCCTCGTGAGTTTCTTGAAGAAACCAAGGGGAGAGGCTTCATCTCTGGATGGTGCCCACAAGAGGAAGTGCTCAACCACCCTTCAATCGGAGGGTTCTTGACTCACTGCGGGTGGAGCTTGATAATGGAGAGCATGTCAGCCGGAGTTCCCATGCTGTGTTGGCCATGCTTTGGGGACCAGAAGGGCAATTGCAGATACGTATGCAGTGAGTGGGAGATCGGTCTGGAGATTGGAAATGGTGTGAAGAGAGATGATGTGGAGAGCTTCGTTAGAAAGCTCATGACTGACGACGGAGATGATAATGAGACGGGGAAGAAGTTGAAGAAGAGGGCCATAGAGTGGAAGAGGATCGTACATGAGGCTGCCCCTGGCTCTTCCACTTCGGATTTTAAGAAGCTGGTGAATTACCTTACTTCTCTCCAAAATTAATTATGAATACTATAGTATGTGGAGAATTCGGATTGGACTCAAGCCTCAAGTTAAGGATGTACTATCGTAATTTCCTTTGTAGCAAAAAGTTAGGCAAATCACAGTTCATAATCATTGTTTATATCATTTAGAATAATTTTCGGTTGGAATTCCCGGAGCCTGCGATTGTCATTTTTGAAACCCATGAGGGTGTTCTTTGTCTTGTCTGACCTCTTGAGGCCTATAAAAGGCAAGGAAGATGTAACATTTAGAGCAAAGTCCCCTTAAGTAAAGTGTGTGCTTGTGAAAATTTTCTCTCATGTATTTCTAAACTTTTCTCTTGTTCTTCACCTCAAGAGGATATTTATAGAATCCTATTGTTAGTTTGATAAGATGATCTAGTTGCACGTATGCTCTCCACCTGCCACTCTGTGGATCTTGTGCATTGAAAAAATCTTGGAACTTTTAAAGTTCTGTGGTTCAGTTCATGATGTTTGGAGATTACAGGCAACTGTGAGATAGCGTATCTCTCTTAAATATTCATGTTTTGTATCACATATCCTTCAATATATATATATATATATATATAGTCGAGATCTTATATTTCTGAATTGCAAATCAAGAATTCAAATTGAATTGTAAGTTTCAATGAAGCATCCAAATTAGTTTATTTGTGCCATTAGCATTTATAAGTTGCGTAAACAATACTTCATAATATGATTCTTGAGTAAGACCAGTGATCCATGATAAAGTAATCTTAATTTCAAGCACCTATGACGATTCCTATGAATAAAAAGATATAATTTCCTATTGTCTTATTAACATTGTGATTAGACTAAGATATAAGTCACAAATATTTTTCTGCCCTTTCTTTTAATTTTACTTTGTAAAGTGTGAAAATTTACTTTCAATTGTTCTATAACCATCAAAATATAGCATTCCTTATAAAAAAAGACAAAACTTACATCATTGGACGAGTTCAAATCGCTTGAATTGGCTGATACGAACCAACATATACATAACAAACTGTAGATTCACTAGCGAATTGGCATATTCGTATACCATTCACAAGACTAGTGATTCACCTAAAGTAGATATGGCTTATGTAGGGAAAAAAAATTGATGGAAGAATCGACTAACCTCTTTGATGTGCAACAAGTGAATTATCCAAGAATATACATTGAATAATGAGTAAACGATAGATTATACGACTTCATGATGATTTGAATACAACAACAAGGAAGGCATTCACATTCCACAGCACTAATGCCGATTGTCTTTGCCAAGTAATAATGAAAGCCTTTTGTATAATATTCTTTGAGGAGAGAGGAGGAGAAGAGAGAACCGTTCTCTTTTAGAACGTTCTTTGTATTTTTCATGAAGGCGGTCATCTCCAAAAGTTAGGTGCGAAGTTAAATAACTTCCCCTTAATAGATAACCATTCATACCTCTTAAATTAGTGTCTCTCCATCATATCATATTAAGACGAACTAGTGCATGTTAATTGCACCCCATCATAGACAAACCAACAAAATATAATATATCCCACTTGGACATGATGGGCTTGATGGTGCTCTATCGAGAATATAAAGCATTCAACATTCATCAACATTAAAATCTTCTTCATTCCTAATCAATATCCGAGTAGTCTAGTAAGTGTAAATCGTTCTCTCAATAACAAAATCAATAGTCCATGGTGCCTTTCAATTATCTTAAGATCCTCTTCGTTGTTTTCCAGTATGCTTGACTAGGATTTGGCTAGTATCGACTCACCAATCCCACGGCATGATATATGTTAGGTCAAATATACATCATGGCATACATCAAACTTCTAACCGCACTAACCTAAGGAACATTTTCCATTTCTTTATTTTATTTTATTTTTATTCCTAAACTCTTTTCATTCCTAGTCAACAGAATATCGTCCACATATAATAATAAAATCACAAATCCTTGAACCGTTTGATATACACACCATGATCTTTGATCACCATGAACCCAAAAGACGTTAGGGCTCGATGAAAACAAAAATGCCACTGTCTAGATTATTACTTAAGACTATAAATGAAGTGATAAAACTTGCAAACTTTATGCTCTTGACCTTTAGCAATAAAACCTACTAATTGCTTCATATAAATTTTCTCATCTAGTTCTCCATTGAAAAATGTCATCTTTACATCCATTAGGTGTAATTCTAGATCCAAATATACGACAATGGCTAAGATAAGGCACATAAAGGCAAACATTACAACTGGTGAAAAGGTTTTCTCATAATTTATACCATTTTTGTTAAGTATAGCCATTCGCCACAAGGTGAGCCTTATACTTTTTAATGGATTCATTCGTTCTTTGTTGAATCTTGAAAATCCATTTATTTTCAATAACACTACGATTGGGTAGCAGATCAACCAAGTCACAGACGTAATTTGCCCTCATAAATTCTATTTCATCTTCCAAAAATTTTCTCCATTCTTTCTTAACAAGGGATGAGAAAGCCTCTTGGATAGTCTTAGGCTCAGTATCATCTTGCAGAGCAATTATAAATGTTTATCCTTCAATTTCAAAACAACAAAAGGAAATACTTTTACGAATATTTTTATCTAACTGAATTTCTTCCAAATTCAATTCACCAAACGATGCAACAATCCCACTAGGTCTTATATATTGAGATAAATTTTCATTTTCCTTGACAACATTAGTGGATGTATTGTCATGATCTTCCATGTCACATAATTGAAAGTTCTTATTAATCTCACCTCTACTAGGAAAGCCATTCTTCAAGAATGCGATATCCCATGGCTCCATTTCAATCACACTCCTATCAACTTATTCACCTATAAACACGTACCCTTCAAAATTTTCAAAATATCTTATAAAGATACATTTATTTTCTCTAGGTCCTAATTTGTCACATTTATGGGAAGAATCATGAACATGTGCTACACACCCCAAGGTCATCCCCATGTCCCCAAGCTTTCTAGTAGTCCCTGTCAAGATCCATTCCCCCCTCCCAACAGATGTTGCTTTCCGAATGTATGTCTTTGGACTTTTAGAGATATAGTTTCTTGGAAAATATTCCAACTTCTATATTAATCATTCTGCTTCAAGACTAGCCAAATTATCACTCAATTGGGTAACGTGGGCATCTTTGTCTTGCTTTCAAACAGATAACAAGAGGTTAGGTTTTTGGGAGTGTTTCTACGTAAGAAATAGACTTCTTTTCGTAAAGGGACTTTGGCTTCTATAAAGTGTTAAGCTCAACAGTGAGGTCACAATACTCGGTGGGTTGCTTAAAGAGGGCCTTATGTATGCTTTCAACATTTTTTTTTTTCTAGTAAGAAACAAGACCAACGTTATCATAGTCACTAATCTATTAGGTCTACAAAGAAAATACGTAACCTCATTCTTTTCACAAAATCACTAGATTATGGTGGGGGTTGCATTACTCTGTGATGACAGGACTCCTACATAAGGCAGTGCATGTTCTTGGAGCCACCTTCATGAGTGGAAACATGTGGATGCTCGGTAATTATCTGGCACATGTAAGATGAGAGGACTATCATATCCACTGTGATGACAGGACTCCTACAAGGCAGTGCATGTTCTTGGAGATAAGTTGGGTGCTCAAAAAGCCCTGAACACTCTTCATCGATATAATAAAAAGAAACTGGATTACTCCATGGTGTTTTTCTAATAAACCTAACCCCCCATTTGGGAAAGGATAACTTTTAAAAGGCATTTGGCAAGCTTAAAAACATGTCAAATGTATAGTAATTAAGCTTCAAGGGATTAACTGAGTGATTAAATGCTTGATTTGAATAACATAAGTATTGTATTCAAATCACAATGTCACTTACTCATATTACTATTTCGAGAGTCATGCCCGTCACTCTGTAAGTCAAACATTATCAAATGCACATAGATGGGACAATTATCGGGTTTTGTAAGAAAAAATCAATCTCCAAACTTGGGATATTGCATATTCTTAATAAAAGAAACGAGCTATAAAAGTTATAGCTGTTCCAAAGTAGGTTTCCATTGTGTCCTCCACCAGTGCTATTGCAGCTTAAACTTCTAGTGTTAACGGTGCGATGTTTCTACCACACCCGAACCTCCTTTTTCCAAAACGGAGTTAGCCCGAATACTTATTTGAAATTACCATCATGGTACATCGCTGCCTTTGGCTAAGTATCAATGCTGCAATAGCTCGAAACGTACCCTCGATCATGCATGCAATTAATAGGATTTTCATTCGCATTAGTCACCTTATTCTAGGGTAGCCATGAGATCTCGAAAGCCCCAAAAATGCCAGTGGCCAACCGATAAAAGAGGAGGAAAAACTCATGCGTTGCTTCCCCATGCAACATCCAGGAAGTGTTGTGCGGAAGAACACCCTAACTAGATGAGAAAGAAAAACAAGAATAATCAAGAACACGGAGATTTACGTGGTTCGGCGAAAGATCCGCCTACGTCCATGGGAGAGAGAGAGACGATTTCTTATTTGAGCGTATGTCAAGAGTACAAGGTATAATGCTGAAATAAATAGATCTTCCCACTTTCCTAAACCTAGTAGGAAAGGAATTCCACCATAAAGATATTATCAAATTTAAAACCCAAATCTAGGAAATATATTAGGAAACAAATAGCTTGCAATCTTCAAGTCTTCCTAGATTTCCAGATCAAATTTTGTGGAATTCAAGACAATATCAGCAAATCTCCACCTTTGGCTTGAATAAACCACAAGCCTCCACTTGAACCAAGAAAACAAACATATCTCTCCCTCCACCGTACCTTCGCAAAGGTACACCCGCACCTAGATCGATGTAGCCTCCATCAACTTCAATGATGAGTGAGAGATATCAAGTCCCTGCAGGACTTGAACTTCTCTGTAGTAACCATCTTCGTGAGCATATCTGTAGGATTATATTTAGTATGGATTTTCTTCAAAGCAATGCTACCATTCTCCACAAATTCTTGAATTTTGTGGTATCGAACTTCAATGTGTTTCGTTCTAGAATGGAACACTTGATTATTCGTGAGACATATTGCACTTTGGCTATCGCAATATAATGTAGCACTTTCTTGCTTTATACCCAACTCTGTGACCAAACCAGTCAGCCATATTCCCTCCTTTGCAGCCTCAGTTATTGCCATATACTCAGCTTCGGTTGTAGACAATGCTACAGTAGGTTGAAGCATTGCCTTCCACAAAATAGCTTCACCACCAAGTGTAAAGACATATCCTGTGATGGACCTTCGTTTGTCTAAATCACCAGTGAAGTCTGAATCAACATAACCTGCTAAATCGATCGATCCTCCCTTGGAACTGAACATTAAATCCATTCTAACAGTTCTAGTCAAATAACGAAAGATCCACTTAACAGCTTCCCAATGCTCCTTACCCAGATTACTCATGTATCGGCTAACGAGACTCACCGCATGAGCCAAATCCGGTCTGTTACAAATCATAGCATACATGAGGCTCCCTACTACACTGGCATAGGGTACTTGAGACATCTTTACAACTTCCTCATGTAAAACGGGACATTGTTTCTCAGATAATTTGAAGTGATTTGCTAAGGGTGTACTAACCGGTTTAGCTTTACCCATGTTGAACTGCTTCAAGACCTTCTCAACATACTTCTTTTCATTCACCCAAAGCATACTTGCATGTCTATCTTGAAAGATTTCCATGCCAAGGATCCTCTTTGCAGTACCAAGATCCTTCATATCAAACTCACTACTTAACTGAGACTTTAGGGAATTAATGTCTCTCATTTTTCTTGCAGCAATCAACATGTCATCAATATAGAGCATCAACAGAATAAGCGACTTATCATCCAAAACTTTGTAGTAGACACAAGAATCATGCACACTGCTCATGTAGCCAATACGAAGCATAAAAGAATCAAACCTTTTATTCCATTGCCTCGGAGATTGCTTTAAACCATAAAGTGATATCTTGAGCAAACAAACATGATCCTCTTTTCCTTCCACCTTGAAGCCTTCGGGCTGCTCCATATAGATTTTCTCCTCCAAGTCACCATGAAGGAATGCCGTCTTCACATCTAGCTACTCAAGCTCCAAGTCATACATGGCTACCATAGCTAGTAAAACATAAATTGATGTGTGTTTTACAACAGGGGAAAATATCTCGTCATAATCAATCCCCTCCTTCTGTGCATAGCCCTTAGCAACAAGTCGGGCCTTGTATCTCTCTTGCTCTTTCTTCGTTGCTGCTTCCTTTGTGACATCCTGATTTTTCAAATCTGATTTTAATTGAATAAATCGGGCCTTTCGTTGACACGTCTATAGTGTTATTTTCTGAGCCGATTACTCATGAGATAACTAGACTATCTGGGAAAATTATTAAGGGATTTTAACGCAAAAGGCTTGAGAATTCGACCAGGAATCGACTGCTCGACCTTGCTAATTTGCAAGGATCATTACGGCACACTAAAAAATCGATCAGAGATCAGAAATAGGTCGATTCGATTGAGATGAGTGATCAAAATGTGGGTGATTCCACATGATTGCAAAATTCTCACCGATCGGCACTAAATTGATTTTCTATCGTTTTGGGTACCCTGTGTCCGTATTTGAAACCTTGAGATTTTCACGACAATTGAGAGTTGTCAATGTGTCGAAGATGTACATTGTGACTCGAGATAAATCGATCACGGGTCAATTGCACTAAAAATTCCTAAAAGCTACCCGATAGACTAGGTCACGCTAAAAGCGCGCCGGATTGAAAATAACCGTGAATTTGAACCCGATTTCAAAAAATTGAAAGTTATACGGTGTCACGAGCTATTTGAGGAACGTTGACTCATTCTCTGAAGAATTTTCAGAGATTTCGGGATTTTTGCGGAAAATCGATACGGACGTTGCGGAAAATCAGCGGAAATTCAGATGGACTAAATTGATGGAAATTGGGAATTCTAAGCCAAGCCTGTGAGTGTCAGGAATTTATAGAAAATTGTTCGGGATTTTTCTTCATCAAGATTGGACCTCAATTTGGGAAATTGAGTGAAGAAATTTATCCTAAAAATTAGTGAAATTCGGATCAATAATTGGGGATGGAATTTTGCACTTAAATTGAGTTATTTTGGTGGATAATTGATTGGAAAGTAATAGGGAACATCCAATTAATGGAATGGCTAAGGTTTGTCAAAATTGGGCCCCTCTCTTGGCTTTCCTTGCACGACTCCTCGCCGACCTCTCCCTTTCGCAGCTCCTTTTCATTTCTTCCACCCATATCAGTTCGCAATTCCTCACCTGCAGCTCATACCTCCCCCACTCACACACGCCCACCTCCACCATCGATTCTCCTCTGCAAGCCACGTCTCCAAGCTTGGTCAACTAAAGAAATTTCCCCAACCAGATTGTTCACCGAAGCAGAAGCCAACCGTCCGAAGGAGCTGCACCGAAGATCTGCATCCCCTCCTTGTGTCTTCTTCGGTAAATCTCCAACTGAAGTCTTCAAGCAACACCGCACGATCGAAGCTGCCGCGTCCAAGTCTCCTCTCGTTCGGCCAACAGCCGGTGGAACTCTCCCTTTGTTGACCCCACATCCGTGAATTCCTCTGCCCGCGCGTCCACGTTTCCTCCGCCTCCGTCGATCCGCACGCCGCCTCCACCAGCAAGCTTCAGTCCACGCGGCCAGCTCCACTTCCTTTTCAGTCCGCTTGAGTTCCTTCAACCCCGCCGCTTGAAGATTCCAGTGAAGCCGAAGCAACCCAACGTTCCATCTAGCCCGTGCCTTTTCTCCAGCAACGTTGGTCTTCTTGTCTCGAGGCCCAACAGCGGCCTTTGCTGCGTCATTGACTGGCCCAGCCTAGTTGAAATTTCACCAAGCAGCAGCCCAACAAATTGTTGTTTTCGCAGACCAAACTTTAAGCCCAAGTCCAGCAGCCCATCTTAAAGTCAGGCCCAAGCCCTGTTTTCCTCAGCAGCAAGCCCAGCCCAGCTCATAACAAATCTCAGATTTGGGCTGAGATTTGTTGGGCCAAGTTTTAGGCCCGGTCCGAGAGTTTGTCGACGCCGCCGAAAATTAAGGTTTCGGCCACCGTCGTGTCGTCATCGCGGTGAACTGGTTTTCGTGATACACCGGTGAGTTTATACTTTAAACTCTGCTTAGTAGGCTAATGACGTTTAAGGGGTGTTAGATTTATTTTATTAGGAATTAGGTGGTTAGTTAGATTAAATTAGAAATGTAATTATTTAATTCAGCATGTCAAGTGGTTAGCATGATTTAGCTAAGGCCTAAATAAATTGTACTATTTATCTAGAAGGGTTCGGGAATTTTCTGAGTCCGTATTGGTATTTAATTTAATGATTCTGGCCTAAGTTAGTATTTTTAGAATTGAAATTGATTTATTTAATTAATTTCAGTAATTATTTAGTTATTAATTATTTTTCCGGAAATTAAGCCGGGATAGCCAGTGACCGGAATTTCGTGCTGATTGCAATGGTGTGGTTAATTTTTGCAATTGAATGTTAAATTATGCAAATTGAGTGTTGATTTGACTTTTGGTATTTAATTCCAAAAATTGTGAATTTCCAATATTTATTCAAAAAATCCCAGGTGTCGGGTTTTGACACTAAAAATAGTTTTTTTTGTACTATATGAAATAGTGGGATTTTAAAAAGGATGAATATCAATTTTTCTGGATCAAGTTGACCATGTACCCACACACGAGTAATTTCATATGAATTTCTAATACGAAGAAAAAGGCCAAGCTCACCATTTTAATTGAAGCATTTGAGTGCAATGCACAGTGCCCTGGGCCATATTTGAGTGATCGTGTGATGGTTATGAGAAATCGTCCCGGGCTGTTGAGCTGGACGTTATCCTTATTTGGGATACCCCCTGGACAATGGGAAGCCGGTCGCAGTTGATTCTGGACCCTATGCTCCTTCGAGAAAGCCGTCTGATAAAGAGACGTGCCGTGCTCAATGGGGTGAGACGATGCCTGGCAATGCCAGAAGACCGCCGAACTGAGAGTAGGCCGTGCTATATGCCGAGATCAAATCTAGGAACGCATGATTAATTGAGTGTGGTTTCAATTATTGGAGCTTATTTGTTGCTCATGCTCTCATGTTGTCTTTGAGATAAATTGTACTGACCTGCAGGGTGGGTCTGAGATGAGGTAAGTCTCCTTGGTTGTGTGATTGCGTGCTTAGGACGCTTCTGGGCGTATTTCCCTCCTAATTGAGGTTTAGAGCTTAGACTCGCTGAGATGATATCTCACCCTATTGTGGGACAACATTTTCAGGGTCGTCGAGTGGAGGACCTGGAGCTGAGAGGAGGTGATTGGAAGCGTAGGTCAGTTAGGACCGCTTCTTTTTGAAATGCCAGTCTTTTGTAGTCTTTTGGCCGTAGACCTGTGTACATGACTCAGTGTATATATAAAAGCATGTTTGTTGGTGAATCTATTATCCTGCTTTTCTATCCCGAGATGATTACTGTCAGGGGATTTCTTTTCGCTTCCGCATGTGCAATAAAATGGAAAGGGTCGGCGACTCATCCTGGGAAGTCGCAAATTTTTATCGACCATATAGGGATGGGCACGTGCTCGGGGTCCGGGGCGTGACATCCCCTTTTTGTGGTATCAGAGCGAAGTTTGTATTTGGAGTGATAAGGTGCGATGGGTTCTTGGGATAGTTAGTAGGAATGGCTTTTATATTATGATGATGTATGTGACTGATAGCTATTTGGTAAATTGATTGTGAAATCACTCAGTTTCTAATTCGGTATGGAATTGGAAACAGGTGTTGTAGATCGTCTACAGTATGAGTGATCAGGAGCCGAGAACTCCTAGGCAGAGGACCTTATCCTCAGTGACTTGGGCTAGAACGCCTACAAGAGGCAGTACCCGAGGTGGTCGAGGTAGAGCGCAAGCTGAGGCTAGCGCGAGTGGTGTAGCACCACCACCAGTCCCGCCGGTTGATGCCAGGGTAACAGCCCCTGGTGATCCCAGATTCGAAGAAATCATGCAGGTGCTCCAGACTGTTGGTAATCTGATGGGGCAGCAGGCCCAGAACCAAGCTGCCGCAGCCGCTGCTGCACAAGCTGAAGTTCCAGAAGGAAATGTAGTTGCAAACAGACCGATTCATAAGCTCGTTGAGCATTTCCTAAAGTTGCAACCACCAAAGTTCACCGGGACAGGAGATCCCGAGGCTGCGACCCGTTGGATCGAAGGACTGGAAAAAGCATTTGAGCTACTGAAGTGCTCTGAAGAAGAGAAGGTTACCCTTGCCGTGTATCAGATGCAGGAAGTTGCAAGTACTTGGTGGAAAGCCACCAGGAGAGAAGTATTCCCAAAAGGCGTAGTCCTAGAGTGGAATGTCTTTGTCAGAGCATTCAATAACAAGTACTTCTCCAGCTGTGCCAAGCAATTAAAGATGGCGGAATTTCTGCACCTCCGTCAAGGTTCAATGACTGTGGACCAGTACGAGGCAAAGTTTGCTGAGCTTTCACAGTATGCTCCTAGGTTGATCCAGGATCCCGAGGAGAAGGCAATGAGGTTTATAGATGGCCTCCGACCAGAATTGAAAGATCCGCTGGTGCCATTTGATATAAAGAACTACAATGAGCTGTATGGACGAGCTCAGCTGATTGAGAAAAATCTGAATGAACGAGCTGCCGCATCTGGATCGCGGTTAATTCGAACCAAGATAGAAATCGGTTGGGGAAAAGACCGATGACTGGAGGAAAATACCCTGTCCCACTCAACAGGAAGGGTGGAATAGGAAAATCAGCATGGAGACAGAATGGTGCCTGTCGCTTCTGTGGAAGACGACATGGGTCAGCCCCGTGCCCCTTTAGGCCGGGTGCTTGTTTTGAGTATGGCCAACAGGGTCACATGGCTAGAAATTGTCCCAGAAGACCGATGGGACCACCGCAGTTGCCGCCACCGCCACAGATGAATCAGAACTGAGGATTACCGCCACCGATTGTACAGCAGGGTGGACTACTTAGGCCTCCAGCTCAAGGAAGAACTTATGCGATCACAAGAGGACAGGCGGAGGATGCGCCTAATGTGATTACAGGTACTGTTTCACTGAACAACCATGCCGCTTATGCTTTATTTGACCCTGGTGCAACTCATTCATTTATAGCTGAGCGGTATGTTAAGTTGGTAGGATTAATTCCTGAGTTGTTAGAATCAGTGATTAGTATATCGACACCATTGAAGGATAAGGTGTTAGCTACAGTGGGTTGTCTTGGTTGCATGTTAGCGAGTGGTGAGCGAGAGGGGAAGATTGACTTGATAGTCCTAGCCATGTATGACTTTGACCTAATAATTGGCATGGACTGGCTCACTAAACAATGAGCTAAGCTAGACTGTTATCACAAGACGATCCAGTTTAACCCGTTAGAGGGTGAAAGTTTCGAGTTTATTGGGAGTCGAGGAGGACCCTCGATTTCCCTAATCTCGTCACTAGAGGCAACCGGTTGTTAGATGAGGGTTGTCAAGGTTATCTAGCGACTGTCGTGGACACGACAGTTGAGGAGCTAAAAATCGAAGACATCGCAGTGGTTCAAGAATTTCCAGATGTATTCCCGAAAGAATTGCCAGGTCTACCGCCAGAAAGAGAAATAGAGTTTGTGATTGAGTTAGCCCCCGGGATAGAGCCAATCTCTAAGGCTCCTCACCGGATGGCTTTATCAGAATCGAAAGAACTGAAGGTGCAAATGCAGGAATTATTGGATAAGGGATTCATACGTCCCAGTGCATCACCTTGGGGAGCACCAGTTCTGTTCGTGAAAAAGAAAGATGGTTCATTGCGCCTGTGCATTGACTATCGACAACTCAATCAAGTGACGATCAAGAACAAGTATCCACTTCCGAGGATTGATGACTTGTTTGATCAATTGCAAGGAGCGTCGATATTTTCGAAAATCGACCTGAGGACGGGATATCATCAGTTGAGAATCAGAAAAGAAGACATTCCAAAGTCAGCATTTCGTACTCGGTACGGCCATTATGAGTTCACTGTCATGCCATTTGGATTGACGAATGCTCCAGCTGCTTTTATGGATCTAATGAACCGAGTGTTCAAAGAATACTTGGATCAATTCGTGATCGTGTTCATTGATGATATTCCGGTGTACTCTAGAAGTCCAGAGGAGTATGAAGGACATTTGAGATTGGTATTGCAGACTCTAAGGACTCATGAGTTGTATGCTAAATTCAGCAAGTGCGAGTTTTGGTTGACTCGTGTTGCTTTCCTAGGTCACGTGATTTCAGGAGAAGGAATCTCCGTGGACCCGACCAAGATAGAAGCAGTGATCAATTGGCCAAGACCTACTACAGTGACAGAAATCAGAAGTTTTCTGGGTTTGGCAAGGTATTACAGACGGTTTGTGGAAGGTTTCTCATCGTTAGCATCGCCTCTGACAAAGCTCACAAAGAAAAATGAAAAGTTCATATGGACAGACAAGTGCGAGTGTAGTTTTCAAGAGCTGAAGGAAAAGTTGACTACTGTACCGGTACTGACGATTCCATCTGGTCCTGGAGGATTCGAGATCTATAGTGATGCGTTTTTCAGAGGATTGGGTTGCGTGTTGATGCAACATGGTAGAGTTGTTGCATACGCGTCCCGCCAGTTGAGACCTCATGAGCTGAATTACCCGACGCATGACTTAGAACTCGCAGCCATCATATTTGCATTGAAGATTTGGAGGCACTACTTGTGCGGGGAAAAGTTTCAAATCTTCACGGACCATCAGAATCTCAAGTATCTGTTCTCTCAGAAGGAGTTGAATATGAGACAACGTCGCTGGATGGAACTCCTGAAGGACTATGACTGTGATATTCTATATCACCCTGGGAAAGCAAATAAGGTCGTTGATGCTCTAAGTCGGAAATCTTCAATTGCTCAGATGGTACTCAAGGAATGGAGATTGATCGAGAAAGTTCGAGATTCGGGTTTCAAATTTGAGGTAGGCCACCTTTCGAACCTTATGGCCACCCTTAGAATTGAGCCGGAAGTTCAAATCAGAATCAAGACGCTTCAGTGGATAGATCCAGAGATTCAGAAGATTCTGCAAGAGAATATAGAAAAGAAGAATGCTAACTTTCAGATTGCTGAGGATAGAACACTGAGGTTCCAAGGACGATTGTGTGTACCCAACGATATAGAGCTCAGAGAGGAGATTTTATCAGAGGCTCATCGTAGCAGTTACAACATTCATCCTGGCAGTACGAAGATGTATCAGAATCTGCGTCAACATTATTAGTGGTCAGGTATGAAGGCGGACATCGCCAAGCATGTGGCCAAGTGTTTGACATGTCAGCAAGTAAAAGCCCAACATTGCAAGCCGGGAGGATTTCTACAACCTCTCGCGATCCCAGAATGGAAATGGGAACATATCACGATGGACTTCGTGACTGGACTACCGAGGAGTCAAAGAGGAAATGATTCAATTTTGGTAGTGGTCGACAGGTTGACAAAGTCGGCTCACTTCATTGCAGTACAAAAGGACCTGAGTCTGGATAGACACGCAGACTTATATGTGCGTCAGGTGGTTCGTATGCATGGAGTGTCTGTTACGATAACTTCAGATAGAGACCCGAGGTTTACTGCTGCTTTTTGGAAGAGCTTGCAAAGTGTTTTAGGTACAAAGCTTCAGTACAGTACGGCCTATCATCCACAGACGGATGGCCAGTTTGAGAGGACTATTCAAACTCTCGAGGACATGCTAAGAGCTTGCGTAATAGACTTCAAAGGAAGTTGGGAAGATCAACTTCACTTGGTAGAGTTTGCCTACAATAACAGTTATCAGCAAAGTATTCAGATGGCTCCATTCGAAGCGTTGTATGGACGAGCGTGCAGAACACCAGTGTGTTGGGATGAAGTTGGGGAAAGGAAGATAACAGGCCCAGAGTTGATTCAGCAGTCAGTAGATGCCGTGGCAGTGATCAGAGGCAGATTAAAGACAGCGTAGAGCAGGTAGAAAAGTTATGCAGATAAGCGTCGAAGGTCTTTAGAGTTCCAAGTTGGTGATCACGTTTTTCTAAAAGTGTCACCAATGAGAGGAACTTCGCGCTTTGGTAAGAAAGGCAAACTAAGTCCGAGGTACGTAGGTCCGTTTGAGATTCTTGAAAGAATTGGGAATCTAGCATATCGTCTTGCGTTGCCGCCAAGATTGGCACAAGTGCATGACGTTTTTCACGTGTCGATGTTAAGGAAGTACGAGCCTGACCCGACCCACGTGCTCAATTTTGAGGAATTGGACGTGGATGACCGTGTGTCATACGTGGAAAGCCCGGTTCAGATTGTCGATCGCAAGAAGCAAGTTCTGCGTACAAAGACCATTCCGTTGGTCAAAGTAGTCTAGCAACACCACGGTATAGAAGGAGCCACATGGGAGACTGAGGAGTCAATGAGAGAACTGTACCCCCATCTTTTTGATCAAGTCTTGTAATGGTTTAAATTTCGAGGACGAAATTTTTATAAGAGGGGAAGAGTTGTGACATCCTGATTTTTCAAATCTGATTTCAATTGAATAAATTGGGCCTTTCGTTGACACGTCTATAGTGTTATTCTCTAAGCCGATCACTCATGAGATAACTAGACTATCTGGGAAAATTATTAAGGGATTTTAACGCAAAAAGGCTTGAGAATTCGACCAGGAATCGACTGCTCGACCGTGCTAATTTGCAAGGATCATTACGGCACACTAAAAAATCGATCAGAGATCAGAGATAGGTCGATTCGATTGAGATGAGTGATCAAAATGTGGGTGATTCCACATGATTGCAAAATTCTCACCAATCGGCACTAAATTGATTTTCTATTGTTTTTGGTACCCTGTGTCCGTATTTGAAACCTTGAGATTTTCACAACAATTGAGAGTCGTCAATGTGTCGAAGATGTACATTGTGACTCGAGATAAATCGATCACGGGTCAATTGCACTAAAAATTCCTAAAAGCTACCCGATAGACTAGGTCACGCTAAAAGCGCACCGGATTGAAAATAACCGTGAATTTGAACCCGATTTCAAAAAATTGAAAGTTATACAGTGTCACGAGCTATTTGAGGAACGTTGACTCATTCTCTGAAGAATTTTCAGAGATTCCGGGATATTTGCAGAAAATCGATACGGACGTTGCGAAAAATCAGCGAAAATTTAGATGGGCTAAATTGATGGAAATTGGGACTTCTAAGCCAAGCCTGTGAGTGTCAGGAATTTATAGAAAATTGTTCGGGATTTTTCTTCACCAAGATTGGACCTCAATTTGGGAAATTGAGTGAAGAAATTTATCCTAAAAATTAGTGAAATTCGGATCAATAATTGGGGATGGAATTTTGCACTTAAATTGAGTTATTTTGGTGGATAATTGATTGGAAAGTAATAGGGAACATCCAATTAATGGAATGGCTAAGGTTTGTCAAAATTGGGCCCCCCTCTTGGCTTTCCTTGCACGACTCCTCGCCGACCTCTCCTTTTCACAGCTCCTTTTCATTTCTTCCACCCATATCAGTTCGCAATTCCTCACCTGCAGCTCATGCCTCCCCCACTCACACACGCCCACCTCTACCATCGATTCTCCTCTGCAAGCCACATCTCCAAGCTTGGTCAACTAAAGAAATTTCCCCAACCAGATTGTTCACCGAAGCAGAAGCCAACCGTCCGAAGGAGCTACACCGAAGATCCGCATCCCCTCCTTGTGTCTTCTTCGGTAAATCTCCAGCTGAAGTCTTCAAGCGACACCGCACGATCGAAGCTACCGTGTCCAAGTCTCCTCTCGTTCGGCCAACAGCCGATGGAACTCTCCCTTTGTTGACCTCGCATCCGTGAATTCCTCTGCCCGCGCGTCCACGTTTCCTCCGCCTCCGTCGATCCGCACGCCGCCTCCACCAGCAAGCTTCAGTCCACGCGGCCAGCTCCACTTCCTTTTCAGTCCGTGTGAGTTCCTTCAACCCCGCCGCTTGAAGATTCCAGCGAAGCCGAAGCAACCCAACGTTCCATCCAGCCCGTGCCTTTTCTCCAGCAACGTTGGTCTTCTTGTCTCGAGGCCCAACAGCGGCCTTTGCTGCTTCATTGACTGGCCCAGCCCAGTTGAAATTTCACCAAGCAGCAGCCCAGCAAATTGTTGTTTTCGCAGACCAAACTTTAAGCCCAAGTCCAACAACCCATCTTAAAGTCAGGCCCAAGCCCTGTTTTCCTCAGAAGCAAGCCCAGCCCAGCTCATAACAAATCTCAGATTTGGGCTGAGATTGTTGGGCCAAGTTTTAGGCCCGGTCCGAGAGTTCGTCGATGCCGCCGAAAATTAAGGTTTCGGCCACCGTGGTGTCGTCGTCGCGGTGAACCGGTTTTCACGATACACCGGTGAGTTTATACTTTAAACTCTGCTTAGTAGGCTAATGACGTTTAAGGGGTGTTAGATTTATTTTATTAGGAATTAGGTGGTTAGTTGGATTAAATTAGAAATGTAATTATTTAATTCAGCATGTTAAGTGGTTAGCATGATTTAGCTAAGGCCTAAATAAATTGTACTATTTATCTAGAAGGGTTCGAGAATTTTCCGAGTCCGTATTGGTATTTAATTTAATGATTCTAGCCTAAGTTAGTATTTTTAGAATTGAAATTGATTTATTTAATTAATTTCAGTAATTATTTAGTTATTAATTATTTTTCGGGAAATTAGGCCGGGATAGCCGGTGACCGGAATTCCGTGCTGATTGCAATGGTGTGGTTAATTTCTACAATTGAATGTTAAATTATGCAAATTGAGTGTTGATTTGACTTTTGGTATTTAATTCCAAAAATTGTGAATTTCCAATATTTATTCAGAAAATCCCAGGTGTCCGGTTTTGACACTGAAAATAGTTTTTCTTGTACTATATGAAATAGTGGGATTTTAAAAAGGATGAATATCAATTTTTCTGGATCAAGTTGACCGTGTACCCACACACGAGTAATTTCATATGAATTTCTAATACGAAGAAAAAGGTCAGGCTCACCATTTTAATTGAAGCATTTGAGTGCAATGCACGGTGCCCTGGGCCATATTTGAGTGATCGTGTGATGGTTATGAGAAATCGTCTCGGGCTGTTGAGCTGGACGTTATCCTTATTTGGGATACCCCCTGGACAACGGGAAGCCGGTCGTAGTTGATTCTGGACCCTATGCTCCTTCGGGAAAGCCGTCTGATAAAGAGACGTGCCATGCTCAATGGAGTGAGACGATGCCTAGCAATGCCAGAAGACCGCTGAACCGAGAGTAGGCCGTGCTATATGCCGAGATCAAATCTAGGAACGCATGATTAATTAAGTGTGGCGTTTCAATTATTGGAGCTTATTTGTTGCTCATGCTCTCATGTTGTCTTTGAGATAAATTGTACTGACCTGCAGGGTGGGTCTGAGACGAGGTAAGTCTCCTTGGTTGTGTGATTGCGTGCTTAGGACGCTCCTGGGCGTATTTCCCTCCTAATTGAGGTTTAGAGCTTAGACTCGCTGAGATGATATCTCACCCCATTGTGGGACAACATTTTCAGGATTGTCGAGTGGAGGACCTGGAGCTGAGAGGAGGTGATCGGAAGCGTAGGTCAGTTAGGACCGCTTCTTTTTGAAATGCCAGTCTTTTGTAGTCTTTTGGCCATAGACCTGTGTACATGACTTAGTGTATATATAAAAGCATGTTTATTGGTGAATCTATTATCCTGCTTTTCTATCCCGAGATGATTACTGTCAGGGGATTTCTTTTCGCTTCCGCATGTGCAATAAAATGGAAAGGGTCAGCGACTCGTCCTGGGAAGTTGCAAATTTTTATCGACTATATAGGGATGGGCACGTGCTCGGGGTCCGGGGCGTGACATCCTTTCTTCGAAGAACCCATTTGCAACCAATGACATTATGATCCTTGGGCTTCTTCACAAGTTCCCATGTCTCATTCTTTTGTAACGATTCCATCTCCTTTATCATTGCGGTCATCCACTTTTCTTTGTGATCACTTTTCAAAGCTTCATGGTAGGAGCCTGGATCGCCAAAGCCTACGGTAAGAGCATAAGCAACCATATCCTCAAAACCGTACCTCTTCGGTGCTTTGGGAGTGCGCCTTCCTCGACCCGTCGCAATGGTACGAGGAACTTCTACCGTTTCTTTGACTTCCGGAGCTTCATCGGATGACTCGCCATTCTTTGTAGATTCTCTGGTTTCAAGCTCCACCTTAACGATAGATTTATCACTCTCCTCTTCAGCAGCCGCACGTGGCACACAGCTTGACTTCAACATTGCAGATTCATCGAATATAACATCCCTGCTCATCATAACTTTCTTCTCACTTGGATCCCATAATTTGTAGCCTTTCACTCCTTTCTTGTAACCGAGAAATATGCATTGTTTTGATTTTGGATCCAACTTCGAGCGTTTCGAGCTCTGCACATGTACAAAAGTAGGACAACCGAATATTCTTAAATTAGAATAATCGACAATTTTACCAGTCCATACCTCTTCAAGAATTTTGCATTTAATTGCAGTTGATGGAGACCGATTCACAAGATAACATGCCATGCAGACAGCTTTTGCCCAAAACTCCTTGCTCAGTCCCGCATGTAGCCTCATGCTTCGAGCTCTCTCTAATAAGGTATAGTTCATCCTTTCCGCTACGCCATTCTGCTGGGGAGTATACAGAACTGTGAAGTGACATTTAATCCCTTCATTCTTGCAAAGCTCCATGAATGATGTCGATTTGTACTCTCCTCCATTGTTCGATCTCAAGCACTTAACCTTCTTCCCCGTTGAAGTCTCAACTTCAGCTTTCCATTCTTTGAACTTTTCAAAGACTTCACTTTTGTGTCGCATGAAGTAGACCCAAACTTTGCGTCAATGAATGTCACGAAGTATTCCTTCCCTCCTTTTGACTTTACCGGTGAAGGACCCCATACATCCGTGTGTACATACTCAAACACGCCCTTGCTTGTATGAGGTGCAGCATTAAACCGAACTCTGCATTGTTTTCCAAACACACAAAATTTGCAAAAATCTAATTTGCATGTTTTTATACCTTTGAGTGCATTCCTCTTGTGAAGCTCCATCAATCCTCTTTCTCCCATATGCTCGAGACGCATATGCCATAGATAAGTGTTATCTATCTCCATGCTAGCATCCGCGGACACAGATGCTCCACCTTGCACTGTGGTTCCTATAAGTCGATATAGGTTCTTGTGCCTTTGTCCTTTAAGAACAACCAGAGCTCCCTTAATCACCTTCAAGACTCCACCTTGAGCTGTGTATTTGCATCCATTGGATTCAAGTGCTCCCAATGAGATCAATTTCTTCCATAGACCTGGAACATGACGTACGTCTGCCAAGGTTCTAATTATGCCATCAAACATCTTGATTTTCACAGTTCCAACACCCACAATCATATGCCTTGTACTCATCGAAGGCTTCTCGATGAGGACACATGTGAAAAGTGCATCCGAAGTCCATGATCCACGAATCTTCAAAGGTGTCCTTCCCCGATGATATGGACAAGACGTCCCCATCATTGGTCTCAATGATGTCGGCTATACTTGCCTCATTTGAGCTCTTCTTCTTTTTCTCGTTCTTATTTGGATAGAATCTCTTGGTATGCCCTTCCTGATTACACCCATAGCATCTTCCTTTGAACCTTCCCTTGGATTTTGATCGACCCCTACCGCTTGATCCTCGATCCATTGATCTTCCTCTTCCTTGATTGTTTTTCTCCTTTGCAAAGAGTCCCTCTCCTGAAGATTTTGAACTACTTGCCCTTTTCCGAGTGTCGTTTGAAATTAGGGCAGCAGTCACCTCTCCGATCTCTAGGGTTTCCTTGCCATAAAGGAGCGTAGTCACCAAGTGGTCAAACGAATCCGTCAACGATGCTAGTAGTAGAAGCGCTATGTCTTCATCCTCAAACTTTACCTCCAAGCTTGTAAGTTCACTAATCATCTTATTGAACACGTTAAGGTGTTCCAACAGATCTCCTCCTTCACTCATCTGAAGTGAATACAATCTCTTCTTCAAGAACAACTTGTTCGTGAGAGATTTTGTCATATAAATGCTTTCGAGTTTGAGCCATACCTCCAGAGCAAATTCGATTTCCACTACATATTGAAGGGCCTCATCCAATAGGTTCAATCGGATTGCACTGCACGCCCTCTCCTCCATGTCAGCCCAATCATCATTAGTGATGGTGTTCGGCTTGTTTGATCTTCCCAGAAGAACCTTTGATAAACCTTGTTGAATCAACATATCCTTTATCCTTCTCTGCCATAGTGTAAAACTATTCTTCCTCGTGAATCGTTCAATATCAAATCGAACAGTTGAACCTTTTCCAGCCATCTAGTTAGAAGTCGCAATACAGGAACAGAGAACCTGGATTGCTCTGATACCAATTGTTGTGCGGAAGAACACCCTAACTAGATGAGAAAGAAAAACAAGAATAATCAAGAACACGGAGATTTACGTGGTTCGGCAAAAGATCCGCCTACGCCCACGGGAGAGAGAGAGACAATTTCTTATTTGAGCATATGTCAAGAGTACAAGGTATAATGCTGAAATAAATAGATCTTCCCACTTTCCTAAACCTAGTGGGAAAGGAATTCCACCATAAAGATATTATCAAATTTAAAACCCAAATCTAGGAAATATATTAGGAAACAAATAGCTTGCAATCTTCAAGTCTTCATAGATTTCCCGATCAAATTTTGTGGAATTCAAGACAATATCAGCAAGAAGTTGCCCCCTTCAAATTGCAGAACCTGTCTTCAGGAAATCATGAGGTACATTTAGATGCAATACAAGGATAACGAGACAAAAGGCATGACTCGCATTCTTCCAAATTATGTAGCTGAACGTATAACAACAAACTTCATCTAAGAAAAACAGCCGAATGTGCAAAAGACTAAAAGTCCTTTTTCTTTTCAACATTGAGGGATTGATTGAGTGGTTAAACAATTATTTTATGCAACTAAATATATAACAACAAACCCCATAATAGAAAAAAGATTGTACAGCCAAATGTGCAAAAGACTGGAAGTCTTTTTCCTTTTGAACGTTGAGGGATTGATTGAGTGGTTCAGAAATTGTTTCTATGCAACTGATTGTATAACAATAAACCCCATCACAGAAAATAGATTGCATAGCCAAATGTGCAAAAGAGTAAAAGTCATTTTTCTTTAAAATGTCAAGAGCTTAATTGAGTGGTTAAGCAATTGTTTTAGATGCGACGGATCCGATATTTATCGTCTCCTATTCAAAGCAATTTGAAGGTCATCCCTGAAACTCTATGCATAGTCTTATTTATGCGCATGGATAGGGCAATTTGCATGCATTCATGAGATTAATTCAGCCGAAAATTTGAATGCTCCTTGAAATTCGAAAATGATTTAAAAAAAAAGTAGAAAACAAAAGCTTTTGCCTTTTGGACCTTTAGAGGCTCAAGCCCAAACACTCTCGTCCTCTCAACTAAACTTATGGGGCGACTGAATTGATTTAAGGATATCTAAGAGAACTTTGGTTAGGAATTAAATGAAAGATCTATGGCGCTCATCCCCTCATCTGGCCTCTTCTATTTGATTGAAATATCCTTTAGGATGACCATTATCCTCTCTTTTCTGCTTGCAATTGACTCATTAATCACTTCACTAGTGATGTGGCCTTTCTTTGCTATGGTCTTTTCTCATCGTTTGGTTGCTCTACAAAAAGTGAGTGACTTGCGCCACTACATTATGCTAATGACTTGGTAATTTTCCACCATTCTCTCGATCATTTCAATGACTAGAACAATGATTAATGTGAGCCAATCGAAGTGGTGAACTGTATCTTGTGTTGTTGGAAAGAGATTAATCATCATAGTACAATGACGTAATCTTTTGAGGGGAGAAAACTTTATCAAAAGCTTTAAGTTTTACACGCATACGTATAATAGTCCTAAAACATTTTTCAATTAATGTTATAACACCCTAAGTTACTTTTAAAGGTTTGGGTTGTACTAATTGTAAGGAATTAATTGCATTTTCTGATGACACTCGCCTAATGTTCATTGCTATTTGATTCTTAAGCATAATCATATTTGACAAAGATTTCATCATCCTTCCACTCACGAGGCATTAAGCTATTCCACTGAAAAAGCGAGGGGTTATATCAAAGGGAAAGAAGAACTTATAATTGCAGCTCTACTTCTGTAGTTATCTTTCAGCAAGCTGATATTTTTGTGATATCCTTTTCATTCAACTTTCGTACATAACTTTGATAGGTAGTGGGATGTCTTATATCATATATAAATCACGACAAGTCGTCATCTTCTCTTGTTGCATCATCAGTTTGAATCAAAATGTTCAAATAAAAATCGATTAGAACCAAAATATTTAGATCATGTTTAGCCATCGTCACAAAGGTTAGAATTGGATGGAATATAATAAGATAATAAATGTAGGAGGATTTGTTATATCCTATTTTTTTTGTTGGGTGAAATACCGGATATCACAGTGTATAAGACTTGTAAAAAGAGAAATTATATATATATAGAAAATGTAAAGTTTTTTTTTTTTGGTCGGAACAGAAAAATAAAGTTAAGAAGTAAAAAAAAAAATTAAAAGAAAGGAAAAACAAAAAGGATAGTTTTATTTCCACCCCAGTTTTATTTCCACCCCATTTATACTAAAAAGACAACATTATCATCAATCTTTCAATTGCAGTTTACAATGATGGCCCTTTTCTTTTTTTATTTAGGATATTACCATAATTAAACATTTCACATATTTTGTTTTTTAGCGTATTAAAGAAAAGTGTACTATTAGATATTCCTATAACGTTTTATATAATTCATGGAAAATTATCTTGCTAATAGTAAATACATTTTTTAATATAGTATGAAACTGAAAAAGCTCTCCTTCATCATTGATCTTATAATAACTTGTCTATTTTTCCACTCTTTTATCTTAAAAGTTTCCCTTTCTTTGTGAACTTTTTATTAATTTTATTATTCTAATATATTTATCAAGTCTCTTTTATTTACTATATCAAAGAATTTACCGACCAAAAAAAAAAACAAGGAATTTATCTTTTTTCCTTATTATATTGGCCAAAAACTTTTATAGAGAGCATGTAAGACTACTGGAATATCTATGCACAATGAGGGGTCTTGATATTTTTTCATAAACAGCTCATAGACGATATTGATTTTTGTCAATCCAAAATAATGACATTTCACTAGCATCTTCAAAACAAGGTTCTTATTTTGTGGAATGTTTAGGTTTAATAAAATTTACATGGATGTAGAAATACTTAGAAAGGAAAGTAAATAAATTTGGGACCACAAATTTAAATTGCAATTGAATGATAGAGGGCAATTTTGCCTTTTTCGTTAAAACTGGGTGGATTTAGTCATATAGGGGTGGAAATAGCACCACCCAACATAATATGGCTTTTGATCTCGTTGCAAATATCATTTTTAAATAAAGTGATCTCATATGGACTCCTCGCATTTTCTCCTCTTTCCATTTTTATCCCCACCTTTCTTGATTAATCCATTTGATCCCCAACTACTCCCCAAGTTGCATTAAGTCTTGTAATAAAATCAAGACATCAAGATTATAAGCCTACCATCATGTAGAAATTGGCCAAGGTAAGACTGCTATAATTTTGTTAAGTCAGCAAAATGGGAATTTGAAGCCCCCAAGATTATGATTCGGTTGACTTAGGAATTTGAAGATTTTAAGGAAAGGGCTGCATGATATAGCAAGGACTAAGGTCACTAATCGTACCGATGCAAGTCTCCGAGATCCATCATTTACATTTTAGGGTCAGTGCATCGTCCCCTTCAACAGTGGCGATTGATGGATCAGTCCTGATCTTCGCAGATTTTTTTCTTTTTATTTTTTTCTAAGTGGTGATTATGATAAATAAGGTAATGTGACCATATTATAGGAGATTAGGATTTGACTATCATTCAGATTATCGTGGAAAAGAAGGTACTTCGAATTTCTAATGACATTTGCAATGTCCCTATGACCATTTCTAAGTCATACACAAGGAAAACGATTAGGAATTGTCTTGATAACTCCTTAAAAAGTTCGAATGAAAAATATGTTGCTTACAACATAATGATAATTATCATCTAGACGTCGTGGAGGCGAGATGGCTTCGCGATCACGCAAAAGGGACGAAAGTTTCAAGTCCGAATTGCTTAACTGAACTGTTAACGATATGCAAGAGATATGGTCGTTTTGATCATGTCATGATGTCAATTACCTGCTCACAAGAAATGAAGTTTTTTTTTTTCAAATTTGTATGAAGAATAGTTAAAATAAATAGTAGAGATGACAGTTTTGTATTATCACGGAATTTCTGCAATATCATTTCTTTCACGATTACTTAGTATTATTCTTGGCCGTCGGCATCCTATTAACATCGATTTGGAAAGACGAATTGTGCTATGCTTCTTGATAGGCTTCGTAGAACTCTCCCTCTCACGCAAGTCGCATAGAAATCCAGCCTTGATAGGAGGTTCATTGACGGCACTAATGTTTCTTCGCACAAGAGCCGAAACTAAGTCCATGTTCCCCCAGATTTCGACTCAACTCGACTATACTCGCCCAAACTCGAACTTGCTTAGGAAAAAATTGTCCTAAGTCCCTCGTGCAATTACGGGCTTGGGCAAGGTTTACTAGACTCATGCTGGGCCAGATCCTGTATCGCCTTACAAACGAGCCTATAACTCTAACCAGGCTTGGCCCCTTCAATAATTTGGTCTAGTATTAGTCTATACTGACAAAAATGGCTCTAGTTAAGACTTCGATCATTATTCGACCAAAAAAAAACGACCTTAATAATTAATTCATAATGCTCTGATTTTGTTCATATGCGAGTATAAGCAGTGATCATTTGTAGTATCGGATGAAGATTGGCCCCAAAGACATCTTTCTTATGCTTTTAGTGAAGTTGCACCAAAACAGGACCAAGCTTATGCAGATCAGAGAAAGGATATGCAACAGAAGCTTCCAAACTGACATCTCCACATGAGCATATGGAACTTCTGTTTGGACAGACAACAAGGAAAGTGTAATGACTTCTTAGACAGGACATGATTTCACCAATCGAATCAATAAACAGCTAAATTCACAGCAGCGCATAGGATTAATTACACCCATAAGGAGAAAACAGGAAGAAAGAAATTGTGATATCCAGCAAGAAAGCACCGATCGAAATATGCAAACTCGGAAAAGACGCCCTTGAGCAATTTTTCGAGCCTTTCACTTACATGACGCCCCTAGTTCTTCATAGTGGTCACATGCTTCAACAGCACCTGCACGACGTCCTGAGATATTCTTGTGGCCTCCGTCTTCAGGTGGGCAATCTTCGTTTCCATTTCATGCTCAAGCCGCTTGACATTAGCACCAGAATCTCCACTACTCTGCTTGATCGGCACACATGGAGATGGAGACGGACTTAATTAATCAGTACGGACCAGCCTACTGCAAGCAATTATAAAGAGAAGACAATACAAGCTCCTAAACTCTAAAGCTGATAAAATTGTGAAATTTAATTTATGCTGTATCACAAAGGTTGTAATGTGCTTCGGCAAAGCTGCAGAGCTTGTCAAACTAAGACTTTATGATGAATGTATACTACTTTGAACAAGTGCAGGGTATGAGATCTGCGCAAGCATTAGTACACAAGCAGTTCGCCGCTATTATTTGGTTCCAACAGACATTTCTTTATCCTAAACTTTCATGACCCATTAAAGCAACTTAAAGTTCCCTACAAGACAATAACACTGAGTGCTTAACAAGTTTTAGTGAACAGATTCCGGAAAATCAACCTAACTATTGCTCTCATCAAAATAATATTCTTGCAAGACCATTTTTTATTGACGCATATTTACATAAGTATTGTACATCCAGAGTCCTTGTGGCCACAGAATAGTCATCAGATAGAAAAATATGACTACCGTCATAAATTTATCGTATGAAGACTTGCTGAATTTATAGAAAGCAACCAATCCAATTGAAGTTCACTTTTCAAATATTACAGAGATGCAAAGTTTTGTCATTTTGAACTTCCAATTACATGCATTTCTCCTTCACAAACGGAAATACCAAATTAGGATACTCGATGGAGTCAAAGCAACGATTTTTCCTTACATCTAGTTTGAATGCTGTCCTGTTCTTACCTCTGCAACCTTTCTCTGAAACTCAGCGTCCATTTGCGCACAAAATGCGACAATCTCCTTCTCTGCCTTTTCTTTGGCTTGCCTTAGCCGAGCCCTGTAAAGAACCAGTTGAGTCTCTATTTATACCAATCAAGCAACAAGCAATTACTATGAGCAAGTAACAGCTTATGAAGTGATGCTCATGTTTATGGTGCTAAACCAAAGTCCAGTGCATGATAATAAGTAAAATTCAAAGTATACTAATACTAGTTTACTGCTCCACAGACAATGGCCCAAAAGTGCTGTCTGGGTTTAACAACTAGTAGATGAGTGTGAATTAGGAGCACAATATATGTTCGAATCCTCACACCACGAAGTCACAAAACTCCACATTTGGGCCACCACTTGAGATTTGCTTGCGTTGTTTGTTTTTCCCCTTGTCCAAGAGGTGAGTGGAGCGTTTTATGGCCCAATGGTTTACCTACCTAAAATAGGCTTCCTCTATATAAAGAAAGGGATTAGATGTGTCTATAATTAGTCTTGTATCTGGTTAATCATAATATGTATTATCCTATCATCTCCTAACAGGTCCACTCTCAAGATCTTAACAACCATACACATCCTTAGAGTTATAATTCTCCAGAGAGAACAAATAGCACGGAGATCATGCTAGTCAAGACAAAAGTAAATGCATTGGTATAAGTCTGTGATAGATGGCAGATCTAAAATGTAATAATAGTATGTAGACAAACTTCATTCCAGTAAACAAATGGAAATGCTACGGAACTAAGAAACCAATAAATGAATTCAGAGACACGTTACCCTCTATGGCAGCATTGACAATGCGCTGTGCCTCTTGTTCTGCAGCAAGAAGCAATTGAATTCCATTTGGTTGTCCCCCGTTGGCTTCCATGGGTCCTGAAGTTTTCATGAAAAGTAAGTAAAAAGGAACAGCTACAAGTCACTGTGAATTAGCACTCACTGTTATTAAAAGGATTTTGCTTCCGACTACAGCAAACTCAGGACTTCAGTAAGCCATTCAAAAATTTAAGTTCAAATGGTATATGAAGATTCCAGCAACACATAGTTTTGTGGGAAACTTAATAAGACGATAAAGATCTAAAAGAATATTGTATCATTTATCAGGAGAATTTAAAGTGAGTAAACTCTCCACCATACTAATGGCAGCAAACAATGAATCGAAATTGCCAACTCAGAAACAAAAACTATATTACAATTTAGGAAACCAAAACGAAATAATTACAAGAGAGGCAAAGAAATATGATAAAAGATCGAGAAGAATAAAAAACACATGACGGTTGACACAATGACTTGACAAATTGTCTCTCCATTCATGAATCTCTTTGATACTGTCTCACTCAAAACCCTCTATTTTATCATTAAAAACAGTGGAAAAGGGCTACCAAAATCGGCGACTCCCTGGGCGTTACCATGGGAGCTCCACACCCATTACAGAATGGGCCTACTGCTCGTTTTGAGCAAGTTTGTCACTGTCGCCCTAGCACGGTGCCAATGGGAGTAGACCCGGGATTATCCTGCGCCATGGCACTGCCCAACCTACGTCACAGACGAACCGCGGCTTCTCAAGGCCAAGGATCCACCGAAGAAATTCGAACCAATGACCAGGGGCCCAAACAAGGAAAAAGTCATCAGTTTGCTATTTCCAGCGTGAAATCATCATTCAATTTCTGTAAACGTCCTCGAGCCGCCACATACCCGAATTGCCGATTGGTACCGATCAAACCCATAAATAAGACAGAAAGCGTCTACACAATTACAATGGCACAGATCAAGGAGGAAAGGCCAGGAATTTTTGCTGACACGTAACTGCAAAAAACCTCAAAGCTTTCAATAAGCTACCGGGAAGGCACCCAGTTCAGTTCCCAACATCTTCTGACTAAATTTATGCAGAAAGAGTTCAAAGAATCGCTTTTCCAACCAAAACAGAGCAAACATAGATTAACTTATATGCGAATCGTGTGTCCAAGCAAGAAACGACCCCTGCTCCACAGTTTACCGAAGATCTAAAGTTGGACGGCTGATGAACAGACGGTTAACCGGGAACAACGATGGGATTGGGTACCTTCTTCACCAGCCCTTTTCACCAGCAGACGAGACTGAGAAACGTAAGATGCATATAGAAAGAGACAGAGACAGAGACAGAGACAGAGAGACAGTACACCTGCAGAATCGGCTTCGGTCTAGATTCGATTCAAAGACTGATCACGACGCTTTTGAGAAACTTCAAAGAGCACTTGTTAATTATAGTAATATATATATATATATATATATATATATATATATATATATTCGATTCCTTAATAATTTGGATCCCAAAAAAAAAAAAAAAATCCTTTACAATGACTTCTACATTTTCGTTTTTCAATTTTTTTAATATTACTATTCGTGAAATGAATTTTCATTAATGTGAGCGCTCTAATGTTTCTTAAAATATAACATTGAAGACACACACTTATTGTGTTTATCGAAGAAAGAGACATTTCAAAATTATGTAAAATCACTCTATTGAGAAATATTTGAATCAAGGAAATTGACAAAAATGCATGATGAAACATCGATTAATTATATCATCAAATTTAACCTAATAAGAGTGAATAACCCACTTACATCATTACATGAGAAAGATCAATAATTCGTTACTTAGCTATTATGTGATAAGGACACTCGTCACCAAAGAATTTTTATAAATTTATTTATAGATCCCTCTCTATATGCCTAACAATATAATTACACTTACTTCACTTATAAGGTGTGGTCTGGTTTCATTTTATTTTATCTTCAAATCATAAAATCGTTTAACTTTTTTAAAGTTTTTAACGTTTGCCAACGAAAAACAATGTCTGGTCGTGCCGAATAGAAAGCTTTGTTTAACATCATTTTCATAATGTTTGTCGTGTCTAAGTGCTAATTACATATATATATATATATATATATATATATATATCATTTAGTTACAACTAATCAAAGGAGCCCAATTTGAAACGATATGTATATTAGACATAAGCAAATTATTTATTGAAATGTGAACAAAAATGTTTATATGAGAGGGATTGTCCCGACCAGTAATGATATGCAATTATGATTTGAATTTGGTATTTTATCTCGCACGCAGAATTTGAGTACTAGTAGCTCTTATTTATTTTGTGGCGAAAAAGAAGAAACTATTGGTTTTGAAATGGAATACTGTTTTGGCGTAAGAAAAACTTCTCTCCATTAAAGCTTAAACTGAATATGCTAAGAATTGATTTCGTGGTTAAGAAAAGATAAAATTTCTACTTTTAAAACACTGGCTTTATTTTTGAATTATTCGCTTTTATACATAATCAATTAAAGGGTTTTTAGATGGAAAATTATTTTATCTATTTTGAAAAACTAAAAAAGTTGTTTACGTGGATTTAACCAAACCACGTCAATCGTGCCTCGGACTGGAAATCATTCTTCTCTTTCTATTTTTTCCTGTTGGACGATCGGGTAGTGTCCAGACAGATTTTTGTGCACCTTGATTAAACCACCTCCCATAGGATCTTAAGGATGCACCCTTGCATTAAAATGTTGTGCCTTTTCATTTTTATGTTTTTCTATTTTTAGACAAATATTTCAATTCTATATAGAAAAAATCACACAAATAGTCCACAAACTTTAACATAATATATAATATAGTCTATGAACATTTAATTTGTTTAATATGATCTTAGACTTTTTGTACATGTTCAATTTAGTCTCTAAATTATATGAAAATATTCAATGTTGTCCCCTAAACTTAAATTAATTAGAGAACAATATTGGACATTTTTATATAATTTAGGAACTAAGTTAAATATAAACTAAAACTTCAGAAAGTACATTAAACAAATTCCGAGTTCGGAGACTTGTACATCATCAAAGTTCAAGAATTATTTGTCTTATCCCTTCTATGTACACCCCGCATTATTTCCAAGAAAACTATGAGATAATGTGAAACTAGACTAATTTTATAAGCACAAACTATTATGATGAGAAGGTAAATTGAAATTGAATTAAGAACAACTGTATCGTCCCCGACCAAGATCCACGTGAACCAATAAGAAATAATAGATAAATAAAAACCTCATGACAAACAAAATATTACAATAGTTGATGATTGGTGATTAGGAGCATAAAAGAGAAATTCAAAATGGGAAAAAGGTTAAAGAGCGCCCCCAAAACGTTCGACAAGAGCCATTAATCGTGCTTTAAATATACCAACAATACTAGTCGCATCTCCGTCGCAAACCAAAAATAAATAAAAAGCCCTTAGGAATTCAAAATATGTGTGTGTGTGTTTGTGTGCGTGTGATACCAAAATTACTAATGTAATTAAGGAATTTCAATGGTAAATACCATTCTCTATCCCATCCAAAACTTTCTCGGCTGGCCAAGAGACCCGAGCCTCCTCCTCCTCCTCAAGCTCCCTGGCCTAACTTTCTCGCACAACACCCACCTTCCATAAACCAAAAGGCCAGACCCGCCCAGCAGCATCAGCGCCGCCCCCGCCTTCTGCTTCCCGTCGAATCCTCTTAAGAAGCCAATCGTCTCCACATCTTGCTCATCGAACTCCGAAGCTGTCACCCTTTCCTCATACCCGCCAGAGAGTGCCCCCGGTGATGGAGCTGGCGGGGTCCACGCAGTCGATCCTAGCAGTTCCGCGCCGGATGACGGGGCCGGTGGGGTTTGGGGGGTCAATCCCAGCGGTTCCGCAGCAGATGATGGTGCCGGCGGCAATTGCAAAGAAGAAGGAGCGGGCGTCGCCATCAGAAGAACGATCGAGGAGAAGAGCATGGAGCGGAGAACGTTGGCCATATCATTTGGTGTCAAACACAAAGCTAAGCTGAGAAGTTTGGGAGACTTTATGACCCTAAATTTTGAGGTGCCGTGAGAAAGACAATGAGATGGGACAAGAAGTTCGATTGATAATAGGGACGGAGAGCAAAGGCCAAAAAGAAAAGGATAGATTTCGTGGAAAAGTTCGAAGATAGAGTAAATAGTGAGTCGGCAGGCCCTTATAAAACCATCAACAATCTTCATAGTCTTTTATCGAATATGATATTTGTTGGAAAATTCCATAATGAAGTAAGGTTTGAACACTTAATATGTATTTTATGTCATAATTGTCTAATTTTGTAATCTTTTCATTCCAAGATTGAAGTATCAAACACGACATGTTTATCAATCATATAATGGGTTTGAAACTTAAACAATATATATATATATATATATATGTGTGTGTGTGTGTGTGTGTGTGTGTGTGTGTGTGTGTGATCAGCTGTATTTAAGTATGTCTAAATGACATGACATACCGTTTGTGCCTACAACATGACCATGGTTTGATCAAACGTGCTATGCCTATGCTCTAAGACATTTAAATACCTTGAATAAAAAGACCATGATCCAAACCGTTTGTGCACCTTTAAAGTCATAGATAGACTCAATAATCTATTCCTTTTCGCTTGATGGAATGAATCTCTGAAAAGCATCACATTCATGGCTAAAATTCTCAATTTGAGACCTGATTTACAACTCAGCAGTTCGTTTCTACCGAAAGAATTGCAGCTACAAGCTGTAAATGGTGAATTAAACAAAAGCTATCAGTCACCTACAAAATGCCAACATCTTTGGAGTCAAACAACCCGGCCAAACTCCAATTTTTCTCTCCAAGTACGAACTCCTCATCACCACTTCCGAAATCGAAACGAGCGCTCGTCTCGCTCGCGACTGCAGACGAACAAGCTCAACTAAAACGAGCTCTCACAGCCCTCACGCTAGAAAAGCAGTGCAAAACCTACTTCTGCATACCGAGGTCAACTCCTAGAAGGCTCGCGACAAGCTAAAAAATAAAGAAGAGAAATCGACAATCGAGGAGGCATGAGGGGCTGCGCGCGCGCACAGCTCCGACAACGAAGAAGAAAACGATCAATCGATCGATCGACCGAGGACAGCACCTGCAGAGATTGACGAGGAGCTCCTGCGAGGGGAGGCCGTTCTTGGACCGAGCGCTCGAGGATCAATGGAGGGACGACATCAGCGGGTTAGGGGCTGTTTGGTAACGTGCCAAACAGTACCCGATTTTGATTTTTTGTTCTCAGGAGTAGTTTTGGAACAAAATCGCATTTGGTTAACTTTTTTTTTTCCTGGGAATAGATTTGGAGTGGAATCAAGAATAAAAAAAAAAAAGTTGATTCTTGTTCAGGGAACAAATTTGAGAATCAAAACCAACTCTTCATCTTCTTCCCTTCCGCCATCCTGTGACCTCCGTCCACCACCACCAACCGCCGCCCGCCGCCGCCATTGGTCGCCATCTGCCGGTCTGACGAGCTCGGCGGAGGCAAGCCCAGCCACCTACTAGGCTCGCCTGGCCACCGGCAAGGCCGAGTGTCGGCGGGGCTGGGCGAGCCTCGCCTAGCTACTAGCGAGGCTCGACCAATGAGGGCTAGCCTCACCGAGGGCTAGTGACGCTTTGGTGAGGTCGCCGGCCCTTGTCTAGCTGATCACCGGTCCGGCAATTGGCCACAAGAAGAAACGAGAAAAAAAAAAGTAAAAAGTAAAAAATTTATTTAAAAATCAAAAGAAATTGATTTGGAACGGAATCAATAAGCATGTACCAAACGCAATTCTATTCTAGAATTAGAAATTTTGGACAGTTATCAAACGGCTTAAAATGCTCAGAATCTATTTTCGGGAACATAATAAAAAAAAAAATCATTTCTGATCAGAATCTACTCCTAGTAACAGAATCATTACCAAATGCGCCCTTACTCAGCTAATCAGAAGTTTTTTTTTTTTTTCACACTTTGCGATGGGAGGAGACACGAGGCGGCTGCACTATCTTCCATCGCCGCTTCTCCTTCTTCTTCTTCCTCCTCGTCCTCGCGACAGCAATTGGCGCTCCATTCAATTTTCTTCCTCGGCTGCGACTGTCTACAGTGTTGCAGCTTCACGTGGAGCCATTCAGCCTTTACCCGAACTGGAACTAGGTTATCAAACTTGCACAGCCAAGCCCCCCGCCGAAAGGTTGTACCTATCCTCCATGTTATAATCTTTACACAAATGATCCTTAACTTTATCTTATTGTATAATATCGTTTCTGAATTTTTTTATTTATCCAATTGGTATCTATATTTTAGTCCAACGTATAATGTCACATCTGAACTTTTAATTTGTTAATGTAGTCCATGAACTTTTAATACATCTTTAGATGTGATATTGTATATTGAGTTAAAATTCAATGATCATATTAAACAAATTAAAATTTTATAGACAATATTGTATATCAAGTTAAAGTTTATAGACCGTTTATATCATTCTCTTTTTAAAATTCACAAATCCGAAGAAGCTCACATGTTACTCATATAAATGTCTTTCTCATCAATTATGCTTTTGCTAACTTTTTGATACTTTAAATCATAGTAATGAAAAATAACAACTCAATCCGAATATTTGTAGAGGCTTTAAGACATAAGATCCCTAGCTCCAGTTGTCTCTTCCGTTATAAAAAGGGACAAGGGCAAGTGCAACGAAGTAGAATAAGGGTAGCAAAATTGAGCTGCATCAGCAAAACTTAAAAGAAAAGGAGAGATCTTTGATATTGCTTTAGCAAGATCCAAATTAAGCTTTGTCAAGAGCAACATTATGAATTAGATGTGTTAAGGGAAGAGTAAGCGTTAGATCAACTTGGGAATCGCCTGATTTGGTTCAATTTTGAGGAATCCGTCCGTCAGACTAGATCGGCTTGATTCTTAGTTCTCAAGGGTGTAACAGTCAAAACGGCTCTAGGTTGAACCCCTTTTGAAATGGTTTTGCACCAATTTATTGTAGGGTTAATATCCTGAAAAACTCAAAACTGGTGCATTTGCGATAAATTTACCAAAAACTATTTTTTTGACAACCAAAAACGCTAAACTGATACACCTATGATAAATTTACTCCAAACTAGTGTATTTGTAACAAATTTACCATATGTTAGTTTTTATTAAATTTTATTGTCAAATTATTAAGTTAAATGACATGTGACAGTTGATTGATATACCAATTTGGGATTTTACGCTCTGTTTGTCACAGTCTACAGTTTTTGTAATTTTTTTGTGGTATTAATCCAATTTAGCGAAAGTACTTAATAACCATTGAAGTTGATCACCAGTTTGGAGTTTTTGCAGTCAAATAAATTAGTTTAGGATAAATTTATCATAAATGTACCAGTTTAGGGTTTTTTATGGTTAGTCAAGGTAAATTTATTACAGGTGTATCGGTTTAAGGTTTTTGGTAGCAAAAAAAATAATTTGAGATAAATTTGTCACAAATGTACCAGTTTGAGGTTTTTCAAAGTATTAACCCTTTACTATAAAGGAAGAGCATTATATTCACCTAGATTTGAACCATGGTGTCCACTTTAAAGAAACACTTCAATAAGTATCAATCATAATTATTTCTTTATTTTTATTTTTTTAAAATTGCAATTCTAATATTTATGATAATTTTTCGTATTTTTAGTTAAAAATTAAAAAAAAAAAAGCGACCAGTTTTTTAGTACAATCAATAACATACCAGCTCAGTTCTTAATCCCAAAGGATTCGAGCCCACGTCCCACCACCTTGATGCCCCCGCTCGGGTCACAAGCTCTCGCTACCGAGCTATACAATCAATAACATACCAGCTCAATTCTTAATTCCAATCTTTCGAAACTTGGGAATCATCAAGTCAATTTTCGATTCTAGGTTGCAAACTGACGCACCTTGATATCCCTTACTGCTAGCTGAGGATAGAAGCAGGAGTGAAATTTTCTTAGATTAGATGAATCAAAGATATAGTTGGAAATTCGAAAAGTACAGAAATTGGTCGATTCTTTGATACGTCGAGGGCAAAGTTGGAAGTTGAATTAATTCATATCAAATGCGCTTTCAGAGCCAAATTGAAAATCTTGAAAGTCCGAAAACAAACTGATTCTCCGTATTTTTATAAGTGAGACAATTTTTAGTAAACCTAGATATGTAGCATAGTGATAAATATCGATAAATGAATAGATGCAACTTATTATAGAAATATGACAAGTGCCTAGCAGCTAAAATGAAGAAATATCAGTATCTTTGACGTACTATTAAATATTTCTTAAAATGAATAGTTTCAAAGAATTAAATTTAGTTTGTTTCGCATAAAATGAATGATTTGAATTTTTTTTTTAAATAATGATCGCTTGAACACTCGAGATAATTAGCAAATGAATATTATTTTCATTATCCGATAATAATTTGTCTAAATATTTTTGCTATAGTAAAAATATTTTTCATTCATTCATTTTTATTAACAGATATAAATTATTAATATTTAAAAAAATTAAGTCGGTAATTTTTTTTGTGAGGTGTGTAAAGACAAAACAGCCCCTATAATGGAACGGAAGAGACGAGGCCCGTTGACGAGTGGGCGCGCTAAAGCTTACGCCTCGGCTTCTCGCCATCCTTTTCCTTCTGTGTTCCCCTGCTCCTCTCGATCGACCGACCCAAATCGCACATTCCCAAGTTCCCTCGCAGACGCCGAAGATGGCCTCCCACCTCCCTCCCTCCGATCCACATGTGACCCAGGACATGGCCGAGCTCTGCAAAGCCACTCGGAGCTTCATGGCTCTTCCCTTCTCTCGCCTCATCGCCCCTCTCCTCAAAAGTCCATCAGATGAGTCCGGAGGCGTTTCTTGCATCCTCTCTCACGGTTTCAAGTCGTTCACCGCCACTCCTGCGGCTCAGCAGTTTAACATCCCTGTCCTCTTCGTTTGGACCACCTCTGCTTCTTGCTTCTTGGCCCCCAAATATTATCTCGCCATCATGGACAAGCTGCGTCCTCTTTCGCCCCCTAAATGGTGAGCGACGCTCTCGTATCTCAAGTTGTACAAATTCACTCTCCATATGTGGCATGGATTCGTGGTGTACTGCAACAAAATCTTGTTGGGTGTTCAAGTATTTAAGTTTCGCCTGCTTAGATACACCGATTTATACACCCATGTCATCACTTGAGAAACTGTACTTGTTGGAATAACGTTGGACGTACAAACAGCCCATTCAAGTATAGCTGTATGTGTGAGTTTGTGAATCCAAGAATACAGGGGATGAAGATGAAGAATGATGATGATGATAGAGGATAAACTCAGTACTGTTGCAAAAGGATCTGAATAAGAAGTATTCAATTCTCATTTCATTGTATCTCAGTTCTATGAACAAAGAGAAATCAAAGAAAGATACAGCTGATCAATTCTGAATCCTCTGTTCTTCATATCTTTCTACCTAGCTCAATTCTCTCGTTATATACTAATAGAAGCTAGAAGACTAATAACTAACTAAAACGAACTAACCGACTCCAACTAACAAACTTTACAGCTGTTTATAACAGAGTAGCAAATCCTGAGACTTGGCAATCCATGTCTTCGGCATTTGCATAATCTCCACCGTTGATAAGACTCGTTATCCATGTCTTCAGCTCATTTACTTCACGATAGTCTTCTGGTGATCTATATCTATCATAGTTGAGGATCTCCTGTGGCTGACCCTTGGCGTAGCAGAGTAAGACCGTCTTGATGTAGCAGAGTACGGTCTTGATCTTGATCCTCTAACAGTCTTGATCTTGATCCTCTAACAGTATGACTGGTCATATATATTCTACAATTACAATACTTATAACGAAAATTGTTTTCAAGAATTCTTGAAACATAATGTTAGGCATGCCCAAAGGTGTTGTTGGGGGCATTTTTATGATTTTCTATGGATTAATTACCGGTGCGTAGTCCGGCTTTTGATTTGTGACCAGGTATTGTCTGAACTTGTTCATGTTCCGACCAAAAAAAAAAAAAGTTCATGATTTTCTTGATTCTATGAACGAAAGATTTATGTGAAGGGAGTTATATGCAAAGCTTTGTGTCGCACATAAAAGAAATATATCATTTATGCATGCAGATGCTAGCTCTTCTGAAGCAAATACTTTCATGGATACGGTCATTGACAGGATTCCGGGCCTGAAGTGCATGAGGGTGCGCGATCTCCCAAACTCCTTCGGCGCCAAGGATGGTGACGATGATTTCCTGCTCAACTCTTTCCTGGACGTGGTTCAGTATATTACCGATCGCAATCCCACTCATCCCATGATCCTCCACACCTTCGAAGCCCCGGAGCGAGATGCTCTCAAAGCGCCCTCGTCCATTTCCACTCCTATCTACTCTATCGGCCCACTCCATCTCCCCAATCAAGTAGTAGATGTTGATGATTGGAGTCATGGGCTGAAGCAAATCAAGGGCAACTTGTGGAAGGAGAACGCAGAGTACCTTGAGTGGCTCAATTCCAAAGAACCCAAATCAGTAATGTACGTGAGTTTCAGGAGCATAGCATTCTCAACCCAAGAGCAGCTGGTGGAGTTCGCAATGGGACTTGCCAATAGTAAGCAAACCTTTTTGTGGATAATTAGGCCGGACCTTGTGAACCAAGGAGACAATACTAGTGCTTATGCTGTTCTCCTCGTGAATTTCTTGAAGAAACCAAGGGGAGAGATTTCATCTCAGGATGGTGCCCACAAGAGGAAGTGCTCAACCACCCTTCAATCGGAGGGTTCTTGACTCACTGCGGGTGGAGCTCGATAATGGACAGGTGTTTCGAAGTAGAAACTAAGGTCCCTGTGAATGGCATTGGAGCTATGGTTTGCGTGCTGTTCCAAATTGTTTGACGGCTGATGGGGATGTACAGACTCGACCAAATGAGGCCAAAATATATCCGGAGGGAAGGGAGGTAGGGATGGACCAATCGATCAACATGTCCATGGGATTTCTTCATCAAGAAGATTTTCACCAAAAACAAAAATACACATTGAAAGTGGTCCACCAATCAATCATTGATTCTAATATCACTTATTGAGAGGAGCAATAGAAGCCCAATACTTTTCAACTAGTGAGACCGTCAAGAGAGAATTGAATCCAAGCATATTAAGCATATCCACTGAGAACCAACCTACACTAAAAAGACTTGAAACAATGAAATTATTGACTCACTTGCATATGTTAATCACACCACATTAAATCTATCAGATATTAGATACCATAGTTACAGCTCACATGTGTATCTCATTGCAAACGATCATAATTCTGGAAATAATAATTTCGAGAAAAAGTTTATGCCCCTTGAGAAGAATGAAAACAATATTGCCAACCCTAAAATAAAAAAATCCCAAGAAATCTTAAGAGGAGAGAGACAAACAAAATAGCCAATAAGGGATTTCAATGGCAACAACAATTTGGACAAGACAAGCCCTCTCTCGTAATCTATTTACTTGAAGATAAGCCGTGATCCCACTGCTCTACTCCAATCATGCCCATCAACACCTAATGTATTACGTAGAACAATCGGCATCTTCATTAGTGATTGATCAGATAAACTCAATTGGTAAAATGTGAAAAAATATAAAATTTAATTGACACAATCAAAATATTTAGAACTGAATAGACTAAAAATGCAACAAATTTAAAACTTTTTGAACAAATCCCTGTGATGAGTGCTCTTTTTTTTTTTTTTTTTAATGATTGCACTCAAGTAAGTGCTATCCGAAAATTATGACACTAATAGTGTTTAGTTCCCTTCAAAATGCCATTGATGGTTAGTTATACCAGATTTATGAATGTGGTCACCACTGTATTGAAATTGCAAGGTCCACGGTATCTTATGGACTCAAAAATTCAACTTCTATCGCGTGCATGATACTCTATGGTCTCCTGAATCTAATTGTTAGAGATCTATGAGATCAGTGAGCTGAGTTCTGTACTCCTCATGCCCCCGACTAATCCATCGTTTCATGTCCGGGCTTCATCCTTCCAATCTCCTACTCACCATCTTCCGATTCTCTATATTTTATATGCGCGCGAGTTAGTTTTTAGCACAATATTGTCGAATATTTCTCTTTCATGAGGTCCAATGTATTTCATATAAACCAAAAAAAGATTTGCACCCGACGCTCTCTTGTGCCATCGTTTAAACAAGAGGTACTTAATCAAGTTACTTACGCATTCATCCTAATAACATGTCTGTATCAGATGTTTCGATGCCCCGTCATCTTATCTTGGGTTGTTACACTCGAAAGTACTTGGAGTGGACAAACACAGCTTGGTTTGTGTTGCGAAAGTAAGTGATCAAATAATAAAATAGATATAACAAGAAAATAAATCAAACATTTGATTTATGTGATTCGATCATAATGATATATGTCCATGAAGAGAGCAACAACAAATTCCATTATTCGACTATGGATCAAACAATATAACGAAGATTACAATTATACTCGAATCACTCAAACATTCTTAATATTTTTCAGTATCAATAACATCAATAACTCACACAGTACTTAACCCCACAATTCCTCACGTAATATTTTAATTTCACAAAGAAATTACACAAATCTTATTACCAGAATTTGTTGGTCAAATCACTGAAGAGCTTCTCCGATTTCACACACAAAGAAGACGCTAGGATGTAATTCAGATTGAATTGCCCACAGCCCACTCTCATCAACAACGGTGCCAGATTCAACGCATGAGCAATAAATATATTTGCAACACCGTCTGAACCTTTGCCGACTTAAATAAGGATTTTATTTCCTCTTTATTTATTTATTTATTTTCGAATTTAAATTTTCATTTAGTCAAACTCGAGGTATATTCTAACAGCTGGTAGTTGCGCATCATATATTCTAACAGCTCGAGGTATATTCACTTAGCCAACTAATTTATTCGTCGCCCGGAGGGAGTGGCCCAAGTTGCTTCTTGAATAATTTCTGCCCGAGACTGGTTGATCAGTACGGTCGGTTGCTTAAATGAACGAGGCAATTTTGAGAAGAATCATATCGAGGCGAGGCGGATCCAGTCAAAGCTGGACAGCTCCACCTGATGCATTGAAAATCTCTATATATCCAAAAATGGAGGTTGAAGACATGTATTCCACTTTGGCCGTCTTCAGCGAGTCCCATTATCCGTGTCTTATCCGATCTTTACGTAGTTTAAACCATTGTTCGGGAATCCAATAAAATCAGCCCAACATCTCGATAATTGGGGTTGCCAATATATGCAAGTTCGCACGGGCAACACCTCAGCCACCGCGCAACTAAAGCACGGCGACAGCTATATCAAGAAACCTAATGTGATGCTATTTTTCAACGTTTTTCCTTCGAGTTAAGCTTTGAAGTCCCCGGACATGCTTAGATTTTGACAACTTCAAGGTGGAGGAACTACTTTCTTTGACTTATTTTCACAATAATTTTTTAGGATGCGGGATTACAAAGTAATGTTGATGCATTTTTGTCACATGGGTCGAAATTCTAAATAGTGGAGTTTAAGAATAGTCCTCTAAATCTTATGATTCCTTGAAACTAAATACCATTGTAAATAATTCTTTACGTTGAAGCAAGGCCGGCTATCTAAACGGAAGTTACTCTTTTTTAGTCGGCCCAATCTTCTAGATCATAAAATAATAATTTTTTTTATATGGAATCGCAAAGTAATGTCCATGCATCTTCGTGACAAGGGTTGAAGTTAAACAATATGCAAGTTGAATCTTTCGCTTTGACTTAGGACATAGTAGGATTGCCCGGCGTAACTATTGGCGAGATAAACAAAATAAGATTGGGGATCAAGATCCAATGTGTAATAGCTGTATTTACTACTCTTCTTTACTTAAGGAGAATGGATCTCCCCCCACGAAGTTAAAATATATATATGGGGATTTCTGCCGTGCACATGGGCTTCCAAAGAACTTTCTCAATCGACCAAATTACATAAAATCTTTGTCCATCTTTTCTTTTCTCTGTCCCTTCCATCTTCATATTAATGCGCTATAGTAATTCTAATAATTTAAAGCATCTCTCGATGCTGTTCCATGCCGAGAAATGCTTCATGTTAAAAGATTCCTGCGAAGTGGTCCCAAGGACAATTATGGAGCGTGAAGGCGTGTGCACTTTCTGCGCATTGCACCCTTTCATCACATCAAGGAGTATATGCAGCACCAGTCCCATTATATATATGCTTTGGCCATCTCCTTTTTGTCAAGATATGTATTTGCTCCAAACCATCATCCGACACACACACCTCAGAATAAATTCCAGACTGTTCTCCCATAGAGCCAATCGAAATCGACAATTCGCTCTCCAGTCCAGCCATCGACATTCCTTCTTGACTTAAAAGCGTGCTCACAAATCACAACCATCCTCCTAACTCCCTCCCTACTTTTTCTTGGACGCCAAACTAGTGATCCAGTGTGCGTTCTTGAACTACAATTAGGGGCTATCGTCGCTAGCTATAGGTGGTGGAAGGATCGACCCTTGATTAATTCACGATGACACGTACATCTCCTTGCCTGAGCAAGGTGTTCAGATTCGGGAGGCCTGGTTCTGGAACAGTATGGACTTCACTACGTATCATTGTAATGGCTGCGACTGCCATGTTGATGTCGGTGAGTGCAAGCCCACCGGAAGATCCCATCAGATGCTCCTCAAGCGGCTGCACAATAACAAATTCCTACGGAACCTTCCCTGACCGAAGCACATGCAAAGCAGGGGCTGCGGCATTTCCAACGTCGGAAGAAGAGCTGGTGTGGGTGGTGGGAAATGCGACGAAGTCCAGGAGGAAGATGAAAGTGGCGACACACTCCTCTCACAGCATACCAAAACTCGTGTGTCCCGACGGGGAGGACGGGCTGCTGGTGAGCACCAAGTACATGAAGAGGATAGTGAGGGTGGACCGGCAAGGGATGAGGATGAGCGTGGAGGGAGGGGTGACTCTGAGGCAGTTGATAGAGGAGGCGGCCAAGGCGGGGATGGCGCTGCCATATGCGCCATACTGGTGGGGTGTGACGGTGGGAGGGATGCTGGGGACGGGGGCGCACGGCAGCTCCTTGTGGGGGAAAGGGAGTGCATTGCACGATTACGTGGAGGCAATGCGAATAGTGAGCCCTGGAAGGCCCGGAGATGGTTACGCCAAGATCAGGACGCTGGATGTGAATAGGAACAGCACTCGTGCAGAGATGGACGCGGTCAAAGTGTCGCTTGGGGTTCTAGGAGTCATCTCTCAGGTACAGTTGCTCTCTGGTCTTTTCTCGTTTGGGTGCTTGTGTGACTACTTTCGTCCCTTCTATTCCTCACTCATATCACAAACCCCTGTGGTGTATCTCGTGCCTTTTTCTTGTTTCATATGTTATATGTGGTAAACCATGATGTTGGGATTGTCACTTGGTGATATTTAAGTGAACTTGCCGCTTACTCGTTATTCTACGTACTTTGACCCCATGTATTATTCTGCACTATAATCGGAAGAACCATGTACATCACAAAAAAGAACAGAAATTTTTTTTTGTCAAATCATAGACAAAGAATCACCTTTTCCACTTGATTAGGGTAAGAGCGTGGTGGGTCTAACCATACATTATTGAGTTTTTAGGATTATTTCTTCCTCTATTATAAGACGAAATTCAACAAATCTCATTCACTTTTACCATCTTTGAAAATGGTATTTATTTTAGGTGCGTGATATTAATTGTGGTGTGAAGATTGATGAATGGGTCATCCACCACAAACCTTTTAGGTCCATTCCAACTAAGAATTGAATGAGAACTAACATAAGGACAGTTGAAGAGATTTGGGTCTTTCTAGGAAATTTTCTTTAGTGAAAAAAAAAAAAAAAAAACAGAGAGAAAGAAAAACAAGGTGATGACGATTTCAATATTTGTATATGTAATTGCAGGTAACATTGAAGCTGCAACCACTATTTAAACGATCCTTAACATACTCGATTAAGGGTGATTCAGACTTGGGACAACAGGCAACCAGTTTTGGTAACCAACATGAGTTTGCAGACATTATGTGGTATCCAAGCCAACGAAAGGCAGTTTATCGCATTGATGACCGAGTCACTCTCAATGCAGTCGGCAATGGACTCTATGATTTCACCCCATTTCGCTCCACACCTTCTCTCACTTTGGCACTAGTTAGATCTACTGGTAAATAAGTAAAACAGTGTAAGGCTAGGTTTAGTAGTTGATGTAGCCGAACTCTAATTTTTTTTTTTTTTTAATATTGTTATGATGCTGCTCTTGCAGAGGAATTGCAAGAGTCCCTGAATGATGCCAATGGGAAATGCAACGGTGCAAAGCTAGTTTCTTCTACCCTCGAGACCATTGCTTATGGATTGACAAACAACGGTATCACATCCTAAGTTAACTAATATAGTTCCATGTCATGGTGTCCCCTATTCGAGAGATTTCCCTCACATTGATTTATATGCATGTTATGATTAGGTATCATCTTCACCGGATATCCAGTAATTGGGTATCACAACAAGCTACAATCGTCAGGAACCTGCCTAGACAGTCCCCAAGATGGTCTGATTACTGCTTGTCCATGGGATCCACGGGTCAAGGGGGAGTTCTTTTACCAAACTACGTTTAGCGTCGGACTCTCTATGGTAAAGAACTTCATCAAAGACATTCAACAGCTTATTGCACTTGAGCCTAAAGCGTTGTGCGGAGTGGAGCTCTACAATGGCATCCTCATGCGATATGTTACGGCCTCTAGTGCTTACCTGGGCAAGCAAGAGGACGCAGTAGACTTTGACATCACTTACTACAAGAGCAAGGATCCGCTAAGCCCGAGGCTATACGAAGATGTGCTTGAAGAAATAGAACAGATGGCGCTTTTCAAGTATAACGCACTGCCTCACTGGGGGAAGAACAGGAACTTGGCATTTGATGGAGTGATAAAAAAGTATAAAAAAGCCCGAGAATTTTTGAAAGTGAAGGAGATGTATGATCCGCTAGGGCTGTTTTCTAGTGAATGGACAGACCAAGTTCTTGGACTCAAGGAGGGTGTGAGCATAGTTAGGGATGGATGTGCACTTGAGGGATTGTGCATTTGTTCACAAGATGCACACTGCGCACCCAAGAAGGGCTACTATTGCAGATCGGGAAAAGTCTACAAAGAGGCCAAAGTTTGTACTCGAATCAATTTCAAAACGCGGTAATGACCTGATTTCATCACTCTTAGGTTTCAAGGTGGAACAAAGCTCCTCGCAGCTTCATATGGTTGCACTAATTGTGTATCCTGTGTGCTGGTACGTGGATCATGTTGTATTTGGAAGGGGAATGAGATCAAGAAATTAGAATGTCCCGATTGCCATGGGAGGGAACTAATTCAAGATGTACTGTCTTTGCCCTTAACCTAGAGTTGCAGTTGCCATAGCATTTTATTGTTCCCATATCTCTATGTATTTAGCAACAATTTATGTGATTTTCTTATGCAGATTGACATGCTTTGTATTGGTGCACAAGTCTTCAACATGTTAGATTAATATACTTATAATTTTGATCCGTTTCAACTTAAAGACAGAATCAAACATATGAAAATTGTTTGGTTTACACTGTAGAGTGATAAAAAAAATTAAATCAAAGTAATAATTTGTTTTCATTTTTACCGGACTTAAAAACAATTTGTGCTTCAAGCCCGGGCCGAGAGTCCCGTCAAGTCTAATGCCAGCGGGTTGGCTTTGAACATGCCGAGTTCAACTTTTTTTTAACCCATCATTTGTTTACCCGCTTATACAAAAATATGAATAGGTATGTATGGAAATTGGCTAGTTGGATTAGCGGAATGAAGCAAGGTGTGAAAGAATAATTTTTCTATTGGGAATAAAAGGGGAATGAAAATAACCATGCACGTTAAACATGCAAACAATTAGCAAGTTCATTTACGGGTGTTTTGAAGTAGAATCTAAGGTCCCTGTGAATGGCACTGGGGCTATGGTTTGCGTGTTGCTCTAAATTGTTTGACGGCTGATGGGGACGTACTGACTCGACCAAATGAGGCCAAAATATATCCGGAGGGAAGAGACGCAGGGATGGATCAATCGATCGACATGTCCATGAGACTTCTTCAACAAGAAGATTTTCCCCAAAAACAAAAATGGTCCACCAACCAATCATTGATTCTAATATCACTTGTTGAAAGGAGCAACGGAAGCCCAATGCTTTTCAACTAGTGAGACCGCCAAGAGAATCGAATCCAAGCATACTAAGCATATCTAGTGAGAACCAACCTCCACTTTAAAAACTTGAAATAATGAAATTACCAACTCACTCAGATTCGTTAATCAACCCACATTAAATCTCTTTGATATAAGATACCATATTTAAAACTCACATATGTATCTCATCGCAAACAATCATAATTCTATAAAAAATAATTTCAATAAAAATTTTATGTCCCTTGAGAAGAATGAAAACAATATTGCCTACCCCAAAATAAAATATCCCAAGAAATCTTAAGAGGAGAGAGATAAACAAATTAGCCAATGAGGGATTTCACGGGCAACAACAAAGCCCTCTCGTAATCTATTTGCTTGGAGATAAGCCGTGGTCCCACCACTCTGCCCCAATCAAGCCCGTCAACGTCGATCGCATCACGTAAATCGACCGGTATCCGCATCAGTGATTAATCGAATGGACTCAATGAATTAAATATGAAAAAATTTAAAATTCAATTAGCACAATTAAAAGATTTAAAATCGAATTGACAAAAATGCAATAAGTTTAAAATATTTTGAACAAATTCCTATGATGAGTGTTTTTTTTTTTTTTTAATGATTGCACTCAAGTGAGTACCATGCGAAAATTATGACACTCGTAGTGTTTATTTCCCTTCAAAATGCCATTGATGGTTAGTTATGCCAGATTTATGAATCTGGTCACCACTATATTGAAAAGGCCACGGTATCTTATGGACTCAAGTGCATGATACTCTATGGTCTCATGAATCTAATTTTTAGAGATCTATGAGATCAGTGAGCTAATTTTTGTACTCCTTATGCCCCCGACTAATCTGTCGTTCCACTTCCGGGCTCATCCTCCCAATCTCCTATTCACCATCTTGCAGTTCTTTATATTTTACATCGTAAATTCGGACAGCTTGTAGTTGCACATCGTAAATTCGGACGCATGCGAAGCCAACTAATTCATTCATCGCCCGTAGGGAATGGCCCAAGCTGCTTCTTGTATAATTTCTGCCCGAGACTGAGTTGATCAGCAATGGCGGTTGCTTAAATGAACGAGGCAAATAGGAGAGGAATTCATATCGAGGCGAGGCGGATCCAATCAAAGCTGGAGAGCTCCCCGTGCTGCGCTGAAAACCTCTGTATTTCCAAAATTGGAGGTTGAAGACATGTAATTCACTTTGGCTGTCGCCAGCGAGTCCCATTATCGGTGTCTTGTCCGATCTTTATGTAGTTTAAACCACATTTCATTGTTCAGGAATCCAACAAAACGTGCCCAACATCTCAATAATTGGGGTTGCCAATACATGCAAAGTTCGTACGGGTAACACCTCAACCAACGCGCAATTAAAGGACGGCGACAGAACGTGATGCTATTTTTCAACGTTTTTCCTTCGAGTTAGGCTTTCAAGTCTCCGGACATGTTTAGATTTTGCCAAGTTCAAGCTGGAGGAACCGCTTTCTTGACTTATTTCGCAATGATCACCTCTCCGTTTCTTCAACATTTGAGTTTATTATTCTGTTTATCGGCATTCGAGATACCAATCAACTTAAAGTCTTATTTAAAACGAAAGCTTTCATTACTTTTTTCGGACTCCATTGGCAAACAGTGGAGTACAAGAGTAGTCCTCCAAAAATTGTGATGCCTTGAAACTAAATACTGCTCTAAATGGTTTTTTACATTGAAGCAAGGCCAGCTTGCTAAAAGAAATGTGATAATTTTTAGTCAGACCGATCTTCCAGACCTTAAAATGATAATTTTTTTGGATTTGGAATTGCAAAGTAATGTCGATACATCTTCGTGACATGGGTCAAAGTTCTAAATAGTGGAGTATAAGACTGCTCTAACTAATTTCTAACGTTGAAGCAAAGCCAGCTTGCTAAACAAAAGGTGCCAATTTTTGGTCGGCCCGATCTTCCAGACCATAAAATAAAAATAATAATAATAAGAAAATTGGATATGAAATCACAAATTAATGTGGATGCATCATCATGTTGAAATTCTAAATGGTGAAGTATAAGAGTAGTACTCCAAAATTTGTGATGCCTTGAAATTAAATACCACTCTAAATAATTTATTATGTTGAAGCAAGGCCAACTTGCTAAATGGAAGGTGCTCAATTTTAGTCGGCCCGATCTTCTAGACCATAAAATAATTAATTTTTTTGGGTATGGAATCGCAAAGTAATGTCGCAATTCATTATTACTTTTCACCAAAAAAAAAAAGTAATGTTGAAATTCTAAATAATGAAGTATAGAGTAGTCCTCCAAAACTTGTAACGCCTTGAAACTAAATACCGCTCTAAATAATTTCTTACGTTGAAGCAAGGCCAACTGGATAAACGAAAGGTACTCATTTTGGTCAGCCCAATCTTCTAGACCATAAAATAATAATTTTTTTGGATCCAGAATTGCAAAGTAATGTCAATGCATCTTCGTGACATGGGTCGAAAGTTTAAATGAGCTTCTTCATCTTTGCTTATCAAACATTTGATTAGCTGGACTTGGTCGCCATTCAGCCCATTCTGCAGCTGTTCTTATCGCCTCTTGATTATGTTCCGGAGGTCAATTAATATTTCCTTCTTGCCAAGTTGTGAAGAAGGAGGCAAACAATACGCAGGTTGAATCTCTCACTTTGACCTGGGACAAGCTAGAATTGCCCCGCAAAACCATTGGCGAAATAAACTAGCCAAGTCAAGGTGAGATTGAGGATCAAGATTCCATGTATGATAGCTGTATTTACTACTCTTCTTTATTTAAGGAGAATGGATCTCCCCCAATGAGCTAAAAAATATGGGGATTTCTACTGTGCATGCGGGCTTCCAGGGAACTTTCTTTATTGACCAAATTACATAAAACCTCTGTTCATCTTTTCCTTTCTCTGTCTCCTCCATCTTCATATTAATACGCTATATTAACTCTAATAATCCAAAGCATCTCTCGATGCTGTTCCTTGCCGAGAAATGCTTCATGTTAAAAGATTCCTCCAACGTGGTCGCAAGTACAATCATGGAGCGAGAAGGCGTGTGCACTTTTTGCGCATTGCACCGTTTCATCACATGAAGGAGAATATGTATCACCAAGTCCCATAATATATCTTTTTGTCAGGATATGAATTTTGCTCCGAACCATCATCCTACACGCACATCAGGCTGTTCTCCCACAGAGCCGATCGAAATCGACAATTTCCCTCTCCAGTTCGGCCATCCACATTCCTTCTTTACTTAAAAGCGTGCTCACAGCCACCCTCCTAACTCCCTTCCTACTTTTTCTTGTGCGCCAAACTAGCGGTCCAGTGTGCGCCCTTGAACCACATACAATCAGGGGCTAACCTCGCTAGCTATAAGTGGTGGAAGGATCGGCCCCCAATTCATTCACGATGACACGTACTACTCCTTGCTTGAGCAAGGTGTTCTGGTTCGGGAGGCCTGGTTCTGGAACAGTATGGGCTTCACTACACATCATTGTAATGGCCGCGACCGCCATGATGATATCAGTGAGTGCAAGCCCACCGGAAGATCCCATCAGACGCACCTCAAGCGGCTGCACCATAACAAATTCCTACGGAACCTTCCCTGACCGAAGTGCATGCAAAGCAGGGGCCGCGGCATTTCCGACGTCAGAAGAAGAGCTAGTGTGGGCAGTGGGAAATGCGACGAAGTCCAGGACGAAGATGAAAGTAGCGACGCGAACCTCTCACAGCATCCCGAAACTGGTGTGTCCGGACGGGGAGGACGGGCTGCTGGTGAGCACCAAGTACATGACGAGGATAGTGAGGGTGGACCGGCAAGGGATGAGGATGAGCGTGGAGGGAGGGGTGACTCTGAGGCAGTTGATCGAGGAGGCGGCCAAGGCGGGGATGGCGCTGCCATATGCGCCCTACTGGTGGGGTGTGACAGTGGGAGGGATGCTGGGGACGGGGGCGCACGGCAGCTCCTTGTGGGGGAAAGGGAGTGCATTGCACGATTACGTGGAGGCAGTGCGAATAGTGAGCCCTGGAAGGCCCGGAGATGGTTACGCCAAGATCAGGACGCTGGATGTGAATGGGAAAAGCACTCGCGCAGAGATGGACGCGGTCAAAGTGTCGCTTGGGGTTCTTGGAGTCATCTCTCAGGTACAGTTGCTCTCTGGTCTTTTCTCATTTGGGTGCTTGTGTGACTACTTTCGTCCCTTCTATTCCTTTTGATACAAATATAATTTATAAAATAGAAATTTAACTATTACAATATTTCCTTACACCACATACAATACTCTTACAACTCTACACAAGTCCTCTCACTCTCACATGCATACATAGCACACTCTACACAACACACTCTCAAGACCCCTGCACACACACCCACTCACTCTTTATCTCTCTACACTTACACTACAAATACTTCATGCATGCACTCCACACCACTTCACACACACACACACTCAAGGGGCAAGAACCCCTATTTATAGGGTGTAAGGTTGGTCAATGATTCGCCTTCCACACTACTCCTATTATTATTATTTTATTACAAGTTGCTGATCATTTGTCAACAATTGCGGCTGAGGAATTATCTAGAGAGAGAAAAATCTGGAGGAGTAGAGAGAGATAAGGAGAGCTCCAGAGAGAGAGAGGCGTTGCTTTTTCTCAACACTCCCCTCACGGACTACTCTCTCTTTTTGGATGTAACACTATGTCAAGTTGCTTTTCAGCATTTGCTTTTATCTTTTTCCATTCAGCGCATTGTGAAGCTTCCTCGTACGTGGATGGCTCTATGGATCCATCTTCAGTTGCTTCTCTTGCTGCGACTTTCCATTGAGTTTTGTGATTCTTGAATTTTTGCAATGTCAATTCATTCTGCCCATTAGTCTCCTTTTCCTTCTTCTCACTCAACTCGGTCTTCGTATTCGACATATCTCCTATAAGAATTTTGAGATTGGAACTCATTCGATTACCATTTGTGACTTTCATTTTGTGCTTCAACCAATTCAGTCCCATCCAAAGCACTTTAGTGGAGATATCTTGATCCTTTTTCTCATAAAATTTCTTCTCCTCGATTTTATTCCACCGATCCTTGCATCACAGGATGTAGGGTGTGGATGGCCTCCTTTTCTCAAAGAAAACTTTCTTTTTCTCCTTCATTTGTTCATTGTCTCTTCCGATCTGATTAATTCGGAATGTCATAGTGGGCTTGAGGTCCTAAAGCTTCTGCAGCTTCTTGAACTCACATCGGAACTTCTCTAGCTCCCTTTCTTTTTCCTTGAGCTCTCGATCCTTCTGTCTCAGCATCTCGTCCCTCTTTTTCATCATATTCTCCATCTTTGCCTTCTCAACTTTCAGTTTCTTTATCATCTCCTGCATCTTTTGGAGTTTCTTTTCACGACTGCTTGTTGGCGTTGTTAGTTGCTTCTTCGAGTTCTTCCTTAGCTTGCTCTTATCCGGGGTCATGATAGAATTTGTCGAATTATCCAACTCAATTATACAAGCGATTGCAAGCTCTTCTCATTCCTTCATTGCAACAGGCACTTGAAAGTCCTATTCTTCTTTGCTTTCAATCTCTTTTTTTGCAGGAAGTGACAATATATCCTTCTTCTCACCTATACCAACAAACTCTGGCAATATGTCGTACCTTGCCACAAACATAGCACCGTTTGCTGCGACTTTTGTTGCTCTTGTCTTCATCGTCATCATCGTCGCGATCTTGACAAGCTCCCCCTGGCTGATAACCCTTCTCTTCCGGTTGCCTCCGCCAATCTCCATGACTTTTCCATGGTTTGCCATCTCTTGCACCTGCTCTATTTCTATTCTGGCCTTTGAACCCTCTTTTATTACTAAAGAGGGCACTTTCACCATCTTTAATTGTGACCTTAGGGATTTGTTTATCTAAGGCCTCTTGATTGGCCAATATATTTTCCAACTCAATTAGAGTTGGCTCATTTGTCCATCCACAGGTGGCCGCAACAATACCATTATACTCTGGCCTTAACCCGTGAATTATTATTCTTCTTATTCTTGTCTCAGAGATGGCATTCTGAGGATCTAATTTTGAAATTTCTTCGCAAATAAATTTAACTTTAGAAAAATATTGACTTACCATCATACTTTGTTGCGAGATTGAGAGGAGCTCATTTTCCAGGCATTGTAACTTGGCATCGTTTGTCCTCACAAACAGCATTGCCAAGTTATCCCAGGCCTCCTTCGGGGTCTTCACACTCTTTATGTGTTGCAATAATTCATCTTCAACAGTCACGGCAAGAACGTAAAGAGCCTTACATGATTTTATGTTCCATTTTCTTAATTCGCTATCATTCATGGGTGGTGTGGTGTTACTCCCCCCAACGATATCCCACAAATCTTGATCTAGCAAGTAATATTGCAAGCAGGTTATTGGGCAGTTTGCAGAAATCATGAAAAAATATGGAATTATGCTCTCTCAATTTGAGTTGTTGAGCTTCTCGACGCCACTTACTGAACTTGAGAAATATGTCATTATGACTTGGTTGTAATGTCCAGCACTATACCAAGTAAGCCCGGTCCTGGACCAACTGACTTCACAATCCCAAATTATGCCCTGGCAAAACTCCGACGTCATTCGCTTCTTTACTCCTTGGCTCAATGATCCTCAACAATCTTGCTCACTTACAATGGCCCCCGACTAATGTCTTCGCACAATCTCCAACAACCTGCTCTGATACCACTTGTAGAATCTTTACGAAAACGTGGTACAAATATAATTTACAAAATAGGAATTTAACTATTACAATATTTTCTTACACCACATACAACACTCTTACAACTCTAAACAACTCCTCTCACTGTCACATGCATACATAGCACACTCTACACAACACACTCTCAAGACCCCTGCGCACACACCCACTCACTCTTTATCTCTTTACACTTACACTACACACACCTCACGCATGCACTCCACACCACTTCACACACACACACACACACTCAAGGGGCAAGAGCCCCTATTTATAGGGTGTAAGGTCGGTCAATGAACCGCCTTCCACACTCCTCTTTTTATTATTTTGTTACAAGTTGCTGATCATTTGTCAAGAATTGTAGCTGAGGAATTATTTAGATGGAGAAAAATCTGGAGGAGTAGAGAGAGATCTGGAGAACTCCAGAGAGAGAGAGAGAGAGGCGGTGCTTTTTCTCAACATTCCTCAATTATATCACAAACCCCTGTGGTGTATCTCATGCCCTTTGCTTTTTCTCAACATTCCTCACTTATATCACAAACCCTGTGGTGTATCTCATGCCCTTTTCTTGTTTCCTATGTTATATGTGGTGAACCTTGATGTCGGGATCGTCACTTGGTGATATGTAAGTGAACTTGCAGCTTACTCATTATTCTACATACTTTGACCGCATGTATTATTCTGCACTATAATCGGAAGAATTATGTAAATCACAAAAAAGAACAGAAATTTTTTTTGTCAAATAATTCACCGTTTCCACTTGATTAGGGTAAGAGCGTGGTGGGTCTAACTATACATTATTGAGTTGTTAGGATTATTTCTTCCTCTATTATACGATGAAATTCAACAAATCTCATTCACTTTTATCATCTTTGAAAATGGTATATATTTTAGGTGTGTCATATTAATTGTGATGTGAAGACTGATGAATGGGTCGTCCACCAAAAACCTTTTAGGTCCATTCCAACTAAGAATTAAATGAGAACTAACATAAAGGACATTTGAAGTGATTTGGGTCTTTGTAGGAAATTTTCTTTAGTGAAAAAAAATAAAAAAAGAAAAACAAGATGACAACGATTTCAATATTTGTATATATAATTGCAGGTAACACTGAAACTACAACCGCTATTTAAACGATCCTTAACGTACTCGATTAAGGATGATTCGGACTTGGAAGAACTGGCAACCAGTTTTGGTAAACAACATGAGTTTGCAGATATTATGTGGTATCCGAGCCAACGGAAGGCAATCTATCACATTGATGACCGAGTCACTTTCAATGCAGTCGGCAATGGGCTCTATGATTTCACCCCATTTCATTCCACACCTTCTCTCACTTTGGCACTAGTCAGATCTATTGGTAAATAAGTAAAACAGTGTAATGCTAGGTTTAGTAGTTGATGTAGCTCAACTCTAAACTTTTTTTTTTTAATACTGTTGAGATGCTGCTCTTGCAGAGGAATTGCAAGAGTCCCTAAATGATGCTGAGGGGAAATGCAACAGTGCAAAGCTAGTTTCTTCTACCCACGAGACCATTGCTTATGGATTGACAAACAATGGTATCACATCCTAAGTTAACTAATGTAGTTCCATGTCATGGTGTCCCCTGTTTGAGAGATTTTGCTCACATTGATTTATATGCACGTTATGATTAGGTATCATCTTCACCGGATATCTAGTAATTGGGTATCACAATAAGCTACAATCATCAGGAACCTGCCTAGACAGTCCCCAAGATGGTCTGATTACTGCTTGTCCATGGGATCCACGGGTCGAGGGGGAGTTCTTTTACCAAACTACATTTAGCGTCGGACTCTCTATGGTAAAGAACTTCATCAAAGACATTCAATAGCTTATTGCACTTGAGCCTAAAGCGTTGTGCGGAGTGGAGCTCTACAATGGCATCCTCATGCGATATGTTACGGCCTCTAGTGCTTACCTGGGCAAGCAAGAGGACGCAGTAGACTTTGACATCACCTACTATAAGAGCAAGGATCCGCTAAGCCCGAGGCTATACGAAGATGTGCTTGAAGAAATAGAACAGATGGCGCTTTTCAAGTATAACGCACTGCCTCACTGGGGGAAGAACAGGAACTTGGCATTTGATGGAGTGATAAAAAAGTATAAAAAAGCCCGAGAATTTTTGAAAGTGAAGGAGATGTATGATCCGCTAGGGCTGTTTTCTAGTGAATGGACAGACCAAGTTCTTGGACTCAAGGAGGGTGTGAGCATAGTTAGGGATGGATGTGCACTTGAGGGATTGTGCATTTGTTCACAAGATGCACACTGCGCACCCAAGAAGGGCTACTATTGCAGATCGGGAAAAGTCTACAAAGAGGCCAAAGTTTGTACTCGAATCAATTCCAAAATGCGGTAAAGACCTGATTTCATCACTCTTAGGTTTCAAGGTGGAACAAAGCTCCTCGCAGCTTCATATGGTTGCACTAATTGTGTATCCTGTGTGCTGGTACGGAGATCATGTTGTATTTGAAAGGAGAATGAGATCAAGAAATTAGAATGTCCCGATTGCCATGGGAGGGAACTAATTCAAGATGTACTGTCTTTGCTCTTAACCTAGAGTTACAGTTGTCATAGCATTTTATTGTTCCCATATCTCTATGTATTTAGCAACAATTTATGTGATTTTCTTACGTGGATTGACATGCTTTGTATTGGTGCACAAGTCTTCAACATGTTAGATTAATATACTTATAATTTTGATTCGTTTCAGCTTAAATACCGAATCAAACATATGAAAATTGTTTGGTTTACACTGTAGAGTGATAAAAAAAATTAAATCAAAGTAATAATTTGTTTTCATTTTTACCGGACTTAAAACCAATTTGTGCTTCAAGCCCAGGCCGAGAGTCCCGTCAAGTCTAATGCCAGCGGGTTGACTTTGAACAGGCTTTGCGAGGCCCAGCTCACAGCCCCATGAGCGCGATGCTGGAACTAGCCGAGCTCCTCCTCCTCCTCCGGCGAGCAGGCTTTGGCATCAGCTCTGTCAACGCCCAGTTCAACCATGCACACGCTTGCTCATGTCTCTCACCCTTCTTTCTTCTCCAGGAGCCTGAGGATTCTCAATCCATGACCATCCCAGATGGCTTGCCACCTCCCCTCCTATCCAGATTTGACTCCGGAGGCGAGCATTCGGCGCTTCATGCCTCTTCCCTTCTCTCGGCTCATCGTCACTCTCCATAAAACATCATCAGATGATTCCAGAGGCGTTTCTTGCATCCTCCACCACGACGGCTCAGCGGTTTAACGACCTTCTCCTCTTCTCTTGGCCTGTCTCTGCTTCTTCATTCTTGGACGCCATCATGGACCTGCGGCGTCCTCCGCACCCCCTAAAGGTGACTAACTCTCAAATATGAAGTGGTACAAATTACACCCTACATTTGTGAAATAGATTTGTGGTATACTGCAACAAAAATCTTGTCGGGTGCTCATGATACGCTTTGCCTGCTTAAATACACCCATTTACGCTCAATGCACTTGTTTGAATAACAATAGAACAACTAAAAGTCCATATGATATAGCCGTAACACCAGTGATACAAATTTTAGGAATCATTTGTTTGAAAAAAAAATATCTTCAAGAAATTATTTCCCAACTTTTCAATATATGAATGATGGAATCCATTTATGGAAAACATTTTCCAAGAATTGTAAAGAAGTTTAGATTAGAGAAAAATGACTTTCCTTTTTGACAAAAGGAAAATTATTTTTCTTAAATTATAAAATAAATAAAAACTAGTTTTTTTTTCTTGAAATGATATCCACAGAATGTATTTTCCTTTATTATGAAATTTTTCAGTAAAATAAAAACAACCTTAAAGTTAAAATAATACGTAATGCGACCTTCTAAAAATTGTTACATGGTGGAGGTAGGAGGTGGTATTGTTAGGTAATTTTTAATAGATTAATGGTGATCTGCATGGATAATTATTCATTAAGTGATAATGTATAACTAAATACATTTTTTGTGCTATTTATAGGTATGCTGCCCGCAGAAAGAACGGGCCTATAATATAACCATTCCACTGCATTGAGAGGACCGTCTAAGGAGTGGACATTTTGCCCTCTTCTTAGTTGATAACCACCTGAATTGACTTTTGCTTTTTCATTTTATTCTTAGACCATGTCATTTTTTTTGCATCGCTTGCTTCATTTTAAGATTGTAAAAACTAATAGAAGTAAGACAAATTGGTTAAAGAAAAAATCGCAAAGCGTAATCCATAATTATTATTTTTTTAAGTTGTCGGAATAGGTTGCTTCCTTTGAAAAAGGCAAACCGATGGAAGAACCTGAGTATCCATTGATTAAACTTTTATCTAAGTAGCCTTTGATACCCCGCAAATTAGGCAGTTTAAAGTCAAGACAAGTCACCCTTCCACTCAGTATGCCTTGTTCATTTTGAGTGTAAGTTTTGGTGCCGTTTGTTTGTACATATTTGTTAAGCTTAATACAATTACCTTTCACCCAAAAAAAAAAAAATTCAAGACAAGTCTTCGACCAAAAAAAAAAAGTCAACACTATCCTTTAGTATAGGCATAATTACATCTATCATTCCATAATTTAAAAAACATTATGTGATCAAATCATAAATTTTTCTACTAAAAAATGATTAAAATATTTAAAATTTTAATAATCATCAATCAAGTCTCTTCCTCAATTTGTTTTTTTATTTGGAAATGCATCAATGGCGGCCTTTAAGAAGTTGATGTGTGGCTCTCTTCTTAGTTGACACCTGCCCCAATTTTTTTTTTTGGTCGATAATAGTGATTCATACTTTCATTAATAGCACCGTGCTTTACAAGATGAGTCAGAGTCATAACATAAGATAGACATCAGGGGGGCAGGTGGTTCCTGCTGCCAATTAGAAGGAAGAGTTTTGCGCCGTAGCACCTTTGAAACCCAATCCGCGGCGTGATTTGCCTCTCTCGGACAAAAGGAGATTGTTACTGATGGCATATGGGCTAAGATACTTTTGCATTCCTGTACCTGAGTTATAACGGCCCAAGGAGCTTCTCCTCGGCCCAGGATGGAGTTCACAAGCGTCTGACTATCAGTTTTGAGTAGAAGACTTCGGTTCAGTTCGTGCAATTGTCCCACATGCAGATCTTCTCTCTATTCCAGCATCTTCAACCCATAAAACAGAGCTAGGGTTTCCGCTTGCAGGGGGGAAGACGCGTTGACTTCTTTGGCGAACCCGTCGATCAAGATCCCGTCAGAATCGCGAAGAATTCCAGCAACCGCACTAGGCGAGTCGATTGCTGTCCACAAGCTGTCAACGTTCATCTTCAAATCTGGCAACTACGGTACCGTCCAGGTTGCTTGTAAGGTTTTTTTTTCCCTTCAACCCAGAACAATCCCTCGGTGACCACCTCTGATAGGCTTTCCTCTGTGCTTGAGCTGTGTCGATCAACGCCTCAGGTTGGTCTTTGGTCTTCCGGAATACGATGTTATTTCGATTTTTCCAAATTTGCCAGAGGACTTCAACAACCAGTTCGCGATCTGGTGCGTGCGACTCGGCTACAAGGTGTTCCGCCACCCACTTATCCATTCTGGTGGCCGACTGTGTGATTTGGTTTAGATGTAGGCGAGGGTCTAACTAGACCTTCTGGACTTGTTTGCAGTGGAGGAATATGTGCTCGATTGTTTCAGGGTATTTGGAGCAAAGAGGGCACACCGGATCAGGTAATATCTTCCTTTGGTAGAGCTTTTCTTTGGTTGGTAAAGCGTCTTGACAGAGACTCCAAACAAATATTCGCAATTTATGGGGGATTGCTAGGTGCCTGAGATTTGTCCACAATCTGCGAGGGGGCTGGTAGGAGGAGGAGGCTCTGTTTCGGTCCTGTGGTAAGGAAGCATCATGAATCTTATTATAGCCACTTTTAACTGTGTATTGCCCACTACGATTGCCTATCCAGATCAGTTTATCTGCCTGTTGCTGCTGTGCTATAGGAATAGTGAGAATTTCATTGACTATTCTCTGTTCAAATAGTTGATGTAACATCGGCTCATTTCACTCTTTTCTTTCCTGATTAATTAGTTCGCCACTAGGTGGGGGTCATCTCTGTTTTCTTGTCCGCCTAGGATTCCTTGTGAGAGCCAATGATCTTAACGGATATGAATAGATTTCCCATCTCCCACGGTCCATTTTAAATCTAGTAGTATGGCATCTCGACCCATAAGAACACTTTGCCATCCCCAAGAAGGTTGAGGACCTCTGTTTGCTTTCCATAAGTCTCCTTGAGGGAAATAGAGGCCTTTCAGTGGTTGGCTCCATAGGGTTGAGGGGGATTGGGATAGTCGCCAGGCTTGTTTTCCCAACATAGCTACATTGAAAGAAATCAAATCTTTAAAACCTAATTCTCCTCAATATTTTCTGCATTTCAAAGTCTCCCATTTTTTCCAGTGCATACTATTCTTTGCATCGTTGTGCCTCCACCAGAATGCTGCTATTCGTTTCTCAATTGCCCTGCAAATTGATACAGGTATCTTGAAGATTGACATGGCGAATTGTGGTAATGCTTGGTCAACAGTCTTGACCAAGATTTCTTTCCCAGCTTTCGACAGGTATTTCTCTTTCCACCCTGCCAGTTTCATATTGACTCTGGATAAAATCTAAGCAAACATGTCTTTTTTGGTTTCTCCCCAATCTGAAGGAAGCCCTAGGTATTTCCCAGTCCTTTCAATAGTTGGCACTCGCATTTCTTGGGTCATATTCCTTTTTAGATCCTATGGACAGCTGGGACTGAAGAACATACCTGACTTATTTAAATTAATCGCTTGACCCATAGCATAACAGTATTGATTGAGTATAGCGGCCAAACTCTGGCATTCACGAACTGAACCATCCATAAAGAAAATAGCATCATCAGCAAACAGTAGATGGGTTAAGGTGAGGCAATACCTGTTTAACTTAATCCCTTTAATGCTGCTATCTGCCAAGGCTTTGTGTATCATCCACAACAGGACATTGGCCATCACAATAAACAAGTAGGGGGAAAGAGGGTCGCCTTGTCATATTCCCCTTGTAGGACGAAAAAATTTTGTTTGCTCTTCATTGACTTTCACATTTAGAGAAATTGAAGATACACATTGCATAATCAACTGAACCCATTGATCTGAGAAACCCATCTTTAGCATACTCATTTGTAGAAAATCCCACTCCACTCTATCATATGCTTTTTGCATGTCCAGTTTCAAAATGGCCTGGAATTTTCTTTTCCTTTTTCTGATCCTCATTTGATGCAGCATTTCTTGAACAATTATTATATTGTCCTGTATTTGGCGTCCATGAACAAAAGCACTTTGTTCTTGTGATATAATCTGTGGTAGTCATTGTTTTAAACGATTTGTCAAGACCTTCGAAATGATTTTATAGCTAAAATTGCATAGGCTGATTGGTCGGAATTGGCTAATATGCTCTGGATTTTTGGTTTTTGGTATGAGGACAATGAAAGTTTGGTTAAGAACAGGATCAAACTGACCTGACTTAAAGAATTGATGGACCATGTTCGTGACGTCGCTTTTGATTTCATCCCAAAAATGCTGATAGAATTGCCACTTAGACCATCTGGCCCTGGTGCCTTTAGGGATCCAAGCTAAAAGACAGCTTCTTTAACCTCCCCCTCATTTATATCAGCCATCAATATCTAATTTATCTCTGTTGTTACCACTTTTGGGCAGTGATTTAAGGTGGGCTGGAGATTTCTTGGTCCCACCGAATCATAGAGAGCGCGGAAGTAGTCCGTGACGTGCTACTTGAGAGTCTTAGGATCCCCGGTCCAATGCTATTCATCAATCTTCAACATGGTTAGTTTGTTCCTTTGTCGCCTCTGGATTGTAGTTGCATGGAAAAACTTTGTATTTTTATCACCCCATTTAAGCCATGTGATGCGAGATCGAAGTCCCCAATACATCTCCTCTTGCCACCATAGATGATCAATTTTTGCCTTAATCAACTGAATTTCTATTTTACTGGAATCAGCAGAGCTACCATTTGTTAGCTCTGTTAGACGTTGTTTGAGCCCCTTAATTTGAATAGAAGCATTGGAGAACCTCTTTTTGCTCCAATCCAGCAGAGCCTCTGTTACTTGCTAGATCTTTTGTGGCAAACTTCTGTTGTCTAGGTGATATTCAGCCCAAACATTCTTGACTACATCTCTGCATTCCTCCTCATCTAGCCAGTAAGTTTTGAATCTAAACTCCTATTTCCTTTTGCCATGACCAGGGTAGAAAGAGAGAAGGAGGGGGCTGTGGTCTGACCCTACCGCTGGTAAAGCAAAGATTTCAACATTTGGGAAGGTAATGCGCCATTCCATTGTGCAAACTGCTCTGTCTAACCGCTTTTTGACTAAATTTTCCCCTTCTCTGTTGTTAGTCCATGTAAACTTACAATCTTTACTGTCTATCTCCATGAGTGAACAGTTGTTTAGCATGTCCCTGCAGGCTGCAACTTGATAAGAATCAGTCTCCCATTTCCCTTCCTTCTCCCAGGTATAGAGAGTATCATTGAAATTCCCCATACACAACCACGGTAAGTGATTGGTTGCATGAAAACCTCTTAATTGCTACCATAATTGAAGTCTATCTGGGTAGCTTGTTGGAGCGTGAAGGAATGTTATCCTCATTAATTTACCACTTCGAGGATCTTCACAGTCCATATCTATAAAATTGTTGGAGCTGCACCTCACTTTTACCTTAAACTCTTCATTCCACAGGAGAGCGAGTCCACCTGCAATTCCTGTTAGCTGTACCAGAAAAAATTGTTGATAGTTAAGTCTCTTCCTTACCTTTTCCACCATAGTTGCTTTATTTTTAGTTTCCATCAAGAAAACCACGGAGGGCTTTCTAGAGCCACTAGGGCTCTAAGCTCTTGGAATGTCAGGGGGTTGCCCAGCCCCTGACAATTCCAGCTCAGAATTTTCATGGTGTCGCTGGTGGCTTATTAAGGCTAGCCACTGAAGCCCAATCATTCCCTTCTTTCACCAGGTGAATGGGAGTGTCTAGTAACTCCATGTCTTCTATCAAATGCACCCTTGATTCCTCAATCTTCTTCTGTTTTTTTGCTCTGATGAGCTTTGGCCCCTTCCTAGTGGACCCCTCTGTTTCATGGTGCCCTGCTGCAATTGAGTCTAGTAGATATAAAGGCTGCTTTCCTTTGGCTGACTTGCCTGCTGTGGTATGCATGTTTTCTGCTCTGTTGTCATATGTTGATGGATTATCCACCCTTTTTTTCCTTCGATTAGGTGCATCTGGAACTCCTGGGCATCCCGCAATCTCGAGGTTAGATTGAAGAGGAGTTTCAGGTACATACTCCTCAGTCTCTAGTTGAGGTATGACTGTGCCATAAAAAGCTTCCCAGTGAGGGCTTTTGTCTCTTGACTCAACTTTAAGCCACAATCTGTATTTCCCTACCTTGTTTGCTGCCCAGTCTGACTGTTCATAGGGTATTTCTTCGCAGTTGGTAGCATAATGCCCCATTCTGCCGCAGGAGTAGCAGTAATGAGGAAGGCGTTCATACTTGAACTCAACCCACAGTTCCAGTGTCCCAGTTTTCAAAAGGGCTAAAAGGTCTAATGTGACACGTACTTTCCCAGGTTTAGTGAAAGTATTGCCTTGTAAATCTAACTGGATTTCCTTTACTGCACTTATTTTGCCAGCCACATCAGCATATACTTCCTCCAGAATCCACCCCAGAGGCAAGCATAGAATATGAACCCAGAAGTCGTAACTCGTGAAATCATAGCAATGTTCGGGAATATCAGGTACGCATTGCTTCAAGACCAGTAAGTTACTTGAAAAAGACTAGGGACCAGAATTGAGTACTCGCTCTGTCTTCATTTGATTCAAACATAAAGGAGAAAAACCTAGGTTCTTTTTGGGTTATTAGTACTGCATTGACTTTCCAGGCTTTCTTCATCGTTGTACAGAATGCTTGAAAGTTGACAAGCGGGCGCGACAGCAGTTTCCCAAAGAGGGTATGTTGACACTCTATGATTTTATTAGTGGGGACTTCCTCCCTAACTGTAACGACCTCTTTTTCTAATCATAGGTGCCCTAGACTCCTACACAGAGCTGCAACACGAAGCTGATTTCCTTCCTTATTCTCCATTTTCAACCACTCTTGAAGATTTTGGACACAGGGTGTCATACCTGATTTGGAGGGGATCGTTAATTCCGATTGAAGGGAGTTCGAGGCAGGGCTTGGGTGGGCGACTACTGTATGGATCAACACTCTATTTCTTTCGATGCCCAGTAAAGATCGCAGACCGAAGATGAGTAGAGCTCCCGGTGATGTCCATCTATTAGGGTTTGGTTAGGTTTTGATTTTTGGGTTTAGCGGACTAGAGAGACTGAGGGGGGACGAGAGTAAGGGAATTGGTGTGAGCAAGGAGTATGGGATTAGGGTTTGGGAAAGCTATCACCTGTTGGGGATAGAGGAGGACTCCATGGAAGGAGGGGCAGCTCTCACTGGAGAGAGTTCGACACCTGCCCCAATTGACAAAGTCTTTTTCGTTGTATTCTTGGACCCTATGATATTTTGTATTACTTGCTTCCTTTTAAAGCTGCAAAAAATAATAAAAGTAAAATCATTTGGTTAAAGAAAAAAATTCATAAGGTGGAACATGAGAGTCCAAAATTAAATTTATTTTTCTTTTGTCGCTGTAATAGGTGTTAAATACAGATCAAGAAGAAGAGCAAAAAAATATAAGAATTAACGAGGTTTGGCAATGTGCCTATATCCTCAAATAAGCCTCCCCAACCCTCTTTTTTATCTTTCTTTTTCTCCTTAATCATAAAGTATGTACATACCCATATACAATTAGACAGGCTTCTTCTACAAGTTAAGCCTTTACAAATTAGGAAAATAGAATCATCTACAAATAATAAAAAAAATCAAAATCAAATCCCATACAAATTAGGTGCTAGAAAATAAAATCTCCTACAAATGAGGGAATTTCAGCTTAGCTAACACTCCCCCTTTAGTTGGCAAATAGATATTTTGCATGCCCAACTTGTCTAGTAAGCTGAAGAACATCCTGCTTCAAACAATTTCCATCAAGATATTTACTAGTTGGTCTTTGGATTTTATGAATGGAAACTGAATCACCTTGGAATCTAAGTTCTACTTAATGATGTGACAATCCACCTCAATATGTTTGGTGCGATCGTGTTGAATAGGATTGTGAGAGATATCTATAGCTGCTTTGTTATCACCAAACAACTCCATTTCAAACACAGGAGTAAAATTGAATTTTGTCATCAGTTTCTGAAGCCATAGGAGTTCGCACAGTCCTTAGCCATTCCTCTAAACTCTACCTTTGCACTTGAGAGAGCTACTACTTTTTGCTTTTTGCTCTTCTAAGTAACTAAATTTCTCCCACAAAGGGAAAATACCCCAAAATTGTTCTTATGTTTGACACATTTCCAGCCCAATCTACGTCAGTAAAACCTTCGATCTTAGGATGACCGCTCTTCTAAAACTAAAGCCCTCTCCCTGGAGCTCCCTTTAAATACTGAAGGATTCGTATTACTCCATCCATATGGTCTTCATTCGGAGCATGCATAAGCTAACTTACAACACCCACTACATAGACAATATCAAGATGTGTATGGGACAAATAAATTAGTTTGCTAACTAACCTTTGATATCTTTCTTTATTTATAGGCACTTGATCAGAATTCTCTCCAAGTCTATAATTTTGAACAATTGGTGTGTCTGTAAGTTTGCAATCTAGCATTCTCACATCAACCAACAAATTCAAAATATACTTTTTTTGAGATAGAAAAATACCTCTCTTAGATATACTACTTCTATCCCCAAGAAGTACTTAAGTCCACCAAGATTTTTTATCTCGGACTCCGTTGAGAGCTTCCGTGTAATTTCATGATTTTCTCCTGATTATCTCTAGTGATAATCATATCATCCACATAAATAATCAACACAATTATCTTACCTCGACTTCGCCACAAATAGGATGTGATCAAAATTACTTTGAACATACCCATGCCTTTTTATAGCCACACCAAACCATCCAAATCATGCTCAAGGAGACTATTTCAATCCATAAAATGATTCGCTCCAATTTACAAACCAGTCCTGGTCGTGAAGAAGGACTATAACCTGGTGGATTATCCATATAAATCTCCTCTTCAAGGTCACCATTGAGAAATTCATTCTTCACATCACACTAATGTAAAGGTCAATCTAAATTAGCCGCAAAAGACAATAATACTCATATAGTATCTAGTTTTGCAAGAGGTGAAAAGGGTTTCCTGAAAATCCATCCCATGTGTCTGTGTATATCCTTTTGCTTCCAACCTTGCCTTATACCTTTCAATAAATCCATCTGTTTTATACTTGACTGAGAACATCCATTTGCATCCTATTGTTTTAAATCCCTTTGGGCAGTTCAACCAGCTTCTTAGTATTGTTTTTCTATGATGTCTTTATCTCTTCCTTCATAACTTGAACCCACTCAGGATCTTTCAAAGCGTCTTGTACTCCGTTTGGAATATAAGATGATGATACATTTGAAACAAATGCCCTTCAATGGCTTAGACAATTTGTCAACCGAAACATAGTCAATAATTTAATAGGTGAAATTCTTCTTTCCTCCACCATCTAGTGAGTATCAGTTTGAAAGCTTTCCTTGATTGTACTTAGCAGGTAATTTATATCCCGCAGAAATACTAGAATCATCATGTAAACTATTAGTAGGAGAAGTTACCTCAGGAACTCCCTCAAGAGTTGGGTCAGGTACTAAAGAAGATGGGAGAAGCTATTCTGAAAGAGCCGACTGGTCTTACAAACTTGACTCCTCGAGGACCTGACCTTCACCTGATGGGATTTACTCTGAAATTTCCAAAACACCTTACCTACATTTCAGGCCTTCTTACTCAATATCCATTGGTAAATCCTAGCCTAGTTCGGCCCTAACTAATGGCAACAATGTTGATACTCCACCAATTTGTACTCCCTCTAGGGCCATAATACCACCACCAGTCTCCCACTAGTTCTTCTTTTACTATATCTCCCCCAGAAAGAAGAACTGATGTCCTGAAAGAAAGATTATGTCTCAAGGAATGTCATATCCATTGTAATATGTCTTCTTAGTAGATGGATTATAGCACCAATACCTTTTCTGATGTGAACCATAGCCTAAAAATACACACCGCATAGTACACAGTTCAATTTTTGTGCGTTGTGTTTTGAGGATGTGGACAAAGGCAACACGGCTAAACACAGAGTAAATAGTAAGAATCGATGGTAAGTATAAATGAGAGGAGAGAGCTTGTAATGGTGTCTGAAATTTTAACATCTTTGATGGCATTCGATTAATAAGGTGGACTGTTGTAACCACTACATTATCCAAAAAACGATGAGAGACATTATTTTCAAACAATAAAGACCGAGTTGTCTCAAGGATATGCCTATTCTTCCTTTCTACTACCCCATTCTGTTGGGGTGTTCTGAGCATGACGTTTCATGGAGTAAGCCATACTAGAGGAAATATTCTTTGAGATACTAATTAATGTACTTCCCACCATTATCGTTGCGAGGGATCTGGACCTTCCCATCAAATTGAGTTTGCAACATAGCATGGAAAATTTTGTACACATTGGCAACTTCATCTTTAATTTTCATCGGATATAACCATGTCATTCTAGTGTAATCATTAACAAAAAGGACGAACATCGACTACTAGACACAGAAGTAATCAGAGAAGCACCCCCACACATCGAAATGAATCAAAGAGAAAGGAATTGCGCTTTTATTTAAAGTGATAGGAAAAGATACCCGATGGCTTTTTGCTAATATGCAAGTCTGACAATCAAACTGACTATCATTCAAACCTGAAATTAACTTGGGAAAAAAACCTCTTCATGTAACTAAATGACAAATGCCCCAATTGCTTGTGCTTAGGGATGAGCATCAATCTAGGGACAACCCTGGACCAACCTTAGACTAGCCCAACCCTACAAGTCTTGGTCCAGTTCCCAAGGAGACTAGATCGATCCTTACTCTTGGGATTCTTGAATTAGCACTGTGCGAGTTGGTTCTTAGTTTTAAGAATTTAGGGTCGGTCCAATCCGGACCATTTATAATTTTTTTAAATAGAGAAAACCCTTGACACATTTCTATTCTCACAATATTATTTCTAAATGGAATTGTAGAAAACCGAATTTTGTTGAGGTTGAATCTACTTTTTTATTTTTCTTTCCTCCTTTCTTGATTATACTTCTACTTAATTTATTGTATCAAATTCTATTTTTTCTATTAAAAAAGGGGGGAGGGATTACTCACAAATCTTTAGATTCCATCTCTAATCTTCTTCCCCCCTTCCCAGGAGTTCAAGTAATTTTACACTATTCTTTAATAACTTATATTTTTAATATCTTTTACGGCATCAACAACCATAATTTACAAAGGAGGAAAAAAAAATTGTGAGGAGTCCTCACAACGTCTAAAAGGGCATAAATAACTCCCACGGCATCCTCCTCTATAGTACTTGTTCTCTTCTATCTTATTTATCCTTTTAGTCTTCAATTTGCCAAAATCGAAATAAACAACTTCTCCACTCGCCGATCGCCACTCGACACTCCCCTCGCTCACTTTGAATCATTCGTGCCACTTGTCGCTCAATGCTTACCCTACTTGTTGCTTCCCGCTCGATGCTTGACGCTCACCCTACTCGATGCTTGATGCTCACCCCACTCAATGCTCGTTGCTCGCCTCTCTTAGCTGACCTTACTCATCACCGAACCCATTGGGTTGGTCTAGTCCTCGATCGCATTTTCAAGGAATACAAAAAATGAAATAAATAAAAAAATTATCGATTGGGTTGACCATGAAATTGGACCGAACCTATTGAATCAATCCATTCCTCATTCACCTTTTCAAAGAGTACAAAAAATGAAATAAAAAAAAATTATCGATTGGTCCTAGGTTGACCTTGGAATCGGACCAAATCGATTCGATCCTCTATCCCAAACTTAATAGGATCGGTCCTCAATCCCAAGAAATTGAGGACCAACACTGTGCAAGTTGGTCCTAAGGTTAGGGGGTGGATTGGTCCAACCCGAGCCATGCTCAACCCTACTTATGCTAGAGACAAATTTGTGTTTCCCAATTTGTAGACTACCCTCGGACCTAATTGACATTCCTAGAGCTGAAGTTGTCCATGTAATACAGCCCCCCCCCCCTCTTAATACTATGCCTAATAATCTCCTTCGTGAGTATATCCTAGAACAAATAGAAATGTTGATACATTAGCAGAACACAATTCAATTCCTCTACAACCTGTTCAACTAAAATTAGTTTCGTAGATAGTGATAAGACAATGAGTGTATTTGAAAGTGAGAGGGAACAGGAAATATTAACAACTCTAGCTCTAGTCACTAGATACAACACTCCGTTAGCATTCAAGACACTATGGCATCGAGGTTCTGTAATGCTAACAAAATCATCTGTAGTAAAATTCATATGATTAATAGCTGTCGAATCAATAACCCATTGACTAAAATCATTCAGTAAAGAAGCAACCAAAGCAAAACTATAGTTACCTTCACCTCTTATAGGCATCTTACTTTGTGGTTCAAGCTATGGCACTAGTGACAATTAAGGCTTTCCCACATGTAGAGACGATTTCCCTTTGCTATTGTTCACTTCTCCCTCCACTTGTTTTTGAGCTTTGAGTACCTTCCACCAATCATGATATCCATGAAGTTTAAAGCACGTCTCTCGGGTGTGTTTGGCATTCCCACAATGGGAGCAACCACCAACTGGAGGGGTTTTTTATTTCAGGGTTGTACTGATCCGTCCACCTTCTAGTTTAACCAATTGTAAATTCGGCTCCAAAGCTTCTTTGAGGCTAGGCTTGCCTCCTCACAATAACATAGCCATAGAATTATGGGTAATAGTCCCACTATTCAACATCAGTGTCTGTCATATATCCTCCTTGCAAACACAAGAATAGGCTTGCTCAACTATAAGGAATGGCTGCATCTGTAGTACATCAACTCATATCTTGTCTAAATGATCATCTAAACCATCAAGGAAAATGTACACATGATCCTCCTGAATGGTTGAATTGTATTTCAAATATCATATAAGCGTACCATCAAATTTTGGCAAGAGAAGTCAATCTCTCTCCACAACCCGTGAAGGCCATTATAATAAGCTTCAATACATCCCTCTAGCCTATTTCATCCGGGTCACATGCCTCTTTAAATCATAAACCTGAGAAGCATCAACCCCGTTTAGAAAAATAAAAAATAAAAAAGTAGCAACCATTGCATCCCAAGCTGCTTTCGTAGTTGGGAAGCAAATAAAGTTACCAATCAAAGAGGAAGGCTGAGGAAGGTCACCATTAATGTATCCTAGGTTCTCCGTGCTTATGATATACATCTCTACCACCTGAGACCATAAGCCATAATTAATCACATATAATTTGTGCTAAAGATGGATCGTTCTATGCAATATGGCAACAATAGATGTTGTGGTGGTCTGATCGAGTCGAACAGAGTGGTAGCAACACAGTGATTATGCAGCGGTGACAATCAAGTATGTTGAATTGCGGTGGTGGCAGCAACGACGATCTAATGTGGGCAAGTCACAACAACGGCGGTGGCACAGTGTTTAGGGCTTTTCTACGTCTTTAGATCTATTGCTCCAACACCATCTTAACAATCTAATCATAGATCAAGAAGAAGATGAGAAATACACAAGAATTAACGAAGTTCAACAATGTGCCTACATCCTTGAAATAGCATCCTAACCCTCTTTTTTTTTCTTTTTCTCATTAATCATCAAGTATGTACAGACCCATATATACATAATCAAACGGACTTCTCATATATGTCAAGTCTTTGCAAATTAGGAAAATAGAATCCACTACAAATTAGAAAGAAAATAAAATCCCCTACAAATTAGGAGCTAGAAATTAAAATCTCCTACAAATTAAGGGATTTCAGCTCACGCCAGCAGTAGGCTTCTTCCTTCCACAATATATATATATATAACAAAAAACAAAACCAATAGAAGTAGGAACATGAATCCAATAATTCAAGAGTATCCCATGATTTAAATTTTTTTTTACAATTTTTAGATGCATAAGTTAATGAAAAAATTACGCCAAAAATATTTAATCTTACATGATATACGAAGAATTAATTACGAGATAAAGAACCACATTCTCCTAAGTCACTAAGTGATTTACTAGAGAAATCAGATATTCCATTCAAAGATGGAAATAGCCTTTGATATTTCACCTTGAATTTGACAGTTTAAAGTAAAGAGAAGTTTACCCGTTAATATAGCAATAACTACATTATCATTCCATGTTTTAAAAAGTCAACATTTGACGTTAGCCGATGCTTGACTAGACCATTAATTAAATGTCTTCTTCTATCTGTTTTCTCGGTTTGGAACTGCATGGAAAGTGGAAGCTAAACCCTTTGATACAAATGCACATTTGATTGCTAATCTCATTTAATTAAGTATGACCATATTACTAGAAAATGCTTGAGAGTATTGCAAGGTTACTTTTCGATGATTTTTCCTTCTTTTGTACACAATCCTAATGACTATATAAGTCTCTTGGGGCACATAAAGAAGTCAATTGAGGCCCTATCATGGTCTGACACATCTTCTACCTTTCAAGGCTAAAAGTAATACAGCTCCCGAAATTAGAGAAAAAAAATTCGCATCATTATAGAAAAAATCAGTATTATGTATATATTGTGCGATGGAAGTTGACTTAGACTTTTTTTATTTCACGAAAAATCTTGATGTTTTCATTGGGAATGAAAATAGAAATCATTTTCTAGGCGCTCTTTTTGTAGTGGGCCCCACTTACACTTATCATGGGCTTTAAACGTGATTTGAGCCCAACTGTTTACTTATCATTTTCGGTTTCAGACCATCCGTCCTTAGTGTTCTTTAATTTTTCAGGTATTACTTCCCTTGTTCGTCGTTCACAATAAGAATTAACCCTTTAAGTCCAGTCAACAACTCAACTATGGCAAGCCACGCAAACTCAATTGACGCTAGAAATCGTAGAAAGCCCCACCAATTTACAATTCAAGATCATCAACCCACCTTGATTGGTGAAATTTCTGGTTACCTTTTCTCTTTTTTTTCAGATTGTCGATAAGTATGGCCATAAAAATTGCGATGGGCAATTGAGTTGGTTTGGCTTTGGGCACTTCATCACAGAAGTCCCAGAGTTGAAACTCCACAACTGTTAACACGTCTTAAGTGAGAGGCCATGGTGGTGGGGTCCTGTGTTAACTTTTCCTCATGTATTGACGCTTGGTCTGGGGTGCACCACACACTTTACGGGTCATGGGCTGCCCGGCGTCAACCTGGCAGGCTCGGCAGATCCTAGGCATCAAAAAAAAAAAATTGCGTGGCTGGTTGTTTCAGCTGGATGTGACATCCTGAATTTTCAGAATTTGTTTTCGAGTAAATAAATCGGGCCTTTCGTCAACGCGCCGATAGTGATATTCTTTGAGCTGATCACTCATGAGATAACTGAATTATCTGGGGAAGCAATTAGGGAATCTAAATGCAATTGAACTTGAGAATTTGACCAAAAATCGACTGCTCGACCGTGTTGATATGCAAGGGTCATTACGGCACCATCGGAGATCAATCAGAAATCAAAGATAGGTCGATTCGACTGAGATATGTAATCAAATTGTGGGTGATTCCACTTGATTGAAAAATTCTCATCGATCGACACTAAATTGATTTTTTGTCGTTTTGGTATACAGTACCCGTAATTGAAATCTCGAGATTTTCACGACAATCGATGGTCGCCAATGTGTCGGAAATGTACATTCTGACTCGAGATAAATCGATCACGGGTCAATTGCACCAAAAATTCCTAAAAGTTACCCGGTAGACTAGGTCACGCTAAAAGCGCGCCGGATTGAAAATAACCGCAAATTTGAACCCGATTTTAGAAATTGAAAATTCCGTGGTGTCACGAGCTATTTTAGGAACGTCGACTCATCCTCCGAGAAATTCTCAGAGATTTCGAGATTTTTACAGAAAATCAGTTCGGACGTTGCGGAAAAGTAACGGAAATTCAAATGGGCTAAATCGATGGAAATTGGGACTTCCAAGCCAAGCCTTTGAGTGTCAGGGATTTGTAGAAAATTATACGGAATTTTTCTTCACCAAAATCGGACCTCAATTTGAGAAATTGAGTGGAGAGATTGAAGCTCATTTTTAGTGAAATTCGGATTTTAGGTTTGGACAGTAAATTTTGGCTTCAAATTGGAATTTTGGTGGATAATTTATAAGAAAGAATTAGGGGACATGAGGATAAGATTGAAGATAAAAGGGGAGACCAAGCTTTAATTGGATTGGGATATTTTTGTGACTTTTGGGGCATTTTCCTCCAACCTTGCTGAGCACGTCCAACCACCGCTTCTCTCTCCTTCGGACGTCTTCTCTCCCTCATCTCTCTCTCTCTCTCTCTTTCTGCTCTGTTTTTATTTCATCTCCTTTGCAATTTCTTTTCTATCGGTTACTCTTGAACCGAAGCCTCTTTCATCCCCTTCGGTTTTTGCTGCCGCATACGGTTCATCTTCTTGCAATTGTGGCCACCGAAATAGCTCCAGCTGACCGCCCCCTGCACCTCAGTTATTGACCGCAACTGCTCGCCCATTTTGAGTCAACCAGCAAGCGAGCGTCCCCAGCAAAGTTGACTCCTCGACCAGCTGCACCGAAAACCAGCTTCTTCTGCCTCGTGTCTTCAACTCCACCTTCGACTTCATTGATTCCCCACTTCGCTGCCTCGATCAACAATCAACCGAAGCTGACTTCGGTTTGTTGACCCCATCTCCACGCGTCCACAGCTCGGCCCTCCTTGGTCAACAGCCTCCACCGAATTGAAGCCCACGAAGACCGAAGCCAGCGAAGCCGTGTCTTCTCTCTGCAGCTCACGTTTTCCTTCAGCTCCCATCTTCGTCCATGTGGTCTCCTCTTGCTCGTGGGTTTCGGCCAGCTCGAATACGCCAGCGGCTAGCTTCTTCAGCGCGTGGATGTTGTTGCTTCCTCTCCACGCTCGATCGGCCCGACAATTGAAGTCGACCCAAGCCCAGCTCAGTCCATGCATCTTCATTTCCAAGCCCACGCAAGTCAGCAACCTGCAGCAGCCCAATCTCCAGTAGATTTTGAAGCCCAAGCTTAGGCCCAAGTTCAGTTAGTTCTAGCCCATTTGAAGTTCAGCCATTTTAGGCCTGCGAAGAAGGCCCAAGCCCGCGACCAGCAGCCCTGCAAAAGCCCAAGACCAAAACTCAGCCTTGCTGAGTTGTGTTGGGCCCGTTTTAGGCCCGGTCCGAGAGTTCGCCGACACCGCCGAAAATTAAGGTTTCGGCCGCCGTCGCGTCGTCGTCGCAGTGAACCGGTTTTCATGATACACCGATGAGTTTATACTCTAAACTCTACTTAGTAGGTTAATGACGTTCAAGGGGTGTTTAAATTTATTTTATTAGGAATTAGGTGGTTAGTTAGATTAAATTAGAAATTTAATTATTTAATTGAGCATGTTAGGTGGTTACCATGGTTTAGCTAAGGCCTAAATAAATTGTACTGTTTATCTAGAAGAGTTAGGGAATTTTCCGGGTCCGTATTAGTATTTAATTTAATAATTTTGGCCAATGTTAGTATTTTTAGAAATTAAATTGAATTAATTAATTAATTTTCGAAATTAATTATTTATTAATTATTTTTCCCGAATTTAGGCCGGGATAGCCAATGACCAGAATTTTGTGCTAATTGCAATGATGTGGTTAAATTCTGCAATTGAGTGTTAAATTATGCAAATTGAGTGCTGATTGGATTTTTGTTATTTAATTCCAAAAATTGTGAAATTCCAATATTTATTCAGAAAATCTCGGGTGTCGGGTTTTAACACCAAAAATGGATTTTAAGTACCATATCAAATAGTGGGGTTTGAAAAAGATAGGTATCAGTCTTCTAGTTCAAATTGACCGTATACCTACACACGACTATTTTTGATATGTTTTTAATACGAAGAAAATAGGCCAGGATCGCTATTTTAATGGAGGCATTTGAGTGCAATGCACAGCATCCTAGGCCAAGATTGAGTGGTTGTGTGTTGGTTAAGAGAAACCATTCCGGGTTGTTAAGCCGGATGTTACCCATTCATTGGGACTCGGGTCGCAGTAGATTCTGGACCTACGTCCCTTCGGGGAAGCCGTCTATGACGTCTCCGTGCTCATGGTGGGAGACGAAGCCTGGCTATGCCAGAAGACACTGAACTTGTGAGTAGGTTGTATTCGGGTCGCAGTAAATTCTGGACCTACGCCCCTTGGGGGAAGTCGTCTCTGAGAGAGACGTAACTGTGCTCAACGGGGTGAGACGACGCCTGGCAATGCCAGAAGACCACCAATAGAGTTGGCCGTACCTTTGAGGGGTGTAATTAACAATTGGAACACATGATGGTTGAGTTTGATGCGCCGGATTATGGGACAAAATTGTGTGATATGGTATGGGACGTGTCATAACGATTTAGCTCTATAATCTAGACCCCTATGATTTATTGAGTTGAGTGTTGCGTTTCAATTGCTGGATGTATTGATTCTATACATAATGTATATGAACTGTGCTGACCTGCAGGGTGGAACTGAGACGAGGTAAGTCCTCTATGCTAATTGTATGATTGCGTGATTAGGACACTTCTGGATGTATTTCCCTCCTAATTGGGGTTTAGAGTTTAGACTCGCTGAGATTTTATCTGACGCCGTTATGGGATAACATTTTCAGGGTCGTCGAGTGGAGGACTGGGAGCCAAGAGAAGGTGATGTGAAGTGTAGGTCAGCTAGGACCATCTCTTTTTGGAAAGTGGTTCTTTTGTGGCCTTTTGGTCATAGACCTTGTACTTGACATTATGTGAATATAAAAGCATGTTTGTTCTGAGAATTTGTACCCTACATTTCTATCTCAAGATGATTACTGTCAGTGAATTTCTTTTCGCTTCCGCATGTGCATAAAAATCAATGGGTCGACGACTCATCCTGGGAAGTCGCAAAATTATTATCGACCAAAGAGGGATGGGCACACGCTCGGGGTTCGGGACATGACAAGGGACGCAGTGATGGATCAATCGATCGACATGTCCATGGGACTTCTTCATCAAGAAGATTTTCACCAAAAACAAAAATACACATTGAAAGTGGTCCGCCAATCAATCATTGATTCTAATATCACTTGTTGAGAGGAGCAACGGAAGCCCAATGCTTTTCAACTAGTCATACCACCAAGAGAGAATCGAATCCAAGCATACTAAGCATATCTAGTGAGAACCAACCTCAACTTTAAAAACTTGAAATAATGAAATTACCAACTCCCTCGGATACGTTAATTGCACCACATTAAATCTCTTTGATATAAGATACCATAGTTACAACTCACATGTATATCTCATCGCAAACGATCATAATTTTAGAAATAATAATTTTAATAAAAATTTTATTCCCTTATGAAGAATGAAAACAATATTGCCTTATCCAAAATAAAAAAAATCCCAAGAAATCTTAAGAGGAGAGAGATAAACAAATTAGCCAATGAGGGATTTCACGGGCAACAACAACTGGACAAGACAAGCCCTCTCGTAATCTATTCTCTTGGAGATAAGCCATGGTCCCACCACTCTGCCCCGATCATGCTCGTCAACGTCGATCGCATCACGTAAAACGGCCGGTGTCCGCATCAATGATTAATCAAATAAACTCAATTGGTAAAATATAAAAAAGTTTAAAACTCAATTGACACAATTAAAAGATTTAGAATTGAACTGGCAAAAATGCAATAAGTTTAAGACTTTTTAAACAAATTCTTGTGATGAGCATTCTTTTTTTTATGACTGCACTCAAATGAGTACCGTGTGAAAATTATGACACTCATAGTATTTCTTTTCCTTCAAAATGCCATTGATGGTTAGTTATGCCCGATTTATGAATCTGGTCACCACTATATTGAAATTGCAAGGCCACGGTATCTTATGGATTCAAGTGCATGATACTCTATGGTCTCGTGAATCTAATTTTTAGAGATCTATGAGATCAGTGAGCTAATTTTTGTACTCCTCATGCCCCCGACTAATCTGTCGTTCCATTTCCGGGCTCATCCTCCCAATCTCCTAGTCACCATCTTGCAATTCTTTATATTTTACATGCGTGCGAGTTAGGTTTTAACACAATATCGTCGAATATTTCTCTTTCATGAGGTCCAATTTATTTCATATAAACCAAGAAACGATTTGCACCCAACGCTCTCTTATGTCATCCTCTAAACAAGATGTACTTGCTCAAGTTACTTACGCATTCATCCTAATAACATGTCTCTATCGGATGTTTCAATGCCCCATCATTTTATCTTGAGTTGTTGCACTTGGAAAGTACTCGGAGTGTATAAATACGTCTTAATTTATATTGCGAAAGTAAGCGATCAAACAATAAAATGGACAAAATAAGAAAATAAATTAAACACTAAATTTACGTGGTTCGATCATAGTGATATACGTCCACGAAGAGAGCAACAACGAATTCAAACAATATAATGAAGATCATAATAATATTCTAATCACTTAAACACTCTCAATGTTTTTCAATATCAATTACACCCAATAACTCACATAATACTTAGCTCCAAAATTTCTCCCAAAATAATATTTTAATTTCGCAAAGTAATTACACAAAACTTACCACAGGAATCTGCTGGTCAAATCACTAAAGGGCTTCTCTGATTTCACTCGCGAAGAAGACGCTAGGATGTAATTCAGATTGAATTGCTCACAGCCCACTCTCATCAACAACGGTGCCAGAATAAGGATTTTATTTGCAACACCGCCTGAACCCTTGCCGACTCAAAAAATGATTTTATTTCCCTCTTTATATATTTATTTATTTTCGAAATTTAAATTTTCACTTAGTCAATTTCGAGGTATGTTCTGACAGCTTGTAGTTGCACATCGTAAATTCGGTAGTTGCACATCATAAATTCGGACGCGTGCGAAACCAACTAATTCGTTCATCGCCCGGAGGGAGTGGCCCAAGCTGCTTCTTGAATAATTTCTGCCCGAGACTGAGTTGATCAGCGATGGCGGTTGCTTAAATGAACGAGGCAAATATGAGAAGAATCATATCGAGGCGAGGCGGATCCAATCAAAGCTGGAGAGCTCCCCGTGCTGCGCTGACAACCTCTGTATATCCAAAAATGGAGGTTGAAGACGTGTAATTCACTTTGGCTGTCGCCAGCGAGTCCCATTATCGGTGTCTTGTCCGATCTTTATGTAGTTTCAACCACATTTCATTGTTCAGGAATCCAACAAAACCTGCCTAACATCTCGATAATTGGGGTTGACAATATATGCAAAGTTCGTACAGGTAACACCTCAACCAACGCGCAATTAAAGCACGGCGACAGCTATATCAAGAAAGCAAACGTGATGCTATTTTTAAACGTTTTTCATTCAAGGGTCCGGACATGGTTAGATTTTGACCAGTTCAAGCTGGAGGAACTACTTTTTTGACTTCTTTCGCAATGATCGCCTCTCCGTTTCTTCAACATTTGAGTTTATTATTATCTGTTTATCGGCATTCAAGATACCAACCAACTTAATGTCTTATTTAAAATGAAAGCTTTCATTACTTTTTTCGGACTCCATTGGCAAATAGTGGAGTATAAGAGTAGCCCTCCAAAATTTGTGATGCCTCAAAACTAAATACTACTCTAAATAGGTTTTAACATTGAAGCAAGGCCAGCTTGCTAAAAGAAAGGTGCTAATTTTTAGTCATCCCGATCCTCCAAACCTTAAAATAATTTTTTTTTATACAAAATTGCTAAGTAATGTCTATGCATCTTCGTGACACGGGTCGAAATTCTAAATAGTGGAGTATAAGAGCAGTCCCCCAAAACTTGTGATGCCTTGAAACTAAATATCGCTCTAAATAATTTCTGACGTTGAAGCAAGGCTGGCTTGCTAAACGAAAGGTGCCAATTTTTAGTCGGCCCGATCTTCCAAATCATAAAATAATAATTTTTTTGGATATGAAATCACAAATTAATGTGGATGCATCATCATCACTCGGGTCGAAATTCTAAATAGTGAAGTATAAGAGTAGTCCTTCAAACTTTATGATGCCTTGAAACTAAATACCACTCTAAATAATTTATTATGTTGAAGCAAGGCCAACTTGCTAAACGAAAGGTACTCATTTTTAGTTTGCCCGATCCTCTAGACCATAAAATAATTAATTTTTTTGGATACGGAATCGCAAGGTAATGTTGAAATCACAAATACTAGAGTATTAGAGCAGTCCTCCAAAACTTGTGATGCCTTGAAATTAAATACCACTCTAAATAATTTCTTACGTTGAAGCAAGGCCAACTGGCTAAACAAAAGGTACTCTTTTTTGGTCGGCTTGATCTTCCAAACCATAAAATGATAATTTTTTTGGATAGAGAATTACAAAGTAATGCGGATACATCTTCGTGACACGGATTGAAAATCTAAATGAGCTTCTTCATCTTTGCTTATCAAACATTTGATTGGCTGGACTTGGTCGCCATTCAGCCCATTCTGCAGCTGTTCTTATCGCCTCCTGATTATGTTCCGGAGGTCAATTAATATTTCCTTCTCGCCAAGTTGTGAAGAAGGAGGCAAACAATATGCAGGTAGAATCTCTCACTTTGACCTGGGACAAGCTAGAATTGCCCCGCGTAACTATTGGCGAAATAAATTAGCCAATTCAAGGTGAGATTGAGGATCAAGATTCAATGTATGAGAGCTGTATTTACTACTCTTCTTTATGTAAGGAGAATGGATCTCCCCCAATGACCTAAAAAATATGGGGATTTCTACTTTGCATGTGGGCTTCCATGGAACTTTCTCAATTGACCAAATTACATAAAAATTTTGTTCATCTTTTCCTTTCTTTGTCTCCTCCATCTTCATATTAATGCGCTGTAGTAACTCTAATAATCCAAAGCATCTCTCGATGCTGCTCCTTGCCAAGAAAAGCTTCATGTTAAAAGATTCCTCCGAAGTGGTCGCCAGTACAATCATGGAGCGTGAAGGCGTGTGCACTTTTTGAGCATTGCACCGTTTCATCACATGAAGGAGTATATGTAGCACCAAGTCCCATTATTTATCGTTTTGTCAGGATATGTATTTTGCTCCGAACCATCATCCGACACACACACCTCAGAATAAATTCCAGACTGTTCTCCCACAGAGCCAATCGAAATCGACAATTCGCTCTCCAGTCCAGCCATCGACATTCCTTCTTGACTTAAAAGCGTGCTCACAAATCACAACCATCCTCCTAACTCCCTCCCTACTTTTTCTTGGACGCCAAACTAGTGATCCAGCGTGCGTTCTTGAACTACAATTAGGGGCTATCGTCGCTAGCTATAGGTGGTGGAAGGATCGACCCTTGATTAATTCACGATGACACGTACATCTCCTTGCCTGAGCAAGGTGTTCAGATTCGGGAGGCCTGGTTCTGGAACAGTATGGACTTCACTACGTATCATTGTAATGGCTGCGACTGCCATGTTGATGTCGGTGAGTGCAAGCCCACCGGAAGATCCCATCAGATGCACCTCAACCGGCTGCACCATAACAAATTCCTACGGAGCCTTCCCTGACCGAAGCACGTGCAAAGCAGGGGCTGCGGCATTTCCAACGTCGGAAGAAGAGCTGGTGTGGGTGGTGGGAAATGCGACGAAGTCCAGGAGGAAGATGAAAGTGGCGACACACTCCTCTCACAGCATACCAAAACTCGTGTGTCCCGACGGGGACGACGGGCTGCTGGTGAGCACCAAGTACATGAAGAGGATAGTGAGGGTGGACCGGCAAGGGATGAGGATGAGCGTGGAGGGAGGGGTGACTCTTAGGCAGTTGATAGAGGAGGCGGCCAAGGCGGGGATGGCGCTGCCATATGCGCCATACTGGTGGGGTGTGACGGTGGGAGGGATGCTGGGGACGGGGGCGCACGGCAGCTCCTTGTGGGGGAAAGGGAGTGCATTGCACGATTACGTGGAGGCAATGCGAATAGTGAGCCCTGGAAGGCCCGGAGATGGTTACGCCAAGATCAGGACGCTGGATGTGAATAGGAACAGCACTCGTGCAGAGATGGACGCGGTCAAAGTGTCGCTTGGGGTTCTAGGAGTCATCTCTCAGGTACAGTTGCTCTCTCGTGTTTTCTCGTTTGGGTGCTTGTGTGACTACTTTCGTCCCTTCTATTCCTCACTCATATCACAAACCCCTGTGGTGTATCTCGTGCCTTTTTCTTGTTTCATATGTTATATGTGGTAAACCATGATGTTGGGATTGTCACTTGGTGATATTTAAGTGAACTTGCCGCTTACTCGTTATTCTACGTACTTTGACCCCATGTATTATTCTGCACTATAATCGGAAGAACCATGTACATCACAAAAAAGAACAGAAATTTTTTTTGTCAAATCATAGACATAGAATCACCTTTTCCACTAGATTAGGGTAAGAGCGTGGTGGGTCTAACTATAAATTATTGAGTTTTTAGGATTATTTCTTCCTCTATTAGAAGACGAAATTCAACAAATCTCATTCACTTTTACCATCTTTGAAAATGGTATTTATTTTAGGTGCGTGATATTAATTGTGGTGTGAAGATTGATGAATGGGTCGTCCACCACAAACCTTTTAGGTCCATTCCAACTAGGAATTGAATGAGAACTAACATAAGGACAATTGAAGTGATTTGGGTCTTTGTAGGAAATTTTCTTTAGTGAAAAAAAAAAAAACAGAGAGAGAAAGAAAAACAAGATGATGACGATTTCAATATTTGTATATATAATTGCAGGTAACACTGAAGCTACAACCACTATTTAAACGATCCTTAACATACTCAATTAAGGGTGATTCAGACTTGGGAGAACAGGCAACCAGTTTTGGTAAACAACATGAGTTTGCAGACATTATGTGGTATCCGAGCCAACGAAAGGCAGTTTATCGCGTTGATGACCGAGTCACTCTCAATGCAGTCGGCAATGGACTCTATGATTTCACCCCATTTCGTTCGACACCTTCTCTCACTTTGGCACTAGTCAGATCTACTGGTAAATAAGTAAAACAGTGTAAGACGGGTTTAGTAGTTGATGTAGCCCAACTCTAATTTTTTTTTTTTTAATACTGTTGTGATGCTGCTCTTGCAGAGGAATTGCAAGAGTCCCTAAATGATGCCGAGGGGAAATGCAACAGTGCAAAGCTAGTTTCTTCTACCCTCGAGACCATTGCTTATGGATTGACAAATAACGGTATCGCATTATGTAGTTCCATGTCATGGTGTCCCCTATTCAAGAGATTTTGCTCACATTGATTTATATGCATGTTATGATTAGGTATCATCTTCACCGGATATCCAGTAATTGGGTATCACAACAAGCTACAATCGTCAGGAACCTGCCTAGACAGTCCCCAAGATGGCCTTATTACTGCTTGTCCATGGGATCCACGGGTCGAGGGGGAGTTCTTTTACCAAACCACATTTAGCGTCGGACTCTCTATGGTAAAGAACTTCATCAAAGACATTCAACAGCTTATTGAACTTGAGCCTAAAGCATTGTGCGGAGTGGAGCTCTACAATGGCATCCTCATGCGATATGTTACGGCCTCTAGTGCTTACCTGGGCAAGCAAGAGGACGCAGTAGACTTTGACATCACTTACTACAAGAGCAAGGATCCGCTAAGCCCGAGGCTATACGAAGATGTGCTTGAAGAAATAGAACAGATGGCTCTTTTCAAGTATAACGCACTACCTCACTGGGGGAAGAACAGGAACTTGGCATTTGATGGAGTGATAAAAAAGTATAAAAAAGCCCGAGAATTTTTTAAAGTGAAGGAGATGTATGATCCGCTAGGGCTGTTTTCTAGTGAATGGACAGACCAAGTTCTTGGACTCAAGGAGGGTGTGAGCATAGTTAGGGATGGATGTGCACTTGAGGGATTGTGCATTTGTTCACAAGATGCACACTGCGCACCCAAGAAGGGCTACTATTGCAGACCGGGAAAAGTCTACGGAGAGGCCAAAGTTTGTACTCGAGTCAATTCCAAAATGCGGTAAAGACCTGATTTCATCACTCTCAGGTTTCAAGGTGGAACAAAGCTTCTCACAGCTTCATATGGTTGCACTAATTGTGTATCATGTGTGCTGGTACACGGATCATGTTCTATTTGGAAGGAGAATGAGATCAAGAAATTAGAATGTCCCGATTGCCGTGGGAGGGAACTAATTCAAGATGTACTGTCTTTGCTCTTAACCTAGAGTTACAGTTGCCATAGCATTTTATTGTTCCCATATCCCTATGTATTTAGCAACAATTTATGTGATTTTCTGATGCAGATTGACATGCTTTGTATTGGTGCACAAGTCTTCAACATGTTAGATTAATATACTTATAATTTTGATTCGTTTCAGCTTAAAGACCGAATCAAACATATGAAAATTGTTTGGTTTACACTGTAGAATGAAAAAAAAAATCAAAGTAATAATTTGTTTTCATTTTTACCGGACTTAAAAACAATTTGTGCTTCAAGCCCAGGCCGAGAGTCCCGTCAAGTCTAATGCCAGCGGGTTGGCTTTGAACAGGCTTTGCGAGGCCCAGCTCACAGCCCCATGAGCGCGATGCTGGAACTAGCCGAGCTCCTCCTCCTCCACCGGCGAGCAGGCTTTGGCATCAACTCTGTCAACGCCCAGTTCAACCATGCACACGCTTGCTCATGTCGCTCACCCTTCTTTCTTCTCCAGGAGCCTTGACGATTCTCAATCCATGACCATCCCAGATGGCTTGCCACCTCCCCTCCTATCCAGATTTGACTCCGGAGGCGAGCATTCGGCGCTTCATGCCTCTTCCCTTCTCTCGGCTCATCGTCACTCTCCATAAAACATCAGCAGATGATTCCAGTCGAAATAGATTTGCAGTATACCGCAACAAAAATCTTGTCGGGTGCTCATGTAATACGCTTCGCCTACTTAAATACGCCCATTTACACAGTCAATGCACTTGTTTGAATAACACTAGAACAACTAAAAACCCATTTGATATAGCCGTAACACTGCTTATACAAATTTTAGGATCTGTTTGTTTGTAGAAAAACTGTCTTCAAGAAATTATTTTCCAACTTTCCAATATTTTGGTGATGAAATACTAATCGATTAATGGAAAAGAAAAAAAAAACGTGTTCCTAGAACTGAAAACAACGGGTTTATATTAAAGGAAAACAACTTTTCTTCTTGACAAAAAGAAAGTCATTTTTCTTAAATTATCAAATAAATGAAAACCAGTTGTGTTTTTTTCCTTGAAAATAATATGCATAGAATGTATATTCCTTTATTTCAGTCAAACAAAGGCATCCTTAAAGTTAAAGTAATAGTAATATGACCTTTTAAAAAATTGTTACATGGTGTAGCGATGATTCTGAAAAACATATAGGTAAAAGGCAAGTTCAAAGGTATTGCTAGGAGCGCACGTATTGTAATTGATGGGTTTTTTATAAAACATGTTGGGCCAAGCCAGGTTTGCCTACCCATGTTGGGTCAAACCTGGCCCGTATCAGTAGGGCCCATAAGAGAGAGGATGGTTATTTTTATGTAAAATAAACTGTTGTATAAAAAGAATATTGAAAGTGAAAAACCGTACATAGGTTGTTCACGTTGTCACTAGATTTGATTCCATTTCATCTGGTGGGCCAGTCATAAATGTCAAAGAAGTAGCTGGTACAATTGGAAATGATTCAACAGTAGGAATTGAAAAGGAGGAGGAAGAGAAGAGAGATACTGAATCTAGTTTCAAACTTGAATTTAAATTGATTGAAAGAATCACCATTAGTTCATTAAAAATTATTGATGGAAACGAATTCCTAAAAATTAATAGATATTGGAACTATCACATACTAAAAATTAACGTAGAAACAGACTCGATGATACATGTAACATCAATTGAAAAGCACGTGATTAAATTTTTTTATATTTTTTAGATACATAAGATAATGAAAAATATATTACGCTAAGAATATTTAATCTTCACATGATATATTAAGAATCAATTACGAGATAAAGAACCATATTCTCTGAAGTCACTAAGTGATTTACCAGAGAAATAAGATATTCCATTCAAAGATGGGAATAGCCTTTGATATTTCCCCTTGAATTTAGTAGTTTAAAGTAAAGAGAAGTTTACCCATTAATGTAGCAATAGCTACATTATCATTCCATGTTTTAAAAAGTCAATACTTTACATCAGCCGATGGTTGATTAGACCATTAGATTTCCAACTAAATAATGATTAATTTACCTATACTTCCAATAACGATCAATAAAATGTCTTCTTCTATGTGTTTTCATGGTGTGGAACCGCATGGAAAGTGGAAGCTAAACCCTTTAATACAACTAGAAAATGCTTGAGAGTATTGCAAGGTTATTCTTCGATGATTCATCCTTACTTTCGTACACAATCCAAATGACTATAAGTCCTCTGGGGCACATATAGAAGTCGATTGAGGCCCTACCATGGGCTGACACATCTTCTACCTTTCACCAAGTTTAAAAGTAATAGAGTTCCCGTAATTAGAGAAAAGAAAGGTCTTCGTTCGCCATGCAGCCAAGACCAAGAATTGGGCAGAGTTTCTTTCAAGACTAATTTTAAAGTCCTTCCAGAAAACGTTAGGGCTTTTTGTGAATTATTTTTATGAGCAGAGGAGCAACTATCCATTTTTCCTCTCTTTTTTCGTATATTTTAAAGCTATTTTACAAAAAATACACCTAAGCCAAATGATATTTGCTTAGAGCATGTACATCTTGAGTCAAAGATATTTGGAAAATGCAAAGTCATTTCCCCAAGATGTAACCAAACGTAGTTATTATTACCACTTGACTGGTTCCAACTTAAATGGAGAGTACTGATGCGCAGCGCAGGACCTGCTACTGAAAATGAGCCACTGCTGGGACCTCACTGCTAAGAGCGAGGGCAAGCAAACTGCATCGGCATGACCTGTCGTCATATTTGCCTTACACACACACACGTGTGTGCGAAAGATCTAATTCTACCTTGGAGATTGAAAAGGAACCATATAGTGAAGTAAGGATCCAAGAGCAGGGTTCCAGGGATGAATTTGAATCATCAAAACACATGGATCCATAATAGAAAAAAAAGGGGGAAAAACATCAATAATTTTGGTGCCATGAATAATTCAATCAATCATTCTATTAAGAGATTGCATGTCTAGGAATCTCTTCAATATATAATGTCAAGAAAACTAATAATTTTGCTAGCTGTTTGTTGACACCTAAATTTTAGCGACCCGTTTAGTCATTTATCGCATTAAAAAATTAGACATTAATTTTATCCCAAAAAAAAATTAATTAATTGCATAGCATGTAGTTTTAGGAACATTTATTTTTAATTTGCATTTACGGTGAACTGGTGACAAATAGGTTCAATTGATGGTTAGAACTTTAATTTGATAATTTGGGTTAAGCTCACAAAAGGAGTAAATCAACTCAAGCCCGTATCTTTAGGGAGATTTTACGGATTTATCTTTGTAAGATTTCAATTCAAAAACAAATATTGCGTTTCGAAAAGAAAATATTGCGTTTGAAAAAACAAATATTGCATTTGGAAAAGAAATCTTCGTGAAAATCAATCCTATGTAGCCCAAGTTCGGCGGCAGGTAGTATGTGCTACAGTGTAGTGAAATGCAAAAAAAACATGCACAACAGTTTATAAACAAACACCACTTCAAAAGTTTAACACATGAACATTTATTCCCAACTCCACACCTACAAAACTGTGACATCCCGATTTTCTCAATTTTTATTTTCAGTCAATTGAGACGGGCAATTCATCTGTGCATGTAGTTCGCCTCTCAGAGTTGGCCACTCACAAGGGAACTAGTCTATTGAGTGAAGTAATTAAGGAATTTTGCCGCGTCAGACTTGGGGACTGATCACCCTCGGGTCGGATGCAAGAAAATTCCCCAAAAGCTACTCGGTCGATTAGGCGCACTGAAATCGCACCGGATTGAATTCAACCATAAAAATTGGGATTGAATTTAGAAGTTGAAAGCCGGTCATGTCACATATCTTATTAGGAGCATAGGATAATCTTTATGGATTTTAATTTGGACTCAATTAGAAGAGAATTGATGGAAATTGAAGTAATTAAATGTACAAGAACTTGGACCCCGACGGAAAATGAAAGTGAACCTATTGGAAGATGTTATGGAGGATTTAAATTAGTGGAGAATGACATCAGCAGGTGATGTCATGGTGGAGGCCAAATTCAAGGAGAGCTTGACAAGTGTCACAAGCCAATTGGCTCACCAAAAGTGGGGATGTCACTTCCCCCTTGTCTCCATCATCTTCAAGCTTGAGAGGAGAGAGATTGGGAGGGAAACCGAAGGAGAGAACCAGCGGAAACCGCCCCCCCTTCCGTCTGCCTTCGCCGCTCGACCGTCGCCACCGCTCGCCTTCGTCGTCGCCTTCGCCATCGCACGCCATCGCCGTCGCCGCTCGTCCGCGTGCGAAGCCTCGCGCGAGCTCGTCGTGTCCCCGTCGCACCGTCGTCTCTTCGTCCGCTGCTGTTCACCGTCCGCCGAAGCTCCCGTTGCCGCCGATCGTCCGCTCAAGCCTCCGCCGGTCATTGCACGAGCTGTCGCCGGTTCTCCTCCGCCGTTTCCTCCACCCGTTCAACCGTCGTTCCGTCATCTTCCAAGCCCGGTTAGTTGCTGGAAAGAAAACCAGCAAGATCTAGCCTCTTCCAAGCTCATTTTGGTCCCCTATTAGTGCTCATTTGGTATTGATCCGTGTAGGTTTGTCGTCGGTGTCGTCGTGCTCTTCGCCAGAGACTCGTCGGAAAACGATTCCGATGAGTTTACCTCACTAATCCGTGATTAGCAAGTTAATGATGCCTTAAGTATGTTTAGTTTAAGTTGATTGAGATTATGTTGATAGATTGGCTTAATTAGTTATGGATTATATTAAGGCGATTAATTAAGGTAAAGTGTGTTTAGTTTAATGGTTAAGTATGTTTATTTTTAAAATAAACCTTGATGTGACTTAAAGGAGTTTATTTATGATTTAAATAAATGCTTCGAAATTGTTGGATTATTTAATAATATATCTTATTCCAAAATTCATTAAAATACTATTTATAAAAAAAAAACTTGAAAATTTTATTTTGACCCTAGTTGCTCAGAATTTCGTGCCGATCGTTGCTGTGCTTGTGGAATTTGAAATTGATGATTGGTTGTGACGGTTTGAGTGTGATTGCGATTTATGAGGACTCTTTAGAAAACCCTAAGTGTGGAAATTGATGGGAGATAGGCCGTGATGAACCACCTAGGAGAGGTCGTGTCCAGCGAGGCCATGATTGACCACCTATTAGAGGTCGTGCCCAGTGAGGCCGTGATGTACCACCTATGAGAGGTCGTGCCCAATGAGGCCGTGATTGACCACCTATTAGAGGTTGTGCCCAGTGAGGCCGTGATGGACCACCTATGAGAGGTCGTGCCTAATGAAGCCGTGAACTACCACCTAATTTCAGGTCGTGCCGAGTGGGGCCGTGATTGCCACTGGTTATTAAACCTTCCTATAGGGTCGAGATTTGGGAACAGTAATTGATTTACTAGAATGACATGTAATCGGCCGAGTCAATTGATCGCTGAGACGATCCCCGTGATTGAGCTGTTCTGATGATGTGATTGTACTTCCGTTGTTGAGTTATTAGAATTGCACGTGGTTGAATTATATAAATTGTGCTAACCTGCAGATGAGGGCTAAGCCGAGGTAAGTTTTCTTGATGTTGTGGCTAAGCTACTTTGGGGTGTATTTACTTTCTAATAGGGGTTTAGGAGGGGTGAACTTGCTGAGACAAAGTCTCATCCCGGTTTGGGGAAAAATATTTCAGGACCGTAGATGGCGAGACCCCCGGAGATGAGTGGCCTGCCGACGGAGATTGACCAGACGACAGAGAGTGCTCCTGACCCTAGGAGTCGTTGGGTCTATCAGTTGGTTAGGACCCTCATCTGGGTCGAGGTGAACGTGCATAACAGGGTACCGTACATGTTTAGGGCTTGGTTTCGTTCCGGAGTCGATGGCGTTAGGGTTGGCCCTCTGGATAGCATGGATATTCCGCTGGCTGTGATGAATGCCATTTTGGGTGAAGGCGTGGCGAATCTTCCTGACGGTGGAGTGATCAACGCTTCGCCCCCGGCCTCCTGGGTGACTGATCCTGAGGATGTAGGGTCGACGAATGGGGACGACCAATAGTTCTAGGATTGTGCCTTTTCTTTTTTGAGCGGACTGATTCGTGTTGTGTAGGCTAACCCTCTTTTGATGCACATAGACTCTAACCCATTTTTGGTGCATAGGCCCTGGATCCGGTTGATGTATTTCAAGCCCTAGATTGTTAATGATATATGAAAGTATGTTGTTTGATTTTGAGTTGATGTTCCTGCTGTCCTATCCCGTATGCTTTTGTAAGGGGTTTCTTAGTACATTCCGCTTGCGCATTAATAAATATAAAAATTGGGATCGGCGACACTACCTGGGAATGTCGCATTTGCATGACCATGGCGGGTTGTTCACGGGTCTCGGGGTTCGGGGCGTGACAACGGGATTTCAATTCAAAAACAACTATTGCGTTTCGAAAAGAAAATATTGCGTTTGGAAAAACAAATATTGCATTTTGAAAAGAAATCTTCGTGAAAATCAATCCTATGTAGCCCAAGTTCGACAGCAGGTAGTGTGTGCTACAGTGTAGTGAAATGCAAAAAATACATGCACAACAGTTTATAAACAAATACCACTTCAAAAATTTAACACGTGAACATTTATTCCCAACTCCACACCTACAAAACAAGAGTTAACAATCACTCCTCCCCTTATAACTCCAAACCGCAAAAACATTGTTGACACCTAAATTTTGGCTTCACATTAAGTCATTTATTGCATAAGAAAATTAGGGATCCAAACCGATCTCTAAAAAATATAAATATCAATTTTTACTTTGCATGTTTAGTTCTTGTAAAGCATGTCCACATCCAATAAATTTCATATGAGCTAGTGTTATTATGCTTGAACTCAAGAAGCCATGAACATGCTCCGAGTTGGCACACGGATTAACAAATCCTCATAACATGCTCGATTATCAATTGCGCACATGAGAATCTGAAACTTGGGGGTCACAATTTCCGCGACGATGAGGGAGGCCAATCAATTAGAGAAATCTTCTCTCCAATAAATCTTCCCTCTAGTAAATTTTGGCCAGATAAGTGGACGGACTTGTGGGATCTTTTTCCAAGGATACCGGAATGCACAAGAGGAAACAAATATGGGCTACAAAATCACAGGCAACATTGTCAGGCTGTAAGTTGAGGGAAAAGAATTAGAAAAAGGAAAAGAAAGAAAGAATTTTCATGGAATATTATCCACGACTTTGGCCGAGATATCCGCATCCAAAAGCTCAACCTCACCAGGTCTCATGAATCATCTTTCGTATAATAAGAGGAGTTGATCTTGGCAAATCATCAGAAAATCAATCTTACATTTTCAGCTACTAATCATGGAAAGATCGGGAGCTCGGAGTGACGAGGACGGACTGAATTCTCATTCCTTCGTAGGCACCTCCGGATTGCTTGGGATTTCTTTCGGAAAAAATTGAAATCAATGGGATTTGTCCAGCAATATGGAAAGAATGGGAAAAGTGCCAAAAAAGTCCTAAACCTTTTGCCTTTATGCCGATTTAGTCCTGTCGCGACCCGATCTTGCCGCCCCTCGAATCCCTCATCATCGCGAGGAGAGAAAAGGGGGAAAGGTCGGATTTAGGGGTACTTGATCACGAAAGTTCCCTCACGATTTGCATTCCAAAAGACGTCATCACCTCGCCTTTTGGATCAAGCCTCTCATGAGTTCCCTCTACGAGATCGCGAGCTCCCCCAAGCTCGTACCCCACATGACAGCGGAATGTCGCGATCCATACCCACATAAGCGACACACCTAAAAAAAGGAGTCGAATGTGGATATCGAATTTAAGGGTACTTTTATCATGGTAGCCCTCTTGATAGTACGCTTCACCCATTAGGATGACATCACTTCATCCTTTAGGCTACTCCCACATCAAGTATGCTAAACCATAGTGAGTTTCATCGAAACTCATACCCCGCGTGACAACGGATTTATTTATACGATCTACTTATTTATGACAACCTAAAAATAGACGGGAGTCGCCACTAGCCTTAACTTTGGGGGTCGGCTAGAAACCCAATCGAGGGTCGGGAGTGTTCCCTCGATTCCTACGCAACCAGATATCTAGATTCGGGGACTTGGGTTACGCTAATATCGCTATTAGCGCCCTTTCGGTACCTAAACAGTATGTTGTATTTTTCCTAATATGTCCATGCGTTTCTTTTTACATTTTCGGGATCATCAATTCCTAGGCTAAGTGATCATGCGTGGTTGATCATTTTCATTCAATTCTATTTCTAAAAAATGAAAAGAAAACAATCAATGAAACTGAAAGCATAAGACATGAAGTAAACAATCAAGAGAAATCAGTAAACCTAATCATGCAATTTTAAAGAATATAAAAGAGAAAACAATCGAGAAAGAAAGGAAACCGGCAACTCGTCGGGCTTTATACAATGCATAAAACCCGAGACATATGTCGGAAAAATGGGTATTACATGAAAATGGTCGGAATGGACATCGACCTTCACCCTCTTCGTGCCTTCTCCATTTTCGGGATCTTAAGCTAAACCTAATCTAATAAACCTATAACTAGGTATATGCAATGGAAGGAAACAAACAAACATATCAAAACATCAAAGAACAGGACATTATTAGCGTTCAAAAATGGTGACTAAAGTCATGAAGTCCTTACACCAAATTCTAAATGAAATTCCAAGATTTAGCATCATTATGTATTACACCTAAATCATCTATCTAACGATCACACACAAAGCATATAACATGACAAACATTCAAGCCACATGACCTTGGTCCTCAATCAACTCAAAACAATGAATGAACCAACTAAAGATCACTTATTCCAAAACATGCACCATTGAATTCACTCAACATATGTATTTAAGGCAAACAGAGCAATCAATGTGTAACCCACATGATACCTAAAACCGTTTTGTAGACAATTGATAAAGGATGTCATTCCATGAAGGAAGCACCTCAAGATTCCTAACGCATGAATTTCTAAAAAAATATTAAGAACATGAACAAGTCAATCAAGAATAGATCATAGTAGCATGTCATACCGTCATTCTACAACATATTGAAAGCAATTTGGACAAATCTACTATTTCATCTTAAGACTAACAACAACTAGCCACAGAAAAGACAGCATTGCAGTTCAAGACAAATTCCAGATTTCAAAGCTCAATTTGAAAAAAAAGAAAGGCAGGGCAAATGATGGGCAAATTGGACAAACTAGGCATCGCTAGAAAGCTTAAGGTGTCTTTTATGAATTCCTATTAGGTGAAAATTGCAATTTAGGTCTTTTTCTAGCTCAAGCAAAGCCATTTGTATAAGTGGTCAGATCAGATCATAACAAGCAGAACACATCAGCAGATTAGTGCTCTTTGCAACAAGCATCAGGCAGGGCAAATGGTGGCCAAATCGCACGTATAATATGTCATTAGAAAGCTTGAGAAGTCTCCTATGAATCCTTAGAAGGTCATGAACACAATTAAAATCATTTTCTAGCTCAAACGAAGACATTTAGCAAAGAGGTCAGATCAGTAACAGAAATAACCACACAAACCAGAACAACTTTCCAGATTCTGGAGTAGACTTTTAAAGAAGATTTCATGTGGCTAATGATATCGGATCAGGACATATTATAGCTCGTTAGAAAGATAATCAAACCATATTTGACTTTCATGAAGACATTGAGCACAGAAAACCACAACAACCAGCTCATATCAATTCATTTTGCACAGAAGGTCATCCGAAACAGATAAACAAATATTTGGCAGATTCTGGACCTAACTTTGGACAGGCAAAAACCATATTAAATGAAGTCTGATTAGGGCATTTTATAGATCATTGGAAAGATAATCGAACCATCTTCAACCTATATGAAGACTTCGAACACAGACAACCACAGCAACCCGCTCATCTAACGTCATTTTGCACAGAAGGTCAGATCAGAACACAGAACACAATAAACAACACAGGTTCAGTAACAATGGCACAATGAGTGGCATCAGATCTATATACTCGGTAAATCAACTTCTAAGAAATGTTTCATATCAACACGTTTTCAGATATGACATTATCATAACCTATTTCTCGCTCATGCTTTTGAGGTGTTTCGTCAAACACTTCACGTACAACAAAACGATTAACTAAAGCTATGAAACGGGACTGAAGCTATGTTCTCATCTAACATTCTAAAATCAATATTAAAATCACAGAGCCATCACAAGTCATCTAGTTACAGCCTATGAAGCACGGACACGTTGCCGAGCCTTCCGAGTCGTGTCCGACACGCTCGGACACGCTCGGACACGTTCGGACACGCGGTCAACTTTTCTCGACACGCTTCGACACGCGTGTCCGAGAGAGATTGTTGAAGAAGACGATGGTGGGTAGAGAGATGAGGTCGAGTAAGAGGCCGAGGAAGCGGAGGTGAGGCCGCGACGGTGAGAGGAAGAGCATAAACTGAAGCGACGCTGCGATGGAGGGCCGGGGGCGAGGCTGCAGCTGCTGCGAAGGAGGAAGGCCGGAGGCGACGGCGATGAGGCGACCGAAAGAGTTGAGAAGATCGTGAGGAAGAAACCGAGGGGGCGGGGAGAAGGTGGTGTGCGTGGGGGAGGGGAGGGGGGGGAGAGAAAGCATGGGAAGAACGGGGATGGAGGAGGATTGATGGGGAGCGCAGCCTCTCGTTGGGGGGGGGGGAGGGGGAGGGGAGAGAGGAGAGAAGGGGAAGAAACCGAGGGGATGGGGGCGATTGATGGGGGCGCAGGGAGCAGGTGGTGGCGTGGGAAGGGAGAGAGAGAGAGAGAGAGAGAGAGAAAAGGGCAGAGATCGAGGGGGCAGGGAGCGATTGATGGGGGGTGCAGGGAGCAAGTGGGCGTAGGGGGAAGGGCAGGGGGAGAGAGAGAGTGGGGGCAGATCTGCAGAAATCGAGGGGGAGGCTTTTGGGGTGGTGGCGTGGGAAAAGAGGGGGAGAGGGGAGAGAGAAACGAGGAGAGAGGATTTGAGGGAAATAATTTTGTTAGAATAAAAAATATATTTTTAAGTATGCACACGTTTTAATTATGAATATATTTTTAAAAAAATTTTATGAATAGATTTATTAATATTATTAGTGTAAATTTATTATAAGTTTTTATTTATTTATTTGTGAACTTGAATCAAATTAATTAAAAATTAAAATATTTATTTAATATATAACGTGTCGGAACGTGTCAAAATTCTGTATTTTTAAGAAATGACGTGTCGCGTGTCGTGTCGTGTCGTGTCGCGTGTCGCGTGTCGCGTGTCCGTGCTACATAGGTTACAGCTCAGATCTTAAGTGAATCACACCTGAACTACGTGAACGTGATTCTTCTACAAATCTTTTTGCAACAGAGCAGGAGAGAGGGGAATGAGTTTACCTAGTTTATTAGTGATACGAATACTAATCGAGCCAGAGACAGAGAGTTGAGCCGAGGCTTCCAACTTGGCGTGAACTCGAACCACTGTATCTCGAGCTCCGGAAGGGTGTGGTCCGCAACAAAGGCGTCGGATTGATTAAGCGAGTGAGCGTCCGAAGGAGGGATAGAGAGGTCAGAATCCGCGACCCAAATGGATGCAAATAGAGAACAGGAATTGAAAACCCTAACAGATCGAGGAGGATGGAAAGAGAGCTCACCGATCCGGTGAGCCCGATCCAGAGAGAAGATCAGTTAAGCGCGGACATCGTCGCCGATGTCACCAATCCTTGCCTCAAACCGAGAAATCTTCAAGAGAATGCCTCCGATTAGGCGAAGAGGGAGACGCTGGTGTCGTCCCCCTTGCTGTAACCACCACCGTTTTCGCTCGATTGAACCAGCGAAGAATCAACTTCTGGAGATGTCCACCCTTCAACGACAATGAAGCTGCTCTTCGTTCTCGCTTCAAGAATCGTCGAACGAGAAGAATATCAAGTTCGACTATAATACGAGAGCTGTCTAACACCGATCTTCAGATTCTGACTTGCTGTTTTGAAGAGAAAATCTCGACTGATGATGGAACAACGACTTTCGGTGTTCGCTCGGCTTCAAACCTCGATTACGAACAATTTCCTTTGATCAAATCATGAGGAACCACTTCTTCGTATCTACTTTCTCATTCAATCGGAGAGAGAATGAGTGGAGTCCCTCCACTTCGTCAAAGCTCATGCGCATGAAGCAAGATCAAACCAATCCGAGAGAATAAGCGGAACCTTCTGCGAAAACTTGCAGAAGCCCCCATCTTGCGAAAATCCACTACAGAAGTCTTCGAAAGAGAAGATTCCAAGAATCAACATCGCTTCCGCAGACGAAGGATTGCTTCGTTCTCCCCTTTGCTCGACCAAGTGCGGAGAGAAAAATCGGGGAGAGAGATGTAGAGAGAGAATTTTAGTCCGAGAAACTAGATCTGGAAAATGACCCCCCCGAGAGAGAAATCCCCCGAAGAGAGAGAGAGCCCGTGGAGAGAGAGAGAGCGTGAGAGTCCCCCTGCGAGAGAATCCCCCCCTCAAAACCAAAAACCCCCCTTTTACGATCGTCAATGGCCTCCCTTTTATTTTTTTTTATTTTTCATTTTTCTCTTCTTTTTTTCCGTTTTCCTTATTTCTTATTTATTTTTTCATTTCATTTGTTTTCTTTGTTTTCTTTTGTTTTCTTTTTTTCTCTTTTTTTCTTTCATTGATTCCTTTACTTCTTTTTTTTTTCCTTTCTCCCTATTTTTCTTTTTTTTTATGTTTTCTTTTTTTTGCTTTTCTTTTTTTTCTTGGCTCTTTATTTACTTTTTTTGTATTTTTTGCAAAATGGATGATTAAAATGTCGACGAAAATTTCGGGTGTCAACAAGTCCTAAACCTTTTTTTGGTGCCGATTCAGTCTTAAACCTTTTTAAGTTGTGCCAATTCAATCCTTTCCGGCCAATTTTGGCCGGATTTTGCTGACTGGATGCCGGCCGGTTGACGTGGCCTAATCGGCGCTGACGTGGACAATTTTTAATAATACTTTAATATTTTTTATTTTTTATTTTTTATTTTTTATTTTTTATTTTTTATTTTTTATTTTTTATTTTTTATTTTTTATTTTTTATTTTTTATTTTTGTCTTTTTCCTCCAGACGGCGACCGGCCAAAGGCCACCGCTGGCGAGGGCCGGCGACAGCGAGGCTCGCCCATGGCCGGATTTGGCGAGGCGAGCCTCGCCGGCCCTCGTCGGCCATGGGCGAGGCGAGCCTCGCCAGATCTGACGAGGGCGAGCCTCGCCCGACCTCACCAGATCAGGCCATGGGCAAGCCTCGCCGGATCTGGTGAGGCGAGCCTCACCCATGGCCGGCAAGGCTCGACCTCGCTAGATCCGGCGAGGGTGAGGCTCGCCCATGGCCTGATCTGGCGAGGCGGCCATGGGCGAGGCTCGCCTCGCCAAATCCGACGAGGGCGAACCTCGCTCGACCTCGCCCATGGCCGGCGAGGTCGACCTCGCCCTCGCCGGCGGTGGCCTTTGGCCGGTCGCCAGACCTCAGCGACCGGCCGGAGGAAAAAGATAAAAATAATAAAAAATTAAAAATTAAAAATTAAAAATTAAAAATTAAAAATTAAAAAAATATTAAAATATTATTAAAAATTGTCCATGTCAGCGCCGATTAAGCCACGTCAGGCGGCCAGCGTCGAGTCAGCAAAATCCGGCCAAAAGGACTGAATTGGTACAACTTAAAAAGGTTTAGGACTGAATCGGCACCAAAAAAAGATTTAGGACTAAATCGGCACAAAGGCAAAAGGTTTAGGACTTTTTTGGCACTTTTCCTTGGAAAGAATGGACACTCACTCGAATATCGGGCGTTCATGCACAAGTGAGTGAATCTGGACACGTTCATGGCAATATAAGTGAATCAGAAAAGGAAAAGATTGCGAAAGAAGATGAGGGACGCATACTTGAGAGAAACAAATCAGGGTTAAGATTTGGCAATCCCCACGATCAAAGGAGCACGGATTCTGACTTTCCAATGTTAGGTGGAAGTTTTATGCTATAAAAAGGGACATGTCGAGTCATTAAAACAAAAAAGGGGAGACACGCCCTCAAACATCTCATGTCCACTATCCCGAGAATTCGCTTTGTGGATATCGACGACAAGCATAAAGCTAAGCATTTTTTAGTTTGATCACGTGAAATTCCATATCGCTATTTAAATTTTTTAACTCATTTTATTTTCGTTTTTTCACTTGCTGTCTAGGTTCAATTTCTCGGTCATCGTGGGCTTTCACGCCTAATCTACATCAACATCTCACTGCTATTCTTTTTTTTACTCAGCGAGAATTCATGCACAAGTCCACACTTGGGACACCACAGAGAGGGGGATGAAGAGAACTAAGTTTGCAATAGAGAGACATTCTCAATATATATATTGTCATTCCAGCAAGCAACCAGTAACTGCTGCAGCAACTCCAACGATCTCGGCAGTGATTCAGATCCTCTCGACGTCCTGCGTGTCTTGTTTCATGAATGCTAAAATCATTAAGGTAAGTCGAACATATTTAGCTTGATTGTGCGCTATTCTATTTGGGCTATTCGAACTATTCCATCTGTGTTTACGTTTCTTGTCTAGATTAAGCTCTGGAAAAAAACTTCTCGACGATTCACATCTCCGTCACGTTCAGCTGGCACTTTCGCAATCTCTCCTCTCGACAATGCTCAGCATATTCACAAAAGTCATCGCAATATGGAGGCTTTGGCACTTAGCATTCACCACCTCCGTCGCGCCTTCCCGTCATGCTCCATCGCAACCTGTTTCTCGGAGTCTAGTAGTTGTTGCCGTCGCAGCCACATCATCACGTCCAGGAGACTCCATCAATTGCAATCACTCTTTCTTGCCTTGTTTGCTGTGGTCCACTCTCACCAGCGCTAGCACCCTCGGCATTCTATACAACCCGAGCGATGCCAATTCAGTCATCACCGTGTCGGATTTGCCTCTGTGTCGACTTCAGTTGAGATCTTGCTAAGTCATCGTTTGGTCCCTAGTCGGGCTCTCTTCCATTCCACCGGTTTCAATTTCTCGAGAAAGTTTTACTACAAGCGTGCATTTTTCCATTTATTTTTTTTTTTTTTGGTCAAATGTATTTCTCCATTTATTTTATTTTTTTTTTGGTCGAATCATTTCTTTATTTGAAACAGCACCTTTGCTCGTCTCTTGCGGGGTCCACTGCAATGCATTGGTCTTTGCTTTGACCGTGACTTTTCTCATTGGTTTCGGTAGGCTTTGCGAAAGCTTGCAGAAATTTCATCGTGACGGACAGAGATACACACGCTTGGCCACGTTATTAAAATTTTCTGCAATCTATTTACTGTTTTGATTATCAAGTGTTACATTTGCTAATTGTGCACTCGTATGATCAGTCCTTACATGTTAGTGGCATAGGTGGCATAAGTGGCATAGGGTAAAAATGGATAAATATCACCTGTAAAAACATTTTTTTGAAAATAAAAAGAAATGGTACCGAAAGAACATTGAGAAGTCTAGTGTAATCAAGTCCCCGTATCCTTAGTCTCTGATTCTCATTCTCTGGTTCATAGGAGTAAAATAATTCTCTCATTACTTTAGGTGTCTAATCGACCTACCGTAAATTGATTAGTGGTGACTTCTAGATAATAATCAATTGCATGTTAAATATTTAAACCTTAAGTCGCGAATTGGTATGGGCTTGGGAAAACCCGAGCTTAGTTTAAAGACTTAGTAGTCCATTAAGCTAGTTTTAGGTGGTGCGCCTGAAATTTAGATTGCGACAAACATTTAACACATTTTAATGTTAGGGACATACTTGAAATCCTTGCTACCAAATAAAAGTATTTTTGAATAAGATTAACATTGGCCTAAGTCCTCTAAGGTCTAAAACTAATTCCCTAGTGGAGTCGCCAAGCTGTCGCGACCTACCATCGGGGGGAGGGAACAGGTTTAGGAGGTATTGCCTAAAGGACGAGCCTAAGGCTCATAATTAGGCGCGGGCTCTCCCAAGCACATACTCGCGTGACATTGGAATATTTTTTTAAGAATTTCGCACAAAAGGAGTCGCCACTAACCTGTTGGGGTTGGCTAGAAACCAAGTGAGACACAGGAGTATGCCACACTTCCTACGCAACAAGAGAATCTAGAGTCAGGGACTTGATTACACTAATTGACTAACTAATGCCCTTTTGGTGCCTAATCTTGTTTATTAAAAAAAAAAAAGGTTTTTTTCAGGCAGTTTGGATTGATTTTACACCTATCCACTAACATGTAAAGTGTTCATGTGGGTGTACAATCATTAAAGTAACAAATATAGCTACCAATATCTTAATTGCGGTGGAATTAAACACGTGCAATTAAACATTCACAAACGTAATTAAATATGTAAATTAAACATATGATATAATCAATATACGAGCAAATAAAAGCTTAATTATACTAAAAATGCAAGATATAGCAATTCCTAATCGAACCCCATCATTTTTGGATTTTTTAAATTTTTTTTAAATTTTTTTAAAAGTAATAATAAAATAATAATTTTTAAATTTTTTTTGGGCCAAACTGGGTCAGGCATGGTCAGACCGAACCCAGGTCCGACCGGTCCGGTCTATGGCACGAGCCCATAGTACAAGCTCGGCCCGAGATCCTCCTTTCCTTTTTTCCTTTTAAAAAAAAAAGCCTGGCCCAAATCGAATTAGCCCAATTATCTTAAAAGGGTGGGCCTGGCCCATGGATGTATCAACCAATTTGTGCAGGCCCGACCCAAACGGATCAAAACCCTACTCGGTTCGGTGGCCGCGACCCAACTTGTACCTCCTCTCCCTAGGGTTTCTTGGCAGCAGCGACGGGCTTGACAGACATGGCAACGTGGCGAGGCACGACGACGTAGTGGGTGGCAATGGCTCGGGCAACGATGGTGCAACGCTAGTGCTACAGCGAGGGAGCAGAGGCGGAGACACGGCAGCCAATGCAAGATCTGCTGGCGTCGAGGGCAGCAGCGTCGGGCTGCAACCAAAGCGCGACAGGTCGTCGTGGGCAGAGGTGGGGGCACAATGACAAAGCGGTGAGGCAAAGGCGACACACAACAGCAGCTCGTCGATCTACGGGCGGAGCGGCTTGACTCGACTCGAGTATAGGGAAGACAACAAGCGAGCCGATGCAAGTGCGAGCGATGGGCATGAGCGAACGGTGCTCCGGTGGCAACAAGGCGAATGTAGAGCAAAGGCGAATCAAGGGGGCGTCGTTGCTAGTGCAGTGGGTCGCTCAGAGACGCAACCTCGACAGAAGTGACGGAGGTTGCGGGTGAGGCGGAGCTCCGGTGTCGCAGATCAGGCCAAGGCGGAGCAACGGTGACAGGGGCGTCACGGGCTTCGAGTGGCAGCGTTCAGCAACTACAGAGGCACGGAAGGTCGAAGGCAAAGCGTGGGCAGCGGTAGATGAGTCAATCGGGGAAGAAGAACACTATTCTTCTTCCCCCTTTTTTTTTTGAAATTCTCTCTCTCCTCCTGTCTTCTCACGTCTCCTCACCTCCTCACCTCTCCTCCCTTTCTGTCTACCTCTGTTCTTTAGGGTTTCTTGCACGAAGATGGAGGAGGGAGAAGGCTGGCGTGGGCCAAGCCAAAGGGGAAATGGGCCTGGGCCGTGTAAGGGAAAAAAAGGCATTTTTTCTTTTTCTTTTTATTTTCTTCTTTATTTTGTTGTTTTGTTTTTTTTCTTTTTCTTCTTTTTTTTCTCTTTTTCTCTTTTTCTCTAATTTATTTTATGTATTTGAAAACAAAAATTAGGTGTCAATAGATGCCCCTCTTTGAATGTAGCCTCAAAGAGGTTGTATTCAAAGACAGAAGACACCTAAATTATTTCGGCGGTAGAGACACCCTAGGTGCATAGGCATGCATCAAGTCGACGGAAAGGACTCATAACTATGGAAGCGCATCTTATCAATAAGAGGAAGAAAGACTCCGGGCTACAGAAGCCCACCGGGTCATAAGAAGAGAGAAGACTCCGGGCTACAGAAGCCCATTGGGTCATAAGAAGAGAGAAGACTCTGCGCTACAGAAGCCCATCGGGTTATAAGAAGAGAGAAGACTCCGGGTTACGGAAAGTCCACCAGGTCATAAGAAGAGAGAAGACTCCGAGCTACAAAAGCCCGCCAAGTCATAAGAAGAGAGAGAAGGACTCCGAGCTATGGAAAGCCCACCGGGTCAGAAGAAGGGGGAGAATAACTCCGGGCTATGGAAAGCCCACCAAGTCATAAGAAGGGGGAGAAGGACTCCGAGTTATGGAAAGCTCACTGGGTCATAAGAAAAGGGAGAGGAAAGAGGTCTCACTATGTAATAACGGATTTCGACTGGGTTGAAAATGCATGATTTGAGGAAAATCAATGAACCTTTGTAGGTGACATGATTTACAAAGGTGACATATTTAAGGTTGACCATGAATCTTTTGAAAAATAGTAGTTTAAAGATATTCTCATGAACATTTTAAAAGCGTGGTTTAAGGATAAACCCACGAACCATGTGGTTTAAGGATAGACCCATGAACCTTGTGGTTTAAGGATTGACCAACGAACCATGTGATTTAAGGATTGACCCACGAACCTTGTGGTTTAATGATAGACCCACGAACCATGTCATTTAAGGATTGACCCACGAACCGTTGGAGATGACATGGTTTAAGGCTAACCATGAACCTTTGATTTTTAAGGAAGCACCCGCTAACCCCTTGAAAACTACATGGCTTCACTGAGGAATCCTGTCAAACTCAACTTGAGCAAATATCGTTAGAGACATCATCAAGAGATGTATTGGCAACATTTGATATCAATTAGAATCAAGTTAGGTCCAATTGTTTTAAAAAACATTTGATATCAATTAGAATCATGTGGTGCAAAACTGTCATCTTGTTCGGGGATATATCATTAATAATCAAATTCTCTAGAAGTCAAGTTCTTATCAGAACGGCTACAACTCGTGAAAAATGCTCATTAAGCTTGTCAAACTGAAGCTTCTTAGTCATAAAGGGTTTCTCACGCACTCTCAATAAAATGGTTGCTTGATCCCATCCATTCGCGTGGGAAATAACTAATTGCTAAGAATATCTCACATAACCCATGTCAAAGGCTTTCAGAAACATTCGTAATGAGCACAATCTGATCGATCAAAAAGGTCTTTTGAAGTGTGCTACAGTGTAGTGCAATGTAGAGAATACATGCACAACTGTTTATAAACAAACACCACTTCAAAAGTTCAATACATGAACATTTATTCCCAACTTCACACCTACAAAACAAGGGGTTAACAATCACTCCTCCCCTTATAACTCCAAACTGCAAAAACATTTAATACCTTTAATGTTAGGGACATACTTGGAATCCTTGCTACCAAACAAAAATATTTTTGAACAAAATTAATATTGGCCTAAGTCCTCTAAGGTCTCAAACCAATTCCCCAGTGGAGTCGCCAAGCTATCGCGACCTACCATCGAGGGGAGGGAACAAGTTAGGGGGTATTGCCTGAAGGACAGGCCTAAGACTCATGATTAAACGCAGGCTCTCCCAAGCCCGTATCCCGCGTGACATTGGGATATTTTTTTAGGAATTTCACGCAAAAAGAGTCGCCACTATCTTGCTGGAGTCGGCTAGAAACCAAGTGAGACACAGGAGTATGTCACACTTCTTACGCAACAAGAGAATCTAGAGTCATGGATTTGATTGCACTAATTGACTAACTAATGCCCTTTCGATGCCTAATCTTGTTCATTAAAAAAAAAAAAAGGTTTTTGTCAGGCAGTTTGGATTGATTTTACACCTATCCACTAACATATGAGGTGTTCATGCGAGTGCGCAATCATTAAAATAACAAATATAGCTACCAAGATCCTAATTGCAGTGGAATTAAACACGTGCAATTAAACATCCACAAACGTAATTAAATATATAAATTAAACATATGATATAATTAACATACAAGAAAATAAAGACCTAATTATACTAAGAATGCAAGATATAGCAATTCCTAATCAAACCCCATCATTTTTGGATTTTCAAAAAAAAAATTAAAAAAAATAAATAATAATAAAATAATAATTTGTTAATTTTTTTTTAGGCCGAACTGGGTTAGGTACGGTCAGATCGGACCCCGGTCTGATCCAATTGGGTCTACGGTGCAGGCCCGCAATACAGGCCCGACACAAGATCCTCTTTTCCTTTTTTCCCTCTTTAAAAAAAAAAAAAAAAAGCCCGGCCCAAATTGAATTAGCCCTATTTTCTTAAAAGGATGGGCTCGGCCCATGGATGTATCAACCCATTTGTGCAGGCCCGACTCGGACGGATCAAAACCCTACCCGATTCGATGGCCACGACCCGACTCGTGCCTCCTCTCCCTAGGGTTTCTTGGCGGCGGCGGCGATGTGGCCAGGCACAACGACGCGATGGGTGGCAGTGGCGGCGGCGGCGGCGGCGGCTCGGGCAGTGACAGTGCAACGCTGGTGCTACGACGAGGGAGCGGAGGCAGAGACACGATGGCCAACCCGGGATCTGCTAGCGTCGAGGGCAACAACGTCGGGTTGCAAGCAAAGCCTGCGTGTGGAGCAGCTCGTCAGGCTGCAGCTCATCGGGGGTCGTTGTGGGGGAGGCAAGGGCACAATGACAGAGCGGCAAGGCAGAGGTGGCACACAGCAGCAGCTCGTCGGGCTACGTGTGGAGTGGCTCAACTCGACTTGAACAGAGGGAAGATAGCAGGCGAGCCGACGCAGGGGCGGGCGATGGGCGTGAGCGAACGGCGCTTCCACGGCAACGGGGCGGAGGCAAAGCAAAGGCAAATCAAGGGGGTGTCGTTGCTAGTGCAGTGGGTCACTCGGAGACGCAGCATCAACAAAAGCGACGGCAAACATAGCGACAGAGCTTGCAGGTCAAGCAGAGCTCCGATGTTGCAGATCAAGTCGAGGCGGAGCGACGGTGACAAGGGCATCGCGGGCTTCGAGTTGCAACATCCAGCATGGGGATTCGACGACTGCGAAAGCACGATAGGTCGAAGGCGAAGCGTGGCCGGCGATAGATGAGTCGACCGAGGAAGAAGAACACTATTCTTCTTCCCCTTTTTAAAAAAAAAAAAAAAAAATTCTCTCACTCCTCCTTTTCTATCTGCCTCCGTTCTCTAGGGTTTTTTGCGCAAAGATGGAGGAGGGAGAAGGTTGGCATGGGCCAGGTCAAAGGGGAAACAAGCCTAGGCTGCGCAAGGGGAAAAATGCATTTTTTCTTTATCTTTTTTTTCTTCTTTCTTTTGTTGTTTGTTATTTTTCTTTTTCTTCTGTTTTTTCTCTTTTTCTCTTTTTCTCTATTTTTTTTTATGTATTTGAAAACAAAAATTAGGTGTCAACATAGATGTTGATGATTGGAATCATGGGCTGAAGCAAATCAAGGGCAACTTGTGGAAGGAGAACGCAGAGTGCCTTGAGTGGCTCAATTCCAAAGAACCCAAATCAGTAATGTACGTGAGTTTCAGGAGCATAGCATTCTCGACCCAAGAGCAGCTAGTGGAGTTCGCAATGGGACTTGCCAATAGTAAGCAAACCTTTTTGTGGATAATTAGGCCGGACCTTGTGAACCAAGGAGACAATACTAGTGCTTATGGTGTTCTTGCTCGTGAGTTTCTTGAAGAAAACAAGGGGAGAGATTTCATCTCAGGATGGTGCTCACATGAGGAAGTGCTCAACTACCCTTCAATCGGAGGGTTCTTGACTCACTATGGGTGGAGCTCGCTAATGGACAGGTGTTTCGAAGTAGAAACTAAGGTCCCTGTGAATGGCATTGGAGCTATGGTTTGCATGTTGTTCTAAATTGTTTGACAGCTGGTGGGGACGTACAGACTCGACCAAATGAGGCCAAAATATATCCGGAGGGAAGGGACGTAGGGATGGATCAATCGATCAACATGTCCATGGGATTTCTTCATCAAGAAGATTTTCACGAAAAACCGAATACACTTTGAAAGTGGTCCACCAATCAATCATTAATTCTAATATCACTTGTTGAGAGGAGCAATAGAAGCCCAATACTTTTCAACTAGTGAGACCGCCAAGAGAGAATCGAATCCAAGTATATTAAGGGTGCGTTTGGTTATGATTCTATTCTAGGGAACAATTTTTGAACTGAAATAGTTTTTTTTTTTTATTCTGTTCCCGGGAACAATGTCTGAGTATAATGACGGACTTGATAATTGCAAAAAAATTCTACTCCAAAAATAAAAATGTGTTTGGTAAACTTGTATAATTTTTTTATTTCTTTCGGTTTTTCAAAAAAAAATTATTATATTTTTTACTTTTTTTCTTCTTTCTTTTTTTCTTTTTTCTGTTTTTTTTTTTTTTCCTTCTTTCTCTTTGTAGCTGGTCACCGGCCACAACAACAGTCGGCGACTAGCTGGGCGAGCTCCCACGAGGTCGTCGAAGCGTCACCAGAGCCTCACCAGGCCACCATGAGGCTCGGCCTCGCCAAATCTAGGCAAGGCCAAGCCTCGCCAGTGGTCTCGGTGGCTAGGCGAGCCTCATGCCACCTAGGTGAGGTCGAGCCTCACCGGTGGCCTCGCGAGGCTCACCTGGCCACCATCAAGGCTCGACCTCACCCAGGCAGCGCGAGGTCGGCCTCGCCCTGGCCTAGTGAGGCCAAGCCTCACAACGACCGGTGAGGCTCGGCCTCGCCTAGGCAGGGCAAGCTCGGCATCTCCGGGGGCCGGCAAGGTCACCGACCCTTGTCTGGCCAGTCGTTGGTGCTGGCCATGGCCAAGGCTAGTGACTGGCAAAAGGAAGAACAAGAAGAATAAGAAAAGAAAAAAGAAAAAAAGATGAGAGAGAAAAATTGTTTTTCAAAATTGTTCCGGGAACAATAAACAAGTTTTTTCTACTTCTTGTTTCTATTCCAAATCTGTTCCCATGAACAAAAATTTTACTAAACGCATTTATGTTCTTTTTTTGTTTTCCAGAACAAAATAATAGAAATTTGTGTTCTGAGGAACATAAACAAAAATAAACACGCCCTAAGCATATCCAATGAGAACCAACCTCCACTTAAAAAACTTGAAAACAATGAAATTATTGACTCACTCGGATATGTTAATCACACCACATTAAATCTATTAGATATAAGATACCATAGTTACAAGTCACATGTGTATCTCATCGCAAATGATCATAATTCTTGAAATAATAATTTCGAGAAAAAGTTTATGTCCCTTGACAAGAATGAAAACAATATTGTCCGTGATATCCGGACTTCGCCCGAGCCTCGAATACGTAACGGTCCATGCCGCGTCGACAAGTTTTTCATCAGACTATGATGTTGGCACCACTCACAGCCACCGTTTTGCCACCACCATCACCGTACCGAACCGTAACGTCTCAACACATTTCCACGGCATCACCTCATCGTCACATCTCCACTGTACTAAGACCACTCGACCATCACCTAGTCCATAAGCAAGACCAATGTTCACTCTCCTCAGTACATCGCCAAGTTTGTTCCTCATGCGAGACCAATGTTCACTCACACAGTACTTAACCCCACAATTCCTCACAAAATAATATTTTAATTTCACAAAGGAATTACACAAATCTTATTACAAGAATTTGTTGGTCAAATCACTAAAGAGCTTCTCCGATTTCACACACAAAGAAAACGCTAAGATGCAATTCAGATTGAATTGCCCACAGCCCACTCTCATCAATAACGGTGCCAGATTCAACGCATGAGCAATAAATATATTTGCAACACCGTCTGAACCTTTGCCGACTCAAATAAGGATTTTATTTCCCTCTTTATTATTTATTTATTTATTTATTTATTTATTTATTTATTTATTTATTTATTTATTTATTTATTTATTTATTTATTTTCGAATTTAAATTTTCACTTAGTCAAACTCGAGGTATATTCTAACAGCTCGTAGTTGCGCATCATATATTCTAACAGCTCGATGTATATTCACTTAGCCAACTAATTTATTCGTCGCCCGGAGGGAGTGGCCCAAGTTGCTTCTTGAATAATTTCTGCCCGAGACTGAGTTGATCAGTACGGTCGGTTGCTTAAATGAACGAGGCAATTTTGAGAAGAATCATATCGAGGCGAGGCGGATCCAGTCAAAGCTGGACAGCTCCACCTGATGCATTGAAATCTCTATATATCCAAAAATGGAGGTTGAAGACGTGTAATTCACTCTGGCTGTCTTCAGCGAGTTCCATTATCCATGTCTTATCCGATCTTTACGTAGTTTAAACCATTGTTCGGGCATCCAATAAAACCAGCCCAACATCTCGATAATTGGGGTTGCCAATATATGCAAGTTCGCACGGGCAACACCTCAGCCACCGCGCAACTAAAGCACGGCGACAGCTATATCAAGAAACCTAATGTGATGCTATTTTTCAACGTTTTTCCTTCGAGTTAAGCTTTGAAGTCTCCGGGCATGCTTAGATTTTGACAACTTCAAGGTGGAGGAACTACTTTCTTTGACTTATTTTCACAATAATTTTTTAGGATACAGGATCGCAAAGTAATGTTGATGCATTTTCATCACATGGGTCAAAATTCTAAATAGTGGAGTATAAAAGTAGTAGTCCTCCTAAACTTGTGATGCCTTGAAACTAAATACCACTCTAGGTAATTTTTTTCGTTGAAGCAAGGCCATCTTGCAAAAAAAAAAAAAAAAAGGTGCTCAATTTAGTCAACCCGATCTTCCAAACCATAATTATAATAATTTTTTTGGATACGGAATCGCAAAGTAATGTCAATGCATTTTCATCACATAGATCAAAATTCTAAATATTGGAGTATAAGAGTAGTCCTTCAAAACATGTGATGCTTTGAGACCGAATACTATTCTAAATAATTTCTTACAGTGAAGTAAGGCCAGCTTACTAAACAAAAGGTGCTCATTTTTTAGTTGGCTTGATCTTCTAGACCATAAAATAATAATTTTTTTGGATACATAATCTCAAAGTAATGTTGATGCATTTTCATCACAAGTGGAAATTTTAAATTGTGTAGTATAAGAGTAGTCCTCCAAAACTTGCGATGCCTTGAAACTAAATATCACTGTAAATAATTTCTTATGTTGAAGCAAGGCCAGCTAGCTAAATGAAAAGTGGTCTTTTTTAGTTGGCCTGATATTCCAAACCATAAAATAAATAAAAATAAAAATAAAAATGGATACGGAATAGCAAAGTAATGTTAATGCATTTTCATCAAACGGAACAATTCTAAATAGTGGAGTATAAGAATAGTCGTCTTAAACTTGTGGTGCCTTGAAACTAAATACCGTCGTAAATAATTCCTTATGTTGAAGCAAGGCCAGCTAGCTAAACGAAAGTTGCTCTTTTTTAGTTAGCCCAATCTTCTAGATCAAAAAATAATAATTTTTTAAAAACAGAATTTCAAAGTAATGTCAACGAATCTTCGTGACATGGATCGAAGTTAAATAATATGCAAGTTGAACCTTTCGCTTTGACTAGGATTGCCCGGCGTAACTATTGACGACATAAACAAAATAAGATTGGGGATCAAGATCCAATGTGTAATAGCTGTATTTACTATTCTTCTTTATTTAAGGAGAATGGATCTCCCCCACGAAGTTAAAATAAATATGGGGATTTCTGCCGTGCACATGGGCTTCCAAGGAACTTTCTCAATCGACCAAATTACATAAAATCTTTGTTCATCTTTTCTTTTCTTTGTCCCTTCCATCTTCGTATCAATGCGCTATAGTAATTCTAATAATCCAAAGCATCTCTCGATGCTGTTCCATGCCGAGAAATGCTTCATGTTAAAAGATTCCTGCGAAGTGGTCCCAAGGACAATTATGGAGCGTGAAGGCGTGTGCACTTTCTGCGCATTGCACCCTTTCATCACATGAAGGAGTATATGCAGCACCAGTCCCATTATATATATGCTTTGGCCATCTCCTTTTTGTCAAGATATGTATTTGCTCCAAACCATCATCCGACACACACACCTCAGAATAAATTCCAGACTGTTCTCCCACAGAGCTAATCGAAATCGACAATTCGCTCTCCAGTCCAGCCATCGACATTCCTTCTTGACTTAAAAGCGTGCTCACAAATCACAACCATCCTCCTAACTCCCTCCCTACTTTTTCTTGGACGGAAAAATAGTGATCCAGTGTGCGTTCTTGAACTACAATTAGGGGCTATCGTCGCTAGCTATAGGTGGTGGAAGGATCGACCCTTGATTAATTAACGATGACACGTACATCTCCTTGCCTGAGCAAGGTGTTCAGATTCGGGAGGCCTGGTTCCGGAACAGTATGGACTTCACTACAGTTCATTGTAATGGCCGCGACAGCCATGTTGATGTCGGTGAGTGCAAGCCCACCGGAAGATCCCATCAAATGCACCTCAAGCGGCTGCACCATAACAAATTCCTACGGAACCTTCCCTGACCGAAGCACATGCAAAGCAGGGGCTGCGGCATTTCCAACGTCGGAAGAAGAGCTGGTGTGGGTGGTGGGAAATGCGACGAAGTCCAGGAGGAAGATGAAAGTGGCGACACACTCCTCTCACAGCATACCAAAACTCGTGTGTCCCGACGGGGACGACGGGCTGCTGGTGAGCACCAAATACATGAAGAGGATAGTGAGGGTGGACCGGCAAGGGATGAGGATGAGCGTGGAGGGAGGGGTGACTCTGAGGCAGTTGATAGAGGAGGCGGCCAAGGCGGGGATGGCGCTGCCATATGCGCCATACTGGTGGGGTGTGACGGTGGGAGGGATGCTGGGGACGGGGGCGCACGGCAGCTCCTTGTGGGGGAAAGGGAGTGCATTGCACGATTACGTGGAGGCAATGCGAATAGTGAGCCCTGGAAGGCCCGGAGATGGTTACGCCAAGATCAGGACGCTGGATGTGAATAGGAACAGCACTCGTGCAGAGATGGACGCGGTCAAAGTGTCGCTTGGGGTTCTAGGAGTCATCTCTCAGGTACAGTTGCTCTCTCGTGTTTTCTCGTTTGGGTGCTTGTGTGACTACTTTCGTCCCTTCTATTCCTCACTCATATCACAAACCCCTGTGGTGTATCTCGTGCCTTTTTTCTCGTTTCATAAGTTATATGTGGTAAACCTTGATGTTGGGATTATCACTTGGTGACATTTTAAGTGAACTTGAAACTAACATAAAGGACCGTTGAAGTGACTTGGGTCTATGTAGGAAATTTTCTTTAGTAAAAAAAAAAGAAGAAAGAAAAACAAGATGACAATGATTTCAATATTTGTATATATAATTGCAGGTGACACTAAAGCTGCAACCACTATTTAAACGATCCGTAACGTACTCGGTTAAGGGTGATTCATCCTTGGGAGAACAGGCAATTACTTTTGGTAACCAACATGAGTTTGCAGACATTATGTGGTATCCAAGCCAACGGAAGGCAGTTTATCGCGTTGATGACCGAGTCGCTCTCAATACAGTCGGCAATGGACTCTATGATTTCACCCCATTTCGCTCCACGCCTTCTCTCACTTTGGCATTAGTCAGATCTACTGGTAATTAAGTAAAATAGTGTAAGGCTAGGTTTAGTAGTTGATGTAGCCCAACTCTAATTTTTTTTTTTTTTTTTAATACTGTTGTGATGCTGCTCTTGTAGAGGAATTGCAAGAGTCCCTGAACGATGCCGACGGGAAATGCAACAGTGCAAAGCTAGTTTCTTCTACCCTCGAGACCATTGCTTATGGATTGACAAACAATGGTATCGCATCCTAAGTTAACTAATATAGTTCCATGTCATGGTGTCCCCTATTCTTGAGATTTCCCTCACATTGATTTATATGCATGTTATGATTAGGTATCATCTTCACCGGATATCCAGTAATTGGGTATCACAACAAGCTACAATCGTCAGGAACCTGCCTAGACAGTTCCCGAGATGGTCTGATTACTGCTTGTCCATGGGATCCACGAGTCAAGGGGGAGTTCTTTTACCAAACCACATTTAGCGTCGGACTCTCTATCGTAAAGAACTTCATCAAAGACATTCAACAGCTTATTGCACTTAAGCCTAAAGCATTGTGCGGAGTGGAGCTCTACAATGGCATCCTCATGCGGTATGTTACAGCCTCTAGTGCTTACCTGGGCAAGGAAGAGGACGCAATAGACTTTGACATCACTTACTACAAGAGCAAGGATCCCCTAAGCCCGAGGCTATACGAAGATGTGCTTGAAGAAATAGAACAGATGGCTCTTTTCAAGTATAACGCACTGCCTCACTGGGGGAAGAATAGGAACTTGGCGTTTGATGGAGTGATAAAAAAGTATAAAAATGCCCAAGAATTTTTTAAAGTGAAGGAGATGTATGATCCGCTAGGGCTGTTCTCTAGTGAATGGACAGACCAAGTTCTTGGACTCAAGGAGGGTGTGAGCATAGTTAGGGATGGATGTGCACTTGAGGGATTGTGCGTTTGTTCACAAGATGCACACTGCGCACCCAAGAAGGGCTACTATTGCAGACCAGGAAAAGTCTACAAAGAGGCCAGAGTTTGTACTCGAATCAATTCCAAAACGCGGTAAAGACATGATTTTATCACTCTTAGGTTTCAAGGTGGAACAAAGCTCCTCGCAGCTTCATATGGTTGCACTAATTGTGCATCCTGTGTGCTGGTACGCGGATCATATTGTATTTGGAAGGAGAATGAGATCAAGAAATTAGATTGTCCCGATTGCCATGGGATGGAACTAATTCAAGATGTACTGTCCTTGCTTTTGTTCCCATTTATTGTTCCCATATCTCCATGTATTTAGCAACAATTTATGTGATTTGCTTACGCAGATTGACATGCTTTGTATTGGTGCACAAGTCTTCAACATGTTAGATTGATATAATTTTGATTCGTTTCAGCTTAAAGACTGAATCGAACATATGAAAAATGTTTGGTTTACACTGTAGAGTGATAAAAAAAATTAAACCAAAGTAATAATTTGTTTTCATTTTTACCGGACGTAACAACAATTTGTGCTTCAAGCCCGGGCCAAGAGTCCCGGCAAGTCTAATGCCAGCGGGTTGGCTTTGAACAGGCTTTGCGAGGCCCAGCTTATAGCCCCATGAGCGCGATGCTGGATCTAGCCGAGCTCCTCCTCCTCCACCGGCGAGCAGGCTTTGGCATCAGCTCTGTCAACGCCCAGTTCAACCATGCACACGCTTGCTCATGTCTCTCACCCTTCTTTCTTCTCCAGGAGCCTTGACGATTCTCAATCCATGACCATCCCAGATGGCTTGCCACCTCCCCTCCTATCCAGATTTGACCCCGGAGGCGAGCATTCGGCGCTTCATGCCTCTTCCCTTCTCTCGGCTCATCGTCACTCTCCATAAAACATCATCAGATGATTCCAGAGGCGTTCCTTGCATCCTCCACCACTGCGGCTTGGCGGTTTAGCACCCTTCTCCTCCTCTTTTGGCCTGTCTCTGCTTCTTCACCCTCGGGCGCCATCATGGACCAGCTGCGTCCTCTCGCACCCCCTACGGGTGAGTTACACTCTCGAACATGAAGCGGTACAAATTACACCGTGCATTCGTGAAATAGATTTGCGGTATACTGCAACAAAAATCTTGTCGGGTGCCATGTACATACGCTTCGCCTGCTTAAATTCACCCATTTATACAGTCAATGCTCTTGTTTGAATAACACTAGAACAAATAAAAGCCCATTTACACACTCAATGCACTTGTTTGAATAACACTAGAACAACTAAAAACCCATTTGATATTGCTGTAACACTGGTTATACAAATTTTAGGGTCCGTTTCTTTGAAGAAAAACTATCTTCAAAAAATTATTTTCCAACTTTCCAATATTTTGATAATGAAAAACTAATCAATTTATGGAAAAAAAAATCCAAGAACTGAAAACAACGAGTTTATATAAAAGGAAAATGACTTTTCTTCTTGACAAAAAGAAAGTCATTTTTTAAAATTAAAAAATAAATGAAAACTAGTTGTTTTTTTCCTTGAAAATGATATCCATAGAATGTATGTTCCTTTATTATGAGATTTTTTCGTGAAACAAAAGTATCCTTAAAAATTAAAATAGTAGGTAATGTGACCTTTTAAAAATTGTTACATGGTGTAGCTAGGAGGTGCTATCGATGATTCTCAAAAACATAGAGGTAGGCAAGTCCAAAGGTATTGTTAGGAGTATTGTAATTGTTGGGTTTTTTATAAAACATGTTGGGCCAAGCTAGGGTTGTCCACCCATGTTGGGCCAAATTCAGCCCGTACTAGAAGGGCCCATAACAGAGAGATTCTTTTTATGTAAAATAAACTGCTATATAAAAAGAATGCTGAAAGTGAAAAACCGTACGTACATTCATCAAGTTGCCACTAAATTTAATTCAATTTCCTGATTTGGTGGGTCAGCATAAATGTCGGGAAGTAACGAGTACAATTGGAAAGGATTCAACAGAAGGAATTGAAAAGGAGGAGAAAGAGGAGCTTGAATCTGAATTGATCGGGAGAATCACCATTAGTCCATTAAAAATTACTAACGAAAATGAATTCCTAAAAATGAACAGATATTGCAATGATCAAATATGAAAAATAAACACAGAAATGGACCTGAGGATATGTGTAACACCAATTGAAAGGCACATGATTAAAAAAAATCATTTTTTAGATACATAAGTTAATGAAAAATGTATTACATTAAGAATATTTAATCTTCACATGATATATCAAGAATCAATTACGAGATAAAGAACCATATTCTCTTAAGTCACTAAGGGTGCGTTTGTTTGCGTTTCTGTTTAAAAATTATTCCATGGAACAGAAATAAAAAAAAGTGTTTCTGTTCCGGGGAACAATTTTTGAACAAAACAACGCGTTTGGTAAACTTGTTCCGGGAATAAAAAATAAACAGAAACATGTTTGGTAAATTTGGATAATTTTTTATTTCTTTTATTTTTTCTTTTTTTTCTTTTTTTTTCTTTTTCATTTTTTTTTTCTTCTTTTGGCCGGTCGCCGGCCAAGGCCTTGGCCGGCGACCGACCGGCGAGGCCGAGCTCGCCCAGCGGCGGGCGAGGCGCGGCCTCGCCGGGCCACCGCCAGGCGACGCCGACTCGCCCAAATCCGGCGAGGCCGAGGCTCACCGGCCGCTGGGCAAGCTCGGCCTCGCCAGATCTGGGCGAGATCGAGCTCGCCCAGGCCGGCGCGAGGTCGGCCCGGCGAGGCTGCGCCTCGCCCGCCGCTGGGCGAGCTCGGCCTCGCCGGATCTGGGTGAGCTCGAGCTCACCCAGCCATGGCGAGGCCGACCCTCGCCCAGCTACGGCGAACCTCGGCCTCGCCGGGGGCCGGCGAGCCTCGCCGTGGCTGGGCGAGGCCGCCGGCCCTCATCGGCCGGTCGCCGGCCATGGCCGAGGCCGACGACCGGCCAAAAGAAAAAAGAACAAGAAAATAAGAGAAAAAAGAAAAAAAATAAGTGTTTCTCAAAAGTGTTTCAGAAACAAGAAACACAAAATTTGTGTTTCTTGTTTCTGTTTCTTTTTTGTTCCTGGGAACAAAAGAACAAAAAAACAGAAAAAGTGTTTAAAAACAAAAAAAAAAAAGAAACACAAACAAACGGGGCCTAAGTGATTTACTAGAGAAATAAGATATTCCATTCAAAGATGGGAATAGCCTTCATAGTTCCCCTTGAATTTGGTAGTTTAAAGTAAATTTACTCTTTAATATAGCAATAACTACGTTATCATTCCATGCTTTAAAAAGGTCAATACTTTACATCAGCCGATGCTTGATTAGACCGTTAGTCTTCCAACTAAATAATGATTAATTTACCTATACTTCCAATAATGATCAATCAAATGTCTTCTTCTATGTGTTTTCTTGGTTTGGAACTGCACGGAAAGTGGAAGCTAAATCCTTTAATCCAACTAGAAAATGCTTGAGAGTATTGCAAGGTTATTCTTCGATTATTTATCCTTACTTTCGTACACAATCCTATTGACTATATAAGTCCTCCGGGGCACATATAGAAGTCAATTGAGGCCCTACCATGGGCTGAAATATCTTCTACCTTTCACCAAGCTTAAAAGTAATAGAGCTTCCGTAATTAGAGAAAAGAAAGGCCTTCGTTCGTCATGAAGCCAAGACCAAAATTTGGGCAGTTTTTTTCAAGACTAATTTTAAAGTCCTTTGAGAAAACGTTAGGGCTTTTTGTGAATTATTTTTATGAGCAGAGGAGCAACTATCCATTTTTCCTCTCTTTTTTCGTATATTTTAAAGCTACTTTACAAAAATACGCCCGAGCTAAATGATATTTGCCTAGACCATGTACATCTTGAGTCAAAGATATTTGGAAAATGCAGTCATTTCCTCAAAATTTAACAAAATCAGCGCTTAACCGGTCCCAACTTAAATGGAGAGTACTGATGCGCAAAGCAGAACCTGCTACTGAAAATGAGCCACTGCTGGGACCTCACTGCGAAGAGCGAGGGCAAACAAACTGCATTGGATTATCTGTCATATTTATGCCTTACACACACACACACGTGTGTGTGTGAAAGATCTAATTCTACCTTGGAGATTGAGGAGGAACCATTTAGTGAAGGATCCAAGAGATGGGTTCCATGGATGAATTTGAATCATCAAAACTACATGCCCCTTGTGTCCCAAACCCGTTACTGAGCCACATGGGTCCAAACCCAATTTGGCCAAACTTCTCCATCACAGAGGCTTTTTTTCATCACCTTTGTCGACGCTGAGTTCAACTACGCAAGGTTACTCAAAGCAGGAGCCGGTAAGTGGCTGAAGTCGAGGGGTAGTGATTGCTTTCAGGTTTTAACGATCCTGGACGGGCATGTGCCATTGGATGCCGATGCTACACAAGATCTTGCTGTGCTCTGTGAGGAGGAAGTACACGACCGCTCCTTTCTCAGATCCCGTGTCCAATCTTTGTTCATTCAACTTCTAGTACCGCTACTACACAGCTTAGGCGAAAGGCGAAGAAGGCATTTTCCTCTGGTTTGTTGCATCGTTTCCAGTAGTTTCATGTCCTTGGCAACATGCCCTGCTGCTGAGAAGTTTGGGTCTCATAAATTTGTGGACTGGTGCTTCATGGGGTTCACGCAATTCCGGACCAACGAGAACAGGAAGCCTCATACCCCTCCCAGGTGAATGAACTCATCCATAGCATTGATGTTTATTTACACATGCAGTTTGTTTCGTCCACTCTGCTTTACTTTGCACTAAAGACGGCATGCTTTATACCCCTTCGCATTCAATTTGAAGTGATTCACCAGGATAAAAGCAAGAAATATGCCGAAATTTTGGGTTAGATACCCTATTGCAGATGAATCCTATGTGAGCAATGCCTATTTGGACACCTGCATTGATTCGATCCCTGGTATGAAGAACATGAGGCTACACGACATGCCAGCGTCTGCCAGATCACAGATCCTGAAGACACCTCATTCAACCACTCCATGGAAGTGAGAGAGAGCTCATAAGGCCACAGCAACGCTCATTCACACTTTCGAAGCGCTAGAGCCAGAGGTGTTGAGCGCCCTGTCATCGCTGACTCCTCGACTGGACACCGTAGGTCCGCCGCTTCTACTCCTAAACCAAATTGCTTAGAACGACCCATGGAAGCATGTCGAATGCAATCTGCGAAAGCGCACAGTGAATGTGTCCAATGGCTAGACTCGAAGAGGTCCAGGTTAGTGCTTTATGTCAATTTTGGGAGCATAGCATCCCTGACTCACCAACAGCTGGTGGAGTTTGCAATAAGACTGGCCAATAGGCCAGATTTGGTGATGAATGCAAGTGGAATGGATGAGTATCTTGAAGAAATTACAAGAGAGGGGGGGTTTTCTCTCGGGTTGGTGCCCACAAGAGAAGGTGTTGAATCACCCTCCCGTCGGAGGGTTCTTGATTCGCTGCGGATGAAACTCAACCCTCGAAAGCTTGTCGGCTAGAGTGCCAATGCTTCGTTGGCTGTGTATGGCCAACCAATGTAAGTAAGTCTGTGATGAGTGGAAGTCTGGGTTGGAGATTGCGAGTGATGTGAAAAGAGAGGAGGTGGAGAGGGCTGCGAGGGAGTTGATGATGGAGGGAAAGCTGGGGAAGAAGATGAAGAAGAGGGGCCATGGAAGCGGAAGGAGCTTGCGCGGGAGGCAGCTTGCTCCACTTGGTTCATCCTCCATTAATTTGCACCAGATTGTCTGAGGAAGTTTAGTCCGTAAATAATTAGTTGATGTCGTGATGTGAGTTTAGTTTTATAATAAAAGAATTTGTCGAAATCATGCTCGTGCTTTTTTCTATAAAACATGAAATATTAATTTTATATTCATCACACGAAAATTATATATATCTTTCTCCATCATTGATAGGAGAATCAGACTTCTAATCGATGAATTATATATGCCAGTCACCTATAGATATCATTATTTAAGTTTCCATACTAGTAACGTTTATATTTATAATCCACCAATCAAACACATGGATCCATGATAGAAAAAAAAAATGGGGGAAAACATCAATAATTTTGATGCCATGAATAATTCAATTAATCATTCTATTAAGAGATTGCATGTCTAGGAATCTCTTCAATATATAATGTCAAGAAAACCTATCATTTTGCTAGCTGTTAGTTATTAGGTAAAGATATAATTGTATCAATCTGGATATCCCATCTTTATTTTATGTATAAATTATCTATTTGATCTTCAAGTTGTCTATCCAATTAACAATTTTTTTTCAAGCACTACTAGAACACGGAAGTGGGATTTCCATTTGCAACTCCAATCAAATATCCGTGAATAGATTAGTCGAAAATCGGTGTAAAATGAACATAAATGACATTTTGGGGTTAATCATGAATAAATTGATCGTGTAAGTTGTGCTGTACTCAAAGCCCGTCACTTCCGCCACTGTGGATGCAACGCAAGTACGTAATTATATCAATGTCGACAGAAGCAATTATTAATTATATAGAGTTTGGACACATTATATACGAATCCTTAACCCCTGTGATCATTTCACGATTAATAAAGATGATGTAAAAAGCATGATTAGTTAGTTTGTCTTGTCGAGAAAGCGAAGAGCTTGACAGGGACGTTTCCCTTCCTCATTTATCCTTTCATCGATCCTGGATAAATCCATTCGAAACGTGGTCTTCTGCAACCTTCGGCTCGAGACACCACGTCATTCACGTCTCTCATGAACAATCCAGAAACCGAATTTCCATTTCTGGTTTCTTTCTCTCTTTTGTTGTGGGCCGTACCGCATAACCAATAGCAATAATGACTACGAGAAAAGGTATCCCAAACATCATAAATCTATTTATATTAAACATTTCAAATGGGTAAATTAAATAAGTTTTAAATATTTTTACATTTTATCAGTTGAGTCCATCCAATTAAATTCATCCAAAACTTCGATATGTAAACATTCGTCGTGTCGAATACTTCGATATATATTCAAAACTCGATCAATAGGTGTTAAAAATCGCGACACCTGCTCAGTTTGGAAATAGGACTGCAAATTCGGAATTTTTGACACGTAATTCTAACATGCATAAGGTTTATTTTAAAAAATTTCAATAAATAATGAATCAAAATGTAAATATATAAATAATAAAAATAATAAATGAAAAAAAATAGCCATATTTTCTCTCTAACTCTCATTCTCACTTCTTATAACACGCATTCACCCCCAAGTTTGTTTTTTTCTCTTCTTTCTCAATACGCTCTAACATGCAAGTCCAGAATGTGGATTACTTGCTTTTTTCCTCCAAGTTTTATGAATTATTGGAATATGGTTGAATTTGATAATGATTGCGTGATAGTCTTTAGTGTACTGAGAAAATAATAGTTTATTCTAAACCATTACAAAATAAATCACAAATAATTATAAATTGTTATAGGATTCACTTATTCAAAAATTTGTAGCTCACAATATAATGTTATTCTCACAATATCCCAATGACTATTATGCTAGTAAAACATTTTGTCAAATTGAAATAATGAATGATTTTAACAAACGGTGAATTGATGATTTTAATTTAAATTTATTCTAGGCTCTTTTTTCATTATTTATTTATTCGTGAATTTGAATCAAATTAATCATGAAAATGATAATTTATCATGTATATATATAAATATATATATCTAATATACAATATATCCCAACGTATTGGAATTTTCTATTTTTAAGAAATAATATGTCGACATGTCGTGTTGTATCGCGTGTTGTATTTCAATGTCAATGCTATTTAGGCCATAGGTAAAAGCTAACAAGGTCACAAGGCCCTTGTTATGCGCATGGCCCTTGCCCAGATTTGGTGAGGGCTTCACACCTCTTGCCTGTGTTCAGTGATGGTCGGCCAATGACCCTCACCGAACTTGATAGAAAAAAAAAAAGATAAAATAAATAAATAATCAATCTAAAAATATATGAAAAATTATCCATTCCAACGTCAACCGTCTTAGCCTACTTAAAAAAGAAATCAACCCTCTTACAAGACAATATCTAGGTCAATAATTTTCAACTAAAATTACCAAGCAAACTCAATTAACAAAACACAAAAAATAAATAAAATAAAATAAAATAAAATCAATTGACACAATTGAAAGATTTAAAATTACATTGATACTAGTATAATAGGTTTAGGAGACTATCCTCCTAATGAAGCTAAATTAAGATTCATCTAATAAGGATTGAGTTTACATTCTTTATTTGTTAGCACTTCTGTTACAATATTTTACTTATTTTTGGGCCTATTCTCACCATCCGGCCTAATTAGATCTTCTTTAGAGACGCTCTTCAAAACCTTGTTAAGCAGCCGTAAGAGCGAACTCGATTTCACATATACTTAATTCCTTGATAATTTGCTACTTATGGTGATTGTCCAACATGGGAATGCCTTTCCAAAAAAGTTTGGAGAAAAAACCCATTTTCAATATCGGATCAATCATCACATCAGGACATGTCATGACTTAAATGTGCAAATCAACTAGGCATGGAAGACACCGAGAAAGGCGAAACGAGTTTGCAAACGTAGAGCAGAAACAGGGATACGAAAATCGATCATAACCCCAATACCATAGCCGATGGAATCATGACGAAACACATGAATGCTGCGTTTGGACGAGGAAAGAAAGGAAAAGAAAAGGCGAGGGGGAAATACGAGAGAATCTCAAAAATGCGGTGGCGTGTTTGTCTCTGGAAGGAGTCTGGGATTCGCTGTTCTCTCGTCAAACATGGCGGTACACATCTAGACCGTTCCTGATTCGTCCAATTTATATATATTTTCCGTGAATGGGCAAGATCACAGCCACTCTCTCTGTAGGAGCAATGAATGGCATTTATAATTTGACGGGTCAACCCCCGAAACCCCAAAAGCCAACAACCAGTCCGACCTTTCCTCATTACATCATAATAAAAAGTCCCCAGCATCACGAGTTTTCCAGGGTTCTTCTCATTTCCCTACCTCCTCTGCAATTTCCAGATCCCCCATCATCGCTCCCTCATCCTCAGGCACCCGTCTCGGGCTTCCTCTGGACCCTGGAAATCTGTCAGATGGTGTTGCAGTTGTTCTTCACCGTGGCCTTCTCGGCGGTGCCCCTCACGCTGTACGTGCCCCCGATCAGGAGCTTGAATCTGTTCGTGGAGACGATGGAGGACCTGCTGCGAGAGTCGAGGACCTACACCCACCGTGTCTATCCTCGCGTTCGCCATGCCTGGGTCCGCATGGTCGACTGCCTTCTCTGTAGTACGGCCTGAGCCCGATCCTCCACCCCCGATTCTCTTGTAAATTTCTTCTTTTTTTTCTTCTTTTTTTCCTTTTTTTCCCTTATTACTTTAGCTTCTTTTTTTCTTGGCTTTGGATTTTGGGTAGGATGTTATATAGATGTTGGAGGGAACTGAGAGAGGCTGTTCTTGGTGGTGCTTTCGCTTTTCTTTTTGGGTTTGCGGGATGATTGTCATCGTGTTCATACGATTCAAGAAATCATGAATAGAGAGCTTTTCAAGGCATATAATACTATATCTGGTCTATATTTCTTGCTGCTTCTCGTTCTTTTTCAATCTATATCTGGGAGAGCAGATTGGATCATTTGTCTCCAGAGATCATTTCCGGTCAATTTCGCTCAAGGGTCGTCAATCTTTATCACCAGAGGAGCTGTCCAGATTGATGCATATAAATGGGCAACTATCTGAGAGTCTGAGTTCTGCAACACTTGGGACTGCATGTGTGGCTTGATCTTTTACTTTTCTTAAACAAAGCAAATTCCAGAATGGAATTCGGAAAATCATGGCAAAGAAGGGAAATTGCTTTTGGTGTTGGTTCTCAATCCTGACGATGTTCACAACACCCCAGAAGAACCGATATTCACTAGTCACTTTTAACAGTTTCTTTCCCTCTCTTGCAAAAACACTTTGATGGAGCGACAGAGGAACGGCGATTTTGTAAATTGTCCACTTGCTAGTCAGAATTCGGTTCGTCATCACCCCAAATGTCTATCTGGGACACGCGAAAGGAGACATAAGAGAGACAAAATATGCCAAGAAATCATCGGATAAGGCCGGTACAAAGCTCTGGAATTATCAGTACTTATCCTCCTCGGTCCAACACCTAAAGTTCTCAGAACGAGTTATTTATAGCTAAAGGGAATGAGATAGTTTATCTTATCCATATAGCATTGGGAAATGGGCTGTGTGGTTCGTCTCATCCTGAATTCTTATCTACGGTAGAAACACGAGTTTATTGTGTCCATCGGTACAGTGAATACCCGTTTGGTTATTGTATCCCCCATCAATAAGGAAACTTACAGGAAAGCAACGTTGTGCGGACCAGGGGAAAAAGTTCTATGAGAAAGTAATGAATGAAAGAATGAATGAATATTCTGCTACTATACTTTGATGCCCCAACTAGAGCAACCGTTTGATGGCTCTTCCCTGTGATCTCTCTAAGTAACTATTCCCTCGAAATTTCAAGTGTCAGCTTGACAGAGTGCAGGGCTTCAGAAACCAAAGCACATCGAGCGGCCTTGCGTCTCTTCCATCAACCATGGGAACAGTTTTTCCTTTGTCAGGAGTTTCCTCCTTTGCCACCGCCCCCTTGTTCAACTTCACCTCTTGAAGGATTTGTCTCTCCTAGCAACCAGAAAATTACAGAATGTTAATAAATACCAACATAACGTGCACATATGGGGGAATCTGAATAGTAATCTGGTTTAAAACCAGATATTAGATATATGTGATATAGGTCAGTTTAGTTGAGAACTAGCTATAAAATTACAGGTTTAACGCATATGGCTGAGATATTCATAATAGGCCAATTACGTGGCTGACATTTGTAGTCCCAATTTCCACAACCAACTTCTTCAAGTTGACCTTTGTTCTGCTTAGCAAGCCCTTGAATTGCAGCCCACTGTCTTTGAAAAACATCAGTCCACACAAAATGGGAAAAACAACAGAGAAGATCGCCCACAATTTTTTAGACTGGCATTCTCTGTTGTAGAGGCATGTCCCTACATAAACAATGATGTTTAGCGTCCCTGTTGTGCATCAAGCTGGATTTGGGCTTCCAGAAATTTCTGCATTCTCTCTTAGAAGATGCCAACCAGATTGAAATGGTTTGGAGCCAATCCAATACATCCTGGTGGTGAAAGCGAGGAAAAACATGTGGGTGCTTGATTACCATTTTCTATCTCAGATAGGTAAAGTTTGAGATTGGCCTAATCAGGTCACCCCTACTAAATTTTTATGTCCCAATCTAAATGAACTCAACCATGGGAAAGCACAACAACTCTGGATTGCTAATTATATGCTTCCGAACCATGGCATATTCTTTTAAGTCAACAGAAGGATGGACCAGTAGGTGTTTTATGTCATTTTCTCCAGGGGGCATTCTAGGATGATACATCCATGTTTTTGGCCTTGTAGGTTAAGTAATCCATGGAACAACCCACATAAGGCCAGAGCGAAAGAATGCTATCTAAAGCAGAGACAAGAATGATGATAACATTTTCATCTTCTCATTTCTGAGCAAATGAAGAAAAAGAAGATGAGGCAGTAACATACCATAAACCTAGATTTGGTAGCTTTTGATGGTGTCGATTTGCCAGGCTCACGAGTAGCTGAAAAACACTGGGGAGTGGGAGGGCTAGTGCGGATTTGTGACAAGGTCTCCTTCCCACTGTGCCTCACATTCTCCAAGTCTAGCTTGATTGGAACATTTTCTGCCTCTTCGACTCTTCTGTACGGTACAGTCATCAGAGTCAATTACCCAGTGACAATGCAGGCACATGATATAACAGAGAGATCATATGCAGTCTAATCTCCTTAAAATTACTAGGAACTCACTAAAGGTGGCACCTCTCTGGGGCTAACTTGCATAAATTCTGGATAACTGACCTCGAGATTTCTTCAGACGATGAAAATTAGCTTTCACCGAGTACAGTGAATCAACTTGGGCAAGCATAACCTAGCAAACTATCATTCGGGTTCGCAAAACTAGGATTTTTGTACAACACTGCTATATCCTACTAAAGTTGCGCATGAAACCCAAAACAAGCCAGCTGATCTTTCCTCATTGCACACCCCAACATATTCATACAAGCACACAGACATGCACCCCTATTCACGCAAGCGCAACAGATTATGAGCTGAGAGAGAGAGGGAATGAGAGAGAGATTACTTAATCCGTCGGCCCTTTTCCTTGTTGTTGCTCTTCTTCATGCCATCAAATTTCTCAATACTGACTTCAAGTAGCGGCTTTCTCTCTTTCCCTTCCCCACCTAACTCCTCCAAAACATCACTAGGTTTGTCCTTTTCTGTAGGAGCTACATCCTTCGCCGCATTCTGCTTCTCCAAATTTTCTTTCTCCTTGGTCCTGGTTGCCAGTTTCTTTAGTTCGCTGCAAAATTCCGAAATCTGATTCAAAATGTCACGACCAGCAAACAAATTCCTTGCTGAGAGTGTGCTTCTGAGTCTTGGCAAAGCAGTAGCCTCCTCCGACGCATCGTCCACTGCTTTCTTCTTCTCGGCGCTTGATTTGATCGTTTCTTTAGGGATAGAATAGAGATTGAGAGGAGAAGACAAATTAGGGTTCTGGTTTTCACTATCTTGATGGGGTCTGTTGGGACTTCTGCTGGGCGGAACTCTAGACTGGGTAGCCCCTCTTCTCTTGAAGACAACATCTCTAAATGGGAAAACCAAAAAACGCATTGGATTCAGCTAAATGTACAGAGTGGTATCACAATAACATGCTTGGAGAGAATGTCATCAGTAGTACCTTTGATTCCGGTCGCCAAGTGGAAAGATTTCATACATACTAGCCAGTCTCCGGAGCTTCACCACCCGAAAAAAAGAGAGGCAAGCAAACATTAGGACGTTAAAAACCAATCGACATGAAATATCTTTAATTATTGCTTTGGTTTAAGAGAACTGAGAATTGATGATAGAAAAGTGGAGCTAATGGGGAGCTCCTGCTCTACCGAGAGGAGCACCCGTTTTGAGGCGATTGTGAGGTAAACTCAAAGGTCAAGACCGACAACTCTTAGAACAATCGAATAGAAAAAGACCCAGTTGATTATGTGTTTAGTAATTGAGAAATTCAAGCAAAGAACATCCAGTTTCATCTGAATTGGGCCGGTGATTAGGGCAATTCAGGCAAGATGGGCCAGCAGCTTACATAGCTGAGATCTTGATTGGACTGCTTCTACACTAGCATAATAAGAAAGTAACGGAAAGAAGAGATGGAGATGGGGAAACCTTGGAGCTGGAGGTGGGGGTCGATTTGAAGAAATCCTCGGCCGTCTTCGGATGCTTGCAGTCTGCGAATGAAAAAAAGAAAGAAAAAAGAAACCAATTTTGCTGTGAGACGGGAGGCGTAAGGCGAAGAAGAGGAGGAGAGGGAGCGATCGAGTTACCGGGTCGGCAGAAGAAGCGGACGTCGTCGTCGCCGTCGTCGCCGTCGCGGTCGCCGTGGAGGGGGGAAAAGGAAGAGGAGGAGGAGGAGGAGAGGTCGGCCCATTTGGGGGCGTCGAAGTGCTCGTAGAGGTCGTCCACCACGAACACCGACTCTACCTTCTTCCAGTCGATCTTCGCCGGTTCCATTCTTCTTCTTCTTCTTCTTCTTCTTCTTCTTCCTTCTTCCTTCTTCCTTCCTCCTTCCTCCTTACCACCCACCACCCACCACCACCACCACGACGCAAAGCGCAAGCGAAGGAATGCCGGGGGTGTGGGTTCTAAGTCTGGGCTGCGGGGGTTGTCGCGTCGGGGGTGGCGTCGGAGAGGAGGAATTCGGAGGAGAACCCAAGATTCCCTCTGCTCCACTCACTGTTAATCAGTTCACACTCTACAGGAACTAGGAAGGAAGGACTCTCTCTTGCTTGGGCAGAGCGACACCCAGATACAGAGAGAGAGAGAGAGACGTTGGCGAGAGGAGAGAGTGAACGTTACGTTAGGCTTTAGGGGGAGGAGAGAGAGGTGGAGGAGGTCGCGGTGTTGTTAATGGGGGGATGACCGTTGGGAGATTCGCTTTCATTATTTTGTATATTCGTTTATTCCTGGAACCACCGGCCAGCCAGTCTCTCTCTCCCAAATCTGGACTTTGGGTTGGGTTGGGTTAGAAAAAGCAGAGGAAGAAAAGCACACACCCCCGCCCCACGCCCACTGGAGCTCACAGCCATCCCCACCACATTCCCTCAGAAGAAGCATTACAGCTTTGACTCGCAGCACCTCTTTATTTGTTTTTAGTCTCAAAAAGAAAGGGACCTAGGCACCCGTTAACCCATGGCTACCAATCCAATGTGGCGACGGACACGGACTATGCACCTCACGTGTTGCTCACCTAAGATCCAAACCCGACATTGTTTCTTCATACCCTTGTTAAAATTTGATTTCTCTCTCTCTCTCTCTCTCTCTCAAATTGCAGAAATAATTAGGATAGAAGTACTTCCCACTATCGCCTTCTTCCTCTTCCATTACCCAAGAATCCTAAATTTATGTCCCTCTAAACCCTCATTTTGCCCCCAAATGAAGAACCCCCCGGCTGCAATTGACATGAATGGCCCTCGTTTTACCCAAAATTCTGAAGGACGTCTCCCTCATTTTGCCCTATTTGCCAAGTTATTACCGGCATGAGGTGCACGGTCCAACATCCTGACTTCGTCTGTGTAAGAAAGAATGAGGGAGCAACCAACTGGTCCGCCAATGGACTCCCGTCCTATGTTATAGCAACCCAACCCCCTTCCCATTCTTTATTTCTTGACCTCTCTTTCTTAGCTGTACAGTACATATCCACACCGCACACCATCACTCAAGGATAAACCAATCAACCAGTTATGAATCAAATGTCAGATTTGCATTTTCTTTTGAGACGTTCATAGCTCTTCATGGGTTCAGAATGCCTGGAAATGGAAAAGACTTGGCAAAGCTGGATATGCTGGAGGACCTGAAACTAAAGCTACTGCATAGTGAATGTGCTCCAAGACGTTGGATCTGATAGGTAATGTATAGATCATACAGAAAAAAAAAAGAAACAAAATTAGACAAAATCCTCCGTCACACAATCGCATCTGAGAATTCGATATACACTTGCTAACATAGCCTGGAACTTACTTGGGCAATTACGATCCATCTCAACAGGACCTGCGTGAGACCCGGACCACAGTATAATAGTCCCTATACCTATATCATATCTCGTGTACAAAAATCGAACCGAAAGTTTTCCTCCTAAAAAAGAAAGGAGCCTCCAGCTGCAAAACAGCCTAATCCCACCGGCATTCGCAGCAGTAGATTGATCCCTTGATCCATTCATTCCTTGCCAAATACCTCCACATTGCAGACCGGGCAAATCTGTCAGATAAATAGACGGACTGTCAGCTTCGACATGTACAGTCCATACTCAAAAGAGTAGGAGCAGGGTCATATCCTAAATGGAATGCCATTTACCTTGTTAATCCCCAACCATTTGGTGATGCATTCACCATGGTATGCATGTTTGCATGGCAGCTTTATTCGCCGATCGCCAATCTTGTACCTCATTTGGCATATCACACATCTATTTTGCAGATATGGACTACACTTGTTAGCAAAGCAATAATATATATGAAGGAAGATGCAAAAGTCCATTGTCCACAAAAACCAATATCATTAGAGAAATGTTCTCCGGTTCTAGAAGTTAGAAAATGATAAGATTAATGAGGTAATGACCCACAAAAAGAAAAAGGTAAAAGAAGAGACAATTCCTGAAAGGAGTTAAGATAGACTTCAAAGAGCATCTCAAAAAATTAACCTTAAAAATTAGTTAATTTGCTCATGGCACTCATTCTGGTCATCCCCCAGAGGTAACATTAGAAAGCTTTTCCAGACTTGTTTGTTGCAAAACAACAAGCACATCACATATGCAGCGATGAAACTAGCGTGATTTAGGTCATGCTAATGATGCCTGAACTGCTAATAATACTCCACGTCAGCTTTTTTCATGAAAAGGATATTCCCATGTGATTTAAGCGGAGCAGGTCCAAAGGAGCAAAAGAGTTCAAAGACCTTTTCCATTAAAGATTAAAACAATGCATCCATTTTATCTCTAGGAGTCCGAAGCACCAAAAAAAAAAGAAGCAGAACGATACCTCTCCCCCGATTTTTTTCTGGTAAAGAAACCACCGAGCTTGTATTTTGAGGTCGGAAGCATACTAATTAGCTCTTGGGAAAGGCCTTTACTCTGAGTTCCAATTGCCTCCCCCAAATCAAGTAGTTCCTGGAAATAGGAACAACAACAATGAATGTAAATCATTTACATTATCTAAAGATGACCTTCAAGTTTTAAAGAGTACTGTATTCCCAAATACACCATTCAACTTTGGTTTTTCTGAATATAGAGGCTGAGGACCAATTCCTCTTAAATTAAGAAAACCAAACGCCTCCAAGACCTCTCTCCAGTATCTTCTATCATCTAAACAACTACAAGGCATCATGCAGTAGTCCCCATCAATAAAAAGCTTTATGGCAGACTTTATAGGTAAGAATTTAAAGTTCACATGTAGAACTTAATAGCAGTTCTGCTGCATAAAAACAAATGGCACGTTGGCTTTATAAATTAAATATCACAGGATTCTACTTTTCTCGGTAATTGTCAGAACTATCAGCTTTCAAACAAAAACACGGTGGTTATGCCTATCAACATCTCCATGGAAATTATATACACAGCAAAAAAATTGGAACCAGTTCCTGGCACATTTCTGGACATTTTATTTCCCACATACCTGCTGCGCATCTACAAGAATAGTTTTAAAGGTCACAGTGTCTAGTCAATATTCTCAAACTACATGTATAGAGAGAGCAGAATTCATTGAGAGCTCCTTATTACTTGGAAGACATGATTTCATTTCCACACTCAATTTATATCAGTTATATTATACGTCAACTTCACTTCATATATGTTTCTACTTATAAAGAATACACAAAAAAGGAAAATGAGTAAAATGGACATAGATACATAAATTGGATATGAAGTCATTTGAGATATCCATCAATCTATCTAAAAGCCTAACCTTGTAAATGCCAGCATCATTATCGTTCTAGTACCCTGACACTTCCCCTATCCCCATTATGGACAGATTGAGATTTAAGATTAGCCAAAACCATGGGAAGTAATTACACATATTGAGACAAACAAGGGACAGATCCTCAGCCAAACAGATATTGATAATTAGGATCACCACAAATTGTTAAGCTAACATATTTAGGGGCTGGTGTAAAAAAGGTCTAACGTAGGGAACGCAGAGAGTACACATATAGATCTATTTAGAAAAATCTAGCAAAACTATCGTCGGTGTCAATGTACATTCTCTTTATTTTAAATTTTAACATATCTGAAAAGGCCTCAGCACATCAAGATGGAGTTTGTTACAAAAAGAATACAATTGTAATTGAACCTTGTAACTAAAAGAATAAAATAAATCCAATTATTTGAATGAGGAAAAAAGACGGTTGTTATGATTGGACATCTACATGCACATCAAGATAGAGTTTACGTGCTTTCAAGCTACTTCGTGATAATGGCCTCAGCATCGATGCGTCATGCCATCTTAATCATAATTGCCAAAAGACCAGGAGGCATTCACACAAATGGCACCATATCCAGCAAGAAACAGCGCATGCTCAATATTCGGAACAAAAGAAAAGGTTTTGTAAGTTGATTACATATACTAATCAAAGCAAACCTCATATGTCATGTTGTCCGGATCAATGTCGTCTTGCCAAACAGCCTGCAGTAATTCACAGAGGCATCAGAAGACTTTTCTTTTAAATTTACATTTTCCATATCTTCTTCAAAAGAGAATCTTTTTTCAGGTTGATGGGATATGAAAAAGAATATCTTAATCAGTGAAAGGCTAATAAAAGAAGTTTGTCAAACATCATTAGGTTTAAGAAGGAGAAATCTTGATCATTCTACTGGGTAGTGACTAAGGCCGTAATTAGGCACTTTTAGTGGGATGGCAGAAGAAATTGGAGCTAATAGCGATAAGCCATAACAGAGCAAGCCAAACATTGACAGTTGCATTCACACCAATTTCACGCTTCATTAAGACCTAGCCACAAGGTAGAGTTCACAAACTAAAACCACCCTGAGTAGTCAAGTGCATAAAGCTGCTTAGCAAGCAACATGAATACCTGAGATTCATCAGGAGATTGATGATTTGGGCTACCTGAAATAATAGAGCAAATTCTTTGTCAAATATGAGTGGATGAATTAGAGAAGTCAGAATCTTAGCGAGGCTCCGGAAAAGTTTCTTCTCCCTCAATTCAAGCTTGTGGTTTATAGGAAATCCCCCAAGCTGATCAACTGACCTCAGCTTGCGCGCATTACCAATTAATCAATGGGACACCAATCTTTGAAGTCATTATTTGCAATATTTAAGGGTCAACCAGATAATAAAATTATTAGTTGCACTTACGTTCTTCTGGATTTCCATCCACACTTGTTGATGCATGTTCCTCATATTGAGTATCTATTCTGGCAGGCTCTTCAACACTATATCTCGAAGACTGTTCCCAGTCACTCCCAGTAACCTCTATTCTTGGCATTTGATGATTCATCTCATAAGAACTGTAATAGGAATTACTCCCCTCACTAGCAGAGCCAAATTTGTATGCATTCATACTCATCGACCAATACATACTTTCCTGACAGAGAAAAACATATCAAAGCATTAGCAAAAGTACAATGAGAAGCTTCCAGAACATCTGACTGCTTAATGGTGCAGCATACTTCCTTGCCCTCAAAATCCCTTCAGCATCTCATTTATTTAAGGACTCCTGCATAACCTGAAGTAAGATTCACAGAATACTTCCTTGGAGTCACCTAAATGCTTTAAAAGGAGAACATGTGAACCCAATTCCTTTTTCTTTATTGGAAAAGGTAAATCTAGCCAACAATTGATGATGATTTGGCTAACATGGGTTTCATTGTTCACCTTTTAACCATACAGTTCCATTTAATGAAAACAGTACCGAGGTATTCAGCACTGATAAATGAAACATATTGCATATGAACAAGCAACGTTAAAGTCGAACACAGATTAGTACAACCACCAGCCCAGTGCTCATCAAGGAGCATCAATGGACGTGGAAGGTCCACATCAATGGTTGATGAAAGCATGGAGGGACAATTGGCTTTTGTGGGAGTTCTTCGTTACATAGACACAACAGAGAGAAAGACATAAACACCCATCCCACCTGATCAAGCAACGGTGCAGCTGGAGGAGCGTAGTTCACTGGGGCATGAGTAAGGCCTTCAAAGAAGTTCATGAAGCTTTCATTGTTGGGGTAAGGGTACCCAGGATTTACATAATGTGGTCCCATCCACCCGTTCGATTCCATCACAAGAACAACTTTAGCAACTCGAAATTGCAAATCAGAAGGACACAGCTACAGTAGAAACAAGGAAAGGCATTAAAACCTGATGCAACCGAAAAATAGCAAGGAAAATCCTTTTATCGACTATTTATTCAATGTCTACATCAAGTTCTTACATGATGAAATTGTTCCCTTGGATTCAAGTGTTATTCATTTATCCTGCAAGAAGTAAGCTTCAGACTCCATATCATAACTTCTTAAAACAATACACTGTGGCAGATAAACCATCTAGGCATGAATTAAGAGAAACTACAGAGAAGAACTCGAAGAACTAACAATGCGAATGAAGTCGTTATGCTCGTGAGAGTTCAAGCCGCATATTTGACATCAGGTCCTACAGAAACATCTGCTGGCCCTCCTACATGGATGGGGAAAAAAAGCATCGTGTGAAAAATGTGATTTTGAACTATGAAAGAACAAGAGATTACGAGTCTAAAACAATCCCTTCGACTAGTATACTGAGCATTCCACAAATACATCAGCAGCATTGTGTATTAACATAAAATAGAATAAAATAAGATGAACAGAGGCCGTTGTATTTTCTCGACTGTTCGGTCATTTCGCTTACTAAGCAGTATTTCACGATAAATTTCTCGACAGATTGGGAACCCATAAAGCAAATCGCCCCGCATTGCAGCAATTTCATTCCACCAGAGATCAAAGATGGCAACTTTCGCAACAGAACCAGATTTAATAACCAATAACGACTAAAATACAGAGAGAGAGAGAGAGAGCACAGAGCAGACACCTAAAACTCAAAACAAAGAGAGATGATGAGACTCGTAAAGAGGAGACAGGAGACACACATTGTTGAGATGGGTGCATAAGAAGAGGCGACTGAACCGCTCTCACTCTCCCTCTCTCCACCCCTCCCTCCTCCCTCCTCTCTCCTCTCTCCTCTCTCTCTCTCTCTCTCTACAAGTCTACAAGTGAGGGCTGTGGCGCTTTATGCTGAGTTTCAGGGACACGTTTCCTCCAAAATTATACATTCACAGAGAGAGAAGGAGAGAGAGACAGAGGGAGAGAGATTGTAGCCTGCTTGCTTTTGCTTGTTTGTAGGTGCCAAAAAAAGGAGAGAAGACCGCCTCCCTTTTTTCGGTTTCTTCTCTGTTTTGTTGCAGTTAATAAGCTTAAAAAAAAAAGAGGAAAAAAACCATTTTTTTTTTACAGAAGAAGCTCAAACAGATTGCAGCTGTCTGTCTCTGTCTAGCATCCATACGACAACGTTTTCCAGGTCAAGACAAGAGCCGGGTTACCACGGAAGGAGGGTGGGTAAGATCACAACATTACTGTACCAATCCTAGCAGAGAATGTTTGTTGAGAAAATGGGAACCATCTGTAACACATTAAATGACTCTGTTCCTTCTCTCTATGCAGAAAGGGAATAGGGTAGTTACTTTGGCTGAATCCGTTGTACCATCTTCCAATTAAACTTATAATGCTCGCTGAAAGAAATGGCATGGTCAGCCTTCATAGTACTTTATCCGATTGTACAATGCACGAAAATATCGTAATTTTCAGACATTTAAAAAATGGATAAAGTACTCTAGTTTCACACACTTCCAATATATTAAGTGTATTGTCTTCTTTCTATATATCAAAGCATGTTCATCTGCCATCGCTTTCTAATTAGGCCAATTGGCTTAACATGAACCAAACATAAACAATATTTTATAAAAAAATATTATATATTTTTAATTGTTTCAAAAGAGATGAATGGGGAAAAAGAAGAAACAAGAGCAGGAGATAGGAGAAATAATGTAGATTATAGCCAACAGTGTCTTGTTTTCCCCTTTTAATGTTCTGCTCCTACATGCATGTGTCCCCGGGCTAGACCTGTCGAAGAGAAGCTCCGATCATGTCATGGCCAATCTTTTCTGGCGCGTGCTGATTTAAAGCCTTCATTTTGGCACTAGTACATATAAAGATTCAACCTTTTAGCTCGTGGGGTGTTGGGAGACAGACAACTGTTGAGTGGTCAGTCTATGAACCTGCATCTACCCGCAGTTCATAGAAGCCCTTGGTATGTACAGCTTGTTCGAAGCATCATCATGAACCTCATCACCACCCAGAGGCCAAAAAGCTAACATTTTTTAATACTATAGGCACTATACAGATGCCTAGCATGGAGGAGAAAAAAAGTTTTAAAAAAAAGCAGATAATGAAGAAAGAGAAAGGTGTGGATGACCGTGCAACGGGAAGGAAAGGGGGATGGGGATGGGGATTGAGATTGACCAAGCAAAGACAAGAGAGGAAAAAGCCAAGTCCACAGCCGGGGGAAGCCGCATTTGGCAGAGGAGGATGAGAGAGATCATTGCCGTACACTTGTGAGAAACCTTGAAAAAGAAAAGGAAAAAGGAAAATAGTCTTCTTCAGTTTTTCCTTTTTTTTCCCTGATCCCTACAATTTGTTCCCACAAGCCTTGCACCTTGGTCCCCTAAACCGCAGCAGCCTTAAAGTAATAAATATATATATATATATGAAAGATAAGATTAAAAACGTTTCATGCAATTAACAAATACACGACAGGGTTGAGAAGGAACCAAAAAGAACACAAAACCAAGTCACTGTGGTGGTGGTGTTGTCTTCCCCTTGCCTGTGAGCGTGCAGTGAGTGTCCATCTCATCCCTTCCTATTCCTCCTACACAGTACTACTGCTGCTGCTGCCACTGCAGTCTCAGTGTGAAGCCAAGCAGAACAAGAAAGAGAGAAGGCAGTAAGGAGGAAGCTGTGCTGAGTATGATCTGCTGACAGACACAATATTTGTCTTTTGTCCTGAGGATTATATGTTGCAGCCCCTACCTCCCTAACCTACCCCTGCCTAGGGGTGAGCAACGGTCTAGGGTCGACCCTGGACCAACCCTGGACCGGCCCAACCCTGCCAGTCCTGGTCCGGTTCCCAAGGGGACTGGATCGGTTCTTGGTCCTGAAATTCCAGGACCAACACTGTACGGGTTGGTCCTCGGTCCTAAGAGTTTTGAGTCGGTCCAACTCTGGACCAACCCTGTATATTATATTATATTATATTATTTATAATTATTTTATATATTCAAACCTAAGTAAAATGTCTGTTATATTATATTATATTGAGATGTTCTATCAATAGCATTAATAGTAATTTCAATTTAAAACTTTTTGTTGAGTATTAATTAAGTGTTGTTTGTTTTATTTTTAGGTGTTTAGAAGTTCAAGTGAATTAACAAGATGTGAAGTTATATATTCATGGTTTATATTAAGTATTTTGAACTTTTTATGGTTTAATTATATTATACTAATGAATTTTAGCTGCACTTTGCTTTTCAATTTGTGTCAAATGGTAGAAGTTTTTGAAGAGTAGAGTAGTACTGCAATTGCTACGGTGATTTGCTAGTCAAGTAGTGTGAAGCTCATTTTTAGGTTGAGTGGACTTTATATGATCAAATGTAGGAAAACGCTTTTACATATGGTGTTATGAAAATTAAAAATAGATGATTACAAGAACTTTCCATCTTGTTTCATATCTCGATGAGCAGTTAGCAGGTACGGAATTTCTGTGTCATCTTAAATTTGCTAAATATGTATATGTATTTATAGTTTATTTGCACAATGCCGCATTGTCGATGAATGTGTAATTTGAATTTGTAAGTTTGTTTTTTTAGGGAGTATAAAAAATAAGACGAAAAAAATTATCGATTGGTCCCGGGTTGACCCTAGAACCGAACCGAACCCATTGGGTCGGTCTAGTCCTTGGTCCCAAGCTCAATAGTGTCGGTCCTCGGTCCTAAAAATTGAGGACCGACACTATACGGGTTGGTCCTAGGGTTAGGGGGTGGCCTGGACCAACCCGGACCATGCTCACCCCTACCCCTGCCCCCATTTTTTCCCCGGAAAGAAATGAGACTTTACCCCGCAATTAGCCTATGTTTCTTGTCCCATTCATTTTCAAAAGTTAAACGGACCCCCCCCCCCCCCAAACTCCCTCCTTTTACTTTTAATGATTATCTTGAATCTTGATCGTTTATCATGTTTCTGCATCATTCTTATAAGCCCCATCACCCCCCCCCCCTACCCTTTTCCTTCCCAACCCTCACTAGTCACCCTTTAGGGCAATGCCTCCACTTTATGAATCTGTGTCACATCTGAAAATTACTTAATGCGGAATCAATAATAGAGGGATTTACACTGCATTCCATAAAGATGACAAGTTCGAACTATGACATGAGTGAATCTTTGGCTAGCTTATCTATTATGCATTTGTTATCTTATGTACCATTCTAGCTTTAGACATGCCAATAGAGTGATGGTAATTAAGGTTCCTATACCTACAAGTGAAATAAGTATTATAAATCAAAGGGTGCAGTTGTAGTGGTTGTGGAAACCTTATAGTAACACTCATGAGGAATGGTGATGCTAGTTGTCATTTCACACATTTTTCACTTAATAAAAGAAAAGAAATCACGTATGTAAAGAGTGGTTTTTGGTACCATTGCACCAAACTTGCTCGAGCTTTTGAAATTGATTGGGCAAATGGTAATGAAACATATGCTAATGCAAAATTTACATCATTATTGCTAGCAGTATATGCAATGTTATTGTGAAATTTTATCTATCTTATGCTCCGTCTTTTCTACATAAATTGCTAGTGAAGGCAATGACATGTTTCTCTTTCTTACGGTCTTAGTCATCGATGCCATTCTTTTTGCTTCGGTTGTATATTTCTCGCTTCCTTTCTTCAAAAGAAATTCCCCTTCTTTATTTACTTGCTCTTTCTAATCAAGTCCTGTATTTTTGCTTTTTCTGTTCAAGCTATTCTATTTATAAAAGTATCGAATCAAGTCTCTCTAACACAAAATCAAATCAAATTCAACTAAGGTGAGGATATTGAAGCGTGACATGGACAAAATATTATTTATGCGATCATCTACCCTGGAGCTGGGATGGTGATTAAATTTAAGTGCTTTATTTCTTGAAAATAAAAATAGGAAATGTTTGTCGACAGAAACTGGTTTTACAAGGAACGATCAAATTACTCCATAGGCATGTCAAATCGAAAGCGGTTGGAGCAATGCATTTTGTATTTTATACATGGAAATGTTTTTGAGGGGCCCATCTGGGTTTATAGTGATTCGGACTCCGGCCCATCCGACTGATCCGTCTCTCTCCTCCTCTCCTCCTCCCCTCCTCCCCGAGGAGAGAGAGCCGTCGTTGCTCTTGCCTGCGGGTCGTTCCGACACCAAGGAAACTCTCGGCCCGTGACACACACCTCGTATAGCGCTAGCGATGGTGGCGACTGTTGGTAGGTTACGCTCTCGTGGGGACGTACCATCGGCTACTGCTTGATGTTCTCTTGCGTCGTACAAATCGGAAGATGGGAAATTTGAGCATAGGTCTATTTGAAAACCTCGGGACAGCAGTGAGTGCAATGCAGAGAGAATAGAAAAAGCTTCGAGGGTTGTAGAGCGCGAGAGGATCCGATACGGTGGAGATTGCTCGTTCGTTCATATTTATGGCCCGTGCTTTGGAAAATTCTCAGTAGATGCGGCGTTTGCTTTATTTGTACCTGCAATTTGTAACATCTTGCTCCTTCCGGGAAACAACAGCGTGAAAGCCTCTTCCTTGGCAAGTACGTTCCCCATATAATGCAGCTGACTACAAAAGAGAAATGGCAGAAAATGATGAGGACTTGCAGATCCCGAGGGATGCCAAAATCATCAAGTCACTACTGCAGTCGATAGGCATTGAGGAGTACGAACCTTATGTTGTACACCAGATGTTAAGAGCTATGGTACAAATATGCCGGTGATGTATTGACTGACGCAGAGCTCTACTCAGAGCATGCTAGCAGGGTTTAATCCACTCTGATGACATTAAGCTTACAATTCAGTCAAAGGTCAACTTCACCATCTGGTAACCTCCTCCACGAGGGGTAATCTGCCTGGAAGCCGGCGTTTGACTTTTATTGAGTTTGATAATGGTTCTTTCATTCTTTTCGCCTTATGATGCCTAGAGTACTCTTTCACTGCCTTTCCCCTAGCTTTTATTGGGATTAGTCACGACAAATTATGATGGTTTGCAGCTTGGTGCTATTCCTCGATCCTTATCAGTGAAAATTGAGTGGTTCTTTACATCGTTCAATTTCCATCCTCCTAAGAATTTCCTCTATAGATCCCCCTGGCTACTTAACCAAAAGCGAAAAAAAGAAAAGAAACAAAAGAAAGATTAATGTGTGCTACATTTGGTTTGTGCTCTTGTTCAAAATCCCATGATGCAACTAAACCGATTGCATATCAGGTCTTGCTAGAGCTGGCAAAGATCAGAAACAAGATTCCATTACCTAGAACGGTGGCAAGACCTGGCACCCTCCTCCCCCCTGAACTAGACACATTGATTTTCCCAAATTACCAGCTTACAATTCCAGAAAAGCAACCTTTGGAAGAACTAGAGCAGGATGAAGTAGCCAAGCTCAATCCATCTCTAGAGCAGAGCATGGAGACAGTGCAACATACCCATCGGAAATTCTCGTTTCCCCTTTCTAAGCAAACTAACTGAACGATGTATCACTGTAAAACCGAATGTTGTAGAGGAAGTTCAGCAGAACTCCTGTGTGGTTGGGTTGGCTATTAATTTTAACCAAGGCTTTAGCCTTTTGCTTTGCATTAGCTTTTGGCTTCTGTCTTGTGTGCCAAAAGCTTTATAGTTGAGGATTTTTAGCCCCCTCGACTTTGAAAATTTTGTTATCATCTGGTGTTGCCAACTGCTAGGCAGCCACCTTGAATCATATTTCCTCTGATAATAAATGGAAGTATGTCTTGTTCTGGCCAAAAAAAGAAAAAAAATAAAAATAGATGCAGATATGCCTTGGATATGAGTAATGGAAGCTGTTACACTAAAGGGTCCTGTTTGCTTAGTAGAATATCATTGTTGAGGAAGTGGTCCTTGCTTTCCCTTTCTTATACCTAGCTAGTGTGAGGCAGAGCTCTTCAGCAAAGCAATTTGATCTCGTTACAGCCATAGACGGATTATGTCCTTTTGGTTATGCAAATCCATCATTATACCAAGTTTTCTCCCCTTTCATGAAAATGCCAACTAAAATAGCAAATTGACATATTTTTGTGCTTTGATTATTGTAGATGCTATCTTAACAGTATAGACAGATATTAATTTGGAGTGAACAATTCATGGATGTGTTGGTTCCAAAGCCTGAATCTGGAAAGCACCCTGTAACTCTCAGCTCCGCAGCCTGTTCCAACCCAGTTCTCTGTCCTACTCAAGAATTGAGTCCGATTTGGGAAAAGTAGCTTATAGATATTCTCTATATTTTTCCACAGCTCATATAATGTAGTTTGTTGGTAGTAGAGTGGCTTCATGCGGGGGAATTGGTCAGGTTTTAAAAGATACTTTAGAGGCTCATAAAAGCTACATCTAGTACAGACAGGGTTCCAAGTGGTTGTCCCTTTCAGTGAACCACCCTTATCTTCTGGGGTTAATGGGCAAGTCAAGGGGGTTCGCAAACCTCATAGTTGAGTCAGGGGATTGAATCTCCATGGTTGCAAGCGGCTTGCTTGGTTGGTATTTGGGTAGAACCGGCGGTTCAGAAGATCAGATTGGGAACTAAACTAGCCGAGGCCAATTGCCGGTTTTATGTCCACCAACCTACCCGGTTCATCTGATAACAGGGCCAGCTCGGTTTAGCTCTCCAGTTAAATCGAGACCAATGCTCACCTGTAATATTAGCAGTTTAAAAGGAAAAAAAGCAGGGTTACCTTGGGGGATGTTATCTTTTGTGTCGGGTCTAGGTCCTTGATGGTTTTCTAAGGCAGATTTCTCATTAAAGGGTGAGAAAACCGTTCTTGGAAAAAGACAAACACGCTCGTGTGGTCTTCGGGAATGACAAATTTCTTAAAACACAAATAAGCTTTAATCAAATGAACATCTAAAGGCCGTGTTTGGAAGCAACGGTGAAGAAAAGTGAATGGGAAAATATCCTAAAATTCAGATTTTTCCTTCATTTCTGCTGCAAAAATTTTAATTTCGTTCTCCATTTTCTCTCTTTTGCTAGACAATCTAACTGCACATGCCTGTAGTTGGTCAGGACCTTCTGATCAGATTAAAGGTCATATTGTCAATGACTTTAACTGTATAGAAAACCACTCTGTCGTCTTAGGTACAGTAAGTGATGAGGACCTTGTAGATGTGGAATCTTCATGATCTATGTATATTTGAATCATATGTGGATGCACTCAGTTGTCCACATGTGGCTGGATCCGTTGCCTGTAGAAGGAAGAAGATAGAAATGAATGATTCTTGGGAGGAGAGGATTTCATTACTGTTTCGTTATTTATTTTTATTTTTATTTTTTTCAGTTAGCAGCAAACGAGGAATATAAAAACTATGCCCCCACGACCACGAAGTGTGGCATTCGAGATTGCACGAGTGGGGGGCTTGGGTGGTTCTTCCAAAGGTTTGAAGTCAAACATATTCCTCCTTGTGAACTCCCATAAAGGTCTTCATCAAGAACGAGTAGCTAGGTTCTGCAGCTTTCGAGGATAATTGAATCCATATTTTCTCTCAAAAAAGAAGTCGTGCAAGTTTGACGCAGCTGTGTGGTTTTAGACAGGAAAATCTACGCATTCACCGGTAAATACGGTCGAGCACGTCAAGCCAAGAGCTGCATTAAATATTCCTGTTGGACTCTCAAACCTTCTTATGCGAGAGACATGGTATAGAATATGTTATTGGTAGCTACGCCACGCACCCGGGTGCTCATATGAGTTGAAGCACCTTGCTGCATTTTTCCTGATATTGCTCCTCCTGCTGTCAGAATGAGAGACCCTTATTCCAACAGCGTGCTTCAGTGGTCCAACTCCATGTTTTTGCCTCTTCAACCTCGCTATTCTCAGCCCTTTTCCTACTTCTCATCAAGCAACTTGGTTACTGGTACTCACTGCCAAACATCTGCTTCCTCCCCTCCATTCGAAGCCCTTCCTCTTATCAACCGCTTAGGCCTTCATATGCCTGACGAGCCTTCACCCTCTCATGGCTCGTCGAAACAAGATGAGAGCCTGTTTTTGCAGAAAGTCGATGCTGACCGTGATAACGATAACGGGGTAACTGTGGCTCTGCAGATAGGACTCCCTGTAACACCTTGTCCGGCTTCAGAGCTAAAAAAAGAGGAAACCACCGTGGATGTGGCCGATGCCATCAGGTGTCGCTTGGACAAGCTAAGCCAGGGTCACTACTGGATCCCTACTCCTAAGGAGATTCTGGCTGGTCCTCAACAATTCTCATGTCCTGTTTGCCAGAAGACCTTTAACAGATATAATAACCTCCAGGTATTAATTGCTGCCTTTTCACCATTTAAAATTCTTACAAAAGCTTGAATTATTGACTTAACCTGATGCGGTTGGTGTCGCAGATGCATATGTGGGGACATGGATCGGAGTACAGGAAAGGGCCTGAGTCGTTAAAGGGAACAGGGAGTACAAGAGCACGAGCACAAGAAAGTAACGATGGCTTGATGCTGCAAAGGATCCCGTGCTACTGCTGCGCGCCTGGGTGCAAACACAACATCCGACATCCGAGAGCAAGGCCTCTCAAAGACTTCAGGACCCTTCAGACCCACTTCAAGAGAAGGCACGGCTATGGAAGCAAGCCATTCACTTGTCGAAAATGCAGCAACAAGTCGTTCGCTGTGAAAGGCGATTGGAGAACCCACGAGAAAAACTGCGGCAAGATTTGGTACTGCGTCTGCGGCTCCGACTTCAAGCACAAAAGATCCTTGAATGACCATGTTAGGGCCTTTGGCCTTGGCCACGCACCTTCGTTTGCTTGACCTGCCTTATGCCCTGTTAATTTTCTCTCCAGAAACTTTGGGTCGAACACTATGCAATTTCAAGAAATGGCGCTGATCTTTCTATTTGCTTTTTGTCGGGCCTTCATTCTTTTTAGCAATCATAATGTACATGAACATCAGAATTTTCGTGATGCAGCCTGTGTTTAAATTCAACAAGAGTTTCCAAAATCAAAATCTTACTGAATCTTTATGTCTTATTCCGATAACTGGACTCAAAGATCTTAAGATCGAAATTCTGACTCCAATGAAAAGATTTTAAGATCGTAGCATATGTTTGCTGTTGGATAATGCATTTAATAGAAATGAAAGCAAAAAACACGTAGCTATCCAGGTCATGATACAAGGGTAGTCAAACCGCGTCTGGTCGAATTTGACTGGCACAAATCTGACTTAGCCGAAGTCCACTCAAGTCCCCATCACAAGGACTGGATCGACCGTGGCCAGAGCATTGCGTATGCAGGAACAGAATCAGGGGATTCGTTGGATCTTTTCAATATGCGAAATGGGAGATAGCTATGGGCCTTGTGGCTGATACAAAGGCTCACCGTCGCTGAAAGTGGGCTCCCTTTAGTTATCCACCTCTACATGTTGGCCTCCGCTCTGAGCGTCCCTGCTCTCTCTCTCTCTTTCTCCTTGCGCACTCGCACGCCATCGCACGTCCGAATTGTATCGAATGTGATTCAGAGTTTAGAAGAAAGAGGATGGCTATGGCGTGCAGAATCGCTTACAATCAGGGGCTTGTCAGTATCAGCTGCGAGGCTATGATGGCCATGCCATACTCGAATCCCGTGAAGAATAAGATTAGGTGTTCGTCTTCAGACGTTGGAAAAGAGAGGGAGAATCAGCCCAAGAAGAGATGCCTGAGGTGCAACACTTTCTATGTCGACGCCCATAATTCTCCCACTGCTTGCTCTTTTCACGGCCACACCACCGGTACTTCCCTTCCCCACAAGAGAACCGAAGCTTTTTCTCTTTTTTGTTGCTTTTCGAGGCATACCCACATCCCTGTTCTGTCATTCCCGTTCAAATTTATGCTTGATAGATGTCATCCACAAAGGAAATTCTCAAATTTAGGTGCTCTCGAGGTTCTTTGCTCATTCGCTCGTCAAGATTATGACCCCTTTTGGAGAGCTATGTATCCTTCTTTTTCTCCAACCTTAAAGAAAACCCTTAATGCTCGTCAGTTGAACCTCTTCATTTTAATAAAAACGAAGAAAAAATTGAGTTTGAGGTCCCGAACCAACCTGGAGCTGCATTGGTTGATCAAACACCCACACGATTGTGTTAGATTGTGCTGCTTGTTATACAGCATGTCGAAGTTCAATGTTGTGTTTTTATCAGTGAGAAGGGCACTCCCCAATTATGTTCATTATGGATTTAGTAGCAGAGCTGCAGAAGTTTTGTATTACCCCCGAGGAATGTCCTATGAATCTTGAGGATTTGTGTCCTTGTCCCTAACAATCCGTTTTCCACGTTCTTTTTTTCTGCCCGCCGTCGTCTGAAGCTGGGGAATATTGCACTGGCAATTAAATGCGCGGGACTGAAGTTTGGTCAATGTTGATAGGGGAGAAGGGATTGTTTGCATTGGCTCCACCGCACCAAGGGATTGATGGGGAGTGGAGTGACCTATCTGGAGTAATCGTGTACCGCTGGAACGAGAAGAGCAACAGACCAAACACGGGGAGGGCCAATTGGAAGAGAAGGTGGAGCTGCTGCTCGGAGTACGACGAGAATGCTCCCCCTTGTCGATGCGGATGGCATGTTTCCTATGACGATGGCTTCACTTTGTACTAGCCAAACACCTGTCCAACCCTGCTGCTGCTTAGCTGCATCGTTACATAGAAGCAACGGCAGCCACCCGGTACCAGAATGTTTGCCATGCGATTCCTACTATTGAGGCTTTGGAGCTATGGTTTTGACGGAACTGAGTGTGTTGCATCATGGCTTCTCATTGCCTCCCCTGGATGGATACCTTTTTCAGAAGACAAGGCAAGTTCTGTGTATGGGTCGAGTGATGTACCTTTCAATTTTCTGATCCGTCCCCTGATTTCACGGTTCTTGGCACGGCTACTGTGCCTCCGTATGAATGCACACACCGTTTATGCGACGAGTTTCTTACTCTCTAAATATCATAAGGAACTATGCAAGAACTAGAAGTGAGTGCATTACAAAGCAGACAATCTGCAAACTGAGGTTAGTAACGATAGTTTTTACCAGGATCGCATTTGCCTCACCAACGAAGACAAATTCATTGCCTTAAAACAAAACGTTCGGTACATCAGTTCCACTAGGTGATCCCCGCACATTCATGTAGGGGTGTATAAAGGAATTGGGACTCATCCAGAACCAGACTGGAACCACCGGTTCTTAAGGGAACCAATCCAATTCTCAGTTTCAATTTATGGGAACCAATGGGTACCGATCTGGTTTCTGATTCCATAAGCAGATCTGCCCCCTGTCCACTCGAGGCGGACCTGTTATTTTATAATAATACATTAATTTTTTATATAAATTTTTTTTATTAGTCTTTGATTTCGAGATATGCCGAGATTTGAGTGCGAAAGATTTGCAATATTTCCCTCTCGGTCCATGCCCGCCACGTGTTCGAAGAAATGCCTAAACCAAAGTCGTTAGGATTAATCTCTAATTCCGAATTGTCAAAAGGAGTACATGAATATATGGTGTGTGGTATAGGCTTTTTGTTGATTACTGGTGTATTATCAATCAGATTTCCTCTCTATTGAGTTCGAATCTCTTCAATCTTTTATTACCTTTGCTTTGTGCTTTGGTCATATCTATGTGAATGTCCTTTGTATTGTGGCTGCAATTGTGAGTCTTGAATGGATGATGATGAGGATGAATGCCGGCAAATTCCCATCTAGTAGTTGGAGGCAATCAGAGATGGAGGTCCTGGGTCTTTTGTTTGAGCATACAGTATTACAGAAGTTGTGGTGTTCTAGGTTTAATGTGCACCGGTTGCATGGATCCGATTCCATTGATCCACCCAGGTCCGGTTTCCGGATGAATCCATGCAACTAACAGGCAGCTCCCAATTTCAATTTTTTTAGAATTGATCCTTTAACAGGTGATTTCTAGTTCTAAATTAGAACTGCCCATCCAGATAATGCACAGCCCCTACATCCACCTTATATGTGCACCTGTAATTCATGGGTGAATGTGACGATGGGACAGCTATTAATCTATGAATCTGTTCTCTTGATATGTTCATTCACGAGCCCATCGATCTTTTACGTGCTGTCTGTCTTTCACCAGACATGAGCTTTGACAACGGGAAAACAATACGTGATTGGTACCAGAAAAGAAAGACTAGCTGATTGTCCTTTCTGATTTAACACGACTTCCCTGGAGATGGAATGCAGAACACCTTCCCACCCACCTTCCTGCTTCTCTCCCCAGTCCTTTGCAGTCGACAACACGCTACTGATCTCGTCAGCTTTGGCTCTTCTTGCTCTGTGATACAGGCTTCTGAACTGCTAGAGATGAGTAGGTTTTACTTTAATGATGTCGAAAACCCGCAGTAACATCATTCTCTATGCAAACTTCCACGAAATTTATCTGAAGAACTTGTTGGAAAAGAACCCTCTCAACGTTATTCTACTTTCATGTTGTCCTTCTATTGACATGAATGCAAGCGAAAAGTCTTACGATCCAAAGCCATGTTTGAAACTCTTGGCTTAAAAATCACTATAATGCGCATTTAAAGATGGGGTTCCCAAAGGAAGAAAGAGTTATATGTTAATAATAATTCAAGATTTTCTGCGAACTTCATGATTATCTCTAAGCAATTATGCCCATCATTTTTTCGTAACTTTTCTTATGAACTATTAAACAACCAATCACGGAGAATCAAATATTACCACTTGCGATCTTTCCCCAAGAATTACTCCATATTTGATTAGGATGAACGTTCTAGTGAACTCATAGGGTATTTAAATAACTCTTCCTAGGGCTGACACATGTTATGTGCACAATATAGGGAATAATTAAAACCTATCAATGATCAATAATACATAAAACGCCTATTTGGTTCGGTTTTGAGGAAATGTTTTTGGAAAAACGCAAATACCTTTAGAGTAAAAGGTTATCAAAATGCAATAGTATTTGGTAAATTTTAATTTTAAAATGCATTGGGAAATAACTTTAACTAAAATGTCATTTGGTAAAAAAAATACATTTGTAAATGGCTTTTTTGTTATTGATAAAAAAATGGACTTTTGTTAATTTTTTTTAAAAAGACTGAAAGTATTTTTCGCTAAAGCTTAGTTGCTGGTGGGCCAAAACAATTATTGAATAGCCTCGCCTGAGGTTACGCGACTCCACATGCCTTGACTGTGGAACTTAAGCAACACCTAAGGTTGCCCTACCTCAAGCAGCGTCGTTTGGATTGTGGGAACCGAGATGATGCCTAAGGTCGCGTGACCCAAAACGGCTCCACTTGGGTCATGGGAACTGAGGTGATGTTGCCTGAGGTAGGGCAACCTCACGTGATGCCTTGGGTCACGCGACCCCTCAATTGTCCAGCTCCTTTATGCAAATTGGGAAAGATCAAGCGTGAATATGAACATTGAGAGACTTGCTTTTCGGAAATGCCTAAAGTCCAAAGCAAGTGAGGACTTACCTTAAGCTTTTGGCTTCCCAAGGCTAGTATTTGGACAATGGAGTCCCAAAAACACTTGTCAAGCACCTCATATTTTTCCCCAAAACCCCTTGAGAAAGGTAAAACAAACAGGGCTAAAGTCTCGGTCAAATTATTGCTCAAATAACTCACTGAATTCGTGGGGATTAATTGAGTCGAAAAGTTCGAACATTCCTTATTACTTAAAATTAATATGAATCATAATGCAAATATGTCATTGAGAAAAAGAACAAGAGTCACTATTGGTCGCTTCTTTGGGTATGATCATTAACATAGGAAAGAAATAAATTAAAAGAAAACTATGAAGGACAACATCGAATTTCTTTTTGTTTTACATGTTAACATATTTATCTTTGATCTCCGTTTATCACGTGAAAAGTGAATGATTTTGATTTTTTTTTTTTAAAGACCGCTTGTATCTTTACAAAAAATGAATAAAGAAAGAATGCAAACTTTTGTCGACAATTAGACATGGCTCATTTCGCTGCTCTCTCAGAGATGCTTACTCAATAGGAGACTTCCCAATCCTGTTACTCCAAGGGCCCCTCTTGCATGACTAAATATTTTTAACATTCATTAAAATATTTAGACATTAATTGACTAATTATTGTAAGCAACACAAACGATTGCAATGCTTTGTATAAAAAAAACGCATGCATCTAAACATGCCATTTCAAAATTGATGTCCATGTCCAATCGCCTAATATAACTTAATATAATCCACAAGAAAAAGATAGGGAAGTCTTACAAACAAAACAGCCAATTTGGGAAAATGACGCAAATAATATATAGTTGTTGAACTTTTAATTGGGTCAATATGGTTTCTGAACTTTAGTCCAATATGTAATGTCGCCCTCAAACTTTATATTTACTCGATATAATTCTTAAACTTTTGGTATATGTTCAATTTGGCTTCAGAACTATATGAAAATATTCATGTTGTTATTCTATTAATTCAAGCTCAAAGACAATATTGAATGCTTTCATAGAGTTCAAGAACTAGATTGAACATAAATCAAAAGTTTACGAACCACATTGAATAAATTAAACTTTCATAGAGTTCGGGAAATAGATTGAACATAAACTAAAAGTTTTAGAAATCATATTGAACAAATTAAAAGTTTAAAAGTCACATTTTATATTGAATCATAATTCAGAAACCATATGTGTCATTGTCAAGGCTTTGCTAGCATAATAGTATTATTATGAGAATAATGGCACCTTTTAAGCCATAAATTCTTGAAGGAGTGGGCCCTAAGGGTGAACAGTTCCAATTTCCGTGCAAGTTACATGTAGATTCTGAAACCAAGTCGTTGGAATAGGTTCTTTATTTTTTGAAACTTGAAATATACCCTACATATCTTGGAACTTAGAACGTGGAACCTACTTTGTAGGTAGCAAGTTCTAGGGTTTGCCCATGCTCCACATATACTATTAACTAAACGGTGATAATGAATTATCATAGTTAATAACTACCACTTACTATTACAATTCGTTGATCATAGCTTGCTATAAACATTAAGAAAGTAAAAGTCTCAGTTATAAAATAAATACTCAGACTAGTAGTTCTAAATTATACACTTATCATCAAATGTCATAGAGTATCACAAGATTGCTTGAAGACATAGATTAATGTTCCAAATTCCACCAATTTAGAATTTGAAATCTACCTGTTGAAATAAATTCCATAATTTTTTGAGTTTGAAATATACCATACATACCTTTGAATCTTAAATTGAACAAGTTTACATTGGTTTGGTTCTCAAGTTTCATGCTCACCTCTAGTGGGTCCCATGATAATTTATAATTAATTTTTATTTGATTTTTTATAATCTATAATAGACTGTTATTCTCACAGTAAATAACAAATTATTATCCAATCATTTTTCTATATTTGATCTCTTGTTGTGTTTAATAATGGAGTAACCTAGAATGAAAAGTTAGAGATATGTGTACTATAAGTTCTAAAACTTGTCACGAAAATACAATTGAACTTTGAAATTTTCTAAAAGTGTAATTAAATTTTAAAACTCGTTAAATTGATTCATTCCATTAACATCGTGAACTTGTATAACAGAAAACACTAAAGTGGCATTTTAAAATCAATTTATTTTCCTATGTAGCATTTTTTTATTACTTTTTTCTTTAAACAGTAAAAAAAAGCTAAAATAATTTAAAAAAATTGGAAAAAAGAGATGTAGAGATCATGGGTGGGCACAGCCATTGCTAAAGGGCTGGTGACCCCTCGTAGGATAAATAAATAAATTTTAAAACGTCACATCAATATTTTATATTAAACAAATTAATTGTGTTAGTAGAAATATTTGATTACACCGATTTGATAAATTATAAAATTGAATTGCATATTTTAAAAATTTTAGAATTTAATTATATTTTTTGTGATAAGTTTTAGGAGCAGTGGTGCAGATATTCCAAAAAATCAAAAAGGAGAAACCGTGGAAGTGAGACTTTCCACAACACGTGCGAGGCGCGGGGGAGTCGTTCATTCAACGAGAGGGGGAGAGCGACACCGCCCAAAATGAGAAAGAAGCCCTAAAGCCAGGAGGAGCGGATCAGGTCAAGGGGAAGGGGCAGGGGCGGGCGTTTCCTTTTCATCCTTGATCGCACTTTCTTCCATCAGCGAGGATCCTATCCTCCTCTCTTCCGATTGAAATCGCGTAGAGAGAAAAGTGCAGATACAATCCCTGTATTAGCTCGCCCTCTTAATTTTTGTCCTCATCGTCATGTCCAAGAGGTGAATTCCCCCGCTTTTAGCACCCCCCCTTTTAACTCCCCCTCCCTCCCTCTTATTTCTCTTTCAGGGGATTCATTTTTAATCATCGCGGGGCTTTCGAGAGTTGTTGTTGTTGCGGGTTTTCTCGTGTTGAGATGTATGGTAATGGGCAGCTGGCCTTTTTTACGATTGCACCGGTGGTCATTTGATGTCTGAGATTTCTGTTCATCGAACGATGAGCGCTCCTGTTTATGTTCTTGGGTTTCTCCTTCATTATTACGTGCCTTGAATTATTTGAAAAGAGCGGCCTCACGTTTTTCTTTCGAATGGGTGCATCGATACGTTTAAAAAGCTTAGTTCTTTGGTGTCGGTCTGGTCAAGGGCATGGAAATCTTTTTGCCCTGACATTAGGTCGGTCGAGGTGGAATAGGGTTCTCTTGAATTCAGGCTTTTCAGTTGCCTGTGATTGTGAATTTTTTCGAATGGCCATGAAATTGGCTTCTGGATATCGATGAGATGTTTCTTGGTAACTGGTGGATTAGGCATGTAACTTGGGAAAAAATTAAAAAAAAAAGTCTTTCAAAATGCTTGATCATTGCTAGGGTGCTGCCAGTTTTATGATCGACCGCATAGATCGTGAAGCTGCAGCGTATCTGGTCACGAAAAAAATCTATCCGCTTCTTTGTATTCTGTTCTGCAAGTGGTGTCTTCTTTGACTAATTACTGTGCAACACGCTCTTCGGAACCCTTTCTGTTGTTTAGCCTTCTTTGGGTGATGAAATGGCCTTATAATACTATTTGTGCTTGCAGAGTTCTTTGCAAGTTCTTCGCACATGGTGCTTGTTTGAAAGGGGAGCACTGCGAGTATTCACATGACTGGACAGCTCCACAGAACAATGTACATTTCTGCCTCTGTAGGCTTCTACAATTAACCCGGATCAATTCGCTGTATTCAATATTGACCCACTTGATCTTTGCACAGGTTTGTACCTTCTATCAGAAAGGAATGTGTACTTATGGAAATCGATGCAGATATGAGCACGTCAAGGCTTCTCGTCCATGGTCCGGTGCATCATCCTCATCCTCATCATCGTCAAGAACTTCCTCACAGCCCCCCATTTCAGGGTGTGTTCCTCAAGTCTTAACTTCTAGGAGTGGGGTACATTGCAGCTCCACTTCTGTAGAGGTTTCTTCACGAAGCAGACCTTTAGGTCCCCGTAACCAACCTGCATGGAATCGAGGCTTTGAGCAGCCTGATTATGTTGATGGCACTGACGTCATAGAGTCTAGAACTGTCAGGCCAGCCGATCAGTCTATCTGCTCATTTGCTGCCGCTGGCGATTGTCCTCGTGGAGAAGCTTGCCCTCATATTCATGGAGATTTATGCCCTACATGTGGAAAACACTGCTTGCATCCTTTTAGACCCGAAGAAAGAGAGGAGCATATGAAGACTTGTGAGAAAAAGCAAAAGCAGCTTGAGGCATTGAAACTTAGTCAAGAAATAGAATGCAGCGTATGCTTAGATCGTGTTCTTTCGAAGCCCACTGCAGCTGAAAGGAAGTTTGGTATATTGTCAGAATGTGATCATGCATTTTGCATAACATGCATCAGGAACTGGCGTAGTAGCTCACCAACTACTGGAATGGATGTGAATAGTTCGTTGAGGGCCTGCCCAATATGTCGCAAGCTTTCTTACTTTGTCATCCCCAGTGTCATTTGGTACACCTCAAAAGAAGAAAAACAGGAAATTATTGACAACTACAAGGCCAAACTCAAGTAAGGACATATAAGTATCCTGCATACAATTTATACATACATATATATTTATATTTGCGGTGAAATTTTCAGTTTCTTGTTGGCCAATCTTTGGTATTTTATGAGGTGAACTAAGAATATATTTAGCCTTATGGTTTCTGTGGACCAACTGTTAGTCATCTTTGGATTGGTTCCAGTAAATCTTGTCTGCAATTTGTTGAGATTTACAAGCAGTAATAGGTGAAAACTTTGGTCATTTGGACAATATGCTACAAGCTTATTATTTGCTTCTTGACTGCAAGGGATAGGAATACTTTCTGTGAAAAGTAACCATGGCGCTCTGCAAAACCTTGTGCATGTTCTGTTTCTTTCTTCTTCTATTCTCGAATTGATCTCTCTAGACTATTGCTAATTTGCAGGTCAATTGATTGTAAGCACTTCAATTTTGGAGATGGAAACTGCCCATTTGGGACTAGTTGTTTTTACAAGGTAATGCAGTTCCGAGCTTGAGAGTATTCTGATTTCATTACAGAGCTTGCCTTGCCCTATGTATACTTAAAGTGAGGCTTGTTTGATGGAATTCATCTTTTGGCCGACTTGCTTTCTCCTGCTGTCAATTGTGAAAGGATATGCATTTTCTCCACTTTTTTGGTGCCTGTTTTAGTTGTGTCTCTTAAAAGAAGATATCTCATTGGTAAAGTGAACATGGAGATGCGCACATCTGTTTATAATGTAGCTCTGCCTCTTTATTTCAGCTGTATACTGTTTGCAGAGTCATCTTCTGTTAGCTGCATTTTGTACCATCCAATTATGGGCTAGTGTTAAGTGGGTTCTTTGCCAAGGAATTTCTTGTAATCTGCATGTTGTGATATTCAATTGATATTCCCAGTGTTCTTCACCATTTACCTCGTGAAGAAAATATGCACAGGAGTTGCTGTGTCTTACTATGGGGGGAACCATATTTTTTTGAGCCAGGTCTCCGTTTGGAATGATTCTGACTGTCAACTTGTTCCTTTCAAATATTGCAGCTCTTGTAATTTGACTTCTATCTAAAGCAGAACACCCAAATTTTTTTAAAAATAATTAGTATCAACACGTGGGTTGGTTGTTTAACTCTTTCATTTTTTTTAGTTTTACGATATATAAGTATTGGAGCAAAAGTGGATAACTTTTTTGCTTAGAAAAGTTTAAAACAATACTGGGTTGATGGTGCTTTGCTTTGCTGTATCTGCTTCTTTGTGCCATCGGGTGCAGACTAGTGACCTGACTTGTGGCACCTTGGATATGTGAATGTCAGAGCAATCTTTATTTCTGCATGTTTGCCATCAGGAGCACCATGCAGCTTTAAGCTTTATACCTGAACGCATTCCCCTGTGCATCTAAATGACTCAGTAGGCTTTACAAAGGTATCAAAGAGAACAAGACACTCACACTGTTAATTGAGTGAAACTAATTTTATTTAGAAAGTAATATAAAATATTATCCTTATGTAGAGTTTGATTGCTGAAAATTAAGTCTTCTTCCGACTGACTAGGATATGCAACCTCGCAATCCTTCCTTGTGGGCTTGGTTTGCTCATATTGCCGATGAAGAGCGGTTTTCCATTTATTTAGACTTCCAAGTTGGAGCTCCCTTGTTGCTATTGCACTGACTTCGTTTAATAGTAGCCTCGTGTCTGGAATTTCAATAATCCCTTGATTTTTAATTTCAATGGACTTAAGTTGAAATGGCCTTTCCCCAGGAAGAGTTGTATAATGATCAAGTTATTTTTGATTATTATGCAATTTTCTCCCATCTACTTTGGCCTATGTCAGTGCTGATATTTGACAAGAAGAGGAAGAAGAGGTGGTGGTGTTTATGTATAATTCTTTTGGGTCCCATAGAGAGAACAAGCTTGTCTCCTGAGTAGTTAGTTGCATTGTTGTGGTCAAGATGAAATCTCGTCCTCATCTGACTTCTGTCCGTGGAACTACTTGTCATTTAATGTACGCTCATCCAAAAGATCTTTAGGCAATGGATAATACCCTAATAGGTATTGTGTTTGTTGTTTCCAGCATACGGTCAAGCCAGGGTCATACACATGGATACATCGCAGGCCACCTCCCCGCAGGCGCAGGCGCAGGCGCAATCCTGCAAATATGGATGCAATGTTTGGTGTTTTTGAGCATTTACTTTTTCTTGAGAGCCTTATGGGAGATGAAGACTTGGATTTCTATAATGTTGAAGACACCGATGATGATGATTTTATATCTATGGAGATGGCTATTTTATTGGCACGACTGGGAACTAACTCGGGTGATTCATCAAGTGATAGGGAGTAGAGGTCCTCGAGGTTCAGATTTTAGCCGGTTGTCATTGAGTTTGTTTTGATATTTGGAAGTCTGGCATTTTTGCATAAAAAAAGAAGATGAAGCTTGTAGTTTGTTTCTCTTCCTATCAAAATTCTGTAATTATGAACCGTGAACTAGGTTTTAACTTGTGTGGGCTTTTTATTCGATTAAGGTCAGTGGTGTGAAGCTATGTTTGATTGGCATGAAAAAACATTTCCTTAACATTTCTGTGGAGGTGATTGGAAATTAATTGAGCTATGTGAGATTCTGCAAGTGTGTGTTTGGTTGTATTTTAATCCTAGTGTCCATGCCACCAGGCATCTTGAAACCTTTGCTTTATGCCCATGCATCTCGCTAATATTTCTGAATATATCGGGAGAGAGCTGATGAAGCTATGAATTATGGGATGGGCATTCTATTTATTGGTGCCTCTACTGGATACATGCTACTTAGTGAAGATGCATTGATTGGATTAGCAATATCATGTGATTTGGCATTCTTGCGGACATGGAAATTTAGTGGTTTGTCTTTATTATATTCGTAGTATGTGTAGAGTTCCTATGCGATGGTTGATGGCTCTTTACTGGTAGATGTCCCTTTTCAATTTGAGTAGATCTGCAGATATCATGTGATGGACTTTAATCAGATTGTCAGAATGCCTATGTAAATGATGTTATGTGATTGCAGCATGCATACAGAGATGGACGGCTGGAGGAAGTTGTTTTGAGGCATCTAGGAGCTGAAGATGGAGAAACAGTGATAGCTAAGGATATTAGGTTTTTCCTTAGTACTCTTCATGTCTCTCTTTAATGTTTTGTTGACTATCATCTGTGGATGCTAGATCTAAATGCTCAACTTTGGCCTTCAATTGTTTATTTTTTATTAGCCTTAGCCAAGTTTTGTATATCTTCAGGCTGTCGGACTTTCTTGGTGATCTACGGATCAGTTAAGCAGTGCCAGTAGTACATTCCAAGGGTGAGCTAATCCGTTATTTCCAGCATATGGTATGATAATCTCTCTGGTTGTAAGTCCCAAGCTACAATGAGTTTTCGTTAACAACTGAATTTTCATTCCAACATCAGACTAGCCTTTTTTTTTTCCTGGCCAGATGTTAGACTACCTTTTGTGTAAAACAAGAAGTCTTTACAGGGTAATGATAATGTTTTTGTCATTTTTGCAGGGTGATGCCTATTTGAAGTATTTGTGAATTTTCCTTATCTGTTGGCATGGCATCTCTTCATCAGTTGTTGAGGCAAGTTTGAATTTTAGGTTTTCCAGTTTTCCATATATTTCCGTGAGATTCTGATAAGAAAACGTTATGCTTCCCCAATTATAACGGTCTCTGCGGACTGCTTGATGATAATTTTCCACCTGGAGATAAAAGCTGTTGTTGTGCTTTTGAGGCACAAGGAGTTAAATGACTTTCACTGCCTGAAAGTGACACAAAGTCCATGTGAGCATGTCTCGTTTTTCTACAATAGCCTAGTGCTTATACTGAATGTGAAAATGATACCTTTTATAAAGCTCGGGTAGGACATTAAGTGGAAGGATCACTGGAGCGTTAGGTCTTTGTTCTCTACACGCCCTTGTTACAAGGCTTGTCGCTTTCTTGTCTTTAGACAGAAATAGAAGGTTCTTTGTTGTTAAGCTTCTTCTGTCAGTGATGGCTCTATGGAGGATTGTTTTTGCTAATCTGATTGGCTGCTTCGTTTTTGTTTGCATCAGATGCGGTGTTGTCTGCCCTCGGAGGTTGAAACGGAATTAAAATTTGGATGCTTTGGACATGCGGAGTTCTACAATAAAGTAAATTGTATCTGGAAAAGAATAAGGGGGTGAAGAAACATGGGGAACGTATATTTACACATGTTGTTTGTTGGGCATGTTTTTCTCCATTTGGCTCTGATCTGTGCATGTTTGGTATTTGTTGCCGACACTTCACAGTCTGGAGCAATGGGATACTTGTAAAAGAAGTCTAGTGGTGGTATTGGTTTGGCTTCAAAATGAAGTCATGAAAGCATTTCTGTGTGCGCTAAAATTGATGGATCATGTAGCAAAATCCCAATCCCAACACAGCTTGAAAATGAGCAAACCGTTATGGTATCTGGGAGGAGCAGAAGCTGACCTTTGAAAATGCAGGGAATCCCCTGCATCTTGCAAGCGGGGGCGGCGGTTTTAATCTATTGTCAAACCGCTCTAATAATTACGTTAAAGAAAAAGATCTTTGACTGAGGAATGGCAAGAAATCACGGCTCGCGTATCTGCTTGGATTTGCTTTGGTCGGCCGAAAAACATTGAGTGTAGCAACAACAGATAATAATCATTAGGATGGGAGGGAAAACTGGACCGTCCGATCGAGCAAGGCTAATAATAGCTCATGCAGAGTTTGGAGTAATCTTCAAGCTATAGCATCACAATGGGACCTTTTTCCTAAGGGAACCACGTTGTGTAAGGGCCATTCTAAGAGCCTCCTTTTGTTGTTTGTGCCAAGCATTTTTGCAGTACCTACGAAAATAAAACTAGGACGAATACTGCGTGTAATGAGACTTTACTTCACTATCACACCAGAACGATTTTGTTCAATAATTTGCTAATGGGTCGCTTTAGCAAATGCCTAATTGTTAACCATATATCGTTTATAAAAATACTGGTTGTATTTTGTACTTTAGCAAATAAGTTTTCGAAATGATCTTAGCATATCTCTCCTCAGTTTGATCGGCAATTATGAAGAGAAGAATGCGAATAATAGAATGAATGTATTGCCAGGGCAGTTAATGGATGACTGCGAACGAATTGAAATGTGGTTTGCCATACGATCGTGGTTCACCTCATTCGTAGAATCACATGCCATGAGCATGCAATAAGAAATGATGGAATGCCAACACAAACTTGTGAGATTCGAAGAAGGTCGGTTCACCTGGCCATGCCAAAATTAGCCCGGCCCACACTGTTGTTGTTTTATTGAACCCAAAATGATAGAGAGATAGGGAGGCATTCCAGGAGCTATGAATTGGGATTTGGGAGAGTCATTTGCTTCATGACCTTCAGACCCGCTGTGAAGAGGGAGGTGAAGGCATCCATTTTGGGCTTGGGTAGAGATATCCCCACTTCTATCCCGCCTTTGACATCTCTGCTCTCGTGCAACGAGATGGCCCTGCTCTCATCGATCGATATATCCTCTATCTTCCTGGGCCTTCCCCACCCGAAATCCGTGTCGTACAGGTCCACTTTGGGCGACCCGGCGACGGTCACGTGGAGCTCCGACTCGGAGAAGGCCCTCCAATCCGAGATCCACCGCTCCGCCTCTGCGAAAAGGTCCTTGTCCAACCTCTTGACCGTGCTCCCTAGCGCATTCGCAGCAACGACGATGCCGGTCTCTCCCACCAGCTCGTGGGCCACAGCCTCGGCCCGACCAAACCCGACGCAGTTGCCAAAGTAAGAAGCGGGCACGGGATAGCCCAAGCGGGTGAGGCCGCCGGCGATGAATCCGAAGTAAACCGGGCCGCGATGGGTGGGTCTTGGATCGTTGTCGTGGGTCCGAAGGGATAAATGGGCTTTCACCCAAACGACCCAAAGGAACGCGCAGGTGAGAACATAAGGAGACAGATGGGGCGGGTGGGGGAGATTCCCGGCGTTGCATTGAGAGAGTATCCACCTTCGGATGCACGCCATGTCAGTGGTGCCCACGACAAAAGTGGACCGGACCATGTCGGGGAAACCGACGCCACCAAGAACTGGCGAAGGAGGGGCCTGCCGACTGCAGTTCCACCACTCGAAGAGGAATCTGTGGAGGAGGCCGCGTGGATCCCTGAGGACCGTCCGGTCGCAGTAGGGAGGGGTGCCGGAGAACCCGCGGAGCGGTGGGTGAGGAGCGGGAGAGGAAAGCTGGAGGGAGAGAGAGGCCCAGGCCTTGAGGAAGAGGTTGAAGGTCCGGGCGTCGGCGACGACATGGTGACAGGCGAGCCCGAGGCAGAGGCCGGAGTTGGGAAAGACCGTGACTTGGGCGGCGAACACAGGGACGGGGGCGTCGGAGGAGGAGTCGGAGATGGGGGGCAAGGAAGGGACGAGAGGGTGGAAAAGGGCGGCGTCTCTGGGGCGGTGGGTGGAGAGACGGCGAAACACGTCGTCGGCGTCGTCGGCGGCGGTGCAGGTAGCGACGGTGAGGGAGACGGCGGGGGAGGAGGAAAGGAGGAGGGGAGGGCGAGGGCGGGGGTGGGGGTGGAGAAGGAGGCGGGAGGAGAGAGGGAAGGAGAGGAGGAGGGAGCGGGAGAGGGAGAGCTTGAGGAGAGGGAGGGTGGAGGAGGAGAAGTGGGAGAGGGAGTGGGGGTAGGCGTAGAAGAAGAGGGGCTGGGTTGGGGGGAAGAAGAGCCAGGGGATGTCCATCATGCTCAGCCCCACCTCCTCCGCTCTCTCTTCCTCCAGCCGTCCGGCGGCGGGTGGACTGATCTCGCAACGCTCCACCACTTCGACATCGACACCCATGTTGCCTCTGCCTCTCTCGCTCTCTCTCTCTCTAGAGGGTTGACGGAGGTGAGGGAGTTGAAGTTTTTGCCTTTAGCTACTGGTAGTGAAGAAATGGAATGAAAGGTCAGATACAGTTCGTGGACCTCACCTGTCCTTACTTTATTCGATATTTGTGTTAGCTCCTGGTTCAGGACCACCTGCGCTCCCAACGACTAAGCGGAAGCTTTCTCTTCCCTTCCCTGATTTTTTGGTTCATTTGTTCCCCCAAATAGCAAAAAAAGAATAAAAATTCATTTTATAACGTCAACTAACTTTTCTTATTTCAGGAATAAAAATAAAAAAAATGATTATTACCAAACCTACTCTAAGCGGAGACGAATTCCCACGCTTTCCACGCTTTTCCGCATGGAGGGGGCTAAGGGGAAAAGGACGAGTACGCCCCGCCGGACAGCACTACTTTTAGAAAATGACGTATAAAGAAGCGAATCAAAACATCGATGGCCATAATGGCATGCCCAGTCTAATCATCCCCACGCGGCTTCACACAACAACAACATCATTATTTAATTATTGACTCTGACGGAGGCCAGCCCTGCTCGAGAAAAAGAGGCGCCAATTCGAAAATATTTCAGTCCTGCTTTTCTTTCTTCACGCCTCTCTCTCTCTCTAACCTCGCTCTCTCTGTCCGACGAGCTCCCTCTCTCTCTCCACCCTCCCTCTTTCCGACCGGCGAAGCACGGCGAGCAACCGACGAACCAGGTGGATACCGGCGAGAGGACCGCGAGCAACCGACCGGCGTGTGACCTCCCTCTCTCTCTGCCCTCCCTCTTTCCGACCGGCGAACCACCGCACCGTCCCTCCGGCTCTGGATCTGGCCCCGACTCGTCCGTCCCCTGCTCTTTCTCTCCCCTTGCGTCTCTGTCTATCCTCCCTCTCTTCGCGGCGAACCAGCGCGTGACCGGCGAACCATCGCGGCCCCCCTCCGGCTCGAGATCCGGCACCGGCTTGTCCTGTACGCTGGAACGTTCGCGCCCGACCGCCTCACACCCACCACCCGACCACTTCTCTGTCTTGTGGTTCTGGTGAGGTAATGCAGATCATGGGCTTAGTAAAGAATGCAATTTGCTGAGCAGTGACAATGAGCACCAGTTCAGCACCAGAAAGGACATGGGGGCTGTAGAAAGCAAGGTTGGCCCTTTTGAGATTGACCATTTTGGCGATTTCCAATTAGATCCGTAACCCCTGTCAACTTTGGCACGTTGGCTGCGCCTCCCATCAAGGTACACGTTCTCTACAGCATTCACCACCGAGGCGTCAAGCCGTCGGCCCCTGCCCCCATGATAAGTACACGAGATCGTTGGTGATGGTGGATCCTCTGCGTTGATCTTTTGCTTTGTGCATTTGTAGCCTATTCTTTTCCGGCTTTTTGCATCTGAACGAACTGTACTAAACTAATCACATATCCGGAAGCTGCAGAGTCCGTGCTGGGTTTCATAGATAACTCAAATTTTGATACGATCATTGCACTGCCATTTATGACCACTTCCTCTAATTTTTTGGTCACGAAAGTCTGCATAACATTTCCTTTCCCAAAGCATATGTTGTTTTTTGCGATGTGCTTACCAGTTCCCGTTTTGAACACATTGAATTGATTAGTCTATCAGCCCGGGGGAGCTGCATCATTGTCGTCGACAGACAAGCCAATAAGTCATAGGTGGAGGATCTTGATGCCGGATGGGTCTCATGCCATTTATCCCAAACCCAGAGCTTTGAACCACTTTGAGATACAGGATATGATCGAGCATTATCGCCAGGTTGCCATAAATGCCATTCGAGCCGGTTAGTTCATGGATTGCCTTACCTTCATTAGTTCCTGCAGAAGAGTTTCCCTTAATGAGTTTTCTGCCTTCGAAAGTTTAGTATTCGCATTGCTTTTCAATAAGTAAATAGCAGCTCGAATCAAACTTAATTTATACTTCTGGAACCCCATGTTCGGGTAAACTTAAACTAGCATAGTTGGGAAAGAAAATGTTCAACCTACTGGCAGGGTGGGACCTCATAGAGAAAGCTTTGAAGAGACATGATGGATATTACGCAATTGCTTCGTTGTCAAAACGCTTTTGCTTTCTACTTCAGTAGAAAGCAAGGTTGGCCCTTTTGAGATTGACCATTTTGGCAATTTCCCAAGTTGAAAGATGAGTGGAATTCATTTCTTACCTAACCTTTTTCCTTTCCCAGTGGATAGGATAAGAGGATTGTCCATTTTAAAGGTGTCATTGAGTGAGATTTGCCCTGAGATTTATGTTTCATATGCTGAACAGTGGAAAAGTGAGAAAGGACTGAAGGAGACGATTACATTACCAACTCTTTAATCATGAGTATCCCCTGTGAAAAATGAGCTTGTGTTTAATGATTTGCCTGTTTAAATGACAAAGTCTTGCTTCATTTTTCTTCGCAGAAGTTTGTTTGGTCATGCAGGAGGCTAACTAGTAACTTTCTGCACTTTTGTCTTGCAATTTGTCAGTCGAAAAGAGATGAAATAGCACGTCTTATGAGTCATTTGAATGCTTTACTTGTGCTTTAAGCGGTGGCATTGCACATTATTTCACTGTAGAAGCTTGAAAGGTTTTAAATCTTGGGATTCTCTCTCTCTCTCTCTCTCTCTCTCTCCCCCTCTCTCTCCCACTGAGAGACAAACTTCTTTTCAGCATATCCTTTCTATTAGTAGCTTGTATCAGCAAGTCATTGCCATGAAATATCTTGCTTACAAATCCTGACATTTTCTCCTTATTTTGTGAGATCAAGTCATTAATATAGAGAGAGATGATCATAGATTGATCCTGTTAGCTTATGCATAAATTAAATAACCAGCTACACATTTATCATAGTTCTATCCTCACATGGATTAGTCTTTCTGGTGCATATATGCATAATTTCGCTTCTCTAAGGGGACGGAATTTTGAGACATGTACTGATAAGTAGCTTCAGCACTGATTGCTTCCAGACCATAGGTTTCATTTTGATTGAACCTTCTCCTGCTGCAATCTATTAAAATTTAAATGTCTTCCTGATGTTTCACTCTACATGAATGTCAAAACAGGAAAGGGAGTCCAGGAAATGGCATCACTTCACGGAGTCTTCTCGACGTTGATTTTGGCATCTATCCTCAGCCAAATTTTCACTGCAACAGCCTGCCTTTGGTGTTTGCTATGGAATGCAAGGAGACAACCTGCCTAGTCTGGCTCAGGTGATACAGCTCTACAAGAATCACAATATTGGGACAATGTGGCTCTACGATCCCAACCCCGAAGCACTCCGAGCTCTAGTGAACTCCGGCATCAGCGTGATCCTAGGCACCAAAAATGAAGACCTACACAACTTGGCATCAAGTGTGGAAGCTGCAAGTCATGGATCGACGCTCATGTTGAGCGCTACCAAGGTGTGAAGGTTACTTTTTGTCTATGTAAATGACAGAAGTTGCAGACGGAAGGGGATAGTTTCTAAGTTAGAGGATTTCACCGTTCATTTGTTCTTTCATATTTTGACTCGAGAGTAGTTAAACCACAATTCCTGTGGCCGTGGTTTGTCATTCATGTAAAAAGTCGAGACACAGGACATTAGTAATACTATGCTCCTATTGCCTCAACTTTTCTCACGTTGAAGGTCGCATTAATCTGACTTTTTTAGGTCTTCATTTGCTTGTATTGGGAATAAAAGAAACTTCCTACTTCCGGGGCATGAATGTAAAATCCCTTGCAGCCTCTGCGCATCTTTCTTAAAAAACTTTCGCCATCGTCGTGTTCCAAGGCATTAACAAGAAAAAGGAAGGAGAGATTGAAGTGAAGAAGACCATTTGACACTGATTTCACCAACTTATGTTTTCTGGTCTAGATGGTCTTTTCATGACTTTCATTTCACTTAGAAACAAAATCTGCAGAACAACATTTTGCCGTGCTTGTCAAATGCAAGATTCTTTATGTTTTTCCCTCGTCAAATTCTAAAGAGTAGAAGTTGGCTGCTGACAACGACGGCAGCTGCAACGTCCGAGGTAGGAATAGCACTTAATTGTTGTAGTGTTAAGGTGTTGATATCAGGTGGCGGCTACTGTTGTGACAATATTTATAGATTGTAGTTAACCTTCATGGCAATGGTGATGTTCTGGCCAACGACGGTTAGAAATATCAGCTTAACTCAGTTCCTCTCGACGCTTGACCAGATAGTCGAATTGTCACTTTCATCCGGCCACAGGGGGGGAGGGAGAGAGAGAGAGAGAGAGAGAGAGAGAGAGATCCAATCCAACTCATATACAGGTTCACGAATTGGTGCAGAAAGTCAATCATCTCTATGATGAACAGGTAGATATCTAAAACCTCCTAATCAAATGGCAAGTTACAGTTCCCAAACATAGTATCATAATCATAATCATAGCACGAGCTCCACACCCATCTCCCCAAAAAAGTTTACTAAGAAAAGGATACCACCAGAGCTTCAGGCCCAAGGGAATTGCATCAACTAAGGGCTATCACACCTTTGGCGCCAAGAGAAGAACGGAGTGCTATTGTAACTGATATGGAGGCATTGGTGGCGGATGCGGCAAACCAGGGTGGCCCGTGCCATGCATCATCCCAGTGCCCATCTGGAAAGGCACAGTCCCCGGTTGTATGTACGGTGGTGGGTTGTGACCTTGCATAGGCATGGATTGAGCTGGAGGGACTGGACCCCAGCCAGCAGGGGGTGGATGGTGCATTGTGGGTTGCGCAGGAGTCGGGGAGTACTGCACTCCACAATACTGCTGGGGCACAGCACCAACAGCTGAAGCCAGTTGCTGCCCTAGAATTGAAGGTTGAGGATTCATCATCGGGGTGTTGGGGATTGTGTAGTCTCTGCTTCGATCATTGTTAACCTGGAAAAATAGTTAGCATATCAGTCAATTAACAATCTCCCACCTACTTTCTTCAAAAGTAAAAATGTAAGAGAACAATATTAGCAAATTAATGTTCGCATATATTCAACGGCAAGACAAAATTATTATGACACGCCGTATATATCTAACATAGAAACTGAAATGCAGCACAAAATACTAAGACAATTATTTCCAGCCAGTCCTAACAATTCACCAAGCTAATAAATCATAACCTCCCCCACAAAATGATCAATGAATAACAGATGAATAAACAGCAGGTTCTAGAACTGTCTTAACTAAAATGACCAGGCTTCCGTACTATTTTATCTTAAAATAACATCAGTACATTCTCACAAAAGGAAGTGCTCACAACACTTGCTTCAGTTTTCAAATTCCCACCAATTCATGATATAAGAACAAATTACACAAAATGCCTCATGTTAAAGGGACTAAGTTTAAATCATGCTAGCACCTAAAGTTTATCTTTCAAAGCGAGGGAAGCAAGAGAGTTCAGATTCCCTGAATGATGACATAGAAAACACAACTGCAAACAGGTGTGCCTTATATATGGTCACGTTGAAAATGGTAACACCAGATCCAAGGAGATGAGCAGAACCTTGAATGTGTGGCATATTTGAAGTCAACATCCAATGAGAGTTGTTGTTGCCAGAGACATCAATGAATGTTTCACCACTTTTAAACAGCTTATACTGGCGAAACAGAATAATGCCATCCCTTATTCATCAGGTTTATACATATTTCACGTCATTCGCCCTTCTACAGGGAACGGATTTCACTTTAACTGTTTTTAAGTGAAAACTAAAAACATGTGATTGACATACAGTTCGTTCAGATACAAAAAGCCAGAAAAGAACAGGCTACAAACGCACAAAGCAAAAGATCGACACAGAGGATCCACCATCACCAACGATCTCGTGTGCTTATCATGGGGGCAGGGGCCGACGGCTTGACGCCTCGGTGGTGAATGCTGTAGAGAACGTGTACCTTGATGGGAGGCGTGGCCAACGTGCCAAAGTTGACAGGGTTACAGATCTAATTGGAAATCGCCAAAATGGTCAATCTCAAAAGGGCCAACCTTGCTTTCTACAGCCCCCATGTCCTTTCTGGTGCTGAACCGGTGCTCACTGTCACTGCTCAGCAAATTGCATTCTTTACTAAGCCCATGATCTGCATTACCTCACCAGAACCACAAGACAGAGAAGTGGTCGGGTGGTGGGTGTGAGGCGGTCGGGCGCGAACGTTCCAGCGTACAAGACAAGCCAGTGCCGGATCTCAAGCCGGAGGGGAGCTGCGATGGTTCGCCGGTCACGCGCTAGTTCGCCGCGAAGAGAGGGAGGATAGACAGAGACACAAGGGGAGAGAAAGAGCAGGGGACGGACGAGTCGGGGCCAGATCCAGAGCCGGAGGGACGGTGTGGTGGTTCGCCGGTCGGAAAGAGGGAGGGCAGAGAGAGAGGGAGGTCACACGCCGGTCGGTTGCTCGCGGTCCTCTCGCCGGTATCCACCTGGTTCGTCGGTTGCTCGCCGTGCTTCGCCGGTCGGAAAGAGGGAGGGTGGAGAGAGAGAGGGAGCTCGTCGGACAGAGAGAGCGAGGTTAGAGAGAGAGAGAGGCGTGAAGAAAGAAAAGCAGGACTGAAATATTTTCGAATTGGCGCCTCTTTTTCTCTCCAGAACGTGGGTCCCACGAGGACACGTGTCGCGCTCCCACCGCCTTCTTGTTTGACACGCTGGAGCATAAGGCGTACCCAATATTTTCTCCTTTTTCTCTCCAGAACGTGGGTCCCACGAGGACACGTGTCGCGCTCCCACCGCCTTCTTGTTTGACACGCTGGAGCATAAGGCGTACCCAATATTTTCTCTGCTGCTCCTGCACGGTTGGCTTCACATAATTCAGAGGCAAATGACACGAGTGGGGCCTCGAAGGACACCGCTCCCACTCCCACTCCCACTCATTCCACCCATTTTCATTCCCCGCGCGGGAGCTCCCTTTCTTCGTTTCATTCGGGCCAAAATTGCTATCGGCAGGCACTATACTGCCCCAAAAACCAGAGAGGTCGATCCCCCCCCGTGTGCGTAAAGTCTCTGTTATACATGCAACCTCCTCCGGAAGAGTCCCTAGGCCTGCATATCTGTTTTCCAGAGCGCTTAGCGAGTTCGGCAATACCAACCTCCCAGGAGTCACAACCTTTGTTGGGGTGTTGTCGATCCTAATTAATCAAATTCTTTTACCATGGAGATGAAGAAGATGGCATGCACACTTCTGCTCCCCAACTCCCCCGCGAGAGCCATCGTGGCAGCCACCGAGCCTCCGGCGGCTCCCACTCCCAATCCCGCATCCACCAGCGCAGCTGCCGCTACCTTGCCCACGGTCAGCTCTTTGGTCGATGCCTCCCTCGCGTCATTCCTCGCCTACAACTTGCGTTAGATACCATTTGATTTATTAAAAAAAAAAAAAAACTCAGGAAAAGAAGCGGAAAATCGAGGGGGATGATGGTATTGGATTGGAGAGAAGGGGAATGATAATTGCTTCGGCGGAATACGTATTTTTTGCTGGAACGGCGAAATGAACGCGATGGTTTCATTCTTCTTGTGGGTCGTTCGTTGGATCTTTGTTTCGTCTTCTCGTGACAAAGTCCGGGTCAAGCATTAAGCAAATTCATGCTGTCGACGTCGCTGGGGGGTGTCGATCCAATCCCAATCCCAATCCCAATCCCAATCCCAGGCCCAGGCCCAGGCCCAGGCCCAGACCCAGACCCAGGCCCAGTATAAGGACATGCAGTCCATAATGTCTCCGAAACAACAAAAACAAACGACTCACGTCTCCTTCCTTCCTTCCTTCCCTTCCAGTTGATCTCGCCGGCTGCTGCAGCGGCGATGTCGGCTCTGTTAGCCCGGAGGTGCAGCGGCTCCAAGATCAAGCTCCTCGCCGCCACCCTCCTCCCTCCATCTTCCTCCATTAACCCCCGCCCTCCTCCTCCCTCTCGGCCTGTCCTCCCCTCCTCTCACCGCCATCATCATCCCCATGTCCATCCTCCCCTCCGCTCGTTCCTTCTCCCGGCCTCCTCCTCGCCCTACTACTCCACCACCGCCTCCTCTCCCTCCCCTTCCGACAAGCCTCCCCACCCGACCGCCTACCCCAGCCAAAACCCCGACTTCAAGCACCAGGAGATCGAGGGCCCCACCGTCGAGCGCGACCTCTCTGCCCTGGCCAACGAGACCCGCCAGGTGCTCGAGGATTTGATGAAGACCCTCTACAGCTCCAGCCAGGCGATCGCCGCTCTGGGTCTCGCCCAGCTCGCCCTCGGCGCTTGGATCTCCTACCTCACCCGCTCCTCCCCCATCTTCGAGGCCTCCCTCCTCGGCTGCGTCGCCTTCGGCTTCCCCTTCTCCCTCGCCTTCCTGCTCCGCCAGTGCGTCAAGCCCATCTACTTCTTCTTCAAGATGGAGCAGCTCGGCCGCCTCCAGATCCTCACCCTCTCGCTCCAGGCTGCCAAGAGCTTGAACGTCTTCTTCGTCCGGGCTCGCGGGGTTTCCTATTTTTGCGTTGCGGCTCTCTCCTTAGGTGTCTTGTTCACTTTGCTCTCCAAATGACCCGCCCCTCTCTCTCTCTCTCTGTTTTGTTTTTCTTGGCATCCTTTTCGTTTCCCTGGCTTCTCATATCTATATACAAAGCACACGATTCGTGGGTTTTTACCAAATGGCTGGTCCTTCCCTCTTACATAATTTTGTGAGGAGTAAGAAGCGCCAGAGGTTTTTGGCTGTGTGGCCCCTGACTGTTGTGGAAACCATATATAAGTTGCCCTCAAAATCAAGTCCCTACTTGCAATTGCGGGTTCATTCTGTCGAAATTGTAGCCTGTGAGAACTGCCTACTCAATATGCTTTCTAATAGATGGTCTTTTTACTCTATACTTACTTTAGCGTGCTGTGGTGAAAGTTGAAGATGATGACAAATATATGGCTGCATACATTGTCCTAGCTTTTTTCTGTACAGTTTTGCTGGATGTGGCAGCATTATGCTAGACTGAACAGATTGCCTAACCGTTATGCATCCTCCCTAGACATCCTATTAGTTGCCCTCATTGTAAAGTAGCAAGCTGGATCAACCTTCGGCCAGTAGATGTGGATATCCATAGGTAGTCATTAGTCTCTGCTGTTGCTTAAATATCTAGTTTTCTTTATTATAGTATTAGTAGTAGTGAGATATCATAAGGTGCCTTATGCAATGGCTGCCTTTTTACGCAATTACTCTTGTTATCTCTGTGGGTGTTCCGCAAGGCTGGCACAGGGCCAGTATATGTCCAAGTCTCCTCTGTCTCTCTTTAATGAGTTAAGTTGCAGTGGCAACTTTCCTAAAGCAGATGAAAACTGTTCATTTAGGCTGATAGATTACATTTCATGGCATAAACATGATATGTCTTTGCATCATTGCGTCTTCAACGGGGAGCACCTAGTCTTTGTTTTGAGTTTGCCCAGAAGTGGCATTTGGCAATACTCTCTCGAGTGACTGGATATGATTGTGTAAAGAGTAGAGGTTAAAGGTAGTTTGCCCGTCTGCTGGGCATGCCCCTCAACTCTAATGATTGTTTGCTCTCCTTATTGAATTGTTGGATGTATGTAAGGTTCTTGGAGTGTTAGATATACGTACCGGACAAGGCTCCGGACAATCTTCTTTCTTCTCTGTAGTTTGTACCACTCTCTCGTGCAAATGGTCCCTTACATATCAAATGGGCATGGCACCACATTGTGAGGCGGAATTTTCCCATGTTCCCAAGGCATGAAAGTCAAAATTGATCATGCTGTGTCTTTTCTGATCACGAGGTTATGACCTTACGAGTATGTATGTTTCGTCCGCTACATTTAACGAGTCGTTGCTCCATTTCATTAAACGAACTGAAATATGGTAAACTGATACTTGCGTTGGTTATGGCGACCTTTATACACTTAACTACAGCTTAGATGGGTGTACCAACTCCTAGTGTACATCATTGTCTATGTGCTAGATTACACGAACCATTCCCAGTGAACTAGCGGGAGTATGGGACATTGATGGTCGTGATCCCCTCATTGACCGCAAAATCTTCTCTTATCAGTACCGTCTCCTCTGTTTCATCATTCCACTTGACAGAACAAGTCATGGCCAGAAAATCTTGGGCAGAGCGGCAACTAGGAACTTCCAACCATTCAGCTTCATGTCTGAACGGACGTGAAGAGGCATAGTACAAGCTATAACTACGATGCGATGATGGTTCTTGTTCTCAGTCTCGACTAGATCCCTGATGGATGACAAACTGCCTTAAGTTGACATCCAATTTATTATTCGGCTTCAAACGTCCCAATGGTTGTGATGACACGAAGAAGCAACAAGTGCAATGTTGCCGTTGTCTCTCATCCCGAGATGCCAAACGTATATCACAGTTTGTTTTCAGTGACATGGCAATTAATGTCACTACAAAATGCACATAGCGGTTTAAAAGGTGCGAGATACAGTGTGAATGGCACTGCATCTCAGCAAAACATCCAGCACGCCAGATTGCATTTTCTTTCTGCCATCTTGCATCCGCTAAACCTCACATATGTATTGACGAGCGCAAGCAACCTTATAATCAAGTAAACAAGCATGGCAAAAATAAGAAATAATTCTTTCCAAGTTTTGTAGAGAGCCATCTAGAAGTGGCGTTCCAAAATCTGAACGTGCATTTCGGCAAATCATCTTCCTCTATGCTTTTCTTTTTCTTTTTTTCACATCTTTCTACTCTTTTACCATCCATAAATTCTAAAAACAAGAAGAAGCCGGTCCAAGTCCTTACATCAAAACAAGAAACCGAAGAGACCTACCGATCCCTATCCCTATTCACATATTACAATCTCGTCTCTTCATATAAATTGGGAAGAAAAAAACCAAGCCGCCAGTGAATTACCCAGAAACATCACTTATGCCAAAATCGCATCAACGCTTTCCGAAACCCTATATCCTTCAGTTGGAAGATCAAAACTTTGTACGACCCAAGAAAGATGATGTCCCTTCATGACACGCCTTGCCTAAACATGCAAGTATAAAGCTGCGTTTCAAATTTGAATGGAACTGGATTGAGCGGCTTTAATTGTCTCAGAGAGAAACAAGTTGAGGCATTTTCTGCCATTAACTTCCTCGAGCACAACTTCACCAACAAACTATGTTCCGCCAGTGTTCTCACTAGGTTTCGACTCGGTACGCACGTAGGTAAATCTCCGGGCACCGAAAAAGGGGGTGCTATTGGCAGCAACACTACTCCCACCTTCTGCAGGAGTGCCCTGCGCATCCCGCTTCCACTGCAAGCTCCTTGCACCAGGTCTGATAGGCAGACGAGACCGGAATGCACCTGGAGTTCCTCTAGAAAATGGAACTCTGGAAAACCTTGCATAAGGAGAGGAGGCCCTTACAAGCCGTGGCCAGGTCATTGGAGAAACCTTCTGAAGAGTAGTATTCCGCTTTACAACCTGCAAAAAAACATATAGAATTAAGCAAAAGAGGAAAAAAGTTGTTTCCAGAAGCAAGTATTTGAGGAAAGGAAGAATTAAATACAAGAATTTTCCCCATAAAATTGCTAAAGAGACACATAAATAGACCCCAAACATGGACCAATGAGCATCCCCCAAAGACACAGCAGCGCCCCATCAATTTTTTTAAGTGTTACCACTTAACAAGATCACCCAGACTAAAGAAACTTCTACACACTTAACAGCAGCAGTCAGCAAAATATGATCGGGTCTTTCATGTAACACTCCCCTATGCTCACCAATCGCCAGCTTGTAGCCAGTGCTAGCACTCTGAATAGTTCCTCAAACTCCACCAAAAATGAAGAACCAAGAACATGCTGAAGGGGCCATAATGATTGTTTAGCAAGGGAATGCAATCAACAGAGGCCAGATGCTTTATGGTTCACATGACTACGTGTTTGCAACAGAAACTAAGACAGATCATAGCACATGACAAGTTTATAGAGTCCTGAATGAGTACCCTGAGAACCCGTGACATAAAGGATGACCCATCCAAAGAAAGTGCACCATCTGCTGCCTCTTTCTTTGTGAACTCCACAACAGCTGATCTGCTTAGTAATGTGCACCAAGTAAGAAACACAGACAAAAAAAATATCGCTCCACAGTTAAAAGAGTTCAAATCACCAAAATGAGACAGCAAAGCCATTCAAACCGCTTACCCTATTGGTTGTCCAGTCGCTGCATCAGTATTAATTATCACTTTCAGTACTTCACCAAATTTATTAAAGTGCTGAGAAAGACTATCCTTGGTGGCAGCAGTATGAACCTGTACATGAATGTATGACCATCAGTGAGAAGCTTACTGCGAAAAAAGGAAACATTTACTAAGGACCCAAAAGTCGATTATTACATTGCTCACAAAAACAGTCCGAGAATCAGTGTCCTCCAAAGAACGAGTTGCAGAATTTAATCCTGCAAATTAGCAAAAAAAAATCAAAAAGAAGAACTAGAATGGATCTAACTTTCCAATTTAAAATAAACTGAAGCTGAAAATATGTAGCATAAAATTTTATTGAAAGCACGATTGTTCAAATCCTGGTGGAACAATGAATTCAAATTGTTTGCATATCATATGATAGATAGAATGGTAATGTTGGAAAGAAATGAAAACCCACCAGGAGTTGATGATAGCAGTTTCTGAGAGTCTTTGAGAGCATCTGCAGCAGATTGTGCCTGTGCATCATTAACACCCCAGAGACCAACAGTTTCAGCACACATAATAAGCAACTAATAGATGCTTACTACTAGGAGAAAAATAAAATTGGAGACTTGAATGAGCATCTTACATTTCCATTAGCAACAGTGATGGGTTTGTTGTTCCCTATGACCTGGCCATCAGATTTCTTTGCCACTGCCAGACTTCCTCGTGGAGGGTGCTGGTTGTCCAGCTTAGTAGCATCATGTCCAGCATGTTGATGAGGAGGGTTCCGTGAATTTGCATTCACAGGAATGTTAGCCATCTTATGGGAAGAATTAGCTGTCACAGGCAGTTGCTCCATATTCTTTTTCCTTTTAAAGCTAATATCTTCTTCAGCGGTCTCTGATATACCGTACTGCATCATAATTGAATCTTCATGCCTGCTTCCACCATGTATGTAAGTCTGAGGAAGATCAGAATGCCTGGCAACTTTTAGTTCACCATACCCTTCATTGTCTGATATATAGTCATATCCAAGAGTGCTTTCCCTCTCCATCATCATCATATCCCCATCATAGCTTTCATCATAGTCCAGTCTTTGAGGCTTACTTGAACCGGAATGCTTTAAAGTTTGGTCTAAGTCTTCGAATTCTTCATCTTCAACTGCAGCAACTTCTCCAACAATCTCAGGCTCTGAAACCGGCACTCCACGACTTAGTCTATCGAATACATTTCCTGAGGGTTTTACTTTCCGCACATCTCTGGCAGCTTCTGCCACAGCTTTAATCACTGTCGCCATGGGATTTGGCACCCTTGCGACTGATCGGACTCTTGGAGGCCGATCAACTACATCTTCGGAGGATGTTGAAACCACAGAACGAAGTCGCTTCAAAGTAGACTCTCCAGCAGAGTCGGAAGGTCGGGAAGTTGCTACAGCATCTCGCACAGCAAATTGCAGCAACCGCCTAGGAGCATCGATGATTTGAGAAGTCGAGTCCCTCTGTGGAGAAGCAAAGCGGATCAATTTTCCTCAAGATATAGAAAAGCAGGCAAAGTAACTCTTGAGAGAGTAGGAAGAAGAACTATAAAGATTTATTATTCGATAAATATATCCACAGAAAATTCGCATGATCCACTGAAAATATACTGTCCACTGTGAATAGGGGAAGCCTATTCGGTAGTAAAAATTCAGAATGTTCATAAGCCTGAGGAGAAGAAATGAAAGGCACAACAGATATGGAAGAGAGTCTGAAGAGCAGAACCATTGCAAGCAAACTAATAGAACAGATGGACAATCAAATCCATTTCTCGATTCAATAGAAGCTAAAAGAGTTGAATAGGATCTAAAATAAGGAGAGATATTTGAAAAGCAGGTCCAGGAAGATTCACTAAGTCAATTCGATAGCTCCTAGAGTCCAAAAGGTAAGCAAGGTAAGAAAGTAACTAGTTAGCTCTAACAGTACGCAAGATCTCCACGTAGGAAATAAGGGAGAAATTGTTTTGATTTAAGGTGGATCCCTTCTTTTTTTTGCAAGAGTAAACATCCAATCAAAAAGGTCATCTTTTTTTTTTTTTTTTGGTTGGATGCCTTAATTCCTTCATTTTCAGAAATTTTCTCCCATAGAAAAATGAATTGATTTTAAAGCGACTTTCAAGTTTTCTTTTAATGCCCCAGTCCAGAATTCGCATCATTACACAATCCAAACTCCTATATTCTATTCGGTGGGCTCATTCGACACAAATCGTTTGCATGGCTCCTAAGTGATAAAGGAAGGAAGAACTCATCTTTTTCTCTTTTTTGCTTACCTTTCTCGCATATGTCTATATTCATTTGGACCCCTAAGAGGCTCTAACCAGGGCCTGGAATGAATGTATAATCATGGCATCGACTCAATCATCAGCTTATAGATTTTAAGTTCATAATTCAAGGCAAGGACCACAACCTGAGAGCCCATTAGACACTGTGGAAGGAAAATCCCTCCTCACATAATTGGAGGTTGCGCATAGGCAGGGTCCACATTGACAGTGAACTTTTGGCCATTAGAGAAGACCTGATCTAGAAGAATGATTGAAGGGCAGACCAATTGATAGCACATAACAGAGATAATTTATGTCATAAGCAGAGATGATCTATTTATTAAATAACACCTTAACACTGTAGATTCTGATTACTCCCCCTCCCCCCCCCCCCCCCCCCCCAAAAAAAAAAAAAACTGTAGATTCTGGATTCTGCAAAAACTAGCCTATGGGGCAAATGAACTGCACACTAAAGAAAAATGACAAGCTCACTATCTATATGAACAGAAATATCTGCATCTAAACGTAAGTAAAGAATGTTAAAGAATTTCCATAGAAGTGTTGATTAAATGAAAAGTTCCAATTCATAAATGTCGCTCTCCTATTTCTATATTTTGGAATTCTGTAATTTCACTAAGGAGGCATAAATGGGTGCCAATATGCATTGGAAAAGAAATTCAGGCCCTACGGACAATTCCTATGAAAAAACCCCTTTAGTCTGCAGTGGATGATCTTTAGCCTGAGTACAATGCTATTGTATACAATCAGTAAAACAGTCCTTCGAGAAACTGTTGGAAGAATGCAAAAGAGAGGAAAGCAGAGCATGACGTACAAAATGGAAATATGTATGATTGTGATTGTATCAAAGAATCAAGCACATCATTTCAGTTCCTTCAGCCCTCAAGTCAAGAAAGATAGCAGAGATCATAAAAAGAAAGGTAGGAAACCTAAAACATCAGTAATAGGGAGAAGACGCATGGTCTGAAGGGGAACATGACTCCAAGAGATTAGCACCACTGACAATGCAAATTAACACCGCTCAAACTTAGTGTACACTAACAAAATATCCTCTAACTAGCCCCACGCAAATATGGAAATTGTTTAAATAAGGCAAGTAAATGCAATTTTGCAACAACAGTCCTGACTTTGATACTATTGTTCATGAGTAGGCTATGCAAGATATGGTCATAAGCTACCTTCAGCTAAAAACACGGATAGGCACACACCCTAGGTGCCAGTTGATCAATATAATTACTTCAAGAAAAGGAGGCAAAAGCCAAGACAGACGCTTTAAATGGCATAAGATTGTTGAGTAACTTGCAAAACTGAAGCTTAGAAATCACACACCTTCAAATACTGCCGGTCATCGGGTCGACTCCTTTTCCGCTGCATTGCATGTTGAGGAGAAATGGACCGTCTCGCATGATGGTCCTTGTGGTGAGATTTTGCCTCCTCATGCACATGTTTGCTCTCTGAGCTCCTGAGAGGAGGCGGTTCACCAGCATCCCCCATTAGTCCTTTCCATTCCCTATTGCGGCGACTTCTCAATAAGTTACTCGATTTTCCCTTTTCAGATTCAGCATCTGGGTTTTGAGAATCTGCTCTGTCAGGTAGTTCCTCTGACAACGGTTTCTCATGTAAATCATTGACGTCAGGTTCCTCAGGCTTTATGTACAGATCCAAATTGTTGGCCAAATGATCCCACAACCTGACAAAAGAAAACGGAAAACATCATGTCAGGGGGGGATGTGGGGGGAACTGTTCAATTGCACGGATTGACAATATCTAAGGGAAGAAAATAAAGGTACCAAGATATGAAAGAATCACTATCATCCCCCAAGAAAACTTCCAGCTCATTCCTTGCTTCATCTTTGCGCCTGCCATTCCTCAATAAGACAACAACGTATTCCTGACAAAGCAGATCAACAAGTTAAACAACACACCGACAACAACAACATTCAGCCACCATGGTTGTAATTGAAAACGGGAATGTATAGCTAGAAGATGAGCTCGGGGTCATCAGCCCTAGTTTGAGAAAATCATTTCACTGAGACGAGAATGCCATCAAGTCGCAACGCAACAGCCAGAACACCAAAGTGGGAAAAGGATGACAAGGTCGAGATACGAAATATTTGTAGAGAGAAAACAAAGAAAGAATAGAATCTGGATTTGCAATATCACATCAAGAATGTACGAGACGAATAAACTCTATGGATGACAAGGCGTGCGATGACGAGGACGACAACGATGACAGACCAGAAGATGATGAATCCGGAAGCTATCTCCGTATCCAAACATCTATAGAAATGAAGAGGCAGTCAATCAGCTATCGAATTCCCCAACACGACGTGTCCCAGATAGTAATGCTCTCAGCGCAACACTCCAGTCACAATTCTAAATCGAGCAGTAGCATTCGAGACGGAAACGAAGTGATTCTACGGAGGAGATAGAAGAACAGAACGGGCAGAGAGAGGGCAATTAAGGGCGAGAGAGAGAGAGAGAGAGAGAGAGAGACCACAAGAGTGTCGTCGGCGTAATCGGGCATGAAGTCCTTGAGCTTGACCTTGACGGTCTCCCAGAGGAGGGCGGCACCCTCGCCACTGAAGTTGACGTTGAAAGTGCGATCATCATCAACTCGATCCATGGCTTCCCCCGCAGCCGCCATCCGGCGATCAAACCCTAGAACGAAGAGGACCCGAAAGAGAAACGGCGGGAGGGAGGGAGGGAGGGAGCAGTTAGGCCCCGAGGGATCGGGCGGCGGCGGAGGAGAGGCAGTGGGAAGAAGGAGCCGAGGAGACGCCGGGGCGTGGCTGCGGCGGTGGCGTCGGCGTCGGCGGTGGCGGCATCTACGGAGCCGCGCCCAGCCCAGTGGGAAATGGAGAGAGATTTGGTGCCGTCGGAGATTGCGACCAACCCAGCCAAATGAAATCCCCAAATAAATTAAAGAAGAGCCTCAAAATGGGAAATTAGGAAACGCACGCACGCACGCCTCTTGCTTGATTTCATCGGTGCTGTGATGCTGTGCTTTGCTTCGCCCCTAACCCCTTTGCCTTGCCGAATGCAGCAACAGCGCCCCAAAAGCAGATGCACCACTGCAACGATCGAGAGAGGAAGGGCCCATACACCAGAGGCCCATCAATAATATTGGGCTCTATCCAATGGGCCCAGTACGATCGTCCCGTAAGTCCGCTCGGCCCATTCACCGTTTCACCGTGTTCATCCTCCTCCTCTAGGCTCTAGGAGTAGGAGCTCCCCTGAACCTTGCCGGGTAAGCTTTTGAAATTGCCGCCATATCCTGACCGGATCTCAAACGTTGCTTCCTTCCGACTCCATTTCTACCAGCCCCCAATTCTACCATCAGCCATCCTTTTTTAAGTGTCTGACCGAGGCTTCGCATCGCCGCCGCCGCCGCCGTTAGCTTCCTCCGCCGCCGGTAAGTTTCCCATCCTCTTCGTGTCATTCCGTTCTCGATTTCCTCCTCTTTCCGCAATACGCTGGAGTCAGCTTCCTTCGCGCGCTAGCCTGTTTCTGGATCGCGGATCTTCGAGAGGTGTTTGTTAATGGCCCAATGATAAGCAATTCCTCCATTGAAGAGGCACATTTCGCGTTCTCCGCTTTTAATAGAAGAATGAGCATTTGGCGTTGGCAACAACGAGCCCTAACCCCGAGGCCGTCTTCCTCTTCCTTCAGCTAGGGTCTCGATTCGAACCTGTTTCTTCCTGATTCGGGGGAAATCCTGTGCTCAGCCGCCGTCCCACGACGGTCCGCTTCTTTCTTCTCGTGCCGAGTGTCGTAGCTCAACCGTAGTTCTCTAAGTTGCATGTACCGTATTTGGTGCACTGAGTATGTGCATTGTCATGACAATGAATGCGATTGTGAGGGAAATTGGCAAGAATTCATTCCTTTCAAAATTTCTATCTTTCCCCTTCTGTCTTTCCTTGTTCTTCCTCCTCCCTGTTGTTCATCTCAAGTGCTTCTCTTTTCTTCCGTGATCAACTGGAGTTAGCTGCTGAGCCATAGTAATGTACAAGCATGTGAAATGTGGACACTAGAAAATCTCACGTGTGGTTGATATTCTTGGCACGATAGATGATGTGGCACTAGTCAGAACATCATTGGATTGTGATTCAAGATTATAGAAATGTGTGGATCCACCAAGTTACACTAGGCCTGTGAAACTATCATTTAAGACAGTAAATATCACTCTTGCTCCCCTTATTCATTCGTGGTCTATACAATGCAGATATTTGGCCAATTGGTAGTCCCATCTGAAGCATTATTTGTATTGGCTTTCTCTATTTTCGGACTTCAATTTGGCCTTTTTTATGATCTGCTTGAGCCCATGGTATTACAGGCTTTGCAGCTTAGGATGCTTAGATCAGCTGTCTATGGCTTTGTGCGACGAAGAGTCCAACTTGTCACAATACCCTGCACGTATCGATTGGTGTCTTGCTTCTTTAATTTTATGTTTTGACTGCTCGTGTGCTTAACATTCTCTGTCTCTCCAGATGGACAAATACGACGATAACTCTCCAAAAGTAGGGATTTCCTTAGACCATGATGATGTTAAGCATGTCTCAGGCCTTAGCACTATATTGGTTGCCTCCATTCAGGAAGCTAAGGACAGAATATCTCAGATAGAATATATATTCTGCAGTCAACTTTACCCAAATTTCCAGTCGAAATCCAGAAGCTTGCAGAAAATTTACTCAGAGGCCATGGAAGCTGCTGAAAATGCATGGAAAGAGAAGGAAAGTAATCTGTTACTTCAAACAGAAAAACTCTTGCTGGAAAAGGAGCAGGTCAGCAAAGAAAACCAGTCTCTGAGAAAGGAAATGGCGAAGCTGTCTAGGGAACAGGATGAGAGGTTGAAGGAGTTGGCTGATGAACAAGAGAACCGGCAACTTAAAATTGACGAGCTTGAATCTGAGCTACGACGAAAGACTAAGGAAATTGATGAGGGGATAGATCTCCAGCAAAAGTTACTGCAGTTAGTTCAATCGAATACTTCTGCATTAGCTATCAAAGGGAAAGAAACAAAAGAGCAAGAAGAAAAGACAAGAGCCCTTCTTGCTAAGCAAGAAAATCTGGAAAATATGGTTAAGGCACTTAAAGAAGAAGTCAGAAAGAAAACTGAGGAAGTAATCAGGGGAAAAGACTTGCAAGCAAATTTAATGAAGAAGATGGAATTGCAAGCGTCTGAAGTTTTTGATCAAGAACAGCTGTTGCTCCATTGCGAAAAAGAAAAAGAGATACTGATGACCAGATCAAAATGCTTGGAGGAGACAATAAGTGAGCTTGAGGAAGAGCTTAGGAGAAAGGCCCAAGAAGATGTTGGAAGGAAATTGAACGAAGAATTGCCTGAAAAGAGTGATTCGGGTCATTTAGATGGTATGATTAATGAGAAAGAATTGCAGCAATTTGAAGAGAGACAATTTTTATCGTGCAAGGTGAAGAATCTAGAGGAGAAAGTGAATGACTTGCAGGCTTGTCTTCGACAAAAGAGCAGCCATACTGAAGGAGGTTCGGAAGAGAATCTACTTCAACTGGTTAAATGTAAAACTTCAGAATTATTGTCTGAGAGGAAGAAGAAAAAAGATTTGTTTGATGCCTATAAAAGGCTGAAGTCTCAGTACAATTACCTCCGTACAAAGCTTGGTCTTATAAATGAGGATAAACTTCCACAAAGCAAGTCATTTGAGGAAGAGGACATAATGAGGTGCCCACAGAATCAACCTTCGGCGTCCTGTAAGGCTTCTGTTCATTTTATCCTGGCAGTGCATGACAATGACTTTGAATGGCTTTTATTGGGTTTACTGAAACATTCATTCCATCTTCACATCTGGATTTGAAGTTAAAGATGTTTTTGATCATGACTCCTTGTACTATTTGGGTATGCATGTGGAGATGTTTGTTGTAGCATTCATGCATGGGCGTCAAAGTTGCGTGGCCTTGGCAGTAAAAGCTTTTTCTTTTTTTCCTTCTTTAGTTTTGGGGTCCTATCCCCTGTAATTGGCGTCTCTTAGACCCCACTTGCACGTGTCCATTTAGGCGGCAATCAAACTCTTCACCTCCCCATTCCAAAGTGGAATGGTTTAGGTGACCAACTCCATGCCCAGGCCCTCCTACTGATGACTTTACCTTGTATTGCAGGCCTTGAAAATGGTGATCTGAATACTGCTGCTTTTGGTTGTGGGGTCAAAGTGAAAGAGGAGATCAGTGTTGAAGATCACTTGGAGGCTGACAAAGGGATTGGACCAATAAAGAACTCACGTTCCCTCTCACCCAGCTCAAAGTACATTGCATCAAAATGTCAAATTGGTGAAAAATCCACAGCCGCAGCGGGCACAAAGCGCAATGCATCAGATTGGAGAGATACTAGGTCCAATCAACCTTTAGGAGGGCCTGATCCTCATGATGATTTTCTGAATACACCTTTCGAGAATGTTCAAAGGAACTTGAATGAAGCTGCAAATGAAGAAAACCGACGTTCTCCAGCCCATAATATGAAGGAAATAGATCGAAGCTTCTCAGATGACGAGACACAGGACATGAATGTTGATCCTTGTCCTAAGAAGCAGCAAGTGGCAGCACCTTCTGCTGGCAAACAAAGTTTTAAATATGTGGAACCTGTAAGAAGGAAAGCCGAGCGGGAAAATCTAAAAGGAGTCGAGTGCAGGCAGTGCAAGAAATTTTATGATGCTGTTCTCCCCGCTGACGAAAGCAAAGATAACGATAATAATAAGAGGAATTTGCGCTGTGAGCATCATGATGGCGTGTCCCGGCATAGGTATAAATATGTTCCTCCAATGACTCCTGAAGGATTCTGGAACATTGGCTTCGAATCTGAAATGTAATGCTCTTTTCAGACAGAAATTGATTTATTTGAAATTGGCACATTTTCATGCATGCTTTGCTTCTACATCTACATTGCGCCATTTGAAGGCAATTTAGTGGGACTTCTTTTAGACCATTTCTATTTTTTGGGCAATTTTCTTCGTTCCTACCTTCAAATCCAAAGGCGGGAATCAACCTCCCACCTTCCTGTTTATGACAACAGAAACTACTGGGCTGCTGGCCTCGGAAGAGCCTGAAAAATCTCTTACCTCTCTTCGGCTGAAAATTTTGCCATCATTTATGAGTTGCCAGTATAAAACTTGCTTTTTAAAGTACCTTGATAAGTTTCCATAAGTTTTTAAACAAGTGAGGTTCATATATTTGGTGGTTGGTTGGTTTAAGCACCCAACATTATGATCGTGCTCCTACTACGTGACATAGCAAACAAATTCTGCTGCTAGTGTTTTGTATCTATAATTGTGTAATATCGTTAAGAATAAAACGGGTTCCTATATTGATAAGAAACCTGCTGAACTTTGTATAGTTTGTCGATGGAGCTAGTTAAGCATCTATGAAACTGCTTCGTTATACCATGTTAACATCATCGAAGTAACATGGAAAATCAAATTTATTACGGCATATGGTCATAAGAGCAACAGAACTCCATGAACATGACTGACCAGGATGCTGGAGGAGGTTTGTCATGTCTGGCCTCACGACTTTGACCGGGACTCATCAGCCTAAATGCTTCAACGTGAGCATGACTGGGAGGAGGCTCATCATGTCAAGCCCCAGGATCATGACTGGGACTCATCGGCCTGATTGCTTCAACCTGACCATGACTTGGAGAAGGTACAAGGTGTCCAACTCCAGGACTGTGACCTGGAACGGTAGGAGTCGGAGATGTCCCGCATCCGGGGTTGTCTTTAATGACTGAGAATGTCAGTGTCCTCTTCGGACATCATCACCTCATATTTTTTTTTACTGACGGACATTGAGGGGAAATAGCTCTTCTCCAGCTTCCATTTTCTTGCATCAGTTACTCCGAGGGCAAAAGAGAAAATCAAAGCCAGTGCAAGGCTAGAAATAGTTGCGCCATGTGGAGTCATCGAGAATCGATGCAGGGAGAATCCTGCATTACTCGCCTCGCCTCGACTAAGAACATAAATAGCTCTTTGTTGGTCACTATATGGGGAAAACGTACGATGGTACTAATATCCTTGCCATGCGTGGAAGATTCAATTTGTTGATTATAGTTGCGTTGACTTAAACAACAAATCCTCTTCCATGATGCAGCAGCATTCAAGAAACTTTATTGCAGCTCAAGAGGGAAACGAATTTGTTCTTTTTCGATCTCAATCTCTCTTCCTAAAAATGAATGAACACAAGTTATCTTTCGTCCTTCATGAAAATATTTCACCATATATTATTATTAATAAAAAAAATATTTTGAATTGATTAATTATTTCAATCTAATCATATGTTTTCCAATAAAAATTAGAGTTTCATTAATTTTTTATGGCTTACATGGCAGAGAGGTGCATGTGGCGATAAGGGGCTGCCGACATAGAAGGTCGTGTTATCGTATTCTTTTGAATCTTTGGTGGGAATACTGTAGCTTAGGGATACGAGTGAATAGGAAAAAAGTTCACGGGCAACAGTATAATTTCGAGAAGTTTCTGGGGGAGAATTCGAAAGATACATGAAAGGTACGGGGAGCTCGGATTTTCTGGCGCTGCAATATAAGAAAGGGTGTGCTGGCGCGAGTGCCTCACGTTCCGTGCGCCTTCTCCTCCTCCACCACCTCCACCTCCTCCTCCTCCTTTGTCTGCGTTCGTCGTTCCAGATTTTTGGGCCTCGCCAGCCACAGATTGTCGTCGCTCTCGCTCCTATCTGGTACGGCTCGATCTGTGGCCTGTTCAGATTGATCGGGACTGGCCGTGCTGTTGAATTGCGATCCTCTCGGTCACTCGGAGGTCAGTTCGGTTGGTTCTTTTGATGAAAAATCCCCGACCAATTTCTACCGTCCACCTTGATGTTTGCATCTTCCGTTCGCTATTCGTGCACGCGATCGTCCGTTTCTTTTGCTTTTGCTCGCCTAATTGGTTATTTCTCGTGTCCTGCTATTCCGCTGATGTGCCCTGATTAGCCGATGATGATTAGGGTTTGACATTTGTTCGCCGTCGGAGTTGCATTCTCATGACGGAGGGCTCCTGTTCTTGTCTGAATGAGAAATAGGGCAGCCCCCAGATCCCCTATAATCGTGCCTCTGAAGTTCCTGGACTTCGCGGCTCCTCCCCCCCAACCCCTTCTTCTTTGTACTGCTTGTTAGGATAAGCTGCTGATTTTGTCGACCTGGCTGATGAATCCGCCGCCTTTGAGTGCTGCGTGTTTGTGCTTTTCTGTTCGCTGCCACTTGCCCTTGATTTCTTATTCTAGTGAGACATGGGAAGAAACCTTGTCTTTTATCGAATCCAGCGATTGATTCCGTGAATGGTGTGGTTCTCATCCGTTAGGTTTTTGCAATTTTCTTGTGGAATTTCCTTTACATTTCTTTTTTCATTTCGAAACGTTGGGTGCAATGTCTAAGTAGCTTGAAAGCTTGTTTGGAAACAGTGACGTCCCGTTTACAGACTTAGCTCAATTGGTTGTTTGCTCATGGAAGAGGAGGCGCCTTCTAGCCTTTTCGTAAATGATGGTTCGTTCATGGAGAGGTTCAAACAGCTTCAACAAGAGAAAGCAAAGGATACAAGTGCCCCATCGGGAGATCCTAAACAGAGTTCGGTTGTATCCAGATCTTCGAACCCTAGTGCTGCCAAAACACCTTTGGATGGCAAGGCTAATAATTCTGGAAAGTCCGGTCAGCCTTTGTCCGGTGGTAAACTTGCATTCAGCTTGAAACAGAAGTCAAAGCTTGTTGCACCTCCAGTTAAGTTAGCTGCAGATGAGGATGAAGATGATGCTGATGCTAGGAGTCATTTGGGTGACACGTCAGTTAAACGGCAGAAATTAAGCAAACAAGATGCCTATGGGGAATCATCTGGACATGATGATGTTGGTAAATACCACTTCATGAATATAATTTTGTGTGGTCAGGGCTGTGATGGGAGGCTTTTGCTTGGATCAACTTTCTTGTCAAGGAATGGAACGACGAGATTGATTCAAATAATCAGCTAGTCATGAGATTTTCTCTCGCGTTTTGGTATCTTGTGGTAGAATTTGCTTTTCTTCAACGACAGCAATGATTCATCGTATTTGGAGCTTATAGTGAATTGATAGTACATGCTGTTTGTTGCTCATTATTTTCTCTTTATGGATGCCTCGTTCTTTATTCTAGGTTTCTCCTTTTAATTTATGCTTCAACTGTTCTTTCACCTTCAGATTCTGATTGATTGCTTCTTCCTTTTCTTTTATTTTTGTTTTGGGAAAAAGAAAAGTGCAAAATTTTAAGGAAACATTGTTTGGCCTTTACTCCACTTGTCTTTTCTTCTAATCTTCGAAATAGAAACATTGCTTAGAGTCTTATGTTTTTCGTGGTGCTTGTCTGACACTCTTCGTTGTTTGGTAGTTAGTTGCGCTTGATGTTTTGGAAATCTGAGTAGAACATGTGAAAACAAAATGTCTTTCAGTGACGTGCTTACTTGGTTGCACTTTACTGGATAAGTTCAGAGAAGAAGCCCCCATTTTGCTATCTCTTTTGTTTCTTTAACCTGATGGCCAATATATGATGTTTTCTTATAATTCTGAAAAGTCTTTAGTCCTTATGCCGTCGAGGTGTGCTCTTTTAGTAAGCTCAATACAGGAGTAATTCCACCCAGGGTTTATGGAACCTGGTTTGGGAGTCGTGATTACTTATTTACTGTAATGAAATGTGCTTTAAATGTTTGATTTTGGTTGATATAGTCCCCTTTATGCAATATTCTATCCCTAATAGGTTCATTTCTCATAAGCTGTTTAAAGGAGAGCAAAACATTCTTGAATATTTCTTCCCTCGTGAATGCAGCTTTAACCTTAAGTACCTACCAACATTGGTGGAAAGAGATGTTCACTGAAAGATATGGAATATGTGGCACGCCTGCTACAAGAGTAGTTTGCATTCTCTTGTTCATGCTCTCGGTATTAATCAGTTTTGTAAGTGACGTGCAGCACCACCTTCCCCAAGAGATCCTACAGTAAAGAAAGTTGCGGACAAATTAGCCAGTTTTGTGGCCAAAAATGGAAGGCATCTTGAAGACATGTCTCGCCAGAAAAATCCCGGGGATACTCCATTCAAGTATATACATTCATCTAGAACATAGCTCTTGTTTGGCTTCCATGCAGTGCTTAGATACATACTCATTCCATCAAGTCTTTTTCAAGCACATGAGCAAATGGTGATTTGCCATTGCCTTTGCCAGCATGTCTCTAATGTTTTATACTATGCACAGGTTTTTATTTGACAAAACCTGTGCTGATTACAAGTACTATGAATACCGGCTTGCTCAGGAGGAAAAAGCCCTTTCTTTACAGAGCAAGGAACCCCAGAAATCTCGCAATGGTTTGTGCTATCCTGCTTGAATGTTTTTCTTTTTCGTAGTTGAATGTTATGCCATTGTCTTAGCTGGTTTGATGTCATGGATGTGCACAAATGATTGGTTTCCGTACTTCCATTGCTTTTGTTCTGTTTATGCTATGAAATGGTATAGATAGATCAGATTATATTATTTCCACCATTTTTAGAGGTTAAGAACATGAATCTCAGGCATGTAATTAAGTGTAAAATTAACTTCATACGTGCGAAGATGAATTTTTCTTGAAGTATTTTTGTATTTCAAGAAATTAACTGAAAATGAAATCTAAACATAAAATTGGAACAGCAAAAGTTGCAAAAAGCATACTGGAATTGCTATCAGAACTCAAGTTGAAGTGTTTCAACTTTCACCTTCTGCTTTAATCGCTGGTCGAACGCTCTATAGCAGTTATAGCGCCTATGTAGGGCAAAAGCTCCCTCAAGCACCCACTTAGCCCGACCGTTCAATCTCATGTTGTTGAGCACTTTCTGTTTGATTGTTTGCTGTATGTATCATATAGTAGAGAGCACACGTGGAGTATCATGTACATTCTGGAGTTTCAGATTGTTTTAATTGTCGTATCTTTGCTAATGCAAAAGTAGAACGTCCGTGTACTATCTTTGCTAGAGCAAAAGTTGAATGTTTTTGTGCATGGGATAGAAAAAGAACGGGATGTGCAAGTGAGTTGATTTTAGATGATAATATCATCAATAGAGCAAGTAGGAGTAAATGGATTATCATGGATTATTGGACCAGTCAAGAAAACCAGTCTAAGAAACCTCTCCTGAAAGTTATGAGGTGGTTTCTTTGCATTTTAGATTTCATGTTTCATGCTGATACTGCTCGTTTTGGCTGTGCCTTTGCATTTCTGTATTTGCAGCTTACATTATTTGCTATCAGTGCATCTTCCATTCTATTAATGGTTGAATATTCCTCCGCAAGTCATTCAGAATCTAACTGAGTCGCTTTCTATCTCATTCTTGTTTTTGTTGGTTATTTGGGATTCTTTGCTGTAAATTTCTTTAGTTGTTTTAATCTCCCATTTATCTTTTGCAGGCGGAGTAGGTATACCAGAGTCAAGATCGAATGCTGGCTCCCAAAGGATCAACAGCCAGGCCAACCGCTCAAATTACCAAACAAACCGCTCAAATTACCAAACTCCTGCTTCGGCATTGTATGAAGCTACAGATGGTTCTGGAGTTGCTTCGGATAGGAATGGTGATTACACATTTGTTTCTCTTGCCATGTCATCTGATTTTGGCTTAATTTACTTATATACTTCCTTCCAGATAAGTGACAAACATGATCATCTGATGTTTGTATGTAAGATAATAAAGTAAAATGGAGCAGCATCTGAAAAGCTGAATGTACTGAAACCATTGATTGCTTCGCTTACATTATAGTTATGCAACGTGGTGCCTTGTATCACATTCTAAAAACTTGTTAGATGTAATCATTGTCTTTAAATCAAATTGATTTCAGGTTGTCTTAGAATCTAATGATGTTATTTTACTTGAAACAACTCAAAATTCATTGACTAGTGAGTGGTGTTATTATTTGAATATCTATGTGAGTACTTTGTGGTTAAATTGCAACATACTACAGAGACATTTTGCGGTCCATGCTTTATTGGCATTTTTAAGTGAGCACAATTAAGCATGTTGTTTGATCAAGTTTTGTTGAACACAGTAGAGTCAGGTTCCACAGCAAGTGCAGATCCTGTAGCAATGATGGAATTTTACATGAAAAAGGCCGCCCAGGAGGAGAGGAGGAGACAACCTAGACAATCGAAAGACGAAATGCCTCCACCTCCTTCTCTTCAAGGTTAGCTTTTCAATTCCTTGCGAGCGGGTGTTATTTCTGTTTTCTTGTGTCTTGCCATATGCATCTTAGTTGCGATGACATATTTGTGCTTTGTTTCATAGGACCCTCCAAGAAAGGTCATCACATGGGCGACTTCATTCCTCCAGAAGAGCTTGAAAGGTTTTTGGCTTCATGTAATGATGCCTCTGCCCAAAGGACTGCTAGAGAGGCTGCTGAAAGGGCCAGGATTCAGGCTGATAATGTTGGCCATAAGCTTTTGTCAAAAATGGGGTGGAAAGAAGGTCTTTTTTTGCTATTCCCTATGGCTCTTGGTTTCATTCCATCCAGAAGATAAGGCAGTTTTGATGTAGCTAGATCTTTTTGTTATGATAAATGTTTCACTTAAGCAGCTTAATCATGTGTGCATGATGTACTGAAGTTTTCATCTTCTCTGTGCATATGAATGTGTCTTTGTTAAGTACCATTTATAGCTCCTAAGTGGCTCGAGTATGGGGAAGCTCCATGTCCTGTGACATTTAAGCCAACAATGGTGGAGGATGAGGAATTGGTCCTATAGTGTCTGACTTCCTAATTGCATTCGTTATTGCTTATGATCCGAGGGGAAGAGGCTAATTGGTGCACCTGGCTAATTGAGCAGGTGAGGGTCTTGGAAGCTCCAGAAGTGGTATTGCTGATCCAATCATGGCTGGTGAAGTGAAGAAAAACAATTTGGGCGTTGGTGCTCAGAATCCTGGAGAGGTGGCGCCAGAAGATGATATATATGAGCAGTATAAAAAGAGGATGATGCTTGGATATCGATACCGACCAAACCCTCTGGTACTGAACTCCTTACCTTATTATTTGGTGTGTGAGCCTTTCAAACCTTGTATTTGTGAACTGACCCGTGCTGCATGCCGTTTTGCTCCTGCAGAATAATCCTCGAAAATCATACTACTGAACAAGTTCAGTCTTACCTCTTTGCGAAGACTGGTGGATATTGTTACAGTTGTCCGGAGCTTTCGGGATAGAGATGAAATTGTATTCGTCTGGATTTGCTCTATTGGATTTCTTGCTTCTGAAAATCTCCTCCTTTGGGCGCATAATTTGGTGACCCTTGCTTCTTCTTTTTTCCTTTGTTTTTTTTTGGGTTTTTATTTGGCGGGGGGGTGGGGAGTGGGTGTGGTTGGGTTTGGTGAATTTGACATTATTCTGTAAGGGTTTCTGACGATGCAACATCGATCTTCATTTGTAGGTTCAGAGATGAATGTGCTAATGCCCCATCATTTGCTGGGTACTCTAATTGGCCCTTAAAGCCACCTACCTTAGCTGGGTAGAAGTAGAGTCTGCTCCTCTTTTTTGTATATACTACTGAGGAGTAAGGCTTCAAAAAAAGACGGGTCACGGGAGAAACAAGTAACATTGCCGGTTAGATTAATTGAGCAGCCTGTAAGAGTTGCATTATCTTTCAATGAGTAATTTACGTCAGTTGACGCTTAGAAATGAATCCCCTGCTCTAAATTCATGGAAAAGCATAATTATTGCAATTTGTGTAGACTATCGATGTCAAGCTGATTTCAATGCTGCGAACGAGTTTACATTGGTATCATTCACTGGTATCATCCGTACTTTGAGAGGGGAGCTGGCATTAATTCGTGAGGCGCCGTTGGTTGAAAATTATTGGCTACCAAGAGAAGGGTGTGAAAAAGGCAAACAAGAGAAGTGCGAGCGAAAAAGAAAGCAATGACAATAAAGATGAGCTGAATTCGTACCATATGGTAGCATCCGCCAAAATTTCAGACAATTTATTTTCTTGTTTTCCATGCTTCTTGCTGTATTATCTTTGGAAAGATGCTGGTTGATCATCTGAATTAAGGCCGAACACGGTCCTCTTAATATGCACTGAGACTGTGGGTGTTAAGTTTCAAGCGAAAAATTTATAGCCGTTAGGAGGACTTTGCGTCCATATTAATGGTGGAGGATGAATTTAGCATTGTATTTCCTCTAGATTCTTAGAGTTCTCTTATTCCAGCGTTCATGTGGCCTGTTTGGGTGTGCTTGTTGTCTGATGATCGAGGACCTTCCACCTTTGAATCCCAAAAAACTGCTTAATGGAAATTTGACATATATGGCCATATCTGAAGAACCTGCAGAAGTTTTCAAAACCTTGATGATTCAAAATAGCTCAAGCTCATGTACTTTCAACAGCTCAGGTATTTCGTCAGACTAAGTTTTTTGTTCCTTTTCCTTTTGCTGGATTATTTTGTTCCACATGAAAATATTCATAGAGAGCACCTGCTTCAAGTCTAGTAATATACACGTCTTGTATTTTTTTTATGAGAGTGTCTTCTTTGAACGTGAACATAAGCCACATCTCAGCATGACTTCCTTCCAGAGATTCCACTGTTCAGGCTTAAACGTTTAGCCAACCCAATAGTGGATACCAAAACAAGGAAAAGAAAGAAGTAAACCAAAGCAAGAGAAGTGAAGACATTGGTAGAATGCAAAGATGGCTAAAGCACTTCTTTTATAAACTAAACAAAATTGCATAACGCAGCACTTCGAACAGTCTAAGTTGTGCATAACAAGAGCTAATTTGCTTTTTCACTTTTTTCCCACTTTGATCAAACTAAGCTGCAGCATCTTTTGTAGGTTGATAAGTTAAACTAGAGACAGGCTAGTGATGCGTGTCAGAGTTGAATGCTGGATGTCAAAAGGATCCAAGGAAGGTTCATAGGCCAACTAGCAAAAGGTTAATTTACATGGATGACGTTATCCCATTCGTAAACTGAAAACTACCGAGGCAGTATATTGGTGGAAGAACTGGGTTTGATGCTCTATATTTCTTGAATTTCAGATTATTATTGTACACGGATGTAACAGATCGTTTGAATTCAAGGAGCAGATTTTCTATATACCACTTGTATCATTTATTGACAGCTCAAATTGTTCGTCAATACTACGTAAAAATAATTATCTGCAGGTTTTCTGCAGCAGTTATTCCACCTTAACTTTAATACATGGAATACTGTGAGGATAGTTCATTTGCAGAGAATTCTCGCGAAGCTTTTTGGTCCTGTTGTTCATTATATACCTAAATATGAAAGCAACCGCATATTAGGTTCCCCTGTTTCTGTGAACCAGTTTTCTTACGGAATGTTGGCAGGACAATAGATATCGCCTGTTTGCTTGCCTGAGCAATTTCTGAACTAGCTGCCTCAGATCAGATGCTAGAAGTAGCAGTGAAGAGATCAAGGAGTCAGAGTAAGAGTCGGTGTTCTCGTCATGAGGAAGAGAGCAATGTGTGCCACATTGAGAAGTTCCACTAGACAGGTGTTATTACAAATTCCCCAAAAAAAAAAAAAAAAGAAGAAGAAGAGTTGGAGCTTTATTCTAGAGAGGACCCAGTACATGATCTTTCTTGATCTTCTTATTGTCAGAAGTACTAAATGCTGAACAAAGAAAGAGTGCCATAGCATGCCGGTGTATTATTCATTACCATCACCTCCACGTGTTCTTGCTCACCATCTACTTCATCATATCACCTGTACCAAAAAAAAAAATATGAAGAGGAGCCATCATCAATAATGACGAGCAATGTAAAAAAGAACAGTGGTAAAAATAGTCTTCCTCGTGAAGCAGATGCTCTGAATAATCTCTGCCTGGAAGCCAAGTTTCAATCTACTGCCAGGCAGAAATCAAGTATCGCAACAAAAGGTTACAGGTACAAGAGAATGCTTCGTACAGGGTTCGAAGTTGGCAGTGCACTTTTCAGGGAGCTGCAGGGCCATGGTCCTGTCAACGCCAGAGATTGGGGGGCCATTCACCAAAACGCAGAGGCACGGCTGGCCAAGAGCTTTAATGGCATTGCAGCAGGCCTCGCTGGGTGGGATGGAGCTGAAAGGAGCTACAGCTGCCCTGCACGGTATCAGCTGGACCATTGCTGAGAAGAATGTGCTCCCACAAGTAAGCCCCTCTCCCTTCTGCACCACACTGGCAGTTACCAGCATGAGCATGAATATAGCAAGTGCGATGGACTGAGAAGACTTCATTTCTTATTCTTGATTTTGAAGCAGTTTCCAATAGTCGCCTCCTCAGGTCTTTTTTCTTGGGAATGGGTTGTTAAATAGGGGATTGAACGCAAAAATGCCCCCATGGTTCATACAAAGACATGCCTGCATGTATGGTTTCAGCCACCGGCAATGCTCAGCTGATTTACCTGCACGAAGTCACAGGGCATGCAATTGGTGTGTTGGTGATCAGTTGGGATGTTCATTCTGGATGATTTTCAACCTATGGGTATGCTGTAGTCTTTTGCAGTTAAATGGGGTGACACGGTCTGACTATCACATTATGATAGTGTCTAAAGGGACAACCAGCTTGCTTTGTCCCTCGTAAACGTTATTTTGTCAAACATTCACTCATTGTTAGCTCTCAATATACAGTCTTCACCTTATGTTTTAATTTTGTTCAAGTGGAAAACTCATGCTCAAGTTTTGGTATTTTATTCTGCACTAGATAAATCCAGAAAAATCGAATGCTGCCTAAATTTGAATCCATCCTGATCCTAAGGCACGGATTAAATAACAGCTGAAATAAAACCTGTTAAGCAACTTTGCAATTTACTGATGATGCCTGAGACATTTTGGAAATGATAGACCACCTTAGATGCTCTTAGTTTCAAAAAAGCTCCCTTTAGAATTCACCAATTGTTGTTGATGATTCTTGGCCTTTTGGCTCAGAATAGTACACAGATGAAATTAGTTTCCAAGAGCATTTGTCAAAAGTAAATGTATATTATTATCTGACTGAAGTCGCAATTAGCCAGACCAATGAACTAAAAACACAGGCACGAGCGGTCCTTGCAACACCATTCTACATCAATTTGGGATTTTTTTTTAACGGTTCTGATGCCTTCTGACCTAAAGTTAGTAAACAAGGAATATAAAAAGAATAACCGCCGTTTGTTACATTTCACATTAATTGAACATGCTATGCTGTTCTGATTATTCAAAGAACAGAGTTGTCCAAGGAACAAGAGTATCAGGATTCTCCTTTGCTTCCTTTCAGATTGATCACAGCAAGTTCTTGTTCGACAAATTCTCCAGCGCACATGGGTGGATATTTGCTTGCAAGTGGGGAATCCGCAAAATGGCCTAAAGGCTTCAGCACGGCATCCGATGCTATGTGAGCAAACAGCTACACACGGCAGATAAAATAAGTCAGACAACATACACATAATTTTGATCATAAACTGAGCACTGCAAGGTCCATATAAATTTAACACAATTATCCAAATACCGACAGTAGTGGCCCATATTGATACTCACTGTTGAAGATACCCTCCAGAGGCTGCGATTTTGCTTTGATGCAGCTGCCACAGCATCCATTGTCCGACTTGTTACAACAACTTCATGCATACCAGCCATGCAATCACCAGCAGTGAGCCACTCTATCTGCAGTATAATGCCATTGCACAAGGAAGGCAACATATGTAAATCAATATTGGTAAGTCAGGTCAAGGAATGCCAGGAAATAATATTAGAGTTATCGACGATGCAAAATGAAAGTGAATGCTTGGAATGATCTTGGAGATATTGACAAAGAAAATGAAAGTCAAAGATAGCTTGGAAAATAAGAGGAATGACTTTTCTAAACTATTCCTTTTGACATCAATGTTTCTCAGAGTGGATAACAGAGCTTGCCTCTGCATTACCCTACCTGCTTTCCAGTCTGAATAAGAAGACATCCTACAGGAACCTTCACTTCAACCTTTTGTCCATTCCTTAGCCAGATGTTCAAGCCAGGGAATCTACTTCTACCATGAATAGTAAGAAAATTAAGGTCGTAGTGATACCCAGCAAACACGGTTCCCTCCTGCCCGTACTGGCGGAGGTTACTTCCTGTCGGGGCAAGAAGATGTGGTCCCTGTGGAAATCGAAAATCATATTTCATCACATGAAACATTATATAGAACAAGGAATGAACAAAGATGAAGATTGCCAGTTAGAACAAGTGCACTCGAAGACAGTCAGCAACGCCCATCTCTGCCACAGCACATTCTTAAGTCTTTAACAAAGCCATCAAGGTAATGCAAAAAAGCGGTGACTCTGTTTGGTCAGAGGGTAGCAAGTTTGGCAAGAAGTCAGGAAGATATCAAAAACGGTCTCAGAGGTCTTCTGTGTGGGCAACAGCGTGAATAATGATCAATTAAGTCACTATGTAGTAACAGGGACACTGTATTGCTTCATGATATATTTTTCATCCTTCTACCAAAAAAATAACAGGATGTGGATGTAAACTGCTAATAAGTGATAAATGTGGGTAACATTACATTTAAGATTATCCTAGAGGGAGCATGATGGAAGAAAATCACTCAGACTAGTTTTTCATTCCCAATCTCCAATTTTTATTACAGAGCTGGAGTCGAGCAGAACATGCAGAAAAATTCCCAGCGATAGATGATCATCACCTGCTCCATCAGAGAAGTGAATGCATCCTTTGGCAAGCCAAAGCCAATTGCTGCCATTTCGGCGACGGCCTACGCACCATATTGGATTACATCAGACAAAAAATATTCAACCGATTGCAATGAAAACAAGTATGAGCAGATAAAGGATCATACTGGTGAATCACCTCTACTGCCGATATCATTTTGTAACCCCAGGCATCCATGGTCTCCTTCCATTCAGGAAAACCATCGGGAATGACAGGCTCCGAATTCAGCTCCTGCTTAAGAGACGGGTCAATGAATAACCAGGGCACAGAGGGGAGGACAAAAAGAGAACACAAAGAAGCAAAAAGAGGAGATGGAAGACCTGAAAGCGGGTGTTCGACGGCCGGGGGCCTACTCTCCACATGTACCGCCACTTGGGATCCGGGCCCTTCGGGGTAGCTGGCCGGACCTCCTCGGGCATTGCATTCAACTTCTCCTGGATTTCTTCGTCGACCAAGCTCCTGGGAACTTCCACCCCTTCAGGGGTTACTCCAACCTGTCATATCCACATTCCATTCGCGCTCTCGTGAAAAATTCACATCATCAGCTCTAACAAACATACCAAAGCCCCCCCTACTAGAGAACACAGGCCACGGAAGGACTAGTCTCCCGTTGTACTGCGCTCCCATTGTTAAAAAAAAAAAAAAAAAAACACCCGAATCACTAGCTCATCGTGTACCCTCGAATTCATCCATCCATAGCTAACAAAAGATACTCGGCGGCAGAGATCGTGAGATTATTGCCTCGATTGAACTTTTTCCTTTAGTACTCATAAAGCCGAACAAGGAAAGTCGAAGGCAAGGAGGACAAATGCGAAAACCGAAGAGCTCTCCAAAGACACGACACTCTAAAATAACATGAATGTACAAGCTAAGCGAAAGGAAGCCGAAGAAGAAGAGAGGGGGGGGAGGGACCCGACCTGGTAATGGAGGTGGGGACGCTCTTGGAGGCGCTTGAAGTGAGGAGGGGCGTCGAAGTACTTCTCCATCATGTCGATGAAGCGGTCGTTGTCGAGGGCGGAGCACCTGGGGTCCTTCACCACCAGGGCCCCCGTCTCCCTCAGGATCCGGCTCACCTCCCCGCACAGCCCCATCAGCGCCGCCCCCAGTTGGGCCCCCACCTCCTCCGGGCGGGAGCTGCTCAGGGCGGGCGAGATCTCCAGGTACGGCGACACATCGATCACCGGCACTTCCATTTTCCGATCCTCAAATGTCAGTAGTAACTCGAGAGATCGCGAAGAAATGAATGAACGAACGAATGAACGACCCAATTGGGAGAGAAAAAAGAAGAAGTAAAATGAGGAAAAGGTGCGTCGGCATATACATATATATATATAAAGCAAGCAAAAGGAGAGAGTGGTCTCGTGGTGGGGTACGCGCTGTTGGGTACCTTGCGAGCGCAAAATTCCGCCGCTAAAAATATAAAAAATGGGAATTTTAATGGGAATTTGTTTGGGGGATGGCGGGAGAGGAGAGGCGTTTCGTTTCCCCGTTAGAAAAGAAAACATCCCTTCATCCTCATCATCATGCCCTCTTCCCTTCCTCTTTTTCTTTTTTGCCTTTCATTACGGCACGCCATCGCCTTCCTTCCAGAGGGACCATGAGATTATGACCTTTTGACACATACGTGATCGAGCCTCCATCACGGATGATCAAATGGAATGGAAAATAATCCCTTTTTTTTTTGTTAAACCCCGGTGACCATCCCCATGTCATGACACGGCCCTATTGTCCGGACGAGAATTAGGATGTGCCACGATGGAATAAAAAATCAACTGAATTGAAGTGCAGGAAATCTCATCTTACCGCTTTGAGATATTATTGAAAACCCTCCTAATACTCCCCCTTTCTTGGATCATACCTCCACTCATTGACACTTCATTATTTGGCAAAGGGCAATGGTCATTCCTCTCTCTCTCTCATGGCTCCTTTAGCGAACCAAATTGCCTTACCACTACCCACTCCACCCTACCCGCTTCCACCTATATCATCCCGTCGACAACTCGGGATCTAGTCATTTCCTCCCCGACACCAATTGCCCTTTCTATCACATGTCAATCGTTGCTCGCCCCTCCCTACCTCCCTCCTCCCCAACCATGTCTCATAGCATCTTGACGACGACAACAATTGCGTGGTGGGTAGCATCATTGGCAATAAGAAAAGCAGCAATGGAGGAGGTGCAAGGTTGAATTAGGAATAATTGATAACAACAAATCATAAGATATTGATGGTGTGAATGGTCAATATAGACAATTGGGTTTAGTGGAGGAGACATAGGAGACACTGGTGAGAAGATCGGTTTCAATTGATTCTTCATTTTTAGGTAATTAAATTGTATGAAGGTTTGTAATTACAATTGCCCAATGTGAACAGGAGCGAATTGAGAACAATTGATGATTCCTTGATGGATCAATTGGAGGGTGATAGACATTTACAAAGAGTATTGAGGACTTGGGGTTTATGCCAATATTTAATACATCACTCGATCACTCCACCGAAAGATAGTTGTTATTTTTATTTCTTAATTTATTTATCCAATTCAAATTTATCCCACATTGTGTCGAATTTCTTAGATGGCATTTTATCGGGGTGAATTTGATCTAGAAGATGTCCAAGCTATCAAACGTCTTAGAGTGAGCATATTAAACTCGAGAACCCTTGCCTATATGCATATCAAGAAGCCTAGTAACGACCTCCATAACAATCACAAGCAAAAGAGTCGACCATGGATAGCAGGGATAAATCACACAAGCGTAAAACCAAATAATGAAGTTGTCAGACACCTACATTAACTTCAATATAAAGATGGAATCAAACTCCTTTCATTAAACTTGCATGGATCATACAACGAGGAGAAATTCTTCCATTTGTGATGATTCTTGATTTGTACATAATTGATCTAAACAGTCAACAAAAAAATCATCAATAAATCTTTATATTATATATAAGATTTACTAAATCAATCATAAACACAGCACCACTCAAGTTAACATATAGGTGACCGTATAGAGGTGTAAATTGATTGCGTAACTCAATCAAGAACGTGCGGTGAATGACCCCGCACGCCATCAATTTGCCGAGAAAACAAGAAGGCACGTGCAGCAGCTCTGTCGTTTTATTTGACCGAATGTAACAGGGCGCGATGGGCCTCTCCCAACGTCGAGACCCCCTTTCCAAGCCCAGTCTTCGATGGGCCTCTCACTGTATTCAGGCCCTTTGCAATTAACCGGAATGGAAAATGGGCCCTAATGCAGGGAGAGGCCCATGGCGGCCCGCACGCTCGTGTGAATGATAAAGCCTCCTCCCGGTTCCCAAAGCCAAGAGAGAAGACCCGGGAGTTGGGGGGGGGGGGGGGGGGGGGGGAGTGGCCATTGCCTCTTTCATTCCTTATTGCATATTATTATTACAATCGCAGCGCCACAAGCACAACCCCACGGCAAGACCAACAACAACAGAAGGGCGTGAGAAGAGAGACGCCGCCTCTCTTCAGCCCATTTTCATAAACCCTCCTCCCTCCTCCCTCCCTTCTCCCTCCTTCCCCCACCCCCCGCCCTCCCATCCATCTTCCTCTCTGGAGTTTCTTTGCAACGGACCTGCCCTTCTCTCCGTGGGTAATTACTCTGGTCGCTCGCCCGCTCCCTCCCTCCCTCCCTCCCTCCCTCCCTCGCTACTCACAATCAACACCACAACCTCCTCTTCCTCTTCTCTGTCAATCATTTGCGTATTTATGTGGATGTTAATGTAACGGGTGTTCTTCAAGTTTTAAATACGTACTTTTGCTGCTGCTGCTGCTGCGTCGTAAATCCTCGCCCTTTTACTCGTGGAGCTTTCTGCGCGGGTCTCTTCCCTTTCTTGTTGTCTCACTTTCGATGCTCTGCGACCTTCCTTCTTTTCTTTCGATTGGATGGATGGATTCTCTTGTGCTCTAGTGGTATCGCAGGTTTCCCTCCCTCCATTGCAATTTGCAGCCCCAGCCCCTCTCCCTGCGACTCAAATTACACATTCCCCTCCCTCCTCCTCCTTAATTTTTTGTTTTCGGCCATTTGGATTAACTTAGGTGTTGAAAGTTTATTTGTAAAATAAACTAAGTATATGTTTCCTTGTCCCACGTAGGAAAAATGAGAGAAAATGAGTCAATTAATAAGTGTGGGTTTTTGTGTACGTAAATGTTGTTTTGTCAAACATTTGGCGGGAAAAGTGCTAAAAAAGTACCACCTATGGTGGCAGTGTAGTGATTGAGAGGTCCTAAGTTCGAATCGTTATATTTTGCTGACTGGACACTGATTAACTGATGTGGATAATTTTTAATAATATTTTAATATTTTGAATTGACTGGACACCGGCTAGCTGACGTGGATAATTTTTAATAATATTTTAATATTTTAAATTTTTTTATTCTTTTTCTTTTTCTCTTTTCATTTTTTTAAAAATAAAAATGAAAAATGAAAAAAGAATAAAGAAAAATAATTAAAAAATTAAAAAAATATTATTAAAAATTATCCACATCATGTGATCGGTGTCCAGTCAGCAAAATTCGGCCAAAATTGGCCGAAAAGGACTGAATCGACAGTAAGTAAAAATGTTTATGACTAAATTGGTACCAAAAAAATGTTTAGGACTTTTTTGGCACAAATATAAAAGGTTTAGGACTTTTTTAGCACTTTTCTCAACATTTGGTCATTGTTGACTCTCAATATACGGTCTTCATCTTATGTTTTAATTTTGTTCAAGAGGAAAACTCATGCTCAAGTTTTGGTATTTTATTCTACACTAGATAGATCTAGAAACATCGAATGCTGCCTAAATTTGAATCCATCCTGATTCTAAGGCACGAATTAAATAACAGCTGAAATATAACCTATTAAGCACCTTTGTAGTTTGCTGATGATGCCTGAGAGACATTTTGGAAATGATAGACCACCTTAGATGCTCTTAGTTTCACAAAAGCACCATTTAGAATTCACCAATTGTTGTTGATGATTCTTGGCATTTTGGCTAAGAATAGTATAGATCCAATTAGTTTTGAAGAGCATTTGTTACAAGTAAGTGTGCGTTTCGTAATGTTTCTTTTAAAAAATTGTTCCAGAGAACATAAATAGAAAAAACTATTTTTGTTCCAGGAACATTTTTTGACTAGAAAAACTTGCTCCGGAAATAAAAAAAGAACGAAGACGCGTTTGGTAAATTTGTATTCTTTTTTTTTTTTTTGTTTCTTTTAATTTTTTAATATTTTTATTTTATCTTTCCTTTTTTTCTTCTTTTGGCTGATGGCCTCGCCCAGATCCAGCGTAGCCAAGCTCGCCCAGCCACCAATCACCTGGCATTGGCCCGGTGAGGCTGAGCCTCGTCGGTGGCTGGGCGAGCTCGGCCTCGCCAGGGGCTGGCGACGCTCGGCCTTGCTGAGGCCGGCGACCGGTTAAAGAAAAAAGAAAAAAGAAAGAGAAGAAACGAAAGAAGAGAGAGAAAATTTGTTTCTCCAAATTATTCCAGAAACAAGGTTTTTTTTTGGTTTCTTATTTCTGTTCCAAATTTGTTCCTGGAAACGAAAAAATAGATTAGGAACAAAAATGCAAACAAACGCGTTTTTGTTTTTTTTTTGTTCCCCGGAACAAAAAAATAAGAATTCTGTTCATGAACAAAAAATAAAAATGCAAACAAACACACCATAAATGTATATTATTATCTGACTGAAGTCACGATTAGCCAGACCAATGAACTAAAAACACACGCACGGGCGGTCCTTGCAGCACCATTCTACATCAATTTGGGTTTTTTTTTTCACGGTTCTGATGCCTTCTGACCTAAACTTAGCAAACAAGGGATATAAAAAGAACAACCGCCGTTCGTTACATTTCAAATTAACTGAACATGCTATGCTGTTCTGATTATTCAAAGACCAGAGTCGTCCAAGGAACAAGAGTATCAGGATTCTCCTTTGCTTCCTTTCAGATTGATCACAGCAAGTTCTTGTTTGACAAATTCTCCAGCGCACGTGGGAGGATATTTGCTTGCAAGTGGGGAATCCGCAAAATGGCCTAAAGGCTTCAGCATGGCATCCGTTGCTAGGTGAGCAAACAGCTACACACGGCAGATAAAATAAGTCAGACAACATACACATAATTTTGATCATAATTTAAACTGAGCACTGCAAGGTCCATATAAAATTAACACAATTATCCAAATACCGACAGTAGCGGCCCATATTGATACTCACTGTCGAAGATACCCTCCAGAGGCTGCGATTTTGCTTTGATGCAGCTGCCACAGCATCCATTGTCCGACTTGTTACAACAACTTCATGCATACCGGCTATGCAATCACCAGCAGTTAGCCACTCTATCTGCAGTATAATGCCATTGCACGAGGAAGGCAACATATGTAAATCAATATTGGTAAGGCAGGTCAAGGAACGCCAGGAAATAATATTAGAGTTATTGGCAATGCAAAATGAAAGCGAATGCTTGGAATGATCTTGGAGATATTGACAAAGAAAAATGAAAGTCAAAGATAGCTTGGAAAATAAGAGGAATGACTTTTCTGAACTATTCCCTTTGACATCAGTGTCTCTCAGAGTGGATAACAGAGCTTGCCTCTGCATTACCCTACCTGCTTTCCAGTCTGAATAAGAAGACATCCTACAGGAACCTTCACTTCAACCTTTTGTCCATTCCTTAGCCAGATGTTCAAGCCAGGGAATCTACTTCTACCATGAATAGTAAGAAAATTAATGTCGTAGTGATACCCAGCAAACACGGTTCCCTCCTGCCCGTACTGGCGGAGGTTACTTCCTGTCGGGGCAAGAAGAAGTGGTCCCTGTGGAAATCGAAAACCATACTTCATCACATGAAACATTATATAGAACAAGGACTGAACAAAGATGAAGATTTCCGGTTAGAACAAGTGCCCTCGAAGACAGCCAGCAACGCCCATCTCTGCCACAGCACATTCTTAAGTCTTTAACAATGCCATCAAGGTAATGCAAAAAAGCGGTGACTCTGTTTGGTCAGAGGGTAGCAAGTTTGGCAAGAAGTCACTATCAACAATGGTCTCAAAGGTCTTCTGCGTGAGCAACAGCGTGAATAATGATTAATTAAGTCACTATGAGTAACGGGGACACTGTATTGCTTCATGATATCTTTTTCATACTTCTACCAAAAAAAGAACATTCTGTGGATTTACACTGCTAATAAGTGGTAAATGTGGGAAACATCACATTCAAGATTATCCGAGAGGATGCATGATGGAGGAAATTCACTCAGACTAGTTTTTCATTTCCAAACTCCAATTTCGATGATGGAGCTGAAGTCGAGCAGAACTTGCAGAAAAATTCAAAGCTATATGATCATCACCTGATTCATCAGAGAAGTGAATGCATCTTTTGGCAAGCCAAAGCCGATTGCTGCCATTTCGGCGACGGTCTACGCACCATATTGGATTACATCAGACAAAAAATATTCAACCGATTGCAATGAAAATGAGTATGAACGGATAAAGGATCATGCTGGTGAATCACCTCTACTGCTGATTTCATTTTGTAACCCCAGGCATCCATGGTCTCCTTCCATTCAGGAAAACCATCGGGAATGACAGGCTCCGAATTCAGCTCCTGCTTAAGAGACGGGTCAATGAATAACCAGGGCACAGAGGGGAGGACAAAAAGAGAACACAAAGAAGCAAAAAGAGGAGATGGAAGACCTTAAAGCGGGTGTTCGACGGCTGGGGGCCTACTCTCCACATGTACCGCCACTTGAGATCCGGGCCCTTTGGGATAGCTGGCCGGACCTCCTCGGGCATTGCCTTCAACTTCTCCTGGATTTCTTCGTCCACCAAGCTCTTGGGAACTTCTATGCCTTCAGGGGTTACTCCAACCTGTCATATCCGCTACTTGAGAATACAGGCTACCGAAAGACTAGTCTCCCGTTGTCAAAAAAAAAAAAAAAAAAAACACCTCAAGCACTAGCCCATCGTCTACCCTCGACTTCATCCATTCATAGTCTAAGAAGTATCGACACTCTCCGGAAGTTTTCATATCGTGTCGGACACTCCGACACGTGTCCGCTACGCTCCGACACATGATCAACTCTTCCCGACACACTCTGACACGTGAGTCCGAAATTCTGACACGCCATTCCAACACGCATGGGTCAATTTTAAAAATTCTCAATACTTGATGGGTTATAATGTAAATATATGAAAAGATAATGAAAATAACAAAAATAAAGGGTAAAGAAGAAAATTATTACTCTCAAGTTTCTCATTTATAAGTTTTAATCTTCTCGTGAGTGACGATGGAGCGCCCTTCTTCTCGTCGGTGTCGTTCCGTTGCCCCCACATACTTTAAAGTTACAATTTTTTTTTGCTTATTTCCGCCTCTTGTAAGCATTGCTTGCGAGTTATTTTTTTTTCTTTTTCTCTCACGGTAAGCAAAGGAAGCCGAAGAAGAAGAAGAGAGGGGGAGGAAGGGGGGTGAACCTGGTAATGGGAGTGAGGACGCTCTTGGAAGCGCTTGAAGTGAGGAGGGGCGTCGAAGTACTTCTCCATCATGTCGATGAAGCGGTCGTTGTCGAGGGCGGAGCACCTGGGATCCTTCACCATCAGGGCCCCCGTCTCCCTCAGGATCCGGCTCACCTCCCCGCACAGCCCCATCAGCGACGCCCCCAGTTGGTCCCCCACCTCCTCCGGGCGGGAGCTGCTCAGGGCGGGCGAGATCTCCAGGTACGGCGACACATCGATCACCGGCACTTCCATTTTCCGATCCTCGAATGTTAGTGGTAACTTGAGAGATCGCGAAGATATGAATGAGTGAATGACGGAGTTGGGAGATAAAAAGAAAGAAGAAGGACAATGAAGATAAGGTGAAATCTGCACATAAGAAGAGAGTGGTCTCGTGGAGAGAGGGTGGGGTACGCGTTGTTGGGTACAGGGTACCCTGCGAGCGCAAATTCCGCCATTAAAAATATAAAATGGAAATTTGTATGGGGGGAGTGGCGGGAGAGGAGAGGCGTTTCCTTTCCCCGTTAGAAAAGGAAAAAAACTTTCATCCTCGTCAGCATGCGCTCTTCCCTTCCTCTTTTTCTTTTTACCTTTCATTACGGCACGCCATCGCCTTCCTTCGAGAGGGACGATGAGATTATGATCTTTTGAAAACAATCCCTTCCTTGTTAAACCCCGGTGGCCATCCCCATCTAATAACACAACCACGGTGAAATAAAAAATCGACTGAATATTTTGAATCGTAAAAAAATATAATCCTACCACTTTAAGATATTATTGAAAACCCTCCTAATACGCCCTCTTTCTTGCATTGTACCTCATAGCTCCTTTGAGCCATTCCTCTCTCTCTCTCTCTCTCTCTCTCTCTCTCTCTCTCTCTCTCTCTCTCTCATGGCTCCTTTAACAAACCAAATTGCCTTATGTTTGTGTTGCTTCCATCACCGCCCACTCCACCCTACCCACTTCCACCTATATCCTCTCTACTGACAACTCCGGATCCAATCATGTCCTCCCGGCACCATTTGCCCCTTCTATCACATGTCAACCGTTGCTCACCCCTCCCTACCTCCCTCCTCCCTAGCCATATCTCATAGCATCTCGACGGCAATAACAATTGCTTGGTGGGTAGCGTCGTTGGCAACAAGAAAAGCAACAATGGAGGAGGAGTAGGATTAAATTAGGAAAAACTAATAGCAACGAATCAAAAGAGATTGACAGTGTGAATGGTTGAGATGGACAGTTGGGTCTAGTAGAGGATGTAGAAAATTTATTCAGATGAATAAGTAATCAATCAAGAAGAAACGGATCCATATATGATTGTAAAACACCAAGATCAATAAACACAGTGGAACTAAAGCGTATTTGTTTGAGTCATTGCTTCACTTAAAGAAAATAGATCAATCTAATAACAAGTGATATATCGGAATGTCAGATCTTCCTCTCTATGACCTATTTCAGTATAGTAGCTTTCAATGGGATTAAAGTAACTGATAAGTATAACATATCATTTTATAGGCTAGAGAGGGGAGTCAGGGACTTAGGAAACCCTAATCAACAGCGTGTCTACTAAACCCTTCCCATTACGGGCTTCAGTCAAATACAATTGCCTACACTTTGCTGCTCAACCAGGCTGTTATTAATAGATGCTAATACCCAATTCAATCAGATTACTTTAGGGTTCAACAAATATTGAAATATCCATTAACCCAATTATTTAAAATAGAAAATCAATTAATTAATGTAAGCCCATATTATAGGAAATTTCCAACATTCTCCCAGTTGGCTACATTAATTAACTTATTTTATTTGAAAATGATTTTATATTGAAAACGACACTATCGGGTTAATAACTGAAAATTTTGTTTTATGTGGCCACAACTTTAAAAAATAATATTCCAATAACGGCATCTCATAACCAATCAAATCCTATATAACCTTAGTATAGGACTATGGAGATCGATGTGTTAAGAAAATGTCACAACACAAGACCTTCCATAATCATATATAATAAACATTATGTTTTCATGGATCATGGGCCTAGTAGTGTAGTAAGAAATAATGCCAACATGTGATCAAAATATACGCTATTTCTTATCGATCCTCAATGCAATTTCTTAACGACATGAAACTACATTAGTGCAATTTCTAAACAACATGAAATTGCACGACTGTGTCACAATCCAACATGAGATTTCATAATTAGTGACATCTAGTCATCTTTAAACTAAAATTTGTTTAAATATACTGTTTTATATTTCCATTTCTCAGTCAACGGGAGAAAAGATAACAATAGAATCAATAATGACAATTATCAAAATAAATGCTTTAATAAACATCATAAAAGCATTATCAATCTGTATATAACTATAATATCCAGAAATACAAATTATATAACGCCCACTAACAAAAGAAATCAAAAGAATCTACGACACCCATATTCTTTATATGTTCTTTAAACAAAATGGGTCGTAAGCATTTTTATTAGAAGATCATACAACATGGACTTAGTTCTAATATTCTCAATCACAATATTTCCCTTTTTGACTAAGTCATTAACAATATAATATTTGATCCAATTAACATTTCAACCGTGGCATTGTTGTTATTTATAGTAAAAGTAACTGTTTCTCACACATAATGCAATAAGATCAATTATGGACAATAGGTATTTCAACAAAAATAATTAGTACATTATAAACTCCCCTTGGGCAGAGTGTATAATGCACCATTATTTTTCATAGCATGAAATTTATAAAGCAACAATAAGGAGAATTACATATAATTGTTAATGATCTATTCCATTTGGGCAAACAAATTATTTAAATTATACATCTCCATGATATCAATATAGAGACGATAAAGGAGAATTACATATAATCTTCAAGGATCAATCCCATTTGGACAGACAAATCCTTTAAATTATATATCTCCATTATCTCAACATAGGAGGGAATTACATATTACTATAAAAAATTTATCTACTTTAAGTAGATAAACATTTTGAGTCACACATCCCCATCATTCATCTCTAATATATCAATATAGAGTGGAATTACATATAACTTTAAAAAATTTATCCCCTTTGAGTAGATAAATCTTTTTGAGTCATACATCCCCATCTTTTAATTTTGGAATTTATCTTCATGCAATTTTCAAATTAATATACACAATAACCCCCTTTGGGCAGGTAATTGTGTATACTAATTTTTATCAATAAGGAACTTCAACAATTTACAAACTTTAACAATTTGAAATAATGTTCCATTTAATCAATGCCCAAAACTTCATCAAACAATATGAAACACTTTATGACATGTGCTTCCCAAGATCATATTGCACTTATCAAGCAACAATTTTTGCCACATTTTTTTTAAATGGGGGGTCAGAAAAGTAGTTTTAGTCCAAATCACTGAATTAACCCAACAAAAGAAAGGATAGGTGCATCTAGCACTTCAGTCAGTGTGTTTTGTATTTACGTTTAAATTACTTGTGCACCAAATATCAAACAAAGACACCTAGGCAAGAACTACAATCTTTACAAGAAAAAGAATGGCACCCAAGCTACATACTTGACCTCAACTAAAACAGAATGAAGAACACTCTACGCAAGCACTGTAACCAATTACTTCAGACATGGAAAACAACCCACCATTCTGTCACCTTTAGTCAATAGGTTCTCATGTTTAAATTAATAAATAAAAGTCCCACTAGCAATCTTAAGCACTCATGTCAAATCCCAAGTACATATAAGCAAGAGACCAATACAAAATAGCAAATAGAAAAATGAACGTTGATTCTGTAGCAAGAATTGCAATATGTTATGAAAGGAAGCATTATTTAGCCTCCATATGTAATGGCCAATTGCAACAATAAATCAACCTTAGCTGCTGCAATATCTACAATAACCCTGCTGTGCTATCTAAAATAGACCAAAAGCAGCTTAACACTGGAGACTCCGATAAAAGACAATACAATTGGAGTGAATGGATCATGGCCTTGCTCTATCATCACCAAGGATCTAAAATTACCATATTGAAATAGCTCCAAAATCCAATCTTGAATAATAATAATAATAATAATAATAATAATAATAATAATAATAATAATAATAATAATAATAATAATAATAATAATAATAATAATAATAATAATAATAATAATAATAATAATAATAATAATAATAATAATAATAATAATAATACAAATTTCACGAGTCCACAATTCATCTTATGGACCCTCCTCCGTGTATACATCGAAAAACGAGACGAACGACTGCCTCACGACAGGGAGAAACGGAGAATCAAGGAATAGTTCTCCATCATCATCACAATCACGATCACCAACCATACACCTAAAGACAAGTCCAAGACAAAATCTTGCTACCGAAAAATTCTACATCCATATCCTTATACATGTCAACAACACCACATAGCTTGCTTTCCACAACGGTTTCCTTCAATCAAGAAACAATTCTACCCATCATCTAAGGGCGTGCATGGTTGTGTTTATTTTTTTTGTTTATGAAAAAAAAATTTGTTTTTTGGTTATCGGAACAAAATTGGAACGAAAATAAGAAACAAAAAAAAGTTATTTTTTGTTCCATAAACACTTTTTGAAGGCCCGAAAAGAACAAAAACACAAAAATTTGTTTCTTTTTTGTTTCTCGCTTCCGTGCCCTACGCCCTCTCAAGTCCCTCCCTTTTTCGGTGTCTCTCACAGGTTCTCCATCGAGTGATCCGGCGCCTCCCAACTCATTATTCTCTCCGGTGCCGACAACTGCTGCTCCTTCACCGACTGAAGCTTCTGATTCGAGGTAAGTTTCATCCTTCACCAGCTACTGCTCCTCCTTCACCGTTTAACGAGAGCTTCAACGAGAGCCACCCCTTGCAGATCTGGGCAATGGCTGCTCGGGGCTCGAGCATGACAGCTCGCTCAGATTTGCGAGACGCTCGCTCAAGCAAGCCCTCGTGCTCAAGCCCTGAGCGAGTGTTGCTCGCCTAGATCTGCGGTAGAATCTACTCGCTCGAGCGAGCAGACCAGTGACTACTGCTCGGGCTCAAGTGCAACGGTTTGCTCGAGCTAGTGCTTGCCTAGGTTTGCGAGACGCTCACTCGAGCGAGCATTGCGAGCAGAGCAGCAGCGCTCTGCTTGCTCGAGTTGACGCTTGCTTGAATGAGCATTGCTGCTCTGCTCGCTTTCCTCACTCAAGCAAACATCGCTGCTTTGCTTGCTCGAGCGAGCGTCGCTGCTTTGCTCGGTCGAGCGAGCATCGCGAGCAGAGCAGCAACACTCTAATTGCAAGAGTGAGCGTCGCTGCTTTGCTCGCTCGAGTAGTTCGCTGCTTTGCTCGCTCGAGCGAGCGTTGCGAGTAGAGTAGCAATGCTTTGCTCGCTTGAGCAGTTCACTCTTTGCTCGCTTGAGCAAGCGTCGTTGCTCTGCTCGCTCGAGTGACTTGGCAGTAAATTTCTTTAGACTATGCTGAGGAACCATGAGCTCATCCAAAATCACCATGAGAGCTATCTTTTTGACAGGGAGGGACTCTAGTTGAGAAACTTACAAAGGAAACACTGAAGGACTGGAGCCACTTTTAAGAACTTCTTTCTGTGTTTGAACGTAAGAACCAAGGGTAATGCTGCCTTGTGTTGGATGAATTTCATGGTTGCATATTATATCTAGCATTACAATGAAATGCTCAGGCTGATCATTTGGATTTCATAGCTCAAAGATGGATTGGAGAGAGTAGTTGTTTAGGTTCATTTGGAGAAAGATTGAACTTTTCACATTTCCTTTTATTGTAGTGTTTGAAATATGACCTATATTTTGACATGGTAGGTTTCTCACAATGCTCTTTACTTTATTTTGAGCATTATGTTTCATTAATCATTGATAGTAATAGTACTATGTAGTTCTTGTAGCTCAAAATGCAACGTATGATTTGTTTTATACAAGTTGTTCAAGAATTGTCAATTTTGTCATTATAGTCTTCTCCGCTTGCATCTCTTGAGAATGATTTTGTGTATGGCATGTATAGTATTATGTTATTGATTTAACTTATAACTCATATGCTGCTCAACCGGTCAAAGATTAAATGGCATCTGAGAGACAGACATTCGGTGCAAAGTGGACCGAGTCTATAACCAACCTATTTATCGGTTTGTTGGTGGATGAGGTCAAAAAGGGAAATCACATCTCTTCTACTTTCAACAAAGTAGGGTGGAGGAATATACAAACTGAATTCGTTAGACAGATAGGATGCCAATATAGCATGGTCCAGCTAAGGAACAAGGTAAACAAACTGAGAAAACAGTATAGCAGTTTTCAGAAACTTATGTCTCAATCTAGATTTGGTTGGGATAATGTGAATAAAAGAGTTATTGTCGATGATCCAAGTATATGAGAATCTCACATCAAGGTATCTTTTTTAACTTTTTGGTCATTTTGTTGTCATTATATATGTAAATTTTAAAATGTATGATTATATTGCTGAAATGTCATTATTGTGAAAATTGTAGAGGAATGTTGAGTGGGCAAAATTCAAGAATGATGGATTTCCTCAGTATCCCGAGCTATGTATTGTATTTGGTGATACATATGCTACTGGGGAATATGCCATAGGAAATGCTCAAGATTTGATGGTGTCGGAGGAAGATGACAATGGTGATGGCAATGTAAGCGGTGACAACAGTGGTGGCAATGCATATGGTGATAATGGTGGTGGCCATACATATGACTTCAGTGAACACCACATTGATGAGAGAGTCTTTACATCAGACAACACTACAACTTCAACTCGTGGATAGCACAAATTGGATAGGACTCCAAATACTAAGAGGAGAAGGAAGAGTAACCAAACCAGTATTGATGACACTTGTAAAGCCATACAAGAATTTTTGAAAGTTAGGTCAAGTTAATCTGGTAGTGGCTCTACGGCCTCTAGGGTTACGCCATCACCCTGTAGACCCTTTCTTCGTATCTGCTGTGATGGTATTCTAATTAGTATGCCTGAGATAGAGCAAGATGTTTATAATAAAGCAGTGGAACAAGCATGCGATAGTGCCTCATGGAGGGTGGCTTTCATTAAATCCCCACTTGGAAGGAGAAATGGACTTCTTGATCATCTTTAGTAAATGTTTGGAAATATATTATGGATTGAATGGGGTTTCATTAGACTGTATAACTTATGTTATCCATTAATATTTAGTTTTTAAAGATATTAGTGTTAAGACTCTTGGTACTTATATGTAATGGCATATTCTATTGAGACTATGACTTATGTTATTGACTGTTATTGGATATATTTTCAAAATCTATATTAATGTTTTTATATTTTTGTGATGGTATATATACTATGGAAGATGGATCAAATAGTATATCTAGTGAACAGGTAGAACCAATTGAACAATTCTTGGATGATGATGATCTTCACGTATTGCTAGCGTGGTTGTGCACGGTTGCGATTGACGTGTCCGTGCATACAAGAGAACCCATTAGGGACAGTAAATTATTAGGATCCGAATGGATAATGGAGATTTTTTATGGACATTCAGATAGGATATATGAAGCCTTCAGGATGGAAAGACATTTTTTTTTTTGAATTTATGTGATTTAATGAGGGTAAGGGGTGGTTGAAAAATAGTCGATTTGTTCAAATAGATGAACAAATTGGGATATTCTTATCTTTGGTTTGTCACGGTAGCTCAAATAGAGATTTATGTGAGAGATTTAACATTCTGGAGAAACGATCAGCAAGTATTTCAACAAAGTGTTGAAAGCAATTATCAAACTTTCAAAAGAGATAATCAAACCACCGTCCTTTGATGTTATCCCTCAAGCAATTCTTATGGATCCTAGCCATAAACGCTACTTCAAGGTATGATTTCTATATCGATTTTATACCGTCAAATACATGTTGTCATAATCTTATATAATTTTAGATTGGTAATAAATTGATAGGACTGCGTAGGTGCTATGGATGGCACCCATATAAATGCTATTATCTCGGTGTCTCAACAGGTTAGATTTAAAGGCAGGAGAGGGACTACCACCTAGAATGTGTTGTGTGTTTGTTCATTTGATATGAAATTTACTTTCGTGTATGTTGGATGGGAAGGATCTACAAACGATTGTCGAGTGCTTTCGACAGCACTTGAAACTCCTCAATTGCAATTTCCCCGACCACCACTTGATATTTACTTTGTTTACATAGACATTTGTGATTATATTATGGTTGAATATCACAAAAAATTTATATATATATATATATATATATATATATATATATATATCATGTTGTAGGGAAATACTACGTGATAGATTCTGGTTATGCAGCACTTCCGGGATTTTTAACTCCATTTAGAAAGGAACGGTATCATCTCAGTGAATATAGAGGGAGTAGGAGACGGCCAAGAACAGCAAAAGAGTTGTTCAACTATAAGCACTCTTCATTAAGAAATGTAATTGAGGGGTCATTTGGGGTATTAAAGAATCGCTTCACCATTTTGAGACATATGCCTCAATTTACAATTTAGAAGCAAGCACTTGTTGTAATTGCATGTTGTGCTCTTCATAATTACATTTGTGATCAAGATAGGATGAACAGAAATGTTTCCATATATGAAGATCTAGAGTATCCATTTGAACCTACAGAAGTGGAGGTTGTAGATGATACATCGCATGAGTAGGCATCTGGGATAAACATGCTTATGATAAGTATTGCAAATAAAATGGCAAGGGATCACAATATGCGTGAGATTTGTTGACTTTGTGTTTCCAACTTTTGTAATATTGTTTTTAAGTATTCACTGTGATGAAGTTGAACAATGAACTATATTGCTTCATTATTGTGATGTCATGTATGGAAGGGTCCATGTTGAGATGTATAAGATACTCTTCTTTTTGCTAGTTCTTATTGTACGAACTTTACTTATAAAATTTTCTTTTAAGTTTGCACATATGACCATGTTGAAAATATTTTTCTTAACTCACCATGATCAAAATTAAATTGATGAGCATTTCATGAGAATGAGAATTCAATACCAAGTTTACACTTTATAAAAATAAAAAAAAATGCACTTGAGAAAAATTTGATACAAATTTTACTTACAAAATTTTCTACCAAGTATGCACATATGGTCATGTTCAGAATGTTTGTCTTCACTCATCATGAACAAAATTAAATTAATGAATATTTCATGCGAATGAGAAATCAATATCAAGTTTACACTTAAAAAAAAAAAGAGCACTTTTTGAAAAATTTGAAATGGAAATTTTGTACAGTTTCGAAGAAGAAATTTATTGTTCACTTTCTCTCTATTTTGGGCGATTTTTTTTTTACTGTTCTTGGCTTCTGTTGAGTGGTTGATTCCAGTTGATTTTCTTGATGATTGGGGCTGATTTTTTGTGAGAATGGTCGTCTGTGGACCGCCTTTAGACCCTTGTGGAGCTTGATTCGTATTGTCTCAAGTTTGGGGAACATGGAAGGCTGCGACTAGGGTTCTGCTACTGGTCGTTGGGCTTTGTGGGGCTTTGACTAGTAGGTAAAGCTGTGTGTTGGTAGCCAGCATTGTCTTTTCCTCCCCAAATCGTGACTAAACACCTGGTATGGCTTGATTGTCAACTTTTGAAATCTTGGTTACGGTTTCTGGTTCTTTTGTGCTTTGTTACTGCTGCTATTGGGTATGACTTCTTCGTCGAACCCTACAAATCATATGGGCCGACCTTTTGAGAAATCCCAAGCTAGGAATAGGCGTCGCAGAAGCCACCTTAGATTCGGCTCTTGTGGCCCTGCTGTGGCTTGGCCTGATGCCCAAAAACCAAATATGTAGAAAGCCCCCCAACCCGATCCTAGGCTAGTGTTGCTAAACTTTCGGCGAAGGGCTATGAACTTAGCTAAATCCCCCAACTTATGTTGGGAAAAATGCTGTTGTCCACCTTTATGAGGATGTTGTGCATGCTGCTGATTCGAAATGGAACCACTGTCTAGTGGGTTACTTTGTTGGCAAGAGAGTTCCTTTCAAAATGACTGAATCGGTACTTAAGGATACTTAGGGATCTCATTTAACGGAAGTGCTAGCTAACGATGAAGGATTCTATTTCTTCTTTATTCTGGATCATGATTATCGCAGGAAAATTCTCGATGAAGGCCCGCTAATGATGGATAAAGTACCACTTATCCTTAAACAATGGCACCCACTCTTGAGTTGAGGAAGGATCTGCAATCCTCTGTGCCCGTTTGGATTCACATGAAGAACATCCCCTTTGCTTATTGGTCAGCTCCTGGTGTTAGCCAAATAGCAAGTGCGGTGGGTTGACCGTTGTATGTAGACCCTTTTACTGAAAAAATGAGACAACTATCCTATGCAAGGGTATGCATTGAAGTGCCTGCTAAGCTGGAAAGATGTGAAATAGTGGAAGTCTTGGTGAATCCTTCATTGTCCCCATCTTCTACGAGTGGAGACCGATCTCCTGTCCCAAGTGCCATGTGTTTGGCCATAAATATGAAAGAGTAGAAGTCCCGGTTCCCCCTGCTATGGATTCTTGGGTGCCTATTGTTGCTGAAGTCCCGGTCCCTCCTACTGTGGAGTCTTGTACTCCTACTGTTGTTGAGCCTTCTTCGAATACTTAGGTTCATGTGGCCCAAAGTGACCAGCGTGAAGGATAGAAGCAAGTGACCCACAAGAAAAAGAAACAACAACCCAGTACATTAGCGATGGGTAAGTCTTCTACACCTCTTGTTTCTGCATTGAAGTCCAAAGACAATGCGGAATCCTTATTTCCACCTTTGATCAAATCTGTCTAGAAAGACCAAGAGATCTTTAAGCCTAGTGCTGCAGGACCTTCTTCTTCGATTGTCCTAATGGAGCGGATTTTAAAAAATGCCCCTGTGATGTCTGGCTCGTTGGATGAAGATTTTGAGGACGTGGCTAGTGCAATGAGTAGTAGCTTTGAGGAGCTTGAGCCAAACGACTGTCGAGAGCCTGCTATTAATGATGATCGTATTGCTGAAATTGAGACAACGCCTATAAAAAAAAGGATATCCCTCAGGTTCCAGCTCCATCAATCGAGGTGACTGCTCTTCCAAAATAGGGGACTAGTCGAAGGAGGCCTCCTAAACGCTGGTATATATATATATATATATATATATATATATATATATATATATATATATATAGCTATGATTGTAAGAGTTTGGAATATAAGGGGTCTATGTGATCACTTGAGACAAGCGGAGATTAGGAATTTCGTTAGGTCCAATAACTTATGCTGTATTGGGATAGTTGAAACTAAAATTTCCCAAGGTGCTTTTGGTCCGGTCTCTATTGTGTTGTTGCCGGGTTGGAATTGGGAAAGCAATTATAATTATTCCTCTAATGGAAGAATTTGGGTGGGGTGGAATCCTCTGGAAGTTTCGTTTATCGTTAACTCTTCTTCGGATCAAGCTATTCATGGAAAGCTTTCTAATGTTAGTTCTGGTAAATGGTTCTTTCTCACGGTGGTTTATCCTGAGCATAGATTTTTCTCTAGATGGCCTTTATGGACCGATCTTATTCAGACAAGTTCTCTTCATTCGGTTTCTCCTTGGATTATAGCAGGAGACTTTAATGCGATCCGTGACCCTTCGGATAGGTTAGGTGGTTCTAATGGTTGGATCCCAGCTTTTGATGAGTTCCGTGAGTGTCTCTTTCAAGTTGGTTTAGATGATCTCAAATATACGGGTAACAGATTTACTTGGTCTACGTCGATGGGTCCTAACCGTAAGCAAAGGAAAATCGACCATGTTCTGATTAATTCATGCTGGTCAGCTGAATTCTCCTTCTCTAAAGCTTTGTTTTTGGTCCCTGGCATTTTGAACCATTCTCCGATGGTCATTAAGATCCTCCCTGCCCCTAAGTCTTGCAAGCCATTCATGTTCTTCAACTTTTGGCTTACGCACCCGTATTTCTCTAATATGGTTTCTCAAGTTTGGAACTCCTCGCTTAGGGGTACTCTGATGTTTATGCTTTGCTCCAGGCTTCGTCTCCTTAAATGTAGATTGAAGCAGCTTAATAAGGAGTTTTTTTTTTTTTTTTGGATCTCTCCTATAGAACGGCTGAAGCTAGACGGGTGTTATGTGTTACTCGGGAAGCTCTACAGGTTGACCCTTATAATATTCAGCTTGCTGAATTAGAGAAACTTCAGCTCCAGTCTTTTTTAGATTTGCTCCTTCAAGAAGAATCTTTTTATAGACAGAAATCCCGAGTTCGTTGGCTGAAAGAAGGGGAACTCAATACAAAGTTTTTCCATCAATTGGTAAACAAAAGGCATCTTCATAACATAATTATTTCGTTGTCCAATGGGAACTACACCACTTCAAATCCTTCTGAAGTTCAGAACCTTTTTGTTGATCATTTTCGTGAGCTCTTGGCATATTCTCCTCCAGTTGCTCGACCTTCTTTGGAAGAGATCCGTGCGGTTCTAAGTCACACCCTCGATGAAGATCAGGTGCTTCATCTCTAGCCCTATTTCTGATGCTGAGATTAGAGATACACTCTTCTCTCTTGCAATGGGTAAAGCCCCTGACCCCGATGGATATAATGTAGAGTTGTTTAAGCATTCTTGGAAAATAGTTGGACCCTCGGTTATTTTGGCAGTTAAAGATTTCTTTACAAAAAGGCAAGTTGTTGTGGGAGATAAATACGACCATCTTGGCCTTGGTTCCCAAAGTCCCTAATGCTTCTAATGTTAACGATTTTCGGCCAATTGCTTGCTGTAACACCATCTACAAGTGTATCACCAAGCTTATTGCCAACCGGCTCTCTCATGTGCTTCTCTCTATTATTAGCTTACCTCAAAATGCTTTTGTTAAAGGTAGGCATATAAGCAACAATATTTTTCTTGCTCAAGAGCTCTTTTGTGGTTTCCACCTTGATCCTTATCGACCTAAATGCGTGATAAAGGTTGACTTTAAGAAGGCTTATGATATGGTGGATTGGAATATCATTGATCTTTGTTTGCAAGCTTTTGGTTTCCCCTCGGAGTTTATTGCCCGGATTATGGTCTGCATTCGTACCCCTAAATACTCGGTTTCTATAAATGGGGAGCTCCATGGGTTTTTCTCGAGTGGTAGGGGTATTCAACAAGGTGACCCGATGTCTCCTTACATCCTTACCCTTGTGATGGAAATATTTACCGGCCTCTTGGATATCCAAACTAGGTGTCCTGATTTTCAGTTCTTCTGGCGTTGCAAGCCCTCTAGACTCTCTCATCTTTTCTTTGCTGATGATGTATTACTCTTTGCTGAAGCTAGCTTGCTGTCCATTGAACTGCTTAAGGATGGGATTGACAAATTTTCTAATTGGAGTGGGCTTGTTCCAAACCTTAGAAAGAGTGAATTTTTTCTCTGTTGGGGCTCCTCTGATCTTCGGCAGGATATTTTAAATAAATTGGGCTTCCAGATGGGCACCCTTCCTTTTCGTTAACTTGGTTCCAGTTATCTTTGCAAGATTGAGTAAGGCGGATTGTGTGTCTTTGGTAAATTCAATCACGGCGCGTCTCCAGTCTTGGACTCATAGATTCCTCTCTTTTGCGGGACGCCTTCAACTTATAAGGTCGGTACTCCACTCTATCCAAGCCTTTTGGGCCAACGTTTTCTTTATACCTTGTTCGGTCATTAACCGAATTGAACAAATGTTTCGGCAATTTTTTTGGAAAGGCCCAGTGATGGGCCCTGGAGGTGCTAAGGTCTCTTGGTGTGATGTTTGTCTTCCAAAAGAAGAAGGAGGCTTGGGTATTAGAACTCTTCGGGAGAATAATATCGCTTCTATGCTTAAGACATTTGGATTCTCTTCTTTGATAAGGAATCCCTTTGGTGCAAATGGATCCATTCTACTTTTTTAAAGAGGAAAAACTTTTGGGTTGTCCCGTGTCCTACTCATTGCTCTTGGGTGTGGAGAAAGATATTAAACCTGCGAGAACATTTCCAGCAATACTTCAAGTGGAATATTGGGAATGGACGATCGGTTTCGTTTTGGTTCAACCTATGGCACCCAAATGGCCCTTTATATAGGAACTTCTCCAACCAAGATATATACCACTCCGGTATCTCCTGACTGGTGATGGTTGTTGAAGTCTTTACCATGCCAATGGGCTGGTACGTGATCAACATCTTGGCCAATTGGTGGAATCCCCTCCCGGTGTTTAACCAAGAAGATGATCGCTTTCATTGGCTGCCCCACCCCTCTGGTCGTTTTTCCTTCGCCTCTGCTTGGGAGTTGATTCGGCCAAAGGGCAATGCTGTCACTTGGGCCTCCTTTATTTGGAGCACTTCCTTGCCCCCAAGATATCAAACTCATCTTTAGCTTATTACTCGCAACCGACTACCAACTCAGGTGTTGCTTATTTGTCATGGTAGAATTTTGCCTACCAATTGCCCCCTTTGCTCGTGTAGACTGGATTCTGTGGATCACTTGTTCTTAGCGTGTCACATTTCGAGTACCCTTGTCTCTTTTTGGGCAGCAAAATTTAACCTTGTTTGGCAAACCAAGTAGTGGATGGAGAATCTTATATGGGCATCCAAGCGGTTTATGGGTAAAAGCTTTTATCAAACTATGGCTCACTTTAGTTTTGGTGCGATGTGCTACATCATATGGAAAGAGCGTAACAATGTGCTTTTTCACAATCAAACCCTTTTTCTTCCGGCGATGAAGATGCACCTCCAGAAGGCGATTAAAGATAAAGCTATGACGTTTAAGCATGTTGCTGACATTCCAAAGAATAGAAGACTTCAACAGAGCTGGGATCTTCATCTTTCTATCTTTGATTGATGGTAGTTCTTTAGTTTGTTTTTTAGTCTTCCTTTCTTTCTTTTCGTTGTTTGTTCTGTTTGTTGGGAACCACGGTACCCCTACACTCGCTTAGACTCCTGTCTTCTTGAGTGTCTGTTTTTTGTTGGTGCCGGGCCTCCCCCCTTGTATTCTTCTTCGCAAAATCTATACTATACTTACCTTTACCAAAAAAATAAAATTTGTACAGTTACCAAATGTGTTTTTATTCTTTTTCTATTCTAGGAACAGAAATTGAGTGTAGTTACCAAACGTGTTTCTGTTCTTTTCTATTCCAAGAACATGATTTTTTTCCATTTACCAAACGTGTTCTTTTGTTTTGTTCTTCGAAACAGAAATATTTTTTTCTAATTCTGTTCCCTGGAACAATTTTTGAACAGAAACCAAAACAAACATGCCCTAAAATTTGAGTAACTACGAACAACTCCCGCGGCTTAAAAGCATAATTTCGACTACCCTCCAGTCCTAACATTAGAACCTCCAATCTCAAATTATCAAATTTCAAACTTGCTGCCCAAATAGGTTACAAGATCTAAATCTAGCCTGACACTACAAAGCAAAAACCGAACAAACCGTCAACGCCTCTTTAGACCAAAATTACATATAATTTTCTACTCCATCTAGTTTTCTAGTCTGAATATTCAGTCGTGGGTGCAGTTCACAAAAAAAAGTGGGCTGCTTACATATAAAAAGGGGAGAATTACCAAAAATGTCATAAACCTATTGCAATTGTACCAATTCAGTCGTAAACTTTTTTTTTATAGTTAATTTAGTCATAAACCTTTTACAATTGTGCTAGTTTAATCCATTCGGCCAAAATTGGCCGGCCAGCGCTGACGTGGACACTGGCCATCCGGTGAAAGCTGACATGGCAATTTTTTTTTTTTTTCGAATTTTTAAATATTTTTTTGAATTTTTAGTTCTTTTCTTTTTTTTTTAACTTCTCCTTCCTCTGGCCGGCCGACCCTCGCCTTAGATCTGGCAAGGGCCGAGCTTGACCCTCGCCATGGCTGGGCGGGGCCTCGCCCAGCGACAGCGAGGCTGGCTTCGCTAGCAACTTTCGTGAGCGCGGCCAGCGCCCTATTCACTACCTCTATTGTCGGAGCTTGCTGAGGACCCGAGGGTTTTTTGGCTCATTTTGCAAAGGGTGGATTGGAGAAGACGATGACCCAACTCGGCTTTCGCAGCAACAAACCACGGAAGTCGGAGCTGCCGGAAACGCGAAGCAGCGGGTGGGATTGTCGCCTTGGCTGGGCGAGGCCGACCCTTGCCTTGGATCTGGTGAGGCTCAGCCTTGCCCAGCCATGGCGAGGGTCAATCTCACTAGTGTCGGTGAGCTTGGCCCTTACCAGATCTGGCGAGGCCTCGCCATTGTCGGCCTTGCCAACCCTCGCCTCTGGCCGGCCAGAGGAAAGAGAAGCTGAAAAAAAAAGAATTCAAAAATTCAAAAAATATTTAAAAATCCGAAAAAAATAAATAAAAAATAAAAAATTTTGCCATGTCACTTTTCGCCGGACAGCCGGTGTCCATGTCAGCGCCGGCCGGCCAATTTTGACTGGATGGACTAAACTGGCACAATTATATAAGGTTTAGGACTAAGTTGGCTAAAAAAAAAAGAATTTAGGATTGAATTGGCACAATTGCAATATGTTTAAGACTTTTTTGGTAATTCTCCCAAGAAAAAGTCATATTTTGTTTTTGCATCATGCTTTACTTGCCTACAAAGCTGAGAATTGATCATCTCTTAGCTGAGTGATAGTTTTTTGTTGTCAGCAAAAATCATATAATTGCACCAACTGATCTGTGTATATATTGGAAAAAGCTAAAATTCATGTGCAACAGTTTCTTACTAAGCATGAATTTGAAGTTGGGGATTTTTATAAATGCCACTGTTATGGAGATATTCTTCAAGAACATTACTGTTATTTGATCACCCATAGAGGAAGAACAAAGAATAATTAAATAAATAATGACATCCCCAGTATAAGGATTTATATACTAAAGAATCAGATCCTCCCAATTTAAAACTATCTAAAAATTTACTTTAATTTATGCTACTTTAAGCACAACGTTCAAGAAGACCACATCATGGGATTTCCCAATCCTTAAACCCACCGTGCTCCAGCATTGAAATCCTTCTCACAAACCGATTCAAAAAACTGACAAAACCCAAATAAATTTGACAAATTTCGGGCGATCAGCTACTGTGACTATAACCTCCCTTGGGATTTCACTGCCGCTTTCAAACAAGCAGACGATTAATCGCAAAGCACAAACCACGCTAAAAAAAAAAAAAACTGATTTGAGTTCTTTTACTAGGAGCTGCATAATTGTCTACCGAGTAATTTACTACCGATAGTCAACCCATTACTATTCAACTTAACCCTCGAATAGGCTCACAAAACAACAAAATTTCCGCAAACCCATTCGAGAAAAACCAAATCGATTATCAAACCAATCACGCCATAACAATCATGTTACTGAAGCAAAGAGCATGAAGCAACGGTTCTCCAAATTAAGATTTCGAAATTTAGAGAACAGAGAGGAAGATGGGGGCTTACTTTAATGCAACAAAAGGATGCTAAAACATATATATAACAATACCCATGCAACGATTTACAACGAACATCAATCAATTGCAAGTAATTTAAAAATTCTAGAACTTTTTCATGTATGAACCCTAAAATTTCAAATTTAAAATTCTCTCTCAATTCTCAACGAAACTATGCAAATTATATATGGTTGGAAAGATCTCAACATGTAGAACAAAAACCTTGTGGTTTCAGGATCAATCAAGCAAAAAATCCACACGATAAAATAATGCCCATATTCAGCTCAAAGAGGAAAATCTCGAATTTTTCCATTAAAAAAAAGATCGGGTTCTACAATCATATATGACTAGCTCTGATACCACATGTAGAAAATTTATTCACATGAAAACAACTAATCAATCAAGAAGAAACATATTCATATATGATTGTAAAGCACCAAGATCGATAAACACAGCGGAATTAAAGCATATCTGTTTGAGCCATTGCTTCACTTGAAGAAAATAGATCAATATGATAACCAATGATCTATCGGAATGTTAGATTTTCTTCTCTATGACCTATTTCAGTATAACAGCTTGGATTAAAGCAAGTGATAGGTATAACATATCCTTTTATGGCTAAAGATGGGATCTAGCAAACTCTAATTAACAGCATGTCTATTGAGCCCTTCCCATTACGGGCTTCAATCAAACACAATTGCCTACACTTTGCTGCTCAACCAGACCCGTTATTAATAGATGCTAATACTCAATTCAATCATATCACTTTAGAGTTCAACAAATATTGTAATATCCATTAACCCGATTATTTAAAATAGAAAATCAATTAATTAATGTAAGCCCATATTATAGGAAATTTCCAACAGAGGAGACATAGGAGACGCTGGTGAGAAGATTGGTTTCATTTTCAGGTAATAAAATTGTACGAAGGTTTGTAATTATGATTGCCCCATGAGAATAGGAGTGAATTGAGAACAATTGATGATTCCTTGATGGATCAATTGGAGGTTAATAGACATTTATAAAGAGTATTGAGGACTTGGGGTTTATACCAATGTTTGATACATCACTCGATCATTCCACCAAAAGATAGTTGTTATTTTTTTTAATTTATTTATTCAATTCAGATTTATCCCACCTTGTGCCAAATTTCTTAGCTGGCATTTTATCAGGGTGAATATGATCTAGAAGATGTCCGAACTATCAAATGTCTTAGAGTGAGCATATTAAACTCGAGAATCCTTGCCTATCTGCGCATCAAGAAGCCTAGTAACCACCTCCATAACAATCACAAGCAAAAGAGTTGACCACGGATAGTAAGGATAAATCACACAAGCGTAAAACTAAATAATGAACTTGTCAGACACATACATTAACTTCAATATAACGATGGAATCAAACTCCTTTCATTAAAGTCGCATGGATCATACAACGAGGAGGAATTCTTCCATTTGTGATGATTCTTGATTTGTACATAATTGATCTAATTTGTTGGCAAAAAAATCATCAATAAATCATTATATTATATATAAGATTTACTAAATCAATCATAAACACAGCACCACTCAAGTTAACATATAGGTGACCGACCAACAAGCGATCCTACTTTAGAGGTGTAAATTGATTGCGTAGCTCAATCAAGAACGTGCGGTGAATGACCTTGCACGCCATCAATTTGCTGAGAAAACAAGAAGGCATGGGCAGCAGCTTCGTCGTTTTATCTGACCGAATGTAACTAGGCGCGATGGGCCTCTCCCAACATCGAGACCCCCTTTCCAAGCCCAGTCACCGATGGGCCTCTCACTATATTCAGGCCCTTTGCAATTAACCGGCAATGGCAAATGGGCCCTAATGCAGGGAGAGGCCCATGGCGGCCCGCACGCTCGTGTGAATGATAAGCCTCCTCCCGGTTCCCAAAGCCAAGAGAGAAGACCCAGGAGTTGGGGGGGTGGGGAGTGGCTATTGCCTCTTTCATTCCTTTTTGCATATTATTATTACAATCGCAGCGCCACACGCACAACCCCACAGCAACACCAACAGCAATAGAAGGGCGTGAGAAGAGAGGCGCCGCCTCTCTTCAGCCCATTTTCATAAACCCTCCTCCCTCCTTCTCCTTCTCCTTCTCCTTCCCCCACCCCCCGCCCTCCCATCCATCTTTCTCTCTGGAGTTTCTATGCAACGGACCTGCCCTTCTCTCAGTGGGTAATGACTCTGGCCGCTCGCCAGCTTCTCCCTCCCTCCCTCGCTACTCACAATCAATACCATAACCTCCTCCTCCTCTTCTTTGTCAATCATTTGCGTGTTTATGTGGATGTTAATGTAACGGGTGTTCTTCAACTTTTAAATACATACTTTTGCTGCTACTACTGCGTAAATCCTCGCCCTTTTACTCGTGGAGCTTTTTGCGCAGGTCTCTTCCCTTTCTTGTTTGTTGGGAATATCGGATTCCCTAAAATCAGATTCGACACTAAATCGAACCCCTAAAACGAATGCGGAAGATGAGCTCGAGAAATTCACATGTATCACCGATCCTAAAGCACACCACGGAATCGAGCGTACCTTGTTAGCCATAGACTAAATACCAATGCTGAAGATTGAGGAAGAAATTATGATCCCGTTCGATCAAGGAGCGTGCTGTTGCTATTAGGGGGAGAAAAGAGCATATTCTTCTTTTATGTTTCTTTCTTTTCAGGGAGAGAGAGACTTACGCACGTTGCCTGAAGGGGAGAGTGTCTTTCACGTACGTACACTCATCCAAAAGGTACGTGCCTTTTATTCCTTTCCCTCAAAAAGCATCTCCTCCAATAGACGCAACCCTTCAACGTAACATCTCATCTAATAGACGCAACCCCTTACGCACTCTTTCATCCATGAGCCATAATCTTACGGGCCAGGCTATTAGGCCCAACATGGGCGGATGGGCCAACTTAGGCCCATCACATTAATTAATAAAACCATCATTGTTGTTAACCTCACTTTCGATTCTCTGCAACCTTCCTTCTTTTTTTTTTTTTTTCGATTGGATGGATGGATTCTCTTGTGCTCTAGTGGTATCGTAGGTTTCCCTCCCTCCATTGCAATTTGCATTCCCAGCCCCTCCCTGCGACTCAAATTACACATTCCCCTCCCTCCTCCTCCTCCTTAATTTTTTTTTTTGGGCCATTTGGATTGACTTAGGTGAGGGAAGTTTATTTGTAAAATAAACTAAGTATATGTTTCCTTGTCCCATATAGGAAAAGTGAGAGGAAGTGAATCAATTAATAAGTGTGGGTTTTTGTGTATCTAAACATTGTTTTGTCAAACATTTGGTGGGAAAAGTGCTAAAAAAGCACCACCTATGGTGGCGGTGTAATGGTTGAGCGCAGGTTCCTTTCTGGAGAGGTCCTAAGTTCGAATCGCTAGATTTTGCTGAATGGACACCGACTAGCTAACGTTGATAATATAATATTTTAATATTTTGAATTTTTTATTCTTTTTCTTCTCTCCTCCTCCCTTCGGTAGTTGGCTGGACCACAGTGAACGGCTGGCGAGGCTCGCCAGCCACCTCGCCAGTGGTCGCGAGGGTGATTGAGCCTCACCAGCCATGGGTGAGGCTTGACCCTCGCCAGATCTGGCTCGAGGCGGCCTCTAGCCGAATTGGCGAGGCTCACCCTCCCTAGATCTAGCGAGGGTCGACCTCATCGATGCCGCCCAACCCGCGGTTCGATGAGGTCGAGCCTCGCTGCCATGGGCGGATGCATCTCCCCTCAGCGTTGGAGCCGTGTGCAGAGGATCCCGTCTCCCTTACATCGCATCTCCCCTTGGCGTTGGAGGCAGCCCGACAAGAGGCTGCCTTGCGTTAGATTTAGTGAGGGTCGACAAGGCTCAACCTCGCCGAATCGCCGCCTGGGCAGTGCCGGGGAGTCTTGACCCTCGCTAGATCCGGCGTGAGGCGGCCCAGCGCAAGGCCGCTCTTGTGGCCATTAGCGAGGTGGCTAGTGAGCCTTGCCAATTGTCGCCTAGCCGGTCACTGTGGTCTGGCTAGCGGCGAGAGGGAGGAGGAGAGAAGAAAAAAATAAAAATGAAAAAAGAATAAAGAAAAAGAATTAAAAATTTTAAAAATTCAAAATATTATTAAAAATTATCCACATCATGCGATCGGTGTTCAATTAGCAAAATCTGACCAAAATTAGCTAGAAAGGACTGAATCGATACTAAGTAAAAATGTTTATGACTAAATTGGCACCATAAAAATGTTTAGGCCTTTTTTAGCACAAACACAAAAGGTTTAGGACTTTTTTGGCACTTTTCCCAATATTTGGTCATTGTTGACTCTCAATATATGGTCTTCACCTTATGTTTTAATTTTGTTCGAGAGGAAAACTCATGCTCAAGTTTTGGTATTTTATTTTACACTAAATAGATCCAAGAACATCGAATGCTGCCTAAATTTAAATGCATCCTGATCCTAAGGTACGAATTAAATAACAGCTGAAATAAAACCTATTAAGCAACTTTGTAGTTTGCTGATGAGGCCTGAGAGACATTTTGGAAATGATAGACCACCTTAGATGCTCTTAGTTTCACAAAAGCACCATTTAGAATTCACCAATTGTTGTTGACGATTCTTGGCCTTTTGGCTCATAATAGTATAGATCCAATTAGTTTCCAAGAGCATTTGTCACAAGTAATGGTGCGTTTGGTAACGTTTCTTTTCAAAAATTATTTCAGGGAACATAAATAGAAAAAACTATTTCCGTTCCAGGAACATTTTTTGACTAGAAAAACTTGCTCCGAAAATAAAAAAAAGAACATAAACGCGTTTCATAAATTTGTATTCTTTTTTTGTTTCTTTTAATTTTTAAATATTTTTATTTTATCTTTCTTTTTTTTTTCTTCTTTTGGCCGGCGGCTTTGTTGGAGAAATCCTCTTGAAGTGTTTTGAAGTTGACAAAATGTTTCCATCAATCTAGTCTGAAGGCTTGCAGACTTTGCTATTTAAAGTCTGAAGACCTCTGGACAGCCAGACTCAAGACTCAAAGTCTATCCTCATTGATAGTTTCTAATCCGTTGAAGAAAGGCTATCCAGAACTGGATGTTTCATTAAGGATGTGGCCTTATCGACTGGAGAAGATCTCTTGGCTGGATATGACATAACATAATCCTTTGTTTGATTGATTCGAAGATTAAGGATCCGATGATTGGCAAAGTATACTTGGAAGGTTCTACTTATGGAAACCGAGATCCTGATTGTATGGGCGAACATGATTGATGGGCTATCGACATGTTCCTTTAATAGCTCGAATGATATTCCTAATTGATTATGTCCAACGGGTAGATTGGAGGAAGTCCTTTGGTAAGTGCTAACAGATATGATGGCATGAAGGAGTATATAAGAAAGACGTTCTAGTTGTTCGAGGGTGTGCACGATAGAAGAATTCCAAAGTCTGAAGCTCCTTGTTCTTAGTCAATTCATTTGTTGAGCAAAATCGTGTAAACAAAAGAGAGTCTATATTCGTGAGAAACCTTGAGGAAATGTGGTAGATCATCTACACTATTGAATAAAGGAAAAGCTGTGCTGTAACCTCTCTTTTGTTCATAGTGAAATCCAGCCGGTGGGCTATCAGTGTGGAAGAGTGGACGTAGGCTTGGAATAAGCCGAACCACTATAAATCTTGTGTTCAATCTTCTCTTCCCTAACCTTTACTTTACTTTGATCGTATTTTCCTTTCTATCGTTTGCCTAGAATTGCTTCTGTATCTCGAGAATTTGTTTGTGCACCTATTCACCCCCCTCTAGGTGCTTATACTAGCTATCTCAATTAGTATCAGAGCTTATGTACTCACTTTGGTTGAAGTGTTTTACTTCAGAGTTAAAGATCCATGGCTAGTATGTTGGCTCCAGGGCTGATAAAGGATAAAGCAATACCAGACCACCTTACTTTGATGGAAATAATTACAACATATGGAAAAACAAGATGAAAGCGTTCCTAAGATCAAAGGATCCTCTGGAATGGGACGTTGTAGAAAAAGGAATCATTCCTAAAGTTACATCTGTCTTAGAAAGAGGAAAAGATGCCGTTGAGTCTAGCGAAATGACTCAGGAAGAGATAATCAAGAGACAAGCTCTTGATGCAAAATCAATTTATTCATTATGTTATGCTTTATCCCCTACTGAATATAACAAAATATCTTCTTGTGTTACAGCTAAAGAAGTCTTGGATAGATTACATATTACCTATGAAGGAACCGATCGAGTGAAAGAGACTAGAATCAACATTCTTCTCGGTTAATATGAAGCCTTCAAAATGAAACCAGGAGAATCTATAACTGATATGTTTAGTCACTTTACAGAAATCGTGAATGGTCTTGGAAATCAAGGTCAACCAATTTCTAGTCCCATAAAAGTAAACAAGCTAATGCGTGGACTCTCCAAAGATTGGATTCACATAAAGATCTCAATCAGAGAAACCCAAAGAATCATGCCACTATATGTTGATGAGTTGGTTGGGACTCTTCAGTCTTATGAAGTGGAATGAATCAATGAAGACGAAGACCCTAAAGGTAAGAAATCCATTGTATTAAAATCTAATGATAATTTTGAAGACGATATGGATGATGAGGAACTTGCTCTCATGATAAGAAGATTCAGAAAGCTAAACAGAAAAGGAAGAAGATTCAATCCAAAGAAACAAAGTTTCCAAAAGCAACAGACTAAGTCTGTTGAGGATGATGAATCAAACAAAGATGTAGTCTGCTTTGAATGTAAGAAAAAGGGACACATCAGACCCAACTGTCCTCTTCTGAGGAAGAAGAAAGGAAAAACTGAAAAGTACCGAAAAGTTCTTAAAGCTGAAACCTGGAGTGATACAGAGTGTGAAGAAAGTGATGATGATTATGCCAATATATGTTTGATGGCATAATTGGATTCAAATTCAAATTCCGAGACAGATTCAGATTTAGAAAGCGAATTTGAGGTAAGTAACTTCAAAATCCCTATTAAGGTTTCAAAATACATTGATAAATTGTGTTTTAGTTTTAAGACTTCTCTTAAAAGAATTTCCGAACTCAAGAAGGAAAATTCTGCTCTAAAACAACAGGAAAATATTTTGAAAGAAAAAATGAAATGTTTAGACAAGAATGTTTATTCTCTTAAAGAAAGTGAAGATAATATTTTAAAAGAAAATGCATTCTTGAAAAATGATATCTCAAATATCTCCAAAAGATTTTCTATAGGATCTGAGAAACTGGAAAAAATTCTCTCTGTTCAAAGACTTTATTTGAATAAATCTGGTTTGGGAATGACTGTTAAAACCATTCATTTAATTGATTTTCCTAAAGTGAAGGAAAGAATCAAACAAAGACCCACAAGAGATGCTTACAAAAATCATTTTAAAATGATCTTTGTAAAACCAGTAGGTTGCAATGCTCTTAGATGCTCAAAGTGCAATAGTGCATATCATTTTGAAAAAGAATGTCCTATGATTTGGAAACCTGTTAAAAAGGTATGGGCAAAAACCACATATCAAACTAACACCAATGGACCTAAGAAAATATGGGCACCAAAGAAGGTTTGAGTTTCTTTTTTAAATGCAGGTCACTATCAAGAAGAAAGGTAAAATGGTATCTGGATAGTGGATGCTCAAGACACATGACAGGAGACTCAAATTACTTCATAAAGCTTGTTCGAATAAATGATGAAAAAGTTTCTTTTGGAGGAAACAAGAAAGGAAAAATTGTTGGATTTGGAACTGTAAAGATTGGAAATCTCACAATCATCAATGTTTCCTTAGTGGAAGGGCTTAATTACAATTTGCTCAGTATTAGTCAGCTATGTGATACTGGTTTCAAAATCAACTTTCAAGAGGGAATATGTTTAGGAATTAGTAAAGATTCTACTCAGTCATTCATGGGTCGAAGACATGGAAATATCTACCTCTTGGATGTGAAACCAGATGAATCACAATGTCTAATCTCAATTCAAGACGAAGCAAACTTATGGCACAGAAAGCTTGGGCACGTCAATATGAAGCAAATAGCCAAAATCTCAGCAAAGAAGCTTGTTCGTGGTCTACCCAATTTATCATACCAAAAGTCTGATCTATGTACACTATGTATATTGGGAAAACAGGTAAGAAATTCCTTTAAACCAATAAATCAAGTTTCCACTAACTGTATACTGCAGCTTCTGCATATGGATCTTTTTGGACCAACAAAAACACAAAGCATTGGAGGTAAGAAATACTGCCTAGTAATTGTGGATGATTACTCACGATTTACTTGGGTATATTTCTTGGCAAATAAGTCTGAAACTTTCTCTTATTTTGAAAAGTTTGCTAAAAAGGTTCAAAATGAAAAAAGGGTATGTTATCTCGAGTATAAGAACAGATCATGGAGGTGAATTTGAAAATCATGATTTTACAAAATTCTGTGATGAATATGGTTTTCAGCATGTATTCTCCTCTCCATATACTCCAGAGCAAAATGGAGTTGTGGAAAGAAAGAATAGATCACTTCAAGAAATGGCTATAACTCTTTTAATTGAAAGTAACATCTCTTCACGTTTTTGGGCTAAAGTAGTTTCTACAGCACGTTACATTATAAATAGAGTTTTTCTAAGGCCTATTTTGGAAAAAAACCCCTTATGAACTATTCAAAGAAAAGAAGTCTATAGTTTCATATTTTCATGTATTTGGATGCAAATGTTTTATACTGAAACATGCAAATGATTGAGTTGGTAAGTTTGAAGAAAAGTCTGATGAAGGCATCTTCCTTGGATATTCAACCACAAGCAAAGCGTACAAAGTCTACAACAAGAAGACTCAAACAGTGGAAGAATCAATGAATGTTAAATTCCAAGATTCTATGTAAACTAGATCCATTCATACTCATCTTGAAGAATCTGAACCTGCTCCAGACTCTACAAAGTCTAAATCTCAGGAAATAGCTCAGACTTTAAAGGACCAGCAACAAGTGACTGTTGAAGATTCAAGTGAAGGAACTGACCATCAATCTAACAAATTAACCAGCAACTGGAAACATAAGTCCAGTCATCCCAAAGATCTTATTATTGGCGACATCAATGAAGGAATTCGCACAAGATCCAAAAGGCGTGAAGAGTCTAATGCTGTGGCTCTTGTTTCTGAAATAGAACCCAAAAGCATAGAAGAAGCTTTATCTGATGAAAGCTGGATTGAAGCTATGCAAGAAGAGCTCAGGCAATTCAGTATTAATGATGTCTGGGAATTGACTCCTAAACCAAAAGGTAAATCTGTTATTGGAGCTAAATGGGTTTTCAGGAACAAGATGGACGAAAAAGGAAAAGTCGTAAGAAACAAGGCAAGACTCGTGGCCAAGGGATACACACAAGAAGAATGGATAGACTATGACGAGACTTACGCACCAGTAGCAAGGTTAGAAGCAATTCGATTATTACTTTCTTTTGCTTGTTATAAGAATTTCAGGTTATTCCAAATGGATGTCAAAAGTGCCTTCCTAAATGGATTCATCCAAGAGGAAGTCTATGTAGAACAACCACCTGGGTTTTAAGACCCAAGGAAACCAGACTTGGTATTCAGACTCAAAAAGGCTTTATATGGCTTAAAACAAGCACCTCGAGCTTGGTACGACAGACTGAGTAAGTTTTTAATTGAAAATGGATTTGTTAAAGGTAAAGTAGACACTACTCTTTTAATTAAAAGAGAAAACAAGAGTTTTCTACTTGTTCAAATATATGTTGATGATATTATTTTTGGATCCTCTAATGAAAGTCTGTGCAAGAAATTCTCTAAGACCATGCAGGATGAATTTGAAATGAGCATGATGGGTGAGTTAACCTTCTTTCTTGGACTTCAAGTGAAACAACTGAAGGAATGAACTTTTATTCATCAAGAAAAATATGCTAATGATATTGTGAAGAAGTTTGGACTGGACAATTGCAAAAAGGCCGATATACCAATGTCAAGTTCCTTGAAGATAGATAAAGATGAAGGAGGAAAGAAAGTCGACCAAAAATTATACAGGAGTATCATCCGTTCACTTCTTTATCTTACTGCTTCTAGACCTGACATTTTGTTTAGTGTTTGCATTTGTGCCAGATTTCAAGCAGACCCTAAAGAATCACATTTAAATGCTGCAAAGCGTATTATCAAATATATTGCATCAACTTCAAGCTTCGGTCTCTGGTATCCTAAAAGGGGAGACTTTACTCTTCTTGGGTACTCAGACGCAGACTTAGCCGGATGCAGAGTTGATAGAAAGAGCATCTCAGGTACCTGTCAACTACTTGGAGGCAGGACATTGTCTTGGTTTTCAAGGAAGCAAAGTACAGTAGCTCTCTCTACAGCAGAAGCAGAATATGTAGCTCTTGGAAGTTGTTGTTCACAAATTCTGTGGATAAAACAATAGCTAAGAGACTTTGGAATTGAAGATTCATGCACAGAGATTAAATGTGACAACACCAGCACAATCAATCTCACCAAAAATCCAATTCTTCACTCAAGAGCAAAGCATACAGAGATTCGACATCACTTCATTAGAGATCATGTTCAAAATGGAGAAATTATGATTCAGTTTGTTGACTCAAAGAATCAACTTGCGGATATATTTACAAAGCCTTTGGAGAAAAATCAATTTGAAATTATCCGTTCCAGACTCAACATTTTGAGGTTTGAAGAAGTTAAAGTCTAGAGACCCTTAGACTCAGACAAATAAGACTTTGACTGCAAGACTTTGACTGTAAGTTATTCTCTCTCTAATCTCATCTTGAAAATGTACGTTCATCAACCGTGGTGATTATTGTTATCTCAACTGCTATCTTTAATTGATGAGATTATTGCAACGTTTCCTTTAGAAAAATGAGTTATTTTGAAATGACCATTTTTCGAAAAAGGCAGTTATTTTTTTTAAAGGCATCTTTTCACTTTCCATTACGACGATTGGTGTCCCCTCCTTTCGATTGTCTTATATACAGTCAATTTCTCTTCGCTTAACTCTAAAACCCTAAAAAGCACCAATCTTCCATTCTTGTTTTCTTCTTTTGTTTAATCTTCGAAAAAGTCGTCATCTTTCTTGAGAAAGTCAAGCAAGGAATCTTTCAAAGACTAAGAAAGATGTCGTCTTCAAGAAAGTCTTTGAGGATCGCAAGCAGGGGACCACGGTGAATGAGTGAGGGGCCTACGCACTTCGATCTCACTGAAGAAGAAGTGTCTCCAAATCAGCAGCAGAGCCCACAACATTCTCAGCAGCGTCATTCTCCTCCATCTAGTCCTCAAGATGTTGATCATCAACAAAATGAAGAAATCATTAAAGATGCAGACCCTGTAAGAGTTCAAAGGCCCTCGTTTATTTATAAGCTGTATTATGCTTTAAAAGGGACTGGTACTCCATTGAACTATGTCGATGATTTTCTTAAGGACAAAGGATATGGAAATGAATATATCTTTTTGCGAAAAATGGAAAGTTTGGGAATTGCTCGTAAAGGGGTGGCAGAAGAAACCCTTGTGAATATCCCAAATGATCCTTGTGATTGGGGATTTGATCCGGTAGATGAAAATGATGATGACAAATTATACAGCCAATTTCAACCAAGAATGGGAGTTGCGGCGGAAAATCGAGGAAAAAGGGGAGAATTGTTTAGATTGAAGGAATAGAAGGATCTATACTCAAAATTGCTGAAGCGTGGGGTGATAAACCCTAGGAGTGTGGATTTTGATTTTCTGGATGCTGTGAATGTGAACTTGAGGGAAAAGTTCGATCTCTTCAACTTGAAAAATTCTACTCTGACACCGCAGAGGGCTATTCTCAACTAATTGCATATTTCTATTCAAATCTTAGTTTCTTGGATGCGAATAGATTCTCCTTCAGTGTCAAAGATCAAGACTTTGTAGTGGATATGGATATGCTAGCAGATGTGTTAGGAGTGGAGAGAGGAAGATATCAACGGATCAAAGTTTCTATTGCTCATACTACACTGGAACTTGTTAAGGACAGGAGAACAGAGGAAAAGATTTTCTATTCAAGGATGAGTGCATTCAACATCTTGCTGCACAAAATTGTAATCAATTGCCTCAGACCGAAATCAACTTCCAAGACCGATGTCTCAGGTTCAGAGGCAAAGCTAATGTATGCCATCATCACTGGGAAAAGGTTTTCACTTCCTCACACTGTTATGTTCCACATGTATAGAGCTGTGATGAAGGACAGAGGTCAACTTCCTTATCCAGGTCTTGTGATGAAGTTGTTCAAACATTTGAACATTCAGCCTCCGTAAATTCTTTGTGCTCGATCGTGCGATCATATGGTGGTAGGACTGAAAATGGTGATCAAGATGAGTCTGAAGGAACTAAGCAAGGCACTGGAGAAATTTAAGGAGAAGACTCCAGTCAAATCTCATCAATTCTCTTCTGTAGGAAAAAGAAAAGGGAAGGAGCCCATGGATGCTCCATCTAAGAGAAGAAGAGCTCTCATTGTTGATGATGAAGATGATGAGGATAACATCACCATTTCTGCAATGGCTTTGAAGAATCTCAGTCGATCTGTTCCAGAAAAAGAGTCAGAACAACAAACAGAATAAAGAGCAGAGAAAGAAGCAGAGGAAAAAGAAATGGAGGAAAGAGAAGAAGAAGAAGAAGAAGAAGAAGAAAGAGATGCTGAGAAAGAGAGAGTTGAAAAAGAAAAAGAAGAGAAAAGAGATCAAGAAGAAAGAGAACATGAGGAGCACTCTCCACCTGAAGGCATGAACATAGGGGGAGACCAAGAGAAAAGAGGAATGTCCTCAAATCCTGCAACCAGTGAGGGAGTCAGTCGATCCACAGCAGAACCGGAGGATATTTATGCCTCTCAGTTTCCTGAGGAATGTCATGATGTTTCTTTGCCAAATCTGCGTGATTATGCTGATCTACCATCATCTGCATTTACTCCATCAGATCGTGCCAACGCCAATACACAGATTGACAATTCAGCAGACTTTCGTAAAGTGATGGATATTCTCTTGAAGATGCAAGGTCAGATATATGCATTGGGATGCGAAGTTCAGAACTTGCAGAATGCAGGACAAGCTTCTTCAGGTTCATTGAATGATCAAATCCAAGCCCTTTCTCTTCAGATTCAGGCTAATGCTAAGGGAGAGGATGTTGCACAATTGAAGGAAGACTTGAAAAGGCTGGAAGGCATCGTTCAGTCGATAGTAGATTTCCAGCTTGTTCGTGTTCCCAAGCATTCTTGACTCCATTTTCATCTCAATCTTTTTTATGCTGACAAAAAGGGGGAGAGTTGCGAGACTTGAAAAACTTTGAACTTTTGATTTGTTTGGTTTGTGGTTTGTTTTGACTTGACTTGTGTGTCTGGATGTGGACTAAATTTGGGATTTGGATTTGACTGCTTATTATTAACTACTATTGATATCTTATGGATGGCTTTATTGCATACTGGACTAACCTATTTTCTGTGGTTGCAGATTCTAGTGTTATTCATTTAGCCATTTATCTCTATAAGATATGCATATGTGTTTGAGAAATGTTTTGCAGGTCAAAGTTTTCCAAATCTGCAGGAAAGTTTTGTCACCATAAAAAAGGGGGAGATTGTTGGAGAAATCCTCTTGAAGTGTTTTGAAATTGACAAAATGTTTCTATCAGTCTAGTTTGAGGGCTTGCAGACTCTGCTATTTAAAGTCTGAAGACCTTCGGACAGCCAGACTCAAGACTCAAAGTCTATCATCATTGACAGTTTCTAGTTCGTTGAAGAAACCAGAACTGGATGTTTTATTAAGGATGTGGCCTTATTGACTGGAGAAGATCTCTTGGCTGGATATGACATAACAGAATCCTTTGTTTGATCATAATTGATTCGAAGATTAAGGATCCGATGATTGGCAAAGTATACTTGAAAGGTTCTACTTATGGAAACCGAGATCCTAATTGTATAGGCGAACATGATTGATGGGCTATCGACATGTTCCTTTAATAGCTCGAATGATCTTCCTAATTGATTATGTCCAACGGGTAAATTGGAGGAATTCCTTTGGTAAGTGCTAACGGGTATGATGGCATGAAGGAGTATATAAGGAAGACGTTCTAGTTGTTCGAGGGTGTGCACGATAGAAGAATTTCAAAGTCTGAAGCTCCTTGTTCTTAGTCAATTCATTTGTTGAGCAAAATCGTGTAAACAAAAGAGAGTCTATATTCATGAGAAACCTTGAGGAAGTGTGGTAGATCATCTACACTGTTGAATAAAGGAAAAACTATGCTGTAACCTCTCTTTTGTTCATAGTGAAATCTAGTCGGTGGGCTGTCAGTGTGGAAAAGTGGACGTAGGCTTGGAATAAGCCGAACCACTATAAATCTTGTGTTCAATCTTCTCTTCCCTAACCTTTACTTTACTTTGAATGTATTTTCCTTTCTATCGTTTGCCTAGAATTGCTTCCATATCTCGAGAATTTGTTTGTGCACCTATCCACCCCCTCTAGGAGCTTATACTAGCTATCTCAGGCTTCACCCAGCTCCGGTGTGGCCGAGCTTGCCCAGCCACCAATCACCTGGCGTTGGCCCGGTGAGGTCGAGCCTCGCCGATGGCTGGGCAAGCTTGGCCTCGCTAGGAGCTAGCAACGCTTGGCCTTGCTGGGGGATGGCGACCGGTTAAAGAAAAAAGAAAAAAGAAAGAAATAGAAGAAATGAAAGAAGAGAGAGAAAATTTGTTTCTCCAAATTGTTCCAAAAACAAGGTTTTTTTGTTTCTTGTTTTTCTTCCAAATTTGTTCTGGGAACAAAAAAAATAGATTAGGAACAAAAATGCAAACAAACGCGTTTTTGTTCTTTTTTTGTTCACCAGAACAAAAAATTAAGAATTCTGTTCATGAACAAAAAATAAAAACGCAAACAAACACACCATAAATGTATATTATTATCTGACTGAAGTCACGATTAGCCAGACCAATGAACTAAAAACACACGCACGGGCGGTCCTTGCAGCACCATTCTACATCAATTTGGGTTTTTTTTTTCACGGTTCTGATGCCTTCTGACCTAAACTTAGCAAACAAGGGATATAAAAAGAACAACCGCCGTTCGTCACATTTCAAATTAACTGAACATGCTATGCTGTTCTGATTATTCAAAGACCAGAGTCGTCCAAGGAACAAGAGTATCAGGATTCTCCTTTGCTTCCTTTCAGATTGATCACAGCAAGTTCTTGTTTGACAAATTCTCCAGCGCACGTGGGAGGATATTTGCTTGCAAGTGGGGAATCCGCAAAATGGCCTAAAGGCTTCAGCATGGCATCCGTTGCTAGGTGAGCAAACAGCTACACACGGCAGATAAAATAAGTCAGACAACATACAAATAATTTTGCTCATAATTTAAACTGAGCACTGCAAGGTCCATATAAAATTAACACAATTATCCAAATACCGACAGTAGCGGCCCATATTGATACTCACTGTCGAAGATACCCTCCAGAGGCTGCGATTTTGCTTTGACGCAGCTGCCACAGCATCCATTGTCCGACTTGTTACAACAACTTCATGCATACCGGCTATGCAATCACCAGCAGTTAGCCACTCTATCTGCAGTATAATGCCATTGCATGAGGAAGGCAACATATGTAAATCAATATTGGTAAGGCAGATCAAGGAACGCCAGGAAATAATATTAGAGTTATTGGCAATGCAAAATGAAAGCGAATGCTTGGAATGATCTTGGAGATATTGACAAAGAAAAATGAAAGTCAAAGATAGCTTGGAAAATAAGAGGAATGACTTTTCTGAACTATTCCTTTTGACATCAGTGTCTCTCAGAGTGGATAACAGAGCTTGCCTCTGCATTACCCTACCTGCTTTCCAGTCTGAATAAGAAGACATCCTACAGGAACCTTCACTTCAACCTTTTGTCCATTCCTTAGCCAGATGTTCAAGCCAGGGAATCTACTTCTACCATGAATAGTAAGAAAATTAATGTCGTAGTGATACCCAGCAAACACGGTTCCCTCCTGCCCGTACTGGCGGAGGTTACTTCCTGTCGGGGCAAGAAGAAGTGGTCCCTGTGGAAATCGAAAAACCATACTTCATCACATGAAACATTAAATAGAACAAGGAATGAACAAAGATGAAGATTTCCAGTTAGAACAAGTGCCCTCGAAGACAGCCAGCAACGCCCATCTCTGCCACAGCACATTCTTAAGTCTTTAACAAAGCCATCAAGGTAATGCAAAAAAGCGGTGACTCTGTTTGGTCAGAGGGTAGCAAGTTTGGCAAGAAGTCAGGAAGATATCAACAATGGTCTCAAAGGTCTTCTGCGTGAGCAACAGCGTGAATAATGATTAATTAAGTCACTATGAGTAACGGGGACACTGTATTGCTTCATGATATCTTTTACATACTTCTACCAAAAAAAGAACATTCTGTGGATTTACACTGCTAATAAGTGGTAAATGTGGAAAACATCACATTCAAGATTATCCGAGAGGATGCATGATGGAGGAAATTCACTCAGACTAGTTTTTCATTTACAAACTCCGATTTCGATGATGGAGCTGAAGTCGAGCAGAACTTGCAGAAAAATTCAAAGCTATATGATCATCACCTGATTCATCAGAGAAGTGAATGCATCTTTTGGCAAGCCAAAGCCAATTGCTGCCATTTCGGCGACGGTCTACGCACCATATCGGATTACATCAGACAAAAAATATTCAACCGATTGCAATGAAAACAAGTATGAACGGATAGAGGATCATGCTGGTGAATCACCTCTACTGCTGATTTCATTTTGTAACCCCAGGCATCCATGGTCTCCTTCCATTCAGGAAAACCATCGGGAATGACAGGCTCCGAATTCAGCTCCTGCTTAAGAGACGGGTCAATGAATAACCAGGGCACAGAGGGGAGGACAAAAAGGGAACGCAAAGAAGCAAAAAGAGGAGATGGAAGACCTTAAAGCGGGTGTTCGACGGCTGGGGGCCTACTCTCCACATGTACCGCCACTTGAGATCCGGGCCCTTTGGGATAGCTGGCCGGACCTCCTCGGGCATTGCCTTCAACTTCTCCTGGATTTCTTCGTCCACCAAGCTCTTGGGAACTTCTATGCCTTCAGGGGTTACTCCAACCTGTCATATCCGCTACTTGAGAATACAGGCTACCGAAAGACTAGTCTCCCGTTGTACTGCGCTCCCATTGTAAAAAAAAAAAAAACCACATGAAGCACTAGCTCATCGTCTACCCTCGAATTCATCCATTCATAGTCTAAGAAGCACCGACACTCTCCGGAAGTTTTCGTGTTGTGTCGGACACTCCGACACGTGTCCGCTACGCTCCGACACATGGTCAACTCTTCCCGACACGCTCCAACACGCGAGTCCGAAATTTCGACACGCAATTCCAACACACGCACAGGTCAATTTTAAAAATTCTCAATACTTGATGGGTCATAATGTAAATATATGAAAAAATAATGAAAATAACAAAAATAAAGGGTAAAGAAGAAAATTATTACTCTGAAGTTTCTCATTTATAAGTTTTGATCTTTTCGTGAATGACGATGGAATGCCCTTCTTCTCGTCGGTGTCGTTCCGTTGCCCTCACATACTTTAAAGTTACAATTTTTTTTTTTTTTGCTTATTTCCGCCTTTGGTAAGCATTGCTGGCGAGTTATTTTTTTCAGTCTATGTTATTGGCTTGTGAGTTTTCTCTCACGGTAAGCAAAGGAAGCCAAAGAAGAAGAAGAGAGGGGAGGAAGGGGGGTGAACCTGGTAATGGGAGTGAGGACGCTCTTGGAAGCGCTTGAAGTGAGGAGGGGCGTCGAAGTACTTCTCCATCATGTCGATGAAGCGGTCGTTGTCGAGGGCGGAGCACCTGGGATCCTTCACCATCAGGGCCCCTGTCTCCCTCAGGATCCGGCTCACCTCCCCGCACAGCCCCATCAGCGACGCCCCCAGTTGGTCCCCCACCTCCTCCGGGCGGGTGCTGCCCAGGGCGGGCGAGATCTCCAGGTACGGCGACAGATCGATCACCGGCACTTCCATTTTCCGATCCTGAATGTTAGTGGTAACTCGACAGATCGCGAAGATATGAATGAGTGAATGACGGAGTTGGGAGATAAAAAGAAAGAAGAAGAACAATGAAGATAAGGTGCGATCTGCACATAAGAAGAGAGTGGTCTCGTGGAGAGAGGGTGGGGTACGCGTTGTTGGGTACAGGGTACCCTGCGAGCGCAAAATTCCGCCATTAAAAATATAAAATGGAAATTTGTATGGGGGGAGTGGCGGGAGAGGAGAGGCGTTTCCTTTCCCCGTTAGAAAAGAAAAAATCCCTTCATCCTCGTCATCATGCACTCTTCCCTTCCTCTTTTTCTTTTTACCTTTCATTACGGCACGCCATTGCCTTCCTTCGAGAGGGACGATGAGATTATGATCTTTTGACAACAGTCCGTTCCTTGTTAAACCCCGGTGACCATCCCCATCTAATAACACAACCATGGTGAAATAAAAAATCAACTGAATATTTTGAATTGTAAAAAAATATAATCCTACCACTTTAAGATGTTATTGAAAACCCTCCTAATACGCCCTCTTTCTTGCATCGTACCTCATGGCTTCTTTGAGCCATTCCTCTCTCTCTCTCTCTCTCTCTCTCTCTCTCTCTCTCTCTCTCTCTCTCTCTCTCATGGCTCCTTCAACAAACCAAATTGCCTTATGTTTGTGTTGCTCCCATCACCGCCCACTCCACCCTACCCACTTCCACCTATATCGTCCCTGCCAACAACTCCGGATCCAATCATGTTCTCTCGGCACCATTTGCCCCTTCTATCACATGTCAATCGTTGCTCACCCCTCCCTCCCTCCCTCCCTCCTCCCTAGCCATATCTCATAGCATCTCGATGGCAATAACAATTGCTTGGTGTGTAGCGTTGTTGGCAATAAGAAAAGCAACAATGGCGGAGGAGTAGGATTAAATTAGGAAAAACCGATAGCAATGAATCAAAAGAGATTGACAATGTGAATGGTTGTGTGGCATCCCAAAATTCATAATGATCTCTAGTTACATTAAAGTCTATGACTAGGTGATGGAAGTACCATCAAGTTATTTTATGGCCATTTAATCCATAATTTGCAATAAGATTTATGGCCAAGCTTTTAATGGACAAGTATTTGATAGGAAAGAAAATCCTATCATTGGCCATGTGTTTTATAAATTGGAATTTATGGATTTATGATTTCAAGTTTTATGGCCATATGAAATCGTAATTTAGTATTTATATAAATGGGGATTTAAGGTAAATTATTAAAAGTGAAATGGACTTATCTTGGACTATTTAAGTTTGGGCTTTAGGCCCAAGTGAGATGGGCCTAAAGTGGGCCATAAGCCCGGCCCATGAAGCCCATTGGGCCGTCGGTGCATGAAGGGGGAGGAGGAGCAGCCGCATGGCCTCCAAGTGTCTTCAACCAAGGAGACACTTGTCTCCTTCTTAGGGACAAGTGTCCCCCATGCAAAGAGGGGGTGCATGCAAATATATAAGCATCCAAAAAGAGAGAGAGAGAGAGAGAGAGAGAGTGGCTGGTGGAGGATTCGGCCAAAGGGAGAGAGGAGGTTGCGAGAGAGAGAGTGAGGCCGAGAGAGGAGGAGCTCGCCCGTCGCCGTTCGTCCGTCGCCGGTGTGCCGCCGTTCGTGTGGTCTAGAGGCAAGTGGGAGTCCTCTAGCTTCTCTTGCATGTTTGTATGTTGCTTGCATGTTGAATCTTTGGGTGTTTAGGTGAGAAAAAACGAAGCATAGATGATTTATGTTTGAATGGCATGGCTGTTCTTGCTCGAACAGTGTGAGTCAGAATGTTGTTTGAGCTTGCATGTGTGTTTAGAGTCCGAATCTGGCTTGGAAGTCTTCATGAAAGTTGTACGAAAATGTCTTGGCTATCACTCGGTAAAATTTCGTAATTTTTGGAGGCCGTATGGATATTTAATTGAATTTCTTTGGAAACTGTGCATTCTGGTTTCATCCGAAAATTTCATGCTGTTTTGTGTAAATTATGGATTTGTGTGGATTTCTCATTGGCCGTGTATTTTGCATGAAATCATTATCCTATTGCCTTATTTATTACTTGCCTTAATTTTATGATTTTTGAGATTATATAAATAATTAAATTTAATATTTTTGAAAATGGCACAAGCTGGAATTTAAATAAAAATAAAAAGGGGCATGATAAATGGATTATTTTAATTGGCATAAATTCCATGAATTTTATTGCACCATGTAGTATGTGTGATGAGGTCTGGATGTATGCATTAAGATGCATGTGTGAATTCAAATGCTGAATATGATTGTTGATTTGCCAATACATCATATGCCATGCTAAATTAAGACCAAAATTGGTGAACATGAATAATGTTAAATGAGGAGATTGTTGTGGTGGATGATGATGCCCGGTGGCTTAGTGGCGTAATTCCGGAGATTCCCCGGGAGTGTCGAGATGCCCAGTGGTATACGGTACGTAATTCCAGGGGAGGCCTAGTGGTATGTCGGTACATAATTTCGGAAGGCCTGTCGGAGGTTTTTGCCCGAAGGGAATGCCTTGCAATGCAAGGATTGGGGTGCGGGATGCCCGACCAAGGAGTGTAAATGTCGGAAGCCCTATCGGAGGTTTCTACTCGAAGGGAATGCCTCGTGATGCTAATTGAGATGCGAGATGACCGGAATGTAGGGGGTCGGATGCCCGGTGGCTTAGGAGGCTGAATGCCGGAAGCCTTGGAGGTCTTTGCCCGAGGGGATGATGAAATTGATGATTTGAGGAATGGGTGATGTGGTGATCAAATTGAAAGCTAAAAGTGGAAATTAAACCATGGCATGATGATGATGATGATGATGATGATGATGATGATGATGATGATGATGATGATGATATGTGATGAGAACTAATGATGATCACCCATGGCATGGTATGCATGATGATGATAATGATGATGATATATGATATGGCGTGATGACATGCATATATGTTGTGATATGATGATGTCATGATGATGATGACATGTGTGGTATGATGATGTCATGATGATGATAACATGTGTAATATGATGATGTCATGATGATGATGACATGTGTATGGTCTGATGGTGTCATGTATATGATGATGATGACATGTGTGTGATATAATAATGTCATGATGACGATGATATGAGTATGACATGATGATACACATGTATGTGTTATGATTGTGGTGCTGATGCATGATAGTATATGCATGGCTTCAAGGTAAGTAACGCCTGCAATGCATGTATGATTTGCATGATGCATTGAGTTGTTATTGGATTCCTTTACCTGTTGAGTGGTTGTACTCACCCCTTTTGGGGACCAACATTTCAGATTAGTAGATGGTTTGAGCGGTTGGATATGACCGCGAGGAGAAGGATAGCAAAGGAGGGAACCTGTGGACGCCGACACTAGTTGATGGACCTTAAGCATACGATTGAGGGAGAAGATGTCGGTCATTTTTTGAAGTATAGCCGAGTATAGAAACATTGGCATTTCGATGTACTGACTAAAGATGTCCATTTGCTTTATGTAAATAAACGTGTTCGGCTTTAACTTATATAAGATGTTTAGTAGGTGTGCATCGTTTTCTGAATATAAGGAAGGGAGTTGTTGGATGTGTTTCCGCATATAAATTGCGCAAGGGACCTTTAGTCAAAAGAAAAAAAAAATAATGTAAACCCCCATGGTTGTATGGACCCGCTGCAATTGAAATGGTATCAGAGTGACATGTTAATAAGGAAAGTGAAAGGAAACCAAACTGTGGCGACCCTAACGGATCGGGGGCCGTCGAGGGGTGCCACATTCTGTATTGGTATCAGAGCTATGGTTTATTCGGAGTGATAAGGTGCCTTAGATGGAAATGAGGATAGAATGATGCACACCATAGGATACTAACAAGAATGGTTGACTACCTTTGAACAACGGGTGATGGGTATTCACTCGTAGATCCCCGGTAACTAGTGTAATGTTGCTTTTGTGTGCTAGCAACTTTTTATGATACTTATATAATTTTAGTAATGTATGAACATTACTTCTCCTTCTTAGCTAATTAATGACACTAAGTCGCAGATTGTTCCTGAAGCGAAACTTTCTGAGCTGTCTCGGTATGCCCCTAGATTGATAGAGGATTGGGAGGAAAAGGTTAAGAGATTCCTTAAGGGCCTGAGGACAGATAGTAGGAGATAACTAGTGCTCTTGAACGTGAGGGATTATAATGAAATTTATGAAAGGGCCTAGCTTGGAGAGCAAGAAATGTTAAGAGAATGAATGGAATCAAGGAGACAAGTGACACTGAGTGATGCGCGATAAGGTAAGAGACTCTATTCAAATGAAGAGCTACCTGAGATAGTGCTTGCCCATGCACCATGGATGAAACCATGAGGCCTAGTATGGGATAAGCCAAAATGGATAATAACTCTATAAGTTAATTCCTATTGAAACGAGACCCTTCAGTAGATGTGTAGTTTGGGTTCGAACTAGGTGAAATCTGGTGTACCTGTAACGTCCCGGTCTGATGAGGGCGGGGAGTGGACGCCGAAGTCAGAGGACCTAAACAAGGAGCGGCTCCTGGCAGGCTTCTAGGATGGCAAAAGGGGGCAGGATTGAATCGAACTATGAACTGAACTAGGAGGGCAGTGTTTCTGGGATAATTTTACCAGAGTGGCGTAGCGAAAGCATGGTTAAGCTTGTAGAACTCTTGTTGTGAAAAAGAAGGACAAGTAGACGCGTTTGTGCATTAATCATAGGCAATTGAATCAAGTGACTATTAAGAGTAAGTGCACATTGCCTAGAATTGATGACCTATTTGACCAATTGCAAGGAAGTTTGGTCTTTTCTAAAATTGAATTGAGATCAGGATATCAGTTAAGGATTAAGAAAGAAGACATTCCTAAGACCGTGTTTAGGACTCGCTATGGGCACTATGAGTTCCTAGTTATGCTATTTGGATTGACAAATGCCTTAGCTGCATTCATGGATTTAATGAGTAGGATACTTAAGCCTTATTTGGATCAAATTGTGATTGTCTTCATTTGATGATATCCTGATATATTCTAAAGGACCTAAAGAGCATGCGTAGCATCTAAGCGTAATCCTGCAAGCAAGGCTTGAGAAGTGAATTATGAAGAGTGAGTTATGAATTTGAGGATTAAGTTATGATCATTTGAGCTAACTAGTGACTTCCTATTTGAGGATTTCATTGGAAGTCTTGATGCATTACATGGAGGCATTTAGTGTGTATAGATTGATCTTGGAAGTCATGAGTTTGAGTGGTCATATGAGACATGAAATTATTTGAGGTTTATATGTCGGAATAATAGGTTTAATTGATGATGGTCAACTTTTAATTTTAGGTGATGATCTCAGTTTGAAAAGGTTTGGTGGAATTAGTGAATATGATCATTTGTGGTTATAGTCTTTCCAAGGTGAAAAGGGTGAAAGTTCAAGTTGTGGATTTGATGAGTGATTAGTCTAAGTGATGATTCTTTAGGATGAGATATGAGATATATTCGGTGGAAACTAGACAAATTTTATTTTGGTGGATTGTCGATCTTTGAATTGAATAAGTCTTGGTGGACTATCGATATTTGAACCGAATGAATGGTATTATATGTTAGGCTTGAATCTGTGTTGCGGTGAATGCATAGTGAATGTCTTTGTTGGACTGAACTAGATGAGTTGTTAATGGTGCTGATTTTGATGGTTCTAGGCTTGAATTGGTGGTGACAAAGGTATAGGAATGATTCGGCTAAATGGTGTGTTCGATTGAGTCGAGAAGGTGGAATTCTTTAAATTTGAATCTGATTGATAGTTGCACTTAGGATAGAGCTTGAAATAGATGTTTTCACAAAAGGAATCGAGTATGAGACAGAGGAGGTGGATGGAATTATTAAAAGGTTTTGACAGTTACGGTACCACTCATGAAAGGTGAATAAGGTGGCAAACGCCCTTAGTCGAAAGTCAGCTATGAACATGGCTAATCTAAGGACAACAGAGTGGAATCTATTAAAGTCAATAGCAGATTCGGACTTTAAGTTGGAAGTAGACCATCTCAATGGTATGCTTACCGCATTAAGGATTGAACCCGAAAATATTTAGAAAGTTAAGATTCTGCAAGAATCTAATTCGGAAATTGTGAAGATACGAAATGCTGTGTCTTTAAGGAAAAGACCAGAGTTCCAAGTCTCTGAAGATGGAGTAGTAAGATGTCAAGGACGACTCTATGTTCCCGACAATGAAGAAGTAAAAAGGGAAATCCTGTCGGAAGCACATAGGTGTAATTATAGTATTCATCCGGGTAGTACAAAGATGTATAGAAATTACGCCAATAGTTTTGGTGGAATGGCATGAAGGCGGATGTAGCTAAACACGTTTCCTAGTGTTTAACATGCCAGCAAGTGAAAGTCTACTAACCTATATAATGCATTGACGTTGTTGTCCGATGTAGTGCAGTTAGATTGGAAATACTTGAATAAAGGATGTGGCACCCCTTAACGGCCCCCGATCCGTTAGGGTCGCCACAGTTCGCTTACCTTTCACTTTCCTTATTAACATGTCACTCTGATACCATTTCAATTGCAGCGGGTCCATACAACCATGGGGGTTTACATTTTTTTTTCTTTTGACTAAAGGTCCCTTGCGCAATTTATATGCGGAAGCACATCCAACAACTCCCTTCCCTATATTCAGAAAACGATGCACACCAACTAAACATCTTATATAAGTTAAAGCCGTACACTTTTATTTACATAAAGCAGATGGACATCTTTAGTCGGTACATCGAAATGCCATAGTTTCCTATACATGGCTATACTTCAAAAGATGACCGACATCCCCTCCAACAGTCGTACACTTAAAGTCCATCGATCAGTGTCGGCGTCCACAGGTTCCCTCCTTTGCTATCCTTCTCCTCATTTAACATTATTCATGTTCACCAATTTCAGTCTTAATTTAGCATGGCATATGATGCATTGGCAAATCAACAATCATGTTCAGCATTTGAATTCACACATGCATCTTTATGCATATATCCAGACCTCATCACACATACTACATGGTGCAATAAAATTCATGGAATTTATGCCAATTAAAATAATCCATTTATCATGCCCCTTTTTATTTATATTTAAATTCCAGCTTGTGCCATTTTCAAAAATATTAAATTTAATTATTTATATAATCTCAAAAATCATAAAATTAAGGCAAGTAATAAATAAGACAATAGGATAATGATTTCATACAAAATACACGGCCAATGAGAAATCCACACAAATCCATAATTTACACAAAACAGCATGTAATTTTCAGATGAAACCATAATGCACAGTTTCCGAAGAAATTAGATTAAAATATCCATACGATCTCCAAAAATTACGAAATTTTACCGAGTTATAGCCAAGACATTTTCGTACATCTTTCATGCAGAACTCCAAGCCAGATTCTTTTTAGATTATTTTCTACAGTCTCACGAAGGTTCTGGATCCATTACCACATCGTCCAGTGCAAGCTTCTCCGAAATATTGAGTTTTAACCTACCTATTCTCTTTCGTTTCATCTGAAATTTATATATGTTATACATCAAGATGTCCTCTACAAGTTTCATGAAGAGATCTAAGTCAAATAACCAGAGTATAGTCATCATCTATGTCCATGAAGTCTCGGGTATCCTGTAATACATCTCCAGAATTACCGTCTTCAAGATCTAGTCGATTTACTAGGTTATACTTGTTCATTTCACTTAAAATTTGATTATGTTGTAGTTTAAGATGTTAGCTACAACTTTAGTGAAGATATCAAAGCCAAAGTCGAACTCTAAACATGCATGCAAGCTCTCACAACATTCTGACTCGAGCGGATTCATGCGAAAACATTCCAGATCTGACATCTCCGTAAGATGAGAGTTTGACCCCCCAAATCTCCATCATTTTCCACCAAATTTTATTATGTTGTATTTTAAGATGTTAGCTACAACTTTAGTCAAGATATCAAAGCCAAAATCGAACTCTAAACATGCATGCAAGCTCTCACAAGATTCTGGTTCAGGCGGATCTCACGAAATCAGCATGCAAAGTCAAGAACAGCCACATTCTAGCTCCGATTTTGGCCTTCCCTATGATCTGAAACCTACCACAAACAAATCATACATGCAAGGCACACATGCAAGGGTGGAAATCAATCACAACTTGCCTCTAAGACCGAGCAAACATGACCACACGGATGGCACACCGGCGACGGACGAACGGCGTGTGGGCGGCAACGGGCGAGCTCCTCCTAATAAGGAAAGTGAAAGGAAAGCGAATTGTGGTGACCCTAACGGATCGGGGGCCGTCGAGGGGTGCCGCATTCTGTATTGCTCCGTTAGGGTCGCCATAGGTTGAGATGGACAGTTGGGTCTAGTAGAGGATGTAGAAAATTTATTCACATGAACAACTAATCAATCAAGAAGAAACGGATCCATATATGATTGTAAAACACCAAGATCAATAAATACAACGGAATTAAAGTATATGTTTGAGCCATTACTTCACTTAAAGAAAATAGATCAATTTGATGACTAGTGATATATCGAAATGTCAAATCTTCCTCTCTATGACCTATTTTAGTATAGCAGCTTTTAATGGGATTAAAGTAACTGATAGGTATAATCTATCATTTTTTAGACTAGAGAGGGGATCTAGCAAACCTTAATCAACAGCGTGTCTACTGAGCCATTCCCATTACGGGGCTTCAATCAAGCACAATTACCTACACTTTGCTATTCAACCAGGCCCTTTATTAATAGATGTCAATACCCAATTTAATCAGATCACTTTATGGTTCAACAAATATTGGAATATCTATTAACCCGATTATTTAAAATAGAAAATCAATTAATTAATGTAAGCTCATATTATAGGAAATTTCCAACATTCTCCCACTTTGCTACATTAATTAACTTATTTTATTTTGAAAAATATTTTATATTGAAAACGACACTATCGGGTTAATAACTGAAAATTTTGTTTTATGTGGCCACAACTTTAAAAAATAATATTCCAATAACGGTATCTCAAAACCAATCCAATCTTATATAATCTTAGTATAGGACTATGGAGATCAATGTGTTAAAAAAATGTCACAACACAAGACCTTCCATAATCATATATAATAAGCATTATATTTTCATGGATCATGGGCCTAGTAGTGTAGTAAGAAATAGTGCCAACATGTGATCAAAATATACACTATTTCTTATCGATCCTCAATGCAATTTCTTAACGACGTGAAACTGCATTAGCGCAATTTCTAAATAACATGAAATTGCACAACTATGTCACAATCCAACATGAGATTTTATAATCAGTGACATCTAGTCATCTTTAAACTAAAATTTGTTTAAATATACTGTTTTATATTTCCATTTCTCAGTCAACAGGAGAAAGGATAACAATAGAATCAATAACAACAATTATCAAAATAAATACTTTAATAAACATCATAAAAGCATTATCAATCTGTATATAACTATAATATCTAGAAATACAAATTATATAACTCCCACTAACAAAAGAAATCAAAAGAATCTAAGACACCCATATTCTTTATATGTTCTTTAAACAAAATGGGTCGTAAGCCTTTTTATTAGAGGATCAGACAATATGGATTCAATTCTAATATTCTCAATCACAATGTCTCCCTTTTTGACTAAGTCATTAACAGTATAATATTTGATCCAATTAACATTTCAACTATGGCATTGTTATTATTTATAGTAAAAGTAACTGTTTGTCACACATAATGCATTAAGATCAATTATGAGCAATAAGTATTTCAACATAAATAATTAATACATTATAAACTCCCCTTTGGGCAGAGTGTATGATGCACCATTATTTTTCATAGCATGAAGTTTATAAAGCAACAATAAGGAGAATTACATATAATTGTTAATGATCTATCCCATTTGGGTAGACAAATTATTTAAATTATACATCTCCATGATATCAATATATAGAGACGATAAAGGAGAATTACATATAATCTTAAAGGATCAATCCCAATTGGGGAGACAAATCCTTTAAATTATATATCTCCATTATCTCAACATAGGAGGGAATTACATATTACTCTAAAAAATTTATCTACTTTAGGCAGATAAACCTTTTGAGTCACGCATCCCCATCATTCATCTCTAATATATCAATATAGAGGGGAATTACATATAACTTTAAAAAATTTATCCCCTTTGGGCAGATAAATCTTTTTGAGTCATACATTCCCATCTTTTAATTTTGGAATTTATCTTCATGTAATTTTCAAATTAATATACACAATAATCCCATTTAGGCAGGTAATTGTGTATACTAATTTTTATCAATAAGGAACTTCAACAATTTACAAACTTTAACAATTTGTAAATAATGTTCCATTTAATCAATGCCCAAAACTTCATCAAACAATATGAAGCATTTTACAACATGTACTTCCCAATATCATATTGCATTTATCAAGCAACAATTTTTGCCATAATTTTTTTTTTAAATGGGTGGTCAGAAAAATAGTTTTAGTCCAAATCAGTGAACTAACCCAACAAAAGAAAGGATAGGTGCATCTAGCACTTTAATCAATGTGTTTTGTATTTAAGTTTAAATTACTTGTGCACCAAATATCAAACAAAGACACCTAGGCAGGAACTACAATCTTTACAAGAAAAAGAATGGCACCCTAGGTACATACTTGACCTCAACTAAAACAGAATGAAGAACACTCTAAGCAAGCACTGTAACCAATTACTTCAGACAAGGAAAACAACTCACCATTCTATCACCTTTAGTCAATAGGTTCTCATGTTTAAATTAATAAATAAAAGTCCCACTAGCAATCTTAAGCACTCATGTCAAATCCCAAGTACATATAAGCAAGAGACCAATACAAAATAGCAAATAGAAAAGTGAACGTTGATTCTGCAGCAAGAATTGCAATATGTTATGAAAGAAAGCATCATTTAGCCTCCATATGTAATGGTCAATTGCAACAATAAATCAACCGTAGCTACTGCAATATCTACAATAACCTTGTCGTGCTATCCAAAATAGACCAAAAGCAGCTTAACACTGGAGACTCCGATAAAAGACAATACAATTGGAGTGAACGGATCATGGCCTTGCTCTATCATCATAGGCAGACCAGATCATCACCAAGGATCTAAAATTACCATCTTGAAATAGCTCCAAAATCCAATCTTGAACAATAATAATAATAATAATAATAATAATAATAATAATAATAATAATAATAATAATAATAATAATAATAATAATAATAATAATAATAATAATAATAATAATAATAATAATAATAATAATAATAATAATAATAATAAATACAAATTTCATGAGTCCACAATTCATCTTATGGACCGTCCTCCATGTATACATCGAAAAACGAGATGAATGACCGCCTCACGATAGGGAGAAATAGAGAATAAGGAAGAGTTCTCCATCATCATCACAATCACGATCACCAACCATACACCTAAAGACAAGTCCAAGACAAAATCTTGCTACCGAAAAATTCTACATCCATATCCCTATACAACATGTCAACAACACCACGTAGCCCGCTTTCTACAACAGTTTCCTTCAATCAAGAAACAATTCTACCCATCATCTAAGGGCGTGCATGGTTGTGTTTATATTTTTTGCTTATGAACAAAAATTTTGTTTTTTTGTTCCCAGAACAAAATTGGAACGAAAATAAGAAACAAAGAAAAAGTTCCAGAAACACTTTTTGAAGGCCCGAAAAGAACAAAAACACAAAAATCTTGTTTCTTTTTTTGTTTCTCGCTTTCGTGCCCTGCGCCCTCTCAAGTCCCTCCCTTTTCCGGCGTCTCTCACAGGTTCTCCACAATCGAGCGATCCAGCGCCTCCCAACTCGTTATTCTCTTCGGTGCCGACAACTACTGCTCCTTCACCGGTTAAAGCTTCTAATTCGAGCTAAGTTTCATCCTTCACCGTTTGATGAGGGCTTCGATGACAACCACCCCTCGCAGATCTGGGCGATGGCTGCTTGGGGCTCAAGCGCGACAGCTCGCTCGAGCGAGCCCTCGTGCTCGAGCCCCGAGCGAGCGTTGCTCGCCTAGATCTGCGGCAGCATCTACTCGCTCGAGCGGGCAGAGTAGCGACGACTGCTCGGGGCTCAAGCGCGACGGCTCGCTCGAGCCAGTGCTTGCTCAGATCTGCGAGATGCTCGCTCGAGCAAGCGTCGTGAGCAGAGTAGCAGCGCTCAACTCGCTCGAGTTGATGCTCGCTTGAGCGAGACTCTGCTCACTTTCCTCACTCAAGCAATTGTCGTTGCTTTGCTCGCTCGAGCAAGCGTCGCTTCTTTGCTCGGTCAAGCGAGCATCGCGAGCACAGCAGCAACACTCTGCTTGCAAGAGCGAGCATCGCGAGTAGAGCAGCAATGCTGTGCTCGCTCGAGCAGTTCACTCTTTGCTCGCTTGAGCGAGCGTCGCTGCTTTGCTCGCTCGAGCGACCCGGCGGTAAATTTATTTAGACTATGTTGAGGAACCATGAGCTCATCCAAAATCACCATGAGAGCTATCTTTTTGATAGGGAGGGACTCTAGTTGAGAAACTTACAGAGGAAACACTGAAGGACTGGAGCCACTTTTAAGAACTTCTTTCTGTGTTTGAAGGTAAGAACCAAGGGTAATGCTGCCTTGTGTTGGATGAATTTCATGGTTGCATATTATATCTAGCATTACAATGAAATACTCAGGCTGATCATTTGGATTTCACAGCTTAAGACGGGTTGGAGAGAGTAGTTGTTTAGGTTCATTTGAAGCAAGATTGAACTTTTCACATTTTCTTTTATTGTAGTGTTTGAAATATGACCTATATTTTGACATGGTAGGTTTCTCACAATGCTCTTTATTTTATTTTGAGCATTTTGTTTCATTGATCATTGATAGTCATAGTACTATGTAGTTCTTGTAGCTCAAAATGCAACTTATGATTTGTATAATATTATGTAGTTCTTATAGCTCAAAATGCTTGCATCTCTTGAGAATGATTTTGTGTATGGCATGTATAGTATTATGTTATTGATTTAACTGATAACTCATATACTGCTCAACTGGTCAAAGATTAAATGGCATCTAAGAGACAGACATTCGGTGCAAAGTGGACCAAGTCTATAACCAACCTATTTATCGGTTTGTAGGTGGATGAGGTCAAAAAGGGAAATCGCAACTCTTCTACTTTCAACAAAGTAGGGTGGAGGAATATACAGACTGAATTTGTTAGACAGACATGGTCGAGCTGAGGAACAAGGTAAACAAATTGAGAAAACAGTATAGCAGTTTTCATAAACTTATGTCTCAGTCTAGATTTGGTTGGGATAATGTGAATAAAAGAGTTGTTGTCGACAATCCAAGTATATGAGAATCTCATATCAAGGTATCTTTTTAATTGTTTGGTCATTTTGTTGTCATTATATATATATATATAATTTTAAAATGTATGATTATATTGTTGAAATGTCATTATTGTGAAAATTGTAGGAGAATGTTGAGTGGGCAAAATTCAAGAATGATGGATTTCCTCAGTATCCCGAGCTATGTATTGTATCTGGTGATACATATGCTACTGGAGAATATGTCATAGGAAATGCTCAAGATTTGATGGTGTCGAAGGAAGATGACAATGGTGATGGCAATGTAGGTGGTGACAACAGTGGTGGCAAAGCATATGGTGATAATGGTGGTGGCCATACAGATGACTTCAGTGAACACCACATTCATGAGAGAGTCTTTACATCAGACAATGCTGTAACTTCAACTCGTGGAAAGCACAAATTGGATAGGACTCCAACTACTAAGAGGAGAAGGAAGAGTAACCAAACTAGTATTGATGACACTTGTAAAGCCATACAAGAATTTTTGAAAGTTAGGTCAAGTCAATTTGGTAGTGGCTCTGCAGCCTCTGGGGTTACGCCATCACTTGTAGACCATTTCTCCGTATTTGCTGTGATGGATATTCTAATTAGTATGCCTGAGATAGAGCAAGATGTTTATAATAAAGCAGTGGAACGAGCATATGATGTGCCTCACGGAGGGTGGCTTTCATTAAATCCCCACCTAGAAGGAGAAATAGACTTATTGATCATCTTTAGTAGATGTTTGGAAATATATTATGGATTGAATGGGGTTTCATTAGACTGTATAACTTATGTTATTCATTAATATTTAGTTTTTAAAGATATTAGTGTTGAGACTCTTGGTACTTATATGTAATGGCATCTTTTATTGAGACTATGACTTATGTTATTGACCGTTATTGGATATATTTTCAAAATCTATATTGATGTTTTTATATTTTGGTGATGGTATAGGTACTATGGAAGATGGATCAAATAGTATATCTAGTGAACAAGTAGAACCAGTTGAACAATTCTTGGATGATGATGATCTTCACATATTGCTAGCGTGGTTGTGCACGGTTGTGATTGACGCGTCCGTGCATACAAGAGAACTCATTAGGGATAGTAAATTATTAGGATCCGAATGGATAATGGAGATTGTTTATGGACATTCAGATAGGATATATGAAGTCTTCAGGATGGAGAGACATATTTTTCTTAATTTATGTGATTTAATAAGGGTAAGGGGTTGGTTGAAAGATAGTCGATTTGTTAGAATAGATGAACAAATTGGGATATTCTTATCTTTGGTTTGTCACGGTAGCTCAAATAGAGATTTATGTGAGAGATTTCAACATTCTGGAGAAGCAATCAGCAAGTATTTCAACAAAGTGTTGAAAGCAATTATCAAACTTTCAAAAGAGATAATCAAACCACCGTCCTTTGATGTCATCCCACAAGAAATTCTTATGGATCCTAGCCATAAATGCTACTTCAAGGTATGATTTCTATATCGACTTTATACCGTTAAATACATGTAGTTCATAATCTTATATAATCTTAGATTAATAATAAATTGACAGAACTGTATAGGTGCTATGGATGGCACCCATATAAATGTTATTATCCTGGTGTCTCAACAGGTTCGATTTAGAGGCAAGAAAGGGACTGCCACCCAAAATGTGTTGTGTGTTTGCTCATTTGATATGAAATTTACTTTCGTGTATGCTGGATGGGAAGGGTCTGCAAACGATTATCGAGTGCTTTTGGCAGCACTCAAAACTCCTCAATTGCAATTTCCCCGACCACCACCTGGTATTTACTTTGTTTACATAGACATTTGTGATTATATTATGGTTGAATATCACAACAAATTTATATATATCATGTTGTAGGGAAATACTACGTGGTAGATTCTGGTTATGCAGCACTTCCGAGATTTTTCACTCCATCTAGAAAGGAACGATATCATCTCAGCGAATATAGAGGGAGTGGGAGATGGCCAATAATAGCAAAAGAGTTGTTCAACTATAAGCACTCTTCACCAAGAAATGTAATTAAGAGGTCATTTGGGGCATTAAAGAACCGCTTCACCATTTTGAGACATATGCCTCAATTTACAATTGTGCTCTTCATAATTACATTCGTGATCAAGATAGGATGGACAGAAATGTTTCCATATATGGAGATCCGGAGTATCCATTTGGACCTACAAAAGTGGAGGTTGCAGATGATACATCGCATGAGTAGGCATATGGGATAAACATGCTTAGGATAAGTATTGCAAATAAAAGGGCAAGGGATTACAATATGCGTGAGATTTGTTGACTCTGTGTTTCCAACTTTTGTAATATTATTTTTAAGTATTCAGTGTGATGAAGTTGAACAATGAACTATATTGCTTCATTATTATGATGTCATGTATGGAAGGGTACATGTTGAGATGTATAAGATACTCTTCTTTTTGCTAGTTCTTATTGTACGAACTTTACTTGTAAAATTTTCTTTTAAGTATGCACATATGACCATGTTAAAAATATTTTTCTTAACTCACCATGATTAAAATTAAATTGATGAGCATTTCATGAGAATGAGAATTCAATACCAAGTTTACACTTTATAAAAAATAAAAATAAAAAATGCACTTGAGAAAAATTTGATACGAACTTTACTTACAAAATTTTCTACCAAGTATGCACATATGATCATGTTCAGAATGTTTGTCTTCACTCATCATGAACAAAATTAAATTAATGAGCATTTCATGAGAATGAGAATTCAATATCAAGTTTACACATTATTTTTTTTTTTTAAAAGCACTTTTTGAAAAATTTGAAACAGAAATTTTGTACAGTTACGAAGAAGAAATTTAGTGTTCACTTTCTCTCTATTTTGGGTGATTTTTTCACTGTTCCTAGCTTCTGTCGAGTGGTTGATTCCGGTTGATTTTCTTGATGATTAGGGCTGATTTTTGGTGAGAATGGTCGTCTATGGATTGCCTCCAGACCCTTGTGGAGCTTGATTCGTATTGTCTCAAGTTTGGGGAGCATGGAAGGTCGCGACTAGGGTTCTGCTTCTAGTTTGCTATGCAGTTGACGCTATTGGTCGTTGGGCTTTATGGGGCTTGGACTGGTAGGTAAAGCTATGTGTTGGTGGCCAGCGTTGTCTTTTCCTCCCCAAATCGTGACCGAACACCTAGTATGGCTTGATTCTCGACTTCCGAAATCTTGGCTACGGTTTCTGGTTCTTTTGTGCTTCGTTATTGCTGCTGTTGGGTATGGCTTCTTCCTCAAACCCTACAAATCGTATGGGCCGACCTTTTGAGAAGTCCCAAGCTGAGAATAGGTGTAGTAGAAGCCGCCTTAGATTAGACTCTTGTGGCCCTATTGTGGCTCGGCCTGATGCCTAAAAACTGAATATGCAGAAAGCCCCCCAACCCGATCCTGGGCTAGGGTTGCTAAACTTTCGATGAAGGGCTACGAACCTAGCTATATCCCCCCAACTTCTGTTGGGAAAAATGCTGTTGTCCACCTTTCTGAGGATGTTGTGCATGCTGCTGATCCGAAATGGAACCACTGTCTAGTGGGTTACTTTGTTGGCAAGAGAGTTCCTTTCAAAATGACTGAATTGGTACTTAAGGATACTTGGGGATCTCATTTAACGGAAGTGCTAGCTAACAATGAAGGATTCTATTTCTTCTTTATTCCGAATCATGATTATCACAGGAAAATTCTCAATGAAGGCCTGCTAACGGTGGATAGAGTACCACTTATCCTTAAACAATGGCCTCCCACTCTTGAGTTGAGGAATGATCTACAATCCTTTGTGCCCATTTGGATTCGCATGAAGAACATCCCGTTCGCTTATTGGTCAACTCCTGGTATTAGCCAAATAGCAAGTGCGGTGGGTAGACCGTTGTATGTAAACCCTTTTTACTTTAAAAATGAGACAACTATCCTATGTAAGGGTATGTGTTGAAGTGTCATCTAAGTTGGAAAGATGTGAAATAGTGGAAGTCTTCTTGAATGGTGAATCCTTCATTGTCCCCATCTTCTACGAGTGGAGACTGATCTCCTGTCCTAAGTGCCATGTGTTTGGCCATAACTGTGAAAGAGTAGAAGTCCTAGTTCCCCCTGCTGTGGATTCTTAGGCGCCTGTTGTTGCTGAAGTCCCGGTCCCTCCTACTGTGGAGTCTCGTACTCCTATTGTTGTTGAGCCTTCTTCGAATACTCAGGTTCATGTGGCCCAAAGTGACCGGCGTGAAGGATGGAAGCAAGTGACACACAAGAAAAAGAAACAACAACCTAGTACATTAGCGATGGGTAAGTCTTCTACACCTCTTGTTTCTGCATTGAAGTCCAAAGACAATGCGGAATCCTTATCTTTTTGGGAGCGATTCATCCTTCCCGAACGCAGCATACAACTCTCCGTTGTACTGCGCTCTCCAAGTGTGCTTGTTCCCCCCTTCTTCCTTACCATGGCAAGTCTCCAGGAAGACCAAGAGATCTTTAAGCCTAGTGCTGCAGGACCTTCTTCTTCGATTGTCCTAATGGAGCCGATTTTAAAAAATGCCTCTGTGATGTCTGGCTCGTTGGATGAAGATTCTGAGGACGTGGCTAGTGCAATGAGTAGTAGCTTTGAGGAGCTTGAGCCAAACGATCTCGAGAGCCTGCTATTAATGATGATCGTATTGCTGAAATTGAGACAACTCCTATAAAAAAGGATATCCCTCAAGTTCTAGCTCCATCAATCGAGGTGACTGCTCTTCCAAAACAGGGGACTAGTCGAAGGAGGCCTCCTAAACGCCGGTAGCACCTCTCCCTCTCAATATATATATATATATATATATATATATATATAGCTATGATTATAGGAGTTTGGAATATAAGGGGTCTATGTGATCACTTGAGACAAACGGAGATTAGGAATTTCGTTAGGTCCAATAACTTATGTTGTATTGGGATAGTTGAAACTAAAATTTCTTAGGGTGCTTTCGGTCTGGTCTCTATTGTGTTGTTGCCGGGTTGGAATTGGGAAAGCAATTATAATTATTCCTCTAATGGAAGAATTTGGATGGGGTGGAATCCTCTGGAAGTTTCGTTTATCGTTAACTCTTCTTCGGATCAAGCTATTCACGGAAAACTTTCTAATGTTAGTTATGGTAAATGGTTCTTTCTAACGGTGGTTTATGCTGAGCATAGATTTGTCTGTAGACGGCCTTTATGGACCGATCTTATTCAGACCAGTTCTCTTCATTCGGTTTCTCCTTGGATTATAGCAGGAGACTTTAATGCAATCCGTGACCCTTCGAATAGGTTGGGCGGTTCTAATGACTGGATCCCAGCTTTTGATGAGTTCTGTGAGTGTCTCTTTCAAGTTGGTTTAGATGATCTCAGATATACAAGTAACAGATTTACTTGGTCTATGTCGATGGGTCCTAACCGTAAGCAAAGGAAAATCGATCGTGTTCTGGTTAATTCATACTGGTCAGCTGAATTCTCTTTCTTTGAAGCTTCGTTTTTGGCCCCTGGCATTTCGGACCATTCTCTGATGGTCATTAAGATCCTCCCTACCCCTAAGTCTTGCAAGCCATTCATGTTCTTCAACTTTTGGCTTACCCACCCGGATTTCTCTAATATGGTTTCTCAAGTTTGGAACTCCTCGCTTAGGGGTATTTCGATGTTTATGCTTTGCTCTAGGCTTTGTCTCCTTAAATGTAGATTGAAGTAGCTCAATAAGGAGTTTTTTTTTCGGATCTCTCCTATAGAACAGCTGAAGCTAGATGGGTGTTATGTGTTACTTAGGAAGCTCTATAGGTTGACCCTTATAATATTCAGCTTGCTGAATTGGAGAAACTTTAGCTCTAGTCTTTTTTAGATTTGTGCCTTCAAGAAGAATCTTTTATAGACAGAAATCCCGAGTTCGTTGGCTGAAAGAAGGGAACTCAATACAAAGTTTTTCCATCAATCGGTAAACAAAAGGCATCTTCATAACAGAACTATTTCGTTGTCCAATGGGAACTACACCACTTCAAATCCTTCTGAAGTTTAGAACCTTTTTGTTGATCATTTTCGTGAGCTCTTAGCGTATTCTCCTATAGTTGCTCGACCTTCTTTGGAAGATATGCGTGCAGCTCTAAGTCACACCCTTGATGAGGATCAGGTGTGTTTCATCTTTAGCCCTATTTCTAATGCTGAGATTAGAGATACGCTCTTCTCTCTTGCAGTGGGTAAAGCCCCTTGCCCCGATGGATATAATGTAGAGTTCTTTAAGCATTCTTGGAAAATAGTTGGACCTTCGATTATTTTGGCAGTTAAAGATTTCTTTACAACAAGCAAGTTGTTGCGGGAGATAAATACGACCATCTTGGCCTTGGTTCCCAAAGTCCCTAATGCTTCTAATGTTAACGATTTTCGGCCAATTGCTTGCTGTAACACTATCTACAAGTGTATCACCAAGCTTATTGCCAACCGACTCTCTCATGTGCTTCCATATATTATTAGCTTACCCCAAAATGCTTTTATTGAAGGTAGGCATATAAGCGACAATATTTTTCTTGCTCAAGAGCTCTTTTGTGGTTTCCATCTTGATCCTTATCGGCCTAAATGCATGGTAAAGGTTGACTTTAAGAAGGCTTATGATACGGTGGATTGGAATTTCATTGATCTTTGTTTGCAAGCTTTTGGTTTCCCCTCGGAGTTTATTGCCTGGATTATGGTCTGCATCCGTACCCTTAAATACTCAGTTTCTATAAATGGGGAGCTCCATGGGTTTTTCTTGAGTGGTAGGGGTATTCGACAAGGTGACCCGATGTCTCCCTACATCTTTACCCTTGTGATGGAAATATTTACCGGCCTCCTGGATATCCAAACTAGGCGTCTTGATTTTCGGTTCTTCTGGTGTTGCAAGCCCTTTAGACTCTCTCCTCTTTTCTTTGCTGATGATGTATTACTCTTTGCTGAAGCTAGCTTGCCGTCCATTGAACTGCTTAAGGATGGGATTGACAAATTTTCTAATTGGATTGGGCTTGTTCCGAACCTTAGAAAGAGTGAAGTTTTTCTCTCTAGGGGCTCCTCTGATCTTCGGCAGTATATTTTAAATAAACTGGGCTTCCAGATGGGCACTTTCGTTACCTTGGAGTTCCAATTATCTCTGCAAGATTGAGTAAGGCGGATTGTGTGTCTCTAGTAAATTCAATCACGGCGCGTCTCCAGTCTTGGACTCATAGATTCCTCTCTTTTGTAGGACGCCTTCAACTTATAAGGTCGACACTCCACTCTATCCAAGCCTTTTGGGCCAACGTTTTCTTTCTACCTTGTTCGGTCATTAACTGAATTAAATGTTTCGGCAATTTTTGTGGAAAGGCACGGTGATGGGCCCTAGAGGTGCTAAGGTCTCTTGGTGTGATGTTTATCTTCCAAAAAAAGAAGAAGGCTTGAGTATTAGAACTCTTCGGGAGAATAATATCGCTTCTATGCTTAAGCACATTTGGATTCTCTTCTCTGATAAGGAATCCCTTTGGTGCAAATGGATCCATTCTATTTTTTTAAAGAGGAAAAACTTTTGGGTTGTCCCGTGTCCTACTCATTGCTCTTGGGCGTGGAGAAAGATATTAAACCCGCGAGAACATTTCCAGCAATACTTCAAGTGGAATATTGGGAATGGACGATCGGTTTCGTTTTGGTTCGACCCATGGCACCTAAATGGCCTTTTATATAGGATCTTCTCCAAACAAGATATATACCACTTCGGTATCTCTTGACTAGTGACAGTTGCTGAAGGCTTTACCACGCCCATGGACTGGTACGTGATCAACATCTTGGTCAATTGGTGGAATCCCCTCCTAGTGTTTAACCAAGAACATGATCGCTTTCATTGGCTGCCCCACCCCTCTGGTTGTTTTTCCTCCGCCTCTGCTTGGGAGTTGATTCGGCCAAAGGGCAATGCTGTCACTTGGGCCTCCTTTATTTGGAGCACTTCCTTGCCCCCAAGATATCAAACTCATCTTTGGCTTATTACTCGTAATTGGCTACCAACTAAGGTGTTGCTTATCTCTCATGGTAGAATTTTGCCTACCAATTGCCCCCTTTGCTCGTGTAGACCGGATTCTGTGGATCACTTGTTCTTTACTTATCACATTTTGAGTACCCTTGTTTCTTTTTTGGCAGCAAAATTTAACCTTGTTTGGCAAACCAAGCAGTGGATGGAGAATCTTGTATGGGCATCCAAGCGGTTTGTGGTAAAAGCTTTTATCAAACTATGGCTCACTTTAGTTTTGGTGCGATGTGCTACATCATATGGAAAGAGCGTAACAATGTGCTTTTTCGCAATCAAACCATTTTTCTTCCGGCGATGAAGATGCACCTCTAGAAGGCGATTAAAGATAAAGCTATGACGTTTAAGCATGTTGCTAACATTTCAAAGAATAGAAGACTTCAACAGAGCTAGGATCTTCATCCTTCTATCTTTGATTGATGGTAGTTCTTTAGTTTGTTTTTTGTGACATCCAGAATTTTCAGTATTGTTTTCTATTAAATTAATCGGGCATTTCATTGACGTGTCTATAGGGTTGTTCTCAGAGCTGATCACTCTCGAGATAACTGGACTAGCTGGGTATGCCATTAAAGAATATTAAGGCAATAGACTTGAGAATTCGACCAGGAAGCGGCTTCTCGACCGTGTCCATCTTTAGAGGTCATTACTGCACAGTTAAAGATCGAATTGAGATCAGAGATAGGTCGGTTCGACTGAGATGTGTGGCCGATCGTGGGTGACTCCACTAAATTGGAAAATTCTCGTCGACCGGCACTAATTTGATTTTCTGTCGTTTTGGTACCCTGTGTTGGTAATCGAGCCCTCGAGATTTTCATGACAATTGAGAGTCGCCAATGTGTCGAGTGGGTTCATTGTGGCTCGAAGAAAATCGACCACGAGTCAATTGCCCTAAAAAGTTCTGAAAACTACCCGGTAGTCTAGGTCACACTAAAAGCACGTCGGAGTGAAATTAACCGTCGATTTGAGTCAGATTTCAGAAATTGAAGTTTTGGCCATGTCACAATAAATTTTAGGAGCATCGACTCAGTCTCAGAAGATTTTTCGGAGGTCCCGAGATTTTTACGGAAATTGGATTCGGACGTCGCGGAAGTTTGGCCGAAGTTCAGATTGGCTAAATTAATGGGAAATTTGACTTTCGGGTTGAGCCGTTGTGTGTCGGGGATTTATAGAAAATCATTTGGGATTTTCCTACGTCGAAATTGGACCTCAATTTGGGAATTTATTGGAGACATTGAAGTTCAAATGGTGAAATTCGTATCATCCCCTCACTCTAGCATTTTTGGACTAGTTGAGAGGTTATGGAAGTCATTTGGATGGTCTAATGAGGGCCAAGTGTTTTTACTTGGCTAAGAGTGATCCATGGAGATATTCTTGCAAAATATCAAGCTAAGGCCCACCTCTTCCTCATCCTCTCCATCTAGCTGCCGTGAACTACTTCTCTCTCTCCCTTCTCATTTTCCTTCGTGCGACAACCTCCCTTTTTTGCTTTCCATTACCGCTGCTTGAAGATCGATAGACCAGCTGCACTGAAGACCGAAGCCGCGTCCTCCACTGGGATTTGTCGGCAACAAATCAATTCCCATCTTCATCGGTCAATCTCCAGCGAAACAGCCCCTCATCCGTGCAAAGATCCGTCGCCAACAACACCTGCAAGCTGCCAGACGTCTTCCACTTCTTCGGTCAACATTCTTCTCCACGTTGAAGACTCCACGAAGACCCCACTCACCGAAGCTCTCTTCTCCTCTCCACGCGTCCATGGCCTGCAACTCCACGGTCAACAAAAGCAGGTTCTCTCCACCTTGTTGACCACCGAATGAAACCACCGGGGAAGCCAGCATCCGTCCGCGAGAATTTGTCCCTTCTCCACCAAGGTTGGTCGGCCACTCACGCCACCCATCCCCAGCTCCGTTTCTGCTTCAATCTTGCCGCGCCAACCTCAAACGAAGGAGCTCCCTTCGTCCGCGTCTCCAGCCACGACATCCAGCGAGTTTCGTGAGCCCATCTCCATCAAACACGGCCCAGCATCCAGCCCACGCAAGTTCAGTTTCAGTTAGTTTTTGGAGGCCCATCTTCACAGCAATTTTGGCCCATCAGCTTGTAAGTTCCAGCATCAGTTTAGCCCAAGTTCAAGCCCAGTCCAATTCTGTCCTAGTCTTGAAGCCCAGCATCAATTGGATTGGAAAGCCCAGCAATTTCAAATTTTTGGGCCCAGCAAAGTCAGGCCCAATTCAGTTTTATTTCAAGCCCAGTTTTTGAAGCCCGCGGAGCCAAGCCCAAGCCTAGAAATTTCTGCAAGCTTGCGAGGCTTTTAGGCCCGGTCCGTGTGTTTGTCATCGCCGCCGAAAGTTCGGCTTTTCGGCCGCCGTCGCGTCGCCGTTGCGGTGATTCGATCTCCGCTTTTGTCAAGTGAGTTTTACTCACTAATGCTTTATTAATTTGCTAATTATGTCTTAGGGTTGGTTAGATTTAATTACATGCACTTAGGTGGTTAGATTAGGTTAGAGTAATTAATTTAGTGACTTAATGATGCATGTTAGGTGGTTAGACCTAGTTATTAGCAAGTACAAATATTTGGTGATTTATTGAATGCATCTCGGGATTTTTCCCGACCCGTTTCGGGTTCCAATAAGGCAATATGGGCCTAAATTGGATTTTTAATGTTTATTTAATTATTTTCGAAATTAATTATTTAATTAATTATTTTTCCGGAAATTCAACCGGGATGGCCGGTGACCGGAATTTCGTGCCGATTGTCGTGGTACAGACCGTTTATTTATTTGAGCTCTACGTTGTATGGAATTGAATAAATTGTGATATTTTAGGAATTGTCCTAAATTGTTTGTTAATGAATATTTGATTGGTGCTTGGCCGAGTATGGGTATATAGCGCCAGTACGTTGATGGGCTATATAGCAGAGAGAATGATGAGAGACAACTGAGAATGTTATTGGTGAGACCAATCAGGTACGATATTATTGGACATACGTGGTTCGGTGATTGGAAGTATCACTGGCGAAAACGGCGCCTTAAAGAACGCACGTAAATGACGTATAGACACATGTGGTTCGGTGATTATGGGAATATCACTGGTGAAAACGGCGCCTTAAAGAACGCACGATGTTGTCTATAGCCGATGTCACCTTGGCGAAAACGGCGCCCTTGAGAAGACACGTGGTTCGGTGATCAAGGTTATCACTGGTGAAAACGGCGCCTTAAAGAACGCACGGTGTCGGTGATCGGTATGTCATTGGCGAAAACGACGCCCGAGAAACACATGTGATTTGGTGAATGAGTACACCACTGAGAAAGCGTGGTACGAGTAGGAATGACCGAGAGAGGGTCTAATCGACATGTAATCGACTTAGTCGATTGGCCAATGTTTGATCGTATGTCGTGAATTGTTTGAATATCTGTGTTTAACCTTGAATTGCAGGTTGGAACTGAGGCTAAGGTAAGTCCTCTGACTCGTGTTGTGCTTAGGCAACCGGATGGCGTATTAGTTTATTAATCGAGTCTTAGTGGGTAGGACTCGCTGAGACGTGGTCTCATTGGTTATTGAATAACCATTTCAGGACCCTGAGGAAAAGCCGAGGAAGGAGAAGCTGAGGAAGGAGAAAGTATTTTGAAGTAGAAGATGATCCAGAGAGGGATCTTGAATATAAACCGGATGTGGATTGAGATCCCATCCCTTTTGTGCACCTTGTCTTAGTGTAGATAGGTGTGAGACTTTTATGCTGTAAATAATATTGTAAATATACCATGAGTGGTGATGTTATCTGAAAGTGTGGTTGTGAATTTCAATATGAAAAATATGGCCTACTTTCCTATCCCATTATTTTATTGTCTGGGGATTTATAACTGCTTCCGCATGTGCTTAATAAAAAGAAAGGGTCGGCGATACATAGTCCTGGGATATCGCATTCTAAAATCGACCAAGTAGAAGGATGTGCACACGTCCGAGGATCGGGGCGTGACATTTTTAGTCTTCATTTCTTTCTTTTCGTTGTTTGTTTTGTTTGTTAGGAACCACAGTACCCCTACACTCGCTTCGACTCCTGTCTTCTTAAGTGTTTGTTTTTTTGTTGGTGCCGGGCCTCCCCCCCCCCCCTTGTATTCTTCTTCACAAAATCTATTCTATACTTACCTTTACAAAAAAAAAAAATTGTACAGTTACCCAACGTGTTTTTGTTCTTTTTCTATTCTAGGAACAAAAATTGAGTGCAGTTACCAAACGTGTTTCTATTCTTTTTCTATTCCAAGAACATGATTTTTTTACACTTACCAAAAGTGTTCTTTTATTCAAAAACTGTTCCTTGGAATAGAAATATTTTTTTCTAATTCTGTTCACTAGAACAATTTTTTAACAGAAACACAAACACGCGCCTTAAAATCCGAGTAATTACGAACAACTCCCGCGGCTTAAAAGCATAATTTCGACTAGCCTCCAGTCCTAACATTCGAAGCTCCAATCTCAAATTATCAAATTTCAAACTTGCTACCCAAATAGGTTACAAGATCTAAATCTAGCGTGACACTACAAAGCAAGAACCGAACAAATCGTCAACGCCTCTTCAAACCAAAATTATATATAATTTTCTACTCCATCTAGTTTTATGGTCTGAATATTTAGTGGTGGGTGCAGTTCGCAAAAAAAATGGGCTGCTTACATAGAAAAAGGGGAGAATTACCAAAAAAAAGGTCATAAACCTATTGCAATTGTTCCAATTCAGTCATAAACTTTTTTTTTATAGTTAATTTAGTCTGAAACCTTTTTACAATTGTGCCAATTTAGTCCATCCGGCCAAAATTGATCGGCCAACGTTGACATGGACACCAGCCGTCCAGCGACAGCTAACATGGTAATTTTTTTTTTCGAATTTTTAATTATTTTTTTGAATTTTTGAATTCTTTTTTTTTTCAGCTTCTCCTTCCTCTGGCCAGCCAGCGCTGGCTAGAGGCGAGGGCCGGCAAGGTCGACCTTGCCCATGGACGGCGAGGTTGACCGTCGCCTTGGCTAGGCGAGGCCGACCCTTGCCTTAGATTTGGCAAGGCTCGGCCTCGCCCAGCCATGGCAAGGCCCGAGCTCGATCCTCGCCAGATCTGGCGGGGCCTCACCCAGCGACGGTGAGGCCGGCCTCACCAACAACTTTCGTGAGTGCGGCCAGTGCCCTGTTCGCTGCCTCCATTGTCGGAGCTTGCTAAGGACCCGAGGAATTTTCGGCTTGTTTTGCAGAGGGTGGATTGGAGAAGACGACGACCCAACTCGGCTTCCGCAGCAACGAACCATGGAAGCCGGAGCTGCCGGAAATGCGGAGCAGCGGGCGAGATCGTCGCCTTGGCTGGGCGAGGCCGACCCTCACCTTGGATTTGGCGAGGCTCAGCCCCGCCTAGCCATGGCAAGGGTCGATCTCACCAGTGCCAGCGAGCTCGGCCCTCGCCATGGCTAGGCGAGGCCGGCCTCGCCAGATCTAGCAAGGCCTCACCGGCACTCACCTCTGGCTGGCCAAAGGATGGAGAAGCTGAAAAAAAAAAGTAAAAAACTCAAAAAAATATTTAAAAATTCGAAAAAAAATAAATAAATAATAAATAAAAATTGCCATGTCAGCTTTTGCCGAACAGCCAGTGTCCACATTAGCGCCAGCCGGCCAATTTTGACCAGATGGACTAAACTGGCACAATTATAAAAGATTTAGGACTAAATTGGCTAAAAAAAAGTTTATGATTGAATTGGCACAATTGCAATAGGTTTAGGACTTTTTTGGTAATTCTCCCTAGAAAAAGTCATATTCTGTTTTTGCATCATGCTTTACTTGCCTACAAAGCTGAAAATTGATCATCTCTTAGCTGAGTGATAGTTTTTTGTTGTTAGCAAAAATCATATAATTGCACCAACTAGTCTGTGTATATATTGGAAAAAGCTAAAATTCATGTGCAACAGTTTCTTACTAAGCATGAATTTGAAGTTGGGGATTTTTATAAATGCCACTGTTACGGAGATATTCTTCAAGAACATTACTATAATTTGATCACCCACAGAGGAAGAACAAAGAATAATTAAATAAATAATCACATCCCTAGTACAAAGATTTATATACTAAAGAATCAGATCCTCCCAATTTAAAACTATCTAAAAATTTACTTTAATTTATGCTACTTTAAGCACAACGTTCAAGAAGACCACATCATGGGATTTCCCAATCCCTAAACCCACCATGTTCCAGCATCAAAATCCTTCTCACAAACTGATTCAAAAAACTGACAAAACCCAAACAAATTTGACCAATTTCGGGCGATCAGCTACTGTGACTGTAACCTCCCTTGGGATTTCACTGCTACTTTCAAACAAGCAGACGATTAATCACAAAGCACAAACCACGCTGAAAAAAAAAAAAAAAACAGATTTGAGTTCTTCTACTAGGAGCTGCATAAATGTCTACCGAGTAATTTACTACCAATAGTCAACCCATTACTATTCAACTTAACCCTTGAACAGGCTCATAAAACAACAAAATCTCCACAAACCCATTCGAGAAAAACCAAATCAATTATCGAGCCGATCACGCCATAACAATCATGTCACTGAAGCAACGAGCATGAAGCAATGCTTCTCCAAATTAAGATTTCAAAATTTAGAGAACGGAGAGGAAGATGGGGGCTTACTTTAATGCAACAAAAGGATGCTAAAACATATATATAACAATACACATGCAATAATTTACAACGAACATCGATCAATTGCAAGTAATTTAAAAATTCTAGAACTTTTTCATGTATGAACCCTAAAATTTCAAATTTAAAATTCTCTCTCAATGCTCAACGAAATTATGCAAATTATATATGGTTGAAAAGATCTCAACATGTTCAGGATCAATCGAGCAAAAAATCCACACGATAAAATAATGCCCATATTCGGCTCAAAGAGGAAAATCTCAAATTTTTCCATTAAAAAAAGATCGGGTTCTACAATCATATATGACTAACTCTGATACCACATGTAGAAAATGTATTCACATGAAACAACTAATCAATCAAGAAGAAACAGATTCATATATGATTGTAAAACACCAAAATCGATAAACACAGTGGAATTAAAGCGTATCTGTTTGAGTCATTGCTTCACTTGAAGAAAATAGATCAATCTGATAACCAGTGATCTATCGAAATGTCAGATTTTCCTCTCTATGACCTATTTCAGTATAACAGCTTGGATTAAAGCAAGTGATAGGTATAACCTATCATTTTATAGGCTAGGGATGGGATCTAGCAAACTCTAATCAACAGCGTGTCTACTGGGCCATTCCCATTACGGGCTTCAGTCAAATACAATTGCCTACACTTTGTTGCTCAACCAGGCTCGTTATTAACAAATGCCAATATTAATTCAATCATATCACTTTAGGGTTCAACAAATATTGGAATATCCATTAACCTGATTATTTAAAATAGAAAATCAATTAATTAATGTAAGCCCATATTATAGGAAATTTCCAATAGAGGAGACATAGGAGATGCTGGTGAGAAGATTGGTTTCAATTGATTCTTCATTTTTAGGTAATTAAATTGTACGAAGGTTTGTAATTATGATTGCCCCATGTGAACATCAGCGAATTGAGAACAATTGATGATTCCTTGATGGATCAATTGGAGGGTGATAGACATTTACAAAGACTATTGAGGACTTGGGGTTTATACCGATGTTGATACATCACTCGATCATTCCATCGAAAGATAGTTGTTATTTTTTTAATTTATTTATTCAATTCAGATTTATCCCACCTTGTGCCAAATTTCTTAGCTAGCATTTTATCAGAGTGAATATGATCTAGAAGATGTCCGAACTATCAAATGTCTTAGAGTGAGCATATTAAACTCAAGAACCCTTGCCTATCTGCGCAGCAAGAAGCCTAGTAACCACCTCCATAACAATCACAAGCAAAAGAGTTGACCACGGATAGTAGGGATAAATCACACAAGCGTAAAACCAAATAATGAACTTGTTAGACACATACATTAACTTCAATATAAAGACGGAATCAAACTCCTTTCATTAAACTCGCATGGATCATACAATGAGGAGGAATTCTTCCATTTGTGATGATTCTCAATTTGTACATAATTGATCTAATTTGTCGGCAAAAAAATCATCAATAAATCTTTATATTATATATAAGATTTACTAAATCAATCATAAACACAGCACCACTCAAGTTAACATATAGGTGACCGTACCAACAAGCGATCCTACCTTAGAGGTGTAAATTGATTGCGTAGCTCAATCAAGAACGTGCGGTGAATGACCTCGCACGCCATCAATTTGCTGAGAAAACAAGAAGGCACAGGCAGCAGCTCCGTCGTTTTATTTGACCGAATGTAACTGGGCGCGATGGGCCTCTCCCAACGTCGAGACCCCCTTTCCAAGCCCAGTCACCTATGGGCCTCTCACTGTATTCAGGCCCTTTGCAATTAACCGGCAATGGCAAATGGGCCCAAATGCAGGGATAGGCCCATGGCGGCCCCCACTCTCGTGAATGATAAGCCTCCTCCCGGCTCCAAAAGCCAAGAGAGAAGACCCGGGAGTTGGGGGGAGTGGCTATTGCCTCTTTCATTCCTTTTGCATATTATAGTCTTTAGCCCATTTTCATAAACCCTCCTCCCTCCTTCTCCTTCTCCTCCTCCTCCTCCCCCCACCCATCCATCTTTCTCTCTGGAGTTTCTCTACAACGGACCTGCCCTTCTCAGTTCTCTCTGTGGGTAATGACTCTGGCCGCTCGCCCGCTCCCTCCTTCCCTCCCTCGCTACTCACAATCAATACCACAACCTCCTCTTCTTTGTCAATCATTTGCGTGTTTATGTGGATGTTAATGTAACGGGTGTTCTTCAACTTTTAAATACGTACTTTTGCTGCTTCTGCTGCGTAAATCCTCGCCGTTTTACTCGTGGAGCTTTCTGCACGGGTCTCTTCCTTTTCTTGTTAACCTCACTTTCGATTCTCTGCAACCTTCCTTCTTTTCTTTCGATTGGATGGATGGATTCTCTTGTGCTCTAGTGGTATCGCAGGTTTCCCTCCCTCCATTGCAATTTGCATTCCTCGCCCCTCTCCCCGTGACTCAAATTACACATTCCCCTCCCTCCTCCTCCTTAACTTTTTTTTTTTTTTGGTGCCATTTGGATTGACTTAGTGTTGGAAGTTTATCTGTAAAATAAACTAAGTATATGTTTCATTGTCTAGGAAAAGTGAGAGGAAGTGAGTCAATTAATAAATGTGGGTTTTTATGTACCTAAACGATGTTTTGTCGAACATTTGGTCATTGTTGGCTCTCAATATACGGTCTTCACCTTATGTTTTAATTTTGTTCAAGAGGAAAACTCATGCTCAAGTTTTGGTATTTTATTCTGCACTAGATAGATCCAAAAACATCGAATGCTGCCTAAATTTGAATCCATCCTGATCCTAAGGCACGGATTAAATAACAGCTAAAATAAAACCTATTAAGCAGCTTTGCAGTTTGCTGATGATGCCTGAGAGACATTTTGGAATTGATAGACCACCTTAGATGCTCTTAGTTTCACAAAAGCACCCTTTAGAATTCACCAATTGTTGTTGACAATTCTTGGCCTTTTGGCTCAGAATAGTATAGATCCAATTAGTTTCCAAGAGCATTTGTCATAAGTAAGGGTGCGTTTCGTAACATTTCTTTTCAAAAATTGTTTCAGAGAACATAAATAAAAAAAAAACTATTTTTATTCCAGGAATATTTTTTTGACTAGAAAAACTTGCTCCGGAAATAAATAAAAAAGAACAGAAACGCGTTTGGTAAATTTGTATTTTTTATTTGTTTCTTTTAATTTTTTATTATTTTTATTTTATCTTTCCTTTTTTTCTTCTTTTGGCCAGCGGCCTCGCCCAGATCCGGCATGGCCGAGCTCGCCCAGCCTCCAATCACCTGGCGTTGGCCTGGTGAGGCCGAGCCTCGCCAGTGGTTGGCCGAGCTCGGCCTCGCCAAGGGCTGGCGACGCTCGGCCTTGCTAGGGCCGGCGACCGGTTAAAGAAAAAAGAAAAAAGAAACGAAAGAAGAGAGAGAAAATTTGTTTCTCCAAATTGTTCCAAAACAAGGTTTTTTTTTTTTTTTTTTGTTTCTCGTTTCTCTTCCAAATTTGTTCCGGGAACGAAAAAAATAGATTTGAAACAAAAACGCAATAAACGGGTTTATGTTCTTTTTTTGTTTCCTGAAACAAAAAAACAAGAATTCTGTTCATGAACAAAAAATAAAAACGCAAACAAACACACCATAAATGTATATTATTATCTGACTGAAGTCACGATTAGCCAGACCAATGAACTAAAAAAACACACGCACGAGCGGTCCTTGCAGCACCATTCTACATCAATTTGGGTTTTTTTTCACGGTTCTGATGCCCTCTGACCTAAACTTAGCAAACAAGGGATATAAAAAGAACAACCGCCGTTCGTTACATTTCAAATTAACTGAACATGCTATGCTGTTCTGATTATTCAAAGACCAGAGTCGTCCAAGGAACAAGAGTATCAGGATTCTCCTTTGCTTCCTTTCAGATTGATCACAGCAAGTTCTCGTTTGACAAATTCTCCAGCGCACGTTGGAGGATATTTGCTTGCAAGTGGGGAATCCGCAAAATGGCCTAAAGGCTTCAGCATGGCATCCGTTGCTAGGTGAGCAAACAGCTACACACGGCAGATAAAATAAGTCAGACAACATACACATAATTTTGATCATAATTTAAACTGAGCACTGCAAGGTCCATATAAAATTAACACAATTATCCAAATACCGACAGTAGCGGCCCATATTGATACTCACTGTCGAAGATACCCTCCAGAGGCTGCGATTTTGCTTTGATGCAGCTGCCACAGCATCCATTGTCCGACTTGTTACAACAACTTCATGCATACCGGCTATGCAATCACCAGCAGTTAGCCACTCTATCTGCAGTATAATGCCATTGCACGAGGAAGGCAACATATGTAAATCAATATTGGTAAGGCAGGTCAAGGAACGCCAGGAAATAATATTAGAGTTATTGGCAATGCAAAATGAAAGCGAATGCTTGGAATGATCTTGGAGATATTGACAAAGAAAAATGAAAGTCAAAGATAGCTTGGAAAATAAGAGGAATGACTTTTCTGAACTATTCCCTTTGACATCAGTGTCTCTCAGAGTGGATAACAGAGCTTGCCTCTGCATTACCCTACCTGCTTTCCAGTCTGAATAAGAAGACATCCTACAGGAACCTTCACTTCAACCTTTTGTCCATTCCTTAGCCAGATGTTCAAGCCAGGGAATCTACTTCTACCATGAATAGTAAGAAAATTAATGTCGTAGTGATACCCAGCAAACACGGTTCCCTCCTGCCCGTACTGGCGGAGGTTACTTCCTGTCGGGGCAAGAAGAAGTGGTCCCTGTGGAAATCGAAAACCATACTTCATCACATGAAACATTATATAGAACAAGGACTGAACAAAGATGAAGATTTCCGGTTAGAACAAGTGCCCTCGAAGACAGCCAGCAACGCCCATCTCTGCCACAGCACATTCTTAAGTCTTTAACAATGCCATCAAGGTAATGCAAAAAAGCGGTGACTCTGTTTGGTCAGAGGGTAGCAAGTTTGGCAAGAAGTCACTATCAACAATGGTCTCAAAGGTCTTCTGCGTGAGCAACAGCGTGAATAATGATTAATTAAGTCACTATGAGTAACGGGGACACTGTATTGCTTCATGATATCTTTTTCATACTTCTACCAAAAAAAGAACATTCTGTGGATTTACACTGCTAATAAGTGGTAAATGTGGGAAACATCACATTCAAGATTATCCGAGAGGATGCATGATGGAGGAAATTCACTCAGACTAGTTTTTCATTTCCAAACTCCAATTTCGATGATGGAGCTGAAGTCGAGCAGAACTTGCAGAAAAATTCAAAGCTATATGATCATCACCTGATTCATCAGAGAAGTGAATGCATCTTTTGGCAAGCCAAAGCCGATTGCTGCCATTTCGGCGACGGTCTACGCACCATATTGGATTACATCAGACAAAAAATATTCAACCGATTGCAATGAAAATGAGTATGAACGGATAAAGGATCATGCTGGTGAATCACCTCTACTGCTGATTTCATTTTGTAACCCCAGGCATCCATGGTCTCCTTCCATTCAGGAAAACCATCGGGAATGACAGGCTCCGAATTCAGCTCCTGCTTAAGAGACGGGTCAATGAATAACCAGGGCACAGAGGGGAGGACAAAAAGAGAACACAAAGAAGCAAAAAGAGGAGATGGAAGACCTTAAAGCGGGTGTTCGACGGCTGGGGGCCTACTCTCCACATGTACCGCCACTTGAGATCCGGGCCCTTTGGGATAGCTGGCCGGACCTCCTCAGGCATTGCCTTCAACTTCTCCTGGATTTCTTCATCCACCAAGCTCTTGGGAACTTCTATGCCTTCAGGGGTTACTCCAACCTGTCATATCCGCTACTTGAGAATACAGGCTACCGAAAGACTAGTCTCCCGTTGTCAAAAAAAAAAAAAAACCTTAAGCACTAGCTCATCGTCTACCCTCGAATTCATCCATTCATAGTCTAAGACGTGTCGACACTCTCCGGAAGTTTTCATGTCGTGTCGGACACTCCGACACATGGTCAACTCTTCCCGACACGCTCCGACACGTGAGTCCGAAATTTCGACACGCGATTCCAACAAGCACGGGTCAATTTTAAAAATTCTCAATACTTGATGGGTTATAATGTAAATATATGAAAAGATAATGAAAATAACAAAAATAAAGGGTAAAGAAGAAAATTATTACTCTCAAGTTTCTCATTTATAAGTTTTACTCTTCTCGTGAGTGACAATGGAGCGCCCTTCTTCTCGTCGGTGTCGTTCCGTTGCCCCCACATACTTTAAAGTTACAATTTTTTTTGCTTATTTCCGCCTCTTGTAAGCATTGCTTGCGAGTTATTTTTTTTCTTTTTCTCTCACGGTAAGCAAAGGAAGCCGAAGAAGAAAAGAGGGGGAGGAAGGGGGTGAACCTGGTAATGGGAGCGAGGACGCTCTTGGAAGCGCTTGAAGTGAGGAGGGGCGTCGAAGTACTTCTCCATCATGTCGATGAAGCGGTCGTTGTCGAGGGCGGAGCACCTGGGATCCTTCACCATCAGGGCCCCCGTCTCCCTCAGGATCCGGCTCACCTCCCCGCACAGCCCCATCAGCGACGCCCCCAGTTGGTCCCCCACCTCCTCCGGGCGGGAGCTGCTCAGGGCGGGCGAGATCTCCAGGTACGGCGACAGATCGATCACCGGCACTTCCATTTTCCGATCCTCGAATGTTAGTGCTAACTCGAGAGATCGCGAAGATATGAATGAGTGAATGACGGAGTTGGGAGATAAAAAGAAGAAGAAGGACAATGAAGATAAGGTGCGATCTGCACATAAGAAGAGAGTGGTCTCGTGGAACTCGTGGAGAGAGAGTAGGGTACGCGTTGTTGGGTACAGGGTACCCTGCGAGCGCAAAATTCCGCCATTAAAAATATAAAATGGAAATTTGTATGGGGGGAGTGGCGGGAGAGGAGAGGCGTTTCCTTTCCCCGTTAGAAAAGGAAAAAATCTTTCATCCTCGTCATCATGCGCTCTTCCCTTCCTCTTTTTCTTTTTACCTTTCATTACGGCACGCCATCGCCTTCCTTCAAGAGGGACGATGAGATTATGATCTTTTGAAAACAATCCCTTCCTTGTTAAACCCCGGTGGCCATCCCCATCTAATAACACAACCACGGTGAAATAAAAAATCAACTGAATATTTTGAATTGTAAAAAATTATAATCCTACCACTTTAAGATATTATTGAAAACCCTCCTAATACGCCATCTTTCTTGCATCGTACCTCATAGCTCCTTTGAGCCATTCCTCTCTCTCTCTCATGGCTCCTTTAACAAACCAAATTGCCTTATGTTTGTGTTGCTTCCATCACCGCCCACTCCACCCTACCCACTTCCACCTATATCCTCCCTGCCGACAACTCTGGATCCAATCATGTCCTCCCGGCACCATTTGCCCCTTCTATCACATGTCAATCGTTGCTCACCCCTCCCTACCTCCCTCCCTCCCTTCTCCCTTCTCCCTAGCCATATCTCATAGCATCTCGACGGCAATAACAATTGCTTGGTGGGTAGCGTCGTTGGCAACAAGAAAAGCAACAATGGAGGAGGAGTAGGATTAAATTAGGAGAAACCAATAGCAATGAATCAAAAGAGATTGACAATGTGAATGGTTGAGATGGACAGTTGGGTCTAGTAGAGGATGTAGAAATTTTATTCAGATGAACAATTAATCAATCAAGAAGAAACGGATCCATATATGATTGTAAAACACCAAGATCAATAAACACAACAGATTAAAGCGTATATGTTTAAGCCATTGCTTCACTTAAAGAAAATAGATCAATGTGATAACCAGTGATATATCAGAATGTCAGATCTTCCTCTCTATGATCTATTTCAGTATAGCAACTTTTAATGGGGTTAAAGTAACTGATAAGTATAACCTATCATTTTATAGGCTAGAGAGGGGACCTAGCAAACTCTAATCAACAACGTGTCTACTGAGCCATTCCCATTACGGGTTTCAGTCAAACACAATTGCCTACACTTTGCTGCTCAACCAGGCCCGTTATTAATAGATGCCAATACCCAATTCAATCAGATCACTTTAGGGTTCAACAAATATTGGAATATCCATTAACTCGATTATTTAAAATAAAAAATCAATTAATTAATGTAAGCTCATATTATAGGAAATTTCCAACATTCTCCCACTTGGCTACATTAATTAACTTATTTTATTTTGAAAAAGATTTTATATTAAAAACGACACTATCGGGTTAATAACTGAAAATTTTGTTTGATGTGGCCACAACTTAAAAAAATAATATTCCAATAACGGCATCTCAAAACCAATCCAATCCTATATAACCTTAGTATAGAACTATGGAGATCAATGTGTTAAGAAAATATCACAACACAGGACCTTCCATAATCACATATAATAAGCATTATATTTTCATGGATCATGGATCTAGTAGTGTAGTAAGAAATAGTGCCAACATGTGATCAAAATATACACTATTTTTTATCGGCCTTCAATACAATTTCTTAACGACATGAAACTGCATTAACGCAATTTCTAAACAACATGAAATTGCACGACTATGTCACAATCCAACATGAGATCTCATAATTAGTGACATCTAGTCATCTTTAAACTAAAATTTGTTTAAATATACCGTTTTATATTTCCATTTCTCAGTCAACAGGAGAAAGGATAACAATAGAATCAATAACAACAATTATCAAAATAAATGCTTTAATAAACATCATAAAAGCATTATCAATCTGTATATAACTATAATATATGGTATTTGCTAGCAACAACATAATGGAGGATACAAATTATATAACTCCCACTAAAAAAGAAATCAAAAGAATCTAACACACCCATATTTTTTACATGTTCTTTAAACAAAATGGGTCCTAAGCCTTTTTATTAGAGGATCAAACAACATGAACTCAGTTCTAATATTCTCAATCACAATGTCTCCCTTTTTGACTAAGTCATTAACAGTATAATATATGATCCAATTAACATTTCAACCGTGGCATTGTTGTTATTTATAGTAAAAGTAACTGTCTGCCACACATAATGCAATAAGATCAATTATGGGCAATAAGCATTTCAACAAAAATAATTAGTACACTATAAACTCCCATTTGGGCAGAGTGTATAATGCACCATTTTCATAGCATGAAGTTTAGGGATAAGTACACTAATTGTGCCATTAGTTGTGTATGGCGCTCATTTTGGTACCAAAAGTTTCTGCCGGATCACTTAAGTGCCAAATCGGAGAAGAAACAATCACTTTGGTGCCACCGGCGAGAAATTCCGACCAAAATGATTACGTGGCTTTATATTTTAAAAAAAAAAAATTGATAAACCCTTTAAACGACGTCGTTTTCTATGGATGGCTTAGGAAAAATGATGTCGTATAGCTCATTTGTGATTGAATTTAGGGTTTTTTTTCTGTTCATACTCGCCAACCTAGCTTGCTCGGCCATCGTCCCTTGGCCACCGTGCTCAGCCACCGTCGCTCAGCCACCGTGCTTGGCCATCGTCGCTCGACCACCGTGCTCGACCAAGAAGTGATAGGAAAATAGGAGGCGAGGGCGGAGGAGGAGGAGGAAGAAGGGGGATTGAAGGTGCAGAGAGAGAGAGAGAAGACGAGGAGTGCGAGGGAAACAAGAAGGGCACAGATGGAGATGGTGGATTGGGCTCTGTTCAAAGAGTGGCTGGTGTTGGTGTTGTTCTTCGGGGAAGAAGATGCTGCGCCATGGCTTCTCTCTCTCTCTACTGGTGTTGTTCTTCAGAGAAGAAGACGATGCTACCATGGCCTCTCTCTCTGTGCTGGTGTTGTTCTTCTAGGAAGAAGACAATGCCGCCGCCATGGCCCCGCTCTCTCTCTCTCTCTCTCTCTCTCTCTCTCTCTCTCTCTCTCTCTCTCTCTCTCTCTCTCTCTCTCTCTCTCTTCTCTCTCTCTCTCTCTCTCTCTCTCTCTCTCTCTCTCTCTCTCTCTCTCGATTTGGGGATTTAGGGTTTCAACTTGGGGTTTAAGACGCCAAACGATGTCGTTTGGTGATTTACACGCCGACTGGACTCTCCGGCAAGCCACATCAGTATAAGAAATTAATTAAAAAAGGTCACGTCGGATTTCCAGCAGTTCAGATCAGTGTTGGCACCAAAGTGAGCGTTTTTCAAATTTTTTAGCACTTAAATGATCCAACGGAAACTTTTGGCACCAAAGTGAGTGCCGTACACAACTTATGGCACCATTAGTGTACTTATCCTTGAAGTTTATAAAGCAACAATAAGGAGAATTATATATAATTGTTAATGATCTATCCCATTTGGGTAGACAAATCATTTAAATTATATATCTCCATGATATCAATATATAGAGACGATAAAGGAGAATTACATATAATCTTCGAAGATCAATGCCATTTGGATAGACAAATCCTTTAAATTATATATCTCCATTATCTCAACATAGGGTGGAATTACATATAACTCTAAAAAATTTATCTACTTTAGAAAGATAAACCTTTTGAGTCACACATCCCCATCATTCATCTCTAATATATCAATATAGAGGGGAATTACATATAACTTTAAAAAATTTATCTGCCCAGAAATCTATCCCCTTTGGGCAAATAAATCTTTTTGAGTCATACATCCCCATCTTTTAATTTTGGAATTTATCTTCATGCAGTTTTCAAATTAATATACACAATAACCCCCTTTGGGCAGTTAATTGTGTATACTAATTTTTATCAATAAGGAACTTCAGCAATTTACAAACTTTAACAATTTGTAAATAATGTTCCATTTAATGAATGCCCAAAACTTCATCAAACAATATGAAGCATTTTACGACGTGTGCTTCCTAAGATCATATTGCATTTATCAAGCAACAATTTTTGCCACAATTTTTTTTTTTTTAAATGGGGGGTCAAAAAAACAGTTTTAGTCCAAATCACTGAATTAACCCAACAAAATAAAGGATAGGTGCATCTAGCACTTCAGTCAGCGTGTTTCGTATTTAAGTTTAAATTACTTGTGCACCAAATATCAAACAAAGACAACCAGGTAGGAACTACAATCTTTACAAGAAAAAGAATGGCACCCAAGCTGCGTACTTGACCTCAACTAAAACAAAATGAAGAACACTCTAACCAAGCACTGTAATCAATTACTTCAAACAGGGAAAACAACTCACCATTCCGTCACCTTTAGTAAAAAGGTTCTCATGTTTAAATTAATAAATAAAAGTCCCACTAGCAATCTTAAGCACTCATATCAAATCCCAAGTACATATAAGCAAGAGACCAATACAAAATAGCAAATATAAAAGTGAATGTTGATTTTGCAGCAAGAATTGCAATATGTTATGAAAGAAAGCATCATTTAGCCTCCATATGTAATGGTCAATTGTAACAATAAATCAACCGTAGCTGCTGCAATATCTACAATAACCTTGTTGTGCTATCCAAAATAGACCAAAAGCAGCGTAATACTAGAGACTCCGATAAAAGACAATACAATTGGAGTGAACGGATCATGGCCTTGCTCTATCATCATAGGCAGAGCAGATCATCACCAAGGATCTAAAATTACCATCTTGAAATAGCTCCAAAATCCAATCTTGAATAATAATAATAATAATAATAATAATAATAATAATAATAATAATAATAATAATAATAATAATAATAATAATAATAATAATAATAATAATAATAATAATAATAAATACAAATTTCACAAGTCCGCAATTCATCTTATGGACCCTCCTCCACGTATACATCGAAAACGAGACGGACGACCGCCTCACGACAAGGAGAAACGGAGAATCAAGGAAGAGTTCTCCATCATCATCACAATCACGATCACCAACCATACACCCAAAGACAAGTCCAAGAAAAAATCTTGCTACTGAAAAATTCTACATCGATATCCATATACAACATGTCAACAACACCACATAGCCCGTTTTCCACAACAATTTCCTTCAATCAAGAAACAATTCTACCCATCATCTAAGGGCGTGAATGGTTGTGTTTATTTTTTCTGTTTATGAATAAAAATTTTGTTTTTTTTGTTCTCGGGAACAAAAAAAAAACAGAAACGCATTTGTTTGCATTTTTGTTCAAAATCTGTTTTTTTGTTTCTGAAACAAAATTGGAACGAAAAGGGAAATCGCACCTCTTCTACTTTCAACAAAGCAGGGTGGAGGAATATACAGACTGAATTCGTTAGGAAGATAGGATGCCAATATAGCATGGTCCAGCTGAGGAACAAGGCAAATAAATTGAGAAAACAGTATAGCAGTTTCAGAAACTCATGTCACAGTCTGGATTTGGTTGGGATAATGTGAATAAAAGAGTTGTTGTCGACGATCCAAGTATATGAGAATCTCACATCAATGTATCTTTTTAACTTTTTGGTCATTTTGTTGTCATTATATATGTAAATTTTAAAATATATGATTATATTGCTGAAATGTTATTATTGTGAAAATTGTAGGAGAATGTTGAGTGGGCAAAATTCAAGAATGATGGATTTCCTCAGTATCCCGAGCTATGTATTGTATTTGGTGATACATATGTTACTGGGCAATATGTCATAGGAAATGCTCAAGATTTGACGGTGTCGGAAGAAGATGACAATGGTGAGGTGACAACAATGGTGGCAAAGCATATGGTGATAATGGTGGTGGCCATACAGATGACTTTAGTGAACACCACATTGATGAGAGAGTCTTTACATCAGACAATGTTATAACTTCAACTCGTGGAAAGCACAAATTGGATAGGACTCCAAATATTAAGAGGAGAAGGAAAAGTAACCAAACCAATATTGATGACACTTGCAAAACCATACAAGAATTTTTTAAAGTTAGGTCAAGTCAATCTGGTAGTGGCTCTGCGGCCTCTAAGGTTACGCCATCACCTGTAAACCCTTTCTCTGTATTTGTTGTGATGGATATTCTAATTAGTATGCCTGAGATAGAGCAAGATGTTTATAATAAAGCAGTGGAACGAGCATGCGATAGTGCCTCATGGAGGGTGGCTTTCATTAAATCCCCACCTAGAAGGAGAAATAGACTTATTGATCATCTTTAGTAGATGTTTAGAAATATATTATGGATTGAATGGGTTTCATTAGACTGTATAACTTATGTTATCCATTAATATTTAGTTTTTAAAGATATTAGTGTTGAGACTCTTGGTACTTATATGTAATGGCATCTTCTATTGAGACTATGACTTATGTTATTGACTGTTATTGGATATATTTTCAAAATCTATATTGATGTTTTTATACTTTTGTGATGGTATAGATACTATGGAAGATTGATCAAATAGTATATCTAGTGAACAGGTAGAACCAGTTGAAAAATTCTTGGATGATGATGATCTTCACATATTCTAGTGTGGTTGTGCACGGTTGTGATTGACGCATCCGTGCATACAAGAGAACCCATTAGGGATAGTAAATTATTAGGATCCGAATGGATAATGGAGATTATTTATGGACATTCAGATAGGATATATGAAGCCTTCAAGATGGAGAGACATGTTTTTCTTAATTTATGTGATTTAATGAGGGTAAAGGGTTGATTGAAAGATAGTCAATTTGTTCGAATAGATGAACAAATTGGGATATTCTTGTCTTTGGTTTGTCACGGTAGCTCAAATAGAGATTTATGTGAGAGATTTCAACATTCTGGAGAAACGATCAGCAAGTATTTCAACAAAGTGTTGAAAGCAATTATCAAACTTTCAAAAGAGATAATCAAACCACCGTCCTTTGATGTCATCCCACAAGAAATTCTTATGGATCCTAGCCATAAACGCTACTTCAAGGTATGATTTCCATATCAATTTTATACCGTCAAATACATGTAGTTCATAATCTTATACAATTTTAGATTGATAATAAATTGACAGGACTGCGTAGGTGCTATGGATGGCACGCATATAAATGCTATTATCCCGGTGTCTCAGCAGGTTCGATTTAGAGGTAGGAAAGGGACTACCACCTAGAATGTATTGTGTGTTTGCTCATTTGATATGAAATTTACTTTCGTGTATGCTGGATGGGAAGGGTCTGCAAACAATTCTCGAGTGCTTTCGGCAGCACTCGAAACTCCTCAATCGCAATTTCCCCGACCACCACTTGGTATTTGCTTTGTTTACATAGACATTTGTGATTATATTATGGTTGAATATCACAACAAATTTATATATATATATATCATGTTGTAGGGAAATACTACGTGGTAGATTCTGATTATGCAGCACTTTCGGGATTTTTCATTCCATCTAAAAAGGAACGGTATCATCTCAGCGAATATAGAGGGAGTGGGAGATGCCCAAGAACAACAAAAGAGTTGTTCAACTATAAGCACTCTTCACTAAGAAATGTAATTGAGAGGTCATTTAGGGCATTAAAGAATCGCTTCACCATTTTGAGACATATGCCTCAATTTACAATTCAGAAGCAAGCACTTGTTATAATTACATGTTGTGCTATTCATAATTACATCCGTGATCAAGATAGGATGAACAGAAATGTTTCCATATATGGAGATCCGGAGTATCTATTTGGACCTACAGAAGTGGAGGTTGCAGATGATACATCGCATGAGCAGGCATCTAGGATAAACATGCTTAGGATAAGTATTACAAATAAAATGGCAATGGATCACAATATGCATGAGATTTGTTGACTCTATGTTTCCAACTTTTGTAATATTATTTTTAAGTATTCACTGTGATGAAGTTGAATAATGAACTATATTACTTCATTATTGTGACGTCATGTATCGAAGGGTCCATGTTGAGATGTATAAGATACTCTTTTTTTTTTGCTAGTTCTTATTATACGAACTTTACTTATAAAATTTTCTTTTAAGTATGCACATATGACCATGTTGAAAATATTTTTCTTCACTCACCATGATCAAAATTAAATTGATGAGCATTTCATGAGAATGAGAATTCAATACCAAGTTTACACTTTATAAAAAATAAAAATAAAAAATGCACTCGAGCAAAATTTGATACAAACTTTACTTACAAAATTTTCTACCAAGTATGCACATATGATCATGTTCAGAATGTTTGTCTTCACTCATCATGAACAAAATTAAATTAATGAGCATTTCATGAGAATAAGAATTCAATATCAAGTTTACACTTTATTAAAAAAAAAAAAAGCACTTTTTGAAAATTTTGAAATAGAAATTTTGTACAGTTACCAAACGTGTTTCTGTTTTTTTCTATTCTGGGAACAGAAATTCAGTACAGTTACCAAACGTGTTTATGTTCTTTTTCTATTTCAAGAACATAATTTTTTTACACTTACCAAACACATTATTTTGTTCAAAAGCTATTCCCTAAAACAGAAATAGTTTTTTTCTATTTATGTTCACTAGAACAATTTTTGAATAGAAACACAAACACACGCGCCATAAAATCCGAGTAACTACGAACAACTCCCGCGGATTAAAAGCATAATTTCGACTTTCTTCCAGTCCCAACATTTGAAGCTCCAATATCAAATTATCAAATTTCAAACTTGATGCCCAAATAGGTTACAAGATCTAAATCTAGCCTGACACTACAAAGCAAGAACCGAACAAATCGTCAATGCCGCTTCAGACCAAAATTATATATAATTTTCTACTCCATCTAGTTTTCTAGTCTAAATATTCAGTGGTGGGTGCAGCTCGCAAAAAGAAGTGGGCTGCTTACATAGAAAAAGTCATATTATGTTTTTGCATTATGCTTTACTTGCCTACAAAGCTGAGAATTGATCATCTCTTAGCTGAGTGATAGTTTTTTGTTGTCAGCAAAAATCATATAATTGCACCAATTGGTCTGTGTATATATTGGAAAAAGCTAAAATTCATGTGCAACGGTTTCTTACTAAGCATGAATTTGAAGTTGGGGATTTTTATAAATGCCACTGTTACGGAGATATTCTTCAAGAACATTACTGTAATTTGATCACCCACAGAGGAAGAACAAAGAATAATTAAATAAATAATCACATCCCCAGTACAAAGATTTATATACTAAAGAATCATACCCTCCCAATTTAAAACTATCTAAAAACTTACTTTAATTTATGCCACTTTAAGCACAACGTTCAAGAAGACCACATCATGGGATTTCCCAATCCCTAAACCCACCATGCTCCAGCATCGAAATCCTTCTCACAAACTGATTCAAAAAACTGACAAAACCCAAACAAATTTGACAAATTTCGGGTGATAAGCTACTGTGACTGTAACCTCCCTTGGGATTTCACTGCCGCTTTCAAACAAGCAAACGATTAACTGCAAAGCACAAACCACGCTAAAAAAATAGAAAAAACAGATTTGAGTTCTTTTACTGGGAGCTACATAAATGTCTACCGAGTAATTTATTACCGATAGTCAACCCATTACTATTCAACTTAACCCTCGAATAGGCTCACAAAACAACAAAATCTCCGCAAACCCATTCGAGAAAAACCAAATCGATTATCGAACTGATCACGCCATAACAATCATGTCACTGAAGCAACGAGCATGAAGCAACTGTTCTCCAAATTAAGATTTCGAAATTTAGAGAACGGAGAGGAAGATGGGGGCTTACTTTAATGCAACAAAAGGATGCTAAAACATATATATAACAATACCCATGCAATGATTGACAACGAACATCAATCAATTGCAAGTAATTTAAAAATTCTAGAACTTTTTCATGTATAAACCCTAAAATTTCAAATTTCAAATTCTCTCTCAATTTTCAATGAAATTATGCAAATTATATATGGTTGGAAACATCTCAACATGTAGAACAAAAGCCTTGTGGTTTCAGGATCAATCGAGCAAAAAGCCACACGATAAAATAATGCCCATATTCGGCTCAAAGAGGAAAATCTCGAATTTTTCCATTAAAAAAAAAAAAGATTGGGTTCTACAATCATATATAACTAGCTCTGATACCACTTGTAGAAAATTTATTCATATGAACAAATAATCAATCAAGAAGAAACAAATTCTAGGAATAAAAAAAGAACAGAAATACATTTGATAAATTTGTGTTCGTTTTTTGTTTCTTTTAATTTTTTAATATTTTTTAATTTTCTTTTTTTTCTTCCTTTGGCCAGTCGCTAGCCTTGGCCATGGTTGGCGATCAACTGGCGAGGCTGAGCCTCGCCCAACCACTGGTCGCCTGGCGGTGGTCCAACGAGGACGAGCATCGCCGGCGCAAGCGAGGCTCGGCCGGCGACGTTCTAGCAAAGTTGCCGGCCCTCGATGGTGTTGTCGGCTCTCGACGATTGATCGCCGATCATGGCCGAGGCCGACAACTGGCCAAAGAAAAAAGAAGAAGAAAAGAAAGAAGGGAGAGAAAATTTGTTTCTCCAAATTGTTCTAGAAACAAGAAACATGTTTTTTTTTTCTTATTTCTGTTCCAAATTTGTTCCCGGAAACCAAAAAAAAAAAGATTTGGAACAAAAATGCAAACAAACATGTTTTTGTTCTTTTTTTGTTCCCCGGAACAAAAAAAAATAAGAATTCCGTTCATGAACAAAAAATAAAAACGCAAACAAACACACCATAAATGTATATTATTATCTTACTGAAGTCACGATTAGCCAGACCAATGAACTAAAAACACACGCACGGGTGGTCCTTGCAGCACCATTCTACATCAATTTGGGTTTTTTTTTCACGGTTCTGATGCCTTCTGACCTAAACTTAGCAAACGAGGGATATAAAAAGAACAACCGCCGTTCGTTACATTTCAAATTAACTGAACATGCTATGCTGTTCTGATTATTCAAAGACCAGAGTCGTCCATGGAACAAGAGTATCAGGATTCTCCTTTGCTTCCTTTCAGATTGATCACAGCAAGTTCTCGTTTGACAAATTCTCCAGCGCACGTGGGAGGATATTTGCTTGCAAGTGGGGAATCCGCAAAATGGCCTAAAGGCTTCAACATGGCATCCGTTGCTAGGTGAGCAAACAGCTACACACGGCAGATAAAATAAGTCAGACAACATACACATAATTTTGATCATAATTCAAACTGAGCACTGCAAGGTCCATATAAAATTAACACAATTATCCAAATACCGACAGTAGCGGCCCATATTGATACTCACTGTCGAAGATACCCTCCAGAGGCTGCGATTTTGCTTTGATGCAGCTGTCACAGCATCCATTGTCCGACTTGTTACAACAACTTCATGCATACCGGCTATGCAATCACCAGCAGTTAGCCACTCTATCTGCAGTATAATGCCATTGCACGAGGAAGGCAACATATGTAAATCAATATTGGTAAGGCAGGTCAAGGAACGCCAGGAAATAATATAGAGTTATTGGCAATGCAAAATGAAAGCGAATGCTTGGAATGATCTTGGAGATATTGACAAAGAAAAATGAAAGTCAAAGATAGCTTGGAAAATAAGAGGAATGACTTTTCTGAACTATTCCTTTTGACATCAGTGTCTCTCAGAGTGGATAACAGAGCTTGCCTCTGCATTACCCTACCTGCTTTCCAGTCTGAATAAGAAGACATCCTACAGGAACCTTCACTTCAACCTTTTGTCCATTCCTTAGCCAGATGTTCAAGCCAGGGAATCTACTTCTACCATGAATAGTAAGAAAATTAATGTCGTAGTGATACCCAGCAAACACGGTTCCCTCCTGCCCGTACTGGCGGAGGTTACTTCCTGTCGGGGCAAGAAGAAGTGGTCCCTGTGGAAATCGAAAACCATACTTCATCACATGAAACATTATATAGAACAAGGAATGAACAAAGATGAAGATTTCCGGTTAGAACAAGTGCCCTCGAAGACAGCCAGCAACGACCATCTCTGCCACAGCACATTCTTAAGTCTTTAACAAAGCCATCAAGGTAATGCAAAAAAGCGGTGACTCTGTTTGGTCAGAGGGTAGCAAGTTTGGCAAGAAGTCAGGAAGATATCAACAATGGTCTCAAAGGTCTTCTGCGTGAGCAACAGCGTGAATAATGATTAATTAAGTCACTATGAGTAACGGGGACACTGTATTGCTTCATGATATCTTTTACATACTTCTACCAAAAAAAGAACATTCTGTGGATTTACACTGCTAATAAGTGGTAAATGTGGGAAACATCAGATTCAAGATTATCCGAGAGGATGCATGATGGAGGAAATTCACTCAGACTAGTTTTTCATTTACAAACTCCGATTTCGATGATGGAGCTGAAGTCGAGCAGAACTTGCAGAAAAATTCAAAGCTATATGATCATCACCTGATTCATCAGAGAAGTGAATGCATCTTTTGGCAAGCCAAAGCCAATTGCTGCCATTTCGGCGACGGTCTACGCACCATATCGGATTACATCAGACAAAAAATATTCAACCGATTGCAATGAAAACAAGTATGAACGGATAGAGGATCATGCTGGTGAATCACCTCTACTGCTGATTTCATTTTGTAACCCCAGGCATCCATGGTCTCCTTCCATTCAGGAAAACCATCGGGAATGACAGGCTCCGAATTCAGCTCCTGCTTAAGAGACGGGTCAATGAATAACTAGGGCACAGAGGGGAGGACAAAAAGAGAACGCAAAGAAGCAAAAAGAGGAGATGGAAGACCTTAAAGCGGGTGTTCGACGGCTGGGGGCCTACTCTCCACATGTACCGCCACTTGAGATCCGGGCCCTTTGGGATAGCTGGCCGGACCTCCTCGGGCATTGCCTTCAACTTCTCCTGGATTTCTTCGTCCACCAAGCTCTTGGGAACTTCTATGCCTTCAGGGGTTACTCCAACCTGTCATATCCGCTACTTGAGAATACAGGCTACGGAAAGACTAGTCTCCCGTTGTCAAAAAAAAAAAAAAAACACCTGAAGCTCTTTTTATTATTAACAAATATTAGATTAATACCTTTAGTATAAATTAATTATATACTCCTTTTTATTATTTATTTATTTATTTTTAAAATATATATTTAATATATAACGTGTCGAAACGTGTTGGAATTGTTTATTTTTTAGAAATGACGTGTCGTGTCGTGTTGTATCGAGTGTTACGTGTTCATGTCAGTGCTACATACTCCATGACTAAGTTGATGGTTGAAAGCAAGGAGGACAAGTGTGAAAGGCAAAGCTAGAGACAGTATGCGAAAGGAAGCCGAAGAATTAGAAGAAGAATAGAGGAGGAGGAAGGGGGGGGTGGACCTGGTAATGGGAGTGAGGACGCTCTTGGAAGCGCTTGAAGTGAGGAGGGGCGTCGAAGTACTTCTCCATCATGTCGATGAAACGGTCGTTGTCGAGGGCGGAGCACCTGGGATCCTTCACCATCAGGGCCCCCGTCTCCCTCAGGATCCGGCTCACCTCCCCGCACAGCCCCATCAGCGACGCCCCCAGTTGGTCCGCCACCTCCTCCGGGTGGGAGCTGCTCAGGGTGGGCGAGATCTCCAGGTACGGCGACAGATCGATCACCGGCACTTCCATTTTCCGATCCTCGAATGTTAGTGGTAACTCAAGAGATCGCGAAGATATGAATGAGTGAATGACGGAGTTGGGAGATAAAAAGAAGAAGGACAATGAAGATAAGGTGCGATCTGCACATAAGAAGACAGTGGTCTCGTGGAACTCGTGGAACTCGTGGAGAGAGAGTAAGGTACGCGTTGTTGGGTACCCTGCGAGCGCATAATTCCGCCATTAAAAGATAAAATGGAAATTTGTATGGGGGGAGTGGCGGGAGAGGAGAGGCGTTTCGTTTCCCCGTTAGAAAAGAAAAAATCCCTTCATCCTCGTCACCATGCACTCTTCCCTTCCCCTTTTTCTTTTTACCTTTCATTACGGCACGCCATCGCCTTCCTTCGAGAGGGACCATGAGTGCATCCCCATCTAACAACACAGCCACGGTGAAATAAAAAATCAACTGAATATTTTGAATTGTAAAAAAATATAATCCTACCACTTTAAGATATTATCGAAAACCCTCCTAATACGCCCTCTTTCTTGCATCGTACCTCATGGCTCCTTTGAGCCATTCCTCTCTCTCTCTCATGGCTCCTTTAACAAACCAAATTGCCTTATGTTTGTGTTGCTTCCATCACCGCCCACTCCACCCTACCCACTTCCACCTATATTGTCCCTACTGACAACTTGAGATCCAATCATGTCCTCCCGGCACCGTTTGCCCCTTCTATCACATGTCAATCGTTGCTCACCCCTCCCTACCTCCCTCCCTCCCTTCTCCCTAGCCATATCTCATAGCATCTCGACAGCAATAACAATTGCTTGGTGGGTAGCGCCATTGGCAACAAGAAAAGCAACAATGGAGGAGGAGTAGGATTAAATTAGGAGAAACCGATAGCAACAAATCAAAAGAGATTGACAATGTGAATGGTTGAGATGGATAGTTGGGTCTAGTGGAGGAGACATAGGAGACACTGGTGAGAAGATTGGTTTCAATTGATTTTTCATTTTAGGTAATTAAACTATATGAAGGTTTGTAATTACAATCGCCCCATGTGAACATGAGCGAATTGAGAACAATTGATGATTCCTCAATGGATCAACGGGAGGGTGATAGACATTTACAAAGAGTATCGAGGACTAGGGGGTTCATGTCGATGTTTGATACATCACTCAATCACTCCACCGGAAGATAGTTGTTATTTTTTATTTTTTTAGTCTAATTTATTTATCCAATTCAGGTTTATTCCATTTTATGCTGAATTTCTTAGCTGGCATTTTATCAGGGTATATTTGATCTAGGAGATGTCTGAGCTATCAAACGTCTTAGAGTGAGCATATTAAACTCGAGAACCCTTGGGTAGCTGCACATCAAGAACCCTTGCCTAATCGCACGTGCGGCAGCTCCGTCGTTTTATTTGACCGAACGTAAGTGGGCGCGAAGGGCCTCTCCCAACATCGAGACCCCTTTCCAAGCCCAGTTATCGATGGGCCTCTCACTGCAATGGCAAATGGGCCCAAATGCAGGGAGAGGCCCATGGCGGCCCGAACGCTCGTGAATGATAAGCCTACTCCCGGTTCCAAAAGCCGAGAGAGAAGACCCGGGAGTTGGGGCTGGGGGGGGGGGCTGTGGAGTGGCTATTGCCTCTATCATTCCTTATTGCATATTATTATTACAGTCGCGGCGCCACACGCACAACCCCACAGCAACACCAACAACTACAACAACAAAAGGGCGTGAGAAGAGAAGACGCCGCCTCTCTTCCAGCCCATTTTCATAAACCCTCCTCCCTCCTCCCTCCTCCCTCCTTCTCCTTCTCCTTCTCCTCCCATCCATCTTTCTCTCTGGAGTTTCTCTGCAACGGACCTGCCCTTCTCTCCGTGGGTAATTACTCTGGCCGCTCGCCCGCCCTCGCTACTCCCAATCAACACCACAACCTCCTCCTCCTCCTCCTCTTCTTTGTGGTCAATCATTTGCGTGTTTATGTGGATGTTAATGTGACGGGTGTTCTTCAACTTTTAAATAAGTACTTTTGCCGCTGCTGCTGCTGCTGCTGCTGCGTAAATCCTCGCCTTGTTACTTGTGGAGCTTTCTGTGCGGGTCTCTTCCCTTTTTTTTTTTTTTTTTTTGGTTGTTAACCTCGCTTTCGATTCTCTGCGACGTTCCTTCTTTTCTTTCGATTGGATGGATGGATGGATTCTCTTGTGCTCTAGTAGTGTCCGCAGGTTTCCCTCCCCTTCATTGCAATTTGCATTCCCAGCCCCTCTCCCCGCGACTCAAATTACACGTTCCCCTCCCTCCTCCTCCTCCTTCATAACGTTCTTCTCTGTTACTTTTGTTCTCCACCACGTATTCCTCTTTGGAATTTATATAGGCTTATTATACTCGTTTGATTTCCTTCTGAGCCAGACTGCCTCACTGCTTTGTTTCTTTTTAAACTTTTTTTTTTTTGGGGCCATTTGGATTGACTTAGGTTCGGCACTGAGTTGGCGGAATGGCGGGCAAGTCTAACAAAGGGAAACATCGGAGAGCCTCCCATGCTGCCGCCAATTCTACGGAGGGACCACCCTCTTCGGATGCCACCGCCGCCGCCGCCGCCGCTGCTGCGAAAGAGGATGCAAGCCCGTCTGGGTCAGTCAAAGCGGATGCTAATGGAGTCCCGTCTGTTGGAGAGCCGGGTGGGGCTGCACCCGAGTTCAAGGACTCCGAAACTGCGGATGCAGCGACACAGTCGAAACAGGGTACGCGTTGCTTGCTAATTCGTTTTCCGTCCTTCCTGCTCTTTCGTATGAGGATGTCGAGAGGACGTACATATGCCCATCGATCGACTGTTAATATGTCATCCTCGATAAGAACTTGCTTTCTTGATTTCCCATTTCACCGCCCCACTTGACACGTACATCTTCTGCATCCTTCTTCACTCTTTTCGTCTTCTTCTTCTGTTTGAAAAGTGAGCGCTGGTGACTCTTCTGCAATGCTATTTTGAACTTTTCCTGACAAAATTGCTGGGATTTAAACATTTTTCGCTGCGCCCAGTCTGGTTTCTTAGTCCTCCAAGTGAACATTTTTTCTTAAACTATAATGCAGAAGTGCAATCTTTGCCCCATCCCTCTTTGCTCCAATATGCTATTGTTCGACTCTTGCAAACGACAATCCTCTTGTTCTCCTTCCTCTGTCATCCTATATCTTGTTTCCGATCAATATTTCCTAGATATCTAATAGGAGGGGGATCCGATTCGATTCCCATTCAATGTTGAGTAAAGATAGATGCATTGGATGGGTCAAAGTTTCAATTGGTCTTGCGAGTTTCGCCAATTTCATTTTTGCTCTCTCTACCATGTATTGTATTGTAATTGTTTGAACTCTGCGGTTGCAGGAGACCTTCATCTCTATCCAGTTCCTGTCAAGACACAAAGTGGCGAGAAGCTTGAGCTACAAGTACACTCCCTTGATTGCTCTTGCTCTTTTGATATTGATATATGGTTGTCTGATCGTTGACTTAGCTGCTGAGATGTTACCTTGCACATGATGATTGTGCTTACATATTTAGTCTTAAATTGGCCTTGGCATCATAATCATTGTACTCAGTTGATGTGAAAAGGGGTCAGCTATTTGGGATTCTTTTTTGTTCTGTGCTCACTTATTTGCTGAGATATTACAGCTCAAGATGATTGTGCTTTCACGCTGAGAATGAATTAGTCTCCCTGTCTTGATTACTGCTCCTAGTTAACAATAGGAAAGGTGTCACCAGTGTGACATTTTGTTTTTCTGTGCTTTTAGATTAACGTATTATCGTTTCCATTTGCAGTTGAATCCAGGAGATTCAGTGATGGATATTAGGCAATTTCTTCTTGATGCTCCCGAAACATGTTTCTATACATGCTATGACCTACTGTTGCACACAAAGGATGGGTCGACTCACTGCCTGGAGGACTATAATGAAATTTCCGAAGTAGCTGATATTACCGCCAGCAATTGCACCTTGGAAATGGTTCCTGGTAGGGTTCAAAGTCAAAGGACAAATTATTACACGATCCGATCATTTCTCTGCTTAATAATGCTGATTTTTTTTTTCTTTGGCAGCATTATACGAAGACAGATCAATCAGGGCTCATGTTCATCGCACAAGAGATTTACTGTCCCTATCCACACTTCATGCCTCACTGTCAACATCCCTTGCTTTGCAGTACGAGACAACTCAAAACAAGGGGTTAGGTGCCAAAGGTGATGTCCTCTGTAACGATATTTAATTATTGTGCCTGTGCATTATTTAATAATACTTTCTGTTTCCACTTCATTTTGATTCAGATACTTCGAAAATCGAGGTTCCAGAGCTTGATGGTCTGGGTCTTATGGAGGATGTTCCTGGTGCCCTAGGAAACTTGATATTACCTTCTTCAAGGGAGATAAAATGTGTGGAGAGCATTGTCTTTTCATCATTTAATCCTCCTCCAAGTTATAGGAGGTGGGAGCTTCTTTGCATCTTTGCGTCCATTCCTCTTTGTTCTTTGAGTTTTTTTTTTTTTTTGGTTGAACTTTTGGGTTCTTCTTATTTTCAGGCTCGTGGGTGATCTGATTTATTTAGATGTAGTGACCTTGGAAGGTAATACATTTTGTATCACTGGAACCACAAAAACATTTTATGTCAATTCAAGCAATGGAAATGTACTTGATCCAAAGCCTAGTAAGGCTACCGCTGAGTCAACCACCCTTATTGGACTCCTGCAAAAGATTAGTGCTAAATTCAAAAAAGGTAGTGCACGTGTGGTTTCACTTAGTATGCTGCTGTACAATAATTGGCTTTAACATATACTTTTTGTGTTATCGTGTTCAAGCTTTCCGTGAGATTTTGGAACGAAAGGCTTCTGCTCATCCGTTCGAGAATGTTCAATCATTATTGCCTCCAAATTCATGGCTTGGGGTATACCCAGTTCCTGGTGCGTCAAACTCTGTACTGGGCGAATTTATCTTCATGGTTGCAGAGCTGTGTTGTTTGATAATTTCTTATTTTTCAATGTGAATCATTCGATATCCTTCAAGCTTGTGATACAAATGCGAAGACGATTAACTTAAAAATATCATGCTGAGGTGATAGTTGGAGATGTATGGAGGGTAAGAACAGTCTGTTGTTTATTGTCTGAACTGTTCATTCTTTCAACCATTTGCGTTAAACAAGTGCATTATCTTCAACGATTCTCAGTTGTGGTACAGTAAGCATGGCTTGCTTTTTGTTAGCCTAATGGATATGACTCTTTAATTTTCAATTAAGCCAGCAGAATTAATTGCTTCCTGACCTTCTTCCTCATTTTCTGGCTCTGCCATCTCCTACTTTTTAATGTGTTCCGTACATATTGAAGTTTTATATTACACCTTACTTTTTCATTCAATCAATATGTTAAAGGTTTTCTTTTTGGGGAGCAATGCATTAGTAATTTTCTATGTCTTGGGTTTATTATCATTTAACTTAAAGGAGAAGGAAAGTTTTAGGACTACGGAGAAACTGCATCTGTTTGAGGAATTATAATGCGGAGTCAATTGCTGGAGATAATCGACACGATGGCCTTAACCTGCACACTGTTTGTGAGTTTTGAGTTCTTGATTTCATCATGTGAAAGTTCTGGTGACAGAATTGAGAAGTATCTTTTTGTTGAAAAATAAAGACCTTTTATTGACTGGATTGCCTGATTATGGGTAGACAATGAAATTTTTTGTTGAAAATTCTTTGGGGGAACTGTGATTTATCCATGTTTAGTAAAGAATTTCCAGTAATAGCCAGAAGTTGCTGTTAAGAATGCTGTACTAGTTCAAGTCCCATATTGGCTGGAAGAGGCCTTGGGGAATGATTCATGAGGAACACTCACCCCTGAATGGTTATCTCAGTGAGAACTCTTTTTTGGGGTTTGGCCATGTGATACGAATGGTATCGGAGTAGGATCTCCTTTTAGTAGATGTATGGTCATGGATAGACTGGGCTTTAGTCAATAAATGAGAGTGGGGAGTGATATTTGGAATGAGAGAACTTGCATAAGGTGTGACTCTTGGGATGCTTCTAGGATGGCAAAGAGAAGAAATGGACCAAATCACACATTCAGATAGGGGTATATTGTTGGGCTATATGGGCCAGTGTTGATGAAGATTTTGGTGTCTTAAGTGGGAAATTTGTAACACTCCAAATCCCACATTGGTGGATGATTTCTTGTGATGTGTTTCATAAGTAAGATTATGAACCACACCCACCTTTAAATGGATAGCACCTTGAAGCTCCTTTTGCGCTTGAGCTATGTGGAAAGAGTCGGTATTATAGGTGCAATTGATTTTTCTTTTCTCTTCTTAAGAAAAAGTGCTTGAAGCTGGCTGATGCCGCATCTCCTACTAATTCATATTTGATCACTTCTATCATCAGATCATAGAAGAGATGCAGCCAGAGCCGAAGATGCACTATCTCTTTCTTATGGTAGTGAGCTGATTGGCATGCAGAGAGATTGGAACGAGGAGTTGCAGTCTTGTAGGGAATTTCCCCATACAACTCCTCATGAAAGGTACACCAAATTACATGCTATGGATTTTGTCTGAATAAAACACAATTCAATTTGATGCTAATATTAAGTATGTGCAATATCTCTTCCCCTTTTCTATGAATTGCTGGTAATGAATGTACTTCCTTGCAGGATTCTGCGGGATAGGGCTCTCTACAAGGTGACTTCTGACTTTGTTGATGCAGCGGTAAATGGTGCTATTGGAGTTATTAGCAGATGCATACCCCCGATCAATCCAACAGATCCCGAGTGCTTCCATATGTTAGTGCTTCTTGAAATGGTCGTGATCTTTTTCTATTTATATAAGAGTTCGTTCTCAAAGGATATCTCTAGGATTCCTTTCTCTAATCTCTATTTGGTTTTTTTGGCCTTCCCTGTTTATCTGCGCTTGAATGATTTCTTCCATGTTCTTCTGGTCGAGATAAATTTTTATTGACAATGGAAACTAATTTGTTTCTTTAAGTTTGAGGGCTACAGGCTTGGCCTCTTTTGATTCTGTTGCCTGTTTCAATACCTTCTTGTTATGCTCTTATCACTTGGCCAGATTATCTCCTTTTTGTCACTTACTTGACCAATTATATGTATATGTGTTTGCGTTTAGGTATGTCCACAATAATATATTCTTCAGTTTTGCTGTGGATGCTGACCTTGACCAGTTGTCAAAGAAACATTCATCTGATTCCAATTCAAAGGGTGAGAGCACAAACTCCTGCCACAAATTATCTGAGAAGGCTGCCACTGAGTTACTGAGTGCATCCATTGGAGTTACTGATGGAGAAAAGAACAAGTCAAATTTTGGTGAAAATGCTGTTAATATCCAGTTGGAACCTGATCTATCTGCTGAGACGCAGATGGGTGATAGTGAGCAGGCTACATATGCATCTGCAAATAATGATTTGAAGGGCACCAAAGCATATCAGGAGGCTGATGTCCCTGGACTTTATAATCTCGCAATGGCTATAATTGACTATAGGGGTCATAGGGTGGTAGCTCAGGTGGGTACAATATTAGTATCTTCCTTCTGTTGTGAAATCTCGCCATTATGAATCCTTACAAGGTTAACAGACTTATGATGCGTATACAGATCACGTGTTAGATCTTTTTCTCTATTTCAAGCTGCAAATTGGATTAAACACAGTCAAAACTTGATGCCTCCTCTAGGCTTCTATTTACTCATATTTGCTTTTCACATTCAAGTCAGTCTTCCTCATCAGTATGCTTGCCTTATCATGTTAGCTTCAAGACTCGGTGGATTTTTTTGTTAATAGATAGCCAATTGCTGTAATTGTTAACAAAGTTAAAATCCTTGGTGATTTTGTCTATCCCCTTATTGACAATTTTCAATTGTCGTCTTCTCTATGCTGATTTTCTCCTGCTTTTGATTTTTAAATGGTTCCTTTATTAGAGACATCCACAATTTTTCTATGGCTTTATGAAGTCATTGTCTACACTTTTTTATTGTAGAGTGTGTTGCCTGGCATCCTTCAAGGGGATAAATCCGAATCCCTTCTGTATGGCTCTGTTGATAATGGCAAGAAGATATGCTGGAATGAAGATTTTCATTCCAAGGTAAGGGGTAGTTTTCTTTTGTTGGACATTCCATTCATAGCCTATGTGCAAGATATGTGCATACTCTTACAAGAACCATATATGGCTTTCGTCTTAACACAACCAATCGACCTGGCCTTTGTGGAAAGTTCTTCTAGCAGATGAAAAGACAAGGTCATACGTGAAATGCTCCATAATTTTGCTCCATGTTGGATCCTTTGTAAAGGAGAAATGAAATGAAAGAAGGCATATCTACTCGTCAAGTGAATGGTCTTACATACACACGTGACATCAAGAGATGCAGAAGATTCCTAAATTAGCAAGTAATATTGTGAAGAACCATTATTTCTGGTTTGTTATAAGAGTTCTGCTATACCATCTCGACTGCTGCAGTAGAATGTTTTCTCGGGGCATAAATGTGATAAATTCTGTGCAAAAAGTCTGATAATTCCAGTTAATGTAGTTTTGTTATTTTTCTTATGAAGCGGACAGCTAAGCATTTAGTTGCTTAAAACACTTTTCCATCTACCCAATAAAGTGCTCTCTGCTATGTGAATTTTGTTTTTCACACGTGCGCATGCACACAAGACTTGGTCATCATCTTCTCACTTCTATGAGGATGGTTGTTAAATCAGGATTTGGGTACTCAGTTAAGGAGTTGAGACCAAGAAAATTCTAGTCCAGAATCATGTAATGAATCAAATATAAGCAGCCAATGATTCTACTAGTAGTTAAAATGGCATTTGTTTTTTGAAGCAGGTGGTCTGGGGCTGACTTAATATAGAATTGTCCTATTCTCATACAAAATTGGAGAAATGATTCAGCAACACTTCATTTTAAGTTGGCTGAAGTAAAAGACACGGTTATGAATGACCAAGTGTCAATTCTGAATTTATATAAGTTGTGATGTAGTTTTTAAACCTTAAATGAACTACAGGATGATCCCATAGACATAAGCAAAAGGATCAAAATCTGTTACTTGTGATAATGCCTTCTGCATAGACCTTCCGTCCAAGCCCAGTTAAGGAAAACTGGGAATATACCGATAGGCATTTCATTAATCGAGCTTGCACTTCAAATTTCTGAATCTGGCTTTCTGCGGTTCTCCATTATATGACCTGGTATTCTCGTCTTTAGGTGTTGGAGGCAGCAAAACGTCTTCATTTGAAGGAACATGCTGTATGTGATGCTTCTGGAAACATTTTCAAATTAGCTGCACCAGTGGAATGCAAGGGTATTGTGGGTAGTGATGACAGGTTATCCTCTTGGGGCAGCTTATTTCACCTCTTCTTGGTTTGCTGGTTGATATGTGATCATTTTTAAGTATAACATCACCTTTTACTCATAATTCGTTTGAACAATGTGCTTTCATTGTTCAGGCCATTTTTTATACTTGCTGCTTTCCTCCTCAATAATTTTTGCTTTCTTTTTTCCTTTTGGCTTGCACTAGTTCTTAAGGCCCCTTTCACATTATTCTAAGGGTACGCTTAACAGCTTAACAATATAGTGAGCACCGTCTTTCTGCTGGAGAGAGAAAATTCTAATGGGAAGATGAATTAATTCCGTGATGATAGAAAAAAGAAAAGATTTCATTAACTGAGAAAGAGTTGAAACAATTGAGGACTACAAGTGTAAAGTTACATAGCCCTTGGCTATGGTGATGTGAAGACTGGATCTAAACTTATGTAGGGCATGCATCTTGCCATTTTTGTGCCACTATTGGAACTTCAAATTTGTTCTTGGCTGCAGCATCTTGCTAAAATGCAGTTGCTATGTTGATTAAAATTCCCATTTGTCAAACATGTTTTTTACATGGCATAAAAAACTGTAGTTGGGGAAACTGAGACGATATAATTGAAAATTTCTTTTCATTTCATCTGTATGTTATTTCTAGCGTGTCTCATGAGGTCCTCTTTCCATTTTACTCTTTTGTTTTGATTTAGGCACTATCTTCTTGACTTGATGAGAGTAACTCCTCGTGATGCAAACTATACTGGACCCGGCTCTCGATTTTGTATTTTGAGACAGGAACTAGTCACAGCTTTTTGCCAGGTAGCACATGCTATTGTTGTAGATAAGTGGGTCAGCCATCTTCATGATTTCTTACTTTAAGATTTTTCTATTGGGAAGGCCCAGGCTGCAGAGAGATCGAAACAGAGTTCAAGCTCTGATACTGTCCGTGACTCGACGACCGATTCTCTAAGAGTTGTGGGAGATGACGGGCTTGGGAATGGTGATGCTGGTGCTGGAGAATTTTCTGACAGTAAGGTGGTTACCTTATCTTCCCCTTCAAATGGTATTGGGCAATTATACTTCAGTTCTATCCAGGCATTTGTAAACTTGGCATAATATCCCCTGAATGTCACATCATGACATTGTGTATATATCATTCAGATAATATACTATAGCATCTTTAAATTGCTGAATAGTATCGGTTACTTTGTGCATGACTTAATCTCAAGTCCCGGCAATGGTTGACTTATGGCATCAAATGTTTTTTTGTGACTCTAAGAAATAGTTGATTAGTATGTAGAACTTTCTTTGTCTGTACATCTTGTTTGAACAAGAACTTGGCATAATCTAGAAACCCAGCATTGTTCTAGGTGATTGGCGTTCTTTGTCAAAAGAGAGAAAATCAGTCATTCTGAGTAGATGCAGAAGTTTATGTGTTTTATATTGGCTGAAGTCAAGCAGGTTATGCCATTTCCATATTCAGTGTCGGAACTCTTTAAGGTGTTTGAAGGAATCAGTGGAGATCAATTATCCGTCTGGAAAGACTCGAATAGTCTTTGAGGGACTGGAATTTCCATTTCATCGCTAAAAATATGAACATATTACTCTATTCTGAGCTGTATCTTTGTCTATCTGTGCGCTCACATGCAATTTTTTATATATTTTCCTTTGTGTTTGGGTACTCTATTTCCCAGACTTAATGTATTAGATGTGCCATTTTGCTTCATTCAAAGTGCTTTTATTATTTCATCTATTGAAGATTGGAAAAAGGCCAAAGTTGTCCTACATGGCATGAAAACTGAATTTTTCCCACTGCGTGTACACATAAGAATTTGCCCCACTTTGACCTTCTTGCTAAAATGATTGCTGCATCTTGCAGGACATCAGAGAAGAGGGGACTGATGCTGTGCAGCAATGTGCTCCTGCATCTGCTGAAATCTCTGAATCTTATGATGAAATACGTTTTAACCCTAATGTTTTAACTGAATTTAAGTTGGCTGGCAATGAAGAGGCAAGTTTGGTATCTTGCAATTTGTTCTTATGTATTCAGAAGTCAGAACTGCTTATGCGTTTATTATGGCCCGTCTTTATTAGGAAATAGCTGCAGATGAAGAAAATGTGAAGAAAGTTAGTCTGTATGTAAAAGAAGTTGTGCTGCCAAAGTTTATACAAGATCTTTGCTCCCTTGAAGTTTCTCCCATGGATGGCCAGACATTAACTGAAGCCCTCCATGCCCATGGAATCAATGTTCGTTATATTGGAAAGGTAACTTTATAAGATAAAAGTTTAAGCTTATCTAAGGCTTCAAAGTCAGGCTTGAACAAAAAAATATTGTACTTAATGAAGAAATCCTAGAAGTTGTGTCATATTATACATTAATTTACTTTTGACTTCTGCAAACTGCATCTTAATGACAGGTGGCGGATGGGACCAAACATTTGCCACATCTTTGGGATCTATGTTCTAATGAAATTGTGGTTAGGTCAGCGAAGCACCTGCTGAAGGTCAGTCTGGCTTACCAAGTAATTTGATTGATTTCTGAATTCTTGGGGAAAAACTTAACCAAGAAATAAAGCTGCTTTGGTTTATTGCGGTTGGATATGTGATTGTTGGCTTATTGCTGCTTAAGTTTTTTTTTTTGGGTCAATTTTACCTGCATCGAAATGAGAATTTTTTCCTGTTAATTACATTTACATTGGGAAAATGATGCATCACTTTTAACCTGGAAAATCTTGTACTATGAGTAAACATCCAAATTAAATGCATGTCGAGAATGTTGGCTGATCTATGCATGGATAACCAAGTTCAGGTGACATATATTGTGGAATAAACTCTTTAAGCCATAGCTGCTAATAGGCTTACAGCTTTCTTTGGTGTGAAAACTTGATAACTGCAAGCATAATTTGAGGTATTTGCATGCACGAAAGCTTTTCTGAGTAAGTGGTGAAGCTTTTGGTTTCTTTGACTCTGAACGTTGAATCTTAAATTTGTCTTTTTTTAATATCATCCAATGAAGCTGATAATGGTCCTTTAGTTTCTTGAGCCTGTATTACATGATATGCTATGGTTGCAGAGACCAATCTTATTGTTCATTATTGATTTTGCAGGATATTTTGAGGGATACGGAAGATCATGATCTTGGTCCTACAATATCACATTTTCTCAATTGCTTCTTTGGACAGAGTCAGGGCATTAATCCAAGAGGGATGCGTAACAGTGTGCAGTCTAGGATCCCTAAGAAGGTACATTATAATTCTCTAATTTGCCATTCTTTCATTAGTGGTGATATTTCAGGCAGTTATCTGTGTTTCTGTAACAGTATGTTAGGAAAGGGGAGGCGTCTTCTTAACAGAGAAGTCACTGGATCTTTTCACTTGAGAAGATTAAGCTAGTCATATCTAAAGCAATAGCTTAGTTTAGCATCAAAGGAAATGTGGTCATTCTATTATAATGTTGATTGTCTTCAGGACCAAGGCGGCCACCAATCTTCAGGCAAGTCTTCAATTGGGCAAGCTAGATGGAAAAGCCGAGCATCTGTGAAGAAGATTCAATCTTCATGTATCAATATTAGTTCAGAGACTGTATGGTCTGACATTAAAGAATTCGCAAAGCTTAAATATCAGGTAAGTTCTCTGTCCTTGAGTGAACCCCTAAGGTAGAGAGCTTCAGGAATTAATCTGGACGCGAGGTGCATAAATCTGCGGGCATGTGTAAGACTAAACCGCCGGTTGGTTGATCTCATCTTCGCTGAATCAAGCTACATGAAAAAATAAAAAATAAACTTTTAACTCTAAAATGCTTTAGCCTGGTAGTGACCATTTGCATGATGGTGCGCTCTTGAAAGTGCATAGAATCCTCAGGACCTGAACAAGCGTATGTTAAACATAGTTTGCAACTTAGATCTGTTTCCCATCCCCTATAATTTTGCATTTTCTCCAAGGAGCAATTAATTGACCTACTGGTCATATGCTTGAGAAATTTTCCATGTTCGTCACTTTTGTTCTCTTATCCACCAACTTGTCCAACTATGTGTCTTTTTTTTTTTAATAGTTTGAGTTGCCGGAGGATGCAAGACAACGTGTGAAGAAAGTTGCAGTTTTGCGCGACTTCTGCCAAAAGGTTTAGTTGAATTTACATTTTGTTTTATTTATTTGAGTTTGCATGACATGAAACTGTGTTTGATTAGATACTTTCTGGACTGTGAAGGTGTCGGAGAGAGAAAATTGTCATATATCTTATGGTGTTATTAAATAATTTCGGGATGCCCAGGTGAATTTGTTTAATGTGTTTGGATGTCTTCAAAATAGGTTGGCACATCTATTGCTGCTCGCAAGTATGATTTCGGTGCTGCATTACCATTCCAAACAACTGATATCTTGGATATCCAACCTGTAGTGAAGCATTCAATTCCTGTGTGTACCGAAGCAAAGGATCTTGTGGAACTTGGGAAAGTCCAACTGGCAGAGGTAATAGCTGTTTATGTGTTTGTTCAATTTTCTATTGTTTCAAATTTGGGGTTTTTAAATTTAATGTAAAAGTGATGTGGCGGTTTTATTCTGTAGAGAATTTGAGGTATTGGATAGTGAATTTATGCCAAATTATAAGTGAAAGAAATCAGGTAGATCAGATACATGCACCTTTTTCATCTGTTAGTAATGCATAACAATTATCCGGGTTCACTAAGCTTTCTTTATTTATTTTGGCAACTTTTGAGAACAAGAAAATTTAACCCCTTGATCAATTTTTCTTTCCCATAGGTTTAAGACTTTGTTAAGTCCTTTCGCCCTTCTGTTTCAGGGAATGCTCAGTGAAGCATACACATTGTTTTCGGAGGCATTTTCAATGCTTCAGCAGGTACATATTGTTTCAGTCCATTAACATTGTCTTATGGATGTTCATCATCTGTTGTCACATCTTTCAATTAATGTATTGCAGGTAACAGGCCCAATGCACCGAGAGGTGGCTAATTGCTGTAGGTACATATCATAATTTGAACCCTTCATGAGGTTGCAGTTATAATTTTAATTAGTTTATTGCCATGAACCTCGTGAGAAAGAACAATTTTTGCTGGAATGTCGGATATAAGCTGGAGCTTTAATTCTTGACCGCAATGGCCTTGTATTTGTCTTGAGGAAATGACACAAACAGTCCACAAACTTTGACCCAATGTGTAATGTAGTCCCTGAACTTTTAATATGTTTAATTTAGTCTCTGAACTTCAGATACATGTTCAATTTAGTCTGGGGACTATATGAAAATGTTCGATGTTTTCCCTGGCTTTAAATTAATGGAAGGACTATATTGAAAATTTTCATACAGTTCAGGGACTATGTTAAATATGTATCAAAAGTTTAGGCACTACAATGAATAAATTAAAAGTTCAGGGATCAAATCGCACATTGGGCTGAAGTTCATGGACAATATTGAGCAAATAAAAAGTTCTTGGACCATATTGCACATTGGGCCAAAGTTCAAGACCTATTTGAGTCATTATTACTATTTATCTCTATTTTCTGGTTATAAATCAAGTAATAATGTGCTATTTTTTTTTTTAATTCAACTCTGCAGGTACCTTGCGATGGTTTTGTATCATGCAGGAGACATGGCAGGCGCCATAATGCAGCAGCACAAGGAATTGATTATAAACGAACGTTGCCTGGGTTTGGATCACCCTGACACTGCCCACAGGCACTGTTCTTTCCCCCTCCCCCAGCCTCTTCCTTCTGTTTCATAAATATATTGGTGGTTGGATATGATTACAAGTCTATCTTGTCAATTGTTGGTGTAGGATGTAGGACTTCTTTCTTTGGATGTTTGAAAGTTTATGCATGTTGATTTTCCTTGATTAATGCTGATTTTAAAAATCCATCCTTCCTTCCCCAGCTTTCTCACTGGTGTTATTGTGGGTATAAATCTTTGCAATAATTCCTATTTGCAGCTATGGAAATATGGCTCTTTTCTACCATGGACTTAATCAAACAGAACTTGCTCTAAAGCATATGGCACGGGCATTACTCCTGCTTAGTTTGTCATCAGGCCCTGATCATCCAGATGTTGCTGCAACATTCATAAATGTTGCAATGATGTACCAGGATATGGGAAAGATGGATACTGCTCTTCGTTATCTGCAGGAGGCATTGAAAAAGAATGAGAGGCTTCTAGGGGAGGAGCATATTCAAACTGCCGTATGCTATCATGCACTTGCAATTGCATTCAATTGCATGGGTGCCTTTAAGCTCTCTCATCAGGTATGTATGTGCTTCAAGCAATTAGTCCTTCAATGATGTGCTGTGATAGATGACTGATGTTGCCTTGTCATGCCAGCATGAGAAGAAAACTTATGACATACTTGTTAAGCAACTTGGTGAGGAGGATTCACGGACCCGTGACTCACAGAACTGGATGAAGACATTCAAAATGCGTGAACTTCAGGTAAACAGATGATATAGCTGGTTGACATAATATTTGCTTTTGGACAGTTGTTCATTCTTATTTTTATGTTCTATTTAACTCATCACTTTGCTCTGTCAATGTTACGTGGGCAGATGAATGCACAAAAGCAGAAAGGCCAAGCTGTGAATGCAGCTTCTGCTCAAAAGGCTATTGATATTTTGAAGGTGCCTTTTTATGACTTTTCATGCTTGGCTAGATTGTTTCCATCTATTAGATATGTTAGTGGTAGGGGCATGGTCTCGAACATATGGAGGATAAAGAATTTGGAAAAGGCGATATTTTTTTAACATATCTACCAAAAGTCACATTTCATGCCACTTATACTTTCCACCAGAGCTTTGTAGATAAAACTTCAGCCATGCTGGTTTGCTGAAAGGTAAAGGTCCATCTGTGTCGCTAAAAGGATGTGTTGAGGTTCCATTTGAACAATGATGTTCTGCTTCCCTGCAATATTCGGCTTCTTTTATGAAGTTTGTGATTCAGTCAACCATCTGTGAGTGTGTAATGGTTCGCTTTTCGCTTAACAGGCTCATCCAGACTTGATACATGCATTTCAAGCTGCTGCTGCATCCGGTGGATCTGCAAGTTCCAGTACATCTGTTAATCAGTCAATTAATGCTGCCATTATTGGCGAAACTCTTCCGCGAGGAAGAGGGGTCGATGAAAGGGCAGCACGAGCAGCAGCTGAAGCAAGGAAAAAGGCTGCAGCTAGGGGTCTCTTGATACGTCCGCATGGTGTTCCTGTCCAAGCTTTGCAACCCCTTACACAGCTCCTCAATATCATCAATTCAGGAATGACCCCTGAAGTTGTTAATAGTGAGGAAACTGATGGGTCCAAGAAGGAAGTCAATGGTCATTCTCAAAATGGCACTGAAGATGAGAAAGACCAAGTAGCGTCTGTAGAAGTTCAGCCGCCAGTTGGACTGGGCCGAGGCCTGGGATCCCTTGAAACAAAGAAGCAGAAGGCAAAGCCGAAAGTTGCGGATTAAGTTCAGAGGGCAGACCATTTGAGTACAAGGAGTTTTCTCTATAAGTCGGATTACAGCTGTGCTATGATGTTTTCAAAAATTCAAAGCACCGTGGCAGTTTACTGATAGTACCCATCAGTATGCTCATGCTTCTCAATTGGGCAATTTTTTTTTTGCTAATGCAAGATTCAGCTCGCGTGCAGTCGGGTTATGAGAAAGTTATAGTCAAAATAATCTTGTCATTGTTTTGTTTTCATCGTTACGAAATTTTGTTGGCTATTGTATTGCTGATGTTGTTAAAGCATTTAAAAGGAGTTTTTGCATTTCAATGTATTGTACGAGGCGACTTGTAAACGAATTTTAGAAGTCCTAATAGAAATTTCAATGAACCATGGCATTCTATGCTGCCCTTTGTCCCCGCTGATCTCTCGCGGTAGCAGGTGGGTTTCATCTGGAGTCTAGAGGATTAAATTTTCAATAGGTTTTGGACATCCTCGCAGACAGTGAAGCCACTGAAGTGTGTCTTCAGTTAAGAATCCAACTCCTTTGTTGATTAAGCTTCACCTTGTTGCTTGCACCTTTGCTTCTGCTGGTTCCTGTATGGATCTTTTCACCTTGCTAGAACCTTTTGGAACATGCCTTGCTGCTGGAGGGAAGAACTTTTCCTCGTGGAGGCATGATAGGACGCTAGTCAATTCGGACACGCACTTTATTCTTCTTTCTCCACTAAGAAGCAACGGTGGAGCAAACAAACCGCAAAGAGGAACAGCTTGAGTGGGGAAGCCACCCGACAGTTGAGCCTATTAAAAGAAGTAATAATTTGGCCAATCGCCTGTAGTATGGCGCAACCGCTCGCATGGGGCTCTAAAGGTTAATGGTGCATTTGCTTCACCGTGCAATGAGTTAAAAAAACATTTCTATCGACTGACTGGCAACTTATTCAAATCATAACACTTTAGTTTGCCGACAATTTTATAGAAATACAAACAGTTATGTAACTAGTCACATGCTATTTAGTCACCAATAAATATCATATTGATATTTTAATTTACTTTTAAATTTCCCACTATTTCTATAAACTGCTAGTATTAACTTGTATAGCTTTCTAATGCATTAAAGTCACAAACTCTTGTAAAAAATTACGAACTCTTACATGAGTTCATTTACCCACTTTTATTTGGCTGTTTCAATAACCAATATTTCCAAGAATCAACCACTATTTATTTATCTTTTCTTTTGATAATTTGTAAAGCACAGGGAGGAGCAACCATTGCTAGATCTTACCATGAAGGTCTCCAACTATTGCGGAATATTTGGATTGACTCATAATTACTCTACACCACTTGCCACTTGACGGCTTGACACTTTTAGCTAAAGTTACACTCTCTTGGCAACTAGCAATAGCAACCCCCTCTAGACCTTACCAATATTTATTTACTAAATTTATCACTGTGTAAAAGTTACTAAGTCTTATAATAAACTCCTAATTTTAGTTTAAGTGATTTACCAACACTTCACGGACAAAGTCACCACCTGTTATTGGCTTTAGTAAGTACTATTAAACTCGAGTTACTAACTTTATCTAGTAATTGCAAAATTACATGAGTCCCCTTTCTAGTGTTTATTCAAATGTAAACAAGTTGGAAATCTCCCCAAATAAATGTGGTAAATTATTGGAACAGTTGAAACTTTTAAAACAATAAACTAAAAGCCGATAAGTTACTTAAATAAGGTTGGAAATTTCATGAAGAGTTGGTGACTTAAGTTCTGCAAAAAAATAATGTTGGTAAATTATGTGAATGTAGTTGGTAATTTTGAAAAGAGTTGGTAATTTCGTGTAAGTATAGTGATTTAACTTGTCAGTAGGCTCTCCAAATGAACATTTATAAACTATTGAGCCATTTTGTACGTTTGACACAATCAAATAAAAGTTGATAACAAACTCAAATAAGAGTTGATATTTTCTTATAGGAGTTATCACCCTTCTGTGGGTTGATAAATTACCATAAGTGTTTCTAAATTATTGGAACAATTTGTAGTTTTAAAACAACCAAATAAATGCTGGTAACTAACTCAAACATCGATTGGTAACTCAATGTAAGAGTTGATAAATTGAGCTCTGGAAATAAATGTTTGCAAATTATTGGAATAGTTGGTACTTTTAAAATTAGTTGTAATTTAGTGGAAGAGGTAGTAACATGTGGGTAAGTTCAACAAATTTGTTGAATTAGAGGGATGGTCGCAATTTCCAAAAAAATGTAGTGAATGTTGGTGGCTGGTAATTTCTCAGAAAAGTTAAGTAACTTGGACAAGTTTGTAATTTTTTTCCAAAAAATAAATAAATAAATACTAGCAGTAATTATTAGTAAAAATGGTAACTTCAAACAATCGCAGATATATGAGTGCTAATTTCCTAAAATATTTGATTAATTTAACATCTTGGTAACTTGAACAAATATATTTTGGTAAAGTATTGAAACGGCTGGTAATTTCGAACAATCAAACATACTTTGGTAAGATAAGACTCGACAAGTTGGCGAGCTTCGAAAATGAAGTTATTAAAACTGCTGGTAATTTCGAAACTAGCAAATAAATATTGGTGACTCACTCAATTAAGAGTTAGAATCTAAAACTAGTTGGTCACTTAACATGTGAAAAATTAGTAAATCACATAAATCAAGATTGGTAGTTTTCTATAAGAGTTAATATCTTTGGCACGTAGATAACTCCAAGAAATAAATATTGGTAAATTATTGAAATAATTGGTAATTTTGAATCAATCAAATAAAAGTTGGTAAGTTGACTCATATAAAGCATGTAATTTTCTATAAAAGTTAATAACTTTAACACGTTGCTATGTAGATAAATACTGATAAATTATTGAAATAGTTTTTTTTTTTATAAAGAAATAGTAGGTAACTTAGCTACGTATCAATATTTTTTTGGTAAATTATTGAAATAGTTAGTAGTTAGCAAATGTCGATAATTTCATGAAAATGTTGGTAACTTAGCTACGTGTTATCGACCGAATAAGTTGCCAATCAAAATTTTGTCACTGATAGATTTTGACAATTACCGACGTTTTTCATGTTTTACCATTATAGAATAGTGTTTCAATTTTTGTCCTATGAAACTAGTTTTACCTTTACACTAGTTCGTCATAGATCAACATGTACTTCGCAATGATGGGTGCTCCGTCAAAGACATTGTAAATTAACTACCAAATCACAATCACAATAGAGCAAAGGGGAGGATACCTAAGGCTTTGTTTAGTTCACAAGAAAATTTTAAATTTCTATTTTATATTTCTATTTTGAAAATAGGAGATAGAAAACCCATTTGGCAGCCCTTGAAAATTGCTTCTTCTTTTTTTTTTTTTCCCTAAATGACAAAAACGGTAATTCTTTTCAAAATTCAAATCATATAATCAAAATTGAGTTTTGTGATGTTTTCATTATTTTTCCATGTCAAACTGGGAAAAAAAAAAAAACAGGGGGCTAAAAAACCATTTGAAAAGCTTTCTTTCATGATTTTGGCGAAATATAAGCATAATTTAATCACATTTAATCCTGAACAAAAGCTCTCTGTCAGATAATTGAAAATGGAAATAACTGTTGTTTTTAAATTTGCAATATAAACACAGTACCATTTTCTAAAACAAAACAGGAACCCTGAGATTCCACCTCTTTTACTTTTCCCCGAAGTTCAATTCAGTAGGAGGAGGTGTTGGTTACCTTTTTTCTTTTCTTTTTTGTCGGACAGGTGTTGCTTAACTCAAGTGATATGCATTGTTAAATGAGATGAGATCTATATAACTCCCACCCAACTAATGGTTTATGTGAGCAGGACGCACATTATTCGGTCGTAATTAAGATTTTTATTTTCAATTTAGTGTATGCATTCCATTCTCAATCTTATAATAACCGTTTGGACCTATCTGAATTTAATAAAAATAAAGATGTAAAGAGTTTATTCTGTTCTTTATTCTCAGTTTTCTTGTAAACCTACTTGATTCATGAAAGTAAGTTTTCTCGAGAGGAATAGAAATTTTGAGCGCATGATTTTGATGTTCAAGTGATACGTCGATGGGGTCCTGTTAGTTTACTGCCTTACCCTTGTTGATTCACAATATGATCACTTCAGGATTCCTTTAACAAAGCTTCAAGTAATCTCCGATTAACGAAAAAGCTGGAGGCCAACTCAAACAAATAAAATACATGCTAGAAGGTGAGAAGCCAAGCTTCGGAACAGAAAACAATGACAAGAAGATGAATACGTGAAGCGTCCAAAACTGAAATAGAGAAGATAGTAGGAGCAACAGCTAATTACTTTGCATTGAAAATGAAAACATGGAAATTTGATGTCTGTTCTATTCTGTATGACCGATAGTGTTTTCATTTGATGTTTCTCATTTCGAAATGAGAATGAAAATTGGCTAGATCAACTCTGCAATCAAATGTTGGAAAAGAAGGTCCATTTCTGTCCTGGTCCTAGTCCTTTCCTCCAAGCATGTCAAGCAAAATTTCATGCTTTCTCTGCACTTTCACTATTTCTTCCCCAGCAGGCTTCTTCATCAAAGCATTCCTTTCTTCTTGAAAACAAACTCAACCTCTAGTCACTGTGCTTCGAAAGGAAAGAATCTGAACTTTCTCATGCTCCTTAGCTGCCTTCATTGTTGGGACTTCCTTGCTTCCGAATTGAGTCTAAGCTTTCTTGTGGGCTTCTGGCCCACTTTCTGCATCCTCTTATATCAGAAGAGTAATTATGAAAGGGGCCATGAAGCTGCGATCCATATATCACCTTTAGCTACTCCAAGAAAACAGCCAATGAGAACTCGATCCAATTTGGAAAAAGAAACTCCTCGATTTTGTTGAAATCAAAAGCTGCATTTCAAGCCATTCAAGCCATTCAAGTTTTCTCGGAAGAATAACTTGGGATGTTTCATTTTCCTGCCTAAACTTCTTGAAGGGCTGTGATCCTTGCTAGAATATTGCAAGGAAGGCAAGGAAGCATATCAAAGACTCACACTTCACGTGGTTCTTCCAATTCGTCAAAGGTGAGATTGGTAAAAAATTGTTTGTCTTACCATAGTACACCATAATTTACTCTTTCTCTACAACTCTTGGTGAACGAGATTCTGGCCAAGCAAACATGCTGAGAAGCTTATGCTACTTCCCATGTTTCTCTAAACACCCTCTTGCTTTGGCAGATTCAGGACAGAGGTAGTTGAACTTGAAGCCTATATTCTTTTAGAGCTAAAACATCAGGTACTTTTGAACTCTATATGTGCTTAATATGTTTTTATTGATTGTTCATCAGAATCTCAATTAAGTAAGGTAACTCATCTTGCAGAACAAAGCGGTGCTGTTAAGCTAGCACACATTATTTGGAATACACCTAGCAAGTCAAGCTGGTCCATTCACCATGCAGTCAGCTACTCTGCCAGCCTCAGCAACTGATCCAGATGATTATAAGGTCAAAGATGCCAATCCTGAGCTTGGCGAACGGTGGCTGAACAGTGGTTCATATGGTGGCAGAGGGTGGATGAGCAGCGAGAGATTCACGAGCACATACGACCTTGTAGAACAGATGTTCTATTTATATGTTCGAGTTGTAAAAGCAAGAGATCTTCCTCCAAGCTCCATAACTGGGAGCTGTGACCCTTATGTGGAGGTCAAGTTGGGGAACTATAGAGGAAGAACGAGGCATTTTGAGAAGAAAATGAACCCAGAGTGGAACCAAGTTTTTGCTTTCTCTAAGGACAGAATCCAATCGTCAACACTCGAGGTTTTTGTGAAGGATAAGGAAATGGTGGGAAGAGATGATTATGTTGGCAGAGTGGTTTTCGACCTGAATGAAATTCCTACTAGGGTTCCTCCTAACAGCCCTTTGGCTCCACAGTGGTATAGGTTGGAGGACAGGAGGGGAGGAGGGAAACTGAGGGGAGAGATGATGCTGGCAGTATGGATGGGTACTCAAGCTGATGAAGCCTTCCCTGAGGCATGGCACTCTGATGCTTCCTCTGTCTATGGGGAAGGTGTACATAATGTTCGATCAAAGGTTTATGTGTCACCAAAGCTCTGGTATCTCAGAGTGAATGTCATTGAAGCTCAGGACGTGCTTCCCAATGACAGAAGCCGATTGCCAGATTTATTTGTCAAAGCTCAAGTTGGCAGTCAAGTACTAAGGACAAAGATAAGTCCGACTCGCACAACCAACCCACTGTGGAATGAAGATCTGGTTTTCGTGGCAGCTGAGCCTTTCGAAGAGCTTCTGGTCATCACAGTTGAAGATCGAGTTCACCCTTCAAAAGAGGAAATGATGGGGAAATTAATTCTCCCGCTCGACACATTTGAGAAGCGGCTTGACCACAGGCCAGTTCATTCTCGATGGTTCAATCTTGAAAAGTATGGCTTTGGAGCCTTGGAAGCAGACAGGAGAAAGGAGCTGAAGTTTTCTAGCAGGATTCACCTGAGAGTCTGCCTCGAAGGTGGATACCATGTCTTGGATGAATCAACCTTGTACATAAGTGATCAGCGACCCACATCAAGGCAGCTTTGGAAGCCGCCAGTGGGCATATTGGAGGTGGGTATTCTAAGTGCACAAGGGCTCCTCCCAATGAAGATGAAGGACGGTCGAGGGACCACAGACGCATATTGTGTGGCAAAGTATGGCCAGAAATGGGTTCGGACAAGGACGATTCTTGATACTATGAATCCTAAGTGGAGCGAACAATACACATGGGAGGTCTATGATCCTTGCACGGTGATGACCTTAGGGGTCTTCGACAATTGCCATTTGGGTGGAGGTGAGAAGTCAGCTACAGGCAGTGCAGCAAGAGATTCACAAATTGGCAAGGTACGAATTCGCCTCTCGACACTAGAAGCTCACCGTATCTACACACATTCTTACCCACTTTTGGTTTTGCAACCACAAGGGGTAAAGAAAATGGGTGAGTTACAACTAGCATTTCGGTTCACTACCCTTTCTCTCGCCAACATGATCTATGTCTACGGACACCCTTTGCTACCAAAAATGCATTACTTGCAACCTTTTACTGTCAATCAAGTAGACAGTCTCAGATACCAAGCAATGAATATTGTCGCATTAAGGCTTGGGAGAGCTGAACCTCCTCTCAGAAAAGAAGTGGTGGAGTATATGCTAGATGTGGACTCACACTTATGGAGCATGAGGAGGAGTAAAGCCAACTTTTTTCGCATAATGTCGCTCCTTTCAGGAATGATTAATATGGGCAGGTGGTTTGGAGACGTCGGTAACTGGAAGAACCCCATGACATCAGTGTTGGTTCACATCTTGTTTCTGATACTAATATGGTACCCGGAGTTGATACTACCTACTCTATTTTTCTACATGTTCCTCATCGGATTATGGAACTACAGGTTCCGTCCGAGGCACCCACCTCACATGGATACAAAGATTTCATGGGCAGAGGCTGCGCACCCAGATGAGTTGGATGAAGAATTTGATACTTTCCCTACTTCTAGGCCACACGATATTGTCCGAATGAGGTATGACAGACTTAGGAGCGTTGCAGGTAGGATTCAAACTGTCGTGGGCGACATAGCAACACAAGGAGAGAGACTGCAATCCTTACTCGTCTGGAGAGACCCAAGAGCAACGGGCCTTTTCATTATGTTTTGTTTTTGTGCAGCCGTGGTGCTCTATGTCACTCCTTTCAAAGTAGTAGCCCTAGTGACGGGGCTGTATTACTTGCGGCATCCTCGTTTCCGGAGCAAACTGCCTTCAGTCCCAAGCAATTTTTTCAAGAGATTGCCTGCTCGCACAGACGGTTTACTGTGATGAAACAATCATCGTACTTCTGGTTTGCCCACTGTTTCATATTAGATGCATCCTATCTATGTACTGACAAACTGCTTTTGTATAATATAAGGGTATTGTGTGTACTCTATTTGGGTGCTGAAGTCAAGCTGGTATCGCAATGTTTATGTCCACCGTCCAAGATAAATTGTACTTGTCTCCATAGAAATCCCACAATGCATATTCAGCATGCTAAAACCATGTCAAAAACACAACAAGCACCCTTAGATCAACAGCTTTCACTGGCAAATCGTTCTCAGAGCTGCAAGAGAGAATAGCAAAACAAAATCGATTGCATGGCAGAATCAGCCCACAAAAGATGAAGTTACTGATTAATTCCGTGTAGAGTTCACAATGACGCTCCGCCTTAAGATTATATTACTTGAAATTAAACATAAATTAGATGGCATCAGCTGACAATGTCCTTTCACATATAACCCAGATAAATAGATGGGAGATGACCGAGTCCTCGATCCCAATAGAGAAGGAGAATACAGTCAAATTTCACATAAACCTTAACCACAAGGGAGAGGCATGGACTATTTCTCCAAAGGAAAAGGCCTTTTGCAATTAAGAATGACATCAAAGAAGCATGCCAAAAAATGCAGGGAGGATCACAGCCTGACAATCAAAGAGGCAAAACCCTTTACTACGCTCAGAAGTTAAATCAACATTTCATGACCTTCACAGAAAACAAAAATGACGAACTAATCCAACAACAAATTGTAAGTACCAAAAGTCAAGAGAAGTCAGGATTGCTGAATTCAGAGAAAAGAAAATCCTTCACAAAGTATGTATTGCCTCTGAAAACGACAACATTAAGATGTCTATAGCAATGTGAGAATAAAAAGTACACATGATGAGATAACAATGCTCGAAGTAGCAAAAACAGAGAAATTCTAGCACTATACTTCATCCTCTAGAAGACCAGTTCATGAGGTTTCATGCCCGCCTTGAGGGAGAACCTGGCAGCCAAATAGGTCTTCAAATCCGGCACACCTTCAATGGATTTTATCAATGGAGTATCCACTGACTTCTGGTCATCTTTTTTCTCCTGTGGAAGCACATTCTTTTCCTACATTTCGAAAAGAGAAAGAACAATAGATGTTAAATGTTGCCATGCTGGAAGAGGAATCCTACTCTGACTACAAAACTATTTCATGGAACTGACCTCTTTCTCGGCCTCAAAGAACTCGCCTTCTCCTTTATTTTTCTTCTTCTCGACTTTCTTTGCAAAATACTTGTCATCAAATTTCTCAACATTAACACCAGATATGTCGACCTTAGTGGATGTAGCAATCACATAAGATTGATTAACTCTTCTAAGAGGAACACCATTAATCTTGAACGGACCTGAATTTAGAGGATAAAAATAGATTAATGAACAATACAGAAGTGGCTGAAGGGGAAAAAATTACAAACTTATGTTCTTTGTATCTATGTAGAAGCCATGCCTGGCATGAAGTGATACACTACAGCCACATTACTAAGCTGAAAAAAGCAGCTACACCCTCCCCCTTAGCTATTAAAGAATGCAACTCTAGTCAGTCGATTTTTCAAGCTAGAGAACATCGATTAGCGAATTGAACGCACGAAGTCGATTGCAGAGGCGACTGATGTTACGGCGCTGAGAAGATAACTCCTCAGGAACCGGATATTTGCAACGTATAGGCGTAGAACCATGGGGAGATGGGAAATGGAAAATCCGGATGCTTTTACGAAGTTATTACTGCTTCTGAAAGGCGACAGCTGCTCCAGAAGATTGCTTGGCGGGATTTCAAAAGTAAAAAACGTGGAAGCTCAAGGGATTATATGTAAGCTCCGAACAAGAAGTCAGGGGGGTTGTTTCTAGGAAACAGGGTCTAAATGCTGTCTCATATAGTTACTCCAAACTAGTAATAAATCCTAACTCCACAGTAACAATTAATGTAAGAATCGGATCCGCATGAAACATCGAATCCATAGGAAGCAAATCAAATTCGAAGATGCTAAGCCAAACACAAAACGCCATGGTTAATCCGCACTGAGATAAATACCCATAACAAAGGGAGGAAACGCGGGAGGACCATCGACGCCCAAGTACGTAACTTTAACAGAGTAGAGGAAACATGGGTATGAGATTTTCCAACTACAACAACAGAGGGAGGAAGTCCAGAGAGAGAGAGAGAGAGATATGGTGGAGGATGAACTCACCGGTGATGAGGAGCAAACCGGAGGGGAGCTGCTTGAGGAAGACCACCCGCTTGCCCTTGAAGCGGCCGGCGAGAATGATGAGGACGGTGCCGGGGGAGACGGAGGGGCGGAGCTTGGTGGGCCTGGGGGTGCGCTTGTTGAGGAGGGGCTTCTTGACGTCGTCGGCGGGATAGAATTTGGAGGCCTTGGCGGCGGGAGGGGCAGGCTTTGGGGCGGGGTCGTGGCGGGGGAAGGCGCCGCCGTTCTTGGCCTTGATGGCCCAGAGACCGCGCTTGTGGTACATCCGAGACCTCGAGTACTTGCCTATCCCTCGGATCAGCTCCGGGTTCCTGCTCCCCTTCCCACTCTTGCTCTTCGCCGCCGCCATCGTTCCTTCCTTCCTTCGATCTCTCCTCCGCTCTTCTTCCCTTCCCTTCCCTCCCTCTGCGCCCTGCCAAAATGAGATGCCTCTGCTCTCTCGGGTCGGCGCGATCCAGCCGAGAGGGGGCGCATATAAACCTTAAGTCCCGCTGTTCTGTTCCGTTCGCCGCAAACGAAACCCTAGCGGGACGGTCATGTGGCCGATGGGCTTTGAGTTTGGATCGGTCGATGGGCCACGACAGGCCTATTGGGCTCGGCCCATTAAAAAGCTCGGTAGGCCCACCTAAAGTTCCAGTCCATGTTGCAGTTGGGGTTGGGAAGATGGAGGAAATGGATAATTGATCGTGTCGCAGGAGAAGATAGAACGCAGCTCCTGCGCACTGGATACCGTCGCGACTCGCTCCTCCAGCCCCCACAATCCTCCTCCTCCTCCGCCGTCACTTGCTGGTTTGCTCTGCTTCCTTCCTCTCTTCCCATGGCGTCAGCGACATTATCTGTGCTGCTGCTCTCGGCGTCGCCTCGCAGTCTCTCTCGTCGCTCCCGCTCCTTCCATTCATGGTCGTCCAATGCGAAGCAGCTCTCCGTCCCAATCCTCGACCTCAAGACCCCCCTCGCCTTCCCTTTTCCCCTCAAACCCACCGCCTCCTCCTCCGCCCCGCGTAGATTGTACTTGAAGAGAGTTTGCGCGTGTGCCGTTGCGGAAGAAGCCGTCGCCGCTCCTTCTTCTTCCTCTTCTTCGTCGGAGGACGCCGCCGCCAGGAGGCTCTATATTGGGAACATCCCCAGAGACGTCGACAACGCCCAGCTCACCCAAATCGTCGAGGAACACGGCGCCGTTGAGACAGCTGAGGTACTGCTCCAAAGAATCCAAAAAATTTAGCTTTAGCCACGCTACTTTTTGTCAGGCAGTTGTAATTGTTGCAGTGGGCACGTCTTTCGGTCCTGGTTAGGGATTCTCTTCATTGTCCATCCTCTGCTGGTTACTCATTATGCTCGGTCCGCATCATGCTGTTCATATTGTACATCGCACCTCACTTGTGACTTTTGACCGAAGCCCATCACCCGAAAATCTGTCCATATCACAAAATGAGTGGCTCCATGAGTGGGTTTTGGTTCTTCGACGAAAAAACAAATGAATCAATGTCTGAACTTGAGTCTGTTCTTTTCTTTTCTTCTTCTTGTTCTTTTTTTTTTTTTTTTTTTTTTGGTCTCCTTTTAGGTGATGTACGATAAGTACACTGGCAGAAGCCGCCGATTTGCATTTGTTACGATGAAGACCGTCGAGGATGCCAATGCTGTAATAGAGAAACTGAATGGCTCTGTAAGTGACTGATGGATCAAGTTAAGGGAATTACATTTATAGACATTAGATGACTGGAAATAATTAGCTCTATCTATTCCATGGCAGCAAATAGGAGACCGGGAGATCAAAGTTAACATCACCGAAAAACCATTGTCCTCAGTGGATTTGTCCCCTTTTCAAGCTGAGGAATCCCAGTTCGTCGACAGCCCACACAAAGTATATGTGGGAAATCTTTCTAAGCCAGTAACTACAGACACGCTGAAGCAATTTTTCTCTGAGAAGGGGCAGGTACTCAGTGCGAAGGTTTCACGGGTTCCGGGAACATCGAAATCCAGTGGGTTTGGTTTTGTTACCTTCTCCTCGGATGAGGATGTGGAAGCCGCTATTGCATCTTTTAATAATGCTGTAAGTGGACTGATCACAGTCAATACTTTATGCAATTATGTGGCCTTGTGTGACATAAGCTTCATATGGGTACACACACATCAGGTTGCCGTGTGTGCTACTACTGCCTAAGTTGCTAGCTTATGTATTAAATTTATCTGTAGGCTTAAGCTATATCTGCATGATCTTTGTTCTATCTTAGTTCTGTCTTTGCTCTAAGTTGTCAGCACTTATGGTTTTTTAGCTCATTGACTGTTCTGCATCTTGCTTTGCAGCTATTGGAAGGACAGCGAATTCGTGTGAACAAGGCATAGCCGTAGGGGAGAGCTTTGGCTTTTGAGATATGTACATCGTTTATGTATCCTCTGGAGAAATCAGCTTTTTGCACATTTGGAGTCTTTTGGTTCTATTTGTATACCTGAAAAGGGCAGGGGATAAAGGAGATAGTTTTGAAGCGCGGTTTCATGTTGTAAAGTTTCATTTTGAAACTGATCATGCTGCTTTAGTGATGACCCCAAGACTGAATTGATATTCTTCAGCGCTATTCATGTCTGCTCTGATGCGGGTGATTCACTTAGGGTTCTGGAACCAGCCAGCCAGGTCTTTCCAGAAGCAGAGGAGCTTCCAAAATGCAACCTAATGCCTCTGGAAGGTCTATTGGGAGGGGGAGGGGAATGTGCATTTCTTTGATACATTCAAACTTGAAAGAACATGCTTTAATTTACTATGGCAAAGTGAATAATGCTCGTGACTGTGTTGTGCGGAGTATATCTGTGTTTCCATTCACTCCATGCTGTGAAACCAAAAATGAGGCTTTGAGTATGGAAAAAGTTTTGCCAGCTTGAGGGCCCTTCACGGGGAAGAGAAGAGGAGGGGATGTGAGGGTTAGTGGAGATGGTGGGTGAGTGAAGAAGTAGCCCTTGTTCGGAAGGATTACTGTTCTTTATTTTATTTTTGAATTTGCAGGATTTGTGACATTAACGTTTTTAACTCGAGGCGCTTGAGTATTTAACGTTATTCGACTTATAATAAATATATAAACGGCCGATGATTGCACGTAAAAATGTTTTGATTATCACAAGGATCTTTCACTTGAGTATTTAAAGTTATTAGAAGAGAAACATTTGCTTACTAATTAGGTCTGATATCACCACGAAAAATATACTGAGGCATCATAAAAAATTCTAAGCTGCAAACTTTTGTATCTTCTTCTATGTATCTTCTTCTATGGTATTTTAAATTTTAATTAACATGAAAGACGAGTAAAGCGGTGTATTGCATATGAGACTCAGTTTATTCAAGCTCATGAGTCGTCACTCTCGTTTTATGTGATTATTGGAAGAAACATAAACAGATTGTTTTTTTTTTTTTTTTTTTTGGGGTCCATTCTCAATGACATTGTGGCCATATAATATTTGTTTCCTCAATTTAACATATAAAATTATACTTTCTACTTGATCTTCACCCGTTGAGAGAATTTTTTATATTGATAATATAGTTTAGAAAGATTTTCCCTCCTCTTTTTTGGCAAAAAAACAATTATCCATTTCAAGATTTTTGCCAAATTTTCATAATTATTCTTTTGATATTTTGCACGCGCGAAACGAGCAAGAGAGGGAACAAAAAAGTGGAGGTCGAAACACAAAAACTGGCGCCACTCGCCGGTTTCCCGCGCGCTCCCTCCCAACCCCAATCCCAACCCCAACCCCAAATTCACCATCTCAATCTCATCGCCACCCCTTCCATCTCCTCTCTTCGGATAATCGCAGTCGCGGGGTTCCTCAGTCGGTGCTTACGTTGTTGTTTTTAACTCGGCAGGCAGACGACATGTTTTACTCGCAGACGTTTCTGGGTCGGAAAGGTCCCCTCGGCACCGTCTGGTGCGCCGCTCATCTGCAACATCGCCTCAAGAAATCTCATTATACCTCCACCGATATCCCCAAAACCGTTGGTTTGTATTCCCATTCCTTTTCTTGTGGTGCTTGATTCTCAAGTTTTTTTTCTTCTTTTTTTTTCCGATTTCCCCGAGCTATGGTGATTTGCCATTTCTTTGCCCCCGCTTTGTTCGGTTCCCCCGTCGAAAGGAGGGGACTTGATGCAGTCAGACTCCGGTCTAGATCTAAATGACGAATGTCGCTTGTAAATTGGCGCGAAAGTTTCTTCCTTTCTTCGCTTCGTCGCAGGAAGATTCTTCTTTTCCTCCCTCCATCTCCATTTTTTGGGGCCGGTTTTCCTGTTAGTTTCCCTTTGCGATTGCATTCGAACTAGCTACGAGTTAATTAATGGGTTTGAAGACGCGGGAGCATCTTACAAGGAAAATGCTTACAAGAAGTCATTATTTTGTCCACCAGCTCGTCTGTAGACGTTGGATTTTTAGCTTGGAAATTATCGTTCTCGAGTCCTTTTAATTTCCGCTTTGGCGGCAGAAATATACTTTGAGTCCAGTCGCATTGACTTTTTATCCGGTGGTCGCTCAATTCATGTTGTTTTGGCTGACCTTTGAGTGTTCGTTCCTCCTATTGCCCTGTCTTAGTAAACTGTATTAGTGCCTTATTTTTCACTAGTCTCCACACCTCCACAATCCTCCCAATTTGCTGTGCAGACGCTCATATACATGCCAGTGTGGGAGAAGGTGCTTGTGCAGCTGCTGCACAAAGCAATGACATGGCTCTTATGTTATCTGATTACAATAAGGCCCTCATGTTTGTTAAGTCAAAGGGCAGTAACATGGTGAGAAGGGAGAGCGATTGACATTAGTTTTCTCCGGACGGGTCGATTTGAAAATTGAAGGAAGACACCTCTCGTGTGTTCCAATTAAGCTATGCTTCCCAAACTTGCAAAGGGGACCATATTTCTCACTGTAGCAAAATAAGAACTTTTATTGCAAGTCTCCTCTGATTCCTTGACGCTAATTTATCCGTTTGCTTTCAAGCGCATATTCATTCTCTTAGCGTCTGGTGTTATTCTGTAATTGTTTGGATGTTTACCTCACTGAGATTCTCAAATTTGAATAATTCTTTTTGGTATTCTGTAGAATATATTATGTTTCCCGAAGTGCCAATTGCTTTGAGGATGTCTGGCCATCTTCTGTTGGGCGTTGTTCGGATATATTCCAAAAAAGTGGATTATCTTTTCCACGAGTGTAACATTATACTCACTGGATTGAGCAAAGTTTTTGCTCCAGTAGAGCTTAATTTGCCAGAGGATACAAGACAGGCACCGGTACAATCTATCACTTTGCCCAACACATTTGAACTTGATGCCATGGATTTGGATGACACATATGAAGAGGGGTATGATTGTGATTAGTCTCTTGCCTTTCTATGGTTCCATCTTTTGAAATGTCATGAATAGTGGATTTTATTTCAGGATCCAGGATGATCATCTACGGAGCCGCGACGAGATTACTTTGATAGGTGACTGATTTTTAATTTAAGAAGTAAAATGTTTTCAATCATTTGGTTTGAAATTCATGTACTTAACCCATGAATTTGTGTACTTTTCTGCTTTGGTTCTTAGAGCAAATCCCAACAGGAAGAGATCCTTATATTGTTATATCCTTTGATGAGGTTATAATCTCTAACTTGATCATCTCTTCATTTGGTTGACTTATCGTTGCTTTGTCCTTACATCTAGTAATTCTTCCGATACCTAACAAGAGTGGCTTGTTTTATAGGATATTCTGGAATCATCACAACATGCACTGGTATCTGTTTCTGTGGTTAGTTTAATGGAAGAGGAGTAAGTGTCCTTACGAGTTTTTTTTTTTTTTTTTTGGTTTCTTATATTATGCAGTTTACAGAAAGATATGTAGTCTTTTTATCGGACAATGATAAGGTGATTTCTATGTGTGTTTAAACAGTCGTTGGCATTCTGAAGGTCCTAGTCCTAGTCACCCAGAAGTACATAGGGAGAGCTTCCAGGATTCTCCTCCTAGATCAAGGGGAGAGATTGATCGTGACATTCCTACACTAGATTTGCCAGAAATAGAAGTTATGCGTGATGCAGTTCATGATGTTGGCTTTGGGAACTTTCCTCCCATGACAGATCATGTAGATGATAGAAGCTCTCCGACAAGATCTGAGCAAATCATGATGGAAAAGGGAACTGTCACCCCTCCTGTGCCTGATGCCTTGGCTTCTGGAGGGTCATCACTACCATATCAACAGCATTCAGAAACAGCCGCTTCAGCAGATCTGCAGAATGCTGCTGTGTTTCCTGATGAGCATATTTTGTTTGGTGGGACCTTCTACCACTTTCCACGCACAATTTTTTAATGAACTGAGTTTATGCCTTTCCAGATTTCCCATAGCCAGTGTTCTTTACATGTGTTTTTCTATATCTCAGAGCATGCATCACCTGAAATGGCAATTCGATCAAGCCCACCTGTCCAGCAGCCACCAGCAAGGAAAAGAAAGAGAAAGCAATTGTTTGATGACTGTGTAGTGTTGAAAAATAGGTAATCTTTTTAGTCAAGACATGAGCAGTCTCAGATATTCTTGTTGCCTTATAGTAACTCGAAAATGTTTATGTGCAGCTTTATGAAAAGGGCTCTTGACAATACCAGTGATATACTGCGCAAAAGGAAGAACATACCTACCTCTGCTTTTGGTTTATGGAAGTTAAATAAACGCCTCAGGAAGGAGTGCAGTTTTCAGGAACCCCTCTTCAATGGTATTTGTCTCTCTAAAACTTTTCTACTGCTTTTTGCACGTGCTAGGTGGAGAAATCTTCACTAGAGGATCACACTATATGCGTTGCTGCAGGCATGTGCACTGATCTTCAGAATATATATAAGAAGGATTACGTACAAATAAACCCACATCTTTTTGGCCAAGATGATGTTATTCCAGAGGCTGTGGATTCAGAGACTCTGGGTCCAACAACTGAAGTTTTGCCTGGTCTTGGGATTTCTCATTCTCCTGATAATGCTACTGCTTTTGACATGGAAATTGAGCATCTTCGGCATGACAGAGACCAGACTGGCGGCAACTTCCTGGATTCTGTTTCACTTCCAATAAGAGGCATTGACTCCTCTCTTGGAAGAGATACCTTTACCCCTATATCAGGTAGTTTGGGATCGGCACCGGAGCTTCCTGAGGGAAGTACTGCTGGAACTGGAGTTTTGCCAACACCTGATGCTGCCACGTCCACTGGTACTTTTAGGTCTGACACGGAAACACCACTGACATTTATAGAAGAAAATCAAGTTGAAGAGAACACTTGCCTTTCGGATATTCCAGAGATGACTGCTGCCGAAGTAAGTCTTCCCTTGCTTTCTAGTGTATTGTTGAATTCTATTTTATTCCTTTGCTAACTGGCCGACTACTTCAACAGAACATCTCATTAGTTATTTGATACCTGACATTCTTGTGAATGTGTAATTCGAATTATCTTGTTTCACTTGGTCCTTATAGAAACTCTGTTACGACTGTTTTCAGTGTGACAAAGGGCCAATGCTTGCGGTTAGGATTTCACCTTCTGAATAAAGATAGTATTGCGATTTTCCTGACCCTAATTCTGAATTGCGACATGCCTACAATTTCTATGCTGCAAAGTTGCTCTCATTCGAGCATAAGTAGTTCGTCTTGGCACATTCTTCATCTTATTTTGCATCACCAATTGCAGTTCCTTATCCTTGGCTGAGAGTTTGTCTCCTTGGAGTATTCTTTCTTTTGCCTTATCTACTTGGCATTACTACCTTGGAGTCTTTGATGCATTGCCTAGTGCATAATGCTTCCTTGTTGTTTAATAAGATCAAGAGAAGCACACATATGTATTGATTCTTTTTCCCTAAAAAGTTTGGGTATTGGAGAGCTTTGACACAAGTTTTTATTTCTGTTGCCAACGTATATGCAGGAACTTTCTTTTCTGGAAGCAGATGATACTTCACTGGCAGGTATGATGTAATACATGATTTTGTGCTACTAATTTTTTCTGTCTTTCGTAAGGCTTAATAGGCGAGACATCTATAGCTGACCAAAAATACTTGATAGCAGGATCCTGCAGATCACAAGAAATTGACCCTTTGTCTATCAGAACAAGGTTTGATCCTGTGTCCTTATTTTTTTTAATAGAATCCCCTATTTTTAAATGCTTCATAGTTAGGTTAAACTCTTGGATTGTAAGTGATTCACTTGTGCTTACTGTAATCTACTGCCTGGCACTATTGCAGGGCAGTCGCCCAGTTCTTACAAAGACGTTCTCCCACTGCTCCAGGACAAGAAGAAGAGTCAGGTCTTAGCCTGACCAACACTTTAGAAGGAAAGAGCAGAAGATTATGCGCAAGAATGTTTTTTGAGACACTAGTACGTTCCTTGGAATCTCTATGGTAGATGGAATATTTATGGTAGATATATTGCCTAAGAATCTAATCTCTTTCATCCACTCCACAAAACCCAATTGCAGTCCCCATAAAAGATCATCGATGTTTGCACTTTCTTCTAGAACTGTATGCATAATTAATTACCTAAACATTTGTGGTCTTGATCAGTGCTGCCCATGTTCTAGTTCTTGCTTATGTTGACTCTCGTGACATAATGGTAGCAGAGATGTTTGGCAAGATTCAAATTTTAATGAATGATGATTGTATATTTTGGTTCCTGTCAATACCAGATTCTTCTGTCGAGCCATAAATTGTCCTATGTGCCATTTAAGGGAACAGAGCATCTTCTGGACCAATAGAAACTTCCTGTTGATTGAGTGATTTCGGCTGCCACTCGCAACAAAATCACGACATAGAAGAGAATTCGTACTGATGCTTTGCTAATCACCTAGGCCACTACCTGTTTTGCAAGTTTTCATGCAATGATGTTGCAAATTTACATCTGATACAGGCTTCCTAGAAACCATCATGATATAATATTCTTAATAAATGCTAAGAATCTTGTCCTACTTACTGTTAGGAAGGTGGATGCCGATACTCTAAATATAGCTAATTAATGACGACACTTTAACTTTTTTTTTACTTCATTTGAAAGAGTGAGCTAGGCTAATATTTGGTCATTATCTGTGGGACTCGAATGTGAGGACGTTTGCTTAATGCAATTTCCTTTCTGGCAAGCTTTTGGTATTCAAGTATATAATACAAGAATTGCAACTTTAGATGTACTAAACTGGAGCCATATCAAAAGTGCTCCCGTTTTCTTGATTGTTTTCTCGGTTGATGACTTCTCATATGATGTGGACAGGTTTTGAAGAGTTACGGACTCATTGATGTGCAACAAGATGAAGCTTATGGTGATATATTGTTGAAGTTGACTCCTACATTTTCAAAAGCACAAATTTAATGTTAGATAGTTGTGTGCTCACTATTATTTTGTTGTACATAGAAACAAGGTCATTATGAGTAATGAAGGTAACTCCTCTCAGCAATTATGTTGCACTCTCCACTAATTTCTCTTTCCCTTGCATGTTCAAATGCTGGAGAGTTTTGTAGAATCATCAGCCAGCCGTTTTCTTCATCTATGTGGCGCTTTAAAAGATGTTTAACTATGATTTATCGGTAGTTCATGTATAGAAATGGTGTATACAATATTTTCTGCTTCAAATGCATTTGAATAGGCAATTGTTGCCTTCCATGATAGGAGGAGCCTACAATTCACAGCCAAATTGGCTCTTCACTGCGGCAAATGTACATTCATCAAGTTAGCATCAATATCCAAATCCTCACTTTTGATTTGACAAGCAGACTTATTTGGACATGACATTATTGGATGCATGTTGAACGGGAGTTGTAGTTTTGAATTCTCTCATTCAAATTGTTGAAGCTTCAATGGTCCTTCAAGTGACATTCAAACTCAACAACCCCTAAATTGAAAAACCAAGGCTATCACCCAAAAATTGGTAAAACCCAAATAACCCACGAAAACACCAATCTTGTTCTTTAGTGCCTGGTTCATTTGCCCCAAAGGCTAGTTCTTGCAGAACTCAGAATTTACAGTTTTAAGGATCCTCAATCAAACATTTATAATTTGAATTTGAGAATCCTCATCAAATATTTATAATTTCTTCCTTTTATCCATTAACAACCACAACATTGTGACAAATCAAAATTACCATCTAATAATGTTAACTACCCCCTTAAATCTTACTTTATTGAATAATGCTCGTTTATTCCATGCACTTAATAACAACTTAATTAGCAAATCATATTGGTAGAAAAATCAAATCTCATAATTTAGAGACACTTTAAGAATATCAAAACAATTCTCACATTTTCTCCTCATGATCCATATAATATTTAAAATATTAAAACATAAATTATTTTTCATATAACTTAAATTAACTATTTCACTTCAATAAAAATTTCAGTGGGAGTCCTTGAGCGGTATATGTCACTGAGCTATTTCGTTGATTGCAATGAGAGTACAAAGTGTCCATAGAAATAGATAGCGAGAAGTTTCTCAAAGTGTCGCTCCTCGTCCTTAGTTTCCCCATTTAGAGAATTCTACCTTCACTAGCAATAGTCGATGAGGCCACCTTTTTGGCTTCTTCGCTATGTGCTTGCGGCAATCTTCTTCTTTTAATAAACTGAAGATCATTATTAGGCAATGTTGACACCTAAATTTTGGCGACCTAATCATTTATTCAATGCATAGACAATTAGGGATTAATTTTTAAGCCCTAAAAAATGTAATAATTAATTGCATAGCATATAATTTTAGATGCATTTATTTATTATTATTGCATTTTGTATTGGACCTGTGACGGATGAGTTTGACTTGGTGGTTCTAAACTTTAATTAGACGAGTTGGATTAAGCCCGCAGCAAGAGGGAATTGGCCCAAGCCCATTGTTCTTTGATGAACCAATTGACATATGAGGAATGACGATTTGATATTTTTGGAAAAGATTCGTGATATTCTTCCAATATTTGGTAAATATTTTATATATTTATGCAATATATACATTGAGTGATATATTTCGCAACAAATTAAAAGATTTCGGAAGAAATATCAAAATAATCAAAGAGAATATTTCACTTGGGGATATACTAAACGATATATTTTTTTTGTCTCAAAACGAGAGAGATTGCATGGTCATTAGGGATTTGAATTTTTTTCTCTGATGGGATCATACCATTCACCTGTAAAATGCCGCTTAGTCAAGAAAAAGAGGCGAGAGGGCACACTATAGAATAGACGGCCAAGAAGAGAGAGAGCCACAACTTTAGAGGGAGAAGAGGATAGAGAAGTCTTTCATAACTTTAAGAGTCTTGTGATCTCCAAAACGATAAATCGTACGGAAACAAAGCTTTTGAAACCCATTTATCCCTGCAGATTTCCAACTTTCTGAGGTTTTTAGGCAAAATATCGAAAGGAATATTCTATCAAGCAAACATAAATTTTCTCTGACAAATCTTCATTTTCTAATTTCACCTAACTTTAAGGGTCTTGTGATCTCCAAAATGATAAATCGTATTGAAATAAAGCTTTAAGAATCCATTTATCCCTATAGATTTCCAACTTTCGGACGTTATTAGGACAATATCTAAAGGGAATTTTCTATGGAGCAAAGGGAAATTTGTTCTAACAAATTTTCGTTCTCTGATTTCACCTGACTTTAAGAGTCTTGTTATCTTCAAAATGATAAATTGTACGGAAATAAAGCTTTTGCAGCCCATTTATCCTTGCAGATTTCCAACTTTTGGAGGTCTTTAGGCAAAATATCGAAAGTGAATTTTCTATGAAGCAAAAGGGAATTATCTCTGACAAATTTCCATTCTCTGATTTCACCTAACTTTAAGGGTCTTGTGATCTCCAACTTGATAAATCATACGAAAATAAAGTTTTTGGAACCCATTTATCCATACAGATTTCACACTTTCGAAGGTTTTTAAGCATAATATCGAAAAGGGAATTTTTTATGGAGCAAAAGGGTATTTTCTCCGAAAAATTCTCGTTCTCTAATTTCACCTCACTTTAAGGGTCCTTTGATCACCAAAATGACAAATCGTATGGAAATAAAACTTATGCAACCCATTTATCCATGCGGATTTCCAATTTTCGGATGTTTTAGGCAAAATATCGAAAGGGAATTTTTTATAGAGCAAAAGGGAATTATCTCTGACAAATATTTGTTCTATGATTTCACCTCACTTTAATAGTCTTGTGATCTCCAAAATGATAAATCCTACGGAAATAAAGCTTTTGGAAGCAATTTATCCCAACATATTTAATTTTGGTGTTTTTTAGGCAAAATATTGAAAATGAAATTTCTATGGAGAAAAAGAGAATTTTCTCTGTCAAAACTTCGTTATCTAATTTTGCCTGACCTTAAGGGGGATTTGATCTTCAAAATGATAAATCGTAAGGAAATAAAGTTTTTGGAGGACATTTTTACAAGCAGATTTCCAACTGTAGGACTTTTTTAGGGAAAAAATCGAAAATGAATTTTCTATGGAAAAAAATGAAACTTTCTCTGTTAAATCTTTGTTCTCTGATTTCCTCTCACTTTAAGGGTTCTCTGATATCCAAAATGATAAGTCATATGGAAATAAACCTTTTAGAACTCATTTATCCATGCAGATTTCCAACTTTCGAAGGTTTTTAGGCCAAATACCAAAAGGGAATTTTTTATGGAGCAAACAGGAATTTGTTTTGACAAATCTTTGTTCTCTGATTTCACCTCACTTTAAGGGTTCTCTTATATCCAAAATGATAAATCATATGAAAAGAAAGTTTTTAGAACTCATTTATCCATGCAGATTTCCAACTTTCGAATGTTTTTAGGCGAAGTACCGAAAGGGAATTTTCTATGGAGCAAACAATAATTTGTTTTGACAAATCTTCATTCTCTGATTTCACCTCACTTTAAGGGTTCTCTGATCTCCAAAATGATAAATCATATGCAAATAAAGCTTTTAGAACTCATTTATCCCTATAGAGTTCCAACTTTCGAAGGTTTTTAGGCAAAATACTGGAAGGGAATTTTCTTTGGAGCAAACGTGAATTTGTTCTGATAAATCTTTGTTCTCTAATTTCACCTAACTTTAAGGGTCCTGTGATCTCCAAAATGATAAATTGTACGAAAATAAAGCTTTTGAAGCCCATTTATCCCTACAAATTTCTAACTACTAGAGGATTTTAGCCAAAATATCGAAAGGGAATTTTTTATGGAGCAAAAGCGAATTATCTCTGACAAATCTTTGTTCTCTGATTTCACTTGATTTTAAGGGTTTAATGATCTCAAAAATAATAAATCGTACATAAATAAATCTTTTGGAACCCATTTATCCATGCATATTTCCTATTTTCGAAGGTTTTTAGGCAAAATATTGAAAGGAAAATTTTTATGGAGCGAAAGGGAATTATCTCTGACAAATCTTCGTTCTCTAATTTCACCTGACCTTAAGGGTTCGTGATTTCCAAAATGATAAGTTGTATGGAACTAAAGCTTTTGGAACCCATTTATCCCTGCAAATTTCCAACTTTCGGAGGTTTTTAGGCAAAATATCGAAAAGGAATTTTCTATGTAGCAAAATGGAATTTTCTCTTACAAATCTTCATTCTCTAATTTCACTTGACTTTAAGGGTCTTGTGATCTTCAAAATGATAAATCGTATGGAAATAAAGCTTTTTGGAACCCATTTATCCCTATAGATTTCCAACTTTCAGAGGTTTTTAGGCAAAATATCGAAAGGGAATTCTCTATGGAGCACAAAGGATTTTTATCTTAAAAATCTTCGTTCTCTGATTTCACCTAACTTTAAGGGTCTTGTGATTTCCAAAATGATAAATCGTACGGAAACAAAGCTTTTGAAACCCATTTATCCCAGCATGTTTCCAACTTTCGGACGTTTTTAGGACAATATCAAAATGGAATTTTCCATGGAGCAAAGGGAAATTTGTTCTGACAAATTTTCGTTCTTTGATTTGACCTAACTTTAAGGGTCTTGTGATCTCGGAAATGATAAATCGTACGGAAACAAAGCTTTTTCAGCCCATTTATCCCTATAGATTTCTGACTTTTGGAGGTTTTTAGGCAAAATATCGAAAGTGAATTTTTTATGGAGAAAAAGGGAATTATCTCTGACAATTTTTCGTTTTTTGATTTCACCTGACTTTAAGGGTCTTGTGATTTCCAAAATGATAAATTGTATGGAAATAAAGCTTTTGGAACCTATTTATCCCAACAAATTTCCAACTTTCAGAGGTTTTAGGCAAAATATCGAAAGGGAATTTTCTATGAAGCAAAATGAAATTTTCTTTGACAAATATTCATTCTCAGATTTCACTTGACTTTAAGGGTCTTGTGATTTTCAAAATGATAAACCGTACGGAAATAAAGCTTTTGGAACCCATTTCTCCTTGCAAATTTCAAACTTTTGGAGGTTTTTAGGCAAAATATCAAAAGAGAATTTTCTATGGAGCAAAATCGAATTTTCTCTAACAAATCTTCATTCTCTTATTTCACCTCACTTTAAGGGTCTTGTGATCTCCAAAATGATAAATTGTACAAAAATAAAGATTTTGAAGCCCATTTATCCCTACAGATTTTGAACTTTCGGAGGATTTTAGGCAAAAATTCAAAAGGGAATTTTTTATAGAGCAAAATGGAATTATCTCTGATAAATCTTCGTTTTTTGATTTCACCTAACTTTAAGGGTGTTGTGATTGCCAAAATGATAAATCGTATGGAAATAAAGCTTTTGGAACCTTTTTATCCCTGCAAATTTCCAATTTTCGGAGGCTTTTAGGCAACATATCGAAAGGGAATTTTCTATGGAGCAAAATGGAATTTTCTCTGACAAATTTTCATTCTCATATTTCACTTGACTTTAAGGGTCTTGTGATCTCCAAAATGATAAATTGTATAGAAATAAAGCTTTTGGAACCCATTTATCCCTATAGATTTCCAACCTTTAGAGGTTTTTAGGCAAAATATCGAAAGGGAATTTTTTATGGAGCAAAAAGGAATTTTATCTTAAAAATCTTCGTTCTCTGATTTCACTTAACTTTAAGAGTCTTGTGATCTCCAAAACGATAAATCATATGGAAACAAAGTTTTTGAAACCCATTTATCCCTGTAGATTTCCAACTTTCTAACGTTCTTAGGCAAAATGGAGCAAAAAGGAATTTTCTCTTACAAATTTTCGCTCTCTGATTTCACCTGATTTTAAGGGTCTCATGAAGCGGGCGATGGCCCTTGGCCCGGCCAGGCGAGGGCCGGGGCCGGCGACCCCAACTGACCCTCCCCCCGCTGTCGCTGGCCCTTCCCGCCAGCGGCGGCGGCTGAGGGTTGATCCCTGAGCCACCTCCCCCCGTTCCTTTTTTTTATTATTATTATTATTATTTAAAATATTTTAACTAAATTTAATTTTAAAATTATTATTTTTTAATATTTTAACTAAATTTAATTTTTTTTTACCACGTCAACCCAAAACGACGTCGCTTTTGTATTATTTGACCACATCAGCATGCAAAACGGCATCGTTTTGGGCTCGGTTCGCCGGAAAAATGCCACGTCGACGTTTTGGCCGGATTTTAGTCAGATTGGCACTCAAGTGATTCATTTTATTCCGATTTTAGCACTTAAGTGTACCTTTCGTAAGTTATGGTACTTAAGTGTCCCTTTGAGCAAAGTTAAGGCACTCTAGGGGTCCACAGGTCCCTTAATTACTAAGAAAGAAAAGGTCAAGCAATCTTATAATGAAGATGTGCACTATGCTTCTCTATCTTTTAGATACATCAGAGCAAGGTTACTAGTTAAAGGAGAATGCGAAATTTCTCCTGCAATTTTTATTTTTCTTGTTTTTATTATTTTGCACGAGTGTACTAAAATCAATTGATGTGATTGTTCTCTCTTTACGTAGAGATGAAGAAAGTACACAGTGCATATGATTGCTTGCGAAGCATTCTAATAACTCACGGAAACTCTACCTTGCAACAAGTAGGTTCTCAGAGCACTGACAGGCAAGAGGTGCGAAAAAAAGGACTGAAATTGTTGCATTACTATTTGTATAGTGTAATTTCCTTGTTAAAATTTAGCTCCTGCATTGGAGTATTCGAACTTATGAAATCAAATGTATATTTGTCATATTCAGTTTAGAGGGAAGAGGACATTCATCTGGAAAGTCAGGTCAATGAGAATCGGGCACTGAAACAGGAGATCGAACGGCTGAGGGGGATAATCGATACCATGAAGCATGACAAGGCTGAACTTTTGGAGTGTATGGGAGCTGTGCTCAGGGGTTTCACTGAAATGGAAGAAATGCTTCAGGATACAGAAGAGCTGAATGTCGCTCTCATCTTCAGGGAGCGCCTGGGCAATGATGAGCTGCAAGAAGCTCGGAAACAAGTGACTGATCTAACTTCCTCCCTTTTTTTTCCTTCATTTCAAGTTTCGAAAACTTTTTGTACTCGAATCACTCAACCCATCATGTACGCATTTAGAGATATAACGGGTACTCATATCAGTATCGAGAGAATGGGTGAGCTTGAGACCCGGCCATTCCTTCAAGTGTCGATGCAAAAGAATGATGGATTGGCCGCAGAAGGTGGCTTGAAATTATGTTCCTTGTGGGAGAAGCTTTTGGCCAACCGCTCATGGCATCCTTTCAAAATTATCAAGGCTCAGGGGAAGCATCAGGTATGGCTGTGAGATATGTCATGGCACTTACTATTTGTTAGATCTGCCTCTGAGATTATTTCGAAGAGCCTTAACCCCTAAAATACATAATTTTAATCATGACTATGGGTTTATGGTACCAGTCATTGTTCGACTGTACTATCGTTGCATCATTGTATCCAGTACAAGGTCTTCGATCTTCTCTCCTAATGATGAAACTGCTACCTGGATTGTGCACGCTAACGTCACTGAAGTAATAGAGGACTGGAATTTCTAATTGGGTCTGTGATTTTTTCGTCTATGTGGTTACTTTTGTAATGACGTTGCATTCAGTGAATTTATGTATAGTATCTTCTCTCTGTCATTTGAAGGGAGTCCGGAGTACATGGTAATAGAATTGGTTTGTTAAAGTGCATATACAGTAAGTCCCACAGACCAGCACGTGAATCCTCATGTGTTAGTGATCTCTTAAGCCTCTAATCCCTACACGCCTCGATTTGCAGCGTGAAACGTTTCATTTGAATTTTATATACTGGCTCCATTCTGACACTTGATTTGTTTCTTTTTATATTTGATTCTTGCTTCATTTCCACTGTTATTTTCCAAGAGAAAGTAGACATTCTTTGTTGAGATTGGGTTTTGTTTCAGGAAGTAATAGATGATGAAGATGAAAAACTGAAAGGCCTGAGGGATGAAATGGGAGATGAATTTTACAAAGCCGTTTTAACGGCCTTGCGGAGATGAATGAGTACAATCCGAGTGGCAGGTACGTCGTCCTGGGGTTGTGGAACTACAGAGCGGGAAGAAAGGCTTCACTAAAAGAGGGGATCGAGTATATATACTGAAGCAGTGGCAGACCGATAAGCCCGAGATGAAGCGTCCCCGCAGGTTAGTATCTAGTCTCTCAGGCAGAGTCATCAATTGGAAATTGAAAGTGCCGGCATGTTTGACTTTACGTGTGGACAACTCATTTGGCAATTTCCATTTATGTTGATGAATCTATTAGGCTTGAAAATTTGCGAAAACTTTTGCTTTATCACACTTTAAGAAAGGGAAGCACAATGTGTTCGTAGGGACAACAATTGCAAAGCAGGTGAGACTTGGAGGAGCACGCTGTGAACTGAATCAGGTCGAAATCCTGGCATTTTTACATCTCTGCGCTTTTGTCTGCAATAGAAGCTGTTTCGATTTTGTTTCGACCACTTACCAAGATATGAACTAATCCTTTTTTGCAAACCTAAGTAAGGTGTGCTCCTCACGTCTGTTTTGCTTGAAACTATGAGCTGTCGGCTCGACGTGCCCCAGTTTTTTTGATGATTTTGATCCGTATGCTGCCGACTTTATGAAGGTCCTCGTCTTTCTTACTGTCACAAACTCAAGCAAAAGAAGATGTGGGGAATTGTATTTTCTTCATTGAATTGTACACTGTTACAGGGATGTATATATTATACAAGGAGATTCAATAAAGAAGTAAAGAAAATATTCCTAGTCCTAAAATAATTACAATCCCAATCAATTACAATCTTCAATCAGATTTCATATCTTCAAAACATATCTTCTTTCAACACTTACCATGAACTGAATGTGGATATCTGTGTTTTTTAATTCTTTTGCTTTCTGGCAGGCTTTGAGTTACATCAGTTTACTCATTCCTTCTTATTCGTTTCCACGTCTTCCTCGTATTAACAAAAGCACGAGAACGGAGCTCTTCATTCCCATTTCATTTCAATTCCATCTAAATGACTTCAACTCACCCAACATCACAAGGGAACAGAGGCTCCATTATTTGACAAAAGTTTGGATTCACCTTCCTAAGCAGTTCGAGTCTTTAAAAACTGATCTTGTTCTATATATCTAATTTAATGTAATTTCCCATAAACAAGCAATGCCTAAGAAAAAAAACAACCCCACCATGGCAGATGCAAGGCTCCTAGAAATGGACTGGACAGGGCTTCTTTTGGACCTAAACCATGCGATGGGCCTCCTCTTCTGCATTTCCATTACGCCTTGTGCATCTTTAGCATGCACCTTTTACCAATGGGAAGGATAAATTGCCATCTCCACTGGCCAAATTATGTACAGATTAGACACATTTATCAGTAACATAAGGAACATAGATTGCAAAATGTGGAAGATGGACCTGTGTAAGTGATATATTGAGGCGTATGCAAATTTATATATTTAATCTATGAGTATATCATTACTGGAGAACTGGAAATTTAATCACAGTAAAGGTAATTTTTCCCCCATAAAAAGGGGGTTTCGTCGGTGACAGATGAGTTTATTTACCGTCATTATTTATCAAAAGCGTATAAGTTGATGGTCCAACATTCTTTGTGAAAATGTAATCCACCATCAGAGTAGCTATAGGGACCACGCATGCTACCATGTGGATCTCTGTGGTCGGAGTCTTATCTGAAGCACAGGAGTAGAAATGTGCACCCATAGGGACTCATCGTGTCAAGACAAATAGGCATCATAAAAAGAAAAAGAAATAATCTGCAATAAACACAAAACATCCTTATTTGAATATGCATATATAAATATATATTAGATATGTACAAAGGAATAAAAATCTTCAAGTTTAATTTACTTTTCTTTTTCCCTTTCCTAAAGAGAGAATTAAATGGTTTACACTGGACTTGATTTTTTCTTTTTTATATTTACTGTGAGTTGATAATTTTGTTTCTTCAAGTTTAATATCAAATTAGTGGAGTGACTTGGGATAAATACATTTATCGTAAGCTTAATTTTCATTATTAAAAAAGAAAATTGATCGCAAGGTATGCACAGGTGAACTACGAACCCACAACAACATACAAGAAATTTTAAAAAAATTAATCAAAAGTGAAATTAGTAGGAATTGACAATTTGAGATTCGAACAAGATCATTAAGAGTGTCCCATAAAATTCCAAATTGAACCACCGGAATTGTTCTTTTCTTTCTATTCTTTGTAACATAAGGGGAGTAACTATTGCACTAAGATATATCAAAAATAAATACTCAGAGAATTAGATAATCTTCGAGGGATAATGGTCGAAGTTACAAATAGCATTAAAATAATGAGAAGCTTATGCTGTAGGTTGAAAGGCTCCAGGTTGGCTCCCCTAGACACCATGTTGTGGGAGCAACTTCATCTAGACATTTGATTCCATAGTCTCTGTCCAATTTGCACCGATGTTGACTGTTCTTCATTAGGAAGTGATGGAGTTGATAATTTATCTCGAAGTTCTTTTGTACTTCACCAAGGTAGTGAAGACAAAACGTGGAAAAGATGCATCTACACAATATTTTGAATAGCGTGAGATTCAATGAATCATGGAAAATATCAAAACAAGTACACAACATATCGAACCAAATCCATTATCTAACATCCCCTAAAACTCAATATGGTAAAAAGAAAACCACTTGGAGTTTGCAAATCAAACCGTAAAAATATCATTGATAATCAGATTTAGTGAAAACATTAGCAGTGTGATCAACATAAAAGATGTCAAAGATGGAAAAGTAGGCCAAGTGTAAGGAAAAGCTCGAAGTTTTTGTATTTCTACATATATGATTTACATTGTATGAGTCCCTATTTATAGTACATTGAATGTCTAACTAAGGAAAAGAAAAAGAATATTCATCAAATCAAATCCAATCATAGATTGACATAATTAATCAATCATAATCTCCTGTAATCTTGGATTGATTGATTATAATCTTCAGCTCGATCTTCGCATATCTCCAACACTCCCCCTCAAGCTGACGGCTAGTATATGTCCAAGACGCCTAGCTTGCTTAGTAGATATGTATGTTGTCTTTGACATAATGGTTTGCTAAAAATATCATTCCGTAGTTCCAATTCCATTAGTCTTGATTACTCCTTAGATTTTGTCTCGAGTGTAGTGACAGTCAACTTCAATGTGTTTTGTTCTCTCATGAAAAATGGGATTTGCTGCAAGTTTGAGTGCTGCGTCATTATCGCAATATAGGTTTGTTGGCCCTTTGACTTGTATCCCAAGATCTGAAAGTAAGCCTCGTATCCAAACTATTTCACAAACGGTTTTAGCCATAGCTCGATACTCAGCTTCAGCAGATGAAAGAGATACAGTGGATTGGGGGGAAGTACACTATCAGTGTCATAAGTTGTGTACGGCACTCACTTTGGTGCCAAAAGTTTCCGTCGAATCACTTAAGTGCCAAATCGGAGAAAAAACGATTACTTTGGTGCCACCAGCAAGAGATTTAGGCCAAATTAATTACATGGCTTTTATATTAAAAAAAAAAGTTCTGGTTGCTTTAAAACAACATTGTTGTCGGTCCTCCTTAAGAAAACGGCATCCTTTTGCCATCCTACGTGGATGGCCTCACAAAAATGATGCCGTTTAACTCATTTGGGAATTTTTTTTTTTATTCGGGGATTGAAATTAGGGTTTTTCCAACCTAGCTCGCTCAGCCTCCGTTGTCGCTCGCTCAGCCGCCGTTGCTCGACACTGTTTGGATGCCCTCAACGGCACACGAGGGAGCACCAGCCCCGGTCACCGGAGCCTAGATACTAGAAGACGCAGGCCAAGCGCTCATCAAGGAGATCGGAGATGGAGAGGGAGACATCAATAGCGGCGCACTCGTTAGTGGCCTCCCCGAGCACCGGCCAGATCACGGCCTTCAACTTGGCCGCCGAGTGGCCATCGTCGGGGTTGGGGTCGAGGTTGGGGTCGGAGCCACGGCCGCCGAGTGGCCATCATTAGGGTCAGGGTCGGGGTCGGGGTCGGGGTCGGGGTCGGGGTCAGGGTCAGAGCTACGGCGGCCGAGCGCGGGGGCCGTCGAGAACGGCGACTAGCTAGAGATTTAGGATTTTGAATTGGTGGAGACACCAAACGGTGTCGTTTTGGTGTTAGGATGCTAACTGTACTCTCCGGCGAGCCACATTAGCTTCAAAAAATAATAAAAAAGTGTCACGTTGGATTTCCAGCCAACCATATCAGAGTTAGCACTAAAATGATCGTTTTCCAAATTTTTTGGCACTTAAGTGATCCGACAGAAACTTTTAGCACCAAAGTAAGCGTCGTACACAACTTATGGCACTGATAGTATACTTATCTCTAGTAGATTGCTTCTTCGTTTTCCATGAAAGTAACAACTTTCCTAGTTTGATGCAAAAACCAGTGATTAATCTCAAGTCATAGGACATGTGGCATAATCTGTGTCACAATAAGCTGCCATTTTGAGATTGCAATCTCGTGAAAGGAGTATTCCAAGGCCTAGACATTTCTTCAAATACTTTATAACTTTCAAGGTGGCATTCATGTGAGATTCCTCCGAACAATGCATGAATTGACTAAGTGTCTGAACTACATAACATATGTCTGGTCTAGTCATGATGAGATATATAAGTTTCCCTACAAGCCTTTGATAGCGGGAAGGATCTTTAAGCGGAGGATCGTCAATCTTAGAAGATGATCCAGCATCATAGTCAATGGTAGTCAACTTGATGTTCTAATTGATAGGAATGACATCCAGTTTACATCCTAATAAGCCTGCTTCTAATATGATCTCTAACACAAATTTCCGTTGACTAAGAGAAATTCCTAGCTCTGATCAAGCAATCTCAATGCCAAGGAAATACTTGGGAGGTCCCAAATCTTTAATACGAAAGCTAGAACACAAATATTCCTTAGGTCTCTTGATGCCTAATTCATCATTTTCCATAATAAGTATGTCATCAACATATATCATCAGGTAGATTGAGATGTACCTTTAGTCCAAGAGAATAGGGAATAATCATGCTTGGATTGCTTGAAACCGGCTGTAAGAGCTGAGGTGAATTTTGCATACCACTAACGAGAAGCTTGCTTAAGTCCATAAAGGGACTTACAGAGACGACATACTCCAGACTTCCCCTGTCGCCGTAATCCCGATGGAAGATCCGTATATATTTCTTCATCAAGATCTCCATGAAGAAAAGCATTGTGAACATCCATTTGATGTAGTTCCCAGTCCTGGAAAGCAACAACATAAAGAAAGGAACCAACAGTGACATCTTTCGCAACTGGAGAGAATGTTTCGTGGTAGTCAAAACCTTCACGTTGCATAAAGCCCTTTGCCACTAAGCGAGCCCTATAGCATTCCACGGAACCATCAACCTTGCACTGTATACCCACTCGCAGCCAATTGGTTTACAATCAATAGGTAGCGGTACTATATCCCATGTGTGATTCTCTATTAAGGCATGCAACTCAGCTTCCATAGCCTTTTGCCATCGTGGATCACGAACGGCCACATCATAAGATGATGGTTATATTTCTTCAGAGATACGACTAATGTAGCACATATGCTCTGCAGATAGACAATTAAATGAGACATAAGATGAGATAGGGTATGGAGTACCTAATGAGTTGAGAGACGCACAAACATAATCATTTGTCCAAGTTGGAGGACGAGTGGTTCGTCTTGACCGTATTGGAGGAATACGATCAGGTGTAGGAGATGATTCCTCAGAACTAGACTGAGAAGATAATTGTTCTGAATTAGATGTCTCTTCAATCGATACTGTAGATTCCAGAGCTGAGTACTATGAGGTAGGTAAAGATGCTGCATTTGTTTCGATCACGAGAGAAGAAGTCGGAACACATGTAAATTGTGTACTAAGTGATAAATCTTCCTCAAATAGAAAATTTATGTTTTGCTAATTTGAGCTTGAAGATTCATTGGAAAATACCTCATCCTGAAAAGGGAAAATATCCTCATGGAAAACCACATCTCTACTTACGAAAAAATAACCTGTCGATGGCTCGAAAACTCAGTATCCCTTCTGGAAAGTTGGATAACCCATAAAAATGCACTGTCTGGCTTGGGGACTCATCTTGTCACGAGGACCCAGGGCAGTAGTATAGCATAAGCAGCCAAAAACTCTCAAATGATTTACTTCAGGCTTTTTTCCAAATAAAATCTCAAAAGGGGTGCGTCCATTGAGAACCCTTGTTTGCATGCAATTGATCAGATAGGCTGCTATGACCACACAATCTCCATAGAAAGTCTCAGGAATGAAAGCTTGAAATTTAAGTGCACGTACAACTTCTAAAAGACGGCAGTGTTTCCGCTCAACAACCCTATTTTGTTGAGATGTATAAGTGCATGTACTTTCATGTAGAATTCCATGTGAGAAAAATAAGGATTGACAATCATGACTAGAGAATTCTTTCCCATTATCCGTTCGAATAAATTGAATAGATTTTCCAAATTGATTTTTTGTTAGAGTGAAAAAATCTTTTAAGTTAGAAAGAGCATGACTCTTTGACTGCATAAGGCAGACCCATGTAGCACGAGAATGATCGTCAACAATAGTGAGAAAAAAACAAGACCCATCACGATGTGGTGTATGATAGGGCCCCCAAATGTCTACATGAATTAAAGAGAAATTTTCTGTAGTTCGGGATTTGCTTGTGGAAAAAGGGGCACGTGATTGCTTTGCAAAAGGACAGATATCACATTTAGGGTGTGGAAAGAAAGCACTGTGACCAAAACGTCGATGAGAAAAGATAACTTTATCATTGGTAGCAACATTATACAATGATTCATTTTTCACAGAAAAACATGATAAATCAATATTTTTGGGAAAATTTGTCCAGAAATACAATCCTTGTGAAAGACCACCTAAGCCCATCAGTTTGCTAGTCGAAAGGACCTGAAAAAGATAGGTGTCAGAATTGAAGAGGATTCAACATGAATTATCCTCACAGGCCTTTGACACTGAGATAAAATTGAATTCAAAGTGAAGGATATAAAGCACATTCTTAAGAGTAATGGAAGAGCTAAGATGTACTATCCCTATTTTTGTGACATTTGTGGTATTCCTGTTTGGAAGTTTCACAGTGACAGGGAAAATATATTTATGAGTATGAGAAAAGAAACTCTTGTCATAGATAATGTGGTCACTAGCACCTGAATCAATGATCCATACATCATGGGAAATGGAGCTAAGGCAAAATGAAGCCTGAGAAGCCTGCCTTTTTTTCGGATATTTCTAGCTATTTCAAGGCCTTCATGATTTGCTAATACTGATTTTGTGTAATGGACTGATTGATATTGTGCCCAGTGACTTAATTAACTAAAGATTCTTTCTTTCCTTTGTCCTCGAGTTTACCGTGTAATTTCCAATAGGTTTCCACTGTGTGATAAGGGCGTTTACAATAGCTACAATACAATTTGTCTTTTCCTCTAATACTTTCTTTTAGGCCTGGTGTGAAATTTCGTGGACCGTAGGATCCTTTAAAGGAGCCATTGGATTCAGCAAAGGCATTAGCTGAATAATGACCGTCAGATCTAAAGAATTAATCTGAGCCGTCCATCCGAAAATTAGGGTTTCCTTCCTCTCCCTTCTTTCTTTCAGTCGCTTGAGAAAAACTTTCTCCATGGAACCCGAAAGGCTGCTCCGCCAAAGAAAGAGCATACGAGGAGCTACCGGTCGGCGAGAGGCCAGATCTAGGAATGGCGAACGCTAGTGCGGGGCTCCTGGTCATTGACAGGCTAGATCCGAGAGCAGCGAATGCTACTCCATCTCAAGTTCGTGCGTGCCCAGCCGCTACCATCCTCTGGCTCTCCTCTTGGATTGCCAATTGGTAGATCCGCCCGAGCGATGGTGGCGGCTCCATTGCAAGCACTCGCGACCTAAAATGTGAGTAGTTCTCATTTAAGATTAACAAAAAAACGAGTTGATTTTTCTCTTTCTCTTATAACCCTATAATGTTTTAGGGTTTCCTCCTCAGCAGCCTCGAGTTCGTTCCAAAGGGCAGAGAGCCAGTTGAAACATGTTGTGACGGACTGGTTTCCTTGTTTCAGATCAGACATGGCTTGAGCGAGAAGAGCTTGGCTCGATCAAGCTTTCTATACATCTCACGGATCACGTCCCAAATCATCTTCGAATCTTCGATTGGTGGAAGTCAGACGACCACCTCAGGAGCCAAACAGTTGCCAATCCATGTCCACACGAGCTTATTACACCTACACCAGTGTTGCTACAAGCGTTCATTAGTCGGGAAGGGCACGCTTCCGTCACTGAAGCCATCTTTCTCCCTGGTCACCAGTGCCCGTCGAAGATCTCGAGCCCAGATACTGTAGTTTTTAGGTCCAGCAAGCTGTAAGGAAATGAGCAGCAACTCGGGGCCGTCGCCCGGCGACGTGTAGAATGGGTCGCCAAGTTCCGGCTAGCCGCCGCTAGCTGGAAAGAGGAACGGCAGGTACTCGGGTCCTGCATTCGAGTAGGGATTTCCTCCCTGACTCGTCAAAGATGATTCGGGTCCCAGGCTTGTGCTCATCGAGCCTGTGCCCGTCGGGCCTGTGCCAAAACTCCCAAAGTCTTCTCCAGATGTGCCGTATGAAGCCCATGACTAAATTGGGCCAATTCCCCATGGGCCCTAAAAGAGAAACCACGGGACTGGTGGCCATTAGATTGGGCCGGAAACATTTGCTGGAGTAAGAGATAGGTTGGTAGTATGTTGGGCCATCAAATGTACATCTTCAGATGGGTCGACTAAGCCTGGATTTCTGCTTTGAGGTGAGTTTGGGCTTTCCTCAACTGGAATCTCTCCTTGAGTATTCTTGGCCATGATGAATTGCTTTGCTCTTTGTAGAATTTGGTTTGTAAGAAAAGAACAAAGGCAATTCGAAAATTTGCGGAAGCTAGGTTGAAGGGTATGGCTCTGATACCATGTCAGAGATGGAAAAGGAAAAGTAGGCCAAGTGTAAGGGAAAGCTCGAAGTTTTTGCATTTCTATATATATGATTTACATTGTATGAGTCTCCATTTATAGCACATTGAATGTCTAACTAAGGAAAAGAAAAGGAATATTCATCAAATCAAATCCAATCACAGATTGACATAATTAATCAATCATAATCTCCTGTAATCTTGGATTGATTGATTATAATCTTCAGCTCGATATTCGCATATCTCCAACAAAAGATATGAAGTAAAAGGATAGTGTCACACCCGATATGTCATCATATGAAACGGCGGTCATTTTTTATGTACTTCATCTATTCAGCAAAGACAATAATGTGGGCGATCTTTATGGCACTCTTATTTTTGCAAAACAAGATGGTGGCAAAGTTTGTATCAAACGCCCATAACTTCAAGAGGCCATCGAAGCCCTCTTCTAGATGCTTGTCAGTTGGGCACAAGAAAGAAGCTAAGAAGCAAAATTGGCTCGAGTAAGAAGCATCCATCCAAGTCAGAATACACCTCAAGCCCTTAGAAAATAAATCGACTTGCCTAAATTTTTCATTTCAAAATGCTTACTTAAATGCCATTTAAGAACTGAGATATCAGAAGTATCATAAAACTAAACTTTCATATAAATGAAGTCGTGCCATGAGGGCTAGAGAGATAAGCAAATTTTTTCGACGGCAGCACTGAATTTCACGAACCAAGCACGAGGTGCCTGTTTCAAGTCGCATAAGACTTGCCGACGACGACAAAATTTACTCCGAGGATAATCACATCCCAGGGAAGGTTGCCTAAATCTAAACAAATCACAATGACTATCTAAAAATTTCAAATATTTCATCCGTGCTTATTATCGAGATATTTTGAAACATAAAAATAGTTGGAGTAAAATGAAAAAAAAAAATATATATATATATATATATATATATATATATATAGGATAAATTATTTTTATTAAGTTGTAAATGAATAATAAGTCCATTGTTATATACAGGACAGCTTGCTAGTTTTGTGTTATTTCATGTAAAAAGATTTGATGTGAGGCTTAGGATTTGAGTGAAATAGTGCCAGTATTAATGGGATCCCCGAGGAATTTTGTTCATTATTTTATTTAAGGATAAATTCCGGAGATATAAATATTTTCTAACATGAAAATTTCTATACAAAATTACCTTTTGTTACCATGACTAAAGAAACATGACATAATACATCAATTTGTAATAACCTAAGGTAAAATAATAAATTTGTAGTTAAATCAGTTTGTGCAAGCATATTTTATCGTTTAACGAGGACATACAACCAGAGTTCCTTGGTGAGTTTCACTAAAAGGTACAAGTTCTCATATGTTATCAAAGCAATAAGTCCTAAGTTTAAATATTTTCAAACACTTATTTATCTCTCCAATTATATATTTTCACACCTTTAAACTTAGGCCAAAGTCCAGTTTGTGTAAGTGGGAGTATCAAAATAATTAAATACTAAATCACGCATTCATCTACCAAGCTTTTAGAATAATAGTGGTCCCACAAATCTCACATTAGAGCCCACAAGCCTTTGTCTAGATGTGAACAACAGCTAACGAACCCTTGCATGTTCTTAGCTAAGGCCGATCAGCCATTGCCCATGGTTTAGGAGATTGCACATACTGCACAATTTGACCAAACGTTTGATATTGTTAGTATAATTTTTTAATTTTTTTTCATATTTTAATGAATGTTACATAATTTGTTAAAAACTTCTTATCAATGCGGTAAGCATGACCAAACAAAACTTGGACACAGTGAATAATGTGATAGGGCACGACATAATAAAGGCCAAAAGAAAGGGAATACTAGAAAAGTTCCGAGATACGGTTTAAGGAAATATAGAAATGAAGTATGAAAATAGTTTGATTTCATATCATGATTCTACTTATTTTTGAAAAAAAAAATGGGCGGGGCTATGTTTGGCAAGTTCTTGAAAGTGTGATTTTTTTTTTGTCCGGTTAAAAGTGAGATTAAATACAATTTTTCCTTGCATAGATAGACTTTATAAAATGTTTTCACTTTTAAAATAAATGTATACGTGTATTAGAAGTTCTAAAACTTATCACAAAAGTACAATTAAATCATAAAACTAACAAAAAATACAATTAAAGAAAAAAATTTCTCAAATTGGTATAATCGAATCATTCCATTAAATTTGTCCATTTTAACTAATAGAAGATGCTGACATAGTTTTCTTTAATAATTTCACTCTCTTACGTGGTAATGACGTGGTTAAAACCAAAGTAGCACGGCACGAACACATGACACGCGATATGGCACGCCGACACGTCATTTAAAAAAAAAAAGAATTTTGACACGTTGAGACACATTGTATATTAAATGAATATTTTTATATACACATGATAAATGATTATATTTAAGTTAATTCATTCAAATTCATAAATAAATAAATAAAGAGCTTATAATGAATCTACACTAATAGCATTAATAAATTTATTTATAAAAATTGGAAAGATATTATTTGACTCTAACAAAAGTTATTGATAAAATAAATAACTAAGGAGATATTAGAATCCAAATAAATTTATATTTTTTCACAGTAATAAAAATTTATCATTATTTAACATTGAGTGCTTTTATTTTTCGAAATAACTGTTTAACCCACTTATTTATTTATTTTTTAGCCTTACCATTTATTAATAAATTTATTTAACATTTGATAATTTTTTTGGGCTAAATGGTCCCACCCATTTATTTCACCCTCTGCTGCCTTTTCCTACCCCACCCACCGCCTGCGCCTGTCACTTCGCAAAATGGAAGTCATGCTGCACGAGGCTCGATCCTCCCCTCCCTCCAAAAAAGAAAAGAAAAGAAAACCACCATGGACAAGGCTTTCGTTTCTTCCCCGGCAGCCGTCGCCTCCTCTCCTTGCTCTTCTTCCTAAAACTGAAAAAGCAACCTCAGTAAAGTAACAGCCCGACAACCTTAGCAGTCGCCTTCTCCTCTCCCTTGCTCGGTCTCTACCTCTTGATCTTTGCTCTCTTTCGAGCGCCTCATCATAATCGCTTGCCGTTGCCTCACCTCCGTTCCCTCCCCACTTTGCCGTCGTAGCCCTCCATCGTGGCATTGCGGTTCTCCATCTCTGCAACGTCGGCGGTCGCAGCCTTCTCGATCGTCTTGGTCTTTGCTCTTCCTCTACCCTCCCTCGCCGTCGTTCGCGGCGTCGCCCTCCGCTCCCTCACCCTTGCCTCCACCCTCCATCACCTTCTTCCCTTCGCTCTGCAAGAACTGAGCGAAAACCAACATTCTTCTTCAGAAGGAACGAAGAGAGAGAACTCAACTCGCCAGTCGCAACACAAGGTAGAATGCCTATCTTTGCTTTCTCAGTACTAGAGAGTCCCTCGTTTTCATGGAATGATGCTCGTGGACATTCTTCATGCACCATCTGTTGCGTGCCGATGATCACGATCATGTGTTTTTCCTTGCTTTTTGTTCTTTTTGTTCTTTTTTTTTTTCTTTGACAGAAGAAAAGTTAACTGAGATGACTAGACCATAAGTCTCTGATTCTTAATTTTCAACCAAACCCAGTGGTTGTCCATAACCCAAATGTCTTTCTTCCCTCGAGAGGAAGATGAAGTTGAACCCTTCTAAAAAATGTCAAATATTTCCACTTGTTAACCCATAAGAACATAAGAGAAATGCTGAATATACAAAAACTTGTTTACCAAGTGATATGACGGGCTGTTATCAGTCGATTTAAAGGTGGCCCTTTGTTTACTTGCAATCGGTCATATCACTTGGTAAACCATATTGGTAGACCGGACTTTGTGTATCTAGCAGAATTCGGGACTCGAATAGGGCCATACCTTTAACATGCTTGTAAAGCATCGTGCACTTAAACACTATCGCCACCGCTCGGCTCACAGGTTAAATGCTAGTGATATAATGCGTGACATAGCCAAGCTTAACAGTGAGACAAGCGTTTATCACCTTTTGAAGATTTTCCTGATGAGTAGATATCTCATATTGGGCATTTTCTTGTTTCATGTGAGGACTAAGAACTAAGAAGTATGAATTGATTTTTCGAAATCAACTAGATCTGAAGTTTAGCAGTGGACTGATAACTTTGTGCAGTCGACCGATTGGCATTACAAAGAGATTGTTAGTTGCACGAGGTACTCAATTTTAGACAATTCAGTTAATTTACCCTAGATTTTGGTTGGTTTGTTTATATATGTTAATGCTTTGTCCAAGTAGATATTGAAGCTCGATCTTTAGAGACTTATCATCGAAGTCTCAGTTGATCTATCTTTGCTCCAGTGATGTTAATCCCAAGTCCTTCCTTTCTGAGCCATGGTTGGAGAGCTAATCCAGCAAACTCGTCACTCATGGCAAACCAAGTCGTTTGCTACTTTATGTCTGTGGCTGAACCTCCACTTTCATTCTGCTAAAGGTCTTTATCTTACAGTAATTTAGGATGTACTGTTCTCATCAATAGCATTTGCAAACTGAATTTTCTTGTGCTGAAATCACACAGAATGGTGCACGATCAATGTAAACCGTTGTACACCTTATCAATTGTGCTTTCAAAAATCCTGATTGGTAATTATCTGTATGCTACTGACTACTGAATTTGTCTTGACTACAGAAAAGATTTGGTCTGAAATGGACAAACAGGGCAATGAATCTCACAAGGACCTCGAGTTGGATAATAAATATGAAGATTTGGCCTTCAATTTCTCTAACCGCAATCTGGAAGGTCTGGTTGACGAGAATCGGGCACTGAAACTGGAGAACGAACGGCTGAGGAGGAGAATCGATGTCATGAAGCATGATGAGGCTGAACTTCTGAAGCATTTAGGATCTGTGCTCGGGCATTTGAAAGAAAAGGAAGAAATAATTCAGAATACGGAAGAGTTGACTCACGTGCTCATCAATATGGAGAGGCAGAGCAGGGATGAACTACTAGAAGCTCGGAAAGAGTTGATCCATGTAACTTCCTATTTTCTTTCCTTCCTTCATTTCAAGTTTCAAAAACTTTTATGCATGAAGTACTCAACTCATAATGTAGGCATTTAGCGAAATATCAAGTGGTCATATTGGTATCAAGAAGATGGGTGAGCTTGATATCGAGCCATTTCTAAAAGCGTTGAAACAAAAGAATGAAGAATCGACCGAAGAAAGAGCATCTATGTCATGTTCCTTGTGGCAGACTTGTTTGAACAACCCCTCATGGCAACCTTTCAAGAAGATCGAGGCTCAGGGGAAGTATCAGGTATGGCTGTGATACATGTAATACACTTACTATTTGTTAGGTCTCCTCCGACATGATTTAAAGAGCTTTAATCTCTAAAATCCATAATTTAAATTCATGGCTATGGGTTCAGGGTACTAGTCGCTGTTTAAGTTAATTCAGGGCATTATAATTGTAATCATCAGTTCCTTTTATCCAATACTAGGTCTCGAATCTTCTCGTGATAATAATGTAGCAACTGGGGATACATACACTCGCATCACCTAGTTGATTGGAGGGCTGGGATTTCTAATTTTGGTCTATGAATTTCATTAATTACTGCCATGATGACATTGCATTCAGTGAATTTAGGTATAATTTCTTCTCTTTGTCATCTGGAGGTAGTCATGAGTACATGGCAATGGAATTGGTACGTCAACATGCATATAGAGCAAGTTATCATAGACCAATGCATGCGTGAATCCTCACGTGTTAGCTATTGTCTTAAGTCACTGGTCCCTACACCCCTTGATTTGCAGCACAAAGCTTTTCATTCGAATTTTATATACTCGTTCCATTCTGACAGTTGATTTTACATCTTCTCAATTTGATTCTTGCTTCAGTTCTGCCGTTCTTTTTCGAGAGAGACTAAATATTCTTTATTGACATTGAGTTCTTTTTCAGGAGGTAATAGACGATGAAGATGAAAAACTGAAAGGCCTGAGGGATGAAATGGGGGATGAAGTTTATGCAGCCGTTGCAACAGCCTTGCTGGAGATGAATGAGTACAGTCCAAGCAACAGGTATGTCGTCCCAGAGTTGTGGAACTACATGGAGGGAAGAAAGGCTTCAGTAGAAGAGGGAATTCAACAGATATATTGGCAGTGGCAGACCGATAAGCACAGAACGAGCAATCCCTTCATGTTAGTGTCTAATCCATGATGCAGAGTCATTAATTGGAGTTCGAAAGTGCTTGCACGTTTGGCTCGGTTTGTGTTAAAGACATTTGGCAATTTCCATTTATGTTGAGGAAACTATTAGGCTAGAAAATATGTGAAAACTTTTACTTCATATTGCTTTTAAGAAAGGGAAGCACAATTTGTTTGTAGGAACAACAACAAATGCTGAAGCAGATGGGATTTGGAGGACCATGCTGTGAACGAAATCCGGTGGAAACTATAGCACGTTTACATCAGTATGCTTTTATCCATGGTCAAAGCTGTTTCAAACTTGTTTCGACCGCTTATCAAGATTAGGTACTCATCTTTTTGCAAATCTAGGTGAGGTATCGTCCTCATGTTTGTTGGGCTTGAAACTATGCACTGACGACTCGACCTGCTTTGGTTATTTTGATCTGTTTGCTGCAACTTATGACGGTCCTTGTCTTTTCTACCGTGACCTAATATGGATATCTGTTCGCTAATTTTATTACTTGCCGGCAGGCTTTGAGTTTAAATTAGTTTACTCATTCCTTTTTATTTGTCTGTGTATCGACGAAAACACTAAAATGGAGCCTCCTCATTACCAATTCATTTCAATTCCTTCTTAGTTACTCCCAACTTACCCAGCATCATAAGGGAACCATGGCTCAATGAGTATTTCATTGAGTCCTAGACTCCTAGCACTTTCCTTACTTGAATAAAGTCTTTCTTGTCTTTTGGTAATTAAATATTTAGTATCTAACAAGAGTTTGGATTCATCTTCCTAAACACATTAATCTCTGCAAACTTATACTGTTTAATATAATATGATTTAATTTTTAATATATGCCTAAAAATCAACTCCACCATTGGTAGATGCAAGGCTCGTAGAAATGCAGTAGATAGGGCTTCTTTTGGACCCAAAGTGCGTGATGGGCCTCCTCTTATGCGCTTCCATTATGCCTTGCGCACCCTTAGCAATCTATTATTTTCAACATAGAAAATTTAAAGGTAGCTACTTTTTGCCGCTTAGAACTTTTACCATAGCAAAGGTTAAATTGTCATCTCCACTGCCCAAATTTGACTGGAGTCGTCATAAGTTTATGCCCGCCAAATTATGTAGGTAATGTTTATACATCTGTTAGTAACATAAGGAACATAAATAACGCGATGCGGGAGATGGAATAAGATAAATAATATGGTGAGAAGCACCCACTTTTATTATCATTTAAAATTATGAGTATGTTGCTGGGCGACGACTAGACATAAAGGGTGTTGATTCAGCGATAAACGAGTTTATTTACGGTAACTATTTAGCAGGAACGTGGAAGTTCGTGAAAAAGTGTTCCACCATCAGATGAACTATAGGAACCACGCCTGCCACCATGATGGAATCTTACTCGAATCATAGGAGCGGATGGAGCAATATAAGAATTCGCACGTCGTGTGGAGAGAAAAAAATCTGCCATTACCATAAGGCATACTTATTTACCACACGTATAAATTTGTATTTGGACTTTTTGCAGAGGGATTGCGATCTTGGAGTTCAATTTGCTTTTCTTTTTTTCCTTCTTGAAAGAAGAATTAAACGGTTCTCACTTGGCTATCTTTTTTCTCTTGGGGGGATATAGAACGCTCAACTAATCGTGACTTTCAAGCCTCCGTGCAGACTTTATAGCATATTCTGAAGGGATTCTATCCAATGTCTTGCTTTTCCTTTTGGGCAAAAAAAAAAAAAACATTAATAGTTAAAAGCCTGTTCATGACCCATTGTCCCCGTATTAAATTTGGGTGTGTCTTAGAAGTAAATATGGAGGATATGCTCAATTGCCCAACTCACCCCCACTTGCCGCCTCCTCTTCTTTGCCACAAATTTCTCATCCCTCTCTCTCTCTCTCTCTCTCTCTCTCTCTAGCTGGCGGTGGAAATAGGGACAAGCTGGTGGCCACAAGTCATCACATGCGGTTTCGCCCCCTCTTTGTCACAGGGATTCCCTGTGTCCCTGGAGATTCATCAGTTGATCATCTTGTTTATTCGTCAATCCCCATGATTAGATAGAGAGACATGGGAGAGTTATTATACAGGCTCGTTCCCACGAGCAAATTTCAATTTCATGACATCAATCGAGCGTCCACTCGCTATGATTTCATACTCATTCTCAAACGATGATTGGCCTAATATGATTTTACCGATCAAATCAATTGCAGTGCAAGACTAGAAATTGGATCTAAAAATGAATCTGCACTGCATTTGCCGCGCTCATTATTTTTTGTTCTGTTTTCTGATTACCCAACGAGCTCCTCTATCGAATTGTTTGTTTTTTCCATTGATTCTTTTTTGGGTTCTTGATTCAATGTCTTTAAAGGGGAGATTCTCTCCTAAACCTTTTGGTGCGGACGATTTGGTACGCGATGTGATGGGATACTTTACTTTCCTCCTGCAGAAGTGCATGTTAAATCCAATGCTTTTCCCGCTTTCTATCTTTAAAACCCAATTGCTTACCAGATTCTTGCTGGTGATAGTCTAATGCAAACGATGACAGATAGGGGTTTTTAGCTTTTTGCGGGTGGATGATCGCTTTGTAAGTAACGATAACATGCGCATCGGGAGTGTCTGAAGAGAAAACCACCAAACCTCAGATCTGATCTGCCCGACCCAGCCAGCCTTTTTTAATTCAGCCCCGACGCGCTCACTGTCTTATAATATTTGTGTTTCCTTCATGTTGTTTTTCTTTTCTTTTTTCGTTATTGAATCTAAGGTTTCATCATGTTTGGCCAAAAAAAAAAAATCTAGGTTTTTAGTGATGAATCGTAGGAAGTCCAACAATAAGTCCCCGGTTTTCCGGCTGAAAAAATAAATAAAATAAAATAAAACCTATCAATTAGACTACAAGTATAAGAAGTTACAGGTATCTCCGCTGGAGGTGGATCTACTTCTAATTCATTTTGTTTAAGGCGTTTGAGATATCAAATTGAGATAGGAAATTGTCAAATTATACTATATAAAGCCAACTTCCAAGTTTGGTGTGCACTTTTCACATGTTCAAAGCACCCTCCATCTTATCTCGATACAGAGAACCTTATATATTATAAAATTGATAATTAAAAATCATTATCTCCTAATGATTGCCTAACAAATATCCTATTTATGAGCACGTGTCCTAACCTTTGAAATATTCACCCTCATTATTCATTGAAAATCGGCATAATTCATCTCGAATCGATCATACACATAGTGCCGTGTGAAGAAATTAGAGTACGACAGATTCGCACCGTGAGGAGAAAAAAAATAGGCAGTATTACCACACGGCTTAATGTTGACCATCTAATGATTAGAAAAGTTAACAGTTTCCTCATTTGATAGGTATCACTTCTATACTTGTATTGTAGATGGTCAAATGTTATTTTATTATTATTATTTTATTATTACCCCCTCTCCGTTGATCATAGTAACAAAAATCAGTCTATGCAATTATGTTTTGCGCGCACGTCAGCTTGAAAAATAGATTTTGAACTGTAATCTATCATTAAGACGAGACAGATATCCCGTACCCGTAGATTAATTTGAACCGACGTGTTGGTTAACCACTGTAGGGAAGAATATTTATTAACACTAATCTAGGATTAACCCAATAATCATAATTACCAATTGTCAAATGGACAGAGAAGGAGTACGTTGGGAATTCGAGAATTGGTCCAACCACCCAATTCTAAGCAGCCAACCGAACACCCAATCAAGAACGAAGACCGAAATCCTCGGAATTCAAATCCACCAATCCCCCGATTTTACACAAACCCCCATTGACCCACCCAAGTTGGAATTCAACACACGTAACCCCCACTTAAACCCGTTGAATGAACAAGATCGAGATTGAAAATGATCCGATCTAAATTAACTCATTTTCATACAATACACCCAATTTAATCTCATATCTATAAAATACTTCTATATTAAGCTCAATGTAAAAAAACTCATACCCAAACTAAAAGTACGAAGGGATCAAGTAAAGATGTAATTGGTTAATCCGATCCAACAGGTTCAGGGCGCTTCTCTCTCTCCCTCCCTTTGTACTTTACATTTTTTTTTATTATTATTTTTTTTTTGTAGAGGATGACGTGTCGGACACTGCTGGCTTTTCGGGTCGTAAGGAGTGGGATGGGGCGTTGTGGATAACACGAGACTGTCGCTAACGATGGATCGAATCGAATCGCATTGAATTGAAACGGGCGTCTTCGGTGGCCGCTCGTTTCGGTGACTCCGAGGCTGCCTTGCCTTCTAGACACACAACGACGACCGAGAACATCCGCTTTTATCTCTGTAACTGACGCCGTCAATGTCTCCGTCCGTTTTCTCTTTGGCTACGGCCTATCCAGACAACAACTGTATCCGCCTATTTATAATTCTATAGAACCCTTTTTTTCTAAATCTCTTCTTTTTTTTCTTTTTTCTTTTTTTTTTGGCTGCCCTCTTTTTGGCCGATGGATCAGTCAGGATAGACGGTCTGACTTTTGCCTTTTTTCATTTTTTTGTTGCTTTATTTTTTTTTCTCTTTTAACTTTTGCGGTGCTGTTAATTGGAATATGTAGTGAATTTTCCGGGAGAAGTTCGGGTCTTATCCAATACGACAGGGCCTAATTCGGAATTAAATAATTTGGCAGAATGCGAATTTTGCACGATCTTTATTTGATTTGGGGAAGGCTTAGCCATATGCTTTTGAGTTAATAAGAATTTCAAATTGATACACTTATAATAAATTGACCATCTGTTAAATTTTATCATTTTATATCATAAATTGATATACTCATGACATATTTACTTTTCATTAGATTTTACTGTTAAATTGCTGAATTAGATAATATGTGACAGTTGACTGATATACCAATTTGAAGTTTTATTCTCAATTTATCAAAGCCAATAGAGAATAAATTATCATAAATTTATCAATTTAAGATTTTGTATGGTTAAAAAATTAATTTTGAGTATATTCATCATTTATGTACAAATTTAGAGTTTTTTGTAATCAACAAATTAATTTGATGTAAATTTTTCATAGATATATCATTTTGAGGGTTTTTGTGATGCTGAACCTTTCATTTATTTTATTTTTACCAAAAAAAAACCTTTCATTTATTTTATTTTAATTTAATTTCTGTATTTATTTTTATTTTACTAGGAAATAAGTTCCAATGAGAACACAACTTGTACACGACACGGATTCGAGAGCAACTCTAACTTGACTCGATGTTACTGGCTAATTCGAAAATCAACACGAACGAACATATTATCATTTATTTAAATGGAAAAATATATTGTAAAATGACACGAATATGCCGCGCAATTCGGTCCTCGTTAATGGCACGACGGGAAGTGGAAGAACTCTCGGGTACAAAGAGAAATTCCCATTCTAGAAAAAGAGGATCTTATACCCAGGTGCCTTTTCATAGATCCTCCAATTTCGAGCTATCTCTGTGAAAACTATTTCGTTTTTTGCATTTTTCACAAAAAAGTTAAAAAGGAAAATTCTTAACTTAAACCTGAAGATCTAGAAATTCTGGAGTTCGCTTTTTGATGATTTGGCCCTTCAGTTCAGTGTCCTTTTTAGGCCGTCTTGTCACATGATAACATGGTAGGCCGGTTACAGCAACCAAACTAGACCACGTCGGCTTTTTCTTTGAGCCAACAGTGACCACCAAGTATAAAATTATTTAGGGATTCTATCGTCTAGCTGCCCTATCATAGTCCGTTTCTTATTTTTAAAATCAAGAGTTGGCCGGTTCGATTTTAGGGTCGATCCTAAAATCAGACCTAACAATAAATGATATAATTCCTGTTTTGGACAAAATACCAAGCGAACAATTAGTGTCATGGTGATTAAGATATTGTTAGATTTCCTGAATTAGTCAAGTTTGAAATCCATCTATGTTATATCTATCTTTTTTGACTATGTATAGTCAATTCTTCGATTTCTTGCCCTGGAACCTATCAAATTCAAGAGTTAATGGCCTAAACCGGTTGGGGTCGTTCAATTCGATCCTAGACGAATTCGACCTAGTTGCTCACCCTTAATCGCAATTGGATAATTACTGAGATACAAGGGGCTCTTAAAAGGACCCCAAGAAAATTAGCTCAATTAAAACTCAAATGCTTAATAATGCTTTATAAAAGGAGAGAATACAAGCCTCACGTAACTTTTAAAGTTAACTGCCATGGTATTTATTGAACCTATAAGATAGGATAAAACAATTTGTTTTTAATATAGGGTTAATAGAATTGCTTATTATTTGTATTATCCAATACGGCGACCAAAGTAGACTTGCCAGTGTGGAGACTTTCATTGTAATCAAATTAGTTGACTTTTAGGACTACGTAATAATCTCGCTATCCTCCATAGTGATAAGACAAATTGACCCTCAATTTCCCTATTTATCATTTAGTTTCCCAGATAAGCAGTAAAAATTCGATACTCTAGAAGAAATCGCAAATGATAATAATTCAAGTTAACATTACAAAAAAATTCAAATTAATATACCTATAATAAATTTATACAAAACTCATTTTTTAACCATAAAAAATTTAAAATCGATACGCTAAAAATCATAAACTGATATATTTATAACAAATTTATCATTTATTAATTTTTGTTAAATTCTATTAATATCATGAAAAATCAGAAATTTATTGCACCTATAACAAATGGAGGGTAAAATTCTAAATTAAATGTTATCTTAGTAATCCGATGATAAAATTTTATAGGAATTAACGAAAGGCAAATTTATCAAAAGTGTATCGATTTGATATATTAAATAAATTTATCATAAATATATAAATTTAAGATTTTTCATAATATTAATCTTAGAATAAAGTATTGGCAAGCCAAGCCCAAAACGACATTGCGCTGGCAGGTGCCGGTGAATTTCTTGGGAAGCAACAATTCTGTTGGCTCGAGCATGTTGACCCGCCATTTGGACCAGAAGAGTCGCGTTGGACACGGAAGGCTTCGCTTGGCGGCAATCAACACGCGGTTCTGTCGAAAAAGGGTGTTAAAAAAACACCGAAAACGAGACTGGAGGCGAAAACCAACTTCCTTGGATTCCTCTAAAGGTTAGATGTTTCACGTTTCCGCTTTGTCGCCTGCGCAAAGCACGGGCTTATCTCCCTTATTACGTATATAATAAATGTACGTATGTATTCTTGTAATCAAGTGGGTGTTTTAAATAAATATATGTAATATTATATATATAGATTCTAGGAGCATTGAGTAGAGATCTAACTATCTAAAGACTCGTCACACACCCTACAATCCTCATAAATTGATTAAGTTTAAACTTACAATCTGGACAAATGGCCTTATTCAGAGCAATTTATACACAATTCGTGGAATTCAAATGAATGACCTTCAATTCTTAGATTGTAAATCCCTAATGCCCTAACCAATTGGGTCAATCCTGATTTAGCCTTTTTTTTTCTTTCTTAGTAAGTAGTTATATATAGGCTCCTTCAATAACATTGTTAATTGAGAATTGTATGGATTAAGAAATGTTCAAGCCAAAACCCTATTTAAACTCTTTTCACACAGTTTGTTTTACCACTTTATTATTCGTCGTTATAGTGTGTTCTCTTTAAGAAGAGGGTACCCTCCTTATTATAAAAGTACTATTGAATATTGAACACCCTATCTTTTCTTTTTGCTAACCAATGGGAACTTTAGGGGTCTTTTTGAGTATTTGACATGTTCTCGTTGGCCATGTCCAATCTTCATATTCACCGTGCAATTCATAAAGTGCACAAGGTCCTACTTTTCATGGTGTAAACATATCTTTACTTATCAGCCAAATATTGTTACGATATGTCATTTGTCATAATGTGTAAAAAATGTCATTACCTACTACCTAGGGGACGATGATCCACTCGTCTCCATACGCATCAAATAATCATTTAAATATGCATCTGCATATAAGTAAAATGATGGGGGTAGTAGATAGAACCAGAAGGAATCTGGACTATGTGGTGAGCGTCGATTGTGAGAAGCTGACGAAATCGGACCCATGATGCCATCGCCATGGCCGTGGCATTTCTGTAGTTCCTCCCAAATTGGCGTGTAAGTACTTATCCTCTTAAGCCCCACCTCCACGGTTTCTGGATACCACCTTAGCCATGGCCCATGTGATGCAGATGGCCTCTCATTTAATGACCATTTCAAAAAACCAAAAAACAAAAAAACAAAAAGAAGAATTTTGCTCAGTATTTAAGTAAATTTTGTATTCGAGGGAATTATTCTTCCTGCATTATTGGGTCGATGACAGAAAAGAAGCACATATTTGACCCTTGAACTTATATTCTAACGTGGTCACCGACATTTATATATAATCTCGATATAATTCTTTTGGTTAATTTTTGTCGAAAAATTGTTGACATGATGATCTACAAGTTGAGGAGAATGTTGGCGATAACTAAATATCATATCAATAATTTCCAAGAGAGATTTGATAAGAATGACTACATTGAAATTTCGTGCAAAGATTTATAATTTATATTGATAAAATGAAAATTTTATGATTGAATCGACATCTTTTTAATAGGCTTAGAATTGTTATGGTAATTATCCTTAATTAAATCTTGTAATTTTTGCAATCTTTAATTTGGGCAAAAAGAACCTGACATATTTATCAGTTTTGGCCAAAATTCATATCGGGAAAAGATTGGTGTCGCCTTAGACAATCATTTCATCAAAACTACAAAAACAACAATTCATGATACGGTTGAGCTTAATTTCAAATGGCTCTTTTTTCAATTGTGCGCAATCTGCCTGATGGCGGCACGCATCAACCCATCAACTCCAATTTGCTAAAGTTGCCTGCAAATCAACTAGATTGAAAAAGAAGAAGAAGAAGAAGAAAATCTACAAATTTCAGGACATACTCGATTGTACAAATTATAAATTCGAGAAAACACATTAAAAGAAATAAGGCGAAATTGGGGACCAAAGGCATCACTTTTCTTCCTTCCTTCGTCCTTCCTTTTTTTTATTCTATTTTCACCTTAGCCATATTCGGTTCCAGTGCGCTCTTGAGAAAAAGGTAACCGAACACGAAAATGCAACTTCAAGATCTGAATCGAGCGGCGGTTGATTAGCTTTTACTTTTGGTGGGATTCGTGGAGTTCAAGTTTGTTTTCTAGAGAGAAAAGTAGAACTCGAATGGGGGAAATATTAAGGAGGGTTTGTGTAAGAGTCACGTAACCAAAAACCTTTGAATCTACGCTTGCGGGCATCTCTCTCTTTCCTCTCATTTATATTATATTATCACTTTTGTCTAGACTTGGAGGAGACTTTTCAATCGATCTGCTCAACTACAACCGGTTCAGGAAGGTGACCGGAAACGCCAAAGGTTTTGAGATCTCCCCCGTTCCTTCACGTCTTTTGTTCATAATACCAAATTTTAACCCACCCGAGTCGGCGCGGCTAATTGAGACAGCGGGGGACTTCCAATTTGGGAATTAGAGCCATCCTATTCCAATGACATTGACCTCGGCAAATTGCTCTGGATGAGGACCATTTACAAAGGCCAGAGAGTTGGATTTCACAAATTCACGTGTGAGTCTTTTAAATAGTTAGATCCCCCCTTTGTATTTCTAAATCATATTAAAATGAGAAGAATAATATCTTTCATTCTCCCAAAAAAAAAAAGTACCCGCAAATAGATTTATATTTTCATGAGGAGTCTTTTTATATGTGGCTTGAAGTATAGCCCGAACAATTTTTGGTTTTAATTATGATTTCTGCGCCTCAATTATAGTAGAAGTAACCATTGATCTCTCCCCATGGATGCAAGTTCCAATCTGTTTACTTTTTTCTTTTGTATTTCTTGTTTGAATTGTTTGAGTTCTCTTCGGGGTTTTCATCTTTAACATACGTTCGACTCGAGTAGTTTTTACGAATGCACTTAAGTCCCTCAACCTCGACAATTAAGGTTCTCTAGGATTGATAGGCATAATTGGAGGATGATATGATGATTCGAACACATTGATCTGTTCATCCACAACGAGCAGTTAAACACTGCAGCCAACGCATTAAGGTTTAATTAAAAATTTATCTTCACAAGACTAATGCAAAAAAATAAAATAAATAAATACTAAGATTGATCGCTGAAAAAGTTCATAAAAATATATTATGAAATATAAGTGATTACTCAAATAAACAAGCCAAAACCTAACACGAATACGTGATGTCTCTGGCTTATTCATTTTATATTATTTTTTGAGATCAGTGAGAGTATTTTCTCGGTATACATGGCACTCGCATGCATTTAACGCAACTTTTTTTTTTTTTTGTAAGAACAACTCTTAACTACCGTCCACGTTCTCAAGATTAGATTCTCGTATTTATAAGACCATAACATGGACATGTTAACAAACTAATTTTTCATTATTGTATTCCGGCATTCCAGCCCTACGTTATTGTGGTTTTTACTCGGAATATTTACACAATTTTTATAATGGTACTCTTCCGAGGAATGCTAATGATGCATTAATTAACATGATTCTCTATCTTTTATTTAAATTTTAAGTTCACATTTCATCGATCCGAGTGAGAACTTCAATCATTGTCACCCCCAACTACAACTTACTTAGTTGGAAGCTATAAGACCGTGAGGACTAATTAATGGTTTCTTTAATTAGGATGAAGCGTCGGTCTCGGTAATCATGCCTTCAAAAATCTATAAGTTGACCTTATTATATGCGTCATTTAATGAAAAAAAAAAAGAATAATAGCCATCTCCAATTAAACCGATAAAGAATGACTCCTAGGATATAAAGAAGAACATGGCCGAGTCAATGTTTAAAAATTTAGAAAAAAGAAAAAAAGATATTATCTCCTCGTATCCTAATTCGGAACACTTAGGGCGTATTTATTTAACAAAAAATTGAGTAATTTTGAAAATAATTTCTTAACAATGATCCAACATATCACTTAAAAAATAAATGAACGGAAATGTTTACATGTGAATTGTTATTGATTTTTCATTAATTAATTATTAAAAACGATATAAGTGATCATTTTTAGAAATATATTTTCTAAATTATTGATTTTTCGTGAAACAAACGAAATTTTATTTATGAATTTTCTCATCACTTACTCCCAAACGACAAAGTTTACTTTACATGTCCAATTTCAATTTCACGATAGGTAAATGCAATCCAATATAAGAGGTGATGAACTCGTCATGTTGATCAAGCACGCGATACATGTTCAAGTCCCGATACCATCAGATGCGAAACGGCAGCCATTTCCAGACAATTCATCCTAATCTCGACTCCCGTCATATCCAGTCATCGAGATCGGTCCATTAGCCTGACGGTTTTACCTAATTCGGGACGGGTTCTCTCTCGTCGACGACGAAGGCCACCGAGACGAAGGAGGAGGCGTGGATAAGTGGATATGCTTTTCGTTATATGCCGATCCAAAGAGGAGAATAAACTACGAAGGGTGGGGAGGGGGCAGTGGGCACTCAACTACCACAGGTAACGCAAAGAAAAGATTGGTGGTTGTACTTTCACGCACCGGCCCCTCCACGAGATAAGGTACTTTCGTAAACTTTTATTCGGGAGAAATTGTCCAATCAATCCTAAACCTAAACCTATTTTATGGATACCAAATCAATCTAAAATTTTCAATTTTGCCTATAAATTTTAAATTTCCCTTTTATTTATGATTTTTTTTCCTTTCACATATTTCTACAAGTTTGTTTACCTCCTTAATCTGCTTAATTCACTTGATAATTTTTCTCTCTCTCATTAATCACTTGACTAATGAAAGTAGTAGAAAAAAGGTTAACTTAGCAATTTTTTTTTAATAGTTAAGAGTTAGTGATGTTAGTTTCTTTTGTACAAACGGTTATGCTAATACTAGGGGTACTTGTAAATAACCAATTAATTTTTAATTTTTTTTACAACTTCTAATGCACTGACCTTTCACGTATTAAATGCAATCAATGCTTTGAATATTAAACTACTCTGTGTTGAGTATGCTCACCCAAAGCCCTGAAATCATTAAATGACAAGATCCTCGTAATCATACATCTAGATCTAACTGAAATTAGTGACGAGATATAACATTATCTGTAAATTGAGAATTCTTCTTTTTTGTAAAAATTTCTTCTTGTTCTGTAGTATGGTTACTTATGTTATAGTGACTGTTGATTTCGGATATATGACCATAAGACCAACACAAAAAAAAAAAAAAAAATTGCATGTGAGATATAACTTAAGAAAGCAACAATTAGAGGTAAGTATTTTGACCTGATGAACTTATTTTTTACTGGGACAATAGTTTAGCTGGAGCCTTGGAGCCCCTTTTGAGTATATATATATATATTTTGTAACTTTGAAGTTGACGCGGTTGAATGAGTTAACTGCAAATCTTGAAAAAAAAAAACATGGGTATGGAACTCGTGATCACAGGACAACCAATGTAGACAGTTGTCAACCCTAAAAAAATCATGACAATCTGTAACTAACCCAAAAAAAGAAGGACAATGCAAACATAATAAAATACAACAATAATTTAGCTCTGGACAATGCCCAAAAACCGGCCTAGGTTGGACAAAGATCTCAAAAGTCATGAAAAAACAGTGAATTTTTTGGGGTGGCAAAATGATTATCAACAAGCTATCCAATTCAACTTAGGTAATGAGAAACAAATAAGCTTTCTAAATAGGTATTATGGTTTCGTAACTCCACTTGATTTAACAGTTGGGGCTTGTCAACAAAACGTTACACAAATTCTCTTTTTGAGCTGAAATTTTACTTACTTGAATGTCCTGTAAACTTGTAATCTCCACTGATAATTCTACCAAAGTAGCAAACAAAAGCCAATTTTCTTAAGGTTGCACTATTTCCACTCCAATTAACTAAATCCACTCCATTTTTCACTAAAAAGGCAAAATTACCTTAAATCATGCAATTGCAATTCAAAATGGTAGTTCCCAATTTAAAAAGAAAAGAAAAGAAAAACAAAGAAGCAGTAGCCCCAAATTTATTTACTTTCCTTAATTTTTTTTTCTATTTTTATTGAGAATCTAGTTGTCATAATTAAACATTTCACATATTTTGCATTTAATTAATGTGACTATCTCGTGTATTTTGAAGGCATTATTTGTTAGGTTGTTGAAAATAAATTTCCCTAAATATAATTATTTGTTAATTTGTCAAGCGAGTTATGGTTTAATTATGGTTTAATTGTCAAGTACAATTTGGAGATTAAAGTAAGCAATTTTGTAAAACAATCTTATTTTCATAAACTTTTATTTTTTGTTGTGCATATCACCATCAAACCCTTTTTTATCTTGATAATTTTTTTTTCGAAAATACTTCATGAATAATATGAATTTTTGTCAATCCAAAATAATGAGATTTCACTAGCATTTAGAAAGAGTTTGACGGTGATACATTCAACAAATGTGAAAATTTACAAACTAGTGATTGCATTAAAAAAAAAAAGTGTCTACATTAAATATTTTCTAGATTCTACATTTCGTTTAATCCACAAATTTGTTAGACAACATTGGAAAGAATAAGGTTTCTTGAAAATTTATATTTTCAACAAAACTAAATTCTACATAAGTAAAATCTAACAATATTTTGGAAACATGGTACCTTTAATATACATGGAGTACCTGCAAGAAAAAAAATAAAACATGTGAACTTTAAATTATGTCAACTAATTCTTATATACAAATAAAAAAACTAAAAAAAGAAGGAAAGTAAATAAGTTTGGGTTACCGCTTTTTATTGTAATTGAAAGACTTATGACAATTTTTTGCTTTTTGGTAAAAATTGATGGATTGTACTATATGATTGCTGAAGATAGTGCCGCCCCTTTTCTAAGTCTTATTTTTCCTTGAGACCTTTAGAGCTACCGATAATCTCCACGGATGTATGATCATTCCCTTCCATGCAGCCGAGTGATAAATGGGTCATATATGTCTATGCTTATAGAAATTATAAATCCTCTTGAAGGTCAAAATAAATTTTCAAAGATTGAACAAGTTTGTTTGGGGATGGAGGAGGATGTGAAAGTTGGATAATGAAAACTGTGTTAATGAAACTTTGGCATCAGGCCATAAAGTAAGCATATATGTCTATTCGGCATGGAGCAAAAATACAGATGTAAATGCTTTCGAGGGCCATGCTTAAGAAAGGCAACTGGCGAAGTTCATTAACTGCTTAGCAAGGCTTAAAAAGAAAGATGAAGTTTCTCTAACAGATTTCATTACTCATGTAATCGTATGGCTATATATGTGGAAGAGAAAGCAGAAAGTTTTAAGTGATGTAACCAAACTCTCACCGTTTTCATTAGAGTTCTCTTGACTTGCTAATTTAATGTCGGCTTGACCGAGTCGGTCCGCTTCGGTTAAACCATTTGCTCACTCAACAATTTTGCATTTGGTTGAGTTCTGTGGCAACAATCACTTAGAACGCCAAATTTTAAATAATTTAAATTTCGATGAAGCATGACCAAAAAAAGAAAAATAAATGATGGACCCCATAACCTTTTTTAACTTTGGTTCCTACCAATAAGGGTTAGAATTCGTGATAATTGTTCAAAAAGTCTTAAATTTATTTTAAAATTATCAATTTAGTTCTAAACCTATTAATTGTGCCAATTAAATTATAAATATTTTGACAATTTATCAATATAGTCCTAATCTTCAACGATTTGTTAATGAAGTCTTTTAAGCTAATTTTGATAGGAAATTACTGACATAATGATCTAATCACCGACATATTAATATATAATATTTATAATTATTTTTTAAAATTTTATGATTTTTTGTCTTTATTGCGAAGCCTAACCAAGCAAGGGTAAAACCTCATTGGTGGCTAGCGACTAGCGGAGGGAAATATGGAAAAAAGAGAAATCAAAGAAGTAATAAAAAAAGAAAAAAATTCAATTTTTTTTTAAATTACAAAAATCATCAACTTCAATACCAACTATGTCTCATAGGATGGCAATTGCTCATATTAATAATTTTTAGTCAAAATTGACCGGAATGACTATATTGATAAATAGTGAAATTGTTTATAATTGAATCAATATAATTAAAAAAAAATTAGAATCGAATTGCCAACCGTATAATAGGATTAGAACTTTCTTAACAATTTTCCAATTGTAGTTCCATTCTCAATTTCAAAAATTGAGAAAAATGCTTTTGGCCTTTTCTTTTAGATTCTTAATTTAGATGCTATGATTGACAAATTGTGTCTTTCTATAATTTTGGCTTTTGCAATGAGAATTAGAAACATCCTCTTTGTATTATTTTCCAAAAATCACTTCACCCTTAATTTTTTTTTTCAAGAGTATCGGAAAATAATAGTTCTATTATCATTTTCAAGTTTTCCAATCATCATCATATATGTCAATAATAATTATTTTGTGTCGATTCTATTTCTTTTTAAGGGAATTCCTCAAAGAGCTCGAAATTACTTAACCCCGTACATTCTGGGAATAGGATTACGTTCCTTCTTAAGTGAAACATCAAATGCTTCGGAGTCCAATGATGTCTTTTTGGGCCCGTTTGGTTCGGCTTTTGGGGAATGTCTTTGGCGAAATGCAAATATCTTTAGGATAAAGGGGTTTTCGGGAATGCTCGGCCGTTTGGCAAATTACACATTGAAAAGTTGCTTGTGCGAAAATACCGTTTGGCAAATTTTATTCCAAATGAGCTTTTGCTTTTAATTTTCTTTTTTAAAAAATCTAAAAATCAAATCCGGCGGCCGGCGATGCCGGACGGCCAGATCTGGCCGTCCGGCGGCCTGAGGTCGCGACCTCAGGCGACGCCGTCGCCGCGACCTCAGGCGCCTGGAGGTGCAGAGGCCAGATCTGGCCGTCCGGCGGCCGGATCTGGCCTCCGGACCGCCAGATCTGGCGGCCTGAGGTCGCGCGGACCCAGGCGGTGCACGGCGCGACCTCAGGCGACGCTGTCGCCGCTCCGGACCGCCAGATCTGGCGGCCTGAGGTCGCGCGGACCCAGGCGGTGCACGGCGCGACCTCAGGCGACGCCGTCGCCGCGACCTCAGGCGCCTGGAGGCGCAGAGGCCAGATCTGGCCGTCCGGCGGCCGGATCTGGCCTCCGGACCGCCAGATCTGGCGGCCTGAGGTCGCGCGGACCCAGGCGGTGCGCGGCGCGACCTCAGGCGACGCCGTCGCTGCGACCTCAGGCGCCTGGAGGCGCAGAGGCCAGATCTGGCCGTCCGGCTGCCGAATCTGGCCTCCGGACCGCCAGATCTGGCGGCCTGAGGTCGCGCGGAACCAAGCGACGCCGCCTGAGGTCCGCGCGACCTCAGGCGACCTCAGGCGACGCGGACCTCAGGCGGCGTCGCCTGGTTCGCTCGGAACCAGTCGACGCCGCCTGAGGTCCGCGCCGCCTGAGGTCCGCGCCGCCTGGGTCGCGCGTTGCGGCACCCCCAGACGATGGTCACCGGCGACGCGCGACCCTCAGGCGGTAGAGGCGGTGGCTGCCGGAGAAGCTTGGTGGCCGGAAAGAAGAAGAAGAAGATGAGAAGAAGAAGAAGAAGAAGACGACCACAAGGAAAAATGATGAACAGTAGCGTGGCATTTCCCAAATGCCGAATGCCCAATGCTGCCCCTCCCCAGCATTGGGCATTGAGCATTCCAAATGCTCATACTTGGGCAAAGGGGCTTCCAAAAAATTTGCCAAACACTAATATTTTTCCCAAATGGGCTTTGGGGGTCAAAGGGGCTTTGGGAATGCCCAACCAAACACCCCCTTTATCAATTACCATCCCATCCATCCCCTTAAAAAAGCAAATAAAAAAAATTTTAAAAAGAGAAAAATATGAAAAGAAAGAAAATGGGGAAACGTGACAAAAAAAGGGCCACCACCCAATCGGGTTGCCTTCCACGTGGCAAGCACGCCGATCAGGTCTAGGCATACGGGAGGAGAAGGGGGAGGGGTTTTACGGTTGGGAACTGGTCCAAGAGAGGTTTATGGTTGGGGGCCTGGGGCGTGGGTAACCGGCTGCAGCCCGTCGCGGGGGGGCTTTTACCGGCTCGTCCGGTTTTGTGGTCAAGACGCGGCCGGATATATATACGGTGGTGGGGTTTAGCACTGTTTTTCGGGTTGGTTTTTCTCATACAGGAGGAAGAGGATAGATAGGGAGAGAGAGAAAGAGAGGAGGAGAGAGAAAGGGAGGGAGGGAGGGGTTTTTGTCCTTGTCCTGTTGCAAATATTTAACATAAACCCAAGAGGGAAGAACTTTTCATTTCCCCCAAGAAAATGAGAGATCTTACCCATTAGAGAGGGAGACAGAGCGAGGGATTTCATGATGGTTCGTGCGTTCTGATCTGGGTTTTCTTCGATCCCGTCTAGATCTCTTCCGGCGAGCGGGGTTTTCCCGGTGCGGAATTGTCCGAAATTGGGTTGGGATTTGATTCTTCGGAAAGTCTTTTTTTTTTTTTTTGGTCGCTCAATTACCTGGAGAAAACCGTTGGATTTTTGAAAATTTGGCACCTCGATCGCACCTACCCACGATCGGACAGCTCCCGGAAGCCGCGATCGCATCACGAGGTGAGTTGAATTTTGTGTTCTTTGGAGGTTCTTGCGTCGCGATCTTCTCGCCCTTTTGATGTGTTGTTCGGGTTGATCGTGTGATTGTCTTCTTCTTCTATTTTTTTTTTTTGGTTTTTTTTTGCATTTTTTTTTTTGCGAAGGCTGATGGGAATTTCCGGCGAGTTTTCGAATGTCCTTTCGCAGTTTTGAGGACGTGGTTTTGGGAGAAATTGGTTTTGCGAAATTGGGTTTTGGGTCGAGATCTGATTGGCGAAGTTCGATTCCATCTGCTTGCTGTTTGTCTTCGTTCTTACGTCAAAGGCTGCTGTTTTATGATTCGACGGAGCTTTTGGAACCGCCAGTGCTCCAGTTCTGTAGGTCCTGAAGATTCTTTCTGGCGTACGCAAGGACTCGCGAATCGAAACCTTTTTATGTTCATTTGAATTTGATCGTTATGATTCGCGTGGTCTGATTCGACATCAACCGGGCACAGCTTCGATCGTGCTTGTTGCTGTAGAAATCGGTTGTTGTCGAGAAATTTCTGCAGAGTCCGAGATCCGGGTTGGTGCATAATTCTACAATTTGACCGTTGGGTTGGTGGAATTTTCTGCTGTCGAATTGTTGTGAGGGATCTGGTTGTGATGCAAGATCTGAAGTCGACATGATTCATGCAGTTTCAAAGGGACGATCAGCACATTTTGGCGTGCTGACATTTCTGTGAATTTTGAACTGTTCTTTCTTTTCTGTGTATCGTAGAAATAAATGAGAGCTTTGACTTTTTCTTAGCGTGAGGATCAGTTATTACTTTGTGTCCTTTTGCTGAGTTCTGATTTTTATGAATGGGTCCTTGGGTGGTCTTGTGGAATGTATTGTGGTGGCTACTATTAGACAATGGATGTTGCAAATGCTGTCTCTATATCTGTTTGGATTTGATGACATATCAGAAGTATGCTCATATCTCAATGATCCATTATGATGTTATATGATGTCAACCTTAAATGTCATCCTATTGCACTTTCTTTTCTCCTGGTAGTTTGCCGCATTTACTGATATGTAACTCTTTCATGACCTTTCAGTGTTTTTTGACGGCCATGCATACCTGAGCTATGGTTATGAAGAAGAGTCTGGGTAATAGAACAATTGGCTTTCAAGTCCCTGTCATTCCTCGAGCTCCTAGATCAGCTAGAGTGCGTACCTCATTCCATTTTCAGATGTTTGATTTTTACTCACCAGAATGTTCAATGATTGAATTTTGTTTTGCTTGTAGCAGAGGGGTCAGCAGAAAAAGCGGGCAGGTGGTAATTATATATGTGCTATTGAACTGCTCGCTTCTTTAGCTGGCAAGTTGTTGCAGGAGAGTGAAAGTTCTTCAGCTTCAAACAATGCATCTGAAGAAAATGATCACCTTGCCATTTGTAAGGATGTCATTAAGCAGGAAAGGCAAGATGTGGATAAACCGCTGAAAGCTGAGTGCATTGAGCAAGCAAGTTGTGAAGAGAGTAACTTTGCATCTGAACACGCTTTAGAAAACAATGAGCAGAAGTTCTCTTTGCGACAATCACAATCTCAGCATGATGCCTTGTTAGACTCCACTTCAACATTTTCTGGATCTGCTAAATCAGAGAAGGATACTAATTTGAAGCCTGCAATTTGCAAGAACGAGATCAGGTATGGGATGTCCGGTAATTTAGCAGGGGCAATTCCTGGTTTTGGGCCCTCGTTTGGTCTTAATGTGGAGAAATCAGGAAAGGGAGATGTTGATTTGGCCGATCATTTGAAGGATTCAGTTGAAAATTCTAGCAAGTACCCTGCAGTGACGAACATAGGCAACCAAATCCAGAAGCCACTTTGTGGGAACCCTTGTCGGGTTGCCTCTTTTCCCAGGTGTAGGAATAACACTAACATAGGCAGTAGAGATGGTGACGAAAATTTCCCTAGGTTTAATAAATTTAGCAACAAAATTAAAGCTTTTAGGCATACACAACGCATTGGAGACCGCAGAATAAGGAAGCTGCTGACATCCAAATACTGGAGGGCAGCTCCAAAGTTGAAGGATTGTGAAACTTCAAAAGCTGGTGAGCTCTCATCTACTTTGTTTCTTCCTAGAATTCTTGAGATCCTTCTATGTGCACCGTGTGGTGATATTCTTGATTGTTCTGTTTCAGATGGTGAGATGAAGCCTTTTACTCACAAGAGGAGAACTTTTTACAAACGTGAAAGGTATTACGGTGACTGCCTTTATAAGAGGAGAAAGTTACTTGACAGAAGTTCAATTGTCACTTTTGATGGTGTCTTTAGTGGTGAAAGCAATTCTAGTTCACCTCAGAAGAACATGAATAGTGACAGAAATGGTTCAATTGCGATGATGCATGGAGGTCTGCTCTTACATTCAGTCGTCCATTCTTTGTTGATGTGGACACCGCAATCTCCTATTATAACTGATTTTATCTGTTTTTGGCAGAAAGTGGAGCACCCTCATCAGTCTTTGGTAGCCAAGCATCTAGTCATGCGAAGGATTCTCATGGTAATTGGATGTCTAACAAATGTGCTCTTCATTATCTCCTTTTTATCTAGCCATTTATGAAGCGCTTATACATTTGATGTCCTTTCTTACAGTGAAATTTAGCATCAAGTCTTTCAGAATACCCGAGCTTTTCATAGATGTCCCTGAAACTGCTACTGTAGGTTCGCTGAAGGTATGAACTGTGACATTCACCAATTCTTCCGTAAAGTAAAGAAGGAATTGATTGTGGAGATACTGCATCATGAATGTAGAAAAAGAAAAAAAGAATGCTCAAAGTCATATATACTAATGAACTTGTGTCTATTTCAACTGGTGGGAGTCCAATTTTCGTGCCTATGATCAGAATCATTTCCGCTTTGTGACATTTTCTTGTCTATTTTCATGCTTCTGGCTCTGCATCATGTATACTTTCTCGAGCAAGTAGAGATATATTCTATTGAAGTGAAATGTATCCGCCTTTAAATGGTATCATCCATCCATCTTTTGACAGAGGAGTGTAGTGGAAGCAGTGAGTGCTATACTTGGCAGTGGATTGCATGTTGGGATACTGCTCCGTGGAAAGAAGATTCGAGATGACAACAGGACATTGTTGCAGACAGGCATATCTTGTAAAGAGAGTCTTGATAACCTTGGTTTCACATTGGAGCCCAACCTTCAAACAGTTAATTCAGCCATTGCTTCTGAAGATGTGCCCCTGACAGTACCATATGACGTGCCCGAACTCCTAACCAGGTGCTTCAGAGTTGCTTTTAAAATTTTTCAAATTAATAAACAAATATATAGGGTTGCTTCTAAATTGCGAATATATACTGGAAAGATGGACTTGCTCTGCCATACATTCTAATTCCTTGCCGTCATTTTCTGCAGTTCTCCGGAAAATTATATATCCGATCCAGGGGTTTCTGATGTTCCATCTGACCCACCTCCACTAACAAATAGCAGCAATGATGTAGATACTAACCCTGAATCCATTTCCCTGCATTCTGACGTTTCATCTGACAAAAAGATGTCAGATTCTAGAGCTCTGGTTCCAGTTCCTGCTATGCCCCTGGAGCCGCTAGCTATTGTCCCAGTGAACCAGAAAAACAAGCGCTCTGAACTTTCCCAACGTCGCATCAGGAGACCTTTCTCTGTGTCTGAGGTGGAAGCATTGGTTGAGGCAGTTGAGGAGCTTGGAACTGGCAGGTGCGACGTTCTCTCTATATAAATTTCTTGCTGCTTGTTCCTCAGTAACATAGGATATCTTAATTTGGTTTAGGTGGATGTGTCTTTAGGACACGAGTCTAGTTGTTTAATGATAGGGTTCTGACTACGCTTGGTTCTTCAGATGGCGTGACGTTAAATTACGTGCCTTTGAGAATGCAGACCACCGGACATACGTGGACTTGAAGGTACATTTCTTCACGCTCACTAATTGCACCTGGAATGCAATAAGTATGTAGTTAACAGTTGATGAGGCCGTGATGTATACACAGATTGACTTGAGAATCTTTCGTGCACCATGGTTGACGACAGATGCACAGTTATCAATAGGGCTTAAACTTTAGTTGCTACATGGTTATGCATCTTCTTTCTCATTCATTTTCCTTCTGACCTCTGCATGGTTCTTGCAATTTTAGTTTGACCACATTCTTTGAGCCTCTGAAATATTATTCTGTTGACCTGGCTTTTTTTTCTATCCTTTCGACTGTATTTGGTGCGAGATCCTTGTTCGAGTCTTCCATCTTTCTCCTGTTAGGACTTTTATCTTTGCCACCATCAACTGTTCTCTCTTTTTATCCATTTGCGATCTACATCAAAATACGAAGGTTCGTATGTTTCAACCATTCTGATGTTCTCCGTGGACTGCATGCAGGATAAATGGAAGACATTGGTCCACACAGCGAGCATCGCTCCACAACAGAGAAGGGGAGAGCCTGTGCCCCAGGAGCTCCTGGACCGTGTCATGGGTGCCCACGCTTACTGGTCTCAGCATCAAGCTAAGCAACAGGGGAAGCACCAACCCGGGACTCTGAAGATAACCAATGAGCAGGCTGACAGGATGGCGATCGAAGGGATGTGAGCTGCAGCGCAGGTTGTACAAAAGGTGACCGATCGTCTGACAGGATGGCATTAATTTCCTGAAATTGTACAGAGTATTCATGTGTAATTGTCACTCACATGATTTTTTGCCCGGTCCCGCTCAAGGGAGCCCGGCAGCTGTAAATTTTTTCATCCAATAAACACCTCGTTAACAGGAAAGTTGTTAATTTGCCGAATTCCTTCAATTCAGTTCATGGAATTTTTTGTAAAGTTCACATCGACTCATGATACAATTTATGTAATTCTATCTTTCCACGTACTGTAAATTTGCGATTCAATTCATTTATTCGAACAATTCATGGTCTTCCCGGTGATGTATGGTTTTACAACAGATGCCTGTCTTGTGATATCTTTGGACTTGTTCTGTCCGTGGATAGCAATGTCGCTTTTGCTTCTTTAAGACCCAGGAACTTTCCCTCCATCAAGTCCGTTCATGGATAGTATTCTCGACAGTGCGAGCTTCGTGATGACTTTAAGGCGCCTTCCTTTCTGAATCTCCAAACTTTTGCGTCCCAAGCAACTTCTCAAACAGCTCACGCAACGCCACAGCAACAACCCCGCTATTGCAAGCAACGAAAGCTCCTCTCTCTCTCTCTCTCTCTCTCTCTCTCTCTCTCTAACACCAGGGGAGAACATGGACCTTCCCGGCACGTTACGTCATGTGAGGGATGAATCTTGAAAATTCCAAATTCGGGTATTGTGGAGTAATAAAAAAGGACTTTTGGGGTCGTCGTTGCATCGGTGGCCGCAGTTGCGGTTGCATCCTGGCAATGATTTCGTGTTGGGTTTCGTCTTGCCTACACAAGTGTTCGATCTGTTCGTTCTGTTACGTAAGAGGACTCCCGAGTCCCAAGGCATGTGCACCTTCACATGGTCCATGAGATTCACGTCTTTTAATAATCTCACGACAATCATCTTAGTCTGGCCTCCTCTCTCTCTCTCTCTCTCTCTCTCACAGAGCCATGCTTTTCGGCAAATTATAAATTATTCGGGGTCATTTTGCAATTTTCATCGTGGAAAGTTCTGTTGGGTTGATGTCCTCGAGGTTTTCGTTTATTGCGACGATGACAACTTTTGTTTGAAGAACACAAGGTTTTATGGCAATTTACCGTGGTATCTTTTACTTTAGCTACTATAAATCGTTACGGTGATATGTGTTTTTATTGCGACATGGCATTGGACTCTTTGCATCAATTAACCCTAATCAATAAAACTAAAGTTTTATTTGTTTCACAGATTTTTTTTTTTTTTCGAGAAACTATTATCCTCATTGTTCTGGCATTTGGATCGCTTAAAAAAACGAGTCAATATAAAATATTTTCCTAATTTATGAAAAATGTTTTCTATCATAGATTAAATTCAGAAAAAAATGATTTTCTCTTTCAAAAACCGAAAATTATTTTCTAAACCATGACTAGGTATCGACGTTTATATCAAAAACTTTGCGTTTGAGCACAAGAACACCAACACTTGTTCTCGGCTTAGGCCAGGGTTCATCAAGGCCGAACTTGGGACTTTAGCAACTTGGCTCAGGTTCATCTAGGTTGCATTGGGATCTATCAAGGACAGACTTGGGATAGTGGTGTTCATGCCCAGAATGCCAGGCCTAGTAATATTGATGCGAAGCTTGGGTCCTCGAACCTCATGCTCAAGTCCATGGAGGCTAATCTTTTGAATTTATTCTTTTTTGTTTTTTGTTTTTACTTTTCTTCCTCTGCCAGTCGCCACACCTCGATGACAGTTGACAATCAACTATAGGACTGGGCTAGTGAGGCGAGCTCACCCTTCCCATATCCCAATGAGCTCAAGCCTACCCAAGGTTGGTGAGAGCTCACCAGATCGGCAAGGCTCGACCTCACCTGAGGTCGGCGAGGTTGCCCTTGCATGAGGCTTGTCACCAAGGCCTGGGGATTGATAGAGGAAAAAGGAAAAAGGAAAAAGAAAAAGAAAGAAAAGAAAAGAAAAAATTAATAAAAATTTGATTTTTTAAATTACGAAAATTGCCATGTCAAAAATGAGATCGTGCCACATAGGATGATCGACATCCATATCATTATTTTCCAACTTAAATGAGATTTTTCTTATTAAAGGATGGAAAATACTTTGTAGTTTATCTTCAAATCTTAACCAAATACCTGAAAATATTGTCATTTTCACATAGAATAATTTGTTGAAAAATAAATTCCAGAAATGTCACATTTTTCCAAGACAAAGAGAGCCTAATACTGTGATATTTTTGTGGAGCATTTTAGTAGGGAAACTATAGTTCTGATGTGTAATTGTTACTTCTTGTTAAATGGCTCTGTAAAATTTCGTGACGTTGGTTTCTATCCTATAGTTAACGGTAGATTAATACAAAATCTATACGAGAGACATTTGATTCTTAATCGTAAATTACTTGCGCAAATATAAATATTAAATAGGAATTCATAGGAATAGTTAAAAAAGTTTGGGTTAATACCACAAAAAACCCCAAAACTGATACACTTGTAACAAATTTACTCAAAACTAATTTTTTGACCTCCAAAAACTCAAAACCAGTACAGTTGTGACAAATTTATCTTATATGACAATAAAAACTCCAAACTGGTACACATATGATAAGTTTAGTGGAAAACTGATTTTTTGACCTTAAAAACCCTCATATTGGTAAATTTGTGACAAATAATAGGTACAACTGTGACAAATATAGAGTAAAATCCTAAATTGGTACATGAGTCAATTTTTATGTGTCATCTAACTTAACAATTTAATAGTAAAATTTAACAGAAATTAATATATGGTAAATTTGTCACAAGTATACCGACTTGAGGTAAATTTGTCAAAGGTGTATTAGTTTGGAAATTTTTTTATGGTTAAAAAATTAGTTTGTGATTAATTATTAAAAGTGTAGTAATTTTGACTTTTTCCTGATATTAACCCTAGTTAAAATGAAGTTTGCTAGAGAACGAATTCCAAGAAAGTAGAGTACAATTAGTATGATAAAAATCATACGATAAAGTTGCTCAAAATTAAATGAGCATCCAACCTCCAATGAAAAAAAAAAAAATCACTTTCTTCCCCAATATATCAATTTATGTTTGAGTTTGGATTCAAATTTAATTTTGGACTTAACCGAGGAGTAAAGTACGTCTTCCTTATTTGTTTAATTGTGATTCTAAAATCAGTATCTTCGTGGTCACCTCAATATTCTTCGATCGTTTCTCATTTTTAAGAGGGAAAACGTTACTAAAAATCCCAAATTTCACATAATGTGACAAATTTATCTCACATTTTTTTTTTGCAACACAAAAAATTTCAAATTTTGCCAACTGTAATACATTTATCTCAAACTCTATGAACAAGGAGCATTTCCGTTTTTTAATTTTAAATTTTTTCTCTCCTTTTTCCTTTTTCCATTTTTCTTTTTTCTTTTCTTTTTTCTTCTTTTCTCTTCCCTTCGCTGGCCATGGTAGAGGGGAGTCAGACTTAGGCGAGGGCCACCATTGTTGATGTTGGGCAAGGGTTGCCATCGCCTAGGCAGGCGAGGGCCACTCTTGCCTGCCTAGGGTCGGGTGAGGACAACCCTTGCCTATGTTGGGTGACGGTTGTCCTCCCTGGATTTAGTGAGGGCCACATTGGCTTGCCCAGCTGAGGGTGACAAAAAAAGTTTGGGATAAGTGTGTTAAACGAATATAAGTTTAAAGTTTTTTGTATCATGAAAAAAAAAAGTTTAGAGTAAATGTGGGGCAAAATTCAGGATTTTTTGTGTCATAAACAAAAGTGTAGGGCAAATTTGTCATATTGGCAAAGTTTGGCGCTGTTGGCAACTTTTACTCTTTCGATGAAATATGTGCTTCTATTGTAATTTGGCAATAGTAATTAATTGTTGTTGTTATAAAGTTAATCTATTTTTCAGTTTAGAAAATATTTTTCTTTATTTACTAATAAATCAAATAATAATTTCTGTTTCTATATCCAATCCTATCTCTCGATCGGATTCACGGCAAACGCCTTTGAAAAGATTTCTTGGACAAAAGAAAGGATTTTTTTTTTAATGGTTTGTATATTCCTTATCTAAAAAATGGTACCTCAATCTGATCCAAAATGATTTCAAATTTAAAATATAGGATTTAAGATGGCTTCGTTTTTAGTTAGTAGAATTATGTTAACTAGAATATATAAAATAATATGGTATATGTAGAATATGTCCTTATTCGCGTTTCTTGTAAAAGTGACACATAGACACTTAATTCGAGCTTTTTTTTTGTTAAATATCTCCCTAAGAATAGTATGTTTGTAACAATAGGGACGGAATCTTACAATTCTAATCGGTCAGGCGTATTTGGCAATTCTTTTGAATAAAATATTTAGAAAGACCTCTTGATTCCTTATTAAAACTGTTTCGAACACAATTAGCATATTTTAAAATAACCTCTACTTGAAAATTTGGCCATCAACTTCTTTTAGGTTTTTTAATTGAACCAACTCTTCTAATTTTCCTGAAAAAGAAGAAAAATAAATAAATAATAAGTAAAAAAATAAATAAATATTTAGGCTTACTTCAAATCCAGTTCAATTTAATGGATAGTATTTCATTAAATGATTTTGTATGATCTTCTTGCCCTAGACACAATTCTGTCCTCATAATATTCTTTCAGAATGAAAACAGAGACTAACTCGAATTTTGTAGAGCTTATATCTACTTTTAAATTCTCTTTGGAAAAATAATAGTGAAAGTCCTAAATTTTGGCCAGATGTACAACATCATCTTTAGATTTTTTATTGTTCAATGTGGTCCTTGAACTGTTTGCTATATATTATGTGTAGCTGTTTTATTTGATCAAACAAGGGGGAAGGTTAACCCAAGTTCTTGAACTATTATGAAATGTGCAATTTAATATTTAAAATTTTAATTTGTTGACTCTACTTCCTCAACTTTTCAAATGAAGTTAAATTAGTTTTGTGGCACTATTAGTAAGTTTCCACAATTGTACCATTGCTTGGATTTTAACATATCTTTTCATTCCAGTTCACTTTCTAAATCAATAAAAGTGTTATCTTTTTATTACCTTTTCAGGCTTTTTTTTTTCTTTATAAATATGATGATAGTTTTATTCAAATATATTTTAGCTCATGCTCTCTAAATAGTGAAAGTAGAACCTCAATTCTATCAGATTGAGATCCCTATTTAAATATTTTCATAATGATATTTAAAATCTGTCAATAAATACATGTATTTGTATCGATCAATATATTTTTCCTCATCTTTTAGATAGATAAATTTTTTAGGCTTTTGTCTTTCGTGCTTTCTTAACTTAATTTCGTTCAATCTGTGTGTTTTTATGTTCATATAACTATTTTAATTTTGGATCATTAATTGTTCAACTTTAATTAAACATAATTGTTTTTGGTAAGATGGAACCGAGTCGCTTATGAAGCATGTAATACAATATGCAAAGTCGGAAAGCAGACTGAAATAATTCCCTCAATAGTTATAGCACGTTTAGCGTTTTCAGCAAGCAGGAAAATGTACTAAGAGTGAAGTGGCTGAAATAAATTTGAACAAAGTGATAAAAACATACAAGAGTCAAGCTTCGATGGCCATAATGCAAATATTGCACCGCAATAAGAAAATGAGGGAAGAGGGAGTGAATGAGGAAATGGGCCCAACAGCATGTTTATGAACGGCCCTCACTTTGCACAAGCCTATCCAACTTGTTGTAGAAGAAGACGCAAAGCTGTCTAATCAAGGTCGTGTAAACAAGTGCATTAATAAAAACATTCAATAGGGAGAGTAGCGATTAAAGGTGGGCGCATTACAAATTGCAAATAATTTTTAATTAGTTACTTAACAAGTGCTCCTTCATTCATAAAATATAAAACTTCAAGAACAACAAGGTTGACTTCTCTTCGTGAAGTAAAACTAAGTTCAATTACGCGGATAAGCTACTATTTAAAATTACTTGAGAGAGACCTACCATTCTAATGTTGGGAGGCAATATGTTCCTCACGATCAAGTTATTATAGGTTTTACTTTTATGGAGCCAATCACATATGAGAAAACAGTGAAACTCTTGACATGGTTTTCGCTTTACTATGGATCCCATTCACCTCATCATCTCTTGATCGGCACTCCACATTCACTAGGCGCGGAGCGCAAGCTTTTTGTCATATTCATTATAGAGTTAATCTTTTAATTTCTAAGATCAACTCGAAAAAAAAAGATTTTTGATATAGGTCAAGTACAAAAATAAAATAATCAAAATCAGGATTTTTTTTTCGGACCTTAGATGTCTTCATTGGTCCGAAGTTTCCCTTTACGATATATTAGGTTCATGTACCAAACTTCATCGATAGGCACACAGGTATTGGGCCCTAACCTTTTAAAATTAGGAATTGAGGTAAGTAGATCACATAGAAGAATAGGTCAATTCAGGCTGCACATGATTTGGTGCTTTGACTTTTCTCACATGCTCTCTTTAAACGCATTTGCGAGCCCTAAACACCTAGTTGAATCAATGGTGCAAATTGTTGCCTGCACTTTGTTACTCATGCACCATATGAAATTGAAGTTTGATCAGAGTAATTAGCATGATCTTGATCTTCGATGGTTATGATCTACATAGACCGTGTCTACGAAACGTTCTTCCTCTTTACACACGATAAAGCAGGTTCCTCGCGGGATCATCTCATCGCTATCAAGATAGCTTTCCATATGGTAGAATTACAGTGGCAAATTCTTTTACTCCGAGAAGCGTCCCTTGAATGAAAGCTGCCTGGAAAGGGGAGATCAACATGTCAAGAAGAGGTTTCGATCTGCTTTTGTTTTAGCTATGATCTCGTCTGGGACATTGCAGAAAGAGATGGGGGCTGAAGTGGCAGATGGGATCGAGAAATCAATCACAATGAAGCAAATATCCAAGAAAAAGTGCCTTTTTTGTTGTTGTTGCAATTATTATCGACTTCACTGAATATGGGATGATCTCGGTTTAATAGAAAGTATATTACGAAGTAGTTTTTCTTTTAAACAAAATTTTTCGATAAATATGTGATTGGACAAAAGAATTACAGTTTGAAGTAATCCAAGAAGTATGTTGATGGTGAATTTATCTATGGTTCCCATGGCGTGGCGACCTCAATCCAAGTTCACGACAGCCCGTGGCGACCTCGATTTTAGAAAGGGGCTGATATAGTGACGAGCGGCTTCCTTGGAGTAGTCCGATATGGCGAAGGTGGTGTTTGGCAGCGGAAGAAGTGCTGGCAAACTTGGGTGTTTTGGGAGGTGTGAGACTAGGGTTTTTTTGGCAATTTTATGTAACTGGGTTTATATATGTCATTTTAGTGGGGCTCTAGGAGGATTTTTACATGGGAATAGGAGTGGAATCCTAGCTACCTAGAGGTTATGGACTGCTTGGCGAGATTCATGAAGTTCAAGACTTTTGGCATATGCAAATGTTTCATTTCAAAACATTTTGCATGTAATTGATAATATTCAAATTAGTTTCTAGTTTCTAAATTAGAATTCATTCGAAACTTTAATCAATTACATCTATCATAATTGTGAGAAGTTTGTCAAATACTATAAAAAGGCTATAAAATCCCTTTTTACAATTATAGTCGGACTAATTCACTGAAGGGCCTTTTTGTTCTTTGATCACCAAGCAGACACTCGCGGAGTCGCGAGCAGTGATGTGAGGGCGAGCATAATTTTTGACTGGAGGACACGGACATAATAACGCTTGCGGGTAGTGATGTGAGGGCGAACGTAATTTGACTAGAGGACACGGTATATCTCAGACCTCCTCAAGAGTCAACTATCCAATGGGATGATATCGAGGAATCTGTGGACAAACTACGATGCTGGCTGCATCAATTGTTTAAAAATTTAGTGCTTACACCTAACTCGCTACGTGACACTTTGTCATCAACTTCATTTATCACCCACGGATTACAGCTTCTCTTCTCCAAGAATCCTCTAAATGTAACTCTTTTCCTGTAAAAGTCTTTGCCGTACAATCCATAGTCCTACCCTCCAAATTCTCTCGACCTGTTTCAAATCGACATAGAGCAATCTTAGTGGGACACTTAATTACTATTTGACTGTTCTAAAAAAGTTGAGGTATTTCAAATTGTTTATTGACGCAGATAAAATCAGGAAAAATCTTTGAAAATGTTTCAATATTAGACCTTAGACATATAATAATTCTAAATTGAATTTCTTAAAAGAAAAAAAAATCTTTTGTCTTATGATAGTCTGCTTCACTCTCCTCACGTAACTTTCGTTATTAGGTTAACTAGACACTTCACATGATATCATCTAATATCATCAAATGGTACAAGCATCGGATAAAAGTCTACAAAGTAAGAAGGAGAACAATATGACAACTGCTTCACCGGCAGATTTCTAGTTTAGATAAACTCAGACAAACATGATGCCCTATAGCCCGAAAGTCAAAGCATTAAATCGCGTGTTGCATCTATTGCAATCCCATCTGGAGCAAAACTGAAAGCGAAACGTACGGTCTTTGCCGAGGAAGTTGCCGGAGAAGACGTCGTCGATGACACCAGCCCTCGCACCGACGGCGATTTTCATGTTGTCGGCCTCCTCCTGTCCAAGCCGGTGCACGTAATCCCTGCCCTCCGCGTCCTTTGGCCTCCCACGACGACTGCTCCGAGAGTCTCTTGGGCTTCAACTTGTCGGACTTGTCGTCGCCGTCGTCGATGCTCTGCGCTTGCGGATAAGAAGATTTGGAACAAGACAGGGCGAATGCCGACGACGGCGGTGGAGTCTTGATCGGAGGCAGCGACGAGGGATTGAAATTGAAGAGTGATGGTTTGTTGACGAGGAGGTTGCGGAGCGCCATTTTCGTTGGCTGTTCTCTCACCCGGCCTTTTCTCTGTACTTTCCAAAGTCAAACTTGGTCGGTTCAAGAGAAAGGTCAAATCTTGCTGAACCCCCCCTGTTCAACGGGAGAGAGTCCAAAAAAGGAAGTATTCAATCTCGTTCTGTTTCGATTTGAAACGAGATTAGCTTATACTTTGTCCTTAGATCGCGTTTCTCTGTTTCGTTTAGCTGAACTGCATGCAAGCTAGGAACTTTAGCTCCAAGAAAAGGCTTCAAGATTTTTACCCAGTTGGACGCTTAGTTGACCAATCATTTTGGGGAATCATATCTGTGCTTATATAGTGAGTTGATGAATTGTGGTACACGTTCTTTCAAGATCTTTTTGAGCAATTGATGTTCTGAAGCACTTCTAAGTCTGGCATATTATATAAAAATGGATCGACCACCAGACGAACTCAATAGCTTCAATGATGGGTATGTACTCGATGATAGTGATGGTGCAGCCTTTTCGATCTTTCCAGAGGATGATCTTGTTAGTAGGCTCACGATTGACGACATGTTCAAAGACTTTACCTATAGCTATTCGTGTGCGCCTCCTTTGGGCGCTAACCTTGGGAAGGAACTGGCCGAGGACTATGATTTTGGTGATGAAGCTCTCAAGTACATAAACCAGATGCTTATGGAGGAAGACATAGAAGAGAAGAGCATCGTGTGTCAGGAGGCTTTGGCACTCGAGGCAGCTGAGAAATCATTCTATGAGGTCATTGGGGAAAGGTATCCACCAGCTGCAGATCAGCATCCGTCACCTAATCAAACCAACGAGAGCTTGTGTGGCAGTAGCGCTGGTGCAATTAATTGGGTTGAGTGGGAGCCGCACTGTGGATCACAAGAGCATACTGTCCACACCACAGTGTCTCAATCTATCTCGTCATCAATTGGCCAGTCATTTGATGGTGTCTTTGTTAGTATCAGTACCACTGGACATGCTGAATCTCTGGCCAGCGACGTTGCTTGGCCTGAACTTGTTGGAAGTGAGTGTGTTATACAGTTCAACGGCAATGGTGATGAAGCGGGAGAGTTGCTCAGTTTTGGAAATGGAATTCTAGTTGATCCAGAGAGGGGTGAATTTTCCATTGATGAACCATCTGAAGAGGCTACAAGTTTGGTTCCAAATCTAGAGAATGATGAGAACATGTTTTCTGACCTGGGACGATACAGGGGAAAGAAAAATCCTTTGTGGGAGGATGTGAACTTAGAAGAAGGGAGGATGAACAAGCATTCATCAGTTTACACCGAATCAACTGTGAGGTCGGAGATGTTTGATATAGTGTTGCTAAATCGTAAAGGAAGCGAAGCTGCCCTTCGCGAAACTCTACGGAATGTGATGAAGAATGGCCAACTGAAAGCGCCAAATCAGAGGAAGGCCCGCGGCAAGAAGCAAGGCAGGCGCAAGAGGGATGTGGTTGACTTGAGAACTCTTTTGACACTTTGTGCACAAGCTGTTAATATGGGCGATCAAGGAAGTGCAGGCGAGCTGCTCAAGCAGATCAGAAGGCATGCATCTCCCACTGGGGACGGGATGCAAAGGATGGCACACTATTTTGCGAATGGCCTTGAGGCACGCCTTGCTGGGTCAGGCTTCCAGATTTACAAGGCTCTCATGGCTAGGCCGACATCGGTTGTTGACTTCTTGAAGGCTCATCATCTCCTTCTTGCAGCTTGTCCATTTATGAAGCTCTCGAATTTCTTCTCGAACAAGACGATAGTAGACGTGGCCAACAAGGCAGCCAAGTTGCACATCGTTGATTTCGGAATTCTCTATGGTTTCCAATGGCCTGGCCTCATAGAGTGTCTCTCATCAAGCCCCGGTGGACCACCGAAGCTTCAGATTACTGGGATTGATCTGCCACAACCAGGATTTAAACCAGCGGAAATTGTTGAGGAAACCGGGAAACGCTTGGCGAGCTATGCCAAAACTTTTAATGTCCCCTTCAAGTTCAATGCTATAGCAAAGAATTGGGATACCATTAAAGTCGAGGAGCTAAATATCCAGAGCGATGAAATTCTTGTCGTTAATTGCATATTAAATATTCACCATATACTCGATGAAACAGTGATGGCGGAGAGTCCACGAGATGTTGTACTGAATCTGATCAGAAAGATGAATCCGGATGTTTTTATCCTGGGAGTCATAAGTGGTGGCCATGGCGTCCCCTTTTTCACCTCCCGATTCCGGGAGGCGCTCTTCCATTTTTCGGCTATCTTTGACATGCTCGAGGCGACTGTGCCTCGTGACGCCCCGGAGAGGCTGCTGCTAGAGCAAGAGGTAGCCGGGAGGAAGGCGATGAATGTAATTGCCTGCGAAGGCTCAGAGAGGATTGAGAGACCCGAGACGTACAAAATGTCGCATGTGCGAAACCTGAGGGCCGGGTTTAGGCAGCTACCTTTGGATAAGGATATGGTGAGCTTGGCGAAGGACAGGCTGAAATCTTACTATCATAAGGATTTTGAGATAGAAGAAGATGGGCAGTGGCTATTGCAGGGATGGAAGGGCAGGATTGTCTATGCGCTGTCGACCTGGAGGCCTGACTGTTGAATGTAGAATTGCCTGTCGAAAGTAGACAAGGAAAGATTTTGGCATTTTGCTTGTTTGTTGGGCTTGTACTGTTTTTACTGCAGTGTCAAAAGGCATTTCTAAATACGAAAGGTAAGGTTCATAGGCAGTGTTTTTGAAATTGAACATCTCAGCTTCCCTCCATCCCCGCGCAAAATTGCGCTGACAATGAATTGTGTGTCGTCTGATAAAAATTGATGAGCAAAGCTTTTCTGATTCACTTGTGCAATTTGTTGCCAATGAATGCAAGTTTGGCTTGACATGAGAGAAATCCTGGATTCGAAACCAGCTATGGAGCAGGAGCGACTGGCATCGGAGTCATTCTTAACGAGAATCATATTGGTGCGGTTTTCATTTTATCTTCAAGGTAAAGATTACGCAAACTGGGATGCTGTTGATTTTGTAGAGAGATCCAATCTGGTTCCATCGCGCTCCTGTTTCGATCAGGGGGATGAGATTTTCGTGAGCTCAGAATCACTCGCAGAAAATGTCTCTGCCTTGAGTTGCCCGTCTTGAGGTCCCAACCACTTTGCTTATTTTCCGTTCATTCATTTTTAATGCTGTCCTGTGTGCTTTCGAGTGGATCCTATTGTTAGACAAAAGATTCTAATCATGCATTGAAGAACAGAATTCAAGCATTAATTATAATACTATGTGGAAAACATGATCAAAAATAAATTTGACATCCAGCCGTTGTTCGAGTGTGTGTTCGTCGGAAATCCACAGATATTAGATGGTAATTTGACGGTGATTAACCCAATTCCCTCGCGTACTGATAGTGCATTTCCGAATGAGGGTTTGCGTTAGACCTCGTGATTGCCCTCATTTTAATGAACTCTTTTATAAACCTCTTCCCATCAAAGTGGTTATCAATAGGGTGGTTGTCAATGAAATGGTACGAAATGTGGAAACCGTACGGTGGATAACTAGTAATGAAAAGAGAAAAATGGACTAATGCCTAAGGATAAGTTTTTATTTTAAAAGCCCATATCCTTGAAAAAATGTAGAATCACATTATATATAACATTTTCCTACTTGATCCCAACATTTTCATCAGTCAAATCATCCAACCAAAATTCCGAAAACTTTATACTTAAAGAACGAGTAATATCTTTCATATATTACAATGAATTTTATTTCTTTAATGTCAGCCTATATGTTATACACATCTTAAGGAACAAACCCTATGTTTATTCTAGAACTAAGGATAATTTTTATTCGAAAAAACAACATAAAGTGTACACCAAAAAATGAGAACAACATTACAATTGAATAAGAGTTTCATAGAGCAAAAATCGTCTATATAATGACAAATCACATGAGGGGACCTATTTCCATACTAACCACATGATTCTTATACTTCATTGGTGGCATATTTTTAGTTGAAGGATCGGCTATTATCAATTCAGTGCAAACATATTTAATGACCATTTTATTCTCTTTAACACGTTCTTTTATCGCTAAATACTTGATGTCAATATGCTTACTTCGATTGCCACTTTTGGTATTTTTAACCATAAAAACCATAACTAAATTGGCACAAATATATTATTAATGGCCTAGAAATAGAATCAACAATTATAAGTTCAAAAATGGTACTTTTCAACCATACACCATGCAAGGTAGCCTCAAAATAATAAATGAACTTAGCCTCTATGGTGGAAGTAGTAGTCACATTTTGCTTCACACTCCTCTATGACATGGCTTCGCCAGCTAACATAAAAATGTTAGCCTCCATGGTAAAAGTAGTAGTCAAAATTTGCTTTGCATTCCTCTATGACACGGCTCCACCAGCTACTATAATAATGTATCTAGATGTTGATTTTCAAAAATCAACACAACTAGCCAAGTCCACATCCGAATAACCAATTATTTTCAGGTTGTCAATTTGTCTATATATAAGCATGTGACCTTCGCTACCTTGAAAGTATCTTATTACTTTATTGTTTTTTATAGCTTTCTAGTGGTCCATATTTGAATTACTCTGATATCTTCCCAACATTTTCACAGTAAAAGTAATGTCAAGTTAAGTGCAAAACTGAGCATACATCAAGCTTCCGATAGTAGAAACATATGGAATATTCTTCATTTGTTTCATTTCTAGATCGTTCTTCGGGCACTGGTTCAAATTAAACTTGTCATCCTTCATAATAGGTATTATACTTGGTAAACAATCTCTTATTTGAAATATCTCTAAAACCTTATTGATATAGATTTCTTGAGATAGTCTTAAAATTTCTCGAGATCTATCTCTTTGGATCTTAATGCTAATGACATAAGATGCCTCACCTATATCCTTTATATCAAAACTCTAAGAGAAATTGTTTCACCTTATCTAGATTCATGATAAATTCATTTAAAAATTTGAAGGGCAAGATGATGAATGTATATTCTCTACCCAAGGTATATGTTTGAAATAAACCATTGATTTAGAGATGATTCTTGTCAATCTTCATTTGAGATATTCTTTTGATTGCATAATGATTTGCATAAATTTTTAATCACTCTTCCTTTGTAGAATTTCCTGCATTTAACTTATTCCCTTTTTGTTATTCATGTATTTGAATCCTTTCTTTACGCATCAAAGCAAAATAGGAAATTTGTAGAAGCCACTGACACTTTTCCAACTCATCTCAGTAGAGTATTTAAGGAAAAATATCTTGCATAATAAAATAATATCTCATAAAAAAAAATCTCAATAAGCAAAGCATGATAAGATTAGAGAAAATAACATTCTTTAGTATTTATACAATCAATTGAATTAATTCTAAATGAAAAGCAAGATATCAATCAATCGCACGAATTTAATCAAATTCCAATTCATTATCCATAAGCATGCATCATACTTTTACTCCAAAAAGATATTTACAGGATAATCAATTTGAAATTATCACACATGTCGCATAAAGTTTGAGTCAAGCAAAACATATCATGAAGATATAATATATTAAATAGAAAGAGAATGTATAGAAATTTAAAGTATCTACCCAAAACAAAGTGAGAATTTAAAAAAGAAAATATACAATCCTTATCATATTCTCTTTCTCATTTCCTTTATTCCCCGCAAAAAGAACAACTCATCTTTTCTTCAATATCCAAATGAATTTGGGTTCATTTTTATTAGAGGAAGCATCAAATATCCAATTAATTGTTTTGGATTTCTTCCAATCAAGTGGACATTGTTGCTTAAAGTGGTTAGGATTATCTTAGTTTGAACAATTATAATATTGAGATTTGATAGGCTTAACAAATTGCTTACCAAAATGATTTCTATAATACTGGATTGAAGGTATGTGCCTCAATCGCTCCTTTGATTTTGGAAAATCATTCTTGATCTCATTAACCATCTCGTAGCTAAGGCTAGATTTGTTGTAATACGATATTTGTAGGGAGAGAACATGTTCTAATGTCATCAAGTCAAGAGAGAATTTCTTGCAAATTTTCGAAGTTTCTTCCTTATAGGAATTAATTTCCTTTTGCAAAGTATCTTTCTCTTCCATGATAGCATAATTCTCTTTTTCCAGCTCAATGATCCTTCTCTCATTTGTAATTTTGCTGTATCAATTTAAAGACTTCCATTTTACAACTCAGAGATAATTTTTAATGCTTTCACATGTTGCATGCATGACTCTTCAAAAAGATCATCCTCATTGATAATAGGATTTGAACAAATTACCTCATTTTCTTTAGAGTCAATGTTCGCCATTAAGCATAGATTTCCTTGCTCATCATCTTGGATTCAGACCCTATGTCACTCCACATCTCATTCTCAGAGCTTTCTTCTTCTTTTCAATTTTTTCTTTCATTTTCTTGAATAAAGGACAATTGGGTTTTATGTGACCCCTTGTCCTACACTTAAAACATATTATATCCTTACCTTCATTGTCGTCTCTATTCTTATAAAATCTTCTTTCTTTGGATTTCTTTGTTGGCTCCTTCCCTTTGGAGTTTCTTCTCTTTCTCACAAGGTGTTCAAATCTTTTGATCAGCAACTTCTTCTCATCATCATCATCATCTTCTTTGTCTTCCTCATAATCCATCTCATCAAAATCAATGTTAGATTTTAAGGTACTTAACTTCTTTCCTTTAGGATCTTCACCATTTATACATTTTACTTCATATGATTGGAGAGTCCAAATGAGTTCATCGACTAATAAGGGCATATGATTCATTGAGTCTCTCAAATTGAAATTTTGATGTTGTTCCAATCCTTTAAGAGTTCTCACAGCAATTTGTTCACTTTCATGGGTCCATAAATTGGATTCCCTTGGCATGCTAGACCGTTCACTAAGTCAATGAATTTGCCGAACATTTCGCCGATGGATTCTCCTAACTTCATCATGAAAGACTTATACAATCCAAGCAATACGTTTACTTTTGTTTCTTTAACTTGATCCATCCTTTCATAAGTGACATGAAGTTTATCCCATATTTCTTTGGTTGTTTCACAAGAAGATATTCTATTATACTTAGTAGATGATAAAGCACAATAAAGAGAGTAGATAGCTTTTGCATCTAGGGCTTCCCTTTGTGTTATTTTGTCTAAGATAGAGTGATAGAAGATTCAAGAATTTCTCTATCTTTTTTTTTTTTTTTTTACTGAAGCTGATACAGCGCTGGAATTGATTCCTTTATTCACAACATCCCATTCCAAAGGCTTTTGGATTTGAGGAATGCCTTAATCTGGTGTTGCTTTGTCCTTCAATGAGACTTGGTGTTATAAAAATGAGGTGAATAGGTGATTTTATAAGACCCTCACAAATTAATGCGAAATAGAATGAGTCAAGATCAAAGTCTACACAAAGGTTAAATTTTTTTTTATGAGATAGAACATAATTTAGATACACCCAGTGAGTGTGCGATATAATAAACAATAAGAGCTAAGGGTTGAGAAATTTCACACAAGGTTTATTGTGATTTGGCTTAGATCAATCACATATCCATTCTCCCACACTAATAACTTATCGGCTAGATTCCACTATATGATCAACAAAAGATTACATTAGTCAACCACTCTTTCTGTACTTCTCTCGTAATGACAAATTTGAAGCTCACGAAAGATGAGTGTATAGCCAAAATATGCTCGGACTTTGGAATTATATATTCTAGGCTTCATCTCTTACTTGCTTCTCAATCCCTTAATCTCCTTATATACTCCTCGACTTAAAACTAGCCGTTGGACAGTCTCTAAAGGATCATCTTCAAATCTACTTGTTAGACAAAATTGTATCAAGATGATTGAGTGATCGTTGAGCGATAGAAGCAGAATCTCCACTTAATTATGGTTGCCCATACAACCAAAGTCTATTTTCCATAAGTAGAGTTTCTCCATTTAGAGAGAATTTGTCTTTAGGATTGATTTGCCAATCAATTAGATTGAATGAATCATATCTTTCTTGGTGTGAAATCCAAACTAGATCACTTACCATTATATGTTCTAAGCTTGTGTCATGTTCTGCCAAGTTGTCTTGTTCTAAACCTGCTATGTTCTGAGCTTGCTTTGTTCGGTACCTATCTTGTTTTGTATGTAAAGTCTGAGTATGATTTGTCTGAAGTAGATTTCACAATTTGGATTTAAGTTTGAACAAATTCATTCTTAAAGTTTGCGTATGAATAGATTTAACCTTAATGTCTGGACATAATTTGAATAAGTTCAACTTCAACATATAGTCTATTTTTTGGTTCTTTCAAGTTTAATCATTGATAATTTCCTTTACAAGTTCTATTAAAAAAATCACCTGCCTAGTAGTTTATGCATCTTTCACCTAGTTACTCAATCATTAAAGACGTTAGTAACCTTTGATTACTTTGTCATCTTCAAATTCCAGTTTAACATGATTATTGCATTGTGATGTATTTTATCTCGATTATCATTCTGGATCGGCCATCTACATCCATTAGGCACGTAGACCAAGGTCTTTATTATTTTTCTTTTCTCAAATATAATATTCATTTTGTAATTTGAAAGATCAACTTAAAAATATTAAGTTTGGATGAATGAAAAGTACTAAACTATAAACAATAATGTAATTCTTTATGTGGAAATTCAAAAAACAAGGGAATTTAGATCTTTATGATTTTTCACAATAACAAGGATGAAGACATAGCTTTATCCATAGCATCAATGTTGAAAATGATTGTTGCAGAAAACAAGAGAAACAAAGAAATTTGATTTCTTTCCCTTAACCCACTCTTTTACTTAGCCAAAAGATCGCTTCAAGTGCCAAAAGTTGGTATGAAGAGACACTTAAGTGTCAAAAGTTATGTAAATGACACTTAAGTGCCAAAATTAGAGTAAAATGGATCACTTAAGTGCTAATCCAGCCAAAATGCTAACGTCCGCAATTTCCAGCGAAGTAAGTGCAAAACGGTGTTGTTTTGCATGCTGATATGGCTAGACAATGCAAAAACGACGTTGTTTTGGTGCTGAAGTGGTAAAAAAATTAATATAAAAATCAATTAAATGAAATTTAAAACTAAATTTATTTAAAACATTTATAAATAAAAATACAAAAAATTAAAAAATATTAAAAAATATTTTTGTTATTAAAAAAATGGGGAGGCGGCTAAGGGCTAAGCCCTTGTCGCCGCCACCTCCCTGCCGTTGTCAGGAAGGCTAGTGATGGAGGGGGAGGGTCGGTCGGGCCAAGGGTCGTCGCCCACTGGGGGTCGCCTCAGTCCCCCAGTGGGCGGCCAAATCGAGGCGAGAGCGAGCGAGCCCTCGCCACCGGTTGGTTGAGGTCGCCGGCCCCTGGCTAGGGCCCAACAATCCTAGTTGACCCTCCCACCTCCGTCGCGGGCCCTCCCGACGGTGGCGAGGAGGGCTCAACCCTTAGCCACCTCCCCATCCTTTTTTTTTTAAAAAATGTTTTAAATAAATTTATTTTTAAATTTCATTTAACTAATTTTTATATTAATTTTTACCATGTTAGCACCAAAACAATGCTATTTTAGACTTGCTTTGCCGGAAAATCGCCACGTCAGCATTTTGGCTTGATTGGCATTTAAGTGATCCATTTTGCTCCGGTTTGGGTACTTAAGTATCACTTTCATAACTTTTGGCATTTACGTGTCCATTTGTGCCAACTTTTGGCACTCCATGGGTCTGGGTGTCCTTTTACTTAACATATTCCATCCGATGGAGGATAGAATATAATATCCATTGTCTTGGGTGAAGAGAGGACTGGACTCTATTTATACAAGCTATCAATAAGTGTCTTCTATCAAAACACATTTTATCTTCATGAGAGTTGCACCTCTTCGAAGGAATTGTAACTTCCCAATGGAATTGCATATTTTCATCTTTTTCATAACCAAAACATTTTAGAACTTAAATAGTTATTAAATCATGAATTAATAACATCATGCGAGTCACGATTATTCTTACATGAACCACATAAGTAGGTACATTGGGCTTGGCCCTAACCTTCTTAAAATCACGAATTGGGGAGGTAGATCACACAGAAGATAAGGTTGATTCATGACGCACTTGCTTTGGTACTTGTGCGACGCCCCCAGAATGTCACCATGATGTGTTTATTATAAAATTATTCCCTTTAAGCATGCAAAAGCGTAATTAAACATTTTCCAAAATTCCTTTACAAAGAATATTGTACGAGTTTAGATAACATACTTAAACTTCTTTATTTATCCACATTTCAAGTCACAACTCGACCGCATTCAAGTAGAAAGAGAAAAGTCTAGGTAGAAATGGGGAGACCTATCTCCATCCTACATTATACATTCAAAAGTCTGTCTAAATAAACATCCAGACTGAAGTAATAAGTCAATAATTTCTTCATCTGATACGTTTCCATCGTCAAAATCAAAGCCCCTCAATATACTAACTAACTCGCCATCAAAGTTCTAGTACCAAGCAATGAATCGAAAAAGAACCCACTCCGTAAAACCTCCTACATTAGCCTACATAGTAGAACTACACTTGGTATACAATATTTCAGACTCTAGTTTAAGCACACTTTCATAAAGGCCTTCATAATGCGTAGGGACTTCAAAGCACAAACGTTGAGGGGTGTCCATTGTGACATCTGAAATTTTTGTATTTGTAATTATGTAATATCATAAATTCCCATGTGTGATAATGATACTTAAATTTTGAGCTAAGTATTATTTCTTTTAGTATTTAAATGGGTACATAGAAGTTTTAGTTGAATTGTAAATTTCAGAAGATGCAACGGATAATTTTTCCGTAAACGTAAATCATCCCAAGTCCGACGTGTGAATTAAATTATGTGTACGCTAATACTAAGGTGGTATCAATTAATTTACTGTAATCTTAGTAGTGATGGTTGATATTAACTGTGAAAGTTTTAGTTAATTAATAATAATAGTAAATGACTTATGTTAATAACGTTAGAAAAAGAGTATTAAATTCCGCTTGCTACATTTCTCTTGCAAAATTTATTAATTAAAATTTTAAGTGTTGTTCTTATACTAAGTATTGCATGACCATATGTTTCTAGCAAACAACATTTTTAATACTAATTTTGACACCTATGTATTAAATCATAATTTTCGCCAACTGACTCATTTTTTTCTTGCATTTCCCTTGACATGTGCAAGACCTTTGCCTTGCATTTGTGCCACATTAAGATGAAGATTAGCCAACAAAATTACACCTATCAATGAAAGACATGGAGTTACCTTAATTAATTTTGATAAGAACTCATCCTATCTTTGCCATAAAACCTCTTTTGTTCCTCCAAAATTTAAGTAGAAACTTGCATGTATTATTTCCACTTTTCAATCCAAAAAATTAAAAAAATAAAATTTCATATTCAAGAGCTACTAAAGTGGTGAAGGCAATCAATAATTCATGGTTGGCAATTGTGTTGAGGTAAGTGAAGTTTCTAATGTTAAGTTACCTTAAATCTATTTAGTTATTTTTATCTTGATTGAATAGGTGAGAGATGAAGTCTTGATATGCATGTTGTGGGTATGGTAGTTGTTAAGTGGCTTGATAATTTCTTACAAGTTCATCCTGCTTCGTTTTGGTTTGTTCTAGTTCATTTTGTGTGGTTTTGGATAGTCAAAACGTGTTCATTCTACCATTTCTATCTTGATGACCCATTACATATTCATTTTACTTCTTTCGACTTTATTCGGGGTAGTTAGAATTTGATTACTCTGTCATTTCTAGCTTGATGACCTATTGCATGTTTGTTTTATCTCTTTTTATTAACTACTTAAGTAGTTAAAATATGGTCGTTCTGCCATATTTAGCTTAATAACTCATTGCATGTTTATCATGCTTCTTTTTACCTCATTTTGGGTGATTAGAATCTAATCATTTTGTTATATTTGTCTTGATAACTTATTGCATGTCCGTTCTATTTCATTCTACCTCATTCTGGAAAGTTAAAATTTGGCTATTCTGCCATATTTGTCTTGATGAACCATTGCATATTCATTCTGTTTCTTTTTACCTCATTCTAGGTAGTTAGAATCCGATCATTCTACCATATTTGTCTTGATAACCACTTTGCATGTTCGTTCTGCTTTTTTTTTTTGCTTCATTCTAATTAGTTTAAATATGGTCATTGTGTCATATTTATTTCGATGACCCATTGCATGTTTGTGCTACTTCGTTCTACTAAAATTCTACTAGTCATAATCTATTCGTTTCACTTATTTCTACTAGAATTTCCTATGACATAATTTGTCCATTTGTGAATTTGTCCTGTTGGTTGAATTTGGCTATTTGTGAATCTGTTCTGTGACATCCTGAAATTTAGTCTAGAATTCTTGTTTAAGCTAGAAGATAGATTGGGTCTTTGTCAGAGTGGGGCAGACTTCTGCTATAAGATAGACTTTGCTAGTATTTCACAGAAATTTAGTATTCTTCAAAGTGAGAATAAGAATAGAAATAGAGAAGTTTTGTAAACTTCAAAATCTAATAGGAGTTTTCTCAACAAGAATAACAAATGCAAGTGTTCTTGTAATTTTTGCAAAAATCAAAAGGGTTATACGTCCAAGAGAATTTTTATTAATATTTTTACCACGATAAAAATGGGTCTTCAATTGCTATGTGGAGCTATGCATTGTGGCAAAATTTCAAGGCAAAGTCTTGTATATGGCTAGGGGAAATGCAAGAAGTAATGACTCATTTGAAAAATCATAACTTAATTCTTAGGTGTCGAGCTTAATAGTAAGACTTATTGAGGAGACACTTGGCCATCCAAACCCCATTTTAAGAACATGTGGCTCTCTCCAATTTTAATTGAAATTTTGTGAGTAAAATATAGTAAGAAAATGTAAACCTTCTTCCTTCAACATCATTAATGTAAGTGGATCACTACTATTATTAATTAGCCAAAGTTTACACAATTTATATCACAAATCAACTACCAAGACAACGATAAATTAAATAATATCACCCTACTATTAGCACACACATCAACATTTATCAATTCAATTCAACACATCATACGCGAAACAATTATGTTTAAGAAAAAATTATCCATCACAACCCAAGAAATTCACAATTCACTAAAATTTCTACATTACTTAACTTATAATATAAGTATCATTATCATAATACAAATTTCCAAATGTTATAATATTATAATTACGAAAATTCTGGATGTCATAGCTTGACTCTTCAAACATGTTCTCTATAAGATGCTTTGACAAGTCCTAAACACTTAAGGTGAATCATTGGTGCAAATCGTAGCATGCACTTTATTTCTCATGCACCGTATGAAATCCAAGATTGTTCACGGTCGTTGGAATGAAATGATCATGATCTTTAATAGTTATGATCGTGTTGATCTATATAGACTCAACATACGTAATATTCTATTGGGGTTTCATAAATCATGTATAGATAAAATTGACAAAAAAATATAGCGGAAACAAAGATGATATGCTTCTATACATGATTTTCCAAAAACGTTGTTCGTGCGTTTTAATAAACAATCTGAATATAAAATGGAGTTAAACGAATTACCTCTCAAAACACGCTTTAATTGAATTGGTTCGAATGTTCTTCAGTTCGAGCCTTACAAACGTCGCACCTCTAGTTCCAACACACCATCGATGAACGTCGAATGGAAGAGATAACTTTCGGATAATTTCCATTATGATCATGCTAGCAATCTCGTGGAGACAATTCCCGTATCCTTAATGTTTTAGCCACGGCCCAAATGAAAGATAATCCATTTTCTTTCTAGTGTACGAACACATAAGAACACGCATGCCCTTTGTTTTTTTTTTTTTGTACAATGTTTAGTGCATGTGCATGTGCATGTGCATGATGCTTCGTGCATGTGCATGATGCTTTACAATTTTTTAAATATAATTATCATTATTAAAACACGCACATGTGATGTGCATTGCAGAGCATGCGCTCATTTATTAATCAATTAAATAAATGAATAAATATAAATAAAAAATAAAAATGACATAATCTTTATGTGTGCATTTGAAATACGTTAACATATATTCACTTTGGGCATGCGTGTGCATCATATGCAAGTGGGCTCATGGCTGTAATACAAATTAAATTAAATCTCATTTAATTTAATTTCAAGTTGACTCAATTTGATTGTAGTAATTGCAAACACATTTGCAACATTATTTCTCTCTCGTTCCACATTATCATAATTATTTATAGCGTGTGACATCCCTAGGTTCATCACTAAATTGGTAGTAAGAGTTGTACTAACACATTAGTACTCTCAAAAGAATTAATTATCTCGATTAATCTTTGAGTCTTATAAGCCATGATTGACATCTAGCAATATATCATGGCTACTCAGATAGTGTGAATGTTTTAAAAACATAATGAACATGTCAGCTTTGGCTAAAGTGTAATTCAATCATTTTGTCTTACTATATCATGATCGAACAAAAACCATGAAATATTTGTCAAGTCACAAATTCGATCATATATATAAATTTAATTGATATGCATTTTATTCGAGAATAAATAATTTATTCTCGGTTATAACCGTGGCTGAGAATTTTAATGTAATATCATAATTAGATCGCATAGGACATCATTATTAGGGGTGAGCACGGTTCCGGTTCTGAGGAAAGAGGTTCCGGTTCTCGGTTCCTTTTTCTTGAGAACCGGAACCGAGATTCCCTCTCTCCAAAACCCTAACCTTTTCTTCAATGTTCATTCTTCACTTTCCCATTTCTTTCCATTTCCTCTTTGCAACACTCCACGTTCCTGACAACGATCCGACGTTGCTTGCCGCCCTCGATGCCGCCATCACGACCCACGATGTCGCCGTCGACGCCATCGCTGCTCCGTTTGACGACGCCGCCGGCTCTCGCCGTTGTGCTTGCCGCCTCCCAACGACAAGCTGTTGCCGGGCCGCCACTCGACGCTGCTGTTGCTCCACCGTCGCTGTTTGGCCATCGACGACGCCACTGCTGTTCAGACTTCAACGACGAGCCGCCGCATCTCGGCCTCCCGATGACGAGCTGCTGCTATTCGCACCGCAACTAGGACAGAAGCAACTACCGCCTCGACGTAGGACAAAAGCAGCTGCCGCCTCGACGTCCTTGTTGCCGATCCTTGCCGAATCCAGCATTGCCCGCGTCGTGCCCAACGTTGCTCGAGGTCGCCCAACGTTGCTTCAACCCAGAACTAAACCCCAAGCTCACCGAACGTCGGTTCTGTTTGCTGTCACCGACTCACCGCCAGTGGTCGCGACTCAGCTCAGCTGCGAGATCTAGTCCATGTAATCGCTAGCCGAATGTGAGTAGATTCCAAATTCCTGCCTTAATGAACATTACTTCTTGTAATTGCTAGTTCTTCGACGACCTTTTTGTTATTTTACTAGGATATGGTGATAGAGTGGTAGGCGAGCCCTGTAATGTTTACCATCGACGACAGACGGAAGCTAAAAGGAAGTATGGCGTGAAGGAGGCGCTTCAGTTGCCGTTGAGTAGCTCTTTAGTTGGAAGGATCGAAAATATTGGGTAGATCCTCTAGCCTAACATTTTTTATGCGTGTGCTTTCTGGAATGTTGTTTCCGTTCTCTGAGCTTCGATTTGGTAGGTCATATCTTGTTTCTGTGGACTGTCTTGGGTTGCCACTTCAGGATTCCTTGATTTTCTTTATATGTGAGTGTACAAGCTAGCCATTTTTTCATTTACACTTGGCCAAAAGGATTGGCAATCTCTTGATTATAAAACAGGACAATGTCATGTTTAGGATGTTCCGTGAACCCATGAGCTTGGAATTGCCGTATTTGTTTGTGGGATTAGTTTCATGTTGTTTGTGCGTGCGCCTGGATGTTGGCATCTGGGTTCCATTTTTTCCTTTCAGTTTGGTCAATTCTTGTTTTGCTGTGTTTAGTTTACTAATTGTGACATGGAAATTCTTCTGTTCATTATTGCTTCTTGCTCGATTAGTCTGGTTGAGTTCCAAAGTTTCTTCTTTGCAGTAAAAATTAGGCCCAAGAACCGAGCGCGTTCACATAGTAATGAATTCAGTGAGATGGTTAAATCTGGCAAGAATTGTTGTGTCTCTACATTATGTTCTTTTTGTTCTCGAAAGTTCACAGATCAACCGTTTGATGCTGACCACTTGGTTGCTTAAATCAACCCCTTTTTTGTGTTCTGTTTGATTATATCAGGTTCAGATCTAATGCTGTTGCAACAGGACTATAAAGCCCTGGTTGTGAATCTTTCTTGTGTTGGCAGTGACCTCTCTGCTATAATGATATGATGTAGAGTTTAGTTATTCTGACCATGTGACTTTGTACTAAATCATAGTTGTCAAATGGAAAAATGAGGGTAATGATATGCATACCATATAACATCATATCTGGGTTCAAGTTCAACAAAGATATCAAGTGACTAATGCTGGATGTTCGATAGCTTACAATGGTTTCAACATATGCTTGCTTCCATGATATGCAATAGCATGTCATGCCCCTCCTAAAGTTCCATAGAGTATTTGACATCTTACACATTTCCAATTTTACAAATTAATGGACATTTGATAGTTTGACATCTTTTTGTTTTGACAGTTTGTTGAAACTTGATGCTTCAAGTAGCTTCATGTGACATTCACGAATTCAAATCGTCAAGAGTTTGCTCTTTTGGTCAATTTTCATGTAGCTTATCTGTTGTCTATTATAGTCCTCATAAGAACCTTAGCTGTCCTCGTACTCTAAGCTAAAGTTCCCATGTTTAGACCATCCTTGAGCCCCAACTTCTCAGCTTGCTCTAGCAAAATTCCATGCATTATGTTGTTTCATAGCTACCAAACTGACATCTTTTTCTTTTTGCCAGATTAGCATAAAGCAATGGAGATATTATGATTTTGGTCAAAAAGTGGTGCCACTGCTTGTTTGTCTTCCTGGCACAGCAGGAATGGTAGATGTCTATTACAAGTAGGTCATGTGTTTGGTGATGAAGGTAGTTACTTCAGTATCATAGAGATTTTTCAGCAGCAGCAATATGAGTAATGATTAGGAATTTCTAGTTATTTGCTATTCAATTTTATCATCGTACACTTTGACCACTTACTGGTCACTGCACAACAAACTTCTTTGGTGTAGTTTGTTCCAAGGATATAGAGCATGAGTTTTCCATAATTGGCCTGTTTTAAAAACTTTCAGGGTTATTGGGTGATTTTTGTTGATATTCCACTTGTTTGGAATCATCATGAATGGATTTAGGCATTTAAAAGTTCTTGAATGCTATCCACATTCATCATGTAAGTACTCCGTTGGAATTGGAATTACTTTATCTATCTGTTTGGCATTTGTTTACATTGCTGGTGACACTCTAGTGTGAAGTAACCATACCCCTTGATTCATTCTGCAATGCTGAATGTGTATCTGAAAGTGTATTCCTTCATCTATTTTGTGTCGGTTATTGACTGACAGCTTTATTATTTAGGATGTTCCGTGAACTGATTTCCTCTATTTTATTTAGTCGAATTCCTTGCCAAGAATTCCTTTCCTCTGTCGATAGTTTTGTTCGTTTTGTATTCTCTTTGATGAAAGACAAACTTGTTTATTATTTATTGCGTTCATTTTCGTTTTTTTTAAACTAAAAATTAAATAAAAATGAATAAAAGAATCTGTTGGACCCTGGAACCGACCCTGGAACCTGTAACAGGGTAGGTTCCAGGTTCCAGATTCTGACGGGTAGGTTCTAGGTTCCAAAAAATGAGGAACCTGTACCCGAGGGTAGGTTCCAGGTTCCAGGCGAAACCTGTAGGGAACGTAGAACTGCTCACCCCTAATCATTATTATACCTTGCATGTAATAAGGAAACAAATTCCATATTACTTATACACGCAATTTCATATATGAACAAACTATGATCGTCGGATATAAAGATGGATCAACGACCCGGCATTATGTACACTTGCGACCATAATTATTCGACACACAAGTTAACATTGTGCCTCAGGTCTAAGGATTATTTGTACAAGACCAAAAAGCATGAATAATTAGACATTGACCACGCTAAATGCTTCCATCTCACTAATTATTATATATGCGTCATGTTTAGTGAACTTGTCATGTTTAGTGAACTTGTCAAATACAAACACTCGTGTTCTAACTCAGGTATCACAATACCCAATGACTTACAACTCATAATCCCTTTAAGTATCCAATATTTAATGGTGAAGTTAAGAACACATCGGTCTTAACAGAATTATTAATATCCACTCAATAATCCATTGACTGGGAACGATTTAAAGATTTAGTTTAACTATGAACCCGTTACATATATTCTTAACGTTTCAAGAATAGGTCTAGTTGTAACTGATCTTATTAAATCATTTATAAATATAAAATAATTAGACAAATGAATAAATACGCCATTGCCATTAATTAAATAATAATAATAATAGTACAATTGAAATCCCTAATATGTAACTATTACATTGTTACTTTAGAGCATACATCCAACATATTCTTCCTCATTACCCAATATAAAAGCAGGTCCTTCCCAAGATTATCTCGCTACTATCAAGAATAGCTTTTAATATGGTGGAATCAGCAAATGGGCCTGAAGCGGGCGACAGAACGTGCAACCCGTGACTTCGGGTGGCGCTAGAAAGCCTGGGAATACTGCAGGAGTAGTTTTTTCTACTTTATAGAAAATTATCGACAAATATGTGATTGGACAAAAGAATTACAATGCTAAGTAACGTGAGAAGTATGCTAATGGTGAATGCATCCGAGGTTCCTGTGGCATGGCGACCTCAATCCAAGATCGTGATAGCCCGCGGCAATCTTGATTGTAGAAAGGGGCCGATATAGTGACGAGCGGCTTCCTTCAGTGGTCCAAAACGGCGGAGGTGGTGGTCAGCGGCAGGACATGGTGTTGGCAGAATTAGGCAGTTTGGGCGGTGTGAGATTAGGGTTTTTGGGATTTTGACATAAATGATTTATTTAAGTGATTTTAATGGGGCGCTCGAGGTAAATTTGTATTCTTTATTCTAATATAGTGGAATTGAAGTGGAGCCCAGATACCTGGAGGCCATCGAACAGTTTGCGGGATTTTTGAAATTTTGAAGTTCGGATCTGTGGCATAAATAAATAGCTCCGATTTAAGCAGTTTGAATGTAATTAATGACATACGAACGAGTGATTTTCGTTTTTCAAGTTAAAAATTACCTGAGATTTTAGTCAATTGTGCTCGTCATAATTGTGAAAACTTGCCAAATACTTTAAAATGACTGGAACATCCTTTTTCAAAATTCTACCTACCGCGAAATTAATTGTAACAAAATGGCTCCTAGTCGGGCTAGCGATCTGCAGGGCTTTTTACTTCTTTGGCAACCACGCGACCAGTCTCCCTTCTGGGGATATAAAAACGCTCGTGGCCAGTAACGTGAGGCCGAAGGTAATTTGACCAGGGAAAACGTGTGCGCAGGCCTCTCGAGAGTCGACCATCACATGGGATGTTTCTGAGGAATCTGAAATCGAACTGGCTGTTCTCTCACCTGAGATTTACAGCCCTTTACTTTCTCAAGATCAAACTTGGTCGGTTCAAGGAAAAGGTCAAAATCTTGCACAATTCCCCCCAGTTCCTCGGGAGAGAGTTCAGAAAGGGAAGTATTCAGTCTCGTTCTGTTTCAATTTGAAGCAAAATTAGCTTCTACTGTGTCCTCAAACTGCATTCTCTGTTTCATTTTGCTGAATTGCATGCAAGCTTGGAACTTTAGCTCCAAGAAAAGGCTTCAAGAATTTTACCCAGTTGGGCGCTGGGTTGAGTCACGATTTGGGAAAATCGATATATAGAGCGAGTTGAGGAATTCTGGTACAAGTTCTCTATATATTTCTTTGAAACTGTTGATGTTCTGAAGCACTTCTGAGTTTAGCATATTATATAGAAATGGATCGACCACCAGACAAACTCGATAGTTTCATTGATGGGTATGTACTCGTTGATGGTGATGATGCGGCCTTTTCGATTTTACGGGAGGACGATCTTGTTAGTGAGCTCACGATCGACGACACGTTCAATGACTTTACCTATAGCTGCACATGCGCGCCTCATTTGGGTGCTGACCTTGGGAAGGAACCGGCTGAGGACTATGATTTCAGTGATGCAGCTCTCAAGTACATTAACCAGATGCTTATGGAGGAAGACATAGAAGAGAAGAGCGTTGCGTGTCATGAGGCCTCGGCAATTGAGGCAGCCGAGAAATCATTCTACGAGGTCATTGGGGAGAGGTACCCACCAGCTGCAGATCAGTATCCATCACCTAATCAAACCAATGAGAGCTCGTGTGGTGGTAGCGATAGTGTGATTAAATTGGTTGAGTCAGAGCCGAACTATGAATCAGAAGAACATACTGTCCTCACCACGGTGTCTCAATCCATCTCATCTTCAGTTGCCCAGTCATTAGATGATGTCCGCGTTGGTATCAGTACTGCTGGACATGCTGAATCTCCAGTGAATGCCATTTCTTTGTCTGAACTTATCGGAAGTGAGTCTGTTATGCAGTTCAAGGGCAACAGTGAAGAAACGAGAGAGTCGCTCGCTTTTGGAAATGAAATTCTAGTTGATCCTGAGAGGGGTGAATTTTCCTTTAATGAACAAACCGAAGAGCCTACGAGTTTGGTTCCAAATGAAGAGACGGATGAGAACATGTTTGCCAACCTTGGAGGAAACAGGGGAAAGAAAAATCCTTTGCAGGAGGATGTGAACTTAGAAGTAGGAAGGATGAGCAAGTATTTATCAGTTTACACTGAATCAACTGTGAGGTCAGAGATATTCGATATGGTGTTGCTTAATCCTAAAGAAAGTGAAGCTACCCTTCGTGAAGCTCTTCGGAACATGATGCAGAATGGCAAATCGAAAGTGCCAAATGAGAGGAAGGCCCACGGCAAGAAGCAAGGCAGGCGCAAGAGGGATGTGGTCGACTTGAGAACTCTTTTGACACTTTGTGCACAAGCTGTTACTATGGATGATCGAGGAAGCGCAGGTGAGCTGCTCAAGCAGATCAGAAGGCATGCGTCTCCCACAGGGGACGGGATGCAAAGGATGGCACACTATTTTGCGAATGGTCTGGAGGCACGCCTTGCCGGGTCAGGCTCTCAAATTTTTAAGTCTCTCATGGCTAGGCCAAGATCGGCTGTTGATGTCTTGAAGGCTTATCATCTCCTCCTCACAGTTTGTCCATTTATGAAGCTCTCACATTACTTCTCGAACAAGACAATATTGAACGTGGCCAGGGAGGCACCCAAGTTGCACATCATTGATTTTGGAATTCTTTATGGTTTCCAGTGGCCTGGCCTTATAGAGCGTCTCTCATCAAGCCCCAGTGGACCACCTGAGCTTCGGATTACTTTGATTGATCTGCCGCAACCCGGATTTAAACCATATGAAATCGTTGAGGAAACCGGCAGACGCTTGGTGAGCTACGCCAAAACTTTCAATGTCCCGTTCAAGTTTAATGCTATAGTGAAAGGTTGGGATGCCATTAAAGTTGAGGAGCTAAATATCCACAGTGATGAGATCCTTGTTGTGAACTGCATACATAGATTCCATAACATACTTGATGACACGGTGCTGGCGGAGAGTCCACGAGATGTCGTACTGAATCTGATAAAAAAGATGAATCCCGATGTTTTCATTCAGGCAGTCGTAAATGGTAACCATGGTGTCCCCTTTTTCGTTTCGCGGTTTCGGGAGGCACTCTTCCATTTTTCAGCTGTCTTTGACATTCTTGAGGCAACCGTACCTCGTGACGACCCAGAGAGGTTGTTGCTCGAGCAAGAGATACTCGGGAAGCAGGCAATGAATGTCATTGCTTGTGAAGGTTCGGATAGGATTGAGAGGCCCGAGACATACAAATCATCGCACGTGCGAAACCTGAGGGCTGGGTTTAGGCAGCTACCCTTGGATAAGGATGTGGTGAGCTTGGCAAAGGACAAACTGAAATCTTGCTACCATAAGGATTTTGAGATTGAAGAAGATGGGCAGTGGCTATTGCAGGGCTGGAAAGGCAGGATTATCTATGCGCTATCGACCTGGAGGCCTGATTGTTGAATGTATAAATTGCCAGTCGAAAGTAGATCAGGAATGATTTTTCACTTCCTTCTTCTCTGTTTGTGCCCTTACTGTTTCTATCATAGTGTCAGGAAGCATTTCCAGATATGAATGGTAAGGTTTGCAATCGGTGGTTTTGAAATTGAATATCTTAGCTTCCCTGCATCTTTGCGCATGTTGGAGGGAATTGTACTGTCTAGAAGAAACAAAACATTTCTATGCAGTTTGTTGAAAATGATAGCAAGTTTAGCGGGACATGAAAGAAATACCAGATTCCACACCAGCAATGGCTTAGGAGTGACTGGCATAGGAATCACTCTTAAAGTGAGTCATATTGCTGTGGTTTTTCATTATCTTCATGGTCATAGATTACGTGATCTGGGATGCTGTTAGGTTGCGCCCGCAATGAAGGAAAATCATGCTATAATTATTAATATTGTTGTGGTTTGTGTTGGGATCATGTGAGCTGAGATGCTATTAGGTCGTCTGCAATGGAGGAAAATCATGCTACAGTCATCACTAGCATGGTTTGTTTCGAAAATCATGCTACAATCATCATGGTTGCGGTCTGTTTTGAGATCAAATCTGGGTCCGTTGCTCCTTTTTCGGTTTGCGAAGAAAATTTTTATGAGCTTACGGTTGCTTATAGAGATATCTCTACCTTGAGTCGGGCATCCTGAGGACCAAACACTGCTTATTTTCTGTTCATTCAATTTTGATGCCATGATGCATGCTTTCAAGCAGCTCCCATGAGAAGCAAACCTGCCCAAATTCTTCCCCATGTAGAGCAACTTCTGCTCGAGTCTTATCGTTAATAGGCGTTCAAGCTAGTTTGCACACTCCACTAGTTTAACATCCCAAGCAAGTCGAATGCACAGAAGTCACACTTGGTCTAGAGATATTCCATGATGATGGAAAATCCCAGACTTGGGATGTTTAGATGGAAAGGGTATCGGCATGAATCGTGCCATGCTACTAGTAAACATCATCCTTGATTTGCATAGTGTCATGTTGAACTAGCAATTATCTCCCCAGAAATCTCTGCTAAATGTTCGGTTCTTTTTCTTTTTTTTTCCTTCTTTCCTTCTAGTAACTTTCCCCCTTCCATATTTCAAGAAGTCCCGTGCCATCCAATACTCACAGTTTACAATTCAAATCAATTATCAATTTGCACGACAAACAGACAAACAGAATACCTTTCTCTTAAGATGATGAAAGAGAGTTTCTAAATGCCACGGGAACGAGCATGCCATCACACTTAGATCTGTTGTTTAGATACATAAACAAGTTTATTGATGGCAAAAAGAAGGAAATATCTTCGTTACCCTCTTTCAATATCCTTCCAAATTATGGGAAGAACAGAAATGCAAATGCACTCGTAAGGCACATGACAGGCTGACAGCTGATTGTCTCTGCCCCTATTGTATAGCTATGCTATGTATTTTCCTTTCCTACAATCTAACTGTAGGGGGAAAACTCAGGTTTTTTTTTTCTCCACACCAGATGCTCAGCATTCGACTTTTGGTTGCAATAATTGACTATTTCACTGTCTAATGCATGGTCATTATTGCAATCAAGCTAGTACGTTCTATACAATTGCTATGTTATCGCCAAAATTATATCCAGCAGTGCTACGGCCTACACAGGGCTGAGTTTTCCCTTATATCCTTCTCTCTCTCCTCTTTCATCTCCCTCTCTACACATGGCGGGACGGCCTTCAGCAACCCATAATGAGCCACGGCACGCTCAATATTTTACAGCCCTTCTTTTTCTGCGAACAAAACTTGATCGGTTCGAGAAAAAGGTCAACTGAATGCCTCTACTTCCTCGGAAAGAGTTGGAAGTATTCGATCTCGTTCTGTTTCTATATGAAACGATATTAGCTTGTACTCTGTACTCAAATTGCATTCTGTGTTTCATTTTGCTAAACTCCGTACAAAAACTTGGAGCTTTAGCTCCAATAAAAGGCTAATTCAAGACTTCTACCCAGTTGTCTGCCTGATTGAGTCATGGGGGGAATCATTTCTGCTTTTACACAGCGAGCTGATGAATTTCGGTACAAAGTTTTTTCAAGATCTCTTTGAGCTATTGATGTTCGGAAATGCTTCCTAGTCTAGCAATTTATGTAGAAATGGATCGACCGCCAGATGAAGTCATTAGTCTTGTAGATGGGGACGCACTCGATGATGTTGATGATGCGGCCTTTTCACTTTTACCGAAGGATGATCTTGTTAGTGGGGCCACGATCGAAGACATGCTCGATAACTTTACCTATAGCAATACCTATGCGCCTCCTTCCGGGGCAAACATCGGGAAGGAACCAGTTGAGGACTATGATTTTACGATGCAGCTCTCAAGTACGTAGAGCAGATGCTTATGGAGGAAGACGTAGAAGAGAAGAGCATCGTCTGTCATGAGCCCTCGGGGCTCGGGGCAGCCAAGAAACAATTCTACGAGATCAATGGGGAGAGGTGTCCACCAGCTGCAGGGCAGCATCCGTCGCCTAATCAAACCAACGAGAGATCGTGCGGTAGACTGGTAATGGGCCCCCGTACGATTGACTTGGAAATAGTTGAGGAAACCGGAAGACGCTTGACGAGCTACACTAAAACTTTCAATGTCCCATTTGAGTAGCAAAAAATTGGGATGCCATTAAAATCGAGGAGCTAAATATCTACGGTGATGAAATCCTCGTCGTTAACTGTATGTATAGATTTCAGAACATACTCAGTGAGACAGTGGACAGTCCACGAGACGCCATGCTCAATCTGATCAGAAAGATGAATCCCAACGTATTCATTCAGGGAGTCCGAAATGGTGGCCATGTGTCCCCTTTTTTGCCGCTCGATCCCGGGAGGTGCTCTTCCATTGGCAATGGTGCATCGTGCAAGGGCTCGGAGAGGATCGAGAGGGCGAAGACATACAAAATGTCTCGCGTGCGAGACCTGAGGGCCGGGTTTAGGCGGCTACCATTGAATAAGGATACGGTGAGCTTGGCAAAGGGCAGGCTGAAATCTTATTACCATAAAGATTTTGAGATTGAAGAAGAGGGGCAGTGGCTGTTGCAGGGGTAAAAGGACAGGATTGTCTATACGCTATTGACCACGGGTCAAAATGCATCATCAGATATGAAATGTGAGGTTCATAGTCAGTGGTTTTGAAATCGAATCTCTTATGTTCCGTCCATCTTTGCCCTAACTTGCTCAGGCAATGGACTGTATCGTCTGATAAAAAAAAAAAGTGAACAAAACGTTTCTTATTCACTTGTGCAGTATTTTGGAAATAGATCACGAGTTTGGCGCGACATGAGATAAGTCCTGGATTCACACCAGCAATGGCATGGGAGCGACCCTTAACGTGAATCCTATTGTTTTGGTTTCCACTATCTTTCCGGTGGAAGATTTTCCGAACTTGGATGCTGTTAAGATGTGTCTGCAATGAAGGAAATCAAGCTACAAATATCTGTGTTGTGAACTGGGAGGCTAGTAGATTGCTCACAAAAGAGCAAATCAAGCTACAATCATGACCGTGCCGCTTGCTTTGAGATCCAATCTGGGTCCAGCGCTCCTGTTTCAGGGGACTTGGAATTGTTCGAAGAAATGTCTGCCTCCAGTTAGCCATCCTGAGTTTCCGAACACCGCTCTTATTTTCTGATTATATATTTTTTATGCTGTGATACATGCTTTCAAGTAGCTCTATGAAAAGCAAGCCTGCTCGATTTTTTCCCCCATGTAGAGCAACTTTTAGTTTTGAGTCTTTTGATCAATGGGTGTTCGAGCTAGTTTACGCAAATACTTACTAGTTTAAGCTTCCAAGAAAGTCAAATGCAAGCAATTCACGCTTGGTCTTACAGAAATTCCGCACGATGGGAAATTCCCAAACTTGGGATGGTTAGAGAATGCAACTTTTAAACATCGCTTTTAATTTGCATAGTCTCATGTTGAACTAGCAGTTATCTCCCCAGAATCTCTGCTAAAAGTTAGGTTCTTTTTCAAATTTCTCCTTTCCTTCTTTTAACTTTTCGCATCTGTTTTCTAGAAGTTCCGTGCCACCAAGTCTCAAGACTATCACAACTACCAATATTGCCCGTGATAATAATCTCCACTACTCAAAGACTTCACAGTTCGACCAAAAAAAAACATAAAAAGGACCTTACAGCTCACATCATTTATCCATTTGCATGACATACAGAATAGCTTCCTCAGAAGATCATGTAAGAAAGTTTATAAATACAAAGAACAAATGTCTACGATATAAATTAGTGTCTATGTACAGTTTAAATACGAAGAAGAAGAATTATCATTTTGCACGGAAAACACAGTGCACCACGAGGTGGAAAAATAAAAGATCTATAGTGAGTACCTCACCTGGTATCGTCGGAGCCAATCTTCACCCTTCTCATAATAATCCATCCGGGTGAATGTTTGTGATGGAAATTGCAAGGCGGAAGCATACATGGAAGCTCCATGCCATGCATCAAGAACCGGATCAGATGCTCTAACTACCCTTATTGGAGATCCACAGGGCCGTATCATACGAATTCCAGCTTCCAGACGCTCACTTATACCCGGGAAAAGACAACTCCCTCCAGTGATGAGGATAGACTGGGTTAATCTGTCTTCAACATCTTTAGAGTCACATGACAACCTCCTAATTGAAACCCCGGCCATCTCATCCATTCCAGCCTGGTCAATCCCAACTAAGTTTGGATTAAACAGGATTTCAGGACACCTGAATCTCTCAACTCCAAGAATGACCTGAAAATCTTCCTTGGTCAGAGGACGGAATTTGGGGACCTCAACAACTTGTTGGGAAGTTCCTGATTCCGCCTTGGGAATAAAAGTTGGGTCGATCTCCTGCCACATTGATTCCAAGGAACAATCAGATACAGCCAATAGTTATGTTATTCCCAATTCGAAAAAGACCTGGCCGAAACATAATATAAAGTGAGACAGAAATTTGCACAGATGACAGAAACCTATTTAAATAGATAGCAAGCTCACCTGAAGCCTAGATGAGATTTGGGTTAGCTCAGCTTCTTCTGGATCGTGTTCATCATCGTCGTCATCATTATCTTTGCTCATAAGTTTATAAAGTTGCCAATCTTCATCCTTGGCACCAAAAGTATCTTCACCTTTTCCCCGATCAAATGCAGCAGTTGTAAGAAGGCGCATCCTTTCCCTCTGAGCTGCATTCAATCTCTCACCACGACCAACACCTCCAGACAGATTATTCCCATTTGTATTGCCACCATTTGTCTTAAGACGTTTACGTTGTTCCACTTTCTCACTAAGCTCTTTGTATTTGACATGCAACTGTTCTAGATAAAGCCCTGGATTCGCTCTGCCAAAAATTCGAATGGAGAGCTCAAGACAAAAGTACAGCAACTATAAAAAAGCAAAAATCGAACTCAACAAGACAATAAGCATGCCATCTCCCTTCTGAAAATTCAAAACATAATTTTTGATTAAGAGAACTGAAGGCAAGCAACAGCAAGTAAAGGAAACTATTTCTGTTGTTTAGAGACATAAGCAAGTTTATTGATGGCAATAGGAAGAAAATAGCTTCTCTACTCTCTTTCAATATGTCCAAATCATAGGGAGAACAGAAATGCGACTCTCATAAGGCACATGACAGCTGATTGTCTTCAACCCTGTTGTAGAGCTATTTGATGTAGTTTCCTATGATACAATCCTACTGCAGAGAGAAAACTCAGATTTTTTCTCCACCTAAGAAGATATTTAATCACACTAAGCACAAACAGTGTTTGCAATTCAACTTTTGGTAGTGATAATGATCATTTCATGCCTAGTACGTGTTTATCATTGCAATCATAGGTAGACACTAAAATCCTTGTAATGTAATGGCGGGAATTGTATGCAATAGTACTACAGCCTACACAGAACAGAGTAATCTCTCATAACCTTCTGTCTCTCCTCCTTCATCTTGCTCAACACATGGTGGAACGGCCATCATCAATCCCCAATGAGCACAGCATGCTCAAAAGTGGCCTCATCAGTGGCTAGGGTCGGCCAACAGAATGCTGGGTTGGCAGAGGTCAAGAGTGGGATAGAAAGAATGGTGATGCAATTTCTATGTTTTGTCTGTACTTTTTTATAGGATCATTCAAATCATTGAACAAATAATAGTAGCTACTTTTTACTAGGCCAACTAAAATAGTCATTCGTCCTCTATATTGTCAGTCTTATATCATTAATGCAATCAAGTGCACTACAAAGGTTAAAATTTGTCTGATTGGCTACTAACCTTTCATACATCTGTCATAAAAGAATAAATAAAACCTTAAGATGGAACATACAAGCGTTTTTCTTCATCTTCACGATTTTTCCTTTCCCGTTCTAGTTCCTCTTCCATGCGCTTCTGTTTGGCTCGCTGCCGCCCCTCAGTAGTGGTTTTAAGAAAATTCAGCCGCTTCTTTTCCTTCAACTGACAAGAGAAATAGCCCAAAATTCATATAGTCAGCATTGGCTATGACGGCAAAAAGTGGTTTACAGGTCATTGCTGCAATTCCTATTAAGACAACTCTGTACCTTTCAAGTATCACAACAACAATCTCCAAGGTTCAAGGTAAACATTAAGCAACAGCAACTCGTACCATAAAATGACACTTCATAAATTGTACATGCATAATGCAAATATTTGGAAGGTGGCAAAGACTCGATGGAAACATTCAGTCATATAAATTTACCAAAAAGCATACCTGCTCAGCAGAAAGCATGTTGTCAGGTACATTGAGAAGAGAGAACTTTTCATCGGCAGAAGGGTCTATTTTCTCATCAGATTCAACTTGGTCAGCCTTTGGCTCCCCTTTTGCCTTTCGAAGAGATTGTGTTGCTTTAGCATGGGCAGATTCTATTTCCTGCTTTGACGTATAACCAGTCTCTGACAAGAAAGATGGCACGTCTTCCTCTCCTACTTGTTCAAGCTGCTTTAAGAGAAAAGCCAACCCTCTCAATTCATTTTCCAGTTCATTGATCCTAGAAGATCTCTTTGCTTCAGCCATTTCACGCAAACGTTGACCTTGTCTCTCCCTAATAGCTGCCCTTCTAGCCAACTCTTCTTCTGAAGGTCCTTCTTCAACTACCGGTGGGACCCAAGGAAGCTGCCAACACCTGGTCTTGTCTTCAGCTTCTTTTGTCCCTTTCTGTCAGAATAACTACATTCAGAGATAAGTAGGAGGCATGGAAATATTAAGCCAAATCAACAACCTGAAACAGTTGAGTTTCCAAAGCATAGTCTGGCACAATATAACAGTGCTCCATTTTCAGGTCTTCAACCTTTTCCCAAGTAAACCTTGTCCTATATATCACATGAATAAGATAAGAGTTCACCCAGAAAAAGGAGGGAAGGAAGAGAGAGGGCGGAAGGGGGGGGGGGGGGGGGTGGGTGGGGATGGGAATGATGATAGCAGCATTGTGTTGGTTTGTCATTACATGTGATGAGGATGCTTGAGAGAAAGGAGTTGCTTCAAATAATCAGTCACATGATAACCACCGACATTTGTTCTGCAGGCACCTTTATAAACTGCTTCTCCATCCACAAACTGCAGGACAATTGAATAAACAGTCATTCGATGGATGGAAAATAAGGTAAATCTCTTGTCACTAAGGGCATGTTTGTTAAAAACGATTTCTATTCCCTGGAACAAAAAAAGAATAGAAACGAAAAATTTTGTTCTTGGGAACAAAAAATCTATTTTTTTGTTTCTGGGAATAGATTTGAAATAGAAACAAGAAGTAGAAAAAAAGTAGCTTCTTGTTCCCGGGAATAATTTCTAAAATCAATTTTTCTCTCTTCTTTTTTCTCTCTCTTTTCTTCTTCTTCTTCTTCCTCTTGGTTGGTTGCCAGCGACCAGCCAAATGAGGGCCGGCGACCTCACCAGAGTGTCACCAGCCCCTAGAGATGCCAAGCCACGATGAGGCTCGGCCTTGCTTGGGCTGGAAGAGGTCAACCTTGCTTAGCCCAGGTGAGGCCGAGCCTCGCGCGGCCATTGCGAGGCTCGGCCTCCACAGTTGGCATGAGGCTTGACCGGGCCTTGCCCTGGCCTAGTGAGACTCCGGCGAGCTCGCCGGACGTCGCCCAGCCAATCATTGGCCACGGCGGTGGCCGACGACCGGCCAAAGAGAAAAAGAAAAAGGAAAAAATAATAAAAGAATTAAAAATTTAAAAAAAAATTTCTAAGAATTTTACCAAATGTATTTTTATCTCGTGAATAAAAATTTTGGGAAGTTACTAAACGCGTTTTTTTGCTTAGAAATTGTTCACAAGAACAGAAATAGAAAAAATCATTTCTCAGCAAAAATTGTTTCTCGGAACAGAAGTGTTACCAAACACATCCTAAGTTTATTCAACAATTGTAAGCTTGTGTACTGTAGAAAAAACCAAAAAAAAATCCACAGTTCCCACCATATCTCAATGACCAATTGTCCTCATGGAGATATTGTAAGTGAGTGCAGTGGTTAAAACAACTTACTGGAATAACATGAGTAGTTGTAAACCCTGGGGAGATTGCAAGACCATCCCTAGCACAGATACCAAGCTGCTGATTGTATTTATAGCTGAATGCAGCATCCACGCCAAATGCTTTGAAAATAAAAACAGATAAATTCAGACAGCGTTATCATAAAGAAAGCAATGCAACAATGCAGACCAACGCAGACAAACCTAGAGGTTGCGTTTGGTTTTGCCAATTTTTTAACTGCAGAGGATAGAATAGGAATTTCTTCTAACTTATGCTGTTTCTTGTTTATTATGTGACCAGACACAGGACCATCTCTCAATAAATAGAGAAAAAGATATGCAGAAATAAAAAGGAAAAAAGAACCCTCTGACGATCACCACCAGCAACAACTCGTGGGGATCATCAGTCCCCTCCAGCCAAGAGAGAAAACCACCAGGCAGTGACCTGAGGATGGTGAAATGGCATGGAAGTCACTAATCTCTCCGTACACCAGACAGAGAGGTAGCAAACTTGGACCATGGCAACCACCACCACATTGGTCACTGTGCTAAGTTGAACTCTCTCTCAATACCATTTGTTTTTTTTGGATTCAATCTATTGACCATGGCTGGTATTTCTTTATCAGGGCTATACCTGCCATGTATCCGCCCTAAGCATATATCAGTTGCAGTTAATAAACACCATAAAAGATATTTCCTATCTAAACCCATGTCATCTTAATGCAATCAGAGAAGTGTGAGAACATCTCAATATGAACACAATATTTTTTTTTTTTTTGTTCAATCTATTGACCATGGCTGGTATTTCTTTATCAGGGTTTATACCTCCCATGTATCCGCCCTAAGCATATCTGTTGCAGTTAATAAACACCATAGAAGATATGTCCTATCTAAACCCATGTCATCTTAATGCAATCAGAGAAGTGTGAGAAAATCTCAATATGAGCGCAATATAATGAGGCCAGTCCAATGGTAAACATGACTTACAGCCAAAAGTTACATGGCAAAGAAAAGACGACATTTTGGAAAAGTGACAGGCCCAAATCATATCGTATATTAGTTACAGAAAGAACCTGGAGGCACAGCTAGTACCTACTGATGGAACTCCATAAGTCTCAAAAAGAAGTTCTGCCATTTTACTGCGAGAATAGACAGGATTGCACACACATTCTGTGATCAGGACAGGATGATCAATCTGCACAACTTCAAATAAGCATATGATTTGGAATATATATCTACATAGAAACAAGAGTAAAAGTTCATCCACATTCTACTTAATCAGCAATTTGAAAATGAAATTACGGAATGACATCTCTTACAGGAAATGAAAAAACTGAGCTACGGTTCTATCAATATGCAATGTGATAATAAGTAATTCTCAACCTTAGCAAATGCTGGATGCCCACAAGAACTGAAACTCCATATACTGGGTACCTCTATTGAAAGATTCCGAATAAAAAAGCCAATGATTTTTTTTTCTGTTAGGCTATTAAAGCTAATGAGTTGACTAACCAAATTTATGAACAGATATGGACACATTGAATAAAACAGAAGAATTGAGATATTGCATACCTCTGGACCATTTGCTCCCAAGCGATCAAAGCCAAAATCAAAAATCTACAAATGCAAAAGCTAACATTTCAGAATAACTATGCTTAGAATGCTTTTGAAGATGAGCACATAGACCTTATGTGATACAGAACAATTTACGAAGGCCATAATATATGTAGAATGATTTGCTCTGACAAGAAACAAAGTTTCTAAACGATTTTTGAAACAAAAAATAACTAACAATCATATCTCGATCTGAACTTGATAGAGATACCAATGCTATCATAGGCAGTAGCCAAAATGAATCATTCTTATAAGTTGAGCAGATAAAACTAAAAGATGAAAGTCATCCGACAACATAAATAGAAAGTCACCGTGACACTTACATATTCCATTATTTCAAACTGATAAACGACGTTGCTATCAAAAGCAGAGCGCGGCCCAGAGCGAGTGCAATCAAAGTACTTCATCAAAGCAGGATCATGGTCGCCGACAACAGTAACAGTCTCACCTAAGTCGAGAGAAACACAACATAGTATGAGCAACCCCATAGCGACTCTGCGAGCTTAACATCCACTCTCTCCAAAAAATGCCCCCAGAAACTCCAATTCTACGAAGCAAGAAAACTAAAAGACTCCACCCAGCAAGATTCCAAAAAGTCAAATTCACAAATGCTACGTGCCATTGCAAGTCTACATATCCTACCGCATCAGGGCTCCAGGATGAACTTTCAATAGCTTACAACGTGAAAAATAAAAATAAATAAATAAATAAATAAATAAGATATCCCGCGAACTGAAATTGAACAACAGAAGGAACCCAGTTTCAAGAACGAATACCCAACAAAAAAGGAACAACCTTTGTCGTACCCTATCGAGAAAAGAACCCAAAAAACGCACCAGTAGCCTTGTGTCGAGGCCTCTGAACAATGTTCCGGAAAATGACGCGAGGGTCGTCCTCTCCTGCCCACCTGAAACAGCCCAAGGCACGACGGATTAAGAAGGTTAAAAATCTCACGGCCGACGCTTACTCCACCATAAAAATTTGCGGTCTTTTTCTGCGATACCCAATGCGGAAAGAGGAAGCGCCATTGTCGATGACGATGGGAGTGGCGGACGGGAAGAGCCCGTAATCGGTCTGCCTCTGTATCTGCGAGACGAACGGCATTTTGGGTTCTCGCTCGAGTTCGGCAGCGCGGAGGTGCAGCTCCAGGAATTAGGGTTTCTTCTCGTCGGGGTGTCTTGAGTTCTTGAGCTTTTTTGGCTTGTGGGTCTTTTCGCTGCAAGCACTTCGCTGGAGCAGAACTTGGGCAAGACGGAAGCAGAAGGGAAGGCATTTGCTGTTGGAGGCTGCAGGCCTTGGGCGAACCGGACCGGTTCGGGTTCGACCAGACCATATTCTTTTGTAAGGAAAAATCGAGAGTTTTCGTTCAGTTCCTTCAGCTTTGTTTGTTTCGTGAAAAATAATTTTTGAAAAAATAATTTTTGGATTTTCCGGCATTCGTTTCGTGAAAAATGAATTTTTTAGGGAAAATATTTTCTATGAAAGGAAAAAAATCTTCTAAATTAGGGGAAAATATTTTTTACTTTTGAAAAGTGAAAAACATTTTCCTCTTTTAAGTCCGTTCGTTTAGTAGAAAATTTGTCATTTTCGGAAAATATTTTTTTAAAAATCATTTTTCAAAAAAATGATAATATTTTAAATAGGAGGACCCATCACCGTGAGGGGATTCAAACTATTTCCCTTCGTGAGGGGGAGAGAGCCCAAACTATTGTGACCACAAAGGCGGTGATTATCCCTCTCCGTCTTTTGTGTTTTAATAAACAAAAGAAAAAAGAAGCAAAGTAATTCTTACCTTTTACCAAAAAAAAAAAAGCAAAGTATGTAGATCCATTTGCTTAAGTAATCTACAATTGTAAGATGGAATAAAATAAAAAAAAAAAAGAAGAAAAGATAAGCAAAACTATAGAGTGCGAACTTGAAATCGATGAGCTCGAGATTTGCCTGGTAACGGTCAACGACTAGCCAAGAAAGAAGAATATGAGAAACAAAGAAAATAAAAAGAAAGAAAAAGAAAATTAAAAAAAATTTGAACAAAAAAAGAAAAGAAGAAAAAGAAAGGGAATGGGGAAGTGATGATTTGTGGATGTGTGAGATAAGACAGATTATAAGTGAAAAAAATGTTTTCTACTTTTCAAAAGTGGAAAATATTTTCCCTTAATTTAGAAGACTTTTTTTCCTTTTTATGGAAAACATTTTTCTCAAGGAATTAATTTTCCGTGAAACGAACGCCGGAAAATTTGGAAAACATTTTCCCGGAAATTATTTTTTGCGAAACGAACAGAGCCTTGATCTCTCTTATCTCACACCTCTATAAATCCTCAATTCCTCCTCCCCTTTCTTCTTCTTCTTCTTTTCTTTTTTTTTTTTTAAATATTTCAATTATCTTTTAATTATCTTTTATCTTTTTCTTTTTTAATTCGAATTATTTTTAATTTCACTTTTCTTTTCTTTTCTTTTCTTTGTTTCCATCTTCTTCTTTCTTAGCTAGTCATTGGCTGTAGCCAGGCGAACCTTGAGCTTGTTGATCTCAAGCTTGCGCTTTGCACTATTGCTTATCTTTTTTTTTTATTTACTATTCCTTACAATTGTACATTACTCAAGCAAATGACTCTACATGCTTTGCTTATTTTTTCTTTTGTTTATTAGAACACACGCATGGGAAGAACGGGCCACTAAACTGAAAGATTTTCATTAAGGTTACACATAATTTGCTTCTTTTTAAAATCCATACAAATATTTTTTTAGAGTAGATGAGCATTTGGTAACAATAAGGGAATAAAGATATAAAGTAAGTTTGCCCAGATTTAAAGGCAAGTTCATATTTGATGGATTTATAAGTCAGTAAGTAATGCATACCTAAATGGTGAAGTATTAAAAAATATTTTTCATACTGAACATCGGAAAATATTTTCTTAAACATTTTTCAGTTTTAGTTGAACACTAGAAAATATTATTATTTTCTTAGAAAATGATTTTTTGGAAAATATTTTCTAGAAATTGCATATTCTCCATGAAACGAACGGACCTTTCATTTCGAGCGCTTTTCTTTTTCTTTTCGTGTTTACAGATTTTTGACAAATCGAGGAATTTGGTTTTGTCCTCTCTATTATAAATACCTAAAAAATGTTAGCGGGGTGAGCTCGCATTCTTGGCAAGCTCGCCTGGACAAGAAGGTTGAGGAGCTTCTGGGTTCAAGTGACGGAAGTGATGTGTATATAAAAGTTTAAAGTATGCCAAAAGGATGGCACTACTTGCAATTGGGAGTGTAGAGTTAGCATGTGGTTACAAGAGTGTCATTAGGTGCGCTAGTTTTATAGTAAGCCTTTTACCCACTTTCACTCACTTCAAACATGAGTGGCTATTATACTGACTTACTCGGTGATAACTGGGCCTACAAGCATGCCCTAACACGGAATCTACCTTATTCATCGTGAGACCCCCGAATTATTATTATTATTTTTTGGTAAAAGGTAAGAAGACCCCTAAATTATTTGTCTATCTTTGTCTTCCCGACAAAGAATGAATACGGAGGACAACGCGGGGTCTCCCACCCCGGGCAGTTCTCCGGCTTGTTTTCCTCCTTCCTCTCTATTTTAGATACCTAAAAAATGTTAGCGAGGTGAGCTCGCATTCTTGGCAAGCTCGCCCGGAAAAGAAGGTTGAGGAGCTTAGGGTTAAATGACGGAAGTGATGCGAATATAAAAGTTTAAAGTATGCCAAAAGGAGAGGTATCGGATTTATACCATTTGTGTGCATAGAGATAATGCGGGACAACACGTACTTTTTACTTTTTGATAACAATAGGATGTCCAATTTGAACATTTGGCTACTCCCCGTGTGAAGTAATGATGGATTTGATAGCTTATCGCTTTAATTATTAATGCTCTAAACAAAATTTTGGTAAATATATACAATAAATAGTATTTGATTGTTATAGTATATTTTTATTTTAATGCAACACCAAAGAAGATCAAACATTTCTTTCTTTTCTCTTTTTTTTTCTTTCGTCTTTTCTTTTTCTAGAATAAATTGAATCGGTGACCAAAAGGTGATGCTTTAGCTATCTATTAATGTGTGATTTTAAGTATTTTCCCTTTTATTTTTGTAAAATGAAATAGCGTTAACCCGATAGACGTGCTTAGAAAGATATATATATATATATATATATATATATATATATATATATATTTAATATGGTGAATGATGCCAGCTTAGTGAGGGAGGATGGATTGTAAACTTAAGTAATGCTGAGAGACTTGTCAAGAAACTGGTCAAACGAAAACTAGAGATCTTGAGTGGGGGCTTTTGTTACGTACAAGACGCGGTGAATCCCACGACGCTGTTTCGGTACCACAATCTTTTTCTATTTTTCGTCAAATCCTAAATTGTTTGTCATTTGATTTTCTAAGTATGCATGATGGTTTGTTTTCAACCTTTAAACTGTCGCCGAAATGCTTACTAAGAGCTGTTATTGATTATCAAAGCCGTTTTTTCTTATGTATCGTTGCGACCCACTTTTCTGTGAAAGTGTCCGTGCAAATGTCTATTCAAATGCAAAATTAAACGCAACATGACATACTGAATTAGAGTTAAAACAATGACACGACATATTAATAATCACATGCATTCTAGCGCATTTTCGCATAACCAGCACAAAAGGTTTTAATTCAATGGCATAAACGCCTAAGTTCACATATATGATAAAAAGTATCTTACAATGGCTTACAATGGCTTATAAACATATATAATTTCTAGCATAATTTTGACGTCATAACAGCATAAATTATCACTCGAGATCTCATTCTAGCATTACAACAACCTAAAAACTTGATTATTTATTTATTTATTTTAAGATGAAAAAACAAAACAATGTATTTATTGATAAAAATAGACATTACGATAATCTAACATGTATTTCTATTCAAAATTTAAAGAGAGGGTGTTTGGAAACTTATATTAGAAGCGAGAGAACCTTGGGTACCGACAATGATGAAGGAAAACACGCGGAGAAAGAGAAATTAAGAGCCACTTCAAGATGAGAGAAATTGAGGCCTCGAGGCTCAGGCTCCTCAGCGTTGTGCCGACAGCCCGTAACGTGCTCGTCCAACATATGATTTGCATGATTTTTACGCCATTCAAAGGCTCGTGAAAGCCCAACAAGCCCAATGTAATGGGACAAATCGCTACATCGTGGACCTGAAGTTTTGATCCATATTGACACCATAGGCTCCGCTCATAAACTGGACATTGTCGCGACGGCTTAAAAGGAAATCATGGTCTACAGTAAACTCAGAAATCTTTAGACCTGTTTTTGGGCCCCAAGACCCGAGAGAAATGATCAAAAACGTTCTAAGCTTATTTCAATCGTGTCAATCTTTTAATTTGATGTGGACAATTTTGTAATTTTATAAAAGAAAATATATGAATTATTTTCTTTTTTTTCCTATCTAATTTCTATTTCTTCATTTCACCAATAAGGTTGCGACAACTTTTGCCAGCCAGGCGAGGTTCGACCTTGCTGTCACTAGGCAAGGTCGATCATGCCAGAGCTAGGTTGGCAAGGACGAGCTTTGATAGTGGTTGAGCTAGGCTCAACCATCACCAGCCTAGCCGTTGGTGAAGTTGACCTTGCTCAATGACAGCATGGTCGAGCCTTATTCAACTTGCAAGGGTCATTAGGACGTTACCAACTACAACAAAGAAACAAAAATTAAAAAGGAAAAAAAGAAAAAGAAAATTAAAATTTTAAAAAAATTACAAAAATTGTCAACATTAGCAATTTCTGATAAAAAAAATGGCTAAATGGATTGCAATGATAAATTGTTAAAATATTTAAGATTAAATTGGTTAAATTAAACAATTTAGAATTGAACTGATACAATTATAATAGGTTCATGACTTTTTGATATTTACCCCCATTTTTCTCAGGTAGGAGAAAATCCAATCAAAATTTGACTAGCAATAGATTCCTCATCTAATATCCAATTGAATCAATTTTTGTTACATTAGGATGCTTGTGATCCCTAGTTTTGAGATGTACAATTGAAATCGAGAAATGACAAACTTCCCATCACCGCAAAAAGAAAAGCAGTTGGACCCAAAGGGTAAAAAATTGACTATGAAATTTGAGTAATGATATGGATGTCAAAAGCCTCGTTTTAACAAGAACAACTAATTTTTTATTATTTAAAATGTGTATTGTGTCTAGCATATTATCGATCAAACCTTAGTCAACTCTTGATCGACTCTAGATCCACTTAAAGATTTCTTGAAAATTTGAGCAAAATTTAAAGTGTGAGCACTTCTTACCGAGTATCAATATACCTAAGGGCTAAGATACAGCCCTTCTCCATACTTGGTAAGAGCAGGGCAGTAGGAAATGCCAAAGAGGTCCAGTAAAAGCCATCCTTGCATCACTTGCATGAGCATGAGCTCACCTTATTATTCATGAGTAAAACTTCGATGCTTATTTGCTCTTTAAAGAGAGAATTAGTAAACTACTTAGAAACTACCATGTACGTGGTTACCATCACCAAGAAGTAAACTTAGCTTTTAGATGATGATGTGATTTAATTTTTAAATATTTCGTCACCCTTTCATACTTAGTCTTGTCTTCTCAGACTAGCACTAAGCATGTACATATTTAATTAGAGAGGAAAATAGGATTTGGATAAATTTTGAATTCAAAAACTTCAGTTTTGATATAATGTGAAATTCTGTGGAACTACCGCCAATTATTCTAAAAACTTGAAGATTATGGTGTGATTTAATATTTAAATATTCTATCAACGATAAATAAGGTAAAAGGGACTTTTCATTATTCTACAAGTAGCATAATTTTGCTTTTCATCCCAAGCACCATCACAGAATACGTACATGGACCGATGGATCATCGGAACGTTGGCTAGACTTCAAACTTGTGAGCCTAATTCTAGCTTCCAAAGAGTGGAAGGAGCCGGAGCATGATCATGAGCAGACGAATCGGCACCTGTAGAATGCGACTAACTGATGGTTTTAATTGATATTGGGCTTAGGGCCCGTCCGCCCATGCTGGGCCCAAAAAGGCCTGGCCCACGGGAATAGGGCCCGTGGAAGGGGAAGGTATAAAAGGGAGGAGAGAGAGAGAGAAGACAACGCTTGGCTGAACGTACGTACATTCTCTCCCTCGCTCTTTCTCCAAAACTCCAAAAAGGACAGTAAGCACATGGCCACTGTTTTCTCCCCTTCAAGCGTCATTGGATCGAACGAGGGACAAATTTCTCTTCCTCTATCGGCATTGGTGTCTAATCTGTGGCCAATCAATTTGATGTTTTTTGATTGATTTATCGCGAAAAATCTTCGGCCGTACGGATCGGGGCGAAAATCCCGACACCCGAGCGCTGTTCGGCCATTTTTTTGAGTTTCCGTAAGTTGGAATCAAATTCTGAAGGCACTAGGTGAAAGTCGACGTCGAGACGAGTCCGGCGACATGTCGTGCGTCGCCGGAAGACGCCGCACGCGCCCACACGTGCGGCCACAAGCTGCTGCGCGTGGGCACCACGCGCCCGAAGCGCTGGCTATGGTCAGCGCGTGCGCCACACGCGCCGGTGACGAATCGGCACGTGCGCGCCGACGACTGAAGACGCCGCACGCGCCCACACGTGCGGCCACAAGCTGCTGCGCGTGGGCACCACGCGCCCGAAGCGCTGGCTATGGTCAGCGCGTGCGCCACACGCGCCGGTGACGAATCGGCACGTGCGCGCCGACGACTGGCGAAACGGCACACGCCGGTCCGCGGACCGACGCGTGCTGACGTCACGTGATGACGTCACCGTGACGTCATCCAATGGTCGGTAACCGCTTGGATGACGTCACCGATGACGTCATCGCCGACGACGTTTCGCCGAGTGGTTACCGGCCGGCGACCCGACCGGCGACCCGACCCAACTCGCGGATGAGGCACGCGCCCGGCACGTGCCGGATGACGTCTGCGTGACGTCATCCCCCGCACGCGCGAGGCACGTGCGTTCGGTCCGCGCGAGCGGTCCGATCGGCCCATCCGGTCCGACCGGTTCGACCCGCGCGCCTGTTGACCCGACCCGTTGACCGTTGACCGAACGTTGACCGTTGACCGACGACCGTTGACTTTGACCGTTGACCGTTGACTTTGACTGTTGACAAAAAAAAAAAAGGGAATTTGTTTCTTTTTTCAATTATGTCTGTGTGGGTTGTAGGTAATCCATTTTTTATTCTGCATTTGTTGCATGAATCATGGAAAATTATGTATTTTCCATTTTATTTATTGTGGATTATAAGTGATCCATTTTAGTTCTGCATTTGTTGCAGGAACTATGATGCGTTATGCATGGATACCTGCAACCCCGAGAACGGACGGAGGAAGAGCTAGACTGAAAAGGCTGATGAAAGAATTAGCTGATTATCGGTGGCTTGATGGTGATTTAGTATTACACATGGTCAAGGTCAATCAGATGATACAGGAAATCATCTGGAATGGTTATCTTATGCCGGATTTTGAGAAGGTGCCGGCTTTGATGAACACTCTTCCACCTGAATGGCAAGCAGTGTTAGATCGGCTATGGGAGGTCAATGTGGTCCCGGGTTATAGGGAGCTAGTGGAAGCTTTTGTAAGAGAATACTATAGGATTGAGTTGGCCAAAACTTCAACCCTTAGATTGAGCGCCACATGGCGCAGAGTGAATGCGCCTTGGTGGCGACAAGAGAGCTCTCCAAAATTTTTTCCATAGTTGGCAAATGTGCCTTCAATTTCTCAGATATTATGGCTGATAGATTAGAAGGGACATTCCATAATTATTTCTTAGATTAGTTTGGGATGTTATTAAGTGTGAATATCTTTTTTCTATATTGATATTTCTTTTTGGACATATTACTTAGTGTAATAAATTGTTGTATTAGTTGAAAGCACTATTATTTTATTGGATGTAAATTATCTGTTGTTTTCTGTTAATTGCTGATTGCTGTGGGTAATTAGCTGTGGGTAGTTTAGAAGTTTTTGTAGCTTCATAGAATTGATTTTGCATATGACAATCATATTAATGATAATTTTAAGTTAGGATTTTTGGAGGATGATTGGAAACGTAGTGACCTTTTGATTCTGAAACCTTACTTGAAATTATTCATTGATATGATGGGTCTGTACAGATAGGGATGCATAAATGATAGGCATTAATTATTCGTGCATGTATGTCTGATGTGTTCAGAACGATGGTTCAGCAACTAAGAATGTAATTGCTGATATGAACGGCTACAATTGTGAAATATTGAATATGAAGATTCAATATGTGCTGGAAAAGCAAAAAGCACTAGAAGCTCTTGACCATGTTATGGAAGATCTTGAGAATGCTGTGCGCCACCTTGAGCTGGTAGAGGACCGCTTAACGGCATGTGAGCTGAGAATAGATATTTGAATGCTGGTTTTAGCTCATAAAGGGTTTTGAGCTCTAAGCGCAAGCGTATTGATTCTCAATATGTGGGAATGCAAAGGATCAAGTCCTTATTGCAAGAAATCAAGAGTTAACCAACACAAGAGAGGAAAACGTCCTCAAGTGAAGAAAATGTCAAGGGTGAAATGTTACAATTGTGACAAGAGAGGTCACTATGCTTGCGACTGTCGTGAGCCAAAGAAGACATACACCTCTTGTACATTTGAGAACTTTGCTTATGTGTCAAGTTCTGCATAATAGACTGAATCCAATCCTTTGTGGAATGTAGATTCAGGAGCGACAGACCATGTAGCAAAGGATAGAGGATCCTTCATGGAATTCCGACGATACCAATTGGAACTAAGTGGATCTATATTGGAAACAACTCCAGAGCTGAAGTTAAAGGGATTGTAACCTACCGACTGAACATGTGTGGTGGACGCAATTTGTTCCTACATGATGTTCTAAATGCTCTGGAGATTCGTCGAAATGTAATTGTCTGTTTTGATGTTGGTTAAGCTTGGTTTTAGTGTGAACTTCCATAATAACGTTGTAGATTTGTATTTGAATACAAACTACTATGGTTGTGGTCACTTTCTGGATGGTTTTATTGTACTGAATGTTGACTGTGGTGATGTCAATATGTTATTCCCTTGTTTCACATCTTTTACTTCATGTGATAATGATGTGAATGTGTGGCATGCTAGACTTGGTCATATTGGCCAACAACATATGAATAAACTAGCCAAAGAGGGCTTGTTGGGCAATATTGAATAAGTCGATTTGTCCATATGTAAGCATTGCCTAGAAGGGAAAACGACAAGGAAACCATTTGGAAAAGGTAAAAGAGTTAACGTTCCTCTGCATTTAATCCATTATGACGTTTGTGATTCAATGAATGTGAGAGGAAGGCATGTGACTGTTTACTTCATCACTTTTAATAGATGATTATACTCGATTCGGATGTGTCTATTTGATTTCTCATAAATCTGAAGCATAAGTTGTTTCAAAAGGTTTATGAACTTGATAGAAAATCAATTGGACAAGAAAATAAAAGTATTGAGATCCGATCGAGGTCGAGAATATTTATCTGATGAGTTCAGAAAATAATGTGATGAAAATGAATAGAAATATAGTTGTCTATTCCATATACTCCTCAACAAAATGGTGTTGCAGAGAGAAGAAACAGAACCCTACTGGAAATGGTTAGGTCCATGATGATGTATGCTAACTTACATATCACTTCTTGGAGTGATGCGTTGTTAACTGCTGCCTAAATACTTAACCGGGTGCCTTCCAAATCAGTTAGTTCCACTCCATATGAGTTATGGATAGGTAGAAACCGGACTTAAGCTTACTTAAGCCATGGGATTATGCTGCCTATACTCATATGTCCTCTCACTAGTTTGGGAAATTGAGTCCCAGATAAAAGTAGAGTATTTTAATGAGATACTCCGAACACTCGAAAGGGTATGTATTCATAGGTGAGCAGGAAAGTGGGAGAATAACTGAATTTTGAATCACGGGATGTCACATTCTTAGTGGATGAATTTCCTAAGAAGGGCGAAATAATGGAAGATTACTTTCTATTTGAAACCTTGGATTAAGATAATGATGTCAGTGGAGTTCATCCAAGTGGGAGCAATATGAGATGTGATGAATTGAATTCAACTCATTCTTAATTGCAACCACCTGATGTGACAACATCATCATTACCTAATCCAAGTGGGAGCATAATGGGGAATGATGTGCTAAGTGTACAATCTCCCATACGGTGAACAAGTCGCCAAAGTATTCCCCGTTGACGTTTTGACATTGAAGGGGAAACTTTTATGATTGTTCCGCAAGATGAGGATGAGCCGAGAAATATTAATGAGGCTCTGAATTGCCCTAGTAAGGAAAAATGGATTTATGCAATGAAAGAGGAGATTGAGTCAATGAAATCAAACCAAGTCTGGGAACTGGTTGATCTTCCAAAAGGACGCAAAGCCATTGGGAACAAGTGGGTTCTCAAAATAAAGTGAAAGGCTGATGGCTCGATAGAAAGGCATAAGGCTCGCCTTGTGGTGAAGAAGTATAATCAATAAGAAGGAATTGATTATGAAGATACATTTTCTTTTGTAGTGAGATTTACCTTGATTCGCATAATTCTGGCAATAGTGTTTGGTATGGATCTTGAGCTACGTCAAATGGATGTAAAGACTGCTTTCCTCAATGGAGAATTAGAGGAAGAAATATATATGGAACAACTTGCTTGTTTCATAGTGAAAGGCCAAGAAGAAAAAGTATGTCGACTTTTGAGATCGATATACGGTCTTAAGCAGTCATCAAGACAATAGTATATACGTTTTCATAATGCCATAATGGCATATGACTTTACAATGATTGATAAGGATCATTGTGTATATATCAAAAGATCTAAGGATCAATTTGTGATCATATCATTATATGTTGATGATATACTAATTGCTGGAAGTAATATGGAGTTTGTCAATACTGTCAAAAGTTGGTTGTCTTCCAATTTTGAATTGAAGGATATGGGATATTAAACCCATAGACACTCCTATTGCAAAAGGTGAAGGATTGAGCCATAGACTGTGTCCAAAGACTCCACAAGAGAAGGAACAAATGAAACATGTTCCTTATGTTAGTGCTGTTGGGAGCTTGATGTACGCTATGATGTGTACAAGACCTGGCGTGTGTTTTTACAGTTGGAATGGTGAGTAGATACCAATCCAATCCAGGTCAAGCACATTGATAAGCTGTTAAGAGAATACTGAGGTATCTAAAGGGGACTGCTGATTATACGCTGAGTCATTGAGGAAAGGATCTGCGACTCTAAAGCTATTATGATGCTGATTGAGAAGGAGATTTAGATGAAAGAAAATCTATCTCTGGGTTTGTTCTCTTACCGAATAATGGCACCATGTGTTGGAGCAGTAAGAAACAAAAGTGTATAGCCTTGTCCACGATGGGAATTGAGTTCGTGGCATTATCAGCAGTAGTATAAGAAGGTGTTTGGCTTAAGAGATTTTTTGGATTATTTAGGTGTTATTGGAAGTGCTGCAGATTCATTGTTGGTTAACTGTGTTGGTTAATTGTGATAGCCAAGTAGCAAAAGTGTACACCAAAAATCCAAAATATCATGGCAAGACCAAACTTATAGATACCAAGTATGATTTTGTCAATGATATGATTGCACGAAAAGATGTGAACTTAGAGTACATACTACGCATAGAATGGTAGCAGATCCTATAACAAAGCCAATACCTAGAGATGTGTTTTGTGGCTATGTGAAATCTCTAGGATTGCGTAGAGGATGATGTACTGAATATTGTAATTTCCCTAAGAGTTCACATTTGATGAATTTGTGTTTTCATCGTTAATGCCTATGAATCTTTGTTTGATCTTTATGCATCTTAATGCTCAGTGCATTACTTTAAGTTAGGAAGTATGTCGGACAGATATAAGATTAGCCCACTCACACGGGTAATCGCCTCTATTTACTATGTGATAAATAGAGATGAGACTGTTTTTAAGCTTATTATCTAGGTGATAATCGAGAGCTCAAGCTTAAAACACGTATGTCGCCTTAACTAGGTGTTAAGATGAGGACATAATACTTACTATGTCTGAAAGTAAAATACCCCACATGTTTTACTTTATCTGTCTAAGATGCCAGATGTGAGTTCTGATGAATTTTGTGAATGAGTAGATACGTGAACTCAAGTTAGACATTGGGTATGTCTGAACTATCATCTGTACGGTATTAAAAGTGTAGACATACGCTCCATGGGAAAGGAGTTAATACCGTAATACGTATTTCATACTACGTATGCATGAGACGACCAATAAGAGTGGCAAAAGTTTGATCTCAACTTTTTTTTTATGTCGTGTGAGACTCTTGAGGAAAAGAGTTCCTCAATTTTTAGTCCCCTCATGACTCTTACTTATTCTCAAGATTTCTATTTAGTGTTTGTTATCTTAGGATGTTGCCAATGGTCATGAGTTTGATTCAATCTAATGGGACATTTCTAGAAAAGCAAGCTGAACTGAAATTGAGAGTTTGAAGGAAAGAGGAAGACCGATTTTGGAGAATCACATTGTAGTTTTGTATTCACCGATTAACCAATTATGACTGTCTTTGTGATAATCATAATTGTGAATACAATATATATATATATATATATATATATATATATATATATCATTGTTTGAAAGAGATCAAGAGAGATATAAATGTGATCGATCGATCTAGGGTACTGCATACTAAATCTACTCGGAGTGAAATGCCCATTATGAGCTGCTATATATTCCTAACAGATATATGGCAACGAGCTCTCAAAGTATGCTGGTCGCACGGATTATTCACCGGTATGAATGTTGAAGAGAGGTAAAGAGAATTCTGTTCGGCCCACCATGTGCGAGTGGGAGATGATGGTTTTAATTGATATTGGGCTTAAGGCCCGTCCGCCCATGCTGGGCCCAAAAAGGCTCAGCCCACGGGAATAGGGCCCGTGGAAGGGGAAGGTATAAAAGGGAGGAGAGAGAGAGAGAGAGAGAGAAGACAACGCTTGGCTGAACGTACGTACGTTCTCTCCCTCGCTCTTTCTCCAAAACTCCAAAAAGGACAGTAAGCACATGGCCACTGTTTTCTCCCCTTCAAGCGTCATCGGATCGAACGAGGGACAAATTTCTCTTCCTCTATCGGCATTGGTGTCTAATCTGTGGCTAACAAGGTACGCTCAAATCCGTGGTGTGCTTTACGATCGGTGATACGTGTTTTCCCGGGCTTCGTCTTCCGCATTGATTTAGGGGTTTGATTTAGTGTCGAATCTGGTTTTCGGGGATCAATCATTCCCAACACTAACGTTCAACTACTCTCACGTTGTCTATAGGAGAAGGAACGATAGATTCACTGCCGACATCTTTGCATCTCCTCTTCCAAGGAATAATTGACTTGTAAATGAGTTTCCTTGAATGGGAATCATTTCCACTATGTAGGACAATATCCCAGTGTGCCTGAGGTTCTCTGGTTTGAAATTGCCTTGAATACCTTTGAAGATATCCACGTACAAGGGACATAGATTCTAGATCATTTTGCTCGCCCGAATTGATTGCATCCACATCCATCGACACGATAAGGAATGGACCTAGATTTTTTTGAAGCTCTGATAAGCAGAAACGGGTTTGGTGTACATGCGCTTGTCCAGAAAGGAGCAAGCAAGGAGAAACGACGGTCACGAACATCTCATACATGTGTGATGAGCTTTGTTGCTTGTTCAACACTTAGAGACACTACTTAGCCCTATGCCCCGTGACCCATTTGAGGCAAACCTTAAGAAGTTGCTCATGAAGAATCTCAATCCCGTAAAAGCTTAAAACTGCTCGAGTGGACACGGAGCAGGTTGAAAAGGAAGAAGAGCAAGAGCAAGGAATAACTACTCAAATTTGGGATAGAGGTACCAATATTTCTGGGTTTATATATATAATTTTGATGTGATTCTTGAAATTTTTTTTGGTCAATTGGATCCTTAAACAATTCGTTTTTTCTTACATTAAGCCAAACATTTTGATGAAAATATTGATGTAGCAAACCACGTCTAGGTTACATCATAGCATGGATATCCATGTTAGCGCCCCATCAAAATACTCCTCCAACTCACTGTGTGGAATGAAGAATAAAAGGAAGAATATTAAAAAAAATTAAAAATGATAATGAGAGAGAGCTCCCCTGGCAAGTGGAACAGAGCCCCCGCCCTTGGTTCATCTTTTATTTTGCTTATTCCATTTATCTCATTCTTCTTCAGATTTTCATTTTTGGAAATTTCGAGAAACGCTATTTTCTTTTATATTTTTATCTCAAAAGTTTTTAATTACCATGTATGACGTAAATAGTTCAAAGATTCAATCAGGAAAAAAAATAAAAATAAAAATAAAAACAGAGAGAGTCCTACGACCCGATTGAACAAATTAGAAAATTTGGTGCTTAATTATTTTAAAATGAAGGGCTACTTTGTCTTTGTTAATGATGCGTATGTAAGCAAGTGATTTCGAGAATGGAGAATTCTTGACTAAGTGTATGGACCGATGTGTAAAGTGAAGGATGTTCGTGGTGATGGTTGTCAATGGATAAATGTAAATACAAGATAGAATATGATTATTACCAAGGCCCAAAGGACACATTACCAGTGGAGGAAAAAGATTGGAATCAACGAAGTTCACTATCAAGGCTTATCGAACAAGCCAACCACCAAGGTTAAAGGAATTCAGCATAGGAGAAACTCACCCCCAAGGCCTATAGAAAAATCATCAGCTGATGATAAAACACTTCTTAGCTCACTATCAGGGGTAATCCACTCTTTGAGGATAAAAAAATTGGGATAGGAGTTATCTACTTTCTCTAGAAATTTGTTCATACAGAGGAAAAATCTCATTTAATAATATATTCAAATCATTTGCCTTACAATTGAGAACTTTCCTTTATATGTAGAGGGGCTAAAATATAGGAAATAGACTAATGTTAAAGAGATATGGAAACTACCCAAATATTAAATATATGGAAACTAGATAACACAATAAAGATCTAGAAACTAGAAAATGCTTTAAATTACCTAGAGAGTTGAACTTTGACTCTTGAAACCTATAACACAATTAAGACTCATAAAAGTAGGACTAAAGACATTTGACCAAATGCAAAATAATTAAACTAAGATTCTAAATTTGTTTGCCCCCAGCCTGGGCAATTCAATAGACATATTGAAAGATCACCCATCAACAAAGGAAATCGTCCAAAGCAACCTCCAGTTGCTGTAGTTGATTAGTAGTCTCAGAATCGACATTAAGTTTCTAAATCAACATCTAGGTAGTCAATTGATAATCATGAAATCGACAACTTTTACATAAAATTGATAACTTTTCCGCATAATTGGTAACTGCAATTGCGAACCTAACTTATTTAATTGTAGCCAAAATTGATCTTGTATGTAGGAATAAGGATCAATCGACGAGGCCATAGTCGAGCTTTGAGTTGATCGATTGAACCCGATGCTCCCACATCAATTTATAGCTTAGATTTTTGGTAGAAAGAGAAGTAAAAACAATGTTCAAGAAGACAAACGATTGGTGGGAGAGCGCCCTGTGCTACCTGTTGACACCTAATTTTCGCCCAAAAATATTTCATTTCGACATATAGATTATCTAGATATTTAATATCGTGTTTTAAATGAAAGATGTTTTTCCTATAAAAAAATAATAAAAAAAAAAGAAAAAATTGAAAAAAGAAAAAGAAAAAGAGAGAGCAAGTTGGGGCCAACGATCTAAATGTGACTAGCCAAGCCTAGGAGGTCAGATTGCAATTCAAATGACAATTTGGGGCCAAAATGCAATTTCCAAAAGTCGAGAGACCAATTCGCAAATTTTGCAAAATTTGCGCCCGAGCCCTTAAATCATCATCTTGGTCATCAATTAAGTTGAAATTGAATTTGGGCCAAGTAGAATTAATCAAATTGAGCCAAAAAGACCACATTTGTATTGAATTGGGTATTTTCGGATAAGAAAATGGCCAACTTTGAGGGACTTTTTTTGTAAAATTGGGTGGGCACAATTGCGAAAAATGGTCAAGATCTTAAACTACTATACATGAACTTGCTAATTGATCAAAAACCACAGCCAAAGTGATGGATTAAAGCACCAAAACTAGCTGTCAAATCTCAGTCCACGATTAGGTCTTAATCCGGAGTTGCTGAGTAAGCAATTTGGTGGCCCCACCATATCCTCCTCAGCTGCCCAACCAGCCCGATCTTTGCACGTGATGGAAGACCGTATATTGTAGTGCAAGTGGACGAAAATTGGCCAGAGATAAGCTTCTGACAGCACCGGAAATTCGCAGCAAAGTCTGCACACTCAACAGCTGCAAAACTTAAAAAATTGGCTAAGTCAGAAGAGTAGGTGAAGTAGCCCTGTTGACAGGCTTGGTAGGTGGACAAAAGGCTGACCAAAAATCCCTTAATTCGGGGGATAAGATCAATGAAGCAAGGTCTTTCAAGGGATGAGAGAGAGGAGACGAGAGGGAGAGGGGAGAGCTCGGAATCGCTCCCCAAAAATACCTTCAGAAGCAACTCCAGAAAACAAACCCAGAAAATTCCAGATCAACCTTTGGAGAGAAAAGTGAGATTTTGACAACCCTTCGGCCAAAATTAGCCAAAACCTTCAACTAGAGAGTGAAACTTCACTAAAAGATCTTTCCATCCATAGGTCGCATGTCCAAAATGGAGATCGGGAAGGCCTCCTAAAGCCCCCCGAAACAGTGCCCTCCTGGCGGGCCAAAGAAAGTCTGAAAATTTTTCTAAGTGTTGAGCCCGGTTGGTCACGAGTGAGAGAAAGCAAGTGTTTTTGAGAAATATGAGAGACAAATGAGGAAAACCATGAGTTCAAACCCAAACTAGAATACATATGGTTTGGATTGGTGTCAATTGTTTCAACAAAAGACGTCTTAAAGTCTAATTTTAGAGGTCAACGAAAACCTTCGTTGTCAGTTCTTCTTTTGTGCAGATCTCATTTCCAATTGAAGAAGCCAAATTCCACGTGCTTCCGGAGGACAATTTCTCGGTTTCCTTGGCCAAGAACCACTTGCAAAAGATACTATGAAGCAAGGTAAGTATCCTAGATGTATTTTTGTTCGAGTTTGAACATGTTTTAATAGTGAAAAATTAAGAGGAAAACTAGTCCAAGAAACTGATTTTGAGGCTGAAATTTTTTCCAAGTGTTGAAATCTCTTTAGGAGTTTTGCATGTATGCTTTTCGAAGAGGTTGTTTTGATGTGTTCGGTTAGTCATTTTCTATGATGTTTATTGCATTTGAAAGCTCATGTTACCTACTTTCATTTGGATCAAGTAATGTTTCCCTTAGATCTTGTATGTGATAGGTGTCGGGGCTTGAATATGGGCACTCAACCTGTTTGCTTGACTTGGGTTCAAACCCAGATTTGCAAAATCAGATCAAACCGGCATATTTGATGACGATTCCAGCTTGGTTTTCATGTGTTTTAAGCTGTGTTTTTTTTTATCTATCTTACTCCTTGCATGTTGTAGTTTAACCTTGATGTTTTAGTTCCACATAATATTGCTCATGCGTTGAGATTGAAGACCGCAAACATGGCCCGAGGAAGCTGATTGGGGCTAGTTTAATGCACACCAAGTGTTCGACAAAATGCCCAAACTAAGCTTCGATCTTGAAACGGTCGATTTGAGCTTGATTATTGTGATATCCATGTGCTGTGTTACTCCATGTTAGCATAGATCGGTTTAAGGAATTATTATTATTATTTTTTTAAAAAATAATTTAAAAAAAAGAGAAAAATATGAAAATTTCAAAAATATCAAAAAATGATAGATAGCATCAAATTAGGATATAAATGACATTTATGAAATTTTCCTAATTTTAAAATGTCATTTTCCTAATTTAATGCTATTTTGGTAATTTATAACCATTTTTGTAAATAATCCATTTTGTGTAGATTAAAACTATTTAAAGTAATTTCAAGCATATAGAGTAATTTCATGCATATTTGAACTCTCATTTTGCTCATGGGGGTCCTGTCCCGGGGCGTGATAACAAGGCCATGTAATATTATTTGCCCAACTTGTATCGGGTTTACCTTTTCCGCGTTTATTTTCAAGTCATTTCAATTTCTTGGACGTTTACTTAGGCGCCACTTTTCATTAATTTGAGTGTAAATTTCTCTTCTAAATTATGTTAGAATTAGTCTAGACATTAAAAAAAAAAACTACAAAAACATTTGCATGGACACTTAGTGGTTTCATAAAGATTATAATTGGTAATCAAGATTGTGTGGCCATTTAAATAAACAACCTTCCAAGGGTGCTAATAGAAACATTGGCGTAAACAAGTCCCCGTTCCTAGAAATCTCTGGTTGCGTAGGAATCGAGACAACACTCCCGTGTCTTGATTGGTTTCTAGCCGACCCCAATAGGCTAGTGGTGACTCCTAGAATTACATAGATTGTTAAGAACTAAAATTCAAAATCCAATGTCGCGCGAGGTATGGGCTTGGGAGAGCTCGTGCCTAATTTAGGGCCATTGGTCCGCCTTTTTAGGCAAATACCCCTAAACCTTCTTATTTTTTCCCGGACGGAAAAAAGAGGTTGTGACACTACCTTATATGGAAGGAGCGAAATAACATCATCTTTCGGAATCAAAGCCTATTCCTGCCCTCCCTTAAAGACCGTCTTCGGAAAGCTGTCGAAGATAGAGCCTCCACATTCTCAAGAGTTCCGGATAATCCGCGCAACCGAAGAATCCAAATGTGTTGGGGAATCCACCCTGCGATCTTTGATTATTGACAGGATATTCCCCTCCGCATGCTCTTGGTTTTTGGCATTTGCCTGGTTTTTTTGTTGGCTGTCGTGTTTGGCCTTTTGCAGCTTTTGCTGCTGTTGCTTCTCTTTTTGGCATTTCAGCCCCGCCTCCCATCCACTCAGTCTGACGCCTGTGTCATTTTGAGTGCATGTTTGGAGTCGCCTGTCTGTTTTGCCTCTTTGTAACTCCTTCTTTCTTTAGCTATATTATTCTTACCTCTTACAAAAAAAAAAAAAAACGATTGGTGGGAGAGGGGCAGGCGATTAACTCGGGAAACGTTAATATTTGATCGAGTGAATTTATCCGTTAATATTTAAACATTTTGAAAGTTGCATGTGTTTCGGATAATTAAAATTTAAAAGTGTGAGTTTCACAAAATTTACCAATGTTATTGTTGAAAAGGTAAATTATACCACTAGATGCATTTGGGTTGGCTTTCAAGAAAAGTTTTTGGAAAAATGCAAAGGCCTTTACTTTAAAAAGGTTTTTCAGAATGCAAGTAGGTTTTAGTAAATTGTAAAGTCATTAGGAAATAAAGTTGATTTAAATGGTGTATGGAAAAATCACACTTCAAAAATCAATTTTGCTATATAAAAAAAAGAACTCGCAACTAATGATGGACTTAATAGATGGTCTATAAGGCTAAGTTTGGCTAATCGATAGCCTCACCTAGAATGCCCAACTATAGTTGACCATCACCAAGGTCAGTCATTTGAGGTCGTGCTACCCTAGGTGACTTGGCTTGGGTTGTGTGAACCTTGCATAAGCCACCCAGGTGACCACCTAAGGTTGCACAATCTCAAGCAAGGTTAGCTAGTGCCAGATTGGTATGCCGCAATTAGATCTGGTCACTCTGGTCCCTCGCTGGCGGCCTACTAGTGACATTGTGTGAGGTAAGGACATTCTTGGAATTATAACTTTAGTGAGGATAAAGTTGGAAGAAAAATATATATATTTGCATTTCAGAGGTGTTCAAAGCTGAAAAACACTCATGAATATGTCTTGAGCTAAAGGCTTTCAAAGACCTTTAGAAATATAATTGTATCTTTTTGAAACTCTTCATAAAATTTGTCAAATAGTATTTGTATTTGTCCAAGGGACTTTGAAGTCCAAAGTCACTTGAGAATGTAGTTCCGAAATAGAGCCACTTTATATCAACCTACTTTGCTCTAGAGTTTATAGAAAGGGTAGGACTACAACAATGGCTCCTTACCAAAAAAAAAAAAAAAACAATGGATAAATGATGGCATGCAAGCTGTCAAGACTAATAAAGAAGTGGTGGAATCCATGATCAATCATCCTATTCAACTCTGACGCGAGTTCGCGATCCTTTCGGAAGAGAATATCTTGTCGCTTCATCCGAAAATGCAGCGTCACTTTCCCAATGCCCGGGCGTTTCACCAGAAAGTGAAAATCAGCGATTGTTCAGACGTTTTTTTTTTTTTTTTTTTCCTTTTTTGGGTAAAGTGATTGTTCTGACGTTTAGCAATGGGAATACCAAGAAAGGACCGAAGAAAACGGGTTTTGTTAATTACAGGCATAATCACCCGGCAATCAGGCGTTCTTGTCAATCCACCGTCTATGTCTTGGACCAATATGTTGGCAAATCTCTATTTCATGCATAAACGACACTGCTTCAATACTTAGCAAAATCAGCAATTGCTTGCTATTGATGACTTTATATGTGATATATCGATTTTCTTCAAATTCTCAACTGGTGAAGGATTTCATCGATAGCCTCCATACTAATCTCATCATCTACCGACCAAAAAAAAAAAAAAAAATCTCATCATCTTGTTATTTCGAAATCTTACACTATCGATGAGCTTATAGCGTGTCGATTTTTCTTTTTCGATTGATGATTTTTGCTTTGATCAAACTTCACTCTTATTTAGTGAGCTTGTTACTCAGAGATATCAGCCAAATGTTGGCCAATTTAACGACAACACTAAGTAAATCTGCTGTCCAATCCATATATAGCAGTTACAGAGCACCTATTTCAGAAAATCAAAATCTAGAGATAAACAGAAACCAATTTTAATAACTCATTCCTGGGTTTTTCCGGCAACAATCATCCCAATAATAATACCGGTGCCATTGCATAAAACTGTTATGAAAATATATTAGTATTGGATTCCGTTTGTTTCACGGGATATGAATGATTTATAAAACATTATCTGAACAATGATTACTTATATTGCTTGAAAAAAAATTAGTCGATAAAAAATGTTGTCATTATCAACAACAATATATACATAAATGCTTTTGTAAATTATGAAATTATTTTTCATTCAACTTTTTTTTTTGTAAAAATTGTTTTTAGAAAAATGTTTTCTAAATAATTTATTTCCCGTAAAATAAATGCAGCATTAGTAGACTAATATCTTATTGAGATTAGGAAAGGTCCGCAGAACAATTTCCTCCAGGTAGGGCATGGTTTCTCAGTTATTTTTAACTGCCCTCGCTTATAATTCAAGTGATTTGGTTTTTAGTTGGTTTTCAATGTTTTGGGTTGGTGAGAGAGTTTAAGATTCAGGATGAACATTTTTAAAAGGGAAATGGAATTCATAAATGGGGACACAATAATGATCCATGTTAAGGTTCAAAGTAGTCTCTACTAGTAAAACTCGGGTACGTACAATAATTGATATTATCAAAAGGGAAGATATGTAAGTAATTTTCTTAAGTGTGTTTTTGATATTTTCCCCTCCATGTTAAGGACGAACATGAGATGACATATGATTTTAGATGGTAGCGGGACAATGCGTCGCTAATCCATCCCCTGTCAACAGCCTGTTATTCCTCAAACCTGTCTCCACCAATTCGTGGTGGGTTTTGTCATGAAAGCTCCAATTTGTCGCGATGAAATAGTTTTTTTTTTTGGTCGGAAACATAACTTAACATTCAAAAGTTAAAAAGGTTACAATCCTTAGAGAGGACATCATTAACAGTAGATTAAAAAGGGGTGGGGGTGGAAGAAAAGCCCAATTGGAGCCTAGAGCTCCATGGCCTTGAGCCTTGGCAGCCCAGTCAACCAGCAAGTTTGCTTCACGCCTACAGTGTTGGAGTCGCAAATTAGGGCAGCAATGAAGTAGATTGATGGCGTCCTCGATCAGCAAATGACAATCCTGGGATGGTCTTTGGTGGAGATTCATGGCCTCCACAAGCTCCAAACAATCCGATTCAAGGATCAGGTTAGTGTTAGCCAATCCCTACCTTATTAGAGAGTTGAGAGTGAATAAGAGAGCTTGTGTTTCTGTTTGAAAGGGGGAGGAGGCTGCGATGAGTTGGGAGCTGCCTTCGAGCAAGGTACCATTATGATCACGACAGAGATAAGCGATTGAACCCTTGACGGGGCCAGATGGAAAAGCCCCATCCATATTAACTTTAACGAAGCCAGGAGCTAGGGGAATCCAATAGGTATTAGGGTTCGAGGCGAGTACTCTTGGATCTAGAAGCCTCGGTGTAAAGGATAGATATAGCCTTGCTGATGTGAGTGCCAAATCCACAATATGCTGAGGGCTCAATCGCTGTCGTTGGAAGACATAAAGGTTCCGCGCCTTCCAAAGCTGCCAGAGAATGGATGTGATTACCTCCAGCCCAGGTAAGTGAGTTCTATTTTGAACTAGATTAGCCAACCATGCATCCATACGGTGTGTGCGAAATGCAGAGACTGTAATGTGTATATTAGGATGAGCCCAAACCTGCTGAGATGTAGGGCAAGCCAAGAATAAATGTTCCATAGTTTCTGGGACTTGAGATGTGCAAAGGGGACATAGTGGGTCATCTGTGACATGTCGCCTGAAGAGATTCTCCTTTGTTGATAATGCATTATGACATATAGACCATAGGAATATTCTGATTTTCGGAACCGTGTTTATTTTCCAAATTTGTTGCCAGAGACAAGGAGGTGTGGTGTAGGATGAGGAAGCCCTAGTGTTGATTGTTTTGGTGTCTGATTATCTAATGTGATAATAACCGCTCTTGACAGAATATTTGCCCTCATGCGATCCAGTCCAGAGTAGTTGGTTTGAGTTAGATTCTAGCCTAAGTGGAATGGCTATAATTTCTTTAACCATCTGATTATCAAAGCATAGCTCTAGTCTTGGAATATCCCAAGTGAGCTGGTTTGAAGAGATGAAACCAGCCACCTTCTCGGGTTCATATCTGGGTGTTGGCCCAGCAATGACCCCTTTGTTCAGCCATCCGTCCCGTCTGACCTTAATTGTTTCGTCGTTGCCAACTTGCCACTGCATATGTTCTGTGATGGAGTCTCTTCCTAGGAGTATACTTTGCCAACCCCAGGAAGGTCACTGTCCCTTTTCTGCATGCTAGAATTCTTTGGAGTGGTAATATAAGCCCTTAAAAAGAGAAGTCCATAGAGAGGGGATATTTTGAGAAAGTCTCCACGCCTGTTTGCCCAAAAGGGCTTTGTTAATGGTAACTAAGGGTCTGTTTGTTTGCACTTCTTTTTTTTTTTTTTTTGTTTTTAAACACTTTTTCTGTTTTTTTTTTTGTTCCTGGGAACAAAAAAGAAACAGAAATGTGTTTGGGTGCGTTTCTGTTCCTTTTTTGTTCTTTTGTTCACAGAAACAAAAAAGAAACAGAAATAAGAAACAACAAATTTGTGTTTCTTATTTCTAAAACATATTTGAGGAACAAAAAAGGAACAAAATCGTGTTCCTTTTCTATTTCTTGCTCCCTTCGAACACCGCCTCTCCTCCTGCAACGAGCGTCTCCTCCTACGAGCGTCTCCACCATTGTCTTCTCCAATGCCGACAGCCGCCTCTGTCTCGAGACCATCCGGCTTCTCCACCGTCGTCCTCTCCGGCGCCGACAGCCGCTGCTCCTTCACCAGGTAAACCTGCTCATTGCTCCTCCTTCACCGATTGTCTTCACTTCGGCGAGAGCCACCCCTCGCAGATCTGGGCGATGGCTGGTCGGAGGTCGAGTGTGAGGGCTCGCTCGAGCCAGCGCTTGCCTAGATTTGCGAGACGCTTGCTTGAGCGAGTCTGGCAGCTCTGGGCGAGCGTTGCTCCCAGATCTGCGGCAGCAGTTCGTTTGCTCGCTCGAGATCTGTACCAGTAGGCTTGCCCAAATGAGCAGCGAGCGTCTGCTCGCTAGCTGCTGCTCACGCTCGAGCGAGCTGAGCAGCAAGCGTCTGCTCGCTTGCTTCGCTGCTCAAGTCAGCAGAGCAGCGAGCCCTACTCTGCTCGCTCGAGCGTGAGCAGCAGCGAGCGTCTGCTCGCTTGCTTCTCTGCTCGAGCGAGCAGACCAGCGAGCGTCTGCTCGCTTGTGCTGCTCACGCTCGAGTGAGCTGAGTAGCGAGCGTCTGCTCGCTTGCTTCTCTGCTCGAGCCAGCAGAGCAGCGAGCCCTGCTCTACTTACATTGAGGAATGCTTTCCAGTTTGAACCTAGAACTCGAGTTCATGAAGACATGCCAACTGCTTGACTTTTGCTTGAACGAAGCGCTCCAGTATGAAACACATCTATTTAAGCTTGTATGCATCATCTGTGGCTCGAATGTTGCAATAAATCTCGCTCTGGAGCATGTTGGTTAAATCACATACTAACTATTAGATAGAATGTCTGAGAGAAGGCCGCAATATCTGTGCATGTTAGAGTTCAGTATCTGTGCATGTTAGAGAAGGAGAACTGCCGAGTTGAAGAACAATTTGGAAGGTTACATAATATGCTACAAAAGAAAAAGTAAGAATCTTGATTTAGGAAGTTTAGGAAGTTTGAGTATTCAATGAATAATTATGTCTCTTTCTCTTGAAGCCCATTCAGATGCTTATAGTCTATTGTTTCTGTCCATAATTTTAAGAGTTAATTATATGATCTCTTGTATCTCTGGATTTGGTCTAATATTGTATTGCCGGAGGACATTGTTCACTTTCAAATTATCTTCATCTCCATTGTTCCAAGGTTTTGCATTTGTGTCTTTCCTCTACTTGCCCTATTGTCTATTATGCTAACTAATGTTGCTAATGTTTTTGCCTCCTATTGCTCACAGATTGAGACGTCTGAGGAACTTAAAAAGGTCTCTACTGCTGATGAATGCCAATCTTTCATTGCAAAGCTTGATGAGGTTATCCTCTCCCTCCCTCCCTCCCTCCCTCCCTCCCTCTCATCCCCAATAGCTTAGACAAATACAACGTAATCTGGTATTTAATTAGTTATTTGGCTATTGTTTTAGGTGCAAGAATGGCTTTACATGGATGGTGAAGATGGTACGGCGGCAGAGTTTCAGGAGCGTCTGAATTTGCTAAAAGCAATTGGTGATCCAATTTTTTTCAGGTTGGTTTTATCCTCGGAGGAAATGATGGCTTTTGACCAAGGGAATATCTGGAACAGTTCTCTTTCAGTTGTCATTTTCTTATTTAGCTTGCAATATATGCTTTAACCATGAGATTTTGGTCATTTTAGATTGAAAGAACTTACAGAACGGCCAGCGGCAGTTGGGCATGCTCGAAGTTACCTGGATCAACTGCAAAAGGTATCTATAAAAATGGTTATTGTGAATTGAAAGTAGATGGCACTCCCATTCGAAATAATTTTATTTCTATTATTTTCTGATTGCCCAATACTAATCTTGAGAACTATTTATTCAAGCCTATACTTATCAATGGCCAGTATCTAACTATGATGAGTGACAAGAACGAGCCTGTTTGTCCCTTCAAAAATAGATTGGTTGTCGGCGCTAATATCTACTTTTACCTTCCTGCATACACTCCTTTTTAGATGATCTCTCTCACTGCTGCCTCCTTGTAATATGTTTTAAAGTTCTTTCAGTTTTCTATTGCTGTCACCAGGTTCATGGCAATTCTTATGTGTTGGTGCATTTTCCTTGCGGTTTTGGAAATGACAGAGTGATTATGTCCATTTGACTTCTTGCATGCTCATTCTGCATGTAATAACGACAAACTTTTTTAGGTTTGGCAGCATTAGTTTGGCAACACTTTTCATTATGTGTGGACTGTCAATTGACAACATCGGGCATGACGAAATAGCCTTTTATTAGTCTCAGAGTTCTATACATTATTGTTTCTTTAATCTCAATCTCTATGACATCTGGTAGATCTATGGATTTGTGGCTGAATATATCAAAGTGATGTGAATCAATGTCCAAGTTATTGTTATTTCTTTTTCTGCCTTTGTGTTAAGCTTCTCAATTCGCGTTTTGTCCTGTATTGCTTGGATTTGGTCTAATATTAGTATTTTCTGTGTCTCTATGAACCCTTGCCACTCAGCCACATTTTGATCCAATCGGAAGTCGAGGCTTGTTCTTTCTGTTAGTCCACACGCATGTCAGGTTTGAGTGAACTAATGTTACTGATTTCGGATGCTTTTTTTTTTTGACGATTTCTTTGAGTCTGGCGATGAGTTCGAGTCATGAAAATCGTTAATATTATTCCCCCAGTCCATGCTCACCACACGTTTGACAATGTGTCTAATCCAGCCTAGGTGTTTGCATTACCGATTCCCGGTTGTTCTTGAACACGTATAGGCAGGTTTCACGTGTTATAAACCTCTTGTTGTTTGTTGGTCTTCATTTGCATCATTAGACAAAATCTAGGCATTCCCCTTTTTCTTTTCTTTTTGTTTCATTTTGTGTTCCTACTATTTGTTTTGCAAATTTTTAACGTGTCTTGGTGGTCCTCGCTGACAAGGAAGTACTCGGAGTGTAAGATATTCTGTTGGGCAATCAGCGATGGAGGCTTTGGAATGAACGGCCTGTTTCGGGCATGGGAGGAAATTATCGAAGAAGAAAAAGATAAAAATGGGTGTTAAAAGTGAAAAAGACAAAAGGAAGAAGATGATGCCCGAAGAAGAGAACATGTATAGGGGTAGACTAAAGGGGAGGAGAAAAATAAAAGTAAAAGAAAAGAAAAGAACAGAAAAAAGAGAGAGAAGAGAGTGGCTCGATTCTCTCCCTCGCTCTGTTTTGTGCTGGTGTTTTCTGTGTTGCTTCTCCTCCCTTGTAGGTCGCGACAACTGGCTAGAAAACTTTGTGCCCTACCATGTCATTTTTCATATGCGACCGCATAGCTGTCGACTTGTTCATTTAGTGCATTCTTTGTGAATCTATCAGAACAACGTTGTTCGACTTTTTTTGGTAGGAATGTTGGGGATTATACATTATGCGAGATCCTTGGTATCTTATGGCTATAATGCTTCAATTTTTTCTCTTTAAGTTATGGATTTGCAGAGAATGGAGGGCGCTGTTTAGTTGTTGCCTTATTGCTTATTGTCTTGAATTTTTCTTTACTTAAGGTACATCCTCACTCTATCTCAATTGGTTGACTCCTTCTCAGGTGAACAATACGGGCATTGGTGGATCCATTATCGACGCTGATGCTTTGAGAACTTCGGTGGATCCATCCAAAGTTCTGCCTTGCCGGTGCCAATCCACGAAGACATATTCTTTTTCCCTTGCTCTGTCCGGAATTTGCCAGTCCCTGCCACATAAATCGCAATTTGTTGAATTTAGGAACAATCATCTGCACGCTAAGGTTGGCCTCTCGGCTTCTTTTTTCATTGTCTTAATCTTAGAGATCTTAAAATAGGATAGGGTATACGGATCCATATAGGTTACCATGCTAATTTTGTGTATGGCATGTAGTTCTTACGGTTTTATGTTAATGATTTAATTGATAACTCATGTGATGCTCAACCGGTCGAAGATTCAATGGCATCCGAGAGACACTCATTCAATGCAAAGTGGACGGAGTCTGTAACCAATATACTTATCGGTTTATTGGTGGATGAGGTCAAAAAGGGAAACCGCACCTCTTCCACTTTCAACAAAGCGGGGTGGAGGAATGTACAGTCTGAACTCAGTAGACAAACAAGATTCCAATTTACCATGGTTCAGCTGAGGAACAAGGTAAACAAATTGAAAAAACAGTATGGCAGTTTTCACAAACTCATTTCTCAGTCCGGATTTGGTTGGGATAATGTGAACAAAAGAGTTGTTGTCGACGATCCAAGTATATGAGAATCTCATATTAAGGTATTTCTTAACTTTGTAGTCATTTTGATATCATTACAGATGTCAATTTTAAAATGTATGATTATATTGCTGAAATGTCATTATTGTGAAAATTGTAGGATAATGTCGAGTGGGCAAGATTCAGGAAGAATGAACTTCCTCAGTATCTTGAGCTCTGTATTATTTTTGGTGGTACATATGCTACTGGGGATCATGCCATAGGATGTGCTCAAGATGTGAATCTGTCGGATGATGATGACAATGGTGATGTATGTGGTGACAATAGTGGTGGCGATGCAGATGGTGTCAATGCAGATGGTGACTATGATGGTAGCAATGCAAATGATTTCATTGGACACCACAGTGATGACAGACTTTTTACAACAGATGATACTGGAACTTCAGCTCGTGGGAAGCACAAATTGGATAGAACTCCAAATAGTAAGCGGAGAAGAAAGAGTAACCAATCAAGTATTGCTGAAACTTGTAGAGCCATACAAGATCTTCTAAAAGTTAAGTCATCAAGTCAATCTGGTGATGGCTCTGCGAGCTCAGGGACTACACAACCACCTGTAGACCCTTTCTCCATATCTACTGCGGTCCAGATTCTAAACAGTATGGTTGAGATAGAGCAAGATGTTTATAATAAAGCAGTGGAACGAGCATGCGTCAGTCGTGAATGGAGGGAGGCTTTCATTACATCCATACCTGCAAGGAGGATTGGCCTTCTTAAATTCCTTTAGTAGATATTTGGAAATATATTATGAATTGCATGGAGTTTCATTAGACTGTATAACATATATTATCTATTAATCTTTAGTTTATTCAAATATGATTAGTGTTGAGACTCTTGTACTTATATGTAATGGCATATCTTATTGAGATTTTATGACTTATGTTATTGATTGTTATTGGGATGTGTTTTCAAAATCTATATTGATGTTTTGGTCATTTTTGTGATTGTATAGGTACTATGGAAGGGGGATCAAATAGTGTGTCTAATGAGCAAGTACAACCAGTTGAACAATTCTCGGGTGATGATATTAACATATTGGTAGCGTGGCTCTGCTTAGCTGCGATGGACACGTCCCTTCATACGAGAGAACCTATTAGGGACAGTCAATTATCAGGAGGAGAATGGATAAGGGAGATTGTTCATGGACATTCAGATAGGATATATGAAGCATTTAGGATGGAGAGACATGTTTTCCTGAATTTTTGTGACTTAATGAGGGTAAGGGGTTGGTTGAAAGATAGTCGATTTGTTCAAATAGATGAACAAGTTGGGATATTTTTAAGTGTGGTTACTCACAATAACTCAAATAGAGATTTATGTGAGAGATTCCAACATTCAGGAGAAATGATAAGCAAGTATTTGAACAAAGTGTTGAAAGCAATGATCAAACTTTCAAAGGAGATAATCAAACCACCGTCCTTTGACGTCATTCCACAAGAAATTCTTATTGATCCTAGTCATAAACGCTACTTCAAGGTATGATTTTTATATTGATTTTATACCGTCAAATACATGTAGTTGATAATCTTGTATGATATTAGATTGTTAGTATATTAACAGGGCTGCGTAGGTGCTATGGATGGCACCCATATAGATGCTACCGTTCTTGTGCCTCAGCAGATTCCATTTAGAGGTAGGAGTGGGAGAACAACCCAGAATGTGTTGTGTATTTGCTCTTTTGATATGAAATTTAATTTCGTGTATGCTGGATGGGAAGGATCTGCCAACGATTGTTGAGTGCTTTCAGCAGCACTTGAAAATCCGCAACTGCAATTTCCCCGACCACCACCTAGTACTTACTTTGTTTATGAAGACAATTTTATGATTATATATTATGGTTCAATATCACAACAAATTTATATATATCATGTTATAGGGAAATATTACGTGGTAAATTCAGGTTATGCAGCACTTCCAGGATTTTTAACTCTATTTAGAGGCAATCGGTATCATCTAAGCGAGTATAGAGGGAATGGGGGACGACCAAGGACAGCAAGAGAATTCTTCAACAAGAAGCTTCACTAAGAAATGTAATTGAGAGGTTATTTGGGGCATTAAAAAATTGATTCACCATTTTGAGACGGATGCCTCCATTTACAATTCGGAAGCAAGCACTTGTTGTAATTGCTTGTTGTGCTCTCCATAATTACATTCGTGATTAAGATGCGATGGATAAAAACTTTTCCCTATATGGAGATCCGGAATATCCATGCGGACCTACAGAATTGGAGGTTGCAGTTGATACATTGCATGATGCACCTGGAATAAACATGCTTAGGACAAGGATTGCAAATAAAATGGCGAGGGATCATAATATGCCTGAGATTTCATGACTTTGTGTTTCCAACTTTTGTAATTTTGTTTTTAAGTATTCACTTATCAAATCCAATGTGATGAAGTTGAACAATGAACTATATTACTTCATTATTGTGATGTTATGTATGAAAGGGTCTACGTAGAGATCTATGGGGTATTCTTCTTTTAGGTAGCTCTTATTGTGGGATTTTTACTTACGAAATTTTGTTCCAAGTATGCACATGACCATGTTTAGAATGTTTGTCTTTACCAACCATGACCAAAATTAAATTGATGAGCATTTCGTTAGAGTGATAATGCAATACCAAGTTTACACTTTATTGAAAAAAAAGGCACGTGAGAAAAATTTGGTACAAAGTTTATTTATAAAATTTTCTCCAAAGTATGCACTTATAACCATGTTCAAAATGTTTGACTTTACTCACCATGAACAAAATTAAATTGATGAGCATTTGATGATAATGAGAATTCAAAACCAAGTTTACACTTTATTAAAATAAAAATAAAAAAACATATGGGAAAATTTTGGTACAAACTTAAAAAAATTTCTTCCATGTAAGCAAATATGATCAAGTTTAGAATGTTTGTTTTCACTTAATATGAACAAAATTAAATTGATGAGCATTTCGTGAGAATGATAATTCAATACCAAGTTTACACTTTATTAAAAAAAACAATTTAAAAAAAATTGGAACATAAATTTTGTACATTACCAAACGTGTTTTTGTTCTTTTTCTATTCCAGAAATAGAAATTTTTTACAGTTACCAAACGTGTTTATGTTCTTTTTCTATTCTAGAAACAGAAATTTTATACAGTTACCAAACGCATTTTTTTGTTCAGAAATTGTTCCCCGGAACAGAAATACTTTTTTCTATTTCTGTTTCCTGGAACAATTTTTAAACAGAAACGCAAACAAATGCACCCTAAATCTCTAAATCTCATACTGCCACTGTGTTTTCATTCTTTCAAAATTTCCCAGCTTTTCCAGTGGATCCCGGATTTGGTACTACTATTCTGCCACCAAAAGTTTGCTATCCGCTGCTTGATAGATTTACATATAGAAATAGGTAGTTTAAAAATAAACATTGCATACTGGGGGAGGGCTTGCACCACTGTCTTCAGTAGAATTACCTTACCTCCTTTGGAAATAAGGTTCTCTTTCCATCCTGCTAACTTTGCATTGACTCGAGCCATAATCCATGAAAACATATCTTTTTTAGAAGCACCCTAGTCAGATGGTATACCCAAATATTTTCCAGTTTTATGTATTGAAGGAACTCTCAATTCTGTAGCCATATTCTCTTGTAAACTCAACGGGCAGTTTTTACTAAGGAAAAGACTTGATTTGTTCCTATTGATAGTTTGACCTGTGGCTAGGCAATATTGCTGTAGAATATTGGAAAGATTTTGACATTCAAGTAGCTTTCCATCAAGGAAAAAGATGGCATCGTCAGCAAAAAGTAGGTGAGACAGAGTGGGACCCATATGTTTAGTTGTATTCCTTTAAGATTACCCATGTCTATTGCTTGTGTGATAAGTGTAGAGAGAAGATTAGCCAGCAGGATAAATAGATAAGGAGAAAAGGGGTCACCTTGTCATAGGCCCTTGGATGGTTGAAAGTAAGGGAGAGTTTCACCATTTAGCTTTATGCTAATGGATACTGTGGCGACACACTGCATTATCCATTGTATCAATCTAGGATCAAACCCCAAGTGATGAAGATACTCCTCCAGAAAATCCCACTTAACCCGATCATATGCCTTTAGCATATCCAACTTTAAGATCCCTTGAATTTTTTTCTTTCTCTCCCTGATTCTTAGCTGGTGTAAAGCCTCTTGCACGATCAAAATACTGTCTTGGATTTGTCTTCCAGCAATAAAAGCATTCATTCTTGAGAGATTAGGTCAGGGAGCCAGCATTTGAGACAGTTAGCCAAAACCTTGGATATGATTTTATAAATAAAATTGCATAGATTGATCGGTCTATATTGATCTAACCTCTCTACTTGATTAACTTTAGGGATCGAGATGATGATGGTTTTGTTTAAAGCTGGTGGTAGCAGACCGGATGAGAATAAATTTTTCACTGTAGTGACTAAATCAGCCTCCAAGATATCCCAATGATGTTGATAGAACAGGCCATTGAAACCATCGAGTCCGGGGGCCTTAGTTGCCCCTAATTGAAAGGTAGCTAGTTTGATTTCTTTCATAGTTACCTCCGCTGTTAGATTGAGGTTCATTTCAGCAGTAACTGTTTGGCTACATTATGATAGAATAGGACCAAAGTTCCGAGGACCAACTGAAGTATATAAGTCGTGGAAGAAGTCGTTTGTCATGTTCTTCAGAAGCGTAGGTTCACGAATCCATAGGTTGTTTGCATCTTGTAGCATGTTGATATGATTTCTTTGCCGTCTCTTAATTGTAGTGGCATGAAAAAACCTGGTATTTTTATCTCCCCAACACAGCCAATTTATCCATGATCTCATAGCCCAGTATTGCTCCTCTTGTTGCCAAACTTGTTGAATCTCAGCTTTCATTCGATTACTCTGTTGTTTATCAAAATTGCAGCCTGGCTGGTTGATTTGATCTTGAATTTGCTGTTTTAACAAGTTAATGCGAAGATGGCCGTTGCTGAATTTCTCTTGACTCCATCTTTGGAGCGCTGTGGTAGCTACCAGAAGCTTACGGGAGATAGAAGCATTACAAAGAGGGAGATATGTCTAGGTAGCAGCTATGACTTGGTGACAATCAGTATGATTAGCCCAGAAGGCTTCAAAGGTAAAGGCCTTTTTGTGTCTCTTGGTGGGAGGTTGTGATGATAACAGCAGCGGACTATGGTCAAAGCCTATAGCAGGTAAGGCGAACACTTCAGCTGCTGGGTATTTTAATCTCCATTCCATATTGCACAAAGCCCTGTCAAGTTTTTCCTTTACCAAATCCTCACCTTCCCTGTTGTTAACCCATGTATAGGCACACCTTTTGCTATCAATCTCCATTAGTGAGCAGTTGTTTAAGAAGTCCCGAAATGAGCGTAATCTATAAGAATGAGCGAGCCTTTTACCCACATTTTCTTAGTGGTTTAGGATCTCATTGAAGTCTCCAATTCATACCCACGGCATTATATTTGATCTGCTGATAGTGTTGATAACTGTCCATAACTGCTGTCTTTGATGGAAGGATGTAGGCGCATGGATACAGGTGAGTCTCATAGGATTGCCACCTTGGGTATCAATACAAATCAAGTCGATATAATGGTTGAGAAGTTCTCGACAGTAACAGAAAGATGGTCATTCTAAAAGATAGCCAAACCTCCAGCAAGGCTTGAGGGGCTTACCAAAAAACGATGCTGGTAATGTATTTTCCTTTGCACTCTATCTAAAACAGAGTCTTGATTTTTAGATTCCATCAAAAAAATGAAATCGGGTCGATCTTGGATGACGAGGTCCTTTAGAGCTTGAACTGTCAGGGGGTTGCCCAGCCCTTGACAGTTTCAATTAATTATCTTCATTTATCTTTTGGTGGCTTTTTAGGGCAAGCCACCATTGCCCAATTGCCTACCCCTTCAGCCTCAAGGATAGGGGTATTCGTTAATTGGTCATCAGCCAGTGCGACTGGTCCATGAGCGAGTGAGTCATAAGGCGCACATCTCTTCAGCTTCTTTTGCGGACTTCCTCTGGTAACTTTCCTAGGGCTTTTTAGTTTCTCAAATTTGGAGGATTTTATAGTTGGATCACTGATAGTGAGATGTCCGACTGAAACAGGGGATTTCATTTTGTGTATTGCAGCTTCTTGCTGAGGGGTTGCCTTGCGTGAAACTCCCTGAGAAGCCTTAATATGTAAGTGATGTTGCTAATCTGAGCTATCCGCCATTTGTGCAGCATGCTCATTGAGATTTTTGGGGATGGCAGGCAGCATTAGAGGGGTCGTTGAAGGAGTTTCAGGTACAGTGTCGATCTCAGTATCTATAGTGATCGATGTGTCATAGAAAGCTTGCTAGAATGGACTAGATTCTCTAACTTCCGCCCGAAGCCATTGACCAAAATAGGGGTTGTCACGGCCTTCCAGTTTGGCATCATCATAGGGAATCAATTTGCAATACGAAGCATAATGGCTGATAACCCCATAGGAATAGCAGAAATGGGATAGTCGCTCGTAGCGAAAATCTAACCAAATGGGCTTACCTGCAATTCTTATTAGTTTTCCAGGTTTTAAAGGTTCATGCAAATTAAGTGCCACCCTAGCTCGCCAAGCACAGGGGGAAGAGCCTTCTTGAGCAGCACTTTTGACCTCCAAGACCTTACCAACATGCTGCACAGCTCTACGCAGCATGGATTCTGTACATCTTTCCAAAGGTAAGCTGAAAATTTGGACCCAATACGCACATGTAGAAAAATCATAACAATGGAGAGGAGTATTAGGGGCCATGGCTGTAGAAGTATAAGGTGGTTCGAAAAAAGCCAAGGGCTAGTATCCAGAATCCGCTGTTTGTCAGCTTCAGAAGTAAACTTGAAAACGAACAGGCCGGCATCCCTTTGAGATATTTCAACATGGTCGGTACGCCACACACGTTTCATAGTAGTTTGGAAAGCCTAAAAGTTAATTGAAGGATTTGAGTGGAGTTTACCGACTAAGGTTTGTCTGCATTAAGCTAATTTATCTTCTGGAATAGCATCTTCACAGTCTTCTATTTCTTGATCATCCCATAACCTGCCCATTCTGTTACAGAGAGCTGCGAGCCTTGCATCAGTTTCATAGTCCATACTATTTTAATAGGAATTGGGAAAAGTTCCGAAGAGGGTTACGAAGAGGAAACCAATTAGAACAATTGGCGATGGAGATGGGCCAGCGATGGAGTTGGGAATCGACTAATTGGAATCAGTGGAGAAGATGGGTCGGCAAAAAGTGGGTCGACGATGAAGCACATTCATAATAGAATTGAAGGAATGCATGGCAAAGATTGGATTGTGGAGGGACCAAGGCAAAGTGGGCGGTGGAACAGCGAGAGAGTGGAGAGCTAGCACGAGGAAAGCGATGGGGAGATGGTCGCAAGTGAGCTAAACTAGCAAGCTTGTGAGTGAAGGAACCATGGCTATGGAGGCAACATAGAACAAAAGAGTTTTAATGGAGAAGAAAGCTACTAGAGGGTAGAGAGAACTCTACATGACAAGAGAGAATTTTTCGAACCTCCCCGCGATGAAATAGTTGGGTACTCCCACAACAATACTTTTCAAATTAAAAAAATATTTTCAGAATAAATATTTAATGGACCACTTGAAAATTACAAAGACAGCCATTTATTCAAAATTTACACAAATCCATGGAAAGCTAAATCTAAGAACCCTACAATGGGGGCCATGCTTGAATTGGTGGCTATAGAAAATGCTAGATTAAATTAATTTAGCTATGAGGCTGGCAATAATCATGCATTTTTTCTAATTATGTCAGGAGTATAATATTTAGAGGTAATTTGTGATGCGTTTACCAACCATCCCAAATTGAATAGGATTTTCAGTTGTTAATCTGGAAGGTTGTGCTACTTTCTACTTGAAATCTATTTAATTTTGTCAACATTTGATTAGATCGACTATCCGATAATGCTCTACACCACTTCATTTTCTACATAAAAAGGATATAAAACTAACATTTCTTATTCTTTAAGGTGAAGGTGACTGTTAAAATTAATATCTATCAATTTGTTAAATCAAATTTGTTTAGAAAGATTTTTGTAAGTGGATTCGAATTCAAACGAAGTTCTTCTTGTTGGATATGCTTTTGTCCTTTTGTCACTTAGCCCAAAAAATAAATATATTCAAATTTGTACAATAAATGTGCCCAATCTTTTGTCTTGTAGTGTCTTTTCTTTCTTTCATACATCCAAAAACAAGTCCAACAAGAACAAATTCTTCGTCTGAATTCTAATCCGCTTAGGAAAATCTTTCTCAATAAATTTGGTTTAACAAATTGATATCCGAATTCAAATTTGAGACATAAATTTTAACAATTCTCCATCTTGGCTCAACTTTTAAAGCTAAGTTTTAGTGTTCATTATCCATGCTACTCTCTCAACGCCTTGACGAACGCTTGCTCTCTACAGATGTCAATTGTGCTTAAGCAGAGCTTGAGCTTTGCCAAAGAAATATACTTAGCCATCATGTTTGCTTAGCAATTTTTTCACTATAACATTACTCTTCGTTGAGACATATCGGATGAAGTGGTACCTAATTTTGATATGTTTTGTTTGCTTGTGATAAATGAGATTATATACCAAATATATCGTACATTGCTTATCATAGTGTATATTAATACTTTTCTGATTTAGCTCAAAGTTTGAGAGCAAATTTCGTAACCATATTATCTTTAAAAAAAATAGTGCCATGTATTCCGTTTTAATAAAAAAAATGTTAAATTATGTCTCGAGTTTGAGTGTTTATAAAATGCGATTCGTTGGACTCTTTAAAGCTACACAAAAGAGGAAATAATTAAAAGAGGAATTTTCCCCATTGGAGTGAAGCTGCCGAAGTTTTCTGTTCTTTCGATGGATGTCATGGCAGCCCTACATAGAAGAAGCGAAGGAACAAGCCCTGCACGTGAGAAAAAAAAAAAAAGAAATAGGTGGGCCCAAGGTCAAAGTGTTGACTCTGGGCGCACACACACGTTTAGCGTGAAGCCGAAGCAAGGAGCGTACGTGGGCCCAGGTCAAAGTTTGACCTGGGCCCACGTATAAAAGCAGAAATAACAATTGTAGGCCCTCTTCTCATTTTCGTGAGAAGCCGCACGCCGCACGCCGCCGAGAAGGAACTGCATGTCCAAGCGCTTCCGAAGATAGCCGCAAGTTTTTGCAAATCCGTACATATGCAAGCTACGTAACGTGTTATATTTTGAGCTTGAACGCGTGGTATTTTTTGTGTCGTGAGTTTATATCTAAGGTAAAGTTTTGCGTTTGAGATTAAATCTAGGTGTGGAAAACATTTGAGCGTTAAACTCTGATCGTTAAATTCTAATATTCTGATTATAATGGATTATTTGCTGCTGGCTCTCCCCATGGATGTAGGTATCGATACTTGAACCGAATTACGTAAATTTTTTGTGTCCTTATTTTTCTCGTTTACTTCTCTGGTGATTTTGTGTTGACGTAAATTGTAAGATCCCATCGTTTCCACTTATTATATCCCAACAGAAAACAAAGTAACGTGATCATATAAGGATGCTTTCAAACTCATTGCACCACCTGTAAACACATACCTTTCTAAAGACCTGCAACAATCCAAGTCAACAGCATGATTTGATCCACATAACTAGTGGTCTCACTATCATTGCTGTCCCTCCAATACATTATGCCAATGTGTGTTGTCCCTTTCAAATGTCTGAGAATCAACTTCATAACTTCATAATGAGTTTTACTAGGATACTTCATATACCAACTAATCACACTTGCAACTTGTAAAATATCAAGCCTAGTGTAAACCATAATATACATAATACTACTCATGACACTAGAAAAAATACAAGACATATGATTTTCCCCCTCCTCAATTTGTAGTGATAATTTATCTAAAAGTTTAAAGTGAATTGCTAAATGTGTACTTGCAAACTTCACTGACTGCATGTTAAAACGTGTCACAATCTTCTTAATATTTTTCTTTTGATATTGGCGTAAAAGCCCTATAGTCTTGTCATGTAAAATCTTCATAGCCAATATTTTCTTTGCAACACCTAAATCTTTCATCTCAAATTTAGCACTCAATTGTCTCTTGAGCACATCAATATTAGATATATTCTAAGCTGTTGTCAATATATAAGAGTAGATAAATAAAAAAATCATTCTCCAATCTCTTAAAGTAAACACAATTATCCATCTTGACTTTTCAAATAGTCCTAATTAGCCATGAGAGCATCAAAACGCTTATACAACTACCTAGGATATTGTTTCTGTCCATACAAAGATTTCCTTAACAAGCAAGCATGATATTCTATACCCAAAATAGTAAATCTCTTTAGTTGTCTCATATAAATTCGCCTCTCCAACTCACCATGAAGAAACACAATTTTTACATCTAGTTATTATAACTTGAAGTCTTGTGAGGCAACTATGCAAGTAAAATACGAATAGAAATATGTCTTACCACATGAGAGAATATTTCATTATAGTTAATGTCATCACGTTGTGTATACCCTTTCACTACACTCGCCTTTTACCTCGTTCTCTCGACACCAGGAATGACTTCTTTCCATTTAAAGACTCATTTACTTTTTGACAATCTTCTAACTCTTAGGTACTTTGATAAGCTCCCATGTCTAATTCCAATGGAGTGATTCCATCTCTTCACTCATAACCCTTAACCACCGCGATAACTCAATACTAGCCATCGCCTAAGAGTAAGATGAGGGCTCATTTGTTTCCACTTCGTCACCTACAGTTAATGGGTCAGTAATATTTATATAACCATAATATATCGGTATAACCATAATATATCGGTGATTTAATTTGCTCTCTTTTTTAGTCTACGGCTATAGTTTGCTATGGTTGTGCTGGTTATTCACTATCATCGACTTCAGGAATGGTGGCCTCATTTATGGTCTTAATATCTGTTACTTTCGAGGTATTCGGAGTCTTCACTTGAAGCTCTCACCTCACTACTAATATCATGATTTGTCTGCTCTGCTGGTTATGTCTCAAAACTCATCCATTGAAGCATTACAGTTTTGTCGAAGATCACATCTCTACTAATTAAAAAATCGTGAGATTTAGGATGAATGCACCATAACCAGTAACCTTTCACCGCATGTACATAATCCATAAATATACACTTCTTTGCTCTCAACTCAAGCTTACCACCACTCGCATGAGCATACACAAGATATCCAAATATACATAATCCAAAGTAATCAATAGATTTTCCTGACCATACTTTCTCAAGAGTTTTTCACTCGATAGCAAATGATGGAGATCGGTTTATCAGGTAACATGCTATATTTACTACTTCAGCCCAAAATTCCTTGCATAATCATGCATACAAAAGCATGCACCGAGCTCACTCGAGCAAAGTTCTATTCTTCCATTCTACTGCGCCATTATGCTATAGTATCTTAGGTATTGTATGATGTCTCACAATCTCCTCTCTCTTGCAGAACTTGGTAAAATCTTTACCATAAAACTTCATGCCATTATTAGTTTTCAAGTACTTGATTTGTTTATTTGTTGAGTCGATCGAATACATCATATTTATGCTTCAAAGTATACACATACTTTTCTTGAATGCTCTTCAATAAATGTTATATATCGAGCATCTCCTTTCAAAGGAACTAGAGACGGGCTTCAGATGTTTGAATGAGTATATTCAACTAGTCACTTGGTTGAATGAATAGCTGTAATAAACTTAATTTGATACTGCTTCCTAAAGATGCAATGCTCATATGAGTCTAGCTTCCCTGTTGACTCTTCAACAACCCCTTTTTACTTAGCATCGTCATACTTACCTCATTCATATGTCCTAAATACATATATTACAACTGAGTTAAGTCAGAGTTTGACTTATCTGATGAAATTGCAGCAGTTCTGGTCAGTCTCTCCTAGTAGATGATAGAGAGTATTCACTTTCTTCCTCTTTATCACTGTTATGGCACCTCGAGAGATCTTTAGTATTCAATCTTTAGTAGTCTACCTATACCTAATGCCATCAAGTGTCCCCTAGAGAAATAAGGTTCTTATTGAACTCTAGTACGTGCCTCGCGTCTGTCAATGTGCACACCACCACCCTATCGTGCATCCAAATCCAAATTATCCATATCCTCACAGTTTTGCAGCCTACGTTATTCCTCAAAAGAACTTCATCACCATCTACAGTCTGGTAAATAGTAAATCAATTCTTATGAGGCGTCATATGATAAGAATACCCCGAATCTAGCACATATTCGTTTCTTAACGAACTAGTAGTCACACATAAAATAGCTTCTACATTGCTGGTACTACTCTTGACTACGTTTGCCATACTGTTTGTGACATTCTACCTATGACATTTGTTCCTCCACTTCAAATAATCTCTTCTAATGTGTCATTTCTCATGACACTCAAAGCACTTCACATCTCTCTTAGACTTTTTGTGGTGTGATTTCGACATACTTTTACCTTCGTTGCCATTATGCCCTTAATGTTGATCTCTACTCCGAATTGTTAGTGCTTATGATACCCGTTCTCCTAGATTGTCATATTGCAACTTTCTCTATTACTCCTTAGAGAACAAATCGGACTTTATCTCTTCCTAGGTAATCATAGTACACCCTTGCGATAATGAATCAGTAAAGTGCTCTCATAGCTCTGCTAATGAAGCTAATAAATCATGCCCCATTCTTCATCATTAAGTATCTTACCAACGTTCTTTTAATCCATCATGAGTTTATTGAATTCATCCAAGTGAGATTTGATAGATTTACCTTTAATATATCTAAATTGAAACATCCTCTTCAATATGTACTAGTGATTGTTCAAACCCTTCGTTACATAGAGGGTATGAAGTTTTGCTCATAACACTGTAGCATCCTTCTCCTCAGCCACCCTATTAACGCCTCATCTGACAAATTCAAGAAGATTGTGTTATTTGCTCTTTCCATTAACTCTACCCTATTAGAGGCTTTCATTATAATTGACAACTCATCTTCACCATCTAGTGTCTTGGCCAAATTTTGGGTTGTCAATAGCACATACATCTTGAAGCTCCATAACTTAAAGTTGTTCCTCTCTTTAAATTTCTCAATTTTAGCTTTTACCTAAGATATAATTGCAATAACAGAGTTTACAAATAATAATCAGACAAGCAAAAGCCCCAAATCACAATCAAGAAATTTGATCCTAAGCTTTAATATTAATTGTTGTAATATTAACGCAGAAACGATAGAATCTTACAAATTAAGTCAATGCCAAATACTAAAGAAAAAGATGCGGAATAATAGGACATTAGATATTTATATGATTTGGTCCAAAAATCGATACCTACATTTATAAGGAGAACCGGTAGCAAATAATTCACTATAATCGGAGAATCAGAGTTATAATTGTTCACACGCTTGAATTTAAGTCCAAACCCAAAATGTTTATAAATAAATATATAAACTCACAGCATAAAATCACTGAAGCAAAACGCTCATGTACGCTTTGTATGATGGCTTGCTCTTTGTGTGGAACTTCTGTTCTTGTGCAGCGCTCTTCTCTTGTTAGAGAAACCCACGTGCTTTATATGTTTGTGTCTAAGAGTCAATAGCTTTGACCTAAGCCCCATTGCATGCAGCTTCTCATGCCCAGGGAAATATAAGAAGACCAACCACTATTTGGCTACCGCAAGTAAAAAGAAACTCTTGCTTTTCCTTGGTAATTTCACATTGATTTAATTTGTAAGATCCCATCGTTTTCGCGTTAATATTATAACAGTGATGATAGAATACTTATATATTAAATCGTGCATTCATCTGATAATTTAAATTTCTATAACAGTTATGGGTGGTCTGATGTATTCTTACATGGTGTAGAGAGTAAGATATCCTAAATTCAAATGATTGTTTATATCGCTTATAAATAAATAGAAAATATTTTCATCATTTGTGAAAATTTTTATATATAAATTATCATCAATAATGAAAATATTTTTTTATCAATTAATTATTTGAAAAGACGTAGATTATTTCCATTCATTCTCTATGAAACACACTAGGTTTGCCATCCTTTGCGTTTCTCCGATAGACGATGTAAGAAAAGGTCATGAAACAGGAGCGAGGATGCCAAAAAGAAGTGGAGGCGAGGGGTGAAAATGTGAATTCGAGAGGGGGCACGTGGGATGCTCCGACTTATGGCTTTTTGTGGCGGTGACAGTCCCCGTCTGCGATAAGAACGAAGTCAACATCCGACCTTTTACGCGTGCACCGCTCCTCGTCACATCTTCCAGTGGTCATCTCTTCGACCGGCCCACCCATTAAGCATCCCATGAAAAATGGAGCCCGCCCCTCTGTTTTATTTTATTTTCCATTTTTTCTCTATTTTCTTTTTCTCTTTTCTTCCTTCCCAAGGAAAAATAGAAAAAGGCAAAAACACCATAAAACGAACAGAAGCAACGTGTGGCTCTCGTCCGACAATTACCCTTTTGGTTTGGTAGGCTTTAATATTATGATTGACTTTTAATATGATTTACAGAGAATTGTTTTGACCCGTTTAACCTAATCTCACACCATCTTTTATTTAATTCTTTATTATTGATAAAATAATGATTTTTAAGAACTACTCGTGAGTGATGTAATCACATCCATTTTTTTTTAAATAAAACACAAAAATTGAAATAATGTAAGAGTCGTTTGCTTTTATTGTTGTTGTATTTTTTACTCATTACCGGGTGATTCATTTTTTTTTTTTTTGAGAAAGTATGATCGTTGAACTTGATTAAGAGAATTGCCAATCTTAATATTTCGGACTCATTTCCATGTTCTTCAGACAAGAAAAGATGAAACTCCGTTTTCGTTCCCTTTGAGAAAAAAAGTTGTTGGGAACAAGCTGGGGATGGAAAGTACTCTTCCAAATAAGAAAAGGAACACAACCCAAGTGAATTTACCTAATCAATAAGAAAAGTGCCCAAGAGACGACAAACGAACGAGTGCCACGTCAGCAGGGACGGGGTGGCAGTGGCCACGTGGACTCCGCGTCGGATGTGCTTTTTAATGCCTTCCGCCATACGTTGAGTTGAGAGATAAGTCAAGAGGTCAGCTTCCACGAAAAGCCACTCTGCTCCTCGCATATATCACGACCCACCCTCTTCCATTTCCCAAACTTCCTCTTCCACAGAGACCCCGAAGACCTTTCTTTACGTCCATACTTCACGTTCTCAACTTCTTCTTGTACCCTTGCACTTATCTTATTTCTTGGAACGAGCCTCGGTGCGTGATGATGGAGATGGAAGAGCTATTATTTGCAGAAGGCGATCAGTGCAGGACACCGAGGCACAGAGGGTGTCAGATACCTGTCGACATGGCATGCCCACCGCCAGCGCCGAGGAAGAAGGCCGCTTACGAGGGACGGAGGCGCGATCCGCCTAAGAACGGCTTCTTTAAGCCTCCCGATCTTGAGCTTCTCTTCGCTGTTGTACCTCAGAGAGAAGCTTGCGCCTGATATGCCGAGTATCAGAAGAGGCTTCGATCAAGCTTCGCGACTTTATATGGGACATGTTGGGTTTTTTAAATGTGTACCACGTTAGATGTTCCATGTTTGTAATTTTTCGTTCCCTCTGTATTTCTTGACTGACCAAGTGTGACCGAAGGAGTTACTGTTGTTTTCCCCCTTTTCTAGCCATCTAATTCTGATGTAATCAGCAGTTGCTTGTTTTGAAAACTCTATTAACGAAGGCAGAGCATGATCTCGTTCGTTTAAGTTGGTTCTACATGGGGGAGACGACGCTGTTTATGTCTGCAGCTGCTGATTTTTGCAGTTATGTTTCATGCTTATTTTGTTCACCTGTATTTCATAGCTCGAACGAGGATAATTGTCGTCGATTCCTGTCTTGGAAGGCGGTGGGAAGATAGATGGGAGAGGACTTGGCAGGGCAATCTTTACGAAGAGTAGGGGGAAAATGATATTCAGATTGTTTGCTTGTACAGAACAGAAAATGCACAAGTTAAGTCGATCTTTCCGACCCACTTGCGTTTTTCAGTTTTGATCGGGCTGGTGTGTTTAGAATTGAATTGATGTAAAAAGTACACTTTTTGTTTCCTCGCCAAATTCAAATATTATCAAAATTTTAAAAATGATATGTGAATATACGTGTCAACATTTATGTATTGTGAAAATTTGAAGTGTTTAGAATTAAAAAAAAAAATGGCTATGACGTGTCATTTGTCATATTTAAATCAAACAAATAAAATAAAAGTCTATCCAAACACGCTTACTCCATAAAGTTTCTCTTGTTGGGCCTAATTTGATGGAATATGATTTGTACTAATTTTTTTATATACTTACTCCGTCTTTAAGAATTGTTGGGATGCGTGACAAACGGTCAAAGTCCAAATATGAGCCCATTCACCCTAATCTAATTACGTCAAGGACCACTCTACAATAGGCAAGTCATGAGCTAAACTCAACTTGTCATATTTGTCAGTTTTTATTTTTTATTTTTTTAGATTAATTACACGAAATGTCCTAAATTAGTATATATATGATAAATTTACACAAAACTAATTTTTTTATTCTTAAAAATTTTAAACTAGTACATTTGTGATAAATTTATATTTTGTTAGATTTTAGTAAACATCATGAATTGGTAAACTCGTGATAAATGAAGAATAAAACCCTAAACTTATACATCCGTCTAGGGATGAGCATGTTGGACTACCGAAACTGAAAACCGCCCAGACCAGACTAGCCAATTTGATCCTTTTCTTAGAGGGATTACTCTAGTTTTTGATTCTATAAAAATAGAACTGATGATTGTTAGTCCGGTTCTTAGTTCCTCGGGGGAACTAGATCGGACATAATAAAACTGACTCTTTTTTTATGAAAAATATATATTTTTAATTTCTTAAAAATAGCAATAAAACCTAAAAATAGTAACAACTCTTTTATTTTGCTTTTTATTTTTATTTTTATTTTTTGTTTGCTAAGTAATTAGTTACATGGGATCGGACTAGATTAGTCAAGCTCGATCCTCGGTCCTAGGACTGTTTAGTCCGATCCTCGATCCCAAAAATTGGGAACTGATTTTCCCGGTCCAATTCTCGGTTCCTAGGTGAAACCGAACTGGATTGGCAACCAATTACCCCTACATTCATCAATTTCTGTATGTTATTTAATTTAACAATTTGATTGTAAAATTTAATGGAAATTAACAGATGATAAATTTATTACAAGTGTACTGGTTTGGGATTTTAGCAGCTAAAAAATTAGTTTAAGATAAATTTGTCATATATATATTAGTTTGGAGTTTTTTGTGATATTAACCTTTTTTTTTTTTTTGGGGGAGGGGGAAGATTCGGAAATCTTTATAGATGATCGTCTCTCGTATGAAGAATGACATATCATGTCTAGTAAACCACATTTAATCCAAGTAGCGATGGCCTACCGGCCATAGTGGGCCTTGGGCCCATGCTGAGCTGGGCTCATTACGAGAATGGCCAAAGGACGACCCCTTTGCTCTCGAGCCACTACTCGGACATTAGCCCAAGTCGATGGCCCAAGCCCATGGGTCCTAATGGCTCGGCCTAGGCCTGTAAGTTTTTTTTGAAGCCGAGTCCACTTATTGGATCCATGTAGGGCCCCCGAAGAAAGAATAAAATGGGCCCCAAAGTCCTGGACCCCTTATTACTCTGTGTCCGTTCGACGATTTGGCTGACGATTCAACCAACTTAAAAAAACATCCAATTTCTTTTTTCTATAATTTATTAGTCTTCCCTTCTAACTTTTACTTTCATCCATTCCTGACAAATTCCACTAATTCTAAAAAATCCAGACTTTCTAATAAACTCCCACTATGTATATATCATTCCCTAGCTATTTATGACGTTTGATCGGTTCGCATACCAATATAATCGATTTGGATAGCCAGCCGAGAAGAAGAGACATGTGGGAATTCTTCAAGATTATAAACCATTATCTAGTGTGCAAACAACACCTAATGAGTTTCCATTATGATCCGCAAGTCGGGATAAGAAATCTGTTGCTGCACAAACGGTGTTGTTGCCGTCAAAAGATGGGTCTTAATGTTCAACAAGAAGGGGCGTGGTTAGAGCTGAGCCATTGGATCAAGAATAATCATGAGAATTCAAATTTCACTTTGGTATTTTACTAGTAATGTACGTGTTTTTAAGCATCGTGTATTGGTAGTTTGTCTTCCATATTTGAAGTATCTTATTACGTGTTGATTCTTATGTGATTCTTGCTACCGAAGTTCTGATCAATTAATTATAGATAACTAAAATTCCCATGATTTTATTTAAATTTTAGAATTTATTAAAAATTATATAAATTACCAATTAAATTGAAAAGCTAGGCCTAGCATGGCCTGGGCTCCTCCCAAGGCCATGCCTAGCCCTACCTGGCTAGTTAGCCATAGGTGGAGCCAGGTAATATACGTAGGGAAAATCGTCAAAAAAGTTTGAATTCTATTGTAATTCTATCAATTTAGTTCTAAACATTTGTTTTTTGGTCAATTGAATTCTAAATATTTAAATGCTCTCTCTCTCTCTCTCTCTCTCTCTCTCTCTCTCTCTCTCTCTCTCTCTCTCTCTCTCTCTCTCTCTCTCTCTCTCTCTCTCTCTCTCTCTCTCTCTCTCTCTCTCTCTCTCTCTCTCTCTCTCTCTCTCTCTCTCTCTCTCTCCTCTCCAAAGGTGAGTGCCGATGATGTTGACCTTGTTGGCCTTTGGTGAGTCTTCAAGCCATGGCTGGGTGAGGGTCATCAATTGCCTTGCGCTGGGCTCGAGAGGCTCCTCAGAGGCCAATGAAGTCGACCTCACTATGAAGTTGACCTCGTTGGCCCTTGCCTCTAGCCAGTTGACGACCGACTGGAGAAAGAAGGAAGAGAAGGAAAAAAAAAGAAAATAAAAAGAAAGAGATTGGAGAGGACGAAAGGAAAAAAAATAATAAAAAAAATTGAAAAGAAATGAAAATATTATTAAAAGTGTCCATGTTAGCATTGGCCGACCAAAATTGACCAAATGAATTTTTATTGGCATAAAAAAAAATTTATGACTCAATTAGTAAAAAAAAAGCTTATAACTGAATTAATACAATTACTATATATTTATGATTTTTTTTGGTAAATTTTGTAATATATGCCATATGTTTTCTTTAAAAACAAAAAAGAACTAAAAACCTTAGTGATGTCATCCCTTCAGTTGGGCCAAGGGCACAAGTCACGAAAGTAGTTAATTAGTCTTGAAATAAAGGAATGTTAAGTCAATTTCGCTATTCAAACGCGTTTACATTCGCAAAGGCCTTTAAGCCGAGGTGGTTCCTTTCTTTTCACCACGTCAAGCCAAGCAAGACGGTAAAGTGAAATTATTCATTCTCGAGATCACAAGACTGAGGATCTCAAGCCTCAAATCGAGGCTACTGAGGCTTGGCGCACTAGGGTATAATGCCTGTCACCTCACCTTGACGCTCGTCGGCGTGAGGCTTAGGCTCCTTGTGCTTGTACCGGCAACTTCTTCGGCACGTAACTTGCTCCTTCATAGCTCAATTCGTGTGATCTTTAAGGCGTTTGAAAGCTCACAAGGAGAGCTTTCAGAGGAGCCTGATATTGCCGAGGTAAATCGCTTGATCGCGACGAGGTTTTGACCCATATCAAGATCATAGGCTCGAATGTGAGAACTGGACGTCATCTTGGTGACTTAAGGCGCGTTTGGTAACGATTCTGTTCCCGGGAGCTGATTCTGATCAGAACTGATTCTTTTTGATTTTGTTCCCGGGAACTGATTCTAAGCATTTTAAGCCGTTTGGTAACTGTCCAAAATTTTTGATTCTGGAATAGAATTGCGTTTGGTACCGTGTTTATTAATTCTGTTCCAAATCAATTTCTTTTAATTTTTAAATAATTTTTTTTACTTTTTTTCCTTTGTTTTCTTTTCTTTTTTTCATTTTTTCTTTCATTTTCCTTTTCATTTTCTTTTTTTTTTCTTTTCTTTTTCTCATCTTCTTCTTCTTCTTCCTGCCGGTCGCCGGACCGGCGACCGGCCAGACGAGGGCCAGCGACCTCACCGGAGCGTCGCCGGCCCTCAGCGAGGCCAGCCCTCGTCGGCTGAGCCTCGCCGGCAGCCGGGCGAGGCTCGGCCGAGCCAGATCTGGCGAGGCCGAGCCCCGCCGGTGGCCAGGCCGACCTCGTCGGGGTTGGGCGAGGCTTGCCAGGCCACCGGCGGGGCTGGGCGAGCCTCGCCTGGCCACCGGTGGGGCTGGGCGTCGCGAGGCTCGCCCAGCCCCTGCCTAGTCTCGGCGAGGCTCGGCCTCGCCAGATCTGGGGAGGCCGAGCCTCGCCGGTGGTTGGGCTTGCCTCCGGCGAGCTCGCCGGACTGGCAGCCGGCGACCGGCGGTGGCGGACGGCGGCGGCGAACGGCGGCAGCGGCGGTGGACGGCAGCGGCGGTGGGCGGCAGTGGACGGCGGTGGCGGATGGCGGACGGTGGCGAGCGGTGGTGGACGGCGGTCGCGAGATGGCCGAAGGGAAGAAGAAAATTTGTTAATTTTGATTCTCAAATTTGTTCCCGGAACAAGAATCAACTTTTTTTTGGTTCTAAATTCTTGTCCAAAACTGATTCTGGGAACAAATTTGTTCCCGGGAATAAAAAAGTTACCAAACACGATTCTAGGCTGAAACTGATTCTGGGAACAAAGAATCAGAATTTGGCCCTGTTTGGATGGTTACCAAACAGGGCCTTAAACATCTGTTTTTTTGGTGACTTAACATCTTAAAACATCTATACTTACCTCAACTTAGAGACCCGAAAATTTTCATTACGATTCCAGGACCTTTAAGTATGTTTTTGGGCTCTAGGACATTTTTCTGGTATCAGAGAGCTTGATTAAAATAAGACCGTTGCTAATTTCCTCATCCAACAAATGATTGACTTGACTTTTGATGGCTTGGAACGTTTATGATCCCTAATTTCATGATGTGCAACTAAAACCGGGAGATCTCAAACTTTCCCACACTGTGAAAAGACGAGTAACAGGCTTAAATGATATTAGTATCAATGGACTTGTTTTGACGAGAGCAACCCATTTTTTATGTTCAAAATGCGTTCCATGTGTTGTATATCATCAATCAAACCTCGGTCTAGTCTCGGTCAAACCTCGGTTCACTTGAGGATTTTTGAAAAATGGGGACAAAATTTGAGGTGTCAACACTTCTCACCAAGTATCAATATACATGAGAACTACCCTTCTCCATCCTTAGCGACAACAAGACAGATGGAAATCATCAAGAATCCCACTTAGTGCCATCCTTGCATCAGGTGAGTGAGAATGAGTTGTTATTATATTGGTAATGTGATCTTACATTTAGTTAATTATTGCCCACATTTTATTGTCTACATTAAGTTGCGCGATAACTACCCATTAGCCACATTAACTTGTATGGTGATCGCCCAATATCATGATAATTGTCTTGATCGAAGAAATTATCTAAAAGGGTTCGAATGAAAATATAAATAGGTCATAAGCCAAATCCCTTAAAAAGAGAACACACCTTTGCTATTGAGAGGGTAATTGATTAGAAGTAGCCATTTACTATTCAAGGATCTGCGAATTTGGCTTTCAATCGAACTTCATCAATGGCTGGAGATTAAGATAAAATTTTTTACTTTTCTGCATGTGATTCTAATTATGCATGGATTCTGTTCATTCATTAATAATCGGATCTTCAGTCTTTAACTCTAATGCCTATGTGCTCTTTGAAGAGAGAAACAGTAAACTTCTTAGAAACTACCATGAACATGATTATTATTGGCAAGAAGTTCGGGATTTACTCAGATTGGGGATGCAATTTAGCCGTTAGTGATTTACTCTTCTATCCTTGGAAAACACTTTCTTTGCAAGGGTGAAAATTGAAGTTGACAAAACTCAACTTTTCTAGTTATGATAGTAGAGGTGACCCAATTTATGAAATCTATGTCTCATCTCCTCATTTGGTAGATACAGAGCCACACAAACAATGAAAAATAAAGTAAATGATGAAGGAACTCTCTGCGCAATGGAGTCAGCAATGCTATTGACGCTTCTGTCTATTTTAACGAGTTTCCTTAAGTAAAAGCGCACAGGTTTAATTTTGATTTATTTTCGCATGTGAAGTGATATCCATAAATCATTATTCATCGATCAGAGGTATGGTTAGATGGAAATTTCTCTAATCGAGGTTGGCCTATTAGTGGGAAAAGTACTGAAAAAGTCATAAACTTATCATATTAATATTGGTTTATTTCATTATGAAAATTTTCAATTGGATCAATTTAGTCATAAACCCTTTCATATTGACATTAATTCATTCTATTCGAACAATTTAGGTTGGAATCACCAACATGGAGGCTAGCCATCCTATGTGGCACAGCTAACGCCAACGTAGACATTTTTCATAATATTTTAATAATTTTTTGACTTTGTATAATTTTGTTGTTCTTTCTTTTCTTTTTTTTTTCCCTTCATTTTGGACAATGAGGATCATGGCCCTTGCCAGATTTGGGTGAGAGCTCCCTCGCCTAGAGCTCGTGGCCATGGGTAAGGCCATTGCGACCTCATTGGCCCCCAAGTGAGGCTATGAAGGCCTTCGCTAGATTGGGGTTAGAGCTACCTCACCGGCCACCAGCAAGGGTTTGTTGGCCCTCCTTGGCCAAAATGAAGGAAAAAAGAGAAAGATAGAAATAACAAAAAAGAAAAAAAAAAAAAGAAAGATTATAAAATTTAGGAAATTATTAAAATATTATTCAAAGTCAATGTCGGCATCAGTTGTATCATATAAGATGGCCGATATCTACATTAGTGATTTCCAGCCTAAATTAGTCGGATATACTAGATTAGTACTAATGCAAAAATATTTATGATTAAATTGATTAAAATAAAAAATTTATGATTGGATTGATACAAATGCAATAGGTTTATGATTTTTTTTTTTTTTTATATACTTCTCCCACCGCTTATTAGTCTGATTCTTAGATGACGTGAAGCTTGAGTGGTGCGGTGAATAAATTTTTCTTCTCAATGAAAGTATTAGTCTTATCCATATGCCCGATGAGGTTTATTGAAAGTTATCAACGTGAATTAACCACGACCCCCACGAGATACCGTCACAACATATATATATTTTCTTTTCAATTTGCAGAATAAGATTCTAAAAAGGTTGCATCACGCAGCATGGCAAAGAACAAAAACATAAAGTCATACAACTTGATTTTGTCCACTATGGAACTATCCTTAAATGCCATATTGCCGTATAGTCATTGGATAATTTTTTCATCGTCCAGGCAATATTCTCCCATACATGGAGTACCAACATAGTAGTGGTGGTACTACTACTGACCTTTTAAAAATTTCGTAATTTCATCTGATAAGAAGCACCTTGGAATCACTTTTAGTGCTTGTCTAAGTTGTTTCCTTAAAATGTTAAGTAGATCTTTAAAAAAAATGATTACGGGATTCTTTAGTAGGCCATAAAACTTTAGGGTTAGACATTACACAATAGATAATTTTTTTAAAGGGAATTTCATTATGCCATTGCTTGGTTGATATCCCTTTTCTTTTAGGGAAAAAAGAGATATGATGCTAAGATGACGGCACCGTTATTCTTTAGGAATAACGGCCCTTTGCATGGAAAACAGCAATTTTAAAGAAAATCCACTCTATATAATAGTGACTCTTATTTGTAAACAACATTCACTGATGTCGTATGAAGTATTGATGACATATTACGATCACTGCTTGGGCTTAGGGTTTTTTACTAGTGGGGCAAAAGAAAAACGTGGAGTTATTTTTAATACAGAGGAAATTACGTCCACAGTAACATCATATTAGATTTTGATTAATTTCGTAAAAAATCTATGATATTTGAAAATTAATGTTTAAGGTCCCTAAATTTGTTGTACTTTTATGCATTCTTGTCCATGAAACTTGTTCACACCAAACAGGGAACCCAATTCTTGCACGTGCCTGAGCTATGTCAGTCTCGTCACATAATACAATAAATACAAAACTTATTAGACATTCCCGAAAGTAAATATAAATCGCACTCGCGTGGTATGTACAAAAATAAATCACCACCAAGGATTTGGCAATTCTTATCTTTTAGCATTTTTATTTTGAGTTTAATTTAATGTAGAACATATGAACCATCTAGAAAATACAAATATGAAATAGGCAAGATCATGTGGAGTTATGGACCCCTCAGTCTTGATGGACTTGGGTGTGGGGGGTTGGGGACCTAGGCCTGAGCATTGAGTTCTTGGGCCGGCCTTGTTGGACCCGAGTCTAACTGCTGGAGATCTGGTCTTGAACCTTGAGACTTGGAACCGTCGTTGAGAGTTTTGTGCCCAAGTATAGAATTTCGAATATGAACACCGATACTTGATCATATTTTGAAAAACGATTTTGGTTCTTAAAAAAGGAGATCATTTTCTTGAATATAATTATGATAGGAAAACTTTTTTCGTTGACTAGGAAAACATTTTTCGTTTATTCATTTTACTAAACAAACCAAACATCGGGAAAAAAGGTATCCCAAAAAACATTTTTAGTAAAACAAATGACCCTTAGTTTTGATTAGATTTGCATGTCACTTATAACTCATTGATCAAAGTTGTGATTAGGGATGAATAACCATATTTTAATACCTGAAATGCCCTTACAAGCACGTGCTAGTCATGAGAGATAGAAAGCTAAGAAGCACCGACACTTTTCAGAAGCCTTTATATCATGTCCAATACTCGGATACGTGTCTAACACGCTCCGACACACGGTCAATGAGTGTAGGAAGATTTGACACGTGGTCAACTCTCCTCAACATGCTCCAACACTCGAGTCTGGAATCCCCACACGTGATTCCGACACGCATATGGTCAATTTTAAAAATTTTCATTGCTTGATGAGTCAAAATGTAAACATATGAAAAAATAATAAAAATAACAAAAACAATAACGGGGAAAAAGGAAAAATTCTCACTCACCCTGTTCCGCCTCTGCCTCTCGCAGGCGCCGTCCCGACCTTGTCTTCACCTCTCCAGTGTTCACGTATCTTTCTTTTCCTAGACTTTTTGTTTTTTTTATGTCGGCAGTTGCATTCTGTTCAGAAGTGTCCGTCTCTCTCTCTCTCTTGCTTGTCTTTCTCTCTCTTTGCGTTAGATTTCCAGCGGTTGGCGATGTTCAGTTTGGTGTTAGGGGCTCCATTTTCTTTAATTGACCGAAATACCCGTCCCAAGTGCGCGTAATTTTGTCCTTCTTGTCTTGAAGCCCAAGCCAGTAGAGGTTACTTTTGTTGGGGGCTCTGGAAGTGAGAAATTCTTCAGCCGTCTAGACTCTCTAGTGCAACATTCGCCCTTTTTCTTGTGATGATCGCCGCCGTTGCCCTTTTCTTGTTCCCTCCGTTGCCATCACTGTCATCTTCAACTTCCTGTTCCCCGATGTCTCTCTCGCATTTGACTTGTTCGCCGACTCGAGCCTCGTCTGGCCAGTCGTTAGTCGTCATCATGCCAGCTCAGCTAAGGAAGGTGGAAGAAGAAAGTGAAAAAAAAAAGAAAGAAAAAAGAACAAGAAAAAAAAGAAAAGAAAATTGAATTATAAAAAATAAATATAATTTTGATTTTTATAAAAAAAAATATTTTTATAAAGTTATAGAGAGAAGTGAGAGATTGTGAGGCTTTAGTTGAAAATGAATTTTAAGTCTAACCCTTTAACTTTATTTAACTAGTTTTTTAAAAAAATAAATAATTTACATATGATCAATTTATAATTTAAATGGGTTATATATAGGTCGAAACTCATTTTGCCATCTTTAATTTTGTTCAAGAGTGTCCTCTGTCTCCCTCTCCCTCCACTTTTCTCTCTAGCTTGTCTTTCTCTCCCTTTGCGTGAGATTTCCATAGGCTGGCGATGTTTGATTTGGTGTCAGGTGTTAGGGGCTCCCTTTCTTTAATTGACCGACATACCCCTCCCAAGTGCGCGTAATTTCGTCCTTCATGTCTTGAAGCCCAAGCTAGAAGGGGTCGCTTTTGTTAGGGGCTCTGGAAGCTAGAAATGCTTCAGCCCTCTAGACTCTCTAGTGCAACAGTCACCCTTTTTCTTGTGATGACCATTTTGTCCCCGCCGTCTTCGCCCTTTTCTTGTTCCCTCCATCGCCATCGCCATCGCCATCGCCGTCATCTTCAATTTCTCGTTCGCCGATCTCTCTCTCGCATTTGACCTGTTCGCCGACTCGACGGTGGCGACGGTGGGGCAACTGTACAAAGCAGTGTTTTGGCGATACGATGACAATTACAATGTCGGATTTTTCTAGCTATTTTAATGCCCAAAACGCCCTCAAGAATCTCCTCTTTTTTATTTTTATTATTTTTTTCTCTTTTGTTTCTTTGTTGGAGATGCTGTTGTCGTGAGGTCTTTCATGGCCGATTATAATGTGTACCTTCTCTCTCTTCTTTCATTCAACCCATTGCGACCCGCCGTTCTTTGTTTCCTTCTGTTTCCTTTTTTCAGTATTTTCCAGGATTTTTAAAATTCTAGATTTGGATTTTCCTCTCCTTGACATATTTATTTTCTCACTCATTTATTGTGCCGATTACACCCCTCCATAGGCCTCCCCTTCCCCCCCCCTTTTTTTTAACCATAAAGGCCATTTATTTTTTTTACTTAATTGTGATTTTAAATATTAATTTATTATATATATTTAATATACAACGTGTCACAACATGTCATGATTCTTTACTTTTTGAGAAATGATGTTTCTGGGGGGCAAGCTCATGACCAGTCCATTCCAAACCAAACCTGCCGGCCAGTATCCGCGACGTGTTGCGTAATGTGTAGCGTATTGGTATTAGTGTTACATAGACATAAAGTACTAAAATCGTCGCCGTATATGGGCCATGATCTACATCAACTTAGCCCAAAAGTGGTCATACAAGAAAAGATAATTAAAGACTTTGAGAAACTTTGGGCTGGATTTCGATAGACGAATAAATATGTAATACCATGATGAAACAATTGGTTGCCATGTGTCAAAACCAAATATCATTGATGAGGATACAACACTGATGGTGGAAATAGGTGAAGATAGTTAAAAGAGTGCCAAACTTAAAGATGAGCGGTTAATACTTGCTAGACAAGTCGTGAGAATGTTGTTGAACAAGTCAGAAACTAAATATGGATAAGGTGGTCCAACATATAACGTGGAGCAACTCTTGAGGAGGAGGTAATCGACTATTGACATTATCAAATTGACCTATAATTACCGCAAGCAATCTAACAAATAGCCCCCTGAACAACACACAAAATTACTCTATCTTACTTTTATCTTTACTTACTTAGCTTAGTTGTAGCTCAAGATTCTCGTTGTAGATTCAATTACGGTGAGTGTCTATATCATGGGCAGTGCTATTGATTATATTCCAGTGCTAATCCACTATCTAGTGTTAGACAATTAAATTCTGACCTTGTGTCCTTAAACATATCTAGGAGTAGCGTTTGCTAGGTGTCGTCTTTATTGTCAAATGTCGTCGATTAGATTTTGACATTGTGTCCTCATATGCATCTAAAAGTAGCGTTTACTAGGTGTTGCCCTCATTGTCCAGTGTCGTCGATTAAATTTCGATGTTGTATTCTTATACCCATCTAGGAGCAACATTTGCTAGGTGTTATTCTTATTGTCCAGCAATGTTGATTAGATTCCGATATCGTATCCTTAAACTTAGTAGAGAACAGTGCTTTCGAGGTGTTTTGTTAATATCCATCATTATTGAAGTATCTTCGATATTGCATAAATCACTTTAATTTTAATGAGCTTTTATTATTATGTTAAGGTGAGTTTAGATGATATCATTTATTAGGTTTCAACATTGATTATCATCAATATTAAGCCCATGTTAAATCAGCAATTTCTTTGAATTTGAGATTATATGATATATAGTTTTGTTCGCACTTGATTCTCTGTTCAAAGCTAACACAACACCTGAGTCTTATTTAATAAAAACCAAAATATAACACTTGATAAAAGGTATCAAAACCAGCGAAACACCATATAATCGAAGTCTAATCATTTTCTTTTCTCTCTCCCCTCCCCTCTCTCCTTCCTTTTCATTGTAGCAGAAGCTTGTCAAGAACCATTAGTCCTCGCCCACCGCCCATGGTTGCGAGGCCCCACCTACCGACGTCGCGAGCTGCCCAGCCTTGTCCACTATCCCTCGGCTCTCTCTCTCTCTCTCTCTCTCTCTCTCTCTCCCCCCCCCCCCCCCCTCCCTTAACTTCGACGTGGGAGGGCCCCTGATGATGGACAACTCCAATTGACCTCAACCTCTGGAGGTTTTTCTCCTTTTCAAGGTGTACCGATTGGGCGGAATCGAAGCATTCCTCCCCAGCATTAACAAACATTCACCTTTACAATGAAAAATAAAACTTCAAGGAATAACTAGAAAATGACCCACTCGGATACGAGAACTCGCCTAAGCCCACCCGAAAAAAAAGGGAATGGGTGGACTTTTTTCAACCAGGGAAAAATCGGGCCAACTCGACCATGACCTGTAAATTTCCGAATTGGGTTTGGTCAACTAGTTTTTACCCGATTTTAGTGGCATGACAAGAAGGTTCTTTATCCTGTATGTTTTGTTCGAATTATGATTGAAAATTGAAATAGTCTAAGCTACACAATATGCCGTCTTTTTAGTTAGGATATGGGCAATATCTTGAAGAGATATATAAACTTTATCATCTCCTAATTTTAAACGACACTGTTAATGGCTGCCCCGAGCACTGTTAACCATCCTAAAAAAGGAAATGTTTTCATTTTCAATTGACTTATTGTACATAATATGAGAAAGTCAAGAAAATGATGATTTTTCTTTTTTGAGGTGTATAATATATGTTCATGGGGCTTTCGTTAAATAAATCCATTTTAAAATCATTGAGTCAAAATACTTTGAACATCATAAACATTCTAAGGGTCTCTCCTAAACTTGGCTATGACAAATTTCCGCTTGGTGCTTAAACGGCCACTAACTTAAATAATCACTTATAAAGCAGCAAATCACTTAAAAACTAGGTTAGTTAATGTCAACTATGCTCTTAGGCTACATTTGGTAGTGAGGACATAAGTCAAGATATGATATATTTTATCATATTTTATCATATTTTATGTTTTGTTGCTATCCAATATAAGATAAGACTGAATAAGATCGATATAACTAGGATTAAAAAATCCCATGTGGGTATTGGTCAAATGTGGATAGTATTTCTCGTGTCTATGATATATGTAGCATGAGAAAAACCGCCACAACAGCTAATTGTCCACGCTTTTGATCACCGAAGCGGTTGTTTTTGCCTTTAATAATCACCAATCATCATTGCTGGCCAATCGATTGCGTTCCCCAACTAGAGCTTCTCGACCGGCTACCACATGATGACCACCATCGCAATAGTCGACCGATGTTGCCTCTTGCCACTGCCAATCATCATTGCCAATAAAATGTTTGTGTTCTCCAATCGGCACTTTCTGATCGATATTTCCACCTTTGCCCATATCTAGTGTTATTGTGGAACTTTTGTTCATCGTTCCTTCTCATTCATAACTTGTGCATCCTCTCTATTACATATGCACTTTACTAGCAATGAAAAGTTTCCACCTTTGCAATCTTTCATTCAATCACTCATTATTCTCACAGGACTAAAAAAAAAAAAAAAAAAACTGAGCCACGCATTCCATCTTCTACTTCGATTCATCCATATTGGCAAGGTGAGCCAATGGCATGGCGAAGTGAGGTGATGTAAACAGCAGCTTGACTGGTGGTGGTGCGAGGCAATGGCCTTGTCGGGTTGATGACAATAATGCAAAGGTGGAGTGGGGAGAGAGAAGAATTTGTATTATATCCATGTCATATCTGCATATTTACCAAACATTGTATAAGATATTACACTTCCCATCGTTATCCTATCCGGCCTTATTTTATGCCAAAAAAAGGTCCTAAAGACCAAACACAATTTTAAGGATTTAGTGACCATAAGAGGGATCTAACCATACTTAACCTAAGAGGTTTCCCTTACCTCAATTGATCAAATCTGAGCTTGCTTGTTTTCCCCCTGTTGGTGGCCAAGAATTTGAGTTCCTCTTCACGTCCATAGTTAGATGGAAGCTTTGGCCTAGCTTGCTAAGCTTGATGGAAGCTTAAGATGGATTAAAGGGAAGGAAAGAATGGTGTATGGGTCAGATTTGGCAAATTTCTCACTAATTGAGTTTCAAGCAAGTGATGTGGCCTAAGGATGAGCATGATCCAAGACTGTCCAGATGATGGGGCCGTGTCTCATACATGAGCAACCCACAAATTGCCTCTTGAGCGACCCACGAGTGATCTGTGATCAATGCAAGAGTCGGCTCATGCGCAATATGGGACAAGCCCATGACTGTTTAGTTACTTGTGTCAGGCAATCCTTTAGGTTCCCCACGAACTGATCCTACAGAACCATGGCAGATGTCTCTTGGGCTTCCCCACGCCTTAGGGTCTCTTGAGCTACATGAAACCTTGTAATGATTGTACATATTTGAATACAACCGTTGGATCGAGAAGGGATCAATGGCTAGGATCGACCCGATCATTTATAAATAAGAGACCCTCCCACCTCAGATGTACACTTTAATTCACAAGTGAATATATTCGTGCTTCACTCCCATACTTGTTCTTGTGAGTCAAGGGTGTGTAAAGCTGACTTGGGATTGAATCTTAAGACTGCATAGTTGTGTGATTGTTTGGAATCAATCGACCTGTGACAAGTGGTATAAGAGCTTTTGCTCCAAATGCAATGGCTATTGCTTGTTCTGATGTTGCGGTCACTCCTAGTGATGATTGCAAGGATCGTGGACAATCGGTAGAGAAGACCACCCGGTTGAAGAAAAACTATGTTGTCTCGAGCTTGAAGGATGCAAAGGGTGACTTGGAAAATCGAATGATAGTCTTAGAGGAGACCGTCACGGATGTTCAAGCAATGGTGGATGATCTGAACCAGACCGTCGAAAGAGTGAAAGCTAGTAGGGAAGAGTTCTTGGGCTAAGTGCAAGAACTTAGGCTAGCATGGGAGAGCTCTGTGTCAAGGTGCAAGGGTCCTTTACTCACAAGCTACAATAGCAGGATGAGACTTGAGAGGCAACAATGGCAGCCATGCATGTTAAGATTGTCGAGCTAAAAGGCAAGCTCGTCGAGGTTGAGGTGGCACGTGTGAACGGGTGGTCACAATGCAGGCAAACCAATGTACCGAAGCCCTTAAGCCAAGGAAGTTCAAGGGCTTGTAGGTGGCCAAAGATGTGGATAATTTCCTATGGTACATGGAATGATACTTCCATGCCATGGGAATCAATGACGACGCATCTCGGGTAAATACCACGTCAATATATTTGGCAAAAGAACGCTTCAAGCGCCATAACTTTGCTCAAAGGGACACTTAGGGTGCGCATGAGAACATTTCTTGGCTGGGGAACAATTTCTTTTCAGAAATAGTTCTTTTCTATTTCTATTCTAGGGAACAATTTCTATGTAAAAAAACCCGTTTGGTAACTACACAAAATTTTTACTCTAGAAATAGAAAAAGAATAGAAATGCGTTTGGTAAAAAACAGTTCTTTTTTATATTTATTTGTTTTTTATTTTTGCCGGTAGGCCGCCGGACGCCGCCGCCGCTGCCGCACGTCCCCGCCGGCCGACCGCCGCTCGCCGATTGCCGCCGTCGATTGCCGCCGCACGGCCCATCAGCCGCCGTCGACCGCCAGTTGCCGTAGGACGCCGACGCCGCTGCCGCCGGTCACCCCCGGACGCCACCGGATGCCGCCGCCGCCGCACGTCCCCGCTGGCCGACCGCCGCCGGCCGACTGCCGCTGCCGATTACCGCCACATGGCGTCCGGTGGTCGACGGCGGCTGATGGGCCGTTCGGCGGCAATCAGCGGCGGCAGTCGGCGGGCGGCGGTCGGCCGGCGGGGAAGTGCGGCGGCGGTGGCGGCATCCGGCGGCGTCCGGGGGCGATTGGCGGCGGCGGCGTCCGGTGGTGATCGGCGACGACTGGCGGCGGCGGCGGTGGCAGCAACGGTCGGCCGGCGGCGACCGGCGGCGGCGGCAGTCGTCCGGCGGCGATGGTCGGCCGGCGGCGACCGGCGGCGGCGACGGTTGGTCGGCCTCCGGCGAACGGCGGCGACGACGGTCGGTCGGCCGGCAGCAATGGTCGGTCGGCCTCCGGCGGCGGTGGCGGTGGCGGTCGGTCGGCCTCCGGCGGCGGCGAGCGACTGCAGGCAGCGGTCAACAGCGATCAATGGCGGTCAGCAAGAGAAGAATAAAAGAAAAAAAAATTAACTTATTTCTTAAACTTGTTTCCGGGAATAAGAAGCAACTTTTTTTTACTTCTCATTTCTATTCCAAAACCATTCCCGGGCTAACTTTTTGTTCCCGGGAACAAAAAACTAACTTACCGTTATCAAACAGGTTTCTATTCTTTTTTTGTTTTGGGGAAGAGAAGAATAGAAATTTTTGGGCTGGGGAAGGTTACCATGCGCAGCCTTAAGTGCCATAACTTACGAAAGGTATACTTAATTGCCACATTTGAAGAAAAATGGATCACTTAAGTGCTACTCCGGCCAAAGTCCGGCCAAAACATCGACGTGGCATTTTTCCGGCGAAGCGCCCCAAAAACGACGCCGTTTTGCACGCTGACGTGGCCAAATAATGCAAAAATGACGTTGTTTCGGGCTGATATGGTAAAAAAAATAAAAAATTAATTAAATTAAATTTAGTTAAAATATTTAAAAATAATAATTTTAAAATTAATTTTAGTTAAAATATTTAAAAATAATAATTTTAAAATTAAAAAATTAAAAAAAAAAGAAAGGGGGGAGGCGGCTGAGGGATCAGCCCTTAGCTGCCGCCGCCGCCGCCAGGAAGGGTCGGCGACCTCGGCCGATCGGCAACAAGGGCTCGCGAGCCCTTGCCCCGATCTGGGGCGAGGGCCACAACCCTCCCCAGATCTGTGGCTAGTGGCAAGGGCTTGCGGCCCTCGCCGGCTTGAACAAGGGCCGCTGCCCGCTGAGGCGACCCTCGGCGAGTGACGGCCCTTGGCCCAGCCGAGCAAGGGTTCGCGAGCCCTCGCTGTCGGTCGCCCGGGGTCGCTGGCCCCTGGCTAGGGCTCGGTGACCCCGACCGACCCTCCCCCGGCCGTCGCTAGCCCTTCCTGGTAGCAACGGGGCGGCGACGATGGCGGCTGAGAGCTGATCCCCCAGCCACCTTCCCCCCTCCCCCCCTTTTTTTTTAAATTTTTAAATTTTTTAAATTTTAAATTATTATTTTTAATATATTAACTTAATTTAATTTTAAAATTAAAATTTTAAATATTTTAACTAAACTTAATTTTAAATTTAATTTAATTAATTTTTTTATTATTTTTTTACCACGTCAGCCCAAAACGACGTTGTTTTTGTATTATTTGGCCACGTCAACATGCAAAACGGTGTCGTTTTGGGCTCCATTTGCTGAAAAAATGCCACGTCGGTGTTTTGGTTGGACTTTGGCCAGATTGACACTCAAGTGATCCATTTTACTTCGATTTTGACACTTAAGTGTACCTTTCGTAAGTTATGGCACTTAAGTGTCCCTTTGTGCAAAGTTATGGCACTTCAGGGGTCCGCACGTCTAATATATTTAGTTGATAACATGTTGCTATGGTGGCGTCGTTGGTCGGATGATAGGTGTGACGATTTTGTCACGACATGAGCTTGGTTCGTCGAAGGGTTTTGACGGAACTAGTATCTTGCATACGTAGAAGAGGAAGCTCGCGATGAACTTAACACCTAGAGCAAAAGGGTGGAGTTCGTGACTATGTGAAGTGGTTTTCAAAGCTATTGCTTCGAATTCTGTCCATGAGTGAGATGGAGGCGTACCACCAGTTCATGAGCGAATTCAAGCCATGAGTTAAGCAAGAACTCAAGTAGTGTCATGTGCCGGATCTTGCGACGGCCACATCGTGGCTGAGTCTCTCGTTGAGTATAAGTCGCCATCCACGGCAAAGTCTGATCCTCGTTCGAAAGACAAGGCTAATGATGGGGAAGATCGGGGAAGATTCAATTTCTCGAATGGAGGCAAACCACTAGTAGCAATGCCTTAGACTAATCGAAATCGAGTGGATGGGGACAAAGAAAAGTATGTACTTATAAGCACTTCTTCTATGATGGTCCTCACATGACTTGTGATTGTCCCAAGAGGGGTAAACTAGCAGCCTTATGCAAAGAAGACGAATCGTGAGAAGAGACATGGTTAGGTTCGCTATGCCTCCTTAGATCAATCAATATCAAGAAAGCAAATGGATGATGTTCGTGAATGTAAAGATCAGATGTACCATGATATGTGCCCTTGTGGATATCGGGGCAGCCGATCTTTTCATATCCTAAGAGGCTGCGAAGAAGCTAAATCATCATGTTGAGAAATGGAGAGCTAATTGGCTCAAAACGGTGAACTTCAAGGAAGTCCCGACTAGCAATGTGGCTCGGGACATGAAGCTCCATCTTGGTCCATGGACCAGCAAGGAAGATATCGAGGTAATCCCCCTTGATGATTATGACTTTGTGCTGGGGTTGAGATTCTTGGCAAGATCAATGCGGGTGTAATGCATTCGTGGATTGCATATGCATCCTGGACAAATGGTGCCCATGCATGATCCCGATCCATCACGAGTCGGGATGCGATAGGAAGATGCTATCGGCCATTCAACTCTCGAAGGGAGCAAAGAAGGGCGAGGTAACCTTCTTGGCAACATTGAAGACTAAGAACATGAAGGAAGGTGATTTGCAGGAGGAGGTAATCCAAGTCCTTAAGGCATTCCAAGATGTGATGCCGCTCGAATTGCCCAAAAAACTTTCCCCTTGACGAGAGGTGTATCATTGGATCGAGCTCGTTCTCGATGCTCATCCACCAACCATGGCTCTCTATCGCATGACCTCGCTTGAATTGGAAGAATTGCAAAAATAAATTAAGGAGTTGCTCGATGTGGGATACATCTGGCCCTCTAAGGCTCTATTCAATGCCCTGGTCTCGTTCTAAAAGAAGCATGACAGATCCCTTTGGATGTGTATTGATTATTAAGCATTGAACAAGCTCACTATAAAAAACAAGTACCTGATACCTTTGATTGTGGATTTGTTTGATCAACTTAGGGAAGCTCAGTGGTTCACCAAGCTCGATCTTCAACTGGGGTACTACTAAGTTTGGATCGCTAAAGGAGACAAGCCAAAGACCGTGTACTTGACCTAATACAAATCGTACGAGTTCTTCGTCATGCCTTTTGACTTAATCAACGCACTAGTCACATTCTGCACATTAATGAACAAGGTACTACACTCGTTCCTTGATTGATTTGTGGTAGTCCACCTTGATTATATTGTTGTGTATAGCCGGATGCTTGAGGAACATGTCAAGCAGTTGAAGCAAATCTTCTAGGTCTTGTGGGAAAATGATTTGTACATAAATGGCTAACTTCTTACCCAAGTTTTCCTCTTTTTCCATCATTTCTCTCACTCTCTCTCTACCCCTCATTTGGACGAATTTCCTCCATCACTCTCCCTCATCTCATACCCATTTCTCTCTCTTTCCTCTTGGTTGTGTGGCCATGAGCCACCATCCCTCATTTAGCTCGCCAAGCTACCCTTGCTGTGAGATCTCGTCGTGCCATTGTTCCCACATGTTGGCTGTGAGTCCCAAGCTATTACCGGACCTCCCTCAAGTCGTGTGCTACTGTTCCTTGGCTGTTCTAGCCTTGCCGTGGGCTACTGACTACTGATCAGCCACCATTGCGCCTTTTGGAGCTTCACCGAGAGCTGCCACCATGCCGTGAGCCTTGCCGCCGCTTGCCGTGATCTAGTTTTGGAAGCGAGTAACTTCCTAACCCTTGATTAGGGCGGTAATTGCACTACGTAGTAAAGTTAGGATTGGTTTATGGTTAATGGTGATTCGATTATGTGATAAGTGGATTAGATTGATAAGTAATGGTGATAAGCTATCACGATATGTGATAAGTGGATGCGATAAGCTATCACAATAGGTGATAAGTGGATGCAATAAGTTATCGCGATAAGTGATAGTTAGATGTGATAAGCTATTGTGATAGGCTATTGTTGAAAGTGATAAGCTATAGTTATAAGTTATCGTTGGATGTGATAACCTATCTTGATTTTGATAAATGTGTATTATGTTGTGGCTTTTAATATGATATGTGTTTACTAAAGCCTAATTTTGAAAATAGTAGATGCTTATGCAATCCCTTATTTTGGAAATGATAAGTGTTTTTTATGTTGTGAATTCTAAAATGTATATACTTGCTGAATGCTAGTTTTTAAAGATGTTATATGCCTATGCAATTCCAAAGTTGCAAAAGGCAAGCATTTGTAGCATTCTATAATTATAAGTAATGAAAGACTATTTTGAAAGGTAATATGCTAAGGTTGTTCGATATGATATTGTCATCAGAAGCGACTTGTGATGTTATTGGATGTGCTCATTCTATGTGATGTTGTTTGGTATTGATGGCAATGTTTTATATGTGTTCATTGAAAATAGTCTTTACACATATGTTCATTGTCCATGGTCAATGCGTGAGAACACTCTGAGCCTCCAAGATGGGATATATGATGGTTCTTAGACGTGTGTGGAAGCACGCCGGATCAAGTCTCTCTTGTGGATCGGCGATACTGAGGCATATCGTTCCCAAACCAAGTTCGGTACTAAATCGATGATCATGTCATGACGAGTCGGTTCTTTTTGGCCTCGGTACGATATTGAGATGTATAATTCCCGAGCTAAGCTTGGTATTAGGCCTGTGATCACGTCACGAAGGATTGGTTCTTTCTTGGTCTCGGTGTGATTTTGAGGCATATCGTTCCCATTCGAATTGGACTTAGGCTGGTGCTCAACATATTGTGTCAAACCACGGACTCTCATTTCGTGCTTGGCATATTTTATTGATGTGGTTTCGATAGATCATGAGACACACTCCGCTTGGCATGCCTTTGAGGCGTTCATACTGGGCTAATGAGAAAGAAAAATGGACTTGAGTGATGGTATGCTCGTGTGATCACCTAAAGACCTTGATGTGTTTACGCGGGGTAGTGAACCTATCCTAATGTGTTTACGTGGGGTGATGCCTGATTAAGTAGAGATGCACCCAAGTCAACGGGATGCTATTCATGGATGGGTTTTGGAATGAAGCTCCTTACAAGAATGCTGTCTTGATGCGTTTACGCGGAACATTGCCGTGCTCGATGGGGCAAGACAATGCCTAGGTACATTAGATGACTGCGAACTTTCGGGTTGGCCTTGGGTCCTGAGTGATCGTAATAATCTGGACATGGTTATGTGAAAAGTGCATGAATGCATGGATGTATATTTTGAAAAGTGATACTATAGTCAGCATATGTATGATCTGAGATTGATATATGAGCAAGTTTGGATTATTGTATCGCATGGGTGCATGACTATATTATATTGCGTCGCATGGTCTCAAGGATAGCATGGTAGTATGGGATGCCATGATATTCTAGAGACGTCCATGTGTATATGAGTTGCATGACAAAAGTCCATGAGTTAAATGTCATTTCGGTGACTTATGTGGCACATGCATGCTTTGATCGACCCTGTTTATGAAAGAGACATGAGGAAGTCTACAGGTTGATATTTGAGTCAAAAAGGCACGGATAAGGTTGTGGATTTGTATGCCTCTGATTAGGCCTCGTAAGATTTAAGTTGCTACATTATGCATGGAATTATTGTTATTCATGCCTGGATTATTAAATTGTGAACGTCGTACGCTTAATGGAATGGTGCACTCATGTAGTGATTATTATACTATAATTGGACACGTGATAGAGTGTCGCATGTTGAGTGGCCTAATTCTTGTTAATAGATATGCAAAGCAAAGGCCTTACTATTAATCTAGCATCGATAGATATGTTGCATATTTAAGGCATCTCTGAGGTGAAGAACCCTCCTATGCAAGGTTTAGGGAGTTTACTTGCTGAGTTTATCTCATTCCTCGTTGCTTAACATTTTCAGGCCCTAATCATGGCTATTCGAGCTTGAGCCAAAGTAATTTGAGGTGGACGCGTACTAGACGCGTAGGGGATATCACTTGGTGTGGTCGCCCTCGTAGAATAGAGGTGCTAGGTTAAAACCAACCCCAGTTCTTGGACAAGTATGAAGGAATCCGTATAGGGACGTGTAAACGGCTAACTTTTGTTGTAAGGAAAGATTATGTTTGATGGTAGATGCATATATATATATATATATATATATATATATATAAATTGTGTTATGATGTACGCCTTTTTCTATCCCTATTATTTGTTAATGGTTAGGAGATGTTTGTTTTGTTTCTGCTTGTGTATAATCAAAAGATAAAATGAATGGGTCGGTGACTCGTCTTAGGACTTCACAATTCCATGATTGAAGAGATCGAGGGATGTCACATGCTCGAGGGTCGGGGCGTCATAGTGGGAGTGGATGGATCGATGTCAAGAGGCGTTCGATCAGTTGAAACAAGTAGTGATCAAAGAACCAATGCTTATGCTACTCGACTATACCAAGCCATACAAGATAGAAACCGATGCCTTTGATTTCACTATTGGTGGTGTCCTCATGCAGGATGGGCACTTGGTTGCCTTTGGATCTTGAAAGTTGAATAATACTGAGCGGCAATACACAATCCAAGAAAAAAATGATTGCAATGGTGCATTACCTTCGTATGTGGAGGCACTATCATTTAGGGTCTCGGTTCGTCATGAGGACGGATAATGTGGTCACGAGCTACTTCCAAACTCAAAAGAAGCTCAACCCAAAGCAAGGTTAATGGCAAGACTTCTTGGTTGAGTTCGACTATGTGATGGAATATAAGCTTGGGAAGTTTAACTTCGTGGCCAATACCTTGAGTCGAAAGTTGGAGCTGGCCAACATGGTGAGCTGACCCAACGGCCTGTGGATTTATTGATCAAAGAATGGCTCAACCATGATTTTGATTTGAGGACGAACTTCTTTACACCAAGGGACGACGACTCTATATGCCACTCCATGAGAAACTAAGGAAGGAAGTGCTGCATGAATGCCACAATTCTAAGTGGACGGGTTATCTGGGAATCCACCACACTATGGCACTCGTCGATGATCAATATTATTGGCCTCACATGCGGGACAATGTTGAAGCCTACGTGCAAACATGTCTTGTGTGCTAGCAGGACAAGATCGAACAATAGTCGTCGGAGAGGCTCCCTGAGCTGTTGCTTATCCCGAAATGTCCATGGGAGAGTATCTCCATGGACTTCATCGGGAACTTGTCAAAGTTTGAAGGATGTCGGACACTCATGGTTGTTGAGGATCGTTTCTCCAAGTTCGAGAGTTCGTGCCTCTACCAGGGATTGTCTAGCCAAGGAGGCAGCCAAGCTAATCCTCAAGCACATCATCAAGTCCTAGGGCATACCATGCACAATCATAAGTGATTGCGACCCTTGATTCACCAGGCAGTTTTGCATAGAGCTCTTCAAGTTGCTAAGGTCGAACCTTAACTTCTCCATAAGTTTGCATCACAAACCGATGGTTAGATGGAGAGGGTGAATGTGCTTTAAAAACTATACCTCTAGTATTATGTGAGCAACATGCAAGTAAACTGGGCACGGCTAATCGACGTGGCCTAATTCTCATACAACTTGCAACAAAGTGAGTCCACAAGCTAAAGCCCATTCAAGATTGTCGCGGAGTAATAGCTACTTACATTGAGCGCGATTGTCTCGGGCTATTGAAGAACTAGTCCATTCGCATATAGGTTTGCGAAAGAATAGGATGAAAATGCAAACTTGGCACAAGCGTGTCCACACAAGGCCATGAAACACATGAAGAAGTGGGCCAACGAGAAGCGATGGCACGTGGAATTTCAAGTCGAGGATCTAGAGCTGGCCAAGCTACACTTGGTCCTTTGATAGTGAGACGTACATAAAGGGTTGATTTGTCACTACGAAGGTCCCTTCCGAGTGTTGTAGTGGATCAGGAAGGTTGCATATCTAGACTTGCTGGCCAAACTCAAAGCACATCTCATGTTCCACGTAAGTATGCCAAAACCTTTCCATGTAGACAAGGAAAACCCGGATCGAGGTGAATCACAACGGGTGTCCCATGGGGTGAAAACTTGATATGGTAAGAACGTCGAATGCATCATGGTGGACTGAGTCATATAGAAGAGGCACTGTGCACCACGGAAAGAATACTTGGCCCAATGGAAAGGCTTTCTCAAGGGTGAGGCGAGCTAGAAACCATCCAAGGCTTTGTGGTTGTTCAATAAACACATAGACGCCTTTCATGCTGAGGACGCAATGAGGGTGTCGCCTGAATAGGTGGGGGGAGATTGACATGGCCTAAGGATGAGTATGATCTAAAACTGTACAGATGATGGGGTTGTGTCTCATACACAAGCTAGCCCATGAACTACCCCTCGAGTGACCCATGAGTGATTTGTGATTAACGCATGAGTCGGCCCATGTGCAACACGGGACAAGCTCGTGACCGTTCAATTCCTTGTGTTAGGCGATCCTTTGGGTTCCTCATGGACTGATCCTACAGAGTCATGGTAAGCGTCCCTTGGGCTTCCCCACACCCTAGGGCCTCTTGAGCTACATGTAACCTTGTAATGATTGTACATATTTGAATATGACTGTTGGATCGAGAGGGGATCAACGGTTAGGATCAAACCCGTTCATGTATAAAAAAGGGATCCTCCCCTTTCAGATTGACACTTTATTTATAAGTGAATGTATTCGTGGTTCATTCTCATACTCGTTCTTATGAGTTGAACGTGTGTAAGGCTGACTTGGGATTGAATCCTAAGGCTACATAGGTGTGTGATCGTTCAGAATCAACCAACTCGTAACAAGTGGTATTAGAGAGGGAGTAAAATGGGGTGTGAGGTATGAGAAGATGGGCAGATGGAAGGATTATATATAGTTGTTTGCTTGCTCAAATTGCTTAATCTTTGCATGGATGCCACCTAGTAAGAAATGGCTTGCTCAGTTTGTCAAAATCCAGATTCAATGATTGCCAAAATCACTAGGGAATTGGGGTTGCAGTGAAGTGAAGACTATATCAGGAATCTCTAATAATGATTACATTTCCCTTCTAGTTTGCATGCAATAGCTTGGCTAGTGTATATATCATGGAATTTCAGATATTAGGGCTTATTCTTTCTACTTTGGGCATGATTTCAAGGTAGAGAGCAAGAATGATTTGTTTATCTTATCCTATGTTAGCTTATTCGAGAATCCAAACGTAGCTAGTCATCAGTTTGGCATGTCCATTCGTTCCTCTCTGTATTCTAAGATTTAACTATGGAAATTGGAAATTCAACACATGACTACAAATACTTAGATAGGTATTAGCAAGCTATGAGCCATTCTAAACATGCATGCATTGTTTTCCTATGATCATGTGTCAACCACTAGAATTTTCATTTCATGTTAGAACACTTGTTCTAGTTAGTTTTGGAATTAAGCTTTGAAATGTATTTAATACATGGCCACAACCTACTCTAGTCCTCTCCATGTGTTCATCCAATTTATTGGCATATTACTTGGTAGTTCAATGAGTTTCAAAGGTTTGAAACCCATTCATGCATGTCAAAATCTCTAAAATGCTGGATTGAGCTAATTAGATCATTTTAGGCTTGGATCATGACATGCATAGCTACGATTATTCTAGTGTAAATTTATATATGTATACACCTTTCATTTGTTAGATGATGTATCTAATGTGTTTGGAATGGGTATACAAGCATGATTCCATATAGCATTGCTATAGTTTCATTTTTGAGTTAATTAAATCATTTTAGGGGTGACGGTGACATGCTTAGCCACGCCTATTCTAATGCAAATTTCAAAATGTATATAAACCTTATTCATATGTTATACGATGTATCCAATTTGCTCATAATAATATAAAAACCACGGTTCTATATTTGGATTGCTAGGTTCTATTTTGAGCTAATTAGATCATTTTAAGTTGAACCATGAGTGCATTTAGTTTTGCTTTTGGGGGAAGGAAAAATGCACATGATTTTAGGTGAAAGGGTTTTCCAAATGTAAATAGTGTTTAGTAAAGTGTAATTTAAAAACACTTTAAGAAGCAATTTTGACTTAATTGTGTTTGAAAAAATTGTACTTTGTAAAGGATTTTGCTAATTTTTTTTTCAAAAGAAAAAATTTCCCAAACATTTCTAGTGTAACTTAGCCACTGGCAAGCCAAATCTACCTCCAGTGGCTAGATCTAGCCAATAGCTAATGTTGCCTAAGGTTGCATGACCTCAAGTGGCATCACCTTGGGTCGCGCGACCCCATGTGATGTCGCCTCATGTCTAGTGACCTCAGGTGAGATTGGCAGTGGCTTGTTAGTGGCCGAGGCCTTCGTCGGCAACGTTAAGGTTTTCGAGGTCAATTATGTAATTATGAAAGTATAGTGAGGACAAAATTGGAAGAAAAATGTCTATTTGCATTTCAGAAATGCTTAAAGCTCAAAGCACCTTGAGACCTACCTTAGGCTAAAAGGCCTTTAGAGAACTGCATCTCCCCAAAACTTTCCAAAAAATTTGCCAAATGCCAATTGCACTTGCCCAAAGGCCTATAAAGCCCCAAAGGGCTTTGGCAAAGCCAAACCAAACATACTCGACATGCAAAGCTATGCCTGTTCCAATGGAAACCTATGTATAAACCTTATTAATATGTTGTATTGGAATGATAGAAAACAATGATTCTGAGCTTGAGTTGTTATCAGTTCTGTTTTGAGCTAACTAGATTGATGTGAACTTGAAATAATGAAGGGCCATAATCTCAAGCCTAGGTTACGACACTCTATTTCGAGCCAAATGAGTTAATTTGAGCATATTGAGAGTCACAATTAGTTTACATGTGTTTGGCATAAATTTCCCTGGGCATGCTGCTTTGAAATGCACGAGTTAATCTTGTTTCATGTATATAAGTGAGTAGATGAATAAGATATGCCTCTAATATTGAAGGCTTACCGGTAAACGACCGTTCTGAATCAGTATTGCTGTCTTATTGTACTTGAAAGAGTCCTTAGCCAAAACCAACAGCTTCGATCGAACGATGCTACCTTAGGTGATGCTCATATGGGTGTTGGGAGGAGGTTTGGATTATGGGCGGGTGCCCTCAAATGCCAACAGTTGTCCAATTTGTGATATATAAAAAGTGGGAAAGGGTGTCTCCGGTTTGGCTGGCTAGTTACTGCCAGCGCTCCTATGGTGTGACCGACCCCAGCGGGGAATTGTCACCGGCCCTTAGACTTAAGGTAATATGATCTTTCATCTTATGACTGTATAAACTTACCTATTGTAGCTTGCCTTCAATGAACTCTGTTAATATACTCACTTTGATGCGTATTAGATGGAGTTGGGATTACCAAATACTTTTTCGTGACAATACATGTCTTCCTGAATGCTGTACATGTTGTCTAATTGCATGACATGAACCTAGTTCACCTTTTGAGCATGGGAGTGGAACTTCCGTTCTGTAGTTTCGAGGAGGCTCCTAGGCTCGCGGTTTACCCTAAAATCTTTCGGGTATATAAGACGATGGGGTAGAGTTTTGGACGTATTGTTTCTGAGTTAGACCCTGTGTCTTTTCCTCATGGATAACTCCCTACATTGCGCGTTCACACTTCACGATTCGCCAAGTCTTGGACACTGGAGAAACTGAGAAGGTGGAATGGGAGATCAAGCACGGGAAGACGGACTACGAAGGACGTTGGTTTCGCCCTTTTTATTTGAACCGACTATCTCACCACCGTTGTCACCATCATCACCTCATCCCGTTCATCTCATTTTTTCCCTGGCCCATCCATTTGATACGCCCAAGCCAAAACCAATACAACTTGGATATGAAGCTAGTTCATAACTTGTTAGATCACGCGATGTTCTATGTTATCTTTTGATGTATGTGGTCGAGATTTTCTTAGTGGAACTATCCTGGTGGTGATCTTTTGTGCTGTTATTGTTATGTAGGTTTGGATTTCAAAGTTGAATGAAAGCGATGATGAATTTCCTTTACGTGTTTGTCCAAACTAAGACAATTAAATTATACGTTAGATTGCACTTTAGCAAACTTAGAAATGGCTTAATATGTCTTATAAGACAATCATTGAACCTATGGTTTTCTCGATGCTAATGAATTTTTCTAAATTACTCTTATGAAACTCATAAATTCAAGGTTTCTTTTAGAATGAATTTACAAGGTTTCGTCTTTTAAGGATAGTTTATTCCCTAGATGTATCGCGCTCTTGGGACCTTTAAGCGATTCCAAATATAAAATGGGCTTAAACTTTGCAATACCTTATCTGATTCAAGAATACTATATAAGATATTATTCAGTTCACACCGGTAGATACTAACTAGCAAATGGCGATAATAATATTGAGGTGACATGGTCTGCGGTATCACTTATTTGGTGAATTTCATGTTTCACCATATGGTTACGTACTAATCAGTCTCTGATTAGACCAACAAAAAAAAAAAAAAAACCAAGGTAATTTCAGGTTGGAACGCAAAAATATTACATTGCGTGCCTTTTCTTCTTGTGAATAGATCGCAACTGACCAACCCATTAGCTATGTGAACCTCACACATGTATTCAACATAGTTTGATGCGTAAAAATAGTATGTATATCGAAATCATATTCAATGTTTCAATTTCATGTGTATTTATAAAAGTCAAGTTAAGACTTTTTTTTTTTTTGGTAATAGGTAAGATGTAATATAACTACTGAACCAAGGAGCTATACAAAAAGCACAACAACACAACCGACTCCAAGAGAACATACACTCAACTAGACACAGGCGTCAAGATGAGTGGATGGGAGACGGGAAGAGCTGCAAAGAAGAATAAACAAGCAGCAGAGACAAACGCCAAAAACAAAGCGGTGAGAACAAAAGCAGAGAAGAAAGGCCAAACATTGCGGCCAAAGGGAAAGAAGGGATCCAACCCAAAAAGAGAAACCGACACATTGAAGAACAGAGGTCAGCTAGCCAAACTGCAGAGAAAGGAAGGCCCAGCAGCAAACGAGTGAGAGAAAGGGGTCTCCCGAGATAAGAACAGAACACAGCGTCGTTCAGAAGAGTAACCAGGGCATGACGCCAAATGAAACACGAACCTCTGCAAGGACATGAGGATAGGGGTGTATCGATAAGCGCATGGGGCAAAGGAGGTGGCCAGCGGCAACACAACAGGCTAATAGACAGCAAACCGCTTCAGTCGAAAATAGAATGAGACATTTTGTTAGACAACATAAATACTAAAAAGTGAAATTATAATGAGATATGTCAATTTACTCTTGTTTTCCTAAGTTCATCAAATTACCTCTACTATTCTATAATTGTGAGAGGAATCCATGCTGGCGGGTAACTACTAAGATTTAATTTCCACGTTTCAATTTATTATTATTTTTTTTGGTGACTCAAGAAACCTCGAAAGCTGACAGCTGGCGGGAAGAACCTGGGGCTGACGCAAGTTGGCCACCACACTCATGCCAGTGGTTAAGTCACCCTGTGATGCATTGGGGATTCGAACCCCTCCCCTTCACGAGGGGGAGAGGGCCCAAAGCTAGCAACGTCACCCAGGTGGGTGGTCACGTTTCAATTTATTTGTAATTGTGATAGTCAACTTAAAAAATAGTTGTAAGACAACATGAGGATTAAAATTTGCTTTTAAAATGAGATAATTCAACTTAATTATAATTCAATTTAATTATTTATTATTATATTCCTTTGATTATCTCTACTGGTTTTATTTAAAAAAAAAATAGAGGGTGATTTTTAAATTTAGTATTTATTATTTTACAATCTACTTTAAGAGAGAAGGCTAGTTGGTTAATAGATAAATGCTATTTTCATTTTGGTTGGTCCTACTCTACTTTTACTCTAATTTTCACTGTCAAACTTTTGCTTTGCTTCCTTGCAAAGCGTGAAAATCAAAACTCATGTTTGAAACTAAATCGTCCCCACCTCAACCCTCCTGAGAAAGTGGGGATTCGAATCCCCCACCTCCCCTTTCCATGTTAGAAGGGTTAATCAGTAAAAGGAAAGAGATATTTTAGTTAACAGCGAAAGAGAGAAGGTTATTTGATTGGTTTCAGTAGAGAGATATTAAAGAAAAACTTATTTGATTTGTTAGAATGAAGAGATATTAAAGAGAGATTGTTAAGAGGAGAGAGATATTATCGAGAATGCTATTTGATTGGTCCAAAAGATGAATATATTGGGTAATAAAGCAAAGTTGGAAGCACCCCTATGGGGGAACTACCCATTTATTTTTATAAAGTGGGACTCCCATATTAGACAAGATGTTTATTACTTTATTTTTTATAATTTCAGGAGGAATTCGCACTAATTGCGATGGGTCCCCTCGTATTTTACTTCAATGTTTCAATTTTATTAGTAATTATAATAGTCAATTTAAAAAACATGCTGTTAGAAAACACGAACATTAAAATCTGCATTTTAAATTAAGATATGTCTATCTAATCTCTTGATTATATTAGATTATCTATACTATTCTTATATGAACGATAGATGGCGATTCTTAAAATTATTATTTTGTTATTTTGCAACGAACTTTAAGAGAGAAGGCCATTTGGGTAATTGATAAAGGCTCTCTAATTGCTTAAATGTTTTGGCTAACAGAGAAATAAAAATGAGGTTATTTGATTGTCAGAGGAGAGAGATATTAGAGAGATGACTACTTGATTGGTCACCGGAGCGACATGCTTGAGAGGATTGGTCTGAGGAGAGAGTGAACTAATAGTGAGAGTCGTAAATCATTTGATTGGTCAAACGAGAGGGATAAACTCCGTTGGAAACGCCCCTTCAGAGCTGCTAAAGACACAACATTGTCCAGCTTCACCTTTTGGCCTTTATCAAACCTAAATGTAACAAGATGGACAATTTAGGATTTTATTATTCTAGAGAAAATTCCAATAATTAGAAGCGTTCTCTATGTTTTTTTTTTCCACGTTAGACGAGCAAATTTTCACATTCACTATCCATTTTGATTTAAAGTAGATTGGCAATCATCATCACATTGGTTCACCAGCAATTCAATTGACACTTTTACATCAGAAAGTATGAGAAAAGTTAACTGAGTAGAGCTCCTCGTCAAGATTTCATTTATTACCACACTACCTTAATTAGACCACATTCTGAAACATAGACATGACCCGTAAAAGGCACTGAACTCGGGTGCAGCTCAAAGGGTCGCCAAAAATGGAAATTGAGGGATCAACACAAGCAACCATAGCTATGATATGATCATCTCTGTGACAGCTAAGCTATACGGAGGGACCGATGAAGCCCCATCAATGCTTGTACCGTACGCAACATCTTCCTCCAACCAAATAACCTAAAATGCCACCATTACTGGTTAGGTTTTCACTTTCTTGTTCAGAGGAAAGAAAAAAGGAGAGAGATTATTCCCCCATTCTCGTCCTGCGATAAATCAGTTTGAGTTAAAAGCTGTTGCAAAATTTGGTGCCTTGGATTACGATGTGTAACTGTTGTGGGTACTCTCTCTCTCTCTCTCTCTCTCTCTGCGCAACAGCTCAATCTCCCTCTATCCCGTTCGTTTCTCAACTTAAACCCTTATTTTTGTTTCTATAAATTGAACCCTTCGAGGTATTCTCACACAACCACAGTTCTCAGAATCCTCTCTCTCTCTCTCTCTCTCTCTGGCTTGCTCGCTCGCTGGCTGTGTGTATGTGTGTGTTATATTTAGTTGCCCTCTTCCTCTCTCTCTCTCTCTTTTTTTTTTTTTTTTAAACTAAAAAATGAACGCGAAGGTGGTGGTTTCTCTCCGTGACCTTGTGACGTTTTTCATTCTGGGAGTGCAAGTAAAAGACAAATTAGCAGTGAACTTCTTTTCGCCCTCTTCCCTGGTGGGTCTTTCTTTTTCTTTTCTCAAATATCTAGACAAACAAGTTTTTTATTTAAAAGAAAATTCTCCCCTGTCCTTTATATCACTTTGCTCTTATCCTCATGGAATGGGGGGGTGGTTAGGGTTAGGGTTATTGCCTCGAGTTCCATTCTTTCTTTTCGCCTTTTGGTTTTTCTCTTTTGCATGGATTGATTGGTGGCCCAACTCAAGCAACAGTCACTGTTTGCTGCTGCATCATCATCAAGATTCACAGATCTCTCCTTTCTTTTGCTCTTTTTAGGAGAGGTAATTAGTGGGGTTAAGATTGGGGGATTAATGGCCCTTTTACAAGGCACTTTTTCACTCCCCTCTCAAGTAAAAGCCTCTTTGATGAATTGGGAATCTTGATGATGCTGCAGCGGCAATATTTGGCTAATCTTCACAAAAATTCAAACCTCAAGGGCCGGGCAAGTAAAAACGCCCGTTCAAAGACCATGACGGAGTAGCAGCAAGCATCAGGAGATTATCCATGGAGGTAAAAGTTGGTTCTTGAACTGATAAATAGTACATACATCTCTCATATCATGTATGAACGTCTCTTTTAAATCCCACTCATAACACATATGAACCCATAAAGAAGCATTTTCTTGATTTTGCTGCTTCGACAGAACATCTTTTACTTGCTGTACTACTTTATTTCTGTTTGTACTTCATGTTTGTGTTGAGAGCGACGCTCGTGGCCATGACCCATATGATGATGTCCCATGTGGAGCTTTGTTATTTGTGACCATTTTATTGCAATGCGTGTGATGTTTGATTTGTGTCCCTTAGCTTTTGCAGAGGAGTTTGACTGCCCCAACCACCTGAAATCTGTATATTTGTCTATTCTTTGTGGGCTTTTCAACATGATAGAGGAGCATGACGCTTTTTACTTCCAGGAAAGTCTTTGTGGTTATAGTGTTTTCTCTGCTCAAATGATTTCCCCCTCTTTTTATTGGGTGATCAATTTCAATCTTTAAATTCATAAACCTTGTTTTTCCGATCTCTCCAAATCCTAAGAGAAACTTTCATGATAATTTAGTTTGTGAAAAAAGGGCTGTTATAAAGTAAATAAAACATATGAGACCAATTTGGGTACTCAAATAGATGGACGATAGGTGCATGCCAGTACTTTTAAGGAACTATGATTTATAGGCCAAACAGAATGTATACTATAAATAGGCTAGGCTCTCTCTGCTATCCGTATATTGAAACACATCAGTTTATCTATCGATACCATCTAGAAAGGAGAAGTTGAGGAAGACCGAGTCCCGAATTTGTGCGGTTCTCTCCATGCTGGCCAATACACTGACGATGATCAGTTAGATAAGGTATGTATTGTGGATTCTTATCTAAGTACTCTAAATACTATTTAAGAGTATTGGATCAATGATTTTTCAACTTGTGGTATCAAAGTATATGCATGTACATTCAGAATCCTAGTCGATGCTTAATCTGGAAGGAAATCTATGAACTGTGTCTAGAGTTGATGGCTTATAAGTGGTGGAATATGATGTTTCAAAGTGCAAATTCGAAATTGATCTGAGGTTAATGTTTTCCATGTCATTATGGTGATATTCTGCGAGCTTCAGGCAATAATTTGACCTAATTGGTGAGGAAATTCGACATAAAAATGTGCAATTAGAATATGTGAATCAAAAGGGTGTTCTGGAATCTACATTTTTTCACAGAACTGATGTGGCATTTTCATTACTCATAGTGTGATGATCATTGTGTTTCATGCCCAGATTCATTTTGTGTTTCAAGAACTTTTAGGTTGAAATTTTTCGATTAGTATCAAAGAATTGAAATGAGCATTATGCAACTTGACCATCATGTGTGTTATCGCATCCAATTGATTTTGGTGGTTCTGGTTTATAAGTAATGTCGATTCTATCCTGTAAATTTTGTGCCGTTTCCTCATCTGTGTGAACATAATTTCAAGATGGACGTTTTCGGAGTTTACAACACGACCAAATTGACAATATTAGCATTAGAAGTAGATATATATATATTTATATATATCTTGAAATTAATATGATCATGTTTCCCGCTCTTACTTTGGTGGATTGGATGCCTCCATTTTGCACGATAGTTTGTTTTGTTAAGAAAATCTCTTATATTGTTTTAAATATAACAAAACAATTAAAAAACTACTAACTCATGCATGGTTTTATAGAATCAGCTAGTCAATGCACAAGTCAATATGCAGATAGAGTACTGATGAGATCGTCCGAAGGTCGGCAGAGCTCCAACTCTTTTGTGGGTGAACAAGTGGACATAGAAGGTATTTAAAGTTGGATGGACATGGGGAGAAGGTGAACAAGTACAATGAAGATATCACTGAAGCTTAGATGGACCAATAGAAGGTTAACAACTGAGTAGAATCAGGAGATGTCTATACGGTTAGAAGGATTAGCTAGTAGAATGTGAATAGCAAGTTTCATCGTGAAGAGTGAATAAGTTGGGGGGATAGAGAGCAAAAGCATCTCTGCTATGGAAGGCTGTCATGTGTTTACGTACCTGTATAAGAGGACCTAGACTTCTTTCCAATTTGATTCAACTTCAAATTGATGCCTAGCAATTACTTTCAGGATCAAGAATTCGCAGAGAGTGGACTGGAGAAGATTAGAAGCAACAGAGATGGTAGATCGTGCAGAAGCAGAATTGACTTCGTTTGGGAACTGCCACTGCCAAACAGCAGGGAGACGTTTATTTTTGTAGGTTCTTGCAGATGGCAGACGGCCGTTTGAGGTCTAATGGCTAGAAACTCAATGCAAGGGAAGCAATAGGGGGACGAACAAAATTCATTCTAACGCTCCAAGTATTCGTCTTTCTTTTGTTCTTGTTTGTAGAAGCAGTATATTTCTAATTGTATTTTCGGTAAGGTTGCTTCAGTTTGTAATTAGAGAAAAAAAAATGTTCTATCGTATGAGAGGTGCTCGTACTTATGGAGCTATCTACTAAACTACATCTAGAAACAGCACTCCTTGCGAACTATAACATCTGTGAGATTACTAGTGATTCCAACTTTATTTATGATTGTTAGTATGGAGAGTGAATATATGCCAAAGTAAATGGCCTAACCACAATTTGTTTGCAATATCTTCTATCTCTTTAACTCTTTTGCTAAGTGTTTAAATGCTCTATTTCCACACAAGCGTATTTGCAAGCATTTTTGCCAAGAAGTTTTAAGTTTCTTACAACAACAATCCACCATCTCTAATCAATTAGTATCCCAGCAAGTTGCCCGATTCTTTTGTCAGTTTTTTCCTTTTCCAGTAAGTTATTTTTAAAAACTTAAATAGTTTTATGAATGCACCATTTTATCCTCTCTGTTTTTTTTTTGGACATTTAAACGGAACTTAGTGTTCAGCTTTGGTCAATTTAAAATTTCGATTGGTGCACGATTGTCGCAGCATCTTTTGAATATTTAGATGAAAGATGTTCCACATAAAATTTATCAAATAAAAAATTCAGGGGAAAAGAGCCAATCCATTACCTTTTTACAAATGGACATAAATAGTTAATAATCGTGCTTTACAATGTATAGATCATGCTAAAGCTTTTGTCCTTTTAAAAGGAAAAGGAATAATGTCTTCTTTCAACAGTTTCCTGATGGAACCGTTCATATTTTGTAACCCGATCAAAGACGTTAGCAGAGGACGGTGAACGACATAACAAATTAAACCAAAAATTCAAATTGAAACATCACAAAATGAACGCAATGTATGTTCCCACAGTTCCAATCTTTTGAATTTAGAAATCTCACATGAGCCTTATGTGATGTACGGTTGAATTAGACTATGGGCATCTCAATTAACGTTTCAAGTCTAGCACCCAGTGCACCTAAACTCGTGTTTGTACCCAATAAATCAAACCGGACCAATAAGTTCAGTCTATTGGTTTCTTGATTTGGAATTTTTTCTCTCATTAGGGTGTCAGTATGGTTTCTTTTTTATGGTTAAAAATTTGATGGAGACGAACTAAACCATGTAATTCGTATTAACTATAATCCTTTTCTCCCGTTTGATGCTAAAAGCATATTGAAGTGCTTCTCCAAGGATCATGAATGTTTGTTTTCTCATTTATATATCGAGATATGCTTCCCTTCCTATTTTGTTAGAATTTTTTTTTTTTTTTTGGTGAACGGTAATTGTATTAAGCTTTGCCAATATGTACAAGCAAATAGCACCGGCTTACACTCAAAACGAACAAGGCATAATGAGTGAAAGGGTGTTGAAATAAAAGAAAAGCCAACAAGGCAAAAGCTAGAAGGTACAAATAGCACAAAGACGGCCACCTCCTAAAGAAGGCGACCATCAGCCAAACAATGACAACCCAAACCCAAAATCTAACACAAAAACGATAGAGCCCAACGCGGCAATCAAGAAGAAGGCAGGATGTAGCCAGAAGAAGAGAAGAATCCCATGCAGCAGACACTCCGTAGTAGGACTCCTAAGGAACCATCGAGGATGAATGAAAGATGCAAGGGTCAATCCCCCAGTTATGTTGAAGTCTTATGTTTCTTGGATTGTCCTCTACATTTGTAAAAGTCAAGGCCTTATCCTTGATCACCTTAATGAGGGGATTCTTCAAGGCCGGGACCATGAATGTAAGGTTCCTAAAAATGATCTCATTTCTATATTCCCAAATGAGATGGCACAGCGCTCCAAAGGAAAACCGGGCAATAGAGTGATAGAATTCCTTACTGAGTAAAAATTTCAAAGCCTAGCAAAGGTTGTTGGCCCAACTACTATTACACCAAGGAAGGTTGCATCGAGCCACCCAAAGAAATGCACAACTAGCTGTAATGCTACAACCGAAAAACAGATGATCAATCGAATCCGGCGTCAATTTGCAAAAAGCATAAACCACATCTTCAATCCCGCCATAAGATAAAAGAAGGGCTTGAGTGGGGAGCCGATTCTTGGTGATAAGTCAGAGATTGAATTGATATCTTGGAGTAATAGCATTATTCCATATTAAAGAAGCTCACTTGACCCGAGGCTTCTTTGTCCTAATTAGGTGCCATGCTGACGGCACCGAAAATATTTGTTAGAAAATTAAGCAATGTTGTTATCGATAATTTTGTACCAGATTTTATTTTTGTAATGGTTATGGTTTTTATGTTGCCTTTTAAGCTATTGATGACTGGACTAATTTGTTAAGTAAGACTTGTAATTTTACTTGTGCCAACTTGATATTAATGGTTTGAAATTGAACCAGATTGAAGTTGTTGGTTTGGTTTGAAACGTGATTTGATTGATCTGTTATGGTTTCATGTTTGAGAGTTTTTTCGAACCGATAAGTTTGGCGTGGATCGAGAATGTCCCCAAACCGATCCATGAAAACCTATTGTGCAAACTCCTCATGTTTTGTCAGGGCAAAAGTCTGAGAGTGAGTGTAGAGTAGGAATAGAGTAGGATTGATAAAAAAAAAAAAAAAAAACTCCTCATGTCATTCTAAGAAAAGACAAACGCAAATAATCATTGGGCTATAGTGGGCTGAATTGGCCGAGTCACGAGTGAAATTGAGTCCACGGATGGAATTGTCTGGGAGCTTTCAAGGCAGTTTGTTAGGCCTGCACGTCCAATTGACATTTTTAGGTTTTATGCACGGATTGATTATTGATGAGGGTCCAAATAAAAATTACAAAGAGATGGTTAGCCCAATTATATATATATAGTGACAATATCTAAAATTACAATATTTTATGGTATTCTTGACACAATTTACGACTCCGAGATCCTAACATCGCTATGAATTGTAAACTATGGAGGGTAACCTATGTTTTGAAATTGAAGACAATGTGGCACGATCTCAATATATCTTGAATCAGCACATTGTTAACATGAAAAATTGTCGAAAAATCGATTGCATACTAATTTTGAGTGGAACGCGCACTCACAATAAAAAGGAGCTCGGCTGAAAAACCCACCCGTTGAGCAGTCATCACATGTGATTAACTATGGACCTGGCACATCATATCATTAGGAGACACGGAGTACAACTAATAATTACATCATGTCACCTAATTCTGATTCTGCATCCAATTAGGTAAAAACATGGTATGCAACACTCCTTAAATATTTTTTCATGACATTGATTAAAGCACTAAAAGCCCTACATAAACGGTTTCATTGTTTCTCTAGTCTAGCTTGATGGCACAGGTTGTTAACAATTGGCTGCGACCGAGAGACCACATTTCAAAGCAATAAAAGCAATTCCAGCATATGCATGTTAAAACAAAAATGCGACTGGTGTGCACCTAGCATAGTAGCTTAATGATCAAAGTATCATCTTCATTCCACAAGATTTCACAAATTTGAGTCACAGCCGAAACCGAAACTCTAACTAGATTGTGTCTTAAGCATTTGTTAGATTAAGCATGGGCATGCCCCTACCAAACTTTCACATACTTTTTTGCATTTATTGTTTATTTTCCTAAGGAATATACTTCATCTTTGATAATTTTATAGTGATACAGGACTCTTAATTTCAAATTCGAAGCTTGGTTTCTCATGAAACATGCTTAAAAATACAATGAACAATATGAATTAATTGATGAGTGAACATTTTTTAAATTTAGGATCCATCCCATTTTTATACATGTTTGAAAGTCATTCTCACTCGTGAAATTTCATTTTTGCATGAATTAGACTTGGTGTAAAAGTTTGTATTGGGGACATGGAAATATAACGAAGATAGTTAGTTATATTGGGTTCTTTATTAAACTTATGATCAGTAATGATTACGCAGCATTATTTTATGATGCACCTATTTATGGCATTCTCGATATTTGTTATAATTGTATTCGCTGTTGTATAATAAATCATGAGCAAAATGTTTATTCCTAATACGCTCGTAACTTTAATATCCTAACTGCATGTTTTTCTTGACAAATTAAGTGTTGCGACGATGGAATTCGCCACCCCGAACTTTGTAAATACACGTGAAATGTGACCCCACCCCGGGCCGCCCCCCGCCCGCTCCCGGGGCCCCTTCTTCGAGGCTGCCTCGCTGACGTATAAAGCCATGAAAAAGGGGATGCCAGAACATGGAGCTCACATGGAGGGGTGCATGTGATAGCCTCGACCCACATGGTTACATGTGGACAAAAGGTCGTTTCAATTCGTACTGTCTTTAAATTCAAACAGACAACGGGGAGCCGATGACGCACTAAACAACGACCCCAGGAAAGGAAAAACCCTAACGAGAACATGGTTTCGGATGATGTATATTCTCCGGACCACGACGTGAGGTCCGTCCTCACGCCTGGACTAGGGCAAGATCCGCCCACCTCTTCTCTTTCGTTCGGCTTCAAGAGAACTGTTCTGTTTGTCATTGCTTTTCGGCCTTAGTTTGACCTCACATTAAAAACCCATTATCTAAGTGAAGTGGCCCAAAAAAAGTTCGATTCTATTCCCTGATTTCTCGATCTCGTGTGTGACCTTAAACAAACGCTTGCACCTTACTCTATATTACTTCATCATCTTGATTAGTTATACAAATGAAGTTGGATAACTATTGATAATTAGACATCTAGCAATTGATTGTTAGTTGGTCTAATTTGGCGGATGTAGAATTTTTATTAGTACAGGGAGTTAAGGGGGGAGGGGGGGGGGAATTGTCCAATTCAATTATAAACTTTTCGATTTTGTTAATCAAGTTATATATCTTTGTGTGGAATTTTAATGTAGCTCTTTCGATTAATTTTTTCTAAAAATCACCTACATGGTAGTGTTTCATGTAAGACAACTGGTGATGAATGAAATGTTATTTTAGCAATTCTTAATGAAAATTGACTGGAATGATTACATTGGAATTTCGCATAAATATTGAAGATAAAATTAACAAAATTGAAAAGTTTATGACTGATTGACATATGTATTATATATTTAGGACTAATTGGATAATTTTTCTAAGTTAAGTTGAGAGTTTTTAACAAAACCTTAGCTCAAGGTTACATATAGAATTTTGATGGGAAATTCCATCAGAGTATAATAGTAATCAACGAAAACAGGCTAGGGGACTTGATTAAATAAGACATTAGATGATAAAAGCTAAAATTTCCCTAATATATCTAAGTACTATTATAAGTGTCGGTTATTGATTCCTGTAGTTAAGAGCTTCCTCTAATTCTAACAAGATACAAGAAAAGGTACTTTATTTTCGATGAAGAAATTAACTACATCATTATATGCATATGCTATCATACTTGGGAAAACTATAAAAAAAGAAGTCTTAAACCTATTGCATTAGTATCAATTTAGTCATAAACTTTTTAGTGATAGTCCTAAACCTTTTGAAGAAGTGCCAGTTTAGTCATTTTGGCTAATTTTAGCCGAGTGTTGTTGCTGTGGCTGATCAGCACTAATGTTGACATTTTAAATACTATTGTAATATATATATTTTTATTTTTCTTTAATTTTTCCTTTTTTCCCTCTCTTTTTTCATCGTCTTTCAGTGGCTAGGGAGGGCTGGCCTCACCTAAGTGAGGGTGGCCCTATGTCGGTACACATGAGCATCGGTCTCGTTGAGGCAAGGGCGTCAACGAGGCCGCCCTCTCTAGATTTAGCAAGGATGACAGGTGACAGATTCGGATTTTGTTCAAAGCCTTCTCGAACTCCTTCCTTTCTTCAATAGTGAGGTTCTTGGTCTTCCTCTTAGAAAGGTCTAGGAGAAAGTTGAGTCACCTCTTCAAGTAGGGGATCACTCCAATGCTTTCATGGAATGCTATCACAAAGAAATTGATATTGAGTGAAAGACCTTGCTATATTGGCCTTGTTGGGCATTGCCTAGGTGAGGGCGAGGCCCAACGAGACCAACCCTCACCCAAGTTATGCCCTGCAAGGCAACCCTCACCCAAATAATGCCTAGCTTTGCCAGATTTAGTGAGGTTGGCCTTGCATTGGCAAGGCCGATGCTCACCTATGCTATACATTGGAAAGAGGACGAAAAAAAAAAAGTAGAATAAAAAGACAGGAAAAAAAGAGAGAAAAAAAGATATAAGATAAAATTATTAAAATATACATGTTCACCTCAATGTTGGCTAACCTACGTGCCGTGCTACATAGGTCGGCTGACCAATGTCCAAGTTATCAATATCCAATCAAAGTTACTTGGAAGGATTGAATTAACACTTGTTCAAAAGGTTTATGACTAAATTGATGTTATTGAAAAGTTTACGACTAAATTGGCATAATTGCAACATAATTAGAACTTTTGCGACAGTTTTCCCTTCACACTCTTGGTGCATAAAATTAACACGACTAAATGAGAAGGACATCTTCTTTACCGAGAACTAGAATCCACAAGGAAGATTAAAGGGTCATGTTGATGAGGTAATTGATAGACATAGATAATGAGGAAATATATATATTTCAAAGCATCGATTATGAATATCCCGAGGACAATCCTTATTTGATTAATTGGCAAGTGCCCCTAAGATTTTTTTTTTTTATTTATAACAAAATCAGTTTTTCATTTTTACCTCGTATTAATGCCTACCTTATTACGTTCTGTGCCCATATTTCATGTATGATTGAGATGCTACTTTGTAATCAAATTACTCAAAATACTCATTTACTTTGGAGGAAAACTATAATTAAGTCCGTATGTGCACGGAAACCTCGTAAAATAGATACAAAGCTATATATATTATTCAATTTATCCAAAAAATTTGAATCATTGAGATATTTTACATATAGGGAAAAGTACCAAATTTTTTTTTTAAACCTATTGCATTTGTATTAATTGAGTTTTAAATATTTTCACATTGATACCACTTCAGTCTACTAAGCTAATTTATGTTGAAAATTATTGACATGAACGCCGATCATTTTATATGACATGATCAGTGCTGATGTAGATATTTTTATATAATTTTTTAATTATTTGTTCAATTTTTTTATTAATATTTCCCTTTTTTCTTTTTTTCCTTCCTTCATTTCTTTTTTCCCTTTATTTTTTTCTTTCTTCCTCATCTTCCTCCACCCACCTCCAACCAATGGTGATCGCCGACTGCCAGCAAAGGTGAGGGTTGATGAGGGCTTGTCGAGGCCGCCCCTCACTAGATTCGGTGAGTGGATCCTCGCCCAACCTTCACCAAAGGCCAGCAAGGGCCAATGAGCACTCAGAAGCCCTTGCTAGCCTCTAGCGACGGTCGACCTTGCCTAGACAAGGCCCCTTGTTAGTGTCAGAGGCTGGCAAGGGCTGACCTCACCTGGATGAGGCCCCTTGCCATTCGGGTGAGACCGCCCTTGCTGTAAGGTCCCCTCACTGATCTCTGGTGCTGGTGGGGGGCCTCGTCCAAGCAAGGTCGGCAAGGGTCCCCTCACTAGATCTGGCTATAGGAGTCATAAATATTTTCACATTTTACCAATTGAGTCTCTCTAGCCAATTTCTATTGAAAATGCTGAAGTGAATGCCGATTGTTCTATGTGACATGCCCATTGATGTTGACAATTTTTAATAATATTTTATTTAAATTTAAATTTTAAAATTTTAATTTTTTGTTCTTTCTTTTACAACTCTAGTTGGTGAGGGCTATGACTCAATCTCATGATTGGCGAGGGCTTCGCAGCCCTAGCCCAGACCATTGTGGCCATAGGTGAGGCCGCCTTGCCTAGATCTAGACAAAGGCGTTCGCCCCTTGCTCAAGGCCAGCAACCCTTGCTTGCCAAAGTTGAAAAAGAAGAAAAGAAAAGAAAAATGAAATAAAAAATAAAAAATGTTAAAAATTGTCAACGTAAGCTCCAACTATGCCACTTAGGATGGTTAGTGTCAACATCAGTGATTTCTTACCAAAATTAACTAGATGGACTCAATTGGCATAATGTGAAAACGTTTAGTATTTATTGGAAGAATTAAAAGGTTTAGGATGTTTAGGATTTTTTGGACAATTTTCTTGATGTATTTTTTTTTCAGACGCATTCTGATTTATTTAATGGATGAATTATCTGAAACGTGAATGTTCAATTACTTGTCATTGATTGTATATTGTAAATTCTCCTGGTCAACATGTGAAACATAAATCTTACTAGCAATATCTACATGGAACAAATTGACGACCTTTGCTTTGTAGTAAATCTACGCATTATGGATGTAAACTTGAGAAAAATTGGAATAAGTTTGGAAATTTGGAAAAAAGAAAATATGAAATATTTTCTATATGTTACCGCACTCATCACATGGTAATTAGTTATTTGCTTTCTTTGTTGAAAATGAATTGATTTTTTTTATCTTATCTTTTTTTTTTGGTCGAATTTTTTTCTTATTTTTACCTTATCTCACCTTATCGGCAGTTTTCTTCGCATGACATACAAATATCAATTAAAAACTATGCCATGCATATTATATCTGTAGATCCTTTGCATTTTGAAATTATTGGATTCTATAAGTCCATTTCACGCATATAAAGTGTTCGATTACCAATGTAGCTAGTGATATAAATTTTGTTTAATTCAAAACTAATCAAAAAATTAAAAGAATATTTTGAAAATCTTTATCAAGATGGACCACCTTCTGTGGCACATTCATTGACAATTACATTTTTTTAGAAGATTTAATGGGGTGACTAAAGGTGAAATTGAACTTGTAACAATTAATGTTAAGGGAAAAGTGTAATTTTTTAAATTCATAAATAGAAAGATATTAGTGAATGACAAATATTTCATCATATGAAATGGGAAAGGTTAAAAAAAAAAAAAAAAGAAGAAGTTCTAGCCTCACAAATTCCACACGTTTAAACTCTCAACCTAAGTCAAACAATTTAGGTTTTTTCTCTCATTTATGTTAGAGTTTCTTCTTGTGCCATGCTCGAGTCTTTCCTCATGTCTTTGATATCCCCAGATTTCCTTATGCACTTCACATTCTATTTGCAACATCGTTGCTTCCGTCTCATTTCACCATAAATGCTCCCTGCCTTTGTTGATACCTTTGCATGCGAAGTTTCTCTCATCCCCTCCAGTCCTTGCCATCTTCTTTCTCTTCCTACCATCATTTCGTTACTGCTGGTCTTCTCAATTCCACTAAAATCTGCAATTTCATGTATGCATGTCGGCGATCTAGAACATGCAACCCTCGAGAGTTTGTTTGTTGTACTCTGTTCCTGCCAATTATCCATACTAGTGAATTACTGTAATTTTTGGCTATGGATGAAAGCGACAATACCTCGCGCATTGCTTCACTATGTCATTGTCTGGGACGTCTGTGTTCGGAATAGGAATTGGAGGTTTGGGATGACATACCTCCTTCGAAAAAACTGAAGGACTGTCGCCTTATACTGGTGGGTAATTTCTTCATAAATCCTACTGTCAGTTTATCTGCTTTTCAAGTTGTGATGAAGAAAGCGTGGCGAGTTGATCATGTCGAGATTTCTTCGGCTGATACTGGGCTGTATATCTTTAAATTTTGATCTGAAATGGAAAAATGACGCATATTAGAGGGCAGCCCTTGGTTATTTTCAGGTCAATTGGTCAATCTATGTCCATGGCAACCCAATACTCCTTTACACTACTACGACTTTTCCAAGTGCCTGTTCTAGGTGCATGTGATGGGCTTACCTTTGGAGTGGACTACTCCGCCAATCCTGCGAAGAGCTGTGCAACAGGTTGGTCGAGTTATGGAAGTGAAACCAGATACATCCGCAAGAATTCGAATAGAATTAGACCTGAAAGCTCCTTTAAGGTCAGGAAAACTTATAAGAATTGAAGGAAAACCCCTATGGCTAGACTTTAGGTATGAGCGACTATCCCATTACTGTTATTCATGTGGAAGGCTTGGTCATTATGCAGCTTCATGTCTAGAGTACCCTTATGACGAAGCACAATTTGAAGGCCGCGAGACGATTGTCTATGGCCCCTGGCTAAGAGCAGAGGTTAAATAGTTTAGCCCTTATTGGGATGCTTTTTATCATCCTACAGTACCTATAGAGCAGATGGAAGAGATAGTACCTGAAACTCCACCTCCAATGCAGCCCGCTATCCCAGCTCTCCCTCCCATTCCTGCATCAGAGGCCCATTCTTCGACCCCTATTCTACCTCAAGGGACTTCCAAGCCTCTGAATTTTGTCAATCCAACTGCGATCACTACTGATTTGGTGCCTGCAAAGGCAAAGATGAAGAGCATTCAACCCCCTCCATTGGACATCCCTCAACAGAATAAACCCAAAATCCCTCGACCAATGTCAATTGGGGGATCAAGTAAGAAAACAAAATGATACTCACCTTATGACATTGACTTCCTTACTCTGCATATCTTGATGAAACTCTCCTACTGGACACTCCTGTGTTAGAGGCAGACAATCCTACTCCTTGGGCTTTGGTGGCTGGCCCTCAACAGCCATCGTGTTCCAAATGAAACTCTTGAGTTGGAATTGTCAGGGGTTGGGCAATCCCCTGACAATTCAAGCACTAAAGGCGTTGTTAGCCTCTGAAAAGCCCGATATCGTGTTTTTAATGGAAACTAATGTACAGACCGTAGTGAATAGTTTACAGCGAAGATTTAAATTCCCTCACTCTTTTTTGAAGGATCCAGTTGGCTTCTTGGGTGGACTTGCTATGTTCTGGACTGACTTATTTGATGTCACTATTGTACAGTCGGATGATCATTTTGTTGATTTCATAGCCCTTGACCCTTTGACAGCTGCTTCAATGCATATAACGTGCCTGCACACCCCTTCAACTTATCAGACAAGCTAGGAATTTTGGGATACCATTAGGGTAATATATGCTGCAAATCATTTACCTTGGCTGTGTGTCGGTGATTTCAATGACTTCCTTTCCCCCTAGGAGAAAATGGGAAAGAGACCAGCCATCACTTTGCGAATGACATCCTTTCGGAATGTAATTAATGACTGTGCTTTACTAGAATTGCATAGTAAAGGGTGTGAATTTACCTGGTCAAATAATCAAGCAGGGGATGCTCTGGTAAAGGAGAAACTCGATCGTGTTTTTTGTTCCACGGACTGGATGATATCTTACCCTTCTGCAGAAGTGTTTGCCCTACCACCTGTTGGTTCGGATCACTGTCCTATACTGCTGCACACTTGTCCACCATCTGTCAAGCGAGCAAAGACCTTTCATTACGAAGCTTTCTGGAATCAAGATCAAGAATGTCAAGAGGTAATAAAACAAGCATGGGAGAGAAGCAATACCTCTTTAGTCTCTAAATTGCAGGCAGTTGCTACTCAGTTAACTAGCTGGAGCAAAGTACGGTTTACCAATTGCCATCAGCGAATCTCTCAATTGCAATATCAACTGCAGCTAATTATCAACAGAACATATTATCAGACTGGAGATAAGGAGCAAGCCAATGCTATTAGAAGTGAAATTCAGCAACTCTGGAATCAAGAAGAGCAGTTCTGGGCTATGTGTTCCCGTATTCAATGGTTGAAATAGGGAGATCATAATTCAAAATTCTTTCATGCTTGCACTATGCAATGAAGACAACGCAATAGAATTACTATGCTTAAAGATACTAACCAGAATTGGACTAGAGAACCAGAACAGCTCAAAGCTATGACACAAGGCTTCTTATCTCAATTATATCAATCTATGGGTTTCTGGGATTTTCGTCCATTCTTAGAGCAATGTACAGCAGTGGTAACACCTGAAATGAATCAGCACTTGATGAGTAGGGTAACCAAGGAGGAGATTTACCAGGCTACTTTCTAGAAGGGTGCTTTGAAGGCTCCTGGACCTGACGGCCTTAATGGCCTCTTCTATCAGCAACAGTGGAATATTATCAAAACAACCGTTATTCAAATAGTTCAAGACTTCTTCGCAACAGGTTGTATGCCTCCTAGACTAAACAGAATAATAATTGCCCTAGTTCCTAAAGTTCAACACCTAGAAAGCATTGACCAGTACCGACCCATTAGTCTTTGCAATTTCGCTTATAAGATTATTTCGAAAGTACTGGCCAACAGACTTAAGCCTTGGCTATCTAGTTTAATATCAAAAGAACAGGCAGCATTTGTCAATGACAGGCAGATACAAGACAATATCATGGTGGTGCAAGAAGTGCTTCATCAATTTAAAGTGCGAAAATGCAAGAAAAGATTCAACCTTATTTTAAAAAAAGATATGCAGAAGGCTTACGATAGGGTTGAATGGGATTTCTTGAAAGCCTATTTGAAGCATTTGGGCTTTAATGATAGCTGGGTTATTATGATTATGGCTTGCATTACTACGGTTTCTTTTAGTATCCGTTTTAATGGGGAACAGCTCCCTTACTTTCAGCCTACTAGAGGGCTTCGCCAAGGTGACCCCCTATCCCCATACATTTTCATTCTACTTGCCAATGCTCTGTCAACTACTATCAGTCAAGCTGTGGCTATGGGCCATCTATAGGGGATTCAATTCAATAGAGCCTGTCCTAAGTTATCTCATTTGTTTTTTGCTGATGACTCAGTATTTTTCCTAAAAGCCACAGTTTCTGAATGCCAAAACCTTGCCAATATCCTAAACCAATATTGCCTAGCTACAGGCCAACTCATAAATCGGAACAAATCAGGTTTATTTTTCAGCAAACACTGCCCTCTCACCTTACAAACCAATTTAGCGAATGAACTCAGAATACCTATTGTCAGTAAATATGGTAAGTACCTGGGCATTCCCTCGGATTGGGGTCGTTCCAAACGGGAGATGTTCTCCTGGATCCTGGCAAGAGTCAATGCTAAATTAGCTGGTTGGTAGGAAATTTTTTTATCGAAAAGTGGCAAGGAAATCTTACTAAAATCAGTAATCCAGGCCTTACCTCAGTATGCAATGTCCATTTTTAAGCTTCCATTGTCGCTCTGCAGATTAATAGAGAGGAAGATATCAGCATTATGGTGGAGTAAACACAACAGCCAATTTGGAATTCATTGGAAAAACTAGACAGAATTAAAGCACTCAAAAGCATCAGGGGGGATGGGATTCAGAGATTTAATTAACTTCAATAAAGCAATGCTTAGTAAGCAAGCTTGGTGGCTTTTTCAGCAACCTAATGCTATTTGGAGTCAGCTTTTCAAGGGATTATATTTCAGGTATTCATCTTTTCAAACCACTCAATCAGGCTATCGACCTTCATGGGGGTGGCAGAGTATATTAAAAGGACGAGAAGCTATTACTCCTAAACTTCGTTGGTTAGTTGGGGATGGATCACAGATTCGAATAAGAGAAGATAACTGGCTACCAATTGGTCAGATAGGAGGATTAGCAGAGGAGGGAGAACCTGATATAGTCGCTGACCTAATAGACTTACCAAAGTCAGAATGGAAGACCTCGCTTATTACCACCTTCTTTGATGCCCAGGTCAATGAAGCAATTCTGAATACTCCTCTCAACACTTCGCTCCTGCATGATCAATTAGTGTGGACTGTTACATCTTCAGGTACCTACACAATGAAAAGCTGTTATCATTATCTCTCTTTGACACATCAAACCCCATTGAATGTAGCTTCTTCCTCTTATAACAACCCTACCCAGTTATGGAAGAAAATCTGGCATATGCGAACTGCTCCAAAGCTTCGGGTGTTTCTCTGGTTAGCTTGTAAAAACACCATTGCTACAAAAGATAATCTCTATCAACGTCATATTTCCCCTAATCCCTACTATACACTCTGTAACCACAACATTATAGAAACAATTGAACATCTTTTCTTCTTCTGCCCTTGGATTCAAGATATTTGGAATCATGAAGACATTAAGGTCACGATCTCACCTACCTTAGTTCGACGTTTTGATGACTGGGTTGCAACCCGAGCTTCTCTCCTAAGAGCGTTTCCAGATTTCGAAGCGATCGCTTGTGTGCTGTGGGAGATCTGGCGTCAAAGAAATAATGCAGTCTTTCGGCAACACTAACTGGATCCGCTCCAAGTCGTGGACAACGCCCTTGCCCAAAGACGAATCATCAAGCTTTTACACCCCTCTGTATAGTGGATTAAAAACAACCTCGTCAGTTCAGATCAGAGATGGAAACTGCTTGAAAAGGGATTCCTTAAATGTAATATTGATGGGACCTTTCGCACGAGGTCGGAGGATTGATCAATCGCATGTATCTATAGAGATAGCAAAGGAGTTCTTACCGATGTGATTACCAGAACTGTGCTCGCCCAATCGGCCTTTTAAGCCGAGATCTATGCTCTCATATCGGCTCTTCAATGACTGATCCAGTAAAGGCTTCATCTTCAACACTTAGTGATTGAGTCAGACTGCCTATTGTAGAAACAGCGGCCGCCGTGGACGGAACGCCATCTCTTCGCGACTCTTAGCGACTTATTTTCTCAATGCCCTAACCTCTATCTCCACCACGTTCAACGACAAGCAAACCTAGCAGCTGACTGGGCTGCTAAAGCCCATAGGGATCAAGGCCCACTTCAAAACTGGCTTATTTTCCCTCCCTTTATTTTCCAGGACATTCTATCTTCGGACGCTGTCGCATCTGCTTGTAATATACATTATAATCTAATATATGTTTTCTTTCAACCAAAAAAAAAAAAAGAAATGGGAAAGGTTGAATGGAGTACCAAATTGCTCGATCAATTCTTAAAAAAATGGCGAAAACCCTTCAAGCTAGCTGCATAATATTCAATTAAAAAAGACTGCTTTGTTTTAAAATATAGAAGGACCAAACGAGGACACCTCCATTACAAGAGCACGAAATGGCAAACACAAATGATCCTGCATAGTCATCCCAAGAGTCTTATGTTCAAGCATCCTATGCCTAATGGGGAGATCCTCTATCTCAAGACCCCTATGATCAAGGGCCTTTGTCCTTATCCCTTAAACTAGACACATCTCACTATGCTTGACCAACAAATTGGCCCTAGCCAAACATGCCTACCGACACTCTAGGATCCTCCAAGACTTGTGAGAAAGCATCCTCCTTGTTAAATTATGTCTTGAGTTTGAACGTTTGCAAAATGCGATCTACTTGGATAAAATTTTTATTATTTGATCATGAAGATATTCTTTCTGATGAAGATAATATTCAAAATTACGCACAAGAAAACAAATTCGAAATTCTTTTTGGGTCTTGGATGTCTTCAGGCAACATAAAGAGATTCGTTGGACTCCATGAAGGATTACAAAAGAGTAAACAAATTAGAATAAAAAAAGGGAGCAAAGTTTCTTCTTTATCCGCAGAAGCTTGTAGAAGCCGAAAGAGGTTATCTACGTGGGGCCCAAAGTCAAAGTCTTGATTTTGGGCACACGCAATATAAACGCTACGAAAGAGTAAAGCTCTCTGCACATTCATGCCACTTGAGAGAGGAGTCACGAGTTTTATGAAGTCGCAAGAGAAAGACATCCAAAAAGAAGCCACGGGAAGGCTCGAAAAGGAACGTGAAGCTGTACGTATGCGGACTAAAGACGAGCGTTGGAGTTCTTGATTTTGGTGTACCTAGAGCATTTTACTTTGAGCTTGAACGCACCGTGATTTTGTGCTGTGAGTTTATGTCCAAGTGAGTTGTTTATTTATAAACACTTTGGGTTTGGGCTTAAATCTAAGTGTGAGAAACAGTCGAGCGTGTGAGCAATTGTAAACTATGATTCTCCGATTATAGTGGATTATTTGCCACTGGCTCTCCCTGTGGATGTAAGTACCAATATTTGGACCAAACCATGTAAATTTCTGGTGTCTTCATTATTTCTCGTTTATTTCTCTAGTGATTTTGCATTGACGTAAATTGCAAGATCTTGTCGTTTCCATATAATATATTCAACAATTGATATCAAAACACTTGGGATTGGATTTCTTGATTGTGATTTGGAGCTTTTGATTGTATAATTATCATATGAAAATTATGTTATTGCAATTATGTCTAAAAGAAAATATGAAATTGAGAAGTTTAACAGGAGGAATAACTTTAGGTTATGGAGGATCAAGATGTGGGCATTATTGACAACCCAAAGTTTGGCAAAGGGACTGGATGATGAAGATGAGTTGCCGATTATAATGAAAGCCTTAGAGAGGGTAAAACTAATGGAAAGAGCAAATAGCACAATCCTGTTGAATTTGTCGAATGAGATTTCAATGGAGGTTGCTGAGGAGAAGAATGCCGCAACATTATGGGCAAAACTTCAAGCACTTTATGTGAAGAAAGGTTCGAACAATCGCTTGTACATGTTGAAGAGAATGTTTCAATTTAGATATACTAAAGGTACACCAATCAGAACCCACCTAAATGAATTTAATAAACTCATGATGGATCTGAAGAACATTGGTAAGATACTTGATGATGAAGAATAGAGGATGATATTGATAGCCTCTTTACTAGAGTCATGGAGCAATTTATTAATTCACTGTTGTAGGGGCATACTACAATTACCTCAGAAGGGGTGAAGTCCATCTTAATCTAGAAGGAGTGGCAAAGAAAGTTGCGAGATGACGGTCTGGTGCAGAATAGGGCATGATGTTGTTAGCCTCTTTACTAGAGTCATGGAGTACTTTACTGATTCACTGTTGTAGGGGCATACTACAATTACCTTAGAAGGGGTGAAGTCCATCTTAATCTAGAAGGAGTGGCAAAGAAAGTTGCGAGATGACGGTCTGGTGCAAGGAGTAGCGCAAGCACTAACGATTCGGGGTATAGAACAATATTGAGGGCCTAGTAACAGTAGAGGTAAAAGTAGATCGAATTCACGTTATAGTAAGTCCAAGGGATGCGTAAAGTGCTTTGAGTATCACAAGGAGAAATACATCATCAGAGATTGTCCAAAGCGGATGAATAAAAATGAAGGCAGAATGCCACAAGCAATGTGGCAAATGTTGCCAAGGGGAGCAATAGTGATGCATAAGTTGTTTTATGTGTGACTACTACTTCGTCAGGAGACGAATGGGTGCTAGATTCAGGGTGTCCTTATCATATGACGCCTTATAAGAAATGGTTTACTACTTATCAGACTATAGATGGTGGTAGAGTTCTTTCGGGGAATAACGCGGTCTGTAAGGCTGTGGGGATATGGACAATTCAAATTTGGATGCACGATAGGGTGGTGCGCACATTAACGGATGTGAGGCATGTGTCAGAACCTTCTTTCTCTAGGGTGGTGCGCACATTAACATATGTAGCTACACTGCTAAAGGTGGAGTACTGAAGATCTCTCGAAGTGCCATGACGGTGATGAATGAAAAGAAAGTAAATACTCTATATCATCTATTGGGAGAGACAGTGACTGGAACTGTTGCAGTTTCATCAAGTGAGTCAAACTTTAACTTGACTCAGTTAGTGATGCTGAATTGGATATGTTGTGGAATAGATTTAGTTCAACAAGCAATGTCTATCAACAGATGATTAGAGAGAATTACTGTTGGAGCGGAACTTTTCTTCCATGATGATATGTCGATCCTTATAAGGATTATGCTTGATATTAATTTTGGACCTACTTTTCTAGAGAAAAATTTCCATACTATTGTAAGCTAAGAGATCAGGCCTTATCACAATTGGATACATCCTAGTGTTTGTCACTGTCTTGCTTTGTTTAAACTGGAAATGGTTAAATTCACAACCTTGGCAATTTGCCTACTGGACCATGAATACTGCTTTGATGGTGGTGACAATTATATTAAGTGGGCGTCAATAGGAATCAGGATAACCTCTCTGGTTTTTCCTATATATGGGCTCCTTGAACAGTATCTCTAATTTTATTGCTTTGGAAATTTGTAAATTATACACATCCCCATTTTGGCATTGCTTCATGGTAGAGTTCTCTTTCCATAGCCTATTACAATCATTTTTTTTTTTTTTGTGATGTGCGTTTTTTCGGTATGTAGGTGATGGTCTCTCTATTTTGAGAGAACTTAAGAGCCAAGGAAGCAAGTAAAAAATTTGAAAAAGAAGTCGCTATGGTCCACAAGCTTGGAGGAGGTAATTCTAGATTTTTACTATATGGGAGCTTTGTAGCCTTTTCCCACCATAAATATGAGTTTACTTTCTTAGTTGAGCATATCCGTCCTTAGAATTCGCCATACCTTAGAGTTACGTAGGCATCTTCTAGGAATTCCCTTAGCGGAACCTTTTAAATGGTTTCCACAATGCTTTGCTACTATTTAAATGGACATAGCTTGCTATTAGGGAATGTTAGCCAACTCGCTGGAACTCTATTACAATCATTTTCTTTTGTGATGTGCATTTTTTCAGTGTGTAGGTGATTTTAGGGGTTTTTATTGGTATTTTTATTTTAGATAATTGCAATCACTTTGGTGTTGCTAAGTGTTGTAAGATATGTGGTTGCATCTCTTGCATTCCCATCAAATTGAGGAAATTGGAAAGCTGCACATGGGTGATAAGCTGTAAGGGTAGACCTTCAAATCAAATCCTTAGGAATGCCTTAAAGTGGTTTAGCAAACTGTATTTTAAAGTACCTTTTGAATTAAACACTTTAACATAGATTGATTTTTTTTTTCCTGATATTGCAAGATGTGGAACTCAATTGTTAGGATGGGTTGTACCTATGGTAATGAATAGTAATCTTAATATAAGTGTAACTGAAAAATATCATGTATAACTACACTTTCTTTAACAAGCAACATGATATTTGTGAATAAATGTTAAAAGTCACCTCTATTTGGCTCTTGGTCATTCTCTATAAGGTTCACCATTTTGAGATTTAGCATTGTAACGGAAGCCTTTGAAAAGTGATATAGATTAATCTTGACATTTTTTTCCCTTTTCTTGTCCCAAATAGATTAACCAATGACTTGAAGCAATACTCTTTTCTCCTGAACATAACTGGAAGATCTTTATATGTACTAGCATAACAGCCCCCGAGCAATCATCTGCCTCTAGTATGGTTTGAAGGAAGCTTTTTGGTGCATATGTAGGATTTACTTACTGATAACCTATCTGGATCGGGGTTTGTAGTCAAAATGCAAGAAGTATTAATGAAAATATCTTAAATAGGGTTTGAAGAGAGTTCTTTGATGCATGACTGGTGCTCATTAATGACCTCTTTGGCTAGAATTTTGTGACCATATAGTTGTGAGAATCAATGAATATAGTTGTTGATATCTATTCCAATTGTTAGTTGTGCGACATTCTGAAATTCGACCCTGTCTAAATAATATGAAATGATTACTTCGTCGACGTGCTGATGGTCATTTTACTTTGAGCTGGCCACTCACGAGTTAACTAATCTATTAAGTGAGGTCGTTAAGGGATATAAACGCGATATATTAGAAAATTCGATCGGAAATTGATCACTCGACTGCAATAATCGGCAAGGGTCAATACGACACTGTCATAATTAAATTGCGATCAAATATAAGTCGATTCGACGGAAACACGTAATTGAATTGCGGGTGATTCCAAATAATTACGAAATTCGCGTCAAATAACAATAACTCGATTTTCTATCGAAATTACACTTGGGACATGTAATTGAAACCTCATGATTTTTATGTCAATCAAGAGTCGCTTATAAGTCGAAGATGCACAAACATGAATCGAAAATTATTGACCATGGGTCAAACACGTAAAAATCTCTAAAAGCTGCCTGATAGGTTAAATCATACTAAAATCTCGTTCGATTGATTTTAACCACGAAATTGAATTTGGTTTCGGGATTTGGACATTCGAGTGTGTCACGATACATTTTTAGGATGTCATCTCATTTTCCGGAGAAATTTTGTCGAGTCCGGAATTTTACAGAAAAATCAATTTCAGACAAAAAGGAAAAAGGAATGGAAATTCTGAGGGGCTGATTTAATTGACTATTTGGCTGCCAAAATAGTTTGTTTTGTGAGAAATAAGAGCAAAATTGTCATAGGAGGAGCTCTTGACTAATTGGGTTGAAGACTTTGGGGCATATTTCATGAGTGCATAGATAATTTCATAGGTTTCTAATTGGCTGCAGCCTTGATCTTCTTTCCTCCCTTTCTCTCTCCAATTCCTTTTCATTCTTGCATGCGCCTGCCTCAGTTGAACCCCCTTATGCTCCTTCATTTCATTTCTTCCTTTACTTCTTCTTAATTCTGCCGCCACTGCTCCTTCTTCAACCCCCTATTGCCGCCACTCCATTTCTTCTCCTACACCATCCCCGCCAACACCAAGGCCAGCCCCCACCATCATCTGTCACTGCGTCGCCTCACCACCGCCTCAGCCAACTCTTCGCGTCCTAGCTCCTCCGCGGCCAACCCACTAGCTCACACCCAGTAACCAACCGCCCAGCACCAGCCGCCTGTCCCCCTACTATCCGCCTCAACCCATCGCTGCCACCAGCTCACTGACCTAGCCACGCCCTTAGCCAGCTCCATCCAGACCAACCAGCAGCCCCACATAAGATCCTCGTGGCCTTGAGCCTTGTAGGACCTTTTCCACCGCCATTGAGCCTTCGTTAGAGACACGGTAGTCTCAGGTTTTCACCACCGTTGCGCTACTGTCGCCATGAACCCGCCGTCATCCTAATCCGGTGAGTTAATTCCCTAATCTTTGATTAACTTGTTAATTGCACTTAAGGAGTTAGATTAGTGTTAATTAGAATTAATGGTTAATCCTAGTTAGTGTAATTAGATTGGTTAGGTTGGTTAGTTTAGTTAGGTTAGTCTACCCTAGTTAGGTTAGCTTACTTGGGTTAGGTTAGTTAACCATGGTTATATTAGTTAATCATTGTTAGGTTAATTAAGTTGGATTACTTTAATTAATCGTAATTTATTTAATTAATCGTAATTAGCGTAATTTGTGACGGATTAGCCGTTTAGTGAAATTTTACACTCATTCTCGTGGATGAATTTATATGTGAACTTGAGGGCTTATATGTGCAATTGATTAGTTGGTGGTAGTGATTGATTATTATCGCAAAACTCTATTTTATGGGTATTTAATTAGAAAAATACCAGGTGTTGGTTTTTTACGCCAATTTTTATGTACTATATAAAATTGTGGGATTTTAAAATAGGGGCATACCATGTTTAATGGTTCGATTTAAATACATGATCACGCACGATTATTTTACCTAGATTTCTAATATGAAGAAAAGTGGCCAAGTTCATTATTTGAAAACCATGTATTTGAATGCAAAGTGAGGTGTTCTTGGCTAAGTATGTGCGTGTGTGGTCACTATCGGAACCTGTCATCCGACGAGAGTCGGGGAGGCGATGCCTGAATAAATTTGAATGTCTCACATCAACGGATGTCGATCGCGATGGAGGCTGAGCCGATGCTTCTTTATGGAATGTTGTCTAGGCGTGTAGTGCTAGATGTTGCCATGCCCGACGGAGCGGGATGATGCCCAGTTACGCAGGATGACTGTCGACTATTGAGTTGGCTGTGGCTGATAGGTCATAATAACTGGAATACACCTGAATGGTCATGATAGTTGGGCCTGATTATGAGGCAAAATTATGTGGCATGGTATGGGACGTGTCATAACGGTTTTACCTTATAATCGAGACCAATGTGATTGTTTGAAGGATGAAATGATGTTCTCCAGTTATTAAATTATGCTTGTTGCATTAATAATAGTATATGTGATGCACTAATATGCAGGGACGCGTCGAGGTGAGGTGAGTTTTGTATGGTGCATGCATAGGACTGCCTTCGAGGCGAATTTGCGTCCTAATTGGGGTTTAGAGTTTTGAATCACTAAGATTTATCTCACCCCGTCATGGTTAAATATTTTTAGGTCCTTAGTATGGAGGTACATCCCGTTCGTTTTGGGGTTCCGTGGGAGATGGACTACAAGCCCTCCTATTTCCCTATTCCTGGAACCACCCAGACCTGTGAGCTAGGGGTGACCACTATTTGGGTCAATGAGGGCTTAACTCACTTGGTGTCTCATCACTTCAAAGCGTGGTTCATTAATGAGCATAATGGGGCTCAGGAGGGTCTTCTACGGGGTTTCGACGGACCACCCATCGGAATCGAAGATGGGGAGGTAGCTTACCCCATGGACATTGATATCCCAGATGGTGTCATGGAGAACTCGGAGCCCGAGGTGGAAGGGTCCGGAGCGTAGGTGGCCTAGTAGTTTCTTCTTAAATCAAACTTATGTATATAAACCTGTAGGTTTAACTTGGTATGTATGTAAAGCGTGGTTTGTGAGAAAGTGTTAGCGTGTTTTACTATCCCTTTTGATGGTTGGCCGGATGTTTATTTAATTCGTTTCCGCATGTGCTTAATTGAAAGATAAAAAAGAATGGATCGGCAACACGTTTTGGGACGTTGCATTTTAATCGACTGCCGAAGGATATGCACATACCCAGGGTCCGGGGCGTGACAAGTTGCTACTTACCCAACAGCAAGGGATCTGGTTGTAAAAACATGTAACGAATCTTGGGTCACATAACTCAACAGAAAAGACATTTGACTTGTTAAATTTGGTCTCTTGGTATCTTAGTGAAATAGATGAATTCATGTGATATAAGGGGAGTGTGACTACAGTTCTGAAAAGGGACCATGGATTCAAGTAGAAGATTTCGGTTACAATAGAATTTGAGACCTACACAATGATATAAAATGAAAATGCAAGAAGCATTTGTAATGTAGAGATTTAAGATTTTATTTGCCTCACTATACATTGGTGGTAGGATGGTCCATGAATAGTTTTCTTCTTTTCAAACAGAGGGAATCTAATTTTTTTTTTTTTATAATTTTTGTTATAAACATTTCGAAATTCACATAACATATATCAAGATCTTAGCAACTGTAATTTCCAACTAGTTTTACCACTTTTGCATTTTTCCTTGCTCTTGTTATCTTCGAACCATGTTAATAGCTGCAATTTATGTGTCTCTATGTTTTTCTAGTTTTTCTTCCACAGACAATACGTTTCATATCGTGATTAGCAAGTTGAGGGAGTTGTCGCCTATTGAGCCATTCACTCTTCCTCTAATACACAAGGTATTGCTTTGACACCCCCTCCACTTCCTCCCTCTCTCCCTCTCTCTCTCTCTCTCTCTCTCTCTCATACTTTTAGCTGCACTGTTCCATCTTCCTGCGGTTACTGGTGTTTGAGGTGGAAATATAAGGAGTGGGCTTTATGAGGATTAGTTGGTCCCTTTGCGATTACTGCTTTTGAATTGAGCTACGGGTTCCTCTCCATTTCGGTCATCTTGCAAAACAACCCTAGGGGTATATTTAAGCGCGAGATGGTGATGCTTTATTTTAGCTACTTAACACTTGTTTGACATAATAAGGATAGAAGGTTATAGACTCTCTCTCTCTCGCACGAATGCACACACGCATGTGCACAGCTCCCTTAAAGGTGCAAATGAGCAATTCTTCTTGGTTGTGATCACTGATGGTACTTATTAAGTTGCAATTAGTATCCCTTTGCAATTTCCATATTTCTATACTTTGTGGTAGTTTCATTCTTCATTATTACTTGGAGGGTGCCTATTTAATTATATTAGGGCTAGAAAAGTTCTGCCTTTTCTATTTCCATTTAGTAAAAAGCTATTAGTTTCGGGACTCTCCTCTTCCATTTACTTAAAATCTTATTGTTTACTCGACTTATCTCCGTTGATTTCTATTAACTTTGCCAGTCCAGTGGACATCAATGTAGGTGTGGTCATGGTACGCCTTTTATTTGGAGTGTATCCGATATTTAGTCTACCTAAATGAACTATTACATTATAACGTTTGTGCAATTTATGTTATTAGTTTTGTTTTTCCAATATCATGCACATACATATCATTATGGGCCAATGTAGGTTGATATGACATTTGTGTTCAAGGTTTAAGCATAAGCTCGGATTAATTTTCATGACATTCCATGTTTTTAGTGCCATGCATGGGTTCAGTAGCTTGAAGCACTTTTCAACCATCCTTGCGGTTGTCATGAGAATGGGTCATGATTTGAGAAGGGGAAGGGGGGGGGGGTGTCATGTGGAAGATCATCGCCATGGCCAGCTCAGGGATTGCAACAATTGTCAACACTTATTGAGACCAACATTTGCTACTTCCCTCCTTCTTGATTTGTCAATTTCTCTCGTTTTTTGTTCAAGTGTGAACACTTCAGAATTGCAATTCAATACATTGATCTACTTCAAGGAAACTGTAGTCTCCCTTGAATGTGGATCTTAATATGCTTAAGCTTGTAATATAGAGTACAACTTCATGGATCGCTGAAACTTAAAATTGTCCTTTAGTTTTTTGCAGCTAGATTTGCAAGTATCCTCACTGACTTCGATCCTTGCTTGCTTGTAATTCTTACATGAATTTAGTGTACATAGACCCAATGCATTTGGATCATAAAGAACAGAGAAGTGGGTTGACTTTCACTAGGTCCAGTGTCTTGATTTCTAATTGTTAGTCCTTCATTTCTCTATATTACGAAGTCGCGTGATATGTCCATGAGCTCAAACACACATGTTGATATATCCACGAGCTCAAAGTTCATCCAACGAGTCCAACATCTAGAGCAACTGAAAGTCCAACACAAATGGACGCACCAAGAGTGAAATGATAAACCAAGCTAAAAACATCTCGAGAAATCGAGTCCCGAGAGTGGGGCAGAGAAAGCTTGTGAGGTAATTGATACTGTTGTTCTCGTCTCGTGTTTGAACTTGTGCACCGAATGGCATTTGAGTTTTGAGAAGACGGCTGTGAAGAAAAATCACACTAACCAATATGCTTAGAACAAAAGTTTCCTTACCGCTCGAGCACTGGCGAGCGGTTTAGTGTTGTGTTTAGTTCACAAATGGAGTTCTTGCGGTACCACCTGTTTACATATTCAACACCATACAAAGAATTACAAGGACAAAGGAAAGAAACAAGAAAAGAAACCGCAATAGTAGGACTGAGGAGAGTGAAAGAATGCAGACGGAACCTCCAAAAAGAGCAACTCCATGCACCCAAAATGATAATTTGAACAGTATGACTTCACTCTCTTTACAGACACCAAAAGATGTCACGTATTCCTTTCACTATCTTTTCATACTACACTGTGATTCACCTCCATTGCATATTCACCCAGCCACATATCTTCAGCTTCCAAAGCATACCTGTGTTGCCTGTACGTCGTAGGAGGAACTTTTGAGTGATGGAGATTGCGAACATTCCCCAAATTCTTTCAATGGCATCTACCAGGGATGATGTGGGGTTCGTTCCCTTCCAGAATTCTATGTACACAGTAGTAGACAAAAGCAGGACGTGGGATTACCATGTCTTTATCTATAGGGCGTTCTACTTTATCAAAATGTATGTGGATTCCTTTGAGGTGGATTCCTTTGAGTCATCTAAATTCATTGACTCTATCAATGATATCCTCTTGCTTAGTCTCGTGCTTCTTCAACCTAGCCTTGAAGGAGTCGAAATCCTAGCTCTTACTGATTCCCAACTGCCGTTCTCTCACTTATGTCTTGTAACATTAGTCTTCAGCAGTTAGTAAAGGCAAGCAGTTTTTGGCAGATGCGTCTTCCACATCATAGCTTGATTTATCCAGTGACAGGAGGCTTCCTGTTTACCTCAGACCAGCAACAACGCACCACATCATCTATGTTATGGCATGAATTTTCCACTATGGAGTTCTTTTTACTATTGTAGAGGTGCTGGTTGGGTGGAAGCGGTGGTTAAAAGATTACAGAAAGTGTTCTCGAGTTTAATAAATCCAGTATTCGCCCATTCACCAACCCATCCGAAGCCATGATGAAATCTGCTCCAATCAGAAACAAAAATAGAAATATCAAAAGAAATAAAGGCAAGCTTGAAAGCATTTAAGGTAGGTAGTGGGGATATCTTACTTCTGTGTTTGTGGCAATTGGAACAAGCCACTGCAGTAGAGAGCTGCACAGAGACAAGCTATATGGACCCTTCTCAAAGCATTACCTACTCAGCGGAGAAGCTCGAGAAATAGACTTCGAATTTAGCATTTTGGATCAATAGAAAGTAGAATGTGTTCAGTTTCTTGAACAAGAAAAGAATGATTATGAGATGATACCTTTTCTTTGACATGAAAGGTATGAATTCTAGAGCACAAAGACAACTTTATACTAGGTGGCAAACTCTGATACAAAGAATCTCTCAGACTGGATGACATAGAGCTGGATTAAGCTACTGATTGGATCAAAATATGCTCTGTAAATATACTTAAACATGCAATCTACACTTATCATAGTTCATTTGATACTTTCAAAAAATCGTGCATCTTTCTCGGCCAATACTCCAGATCAGTATAGTTTAAGGCAAACCTAGCAATTTTATAAACTTTCTTCCAAAGACTGAGATCATAGAGCTTGGAAGACCTGCTCCATTGACTCACATTCAAGCTATAAAAACCTGGTGGCAAGGGATTCTCCATCTATGAAATGAAGTTCATCTACCTTTCACTTCGATAAATAGATAAGCACAATATAACAGAACCAATTTGATTATATTTTTGTCAAAAACTTGGAAGTTTGAATATCCTAAAACTTGCTACATTTTCTGTCAACTTAAGTTTATTTGTTTTTCTATTCTTACAATAGCATTGTTCACAATTATCAAGAACCGTGCAAAAACCATTCACAAAGAAAACAGTGAGTATATGATCATATCAAATGATTTTCTAGAACTGACTGATATGCAATCCTTAATTGGGAAAAATTACCAATTGAAAATTTGAAGCAGTAGTTACAGGTGGTGCGGATAAACATTTAAAGACCAGGAATTTTGAAAAAAAAAAAAATCAAAGATGAATCCGAATGAATTAATGAATAAGACTACTCGCTTTACTGGACAACCACAGAATGAACAAGATGCATCTTTTCTGCCAAACAAAATGTTGCTCTACCATATATACAACTGAATTTTTTTCAGCATCTGCCTCATTTAAGAAATTCGTATACCATGACCATTATTTATCTAAAATTTTCATGGTCTTGAGCAATCTTTACCTGAGAAGGAGAATATTTTATCAATAACTTTTGCATATTCACATGTCTTATGAATGCTAAGAATGCAATTTTAGATGCCATAAAAAAAAACCTTGCAACCTTTGACTTAAGTAACATTCAGATCGGATGCCATCAGGCCTGGTCGCATATCAAAAGAAGAAAACTTACAAGAGTATCAATTTGGATGATAATATTTACACAATGCAAGGATAGGCCAGCTGGTCCCAGTTTTTTATTGCTTGTGGATGGTTTTGCTGGTACATGAGCATCGGCAAAATGATGGACAGGAATATCATAAAAACAACACTTTTACGGCCAAGCAAAAAAAATGCCCACGTATTTATTTTCCAATAAGAAAACTACTAAATGCATGTCTAATCCAAAACTGAGCCACCAGAAACATCATTATTCATCAAAAGCTTTGTCGATAATTCTTCCGCTCCTATAGATGCGGATCCATTTGAAAAGTTTTAAGGTTTTTTTCTGTATCAAAATAGAATTTTCTTTTTGACAAACTAGAACTTCATGCAACAGGACCTGTGCTAATGCTGCCCAAATCCTCATTGTTGCAACCAAGCATCTATATACATCATCTTGGCCAAAAAAAATGTTGATTTAACACCTGATCCTTGTTTTTGTGAAAGAAAAAAACAGATTGTTTTCGTGAAAGAATAAACCAGAGAGAACAGCAAGGCAAGTAGGAAAAGAGAGAATGATCAACTCTAGAATAATTTGCAATGGGTGACAAGAGGAAAAAGGATGACAAAATAGCTTACCAACAAACAATGGCAATGAGAACTGAGCTAATTTAAACAAAATAAAGGGGAAATTTTTCTACAATAGCATATTTACTGTCAGTTTTCGATTTACATACCAGCAGTCCCAAAAGTACTATGTATTTCCAGAAGCAGAAAATGAACAATATCAACAAGCTTTTCCATCACCCACAAAACAATACTTGAAATTTGAGAAACTGCATTTACTTCTCTCTCTACTATCCTCTGGAAAGATCAGCATTTTTCTTTTCATGGATAAGGAAAAAAGGGAATCCCCATATCCTTGTCTGTTACTCGTTCATAAGTCGAATAGTATTAAAGAATGAGAAAGCATTTTCATTGGCCAGGTGTATGAATCTCCTGACTTCCCGTCCAACAATCCAAGCCAACTAAAAATGAGTTATGATGCTGAGTTCCAGTGAGTTGGCTGACATTCCCTAATAGCAAGCTATGTCCATTTAAATAGCAGCAAAGCATTGTGGAAACCATTTAAAAGGTTCTGCTAAGGGAATTCCCAGAAGATGCCTGCATAACTCTAAGGTATGGTGAATTCAAGGGACGGATTTGCTCAAATCACAGAGTAAACTCATATTTATGGTGGGAAAAGGCTACAAAGCTCCCACATAGTAAAAATCTAGAGTTACCTCCTCTGAGCTTGTGGACTACAACAACTTCTTTTTCAAATTTTTTCCTCGCTTTCTTTGGCTCTTACGTTCTCCTCTCAAAATAGAGAAGCCATCACCTACACATCGAAAAATGTACTATCGCAAAAGAAAATGATTGTAATAGGCTGTGGAAAGAGAACTCTACCATGAAGCAATGCCAAAATGGGGATGTGTATAATTTGCAAATTTCCAAAGCAATAAAATCAAAGATACTGTTCAGGGAGCCCATATATAGGCAAAACCAGAGAGGTTATCCCGATTCCTATTGGCACCCACTTAGTATAATGGTCACCACCATTAGAGCAGTATTCCTGGTCCAGTTGGCAAACTGCCAAGGTTGCAAATCAAACCATTTCTAGTTTAAACAAAGCAAGATAGTGACAAACACCAAGATGTATCCAATTATGATAAGGCCTAGATCTCTTAGCTTACAATAGAATGGAAAGTTATCCCTAGGAAAGCATGTCTGAAATTCATGTCAAGCATAATCCTTATAAGGATCAACATATCATCATGGAAGAAAAGTTCCGCTCCAACAGTAATACTCTCTAGTCATTTGCCGATAGACACTGCTTGTCGAACTAAAACTATTCCACAACAAATCCAATTCAGCATCACTAAAGAAACTCTATTCTCTTCAATGGTGAAGCTGAATCTTAAATTGATGACGTGGTACTTAGCTTAAATTGTGCCTCAGCCCTTGCAGTCTTAGGATGGTTTGGATTAAGCTGGCAAAGAATCTCCTGTGATGAACCAACTTCGCTCTTCAAGAACTCGAGAGGCGACAACATAGGCAGGGTTCGAGAGGTGAAGGTGTAGGTATGCTTCGGGAGCAATGGTAGGAACCTGTCATGGTCACTTGCATCGCATTAACATGAAGTTCAACTCGCCAGTGTCGGGTGGGGCCTCGGCCTCTCCGGATCGGCGAGATCGAGCCCCGTCAGACACTGAATAGCTCGATCTCACCCGTGGTCGGTTGCCAACCGTTGTCATGGCCAGTGGCTAGCCGAAGAAGAAGAAAAAAGAAAAGAGAAAAGAGAAAAAGAAAAAATAATGATTAAAAATTAAAAATTATATGTTTTTTAAAATAAATAAAAATTATATTAAAAATTAAAAATTCAATTTTAAAAAAAATATTTTAAAAAGAATTATAAAAATTTAAAAATATATATTTATAAGAATAATTGTTTGTAAACCAAGCATCAAATCTTGGCTTTGATAGATTTGGAAAACGTTTTCCAGTCCTTTCAAAGGGGAAATCATTTTCCTAAATTTAAGCTTTGTTAAGAAAACATTTTCTGTTGACTAGGAAAACATTTTCCGTTGACTCATTTTTCTGTGTGAACCAAACGCTGGAAAATGGGGAAAATGTTTTCCCTGAAAATGTCAACTTGTATGTGGCAAATCTAAGGAGCTTACTTCTCGGCGTGGGAAAATTAACATGTAGGCATGGCAAGCGTGCTAAACACGCTCTTCCTGTGTTGCTTCTTGTCCCTGCCCATCTTTATTTTCGCGACGCTGCTCATAAAGCTCCTAGGCCTAGCCGACGACATAGCGGTGATTTCGGGTGTCGGCCCGACGGTTATTCCCTCTTCACGTCAGCTTCGAGCTCATGTACCAGCTGATCAAGTTCTTCCAGAGCCAGCCCAAGACCGCAGTCACGGCCTGGGTCTCGCTAGCGGGCTTGGTCATGAATGGGGTTGCGAGCTGGCTCTGCGTGTACATCTTCGACTTCGGTGTGGTCGGCCTTTGAAGTGCACCGATTGGTACGTGGAGGCGTTCTTGGGATTGCGGGACTTCTTCAAATTATCTCTTTCTTCTGGAGTCATGCACTGGTACGCATCTTCCTTTCTGAAAATCGTAAGACCTCCTTGCCGTTTATGGAGTTGGATCAAATGGATCATTTTTATGTGAGAAAATTATTCAAAAAGTCATAAACTTATTATATTTTTATCAATTTAGTTCTAAATTTTTAATTGTCAATTGAGCTCCAAACCTTTTCACATGTTGCTAGTTGAGTCCACTTGACCAAAATTGGCCAGAAATTGCTAACATGGATAACTGGTGCTGATGTAGACATTTTTTAATAATTATTTAATAATTCTTTTATTTTTATGATCTTTTAAATATTTTCTTTGTTTTTTTTAAAGGTTTTTCGAGAGAGGATTAGCAAGGGTTGTCAACTGATCCTTGTTGGCCCTAGGCAAGGTCCACGACACCCTTGCGCTAAATCTGCGGTGGTGTTGCACCCCCTCGCCAGCACCGTTACAATCTCATTCGATAGTGTTCAACAAACTTTTTCAAGTGAGTATGTACATGGATTTTGTTAACAAATGCTTCAAAGCACTTCTTTAACATCTCAGCGAAGAAAATTTTTCATTTTCACGTATTGTCTTACTATTAGTGTTATGTGTAATTGGTGCATTGAAAATAAAAATATTTACTTATTAACTATGGTTAAACTTGGGTTCTTGCACACTCATGAACAAGAACTTTTTATACGTACATTGCTTATTTTCGCATCCATCACCCTCTTACAATGCATTTATAGTCCAAATAGTTACGACCTCATAATGAATGTGACGTGCAATGTCTAGATGTTCATCCTACGTTCAATCACTTTAATGGTTTAAAAGAGTTGAGTCAGACAGGAAGTCGAGTGAATATTCGTAACAAAACTTCAAAACCGTTTCTTAGGAGTTGCCGTTGGATCCAGAAGGCAAGCACATGTCGCGTACATAAATTTGGGATGCTATTACATCATTGGGCTTCCTCTTGGACTTCTCCTGGGATGGGCCTTTCACATTGGTATCATGGTACGTATCCAAGCCTCCAATGATTTGCTTTCCATCTATTAATATCTTGTTTGTCAATTATATGCGAAAGTAACCTGAACTGGATACATATGGCAGGGCATCGGGGCGGGCACGATAGTTGGTAGGATTGCAATTCAAACAGTGATACTTTCCCTAATGAATATCTACTGCAATTGGGCAAAGGAGGTAGGCGACTTTACCTCCAAATAAAGCACGCAAGAGCGTGGTTCATATGACTAAGCACGTAAAGCCTAGAGCTATCAGCGACGAAGCCTAAATCGGCTGATTATGCACAGCGTATGACTCGGGCTCCACATAACAGAAAGTCGTCTGGACTTTTCTTTTTGGCATATTCGAACTCTATGCTGCTTCTCTTCCTCTATTTTCAATCATCTGTCACTGAAAACATCGTAACAGGGTATGGATCGTCGCCAAAACCAACCCTAGAAGCCCAAACGCCTGTCCCTTCTGATCATTAGGGACGGCTAATTGCCGGTCGGTCGTTGTAGCATGTCCGCTTGCTGAAGTTAGTTCTTCGAGTTAGACCAAAAAGCAAAAAGTTAGTTCTTCAATAGTATGTGAGCTTCTCAGCTAGCTGCTATTTGTGGGCTTTATACAGACAATCTTAGCAAACTTATTAAAAAAAAGCACTATAAGAAGGATGATTTGGCATATTGCTAGATTTTCATTTAGTATTGGTTATTAGCTCGATGTATCTCTATGAATCTACTTGACTTAGTCAATGCAGGCTGAGAAAGCTAAGGCACGTGGAGAACCGTGGCCTACTCCCGATCCTGAGTTGCTTGCCTTAGCCGATGGCTAGAACCTTTATTTTGGACCCACAGTTGAGTTTTCTGATACTTATAGATCTATTCCTGAACTTAGGGGAAAAAATATTGATGAATTGACTGAAGTAATTTAGATGTATCCCTCTGTGCAGGTCCAACTTTGACGTAGGAGCAATCAAGACAAAGGAAAAAATTTTCCATGCATCCTAAGTTCCTTGCTTTAGCCGATGGCTAGAACCTACATTGTCTACATTGTCACTATTGGATCAGGCTTTAATTTGTATGCACAATGAGTTTTCTGATACTTATAATTCTGTTCCTGAACCTAGGGGAAAAGTATTGATGAATTGACTATAGTAATCTAGATATCTCTCTCTGCGGATCCAACTTTGACATAGAATTCCCGAACAGTTTTGATCAGGGAAAGCTACTAGTGGAGTGGAGTGGCCTGTTCTATTATGCAAGTGTTGGCATTCATATAAGTCCCGAAGGAGTGGCAATGGTGTTTATGGAACACGAGGAAGCAATGGAGCAGCCCATAACAAGGGTGTTGAGGGCTAGATGGGGGAGAATGTCAAGGACCAAATTCTCTTGTACCCTTATAGGAGCAATCAAGACTGAGGAATTTTTTCCCATGCACTAAAGTTGAGTCGGTAGCGTTGGTTGTGTGTGCCCCCCTCTTCATGTAAATTACGACCCAAATGCTTCTAGTATTAAATATCAATTGGTCAAGCACTTGGTTCAACTACGATGGGATGAACTATTCAGATCATACTCGTAACGTTTGCTATTCCAATCAATCATTATAAACTACGTTTGCCAACTTATATGACAGTGCCTTAGACATAGGATGAATATTTTAAATGAATAAAATATAAGATGAGATGACCATATGATAAAAAGTAAAACCTAAATAAGACCGTGAGATTTTATGGGAAAACTACTAATTATTTGAAAAGCTTTAATTGTTAGATAAAAGCATAGTTTAATATTTAACTATTGTAACACTTTCCCTCACATGTAAGCTAGACTTTGACCTAAGCCTAAAGTTTAGGAAGGCAATAAAGTTGTATTTAGTGATCAAGATAAAATTATGGATATGATAAAATTTATCTTATCCTACGTTTGATTCTTGCTCGACATAGGATAAAGTTAGATATAAGGAGAATATAAGCCAGATAAAATTATTCTTTGAGAAAGGTAAAATAAATGTGGATATGATTTCTTATATCCATATTAGGAAAGTTATTTTTTTCAAATAACAAACTTATTAAATTAACAAATCTAAAATTATATCTCAATATGAATAATATTTGAACTCTAATATAAGAAATTCAAAATAACAAAAGATAACAAATTAATTTTTTAATTTAATCTTATTTTTATTTGTATATAATATTCCTTGAATTTCATATTCTATTTTATCAAATTTTATCCTGATTAGAAATCTAAAGGATCCAATGTGGCCTAAGGAGTTTGAAAAGCTTTGAACTTAGAGATTTGTTAGAAAATAGTAAAATTGACTTTATGTTTTGTTTACCGGCTCCATCTTTAATGATAAAGAAGAGGACAGTTTGTATGAAGACTAAAGTCTAAGTTGAAAAGTTATTTCTTGTATGGAAGACACGTAGTGTCCAAGTTAGAATTTTCCTTCTTCGACTGACATCATTAAATGACCGGCTGGAGAATACTTTTTTTTTTTGGGGGGACTAATAAGCTGGATGACATTACTAACTGAGATTTTGAGCAAATATAGCATGAGCATTAGTACAAAGTAAATTCAAAAGAGTAGAGGGAGGAATTAGTAATCTAGTTCCTAGGGAGACAACCCATACGTTGGGCTTTGGCTAACCAATCAGCCACTTTGTCGGTGGGGCGATTACAGTGGGTTAAAGTAAGACCTGAAATATTCGCCATTCTATGCCTGGCTCTATCCACTAGAGGTTGCACTACCCAACTTAAAGGAGCTTGAGGAGAGAACACTCTCCACCAGTGTATGACAATCAGACTGAAGTATTAATCTTTTTCTATAATAGTCAGGGAAAACTTAAAAGATATAAAGTCTAGGGTTTTAACTAAAGCTATGGCCTCCGCCTGTTCCATTGACTGGCTGGAGAATACTTCACATGTAAGGTTTTTTGCTTCAATGGTGGACTCCTCTTAGCCGTATAAAGCAAGAGGTGACTGGATTACAGTGGAGCACCAAGTCAAAGAAGAGTTTACCAAGTGACGTTATTGATTGGCTTAGAGATTGGCGTTGGACAAGCTTGCACAAGCTGGATTTTTGCCGACTGCACTTGGCAGGGCGTCTTTTTATATAGGTTCACTTGGTAGAGTCGTAGGGTGATGGAATTACGTAGGGGTGATCGATTCCCAGTTTGGTCCGATTCCACCTTGGAACAGGGAACCAGACAGGAGCACTGCCAAGTGCAGTCGGCAAAAATCCATCACCCCTACTTAATTCCAAGGCTATTTATGCTTTTACTTTCAACAAGATTTTGCAAAACAACTATTAGATGAAGTCATTGTTTAATATTTAATTACTCTAACAAAAGCAATAGAGAGAGATGGTTGAAAAGGGAAAAAAAAAAAAAAAAAACAAAGATTCACCTAATTCTTTCATTACTTACGATAAACGGCCTCTTTTTTTTTTTTTTTTTTTAAGTTATCTTCTAAGCATGTAGAAGTAGTATCAAGTGATTTATGCAAATCTTACATTTAGTGAGGCACTATGTCATGCTAAAATGTCGTTGCTTTCACTATTACGGTCACTAGGAGTCCACGTCGTTCTTCCAAAAATTATTAAAATACCAATTCATCCACCTAATTGCAGTGTCGGGGTGGTCCTCCATGTGAAGAGAACAAGTTCAAGGTTTGAAGAACGTTAGATCTCGTTAAATGCTTTGCTCTATGCGACCACAATTCTCATTACGAATCGTTTACTTCTATAAGATGTGAGTAGCCTTTCGCAATCTTCTTTGAGATGAGCCATCAAGAGAAAACTAATGGAATACTAGGCAACATGATGGTTACTCATTAGAGATGGTGTCGTTGCCTAGTGCGGACCAATCACAACTTGAGCTTCAATTAAATCATTTTTCAAGATGTTATTCAATTTAATCAGGAACCACCACTAATCGGTTATTGGTTGATTAGACACCCTAGTAAATCAATGAACTAGATATTCATGGATACAATAACTTGATTATGCTAGATTAGTCTAACACCCTTTTAGTACATTTTCTCTTTATTATGGAAATGTTTTGCAAGTAGTATTTATCAATTTTAATTCTAAACCATTAACATATGAGGGATGCATAATACATATACATCATGACATGCATAATACATATACATCATTATTGCTTAATGGGGAATGTGTTTTGAGTGAAAATGTTAAGATAGGGATAAATGATGATCACAAGTATAAAGGATATGTCACTAGCCAAGGATAAATATTGAAATAAATGAAGTTCACATCTAAGGCTTAAGGGACAAGTCACTCGCCAAGGATATATGATTTTGAGATAGGAGAGGTTCACCATAAAAGCTTAAGGAACACCAACAACCAGTTATATAGGACTTTCAGATAGAAAAAGTTCACAACAAAAGCCTAAAGGAAACCCACCGGTCAAGAATAAAGGATTTCTTAGTTCACCACCAAGGAACTTGGACAAAGAACTAAGATAGGAATTTGCTCACTTAAAGAAAATCTCATTATTCATCAAATTCAAGTTGCCTGCCATACAAATGAGGTAACAGAACTCTAGTAAACAAAAGGATACAACTCTTGGAATCATAGAAATCAAAATCACTTTTGGAGTATTCACATAATTGAGACGAGTTAAACAACATCATAATAAGAACTCCAAACACTATGAATTAAGACACTTAATAACTAGGACTAAATGCATTTAATGAGGATTAAATGCATTGTAAGTTGACTTAACCCTCCAAATTCATGCACCAGCCTTGGAAGCCTAATAGCCACCTTTGAATATCAATAAACAACAATGGAAATTGACCAAAATAGTCTCTAGTCGTTAGGTACTCAATTAAGGGTCCCGAAGTCGACAACAAGTCTTCTATATCGACAACTATACCGCATGATCGGTAACTTCAACCTTGAAACCATCTAATTAAGTTGTGTTAAAAATTGGCTTTTGCTTGCATGATCAAGGAATCGGTTGGTCCAATCGACGAAACAAGAGTTGATCGATGGAACCCAATGCTCCCACATCAATCTCTCTAGGTTGATTGAAGTTTTTCCTTAAATTCAATCTTCATCTTCAGAGTAAGGAGAAAGGTCTTCCATATTGAAAGTAGCAGAGACATAATATTCTCCAAAGAGATCAACGTTGCATGCATTGTCACCGATTCTCTCGAGAACTTTATATGGGCCATCAGCTATACAAATGGCTTGTTCTTTCGTTGAGATGGAAACGTCTCCTTTCTTAATTGTATCCTCATAAGATTACTCGGTCAAAATTGAGCCTTTTTTCTGTGGTTGTTAGTTTTCTTTTTGTAGGACTCATTCGCTTTTTCAATCTTGGATTAAATCTGCTCATAAACTTCTTCATCACATTGGCTCCCTTTTCAACTTCATAGTTGACTTGTGAGTCAGATGGATGGGAATCATGTCGATATGTGCGAGAGGATTGATTCCATACACAACTTAAAAAAATGTGAGCTACTAGTGACATAATGGGGCAATCAATTATAAGCTAATTCGGCATGCACAAACTTTAAATCTCAATTCTTCATTGTCTTACCCAACAAACATAGAAGAAGAGTGGTGATGGTCTAGTTGGTTACTTCAGTTTGACCATTTGTTTATAAATGACATGTTGTGCTGAATAGGAGTTTAGTGTCGAGCATAGCATTTTCCAAAAATAATTTAGGATTTTGGAATCTTGATCTGACACTATAGTCTTAGGAACCCCATGAAGACAAAAAAATCTTCTTGAAATACAACTCGGCCATGTGAGAAACATTATCCATTTTATGACACAAAATAAACTATGCCATCTTCGTAAATGAATCAACAACCACCATGATCACATCTTTCTTCCTTTAGTTCTTGGGATTGCCATAATAAAATCTATATTTACATCTTCCTAGGGTAGTGTCGGTATGGGAAGTGAAGTAAAAAGCCCTTGATGGAAATAAATTTTTTCCCTTTGACACATTGAACATCTAGAAATAATTGCATGTTCATCTTTAATCATTTTTTGCCATAAAATGTTTTTTTTTTTTTTTTAAGATTGCAAGAGTTTTGTTGATTCTGAAGTGGCCTTGTAATCTCCCATTATGCGTTTCTTGAATTAATAGCTCTATAACGGAACTCTTTGACATACAAAATCAGTTTCCCTTAAAGAGAAATTCATCCTAAATGGAATAAGTACCATGAATACCATGTTTGAGTTGTTAGGATGGGCGAGAACTTTGCTTGACGTCAAGGACCATAGATTCCATAACAACGATCATTAAGTACCTTCTCAATGGGGTATATGTTACAATATTAGTCTTACCAAGTTTATACTCGAGACAAATTAAAAAAAAATAAAAAATTCACCCAATGTCTCAATTCCATAATTGGAGCCATGATGGTACTGAAATTCCTCACAGAACATTGGTAGAATGGATCAAGTCCATGGACTTACATTGAAAATCGATTTTGGAATTGGCCAAGTCTTGATTGTTTCCACCTTGGACTGATCAATACTGATCCCATCTAAGGAAACTGCATAACCCAAAAATGTGATGTTTGCCAAAAAGAATTGTCATTTCTCAACCTTTGCAAAGAGCCTATGCTTTCTTAAGACTTCAAAGACCTTGTCTTAAATGAGATACATGTTCTTTCTCATTACAACTATAAAACAAGACTATCGTCGAAATTAACAACAACAATCGACCAATGAAAGAATGAAGGACCTCCTCCATGAGTCTTATAAAGGTCTTGGGAGCATTTGACATTCAAAGCGGCATGACTAGCCATTCATAAAGACCTTTAGTCTTGAAAGTTGTTTTCCATTCATTTTCTTCTCTCATCTAGATTTGATGATAGCTACTCCTCAAATCGATTTTGGAAAATGCTTCTAATCCATGCGACTCATCAAGCATGTTGTCAAGTCTCGGTACGAGGTACTTATACTTGATCTTGACGTTCTTGATAACATGGCTACCTTCTAACACCCATGTTTTCTTGATGGTCAAGGTTAGAAAATTCAATATTTGAGATTCCTTATCGCTGCAACTCTCGTTTTTTTACCCACAAAATTATGTTAGTGCCCTCAGTAACTTAATTGCGTGTAAGTGTCAATTTAGCATAGGCATGTAGAATTAGGCCTTTAGATTTCAAGTTCTCATAAATATGGAAAGAGGTTAAGTTTTTTGTCAAACCAAAGAATGTAACCTTTGACCAAAAAATAATTTCATTAATTTATAATCTTAAATATTTGATTTGCGACAGTGAAATTTAGAGACCTAAGATCAGATTAAAGAAATTTTGACCTTTGGAGCTGGCCAACACCACAAGATCTTTTCACTTAAGCGTACGCTCCTCATTATCACGCCAACTGGAGCAAAAGTGGTGGCCGCCAAAAGAGGCCACCCGCCATATTTTGTAGAAAGAAGAAAAGATAAAATGGAAAAAGGGGATCCCACCTTCATATTCAAGGTGGCTCTTTTGTGAGGGGGTTCATGGATGCACACCAAGAGAGGCCAGGAGAAAGGAGAACAGGAGAACAGGGCCTCTCGTTCTTTTCCCTCGGAACCCAACGCGCTCCACCTTCGCTCTCGGTGATACGCGTTCCCCTTTCTTGGCCTCGCCCAACCAGTCACCTTCACCGTCACCATCTGATGACCTCCGGCTGGCGTCCTCACCCTCACGATCTCCTCTCTCCCGATTCCCACATCTTTGGTGAGTTTCTTTTTTATTCAAGCCTGTTGGAAGATATGCGCAAGTTATATAATATTCTTTGGGATTTAAATTGATATGCCAGATCAATTAATATCAATCTATTATCGGAATTGATTTTGTAATATTCTTTATCTCCTTTTTTTGTACATGTCTAGTGCTATAATTGTAGAACATTGTACATTGTATTGATACAGAATAGAAAAATACAGAAATTTTCCCATGTTTTTTCCTGTTCTTCCTTGCTTTCTTTCATGGTATCAAAGCAGGCTTCGCTTTTGATTCAGCTTCAGCGTCCGCGTTTCTTCTTTTGATTGCCTGTCGGTACCTTATTTTTGAGGAATACGCTAACCTACAAAACAACGTCAGCACTCTGGCATAGGAATTAATTTCTCAAGAAAAAAGGGCAAGTGAAAAAAAAGGAACACTTTACCATCATCATGGCAAAAAATCGACCACCATCTACTGGAGAGCATATCATCGAAGAGGAAGTTCAAAACCCTACCTTGAACTTGCTGAAGTCTCCGGGTTCCAAAAACAACCGAATGTGGGATTTTCTTTTTCCATGGCAACCCGGTCTGGGGCAACCCATCCCAAGCCAATCCACATCGGATCAGGCCATGGTGGGTCAACCATACCAGTCGGTATTGTTCCCATCTAGCCCAATCCATGGTACTATGGACCAAGCTCAAGTACTCCATGGCCAAGAACCCAAATTCCCAAAGACAATGTCCAACCCTATAATGGCTCGCCAACCATAGACGGGGCAAGCACAAATACTAGGTCTGGAAATCAAGATGTGGGATTATCAAACGGGTCAATTAACCCGGGTATGGTTCCAAATCCCTACTCGACACTAGCACTCGGATCCTTATTGTACCCTCTCTTAGCCATTTTTGGTCGCCCAGAACTCGATGATCCATTGTACGTATCTACCGCCAATGGACCATAGATCCGACTCATTAGTCAACAACTAAGGGGATATGAGAACTACTTGACTTGGGCACAAGAATTCCGTTGAGCCCTTGTTACTAAAGATAAAGAAGGATTTATCGATGAATCTATTCCATTATGACTAACGAGAGGATGGCAAGACAATGGAAGAAATACAATCAATTAGTAAGAACATGGATTGGGAACTGCATCGGTCTAGAAATTGCAGGAAATGTGTGGAAAATTCGATCACACAAATTTTTTTTTCCTTAACCCAAGCTTTCCCGCCCCGAACCTCAAGCACGCACATCCCTTAATGGTCGATAAAATTTGTGACGTTTCAGGATGCATTGCCAACCCATTCATTTTAATGCACATGCGAAAGTGTAATACAATTAATCCCCAGACAACACTCAACACGGGATAGAGAAGTAGGATTACAATTTCACAAAACCCTTTTTATAAACCAACTAGTTTATACACAGAGGCCAACACTAAGGTTTATGTATAGGAGGTCTGTCTCCAAAAAGAACTTTTGAGCCACCCATGCTCTTGACCCTTCCGCCTCAAGCTCCGGGTTCTTCACACTAGGGACTTGAAAAGTTGAGCCCACGACAGGGTGAGACAATATCTCAGCAAGTTCACCCTCTAAACTCCGACTAGGAATGAAATGCACAAAAGACGAAGGACTTACCTTTGCCTCAGTTCCTTCTTGCACGTTAGTACAATTCATATCTCACATATGTGCAGTAATAACACTCGATCAATTGGAGCGTCTCAAATCACATCTCCGTCAATCAATCCATCAATCTACCATAGAGGTCCCGATTATAAGACCAAATCGTTATGACATGTCCTATACCGTGTCACACAATTTTGTCCATAATTCGACGCATATACATTCAATCACCCATTCCAATTGATCATGGTCACACAGGCACAACCTATCATGCATTTCAATTGATTACGGTCACATAGGCACGACTTAATCATCACACAGCGGATCTAACCGACACACAACGGATCTATCCGTCACACAGCGGGTGATGAATTCTCTTAATCAGCACACGATCATCCAATCCTGGCCAAGGATATTGTGCTTTGCCCTCAAACGCCTCAATTAAAATAATGTGCCTATTTTCATCGTGTTAAAAATACCTAATAAAATAATCATGTGCGGGTACATGATCGACCTGAGCCAAAATTTCACTATATTTCTTTTAGAAGATCCCACTAATTATAATAGTCCATAAACATATTTTTGCTGTTGTAAACTGACGCCCGATTTTTTTGATTAAAATATTGAAATTACTCAATTTTGCAATAAATACCCAAATATACAATTTCTACTCAATTTGCACAAATCAACACTCAATTAAATAAACCAAGCATACCATTACAATTAGCATAAAATTTCGGTCACTGGCTATCCTAGTATAATTTTTAGAAAATAATAAATAATTAAATAAATGCAATTAAATGCCAAAAAAAAAAGAAACTTAGGCCGAAAATCCCTAATTAAATACTGAAACGGGTCCGGAGAATTTCCAAACCTATCTAGATAAATAGTGCAACCTATTTAATCTCTCATTAAGCCGATCTAACCACTTAACATGCATAAACGAATAATTAAATCATTAATCCGTTCTAACTAACCACTTAAACCATACTTAGGCTAAATTAATCGATCTTTAAGCATCATTAACTCCTTAAGTAGATTTTAGTGAGTAAATTTACCGATTTAGCGATGTGGTGAGTCCACGATGATTGCAATGCGACAGCGGGCAACAAACCTCCTAGCAACGACACCCGACAAGGCCCGGAAGTGGCCTAAAATGGCCACGAAGGCTCACAAATGTTGTTGGTCTTGAAGGGGGCTGCTGGTCGTGGCTTTGAGTGAGCTGACCCGGCTCGATTTGGGCTGGGCTGAGTTGCTTGAAGAAGTGTTGTTGGCTTCAGTGGCTGTTCGTTGGGGCTAGCATGGAGGAATGATGGAGGTGTGGACGTTGGACTAGGCTAGATTGGTGTGGACTGAAATCATAAGGGACAGCTGGTGTATGGGTGGAGCTACAGGCGTGCAAAGGAGGGGAAAACTTGTGGGGCTTACGATGAGATGAAGCGGCGGACTTCGAGTCAACTGCAGGGGCAAAAATGGGAGTTGTGGCGTTGACTAGAGTGGGATGGTGGAGACAAAAGATGGTGGAGCTGCAAGTGGTTGCTTTGGTGGCAAGAGGGAAGTGATTCGCTGGCAGGGTGGGGGAGAAGCAAACGGTGAGATTGGTGCTAGAGGGGTGCAGCTGGATTTGGTGGAAATGGGGCTGCACGAAGAAAAGGATGGAGCAGGGTTGGCAAGTGGCAGCGCGGCAAGGGAGAAAGAGAGGAAGTGATCTGCTAGTGAACATGTGTGAGATGAGGAGGAAGGAACAGTCGAGAAGCAAGGTGTGACATCCCGAATTTTCGGATCTGTTTTCTATTGAATTAATTGGGCATTTCATTGATGCGCCTATAGGGTTGTTATCAAAGCTGATCACTCTTGAGATAACTAGACTATTCGGGGAAACTATTAAGGACTTTAAGGCAAATAGACTAGAGAATTCGACCAAGAATCGGCTTCTTGACCGTGATTTTCTTTAGAAGCCATTATGGCATAGTTAAAAATTAATTTGAGATCATAGATAGGTCTGTTCGACTGAGCTGTTTGGCCGATCATGGGTGACTCCACTAAATTGGAAAATTCTCATTGACCGACACTAATTTGATTTTACTATCATTTTGGTACCTTGTGCCCGTAATTGAATCATCGAGATTTTCACGATAATTGAGAGTCACCATTGAGTTGAGTGGGTTCATAGTGGCTCGAAGAAACCTGACCATGGGTCATTTGCCCTTAAAAATTTCTGAAAGTTACTTGATATTCTAGGTCACGCTAAAAACGCGCCAAGTGGAAATTAACCGCGAATTCAAATCAGATTTTGGAAATCAAAGTTTCTGTCATGTCATGATAAATTCTAGGAGTATCGACTTAGTCTCAGAAGATTTCTCTAACACCCAACACTTTTTGGGAAAAAGTTGTCGTTGGGTCATTTTTGTGCGGAAAATGCCGAAAATGGATTTTGATGACAAAATTGAGATGCATGATGGATTCTTGAGTGAGGAAAAGTGTAGAGATGATCAATGGGTGATCTATTGAAATTATTAAGGCCAATTGTGACTAAATCAAGTGAATGTGATGGTCCAATTGGAGGAGATGGCTTACAAATTCGTAACCCCCCACAAGCCTAGCAAGATTGGATCATTTGAAAAGTCATTTGGGGTGTTGGTGTGGTCCTTCGTGAGCCAAGGATTAATGCATGGCTAAGAGTGGTTCTTGGGAGATATTTTTGCAAAATATCATGCCAAAGGGCCCCCCACCTCTTCCTCATCCTCTCCATCTTGCTGCCGTGAGCTGCTTCCCTTCCATCATTCCCATTTCGTGCGACGCCTACAGCTGAAGAAGACCGAGCAAGTTTGCCAGCCCAAATTCCCATGCCCAAGATTATTTCTTCTTCACCTTTGCCGAATTGCCAATAGCACCGTTTGAGGAAGCCCACGACTCCACCAATTTCCTCAACCACTGCCTCGTCCAAGTTTCTAAAAGCTCGATCAACCAAGGGAACATTTTCCCCAGCAGTGTTGACTCCCCTACCAACGAGACCATCTTTGGCCTCTCCTCCTCCACGTGTGTCAAGCGAAGGCAACCAAGTGCAGTCTCCACTGTTTGCTACAGCTGTCCGCTCCACCTCCACTCATGCTTGGTCATCAACACCACTCATGGAGTCCTTTATTGACCGAAGCTCCCACGTGCATCCAGCAAATTAAGTGAAGCCAGCGCACGCCAGCTGAAGACCACCGAAGCTCTCTTTCTTCTGCTTTGTAGAAGATTGATCACCCACGAAGCAAGCCCATGAAATCCTGCAACTTCGGTCTCCTCTTGCGTGTGTCTTCAGCCAATTGAAATTCTCGAGTCCAGCGGCCAGCACGTCTTCGCTTCTACCTGCAGCTGCCTCATCCAAACCTCGCGTCCACGAGCCCGCAATTTCGGCCCAGTAGTCTTCAGTCCATCGAAGCCATCTGAGGACCAGCCCTGCAGCAAATTCAACTCACGAGCTTCAGTCCTTTGGGCCATCAAATCCACAAGAAGCCGACTCATCTCCTGCAGTTTTCAAACCCAGTCCAGTCCAATTGAATTATTTGGTTAAGCCCAGTCCAACAGTCCATCAGCTGAAATTTGAGGCCCAATTTCCAGCAAAGCAATTGCAGCCCAGCCCACAACATGAAGCCCATCTTCAGCGAGCCCAATCCAATTTGGGTCTAGCCCAAAAGCATCTGAGATTTGTTGGGCCCAAGTTTAAGACCTGGTCCAAGCCTGCCGGTGTCATCGAAAGCCTAATTTCGGCCACCATCACGGTGTCTCGGTCTTCATGTTTATCAAGTGAGTTTTACTCACTAATCCCTTCTTAGTTTGCTAATTATTCTTAAGGATTGATTAGATTTAATTAAGTGCAATTAGGTGGTTAGATTAGAGTAGATTAGTGATTATTAGTTAATTGCGTTGCGTATTAGACAGTTGGTTAACGTACTTAGCTAGATAATTGCCAATAGTGTTTATTGAATGTATCTCAAGATTTTTTTCCGACCCTTATCAGGCTTTAATTAGGCATTACGGGCCTAAATTGGATTTATTGCTATTTAATAATTAATTTTTGAAATTAATTATTTATTTATTTATTTTCCGAAAATTAGGCAGGGATAGCTGATGACCGAAATTTCATGCTGATCGTCAAGGTGCAGTTTGTTTATTTATTTGAGCTTTATTTGGTGCTAAAGTACTTTATGAGTGATTTTAAGATTCATTCCTAAATTAGATCTTGAAAGGGTCGAGTGGGAGTAAAGCCATTAGATCTTGAAAGGGTCAGGTGGGACCGTAAAGCTACTAGGTCTTGAAAGGGTCAGGTGGGACCATAAAGCCACTAGATCCAGAAAGGGTCGGTAGGACTGTAAAGCCACTAAATCTAAGAAAGTTGCTTGGTGTAGGATGAATGACTTAGAAATAGTCCGACTGAAATGTAATCGACTAGGTCGATTTGATCGATACTTCGATCGGTGATGTGATTGTTTGAGTACCTATTAAATTGTAGTAATATGCAGATGGAATCTGAGGCCAAGGTAAGTCCTCAGACTCGTGCTGTGCTTAGGCAACCGAGTAGTCTATTGATTTACTAATCGAGTCTTTGAGGGTAGGACTCACTGAGACGTGGTCTCATTGGTTATTGAATTAACCATTTCAGGACCTTGAGGGGGAGCCAAGGAGGAGGAACCTAAGAACGAGAGCACTGATGTGAAACCTAAGAAGAAGAAAGATTTTCGAAGCAGAAGATGATCCAAAGAGGGATCTTGAGTACAACTCGGATATGGATTGAGATCCCATCCCTTTTGTAAACCCTGTCTTAGTGTAGATAGGTGTGAGACAAGTATGCTGTGAATAGTATTATAAATATACTATGAGTTGTGTTGCTAATAAAAGTGTGGTTGTGAATTTCAATATGAAAAATATGGCCTGCTTTTCTATCACATTGTTTTATTGTCTGGGGATTTATAACTGCTTCCGCATGCGTAATAACTAGAAAAGGTCGGCGATACTTAGTCCTGGGATATCATACTTTATAATCAACCTGGTAGAAGGATGTGCGCGTCCCCGAGAGGATTAGGGCGTAACATCCCCTTTTTGTGGTATCAAAGCGAAGTTCAAGATTGGAGTGATAAGGAGCGTTGACCATGGGATAGTTTGTAGGAAAGACCTTTAAATTCATACTAGTGCATGTCTGTGTTAGCTGAGTGCTAAAATTGTTTGTTGGAATCACTCTGTTTCTAATTCGGTTTTGAATTGGAAGCAGGTGTCAGTTGTTTAAAGTAACACTATGAGCGATCAGGAGCCAAGAACTCCTGCAAAGAGGACCAGTAGGGCCATTATTTGGGGTAGAGCTCCAACTCTTGTCGAGACCCGAGGTGGACGTGGTCAAGCACCAACACAGGCTAGCGTGAGTGGAGTGATTTCACCTGTTGTAGATGCCGAGGTAGCAGCCCCTAATGATCCTAGGTTGGATGGGATCTCGTGTGTTCTGGAAGCAATGGGTGGGAGAATAGATTAGCAAGCTGCTATAGTTGAAGTCGCCGCTCAGGCCGCTGCCACTGCTGCAGCTGCCGCTACTGCTCAGGACGCCCCTATCGCAGCACCCGCAGTTGCACCTGTCATCGCCCCTGCTGATATACTCCCAGGAGTTGTGGCCGCTGGGAGGCCGATTCACAAGTTAGTGGATTAGTTCTTAAAGATGAATCTGTCGAAATTCATTGGTACCGAAGACCCTGAGGTCGCATCTCTGTGGGTACAGGATTTGGAGAAGGCATTTGCACTTCTAATGTGCAATGAGGAGGAAAATGTGTTACTAGCTGTGTACCAACTTCAAGGTAACGCCAATATATGGTGGAGAGCCACCAAGGATATAGTGTTCTCGGAAGGTGTGGTCCAAGTGTGGGACACTTTCCTCAGAGCTTTTAATGATTAGTACTTTTCGAGTACTACTCGGGAACAAAAGATAGAGGAGTTCCACCGTCTCCGCCAAGGGAGCATGACAATTGACCAATATGGGGTCAAGTTCGCAGAATTATCACAGTATGCTCCTAAACTAACAGAAGACCCTGAAGAGAAAGCTCGGAAGTTCAAAAGCGGTCTTCGTGCTGAATTGAAACAACCTCTGCTACCATGGGACTTGAAAGATTACAAAGAAGTTTATCGTCGAGCCTAGATGATAGAGCGAGGATTGAATAAACAAGCTGCCTCATCGAGATCGAGATTTGGTGTTAACCGGGAAGTGATCAGGCAAGGGAAGAGGCCGATGTCAGGGAACGAATTCCAAGGTCCGCCTAGTAAGAAGGGTGGATTTGGTAGGTCGATGGCTAATATAATGGGACCGTGTCGCCTTTGTGGGAGATGACATAGGTCAACACTGTATCCAACTAGAATGGGTGCGTGTTATGAATGTGGCCAACAGGGCCACATAGCTAGACATTGTCCCAAGAAGCCAAGGGGACAACCGCAGCTACCACCGCCACCGCCATGAGGACAGATCGGAGGGTATGCTTCTCAGAACGTGCCACATGGAGGATAGCTAAGGCCTCCAGTTCAGGGTACCGTGTACGTAATTACACAAGGTCAGGCAGAAGTTGCGCTTGACATGATCACAGGTACAATCTCGCTCAACAACCAACCTATTTATACTTTGTTTGATTCGGGAGCAACCCATTCCTTCATTGCTGAGCAATATGTTAGGATGCTAGGGTTAAGTCCTGTATTATTGGAGTCGGCAATTTGCATATCTACACCCTTGAAAGATAAATTTATTACTGCTTTGGGATGTTCGGGGTGCAAATTAGAGATTGGTGAGCGAGTGGGAAAAATTGACTTGTTAGTCCTAGCCATGTATGATTTCGATTTAATAATTGGCATGGACTGGCTCACCAAACAACGAGCTAAAATGGACTGTTATCATAAAGTGATTCAGTTTGACCCGTTAAGGGGTAAGAGCTTCGAGTTTGTCGGGAATCGAGGAGGACCCTCGATTGTCCTGATCTCATCGCAAGAGACAACTCGTCTATTAGACGAGGGTTGTCGAGGGTACCTGGCAACTGTCGTGGATATGATAGTTGAGGAACTAAAAATGGAAGGTATTACAGTGATATAGGAGTTTCCAGATGTCTTTCCAAAGGAATTGCCAAGGTTACTGCCAAAAATGGAGATTGAATTTGTAATTGAACTAGCATCGAGTACAGAACCGATTTCGAAGGCACCTTATTGGATGGCATTATCTGAGTTGAAGGAACTGAAGGTGCAGATGCAAGAGTTATTGGATAAATGATTTATTCACCCTAGTGCATCACCTTGGGGAGCACCAATTATGTTCATTAAGAAGAAAGATGGTTCGTTGCGTCTGTGCATCAACTATCGGCAACTCAATCAGGTAACGATCAAGAACAAGTACCCACTGCCGAGAATTGATGACTCGTTTGATCAGTTACAAGGGGCGTCAATTTTCTCGAAGATCGACTTAAGGACAGGATATCATCAGCTGAGAATTAGGAAGGAGGATATTCCTAAGTCAGCATTTCGTACTTGGTATGGCCATTACGAGTTCACAGTGATGCCATTCGGATTGACGAATGCTCCGGCTGCATTCATGGATATGATGAACAGAGTGTTCAAAGAATACCTGGATCAGTTTGTAATCGTGTTCATTGACGATATCTTGGTCTACTTGAGAAGTGATGAAGAGCATGAAAATCATTTGAGATTAGTGCTTCAGACCTTAAGAACTCACTAACTGTATGCTAAGTTTGGCAAATACGAGTTTTGGTTGACTCGTGTTGCGTTCTTAGGTCATGTGATTTATGGAGAAGGAATCTCCGTAAACCCGAGCAAGATAGAAGTCGTAATCAAGTGGCCAAGACCGACAACAGTGACAGAAATTATAAGTTTTTTGGGTTTGATAGGGTATTACAAACGGTTTGTGGAAGGTTTCTCATCATTAGCCTCACCTCTAACAAATCTCACGAAGAAGAACGAGAAATTCATATGGACAGACAAGTGCAAGCGTAGTTTTCAAGAGCTGAAGGAAAAGCTGACTACCGCACCGGTACTGACGATTCCATCTAGTCCTGGAGGATTTGAGATCTACAATGATGCATCATTTAGAGGGTTGGGTTGCGTGTAGATGCAACTGGTAGGGTTGTTGCATACGCCTCCCATCAGTTGAGATCTCATGAATTGAACTATCCGACACATGACTTAGAACTCGCAGCCATCATATTTGCATTGAAGATTTGGCGGCACTACTTGTGCGGGGAAAAGTTTCAAATCTTCATGGACCATCAGAGTCTCAAGTATCTGTTCTCTCAGAAGGAGTTGAACATGAGACAGCGCCGATGGATGGAACTGCTGAAGGACTATGAATGTGATATTTTATATCACTCGGGGAAGGCGAATAAAGTCGCCAATGCTTTGAGTCGAAAGTCTTCAATTGCTCATATATTGATTAAGGAATGGAACTTAATCGAGAGGGCTCGAGATTCGGTATTCAAGTTTGAAGTAGTTCATCTTTCGAGTTTTATGGCCACCCTCAGAATTGAACCAGATGTTTAGGTCAGAATCAAGCTACTCCAAACGATAGATTCAGATGTACAGAAGATAATTCAAGAGGACCCCAATAAAAGAAAGGCTGATTTTTAGGTTTTTGATGATGGAGTACTAAGGTTCCATGGGTGTATGGTTGTACTTGACAATGTAGAGCTTAGAGAGGATATTTTATCTGAAGCACATTGTAGCAGCTATAGCGTTCATCTTAGGAGTACCAAGATATATCAGAACCTGCGTCAACATTATTGGTGGTCAGGTATAAAGGTGAACATCACCAAGCATGTCGCCAAGTATTTGACGTGTCAGCAAGTAAAGGCCCAGCATTGCAAGTCGGGAGGACTTCTACAACCTCTCGCGATCCCAAAATGGAAATGGGAACATATCACGATGGATTTCATGACTGGACCACCAAGGAGTCAAAGAGGAAATGATTCAATTTGGGTAGTGGTCGATAGATTGACAAAGTCGGCTCACTTCATTACAGTTCGAAAGGATTTGAGTTTGGATAGACACGTAGACCTATATGTGTGCCAAGTGGTTCGAATGCATGGAGTGCTAGTTACGATAACCTCAGACAGAGACCTGCGATTTACTGCTACTTTTTGGAAGAGCTTGTAGAGTGCTTTAGGTTCAAAGCTTCAGTATAGTACGGCGTATCATTCTTAGATGGATGGCCAGTCTGAGAGAACGATTCAGACCCTCGAGGACATGCTGAGAGCTTGTGTAATAGATTTCAAAGAAAGTTATGAAGATCAGCTTCATCTGGTGGAATTCGCCTACAATAACAATTATTAGCAACGCATCCAGATGGCTCCATTTGAAGCATTATATAGCAGAGCATGCAGGACTCCAGTGTATTGGGACGAAGTTGGGGAAAGAAAAATCACAAGCCCAGAGTTGGTTCAGCAGTCAGTAGATGCCATGACAGTGATTAGAGGCGGATTAAAGACAGCGTAGAGCAGGCAAAAAAGTTATGCATATAAGCGTCAAAGGTCTTTGGAATTCCAAGTTGGTGATCACGTTTTTCTGAAAGTGTTGCCAATGAGAGGAACTTCGTGCTTTGGTAAGAAAGGCAAATTGAATTCGAGGTATGTAGGTCCGTTTGAGATTCTTGAAAGAATTGAGAACCTAGCATATCATCTTGCATTACCGCCAAGATTGGCACAAGTGCATGACGTCTTTCACGTGTCGATGTTAAGAAAGTATGAGCCTGACCCGACCCCCGTGCTCAATTTCGAGGAATTGGACGTGGATGATCGTGTGTCATATGTCGAAAGACCGATCCAGATCGTTGATCGTAAAGAGCAAGTTCTGCATACAAAGACCATTCCATTGGTCAAAGTGGTCTGGCAATACCATGGTACAGAAGGAGCGACCTGGGAGACTAAAGAGTCGATAAGAGAATTGTACCCCCACCATTTTTTTATCAAAGTATGTAAGGATTAAATTTCAAGGACGAAATTTTTATAAGAGGAGAAGAGTTGTGACATCCCGAATTTTTTGATCTATTTTCTATTGAATTAATCGTGGCATTTCATTGATGCGCTTATAGGGTTGTTCTCAGAGCTGATCACTCTCAAGATAACTAGACTATTTCGGGGAAGCTATTAGGGATTTTAAGGCAAATAGACTAGAGAATTCGACCAAGAATCGGGTTCTTGACCGTGATTGTCTTTAGAGGCCATTACGGCGCAGTTAAAAATCAATTTGAGATCAGAGATAGGTTTGTTCGACTAAGATATTTGGCCGATCGTGGGTGACTCCACTAAATTGGGAAATTCTCATCAACCGACACTAATTTAATTTTACTATCGTTTTGGTACCCCCATGCTCGTAATTGAATCATTGAGATTTTCACGATAATCGAGAGTCGCCATTGAGTCGAGTGGGTTCATAGTGGCTCGAAGAAAATCGATCACGGATCATTTGCCCTTAAAAATTTCTGAAAGTTACCTGATATTCTAGGTCATGCTAAAGACACGCCAAGTAAAAATTAACCGCGAATTCAAGTCCGATTTTGGAAATCGAAGTTTCTGTCATGTCACGATAAATTCTAGAAGTGTCAACTCAATCTCAGAAGATTTCTTTGACACCCGATGCTTTTTGGGAAAAAGTCGTCGTTGGGTCATTTTTGTGCGGAAAATGCCGAAAATGGATTTTGATGGCAAAATTGAGATGCATAATGGATTCTTGAGTGAGGAAAAATGCATAGATGATCAATGGGTGATCTATTGAAATTATTGAGGCCAATTGTGACTAAATCAAGTGAATGTGATGGTCCAATTGGAGGAAATGGCTTACAAATTCGTAACCCCCCACAAGCCTAGCAAGATTAGACAATTTGAAAAGTCATTTGGGGTGTTGGTGTGGTCCTTTGTGAGCCAATGATTAATGCATTGCTAAGAGTGGTTCTTGGGAGATATTTTTGCAAAATATCATGCCAAAGGGCCCCCACCTCTTCCTCATCCTCTCCATCTTGCTGCCGTGAGCTGCTTCCCTTCCATCATTCCCATTTCGTGCGACGCCTATAGCTGAAGAAGACCGAGCGAGCTTGCCAGCCCAAATTCCCACACCCAAGATTATTTCTTCTTCACCTCTGTTGAATTGCCAATAGCATCGCTTGAGGAAGCCCACGACTCCACCGATTTCCTCAACCACTACCTCATCTGAGTTTCTACAAGCTCGGTCAACCAAAGGAATGTTTCCCCCCAGCGATGTCGCCTCCCCTACCAGCGAGACCATCTTTGGCCTCTCCTCCTCCACGTGTGTCAAGCGAAGACAACTGAGTGCAGTCTCCACTGTTTGTTGTAGCTGTTTGCTCCACCTCCACTCACGCTTGGTCATCAACGCCACTCATGGAGTCCCTTATTGACCGAAGCTCCAACGTGCATCCAGCAAATTAAGTGAAGCCAGCGCACACCAGCTGAAGACCACCGAAGCTCTCTTTCTTCTACCTCTTTGAAGATTGATCACCCACGAAGTAAGCCCGTGAAATCCAGCAGCTTCGATCTCCTCTTGCATGTGTCTTCAGCCAATTGAAGTTCTTGAGTCCAACGACTAGCACATCTCCGCTTCTACCTACAGCTGCCTTATCCAAACCTCGCTTCCACGAGCCCGCAATTTCGGCCCAGCAGTCTTCAGTCCACCGAATCCATCCGAGGACCAGCCTTGCAGCAAATTCAACTCACGAGCTTCAGTCCTTTGGGCCACCGAATCCACAAGAAGCCGACCCATCTCCTACAGTTTTCAAACCCAGTCCAGTCCAAGTGAATTATTTGGTTAAGCCCAGTCCAGCAGCCCATCAACTAAAATTTGAGGCCCAATTTCCAGCAAAGCAATTGCAGCCCAGCCCACAACTTGAAGCCCATCTTCAGCGGATCCAATCCAATTTGGGTCCAGTCCAAACACATGAACAAGTCTCAGTTGGGCTGAGATTTGTTGGGCCCAAGTTTAAGGCTCGGTCCAAGCCTGCCGGTGTCGTCAAAAGCCCGATTTCGGCCACCATCGCGTCGCCATCGCGGTCTCTCGGTCTTCGCATTTATCAAGTGAGTTTTACTCACTAATCCCTTCTTAGTTTGCTAATTATGCTTAAGGGTTGATTAGATTTAATTAAGTGCAATTAGGTTGTTAGATTATAGTAGATTAGTGATTATTAGTTAATTGTGTTGCATATTATATAGTTGGTTAACGTATTTAGCTAGAGAATTGCCAATAGTATTTATTAAATGTGTCTCAGGATTTTTGCCGACCCTTATCGGGCTTCAATTAGGCATTACAGGCCTAAATTGGATTTATTGCTATTTAATAATTAATTTTTGGAATTATTTAATTAATTATTTATTTTCTAAAAATTAGGCAGGGATAGCCGATGATCGGAATTTCGTGCTGATCGCCGTGGTGCAGTCTGTTTATTTATTTGAGCTTTATTTGATGCTAAAGTAATTTATGAGTGATTTTAAGATTCATTCCTAAATTAGATCTTGAAAGGGTCGGGTGAGACCGTAAAGCCATTAGATCTTGAAAGGGTCGGGTGGACCGTAAAGCTATTAGGTCTTGAAAGGGTCGGATGGGACCATAAAGCCACTAGATCCAGAAAGGTTGGGTGGGACTGTAAAGCCACTAAATCTAAGAAAATTGCTTGGTGTGAGATGAATGACCTAAAAATGGTCCGACTGAAATGTAATCGACTAGGTCGATTTGATTGATGCTTAGATCAGTGATGTGATTGTTTGAGTACCTATTGAACTATACTAATATGCAGATGGAATCTAAGGCCAAGATAAGTCCTTTGACTCGTGTTGTGCTTAGGCAACCGAGTAGTGTATTAGTTAAATAATCGAGTTTTATGGGGTAGAATTTGCTGAGACATGGTCTCATTAGTTATTGAATAACCATTTCAGGACCCTAAGGGGGAGCCAAGGAGGAGGAACCTAAGAAGAAGAGTACTGATGTGGAATTTGAGAAGAATAAAGATTTTTGAAGCAAAAGATGATCCAAAGAGGGATCTTGAGTACAACCCGAATGTGGATTGAAATCCCATCCCTTTTGTAAACCCTGTCTTAGTGTAGATAGGTGTGAGACAAGTATGCTGTGAATAGTATTGTAAATATACTATGAGTTGTGCTACTAATAAAAGTGTGGTTGTGAATTTCAATATGAAAAATATGGCCTGCTTTTCTATCCCATTGTTTTATTGTCTGGAGATTTATAACTGTTTCCGCATGCGTAATAACTAGAAAAGGTCAGCGATACTTAATCCTGGGATATCGCACTTTATAATCGACCTGGTAGAAGGATGGGCACGTCCCCGAGAGGATCGGGGCATGACACAGGGAAATGAAATGAAAGCAAGAGCAGTGAAGGAGGGAGAACCGGTTGAGGCGTGCGAAGGAAGCTTGGAGAGGGGGGCATAAAGTCACATAAAAATATCCCAATTCATCAATGCTTGGTCCCCTTAGTCTTTAAGCATATCCCCTTGGTCCCCCCAAATACTTTATTGCTTAATAATTCCACAAATAATCCAGTTTGGTGCCAAATGATATAGCCCCCATACTAGCCTCCAAATTTCATCACTTTGGGCTTCAACTTTTTCACCAATCTCTCTAATTTGGTGACCAATTTTGTTGAAGAGGAAGTCTACACAAATTCCACAATTCCCTTCATTAAATAGCTCACTATGGAGGCCAAAAATCTCCTTAATTTGGTCCTTCCGAATTTTTTTTCTTTTCCAAATCGTCCGAATTGATTTTCCGTAAAAATCTCGAACTCGTCGAAATTCTTCGAAGGATGAGTCGACATTCCTAAAATAAATCGTGATATGATAAAACTTTCAATTTCTAAAATCAGGTTCAAATTCGTAGTTAATTTCAATCTGATGCGATTTTAGCATGACCTAACCTACCGGGTAGCTTTTAGGAATTTTTAATGTAATTGACCGGTGGTCGATTATTTTCGAGCCACATTATACATCTTTGACACAATGGCAACTTTCAGTTATTGTGAAAATCCTAATGTTTCAAATACTTGCACAGAGTCCAAAAATGACAGAAAAATCGATTTAGTGCCGTTCGACGAGAATTTTGCAATCAGGTGGAATCATCCACACTTTGATCACATATCTTAGTTGAATCGACCCATCTCTGATCTCTGATTGATTTTGACAATACCGTAATGACCCTTGCAGACTAGCACGATCGAACAATCGATTCATAGTCGAATTCTCAAGTCTATTGCGTTAATATTCCTTAACGGCTTCATCTAATAGGCTAGTTATCTCGTGAGTGGCCAACTCAAAGAAAAGAACTATAGGCGCGTTGATGAAAAGCTCAACTTATTTTATCGAAAACAGAACTTGAAAATCAGGATGTCACACAAGCACTTTCCGAACTGAAACGGGGAAATATGCGCATCACAACAGTTTTCAACAAATTATCAGCCCTCTAGAATGAGCTGGAAACTTTAGAGAAAAAAGCCTGAGAAACATTGAGATCGTTTTCCTTTGAGGACTGATCTTCAACAAATGGAAACACATCTTCATGGAAGACTATGTCTCTGTTTATGAGGAATTCTCTTGTGGAAGGTTGAAACATATGATACCCCTTCTGAAGATTTGGGTATCCCATAAATATGTACCGTTGGGCACGATGACCCATTTTGTCCTGAGAGCCCACTGTAGTAACGTAACAAACACCCAAATATTCTTAGATGATCCAGTTTTGGCTTCTTTCAAAAAAGGACTTCAAAAGGGCTTCGTTCGTTTAGCACCTTTGTTGGCATTCAATTAATTAAGTAAACTATTGTGATCATGCAATCTCCCAAAAAATTATCTGGGATGGACTTTAAGGCATGTGCCACTTCCAGAATATGGCGATACTTTCTTTTCACTACTCCATTTTGTTATGGAGTGTATGTGCACAAACTTTCATGCAAAATGCCATAGGATGAAAAAAGAGATGTGCATTCATGGTTGAGAAATTCTCTTCCATTATCTGTCCTAATCTGTTGGATAGATTTTCCAAACTGGGTCTTTGATAACGAAATAAATTCCTATAAGTAGGATAAAACCCAACCCTTAGTTTGCATGAGGAAGATCCATGTTGCTCGAGAATAGTCATCAACAATAGTAAGGAAATATCGAGATCCATCATGATTAGGTGTATGATAGGGTCCCTAGACATCAGCATGAATTAGTGAAAAAACACTACTGAACGACTTTTGCTAATTGAAAAGGGTGCATGCAATTGTTTTGCAAGTGGGCAGATATGACATTGAAAGTAAGGAAACAAAGCACTGTGGCCCCTTCTAGAATGCAAAAGGAAATTTTGATCATTGGTAGTAACATTACACAATGATTGTTTATTGGAAGAAACTTGAGATAAATCTAAAGTTCTTGGAATGCTAGTCCAGAAAAATAGTCCATCAGAGAGATTACCAAAGCCCATTAGTTTCCCAGTCAAAAGGGTCTAAAAGAAACATATATTAGCATTGAAAAAAAATTCAATAAGAGTTTTCCTTGCAAGCTCTACACACAGAAATGCGATGAACTGGAAATCTGGAACATAAAGGACATTTCTTAGGGTAATTTGAGGACTATTGTTGACAATTCCTATAGTGGTCACATGGGTAGTGCTTCCATCTAGCAATCGCACAGAAACATGAATAATTAAATATTCATGAATAATGGAAAAGAATCCCTTATCACAGACAATATGGTCACAAGCCCCAGAGTTGATTATCCAAGAATTTCTAGAAATATAATTTATTAGGCAATGAGAAATACCTAAGAAGCTACTTCCTTTGTTGGAAATATCCATTTTTTGCAATGCATGCATAAGCTACTGATATTGCCCTTGTGTGATAAGCTGATCATTATTCGAACCAATGGCTTAATAGGCTACTACCGAAGATTCCTTCCCCTATTTTCCTTTTTCATTGGGCTTATCATGCAATTTCCAACAATTGTTAATGGTGTGATGGGGTCACTTGCAATATTCACAAAATAACTTATTTTTCCCTTTTATATTTTGCCCATAAGCCTTTGATCCTGCCGACAATTGCGGACCATTGGATCCCTTAACACCAGCTACGTGCCCATTGTTCAATCCTGAGGAGGAATCGGGTCCTTTCTAATTGTCCGATTACACCCCACGATTTGGACCATCCATTCCAAGTCTTTTAAAACCATGTGATTCTAACCCAGACCCTAGCTCCTTTGGCCGCATCTCTCTTTCTAGGGTTTTCTAGTTTCATTCTCCTCTCTTGCTGTGAGCAGCCAAGACAAGTGTGGCATCCGAAATTTTGTAACGACCCTTAGATATACGATGGTCCACGACTAAGTGATGAGAGTATCGTCGGATTATGACATTGGCTCATAGCATCGTTGGATTGATGAGTCACATATAGAAATAGTTTGATCATCGAATAAACTATAGATTCATCAAAGTCTCCTTAAGGTCATTAGTGGGACCAATCTCAGTCATGTCTAGCCGACCATGGTACATTTGATAAATTGTTGAACCATGAAACCATGGGATCAAGAATGCCCCATGTATGTGCAAGATTAAGGATTAATTCTAAGGAATTTGGGCCACTAATTTGCTGGCCCAAAACAGCCAAAGATCCCCATACTAGTCGACACCCTAGTCAATTATGAAGGGAAATCATTGACCAATGATGCCACGTTGCTTTCCCTCGCTCGGCCAGCAGATTAGGATTAAGAAGAGAATTAGTTAAATTGCTGAAGACACGTGGCAAGGAGGAGCAAGGTGTCGAAGGAAGAAATGCGTGATGGACACGTACGAATCCAGCTGCCCTTTATGCGGCCAAACCATGGAAAAACTCCCCTTAAGTTGACTGGTTTTAAGTAAAAACCAGCGGCCATGGTAAATGGTAATTGAGAAAATAAAGAAAGAGGGGGCAGAGAGACCGAGAGAGAGTTTGAGAGTGAAACTGAGCAAAGAGAGAGAGAGAGAGAGTTCATGCGTGGGTGCGAGCAGCGAGGGGAAGAGAAGGAAGGGCCGCCTCTCGCCGTGTTTGTGCAGCCGCCGTCGACGCCACCGGTTCCCGTTGCCAACCGGCCAAGCCATGACCCCCAAACCTCGATTTTCAGGCAGCTACCGAGTGAGAGAGTTTAAGGCAAGCAATTGTTCGTCAATCTATGTTGTTGCAAGCTGTTTTGCCTAGAAAAGAAGTGAAATAGGTGAGGAGAATGGAGTACTTGAGCTGCATGTGGAGTCTTTGATATGTAGGAGGGTGTTAGACCAAGAAAACTGGTTGTGGATGAGGTGCATGTGCTGGATTTCGAATTTCATGAAGTGTGAGTGCTGGATTTTTGAACTTGCAAGTGAAACCAAATGAATTTGAGATTCTGACCATGAGGAATCTTTGTGATAATTATGCTGTGGTAAGGTGTATTGTGTGTATGGACAAAGAGTATAATGACGGGAGGTCGAAATCTAATATATAGGAGGAGTTTTGTGAACTGGTGAACTGTTTTTGTGAAAATCAGTGTGACCTCAGGCGACATTTTAAATTTTCTGTAATTATCTGACCACAATTTGATTTTGAACCCTTGATGAAAGTTTTATAGCACATCTTCATGAATAACATATCCAAAATTCAGAGAAAACGAACAAAGTATGACCCTCGAAATAATTTTCCTACAAAAATATGAAATCTGGAATTTTACAGAATGTTGAGTAGGAAGAAAATCGAAGCTTTACCCTCAGTGCCTATGGAATATGACCTAGTGTCCTTCTTGAGATTTTTTTCTCTAGGTCTTATAGATAACGTGTCAAAAGTTCGTAATTTTCTGAGCCTGTTTAGTAATTAATTCAGAATTGTTTCTAAAACTGCGCAATTGTATAAATTTACTGTTTCGAAATTTCTATAGAATTGTCCTATATAAAGTATAGTTCTCGAATTGCCATGTGACTTAGTGATGCTGATGGTGGGAGGTTTGTGACTTGATGATGCTGATGGTGGGATATTGTGATTGATAAAAAGTTTGTGAGATATCTCGTTTGACATATGATGATGCATTTGTGAAATTAAAATGCGATTTGTTACCCATTGAACCCTCAGATTAATGATGCCCCGGGAGTCGGGATGCCCAAAGGATCGAGTGAGTCGATGCCTTGCGGATGCCCGGTGGCCTTAAATGGCTGAATGCCGGAGGTTATTCCCCGGGAGTTTTGGGATGCCCAGTAGTATGCTAGTCAGTACGTAAATCCGGATAGCCAGGGTAACCATTTTCATGGGAGGCCCTCGAGGTTCCTCGTGATGCCAGGTGGGGTACGAGATGCCTGGAGGCGTGATTCGCTCCAGATGCCCGGTGGCCTTAAATGGCTGAATGCCGGAGGCTTTCGCGATGCCTAGAAGGATGCGAATGCTGGAGGGACGCAAACATTGGTCCTCTGGGGATGAAACCTTTTGAAAAATAAAATGAACGATTTGACTATAAATGTGTGGGGTTTGAATATGTTGCCATCACATTGAAGGGTTTCATGATTGTGATCTAATTATGTGGCATATGACTCTTATAGAATTTGCAATTGCTTTAGTATTGAAGAATTCCATGATATTGATATCTATTTATCCCTTGCCTCCCTGCCTTGTCTATCTTGTATGAAATTAGATGCCGATTGTTATGTTCGATATAGCTTGTTGAATCTTTTGCTACTGAGTGGTTGTACTCACCCCGTTTGAGGACTAACATTTCAGACTAGACAAGATACCTCTGCCGCCACCACCACCAGCAGATGGACCGAGTGGTTGGATATGGCCGCGAGGAGGAGGACAGTAAATGAAGGAACTTTTGAATGCCGACACTGATTGATGGACTTTAAGTATATGACTGTTAGAAGAGGTGTCGGTCATCTTTTGAAATATAGTCGAGTATAGAAAACCTTGGCATTTTGATGTACCAACAAATGATGTCCATCAAGTTATGTAAATAAAAGTGTACGGCTTTAACTTACATAAAATGTTTAGTTGATGTGCATTGTTTTCTGAATATAGGGAAGGAAGTTGTTGGATATGCTTCTACCATATAAATTGCGCAGGGATCGACCTAAAAGATATAAACCTCCAGCATTGATAGACCTTCAAGTCACGAAAGAGAAAGGTAAGTGAACTGTGGTGACCCTGACAGATCAGGGGTCGTTCGGGGGGGGGGGGGTGCCACAGCAAGACTCTCCGCTCCTCTCGCATGCTCCATCAATGTGAGCCTCTGACTCTCCTCTTGAATGGCCAATTGAAAATATGACCTAACAATGGCATGGGTTCCATGGCTAAGATCTGAGATCTGAACGTCAAGTAAGAATTGTTTAAAATGAGCAAAAAACGGGTGAATTTCTTTATGTCTCATTTTGCCTTGTATTATTACAAAGTTGCCTCAGGTCCTTCGAGCTTATCACAATACTTCCCCAAGCGATCGAACTGCTGCTGAAGCCATTTTTCGGTCACCAAGATATGAGGATGTGGCTATTGAAGAAGCCCTAGATCTCATGACAGCACCACCTATGGAATAATCTCTACCATCACATTTGGATCCTTTTCGATGTTCAGGGCGCACCACATGCCCACCAACCTGGACTAAAGATTATGTTTGTGCCACACATAACTCACCAGGTATTCACAATCCCATCTCATCCTATGTCTCCTTCAATCAATTGTCTCCTGAACATAGGCAATGTATTAGTCGCGTATCTGAAGAATGGGAAGCATCTGGTTATGACGAAGCATCCACGGATACACACTGGCAAAAGGCCATGGCAACAGAGTTGCAAGCCCTAAATGACAATCATACATGGGATCTTGTGACTTTACCTTCCGATTGTAAAGCAATAGGATGCAAATATGTTTACAAGATAAAGTATCGAGTTGATAGATCGATTGAATGATGTAAGGCTCGCTTGGTGGCCAAAGGGTTCACGCAACAAGAAGGATTCGAATATCATGAGACTTCTCTCCAGTGGCCAAAGACGTCACGGTCCACTCCTTCCTATTAGTTGCAGCTTTCCAAGATTGGCCATTACACCAAATGGACGTTCACAATGTATTTCTACATGGCGACTTGGATGAAGAAATTTATTTGGAACTTCCTCTGGGTTTATAGAAACAGTGGAAGAATAGAGTGTGTCATCTCTATAAATCCCTCTATGGTCTGAAATAAGTATCTAGGCAATGGTATGCCAAATTCGCAAATGCTCTCACAGTAGTAGTTCTCAAACAGTCCAAATATGATTATGATCTTTTCACATGGACAAGAGGTACGTCATCCATATATTTGATGATATACGTTGATGATATACTCATTATGGGTAACGATGCAATTGCCATAAAGAGCTCCAAGGAATACCTGCATTCAACATTCCACATAAAGGACCTGGGATCACCTAAATATTTTCTGGGAATAGAAATTGCTCAATCAGATCAAGGGATCTATCAGCCAACGAAAATCCGTGCTTGAGATCATATCAAAAGCAAGTCTATTGGGAAGCAAGCCAGTAGTTGTTCCAATTGAGAAAAATGTCAAGTTAACTACGGTGGAGATGAAGGAAATCTTCAAGATGATCCTGTCCTCAGAGACCCATCAGGTTATCAAAGGCTCGTTGGAAAGCTCATATATTTGACCATGACCAGACCAAAAATATGTTATGTTGTGCAGACACTCAGCTAGTTTATGCACAAACCAAAGTAGTCTCATATGAATGTTGCCATAAAAGTTGTTAAGTACTTGAAGAAATGTCCAGGACTTAGAATTATTCTTTCCAAAAAGTGGAACATGGAGATGACGGCTTATTGTGATGCTAATTATGTGACTTGTTCGATGAGCAGGAGATCAATTACAAGATTCTGTATCATGTTGGGAAAATCTTTACTTTCATGGAAGACGAAGAAGCAACCAACTCTGTCTTTATCTTTAGCAAAGATAGAATACCAAGCTATGGCAAAGACCACTTGTGAGATAGTGTGGCTTGCTTGGGGACCTTGGGGTACAAACAAAGGGACTGACCATGTTGTTTTGTGACAACAACATAGCCCTCAAGCTTGCGTCCAATCCTATAGTGCACAAAAGAACAAAGTAGACTGTCATTTCACTCAAGAGAAGATTCAGAGGGGATAATCAAAACAGGAGGAATTGGGACTATAGAACAGCCTGGAGATGTCTTCACCAAACCTCTATGCCAGAGACAACACGCATATCTACTAAGCAAGCTAAGTGTCTTGGACATCTACAAGCCACTAGCTTGAGAGGGAGTGTTAGAAGATATGCGCAAGTTATACAATATTCTTTGGGATTTAGATTGAGATACCAAATCAATTAATATCAATCTAATATCGGAATTGATTTTGTAATATTCTTTATTTCATTTTCTTGTACATGTCTAGTGCTATAATTGTAGAACATTGTACATTGTATGGATATGGAATAGAAAAATATAGAAAATTTCCCATGTTTTTCCTTGTTCTTCCTTGCTTTCTTTCAGAGCCCTTTTCCAAGGATCTTGGCTCAGAGACAACGCGAGGTTGTCGACCATAGCTTGACTCATCTTGAGCTCGTCTCTAGCTGCCGTTTCTGAGTTGGGTAGCGATCTCAAAATTCAAGACGTTGATTAAATTGTCATCAATTACTAAGGTAATTAGGCTATACACTCCAATAAGTTGGAAACTGAAAATCAAAACCGGAGAGGTAAGTGGCGACAAGCCGATCAATCCTTCTCGAGAGGCATGATGAGTAGGAGAAGCCCAGGATCTCATTCTTTCAATTTGAAGTATCGAATTACCTGATCTCGACATCGGAGATTAGACAAGGATGTTATTACCGTAGCTCGCAAATCGAAGATATAGGCCAAGAAAATCTCGGCTGAACCACTCGATCTGTTGGTAAGGAAGGTCATTTCCCCGACATTTTAAGATGCAGGATATTTTAAAGAATGTTCATGTGGTTGTTATTAGGACTTATCAAAGGCATTTGCGTCCAAGAACAAGGAATTTGTGTTTACTTTAGAGATCGGTATTTCTCTTTTAATGCACATTGATATATCCAAGAATTTGTCTTGATCACTGATGAATGATGATACCATCAGTAACATGGGTTTAAAGTTTGCATGATAGGTTTGGATTTAGCTCTGGTTGTATTTGAGCTAGCAGGCTTTGGGGTCGTCAAGTGGGCTTTGCTGAGTTCGGGCTTGTCTCTGGTTAGAATCGGATTGGGTTCAAGTCAATGAGCCCTATTCATCTCTCAAGCTTTTTTTTTTCACCCTGTTTTCGTGACACAGACCCGAAAGTTTATAATAGCCAGGTTTTGACCAGGCCCAAGGGCCCAGCCCGGGTCCCTATTTTCGGAATAAAATATTATTTTTTAAAATATATATTTTAAAAAGGGTTAAAACCCTGAAAAACCTCAAACTGGTACACTTGTGATCCCAAACTATTTTTTTGACCACCAAAAACCCCCAAACTGGTATACCTTTGACAAATTTACCCCAAACTAGTACACTTGTGACAAATTTACCCTATATTAATTTTCGTTAAATTTTATTCTCAAATTATTAAGTTAAATAACACGTGACGGTTAACCAGTATACCAATTTATGATTTTACGCTCCGTTTGTCACAGTTTACAATTTTTGTGATTTTTTTGTGGTATTAATCCAATTTAGCAGAGGATGTATTTGTCACAAATTTACCAGTTTAGGGTTTTTTGCAGTCGAATAAATTAGTTTGGGGTAAATTTGTCATAAATGTACCAGTTTAGGGTTTTTTATAGTCAGTCGGGGTAAATTTGTCACAGATTTACCAGTTTGGGGTTTTTCATGGTTAAAAAAATAATTTGGGGTAAATTTGTCACAAGTGTACCAGTTTGAGGTTTTTCAGGGTATTAACCCTTTTAAAAATAATGTAAACATATTAAAAAATTATAAAAAAAAATCTGAACCATTCTAAAAAATTTAGAAAATAGCTCAGAATTAGAACTCGTTTAAGTTGTTACACTTTAATTGTTACAATTAGTTTAGTTTTATTTAAATAGTTAAGAAAACTTATGTTTTCCCCAAATTTTGTTTAGGTTGATCAGACTATTCGGAAAAATTAATTTTGATTTGATTTTAGCTCATGGGGATCATGTCGTGTGGCTTATAATATGACCATGTGTATTCTTTGCTCGACAATTTTAAGTTTTTCAAATATTTGATTATTTCATTACCACTCTGTCATTTAAATACATTGCTTGTTGATTTCTTTTCTTGATAGGTCTAATCTAGAATTAAATCATAAAAAATATGTGCATGATCATATCTATTCTCATGAACAATTTTTGGCCAAAAATAGATTATTTTTATTTTCCAAACGAGTTTCGGAATAGAGAAACACATTTATAATGATACAGAATTTTTGTTCCCAAAATAGAAATTCATTTGATAACAACATTAAAATTTTATTTCCTAGTATAGACTCGTTTAATAACAACACAAATTACTAATTTCGAAATTATGTTACCATATTACGCTCTCCTTATGTCACAAAATAGGGTTGACAAGTGGATTTTTCCTTTTCCTTTTACTATCCTAGAATAAAACTAAAAGGAAGCATTCTCTACGGCTGCGTTTGGTGGACCGGATAAAAACTAGGATAGGATATGTTTTATCATATCCCGTGTTTGGTAACTGTCTAGGATGGGATAAGGTCGGATATAGACCAGATAAAAAAATCCGAGGGGGGAGGTGGGATAAGGTCGGATAGGATTTCTTTTATCCGAAACATAAAACCCTACGCTTTTTTTTTCTTTCTCCGTCGTTCACCCATGACTCTCTGTTTCCAAAGTATCGACGTTGAAGCCTTCTCCTCAATAGCTCTCCGATTCTCATCAAAATTTTACAAAAGCCTTCTTCCTCCGCCAAGGTAAGACCCCCCCCCCCGGTCCATTGGCGATCACCCGCCAGTCACCCTCCCAATCGATTCCCCCCACCGCGATGTTTTCCCCGCTTCGATTGCGCCCCGGCCACCGAGGCCATTGGCATCCCGATCATCCTTGTCACGCCGTCGGGTCCAGGCGGTCGCGGCCCGTTTCGGCGCGGCAGGGATGCGAGGGAAGTACGTGAATTTTTCTGTTGTTGTGTTTTTTACTTTTTTTTCGTGGGATTGGTAGTGTGGTGTCCCTTTTTTTTTTGTTTTTTTTTTTGTCTGCTTGCAGTTATGGTGGGTGGGATTGATTGAGGCAAATGTGGCTAATTGCTTGGGAAAATTGAAGCTTTTTCGGTTTTTTTTTTTTTTGTGATGATGACTGATGAGGTTCACTGCTCTTGTCAAATGCATCCGTCTGGGCATTGCGATGATGAGTCTTTTACTTGCGTCAATTGGGTTTGTGATGATAACTGATGAGGTTCGCAATCTTTTGTCGTTCTTCGCAGAATGAGTGGGTTCATTGATGTGGAGCTCAAGGTTCGTGACTATGAATTGGATCAGTATGGCGTGGTGAACAATGCAATCTACGCGAGCTACTGTCAACATGGTGAGCCTTGTAGTTTCTAAGTATGGATTGGATTGTTGCGTGAGTGGGTGAATGGTCTTGTGCTTTGCATTTGCTGTTTTGAGGTCAATCTGTAGTGCATTTGTTGTTCTGTGATCAGTGTATGTGTTGAGTGTCGATGATATTTGCTTTAGTGGGAGAAGGAATCGATTACCTACCTAGACATATCCGACTTTAAATCCGTAGTTTACCAAACAGTAGATTGGATAGGATATGAGGATATCCGACTTTAAATCCGTAGTTCACCAAACAGTTGATGGGATATGAAGAAATCCATAGATTTCTTATCATATCCTGTCTAGTCATATTCTGTTTAGAAATCCGGACGACCAAACGCAGCCTACGTGTTAACTAAGTAGACTTAAAAGGGGATTTATCCTGACATGTGGTAAAGCATGAAAATCAAGAAAAGTTAAATGTAAATATTAGGCTTGCGTTGTCAACCCTGTCGTCTAGAGACAATAACCTTCTCTTGAAATAAGGTGAGAATGTTGATTAAATGTCATTTTTTCCCCAGTGATATACAGGACCAACTGCATTATTACACTCTATTCTCAAACATTAAGACTAATCAGTTGTGTCTAATGGTTAATCTCATCACCAATAATCACGTTGCCATAAAACTTCAAGCCAAATGATGGGCATTGGGACACATTTTTATTGTTGATATGAGCTACTGATTTGATGGCAATTAGATTAATCTATAGAGAAAAGAGAGGTGATCATACCAAGCAAAGAATTGCATGTAGTACTTGATTTCACTTCCTTGCTTGACTATACCACCCAATGACACTACAAAAGATCAGCAAAAAAAGACATGCAATATGGCATAAATGATGATCTTTTGAAATTGATGAAAAATCCTCAATTACAAATAATGGAAATAATTACAAAAGACAAAAACACAATTTCATGTAATTTCAGCATGTTATGATTCCTTGTCATTTTATTGGCAATACTTTTCCTACACACGTTCATCTTAGTTTCCTCATTGGTCAATATATTGTCTGTAACCTCATCTTGTGTAGGTCCAGATAGATACTTCGGATCTCTATATATGGAAAAGTTCTTATCCCTTATATCTTTATCACAATGTCATTATGGGTAGCACATGTAATTCTATTATGTGCTTGCTCTTGAATTGTAAATAAAGGCATGTGTCTCAAAGTGAAAAAGCGATTCCTTAATGTCGCAACTGATCTCTCAATAACATTTTTTTAGTGAAAAATGCCTATAGTTGAACAATTGTCTTTCTGCTCTTGGTTGTTTTGCTCTACTCCTACAATCATTTAGATGATACCATTCATCTTTAAAAAGAGTTAAAAATCCCAAAGTTGCTATATAACCTAAATTCACCATTTAGTATTTGTCTATAATAGGGTATTCATAAATTGGTCATGATATGCAACTACAATACAGGCACAAAGAAGATTACCCTTTATAAAACAAACAAATACCTAATGGTAGTCGAGGAAATTCTAAGCAAGAAGTTTTAAGTGCTATCAAGAGCACTTGACGATCATTGGTAGATCTTTCCAAACCAGAATACTCCAAAGTAAATTTCATATCAAGTGAATAAACATACATCACATTCTAAGTGATAATTCCTTGCCTCCTTCTAAATGGGATTTGTTTTGACACAAGTACAAAAGCATGAACATAGGTGCGTGCCATCAATAGTGCCTATGAACTCACACCATATTATAAAAGACCAGTATTATACAAGTTCATTAAAAAAATGAAACTAATATGTAAAAGAATGTATGAAAATCCTATCTTGAAGTAATGTTTATGGTTATGATTCAAAAGAATTTCCTTTATAACAACATCAAAATAGGGTGATACAATAACCTCTTTTGCCAGTTTGAGAACTGCTTTTTTTACTATAGTGAGATACTTGCTAATAGTTTGTTCCCAACTTTGGATTTTCTTACATAAATTTCTATTAGAGTTCTAGTGACAAAGAACCAACTTGTTCATCTACCCTAATGTTGATTATCTTCCAACCAATCTTGCCTTCATCAAATTATAAAGGTTGAGAAAGACATGTCTCTCTATTTTTAAAAGCTTCAAGTACTCTATTTGAATGTCCACAAAGAACCTCCCTTACCCATTTGAGTCCTAACAATACGCTATCCCTAGTAGGTTTTCTCATGTGCATGTACATATCCATTGTACTAGTGCACAACCATGCTATTTGCATATCCAAATCGAAATCATCAAAGTCTTGTTCAACTGATGCAACTTATGTTACTTGACCATTATATACACTGCTTTCATCCCCCTCCATATTACCTATGCCCATGTCATCACATGAAAACAGAACATGAACATAATGGATAAATAAGGAATCCAATAACAATTAACTATAGCCACAACGTTGTCATTATCATTAAAAATAAAAACACAATATCTCAAGTACATAATTTATAGAGTGAAATTGAGCCAAATATAAATTTACACTATATTTTTCAACATCTATTTAAAGAGATTCAAGAAGTTGAGGTCTCCTTTCAGGTAGAGATCTGATGAAAGTCTCTCCTAAGATACCTTAAAGCATGTTTGGTTCACAGCTTTGTTGTAAAGAATATATTTCGAGTGATGAAGCATGTGAGGTTATGGAGCCACTTATTGATTGACCCATTGTGATTTTAATCATTTCTTGAATGACTTTATAGGTGCCAATAACATCAAATGTATTACAGTTTCTCCCTCTCTTCAAATTTGAAGTCATATCCAATTTGTGCTTCTCATAAACTAGGGCGGCAGCCACGTTAAGTATAAAGATTCCATCAATATGGTATTCATTAAATTTATCCTGATTACCTACTGCATCACTGCCACCAATGTCATCTTCTTCCAACACCACCACGTCTTCTATATTTCCTATTGCATATTGTCTAGTAGCATATGTATCACCAAATACAATATGCAAATCATGATATTGAGGAAACTCATTCTTTATAGATTTATCCCATTTGCTATTATCCTAGAATTTTCACAATAATGAGATGTGTCAGCAAAATAATCAAAACTTACATTTGCAATAAGTACAAAATAATCCAAGCAAAGTGATTCCTTGATATGAGACTCCCAAACACTTAGATCTTTCACAACAATCATTTTCACTTTATTCCATCCAAATGTAGATTGATGAACACTCCTAAAAAGATCATATGTTATAGAATTTAACCATATTATTTTTTTTATGGGTTAAAAAATAATCTTTAATTTTCTATGTAATTAATCATAAATGATTAGCCAAAATTTATGTATCAAAAGGTCATTCTCACTTGTGGAATTTCATTTTTTGTATCAACTACATAAGGTGTAAAATTTCATCTTGAGACGTGGACATATAACCAGTATGAGAAGATATATCGGGACCATTATTTAACTGGTGGTCAATAATGTTGATTGCACGACATTAATTAATGATGCACCCATTGGTGGCATTGTGGATAATTATATATATATATATATATATATATATATATATATATATATATGTCACAAGTAATCACTTCCATGTAATAAATCATAAGAGAAATATTTACTTCTAATCTTTCCTTTTTTTGAACGTAGATGCACCCATAAGTTCAATATCCTAAATCCATGTTTTACAGTGGCTATATTGTGTGTAGAGATTTTCCGACTCTTAGACAAATTAATGAGCTGTGGTGATGTAATTGGCAATCCCGAACTTTGTGATTACAGGTAAGCCTAAAGGGTCTTCTTGACGAGGTAATTGATGGACGTAAATAATGAGGAAATAATTGTTTTTTTTTTTAAATATTGATTGTGCATATAAGGAGAATAGTTAATGTATCCAAAAGTGCAATAATATGTCCTTATTTGGTTAATTAACGAGTGCCTTTAAAATAAATTTTAACACAATATATTTTTTTTTTCTTGTATCAATACCGATCCTATTACATTGCGCACCCTTAGTTAACGTATGAATTAGATGCTACCTCGCACTCGAATGACTCATCCACACTTCTTTGGAGAAAGGGTATAAATAAGCTCATATGTTGCACAGGACCATATAAGATAAAGCAAAACTATATTGAATATGTAATATCTCCGAAAAGTATATGGAAGCGATTTGGATTAGGGCCCTTGCACAAGTTAATTGTCTGGACTTAACTAATTTAGGGGTTTGTATATTTCATTGACCTCTAGGTAATTGGGTCTCCATGCTTATACATCTGGATTATTAAAAAAAAAAAAGAGTTAAGTCATGGACTATAATATTATCAAATTTCTAACAATTTTTGATACTTGGACAAACTAATAAATTGAACTAAAATAATTTTTTTTTTTTTGTGACCTGGGAACCACTGTACAACTAGCAGCCGGTGACGTAAACCCAAGGCGAAATAAGCCATCACCACAGACTCAACCGTGGGTGAGTCGCGCGAATGCGACGCCTTTGAGATTTGAACTCCTCCCCTTCGTGAGGGGGAGAGAGCCCAAAGCTAGCTGCGCCACCACGGGCGGTGGTAACTAAAATAATTCTTTGAACAACTCTAATTTAGTTTCTCAATAGAGTAACTTAGATGTAATTAAGCTGAATTATTTGAAACAAGAAGGTCCAATTACTCGTGGCAAATTGTATAGAATTCACCCAATCAACTTGTTAAAGATAAATCTTATTAGCGATATCCACATGTTAACAATCGAAGAACTTCACTTTTTTGTAATTACTCCCATTATGGACATTTATTAGAGTTAAATTGCAATAAACTTGGAGAAAGGTAAAATACCTAATCTTTTACCAGCTACATTGTTTACCACACACATCACATGGTAATTAGTTATTTCTTTTCTTTGTCGAAAATAAATTGATTTTTTGAATTATTTTACCTTATCTAGCTGGTGAGAATTAATTGCAGGTCATGTTGTCAACATAACATACAAATAGGGATAATTGAAAAAAAAAATGAAAAAAGAAAAAACTCTGTTGACACCTAAATTTTGGCTATATATTTTAAATTAATAAAAATTTAGGGATCAATTTGACCCTAACAAAAATCTTTTTTTTGCATCATTTAGGTCATAATTTTTATTTGCATCCATCTATCTTTTTTTTTTTTTTTTCTCTCTTTTTACTTATTTTTCACTTTTTTCATATAACAACAACAACAACGCGAGATGTAATCTACCTTGGCGGAACAAGTCTTGGGGAGAGAATCTCTGGTGGGCCACCTCTTTCTTGAAGGGTAAAGACTTCTCTAAATGCATTGCTCGCTTTTCCCTTGGGGCTCTTTGTCACATTATTTGGAAGAATATGAATAGCATCCTATTTAGAGAACACCCCTTATTGTCCCAGCTATGAAGAACTATCTTCTTAAGGTGGTTAATGATTGAGCTAGTACCTTCAGATACGTTGAGGATAGCTTCAGAAACAGAAGGTTGCAAAGGAGTCAGGACATCGATCCCATTATTTTCTCGGGAGACCTATAATTGACCCTGGTTTCAATTGACGCTTCAAGGAAATGCTAGTGCTCTAGTGCTCTGGAGCTGACGTCTCTCCTCCTTCACTGAGGAGTTAGTTTCTTTACCGGCTGTTCATGCCATGCTTTTCTAGTTTGTTCTTTGCCTTCTTTTAAGCGTTGCATTGTGTTTTACATCATAGCATACTTCCACTCATTATGTTTATTTATCTTGAGTGTAAGTTTTGGTGCCATGATTTTTTGTACTTTTAACATTTCCTCTTTATATTATTACCTTTACAAAAAAAAAAAAAAAACAATAACAACAATAAATAAATAAATAAATAAGAAGCAACCGCCATTGGGGCGCCCAGCCCCCCCTCCCCTGGGACGGGCCTGGGGGCCCATTCCCTTTCTTCCTGGCCCGGCCCTCTTCATCTAGTCTCCTTCCTCCTTCTTGTCTCTTCTTCCTCAACCTCTGCAACCAGCTCAGGACCTACTGCCGAGGGGAAGTAGGCCGACGTCGGCCGGAGGAGACGTTTCTCAGGCGCCATCAATGCTCGCCTTCAATGCCGAGTGTGCCCCGGTGGAGAAGCGGGGATGGGACACTGGTTCGACCGAGAGAGTCCGATCGGCAAGCCAAGGGCCGGCAGCCGAGGCTCTCCGTCGACCGGACCCTCCTCGCCTATAAATAGGCGGGTGCGATCTCCGTCGACGGGGCGAGCGAACTTGGAGAACTTCCCCGGAGAGACTTCAGGGGAGGCTCGAAGAGTAAGCGCGAAAGAGAGGGGTCGCAAGCTCAAACGACCTCCCCCGAGAGACATCAGGGGAGGCCGGCGGCGAGCGAACCCGAGAGAGAAGGGCTCTGCGACTCAAGAGACCGCGAGTGAGGAGAGGAGAAATCTAGATCTGCTGGGTTGCGGGGAGAAGGGGCACAAACGCCGCCGCCGGCCGCGCCTGCTTCGTGACCGGCCGCCCACCTCTACGCCCCCTTTTGCGGTGAGCTACGGTTTGCTTTTTGCGTTTTGGGTCGTCGGGCCAGGACTCGCGGCCGTCAGCCTCATGTGAGTTCCGGCCCCCGACCGTTCCCGTCGCGATCCTGACGTCGAATGGCTCGACCTTGCCCCTCTCAGCCGATGTCCTCCAGGCGTTCGACGAAAATCCCAAGTGAGCACAGTAGCCGCGGCTGGATCTGCGGTGACTAGCGGTGACTAAAGGCGACGAGCAACGTGATCGGCAACGATGGCGGGCCGTGCGGAGGTTGAGGCGATGCCGAGCGAAGGCCCGAGCTCAGACCGAGACGAGCTCAGCTGCCTCCTCCACAGATCGTCGGAAACGAGGACACGAGAAGGCCGGGTCTGCGAAGGGGATGCCGGGTCGGAATCGGGTCGGGCGTGGGTCATCGTTTGGGTAGGGTTTTGTCGGAATCGGGTCACGGCTGCAGAATCGTGTCGGATGCGGGTCATCGCTCGGGCAGGGTTCCGTCCAATCTAGGCCTGCACGCGTGGGCGCTGATGCTTGGGCTGGACCCTTCTGGAAAATGAGCTAAATTGGTTTGGGCTGGGTTTGTTTAAGAAAAAAAAAGGAGAAAAAGGGATCCGGGCCGGGCCCGCGCTTCAGGCCCATCCGGACCAATTGCCGGCGATTCGGGTCGGTCCCAACCCCGACCCGGGTCGTTTTATTACATTATTATAATAAAATAAATGAGTAATTAATATTTTAAATATAAAAAATAAAAAAAATATCCCATGTTTTCCCAATTTTTCAAAAAAAATCAGAAAATGCCAAAAAATGATTTATATTTTCAAAAGAGGATAAAAAATTAAAAAAAACGCTTTTTATGTAAAAAAATGTGTTTTTCCTCTACAAATGCATGGAAAATCCCTTAAAAATCTAAAAAATCTTAGGATTTAAATAAGATAATGTACCAAAAGGGTATTAGTGATTAACTAGTATAATCAAGTCTCCAAACCTAATTTCTCTTGTTTCACATGAGCGAATATTTCTCTCAATATTTTGCTTGTGTTTTTAATTGACTCATCCCAAATTGATTAGTGGTGATTCCTTTTTTAAAATTAACTTATAAGTTAGAAAACCAAACCATTAAGTCATGAATTAGTTGGCTTAAAAGAGTCCAGGCTAAGCCTAATAAACCTATCCAAACCATTAGCCTTCGTAGGCGTCCTTAAGTGGGTGCCGAAAGAAAAGGTCACGACAAACTCATAAACCCATATACAAATATTCATTCAGTTCTAAATATTTTAATTTAGTCAATTTAGTATTAAACATTTTGATAATTTATTAATATAATCATTTCAATCAATTTTGATTAGAAATCATTTACGTAAACAACCGCCATCATACGTGGCATAATGACGCTAATATTGACAAATTTTACAATTTTTTAAAGTATTTTTATGAATTTTTATAAATTTGTTATTTTCTTTTTCTATCACTATGGCCAACCATTGGCAAAGCCCTAGCAGCCCTCATCGGCCATAGTGAAACAAAAGAAAAGAAAACTAAAAGAAAATAAAAGTAATAAAAGTTATAAAAATTCAAAAAAGGTTTTTAATAAATTGTAAAAATTATTCATGTTAACGCCAGTCGTGCCATATATGATGGCTAATATTTATGTAGGCGATTCACAATTAAAATTAGTTGGAATGACTACATTGGAAATTTGTAAAATGATTTATCAAATTGAAAGATTTAAGACTTTATTGATATTCGAACGATAAGTTGAAGACTTTTCTAATAGTTTTCTCTATAGAAAAATCAATTAAAAATTATGCCAAGCCCATAATATCAGGAGATCTTTTGCATATTGAAAATAGGGGAATCTATAAGTCTATTTCACGTTTATAAAGTAACTGATTACCGATGGAGCTGGTGATATGGATTTTTTTCATTCGATGCTCATAAAAAGAATAAAAATAATAATCTCTTGAAATTCGTTAACAAGATGGACAACCGTTGGTGGTACATTCATTGACAAATTAATTGTTTATAGAAGATTTTATGAGAGTGACTAAAGGTGAAATTGAATTTCTCACAATGATGGTAAAGGTTAAAACTGAAATCTTGCATTTTAAATTCCTAATTAGAAGATTTTAGTGACTGTCCAACATTTTCATCAGATGAAATGTAAAAAGTTGAATGGAGCACCAAATTGCTCTACCAATTCTAAACCAAAAAAGACGACATATGGTGAAAATTCTTCTAGTTACATCATCATTTATCACCATCCCTATAGCAAAGACTCCTTTTGCTTAATCTATACAATAAGCACGGCGTCTTTATTCTTTTGCTTTTCATTTTTGTAATTTGGGTAGGTGCGCCGAACGATCAATGCTGCTGCGAAACAAAGATACCTATAAGGAACACATGCAAATATATGCAAATTATATGTACACACACATATATATTAGTTACAAAATTCAATTATTTTAGAAGTAGTGCACCCCCTCCTAAGAACACGGCACGCTTCAAGGGGGACATGCCACTTTCTTTCATGTCGTCATTTATTACACGTTGAATATGGTTAAGTGAATTTGTTCCACTTGCAGAGCACAAACCGATGATCGAGAGAATTCGTGCCTTTCTTTTTTGTCTTCGAGAGCGATTTTGAATAGAGATCGTCTCAAGATTCACCACTTCACCAAATGTTGCATTTGTGCAAGCAAGCACCACGAAAAACGTTTGCGTGATCGAGAGAGGAAGAGAGAGTCGCCGATAATTAGGATTTCGACATTTTTGCTTATGGAACTGCAAGACCATGTGAAAGACAAAGATCCATTGATTTTGCAATCATTAGGGGGTGCCTCTTACGACTCCCGTTTAAGGAAAAACCGTTGACATTTCAATGGGGGCATGAATTTTATATGCGTAGCCAAGAATTTTGCGTCTCTTGTGAATCCAATTCATTGAAATTTCCTTTCAGGGAAGATGGTTCATCTCTAAAATGATTGGTAGGAATGACAATTATAAAGCTAATTAGGTTTTTCCCACACTCGTTGAGATAGCACTTCCATATTAACGCACATAGAGCCCATGGTCCAGATTTATTAGGTAATTTTTAAAGTCATTTAACCTCATTTTCATTTATAATCAACAAAGTCAACTTCACATTTTTAGTTTTACACAGGTGTTTCTTAACAGTATTTTTTTTATACCAAGAAAGATTACGGCGGGTCGACTCTTTAAGATACAAATGTTGATGTTCTTGCTTAGATAGCTGAATGCAAATTTACAAGAACCTATTGCTCGTTACCATAAAAATAACTGTACTTTCCTTCATCCTTGATAGGAGGAAGTTTAGTCAGTCAGTGAGTTGCAATTTATGGATATCAATCCATGTATACTTCACTAAAATTATAAATAGTTAGTATTAACGTCTGCAATCTACCAGTTCCTCCAACCAGAGATGAAGACGATCACGAACCTCGTTATAATTTCAATAGGTTGGAAATTAACTTAACTATAAGTCACTGATCGCCTTTTCTTTGCCTCAGCTTAAAAACTCTTCGGTTAATGAGATAGAAGGCATATGAGAAGACCCAACTCCAAGAAGCAATAACTTTTTCAAGCATATCCAAAATCATTTGATTATGGAATTTCTTAATCATCTAGAAGTGTGAATTGTATTGCGGTGTAGGTCATTCAATCATCACACCAAAACGGTATCAACCCGCTTCTGATCGTGTCATAAATTTGACATGTTATTAGAATGCCAACAAAGAGTGATACATTGAAAATCTAAGAATCAAGATAAAATTTCAATTCAAGAAAAGACAGAAAGCTGTTGCAAACGACTGGGCTTTATAAAATTCAATTCGAGAAGAGCAAAAAGAGTTGTTGCAAACGACTTGGCTACGATGGTTACTCAGCCACATGGGTTTCTTCTAGAAAGATAAGATTAAGTGTCATGCCATGATCCTAGATGCCCTCCAACTTTGTTGTTAATTCAGCATTCCATGTGGTAGATAAGCCGAAATTCGACAAATTCCCACCCTAAATCGATTTATTTATTTACTTTTTGGACTGGAGTGAATCAAATTGACCGGTCAAAACAGTCACCAGAAATTGAAATAAAATGCGTGAACCCAAAAAGAAAGAAAAAAGAAGGATTCTTGCTGTGGATGGTGTCCGCTGTGTTCCGACCAAATCGAGAATTTAAAGATCTCACAAAGAAAATCAGCTAAGAAAACAATGTCTGTTGACCGAGCTACAACAATCTGCTGATGAAACTTGATTGAATTTTTTAGACAGAATTGTTCGCGTTCCGTTCATAGAAGATGGTCCACATTCTGGTCTAAGCAATCTGCTGATGAAACTTGATTTGATTCATTGCATGCAATGCAAAGGGTGCCCGACACTTATAACGAAAAATTAAGTTATGAAGTTTCAGCAATCCCAAGTTTGAGCGAGAGAGATGGCTATTGAAAACGGTGTAGAAAGATTTTAGTCATTGCTGCTGCTTTCTTCATTAGCAAGGGGATGATTTAACTAGGTTCAGCGCCCATTTTGACAATAAAAATGCTGCAAAAATTGCTTTCCAAAACAATTCCAAAATGTACTAACAAGTTATGTTGGCTTCAAAATAGCAGAGTTAGTATTCGTGTCATGTCAAATTCGTGCTTCTTCTCATTTATTTTGTGAAACGATCACTTGTTAGCATGTGGCTTTCATCCCATTGCTCATCATATTTGGCCAAATAATTATTTTGTGACATCACTGTCTAAGGAGCTCTTCCCGTATATTGCACATTGCGGAATAGCGTGAGCTGTGAGAGAATGGTACCGAATAAAAAATTCATTAATTTACACAAGTACCTAAGCCTAAGATGGCATTTATTTCGTTACAATTTCATTGAGAAATTGGTAAAGTAGACATAGCTTTCATTCAAATCCAAGCCCTAGAATCGAGTATTGAGGGAAAAATTATCCAAAAAGTCATAAATATATTGCACTTTTACCAATTAAATCAATCAAGCCAATTTTGGTCAAAAATCAATGACGAAATTGCCGGCCATTCTACATGGCATGGTTGGTGCTAACATAAATAATTTTTAATAATATTTTATTATTTTTTAGAATTTTTTTATTTTCTATTTTCTTTCTCTTTTTTTTTTTTTTCCTACCATTCTTCCTCGAGCTGATCTCCAGACCTTGGCAATTGGCTAAAGGCGAGGGCTGACGAGATTGACCTCACCCCTTTCACCAATAGTGAGGGTGAGCCTTACCAAATCCAACAAGGTCAACCTCGTCTAGTACGGTGAGGGCAAGCCTCGTTGTCTCTCGCCTTTGGCTAGCCATCAACCATTGTTGAGGCTCAACAATTGACTAGAGGAAGAAGGGAAGGAAAACAAAAAAAAGAAGAGAAAAATTTGAAAAAATTAAAATATTATTAAAAATTATGTACATCAACACTGGCCTCATCACATAGGATGGCTAGCATCTATATCAACATTTTCAACCAAAATTGGACAGATTGACTCAATTGATAAAAGATGAAAATGTTTATAACTTACACTCCGTTCGTTTCGCGGAAAATAACTTCCAAGAAAATATTTTCCTAGATTTTCGGTGTTCGGTGGACGGAAAATTCATGGTCAAGGAAAATATTTTCCGGTCAACAGAAAATTCTCTCTTGACTTTGAGGAAAATGTTTTCCTCTTTTGAAAAGAGGAAAACATTTTCCTGGCCTCTCACACTCGCCCTCGCGCTCCTTTTTCCTTCTCATTTTTGCACTCTCGCTTAGGGTTTCTAATCTCCTCCTCCTCCTTCGACGCCGACGATGGGTGAAGCATCCCTCATTCTCCGCCCTCCCCGACTGCTCCTGCCCGTCTGCTCTGGCCGCGGCGTCGCCGCCGCCGCGGCGCTCCACTTCCCCGGCGGTTCGAAGCCGCTCGGGAGGATCCGGCTCAAGAGGGAGCACCATGGCAGCGGAGCTCGCGGCTCGCGGCTCGCCGGATCTGGCGGTGGAGCTCGCGGCTCGGGTGATGCGATGAGGTCGCGGATCTAGCGGCGGAGCTCGCGGCTTGCCGGATTTGGCGGCAGAGCTCGCGGCTCGCCGATCCAGGCGAGCTCGAGCTCTGTCGCCAGATCCGGCGAGCTCGAGTGAGATCGGTTGAGCCTCGAGCTCGCCGAATCTAGCCACCGGGTCTTGGTCGGCCGCTGGGCAGCCGGCCATTGTCAGGTAGGAAGGAGGTGGTGGTGGCGGCGGAAGGAGGAGGAAGAAGGAGGAGGAAGGAGGCGATGGCAGAGGAAGGAGGAAGAAGGAGGAGGAGGAAGGAGGAAGGAGGAAGGAAAAGAAAAGAAAAAATAATAATAATAATAATAATTTCGATTTTAAAAATATAAATAATTAAAAAATCATTTTAAAAAAATATAAATAAATAAAATAATTTTTTTAGTCATTTAAAAATATTAAAATTCAATTTTTGATAAATTTTTCCAAATAATTAAATGAGCTAACGAACGGTGGAAAATATTTTCCATTGAAATTTTAGATTTTGGCCGAACATCGGAAAATAGAGTCATTTTTCTGGAAAATGACTTCTAGGAAAATATTTTCTGGAAACATGATATTTTCCGCGAAACGAACAGAGCCTTAATTGGTACAATTAAAAGGTTTATGATTGAATTGATTAAAGTGCAATAGGTTAAAGACTTTTTGGTCCTCTCAATGGAGCTTTGCCTTCTTGATATTTAACGAGAAAATCTTTTAAACTCATGAAGAAGAGAAATAGTAAATTAGAAGTCATAAAATTATCGAATGAAGCAGAATGTAGACTTATAAATTTTCAGTCAATTTTTTAAGTACTAATATATATTTATTTTAAAATGACTCTATGAAGTACCTTTGGCTATTTATCTTGCTGCATATTTGAACCTTAAACTTGCCTGTAATACTTATATGTACAATAGTGCAATTGAATATTTCATCGAGTTCATTCAAACCAAAATGCAAGTATCATGTTTGGTTTCAAGGGTCCTGGCTTGTCAATACGAGTTTTTTCAAGTGCGTGAGTATTACTAGTGTTCTTTGATAAGAATGGAAAATTGAATTGCCATGAAACTTCTTTCCACAACAATTTGAGATGAATGTCTTTCTAGGGTTTTTTGACTATAATTTGGTTTTGATTATTTTGCATTCAATTTGAACTTGTTGACTTCATGAGCTCACAGTTAAATTGATCACTTTGGATCTTTGGAACTCATTAAATTTGTATGATGATTTTGGTCGAATGGGTACATAGAGGCAACTATAAGCGAGTGAAGAAGACCATAGTTAGAGTAAGATTCATTGTCGAGTTATTGTAAGAAAAGAATAAAATAAGTCTTCTGACAAAATGGTGAAAAAAAAGAGAGACCAATGTTGGATTTATGGGTCATTGTAGATGCATTTGGCTGAAAAACCATCTGATGGTAGGGTAAATGTGCAATTAGATACAAGTTTGAGAGTCTTTTATGTTACAAGAAAAAGTTAAGGGTAATTATATCACAACAGATAGAGTTTGGAATTTTTAATGTCACTAAAAAAGGTTCAGGATAAGTGTATCACGATAAGTATAGTTTTGAGTTTTTAATGGCCTTTTTTCTGAAATCTATTATTGTATTAATAAATTTTAACAGTTTTTGTAATATTATTTTTAATATTTATTATGTAGATTTTATTTAACAGTTTTTCTGAAATCTATTCTAATATGTAGATTTTATTATTTATTATTCTCCATTTGATTTATTCTTGATTTTGTATAGAAATCAAGGGTAAAAGAGAGATTCGGCTAAGCAAAGATGAAAATACACTTTTACTCTTTAAAAGTCATGTGCATTACAAGTTAATGAAAAATAACAAAGAGTTAACAAAGTTTACGGGGACGTAGTGCAATAGTTGAATGCTTAGGAATTACCTAAATAGTAAAGTACAGTTTCAGTCATCTAAGTTATAGCATTTGTGTTTGGCCCTCTAACTTTTATTTTGTTCAATAAAATCCTCATAACTTTTTTATTTGTACATGTTCATACTCTTAATTTTATTCTATACAACTAAGTCTTCTAACTTTCTCAATTTATGCAATTAAAACCTTCGTTTAATTGCCTTACTAAGTTGTCAAATTAATTAGTGAAGTGACATGTTCACTGTGGTAGAAAATTTTAACACGACGCTAGGGTGGTGTGAAATTAGCATCGAATTAGCAAAAAATCAAATTCTGATAAAATAGAAAAAAGAAACTCTAATTTGATAATATCAAGCTTATTGGGCAAAAGAAGCATTTGATTGCGCGTTAGAGGATTTAAATGAAGAAAAGAAAACTTAGAGGACCAAACCGTTCAAATTGATAATGATAGAGGGCTTGATTGCATAACATAATAGTTAGATGACCAAATCGCATACATAGTGAAGGATAATTGTCCTTAACCATGACTTAAACTAAATAACTGTCGGATTGCAACTCCATTCTATCATAGTTGTAACAATTACGTAATAGCTAATACATGATAACCTTGTCAGTACTCCAGCCAAATTCGCAATTCAAAAATATAAATTTTGGTTTCTCTAGCTAATAAAATCATATTGCTTTGACAAGGAATTCCCAATTCAGGTGGATAGACGGTCCACAAAATATTTCGTTAACTTTATAAATTGTTGAGGCGTAATTGGAATCATTAGTGGATGCACAAAACATAATAGTATTTTAACTCGAGCACACGAAGAGTGATCAAATTTGACGTCGGTAAATCTCCCACATTAGTTCCTTCTCTACTCAAAGTAAGTTATCATGGGGTTTAGATTCATAAATATGGCAACATAGCTAACTAAATAGAATCATTCGCGTTCCGCCTTCAGAAGTCCCCGTTGATCCACACCAACTTAGTCATATTTTAAACTAATTGTGGACCGTTACTTCTCGCAACATATTACCCACTTCCACATCCAATAAATATATTATCTTGCTTTACAGTAGAATAAGAAACTCCAACAAAAGTGCTACACTGTCTAGAGTTATAAAAAAAAAAAAAAACAAACAAACAAACGCGCGCATGTTTTTAATGCTATTTTTGTTTTATGGATAAAAGAAAAGAAAAATAATAAGTGTACTAGAAGTTTTGAAACTTATAACAAAAATGCAATTGAATTCTAAAATTTTGAAAAAGTATAATTAAGTTCTAAAACTTATCAAATTGATATCATCAAACTTTTTTATTAACTTCATCCAACATGAATCAAAAAATACAAACGTGACTTTTTTATACTATTTTCTCTTTCCTACGTGACATTGATGTTGCTAAACATGAAACATAAGGCTAAAACAATATTGTTTTTGTCTAAATCCTATTTTCAACCTAAATTTTAGTTAAATAAGATTAAAATTTAAAAAAAAAGACTAAATTGAAAAAGTGAACATAGGAAAAAAAAAAAAAGCAAGCGAGGGCTTGCAATCCTTATTGCCACTGCCCATCAATGCCAAAAAGGGCCGATGATTGGTCGGCAAGAGTCACCAAGGCTTGAGTTGTGGTTGATGACCCTCTCTGACCACAATCACCTAGATTGAGAGAGGGTCATTGACCCTCTCCTGCTCTGTAAGGGTTGCCAGCCACTTATCAGTGAGGGTGCGGTGGTGGCGGCGATGGCGCGGCAGCGAGGACTTGCATGGTTTTTTTTGGGTCCTTTTTCTCTTTTGTAATTTTTTCTTATCTTATAATCTAATTTAACTAACATTTGGTTTAAAAAATAAGAAATGGATCATAATGATGGCATTTTAGGCTTATGTTTCATGTTTTAGCAATGTCAGTGTCATGTAGGAGAGAAAAAAATAATAAAAAAAAAGCCACATCAGTACTGTCATTAGTCAAGTTAGATAGAGTTAATGGAATAACTCGATTACACTAATTTAACAGTTTTAGGATTTGATTACATTTTTTTAAAGTTATAAGATTTAATTGCACTTTTGTGATAATTGTAAGACTTTATAATGCCTTTTACTAAAAAAAGAAGACTAGAATGGTTCATTAGATCGAGTAGTCGAACAACGAATAGAAAATCTTTTTGTTTCGGAAAGGATATATTTTGTGGTATAAAAGATGTCTAATAGGATAAGTGTTATCCTATCCTAGTTCTATTAATCATACACAACCTACTTAATTATCAAGTAGGATTGAATACACATGCATCCACCTTTACTTAGCAAGACGGAATTTGTTAGCGCGGTCCAAACTTTAGTTTCAATTCTTAAAATCCTTTTTAATGTCATTCTTCACATGATTTATAGTTCATCTGATTTGTCAGTCTTCATCTTTACATGGTGAGAAGAGACGTCACAATATTCCACAAACCTCATTTATAGGATTCGTCAGTATCATCAATCTATAGTATTGTACCAAGTCTCATCCATGGAAACACTCAGAGCCTGTGTTCTTTCAAGCAAATCGAAAAAATCAGACTTTTCCCCTTCCTTCTAGTTCTTATACTATGGAGCTCAATTCGTTTCGATACTTCAAGACTTATATAAACGTCTCTAAACTTCAACATTCAGTTATTTTCACGATCTTCAGCATTCAACATAAAAGTAAAAGTCGAGAAAAGAAAAGTTCCCATCTGAGTACTCGCGAAACCTTTTCACTTAGATTCCACGCATCGAGGGACATGACACTGGATGCTTGCTAACTCCAATGTCTTTTTTCTTATCGTGTCGCTCCTTACACATCTCAATCAAGCTTCCACAGCCATGATAAAAGAGATGGGTCCAATCCCACGACCCATCGAAAGCGTCCTTCCTTCAATGCTCAAAACGGCCCAACTCTTCGATCCATACGCAATGCGACCTGTCCAAACCGCATATCCTAAACTGCCGAAAGATCAATTTCACTGGCAAATAGCATGCCGGCCCCGGTCTCACGAAAGGTCACCTCCCTATCATGTCATTTTGCCACTCGGATGAACTTTCCACTCAATAGATATTCGAGAAGCCTGTGTGTACATGTGACTCCGCTGAGCTCGGGACAGTGCAGTTATTCTTTGACACGTACGAGGGAATTGAATGTACAATGTCAGGAATGACACATGAGGCAAATGTTGCCCGAGTTACTTTCAAATCGAACCAGACGCAATAGGAGATTGCCTTAAGATTCAGAGTTGACGAGCACAGTTGATGATCTTAAATTCTTAAGAGTTTCATAAGGATATTAGAATAAGCGATCCAACGTTACAATGATGAAGTTTATTTGGTCTCTACGTGAACATAGGTACCATTTTTGACCTTAATAGGGTCCAATACCTTGTACGTGTGCTAGTTGGAAGCCTGAACAATCGAATTATGAGCCAATTATCTACTTAACTACTCATTCCACATTAATTATCTGATGTGAGACACTAATTTTGGTAACAACCCACACAAATGAGCAAATCTCTCCTCACATGTGAGCTTGTCATATAGATCCAATTCTCTAATAATAATAAAAACTAGGTAACCTTCGAAACAAATCTATTGACTACAAAGCAATGGCTCACTTCTAGGAACTCAATTGTGGTGTATTGGGACGGCACCAAAGTCCAAGACGTGGTAAGATGAAGATGACAAGAGGAAGCCTGAGCATTTGTCATAACATACATTGTCGATGGAAGTGTTTTCATCCACGTGTGAGGTGGTGATCATTACCCAAATAAAGTTAGTAGATAGTTGACTAATTTTACTTTTTAGGAATCAAATAGACCTAATTCTGAAACTTGAAGAAAATTTGATAAGTAAGCTGGGGAGACTAAATTATGGCAATGAGGAACAGAAGAACAAAGAGCATACCATATCAGAATGAAAAGTCTCGTCGACTTCCGCTATTTCGACACCATGTTTATATAAACCATTAATTGGGCTTACCAATATAATGAGAGACCCGGCCATGACAAGGCCCCTTTCTTTTATATAGATCATGAAAGTAGACTCATGGAATATGAAGGACAGAAGCAAGACGAGAAAAAATTAGAAAGATCATAATGATTCAACTTGCATATTTCTAGAGCTAGTTAGAAAAAAGTAATAAAACAAGAGTTGCCCAAATTTGAGGCAAAACTAAACTTGGTCTGGTTATCTTATATTTACTAGAATGCCTTCAGACTTTATAAAAAATTACTCCCATAATAAAAAATCCTAACACTTCTCTCTCTCCTTCTCCCTGGTCAGTTGCTTCCGACTGCGGCCTCTCATCACGCGCTCTCCTCCGTCGTCGGGCTGCACTCTTTCGCTCACCTGATTCTCGTCAGTGTCCAAATCTCTCTCTCTCTCTCTCTATACATGATACGCAATGATGCCATCGAGGAAGCTGAGGGGCAATGGCCGGTGGTGATAGACGTGTGGTGGCTGTTCATAGCTTGATCAAGGAAGATGAGAGGGAGAAAAAGCAAGAAAAAGGGTAAAAGGGGGAAAAAAAAAAGGGAGGCAAGCGAAAATACGTCACAACCCTTGAAGTCCATGGTGCGAATATTTGATTAAATTGTTCAGAGATTTCTAACACAAGCTTTTGGATATAAAAAGACAGGATCGCTTTCATAATCCAAAGGTCAAAATTAATAGATTCATGGAGTTTCCAAAATGTTTGATAAGTTTTTGCGCTCTAGCTTTTGATATAAAAAGACAATCTATCGAACCTTAAACGCGCTGAGTAAGGACTGACCCAACCTTTTCCTGGACCACAGAAGTGATTTTGTGCAATCTTGATTAAGATCCATGCGTTGTGGTCGGTGACTCAAAAGTTGGGATGCTCCGAAGGGTTCATCCGAAGTGGAAGACAAGGAGTCAAACCGACTTTGGATCACGAATGCATTGCGACTTCCGATGAGAACTAACCATGTTTTTAACCATATAACGATTAAACTAATTCCTAGTTCATAGGAGGATCTGAAGGCGTTCACCAATCCCAATCCTTATTCTTATCCCTTCCCCATCCCGTCCGAGGAGGGTGCACTGCACTTTTGTTGTGGCTTTGACATGATTGTCCTCTCAAAATGGCCAGTGCTTAAATTAAAATTGATTTGATTGGAAAGAGGGAAATTGTCCTGTCATTTATAAATTTATTGTACAAATGTCAATTCAATTATAAACTTTTTAATTTTACCAATTGAGTTCTCAATTTTACTGCGAAATTTCAATGTAATTCTCGTTGATAATCACTAACACAATAGCATGCTACGTAGAACGACTAGCATGCCACATCAGCAATTTTTATGAAAAATTGGCTGACTTGACTACAATGGAATTTCACGCAAGATTTAGGACTAAATTGACAAAGTTAAAAGTTTAGGACTTAATTGACATATGTACAATAGATTTAGAACTGATTAGATAATTTTCCTGATTAAAAATGATTGAAAAGGGAATTCAAAAACCAAACTCCCAATACCTTATGGCCGGTATTACTTTCGCTGATTTACTCAACTAGAGGACTTCCATGATGAAAAAAGATAGATTATGGTGATTGTGACATCAAATTCTAAAGAATTGTGGTTTTGGTCTTCAAGATTGGTAAGATCAAAGAGATCCAACAAATAAAAGGGGTAGGTAAAATCAAGTGTCTCTGTTCAATCACGACATGTCGCCCTCAAATTAAATTGATAAACGGTCGCAATGTACTCTATGCTTATCCTTAAAAAGCCTTTACCGAATGTCCACCAATTTTAACTTTCACAGAGGCAAAATTATCCCAGAAAACATCAACCTTGTTTCCTTTATTAAGAAATATTTTTTTCCTTTTATCCTAGAAGATTTTATTATCAGATTGACATGTTATATGGTGGATTATCAATAACGGCTTGTCAATTACATATATTATATGGTGGATTGGGTTGGCTAGGGAACTGGACGGGATCACTGTAGCACGCATACATCGTGCGGATCGATAATATGTTGTCCGACATTTATTAAATACTTTCTTAGTCATCCCGTAAAGCATATTGACTTAAATTAGATATGCAAACAAGTGCTCCAAGGACGTGTTTTGAATGTACTCCACAAAATATGTTTACTTCTCTATATATTGACAATGCAAAGAGCTGACTCTAGTATCATATTAGAAAGTCCACTCCAAAATTTAAGTTGATAAATAAAGAAAAAAAACATGCATATAAAAGACCCAACCATGGGCAGCATAATTGGTCTGCGTTCTCCCTTTTATCGCAAAGGTTGGGGCTTCAAGTCCTAAAGAGTCTTAAGTGAGGTGTACCGTGCACTGTACAGGCCATGGGTTGCCGATTAGCGTAAGTGAAAGGCGAGCCCAACGGATCCTCAATTACCAAAAAAGAAAAAAAAAACATACATATAAAAGGCAATTAAATCCAATAATTAAACGACATGAGATTATACTTTAATAAAGTTCATACAATAAATTATATATGCAACAAAAAAGGAGTACTTGTGAGATATACGTTTCCTTATTATATATGTTCTGTTTACAAGATATGCTATGTATCTAGTACTTCTCCTTAAGCAAAGGCTACATTTTCCTCAATTCCTTAATTGTAAGAAATTTCCTCCAATCACTCTCCCGATGATGGATTATAAGTTTCAACACCACCTATATGCAAAAATAACTAAATATATATGTGATGATATTCATATAAGTAACCTTCCAGCAAGAACGATGGAAGCAACTTCTTGTAATCAAGGATCGAGATAAAAACGATGCAACAAAGAAAAAAGATATTTATAACTTTATTTCGAAGGGTCTTTGGGAATGGTCTTCAACCCCTCCATGACTGTAAAAAAAAAAAAAAAAAGTAAGATATTGCCCGTCGATTACAAAGTATTAAAATCTTTTTGTGTTACGATGATGCATTGTATGGAAATTACAGAAATACACGAAGGAGCCACAGAGACGACGAGAGAGATAAGGAGATTTTTTTGCTTCAGTAACGGCCCAAGAAAATTAGGGAAAAGAGAAAATCAAAACAAACGGCGGCCTCCTCGAGGCACCAAAGGCCCAGGCCATGCCCGCTGCTCTCTCTATCTCTCTCTCTCTCTCCCTCAAATCCCCCCTATAAATACACGTCTCGACCCACCTCGGTTTCCATCACTCGACTATTCCCTCATTTGTCTCGGTAACTCGGAATTTCTCTCACCATCTCTCCGTCTTCTGTTCTCTCTACTGCCCGGCAGAGGGTATCGAGATTCGTTTCTTGAATTGCCCCTTGGAAGGGTCCTCTGCGTTACCTTCATTCCTTGGCTTCTCAGGCTATGGCCACTGCGGCTGACACTGCGCCTCCGTTCTACTTCGACGAGAAATGGAAGCTGTCCAAGAAGGAATCGTCCTCAAGAAGCCGATCTTTGTCGTCTTCTTGTTCGTCTTCTTCGACTTCTTCGATCATGAAAGGCTCCGCGTCGCGGAGGAGGTGTGCCTTCACTAGGAGATGTGCTCGGTTGGTGCGGGAGCAGAGAGCCAGGTTCTACATCGTCAGGCGTTGCGTCACGATGCTCATTTGCTGGCACGAGTATGGCGATTCCTGAAGAAAAGAAAGGAAGGGTATTTCCAGATCTGGAAGAGAGAAAAAAAAAAGACAGTCAAGTTCTCTTTTTTCTCTGTATTTTTGTTGTTGCTCTGTTTTTTGTCCCGTGGGTCTATTTAGGTGGGATTTGTTCTTGGCTCAAGGACCCAAGAAGAGGAAGATAGCTAGTATTATACATGTACATAAAGCGGCTTTCCCCTTTAATTTCCTTTTTGGGATGTCCTTTTTCTTGTGCCACGGTTCTCCATTGAAGGAGCCGGGATTCTTGATGTTGCTACTTGGCTCTTCTCTCTGAGCTACTAAAAAGAGAGAGTATAGATAGTTTCACTATCACTATCGCATTAATTGCGCTTCCCCTTCTCTCCTTCTCTCCTTCCCATACATTTTACCAATTTCAGCTCTCTGGGCATTCACAAATTTTCATTATTGGAAGTAATGGGGCCTCTCTGGTTTATAACATCTCCAGCTGCAACTTCTGTGTCGAGAGAGAGAGAGAGAGGGAGAGAGAGAGAGAGATTCCGTTCAACCATGGCAGAGTGAGGCCTGTGGATCTGGCGTGCCTGGCTCAGAGATGCCAATTAAATTAATGGGGGTTTTCTCTTTAATACTATTCTAGTGGGAATTATGGGGGCTGAGAAAGAGAGACTGGAGAGAATCATGAGTGAGTCGTGCCGGTTTGGGTTCTGGCCATGAGGGATCCAACGTGGGGGGTTGGGGGGGGGGGGGAGAGAGAGAGAGGACCTCCTTAAATGCTGCTAGAGGCAAAGCCCATGTGTCTCTGAAGCTTTCTTGAATATCAAATGCCTTCAAGTGACGATACAATCATAGGGTCTGAAGTCATCTCCCCCAATTAATCTAACGTTTGAAGAACGCCACTACCACTTGCTGTTAAGAAAGACTGGACAGTTCTTGTCACCTGCGAGCTCATTACAATATATGCAAAGGAATTGCAGGGTTGGCGAAATTGATGGGTAGGAATTCGATTCATGCGTTAGCAAGAAGATTATTCTGGTGAAGTAATGGGATGCGCCAGGCAAGGTTACGGTGTTTGACCGAATGCCTGGACCACCTCGACTTCTAAGCCCGGATAACCCTTTCAGGCTATAGCTGCAGTGAGATTGGCTTTTTTTTTTTTTGTCTTTTGTCTTTTGTCTTTTTCCCCATACGTTGGAGGTCTTTTTCTTCTGTACATTTTAAAACGGGCTTGATTACATAATTTTTGGGTGGCGTATCATATACCCGTTATCTTCGCCCAGAGAGATCAAGAAGAAAAAGCTCAAGTTTGAGATCATTAACATGTCCGATTAAATTTGACTTCATTCAAAAGGTTAAACCAATAAATAAATCGATAATTTTATAGTGGACCACATTTTATTGTAGAACTTCTTCTTGACCTAACATCTTCACACTAGCACCATGGAAATATTTTTTGAGGTGTTTTTCCATTTATGTATAAGACTTTGAAATACTTCAATGCGACCCACGTAGTTAGGGGAAAAGTGTTAAAAAAAAGTCATAAACCTTTTGCATTTGTGCTAATTTAGTAATAAATCTTTTTTTTTTGTGCCAATTAAGTCTTAAACATTTTTACGTCGTGCTAATTTAGTCCTTTAGTCATTTCCAGCCAATTTTGGCAGGATTTTGCTGATTAGACGCCGACCAGTTGACGTGGCCTAATAGGCATTGACATGTACAACTTTTAATAATATTTTAATTTTTTGAATTTTGAATTTTTCTTTTTATTTTTGTTCTTTTTCTTTTTTCATTCTCCTTGTTCTTCCCCTAACCGATTGCCAGACATCAGCGACCGATCAACCTTGTTGGCCACCTCGTCAGATCTAGATAGGCTCAACCCTTGCCAGATCCGGCGAGGGCGAGCCTCGCCCGCCCGATGCGAGGCTGCCCTCAAGGCTTGGGTGGCAAGGCTTGCCCTCACCGAATCTGGTGAGGCTCGACCCTCGCCCATGGCCAGCAAGGGCGAGCCTTGCCAGCCCAATGCGAGGCCGCCCTCACGGCCTCGCGCCGAGCTAGTGGGGCTTGCCCTCTGCGGCCATTGGCGAGGCTCGATCCTTGCCAGATTCGGTGAGGGCGAGCCTCACTGCCCAAGCCTCGAAGGTGGCCTCGCGGCCACTAGCAAGGTGCCCGGTGAGGTTGACCTCAACCTCGCCGGCCGTCGCCTCTAGCCGGTCGCTGAGGTCCAGTGACTAGTCGGAGGAAGAGAGATGAGAAGGAAAAAAGAAAAAGAAAAAGATTTTAAAAAAATAAAATATTATTAAAAGTTGTCAACATCAGCGTCAATCAAGCCACATCAGCTGGCCGGCGTCTAGTCAGTAAAATCTGACCAAAATTAGCTAGAAATGATTGAATTGGGATAACGTAAAAATATTTAGGACTTAATTGGCACAATAAAAAGTTTTATAACTCAAGTGGCACAAAAATACAAAAGGTTTAGGACTTTTTAAAGACTTTTCCCCATAGTTAGTGTCGATAAATGTCTAACCAAAGTCACTCGGCTTGGTTGAATATTAATAGATTTGGTCAATTTTGATTTCTAGTGACCGTATCAATAATGACTACTTTACCTCCCACTCCTTTTCCCATAGTTAATGCAGTTATTCCTTTGACTATGCATTGCACATGTCACACGGCTCGAGTGCATTTTGTTGCAGCTCTTATCCAAATTGTTATAACACACAAACGCTAAAAGAAAATTAAATGAACGGTCGAGACCTATCATGTGTGATCTAATGACTACCAATTTCCTAAAGATGCTTTACATTATGATTGTTGGAATCTTAAGTTAGAACTAAGAAGTTGCATAATTTTACCTACGCTATTGTTTCTTATGGAAAACCATAATATGGGCAACTTCACGCTCCATCTCCAAATTAATGACAAATACTTAAAACTTAAAAAGAGCCCTCCACATTAAGAGAACATTAATCAATTTTATTAAGGGATAATTATACAAATGGTCTTTGAATTGTAACCCAATGAGTAACGCGATCTTTGAAATTTTAATTAATTTAATGTTTTCCTAAACTTGTTCAATCTATTCTTTAGACTAAATGAAAATATTCGATGTTACCCCTCCATTAATTTAAGTTAATAGAATTTGTTAATTTGGCTTTTACTCCCATATATTTGAAGGATGAACCAAAAAATAATGTGCCACGTGGATTATTTATGTGAAATATGCAACTCAAATTAAGATATAATAGTCCGCATCATCAAATAACATGAAAATCATTTTTTAAAACAAATTATATATAATCTATTTTTAAAACTAAACAAATCAAACATATTATAAAGGATATTATATTATAATTTAAGTTGAATATCTTACGTGGATGATTCACGTGTGACTTTTGTTTTTGTCCACCCTTTAAACATATCGAATTGGAACCCAAATCAACTTGAATTAATGGAATGACTATATTCACATTTTCTTATAGATCATGAACTAAATTGAACATGTACTAAAAGTTTAGAGATCACATTGAACAAATTAAAGATTAGGATGGACATTACATTTGGGGCTCAAGTTCAAGGACCACATTAAATAAATTCAAAGTTCATGCTATTACATATTGCGTCAAAATTGAGAGATCATTTGTGTCATTTTGCCTTTTACTAAGTAAGAGATCAAATGTATGTGTTAGATTAATCCATACTGAAGTTAAGATAAACAAAAGAAAAAGAAAAGTGGTCTCTTGTTTACTGTTTTTTGTTTTTGTTTTTTTTTTTAAATTGATAGTAATCTCTACTTACTAATAAACATTATAGATTTCAAAAAAAAAAATTCTATGTATATAGTTGCCCTAGGAAAGATATCAGATTCTTTAGGTGGTGATATCTCATAAATTTCCCAAGAACTGTGCTACAGAAATGTGAAATCTTAATAGTGAGCATCAAAATTATCATTCAACATAGAATATGAGACATTATCAAAACAATCAAATTAGTTACCTCATTGAAAGAAATCTCGAAAGCGAGGTGATAATTGAAAATTTTAAAAGCATGTGGAGCAAAATGTTAAGGGAGAACTATCAATAGGAAGTTAAGAGTTTATAGCGAATTTAAAGATCACTGCGGTCGTTACAAAGTTAAACGAAAGAGAGTTGATTGCAACTTGTTCCATTATTAAGAGGATTCGTTTGTCTCACTTTTTAAAAATTCCACTAAACAAAGTTGCTTTTGCTAGCTTGCATGCAACAATTAACTTTCAGCTTTAGCTTTGAGTGCCTTCTACTGTTTCATGGAACTTTTCCTTTTCCACCTGCATATACTCATTGACCACAAGAATCTTGAACAATGGAAATGGAAAAGAATGGACTAAAATATATGCTTTACATTTATAAAAAAAATTCCAAAAAAATTGAAAATTGCAATAACCATCCACGTTAGTGCCAGTTGGGCCACGTAAGATGTCCAACGTTGATTGGACCGTAACATCAGCCAATTCCAACCAATATTAGTCATAAGAGTTTTATTGGCAAACCATAAAAAAATTTAGGAATAAATTGGTCAAATAAAAAAAAATTAAGATTGAATTAATCGTTATACAATATGTTTAGGACTTTTTATATAAATTTCCCATTAAAACACTTATCACATGTATTTTTAAAAGTCACAATGTTTCCCCGTTGATTGCTTACAATGTGTCCTAAGGCAACTTTAAATGAGATTTTGTTAACAAGAGTCATATTTTTCTCGTATCATGGATAATTATTATATTATAAATTGAAAATTTTAATACCTTTTTGTAATCACTTTCCCTATTCCCATATTTTTCATGGAGTCAAGGTGGTCAAGGGGGAACCTGTGTTTTTCTAGGCAATTTCTTCTTTTCATGCACTTTGTAAAGGCGATCAAACTGGAACGCCTCCCCATCATACATCATGGTTTGAATATTAATCATTGGGTCCCCTTTAAGCATGAGCCAGAAATAATCATTGGAAATTAGAAGAATGGCATTGCATGGTCAACCCAACATTCTAATCATTCTTAGAATTTTTTTAGGCATGACTTGCTTTATCGACTCAAAATCCGAAGGGATATTTTGTTGTCTCCTCGAGCAATACCTCAAAAAGCTCAAGCGTTGCCGATCTTTTTGACTTTCAAGATCTCTAGATTTCTGTGTCAAACCAGCTGATTTGCTTTAGTTGATCACATAGAATCTTGCTTTTGCCTATTGCCATTGCGCATGCTAATTGATTGCGGTAAGAACAATGATGATCACTAGGTACAATATGTTAAAGGAATTAGTATACTAATTGATGCGACATACTCTAATTGGTAAATTGTTTAAATATGTTCTGCAATCGGTCACATTAGTTAGCATACCAATTTTCCGAATTGGTCTTAGTATTGCACAACCTTACTCTTGTGCAAATATATAAAACAGCAAATTACAGGATATGAAGTGTGCTTTAGTGCAGTTCTGTCGTAGAGTCATAGAATTTGTGCATTTTGGTAATATTGAAAGGTGCTATAGACATTTGCTTTTATGAGCGTGTTGTAGCTACAAGGTGATTGTGAAAACTGTGACTGAGAATGAATTTATAGGGACTGGATTAGTGGTTCAAAGAATTGACATGTGTGAGGGGGGAAGACATAGCACATCTCCTAATAGACAGTGATTATGTCTCTATAATGAAGTAAACCCAATATCACTTTTCATCTCAAACTTTGGCCTGCAAAATTTCAGTTAGTAATTAAAACAATGCAAAAAGGATAATTTACAGAAGAATCGACATAGAAAATAAGTCGAATTATGCTGTATTTTCCTTTATTAATCTTTTTGTCTTCTAATTTTTGCACATACTACATGCCCGACGAGAGCGCTCTCAGCGGTTTGCTTTCTATGCTGCAGATATATTTGTGAACTTTTATCGCTTGTGTGTTGTTAAATGTTAAAATGTCCTATAAGCTATTGTAATTGAAATATTGCAGCTGCGAGATGTTCAATAAAAATGGGACCTTAAAGAATAAATTATTTTTTCACAGCTTAAAAACACGTTTGAGGAGGCACACTCAAAAAACAAATGTTTCTTGGACTCAGGAAGAGAAGAGCATAAAATACTTTTATCATCAATGGAGCACCACCTCTTCATCCTATTAAAGGCTATTAACCTGTTCAAGATAGTGAGCCAAGCTATAAAGCTGAATTTAAGCAAGTTTGGATTAAACCATATGACTCTTGCCTGTAAAAATAACTTTTTCCACAAAAAGCAGAGGAAGGAGGGATAGTACCTCATAAAACTATTTCAATCTGCACCAACAAATCCGATTCTGTAGGAGGCCAGACCCACTCATCTCCCGTAATGACAGCAGCAACTTAAAAATCAAGGCCCAATGCATCATCATAAATCACTCTCTGAGGGTAAACAATCAACAACACCTCATGAGGATGCCAAAGATCGTTTCATAAAAAAGTTTGTGGTCCATTACCAATAAGATGTCTAACATGTGGTTTAAGGACAGATCTTGCCTTGAGAAGCTTCCTCCAAGCATATCTATTGTCATTCTTGGGGGAAACCAACCAATAGAAACAATGGTCAAGCCAAGAAACTCGCACCCATGCCACTCAAATATAACCAGCCCTCAGTAGCAACTTCCATAGGTTCTTAAGAAGACCAGCGAAGTCCAGAGAACCAACTTCCTCAAACCTGAGCCTCCTTTCATACTTAGGAAGACAAACATCATCCCAAGAGACATTGGCCTTTTACTTTGCCTTCTCAGGATTTCCTTGCCATAGTTATGCCTTACATTTGCTTTCAGCCATCTTCAAAACCTTTGGCAATGCAATAACTTGGCTCCAAAAGTATACCATGTTATAGATGACTGTTTGTATCAGCTGAATCCTTCATGCACTAGTAAGATGCCTAACTGTTCAAGAGGTCATTCTTTGAGTTACGTTGCCAACTAGAGGCTTGCCATCCCTGTCACAAAGCCTACCAGAGACTGCCGGGGGACCAAAATACCTTGCAGGAAGTTTACCTAATTTGAATCCAATCATATCAGCCAATTCAGCCTCATATTCAGACTCTATACCAGCTGCGACAATCTCAGTTTTCTGAGGATTCGAAATCAGACCAGACAGCTCATTAAACTCCTGAGACAAATTTAGTATTCTTTGCAAAGATTTCTTATCACCATTGAAAAAATCATCAAATCATCTACGAAGTTAAGGTGTAAGATGCATTTCAGGACAATTAGGATGATAGCTTATCCTTCCTTATAAAGCAGCTCTATCAATCATCTGCGAAGACACCTTGATTGCTATCTGAAAGAAGTAACGTGAAAGAGAGGATCATCTTGTCTAAGTCCCTTCTTTCCTTCGAAGAAACCCTCAAATCCTCCATTTAACAGATGGAGAAACGAGGATTTGTAAAGTAACCCTCAATCCAAGAGAAAAACTTTAAAGTAATATTCAGAACTTCGGGAACAGTAAGCAAAAAACTCCAATTAATAGAGTCGAATGCTTTCATTTGGTCAGCCTTAATTATTCCCTAGGAGAAATAACAACTCTACGGTAATTTTTAATCAATTCATGAGCCGACAAGACGTTATCTGAAATGCTTCTACCCTCCACAAAGGCTGCCTGATTAAAACTGATGATGTTAGCAAGACTTCGTAAGTATATAAGCCAGAATCTTTGTAATGCATTTGTAAATAATATGAGAACACGAGATGGTCCTGAACTGAGTCATTTTAAAGGCATATTCCACCTTTGGAACCAGAGAAATTGCAGTGGCATTCACTCGTTTCAAAAGCCTACCAAACTTGAAAAAATCACCAATTGCATTTGTAAAGTCCTCTCCAACCACTGATCAAGAGGAAGTGAAAACTGAGGACAATCCATTCATGGACCATAAAACATCCTTACTTTCCTCAAAAGTAACAGGCATTACGAGAAACGTGTGCTCACAAATGCATATGATCGATCATACTTAATGGGGAAATGTCTTCCCTTTAAAAGACTTTGGAACTTACAGAGAATGTGCAACCAGGTTTTAGAGCTTTTAAATTATGTAATCAAGTCTTAAAATTCGTCTAGAAAATGTAATTAGATATTTTGTTTGTTATATCCATTTTGAGCGATGAAGAAAATTGACATGACTTTGTTAAATATCTTCATTGACACTTGACGTTGATGTGAAAATAAGCAGGTATTAATGTGGGATTAAGCTGAAGGCACATTAAAAAATAGACTAATAGTAAAACCAAATATGAGAGGGCGAGAGGGTAAGCCTACTTTGCATGCGATAACAGACCATATAGGGTTCGAGGAAGAGATGCAACACGTCTCATAAAATAGATTGTTTATCTCCTCACCCCATAAAGGAAACTCAATATCATTTTCGATCTCGAACTATGCCCCAACTTTTTTAACAATTTCTATGATTAGTTTCTGATAAATACATCAAATATTTAGAATAATTTTGAGTATCCACAAAGTGAGATATACAATCATATAATCTCCCATATTCTCTAAAATAAGTCATATCATGCTTTGTCTTTATATATCCGCCAACTCCATGATTTGTTTCTTGATGGTATGCTTGCGTGTGCTAGAAACTCCAAATGGGCCCTATACTGGCCTAGAATTCATAAATATAGGCCCAGTGTCAGACTCTGAACACTTTATATCCATGGGGCCAAGCCCCCGTATTATTGGTAGGTGGAAATTGTTTTCGTCAAGCATTATTATTTTTGAAGGTGCATTATTTCATGAAAAATTCAAGATTTTAAAATAAATTCAATAAATTTAAATTATATCTTTTACAAAAATAAATAAATGAATAATATTTTCACTACTAAGGAAAACGTTAAGCATAAATTGTTTGTGATAGTGAAATCATTTTCCTTTTCTATGCGATGCAATTAATCATTTTTTGAAAAAAATTTAAATCATGAATTTTTCGCGAGATAAATAGAGTCTAACTTTATTTTTTTTCTTGACTTATTTGTCAATTTTAGGAAGAGAACAGAAACCCCAGTTTGGTCAATGGACACACCATTGAACAATGGCTTTCGACACGCCATCGACAGACCTCAAACCAGATGATGATTGGCACGGCGTGTTCTCTCCTTCCTCCTTGAGAAGAAGCTTTTATGCTAACTGTCATTCCTTCTGGACAAAATAAGCTTGGGGTATTTAAATGTTTATACATGTTTATAGTTAATAGAGGTTAAACGGGTTCAAATTTTCAATTCATGGGGCTATTACGAGCAATAACCAATGTTCCATTTTTTTTTCTGAGAAAATAAATGATTTGGGAAATATTTTTCTAAAATATTCATCTAAATTGCTCAAAATAATTAGTTAATGAAAATTTTTCATTATTAACAACAATTTATATTTACATTTTTCGCAGACAATAAAAATATTTTTCGTTTGTTTATATTTATAAACGATACAAATGATATTTTTTTAGGAAAATATTTGCTAATTTATTCATTCTTCGCAAAATAAATAGAGCCTAAGAGCAATGTAAATCTCCAGTGTCTGAAACATAGGCATACATGCAACTCGAAATGTAGTAGCTAGAGAAGAATTTACTAATTTGTTTGAAGCTAGCTTGAAAGTTGATCAATAGTCTATCTTGTATGTCTTGAATAGGAGAATCTTCAAATAGCACATCCTCTTTCATTATTTTCTCTACTTGCAGGTCGGGGCAGAGGGAGGTGACCAAGATATTAGAATTAGGGATTTTCATTTGACGGGGGAGAGCTCAAGGTACAGTATCCGCGTATCGTCATCCGATGTATGGAAACAACAGAACGCTAAAGTATGAAGTATTCCAGATCTGCATCCCTCAATCTCCTCCAAAACAGAAAGGATGACTTGTGTCCTTTGGGACCCCACCAGCACCTTGGAATACATTAGCAGAAGGTGGGAGATACAGATACAATTACCAAATGTCAGATTAGTCGCTTTTTCTGTAGTCTCTTAGATTAGGGCTTGTCGGGCCGGGGTTCCCTGCGTTTGCCCTCTATTAAATGATGGGGCTATAGTTTTCGTAGGGGATGTAAAAGCTATGAGATACCCACATCACACAAAGTCAACATAAACATGCACTGCTAGGTCTCGGATCGTGGGCCATTATGAAGTTGTCATGCATGTGCTCTGTAAGTACATTGCACTTGGCTTTTGTTATGTGATGAGAAGCGGTCCATACACGGGCATAGAAAGCAATCTCCTTCCATTATGGTACTAAACAACTAAAGAGGTATAGGGCAAATAATACGGAGATGAGTGGGATATGTTCACCGTAATATATGTAAGAACTGTTTGTTCCAAAACTTGCAGCATTTGATATGGGGTTGCTTGTCACCGTAATATACGATTGCCTCGCTTTCTGCTAGTTGAAGAGGCTATATTTCAGGGTCAAACTTCTATTTGCAATCAACAATCTTTCTGCATAGTACTCCAGGAGAATTATAAAAAAAAAGTGTTAAATGTATTGCAATTATGCTAATTTAGTCCTAATTTTTTTTTTTTGGCCATTTAAGTTCTAAAACCATTTGTATAGGAGTCAATTCAATCCATCTAGCTAATTTTGACTGAAAATCATTAACATGGATGCTAATTCTCTTATATGGCACAACTTGCACTGATATGAATAATTTTTAATAATATTCTAATATTTTTTCAAAATTCTATTTTTTATTTTATTTTTGTTTTCTTTTTCCTTTTTTTTTTATCTCTCTCTCTCTCTCTCCCTCCCCCCCCCCCCAACTTTTTCCTTCTTCCTCTAGCCGGCCACTATACCTCATTGACTAGCCAAAGCAAGGGCCAACGAGGTCAATCTCAATGGCCACTGGCCACTAGACCTCATTTTTAATGAGGCTCTATCTTGCTATCACTAAGCAAGGGTGAGCTTTTTTTTTTACCACTGTTGAAGCTCAACACTTGCTAGATTCAACAAGGACGAACCTTGCCCAACGTCAAAGGTCGATTTAGGGTTCGATTGAGTTGAAATTTGGTCAGCATCTATGACACATTTTTCTCGAATTTGAACGATTTGATTTTCATTTGGAGCTCCCTACATAAGGTTTTTCATGGGTTGAATTGAACTTGCATTTTTGATGAGATTTATTCTTAATCTCTTGTGAAAATTATACGTGTTGCTAAGAATAATATTTTTGATGTCTTTACTGCTAAGTACCTTTAGTATTTACTCGAGAAGAACTTTGTTCACCCAATTTTGCTAATAGTAAAGATTTTTTGGTGGATTCTGGTCCCGTGGTTCTTGATCTTCTCACACCAAGGATGTTTTCCACATAAAAAAGTCGCATTATGTTTGCGTGCTTGGTTTTCCACATAAGGTTCTTGGTGCATTGAATTGAACCTGCATTTTTGGTGAGATTTATCCTTGATCTCTTGTGATACATATTGCTAAGAATGATATTCTTGATGTCTTTGCTGCTAAGTACCTCTAATATTTACTAGAGAAGAACTTTGCTCACCTAGTTTTTGCTAATAATGAAGAATTTTGGGTGGACCCGGTCCTATGGTTTTTGATCTCTTCATACCGAGGAGATTTTCCACCTAAAAAAGTCGCATTGTGTTTGTGTGCTTAGTATTTATATTACTCTGCTATTTCATTTCCTATTAGGTTTGTAGTTTGCACAAGAGGGAAGATTGTTTTGTTTGGCTGAACTAATCTGATATTGTTTGGGTTGTTACTGTCATCCCACAATCCATGTATCATCATCCTATGTATGTAAACAATGGAACACAATTAAAGTAGGAAAAACTTCAGATCTATATCCCTCAATCTCCTCCGAAACAGAAAGGATGACTTGTGTCCTTTGTGACCACACCGTCATCATATACATCAGCAGAAGGTGGGAGATGCAATTACCAAATGTCAGTTTAATTGCATTTTCTATATTCTCTTATATTAGGGCTTATCGAGCTGGGGTTCCCTACGTTTGCCCTATATTAAATGATGGGGCTATAGTTCCCATAGGGTTCCTAAAAGCTATGAGATACATCACACAAAGTCAACATGAAAATGCATTGCTAGGTCTCGGATCGTGGGCCTTTATGAAGCTGTTATGGATGTGCTCTATAAGTACATTGCACTTGGCTTTTGTTAAGTGATAAGAAGTGATCCATACATAGGCATAGAAATCAAGCTACTTCCATTATGGTACCAAAAACTAGAGAAGCATGGGGCAAATAATATGTAGATGAGTGAGAGATGTTCACTGCAATATATGTAAGAAAGTGTCCCAAAACTTGCAGCCTTGAAAACATAGTTAAGTACGATTGCCTCTCCTTTTGCTGGTTGAAGAGGCTATATTTTAGGGTCAAACTTCTATTTGCAATCATCAATCTTTATGTGATATACATTGGGAGAATTACTAAAAGGGTCATAAATCTATTGCAATTATGTCAATTTAGTCCCTTTTTTTTTTTTTTTGCTAATTAAGTTCTAAACTTTTTGCATATGTGCCAATTCAGTCTATTTGGCCAATTTTGACTAAAAATCACTAACATTGATGATGATAGTCCTACATGGCTTGGCCTACATTGACATGGATAATTTTAATAATGTTTTAATATTTTTTCAATTTTTTTATTTATTATTCATTTTTTTACTTTCCTTCTTCCTCTAGCCAGTCATTGGGCCTCAATGACTGGCTAAATGCGAGGGCCAACAGGGTTAATCTTGCTCGCAATTAATGAGGGCAAGTATCACCTACCCTTGGTGAGGCTTGATATTGCTATCGCTAGGTGAGGACGAGCTCTTTCTACCACTAGTGAGGCTTGACGCTCCCAATATTCTGTGAAGATGAACCTCGCCTAGCCATTAGCGAGAAAGAGAGAGTCTTCATCTTTCCCTCTCACGCTGCTCAAATTTAGGTTGGAAGAACTCTGCAATCACATCCTCCCTTCATCCCCAATATGATGTCTGTTTGCACTTGTACCTTCTCTTTGATTTTAATGGTTTCCAATTCTTCATGTGTTTAAGATTCCTGGCCAACCTTTACATATTATGCCAATTTGACAAAACTATGTCGTATTCTATTTTCTCTACTAAGGGTTGGTAGGTCTTTTTATCCCCATCAATCTCCATGGGCTCCACCTTTTTCATAGCAGAAAATTTTAATGGCATTGTGTCCCTGTTGGTTAGCATTGAGCAACTCTCATGCCCAGTCAAGGTGAGGTTAACCTCACCATCTCGGTGATGGCAAGATCAACCCTAACAATAGCTGGGTGAGAAGTCACCTTCACCGAATGTGGCAAGGGTCAAGCATTGTTAGTGGCTGACAAGGTCGACCTAGCCAACCTTTGCCTTTGGCCAGTCATAGAGGTCTAACGATTAGGTAGAGGAAGAAGAAAATGGCAAAAAAAAAAAAAAAAAGAGAAAGAGAGAAAAGGAAAAAAAAAAGAAATAAAAAAAATAATAATTCTAAATTTAATATAATGTCATTAAAAATTATTTATATTAGTATTGGTCGTGCCATGTAAGACAACTAAAATTCATGTCAACGATTTTCGGCTAGAATTCATTGAATGGACTAAATTGACAAAAATACAAAAAAATTATGACTCAATTAACCAAAAAAAAGTATAAGATTGAATTAATACAACTGAAATAGATTTATGATTATTTTTTTTTTGGCAATTCTTCCGAGTATATTTTATTTGCAAGTCTGTCATCTTCGATTTTAAAAATGGATGTTTAATTAATAAGAGGTTGAGGAATCAAGAGTTGCGATCTTTTGTAAGGAATTAATATATGTTGTAATTAGACACTTATTGTGCCGTGATAATTGCTTTTCCCCCTTTCTATATGCTTCACTAATCCAACTTACCGTTAGAGAAAACGCATTTGATGTTTTGAAGCTGATAAAACTTTTTCTACATTCTTTTATGAAGATTTCTAGACTTTTATGTCAAAGTCTGAAAACTGCTAGACTTTTGTGTCAGAGTCTATTTTATATCAGAAGTTTGCCTACTCTAACAAATTCCAGACTGAACACAAATGAAGGATGAAGACTTATCCAGATGTGAGATTATTTTTGTTTCTTCAAGGGTTCGGTTCGTGTGGATTATATATGGCTTTTTTGGTTGGAAATATCACCTATGAGATTGGCTAACTTTATTTGAATCAATTTAGATACATCAAATCTTTTCGGAAGGCAAGTAAATTTGGAAAGAATCTACTTATGGAAACCAAGATCTTGATTGTATAGGCAAACGGGATTGACAGGCTTTCATCATAGTCTTCAAACGACTCGAGATCTCCTTAATTGATTTTATCCAACGGGTTGATTGGAAGAATTCATTTGAAAAGTGCCAACGGTCGAAAAGGCATGAAAGAGTATTTAATGAGACATCTCTAGTCATTCAATATAGTGCGTCAAAAAAAATTTACAAAGTCTGAAACTTCCATTTACTTGTTATTCGTTACACTTAGCTCAAATTTGTACTCAAAAGAGTGTGAGACTTATAGTACGACTTCGTGAGAAGCAATAGAAACTCTTTACTGTGAAGTCGAGATCGCAAGATTGTAAATTCTCTTTTGTTTCATAATGGAATTCAACTAGAAGGCTATCAGCGTGGGAGAGTGGATGTAGGCTTAATCTAAGCCAAACCACTGTAAATTCTATGTTCATTTTCTCTTCTCTGATCTCTCTTACTTAGTTCGTATTTCATATTGATCGTTTAAGTTTAATCTCCTTTAAAGTCTAGTGCTATTCAGACTCAGTTTCAAAAGTAAAATATTCTTACTACATTTCGCAAAAAATAGTCTTCATACCTATTCTCCCTTCTGTAGGTGTTCATACTAGCACTTACACTTATAATGTTGTGCAATGGAATTACTGAATATTTATTTAATTTTGTCAACTAGTATTGCACAAATTTTTTCAATCGATCAAACCTTTCACTAATTAGTGCGAAAACCCTCTCACCCTATGTGACCTTCTCTCTATCCCTTAGGTGATAGCTTCTTCCTCATTTCAAACCCAAGAAACCCAAAACTTGATTTCCCCTCCCAACACCAATCCCATCGTCATTGAACTGGGGATTTGGTTGACCTCCTCCGAGATTGTTGCAACTAGAATCATTTGGTACTACCCTCCTTGCCGTTTGAGTCCATCACTTTCCTTCTTTCCCCACTAAAGAAAAATCAACAATGGGGAACACTTAAAGCCACCTTCTTGTCCATACACGAATCCAAAATCCCTTATAAGCAGACCTTTATACAACCACCCCAAAAAAGCCATCTACACCAAAAACCCTATGTGCAGCAATCTATGTTTTGTCAAGAGCTCCCTTCACTCCATAACATGGGAAACTTCTGGCCTTTCCTCCTCACATCTACCCCATCAGAAAATTGGATCACATCACGGTACTTATGGTATAGATTTTTGAGAACCAACTAAGGCTGGCGCCATTGTGTAGGAAAATGGGCAATTTGTGGTCCAAAGAAGATGCACAAAGTTAGTAGTAGAGATCCTTAAAGAATGACAAGAAAGTGAACTGATCCTCTATCGAAAACTCTATTCTAAATCCAATATGAATTTTCAAGCATTTCTAAGTACGATTAGGAAAACATGGAAACTAGATTCAGTAAAATGTGAGCAAATACAGCATGGGTTTTTCTCTTTCGTTTTCAGCTCTATTAAGGATAAAAGAAAAGAGTTACAGATGGGACCTTGCTCATTTGCCAACAATATTCTTGATCTACAATAAGGAGACCTAGATATTCCACAACATTGTTATGAATTCTGGGTACATATCTTGGGGCTTTCTTGAGCTCATATTAATGAAGCTTCTATGCAGCAAATAGCTTAAAAATTAGGCAAGGTAGATGAAGTAAAACTTGAAGCAAAAAACAGCAACTCGCTTAAAACTAGAAAGGTGAAAGTGCACTTAAATTTGGCAAACCCACTAAAAAATGGCACTATTATCAATATGGGAGACAAAAAATAGTGGTTAGATTTCAAATATAAGAGAGTTCCACATTTTTGCTACCCATGTGGGTGTATAAGCCATTATGCTAGCTAGTGTCCAGAGATTCCTTATGAAGAAACTAGCCTAGCTCAAGATCTTCCTAGATATGGTTCATGGCTTAAGGCAAAAGTGAGGAAACTAAGCCCGTTTTAGAAAGTTTTTTTTTTTATTTATGGAGAAATGAAATCAGCCTCTAAAGAAGGGGAGACAATACCAAGCACACTAATACTTGCTATTGATATCACTAAAAGTAGGAGAATGCATAACCAAGCGTGATAGCAATCATTCCATACAATAAAGAAAATGACATCCTGGAAGAGGATAATATGGCTGTAAACATGTTCATAAGCTAAGGAAAGAGAACACAACAAATGCAAATTCAGCTACTCAACTCAGCAAGCTAGGAAGTATGCCAAACTGTTGAAGAAGGAAAAAATAGGACATAAAATTATGGTAGCTAAAAAATAGAAATGTATCCAACTCTATGAGAAGAGGGTATCGTGTGTAACCTTACCAAATGAGAAGCATCTCATGGATACTCCAATCCAAGTGTGGGAAGGGGTCTAAAAATGGACTTTGGTGGCTAGTCTTAATAAGTCACCCAAGTATACATGAAGTTATTAAGTTGGAATTGTCAAAGGTGTGATTGTCAAGGGTTAGGCACACCCTTGACCGTCCAACATCTTTAGAGCCTTAGTGGCTCTAGATAGGTCCGACTTATTTTTCCTTGTGGAAACTAAGAATGGAAACAACATGATGACTCGTATAAAACATCAACTGAAATTTACATATTCAGTCATCATTGATCTGATTGGAATCACAGGAGGACTTGCTCTTATGTGGAATGAGGAGGTAAAGGTGAAAGTAAAAACTAAATCTAGGGAGTTAATAGACATCACTTGCAAGGACTTAACAATGGATACCTAATGCGGATATCTTTCCTTCATGTCCTCACAAACTACTAGCAAAGATTACAATTATGGTAGGCTATTTACTCTATTAGTTTGTCGAATACTACCACATGGCTTTGTACAAGAGATTTCAATGAAGTGTTGTACCAATGGGAAAAGGTTGACAAGCATAAGGCGGACCAATATAGTGACGTTTTGGGAATTTGTGAATACATGCTCATTCATGAACATTGAAAGCAAGGGATACACCTAAATATGGACAAACAACAAGGAAGGTGAGAAATTAGTGAGAAATAGGTTAGATAGAGCCACATGCAACCTAGAGTAAAGAGTTCTCTTCCTAAATGCATAGACCTTTGTATTACTAGTAATAAGGTGAAATCATTGTCCAATCCTATTTTCCTTGGACTCTAATGGAGTGAGAAGAAAGAAAATTTTCAGGTTTGAAGCCTTCTAGTTAGAAAACACATAATGTACAAAATTAATACACAAAGCATAGGAGAATGAAAGCTTTAATCACCTTAATATAAAAGCCAAGATAAAGTAGGTGGCAATGGCCTTGGGAAAATGGAGTAGGGAGAAATTTCAAAATGCATCAAGGTAGATCCAGTCACTCTGGAATAGACTTACTCAACTTTCCAATTGTGTAGAAGACGGACCAAATAGTGAGGAATATAGAAACATTGTAAAACATATTGAAAACTTATAGCAACAAGAAGAAATGTTGTGATTCATGAGCTTTAGAGTAAATTTGATGAAATGGGGAGATCAAAATACAAAATTTTTTCATACCACAACAGTCTAGAGAAGACAACGAAACAAGATTTTTATGTTATAGCTTGATAACTAATAGTGGAGTCGAGACCCATTGAACATCAAACAATGCATCAAAACTTTTTATCATTCATTGTTTACTTGAGTGGGTTATGGAAACTATAAGCTCATATTAGACCAATGCACACAAGTAGTAAATGTTGAAATGAATGAGTCTTTGACTAAACCAATTTCTAGAGAAGTAAAAGAAGCAATGTTTCAAATGGAAGCTACCAAAGCCCCAAGGCTAGATGGGCTTAATGGACTATTCTACCAAAGCCAATAGTTGATTATCTAGGAAGACATTTTCAAGATGGTTGATACTTCCTTCAAACAAGATACTTTCGACCCTCAAATAAATGAGACCCATATTGTCCTAATTCCAATAGTAAACAACTCAGAAAATATCACCCAATATAGGTTGATTAACCTTTGCAATTTCAACTACAAGATCATTGCAAAGGTAATAACCAATAGATAGAAACTTTGGCTCCTTGATCTTATCTCTCATGAACAAAGTGCTTTTGTTAAGGGCCACCAAATTCAAGACAACATATTAATTGTCTAGGAGGTGCTGCATAAGCTAAGGGTGCGAAAAAGGAAGAGGAAGTTCCAAGTAGTCTTAAAACTTGACCTGCAAAAACTTACGACAAGGTTGAGTGGCATTTCTTATGTGATTATATGCCAAAGTAAAACAATGTATATCCTTAATTTTTTTAGAATCAATGTGAACAGAGAACTTTGTGAACCATTCCAGCCAATCTGATAAATCAAGCAAGGGAACCCTCTCTCCCCCTATTTGTTTAATCTTCTATCCTCTCTCATGACTAAAGTGGTAAAAGGTGAAACTATTAAAGAGATAAAACTGAGTAGTTGCTATCCAACCCTGTCACACCTCCTATTTGCAAATGATGCCATCTTCTTCTTAGATGGAACAACTACAAAAGCCCAAAATATAGCATCAATTATGAACTAATATTGTTTTGCCTTAGGTCAAGTTATAAATCTCAACAAATTAGGTATTTTCTTAGAAAAAACTATCTTTAGAGCCTCAAGTCAAATTTAGCGACTGAAATGTGGGTTCCAATTATAGAAAAAACAAGGAAGTACCTTGGAATACCTTTAGATTAGGGTCAAACCAAAAAACAAATGTTTGCCTGGGTTCTTGCCAAAGTTGATAGAAAATTAGAATGATGGAAAAAGAAATTGATTTCAAATGTGGGCAAAGAAATTTTAATCAAAATAATTGTTCAAGCAATACCACCATATGCCATGTCCAACTTCAAAATCCCTATATCCATTTGTAGGGCAATTGAGAAGAGAGTATCATCATTTTGGGGGAGACAAAATATATCAAAGAATGACATACATTGCAAAAGATGGGAAAACCTAAAAGCAAGGAAGGATTGTGAGGGTCTAGGCTTCAAAGATTCGGTACATTTCAATAAAGCGATGTTGGGAAGCAAGCTTGGTGACTAATCAAAACTCCCGATGCTTTATAGAGCAAAACTTTCAAAGGCATTTACTTTCCAAAAGAAGATTTTTGGAGTGCACGAAAAGGTCCCCGACCTTCTTAGGGGCAACAAAGGATTTTAGTATAAAGAGATGTTATAAAACCATAAATTCAATGATAAGTTAGGGATGGAAAAACATCTTAGTAAGGGAGGACAAGTGGTTGACCTTAGGAAAAATTTGAGGACTAACGAACCAAAATGACCACCGCTTGGTCGAGGATCTAATTGATGAAAAAACTCAAGCCTGTGGAATACCCAGAAACATGACATCATTTTAAAGGAAAGAATTGTCAACAAAATCACTACAACCTGCTTGAGTTTAAGCCCCAAACTTGATAAACTAGTTTGGACAACGAAAAATGTAAGGGTTTATCAAGTTAAGAACAGCTACAATATAATACATACTCAGGAAAGCGCCAAAATATGGGAACAACCGTTAACATTCTACGAAGTCCTTAAAATGCTACAGAACAACATTAGAAATTACAAATCTTCCTAAAAGCTCGATTCCTACTGTGAAATACTTGCAACAACACACTCCCAACAAAGGAAAATCTACATGGAAGGAATATTATACTTGACACAACTTGCTCGCTGTGGAAGGAAGATTATACTTGACCCAACTTACTCACTGTGCAGCCAAGCTTCAAAGATAGTGAAACACCTCTTCATTTTGTGCGAATGGAAAAATGACATTTGGTTAGATCCTAGAATGGAAGCACATGCTTCCCATACAACAACAATTAGAATCAACAAATGGGTTTGTGGTTTCTTCACTTTGAACTCAAACCCAAAGTCAAAAGCACATTTCGTGGGGGCTCCTATGGCAAATTTGGAAAGCACAAAACAATCTGGTATTTCAAGGAAAGAGGCCATACTCAGGATCCATCAGCGAAGAAGCCATCTCCATGGTCCATCTTTATGCGAAAAAGCACTCCAAGGGACTAAAGGTGAAACGCAACCAACGTCAAGAAAGACGAACTAGAATCTACTACTGCTAAACTCCTTCAAGCTAAACGCATATCGCTCTCAGTGCAATATTGTTGACACCTAAATTTCCACGACCCAGTCATTTATTTATTGCTTAAAAAGTTAGAGATTAATTTTCACCCCTAAAAGAAATACTAAAATTGAATTGCACAACATATAGTTTTGAGAGCATTTATTATTATTATTATTATTATTATTATTATTATTATTATTATTATTATTATTATTATTATTATTATTATTATTATTATTATTATTATTCTTGTTATTGTTGTTGTTGTATTTGCATTGGACTGATAATAGATGGACTTAACTTGTTGGCCTTGAATTTTATTGAGACTGCAAGTTCGGATAAGCTGATGAATGGGAATCGCATTGATATCGATTTTATGGATATGAGAGAATGAAAGAAATATCTTATCTAAAGAAAATAAGCAGGAGCAACATTGCTATACTCGAATGACTCGTCAAGTTGATAAATAAATTTTTACCTTATATTTGACATTTTTTGTCCAAACTCAACACAAAACTTGATTCTCCTATAATAAAACCAAAATGCAACGTCTGGTGAAAGATTTTCATGGGGATCAAAACTAGTACAATTGAAATGAAGTTCTATAGTTCATATTTTATTTACATGTTTTAAACTTTGTTTTATTTATTTTATTTTACATGTTCATCTTTTAAGGGTTGTTACTTTTAGCAAATGAAGATTTGATTAGCTGTTGTAACATCTTAAAAATTCAGTTTTGTTTTCAATTGAATGAATCGAGTTCATTGACGCACCTATAGTATTGTTATCTAAGTTGATCACGCATAAGATAACTAGACTAATTGGGAAAGTCATTAAGGAATTTTAATGCAATAGATTTGAGAATTCGACCAGGAATCAACTACTCGACCATGCTCATCTGTAGATATCATTACGGCACAATTAAAGATCAATTGGAGAATAGAGATAGATTGGTTTAACTGAGATGTGTAGTTAAATGTGGGTGATTCCACCAAATTGCAAAATTTTCGTCGATCGAACCTAAACTGGTTTTTCTGTCGTTTTGGTACCCTATATCCATATTTGAAACCTCAAGATTTTCATGATGACTAAGAGTCGCCAATGTGTCAAAGAGGTACATTATGGCTTGAAATAAATCAACCACGAGTCAATTTCACTAAAAATTTCTAATAGCTACATGGTAGGTTAGGTCACGCTAAAATCGCACCATATTGAAATTAACCACAAATTTGAATCTGATTTCAGCAATTGAAAGTTCTGTCATGTCACAAGTCTTTTAGAAATGTCAACTCACCTTTCGAAGATTTTTCTGCAAACTAAGATTTTTTGCGAAAATTCAAAGTAAGGCCATTTTTGACCGGAAAATTCAGGGGATCGTTTTTTATCGTGTTCTTGGTGTGCAAGTTGGTTCTATTGACGAGAAAAAATGTCAATTTGATCGTGGCTATGTTGGTGGAATTTATAGGATCGAAATTGACTCCAATTGAAGAGAGATTTGGTTCAATTTGAGGGATGTGGTTTCCAAATTCGTATGCCATGGCCACCACCACCTTTGGACCATCTCAATAGCTTCTAAAGGAAGTTTTGTGGCTAGAAAATTGCTAAGGAAGATAGCCAGCAATGGTGGGGCTTTGGTCAAGGGGACAAAACGATAGAAATGAAGAGGAGTGGCCCCCTCCAAGCCTTCAACCCTTCTTCTTCTATAGCAAGCTTCACTTTCCCCATGAGAAGCCTTTTGAAGCTCACTAAAACTAGAGGAAGCAGCCAACAAGCAAGCCAGCTTTGTCCGATCACCCTTGGTCACCGTCCAAGTAGCTGAAGTCGCAACCACTCGCCCATACGCCGTTGCTCGTCCCGCTTGTGTCCAGCCATCCGCTGCTAGTCCCACACTCGTCTAGCCGTCAACACATCCATGAGCCGTCGTCCAGAGCCGTTCGTCGCCGTCTAAGTCGCTGGAATGACCGTCCACCCTCGCCTAGCCACCGTTGTCCCATCCCTGCTGTTCCGCGCCGAACCAGCCGCTCAACTCTCTTCTTCAGCCCAGCAACAGAACCAAAGCCCCTTGGCCAGCAGTGTATTGTTTGGCCTGCTTTGAACCCCTTCCGGACCTCGAAAGGTGTCACCGCTTTGGAGTTTGTCGCTCATCTCCACCTCGCCGTCACTGTGAATTCATCGGATTTCAAAATCGGTGAGTTTACTCACTAAACTCTGCTTATGGAGTTAATTATGCTTAAGGGTTGATTAGTTTAAGTTAATTAGGGATTAGGTGGTTAGTTAGAATGGATTAATGATTCAATTACTTATTGATGCATGTTAGGTGGTTAGACCGGCTTAATTAGCGACTAGATAAATGGTAGTATTTATCTAGATTGGTTCGAAAATTTTTCGGGCCCATTTCGGTGTTTAATTATTTAATTAATTTTCGTAATTATTTAATTAATTATTATTTTCTAAAAATTAGATTGGGATAACCGGTGACCTTAATTTTGTGCTAATTTCAATGGTGTGATTAGTTTATTTAATTGAATGCTATTTTGTGCAAATTGAGTGAGATTTGTAATTTTTAAAATCAAGTATTTTTAGTATTTAATCGGGAAACACCAAGCATCAGTTTACAACGCCAAAAATGTGTTTGTGGACTACATTAAATAGTGGGACTTTTAAAATGGAAAATATTGTATTTTGGTTAAAGCCGACTATGTACTCACACACGATTATTTTTATCGGATATGATAAAAATGGTGACATTTACCATATTAGCCTGCGGGTTTTGATATATCAGCTTAAAGTGAGTAGTATACCTTAACGGCTTCTGGTGAGCATTATCAGTATACTATATCAGCCTGCAGGCTTTAATATATTAGCTTAGAGTAAGTAGTATACCTTAGTAGCTTCTAGTGAGCATTATCAGTATACTATATCAGCCTGCAGGCTTTGATATATTAGCTTAGAGTAAGTAGTATACCTTAGTAGCTTCTAGTGAGCATTATCAATATACTATATTAGCCTGCAGGCCTTGATATATTAGCTTAGTGTGAGTAGTATACTTTAGCAGCCTTGATTAGTTTACTTCAGCCTGCGGACCTTAATATATCAGTTTAGTGTGAGCAATATACTCTAGCAGCTTCTAGTGAGCATTATCAGTATACTATCTATCTTCAACTTTGGGCGAGTAGATCTTGATGTGATCAAATTTTATAGATAGTATTGTATGAGTTGACTGAGAAATGGTGTTGATGGTATGGAGTCGATCGGATTGATTGATCGATGACTCGATTTGATTTAATGAAGTGATTCATTGAATTTATGAATCGTATTGACTCGCAGGAAGGAATTGAGGCAAATGTGAGTTACCTATCTCTTGTGTGCATGGGTAACCTTTAGGCATATTTTCTTCCTAATCAAAGTTTAGAGGGTGAACTTGCTGAGATGTCGTCTCACGCCGTTGTGGAATAACATTTATAGGTTCTTAGATGACTATACCTCCCAAACGTTTTGGCCAATCGAAGAAGGTCACCAAACATCACTCTCTGATTCCCCTCCCTAGGAGCCAAGGAGCCTAGGTCTACAAACTTGTGAGATTCATTGTCTAGGTTGATGTGAGTCTACCCCATAAGGTACCTCATAAATTCATATCATGGTATCATTGCGGGCGAGATGGATCCAAAGAATACCTCTTTTCAAAGTCGGAGATTCCTAGGTCAGTGCTGGAGATCACTTTTGGCGAGGGTACGACTAACCCTCCAGGTGGTTCGGGGGTAGACTCAAATCTTTCAGATCCAGAGTCTCCAGAGTATTTGGTTGAAGACTCGAATGCTTAGAGGATCTTTAGTCTCTACCTTTTTTGTAGACCTATATATATCAGCTAATATTGTATATGATTTAGTCTGATATGTATAAATGTGTGATTTGGTTTTCGAAAATTGTAGCCCTACTTTCCTATCACATATTTATGTTGTCTGGGGAATAAATTATTTGCTTCTGTATGCGGATTAAAATGAAAGGGTAGGCGATGTGTCCTGGGACGTCACTATTTTAATCGACCATTGAGGGATGGCATGCGCTCGGAAGATCGGGACGTGACAACTATCATTTCAATTGAGTAAGGGATAAGTTGGATAATTCCCTATTGCTTTAAAATTGTGTTTGGCTTTTACTGATGTTTTACTTCTCATCATTTTGTTGCTAAGTATTGTGGTTCTAAATATTAGGTGTTGATATATATGTACTTTGAAATAGTAAGTTTTGTTCTTTCAAAAAATACCAAAAAAAATGAAATAGAAATTAAAATAAAATGCAAAAAATATTAGCCAGCTCCATGGACCAACCTTGGAATCAGATCAAACCAATAGAATTGATTTAGGGTCGATTCCAAGTTCTGAAAATTTGGGAATCTTATGCAGGTAGGATCAAGGGTTGGATCAATCCAATCTTGGAATTGCTCATCTTGGTGGGAACAATACTTTGCTGTTTTTTACCCTAAGCTTCCCATGTTGTGATAAAGCATTGCATTTTAACAAAAGAAGTTCGAAATTATACATGAGTTAAACTAGAAATTGCAATATATGTTCGGACAAAAAAGAAATAACTAAAATTTCTCATGACCTATGTACAAAGTCTCAGAGCAATCATATAAGTTCCGTGGCACGTCAAGTACATTAAAGGGAAAAAAAAGAGGCACTCATATGAACAATTTATTTAAAGATATATGATGCGGTAATTTGTTTAAGAATTTGAATTGTTTATTAAAGATGATACATATAAATAGCGATAAGGATATCATAAGTCTCATAATTTTCATATAATGCTCGTTTGAGTGCCTAATTTTTCAATCAATTACTTGAGTACCATGACTTCTGAAAATGTTAATTTGAGTACCATAATTTTTCATTGATCACTTAGGTATCATAACTTTTTTAAAAAAATCATCTCAAGTTTTATGCCATATCAAATTTCCAACAGTTGTGCTGAACATGTTTTAAAAGTTATAGCTTTCAAGCAATTAATCAAAAAAATTTGGCATTTAAGTAAATGCCGTACAAATGTTGCAGTACTTAAATGATCAATTGAAAAATTATAGCACCAAAGTGGGCGTCGTACGAAAGCTATGCCACTTGTGCTACCATTTTCCCATTTATGTAAGTACAAGGTAACTGGGGCTAGTGGGTTTCGTTACCTAATTTCTCATTAGGTAGAATAAATTGGGCAATTTTCATGCCTTAAGAGAGACTTGAAGGAGGACGGTTTGCTCCTCTAGTTTATTCTTGGAGAACAAAGAATGCTTTCGGATTGTGGTAGGAGTATTACTTTTCCAGATGGGTTCTTAAGGTCATCGACCCCTCTAATCTCTACTGAAATGGTTCTTAGACTCGCCCAAATTGCGGGCTGGCTTGAGCTTCATTGCTTTCGTGATTGAGCCTCGTTGGGAGTCTGTCGTGCCTCGTTCTTGTGGCAAATCGTGTTGGGTCGATCTTCTCTAAGTCCGTCCTTTTCAAGCTCGCCCAATTAAACCTCTGGCCATAGGTTAAGTGCGCGGACAAGCGTACAATATGGTCTATTTTTAATGTAGAAGGTATCAGTTCAATTGATGGGCTATTAGCCTCAAGTTCAGATCAAGCCTTTGTGAGAGCCGAAGCTTGGTGGTCTAGCTGGCTCCAATAACATGCCCTAGAAAACTTTATGCATACAAAATGTAATTTTTGTACATTAAATGCATCAAATTTGATAAAAGAGACTTTTTTTTTTCCAAATGAATATTTAAAAGTATTTTCAAGAAAAAGTGATAGTTATAGAGAAGTACCTCATAACAACAAGTAACAGAACTTAACGATGAGAATGTAAACATATATTTAAAAATATCAAGAGTAATGTTTTTGAAATAGCAACATCATTATTCATATTACATGTATTTATCACTATCTAAAGTGATCTAATCTAATATATTATATAAAAGTGAATTTTTGACATTAAATGATTAGAATTACTTGGAAAATGTCACCTAAAATGTTTTTTTCCAGAAAGAGTGAAAGTTTACAAGAAAATCTCTTGACAATAAGTGGTAATAATGGACCAATGAGAATGAAAACATATCTTGATAAAAATCATGAGGAAATGTTTTTAAATGTTAACATAGTTATGGATATTACATCTATTCGATAATATCTAAGGAGACAATTGTTCAAAAAGCCTTAACCTATTGCATTTTATCTAATTCGGTCTTAAACTTTTCAATATTACCAATTAGGTTCATCTGGCTAATTTTAATCATAAATCATTGACGTGGACGCCTATAGTGTCACGTAGAACAACCGGTGCTAACATATACAATTTATTTCTAATTTTTCTTAAAAATGAATATTTTAGTATTTTTCTTTTTTTTTCTTTTCCTCCTTTTTTTCTTTAACCAAGTTTGGCGAGGGTTTCCAGCCAAACTTCACCAACCACAGTGAGGCCCGATGACCCTCATCAAACATTAGGCAAGGGCAATGAAGGTTGATTGGCCCTCACTTGTGATTGGTGAGGCAGCAACCTTCATTGGGCTTGGAAGGAAAAAAAGGAAAAGAAAAGAAAAGAAAACGAGAAGAAAAGAAAATGGTGAAGAAAAAAAAATTAAAAGAAGTATAAAAAAATTCTAAAGTTTAAAAAAAAAAATTAGAGAAATTGTCCATATCAGCGTCTATCATGCCATGTAAGATAGTCAATGTCAAAGTTAGCAATTGCCAATTAAAATTGGTTGAATAGATTTAATTGGCAAATTGTTAAAATGTTTAGCACTTAATTAAAAAAATTGAAAGGTTTATAACTAAATTAACAAAAATTCAATAGGTTTAGAACTTTTTGGATAATTTTCTATCTAAAGTAATAAGTAATAATATTGACTCTACACATATGTGAAAATGATTATATCTCAAATTTCACAAAAAAAAAAAATGATTCCATTATTCATGATAGGTGAGCTAACAGATTTATTGAAAAACATACTAATATATTTATAAATTAATATGAAGAGAAGAAATGACTTTATTGTTCACAATAGAAAAACATCATAGAGATTAAAATTATTGTGATTCCATACAATACAATATGTTGTCAAACACAATATTAGAGTTAATGTTATTTGAAGGATAACTACTCAAAATGAAATGACTAAGCCATAAAATCGAATTAAGTAGAAATAGTTCCTGATAAATTCAATTTCTATAAAATATGACGTAGGATATGTTTGGTACAATGTAGAGTGAATTTATATGTAAGCCAAATGACCCTATAATAATCAATTATCTTCCAAATGACAGATATTTTTTGAAGTGATTTTTCTCTTATAATTGTATAGTTATTGTCACTACTAACTTTGGAAATACTTTTTTCTCTCTCAACATGCAGAGCTCACCCTCTACCGTCAAGGTAGTTTGCCCTAATCAACCCCCATCTGAAGATGTTTCTTCATAATCCATTGCCCCTTCTCTCCCTCAAAACTTCATTCTTCTGCTCGTGAATGACTTTCTTCACGGATCTTCGCAATCCGGTCTAGGGACTCGTAGTGCTTGTATTTCCTTTTTGCCTTGCTCAAATTGTGCCCACACTCAAACCCTCTCATTCCCCGATTCATCGCCAGTGACTCATCTCTATTTATCCTTGCAACAACACTACTTCCCTGTCTCACTGCATGCTACATCTGTTACCATCGCGACTTCTCCCAATCTTGCTCAGAACCTCAATTTCATGAACGAGAAGGATTTGGAGGAAGATTCCTGCCTTGCCGCTCTCTACAACAGGTTAGGCCGACTTTGCACTGCTCATAAAATTGAAGTTTGGGACGACTTGCAGCCATTGGAGAAGATTGAGGAATGCAAGCTCATCTTAGTGGGTAAAATTCTGTCAAACCCTTCAGTAAACTTCCAGGCATTACAGAACACGCTCAAACGAACATGGCGTACAGAGCATGTAGAATTCACACAACGTGATATTGGCCTATAGGTTGCAAAATTTAGATCTATAGAGGAGAAACATAGAATTCTAGATGGAGGTCCATGGTGTTTCGCTAGCCACTTGATTATATTAAAGCCATGGCTTCCTAATACACCTTAGCATTGTTATGATTTCTCAACATATGCCTTTTGGGTTCAAATATTCGGCTTATCTCTAGAATTGTGCTCTGAACAAATGCTGAGTAAAACAATAAGGCATGTTGGGAGTTTGATTGCTGTTAAAGTAGACACAAAGGAAGGTTCCAATATCAAGGTAGGTAGAGTTAGGGTGGAAATAAATCTATCGCAGCCTTTTAAAAACAGGGCACCTAATTCGTATTGAATGAAGAAATACATGGCTGGACTTCCGATATGAACGCCTCCCACATTTTTGCTATTCATGTGGTCGGCTCAGCCACTATGCCACGTACTGTCAAGAAATTCCCTTTACCGAAGCAAAAATGGAAGGTAAGGAAAAAATGGCTTTTGGCTAGTGGTTACGTGTAGAATTCAAAGAACATAGTCCTCACTGGCTTACCTTTTATGGTGATCAAGACCGCTCCGCAGAAATAGTTGATGTGATACCCGAGACCCCTCCTTTTTTGATTAGTAAGGCGCATTCACATCATCGCAATAGCAATACATAAAGTGGAAGAGTGGATAGCAGACCGTATCATTCAGAGGAAAAACTCACTTGATCTGGAAACTATCGTTGCGGTTTTTTGGCAGATCTGGAAAGCTTGGAACAGGTTCGTTTTTTGCAATCAACGACCAGATCTAATCCTTGTTGTTGAAGCCGCTCTTGCTCAAGTTAAAACGGCTCAGAACCTTACCTCCATCTCTCGAACGGACCACGCTGCAACCCCTCCAACCGCAGCAATTTTTGGTAGGCCCCTGATCAAGGTATATTGAAGATCAATATTGATGGGGCTTATATCATGGACAATATAGAAGTATCTGTAGCATCTATATGCCGTGACCACTCTGGGAAGATTTGAGAAGGGTTTACTAGGACTGTACCTGCTTCTTCAACCTTGCAAACCGAAACACAAGCTCTGATCCTCACCCTACATCACTTATTGCAGCAAGGGAACATCGAAGTGCATCTTTAGATCGATTCTGATTGTCTTCTCTCGGTAGACTCCATCAACAACAACCAAGATCCTCCATGGGAGATACACTCCCTGCTCGCCGAAGCTGCCTCTCTCCTTCGCCGTTCGCCGCTTCTCTCATCTCCGGTTTAGGTTTTGCAAGAGACAGACCAACTTCGCGGTAGACTAGGCCACAAAAGCCAATAGTAAGGGCTGTCTTCTACCTAATTGGGCCCAATTTGCAAACCCCCCCTCCTCTTTGATCTTCTTCTTTCAGTCGCATTAGCTGCAAGTTGTAATATCTTTTCCAGTTAATAGTTATTTCCTTTCTGTCCAAAAAAAAAAAAAAACTTTGGAAATACTATTTGAATATATGTTGAATGTGCAAGAGTAGAGAAGCAGTTTTGATAAACACAATTTTCCAAAGAGAAAAAGAAAATTTGTATAAAACCCGTGCTTGCGAAGCACGGGCAAATATGCTGGTATATATAAACTTAACTCCTCTCTTTATTGTAACTGTCAATTACTTAACCCCATATTTTTCTAACTAGCCGCGTAGCAGGCATCACTACGGTGTGATCTTCAATTTCGCCGAAGTGTTTATTGATGGCGGGCTTTCTTCATAACTACTTGTTTCAAGATCTTGGCACTTTCCTTCCCGACCACCAAAGTTTAAACTAATAAATTGCTCTTTATTTTTCTTTGATTTGCAAACCAAATTGCGGATGTATTACCAAGAGCTTGCAATGTCGCAATTCATGCTAATTGTACATATACATGGAGGATTTGCTTGGTTAGGTCTTGTAATTTCCAAATTTGTAAGTAGAATATGTTGTATCTGTTTTCTTAACCATTTGGAATTTAAATCTTGGACAATGGACATCACTTGTAAATCACGTGACGGGTCTCCACCTTTAGTCAAGATTAGGGATAGAATTCTCGCAGCTTGCTTCATCATAGCATCCTTCTGTAACCCATCTTTGTCGCGAATGATCATACAGTAGAATTAATTTAATATTCAGAAGAATCGCACTACCTTCCTCCACAGCCAGTAATCATGCAGTTAAATTAACCAAAAATGCGTGTACTGCTTACATGGTTACATTAATCTGGAAATTGCAATGATAAGCATATCCAGGACATGTGTTCGAGTAATATAGATGCACATACATTTATTTGGCAATTCCAGAAATAATAATAGTCCGAGAATAGAAATACAAAAAAATTGCCGTAGGCAATCCCATCCATGCATGTCACTAAAGGGCAAACAAAGCACCACTTATAAGAAATATACAAACGAAATATAACCCAAAAGGAAACAAAAGAATATGATTCAGATTTCCCTGTCTCAGAACTGTATGAAGGGCTTGAATGTGCTTACCACCTTCCTGATCTGATCAAGCAAGGAAGTGTAGGAAACGGTTCCATCGTTTCCAGCAAGAACCCTGTACTTGTCCTTTCTAGTAAAGTTCGTGCACTCGAACCCCAGCGTTGCGGCTAATATTCTCTGCACGTAATTCGCGACGTCATAAGGGCTTTTCCCGGCCGAGCATGTCGCCTCAACCGGCAATTGGTTCAAGAACGTGACCTCATAGATAGGCCTAGGGTTCATGAAGAAGAAGATGGGGTCCATCCCCTTCCAACCCCTCGCTGTCGTTGCGTGAAAGAACCCGACCCTATAGTTCATCGCCACGGGCACTATTCTATCGGTTAATTCCGCGAAAAGAGGGCTGAATCTCAAGAGGAAGGGTTCTCTGCATGTTGTTCCCTCTGGACAAACTATTAGATCGCCCTTCGATAGTTTTTGTTTGATCTTTTGAGCATCTACTTCACGAACTCTTGTCAATCGGACAGTCGGAATGGGCGATAATATCTCAGATAACCTGGAGATAGAGTAGGTTAGTGCCGGGATTCTACGTCCTAAGACGGTGGACAAAATAACGGGATCCATCAGAGTGCGGTGCGTGCAGACAAACAACAAGCCGGTGCTTCCGCCTGATGGCGATCTTGGTGGTTTGCCTTTGACGATGATTTTCCCTCCGAAAATACGGGAAACGTAGGGCATCATCTGTAAGGGGAAAATTATTCCGATGGTAATGCGGATAATCGCAAGGATCACGCCGAAAGGAATCCACAGGAGGATCAAGAGCGCAGTGGATGGGGTTGGGCGCTTCACTAGTCGACCATCGTGGAAGATCACGGGGTGAGGAAAGAGATGATGCTGGTTATCGTGTTCCTGAAGATTGGTGAAGGGCGGATGCAACTCTTCCTGAAAAGAGGAATACGATGAACGTGATAATTAATCAGTTTTATTTCGATAGAAGTACATTGTAGCGAGTAGATCATATATGTTAATTTGAACATAGGAAACTAGAGTAAAGATATGACTAATATGCAAGTAGAAGGCAAATAGGCAATACTATATAAATTGTCTTCGTCGTTCCCAAACTACTGAGAAAGTCGGATGGATCGTCATGAAGTAGAAGAACTCACCTTGCATAGCGATAAAACCAAAGAAGAGGACGATGGCCTTCGTAACCCTAAAGTCGGCTGTTCACCGTCAAAAAACTTCTTGACATTATCGACGAAGTGCTTGTTGTCGCCCTTAGTGAAACCAGTTGCATATCCAAACCGATTCACAATAAGCTCGCTCCCAATCACTTCGTCGGCTTGCAAATGCTCCTTTGCAAACCTCTCTACCATGACTCTCGGCATTTTTGTCACCACCACTCTCTTTCCATGTAAGCTGAGCACCCGCCAAGCACTCATGTTCAAGTCATCCATGAAAAACTTGGGCAGGACGGCTCTCGCCACCGATCTGATCTCGGACTCGGGCACCGCAGCCATCGCTACGAAGGTCATGACCTTCAGCCCGACATCTTCCTTCCCGAATGCATTGAGCAGCCAAATCACAGGCCACAGTAACAACAGCAGCCCGAAGCGTACCATACCAGACGCTTCGAACGCCACCAGCATGAAGTAAGAAAAGGGATCCGGATCGTTCAAAAGAGTCCCTTCAAGCTCGGAAACGACCGACGCCATTCCGAATTCTCGCTTTTGCAGGGTAATCGGCCTTCTATTCGTAGTTTAACACTTAGAAATGGTGATTTTGATCTTTGCTTAATGGGCTAGGCTAAGGAGTGAGGATAGGCAGTAGGGTTATGAGACGATGGGGATGAAATTGCAAATCGCTATCGCTATTGACTTCGTATGTTCAAGAAAGGAATGAGGCGGTTCATCAGCTCGAACCACCTTATATAGCGTTTCAACTCAGCCTACGCATTGTCCGGCTTGGTCAATCAATGGAAGGTTTCGTGCCACGTTTTCGCGACATATTTGATTAATTTAAATCCAGCAACTTGGTCTGAAATTAGGAAGGGCTTTTGTAACCCAGAGGAGAAATCGAAATATATAATAAAATTAGGAAAACTCCTTTAATTAATTAGCTCGTTCCACGTTTACGCAGAGCAATGGGTCTTAGATGAATCTATTAGGTTACCTAGATGTAATCGACTTGAATGTGGTTACCTACACACTATTTCAAGGTGGTAAGGTTTCAAAAAAGTTTTATCAACTTGTGACCACTATAGCCTCCACGTTGTTGGATGGTAAGCGCCTTAATATTTTTCACACGTGGCTATGAGACCTCTCTCTCTCTCTCAATATATTTAACGCGTGGCTATGAGATCTCTGGATTTGTCCAGCTTCGTCCCCGACTTTGCTCCCGGAAATAAAGAAAGAGTTCAATTAGAATGACTTTTCTTTAAAGTTGTTAAGCCAGACCGTTGTTTCCAAAAACTTAAACCGTTAAAAACACAGGTTAATCATATATATATATATATATATATATATATATATATATATATGTATATATATATGTATATATATATGTATGTATGTATGTATGTATGTATGTATGTATGTATGTATGTATGTATGTATATGTAACTTACTGGTTTTAACGGCAAAGTAGAAAAATATGAAGAATAAACGTAATTTTGCAGGGTCAAACTGAGAGTGATGTTTAAGATGAACTCTTTGCCTGTATTTGATACTAGGTAAGATGAATCGTTTTTCTCAGACTTACGCTGATAGAAGACGGAACAACAATATATATTAGTGGATATAATTATTAAGGAAATTACGGAATTTGATAATGACTTTTTTTTTTTAAAATAACCATAACATAATTTCGGAAGTTGATTGCATATAGTGTATAACATATTGTTTTCTTAACAAATGGCTATCCAACACTCTCTGACTTGATGCGGTAGATGACATCATGTGAACGAGTTGTCACATAATATAAGAATAATTATAATAAAAATCCCAAACATATTGTACGAATGACAATTTAGTATTAATCTTTTTTTATAGTTTTCGATTTTTTCAATTTAGTTCTAAATCTTTTGAGTACTTCTCAATATAATAATTCCAATCAATTTTGGCTGATAAGTACTATGAATAATTTTTTTTTGACATTTTATAAGATTTTGCTAGCATAATAGTCTTTGAACTACCGATAGAATAACATCTTGAGAGTTACAAATTCTTCAAGGAATAGATCTTACAGCAATTTTTAATTATTTATTATTTATTTATTATTTGCCCAAAACAAGCTATTATCCTAACAGTAGATTAAAGACAGTCACATAAGCATTTATCTTTTTTATGATCTCAAATTAAAAAAATTTGAGGTAAATATAGCATGGATGTATCAATTTGCAATATGCCACAGATATATCAGTTTAAGGTTTTTTATGACATAAATTAGGGTTCTTTGTGGTATTAACCCAAAAAAATGTAAATTCATATGTAAATATTTGTATGTTATGAAAGGTTTTAATGTTTCATTTAAGAAGAAATTAAATTTCGCCTCTGGCGAAATTTAAATTAAGGAATAGTAAAAACTACTCCAACATTCAACATGGTTAATTCGAATTCACTCTTCCTAGGAAATTAGTTTTCTCCTCCCTTCCCTATATACATATTTGCAGGCAATTTATGTACTCTCAGCAGCCGCCGCTAGGCGATCGACCAGGTGGTGAAGTGGTTGAGCATGGAAACGTTGACCATGAGGGGGAAAAAAAGAACTCTTCTAGGGAGCCGTAGCGAACTGGACCGTCTTCATCCAATAATGCATGATATTAAAAAAAGAGTGGAAATCATCGAATATGGGCAGTAGATATAGGTGAACTAAGTTTTTTCTTTTTGGTCTGGAGGTGAACTAAGTTTGGCAGAACTTAGAACTCAACCAGGTTCACATGGTTTATTAACTTGAGGGACTGCTTAAATGCGTGTTGATGTTTCTCGTTCAAAGATTCAATTAGAATCATTACAATCGCAACTTTTTATGAGAAACTAAAAGTATAGACATTATCTCCTGTAAATACTAGCCATGTGCAGGAATGAGAGGACTATAGCATCTATTGAGGAGTAGCCGATTGCTCAAGTAGATTTAGACAACCAAATGTTAGTGAAAGAAAGGGTTAGATAGAGCTTGAACCAACTAATTATAAGTGCTCAGCGTGTTCTTAATTCAATCCTAAGTAACTTTCGAAGTGTAATAGTCCACTTCGACAAGGGAGGGATTGAGTATTAGGGTAAGATTGCCTAAACAAGATTTTTAGAAGGTGAAGCAGGTAGAAATGAACTCATATTGAACAAGGGGAGAGTGCGTGTGGGTTTTACATGTGAAACCATCATATTGGACAAGTTAGAAGTGATGATACTTTGAGTGAGTTAAGCCACTGTGCCACAATATGGTATTGGAGTACAATTCTCTATAGTAGATGTGTGATTTAGGGATGAGCCATACAAAAACTAGTCAAGGGCAGAGAGTGATTGTCATGGCAAGAAGGCCTAAGTAAAGTGCAGTTCAAAGTTGGCTTCTAAAATGACGAGTGAGCAAGAAATCAAAAAAAAAAAAAAAATTGCACACCTACTAGGAAGACAGTATTTCTAAGTACATGTGAAATAGAAATTAAACTACAATAACTTTTTTATGCAAGAAGAATTCGGCATTTAAATTCCAATATTAAGTGTACTTGGATGAGAGTACAATCAAAACACGACTTTCTAGGAACGCATTTACCTATATGTTAAAGGATTAAACCTTAAGAGTAGATATGGGACTAAATTGATTAGCAAAGTTGAAACACAGAGTTGAAATAAATTTTAGTAGAAACACAGAGATGCTCAAACTCTAGTCGTGAAAGTACAACAAACTTGAAATAACTTTCTCATATATAATTATTTCTCCGCTTGCAGTTCGAATATCTCAGAAACATCTAGAGTCGTTCATTGGAAATGTTCTTAAGTAACCTGCCAATGGTGATCAAATATCTTGTGAGGTTTTGGAGTCATGTACCCCTCTACACGAATTGGACTCCTCAGGAAACCAGTGGATCTGTGCGATTAAGGAAAGTAAGCACGGATAAACTACGCTGCACCACTTGAAACATTGGGCACTTTCGACCAAAAAAAAAAAAAACAATCTGACATTAATCATGTCATATTTTGAACGGATGGTTGTTGTACCTTAATTTTTTTTTTTTTTTGGGTCAGAGTTGTACCTCAATTAGCGAGGCTCTCCTATGGGAACCGCTAGCATTTTTCCTATTCTTTATGGGCCAAAACATGTAGTTTAATTCCGTCGCGCACCTAACGATTAGGCATGACGAGGAGGAGCAGTACAACATTCTTTCTATTCTACAATTATGAATCCTTAATTCCTCAAACTTCTCCTAAATAAAGTATTTATTCAGGATCTTGTCTTTTTCTTTGGACACTAAGGTAGGATTCGCCAATCTACCAGATAAAATTTCATGAGAAACTAAGACCAACACTTTGAAAGTTGGGTCACTTCTAATCCCAAATCGCTGCAACCATATACTATTATAATCGTAACTAATCTTTTAATTGGTTAAGCGGTCAAGTTCGGAACTCAACTTGATCTTAAAAAGGTGGGTCCCTGATATGATTTGTCATATTCAAAGCCTAACGAATTTTATGCCGAATGCAAAATAGTATTAGGTATAATATTTTATTATCGTATACATCAGCAATTCAAATGAGAAAGAAATCCTCTCGAAAGCTTCTTTGTCATTGAACTTCTTTTAGCTTGCAAGTCAAGTCAAAAATCTTAATACCTCCCCCCACCAGTAATTGAGCTAATCAAAGCTGTATAAAAGCTGGTCCTTTTGGCATGACTTGCCCGTAATCGAAACCCCAAGTAGGTCAGAAAATAATCGAAGAACGAGACTTGGAATTTGGAAGTTCTCTCTGGTACATCTAATTGCATTTGGCGGGAGTTGTAATTGTCGTGGGAACCTTGTAGGAAGAATTCATGGTAGGTTTGAAGCTTGTTATTTTGGATTGCTATTTAATTCCTCTTATTTAGTCTTTTGGATGGCTGCAAATGGGGAAGAAGATCTGTTACCAAGCTATATTTGATTTTTGGGTTTTCGTTATGTTCTTGTTTTGTTCTCTTTTAGGTGTGGTAGGTTTGATAACGAGGAAACGTCCTAGACGGTGCAACTCTTAACACTTTTGACCTGAGCTTTCCTTTTCTAGTTGAGAAATGATGCTTGACCTTTGTTAGCGATTACCCCACGCCAGTAAACTTTCAGACCCTGATTTCATCACCCAAATTAATAGAAAAAGGAGAATGAACCCGCCTTTTACGCAAGAATAAATGCCGAAAAGAGGTACGCTATCGTAAACCCATTAATTATTAATAAAATAATGTGAAAGATTTCTGCAGTCCTTATCTCCTTAAAATAAAGGCACATTTTATGAGAAATTTTCAATTGTGAATAGATCATAAAAACTGCTCCATGTTGAACAGTATATTAGGGGTGAGCGATTAGGATTGATTTTCAATTTTTGGAATCTGAATCTACCATATAGATCTAGATCTTTGAATTAACTTTGAAACCAAATTTGTTGGTGCCAATCCCCCCTCCCCATTTTGGTTTCATTATTCTTAGTTAAAAGTTGATGATAACCGGTGTCAAAGATATCAATGTTTTTCTATAATAGATCAGAAATATGAGCCCCACCCGTCAATATAATGTCTCTTGCAAATAAGTTTTTCTTGTGACAAATTCTTGTAATTTCTTAGCAACTTCCCTCGTTTTATGCTGTCACAACTTTCTTAATTTAGCCAAAATTTTATAACTTTGTCATCTAGGCTTAATGAAGTAGCCGTGGAATTCCATAGCAGGACAAGCAAGGAATTAGAGGTGGCAACACGATGCAATGCAGTAGTAAAAATAGAAAATTATGGTTATTTCGGTTTGGTTTGATCCAATTCTCTAATTTACTCCGATCCCACACTTTGAAGCCTCGCTTGTTTGGGTTCAATAGTCAATTTCATTGGTAATGTTGTACAAGGAGAGGAAACAAGCTCCTCTAGTTGGAGAAAACTTATTGATTTCAGAGATATCAAATTTGCAATATTCCTATTACGAGGAATACTTTAGTACTAATTCAAAATTAGGTTATATGTAGAATCTCCAGGAAATTAGGAGGATCTCATGCAGAAACATCTCAATGTTATTCTATCAAGAGCTGAAGTTCTGTCATGAGCCGAAAATGTCATAAACATTGTCCATCAACATGATCATCGTCACCTCTTTGAAACCTCCAAATTTCGATTAATAGACCATTAAAGCATTCCATAAGAAATTCTATCTGTTTATCCCGCCATGCATAATGATCCGCATAGTGCTATAGCTGATGCGTTGAATATCCAGGCTACGATGGTTGCTATTTGTTGATTGCTTAATGGATGGGGTTGATCCGATGGTTTATTAGCATGATAAAGTACATACGAAAATGTATTATATTACGTTGTCTACGGGTAGATTCTTCAAAGGACGGGCCTCACACAAAAAGTTTAAAAACGTTGGTTGAAACAAGATTTATTTTGTTGAACTGATGGCCGACTTACCAAGAGGGTACCAAAAGAAAGTCACCCCTATAAATAAAGAGTATTCAAAAAATAAGAACTAATAAAATAATAATTGGAACGGACCTGCTGGGTTCAGTAGACTGAGGAAGGCCAGCCCAATCTTCATTTACAAGGCCCACCCTCAGTTACTTTATTTGGGTTAATCTTTTTTTTTTTTGGGCTATACAAATTGGGTCATTTTTGCTAATCCGCCATAGAAATTGGGTCAATGTGGCTTGATTCATTTAAAGAAAATCGAAGATTCAGTGGGCCGAAAGCTACGACCTGCTAGGTGTACGTGCTACAAGACTAAAGTGCCTGGCTAATTTGCTGACTTCGTCTTTATAAACCAATTGCACAATGTTGAAATCGAGCTTAGCCAAATCAAGCGTGGTTTATCTTCTTTCTCCAAGTGCTATCTCGGCCCCCAATCTGTTGGGCCTCCAGAGAATAATGTGCATATCTAGAGCGTGGTTTATCTTCCTTCTCCAAATATTATCTCTCTCGAGATTTTTCCAGACGCGTTAGAAGGGAAAGCCTTGGCTTCATCAAGTTGGCTTAACTTTCGAATCCATGAAAAGATGCTTCATACAGGCCCAATAAACCCTTTACATCTGCCCCTCGGTGATTCTGCGAAACTGCTCGCATTTTTTATCATCAATCTTGCAAACACGCCTCAGCGAATGAGCAACATATTTTTTTTTTTTATTTTATACACGTCACCGAATAATATACATCTTCAAATGACATTTTGCATATTGTATCTCGTTCATTCGGTCATAATTGCATTGCTTTAAGAGAGAATCATTAGGAATGATTGTTTTCTTTTTAGCGGTATAATTTTCTCATATTTACTTGATATTGAAATGAGTGAGTTTTACACAAAAAATTAGATATATTTTTGAATCCTTACTTTTTCCTGGTCCACTAGCCACTTTCATTGCTAGTGTCATACATGGCAAGGAAACTTGTCGGTTTCAGGGATATCGTATGTCCAACATTTTCACTATTAGCTTGACATTAGTATTAATTCAATATTACGTTATACATAATATCTTGAGAAAACTAGGATGATCTAATGTACAATCTCTCAAAGAATTGTGTCAAGAGTTGAAGTTTTGTCCATAAGCCAAAAATGTCATAAACATTGTCTATGAGACATGATCATTGTAACAACCCAAATTTTCAACTTAGTTGAGAAAAGATAGGTTTAAGGTACTGCTTAAAAAATAGGCCGACGATTGTCAATTAGATGCAGGCTTTTCCAAGTTTATACCTCGCATGATATTGGATATCATCTTTAGTTCTTAATAACCTAAATAATTCTAGAAGTCCTCACTAGTTATTTGAGGTCGGATAGGAACCAATTAAGATATGAGAGAGTTGCTTTCGATATTTGGTTTTTAGCCGATATATCATATAAAGGTAAAAACTTGAAATTAAGATTTCTAATTGTGGTAGAGCCCTTTTTTAGCAAAAAAGAGTTATTTAATGCTTTTTTCTCGCATTAGCACTCCATTTCCTTTTCATTTACGCTTTAAGCTCAAAAGTCCAAAACATTGACTTTTGAGTTTACTCTTTTGGTCAAATTTTGATGATTTTTTTTTGTCATAGAAAGCCCTAAAATAGTGTCAATTTCACTTTTTGATTATTAATTTTTTTTTATAAAAAAGCAAAGTTTGACCCATCAATAACAAATCACTAAAATTTCAATTTTTAGTCAACACTTTGTCTGGAAAAATAAAAAATCAAAATCAAAATCATCATCCTCTTTACACCTTATTCTAACTTTGGCATTGTTAAATTTACAAAAATCTATTGAGAACCAACTTTTCGCCGATTTGTGAATTCTAGATCAAATTGGCCATAAATGAAATTAGTTCATTTCTAGTTTTCTTTTTTTTTTTTTTTTATAAGAATTCTTCCTTCATGACATGATCTAGAAGTCATTCCACATTAAATTTCCAAACCAATTTCAGATTTCCAAGCTAGAGGATAAAAATCCCAATTTTGGCCACAATAAATGATTCTAATCGAATCTTCATGAATTATAAGGTTTTGTCACAATTATGTCTAGTTCATTAAAACTCAATTCTAAAATCAATTTTGATGATATCACACCAATTGGACTCAATTTGATCATTTTAATCAATCAATGATTAACAAAATCATGAAGGATTGGTTCGATTAACATAGCTCACTTTGACCCATCATAGACTAGTAATTAATTTGATGAATTGGAGTTCAATTTGGCCAATATGATTTCAATGGATTTCACTGGTCTAGCTTGGTAATGTAATTAACCCAATTTGGGAAGGAATTTGATCAAACAAGTTAAAATTGGTTAAATTGTGCCCACATTTCAACTAATTCAATCCAGTTTGATCAAATTAAATTCAATTGGGTTAATTGAGCAAAATCAGAAAAAATTAAAACCAACATCGAAGCCTAAAAGCACTGGTCAAGGCCTAAAACCAACATGGTCCCACCCGATTTGACCCGGCCGACCTCATCAAGCATTTTCGGGCGAGGATTCCAATGGCTGGCAATCCATTTCAGCCACACGAGATCATGGCCGACCAGCCCTCTCTCCCACATGTTGAAATTACACAATTGCCCTTGGGGGAATTAAACAATTACCCCCCAAAGCCATGTCATCAATCCACGCCATCAAAATTGGACCAATCAAAGCATTTCCTTAATAATTTAGCAAATAATCCAGGCCGTTCATCATCTTAGATCATACCATCTATTTTACCAAGTCACCTATCCATGTGACATGGAATGGACCAATGAGAGAGATCCCAATTAAGTAAAAATCTAGAGCTAGTAGATTGATCCAAGAGTCATAACTCAAATTAGGCATGATATATAAGAATTTTTCCCTCCATTTTTGTGGGGTTGTTTCGGCCATATTATTTAGAAAAAACTCTCTCTCTCTCTCCACCCCCAGCCACCTGCTAGACAGTTTCCAGTGAGCCCCTGCCTCGCTGACGTTCCACAGGCTTCTCCCCAGCTAGTCGCAAGTCAAGCTCCACCGACACACTGCCGGCTAACCTCGAATCGGTTTGTTTTTCCTCCTCGGCTTCGGCTCGCTCTCCACGCCGGTGGAGGTGCTAGTAGCTTCTGACAGGGATTCAGCTACTCTGCCGACGATCCCTCAACCCCTGATTTTTGCGACGTCGATCATCGTTTTTCCTTTGAGGTGTTGGTGGCTGGAGTTCGATTGAACAGCCACCGAAGCTCCTCAACTTGCTTGACTATTTTATCGTTCATTAGAGTTCAAAATACTCGATTCTTATTTTCAATTTTACTTTTACTTGTTTAGATCATGGTGAGATATTTCAGGCCATTTTGTGAAATTAATTTAGTGGCCGAATAGCTCAATTGAGCTCAGCAACTCATTGGCAGAGGTATGACACACTTCGACTTCGTTTTTCTGGCCTATTTTTGCTTGAAAATACTAAGTGACAGTTCTAGCATCTTTCGTAGCATGACCAATGTCTAAAAGTGCGTTTGGTAACGTTTCTTTGTTCTAGGGAATAAAAATAGAAAAAATTATTTCTGTTCTAGGGAACAATATTTTACCAGAAAAACGTGTTTGGTGAACTTGTTCCGGGAATAAGAAAAAGAATAGAAACACGTTTGGTAAATTTGTGTTTTTTTTTAATATTTTAATATTTTAATTTTCTTTTTTTTCTTTTTTTCTTCTTTTGGCCGATCGCCGGCCTCGACCATGGTCGGCGACCGGCCGACGAGGGCCGATAGCCTCCGCCATGGTCGGCGACCGGCCAATGAGGGCCGGCGGCCTCACCCAAATCCTACGAGGCTGAGCTCACCCAGCCACCGGTTGCCTGGCTGTGGCTTGGCAAGGGTGAGCCTCACCGGTGGCTGGGCAAGCTCAGGCTCACCTAGATTCGGCGAGGCTGAGCCTCACCAGGGGCCAGTGACGCTCGGCCTTGCTAGGGGCCGGCGATGCTCGGCCTCGCCAGGGGTCGGCGACGCTCCGACGAGGTCGTTGGCCCTCGACAGTCGGTCACTAGTCATGATCGAGGCCGGTGACTGGCCAAAGAAAAAATAAGAAGAAAAGAAAAAGAAAAGAAAGAAGAGAGAGAAAATTTATTTTTCAAAATTGTTCCAGAAACAAGAAACAAGTTTTTTTTTTCTGTTCCAAATTTGTTCCCAGGAACAAAAGAATATATTTGGAACAAAAACGCAAACAAACGCGTTTCTGTTTTTTTGTTTTGTTTCCTGGAACAAAAAAACAAGAACTCTGTTCATGAACAAAAAATAAGAACACAAACAAACACTACCTAAGTGTAAAAGCTTGAGTAAAACAACATCACTTTGTTTTCAATTTTTATTTTATTTTATTTTGCATTTTGTTCCATATTTGTGATCATTGCCATCTTGTTTCAAGCGAAGAGTCAGCAGCTACTCTCATAGAAATCGTTGGCGTGAGAAACAACTACTGCTCATATTTTTGAACTCACAACTAATTTTGTAGAAAGCTAAAAAATAAGACCGGAGGCTTGTTGAGGATGCCATCGAGAAGGAAAAAGCATGGATCTTGACGCGAGCGCATCAGGTTCTATTGATTAGCCCACAAGCTCAACTCATGTTTCGTTGATTGAGCCAATCCATGCGCTATCCATGAAAGCAAAATTCAATTTATGTTGCAATTTAATGATGTGGGTCCAAGGATGAAACTTGCTGATCATGAGCCAATCCATGCGCTGTTCTGATCAATTTTACCGTTGTTTGATGACTCTCTAAGATGACTATTCAGTCAGAGCCAAACAAATCTTGCTGGAAAACTTTCTGCTGTTCAGAATGCTCTATCCAAACGGAGTAAAGCGACATTTGTGAATGGGCAAAAGAGAATTAGAATGCTGAAGAAGGAGCTCGAGGGCCTAACAAATCATATTTCAGGTTCTTTCAACAAGGCACAATTTCAAAAGATACAGGGAGAAATTGATGAACTTGGGCGGCAAGAAGAGATGTATTGGGGGTTACGATCTAGAATTGAGTGGTTGAGATGGGGAGATCGGAATACAAAATACTTTCATGCGACAACTATCCAAAGAAGACAGAGAAACATGATTTCTATGCTGCAAAATGAAGAACATACATGGTTGGTTGAGCCAAATAAGTTAAAAGAACATACCGTGCAATTTTTCAGGAAGCTATACCAGTCCTATGGTCCCCGGAACTTTGCCCAGTGGTAGAGCAAATATCTGCAGCAGTGACAGAAGCAAATATCTGCAGCAGTGACAGAAGATATGAAAGAAGGTTAATTGCTGAAGTTACTGAAGCTGCATTTTAGTTAGGTGCAACTAAAGCTCCAAGGCCATATGGTCTTAGTGGATTGTTCTATCAGCATCATTGGGAAGACATTAAAGGGGACATATTCAAGGAGGTCAAGAATTTTATGAACACTGATTCCCTCTCAACAGCACTCAACCAAACATATATCTCCCTCATTCCGAAGATTCCCAACCCAGAAAGACTGGATCAATATCGACCCATTAGTTTATTCAATTTCGCATACAAAATTATCTCAAAAGTGCTGGTAAACAGACTTAAACCCATAATATCTGAAATTATAGCTCCAGAACAAAGCGCATTTGTTGGCGAGAGGCAAATCCAGGATAACATATTTATTGTTCAGGAAGTACTTCATCAGATTCGAATCAGGAGTAGGAAAAAAAAAATTCCAGGTTTTTCTCAAGTTAGATATGAAGAAGGCCTATGATCATGTGGAATGGGATTTTTTAGAGGCATGCCTTTTAAAGACTGGCTTTGATAGAAAATGGGTGGGATGGATAATGAAGTGTGTTACTACAATCACATTTAGTGTTCAATTCAATGGAAAACCCCTGCAATTCTTTCAACCCTCAAGAGGACTCAGGCAAGGGGATCCTTTATCTCCTTATCTCTTTATTATTGTGGCTAATGTATTATCCTTATTGATGAAGCAAGCTGTGGAAAATGGGAGTGTCAAAGGAATAAGGCTAAACCGAAATTGTCCTACTCTATCTCACTTACTATTTGCCGATGATTCGATTTTCTTCTTAAATGGCACTATTCTAGAATGTCAAAATCTTGCCATGATCCTCAATCAATGTTGTTTCGCAGCTGGACAGGAGGTTAATTTAAATAAGTCAGGGATCTTTTTCAGCAAGGGATGTCCTCAAACACTAAAAGATAATATGGCAAGAACATTGAGAGTCCCTATTATTGATAAAACAGGGAAATATTTGGGTATTCCTTCTGATTAGGGAGCATCCAAAAAACAGATGTTTGCATGGGTTCTTGGGAGAATTAGTGCCAAACTAGAAAGCTGGAAGGAAAAACTACTCTCCAAGGCTAGAAAAGAAGTGCTGCTGAAAATGGTGATACAAGCCCTACCACAGTATGCAATGTCGGTATTTAAAATCCTGGTCTCTATATGTAAGGCTATTGAACATAAAATTGCTGCCTTTTGGTGGAAGAGTAATGAAAAGAAAGAAGGTATTCACTGGAGGAGATGAGAGCTATTGAAAACTAGAAAAGATAGAGGTGGAATGGGGTTTAGAGACATTCTCTCCTTTAATAAGACAATGTTAGGAAAACAGGCTTGGAGGTTGGGACAGCAGCCCTCTTCTCTCTGGAGTTCATTGTTTAAGGGGTTATACTATCCTCATATAGATTTTTGGCATGCACTGAAGGGTCTTCGACCTTCACGGGGATGGCAAAGCTTGCTTTTAGGAAGGGATTCAATTGCACCTCACGTAATGTGGCAGATTTGAGATGGCTCGAGGATTAAAATCCGGGAAGATAAATGGTTGCAACGAGGAATTATCGAGGGACCAGTAAATGCAAATGAACGATCCTTGGTTTCAAAACTCATCGATAAAGAACAAGGCATATGGAATGAAACGACAATAGCAGCACACTTTGAGGACAGCCTAGTTGAAGAAATTCTAACCATTCCAATCAAGCCTCAAATAGAAACATATAAGATGGTATGGACTGAAACTCAGGCAGGCAAGTATACAGTTAAAAGTGGGTATAATCATATTAAGGAGGATACAGAACAATGTCAAACAAATCATGCCACAATGTTGTTTCAGCCTCCCCCCGCACTTTGGAAAGACATTTGGAAGCTACACACTCCATCTAAGGTTAAAAACTTTATGTGATGCTTATGTCAAAATGCTTTACCGACAAAGGACAATTTGTTTAGAAGGAACATAATACCTGATCCAATATGTCCTCTATGTCATCATGAAAGAGAGACGGTGGAACATCTCTTCTTGTTGTGTCCGTGGACAAGACAGATATTGAGCGATCTTGTACTGAACATTAAAATCTCAAGTCAGGGCTTGACAAGAATTGAAGACTGGTTTTGCAGACTCAAAGAAAAGACGACTCACCCTCCAAACCTGCACTTGGTAGCTGTTGTGTTGTGGTCTATATGGAAGGCTTGAAATCAGGCTATTTTTTGGGGTAGAGAACCCAAGGGATCGGCCATCATAGAGTCTGCAAAAGCGACATTGAAAAGTTATCAATGATGGAATCCATAGATGGGTGGTCATCAAGAAGGAGTAGGTGGTGAATCTCAAAACAGAGTAGCCCAAACAGAGCAAAACGAGCAAATTAGTGAGCTACAATAGAGGCATAGAGAGTCAAGTAGAGAGCAACAAGTTGTCAATAACGAGCTGGGACTTAGAACAGCAAATGAACAGGTGAGCAGAGATGATGACTTGAGAACAAACCTGCGATTTCAACTTAGCGGCACACGGAGTGGGCGAAACAAATAGCCTGATGCAGAGGAGGATGTTGGATGTCACAGCAGAACAGGACCCGGTGCAGGGCCCTCTTCGTGGAGAACCTCAAATGCGCAGTATAATGAGGGAGATGAGGACAAAACAGGGAGATCTGTACCTTGGAGTTCAACTGCTGTGCCGAGACCTCCAACCCAAGAGGAAGGCGCAAGTGAGGAAGACAGATTGGAGAACCAACCCGCTGAGTCGCACCTTCGGATGAGAGGTGAGCTGAGACAAGAGCTCCATGAGAGGGACGCCGGCGAAGGAGGAAGTGTGGAACCCAGATCTAGGCGAAAGGAACGGAACGCTCGCTGCAGTGCTGGTTGGAGGACCCATGAAAATCCCAAATCTGAAACCCATGAATTCGGAACACCTCAACCATGGCTTCCACCACACAAAGGAGCCTTGAAGATCAATTTAGATGGAACGTATGAACCTGGGATGTTGGGAAACTCCATTGCTTGTGTGTGCAAAGACTCGGGAGGGAGGCTAGTGGAAGGAGTCGCTAAAGAGATTAGAGCTTCCTCTCCACTTATGGTTGAAACCCTAGCTCTATGGGAAGCCATTGACTTTTTCGACCCTAAAAGACATGAAGCTCTTATCTTTGAGTCAGATAGTTCACAACTTGTCCAAGCCATGAATAGATCCGACCAGTTTAGTTGGGAAATTCAACATATAATCAGCAAATGCAAGGAAAAGTTGTAGGCCTTCACAAATTTTGATATAGCCCATTGCTATAGAGAGGCCAACATGGTGGCAGATTGGGTTGCTAAAGCCCATAAAAAAAAATCACGTACCTTGGAATTGGGTCTCATCCCCTCCCCAAACTTTAGTGGACTTATTATGTATTGATGCCCATTTACTAGGCCTCTCATATTTACGTACTTAATGAAATAGTCGTATTTCAGACAAAAAAAAAAAAAAAGATGACTATTCAGCTTCCAAGATTAGTGCACGAATTTAGAGAGTCTTGTCAAGTTTCAATACATCTAATAATTAGCCGCACCTATCTAAGCCTCTTTGTTCAAACTTTTTATGAGTCTTTGTTGAGGTGTTTTTTTAGTCTTAATTAGATTAATTCCCCGTGAGTCTATTCAATTTCAGAAAATCGAAGAGTCTTCTCTTTTATTTAGTATTATTTCTTTAAATGGATGTGTGATCTCATTTGAAAGACACAATGATTTAAATATATGCATAAATGAGATTTCCTAAGTATGAGTGAATATCTTTGCAAAGTCAATAACACTTATCCCGATTCCTTTATCATTGGAGAGAGGATTACTTCTTGATGGGAGCCAAGAAGCACTTTATCATTGGCTGGTGGTTCATCATTTATGCTTTAGTGGTGAGCTTCTCCTACCCAAAATCCTTTATTCTTGGCAGGTGGTTTATCCTTTAAGCTTTGGTGGTGAGTTCCATCAATCCCAATATTCTACTTTGGCTGGTGATTCATCCTTTAAGCCTTAATGGTGATCATAATCTGTCTTGCAACTATGTTTATTCATTGATTGCCATTTCAATACTCTAGTATCGGTATATCACTCAAAACACATCTTTTTCCCCCTTTTTGGGACATACCCTCAAAACACATTTTGCCTCTTACTCTATTCTATCCATGCTTCATTATGTTATCATACCTTAGAATATTTCATGTCGATCTTCTAAACACGTAGGACCGGCCGAGAAGAGGTGTTTTTGACCAAAATTGACACTAATATCTTTTGAGAACTCATTAAGGTGATGATGGGCATGTGATAGGGTATTGGACTAATTAGGATGTTATTGAAAAGTTGGTAATGGAGAAAACTTTCTCAAATTCTCTAGATTATTGTGAAAGATATAAATACTACCTAAGCCTATTTGTTGACGAAAAATCTATAATCTATCTAAAATTAGAACATGTACACATAAGGCAGCAAATGAGCCGTTTTGCACTTCATGTGTCATTCATTCTTTAATCATACATTTGATTTTATTAGGCGAAAGGAAAAATTTGTCACACAAATAACATATTTTGGTTTTTCTTTTGCTCATCCCATGAGTAGGTCATTAAAATCGATTCAACCTCTCATGAGACAAATTGGTTTCCAACATAAAGTCTAGCAAAATGTTGAATCTCAGAAATACTATATGTATAATCATACTTCTCTCGAGAAGTCTCTCAATGTCATTAAGCTTGTGCATACACCCTTTTAAGCAATATTTGTAACAGTTTTAATACCTTAGAGATCACAAAGTCAATAATTATTGTACCGCTAGTTGAAGGGCATAGGGTCAAATAAAACCAACATAGGGTGGCCCTTGGTTTTGCCATTGGGTGCACCATGTGGAAAGCTAAAACTAATACTTAGAGGGAAAGCTAAAACTAATACTTAGAGGGAAATTTAAAACTAATACTTAGAGTGAAAGGTGATTAAAAAATCTCAACGAATAAGAATTGATCGAAATAAATTGTTTGCTAGAGTCTGGATAAAGATCAAAACCACGAGATTCTAGACTTTTATGAAATACAAAAAGTGTACAATAGACTTTAAATGAATGAGATAAAGAGAGATAATTATAGTGGTTCGGTTTAAATTAAGTTTACGTCCACTCTTCACGCTGATAGCCTACTAGCTAAATTCCACTAAATGATCAATTAAGAAATTACAACTTAGAGAGCACACACTTAGTGGTAGATTTCTCAAATTCACTAAGATACTCTTTTGTGTTTTCTCTTTAGATCACACTTTGTAAAGCTCTCAAAAGAAGACTAATAAAATGCGAGTAGCCTAAGACTTTGGAATCGTAAATCCATGTTCCTACACTCTTCTTGGCTAAATGAACTCCTTTATATACTTCTCCATGCCATACTAGCCGTTGATAATTTCCAAAGGAATTTTCTTCCAATCAAGCCATCGAATAGAATTAATTAAAGAAATCTTGTGGCGTTGAAATTAGGAATAAAATTTCCACTTGATTTTGGTCGTCCATACAATCAGAATATTAGTTTCCATAAGTAGATGCTTCCGAAAAAGGAATTCGTCTTCAAGATTGATTTCATCAATTTGTGATTGATTCAATCAACGAATTTATAATAGGTAAGTGAAATCCATTGTCAGAAAACTAAACATTGTAGAATAAATTCCCAATAAATTTACCTTGAATCCATATCGCAAAATCGATAAGTCTGAATTCTTCCTCATTCTAGATGCGATCTCATTGTAGACTACATCAGAGTGGGAATTGCTTCTAGGGAAGAGTAGACTATGACGAAAGTCTTCAATAGAACCTCAGAAGTAACTTTAAATGCAATATGTTCTTGATAAGAAAGTAACAACTAGAAAGTGTTGTTAGTTTCAAAACTTCGGTAAGAGTTTTTTCAACAATCTCTCCATTCTTTTATGGTGATAAAACTTTCATGTTGATTTAAGCAAAAAATCTATATTATCCTGCAAAATAGCACTTGAACAGTGTGTCTTATAGAATAAGCAGTCAATAAGCAAACAACATAGATATAGATATGATATTTCTTAAAAAATTAACCACTTCAAAGTCTGAAAGTTTACAAAAACACACAAACACATTAGCACACCAAAACAATTGAAATCTATAAAAAGTCTCCCCCCTTTTGTCAACAACAAAAGGGTTCGAAAAGTCTACAGATGAGATAACAGTTCAAACCAACGAAAATGTTGAAAATACTAAAAAACATAACGTAAAAGTAGGTTTAAAAAATCAGGTGTTTTTGGGAAGTCGAGCAAGACAGAAATCTTCCAAGTTCTACATAGTCTCTTCAAGCTTAGTCATACATTGACTAAAGGCTACTTCCATCTTAGCAAAACCCTGAACAGCTTATTGATTGTTGTTTTGAACATCGTTCGCAAGAGACTGAACCTGTCTACTCAAGGATTGAGTTATTGTAATAAGTGAAGCATTCGGCTTTTGAAGTTCAACCTCCATACCATACTACTATGCTTTAATTTCCAAGAGAAGTTCAACTATGTGAGGGTAATTTGGATCTAGTTCGGTCTGAGCACTAGCTTTTGCAAAGTGAAATGAAGGAACATCCAAACTTGAAGGTAGATCATTATACCTTGGAAATATTGTCCTCCCCTTGAACATCAGCTTGCTGCTCCTCAGGGAAATGAGAGGCATATATATCCTCAGTGTCTGGTGGAGAACAACTGATGCCATTACTAAGAGTTGGTTCATGCCTTTCTTGAGGATTTTTCTCAGCAGCTCCCCCTGTTCTTGTGCTATTAGTTGGAGCAACTAGATGGCCGCTTGTTGCACCACGATCCTTTTCAGATCCTTGTTGGTGCTGTTCTACAACATCTTGTTGTGGATGTCACGACCTCTTCTTTTTCGGCACCCCGATCGGGACGGGTGCTTGCGAAGGCTAATGGTTTGGCTAAGTCTATTAGACTTAACTTGGACTCTCCCATGTCCACCAAATTACGGCTTAATAGTCCAAGTTTTTAACCTACAAGTTAATTTTAAAACGGAGTCGCCACTAATCAATTTGGGATGGGTCGATTAGAAACCCAAGTGAAGTATCAGGAGAAATACTCGCTCTTGTGCAACCAAAGAAACTATGATAGGGGACTTGATTACACTAGTTAATCACTAATGCTCTTTTGGTACCTAATCTTATTTAAACCCTAAGGCTTTTTGGATTTTTTAGGGGTTTTCCTTGCATGTGGAGGAAAAATACTTTTTTGGGTCATTTTCTCATTTTTTGCACACAAAAGCATTTTTTGCACACAAAAGCATTTTTTGCACACAAAAGCATTTTTTTTATTTTTTGATCTTTTTCTGAAAATATAAATCATATTTTGGCTTTTTTAAGAAAATATGGATATTTTTGATTTTCTGGTAAATACATGTTTTTTCTTTTATTTTTTAATTTAAAAATATTATGTTATATTATAATATTATAATATATTAAAAGGGCAACATAGGTTGAGCCCGACCTAGGTCGCTAGAGGTTGGCTCGGATGGGCCTGGGACGCGGGCCCAGCTCGAGCCCTACTTTAAAAAAATCTTGGCCCACAAGATGGGCTTGTTTTTAAACAAAATAGGGATGCCCACTTAGACCCGACCCGACGACCCGACTTGCTTGAAGAAACCCTAGGACATCAGGTTTTAATATATACAGGAACTATACGGTATATACAAGTATAACCTATTGATATCAAGTAGAATACACTTTTATCAAACAAATATGTGAATAAGTAAGGAGAGAGATGGCAGAGTTGCATGTAGATCTTATGGCGGTTTGGTTCAGACCAAGCCTATGTTTGCTTTTCCAATTAGCAACCACCAACAGACTAGATTGCATTGGTAATTCTTTAAGAGGTTAGACTATAGTTTGTGCTACTTCGCCCAAAACAAGTAGATCACGCTACTAATCCAAGCGCTACTACAACATTTGTATACTTCTCAAAAGATATTATAATCGGTGAACAACTTTCAGTAAAATGACTACATGCTTAATAACAAGAGTATTGTGTCAGAGAGTAAAGGTTTCTCAATTTGTAATCATTTCACAGTTGGTGTCTTCTTCAATGTGTATTGATCTTCCTATATAGTTTTCAAGATCCAAGCTAGCAATTAGATAATCTTCAAGAGGATCAATTTAACTGTTGAAGATAAACTACACAATCACCAGGAGATTCAATCGCCCATACAATCAAATCTTCCTAATGATAGTGTAGTTTCCACAAATAGAGTTGATTATATTAGGTAATAGCAGCTTGATTGACAAACAATTAATTTATTTCATATGTCAACTCCGAAGTTCCAGTTCTGTTATTTGTGACCAATATTTAAAGTTCAACAGAATGTTGGGGTCTTCAAATTGAATATATGTCATCATATAATATGCACATTCTTCTCAAATGATATAGTGAGTCGCTTCAATTGGCAACGTGTGAGTCTATTAACGTTTCTCACCGATGGTTTGACTTGCGTATTGCTTCCCACTTTAACTTCCTCGGCATGACCACGATCACATGAATTGTTCACCTTTTGTCTTGGTATCTCCAAGCCCCTGTGAACTTGCCGTTCCCTATTAGAGTCTTTTTTGTGATCTTCAGTCTTTCATTTCATACTTCAGGTTCTATCAGTGGTAACGGAGCTTTCATTGCATTTGTTCAACCTAAGATAATACCACATCTACATTTATCTAAAATCTAATATAACCATATACTTTTGTCAATTTTAAAATATTATAGAATATTTTTCAGCTTCATTAAGAGCTCCAATGCAATGCTAATATACTTAATATAAATAATTAAATATGATCACATATTTTTTAGATAAAATATGTGACATTTTTCATATTACATAACTTAAAGTAGGGATGAATTCCTCTTCTTGGATATTATCAGAGGTGTAGTGCCATTCGGTGGTCTTATAACACGCTTGTATAATTTTAGAATTACTTGTAAAATAAATCTAAAATATCGATGAATGGTCTCATTTGACCTATTGATCCTTAACATTATCACTCTCAACTTCACATTATGCCCTATAATAAGGTAAAAGACTTGTACTTGCTCTTTGAATGACACATTGATTGGTGTAACAAATTAGTTGACATAAGAATTCTTTATAATTCAAAGAAAATTTGTGGTTGCCTATGTATTGATTGAGAAAATCAGTATCTCGAGGATGAAAAATGCGATTCATGAATAACTTCTTGAAATCTCTTTCCACTCGGGGCACTTGCTCCAGAACAGCACTGGTTTCCATCTACAAGAAAATAATTAGAATTTTCATTTCTTAATTCCAGAGTCACTAAAGACAACTGCTTTTTCTCAAAGGTTAATCCAATAGCAACATTTTAAAAAAAAAAATGTCATAAAAAAGTGAAGACAATTACAACCTAACTTGACATTTTCGAAAACATCTCCCGTGCTTTCCACTTGACATTTTAACGAACATCTTTCATGCTTCCCTCTTTGACGTTATCACTTAGTGTAGTGAAACAATCATGTAAATAATGATACTGTCTATTCTTAGGTGAATCTAAACATGAAATGTTGAGTTTATGAACCTACTCTATCAAATTGACACAAGCAAATACAGGAAAGTTCTCAAAAAAGTATCGACCCAAAAAAAAAAAAAAAAGCCAAATGGAAAATCAAGGAAAAAGGTCAAGTGTTTAATAGATTACCATAAATCTCTTGCAGTAGCCTAGAATCTTCAATTGGCCTTCAAAAGTCAACTCTCTAGAATATGCAAAAAATTGGAACTGATTTTCAAGATGAACAAAAACGAGAATCAAATGATCATAACACATGAGATAATTGAACTATCGAATAAATAATAGATTCACAATGTAAAGGATTGATTGAATTTTCAGAGATCATTTTCAAATTGAGGGTTTTTTTTTTTTTTGGTTGGGGGGGGGGGGGGGAGGGGAAAGAGAGCGTGAAACAAAGTCGTAAGTGTTGATGAAGAAGAGATGAACTTTTAGCAAAGATGTGAAGCATCGGTGAAGAAGAGCAAATCTTGAAGAAGACATTGAGTGTTTGTTGCAAGAGACTTGTTATGCTTGAGAACATGATTTTCTCTATTTAGAACCGAAAATAAATTTTTATCATTTTAAGTGTGGGTGTTCTGTTTGATTGTAAATACTTTTCTACTGACTAACCATTTTTAACAAACCAAATATGCGAAAGTCTGAAAAACTAATTCGCATAAAGCTCTTTTAGTAAAACGAACACACCCGATATTCTAGAACTTTCTTTTCCTGTTTGTTAGTCATAAAATTTGCAACTTGTGTCCTTCCATTGACTTCACAAGTTTCTAGTGGACGTGAGAAAATGCCACGTGACTTTTTATTATAAGTCACTTGACATCTTCCATTTACAAAAATCTAAAGGAGTTAATGGGAGGACTAAAGTGGATGATCATGACAAAATTTAGGACTTCACTGCATATGATGAAACTTTTAGGGTTCAAGTATATTGGCAAAGCTACGCCACGTCTTGCCACATGGCAATTGTAGAGGCGAAGTGAAGTATCACATGACAAGTATAGGAGCAAGCATTCTCATTGGGCTTAGTATGCCATGTGGAAAAACTATGCTGCTTATTTTGCCATGTGGTAATGTGGAAAGTATCTAGGCAAAGTAAAGTAACATGTTATGAGCACAAGAGAGAACATCCGTTCCCAAGTTTAACTGTATACAATAGATGAGATCTTGCATGGTTGGGGGTTAATGTACCATGTGATAGGCTGAAACATGTTTTAGAATCACCAAATAACATACATAACTCTTGAACACCCACATCCAGATGAAGAATCAGAGAGTTTACAATGTTATGCATGCATACAACCTACTCCCAACTCCTTAAAAGTACTATGTTTTGCGTTCCGCCCAAGGACTGGGCCAATTCTCACAAATTATAACAAGGCCAGGCCATTTCTAATAGATGCTTGGTTTGAGGACAAACTGAGCTGATAGCCCCTGATCCAATTAGGATAGGACGCAATAACTTGGGTAGAGAACTTGGATAACATGTCGGATAACATGTGGCTCACGGAAGCTTCTCAAGAGGTGAAGGGAAGCGAGCAAGAAGGAGCGAAGTATCATTGTGTAGTATGGGTCGCAATGTATACGTTGGAGAGGACTTGCGATGTTATCCATAAATGAGAACCTCGTTTGAAATGGTTACCACTTATTACACCCATATGCTTGGCCCATATAAACTGGGCTGAATCATTCCAGTGTATCTAGTTGAAATTAGGCCCAATAGAAAACGCATTTTGGGCCCTTTTTTTGGGACTGGGGCAAGCACGCTGGCAGTCCATTGTTATAAAGGTCCCAGTACTCCAATTTTCCTGTTAATTGACAGCACCGAAAAGGAGAGTGATTCATGTTCTCTCGTAGTGTCGTAATATTCGGCTCTATTGTAACAAGAGATCCTAGTCCTTCTCCAAGAACACACGACAGCAAGCAGCGAGAAACGGGACATCATGATTCAGATTTTGTACACATTGAAATTACATGACACAAAATCATAGGACACATTAACTTGTTCTTAATACGCAGGAATGCATAAAAATATCAGATTATTCGATCATCGATCTCACAACCATAATCAAAATTAACTCAAATTTCTGTCTCCCTCCCTCTCTCCCTCTCTCTAAAATGTGTATAAGCAGCTCCCATCATCACTCCTCGCTGTTGGGTCAAAGTTTGCTGCGTTCGGGTCAGTGCATCCTTCAGGCACGGGGACATGTACTTGCTGAGCTGCTTTGCCTGATCAAGAACAACCCGGAACAATTACACTAATCAGAAAGATATCTTGTTTTTAATATGGTAATAATACGGTATTATCAGTAAAATGAAGACTCTTTTCGCACGCATTTGTCTGACATATGAACGAAGGCCGATTTACCAAAAGGATGATTACAACGTGATGGAAATTCAAACCTAACAACTGTTTACCAAAAGCCATGGTTTGAATCCAATTCTAGGATTTTGCATATCAAATCTAAAGGGCGTGTACAGAAATGAACATGTTTATATAGAGGTAAAATGGGAAGAGACTTTGGACTGACCGTAGAAAGTGCCACTGTTGATGGAGTCTTGGTTGGCATCGCCAAGAGCAGCCTCGCTCATGTACTTGTCGGCCAACTGGACTCTCTTGACGTTCTCTTGCTCCTGGACAAGCATGTTGCCGTACTCCAACAACTTCTCGACGCTCATCTTCGGCTGTTCAAACGTCGGAGGCCCTTCCTTTGAGTTCACCAGCTTCTTCCCGATGGTCTCCACCCCAACGCCCGATATCCACTTCCTCACCTCGTCGTCGTACACTCTTGCCCTCAGGGCTCCGAAGAAATCTGCCATTTTCATACCAAAAATGGAAGATTGTAACAATTTTAATTCTCAAACGTATCTCTCATTCAATGTTTAGGTGAAAAGACGTTGAGGAAACTTACCAATGGATTGTCCGGGGAAAGCATCAACAATTTTCACAACATCCTCACCAGCTATATTGTCCGTCCTGAAGATCCCCTTGCACACCCCGATGCGGTCCTCACGGGTCGGGGCCCAGTAGAACTTCTCCATACGCCCATCACGGATGAGCGGCGCATACAGCGTGGAGAAGTCGTTCCCTGTGACGATGATTGGGACCCGTGGGTTCTCCTCCTTGTTGTACATCCCGGGGAGCTGGACGTTGGTGGGGTTGTCGGCGATGTTCATGAGGGTGGCATTGACCATCTGGTTGTTGACTGTGTACTGGGTGGTCCCACCCATACGCCCGGCACCGGCGTCGAGATCGTTGATGAAGAGGCAGCACATCTTGCCTTTCTTGATGATGTCGGCAGCTTCACGGTACCTCTGTCGGATCAGCTTGGCGGGCTCTCCAGCATTGCCACTTTCCAATTCTCCGGCACTCATCATGATGGGGCTAAAATACAAACCAAACAGGATAGAATTGAATTATTTTCAGTTGGGCGACCAGCAGTTATTCCCGTTTTATATTTTTCCATATCTGAAAATGATACATCACGGTTTAATTCAGAATCATCCTGATTCTTTATTGAAGTGACAGTCTTAAGGGAAAAAGTTCTGATTCTTGTTCCTTGAACATAAAAGCCACTATGAGTGCAAGACGCGCATTTCACACATGCGAGACTTACTTGATTCCCATCTTGGCAAAGACAAGCTCACATTGGAAGGATTTTCCCTGACCTTTGCCTCCCCAGATACCAAGGATTAGCGGAACCTGTACAAAAACAGGACATCTTATTCATGTTTCCTTTAATTCCTAGTCATAAATCTATCGATAGAAAAAAGATCAACTAATTTCTTGAAGCAGACCTTGATGTTAGGGAGGGTCATGAAGTTCTTGGTGATGTGAACAACAAGCTTGTCCATGAAGGCTGGTGCAATATAGAATCCACCCATGGTGTTATCAAAGTCGTACCTTCACTCAAAAGTTTATACAAAAATTTAGTTGCACCACTTCATCAAATATCAAGAACGAAACTTTAATGAGGCCTATAGATAGCAAAATCATTTTAAGGAAAAATTTGGCCGAAAGGAAAAGGGATATTATCGATGGGAATGTTTTCTTTTTCCTTACTGGCGGAGCCCGGTGCTGATGTAGTCGTAAGAGCTCATGACAGCGTAGTGGGTGCCAGTGCCCATGGGAGCTTGGAAGACGGAGTCGACCATGCCCTTCCCACGGGTGATGTCCTGCTGGTCGTCCGAAGTGTCATAGGCAAGCCCTCTCCACTTGTCCTTGTCGGTCTGCTTCTCTTCATCGTCAGCCATTGCGCGCACGCCCAAACCACCGGAGGGTGAGCAGGCCTTGGGTAGCTTCTGAGTCATCTTCTTCAAGCTGCTTCCAAAGAAGGCCGAGCTTGGAGCTGATGCTCCGGTGTTCGAGCCATTTAGGTTGAGCTGCATTGGCATCCACTCATTAAAAGACGAATCCGCAAACTCCTTGTCAACCCATTCATGAATATCAACATGAGTCAATTGTATATGATCGGCTTATGAACCAGAGGTCTCTTTCCCCTCAACAATGTTGAACATAAATTTGGTATACTTGATTAGTTAAAGTTAGAAGGTAAGAGTTCCTACTGTTTTGATTACACAGTAGTACTATTCAATTCTAACATTATAATCCCCAAGGCAATTTTCATGACTTCAATATTGGGTTAGAGAAATAGCCTATGTGCGTTTGGATCAAGTCGTTAGAAATAGGATCAAACTATTTAAAGCTACACAGCAGGCATAAGGGTCACTTCGTTGGAGCTGTGGCTTCTGGCATAACCAAAGCCAAAGATGTCACGCGAAGATCAGGAATGGTATCCTAAGTTAATATCTAAGTCAAGTGAAAGATATATCCACTTTTCATAAGTAAAAAGTTCACTTTATCAAAGGATATGAATAGGGTCATCACAGAAAATGTGAAATTAATTGATGAGTCCCAAGCAATTGAGTTTCAGAAAGGAAAGGTTTAAGGTTAAATATGATTTGTATGAAAGAGATGATAAAAACTCCCAACCAAATCACGTTGCTTATCAACTTCATCAATGCTAAATGGTGAGAATGACCTACTCTAAAACTAGTGCTACGTAATGTCCTGTACGTACGATCGACATACGCGTGTAGTGTCTACCTCAACCAGAGATAAACTTCCATCCCTAAGTCGGATTTCTTTGCCAAATCATTAGAAAAGAAAGGACTAAAGAAAATGCCTTGACAAAAATAAACACAAGGTAGCACGTGACGATCGCGTAATATTAATTTCTATCTCTACAAGTTATGTGCACGAGAGAGAGAGAGAGAGAGAAGGGGGGGAGGGGGATGTTGGATTACCGGAGCTCTGTTTACAGTTCCGACAGTGGGTACCGCAGTGGCCATCTCCGTGGACGATCGGACGACTCCCCCTCGCTCTAAAAGCTTTCTGCGAAGCAGAGAACCACTAACCACACCCAAATAAAGAGCGAGCTTTGAGGAGGGAGCGGAGCAGAGGGGATAACTTATAGCTGGGAAAGATAGGGTGTGTGTCCAGGAATCGACGGGGTCTCTGAAACTCCCTGACGGCCACACAATGCTGATCGCCTGGCGACCACACGTGGCAGAATTGGAGAGCTCATATCGCAGTCCCTCGTTGGTCCTTGAGGTTGGAGTTCAAGCACTTATCTCTTCCACAAGAATCTCGCAGCCATTAATTCCCACGCAACCTAAGAAACAAACTTGACCTTCGTTTTAGTTTTAGTGTCCTTTCATGACTCCTAATGTCTATTGGCTTGTCCGTGTCCGAGTCTTTGCTTGTCAAAGTCGCAATTATTGTAGCATTTTACCCGAAAAATTTTGAAAGGAAAAAACGAAAGAGAAGCGGAGAAAAGAATTTTGTTCCTTGCAACTAAACCTATTTTGCGAGTTTATACGATTTTCCCATTTTTAGAATTCTTGGAATAAGAAGATATATTCCATAATTTTTTCTGTATAGAAATGAATGTGATGACTAAGATATTTTTAACATCGTCTTCAACCTCATCAGCTTAGGCTCATTAGCATCACAAAATGGGTATCGTCCGAATCTATGGAGCATCTTATGAAATAGAAGTTGGAACCTCATTTTTTCCTTTTCTTTTTTTAATAATCTAGGAGTACGAACATAAAGACTAGACTACCCGTGATAAAAGCTAAGCAACGTGACCAGTTTAACGTAGAAACCTAACCAAACTATCTTTACCTGCAGTTCCAAATAGATTTATATATGCATCTTATTCAGTTTTTAGGTAAATTAAACACGTCTACTGCTAGTTTTACTAGAACCACTTCAAAACCAAATCTTACAAGTCTTAATAGAAAACTTATGCGAGAAAAGAATGAGGTTGAACATTCTAACACAATTATGATATCTAGATGACAAAATGAGAAAGGTAAACTTCCATATAATCCAATGTTGTCTAAAATCAATTTATCAAATTTATGTTTTACTGATGATATCCGGTACTTACTTTGGAAGTGCTGGGGCTCTAAGGAAAATCATGAATATATGCGGAAAAGCTCTATTAACCGTTCGGACTTAAGACTTCATCCACAAAAAAAAAAAAAAAAAAAAAAAAAAAAAAAACAAAAACAAAAACAAAAAGAGTTTTATTCTTTTGGTAATTCAAGTGATTTCTTGCATGAGTGGGTCCCCGATAATGGTTTCGAGTTGAGATTTTACTTGTGAGGTACTTGGGCCTTCCGTTAGTCTTAGATCTAGGCACCAGCAAAGATTGTAAACCTTTGGCCTAGAAATTCTAATTAGAGTAATAAATGAAAAAAATGATTAATATCACGAAAAACTTCAAACCGGTAATACCCTCAAATTAAATTTTTGATCACAAAAAACCCTAAATTGATATATGTATGACAAATATACCCCCAAATGACTACAAACAATCTATAATTAGTACACTTATAACAAATTTACCAAAAATTAATTTTTTTTACACCAAAAATTCCAATTGATATATTTGTGATAAATATACCATTCGTTAAATTGGATTAATAATAAAAAAACCAAAAAAATTGATACAATTATGACAAACAGAAAGTAAAATCTCAAATAGTATACCAGTTAATTATCACATGTCATCTAACTTAGCAATTTTATAATAAAATTTAATGGAAACTAATAGAGGGTAAATTTATCACAAATGTATCAATTTAAGGTAAATATATTAAAAGTATATTGGTTTGGAGTTTTTGGTGGTTAAAACATTAGCTAGGGTAAATTTGTCATAGGTTTATTAGTTTAGAGTTATTTGTAGTATTAACCCATAAGAAAATAAAACAGAGAAAAAATATAGGCTAGTTCGCAAGTTAAATCTAAAACAAGCCGGTTATGCTCTAGGCTAGTTTTAGAGCTCACCGATGTGATTTCGGATATAGACTGGAAGTGTCTGATATATGATTCCCTGAAAGTACCATATTGAAATTTGGAAAGAGGGTGCCAAACACCATTCCAGCATTCAAGGAAGTCTGTAGAATCTCACTCAGTTTTTGAAAAAACTGCTCTAATCCTTTGTGACAAAATTCTGAATTCTTTGTTCGAGGTTCTTGGTCTAGAAATTACTCATTTAAGAACTAATCACCTTGACATGGATGTCTATTTAACAGTAGGTAAACCCTATGAATGATTAGATTTAGACATTGAACTTGTACATATAGCCAGGACCTAGAAAAAACCTATCTCTATCTCTTTTACTATCTTTCTCTCAATTCGCAAAAACCCATCTCTCTCTCTCTCTCATTCATGTTCATGCGTGCTTTGTTTTTTGTTTTTTTTCCTTCTAGTTAACTATTTAACTATCGTGATATATTTGGGAGAAAACATCTTATTATTATGGTCGTAATAGGTTTCCCCTTTAAGGAAATCTAACTCGCTTAGGTCGGCAGAGTGCCATAGAACTTCGTGTACTAGGTCGTCCTGCTTGGAGAGATGAAGGAAAGGAAATTACCGCTTTGCACAATTGATCCTATTTAATCTTCGCAATTTTTTTTCCTTTTTTTATCATCAAGATAATTTTTATTGAAAAAGCTTAAGTTTGAGAATACATAATAGATGCTTTGGAATAGAAAAGAGCTCATAGAAAAGAGCTCGAAGACTTGAAGAGGATGAGAAACCCAAATTGAACAGAAACATTTCGTCTTTAGGCTTTGGCGACTCAGTCCATTTGATTGGCTTAACGTTTGCAATGAGTTAGAGAAGAGTCTTAATTGGACTTGGGCCTCATTCATAGGCACACTCGTAGCCCATCCCACTTGATCTACGCTAAACACCCTACTTATCAGTTCAAAGTGATCAGACTCCAGCTCCAAACGCTCTTCAGTTCATACTTGCAGGTGATTTAGGATTTCCACGAGAGTTGCCGCTTTGATTTGAACTTCGTCGACCAAGAGACCTAAGCAATCTCGAACAACACAGGCTATGGTACCTTCATTTGTTCCTTTGAGGTAAGATCCGTCCATGTTTAGCTTTAAGGTTCCCCGTTTTGGTGGCTTCCGGTGCCGAGATGAGCCAGTCTGATACTTCCCTTCTTGTTTTGCTTTTGAAAGCTTTCCAACATTTTTTTTTCGTTTTTTAAAACCTAGGTAGTACCGACATGCAACACAAACACATAACACGACACGACACGACACGATACACTGACACATCATTTTTCAAAAATAAAAAATTCTAACACGTTAGAATACGTTATATATTAAATAAATATTTTTATTTTTAATTAATTTAATTCAAATTCACAAATATAAATAATAATAAAAGAACTTACAATAAATTTACGCTAATAATATTAATAAATCTATTCATATAAAATTTAAAAGACGTATTCGTAATTAATGCGTACCCATATATGGGAATATGTTTTTAATTTTAACAAAAAAATATAAATGAAATTAATGACTGACTAACAAAAGAATAGAATCAACTTTATTTAAATAAATCTATGATTTTTTTATAATATAATTAAAATTTATCATTCTTTAACATTCAATATTTTTATTTTTTAAAATCACCTTTTAACTCGTTTATTTAATTTTTTTAACAAAAATAACTTTACCCCCTCCTCATTTCTCTATCCTCATTTCTCTCTTCCCTGTTCCAAATGCCACCCCATGCCACCCCAAAATCTCCCCTCGATTTCTTCCCCTGCTCTCTCTCTCCCCCTCCCTTTGCCCCCATGCTACCACCTACTCCTTACCCCCTATCAATCATCCCATCTTTGCTGCCCCGCCCCTCAGTTTCTTCCCCTTCTCTCCTCTCTCTCTCTCCTCCCTTTCCCTCCATGCCACCACCTGCTCCTCTACCCCCCCCCCCCCCACATCAATCACCTCCATCCTTATTCTTCCTCTACTCTCTCTCTCCATCTCCCCTTCCCTCATGTCACCACTTGCTCTCCGCTCCCATCAATCACCCCCGCCCCCTTAGCTTTCCCCACCCCCCAAGAGCACCGCCATTTACCTAATTTCTCTCTCCCCCCACGCCACCCCACCCCACGCCACCCCATCCACCCCCTCTCTGCCCCCAGTTTCTTTCTGTCACCCTCCATCACCCTCCCTCTCTTCTTGCTAAAACCCTAAAGACGGCCTCTTTTTCCTCTTCGTCGCATGATCCTCTCAACTCTCTCGGTTGCCTTATCGCAATCTCTCGCCGCCTCGCCTTCGGCCCTTCCCCTTTCGCAGCTGTCACCTCGCCATCTTTCCTCCATTGTAGCATCACCTCAGTTTATGCTCTTCCTCTGGCTCTCCCTCGCTGTCGCGGCCTCACCTCCACCCTCCATCATCTTCTTTAATAATCTCTTCCTTGGATACGCGTGTCGAAATGTGTCGAGAAAATTTGACCACGTGTCCGACCGTGTCCGAGTGTGTCAATGTGTCCGACATGCTCCGACAGGTGTTGGACACGACATGGAAGCATGGGTAACGTGTTTGTGCTTCATAGGTTAAAACTTTCCAACTTTAGTGATATGTTTATAGTCATTTCAGTTCTGTCCACAGGCCGTACCATAATTAAAACATCAAAAGGTGCAATTGATCCTACTAAATAATGGCTAATTTGACCTCTGAGACTCTGCTTCTAGAGCACTGTTCTGCCAAGTGTATTCCTAAACTTGGTAGGCCTCTGTTAGGCTCACATGGGGAAATCCCATAAACCGCCCCCCACCCCCACAAAAAATAATATATATTGAAGGGAAGTTTCGTACTCTCCACCTCCCATTTTCATATGGAAATGGTGGCTACTAACGACATGATTAGCTTACATGTTATTCAATCACCAATAGTTTATCATTATCCATATATATATATATATATATATATATATATATATATATAAACAGAAAATGGGAAAGACTAGGTGATGAGGAATATATATTGCTCTAGTGATAAATGATGAGGAATGGAATGTGCTTCGATACCAAATAGCACATAATGAATCTAGCTCTGTTTCGAATTGATGTAGAAAAAGTGTTACTCCTATACCAATTGATGAAGAATGCAAGTGCATAATGTTGACATTTGGTTTTTAGTCAACGCGTCCAGAAAAGGTAAAAATCGAGATTTGGGTTTTTGATTGTGACAAATCTCATTCCTCGACTAAAAAACCTTGTTTTTCATTTCTTTCTATTGCATTGTCATTTTAAAGTGAATTCCAAGTTATTTTGAAGATAAATCCAAAAAGTCAAACGGTTGACTTTTTGGGTTGATATTTTTATCAACCGTTTGACTAAACACCAACTATAAGTTAAAATTTGGTTTTTCATTAAGAAAAAAAAGATGCTGTTAAGCTTTAAATTCACTTTTGTCAAATCAATTTCTCAAAAATTGAAATATTTGATTAAGAAATCGACCTTTTTAGGAACAATAGACTAAAATGTTGACCTTTGGTCAAACATTTGACCAAAAAATTAGAAAAATCGAAAGTCTGCAAAAATATTTCTATTAGTGTCAATTTAATTTGTGTATAAAAAATTTCACAAAATTCAATTAAGAACCTTGTTTTCAGAATTTTTCAATGTTATGTTCTAAATTGAACAAAAATCAAATTACTTTCATTGTAGTTACAATGAGGTGCAATTCTTTCTTCGACATTTAGTTTAAGACTATTTGAAATCTGCTTGTGCATTGAATTTCACGCATTGGCAGGTCAAAATACACATTGCCATTTTGAGCCCTAATTAGGGGACCAAAATCGATTCTTCATGATTTGTGAACAAATGATTTTTCTTCATTCATTTATTTAAGACAAGTCCAAATCTGAAATTGACTTTGGAAAATTCACATAAAAAAATTTCGATTTGAAGAATTCTTTTCTTCCAAACATAAGAAAGTCAAGCCATTAAGCTTCAATAGACAAAATTCAAGTTGACCTACTCAAGACTTTGGTTTAATTTCATAAATCTAGGTCTAATTTTGATATTTGACCTAGATTCATTTTTGACATAAGCTCGAACACTTCAATTCAAGGCCAATTTGAATATAATAAGTGATCTTACACATGGATGTCTAATTAAATAAGACAATTGTGGCGCTAATTGAATTCAATTTCAATCGATTTGCAATTTTACCCATTGAATTGCAAATTTGATCGTTTTAGCCCTTTAGGCTCAATTCAAAGCACCAATGATTTTGACCTATTGTTTTTTTTTGTAATAATCATTCAATTAAGTCAATAAAAGGCATTTAGGGTAAATTTCCTTTTTAATTCGATCGACTTAATTGAATCACAATTGGGCAATTTCCTCTCAATAGGGTAAAGTTTCTTTTTAATTTGATCATTTAGGGACCAAATTGCATAATTTGAACCTACAAGGGCCCCAAGTGAATGGATTAGCCAAAATCATACTAAACTAGTCAAGAACTAGTAAAGAACTGGCCAACCCAAAGTGAATCGATCTGACTGGATGCTAGCGATGTTAGCTGATTCAGCCGTTTGCCAGCTAGTTTTAGACCTCCAATGATAGGTTCTGAGATCGTCATTGTGCCAATTTCACTTATGCACTTTCAATTTCCCATGACTTTACAGTCGACTCTCTGATTTCATAAATGACAATTTAACCCTTAATTGGGCGTTTTGATGCAATTCTTGATTTCGGCTAGGGTTTTCACAAATCAAACCTATTGGATCAATTACTAGACACCTCAAGATCATAATAGACCCTTCGAAATCAACTTTTGATCATTGGATCAAAACTTCGACCATCGAATCGAACCTACGATCATAATTGTTCGATTTAGGGGTGATATATATACCACATTTCCCCCCATTTTGGGGGGTTCATTTTCACAAAATTACAAAAAAAGATTTGTAACAAACTCTCTTTCTATCTCTCTCTCTCTCTCCCACCAACTCTTTTCCTCCTCTCTCTCCGCCGTGTGCATCCTTTGATCGCCGATATAGGCCACCGCGTTGACGACCTTGTCATCACCGATCATCCCTCCAATATTCTTCACACTCCCCGGTAGCTAATTATAGCATTGGTTGCCTCAACAATCTCCGACGTTCTCTCGAAACTGTCCGACTCAAATCAGTTCCTGTGGTTGTTTGAACCAACGGTCAGCAATTGCTCAGTGGCCGCCCAACCTCAACTGAGAGATCACCACCAACCAAGGTGTGGTTGGAGCTTGATCAATCGATCACCAGAAGAGAGCCGGTGGGCCATTTCTTTCTTGGCGTTTGAAGACCAATTTGAACTTGGATTGGTTTCGCTCAATCCTTGAATTAGCAACTATCCCCTGTCCGGAGGCTAATCAGCTACTCCCGATCTGTTCCTGCGCTTGTCTGCCACTAGACCGTGGTTGAAACCTAGTCGATTGGTCATCGGAATGCACCAATGACCTGATCTATCCTCACTGATCCTTAAAGCCAGTCCAAACTTGGATCAGTTCCCATTTTTCTCGCAGGCTGAGAATTGGTGATTCAGCCAATCGTGGACGTGATTCAAGGTGTCCGATTGGGACTTTAGAGATTCAGTTGAACTCTGGCGAGTGTTCATTGGCTTGATCATCTCAAAATCAACAAAACCGCATCAAGGTAATTTTCATGATCTTGAACTTCATGAAGCGAGACTGAATTAACCAGTTGGGCTTAAGGTTCAATTTTAAGAAAAAATGTTATGTTTAGATATTTGATCAATGAATTGATAATTGATTTGTTGTGATTGATTATTCTTTGATAATAAACTTGAGATGATTGAATGATTTTGGCTTCGAATATGCATTTTCTCTATAGTAGGCTTACTGTTTTGACCAGAACAAGATTCAAAACGATCTTATTTTAGTTTGAGTTAGACATTGAAAATACACATTATAAGGTTCAAATCAATAGGTCACACACCCCAATTGAGCGATGTTTGACCATTGAAAAACACCTCTGAAGTTGCTCGATTCTGCGGTGGTTTAGGTTTATTTCAAGTTCAATTTTAGTTCCGAAATTTGATTTTTCTATATTTGTACAGATCATTGTATCGATTTTTGGAGGAACTTTTCTTCATGAAAGTTGTTTTTAGTTGTGTGTAAAATGTCCTATATATATATATATATATATATATATATATATATATATATATATTTGGAATTTTTAGGTATGTTCAGTTAGGTCAAAACCACTCAGATCTGAGCTAAGGTAAATTTGCCCTATCTTGGTCCGAGAAGAGTTTAGGTAGATTTGAACATGTAATTGACCTTATTCAACCTCAAGTCTTTCATGATGAATGAACTACACGTTGTATATGTTCAATTGATGCATTTGCAAATTTTTGATGTCGTTTAATGCATTATTGTGTGCATTAATGCAAAAGAGTACTGCAGTAACATATAGCTTGGAGATGTATGTGTATTTTTTCATTTTTGTCATGATTCGCATGATCTTAATTAGTTTTTGGACCCTTAACAAAAAATGTTCATCTTTGCATATTCTATATGTGAGCTTTTTTATTAAATTTTTCTATGTCCCTAGGTAATTGAAATCAAGCATGTTCTGCAATGTTGAGGTTAGATTAAGACCTTATCATGTATGCAGTTTATCATGCTTGTTTGGGTTTCTTAAAGACCCAATCTCATGATTTTGCCTTCTTGACTTTTAAAGAAAACTGTGCATATGCAAATTATCATGATCAAACATCATTTACTATATGAACACTATGCCTCAATTAGGCTAGTCACATTCCAAAATCATCAAGTATGTCATTTAGGTCTTAAGTCATTTGACATTGACATTAGTTTGCATAATCCTTTTACATATTGACTTAAGGTTAGATGTTTAACCAAATCTTTTGTCGCATTAAATCTTTTGTCATTGGTGAATTTCACAGCATTTGTGTATTGCATGAATGACTTCCAGACTTAATACACGATTAAGTTCTAGTTTTATTGACTGATGTGTGCGTTTTTAGAAACCTTGATCTTAGAGCATCAACTTGACCTCGTTTAGACCTAAGCCTTTCTAGAAAGTTTTAAAGTACTCTTAGAGCTTTCAAATGCCACTAATTTCATGTCAATTTCTTGTGGTTACCCCCAATTTTCATTTTTTCTAAATCAGATTAGAATATGGACTTGGGGTCAAATTCAGACTCCTATTTTTTACCCATGTTTAAATAGACATTTGCTAATTTTGTACTATTTTTTCTATAAGGAAATTTGTTTGTCATCATATTAGCTACGTTATGTGAAAATTTCGTAATTCTTGGACTTCATTTGGTAGGCTGAATCTAGATCGTAATGACTGAGTGTCCTCTTATTGTGCCAATTTCCTAATATATTGTTGCCTGTTGTATGGTTTTTATAAAATTATGCTTGGCTCATTTAAGAAAACTTTTTATATGATAGTCGTTTGTCATCATGTCATGCATTTAGGGAAACTCTCTTTATGAACCTTTGATTGTGATTGTTTAGCTAAATCTTCTAGGTTAATTTGTGCATGAAATTAAGTCATGTCATTTTCATGAAAGTTGTTTTAAATGCTCTAATCTTTATTGTTTAATGACTTTCAATGAATAATTGTTCTAAATTATATCTTGAAAATGCTTTGGTACATGTGAAGTTTCCAAAAGCAACCTTTTTAGAAACTATTTTTCAAAGCTTGATTTAGCTTGAGGAAGAGTTATGGTTTGGACCATATTCAAAACGTCTGTGACGCTTTTGAATGTATTTATGTGAGTTCTAAGCTAACCTTAGCAATTGAATGTGTTCCATAGCCTATATATTCTATAATCCGAGATATTTTTAAATCTCTTTAAATCTCGATTCGACAATTGTGAAAGCCGTGGTTTGGACTGTATTCAAAAAGTCTGCAAAACTTGTGAGTGCATTTATGTAAGCCCTAAGCTAGCCTTAGCAATTGAATGCCTTCCATAACTAAGACATCATTTTGTCTCAAAAACTTTGTGGATGATTTCAAAGAATATCTTTGAAATATCACATATACCTTCATTCATATAATCACATAATTCATTAGAAATGTTTGTGTTCATGATTGGTGCATGCCCTTTGTAATAAGTGACCCGCCGATAGTTTACTCATTTGTTCGATTGATTGAGAAATAAGGTCCAAAAGACCTACCTATATGTTTAATTCATGCTCATGCATGTAATTTCTAGATGTATGTTAGGGCCAATGCATGACACCGAGGGTAGATCTTGCGAATCACATAGAATGCTTTGTTAGGAACTTATAAATTTTAATGGTCATGTGAGAACACGACTGATCAATAAAAGCTGTAAGTCATAAAATGAATTGGGTAGGTCTCTTAGAGGGACCTACACATGAACTACAAAAGCTGACCCCAAGGCCTAAATTTGATTCATGAATTGAACTTTCTTCAATTGATTGACTTTAGTATGATGTTGTGCTTTTGGTTGTTTTGACACATATGCTTGTTTCTTTTTATTGTATGTACCTAGTTATAACTCTTAGACTAGGTTTAGAGTAGGATCTCGAAGACGAAGATAACGCGAAGGCGATGAAAAGTCGATGTTCAATTTGACCATATCTTTGTACCATTCATTACCGACATATGTCTCGGGTTCCTATAATTTGTATAAAAGTCCGATGAATTACGGGTTCTTTTCTTTCTTGTCTTTTAATTCGGTTTATCTTTTTTTTTTAATCTTTTCTAGAATTACATGATAAATTTAATGCCTTCCTTGGTTGTTTACTTAATGTCTTGCAATTTCAATTCAATTTATTGCTTTCTTTTCACATTTTATAGAAATAGAATAACATGTATATTACCAACCACACATGATTCCTTAATCTAGGATAAACAATCCTGAAAAATTAAAAAAGAAATGCATGGACACCTTAGGTAAACACAACATACTACTAAGCATTAAAAGAACGTTAATAGAGATATTAGCATAGCTTAAGTCCCCCGAACCTAGATATCTAGTTGCATAGGAATCAAGGGAACACTCTCGACTCTCAATTGTATTTTCTAGTTGATCCCAAAAAAATGAGGCTAGTGGTGACTCTAGTCTTATTTTTAGGTTATCTTAAACAACTAGATATTATAAATGAACTTGTCGTAAGAGGTATGGATCTTGATAAGACTCACCGTGATTTAGCATACTCAATGTGGCAGAATCCCAAAGGATGAAGTGATGCCATTCTTATGAGCGAAGTGTACTATCAAGAGGGCTATCGTGGTAAAGGTACCCTTAAATTTGATATCCATACTCGACCCCTTTTCTCAAGGTGTGTTGTTAATGTGGGTATGGACCGCGATACTTCATTATCATGCCTGGTGTGAGTTTGGGAAAACTTGCGATCGTGTATGAGGGAACTCACAAGAGATTCGATTCAAAAGATGAGTGATGACGTCTTTTGGAATGTGAACCGTGAGGGAACTCTTAGGGTGTGCATGATAAAATTTTTGTTTCTCAATTTCTCTGTTTCTCTGTTCCCCGGAACAGGTTTGGAACAGAAATCCGTTTGGTAACGCAATCTGATTTCTCTATTTCTGAAACAGATTTCTATTCAAGAAATAGAGAAATCGAAGAAATCAGAAGCCGAAATTTTTAGCTTCTCAGTTTCTGAAACAGAAATAGAAAATTTTTTTTCTCAACTTTTCAATTTAGTCCAAAATATTTTAGATCACTAATATTGAAATAGAAATAGAAATAGTTAATTTAGTCCAAAATATTTTAATAATTTTTTAATATAATCATTTCAATCAATATTGATTGAAAATCTTAACCATTGGGCAAAATGGTGGGAATTGAATGAACAAGGCTTCATTTGTTGCACGCAAGAGATTTCACGCATGGTAATAGTCAACTTGCCACATTCATATCTAACAAGTCTTTCTTCGCCTACTCTTCCATAGTACGCCAGACAACGGCTCTATCTAGCTAACTATTTTTTTAATCATAAGCTTCATATTGAGATGGTAAAAAGGGGTCAAATCATTAGGGCTTCATCCGATGTTTCTTTTATAAGGAAAAGAGATCTAATAAGGAATCTGTTGTTCTTGTAAGAGTGTTGATGAAAATATAGATTTTGATAATAAATTTTTAAATAATCCTAGTGTTGATAACTTTGAAAAAAATTGGTGACGATTTTTGAACATGGTGAGGATTTTTTTAACAAAATTTGGAAAGAAATTGGAATTAGACTTGAAGTTAGGACTTTTTTAGGAGATTAGACTATTATAATCATGGCTATCATTAGACTTATTTGATTAATGTGAAACATATTCACTACAATTGAATTTCAATTGATTTTTTTTTTGCCACGTTGTTTTTTTTTTCGAAAGAAAATATTACGTATTACGAAACGTTAACACATGTAATAGGAAATTCCATGAAATTGTATTTTCAACTTTTGTAATGTATTAGTATTATTTCGACTATTATTTTTTATTTGAGGATTTCCTATGTTGTCATCTAATCAATTTCTATTCCTAGAAATTAAAATTTTATTCTGTTATCAAATGGATTTTTGTTCCAGAAATAGAAATTTTGAGTCATTATCAAATGGGTTTCTTTACTCAGAAACTTGTCCGGGGAATAGAAATCGAGAAATCAATTTCTGGTCAGAAATCAATTTTTGGAACAGAAATTTTGTCATGCGCACCCTTATAGTCAAGTACTCTTAAACCCGAAATTTCCCCTTCCTTTCCTCTAGAGGGATGGTGGCAAAATCAGGTTGCAACATGTGACAAAGGTGGGTGTACAATCATAGTGTTGGAAGAAAGTCAGCAGAAGAAACGACTAACGTCTTTGATGCACAATGAATAATTTACTTTGGAACGAATGTTGAATTACGGATGAACAATGAACAATATGAATTCATGATGGTTTGAATGCAATCACTAGGATAACATCCAATTTCCACAGCGTTAATATCGATTGTCTTCGTAAATGAGTAATGTAATGCCTTTTTATTTTATTTTGTGGAAATAGAAGAAGAAGATAGGACATTTTTTTTCTAAACGTTCTTTCTGCCAACCAACATAACGGTTATCTTTTGAAGTTATTTATATGACTCCCTCATACCCTTTCAAAGGATGTCTCTCCATCGTAACATATTAAGATAAAACAGTGCATCTTAATCGCACTCCATCATGGACGTACTAATAAAGTTCAACATCTCCCATGTGGACATGATGAGCTTGATAGCACTCTATCAAGAATATAAGGCAGTCAACATTCATCAACTTTAGAAACAATTCATACTAACGAGAAAGTCGTGTGATCAGTGAGTACAACTACTCAAATTATGAACCTATTAGGGATGACATAATGGCTACAACTCTAAAAAGAAATAAACAATTGATGTCTCATAGTACCCCAGACATATTTTGCTACATCAATCCAATTATACCCATCCCTTAAAGGCTATACTTGACTATTCTTAGAACACCATGTATTTACAATTATATCTAAAACCACATAACGTAATATAATTGGTTGACTAGTGAATACATATGATAAACATAAAGCAACAATAGTTTACCTTCGCACTCATGTCTCTCTCCATTTCAGAACAATTGCTTTCCTGGAAATGTCCTATAAAGTCATATCTATCCATGACCGCTGGTAACATGCTAAAGTAGCAATATTGATATTTCAGTTTGAGAACAGAGTTAGAAGTAACATAGAAAACAAAATGAGGTAAATTATAAATTACCTCAAAGGCTCACATGATGAGTAAATATGATAATTTCACTCGCATTCTCTTGTCGGTCGTACAATGCACATGTAGTATGAATTACATGCTATAGTGGATTTCTCTTTGTATAAGAGTGTATATCATTTATTAAATATATTAATTATACGGATCTTTGCCTAAACATAGTTACATGCTTTTCATGTACTCAAGTTTAGCTCGAGTGCTATATCAGCTCTCTTTCTATAGTGCCCAATTAAGTATTTGATTCTGGCATTTTTCATGCATACATGATTACGAGATTATCATATTCAATCTTATCATATACAAATCACAGACTTCATCTTGATTCCAATCAATGCGACATATTATTTTATGACTAAACTTGCTCTTCAGCATTTATTTGTACATAACTTCTCAACTCAACATATTATCTATAGCACTTGAGGTGATTGTTCGTGTGAGTGAGCTAATCATTGCTTACTGACATATTTTTCAACAATATATGTATGTTTGTGCTAGTCTCATAATAATTTGTACTTATTGATAAAATATTAAGTCACTAAAAACAAACAAGTGCAATGCATATGTTCACATATACATAAACCAATGACCTTCTACAAATTATATATCACATTTTACGTAACCCTAGAGACATCATGTTGGTCAAGAATATGTCTTTAAGAACAACCTTCATAATGGATTAGTAACCATTCTATTAGTTGAAATGTATCAAAGGATTACTTCCTCTAGCGCTATTATATATCTGATGAAGTTGTTCTTTATGTCAATATATTTCATCCTTCCATGATACTTAAGATCTTTCACATAGGCAATAGATGCTTGACTATCATAATAAATTATAACAGGTCTTGGAACCTTAGCGTAATAACTAAATTTTGCAAGAAACGTTTTAACCATGTTGCTTCTTGCATTGTGGTAGAGCATGCAATAAATTCTACATCTATCATAGACAAAGCTGTGCATGTTTGTTTATGCCTATTCCAAGAAATTGCACATTCATTGAGTAAAAACGCATATCCAAAAGTCGATTTATGCTCATTTTGGTCTTCTCCCCAATCGGTATCTGAATAGCATAATAGATGTAAATCATTTTCCTGGTAACAAAGTTAATAGTCCATGGTGCCTTTTAAATATCTCAGGATCCTCTTTACTACTTTCTAGTGTGTGGCTAGGATTTGATTGATATCGGCTCATCAACCACACATAATGACATATGTCTAATTGAGTACACATCATAGCATACATCAAATTTCCAATCTTACTAACGTAAGAAACAATTTCCATTTTTTTTTTTAATTTCTTGTGGAGTCTTAAGACACATCTTAGTACTTAAAGTCTTCACCTTGCATGACATATATATCAATGTGATTACAATTCTGCATAATGTAACACTCAAGAATCTTTATTGTATAAGACTTATAATAAAGTAAGGAGTTTCCTTTATCAATCTATTTCGATCTTAACTCTTATTATATAAATAGCTTCTCCTATATCCTTCATTTCAAAATTGGAGGACAACCATTATTTTATGGTGATAATCAAAATCTTGTCATTTCCAGCCAATAAAATGTTGTCTACCTAAAGTGATAAAATCACAAATTTATCTTCGAACCGTTTGACATATACATAGTGATTTTCTTCGATCCTCGTGAATCCAAAACATTATGGTTCAATGAAAACGAAGATACTACTGTCTAGATGATTACTTAAGGTCATATATTGAGCAATGAAACTTGCAAACTCTACTCTTTTGATCTTTAACTATGAAACCTATTAGCTGTTTCATATAGATTTCATTATCTAGTTTTCCATTGAGAAATATTATCTTTACATTCATTTGATATAATTCAAGGTCCAAGTGTGCAATAATGGTTAGGATAATACGTATTAAGACAAACCTTACAACATGTGAAAATATTTCCTCATAATTTATACCCTCTTGTTAAGTATAATATTTCGTTACAAGACTTATACTTGTCAATGGATTTATCCACCATTCACTTAGGCTCCGTTCGTTTCGCGGAAAATAACTTCCAGGAAAATATTTTCCGAATTTTCCGGTGTTCGGATGGCGGAAAATACACGGTCAACGGAAAATATTTTCCGTTGACTGGAAAATCCTTCTTGAAATCACGGAAAATGATTTCCTCTTTTGAAAAGAGGAAATCATTTTCCGCACCTCTCGCGAGCTCACGCTGCTCTCTCCTTCCTTCATCAGTTCACGTTCTCTCTCTCTTTCTTGCTCTCCTTGCTGCAATGGCTTCGACAACGTCCTTCTCCGGGATCAGACTCCGCCCTCCCCGGCCGCTCCTGCCCGCTTGCTCCGGTCGGGGCGCCGCCGCCGCCGCCGCTGCCGCGGTGCTCCGCTTCTCCGGCAGCTCGAAGCCGCTCTCCGCCTCGGGCCGGCGTGGCTCTGCCTAGCTCGATCTGTGGAAGCCCAGCTCGCCCGAGCTCGGCGAGTAAAGTGACCCATCTTTCCACAATTGTAGCATTTCATTTTAGTCTTGTCATTCTTCTTACCACGCTTCTTGCATTGGGAAGTCTTAGCCCTTTTAGGTGCCTGATCAGTCTCATTCCCTTTGTTGTTGAATTGGTGGTTCATTTTGCGCTTGAAGTCTAAAGCTTTGCGTGAACTCAATTCAACAATATAGGCATGGGTAAAGAATCTCACAGCCTTTGGATGCTTATCCTCTAATTCCAAATGATACGCTATATCGTCAAAAGTGACAATATTCTCATTATGCATTATGTTGATCTTCATAAACTCCCAACTGTTTAAAAGAGACCTTATAATAATCTAAACTTATTGTTCATCAGTAAGGGAGTGATTTGTCAACTTCAGCTCACGAATCATATTTGACATCTTCTGAAAATGTTGCCTCATCATTATATTTGGGCGCTTTCAATATATGACAAACTTGATGGTGCGTTTCCTCAACCTAGTGTTAGATGTACCCCCAAACTTATCTTTCAAGGAAACTCACATTATTTGAGTTTTATCATAATTTTCAAATTCACACATAAAATCATATTGCATATAACTCAGTAACTGATGCGAGCAATGTTATTTTTCTTCTTCCAAGCTTGATAAGCTTTTAGATTTCTCTTGTGTTGAGCTGAAATTTCATGCTTAGATTCATTTATGTTGTAGTTGAGGGTTTCAAAAACCTTTTAATCCTTAAAGATGTACTAAATCTTTCAGTGCCAAATATCATAATTGTCACCGTTCAACTTCTACCCTTATTTAAGTCAGCCACAATAGTCTTGGATGTCAAAACTATAATCAATTACTATAACATATTGACATAATGGACGTAGAATCAATACTAGTACATTTCTCAAAGTAATACACATCGTTAAGAGTAGGGAACCCGTTTACAATTTTTTCTCTATCGAATTTGAATATCAGAATAGTGGATATAGTGATGATTCAATGGGTTTATGAAATTTCAAAACTAAAGGAGTCTTTATGTCACGTTACTGAGGGCCTCGTTTCAAAAAAATACACCGTCTTGACGGTATTGAGCTAGAACAACCTGTTCTTCTTGAATACGCTGATTCAGCGCTAAAGAATTTCCCGCCGAGTCTGTACTTGATCCAGAATGTGTGATGTATATGCCATTCCGAAGTAATATGTTAATATGCTAATTACAGCAAAGACAAACTAAATTAATGATAATTCAACAAAAGGCATAGAAATGAAAGTTTACTATGTTCCCAATCAACTTTTATAAACGATTGTTCTACTATCATTTATTAGTTTAATTTGCACAAATTTTAAGTTCTAGGTAAGAACTCTTTCAAATTCTACAAATCTATGAACTTCCACTAGAAAAATAATTACATGATCTCTTGTAATTTCCACATTTTTCCATTAACACAAAATGTATAGCATGATGTGAATCAACGTACAAAAATGATCTTGTAGCAACTATAATCAAAACCGTAATTCAACATGTAATGAAAAAATCAAGAATTTCCAACTATTGTTTGAGCTTGCTTGGAACCAAGAAATTGCAAGCGTATTAAACTATATGCATGCTATCATTGAACCAAGCTTTACACAACATATATGTGACCATTTTCATGTAGGCTAGCTTATGTATTTCCAAAACCATTAGAAAATACAAGTTAAAAGGAATAAACAATGCATTTATACCTAAATTAGGGTTCAGTACACATTTTTATACCTTTAAAAACCTCAAAAATTTAAAATAACTATACCATAGTGGGGGCACATGTGGCACACACGCCAGCGAGCTAAGAAGCATGGACACTCTCCGGGACCCTTTGTGTTGTGTCCGACGGGCTTCGACACGTGAGTCGGAAATTCTGACACGTGATTCCGACACGCATGGGGTTATTTTTACAAATTTCCAAAACTTCTGGGTCTAAATATAAATATATGAAAAAAAAAGGTAAAACTTCAGCTGCATGCACAGGTTTTGGTCCTTCTGGACTCTTCTCTTCACTCTTCAATTGCACGTACCTGAGTAGAGCACTCCGGTTCTCTTCTTTCGCCATGGGTGTTGGCCCACCCCATTAGTTGGCATCGCCGACTCGCCATAGTACCCTGCGTCTTAGCCCCACTCGTTGCCACAGTTGCCTTCGACCTTGCCTTCGTCCCTCTCACAAGCATTGAGCCGTCGCCCCGATGGTGAGCCGTCACCTCTGCCTCTCACAGGCATTGCCGCGTTGCTCTTCTTCATCTTGCGATTTCATCTTTTTACTCATCTCAAGTTAGCATCTTAGATTTCTTTATCATACAATTTGGGATTTTTCGACAAACCCTAGAGTTAGTTCTGGGAAAGGGGGATTAGTGAATGTTTTGTTAGATACTTCTTAACTTGAAAGTTCCAAAATTGAATGACATAGATGGAGCTCATTGTTGGCTACGTTTGTTGATGTTGAAAAATTGGAGCAGGAACCCTCTGTCTATTATTTTTCTTTTCTTTTCCTAGGCAATTCATATTTCTCTACCTGGCAAAAGTAGGAACCTGATTTCCAGATATTTATGGGGGAATTTCTGACTTAGATGAGGGGAATCCACTATATCTGTGTGCCTTGAAAGCTCCAAAGACCTTGTTTCACCTTCTCACCTTTAGGGAAGATTATGAAGAACTCACTTGCATTTTTATCCTCTTGTTGGGGTTACGTGATCGCAAGTAAATAAGCTAAATCTGATTGTGATGGACTTCCTTTCGGTTTCTTCATTCTAATTGAGACCCTAAAAACATGATTTTATTGGTTGTATTTGCAGAATATTAGAAGATTCTGTTGACTAGAGCATTGGAAATGGATACATTACAAAATGGAGATTAAAAATTGGGTGATGAGATGCTCTTCCTCGGAGTGTTGGAAGCAAGGCATGGAATAAGGAATACATTCCCACTTTGTCTTCTTCAGAAGTTTGGTACTTATTCATCCTACACAACGCATAATATTAGAAGGAAGCTGGTCCAAAATCTTTTTCATACTTCAATTAGCATAAAATAGCCAGCTAGAGTTATTATGGCAATTGAGAATCCGCATGATATCATTGTTTAGTCTACTTGACCATATGGTCAAAGGGCCATTTTGAAGTTTGCCCAATACACGGGCGCTTAAGCAATTGCCAAAAGGCACACTCTAAGAACATTCACTAATCAGCTCCAGACCTCATTTTGTGAGCCTTGTCTGTTCATTCTTACTGATCCGAGAACCGATCACCAGGTAAAGTTATTAATGTAGGAATTTTCAATTTGCACACTAAATTGATAGTCTGCTCATTCTTGCTGTTGTTCTCTACCATTTGTTGGTTTATAGCTACTGTTCACTGTTGTTGGCTGTTGTATTTACTAAGAAACCGTATAGCAATTGATAATAACATATATATATATATATATATATTTGCATAATGTCTTCAAGTTCAAATATGGCTAGTAGTACTTCAAGCACACAACCACCTACCTCTAGCAATGAAGTTGTAAAACAACTATTATGGAGGTATGTTACTAAGTTGGTTAATCATACTGATGCAGGGGGAAATTTGTCTTGGAGATGCAACTTTTTGTTAAAAAGATTATAAGAGTTCATACACGAGAGTGAGGGGCCATTGATGATGATAAGTGAAAAGGAATTGGAAAGTACACAAAAGTAGAAAAAAAAGATCTTTTGGAGTTGGAAAAATTAGAGGAAGAAGTCAATACTAAATTAATAAGTATTGCACCTAGAAATGTACCTTTGCCTCTTGCTAGTTATTCATTTAGTGGTGGTGGTGGTGATGGAATGTATTTATTATTGAACTCCAAAAAAAGGAAAGGTGGAAATGGGAGTGGAAAATCACTTGAAGATGCATTTAATATGACTCAACGGGAATGTCTAGATTGTGAGATTACTAGGATGTTTTATTCGGCGGACTTGCCGTTTAACCTAGCAAGGAATCCTTATTTTCAATCCGCTTTCACTTATGCCGCTAATCGTAATATTGCGGGTTATGTACCACCGAAATATAATTTGTTGATGATCACTTTGTTGCAAAAAGAGAAGGCAAAATATTGATAGGTTGTGTGCACCTATCAAAATTATGTGGAAGGAGAAGGGTGTAAGTATTGTGAGTGATGGATGGAGTGACTCACAAGAAGACCACTTATTAATTTCATGGTAGTATCGGATGGAGAACCAATATTTATAAAATCAGTTGATTGCTTGGGTGAAACAAAAGATATGCATTTTATTTTTAACTTGCTGAAAGGAGTTATCAATGAAATTGAGCATGAGAATGTGGTCTAAGTAATTACAGATAATACTTCAAATTGTAAGGGCACGGGACAACTCATTGAGCAAGAATTTCCATACATTATGTGGATGCCTTGAAAAACATTTGTGTCACAAAAAATATAGAGAACAATCAAATAGTTTATGAGGAATGCAGTTGGATTTCAGATATTATTAAGGAAATTATGCAAATCAAACATTTCGTCATGAACCATTCTATAAGATTAGCAATATACCATGAGTTTGTTAGCTTGAAAATGCTTTTTGTAGCGGATATTCATTTTGCTTAGATGATTGTGATGCTTAGGAGATTCGAGTTAATAAAAAGTGGTCTTCAAAACATGGTGATTTGTGACAAATGGAATATCTATCGAGATGTTAATCAAGAGAAAGCTAAGTTTCTCAAGGAGAAGGTGTTAGATGATTTTTGGTTGGATTTGATTGATTATATACTTTCATTCACGGCTCTTATTTATGATATGCTTAGAAATTGTGACACCGATAAGTCTTATCTTCACTTAGTTTATGATATGTGGGATTCGATGATCGAAAAAATGAAGAAAGGTATATATGCACATGAGGTGAAGAGGCTAGATGAAAAGTCCACATTTTATGAGGTGATTCACATAATTCTTGTAGATCGTTGAACAAAAAACAACACTCCACTTCATTGCTTGGCACATGCCTTAAATCTCAAGTAAGTTCTAAAATTGTATGAGATTATTACTTTAGTAGTTATTTTTTTTTTAACATGATAATATAATACTCCTCTTATTTCTTATTGTTTTCTAATTTTATTTTATTTTATTAAATAAAGGTACTATAGTGATCAATGGCTTGATAAAGATCTTACTCGAATTTCTCCATACAAGAATAAGGAGATCAACCAAAAAATACTGAAATGCTTCGAGAAATAATTTCCTAACTTGGATGAGCGCAATAAGGTGAATTTGGAGTATGTAGATTTTGCAAGTAAAAATTGGATTTTAGAGATTTTGATTTCATTTAAAATCGATATTCTATGGATTCTAAGGCTTGGTGGATTAATCATGGTGCATGTGCATCGATGTTTCAAAGCATAGCCTTAAAGCTTCTTGCACAACCTTCTTCTTCATCATGTGCTGAGAGAAATTGAAGTACTTACTCATTTGTGCATTCAGCGAGAAGAAATGAGATGACCCCAAAACGTGCAGAAGATTTGGTTTTTATTCATAGCAATCTTCGTCTTCTATCAAGAAAAAAGCCCACAATACGCAGAAGGAGAGACTAAAGATGTGAGATATTGGCGGGGATGCATTTGACTCATTTGAAGATATTGGGGTGCTTGAAGTTGCAAATCTTTCACTTGATGAGTCGTAGATGGAAATTTTTTTTTTTCAAAAGAAGTGATTAATGTGGATGAATGACTTTTTGTTATATTACTTCATGGAATGTTGATTTTTTTTTTTTGCCTATTGTTAAATTTTAAATTTAATAGTGGAATATTGATTTCTTGTTTTTTCTTCAAGTTTTATGGATTATTACAATGAAATGTAGTTGAATTTGTCAAATAAAAAAATGATATTAACAAATGTAGGATTAATGTTTTTAGTATAGATTAATATTAGGCTATTATTATTATTATTATTATTATTATTATTATTATTATTATTATTATTTATGCATTTATATAGAAAAATATTTATAATTCTAACGTGTCAGAATTCTCTACTTTTTTAGAAATGATGTGTCGAGTGTCGTGTGTTAGTGCTACATAGCCAGCGAGTCATTAACGCTCCTAGTCAGTTCGACCATTGGATTGGTTGATTGGTTGTCGGCTGACATACTATCATTCGTAGGGTGACGTCATCGATGATGTTATCCGGCGGTTACTAGCTGTTGGCTGACGTCAACAAGCGTCGGTTCGCCAACGTGCGCATGGTGCTCACACGTTGGCCATGCCCAACGTTTTTGGCACATGGTGACCACACGCCATAGCTTCTAGCCGTGTGTGTGGGCTCGTTTGGCTTCCTCTGACAACGCTCAACCCACCATTCAACTCGTCTCGACGAGTACTTTCACATTGTATATTCACAAATTGATTTTGACAGAAAAATAATTCCAAAAAATGCTCAAACCGTATGGGTGTACTCGACCTCCAAACTAGTTCTTCGCTTCGGTTTGTTTTTGACAATTCATGTTGCAATTTTCAAGCAATGAACATCTAGACGATGTGAAGTTGATCCTCTTGATCTTCATATCAAATGGCAAATGAGAAAGTTCAATAGAAAAACAAGGCAAAAATCATAACCGGGCTTTGATACCAATGTTGGAAGAAAGTCGACGGAAGAAATGACTAACTTTTTTGATGCACAATAAACATTTTACCTTAGAACGAATGTAGAATTATGGATGAACAACGGACAATATTATTTATATGCTTCCACATGCGCATTGAAATGAATGGGTTGGTGACGCATCTTGGGATGTTGCAAATTTATTGACCACCGAGGGATGGACACGCGCTCGAGGATCGAGGCGTGACAGCTAAACCCAAGAAGCTTCTGATCTCTGTCACGGTAGTCAGTCTAGGCCATTGATAATTGATTTGATCTTGGTTGGGTCCACGGAAATTCCTTCGCCTGAAATCATATGACTTAGAAATGCCACACTAGTCAACCAAAACTCCCACCTTCTGAACTTGGCGTACAGCTCATGATTCCTCAGGGTCTGAAGTATCATCTTCAAATGCCTCTCGTGTTCCTCAGGATTTCTTGAATACACCAGGATATCATCAATGAACATGATCACAAACTGGTCTAGATATTGTTTGAATACTCGATTCATCCGATCCATGAAAGTAGCCGGGGCGTTCATTAAACCAAACAACATTACAGTGAACTCATAATGGCTGTATTGAGCATGAAACGCTAACTTCAATATGTCCTCATTTCTGATCGTCAGTTGATGATACCTCGTCCTTAAATCAATCATAAGAAAATATCGACGCTCTTTACAATTGGTCAAAGAAGTCATTGATTCTCGGCAGTGGACACTTGTTCTTGATTGTCACTTGATTGAGTTGGCAATAGTCAATGCACAGGCACAATGAACCATCTTTCTTTTTTACAAACATAACTGGTACTCCCCAAGGTGATTCACTGGGATGTATGATCCCTTATCCAACAACTCCTGCATTTGTACATTTAGTTCTTTCAACTCAAACAACACCATCCGGTAAGGAGCCTTAGAGATTGGCTCTGTCCAAGGTGCTAACTCAATTACAAACTCAATCTCCCTCTCTGGTGGCATACATGACAATTCTTTCAGAAACACATCCGGAAACTCTTGTACCACCGTAATATCTTCAATTTCCAGCTCCTCAACTGTCGTATCCACAACGAGATTAAGGCTGTGTTTGTTTTGATTTCATGCAAAACATGTTTCCAAAAGAACCTCATACAAAACAATATAGTCCACGTATTGCAACTTACAAAGTCCGAACATATCAGATTCCACAGTTTTAGAAACATCTCCGATTAAATACCCAAATGATCTTCAAAAATTATGAAATTTACTATGTGATAGCCAAGACCAAAAGGTGGATACTTAATGTAGACATCAAAGTCAGATTCATCCTAGATAATCAAATATAGATTGTTAAAACTTCTGTTCCTAGTACCGAAATTTCCAGATCTAACCATCTTCGAAAGACCACGATTTAACCTACCTATTCTTATTTTTTTTCTCTAAATATTTGATATGTTAAACCTCAGGATGTCCTTAACATCTTTTGTTAAGAAATTGAAGTGAAATTTCAACAAAAAGATTGCCTTACAGTCCATGCATTCATCAAGGGTGGGTACCAAAATCTCCAGATCCAGTCTTTCCAAAGAATAACAATTTCACCCACTTATACTTGTTTTTTTGGTCCTAAATTTAAGTATGTTATACTTCAAGAAGTCCTTAACAACTTTCATTTAAAGATCAAAGCCAAAATTCTACTAGAACATCACATGCAAGTCACTAGAACATCCAAGGTCGAGCTGTTTTTCTCAAGAACAGTACAATAGACTAGAGCACCACTTTTATAACTTAAATCTTTCACATTCTATACACCCGAAATTGTTACCATTCAATCACACACACTAAGCACAACATGCAAGAGTAGATCAAAGGATCCCACTTGCCTCTAAACCGAGCAAACAACGAGCACAACAGCGAGACAAGGCAGCGACGGACGGTGACGCACGGCGGACGATTGACGGACGGTGATGCACGGCCCCTCCTCCTTCCTTCTTCCCTTCTTCCTTTCTTCCTTCTCTCTCTCTCTCTCTCTCTCTCTCTCTCTCTCTCTCTCTCTCTCTCTCGCGAACCCTCCTCTCTCTCGCTTAAACTGGCCACTCTTCTCCTCTAATTTTCCTCCCCTCCATCATTAGCCATCATTAGATTATGCATGGCAAACACTTGGCAACTAGGAAGGAACACATGGCATTTTCCATGCAAGATGGGCCTTCAATTCGGCTGGGCTTAGGCCAGCTTGGCCGACGGCAGCTCCTCCTTCTCCTTGGGCTTCATGGGCCGATCGAAAAAGGGGTGGGGCTATGGGCTGGTTTGGTCTTTAAATGTCCAACCCACCCTCATCCTAATAATCCACCTTAAACCTTAATTAAATAAACACCTAATTGAAATTTATAATTCACAAAATTTTGTGACCTAATTTAATAAATTTCAACCCATAAATTACATGGCAAAAAAAAAAAAAAGAATTTCCTATCAAATAATTACCCATCGAAAGCTTGGCCAAAATCTAAATGCAAAACATGAATTAAAGCACCTCTAAGGATTAAGAAGAAATTCTAGGATGCCACAGTCACCCCAGTGCTTCGATGATGTATAGAATAATTCAAAATACAAAAGGGCACCCTTTAAATGATATAAATGAATTGTTGTCCAAGATTATATTTGTGAGGCTTGTTCACAATGAAAGCTCATTATCAAACCTTCTATAAAAAATGTTAATCTTGAATCTTCTTTTTTCTTGCAAAGAATTCATGGTGATATTTGTTGACCAATACAACTACCAAGTGAACCATTTCGATATTTTATGGTACCATGTTTGCCTATTATCTACGCGCAATGTCACATTTGCACCTTTACTTGTGCAAATTATAAAGCTCTGGGCACAATTCCCTAATTATCCAATTAAGAGCATGAGGATGGATAATGCTAGTGAATTTATATCAAAAAGTTTTGATACCTATTGTCTTAACTAGGAATCGAGGTTGAGTACCTGGTTGCATGTTCGTACTTAAAATAGATTGGCGAAATCCTTGATTATACATATTCAAATTATTACTTGCACTCTATTATTAAGAATGAATCTCAGATATAGCATGGGGTCATGCAATTTTGCATGCTGCAGCTCTAATAAGATCACGCCCAACTAATAATCTTTTACAATCTCTCATTCAAATGGTTCTTGGTTATGAACCAAATATTTCACATTTACGCACCTTTGGTTGTGCAGTACATGTGCTTGTACCATCGCCAAAAAGAATGAAAATGGGTCCCCAATGCCGTTTGGGCATTTATGTTGGGTTTAATTCATTGTCTATTATTAGGTTCTTGGAATAAACTATTGGTGATTTTTTTACTACTAGATTTGTAGATTGTCATTTTGATGACACTAGGTTTTCATTCATGAATGGACCTAGACTTAAAACCAGGGAAGGAGAATAAATTTCCTGCAAGTATGCATCCCACAGTGGGCGAACATTTCTTGTTCAAGCCCTTCAGGGACAGCCTTTTAGCAGGAAACCACTCAGCCTTTTAGTTCAGAGCCTAGAGACACTCAGAGATGCCAGGATGGAAACGTTTCTAACCTACCCAAGCTGCATTTCTTGAAGGATCCTACCAGGCTGGAAAAGAAGAGGAAATTAGAAAGCCATGGAGAGATTTTCACAAAGCACACACTTTACTTCCAGGGACTCTGCCCAAAACATTACACCCTCCTTGCCTTATATAGGCAATAAGAGGTCACAAGGACACACACAGGGACCTAGCTCACGGGTCCGGATACAAACAGGGGCATTGAAAGGGAATTATTCGCACACTATGAATAGTAACTGTACTGTGAACAGTACATTCCCTAGCCTAGTGCCACAGTAAAAGTGAACAGTGATTTTGCTACAGTGAAATTGTACGAACTCAACGGTCCCGTCCGTCACGAGCATTATAGCTACAAACTGAGTCATCTGAGCTATCTTCTAGGAGATGTGCCTCGTATTTCTGTTCAAGGGCTTCAAGGTCTTCTGGTGAGAGAATTTGATTCAGTCTTCGTGATGAGGATGCTTGTTCATAAGCCCAATGCGATGCTTCTTCTTCAGCCCAATTTGTGTTTTCATCTTGTTGGGGTTCGGGAATTCTTGGCTGAGGCCAGTTGGATGGCTCTGCATAGAAGGATGTGTCCATGCTTTGGAATTTTTTATAGGGATCCTGAGACAGAGGTCCTCCAAAGCGTGCATAGGGGTCTGGGTGGACTGGACAATGTCATCTTCTCTTGTCATTTCAGGCTCTTGGGACGATGAGGCTTGTCTATATTGTCCGAGTGCTTTCTTAGCTTCTGGTGCTAGGTCATAATGATCCCACGTAGTGGGTGCATTATTCCAAATATCTTCGGGAATGGTCTTGTTTTCCTGGCACAAGATTCTTTGGAGTTCTCAATATTCATTTTCACAAAGTCAAACAGGTCCTAGATAAGATTTGTAAATCCGGGCATTATGCTTTGAGCTAAAACCAAATGTTCTGGCTTCATTCCCATGTGGCTCGCCTTGGTTGGGTTTATGTCTTCATTTTTCTTGAAAGGAAGGCGAACAAAGAACTCTGGGTTTTTCCATAAAGGATGAGAGCACTTTTGAGCAAATTCTGCATGGGATTCTGAACAAGATTCTAACAACTTTTGCATAATTGGATCTAGTAGACTCATTTCAATGGAAAAGAGTCTCTAGATATTGACAAACTCAAAGAATTTATCTTTATATCTAAGACCTTTTCCAGGAATGATGTGAAGCTGAGATATTTGAGTCATAATGTCCCACCCAATTATCAGATCTTTATTGGGAATGTTAGATCCAAAAAATTTTGCAGTTATGGAGCACTGCGGGAAGAACTGGACAGTTACAGGGGTGGTTCTAACATTGGTGGAGAAAGTATCTCCTGAAGCAGAATTGAAGTATCTGGTGTAAGGAGTCCAGAATTCTTCAGGAAGAATTTTGGTGTCCAGGATAGAACAACTTGCTCCTGTGTCAATAAGAGCAATAACAGTGATAGGCTTGGCAAATTTTGATGTGAGAATTTTTACGGGGAAGTGTGGGCAGTGAGTTTGGTTGGAAAATATGTCAAGGTTTGGTTATGGGGATGATGGTGATATATGGAAAATATCTTCAGATTCTGAGTCTGACTCAGTCTCACTGGAAGTTTGGTAAGCGGGAATGGCACAAAGAGTTTGTTCAGATGGTTCTTCATCAGCAGAGAATAAGGATTCAATATCATCATTTTCGAGAGAAATACCTATTTCGTTCTCAATATGATGGATTATATGATTCTGACCTTTTCTCACTTCGGGACAATTTTTGGCAAAATGTCCTTTTTTATTGTAAATGTAGCAACGATTTGATTTTTTGTGGCTTGTGCGATCCTTTCTTTTGCGTAGGTATCGCCATTTCTTCTTTCTCCGGAAATGCTTGGAGCCATGCTTGGATTTCTTTATCCAAAACTTCTTGTAGTGTTTCTTTTTTCGGGAGTACTTGCCACATGTTCCATCACAGTCTTTCTTGGAGCATTTAATTTTCAGCTCCTGTCGGGAGCAAGCTGATTCGAGGCGTTTGTCATCTGTGATGTATGTTTGTACCATCTTGCGCTTTAAGCATAATTCTTCTAGGCATAGATGGATTTCTTGCTATATTTCTCCCAAGGGAATATCTTGCACTCGCCTTTGTTTTCCAAAGAATGATCTTTCGACCATCTGGGATAGTTCTTTTGGGATGGAAGTAGGGAAAACATGCTTCAAATTTGGGTCTACTCCAACTTGATAAAAGGTTTGGAGCATCAATTTAAAATGCTTATCAAGATGTTTCTTCTGGAGGGAGCAACATCGTCTTTCAAAAAACTCTCTTCTTTTTATCTCTATGAGATCACCTGGTTTTCCCACAAAGACATGATATAAGAGAGTGAGGGCATGGCTGAAATTAGGTGACATCAGAAAATGAATCTGATCTTGTTCTGAAAGTGATTGCCACCAGAACTTCAAACTTCGTGTGAATCTTGTAACAAAGTTATACAAGACATCATTCATATCATGATTGGTGATAGACTGGGTAGGTTATAAACGTTTCCATCCTGGCATCTCTGAGTGTCTCTAGGCTCTGAACTAAAAGGCTGAGTGGTTTCCTGCTAAAAGGCTGTCCCTGAAGGGCTTGAACAAGAAATGTTCACCCACTGTGGGATGCATACTTGCAGGAAATTTATTCTCCTTCCCTGGTTCTAAGTCTAGGTCCATTCATGGTATCAGAGCCACTAGTTTCGTTTTTAATATTATCCATTCCATGCGCTTGACAGGTGAATCCAGAGCTGAGAAGATCTCTTCACATCATGTCCACAGAACCAGAAATCCTCGAAGCACCAGTCTCTCTTACACCTTCATCTTCGTCTTCAACACCTCCTGAGTTTCGTGTCTCTAATGCTTCTAAGATAGACTATCTTTATGAAGTCTCTCTTAGTGATGAAACCAAGATTTTTGAAACCCAGCTCTCCCTCATGAACCCTTATTCTGCCTTTGCTAAGCCAAACTCATCATTCTCACCCATCCGCTCCATCCGTCAGCTTATTCACCAAACCCCAAAGCAAGTAAAGGAGTACGTTCAGTCCTCCAAATTCGACCAGCATCCTATTCCTGCTACTGAAAAGGAATACTTTGTTACTCTCCAGATCCCTCCAGAATTTCCCAAATAATGGGCTCAACAGGGATATACTCATGTGCATTATGGAGCTGTTCGTCTTGCTCTAACCTTCCACGGTCGAAAGGGTTTGCCGGTTGTGGCAAGAATAGCACTGCTAGACACCAGGTTTTTACAATATCAACATGCTTGCATTGGTACTGTTCAAACCACTTTGAATGCAGGAACAGTCTTTGTCACTCTATATCCCAACTTCAACATCGCCCTTTCAAACCCTCAGTTACTTTCTTTTATGAAAGTCCAAGTTCAACTTACTGGAGCCCCCCAGACTGCTGACTCTGTTGCTGCAACGCTACATTACCAGATGGTTTATCGAGTGCAGAACCATGCGCTTGATCTCAACTTCAACAATGGCAATGAAGATGCCTTGTTCATATCCATGCAAAACGACCAAGCATCTTGTATCCATGTTCCTAGACAGATCCCAAAGGATACGTTGGCTAAACTCCTTCCATAAACCTGGATTACCAATTACGAAAAACTACATAAGCACAACAAGCCTTTCCAGTCTACGGACTCAGAGTTCGTAAGAACAAAGGATGGAACTATTTCCATCAAATTTGGCAAAGAAAAGGAAGAAAGTCTTTCTATCTTCCAAACCCTCTTCATGATTGAACCATGTGTTCCTCAATACATTTCTGAGCCAGATCCAAAAAAGCATGTTCGACACTTTAATGGTAATGGACATCCTGTTCATTACTATAAAGACAATGATGGTCATTGTTTTTGGGATCCCTTTTGTGAATGTTCTCACTGTATAAATCCCCTCGACGAGGTATATCCTTTTGCAAAATCTCCACCTCGACGGAAGAGGCCAAAAGATAAGATGTTCCAAAGGTACTTAGACGGAGATTCCTCCGTTGATACTCTTGGTGAATGTGACAAATACCAATTCATGGTTTCTTATGCACCACCTCCACCACCAGAGTCTAGTACCATATCCCAAGCCTCACCAGATCCCCCAAAAACACCACCACCATCTCCTCCCCAGAAAAAACAAGTCCTCTCTCCATTCTATAAACCAATCCTTAAGTGGGCTAAGAAGCATTCCTACCCCCTCGAAGTTCCAGAAGAAGCACCACCTACTTCTTCCATAGCTATGTTTCAAGATACTGACTTTCCTCCTCTTGTTAAGGAAGGTTCTAAACTCTCGTTCCCTGCTACAGAAGAGTTCATTGATCCTCATGGCAGATACCGCCATGTTCCTAAAGTTTCTACTCCCACATATGTGGATGAACATGGGAGACAGAAAAAAACTTCTGCTGCTGAAGCTGTTCTAAATTGGCAATCAGAGACTTTGTTAGCACAAAACAATGCCTTCAAGGCAATTGATTCCAAAATTGGAAATGTGCAACAAGATCTCCGAAGGTATGATGAAAGTACCAAGAAGATACTTTCTGAATTCCAGAAAAGGCTCCACGCCTTGGAATCAGGACAACATCTTAGGTACCATTATCTCGAAAATCCAAAGCCGGAAATAGAAAAACTCAAAACTTAAATCCAACTTCTTGAAGAAGGAAGGTTCAGACCATTTGACCCATTGGCACCTACTGTTAAAACCGGGTATTTACCCTCACCTCCACAAACATCCATTTTTGCCAGTATTCCAACAAATCCTTACAGAAGAGAACCGGATATGGCAGACTTACGAAATCGTCTCAAAACCCTACAGAAGGAAAATGGGAAAGAAAAAGTACCACCTACAGGATCAAATTCCATTGTCATAAGAGAAAGGCCAGAACAGATGATGCTATCAAATCCATTAGAATCTTTTCTAAAGGATTTAGGCACCCAGAAACCTGACTTTGTTATCCAACAGCCTGAACAACCTGATCTTCCCAATCCAGAAAACCAGACCCTGCTCCCAGTAGAGCAAACTTCTATTGATACTGAAACAGAATCTTTAGTATCCTTTTCCTCCACCTCATCTTTCTCAATTCCTGCAAATGACACTCACCCTATTGCACCAGTAACTTCATCAATATTCATGGCTGGCCATTCGGATGATGATATGGAATCAAATTATTTTGACCTTGAAACAGATCAGACAAGCAATCCTACTCAGCGTGTGTCCATCGCATCAAAAAAATTCTTCACCATTGATGACATTCCTTATCAGAAATGGCCAACTTCCATGACTACAAAACAAAAAGCAGTTAAGGTTTTCTCCTAGAATGAGAAAAATTTATCTCAATTAGACCAGTGACTCCTAAATGTGAAAACGAGGTGTAGCGCATAATCCATTTATAAGCTATGGCTAATAGACTTTCTGATGCATTTAATGATGCTATTAAGGTAATGAAGTCTCATATTCTAGCTATAAATGCTCTAGCTAGGTGGCTGTTCCCGAAGGACAGGCTAAAATGGATCAAAATCCCTCGCACTTGAAGCATGGTAGATCGATAGGATCAAAAGATAAGGCTCCTTAAAAATGAAGGGGAAAGAATTATGAATCCACTCCAAAAGAGCTCAGCGTTGTGCTTGCTCTCAAAGAGCTTATTACCCCTGAAGAGGCGCAAACCTAGGAATACTAAGAATTCCTTTACATATTTAATGAAATTTGAGATCAAAATGAAATCATCATTGATGATGCTTTTGCATTCTTAGTTGTTAATAAAATTATGGATGATGATTGTGAGCCGCAATCTCTATCATTGAATGCCATCAAAGGCAAGATTAGCCTAAGTGGGAGGAAGCAATTAAGGCTGAATTAGCTTCTCTAGCTAAATGAGAGGTTTTTGGATTTGTAACTCGTATTCCCGATAATATAAAGCCTGTTGAATATAAATAGGTATTTGTTCGGAAACAAAATGAGAAAAACAAGATTGTCAAGTATAAAGCCCGACTCGTTGCTCAAAGATTCTCCAAGAGACTTAGGATTGATTATAATGAAACATATTCACCTATGATGGATATAATTACATTTCATTTTCAAATTTGCCTAGTAATCTTTGAAAGATTGGAAATACATCTTATGAACGTTGTGACGGCATATTTGTATGGCTCATTAGACTCTGATATTTATATGCAAATTCTTGAGGGGTTCAAAATGCTTGAAGCATGCACTCCCCGCAATTTATTCTCAATAAAATTGCAAAGATCCTTATATGGGTTAAAGCAATCCGGTTGCATGTGATATCAACGCCTAAATGACTACCTTATTAAGGAAAGGTACAAGAACGATCTTATCTACCTATGCGTGTTTATTAAGAAATCGGAAACTAAATTTGTCATTGTAACAGTTTATGTCGACGATATAACTTTTGGAACTCCAAAAGTGTTAGTTAAAACTACGGGATAAGTACACTAATGGTGCCATAAGTTGTGTATGACACTCACTTTGGTGCCAAAAGTTTCTGCCGGATCACTTAAGTGCCAAATCGGAGAAAAAACGATCACTTTGGTGCCACCGGCAAGATATTCCGGCCAAAATGATTACGTGGCATTTTTATTTTTTATTTTTAAAAAGTTGCTCGGCTTTTAAACGACGTCGTTTTCCATCCTCTTCAAGAAACAACGTCGTTTTGCTCTTATACGTGGACACCCTTGCAAAAATGACGCTGTTTAGCTCGTACATGGGTTGAAGTTAGGATTAGGGTTTCTTCCTCGCCACTTGGCCACTGTTGTTCGCCGCCAACGCTCGGCCACCGTCGCTCGGCCACCATTGTAGATGCTCGACTAGGTGAGCGAGGAGGGAATGAGATCGTTACTCAAACAAAAAGTGGCAGAAAGAATAGGAGGCGAGGTGGAGGAGGAGGAGGAAGAAGAGGGGTTGAAGGTGCCGCAACCGGTGCACCGCCGCCGCCGCCGCTGGTGCCATTGTTGGTGTTGCTACTGGTGCGCTGATGGTGTTGCTGCTGGTGTCGCTCTTCAAGGAAGAAGACGACGTGCATCCTCTCTCTCTCTCTCTCTCTCTCTCTCTCTCTCTCTCTCTCTCTCTCTCTCTCTCTCTCTCTCTCTCTCTCTCTTCAATTTGGGGATTTAGGGTTTCGATTTGGGGGAAAGAAGCCAAACGACGTTGTTTTTGTGGTTTAGATGCTGATTGTGCTCTTCGGCAAGCCACGTCAGCTGAAAAAATTAATAAAAAAACGCCACGTCAGATTTCCGGCCGATTAGATTGGCGTTGGCACCAAAGTGAGCGTTTTTCAAATTTTTTGGGACTTAAGCGATCCAACGGAAACTTTTGGCACCAAAGTGAGTGTCGTACACAACTTATGGCACCATTAGTGTACTTATCCCTTAAAACTACTGAGTATTTGAAAATGGAGTTTGAAGTTAAAGATTTGGGTAAAACCAAACTTTGTCTTGGTCCAGAGCTTGAGCATAAAGCAAATGAATAATTATCCATCAATCAACATACGTTGAAAGATTGCTTAAACACTTCAACATGGACAAAACTCACCCATTAAACACCCTTATTGTCACACCTCAATCCTCCAAGCACGTGCCCATTCCTCCTTAGTCGATTATATTGTGACGTCCTATGACGCATAGCCGACCCATTCATTTTAACGCACATGTGGAAGCGAATTACTAAACCCATGACAATAACAAACATGTGATAGAAAAGCATGACAACAAATTTCAAAACAACACATTCATAAAAATTACAATCTGGTTTACAATAGAGACCAACTCTAGGGTCTAAGTACATGAAGTCTATCTTCGAAAAAACATATGAGCCATCCATGCTCCTAACTCTTCTACCTCAAGCTTCGGGATTCATCACTCTAGGGACTTGAAAATTTCATCCCACAATGGGGTGAGACAATATCTCAACAAGTTCAACCCTCTAAGACCTGACTAGGAAGAAAATATGCTCTAAGGCTGCCTAAGCACAAACATCAGTCGGAGGTCTTACCTTTGCCTCTGTTTCTTCCTACAAGTTAGTGTAGTTGACATTTTTAACACATCAAAACAAATCTAATCATCGATCAATCGACTCAGTTGATTACATGTCATCAAGATTATTCCCCGGTCATCTCAATCAATACTATATATAAAGTTCTATCATAATCAGAACTGCTCATTCTAAGCTAACAGTAGATAGTATAACTCACCAGAACCTGCCTCAATATTGATATAGTATACCATATATGCTTGCCATAATCTACCTCAAATACCAATATAGTATATTATTATGCTTGCCAGAAGCTGCCACGTATATTATTATAGTATACTGAATATGCTCAGCAGAAGTTGCTAGACCCACTGATCTGATATATTAATTATGCTCACCAGAAGTTGCCAGACTAGAATCTACAGGTTGATATAATATATTATCCTGATTATTTAATCATTTTTCCATTTTTATCATTCCCGATAAAATACTCGTGTGTGGGTACATAGTTGGCTTTAGCCAAAAATATAATATTTTCACCTTTGAAAATTTCACTAGTTTCTAAAGCCCAAAAACATATTTTTGGCGTTGTAAATCGATGCCCGATGATTTTCTAATTAATTATAGAAATAAAATAAATTTAGGAATAATTTCCTAAAATACAAATCACACAAAATCTACACAAATTAAAGCTTAATTAAATAAATAGATTACACAATTGCAATCAGTATAAAATTCTAGCCACCGATTATCCTGATTTGATTTTCGAAAAATAAATAAATAAATAAATAAATAATTACATAAAATAATAAATAAATGCCAATAAATGAGACTTAGGCCCGTAAAGCCTAATTGGAAGACGAGACGCGCTCGGAAAATTTCCGAACCACTCTAGTTAAATACTAGAACTTGTCTAGGGTCTAATTACACTACTCTAACCACCTAACATGTAATAACAATTAATTAAATTGCTAATCTAATGAAACTATCCACATAATCCATGCTTAGTCTAAGCTAATCAATCCTTAAACGTCATTAACTTACTAAGAAAGGATTAGTGAGTTAAACTCATTGGATTAATGATTCGAGTGGACCAAAACGACTGGGATGCGACAGCGGTTGTTAAACCCCAAAGCAGGATCGCCAACGGTGGCTTAGAACGGGCTGAAATCAGGCCTCAAAGCTTCGCGGTTGCTGCCCAGTTTCAAGGGGGTTTGTTGGTCGCGGCTTCAAGAAGGCTGATCCCGGCTTAGTTGGGTTGGGTTGAGTTGACTTCGGTGATGCGACAACTGAAAAGGGAGAAACCAGGCTGACGTGGGCTCGTGGACGTTGGAACAGAGCTACAGAATTGGTGGAGATGTCTTGGAGTGAACTGTAAGACCGAAGTGAAGCAAGTGACGTGAATGGGCTCAACTTTGATGAAAATTGAAATGAAGAAAGCAGAAGACAGCTGGATTAATGAAGGAAAATGAGAAGAAAACCATAAGCCGCTCGTCCAAGGTGAAGGGCCATCGAAACCAAGGAAAATGAAAGCAAAACGTAGAAGACCAAAGGAGAATGGGGCAGCTGCAGGGGGTGTCTACGAAGAGAAGAAGGGAGGGGGAAACTCGTGAAAAAGAAATGAAAAAGAAAGAGAGAGGCAGAGAGAAAAAAAGAAAGAGGATAAGGATGGATGAAAAGTCAGGTAAGAAAAGCACTTGGAGACAAAAAAATTGTTGGGGATGGTTGGCTGGTGGTGGGGCCTTTGTGCGTGAGCCTTCGAGAGAGATGAGAGAGACTTGCGAGAGAGAGGGACGAGTGAGAGAGAGACTAGTGGAGGGCAAAGAAATTAAATAAAAACGTTCTATAATTAACTAATCTTGTCCCACAAACTTCCATTCAATCCAAACTGGTCCCCAAAAATCCCTAAGTTAAAAACTTGAGCCTCACTTGCATTCTTGCACCATAATTCCTCCAAATAATAAGTCCTAGGCAACAAAAATGGCAAATTCTCTCAATTCCTAATTGTGTTTCATTTTTCTTGGAATCCAATTTTCCGAACAAACCTGTCCGATTGAGGCCCAATTTTATTGAAGAAAAAGCCCACGGGACTTTCTTTTACCAAGTAGTTCACACAAGAAGCCAAAATCCCTACAATTTGGCCAATCTGAATTTCTGTTCGTTTTCTGAACGTCCGAATCAATTTTTTGTAAAAATCTAGAACTCACCGAAAATTCCTCGAAAGATGAGTCTATGTTCCTAAAATGACTTGTGACATGATAGAACTTTTGATTTCTAAAATCGGGTTCAAATTCGCGATTAATTTCAACCAGACGTGATTTTAGCATGACCTAATCTACTGGGTAACTTTTGAAAATTTTTGGTATAATTGACCCGTGGTCGATTTTCTTCGAGCCACACTTACCTCTTTGACATATTGGTGACTCTTGGTTGTCATGAAAATCTCAAGATTTCAAATGTGGACATAAGGCGCCAAAACGACAAAAAAATCGGTCTAGTGCCGATCAACAAGAATTTTGCAAATTAGTGGAATCACCCATGTTTAGCCACACATCTCAATCGAACTAACATATCTCCGATCTCTGAGAGGTTTTTGAATGTGCCGTAATGACCCTTCTAGACCAACACGGTCGAGCAATTGATTCCTAGTCGAATTCTCAAGTTTATTGTGTTAAAATCTCTTAACGATTTCACTTGATAGCCTAGTTATCTCGTGAGCAGCCATCTCAAAGAAAATCACTATAGTCGTGTCGATAAAATGCTCAACTTATCCGATTGAAATCAAAACCTAAATTTTTAGGATGTCACAACTCTTCCCCTCTTATAAAAATTTCATTATCGAAATTTAAACCTTTAGCAATCCTTAAACAAAAATGTGGAGGGTATCGTCTTCTCATCGAGTTTTACTTTCTCCAGTTGCTTCTTCTATCTCATGGTGTTGTCAAACCACTTTCACTAAATGAACCATCTTGGTACACAGAATTTGTTCTTTCTCATCCACAATCTGAACCGAGCTTTCTATGTACGACACTTTATCGTTCACGTCTAATTATTCAAGATTTAGCATGTGGGTTGGGTTAAGCTCATACGTCCTCAACCTCGACACGTGAAGGACATCATGCACTTGGGCCTATCTCGACAACGCAAGACGATACATTAGGATCCTAAGTCTTTCCAAAATCTCAAGGGTCCTACGTACCTTAGTTTCAATCTTCCCTCCTTACCAAAATGCAAGGTATCCCTCATTGGTGACACCTTTAAAAAGATGTCATCACTAATTTGGAACTCTAAGGGCCTTTGATGCTCAACGGTACAACATTTCTAGCGACTCCTAGCGATCTTGAATCTATCTTTGATCACAGCAGCTATAATCATTAATTGCTGAACGAACTTTAAGCTGCGAAATTTCATTCTCTGACCTCATCTCAACAAACTAAAGTTCTGTACACTATGCTCTGTCCTACTTCAAAAGGAACCATCTGACTCATCTACTGAAACTGGGAATCCTTAGGTCTAAATATAATATAGATTCGTCACTGGCACTCCATGCGGACAAACTATCTAATGCACATACACTTATGTATGCCTATTCAAATCGAAATCTTTTCCTACTACATTGAAGTGAGTCGGCTTCACCCATCTGTTGACCACTATCCCAATTGAAATCATTACCTCTCTGGCTCCTTGATAAGCCCATCACAACGTGCTATCATGATATACTTTCATTCCCACTCGGGACTCTCAAGTGATTATAAAAGTCCTCTCGGTTTGCATTATAGAACTTCCACTTATTGACATATCTAACACTTACAACCTGTTTGGCGATATCTATCTTTATATCGGTCTACCAATCGAGCTGTCGCCGATTTTGACCTGCTTTGCACTGTCTGGTCATATATTGCAACTGCTACAATGAGCTTCTAACAAGGTCTCTTCCCTGAGTGTCACATCGCCAGGTACACCCAATCATTCTTGGAACTTTAGTGTTCCGCCTTAAAAAATATGAAAGTCAGCTTTTCTCTTATAGTGTTTCTTACAAGATCTTCTAAACATCAGGGTCTATCAATTGAAGTTCTTTGATTCTAATCTGAGCAGCCGACTCAATTTTGAGGGTGACTATAAGATTTGGAAGGTAGTTTATCTCGAATTTGAAAATCGAATTTCGAACTTTTTTATGTAAGGTCCATACTTTAACTAGCCTATGCACAAATGAAGACTCTCAACTCAACACATCTGTGACCTTATTCACCATTCCAGGGTGATACAAGATATTATAATCATAGTCCTTCAGAAGTTCTAATTCACGAAGCTGTCACATATTCAACTTCTTCTGAGAGAATAAATACTTGAGACTTCAATAGTTGAGGAAGATCTAGAATCTTTCTCCATACTAATAACGTCTCTAAATCTTGAAAATGAAAATTATTGCTACGAGTTCTAAGTCATGCGTCAGGTAATTCAACTCTTAGGGTCTCAACTAATGGGATGCGTATGCAACACCCTACCACGTTATATCAACATGCAATCCAATCCTCTAAACGACGCATCACTATAGATCTTGCATCCTCCAGAACCATATGGAATGATCAACACAAGTGTGGTAGCTAGCTTCTACTTAAGCTCTTGGAAATTATATTCGCACTTGTCTGTCCATATGATTTTCTCTCCTTTCTTCAAGAATCGAGTCAATAGCGATGCCAATGCTGAAAATTCTATTGCGAACCTTCTATAGTACCCTATCCAACCCAAACGACTTCTGATCTCTAATACTGTTGTTAGTCTTAGTCCATGGATAACTGCTCCAATCTTGGATGGGTCCATGGAGATTTCTTTATTCGAAATCATGTGGTCTAAGAACACAACACGAGTCAACAAAATTTCCATTTGCTAAACTTAGCGTACAACCCATGGATCATCAGGGTTTGAAAAACCATTCTCAGATTACTCTCGTGCTCATCAACACTTCTCGAATACACTAGAATATCATTGATAGACACGATCACGAACTGATCTAGATATTCTTTGAACACTCACTTCGCCAAATCCGTGACCGCAGCTGGAGTGTTCATCAAACCAAATGGCATTACGGTACTTTCATAAAGGCCATATCGAGTACGAAGCGCTAAATTCGATACGTCTTCCTTTTAACTCCTTAACTAATAATACTTTGTCCTTAAGTCGATATTTGAGGTGTCGACGCTCTTTGTGATTGGTCACACAATTTGTTAATCTTCAGCCATGAGCATTTGTTCTTGATCGTTACCTGATTGAGTTGATGATAGTTGATATATACTTGCAACAAACTGTCTTTCTTTCTCTACCAACAGGCCTGATAATTCCTGAGGAAATACATCTAGAAATTCTTGGACTACTGAGATGTCCTCAATCTTCAATTCTCTAATATGTCCTATCTATGACAATTGCCAAGTAATCTAGGCAACCTCTATCTAACAAACGGGTTGCCTTCAAGTGACGAGACTAATGAAATCGATGGTCCTTCTCGACTCCCAATAAATTCGACACTTTCATATACTAACAGATTAAACTAGATTGCTCCTCGACAAAAATTCATTACCACCAGATGCTCCAAGAGCCAAATCTTTCCACACTTGACATCAAAGCTGTACACAAACAACTAATCAAGTACAACTCTAGTCAGTGATTCTTCCCCCTTTTTTTTTCAGCTTTATTTCAAATAACTGAAGTTCCACAAACTTAACCAAAATTCTGCTGCACTACTCTGATAACATCACCCCAAAACATTCTTCCTTCGATTGGTGCAAGGTTGATTCTAATCCTGTCCCTTTCACCATCCTAGTTCCTTCTTATCTGTAGTAGCAATGTCTGTGCTCCCTTGGACTCACACTGATAGTCCGTCACCTGATGGCCATGCTAGTCACAATCACAGCACATTCTAGCCATACCCGGACACTAGATTTATCCATGCCTCCTTCCACAATTTTGGCACCCACCTGATGAGTCCTCCATCTCCCGTCAAGTGATAGCATGCACTCTTTCTTGTACTGAAGGCCTGTTCCAAAAACCCCACTGTGTGTTCTATGGTGCATTCCCTTTGATTTGTTCCATCGACCTTTCTAGGATAGTTTCTAACTAGGTGACCATATTGGTCTCACTCAAAATAACCACCCATCCTAAATGGCACGGGGCCGATCCATGTCGCCTTCCGCAACACATGACATTATGAGTTGGTCCTGACTTGTCTATCCCACCCTTCCTATTGGGTGGAATAGAATACATTTTTTCCGGTCATGGGCTCCTTCCCAAACTGGTTTCCATCTCTATAGGATCTACACCTCAACTCGGATGCAACGAGTCACTCCCAGCTCACATCTCCAAATTGGATCTCAGTAGGTGTGGCAACAACTGTGGTTACGGCACTAGTAGCGGTAGTAACAGTGGCAACAACGGCGGTTTGATCCTGGGCTTACTAACCCAACAAGTTCCTAAGGAACACTAGCATCTAAACGATCCCATCGAACCTAGGATCACTGGGTGCTACTACACTAGTACCAACATACGGTGGTACTCTTACACTTGCATTGGTTTGAGCTAACACTTTACCACGACTCTCTTGGGCACTGATCCTTATTGGCGTTCTACCCTGAGTTGTAGAGGCTATTGCCCTTTTACTAGGAGTCCTTAGCTCTTGATCACTCATGCTATAAGATCTTTATGGAAACCCATTTTTCAATTCCAATACCATATTAGAATTTGAGCGACTCACACAAACAAGCTACTTATCAACTATCAATCACATGCACCAGCATGAAATGAAGGTCATTTCTACTAACTATCCCATGACTCATCACACCTTATCACTCCAACTATCGACCTTCTCTGATACCACTTAAACGGGGATGTCATGCCCCAATCCTCCGAGCATGTGCCTATCTCTCCTTGGTCGATTATATTGTGACGTCCTAGGATGCGTCGCCAATCCATTCATTTTAATACACATGAGGAAGCGAATTGCTAAACCTTTGACAATAACAAATGTGGGATAGAAAACATGACAACAAATTTCAAAACAGCACATTAATAAAAACCATAGTCTGGTTTACAATAAAGGCCAACTCTAGGGTCTAAGTACAGGAACTATATTTTTGAAAGAACTTCTAAGCCATCCATGCTTTTGACCCTTTCGCCTCAAGCTTTGGGATTCATCACCCTAAGGACCTAAAAATTTTATCTCACAACGGGATGAGACAATGTCTCAACAAGTTCAACCCCCTAAGACTTGACTAGGAAGAAAATACGCTCTAAGGCTGCCTAAGCACAAACATGAGTTAGAGGTCTTCCCTTTGCCTCTGTTCCTTCCCGTAAGTCAGTATAATTGACATTTTCAACCAATCATTTCAACACATCAAAACATATCTAATTATCGATCAATCAACTCAGTCTATTACATGTCATCGAGACAATTCCCCAATCATCTCAATCAATAGTATTTATAAAGTCTGAATATAATCAAGATTGCTCATTCTAAACTGATAGTAGATAATATAGCTCACTAGAAGCTGCCTCAATATTGATATAGTATACTATATATGCTCACTAGAAGCTGCCGCAATAGATAATATAGCTCCCTAAAAGCTACCTCAAATACCAGTATAGTATACTATTATGCTCTGCCATGTATACTCCTATAGTATATTGAATATGCTCAGCAGAAGTAGCCAAACCCACTAATCTTATATATTAAATATGGTCACCAGAAGCTGCCAGACCAAAGTCTGTAGGTTGATATAATATATCATCACAATCATTTAACCATTTCGCCATTTTTATCATTCTCAATAAAATACTCATGTGTGGGTACACAGCCGGCCTTAACCAAAAATATAATATTTTCACCTTTGAAAATTACACTAGTTTCAACAACCAGTAAACTTATTTTTGGCGTTGTAAATCGACGCTTGGTGATTTCCTAATTAATTACAGAAATTAAATAAATTTAGGAATAATTTCCTAAAATACAAATCACACAAAATCTGCCCAAATTAAAACTCAATTAAATAAACAGATCACACCATTGCAATCAGCATAAAATTCCGGTTACTGGGTATCCTAGTCTAATTTTCAGAAAATAATTAATTAATTAAATAATTACGGAAAATAATAAATAAATGCCAATAAATGAGACTTAGGCTTGTAAAGCCTAATTGGAAGCCAAGATGGGCCCGAAAAATTTCCAAATTACTCTAGTTAAATACTAGAGATTATCTAGGCTCTAATTATACTACTTTAACCACCTAACATGTAATAATAATTAATTAAATTGTTAATCTAATCTAACTATTCACCTAATCCATGCTTATTCTAAACTAATCATCATTAAACATTATTAATTTACTAAGTAAGGATTAGTGAGTTAAATCACCCAATTAACGATCTAACTAGACCAAAACGAAGATGATGCGACGGCGGCCGATAAACCCCAAAGCAAGACCACCAACGGGGGCTCGGAACGGGCCGAAATCAGGCCTCTAAGCTTCATAGTTGCTGCTTGATTCTGAAGGGGGTTTGCTGGTTGTGGCTCTGAGAGGATTGGTCCCGACTTAGTTAGGCTGGGTTGAGCCGACTTCGGCGGCACAACAATCGAAAAGGGAGAAACCGGGCTAACATGGGTTCGTGGACACTGGAATGAAGCTGCAGAATCGATGGAGATGTCCCCAAATAACCACGAGACCGAAGTAAAGCAAATGGCATGAGTGGGCTCAAATTCAACAAAAACTAAAATGTAGAAAGTAGAAGACAGCTGGATCGAGAAAGGAAAATTAGAAGAAAACCATAAGCCGCTTGTCCAAGGTCAAGGGCCATCGAAACTAGGGAAAATGAAAGCAAAAAGTAGAAGACCAAAGGAGAATGGGGCAGCTGTAGGGGCGTTCACGAAGAGAAGAGGGGAGGGGGAAATGCGTGAAAAAGAAATTAAAGAGAGAGAGAGAGAGAGAGAGAGAGAGAGAGAGAGAGGATAAGGATGGATGAAAGGTCAAGGTAAGAAAAGCACTTGGAGACCAAAATTGTGGGGGACAGTTGGCTAGTGGTGAGGCCTTCGTGTGTGAGTCTTCGAGAGAGATGAGAGAGATTTGCGAGAGAGAGAGAGAGAGAGAGAGAGAGAGAGAGATGAATGAGAGAGAGACCGGTGGGGGGGAAGAAATTAAATAAAAACATTCTATAATTAACCAATCTTGTCCCACAAACTTCCATTCAATCCAAACTAGTCCCCAAAAATCCCCAAGTTAAAATACTTGATCCTCACTTGTATTCTTGTACCATAATTCCCCCAAATAATAAGTCTTGGGCAACAAAAACGGCAATTTCTCTTAATTCCAAATTCTATTTCATTTTTCTCGGAATCCGATTTTCCGAACAAACCTCTCCGATTGAGGCCCAATTTTGTTGAATAAAAAGTCCACATGACTTTCTTTCACCAAGTAGTTCACACAAGAAGCCAAAATCCTTTCAATTTGGCCAATCCGAATTTCCGTTTGTTTTCCTAACCATCCAAATTAATTTTTCGTAAAAATCCCAAACTCGTCGAAAATTCCTCGAAAACTGAGTCGACGTTCCTAAAATGACCCGTGTCATGATAGAACTATCAATTTTTGAAATCGGGTTCAAATTCACGGTTAATTTCAAACATATGTGATTTTAGCGTGACTTAACCTACCAGGTAGCTTTTAGGAATTTTTGATGTAATTGACCCATGGTCAATTTTTTTTTGAGCCACACATACCTCTTCGATACATTAGCGACTCTCGGTTATCATGAAAATCTCGAGATTTCAAATACGGACACAGGGCGCCTAAACGACAGAAAAATCGGTCTAGTGCCGATCAATGAGAATTTTGCAAATTAATAGAATCACCCACGTTTAGCCACACATCTCAGTCAAACCAACCTATCTCTAATCTAATAGGTTTTCGACTGTGCTGTAATAATCATTACAGACCAACACGTTCAAGTAGTCGATTCCTAGTCGAATTCTCAAGTTTATTACGTTAAAATTCCTTAACGGTTTTACCTAATAGCCTAGTTATCTCGTGAGTGGCCATCTCCGAGAACAACACTGTAGTTGCGTCGATGAAAAGCCTAATTTATCCGATTGAAATCAAAACCTAAATTTTCAGGATGTCACACCTCTGGTAGTAAAGTCTTTAGATTTCTAAAAGGACCCATTTCGTTCTAAAAAATCTGATGAAGAGATACTCAATCTTGAAGTACCATATCTCAATGCAATTGGGGTTTTGATGTACTTGGCACAATGTATGAGACCAGATATCGCTTTTGCCGTAAATTTATTGGTATGTTTTTGTTTTGAGCCAACTCGGAGATACTGGAATGGAGTTAAACATATTTTTCTTTATGTCTGAGGAACTATAGATTTGGAATTATATTATTCCAAGGATTCCACTAAGTCTAGTTTAGTTGGATATGCTAATGCTAGATATAGATCTGATCCACATATGGTTCGCTCTCAAACCCAGTATTTATTTTGTTATAACAGCACCGTTATTTCTTGGCGTTCTACAAAGCAATCGCAAGTAGTTACATCCTCTAACCACTCTGAGATTATTGTTTTATATGAAACTGGAAGAGAGTGTGTTTGGTTAAGATCCATTATAATACATATTCATAATTCTTGTTATTTAATACCGGTTACAAATTCTCCCACTATAATTTATGAAGATAATGCTGCTTGTGTTGCACAAGGTAGGGGAGGATATATCAAAGGTGATAGGACCAAGCATATCTCACCGAAATTTGTCTATACTCATGAACTTCAAGAAAGTCGACAAATTGATGTTAAATAGATTCAATTCATAAATAATCTTGTAGATCTTTTTATTAAATCATTGCCAACATCAACTTTTGAGAAATTAGTATATGACATTGGTATGTGGCAAGTTTACAAGATGCAAGATTGATTAGTCCCGACATTGGCTATATGGCTCAATTAAGGGGGAAATATCATGAACTATGCATTGCACTCTTTTTTTCTTTATGTCTGGTTTTTTCCCACAAGGTTTTTTCGGCTTAAAGCTTCTAACGAGGCAATTAATGCATCTATAAAAGGGAGAGATTATAAAATTTGTGCTTTGCACTCTTTTTTCCTTTTGTTTGGTTTTTGTCCCATTGGGTTTTTTCGACTTAAGGTTTTTCATGAGGTAGTATCATTTGATACACATTCGTAATGAATATAGTAAATATTCAAGGGGGAGTGATACGAAATATATGAATACATAAAATACATGAATGAATATTCATTATATTCATAATATATAATGTACTTATTATTGTACATTTGTATCGTACATTTTAAATACATCTCCCTATACAAGTGTTCATCTCCCTATTCAATACATGTATTATTCGATACATTAATATTAATAATAAGTACATCATTGTTTTCATATAAATATGAGTTTAGTTTTTGTCATAGAGATATAGTGAGTGATTGGAATAAAATTCTCTCCTCTGGCTTTCTCTACTATCTTTGGTATTTAGTTGTTTTCTCTTCTCAATCTCTTTATTCTCTCTATTATATATTTGCAACGCAATATTTTACAAGTCAAACAATATCATCTATTTTGACACCTTTATGCAAAAGGTAGGAGCCCTACAAAATGCTTTAGGCCACTATCTTTAATCTATGGATCAAAAGATTCAATCTCTTGCGTGCTTTGATGTAATCAACCTCTATCCTCCCGAAACCTTGAAATCCTCACAAAACTCCTCGCGGAAGAAGAAAGAGAAAATTGTAAGTTGTAAGATCTTGAAGTCCTTTTTTTCCATCAAATCAAAAGTTCTTTATTGGCTCTGCATTTTCTTGTTTTGGTTTGATGACTGATTTGACATATCAATGAAATGAAGCTTGCATATTTATACTGCACTCATATTCAATATATTAAAGAAATAAAATTTGTAGATGTAGGTATTTAGTCTGTAGACGCACTAAGGAACAAGTGCTGAATTTGCAGAAGCGGAAGCATTAACGAACAAATGTCATATCTGCATAAGCACTAAGGAACAGGTGCTAAAGTCTGAAGAAGCACAAAGAAACAAACTTTTTGTCTATAGAAACAAATGTGTAGTGTATAGAAGTTTTGAGGATCAACTACTAAATCTACAAATTTACTTATGAAAATGATGAATTTGCAAAAGTTTAAATAATATGTGAGATTTTGTGAGATCATTATCAAACCATAAAATGAATACATGATTTAAAATTTAAATATTATAATAGTGATAATTTATATCAAATTTTATACTTGCAAACACCAACTAGAGAATGAGGTGCGGTCAAAATTTATAAATTATTCTTGTCAAACTTATTATTATTATTATTATTATTATTATTATTATTATTATTATTATTATTATTATTATTATTATATTCATGATAACTCCCATTTTATTTATTGAAATCTTATGTCTGAAAGAACGATTACATTTTATGCCTTACTCTAAATTTATATTATTTTGGCATATAGTAAATTGCATTCATTTTGCACACACTCAAATCTCAACATTGTCCTATTTGTGAACACGTTTGCATAATGGAAAACTAAAGATTGTTTTGTCGTCATTAGAAAGGGGGAAGATTTTAAGAAAATTATTCGATGTTTAGTAAATGACAAAATATTCAAAGGCAATTAATCTATGTATTTGAATGTGTCGAACAACTTCCATATAGAAAAACCAATATGCAAATGAGGTTGTAAACAAGACATTAAAAAGCTTGGAAAGAGAACAAGCTGTTGGACGGAAAATATGACCAAGTATAGAAGAACTTTTGCAGATGGTGAACAAGCTATAGAACAACGGTTTGTCAAAGCTTTAGATGGATCCATAGAAGGTGAACAACTGAAAGAACATGAGGAAGTTAACTTGCTTGAAAGGACCTATCTATAGAAGGTGAACAGACAATTCAGTGAAAACTCGCAAGAAGTCTAGAAGGATCACTTTGCACAAGCAACTCATGCTACAGATGACGCACATGGTTGATATACAAGTCTCTACAACCCCAATCAGAATACTCAAATTCTTTATCAATTTAATTTGAATTCAAATTTGTGTTCTAAAGTTATCTTCAAAGATTGGAATCCATTGAAAGCAGCCTAAAGTATCTCATTATAGCTTTACCCTTTTTGTAAAGGCAAAAAAGTTTGTTAGGTAGACTACACAAATAAAGAGCTCTACTTTGAGAAACGACCTGCATTATTTCGGAAAAAAGCATCTCTAAGTGATTTTAATGATTTTCAAACTATACTTGGTATAATATCTTTTATAATAAATGCAGATGTAATGACAATTATCAATAACTACATGATATTCATGGTGTGATCCATTAAGTGAAAGATTGCAAAATGTCCAGATGTAATTTTCTGTTAACAACACTAATGAACTGAAAGATTGGCTGACAATGATGTTTGTATCAATGCTGGAGATATCAAGTGAAAGGTGATGTTGGAGCAACGACCATGTCAAATGATTGTTGCAAAAAGTCCAATATAGCCGTAATCGCCTAGAAAAGCACACCAGAAGAATCATAATAAGACTTCAGAGAAACGAAAATAGGCACCCTAAATCGCAAATTGAAAGAAATTCGCCAATTCGAAACCGTATCCCTAATCTGGTTTGCCCCCAACTACTTTTAACTCTTGCACACAACCAAAATGGGGAGATGAAGGAAGAAAACAAAATTTTCTCTCGTGGAACCAAGGATTAGAAGCATGGAGAACATTGATTGATGTGAGAATCGACCATCTCCGATCACCAGCATCTATTGCCGATTGCTTTCCATATCTCATTCTGCAAAGAATAGATCAGACCAAAGACGCATGCATTCGTGATAGTTCCTTTCGAGAAATGATTTCATCCAACTCGATTCACGATTCCAGAGAGCTAGAGCTAGTTCCGCTGATTGTCACCATCGTTGAAGGCCATCCTAACATCGCATTCCGATTCCCCCGTTATACTATTTTCCGCAGTGATGAGATCCGAAAAAACCGAATCCAGCTCGAAGTCCTCCACTGGAGAGAGAAGGGATGATCGATACTTTGGAAATGGATCACTAGGAGAGGAAAATCCTCTTCAAAGCAATTCCTTCGCTCGACTTGCGATTTTCGAAGTCCCTCAGATTTTTTTCTGAAGAGAATGATTCCTCCTGCTCGATAGACGTTATTCGATCACCGAAGCTAAGTCCTCTTCCTTTATCCGGTTTCGATTTTGGTTCAATTAATAGCACTGATTAAACAGCCCGAATCCAACTAATGAAGCTTGAAAGTAAAATTGACATGTCGGGATATTGATTGGAAAAGACGAGGATTCCGTCCAAAATGCTCGACATTATGTCAGATTCTCTATTACCATTTGTTGAGCTCCTGTCCATAAAATTTCAATACCCTATTAAGTACAAAATTGCAAAGTGACGTATACTAGCTATTCCATATATTGAACGATTTCATGTGCGAGTTCAAATGACCATTGACGGGGACCCATTTGAGATGTCAAATTCAACCCCATTCATGCTAGAAGAGCATGTCACTTACTAATTATCCAGTACGAACAATGAAGAAAACATAGAATAACCAGTTCATCTCCACTTGAGAAGCAGAGTCGTCAATTGGCACACCTGATAGGGAAACCCACTCCCACATTTGGTGGGCACTGCTCAACAAATTGCACTCAAAAGTCAATTTTGGATGAGAAATTCCTACCAACCCAGATACAAAACAAATCTACCACTCTCTTAACACTTTTTCTCCAAGATAAGGATAATCCACACACTAATCCTTAGTTTGGTCAACATACATCTACCTACCAGAAAGGAACTTGTCCATGCAACTTTGCACATGGACAACTCCGACCACAAATTGATGTCACGAAAGACAAATACTAATTTACTTCTCTCCCAATCACTCTAGTAATCTGAGTATGAAATTTCGTTCATGCATCACAACTTAAATCATTTGATACCTAAATAGAAATTGCAAGAGAAATACGACAATGAGGAACACTGTCTACACAATCGTCTGGCCAAATAACTTCAGAAAAGGAAAAAGGAAAAGATTTTAATCACATGAAACAAATGTAGAACAATACATATTATGCTCACTTTCTCTTAATTTTTCTTTATTATGGATGGTGATCTCATTGAAGGGTTTCAATTAGTTGGAGAATTTTCCATCGATATAAATAGTACCAAATCTTTTATAATATCCCATTGACATGACATGAGTAAGAAAAGATTGCGGAAGTACTCAATCAAATGGAATGTGGACCCAATTAAACCTGCATTTTCATGTGAAAGGAAGGGTGCATCACTATTTCACATAAGCTACAAGATTTTTGGAAGCAGTGTTGCAGCCTCTTCCTCTAAATGCAATAAAGCACTCCATTGAGAAGCCCCCACGAGGTAAAAGCATGGTCTTTAAGTCAAATAGTAGGACTTGAGTATAAGTTGTGAAAATGCATGAGAAATCATGGTTCATGAACAACTTAATAACAAGGGTGTGACCAAGATTAAGAGCTAAAGTTCTTACACATGAAGAAACTAAATTTCTGGCAGTTTTGTAACTGATCTACATGTAAGGAAACAATACAAAATAGCAGTGGGACAATAGTAATAATATGTAGGAAATTATTGCGTAGGATGGTCAAAACTTTATCTTTGCTCGGGCATACGACTAATTAGGAGTAATGGTTTCACTGATGGTGAAATGAATCACATACACAAAGCAATGTTGTAGTAGTGTGTACTAGGTAATAACCCTAAGTGACACCGCTATTGTATTTGGGAAGGAACTAACTCAATTTCTTCAAACTCTACTAAAAAAGTTATTCCGATGGTTATTTGTGTAAAATTCCTCAGTTGAAAAGACACTTGTGCTTTCACTTCATTTGACTGTTTTTTACTTTCATAAAGGATGATGCATCATCTAAAACAGTACATCTACTAATATATGATGTTAATCTGGCTGCTAATAATGATGTTATGCGATGATTTTCCTTCCATGAAGGTCATATAATCGATTGTTCTCGTCATAGAATCTTCGGAGGATCAGTAGTCTTTATGTAGCATTGAGTTGTTAGGGTCTTCTTTTTAACAAATATTAGACAGATAAAGAAGCTTTCTAACGACAGAGGTCAGTGAGACCTGTCAACCCAGTGATAGCCTTCATGCCACGTCTGCCATTATAACCCACAAGACCCAGCAAGTGTAAACCATGCAATACCCAAAGCTGCAGTGTCAAATCCCAACCCTCGCAGAGGTAACATCAGTGCAACAAATAGCAATGATGACTAAGCATTTGCAACAAACAGGAACGAAGTGACACACTTGGGCGAGATACATGTGAAACAAAACTATTCCACCCTGAGAGTCAAAATGAATTGAAACGCTCAATAGGCGCTTGAGCCACACGCTCATCACGAAGTGCCGAGAAACCAAGAAAACATACCCAAAGAGAGGCAGTCACAGAAGTTTGCAGAGAGTACTTTCTCGAGGTTGAGACTTGAAAGCCATTTCTTGATCTCTGGGCCCGATCCAACACCGTTTCCTGAAACTAATTTGAAACTCTCTCTCTCTCTCTCTAAAAGAAAACGAACATAGATCAGAGAGGGAAAAGAATAAGGCAACGCACAAATTACATGCACTAGAAAAACGGAGTTGCAAGTAATATAAACAAAGGGTCCGGCCTTTCCTTGACAATTTCCCTTGAGGATCTGTCGACCATCTTCAAAAAACAGGCAGAAATTACAAGTAAACAAAGAAAATGAACCTAACCTACAACATCACCATCTCTCTCTCTCTCTCTCTCTCTCTCTCTCTCTCTCTCTCTCTCTCTCTCTCTCTCCCTAAATGACTCAGTAAGAAGGCGGGGGACGAGGAGTGGCCCAGAACATATCATGGACTTGTCCGTTAGGCATCAAATTAGGAGGCAAAGTGAACATCGGCATAGAAGATGAAGCGTGATGTTGATTTGCTAATCCTTGAGAAGACTGAGACCCAGAATTATGACTACCACTATTTCCAGGATGACTCATTCCTCCCGATGTCGGCTGCAATTGCATTGTCTCACCACCGTCCCCCACTGCCACATTCGCCTCCTCCGCCTCATCCTCCACCGGCAGCTGCTCATACGTTGCATTACTAAACGTGGCTGCGACAACCATTACTGGCCCCGATGCGACCAACGGACCCACAGCTGTGCCCCCAACTACCTGCCCCTGCCCACCCGACAAATAGACCGTCAGCCCGGTGGCCCCTGGCGGCGACGGAGCGGGCAAGAACGCGCCATTCAGGGACAAGATCTCAAATCTTCCTTGAAGAGCGATAACTCCTCCAGGCGCAGTGGGCTGCCTAAGAGTGACGTTAGTCACGATTCCACTCCCGCTGAGAACGGAAACCCCCCTATGTCTCCGCTGTGCGAAGTTTGCGATGCTCTCCGCGATGTCACTCCCACTGCTGATTTCGAGTATGTGGCTACGCAGTGAGTTAGGGCTCTCTTTGGTGACCACAATAGGGGGTCTCGGCTTGTTCTTCGACCCAGGAGGCCGGCCTCTGGGCCTTCGCCCACTTCTGCTGCCGCTGCTACTGCCGCTGCGGGGCTCAGGGGTCTCGTGGATGGAGCCTCCTGGGTCATCACCGGCTCCTGCGTTGTCGTGGCTGTCATCATCCTGAGAGTCGGCCTCGCTAAGGTTTGGATTGGTTTTGCTAGTGCCGCTGCTGTTTGTGGGCGTGGCAATCGCGTTATTGGCGTTGTCCATGAAGTCTTGTTCTCTAATCGGAGGTATGCCCCTGCTCAAACCGCCCCTGCGGTCCTCGTCCGCGTTACTCAGCTGGAAAGGAGGCGGATCTGCGCCCTTCATCGCCACATTCCCGGCCCACCACCGATTTGCCATCCGAATTCAATCGCAAGAAGAGGCAAATAAACCGTCACTAAGCACCTCTTACGGTCGCTGATGAGTCAGACAACGATAAACAACCAATAGACCGGACCAAAAAAAGGATATCTGAAAATGGATAAGAGAGATTATTTCTGGACGCAGCTTCGCCCTTTTTCTTCCCTTTAGTTCGCTTCTATGTGCGTGAAAGATGTAAATGCGAGAAACCCAAATATCCAAAAAAAGAAAAACCCTTATCTCCCTGATTTATTTTACCTTACCCACTACAGGAGAAGACCCAGCTGTGCGTGCATGTTGCTCGAATCGGACATTGAAGAGATGGGAGTTTCTTGTTTCTCTTTCTAGCGTCGATGCCCTAATTCTTGAGAAATTTCTAGATCCAGCATGACCCAGGGTGGAGAAACCCTCGGCTGATGAGCTGGAGAACCGCCCTGACCCTCAGATCTGACAAGAAATCACGGCTCGTCCTAGTCACAAGCAAAGCGTGTACCTAACTGAAACTGGGAGATTTTATGACCGAGCAAGCAGAATGATGAAACTCATGAAGAACACCTAGGACTTTCTCGCGGCGTTTCTGAGAATCTAGAGAGAGAGAGAGAGAGAGAGAGAGAGGAAGGGAGAGGGGGGAAGCTTTTGTACCTCAGACAAAATCAAAGGTTCAGCTTCACTTTTAGCACTTGCTGCCGTTAGGACATAACTCCATCTTTGCGGCTGCTTTATTAGCGGTGTGGAAGATTTCTTCGTACCTGAGAGACCAAAGGTTAGCTGGTGTACATCGGTCAAAGGAGACCCAGTGTCAGTTCCGCTTCTAGGGGCTCGCAGTGAAGATTCGTGCCTCACTCTTAATAGAGAAGCCTTCACAAGGGTCTAGTCCTTTTGGTTGTCTCCTTGCCAAAGGCATGTGCGGCACAAGTTCCGTCAGACTCGCGAAACGAAAATTATATCTAGTAAAAGCAAAAATAATAATATGCAGGAGAGGCCTGACTTTTTAATCTGTTTTTAGATTATGTATCATATTCTAACTTTATTCAAAGAAACCCTCACCTTTTAAATTTGCTTCGATGCGAATTAACTATTCATTAAGTTACAAATAACGATCCATCATCCAATGTTTCGCTTGGGATCTCACTTCAATAAAAGTAGCAGCATTGCTTTGAAATTTAGTATTGTGAGTATTATTAGGTAAGCACTATTTTCACCTTCCTATTAGCTCCTAATATCTTTTTTCTTTTTTTTTTTACATTGAATTAACTACATTAACGCTTGCAAACTCTACTCTAGATTTAACGTTATTTCTTACCTTTAGTTTTTCTTTTTTTCATTTGTTTCATTTTTACTAGAAACAAACTGCCCACAGCCATATCAAATAATATTTGTAATATTAAATATGGGGCCCACTCTTGATTTAAGAATAATGCGTTCCTTCATTTCTTTTTTTTTTTTTGGTTTTTCCCTTTCTTTCTTTCTTAATTTGGAAAAAAAATTGTTGCACCTCTTTTTCAAAAAATAGTTTATTTTATAGATAACTACCCAATTATTTTGTTTCTAGCAAAATAATTATTTTGTTAATGATTTATATATTTCTTTTTATATTATTCAAAACGTAATTTAAGCACAAGTAAGAGTATAATTTTTGAGTAAATTGTGTATAATACATACAACAACCACAATATTCGATCTTTGAATAAATTCTTGTAAATTTTGTACCGAAATTCGAAGTTGAAAAATTCACAATCAAGAGGACAATCCATGGAAATAAAGTGAAAAAAATTGTAGATAAAATTAACATTTCTTTACTCCAATATATGATTAGTGCTTGCTCAAATTATAATAATGAAGAGTAAGTTCTAAAGACAACAAAAATGAACGAGACATTGAAATGTAATGAGTGTGAAAGAATTTATGAGGGTGAAAAAAAAAATGTTTGAAAGTGATGTGGGTAAGTTTTTCTTTTAGTAAATTTGAAAAAAAAAAAAATAAGAGGAAGGGTAAGAAATAATATTAAATTAAGGGCAAAACTCACGATGGATAATGTAGTTAATTAAATGTGATAGTGGATTGTTAAGAGCCAATAATAAGGGTGAAAGAAAAAAAAAATCTTAAATTAAGAGTGGAACCCGTAAGGGTTAATGTAGTCAATACAATGCGATGGGATATCAAGAGCTAAAATAGTGGTGTTGACACTTAAATTTTGGCTACATACTTTAAATTAAATTGCATAGAAAAATTAGGGATCAATTTGACCCTAACAAAAATATTTCTTGTATCAATTAGGGCTTAGTTTTTATCCATTAATCTTTTTTTTCTTTCTTTCTTTTTTTCACTTAATAATAATAATAATAATAATAATAATAATAATAATAATAATAATAATAATAATAATAATAATAATAATAATAATAATAATAATAATAATAATAATAATAATAATAATAATAATAATCAAGTAGAGAAAGCAGCCCGTCGAGGCTGGACCTTCGCGCCCAGCCCCCTTGCTTCTCCTTTTCCCACAAGGGCCCAAGGCTTGGCCTTTTCTTCCTAGGCACGGCCCTTCCTTTTTTTTCTCCTTGTCGTCTTCCTTGCCCTGTCTTCTTCCTTGTCTCTACAACACATGCAGAGGAGGAGACGGTGACGCATGGTGTAAGCGGTGGGGACGCGCAATCAATGCTAAGCAGGCCTCTGTTGAAGGGGAAGGATTGACGTCGGTTCGGCCGGAGAAGGAAGGTTGGTTGGTGTACCAAAGACCATCGACCAAGCCTCTGTCAACCCCCCCCCCCCGGCTCCGCCTATAAATAAGGCGTTGGGGAAAGGCCAAAACTACGCCAAGAGGGATCACCGATAGCAAGCTTCAAGAACCTCCCTCGAGAGACTTCAGGAGAGGCTCGAGGGTGAACAATCGGAGATCTAAGGTCGGCCGAAGAGGGAGGGTTAGATCTAAGCGAGAAGGTTTAACTCTACAAGAGAGGGGCTAAGCAAGAGAGAAACTGGAAGAGAAGGCCAGATCTGGAGGGCGGAGGTCCAGAGAACTAGATTTGTGGGAGAAGGGTCCGCCGGATCAAACCCTGTCGCTTGCGTTGTAGCCCGACGCCGCCGTTACTCAGCCACCAACATTACCTTGCCGTTGGATCTGTTGGTCGCTCAATGGCGAATCGCTACCATCCTGATGCTGTCCCTGCCAGGCTACCGTTTGTCATCACTACCCCTCTCACGAATTAGAGTCGAGTTGACAATCGCGAGCTGGGCATCATGTCACTTGTCGATCTAGCCGCTTCTGCCCACTATTTGTGCATCAAGCCCCGAGTCATGCCAGGTTTGTCGCCATCTATTCGTTGTTGCTCACCTTCACTAACGTCGCCCCCTTCGAAACCCGAGCCACCATCGTCCTCTACATTTCATTCTCAGCTGGCCGAGCAACTCGAAACCCTAGCCACCATGCTACATCTCCAGACATCACTCTCGCCGAGCCGCAGCCCACCACCAAGATTCTCAACTGGTTACTGACTTGCAATATCCTCCCCATTGGCCACCGGTGCTGCTCATTGCAACTGTCCTCCTTAGTGTCGCAAAGAAATAGAGAGGGAGAGGCATGAGGGAGTCAAATCCACGTTAGGCATGGGTCATCGTTTGGGTAGGGCTAGTCAGAATCCGGTTGCAATTGTAAAGCCGGGTCAGATGCATGTCATTGTCCAAGTAGGGATACGTTTGATGTAGGCTTGCGCACATGGGCCGACTTATCCTTGGGCCGGACCCTTCTTCAATGGAAAATGGGCTAATTTGATTTGGGCTAGTTCTTTTTTTTTTTTTATGACTCGGGAACCGCTGTACAACTGGCAGCCAGTGACATAAACCCGGGGGCACTAGCGTAGGGACCCACCTCCCATAGCACCCTACTTAAGTCATGTAATTGGGGCAAGAAGTTTCAAACCTCTACCCTCCCGGATGAGGGGTCAAAGTGCAAACCACCTCATCCACTACGGGGTGGGTTGATTCAGGCAAGGTTTGTTTTAAAAAGAAAAGGAAAAGAGGACCCTAGGCCGGGCCCATACTACAGGCCTATGCCATTGGCCCGTTTGGGCCATGGGTTGACAACCCAGGTCAGTCCCAACCTGGGGGAATATCATAATAAAAAATAATATTTTAATATTATAATAAAAAAATTATTTTCAAAATTCCAAAATAGTTCATGTTTTCCCAAAAAAAACCATAAAAAGTCAAAATAATTTCTATTTAAAAAAGATTAAAAAATCCAAAAAATATGTTTTTTTTTTTTTTTTTTACAAAATGCATGGAAGAATCATTGAAAATCCAAAAAGCCTATGGGTTTAAACAAGAGTAAGTACCGGAAGGGCATTAGTGATTAACTAGTGTAATTGTCTTCGATCCTAGTTTCTCTGGTTGCACAGGAGCAAATATTTCTCCCAAAATTTCACTTGAATTTCTAATCGACCCACCCTAAATTAATTAGTAGCAACTCATTTTTAAAATTAATTTATAGGTTAAAAACTTGGACCATAAGTCGTGAATTGGTGGGCTTGGGAGAGTTTTGGCTAAGCCTAATAGACTTAGCAAACCATTAACCTCCGCAAGCGCCCGTGCAATAGGGCACCAAAAAAAAGGTCACGACGGCTTGGCGACTCCGCTAGGGACTTTTTTTGAGGACTTAGGGCGTTTTTCTTGTTTAAACGCTTCACTAACTTGGGGTTTTTTTTTTTTTATGCAAGTTAGTAGCTTAGAGTTTTTTAATTTTGTTAAGATAAAATGTTTTGTGATTATAAACTGTTATGTGTGTTTTAATGTTTTAAGCACTACACGGGGCACACACAACCCGGCCGTTAGACCTGGGCCGCCATAGGATATTTAGAATGATGTTAAGAAAGATACGGCCTTTCTTTTCCCCGAATAAAGTCGAGGTTAAGAGGATATGATGCCAATGCGAGACTACGATGGGCAAACACCCTTTTAATTTCCCTAGACCTTCTTAGTTAGACATCAAGCCACACATATCATGCGCATATCTGTGTGATTGTCATCAATTTTCTTGAATGAAGTTTTTTTTATCTATGCACTTTGCAATTTACTTACATTCCTGTATGTATTGAGCAGTCCATGATTAGTCTAGGATTTAATACTATAGTCATTTAAATTTGGGAGTAATTGTCATAAATTTTTTTTTTTGAAAAAAAATCGCAAAAGAAATTACTTTCAGTTGGTGCTTTTATTTCCTCAAGCATGTTATAAATTTCTTTTCCGCAAGAAATTTCTTGTTGTTTCAAAAATGGGATAGAAATTTTTTTTGAAAATTTGTTTTCAATTCATGCTTTCGTCATCTTTTAAATTGAATATCTTTATAGTCCATGCTAATATGTCGCATGCCTTTTTTCAATCCATGCTTAGGAAGTCCTCTAAATGTACGAACTTTTCATGAATAAACAAAAAGAGTAGGATTAGGTCGTCATCATGGACTGACTCCCTATTTATGTCTTGTGTTTACACATGCTTGTTTATTCATGACCAAGTAATCATGGAACGTCAATGTTCACCAATCCAAACTCTCTCAAAAGCAAGAGCAAGAATGGCCAAAGAGAATGTACCAAGTCGTGTTGCGATTGTGGAAAGCGGAATGAAGCAAGTATTTAATGTGCTTCAACAATTCTCAAAGCATATAGACTCAATCCAAGGCAAACTTACACCCGCCCCAGCCTCAATCAAAGTATTGTCACCACAATCATCCATCAGGGGTGATCAAGGTAGAGATACCGACGATAACATGCTCAAATTGGAGGATGATCCGCACCAAACCGTGCTTGAGAGAGCTAAGCCAAACAATTTGTCTAAAATTGAGCATGACAAATGCCTCGAGAAGCTTGAGGAGTGGCTAAAACAATTACATGGCCTCCAAGATCCTACTTTGACGAACCTCTCCATTTATTCCAAAGTCAAAATACCCAAATTTGAAAAGTATAATGGCATGACTTGCCCAGGGGCTCATTTGCAAATGTACTTGGTTCGGATGGCCCAACACATCAATAATGCATCCTTGATGATCCAGTTGTTCCAATCAAGTCTAGTAGGCCCTACTCTGAGGTGGTACATCACGAAGAACATGAACATCCTCGAAACGTGGAACGAAGTGAGTGAGGCATTCCTCAAGTAGTACAAGTTCATAATGGACATTACCCCTTCACATGAGGATCTTGAGTGTACCAAGAAGAAAAAGTATGAATCATTCAAACAATATGCCATTAGATGGAAGAATTTAGCTGCCCAAATTAGTCCTCAACCAACCGATTTTGAGTTAAGAAAAATATTTATCATAACCCTCCCTTATGAGTACCATAATCGAATGGTAACCACAATCGTTGAATCGTTTAATCAACTCATTCCAATAGGGGAGCGAATCGAGATAGGGTTGAGGGATAGTGGGTTCACTGAACCTGCATCCACAAGCAGGAGGTTCAACATGAAGAAAGATAAAGAACACCTAGTAGATGTCAATGCAACCTATACCGCAAATACCAATCATCCTTTGGCAATTAAAGACACCAAGATCACAAGACATTAACCGTCCCAGCGTTACAGCAACAAGAGACAATTTACTCCACTTCTTAGATCTCCATTGCAAGTACTAGCAATCCTCCTAAAGAAGAACCTCCTTTCAATTGAGCCAAAACGACCCAAGCCAAAAGCTTTTCAAACTACGACCTGTCAAAGATATGCGATGTGGCATCCCAAAATTCAAGTCACCCTCCAGAGGAATTAAAGTCAATAATTAGGTAATGAAATTACCTATGGTTTATGCTTTAGCCATTAGTTTTCTTAAGGCTATGTGTTATATGCTTGTGTTCTTGATTTTTTTTTTAAATTAGAACTATAGGATAAATTAATGAGAATAATCTATGCTTGGCTATGCACCTCATAAAATTAAATCCCCATAAATAAAAATGTTACAAGATTTGGCCATGTAGAATTTAGTAATTTAATTCTAAAAATAAAGGATAAGAAAAATGGATAAAATTGATTTTAATTAGGTTGGGCCTTAGGCCCAAGAGTGGATCTTTAATGGGCCAAGTTGGCTAGCCCATTGAAGCCCACAAGTGGGCTGCCGTCAACCAAGGGGGAGGAGAGTGGCTGGCCCAAGCCCAAGCCCAAGCCCAAAGCCCATCTTGCATGTGTTGTGACAAGTGGCAAGAGGGATGGCATGCATTGGCAATTGGGGAGGCAAGCTAATGATGAGAATTTGGGGAAATAAAAGAGAAGAGGAGAGAGAGGGGTGGCCGGTTGTTTCGGCCAAGAGAGAAAGGGAGAGAGAGAGAGAGAGAGAGAGAGAGAGAGAGAGAGAGAGAGAGAGAGAGAGAGAACCGTGCGAGAGAGAGAGGGAGAGAGTGAACCGTGCGAGAGAGAGAGAGGGAGAGAGTGTGGCCGAGAGGGAGAGGAAGGAGTCGCTGCCCGTTCGCCGCCGTGTGCCACCGTGTTCGCTACCATGTGCCACCATTCGTTCGGTCTAGAGGCGAGTTGAAAATCCACTTTCTACTCTTGCTCCAATGTTTTTCATGTATGGTCAGAATCTAGGATGTTTGGAGGCATGGGAGTGAAGCTAGTGTGGTTTGTTCTTGAGTTGCATGCTGTTTTCGCATGAAACGTTTGAGTCAGAACCTTGTGAGAGCTTGCATGCATGTTTTGAGTTCGATTTTGACTTTGATCTATTCATGAAAGTAGTAGCTAACATCTTAAACTACAACATAATAAAATTTGGTGTAAAATGATGGATATTTGAGGGGTCAAACACTCATCTTACGGAGACACCAGATCTGGAACGATTTCACTGACCTTTCGGTGGATTGGTGGTTGCATGCTAATTTCTACTAAGAATCTCTTTTATACTTCTGTATGAAAATTGTAGAGAACATCTTGACGTTTAACATGCTCAAATTTAAAGCAAAATGAACAAGTGTAGCCTAGTGAATCAACTTACTCTTGAAAACCGTAGATCTGGAGACGCAGTACAGGTTACCCAAGAATTCATGGACCCATATGGAGACTGTCCTTTGGAAATATGACTTAGATTCCTTCATGAAAGTTGTAGGGGACATCTTGAAGTAAAACATATAAAAATTTCAGAGGAAAAGAAGAAGTATAAGTGCGTAAAAACTTAGTATTTCGAAGAACCATGCACTGGACGTTTCGGTATTAGATCCAGAAGCTTCGTGTGAATGTAGAAAATAATATAATAATAATTTCGCTTAGAAGTATTCATGAAAAATATACCTTAGTGTCTTGGCTATAACCTGATAAAATTTCATAATTTTCGGAGGTCATTTGGATATTTTAATCAAATTATTTCGAAAACTGTGCATTCTGTTTTTTTTTTATCCGAAATTACATGCTGTATTTGTGTGAATTATAATTTTGTGTGGAAATTGATTGGCCTCATGTTTTTCATGAAATTATTACCCTATTGTCTTGTCCATCACTAGCCTTAATTTCATGATTTTTGGGAATCATAGGATATTTAATTTAAATATTTTCAAAATAATACAGGCTGGAATTTAAATAAATTTCAAAAAAAAAAAAAAAGAGGGCATGGTAATAGACTATTTTAAATTGTATGAATTCCATGAATTTTATCTTTATGGATGATTGTACCTTGATGCATGTATGATGGGATGAAAGTGATTTTATTTGCCATTGCATCAAGTGCCATGCTAAGTGAGACCTAAATTGGTAAATGTGGACAATGATAAATGAGGAAACTATTATGGCGGATGATAATGCCTTGGGAGTGTCAGGATGCCCGGGACAGCGGGTGCCGGATGCTCGAAATGTATAGAGATACATGGCCAGATGGCCCTGGGAGTGTCAGGATGCCCGGAATGGTTGGGTACCGGAAGCCTCAGGGGTCTTTGCCCGAGGGGATGCCTCGTGATGCTAGTTGGGATGCGAGATGCCCGGAATATGTGGGTTCCAAATGCCCAGTGGCCTTAAGTGGTTGAATGCCAGAGGTTTTTCTCGCGATGCCAAGATGGGGTGCGAGTGTAAAGTATGGGATGAAATTGATGATCCCGAGAAAGAATGATGTGGTGATCAAATTGAAAATTCAAAGTGGAAATTGGATCATGCATACATGACATGATATGATGGTGATCACTTATGGCATGACGATATGCATGTATGATATGATATGATGGTGATCACCTATGGCATGATGAAGTGCATATATGATAGGATGATGTCATGATGATGGTGATATATGATATGATATGATGATGTCATGATGATGATGACATGTGTATGACCTGATGATGATAACCTATGACATGACGACATGTATGTGTTATGATTGTGATGAAGATGTATGATGGTATATACATGGCTTCGAGGTAGGTCTGCTTGGATGCATGATTTACATGTATGATGTTGTGCTTGCATTGCATGTTGCAATGAGTGGTTATTGGATTTCTTTACCTACTGAGTGGTTGTACTCACCCTTTCGGGAACCAACATTTCAGATTAGCAGCATGCCGTTCCCTGCTGTCACGCGAGGTGTATTTTACGGCCTACCATCGGATGTAGAGGTCGAGTGCGAGGAGTTTGACTATCCTTCTGTTAATGGTCTTACGTATATTCGAGTGCGCTGTTTAGTTATGTATGATGTGGGCCTAGCTGGGGGCCCTGTTGTCCAGGAGTTCATATTCGTCCATGTTCAACACAATGGAGTGATGCGTGGGATGTTGTCGCTGCCACCGCCTGATGCACTAGGATGGGTGTGAGGGCCAGTGCGTGTCAAGCAGGAGCTGAAACTTTTTGGGATGGTTAGCCGACACTAGCGATGGGGGATCTTACACATGAGTTGTAGTGGGTCGACTATTTCTTTTTGGGGTTTTAAGCCGAGTATGGCTGAGCTCTGGCCTTCCTTTTGATGTACCGACCCAAGGAAACCCATCTTGAAAATATGTAAATAAATTGTCATGGCTATCTGTTATTATCATGATAGTGGTGTGCAATTGTATCATGGTTGTTGGAGGGAGAGACGGTGATGTTATATTTTTTGCTTCCGCTAATGAGTCGGGCTAGGACCGTTTTTCAAAAAAAAAAAAGTCTATGATTTTATGACGCTTCTTCTAAGAGGTGTAGTTAGTGTTCTATTAGGTGTAACGTCAGGTGCCTATGGCGACCCTAGGTGGTTTGGGGTGTCACATCGCCCCTTTTTGGTATCAGAGCAAGTGATTATAGGTGGAGTGATAAGGAGCCTCTTTTGGAAATTGAGGAACATGATGACAATGCACACCATAAGATATAAAATGAAATAATTGAATAGCAGGTGATGAATATTCACTCATAGATCCCTAGTAGATAATTTTGTGTTGCCTTTAGGTACTAGTAACATGTATATGTTACTTATGTAATAGTAGTAGTTGCTTTGAATGGAGGTAGTGAGTCTCAGATTATTCCTAAGGCAATGCTTGGAAATTGGAGAAAAGTCATGGTGCGAGCTAGAAGTGCTCATCCATCGAGGGCTAAAGCCTCTACTGTAAGGGCTGAACCTCGAATGGAAGACATCCTGCAGGCATTGGCCAATATTGGAAATCTAATGGAAAAGTAGGTGCAGCAATAGCCCGGAGCAGAACGCCGTACTCAAGGACTGGTGGAGCAATTTCTGAAGCTGAAGCCACCTAAGTTCAATGGGATGGGAAGTCCTAAGGAGGCGGAGCAATGGATTGATGGGATGGAGCGAATTTTCTGGCTGTTGGACTGCACTAATGCTGAGACAATAACTTTGGCAGAGTACCAGCTGGAGGGAAATGCAAAGTTTTGGTGGAGAGCTTCGAAGGACATAATCTTTCCACCAGGTATTGATGTTAACTGGAAGGAGTTTGTGAGGGCTTTCGATAGAAAGCATTTTTCTGACTGTGCTAAGGATATGAAGATTATAGAATTTGTTCAATTAGAACAAAAGGAGCTAACAATAGACCAGTATGAGGCTAGATTTTCTGAACTGTCTAGATATGCTCCTAGATTGATTGAGGATCATGAGGAAAAGGCTAAGAGGTTTATGAAAGGGTTGAGAACTGACATCAGAAAGCAACTAGTGCCTTTGAACATAAGAGATTATAATGAGATTTATGAAAGGGCACAGTTAGTGGAGCAGGAACTGTTAAGAGAACGGTCAAAGTATAAGAAACCGTTGAATTTTAATGATGTGAGAAGGGGTAACAGACCCAATTCTGGTTAGGGTCAGACTTGGAATGTGAAGAAGAAGAGTAATTTTAGAAATTTTGGGGGAGCAAGAAGTGGTTTGAATATAGGGAAAGCGCCCTATCAGCCTGGTGTTTGTCAAAAGTGTAATGGGCAACATGGCCCAGGACCTTGTAATGGACGACTGAAATGTTTTGGTTGTGGACAAGTGGGTCATCTTAGGAGAAGTTGCCCACAAGAAAGGTCACAAATGAGTGTTGGCTCGGTGTGATAGGGATATCAGAGTGCTGTTAGATCAAACTTACAAGGAAATCCTCAAAGGCCACCAACACAAGGAAGGGTATATGCGGTCACCCAAGAGGAAGCGGGAGCTTCCAAAAATGTTATCTCAGGTACGATTCTTATCAATGGTGAAAAGGCATATGCATTGTTTGATACGGGTGCAACGCATTCATTTGTGTCTGAAAGATATAGACGTTTGAATCGAATAGAAGTTATGCCTCTTGAGACGCCTCTTTGTTTTTTCACGCCTTTAAAGGATATGGTATTGTCTACGTTGGTGTGTGGGAATTGTAAGATATCAATAGAGGGAAAGGATATGGAAATAGACTTAGTTGTAATGGCCATGTATGATTTTGATGTTATCATAGGAATGGATTGGCTTCGTAAGTATCGGGCTAGAATGGATTGTTATAGGAGAGTGATCCAATTCATTTTACCTGATCAGTTTAGTTGTGAATTTTTAGGAGGTCAGACCCATCTTCTTGTAGCACTTATTTCGGCAGTAGAAGCTTGTAGGTTACTTGACAAAGGATGCCAAGGGTACCTGGCCATAGTTAAAGATTTTGCAAAGAAGGAACCTAAACTTGAGGAAGTTCGAGTAGTTAATGAATTTCAAGATGTATTTCCTGAGGAATTACTTGGATTACCGCCAGAGCGAGAAGTTGAATTTGAAATTGAGTTAATGCCTGGAACATGACCAATATCAAAAGCCCCATATAGGATGGCCTTAGTCGAATTGAATGAATTGAAAATGCAATTACAGGAGTTGCTTGACAAAGGATTCATTAGACCAAGTGCTTCACCTTGGGGTGCACTGGTCTTGTTTGTGAAAAAGGAAGATGGATCAATGCACTTGTGCATTAACTATAGGTAGTTGAACCAGGTGACCAATAAAAATAAGTATCCTTTGCCTAGAATTGATAACCTATTTGACCAACTCCAGGGGAGTTCGGTCTTCTCTAAGATTGACTTGAGGTTGGGATACCATCAGTTAAGAATTAAGAAAGAGGACATTCCTAAGACTGCCTTTAGGACTCGTTATGGACACTAGAGTTCCTTATTATGCCATTTGGATTAACTAACGAGCCGACTGCATTTATGGATTTAATGAATAGGATATTTAAGCCCTATTTAGACCAGTTTGTGATTGTATTTATTGATGATATTCCGGTTTATTCGAAAGGGCCTAAAGAGCATGAACAACATTTGAGGATAGTTTTGCAGACCCTGAGAGAGCATAAGTTGTATGTCAAGTTTAGTAAGTGTGAGTTTTGGCTAGATCAGATAATATTTTTAGGGCATGTGGTATTAGGAGAAGGAATTGCAGTAGCCCGGGTAAAGTTGAGATGGTAATAAATTGGCCGAGACCGACGACACCTACTGAAATACGAAGTTTCTTAGGACTAGCTAGTTATTATAGGAGGTTCATTGAAGGATTTTCGCAATTGGCAGGACCTTTAACTAAGTTGACCCGAAAGAATGTGAGAATTGAATGGAATAGGGAATGTGAAAGGAGTTTCCAAGAGCTTAAAAGGAAATTGACCTTAGCTCCAATTCTGACTATACCGACTAGACCCGATGGTTTTACAGTGTATAGTGATGCATCTCACAAAGGATTGGGATGTGTTTTGATGCAACATGGAAAGGTCATAGCCTACGCATCTGGATAATTGAAACACCATGAACTAAATTACTCGACACATGATTTAGAACTAGCAGCTATAGTGTTTGCCTTGAAGATATGGAGACACTATTTGTATGGGGAAAAGTTTGAGATTTATACGAATCATAAGAGCTTGAAATATTTGTTCTCACAAAAGGAGTTGAACATGAGACAAAGGAGGTGGATGGAACTATTAAAGGACTATGATTGTGAGATATGATACCATCAAGGGAAAACGAATAGGGTAGCGGACGCTCTTAGTTGTAAGTCGGCTATGGAAATGGCTAGTTTAAGGATGGCAGAATGGGGGTTGTTAAAGTCTGTAGCGGACTCAGAATTTAAATTGGAGATGGATTGTCTTACGGGTATGCTTAGTGCATTACGAATATAACCCGAGTCAGAAAATTAAAATCCTGCAAGAATCTGACCCGGAGATTTTGAAAATAAAAGACACGACATCTTTAGGAAAAAGACCGGAATTTCAAGTCTCTGATGATGGAATAGTAAGATGTCAAGGACGACTGTGTGTTCCCGATAATGAAGAATTGAGGAAGGAAATTCTGTCGGAGGCACATAAGAATAATTATAGTATTCATCCGGGTAGTACAAAGATGTACATGAATTTGCGTCAGCAATTTTGGTGGAATGGTATGAAAGCAGATACAGCTAAGCATGTTTCTCAATGTTTGACGTGCCAGTAAGTAAAAGCGGAGCATTGTAAACCCACAGGGCTCTTGAGACCATTAGACATACCAGAATGGAAGTGGGAGCATATAACGATGGACTTTGTGCAAGGGCTGCCAAGGACATCAAGTGGCCATGATTCTATCTGGGTTATAGTGGACCGTTTGACCAAATCGACTCATTTCTTAGCGGTTCGCATGGACTACCCAATGGATAAATATGCAGATATATATGTAGGTCAAGTAGTACGCCTACATGGTGTTCCAGTGACTATTACTTTAGATTGGGATTCGAGGTCTACTTCGAACTTTTGGCGAAGTCTTCAAATTGCATTAGGGACTAAGCTTCAGTTTAGTACTGCTTTTCATCCCCAGATAGATGGTCAATCAAAAAGAGTAATCCAGACATTAGAGGATATATTGAGGGCTTGTGTAATTGATTTCAAAGGAAATTGGGATGAAAGATTGCATTTGGTGGAATTTGCCTATAATAATAGTTTCTAGAAAAGTATAGGCATGGCTCCCTATGAAGCATTAAATGGAAGGAGATGTAGGACTCCTGTTTGTTGGGATGAAGTAGGTGAAAGGAAATTGACAGGACTAGAACTGGTACAAGTTACCACAGAAGCTGTTGAAATTATTAGGAAAAGTCTTAAAACAGCTCAGAGTAGGCAGAAAGACTACGCAGATAGGTGTAGAAGGCCTTTAGAATTTAGCGTAGGAGACCATGTATTTCTTAAGGTATCTCCAATGAAAGGGATATCTTGATTTGGGATGAAAGGTAAGTTAAGCCCTAGATTTGTTGGACCTTTTGAAATACTTGAAAAGATAGGGGATGTAGCTTATCGCTTAGCGCTACCTCCTAAGTTGGGAAATTTGCATGATGTGTTTCATGTATCGATGTTGAGGAAGTACCAGCCAGATCCTAGTCACATACTCAATCATGAAGCCATCAAAGTGGATGAGAAAGTGAGGTACATTGAGGAGCCTATACAGATATTTGATCAAAAGGAACAAATTCTTAGGACTAAAAAGATCCCTCTGGTTAAGGTATTATGGTGACATCATGATATGGAGGAAGCCACATGGGAAAGTGAAGATCAGATGAAAGAAAAGTACCCTTATTTGTTTCAAGAAGGCACGAGTGGTGTCTAATTTCGAGGACGAAATTCTTTAAGGAGGAGAGAATTGTGGCATCCCAAAATTCAAGTCACCCTCCAGAGGAATTAAAGCTAATAATTAGGTAATGAAATTACCTATGGTTTATGCTTTAGCCATTAGTTTTCTTAAGGCTATGTGTTATATGCTTGTGTTCTTGAATTTTTTTTAAAATTAGAACTATAGGATAAATTAATGAGAATAATCTATGCTTGGCTATGCACCTCATAAAATTAAATCCCCATAAATTAAAATGTTACAAGATTTTGGCCATGTAGAATTTAGTAATTTAATTCTTAAAATAAAGGATAAGAAAAAGGGATACAATTGATTTTAATTAGGTTGGGCCTTAGGCCCAAGAGTGGATCTTTAATGGCCAAGTTGGCCGGCCCATTGAAGCCCACAAGTGGGCTGCCGTCAACCAAGGGGGAGGAGAGTGGCCGGCCCAAACCCAAGCCCAAGCCCAAAGCCCATATTGCATGTGTTGTGACAAGTGGCAAGAGGGATGGCATGCATTGGCAATTGGGGAGGCAAGCTAATGATGAGAATTTGGGGAAATAAAAGAGAAGAGGAGAGAGAGGGGTGGCTGGTTGTTTCGGCCAAGAGAGAAAGGGAGAGAGAGAGAGTGAACCGTGCAAGAGAGAGGGAGAGAGTGTGGCCGAGAGGGAGAGGAAGGAGTCGCCGCCCGCTCGCCGCCGTGTGCCGCCGTGTTCGCCGCCGTGTGCCGTTGTTTGTTCGGTCTAGAGGCAAGTTGGAAATCCACTTTCTGCTCTTGCTCCAATGTTTTGCATGTATGGTCGGAATCTAGGATGTTTGGAGGCATGGGAGTGAAGCAAGTGTGGTTTGTTCTTGAGTTGCATGCTGTTTTCGCATGAAACGTTTGAGTCAGAACCTTGTGAGAGCTTGCATGCATGTTTTGAGTTTGATTTTGACTTTGATCTCTTCATGAAAGTTGTATTTAACCTCTTAAACTACAACATAATAAAATTTGATGTAAAATGATGGAGATTTGAGGGGTCAAACACTCATCTTACGGAGACACCAGAGCTGGAAAGATTTCACTGACCTTTCGGTGGATTGGTGGTTGCATGCTAATTTCTACTAAGAATCTCTTTTCGAATTATTGATGAAAATTTTAGAGAACATCTTGGAGTTTAACATACTCAAATTTGAAGCAAAATGAACAAGTGTAGCCTAGTGAATCAACTTACTCTTGAACACCGTAGATCTGGAGACATGGTATAGGTTACCCGAGACTTCATGGACCCATATGGAGACTGTCATTTCGAAACATGACTTATATCTCTTCATGAAAGTTGTAGGGGATATCTTGAAGTAAAACATATCCAAATTTCAGAGAAAAAGAAGAAGTATAAGTGGGTAAAAACTTAGTATTTCGGAGAACCATGCACTGGACGTTTCGGTATTAGATCTAGAAGATTTGTGTGACTGTAGAAAATAATATAAAAATAATTTGGCTTATAAGTATTCATGAAAGATCTACCTTATTGCCTTGGCTATAACCTGGTAAAAGTTCATAATTTTCGAAGGTCGTTTGGATATTTTAATCAAATTATTTCGGAAACTGTGCATTCTGTTTTTTTTTATCCGAAATTACATGCTGTATTTGTGTGAATTATAATTTTGTGTGGAACTTGATTGGCCTTGTGTTTTTCATGAAATTATTACCCTATTGTCTTGTCCATCACTAGCCTTAATTTCATGATTTTTGGGAATCATAGGATATTCAATTTAAATATTTTCAAAATAATACAAGCTGGAATTTAAATAAATTTGAAAAAAAAAAGAGGGGGCATGATAATAGACTATTTTAAATTGTATCAATTCCATGAATTTTATCTTTATGGATGATTTTACCTTGATGCATGTATGATGGGATGAAAGTGATTTTATTTGCCATTGCATTAAGTGCCATGCTAAGTGAGACCTAAATTGGTAAATGTGGACAATGATAAATGAGGAAACTATTATGGCAGGGATGATAATGCCCTAGGAGTGTCAGGATGCCCGGGACAAGGGATGCCGGATGCCCGGAATGTATAGAGATACATGGCCGAATGGCCCTGGGAGTGTCAGGATGCCCGGAAATGTTGGGTACCGGAAGCCTCAGAGGTCTTTGCCCGAGGGGATGCCTCGTGATGCTAGTTGGGATGCGAGATGCCCGGAATATGTGGGTTCCAAATGCCCAGTGGCCTTAAGTGGCTGAATGCCAGAGGTTTTTCTCGCGATGCCAGGATGGGGTGCGAGTGTAAAGTATGAGATGAAATTGATGATCCCGAGAAAGAATGATGTGGTGATCAAATTGAAAATTAAAAGTGGAAATTGGATCATGCATACATGACATGATATGATGGTGATCACTTATGGCATGATGATATGCATATATGATATGATATGATGGTGATCACCTATGGCATGATGAAGTGCATATATGATAGGATGATGTCATGATGATGGTGATATATGATATGATATGATGATGCCATGATGATGCTGACATGTGTATGACCTAATGATGATAACCTATGACATGACGACATGTATGTGTTATGATTGTGATGAAGATGTATGATGGTATATGCATGGCTTCGAGGTAGGTCTGCTTGGATGCATGATTTACATGTATGATGTTGTGCTTGCATTGCATGTTGCAATGAGTAATTATTAGATTTCTGTACCTGCTGAGTGGTTGTACTCACCCCTTCGGGGACCAACATTTCAGATTAGCAGCATGTCGCTCCCTGCTGTCATGCGGGGTGTATTTTACGGCCTACCATTGGATGTAGTGGTTGAGTGCGAGGAGTTTGACTATCCTTCTGTTCATGGTCTTACGTATATTCGAGTGCGCTGTTTAGTTATGTATGATGTGGGCCTGGCTGGGGGCCCTGTTGTCCAGGAGTTCATATCCGTCCATGTTCGACACAATGGAGCAATGCGTGAGATGTTGCCGCCGCCACTGCCTGATGCACCGGGATGGGTGTGAGGGCCCGTGCATGTCAAGTAGGAGCTGAAAATTTTTGGGATTGTTAGCCGACACTAGCGATGGGGGATCTTACTCGTGAGTTCTAGTGGGTCGACTGTTTCTTTTTGGGGTTTTAGGTCGAGTATGGCTGAGCTCTGGCCTTCCTTTTGATGTACCGACCCAAGGAAACCCATCTTGAAAATATGTAAATAAAGTGTCATGGCTATTTGTTATTATCATGATAGTGGTGTGCAATTGTATCATGGTTGTTGAAGGGAGAGACGGCGATATTATATTTTTTGCTTCTGCTAATGAGTCACGTTGGGACCGTTTTCAAAAAAAAAATGTCTATGATTTTACGACGCTTTTTTCTAAGAGGTGTAGTTAGTGTTCCAATAGGTGTAATGTGAGGTGCCTATGGCGACCCTAGGTGGTTCGGGGTGTCACATGCGACTACCACATGTGCAAAGTAGGACACTCAACTAATGAATACTTTGCCCTTAAGAATTGAATCCAGAACCTATGGGACACTAAAGCTTTCTCATTCTGAAGCACTACACAAAATGTCCATAACAATCCGCTCCTTGACCACACCAACAAAGTAAACGTGGTTTTCAATTCTGCAGTCAGTCAGATTAGAAACATCTAAGCACACACCGTCAACATCTATCGAGGGATGGTAAAGGCTAGGTTTATTCAAGCAATGAAGCACCACCTTTAGCAACAATGAAAGAAAGAGTATCAAGAATGATGGAGGCTGAAATAATTGTACATGCTGGCCACACTGGCGTAGTCTCTACTATATCACAAGTTGTCATCAATTGGGATGAAGAGTTTGCCATGCTAAACACGAGAAAAGAAAAGTAGATTCCACCCCACCTGAAGGCACCTTTGAGGGAAAATGAGCTATAGCCCAAGTGTCAATGACAGAGGAACATATAATTATTGAGATCCCCCAACCTTATAAATATGAAAGCAGCAATGCAGTTCCTTGGGCCTATGACCTCGACATTAGCTTAGTCACAAGGTCTGGCTAGACCTATGCTCAAGCCAATAATAGCCCGCCAAGCACGTCATCAATGAAGAAGCCAAAGAATTTTTTGCTGTAATCAAAGCCAATGAATACAATGTGGTAGAACAATTGTGGAAATCACCAGCACAAATCTCCTTACTAGAATTACTTCAGATGTGTGTCAAGCACCAAAAATCCCTCATGAAGGTATTAAGTGAAGTACATGTCCTTGAAACAATTGAGCATGACAAACTTGAGGAGTTTGTCAACAACATCCTTCTAAAGAATCAAATGGCGTTTTCTAATGAAGAGATCCTCAATGAGGGTAGAGGACACACCAAAGGTCTCTACATATCAGTTAAGTACAACGCCTCCCATGTCGCTCGAGTACTGATTGACAATGGATCTATTCTTAACATAAGTCCACTAGCGACACTCTGTCGTCTTAAAATAGAGACGTCCCAGATCCATGTAGCCAAGACTTCTATTCGAGCATTCGAAGGGACAAAAAAGGAAACGATAGGTGAAATTGAGCTAGACATTAAAATAGGTCCAACCACATTCAAAATTTTGCTCCAAGTAATGGATATTCCTACTGCATTCAACTTCCTTTTAGGTCACCCATGGATCCACAGTGCTGGAGCAATACCCTTAAGTCTCCACCAAAATGTAAAGTTCGTGGTTGAATTAAAAATGGTCACAATTCGTAGAGAAGATGACCATTGTATCTACCACAAGATGGCCATTGCTTATGTTGGGCCTAGTGGTAAGAATGAATCTAGCTATCAATTGTTTGAACTCATGTCTACTATACATGGGACTCATGGGACTCCATCCCTTGTCCCCAAAGTGTCGAGCGCTGCAATCATGGTTGGATATGGTTTTACCCTCGGTCAAGGGCTTGGCAAGGGAAGCCAAGGCATCCATCAACCTATCAAAGCCTTGAGGAGATCCCACATTATCGGTTTAGTATATTGCCTGGAGAGGAAGGCAAAGAAGAAAGCCGGCCTTGTATACCCCGGCCCCAAGGAAACCTTCCCAGGCCCTACGAGGATGATGCATGAGGAGGAGGAAATCATCGGTACTCCAAAACAATTCAACCATGAAAGCTTAAAGTTTCCCATTTACCTGGGCATGGGTCAGGATAATATAACTCAGTCGGCACTCACAAAGAAAGAAGGGCTAAATGACATGACGACTATGTTTGGAGACCTTTTGATAGGTGCCATTGAGGAGGACCAACTGGAAGGAATAGGCAATAACTTCTCGTTTTGCCAGCTTCTACGTCAAGTTGACGAACTCAGCAAGACAGTACACCACTTGACAGAAAATGTTGCTCAAGCTACCCATGTACTCCTCTCCAGTCATAAGAGGAGTCGGTAGCCGAAATGAATAAAGAAGACCCTACGAACACGACCTGGCAAAGAGCCCAGCTACCCCAGTCCTCAAGCAACACATGACCATATTCGCCATTGTCTAAATCGATTATCATTATTTTCCCCATCCTCCTAGAGCAAGGAATGATCGCTAAGGAGCTGAGGCGTCCTGCTCCCGAGTACTTCCCTGATTATGATCCATCCAAGTATTGCGACTATCATTCAAGGGAATTGGGACACTCATTAGATGACTGTACTATCCTAAAAGACAAGGTTCAGGATCTTTTGGATGTTGGGGTATTCACGTTCCACTCTCCATGGCTATGTTATAGCAAATGTGACCTTCTCGTGGTACCTAGCACCCGCACCATGTTCCCTGAACACACTAAGGAGACACATGGAGGAAAGGCAATCATGGACACATTGGGTCAACCAAGTGGTAAATTTGAATACTATGTTAACTATTCAGTCCCCCAAGGCTTCTATGACCATCATCAAAGCATCGTCCCTGATGGATAGGGAGGCATGGACAATCTAAGATTCACGAAGCTGGGAGCACAAGAAGGCGTGACTGGTCACCGATATGAAGATTTCTTCGTGGGCACTATCAACGAAGGACCATTAGGGGAGATGGGTGTTGGCCCGCTCAAGTAGAACCGTTTTTTTTCTTTCCTTGCATATTCTCCTACATGGAAACCTATCCATCTTTCTTAAGTCTGGCTTGTTTTGTTTTTAACATCAGTTCCACTTGAGGAACTAACTTTTGAAATCACTCGTCCAAAATGTAAATCCATCTATTACTAAATAAAATTGAAAATATTTTGAGGGCATGAGGAGACACACCAAACCAGCTCAGTGATGCTATCCAACCATGAAAGGAAAATACCATCCAAGGAGAATACTAAGGGCTGGGCTTCCTCATGCTTCCGCTCCCTCCCCCCCCCCCCCCCCAATATATATTTTTGAAAATAAAAATATGTCATTACCAAAAGCCTTTGTCAAAACAAGATGTTAAATTTAATCTTGTTTATTTTTCTGACTTACTCACTTTGTGTCTCATAAATATCATCCCCTTTGACTTAGTGTGACAGGGGACATTTGAAACTAGCACATCATGTGAACTCATCAAATTTGAAGACACTCTTTTAAAAACGCAGGGGCAAATAGAAAATGGCCTAATTCCATAAATATATAAATAAATAAAACACGAACTTTAGGTGTTGTCCCAAATCTGGCCCAACTTTACTTTGTCTAAAAAAAAGGCACGAACTTTAGGTGTTATCTCAAATATGGCCCAAACTTTATTTTTTCTTTAAAAAAAAAAAGCACAAACTTTAAGTATTGTCCCAAATCTGGCCCGAAATTTATTTTGTCTAAAAAAAGGCACAAATTTTCACTTATGTCCCAAATCCGGCTATCCGTTAACCCTCATTCTCAGTCATCCGACATGGCATTTCTACGTCAACAATAATATCCAACACAGCAAAACGATGCTGCATTCGAGTGTTTGGAGGAAGTGTTAAATTTAAGTTTGCTTTCCAATAAGGTGAATTTTACATATGATTCTCATGAAAAAATAATTCAGCAACTTCAATTCCAAGGGAAGAGGCACATAGCTAGGGCCATTAGATCAATTAACAATTGGCAAATCATTTGCAATGTCAGAAGCTAGGTTGAAAGCAGAAGATTACATTGCCTTAAAGCGAGATATTAAAAACGTGTGCATCTTGTAGTTAAATAGAGGTGTGAAGCCTATTTGTAATAAAATTACTTTATTTTGTCTCAAATAAAGTTTGAGCCAGATTTGGGATAATACCTAAAGTTCGTGCTTTTTTTTAGACAACATAAAGTTCAGGCCAGATTTGGGACAACCCTTAAAGTTCGTGCTTTTTTTTAGACAAAATAACATTCGGGCCAAATTTGAGACAACACCTAAAGTTCATGCTTTTTTTTTGGAATTGGCGCAAAAGAAAATATCATCTCGCTTCAAAAAGGGTATTGTCTTACTCCCTGAATATAATTTTGGAATGACATCTTCTCTCTTCTGATTATAGGAGACGAAAGATAGGACGTAATAGGCATAGGCATAGGGTTGAACTTGAAGCATGCATACCATGGTAGCTCAAGGCAAGGGAGAAAATCCAAACAGTTGAGGCGATCTCCAGCCCCCTATTCCAAATGATGACTTTAGAGCTTGGAAACCTCACTTCTTGTTCCAGGCACATACTCTCCCAAGAAATGATTGCATCAGAAAATTGAAGATTTTGATTGTCCATCTCAGATTTCATGGAAGCTTGAGGTACATGACTTTTCCAAATGCTGCTAATGTTCATATGATCAAAGACAAATGAAAAATTCCATAGAAGGAAGGCGTTGAAGATGAATCAACGACCATCAATCATGCATACATGGCCACAAATGAGAAGAGCCAATCAAAAGAGATGTCGAACTGTGTCAAGACAAAAAAGATTTCATCAATATTCAAATATTCCTAGGGGTCAGCAAATACAAACGTTGGAGAAGGGTAATTTGGTATCGTTTCCAATACTCCCTCTCTTTGAACTCGCTTTTGATGTATTTTCCCCTATTGACAAGAAGTATCGGGATTCAAGAGCCAAACTCAATGGTTAATTTAGGCAAATCAATATTGGCCAAGCTTGTATATGGAAATGACCCTTATTGAATTCACCCAACTAGGTGTGTAGGGACGTGTCGTCCAGGGAGCCGGTTTGGCTAGACAAAAAATAAGTGCTCCATGAAGATTGCTAGTGCCACAGCCTGGTGATACGGGGAATGATATGATCCAAAGGTGTTCGGGGTTCGATCCTCGGAAATGGTAACTAGTTGCCATGCGTAAAAACCAATAAAAGTTTCGCTTCTCCTACAACTATAAAAACGGGAGAATAATTGACCTAACAAAACAAAAGATGTAGGGCTTCATGTCCTTCTCAATCACTAAAAAACCAAGGATCACCTAACCGTCAAAGACACGGATAACAAGTCAATGAGAAGCGTGTCAGACTCTAATAAGCTCTCCTAAGCAAAATGGCATCTCAAGTATCACCAAAGCAAATGACAGAAATCCTTCAGGCCTCAACTTACATTTGATCTTGGCCCTACTGATTAATTCTTTTTATCTTCTCTTCTGGAAGGGCAAAAGCAAAAGTACCCGTCAAATCAATGATCAAATTCCCAACCCCGACTGATCATTATTATGTCATCTCCCTATTCAATAGAGACAGTCCGTGGACACTTATCTTTTGAATAACTTCTTTGATGTTCAAAATCAACATATTTGTAAATACAATTCTGTTAAATAAATACCTCAAAAGTTGTTAATAAAGTGTTTTTGAGTAAATTTAATTATTTTTTTTAGGAGCACAAAATCCCCAATGTTTAAGATACACCATGCCTTTTCCAAATGGAATTTGCATAATGATTTTGTCTATCTAAATCACTTATTCCACTAAGGATTATCAAAATAGACAACTAAATGAAAGATACAAGATTGATTGAGCATGCTAGGTGAGGCACTTCAGGATGATGAAAGGCAAGTCATATCCTACACACAGTCCCCTATCTATACACTTGTGAAATAAGTGCAGAAAATTCCATGTCAGCGGGGTAAAGAGTTCTCTCGCGAATGGTACGATAACCAAAACAGTGAGAGGCATTTCATTTCTCTACCCTCAACACTACAAGTTATCCATTACTTACCCCCTTTGAGTCCTATACACTTGTAAAGTTTCTTTCATACCCCTGTCAAGAATCACCCCGCACTAGGGTAGTCGGAGGTGAGGCGGTATCACAAGATAAGAAAGGGGATAGAAATTTCCTTGCTCACACTTGCATCAATCCTTGGGTTCATTATTGCATATTCAACACTCACGATAATTTAAGTGCCCTAGAATGACGAAGAACAATTCTTTCTCTATGAACTTGTATTCATTATACAGCCCAACTGAGTCCATAATTTCACCCTCAAATTATTCGGAATGCCAACTACGGATGAAGACCCCAAGAGTCTAATAGCAATGTTTTGCTTGAGTATGCCTAGGTCAAATCCTCAAGCAACAATAATGAAAAAGTAGGGGCATGAAAAAGCATTGTACCTAGTAAAAGCAAGGTCAATGCCCATAAATGAGAAGATTGGATTAAAAGTTAAGGGCATGAAAAAGCAGTGTGCCTGGTAAAAGCAATACTGATGCCTTCAAACAAAAAGTGAATTTTAGCCATTGGTACTTCCATACAAAGAAATTATTATGGTTCAACTAATAGAGCCTCCATGGAGATAATTTCCGACAGTGAGAAGAAAGACTGGTGACAATGCCAAGGCAGTCACCAACTCTCACCCTTCCACACATGAATCAAGCCTACGTTGCGTCCCATTGTAAAAGTCTCTTCAAACTAGGGCACTTTAATTAACGTAAAATTTCATATGTTTATAAGCATCGCTCGAAAAAGTACGAGCAAGATTATTCTATCTCCTTTCATAGGGTTCTTGAATTATAAACCTGGAGATGATTGTGTTGCATTCCTTTCATAAGCCTTGACCTTGATGTTCCCTTTTGATAAGTCATTGACCAACCCTACATTACAGTCTTGACAAAGACTTCTCATACTAGTAAAGTCGTACTGCTTGTGAGAATACTCAAACTCTTGCTGACATGAGGGATGAGTACACTATTGGTGCCATAAGTTGTGTACGGCACTCACTTTGGTGCCAAAAGTTTATGCCGGATCACTTAAGTGCCAAATCAGAGAAAAAACGATCACTTTAGTGCCACTGGTGAGAAATTCTAGCCAAAATGATTATGTGGCATCTATATTTAAAAAAAAAAAAAATCGACAACTCTTAATAGTGTCCACGGTGAATGGCATAAAACGACGCCGTTTCCTTTTCTTCGTAAGAAACGACGTTGTTTCACAATTCCATGTGGATTACCTACAAAACAATTGTCGTATAGTGGATTCACTATAGTAAAAAACAATGTGGGCCAAAAACAGTGCTTGTATAGGATTCTTGCTCGACGTTGCCGGTCGTAGCTCGCTGACCAACCGTTGTTCACTCGCCTGCCGTTATTCACCCACCGTTGCTCGGCCACCGCTGTAGTTGTGCCATCGTTCGAGTTCATTCACTAGCTGCATCCTCAACTCTCGCTCACTTAGGTTTGTCATGTTCTCTACGTGGGTCAATTTAGTGAAAAATTTAGGGTTTCGACGAGCAAGTTAGGGCGTGGAGGGCAAATTGAGGGCTCGGCTCAGGGGGAAAGTAGTGGGGACCGAATAGAAAATTTGAGGGTTTTGTATTCGTTTGCTTTCTTTTGTGGGGACCGAATAGAAAAATAGGGCACATAAGGGAAAATGGGCTCAACTTGGGGGGAAACAATTGTAGTACCGAATTTATTTAATTAATTGGACTGCTTCTGTAGGGGAAACAGGAGGACCGAATATGATTGAATTGAAAAACGGGTAGTGTGACCTCTCTTTGTTTATTCAATTCAGTTTCTTTTGTTTTTGTAAAAGCACCAAATTGGGGAGATTAGTTGCATTTATTTCATGACAACAAAACAACAAAGACCTCCATGTGAAGTTGTTGATTCTGTCATGTGGTCCCAACAAGTAATGACATTTGTTTTTTTTTTTTTCATTGGGTACAACATCGACATGGATGCGAATCACGTAGGCATCATTGTTTATTATGGTGGAGAGTTGCTTATTGGCACCGATGATTAGGAATATACTGGTGGAAATGAAGGTACTATTTATGTCAATGTTCGGAAGCCATCATATATTGATTTTCTGAGGGGTTTTGTGTATTTTTTACAATGCAAAGTGCAAAAACTACATTATTGTGTTCCTGGAAAGGAATTGAAGGATGGCTTGAGATTTTTTAATGACGATAATGGTATTAAGGATATCATTTATCATTATCTTCACGGCAAAGAAGCTAAGGTATATATTGAGTATTATAGTGAATGTGAGGATGAAGATGAGGATGCGAATGAGCAAACCACCACTGAAAGAGGAGAAGTAAGGGATTCTATTCAAGCTAGTAATCAGGTCGGGGATGAAAGAGATGAAAGGGAGAGAACTCACATTGATAAAGATGAACAAACAGTGAGATGTCCTGAAAGCTTGGGTGAAGAATTGGGTGAAGATGTGGGCGATGAAGACTTCATTGGATTAGAATGGGAAATTGCTTTATCTAGTGAATCAGAATATTAATATTTTGCTTCAGTAAATTTCCCAAGTGACGAAGAAGATGATGAACTCGCACAATCAAGACAAAAGCAAAGAAACTTTCTGAGAAAAAAACTTGCACCTTCAGCAAAGAGGCTCGAGCCAGTAAATGGGGATGGAGTTCTAGCTAAAGGTAATAGAAGTGAATATGAAGAAAGCTGTGACAAGGAAGTTGTTGGTTCGGAGAATGAGCTTGGCAATGATAATGAAGAACCTGCTTGTCGAATAAAAAGTAAGTACCCTTGTTATGATCCGACTATTGATAAATATATTTTGTCTGTGGGCATGAGATTTGATGATGCCAAATAGTTCAAGGAAACTGTTATGAAGAACTCCATTGGTGAACAGAGGAGTGTTCAATTCATTAAAAACACGAAGGAATTTGTGAGAGTTAAGTGCTCACAACCTAATTGTCCATGGAAGCTCTATGGCGTGCTGAGTAAGAATGGGTCATTCTAGATTAGGTTCTTGCAGGAGGAGCATACTTGTCCAATTATCTTTAACAATAAAAGGGTAACAAGTGTGTGGTTATTGAAGCATTTTTTCAACACTATCAAAGTAATGCCTGAGATCAAGAGTCCTCAATTTCAACAGTTAGCGAAGGAGCAAGTAGGAGTTAATGTGTTAAGGAATCAATGCAGGAGAGCTAAGATGAGGGTGATGAAAATACTGATGGGTGGGTATAAGGAAGAATATGCATGGATATGGGACTATGCTGGCGAACGCATGTTTCAAAACCCATCTAGTAGGGTGTATGTAGAGGTTGTGGAGAGGCCACTCCCTAATCTTGGGCCTAGATTTGATAAGATTTATATCTTTTTTAATGTATGCAAACAGAGCTTCTTAGCTGGTTGTAGAAGAGTTATAGGACTTGATGAATGCTTTCTAAAAGGTTTGTGCAAGGGAGAGTTGTTGGCTGCTATGGGGAGAGATGCCAATAATCAAATGTTTCTAATAGCTTAGGTGGTGGTGAAGATAGAGAACGAGGATATTTGGTCCTAGTTTCTCAAAAACTTAATGGCTGACCTTGAGATAACTGATGGGGGAGGATGGGCATTCATGAGTGACTAACAGAAGGTAATTTCATTGTCAATTAATTCACTTTCTTTTAATATTAATCATTTGCATATTTTTCCAGGCTTTTATTTATTGGTTTGAATTTTTGTAGGGACTTATTCCTGCATTGGCTGAGTTGATGCCACATGCTGAGTATAGAATGTGAGCGAGGCACATATATGCAAACTGGTCGAGGAACTTCAAAGGAGATAGGCTGCAGAAGCAATTCTGGCAAATAACAAAGAGTACCAACATGGTTGATTTCAAATAAGCCAAATAAGAATTGTTACAGCTAACAAAGGAATTTTTTGATTGACTCTTCCAAACAGAAGCTAAGCACTAGTGTCGGGCCTTCTTCAGCAAAGAATTCAAATGAGATATCATTGATAACAACTTCAGTGAAGTTTTCGATGTCAGAATTTTAGAGGCCAGGTGTAAACCAATCATCATCATACTTGATGATTTCGAGTGATGGTGATGACTAGACTACATAGGCAAAGAGATGAGGCTACGAAATGAACTAGAGACCGTGGCCCTTGGATTATGAAGAGATTGGATGCAAACATTACTACTAGTAGGTTTTGCCATCTGGTTTGGAATGGAGATAATGGATATGAGATTATTCAAAATCATGATAAGTATGTTGTCAACCTAGATAGAAGAAAGTATTCATGCCGAACCTAGCAACTGAATGGAATTCCCTATGCCCATGCAATTTGTGCTATTTAGATGAAGTAAGAAAACCCAGATGATTACCTACATGATTGGTACAAAAAAAAAAAAAAACTCATACCTTACTTCATACCAATTCATGATGCAGTCTATCAAAAGCAACAAATTTTGGGAGCCAACAAATCATGAAAGCCCTCTACCTTTGCCGTTGAAGAAGCAAATTGGAAGGCCAAAAAAGAAAAGAAGAATGCAACAGGAAGATGCATCAAGTTAGATGATGAGTAGGACTGACTTAAAGATGAAATGCTCCTATTGCCGTAAGGAATGGCACAATAAGAAATGTTGTGAGCTGAAAAAGCAACATCAACACCAAGATGTAATGATTAAAGGTAGGACATAAGGCCTTACTGAAGAGCTTCTTGTTGGGCCTAGTGAAGGTAGGACAGAAGGCCCTGCAGTAATGCCTTCTGAAGGGCAAATAAAAAGTCCTGCTGTAAAGTAAGTATCCTCTTTACCTCAGTAACTTTACATTTCCTACTCGATAGAGTTTGATGGTTGACCATGTGTACTGACTTCTCTTGTGCTTTTCCTTTATCATGCACTTGTAATTTGATAAGTTTTCTCCATTTGTTTCCACCATGAAAATGAGTAGATGTCTAATTATTCATTGTAGCTAGTCATGATCATGATATATTACATTGTTGTAAGGCTTTCTAAAGGGCCAGAAAAAGACCCTGTTGTAGGCTCAAGTGCAGGGACAGGGACTGGAACAGGTAGGACAGTAACAACAACAACTGAGTCCTCTGTTGAGCAAACGAGAAGAAAAAAAATTCCTATAAGTTGTACATCTCTGTGTTTGTCTTTTATGGACTGAATTTTAAATTTGTTATGTGTTTCTCAAGTGAGAAGACGAGCAACTACATAAGTTGCAGAGATTGCTCCCCTATCTGTTACTGTTGAAAATGATGCACCACAGTGAACAAAAGGGGTTATTAGAAATATATTAAGGCAATATGGTTATGGGATTTACACAAATGAACGAACTGGAATAACTATTTTGAATGTAAGATTTGTAGGCCTTATGCATTTAATTTGTTGTGTTTCAATTTATTTAGTTGATAATATCGCTATGTTTTGTAGCCTAGGAGAACTTCGGAGGTACTTCTCTCTCAAGGTGGGCCAACTCAAGAATCAAGGGCACAGCCAAACAAGAGTGGCTCTAAAGAAGAAGACAATGCGTATAGCTGCAAAACAGCCATCCAAACAGAACCCAGCACCAGTTCCATCTCAACCAACGATTGGGTGCGATAGTGATAATATGGACCAACACATGACACATGCTAGAACAAGAATAGCCACTGTCAAAAACAAGGAAAAGGAGGTGATAGAACGCCCAGTTAAAGAACCTGCACATCTAGTTTGAAAGAGTGCTCGAATTATAAATCAATTCAAAACTCCAAGACAAAAAGGAGATCATGGTGTTGTCCATATTGACTGATGGGAGGGTGCTGGACATGGTCTCTTTTTATGTGGTGCTGGACATGGTCTCTCTTTTTTTATGTTTTCTTTTTTTAAGAGGGTGCTAGATATTATATCACTGATGGTAGTTGCTGCCTCTATATTGCCATTGGTTTTTTTTTTTTTAAGAGGGTGCTGAACCTTTAGTGATTGGGGAGTGAAGTTCATGTTTTTCTTTTCTTTTGTAAACAATCAATCAATGTCAATGACAATAGTTGTTTCTATTATTTTCTCTTGACTTGGTTTCGGCTAATAGCTAGCAAGATAGTTATTAGTTATGCTGTATTTTGTTGTTGTTGGTGCAATGTTCTTATGAGGTTGCTATTATTTTCAAATTTAGATGTGTGCATATAATGTTGTTGGTTAAAGTTGTTGATGCGTTGATGCTATTTGTGGGGTTCTAGTTGTATGTGTTGGAAGAAGATGCAGTTTTGGGTGCTGGTGCATCTCATTGCAGGGTTGTTGTATTGCAAGAAGATGCACCAGCAATCCAACTAGTGTAAGAACAAGATGCAAGATGCACCATGATTGGTGCAAGTTTGAAATTAGCACTCAAGCGATCACTATTTACAACTTGTGCAATAGAAGTGATCACTTTGTAATCGTGACAAGCACTTAAATGATCAATTTAATAAAAACTTGGCACTCAAGCGATTACTATTTACAATTTTTGGCATTGAAATGGTCAATCGTTAATTTGCCACAATCCCTTAATTTTGCCATGGTTTGTAGTCGCAACAAACTAACAAACCAACAAACCATTACAATGATAAAAATGCAGCAACCATTCTATTTGAAGTAAAAACTAACCAAAACAAACATTGCCAATACACAACTAAACAATAAAAAGTGCTCAGAACTAATGCATTCCAACTCCAACCTTCCATTTCGCCATGGTTTGCAGTTGCAATAAACCAACAAACCAACAAATCAGGAGGGCAAATAAAAAATGCAGCAAGCAAACATTGCATTTCTGAAGTGCTCACAATTAATGCATTCCAACTCCAACATTGCATTTCTACAATGGATTACAACAAAACCTTCTGCTTCATACAAAAATGGTAGACATATAAACTTTGACTATGGTAGACATACAAACTTCTTCTCATTACTCACTTCACATTTCAATAAACTACCCAAGAGAATAAAAACACAATCAACGCTCGATAAAAGTTTCTTTCAATTTTCAACATTAAAACCTCCCTCTTCAAATGGTCGACCAGAGATGTTAAACCCTTCATTTGAGCTTGCATTGAGTCGACATCCTCCAACTTGTCCATTAACGCAAGTGGAGGTTGATTTCGACCTTCAAGTAACTCTAGAATCACCTCTATCGCTTGATTAGAGAATTTCCTATCAACCTATTTGAAATATTTGCACTTCGAGCCTTCTCTATATCTGCCGCACCCATGGAATCTTCTCCCGAGATTCAACCAAGTCCAAGATGTTCTTCTCGGACTCAGTAACCCATAATAACAGTAACACCTCACCATCTAATTCGCTTTTTTTTTTATATAGAAATGTGAGCCGTTGTTGAAGTTTCTACCCTCCATTCGCAAGAGTGAGCTAATAACTTTGAGAGAAAATCGAAGTATGCACTTGAATTGGTCGAAGTGGAGATTTAGGGTTTCTTATTTGGGGGAAAAGATGTTAAACGGCGTCGTTTTGTTGTTTGCATGCTAATTATATTCTCCGGCGATCCACGTCGGCTTCAAATATTAATAAAAAAAAAATACCACGTCGGATTTCCGGCCAACCAGATCGAAGTTGGCACCAAAGTGAGCATTTTTCAAAAATTTTGGCACTTAAGTAATTCGACTGAAACTTTTGGCACCAAAGTGAGTGCCATACACAATTTATGGCACCAATAATGTACTTCTCCCACTGATATGATGACAGTGAGATAGTGTAGTCCTCATAAATCTTGCATCAATGGTCAGAATAAAACAACATTTTCCATGAGAGTGAGGGGAAAGTCCTTTCAAATTGAAAGTCCCTCATTTGGCATGTTCAAGACATCTACATTTTGAATGAAGATTGTCTTCAAAAAATTTTCCCAATGGAATTCAGATGATGCAAAACTGGCAAAACTATCATGCATAAATCACATTTAAATTCATGAACCTATAGCATGTATAATCATGTGTGCATATTATGTATAGTAGACATACTCTTAGAGATCAGAGATATTGTTAAGTAAGCATAGCCTTATCCCTTTGTCTTTGAGTACCCACTACTGTTCGAATACTCCCTCTTATCAACACTCGACCTATTCAAGTTGTCTTTTGAGTTTGGATACTTATGACTATCTAAGTATCCCTTTGTCCTTAGGTACCTACCATTGTCTAGGTAGTCTCTTATCGACACTCGACCTATTCAAGTTGTCTTCAGAGTTTGGATGCTTGCGACTGTCCTTGTATCCCCTTGTCTTCAAATACTTGCCACTATTGGGGTGCTCCCTCTTACCGACACTTGACCTATTCGAGTTGTCCCCATAGTATGGGTATTGGTGACTAATCAAGTATCACATTATCTTCAAGTACTTGCCACTGTCCAGGTACTCCCTTTCCATAACACTCAACCTACCCGAGTTGTCCTCAAATTATATCATAGATGTTTAAGTATTCCACTACTTTGTGTACTTGTGGTTACCTAGGTATGCTCTCTTATTATCATGACGCTTGGACATGTCTGAGTGATCCCAAATCGCATCATTAAATACTCGTGATTATCCAAGTATTCCACTACTTTGTATACCTACAACTACCTAGGTGTTTTGGCCCTTTGAGTTTCCTACGGCCATCTAGGTAAGCCTCGTGCTACATTCAAATTCATGTTACTAGGAGGTGAGAGACCTTTACCAATTACCAAAATGTGAGAGACCTTCACGAATATCCAAGGCACATCCTCAATATTCCAACTACTAGGAGGTAGGAGACCTTCACAAATATCTGAGGCGTGTTCTCGATATTCCAACTACCAGGAGGTGAGAGACATTCATGAATAGCCGAGGCATGTCCTCGATATTCCAACTACTAGGAGATGAGAGACTTTTACGAAGGTGTCTCCTTGATATCACAACTTCTTTCCCACTAAAGAGGAAAGACCATCACAGATATCCTAGGTTCATCTTGGGTATTGCCCAAATTCTCTTTACCAAAAGATGAGAGACCTTCTCAAGGTTTAGTACTTATGAATGCCCAGGTACTCTTTCAATACCTGCGAATGTTCAGGTATCCTTCCAAACAGATGCCGTGAGAAAGGTCGGCGCATCTCATAGGAAAGATTAGGTAACAAACTAGTGTCCTTGACAAAGATCAGACACCCAACAAACAGATACCTTGAGAAAGCTCGGCGCATCCCCCGAGAAAAGTCAGGTAACAAACCGATGTCCTTGACAAAGATCAAACACCCAACAAATAGATACCTTGAGAAAGCTCGACGCATCCCCCGAGAAAGGTCGAGTAATCAACCGGTGCCCCTGATAGAGATCAGACACCCAACAAGCATATGCCCGAGAAAGGTTAGCACATCCCCCGAGAAAGGTAGGGTAATCAACCAGTGTCCTTGATAAAGATCAGGCACCCAACTAAAAGATGTCCTGAGAAAGGTCGGCACATCCCTTGAGAAATGTTGGGTAAACAACTTATTGCTCTAACAAGCAACCGAAGAAATGTTCGATTCCTAGACAAATAACTTATTGCTCTAACAGGAGACCAAAGAATGATTAGAGTCCTAAAAGAGCAATTTCCCATCAAGGCAACCAAAGAAAGGTTCAGGTCCTAAACAAACCACTCATTACTCTAACAAGCGACTGAAGAAAGGTTCGGGTCTTAGAAAAGCAATTTCCTTACATCATAAGGTAAGATGGTACCCTGATACTTGCCAAACTTGGGATTTGCGCCTTATCTCACTCATTCCCGGTAAGTAACTACGGGTATCTTCATATATGTATTAGTATTTATAATGTTATATTGCTCCTTTTTATGCATAAGGACACTTGGTCCCAAACAAAATATAATCTATTGCATATGCATAGACAAAATTTAGGTTTCAGTTCGTCTTTGAATGCAACTTTTGTGATCTCACCTTCAAAGAGGGACATTTGTTGAAACTCATTAATCTATTGCCATTTGTTCTAAATTAGTATTTGAAACTTCCTCTTCTTTTCTACTCCTCATTGGATCTGTGAGAATTTCACTTGGTTTTTTAAGGGCTTCATGTATATAATAGCTCCATTGACTTTTGCAATCCAATTTGTTGAGAGGACTTCAAGTGTATTTGACTTTCTGATTTTATGAGCTAATATAGAGTCCAGATGAGAAAGTAATCAACATAAAAATAAAAAATAAAAAAGGTTATTAAGTGTAATTGCACAAGGAAAAGACAACCCAAAATAACATTCTATTTGTTTTGTGAAAATATAAATAATTTTGAAAAATATTTTCCTATAAATTATTATCAGTATAATAATTAGTCAAGGAAATTTATTTACTATTAATAATAATTTAAATCTAAATATTTTTGTTAATGATAAAAATGCATTTTATTCATTCATGTTTTTTAACTGATACAAATAATATCTTTATTAATGATAAGTAGCAATAGATCTTCTAACAACAGTGAGAGTGCAAAATCAATGGGAGGGGTTTCTCAAGGTAAATTGCGTGAGCGGCTCTTGCCATTTCCAAGAGTTCTTTTAAGTTTTTAATTCCCGTAACTTGCTCTCATTCTTTTCAATTTTTTTCTTGGGTTTAGAAATGGGGTGGGGTAGCGTGCGCATGGGGAAGACGTCATTGCCTGCGAGTCCCGACAAGAAGTGTCGACGATGCTGCTCTGTATATCCCCCCATTCCCACCAAAGTACGCGCCCCTCCAGCTTTTCCCTTGGGCACCGTATTTTGACCATTCTTCCCCAGGCACTTCATCCCTCAGAGAGCAAGGATTGTTTGTCTGCGCGTGGCCACAACATCAGATGCCTTCTACAATGCACTCGATCACCGTACAACTTCACGACAGGGAGCCATTATTAAAGTACATATGCGTTGGAAAAAGTGTATTTCTCATTATAATCAAGTTTGAAGCGTTGTAACACGCTGATGTATTTTAGAAGCTTTTTCCCACATCACTTCCTCGAGCAAGGATCGATCTAGAAATTTAGCCCCAAAGAGGCAAAGCAAAATCTCGATTATAAAATAAATTGCTAAAGACACAGATGATAATTATTCCTTTTTTTATTTTCAATAATAGATTTGAAATTAAAATTTATCTGATAACAAAATTTTATTTTTCTTATTCTAATATTTAAATGACAAATGCCGTTATTATCTAATAGTTTAAATTTTTAGAATATTTATTAATGGTATTATAAAATCTTATATAGTATCAAAACTAAAGTAACAAGATCAAAATTTCTAGACTTTATTTATCTTCCCAATTAAATTTCTATACCTAGTACTAGGTAAAAGACCAGATTAAATGTGAAGGGACATATTAAAATATTTTAATAATAAACTACACTTTTATCTAATAGTTTAGGTTTTTAGAATATTTGGTAGTGATATAATTGTGACAACCTGAATTTTCAGAATTTGTTTTCAATTAAATAAATCGGGCATTTCGTCAACGTGCTAATAGTGTTATTTTCTAAGTTGATCACTCACGAGATAATTAGATTATCTAGTGAAGCCATTAAGGCATTTTAATACAATAAGCTTGAGAATTCGACCAGAAATCAACAACTCAACCGTGTTGATCTACGAGGGTCATTAAGGCACCGTCAAAAATCGATCAGAGATCGAAAATAAGTCGATTCAATAGAGATATATCATTAGTGCGTGGGTAATTCCACCTAATTGTAAAATTTTCGTCGAATAATACTAAACCGATTTTTCTGTCATTTCAGTACCCAATGTCCGTACTTGAAACCTCGAAATTTTCACAATAACTGAGAGTCACCAATAAGTCGAAGATATATATTATGATTCAAGATAAATCGATCACGGGTCAATTGCATTAAAAAATCCTAAAAGTTACCCGGTAGACTAGGTCACGCTAAAGTCGTATCGGATTGAAATTAACCGCGAATTTGAACCCAATTTCATAAATTGAAAGTTCTGTTGTATCACGATCTATTTGAGGAACGTTGACTCATCCTCGTAAGAATTTTTGGAAATTCCGAGATTTTTACGGAAAATCAATTTGAACGTTTCGGAAAACAAATGGAAATTCGGATTGGCAGAATTGAAGGGATTTTTGACTTGCAAAACCAAGCTACTTGGTGAAAGGGTCTTGTAGAAATTACGTGGGCTTTTTCTACATCAAATTTGGATACCAATTGGAGAGAATTGCGAAGAAATTGAAGCCCAAACTTGTTAAATTCGGAACCTTGGGAGGACAGCATTATTTTGACTTCAATTTGGATAAATTGGTGGATTTATTTGACAACAAAGTAATAGAGACCAAGTGGGATAATTTTGAATGCTTTAAGGGGACCAAGCATTCAATGAATTGGCTAAGCCTTGTTGACTACCCCCTCATTTTTCGTTGGCTTCCCATGCACACCCCTCTCCCGATGTCTCTTCGCTCGAACCCTCCTCTTCATTGGTTTCAGCTTTGTTTTCATTTTTCCCTCTTTCTTTTGATTAGCCAACCCACGTTTCTGCCCCCATCTCTCGATTGCTAGCACACCACTCATGCCTGCAAATTCTCCACTCACTCTCTCCCTCACAGCCACAGGAGCCCACGATCGAAGCCTCTACTGAGTCAAACTTCCTAGCTTATTTCGGTTGTTGACTCCTCTTGCCATGCGTCCCTCAATCCGCAGAGACTACAGCCCACTAATCGAGCAAGCTTTAGCCACGCATCTTCATAGACCTCCAATTGGTGTTGGAGTAGCAACCCATGGTGATTTGAGAGTGGACGGGATCATGCATGTGTTAGAGACAATGAGTAAACGTATGGAGCAGCTAGCTTAAAATCAAGCTGTCACTACTACTTCAGTCACCGCTACAACCGCCACTACCGTAGCGGCTACTACTGCCGCCAATGCCCCTGCTGATGCTGTCACAGCCGCTGCCGCACCTGCCACTGCACCTACTGTTGTACCTCCAAAGGTTCCACCTGAGAATGTGGTTGCTTCAAGGCCAATGCATAAACTAGTATAACAATTTCTGAAGTTGGACTCGCCGAGGTTCACTGGTTGAGGAGATCCCGAGGCTGCAGCCCTTTGGATCCAGGAATTGGAAAATGCCTTTGCATTGTTGATGTGCACCGAGGCAGAGAAGGTTGTCCTTGCAGTCCATCAACTTAAGGGGATTGCAAGCACATGGTGGAGAGCCACCAAAGAAACAGTGTTTCCTAAAGGTGTGGTTTTGGAGTGAAACACCTTCGTTGAGGTTTTTAACAACCGGTATCTCTCTAACAACGCAAGAGAACTAAAGATGGCAGAATTTCAGCGCCTTCACCAAGGTTCGATGACTGTAGATCAATATAAGGCGAAATTCATTGAACTATTGTAGTATGCTCCTAAATTGGTCAAGAATCCAATGAATCGAGCTAGATGATTTAGAGATGGGCTCAGACTGGAAGTGAAAAGCCCGCTAGTGCCATTTAATTTGAAGGACTACAATGATCTATATGAACGAGCCCAGCTAATCGAAAGAGACCAGAATGAACGAGTCGCCACATCTGGATCACAGTTTAGCTCTAACCAGGATAGGAATCGGTTTGGGAAGAGACCGATGATAGAAGGAAAGCATTTCCGTCGTCCCACTCGAAGGAGTATAATGGGAAAGCCAGCATCCAACCAGAATAATATGTGTCGCTTCTACGAAAGACGAAATGGGTCGACCTCGTGCCACTCTAGGCTGGGTGCTTGTTTTGAATGTGGCCAACAAGGTCACATGGCCAGGAATTGTCCCAGGAGACAAATGGTATGACGTCCCCGTAGCATTACATACTAAGCATAAATAGAAATTACATGGATTATCATCTTACATGACTTATTAATTTCAATCGTCGGACTACAACGTTCACCTTTAAAGGTTAACATGTATAACATGGATTATTTAAAATCTAAACTTTATTTTATGAGGTTATCCAACAATAGTCCTGTTAGTTCATAATATTAGACAATCCATTTAAGATTATAGATAAAGATCACGAGAAGCTTCATTTCTTTCCTTAGCAACATCCAAGCTTACAAAAATCAACCTGGACTACTTCCAAGTTCCTCGCCTATTTACATCATATTTACAAGTTCAAAAGTGAAGGCGTAAGTGAACAGCCAGGGAAAAGGGTGAGGGGGTATCTAACTCCACTATCCCACACAAGCCCACGTCTATCAAAAATAAATAAAAGACATTCCTCCAACTTCTACATGATATTGGGTGTCTAGGCGCCATCCGTCCCAGCTCCAGGTCCATCAGCACTAAAAGGAAGAGGGCCAAACATCTCCCTTTGTGGTTTATGAACCATGCAACAAGCCTCATCGGAATCATCTCAGCTCTACCATCGTCTATCCATAGCGTAGCCTCATACTTCGAGAACGTCATCTCAATGTCAAGGTCAAACACATCATGAAAAGAAACCTCAAGGCGTGCTACCACCCCGTAATGAGCTACTAGCGGCACGTCCATACTATCAATCTAAAAAATATAAGGAATGAGCAAAAACAATGCTCGGTAAAGATATAATAAGACTCTAACCTATATAATCCACAACTATCAAGAATACAAGAGGATCATAACCAAATAGCTTAAGATACTAAGACAGGATTGTCACAGGTATAACTAAATGAACATGGATAGATCACATGTATGATCACTCTATGTTAAGCATACTAAATGCATCTAAATACATATCCTAATCTCAACCTATATCCAAATGAAATGTAGTAGTAGTATGCATAACTCACACGCCAAGTAGAAATTATAATTTAGTGTGAATATCAAGTCTACCCTTGATTAGTTTATCCACTGGAACACAGCCGACCCGATCAAGTCACTTTCGGAATCCCATATCCGGACTTCCATAATATTTCTATCATGGGCATCTCACTTCGAGGCATCTCAGTATCACACAACCGAGGCATCCCAAGATCACTCGGCATGGGGCATCTCACTCTGAGGCATCTCAGTATCCCACAACCAAGGCATCCTTGATCACACATAAGGGCATCTCACTCCGAGGCATCCCAGTATCTCACTCAACCGAGGCATCCAAGATCACACAACATGGGCATCCCACTCCCCAAGGCATCACTGGCATCTCAGTACCAATGGAAATCTCTTACTCATTCAAGCGCACATTTCACATCACACCTTTGATTAATGTCATCACAGCATGCACAAGACCTCAACAGCACACAATTCACTCAAGCATAATCAATAATCAAAACACATTTCTCTCATACACCAAACATCACACAAGTCCTAATTATAAAATAAAACCATTTTGGCACGTCCCATACCATGCCTAACAATTTTGCCCCATAATCAAGCACAACGCATTGAATTCATTGCAAGCACATGTCACTCTTGGTAACTATACAATGACTTCACCTCAAATATCGGAAAAGACATGCTCATGCTTGAACTAACCACTATCATGAGATCATTAGACTCCATATATGTCATGAAAGTCAAGTACAAGACACAACAACTATTGCACATTCTCGGATCAAGGCAGTTTATGAGCTAATATGGGCAGTTTCGAACATAGACACAGAAAGTACATCTATTCTTATCGGAAATTTATGAAATTTTAGTATGTTATAGAAAAGACATATATTAAAATTTTCCATGAAGAAACCTAAGTCTATATCTCACTGTATTAAGAGAAGTAATTGTTGTCTTGTTTCCTAAAATTCTGCAGCAACTTTCCCGATTGAGTACCTACAGAAGAAAGATCGTTTCGCTACCCGAACCTTGTCCATTTGTCCTCAAATTTTGGTATGCTGTTCCTAAAGATGTTTCCTACAACTCTCATGAAGGGTTTAAGGTCAAATTCTTTCTATAAAATTACAGAAAATTCGTAGAATCACCTAAGGTTTTGCTGTCTTATGCAGAACAGCTTACTGTTTCAAAGAGAATTGCTTTCGCCAATACATTTTCGCATGAATCTCACTATAACTAGATGTAGAAACCTAAAATAGTTAGTGTACTCTTAAGTAAACTTGTTCTTTTCTTTAACTACATCATTAAAGTTCAAGCGACACATAGCAAAAGGTTTTTCCTTCTCTACTTCTCCATAACAAAATGCTTTGCACCATTTTATTCATCTTCAGCTCAGCTAAACCATTTAATTCCCACAGTAGGTCTTCACTTACCTACAACCATCCATAGCTCGATCCAAGACAAATACTTGCATCTCGACTCATCTACAGTAACAAGCAGCACTTTTCCTCACTCAACAGTCACCTCTTCATTTTACTCGACCAACTCCACTTACTTACACTCAATTTTTGAAACATGCAAGGCTCTAACATGACATGCAAGAACTCACAGCTTCAATCTAGAGTTCATCTAGCTCATTTCAACACAATATAGAGCCATCACACCTAATCCTCCACCATTCAGCTAGTTCTGTGAGTTCTCTTGACAAAACAATGGATAACTTCTAGTTTAAAGGCTCATATTTCCTTACCTTCATTCAGCTACTTGATGACTCAAAACTCTTCAAAGATCAACACCTATTCTCGCGCAAGAAGAAGAAAGATCGCTGGAGTGCTACTCGACCAAGAGAGAGAGAGGGGAAGAAGAGAGAAGTTTTCGGTTGCTTTGGAGAGAGAGAAGAGATGGCGAGAGCTATGAGGGGAAATAGAGCTATAGGCTAATCCATAGGGTAGGTTAATCATTGGCAAATCTAATGATGGTGTCACCCTTTGGCTATTTTAGTTTTTGGAAGGAAAAACTATGGGAGAAGAGAGAGAGAGAAGGGAGAAGAGAGGAGGGGATTGTGGCCTTCATGCACAACTTCTTCTGACATCTAGCGTTCGATATCAATTAGTCTCTAATCCATGTTGTTAGTAGGTTTATTGATTTCTAATGCTTTTCACTTAATTCCATTCCAAATCCACTAAATTTCAATTCTCTTGTATTTACACAAATTTATGAAATCATATGACATATTAACAACTCGGTGTTAATCTACAAGGAGTTTATCACAAGAAATGCTAAAGTTAGAAATCGACGTTAGCATTACAATCACTAATCAAATTATCCTAACTATAATCTATAAACTTAATCAGAAATGAAATTACTCGAGCCTAAATACCCGTCTCTAGCCCAATAGGCTTATTCTATGACAATCATGGCCCACTAAACTTAATTCACCATTTTAACAGATCCAAGTCTTGGCCTGCTATAAGCCAAGTCCAAGCCCATAATCCCCCATTCGACTTATCAAGCCCAATTCATGTGGCCCGCCAACTTCTTAAGCCCACACATTACTCACAGTCCATCGGGTTTGCTTTCTAGCCTAATTTAAAATAATCCGAGCTCTTAACAATCTGATTACACTAATAAGATTGGTGAAGTTTGAGATGTCATAGATGGGACCGCAATTGCTGCCATCGCCACAGATGAATCAGAACCGAGGACTTCTGCCATCAAATGCATAACAGGGTGGATTGAATAGGCCTCCAGCTCAAGGAAGGACTTACGTGATCACAAAAGGACAGGCAGAGGACTCACCTAATATGATTACAAGTACTATTTTACTGAACGACCACACTACTTATGTTTTATTTGACCCTAGTGCAACTCATTCGTTTATAGCTGAGCAATATGTTAAGTTGGTAGGGTTGATTCCTAAGTTGTTGGAGTCAGTTATTAGTATATCGACATCATTAAAGGATAAGATGTTAGCTACAGTGGGTTGTTCTGGTTGCATGTTAGCGATTAGTGAGCAAGAAGGGAAGATAGACTTGATAGTCCTAAACATGTATGATTTTGACCTGATTATTGGCATGGACTGGCTCACCAAGCAATGAGCTAAGATGGATTGTTATCACAAGGTGATTCAGTTTAACTCGATAGGCGGTGAAAGTTTCGAGTTTATTGGGAGTTAAGGAGGACCCTCGATTTCCCTAATCTTGTCACTAGAGGCAACCCGATTGTTAGATGAGGGTTGTCAAGGTTACTTGACGACTGTCGTGGATAAGATAGTTGAGGAACTGAAGATCGAAGACATTACAGTGGTCCAAAAATTTCCATATGTATTCCCGAAAGAACTGTCAGGTATGGTGCCAAAAAGAGAAATTGAATTCGTGATTGAGTTAGCTACCAGGATAGAGCCAATTTCTAAGGCTCCTTACCAAGTGGCTTTGTCGGAATTGAAAGAACTGAAGGTGTAGATGCAAGAATGGTTAGATAAGGGATTTATATGTCCCAGTGCATCACCTTGGGGAGCACCAGTTCCGTTTGTAAAGAAGAAAGATGGTTCGTAGCGTCTGTGTATCGACTATCATCAACTCAATTAGGTGATGATCAAGAACAAATATCCACTATTGATGATTGATAACTTGTTTGATCAATTACAAGGAGCGTCGATATTTTCGAAGATCGACTTGAGGACGGGATATCATCAGCTGATGATAAAAAAAAGGAAGACATTCCAAAGTTGGCGTTTCGTACTTAGTACGATCATTATGAGTTCACGGTCATGCCATTTGGATTGACGAATGCCCTAGCCACTTTCATAGATTTGATGAACCGAGTTTTCAAAGAATACCTAGATCAGTTCGTGATTGTGTTAATCAATGATATTCTAGTGTACTCGAGAAGTCCAGAGGAGCATGAAGGGCATTTGAGATTAGTACTGCAGACTAGGATAAGTATACTGATGGTGTCATAAGTTGTGTACGGCGCTCACTTTGGTACCAAAAGTTTCCGTCGAATCACTTAAGTGCCAAAAAATTTGAAAAACGCTCACTTTGGTGCCAACGTCGACGAAATTGGCTGGAAATACGACGTGGCCTTTTTTTATTAATTTTTGAAGCCGATGTGGCTCATCGAAGAGTTGAGTCAGCACCTAAACACCAAACGACGCCGTTTGGCATCTTTCCCCCAACTTTGAAACCCTAATCCCCAAATTGAGAGAGAGGAAAGGCTCGTCTTCATGTCTTCTTCTTCCTCAAAGGCCCACACCAGCAACGGCACCAGCACGGCACCAGCAACAGCACCAGCAGCACACCAGCAACAACACCAGCAACGCACCAGTAGTAGCAGCGTATCAGTAGCCCCTTCGACCCATCTTCTTCCTCCTCCTCCTCTGCCCTCGCCTTCGATTTTTCCTGCAACAATCTCAGTCTCTCCTCGCTGACCTGGTCAAGTAAATACAATGGTGGCTGAGCGACGGTGGCCGAGCAGTGACAGTGGCTAAGCGACGATGGGCGAACGACGGTGGCCAAGCGGCGAAAACCCTAATTTCAATCCCCATGTGAGCTAAACGGCGTCGTTTCCATGAAGCCATCCATGTAGGACGCCAAAACGATGTTGTTTTCTTAAGGAGGACCAAAAATGACGTCATTTAAAGGTCTATCGATTTTTTATAAAAAGATAAAAAAAAAAAAATCATTTTGGCCGAAATCTTTCGCCGATGGCCGGAATCTTTCGCCGGTGGCACTAAAGTGAGCGTTTTTCCTCCGATTTGGCACTTAAGTGATCCGACGGAAAATTTTTGTACCAAAGTGAGCATCGTACACAACTTATAGCACCATTAATGTACTTATCCCACTGTAGACTATAAGGACTCATAAGTTATATGCTAAGTTCAGCAAGTGTGAGTTTTGGTTGACTCATGTTGCTTTTCTAGGTCACATGATTTCAGGAGAAGGAATCTCCGTGGACCCATCCAAGATTGAAGTAGTGATCAACCAGCCAAGACCGACAACCATGACAGAGAACAAAAACTTTCTGAGTTTAGCAGGGTATTACAGAAGGTTCGTGGAAGGGTTTTCAGCGTTAGCGTCGCCATTAACTTAACTATTGAAGAAGGAAAAAAAGTTCATCTGGACAGATAAGTGTGAGTGTAGTTTCCAAGAGCTTAAGCAGAAGCTGACTACCGCACCTGTGCTGACCATACCATCTGGTCTAGGAGGATACGAGATCTACAGTGATGCAGCATTTAGAGAATTGAGTTGCATACTAATGCAACATGGTAGGGTTGTTGCATACATGTCCTGTCAGTTGAGACCTCATGAATTGAATTACCCGATGTATGACTTAGAACTCGTAGCAATTATTTTTGTTTCGAATATTTGGAGATATTATTTGTGCGGAGAAATATTCCAGATCTACACAGACCACCAAAATTTCAAGTATCTATTCTCTTAGAATGAGTTGAATATGAGACAGCATCACTGGATGGAACTCCTGAAGGATTACGATTGTGATATTCTGTATCACCCAGGAAAGGCGAATAAGGTCACGGACGCTTTGAGTCGGAAGTCCTCGATTTAGCATATGTTGATCAAATAATGGAATTTACTTGAGAGAGCTAGAGATTCAGTTTTCAAGTTTGAGGTAAGCCACCTTTTGAATCTTATGGCCACCCTCAGATTTAAGCTAAATGTTCATTTTACAATCAAAGCACTTCAGCCAATAGATCCAGATGTTCAAAAGATCCTACAAGAGGATACCGAGAAGAGGAAGACTAACTTTCAAATTGCTGAGGACAGAACATTGAGGTTCTGAAGACGATTGTGTGTACCTAACGATGCAGAGCTTAGGAAGGAGATCTTATCATAAGCTCATCATAGTAGTTACAACATTCATCCTGATAGTACAAAGATGTATCAGAATCTACATCAACACTATTGATGGGCTAATATGAAGGCCGATATCGCCAAGCATATCGCCAAGTGTCTGACATGTCAGCAAGTGAAAGCACGGCATTGTAAGCCAAGAGGATTTCTGCAACCTCTCGAGATTCCCGAACGAAAATGGGAGCATATCACAGTGGATTTCGTGACGGGCTTACCAAGGAGTCAGAGAGGTAATGACTCTATTTGGGTAGTGGTTGACAGACTGATGAAGTTGACTCACTTCATTACAGTATGAAATGACCTTGATTTGGATAGACACACAAAGCTGTACGTGCGTCAAATAATTCGTCTGCATGGAGTGTCGGTGACAATTACTTTAGACCGAGACCCGAGGTTCATAGCTACATTTGGAAAAGTTTACAGGCTGCTTTAGGAACGAAGCTACAGTACAAGACGGCCTATCATCCTTAAACGAATGGTCAGTCTGAGAGGACAATTCAAACCCTCGAAGACATGCTGCGAGCTTGTGTGTTGGATTTTAAGGAAAGCTGGGAGAAACAGCTTCACCTTATTGAGTTCACCTGCAACAACAGCTACCAACAAAGCATTCAGATTGCTCCTTTTGAAGCGTTATATGATAGAGTGTGTAGAACACCAGTATGTTGGGATGAGATCGGGGAATCATAGGCCCAGAGTTAGTCCAGCAGTCAGTAGATGTAGTTGGCGTCATAAGGGATATATTAAAAACCGCTCAGAGTCGCCAGAAAAGCTACATAGATAAATGCCGAAAACCATTGGAATTTCAAGTTGGTGATCATGTTTTTCTGAAAGTGTCACCAATGAGGGGTACTTCATGCTTTGGCAAGAAAGGAAAACTGAGTCCGAGGTACTTTGGTTCATTTAAGATTCTTGAAAGAATCGAGATCTTAGCGTATCATCTTGCATTACCGCCGAGACTGGCGCAAGTGCATGACATCTTTCATGTGTCGATGTTAAGGAAGTATAAGCTTGACCCGACCCACGTGCTTATTTTTGAGGAATTGGACATGGACGATAGAATGTCGTACATTGAAAGCCCGGTTTAGATTATGCATCGCAAGGAGCAGGTCCTGTGCACCAAGACCATCCCATTGGTCAATGTGATCTAGCAACACCACGACATAAAAGGAGCGACCTAGAAAACTGAGGAATCTATGAGACAACTGTACCCCCACCTTTTTATACAAAGATTATAATAGGTTTAAATTTCGAGAACGAAATTTTTATAAGAGGGGAAGAGTTGTGACAGCTTGAATTTTCAAAATTTGTTTTCGATTAAATAAATCGGGCCTTTCGTTGACACGTCGATAGTGCTATTCTCTGAGCTGATCACTCACGAGATAACTAGATTATTTGGGGAAGCCATTAAGGAATTTTAAAGCAATGAGCTTGAGAATTCGACCAGAATTCAACTGCTTGACCATGTTGATCTGCAAGGGTTATTACGGCACCATCAAAAATTGATTAGAGACCCAAGATAGATCATTTCAATAGAGATATGTGATTAGTGCATGGGTGATTCTACTTAATTGCAAAATTCTCGTCGAACAGCACTAGATCGATTTTTCTATCATTTCTGTACCTGGTGTCCGTATTTTAAACATTGAGATTTTCATGATAATTGAGAGTCATCAATGAGTCGAAGATGTACATTGTGATTCAAGATAAATCGATAACAGGTCAATTGCACTAAAAATTCCTAAAAGTTATCTGGTAGACTAGGTCACGCTAAAGTCACATCGAATTGAAATTAACTACGAACTTGAACCCAATTTCAAAAATTGAAAGTTCTATCGTGTCAGGATCTATTTTAAGAACATTGACTCATCCTTTGAAGAATTTTTGGAAATTACAGGATTTTTACGGAAAATTGATTCGAACGTTTCGGAAAACGAACGAAAATTCGGATTGGCCAAATTGAAGAGATTTTTGACTTGCAAACCAAGCTACTTGGCGAAAGGGACTTGTAGAAATTATGTGGGCTTTTTCTACATCAAATTTGGATACCAATTGGAGAGAATTGCGAAGAAATTAAAGCCCAAACTTGTTAAATTCGGAACCTTGGGAGGGCAGAATTATTTTGGCTTCAATTTGGATAAATTGGTAGATTTATTTGGCAAGAAAGTAATAGAGACCAAGTGGGATAAGTTTGAATGCTTTAAGGGGACCAAGCATTCAATGAATTGGCTAAGCCTTGTTGACTACCCGCCTCCTTTTTCTTTGGCTTCCCACGCATGCCCCTCTCTCACTATCTCTTTGCTCAAACCCTCCCCTTCGTTGGTTTCAGCTTTGCTTTCATTTTTCCCTCTTTGTTTTGATCATCCAACCCACATTTTTGCCCCATCTCTCGATTGCCAGTACCCCACTCATGCCTGCAAATTCTCCACTCACTCTCTCCCTCATAGCCACAGAAGCCCACAAACGAAGCCTCTACTGAGTCAAACTTCTCTAGCTAATTTCGGTTCTTGACTCCTCTTGCCACACGTCCTTCAATCCACAGAGACTACAGCCCACTAACCGAGCAAGCTTTAGCCACGCGTCTTCATGGGTCAACAATGGAAGCCCTGTTGACTCTAGCTCGCGGCCACTAAAGCAAATTTAGCTGCCAACCACCCTGGCACCAAGCCAGCTGCCAGCGATCATGGCCATCTCCATTTCGCTTTCTCGTTGCCACCATTTAACCCAACAAAGACCTTGATTGTCTCTCCCTTCATTGTCCGCAGCCCAAGCCAACTTGTTCGTGCGTCTTGACCCCACAATTCCAACCCAGGAGCCCAACGGAGATAGCCCATTCTCAGTCCATTTCAAGCCCACAATTTGGTCCAAGAATTTAGCAGTTCAACCCATCTTGGGCCTGTGAAGCAAGCCCAAGCTATAGCCCAAGCCTAAGACCAAGCCCGTCAGTTGCTTTGGGCTTGCAAAGCTTTTTGGCCTGGTCCGAGTGTTCATCAACACCGCCAAAAATTCGGATTTTGGCCGCTGTCACGCCGTTGTCACAGTGAAATGGTTTCTGCAATAAACCAGTGAGTTTTTGCACTAAACTCTTCTTAGTAGGAAAATGACGTCTAAGTGGTGTTTAGTTTAATTTAATTAAAAATTAGGTGGTTAGTTAGATTAAATTAGTGATTTAATTATTTGATTATACATGTTAGGTGGTGAGATTAAACTAAGTGAGGCCTAGACGGGTTCAGGAATTTCCCCGACCCATTTAGGTGGTTAATTCAGTGATTCTAGCCTAGGTTAGTATTTTTAGAATTTTAATTGATTTATTTAATTAATTTTAGAAATTCATTAATTATTAAATATTTTCTAGAAATTAGACTGGGATAGTTGGTGACCAGAATTTCGTATTGATTGCAATTGAGTGTTAATTTCTACAATTGAGTGCTGATTGGATTTTTGGGTCACTTATTTCGAAATTTGTGAATTTTCAATATTTGATTAGAAAATCCCGATTGTCGGATTTTAACACCGAAAATGGTTTTATATATTATATAAAATAGTTGGATTCTAAAAGAAAGGATATTAGTCTTATGGGGTGAATTGACTGTATACCCACACACGATGATTTTCACAGGTATTTCTAATATGAATAAAATAAGCCAAGTTCACCATTTTAACGGAGATATTTCAGTGCAATGCACGGTGCCATGAGCCATGTTTGAGTGATCATGTATTGGTTAAAAGAACTCATCCCGAGCTATTAAGCTAGATGGTACCCCTATATGGGATGCCCTACCAATGGATACCGATCGTAGTAGATTCTAGACTGATGCTCCTTTATGGAATGCCATCGACGTAGTGACGTTGCCATGCTCAATAGTGTGAGACGATGCCTAACAATGCTAGAGGACCGCCGAACAGAAAGTAGGTTGTACTATATGCCGAGAGCAAAACTAGGAACGCATGATTGATTGAGTTGAATGCGTCGGATTATGGGACAAAATTGTATAGCACAATATAGGACGTGTCATAATGATTTGGTCCTATAATCAGGACCCCTATGCTGGTTTGAGAATTGAGTGTGGCGTTCCAGTTGTTGGAGATTAATTGTTGCTCATATTTGTATGGTCGTCTATAAAATAAACTGTACTGACCTGCAGGGTGGATCTGAGGTGAGGTAAGTCCCTATGATTGTGTGATTGAGTGCTTAAGACGCCTTTGGGCATATTTCCCTTCTAATCGAAGTTTAGAGCATGAACTCGTTGAGATTTATATCTCATCCTGTCGTGAGTTAAATTTTCAAATTCGTCAAGTGGAGGGCCTAAAGCTGAGAGGAGGTGATCGGAAGTATAGGTCAGTTCGGACCGCTTCTTTTTTGAAAGCCGGTCTTTGTAGTCTTTTGGTCATAGACCTTGTACATGACTCAATGTGTATATAAAGGTGTGTTTTATTTGTGATTTGTTGTCCTATCTTTCATCACAAGATGATTACTGTTATGGGATTTATTTTCGCTTCCGCATGTGCAATAAAACAAAAAAGGTAAGCGACTCGTCTTAGGAAGTCGCAAAATATTAGAGAGATGGGCACGCGCTTAGGATTTGGGGCGTAACAACATTAATCAATAGGATTGTTTCTAAAATAGAAACAAAGATTAAAACTCTTCACATTGCTCGCCTTCACCATTAACCACCTCTACCAACCAATTAATCGTCGTATGTTTATGTTCGATTTCTATATCATCACTTTAAATTCAATTAATTAAGGATGTTTTATCTCACGAAAGAGTGAAGCACTTTGAAAGGAAAAGAGTATGGAATGGATATATTTGAGAAGGCCAAAACGAATTATATTTTGGGAACATAAATTTTGTATCATTATCAAATGTATATCTCTACTTATAATCTCGTCCAATAAATAGTAATAGAAAAATTAATTTTTGATCAAAAATTGTTTCGAGAAGCGGAATAGTTATTATTCGAGCCATAAAATAATCACCGAAGTTGTGCATAGTGGCTCTTCTACATGGAAGAGTTTTCCTAACATGGGCTACATTAATTAATATTATAATTTACCATCTTATGGGGCTGGTTTAAGGTAAGATAGAAGATTTCTTAATTAGTCTAATATGAGATTAGCTAATGTAGGCTAAGTTAAGCGTGGCTTGTAATGAAAGGGTCTAGCTAAAAATTTTACAAATAGTGCTCAAGTCTTTTCTCTAACCCTAACACACATTATTATTCTTACAAATGAGTGTTTACTTAGAGCTAAAGGGTAAGGGGCTGCCTTATTGAGCCAATGATAGAGAGGGTAATAAAGGAGAAGCACTTGTGCTTGAATCATTACTTTTTCGCATCAAGAACGATGGATTCCAAAATAGGTATCTTAATCTTTTTATTCGATTATATATGGTGTTGTTCTAACTATGGAGATTATGGGATTACATTTTCACATCTATCATGTGGTATCAGAGCCTCCATAAATTAGAACATGAACGTATAGTTTTTACCCTTTTTCGTAATTTTTTGTGCAGCAAAAATTGATTTTAAGTATATAAATAGAAAGAACTTGTTGTGACAAGTAAAACTGTGGGTGGTGTACCGCCAGAGGAGGATGCTTGTGTCCCCACACATGGCCCACACGCTGCTGCATGTCCAACACGTGCCACCGCGTGTTGAGCACATGCCTTCACGTGTGAGCATGGCTGGCACGTGCACTGCACATGCTAGGGCTAACGTCATTGTGATGTCAGCAACCCATGCAACCTAGCAATCCGATCTAAACCAACGATCCGACTTGGATAACTCGATAACCTAACCCAAGATTCAACCTGTTGACCCGCCCAAACTGGTTTATCGTTGATCGAACTGGCCAACCAATCAAAACGTATGGTCGAACCGGGATCTGGTCGAACCAGGATTCGATCAAATTGGGAAACTAGCCTAGGAGTTGCATCGCACACATAGGTGGCACGCGTGGGCACATGGAGACTCCGATCGGCGTGTGGTCAGTGGCTACATGCTTGTACGGTAATTCTCTACCTTGTGGTGTATTTATTTTGATAATTTTATGAATGTGAAAATACATATGAAACCCTAAATACATGCACTTTTAGTGTATATTCACATATTCTCTTGTATTTTTCTATGATTTTTGAAATACATGTGCTAGTTTGCAGATATGGCATCACGTAGATATTGTGTAAAGTGTGATTCATTGATAATATATATATATATATATATATATATATATATATATATAGTTTAACTTGTATTAATGAATAAAGTAATGCAATTGGCATAATATATTATTTTAGTGATAGATGATCCATATCATTAAAGTTAAAATTACATTTATCTAGTGTATATGAGAAGTTTAGCGAGTTTCAACGATTCAATTAAGTTGTGACCGCCAAGTGGCACACTTAATCGGGTTTAAGAAATATCAATCTCGTATAATGATGAGATGTCTCATGTTCTAATGCATGGTCATACTCCCAAATGAGGTTATTGTGTATTAATTCATTGAGAGATACATGACATTATGGTGGAGAAGTGACTGATCCTAATAGTTCATACACCTAAAGGTGATGAATTTAGGAAAGGGAATATATTCTCACGGTCACTATCACGTGAGGAGTATACAGCAACATATCATGTATTCTACTCAAAAGTGATTATATGATAATGCATGTAACTCTCTCGATGTGTACTTATGTTTTTTCAAGTTACACATTACTCACATAATACTAATTATATAAAATTTTCTATTAACAGTAACTCCGTTACTATTGAGGTTTTTACTTATTCAAATTTTAAGAAATAGAGATAAGATTTTTTATTTGATATGGAGATAACAAATGTTCATATTGCTCTTACTATTGATAAATTGGCAAATCTTATTACCGAAAGTATGGAAGCTCAGAAAGCATAATTTTTTGCTTGGGAAAAGAGTAATCGAATTTGCTTACTGCCCATAAAGCGTTTCATTTGGGAACACTTCAAACGTGGTTTGCTTATAGACTACACTACTAAACAAATGATGGAAGCCTTGGTGGCAAGAAACCATGTCTTGTCTAATGCTAAGACAAGGACACACCTACAAACACTTTTTTTCATACGAAGTATGATGGCTTGAATGGAGTTAGGGATTATGTTATAAGAATGGTAGATTTGCAAACAAAACTTCAAGCTCTTAATGTTGCTATTCCTATTGCTTTACAAATCTACCTGGTTTTATGTGGGGTGAAGCTTTGAAAACAACACTTTACATTCTAAATCATGTTCCTACCAAAGCAGTTTTATTGACTCATTTTGTGTTATGGAGTAGACATAGCTTGAATCATCTTAAAGTTTGGGGTGTCCTGTAGAAATGAAGTTATATAATCCAACATTAAATAAGTTAGACTACAAAACTACTCAGTGTTACTTCATATTTTACCCAAATCACTTAAAGGAGTATCAGTTTTATAACCCCAATTGGGGTACAAGAATTGTGAAATCACAGACAACAAAATTTCTTAAGTTTGATGTAGTCCAAAAAGGAAGCTACTCGCAAATTATTGAAGATGATAGTATGATAGGGATTACGAGATCCCTATCTCTTTCTATGTAAACGATTATGAAGCCTCTTACGCCACAAACTAAGTTTAGTGTGACCTAAGATCCTATTGTTGAGGTAGTTTATAATGAAATTCTTTAAGGCCCTTAGGTTTAGAATGAGGTTGTAGTAGTTCCACTCAAGAGATCAACTAGAGAAAGACATTCAGCTATTCCACTAAACTATGTAGATTACCTAGGAGAACATGATTGTGATATTAGCTGCATTGTTAATCTAGTGACTTATAAATATGTTGTTTCTTGTCCTTAATCAGATTTGTGGTTAAATCAATGAAAGATGAGATGCAATCCAATGGTGTTTGGGAGCTTGTTAAATTGCTTAAAGATTACAAGCCCATCGACTTCAAATGGGTATACAAGACTAAAGGGGATTCCAAAGAAAAGATTGAGAAGTTTAAAGTCACACTGGTAGCTAAGAATTACTTGAAGAGAATGAATAATTATGAAGCAATATTTTCTCTAGTCTCTTCTAAAGATTCCTTTATAGTAATTTTGACAATAGTATCACATTTTGATATCAAATTACATCAAATGGATGTTAAAACTACTTTTCAAACAAAGACATTTATGAGGAGGCTTATATGGTGCAACATGAAGGTTTTACAACAAATGATTCAAGTGAGATTGTATGTAGATTGAAAAGGTTTATTTATAACCTCAAACAAACTTCTAGACAATAGTACTTAAAGTTTCATAGTGTTGTTACTTCATTCAAATTTATTGAAAATAAAGTAGATGAGTGTATATACTGCAAGGTCAGTGAGAGGAAATATATTTTTCTTATATCTTATGTAGATGATATCTTGTTTGCGAGTAGTGACATAGAATTATTGCATAAGACAAAGCAGATGTTATCGAAAAATTTTAACGTGAAAGACCTTAGTGAGGTGTCCTCTGCTCTTGATATTGAGGTCCATAAAGATCATTCTTGTCGTTTATTGGGTCTATCTTAGATGTCATATGTTGATTGTATTTCAAAAAGATTCCATATGCAGCACTGCAAGTCAAGAATTGCTCCTATTATTAAGGGTGATTAAGTCTCTCACAATACTCTAATTCAAATTTTGAAAAAAAAAAAAAAACCCCAATGAAGGATTTACCTTATGTTAGTGTACTAAGTATTATCATGTATGCTCAAATTTGCACTAGACCAGACATTGCTTTTACAACAAGATTTCTAGGTAGATAACAATCAAATCCAAGACATAATTAGCCAAGAAGATTTTAAGGTACTTAAAAAGGACAATAGACTATATGCTAATTTATAGACATATCCTGAGCTTACAATTAGTAGGGTATTCGAATGCATACTTTACTAGCTATCAGGATGATATAAAGTCGACGACAGGATAGATATTTATGTTGATAGGAGGTACGGTATTATGGAAGAGTGAGAAACGGAAATCTATGTCATCTTTTACCATGCAAGCACAATTTGTAACATGCTTCGGCTGCTACTCAAGTTATATGGCTCTGGAACCTCATTAGGGAGTTAACTTTTTCTTATTTTGTGGATAAGCTCATATAGTTGTATTGTGACAATAACTTTATAGCATTGTTTATCAACAATAACAAAGGTCTCAAGGAGTCTAAGCACACGACGGTCAAGTTTTTTACCATTAATGAGATAGTTTAGAATAGTTATGTTATAGTAGAACATATTTTTACATATGTTCAGTATGGGCTTATAAGCATCATTGGATGCTGTTATTTAGTAGAGCTATTTTTCATTATCTAATAAATTTTACATCTATGTTTGTTATTTAATAACGTTTTGATATGGATCAACTTTTGCATTCAATAAAATATTTATGAATGTATTATTATTATTATTATTATTATTATTATTATTATTATTATTATTATTATTATTATTATTATTATTATTATTATTATTATTATTATTATTATTATTATTATTATTATTATTATTATTATTATTATTATTATTATTATGTTGAATACATATTTATAAAAGTCTCAATGTATTATATAAATTTTGAATGAAGACTAGAGGTATACGATTATTAGCCTTGAGCATATGTATTATTACATATAAAGAAATGTTAACTATAAGAGCAAGACATATGTGGGTTCATTGGAACCATAAAGATATTCTCTAGTGGCACAAGTTTTTGTAATGCTTAAAGTAAGATAATGGTGATTAACAAAGAGGATGACACATAAGGTATTACTCTCTATGAGAGGTATTATCCATTTGTCATACTATGTATTAAATCTATATCAATAAAGTCAAAAGCATTTGTGACCATAGAAGGTTTTGTGTATATACATGCAGTTATTGCTAATTTTCGGTATTTGAGACTTTATGAGATAGAATTAATTATTAAGAATTATATCTAGATTAATGTGCACACATACAGTACAATTTAAATTAATATAGCCCAAATGAGAGAATATAAGAGTTTTCCAAATGTAGGCTATATTAATTGATATTGTAATTTATCATTTTATGGGATTGGTCTAACGTGAGAAAAAAGATTTCTTAATTAGTCTAATGTGAGATTAGCTAATATTAGCTGAGTTGAGTCTAACTCGTAATGAGAGGACCTAACTGGAAAATCTATAAATAGTGCTCAAGTTTCTCCTTTAACCTTAACACACATAATTATTCTCACAAAAGAGTGTTTGCTAAAGAGTAAGGGGATCGTCTTATTGAGCTAGTTATACATAGGGCAATAGAGGAGAAAAACTTGTACTTAGATCATCACTTTTCTAGATCAAGAACGCTGGATTCCAAAATATGTGAGTTAATCTTTCTACTTTATTATATATGTTCATGTTCTACTTATGGAGATAGTAAGATTGCATTTTCATGTCTATCGTTATATCCTAGAATTCATCACTAATCGAATCCGTATAGAACTACTCAGCAATTTTCCTCTTGATGGATGAAATAGGGCAATCTGCTAGATCATCAATCCTCCATATTGTTTCTAAGCCTATTGTTAATTATGCTCATCAACCCTTGACACAGCTCAGAAATGGTTGTCTCATGTTTTATTCCCAATGTTGAGGAGCATCGAGGTTTTAGGGTTGAACCTGGACTCACAAATGCACCTTCTCTTGCTCTCTCAATTCATTGCAATGAAAATTTCTTGCTAGCACATTTATATCGTCAACCTTAAGCAACTCAAACTTCTCTTGCTCTCTCAATTCATTGCAATAAAAATTTCTTGCTAAAACACTTACACCGTTGACCTTAAGCAACTCAAACTTCTCTTTGGGGTGTACCGAGATTTTGACAAGCTTTTGATTAGAAGTCACCCTCGTCAAAATTTCGACTGAATGGTGCAGTTGGATAATGCTCTAAAAGAGCTCTCCAACAACACAAAATTTGATCAGATAAGATAACCAAATTGTTGGATATCATGACATTTAACCATGACCATACGATACCAATGGGGTTGGAAAAATTACGATCTTCGCAAATTAGGTGATGAGATCACATAGAAAATGCTCATGACCTTTCCAACACCTTGAGAATTACTTTGATCAAAGTTTTCTCAAGAAAGATATCATGACATCCTTGACCATTTTATCAAGCCTGATTCACAAAAATCCATGATATTAACACTTTTTTAGAGATTGGACCATATTCGGAAAAATTCGAGTTGTGAGCTTTCAGTGGTGCGAAAATTTGGGCATTTGGATGTTGGATGAGAGAGAAATTGGCAATAAAATTTGGGCTGAAAAAAATTGCACATTTAAATTTCAATTAAAATACATTTTTTTTGCTCCTTCTAGGCTAGCCAACTAGCACCATGTGGCGGTCGCGTGAGAGGCCTGCTCTTGTGCCAGCACCATGCCGGTGTGGCGAAATGCCATTTTTTATTCGGCTTTTGACTACAGGTTTTAGGAAAATACAAAAACTTTTAGATTAGGTTTTTTGAAATGCAAACAGTATTTGGTAAATTGTTAGTTAAAAGTGCATTGAAAAACAATTTTACTGTAAGTGGTGTTTGCAAAAATCACACTTGTAAAACACTTTTGCTAATTTTTTGTATAAAAAAACTCAAAATTCTTAAAAGGCTTAGTAGCCAATAGGTAGCTAGTAAGACCAAATTTGGCTGATAACAGCCTCACTTGAGGCTGCTTGGGTCACTTGATCCCAAGCAACCATCGTCAAGGATCACACAAGCATAGGCAATGCCTGCCTAGGTTTGGCAACTGTCAAGTGGGTTTTGCAAACCTGGGCAACGTGCCCAATGATCTTACAAACTCAAGCAATGGCCGCCTCGATTTGAGTGACCTAGGCAATGCCTAAGGTCGCACATCCTCAAGCAAGGCAGGCTAATAACAAGACCTAGCCTCATCACTCGACCTCCTGTGACTTTCAACTAAACTTCACCTAAAATGATGAACAATTCTCATAATGGCTAAAGTGGAAAATGAATCAATAGGCGAGGGTAGTTTTTAGAAGAAAAAAATTATTTGATCGTAGGAAATGACCTTTCAAAAATTTTAAAAGTTCAAGGCAACTCAACTTACGTTGGGCCAAAAAAAAGAAAAAAAAAATTACCTTGAGATTTTAGCTTTATCAAGACCAATATGTGATCAAAGGGTCCCAAAATATATTTGCCAGATATCTCAAATTTTCTGCAAAGCTTCTTTAAAAAGAGGTTCCCAAATAGAGCCTTTAATTCTTTGCAAGGCTCAGATATCCTTTTGCAAGGCTTACAAGGCTAGATTCTCCTTAGACTTAAAAATTTCATATAAATAAGGGTGTTCTGTTTCATTTGCAATTGAAGGCAAGTTTTCTCTGAAATTTCTCTTTTGTGATTTTGGCTTTCTTAGAATAAAAAATCTCTCTCATGATTCTTTTGGGATGTGGTGATTTTGTTGCAAGTGTCAAAACTACTTTAGGCAAGATACGCCCTAAGATTAGAAAATTTGCATGCGTAAATTGTAATAATTTTGAAAGAACTTTTGAAATCATGAAGCCCTGTAGTCATGCTGCCGAAAGAAGATTAATATTTTGATAGAAAAATTTATACTGCTTAAACTAATTTAGAAAATAGCATGTTTTGTTAGAAAATAAGTCGTTGTTCTGCTGAAATTAGCATATATACGATCTGGATTATTGAAGTGATGTTATATTGTTGAACTGAAACTAATATTTTCAGGATTGAGGAGAACATATCGAAGTGTCTATATACGTAGATGATCTCATGAAATAAATCGACCCTAAGTTTATACATCAATGGAATCAGTCCGACAGATCGAAGGGGTGGAGAAAAACGAAAGCCGTCAGTCCATGAACCAAGGCCCCATGCATGCGATAAGATTTTTCAAAAGAATTGTAGATATTATTAAAAATGATTATTCTTACTCTGTTTGCTGAAAATTAACCTATGCATTTAACGTTATTGATTGAATTTTTGAAATGCTGATTTGTAATGAATGTTGCATTATAATGAAGCATCTAGTGATTATGAATGTCCATAGTATAATTGCACCGCATAGATACACGAAATACTCTGCATGCTATACTTAAATTGTACACAGCTTCGAATTATTCTCTGTCATGATAAATTGTATGAAATGAGACTTCAATTAGGATTGCAAAGTATGATTTTTTATGTTGGTGCTAATGTGATGAAATTGTATGTCAATTTTAATTGCATGTTGTAATGAAATCGCACACTAATATTGAAATGTAACATTGCTTTGATGGATTGGATTTGTTTCCACCCGCGGATGCTTTTTGCAGACATAGATGTGTTAATTGATCTGGCATTGGATTCATGCCTATGAATTGAATACTGCTTTGATGGGATTGGATTCCTCCCTTCTTGTTGCACTTGTATGTTGTTTGCATAAACATGGTGTATTGATTGATTCGACATTGAATCATGCCTGTTTGATTGAACACTGCTTTTGTTGGGATAGGATCGGTCATCATTTGCATGCTTCGCTCTCGCGCGCTATTTGCATACACGAGGTGTAAAATCCCATGGTTTTACTCCATCGTAAAGTTTCTTATTCAACTGATTTGCCAGCTCAAAAACTACTAAAATCAAACCTATGACCTAAAATTACAGCTTTATCAATAATAAATCTTCTAACGGACGAATTAAGTTTTTGAAATTCTTATCGAGCACTTTGAATATTAACCCTACGTGTCAAGACCTCCATGTCTTTGAACCAACTACTAAAATCAAACCTACAACCTAAAAGTCCAAACTGGTCCAAAATTACTTCGAACAGATGAATTAAGGTTTCGATTTTTTTATCGAGCACTTTGAAACCATATTAACCCTACGTGTCAAGACCTCCATGTATTTGAACCGAATTGCGTCCCCACTCTTTCGGAATCATTCTTTTCACTTTTATCCGATTCTTCTTTCGAGGCCTCCAGCTGCAACAATGAGGCATTTGGGCTGGAAAATTGAGTATATGGGCTTGCAAAAGAAACTTGGGCCCAAGCAATAAGTTGGGTTCCGCTTATTTTCCTTTCTTTTAGAAGCCTGTTTATTACTCTAGTCGCTAGGTACTCCGGCGGCATTGCAATTACCGGTGAGCACGGATGCTTTACGAACATCCATCCAAGTACTGAACAAAAAACTCATCAACTTCTTGTCTATTTTCTTTTTCTTTTTTTTTCATTACTTCTTGTCTATTTGACTAGTAAAAAAGAAAGCATTGGCCGTCTGCTAGTGATCGTTCTACTTCCGTGCTTCTGGAGATTTCAGCAGACACGACACAAAGAAAAGGATCTCGCATTGGCCGAACGGGAGTCCCCCACGACTAAAGACTAAAGGACGAACAGTCGAGATAGAAAACAATGTCAAATACTCCTAGGCAACCATCACTCATCGCACAGGAGATTTGACTCTCATCGTAGGACGTAATTTGTCCGAGAAGTCGGTGTCCTAACAATCAGCCGAACTTGCATACATCCCATTGCTCTCTCGACATCTCTCTAAGTCGTTCAGACTCGTCTTTATGTGCTACATGGGATCAATCTGTGTTGCTAATGGTGAAACGGGGATGCTTTCATCTCATGTGCTCTACACTTTCTGACCCTAATACGCATGCTCCTACTCTTTATGCTTCCCCGATCCATGATTTCGCAACACTGCCTGTGCGGCGCCTGCACACAGAAGTTCCCACAATTGTTTCAGCTTTCTCTTTATTACAATGCAAATGAGACAATGAGCCCAGCAGATATTCAGTAGGTTTCATTGAAAATTTCTTGATAAAGAAAAATATTTTTCACGAAAATCATTTTCAAAATAAATGGTTAATTTTCATTTGTCTGGTATTTAAGGAAAAATGATTTCCTTTAGGGGTGTTGTTTCCTCCCATTTGAGTTTGTTATTTTAAGTTATGGATTGATTAGTTTTTCATCATCCAAATACCATAAAGTCGAAAATAAATTTCTTGAAAACAGTGTTTTTTTCCCAAATAAACGGACCCTGTCCGTCAAAACTAGAGAGCTTGTGGACCATACTATTATGCACTTAAAAGGAAGAGAGCCGAAAGTATTACCTTATTCCAATAGTCTGGGCCCATCTTCATGGACGAGACTGCAATGCTCTGCACTGCCAACACCCGAGCGTAATCTGCTCTCTTACAGTCTCTGCCTCCCTTCAAATCGGATCTCTTGTAAGTGGTCAAAGACCCGGTCCGACCCACCTCCCAAACCGTATCCACGAAATAGATAACCGGCTGGCTACATGGGTCGGGGCTCACAGGCCGGGTATTGAATGCGAACGGCCCATCAGCCCATGACCTCCAAGTCTTGAACATCTGAAACGGCATTTCCAACACGTCCGCCGTCACCAGCGACGGATAAATCTGGATCGTGTAACCCCACGAGATAGACACCGACCACTTTCGCTTTGGGTCGTAGCAAAAGCTCTGTTGGAGAATCCGGGCTGGATCGATCCGGTATGGTTCCATCAAGGCCTTCAGCGCGTCGATCTTGGTCCGGTGCGGGAGTATCGGATCCACATCGTCCAGGTGATGGAGCGACACGAGGGGTGCCACTGGATGTGCCGCTAAAATGCCATACGCGTCTCCTCTAATGTCAATCTGAAATTTTTGACCCAAACGAAAAAGATTTTTAGATGCGTCTAACTTTTTTCTTTATTGCTCAAAAAAAGCGAGACATGTGAAACTTCTTAGAAGCAATTAATTTTCTGTGGCTGTGTTCCTAAAGCCCTTGGGGAAATACTGGACCATTTAACATCTATTTTAAATGAGCTTTTACTTCAAAGTCAGTATTGGAAAAGCCGAAAGCCCAATGCTACTATGAACAGGCTTTTAGCATTTAGTTAAATACTAAAACTCATTTTTTTTCTTTTAAAACTACCATCATCAATTTTTCAAAATTCTAATTTGGTCATTCATTAGTTTTTTTTTTTTCAATTAAAAAATGACTAAATCCTTCGCTAGACCGGCAAAGGGCTACGGCCGTCAACGAGTCAGATCCGATGCTGATGGCCATCAGTTGAGGTCGCCTAATGTCGGGTGACCTTTGGCGAGGGTTGTGCGACCTGGTCTAGTGCTGCCAGAGGTCGCATGACCTCAGGCGACCCTCAATGAGGGTCATGCAACCTAGGCAACCATCGCTTGGGTCTCACAACCTCAGGCGATCGTCAATCACACGACCCTTGTGACACCCAGGTGGCAATCACTTGGGTCGTGCAACCTCCGGCGGCCCTCAGCTAGGTTGCGCGGCCCTCGTCGAAGATCACTCGACATTGGGCGACCTCAACCAACAACTGCTGGCACTAGATTTGGCTCATCAGTGGCTGTAACCCTTCGTCGGTTTGGCGAAGAATTTGATCATTTTTCAAATAAAATAAAATAAAATAATATATTTGTGTGTATATATATACATATAATATCCAAAGCTCATTGTAAAAGTTTTTTTTTGCCAAAACACATATTCAACTTAAAGTCCATTTGCAAAAAAGTTTTAACCAAATACAATTTGCATTTTCTCAAATAGCTTTTACTTTCAGTATTTGCATTAAACCCAAAGCCGATTTGCAAAGCTGAACCAAAGGCATCCTATATCATGTAAGAGAAAGTAATCTTACAAACTCATTTCTAATTTTACGGTTACCGTTTGGCTACATCCATAAACATGATGACGAAAAAGTACCATCATTTTTTGTTGGCAAGTATTCGTCTAAATCGTCTTGGCCTCATAAGTGGGAACTACGTCACCAATAGCTGCTATCATTCTGCGATGGATCCGGATCTAGGCAAGACATTCTACAGGACAAAACAAGAGAAATATCCAAATGCTAATAACCAGCAAAGCTGAGGGTAAAAGATACTCCAAAGCTTTTTCTTTATAACTATAGGAATAGTGAATCGTAACTGTTCCTTTTTGTGTCACCATAACGGTTCTATACCATTTACTGAATGTTCCATCTAAGGCAAACTAATTGATTTACTATAACTGTACGAGCCAGTCACACCACCTCCCCAACTAGCAATTCTTGTACAGTTTGTCTCAAAATACCTCATTTACTCGCCCAAGATGTGTCAAATGTCACCAAAAATAGCATAACTTGGAAAAATCTGGACGGTATTAAGTCACGTTCATCTCACATGCCTTTTGTGGCACCAAGTGGGAAACATATTGGCGCAGATATCTAGCAGAATCCAAGCAATTCGGCTGATGAGTAAGAAAATAAAAAGGGAGTGCTAGCGCAGAAGGTTAGCGACAAAAACATCAAGTATAATTTTTCAGGCATTTCGGTCCATTGGAACAATATCCTATAATTATGCTTTTCGAAGTAAAACTAATATGCAAAGAGATTCTTTTTTCCCCCCTCCTTATTCACTAAAAAAATTGATTTCAATTTTCTTTTCTAAATAATGAGATGAAGTTACAGTTTTAAAACAAGGGATGACTGGCAATTATAGCTTGGTAATATTTAACTTCTCAAATGTCCTCTTTTCCTTGATGTTGAAATAGGCATTAGAGATGGGCGTGACTCATATAGGTGAACTCCTCAAATGTCAAGACTAATTTTGGGTGCATCGTCACACTTTTGGCTTGAGAAAATGATGTTTTTTTGAGACAAAATAAGAATCCCAAATCCATGTTAGATTATAGAGATCTACTTTTGGGTGGGCTTGTAGTTGTTAGAGCTTTGCTTTCTACCCGTACCTAAAAAGATAGAAGGAAAAAGAAAGCAATGCCTATGGAAAGGACATGCTTTAATGTTGGAGGGCCCTCCAATGATGCCCCCACCAGTTGGCGCTTGAGGTACATTGTCCTCCTTTCACCTACATTTCTCCCAACTACATTGTGGACAATTGAACCGTCACGTCAATAATTTTTTATAAAAATTAATTGAAATAACTATATTGAAAGTTCGCGGATAGTGTCCCCCCATTCACCTACATTGATCCTGGCTCAAGAAGAGCAAAAGAAATTTAGACTTATTTGTCCATTTCTATCTATCAACACTTGAGGAATACAACCAGGACTTAACCACCACTTTAGCTTTGTCCAATGAAAATTGGTTGGAATGACTATATTTAAAGTTTGCATAAAGGCTTGAGACTAAACTAACAAAATCAAAAGGATTGACCAAGTAATTTTCCCATGAAATTTAGCCCACCCACATCGTGTCATACCCCATACACAATAGGGTCAACATATGAAAATCTCAAATTAGTGTACCTATGATAAATTTATCATGAATTGATTTTTAAATCACCAAAAATCCCAAACTTTAACCTATGTTAGTTTCTACCAAATTTACCGTGAAATTGCTGAGTTAGATAACACATAACAATGACTTAATTCAGGATCCATTAGTTTTGAATTTTTAATGATCTAAACATTAGTTTTGGGTAAATTTATTTAGAAATTTTAATGATCCAAAATTATTTTAGAGTAAATTTATCATAAGTATACTACTTTCAAATTTTTCGTGGTATTAACGCTAAAAAATAATCACTAACACGTTACATCATGACAACCATTAATTATTGTGGATTTTTAATTTAGGACTAAACATGACTACCAATGATCATCCAGTGGGCACGCTCAAAGTGGGGTGCATCCATAATCACTAGCAACGTTCATCACGGTTCTTTCGAGGTTGAAAACTGTCGGCCAGTAGGCCCAAACCTTTGACTAACTTTGATGCGCAGTTGCGCCACGTCCGTATGACTTTTCAAGCAATTGTTAAATAACCCTCATAAATCTTAAAGTGGCTTAAAGAGTGTAGTGCACTTATGTTGCGATTCCTCCAATCAAGAGTTCAAATATTGGAGAAAAAAGAAGGGCTTCTAGTGAAATACGAATGTACCTGGTGGAATCCGCGCTCGATCGTGAGGGGCACGCCCACCTCCTGTACGCACGCACAAACCCTCTCATCGGAGCCGTAGAAATGAGAGTACCGGTCCAGACAGCCGTCGAGCATGTCGGCCAGTTCGGCCGCCAGCGGGTAGCTGATGGCAAACCCGCCACCGCCGAAGGCCACGCCGTACCCGTGCATCAGGTCCTGCTCCACGCTCTCCGAGTTGCCGCCGATGTACCACATCTGACGGTGATCGTACTTCGCCAACACCGTGACCAAGTTCTGCGGGAAGAATACCGTGTCGTCGTCCCCCATCACGAACCACCTCACGTCGGGCAGCTCGAGCCTAAAGCTCTCCAGGACGATCCGGGCTATGCGGGGTGCAGACTTGGAGCTCGAGGACTTGAACCGGGTCGCGTCCTCGGACACCCGGTACGGGATCGAGCCCCCGGGCCGGGAGAAATTCTCCTCGGGCTCCTTGTCAAGCCATACGAATCCCCTGGTCGAGTTCGGATCCCACCAGAGGGACGAGTAGCGGCTCCGGTCACGCCACGCGCGGAGGGAGCCTCCGATGCCGAAAAGGATGTGGGAGATGTTGGTCGGTCCGGTTCCGTTGGGTCCGCGGACTCGGGCTCGGGGCCGGGGGCCTTCCGGGAGACGGAGCCAGTGAGTTTCGCGGGTGGTGAAGGCCGAGTAGAGCACGAGGGAGATCGACCCGGCGAGGCAACTCAGCAACGTGATTCTCCAACAGAGGGCGAGGACTTTGCGCGGCCCCTCCGGGATGAAGAGAGACTTGGAATCGGAGGGTTTGAGCGGGCCATGACTCGGATCCATCTGAGCTCGGCTCATCTAACTCGAAGAGAAAAACCACAAACTCGGATTCTTGCACCCCGCTAGCAGCCACTAAAGAAATCGAAATCGAAATCGGAGATGATCCCTGCTCGGAGAGACAACAGTCTCTCGATTATCCCCCAGAAATGCTAGAAAAACATCAACCAAACACGACCAACAAATTTCAGAAACACCCGAGAACAAACCGCCAGTCACCATTCCATCCAGCCTTGTTCGGGGTCGCTCGCTCGCTTCGATCGAATGTTCAACAAAACGAGACCAAAGAGACGATGAGTTTGATGATCCGGTATCTTCTTCCTCCACCAATGAATTCCCCGCTGTCCTTCCCTTCGCTTCCAAAAGATGGGAGGAGACGGTGCGGATGAAGTGGCGAGAGGGCAAGTGCCGCACGAAGGATGAAGATGGTTTAAGTCCGGATATGGTGGAAGGAAATTTCACAGATTTGACGAGATTCTACTGTCGAAAACGGGGGCTGCGGCTCAATGACACGTTGCCACCAATTTCCCTGCGAAGACGTTAGAGGAAAAAGGAGAGAGGTTCGTGCGGTTTAAATTTCCAGCGAACAGTCCTTGCACTCAAGGCAGGGTCCCCTCTACACAGTGCACCCGTACATGATGGGACCGTGGAATTACCATGCTTTATGCGTTTGGATGAGATGGCTGAAAGCGGTCGATGGAAAGAAAGTGATTGATGTATTTGCGAAAATATAAGTTCAAAGAAAAGGGTGTCGAATTGAATAAAAATCCGCAGGAACATTATACTAGGAAACACTATATTGGCAGCCACCAAACTAGGAAACATCAAATTAGAATATCGACATGAACTAGGGCACTTTTTACTCATATTAATAAATATACTTAATTTAGGATTCAACCCTTCAGCTCTTGAACGGGCATTTATTTCTCTATATTTTTTCCTCAATTTATTTCTCTATATTTAGAAACTACATCTTGAGCATTATGTTGTGGCCGAAATCTACCTTTACTTGCATAAATATCAAAGGATCTTCAATGGAATTTAATGCTCCCGCATTACCTAGCTCTTAATATGGGATGGATAAGGGCACTAGCCGATTAGTAAATATGGCCGATCTAAAAGGCTAAGGTTAAATTTCTGCAGGGGTCACTCAGTTGAGATGGTATTTACAGCCAACTGGTGGGATTTTGATTTTAATAGCAAAGTTCAACAAAATTTTATTGTTTTAGTAACTGATGCCCAAATTCCAATCAAATGCGGAAATAGAGGATAGACACTGGCCCCGTTTGGTTCAGCTTTGGGAATGGGCTTTGGGACTCTAAAGTCCCTTGGCCAAATGCAAATGCGTTTGGTTCGTACTTTTGCGCCACTTTGCCAAGATGCACTTACATCTCCAAAGGAGTCTAAAGGCCCTTAGCCCAATGGAGCTCTTGAGGTGCCTTGCCAAGGTGCATCCTGGGAATGCGGTTACTGTTCATCTTCTCCAACAAGCTGCTGATCGGAGGCCGACGACCACCGGCGAAGGGATGGCGCGCGCCGACGACCGCCGCCTGAGGGTCGCCCGACCCCGGCGACCGTCGCCGGACCTCAGGCGACGCCCGGATCTCGCGACCCAGGCGTCGGCCGCCTGGATCGCGCGACCCAGGCGGCCGCCTGAGGTCGGGCGACCCCAGGCGACGGTCGCCGGGGTCGGGCGACCCCAGGCGACGGCTGCCTGAGGTCACGGTTGCCTGGGTCGCACGCGGCCGTCGCCTGGTCGCCTGGGTCGCGCGACCCCAGGCGACCAGGCGACGGCCGCGCGCGACCCAGGCGACCGTTGCCTGGGTCGCGTGACCCCAGGCGACGGCCGCCTGGGTCGCGCGACCCCAGGCGACGGCCGCCTGAGGTCGCGCGACCCAGGCAACGGTCGCCTGGGTCGCGCGCGGCCGTCGCCTGGTCGCCTGGGTCGCGCGACCCCAGGCGACCAGGCGACGGCCGCGCGCGACCCAGGCGACCGTTGCCTGGGTCGCGTGACCCCAGGCGACGGCCGCCTGGGTCGCGCGACCCCAGGCGACGGCCGCCTGAGGTCGCGCGACCCAGGCAACGGTCGCCTGGGTCGCGCGCGGCCGTCGCCTGGTCGCCTGGGGTCGCGCGACCCAGGCGACGGCCGCTTGAGGTCGCGCGACCTCAGGCGGCCAGATCTGGCCATCCGGCCGCCAGCGCGACCCCGGCGACCGTCACCTGGGGTCGCGCGACCCAGGCGGCCAGATCCGGCCATCCGGCCGCCGGATCCGACGGTCCGGCCGCCGGATCCGGCGGTCCGGTGGCCGGACTTCAAAAAAGAAAAATAGATTTTTTTTTTGTTTTTTAAATTTAATAAAAGTCATTTGCAAATGCAAATTTTACCAAACGGTATTTTGGCCAAAGTTGCATTTCAAAGTAAATTTTACCAAACGATATTTGCATTTCAGAAAACCTCCTTCACCCAAAGGTATTTGTATTTTGGCAAATGCATTCCCCAAAAGCCGAACCAAACGGGCCCACTGTTGACATGATTTCCGATCGGATATGGTAATCAACGACAAAAACTCAAAGTTCAAAAACTAGAAAATTAGAAAATTAGAAAAGGAAAACAGGGCTGGTGGGGTCGTGGGATCTTCTGCTCGCAACCACAAATTTGTGCGACCGTCTCGTGCCTTTAAGATGGCAACGCGACGCTATGCGACGGTGGTGTAGCCATCCACACAGACATTCTCTTTTTCGTTTTATGACATTTTCAACTTTTTAAACTCCTCCTTAGTTCTTTTAGAGATGACATGAGACCCCACTACCGTAAGGCTATTTTGACCAGAATCAAGAGGAAAATTTGTCCAAAAAGTTTTTAGTCTATTTTACAATAATCAATTTAGTCTTAAAATTGATCATATTAATAATTTTGAACCTTATAATTGTGTCGATTTAATTATAAAACTTTTAACGATTTATTAAACTAGTCCTCAACATTTTAATGAAATACCACTTTAATATTTTTCAATTAATTTCGGTTGGATATCACTAATATGACAATCTAGTTCGCATTAGTTATCCTCTGTGATGCGATCAAAGCTAATGCTGAAATTTTTTAATTTAAAATATTCAAAAAATTTTATTGATTTTTTTTCATTCATTTTTTTCCTTTTTTTACACAAGTTGAGCAAGGCGCAACAACCTTGCTGTCTCCTAGGTGTGGGCCATGAAGCCATGGCCTAGCAGCAAGCAAGGGTTACAAAGCCCTCACTAACTACGGGCAAGGGTCACATCTCAAATATGGCAAAGGCTTACTAGCCCTCATTGTGGCTGGCAAGGGTGTCACAATCCCTCACCTAGTCAATCACAAGCCACAATGAGGACTTCAAGGCCCTTGCTCGCCTGCCTACCCTCCTTATGCTTGGCAAGGGCTTGCAAGCCCTCGCATAGGCCATTGCAAGGGCTGCAACACTCGCTGCTGGTGAGGGCTTTGCAACCCTAGCCCAAGGGTCAATAGGGTTGCCTAGGCTTGCTTAGTGGCCAATGACCTTGTTGGTCCCCTTTTAAAAAGAGGGAAAGAAAAGAAATAAAAAAATAAAAAATAAACTAAAATATTAAAATAGTTCATGTCAGCGGCATTCGCACCATGTAGGATGACTAATGTTGACTAGATTACCCCGTTAGTAATATTTGATCAAAATTGGTTGAAATGGCTAAACTAACATAATTGATAACTTTATGATTGAATTGGCCACCGTATAATAAGTTTAAGATTTTTTAGACAAATTTTTTTATCAATATAAGGGATAAAATTTACTCCATAAACATATGGAAAGAGAAAACTTGTAACAAATTTTTAGATTGTGGGCACAACATAGATGGCGAAAAAGGGAAAACTATAATTTGTTGAATCATTTTATAGAAGTCAATTCAAAAGAACCTCAAGAGGTGTAGATTAATATCTAGAATACGTCAAGATTCATTATCTTACCCTCTTTCTATTGAGATTTTCTTAATTATATATAAGTACTAGACCACGTGTTGTGTGGTTTTATGTAAAAACTATAATAAAGGGTGATTAATGTACAAAGAAAACTTACTTTAGATTACTTAACATGTAAATGAGTATAAGGTATTTTATTGTAAGATTGCATCTGGTCATTTGAATTTCCAGGCAAGATATGATTGGATAGATTAGGACATGGAATTCAAGAATTTGGATATGTTTTTATTCATTGTTTGGTGAAATATAATAATAAAGTCATATATTTTCATCTATAATCCAATTCATTGTTTGGTAGGAACTACATATAAGAATAAATGAACCCAAAAATGTACAAGTGGAGATGGTAAGGATCATCTACAATTCATTGTTAAAGAAGCCACAAATGCACAAATGTAGACAACCCGCAATCAACCCATGATTATGTACTATCTAAACCTTCAACAACAAATGAACTCATTATAGCATTTTAGAGCCACAGATTCAACCGTCATATATATATACCTAAGCTAATTTTTTGGCCATAAAAAAATCTGAAACTGGTACACTTGTAACAATTACCCCCGAATAACCATAAAAAACTCTAAATTGATACACTTATGATAAATATACTTATAACTAATTTTTTGACATTAAAAAAAAATCTCAAACCACTCTATTAAATTAGATTAATACCATAAAAAACTACAAAATTTGTACAACTGTGACAAACAGAGAGTAAAATCCTAGATTAGTACATCAGTCAACTATTATATATCTTCAACTTAGTAATTTGATTATAAAATTTAACAAAAAACAAAAAATGGTAAATTTGTCATAAGTGTACCAATTTAGGATTTTTTGTGGTCAAAAAATTGTTTAGGATAAATTTGTCATAAATTTATCAGTTTAGGGTTTTTTCGTGATACTAAACTGTAACAAAATAACTAGACAAAGTAAAATTTATTAGGAGCACACTTCATGGACCATAAAAAGAACAAAGAAAACAATTGATGTTATAATTGGGAGTTGTCGCGATCCTCTCGAGAAAATCTCAAGGGGTTTGCGGATTATCAAAGGGCACACGAACTCTACCAAATATTGTCGATTGCAATTTCATCTTTTCAATTTTATTATGCTGTTTGATTTAGTTTAGGAGCCGCCATTGATCTTATATGACCCGATTAGAGGCCAAGTAAAATGCGAGTGGTTGTTTTACTTCCACGAACCAAAGAACCATTTCTCTTTTTTTTAAAAAAAAAGAAAAAAAAAAACGTTCCATGCAGTCTTTTCCATCTCTTCTTTTAATATTTTTATCTTAAAACATTAAAAACTGGATTATCATGCAAGAGTGCAAACGACAAAATTTAAGCACACAAATAGTCATGTGAAATATAACAGTATAAACATAATTAGAGTATGGTCAAGTAAAGAACCCGAGCCGTATCACGCGAATTTAAACATCGCCATGTTGTTAAGCCCCGAGAAAAGAACTTGTGAGTTATGCATAAAATTAAATGTGCAATTAACCCATAGAGCGGGATGCAAGTTTCCTGAATTAGATGATAATGATAAAACATTAGACCAAATAAAATAAGACTAATATCATGAAAAACCCTAAATTGATACATTTGTAGTGAGTTTACCCTCAGTTCGTTTTTATTAAATCAGATTAATATCAGAAAAAACCACAAACTACTACACATGTGACAATCAGGGGTAAAACTTCAAACTGATACATTTGTCAACTGTTATGTGTAATCCAATTTAGCAATTTCATGGTAAAATTTACAAGAAACTAACCGAGGGTAAATTTGACATGCATACTAGTTTGGAGTTTTTTATGGTAAAAAAATTAATTTGAGATAAATTTGTCATAAGTGTTAGGTTTTTTGTGATATTAACTCAATAAAATAAAACTAAGATCAAATTAAACTAAGCCTTGTGATGTAATTCTTACCCAAATGTTAGTCCAAACTTTAAAGGAAAGCTACCATTTACATATAAACTTTTCAATTTTCTCAATATAGTTTTATACCTTTGTGCAAAATTCTAATATAATCCTTCTACTTACTTGTCGTCAACAATGGCTAACGTGGCAATCCATGTAGGGAGCTGTTTCAAGTAAAACCATGCACATCAATGTATCACGTATGATGGCTAGCGATGACTAGATGTCATGTTAGTTATTTCTAGTGGCAATTGACTAAAAGGACTTCATTGGAACTTGATGCAAAAAGTTTAGGACTAAGATGACATTCATGCAAAAAGTTTAGAACTAATTTGGTAATTATCCCCGATCTTTATCTTTTCATTTTTACTTGTTGTTTTATCCTTTTCATTTTTTCTTGGTAAACCTAATTTTTAGAGCCTAATCTCAACTAAATACATGCTATAAATAGTAAACTAAATGCAATGCTAGAATTTGAATAAAAAAGTGTTAGGAACATGCAAAATCACACGGAAATTATGATAATTGTAAAAGGGCAGCCCAGGACCGAGGTTGAGGCAAGAGCAAGGTCCCACTTTCTAATTTATACATGGTCTAAGCCATATGATTTGGATTCTTAGTGCAAAAATGTCATCGTAGACACCTGTATATCCCGATAGGTCAAACGTGTAAAAATTCGAGACTTGAGACCCCTACTTGCCATGAGACTCAATTCTTGACCCAAAAACCGGTAGGTCCAAATGATCCGATTTGGCCGAAAACAAGACTGGAGTTGGAGAAAGCCAAGATAGAGTCTAGGCAATGTGACCTCAGACCGACTATGGGGAATGATTTTGAAAAGCGTGTGGTGCTAGATTTGTGGTTGAATTAGTTAGAAATACTTGTGCTTATCCAGATTGGGATAAATCTTGTATACCAATATATCTTGCATTAATTTTACAATGATTGTTTCAAGAAAGAAGTGTCATGACCTCTCCTAACGTTATATCACCTAGGGGCTGACCAATGGATTATAAAATCTAGACTTAGCTTGGGCTCTCTCAACCCTAATGCCAATTCACAATTTCCGTTCAATTTTTTAACATGCAAATCAATTTCGTTCAAGAGTTGTCACTAATCAATTTTTTGTGGTATATTAGATACCTAAGTAAAACATTGAGAGAATTATTTTATTTCTATAAACCAGAGATTCGATGAGTTTAAAGATTTGATTACGTTGGATCATTTGAATGCTCTTTTGGTACCATTTCATTTATTCAAAAATATTTATGCAGGTAGCTTGGATTGAATTTAACCTAGACATTAATATCTAGGAAATGATCAAGCGGGTGCACAACCAATATTGTAACAATAATAATAAAAAAAAGTAACATAATAAATAAATTACAGAGATAAGCAAGTAAAATAACAAAATAATTCCTGGGTTTTGTTTTAGTCCTAACAAGAGAATTAACTATGAATGTAGGAATGAAATTTCAATCAATTTTGGGTTTTTCTTTTCATTTTTTTAAATGAAGACTAAACTAGAATGCAATGCATGAAATGCAAACCCAAGTCTAAATGCAACTCTAGGTTAAACTACTCTACATGACATGTGCCTTTAATTAAATGAACCTTAGATGCAAACTATATGACACGCATATTATATTTTGGTACTTTTATTCTAAATGAGCCTTAGATGCAAGCTAATTTACCTAAGATGATTTTTTTTATTAAATTATTAATTAAAATTTACTAAAATAAAAACAACCATAAGTGAAGGTTATTCTATCCGTACTAAGAAATAATTTAGATTAAATTTTATTTCAATTAGGAAAAACCTTTTTTATCAGCTAGATATTATCTCAACGTGCAATATTATTAAATTATGCAATGTAATATAATTCATCTATCTATTCAAAGATGATCTTATTTAGAATCTATTATAATTTTATTCTAAAATAATTTAACATGCAATCTAGCCTAAATATGCAATGTTATCTAAAAAGACCCATACACTTTAGCATGCAATCTTTTTTAGTTTTTTTTTTTAAAATAAAGAAAGCAATCAAAAAAATTAAGCACCCAAGATATTATCCACCACTAAATATATCCACACCATTCAAAATTGAAAACATCATCTAATCAGTTTGATATTTTCGCAAACTAATATTAATGTCCTAATCTTAGGGCTTAAAGATCAAAATATCAATTGTAACTGCTCAATCAAATAATTCAATCTAAGGGTTTATAAATAGAATCAAGAGATTATATTTATGTTGCAGATTAAGAAATAAATCCCAATTGATGATGCATACCACTTAAAATATGTGCATTAGATATTGACAAGCACAAAACAAGCCATAAAATATCTGAATTGATTCGGAAAGGATACTTAAAATATCAGGGTGGTGACTATGACCAGTAGTTATCGTGAGAATAATATTGACAAGCACAAAGCAAGTCATAAAATATGTAAATTGATTCGGACAGGATACTTAAAATAGCAGGATGGTGGCTATGACCAATAGGTATCGTGAGAAATGAGAATAGTAGAGCAGTGTCGGCGTCTTCGGACCATGGATGCTTAGCGAAAGATCAAGGCAGCATATCAGTTTTTCCTCTCCAGTACCTGCTTCGGCAAGGCTTTAATCTTGCAGATCTGCTGATTGAATCGGACTGTCTCGTCCTCGTAGACACGATGCACAAACACAGAGAGCCGCCATGGGAGGAGCGTTCCCTGTTTACAGAAGCTGCCGTTCTGTTTTCTCATTTCCCTAATCTCAGCCTTCAACACTGTAGAAGAGAAGCCAACGCTGCCGCCAATTGGGCTGCCAAGGCCCATAGTCGTGAAGACTTAACCCACAACTGGGCCGTCTCTCCTCCTTTTTATCTGCTCGATCTTGTATGTGCTGATGCACTAGCCTCAGGTTGTACAGGTTATCTCACTTGAATATATAGTTCTTCTATTTTGACCACAAAAAAAAAAAAAAAAAAAGGGAATAGCAACTGCACTGGGGCTACATCGCTAGCAAGTGGCAAGGCCGAGAGAAGGGTTGTTGGTCAAGCACTCTCCTTCTCACTCTCCCTTTTTCTTACGTGTTTCACTCGTGTGTTCTAAATCAAAATCACCAACCTTGAATTATGAGGTATTGGTGTGTTTATATAGAGTTTAACCTAGGTTAATTGGGGAATAACATGCTCAATTAACTTAGGGCTTATACTTAATTAGACTGATGATGGGCTAAAATTTGATTGAGTTGGGCTTAACTTGGCCCATCCTCTTATGATTTTCGGCCAAGCCTTATGTGGGCATCTTGCTCTCTCTGGGCTCAATTGATGATAGGTTTGACCTATTTGTAGCTTATTCTAATTAAACTCAAAGCTTATTAGCTTCGTGGGCTAAACCAGACTCAATTAAAGCTTAACCACTCTTATTTTGGGCTTGAAATTTTAGGTGGCTGCTCTCTCTCTCTAGTGCTTGGTTCAATTATACCAATTGGAGGCCCAATCCATGTGGCTAATTTAGGCTTGCTCACCATCACCGATTCAATGCAAATGCAGTTAATGAACTAACTTGTATGATAAATGCACCTAAAACTATATGTTATGCAATTTAATTATATTATTTTATTTAGTGGCCACAAGTTAGTCCCTAGTTTTCTATTCAATCATTCTTAAATGGTAGCCAAAAAATTTATGTGTCAACAAAAAGCATATGAGAGATTTTATGGATTCCCTACCCATAAATGAATAGGCCTAGAATGTGGATCAAAGATGGTGGTAAGACAATTAAACTTCCACCTTACAAAAGGGAGAAGGAAGGAAATAAGAAGAAATAAAAATAGAAGTAGAATGCTCAAAGCAATGGAGAGATGGGTAGAAGCTGCCCAAAGTGGGTATATATCACTATTGATTTTATTAATGGTCTACCGAGAATGCCAAGTAATATAAATATTATATGGATGATTGTCAATAAATTGACTAAGATCACTTGGAGCTTGAGGAGGTAAAACGCAAATAGCCTCACATATTTGATGATTTAGGTTATCTAAATTTCGAGATTAAATTTTTTTTAAAGGAGGGTAGATTCTATGTGGGACCTAAAGTGAAAGAATTAAAATTAAAGCCAAACCCATTATTTCCTTAGCCTCACCCATTTAATTAAGAAACCCTTAAGTCTTCCTCATTCTTTCCAGCAAGCTTCATGAGAGAGAGAGAGAGAGAGAGAGAGAGAGAGAGAGAGAGAGAGAGAGAGAGAGAGATGTTGAACCTTGGGGGGTGGTCGCTGGAGGTCCCAAGGTGGTCGCTAGAGGTGGGCAAGGATATGGTTTGCAATAGCTTGTCTTGAAGAGGAAGGAGAAGAGATTTGGTAAAGTCGAGTCTTTGTCAAACCAGCCTCTATTGCAAAGGATGGATCTAGCCGTTGATTTCGGAATATGAAGCCATTCCACATTTTCCAAATCTGCCAACAAACGTTGACTATTACTTCCAAAGAAGGTGAGTTGTTTGTCGATACAATTTTTGTTGCTAACCATGCGTCTATTCGATGGATTTGATGAGGTTGTATGTTGATGTTGACCTGTGGATGAGCCCATATTGGTTGAGTCCATGAACAAAGTAGGAACAAATGCTCTAAAGTTTCTGGGGTTTGATGGTGACATAGTTGACAGTAGGGATCGGTTATGATTTGTCAGCGAAACAAATTTTCTCTTGAAGCTACTGCATTTTGATAAATCGACTAGAGAAAAGTCCTTATTTTGGGAGCCATTCACATTGACCAGATTTTTCTCCATAGTATTCTAGGGTTCTAATAAGAGGATGATGCCATGTGATTGTTGTTGTTGCTGGAGATTGCTGTTAAAATATGATAATTGCTCTCACTGTGTGTCGACCATCCTTTGTTGCTGGCCAGATTAATTTATCTTATGTATAATGAGGTCTAACTGGGATGGGTAGAATCTCTTGAATGATCTGCTTATCCAGAAAACGATGGAGCAGAGATGTGTTCCAGTTGTTGTGGATTGGATCTATTAGATTAGCCACCAGCTATGGTCCCTCTCTAGTCGCAGGTCCACCAAGAATTCCTCTTGGTAACCATGGATCCTCTCGAATTCTGGTTTTACTCCCATTGCCGACAGACCATCTAAGATGTTGGAGAATAGCATCTCTACCCGTAAGAATGCTCTGCCAAACCTAGGACGGTTGAGTTCCTTTGTTCACCGACTTAAATTCTGTAGAATGATAATATAGACCCCTGAGTAGATGACTCCATAAAGCTTGAGGATGTTGTAGTAAACGCCATGCTTGCTTTCCAAGCATGGCTCTATTAAATTCAATAAGATCACGAAATATGAGCCCGCCTTTATCCTTACTGCCTTTGATGATATCCCATTTCTTCTAATGTATTCTTGCTCTATTCAAATCATTTTTCCACCAAAATCTTGCGATACTCTTTTCTATAGTTTTACAAAGAGACAAAGGTAGCTTGAAAACCAATATAGCATAATGTGGAATCGCCTGAGTCACAGACTTGATAAGAATTTCCTTACCTCCCTTTGAAATGAACTTTTCTTTCCATCCTTCTAGTTTGGAATGAACTCACGCTAGAATCCAAGAAAACATGTCCTTTTTGGAACGACCCCAGTCAGATGGGATTCCCAAATAATTTCCATACCTTTGAAGCACGGGTATTCGTAACTCTGTAGACATATTTTCCTGTAGTATGATAGGGTAATGCTTACTGAAAATAAGTCCGGATTTGTTGCGATTCAAAGCTTGCCCTATGGCCACACAATACTGATTTAAAATGTTAGCAAGGTTTTGGCATTCCCGAATGCTGCTGTTTAGGAAAAAGATTGCATCATTAGCGAAAAACAAATGGGAAAAGGGTAGGACACCATCTATTCAATCTTATACCTTTTATATGTCCCATATTGACTGCTTAGCCGATCAAAGTTGACAGAACATTCGCTAAAAGAATAAATATATATGGAGATAGAGGGTCACCTTGTCTTAGGCCACGAGTTGGGTAGATAAAAGGAAGTTGCTCTCCATTAAACCTGATGCTATAAGAAGTGGTGGTAATGCATTGCATTACCCATTGTACCCATAATGGATGGAAGCCTATTTTTAGAAGATAGTCCCTAAGGAAATCCCATTCAACTCTGACATATGCCTTTTGCATGTCGGTCTTGAGAATTGCATTGAATTTCCTAGTTCGCTTTCGCGTTTTAAATTGATGAACTTCTTGAAAGATTAAGATATTGTCTTGGATCTATCATCCACTGACAAATGTGGTTTGTTCCATAGAAATTAGCTTAGGTAACCAAGGTTTTAGGCGATTGGCAATCACCTTCGAAATGACTTTATATGCAAAGTTACAGAGACTAATTGGTCTATATTGCTCCATTCTCTCTGGATGAGGAGTCTTGGGAATCAAAGCTATAATAGTGTGGTTCAGATTGGCCGGCATCTGTGCTATCTAAAAAAAAAAAAAAATTGAACTACAAGAACAAGATCGTCTTTTATAACCTCCTAATGTGTTTGATAAAATATTTCATTGAAACCATTAGGGCCTGGTGCCTTAGTAGATCCCAGCTGAAAGGTAGCTCGACGAATCTCCTCTGAAGTAACCACTTCCAGCAATTGGTCATTCATTTCGTTGGTAACCACCTGTGGGCATTGTTGAATTATGGGATGATAATCTCGACGACCCACCATTGTATATAAACCTGAAAAGAAATTGCGTGCCATAACTTGTAAAGTATGAGGATCTCGAATCCATTGTTGGCGATCATCTTGAAGCATGCTAATTCTATTTCTTTGCTGTCTTTGAAGAGTGGTAGCATGAAAGAATTTCGTGTTCTTATTGCCCCCACCTTAACCATTGAATTCTCAACCGCATAGCCCAGTATTGCTCTTCTTGCTACCAAGTCCACCTTATTTCCTCTCCGATCTTAGTTACTTCCTCTCTATTATAATGAGCATGCTGCTGGTTTATGATTTGTTGAAGATGTTGCTATAGAGAAGTTACCTTAAGATCACCTCTGGAGAATTTTAATCGGCTCTACTTAGTTAGGGCTTCAGAAACATGCTTTAACTTTGAAATGAGTCCAGATTCTTGAACCCTCACTAAGTTCCATGTTGCGGATATAATTTCTCGGCATTCTTCATCTTCATTCCAAAAAACTTCAAAATTAAAAGATTTCATTTTTGCTTTATAGGTTGCTGAAGAGTCAATAATTAATGGGCTGTGGTCAAACCCAACAATGGGCAACGCAAAGACCTCAGCTGCAGGGAATAATAATCGCCAGTCCATCGTACACATCGCCCGATCTAGACGTTCCTTCACCAGCTCATCTCCCTCGCGGTTGTTCATCCAAGTAAACTTACAGCCTTGCTTGGTAATTCCATAAGGGAACAATCATTGAGGACAACTCGAAAGGATAACATTCGATAGGGATCTGCTTGTCTCTTTCCTATATTTTCCCAAAGGTAGAGTATTTCGTTGAAATCCCCCATACATACCTAAGGTAATGTATTAGCATAGCCGATCTCTCTAAGTTCATCCCATAGAATTTGTCTATTGTGGTACACAAAAGGAGTATGAATACAATTTAGATGCATAGTCCGATCATCTTGGAAATCTATGTAGAGCATATCAAAATAATCTTGCGTTGAACGAATCACATTTAAGCTTACTTGATTGTTCCAAAATAGTGCCATAACTCCCGCCAGACCTGTAGGGTTGATTATATGAGAGTTATTGAAGTGAAGGCGGCGCTGAATACTTCAAAGCTTCACCTCAGTATCTTTGTTTCCATAAAAAAAAAAAAAAAAAACTATACTGGGCTTTTCCTTGGCCATCATGGCCTTAAGAGCTTGAACTGTTAGGGAGTTGCCCAATCCCTAACAGTACCAGCATATCATCTTCATTTGTGAGTTGGTGGCAATTGAGGGCCAGCCACCGAAGCCCAATTTCCAGCTTCATTTACTATAAACACAAGTGTCTCCGTGAGATTGGAGTCGTCCAAGTTCTCCAATATTAAGCCTGTAGTGTCATACGGAGTGTGTCTTTTCTGTTTTTTGGTGACACCCACTTTCGGTGTCAATCTAGAACATCTCAACTTCTTATTTAGTTGAATATCTGTAGATAGAGTCTAAATACCCTTCATTTTAGCTAGTGCAAGAATGAGCACAGTGTGGAGGGATGTCTCTTGCATAATTGCCTCCTTAGCATGTCGCTGGTCAAGGACCATTACCTGGAGAGCTGCCATAGTGATTGGAGTGGTAAAAGTGTCTTCTGTCATGTGTCTTGGAGGGGGCAGAAATGGGATATTTTGAATTTGGGATGGAGGCTTTTCAGGTATGCTTTCTTCAATCTACTCTGTTTTTTTCTTGTAGTAAGTAAAAGGTGCACTAGTAAGGACTACATACTTTTACTCCAGCCCTAAGCCATTTTCCATAGGTCATTTTGTCATGTCCTTCTAATTAAGCGTCATCATATGGAATATCCTTATAATACATAGCATAATGTCCCAATTTGCCACAAAAGTAACAGAAATGAAATAGACACTCATAGCGGAAATCAAGCCATAGAATTTTCCATCTAGACGGATTAATTTATCTGTTCTTAAAGGTGCTTGCAAGTTTAGCTCAACTCTAGCTCGACCAGCTTGTAATGTAACCCCTCTTTAGTGTCAATTCTAACTTCCACTACCCATCCCATGTCCTGCACAGCTTTTGTAATCATTTGTTCTATAGTCCATTCTAATGGCAAACCAAAAATCTGTACCCAGAAAGCACATGTTGAAAAATCATAATAGTGTAAGGGGGTATTGGGCTGCCATGACTTAAGAATGACGAGGTGGCCTGAAAAAAAAGCCAATGACCTCCTTCGAGGACCCTCTGTTTGTCAGTATGTGAGTTAAATTTTTCCACATATATGTCTGTTTCTTTTTGGGATATATTGACTTGTTCAGTCCGCCAAGCCCTCTTCAAAGTACTTTGGAAAGCTTGGAAGTTTATTGACAAGTTGGAAAGGAGTTTGCCTACTAATGTTAGTTGACATTCTTCCAATTTTTCAGGGGAAGGATCGTCGTCCCATACTTCAATATGTTGCTCAATCTTAAGACGACCCAGTCTGGAACAAAGAGTAGCTAGACGCGTAGATTCATCCGGCTCACTAAAATCCATTCCAATGTAAAAAGCAGCAGCACACAATAGAAAACGAGGGAAAACTAGAATCTAAACAGGAACCGTTCAATTGCATCACAAAATTGTCTGAAGACAAAAGAACCTCACAGATCAATAGATACACAGGGGCAAGGAAACATGCAAAGAGCGAACCGGTCGAAGAAGGTGTTCCGCCTAATTTTTGGTCCTGCAACCAAAATTCAAAGATGATGGAGATGGCTGATCGGAAAGGCTAACGGGGGTGAAAGGTTGAGAGGGGGAATTGAGGAATGGAAGGAGAGTGTCGGTAGAATTGGGGATAAGGTTTCGGTGAAATTTTGCTACCCAGAGGTAGATAAAAACTCTACAGAGGTAGATAAAAACTCTACATTGTCGAGAGAGAGACGGATAGTTTTCAGTTCGGAGCTATGGTTGGTGATGTTGAACCTTAGGAGGGCTCATTCATGAAGAGAAAAAGGAAAACAATTTCACCCATAACCGATCTTAACATCTCAACAAATCAATATCAACTCCGAATTGTAAGGCTAGATAAGTATCCAAGCCTATCGTTACTCTAATTAGAGTAAATTTTGAACTTAGGTCTTAAATTTGAAGTTGTGTGTAAGTTGAACTACAAGGTTCAATTGAAGAGTTATTGAAGATTATATTTATATGGAAATGGTAGGTAAAGGTGTTATGGAGTTGTGGGTTTTCACAAAAATTGATTCCGAAGCGGTTTGTTCATAATGAAAATTTGAAGTTTCATTTGTGAGTTATGCATAATAGATAATACATCAGAGACAAAGATGAACTTTGTCATAAATAAATTTCTTCATTAGCACATAAATGTGGTTTTAACTAATAAGCATAATTTAGTCAAATCAATCGTTAAAGTAGTGTATTGCTTGATTTTTTTATATCATTTTTTAATTAATTGTTAGGAAGTAAAATGCATTGGCTTGAATAACTATTGTACGTTGGTTTTTAGCTTTCTCTAATGAATAATACCATCTCTTCTTTGAGTTTGTAAACTCATATTCCAAAACGATATGGATTACATATATTATGAATTATGAAAAAACATGTTTGTTGAACAAAAATATGGATTTCACTACATTTTGGTATTTGTGAACGGTTCGAGAATTGTTTTAGGAAATGTGTTGCAAAAGGTGTTGTATATACTAATTTGTGATCCTAGTTTATGAAATGGATTGTGAAATAATTTGTGAAATATATTCTGATTTTTTAATTGAGTTTGCAAATGATTTGAAAAATGTTATACAAAAATCATTTTTATAAGAGGAGCTGCACGAAAATGTTATTTGTTTGTTTTGTGAAATGTATTCTAGGAGATTGATTATGGATTAAATTTCTGATATTGCAGGATAATGTTTGGCACTTTAATGGGGCAATTTCAATACTGATGATGCAAATAACTAGGAATAGAGATGAAGCACTATTAAATTGACTAAGGCCGCACTCAAATTTGCTGAACTTGAGAATCGCTTATAAAGGTGAGAGCTTTCCAAAGTAGATGAGAATAGCCTTGTGCCTTCCTTGCCCAATTTAGTTGGGTTAGACTTGTAGGATTGCGGATGTAAATAGTTCCCCCAACTTGACCTTAGTAATTTAAAGTGTATGAGTATTAAGATAATGGATTTTCTAGAATGTTTTCTTGAGAAGTATTTGAAGAGTCTCACCTCACTTGAAGAATTTAGCATCGCTTTTTTGTTGTTGATTAACTTCATTCTCACCTAGCATGTGATATCTATCGAACCTACTGGATCATACTATTTATGATTATCAAAAGCTGGATTTATGCAAAGGCCAAAGTAGCAACGTCTTGGATTTCCAAGGACTTCACAATCTTTAGTCCCCAACATTCGCTAGTCTTCCCAAAGTAGCATCTCTCCCGCTGTGGCTTCCATAGGCCAACAATATCAAGTATCTCCACATTTCCGAATGTAACAGTCTAAAGGACATACCAAAGTAGATTGATACCCTTCAATCACTTCAAGAATTGGCAATCCACCATTGCTTCGCATTGATGTCATTATCATACGGAATGCGAAGGCTTCATCCCTTACTAATCTCCATATAAGTAATTGTGATGACCTTGATTTATGCAAAGACGAGAGCAACAATATCATCTTGGATCTCCAAGGACTTGAGAGTCTCCGGTCTTTATCGATCTTTGGCCTTCCTAGACTAGAATCTCTCCCACAATGGCTTCTACAACTCAACAATCTCAAAGCGTCTAACCATTGACCATTGCTCCAATTTGAAGGCCTTATCCAAGCAGATTGAGACCCTTCAATCACTTTAGGAGCTTAAAATCATCTGGTGCTGCTCGTTGATGTCATTACCTGAAGGAATGTGAAGGCTTGCCTCCCTCGCTCATCTAACAATTGGTGACTGCCTAGAATTGGAGGAGAGATGCAAAAGAGAAGCAGGCGAGGGCCGAGATAAGATCTTTCATATCTTGAACATAAACCTTGGAGGGCGAATCGAGCCCTAATTTTCTTCATTGAAGGTACGTGGGACATTTTTTTTTTTGGTCAAAAAGAGAACTTCATTCATTAAAATGGAGGAGTACAACCGACTGCTAGGGAATCAGAAATTAAAAGATCTAACAACATAGAGGGAGGTGATATGGGCCATTTTTTTTTTTTCAAATAGGGCACCATTTCTATGGGCCTTTGCGGCCCAGTCCGATATACGATTCCCTTCCCATCGACAATGACTAACCCTAACATAGGAGAAGCTGCGCAAAAGACTGGTGGCTTCCTTGAAGACGGAATAAACCTCCCATGGCGGCCAGGTAAGATCATTGACAGAATCAACCAAAATCAAGCTATCCGATTCAATGATCAAATGATCTTGGATTCTACCGGTCATTTTCAAATGGCGAAGGGTAATCAGCAGTGCCATGAACTCTGTTTGAAGAGTCGAAGAGGCAGTAACACTCCTGGTAAGTCTGTCGATCAATCTACCTTTCTGACCTTGGCATATACTGGCTATTGTCCCAAGATTGGTGTGTGGCTGAAAAGCCCCATCAATATTCACCTTTAATGTACCGGGATCAGGTCTCCACATTTCACCAATGTTGATCATCTGTCGCGCCGTGTCTACAGGATTAGGAATGGAATATAGAGCTTATCGATCACCTATTATAGCAATATCCACAACCTGGCGAGGATCCAGCTGTTGTTGGCGGAAAATGAAATGATTCCATGCCTTCTAGATGTGCTAGAGAACATATGCCAAAGTGTTTAATTCAGGTAAGGTCTGTTTATTCAGAAACATTGTTGCAATCCAAGTTTTTATGCTGTGTATAACCTACATGTTGATAGGAATGTTTAGTGCCGGATCTGACCAAACAGAGATGGTCGTAAGACAGAGCAGAAATATATGAGTTGCTATTTCGATTATGTTATCATCACAAAAAGGGCAAAACGGGTCTGGGGTTATGTTACGATGAAAAAGGTTGGCTTTTGTGGGTAAGGCATTATGGCATAGAGCCCAAATAAATAAATAAAAATAACTTTGGGGGCTATCTTCAACTTCCATAGATGTTTCCACAGTGATTGAGTGAGCTGGTAAGCATGCAAACCTTGTAACTGAATGTGGCTGACTGATGTTTGCCGAATTGCTTGATAACCACTTTTAACTGTGTAATTACCATATGTAGTATCTGTCCAAATCAGTTTATCCTTTCTATAAGAGGGGCTAATGTGGATTGTAAGGATCTCCTGCACTATGTGGTGATCATAAAATCTGTTAAGAATGGAAATGTTCTAATCAGTTGTCTAGACATCTAGGAGTTCAACAACCTTAACAGGTTCATTTCGATTCGTTGGGCCACCCAAAATACCTCTGGGTAGCCAACATTCTTCCTTTATTCTAATTTGTGGCACATCACCTACTGACTAGCGAAACCTTAGAATAATTGAATCCCGACCTAATGAAAGACCTTGCCAGCCCCAAGATGGTCTGATACCTCTATCAACATTTAGAAAATCCTGAGAATGGAAATAAATACCTTTGAAAAGCTTACTGCAGAGAGCTATAGGGTTTTGATTTAGACGCCAGGCTTGTTTTTCGAGCATAGCTTTATTGAAATCCAAGAGATCCCGAAAGCTAAGACCTCCTTCAAACTTGCTTTTCTTAAGCTCATACCATTATTTCCAATGGATCCCTAATTTAATGGATTCATCCTGCCACCAGAAGCGTGCAATTTTCTTTTCAATGGGCAAACAAATAGAAACCGAAAGTTTGAAAATAGATATAGCATACTGTGAGATGGCCTGAACAACTGATTTGATGAGGATTTCGTTTCTTCCCTTTGATATTAAATATTCTTTCCAACCTTCCAGATTTTTATTCATTCTCCCGATAATCCAAGCGAACATTTCCTTCTTAGAACGTCCCTAATCAGAGGGGATTCCCAAATATTTCTCAGTTTAACTAAAACTGGGACTCCCAAAGCATTTCCCAAAGTTTCCTATAGGGCAAGAGGACAAGCCTTAGAAAAATATATTCCAGATTTATTCCGATTAATAGCTTGTCCCGTAGCTAAACAGTAGTAATTCAATAAATTGGCAAGATTTTCACATTCCTGTAGTCTGGCGTCGAGGAAAAATATAGCGTCATTTGCAAAGAATAGATGAGATAAGACAGGACACCACTTGTTTAGCTGAATGCCTTTGAGATTTCCCATGTTGATAGCTTGAATGATAAGATTTGATAACACATTAGCTAGGAGTATAAATAAATAGGGAGAAAGTGGATCACCTTGTCTAATGCCATGGGTCGGATGGAGGAAGGGTAACTGCTCACCATTGAAACGCACATTGTAAGAGACAGTTGTTATACACTGCATTACCCATCTAACCCAAATAGGGTGAAATCCCAACTTCAAAAAATAAGCTTCTAAAAAATCCCACTCCACACGGTCATAAGCTTTTTGCATATCCATCTTCGATACTGCTTGAAAAAAATTTCTTACGTTTCCTAGTCCGCTACTGATGTAGTACTTCCTGGACAATGAGAATGTTGTCTTGAATCCGGCGTCCACTAATAAAGGCGCTCTATTCAGGAGATATTAACTCAGGGAGCCAAGGCTTAAGTTTATTTGAAATCACTTTTGATATAATATCGTAGGCATAATTACAAAGACTAATAGGACGATACTGGTTTAGGTTTTCTAGGTTTGAGACTTTAGGAATTAGGGTAATTATGGTTTTATTAAGGTTCGTAGGCATAACCCTAGTTGTAAAGAACTCATATACTAGCAGAATAAGATTAGTCCCCAGCGTATTTAAATGAGTTCGATAAAAGAGGCCATTCAAACCATCTGGTCCTGGTGCTTTGGTAAGTCCTAGCTGGAAGGTGGCTGCCCTAACCTCTTCTTGAATAACTTCTGCAATCAAAAGATTATTCATAGTAGATGAAACTACTTGCTAGCATTGGTCAATGATTGGTTGGAAGTCTCGGTGGCCTACTGATTGGTAAAGGTTGGTGAATAATTAGATAGTCATATCTTTCAAAACATTGTCTTCCCTAACTCATCTCTATTCACTGTCTTTTAGCAATTGAATTCTTTTTTGCTGCTGTCGTTGGATGGTTGTGGCATGAAAAAAATTTGTATTTTTGTCTCCCCACTTAAGCCAACTGATTCTAGAACGCATTGCCCAGAATTGCTCCTCTTGCTACCATAAATTTTGTATCTTCGCCTTCAAGTTGCTTGCTGTCTTCTTATCATATTGATTGTGAGGTTGGTTGATGAGATTTTGGAGCTGTATTTGTAGTATAACAATTTGCTTTGTGGCTGTAGAAAATTTCTATAGACTCCATTTAGTAAGGGCCAGCGATACTAGCTTGAGTCGTTATGTTAGATTCTTAGCTGTGCCATAGCCATTCTCAATAACTTCACAGCACTCCCTTTTCATGTAACCAAAATGCTTCAAAAGTGAAGGAATTTTGACGGTGTCCTAGTATAACGTCAGTAGTTAACAATAAAGGGCTATGGTCAGAGCCCACTATAGGTAGCGCAATAACTTCAGCTTCAGGGAAAGCAAGACGCTAATCGTAAGTACAAAATACTCGATCTAACATTTCTTTCACAAAATCAGCCCCTTCTCAATTGTTCGACTAGGTAAAAGCACAGCCTTTGCTATCCATGTTCATAAAGGCATAGTCTTGTATAACTTGTCTAAAAGAAGACATCCTATGAGCTTCTACCGAACGCCTACCAACCTTTTCCCAAAGGTACATGACCTCATTAAAATCACCAAGACAAACCCAAGGTCTTTGTAGAAGAAATCTGTTGAAGTTTAGTCCAAAATAATTGGCAAGGTTGAAAAGCCGCAGGTGCATGGACACATGTAAGGCGCATAGAGATGCCATAAGTAGAGTCCATACAAGACATATCAAAGAAAGCTTGAGAGGATTAAAACATGTTTACCGTGATATCATCATGCCACATAAAAGTTAGCCCTCATGCTAGACCAATAGGGTTTAGAATATAAGAGCTGCGAAATTTCAGCCATCGCTGAAGTCGAGTTATCACCTCCTCACAATTCTTAGTTTCCATCAAAAATAAAATATTGGGCTTTTCTTTGGCCACAAGGGCCGTTAGGGCTTGAACTGTTAGGGGAGAGCCCAGCCCTTAACAGTTCCAGCTGATAATCTTCATTTGTGCAGAGGCGACTATTGAGGGCCAGCCGTCATTGCCCATTGATTAGCCTTAGTAGCCAACAAGACAGGAGTCTCCAAAAGATTGCAATCATCTATCACCCCTTCGATAATGCTACGTGAATCATAAGGAGTGTAACGTTTAGCCTTCTTAGCCACATTTGCTTTTGTGGAGAGTCTGGTATGCGTTAATTTCCTATGACTAGAAGTTTCCTTTACTTGCTGTTTGATGTTTTGAATTTCGATAGGAACCTGGGTAGTGGTGTAGGAATCTTTACTCATGTTAGGGTGAATGGCAGAGATAGCCAGGTTTGGAACTTGCTTGAGTGGATTGTTCACACTCTGAGGTTCCAATACTAGAATTGTGGACTCTGTATGCTGAGACAAATTTCTCTGTTCTAGTACATAGAGTGCTATGCTTTTGGATGTGTCGCCTGATTCTGTGTTCTGACATGTTGTCCCCTGTTCAGGTTGCTTTTAGATTCCATGTGCTGATGCATTACATGGCAATATTTATGGATGCAAAATTGTTGTTGGAGGGGTCTCTAGAACCATCTCATCATCGGTAAGATGTTGCTCCTCATAAAATGTTTTCCAGTAAGGACTACACTCTTTTACTTCTGCCTTCAATCACTGTCCATAAACCATTTTTTCTTTCCCTTCCATTTTTGCGTCAGTAAAAGGAATATCCTTACAATACATGGCATAGTGACCTATTTTCCCACAAGAATAACAGAAATGGGGGAGTCATTCATATCTGAAATCGATCCAAATAAGCTTCCCGGCTATTCGTATTAGTTTCCCTGTTTGTAACGATTCACTGAGGTTGATGTTGACACAAGCCTTGGTAGTTTTAAATGATGTGCCCTCTTTAGTGTCTAATTTGACATCAAGCACCTTCCCAACAGTATTCACAGCTCTGCAATTCATGGTGTCGGAGTACCATTCTAGTGGCAGACCATAGATATGTACCGAAAAGGCGCACGTAGAGAAATCATAGCAATGGAGCGGTGTAATAGGTATCCATGGTTTGAAGATGACCAAACGTCCCAAAAACAGCCAAGATCCCCCAGCCTGTACTCTAAGTTTTTCCATCTTCCAATTTGAACTTTGCAACATAAATATCACCCTCACATAGAGTAATTTCGACCTGTTCTGTTCTCCAAGCCTTCTTTAATGTGGTATGAAAAGCTTGTATATTCATAGAAGGATTGAAGGGGACTTTACCTATGAGTATTAACTTACATTCATCGACTTTTTCCAGGGGTGGCAAATCATCCCAATCTTCAATTTCATGCTGATTCCACAATTGACCCAGTCAGTGGCATAGAGCAGCAAGTCGAGGGCCCTGCTTTTCATCGCTTGGTTCCATTGGTGCGAAATCCGTTAAGAAGGAAGAACAATCCAAGCAACTGTCAGGTCAAATTCAACCCAATAATTGTGATGGGAGTCCATGCATGAAAGGCGAAACAAGGGTTTGTGGAGCTAGAGTAAGTAGAAGATGTGGGAGGATAAGGGTTGCATCGACCACTTCCATGAGATAGAACCCAGGTAAGAAAGAGAGGAAAGCAAACAAATAGAGCAATTGGTAAGATGGTCTAAGAAAATGAGGGGGAAATGAAGAGTGATGGTGAAATTGGCCATCAGAGGAGCCGATGAAAGGAGAAGAAGCTATGGATTGCAGAGCCTTGTATCAAGAAAAAAATGAAGATTCAGTCGCAAAAGACAATTAGGGCTTTCATATTGAAGACTACCATGGCGGTAGGGAGGAGCTCTTCATATTGAGAGAAAAAGGAACCCACATAGGAGCACTTCTACGTGGGACATTGTTTCCCATATTTTTGCATGAATAATTTTCGGATATTGTGTTTCCATAATTGATCTAATTTTGAAGGGGGGGGGGGATGGAAAAATCGCTGAAAAGTTTGTGCATATTGCTCAATTTCAAAGAGTGCGAGAAAAATGAGGGAAAATTCATGTGCTCAAATGTAGTTGAGAACCTATTAAGAGGTTTGTAGGTATGCATATTAGATTTAAAGTATCCTTGTGGGCTATGTATTGGCAATATAAGTATAGACCTACGTAGGGAAAATCTTGATTGCCTTTGTCATGGGGTATTATCCGTGATCATGGTTGAATACTTGTGCACGAGATTTGTAAATGAAATAGACGATTGACGTATGATATGATGATATTAATCAATTAACTAGACCACTAATTATTTGTTTTGACATTAGTGATTCAAATGGTATTTTTGCTATGAGTATGGTTGTGTTGAAGTAATACATAACTCATTTTGATCTTGAAGGTTTGTTATATTATGGATTTTGTATAAATAAGTTATGTTCTTGTGTATATTACTTACTAAGCTGTGGTTGCTCTTTCCTTTCATCTTTAATGCTTTTTAGGTTTCTTGGCTAGCGACGGATAGCTTATGGGGATTGGATTTTTGGGTATGAATTTAGTCAGCTATATATGACTAAGTTGAGATTGCTCGATTTAGTTGTTAGTATGAAGGTTTTATACCTTAACATCCAAATTTGGAAACCTCATAAATGGCAAAGTTGAAGAAGATATCTTAGGCTTTCTAACAAGACAGATTTCCTCAAATCTTAAATCATTTTCTACATTTCTTAATTTCACAAAGTACAGGTTTACAATCAGTAAAAAGCTACGTAGTTCTAATCAGAACAATTCAACGGATTTTGAAAAATTCTTAAATGATATATATGAGGATAAATTTGGAATTTGATTATTTTTAGATAAAATTATTTCAGATTTCTCATATTTCTGAGTGATAATTATCATGTAGAATTTTTCTTTTATATAAAAACAAATTGAGCTCCATGCGATTGCTAATACCCTCAATTTAATATATTATTTTGAAAATAAATATATGAAAGATTTCTATAAATAAACTACATTCTTTGAGTTCCAACGATAAAATCTTCTTATCTATCAATAATTATTCTCTATTAACTTTTAAGTTGTGCCTGGTCATTAAGACAATAGTTTGGAGAGAATAAGATATGATAATAAATGTGAGGGATATTCAGTTGTATCTTGTATTTGGTAGAATACTGAATATCATGACGGATATTATCATAAAAATAAACCATAGTGAAAAAATAAAGTAAAATATTTTAAAAAATAAAATAAAATTTTTGGCCCAAAAATAACAAAGAAAAGCCTTTGAGGGAGATGGTGGTTGTACGACCGCCACTGGAATCATGGTGGTCTGCCCATTTAACAATGATCGCCACCGGGGGGATCGCCATGGACAAAGAGATGGCGGTCGAGATCGCAAGGTCAACCACTGCAACGCAGGTCTCAAGGGTCGACACATGGGTTGATCACCTATAAAACTGAACATGAATGAGGTCGCCCGAGGGTTGAGAGGCTCCAGTCTTAGGCGACCGACTGCAAAAACCCAACTACTTGGAGAATCATGCAACTTGCAGACCTCCCAAAGCTGGTTAAATCTAGGTCATTAACAACCTCTCTGGAGTATTTTATGTTCTGAGTTCAATCTATTGTATACTTGTAATCTTTGCTTTATGAATGAATGAACGAATTATTTCAAACCAAAAAATAAAAAAAAACTATGTAAGATAGCTCTCATCTTAAAAAGTTCGCATGCTAATTGACTAGTTTGAACGAGCGTCCTCACATATATGAAGTGGTCTTTTCCTCGGCTTTAATCCATTGCCAATTATGATCTCAAACTCCACTAATTCAACAATGACAATTCTCCACAAGCATCATGATTGGCATGAATAAGTGCGCCAATCCCCATTAACTACACTAATCCTTCAGGGTATATCTTCGGGCGGGCGCACCACTAGAGGAAGTGCTTTTTGACAATAAGAATTATAAAGCTAAAGCAAGTCGAATAGCACCAAAGTATACATGTGTGTACTCTTAAGTAAGCCACTAGCGCATAAACTTTAGAGATATTTGTAGGGTTGATTAAATGTTCTAGTTGGGTGGCAGGAATGGGATACTTATCAAAACGAGTCGACTGAACATATTATTTGACATCTATTTGAATATACTAAAAAGGTCATATATGTGAAGTGGTCCTTACCTTCATGGCTTTAGTCCGTTGCCAATTATGATCTCAATCCCCATGAATTCAAGAATAACAACTCTCGACAAGCATCATAATTGGCACGTCTAAGTGCAAATCCATGGATTCGCCCCTATCTTTACTCGCCACTGTAATTAACATAGTTAACTATAAATCTAATATATCAATGTGGAAATATCTAAAACAAATAAAATAAGTTCTTTTGAACTCTCCATTATACTTCTTAAGGAGTTGAGAGTCCCCAATCAGAAGTGCAGTTTCAATGATAAACACCGTATGTCTATACTTCGTATTTTGGAGCATTTCTACGCCTACCACGACTTTTAATCATCCTTGAATGCATAATATGTTGTGATGATCTCTAAATCTTCACGAAAATTAAAGAGAACACATGCATATCTTCACGAATGCCAATTGTTCAGTATTACAACTTGCATCTACATCTTCTAGCAGTAGTGTTTCTTATCGCTTAGATATTTAACTCAGAAATTATCAGAAATTAGAGAAGGAAACTAAAGAGATGCCCAAGCTTGAACAACCCAAAGGATCAAGGAAAACGTATGAACTTCATGTGTGGACAAGGATGTAAGTGTAATTCCCTTGCAAAACACAGCAAGAATGAGCCGACCCAAAGCAAATGATGTGCCTTCAGCCAGACGTTGTGCTAAGTTAGCCAGCTCTTTAGAGACTTCACTTTGAGTGTCGGGTGGTAAAAAATATATCGAGAAAGCCAATGCAAAGAGAAGACCTTATGTTTGACATGATCAACTGTATTACTAGAGCTATTGAAGTACTTGGCTGAAAAAGAGCCATAAGAAAGGTTTTTAACATGCTTAATTTTGGGCATGCTGCGGCCTCAGCCTCTCAAAGATCATCTCCACACAGGATGAAACGAGTGACAGCGTGCAACTTGAGAAGGGTGACCAACATTGGTGCCGAAGGGAACCAAAGACTGACTTGGGCCCCCAAAAGACTCAAATCGCAGCGAAAATCGTTGAAGCAAAATGAAAGAGCTACATCGATTTTGGATCCCTCCTAAATGGGTTGGGCCCGAGATTGCATCTTCAAGTACCATCGACAGAATTGAAGGTCAAAAGTAGGGAAAGCCCCAAAGCGACCAGATTTGGTGGTCTGGGCATAATTTATGATGGAGGACTTATGAAGGGGAAGTTTTTCTTCCATGTGACGGGGAAAACAGCCATTAAGAGGCAAAAGGGATACGATTCCGTATGAAACAGGGATCCAGAATTACCCGCTCAGAAATGTCGGTTTCATTGACAAGTCGGAAAAGATAATTTCCAGGGTCATCTTCTTCTCGGAGCTTGCCGTAACGGGCAAGGTCCATTGAAGATGTATACTAGGACTTTTACGAGCCATTGAAGCACTGGGATGAAAGCGAAGAGGAAATTTTGAAGAAGAAAGAAACTGGAATAGTGATCATTTGGCTTAAGATTGAAGATGAAGTGAAAAATATGAATGAAATCTTGCCAAGTATTTATACCATGTCAAAAGAAGCAATGGGCCGAAAACATCAATTCACTGATTGTCGTCGGCTCAATGTCGAAGTGCTGTAAGGTGAAGATAAAGCAACTGCCAGAACATGAAGTACGAAGGGTCAGAGAGGTATAATACGCACCCCGCAGCCTTTGAGAGGTTAATCATTTGTACCTTTTCAAAGGTTTAAAAGGAGGTTTATATTGATACCCAAAAATGGGTAAGTCTTTTCAATTGATATGACAATGGTACAGAGCTTGATGTTGAACGATTACAATTATGGACGAGTTTTCAACAATAGAAAAGCTTGCTAATGAACACGTATATCGACACCCACATGAGGCTGATATAGGAGCTCAATGTCAAGCAATTGGGCTTTCGATAGGATGTCGATGGGAGGAACTTGTCGATAATCATGAATATTGATAATAAATTTAGTTAAGTGTTGAAGGCAAAAAAACTAGGATGATTTAAATGACAATTGAGGAATTATAAACGATTCAAAGAGAAGGTTGACGTGCAATCATGAAAATCATGGATATGGGGTCATAACCTCTAATTTGTATATTAACCGCTTAGAAGTGCTTACCTTGTTGTGATAGGCTATGTAGGCCACGTTATATCGTTGTAGAAAGGCCCGCTCATCAGCACAAACAATGTATCTTTAAATTTAACAATTTAACTTCCTAGTTCATGCATTTATTTTCCTTTTCCTTTATAGTAATTAGTTATAGTTCTTATTCTTGCTTATGCTTAACACTTCCGTCCGAGTTGCCATGGAACTCAATTCCAATTAAAATCAACGATCCAGCCTTTGGTCAAAGGTATTTTCATCGCGTGGAGCTAATCCTGATGAAACTATCGTTTTTCCAATGAAGGAAAATTAAATCTTTAGATAATATTGGACTAGCTAGGTTTGTTCATGAACGCCATTTACAATATCATTAACTATCAACCATACAAGCTAATTATGGAATACTATCAATTGGACTTCCACTATTGATCAACTATAAATATTATTTAAGCTATAATAGTCAGAACTTAGAAACGACAAAATGGGTTCGGGTTCCCATTTGGTTGGGAGCAAATTATGCTTGCCCTATTAGGTCACACATCTCTTATAAGATGACGAAAAAGTTCGTTGGGTATATGATAAATCAGTGTCTAGAATAATTTAAGGCCGGTAGACATGGGCCACGAACCCATTTAGCAGTGAAATTTCCTTCATGATGAGTTCAAAGTTAAGCACGCAAACCCATTTAGCGAATTGTTGGCCCTTTTAATTGCCAAACGGTTTGTTACATGGAAAATTTATTGTCGATTTTTTTTTTCTCATTTTCTAACAATTGAACATTGGCAAAAAAATGAATTAAAGGAAAAATTTCAGTAATCAATAGAAAACCGATGTTTAAATGTAAGAAAATGACTTCTTCTAAAAATTAGAAATCATATTCCACGATTGGATTGGCCACTACACTCAAGCTAGGGACACTGGTGATTGGACTTAGGTACCTTGAGGCTAGGCTAGGGACCTCAGCCCCTAGGTCTAGGCACCTGGCTCCCCTACCCAAGTTGTCACCAAATGCAACTTGAGTCCACTAAGGTTGGGATCGAGACCTTAGCTTTTGTGCTCAGGCTCCTGATAGCCAAGCTCAAGAGTTGGGCTCCCGCGCTCAAGACAGGCTATCGAGCACCGGTCTCTTGGTGATTGGGTCAAGGTCTTTGGCACCTAAGCTTGAGACTCCAACACATAGGCTGAGGACTCTGGTTCTTGAACTTGAGACTCTAGGTTTTTTCGAAATTTTTTCTCAAATATGTGTTTCATTATTTTCCTGTAACAAACATAAGGAAAATAAAAGGAATTCAAGAGAGTACAAGCAACACAAAGACTCGCTTATCATTGAAAATGAACGGGGGACCATCTTGGCCTAGCCATGGTTGCCTCGAGGGAAGCCATGCACACATAGATTGCTAGCATCGACAAAAGACATGAATGCTATGCGTGACTATCTTGTCCCATAACTTTTGCATCTAATATCCAATTTGCATGATTTTTGTGGCATTGGAATGCTCGTTTCTAGAGTGTTCTAGAAACCTCAACGTTGAGAGGTAAAATGACAAAATCATAGACTTTAGGTTTTGGCCCCATCAGGGCCTAAGACGCGGTTTATAAATTGGATATTGTTTCAATGACTCAACAGTTTATGAACTAGATCATATCATAAAGATTTGAAAAGTTTGGTTTGATTCCAAGACTCCTTGTTATGGTTTTGGTTTTTGGGATCTTTTCAAGTAAAAGAAAATTTATTTAAAGTTTAAGTTGTGGTAACTTATTAACTTCGTTAGGAAACATCCTATCATCTCAATTAGGGATGTGCAAAAGAACTGGGATCCGCCCGGACCACCCGGAATCGGACTGGAACCACCCGAAATCGGTGGTTCTCGAGGGAATCGATTTGGTTCCCAGTTCCATGGGCGGATCCATCCACCCGTCCGCCTGAACCGAACTGATTAATTTTTAATATTAAAAAAAGTTAAATTTTTAATTAACAAACCCAACATCAAAATGATCAACAAAGTTCTGAGATCCACCATCTCCGTCACATTGCCGGCTAGGGTTGGTGTGTTATCATGAAACTTACCATCATCAACAGCATGTGTCCGTCTACTCTGCTGTAAAGATTTATTTACTTCTTTTTCAGAGGATTCATCGGCATTTGAATCTCGACTCCTACCTTTAATTTTAAAGAGTAGCATTGTATCCATCATCTTGAATAGCTCAGTGTTGATGTCATCAACATACACTACTATCTGCTTGTTACTCCTCTCATCTTCAAATTCTGAATCCTCTCTCTAGTGGTTCTTCTTTCCCCCAATTCCACTGAGAGGCAAAAGGTCACTTTCATCCTCCTCCAAGTTAACCACATTCAGTGATTTCTTTTCCTTAGACCATGAGTTTATTAAAAAATTTCTAGTATATGACTTGATATGAAAAGTTCTCATTGTGGGATTTAGAAAGTGTTATTATTATTATTGTGAGACCGGTTCCATGGATCCACCCGGAAACTGGACCAGACCAACGGTCCGATTCCCGAGTGGATCCTGATTCTAGTATTTCGGAACTGATCCTTAGCAAACGGTTCCTAGTTCTAGGTTGGGAACCGCTCGCCCGGACCATGCACACCCCTAATCTCAATTTGGGTCGTGTTGGAATGTTGCAATCTCTAGTTTCATTAGTTGAGTTGACAATTAAATTTTGGCTAACTCATTCTATCATTTATTATCAAGGAAATTAAAAATTAACCCTAATCCCTTAAGTAGAAATGTTATTTACATGATTTGCATTCGCATTATATCAAGAGATCCATATTACACGGATAATGTTTCCAAGACAAGCGCTCACCTTGACCAAGGTCGATTGGGTTCGACCGAGTTAACCAAATAATCCATGTTGGCGCAATCTTGGTTCAAATTTGAATTCAAGGATGAACATGGTGAAGCAAGTGGAAACTCGAACTTTTAAAAGCAAAACAAATAGATGGCCATGGAAAGAGCAAATTAAAAAGAAAAAGAAATCTCAGCCACGTCCACCACATGCACATCCACACGTTTCTTTCGAATTGTTGTGGTGGGCCAGGTGGCTTTCAAAGAAAAATGGCCAATTTAAAAGAAATAAAGGGACAGATTCGTTGGAGTATACGAGCGTGCATAACAAAATTTTTGTTTCTCAATTTTTCTGTTTCTTTGTTCCCCGGAATAGGTTTGGAATATAAATCTATTTGGTAATGCAATTTGATTTTTCTATTTCTTAAACAGATTTCTATTTCAGAAATAGAGAAATTGAATAAATCAGAAGCTGAAATTTTTAACTTCTTAGCTTATGAAATAGAAATCAGAAACTGAAATCAAACCATATAAAAGAACCTTGCGCTTTCTTGCTAACTTAATTCACTCATAACCACAACTTTACAAATTATTGCTAATTTTCTTTTCCTTATTTTGCTTGTGTTTTTTTTTTAATTTTTTTTTATAACTTCCTCTTTAGGATGAAAGGCAATTGAATGGGTCCCCAATTTTCAAAAACGACCAAAGTTCTTAAATGCTTACTTAAAAACAATGGGTCTCTTTTCTCCTAGAAAAGGCACGCGCATGGCCAGTCGAAGAAAAAGTTCTTACGTAATAGATGAATAAAAAACGTGCCTAGAAATTTAACCTAATTTTTTTACGGATTCAAAATTCTTGCAAAATCAAATAGTTCTTACGTAATGCAAGGGCCATTAAAGGTTTATTGAGCAACAATAAAGAAATTAGGGATGAGTAATTTGACTGATTCAATTCGAGAATCAAAATAAACTGACATTTCCCCCGATTGGTTCCTAACCATAAACATTACTTTAAGGTAGAATTCTCATATATTCCTTTACACCATTAATTTTATTTTGTTAATAATCTTATATAATACTAGTTTTTGATAAAATGACAAGGCTGTATAGGCGCCATTGATGGCACCCATATTCATGTTTCCGCAGTACTTGTCTGTACCTACGCAGGATAAGCTTGCAAACGATACATTGACCGAGGAGGGAAACCAAATAAATATGCTTAGGAAAACATACTAATAAAATGGTAAGGGATAATAATATGCCGGAAATTCCATGAAATTGTATTTTCAACTTTCGTAATGTATTAGTATTATTTTGACTATTATTTTATATTTGAGGATTTCTCATGTTGTTTTAATATTATTTCAACTATTATTTTGTATTTGAGAATTTCCTATATTGGTATCTAATCAATTTATATTCCTAAAAATAGAAATTTTGTTCTGTTATCAAATGGATTTTTATTTCAGAAATAGAAATTTTGAGTCGTTATCAAACAGGTTTCTTTGCTTAGAAACTTGTATGGGAAATAGAAATTAAGAAATTGATTTCTGGCCAGAAATCAATTTCTGTTTCAGAAATTTTGTCATGCGCAGCCTACATGGCCAAATTCTATAATTTATCTGGTAAAATCCCAAAAGAAATGAAAATCAGAGAGCGAGCTTGAATTGAAATCCGCTGGTTAATTAAAGGCAAAACATAAACAACAAAGTGGGTGGAGTTAAAATACATCCAGCTGTGACCGAGATAAAGTGGGATTTGAAGATTTTGGATCGTGAGATTTAAAGAACAATCCACCAAGTGCAAAATTGGATGGGGGAGAGAATATATATCACGATCTCTACAAGGAACAAAAGGTCAACGAAGATGAGATTTACCTTGGCGTTCCAGCTTCTTTCCACTGAGGGGTTCGACCGTCACTCCTTGTAGCACGGCACAATCCCCTTCCAGCTTATTTCCGCGAAGTCATCTCTCTTTCCGCCAACGTTGGTCTCACTCAGCTATATACACTCATACACGTTAAGAGTCTCTGAGAGGTACACCATGTTGAGAAGTAAAAGGACTTAGGCAGAATTTCTGGAGAAATAATGGAGAAATTGGTGATGAAGGCCACCTCCAGTCAACTGAGAGGAAGGAGACAACTCGGTCAAAGCAACCGCCCACGATCCTGTTCAACACCAGGATTCAAGAGGTCTGCTTATCATCTCCCACATCCCACCTCTCGTCGATACCTTAGCCCATTCAAGCAAACTCTGTTAATTGATTTTTAAACATTTTCATATTTTATTAATTGAGTCAATCCTATCAATTTTGACTGAAAATTACTGACAGTACTAAAAAAAGAGTTAGATAATTGAGTCATTAACATTTTTGATTAAATTCTCCATATTGAGGTGTTGTAGCTTTGAGCCTATAGGTTGGATCTGTAATAATGTCTCATTCATTACATTTTAATTGGGCATTGGACCTTAAGCCTAAAGTTTGGACCCTCAATGTTCATGCATTGCATAACATATAGTTCTACTTGCCATCTGCATATAGATTTTAAATTTTAATTATGTGGTAATTTATGATATACATAATAGTCTAGGGTTTGCGTATTTGAAATTCGAAGCATGTCATATTGCACGTAGATTATGGTATTTTTTTGTAATAGAGAAAAGCCCCAAAAATCTCATTAGATCATTCAAGTATTGCATGTTTAAAATTAATCCGTATCTTGTCGGTTACACGTAGATTATAGGATTTCATTTCAATTTCACAAAAATAAAAAATGGAAAAATAGTATTTCATATAGTTTGCATGGATTAATCCATGGTTAATTCTCATGTCATAGCATTAATGTCATGTTGTTAGCTTTAGAAATTAATTTTATAGCATCGCATATGGTTAATTCATTATAGCAGAGCATGCATGACATTTAAGACTTAATATTAGTTCATCAATGCATGTATATTAGGTGTATATAATCGTAGCATTAGCTAAGTCACATCCTTGTTGCATTTAGGGAAGCTATTTCCTAAAAACGAAAACCCAAAAGGAATCAGTTAACACTGCCTTTTAGTTATCTCACAAAGCTTATTCATATTCATAAATATTTTTTATGATTAAAATGCATTCATCGTTGCATGTTTGTTTCTTGTCTAAATTTTCCGAACATTTGTCTTGATGGATGACGAATAGGGGTCCATTTCTGTTTGCTCATGCAATTCAAGTTCTTTAATCTTTTTCAATAATTTATTGACTGTTTGATTATTGAGAGATATCATTGTTTGCTCACCTGATCACCCATCACACGGTAGTGGCTTAGATTCTTATAAAACATTTTTTAAATAAAGAGCTTTTAGATTAATCTAGCATACTCAAGTCCATGTATTCATTAATCTATAGTTCGTAGGAGAAAAATATACTCCGTCATTTTAGTTGAGTGTCTAATCGACCCAAACAAATTAGTGATGGCTCTAAAAGGCAAGATAAATTGCGTGTATAAATTGAGTATCTAGTTATTGTTGGTATGGCTAAACACATGCTTAGGAATCCATTAATTTTCCTTTGGTGGCTCACCTCTAAGAAGGTCACAACAATTTGCAATTAAAATTTAGAAATTGTAGACTTCCTAACAATGCAAAAAAAACAAAAAAACACGAAATGTTGGTCACGAAGAGTTAAAAAATGATTGTTGAATTTGGATGACATTATGGGTGTCAAAGGACTCATTTTAGTGATCTGAATCCAATTTTGTGGTTTTAAAATGGGTTCTTTTTACCTCATATATCATTGGTCAAACCTAGCTTAGCTCTCTATCAAACTTAAATTGGCAAAATTGTCAAAAAATTATAAACCTAGTGCATTTTTACCGATTGATGCTGGCATAAATAATTCTTAATAATAATTTTGAATTTTATTAATTTTATTTTCCCTTTTCTTTCTTTTCTTCTCTTTTCCTTTCTTCTTATTTCCCTTTGTTGGCCATCCTCAGGCCTCGCCAATGGTTGGCAAAGGTCACCGGCCTCAAGCAAGGGATGTGTTCGTTTGGGCTAGGCAAGCCAACTATATTGGTGGGGGCAACCCTCCCCTAAGGCTAGCGGAAAGAAAAAGGGAAAAAGGAAAAAGTAACAAAGGGATTTATGTCATGCCCTGACTCGCTCGAGATGTGCTACAACCCGTGATTAGATGTCCTAGGAGGCGTCGCAGACCCAATCGCTTTATTAGATTAAATACACAAGCGGAAGTATAAACAATTCGTCCAATCAACAAACAAAGATAGTTTTAACCACACTTATATATATATATATATATATATATATATGCATCCGCGACATCATTACAACATACTAGCTATTCATATCCGAACTTCAACATCACTTGTTACGCCATTTCATGTTCAATAAAATGCGCATTTATTCACACTTCCAAAAGGTTTCAGGGTTAGCCTAACTTCTCTTTGCTACAAAGTGACTTAAAAAGGGTGGTATCCCTTATGCGCCTAGCATGCGTCCAAAGCATAAATACCATAGCTTGGGCTTGGCTAGTCACGATTAGGGCCTGAAAAATGTTAAATAATGAGGAGTGAGATAAACTCAATGAGTGAATTCCCTAGACCTTGCGCAGGGAAGTCATTTACCTTGAAAACGCCATAAACGTGCAAATTATCTATCGACAGCATATCAATAGCAACGCAACCTCTACTTTGCCTTAACTATGACATGAATGGTTATTCTGCTTCCTCAAAGCCATCAATATGAGCATATAAACAATTCTTGAAACTTCTCCTACACTCATAAGCCAAACATAAAAATGTGCAATATAACATAGTCATATGCCTATGCCATGCAATAATCTAGACTTGCCCATATATTAATCTCATGTCACACATGTACAGACTATAACATTGCTTATCACTTATCAAAATATGCATGCATGCACTCATGCACTCATGCCTTGCATTAATCCGGAACTGCTCATATATCAATCTCAAATCACACTTGTGCCGACTATAGCATCACTTCTCCAAATATGCATTTATGTACTCATGCACTTTTCACACAACAATGTCTAGATTATTATGACCACTTAGGATCCAAGGCCAACATGAAGGTTCGCAGTCATCCGGTGTAGCCGGACATAATTACGCCTCATCAAGTATGACATCATCCCATGTATGCATACGCCTCAGGATGGCATTCCAATAAGAAGCTTCGTTCCAAAATCCATCCACGACTGGCATCCTATTGACTTGGGGGGGGATCTAAACTTAATCGGGCATCATCTTGCATAATCATATGCAATAGGACGGAGCCATCATCCTCCATAATCATACGCATAATGGTATTTAAGTGATTACACAAGCATACGATCACCCCGCAGAATCATACGCATTAGGGTATTTAAGTGATGACACGGGCATACCTCACTCAAACTCATTTCATATCTTTTTCATTGGTCGATGGAAGAGTGTGTAATGCTCATAAAATATGCAACAACACTAATTACATTCAACCATATCATGCTGTCATGCCATGTGACCACATCCCAATCATGCATTTGTAAAATTAATCATACTTCTATCTCATGGCATATTATTTCATAACAATGCTTTAAACACTTCACCATACTATCTTTTCACATATTCATATGTACGCAATAATTAGTCACATGCCATCATGTCATACTTTTGTCTCATATCATATCACCCCAATACATCATTTGAACACTTCAACATGCCATCTTTCCACATACCTCACATGCTTATTAATTGGCTAGAATTAACGAATACCATAACATTTATTATTTTCCCATTCTAACATGTACATAAGCATGCACTATATTCAACTTTAGCAACCAACAATACATCAATCAAATTAGGACTCATGGCATATAGAACTCTCATCAAGGTAAGATAAATCATTACAATTGTGTATAAATTATTAGAATAATCTATTACATGCCACCATAACCTATACAATGAGTTATTTAACATTATTATAACATGTTATCATAACTTAACACTTATCACATATCACAATATAATAACTTATCGCATCTCCACTTATCACATTTCAATAGCTTATCGGATATTAGAAAAGCTTATCACGATAACCTATCATAGCCTACGATATCCTATCACGATAACCTATTGCAATAACTTATTGGCAAAGCATGATAATCTATTCTGATAACCTATTGGCAAAAGCATGATAACCTATCAAAACCCTATGATCACTTATGATGCAAAACCCACTTATCACATCAATAAAATATCATTTAACCTTAATCTAGCCCTAAACTAACTCCAAAATGCAATAACAACCCTATTCAAGGGCTAGAAAGCCACTCACTCCTGATTTCAAGCTTGGCAAGCGACAGCGAAGGTGCGACAAGGGTTGGATGGCTACTGTTGTGCTTGGCAGTGATTGGTCACCTTCCAAACAGATCACAACAAGGCTGGGGCTGGCGGCACGGCTCACGGTGAAGCTCGACGAGGCTTGGTGGTGGCTGGTTAGTGCTTGGCAACCCAAACAAAGGTAAAACAACCAAGGGACAGTGGCATGAGGTGGTGAGAACAATGATTCAGCCACAACAATGATACAGGTGGTTCGCGGTGGCTCCAACCAAGAGGAAAAGATAAGGATATATGGGTGTGAGATGAGGGATGGAGAGGTTGAGAGGGTTCAACTGGTACAAGGAAATGGAGAGAGAGAGAGTGAGTGAAAATTCATCCAAAGGGCTGGAGAGAGAGAAAGTGAGAGAATGAAAGAGAATGAAAGAAAAAAGGGGTGGCTGAATGAGTTAGGGGAGAGAGAGAAAGATTGCTGCACAAATCTAGGCCATTGGATGGTCAAGATGCATCATTGCTCCCCAAGACAAGAATGGAGGGCCAAGATTGCTTCTTGTTTTACTTCCTCCCTAAGTTTCATAAATGCCATTTATTACACATTAAATGAACTCATCATGCCTAGGTTAGAAAATGGGATAGGTAGGCTTAGCTAGGTAGGGTAGATAAGGCATGCCATAATCTTCTCTCTCCTCTCCTCTCCTCAATGGGCAACCATTTCTTGTTTCATTAGGCAAAAAGGGGGCAATATGGTAATTTCATAAGCCCTAGGTATTGTTCGCGCATATAGGCATTAATGAGGGATTTGAAAAGACCAAAAATGGCTTGGGTAGTACATGGGCTCCTTTGGGCTGCCCATCCTGGGCATGAGGCCCATTGGGTTGCACACCTTGGGCTTGAGCCCATTGGGCCCATGTGGGTCCTTGTCGATGGCCCATTTACACTTTTCCTAATTTTTACATCTCGTCGATGAAAAATCAAGTTTTTTTGCCCCAAAGTGACCTTCTTGGCATTTTTGTGGCCTATCGATCCCCATTGCAATCTCGCTTTGAAGATTTGCCACTATTGTAATCTCGTTCTAAAAATTGGGGTCGGATTGAGGATGACATAATTTACAAGAACAAAAAAGAAAATATAATATATAAAATAAATAAATAATTTAGAAAAAAAAATATTAAAACTTATCCAAGTCAATGCCAGTCATACCACATAAGACAGTTAGGGCGCGTTTGGTAACGATTCTGTTCCCGGGAGCTGATTCTGATCAGAACTGATTCTTTTTTATTCTGTTCCCGGGAACTGATTCTGAGTAAAAACACGTGTTTGGTAACTGTTCAAAATTTTTGATTCTGGAATAGAATTGCGTTTGGTACCGTATTAATTGATTCTGTTCCAAATTAATTTCTTTTGATTTTTAAATAAATTTTAAATAATTTCTTTTGATTTTTAAATAAATTTTAAATAATTTCTTTACTTTTTTACTTTTTTCCTTTTTTTTTTCTTTTTCTTTTTTCTTTTTTTCCCCTTTTTTCCTATTCTTCTTCTTCTTCATTTGGCCGGTCGCCGGACCGGCGACCGGCCAGACGAGGGCCGGCGACGCTCACCGGAGCGCCGCCAGCCCTCGGCGAGGTCGGCCTTCGTCGGCCGAGCCTCGCTGGCAGTTGGGCGAGGCTCGCCCAGCCCCGCTGAGGCTCAGCCTCGCCAGATCTGGCGATGCCGAGCCTCGCCGGTGGCCAGGCTGGCCTCGCCCAGCCTCGGCGAGGCCAGCTTGGCCACCGGCGGGGCTGGGCGAGCCTCGCCGATGGCCAGGCGAGCCTCACCGGCAACTGGGCGAGGCTCGACCTCGCCCGATCTGGCGAGGCCGAGCCTCGCCTAGCTGCCGGCGAGGCTCGCCTGGCCACCGGCGAGGCTTGCCCAGCCCCGTCGGTGGCCAGGGCGGCCTCGCCGGTGCTGGGCGAGGCCGGCCTGGCCACCGGCGAGGCTAGGCCTCGCCAGTGGCTGGGCTTGCCTCCGGCGAGCTCGCCGGACCTCGCCCTGGCTTGGCGAGCCTCCGGCGATCTCGCCGGACCGGCGGCCGGCGGCGGCGGACGGCGGCGAGCGATGGCGAATGGCAACCGAGATGTTGAAAGAGAAAAACAAGGTTTTATTGTTTTGATTCTTTTTTCTGATTCTCGGACGAGAATCAAATTTTTTTTTATTCTCAAATCTTGTCCAAAATTGTTCCCGGGAACAAATTTGTTCCCGGGAACAAAAAATTTACCAAACGCGATTCTCGTCCCAAACTGATTCTGGGAACAAAAAATCATAATCTGGCACTGTTGGGCAAGTTGCCAAACAGGCCCTTAGTATTCATGTAGCAGTTTTCAACTAAAATTAGCTAGATTGACTCAATTAGCAAAATGTGAAAAGGTTTAAGGCTTAATTGACACAATTAAAAGGCTTATGACTAAATTAACAAAAATGCTATGGGTTTATGATTTTTTGGACAATTTCTTTCACCTTAAATCAAACTTAATTATTCTTATATATGGGGGCAAAATTTAAGGTTGCGTTGCTGGTCGATGTAGTTCTTAGATCTTGCTTTTCTTTTTGGCCCTTTTCAATAATTGAAGGGAACTTTTTATTTTCCTTTTAATTCTAACCTAGTTGCACCAAACACTTAACATGATCGGATATGACCATATCGATATAATATTATATTTTATATTTTTCCGAAACATAAGGATATAAGCAGTCCAGAGGATTTCTTATCCTATCTTAATCCTTCACCTAACAATTTAATGTAACTTGACAGATTCAACCAAATAAGAAGGTTCCTTGGTTATGTCATAATCACTAACTATTGGGCTCGGTTAGATGGCTATTTCAATTTAAACGGTACCCTCCAATCTCAATAGATAGTCCATTCCTAATACGATCATGTTATTTGCGCCAATCGTTATATTTGATGAGTTTATGTTGACGTTCACTTGGCACAACTTCAACATTAATTTCATGTTTTTATTTTTTCTCTTTGGCTCCATAATGCTATGAGATATCTTTACATTCGTCTGTATATGTGCGCGCGCGCGTGTTTTTTTTTTTTTTTTTCTATTATTATCTAGGAGCACAGGAGTAAAATACCCACTACCTGGAGGCCATGGAACACCCTGAAAACCACATTAACCGATTGATAATCGATATTTGGTTCATATAGATAGCCCAGACGTTGAACAGTTTGTAAGTAGTTAGTAGGATTCGAATGGACGACTTACAATTCTTGAGCTTAAATTTCCTGAACGGTCCAACCAACTGCACCAGCGATTGGGGTTCTGTTCAAGTAGTTAAGCATTTCTTTTTGGACTCTTTCTTTGTACCATTTGTTTCAATCTCTAATCTCCGTAATGGTGCCGCATATTCTTACTAAAATTTTTACTATAATTCCATTATTCTCTTGCACACTCGGAAAACGAAAAACACTGCATGATCTAATCAATAAATGAATTTAGAATGTCATGTCTTATTTTCCAATTTATGTTTAATGTGACGATGAACGATCACACAATAAAAAAAAGGCCCTATTCACTATTAAATTTAACTACAAATGGAACAGAAACAAGCTAATGAGGGGAGCAACAAAACTGTGTTAAAACATAGATAGTATTCGTTCAGCCTGCGCTAATTCTAAATTCTCCTGGACAAAAGAGTGCTTATAGAATAACCGGTCAGTGTAAAAGAAACTTTCCACAAGCGGCCTCAATCACCCTAAGTTAAACGATGAGTGAGGGATTAATTCAATAGCAAAGACCGGTTGTGATATCTGGCAAAACTATTCACCAGACAATGATGGGGTTTATCATCTATATAAGAACAACGTCACACGAATGTCGGCTTTTGATGAATAAACAAACATAACCTATTTTCGTAGGGATACGTGTACTTTGAATGTTTCTTCACAATTCCAAATGGTATCTTATTCGTAAATCATTCGTCTAGAAGATTGACCTATGCGATACCCTAGGGTTAACGTAGCTATTGACATTTTGAGCTCCTTTACGAAAAATAGTTCGTACACGTAATCATCATAGAAAAAATAAAAAAAATAAAAAATACTTACAATTGCATGGATCTAGATCTCGTATATCTTCTCCGATACACAAAGTTTGACAGTTGACGAGTCTATAATCTAGTAGTAGGAGTAGGAACAGTACTTGTTTGGGAAAATCATCCAATCAATCATAAACTTATTGTACAAATAATTGGATATCATATCAGTGATTTCCTATGAAAATTGACTAAAATGATTATATTAGAACATTATGCAAAGATTTAGAATCAAATTGACAAAACGAAAAAATTTAAATTAAATTGATATATGTACAATAAGTTTAGGACTAATCAAATAATTTTCCCGTGGCCATTTTATAGAAACCCAATCAAATGGACGGAAATTTGTTAGTAATTTAACAAAAGCACTTCAATCAATGTCATATTAAAAAAAAAAAGTATTTTAAGCAATTCTCAAGTCATACACTTCCAAATGGTCATTTCAAATGGTCATTTCTTTGTTGCTTTGTGCTCAAGTCATGGAATTCAAGAGGAAAGCCACTATGTCGCAATTAATATATTTTCCTTCTTCCACTAGTTGATAATAGAGACATTTTAGGTGGAATATATCCATCTGTTATGAGACAAAACTTAGCAATATTTAATTAACTATAAAATAATATAGCCTGTGGTGGTTAGGGATTGAGAGAAGCAAAAAAAGAAAATCACATGGTTCATCTCTCTTATTATTTGTGCTGTTTGAACCATGCAATCTTGATCGCCTGATTATTAAAAAAAGGAGTTCCTGGAATTCTAGGGTTCTGTCGATTAATGAGAAGGGAATCCTTTCTCTTGTTAATTTGCTCTAAAGGCTCCTCTTAGATGACTCCATTCGGATACTGACCCCACAATGATCACGCGGGTTAAGGAAGTTTGAATTTAATCAGTGGTTATGTCATCCTTTTTTAGTAAATTTTGCCGAATATATGAAAATTTAATGTTGGTATATGAACAACAAAAGGATGACTAAATTAAGAGCCTGTCTCATCAACTTCTTCCTCTCTCTCTCTTTTTGTAAGGGAGAGAAATCAACGCTTCAATATATATATATTGGAACTAACAATATATAGATAGATATATATATATATATATATTATATTATATAATTCTCTTCGTGCATGGTGATTGGAATGTCAATTAACTGTACATGCTCCATACCAGTCCATTGGAATGTTCATCTTCAAGGGTGACATCAAGAAGATGACCGTCTGAAGAAATGGTTGAAATAGTTCACACAAATTATTGAGCCCGCTTTTGTACAATACAATAAATAACGAACAGATAATTTAAGCTTAACTGAATCTTTCAAACCGTCGACATTCTTGATTTAGAACAGCTCCTCTCATTATTTCGTGCACCGCAGAAGCTTCCAGTGGAAATAATTTAAGAGAGATGGTTATTATTCATGAGGTAACTAATTGAATTTATAGAGAGACTGATATGACATCCATTTAGAGGAGGCAAATTAATTTTTAATCTCCCTTCTAACTAACGAAGATGGTATCGTCATTTGGTGGCAATGGGGAAAATGACACAAATAGTCTGAAACTTCAATGAAATATGCAATGTGATCCCTAAATTTTTAATTTGCTTATGTGATCCTTGAGTTATAGTTCAATGCGCAATGTAATCCCTCAATGCTTAATTTGTTCAATGTGGTCTGTAGATAGTACATGTTCAATTTAGTCCCTAAACTATATGAAAATATTCAATGCTACCCCTAAACTTGACTTAATGAAATGACAACATTTAATATTTTAATATAATTCAAGAACTAAATTGGACAAGCATAAAAAGTTTAGGGATTACATTGAACAAATTAAAAGTTCATGGATTATGCAATTAGGTCAAAGGATTTAGAGTTGAAACCAATAACACTCAAGTGCTCGATTTGTCCCGTGCAAGATCTTGACTAAGGGGTCTACTTCCCCACTTAAAACAAAAATTAAGCAATCGCCCCGAAGTTCAAAGCAGTTTGTTGAGTCTTCTAAGTAACCCCATGTACTAATCACCCACGGAAACTTAATTAAACTAAATTAAGCCCAAGAATGACAGTTATCTCATGATTACATAGTTTAAGCACAGGTCATTGGGTGGTTCGTTCCTCGAGCATGTGGATCAAATGCATGACAGTTGCTCCGAATGGGACCCGCCTTTTCCGCAAATTGCCTAAATCATGCATATAACAATGACTGCATAGCAAAAATGGCCAAAAGAATCCAACAGACATAGCTTCACTGCAAAAGCCAAGCTAGCAATTTCACACCGCAAAGCTAGTAAGAAGACTTTTGCATCTGAAACTTTTCTCTTAACAGATTCTCTGCCCGCAGAGGAAGAGAGTAGCTTTCATGGCATTCAATATGATCACAGACAAACAATAAACTCCCCCTCCTTTCTTGATCATCTCTATATTTAACTCACTCTTCTCTAAACTCTTGCACCGAAATTACACAGCTCTCTTTGATAGTCTTTGTTTTCTTCTTTTTGTGATCCGCCAATTGATGAAGAAAGCTCAGTATTCGATGTCAACCGCAGGGATTCACCACCTTCTCAAGTCACACTATGGGCAGGCAAGGACGCCAATCGGTGGCGATTCATGGGAGGAGAAAGCTTTTGCTGAGGATTTCGGGTGTGTGTGGCCTCCAAGGTCTTACTCATGTAGCTTCTGCAATAGGGAGTTCAGGTCTGCTCAAGCTTTAGGAGGCCACATGAATGTGCACCGGAGAGATAGGGCGAGGCTCAAACAGTCAGCTCTCAGCAATCAAAGTGACGAAATCCTGAGCCAGACTCGGAAGCCGGGTCTTTCTGGTATCGTTCTGCCCTATCAGCTCCAATCTGAAGCTTTTTCATTATTGGATCACAAGAATGACCTTAATTCTAGCAACTATTTCACACCGTCCCTTTCATCTAAGGTATTAGGTTTACCATCATCCGATAAAAAACTACCTCGCCCTGAAGAGTTGGCCTGTTCTCCTTATCATTCTGTCCTTGTCAAGGAAGGGCAAAAGGTTCTTTTCGATCCCGTGACCATGAAAGTCCACTGCTCATCAGACAAAGACCGGCTCGAGATGCAGAAAATTTTAAGGGAGGACGAACATGAATGTTTTGATAGTTCGTCCAGCGAAACTGATTTATCAGTGGGATTGAGTTCCAACTTCGGCCGCCGTCCACCAGCCACCAGTTCTTGCAGCAACGAAGCGATTAATCTCAAAAGGCCAAAAACGTCAGAGTCGTCTTGGCGTACCGTTCTTAATCCGTGTTCATCCATTGGTGGCTATCCTCGGAAATCAGATGTTCAAATTGGGCTCAAGGTTAGCTCCATGGAAGACTTGGACCTTGAGCTCAGACTTGGGGATCCTCCTAAGGTGAAATAGAATGATACAGCTTAAGAGATAGCTGGAAGAAAGAACTCTCTCACTGAATGCTTTGATTTTCTTTTTTCCTTTTTTTTTTCTTTTTTCCTTTTATGTGGTCAAACTGATAGTTGTTGGGGAAAAGCCTCCTTTCTTTTGGGAATATTGATTGATTCTCAACTTAATCATTCCAAGAAAGATCTATCAATCTCTCAAGAAGCAAAGTTGTGCTCATTACGCTGTTGAGTTTAGTTCTCTTACAACGCGCGTATTAGCTCGCACTCTTGCCTTATATGGTGTCTGGGATATTAAGTTTCGCAAAGAAATCGAGGGGCAATGAATCTAACTACAGATCTTACAATGATAATTGAAAAAGACCAATCACAGCCTTCTTATCTAGTTATTATTAATCCTATAACATGTCCCTACAAAACCCAACTTGACGCAAGTATTGAGAATTGCTCTTCTTGAGTACTTCGGAACATAGTGAAGACAGATGGAGTGATCAGCATCTTTACAGTGACTTTCATTTTGTTATCTTCAGATCAAAAAGAAGGACTTGGCTATGGGAACTTGAATGGAATAAAGATATACCGATGCCCCATACAAAACTAATAGCTAGAAGATAGACACACCAAAACGCGTATACCCTTTTTACCTTCGTTAATTATTGTCCCATCATCAACAAAATACAAGCAAGATCAAGTTCCAACTTCCAAATGGCTCCAAAAACATGTATGGTCTCTTCTCTCACGACTCCAAGCAAGCCACCAACTCCAGAGAATCAGCTTAGTTGACTAAGTATTCAGGACAAGATAGATATATTATTATATACAAATCAATTTGTATACGCAATTTAATTGCACAGCCAAAGAGAACCCCGTTAATTATTACACATCGCTGCCACTATTTCCGCGTCCCGTGTTTATTTTTTTTTATTTTTTTATTTCTTTGCAATTACTTTTGCCATGTAGCTGCTATTACACGCTCTCGACGACCAAGCTATATCGAAAACCCTAGAGCTTGCCCTGTAATTATAGTAATGTTATTACATACACATGGTGTGGGGGGAGAGAGAGAAAGAGAGAGAGAGAGAGTCCGTAGGAACGACCTTGTGATCCCGACGGATCCTCCAGAATACACGGCGAACTTAGAGTGGGGCTGTTTGTCTTTTCGAGGTTTTTTCTTGATTAGGAAAATGTGAGGAAACCATCGACCGACCCAAGTCTTGACTTTACGGGTGTCTCTGTCACGCTCGCGTAGCAACGAGGGAAAGCGAGACATTGCTGTGCATGGGAAGGGAATTTATGTTACCCCAGAGAACTTTTATCCATTCGTGGATGTGAAGCTTGCTCAGATTGCTTTTGATGCTCTTGACGTGGCTCTTGGGGTATGGGGACTTTAGTTTCCTACGTGTGTGTGGGTTCTGAGACAGAGAGCCCACTTGCTGGACATTTAAGTCCTGCGTAGGCTTATAGACGCTCGTGAATTTCATTTACACAGCATGTGAAGACGTGCCGTAGTACTAAAAGTGACTAAGGTTCGTGCCAATTTCCAGGCCACTGTATTAGAAGGTGCAAATAGATTTGAGCGCACGTAACATAGACAAGTAAGTTCTTTGTTTTCGTTTTCTTCCGATCCGCTAGTGGTATGACCATAACAGTTTTTGTCTTGTCCATCATGGGTAGAAAACTCTGTTTCCGGACAATGTAAAGTCCAAGTCTTGCTTTAGACTCCCAGAATATGAAACAACTCCAATGTCAATTGTGCAATAAATCTTTACCCGCACAGAGAGAGAGAGAGAGAGAGAGAGAGAGAGAGACAGAGACAGAGAGAGATGTAACGGGTGAATAAAATGGAAACAGAGGCAAAGAAATAGGGGGTTTCTACGAAGAGCCAGGTCCGTGTAAGAGGAAGTTAAGGACGATGGTTGGATTTTGTCCGGTATCGGGAGGGTTTTAAAGCGGGGGGTGACAAGGAGAGGGAGAGGAGGGAAGTGTCCTGTCTTCTTGTTTGTAGCAGCCCACCAGCCACCGAGGTCTGCTGAAGGTGCTCTGCAGTCTGGTCTGACGCAGGGATTTTAAGGTGCACATGGTCTTATGATATGCCTCTTTTCCTCTGTTCCCGCACCTTCCAGAAAAGAATGAATGCACATTCCCAAATTGTTCTACCTCTTTCTACATTTGTGGTGGTTGTGACCATAGCCTCCACGGGATCCCAATGGCTTTATATATTCTTTTTTAACTGTTGATCGAAATGCAAAAAATTTCAGCCATTCAATAGATCTAAGCTTGAATGATTGTGATTATTGACCTTTGGAATTGTATGGAGGCACGACATCAACTCACCTTCCAAAAGAGAATGAATGCGCATTTCCAACTTCCTCAACCTTTTTCTCTAATATAAGTTAGGCTATAATCTCAGCGTAACACTGTTCTTGCAATCTTTTACCCTAGATTAAAATATAATAAATCCCTTTTGTTTAATGGATCTCAACTTGGACATATAGTTGTAATTTTTTGCTTTTCAATCCAATGTTGAAGATTTGTAGAGAGGCATGATGCCTACTTGGAACCATAGACTGACACTATCTATTTGGTGTGTTGCGCTTGTGCTTTCAAATATTAAAATATGATCCCTCATGGACATTTATAGAAATATATACAAATTATATGAAAATTAGAGTCTAAGAATTAGGTAGTTTCATGGACATTAGATATATTCCTAATCTTATATAACTCAAGTCCAAATTGATGCACAGATATAGAGGACTTAAGCATCTTTAAAAACTAGCATGATGCATTTTAAAGTCGTTTAGGGCTTGGTTAGGGCCCGATTAGACGGGCAGGGGGGACAATCTCAAAATAGAGGCTTGCTCTATGTGGTTGCCTATATTGGTGTCTGGGCCAAGGCCGAAACATTGGGGTGTTGTAGATATCTTTAATATCACATCACCATGCCTAGGGTGTCTGGGCCTAGGCTGTCGGGCTAATAGATCACTACCGCGGTTAATATCTTCGCGTTTACTTTTCTTCTTATTGGGTCACTACCGCAGTTAATATCTTGGCATTTACTTTTCTTGTAATTGGGTACACTAACAAATCCATGAGCTTTCAGCAACAACTAATTGCATATATCATGTACCAAATTCAACCCTTCCAATTGTGTTCAAGGTAGATTTAGATTCCCTCGATTGCATGTTTGCCATTATTGTTGAAAATATGCATCAAGTTTAAACTTGTAAAGAAAACTCAATCCAAGTAGATTTTCTAGTTGAGTGAATTCCTAATTTGAGTAGGTCTCCCGAAAAGGATTTCCTATTTTGGATCCAAATATTTTCTAGAAAGGTCTTCTTCATGAATTGCATTCAGGATGAGCTTTTGGTGTTTAAGCCAATAAATCTTGTCATATGATTTGGGAGTTCTTTCTAAAATTGAGAGATTATTTTGAAAAATATCATTAGTATTTGAGTGACTCAAGCATGGTTGTGTTATCTATTGTATAGTGAAATCCAATACTGTTCTCTAATGGAGGAGGCCCATCAACTAAATCACGTAAATTACGTATTTGATTTATTTTTTTGTTTGTTTACTTTATCATTACTTTCTTTGCATTGATTAAACTGATGTATAATATGTGTAATTTTCATGTCATATTGCTATTTGCATTTTTCTTTTCCTGGTATGACCATCTGCGAATTACCTTCAGATCATCTCCTAAACGTGGATCTTCACATCTTCTTTTAATATGTCATAGCAACCCGTATATATGAGGAGGTGGATCCCCCAATCTAAGCATAACGCCCACACTCTTAATCTATCCTGATTTTGCGTTCAATCTTATTAGAAACATAATTATCCTCATCAACTTTTCTTTTAATTACACTTTCATCTTCTAGATTCAAAACCTATACTTTTTGTTTTAAAATCCTTTGTTTTGCCCATTAACTTTAAAAACGTTTATACTTTCCACCGTTTATCTTTGATAATTTTTTTTTTTTTAAAGGAGAAGTTTTAAAGTATAGGTTCTTTATACATGAGGTGTAAAATGTTATTCACAAAGTAGGAGCAGAGCGTTGGGTAAGAGAAGATTGAAGACGGTTATTTCTCCTAAATTGATCAAACTGATTTACCATCCATAGTAAGCACAATTGAATTAAGTGAGAGTATATGACCATAGTTCTAAGAGAGTTCGGTGGATAAACGTGAGGATTATTGCAACTAAATTCAAAAAATTGCGGGGAAATTTCAAGTATTTAAACATGGAGGGTGGATTGCGAAAACACTGAAAAATTAGGGGCGTGGCTCTCCTGGAAAAGATTACATAAAACTCGTTGACCAAGTACCGGGGGCAATAATTGGCTTAAAGGCGTCATTGATAGGGCTAACACCATCCAAAAGTTAAAACTAGCATACTCACGTTACATTTTTAAAAATTAATTTAGTTGATGTCATGAAAAGGTTCAAAATTGGTATTTTTGTGACACATTTATCCAATTAATTTTTTTTACCACCAAAAATCCTAAAATGGTACAAATGTGATAAATTTTACCATAAACTAATTTTTTTGACAATAAAAAACCTCAAATTATACATTTGTGATAAATTTATCCTCAATTAGTTTCCATTAATTTGAATTAATACCAGTACAAATAACAAACTAGTTCCAAACCGGTACATCTATCAACTGTTATATGTCATCCAATTTAACAAATTGACGGTAAAATTTAATAGAAACTAATAAAATGTAAATTTATTTCAGGTGTATTAATTTGGGGTTTTTGATGGTCTAAGAAATATTTTTGGGTAAAATTGTCAAAAGTGTACTAATTTGAGGCTTTTTGTGATATTAACTTAAAATAATTTCTACGTCACAAATTATTGCAAATCGATGCACCTTTGTCACATCCATCCAAAATAATCTTCATAGGCCAAAAAATCTCAAACTTTACCCCATGCTAGATTGTGAAAATTATCAAAATAGTCCTAAACCTACTACATTTGTGCCAATTCAATCCTAAATGTGACATCCAAAAATTCCTACATTAATTATTAATATGCTGGAAATGCATGAGATAAATGTCATATGTGGAAATTCTAGTTAGATTTTAACGTGGAAGTAGAGGAAGGCTTGAATTTTATTTTCTGCAACCGTAGTTTTCCATAAGTGATCCATTAGGATTGAATTACTAAATATTTACTCATGGATCAATTATTTAGGGTGGTGATGAAACATGTATCACCGCATTGGTTTCTCACAAAGACTAATACGTTTCAAGTTTACATAACAGATGAGTGGTAGGTTGGACACTTACTAAGTTGAATCCTCTCTAGCATTCAGTAATTTTTGTTGAGCGTTTTAGTGGATTTAAAATATTTTTTTGACTTACCAATGTTTAAAACAGATACTGCTCTTCTTATTTATGTACTTATTTACTGGATATCTTGACAACTTATCAAAATATCTACTTTGGAACAATATGATTAAGTCATTTGTGACCTTTTAATTTATTCACATCACCTCTATTTTTTTTTTCACATGTTTTTAACTGAAAGTCATCATTATTTCAACCCATGGTTAATCAATCTTGCCTCTTTTTAATTTGTATAATCACGGGATACATCCCCCTTTCTTTGAATGAGTCACTACAAAGACCCTAGTTTAAAAAGAAAGCTCCAATTCATTATTGAAAAGAATGAGAGTCCCATGTTTCATTCACTTCTCTTTCTTCTCCAACTTTTAAGCAAAATCAAGGGTTCCACATTTAAATTTTTAAGGGATATGTATATAAAAAATCCTAAAACCTGTCACGAAAGTGCAATTGATCTTAAAACTTGTAAAAAGTGCAATCAAGTTTTAAAACTTATCAAGTTGGTTCAATCAAGTCTTTTTGTTAACATCGTGAATTTAGACCAATGAAAAATGTTGATGTCGCTCATTTTAATCATTTCTCTCTCCCATGTGGCAAGTAGGGCAAGGAAAATTGTCCAACTCAGCAAAACAACATTGTTTTGGATATTATCTTACCCAAAACAATGTCCTTTTATCTCTCCTCTTTATTTTGTGTGTCATTGCCCCGTGTTCTTCTTCGCTTCCTCTTCACGTTTCACTCTGTTATCCTCTGTCTAGTCAATGCAGATCACGATTTGGGTGCCTCACGAGTTGGAGTTCTTCATCAAACGCAAGTTCGTGTGAACACTTGTCTTGTGGGAGCCTTAGTAGCGGATTTAGTGGGTTGATTATGGAGGCAGCCACTATCTCTTGTTAACATCTAATTTTTAGTCAAAGCGTCGAAAAAAGAAAGAAAATCAAGATTTGACTTTCTGATCACGACAAAGCCTCTTTCTTGGCCAAAAAGTATTATTTTTCATTTATTTCTATTGCATTGTCACTATTAAGTAATTTTCGAGTCATTTAAAAAAAATCGAAAAATCAAATGGTTGACTTTTGGATTGACTTTACAGTCAATCTTTTAACTAAAAGCCAACTCTAAGTTAAAAATTGGTTTTTTATCCAAAATATGCCATGTAATTTTAATTTCACTTTTATCAAATCAATTTTTAAAAATTCAAAGATTTGTCCAAGAAATCAAAAGTCCACTGAAAGGTCGACTTTTGGTCAAGCCTTTAACCCAAAAAAAAATTAAAAAGATAAAAAAACTCTCAAATACATTTCTTTTAGTGCCAATTTCACTTTGGTGTCGAAAATATCACAAAAATTGATTAAAAAATTTGTTTTCCGAATTTTTCGATGTAAGGTTCTAAATCGGCCAAAAATCAAATTACTTTTACCATGGTCATAATTAAGTGTAGTTCTTTTTTTGACATTTGGTTTAAGAACTATTTTAAATCCGCTTGTGCATTCAGTTTCGCGAATTGCTATGCCAAAATACAAATTGCTATTTTGAATCCTAATTGGGGGACCAAAATTGACTTTTCATGAATTGCGAACAGATGGTTGTTCTTCACTCATTTGCAAATCCGAAATCGATTTTAGGAAATTTACATAAGAATTTCTCAATTTAAAGAATTTTATTTTTTTCAAGCATAAGAAAGTCAAGCAATTAAGCTTCAATTGACAAAATTCGGATTGACCCATTCAAAGTTATGATTTAATTTCATACATCTAGGTTCAAATTTAATATTAGGCCTACATTCCTTTTTGACATGAACTCGAACAGTTCGATTCAAAGCCAATTTGAACACAATAAATGATCTTACTTCTGGGTGGCTAATTAGATAGGGTAATTGTGGCATTAATTGAATCCAATTTCAATCGATTTACAATTTTACCCATTAAATTGCATATTTGATCATTTTAGTCATTTAGGCTCAATTCAAACCACCCATGATTTTGACTTGTTGTCTTTTACGATAATCATTTAATTAGCTCAACAAAAGACCCCTAGATAACATTTATAAGGTTTGATTGGCTTAATTGAATCTTAATAGGCCAATTTCTTCTTAAATATGATAACTTTCTTTTTTAATTTGGTCATTTAGGAACCAAATTGCATAACTTTTGAACCCACAAGGACCTCAAGCTGGTGAGCTAGCCAGAATTAGATCGAATTGTTCAAGAAACGCTCAAGAATCGGCCAAATCGGTGCGAACCAATCTAACCAAGCACCAACGGTGCTAGTCGGTTCAACCACTTGCTAGACGGTTTTGGACTTCCGGCGACCGGTTCCGAGATCCTCTTGATGTCAATCTCACTTCTGCACCTTCAATTTCTTGAAATTTTTCAAATTGGTTCTCGAATTTCATCAAATTGCAAATTAACTCCTAATTGAACATTTTGATGCAATTATCTATTTTGGCTTGGTTTTCACAAATCAAACTAACTAGATTAATTACTCAACATCTCAAGATCATGATACACCCTTCGAAATCAAATTTTAACTGTTGGATCAGATCAAACCGACAGACAAAATTGCATGTTTGGGAAAGTATATAAGTCCATTTCCCTCCATTTTTTGGGAGGCCTCATTTACACAAAATCATTTCTCTCTCCTCAAATTTCTTTCTTTCTCCTCTTTGAATTTTTTGGCCAATCCTCTCTCTCTCCAACCGCCTCAACCTGACTCCCTCGGTCGCCGCTCACTGGCCTTGAACTGGCGGCTTACCAACAACCACTAGCCCCCGCAGTGGTCATCATCTCTTCCCCATCTCAACTGAAGCACCGGCAAGGCTAGACGGTAGTTGATTTTTCCCGTCCGGTAGCTTTTCTCAATCGGACCCAAGACCGGCGATACGCCGGTCTCATCTTCGATCGGTTCATCGGGCCAAATTGACCACCGTCCAATGGTTTTTGGCGCCTGGACTGGTGCCAATCTGTTCATAGGAGAAACCCTGACCCTCTAATGGTCAGAGCCTTGACGACCGGTTGCTGGACTGTTTCCAACGGCTTGATCTTCCTCAGAGGCTTCAAAACCGATCCAGGCGGGATCGGTTTTGTTCCAACCTGAACTGGCGGCCGCCAATGCTCCCAGGCGCCCTTAATCACCGACAATCAGTTGCTTCTAGATCACATACAATCTTTCACCAACTTATGGAAATCAAGATGAGCGGGAGGAAATTATTGAAGGATACTGGATGCGGAAGATATGAAAGTGTAGTACTTTGCCATACTTCTTGAAAAAGTTGCTCGGATCGCATGGTTGCTTTGTGGTCGATGCATCTGCAAATTTTGACGTACTTTTGGGCTTTCTCTGCAGATTGCCTCGTGCTTTTTGTTTAGGAAGACATGAATCTGGCCACATCTGTATATGACGATGCTGAGGTCTTTCAAACATGGCTCTCACAGGAAGTAGACATTCGTGTGCTGAGTGAGTGCTGTAACTACATTTTAAATTTGGACATGTAGGTTAGTTGCATTTAAACATGTAGTTAATCCTCTAAACCCAACTTCAAGGAGAAATTCTTGTTTAGGTTTGATCTCGACTTCTGAGGGAGTGCTACGTTTACATTTTCCCATTATGAAGGAACTACTCTCTCAATTTAACACTTGCAAGACGATCCGAATATTTGCTCGTATGGATCAATGAAATTCTACTTTCTTCCCTGAACTGTCGTACAGTTTTCAATCAACTCCTTAAAACATTTATTTTATCTAATCACGTCTTGAATTTACGTTCATTTTCTCCTCAAGTCTCTCCAATAACAATCCCGGTCAATTTGAGTTAATGTGGCCGTTGGACCATGCCAAGTCTGAAGTGGAAAAAGGCTTATAACGTGGAAATTTCCAGTGGGGCATGTGCATAGAGACCAATTTTATTTCCACAAAATATTCTGGTAGAGATCGACAACCACGTCAGCTCAAATTGATTGATACTAGTGCTGAAGCGCCTTGATTGAACATTTTATTTAGGTCAGAGGACTTAATTGTAGAAATTGATAGCGTAATGATTGGAAAATTGCGTAAGTCAGCGATTAAAACTAAAAACTAGAATTTTACTGTATGGCTAAATATGTAAAATCAAGAATTAATTACCAATCAACTTTTAAGTTTTAACTTTTAAGCAACTCTCTGAAATTCAAAAAGCGGGGTTCCTACTTAAATTATTCACGACTTTGAAACCTTTCACTACGGAAATTTTAATTCATTACATAATTTCCATAAATTCAATTATATCCTCTGTGGTTCGTTTTGGTCACTCTCCCTTCCTTTCAAATCTTTACTTCCTATATAGCTTGTTTAATTGAACATTGCAGTGATTAAACAAAAGAAGGAATGTTTTCTATTTGAAAGTAACATAGAACTAATCTTGCAAAAATCCAAAAAATTCATTACATTGAAAATGAAAATGTTCATTTCCCAAAAGCATTAATTTAGTTCTACGTAATTATAATATTTCAGATCATTGGAGGGGATCAGTTTTTAATAAGACTTTTTTAGATCCTTCTAATGTCTTGTCACTTCTATCCAAGTGAATTTGTTTTGGTAAACTTCTATTTAACTAATTTGTTCCTTTTACTTTATAATGAATTACTCGATAAATCAATAATTTCTTGATGCTAATCATTGTCTGTGTTTTTCTTTAACCTGATTAAGAAAACATATATCGTAGATAATTAACATAAGTACGAACGACTCAAGGATTCTAACATAGCTATCATGTCCTTTCAGACATGATTTAAATATTTTGCATTTCATACCAATTTTTTATTTTTATTTTTCCATTAACGCATCTCCTAGACTATGAATAGAAAATTAGAAAATGTTATAGGTATATTGCATCGGCACTGGTCATCTAAATGTTATTGGTATAGCTTTTTTCTTTTTGTTGCCCTTCTTACCTTAAAAACTCGCAATTTTTTACACAAATTAGCATATTTATACACTATTACATGACATATCTCAAAGTAACATGAATTCATATGAACTTAATGTGCATTAATTTTATAGCATAATTAATAAAAATATATAATTTTTTGCACTAAAATTATAAAATTCAATTGTCACACATACACACGAATTATCAACCCGCCCGATCCCACTTTCTTTTCACCTACCTTCAACCTCTCCCTCTAACGCCCTCCATCCCCGGCCCCAACCACCTTGCACATCTCTCTCTCTCTCTCTCTCTCTCTCTCTCTCTCTCTGGTGTGGCACTGTTCGAATTTTTGGGTAAGATTATGAAAAATCCCATTCTGCTTGACTAAGATTACAAAGAAAACAGTTTCTTTTTGTTAAGAAGAAAAATACGAATATAATTCTGCGTGACACTCTCCATTTAGGTTGTCACATGTAAGATCTCGAGCAGATTGATAGATTGCCAAAGGAACGCAAATGGCTTCTCTTGCGAGGTAGCAGATATGCTAGTATCAGCCCTTCCAATCCCTACCAGTTGCAACTCGATTTTCATATTCAATTATTCAATTTATTTGCTTTGGAATTGCCACTAATCCATTATAAGTTGGTTAGCAACCTGAGTAAGACATAGGAGCCCGCTTTAGTCCTGCAAACCAAAATTTCATAAATTTAGGGACTTGTTTACATTAGATAAAATCTAATCCTGTTATCGATACATTTTCTCTTATATGAAAACGCTTTCCATGTAATCTTCTCAATTTTATCTTTCTATATCCTTTAAAATATGTGAAAAAGGTGATCATGCATGGGTCCTCAAACGATAGGGATTAGATTAAGTAATCATAAGATCAATCCAATAATACGAGGAAAGATTCGGAGCCGTGTCGGGCAAAAAATAAAAGTGCCTCATTATTGAACTCTAGGATAGAACACCGTTGAGCTATAAATAAAAAGCTTATACGGGCCCTAGGCTAAAAAAAATGAGATACCAAGGCTAAATTCCGAACTCGCCTAAGTGAACATGCATGAATCAAACATCATTATGGTGCACCACTTGCCTAAATGACGTCATCTTAATCTAATTTTTTTGTCCTTTCTTTTTATTTTTTTGATGCCGTGACATTCCTACATGCCGAAGTAAATCAACGTATATGGTTAAACAGAGAACAATCACCTAATCCAAGATCCAAAATCACCTAGCATGCTTCTAGCATGTCCTACTTGTTACAAGCTTAACTAAAACGATAAGCAATTGCTTATGTTTTTCTCACTATTCTACATGACATAGCAAACTATGTGTTATAGGCATAAATAAAACGATAAAGGTTCGATCTTTCCTTGTAAGATCCGATCTTTTTGACACAAGCGAAAACATCAACCAAAACTCGAAGCTTTGGCCAACTTTCCATTGTTCTCTGACAAAAAAAAAAAAAAAAAAGATAAAAATTCCAAACATGATAACCCCTAATTTAAATTGCATGGAAATTGAAGCGAAGATAATTTAACACGAGAAATATGCAAGATAACGCCAAATTCGATGCAATCTAACACGAGAGGGGCGTGCAATGGAGAGCACCTAAGGTTGGCCATGAGTGACGTGAAAATGGAACATGTGAGATAACCTTAAACTCATGAGATCTATCCAAAAGAAGGGCACAGCCGAGAGCATCAAAGGACCGGCCATGAGAAACAAGGCCATGGTTCAATAGCAACGTCCAAAAAGGATGATCCAATCAACAAATATGCAGACTTTCTTCAATCTCACGCAAAAAGGGACAAGTTGAAGCCATAAAGATGCAATCTTTATAAGGCTAAATTCATGCATAGGGAGATCAAAACGCAGTGCTCTCTATAACCTATTAAAGTGAGGAAACTAGAGACAAAACATGGAATAAAAAAAAGAAAAAAAAAACATGGAATCGTTCGTCCGTATGTATAAATTATGACCTAGGCACATCTAATTAGGGATTTGCAAATCGTCTCGCGAATCAAAGCAATTAGAGGTCGCCCAAGGCTAGATCGAATTGGATTTCTTAGTGCAAGGATCAAAGAAGCCTACCTTCGATGGACACCACGCCAAGAACACTTGGACGCCAAATAAACGATGGGGTTGCCTTGGAGAGAGAGAGAGAGAGAGAGAGAGAGAGAGAGAGGAGGGGGTTGCTGCGATTGGACTTTTCTACACTGGTCTTTGCTTGGCTGAGAGATGTGAGTCTCTTCTCGTAGATGCGTGCGCGAAACCGAGAGACAAGTATGTGTGATCCTGTGCTTCAGAGAGAGAGAGAGACATATTTTCATATGGAAAACATTACCTGGAAAAGAGTACTGGACCTTCAGCATCAGTCGCTTGCCGATGCCGATCTTGCTCTAATTTATCTTTCATCAATTAGAAACTTGTTTACAGATGTGTAAACTTGACGAAATGAGCCTTTAGAAACCCAACCAGAAAGATCGCCAAATCACCAAAGGATATCAAGCCAACGGAAGTTTAAAAAAAAATATCGACAATTTCCCTCTCTGAAGGATTAAAATGTTGCTAAATTGATGCATTGATAGAGAAGACTAAACTAGGATGCGTAGTTTTCATGTTGCATTGCTATTTGCATTTTCTTTTTTCCTGATATGAGTATCTGAGAATTTCCTTCTCAGATTGTCTCTTTAACATTGATCTTCACATTAGTTTTCAATCTACCATAGCAAACTGTAAATATAAGGAGGTCGATCCACCAATATCAACCAACGATGACACTAAAGAATCATGACGTACGAGATGCAATGCCTGCACTTATAGCGTGCCCGATCAATTTTATTTATTTATTTTTATCATAATTTCGCACGCGAGTAGTATGCGTGCCTGATTGTCCTAAACTTTTCTTTGAGTTACACTTTTATCTTCTAGATTCGAAACTCATACTTTCTGTTTTACAATCCTACTTTTTGCACCGTCTCTCTTTGATAATATTAATGAATTAGCTTTAAAGCCTAGATTCTCTGAACTCAAGGTGTAAAGTCTTATTTAAAAAGTGGGAGCAAAATAGAGGGTAAGAAAAGAGCAAAGTAGAGGGTAAGAAAATATTGAACAGTTAATTTCTCCCAATTTCAAATTCACCAAATTGATTTGGCCATTCATAGTAGGGAAAATGATATAACTGGCCTTTGAACTTTGATTTAATGTGGAATATGGTCATTGAATTTTTAATTTATTCAATATGATCCTTGAACTTTAGCCTAATGTGTAATATTATCCATAAACTTTTAAATAGTTCAATATAATCCCTAGACCTTTAATACATGTTCAATTTATATTTAGGTCCTAAACTATATGAAAAATGCTTAAATTATTCTAATATTTAAATTAATGGAAGAACAATATTAAACATTTTCATATAATTAGGAACCAAATAAAATATATACAAAAAATTTAAGGATCGCATCAAATAAACTAAAAGTTCATGGACCACATATAATAGGGTAAAATTTAATAACCACGTTGAATAAATTAAAATTTTAGATATATATATATATATCAAACCAGAGTTTGGAGACTAGTGACGCTACTCCATCATATTGAAGAGAAATCAATCAAGCGAGAGTATGTGACCAAAGTTTTAAAGAGAATTCGGTGGAGACGATGGGGGAGGAGATTACAACTAAACTCGAAATGATTGGGGGAAATTTGCAAATAGTGAAACTTTGAGGGTGAATTGCCCCAACACCGAGAAACTAGGGGCGAATTCTCCCCAAAAAAGAGGCGGCAGGAAACGTGTTCACTAAGCTAGGCGGTCCCCCCTTTGGCTTTTTATTGCTTTAAAAACAAAGTAGCTTCACAAGTCTTATTTCTGATTGGTTTGGCCACTGCAACGTTAGTAGACTATTCGTTGACCCCTGTGGTCGTCTTCCTCACACAGAGGAAGTGGAAGGGTAACGCTACCGTCTTGACGTGAAGAGAAACACTCTCCTGCTTCTCTCAGGTACTGCTGCGACCGACGTCGTTCTCTTTCCTTCGTCTATCTTTTGGCCTGTGGCTAGTACTTTGGCCAATGCTCGGTCCCCATATTGTGCAGATGATTGTATTTGTAAGCGCTTAAGCTGCTTTTGGCGGATCACTCGTTTATTCTCAGTGCGCTTTGATTCTACCCAGCAAAAAAAGAAAGTGGCTCTGACTTCAATTTGATTATCGAGCTTTTTTTGAGGATTTCACGAGTAATTCTTCGATCATTGTTAGTAATGATTGTTTCCATTGAAGAACATGATCGGGGTGTCCCCTTTTTTTTATGGGACTGATTATCTTTCTGGAAAATCCTCTCTTTCAAGAACCACTCTCCCACCCTCACATTTATTATGCACCCAAGGGATTTGTGCTCATCATGCTAGAAGTTACAGCTATAAAAGCGCTGCAGTTGAAGGATTTCGTACATTAATATTGGACAGTAATTAATTTCGAGGAAACTTTCCTTTTCATGTAGTCAATGGCTCCTTTGGAGTTTTCCACAAAACACTTTTGCGTTAAAAAATTTCCTTGGAAAGAATGGATTCACTATACTGCTAGGATTAGTGCCTATTGATATTATTGATTTGCCGCTCTCTGTTATGGACTAATTGCGATAGCCATCAATCCAGCAGCTTTGAGCTCTGTTTAGATGGAATGATCTAAAAAACCGGTGCCATTGCGTTAGTTTTACTTGTATCGAAGATAAAAGATAGGCACGGGGTACATGTGTTATTTCATTTCTTCGAGTAGTTCTCCGGCCCATCCACGACTCCCTCCAAATGTTCAAATTTCTTTGTTACTGATCGGCAGTGCTAAAAGATGAGTGCCAGCAGAGTATTGGAGCAAACACTGGATGATATCCTTTCTGCAATTAAACCGTCATGGGAGGACCAGATAGCTCGAAACCAAATTATTGCCGAGCTGCAGACTGTTGTTCGATCTATGGATATTTTTCGAGGTATTTTTGCTTCAAGTTTGTGGGTAGGTGTGTTTTGTGAAGTTGGTTATAGCTCGTGTCCTCTTGCAGGAAATTCTGCACTATGTGCATGCTTGTTCTGTGGATTAAACAATTCAAATGTATCTTAGAGCTTAAGTTCTCCCAAGGTTTTCCCTTTCTATTTAGCAGTGTTAAAATCTTTATTATTACAGTGTGACCCATCTCTGGAGGCTTGCACTTACTTTGAAGTTGTACTATAGTTACGTATGTAGGGTGTATTCACATTCCCTTTAGCTTGGTTTTGAAATACAACGTTGTGATTGTGCACTTAAAAAAAAAAAAAAAAAATCTTACTTGATAGTGCAATGAGAACTGAGTATAATTTGTATGTATTACAAATACAGAATTTTGTGTCAGAAGGTTAATGAGATTGTTACACAGGTGCGATTGTGGAGCCATTTGGATCGTTTGTCTCTGGTCTTTTCACAAAATGGGGGGACTTGGATATCTCCATTGAGTTACCCAACGGTTTGTACATCTCCTCTACTGCAAGAGAACGGAAAAAGCTCATGTTGTCATTTCTGCAGTTGAAACTAATAGGTAATATTATGCACATATATACTTTCAGAAAGTTTGTCGTTGTCTTATTTCTTGAGCTTGTGCTTTTAAGTTTTCCAATTTGTCAATTACTTGCAAAGGCGACTGCAAGGACTTCAATTTTACAAGAAAATATTTGCCAGCAAAATCAGACTTATTAGTTCAAATGGTGAACACTGATGTGTAATATATGAGAAACTCGAATTTAAGAATTTGTGATTGGCCTTTGTATTTAGAGAGTCAAAGTGCTGGGAATTAATAATGACACTTGATATCTCATTGATTTCTTCTCCGTTCTATATGGTGAAATGTGAAAGTTGCCTTTGTATTTAGAGTGTCTGTGGTGAACGAGATGTTCCAATGCACCAACATCAACAGTTTTTGCACTTTAAATAATAACTTTTAGGGGCATTGCTAATATGCACCTTCTGTAAATTGGCTTTTGCAGCTTTTCGAGTCTTACACCAAGTTTTCTGGCTTTGTACTAGTTTCTCTGTGTCACTTCTGTGCATTGCTGTATGCTCACTCTTGTGCTTCTTGTGCTTCTTGTCCTTCTCTCTAATGCATCTTACACGTTGAAACCTTGCCTGGCCATTCATGTAAACATGACGTGTGATTCATTTACCACCTATTTGTATTAGCTTCATACAAGAATCCAGCAGCTTCATATGCTAGGTGACATTTCCACAAGATAAAACATCTCCGACAGCCAAATATCTAGTAATCCAGTTTATACTTCATCCCGATGGCTAGTATGCTTATTGACTTCAACTTTCAAGTCACTCTTCTTCTGACTGTAACGGAGATGTAGGATTTACATTAGCAATTTTTAGATGATGTCTTGTGATGCAATTTGTTTCCAGAAACAAAAGGCATAGTGAGTTTCTGCTTCTTGAATCGGTTTGAGATGTCGTAACTAGGAGAGATTTTGATACTCATTAGACATCATAAAACAATGTTTGGCAGGTCGATGTCAAAGGCTCCAATTCATCTCCACTGCTAGAGTTCCAATAGTGAAGTTTGAGAGCAGAAGCATTTCCTGTGATGTTTCAATTGACAATCTGTCAGGCCAGATGAAGTCCAAGCTCTTCTTATGGATTAAAGGCATAGACGAACGCTTTGGCGATATGGTCTTATTGGTCTGTTCTAAATAATTCTGGATCTACATTGTTTACCCAAAGCACTGTTAATCCTATCTTATTATGTGACACCATTCTTTTGATAGGTTAAAGAATGGGCCAAGGCTCAGGAAATCAACAATTCAAAGTCTGGGAGCTTCAACTCATATAGTCTCACTTTACTGGTCATTTTTCATTTTCAGGTAAGCTTTGTAATAAAATAACTTATTTAATGGATTACTTGTTAATTCCTAATAGCTCTTGTGAGTGCACTATATAAAGCTTGGACATCGTTGTCCCCGAGTCTGTCGCACCATCTCAAGTCTTTGCTCTTATTTAGAAACTTCTTACTGAAAAGGAGATAGATTAGAGGATGGTACTATATTTTTTTTGTTGTTGATTAATGTAAATAATTCGTTTACGTTCTTTTCCCAGAGAAGTGGAAACAATATCTTTAGTTCAGTTACTTTTGATTTATCAGGATACTCTGTTCTTTTGGATTCATGAACTATTTTTACCACCGGTCCGTTTGAATTTGTTTTGATAACCTGAATCAATGGTTTCTTGCAGACTTGTGTGCCTGCAATTTTACCTCCTCTAAAGGATATATATCCGGGAGATATAACTAGCGATCTCAAAGGTACTTTTTGTCATTGAAAGCATGTGTAACTTTCCCACTACAACACAATTTATCCTAGCTGGCTGCTGTTGTTTCATTATGGTTCGCAATATCCATAGGTGTCTAATTTTTTTACTTTTTCTTCTCTCCCAGACAATTGTCCTAGGGGGTTTTGTTATATCATTATGGGAAAATGCCTCCCTCAATTTACAAAAGAGGCATATTACTTATGAGCTCTCAAACTGTCTCTATAAGAACTTCAGGTCAGCATATGTAGCTATTTATATTTTAAAAATAGAACAAAATGGAAGTTATTTGAACCCTGAGACCTTCCATCTTTATCTGGACTGTGAACTCTTCATTTGTCACGTCTTTGCCCATAAAATGAGTTAAAAGTTAACGAAATATGCTGACATGATGTTCAAGTCAAAATATATGTTAGGGTATTTAGTCAAAAGTTACATTTTGAAGCGTAGGGATCCAAAATGCCACTCCTCCATAGTCTGAAGGCAACTCGCAGTTTCCCCTTTTCATGAGTACTTTCATAACCCCAAACATCCTTTGTTTCAAATCATAACACTTCTCCTCTTGATTATATTACCCTCCTGTAGCCTCAAATAACAAAAATGTTAACAAGATAAAACGTTTGTATACCCATTTCAAAGGTTGCTGTGGTTTTGATTAAACCATTGTTTGCTATAGTTGGAGGACTCGTATGCCAACTATGAGATGATTCTGTGGCTAACTTGGTCGGCAGGTGTAAGAGCTGATGTAGTCCAGAGAATTACAGAAACTTGCACTGCTAACATAGCCAGGTGGAAATCCAACAGATACAGGCTGGTTAACCAAAGCTCCTTGTCTGAGCTTTTAGTTTCCTTCTTTTCTAAGGTAATATTTTTGAAGATTATTCCCTTTGAAACTCTATACAGTTTAGTAGATAACAAATATTACTTAGAATTGATATTTGCTCTGCCTAAATTACTTCTTCATTCTTCAGAATCATGTTTTTCTAATGTTTTTTGCTTTTTACCAATGGCTGATATGATGTTAGTTCTTGTGATATAATTTGACTATTACATGGAAACTTTGATATGCATCATGCCTCATCTTAAGCATTTTTTTTTGGCAGTTTTCGGACATAGGCCGGAAGGCTAGAGATCTAGGAATTTGCCCCTACACAGGAAAGTGGGAAGCACTAAGGAGCAATACGAGATGGTTACTTCAGACTAATGCGATCTTTGTAATTACCATTTTTTCACTGTTTCTTTGTGAAAGGAAAAACGGAAAAGTAACACCAATAGCTATTACTATCACTTCTTATTCATCATTTCTTTTTTTCTTTTTTTGTCTTCTGCTGATTGGTTAGATTGAGGACCCATTTGAGCGATCGGAGAATGCTGCAAGGACTGTTAAAGCAAGCCTAATGATGAAGATATCTGAAGCATTCGAGACATCATATCGAAGAGTTTCATCAACCTATCAAACCGAGGATTCTTTGCTTCCTGGACTGGCCAGGCCGCGCGTCTTGAAAGCTCTTGGGAGGACTCCTTCTAGAGCAGGGAGTTCCAGTGGCAACCACATGAGGACGAACCGTTCAATTGTATTCAATGCCCCCTCGTCCTCACAAGTACAGCAGCAATTTCAGAACATGAGTCTGCAACACCGTGGCCAATCGCGCAGAAACCCTGACCTTTTCTTCGACTTCTGAAAATCAAGATGAGTTGGTAGGAAATTATCGAACCAAGCTGGATGCGGAAGATATGAAAGTAAAGTACCTTGCCACAGTTTATTGAAATAGTTGCTCGTTATCCAACGGTTGCTTTGCATTCGACGTGTCTGCAATTTTCAATGTACCTTTGTACTTTCTCTAGCAGATTGCTTTGTGCTTTTAATTTGGGATGACATGATTCTGGGCACATCTGTAAGTATTAACGTTACCTTGGTCTTCTAAACATGGCTTTCGCACAGGAAGTGGACTTACGCGTGCTGAGATGTTTTGCTACTTACATCCATCTTAATTCGGTTAGCTGAGGAGAATAGTAAAAGGAATGAGGATGAGTTCTGCTAAGTTCCCTTGAAAGAAATTGATGTTTATGACTAGTTTTCTTTAGAGTTTATGGGCTCAAATCATAAAGATTTCAAATTGTACAACTAGATTAGTTGCATGTATATATGTAGTTAATCCTCTAAACCCAATTTCATGGAGAAAATCCGTGCTTAGGTTTGATCTCGACTCCTGAGTGAGTGTTATGTTTATCTCACTTAGAAAAAGACCATTGACATTCTCTCCTTCTTTAAAGGAACTGTTCTCTCTTTACATGTATGAAATAAGTCAAATACTACATTTCTTCCCTGAAATGATGTTCAATTTTTAACCAACTTCTAAAACTTGTATTTTCTCTAATAAGTTTAGTAATTCACATAAATTTTCTAGTCAAGTCCCTCTTATATTAATTCCGGTCAATTCAAGTTGATATGACCATCCGACCATGCCAAGTATGAAGTGGATGCTTTTTCCATAGTGGCTTGTCTGCCAAGGCAAAAATTTACCATGGCAGCTTGTCCACAGAGGCAAAATTTTCATTCCACAACATATTCTAGTAGGGATGGACAGCCACATTAGCTCAGAATTGACCGATATCAGTGCCAGAGGCCAGAGGGTTTTGATAAAAAAAAAAAAAATTAATTCAAATCCAGTATTGAACAAAAATGCGAAAGTATTAAAAAATAAAATTTTACGTTATGAATAAATGGGTAAAGTAAAAAATTATTACCAATTAACCTTCAAGTTTTAAGCAACTCTTTGAAATTCTACAAGGGGGCTTTCTACTTAAGTGATTGAGTTTCGTCCTTTTAAGATAATTCACAATTCTGAACCTTCCAAACGAAATTTTTAATTACATTCCCCAATTGTCCATAAGTTCTATTATATCCTGTATGATTAAATTTTGTCATTCTCCTCTTTCCCTTCAAATTTTTACTTTAATTTAACATTGTAATTATAAAAAAAAAAATTCCTCATGTGTATTCAATAATAGGAAACCCATAGTTTGCAAGTGTAGAAAATCCGTAGCTATTTTATTAATCAAATAAATTATTGTCAGAGAATCTATATATATTTGTTACAATAATCTTTGGTTGGGTTAATTAATGAAATTGTGATGTTTGGTCTCACAAAACAATTCGATTAATGGATATGAACGATTTTTTACATAAGTAAAGATGAGAGATTAGGCTTTAATAATTAGGAAAACGAGTACTAGTATGAGTCGTATCTTGTAGTAACTTGGAAGGACTAGTCGAGCTAGTGTTTTGAAAATCTTTGGGTATTAATAAACATTATTAAGGGTCATATGTTTCTCGCATTTCACCATCTCCTCTCTCAAGGCAGGCGATTGTGCACTGTTCACGCCGACTGGTTCCCTGCTCGGCCTGGACGATTCGGCCTTCCTCTTGCTCCGATTTTTTGGGGTTTTCTTCCCCTCACCTTCCTCCATCTTCCTTTGAGTGGATCCGCTCATTTTCTTCCCCAAGACGAGATCTCCGCTACCCTACTCGACTCTGATTCGACTGTTACTTGTTGGAGCTCCTTCTCAGCTTTGGCTTGAGACGACTATGGAGGTCCCAAGCGTCTTTGCTTTGGTTTGGCTGTCGCTTGCTGGAGTCCCACTCAGCTCCAGTTCGAGACTCATGGGAGCTACTCGCGCTCAGGCCTTGCTCGACTCTAGTCTAAGGCAGCTGTGGTGGTCTAAAGTGTCCCTCCTCTTCGTAGCTCAGCCTAGTATGGAGCTCTTTACATTGGTTGGTATATAGAGTTTTGTTGACTACTTGGTGATTCTACGGGGCTCGATGGCCTCTTCTTTGGTGGAACCTCAGCTAGGTGGTGGTAGGGGGAAGGGGCCGAGCTCCCCTCCTCACAAGTCTGTGGACCAGCAAGCTAGCAAGCCGGGCCAACAATCCCGACCCATAGGAGGGTCTTCTTTGACAGGGGATGGCTCAAGCCGTGGGCTGATCTCTCGACCTCTTTGGGAAGGCCGATCTCGGGGATGAAGTCTAGTTCAGGCTCCTACTAATAGGGCCCCGAGCAAGCTAGCAAGCTCTTCAAGGCCCCCCCAAGCCTAGTCGTGGACCAATGTGGTGCAGTTGACCACAAAAGGCTACAAGCTATCCTATATTCCTCCTGCTATTGTTGTGGGGGAGAAAGCGGTTGTAAATCTAACGAGAGAAGTGCTGCAGGCTGTGGATCCCAAATGGAAGGAGTTCTTGGTAGGTTATTTTGTTGAGAGAAGGCTTTCTTTTCAGATGACCGAACAGACTTTGAAGAATACTTGGAGGACAAAACTAGTAGATATGTTGGCCGATGACCAAAGTTCTACTATTTCCATATCCCGGACCCGGTGTTCCGGAGGAAGATCCTAGAGGAGGGACCGACCATTGTTGCTCATATTTCCCCTATTTTACAACAATGGAAACCTCTTATGGAGTTGAAGAAGGCTAAGCAAACCTCCATTCTGGTGTGGATAAGAGTCAAGAACCTTCTCCTCAACCTATGGTCCGCACTGGCGATTAGTGTTATAGCCAGCTCCGTTGGCAAACCCCTTCATGTGGATCAATGAACTGAGGATACAAGGATGATTTCCTTTGCCAGAGAGGGAGAGTAAGTATTTCTGCAGGTATGCATCCCACATAGGCGAACAACCCCGTTCAAGCCCTTCAGGGACAGCCTTTTAGCAGAAAGCCACTCAGCCCTTTAGTTCAGAGCCTAGAGACACCCAGAGATGCCATGATGGAAACGTTTCTAACCTACCCAAGCTGCCTTTCTTGAAGGATCCTACCAGACTGGAGAAGAAGAGGGAACTTAGAAAGCCATGGAGAGATGAAGAGATTTTCACAAAGCACACACTTTACTTCAGGAGACTCTGCTCAAAACAATACACCCTCCTTGCCTTATATAGGCAATAAAGAGGTCACAAAGACACATAGGGACCTAGCTCACGGGTCCGGGAACAAACAAGGGCACCGAAAGGGAATTATTCGCACACTATGAACAGTAACTGTACTGTGAACAGTACATTCCCTAGCCTAGTGCTACAGTAAAAGTGAACAGTGATTTGCTACAGTGAAAATGTACGGACTCAACGGTCTCGTCCGTCACGAGCATTGTAGCTACACACTGAATCATCCGTGCTGTCTTCGAGGAGATGTGCCTCGTACTTCTGTTCAAGGGCTTCAAGGTCCTCTGGTGAGAGGATTTGGTTCAATCTCTGGGATGAGGATGCTTGTTCATGAGCCCAGTGTGATGCTTCTTCTTCAGCCCAGTTTGTATTTTCATCTTCCCCAAGGTCGAGAATTCTTGGCTGAGGCCAATTAGATGGCTCTGCATAGAATGATGTGTCCATGCTTTGGAAATGTTCATAGGGATCCTGGGACAGGGGTCCTCCAAAGCGTGCATAGGGGTCCTGGGTGGACTGGACAATGTCATCTTCACTTGTCATTTCAGGCTCTTGGGACGATGAGGCTTGTCTGTATTGTCCGAGTGCTTCCTTAGCTTCTGGTGCTAGGTGATAATGATCCCACGTAGTGGGTGCATTTTTCCAAATGTCTTCGGGAATGGTCTTGTTTTCCTGGCACAGGATTCTTTGGAGTTCTCGATATTCATTTTCACAGAGTCGAACAGATCTAGGATAAGATCTGTAAATCCGAGCTTCTCGATTGTTCAAGTTAGGTTTATAGGATGTGGTTCCTATTTCTAGTGGTGCATCGAGAATACTACCATTATTTCTGCAAAAATTCCAAGGACGTCGAAAGAACAGGATGGTGTGGACTTCGGGGTTTGGCGTCGTCGATCTCAGTTCTCTTTCTAAGTCTTGTTTCCAGCATGTAGGAGGATAGAACCAATTTAGAAATTCTAAAAGATTTCTATCACATTCTTTTTCAATGTTTCTTCCTAGCAAGAATATTCTTGTGAGGTTAGCAATGAATCTTCTGGTTGGGATTTCAAAAGCTATTAGATACTTATTGGTTAAGTACCATAATAACGTTTTGAGTTGTTCAGGGAAATCATCTTCCTTCCAAATAAGAGGATGAATGAATGGATAATTCATATTTAACCCGAAAGGATAAAGAATCGAACCTCCATTGAATCTGAATAGGTCTGTGTGGCTTTGCCACATAAGGTTCTCCATGTTTTCAGCAAGGCTGTCATTCTGAATCTGCTGAATAATCTCCTGGGGATATTTCCAGCTTTGTAGATCTCTGATGTTCTCGATTTTGTATTTTACTCCATGGTTGAGCATATGAAAAGCAGGCCTTTTGATATACATGTTGATCTCGGCTGGTGCTTTCAGTCTTGATAAGAAGTCAGCAAGTACATTCTTTTTTCCAGGAATATGCTTTGTTTCAAAGGAGTATTTTGAAAACCATTCAGCCCATCTAAGCAGTTGAGAATTTGGAATCTGTTTTTGTTTAAACTTGGTCATCTGGGGGAAAGATGCCATGTCTAATTCTACTAGGAAGTGGTGGCCGATGAGATGAAACTCAAATTTTTTGATTCCATTTTTGACTGCTAAGATTTCTTTGAAAGTGGAATGGTAATGCATTTCAGCCTGAGAAAAATTTCCACTTTTATGGGCACAAAGGAGTCTCTTACCATCAATTTCTTCGAATAGGACGGCTGCCCAGTATTCATCACTGGCGTCAGTTTGAAGAATTCTTTTACCTGTTGATGGTATTTGTAGTGGCGGGAGATTCTGCATAATCTCCTTAAGCTCAGCGACTGCTTTGGTCTGAATCTTTCCCCAAGGTGGGGAGTTCTTTTTTAGCATGGATTGCAAAGGGATCAGAAGCTTTGCAATATTTGGGACGAAATCTCTGAGATAATTAATTATCCCAAGAAATTGCTGGACTTGTTTCGTCGTGAAGTTGTCTTCAGGAAACTTCAATAATTCTTGAGCAATATGTGGCCCGGGGTAGTATGTACCTTTGTTGAGGTGCATCCCAAGAAATTCAATTTCTGTTTGGGCAATGTTCATCTTTCTTTGAGAGAGCATAATGCCATGCTTTCTCACTATTTCTGCAAATTGTTCAAGGAGTTGACAGTGTGACTGTTCATCAGGGCTGTAGAGCAAAATGTCGTCGATATACACAGCTGCACTTGATAGTATTGGTTGGAAGATACGGCACATAGCCTTTTGGAAAAGGGATGGTGCTACCTTTAAACCAAAAGGAAGAACTTTCCACTGGAAGTGCTGGTTTGGGATACAGAATCCTGTTTTGGATCTGTCTTCAGGATGGATGCCCAATTGCCAAAATCCTGCTTTGAGATCGAATTTGGAATAAATGTGGGCTTTGGTCAAACCAGTAAAGAGAGAATCTCTGGATGGTAAAGGAAACTTATCATCTTGGAGAAAGAGGTTGAGAGGTTGATAGTTAATTACTAATCTCATTTTTCCCCTGTTTTGCTCAGCTCGCTTATTGACATAAAAGGCTTCACAAGCCCATTGTGAGTTGGAAACTTCAATAAGGCCTTGTTGCAAAAGTTCCGAGCATTCCCTTTGAGCTAAAACCAAATGTTCAGGTTTCATTCCCATGTGGCTCGCCTTGGTTGGATTTATGTCTTCATTTTTTTTGAAAGGAAGACGAACAAAAAACTCGGGGTTTTGCCATAAAGGATGAGAACATTTCTGGGCAAATTCTGAATGAGATTCTGAACAAGATTCAAGCAACTTTTGCATGATTGGATCTAGTAATCTCATCTCAATGGAAAAGAGCCTTTGAATATTGACAAACTCAGAGAATTGGTCTTTAAATCTGAGACCTTTTCCAGGAATAATTCGAAGCTGAGAGATTTGAGTCATGATATCCCACCCAATTATCAAATCTTTATTGGGAAGGCTTGATCCAAAAATTCTTGTGGTTATGGAACACTGAGGAAAAAACTGGACAGTGACTGGTGTGGTTCTGACATTTGTGGAGAAAGTATCTCCTGAAGCAGAATTGAAGTATCAGATGTAAGGAGTCCATAATTCTTCAGGCAGAACTTTTGTGTCCAGAATGGAACAACTTGCTCCTGTGTCGATAAGAGCAATGACGTTGATAGGTTTGGCAAACTTCGAGGTGAGGATTTTAACAGGGAAATGGGGACAGTGAGTATGACTTGAGAATATGTCAGGATTTGGTTCTGAAGATGTGGGGGATATGTGAAAAATATCTTCAGATTCTGAGTTAGACTCAGAGTCACTAGCAGTTTGGTAAAAAGGGATGGCACAAAGAGTTTGTTCAGTTGGTTCATCATCAGCAGAGAATAAGGATTCAATATCATCATTTTCAAGTGAAAAACCTGTTTCATTCTCTATTAGATGAATCTGACCTTTTTTCGCCTGAGGACAATTTTTGGCAAAATGTCCTTTTTTGTTGCAGATGTAGCAACGACTTGACTTCGTATGGCCTGTGCGATCCTTTCTTTTGCGTAGGTATCTCCATTTCTTCTTTTTCCGGAAATGCTTAGAGCCATATTTGGATTTCTTGATCGAGTATTTCTTGTAGTGCTTTTTCTTTCGGGAATACTGGCCACAAGTACCATCACAGTCTTGTTTGGAGCATTTGATTTTTAACTTCTGAGAGGAACAAGCTCCTTCAAGACGCTTGTCATCTGTGATGTATGTTCGGACCATTCGACGTTTTAAGCATAATTCTTCAAGACATAGATGGACTTCTTGCTGAATTTCTCCCATAGGAATATCTTGTATTCTTCTTTGCTTTCCGAAGAAAGATCTTTCAACCATTTGTGATAGCTCCTTGGGGATAGAAGTAAGGAAGACATGCTTTAAATTTGAATCTGCTCCAATTTGGTAAAAGAGCTGAAGCATTAGCCGATAATGCTTATCCAGATGCTTTTTCTGAAGGGAGCAGCATCTTCTTTCGAAGAATTCTCTTCTTTTCAGTTCCTTGAGATCTCCCGGGGTTCCCACAAAGACATGATACGGTCATTGCTTCTGGGACCCTTTTTGTCAATGTTCCTATTGCACAAATTCCCCCGATGAGGTAGATCCTTTTACAAGACCCCCACCTCGACGAAAAAGGCCAAAAGATAAGATTTTCCAAAGGTACTTAGACGGAGATTCATCTGTTGATACTCTTGGTGAATGTGACAAATACCAATTTATGGTTTCTTATGCACTACCTCCACCACCAGAGTCTAGTACTACATCTCAAGCCTCACCACAACCACCAAAAACACCACCACCATCTCCTCCCCAGAAAAAGCAAGTTCTCTCTCCATTTTATAAGCCAATTCTTAAGTGGGCTAAAAAACATTCCTACCCGCTTGAAGTTCCAGCAAAAGTACCATCCACTTCTTCAATAGCCATGTTCCATGAAACTGACTTTCCTCCTCTTGTCAAAGAAGAATCAAAACTCTCGTTCCCTGCTACAGAAGAATTTATTGATCCTCATGGCAGATACCGCCATGTTCCTAAAGTTCCTACTTCCACTGATGTGGATGAACATGGGAGACAGAAAAAAACCTCTGCCGCTGAAGCTGTTCTAAACTGGCAATCAGAGACTCTGTTAGCACAAAACAATGCCTTCAAGGCTATTGATTCCAAGATCGGAAATGTGCAACAAGATCTCCGAAGATATGATGAGAGTACCAAGAAGATACTTTCTGAATTCCAGAAAAGGCTTCATGCCTTGGAATCAGGACAACATCTTGGGTACCACTACCTTGAAAGCCCAAAACCAGAGATAGAGAAGCTCAAAAAGCAAATTCAACTTCTTGAGGAAGGAAGGTTCAGACCTTTTGATCCACTAGCACCTCCCGTCCGAACAGGGTACACACCTCCAGCACCACAAGTATCTGTTTTTGCCAATATTCCAGAAGATACCTCTAGAAGAGAACCAGATATGGCGGAAATACGAAATCGTCTCAAAGCCCTGCAGAAGGAAAAAGGGAAACAAAAGACGCCACCGACAGAGTCAAGATCAATTGTCATAAGGGAAAAGCCAGACCAAATGATGTTATCCAATCCATTAGAATCTTTTTTGAAGGATTTGGGTAAGCAAGAAACTGAGCCTAAAACCCAACAGCCTGAGTCTGATCCTGTTATCCCAGAAAAACAGATTATGCTAGCTGAATCAGACTCATCATCCCTTTCCTCTTTCCCATCCCTCTCAGATCATACCACTGATTCTCCCCCTATTGTTCCACCAACCTCACATATATTTATGGCAGACACTCCTCCAGACTATGACTATGAAATGGAATCAAATTATGCTGATCCAGAATTTGGACAGACAAGTAATCCCACCAGAAATGATTCCACCAGACATGTGTCTATGGCAGGCTTTCAAGGTAGTGGTACCCAAGATGTTGTCCTGATTCCAAGGCATGAAGCCTTTTCTGGAATTCAGAAAGTATCTTCTTGGTACTCTCATCATATCTTCGGAGATCTTGTTGCACATTTCCGATCTTGGAATCAATAGCCTTGAAGGCATTGTTTTGTGCTAACAGAGTCTCTGATTGCCAGTTTAGAACAGCTTCAGCGGCAGAGGTTTTTTTCTGTCTCCCATGTTCATCCACATCAGTGGGAGTAGGAACTTTAGGAACATGGCGGTATCTGCCATGAGGATCAATAAATTCTTCTGTAGCAGGGAACGAGAGTTATCTCCAAGTTAATCAACTGAGAGTTTCGACGGTTGAAGCGAATGTTGATGGGGTCACTAGGTCCATTGCTATGGATTACGAATGGAGGCCCCTTGAATGCTCCAAGTGTGGGGTCTTTGGACATAAATGTGATGCTGCCCCTCCCCATGTTTAGCCTCTTCCTGCTCCTTTGGACGATGTTCGCCCCTTTGACCATCCTTCCAGGACTCCTGAAGCCCCGGAGTAAGGCTAGAAGTAGGTGAAGAGCAAGAAGAAAAAGGCTCACCAACCTTTGGAGGGGACTCCACCCATTTCGGCCAATCCGAGCGAAGGAGAGAGGTCTTTGAAGCTCAAGACTGCGGCTATAGAGAAGAGGCTACTTGGTACATATTCACGCAAGCCCCCTAGGAGGCCTTTGATTATTTCAAAGCAGGTCGATACTGTTCCAACTACTTCGGTTGAAGCTATCACCACTTCGGTGCCAGTAGACACTGTGGTGCCCCGCTCGAAGGTTATAGGGAGCTCAGACATCTCTTTTTCGAAGGATGATCTCCTCTCCCTTGGCCCTTCAGCGAAGGCATCTGTAGAGGATAAGAGGCCTGCTGAGACGCCGGAGCCTCCTCTTTCGACTATACAAGACAAACTACTTGATCTTGCCCCGGATCCTCCTCCTTCAACGGTTCGAACAGCCCCGCCTTCTACTAGGCGTAGCTCCTCTAAAAATGAGGTAATGCTCTTGCCTTCTTTTATTTTGTGTGTGTGTGTGTGTGTGTGTGTGTGTGTGTGTGTGTGTGTGTACATAGGTTGCTGGAACATTAGGGGGCTTGGTGCCCCTCTTAAGCAAGCAGAAGTGAGGAACTTTGTCTTGACGAACTGGTTGGCTTTGATCGAGGTAGTTGAGACTAAAATTCCTCACAACCTTTTCAATGCCATTTCTAGGAATTTGATTTCAAATTAGTGCTAGCGGTCTATTTTGAGTACTCTAATCAGGGTAGGATTTGGGTTGGGGTTGGGATCCTATTGTTGTTTCTTTTGAAGTTTTATTGGTCTTGGATCAGATGATTCTTGGGAAGCTTTGCTGGTTGGAGACCGGAGTGGCCTATTATGTCTCTTTTATTTATGCCGAGCATTCTTTTTCTACTTGTCGACCTCTTTGGGAGGATTTGGTGGTGAGAAGCTATTCTTTGCAGGACGTGCCTTGGCTTGTTTTGGGAGACTTTAATGCTATAAAGGATCCCTCGAACAGACTGGGTGGCTCTAACCTTTGGTTGCCGTGCTTCGATGAATTTAGACAATGTCTGGATCAGGCGAAGCTGGAAGACCTTCGTTATGTGGGGTTTCTATACACTTGGTCGACTTCTTCAGGGCCCTCTCAAAGATGAGGAAGATTGATAGAGTCCTGGTAAACCCTTATTGGAGCCAGATTTTTTCCTTTTTAGAAGCGTCCTTCCTTGCGCTTGGGATTTCTGACCACTCACCTATGGTGGTTAAGGTGGAGAATCCGATCCTTCGGAAAAGACCATTCAAGTTCTTCGACTTCTGGATGCAACACTCGGATTTCGACTCAATTATGAAGCAAGTTTGGGAGAATCCGGGTTATGGAGTGTCTATGTTTAGGCTAGTGAGTAAACTAAAGATCTTGAAGGGTCAGCTCAAGCAGTTAAATAAAGATTCAGTTGCCAACATCTCCGAAAGGACTTCTGAAGCGAGGGAAGCCTTAAAGCAAACTCAAGTGGGCCTCCTCAATGACCCCACCAGCATGGTCCTCGCGAACCTGGAAAGGGTTCAGCGGCATACTTTAGTGGAGCTTAGGTCTCAGGAAGAGTCATTCTTAAGGCAAAAAGCTTGTATAAGATGGCTTAAGGAAGGTGACCGGAACACAAAGTTCTTTCACCAGTATGTCGGTAAAAGACAACTAAGAAACATAATTCTCTCTGTGGTAGACTCCTCAGGTAACCAAATCACTGAGCCTCAACTAGTCCAACAGCATTTTGTGGAGCATTTTTGTGATCTCCTTTTGCCAAGGATGGAGCTGGACACCCCTCAGGTATTGGAGATTCGGGAGGTTATTCGCTCTCAGTTGAATGATGACCAGATTACCTTTCTTGCTCGCCCTGTGGCTGATCTTGAGATTCGAGATACTCTTTTTTCCCTTGCCAAGGGTAAGGCACTAGGTCCAGATGGCTTCACGGTTGAGTTCTTCAAGGAGAATTGGGATACGGTGGGTCAACTGGTCACGAAAGCCGTGAAGGACTTTTTCACCTCAGGGAGGCTTCTTAGGGCAATCAATAACACCATTTTGTTCATGGTTCCGAAAGTTTCCAATGCAACTACCATTGACGACTACAGGCCTATTGCTTGTTGCAACACGGTCTACAAGATTATTACCAAAGTGTTATCGAATAGGGTTGTAGCTGTGCTAAAAGACCTTGTCAATTTGTCTCAGAGTGCCTTTGTCAAGGGACGACAAATCAGGGACAATATTCTCTTGGTGCATGAACTTTTCTCTGGGTTTCATGTCAAACCCTATTCTTCCAAGTGTGCTATCAAAGTCGACTTCAGAAAGGCATATGATACCGTGGACTGGCGGTTTCTCGAGAGTGTACTACTTGCTTTTCGATTTCCTAATTGATTGGTTCACCTCATCATGACCTGTGTGAGGACTCCTCGGTTTTCCATCGCGTTGAATGGGGAGCTACATAGTTTCTTTTCTAGTGGGCAAGGCTTACGTCAAGGAGACCCCATCTCTCCCTACTTATTCACGTTGGTTATGGAGGTGCTCTCTGGGATTCTTAGGAGGTGCTTAGTACAGCCGGATTTCAGATTCTACTAGAGATATAGGTCTACTTGCCTCTTGCATTTTGTTCTTTGTGGATGATGTCTTCCTATTTTGCGAGGTCCACCTGCCATCCGTGAAGCTTCTCAAGGATGGTCTCCATATGTTTTCTTCTTGGAGTGGACTTCTCCCAAACCCAAGGAAAAGCGAGGTGTTCCTCTCGGGAGGCCTGCCAGCCTTAAGAAATCAAATCCTCCTGGAGCTTGGCTTTGTTGAGGGTAACCTTCCAGTCCGGTATCTTGGGGTTCCAATCATCACATTGAGGCTCCAGAAGGCAAATTGCGTTGAGTTTGTGAGGCGCATCACCTCTAGGATACAATCTTGGACTCATCGATTTCTTTCTTTTGCTGGCCAACTTCAGCTAATCAAGTTAGTCCTCCACGCCATTCAGGCTTTTTGGGCAAGTGTCTTTTATTCTTCCTGCAACTGTGCTGGACCAGATAGAGCATATTGGAATCAACTCGATTCCTTTGGAAGGGACCTGAGTTGGGCAGGGAGGTGTCAAAGTCTCCTGGGAAGATGTTTGTCTTCCTAAAGTGGAAGGAGGTCTTGGTATCCGAAGATTGCGTGAGTGCAATAAGGTGGCTATGCTCAACATATCTGGAATTTATTTTTAGATAAGGAGTCGTTATGGTGTAAGTGGGTCCACTCGACCTTCTTAAAAACCAAGAACTTCTGGGTAGTTAAAAAGCCAACCTGCTGCTCTTGGGTGTGGAAAAAAATTCTACAACTCAGGATAGATTGTCGGCTTCACTTCCACCGGAGGTAAGGCGATGGCTTATCAACGTCGCTCTGGTTCAATAATTGGCATCCCAAGGGTCCTTTGAATTTATATTTCGCGGATCCCCACATCTATAGCTCCGGTCTCTAAGCAGGCTTTAGTTGCCGATCTCTTCTCTGAGGATGGACGAGCTATCAGATCAGAGATTGAGTCTTGGGGTTCGCCATTTCCTTCCTTGTCTGGAACCCAAAATCGGTTCTATTGGAGGGAGGACTCGACGGGTTTGTTCTCGGTGGCCTCGGCTTGGGAGGCCTTAAGGCGGAAGAAGGCTAGAGTTAATTGGCATTGTTTCATTTGGAGTAATGCCATCCTGCCTCGATACCAACTAAACCCATGGCTCATCACCAAGAGGAGATTGCCTATACAGTCTCTTCTCATGTCTTATGGTAGGATTGATACTGCTTCCGTGAAAGTTAGTATGAGCACCTAGAGGGAGGTGAATAGGTGTAAAAACAATTCTATGAGATAAATGTGCATCATTAATCAACAATAAAGTCTGAAAAGGAAATTCGTCTCTTGTAAACAAAACGAGTTACAATCAAGATAAAATAACGTAAGGAAGAGAATATGAACACAAAGATTATAATGGTTCGGCTTAATCCAAGCCTATGTCCACTCTTCCGCACTGATAGCCCACCAACTGGATTTCACTATGAACAAAAGAGTTGTTACAGAAAAGCTCTTCCTTGATTCCACAGTGTAGAGACTCTACTACACTTCCTCAAGGTCTCTCAAAGATATAGACTCTCTTTTGCGTACAAGATTTCGTTCAACAGTTTAATTGACAAAAAACAAGGAGCCTCAGACTTTGAAATTCTTCTATCGCGCACACACTCGAACAACTAGAACGTCTTCCTTATATACTCCTTTATGCCATCACACCCGTTGACACTTACCAAATGAATTCTTCCAATCTACCCGTTGAACATAATCAATTAGGAAGATCTTTGAGCTATTTAAGGAACATGATGATAGCCCATCAATCCTGCTTGCCCATACAATCAGGATCTAGGTTTCCATAAGTAGAACCTTCCAAGTATACTTCGCCAATCAACGGATCCATAATCCCTAAATCAATCTTGATTTGAACAATGAATTCCGGCATGCTATAACTAGTCAAGAGATCTTCTCTAGTCGATAAAGTCAAATCCTTAACGAAACATCTAGTTTTGGATAAGCCTTCTTCGATGGTCTAGAAACTGTCAATGAGGATAGATTTTGAGTCTTGAGTCTGGCAGTCCGGAGTCTTCAGACTTTGATGGAAGAGTTTGTAAATCTTCAGACTAGACTGATGGAAACGTTTTGTCAGCTTCAAAACACTCAAGGAAGTTTTCTCCAACAATCTCCCCCTTTTTGATGGTGACAAAACTTTCCTGCAGATTTGAATAACTTTGACCTGCAAAACATTACTCAAGCAAATATGGATATCTCACAAAGATAAATGGCTTAGTAAAAATAACACTAGAATCTGCATCCACAGAAAATAGGTTAGTCTTGTAAATGAACAAAACCATGAGATATCAATAGTACTTAAGATAAACAAATGTTCAAACAGTCAAGTCCAAATCTAGTTCAAATCCAAACAACCAAACACAAAAGTCCAAAAAATGAGTTCAAAGTTCAAAATCAAATTTGCACCACATCTCTCCCCCTTTTGTCATCATTAAAAATGTAGAGATGAAAAGATAATGGAATTAAGATTGCTTGGGAATACGAACAAGCTGGAAATCTCCCATTGACTGGATAATCCCTTCCAGCTTTTTCAAATCCTCCTTCAGTTGCGTCACATCTTCACCCTTAGCATTTGCTTGAACTTGAAGAGCAAGGGCATGAATTTGATCATTCAAAGAAACTGAAAAAGTTTGTCCTGCATTCTGCAAGTTCTGTACTTCACATCCCAGAGCATATATTCGACCTCGCATCTTCAAGAGAACATCAAGAATTTTGCGAAAATCTGCTGAATTATTAGTTTGAGTACTGGTTTATGCACGATCAGATGGAGTATAGGCAGATGATGGCAAATCAACATGGTCACGCAAATTGGGCGATAAAACATCATGTCCCTCCTCAGGAAATTGAGACGCATAAATGTGCTCTGGATCTGCTGGAGAACAACTTATTCCTTCACTAGTGGCAATGAATGAGGACGTTCCTCTTTTCTCAGGATCTCCCCCTGTTTCCATGCCTTCAGGTGGAGAAAAGTGTTCCTCATGCTCTGCTTCCACTTGATCTCCTCTCTCCTCTTCTTCTTCTTCCTCAATTCTTTCCTCCTCTGCTTCCTTCTCCAAAACTTCTTTCTCTCTAGTCCTCTGTTCTATCACATCCGCGTCTTTTTCCTGTCTCTCCGTCGATTTTGGAATATAACGACTCAAGTTCTTCAATGCCATCGCAGATATGGTGATATCATCCTCATCATCTTCATCCTCAATGATGAGAGCTCTTCTTTTCTTGGATGGAGCAACCATGGGCTCCTTCCCTTTCTTCTTTGCAGCCGAAGAGATTGATGAGTCTTGATAAGGGTTTTCTCCTTGAATTGTTCCAACGCTTTGTTAAGTTCATTCAGACGCATTTTAGAGACCATTTTCAGTCCCACCACCATTTGATCGCATGTTCGAACATAGAAAATCCGAGGAGGCTGAACGTTCAAATGTCTGAATAACTTAGTCACAAGAGTTGGATAAGGAAGTTGACCCTTGTCCTTCACCACTACCCTGTACATGTGGAACATAATAGTATGTGGAAGAGAGAACTTTTTCCCAGCATTGATGGCATACATCATCTTTGCCTCCAAGTTTGAAACGTCGATTTTTGAAGTAGATTTTGGTCTGAGGCAGTTAATCACAATCTTGTGAAGCAAAATGTTGGACGCGTTCATCCTCAAATAGGAAATCTTTCCTTCCATCCGTCTATCCTTAACAAGCTCCAACGTTGCACGAGCAATAGACACACTGATAGGTTGATATCTCCCTCTTTCAACCCCAATCACATCAGCCAATCTATTCATGCCAACCACATAGTTCTGATCTCGAACACTAAAAGAGAACCTATTAGCATCCAAGAAACTGAGATTCGAATAGAAATAAGCAGTAAGTTCAGCATGAGCTTCTGTAGTTTCAGAACAAAACTGTTCGAGTTGAAGAAGACTAAATTTTTCCCACAGATTGACATTCACAGAGTCCAGAAAATCAAGGTCCACACTTCTAGGGTTTATCACCCCACGCTTCACATTGTCATTCCCATCTGGTTGACTCAGCCCTTCAACACGTGGATCACTTAGAATATTTGCCAATGCCTCTTCCGCCGACCCAGCAGGGGCAATTCCCAATCGTTCCATTGTGCGTAAAAAGAAAGTTTCATTTCTATACCCTTTGTCTTTAAGAATTCATCAATGTAGTTCAATGGAGCACCACCCCCCTTCAAAGCACGATAAAGCTTGTAGATAAAAGCAGGCTTAAGAGTTCTTACGGGTTCCGCGTCTTCGATGATTTCTTCCTCTTCTCGATGTTCAACATCCTGAGGTCTAGATGGAGGAGATGGACGCTGCTGAGAATGTTGTGGGCTCTGCTGCTGTCTAGGAGATTCTTCTTCCTCGGTGAGATCAAAGTGCGTAGGCCCCTCACGCATTTGCCGCGGTCCCCTGTTTGCGATCCTCGAAGACTTTCTTTAAGACGACATCTTTCACAGTTTTTGAGAGATTCCAAGCTTGTTTCCCAAGAAAGATGAAAACTTTTCGAGGATTAAACAAGAAAAGAGGACAGAAATGGAAGATCTGTGCTCTCTTAGAGTTTTTGTGAGTAAAAAGAAGAAGAACCGACAGTATATAAGGCAGTCGAAGCGAGGCATACGGAACGTCGTAAAAAGGAAATATAAATATGCCTTTTTGAAAAATAACTGCCTTTTCAAAAAATTAGATAACTGTCATTTTAAATAACTTCTTTTTCGAAAAAAAAAAAAGGATTGCAATAATCAAGGAAAATGGAAATAACACCAATCAATTTCAGATAGAAGACCGTACATTTTCAAGATTTGATCCAAGAAATAAATTTCTAAAATAGAAATAACTTACAGTCATAGAGTATTGATTGTCTGAGTCTGAGAGACTTTAGACTTTCAGTCCTGAGTCTGAACATCTTTAGACTTTAAGATATTGAGACTGGAACGAATAACTTCAAATTGATTTTTCTCCAAAGGCTTTGTAAATATATCTGCCAGTTGATTTTTTGAGTCAATAAACTGAATTGAAACTTCTCCATTTTGAACATGATCTCTAATGAAATGATGTCGATCTCAATATGTTTTGCTCTTGAGTGAAGAATCAGATTCTTGATGAGATTGATTGCGCTGGTGTTGTCACATTTGATTTAAGTGCATGAATCTTCAATTCCAAAGTCTCTTAACTGTTGTTTTATCCACGAAATTTGTGAACAACAACTTCCAAGAGCTACATACTCCGCTTTCGCTGTAGAAAGAGCTACTGTACTTTGCTTCCTTGAAAACCAAGATACCGTCCTGCTTCCAAGTAGTTGACAGGTGCCCGAGGTGCTCTTTCTATCAACTCTGCATCCGGCTAGATCTGCGTCTGAGTATCCAAGAAGAGTAAAGTCTCATTCTTTAGGATACTAGAGACCCAAATTTGAAGTTGAGGCAATGTATTTGATAATACGCTTTGCAACACTTAGATGAGATTCTTTAGGGTCTGCTTGAAATTTAACACACATATAAACACTAAATAATATATCAAGTCTAGAAGTAGTTAGATAAAGAAATGAACCAATGATACTCCTGTATAGCTTCTGTTCAACTTTCTTCCATTCTTCATCTTTGTCCATCTTCAAAAAACTTGACATTGGTATATCAGTCTTTTTGCAATTTTCTAGTCCAAACTTTTTGACAAGATCTTTAGCATATTTTTCTTGATGAATAAAGATTCCTTCCTTCTGTTGTTTCACTTGAAGCCCAAGAAAGAAGGTTAGCTCATCCATCATGCTTATTTCAAACTCATCCTGCATAGATTAGTCTGTCGTATTAAGGTCGAGGTGCTTGCTTTAAACCATATAAAACCTTTTTTAGTCTGAATACAGAATCTGGTTTTCTTGGATCTTCAAAATCGGGTTATTGTTTCACATAGACTTCCTCTTGAATAAATCCACTTAGGAAAGCATTTTTGACATCCATTTGGAATAACCTGAAATTATTATGACAAGCAAAAGCAAGTAATAATATAATTACTTCTAACCTTGTTACTGGTGCGTAAGTCTCATCATAATCTATCCCTTCTTCTTGCGTATATCCCTTGGCCACGAGTCTTGCTTTGTTTCTTACGACCTTTCCTTTCTCGTTCATCTTGTTCCTGAAAACCCATTTAGTTCCAATGATAGACTTACCTTTCGATTTAGGAGTCAATTCCCAGACATCATTAATGCTGAATTGCATGAGTTCTTCTTGCATAACTTCAATCCAGCTTTCATCAGTTAAAACTTCTTCTATGCTTCTGGGTTCTATTTTAGAAATAAGAGTCATAGCACTAAACTCTTCGTGCCTTTTGGATCTTGTGCGAATTCCTTCATTAATATCGCCAATAATGAGATCTTTGGGATGACTGGACTTATGCTTCCAGTTGCTAGTTGATTTGTCAAACTGTTGATCATTTTTCTCATTTGAGTCTTTGACAATCATTTGTTGCTGGTCTTCTGAAGTCTGGGCTGCTTCTAAAGATTTAGACTTTGTAGAGTCTAGAGCAGGTTCAGATTCTTCAGGTTGAGTCTGCATCGATTGGTTTTGCATAAAGTCTTGAAATTTGACGTTCATTGATTCCTCCACAGATTGAGTCTTCTTGCTGTATACTCTGTAAGCTTTACTTGTGATAGAATATCCAAGGAAGATGCCTTCGTCTGATTTTTCTTCAAATTTATCAACTCGATCATTAGCATTTCTCAATATAAAACATTTACATCCAAATACATGAAAATACGAAACAATGTGTTTCTTTCCTTTAAATAACTTGTAGGGAGTTTTCTCCAGAATATGCCTTAGAAAGACTCTATTAATAATATAACATGCTGTAGAAACTGCTTCAACTAAAAACGTGAAGAGATGTTACTTTTAATTAAAAGAGTTCTAGTCATTTCTTGAAGTGATTTATTCTTTCTTTCCATAACTCCATTTTGCTCTGGAGTATATGGAGAAGAAAACACATGCTGAAAATCAGATTCATCACAGAATTTTGTAAAGTCTTGATTTTCAAATTCACCTCCATGGTCTGTTCGTATACTCAAAATAACATACCCTTTCTCATTTTGGACCTTTTTTAGCAAAATTTGAAAAATAAGAAAATGTTTCAAACTTACTTGTCAGAAAATATACCCAAGTGAATCGTGAATAATCATCCACAATCACTAAACAGTATTTCTTACCTCCAATGCTCTGAGTTCTGGTTGGTCCAAAGAGATCCATAAGCAAGAGCTGCAGTACACGATTAATGGAAACTTGATTTATTGGTTTGAATGAGTTTCTTACCTATTTTCCCAACACACATGGTGTGCATAGATCAAACTTTTGGTAAGACAGATTAGGTAGACCGCGAACAAGCTTCTTTGCTGAAATTTTGACTATTTGCTTCATGTTGATGTGCCCAAGTTTTATGTGCCATAAGTTTGCTTCTTCTTGAATTGAGATTAGACATTGGGTTTCATTTGATTTGACATCCAAGAGGTAGATATTTCCATGTCTTCGATCCGTGAAAGACTGAGATGAGTCTTTATTGGTTCCTAAACATATTCCCTCTTGAAAATTGATTTTGAAACCGGTGTTGCATAGCTGATTGATACTTAGCAAATTATAGTTGAGTCCTGCCATTAAGGAAACATTACTGATCGTGAGGCTTCCAATCTTTATAGTTCTGCATCCCACGATTCTTCCTTTGCTGTTTCCTCCAAATGAAACTTTTCCACCATTAACTTGAACAAGCTTTATGAAGCAATTTGAATCTCTTGTCATATGCCTTGAGCATCCACTATCCATGTACCATTTAATCTTTTTCTTGATAGTGATCTGCATTTAAAAAAGAGACTTAAGCTTTCTTTGGTATCCATATTTTCTTGGGTCTATTGGTGTTAGTGTAATATACGGTCTTTGCCCATACCTTCTTAACATGTTTCCAAACCATAGGACATTCTTTTTCAAAATGGTCTGAGCTATTGCACTTAAAACATCTAAGAGCACTGCGACCTATTGGTTTTACATAAACTTTTTGGAAATGATTTTTGTAAGCATCTCTTGTAGGTCTTTGCTTAATTCTTTCCTTTACTTTAGGAAAATCAATTAGAGGAATGGCTTTAGTAGTCATTCCTAAACCTGATTTGTTGAAGTAAGATCTTTGTACTGAAAGAATTTTTTCAAGTTTCTCAGATCTTATAGAAAATCTTTTAGAAATATTTGAGATGTCATTTCTCAATAATGCATTTTATTTTGAAAGATTATCTGCATTTTCTTTCAAAGTAGTAACACTATTATCTAGACTTTTGACCTTTTCTTTTCAAACATTTTCTTGTTGCTTTAGTTCAGAATTTTCTCTTTTAAGTTCGAAAATCCTTTTGAGAGAAGTTAGACTAAGACACAATTCATCAATGTATCTAGAGACTCTAGAAGGAATATTCAAATTATTTACCTCGAATTCACTGTCTGAATCTGAGTCTGTCTTGGAGTTTGAATCTGAGTCTGATTGTGCCATGAGACAAATATTGGCATAATCATCATCACTTTCTTCACATTCTGTATCACTCCAAGTTTCTTCTTTGAGTGCTTTTCGATATTTCTCAGCTTTTCCTTTCTTTTTCCTCAGAATGGGACAGTTGGGTCTGATGTGTCTATTTTTCTTACATTCAAAACAGACTAAATCTCTATTGGATTTATCATCCTCAACAGACTTAGTCTTTTACTTTTGAAAACTTTGTTTCTTTGGATTGAATCATCTCCCCTTTCTGTTTAACTTTTTGAATCTTCTTATCATGAGAACAAGCTCCTCATCATCCATATCGTCTTCAGAATCTGTGACATCAGAATCATCATTAAATTTTAATGCAATGGATTTCTTACCTTTAGGATCTTCATCTTCATTGATTCACTCCACTTCATAAGACTGAAAAGTCCCAACCAATTCATCAATAGAAAATGGCATAATTCTTTGTGTCTCCCTTATTAAGGTCTTTGTGTAATTCCAATCCTTGGAGGGTCCACGCAGTAGCTTGTTTACTTTCATGGGATCAAAAATTGGTTGACTTTGATTTTCAAGACCGTTCACGATTTCTGTAAAACGACTAAACATGTCAGTAATAAATTCTTCTAATTTAATTTTGAATGCTTCGTATTGACCAAGCAGAATGTTGATTCTGGTTTCTTTCACTCGATTAGTTCCTTCATAGGTAATGTGTAATCTATCCCAGACTTCTTTAGCTGTATCACAAGAAGATATTCTGTTATATTTAAAGAGTGATAATGCACAATATAAACAATAAATTGCTTTTGCATCAAGAGCTTGTCTCGTGGTTATCTCTTCTTGAGTCATTTCCTTAGACTCAACGGCTTCTTTTTCTCCTTCTAAGACAGATGCAGCTTTATGAATGATTCCTTTGTCTACCACATTCCATTCCAGATGATCCTTTGATCTTAGAAATGCCTTCATCTTGTTTTTCCATATGTTGTATTCATTTCCATCAAAATAAGGTAGTCTGGTATTACTTTGCCCTTCAACTAGTCCTAAAGTCAACATACTAGCCATGGATCTTTAACTCTGAAGTAAAACACTTTAACTTAAGTAAGTACACAAGCTCTGATACCAATTGTGAAAGCTAGTATGAGCACATAGAGGGGGGTGAATAAATGTAAAATAATTTTATGAGATAAGTGTGCAACACTAATCAACAATAAATTATGAAAAGGAAATCTGTCTCTTGTAAACAAAACAAGTTACGATCAAGGTAAAAGAGCGTAGGGAAGAGAATATGAACACAGAGATTATAGTGGTTTGGCTTAATCCAAGCCTACATCCACTGTTCCGCACTGACAACCCACCGGCTAGATTTCACTATGAAAAAAAGAGTTGTTACAAAAAAGCTCTTCCTTGATTCCACAGTGTAGAGACTCTACTACACTTCCTCAAGGTCTCTCAAAGATATAGACTCTCTTTTGCGTAAAAGATTTCGTTCAGCAGTTTAATTGACAAAAAACAAGGAGCCTCAGTCTTTGAAATTCTTCTATCGCAAACACACTTGAACAACTAGAACGTCTTCCTTGTATACTCATTTATGCCATCACACCCGTTGGCACTTACGAAATGAATTCTTCCAATCTACCCGTTGGACAGAATCAATTAGGAAGATCTTCGAGCTATTTAAGGAACATGACAATAGCCCATCAATCATGCTCGCCCATACAATTAGGATCTAGGTTTCCATAAGTAGAACCTTCCAAGTATACTTCGCCAATCAATAGATCCATATTCCCTGAATCAATCTTGATTTGAATAATAAATTCTGGCATGCTATATCCAACCAAGAGATATTCTCCAGTTGATAAAGTCAAATCCTTAACGAAACATCCAGTTCTTGATAAGCCTTCTTCGACGGTCTAGAAACTGTTAATGATAATAGACTTTGAGTCTTGAGTCTGGCAGTCCAGAGTCTTCAGACTTTGATGGAAGAGTCTGCAAGTCTTCAGACTAGACTGATGGAAACGTTTTGTCAGCTTCAAAACACTCAAGGAAGTTTTCTCCAACAACTTCCTGCCTTTTTTTTGCAACGAGGTGCCTGATTTTATCAATCATCTCTTTTTTGGTTGTCGCATTACCTCGAGTATTGCCTTCTTCTAGGCTACTAGATGCAATCTCCCCTAGACTAATAAGACTTGGGAGGAGACTCTCAGTTGGGCCATTACCTTGCTCGTCGACAAGGATTTTTATAAGTGTGTTGTGCAGTTCTCCTTTAGAGCGTTGTGTCACATCATCTGGAGAAATATGACCAATATTCTTTTCAGAGGGGAGCCGTTATCTATTTCGGCCATGAAGAAGCATCTCCTCAAGGTTGTTAAGGATAAGGTCTTTACCTTTAAGAATGTTGAGGACTCTCCCAGGAACAAGTGGATGCAACGCTCGTGGGATGTGGACCCCATTATCTTCGCTTCCTCTTATTGTAGTCTAACATAGGCTTATCAATGGTTGCTTGGGTGTTTTTGCCAGGCTTGTTTGCCGTTGGCTTTCTGTTGGTCGTTTTGTTGCTTTTCTGTGGCTTCCTCCCACTCTTAATGAGCGTGTTCATTTTGAGTGTAAGTTTTTGAAGCCGTGTTGTTTGTACAGTTTGACCCCTATTAATATATTGCTTACTCTTACCAAAAAAATAAATAAATAAAGAAGGAAAAAATCATTGGTCCTCTCGCCCTGTGTCATTTGGCTGGTATTGATGTAGTTAGCCAGTATCGCCTAGAGGGGGTGAATAGGTGATTTTATAGAATCTTAACAATTTAAAGCGAAATAAAAGGAGTTGAGATATAACTATAAACTTAAAAGTGTAAAGTTCATATTTTGGAACAAAGTTTAGAAACAGCTTTGCAATAGAACAAACTTCAGAAGTACCTTGCGAGTGTGCAGTAAACTATAATAAATAATTAGAGTTTAGGGATAATAGAATTTGCACATAAGACTTATCGTGACTTGACTTAGTTTAAGCCTACATCAACTCTCCTATGTTGACAACTTACTAACTGGATTCCACTAAATGATTAAAAAAATATTACAATATTGAGTAATTACACTTAGTGTATAGGTCGTGCTATTTCACTCAATCACTCTTTTTTATACTTCTCTTGGGATCACAAAATTAAAGCCCACAAAAACAAGTATATGGTCAAAGTACATCAAACTTTGGAATTCTAGATCATGAACTTTGTCTCTTACTTGCTTTCAACATCTTGGTCTCTTTATATACTCTTTCACTTCCAAACTAGTTGTTAGATAGTCTTTAGAGGATCATCCTCCAATCTACCCATCGGATATGTATCAAGAAGATTGAGTGGTCATTGAATGGCAGAAGCTGAATCTACACTTAATTTTAGTCGTCCATATAATTAGAGTCTTGGTTTCCATAAGTAGAACTTCTCCTTTTAGAAAGAACTTGTTTCAAGATTGATTTGCCAATCAATTAAGATTAAATCAATCAAATCTTTCTAAGTGTGAAATCTAAGCTATATTAACAGCCATTTGTGTCATGTTTTGAATTTGTGTTTAGATGGGAGATTTTTATCTTTGATATAAAGTATGAACTTCTCCCATTTGAAATAGATACCACAGTCTAGATTTGAATTTGAACAAGTTTTATTAGACTTGCAAGACTTTCAAACAACTTCAAAATTCATTAGGAAATTTTCTCACTAGGTATTGTCATTGAGATTCGTTAGCTAGATAATCACAATTTGCACTAGTGGTAGTGTGCATCGGATCATGATAGTCATGCATTGGCTCTAATGACGATGAGATATACGTTGGATGATAACTGTGATGGTACAACAAATAGCTATTATAGGACTGGTCTTCTCAGTTGGAAAATTGGGAAATAAATAAATAAATAAATAAAAAGCAGCTAACTGTTTTTCTACGTTAGGATAGTGGCAGCAGACTCCTTTTAGGAAATCTGCGAAAGTTAGAGGGAGCAGTCCCGATTTAATCTAAGGTCTTCAATGAAATTTAAAAGAGGGGTGCGAAGGTAAATCATCACATTGATGAGAGAGCATGCAGAAGCGGAGACCTTGCCGGCAATGAAATTGGCCGGAGGATGTGCCCGCCCGTTGGTAGGGGCCAGACGCACGTCGGTTGGCAACCAGAGCTTCCACTTCCTAGCCTAGTCATGTCCACAATATTCCAGTTTCTACAAACCCCATGCGATTTCTTGTCAATCCCTTACTCCTTCTAGTCTTCAACTGATATCACATTCCAAGGAAACATGAACTACCGAGAAAGAGAACGGTGGTTAGACTCTTCTTATGCGATTAGTTGCTAAACTAGAGCAACAGTTACAGAGTCTTACCATGTCTATAGTCTTCATAGTAAGAGCAAGAGTCAGGTAGCAAACTTAAAAATTAGCGAGTTTTGTAGTAAAATAAATAAAAAGTCTATCAATCTCCTTCTCTTCTTCAATTGTGTGAGTTGTCCAGCAACACTTACAAGGTCTTACCATGTCTATAGCCTTTACAGTAAGAGGCTAAGAGCAAGAATCATGTAGCATGTCTATAAATTGGCGAGTCTTGTAGTAAAATAAATCAAAAGACTATCCATCTCGTTCTCTTTTTATATGTGAGCTGTCAATGTTTCAACTTCAAAATTGTTTCACCCGCGAATGCAACGACTTCAAATACGTTAGTAATAGCACATATTTTTGCAATTAGGGAACTAATCTTCAGTATGATTTTCCACAAGTCCAGCCAATGCACAGTGCGGACGAATCAAAGAGTCCACGCTCGACTGACTCCATCTAGGTGCGTTTGGCATTAACTTTGCCAAGTACCTTTGGGTGTCCAAAGCCCATTTGCCCAAATATTTGGTGTTTGGGAACATTTTTTTAACTTGCCTTGAAGAAATGCTGGCCTTTTAAAGGCTAAAAGCCCAAGGCAGGTCTTAGGCTGCCTTGGGCTTTCAGCATTTTCGGAAGGCCCAATGCACTGTTCATCTTCCTCTTCGTTGGATTCTCAGATGTCGGCCGGCGAGGTGACGACTCGGTTGGCGAGGTGGCAATGGGTCGGTGACGGGTTGGAGAGAGGCCAACATGGTCCTTGGCAATCGTTGCCGACCGGTTGCACGCCCTAGATCTGGGTCGCACAGATCACCTGGGTCGTGATGTGCTACCTTCGCGACCTTGCCGCGACCCAAATCTGGGTCGTAGAGGTCGCCCAGGTCGTCGGCGACCTCCGCGGTGCAATGGGTCACGCGTCGTGTGACGGCGTAGCGAGGGTCGCCGCAACCCTCGCCATGCCTCCTCCCCCTTGTCGGATCACCTACCCTTCGCCGGTGTTGACCGATGAAGCCCTTAGCTCCCTTAACTAGCGGTAACCGGCGAAGCCTTGACCGGCCAACTTTCCTTTTTTTTTTTCTTTTTTTTAATAATAAAATTCTTTTACAAATTTAATTTACCCTAACACTATTTTGCATAAGTATATTTCACAATGGATTTTCACAAATAAATTTACTAAACACAGCATTTTTAAAAGCACTCTTAACTCAAAAGGCCTTTACATATATTCTCAAGGGCTTTTCCCAAACGCACCAATCATCTGACTTTTCCTTCGCCCCTCAAAAATTTTCCGCCAAAATTTCCCCCTCATTTCCATTTCATTCTTCCCACCGTTCACTTCGAATCACAGGAAAAGCTGCGGGCACTTCATCGGAGCTTCCGCACACTTCCTGCTCAATGGGGCGACATGGGTTGGACCGGCTTCAGCTTCCGGCCTAAAGATGGTGGAAGGTGATGAGAAGAAGGAGAAGAAAGCAACAGTAGCTTTGTCAAGACTGGAGGAGTGGAGATACCGTCAGATTGTGAAGATGGAGAAGAAAAGCTGAGAATGGGAATCGGAGAGAGTATGAGCGCAGTGAGAGCCATAGAACCACCTCCAAAACATTTATTGAAGTGTTGGCGCTAGAAGAAACATTGGATTTGCTCTGTTCTACCCTGCTCATCGATTAAAGTTCTCGCAGTGAAGGAAATCACCCTCGAAATTCGTTCGTTCACTTTTATTCCGACCAGCAGTCATAACCAAAGCTTTTTCCCTTGATCAAGTCATAGAATGTAGCTTCATCATCGTCCATAAAACCAGGAAACATCCGATTCCCTTGGTTGCTCTATTTGAGCCGACGTTGAAGCCTAGTCTCCTTTGTTAACCCACATTGAACCTGACTGAGTTGGTTTTCATTGATTTTGTTCTTTATTCGTTATCCGCGTCTGAGTCGAGCCATGAGGCTGAGTTTTAGATAGCTATGATTTGTTCCCAATCAATCGCACGTCACCTGTTCGCTGAGGTGCATATAAATCCTTAGAACAAATTAGTTTCTTTTTCTTACCTGCAAGTACGTTGGCCTGGATTACGCCAGGTCAATTGATTTTCAAGTCAATTCAAGGATCGAATGCATTCTCTACCTCTTCCTTTCTTGGTCTTGTGTTCCATGTTCTCATGGTCACTAGTGATGGTTGTCGGTGAGGTGTTGATGCTGAATCCAAGGCCCCAGCGATGATTGTTACATGCATCAGCATCGGTTTGTTTATCATTTCACTTTTGTCCATTCGCTTTACTCAATGACAGAGTTCCGGCGACAGCTGATGTTGGGGATTCTGTGATAAAGATAGGCCATCGCTAGTGAAATATGTTCAATATACATATGTAGATGTATGCTTTGATTTCGGTTTTCTCAGTCTCGGCTGGTAGTGGGGAAGGCGAGAGGAAGAAGATTATGAAAAAAAAAAAAAAACTGTTAATTAGCGATGGAAAATTAATAAAAGAAATAAATAAGATGGAGTTAATTAGGTTTAATGAACTTTGAGCTTCGCTTGGTTTGATAAATTTGGATTGGGGGCTTTAGAAAATTTTGGGTTTGCTTGGTCTATGGTGAATCTGGGCCTGGTTTGGTCTCAGAAAGTTTGGGTTTAACTTCATTTGAATAGGTTTGGGCTGAATTTGAATTTTAGTGGAATGGGTTTATTAGATAGATTGAGAAGGCCTGATATAAGAGCCCAAGTTTGTATCCGTAGCCCGTATCCTTGAGACCATAGCGCAGCACCATGTTCGGATCCGGCCCAAGGGCCCGGCCCAAGTCACCATTTTCCAAAACATAAAATAAAAGAAAATAAGTAATATAAAAATAAATTATAAAAAAGGAAAATTAATTAAAAAATTCAGCCTTGATTAGTTTGTTAAATTTTAGTGTTAAAATTAGTTTTGTTCAATTATATATACATGGTTTAGGAAAATTCATGATTTTCTCTAATTTGGATATAGGAAAATTAGTTTTTTTTGGAAAATCGAATTTCGTTTGAACTAAGCTCATGGGGTTCCTAACCTGGGGCTTAAAAACAAGGCATTGTTATATTCTTGCTTGGTTTGTATTGGATTACTATACTGCATTTCACTTTTTATTCCTTATTTCAGTATAATCTTTGATAAATTGATTGTGATTCTTTTATATTGTTTTTTCTGAGTTGTGATTTGTCTATATTAGTTGAATGGCTAGGTTAAATTTTAGAACCATAATAAATACAGAAACATTGCATGGACACTTGGTAGATGAGAATCTTAGAATTCTTAATTTGGTAAAAAAAAAAAAAAAGCTATGAGGATGCTAAAGTAGATAAATAATCAAGTTTAGGTACAAAGAGTACTAGTTATCTAACTAATGTAAACAAGTCTCTGACCTTGGTGACTCATCGTATAGAATTCTCATGGACTTTTTATTATTACTGTCCCTTTTTCCATTTGTTTTTATTATGCAAAAAGGAAAGAAATATTGACATTTATTACTTTGCATAAATGTGGTATTTTTTTGGGAAAAAAAAAACCCAATTTGATATTTTTTTATTTATAAAAAATAATTTAGTATTAAAAAAATGGAAATTGGTCAATTTTCAAATAGTTAGGGACTAGATGGAATATTAGATGAAAGTCCGGGGGCCAAATTGATCAAATCAAAAGCTCATGAATGAAATTAAACATTAGATGAAAGTTCATGAACCGAATTAAGCAAATCAAAAGCTCAGGGATGAAATTAAATATTAGATGAAAGTTCATGGATCATTTGTAACATTTTCCCTACATTATAAAGCCCCCATGTTCAGCATATGTACAATCTTTGACCCAAAAAAAAAGGTGTACGTACGATCAAGAAGGACTTCGCAAATGAGCCAAAGTATAGGAAGTGTCTGCAGACAAGCGCCTATAGGGACAGTTCAAGAAATGAGTTGGTTTTCACACCATAAGGACAGTTCAAAAAATTTCTTCAAACGGGTCTTTAAGTGGAAAATGAGTAGGTATTTGACTAATTGAATTCTAAACTTTTTAATAATTTGTTCATGTAGTAATTTCGTTTAATTTTGATCGAAATCATTAATATGGACGTTGATGATCTTATAATATGTCATTGATATTGATAATTTTTACAATTTTTTATATATTTTTTCTTTTTTCTTATCTATACTTTTCTTTACAATGTGGTTGTCATGGTCACAATAGCGGTTACATTATCAATTTCTAGTCAAAATTGATTGAAATGATTATATTAGCAAATTATTAAAAGATTATGACTAAATTGATTGCATTAAAATATTCATGACTAAATTGGCATTCGTGGCATCTTTGTTTTTAGTTTGAAAAGGAGTACGACACTCGTAGATATATAAGCTGGTCAAATGACTTCATTTGTGATTTTGGCTTGGGAAGTTGAGCGTATGCAAAATCTTAATTTAAGAATTGGTCGCCGCACTCAAGCAACTACATGAATTTAAACATTATGGATTTGGGTGTGGTTTAGGGTTGAGATTCACTCGAGTAAATTCTAAATCTTTTAACGAATTGCAAATTTAGTCCTTTTGGCTTATTTTGGTTGGATATAATTGGCATGGAAGTCTAGTCAGCATCAACCAATGCTGACGTGAACAATTTATTAATTTTTTTCTCAAATTATTTTATTGTTTCTATTTTTTTTTTCCTCTATTGACAAAGGTGGCCACTAAGCAAGGGCTAATGACCTAGACAAGGGCTGTGAAGCCTTCGCTAGCTGTAGATGAGCGTCACAACCCTTGTCATGGGCTACAATGGCTTGGGAGAAGGCTTGTGACACTCTAGCTATCAGGCCTTGAGGGCTCACAACGCTATTGCTATGGGCCGTGAGGACTCATGATGCCATCATTGGGCATAGCGAGGCTTGGCAAACCCGAACTAGATTTGATGAGGGCCACGACCCTCCTTGTGACCAGTGAGGCTTCACAGTCCTCACCTAGAGCTGGCAAGACTGTCGCCCTGTGTAAAAAGAGTCAAAGAAAAGAAAGGTAAATAACAATAAATCCGATAAAATTTAAAAATTTTAAAAATTATTCTCATTAGTGCCAAGTATACCACGTAAGATGCCCAATGTTAATGCTAATTAGATTGCTATCTCAGTGATATCCCTCTTGAACTCAAGGTGATTGGAAAGAAGTCAACTAGAGTTTGGAGAAAAGATCCACTAGTGCCTAGGTGGATGTGTCCTGGTGAAATTATTGGTAGTTTGTTTGGCGAATGAAGTAGAAACATGTCGAATAGTGCCACAAACTCAATATTATAACCAAGGAAGCAACATAAATGGGCTTAGGGTTATAATTTCGTGTGTTCACATGGAAGAAAGTGCACATAACAAGCACTATCAAAGAGGTGAAGAAGACTATAATTTGGCACACTACCATAAAATCGCTTGCAAGGAGAAACGTTACCTATAAATGAGTGATGGGGTATAGTTGATAGTGTAAATAGTAGTGTGACAAGCTTCCCCCCAAAACTGTTTAGGATAAGAGACATAGATGAGAAGGCCATGGGGTCAAAGTAGATTTCCTAATAACTCATTCAGACCCATTTCTTTTTTATATTTACTTTCTCAAACTCATTTTTGACCCATATTTAACTTTCACTTGATCAATATATGATCCATTTAACTAAAAATAGGTTATAATATGGGTTTATGATCCATTTAACTAAAAATAGGTTATAATATGGGTTTATGATCCATTTTGCCAGCTCTAGTTCTCACCGAGGCCAAATAAAAAGCATCCTTTGACCATTGACTTCACCTTGTAAGAAAGGAGATTGGGCCTTCGTTTTTTTCAACTAAAAAAAGAACACGTACTCCTGCAAATAGGCGTCCTCTGCCAACGCCCGCGTTCCTTCAAGATCACTAGCTGCAAGCTCTATCTCCGCGAGCTCGCCCACACCTCGAGCCATGTAGCGTCCGCCGTTCGCGAGCCCCTTGCCGCTGGTCCCGTTTTGGAAACAAATCATCTAAACTAGGTAGTTTTCTTGAGCCAAATTTCATCTCAATATTTTGTTGCATAAATTGGATAACAAAATTCTAATATATTATTGAGATGCTAGACATTACCCAATAGCATTGGTAATGTTTAAAATAATTATAATTATTAATTTGATGTGTAAGACTTTAGATCATTTTATTTAATTATTCTGACTTTTCTGTGTACTGTGATGTTTCGGATTAGAATAATTGTTAATTTAATTTGTGAGATGATGGATCATCTTTCAATTATTTTAACCCTTTATTTGAATTCTTGATAAATATCTTGAGTGGTTGGATATAATGCTTATATTTGATAAATGCTTGTTTTGGAAAACACCCAGAAAAAATCAGATTGTGTGACAGATTAGGATAGTTTCTTAAATAGGTTAGGACCGCATGTTTAGAATTTATCTAGTTAGATTTTTTAATATTAAATTGCATGTTAGGATAGAATCTACTTAATTAAGATGAGTTTCCGAATTAGAATGGGATTTAATCTAAATTATTCCTAGCTTGAGTAGGACAACTTGTCAAGTTTTGTAGTCAATTTTCATTAATTTCGAATTTTAATACAAATATACCAAAAAATATTATATGCATGTTATCTAGGTAAGTTTTCATTTTAAAACATAAAAAAAAAAACCCCAAAAACGATTGCTTGCTTTGTTGTTTTTAATTCCGCAATTTTTTTTTTTTTTTATGTTATCTTTAACGTTTGTACACTCGTATGATCACTCCCTTGCAAGTTAGCGGTTTAGGCTAAAATCAATTCAAGCTATTTGCAAAATATTTTTTTGTAATAAAAGAGAAAATGTACGAAAAGAACGTTAAAGAAATCTGATGTAATCAAGTCCTCGAACTCATTTAGTCTCTGGTTCGTAGGAGTAAAGTAATTCTCCCATTAATTTACTTGGATTTCCAATCGACCCACCAAAAGTAGATTAGTGGCAACTCCATAATAAAAATCATTGCATTGTTAAGAACTTAAACACTAAGTCGCGAATTGGTATGGGTTTAGGAGATTCTGAGCTAAGTTTAGGCTTAACAATTTATTACCCAAACCCTTAGGTAGTCCAACTTGCTTTGGGAAGGTCGCGACAATCCTAAATTTTTTAGTTGTGATTGATGATTTGTTAATTTAATTATAAACATTTTAACGATTTTAAATTGCTGATGTGAACCATTTTATTTATTCATTTTTCTTTTTTTCCTTCCCCTTTTATTTTTCTCCTAACCCTAGGTCAGTGAGGATTGGCCACTTGGCAACCTTGCTAGCCTAGGGTTAGGAAAAAAAGAAAAAAAAACCATATTTTAAAAAATATTAATATTGGTAATTTAAAGCTAAAATTGGCCAAAATAACTAAATTAACAAATTATCAAATGGTCTAGGACTAAATAGACAAATCGTCAAAATTTTAGGACTAAATTGACCAACTTAAAAGATATAGGATTGAATTGACATAAATGCAATTGATAAAAACTTTTTTTTTTATAATTTTCTCAATTAAATTTATCCCAAACTAATAAATCCGTGCCATATGTACCTCGATCTTTGATATTTTTTGTAACGTGAAAATCAAGCTTGAGTAATGCAGCATGTATGAAACAGTTTGAGAAATGTGGTACAAGTAAAATAGTTTGTGATTTTTTATAACACGAAATTAGTTTAAAATAAATATGCCATGAACGTACTAAATCAAGATTTTTTTTTATATTAACACTTATTAGTGATAAATGGGGCCGGCAAATGGGTCACGTATCCGTTTTATAACTCAGTTTTAGAAGGCCCCATTTTATATGGGTAACTCACTTTTTTCCAAAATGGGTTGAAAAAAACTGAAGTCCAAAAAACAGGTTTGACCCATATTTTGACCCATTTTTCATCTCTACGCTTCTTGGAGAGAGGCCACCACTCACGAACGATCCGAAGGCGCCGCAGTCTTTGTCTCTATTTCCTTCTTCGTTGAGTCCGAAAGTGACGAACACACAGGAAAATCACCTGTACCTCCTCCTCCTCATGGCAAGTTGCCTTGGAGCTTGGAGGAAGTGGTAATGGCAACGATGATGACGAAGTAGATGTAGGGAGACTCAAGCCACAAGGGAAGCAAGAGCCATAGGAGAGGGATCTGGACCTTCGGGAACTCGGAGATTGACGAGACGGAAAGCTTCAGAGTCGGAGCTGCCGAGAGCACGACGGCTGAAACGGCCACGCCTTTAGCCGAGAGCGCCCAAGTGCAGGAGACACCACCATTGTCGGCACTGTGGTGAAGCTTCGAGAGAGAGCGCGAAGATGGAAATGCCAAAAGTGCTCAAGTCCTGTCATAAGGTCGTTTGTTTTTTAGGCACGAGGTTCCGAGTGGACGGTGGGATGATGAAATCTCGAAAATTTGTGAAATAAAGTTTTTGGACTTTTTTGGGGGCAATTACATTAAAAAGAAGTTGCATTAAATGTGCCCTCAAATTATGAAAATGGGGTGACCAAAAGAAAAATACAACGGACGTGAAACCACCCTCAGTGATTAATTTAGAAAAAAAATTAGTTTTTTATTTACTAATTTTTTATTATTTAATTTTTTTAAATGTCATGTGAAGTTTTGATGCAAGTAGTATATGTACGCGAAGAGTTCTATGATAAGTTGATTTGTAATTCTCTAATCTGTTCATGGATAAGAAAAAGGTCTACTAGTAATTGAAAAGACTAAAAGCTGATTTGTTTTGATTATTCTTTCTTGATGCTAATTTGTATTAGCTAGCAAAACGAGGCTGTTATTGTGATTTTGATGAGTGATTTGTGCTCATCATGCTACAAGTTTCAGTTATAAAAGCAAAACTGACTGCTATGGAAGGATTTTGTTCATATGCATTGGACAGTAATTAATTTCAAGAAAATTTTCCTTTTCATGGGGTCAATGGCTGCCCCAGAATCTAAAACAGAGCACTTTTACTTTGAAAATTTTCCTTAGAAAGAATGGAATTCGCTCTACTGCTAGGATGAGTGCCTAGTGGTATTATTGGTTTGCTGCTCTTTTTATGGACTATTTGTGAAGCCATTAATCCAGCAGTTTTGAGCTTCTTTTAGATGGAACGATCCTGAAAACTGATGCCATTTTGTTCATTTTACTTGCATTGAATTAGAAGATATCAACATTGCTGTGCAAGCCACAGGGTATATGTGTCATATCATTTCTTTGAGCAGTTCTCATGCTATTCCATAACTCCTTCCACATGTATAAACTGCTTTGTACTGATCCACAGTGCTAAAAGATGAGTGCTGGCAGAGTATTGGAGCAAACACTGGATGATATCCTTTCCGTAATTAAACCCACACAGAAGGACCAAATAGCTCAAACCAAATTATTGACAAGCTGCAAACTATTGTTGATTCTATCGATGTTTTTCAAGGTATTTTTGCTTCAATTTAGTGGCTATTTGTGTTTTGTAGCGTTGGCGTTTAGCTCGTGTCCCTCTTGCAGGGAATTCTGCAGTATGTGCACTTTAGTTCTGCTGATATACGATTTAAATGTATCTCGAAGTTTAAGTTCTCCCTGGGTTTTCCACTACTAGTTAACGGAATTGAAGTCTGGGTAATTGTAAGTATGAGTCATATCTTAAAGGCTTGCACTTCTCCGAAACTGTACTATAGTTATGTGTCTAAGGTCTTCAAATTCCCTTTAGCATGGCTTTGACATAACATTGTAATTGTGCAGTGAAAAAAAAATCTCTTAATTGATGATGCAATGATTATTGAGTAGAATTTGTGTGTTACATATACAGAAAGTTGTGGCATTGAAGGCTAATAACATTGTTCAAACAGGTATGATTGTGGAACCATTTGGATCATTTGTCTCTGGTCTTTTCACAAGATGGGGGGACTTGGACATCTCCATTGAGTCACCCAACGGTTCATACATCTCTCTAATCCAAGAGAGAGGAAAATCCTCATGTTGGGTTTTTGGCAGTCGGAACTTATAGAAAATGTTATGCAGATATATTTTTTCAAAAGCTTGTAGTTGTCTTTTCTTGAATATTTGCTTTTAAGTTTTTCCATTTGTCAACAACTTGCATAGATGACAGCCAGTTTTTCACCATTTCCAGGTTTATGGCAATTTCATCAATCTCCTCTCTCTCTCTCACAGATTTTGATTTCACAGGAGAATATTTACCAGCAAAGTCAGACTTATTAAATCAAATGTTCAACAGTGATATGTGATGAGAAAAAAAATTCAAGCAATGAATTTGTAGTTGGCCTTTGTATATAGAGAGTCTAGGCATTGACAATCAACAAAGGCACTTGATAACTCTGTAGTTTCTTCTCTGTTCGATATGGTGAAGAGTGAAAGTTGCCAAGGAAAGCTTTAAATTGCTATTATAGTGAACAACATGTTCTTTTGTTTTGTTTTGTTTTGTTTGTTTTTTTTTTTTTTTGGGTCTAAAAGTGAAGGGGATGTTTCAATGCACCAATATTGACAAGATTATAGCAGTTTAAATAATAACTTTAAGGGGCATTGCCATTATCCATCTGCGAATATGCTTTTGCACCTTTTCAAGTCTCTCTTACACCAAGTCTTTTGGCTTTGCACTAGTTTCTCTATATCACTTCTGTGCGTTGCTCTATGCTCACTCTTGTTCTCTCTAATGCATGCTCACTCTTGTGATTCTTGCACGTCTGCATCTCACTCACTGCAACCTTGCCTGGCCGTACATGTAAACATGATTTGTGACTCATTTACCTCCTATTCATATTGGCTTCCCACAAGAATCCAATATCTTCATCTGCAAGGAGACATTGCAACAAGAATGAACGTCTCCGGTGATCAAATATCTAGTTTCCCAGTTTACACTTCATCCTCATGGCTAGTATGCTTCTTGACTTCAAGTCACCCTTCTTCTGACTGAGAGAGATGTTGGATTTACACTGGCAATTTTTAGATAACATTTTGTGATGCAATTTGTTTCCATAAACAGTGGCATAGTGAGTTTCACATCCTGAATCAGTTTGAGATGATGCGACTAAAAGAGATTTCATTATTAATTAAACATGACAACAATGTTTGGCAGGTCTATTTTACAGGCTCCAATTTGTCTCCAATGCTAGGATTCCAATAATGAAGTTTGCGAGCAGAAGCATTCCCTGTGATGTTTCAATTAACAATCTGTCTGGTCAGATGAAGTCCAAGATCTTGTTGTGGATCAAAGGCACAGACGAATGCTTTGGCGATATGGTCTTAATGGTCTGTTCCAAATAATACTGTTTCTATATTGCTTACCTGAAGCAGGGCTATCTCCTATCTTATTACATGACTCCATTCAATAGGTTAAAGAATAGGCCAAGTCTCAGGAAATCAACAATTCAAAGGCCGGGAGCTTCAACTCATGTAGTCTCACCTCACTGGTCATTTTTCATTTTCAGTTATGCTTGCAATCTTGTATATTGTCGATGCCTTAACAAAATAAGTAATTTATTGGAGAAATCTTGTGATTGCACTATATCAGGCATGAACATTGTTGTCTTCGAGTCTGAAGCACCAGCTCGAGTCTTTGCTCTTATTTATAGACTTCCATTGAAAAGAAGACTAGATTAGAGAATCTTACTATTTGTTTTTTGTTGTTGTTGATTAATGAAGAATATTATGCATATATTTTCCTAGAGAAAGCAGAACAAATCTCTTGATTTCAGTTATTTCTTGCAGACTTGTGTGCCTGCAATTTTACTTCCTCTAAAAGATATATATCCAGGAAATATGGTTAGCAATCTTAAAGGTACTTCCTATCTCAAAAGATGTCTCTCTACAAAACAATTTATCCTAGCGTGTGCTGTGTCTAATTTTTCCACTCAATTATTTGTCCCATCTAAGCCCTAAATGGTTTAAAAATTAATCAAATATGCCGACATGATATATCAGTGAAAAATATGTTGGATTATTCTGTGAAAAACCACATTTTGAAGCTTAGGGATCCAACATGCTACTACCTCGATTATCCGATGGCAATTTCTCACGTGTACTTCCATAACCCCTGAACATCCTCTTTCAAATCATAACACTCCTCCTCTTGATTATATCCCTCCCTTATAGCCTCGAATAATAAAAATGTCTGCTTCTTCTATTAAGGTTGACGCGATGTAATGTGCAGAGAGCCATTTTGAGGATCGCAGTTTGGATGTTAAAGGTTCCTTGATTTGGTTAAACCATTGTTGCTGTAGTTGGAGAACATATGCGTGTCAACTATGACACAATTCGTAGAGTTTCCCTCTACCTTATGGTAGTCTTCTTCATCAACAAACCCTCAAACCCACAACTGGTTTCTTTGGTTCTTCCGTCACTGTGTTTCTCAATTGGTGTTTTGTCACCGATTTTCTTTTTTCCAGCCATGGTTTCCTTCATAGAATCCACCCGATGCCATTTTCCTTGGTTCCACCCATAATCCCCTTCCTCTTCCATCTCGTTCCGTGTTTCATTAATTTGATTGCTATCTTCGACATCAATGGATGCCCTTGTCAACGTTCCAAGTTCTCCACATCCATCTTGCATTCGAGACCATCGACCAAGCCTTCCAATTGCTTTACAAGAATCCTTCCTCTGTTTAGATTTTTGACTTGCTCCTTTCGATAGTGGTTATACGAGATACATACCTTCTTTTCCAAGGCATGCATGTAGATGGAATCCACAAGTCAGGAAGGGGATGCACGCCTTGCTGCTCTATGTACCGGATTAGGTAGCCTTTGGCCCCAGCAAGAGGTCGATGTATGGGATGAAGCTGCTCCTGCACAGACATTGGCATAATGTCAATTAATTTTGGTTAGTAAAGTCCTCTCTAATCCGTCTATCAATTTTCCATCTTTTCAGAATACCCTGAAGCGAGTTTGGCGTAATGATAAAGTTGAAATTACTCAACAGGAGGAGGGATTATATGTGTTTAAGTTCAACTCGACAACCGAAAAACTGAGGGTGTTAGATAATAGTCCGTGACTGTTCTTGAATCATCTAGTTATCTTGAAACCTTGGATACCAAACACCCCATTTCATTACTATGACTTCAATACTTGTGCATTCTGGGTGCAAGTGTTTGGCCTTCCTCTTGAACGCTGTACATAGGAGATGATCAGTAAGACTATGCGAAATATTGGTAAGGTGTAGAAAGTAAGCTTGAAGGCAAATAAGGTACGACGTTATGGGTAGGAAGGGCTCGTGTGGAACTCAATTTGCAAAAACCACTACAACCAGGGAAACTCATATGATTAGAAGGCGGAAATATGTGGCTGGATTTTAGATATGAACGATTATCCCACTTTTGTTACTCATGTGGGGTTATTGGCCATTATGCCAAGTATTGTCCAACTATACCTTATGACGAAACGCAACTGGATGGGAAAAAAAATTCTCATATGGCCAATGGTTACGAGCTGATGTTCGGGAACATAGCCCGTATTGGCGTGCTTTCTATGAGGCAAATACTACCCATGACGCTGTTGAGGAGGTCATACCTGAAACTCTGCAGCACTCGACTCTTCTCTTACCTAGTACTCCTCAGGGCACAAACCAGCAACAAGCCACTCTGGAAGTTTTCTTAGCTCCGCAAGGTGAATCTCCTCCAGGTCCAGTCAACAAGCAGGTATCTCTGACTAACTTTACATGAACAGAGATTGTGCAAAAGCAAAAAACCCTTGTGCGGGAACAGCATATCCTCATCAAAGATCTAGAGGCAAGTTCTTCAAAAGTAAAGAAATTTAAGGCTAGCAGAATTCCTCCTAAGACTAATCCACTCAAGAAGGCCAAAAGATACGCCCCTTATGAATCACGTTCTTATATCACCGAAGATTTTGATGATTCACATCTAATGGACAATCCCATTTATGAGACTGACAGGGTAGACAGTTGGGCTGTGGTGGCTTGCCCCAAAAAGCCACCAATAGACAAATGAAACTACTTAGCTGGAATTGTCAAGGACTAGGCAATACCCTGACAGTTCAAGCACTTAGTGCCCTTGTGGCTCGAGAACGGCCTGACATAGTGTTTTTGATGGAAACGAAAAACCAGAACATAGTAATCCAGAACATTTAAAGGAGGTTGAAATTCCCGAAATCTTTTGTGGTGAGTCCAGTGGGTTTGGCTGGAGGAATGGTTGTTTTCTGGAATGAGCAGGTACATTTATGTATAGAGAGACATACTGCTTACTTTATTGACTTGTTATGCACTACTACTCCAAGAGGAAACCCGATGAGAATTACCTGTATCCATGCGCCTGCGGTTTATCACCAAAGACAATAGCTTTGGGAAGAATTGCGACAGATCAGCTACTATAATAACGTGCCATGGATGTGCATTGGAGACTTTAATGAGGTAATGTACCATTGGGAAAAGGTTGGAAAAAAGCTAGCCGAGTCCTCTAGGATGCAATCTTTTCGATCATTTATAAATAGTTGTTCGCTAATGGATGTTGAAAGTAAGGGTTGTACTTTCACTTGGGTGAATAACAGGGCAGGGGATAATGCAGTGAAAGAACGTCTTGATAGGATGTTATGCACCATGCAGTGGAGAGTTTCTTACTTGACAGCCGAAGTCTCTGCTTTACCTGCAATTGCGTCTAACCATAGTCCCCTCTTACTGAGCACTGATATTCCTAGACAGAAACGTTATAAATCCTTCACTTTTGAAGCCTTTTGGACTCAGAATCAGGAGAGTTGACAGGTCATTGCAGACGTGTGGGCTTCTTTACCACTACAGCAAGCACCCCTCGATCGCAAGCTACGACTCGTCTCTACAGTACTTGCCCAATGGAGTAAATCTACCTTCTCACATGGTCGTGATCGGATTAATCTGTTACAGCAGCAACTTCAACAGTTTATCAATCGACCAAGCACCAACTATGATAAAGTAACAATAAATCAGCTCAAAGAAGAAGTTCAAAATCTATGGCAGCAAGAGGAGCAATATTGGGCAATGAGGTCGTGCATTCACTGGTTGAAGTGGGGGGACAGAAATACAAAGTTTTTCCTTTCGACAATTGTACAAAGACGACAATATAACCGTATCACTATGCTTCAGGATAAAACCAACAATGGATTTGAGATCCCAGCCAACTGAAGAATATGACAATGGATTACCTTTGCAATCTATATTGGTCAGCAGGTCAACGTGATTATCTCCCTATTCTGACACAAGTTTCTTCATTAGTTACAATGGAAATGAACCAAGTTTTACTAGCTGAGGTTTCTCGGGAGGAAGTTAAACATGCTGCCTTTCAATTGGGGGCAACTAAAGCCCCGGGGCTGGATGGTTTTAATGGTTTGTTCTACCAAAATTATTGGGACATACTCCAAGAAGATATATTTACCTCTGTGCAGAATTTTTTCAGAACAGGTGTGAAGCCCCCAGCTTTAAACATAATACTCATTACTCTGATTCCAAAGGTCTCGCATGCTGAAAGGTTAGATCATTATCATCCTATTAGCCTCTGTAATTTTATTTACAAAATCATATCTAAAGTCTTAGCATACAGACTAAAACCTTGGTTACCTGAGTTGATCTCGATGAAGCAGAGCACCTTTGTGACTGGTAGACAAATCCAGGATAACATCTTGGTAGTCCAAGAAGTCCTACACCAACTGAAAACCAGGGTAAGAAAGAGAAAATTTCAGGCCATTTTAAAGTTGGATATGAAAAAGGCATATGATCAAGTCGAGTGTGACTTTTTGGAGGCCTATTTGTGCAAGCTCGGGTTTCACAACAAATGGGTGCAGTGAGTGATGCAGTGCATAACAACGGTTTCCCTTAGCGTTAAATTCAATGGACAGCCGTTACCCTTTTTTCATCCTACAAGAGGACTGCGCCAAGGCGATCCTCTCTCTCCATATATATTCATCATGGTGGCTAATGTTTTATCAATCCTCATTCAACAAGCAGTCAATATGGGAAATCTCAAAGGAATTCAGTTTAACAAGTGGTGTCCTACCCTCTCTCACCTATTTTTTGCCGATGATGCGATATTTTTCTTAGATGGAAGCCTACTTGAATGCCAAAATTTAGCCAACATCCTACAACAATATTGTCTAGCTACAGGTCAAGCAGTGAACAGAAACAAATCTGGACTTTTTCTTAGCAGAGCCTGTCCTAATACATTAAAGCAAAATCTAGCTAGTGAATTGCGAGTACCTTTGATTGAAAAAACTGGCAAGTACTTAGGAATACCATCTAATTGGGGAGTTTCTAAGAAGGATATGTTTGCTTGGATACTATGGAGGGTTAGTGCCAAGTTGGCGGGGTGGAAAGAACAGCTTATATCCAAAGGTGGGAAGGAAATATTACTGAAATCTGTGGTACAAGTCTTACCAAACTATGCTATGTCAATTTTTAAACTTCCCGTCTCTCTATGCAAGTCTATTGAGCAGAAGATAGCACAGTTTTGGTGGCAAAATAATTGTACTAAGTCGGGCATCCATTGGAAAAGTTGGGACCTACTTCAAGAAAGGAAGGAAAATGGGGGGCTAGGTTTTTGCGACCTACTTAGTCTTAATAAAGCACTACTCGGTAAATAGGCATGGTGAATATCCCAATGCCCTTCATCCTTGTGGAGCCGTGTGTTTAAAGGTTTATACTTTCATTCTACTGATTTTTGGCATGCACCTAGAGGATCTACTCCGTTATGGAGCTGGCAAAGTTTGCTGTTAGGTCGAGATTCCATCTCAGCTCAGCTTCAATGGTCAGTTGGGAATGGCCAATGCATTCACATTCGCAATGATAAATGGTTAGCTAGAGGAACTCTTGGTGGGCCAGCCAGAAGAGGAGAGCCATAAATGGTTGGAAGTTTTATTCAACAAAATCATACTAATTGGAATGTTCCTCTTCTTCGACAAAGTTTTGATGACCAGATTATCAGGGAGATTGTTACCATCCCTCTTAGTTCAATTCCGACCACAGATCAAATTATATGGACATGAACACCTACTGGAGACTATACAGTCAAAAGCGGCTACAAGTTCATTAAACAAAACGCTCCCAAACACCTTCCCAACTCTGCATCCATCCCCTCAACTCCCAATCCCTGTTTGGCGCAAGATTTGGCAACTAAAGACAGCCCCCAAACTTCGAATATTTTTGTGGTCCCTTTGCCACAATGCGCTTGCTACAAGGGAAAACCTATACCGCAGACATATCATCCCCGACCTAGAATGTCAGTTATGTCAAACTCATCTTCCTAAAACTACCGAACACTTATTTCTCTTTTGCCATGGATACAGGGCCTTTGGTCCCATCCCAAAGTGCTGATTAATCTTTCAGCATACACTACACACAGGATGTCTAATTGACTAGCAAATCTATTGATGCACGGAGTAAACGTACCTAAACCAGAGATAGTAGTAGCCCTTCTTTGGTAGATTTGGCAAGCAAGGAATCACTTCATCTTCCGCAACAAGCGTTCAACACATGAACAGGTTGTAGATCTGGCACTTACAAACGCAGAGCTTAATCATAGTAAGCAGAAGAACACAACAACTACAAGGCAGTTGGTGTTGCCTACCTCTCGAATCTGGAATCCTCCACCACCAGGAACAATCAAAGTGAATATTGATGGGGCTTTCCTTGTAGCAGATCAAACAGGCTCGGTCGCCTGTGTTTGCAGAAACCATGAAGGCAATCTGATCGGTGGAACCTCCTAGATCATTCCCGCTTCATCTCCTCTGTAAACGGAGATTCGAGCCCTACATCAAGCTGTTACAGAAAGGGATGATAGATGATCACCTATAGATTGATTCCGATTGTTTGGTAATGGTAGAGACGATCAACGATCATCGATCGCCACCATGGGACTGTCGAAACCTAGTTGTGGAAGTTGCAGATCTGATCTCCCGATTTTCCCACTTGCACTTGTGCCACTGTAGACGAGAAGCGAACTCCCTCGCTGACTGGGCTGCTAAGGCCTTTGGCCTTGGCTTTTTGAACTCAAACTGGGCCTCCTCACCTCCTCAGATTATTTTGGATATGCTATGTATCGATGCCTTAAAAACGGGTTGTAATGCTTTCCCTTCGTAAATAAAGTGCTAAGTATTTCCAACCAAAAAAAAAAAAAAACTATGACACAATTCTGTGGCTAAACTTGGTCCCGAAAATGTGGTAGGTGTACGAGCTGATGTAGTTCGGAATATTACAGAAATATGCGCAGCCAAGTGGAAATCCAACATTTTCAGGCCGCTTAACAGAAGTTCCTTCCTTCCGACCAAAAAAAAAAAAAAAAACAGAAGTTCCTTACCCGAGCTACTAGTTTCCTTCTTTTCTAAGGTATTAATTGACAAAATTATTCCCCATGAAACTCTATACAGATCAGGAGATTAGAAAAATAACATAGAATTTATGGTCGCGTTGCTCATATTACTTCATTCTTCAGAATTAAGATTTTCTGACCTTTTTGCTTTTGACCCAATGGTTGATGTGACGTTAGTTCTTATGATATCATATGACTACCACGTGGAAAATTGTATATGCATCATGCATCCTCTTATGTATTTTTTTGGCAGTTTTCGAGCATAATTTGGAAGGCTAGAGATTTAGGAATTTGCCCCTACTCAGGTAAGTGAGAAGCACTAAGGAGCAATATGAGATGGATGCCTCGGACTCATGCGATCTTCGTAATTACTGTTTTTCACTGTTTCTTTGTACAAGGGAAAGAAGTAATACCAATAGCTATTACCATACTTCTTTTCACCATTTCTTTTTTCTTTCTTTTGCTGATTGGTTAGATTGAGGATCCAATTGAGCAACCGGTAAATGGTGCAAGGGCTGTTAAAGCAAGCCTTGTGATGAAGATATCCAAAGCATTTGAGACAACGTATCGAAGAGTTTCATCAACCTCTGAAACTGAGGCTTCTTTGCTTCCTCTACTGGCCAGGCCGTGCATCTCGAAAGCTCTTGGGGGGATGTCTTTTAGAACAAGGAATTCCAGTGGCAAACACAATGGTATGAAGTGTCCAGTTGTAATTGACATCCTTGACATCCCCTTATCATCACAAGTACATCCAATTATAATTGACATGCCCTCGTCATCGCAAGTTCATCCAGTTGCAATTGACATCCGTGACATCCCCACCATCACCGGTACATCCAGTTATAATTGACATCCTTGACATCCCATTGTCATCACAAGACAACCTTGACATCCCCCCTCATCACAGGTACATCCGGTTGTAATTGACATCCTTGATATCCCCTCATCATCACAAGACATCCTTGACGTCCCCCTTGACATTGCCCCCTCATCACAAATACATTTGGTTGTAATTGACGTCCGTGACATCCCATCATCATCACAAATACATCCAATCGTCATTGACATCCCCTCATCATCCCAAGTACAACGGCAATTTCAGAACATGAGTCTGCACCACCGTGGCAAGGTCTAGAGCAGTCTGACCACGTTGAATCTTCCACTGGCTTAAGGAAAGCAAGATGAGTGGGAGGAAATCATCGTCTCAACAGCTCTTGGGAGGACGTCTTCTAGGGCTAGGAGTTGCGGTGACGACCACAATAACCATCCAGTTAAAATTTACATCCCCTCATCCTCACAAGTATACTAGCAATTTCAGAACATGAGCCTGCAGCACCACGGCAAAGTCCAGAATAGTTAGATCACATACAATCTTTCACCGGCTTATGGAAATCAAGATGAGCGGGAGGAAATTATTGAAGGATGCTGGATGCAGAAGATATGAAAGTGTAGTACTTTGCCACAATTCTTGAAAAAGTTGCTCGGATCGCATGGTTGCTTTTGTTGTTACTGATAAAAAATAGTAAACAAGAAAATAGAAAACCAGAAGCTATATTTTTCAGATGAGGAAGAGAAGCACAGAGAAACAGAACACAAATTTGCATACGTCTGTTCTAAAAGAAAAAAAACTGTCGAGTACCACAACTAAATACAAAGCAAAAACTGCTCACGTACGTGCAACACATAACTGCACACAAATGTGTTATTAACTTCCTAGAAAATAGCAAAAAACTCTAAATACATAACTAAATGAACTTGGCTATTTTTTAATTTAAAAAAAAAAAGAGGAAAACAGAGGAAAAAACAGGACAAAAAACAATAGCACTGAGACATTATAATCCAACAAACTCCTCCTTGGATGAGTTGCTGCTGCATACTCCAATTTTCTTTCTTAATACTTCAAATCTTCCAGCTTGAAGTGGTTTTGTGAACATGTCTGCAAGTTGATCTTCAGATCTGCAATAAACCAGCTTAACTTCACCATTTTGTTGCACCTCAAGTAGACAGAAGAACTTAACCTTGAAATGCCTAGTTTTGCCATGAAAAACTGGATTATGAGATATTGCTAGAGCAGCTTGATTATCCACATTAATTTCGATACAGCCACTAGAATTCAGCCATAAATCTTTTATTATCTTCTCCAGCCACAAAGCTTGATTTGCAGTTGCAGTAGCTGCTATAAACTTAGCCTTTGCAGTAGACTGAGCTACAATCTCTTGCTTTTAAGAACACCAGGAGAAACAAGCTGAACCAAAATTGAAACAATATCCAGACGTACTCTTCATGTCATCTACTGAACCAGCCCAGTCACTATCAGAAAATCCTTGCAAATTAAACTTCACACCAAAGAACAATGTTCCTTTAAGATATCTCAATACCCTTTTTGCTGCAATCAAATGTAACTAACTAGGACTACTCATCAACCTGGATAAAACACTGACAGTAAATAGAATATCTGGTCTAGTTGCTATAAGATACATGAGACATCCAGTCAGACTTCTATATATATAAGCATCTTACGCATATGTTCCATCATTCTTCTGCAGCTTCTCTTTAGCAGCCATAGGAGTGCTTACACTTTGACAATCTTCCATCTGAAACTTCTTTAGAATTTCCTTCATGTATTTTTTCTGACAGATGAAGATCTCATATGAAGCCTGTTTGACTTCCAGACCCAAAAAAATAAGACATCTTTCCCAAGTCTGACATCTCAAAAACTGCAAATAGATCTTGCTTCACCTTTTCTATCAATTCCATATCATTCCCCGTCACTAATAGATCATCTACATAAAGTGACAGAATTACAACACTGTGATTCACCTTCTTGACATAAAGAGTGAACTCACTTAAGCTTTTTACAAAGCCAAAATCCTGCAAATATCGATCTATCTTCCCATACCAAGCTCTTGGAGCCTGCTTTAGTCCATATAGAGCTTTCTTCAACCTGTATACACTCTCTTATTGCCCTTTGATATAAAGCCTTCAGGTTGTTCAACAAAAATCTCCTCCTCAAGCTCTCCATTCAGAAATGCAGACTTGACATCTAATTGAAATATAGGCCACCCCTTCTCTGCTACAATAGCTAACAGTAACCTTATTGTATCAAGTCATGCAACAGGAGCAAATGTTTCAGAATAGTCTACTCCCCATATTTGTGTATAGCCTTTCACCACCAGTCTAGCTTTGTGTTTATTGACAAAACCATCAAGATTAAGTTTTGTTCTAAGCACCCACTTAACCCCAATCACATTCTTATCAGATGATCTGTCAACAAGCTCCCATGTGTGGTTTTTCTGGATCATTGCGATCTCCTCTTGCATTGCTGCAATCCACCTCTGATACTCCTTAGCTTCCACAAAGTTAGATGGTTCGAGCATTGCCACATTGCTTCTTTCATAGATTTCAGTAAGTGACCTTGTGCCTCTTACTGGTAAATCATCCACACTATCTTCCAATCCATCTATAAATTCATCAACCTCTACATCTGTTGCAGGTTTTTTTTTTTCGAGCAGTTGCTGTTCTGCACTCTTTCCTTCCATCCAATTCCACTCATCTTCCTCTAGAAAAACATCTCTGCTTACAGTCACCTTCTCTGTCATAGGATGAAAAATTTAGTAAGCCTTTGATTGGAGACTGTACCCAATGAAGATTCCAAGCTCTGCTTTCTTATCCAGCTTGTCCCTCTTGACCTCAGGAACATGAGTGTAACATAAACACCCAAGAACCTTCAATTTTTTTTACAGAAGGTTTAACACCATACTAGACTTCAAAAGGTATTGACCTCTCTAAGGCCTTTGTGGGCAATCTGTTCAACAAGAACACTGCAGTATTAGCTGCTTCAGCCCAGAACTTCTTAGGTAAATTCTTCTCCTGCATCATACATCTGGCCATCTCCATAATGCTTCTGTTTTTCCTCTCACTGACCCCATTTTGTTGAGGTGAATAGGGAGCAGTGAACTGTTGCACAATTCCTGCTTGCTCACAATTCAACTTAAACTTGTGAGCAGTATACTTAGAACCATTATCAGACCTGAGCATTTTAATTTTCTTCCCACTCTGATTCTCAACTAAGGCCTTAAATTTCACAAACACATCAGCAACTTCAGACTTGGTTTGCAGAAAATAAATCCAAATCATCCTAGTCATATCATCAGTGAAGGTAATGAAATACCTGCTACCATTGAGAGAAGACTTAGACATAGGTCCACATAGATCTGTGTGGACTAATTGCAGCTTCTCACATGCTCTCCAGCTTCCTCCTTTGAAAGGAAATCTAGCTTGCTTGCCAAGAAGACAAGTTTTGCACTGTGGAAATTCCTCCTCCAAACTTGGCAAGTCATCTGCCAAGCTATTTCTCTGCATAAACAACATGCTCTTCCTGTGAACATGCCCAAGTCTTTTATGCCATATCTCTGCATTTTCTTCTTTGCACTTTAAAGCCATTTATTGCATCTCTTGTGACTTAAACATGAAACTCTTGTCCTCCATTGGAATTCTTAGCACTTCTTTGCTATCTGCATTATTAATAAGACATTCCTTCCCATCGAACTTCACTTTATAGCCCTTCTCAACTAATTGACCAACACTTAACAGATTATGGTCAATATTTGGCACAAAGAGAACATCATTGATCAGCTTCACCTCCTGATTTCCTTCAATTGCCACTGTACCCTTCCCTTGCACTTCGATATACTGTCCGTTGCCAATTCTAACTCTGGACCTAACTGACATGTCTAGACTCCTAAACAGCTTCGAATTGCCAGTCATATGATTGGTACAGCCACTATCCACCAGCCATGCATCATTCCCAACAAAAGATTCAGAAAAAGAAGCTACAAACAAGTGCTCTTCCTCAGTTTCATATACTGCTACCTGTGCTTTTCCTGTTTGCTGGTAATTTTTTTCTTTGCAGATGGCTTCCATGTGACCCAACTTGTGACATCTTCTGCATCTAACATCAGGCTTTCTCCAACATCTAAAAAACTGATGATTAGTTCCACCACAGTATTGACAAGGCTTTTTGTTCATCTTCCATTTGCTAGACCCACCAGAGTTTCCTTCTTTTGCTACAAACTTGGAGTCACCGGCATTTTCTCTGGAATGAATCCATTTCTTCCCTTTGCCTCCATCATTTGACTTCACTCTAGCTTGCAGCGCACCCTCTACAAACTCTTCTCTTCTCATCAGTTTTCTGTGCTCCTGTGCCTATAGAGCATTTAACAATTCTGCAAGCTTTATATCAGCTAAGTCTCTTGTATTTTCCAGAGATGCTATGGTGGCTTCGAACTTCTCTGGAAAAGACACCAGGATCTTCTGAACAAGCCTTTCATCCTTCAAGTCAGTCCCTAAAACTCTGATTTTTTTCAGCTATCCCAACCAACCTATCAGAGTACTCATTCACTGACTCTGAATCTTTCATATGTTGTCTCTCAAACTCCCTCAAGAGATTCAGCACCTTCATGCCTCTTATCTTCTCATCTCCCTCGTATTCATCCTTCAAGAAATTCCAAATTGCCTTTGCAGAATCACATCTCATGATCCTTGTGAAGATAGTGAGTGAAACAGTAGCGTACAGGCATGACTTTGCCTTGGCCTTCCTTGTGATTCTCTCTTTATGGTACTTTATCTGATTCAAAGTTGGATTGTATGGAAGTGGAGCAACTTCATAATCATCCTCCACAGCTTCCCATAGATCATGACCCTCCAAAAATGCTGTCATCTTAACAGCCCATGCTTGATAATTCTCTCCAATAAATACTGGAGAAGCCATCGCAAAGAAACCACTCGACCCTGTCTCCATCACCCTTTAACTTCTTTACACTTTGATACTTGCTTCACTTCACAGTCCCTCAAGATCATTCATGCTCTGATACCACTGTTGTTACTGATCAAAAACAGTAAACAAGAAAACAGAAAACCAGAAGCTATATTTTTCAGATGAGGAAGAGAAGCACAGAGAAATAGAATACAAACTTGCATACGTCTATTCTAAAAGAAAAAAAAAACTATCGAGTACCACAACTAAATACAAAGCAAAAACTACTCACGTACGTGCAACACATAATTACACACAAACGTGCTATTAACTTCCTAGAAAATAGCAAAAAACTCTAAATACATAACTAAATGAACTTGGCTGTTTTTTAATAAAAAAAATAGAGGAAAACAAAGGAAAAAATAGGACATAAAATAGTAGCACTGAGACATTATAATCCAACAGCTTTGGAGTCGATGCATCTGCAAATTTTGACGTACTTTTGGGCCTTCTCTGCAGATTGCCTCGTGCTTTTTGTTTGGGAAGACATGAATCTGGCTAAATTTGTATATGACGATGCTGAGGTCTTTCAAACATGGCTCTCACAGGAAGTAGACATTCGTGTGTTGAGCGAGTGCTGTAACTACATTTTAAATTTGGACATGTAGGTTAGTTGTATTTAAACATGTAGTTAATCCTCTAAACCCAACTTCAAGGAGAAAATTCTTGTTTAGGTTTGACCTCGACTTCTGAGTGAGTGCTACGTTTACATTTTCCTATTTTGAAGGAACTATTCTCTCAATTTAACACTTGCAAGACGATCCCAATATTCGCTCGTATGGATAAAGTGAAATTCTACTTTCTTCCCTAAACTGTTGTACAGTTTTCAATCAACTCCTTAAAACTTTTATTTTATCTAATCAAGTCTTGAACTTACGTTTTTTTTCTCCTCAAGTCTCTCCAATAACAATCCCAATCAAATCCTGTTGTCTCTCTTGATATGTAGAGTATTTCTCTACCTTAATGGTAGTTTTCAAACCCTCAACCCTAATTACCCTTTCCTGTTCCATTCCCATCTTCGTATTATCCCTTTTTCTTTCATCTCGGTGTCTCTGGTCTCCTCTCCTTTGTCAATTGCGGGTTTCAGCGACCTCAAGATGCTGCGTCTCTTCACCCTTTGGTGATTTCTTCATCAGTTTGCAGTGGGTTGGATTGCGCTCAGCCCTTCAGTTTCGCTGACTTCCACAGGAATCGATCAGTTGGGATCGGCCTACACCCCCAACTTTCTTCGGCTTCTACTTGGTTTGATTGCTGCATGTCCTCGATTTCTCCATCTGCCATTAGCTTGAGGATTCCCAATCTATCGCTGGCCAGGAGTAGGTAAGTATCTACCTATGAGGTCTAGTCTGCATTGGACATGTCGAATTCGTGTGTGTCTTGGTATGCAATGTTGATTGTGGACAATTGGCTGGGCTTGGCAGAACTTACCTTCTTTGCTGCTCTGAGTTTCGTTTGGATTGAAGATTTTCAGACTTTATCTCTGTTTTGCATCTTATAGTGCTCGCCCCTGTATTGTTCTCTGTTCAGGACAACTAAATGACATCCGAAGTAAATGCCAACTCTTCGTGATTGTTTGCTCTCTGCAACAGGTTGGGCCGACTTACTACTGAACAGTTAATAAAAGACTGGGATGATGCTCCACCACCTGAAAAGTTAGAAGAATGCCGCTTAACTTTAGTAGGATACATCCTCTCTAATCATTCCATAAATTTCACAGCTTTTCAAAGCACATTAAAGCGAGTTCAGCGTATTGACAATGTGGAAATATCACGGTGAGAGGCGGGCATCTATGTAGCAAATTCCATTCTCATGCAGAAAAACAAAAAGTTTTTGAAGGAGGACCTTGGTGTTTCTCTGGCCACTTGGTCATATTTAAACCATGGACCCCCAACACTCCTCTACACTGCTATGACTTTTCTACGTGTGCCTTCTGGATTCAGGTATTTGGTTTACCTTTAGAATGTTGTACAGAATCGCTAATTAGCAAGGCGGTGAAACATTTGGGTCAAGTCTTAGAAGTTCGATTTCCGCTATGAATCTCTTAAGATAGGGAAGCTAATTCGGCTTGAGGGTAAGCATTTATGGCTCGATTTCCGCTATGAACGTCTCTCGCATTTCTGCTACTCGTGTGGAAAGCTGGGACATTATGCATTGTACTGCAGGAATATACCCTTTACTAAAGTAAAATTAGAAGGCAGAGAAAAAATGGCCTATGGCCAATGGCTTCAAGCTGAGGTGAGGGAGCATAGCTCGTATTGGCATACGTTCTATACGAAATAGGACAACCTAGATCAAAATGAAGAAGCCGTACCTGAAACCCCACCCTCACAGCTACACCATGTCCCATTATTGCCCCAACCAGCAACTGTTAATCCTGCGCTGCTCTCCTGTGCAATCGATACAACCAGCAATCGTGGAGTGGGCTCTGACACGCAACCCATTCAGCTGACAGTTATGCAAGGCACTCCTATAACTACATCAATCATACCTGCAGCAAATAAGTTAAAAGGGATTCAGACTCAACCAATGGAGGCCAAGGCACAAAAGACTCTGAAACATGCGAGACTCACACCGAAGCTAGGAGTGTTTAAAAAGTTGAAGAGACACAACCCCTCTGAGTCAAAATGTTTGATGATCAAGGACCCTAATGAAGCAAATCTCATGGAAACACCTGTTTATGTGGCTGAGGAAGTGGGAGCATGGGCTTTGGTGGCTGGCCCTAAACAGCCACCCATCAACAAATGAAAATAATTAGCTGGAATTGTCAGGATTTGGACAATCCCTTGACAATTCAAGCCCTAAAGGCCATGACGGCCAAAGAAAAGCCCGATGTAGTCTTTTTAATGGAAACGAAGAACTCTGAAGCAAAGGTTCATCAAATTCAATGCTACTTACATTTTATGAATTCATATATCCTTAACCCAGTTGGTATAGCTGGCAGATTAACAGTGTTTTGGAATGCTCAAGTCTCTATACAAGTGCTTAGTTCTTCACAACACATGTTGGATATGACTTATAAGATGCTGTAGGAAGATAGAACCATTCGCCTAACCTGTATTCATGCTTCATAACTATAACCAACGACAGATTATGTGGGATGAGATTCAGCAAATCAACAGAGTGAATAACTTCCCTTGGATATGTGTTGGGGACTTTAATGACATTCTTTACCCTTGGGAAAAGGTTGGAAAGAGACCTGCGGACCTTACTTGCATGCTGTCTTTTCACGCTGTCCTAAATGATTGTGCCTTGTTGGAGTTAGAAAGTAAAGGTTGTAAATACACCTGGATGAATAATAGAGAAGGTGAAGAACTTGTGAAGGAAAGATTGGATCGTGTCTTGTGTTCGATGGATTGGCAAATCATGTTTTCAGGAGTAGAAGTATTAGCGTTACCAGTTGTGGGATCCGGCCATAGTCCATTGATCCTAGACATTACAGCACATTCCAAAAGATATAAGAAGCCTTTTTCTTTATGAAGCCTATTGGAACGAGGATGCAAAATGTGGTGACGTTATCTCTACCGCATGGAATTCAATCTCTCATCCTCATCCGCCTTTCCTTTCGAAGTTAAAGACTGTCACCTTAGCTCTGTCTAAATGGAGTCATGAAAAATTCTCAAATGGACATGTTAGGGTGATTGCCTTACAACATCAATTACAGGATCTCATGAACCAACAGCACTTAAATTATAATCGAGAGGCAGCATCGAAAATCAGAGAGGAGCTTACACAGACTTGGCAAAGGGAAGAACAATACTGGGCCTTACGCTCAAGAATACAATGGCTGAAATGGGGTGATAAGAATACGAGGTTTTTTCATGCTTCAATGCTTCAAAGAATACAAAGAAATCGTATTACTATTTTGCAAGATGCTTATCAGCATTGCGTTCGTGAACCACAAACTCTACAAGGTATGATGACCAATTTTTTTTCAACATTATATTCCTCTACAGGGTCTAGAGATTATGGGTATGTTCTTAACCAATGCCAATAGGTTGTAACGTCTTAAATGAATGAATAGTTGGTCTCGCTGGTCACTCTTGAGGAGGTTAGATGGGCCACTTTTTAGTTGGGGACCACCAAAGCCCCTGGCCCTAATGGATTAAATGACTTATTTTATCAGAAACACTGGGATATTCTTAAATCTGATCTACTGCTCCTAGTGCAAGATTTTTTCATGTCAGGACAAATGCCCCCGAGTCTAAATCATACCTTTCTTGTATTGATTCCTAAGATACCTCACCCCGAGAAATTGGAGCAATATTGCCCAATCAGCCTCTGCAACTTTGTCTACAAAATTATCTCCAAGGTTCTTGCCAACCATCTCAAACCATGGTTGACTTTTCTAATCTCTAAGGAACAGTCAGCTTTCGTGACCAATTTAAGACAAGGAAGCGAACAAGGAAATTCAATGCAATCATAAAGACAGACATGAAAAAGGCGTATGACAAAGTAGAGTGGGATTTCCTTCATGACTACCTTCTTAAATTGGGATTCCATCCTAGTTGGTTAAATGGATTATGCAATGCGTGTCCACAACAACCTTCAGTGTGAAATTTAATGGTGAGCATCTTCCTTCCTTTTCCCCTTCCCGGGGCCTCCAACAGGGCTACCCGTTATCTCCATATCTGTTTATTTTACTGGCAGATGTTTTATCACGCCTCATACATCAAGCTGTCAGTATTGGACACATTAAAGGTATTCGGTTCAATAGGTGGTGTCCAACCTTGTCCCATCTCTTTTTTGTCGATGATGCCATTTTCTTCCTAGATGGGACAGTTTGAGAAAGTCAGAATTTTGCTGCTATCTTAAATCAATATTGTCTGGCGACTGGTTAGGTAGTGAATCGCAATAAGTCTAGTCTGATGTTTAGTAAACACTACCCCCCTAGTTTGCAAGTTAACATGGCTTCGGAGCTTCAGATGCTTGTATTATCAAGATATGGCAAGTATTTGGGATTGCCATCTGACTAGGGTCGATCGAAGAGGGAGATGTTCTCTTGGATACTCGCACGAGTTAATGCAAAGTTGGAGGGATGGAAAGGGAAATTAATTCCAAAAGGAGGTAAGGAAATTCTCATTAAATCTGTAGTTCAGGCGTTACCACATTACGCTATGTCTATCTTTAAGATACCTCTGTCAATTTGCAAATCTATAGATAATAGCATTGTCAGATTTTGGTGGAGAAATGATCAAAATAAGGCGGGAATCTATTGGCAAAGATGGAAACTTCTTAAAGAAAGTAAAGATAACGGAGGTTTAGGGTTCCGTGACCTTATCGCCTTTAATAAAGCCATGCTTGGAAAGCAGGCTTGGAGATTATTACAGCAGCCTTGTGCTTTATGGAGTCAACTTTTTAAGAGTTTGTATTTTCCTTCACAAGACCTCCTCTCGGCAACTACTAGTAGTAGGTCCTCCTGGGGATGGCAAAGTCTTCTTTTGGGAAGAGATGCTATTCTTCCTCATATCCGTTGGTCAGTGGGTAATGGTCAAAAAATCAAAATTAGAGGCGATCGTTGGTTACCAATGGGTATTCTCCATGGACCTAAGACTAATGAGGAACCAGTGGTGGTGGCGGATCTTATTGATCCGATCCACCAGAATTGGAACCAATCGTTGCTCCTCAGTATACTCCAAGAACAGCTTACAGCAAAAGTCCTTACTATCCTAGTAAGACCTCCAATCACTGAAGATCAAGTTGTTTGGACAGTAATGAAAGATGGTTTATATACAGTTAAAAGTAGCTACTACCAAATACTTCAGACAACATGTACTCATAACAACAATAGAGCATCGATCTCCTATCAGAATCCCAGATTTATATGGCGAAGAATATGGACAATGCGAACTGCACCAAAAATCAAAACATTCACTTGGGTTCTTTGTCAAAATGCACTCACAACTAGAGCAAATTTATTTCACAGACATATACTGTCGAATCTATGATGCACTCAGTGTCAGCAGGACACTCCTGAAACATTAGAGCCTATTTTTCTTTTCTGCTCTTGGACTCGAGCTGTATGGGCTAACCCTCAGCTCAACATTCACACTTTCCCTCGCTCGATCCATCGACTTGATACATGGTTATCAGAGAGAGCATCCACACCAAAAAACTTACTTGGATTGGAGTTAACTGCAAACGTCCTCTGGCAAATTTGGCGAATGCACAACAACTTTGTCTTCCGCAATCAGCAACCAGACCCACATTTTGTAGTTGAAGCGGCTGTAGCTTAGACCAGCACCTTCTTCGTTCCTGTAGTCAACTGATCAACATCAGGGCTCGGATCCATAATTCCCGAACACCTCTAGCGTCCTCCAGACCTCGGAACCCTAAAGTATAACATAGATGGCACCTATCAACCGGGAAGCACAGAGGGATCGATCGTAGGGATTTGTAGGGACTAGCGAGGAAGGCTAACAGATTATTATTCCAGCACAGTTCGATCGACATCAGCTCTGGAAACCGAAATACAAGCACTAACCTTCACCCTTCACCATCTACTGAGCCAAGAACTGCAACATACTAAACTGGTGATTAAATCTGACTGCCTTACTCTCATTGATGCGGTGTGGGACGGTAGATCGCCGATCTGGGAGCTTTGGCCATTGGTTGCGGAGGCTCTCCTTTTGATTTCCCAATTCTCTGACCTAAAGTTGCAGCACTGTCCGCGAGAGGCAAACCGGGTAGCTGACTGGGCCGCGAAGGCCCAGCGTACTGCTTCTCCGGCCCAAAACTGGTTCTTTCATCCTCCTGCTGTACTTCTTGATCTGCTATTTGTGGATACTTTAGCTTCAGGGTGTACGTTTCCTCTCATATAAATACAAGTATCTCCTTTGACCAAAAAAAAAAACAATCCCGGTCAATTTGAGTTTATGTGGCCGTTGGACCATGCCAAGTATGAAGTGGAAAAAGGCTTATAACGTGGAAATTTCCAGTGGGGCATGTGCATAGAGACCAATTTTATTTCCACAAATATTCTGGTAGAGATCGACAACCACGTCAGCTCAAATTGATTGATACTAGTGCTGAAGCGCCTTGATTGAACATTTTATTTAGGTCAGAGGACTTAATTGTAGAAATTGATAGCGTAATGATTGGAAAATTGCATAAGTCAGCGATTAAAACTAAAAAAGTAGAATTTTACTGTATGGCTAAATATGTAAAATCAAGAATTAATTACCAATCAACTTTTAAGTTTTAAGCAACTCTCTGAAATTCAAAAAGCGGGGTTCCTACTTAAATTATTCACAACTTAGAAACCTTTCACTACGGAAATTTTAAATTACATAACATAATTTCCATAAATTCAATTATATCCTCTGTGGTTCGTTTTGGTCACTCTCCCTTCCTTTCAAATCTTTACTTCCTATATAGTCTGTTTAATTGAACATTGCAATAATTAAACAAAAGAAGGAATGTAAGTAACATAGAACTAGTCTTGCAAAAATCCAAAAAATTCATTATATTGAAAATGAAAATGTTCATTTCCCACCCATCGGTGGGCAACTGCGTTGGTTGAAAGTCCTCCTTCATTGCTGAGGTTAAGAGTTCGAAACCTGTAGTTGCTAGCATTATAAATGGGGGGCCATGGTGGTAGGGTCCTGTGCTAGTCGCCGTTAAAGTCCAAAGGTGCCACTGCGTGCTAGAGAACCTTGTGACCCTGAATAGCATAAGCGAAAGGGGCTTAGGCGGATCCTCAGTCACCACTTGCCTAAATGACGTCATCCTAATATAATTTTTTTGTCCTTTTTTTTTATTTTTTAGATGCCGTGACATTCCTACATGCCGAAGTAAATCAAGGTATATGGTTAAACAGAGAACAATCACCTAATCCAAGATCCAAAATCACCTAGCATGCTTCTAGCATGTCCTACTTGTTACAAGCTTAACTAAAACAATAAGCAATTGCTTATGTTTTTCTCACTATTCTACATGACATAGCAAACTATGTGTTATAGGCATAAATAAAACGATAAAGGGTCAATCTTTCCTTGTAAGATCCGATCTTTTGACACAAGTGAAAATGTCGACCAAAACTCAAAGCTTTGGCCTACTTTCCATTGTTCTTTGCCAAAAAAAAAAAAATTCCAAACATGATAACCCCTAATTTAAAATGCATGGAAATCGAAGTGAAGATAATTTAACACAAGAAATGTGCAATATAACGGCAAATTGGATGCAATCTAACACGAGAGGGGCGTGCAATGGAGAGCACCTAAGGTTGGTCGTGAGTGACGTGAAAATGGAACATGTGAGATAACCTTAAATTCATGAGATCTATCCAAAAGAGGGGCACAGCCGAGACCATCAAGGACCGGCCATGAGAAACAAGGCCATGGTTCAATACCAACGTCCAAAAAGGATGATCCAATCAACAAATATGCAGACTTTCTTCAATCTCACACAAAAAGGGACAAGTTGAAGCCATAAAGATGCAATCTTTATTAGGCTAAATTCATGCATAGGGAGATCAAAACGTAGTACTCTCTATAACCTGTTAAAGTGAGGAAACTAGAGACAAAACATGGAATCGTTCATCCGTATGTATAAATTATGATCTAGGCACATCTAATTATGGATTTGCAAATCGTCTCGTGAATCAAAGCAATTAGAGGTCGCCCAAGGCTAGATCGAATTGGATTTCTTAGTGCAAGGATCAAAGAAGCCTACCTTCGATGGACACCATGCCAAGAACACTTGGGCGTCAAATAAACGATGGGATATATATGATACCAATGAGGGGAGGGGCTATATATATAGACTCCCCTAAGAAAAAAAAAGGAATGTTAGATTAACTGGCTCATGATATATGTGTGTTCTTCTCGATATCCATGAGTGGTCGTGAATTAAATTCCCATCGTGTGTGAGAGATAGGAGTGCGTGAGTTAAGATTAAGACCAGCTCCTATTATCTTGGAATTTGGACAAGCTCCCATATTATGGAGTTCCCATGTTCTTGGAGTATTGTCTAATCTCACTGTCCTAGAGCTTCAAGAACGTCGGAAACTTCAATTTAAGCGCACCTTGCATGCTAGATCGCCCATTAGATCAATAATCGCGCCACTGTCTCATCCAACACCGCCTTTGCTTGATGCAAATGTACTAATCCTAAACCAAAATGCCTCGACAACCTACATGCAGAATGATGCAGTAAAGATTGCAAATGCAATATCGATATTTTTTGGGGATCGAATTTGATCCTTAATTATCTTATAAAATGAATGATAAGTTTACAAGCCGAAATTTGATGTCAATAGCTATCCATTTTTGAAGGAGAGCTCAAAATGGTATCTTTCAAAGATAATTGACACATATTCGTTCCATAGACCCTACAAAAGATGTGAATACAAATGGAGTGATAATGATGATATATTTACTATTTTTATTTTATTAAGACGTAAACGCAAGCTAGCCTCTTGAAGCACCTACGACTCCTCACGGCAGGATTCCAGTGATGGATAAGAGACGAGTTTCTCATCGCTTTTAAAAAGGTAAAAGAGGATTCCCTGGAAATTCTCATCGTGGGACTCGGATGCAGCCCGGCGCTTCCCATGTTAGGACTTGGAAGCTACCTGGAAATTTTCATCTCAAAGACTTTGGATATTGCCTGAAGTTTTCTGTAAGAGTTTTTCTAATTGTGGACTACATTAATTGATATTGTAATTTACCGTTTAACGTTTATCGTTTTACGGGGTTTGGTCTAAGATAAGATAGAAGGTTTCTTAATTAGTCTAATATGGGCTGGCTAGTGTAGGCCGAGTTGAGCCTGGCCCGTAATGAGGGGGACTGGCTGGAAACTCTATAAATAGTGCTAAAATCTCTTCTCTAACCCTAATTCTCATATGTATCTTCATTTAAGGGGCGTTTACTTACCGCTAAACGTGAGAGGGCCGTCTCATTGAGCCAGTGATACGGAGGACAATAGAGAAGAAGGACTTGATGCGTGGATCCCTTGATATATGGGTAATTCCTTTTTCTGCTTCCGCTTTATGTTCGATGGATCCCAAAACAGGAGCGTTAATATTTCTACTCAATTATGCATGTTCTTGTTCTGGCTATGGAGATCTTGGGGTTGCGCAATTTGCGTCTTACATGTGGTATCAGAGCAACCATAACCCTATAACTTGAACGCATAAAGCTTTTGCCCTAATTTGTGATTTTCGAGATTTTTTATTCAATAAAAATAAAATTAAATCACAAATTTAGACTGGGCTCGACGAGACGAGCAAGACGGTCGGCAGCACGTCGCCGGAGGAGGCTACACACGCCCCCATGCGAAGCCACACGCCGCCTAGGCTTCGAACGTGCACCGCGCGTGAGCTCCACGCGCCACGCATTCAGGCGGCGCGTGTGGGCTCGTGGAGACTCCGATCGGCGCGTGGCTAGCGGCGTTGGATTCGTATGATTTCCCTCTATGTCGTGATGTATTTATTTATATTTTTTATTATTTTATGGATGTGAAAATACATACAAAGCCCTAAATACGTGTATTTTTAGTGTATTTTTGCGTATTTTCTTGTATTTTCTATGATTTTGGAAATACAAATATTGGGTTACTAGTATGTTATCACATAGACATTATAATGGTGTGATTCATTAATAAAAATTAAACTTTATTGTGAACTAAAGCTGGCTTAATGAGATACAACCATTATGGGATAATATTTGAACTATGTATTGAGGTCATGAGAAACAATAAAAGTTATGGAACTTTTGACTTTTGTTGCTCAAGCATAGTTATTTATATGCATCTTGATGTATTTTTGTTTCTTCTGATAACCTTTGAATGATGGATGTCTTAAGAACTCGTGACCAAATTGATTATATTCATTATCACATCTTTGAATGGGGGTAATGTATGTCAGTTAAGTTATTGCATATTTTACCTAAATTCATCTGGTCACTTGTTAGTGTCTATCAAGTTGAGCATTGGTTTATGGTTAAGAAGCATGACAACATTTACGTAGAACAATAATATCTACTATTATAAGATTAGATATTTGGTTATGTGTTTTGACTCAAAATATAGGCCACTAGTTGATGTAATGATAATTTGTTACTTAAAAAAATTGGCTAATTAATCAGCTATTGGCCTTGGAGTCATGTTTTGCCTTATAAAACTCATGATCAATAGTTGATCAGCTATTAAGCTTGTCAATATGGATACTCTATGTTGTTATTGATGTTAACTTATGAGGGATCCTTTGGATCGACATTCTTTTTATGTTGTTTTGATTATCAATAATCGGGGTGCACAAGAGATGTTTTCTTATATATTATGAGAAGTTTCTTATGTTGTTATGATCGGTGATCTCATTGAAGTTTGACTTTCAGGTTCTTTATATATAGATATATGATTATTTTTATAAAGCAATATAATTAGCATGATATGTGATTTTGGTGATATGATGCCCTTATCACTGAAGTTAAAATCACATGTATATGGTGTATGTGAGAAGTAAAGTTTATATCCCTGGTATGAGATAATTTCAAGGATTCAATTTAGTAGTGACTACCAAAGTGGCATGCTTGATTGGGTTTGAGAAATTTCGGTCTCGTATGATTATTGGGATGTCTCCTGGTCTAATGTGTAGTCATACTCCTAAATGAGGTGATTGTGTATTAGTTCATGGAGGGATACATGATGGTGTGGTGGAGGAGTAACTAATTCTAGTGATTCATATACCCAAGGTGATGAATTCACGAAGAATTGGAATATATTCTCATAACCGCTATCATGTGGGGAGTGTACAACTACATGTCATGTATTTTGCCCAAAGGTGATTATATGATTATGTGTGTAACTCTCTAGATGTGTACTTGTACGTCAAGTTACACAGTGCTCACATGATGCTAATTCTATACATTGCTTATTTTTCAATCACATTTTCTGTAATTTATAACTCCACTATTATTAAGAAAAGAGCCATTGAATTTGCTTACTGTCCATGAAGCGTTCCATTTTGGAACACTTGAAAAGAGATTTGCCCATAGACTGCACTGCTATAAGATGATGGAAACCTTAGTAGCTTGTAATTATGTCTTGTCTAATATCGAAATTAGGATACATCTGCAAAGATTGTGTTTAAGTCCTAATGACATATACATCTCGTATATTGTTAAAAGGTTATTTCCAAAAGTTTTCTATTTAAGGAAAATGGTCATGATAAAGAATAAACTGGTTAAAAATTAGTCTTGAAGGTTGTCAAGCCTAATAGTAGTGGTAAGTATTTTAGCAAATATGACCATACTGAATTGCTTAAAGGGTCATTTGTCAAATACTTGGTAAATTCTAGGGTGGTAATTTAATTACTATGCCTGAAAATCTTGACAAAAAGATTTGGCTAAAAGTCATGAAGCACCATAATGAACATGGTGATGAGTATGATCAATAAGACCAATTTATCCGATTTTCTGTAGGCCGATATTATGAAAGCAACCTTTTCACATACAAAATGTGTCTCTTATCAAAGTTGTTTCATAAACTTCTTTTGAGTTATAGACTGGACATAAATTACTTGAATCATATTAAATTTAGAGGTGTCATGCAGAAGTGAGATTATCTGATTCAATATTAAGTGCGTTGGAATTCAGACCCACTCGGAATTATTTTGTATCTTATCTAGATTGTTAAAGGGGTATTGATTTTATGACCCTAAAGAAGATGCAAGAATTATGGAATCACATACTCTAAAGTTTATAAAAATTAACGTAATTGTAGAGGATAGCTGCTTTCAAACTATTAAAGATAATAGTATGATGGAGGTTACTATGTATTTTGTCTTTACCTATATAGATAATTATGGAATCTCTTGTACCATAGACTAAACTTATTGAGATTCAAGATACTATTCTTGATATATTTTATAATGAAATTTCTTAAACCTCTCAAGTGCAGAATGAAGTGGTTGCAACTTTATTAAGGAGATTTGTTAGGGAAAGACGATCAGTTATACCATCAGACTATATAGTCTATTTGTGAGAGCATGATTACAATATCCACTATATGGTTGATGTAATGGCATATTTATAAACACTGTTTATTATTCTTAATCAAATATGTGATTAGATGCCATAAAATGCGGTATACAATCTATGAAATATCATAGTGTTTGGAAACTAACTTACTTGCTTAAAGATCATAAGTTCATTAGTTGCAAATCATCGTACAAAACTAAAAGAATTTCAAAGAAAGATTGTGGAATTTAAAGCCAAATTAGTAGCTAAAGTTTTCACTTTGAAAGATGGATGGATAATTAATAGTAAAGAAATATATATTTCTTTCTAATATTTTTAAAGATTCTTTCAAAGTGAACGTGGCAATAATAATTGATTTTGATATGGAGTTACGCCAAATAGATACAAAATTTATATTGTACAATTGGATAATTTTGCAACAAATGTTTCAAGTAAACTTATATGTAGACTCAAAAATCTTATTCATAGTTTTAAGCAAGTTTCTAGACAATATTATTAAAGTTTCATAGTGTTATTATTTTGTTCAATTGGGAACAAAGTAATTCAATATACTGCAAGGTCAGTGGGAGAAAAATTATTTTTTCTCATACTCTATGTGCATAATATTTTTGCTTACAAGTTGTGACCTTGAGACATCTTATATCCTTTATACTAAGATCTGTAAGGATTATTTTTGTCATATTATATTAAATTTTCTTGGAGGACATTTGCTGATTGTATATTGAAAATATTCAATATACATTATTGCAAGCCATGAATTGCTCTTGTTGTTAAGGGTGATGGACTGAATCTATCATATTTTCCTTATTTAGATACTGAGAAAATCTAATTAAATGGTGTATCTTGTGTCAGTGCACTTAAAAGTATAATATATGCTCAAATTTGCACTAGACTAAATATTGTCTTTGTGACGAGACTTTTAGGCAAATATCAATCAAATCCAGAACGTGATCATTGGGTTGCTGCTAAGAAGGTTTCGAGGTACTTAAAAGGACAAGAAATTATATGTTAATTTACAAATATGTTTAATTATTGCAATTAGTAGAGTATTTAGATGTAAATTTTGTTGTCTGTTATGATGACAAGAGATCAATAACATAATACATATTTATGTTAGTAGGAAGTGCAGTAAATTAAATTATATGTCATCTTCTACTATATAAGCAGTGCTAATAACATTCTTTTAGGTTCTTACTTGGGCTTTTAGGCTCCGGAACTTCATTAAAGAGTTGACCGTTTTTAATTTTATGAATTGACCCATACGGTTGTATTGAGATAATAAATTTATAGTATTATTTATTTACTACAGAGGTCTCAAAGGGTCTAAATATATGGTAGTCAAAATTTTTTACCAAAATGAAACGGTACAGTAAGGTGACATAATAATATAATATATTTTCACAGATGATATGGTTGCAGATCCACTAATTAAAAGCCTACGCCCATGTATATTTAAATGACATGTCATTAGTATAGGCCTATAAGCATCATGAGATGCTGCTGTTTAGTGGGAGCTATTTTGCCTTGACTCTGATAAAGATTTTATCTGTGTTCATTACACTTTGTAACGGTTTGATATGTATCAACTTTTGCATTCAATAAAATATTTTTGAATGTGTTGTTATTACGTTGAATACATATTGATAAAGTCTCGAGGGATTGTATAAACCTTGAGTGAAGGTTAGGGGCATCCGGGCATCCGGTTATTAGCCTTGTGCATATGTCTTGTGATACATAAAGAAAAGTTAACCGTAAAGACAAGACATATGTGAGTTCATTGGAACCATAAAGCATTCCCTAGTTGCACAAGTTTTTGTGACGCCTAAAGTTAAGAGAATGGTGACTGACAAATGGGATCTCTCTATGAGAGATGTTATCCATTTACCACACTATCATATTAAATCCATATCAATGAAGTTGAGAACATTCGTGACCATGGAAGACTCTGTGTGTATACATGCAGTTACCGCCATGATTCAGTGTTTAAGACTTTATGGGATATGATTGACTATTAAGAATTATCTCTGGACCAATGTGTGCACATACGGTACGATTTCAATTAATATAGTCCAAGTGAGAGAATGTAAGAGTTTTTCTAATTGTGGGCTACATTAATTGATATTGTAATTTATCGTTTTACGAGGTTTGGTCTAAGGTGAGATAGAATGTTTCTTAATTAGTCTAATATGGGATGGCTAGTGTGGGTCGAGTTGAGCCTAGCCCGTAATGAGAGCGACAGGCTGGAAACTCTATAAATAGTACTCAAGTCTCTCCTCTAACCCTAATTCTCACATGTATCCTCACCTAAGGGGCATTTACTTAACCCTAAACATGAGGGGGGCATCTCATTGAGCCAGTGATACGGAGGGTAATAGAGGAGAATGACTTGATGCGTGGATCCCCTTGATATGTGAGTAATCATTTTTCTGCTTCCGCTTTATGTTCGATAGATCCCAAAACAAGTGCATTAATCTTTCTATTCAATTATGCATGTTCTTGTTCTGGCTATAGAGATCTTAGGTTGCGCATTTTGCGTCGTACATTTTCATCTCACGACTTTGAAGCCGCTTTGAGTTTTGTTTATCTCAACTTCTTTAAGCCGCTGGCCCAAACGCCCTTGTCCAAACATCGTAGTTCTTCAAAGAAGGTTTACATAGTTTCATACGGAAAACATTACCTGGAAAAGAGTACTGGACCTTCAGCATCAGTCGCTTGCCGATGCCGATCTTGCTCTAATTCATCTTTCATCAATTAGAAACTTGTTTACGGATGTGTAAACTAGACGAAATGAGCCTTTACAAACCCAACCAGAAAGATCGCCAAATCGCCAAAGGATATCAAGCCGACGGAAGTTAAAAAACATCGACAATTTCCCTTTCTGAAGGATTAAAATGTTGCTATATTGATGCATTGATAGAGAAGACTGAACTAGGATGCGTAGTTTTCATGTTGCATTGCTATTTGCATTTTCTTTTTTCCTGATATGAGCATCTGAGAATTTCCTTCCCAGATTGTCTCTTTTAACATTCATCTTCACATTAGTTTTCAATCTACCATAGCAAACTGTAAATATAAGGAGGTCGATCCACCAATATCAACCAACAATGACACTAAAGAATCATGGCGTACGAGATGCAACGCCTGGACTTGTCGTGTGCCCGATCATTTCTTTTTTTTTCAATCATAATTTCGCACGCGAGTATTATGCGTGCCTGATTGTCCTCAACTTTTCTTTCAGTTACACTTTTATCTTCTAGATTCAAAACTCATACTTTCGGTTTTAAAATGCTACTTTTTGCACCGTCTCTCTTTGATAATATTAAAGAATTAGTTTTAAATCTAGATTCTCTTAACTCAAGGTGTAAAGTCTTAAAGTAGGAGCAAAGTGTCGGGTAAGAAAGGAGCAAAGTATAGGGTAAGAAAATATTGAAGACAGGTAATTTCTCCCAATTTCAAATTCACCAAATTGATTGGGCCATTCGTAGTAGGAAAAATGACATAAATGGCCTCTGAACTTTGACTTAACGTGCAATGTGGTCCTTGAATTTTTTAATTTTTTTAATGTAATCCTTGAACTTTAGCCTAATGTGTAATATTATCCATAAACTTTTAAATAGTTCAATATAATACATGGATCTTTAATACATGTTCAATTTATATTTAGTTCCTAAACTATATGAAAAATGCTTAAATTATTCCAACATTTAAATTAATGGAAGAACAATATTAGACATCTTCATATAATTAGGAACTAAATTAAATATGTACAAAAAATTTAGGGATCACATCAATAAACTAAAAATTAAGGGACCACATACATTAGAGTAAAATTTAAGAATCACATTGAATAAATAAAAAAAATTAGATATCAATTTATATATCGAACCACAATTTGGAGACCAGTGATATCATTATTCCCTCATAGTAAAGACAAATCAATCAAATGAGGGTATGTGACCAAAGCTTTAAAGAGAATTCGGTGGAGACGATGGGGAGGAGATTATAACTAAACTCGAAATGAGTGCGGGAAATTTGCAAAATAGTGAAACATTGAGGGTGAATTGCCACATCACCAAGAAATTAGGGGCGAATTCTCCCCAAAAGAGACGGCAGGAAACGTGCTCAGTAAGCTAGGCGGTCCCCCAGGAAACGTGTTCACTAAGCTAGGCGGTCCCCCTTTGGCTTTTTATTGCTTTAAAAACAAAGTAGCTTCACAAATCTTACTTCTGATTGGTTTGGCCACTGCAACGTCAGCAGACTATTCGTCGACCCCTGTAATCGTCTTCCTCAGACAGAGGAAGTGGAAGGGTCACGCTGCCGTCTTGACGTGAAAAGAAACACTCTCCTGCTTCTCTCAGGTACTGCTGCGACCGACGTCGTTCTCTTTCCTTCGTCTATCTTTTGTCCTCTGGCCAGGACTTTGGCCAATGCTACGTCCCGATATTGTGCAGATGATCGTATTTATAAGCGCTTAAGCTGTTTTTGGCGGATCACTCGTTTATTCTCAGTGCGCTTTGATTCTACGCAGCAAAAAAAGAATGTGGGTCTGACGTCAATTTGATTATCGAGCTTTTTTTGAGGATTTCACGAGTAATTCTTCGATCATTGTTAGTAATGATTGTTTCCATTGAAGAACATGATTGGGGTGTCCCCTTTTTTTATGGTACTGATTATCTTTCGCATTTGATTTATTTTGATGTCATGAACATGACAAATGCAAACTGCTGGTTCCTTTTGTCTTGGGTTCTATGATGAGTTGATTCGTAATTCTCTTATCTGTTCATGTATAACAAAAGAACTACTTATAGTTAAAAAGAAAGCCGGTTAGTTTTGATAACTCTTTTCTTGATGCTAATTTGCATTTGGGCTAGCAAAAGGAGGCTGTTTTAGTGATCAGATGGATAGATTACCTTTATCACCTCATCATCTCCATCATACCCACTTTCTAGAACATCCTCTCTTTCAAGAACCACTCTCCCACCCTCACATTTATTATGCACCCAAGGGATTTGTGCTCATCATGCTAGAAGTTACAGTTATAAAAGCGCTGCAGTTGAAGGATTTCGTACATTAATTTCGAGGAAACTTTCCTTTCCATGTAGACAATGGCTCCTTTTGAGTTTCCCACAAAACACTTTTGCATTAAAAAATTTCCTTGGAAAGAATGGATTCACTATACTGCTAGGATGAGTGCCTAATGATATTATTGATTTGCCGCTCTCTGTTATGGACTAACTGCAATAGCCATCAATCCAGCAGCTTTGAGCTTCGTTTAGATGGAATGATCTAAAAAACCGGTGCCATTGCGTTAGTTTTACTTGTATCGAAGATAAAAGCTAGGCACAGGGTACATGTGTTATTTCATTTCTTCGAGTAGTTCTCCGGCCCATCCACGAGGTCCGGCCCATCCACGACTCCCTCCAAATGTTCAAATTTCTTTGTTACTGATCCACAGTGCTAAAAGATGAGTGCCAGCAAAGTATTGGAGAAAACACTGGATGAAATCCTTTCTGCAATTAAACCGTCACGGGAGGACCAGATAGCTCGAAACCAAATTATTGCCGAGCTGCAGACTGTTGTTCGATCTATGGATATTTTTCGAGGTATTTTTGCTTCAAGTTTGTGGGTACGTGTGTTTTGTGAAGTTGGTTATAGCTCGTGTCCTCTTGCAGGAAATTATGCACTATGTGCATGCTTGTTCTGTGGATTAAATAATTCAAATGTATCTTAGAGCTTAAGTTCTCCCAAGGTTTTCCCTTTCTATTTAGCAATGTTAAAATCTTTATTATTACAAGTGTGACCCATCTCTGGAGGCTTGCACTTACTTTGAAGTTGTACTATAGTTACGTATGTAGGGTGTATTCACATTCCCTTTAGCTTGGTTTTGAATTATTATTACAAGTGTGACCCATCACTGGATGCTTGCACTTACTTTGAAGTTGTACTATAGTTACGTATGTAGGGTGTATTCACATTCCCTTTAGCTTGGTTTTGAAATATAACGTTGTGATTGTGCACTGAAAAAAAAAATATTACTTGATAGTGCAATAAGAACTGAGTATAATTTGTATGTATTACAAATACAGAATGTTGTGGCATTGAAGGTTAATGAGATTGTTACACAGGTGCGATCGTGGAGCCATTTGGATCGTTTGTCTCTGGTCTTTTCACAAGATGGGGGGACTTGGATATCTCCATTGAGTTACCCAACGGTTCGTACATCTCCTCTACCGCAACAGAACAGAAACAGCTCATGTTGTCATTTCTGCAGTCAAGACTAATAGGTAATATTATGCACATATGTACTTTCAGAAAGTTTGTAGTTGTCTCGTTTCTTGAGCTTGTGCTTTTAAGTTTTCCCATTTGTCAATTACTTGCAAAGGCGACTGCAAGGACTTTGATTATACACGAAAATATTTACCAGCAAAATCAGACTTATTAGTTCAAATGGTGAACACTGATGTGTAATATATGAGAAACTCGAATCTAAGAATTTGTGATTGGCCTTTGTATTTAGAGAGTCAAAGTGCTGAGAATTAATAATGACACTTGATATCTCATTGATTTCTTCTCCGTTCTATATGGTGAAATGTGAAAGTTGCCTTCGTATTTAGAGTGTCTGTGGTGAACGAGATGTTCCAATGCACCAACATCAACAGTTTTTGTACTTTAAATAATAACTTTTAGGGGCATTGCTAATATGCACCTTCTGTAAATTGGCTTTTGCAGCTTTTTGAGTCTTACACCAAGTTTTCTGGCTTTATACTAGTTTCTCTGTGTCACTTCTGTGCATTGCTGTATGCTCACTCTTGTGCTTCTTGTGCTTCTCTCTAATGCATCTTACACTTCGAAACCTTGCCTGGCATTCATGTAAACATTACGTGCGATTCATTTACCACCTATTTGTATTAGCTTCACACAAGAATCCAGCTGCTTCATTTGCTAGGAGACATTTCAACAAGATAAAACATCTCCGACAGCCAAATATCTAGTAATCCAGTTAATACTTCATCCCCATGGCTAGTACGCTTATTGACTTCAACTTTCAAGTCACTCTTCTTCTGACTGTAAAGGAGATGTTGGATTTACATTAGCAATTTTAAGATGATGTCTTGTGATGCAATTTGTTTCCAGAAACAAAGGGCATGGTGAGTTTCTGCTTCTTGAATCAGTTTGAGATGTTGTGACTAGGAGAGATTTTGATACTCATTAAACATCATAAAACAATGTTTGGCAGGTCGATATCAAAAGCTCCAATTCATCTACACTGCTAGAGTTCCAATAGTGAAGTTTGAGAGCAGAAGCATTTCCTGTGATGTTTCAATTGACAATCTGTCGGGCCAGATGAAGTCCAAGCTCTTGTTATGGATCAAAGGCATAGACGAACGCTTTGGCGATATGGTCTTATTGGTCTGTTCTAAATAATACTGGATCTACACTGCTTACCCAAAGCACTGTTAATCCTATCTTATTATGTGACACCATTCTTTTGATAGGTTAAAGAATGGGCCAAGGCTCAGGAAATCAACAATTCAACGTCTGGGAGCTTCAACTCATATAGTCTCACTTTACTGGTCATTTTTCATTTTCAGGTAAGCTTTGTAATAAAATAACTTATTTAATGGATTACTCGTTAATTCCTAATAGCTCTTGTGAGTGCACTATATGAAGCATGGACATTGTTGTCCCAGACTCTGTTGCACCATCTCAAGTCTTCGCTCTTATTTAGGAACTTCTAACTGAAAAAGAGATAGATTAGAGGATCGTACTATATTTTTCTTGTTGTTGATTAATGTAAATAATTCGTTTACATTCTTTTCCCAGAGAAGTGGAACCAATATCTTTAGTTCAGTTACTTTTGATTTATCAGGATACTCCGTTCTTTTGGATTCATGAACTATTTTTACCACTGGTTCGTTCGAATTTGTTTTGATAACCTGACTCAATGGTTTCTTGCAGAATTGTGTGCCTGCAATTTTACCTCCTCTAAAGGATATATATCCGGGAGATATAGCTAGCGATCTCAAAGGTACTTTTTCTCATTAAAAGCATGTGTAACTTTCCCGCTACAACACAATTTATCCTAGCTTGCTGCTGTTGTTGCATTATGGTTCTCAATATCCAAAGGTGTCTAATTTTTCTACTTTTTCTTCTCTCCCAGACAATTGTCCTTGGGGGTTTTGTTATATCATTATGGGAAAATGCCTCTCTCAGTTTTCAAAAGAGGCATATTACTTATGAGCTCTCAAACTGTTTCTATAAGAACTCCAGGTCAGCATATGTAGCTATTTATTTTTTAAAAATAGAACAAAATGGAAGTTATTTGAACCCTGAGACCTTCCATCTTTATCTGGACTGTGAACTCTTCATTTGTAACGTCTTTGCCCATAAATGAGTTAAAAGTTAACGAAATATGCTGACATGATGTTTAAGTGAAAATATATGTTAGAGTATCTAGTTAAAAGTTACATTTTGAAGTTTAGGGATCCAAAATGCCACTCCTCCATAGTTTGAAGGCAACTCGCAGTTTCCCCTTTTCATGAGTACTTTCATAACCCCAAACATCCTTTGTTTCAAGTCATAACACTTCTCCTCTTGATTATACTACTCTCCTGTAGCCTCAAATAACAAAAACGTTTGCTTTGTCCATTACTGTTAACAAGATAAAACGTGTGTATACCCATTTCAAAGGTTGCTATTTGCATGTTGGAGGTTTCAAAGGTTTTGGTTAAGCCATTGTCTGCTATAGTTGGAGGACTCGTATGCCAACTATGAGATGATTCTGTGGCTAACTTGGTCGGCAGGTGTAAGAGCTGATGTAGTCCAGAGAATTACAGAAACTTGCACTGCTAACATAGCCAGGTGGAAATCCAACAGATACAGGCTGGTTAACCAAAGTTCCTTGTCTGAGCTTCTAGTTTCCTTCTTTTCTAAGGTAATATTTTTGAAGAATATTCCCTTTGAAACTCTATACAGTTTAGTAGATAACAAATGTTACTTAGAATTGATATTTGCTCTGCCTAAATGACTTATTCACTCTTCAGAATCATGTTTTTCTAATGTTTTTTGCTTTTTACCAATGGCTGATATGATGTTATAATTTGACTATTCCATGGAAACTTTGATGTGCATCATGCCTCATCTTAAGCATTTTTTTTTGGCAGTTTTCGGACATAGGTCGGAAGGCAAGAGACCCAGTGATTTGCCCCTACACAGGAAAGTGGGAAGCACTAAGGAGCAATTCGAGATGGTTACTTCAGCCTGATGCGATCTTTGTAATTACCGTTTTTTCACTGTTTCTTTGTGAAAGGAAAAACGGAAAAGTAACACCAATAGCTATTACGATCACTTCTTATTCATCATTTCTTTTTCTTTTTTTGTCTTCTGCTGATTGGTTAGATTGAGGACCCATTTGAGCGATTGGAGAATGCTGCAAGGACTGTTAAAGCAAGCCTAAGGATGAAGATATCTGAAGCATTCGAGACATCTTATCGAAGAGTTTCATCAACCTATCAAACCAAGGCTTCTTTGCTTCCTGGACTGGCCAGGCCATCCGTCCTCATGCGGTTGCCACTGGAACCCCCTTCCCCAAGAGCTTTCGGCGAGGGTCGCAACCCTTGCCAAAATTTGGGACGAGGGCACGGAGGCCCTCGCCACCAGTCGGCTGGGGCCACTAGCCCTCGGCTAGGGCTCGGCAGCCCCGACCGACCCTCCCCCACCTCACCGGCGATGGAGGGGAGATGGCTGCCACCGCCTCCCTCTTCCTCCTTCCCCTGCTTTCATTTTTGTTTTTGTTTTTGTTTTTATTTTTTGTTTTTTGTTTTTTGTTTTTTTGTTTTTGTTGTTTTGTTTTTTTAAATTAATTAATTTTTAAATGTTAATTTACTTAATTATTATATTAAAATTCGAATTATACCAAAAGACGTTGTTTTGACACTATTTAGCCACATTGACATATAAAATGACGTTTTGCGCATAGCTCACCGGAAAATTGCTACGTAAGCATTTTGGCCAAATTTTCTTACCGGTGGCATTTAAGTAATCCATTATACTTCAATTTTGGCACTGTTCCTTTGTGCCAACTTTTAGCACTTCAAGAGTCTCTGGGTGTCCCTAACTAAGTGTTATGTTTCTTTCACTCATAAAAGGACCATTGACATTCTCTCCTTCTTTAAAGGGAGTGTTCTCTCTTTACATGTATGAAATAAGTCAAATACTACATTTCTTTCCTGAAACGATGTTCAATTTTCAACCAACTTCTTGAACTTGTGTTTTCTCTAATAAGTTTAGTAATTCACATAAATGTTCTAATCAAGTCCCTTTGATGTTAATTCTGGTCAATTCAAGTTGATATGGCCATCGGAACATGCCATGAAGTGGATGCTTTTTCCATAGTGGCTTGTCTGCCAAGACAAAAATTTACCATGGCAGCTTGTCCACAGAGGCAAAATTTTCTTTCCACAATATATTCTAGTCGGGATCGACAACCACATTAGCTCAAAATTGATCGATATCAGTGCCAGAGGGTTTTGATTAAAAAAATTAATTCAAATTGAAGGACTTGATTAAATAAATTAATAATTTAAGTATTGAAAAAAAAATGCGAAAGTTCTGGGATTAAAACATAGAATTTTACGTTATGAATAAATGGGTAAAGTAAAAAATTATTACCAATTAACTTTCAAGTTTTAAGCAACTCTTTGAAATTCTACAAGTGGGCTTTCTACTTAAGCGATTGAGTTTCGTCCTTTTAAGATCTATTGCAAAAATATTTGCAAGTGTAACCATAGTCGTTGATAATTCACAATTCTGAAACCTTCCAAATGAAATTTTTCATTACATTCCCCAATTGTCCATAAGTTCTATTATATCCTGTATGATTGAATTCTGTCATTCTCTTCTTTCCCTTCAAATCTTTACTTTAATTTAACATTGTAGTTATTAAAAAAAAATCCTCATGTGTATTCAATAATAGGAAACCCATAGTTGGCACGTGTAGAAAATCCATAGCTATTTTATTACTCAAATAAATTATAGTTAGAGAATCTACATATGTTTGTTATAATAATTTTTGGTTGGGTTAATTAATGAAATCGTGATGTTTGGTCTCACAAAACAATTCGATTAATGGATATGAATGGTTTTTTACGTAAGTAAAGATGAGAGATTAGGCTTTAACAATTAGGAAAACAAGTACTAATATGAATTGTATCTTGGAGTAACTTGGAAGGACTAGTTGAGCTAGTGTTTTTGAAAATCTTTGGGTACTAATAAAGAAGGAAAAATCGTTGGTCCTCTCGCCATGTGTGATTTGGGCGGTATTGATGTAGTCTAGGCCATGTGTGATTTGGGCGGTATTGATGTAGTATAGGTAGCACCAACACTCGACACGGACACGCGATACGACACGACACGTCATTTCTTAAAAATAAAGAATTCCGACATGTTATATATTAAATAAATATTTTTATTTTTAATTAATTTAAATTAAATAAGTAAATAAATAAAGACTTACAATAAATTTACACTAATAATATTAATAAATATATTCATAGAAAATTTAAAAAAAAAACATATTCATAATTAATAGATGCCCATATTTAAAAATATGTTTTTTATTTTAACAAAAATTATTCCCCTCAAACCTCCCTCCTCATTTCTCTCTTCCCTTCTTCCCCCACGCCACCACCCCAAAATCAACCCCCCACCTTGATTACTGTGACTCTGCCCCTACTCTCTCTCTCCCCTTCCCCCTACGCCCCCACCTGTCCCTACGCCCCCCATCAATCACCCCAACCCCCTCGGTTTCTTCCCCTTCTCTCCTCTCTCTCTCCCCCTCCCTTTCCCCCTACACCACCACCTACTCCCTTGCGAAGCTGCGCCCCCCATCAATCGCCCCCATCCCCTCGATTTCTTCCCGATCTCTCCTCCCTCTCTCTCCCCCTCCCCCTCCCCCTCCCTTTCCCCCCACGCCACCAACTGCTCTCTCTCCCTCTCCTTCCCCCCATGCCACAACCAACGCCCCCCCCCCCCACCCCCTTAGTTTCTTCCTTCTCATCGCACAATCTTCTCAGCTCTTTCAGTCCCCTCATCGTAGTCGCTTGCCTCTAGCCCTTCCTTATTCACAGTAGTTGCAACCTCGCCGCCGACCCTCCATCGCAGCGTCGCCTCAATTTATTCTCTTCCTCTCGCCGTCGCAGCCTCACCTTCGCTTCCTCAACCTCACCTCCACCTACCATCGTCTTCTTCAACAATCTCTCTCGGACACACGTGTTGAAGCGTGTCAAGAAAAGTTGATCATGTGTCGGATTTTCCAACACGCGTTAACCGCGTGTCCAAACGTGTCCAAGCGTGTCCGAGCCTGTCGGACACGTTGACACGTGTCGGACATGACACGAAAGCTTCAGCAACGTATCCGTGCTTCATAGGATGTAGTTAGCAAGTATCACCTATAGGGGGTGAATAGGTGATTTTATAGAATCTTAACCATTTAAAGTGGAATAAAAGGAGTCAAGATATAACTTTGAACTTAAAAGTGTAAAGTTCATATTTTGGAACGAAGTTTAGAAACAACTTTGCAATAGAACAAACTTCAGAAGCACCTTGCAAGTGTGCAATAAACTATAATAAATAAAAAAGAGTCTAGGGATAATAGAATTTGCACATAAGACTTATAGTAGTTTGACTTAAATCAAGGCTACGTCCATTCTCCTATACTAACAACCTATTGGTTGGATTCCACTAAATGATTAACATGGTATTACAATATTGAGTGATTACACTTAGTGTATAGGTCATGCTATTTCACTCAATCACTCTTTTTTATACTTCTCTTGGGATCACAAAATTAAAGCCCACAAAAACAAATATATGGTCAAAGTACGTCAAACTTTGGAATTCTAGATTTTGGACTTTGTCTCTTACTTGCTTTTCAACATCTTGGTCTCTTTATATACTTCTCTACTTCCAAACTAGTTGTTGGATAGTCCTTAGAGGATCATCCTCCAATCTACCCATCGGACAGATATATATCAAGAAGATTGAGAGGTCATTGAATGACAAAAGCTGAATCTGTGCTTAATTTTAGTCGTCTATACAATTAGAGTCTTGGTTTCCATAAGTAAAGCTTCTTAATTTGGAAAGAACTTGTTTCAAGATTGATTTGCCAATCAATTAGATTAAATCAATCAAATTTTTCTAAGTGTGAAATCTAAGTTATATCACTAGCCATTTGTGTCATGTTTCGAATTTGTGTTTAGATGGGAGATTTTTATCTTTGATATAAAGTATGAACTTATTCCATCTGAAATAGATTCCACAACCTAGACTTGAATTTGAACAAGATTAAGATTGCTACTAACTTCTTGTACAAGAGTATTTCCCTAAACCAAAATGCTTCAAGACATTTATTAGACTTACAAGACTTTCAAGCAACTTCAAAATTCATTAGGAAATTTTCTCAATAGGTATCGTCATTGAGATTCGTTACCTAGATCACTTACAATTTGCACTAGTGCTAGTGTGCATCGGATCATGATAGTCATGCATTGGCTCTAATGACGATGAGATATACGTTGGATAATAACCGTGATGTTACAACATATAGCTATTATAGGGCTGGTCTTCTTAGTTGGAAAATTAGGAAAGAAATTAAAAAAGCAGCTAACTGCTTTTCTACATTAGGATAGTGGTAGCAGACTCCATTTTAGGAAATCTACGACAGTTAGAGGAAGCGATTGTGGGAGCAGTCCCGATTTAATCTAAGGTCTTCAATGAAACTTAAAAGAGGGGCCCGAAGGTAAATCATCACATTGATGAGAAAGCATGCAGAAGCGGGGACCTTGCCGGCAATGAAATTGGCCGGAGGATGTGCCCGCCCGTTGGTAGGGGCCAGACGCACGTCGGTTGGCAACCAGAGCTTCCACTTCCTAGCCTAGTCATGTCCACAATATTCCAGTTTCTACAAACCCCATGCGATTTCTTGTCAATCCCTTACTCCTTCTAGTCTTCAACTGATATCACATTCCAAGGAAACATGAACTACCGAGAAAGATAACGGTGGTTAGGCTACTTAAAATTAGCGAGTTTTGTAGTAAAATAAATAAACAGTCTATCAATCTCCTTCTCTTCTTGAATTATGTGAGTTGTGAAGCAACACTTACAAGGTCTTACCATGTCTATAGCCTTTACAGTAAGAGGCTAAGAGCAAGAATCACGTAGCATGTCTATAAATTGGCGAGTCTTGTAGTAAAATAAATCAAAAAGTCTATCCATCTCGTTCTCTTTTTATATGTGAGTTGTCAATGTTTCAACTTCAAAATTATTTCACCCGCGAATGCAACGACTTCAAATACGTTAGTAATAGCACATATTTTTGCAATTAGGGAACTAATCTTCGGTATGATTTTTCACGAGTCCAGCCAATGCACAGTGCCGACGAATCAAAGAGTCCACGCTCGACTGACTCCATCTAACCATCTGGCTTTTCCTTTGTCCTTCAAAATTTTTCCGCCAAAATATCCCGCTCATTTCCATTTCATTCTTCCCACCGTTCACTTCGAATCACAGGAAAAGCTGCGGGCACTTCATCGGAGCTTCCGCACACTTCCTGCTCAATGGGGCGACATGGGTTGGACGGGCTTCAGCTTCCGGCCTAAAGGAGGTGGAAGGTGATGAGAAGAAGGAGAAGAAAGCGAGACTAGCTTTGTCAAGACTGGAGGAGTGGAGATACCGTGAGATTGTGAAGATGGAGAAGAGAAGCTGAGAATGGGAATCAGAGAGAGTCTGAGCGCAGTGAGAGCCATAGAACCACCTCCAAAACATTTATTGAAGTGTTGGCGCAAGAAGAAACATTGGATTTGCTCTGTTCTACCTTGCTCATCGATTAAAGTTCTCGCAGTAAAGGAAATCACCCTCGAAATTCGTTCGTTCACTTTTATTCCAACCAGCAGTGATAACCAAAGCTTTTTCCCTTGATCAAGTCATAGAATGTAGCTTCACCATCGTCTATAAAACCAGGTAACATCCGATTCCCTTGGTTGCTCTATTTGAGCCAACGTTGAAGCCTAGTCTCCTTTGTTAACCCATATTGAACCTGACTGAGTTGGTTTTCATTGATTTTGTGCTTTATTCGTTATCCGCGTCTGAGTCAAGCCATGAGGCTGAGTTTTAGATAGCTATGATTTGTTCCCAATCAGTCGCATGTAACCTGTTCGTGAGGTGCATATAAATCCTTAGTGCAAATTAGTTTCTTTTTCTTACCTGCAAGTACGTTGGCCTGGATTACGCCAGGTCAATTGATTTTCAAATCAATTCAAGGATCAAATGCATTCTCTACATCTTCCTTTCTTGTTCTTGAAAGTGCTAGTACAAACACTTAGAGATGGGTGAATAGGTGTGAAAACAGATTTTGCAAAATGCAGTGAAAAACTTTACTTTTTACCTAAGTCTGGTTGACAACAGACTTTGCAGAGGGTATCGGACTTTTAACAGTTAAATAGAGTTACAAACAAAATAAAGGAGTTCAGGGAAGAGAATAAGAACACAAGGTTTATAGTGGTTCAGCTTAAACCAAGCCTACGCCCACTTTTCCGCACTAACAGCTCACTAGCTAGATTTCACTATGAATCAAAAGAGACATTACAATCTCATGTCCTTGATTCCACAGTGTAGAGATTCTGCTACACTTCCTCAAGGTCTCACCAGTGTCTAATCTCTCTTTTGAGTACGAATTTACACTCAACAATTGAATTAGTAAAGAACAATGAGCTTCAGCCTTTGGAATTTCTCTATCTTTCACACACTTGAATAACTAGAGTGTCTTCCTTATATACTCCCCCATGCCTTCATAACTGTTGGCACCTTCCAAATGAATTCTTTTAGTCTACCCGTTGGATAGAATCAATTAGAGAGATCTCAAGTTATTCAAGGAATGTGATGATAGCCCACCAATCATGCTCGCCCATACAATCAAGATCTAGGTTTCCATAAGTAGAACCTTCCATGTATACTTCGCCAATCAACGGATCTAAATTACTCGAATTAATTTCAATATGAATAATAGATCTGAAGGTGCAATCTCCAGCCGTGAGACTTTCTTCAACCGTACGAATCAAATTCTTAAAGATATATCCACATCTAGATAAGTCTTCTTCATTGGTCTGGAAACTGTCAATCATGGCAGACTTTAAAACTTGAATCGGGCAGTCTTCAGACTTTAACAGTAGAGTCTGCAAGTCTTCAGATTAGATTGATGGAAATGTTTTGTCAACTTCAAAACAGATAAGGAAGTTTTCTGCAACAATCTCTCCATTTTTTATGGTGACAAAACTTTTCTGCAGATTTGAATACTTTTGACCTGCAAGACAATATTCAAGCAAACAAAAATATCTCATAAAAGATAAATGAATTAGGATAAAGATAGTATCGAATCTGCATCCACTAGAAACGAGTTAGTCCTATAAAAACAATTATCTTTACCATAATTACCAACAATACGTAAGATAATGCAAACATTAAACGATCAAAACACAATCCAAACCAGTCACAACCAAACAAAGATAAGATAAAGTCAAAATCAAAAATCAAAAGAAAAATCTGCACCAACTTCTCCCCCTTTTTGTCAACAACAAAAAGGTAGAGACTTAAAAAAAAAATTGGATAAAATTAAGATTGTTTTGGAATGCGAACGAGTTGGAAATCTTCCATAGACTTGACAATCACCTCCAGCTTTCTCAGATCCTCCTTCAGTTGCGCTACCTCCTCACCCTTTGCAGTTGCTTGAACTTGAAGATTAAGGGCTTGAACTTGATTGTGCTATGAAACTGAAGTGGCTTATTAGCATTATGCATGTTCTAAAATTCACATCCCAAAGCATAAGTCTGACCTCTGATCTCCATAAGAACATCAAGCAATCTTTTAAGGTCTGCTGAGTTGTCAGATTGAGTGCTTATTTTAGCATGATCAGTTTGTGGAGTGTTGGCAGATGATGGAACTTCAGCATGAACATCTAGAGTTGGAGATGAAACCTCAATACATTCTTCAGGAAATTGAAAGGCATATACATCTTCTGGATTGGCAGGAGAACGACTGACATCGTCACTAATAAAAGCAAGTGAAGGAGTACCTCTTTTATCAGCAGCTCCCCCTGTTTCAGTGCCTTCGGGTGGGGAGAAGTACTCTTCATGCTCTGTCTCTTTTTCAATGTCATGATGACCTTGTCCTTTATCCTTTGCTGGAGAATCACCATGACTTTCTTCTTCTGTTTGTTCTCCTCTTTGCTCTTCTTCTGTAGTTCTTCCTTCTTCTTCTTCTTTCCTCATCAATTCCCTCTCTTCACTCCTCTACTATGTTTCCTCTCTATCTTGGTTCTCTCTATCCTCTATCTCTGGAACAGGACGCTGTAAGTTCTTTAAGGCAAGAGCGGAAATGGTGATGTCATCCTTATCTTCTTCATCCTGCAAGAAGAATGCTCTCCTCTTCTTAGATGGAGCTGTCATGGGTTCCTTGCCTTTCTGTTTTGCAGCCATAGGGTCTTGACAAGTCTTGATAGGGGTCTTCTCCTTAAAACTCTCTAAAGCTTTGTTTAGCTCCTTCAAACGCATCTTTGAAACCATCTTCAGTCCCACTACCATTGGATCACAGGTTTGAACACATAGAATTTTGGGATGCTGAATATTAAGATGTCTAAATAGACGAGTAACAAGAGCTGAATAGGGAAGTTGGCCCTTATCCTTTACCATTGACCTATACATGTAAAACATGATATTGTGCAACAAAGAGAACTTGTAACCAGTATTGATGGCGTACATCAGCTTCGCTTCAAAATTGGAGACGTCGGTCTTTGATGCGAACTTGGGTCTAAGACAGTTAATCACAATCTTATGGAGCAAGACATTTGAGGCACTCATCCCCAAGTACGAAATCCAGCCTTCTACAATTCTGTCTCGAACAAGCTCCATAGTGGCATGGCTAATAGACAAACTAATTGATTGAAACATCCCTCTCTCCACTCCAATCACATCAGCAAGAGTGTCCATATCAACCACATAATCCTGATCTTTAACACTGAAAGAAAATATATTCGCATCTAAAAAGCTTAGATTGGAATAGAAATACACGGTAAGTTTTGGATGAGCTACAGCTATCTCAAAGCAAAATCGTTCAAGTTGAAGTGAAGTAAATTTCTCCCCTAATTTTACGTTCAGAGAATCGAGAAAATCAAAATCCACACTCCTTAGATTCATCACCCCTCGCTTCAGTAGCTTAGAGTAAACCCGCTTATGTTCCTCCAAACGAAACATATTTGCCCTTTTTCCTCGAATGTTCGCAGTAATGCCCATTCTAGACTTAAAATGAGTGAACATCTTCTCATCGTCATCTTTTCCCTCTGGTTGACTAAATCCTCCAAAACGTGGATCACTTGGAAAGTTCGCAAAAGCCCTTTCTACCGATCCAGCAGGAGCGATTCCCAAACATTCCATCGTTCTTAGAAAATCGATTTCATTTCGGTACCCCTTTTCTTTCAAAAATTCATCAATAAAGATCATTAGAGAACCACCTTCCTTCAGGCGGTGTAGAGTTTGAAAGTAAATGCAGGCTTAAGAGTCCTTACAGGTTCGACATCTTCAATAATTTATTCCTTCGCCTGTTGTTGCTGAGGCTCATGTGGTCTAGCCTGAGAAGAATGGCGCGGTTGAGAATGTTGCGGACTCTGTTGCTGCCTTGGAAATTCTTCCTCCTCGGTCAGGTCAAAATGCGTAGGACCCTCATGCATATGCTGTGGTCCCCTGCTTGCAATCCTTGAGGACTTTCTTTGGGAAGACATTATCACAGTCTTTGAGAGATTGTTCAAACTCGATTCGCGAGAAAGATGAAAGCTTTATGGATTAAACTAAAGAAACAGTAAGAAAGTGAAGTTATGTGCTCTAGGGTTTGTGTGTAAAAACGAAGAAGAAAGACTGTATATAAAGTAATCGAAACGAGGTATATGGATCGTCATAAAAGAAAGAAAAAAAATACATTTTTGAAAATGAATAACTGTCTTTTCAATAATAACTTCCTTTTAGAAAAAGAATAATTGCTACGACTTCAAAAATTATGGAAAGACAACATCAATCAATCGGCGGTTAATAAGTAATCATACATTTTCGAGTTTCTATCCAAAAGATAAATTGCTCGAACCGGAAAAACTTACAGTCATAATTCTTGATCTTCTGAGTCTGAAAATCCTCAGACTTTTATCTCCGAGCTTAAGCTTCTTTAGACTTTAAGATATTAAGTCTTAAGCGAATAGACTCAAATAGACTTTTCTCTAGTGACTTTGTAAATATGTCTGCCAGCTGATTCTTTGAGTCAATGAATTGGATCATTACTTCTCCATTTTGAACATGGTCTCTAATAAAATGGTGTCGAATCTCTATATGCTTTGCTCTTGAATGAAGAATTGGATTCTTGGTGAGATTAATTGCGCTAGTATTATAACATTTGATCTCAGTGTATAAGTCTTCAATTCCAAAGTCTCTTAGTTGTTGTTTTATCCATAAGATTTGAGAACAGTAACTTTCAAGAGCCACATATTATGCTTCTGCTATTGAAAGAGCTACAGTACTTTGCTTTCTTGAAAACCAAGATACTGTCCTGTTACCAAGCAATTGACAAGTGCTTGAAGTGCTCTTTCTATCAACTCTGTAATCTGCTAGATCTACGTTTGAATATCCAAGGAGAGTACATTGTCATTCTTTGGCATACCATAGACCTAATTTAGAGGTTGTTGCAACGTACGTTTCACAGCACTTAGATGAGATTCTTTGGGATCTGATTAAAATGTGGCACAAATGCAAACACTAAAGAAAATGTCAGGTCTAAAGGTAGTAAGATAAAAAAAAAAAGTGAACCAATGATACTCATGTACAACTTCTGGTCAATTTTCTTTCCTCCTTTATCTTTGTCTAGCTTCGAAGAACTTGATATTGGTGTATCAGTCTTTTTGCAATTCTCCAAATCAAACTTTTTAACAAGTTCTTTAGCATATTTTTCTCAGTGAATGAAAATTCCTTCATTCAATTGTTTTACTTGTAGTCCAAGAAAGAATGATAGTTCACCCCTCATGCTCATCTCGAATTCATCCCGCATAAACTTAGAAAACTTCTTGCACAGGTTTTCGTTAGGTAAACCAAATATAATATCATCAACATAAAATTGAACAAATAAAAAGTTTTTATCTTCCTTTTTTATAAGGGTTAATACCCTGAAAAACCCCAAACTGGTACACTTGTGACAAATTTACCCCAAACTATTTTTTTGACAACCAAAAACCCCAAACTGGTATATCTTTGACAAATTTACCCCAAACTGGTACACTTGTGACAAATTTACCCCATGTTAGTTTTCGTTACATTTTATTACCAAATTATTAAGTTAAATGACACGTGACAGTTAACTGGTATAATTTTACGCTCTGTTTGTCACAGTTTACAACTTTTGTGATTTTTTTGTGGTATTAATCCAATTTAGCGAAAGGTATATTTGTCACAGATTTACCAGTTTAGGATTTTTTGTGATCGAATAAATTAGTTTGGGATAAATTTGTCATAAATGTACCAATTTAAGGTTTTTTATGGTCAGTCGGGGTAAATTTGTCACAGGTATACTAGTTTGGGGTTTTTTATGGTCAAAAAATAGTTTGGGGTAAATTTGTCACAAATGTACCAGTTTAGGGTTTTTCAAGGTATTAACCCTTTTTATAAACAAGATAATGTTTACTTTTCCTTTAACAAAGCTATTTTGAATTAAAAACATACTTAACCTGTCATACCTGTTGCGACCCGATCTCGCTGCCAAGGGGGAAAGGTCAAGTTTAGGGGTACTTGATTACAAGAGTTCCCTCACAAGATCGCGAGCTCTCCCAAGCTCGTACCTCGCGTGACAGCGGGTTTATTTATGTGGTCTAATTGTTTAATAACCTAAGAATATATAGGAGTCGCCACTAGCCTCATTCTTTGGGGGTTGACTAGAAAACCCAATCGAGGGTCGAGAGAGTTCCCTTGATTCCTACGCAACCAAATATCTAGGTTCGGGGACTTGGGTTACGCTAATACTTCTATTAGCGCCCTTTCGGTACTTAAACAGTATATTGTGTTTTTCTTAACATGTCCATGCATTTCTTTTTACATTTTCGAGATCATCAGTTCTATACTAAGTGACCATGCGTGGTGGATTACTTTCATTCTATTCTATTCCTAAAAAAAGAAATGGAAAACAATCAATGAAATTGAAATTGCAAGACATGAAGTAAACAATCAAAAAAAGAAGTAAACCTAATATGCAATCCTAAAGAATATAAAAGAGAAAACAATCAGGAAAGAAAGGAAACCCGCAACTCGTCAGGTTTTATACAATGCATAGAACCTGAGATATATGTCGGGAAAACAAATAGTACATGACAATGGTCAGAATGGACATCGATCTCCACCATCTTCACGCTTTATCCATGTTTAGGATCCTATTCTAAACCTAGTCCAAGAAACTAATAACTAGGTACATACAAATGAGAGAAACAAACATGCATATCAAAACAACCAAAAAACAAGACATCTTTTGTGTTCAGAAATGGTGACTAAAGTCATGAAGTCCCTAAATCAAATTCTAGGTGATATTCCAAGGTTCAACATTATTATGGGTCGTACCTAAACCATTCATCTAACGATCACATGCGAAGCATACAACATGACAAGCATTCAAGCCATATGACCTTAGTTCTCAATTAATCAAACAAATGAGTGAGCTGACGAAGGATCACTTACTAAACATATGCATCATTGAACATGTTCATGCAACATGTATATTCATGAAGAACAAGGTAGTCAATATGCAATTCATGTGATACCCAAAACTCACAATTTTGGGAAATCATGTTAAATCATAAAGAAAGGCTAAACAACCTTGATGCAAAGTATTTTTTCACAAAGGTATCATATGAACTATTAAAATTGTGAACAAGTTCAAAGATAGTATCAAGAAATCAAAATTCCAAAACATCCTGTAAATTTAAGAAGGTCGACAAGAATAGCAAATCATGCTTTCATTTCTACAAATTTCCCACAATGAAGTTCAGCATATCCCAAATCTCAAAGAGACACTATCATCATATCAAATGAAGCTCAAATGATGTAGGCCATGCATCCTTTCGAAACTTAAAATGTCCTTTATGAATTTCTACAACATATTAAAAGCAATTGGACATATCTATTATCTCATTTCAAGACTAACAGCAACTAGCCATAGAAAATACAGCATTTCTCTAATCAAATCAAGTCCAAAAGATCTAAAAGAATCATATGTTGTAGCCAAGAATATGTCGAGAAAACTTTCTTGATCCATTGACCTCCGAATCCAAGCAAAAATTCAGAAGAAAATCAGAAAATAGCAAACGTGTTCAACAATCACAACAACTAGTAGATTTCAAATCAAATTTCCAGCACAGTACACAATTTTCGAGATGGATTTGAGCTAACAAATGACTTCCATTTGAGGCCTTTAGTATATCAAATCGAAGCTTATCAAATGTAGATCGTTTGTCCAGAACACGTCAACTCAAGATTTCAAAGTTTATGACCTCAAATTTGCCATAGCAAAAACTAAGTCCTGAAAACCTACGAATTTCTAGAGAATGCAAATGACCACAATCAACATATTGATCATCTATTATCCATTGTGGTACCTATAATCCATGATTTCAGCATGCAATCAAAAATGTAACAAAGCACACGAGACTGCAAACTGTGATTGTTTGATGACAAATTGCCATGAAATTGAGGCCATATATTCTCACAAGCACGTATGAGTTTACTTGATCAAAATGGCATCAATCCATAACCAAACTAGCCTTAAGTTGAAATCAAATGCACACCCAATCATGGGATATCAAGACATGGTCAGCATTAATGGATTGATTTTCAGTAAACTTTGATTCATCTCTAACATAATATCTTTTCCAAGCAAATATGAAATTCATCATAACACAGTCTTATGTCACTACACATGCTTACTTAAGTGGAACAGCATCAAATGAAGGATCAATGGACATTAGTTTAGGGCCGCAACAGCTCAATAACAAAGATGTGAATGACGGAAAGAAAGGAGGAAACACAAGTAATGAAAACAACTAAATGCACAGAGTCCTTTGTTAATGATTGTGGTCTTGTCAACCACTGTCAGTGAGCTTCTATTTCAAGAGGCAAGCTCTCACTCGATCACCGGCCACACCTCATACACAGCGATGATACATCAGAGTAATATGGACAGGGAAAAATGAGATATAATAGAGAAATCTGAGCATATAAGCAATGATTCCAACATTGAACCCCGTTCATATATAAGACTCAATTAAAACCTGAGAAATCAAGACGCAATTTCCAACATGAGAATCACAAAGCCAATTCAATAACAAATGAGCATCATATTGTAACTCAGTCGGCCAAAATGAGATTTCATAAGTCAAAAATGAGTTGAGTTGATGCATTACGACTTTCAGCTCAATGATCTAATAGAAACACACTCAGATTTGGTTCCAGCATTTCATCAAACATGTGATATGCTTTTCCATCAAGGAGTTTATACAAGAATATGAATCGACGATTCACTTTTATTACCATCACAACAACATCAGAGCAAGCTTAAATCCTTAATAGAACCTCAATCGTGGCCAATTTTCACACATACGGTGGCAACAATTCCTAGTCTCTGCTTCGTACATAAAACGCACAAGCACGCCTAACTAAGGAACCGATTCTGGAGCTAAGATAGAACAAAGCAACTCGAAACAAAAACCTAACCACGATCCCAATCTTCTAACTCCACGCCCGCAAAACCGTGGCGCAAAAAAACAAACTAAACCGCTCTAATAGATCGCTACGATCTCAGTTTTTTCAAAGCAGAGAAATGCTGAGACCTAAAATCTAATACTGAGGACGGCACACCGAAACCTCAAGAACTCAAAAATGTCACCACACCAGGAAGCTACCGTGACACCATGGAATCAAGAAAATTTTGAAAAGAGAGCAAGTTTTACCTTCTTCTGGTTCCCTAACAAACCAGCACCTCCATTCCGAAGGTCGATTCAGTAGCGGCAGAAGAGAACTTGCGTTAGCACACCGGACAAAGAGAAACGAAAAACCAAAGGCGATCTGCAATCTGGAAGCGAGGAACCGAGACAAGGAAATGATTGGAAACCGATGTCGCTTCCGCCGTCGCTGTCACCGCCGCTGATCGGCTTCGGATCTGAGCTTGAGCCCCTCACCTCCAACTCCTTTGATGGCGATTACTTTGCTTTCTAGGGTTTTTAGGAAAGTGCAGAGGAGGAGCTCGAGATTCTGAGAGAAAGAGTTCGTTTGGCCGTTTTTCCGAGAGAGCAGGAACCCCGGGAGAGAGAGAGAAATGAGAGAGAGCTCCTTCATCGAATGGCCCCCCTTACTTTTCTATTGTTTTCTTTTTCTTTTTCTTTTTTCCTTTTCTCTCCTTTTTCTTTATTTCTCTCCTTTTTTTCTTTTTTCGTTTTCCTTATTTCTATTTTTTTATCTTTACATTTTCATTATTTTTAAATTTTTTTCCAAAATATTTGTTTAAATTGTTGACGAAAATTTCGGGTGTCAATAGTACCAAGCTCAAGGTGCTTGTTACAAGATCATAGGTTTCATCATAGTCTATCCCTTCTTCTTGCATATATTTTTTGGCCACGAGTCTTACTTTGTTCCTTATCACTTTTCCGTTTTCGTCCATCTGGTTCCTGAAAACCCATTTAGCTCCAATAACAGATTTACCTTTTGATTTAGGAATTAATTCCCAAACATCGTTAATACTAAACTACCTGAGCTCTTCTTGCATAGCTTCAATCTAGCTTTCATCAGTTAAAGCTTCTTCTATGCTTTTGGCTTCTATTTCAGAAATAAGAACCATAGTGCTAGACTCTCCATGCCTTTTGGATCGTGTACGAATCCCTTCATCAATGTCACCAATGATGAATTCTTTGGGATGACTAGACTTATGCTTCCAGTTGCTGGTCGGTCTAACAGATTGCTGAACTTTTTCTTCAGTTGATTCTTCAACATTCGTTCGTTGTTGTCCTTCTAAAGTTTGAGCTGTTTCAAGGGAATTAGACTTTGTAAAATCTTGAGCAAGTTCAGATTCTTCAGGTTGAGTTTGGATTGATTGATTTTGCATAGAATCTTGAAATTTGACATTCATCGACTCTTCCACAGAGTGAGTCTTCTTGTTGTATACTTTGTAAGCTTTGCTTGAGATTGAATATCCAAGGAAGATTCTTTCGTCTGATTTTTCTTCAAACTTACCAATTCGATCATTTGCATTTTTCAAGACAAAATATTTGCAACTAAACACATGAAAGTAAGAAACAATTGGCTTCTTTCCTTTGAACAACTCATAGGGAGTTTTCTCCAAAATAGGTCTTAAGAAAACTCTGTTAATAATATAACATGCTGTAGAAACTGCTTCAGCCCAAAAACAAGAAGAAATATTGCTTTCAATTAAAAGTGTTTTAGCCATTTCTTGCAACAATCTATTCTTCATTTCCATAACTCCATTCTGTTCGGGAGTATATGGAGAGGAGAACATATGCTAAAAACCAGATTCATAACAGAATTTTGCAAAGTCTTGATTTTCAAACTCACCTCCATGGTCTATCTGAATGCTTGAAATAACATGCCATTTCTCATTATGTACTTTCTTAGCAAACTTCAAAAAATAAGATAAGGTTTCAGACTTACTTGCCAGAAAGTATACCCAAATAAATTGTGAATAATCATCCATTATTACTAGGCAATATCTCCTTCCACCAATGCTTTGAGTTCTAGTTGGTCCAAAGAGATCCATATGCAGGAGCTGCAGCACACAATTAATGGAAACTTGATTTATTGGTTTGAAAGAACTTCTAACCTGTTTTCCCAACATACATGGTATGCATAAGTCAAATTTATGGTACTTCAGGTTGGGTAGTCCACGAACAAGCTTCTTTGAAGAGATCTTGGCAATTTGCTTCATGTTGATATGGTCAAGCTTTCGATGACAAAGATTTACTTTATCTTGAATTGAAATTAAACATTGAGATCTTTCTGGTTTGATATCCAAAAGATAGATATTCCCATATCTTCGCCCCGTGAAAGTTTGAGAGAAGTCTTTACTAGTTCCCGAACATATTCCTTCCTGAAAATTGATTTTGAAACTTATGTCACACAGTTGGCTTATGCTAAGTAGATTGTAATTTAGTCCTTCTACCAAGGAGACATTGTTGATCGTAAGGTTTCCAATTTTTACTGTTCCACATCTGACAATCTTTCCTTTGCTATTTCCACCAAAAGAAACTTTTCCTCCATTTGTTTGAATGAGCTTTATAAAACAACTTGAATTTCCTGTCATATGTCTTGAGCATCTACTATCCAAGTACCATTTAACATTTTTCTTGATAGTGACCTACAATTAAAAACGAAATTCAAGCTTTCTTTGGTACCCACACTTTCTTGGGTCTAATGGAGTTAATGCAATATACTGTATTTGTCCAATCCTTCTTAACAGGTATCCAAACCATAGGACATTCTTTCTCAAAGTGTTCTGAGCTGTTGCACTTAGAACATTTAAAAGCACTTCAGCCAATAGGTTTTACAAAGACTTTTTTTAAAATGATTTCTATAAAAGGCTTAAGTAGGTCTTTGTTTGATTCTTTCCTTTACTTTTGGAAAATCAATTAGAGGAATGGTTTCAGAAGTCATTCCCAAGCCTGATTTGTTAAAGTAAGGTCTTTGTGCTGAAAGAATTTTTTCCAATTTCTCAAATCCTATAGAAAACCTCTTTGAAATACTTGAAATATCATTTTTCAAAAGTGTATTTTCTTTTGAAAGAGGGTCTGCATTTTCTTTTAAAGTAATAAAACTTTATCTAAATTTTCGAACTTTTCTTTACATAAAATTTCCTATTGCTTCAATGTAGAATTTTCCCTTTTTAGCTCAGAAATCTTCTTGAGAGGGGTTTTGAGACTAAGTCATAATTCATTAATATATTTCGAGACTTTAGTAGGAATTTTTAAATTACTTACCTCGATTTCACTATATGAGTCTGAGTCTGTATCTGTATCAAAGTATAAGTCTGATTCTGATTTTTCCATTAAACAAATATTAGCATAATCATCATCACTCTATTCGCATTCAGTATCACTTCAAGTTTCTGCTTTGAGTGCCTTTTTTCGTATTTCTCAGCTTTTCATTTCTTTTTCTTCAGCAAGGGACAGTTGGGTCTAATGTGTCCATTTTTCTTGCATTCAAAGCAAATCACATCTTTACTGCATTCATCGTCCTCAGTTGATTTGTTTTGAGACTTTTGAGAACTTTGTTTCTTCCAATTGAATTTTCTTCCCTTTTTGTTCAGTTTTCTGAACCTTTTTATCATGACAGCAAGCTCTTCATCATCCATATCGTTTTCAGAATCTGTAACATCAGAATCATCGTTAGATTTTAAGGCAATAGACTTTTTACCTTTGAGATCTTCTTCTTCATTGATTTGCTCCACTTCGTAGGACTGAAGTGTGCCAACCAATTCGTTAACGAAGATTTGCATGATCCTTTGTGTTTCCCTTATTGAAGTCTTTACGTAATTCTAATCTTTGGAAAGTCCACGCAGTAGTTTGTTAACATTCATGGGTCTTGAGATTGGTTGACCTTGATACTCAAGACCATTTACGATTTCTGTAAAACGTCTAAACATGTTAGTGATAAATTCTCCTGACTTCATCTTGAAGGCTTTATATTGACTGAGCAGAATATTGATCCTAGTTTTTTTCACTCGATCAGTTCCTCCATAAGTAATGTGCAGCCTATCCCAGACTTTTTTTAGCTGTTTCACAAGAAGATATTCTGTTATATTCAGTAAGAGATAATGCACAATATAAGGAGTAAATTAATTTTGCATCAAGAGTTTGTCTCTTGGTTATCTCTTCTTGAGTCATCTCGCTAGCCTCTACAGCTTCTTTTTCCCTTTTTGAGACTGTTGTAACTTGAGGAATGATTCATTTGTCTACCACATCCCATTCCAGAGGATCTTTCAATTTTAAGAATGCTTTTATCTTGTTTTTCCATATATTGTATTCTTTTCCATTGAAATAAGGTGGTCCGGTGTTGTTTTGCCCTTCAACCAACTTAAAGCCAACATACTAGCTATGGATCCTTAACTCAGAAGTAAAAACATTTCAATTAAATGAGTACACAGGCTCTGATACCAATTGAAAGTACTAGTACGAACACCTAGAAGGGGTGAATAAGTGTGAAAATAGATTTTGCAAAATGTAGTGAAAAACTTTACTTTTAACCTAAGTCTGGTTGACAACAGACTTTGCAGAGGGAATCGGACTTTAACAGTTAAATAGAGTTACGAATAAAATAAATTAGTTCAAGGAAGAGAATAAGAACACAAGGTTTATAGTGGTTCGACTTAGACCAACCCTACGTCCACTCTCCCGCACTGACAGCCCACTAGCTAGATTTCACTATGAATCAATAGAGATGTTACAATCTCACGTCCTTGATTCCATAGTGTAGAGATTCTGCTACACTTCCTCAAGATCTCACCAGTGTCTAATATCTCTTTTGAGTTTTGCTGATATTATTACCAGTATTCGATACTGGGTTATTCATAGTATTACTATACCTTCCCTATTCATTGCGGGTTGGTTATTCGTCAGCACGGGTTTAGCTTATGATGTGTTTGGAAGCCCTCGTCCAAACGAATATTTTACAGAGAGCCGACAAGGAATTCCATTAATAACTAGCCGTTTTGACCCTTTGGAACAACTCGATGAATTTAGTAGATCTTTTTAGGAGGACCCAATGACCATAGATCGAACCTATCCAATTTTTACAGTGCGATGGTTAGCTGTTCATGGACTAGCTGTACCTACCGTTTCTTTTTTAGGGTCAATATCAGCAATGCAGTTCATCCAACGATAAACCTAATAAAAATTATAGAGCTACGACACAATCAAATCCGAACGAACAAAATGTTGAATTGAATCGTACCAGTCTCTACTGGGGGTTATTACTCATTTTTGTACTTGCTGTATTTACACTCAAGAATTGAATCAATAAAGAACAAGGAGTTTCAGACTTTGGAATTTCTCTATCTTTCACACACTCGAATAACTGGAGCGTCTTCCTTATATACTCATCCATGCCTTCATAACCGTTGGCACCTTCCAAAGGAGTTCTTCCAATCTACCGTTGGACAGAATCAATTAGGGAGATCTCGAGTTACTCAAGGAATGTGATGATAGCCCACCAATTATGCTCACCCATACAATCAGGATCTAGGTTTTCATAAGTAGAACATTCCAAGTATACTTCACCAATCAACGGATCTAAATTACTCGAATTAATTTCAAGGTGTAATCTCCAGCCGTGAGACTTTCTTCAACCGTACAAATCAAATCCTTAAAGATATACCCGCATCTAGATAAGTCTTCTTCGTTGATCTAGAACTGTCAATCAGGGCAAACTTTAAATCTTGAGTCTAGCAATCTTCAGACTTTGACAGTAGAGTCTACAAGTCTTCAAACTAGACTGATGGAAACGTTTTGTCAACTTCAAAATAGATAAGAAGTTTTCTTCAATAGGTCTTGTGTTCCATGTTCTCATGGTTACCAGTGGTGGTTGTCGGTGAGGTGTTAATGCTGAATCCAAGGCCCGAGCGATGATTGTTACACGCATCAACATCGGTTTGTTTATCACTTCACTTTTGTCTGTTCACTTTACTCATGTCGTGGCCGAGGAGGCGGTTGGTGTGGTGATGGTAATTAGGTCAATGGTAGAGTTCCGACGACAGCTGATGTTGGGGATTTTATGATGAAGATAGGCTATCGCTAGTGAAATATGTTCAATATACATATGTAGATGTATGCTTTGATTTCGGTTTTGTGCAGTCTCGACTGGTAGTGGGGAAGGTGACAGGAAGAAGATAATGAAAAAAAATACTGTTAATTAGCAATGGAAAATGAATAAAAGAAATAAATAAGAAGGGGTTAATTAGGTTTAATGAACTTGGGCTTCGCTTGGTTTGATAAATTTGGATTGGGAGCTTTAGAAAATTTTGGGTTTGCTTGGTCTATGGTGAATCTGGGCTTGGTTTGGTCTCAGAAAGCTTGGGTTTAACTTCATTTGAATAGGTTTGGGCTGAATTTGAATTTTAGTGGAATGGGTTTATTAGATAGATTGAGAGGGCCTGATATAAGAGCCCAAATTTGTATACGTAGCCCATATCCTTGAGACCATATTGCTGCACCATGTTCGGATCCGACCCAAGGGCCCAGCCCAAGTCACCATTTTCCAAAACATAAAATAAAATAAGTAATATAAAAGTAAATTATAAAAAAATAAAAATAAAAAAGAAAATTAATTAAAAAATTAAGCCTTGATTAGTTTGTTAGGGCGTGCATAACAACCATTCTGTTCCAGAAATAGTTTTTGGAATAGAAATAAATTTTTCTATTTCTATTTCTAGAAGAGTTTCTAAGCAAAAATAACCGTTTGATAACCACAAAAAATTTCTACTCTAAAAATAGAAATTTGTTTGATAACGACACAAAATTTCTTCCTTTCGGACGGCAGCGGTGAGGACTGACGACCTTTAATATAAAAAAATAAAAATAAAATTGATTTAGTAACAAAAAAATAAAGAATAAAATAAAATAAATCATAAAAAATCATTTTATTTTAAAATTAAAATATCCTTAAAAATAAATTTATTTTATTTATTCTATTTTATTTTATTTTATTTTACGAATAAATTTATTTTAAAATGAATAAAAATAAAAAATAAAAATTTATTTGGCAAAACACTCACGGCAAAAATAAAAATAAATTTATTAAATATATTTTGAATAAAAATAAATTATTTTATTTATCATAAATAAATTATTTTTAATAAATTTAATATATTTATTTTTAATAAACTAAAAATAAAATGGTAAATAAAATTTTAATAAAATTTTAGTAAATTTATTTTTATTTTCAAATGAATAAAATGAATATTTTTATTTTTATTTTTAATAAAATGAGGAGAGGCGGATGAGGAGGAGGAGGCAGAGACGTAGAGGAGATGAGAGAGGACTTACCGAAATTAGGGTTTAGTTTTTCTGAAAATTTATATTTCTGATTTCTCTTCCAAATTAATTTCTGGAATATAAATTTTAGTTATCATGCACCCCCTTAAATTTTAGTGTTAGAATTAGTTTCTTTCAATTATATACACATGGTTTAGGAAAATTCATGATTTTCTCTAATTTAGATATAGGAAAATTAGTTTTTTTTGGAAAATCGAATTTCGTTTGAACTAAGCTCATGGGGTTCCTTGGGGCTTAAAAACAAGGCCTTGTTATATTCTTGCTTGGTTTGTATTGGGTTACTATACTGCATTTCACTTTTTATTCCTTATTTCATTATAATCTTTGATAAGTTGATTGTGATTCTTTTATATTGTTTTTTCCGAGTTGTGATTTGTCTATATTAGTTGAATGGCTAGGTTAAATTTTAGAACAATAATAAATATAGAAACATTGCATGGACACTTGGTAGATGAGAATCTTAGAATTCATAATTTGGTAAAAAAAGAAACTATGAGGACGCTAAAGCAGATAAATAATCAAGTTTAGGTACAAAGAGTACTAGTTATCTAACTAATGTAAACAAGTCTCTGACCTTGGTGACTCATCGTATAGAATTCTCATGGACTTTTTTTTTTTTTTCAAGCGAATTCTCATAGAATTAATCAAACTAAAATGAAAATCTCAATCTCACACAAGATAAAGGTTTGGGAGAATCTACGCCAATAAGCATCATTCGTCCTCAACTCGATATTACCTCTAAACTCATATTTCCCCTGTCGAGAGGATCACGATAATGGATGACAAAAAAGTCTTTAGGCAATTAAAAGGACTAGAAGCCGATTAGTTTCGCTCGAATATTTCACACATTACTCTTTCTTGACGTTAATTTGTATTTAGCTAGCAAAGCGAGGATGTTATAGCAATTTTGATGGATAGATCACCTTTATAATAATATTTTCTCCATCATCCCCACTTTGTTAACCATCCTCTCTTTCAAGAGTGATGCGGGAGCATCCAACGTAACTCCATCAACCAACTCAGAATCATCAGTGCTTATCCAAGCCAAGAAAGAAATTGGGCATTATGTGCTTCGATGGATTATTTTGAATGAATAATGTCAATTACTTATTGATACTTTGTGGAATGTCGATAAGTATCGATGGGAGGATATTTTAGACATTTTGCATGACCAATTGATGAAGTTTTAGAAGGGTTATTTTCTGATCAAGGGAGGAGCATGAATTTTGGAAGGCTGAATGTTCAAGAATGCTAGTTCCCCTGCTAATAAATGCATTCCCTAAGTTCCTAGGTGTCTTTATTGTTATGTAGTTTTCAAGAGTCAAAAGTCTACGTTCTTAGGTCATTAAAGTCTGTTTTTTTTTATATTTCCTAAGTCTAAAATCCTCCTATGAACAAGGGAAAACTATCCAATGTAAAGAGATACGAATTTGTTGAATGAAAATTGTGAGATTTCCTCTGCTTGAGTGAACTTCTTCGGAGAGTGGATAACTCATTTCGGTCTCTTTTTCCTTAAAGCATAAATCACTCCTTGGTGGTGAGCTAAGAAGCCCTTTATCCTTGGCTGGTGGAATCTTTAGGCCTTGGTGGTGAGCTTCTCCTATCCCGAAGTCATTTATCCTTGACTGGCGAAAGCTTTAGGCCTTGGTGATGAACTTCGTAGATCTTGATCCTTATTTTCAGTTGGTGGTGTGGCCTTTATACCTTGGAAGGAGATCATTCTATCTATACTGATTCCCCTTCGTTTCTTACCTGTATACACTACTCCATACACTTAACCAGAAAAATCCCAAAAGAAAAAAAAAAATTCCATTGTGGAATCACTCACCTCATCATGCATCAAAGAGCCACTCTCTCACATTCATCGTGCACAAAATTGATTTGTGCTCACCATGCTAGCAGTTACAGTTATAAAAGCAAAACGGACTGAGGTTGAAGGATTTTGTCCATTGTATTTTGGACAGTAATTAATTTTGGGAAGATTTTAATTCCATGTAGTCAATGGCCGCTTTTGAGTTTTCCACAGAGCACTTTTACTTAGGAAAATTTCCTTGGAAAGAACGGAATTCCCTATACTCTAGGATGAGTGCTACTGGTATTATTGATTTGCCGCTCTTCGTTATGCCATGAAACCAGCAGCTTTGAGCTTCTCTTAGATGGAATGATCTGAAAAACTGATGCCATTGTGTTCATTTTACTTGTTTCGAAGATAAAAGATATCAACATTGCTGTGCAAGGCACAGGGTATATTTGTTATTTAACTTCTTTGAGTAACTCTCATGCCCATCCCCAACTCCCACCACATGTTTAGACTTCATCGTAGCTGATCCGCAGTGCTAAAAGATGAGTGCCAGCAGAGTGTTGGAGCAAACCCTGGATGATATTCTTTCTGCAATTAAACCATCACAGGAGGACCTGTGTTCAAAACCAAATTATTGACGAGCTGCAAACTATTGTTCATTCTACGGATATTTTTCAAGGTATTTTCACTTTCATTTAGTGGGTAGGTGTGTTTTATGGTGTTGGTAGATAGCTCATGTCCTCCTGCAGGAAATTCTGCACCATGTGCATGCTTCTTCAACGGATTATTCCATTCAAATGTATCTCGGAGTTTAAGTTCTCCGTAGGTTTTCCATTTCTATTTAACAGTATTGATATCATTGTAATTGCAAGTGCGACCTATCTGTGGAAGGCTCGCACTTCTCTGAAGCTGTACTATAGTTATGTATGTAGGGTGTCTTCACATTCCCTTTAGCTTGGTTTTGAAATTTAACATTCTATTCGTGCACTGAAAAAGAATCTCTCACTTGATCGTGCAATGAGTACAGAATGTTGTGGCATTGAAGGTTTTTTACATTGTTCAAACAGGTGCGATTGTGGAACCCTTTGGATCATTTGTCTCCGGTCTTTCCACGAGATGGGGAGACTTGGACATCTCCATTGAGTTACCCAAGGATTCAGGCAGCTCCTCAACTTCTAAAAAACAGAAAAGGTGTTTGCTGGTGAATTTGCGGTCGATACTTAATGGTAATATTATGCGCACATATATTTTCAGAAAGATTGTAGTTCTCTCATTTCTTGAACTTGCGCTTTTAGGTTTTTCCACTTGTCCACAACTTGCAAATGCAACAGCAAGTTTTCCATGATTTCCAGGTTTATGGCAATTTCATCAATCTCTCACGAATCTCCTCCCCCTTCTCTCTCTCTCTCTTTCTCTCTCTCTCTCTCTCCTGTGGTGAAAGAGATGTTACAATGCACCAATATGAACAAGATTCCAGCAATTTAAATAATAAATTTTAGGGCATTTCTATTAAGCACCTTCTACGAATATGCTTTTGCACCTTTTGGACTCTCTCTTACACCAAGTATTTTGGCTTTGCACTAGTTTGTCCGTGTCACTTCGCGCGTTGTTGTATGCTCGCGCTTTGTGCTTCTTGCGCTTCTCTCTAATTCATCTTGCACTTCGCAACCTTGCTCGGCCATACATGTAAACATGATACGTGAGATCCATTTACCACCTACTCGTATTAGCTTCACACAAGAACCCATTAGCTTCATTTGTTAGGAGACATTTCAACAAGATAAAATGTCTCCGGGGGGCCAAATATCTAGTATTGCAGTTTACGCTCCATTCCCACGGCGCTTTGACTTGAAGTCACTCTTCTTCTGACTGAAAGAGAGATGTTAAAATTCACATTGGCAAATATTTAGATGACATTTTGTGATGCAATTTGTTTCCAGAAACAAATAGCATAGTGAGTTTCTGCTTCTTAAATTGGTTTAATATTGAGTAAAAGAGTTTCAATAATCATTAAACATCGTAATAATGTTTGGCAGGTCGATTCAACAAGGTCCAATTCGTCTCCCGTGCGAGAGTTCCAATAGTAGAGTTTAAGAGCAGGGGCATTTCCTGTGATGTTTCAATTGACCATCTGTCAGGCCAGATGAAATCCAAGCTCTTGCCATGGATCAAAGGCATAGACGAACGCTTTGGCGAGATGGTCTTATTGGTCCGCTCTAAATGATACTGGATCTACATTGCTTACGCGAAGGAGGCCTAGTTCCTGTCTTATTCATGACACCATTCTTTTCATAGGTTAAAGAATGGGCCAAGGCTCAGGAAATTAACAATTCAAGGTGTGGGAGCTTTAACTCGTATAGGCCTATTTGTTAACTGGCCAAATAGTGAAAATTTCTATTTTTTTTGTTTCCGGGAGTAGTTTTGAAACAAAATCGTGTTTGATAAAATTTTTGTTCCCTATAACAAATTTCTATTTTTTTTTTTTTTTTTGTTCTCGGAAGTAGATTTGAAACATAATCAAAAATTAAAAAAAATAAAAATAAAAATTGATTCTTGCTCCTAGAAATAATTCCAAAACCAAGCCCATATTTTCTCTTTTTATTTTCCTTTTTTGGGTTCTTCTTCCATTTTCTTCCTCTTCATCTACTGCACTGCTGTAATTGCCATCCGTTGTTGTTTGCCGTCGACCACCCATCACCACCAGTCACCAACAACTAGTCTGGCAAGCTCGCCAAGCTAGGGCGAGGTCTGGCGAGCTCACCGGAGGTAAACCTAGCCACCAGCAAGGCTCACCCAACCTCGTTAGTGGCCAAGCGGGCCTTGCCCAACCCCAGCAAGGCCCACCTGGCCCCGGCGAGACTTGGCCTCGGCCAACCCCGGCGAAGCTTGGCCAACCTCGACAAGGCTCGGCCGACAAGGGCCGGCAACGCTTTGGTGAGGTTGCCGGCCCTCATCTGGCCGATCGCCGATCATCCCAACGCTGGCGACCGGCCACTTGAAGAAGAAGAATAAAGAAAGTAATATCATGCATCCAACTTGATTGCTCTATTAATTCGAAGCCAATATTTCCTAATAGGTGTGGAGTGTGATAAGGACCCCATATATCAACATAAGTCAAAGAAAAAGCACTAGTTGCTCGAGATTTGCTTTCAGGAAATGGGGATCTAGATTGTTTTGCCAAAGGACGGATTGGACAATTTAGATAAGGAAAACAAGCATTGTGACTCAAACACTAAAGGAAAAGAGAATTTTTATTCCTGGTGATAGCATTACATGAAATGCTTTTATTTAGTAATGACAAATCAAAATCATTTGAAAAACTTATCCAAAAATATAGCCATTGTGCAACATTACCCAAACTCGTCATTTTACCAATTGAATGGTTATGAAAGAAACAATTTTTAGAATTGAATTCAACATGATGAGAGTTATCCAAATCTTGGAAACTAATATAAGATTGAACTCAAATTCTAGAATGTATAGGACATCTTGAAGGGTAATATTTTGGTTAAGATGAATAGTACCAACTTTAGTAATATTAGTGATATTTTCATTTGGGAGACAGACAAATTCGGAATAATAGATTTTGTGATTCTTAGAGAAAAATTGATCATCACAGATTATGTGGTCACTTGTGCTAGAGTCGATAATCCAAGCATCAACTGAAATATTATTGTTCTTAGAAATAGAGGTACCTAAGAAACCTGCAGTCTTGTTTGTAGCTCAACTAATTGAAAGCCCTAATGATATTTTGGTACCAATCATCAGTAATAGTCTAATTTGCCCTTTGAGTCCCTTAAGCCTTAACTTGATACACTAAAAAAATCTTTTTCTCTCCTCTTTATTGTTCGGTTTTCCATGCAATTTCCAACATGTATCTATAGTGTGATGTGGATGTTAACAATAATCACAGTGTTTACCTTTACTTTTAGAATTTTGCCCACTTCCTCTTGCTAACGTGACATTTCGTTGACCATTGGATGGTTTGAAATTCGGAGCTGACATGGCCAAATGAGGGCCATTTGATGGGCCACATGGGTAGTCGAATATGAGCTGTCCGATCCTTGTTTTAGATGTCCGCCATCCATATGCATAAACCTAGGGCTCACATCTTCTTCTTCCCAACGACAAGGCTTTGTTGCTTTACAGGACTTGAGTGAGCTTTGTGCTTGTGGCGGCAGCCCAAGCATGGCAAATGCTTGCTGTGATGGTCCCGCCGAAGTGACAAGCGTCACACTTTCTCCCCCTTTCATGTATTATGCTGTGGCCCTCCTTTGATTTTCTTCTTGGAACGCCAATTGATAGATCCAATCGAGAGGGGGAACAGGTTCCATGACAAGGATTTGTGATTGAAACAATGAGGAAAGTTTGTTTAAGATCAACGGGAAGCAAGTAACTTTCTCTCTTTCCTTTATCTTTCTATATTGCTCGAGCATAGCCTCGAGTCCTTTGAGCTCCTCCTTGACCGCCTAAAGCTTGCTCCACAGAGTCAAGAGTCAGTGATAACCAAGAGGTTTCCTTGCTTCAAATCTGAGAGTGAGTGAGAAGAGCGCTTCGCTTGATCTAATTTTCCATACATTTCTCGAACATTATCCCACATTTATTTTGAATCTTCAGTTAGTGGGAGGCCGGCGGGGACTATGCAATTCCAATCCAAGTGCGCACAAGTTGGTTGCACTTACGTCAATATCGTTGCATCCGATCATTTGTTGGGAAAGGTGTGGTTCCATCAAGGAATCCATCCTTATTCTTGGTCACAAGCATTTGTTGGAAGTACTGAGCCCAAGCATTATAGTTGTCGGGAGCAACGAGCTACATGTTGATAAGTTACATCTCCTGTCCATCGAATGGTGAAGTGTAGAGCGTGTTGCTGGGTTCTAGGTGGTGGCCGTAGCTGGGACGGCAAATGGATGGAAACCGGGTTGCAATCCTGGGTAGGGATTCATTCCCTAACCCATCGGGTTCAAGTTGGATTTGTGACCGAAAGGTAGCCAGCCTGCTCCATTGGGCTGAGATCCAATGCTGGCATCTTCTCCCAATGGCCATGTTGAGCCCACTGCTAATCAGGTCCAAACAGCCCACGAGCTTTGAATTGGAATCTATTGCATTGGTGGCCACTGAGTTGGGCCACTAGACAACTGGACTGAAGTTGAAGCCGAGGGGTACTGAATGGGAACCTGTTCCTCTTGCGGTAGATCAATCTGCTTTGAAGTTTGATTCTGTAGTAAGTTGTTGTTGGACGATTCCTCCATTGTAGGCAAGATGGTTTCTTGGTCTTTGTCAGTGCTTGACTTTTGATTCTGATTCTTGGGCATTATATCTAAAAAAATGTTATGAATTCCTACTTGACGTGTCAACTTGTTTTGCAGGATGAGACTTGCAACAACAAAATTGAAAAACTACTGAGGACAATCCGGAAGAGTTCGCAAAAGCTAGGTTAGAGCTGAAGGCTCTGATACCATAACAAAAAATGAAGAGTATTGGGAAGTTGTAATTGTACTGCTCTGTGTATCTTTGTACATGCACATTCCCATATTTATAATACAAAAAGAGATCAAAGAAGGATAGATGTGATTACATTGCAATTACATTTTCCTATTTTATTTTTTGAATATTCTAAAGATATATCATGACTGAATCAATTATCCTCTAATCTCCATGATTAGAATCAAAGTTAAGAATAAAATCAAAACCTTCTCCAGCAAAAACCTCACCGAAAAAAGTCCCAAGTTCGTTCATCAAAGCAAGTAACGCTTGAACTCATGATGTGGCGCGTAAGAATATTAGCCTATATTGCTTGGTCACTACTGCTGATAGTTAAAAATAGAAGTTCCTAACATCAATACGGTTAGATATTTTGAAGGGGTGAGGTCCCATGTGGATTTGATAGAAGGGAAGGATCAAATAGCGTGACATAATTGGCCCAATCTTCTCGTACACATGAAGATTAACATGTTCCCCCACCTGCTACGACAACAATGCAATCATATCAAATTATTGGGTGTCGTTTGGGACCTCATACAAGCTTAGCAACCATACGATCCCAGTGACTGAAAGAAAGCATTGTCATGTCGGAGAAGGAAAGGGCCACCAAAATCATGTTGCGCGGGGTACGACGTCGCCCCGCTGCCTTGCCGGGCTCAAATCGTGTTTTGCATTGGCCAATCAATGGTCCACATGAAAGATTGGTTCAGTGAACCCTCACCCATCCACCACTTAAAATTCTGGTGGTTTGCTGCTTATGGGTTGGCGTGTCAAATCCACGTTTTACCTGCCATGTCCAATAAAGTGGAGTGGTGTAGAGCTACCCATCACACATCAATCAACAATTACCGAGCATTCGGAATTAAATTTAGGGGCTAACTACATATATGAAGTACTCTAATTATGGTAACATTACGTTTCGCATTGCTATGCTACCAACAGTGGCACACTTAAAATGTGTGTAAAAATATGGGAAATGCTATAATACATACATTTTTATGGGAAAACTTACCTAATTAGTCATAAATATATTATACGAATACTAATTTGGTTCTAAACTTTTTAATTTTGCTAATTTAGTCCTAAATTTTGCAAGAATTTCAATGTTGTCATTCCAGTCAATTTTGAACGGAAATAGTTCACATGATAGTCTAATAATGCAAGCTGTCCTATGTGTATGTGATACACTACCATGTTAGTGATTTCCAGTGAACATTGGTTACAATGGCCACATTAGAATTTCACTCAAAGATTTAAAAATAAATATGCAATAGTGAAAAATTCAAGACAAACTTAGCCTTCATATAGTAAATTGAATGACTATGGAAACATTTTTTTCTAAAAAAATCACTTGCACCACTTACAATTATCAAATAGAAAAAAATTTCATTATTGATAACAATTTATGTCTAAACATTTTGGTAATTGAGATATTTTTTGTTGATTCTATTTTGTAAGTGATCATATTTAGAAAAATATTTTCCAAATTATTTATTTTCCACAAAATAAACACGTCACTAAGAAATTACAATTCTTTTTCCTTCCCAAAAAAAAAAATTATCAATGAGTTGCTTTATGAGTATTGTGTTCGACAAAGACTATTCTATTAGTGGGAAAATTTAAATTAATAGCTTTACGTCATCTGTCACCTATTTCAAATTTACAATTTGAATAATTATTTATCTTATAAATTACCTTAACAAAAAATTTCAAATTTTGAAATGTTTTTCTTTTTTTACATATATGTTTATAAATTCTTTATATTGTGTCAATATTTTGGCCATACGTCCATGTAATTCACGTCTTCGTTATTTTGTTTTTTCTCATAAGATTGAGAGTATGAAGAGATAAAATATCTTTTCTTTATCTTTCCATACAACCTCAAGTGGTTACACCAAATCGAGAAAAAAAAAAAATCTACAAGCCTGATTTACGCTTCTTCTGAAAGAACAAAATTTCCATAATAAAACACTACTTCGATGCTATGTTACTTCAGAAATGAAAAACAACATAACCCACCGTTTGGAAGCAAAAAATTTATGTTTATGATAATCATATTAGTAGTTCAAAATATCTTTAACTTCATATTACTAGAGGGAAATTTTGGGCCTAAAAGAACACAGCCTTCTATTTAAAACCCACATTTTTTGTTGGGAGAAATTTAGATGCAACAAACATATTTACAACATCAATAGTGATATGAGGACCAAGAAAAACAAAACATTTCCTCTCCCACCCTTTCTTAACTTTTCTTTGTCTCTTCCACTTCTGGTGGAGAGGGATTTTACCTAGATCTCATCCTCCCCTCCTAGCTGCTTTTCATTTATTTCCTTTTGTTTCTTTCCTTGCTCTCCTAATCTAGTTTTAGATTCGGGAACTTACTCTCTCGAAATATGGGAATTTTCCCTCCAATTTAATCCTATATTAGAATTTTAATAAATGAGTACCTTGCCGCCAATTTTAATAATGCTTATAGCAATTTCGATGTCAAGTCTATACTCGTTCAACGTGTTTTAGTTAAAAGTTTTGGCGCTTCACATTGGCTATAGAGCTAACTCTTATAGATGTTAAATATGAGCTTCTTCAACATGTTAATGTTGTTTCTGTACGGTGATGGTGTTGGGGACACCAAACTTAGGCCTACACTGCCACAAGGTAAAGCTATAACTATAGATAGAGATCCCAGCATGTCCTTATCACTAATGATACTGTGTAATTTGGTGATCAGATGCTAATCATTTTACTTGGATGTAGCCACTGTCCTTGAAGGACAAACTTGTGATTATCTTTGTCAAACATACTATGACAATATGCCTTGATTTTTTGTTTTTGAATTGTTTTGAAGCTCTATGAGCTTGCTTTGTTATTGTAACTTTTGAGATTTCATATCAGGTATTGTTTTGGTAATGAATGAAAAAAAAATGATAATAAAATAAATCAATAGTGATCCCTCTCCTATGATATGATCTATTAGAGACTTCAAATTTTTTTGGTCAACTTTCGATGATTGGAATTTACTTACGTCTGACAAACCATAATGATATTTTTTAAATTAAAAAAGTGTTAAGTTTTTATTGTTATCAAGAATTAAATATAACGCTCCTGTTAATTCGAACTAAGTCGATATTCATTCACTAAATGGCTCCCATAATATCACAAGTTGGTTTCACATTTTGAGAGAACATCTAATAGACTTCTGCTGCAGTACCTAATTGAGGCATATCTCAAGAAGAGTGACTTCTTGACTACTAGCATTTGATAGGGTTGTGGTAAAGTGCTTGCTAACCTCAAAACCTTAGGGTTGTTGGTGGTATAAAATGACTGTAGCCCATTTCGAACTTTTTGTAGCGTGTGTTGGACCCCGTTAACGCTAAGAAAGGATCACCAACGCTGGTCACCCCTTGCACCCTTTTAAATTTTAAATCATAAACACAAGACTAAATGGCTCTACAATGAAACATATCATGATTTATGGAGCAATAAAATATTGTAAGTTATTAGCATTGAGGAAAAAAAAACAATCATTATTTGTTGAAAATAATGATAAATGAACACATTATTATATGATGTCAAAGAGTTTCTAACTAAAAAATGTTTAAGCAAGACCAAAAGCAAGTTAAATGATTTTACTTTCTATTTTTAGTTATACTTCAAGCATATATAGCTTGACTTTTATTCTATATAAATACCCTAATTCTAACATGGCACAAAATAAACTTTAATTTTTGAACAACCGCGCACGCATGCATAGAAAATCATATACATTAAATATTTAAGGAAATTTAAAATCATTTGGAATATTTTCAATTTTAATATTATAAAGAAAAATTTCTTTTGTGAAAAAGTATAATTAAGCACATTTTCCTTAAAGGAAAATCCAAGAGAGCAGGTTGTGCTTGCATGAGAAGCACTTTCTTTTCATCTCACTCCAAAAATAAAAATAAAACATAAATCAAAAGGAAGTCAAAAAAGTCTCCCAATGATTTATTAATGGGAGAAGCATACTAGAAGTCTTGAAATTTGTCATAAAAGTTCAACTAAGTCATGAAACTTATCATAAAAGTGCAATTGAATATTAAAATTTTTAATAAGTACAATTAATTCCTAAAATACTTTAAAAAATGAAAATCAAGTTATAAATTTTATCAAGTTGATGAATCGATTATTTTTATTAACTCCATCTAACTTGACAGATGGAAAATATTAACAAGTTTTATAATACCGACTGATAAGTTTTAAAACATAATTGCATGTTTTTAAAATTTTAAGATTTAATTGTACTTTCTTGATAAATTTTAAGATTTATAATATGTTTTTTTTTTTTGTCAGTCATACTATATTCCTACTCTACACTCACTCTCAGATTTATAATATGTTTATTGTTCATTAATACCAGCCATACAATAATGGGACCTGAATGCAGAGAGTCCTTTCCTAATGCTAATGCGATCACACAAAAGTTCGCACCATCCAAACTCCCCAAATTGAATTGAAGCCGCAGGTGGAGGGCAACAGGTGACGCGCGTTCCATAGATGGCCAATCTCTCTAGTCCAGAACTTCCTCGGGTGGGAGTCGAGCATAGACCGTTGGATCACACCAGCGTGGAAGAAGATCCACCGCTCAAATTCTCGCGGGCCCCACTCTCGGGCGCCACCGATCACTGCACACGCCCCTTCTCTAGCCATAGGATGATCGGCTGACCCCCATCTATTGAGCAGGAAGACATGGGTTTCCAGTGGGGCCCTGGGACCCATTCCCCTTTGGGGCCCATATCAAATGAGGCCCAAGTTCATACTTTTCGTATTGGCTTGGGGGCAATATAACGAATGGCTTCACGGATCCGTACTCAATTCACCACTAAAAAAAAAAACTAGTGGCTTAGGGTTTACTTCGGCTTTGAATCCTTTGGTCTGTTTTCATGTCATGCACGATTTGATTGGGACTGTCGATGCGTTCGGATCTTCCGGGAACACACGTGCGCCTCATAACTGGTCAAAGCCCAACCAAAGCAGGCGGCATAATCGTGATTGAACACTTGGCACTTGGCACAGCTAATCAAGTTGCCGGATGATTGGGAAGAAAAAACTAGACCCGATGGATGCATGTGAGCCCGGTGCACCATTTCCTTTGATTTCAATGGATTTCACATAGGTCTCACATAATTAAGTAATTATGGTGTATTAGGTTCAGATGCACTTGGCATGCCCAACATTAACTCCAAAAATGTAGGCAACTTATTTTGGCCTTCTAAAAGGGTATGTAGCATTAACAAACTAGAAATAGCTTGTAGAAAAATATTTGGTTTTGATTGCATGTTGACCGCACACATTATTACTCATTGAACGGGTCCGTCGCCCCACCCCATTCCAATGCAAATGGGAAGCACAGGACTAGAGGTACACTTCAAACCAAGTTAATCCTTCACAAACTGACCATGATTTCCACTGATTGCAGATGGAATGTAAGCAAGCTTCTTCCATGAATTTAATTTATTTCCATTAATCTCAAACTTTCGGTTGCAAGTAATTGTGAAGTAATTATGACTCATTTCAAACAATTTCGTAATGCGTGTTGGACCCTTATAGTTGCTTTTAAGCAACTGCTAATGTTGGAGGCCCCTTCTGCCTATTTAAGTTTCAACCATAAAAAGAAATACTACATGGCTTGACAATGAAATGTATCATGATTCATGGAGCAATAAAATATGGAAAAAACTGTAATAACATTTTGAAATGACACACCATTTAGTGAAATAATGCTAAGTACACATTTAATATTTTTAATTAAGAAATTTTCAAGTCCAAAACAAGTTAAATGATTTTACTTTCTAGTAGCACAAATGTACCGATTTAAGATTTTTACAATATTAACTATTTGTAATAAATCAAAAGTGTCAAACCTCATGAGAGGTTAGAGTGATCGGTCATGGTGATGAAGATGATCAATGAGTTAGGAAGTAGTTAGAACTCCACTTGAGCAATGAATGACTCTCTATTTGTCTCACAAAAATCTTAGAAGTCTTGAACCCCACCAAAATAGTAAGGCTCACTCTCTCGCAAGTGGGCTCCAACTCGTGACTTGGTTTGTAGGACTATTAGCTTGTGTCGCTGGGCAACCACCCTATCAGTGAAAAATAGGCACTCATATCATGAATAGACATTGATATTTTAAATTAAGGAAATGGAAAAAAAGGAGGAGAAGAAGAAATATAAGAAGAAGAGGAAGGTGAAGGTGAGGTCCCACATGGATCCGATAGAAGGGAAGGATCAAATAGAGTGATATAATTGGCCCAAATTTTCCCGTACATACGAAGAAGATCAACATGTTCCCCGTATCTGATTGGGCTACAAAGCAATCATATCAAATCATTACAGGCTTAGCGACCATCCGATCCCAATGGTTAAAACCAAAGCCTAGGTATGCCGCGAAAGGCTTCCCGGATCATGTTGCGTGGGGTACGACGTCGTCCCACCGCTTTTGATGGCTCAAATTGCATTTTGCATTGGCCGGTCGACGTTCCACCGCGTCTCCGTGAAAGAGTGGTTCGCTGAACCCGTTACCATCATCCACCACGTAAAATAAATTAAATTCTGGTGGTTTGCTTCTTCGGGGTCAGCAATGTCGACTCCCTGTTTTTACCTGCCATGGAGTCCAATCAAGGAGAAATTATGTAGAGCAACGCATCACACGCCGATCAACCGATACCAATCATTCGGAACTATATTTTTCTCCTCCCCTCCTTCCCAAAAAAAAAAAAAACAGAGATGTTTTCAAATTGATGTTAACATTTGTGGATGCAGTGTTCTGAAAGCACTTGGTTGTTTCTTCCCGTATCTCGTGAAGATATGAATTTACGAAACATCATTTTCTGATTATTTAAACAAATGAATTATGAGCAAATTACAATATATGAACTACTCTAATTATGATAACATGAAGTATCTTATTTCAATGCTATGAAAATGGCACACTTACGTGTGTATGAAAGCATGAACAGTACTATCAAGGATACGATTATAAAATGAAGTAGTTCCTACTAAGGAATCACACTTTATCTCTTCTTTCCAAAAGAATTGTCGATCTATCATTTTTATGAATATTCAATTAATGAAAAAATGTGTAGGTTGATCGTTTTATTTCATCTGTCACATATTTCAATTTTAAAATTTGAATAACTTTTTCTTTTACAAACAATCTTAGCAAAAAGATTTCGAATCTTGAAATAGTTTTTTTCACATATATGTATGCAATTTCTTCATTTTGTATCAATTTTTTGGCTGTAGCGTTCGTGTAATTCACACCTTTGCCATCTTGTTAGTTCTCAGATTTTTTAGAGTATCAAGAGATAAAAGATCTCTTCTTTTATCTTTCCTTACAACTTTAAGCGGTTATGCTTGGGAATGACCGCCTTTAAAAATCGGGAAAAAAAGTACGGGAACAAAACCAACTTTCTATTAACTCCTTTAAAATTTTTGTTCATCTTTCAATAATTATAATTCACTTATGTGTAAGCAGTAATGATATTGTTTGAATTAAGAAAAAGAGTTGTTTTTAATGTTAGCAAGAAATAACTGTGTTGCTTTTGTTAATTCTAATTTCTAACTTCTTGATATTCATTCACTAAATTGTTTTCATGACATCTCGAGTTAAATTCACATCTTTGAGCAAACCTTTGACTAGCTTATACTATATTGCCCTGTGATGACATACCTCATGTAAAGAGGCTTTTGACTGATAGCATCTTGGTAGGGCAAGCAATGGAATTTGTCGATCTTGAACTTTCAGGTCGAAAGTGGTATGGAGTAATTATTGTCCATTTCAGACAATTCACATAGCATGTGTTGGACTTTTATGGTAATGCTCTTAAAGGATCATTAGCTTCAATCGCCCTTCCCACCCTTTTAAATTCTAATAGTAAAAAAGAAGAAAAAAAGTAAATGGCACTACAATGAAACAAATCATGATTCATAGAGCAACAAAATATGTTAAAAGATAGCTTGCATTTAGAAATGACAAACACAGCTTAGTGAAAAAAATGCCAAATAAACATTTTGTTATTTGATGTAATCAAAGATTTTGTAATTAAGAAATGTTTAAGCCATCAAAAGCAAGTTTTTTTTTTTTTTTTTTCTTTTGGTTGATTCTACTCTAACTATCACTCTCAAACTTTTGTTTTGCTTTCTTGCGGGGCATGTGAGTCAAAACATACACATGAAATTAAATCGTCTTCGCCCCACCCTCTTGAGAAGGTGGGGATTCGAATCCCCCCTACCTCCCCCTTCCCATATTGCAAGGGTGGCGTGGTTCCATCAAAAGCAAGTTACACAATTATCTATTTGTAGCTCTACTTTAAGCATTTGTAATGACACTCTCTTTCTATTAATGCCCTAAATCTCTTGTTTGCAAAAAGAAAAGGAAAAAAAAAAAAAACAACCTGAATCTAAATAAACACGCACAAAATCTTATGTATAAATGTTTAGCTTTTCTTTTGTTGAAAAAGAGCTATATTCGTCATTCATAATCAAAAGTTGATAGATATACAAAAAAAAATTCAAAGCATAATAAATCTCAAAGGCTACATTTGACAGTTAAGATAAAATTTGGAATTGGATAAAATTTATTGTATCCTACATTTGGTACACACTCAAGATAGGATAAAATCGAATATGAGTGAGATACAATCCCAATAAAATTATCCTATGGGAGAGGTTGGATAATGTAAATAGGATTTCTAATATTCATAAGAGTTAATACCCTGAAAAACCCCAAATTGGTACACATGTGACAAATTTACCAAAAACTATTTTTTTTACCATGAAAAACTCCAAACCGGTACACATGTGACAAATTTACCCCGACTGACCCTAAAAAAAACCCTAAACTGATACATTTACGACAAATTTACCATAAACTAATTTATTTGACCTCAAAAAACTCCAAACTAATAAATATGTAACAAATATACCATCCACTAAATTAGATTTAATACCACAAAAAAATCACAAAAATTGTAAATTGTGATTAACGACGCATAAAACCCTAAATCATCATACTAGTCAACTGTCACGTGTTATTTGACTTAATAATTTGACAGTAAAATTTAACGAAAACTGATAGAGGGTAAATTTGTCACAAGTGTGCCAGTTTTGGGTACATTTGTCAAATGTATACCAGTTTGTGATTTTTGGTAGTAAAAAAAATAGTTTTTGGTAAATTTGTCGTAGGTGTACTAGTTTGGGGTTTTTCAGGGTATTAACCCAATTCATAATAAGGAAGTTATTTTTTTTCAAATAACAATCTTCTAAATTAATAAAAAGTAAAATCATATTTCAATATAAATAACATTTGAATTCTAATATAAGAAATTCAAAATAACAAAAAATAACATTTTGGTTTTTTAATTTAATCTTATTTTTTGTTTATGTATTTGAATTTAATTCTATCTTATAATATAAATTCAACATGTAACTATAAATATATATGTATATTTATTATATATTTTGGGTATATTATTACAATTTACTATCTAATAAAATTTTATTAGATAATGATGGAAGGGGAGCAAAGAAAATAATTAAAAAGAGAGGGAAAAAAAGCAAATAATAATAAAGTAAACAAGAGTATCGCGAGAGATTTTTACCATTTTCATTTGTAAACTTTTACATTCATATACATTGATATGCCGTTTATATCAAACAATACACATGATATGATGTGAATATATTTGACTTCAGCAAAATCTCTACAATTCATATCCTATCATATTTAGTCATATCCTGATTAAAGTCGAGACAATCAAACATAGCCAAAGGGCCTTGCCTATGGCAAGCGAGGCCAATTGGCTTGGCCATGGCTGGTGGCTGAGGGTCGGCCATCGACAAAAGGAAGAAGAAATAAAAAAAAATTCAAAATTTTGAAAAATTCAAAAAATATTAAAATATTATTTTAAAAAATTAACTTTAGTGCCTATGTGGCACTTATAACGTTCACGTCAGTGACTTTCGACCAAAATCGGTATAATGGATTCAACTAGCAAAAAATGAAAAAAAAAAAATTATGATTCAATTGATAAATTAAAAAAGCAATAAGTTATAGGATTTTTTGGACAATTTTCCCCAAAAATAGTAAGGCTCACTATCTTGCAAGTGGGCTCGAACACGTGACTTGGCATGGTATGTAGGAATATTAGCTTGTACCTTGGGCAAACACCTTGTCAATGAAAAATAGGTATAGTTTAAACTAAGAAAATGGGGAAAAAATAAGAAGGCGAGGATAAGGTCCCACGGAGATTTATTTGGTAGAAGGGAAGGATCAAATAGAGCGACATAATTGGCCCAATTTTTCCCGTACAATTGAAGATCAACTTATTCCCCTCATCTGATTGGGCTACAAAGCAATCATATCAAATCATTAGGGGCTTAGCAGACTATAAGATCCAAATAATTGAAACCAAGGCCTAGGCGTGTCGGCGAAGGGCCTCCCGGATCATGTTGAGTGGGGTACGACGTCGTCCCCCGCTTTTGCAAGGCTTAAATTGCATTTTGCATTGGCCGGTCAATGGTCTACCGCGTCTACGTGAAAGAGTGGTTCGGTGAGCCCTCCACATCGTCCACCACTTAAAATAAAATTCTGGTGGTTTGCTGCTTCGTGGGGTCAGCAACGTCGACTCCCTTTTTTCATCTGCCATGGAGTCCAATCATGGAGAAATTATGTAGAGCAACACATCACACGCCAATCACCCGATGCCAAGCATTCCGAATCATAATTTTCTTTCCCAAAAAAAGAAAAAGAGACTTTCAAATTGATGTTAATGTTTATCGTGCGGTGTTCTAAAACCACCTAGGCATTTCTCTCCATACCTTGTGAAGTTACGGTGTACAAAACATCATTCTCTAATTATATAAATAAATAAATTATGAATCAATTAAAATATATGAACCACTCTTGTAAGATCATTTTTTGATACAACCGAAAATAAATAAATTTTTTGATACACTTACATGTGTGCAAAAACGCCAATCACCCGATGCCAAGCATTCCAAATCATAATTTTCTTTCCCAAAAAAAGAAAAAGAGACTTTCAAATTGATGTTAATGTTTATCGTGCGGTGTTCTAAAACCACCTAGGCATTTCTCTCCATACCTTGTGAAGTTACGGTGTACAAAACATCATTCTCTAATTATATAAATAAATAAATTATGAATCAATTAAAATATATGAACCACTCTTGTAAGATCATTTTTTGATACAACCGAAAATAAATAAATTTTTTGATACACTTACATGTGTGCAAAAACGCCAATCACCCGATGCCAAGCATTCCAAATCATAATTTTCTTTCCCAAAAAAAGAAAAAGAGACTTTCAAATTGATGTTAATGTTTATCGTGCGGTGTTCTAAAACCACCTAGGCATTTCTCTCCATACCTTGTGAAGTTACGGTGTACAAAACATCATTCTCTAATTATATAAATAAATAAATTATGAATCAATTAAAATATATGAACCACTCTTGTAAGATCATTTTTTGATACAACCGAAAATAAATAAATTTTTTGATACACTTACATGTGTGCAAAAACGCCAATCACCCGATGCCAAGCATTCCAAATCATAATTTTCTTTCCCAAAAAAAGAAAAAGAGACTTTCAAATTGATGTTAATGTTTATCGTGCGGTGTTCTAAAACCACCTAGGCATTTCTCTCCATACCTTGTGAAGTTACGGTGTACAAAACATCATTCTCTAATTATATAAATAAATAAATTATGAATCAATTAAAATATATGAACCACTCTTGTAAGATCATTTTTTGATACAACCAAAAATAAATAAATTTTTTGATACACTTACATGTGTGCAAAAACGTGAAAAGTACCATGGACTATGCAATAATATAAAGAAGCAATTCCTGGTATTAAGGAATCACACTTTATCTTTTTCTTCCAAAAATAATTGTTGATTTGTTAATGGGAAAATGCGTGGATTAATCCTTTTATTTTCATCCATCACGTGGTTCAATTTTAATATTTGAATCATTTTTTCTCTTATAAACAACCTTACCAAAAAAAATTCAAATCTTGAAACATTTTTTTTCTCTTTCCACTTATATATATGCAATTTCTTCATTTTGTATCAATTTTTTGGTCATAGTGTTAGTGTAATTCACACCTTTGCCATCTTGTTAGTTCTCACATGATTGAGATCTCTTCTTTATCTTTTCTTACAATTATAAGCAGTTATACTTTGGAATGAAAGACAATTATAAATTTCTATTAACGCCTTTAAAATTTTTGTTCATCTTTAATAGTTACAATTTACATATGTGTAAGCAGCAAAGACATTGTTTGAATTACGAGAAAAAGAGTAGTTTTTAATGTTATCAAGAAATAACTATGTTGCTTTTATGAAGTCTAACCACTTGATATTCATTCATTAAATTGCTTTCATGAGAGCTTGGGTTAAATTCACTTTCTAAGTGAACCTTTAACTTGGCTTGTGCGACATCGTGTAAAGAGATTTCTAACTGTTAGTATCTTGATAGAGTCAGTAATGGAATTTGTTGATCTTGGACTTTTGAGTCACAAGTGGTATAGAGCAATTATTGTCCATTTCGAACAATTCATAGCATGTGTTTGACTTTTATGGTAATGTTCTAAGAGATCATTAGCTCCGGTCACCCTTCCCACCCTTTAAGGTTTTAATCGTAAAAAAGAAGAAAAAAACAACTAAATGGCTCTACAATGAAACAAATTATAATTCATGGAGCAACAAAATATGTAAAAAAAGATAGGCTAGCATTTGGAGATAACAAACACGGCCTAGTGAAAATAATGCTGAATTAACATTTTGTTATCTGATGTAATGAAAAAAATTCTAATTAAGAAATGTTTAAGCCCATCAAAAACAAATTAAACGATTATCTATTTGTAGTTCTAGTTTAACTCGACTCTCTCTCTCTCTCTCTCTCTCTCATACACACAAATGCCCCAAATCTCTCATGACAAAAAGAAAAGAAAATAAAGAACCTGCATCTAAATAAACACGCACCGAATCAAATGTATAAATGTTTAAGGCTTTTGTTTTGTTGAAAAAGAGTTTCATTCATCATTCATAATGAAAAGTTGATGGATACGCCAAGTATTTTGAGTTAGAGACCCAATTAGAGGGGAGGGTATTTTGGATTTAGGCTTCAACAACTCGATCCACAACCTTATATTTAGTCCGTCGGTAATGGGCTCATTGAACACCAATAAATCACTTATGGCATTCCTTGATAAGCACGTGGAGATCCCAAAGTAACTGATCTATTATACATCGTGTCAAATTACTTTTATTTCGAAATTAAGAAATATACTTTTTACGTGATGGTAAAATAAGTATATTTTTCTAAAAATAAGACCCAAATAGATGGGCTGTATATATTATTATATTACAGAAGTTGAAAAAGTATTTTGGCAATTCAATACAAGCCATGTGATGATGGGACCCAATGCAGAGTTCTTATCCAAATGTGATCGTACAAAAGTTTGCGTCATCGACACTCCCAAATTGAATGGAAGCCGCAGGTGGGCAACGAAATAACGTGCGTCCCAAACATGGCCGACCTCCTCGATTGACTGTAAGATCACACCGGCGTGGAAGAAGATCTACCTCTCAAATTCTCGCGGGCCCCACGCTCGGGCCCCCACCAATCACCGCACGCGCCCCTTCTCTAGCCCCAGATTGGATGATTGGTTGACCCCATCAAATGATTGACCAGGCGGACACGTGTTTCCAGTTGGGCCCTAGGACCGATTCCCTTGGGCCCATATCGGATGTTGATAATCATGAGGCCCAAGGTTTTTGCTATGCTGGGGTTGGGGTTGGGGTCGGGGTCGAGGGAACGAATGGCCTCACGGATCCGTACTCAGTCGACCGCTTAAAAACTAGTGGCTTAGGGTTTATTGCTGCTTCGAGATGTTCCTGTTTGTGTCTCGCAATACGGTCGATGTGTTCAGTCGGCCAGGGACAATGGGCCGGGCCTGCGGGCCACACGTGCGCCTCCATCACTGGTCAAGGTCTTTGGGGTTGGGACGCTCGGCACTTGGCAGAGCTTGTCCCGGTAGCCAGAAAATGGGAAAAAAGATTTCATTAGGTGTGCCGAATGCCCTAGTGCACCACGGCCCTTGATTTCAACGGATGTCACGTGGATCCCACATAATCAAGCAATTTTGGTGCGATAGGTTCGTATGCACTTGACGTACGCTCTAAAGAGGTAAGGGTATGTAGAATTGGTAAACTATAGATTGCTCGTGGGATAGTGTTCAGTTTTGATTGCAGATCTGGCCACACACGACTGCTCATTGGACAAGCCCATCACCCTTACTTCACTCCAATGCGAATGGGAAACACAATGCTATCAATCCTCTCGAGAAACTTGTAATCTCTTTAATTTGATCATTTGTTTACACTCTTTTAGTCACTTGTGCTACCATGCACTTTCCTCTCTATAAAAGGATTCCATGCACTTTTTTTTTCCTAATCTAACTCTCAACCCATTCTCATTTTTGTCATATATCTTTGCAAAGTGTGAGAGTCAAACCTTATATCTAAAACCAAATATCTCACCTCCAACCACTTGAAAATGTAGGAATCAAACTCCTCAACTCCTCATTCTTATGTGGGAAGGGTGGCTATTAGAACAATCATCAATGATTGATCCCATGCGCTTTGCATGGTTGTAAGATAACTCCTTTCAACAAATTTCTTAAATGGGTTTATGCTAAAAATTTCGACATGGCACAATAAGTAAAGAAATTTAGATAACAAACTTGCGAAGCACTTTCTATTTGTAGGGAAAAAATAATAAAAAATGAGCCTTATCTTCACCGCAACAAGCTTCCCCCCAAAACTGTTTAGGATAAGAGACATAGATGAGAAGAATGCATATCATCTAAGATATGCCTATTTTAATGTTCTACTCTACCATTTTTTGGAAGTGCCTATACAAGAGTGATGAATGATGGTAACATTTTACAAGAGAATTCTAATAAATTAGTTGTCTCTATATTCCATAGAATCACTAGTACGGAAAACCTTTTTGATCACCGCAACAAAATCACAATAAATACGAGTAAGTTTAAAATGTTTTTTTCATAAGATAAAAACTAAGTATAATGAGAGTGATCATCCACAAAAATAACAAAATAGTGAGAGCCACCCATAGTGGGGGTGGGAGATGGTCCCCAAGTATTAGGGCAAATGAGATCAAAAGGAGCATGAGATATAGATTCCCTGGTCTGAATTGGTGAAATATGATGTTTTCCCAACTTACAAAGCAGGCAACCAAAATATTTAATGTTGATAGAACCTAAATGACCACTTAAAATCAAGAAACTAAATTAAGAGAAAGAAACATTACCAAACCTATAAGTTTCAGATGACATTGTGGCAACACAACCATGAAAAGAGATCAGAATATTTAGGGAGAAAAGCTAAAGAGGCGTCCCACTTTATGGCCTATCCCAAGTGTTTGTCTCATCCAAGAATCATGCACATGACAACCATGAAAAGAGAAATGAATATCAAAGCCAAGTTCACACAATTGTCCAACAAATATCAAGTTTAAGAGAACTTAGGAACAAAAAAAAGTTAGGTGAGTATAATATAGATGTGTTAATGTTTCCTGTATGACTAACTCTCAACTGTATGAATGAGAGGTGCACATGAAGTGAAAGATTTAGACTGAAATAAAGTAGAGTTGGATTATATGTGATTGTAGCAAGTAAATTTTTTTTCTTTTTTTAAACCATGAATCAGAAATACTTGGAGTGTCAAATATAGCAGAAGTGTAGGAACGAAGGAGCAAAAGGCACTAGATTCTTGGAGAATAGAACGGAAATCTTTAAAGGATAGCGTGATGGACGATCCATGTGTAGAAGTCTCTATAGTGGCAGCGCGAGCATGGACAGGTAGGAGGACCTCAGTTGCGAGGTTAATTAGCCAATCCTATGGACTGCATATGTTGTAGTCAATAACAATTAGATGCCACATGGCCATGTCAGGGATGATGTTTGCAAAATGGTCTACGTAAGGAGGAAGAAAAGTAGCAAGCACCGCATCTATAGGTGTGGAGATTGACACGATAGTATGTTGCGTTTTTAATGTAGCTAGTTGAGCCTCCTCAATCTAAAATTCCAATAGGGATATGTTCACTAGAAGTCTTTAAACTTATCATGAAGGTGCAATTAAAATCATAAAACATTTGCATTTAAGTCCTAAAGTTAATATCGTTAATTTGACTAACGAAAAATGCTAATGTGGTATTTTTAAATTAATTTTTATTTTCCACATGGAATTTTTAAATTAATGTTTATTTTCTATATGGTTTTTTTATTCAAGTCTCTTTAATATTAGATTTAAAAACTAAAAGAAAAAAAACTAAATTTATTTAAAAAATAAATATGTAAAAAAAAAGGGCGAGGTCACCATAAAGCACTTCCGTTCCCACTACACATCGCCGATGAGGCCTCGCCTTGGCTAGGTGAGGGTGGGCAAGGGTCGGCCACTCTCGCTTAAGGCCAACAACCGTCATCGGCCCCTCCAGCAATGGGCTACAAAAGCGGAAGCGCCCACCAATGACCCTATCCTTTTTTTTTTTTTTTTTTACAGTTTTGTTTTTTAAATAAATTTTACCTTTTACTTTTTATTTTTTAAATATAATTAAAAAATGAATAAAAATAATAATAAAATGCCACGTGAAAATAAAAATTAATTTAAAAATGCTACATTAGGATTTTTCATTAGTCAAATTGATTGTATTAGCTTTAGGACTTGATTGCATCAATTTGCCAAGTTTTAGAATTTAATTACACTTTTTGTAAGTGTTAGAACTCAATTGCATTTTCATGACAAGTTTTTGACTTCTAGTTAACATATCCTAGTTCTGACACAACCATCTCAATACAAGGAAAGCATTTCTATGCAGAGGAGAGGCTCTCACAAGTTCAAACTCATCATTCACGGCCATAAAAATTACATGACACATACAATCATATATTCATAAAATTTGCAAGCATCACTAGCTCCCTCCAAGTGCAGTAAAGTCATAAAAAACGAATCCCTAATAGCTAACCTAGCTCCTGATGCATGTGACATAAATTCCTTAATAGCTTATTCTAATGGGCGATATCTAAACCAGAATAACGATTGGCAACAAGATCCCAAGCTTCCTTTGTCATATTAAAAAGGCCAAATTGGAGTTAGATAGATGGGATTGAGGTGCTTTGAAGCCATGTAAGAATCTGATGATTTTTGCTATCCTATTCTTCCAAACGATCCACAAACTTAGCCTTTGTTTCTTCAGTAATTTTAGTAGGCGTACAAATATCTCCAGTGATATAATGCCAAAACTAACATCCTTTCAAAAAGTTAGATATTTTATGAGTCCATAAAATATAATTGAAACCATTAAAATAATCTGAATGGGCATTGAGACGTCCATTATATCCATGATAAGCACTTTGCTAGTATAAACCAGCAAAATCCGATACGTCGAGAGCAGATATGGACAAAACAAGGCCAAAAATGAATATAGGATGTTAGAATACCTTAGGAATTAGGCAAGAACACCAAAAACAGGTCTGAAAACGATCGCATCGGTCAGAAATGCAATGGAATCAGTCTGGCGATCTGACCTAAACCAACCAATGGCTAGTCAATAGTCAATGGTTAGAGATTATGTGGCACTGCCGTAGCAGATGACGTCAACATTGCACAAGACCATTGATGCATGTAGGCACATGTCTTAGTGGAGATGCATTCGACGGCGATTGGGTATGAAATTTCATGAGCTGCCTTGGTAAAAGATAAGAGTGAGCATGGTCCGAGTTGGGCCGGTCCACCTCCTAACCCTAGGATCAACCCACACAGTGCTGGTCCTCAACTTTTTGGGCTGAAGACTGACCATATTGAGCTTGGGATCGAGAATTGAACCGACCTAATAGGTTCGGTCCAATTCCAGGGTCAACCCGGGATCAACGCATAATTTTTTATTTTATTTTTTGTATTCCTTAAAAAAGTGATTGATGATTGGAATGACCTAATGGGTTCGATTTGGTTTCAAGGTTAACCTAGGACTAATTAATAATTTTTTATTTCATTTTTTGTATTCTTTAAAATGGCAACCGAGGACTGTACTAACCCAATGGGTTTGATGATGAGCAAGGTTAACTAAGAAAAGTAAGCGGTGAGAGTCAAGTGGGGTGAGTATCAAATAGAATGGGCATCGAATGTTGAGTAGGGAGCAACAAGCCAAGCGAGCATCGAGTGGCAAGCGGCACGAGTGACCCAAAGTGACTGAGGCGAGTGTCGAATGGCGAGTGGAGAAGTTGTTTCTTTCAATTTTGGCAAATTGAAAACTAAGAGGACAAATAAGATAGAAGAGAACGAATACTAGAGGAGGATGTCATAAGGAGTTATTTATATATCACAAAAACATTTTCCTCATTCGTAAATTATGACTATTAACACCGTAAAAGACATTAAAAATCTAAGTTATTAAAGAACAATGTAAAATTACTTAAACTCCTCACTGAAGAGCTGTTTAATGTTGTTAACGTTGTATATTTTAAGATTTTTTCTATACAAAAAAAATGTAAATAATATATTAGATATATATTTAGGGTTGGTCCGGATTGAACTAATCATGAACTTTTAGGATCGAGAACCAACCTGCACAGTGCTAGTCCATGAATTTTAGGACTAAAGACTGACCTAATCTCCCTTGGAACCGGACCAGAACTAGTAGGGTTAGGCCGATTTAGGGTTGGTTCAAGGTTGACCCTAGACTAATACTCACCCATAGTAGAAGGCAGTGAATTGTGGGTTGGCGTTGGTTTTTGAAATATGTGGCAAAAGATGGCCAAATCACTACTAAATAGTGGCAGGCTCCCTAGGTTTGAGATGCAATAGTGCATAGTGGCATCCGTTGGCCATGAAAGTTCAAGATTTGGTTTGTTCAAGGGTGGCAAGTCCAACGGTGGTGTCGATTTTTTAAAATGAGTAGCAGAAATATGTCCAACAACAACTAGCATCATAGCGGCCACCATATAGCAGACTAGATGGCCACTCCTCAAGTAACAATGGCTTTGCTATCAAGTTGAGGTATGTTGTTTATAAGCCCTCCCTTATATATAGGGTGAGGAGGCAATTGGGTTTAATTACAATAAATGTAAACTAAAACTAACCTAATCTCAAATATATAATACTTTCACTTGTGTAAATTATTATTTTAAGGGTATGTCTGTTTTGACAAAAGTATTTTCAGTTGATTAGTCATTTTTTACGAACTAAGCAGGTGAAAGTTCGAAAAACTAATTCTTGAAAAATACTTTCTAGTCAATGAAAACATTTATGCATAAAGTTAGGAAAGTAAATTCGTAAGTCTAAAGAGGTTGCACCTTTTGAAAATTGCTCAGCTCAAATTTTTAATATTTTATTTTATTTTCTTTCTTTTATTTTTTTCCATATTCCTCTTTTGGTCGTAGGGTGTCGATGATAGCTAGCAACTAGTGGAAGAAGAAGTTAAAATATTTAAATAATTAAATAATATTTAAAAATTCAAATGTTTTAATGGCTTGAGATAAAGCCATAAGATTTAAATTATTTTCCAAATGAGATTCAAATATCAAAAAACGTTTTCAGTCACATATCACAAAATAAAAGGAAGCTAATCATTTTTCTAAAAAATAATATCATGAAATTTTCCCTTAAACAAAAGTAATCGAAACATTTTTAGGCCACGACAATCACTTTAATTGGTTGGGAAAAAACCTATAGTGGGTTGACTGCCCAAAAAACCGTTGGTATTGTGGGACCCGACCCTGAAGTACACGTGAAATCCACAAGATGAACGCATGTGATCTGATATAATCCCGTCGGTCCGAGTGCCGGGAAGAAATTCCCAATTGGAAGAGGAGCATAAACAGTGGGGACTGGGGAGCTAATAAAATTCCAAGGGCTCGAACCGAACGGCGTTGGAAGTTCACGCACCCAACGGTGTGCAATCCAGAAGGCGCACAATACAAAAAAAGGAGGCTGGGGAATTTGCAGGGTCCCACCGATGACGTGTCCCGAGTGCTCCTCCAACAAAAAAAAAGAAAAAAAGAAAAAGGAAACAAGGATGACCCGGGGGCGCTGCGTCGGACACGTGGCGGGCCACTTTGATTGGGAGAACCAAGGGCGCGACGGCAATCGGGCCACGCCACCAAAGGCGCGTGGCTTCTCCAACGCGCGGGTGGGAACGTTCTCTGCTTTCGGGCGGAGGGGGGGAAAGGAGAAAAAAAATAAAAAGGGAGATAACCGAAAACAGGGGGAAGCGCACACCTGCGCTTCCAGAAACTTCTGGGGAACTCGTGGCGGAGACTGGCCGAGGGATCTACCCGGCCAGGACGGCGCCGCGTGTCCTGGTGACCACGCGAGCATCCGACGTGGCGTCCCCCATATTCCTGAAAATGATACGCCCCCCCCCCCCCCCCACGGTGCGGGCCCCACCCCATTCGGGGGCGTGCTAAAAAACCCAACCCGCTGGCCGAGAGGGGGGCGCGATTGAAAGGAAAGAGGAACGGATTCCCGATTTTAGGGCACCCTCTCGCGCTCACGAGAAAACGCGAACGAGACACTTCTTCACCACCTCGACGCCACTTCGACTCTCTCTCTCTCTCTCTCTCTAAGGCTGTGGGAGCTGAGTGTTTTTGGTCGTTTTCGTGCTCTGTCCCTTCTTCTCGTGGACTCGCCGGGGAGCGGAGGGCGAACGGAGATGAATGGCGAGGGGACGGGCGACGGAGACGGGACCGTGAAAATGGAGGAGGCCCAGGAGAGGGTGGTCCACATGTGGGGCTACCTGCCCGGCGCTCTGCCGCAGAGGGCACCCCTCCTCTCGCCAGTGCCGGTGAGGACGAGCGCCGCCACCGCCGCCTCCTGGAGGGACGTCTGCGGGGGCGGCTGTGGATTCGCCATGGCCATTTCAGGTTCCTCTCTCTCTCTCTCTCTCTCTCTCTCTCTCTCTCTTTGGTGTGTGAGGCTAACAGCTTCCTCGCAATGGTAATAAAAAATACATGGGAGGTGTAAGGAAGACGAATGTTCTCTCTCTCTTTTCTTCTTGCCATTTGCTTCTTTTGGAATTTGATTGATGGATATGTGGAAGAAGCTGCAATAGCTGTTTTTCTTTTTTCTTTTTCTTTTTTTTAGGAGTTTTTCCCCTTTCAGGAGCCACATTTCTGAGAAAGTGACGATTTATTGACTTTGCGCATGACTCTTCCATTGAATATTAGTTTGGAACTGTTGATGGAGAGCTTTTTCAACTTCACAATCTTCTCCGTCTGCTTTTGGTTCGTCAACTTCTGATCTCTTTATACAGAAGTTAGTCATGTGAATTGGAGTCACTTCTCCTTGTCCGCTTCTACTTTTATGATTTGAAGTCGCGATTGGAAACCGGCTATTTCGACCTAGCAGGCCTTACTCTTACTTAGTACGGTCAACGCCCCTAATTCCGGGCGATTCTATTCTTGAATTTTAGTTGATGAGATTTTGGACCATGTTCTGTACATTTTCACAAAGGGTGTTTCGGCTCGAATTTTGGATTTTTTCCGAGTAAGTTGTGCCGGTTCTTTCTCACATTTGTCATTTAAACAGATTCGGGGAAGCTCATAACATGGGGATCCACAGATGATCTTGGTCAGAGCTATGTGACATCTGGGAAGCATGGGGTATTTAAAGCGAATGCATGATGCTCTAGTCCATTAACTTTAATCTTTGATTTCCTGATTATCTTAAGATTGCATTTCTGCTATTGTATTTGAGAAGGAAACACCAGAGCCTTTTCCACTGCCTACTGATGCCACTGTAGTAAATGCCGCAGCTGGTTGGGCCCACTGCATTGCCGTTACAGGTATTAACTTTTTTTCCCTTATTGTTAGTCTAGTACATAACAGAGATTTTTAAAAACATTAGGTATGCCACCAGGAGTTTTGGTATATGAGTAGTTTCCAAATACTTGCTTTTCCGATTGCCCTGTTTCTGGGTGTTTCTTACGGGCGTGATTCAGTTCATTAACATCTTAAGCTGGTAAGCGCAGATAATGGAGAAGTTTATACATGGGGGTGGAAAGAATGTGTTCCTTCTGGGAAGGTTTTTGGTGACCCAACAATTGGGGGGAACCTGGAAAAGGAAGCTCTAGAGAGGCAAACTTCTTTCTTGACTGAGCAAGGTGATTTTTAGTGATTTCTTTATCAGCAAAATCGAATTGTTTTATGGATTGTTATAGATTAATTTGTGGTTCGATGCCTTTTTAGTGAGCCCGCAATCTCAAGGCTCGAAGTCAAGTGGGGGAAGCTTATCTGGGGTAGACAGTAAAAGTGCTGGAGAAGAGAGTACAAAGCGAAGGAGAATATCAACAGCTAAGCAAGCAGCTGAAAGCTCATCATCTGCTGATGAGACTTTGTCGGCATTCCCATGTTTAGTGTCCTTGAGTCCAGGAGTGAGGATTGCCCTTGTTGCTGCAGGTGGGCGCCATACTCTTGCATTGTCAGGTAATTGTGCAGAAGTGGAATTATTAGTCTCCCATGATGACTTTTTGGTCGTACTTTTCTCTTAATTGAAATAGTATTTGATCTTGAAATTTCATCATATATACTGCCATGCTTATAATCCTAGTTCTGAAAATTCCAGATGTAGGTCAGGTGTGGGGTTGGGGATATGGAGGCGAGGGACAGCTTGGTTTGGGATCTCGGATACGAATGGTGTCCTCTCCACATCCTGTGCCTTGTATTGAGTCTTCATATGTAAAAGACAGATCTATGGGCTTTTCGAGAGGAAACATGAGTTCTGAAGGGCAGAACTTTAGAGTTCCTGGGAGCTATGTGAAGCAAATTGCTTGTGGTGGACGACATAGTGCGGCAATAACAGGTGCGTGCTCAATAGGTTTTTGAAAAACCGAGGAAGCATTGGTTCCTTTAGCAGATATTTTTGTAGAGAGTGATCATGTCGGGGTTATTGGACTGAGGTCATCTTGAAGCTATGGGACATAAGTCCAAGTATTTAGAGAACATCAAAACCACATTCTATAAACCTATAGAAATAATTTTCGTCTGGAGTTGGCAATATTCTAGTTGACTTGGGCTGGCAGTGAGATTATGATGTAAATCTATGGTCAATTGCGTAGGAGAAACTCTTTTAGTTGTGACCGAGGCAGCTTTGATATTGAAACTTTTTACGTGATTGATAGTTAATCTGCTGTCGCTACATTTAGCATCTACCATCTAGATCACTGTTGGCCCTCATCTTATGTATTGGCCTTGTAAGCGAGTCATAAGTTATGTGTGGCAATGATCTCCTGTCAGTAAGCATAATTACACAACATTGACATGGATATTGTTTATTGCCTTCAACAGATGCTGGCGCGCTGCTTACATTTGGTTGGGGACTCTACGGACAGGTGAATTGTCGATAATGGAAAAATTGATACTCTCTCTCTCTCTCTCTCGTGGCAATGATGCTTTTAACCTAACCATCACCTCCTCCTTCTTAAATAGTTTATAATTTGTGGTTGGTCCAGGTCCATGTCATGTAATGGCATTCTTCACTATGAACCTGAGAATAAGCTTTAGCTGTTTGAATTGTATGATGTTTTTAACCTAACCACGTCCATTATAGTTTATAATTTGTGGTTGGTCCAGGTCCAAGTCATGTAATGGCATTCTTCACTGTGAACCTGAGAATAAACTTCAGCTGTTTGAATTGTATGTAGATCTTGTATGGCAGGCTATGCACGGACATCATTTTAAAAGAATTTCCCATGTTGCTCTGTTTTCGGGAATGATGTGTTTGACCCTTCTTTACCATGAAGTGTAGCTAAATGGCAGTCTTTTTAATAAAACATGAATGCTAATTACTATTGAAAAAGATGATGGTATAAGATGCGTTATATCGTCTTTTGTAAAAGTTGTCATTATGAACTAGTGCTTTATGCCTTGTTCTCTCACTCTCAGCAATTCTATTTTGTATAGAGAGGATAGATTTTCTGCTTTTGAAAAACCTCTGTTTGACACAAATACATATTTGCATGTGCAATGCTTGAATGAATTTACAAACTTCTAAAAAGCTCTGGTGTTTCTGACTATTTGGTCTTATTCAGAGTCCAATATTCCATTGCTACTTATACAGATCTCATTGCTATAGTGGCATGTGTAACACTTCCAGCTATGTTGGTGAAAGTAGCCATCATAAAAATAGTATTAACTGTGTCTGGGCTCAACATGCAGGTAAAGTAGAAAATGGTGGAGAAAAAAGCACACTATATGTTCAAGATGAGGACCACTATAAAAGGGAATACTTATTCTATTCTTCTTGGATATAAAGCTCTGTTTAGTCTGATGTAAATAAGTTGGCTGAGACTTTTTCACTTAGTCTCTTAGAGGATTAATGTTGCTTTCTTTTTTATGTTATTTGGTTTAGTGTGGGCAAGGGAGTACGGATGATGAGTTGAGCCCAACATGCGTAACTTCTCTGTTGGGCATCAGAATAGTCGGAGTATCTGCGGGGCTTTGGCATACCGTATGTGTTTCTGCTGATGGTGATGTCTATGCATTTGGTGGGAATCAGTTTGGGCAATTGGGAACTGGGGTAGATCAAGCTGAGGTACACTAGAATCAGTTAAATGAATGTTTGTTTTCTATATAGGGATATATTTAGTTTCTTTAACTCATTGATTAGTCGAGTTCCAAGGAGTTATCATTTAAGCACAATGATATTTTCATTCCACTGGGCATTTTGACGTGGTGTATTGGGAACCTTCCTTTTTAGCTGACTAAAGCCCCAATCCAAGTTTTATATTGTTCTTCAACTAGTGGACATATTTAAATATGATCTTAATTGTCTCCTGTATTTCTAAATCAGACTCTCCCCAGGCTCTTGGATGCTCCGAGTTTGGAAAATATCAATGCAAAAGCTGTATCTTGTGGAGCTCGTCATACTGCATTAATTACAGGTCAATTGACTAGTGACTTTTTGTCTTCTTCTTCTTCTTCTTCTTCTTTTTTAAATGAATAAACAAATTGGTAATCTTTCAGATGAATTTGAATACATTTAGGTGAAGAATTTCACGAAGTCAATAGTGAGTGAATGTCACAAATATTGAATGTTATCTTTGCTCTTGGAGAGACCCTTAGTTTTTTCTACCTCGAGGTCTCATCAAACAAAGGAAGTAGGAAGTATTTGGTCACTCCTGTTAATGATCTACAATTAAATCTTTGGTTCCTTTTGTCCTGTATGGATTGCTTCAAGGTGAGACTGCATAATTGGATTCCTCTGGTGGGGTTTCAACTCCAGAAACCATCTCTTGCTCACTAACTGTTAACCAAGATGCTTTGGTCCCGCCCTTAGATGACAAAAAAACATGAATATAGAAAGTATTGTGGAATTTCTTGTAACATTAGCGTCTCAACTTAAGTGCCAATGTTTGGAAACCATACTGAAGACCAAACCAGATGAATCAGTTGTACATGGTAATTCTGAACCCGTTGAACAGGCATGCCTTTAGCTGAGATGGTAAAGCCCCGTGTTTTCAAACTAGAGTTCCAGTGTTTGAGTTCTCCGTGTGCCATTTTTCCAGAGTAGGAAAGTGAGTACATTGGAAAATTAATTAGTTGCCTGTAACTTCTCAAGAGTGGACACAGCTTGAGTGGCTGTGCATCTTCCCATCTTAAAGGTTAGGTGTTTGCATTCCCTGGCTCACAGACACAACCATTTAATTTTTTTTTCTAAAATCAGATCTGGTCTAATGTGGAATCAGCACAGTTATTAATTGGTTCAACCTTCAGCCATTATATATAAAATGATCTGGTCTGGACGAGGCTCTTGTATCAAGTCGAATGGGTTTACCTGGCCATTTTGGTCTGTTTTCAACCATTATTGAGTACTAAGCAGTGGCTCAAAACGAAGGGTGTAACCAGGGCAAATGGTGAGGCCATCAGGCCTGTTTAAGATTTTGTATGTTAAGAAAGGTTTTTCTTCCCTGTTATGTGTGTGATTTTTTGTGCCCATCTCTTAATTCAGCATCCTTTGTTACCAAGACTGTATTCACTATGTTTATCTTTGCCTCTAGCTAAATACTTGCCTATTTAATTTATGCATTTATATAATTTTCTTTTGGCCATAGCATGCATTATGACTTATCTTTGCTTTTGTTCTTGAAGAGGATCGAAAAGTGTTTTGCTGGGGATGGAACAAATATGGTCAGGTAACCGCATAGCTATCCGGTTGAATTTTTTAGTTGTAGTTTTCTTCATCTCCCAGTCTAATGTGCCGATTTTCATTACTTTGGCCATGGACTACATGAACCAATCAGCTCGGATTGGGTGATGTGATCGATCGTAATATTCCCTCACAAGTCAACATGGAAGGCTGTTTACCAAGAAAGGTTGCATGCGGCTGGTGGCACACTCTACTTTTATCGGAGTCGCCCACTTGAGATTTCTCTATGGACATTCTTTGGAGCCTTGGCACAGTTTTGTTAGGTTAGCAGTTTGTCTGACCATTAAGATATATGTATATGTATATACGTAGGGGATACGCATATCATATACATATAAGCATGAAGTCAATTCTTTTTTAGGTATAGCAGCAAAGTTGGTGTCGCTCCTGTAAAGTTGATTCTAGATGATTGTATATTGCTAACTGCTAGATGTAACTAGTTGTATCATGCCCCAATGCTTTCTTACATTGGCGGGTTGCCATGGGTTTATCGCTTCAAGTTTTCTGGTTGCTGGAGTTCCTCCTAATTTAGGTTTCTTTCATCAAGCTGTTGTTTGGGCTTTTATTCCTTTTTTTCTTCACTAGTCGCCTCAGGCTAGTCTTGATTTGCATCTGGCATGCATGTTTTCAGATTAATACACACGGACAGTGCACCTGTGAAAAATTTGTTATATGGTAGTGCAGATCAAGTCATTTGCGACTTGTGTGGAGAGCAAACTTCTTGCAGGCCTTGAGCGAGAACATCTTGCCCGTAGAGTCCGTGTTGAGGCTGCTGCTGAGTACACATGGTTACCGTGTTGAGCTTTCTGTGAAGAAGAGGGGAAGAGAATTAAAATATAAATTAGATTATTTGTTCATCTCCTGGGTTTTTGTCAACCTGCAATTGCTGCTGCTTGTTATGCTTTAAGTTTCTCTTCTTTTCGGGTCCATTCTCAGTCCCCCTGTTTGGGCAGATCTCTTCGTGTTTCTCTCTTTTCTGGATTTTCATAATTTACATATTTTAATATAAATTCATTAAAATTTCGTGTATTTCTAGAAGAGTGACGAGACCAAATGCCCGCCGTATTTTGTCATTCATTAGCATAACAAATGTCCATGAACGTTTTTGTCTTTGTTTAGAAACAAGTTCGTATGTGTGCGCGCGTGTATATATATAACATATCATGCGATATTTTGAGGTTGGATTACTTCTCTGGTGAGCCCTTCAACCTCTGTACGGATTTGAGCAGCAGCGTTTTCCTTCTGATCTGGAGATGGAACTCTTCATCGCTGTAGAGTGGAGAATCGATGGGGGTTGGGATATGAGCCCAGATTTGGGAGGTCGACGAGCCCAAGTATGACTTCGACTGGGGCGACAGCCTTCATCACCTTCCTAATCTTCATGAGCACCTCATCATTATCTACCTTTCTTCTTCTTTGATTGTCTGCAAATTCTAAAAGAAAAAGAAAATGATGTCAAACATAGACAACAACCCTGGTTTGGACAAATCAAGCCATTTGCCCAGATTAGGATTTATGATTGGGGCAAAAATGTAGATGACGTCATAGTAAAGTCATGTTGGTTGGAAAAATTGATAAAAGATTGACACATCATATTTCCAGTATCTCTAATCGAAGTTGGCACTTGAGTGATCCCTTTTTTTCCTCAAAAAATAGCACTTAAATGATTCGACCATAATTATTTGCATAAAAGTGATTGATATAAGAAACTTTTGGCACTTTCAACATCTTCATGCTCAAAATTAGGAAACTTTTCTTCAAACTGCTTTTCTAAGATAATCATGTAACTACTTTTGAAGTTGTTATCAGTTTTCATTTCTCTATTGTCCATACACGTCGGTCTCTCTTTGTTTCCCTTCTTGGAGTTTGGTTGACATCAGTTTCATTCTTAATAATGTGTGATTATTGGTTGAAAATTAACATGGATTCCTCATCTCAACTTATGTAATCAAGATAACACATAGATATGTCTTGGTGATTGTTGTTTGAACAACGAATGGATATGGACAGCAGATTTCTCTGCATCAACGGGTAAACGATTGCAATACGTGCACACTTCGAACTCCTCAAGCTCAAAATATATATATCTAGATGCTCTCGGCTAATACCACAATTCAGATGCACCAAGGGGAAGAGAATTCTCCTGGACATCTTATCGAATATGTTAAGTGCAACTGGTTAAGAACAACACGTGCCTTCTCAAACTCAGATTTGCAACCTGACTCTATCTAGATCAGCACACCACGTTTGAAATCGAAAAAATAAATTTAAATGTAGCAAAATTCAGTCCTAGCAAAACACACAATACCTCAGCTATTTTTCTCAAAAAAGAGTTGCATAAGAGATTCGATCTTCCCTGGTTAATGAGTGAATCTGAGGCTATGAATGGCAATTAAATCACCTACATAAGCTCAAATGACTGTTGACGATTGGAATCCAATGCCGATGATGAGTGTTGCATGTGACTTTAATCACTCGGAACCTTCGACCTTGGAAGTGTGGTCGTCGGCTTGAGAAATTGATTTCCTCCTAGTTAGGCTAACAGAAAATCTAGCAATAGAAAGGTTTTCCTTGGAAAGCTTGAGCTTAAATGGTGAAGGAAATAAACCATGACAAGAAGGTTGTAATTCTGGAAAATGAAGAGCGAAGTTCAGCGAGGATAGAATAGAGATGAGGGAACACCTGTATAATTGCTTAAATGGTGAAGGAAATAAACCATGACTAGAAGGTTGTAATTCTGGAAAATGAAGAGCGAAGTTCAGCGAGGATAGAATAGAGATGCCGGAACACCTGTATAATTGCTTAAATGGTGAAGGAAATAAACCATGACTAGAAGGTTGTAATTCTGGAAAATGAAGAGCGAAGTTCAGCGAGGATAGAATAGAGATGCCGGAACACCTGTATAATTGCTAAGCTTCTAGAACTCAAAGAACACCTTTGGAAATAGAAGAAACAAGCTGGAATGACGAACATTTCACGGATTGAAGCTCAAACCACCTATAGACTACTAATGTCCTCATTGGTCTTCTCGACCTTTGAACAGGACATCCAGCACTCCCCGAGCTCTCTCTCAACAATGGTTGAGTTTCTTCTCTACCCCTTTGTGGTAGCTTCTCTCAATCCCTCAGACAAAACCCAAATCAAAAACCCTAGATCTGCAAATCATGGCAGTCTTCAAGCATACAGCACCAGATTAAAGGAGCTGTCTCTATCTACTTCACCCGCATGGCACCGATGGTGAGAAGCGGTGCTGGTTTTGCTGGGTTTCCACCGAACACCTTTTGAAGAACAACCCACGAATCCTTGAAGCTCGGCCAAGATCTGAAGGAACAATTGGCTGCAGCGTTGTGCCGGAGAATGGGAGATTTGTGGTCTGAAGATGACATCATAGACCTAGGGGAAGATATTCCAGAAGAGGCAAAGCAACAAAGTGACTTAACCCTAGATGGCAAGTTATATTCGAAGCCAAATGCAAATTTTCAGGCCTTAAGTAATACTATGACGAGAGCATGGAAAGTTGATTTAGTGAAATGTGAACAAATTGAACCGGGTTATTTCTCTTTTTATCTTCCCATCAAGTGAAGAAAAAAGAAGGGTGCTAGAAACAAGACCTTGGTCTTTCATGAGCAATTTATTGGTCCTTAAAGAAGGTGACCCAAACATACCTGAGCACTGTTATGAATTCATGCATTATGCATTCTGGGTTCATTTCATAGGTCTTCCCCGTGCAAGAGTTAATGAAGGTGCCATACGTCTCTTAGCTTCAAGATTGGGGAAAGTAGAGGAGATAAAGATTGAGGCGAGAGGCACAAATACCAGGAAAAATGGAAAGGCTAAAGTGCTGCTAAACCTGTCAAGCCCACTTAAAATAGGTACTGTTATAACCTGTGGGACAAAAAATGGTGGATTGATTATAAATATGAAAGGCTTCCGTATTTTTGCTATTCATGCGGTCGAATTGAGCACTATGGTAACTATTGCACTGAAATACCGTATGAAGAAACTGGATTACCTCAGGACCTACCGGGCCGTTATGGTTTGTGGCTAAAGGCAGAAGTGAGAGAAAACAGCCCTTATTGGAAGACTTTTTATGGCAAACCAGATCCTTTGGCTACTGAAGAAGAAGTTGTCATGGAGACTCCAACAGAGGTGCTAGAAAAAAGAACAGAAACAACGATGGAAGATCAACTTGCTCTGGCTATTGTTCCTATCCAGGCTGAAAAAACAGAAAAAATGAGTATAATTAGAAGGCACAACGCAGAAAAACAACAAGCACCACCTCTCTCTCAGGCTGGAATTGAGACATCTTCACAGAACTCCAAGAAGGGAAATGCGACATATAAAGCTCCTACAGCCAAAAAACAAAAGCAGATCAGCCCCTATGATAAAAAAAAACTCTCACAGGAGATTGCAGTGGATGAAACCCATCTTTTGGATGCCCCTACTCAGTCTTGGGAAGGGGCGAACACATGGGCCATGGTGGCTAGCCCTAATAAGCCACCAGAGCAAAGATGAAACTACTAAGCTGGAACTGTTGAGGGCTGGGCAACCCCTTGACAGTCTAGCACTTCAGAGCCCTAATGGCTCAAGAGAGGCCCAACTTGGTGTTCCTCATGGAAACTAAAAATTAGACTATTGTAGTTGAGAGAGTAAGGAAGAGGGCACCTTTTACTGAATCTTTCATTATGGAACCAGTTGGCATCGCTGGAGGTTTAGCATTAATGTGGGATGAGGAGGTTCAAGTGGAAGTAGAGGGAAGTTCTAAGGAGCTCATAAATATAAAATGTAAGAATCTCAATAGTGGAGGCCTAATGCGCATCTCCTTTTTACATGCATCAACAAACTATCAAGAGAGACCGAGGCTATGGCAGGCATTAAAAGACATCAACTACTCCAATTCTCTCCCGTGGTTATGTGTCGGGGATTTTAACGAAATACTTTACCATTGGGAAAAAGTTGGATGCAGGGAGGTGGACCGTTATAGAATTACAGCCTTTCGGGGGTTCTTGGACTATTGTTCTTTGATAGATATTGAGAGTAAGGGATGTGCTTTCACTTGGTCCAACAATAGAGAATGAAGGGCATTAGTTAAAAAGAGATTAGATAGGACTCTTTGCACTTTGGAGTGGAGAGTGCAATACCCCAATACACAGGCCTTTGCTCTACCAGCAGCAGGATCGAATCACAGCCCGCTTATTCTTTCCCTACAACAAAAATAAAGGAAAAGTCAGAGAATGTTTAGATTCCAACCCTTTTGGCTAGAAGATCCTGAGTGTGAGGAGGTGATTAAGAGGGCTTGGCACGCAAACGGCTCTACAGCAATCAGTTTTACTCACAAAATAAAGTTGGTTGCCTCAGAATTATACAAATGGAGCAGGAGAAAGTTCCAAAATGCCCAAAAAAAGATCAAACCCCTCAAATTCTGGCTTATGGAGATAACAAACAACACAGATGGGGAGCGAAACAGTGAGGAAACCGGCAACATTATTCGAAAAATTGAAGAGTTGTGGAGGCAAGAAGAGATGTACTGGTGTATGAAGTCCAGAATAGAATGGTTAAAATGGGGAGACCACAACACCAAGTATTTCCATGCAACAACAGTTCAAAGAAGACAGTGAAACAAAATATCTATGCTTCGGCTAGAGGATCAAACCTGGTGTAGGTATGTTTGAACCAAAGCTAAACAGAACGCATATTGCTCTTATCCCTAAAGTAACTAACCCAGAGAACATCACCCAATTTAGACCTATAAGCCTGTGTAACTTCAATTATAAAATTATAGCAAAAGTGCTGGCTAATAGGCTGAAACCTTGGTTGTCAACGATAGTTTCTGAAGAGCAAACAGCCTTTATGAGGGGCAGACAGATTCAAGACAACATATTTATTGTCCAAGAGGTGATCCATCAACTAAGGGTGAGAAGGAGGAAACGTAAATTTCAAGCCATTCTAAAACTAGATATGCAAAAAGCATATGATAGAGTTGAATGGGACTTTCTTTGCGATTATATGCTGAAATTGGGTTTTAATGAGAAATGGGTCAAGTGGATAAAGCATTGTATTTCATCAGTCTCCTTCAATATATTAATCAATGGTGAGCCTTCGGCTGCCTTTAAACCTACTAGAGGCATTCGGCAGGGGGACCCTCTTTCCCCCTACCTGTTCATCATCATGGCCAATACTCTTTCAACTCTTATGAGGAAAGCTGTTCAAGATGGAAGTATAAAGGGTATACGACTAAATTCTACATGCCCCACCCTCTCACACCTCCTCTTTGCAGATGATGCTATTTTTTTCTTAGACGGCACAATCCGAGAAGCTCAAAATGTCTCAAATGTGTTGAATCAATACTGTTATGTGTCTGGCCAGGCTATCAACCTTAATAAATCAAGTCTTTTTGTGGGAAGAGGTTGTCTATACAACCTGAAACAGAATCTTGCTGCAGAACTGAGAGTTTCTATCTCAGACAATGTTGGGAAGTATCTTGGAATTCCATCAGACTGGGGGAAAACAAAGAAGCAAATGTTTGCTTGGATACTTGCAAAAGTTGAAAGGAAATTGGAGGGATGGAAAGAGAGATTGATATCGAAAGCGGGGAAAGAAATCCTTATCAAAACAGTCATTCAAGCAATTCCTCAATATGCGATGTCCATTTTTAAAATTCCAATTTCTATATGTCGAACTATTGGGAAGAGAGTAGCTTCCTTTTGGTGGAAACAGAATGCAGATAGAAGAGGAGTTCATTGGAAGAAATGGGAAGATCTGAAAATCAGGAAGGACTATGGTGGTTTAGGTTTTAAAGACTTGGTGGATTTTAATAAAGTGATGTTGGGAAAACAGGCTTGGAGAATTGTTCAACAACCAAATGCTCTATGGAGTCAAGTGATGAAGAGTATCTACTATCCTCGAGGAGATTTCTGGACTACTAACAGAGGCAATCAACCTTCATAGGGATAGCAGAGTATTGTAATGGGGAGAGATGCAATTGGAACAGCAATCAGATGGGAGGTTGGGGATGGAAAAACGATAAGAAATTGAGAGGATGCATGGTTGCCTTTTGGATGAATCATTGGACCAGCAAATAAAGATGATCCAAAAGTTGTGGCTGAACTAATAGATAGCAACACGCGGGAATGGGATACAAACAGAGTAAATGCAATGTTTGATGAAACTATAACGAAAGAGATCCTAGCTCATCCTCTAAGCCTGCATCCTACCATAGACAAGTTAGTGTGGACAGCAAACAAATCTGGTTCATACTCTGTAAAGAGTGGCTACAACCACATACAAAATTCAGCCATCTCCACCACCAGAACAAACCCCTCTACCTCCTACCAAACACCCAAATCACTTTAGCTTGAAATATGGAAGCTACCAACATCCCCAAAAATTAAATTCTTAATCTAGAGTATATGTAGCAACTCTCTCCCAACAAAAGAAAATCTGCACATAAGACAAATAGTACCTGAACCAAATGCTAGATATGCGGCCAAGAACCAGAGACAACGGAGCACATATTCATCCTCTGCGAATGGACAAAAAGTGTATGGTTAGCCCTTGATTTTCAAGCCAACACAGATCCAGCAAGTATAACTTGCATTGATAGATGGATCGTGGAGAACCTCACCTCAAGAGCAGAAATAAAAACGAAATCCCTCTTTGCTGATGTCCTATGGCAGATTTGGAAGACTCGAAACTATGCGATTTTTCAAGGGAAGAAGCCCAACCCGACTAGCACCAAAGAAGAAGCACGTACAGACGTAGATCTGTGGATGAAGTGGACAGCTAAAGGGATAAGTGCAGAAAACCGAAAGCAAGAAGAACAAAACAGTAGAGAAAAACAGTACCCACCTGCCTTGCATGCGTTGAGGGTGAACGTGGACGCCTCATGGTGTAGCTCAACCCTGGAGGGATCGGTTGCGGGTGTTTGTCGGACAGCAGCTGGCCTCCTCGTTGACGAGTTTGCGAAGATCTCGGCCTCGTCCGCATGGGTTGCAGAAACCCTAGCTATCCGCGAAGCCTTGCGGTGGGTGAGAGAAAACAGAACAGGAAGTGCTGCACGAACAGAACACCCGCACGAAGCATCTGCTGAAACTGATCTGCAAGTTCACTTATTTTCAGAAAATGCCTATCGGGCCGAGAAAAGCCCCCTTGGCAGGCCCAATCCATTAAAATAGACTGCACACAAGTAATACCCCAGATAGGAGGCGTCTCTGTCTTCTTTGTTCCGAGGGAATCCAACAAGGCGGCGGATTGGATTGCAAGAGCTCACCGCAGCAACTCTCTTCCTAGCAATTGGGTTTATTGTCCTCCGCACCCTTTATTTACAATATTATGTTTAGACTTACCAACTAATGGTGGCCCTTTTATGGGCTAGTAATGATATTCAGCATATTTTGGCAAAAAAAAGAAAAAAGAAAAGCTCAAACCACCGGATATGGAGCTTGAATTCCTTAATCTAAAGCTATGGAGAAGAGCTTTTGTGAGTGGAGTCGCACGTGTGAATGAAGGAAAAAGGAAAAGGAGAGCGTTGGGTTTTCTAGAAAATAGCTTTTTTCATTACGGATAAAGAAATCCTTTCTAATTCTATCCCACTCCTAGGATTTTTTTTTAATCCGGGCTATATACCCCTATAGTCAACTATATCTTGTCCGGGAGAGCTACCAAATATAGGATATGACACTCTTGTGATGGATGTGGAAACTACAACAAAATTAAGACTAAAAAGAACAAAATAACACATATTTACATGGAGACCCTTGCATAAAAAACCACGGGGAGAGAAGAAGCAAAATTCACTATTGAAATTCAAGGATTACAAAAAGTGGCTAAAAAACTCAAAATTCTTTCTATCTTTTTTCTTAACCTAACAACTTGAGAAACACAATATTTATATTGCTTTTAAGAGCCAAGGTTGGTCCAAGCCCATAGAAAATTCAAGACACTCAACAAATCTCCACCTTGGCTTGAATTCTACATAGGGCAATAAACAATATTTTCTTCCCATTAGAGTAACACTCAGTTGCATCAAATATTAACCAAAGCCAAACAATACTTGAATTTGGCAATGGTTGAGGACTTCATCAACATACCAGCTGGATTGTTTTTAGTGCCAATCTCCAAAATCTTGATATAGCCATCAACAAGAATGTCTCAAATAAAATGATACGACAAATTAACGTGCTTTGTCCTCTCATGATACATATGATCTATAACAAGATGTATAACACTCTGATTATTACAATGTACAACAGTTGCACTATAATCCACAGTAAGCTTCAAATAAGCCTTTTAACTATATAACCTCTTTAACAACCTCTATAATAACCATATGCTCTGCCTCTGTAGTAGAGAAAGCAACTGTATACTATAAAGTAGCTTTCCAGCTAAATGCATAACCTCCAATAGTAAATATATACCTAGTTAAAAACCTCCTTTTATTAAGGTCACCAGGATGATCAAAATCAACGCATCCTGTAAGAGTGTTTCTAGTTTTCCCAAACTCTAAACGAAAATTGAAGTGACCTTTAAATATTTCAAAATCTACTTCACGGCTTACCAATAAACTTTACTTGGGCATGCTACATATCTACTTACTATGCTAACAACATGTTGAGTACAAACCATTACATATATAAGACTACCAATTGTACTAGAGTATGGAACATGTGACATATTTAATATCCTCATTTGTTTTTGGATATAAACTAGCTAATAATCTGCAATGAACAGCAAAAGGAGTATTTACTGGTTTGGCATCTTTTATGCTAAATCGATCTTATACCTTCTCAATGTAACTCTTCTACGAGAGATATAATTTTATCTTCTTTTTTTTTTTTTATATCATCGATGTCAACACCTAATTTGTATTTTCAAGCACGTGCAAATTTTTATTTTTAAAAAATCAAATAAAAATATTATTATTTAAAAAAAAGGGCCTTAGGGGTTGGATTGGGCCGGATCCAGCCTTGGCTCGATCCGTCCCCCTTCCTCTTCTTTCCCCCCACGCTAGGCCCAACCCAGCCTTCCTCACGCAGCCCACCAACTGGTCATCCTCCTCCTGCAGTCCTTCCTCGCACGCCTGCAAAAAAAGAAGAAAAGCAGCAATAGCAAAGGGGAGCAGGGGAAATAGTCGAAGGCAGAGGTGATGCTCAGTTGGAGTTGGCGGTCAAGGGGTAGGCTGGCAGGTCACAACTAACATCTTAGGGTGATCGCGGGTACAACCGAGGGGAAGAAAACCACAAAGAACAACGAACACAAAAGGATAGCAACACAAAGGGCACCGGGAGAGAAGAGGAGGAGAAACACAGTGAGGACCAAAAAGGGAGAGAGAGCAAACCAGAGGGAGGAGGGCAGCTAGCCATTGCCAGAGGCCTGTCTGCCCGCCATTGTTTGCCGCAACTCTTCCCCAAATAAGCTTAGCAGAAGAACTCCACGAAAATAGAACATCGAAGAGAGAGAGAGAGAGAGAGAGAGAGAGAGAGAGAGAGAGAGAGAGAGAGAGAGAGAGAGAGAAATGGAGGGGAAGAAACATGGAAGGGGAGAAGCGGAAAGGGAAGACCGGAGAAAGAAGCCAAGGAACTAAGAGTCGCCCCCTAGAACACCCAGCAGCTGTTAGTGAGTCGCTGACCGCCGCCAACTCCTCGAAACTCAGGTTGGTATTTTAACAAATATTTAGTGTGCATCTCTTGACTAAGCCGGCTAGAGCTCATCCCGACCAGTTCGAGTGAGCTCCAACCACCACTCGTTCTCGCCACACTTCCCTTTGTCCTGGCATGCCTTAGTAGCCCCCTTAGGTTCGCGCTCAAGTCTTGGTAGAGCCCAAGACCCTTGCCTCTTGGAACGCCCGCTACCTGTTCGATGAAATGCCCCAATGAAAATCGCCCATGTTTTCGTTGTTTAGGGCCCTCTTGCACCCCTCTCTTTCTCCATCTCGCATCCCTCTCCCTTCTACGTGCCTGCCGGTTCGAGTTCTTGGAGCTACATCGCTGAAGCGGAAGAGGAAATGGAGCTGTGGGTCCTTTCACACACACCATTGCCAGAGTTCGCCCAAGACAGTCCTTGCCGCAACTGCCAAACCCAGCCAACCTCTGATGTCGAGGGTGCTTGCCGCCCACTTAGCCAAGGCAACATCGTCGCAGTCCTCAGCCGAAGAGGCTACTTATGTCGTACACCATCGCCATCCCCCCATCGTGGAACAAGGGCCAGCGGGCCGACTGGGCCAATCGTAGATCTGGCCCGCTTGGCCTCCTTTACATGGGCCTGCGAGCTTTGTTTGAGGAGGGTTGGGTCTGTCAGTTGGGCCCAACCCTAAATCAGGCGAAGGCCCAATCGGGCCGAACTCAGGTCGAGTCAGATCAGACCCGACCCAACCCGGTCGAAAATTATTTGTATTATTCTTTTTGTAAAATATAATTAAAAAAAATCGAAAATCCAAAAATTGTAGAGTTTGGTTAGGAATTGTTATGTATTACTTTTTTTTTTTAGTGTAATTAGGCCTTTATTTGCTCGTATATTGATTATATCGCATGTTTAGTTTGTATATTTTGTTATGTTTAATTGCACGTGTTTAATTTTATGGCAATTAGGATCTTAGTAGTTATAATTATTTATTTTAATGATCGCGCACTCATATGATCACCTCACATGTTAATGGATAGATATAAAATCAATCAAAGTTGCCTAACAAAAATCATCTTTTAAAATGAACAAGATTAAGTACTAAAATGGCACTAATTGGTTAATTAGCGTAATCAAGTTTCCGACCCTAGATTCTCTGGTTGCGTAGGAAGTGAAGTATACTCTCATACCTCACTTGGTTTTTAACCGACCCCAATAGGCTAGTGGCGACTCATTTTTGCAAAATTCTTTAGAATACCCCAAATGTCACACGAGGTATTGGCTTGGGAGAGCCCGCACATAATCATAGGCCTTAGGTCCTTCCTTTAGGCAATACCCCTAAACCTATCCCCCCCCCCCCCCCGAGGGGTAGGTCGTGACAGTCGAATTTCCATGTTTGGGATTTTCTTTGTTGCACCTAAATCCTTCATATCAAATTCAGTGTTCAACTATGCCTTCAAATTATGTATATTAGATTTATCTTTTGCTACAATCAACATGTCAATAAAATATAATTACAAATAACTGAAAAGAGCCACTTGGAAGTTTGCATAGGTATGCACAACTATCATATTTGCTCCTACATTAGCCAAGTTGCATCATAAAAAAATTAAACCTTATATAACATTGTCTAAGTGATTGCTTCAAGCCATAAATGGATTTTTTAATATACAAACATGATCTTTCAAATTGAAAGCCCTCTAGTTGACCCAAGTAGATTTTCTCTTCAACTGCACTATGTAAGAAAACTATTTGCACATCGTGTCGTTTCAACTCTAAATCATGCACAACAACTAATGAAAGAAAAAATCAAATGAAGTTGTATTTAATGATAGGTGAAAACACGTTATTATAATCAACTTCCTCAATATGAATATAACCCTTAGCAACTAGACAAACTTTGGACTTGATGTCTTCAACTCCAGGGCTACCTTCATTTCTTTTGAACCCATTTGTGGCCCACAATTTTCTTATCTTTTGGTGGTTTGACAAGCTCCTAAAGTTTGATTCTTTTCAAGATAATCCATTTCTTCATTCATGGCACCTAACCACTTTGTTGAATCTTTTGAAAAGATAGCTTCCTTATAGATTTTAGGCTCACAGTACTTTACAGACTCTATAACTAAAAGAGTATAAGCAACATAATATGAGAATCATTTTTGTGGGGGCTTCTCTTTCCTTTTTGGTCTATCTCTGACAACAGAATATTGTTCCTTTTCAAGTTGTTTGATCTCAATATTATCAATGGACAATTGAACTGATTGCAAATAAATTACTTCAAACTCTACATTGTTCGCAACACTTTCTAGATTTTCATGACAATGAACAAACGATTCCTTCCTAGGATGAAACATAGCATATTCATCACAAATAATATGTTTGCTGATGATAATCTTAAATGAATTATCGCACCAAAGTCTGTAACCCTTTACACCACAAACATAACCAAGAAATATGCATTTTTTGCTTTAGGATCTAGTTTCCCTTCACTAACATGTGCATATACTGGCATCTAAATACTCGAAGAGAATCAGTAAATTTACCTAGCCATGTCTCCTCAAGTTTCTTGCACTTAATAGATATGAAAAGAGAATGATTTATCAACCAGCATGCTGTATTGACTATTTTAGCCCAAAATTCTTCGCCTAAACCAATGTTAGACAACATGCACCTAGTCATTTCTAATAAGTTTCTATTCACGTGTCAGGAATAGCATTCTACTATGGCATATTCCCTATAGTATAATGGCTCACAATGCCTTCATTTTTGCAAAACTCATTAAACTCGCTTCTACAAATTTTAGCCCATTGTTTGTTCTTAGCCTCTTGATCTTCTTACCAGTTTGCTTCTAAATTAATATTTTCCATTACTTAAATGTAATCAAAACATTACTTTTTTGCTTTAGAAAGTAAACTCAAACCTTCTTTGAAAAATCATCAATGAAAGTGAGTAGACACAATGAATCAAGGCCTTTTTAAGGAACTTCTTGCAAGCCCTCAAAGATTAGAATGAAAATAATCCAAAGTGCCTTTTGTTGTGTGAGTTCCTATTTTGAAATTGACCATTTTTTGTTTCCAAAAGACACAATGCTCATGTGAATCTAGTTTTCCAATCTTTAGACCACACGAAAGACCTATTCTACTAAGCTCCTTCATCCCTTTAATACTCATATGGCCTAATCTCATAAGACATAATTTAATGTTGTTTGATCTATCACAGTGGATGAAACTACAGCTAAGCCAATAACTGAAGTACCCTGCAATTGATACAAAGTGCCAATTTTCAGCCCGTTCATCAATAGAAGTGAATCTCTCATAATTGTTATAGCTCTACCTATAATCGCAAATCTACAATCATTAGTATCAAATGTATCCAAGAGATGAGGTTCTTCTTAAGATCAACAATGTGTCTAACATTTTCTAAGGTTCTAATCATATCGCCATGCATCTTAATGCTGACAAACCCACTCCTAACTACTTTGCATTTGGCTTCCATTAGAATAACTCCACCATTATATTTATTGTATGTGGAGAACTAGTCACGATTAAAACACGTATGGTATGAACAGCCAAATCAAGAATCTAACTATCATTGAATTTGTCTTTGTCATCTGCAACTAATAACTAATCTTCGTTTTCTTCTTTAGCAACCACATCTTGAGCAGAATTTGTGTTTCCCTAATTCTGTTTATCATGGTAATCCTAATTGTTCAGCCAATTTGTATTCCCTTGACTTGATTTTGTTAATTCAACACACACACACACACACATTTGTATTCCCTTGATTTTGCTAATTCAACACACACACACACACACACACACACACACATGTATATGTATTGCCTTCAGTTTCAAACAATTTATCTTGATATGCCCTTTACACTTATAGTAGTTTCAAGTCAAATACTCATGTTTCGATTTTGACTTGCTTTTGGCACCATTGTTTCTCCCAACAAACCTTCCTCGAGTAGCTAAGGCCTAGTTTGGTAACCATTCTATTTCTTTATTTTTCTATTATTTTATTCCAAAAATAGAAAAATAATAGAAATTTGTTTAGTAATGTCAGCTGATTTTTTTATTCTCCGAAACAAATTAGTGGCCAGAAAATAGATTTGAAAAAAAAAAAGAGAAGATGAATAGGCCATTTAAAAAAAAAAACAAGCTTAATGTAACCTAATGCTTGTCTTTACACAATCTACACAAAATCTAATCTCTCGACTTAATCCGGTCCCTATTTTTCATAATAAAAACAAAAAAATAAAAAAAAATTCAGATATTTAGGAAAAAAATTGGAAATTAGATTTAAAGTAATTTTACTAGATTTTCCTATTAATTCTAGTTTAGAATTATTTTAGCATAATTTTACTAGATTTTCCTATTAATTCTAGTTTAGAATTAGTTTAGCATAAGAAAATACGAAAATATTTTGATAAAAAATGGATAAAATTGAATAATCGTTTAGGGCTTTACTATGTGGATTTTTTAGTGTAATTTTCTTTTAGAGACAATGTTAGGTCATGAAAGCTTGGTGACTCCGATTTTCTTCCCTTAAGATTCTATAGGAGACATCCTTTAAGATTATTTGTGATTATGTTTTAATAGAAAATTGGATGGCTCTAAACAAGTCTTTGGCATTACATTTGTCGAGTGTTCATAGAAGCTGAATAAGCAGGTGCTCCATAGATTTCCGATGTCATTTGCTTGAAAGGTTGATGAGTTTGTGCAAATAAGGGCACCAAAGATCACTTCCTCCCTCAATTGTTTCATCATGGCCGATTTCTACCAAGCAACATTTGCTTTCTTGCAACTTAAAAAATTCTTTAGGTCTATGCACCTATTTATTATAATGCCCAAAGATTTACTATCAACCTCCTCATATTGTGAGATACATACTAGTTGAACTCTTTGCTGCCATTTCCAACCATCCATCTTTGACAAACCATTACATTAGATTTTCTGAGGCCATCTTAGACTATCTTGGTCAATTAAATCCTTACAAAAGTCCAATTTTATTCAAACATGAATTATTAATTCTTCACTAACATTTTTATAATTAAATGAAAAAATTTGAGAGTAGAAATTTTTAGAGTCGTACCAAACATAGTTTTGTCCTTTTTTTTTAAAAAAAAAAAAATTGTGTTGTTATCAAACACATTCCTTTGTTCAAAAACTCGTCCAAAGAATAAAAATATTTTTTTATTATTTTTTTAATAAAACAATGTTTTGGCTTCCCATAGAAACAAAGATTTTGGCAACAAGATTTCATTGATGTTTGTGTTCATGTGTCATATGTTCATCTATCTATTTATGTTTGCTCACTATTTTGACTAATGGAATTGTCCTAAAACTAATAGTGAGGTGTCATTGCAAGAGGAGGTCAGTGAATTTATGAAGACATCATCAAACTTGTCACAATTGGCGACGTCGGTCCCTCCAATTGACAATGATATGTATGTATTTTGCCATTGTGGCCTAAAATCTCCTTTACGAATAGCTAGAACAGAAGAAAATTAGGGAAGAAGATATGACGTTGTCCGAGATACAACCCCAAAAACAAAGGCGAAAGTTGCGGTTTTTTATTTTATTTATTTGGGTTGATGTGGAAATCAATCAATCGGCAAGGAGCGTGTCAAAAAAATTTTGCCGGAGCAATGTTGAAAAAGGACCGGTGCCAACCCATGACGAAGATAATGAATGTTCCAAACGCTGAAATCAAAGCTCTCAAGGCACAACTAAAACGTGCGAAACAAGATGTGACAAAGCTAAAGAAAGAAAATTTCAAATTTAAGACATTGTTGGTTGTGTTGTCATTGTTTATAGTAATGTTAGCTTGCATGCTATTTGGAAATTTGAAGGTGAAGGATGTCATGAGTTTGCCTTAGTGTGTGTTATTTTGAACATGTTTTGTACATATATATCCACTCAAGTTGTGAGAATGGAGTGAAGCTTTTTTACTGTCTAAAAAGCATATAAGTTTGTACTTAATCATATATTGCTCTCCTTGTGAATATGGTTGCATGCATAAGATGAGTAAGTATTTGGATCCAAATTAACCAACATCTTGGATAGTGCAAAGCATAATTTATATTCTAGATGTTTAAACATGGAGGCTTTATAAACGTTATGGTTTACAAATATAATCTAGATATTGAAACAAGAAGGCTTTATGTACATTCTGATTTACGCAACTAACTTGGTATACAAACTACATATGCTGAAATTTTTGAACTTTCAAGTTAAAGTCTTTTGAGAAATTTTTAGGAATGCCTAGCAGGCAAAAAATTGAAACAAATTTCATTATCCATATTAGGCACACGCACACGCACACGCACACGCACACGCACACGCACACGCACACGCACACGCATTTCTTATACACCTAATTGGACCTTGCCATAAACACTTCATATGCAAAGTTTGGTGAATAGACTTTGTCAGTGTTTAATAGACGCTCCATCCTTAGAGCCATATCAATTTATGAAAATAGCAGTACTTGTGCAAAAACCAAGTAAATCATATCTCCATCTTTACTCCTTCTCTTAATATTCAATAGAAAATTCCTAATTTATGCCTTGTCCTTGCATATAGTAAGATTCCTTCAAATTAATTACAAGAGGAATTTAGCATCCCTAGTCAAAACACAATAGTGAGTGAAACTTTACCATAGATTCAAAAGACGGACATTATATGTGAATTTGAAGTAAGCTCCATTGTATTATCCTATGCTATTTCAATAGGTAACCAAATAAAATAGATAGAATAGAAAAGTCATACTCATTGTGAAGACAAAGTAAACTTTCTGCACTTTAAAGTCTTTTTAAAGCAAGTTTAAAGTCCCTCCATTGGATCACACACCTGTATAGCAAGTTCAAAGTCCCTCAAGATGTGAAGATTAAGTAACATGTGTAGTGCGTGGGTAGAGCAGTAAATCATGTTAGTGAAATTTAGCATTTTTGTTTCCTTTTGTGATAGGTAAACTTTATGTTGTATTGTTCCACTTCTTTTATAGTCTAGGACATAGGCTTGTAACATGTCTTCTTTGGCTCCCCCATTCTTCCGCTATGCTACTCTAATTATCATTCTTCGTCGGTCACTACGTGGCCTAAAAATACCATGCGGTTTAGCCAAGATTCACACTTGTTGGATTTGGCATATTTTGCATGTTCTCGAAGTATCTACAGCACCACTCTTAAATATTGTTAATGCTTATTTGGTCTTTTCGAGTATAGCAAAATGTCGTCTATAAATATTATAACAAAATGGTCCAAGTACAATGTGATCATCCGACCCATCAAGTCCTTATGATAGTGGTTTAGGAATTCTCTGCTTCCTCTTGGGTCATTGCATGCAATTTTCCTAGTGCTAATGGACGATTAGGATTATCCTGAGGTGTAACTCTCACCGGTGGTTGCTGAGACTATTGCTACATCCTTTGTGGTTGCAAACAATTTCTAACGTGATGACCCTCCTGGCCACATCTAAAGTAAGCTCATGTCCTTACATAACATGGAGCGTTCCTGTGACACCTCCCACTAATACGACATCTATCTTTCGAAGTGAATGAGGGCTTCTGATTATTATTATTCTTATTGGAAATAAATGAACGCTTGTCCCTATCATCGATCACTTACCTAAACAATGATTCTTATCCTTCGAGGCGGAATAATAAGGTTGATCCTCCACTCTCTCTACAACGTCCTTCTCAATCAATTGAGCCATCTCATATATCTCGCCATAATCTTTCAGATTTAATGGCACAAGTTGGCTTCGTATTTCAAGCTTTAATCCATCCCGAAATTGCTTAGCCCTATCTATGGGATCCTCAACCAATCAGGGAGCATACCTAGATAGTTTGAAGAACTTTGCCTCATACTGGTCAACTATCATATTATCCTGGTGGAGCTATAGGAATTCTGCCATCTTTTTATCACGAGCGCACTACGAGAAATACCTGCCATTAAATGCTTCCACAAAAGCATTCTAGGTAATAGTTGTGCCATCTGGGAATATCCTGCCTTAAGTCACTTTCCACCAATAGCCGCCATTACCTTGTAGTTGATACACCACTAGTGTGACTTTGTCCTCGTCAAAACACTTAAATTATGCAAATATCTTTTCTAGCTCATTGATCCATGATGTTGCTTCCTCAGGGTCTCCAGTCCCAACAAATTTCGAAGGCCTGAGCTTCAAGAATTGCTCCACAAGTCCTTGCATCAGTCGGTCACCATTCCCATTACCATTACCTTGCTATTATGCGTGTTGTTCCATCAATCCTCCTATGGTCGTAAGGGCTTGCAGTATTCCATCGAATTAGGGATCTTGTTTCGACCTTCCTTTAGAAGTCGATTGGTCCTAAGCACTCATGGTGTTCTACCGAAATTCTAAAGAACATGTATACAGAAGGATATAGACGGCTATGATACCAAAGTTAAGGGAGGTTAAGGTTAATAGACGGCTATGATACCAAAGTTAAGGGAGGTTAAGGTTAACATTAACAAATCACTCAAGCGAATGCATACATGGTGTTTTTTCCTACTAACTAACTCAACTCCTAGTACACCTTATCACTTTAGGTAGCTAACCCTCATTTGATACCAAAATTGGAATATCACGCCCCCACCCCACCTCTGGCACGAGAGCATGACCGGTAGGTTAGCATCGACGTCCCCGCCATGTCGATCGTCCCAAAAATCTTTTAGCTTGATTAAACACATGCGGAAGAGAGTTAAAAACAATCCCCATACACAAAGAAACATGGAAGTAGAGCAACATGTATACATGCCAAGTAAAAGAAAGCAACATGTATTCATACATATATATACATATCAAAAGTTGTTATGACTACATGTCCATCCTAGCCTTGGGCTACGTATCTTCATTAACACATCGACTTAAAAAAGGCTAGGGTAGCCTAGCTTCTCTATTAAGCATCCTCCAAAAATGACCCCCATCTTAAGTCTATTCCCTTACGATACTCTCGTCGGATCCACCAGAGGAATGAAGCCATGAATGGGACCAATGATGTCCCCATCAAAAATGAGGCACCAAGCCTTGTACATGTGTGGAACAAAGGTGTCTACCCCCTTCTTGGACCCATATGGTGGTGGTATATTTCCAATAGGTGACATCCTTTTCTAAGTTTACTATGTCCATCACAATGGTAACCATATTGGTGGGAAGACCGAGACAGACGGGCGGCAGGGTTAGCTCATTCATCACACATCCTAAATGGTGAAAACAACAAAAGTGAGTCAATGACTCAGTAAATAGAAATCCCTAATTCTCCTATAAGAGGATGTCTCGCCGTCGATCCTCAAATACAAGATTACCACTCACTTGTCAATGGCAAATTAATAGCAAAGTTCATGCCTTGCCTTGCTTATGCATATGAAAGGCTCTCAATCATCTTTGTGCTTTCAAGCATCAAATACAAGGAGTTAGTGCATAAGAACAAACCCTCCAAAGATTCATGGCTTATGATCATTTTAGTCATTTTAGAGAAATGGGTGCATGCATCACATAAGACTCATTCAAGCACTAAGCGATCCTATGCAACATATGCTCAAATTGATGTAAAGACTTAACATCACATATCAAAACAAACCCAACTTTTGCAAGCATCAATTCAAGCATCACCCAAATATTAGTTATGGACCATACTTGGACTTCCAATTTATTTCAATCAATTCAATTAGTTGACATCCATCGAATTTTCCAGTATCAATTGGGCATAGGTCCCCCTTGGCAATCGGCATTGTCTTGTTCTCATTATCAAGTTGGCATCCAGGGCGACCAAAAGGCATCGTCCTCACCTAAGCCGATATTGTCCACGATCTTAATATTGGGATGGCATCTAGGGCTTTACCCTAGGCAATGACCCGGTATACTCCAATGTCGATGGTGAAAGTCCATTGTATATCCATGCATTCAAACATCAATCAATCCATTTTTATCTTGAATCATTAGCTGAATGAAAGGCCCAAATGTGTGCCATGCAAAGTGAATTAATGACTTTTGTGCCCTATTAAACTAAACTCATGCCAGATGCAATTCGAGCTTGTGGTCTTGACTTGGAATCGTTCACTCCAACTTTGGCATTGACCCGATGCTTGTCCTAAGGAACAACACACTTCAATGTTGTCTCAAGATCAAGTGTGGGTCATGTACCTACCTTGGCACACATCCAAATTGTCGAGACCTTTCCTCACCATCCAGGTGTGCTTGACACCCACGCGAGACCATGATTTACTTGATGCAAAGACAAGTAATTGAAAACACGTAACAAGCATAACATACAAGAAAACACAAGTAAGCGATGACAAGATCCTAAATTGATACGCGTAGCACATCGCCTTATCGAAAAGTTATGAGAGTTTACTTACAACTTTTTGGACCTAACTCCAAAATGCTTCTTTAGTGACCGAATAGCTCCTAGGGTGGCTTGATGAGGAAGGCGTGAAAGAGAGAGAGAGAGAGAGGAAGGGGAGAGGAAAGAAATGACTAAATGGCAAAAATGCAAGGGTGGCTCCTCCTATGACTTTTGATGTTAAACCTGTTTGAGTAGAAACCAACTTTTTAGCATGGCTTGTACATGTATATATATAGGACTGAGTTGTTGTATATGTACATAAGTGTGTTAGTTTTCAAGTTCAATTTTTTAGTCCTACTTGTCTATATCATTGCTTTATTGTCTAGAAATTATTATTACATGCTTCTGCATGCTCATATTAAAACGAAAGGGTCGGCGATGCGTCCTAGGACGTCGCTATTAATTGACTAGGTGAGGGATGGGCGCGCGCTCGAAGATCGAGGCATGACAAATCGGGTCCACCAAACATGTCATGCCTTGATCTATCTAAGGTTTATGCCATTGATCCCCATGATCGACCCTTGATTGTCACTTGATCATGTGGACTCGATTAACCCGCAACCGATTCGTTATGAACAGGATCAACTCGTGGATCGTTCATGGTCGGAATAGGTTCCTTGTGGAACCACCCGCGACCAGTGCACTGTCCACACATAACCAATCCATGATCATTTTATGTGTTCACGATAGTGTGAGTTCAGTTCACAACTAAACCTCATGATCGAAGGGTTGATTCATGTCCAATGCATAAATTCAGCATCCATGTGTCAATTAATAAGACATTACGATACAAGCCAAGCTTCGAATTACTGATCCTCATACCCTATTCTCATGGCATGGAATTGAGGATGTTACAGGTTACTTGTCCCCGTAATTCCATTTGGTTAATTTTATGTCTTGAATTTTGTACTAGCAATAATCTATCTTTGAGTTAGTAATCAAAAGTTATCTTCAACCAATATATATTAACAGAGAGAGAGAATTGAAAGATAAACTTGAAAAGATCACCTCCAAACAGAGGAAAGTTAACGAAAGAAGGAACTCGCATTCTTATTTTATATTTGTTTGTTTAATATTGATTGAAAGTACATGTGTGCTTGAAATATTTCATGTACGTATATTATGATTTAATGAATGCTGAAATTTTATATCTTATGTTTTCGTTTAGCCAAAGAATTACCTTGAGAGATCAATGTGAAGAATATTCACATGAAAGGAAGGGATATGTCAATATTGTTATTCTGAAAATTAATTTAGGAAAATCTAGATCTGGATGCTTTGAGAAAGAACTATTGAGAATTTATTGATAATAAAAATCAATGCATATTATCACACAATATTCAATGATTTTCTTTGTGATACATTATCATAGATGATGAGATATTCATCAACTCTAGCCAAACTAAGAAGATAGACATCAAATGGCGACAAAAAAGGAGGAGAACTTTCATAAAAAGGAAAATGAAATATATGGAAGTAAAAGATGATCTTGAAGAAATCACCTCAAGCTCTCTATTGCAAGAGAGGAGCAAATGAAGAAGGGAGGACAAGCCTTGTACTCTCAAGAAGATTCTACACAAATAATTTTGGAAAATTACCAAAAAAGTCCTAAAGCTATTATTTCTATACCAATTTAGTTTCAAACATTTCACTTTAACCAATTTAATCCTAAACTATTAAACAATTTGATAATTGAGTTATTCCAGGCAATTTTGGTTAGAATAGTTAACATGGAAACCAATCGTTCTAAGTGGTATGGTTAACACTGATATAGACAATTTTTGTAATTTTTTAAAATTTTGAATTTTTGAATTTTTCATTTTCTTTGCCTTTTTTTTTTCTGTGCAACCCTCATCAGCCACTCAATTACAATGACCTTGCTTAGGGTCTTTTTTTTTTTTTTTAAACAAAATTATTTTCTTTTCTTTTTTTTTATCTTTGCTTTTATTTATTTTGTGCTAGCGAGGGTCACTAATGACCCTTGCCAACCAAGAAGACCTTGCCTAGAAAAGGGGAGGCCATCCACGACCGGTGGAGCCATGGAGGCCTTAGATTAGGCCATCACGGCCCTTTGACCGCAAGCTGCAAGGGCCTTTGTGCCCTTATCCTCAATTTTATATAAAAAAAATTGTCCAAGTCAACATTGATCACACACCGACCAAAAAAGAAAACATTGATCACACCACATAGGATGATTAGTGATTTCCGGTCAAAATAGGTTAGAATTACTTAATTGATAAAATGTTTACAACTAAATCGACCATATTGAAAAATTTAGGATATAATTGGTACAAGTGCAATAAATTTAAGAATTTTTTGAATTTCCCCCAAATATCTTGATCACCTTTCCACGCCATATTAATGGCACATATCTGAAAATTCCAAAACACAAATGAAGTTATCAAAAAAGGGGAATAATTTACAGGAAAATTGTCAAGGAGTCATAAACATATTATATGATCACCAAATTTAGTCTTAACTTCCAATTTGACCAAGTTAATGTGCATACGCAAGAACTTAAATGTACAATAAGGATGCCTCTGCATATTTAATAGCGCAATTAGATTTATCTTTGAAAGGTTTATCTAGCCCATATAAAAAAACTTAATTGCACAATTGTTGGTAAAATTCTAAATGTAAATGATCGTGTTGAATAAGTAATACTCGAGCTACATCACATACTGTTTACACTACAACCCAAGAAAAAATGAGGTGTATAATGATAAGGAAAGATATCACATCACAAAGATTAATGATTAATAGACCAATTAAATTTTGAAAATGGACTAATTCTAAATTATCTAACGGATCAAAATAGATTGAGTATAAATTAAAATTGACAATCTTAAACAAAATCAAAACTAAATACAATTAATCAATCAAATAAATATGTTAGAACATCCAATTTCAACATAACTGCTAGACATGAATTTCATATTATTATGTATATAAGAATGATATCAAACATGTGAGAACGGAATTTCCTAATCTATTTACTATCTTATCTCTAGGTATAGCAAACATAGTCAGTTTATCAATCAACCATATCTCTATGGGAATATAAATAAATATAAGTATATTAAAATGTGTGATATTCTCGATTTACAATGAATCTTTTGGTGCACCTTATCATCAAAAGCTATACAATAACATAGTATACTTGTATCCACATTTAATTCATGGTTATATAATAACATATAAGGAGCAATTGCATATTATCGCTTCTCAATCTTAAACATGTACATTAGATTATTCAAATGGCAACTAGTCACTTTAAAGCATTAAGTACGATAATATATAACTCACATAAATAAAAACACTTGCATAACGAAAAAAAAAAAAAACATGAAATTTGTATCATCATGGTCAATTTACACCATAACCCGAACAAAAGCAAATTGGAACATAATAGAAAAAGAAACGAAAATATAAATTAAACCCAACATCTTAAATTCAAGAATAAGAATTTTGTTGCCACTTTTTAATTCCTCTTCAAAATTCTTTAAAACTCCTAAACAATGAAAAACAATTTAAATATAAAAACCTAGCTATCCCCTCGTGCTCTTAATGTTATCCTATTTATAGGATAAATTAAAGGCTCCAGACACAAGGCGACTGCTTTTTTTCCGCATAATATTAGAGAATAAATCACAGAACTTGATTTGATATCCACGTTCCCGCACTTTTGTCGGTGGCATATTCCTTTCATTCTTTTTGTCATTTTTCTTTATTTTCTCTATATCTCTTTGTGCTGCATGAATAAAGAAAATTCAAGTAAATAGAAAAAATCTAAATATTTTCTCATAAATATTGTATTATTAATTTCTTTAAATAGATCAAATAACTCTATTTTTATAGAGTTAGCAGCAATGGATGGCATTGCCGTCGAATCTTAAACCTTCGAGCCAACCCAGGATGAACTAAGCTAATTCAAACTTATGGCCGGCAATATGTGTGTACGCCAAATTTCAAGGGCTTCAAAAATCGTGAGAACGGTTAGCCCAAAGTTAACAGCCTTTTCAAAATTAGAAATTATTCAATAAATCTAGTATTTTTAATAAATTAAATCTGAATCATCAAACCTGGTATATACAACGTGGGACACACATGTGATTCGCCATTTTAAATAATTCTGATTTGATTTATTTCATTACCATACTCAGATAATAGTTTCTCCTCAAAACTGACTAATGTTATGTCAGTACTCATGCATGATGAACTATAAAATGGTTACTAAGTAAGCCATATTCTGAGATTTCAATTAGTACTACCGTTATCATAACAATAAATTAGATCAGATGAGACTAAATAAATATTCCTAGTATGGCTTCACTTTGAGTTTTCAGATGGATACAAGTCCATGTGTTTACCCCCCACACGCATTAAGGTGGATCCGTCCCCGGATACAAGTGCATGACATATAGAGAAACGCCAATATTAATGCCAACCAACCATGTTTAATGAAACAGACTTCCTAGGAAAAATAGTAAGAGCACGAGTTAAAAACACTTAACAAGAATTGATTTTTTAATAGCTTTAACTACTACAAATTAAGGAGATTTCCCCCTCAATCAAAATATAAGTATTCCTCTTATTATCCGACCCATCACTTTCTTCCATTGAAGATTAGTTGCATCTAAAAAATCAATGGCGATGAACGTAGGTTGGGTAAGAAATTATCACACTTGCCATGCGTATAAATTAAACTAATCCAGAGGTTCATCTAGGAGGAAACCACCAATGCAACTATTGGACTCCTCACTAGATGAACACCATCATCCCACACCAGAGACAAGGAAATCATATCCGCGTCCAAGACCGCCTCGACCGTCACCCAGAAAATCTGCTTCAGTAGGACAGACTCAAATGTGAGGCCTTGTAAGTAGAAGTCGCATTGCCCACGTTAGTGACAGTTCTGTGGAAGACTCCCGTCATATTGGAGCCTTTGGTCCGAGTTGATAGTGCGAAAGTCTATAAATTCAAGTCCCATACCGTCGCATTTTTTACGTCTGAGCAGCTGCTTTGGTCCCCGGTGATGAGTCTCAGGTTGCTGGTATTGTAACCTTGTCTACACAGGAATTGCACATGTCGGAAACAGATTCCTCAAAGATCGAACCAATACTCAAACGAACGAATAGCGAAAATGAACGCGGAAACGTGCCCGGAAAAACATGCAACACCGATCAAAAGATATATTACGAAGATGGACATACCTTATTTGTCACAGATTAAGTACCATTGTAGTTTCGAAAAAATGAATCAAGGCCTTGGATTCCATTCATCAAAAGAGAAAATACTGTTGTTCAAGGAGAGAAAAATACGTTCTGTTTTTCTTCACTGTATGTTCTCTTTCACAACGTTCTCCTCCTTCATATTGTATACAATAGTAATTGCACTCTCTTATGGGCCCTTCTTCATTTGCGGGCCAGGTTTTGGCCCAACATAAGTGGACAGGCTTGACTTAGCCCATCAATTAAAAACCCATCAGCACATAATCTGCCTCCTTGGCATCGTACACTAAACCTGGGTTCGCTGCTTTCAAAGGGTCTATGTGACCAGCACCGTACGCGAATTCCGCATCGGTATTCTTGAGAGGACTCATTCGAGAAGCTGCGAAAGCCAGAAGGTGAAGTGAGAGAATCACCCGCGCAAAACCCGTAGATTGATAAAATACATTGATTGTGTATTTCACGACCCCTTATATTTCATGAACCAAATTTCAATGTTGTCCACGTATTGCTAGTGATTTGCGCAATAAAATGCGATCAAGGTTCTTTGCATGAAACGTTGTGACATGCAAATCCAAGGTTTTTGTAAACTCTTCGTAGTTGCAACTCCAATGCAATTCAGGCACTACCCGTTGTCATCAGGGCAGACTCAATAGCTGCCGGAGACCACTTAGGATGTATCAATTTGACGTACGCGGCCACGCTAGTGGCGTTGGGGCAAGCCATGGAGGTTCCAGAAATTATATTGTACGAAACGTGCCTTGGGTCGCCTGATAACCAAGTCACGGACAAAGCTGGCGACCACGCCGCTAGAATGTCCTCGCCTGGGGCAGAGAGATCAGGCTACACACAATATATATGAATGTCGATACTTGCAATTATAATTAATTAAACAAATTCCTACTCAATTCTTAATTGATGAATCAAATCACCTCCACGGTCCGATCACACCTTGAGAATGTCACTGGCGATTTGGTTTGGCCTCTTGACGAAACCGAAACAACCACCGGGGCCAACAAATTTATGGTCTCGGTGCTCTTAAATATGGTCGCTGTAGAATTTCTATTAGGAAAAAAAGATGCCCGACATTATTCACTCTCTGGTAAGTATCTGACCACGGATTGGTTCACACTTTTTCTTTCGGTTAGTAAAATTGGTTGAGATTGCAAAACGCTTTACCTAGTTGAGTTCAGGTAGTCAGAAACTTCACTTCCATGGGCTGCGTTCAGGGAGGCAGGCATTGGGAAGCTAAACGCCACATCCGCCTCTCCCAAGCCTTGCATTATTAAGCCGATGGCCCCTACTGATCGTTGGGAAAATATGACTTCAAATTGGGTAGAACAATGAAGACAGATCTTTAGAGTACTCAAGTTAAACTTTGAGACGTGATATCACTTTCTTTAATGATTTATTTGCTCTACAACGTTGCTAATGGTCACCAGTAAAAATCCTCTAGGATACAACAAAGTCTCATATGAGAATACTAGTTAACAATTCTAATATTTTTCCAAGGTCTCTCTAGGAAACAATTGAAAGAATGGCCGTAGTTTTTTTTTGGAAAGAAAGCTCGAAAAGATGAGAATGATCACTCTATATCTTCCGAAAACTGACAAATATATTTATATAACACTCTTAATACACGGGCAACCCTTCGAGAAAATTGTAAAAATGAACAAACGTGTCCTTTCGGAAATTGCTCGATTGAACAAATGCGTCCATTTAGAAGAAGTTGAAAAACAAACAATTGCAATCATTCAGGAAAAATTGCAAACTGAATAAGTATCTTTTCTAAAGGTTATCTCCAAAAGACACAAACAAAAAATTCGAAATAATCAATTTTTTTTTATAAATAAAATTTCGAATTTTCATTTTTATATTTTATTTCCGAAAATTCTCGAAACAAAAGGCAATCTTTGAATTGATTAAAAAATGAATAACAAAACCAAAAAATAAAATAAAATAAAATAACAAAAGGGGTTAATGCTAATTAAACCGCGGGCATGCAAGCGTGCTAAGTGCGCCAAATAATTCACGCACCCGCACATAGGTATGGTGGGGTCTAGCCCCACCTAATCATTCCTTGAGATACACAAGGAAACCCCACACTTATAAATTGGCTCACTTTCTCCCATTTTTCTTATGTAGGACAAGGAAAACACACTTAACTTGTTTTGACAAACAAACCTCCAACAATTCTCCACTTTGTTTGTAAAATAAAGATTTAAAAATTAAAATTTTAAAAAACCATACAACCAAATTTCAGTAAGATTAATATACACTTTATGTATCTTTCGAGTTAAACATTTACTTAGTACAAGTATATCAAAGCTCTATCAAAATGACAAGTAGCTCAGCTTTAAATTTGTACTTTTATGTAATAAAACTGGACATACCGCACATACACCAACCTCTTATTTCAACGAGAAGTTCTATATTACTCCGCACTATTATGACCTTGTGCTTGATTCTATTTCATGAGCTCTCTAGAAAGCAACCATAACTTTCATAAGAAGTGGCACCACTCCTAAGTTCATATAGGTGAAGTATCTACCATGTGTTTCCGTTACTAGCAACACATTACAAATTTATATCATACTTCATTAAGAATTCAATTCAGCCTACAAAACGTAATAGGCCATACTGACTTCTCATATCAAGGCTACGTTAGTATCAAAAAATCACATTCAATAATTTGTTATTACCCATTAAACCTTGTAACTAACGATGTTCTAGAAAAATGTCGGGTTACCATTATTGGTGATTTCAATTAAAGGGTTTCAGCCCCATTTCTTGTGAGGTCATTATTACCATGTGTCTTGGTAAAGCCTTCATCAAATGATCAGCAAGATTATTACTTGACCTCACATAAACAATTGTTATGGTACCATCTTTAATCAATTGTCTCACATATTCATGTCTTAGACTAATATATCTAGACTTACTATTATAAGTGCTACTATAAGCTCTTGCCAAAGTGGCCTAACTATTATAGTTGATAGAAATAAGAGGCATAGGACTAAGCCATAATTTGATATCCAACAACAAATTCCTAATCCATTCAACCTCCTTCCCAACTACCGCTAAAGCAATAAATTCATATTCCATTGTTGAATGAGTTATACATGTCTGTTTTTTGCTCACCCAAGATATAACACCTCCAACTAGTGTGAAGATCCATCCAGAAGTGGAACGCTCATCTCCCGCACTTGTAATCCAACTAGCATCAGTGTATTCATCTAATACAGCCAAATAATTGTTATAGAACAATCCTAAATTTTTAGTTCTCTTAAGATAATCAAAAATTATAGTAATAGCTCTCCAATGTTCTGTACTTGGATTACTAGTATACCTACTCAACTTGCACATAGAATAAGCAATATCAAGTCTAGTACAATGCATCGCATACATTAGACCCCATATCACTTGTATATTCTAGTTGTGCCACTGATCTACCTGTATTATAATTTAATTTAATGCTAGAATCAAATGGAGTACTTATTTCCTTAAAACCAAGATGTTAAAATTTATTTAATAATTTTTCAACATAACTACATTGGCTTAAAGAATAACCCTCACTATGTTTCTTAAATTTAAATACCTAAGATAGTATCTACTTCACCTAAATCCTTCATTTTAAACATAGAAGTTAGATACTTCTTAGTTTCAATAATTCCAGTCATATTTGTTCCAAAGATAAGCATATCATCAACATACAAGCACACTAAGACAACATAGTCTTCAGTGAATTTAGAGTATATACATCTATCGGCACTACTATTGATGAAACCATTTGACAATATGACCGAATTAAACTTTTCATGTCACTGCTTAGGAACTTGCTTAAGTCCATAAAGAGACTTAATCAATTTACATATTTTTCTTTCATTTCTAAGAAGAACGAAACCCTCCGGTTGTTCCATGTAAATCTCCTTATTCAAGTCTCCATTCAAGAAAGTAGTCTTAACATCCATTTGATTAACACAAAGATCATAAATGGAAGATAGAGCAAAAAGAACTCGAATAGAAGTTATACATGCAACGGGAGCATATGTATCGAAATAATCTATTCATTATTTTTGTCTATATCCCTTGGCTACAAGCCTAACTTTAAAAGTTTGAATAAAGCCATCAGAATGATATTTTGTTCTGAAAACCCATTTGCACCCAATAGGTTTTGATCCTTCCGATAAATCTACCAATACCCAAGTATTATTGGACATAATTGAGTCAATTTCATCGTTCACAGCTTCTTTCCAAAAAGAAGCATCTCTAGAAGACATAGCATCATCAAAGTTTCTAGGATCATCTTCTAAATTTAACATTAAAGGATATTTATTTACCACATTATTATCTTCATCTCCTTCAACAAGAAAAACATGAGTAATAAAATCAGGACTTACATATTTCATTTCCTAACTCTAGTACTTCTCCTTGGTTCAATCATGTCTTTAGAATCATTCGTTTCTTTCCCTTGAGAATCTCTGAGTTTCCATAGATTTTGAATTATTTTCAATAATTTCAGAACTTGTAAAATATTTATTCTCAAAGAATTCAACATCTCTCGATTCTATAATGACATTGGACTCTAAATCAATGAGCCTATAAGCTTTACTATTTTTAGCATACCTAAAGAAAACATTTTTGATAGCTCTAGGACCGAGCTTTGTTCTCTTAAGATTCGGTGCTTGGTAGTATGCCAAACACCCCCACACTTTAAGATATGACAAATTTGGTTTTCTACATTTCCATATTTCATAAGGGATTATGTCATTTTTCTTGGAAGGTATTCGGTTATGAATATAGCATGCAGTAAGTAATGCTTCTCCCTATAGATTAATTGGTAGCTTTGAATTTGAAAGCATACAATTAATCATGTCTCCAAGAAATCGATTTTTCCTTTTAGCCAAACAATTTTGTTGTGGAGTATATGGTGCTGAAACTTAATGAATAATACCATGTTCTTCATAAAATGAAGAGAATGCATTTAAGAAATATTCTCCACATATATCTTATCGTAGAACTTTAATTTTCTTTTCTAATTGATTCTCTACTTCAGCCTTATATTTCTTAAACATGGTAAATGCTTCATCCTTCGATCTCATGAGATAAACATATAAGAACATACTACAATCATCTACAAAGGTAATAAAAATACCTTTTACCTCCACGTGTTAGGATACCATTGAATTCACATATATCACTATAAACCAAATCCAATAAATTCGAATTTTTTTTAACACTAGAAAATGGTTTCTTAGTAAGTTTGGACTTAGCACATATTTCACATTTATCAAATTCACCATTGAAATTTATCAAGTCTAATTTTCTCATATTCTTTAAATAACGAATATTTATATGTGTCAACCTATTATGCCATAAAATTGAAGACTCGACAATATAAGCAGAACTAGCAATATTATTATTGATACTCAGTTCATACATGCCATCATTGGCATAACCCTTTCCGATAAATAGCCCATTCTTCGATAGGATAACCTTGTCGAATTCAAACAAAACCTGAAACCCCATTTTACAAATTAAATCAATAGAAACTAGGTTCTTCCTAATTTCGGGTATAAATAACACATTAAGAAGAGTTATCTTTTTTTTTTTTTTCCAAAAGTGAAGTCTATCTCCACCATGCCTTTTTCAGTAACCTTTGCAACAGCATTATTCGCCATCAGGATCTCTTGAACATTTGAATCAACAATCTTTTCAAATTACTTGAACATGTTCTTGTCCTTGCACACATGGACTGTTGCTCCAGAATCTAACCACCAACCGGATTGGACAGTAGCATAATTGATTTCAGAAACCATAGCCATCGCATATTTAATTCAGAAATTTTCATGTTCGAAAATATGGTTGAAATCATGGCTACATAATTTCCTTCAACCAGATTTGCGTCTGCCTTCACCGTCGGAATGTTATTGTCCTTTGAAATACTCTTGCGGTGAATGCAATCCTTGGCATAGTGTCCTTGTTTGCCACAAACAAAACAACAACCCTTTTTTTTTTCTTCTTTTATGTTCCCTTAAATTTATGCCCGCTTTTTACTTTGAAGTTCTGGCCAATTTTCCGTTTTTTATCCACAGCATTCACCTTGGAATTGTACAAAATAAAATTATCACATAAACGTGACTCTTCCTCAATGCGAAGATGTTTCTGTATTTGCTTCAAAGTAAAGTCCTCTAACTTGTGAATTGGCCTCTTTCCATAGTCTTTCCAACTTGGAGGTAATTTCGCAATAATTGCTCCAACTTGAAAAGCTTCTGGAATATCAATCTTGATGGCACGAATCTTATTCACAAGTACTTGCAATTCATTGACTTGTTCTAGCAAGAGTTTAGTATCAATAAACTTGAAATCAAAATACTTGTTGGTACCTTGCTCCTCTGCTTTGTACTTGAATTCCAGTGCATTCCAAATTTCTCTAACTAACTTCATTTCAGTGAATAAGTCGTACAGACGATCGGAGAGTGTATTCAAAATGTGTCATTGACAAAATAATTCATCCTCCGCACTTTTCTTCTTCTCCTTATTAACCCTCTCAATGGCATCCGCACTTGGTTGTCCTCCCTCGACAGTAGGCTTAGGATCTTCTATAGGCACCAAATTAGGATCCAATATGTAGGAAATCTTCAGAACGATGAGTAAGAACATCATCTTGTCCCTCCAGCAAGCAAAATTGTTCCTATCGAACCGGTCCAATTTGACCATATCTTGATTCATGACTTTCATTGTCTCCGACTTCATTGTAGCAATATAAATCATTAAAATTGTTGGGAAAATATGACTTTGAATTGGGTAGAACAATGAAGACGGATCTTTAGAGTATTCAAGTCGGATTTTGAAGCGTGATATCACTTTCTTTAAGAATTTATTTACCCTACAACATTACTAATGGTCACCAGCAAAAATCCTCCAAGATATAACAAAGTCTCAGACAAGAATACTATATAGCAATTCTAGTATTTCTTCGAGGTCTCTCTAGGAAACAATTGAAATAATGGTCGTAGTTCTTTTTTTTTTTTTCGAAAAGATGAGAATGATCACTCTATATCTTCCATAAACTAACAAATATATTTATATAACACTCTTAAAACAAAGGCAACTCTTCGAGAAAATTGTAAAAATGAATAAACGGTCCTTTTGGAAATTGCTCATGAACAAATGCGTCCATTCAGAAGAAGTTGAAAAACGAACAATTGCAATCATTCGGGAAAAATTGCATACTTAATAAGTATCTTTTCCAAAGATTGTATCGAAAAGACACAAACAAAAAATTCAGAATAATCAATTTTTTTTAATAAATAAAATTTCGAATTTTCATTTTTATATTTTATTTCCGAAAATTCTCAAAACAAAAGGCAACCTTTGAATTGATTAAAAAATGAATAGCAAAACCAAAAAATAAAATAAAATAACAAAAGTGATTAGTACTAATTAAACCGCGGGAGCGCAGGCGTGCTAAGTGTGCCAGATAATCACGCAATTATTTGCGCACCCGCACGCGGGTATGGTGGGGTATAGCCCCACCCAATTATTCCTTGAGGTACACAAGGAAACCCCATACTTACAAATTTGCCCACTTCCTCCCACTTTTCCTATGTGGGACAAGGAAAACGCACTTAACTTTTTTTTGACAAACAAACCTCCAATACTGATAGCGTGGCATCACCGCAATTGATGGAATCACACAAGACGATTTTACCTTTCACCAAAGAGCTGTCCAGAGAATTCCTGATGCAAAGCCTACAAGGTATATACTATAGTCCTTAATTTCATGCATAGTGATAATTCAATCTCTATTATGTATATATATATATATATATATATATATATATATATATATATAGACACACACACACACATACACCTTAATTTAGTTGAATTAAATTCTTGTGCGATATTTGGGGCATGTCCTCCGTATATCATAGGGTACATCATGTTGCTGAGGTCAAAACAAAATAACACTTTGTGAATTCGTTAAATTTCGAAGAAAGTTGGAATATAACGATATATTCTCTCAAGATCATGGCACAAAGAGATTGAAAACTCTTATAAAGAAAAAATTCACTTTTTCATCTCTTTTTCTTCTCTCTATTTTCCTTTTTAGCATATTGATGGCTAACATCTAATTATCGCTAATATGAATATGTAATTTTTAACTTAATGGTTAATACCCTGAAAAACCCTTAACCGGTACGCATGTGATAAATTTACCCAAAACTATTATTTTAACCATAAAAAACCCTAAATTGGTATACCTATGATAAATTTACCCCGACGGACCATAAAAAATCGTAAACTGGTATATTTATGACAAATTTATCCCAAACTAATTTATTCAACGGCTAAAAATCCAAAACTGGTACATTTGTAATAAATATACCCATGTTAAATTAGATTGATACCATAAAAAAAATCACAAAAATTGTAAATTGTGACAAATGGAGAGTAAAATTCCAAATTGATATACCAATCAATTGTCACATGTAATTTAAATTAATAATTTGACAGTAAAATTTAACAAAAACTAACAGAAGATAAATTTATCATAAAATTTAACAGAAACTAACACAAGTATACCAATTTAGGATAAATTTGTCACAGGTATATCAGTTCAGGGTTTTTAATAGTGAAAAAAATAGTTTTGAGTAAATTTGTTATAGATGTACCAGTTTGGGATTTTAAAGAGTATTAACCCTTAACTTAAAAGCAAAATTAATAGAAAAGACAAAAAAAAAAAAAAAAAGCCCTTAAAGGTATTTGGCTTCATCTGCCAACAATCTCTCATTTGAAGACAAATATACCCAATGTACCAAGTAATTTTGCATCCATCTACTTCAAAAGCTAGTAACTGAAATTCATGCCTCTAAGATACTTCTCATCAATTAACATGAAGTAATTCCAATTGTAATAGTACAGAAAATATGTTTCTCTCTGTCTACAACCTTCATAGACATGTCAGTTAGATTCTTCAAGTCATCAATCTTTTGTAGCTTTAAGTCATTATACTTCAATGCCGACCTGATAAAGCAACGACACTTTTTGATATGTCTAGGACTTGAGTGATAAAGCTACATTCTTTGCTAAACGCATTGCACTTCAACTATTACTCCACAGTATGCTCACTAGCTGCTTTCAATGTAACTCCTCCATATAATCTTGTAACTTTATGATTTTCTTAAAGATTTCCATGATTGCCACGTACTCCACTTTTCCATTGATAGAACCATTATAATTTGTAGTTGAGATACCCACCTTACTATTATACTTGCAACTGTAAAGACATATCCAAAGGTACCTTTACCACTATCTTAATCATATGAGTGATCTTCATCCACATAACCCTATAATTATAGAGATGTACTACCATAACAAAAAGAGCAATTTGATGTACAAGTTAAATATCTTAATATTCATTGTATTGCATTCCAATGCTCTTTGCTCTGATTTTGCATATATCAACTCACAACTCCCATTATCTGTGCAATGTTTGGTCTCATGCTCACCATGGACTACATCAAATTTGTCACTGCTAATGCATACGAAATTACTGTCATCTCATCTTTTAATGCTTTAGTACGTGAACACATGTCCTAGAAAAGTTGAAATGACTCGCTAGAGGAGTTGCAATCATTTTTACCTTATCCATGTTAAATCCTCTTAACACCTTGTTCACATAGTTTTCTTGCGACAGCCATAATTTCTTATTTTTCTTGTCCTTAATAATTTTCATGCCTAAGAAACTCTTGGCCTCTCCCAAGTCTTTTATAGCAAATTACAATGATAACATCTTCTTTACTTTTGTGATTCTCTTCATATAAGAGTAAGCCACTATCATGCCATCCATATATAAAGAGAGATACACAATACTACTATCGTCATACTTGCGAAAATAAACATAATGATCATCCTCATAGTATGCAAATCCATTTTCTTCTATGAAACCATCAAACTTTAAGTACCATTGCTGCAAAACTTGTTTCAAGCCATACAAGTTTTTCTTCAAGCTACATATCTTGTACTCCTTACCTTTAACCCCAAAACATTTATGTTATGTCATGTATAACTCTTCATCTAGGTCACCATGTAAAAATTTCATTTTCACCTCTAGCTACTTAAGATGAAGATTCTCCACTGCAATTATACTCAGCGGAGCTCTAATTTATATCATTTTCACTACTAGTGAAAACATTTCGAAGTAGTCAATTTTAGCAAAGTCTTTGACCACAAGTCTCGCATTGTATCTACTACTACTACCTGCTTCATTCTTAATCTTGTACACCCACTTGTTTAACAAAGCTTTTTTACTTGTGGGCAACTTGGTTAACTCCCAATTTTTGTTCTGAAGTAACAAACTCAACTTGTTTTTCATAGCACGCTCCCATTGCATTTGAGATGGGTCTTTATTTCCCTCATCATAAGTCTCTGGTTCTTTCGAATTTGTATATAATATATGGCTCCAAACATTATTTGTCGATGGATCAAAAGTTACATTTGGCTTTCTCACATGTGTGAACCTCCTTAAGATAAGTACTTCAAGATTGTTTGCATTCCTCTTGAACTACATCCTCACTAACAATAAACGACACCCAGACCCCTGGAGTGTCAAAAGTTGGCACAAAATGACATTTAAGTGCCAAAAATTACGAAAGTGACACTTAAGTGCCAAAAATTACGAAAGTGACACTTAAGTGCCAAAATCAAAGCAAAATTGATCACTTAAGTGCTATCGACGAAAAAATCTGATCAAAATGCTGACGTGGTAATTTTCTAGCGAATTACACGCAAAACGACATCATTTTGTATGCTAATGTGGCTAAACAATGTCAAAACAATGTCGTTTTGGTATGATTCGAATTTTAATATAATAGTTAATTTAATAAATTAATTTTAAAAAAAAAAAAAAAAAAAAGGAAGAGGAGGGAGGCAGCCAGTGGCTGAGGGCTCAGCCCTCGTCATTGCCGCTATCGCCTCCCCTCCATCGCCGGGGAGGTGGGGGAGTGTTAGCTGGGGCCGCTGGCCCTCGGCCATGGCTCAACGGCCCCGACCGACCCTCCCCCACCTTCCAGTGACGGCTAGGAGGCAACAACAGCAAGGGCTTAGCCCCCAGCCACTGACTAACTTCCTCCTCCTCCTCCTCCTCCGTTTTTTTTTAAATAAATATAAATTGTTATTTTTTAAAATTTTAAATTATATTAATAATATTATATTAATATTAAAATTATGCCAAAATGACGTTGTTTTTGTGTATGTTTTGTTGATTCGGCATTCCAGCGAGCCACTTAAATAGGAAAATTAATAATAATAATAATAATAATAATAATAATAATAATAATAATAATAATAATAATAATAATAATAATAATAATAATGCCACGTAAGATTTCCGGCGAGTCTCGTCGGATATGGCACTCAAGTGTCTCATTTTCATAAAAAGTGGCACTTAGGTGGCACTTTCATAAGTTTTGACAGTTAAGTGTCCCTTTGTGCCAATTTTTGACACTTGAAGCGTACTTTTGCTAACAATAAACTCATCTTGAACCTCTCCTTTAGGTGCACTCTAATCTACGGGAACCATCTTTATGAGCATTGCGTCTAGCTCAATGTATTATGGTTCTACTGTCTTCTTATGCTCTGTCTACCAATCTTTGCACATCTTTTCTTCATGAAATACCACATTTCGACTGCAAATGACTTTGTTATTCTCATAATCCCACAACCTATAGCCATACTCATCGTCACCATATCCAATAAAGATGCACTTCTAGGACATGGTATCAAGTTTCTTCCGATTGTCTCCATCAATCAAAAACATATGCAATACAACCAAATACTTTTATATGTAAATAATTAATCATTTTACCTAACCACTACTCATGCGGTATTTTTCTAACACACTAGATGAATTCCTGTTAATAAGATAAACAGCTACATCAATTGTAACAATTCATAAGTGTAGCGGGAGACCTACTTGTAGTCTCATACATCTTGCACGTTTTAGAATAGTCATGTTTATCCTCTCAGCTACACCATTTTCTTGAGGAGTTTTAGGTCCAGTTTTCAACTCGTGTATGAATTCCTAGCTTAAATATTCTGTAAATTCCTTAATTGTATATTCACTACCATTGTCAAACTTTAAAACTTTAATCTGATAACTTATCTCCCTTTCCACCATGGTCTTTCACATTTTAAGCATCCCAAATACTTCTTCTTCTTATTTTTTCTAAAAGCATAGACCCAAGTTTTCCTTATCCCATCATTAACGAATGTGACAAAATATCTCTTACCACCATAAGAGAGTTTCTAAGCCGGTCCCCATACATCAGTATGAACCAACTCTAGCTTCTGGATTTTTTCCTATCACCCATTCAATCGAAAATTGAATACATTTTGTTTTCCATAAATACATCACAGAAATCCAACTCAACTTTTTGCAAACCCATAAGTAATTTCTTCAAGTGTAACTGCTTTACACCATTTTTATCAAGATGTCCCAAATGATAATGCCAAAGAGTAGATAAAATCATCTATAACCACTATAATTGTAACCATATCAACTATATTATCTCCTTAGATAAGGTAAAGTGTATGCTTATGCTTTCCCTTCGTTACTACTCTTGCTCTGAGATTATTTTCTACTCTCCGCATCCAAAGGTTCTTACCATACATTCTTGGTTAAATCTACTTGATGAGATCAGATTTTTCTTTAATTTCGTAATATGCTTGGTTTCACGCAAAACTAAATGTCTTCCACCTGATATGTTCACAGTCACAATTTCTTTCCAACAATTAGACACATATGGTCGTTTCCCACCACCACTTGCCCTAAATCTCCACTAGCATAATCAGCAAATATATCTCTTTGCGAGATCAATGGAAAGAAGCATCGAAATCAACGAACTACCTGTCTGTCATCAAATCAAACCCTACAGACAAATACAAGTTCTCTAGGAAAGGCTCATCACTAACCATATTAGCTTCTTGATTCTCATCCCGCAACTTCCTTTTGTAGGCTTCATGTTGAAACCTTCGGTGTCCAATCTAGTGACCAAACCAACACTCGTCTCTTGCAACATGTCTCTATCCCCTTGATTATGACTTGTCACACTCGCTGAATTTTCCTCTACTTCTACTTTTTCCACAGTTCCACAACTAATGTTGTCGAAGATGTAGGTGCTAGAAAACTATCTCCACCTAAGACTTTTCTTCGTGTCTCTTCATTTATGATATTACTCACAGCATCATCCAAAGTCAAATCATCTTTCATGATGCTCAAAATTCTCGGCACTATGATATTGTAGCTTTCTAGAAGGAAGCATAAAAATAATAAAGCTTGAAGTTTCATATCTAGATCTATGCCTATAAATTCCAACTGACCCATGACTTGTGTCAAACTATTAATATGCTCTACCACAAAACTCCTATCAAATAACTTCATATTAACCAATTTATTTAGCAAAAATACATGATTTGATGTGGACGCTTCTCATAAATATTCATAGAATTCCATGGCTTCTTTGGCAATTTTTGCTTTCGCGATGTGGTATCCCATATTTGTCAACCCTAGACGAATCACACCTATGCCTTTCAATCATGAATTTTTCATATAGATTATGCTGTCGGATCCACTTTCCCAATCTCGGGTTTCCAACTCTCAAGTGGTGCATAGAAATATTTTTGATAAAGATAGTCCTCAATTTAAAGTTTCTACCATCTGAAATACTGCCCATCGAACTTATCAATTTTGATTTTATCTTCTGCTATATCATTTACTTTCAATCAAACGTCACCGAAAAACCCTCAATATTCTTAATTAGCCAACACAGGCTCCGATACCAGTTTTTAGAAAATCACACGTCAATTCCAGAAAAAATAACCCACGCAAACAACCCACCCAAACAAAATATAATAACAAAAAACAACATCAAAAGAGCACACCAGAAAATTTATTATCAAAATTTATCCAAATCTGGGCTACATCTCTATGTAGAAGCACTCTCAAATCCACCAAGCTTTAAAGAAAGTTGAAATACAACAATGATATTTTCTCAAGATAAGGCACAAAGAGATTGAAAACTCTCACAAAGAAAAAACTCGTTTTTTTCTTCTCTCTTTTTTTTCTCTCTATTTTCTTTTTCAGCATCTTGACGACTAGCGTCTAACTATTGCTTATATAAAGGTATAGCTTTCAACCTAATAGAAAATTAATAGAAAATACCAAAAAAAAAACTCTTAAAAGTAATTTGGCTTCATCGACAATAATTGGCTAATTTTGTTAAGAAATTGCATGTCAACTCCAAAAAATAACACACACAAACAATCCACCCAAATAGAATATAATAATAAAGAACAAAATCGAAAGAACACATCAGAAAATTTGTTATCGAAGTTCACCCAAACCTAATATATGTCTCCATATAGAGGCACTTTGTAAATCTACTTAACTTCAAAAAAAGTTGAAACACAATGATGATCTTTTCTCAAGATCAATGTACAAAGGGATTCAGAACTCTCACAAAGAAAACATTCACTTTTTTCTTCTCTTTTTCTTCGCTCTATTTTCTTTTTCAACACCATGACGGCTAACATCTAACTATTGCCGATATAAAGGTATAGCTTTTAACTAAAAAGCAAAATTAATAGAAAAGACCAAAAAAAAAAACCCTTAAAAGTAATTTGGCTTCACCCGCCAACGGCTACTTCCTTTTACCCACTTGGGAAGTGAATCCGACCAAGTGGTCCGATTCTTGGTTCCAAAAACTAGGAACTGGTCGTTCTAACTTGGTTCTCGATTCTTGGGTAGAAACCGGACGACCTAGGAACCGATCACCCCTAGTAGATTGCTACATGTTTAAGCATATGTATTCCCTAATTCCTCTTCCTTGTCGTCTTTAGTTTATATATTCGTCTTTTTTTACATATTTGATGGGAAGTACATATAAAAAAAAAATAGCATAATATAGCATTCATTAAAAAGAAAAACTCAAAAAGGATTAATTGGAATAGCCCAATAATTAGAGAACATATTTAAATTGAATATACATTTGTAATTAACATTATTGCAAATTGCATTGCTTCAAGATAAGTAAATCCCTTCCCCATTCTAGCAATTTATTTATTTATTATCATTGAGTGTTAATTTCATTAATTGTGCACTAGCATAATCGCCCATTGCATTTAGTCAATAAAATTAAAATCAATTCTAGTTCCTTGACCAAAAAAAAAAAAAACAGGAAAAGAGAAAAGGTATCGAAAGGGCATTAAAGAAATCTAGCATAATCAAGTTCTCAAATCCATTTAATCTCTAGTTCATAGAAGTAAAATACCATCTGGCATTTCACTTGGATTTATAATTTACCCACCAAAAACTAATTGGTGGCAACTCCGAAAATAAATTGATCTGCATGTTAAAGATTGAATCTAAGTTGCAATTTGGTATGGGCTTTGAAGAGCCTAAACTAGGTTGAATTTAAAAATCCATTAGCCAAACCTTGAGTTGGTTCACTGTTAAGGAAAGTCGGGTCGAGTATTGGTTACTAGATTAAGTTAAATATGAAAGTAATATAGCGGGTTAGATTGAGTATTAGTCACTATATTTCTATTGTATGAAAACATATTAAAACGGATTAAATAGGTCAATTTAAATTAGACAATTTTTAACCCGATCCACCTAAACCCAATCCACCTGTTTGACAATTCCAAAGTGCTGAACTATCCGCATCACCCCAATTCTTCATACAAGGCTTGAGACTTAAGAGAGAAAAGATTCTGCCCTTAGCATGAAGAAAAAGTCATGTCACCGAGCTAAACTCAGGGCTAACTGTCCTTGTTGAATGGTCTTGGCAAGCAATTAATAGCTTCACTCGAAAATGAGTTTTTTCAATAGCCTTAGAACAAGTAAACGCTCTCTATGCGTAAATCTAAATGTGCCAACAATTCTTAATGGCCTAGACACACAGTTTTGGCATTCCATTTTTTTTTTTTTTTTGGCATTCCTTAATATGTATACATTACCACCAAATCGGAGATAGAGAAGGCCCCCTGTAGAAAATTTTTCTTCTAGTGACAACGCAAGCAATAATTATCCATATTTTATGGAAAATCACCTCTAGGTGACAGTTTATTTTCATTAAAATGTATCGCACTCAAAAATTCTGCCTAGAAGTTTTGGACAACAAGGCATCATCATTTTGATTAGACGACCGTTCTTCTGTTGATGGGCATTACTGGAGTCCCAACAATACAATACATCACAGATGCTGTTAAGTCTATTCCTTCTACATAACAAAGATTTATGTAAATGTTAATTGTAACACGGACAGGGTATATAATAAATTGACTTTCACCATTGCCCCACCCACGGAAGTAGAAAGAACCAAAATGCTTCCCAATCACAATTACAATTGATACAAGAATGAGAGAAAAGACTTCATGGCAAACTTGCCCCGTCCACCTCAGAGGTGGTGCTTTAAGACTTAACCCTGCAGTACTCTGCCTGACCAAACTCGCTAGATGACTGTCAAAAAAATGAACTTGGAGTAGAATCACGGGATAGAAAAGTTGCTGCCCTTCAGGACATGTTAAAACCTTCTGAGATATCGGGAATAATGTTTGTCAGCAAGCAAACAACACAGACTTGCCTCACCAGTTTCCATCTCAGAGAAGCTGTTGAAATTGCATGCATTTTGTCTTCTCCATGCCACAATCCCACAAACTAGCGTTCACACAGCGGCAACCTAAGACTGAAAGCAGTTCACCACCAAACACGGTAAATTTGCTGAGAAGAACCCAAAACCTTTCATTGGAGAACAGAAATATTAATGCATACTGAATGGGAGCATTAGCACAGCAAGTGAGCTGCTACCTCTAGTTAACTTCAAGGGTTCTCTATACCACCTTCAAGATTTCATGGAAGGCCTCTTGAGGTATATCAACAGAACCAACACGTTTCATTCTCTTTTTTCCTTCCTTTTGCTTCTCCAAAAGCTTTCTCTTGCGCGTGACATCCCCTCCATAACACTTGGCAAGAACGTTTTTTCTCATGGCAGATATCCTATACATAAACACATGGGCATTACATTAATCAAAGACCACTCAAGAACAATGTCTTTTAACTACTTGTGACATCAAAATCTTAATGGGGGGAAGTACGAGATTTTGACTCCATGCACTTGGTGCATAATTTATCTACCATAACAGGAAAACTACCTTTTATCTGCATAATTACTATCTGAAAAGTAGACCATTACCATCTGAAAAGTAGACCTATTAGAATGGTAATACAAATTGCTAGGGTTTTCAATTTCACGTTCCAGAGAGTGATGCGCTTTCCTCCAACAAAGTAATGTAACAATCAGTATTGACATTCTAAAAAGTGACAACAAATGCATGTCTTGAGAGAGTTTGTACTCCCAGCGTCACATTACCAACTGAAAAGAAAGTCAAATTCATGTTTCTAATTTCAAGTACAAAATTCCCCAACTGAGATACAACCAACTTTAACTATCTAACATGATCCCATACCAAGTAATCATTCACGTGAAAGAGCCACCTCACGGACATAGACAACAAAAAATTGGCCAATTGCACTACTATTCACACTTGGTGAGTATCCTGAGAATGGTCAAGCGGGATTGAACATTAACTCATCTCATAGTCAAAGAGGGATTTGAAGCTTCTCTGCTTATCTATCAAAGTGAGCTAACAATAAAAGAGAGCTTTAGCTTGAAGCTCTTCTCCCAGCATTACTTTTTGGGTCTCTTTTGGTTTCATCAATTATTTTCAACTATTGGGAGGACCCAATATTATATGTGATTACTGTGGGACAAGCTTCAATGTTCTTCAAAATGTAAACATGGTTGTCACCAGTAAAATCTTGGCAAGTTCCTTACAGGGGCAAACTCTTTTTTCTGGTCACATTACGGGGACAAAGGCAACAATTAAGTATAATGAAGCACATATTATTTTACTCTTTGGAAGCCCATTTCACACACCCAGGTTAGTCCCTTGGGCCAGGAGCCTGCAACTATATCAGAAGTAAAAAGAGATTTCAGTACTTACGTCTCCCTTGCAACGACCTTTGATCCAATTGCAGCTTGTATAATTATCTCAAACATCTGTCTGATCAAAACTGAGATAATAAGAGACTGCACTAAAATAATACCACCAAACAAAATGAAAGCACATCAAGAAAACTAAATCCCATACCTGTCTATAAATTTCTTCAGCTTCTCAACCAATTCACGGCCAACACGCTGTGCCTTCAAGGTATGAACTATTGTCGCCATGGCATCAACAGTTTGTCCATTCAAGAGAATATCAAGCTTCACTAAATCAGATTGCTGATAGCTGAACCAACCCATCAAACAGATCAAAACCTCAAAGTGATAAACATATTCAAGACTCTAGCACTAGACCTTTTCCTTGAGCCAATATATCTCTAGTAAAGCGTATAATCTAGCCATAAGTTCCTTTTACGATGGAAAACAGCCAAGTTTAAGCAACACTGTACACTACGGAGGTAATTGTGCTACAAGCTGCAGGTCCTTCAAAATTCACTGACAAGCAACCGTTTGCCATATTATAACACTTCACATAGGAGAACAGTACAGTAGCTCCTGGTCACACCCCCCCGGGGACCCTCTCTCTGAAACACCCCTAATCTCCCTCCCTTTCCTCATTCTTTTCTTTCTTTCCTTCATTCCCTACTTCCTCTGCCAACTCCAAACAATTGGGAAGGGCATCATGCCCAATTCTTATCGGGGATAGTAACAGCAGCAGCACAAAAGGCTTATCTCGAGCAGTTGTAACTTAATGTTTTGCCAAGAAATGGACGAAAACTAAGCACCAGAAGAGAGCCCCTGGGGCCATCACACCACTTCTAGTTAAGATAAAACGGAATATAAGTGTGAATATTCGAATCATGATCCTCACAAGTTCAATCATTCATGTAACAGACTCAAACACACAGAGATTTCACTTACTCTGCATCCTCATAGTCAAATGAAGCGTATCCAGATGTCAAACTCTTGAGTTCATTATAAAAGTCAACAACAATCTCTCTCAAAGGTAACTGGTACTTCATAAAGACCCGTTGGCTGCATATGTCAAACTCAAAAAGATCAATCTCATGCATAAGTGAGACAAGATAAGAAATAGAAAACATGTGCACTAGAAACCATCTTCCTGAATAAACAAAAGGGTGAATAATGCTAAAAACAGTCATTTACAACATATATTAGTGATTCAACCCCTTCCCCCAAAAAGGAGACAGTGTGAACTGAAAATAACATACCAGCACGAGAGAGAGAGAGAGAGAGAGAGAGAGAGAGAGAGAGAGAGGTGGAAGAATTTGCTCCTACTGTCTGTCAGTCCAATGCATGCATGTGAAAAATCAAATTTACACAGAAGATCATTCCCCAAGCTATCACTATTTTTCCCTTGAAGTCCAAATTAAAAGGTCAGGGTATTATAGGTCAATAGTGTAGATTTCTCTAAGAAGAATGGCTTTTCTATCTGTGGAGCAGAAAGATTCTTTTGTTTCAGTTCAATTTTTGCTCCTAACCCAAATAGTTCAGCACACGCATGCAGGGCAATTTAAACAACAGATATCAATAATTTTACAACCAAGAGCTTTCTTCCACCTCATGATCCAACAAAAAGGCAATGGTTTGGCACAGTATCTACCTGTCAATGAATGAGTATTCCAGCTGCTGACCTCGCCTCTCAGAGCAAAGTGTGATGACAGATCCAACATACCTTCAGGCAGATAGCAGATGAAAATCAGAAGTACAAATGATTATGCACTTCCCAGTGTTGAAAGAACTATTGATTATTTTTAAGGGAGTATGAGAGCTTACTCACTAGGAATAATAATGGTAGCTATAACCGTAGGTTCCCAGCAGACTGTCACCCGACTTTTGGGATTTGACGGCAACAAGGCAGGATTCTGAACTTCTAATTTGCTATAGAGAGAGAGAGAGAGAGAGAGAGATGAGTCAACCGAAAAGTTAGCTAAATGCAAAAACACACAACAGAAAGAGGCACAATAAATTAGTCTTATACCTTCCATCAGAATACTCAAAAATATATGGCACAGTTGGAACAGTTGAAATGACATGAGCTCCATACTCCTGAAATGACAGATTTAAAAAATGATATGAAAAAGGAGAAATAATAATAAGAGGGATTAACTTTGGAAAAAAAAGGTTGATCGACCTGAAATGATTCCCACTATAGTCATAGAGCCATTGAACAGCATGACACACAGTCTCCAAATTAATGGAATCATTATTAAATGCCCCAGAATTGTTGCAGATAGAAAGTAATTTTTAAGACTACTATTCTTTTTGCTGAAGGCGAGCCTTGGCAAAATGATAAAGCTGTCACCATGTGACCTGGAGATCTCAGTATCAAGTCATGGAAACAGCCTCTTACCATAATTGCATGGTAAGGCTTCGCACTTTAGACCCAAAGTGATCTGACCCTTCCCCAGCACAGCACATTGCAGGAACTTCATGCACCGGGCTGCTCACTTTTAACTCCTATTCTATCAACCACCAATGGAAATCTGGAAATCCACATGTGGTCTTTTCCTAATGATAAATCTACCAAACCAACGATAATCATGCCTGATTCCAACATTACATAACAATCACACCCGTCTCCTTCTAAAAATATCTACTGGCAGTGTATATAATGTGGTTACATCATAATATACACACCGCTATCTGGTAACTATCACCAACAAGTAAAAGAAGAGAAAAAGAACTCATCACATGTTGACATGTAGATTATGATAAGTTAATTGTGATTGTATATTCGTGAAAGGGAGACATAGCGTTAAAATATCCATATAAGGATTTGCTTGATAAACCATCTAACTTGCGGAAATCATAGAGTATCTGTATTTTTGTTTTGAATGACATAGGTATATGTATTTAATTGTGTAAATGTTGCATATTATTATATATGAGTCATCCTTCGATTTATTAAACAAGTTTTATCATTCTTTGAGTTTATTTAGTTTTCTTTCTAGGAACATGAAATTAGCTTGTGCTTCAGTTTTAAAAAGAAAAATCCGTACTCATCAGGTCTTAGTTATTGACTTGACTTCAAATAACATGGCCTATCTAAGAAAGTACAGACTTGCAATAAAATAAAATAAAAAAAGATCAATTTTGTCTAAAAGCTTATGGGAGGGAAAAAAATCAATTTAATGAGTCATGCAGAGGAAATCATATGTTTCGTTTCCTAAGTTTATTCTAGCCTCCAATATTTGTATTTAGTTAGGGCACATGATATATAATAAGCAATTTCCCATTTAAATAAGAAATGTTAACAAGAAAATGGAGAGGAATGCAACTGGAAAAAGAAATCAACATTGGAGTAATTATTAAGTGTTTTACTGAAGAATGTAAGGAATGAAAGAGAAGTTATCTGAACTTATGACCATGAGATACATGATCAAGGAAAACAACAACATGAACAAGAGTGGGTTAGTGCCAAAGGGAACATTTTCTGATAGGTAATGAGAAAATAACATTATGCAAGATATTTATAAGCAGATCACAAACGCAAGTAACTTGAAAATGACAAGATTTGGAACGTTTTCAACAACAAAGATTAATTTTTATCGTGCCAGATAGGATAAAGGATATTTTAGCAATAAACAAAGTAGCATGAATTGTCAACACAGACATGAATGCAAAACATCAATTGACAGAAAAGAAAAAGTGGATTAAACAAAGAAAATAAGCCACTCTGATATTGATGAGTATAGCCCCCTTAAAAAGCCCACTTTCATGTACTATAAGATGATCAACCTCTAATTATCAAGTGCACAGGAAGCGTCATGCTTATGCTTGCCAGGCTATTTTCATGAAACGACTGCTTCATTGAAAAAACAGCCATTTTAATCACACCAAAGCCATTAATGCACAATCCATTCACAAGCAACGAATCCCTGGTATTTTGACCAAAACATTCTCAGAAGTGTTTTCTCATCAGCCCATTTGATCATAGGTGAAGATGTTCAGGCTTCTCCGTGAACATAGCAGCACCACATTGAACCATCAAGAGATAAACTTCACAGACCTCACCAAAGTACAAAGTTTACACGTTCTTCCAGCAAGTTTACTGAAATAAATTGCCAAGTTTATCTTTAGCATAAAATAACAAAGAATAAGGGAGAATACCTGTTCAAGCCGTTGATGAAAAACATCCATGTGAAGCAAACCTAGGAAACCACACCTGCAAGAAATATAAAGAATCATCATCGATACTACGGATGGATTGGAACCGATAACATTAAAGAAAAGTAGAACCAAGCTGCTTCAGCAATCAGAAGAACATGTTGTCATGTAGGGGTTGATTCCATACCTGAAACCAAGGCCAAGAGCTGTACTACTTTCTTTGCTAATTGAGACGCTGGCATCGTTGCATGTAAGCCTTTCTATTGCATGATTAAGTACCTCAAAATCGGAACCATCCGCTGGATAAAGACCAGAGAAAACCATGTGCTTTGCAGGCTTGAAACCTGAATTTAGGACCAACCCAAAACCGTTAATAAGGGCAAACTGCAAGGACAAGAAACTGTAAATCCAAACAAAGTCAGATTGGAGCATAAAACATGGCTATCTATTGAAGGAAAGCAATAGACCGATTACAAGTAAGCCACCATGAGTCCAATGCTTCCAGTAATCAGAGAAGAATATGCAGTCCACATAACACTTATATCAGCTTCATTCACATTCATTAAGACGGTGCCTATTACACTAGAAGAAAGGCTATTCCACAGTAAGTGGACTGATTGCAGTTTATATGAAGGGAACAACCGCAATGCAACTGTTTTATCGAGAAATTAATCTGTAGAATCACACACCTCATTTCTGCACTCCAACCAACTGCCTACTCATGGATGTTTTCACTACTGGACCAATGATAAAACTGCTCAAGTAACCCGTTCATCCCGTTCATCAGAAAGATATACCACAAAACATTTGGGGAAAATTACAGCTTATGCACCTCTAATAAGACCCAATTTTTCATCACTATTTTACTTTCAAAATAATCAAGACATTACTACCTAAACTTTATGCCACAAAATAAAATCCACAGTTATCACATGCTTTTAGTGCAAATTTGCCTAATACATGAAAATGTCCATTTACATCTAAGACGTGAAAAACTTTCTCAAATACTCAAATTCAAGTTTCAATATTTCATCCAGATGAAATTTTGATGTAATTTTTTAGTAATTCTATTAGTGAGGTAGGTGAGGTGAAAATGGACTTTCTGTATCAAAACAATGGCAAGTTTGGGGTATATTGACTTTTTCACAGATTAATGACAAATAGACAACCACCTCAAGCAATTTGGTATTTTTATAAGATCAGTTTAATAAAAGGAAAGTAAATTGAAGAGCTTTCCTAGCGATGTTCACTTCTCTGTTCAGAGAGATAAAAGGGTTCTAATTGACAGGAACTCAAAACTTTAGCCTACCATTTTTAGATAAAAGATGATGTCCTGCTAACAGTTCTTTGAAGAACCAAGTGAAATACAACTTTAAAGATCATCTTTACCCGATTGAAATTTTTCTCAGTTCAATTTTGCACCCTTATAAAATCCTACGATTTTCAGATTACAACTACCATCCAATTTGGAGACAGGCCCATCCAACCCTAATAGAAAAAAGTGATTTTAACTACTTTGCTGATAGGTGATTTGGACTTTTTCCCAATAATTATCTCAATAAAACAACACATAGAAACAGGTGGCTCAATGGCAGGTCATAGGCATCCAATAAATTTATGGGTTTCCAGTTCTGGTGTTTAAATCTTCACAGAAGCATTCTTGGATTTTATAGGTGCTCTACATCAAATATTTTAAGAACAATTTACTGAAATTGAGAGGGGGAAAAAGCCAAGCTGGCATGTTGTAGTAACCAGAAGGGTCAATCCTTGGTTCAAATCACTAAATATGTAGCCATCATTACACTTTATTCTTTCTCAACAAAACCTGTTCAAACAGATTCTTGACATGGTCAAACTGCCCCATTTTGACTCTGTCAATGTGGGTTCAATCTGACTTTCAACCATAGTTGGTTCAAAGCCCAGGCGACACCACACCTCAAGCCAATTTCCTGCCAAACTGGTAAACTAACCAGTTTGGTCTGGTTTTCAAAAGATCGTTTGTCCCAAGGACAAAGGAGTGCAAAAGCTTTCATACAATTTTCTTAGTAATCACAAAGATGAACAAAGTTACATAACAAGTTCAAATTGTGTTCTCAAGTTCTCAACTGATGGATTTAGCAATCTAATCATTTCACGCAGAAACAGTTTCCCAGACAGAAGCGGCTATTCAAATACAAGACAGAAATCTTTAAAGAAAAGAAAATTCCAAGGAAGCTCTATACATATGCTTCCAATAAACATTACAGCCTCAGTTCTCCACAATATATATATATATATATATAGATTCTCTTTGACAAGTATGGCTTGGCAACACATCATGCAATTACCAGACCATTCATGTTGATATATGTAATGTAATTATATAATATCCTTTAACGAATTAATTCTCCCAGAGTCAAGGACCAAACAGTCCACTTGCATGCATATTAAGATGTTCCACTTGCCCTTGATGCAGTGAGCATTGCAGCATTATATAAAGTATAAGAAAGGTTCTGATCTTCTTTCCAAGACCTTAAAGTAGGTCATGTTTCATAACCACTTAAGAGCCACAGAAAAAATTCTGACAAAAATAAGTGTGGGTGAAGAACTGGTAGAGTTTAAGATTTCAATGGATGCTGGCATGGCTCTCTAGGTAGAAAAAACAAATCAAGATGCGAAGCTGTTGCAAGTTAAAACCAAAGAGATCTACCTGGAAGGGGCTCCACAGTGTTTCGGCTGTGATACAGAGTGTCTCCTATCCGCGCTTCTTTGGTTGATCGCATTCCACTAACAATATAACCCACTTGTCCTGTTAAAAGGACTCCAGTAGGGGTGAGTTCAGGATGCATAACACCTATATCCAGTATTTCATAAGAATGACCAGTTCCAGCCGAGGAAATTTTATCCCCCTTCTGCACAGTACCATCAACTACAGCCACATGGCAGATCACTCCTTTATATTCATCATAGTAGGAATCTAATAGAAGCATTCGCAGAGGTGAATTACTCTTCCCAGGAGGAGGAGCTATGCGCTGAATTACAGCCAGAAGCACTTGTTCAAGACCTTGTCCAGTCTTGGCAGAAGTCAGAAGAGCATCACTCGGGTCAAGATCAAACATTGACATCAATTGGGCTTTAACGCGTTCAGGGTCAGCAGTTGGCTGGTCTATTTTGTTTATTACAGGTATTATCGTGAGGCCAGACTCAAACGCGAGATAAAAATTAGCAACAGTTTGTGCCTGAACGCCTTGGGCAGCATCCACAACCAAAAGGACACCCTGGCAAGCTGCAAGCGATCTCGACACTTCGTAGCTGAAATCAACATGACCAGGCGTGTCAACAAGATTAAGTAGGAAGGCTTGAGTTTCATGTCCCTCCTCTGCTTTAAGGCCATCGAGCTTGTAATTATAAAACATTGTCGCCGTCTGAGCTTTCACTGTTATTCCCCTTTCTCTCTCTACCTAAAACAATGGAAAATTAGGCCACAATAGTAATGGATGAATAAATCATAGTCGATCGCTTCCATCTAATTCTACCACCCGAAAGAAACGCAAGCAGATAGAGACATTTCTGCTACATATCAAAATCTTCAGCCATATCTAATTCCTTTCTATTCAGCATTGAAAGACAACCTCGACCACTAATTTCTTCGACAGGGGAAAGGAGAATAATCCCGCAAACTCAGGAAAGCAACAATCTTTAAAAAGCAGTAAAACACCTGCAGCTTGTCGAGGTACTGTGGCTGACCATGGCCTTTCTTGATAGTCCCCGTGAGCTCCAAGAGCCGGTCGGCGAGCGTGGACTTCCCATGGTCGACGTGCGCGATTATGGAGAAGTTCCTTATCCTTTCCGGAGGGTACTGGCTCAAGTCGACGGCGCTCTCCTTGAGATTCGAGCGGGAGTGAGAACAGAAGCCATGGCTGAAGCCGAAAATAGGGGAGGAGAAGGCGCCGCCGCCGCCGCCGCCGCCGCCAATCAGGCGGCGGTGGAGCAAGTCGAAATTGGCAGGAGCTGGGGAGAGCCTGGACAAGAGAGAGGGGCATTTCAGGGATCTCAGGGCGTGCAACGAAGCTCGCCTGTAGTAGCCCATCGAAAGGAGGCAGAGGAAGAAAGCGGCGGCGGCGGCGGCGGCGGCGGCGGCGGCGGCAGCGGCAGCGGCGAGGTGGAGGAGAAGGAGGACGACGACGACGACGAACGGGGTATTCTTTCGGAGACTAGTTTGTGGGCACGTGCATTGCACGTGCCATCCTTGTATACGGATTATTGTGTTGATATGATATGCTTTCTTATGCGAGACGGTGGGCCAAAAAATAGTACAAAAAAGATAAGAAAGATGTCTTTCCTTTTAAGCTCTATTTGTTGAATCGCAAAATTGATAATTTAAAAAATAGTTTTTTTAAAAATTGATTATTTATATCACTAATAAAAATGAATAGAAAAAAATTTATTATTCAAAAAAAATATTTAGATATAAACTTTTGTCGATGATGAAAATTTTATTGAATAATTATTTTAATCAACACAAGTAATCATTTGTATTGACTAATTATTTTTTAACCATTTATTTTATTAAACTAAAAAAGCCTTATTTCTTATTCTTACTCTATTATTAAATGAAATTTAGGGGATAAGAGTAGGTTTAGTTCAGTATTTCTATTGGACTCTAGAAAATATAAAGTAGTTTAACTTAAAAGGTTTTCGGAAAATATAAAATTGTTTGGTAAGTTTAGCTTTGAAAAGCAAATTTTGAGAGAAAAGTTGTTTAGTAGAAACATATTTAGAAAAGTCCCTCTTTTTATGGTTGAAATGGTGTCTCTTCACCATCTCAAAAGAAAAACTTTGTACATATACATTTGCCTATGGGCAATGTCAACTCAAAAACAAAAAAACAAAAAAAGAGAACAATTAATTAAGATTAGTGAAAAATGATTAATCAAGAGCAATGATGTGAGAGTATTTATATAGTCAACCTTACTTAACTTGGTAAGCTTGGTTGTTATTGGCATCGTTTTTTTAAATGTCAAAATTCATCAAGACACTTTGAGCATTTAAAAAAAGAAAAAGAAATCATCAATATTCCTCTACCATAACATATACATGTATAGTCCACGAAGCCCAAGCTATAATTAATCAAAACCTATCAAAGCACATTTAACCTCATTATATTATATGGTTTGGAAATTTAATTTTTGTATGCAGGCAATAAATATGGTTGTTATAAATTTTAAATTGGTTGGATTGATCAGCCTACTATTGGAGGATAGTTTCTACTTGCATTAAAAGAAACCACATTAAATGCTCAAAATTGAACTGTAGACTACCATGTGTGCTGGATCATTTTTATAGACAATAGATTATAGAATTTACCCTACTAGAGAAAGAGGGAAAAAAAAAGTAAAAAAAGAAAGAAAAGAAAAACCCTGAGATTGTCTTATGGCCTTAAGCTCCTTAGATTTTTGTTTAATTAAATGCGCTTCTTTTGTCCCCTTCAAAGTACACTTCAAGCGAGTCGACTCGCTAAGCGACATCTTCTTCCTGGGTGAGAAATCGAGACCATCTTCTGCTGCAGCACCTGATTTGACTCCTCCTCTTTCCCCTGAGCAGCTCCGTCGATTCCCCTCTCTTCCTCTAGCTTCTCCTTCTTCTCCTTCCTTCTTCCCGAGGCGAACCCACCCACCATCGGTTTTTGCTTGAAATTGTACGAATCTTGCAGATTCCCGCAAGCTTCATCCGCCATGTGATGCGCAGACGGAAGCACGCCCCGATATAGTCTTGGGTTTAATCCTTTGTTCGCTCGGCCTCGCATGTCGCGCTTGGGCTCGCCCTTTGCGTGCGACCCGGGTGTTCTTTGCCTCTCTGCTCCGCCTCCCTGATTCTGTTTCCCCCCCCCCAGATTCCGAAGCCGTCCGTCCGAGCTTGCAAATCCTAATCTCGCCGATCTTGCGGCCGGAGGGAAGGTAAGCGATTCGGGTCGTCTCATTTCCTATCTGTGCGAATTGGGTTTTAGTCGGCTTGGTAGCTTGAGTTATTTTTAGTTTACATCTGGGAATTTGGAGTAGATCGCGTCCACTGTTCTTCGAGTTCCTTTTATGAGCTCTCAAATTGGGAACGCCTGAAATAGTTATCTGCCACGTGGTGAATGCATTGCACTTGTGGTTGTGTCGTGGTTGTGAGTTACTATGTCAGTCTGTGGGAGGAATTTGCTAACATTTTTTGTGTATGGTTAGAATGAAGTCTTTCTTTGTTCATCTTATTAGGTCCACAAGATGATTCTCGCAAAGCAATATCGCTGCATACACTCATCGAGTTGTCAGTGCACGAAAGGACATCTAAGCGAGGACGTGATTTTCTTAGTGTTCCAACAGACGAATTGGAATCCTAAAGCAATTGCCACCCTGTCTCTTGTGTGCAAGTGGTTTGATGATCTTGCTAAAAGAGTGTTATGGAAAGAATTTTGTCGAACAAGAGCTCCTAAAATGATGCTCGATTTGCAGTCTAGCGGTAGCCACAGTATTGATGGGAACTGGCGAGCATTGGCAAAGCTGCTAATCTACTGTTCAGGGTGCAGTAAGGATGGCCTCTTTAATAATGTCCAGGTGCCTGGTCACTTTGTTTACCGCACCCGGTTTTCTAGGACATCAGGGAAGAGCTTTCTCATGCCACAATGCAAAAATGACGTTCTCTATGTGTCTGATCCTTGTGAACATCTAGACCAAGGGGATGAGGGGGATGTGGGATTTTTTCGTGGGGTTTTCAAGACATTCTCAAACTCAATGGCTAAGAGAATGCTGATTCAGAGGGGATCCCAGCTTCACCCGACAGAGTTGTGTCCTTATTGCAAAGCTAAGCTATGGAGCATGCGGGAAGCAAGAATGATACCTCAGAGTGCCAGCTGCAGGCTGGGTGCTTATTCAGACTCAACTGACTTCTATGTGTGCCTGAATGGACATATGCTTGGAAATTGCATCCTCTTGCCCCTGTCAGATTCAGAGGAGGCCTTTGAGTTGGAATAGTTTTAAATTAAAATCCAGGTATGCTGTGTTTCAGGTATACAATTCCGCTTTTCCCACGAGATATACCAAATATGTGGATCATCATATGGGAAAATCTTCAGTACACCGATGATGTTGGGACTCATCCACAAGCGGTCCCACTTAAACACACTTTTTAACCTCTTTTTGTTAATCATGGCTATTGTCAGCATATTAATTGAAGTACTAGTTGTTTTCAAAAGAGGGCGGACCATTGGCAATTTTTAGAGTTTCACTGCATGAAAATAACACAGATCTCTTGTTTTCTGTAACATGTGATTATCTGTTCAATCACAATTAAGTCGATCTTTATATGTATTCGAAAATATTTTATTTTCAAAAAAAAATTCCTAGACAAATAAATTATCTGTAAATATAGCAAAATGCATTTTTCAATTTTTCTCTACTTGCTTTTTTTACGTTAGTGATTATTTTGATTTCTTTCTTTTATTGCCAAAGTGCTGATACAAAGGTAATGCCTTGCATGAACAATTCATCCACCTTTGATTACTAAACAACTAATGTTTCATTATTGAGTATCTGATCTAATTAATATCATTAATCCCATTAGGTTTCTTTAGACTTTTGTGCAAATTTATTGTCTAAATAGCAAAGAATAGTTGAGAATATACGTTCAAAGTCACTTTTGTGGGTTAAATTGATCTAATGCAGAAGAAGACTTCAAGATGCTTTTCTTTTATTTTTATTTTGAAAATGGAAAATAAGGTTATTTGTGCTAAAAGAGTTCAATTACAATGGTACATGTAATTCCTCATGTATTACAGCCTCAACACAAATTATAAAAATGTAATAAGAACTTTCAATTTTTTATACTCTATAGTTGATATTTCTATCCTGAAATTTTCCTCATTAAGATTTTGCCACCATACAAGTAACCATAGTTAAGTTCACTCTACAATTATTACCAAAAATAAGATTTGCCTGTAAATCAATTCATATGCCACCTGTGTCTAGAAACTAAACCTGAATTATGTTTGCTTCTTCCGTCATACACCTTTTTGCTTTTTGTACATGTGATGCATGAGGATTGGTACTTGCTTTAAAACCAGCTTGTTGGAACCAATGTCATGTACCTGAGAAAGTCATCTCTAGATCTCTTGAATTTATAGTAGAACTAGTGCTCTTTTGATGCTTCACATGGATTTCCTCAGTTAAAAAGTATAAGTTCAATGGTTTGTGTTGTGAGGAAAACATTTCTTTTTACTCTTACACATGCTGTTCATGTCAAAACTTAATATCTTGGGCTATAACAGTGACCACGTGAACTGATTCTAGAAAATTAGGTGCGCAATACATATTAAAACATAAAAGGACAAAATGCGAAGGTCTAAGTGGTACATGAATATTATTGAAGAATCATCATACAGACTTAATATATGCACAGGTTTTTGTTTAAAACCACTCCCGCTATTCTATAGAATGCATGCATTCAATTTCCACAGTTGCTAATGTCATCGTATAAAAAAAATTACCCATATATTGGGAATGATACATTTAAACTTGAAGCAAAAGAATGGGCTTTTTACTTATTAGACAAATTCCACCACCAAGGATAAAAATTTCATTCCCCTGCTAAAGGAAAATTGTAGTTAGTAAAAGAAGCCTTGTTGAGTACTACAACTCTGTGAACTATTTTTGAGTTTCTTGTGCTAAATACTTAATTCAGTCATTTTTTTCCTAATCAGTCACCTCATTCTGAATCCTCAACATGTATTAATTTCTTACAATAGGCCAGCGCCAAGTATCATCTTTGCTCATAACTGAAACCGCAGCATTCAAGTTCAAACTGGAAAAGGGTAACCGAGCCATCTCCAGTGATCTTCACTAGAGTTCATTCCAAGCATATTAAGAAGTAGAAGGTATTTTTGACAACCCATAAGTTGTCATCTTTCAGCCTATAAGGATTGATTCACCCATAGAAACTTTGTAATAATGCAAGAAGAGTTCCAGAGAGAGAGATTATTGACACCTAGACCACCCTCTCCCTTTGGAAGACAAACATCCTCCTATTTGAACTTAGCTCCCATAGCAATCGGATTAGAGCCATGCCAAAATAAAGAACTGCACTGTTGTTTAATCATGTGCATGGCTTTCTTTGGAAGAATGAAAACATTATCTGAATAGCTAGCAATACTCTGAATGACAGATTTAATCAATTTCAATCTCCTGTTATAAGTGAGTCTTTAGCAGGTCTGGCTGCATACTCTGATCGTAATTCTATTACTTAAAGCCTGACAATCCTTGAGAGACAGCTTTCCAGGAAGAGAGCAAATCAAGATACCTAGCTGAATGGGAATCTTCCTTTCTAATTCCACTGAGCTGAGACAACAGTTGTGATTTGTCTTTCTGAAATCCCAGCAGTTAAAAATTTCAGACTCTCAATGATCAGCCTTCAAACCAGACGTAATGTCGAACTTCTGCAAAGTGTTAGGATTTCCAGAAGGTCCTCAGGCCTTCCTTTTGTGAAAATCGGAATGTCTTAAGCAAAAGCCAAATGAGTGAGTTCAACTTTCTGACAAAGAGGATGAAGACGTCCCATGCATCTTAGACAAGACATTAATAAAGAAAACAAGGAAATAAGGAGACAAAGGATCTCTGTGTCTTATGCCCTTCTCCTCTGGAAAAGCCTTCAAGACTTACATTAATCATCACAACATAGCTGAGTGAAAACATGCAAGCTACAATCCAAGCAATAAAGACTTCAGTAGCATCTATGGCACAAAGAAAATTCGATGTAAGTTCCCAGTTCGTGCCATCAAAGGCCTTCATGAGATCCACTTTCAAGAACACCTTGAAGAAATTTATCATAGATGATGACTCTGAACAAGTTCAGGAACTAATAGATGTTTTCAACAGTATTTCTACCTTCAATGAACAAAGGCAGGCAGAGTTTTCTTCAATCTATTGAAAAACTGTCATGATGCATCAAATGACAGTATAGCAGGAAACAGGCCCGAAGTCACTCAATTTAGAAGCATTAGGAGTCTTAAGGACTGAAGCAATGACAGTAGTATTAATAGCAGCAAGCTGTTTGCTAGACCAGAAGAAATCTTGGATGGCATTCGCAAAATCTTCACCATCAATGGACCAAGCCACCTTAAAGAATTGAGCTGTATGTCCATCACGCCAAGCGTCCTTTCTGCATTCATACCCCTTAAGTTAGTCTTTCTCTCATCTCTAGTTATTGGAGAAACCATACGTCACAAGAAGCTTCATCAAGTTGAAAACTACATTTAGATTGCAGACGATAAATAGACCTTCCAGTAGATACAGAGTCCTTTTTGCCAAGCAAATCCTGATAGAAAGATACTGCTACATGGACAAGCCATGTAATCTTTGAAGTACCGAGCTTGACGACTTTGTGGAGAAAAAAGTGTTGTGGTCACCAAGCACCTCTTCACTTTTGTTTATAAAACACCTCCTTTGCTTGTTTTAACTGATTCGATTCTTTTTTAATCTTCTTTTCTAACTCGAGAATAGGGGAATCAGGAGAATGAGCTGAATTAGATAGCTGCAAAGACAACTGTTGGTCTTCCTAAGTCTGCACTTTCTAGGAAATACAATGAAATGCTTCTGGTTGAATTCCTTAAGCGCCTACTTTAATCTTATATGCTTTGAGAACAACTGCAAAGTAAGACTGTCCAGTACTAGGTTGAGTAATTGCAACATAGCATATCCAACAGGCTGATTCGGAGATTCCTTCACAGCAGCAAGCAAATCTGGACTATTGCTCGAGAAATTGGAAGTATCTAAAAGGCTTATTATGGAGACCATTTCAGACATGAGTGGGATGCAACATGAACTATGATGCAGGAAAAAAGAAAAACCAATTATTAGAAAGTAGAGCCATGTTAAGTTTCCTCCATACATGCCAATCGCTCCTATTGTTCATCTTAGTGAAGAAGCTTCCAAATAGAGAGCGACCAGACAAACCAGATGTTTCTTCACCATTGCTGGATTCTTAAAGGATCGCATTGTAACCTCTGGCAGTGACTGATACTGCAAAATTGTTCAAAGATATTCTACCCAGCATATGTGACTCATAGTTATGCACTGTTTACCATCTATGTGAAAAAAGAGAAGTGACAAACTTCATGTTGACCTCCTCAACTCTAGCTTCCACTAAATTATGACCTAATCTGCCAATGAGAAACCAATTTCTGTTCCTCCTTCCATTTATAAAGCTTGGAAAGCCCCTGATATTGCATTCTGAAATTTTGGTAATGAAAAAGATGCGGAGTGCCATTCTTACCAACTGTTGCTGTCTTCCTTGATCTTGTCTGCATTCGCAACACACTTTTAAGCATTTCATCAGCATCAATAGAATTTATGGCAGGAAGAGCGTCCTGCTTATCAACCTTCTTCATGACAGAATTGGCAGAGTTAATATCACTAGAGTTAAGCTCAGTGAAAGCATTATCTAAAAGATTTGCATCATCATTCACCCATTGCCATACTCATCCATTAAGAATCACCACCAACAGTATTATCTTGCTTTTTTGGTAAAGCTACTGCTCTTCCTAGAATCTTAGGATGAAGAAGAACCCTGTATCTTTCACGACAGCACTGCTAAGGATGGTTCAACATATAGAGATTTGCACGTCATTTTAGGGACCCAAATGTCCTTCCTCTTATTATTCTTCTGGCTTTGAAAATTAGGATTGAGACAATAGAAATTTTCTGTAGATATTCCAGAAAGATTTCCAAAGCGTTTCCATCTTGCAAGAAATGAACTGATCTGCTAAATCAGATTTGGGATCAACTTTGACCCTAGCAATTTCTTTGTGATAACCCTTCTCAGTTTCCATATCTATAAACAAGGGACACGTCTAGCACTTGATCCGTTGCCATAACCATTTTTGCTAACTGAACGCATCATCAATATCATGTTTTAGCACCTTTTGTTGGTTCTATTTTCTAATAACGCACAGTTGTTGGAAAGCATTTTCTTAATCTTTCTTACTGTTGGACAGGCTTCTAGCCACTGTATAGATTGAACTGCTGCAGTCAAGGTTCTACGGCGCAAAAATATTTCAGGTACTCTCTTGGGAGTTAAATTTTGCTCAACTCTAGGATCGACTATAAACATCAACATCATCGTCTGTGTGGGTCCCACAGTCTTTCTTGAGGAATTCTGGTGTTGTGCTAAATGGTCTACTTCAGCATCACCGAAAATTTGCTTGCCCGTCGAAGAGTGTAAAAGAAGCATCGCTGTTGAATGGCCAGATCTCTGTTCAGTTCTGAGTTTTGCAATCTAAGGGTCGAAGGCCGTGCATTGTGCAATATGATTATCTCTTTCAAAGCACCGTATTTTAGATTGTAGTAGATTATGTGAAATTGCAGTAGCCTATGACCACCGGTTTCTGAATATATTCTTGTTACCCTGACTAATGTGAGTAAATCCTCAGTGATTACTTTCGTTACATGGATGCCTTTAAGAAACTCATGGTTCATTTCAATCCAGACTCAGTGGAAAAACTCTTAGAATCGGATAAGAAGAATTTTGTTCAGCTTTTTTGTTTCAGATGCTACATGTTCCTCTTCATCAGATCACTTTAGCACTTGGACCAAGATCTTGAGGGTGGGGCTAGTAATTATTGTTCGCGTGTCATAACCTGAATCTGTTATTATGTCAAGTACTATAATATTGTTAACTACATCATATAAAGTATGTTAAATTCGTGTAAAAAATTGCCATTCCTATTTGAGGGTTGGAGCATGGACCATGTCGCTTATAATTGGATATCTCGATGCGTAGACTTTGGACTTTGGTACCCTGAATTAGCTTTTCTTGGTTATTTTTAGTTTATATTAGCTCACTTCAGATTTGCCGATGACGTTAATCTTACTGAAAATCTCACATGATTTAATAGTATATGTGAATGGACTAACATAATCTAGGGTACCCAATAATTTTCTCATAAAGTTAGGACCTCAAAGGCTGGAGGCACAATCTTTTGCAGTGAGACCCAGGACCTTGAGCGAGGACTTGAACCCCAAGGTTCAGCCCTTGGAGTCTGCTGTCCCTTGGGTCTTGAGTTTGGCCCCTTGGATCCTGGATCCAAACGATGTGAACGTTCAATGTGCCACGTGGCAGCGGAAATGATTGCAATAAATGAACTTAGATTTGCAAAACGCGGAAATTTTCTCTCTTGAAATTCCAACATAGATTTTTCTATCAATTTCGGAATTATTCGCTCGTGATTTATTTTATCAAGTGATGTCAAAAATGGAAAAATAGGAATAATGTGTTTGATTTTTCACGGAAGAAACAAGTTATGACTATTTCTATTATTTGTATATAGATTCAGCTATCAACACCTAAATACTAAACTAATTTGTTAGTCTTTATTAATTTGACGCTCAATTGCTCACATCAGTCCCATCTAGTTGTCATTGAGTGCTAAAACGGTCGTCGGTTGGGTCACCAAGTCGAAGCGAGGGCCATCTTTCCAACTATTCCGTTAAATCATCAAAGAAGAGCCCAAAAAGAAAATAGTCTTGACACGAAAGAGCAGTGTCGGTGCACAGCTATTAGAAGAGAACAAATCCTTTTTGTCGGAATATAATTTTAGAATAAAGTACCAAAAAATTCTCAAACATTTTTATTGACATATCAATTCAGTCATAAATTTTTCAAATGAATTAATTTAATTCTAAATATTTTCTTGTTGATGATCGCGGCCTTGCCTAGACCATCACCTGCAATAGTAAGGGTCACGATGGCCTAGATGAGGGATGCAACTCCCGTTGATGGCCCACGGGAGCCACAAATGAAATAAAATAAATAAAATAAAATTTAGAAATAAAAATATATAGAAAAATAATTAATTGTAAAATTTATCAACATCAATACTGGTTGTGTTACTTAAGATGGTTGGTGTCTATAATAGCGATTTCTCACTAAAATTTATTAGATTAACTACATTGATACAAATGTAAAATGTTTAGATTAAATTAGTTATAATTAAAATGTTTAAAATTGAATTGTTACTAATATAATAAATTTGACTTTTTCTGTACTTTTCCCTACAATCTTATCATTCCATAGATAAACACTTCCTACTAATTAATACATATATCTTTTTTGAGATTTAGCGTGAATGCACACATCATACCGAGTCGTGTTCCAATTCCAATTGTTAAAAGGTGGATATGGCCATCCCCTTTGCTGGCCATCCCCTTTGCCAGCCATCGGATTTCTATAGGGAATTTCATGTGAATTCTTTAAAATGCACCATGTTTCGAAAAAAAAAAAAAAGTAGCTATTGAAAGGAAAAGTACTAAAAAAGTCACAAACCTATTACATTTGTACCAATTTAATCTTAAACTTTTGAATTGAACTAATTCAGTCATAAACATTTCCATATCGATACCAATTCAGTCTATCTAGCCAATTTTGGCCGATCGGTGCTAACATGGACGTTGATCGGCGATCGAACGCTGATGTGGAGGCTGGCTAGTGGTCAGATGCTAACGTGCCAATATTTTAATAATTTTTATTTTTCAAATTTTTAATTAATTTTTTATTTTCCTTTATCCCTTCTTCCTCCTCAAAATGTTCTCTCGGTGGTCGGCGAGCCTCCAACAAGGCTTGCCGGCCAATGGGTGAGGGTCGCGAAGCCCTAGCTAATCGCCGGCAAGGGCTTCAAGGGCCGTCGATAGGAGGCTTATTGGCCACCATGAGGATAGATCGAGGAGGAAGAAGGCATAAAAGAAAAAAGAAAGAAAAATTCAAAAAAAAAATCAAAATTTAAAAATTGTCAAGTCAGCATTTATCATCGATCAATGTTCACATCAGCACCGACTAACCAAAATTAGCCAGATAGACTAAATTAGAACAAATATAAAAATGTTTAAGATTATATTTGTTAAATCGAAAAGTTTATGACTAAATTGGTACAAATGTAATAGGTTTAAAACTTTTTAGGTGCTTTTCCCATCTATTGAATCCTAATTTTTTTAAACACTGAACAACTAGCATGTCCTAATTCAAGCGACTCTCCCATCCATCACTTTTTAAGTATCAAAATATTAACAACCTAAACAAGTCATTAAAAAGCTTCATAGTGGGCCTTGTTTGAATCTCGGAATCCTCAGGATGCAAAGCGTAGAGTCAGAGTTGGGGCTTGAAAAATGTATTGATCCAAATTAGAGGTACAAGGCATGTAGACATTGACACATAAAAATAAGAAACACATCTAGGCCCTAGTAGGAGGAAACTCCCGTGAGGTACACTCAAACGGACGCCGAGGATCCAAGGCCAGCTGCTGGCTTTAAGAGCGTTTAAGCCACTCTTTTTAAGCATCGAAACGTTCGGTCGTTTGGGGCCTTTCAAAGTGGATATAAAAGCAGACGGCGATGGTATTTTTAATGATGTCGACTAATAATGACTAATGGACAAAATGTCAACTAATAATGGCTTTCCATGACTGCGACATGGATTAGAATCCCAAAGCCAAGCTCCAATGCTGATATTGCCTCGTAAACGGACCCGAGGCTTTTATCCAGAATAGACGTGGCAAAATAAGTCATGGACAAACTAATGAGCTTTAATGCATCGATTGCAATTTCAAAAAATTATTCAACCAATCATAACTTATTATACAGATGCTAGTTTGATTATAAATTTTTTAATCAATTAATTTAATATGCATAAAGATTTAAGACTAAATTGATAAAATTAGAGAATTTATTACTGAATTAACATTTAACAATAGATTTAGGGCTAACTAGGTGAATTTTCTCATGCAAGTTGACCACACTATCAATTGAAAATAAGCATTTACCAGATTATTTTGCTAATGATGCTTCGCCTCTACATAATTATGTTTTTTTTTAAACTAGCTATTATATGAATTAATTATTACTTCAAGATGATTTGCTACCGAGAGTGTTGACGTGGTACAAATGTTTCACGATGTGCTTTCGCCTTGCATCTTTCAAACAAATATTTCCTTCGAGCATGGAAGAGATGAGACTAGTTCATTGAGAAGAAAATAGCTACAACCTACCATATCATGCTAACCAATGCTAATAATTGCCACTTTAATTCAACTCTCCACATGATCAAATGCAGATAGAAACCATATATATATATATATGTTGCCCACTCGAGTTTTGACTTTAATAAACTTTTTCTTTCAAAGAAACAACTGCCTCGGCAACGTTATTGTTGTCAATAATCGTTTTCTAGAGACATAGAATGAAAATTAGAAAATCCATGAAAAATTATCCCCCTCAACCAAATGTGTTGACTTAAGTTGTTTGCAAGCAAGAAAAATAAAAATTTGAGCCAAATTACGCTTACAGAAACATCCCATGTTCTTGTTCTTCCAATTAAATAGGAGAAGACAAAAGGTTGTAGGTGGTCTCTAGCGACATCTTAACTTAAAGCTGCAATTTTTCTATTGAACAAGCGTTAGGTATGGCTTCTTTAATTATGTACTTAATTACCATACGCGCAATGACCTAACATTAACACTAAATCTCAACATAAATTCAAAGTTGAGTGAACCACGGATTAGGTGGTCCCGAAGAATCTTTACAGCCATAGACGACCCATGTTCAGGGTGAGACCGAGAGGTTGAATCTCCTTCTTCTTCAACTTGACAACCAACTCAATTTTTCTATTTTTTTTTTCATTTTAAAGAAATGACACAAATAATCCATAAACTTTTTTGTATATGTTCAATTATCTCTAAATTATGTGAAAATTTTCAAGCTTATTTCTGAATTTGAATTGATAAAAGAACAATATAGTTTGGAGACTAAATTAAATATGCACCAAAAGTCAGTGGATCATATTGAATAAATTAAAAGTTCATGAACTACATTGCACATTAAAATAAAATTCATGGACTACATTAAACAAATTAAAAGTTCAAATACCATTTCCTTCGTTTTATGAGGCGATGATGTAAATAGCAAAAGATTATTACCAACTTAAATTTTGCGAATTTGGACTCCACATTTGTGCCTTCTTGATCTTGGCCTATGCAATGGATATTTGTGATTATGAATTTTTCTATTATGCAATTATCCCTTAATTTATGCTTATGTAAACGGGGAAAATCGCCCTACCGATCCAAAAAGCTGTTGAGGAATTTGAAAGGTATCAACAATGGAGGAACTTTTAGGTGAACTTTCCTTCTTTGTTTTGAATGATTGTCCCGTCATCTTCGAGATAATATGCCTTTTGTTTTTTTGGTGAGAGTAGGTGGCATTTTTGCTTGAAAAAGATTCAAAATGCATATTTCTTTTTATATTTTTGGTATTAGTAATGATGTGATATTCAGGTGAGCTTTTTACACATATCCAAGGATATCTTAACGACACACTCTCTTATATCTGGTAATTTTAGGATCTTATTAGTGTAGTGCTTGAACTTAAGATCATAACGAGAGGAATAAAACTTTGTTACCTTGTCAGTTTTTGTTAACAAGAGTTTAGATACCGCTTTGAAGAAAGTATAGGGAAAAGACAGTACTTTTCTAGGGAAAATTTGTCATTATTAAATTTCATTAAATTAATTCTCAGAAGAATCTCATTTAACTTGAAAGCAACCTATCCTAGCGTAGACTTTCCCACCATTCCCAACCACCAATCTTTCTTTTAAACCCCACATTATCTCCTAATTCCTAGTTTTGCAGTATTCTAAGAATTTTGTCATTGTTTTGTAAGAATGATGTTCCGTGGAGCTTTAGGTAATTTCCCATAAAAAAAAAAAAAACCAATATTCCATCCAACCCAGCATCAAAGCGCAAGAGACAATCTACATTCACAGTGGGCGGAGCGGTCCCTTCGTTTTATCCTGCTCATCTCTCTCGTACCCACTTCGCTTCTCACTCTCCATCTTCGTTCTTCACTGTGCATCACCAGTAGCTCGCTCTCTCTCTCCCTCTTCTCTCAGGTTTGTCTCAGATCTACCTAGCATTTGCTTGTGGGTGCTGCAAAAAACTTGTCTGCTTTCACCCAAGGAGCTCGGATCCTGTTGGGTGGCTGTCGCCTTCGCGTTTGTTGTTGGCATTCGTCGACTCTTCTGCGAATTGGGCCCATTGGGTTTTTTTTTTTTTTTTTCTTTTTTCCTGTGTGTGCCGTTGTTCGATTTCTTGATTCCCGTGGAGGTTGGCTGTTGTTTGATTGAATTCCTGCATCGTTTGCTTTCTTGGGTTTTGTGAAACTGTGCTTGGGTTTGAGGGCGAGGTGCACTTTTGGTTTTCTGCTCTGCATTAGGGTCCTTTCGTGGTAACGATTGGGGTTACTGCTTGTGGAAGCTGTTGTTCTGGGAGGTGGTGCTCGTTGGATCTGTCCTCTGGACTTGTCCCGAATGTGATCTTTCAGTTCTGCTTGGTTAATTGGCACAGCCTCGCTATGGCCGGGGGAAGCTCGCCCCCGCTGGCCACCGGGAAGACATTTAATGCTTAGTGAGAATTGAATGTCTGATGTAAACTCACAGCGGTTGCGATTTCTCCTGTCTCCCTTTTTCATAGTGCAATATCAAGTAGCTATTAACCGATTAGGGTGTTAAGGAAACATTATTGCTTTTGTTGCAGAACGCTACTAGTTTCAATTCGTCAAACTTTTATTTTGGATATTGCTATTGAGAAGAGATTTCATAATGTAGCTGTGCTTTCAAAATCTGGTGAAGTTCTTAAGTCTGTTTAGTCTTCTCGTTGTTTCATTCTCATTGCTCCCTCAATCTGTCGAATTTTGCAGGCTTCTGCTTTGGTAGTCACTAGGTCTTGTATTCAATGGGTAAATCAGGAGGCAAATGGATCAAGCAAGTACTTTTCGGGAAGAAATCATCCAAATCTAGGTTGGTCAAGGTAGGAATTTCTTTACTCAATCTTTTTGCCATGTTTGTACTTCCAACTGTCCCAAGGTAAGGTTTGTATTTTGCAGTTTTTACTGTAGGAAAAAAGAACTCCCTAAAACAAAAGGAAACGTAGGATTCTAGATTAGTAGCTCGGGGAAAAATTGATTTGACCAGACATATATCCGTCCATTTTACAGATTTGCGGAAACAGACTTCTTGTCCGATAAATGTCTTTGCCCTTCGAACACTCTTCTGCTTTTTGATTTATGAATGTATTTTGACAATATGGAAATTTTTGCATTCAGCATTCTAATGATGCGCAAGGTAGACCATCATGCTGCCATGTTTGGCCTGATTGTTTTCTCTACTACAACGGATTCTCTTTATTGCAACTTAGTTCTCAGTTGAGTTGACAGTTTCACAATGGAAAGGAAATCTCCATCTAATTGAAATAATACTGTCAGCTTCTGGCTCAATTACAATGCGCAGTCCTTAGTTCAACTAAGTTCTTGGTGAAGTAGCCTGTTTCACAATGGCAAAGTAATTGTCCTTGTGGTTGAAGTCAAATTGTCTGCTAGCATTGGTATAAGTGTGTAGCATCCTTTTCTCTGTCTACGTGTGCCTTTCTTGAAACATTATCAATCAGTGGTAATTATTCAATTTTATAATCCATTTTAGGTAAATAGTAAGTGGCATTTGGTGGTTCCTGTTTCTTCTTTATGTGGTTCCTGTTGCTTAGCTGCTCTTTTGTAGTCTGAACTCTGAATGCAGATATGTTTTAACAATGTTGCAATTTTAGTTAGTGTTACCTACAAAGTGCGATCAATTCCTAATATGCGAACACAATTTCTATTGAAGAAAACCGTGACAGAAAAAGAGCCAGTCACAGCCTTTGATGCATCAACTGAAGATTTGGCTCCACAATCTTGCACTCTTCCAGATGAATTGCCCCTCACTGGCAAAAGGATGGAAGAAAGCTTGGAGTTAGGAAAGGGAGGTAATCATGACGTAGGACAGAATGTGGTTCCCTTATCGTGTGGTGTGGATAATGTGGGTTTTGAACAATTAAACATGAGCTCTGCTGAGATAATCAGACAAGAAAAGGCTGCTTCAAAAGTGCAGGCAACTTTTAGGGGATACTTGGTGATGCTCTCTCTACTCTTAGTCCATCCTTGTGAATTTATCTCAATATTTTGCTTATATGATTTAGCTATAACTTGTGCAGGCACGTCGTGCATTTCGTGTTCTAAAAGGCATAATAAGACTACAGGCACTTATTCGTGGACACCTAGTTAGGCGACAAGCTATTGCTACTCTAGTCTGCATGCGGGGCATTGTCAATCTCCAAAGGCTGATTCGTGGTCGAAAGGTAAGAATGTTCCTCTGAGGGCTTCAAATGCATCCAACGATGTCCCGTATATATTCTTGAGGCAGTGGATAAAATTTGATGCGGAATTTTGCTGATTCTTCTTTATTGGGAATAGGGGATTTGCGGGTTGAAGCATGCAGTTTGCTGGAAATCTTACCGGTGGATAGCAAGAATTGTTAGATTGTTTCTATATATAAAAGAGTCCGTGTGATTATAAATTCAGGAGTTCAGTGAGCAAGTATTTCCAATTCAAAGAGAACAAGCAAGAAAAGGGGCGACCTTACTATAGATTGCCAGCTTAGTTTCGTGCCATTGCAAATGTTAAAGCTGGAAACACCATGTGTCTCTTGTTTTCTCTTTATCTTTTCTTTAGAAGTTATAAGAAGCTTTGCACACTATGAACCTGCACATCTTATTAAAGCTGAGAATGCTGTATATGGGAATGATATTTGGCAATCACATAAATTTTGATTTCAGAGTGCGCGTGGCTCATAGTTTTGCTTTTGTATCTCCAGTTCTCCATGTCATGTTTCCATTGTTTTCTTCAGGATACACCTCATGTGAAGTCATATGATAGAAGTACTAACTTTAAGCCAGAGAAGCTACTGAAGAATTCTTTCATCTGTAAGGTATTGTGAAATTCCTTGCTACTCATTCAGAAGAATGAATTGTACTTTTTCTTGAGTATCTTTTGACCCAATGAACAAGAACCAGTGAAAGTTTTTTGCCGAACTTCACATATTTATGATAATCAATCTAAGGTAACCCATTAAGGCATTAAATCTGGCACTTTATGATGGATAGTTATACATTGGCCAATGAATGTCAGATCAAGTACGGATCCAAATGCAGGCCTAATACAATTCGAAAATATGATTTGCCTTTAAGTAGCACAGAAATTTGTGGGGGCCATGTCTTTTCCTACATGTAGCCATGTGATGCTCTTAGTCCCAGGTTGTATATAGTTCAAGCTGTTTCAATGTCTGTTATTTCCCAAAGTGAAATGCTCAGCTAAGTAGGTTCAATTTAGCATGCTCACACATGCAGTGAATGTAAGAATCATATAACAGTTGTGTCAACTAAAATCTATGCTGGGCATCTATTAGAGTTCTACAAATATTTGTTTCCATTTTTGAATTTGTACTAAAGCTTATGCCATATTGCTGCTTTAGCTTCTTTCATCAACTACTGCTGTGCCCCTGAATATCCATTATGATCCGGTTGAACCAAACTCAAGTGAGAACTGGTTGGAACGCTGGTCGTCAATCCACTTTTGGGAACCTCTTCCACAACAAAAGAAAGCTACTGGGTTGAGGTTTCAGAAGCACCGGAGCAGTACTCCATCTGGAGAAACTGAGCGAAACAGGACAAGGCGTGTTAGCCGAAGAGTTCCCATTTCAAATGGTGACAATAATTCAGTGAAGCCTGCAACTGATACTGAGAAGCCTAACCGTAAACCGAGGAAAACTATAAATCATAAACCGGAACAGGCGCAAGAACAGCCTCAAAATGAGCTTGAGAGAGTAAAAGGGAATTTGAGAAAAGTTGCTGCGGCTAGTAAAGAGGCTCATGAAAATTCTGAAGCTCTGCCAGAGAAGCCAAAGTCAACTCTCATGGATTCAACCTTCCAGTCTCCTGATGCAGATGAGAAAGTTGTAGAAGATGTTGCTGAACTACAAATTGTTGAAAATACGGTAGTTATTGGAGATTCCTCATTAGTTCAGTCTGAAACTCCTCCAAAACCTCTGTCTGTTAGTGAGTCTGTCAATGTGCTTCTTGATGAATGCCCTGCGATTGAAGCCCAATTATCCATAAATGATGAAAAGGGTGATGAAACTTTGGCATTAAATGAGGGGTCGACTCTGAAGGAGGATAATACTGCCAAAATGAGCCAGAAGACCAAGAGGAGGATGTCTTTCCCAGTGAAAGAGGAATTATCAGAGAACGTTTCATTGAATTCTCCTACAGTGCCTAGCTACATGGCTGCAACTGAATCTGCAAAGGCAAAGCTGAGAGCACAAGGATCTGCAAGGATCAGTCAAGATGGGGTTGAAAATGGTTTTGTCAGGAGGCATTCTCTGCCATCTTTGAACAATGAAAAGTTGAGTTCAATGTCACCGCGCATGCAGAAGCAAGTCCAGGTAAATGGAAAAGGTGGAAGCAGAACCGACAGATCATTGTTGTTATCTAGAGATAGTACTGGTAAGACATATCTCTTGATGCTAGTCATTGCTTGCATTTTGAATATTCTTACAACAATGGCGAACCATTTTTTCTCTTAGTAACTGTTGACTGTTGTTAACTTCTATCTGGGTGGACAACACAGGTATGTTATGAGTACAACGATTTGATAGCTGAGCAAAAATGCCTGATGGCCCGAAAACCTGGATTGGACTGCTCCCGTACTGGCCTAGTCTTTTTCTGGCTCTGATAGGCTTGTGCCGGGCCACCAGATTTGAAATAAATTTTTATTTCTTTTAATTCAGGCTCATCCAGTCTTTCAGGTTTTAGGTAAATGATACTGGATTGCCTGGACTGGCCCTAACTACATGTAGAATACATATATCTACTTTTAAGTTTAAAAAACCCTAGTACAACGCTTCCCCTAACTTTTTTCTCCCTCACACCTTCCAACTCTTGATGGTCTCTGTAACACTTTTGCCTCTCTCTTCCCTAACTCGCTTGTGACTCACCCACGGACCACTGAGCCTCCACTGTGCAAGTGTGAGCCACTATCTCGTTCAGTGGCACCACAAGCTGTGGCACGATGACTCCACTCATTGTTGCCTCCGTCAATATCTTATTGTCACTCTCTCTTGTTATGCATGAACACTCTTTAATGGGTTTGCTGTACAGTAAAATGTATGGATCTGGTCTCTTCCCCCTTCAGTTTGTGTACCTGGATAATTGTCATTTATAAATCTGCTCTTTAATTTCTATTTATCGAAGAAGATGTATGAGCACATACTTTTACTCAGATCTTTTTCTAAAGAAGGGGGAACCCAGTTCCATTTTCAGAACAGATGGCAACAAAATTTTGGCATTTCCAGAAATGTGTCTTTTATAGATTTTGGGCTTTAGCCTGGACCGACTGCCCTGAAATGGCTTGGTCCCATTCCGTCCAGGCCAAGATCTGGGGCTGAAAGGCCCGGACCCAAAAATGGTCAGGGTGGAATGGCAAAAGCCTGCCCTCCTGCCGGTGCGGCCCACGCTCAGTCTGGGATAATGAGCTAGCTGTTCTTGCAATTACCTTTCACAGGTGCACTTGCATCATTTGATTGGGATCTACTTATGTGGAACTTTTCTTTCTGGTGACATTTGGGTAAAAGCATTGTTCTCCCAATGCTGTTGCCCTTGAAAAAGAAACAAAACTGGCTATATGGGTAATCCATTTTAGCTGGACTCTTAGTCATCTCTTTGTTTTTTGTTTTCGTTTGGGCAATGCTAGCTTTTGCTTTTGCTTGTTTTGGGGCAACACTTTCTTGGCCGTAGCTAGAATAATCAGTTGGCAGTTTCATGCACTAGCCATTTCTCTGTTCATCGCGTCTATGTTAAAGTCTGGTCTTCTGATTGTCATGCATTATGCCAAATTTCAGAGAAACCAGGATGGAGAAGGTGACTGGACTCTTCCTCAAATCGTTGAAGGGATAACTGGCAGATTAAAGTGGTTATATGTGGAGTGCTTCCAATTCCTTTGTCATTTCTTTCTGTCAATGTATAGCCATACGTAGGTTCTAGCGGGTCTTGTTTGTGTGTACTGATCATGTGAGTTATCTTCTACTTTAAGGTTTTCGATAGAAGTTGAGAGGTGAAGATCTTAAGGTTTGTGCCTCCTCAGTGGGGAACTTGTTTAATTCTGTTTATTTGCGTTGGAGGTCCTGTACACAGTTCATGGAACAATTGAAAACTTATGTATTTGAAAACCTTCCTCTCCTTTTATGTCGTCCTGGTTCCCACCATACTGGTCTTGTCACATGCAATAAATTGTCCAGTTTGAGCCATAGATACTCCGCACCATCAGCGAACCAAAGTCCAGGGTTAGCGAGCTCATCATTGCAGCTCCATCGAGATGCTAGAAGTCACGAAGTTTATTTGCATGAGGTATCTACGTTACGGTTAGGCAACAGGAGTTTGTTTCATATCAAACTCTGGTCTTTTTCTTCTGGAAATGGAATGATGGTGAAGCCTTACATATCTGAAATGAGTCTTACTATGAATTTACGGGGTCAAGGAGCAATGTTGTAGTTCCCTGTCCTGACGCCATTCAGAGGATAGGATGATGGAACATGAATGCAGGTTCTTTGTCGACATGCTAATGTGATATTCTTCAGTCACAAATTTAAGTTTCCTTCCTTACATTACGAGGTGTCAACGGACGAGGACACTCTCATGGGCTCTTGCATTATCATATCCTGTGGACTCAAACCTAAGATGAAAGACTGTCTTCCGGTATAGTTACTGTGCGGCATCGAGGCCATCTTAATGATGGTGGTTTGCTCTTGACTTGGTGTGGCCGGACGGAGGCTGCCGTCCCACTCTACGAAACCTGGCTTCGGATACTAATTGAAGAAATCAATGGATATTTTAAGAGTGGAGTTCAGGTATGATTCTTGATTTTCGTTATTTTCTGAGGTGAAGACATGGTTCCTGGACTTGTTCCGATAATTCAATGTTGTCTTTTTGGATTTCTTTTTGTGAAATCGAATGGTTTTTATTGTATCTTTGTCTGTTCACTTTAGTCTTTCCTTCGAATGTTTGGACCAATTGCAGAAGTTCATGCTAGAGCCAGATGAGTGCAAGAAATGAGAAGGAAATAAAGTATATAGTGTATGACTTGAGTCCAAAGCCTTGCACACTCAAGGTAAAACTAAAGGATCAATCAACAGAGTCTCTCTTAATTTGTATTGAAATAATGACCGAGTAAAACTAACGGATCAATCAACAGAGTCTCTTTCAATTTGTATTGAAATAATGACTGAATGAATGAACTGACCATCGGCCTACACCACATAAAAAATTGTGTACGATGCTTATTTAAGTGCTAAAAAGTTTGAAAAACGATCATTTCAATGTCAATGTCGATCTGATCGACCGGAAATTCAATATGACACTTTTTAAATTAATTTTTGAAGCTGCCGTTTGGTATCTTTTCCTCAACTAAGAACCATAAATCACCAAATTGAGAGAGAGAGAGAGAGAGAGAGAGAGAGAGAGAGAGAGAGAGAGAGAGAGAGAGAGAGAGAGAGAGAGAGAGTAGGCGTGGGCTTCCTTCTCGTCTTCTTCCCTAAAGGACAACACTAGCACCGCTCCGCCTGCAATTTGAGAGAGAGAGAGAGAGAGAGAGAGAGAGAGAGAGAGAGAGAGAGAGAGAGAGAGAGAGTAGGCGTGGGCTTCCTCCTCGTCTTCTTCCCTAAAGGACAACACCAGCACCACTCCACCTCCAATTCATCCGACGACATTGTCAACAAGTCCATGCTCTTCTCCTCCTCCTTCTCCTTCTCCTTGTTGGTAAAATATGTCTTCGAAATGGGTTGAACAATGAAATCGGATCGAGTAAAAACAACTCGGACTTTGAGGCGTGATATCACTTTCTTTAAGGATTTATTTGCCCCACAACGTTGCTAATGGTCACCGGCAAAAATCCTCCAGGATACAACAAAGTCTCGGATGAGAATACTAAATAGCAATTCTAGTATTTCTCCAGGGTCTCTCTAAGAAACAATCGAAAATTGGCTGCAGTTTTTCAGAAAGAAGACTCAAAAATGACCACTATTTTCTTTCCGAAAAATGACAAGTATTTATATGAAACAGTCTTGCAACTCTTCGTGAAAATTGCGAACAAACACGTCTTTAGAAAATTGTTCGGATAAACAAATGCGACTCTTCGGAAGAAGTTGAAAAACGAACAATTGCAATCCTTCGGAAAAATTAAAACCGAATAAGTAATTTTCCAAAGGTTGTCTTGAAAAGACACAAATAAAATTATTATTATTTTATGTAAATAGAATTTCGAATTTTCATTTATATTTCATTTCCGAAATTCTCAAATTAAAAGGCAACATTTGAACTAAAATAAAAAATAAAATAAAAATAAATAAATAAAAAGTAAGGGATTAATGCAATTATCCGCGCACTCGCACGCGGGTATGGTGGGTCTAGCCCCACCTAATCACTCTTTTAACTACAAAAGGGAAATTCCTCATTAATAAACTAATCCTCCTGCTCCCACCTTTTCTATGTGGGACAAAGTAAAAGGCACTCATTTTGTTTTAACAAACAAAATTCCAACACTCCTTCCCCCTTCAGAAGGACCCACTCCTTGAACAGAGCCCATTATCTCCATCTGCGCTCTCCTTGTCTCCTTCACCCTTCTATTCTTTGCTCTCTCCACCTTTGACCTCCTTTCTTCCTCATCCTCCTCCGCCCTCGCCTCCTATTCTTCCAATCGCTTCTTGCCCAAGCAACAACCTCAACCTCTTCTTACTCACTTGGTTGAGCAACTATGACAGTGGGTGAGTGACCATGGCTGAATGAGTTAACCCTGATTTCAGTCCCATATGAGCTATGTGGTGTTGTTTTTATGAGGTTGTCCATGTATGACGGCAAAACGGCGTCGTTTTTTAAGGACGGAAAATGACATTGTTTAAAAGCCAATCAACCTTTTTTTTTCTTATATAAAAGCTACGTAACTAATTTCACATGAATCTCTTGTCGGTGGCACTAATTTTTTTTAATCAAAGTGAGCACCGTATACAACTTTTGCCACTTTTACTGTACTTTCCCCACCACCTACTTTATGTAGTCACAAGACTCATTGCTAAACAAGTAAACTAGTGTTAAAAATGTTAACAATAAAATGAAGAAAACTAAAAATCCCTAAGTAGATATGCAAATTGAAATGTTCTCTACCTAAATAAGACGAACTAAATACTAGTGAAGTGTATCAAGACGCAAATCTTGAATTCTCAATTAAGGGGCACTTTGAAATTTGCTCGTGTAGGTTTCTTAAAATAAATTTTAATTTAGAAAATTCCCTACACACAGGCAATTTAAGCGCAATCTAGAAATTGCTAGTTTAGGTTTCAATGATCGATTTAGTCCATGAAATCTCTTGCAACTTGTTCCCCATCAAAAATCCCTTTGCACACATAGCGGCAGAAGAGAGGGAGGGGTTGCAACCGTCAACCCTTCCCTCGGGGCGTCTTCTTTCCATGCGAGTAGGGATTAGAGGCAGCGTGCGCAGCCACCGGCGAGGGTCGTCAGTCATCGGACCTTTTTCACCTTTTGCCAACTCTTTCTTTTTTTCTAAAGAATAAGGCAAAATTTGAAGTGCCGACATAGATCCTTACAGGTCACAATTTGGCCTTCGCATGTTGATACGCAAACTCTCTTGATTGTGCCTTTGCCGATATAGAGTTAGTGAGTGCGAAGTCACTCCTACACTATGTCATGGGTAAAAAAATACTTCAAGTGCCATAATTTACGAAAGTGACACTTAGATGCCACATTCGTAGAAAAACGAATTATTAAGTGCCATTCTGGCCAAAACGCTTACGTGTCAATTTTCCAACGAAGCGAGTGCAAAACGATGCCGTTTTGTACGTTGATGTGACCAAATATAAAATTAATTTAATTAAATTTAGTTAAATATCTAAAAATAATAATTTTAATATTAAAAAAATTTTAAAAAAATAAATAAAAAATAAAAGAGGGGAGGCGGTTGAGGGCTGAGCCATCACCTCCCCGCCATTGTCAGGATAGGCCAGCGACGGAGGGGGGAGGGTTGGCCAGGCTACCCTGGCCAACCGGCGACGAGGGTCGGCGGCCCTCACCCGGCCGGGCTAAGGGCCGCCGACCCTTACTGGATTTGGGCGAGTGCTGCAACCCTCGCCCAAATCTGTGGCTCGTGGCGAGGGCTCGTGGCCCTCGCCTAGATTCGGGGCGAGGGTTGCAGCCCTTGCCCAAATCCGGTGAGGGTCGGGGACCCTCGCCTAGCCGGGCCAAGGGCCGCCGCCCATCGGGGCGACCCCCAACGGGTGGCGGCCCTTTGGCGAGTGGCGGCCCTTTGGCGAGTGGCGAGTGGCGAATGGCGAGGGCTCACGAGCCCTTGCCGACCCTCCCCCCCTCCGTCGTCAGCCCTTCTCGGCGATGGTGAGGAGGCATTGGCAGCGACTGAGGGCCTCCCCCTTTTTTTAAATATTAAAATTATTATTTTTAAATATATTAACTAAATTTAATTTAATTACTTATTATATTTTTTTATCATGTTAGTCCAAAAAGACGTCGTTTTTTGTATTATTTGGTCACGTTAGTGTGCAAAACAACATCGTTTTGCACTCATTTTGTCGGAAAATTGATTGTCAGCGTTTTGGCCGGATTTTGATCGAAATGACACTTAAGTGATCAATTTCTCTCCGATTTTGGCATTCAAGTGTCACTTTCGTAAATTATGGCACTCATGTGTTCCACTATGCCAAGTTATGGCACTCCAGGGATCTGCATGTCCTATATCGTGCTTTTCCTGATGCGTCAATGAATAACTCAGTGTGGCTTGATCTATGGTTAAAGCTAACCATGCGGCTCCTGCATCAACGACGGTCAAACCCGCTTAGATGTCATACGCACGGTGTGATTTCAGCATCTCCCTACCTTAGCCATGATTGCTTTTTTCTAAGATACTCTCAAAATTACATCCTTTGATCAAATCCAATTTTTCATATTCAAACCATATTGTTTTGGTTGAAAAAGGATTTTCCTCAAGCGAATTGCATTTTACACCCATGCCCCCCCCCCCCCCCCCCAAAAAAAAAAAAAAAAGAACAAAGATTTTGGGATTGAAATTTGGCAATTTGTCCCTTCTAACCCTAGCGTTGAATCAAGTCAAATTTCGCCTACAGCTTTGACCACATGACTCTCCATTGATGGTAGATTGATTATATATCATCTATTTATGTGAAAAGAAATAGAGAAATAGCTAAAAAAAATATATGGTTCAAAACTATATTTTGATGTGCCTTTCACATAAGCTACGATTACATTGGGGCCGAACTTTTGTCACATGCTTTTAAAAGCAATATTTTTCTGAGCTATCCTAGTGCATGTATGCATCCCTTATTTGATCATTTTGCTCTATAAAATCAACCACGTCTTGTCATGTGGTTGAAGCTCAAGGTGAACTTCGGTCGGGTCAACGGGAGGGCACGTTGCAACATATTTAAAAACAGCAAGTGGCAAAAAACCGAAGCTGAAACATCCAGGAGAAATCTACACATTTAAAGTTCCATTTATTTCATGAAAAAATGAATAATTTTGAAAATATATTTCTAAAAATATCACTTGTATCAGTCACAAAAATAGATGAATGAAAAAAATATTTTCCTCCTTTAGACATTAAATTGTTATCAATAATAAAATCATTTTTCATTGATTATACATTTCAAATGATACAAGCGACTTTTTTTTTTTGGAAAAATATTTTTTAAATAATCTATTTTTCGCAAAATAAACGAAGCAAGCTCGATTATCATCCCTTCTATTATCACTTGCTATGTCACGTGCTCTTCGCAAGCAAATGATGTTTTCACAAAAACAATTTTACCCCGGATAGCTTTGTTATCTACGAATCGAACTCCAACATGATCAGTTTGATTGAGGGAGAGCGAGCATTGAAGTCATCCCTATAAGGCCATGTTTTGCCCATCCCAGTTGCTACTAGGGGTGAGCATGGTCCGGGTTGGTCCGAGCCACCCCCTAATTCTAGGACCAACCCGTACAGTGTCGGTCCTCAATTTTTAGGATTGATGACCGACCCTATTAAGCCTGGGACCAAGGATCAGACCGACCCAATGGGTTCGGTCCGGTTCCAGGGTCAACTTGGGACCGATCGATAATTTTTTTTCGTTTTTTTTTATACTCCCTAAAAAAGCAAACCTACAAATTCAAATTACACATCCACCGACAATGTGGTATTGTGCAACTAAACTATAAATACCAATACATATTTAGCAAATTTAAGATGACACAATAATAGAAATTTCGTACCTGCTAACCGCTTATCGAGATATGAGATAAGATAGAAAGTTCTTGTAATCATCTATTTTTAATATTCATAACATCATATGCAAAAGCGTTTTCCTGCATTTGATCATGTAGAGTTCACTTAACCAAAAAATGAGCTTCACACCACTTAACTAACAAATCACCGTCGTAGTAACTGCAGTACTACCCTATTCTTCAAAAACTTCTATCATTTGACACAAATTGAAAAGCAAAGTACAGCTGAAATTCATTAGTAAAATACAATTAAATCATAAAAGTTCAAAATACTTAATATAAACCATAAATATATAACTTCACATCTTGTTAATTCACTCGAACTTCTAAACACTTGAAAACAAAACAAACGACACTTAATTAATGCTCAACAAAAGTTTTAAATTAAAATTGCTATTAGTGCTATTGATAGAACATTTTAATACTTAGGTTTGAATATATAAAAGAATTATAAATAATATAATATAATATAATATAATATAATATAATATACATGGTTGGTCTAGGGTTTGATCAACCCAAAACTTTTAGGACCGATGACCAATTCGCACAGTGTTGGTTTTGGAATTTCAAGACCAATGACCGACCCAGTCTCCTTGGGAACCGGATCAGGACTAGTAGGGTTGGGCCGGTCCAGGATTGGTTAGGGTCGACCCTAGATCGCTACTCACCCCTAATTGCGAGGATATGAAAAACTATCCTCTTGAATAGCGATTAGTCTTTCACGTCATCTTTTTTTCTTTTGGGTTTATCCCCAAATTCTGATTTGTGGTTATCTTTCAACGACAAATGAAAGCTCAGCATCAAGAAAAGTGCCTGTGTAAGGATTCTCGGACCGTCCGCAACCGCGAGGGGTGCAATTTCCGGTGTCCAAAGATTGAGTCTTTGTCGTGCGATGGCAGGCGGACACTGAGTCAACAAGTACGACACGAGAACCGGTCGTCACCCAAAAGGATAATCCCTGACGCTCGCTTTGATCGTGCTGTGTCTTTTGTACTGTATCAACATGTCCAAAATTGAAACTTTCAGAAACAGAACTCTTGGACCATGTGGCCGACGAAGTCGGAATAAACTACTGGCTTATCCCCATTTCAGCTCTGACCCATTTTGCACTATCTTTATTCACAACTTTTGGTCTCTCTCTCTCTCTCTCTCTCTCTCTCAAAACAGGTGGGTTCAGTGCTCAGTGAATGAGCCTCTCATCAAGCACTTGGACAGTTCTCCGCAGAAATATGACCAAGGTTTCTGTGCTCTTCTCTGTTGTTGTTGTGCTTGCTCTTCTGTTTGTCAATGGAGTCCTGGGGACATATCACCGGCACGGGTTTGCGGAAGATGGAGAGGTTGGAATCTATGAGCTCAAGAAAGGGAATATCTCTTTGAGGCTCGCTGACTGGGGCGCAACTATCATGTCTCTTCTTCTGCCTGACAAAAATGGTCAGTGAATTAACTCTCTCTCTCTCTCTCTCTCTCTCTCTCTCTCTCTATATATATATATATATATATATATATATATATATTTGCTTTTACAGGGTCCATTTTTGTTTTGATCTTGTTCATCAACTTTACTTCCTGTTCCTTTTCTTTCTACAATGTATCTCAGGAAAACTTGATGATGTTATTCTGGGGTTTGATTCTGTCAATGATTACAAGGTGAGCTTCTCCTTTTTTTCCTAATTCTCTCTCTCTCTCTCTCTCTCTCTCTCTCTCTCTCTTAATGGAACGCTATGCCATATTCCCCATCGTTGCTTCTTCAAGTCCTCATTGTTGACTGTATTCCTCATCATTGCTTCTTCCACTCCTCATTGTTGACTCTGAGTGTGTGTGTGTGTGTGTGAGAGAGAGAGAGAGAGAGAGAAAGAGAGAGAGAGAGAGAGAGATTTGGATACAAATTATACAATAGAAGACAAAAACGCCCAATGAGATCGACTTGCAGCCATATCTAGGAGCTAAGTAGCTGTACCTTTTGTCCCGTGTAGATATTTTACAAATTTATTGATTTTAATGGTCTGCCTAGATGGTGATGCCACCCTGTACATCAGCTCAAAACTTAAGAAGAAAAGAAACCTTAACTTGTTCACACGAGGAATGAGCTGAGAGATTTGGATACAAATTATACAATAGAAGACAAAAACGCCCAATGAGATCTGCTTGCAGCCATATCTAGGAGCTAAATAGCTGCACCTTTTGTCCTTGTGTAGATATTTTACAAATTTATTGATTTTAATGGTCTGCCTAGATGGTGATGTCATCCTGTACATCAGCTCAAAACTTAAAGAAGAAAAGAAACCTTAGCTTGTTCATACGAGGAATGAGCTGTGATAGCTCAAGAACTCTGCTGGTAGTTCCTCTGTGTTTCGTCCCTCGCATAACTGGTCAACGTTGGTAGCTTTTCATCTTTTTGGGTCGGATGATCTGAGACTTCTTTGAATAATCATATCTAGTCTCATAAGAAAATCATGCAGCTATAATGGGTTGTTTTTTCCAGAAGTTAAATCATGATTGTTGTGACCGTCAAAACATCTACCGACCGCACATATGCGCACCTCATGTTCAGTCACGCCTGTTCGTTTTAAATTCACTGATATGATACTTGGGCTAAGGTCTTCCAGCAAAGATTTCAAACAAAATGAAGAGAGAGGAAATTTCTACCTACTTACTACAATGGCATACGGATTCAAAGTATTGATGAATTTTGACGATACTTTTCTTCTAAGAGAAACTCATGCCAGATTTCCCTGGTTACTATGACAGCAAAGACCGAGCATAGGTCTTCTTTCGCTAAATTTGACATAGTATGGGTTGCTGCTATGTTTTTTCCTCTCACCCTCTGTTATCTGCAGAATGATTCGGCCTACTTTGGTTCCGTGGTCGGTCGGGTCGCTAACCGAATAGCAAATGCTCAGTTCACTCTGAATGGCACCCGCTACAAACTTACTCCCAACGAAGGAAAGAACATGCTCCATGGTATGAAGTTCGTCTATTTTCAAGTTTTCCCCCGCGGTTACTCTTTCATGTTACTTGATCGGCAAAGCATTTCCAGTTCAGAGATATAATCTCTTGTCCTGCATCAACTCATGAAAATGATAGGGGGTCCGAAAGGATTCAGCGATGTTGTATGGAAAGTCACGAGATATCAGAAAGATGGTCACACTCCTCGGATCGTCTTCAGTTATTTCAGTCATAATGGCGAAGAAGGTTTGCACAATCAATTGAATAAGATTATCTGTTCTCTATATCAATGACTTCTCATGCCTGTTGTAACCCGAGAAAACTGGTTCAACCATTGTAGTCCATTCAAATCTGCAGGATTTCCCGGTGACCTCCAAGTCTCTGTCAGCTACACGATCTTGGGTGATAACCACTTGAGCATATCGATGAAAGCAAAAGCTCTGAACAAGGCCACTCCCGTGAATCTCGCACAACACACCTACTGGAACCTCGGTGGTCAAAACCGCGGCAACATCCTATCAGAAGAAGTGCAGATCTTCGCCTCCCAGATCACACCTTGTGATAGCCAACTCATCCCCACAGGAAAGATCATTCCCGTGAAAGGAACCCCTTATGACTTTCTCGAACCGCGCACCGTAGGAAGCCGAATAAACAAGCTCCCCAATGGTTACGATATCAACTACGTGCTCGACAGTGCTCAGAGCACGAAACTGCACAGGGCGGCGATTGTAAGGGACAAGAAGTCAGGAAGAGTTTTGGAGTTAGTGACGAACCAGCCGGGTGTGCAGTTCTACACGAGCAACATGATAAAGGAGATCAAGGGCAAGGGCGGGTTCGTTTACAAGAAACATGCCGCACTTTGCCTGGAGACTCAGAAATACCCGGACTCGGTGCATCACCCCCACTTCCCCTCGGAAATTGTGTATCCTGGGAAGTCATATGAGCATGTCATGCTCTTCAAGTTCACAGTAGAGTCGTAGACACTGGAACGAGGTAGATCGTCGGGACTTTGAAATAACACAGTCGATGTGCTGTTTCAATCTGTCCGGCCACAGGTTAGAACTTGCACTACTGTTTTCTGCTTGTTCAGTCTTCTGGCAGTTTCGGAGCTTCTGCATTTGGTGAACTCGGCTCAGAAGAGATGAATAAATTGAGTCTAATGTGGCTTAATGGTTTTATTCTTGGCGTGTTTTAGTCTTATATCAGCATGAGTATGCAATCAAGAACGGATTTCTCTGATAACTCCGAATACAATAAACTCGGGGAGTATAGCAATTATTACCATGGCTAAGATGGCCGGCCTCGGTTTTGTTCTCTAGCAGCTTGTTTCGTAAGAGCGTACAAGGAAAATTCTGTTTCGGAACACGTCTTTTTTGCGTTTAAAGGTACTCTTAGCAAGACCAAGAAATGGTGTCAAGGGGTGAACTCAAGCATCTTATGTTCAAAAACTTTTCTCCTTAGCGTGGATGCTTGAACAAAGTATATCTGTACTGGTGACAAAACAACAAGCCAGTAGATAAAAGTGTTATCAAATTATCGATTTTGTCTGTTGCGGAATCTCATCCGATTTCAAGGAGTTGAACTCAACTTGTATGGTCCACAGCACCCGACCGGACAAGCATAAACCCAACAAGTAAGCAATAAAATCAAGATCTTTATGAAATCCACCGCGGGAGAAAAAGATAGATTCCGCATTCCCCGTTAGATGATCAACATCTTGAAGAATTTGGTTAAAGAACTAGTTTTAGCCACACACGTCACTTTTCCTAAGATAACTCTGCAAGAATTATTATTATTATTTTTTTATACTCACGATGGAACTCATAATAATTCATAAAATAAAGGTTTGACGTAATTTTTGATCCGAACTAACTCCACAAAAGAGTAAATCCTTTCTTCTCACCGAAATGACAGTGTAGCATAAAGAGAATAATCCTATATGGAAGGAAAATTATAAAAAAGTCCTAAACTATTGTCATTTTACTAATTTAGTTATAATTTTTTTTATTCCAATTGAGTTCTAAACTTTTTGTATTTATGCCAATTTAGTTTATCCTAACCAACTTTGGTCAGCTAGTGCTGACATAGATGTGATTGTCTTACATGGCATCACTAACGCTAATATAAATAATTTTTAATAATATTATTATTTTTAAAATTATTTATTATTTATTTTCTTTTTCTTTTCATTTTTTTCATCCTTTCCTTCTTCCTCTAGTCCATAGCCACAAACAATTGGCCATTATAGGGTCGATGGGAGACCTTGCCCCTCTCGGGGCAAGCCTCACCATGGCTAGGCAAGGCTTGAGTCCTTGCTAGAGGCTACAAGCATAGCCTCACCCACGCCACTTATTGGGCTAGCAAGGCTCACTCTAATCGAATCTAGTGAGGCTCGACTCTCGCCAGCCCAATGGGCGACATGGGTGAGGCCGCTCTTGCGACCTATGGTGTGGGCTTGAGCCTTACAATGGGTGAGCTAGGCTTACTAGGGTTTTGTGAGGTCGATTAATTAGAAAAATATTATAAAAATTGTTCACGTTAGTATTGGTAATGCGACCTAATATAAGAGAATTGACACAAATTGGAAAAATTTATAAGTTAGTTAACGAAAAGAAAAGTTTGGGGAATCGGCACAACAATCATAATAAGTTTAACATAATTTTTTTCAATCTTCCCCGGTATCCATATTTGCCCTTCCAACCCTTTTACAAACTTACTTTCGATCCCCACTCGTGGCCTGAAGTGAAGTCCAACATTCTTGTCGAAGCCCAGTCACTATTGAAATGGCGGGTCATGGAGTCGTAGGCCCGAACCGAACAACATACGGATGGGACGACTTGCAGAGACTGAGAGATTGTGAAGAAGACGATGATGAGCATCGTACTCTCTTCTGCTTCCTCGGTCGCGGTCGGTGCACGCGTCACCTGTCTCGCGCCTGAAACGGGTTCGTGTACACTCTCGCTTTCTCTTTCTTGCTTTCCGCGTGCTTGCTTACCCAAGTTCGGCTTGCAGGTCCGCAGCGAAGCTCCATTTTATTGTGCTTTTTCTGAACTGGTGAATGATGCAGTGAACTGGGATAGATGCAGATTCGTGACTCGGAAAGCTTTTCTGCTCGAAAGAATCGGTCACGTTCGTAACAAGGCGAGGTTGCTCGCGGGTTGTTGTTGGGAGACGATGCCTCGTGCTGCTTCCTCGTCGTCGGTCGCTTCGGCCGATTACGAGGGAGCGAAGGAGGTTTGGATTTGGACGGAGAACAAGCAAGTAATGACGACCGCGGTTGAGAGAGGATGGAACACGTTCTTGTTCTCGTCTCAGAATCAGGGTCTCGCCAATGAGTGGTCGTGTAAGCTTCTTTTTGATGCATCCTGTTTTTTTTTTCTCCCCCCTACGTTGTTGTGTTGTCTTATCAACTGGTTGAGTGAATGGATCGAGGGGAGACGAGATTGGAATTAGAGAGAGAGAGAGCGATAATGTTGTCTCGGTAGTTGATCATCGAACGAGCAAGTAGATTTGGAGAAAGCATGTCTATATGTAGCTAAGGGGTAGTCAACCATTGAGTTGCTTTATACACCAAGTAAGCATAAACATATGATGCGGATTGCTGCATAAATAATTTTCTCATAGTGGGCATTCGTCCTCCATACATGTTTGGGCCAGGAGGGAACAGAGTGAAGCGCGCATATGCCTAGGTGCCATGTTTCAATATCGTTAGCTTTTTAATTAGCTCATGACTCAAGTAGTCGGGAAAAGCTGATAATTTGCAACTTCTTGTTTTCCACCTTCCTAAATGGAGGATACAGCACTTGCTTTGATAAATCCTCTCTTTGTTGAGGAGGAAGATATTCTGGATGCTGAGAAGACAAGGGTTGCCGTGGTGAGGAAAGTTGTATCTCCAGAAGATGTAAAGAAGCTCCAACCTGAGAATGAGCAGGCTCAGATTGTTGTTATAGATTTTGCGGACTGGCAGGTACATCAGTAGCAGTTCCAAAAAAATCTTGTCTTCAAATGTACTCTCTTCTTTTTTTCTACTTATTGCAACTTATCCCTGCGCTATCTATGCTCAGAGAATTGTGTCTAATTGTTTCTTGATGAGTTGCGGGAACTATCCGCTGACATGAAAAATGTGATTCTCAAGAGCACTTGCAAGAGGATTGCATAGTAGTACTTTGAAATCATGTATGTAGAGTTTGACTGAGAAGATTATTCACTTGTAAGCTTACTTAGGATAGTCCACTGGCAAGGGATCTAGCTAATCATGGTATATTATGCCACAAACAGATTTCAATCTGTAAGCTGGTGTGGAGCTATACAATGACACTCAAGATCTTGTGATCCATGAGATTGCAGTACTTTCCTTCTGGTTTCATCATCCTTTCACCTTTCTTTCAGGATATTGCCTTTCTCAGAGATTCTTTTATTGCTTCTGGATGCCATTGACAATACCTTTTCCAGTTCACTTAGCATTTGATTGCAGTTGTTGCGCCATTTGCCGAGTTGATGTTCTTTTCAGAATTGGGAACCATGTACTCTATATTTTTAATTTCTAGCAGACTTTTTTAAATTCACTCATACCTCGAGAGAAGAAGCTTGTTATGGTTGGAGACAAATTGTTGAGTTTTGCCCTCATCAGGTAATACCCGCAGAAAATATTGTTGCAACATTCCAAGGAAGCCAAAAGACTGTATTTGCCATCTCAAGAAATCTGTCTGAAGCACAGATTTTCCTCGAGGTATGTCCAATAGGAGACATTGTACTATATATTTGAAGCACCACCAACTCAACATGCTTTGGCATGTTGTCCTTATTCTTTCTGTTTGTGGTTCTATATATGCTTTTTAACTTATGTTACCTGATTATTTTGTGGTTCTATAGGCCTTGGAACATGGTCTGTGTGGAGTTGTTCTCAAAGTTGAGGACGTCAATTCTGTACTTGATCTAAAAGTAATATGCTTCAACTGGTACCACTTAATATGTTCATGAAATACTTCTGACCTTGATTTAAAATGCCAGGCCTACTTTGACAGAAGAGATGAGGTCAAAAGTTTGTTGAACTTAGAGAAGGCAGTTATTACTGGAGTTTATACAGCAGGAATGGGCGATCGAGTGTGTGTTGATCTGTGTTGTCTCATGAAACCTGGTGAAGGGCTTCTGGTTTGTTCCTTTTGACCACTCTGTTGAGACCTTGTTTGCTTTGTATTGTTTTTATTAATACATGTTTACAACAGAATGTGGTTTTTTATAGGTTGGATCATTTGCTAGAGGGCTCTTCCTTGTTCATTCAGAATGCATGGAATCAGATTATATTAGCAGCAGACCATTCAGGGTCAATGCTGTAAGTTCAGCAATTACCTGATAATTCTTCCGTAGTTATGTCTAAGTTCCTCAAGTGAGCCTTTTTTGTTTCTTGGGCCATACATAAGTTTGCTAGAAAGCAGTTATTACATAATTTACTCCTAACACTGCATCTGAAGATCTCAGTTCAGTTTGACAGACCATTATTTTTGGTACTTCTGGTTAATTTTGGCAATTTCACGTAAAAATTGAGCTACAGTATGAGAGTTGAGCTATTTCCTTATTTCATAAGAAAATTTGTTATTGTTTTCAGCATGTACTTATTTAGGGAATTATGCCTTTCTACAGTTCAGTTCTGATTTCCTTTCAATAATTGAATTTCCGAGTTCTGTAAGAGTTGAAACAGTCCCTTTTCATTTTGCGCAACATTAGCTTCTGTCTATTCAATTTTGCCTGAATGAAAATGGAGAGTTCTTTTTAGAGAGAGTCTGATTGTGACATAACTATACACATGAAGTCTTAGTTATGGAAAATTTCTTTTGAATGAATAGGGACCTGTTCATGCCTATGTTGCTGTTCCAGGGGGTAGAACATGCTATCTGTCCGAGCTAAAAACAGGCAAAGAAGTAATTGTCGTTGACCAGAGAGGACGTCAAAGAACAGCAGTTGTTGGACGGGTGAAGATAGAGTCTAGACCCCTAATTCTTGTGGAGGCAAAGGTTTGTCCTCGAGTCTTCACATGTTGGCTGCTGAGAGAATAATAAAACAAGTTGTATGTCTGTTACTCCGAACAAGTAGTCCATAACCACCCAGTGCATATCAAGTGTTGATGATCCAGATGTTATTCTGGAACACTTTCAACATGCTTGTCTTCCTTGACAGAAATTCTATCATTTTGTCTCACGACTTTTAGTGTGCATGTGGACAGTCATTTCCTACTTACTCATGCAAAGATGTTGCCTTGTAATTGCAGATCGACCTGGACAGTGAAATTCATTACACCATTTTACTACAAAATGCAGAAACAGTTGCCTTAGTCAGTCCTCATCCAGGTCTTTCCCTCATCACCATCCAGACTCCGGAAACTGTCGTTTCACTATTCCTTGGTTGGCTTGTGCATGATATAACACAAGTGGTGCTCTTTCTTGCAGGAGATGGGCTCAAAAGCCCAGCAGCAATTCCTGTGACTTCTCTGAAAATTGGAGATGAAGTGGTATTGAGGACACAGGGAGGTGCCCGGCATACGGGGATTGAAATCCAAGAGTTTATTGTGGAGAGATGAATGGAGTGTGTATTATGAGAAAGAAATTGGCCCTCAAATTCATTTGTATTGTGCTGCAAGGGTGAAGCTAAAGGAGTTTGTGCATTCTCGGATGAAGTCATCACTGTTTGTCATTAGTAAAAGTGGTTCAACCATTCACAGCAAGGTTGAATTTGATAGCAGATTGAAGCTGGAGTAGTCACTGTCTGTGTCTGGTAAATAGCTGAGCAGATGTAGATTGTCTCCGCATTTGATGGTAGACATTGTTACTCCTGCATTAGAATTCAAGGAATGCTTGAAAACCAATTCTTTCCTGTGTGGAAAGCCTCACCGGTGATGCTACTCTAAGGAACGTGCTGTAAGAAACTGGGGAACTTCCAATTCACGAGGATAATTGTGTTGCAGAGAAGCTTTACATCAGCAAATCATTGAACAGAAGAATTGTGGAATAGAAAGCATGCATTTTCTGGATTGTTGCTTGTCCCAGTGTCCAAACCTTCAATCTAAAGATCTTTCCATTACTTTGTCTTTGGTCTCGAAACTAGACGTAAGCGTGGGATGGGCCGAAAGTGCAGGCGTGCTGTCCTCATTCCCATTCAAGCTTAACCCACAAACTCGAACGACCCACGTCAGGAATGTCATCTAATTATTTCATAAATCAAATCTGAAGCACATGTTTTCGACAGGATTTTATCTATCCGCCACTTCATCTTCCTACGATTATATACACATGAAGCTGCTTCCTGCTTTTTAACTTTTTAAGTAGTGCTTCATCTGGCAAACATGATGTCTCTCCACTCACCATCAAAATGCAAGATCACGCATGAGCTGGACTTGTTTAAGCCAGGCAAATGAGTTAGTGGGGGCCATGAACTTTTTGAGAGACATTCCTTTTCCAGTACATCCGGGTTGATTTGGGGGTGGCATGCAAGCATGCCTCTGTGCGCAGGCATTTTAGGGGCCACACCAAAGAAAAAAAATGGTGCGCCGGCATTTGCATTACAGGCAAAGGAAACTACTTGAGCATCATATATGATCCTTGATGATTATATAGATACACCGTTTGGAGCGCATGTGAAATTTACCTGATCAATAGCTGTGGTAAACTCGGTTCATGTAAATCTGAGTATAACTAAGTGTTTTCTGATGGATAACATTGTCCTTGTATGGACAATGTATCAACATTATGACTAGCACTATTCGTCAATTGTGATCTAGCTTATGATGACAGAAATTCGTACGGGATCGTTGCTCCTTAGCTTAGTTTAGGAGGAAGTAATGTTCTGTAAATCACTTAGTCTAGCCTTGGTGGTTAGCTTTTTGATAGGGAGGGATTGTGTTTCAAGCTTTTGCCAAGATCGGGCGCAAAGATGGGAAAATGGATTTGCGCAAGGTTTCGTGAAAATAGCATGGATGGTTCCATTTTCACTGTTTTGCCATCTTAGGTAGACTCCTCGCCATTGTCCAACCGCCGCTACTAGGCCATGTGTAGCCTATGGAGCGAATCCGTCATAGATGCATGAGGAGGTTAGGCATATCTATTTTTAGCTCATTTTCTTTTGCCGCTATATCTATTTTAGGTTTAGTATTGATAAATGTATCTAATTGATAGGGATTTAAGAATTCCAGGGCTTGGAAGCAAGAGTCTAATGCAACTAATCACTATGTCTTGTTAGGAGTCAGGACCACAAATGGATGTGTATACCACTTAATTCTCATTCCATGGAACTTGGACCGCATGCTATGTGGAAATTGCATCGTTCACGTTGGGCTCACAATATATTACGATAAAAGAGAAACACAGTATATTATGAGAAAAAAGACAGCCGATTCATTTCTTTTCTAGTCCAAAGGAAATTCTCAATTTTCTACTAACAATAATAATTATTATCAATATTGACTTATGATGCGCAATTCAATCATATTACTCCTAAAGATTGGGATACAGAGGTAAGTTATACGCTAATGTTTTTTAAAGAATAAGTTTATTTGGAAAAGAAATTTTCATAAAACTACTCCCCAAATTATTTCTCGTATTAGACACTCATCCCCACATTACTCCTAAATCTTGCCAAATTTCACCCTTCATAATATTACAGTCCACCTTTTAATTTAATTAAGACATCTAAAGCTCAAATTCAGAGTTTTGTCTTCTGCTTCTATTTTCATGATAATCTAAGTAAATTATGCGGAGTACACAGCTAGTAAAAGAATAAAATAAAGGTCAAGCCAATTGTCAAGTGGCTACCTGCACTTCTAAGTTCTTGTGAGCAAACGAGGTAGAGAAACATGATTTTCGCTTCGTGGTCTCTATTAAACAATTTGGGTTACTTTGTAAAGAATTTAGCCGATGGGCACCTTTTAAGGCACTCACATTAGGCAAGTAATTAAGGGAATTTAGCGAGCGTGCTAACGACCCCATGACTTATAGCAAAGGGAGTTTGCTCATTTGCTTATACGGTCTTGAGTTCGAGCATTATCGAGAGCATTCTAGGAGTAAATTCTCGAATGTATCGGGTCGTTGTGGGGAAGCGACCCTTAAGATCGCCTTAATTGAGGTGCAAGATAATTGGCACGGACACCATCTTAATGCCAAACGAGGGGGGGAAAACACCATTGGACGTAATCATTAGATTGCTATAAGGTGGCGGTAAAGGAGGCAACCGTAAAGCATGGCGCACGTGCTGTCACGTGGACCGACGAATGGTGTATGTAAAAGCGGAAGAACTGGCTGGGCAAGAAATCAGAAAGGTGTAATTTAACAATCCCCAAATCATTGCACGAATCCATGCGTTGGTCCGTGCTGTTGGTGAGCTAAATTCCATGGCGGCTTTTTAGTGAATTCATAAAGTGGATTGGCCGGAGCGAGTGGTGAAATCAAGGGAAGCAACTCGACAGCCACGGAGTCATTTTGGGGACGATGCTTCCATCAAGTTGTTCTAATTTCCACGCCCTTCCAAAATTAGGCCTCCTTTGTGTTTTCCATTTTTGTGCTTTTGTATTCTGCATTATTTCCAAGCAAGCCAACAAACTTATTAGTTTTATGAATCAAGTCTGTTCTCGTGCTTTTCAGATTTTATGAATTAAAATCGACTTGTTCATCAGAAGTAACAAGAGCACGATACAAGGATTTTTTTTTTTTTTTGGTCACTAGGGATCATTAGGTTTTGTTAGCATGACAATTTTTAGACTATTGTGAGAATAACAATTTATTGCAAGTCACAAATTCTTGATGGGTGAGCCTCATAATAATTGCAAATTATTATGGTCTAAAATAAATTATTATTCTAACAATAGATTGTTATATATATTTGTGTCCGCAAGTATGTGGAATGAAAGTGGATTTTTTAACTTAATATAACTTGGTGCTGGAAGCGTAGACTTTTCTGACAATTATTTAGATTAATTACCAGAAATCCAATAGTGACCATAATTATTCTTTTTCAATGATCCTTATAAAGATCTTAAAGTAAGATAGGAAAAAAAAAATTATATTCAGAGAAGATAAACTCTTCGAGAGCAATCTCGAGGTTTGATTGATTGATTCATACAATGATTAAGGTTGTGTAGTCTACATGGCAAAAGTTGATCTAGGAAGAATACCACCTGAAGTCAAAGTATGCTTCAAAAAGAATCAACCATCATCCTATTTACTCTCCATCACCTTCCATTTGTTACACCGAGGACTATACAGAATGAAAAGAAATGAAGACGGGTCATCATTCTAAGAGCAATTGTTACGGCTCATGATAAACTCTCGAACTAGGGATACTTACTGATAAAGATATACATACATCAAGGAAAAATAACATATAATTATATCAATGTCATTACAAATTTAAAGTTACACCGTTAGTTCAATACAATAAATGGGTTTCACAAGTATTCTCTTCGCTTATGACTTTGTAGATCACGTGGATCAGAAAGTTTATGAGAACTGAGGGCTTTACAGTACAGATTAATGTTTTCTGGAAATTAAGAAGCAGCCCTTTTGAAAGGCTTCGAGGAGGTCCGTGGACCGTTGGATGGCATAATTGTCTTAGGGACAACCGACACCAGGACTACTTCTTAGAGGTTCCTGTACCCCGTCCAAGAGTTTTTTGATTTACTTCTAATCCAATTCCGTATTTAACTTCCAACTAAAGCTAACCCGAAAAAATGGAATAAATTCACGGGGGATCGGCTTTAAAGTGGAACTTACACCTCGGGTCTATCTGAGCAAATCGGCACTAATTCCAACCGCAAGGACAGCTTCTGGAACACACCGGGTGGACTGGACAAGCCATCTGATTGATGACGAGATTGGCGCACTCAGGATTCGATTTGATCTAGCGTTGTTGTCCCTGTCCACAGCGTCGTCTTCTCCACGCACGTAGCCAGCACCATGTATCTCCACTCCACCCACCTGAAGTACTGCCTCGAACTAACTCCCTCAACCCTTTTCTCCTATCCTCCACTAATTCCGTTGTCTCGAGGCGCATTGGAGAGGAAGCTTTGGGTCTCCCAAGCTAACATCGATCGTTGCGTAAGTTTTATACAAAGTAGCTGGGAGCTCGCGATGGATTTGGACAGATAATGAGGGTGATGTTCCGAAAGGACATCATTATCGTCCAAGGCAGTACGTTTGAGATATGGTTGCTTTCCTTAGTGGAGCTTATTCCGACTTTTAAGTTACGTGTTTGTTATTCCTTGCCGCGAGGCTAGGCGAGGTCAGGGCGTGCATGATGTGAGGGCTGTTGCACGGACCCTTGTGCTGCTGGTTGTGTGAAGTTGCATTACCCTCGCCGAGTGGTGGTGGAGTGTTTGGGCGGGCCTCTAATGTAGTAAAGCAAATTATTTCTTTCTTTCTTTTTTTTTTTAATCTTTTTTTTCCTTGAAAATTTCATCAAACATGTCTTTTTATTAAAATGTATGACGATAATTTATCTTTGCCAATTGGGAAAATTAATATAACTTGAGAACTGAACTAGATTGAATTAGTCTCACCGGATTAGTTTCAAGTTGGTCCACATCGGGACTACTTTGATTCCTAGTTTGTAGCCTTAAATTGGTGTTGATTCAATTTCAAGGTCGATTTTCAAGTAGAAACATTTTCTAACTAGTTCAAAATCAAATCCTACAAGTCTTTTAATTGAGAGCTTTTCCAAAAAAAAAAAAATTGTTAATACCATAAAAAACCCTTAATTGGTATATTTATAATAAATTTATCAAAATTATTTTTACCACAAGAAAATCCAAACTTGTAAACCTATAATAAATTTACCCTAAACTAATTTTTTGACAACAAAAAACAAATTAGCATATTTGCGACAAATTTACATTGCATTAACTTCTATTAGATTGGAGTAATACTATGAAAAATCACAAATTGGTATACTTGTGACAAATAAAATGTAAAACTTCAAACTAATATATCCATCGACTATCATGTATCATTTAACTTAATAATTTAATGAAAAAAATTAACGAATGATACATTTTTGTCATAAATGTACAAATTTAGGGTTTTTGATGGTAAAAAATTTAGTTTGAGGGCAAATTTGTCATAAAATGTACTAATTTAGAGTATTTCATGGACTTAATGAAAAAAAAAACTAATGTTACAAAAAATCCCAAATTATTACTCGTGCCACTTTTATCTCAAACAATTTTTCATGTCATAAAAATTTCCAAATTGGTACTTCAATGTATATTTACTCAATCTAATTTTTCCGTGTCATATAAAATCCTAAAATGTTATACTAGTTCCACGTTTTCCATAAGCTAATTTTTATGTCACAAACATGGGTCATTATGATCTCCACATCGAGAACTTTTCAAAAAATAATGCATACAATTTAGGAAACACCGATACTTTCCGAGAGTCATGTGTCCGACACTCTCTAACACTTTTAGACACTCAATCAACACTTGTGACCAAATTTTCTCAATACTCTCAAACACTCAAGTCGAAATTCCAACATGCAAGTTTCCGACATGTGATTTCAACATGCAAGGAAAATTTAAAAAAATTTCAATATAATGGGTCAAAATGTATATATGTGAAAAATAAAAAAACGATAATAAATTTAATAAGTATGGAAAGAATAAAAACCTAGCTTTCTCTTCTCTTCTAGCTTTCATTTCCCGTGATACACAATTCATCGTCTAAGTTTTGTTCTCTTTTCTTCTGACACGTCTAACACACGAGTTCAAATGTGAATAGTTTATTTCTTCCTCCAAGTTTTATGGATTATTAAAAATAGAGTTGTATTTGTTAAATTGAAATAATAAATAATTTTAATAAATGGTGGATTAATATTTTTAGTATAAATTCATTCTAGATTTTTATATATACATTTAATATATAACGTATCGCAACATGTTAGAATTCTTTAGTTTTTGAAAAATAACGTGTTAGCGTGTCATGTCATGTCATGTCACGTATCATGTGTCAATCTTAGTGCTACTTAGCATACGATAGAGCAATTAGATAAAGGAAAAAGAAATTATGAAGGCATGCTAGTTCTCAAGTCAACCTTGGAACTAGCTTGGAACTTGATGGTTCGGTCTAAGTCAATTTTAAAGATGATTGGTTCCATTCCCAATTACAAAAATGGGATATGGCTCTAATCAAACAAGTTTGGATTCTTGATTGGGAACTTATTGATCTTGAACTTGATCATCCCTAATTAAAGTCTATCTTGACCCATTACTAGCTATATTTGAACAGGGGTACATGAACCGAGGAAGGACAAAAATGAATTTAGATTCAACCCGCCCAAAGAATAGGGCATACTGCATACCCAATGGACTTTTTTACCTACAAAAATTTCGAGTCAACCCAATCCAAGCTCGAGATTTTTTTATTTGGGTCGGCCCTCGATGTAATGCGATTTGACTCAAAATTTTTCGTCTTTAATTACTTTTTGACTTTAAAAATATTCTATCTTTTAGCCAAAATACGTTTAATGCCCTGAAGAAATATATAATCTATGCAATTCCGAACATTTAATGGGTTAACTAATATAATTTAAATAATGCTAGACATACGGAGATTTGTCAATTAAAATTGCTTGCTAGACGAGTAATAGAATTTTTGTTGGGTGTCTAATGGGCTACTAGCTTAAATAACTGTTTGCAAACTATCAAATCACCTAGTAGTTGATTTAGTTAACGAACCTTATCGCATCTACTATTGCTCAAATAATCACGTGTTCGGTCCAGTCAATCTGATTTAACCCAGGTTGACTTGACATGGGTATAATATTTTTTTGCCTGTATAGACAGAAATTTGTGATAGTCAACATTACAAAATTTTCAGGCTAGTTATGTAAGATTATGCTTAAATTCTGTGCTTTATTTCATTAAAATTTTTATCGTACTTTTCTTCATTAGTTTTATATACAGTATTGGGTAAAATTGTTTGCTTTCGGTAATACTCATTGATGAGATCAATTTATTTATAATTTGACATTCTTTTAGTTGATATTGCTAAGCTTTCCAAATATCTAATTTTTTGTTATTATTATGCGTGAGCAAACTAATTCTTGGGTTATTTAGAAGCTATTATATGCAACCAATTCGTAAATTTTCTCTTTGTTGGTTTGTGAATATATTTATTACACGAGATATTTGTGTACTAATCTAGCACAAAAATTATATGTGCACAAGCATTTTTGTATCTAATGATTATTGGAGTAAAATTCATACATATTTATTACGTGTTAATAGAATCAAGTAGGCCTGGGCTTTTCTTAGATTTTGGATGTTTTAAGAGTTAATACCACGAAAATCTTAAAGTTGTATATTGTGATAAATTTACTTTAAACTAATTTTTTTATCACAAAAAATCCCAAATCCGTACGTTTCTAGCAAATTTACCCTTAATTAATTTCCATTAAATTTTACACTCAAAGTGTGTATCAATTTGAGGTTTTACGCTCCTTTTGTTATAAGTGTGTCGGTTTGCGATTTTTCATAATGTTAATTAAATTTAATTGGGGGTAAATTTGTCATAAATATACCAGTTTTGGATATTTGATAGTTAAAAAATTAGCTTGGGGTAATTTTATCACAAATGTACCAATTTAAAATTCTTCCTGCTATTAACCAATATTTAAAAATAAATCAATATTTATTAAATATGTGTAAATTAGAATATATGATTTGCTTTTGCACTAGTAGTAAAGATGAAGACTGGGGACTGATACTTTGGAAGGAAGCGAGCGTCGTTCTCCCCTCGTCACCGACGCATTCCGCGATGGCAAATTGCGTTCCCTTTCCAGACATCTTTCCTTCCATTCCACAGCCATTCTCGCAATAATTCGCGCTTCATGACAATAGCATCAGTTCCAATTCCCCGCGTCCTTTTTCGCTCCCACGTCCTTTTCTCCCCCTCTTGTCAGCCCCCGTTACAATTTTAAGTGGTGACATTTGGTTAAGTGTAGAAATCGACCCCTCAACTTGAATTCATCGCCAAAAAGAAAAAAAAAAAAAACAATGAATTTGTGTCATTTCAACCATATTGTTTGTTTTTTGTTTTTTTTAAATCTTTGACAAGGAAGAAAAAAGGAGGAGCGTCCTTCACCCCCCCCAAAAAAAAGGAGGAGGAATTTGCTTCATAGAGAGCAGATAGACCATTTAGCTGTATAATCCGTTAATGTTGCGAGAATTTTCGATCGTCTATGTCAATGTAAATTACATTGAGAGAAAAAGTAACATAAAATGGGTAAGAAAGATTGGCCATTCTTATATGCTGAATGATCTCACTCAACCAAACACAAAATGTCGAGATCATATAATGACTTTTTCCTCATTAAATCATATTCTTTTACTTAGCACGCATTTTCCAGAATTGACAAGGAAGAAAAAAGAGGGAGGAGGAATTTGTTTCGTAATAAGTAGACGGATGGCTCGGCCGAGCGATTTGTCGGTGCTGCAAAACGAGAAAAATAAATAAAAATAAAAATGGGTAAGAGAAAATAGCCATTCTTGGGAATTGGATGATGACGGGCGAAATACAGAAACCCCATAGACCCTGTAATGGCTTTTTAATCGCTGGATCATTTATTTTATCTTTGGTATAATTCGTAATAAATTTTTAGGAAAAAACCACTAAAAGCCTCAAATATTTTTTGTAGCATGAAAAATTCCAAACTTTGCTAATCGTGACATATTTATTTCAAATTTTTTTCATGATATAAAAAACTATGAACTTTTATCTTTGTGCATGTTTATCGTAAACTATATGGCATTTTGGTCTTTTTATTTATTTTTTTTATTTTCTTATTCTTTCTTTCCTTTGCCGGCCATGGCAGAGCTAGCGAGGGTCGAGGGCGACCCTCGCCTGACCTAGCCGAGGGCCACCCTCACCCGATGCCGGCGAGGGTAGCCCTTGCCTGACTTCGGCTTCTCTTGGTGAAGTAAATGTATTACGATTGACAAAGTTTGAAATTTTTCATGCCAAAAAAAAAAAAATTTGAGGCAAATTTATCACTTTGAGTGAAGTGCGGGGGTTTTTTGGTTGTCTTTTTCCTAAATTTTTTTTATCCTCGTGAGACCATGTCGTTCTATTTTAGTACGTGAATATCTCAAATTCACCGCTTCTCCCCGGCTGGGACGCCACCCCACCGTCAGCACTCAGCAGCAGGAGGAGGCCACGTATAAGATGGGAAAAATCTCTCAAAAATCCAGTTCAAAAAGAGGAGGGACCCTGTGAAGGCTGTTGGAGCTCATCTCTCCCGGATTGAACGAGTCTTCGCCCTCGTTATTTGACTTTAGAGTTCTCAGTTTCACATCTCTCATCCTCTGCTTTTGGCCGTTTCCCCCTGTTGAATTCTCCAAGGGAGGCCCCTCCGCTTACGCCCCCCTTCCCTTCCCCTTTTGACCCTCGCCCCGCTCGAAGTTCCTTCCTCGCAATCATTCCACCCGGGGGTGGCGGTCTCCAAAACAACTTTCCCCCAGATCTCCGAAAGTCCACAAAGAACGCGAGTTCCTCTGTTCCCGTGGCCTGCCAGAGGACCGACGATCCATCCGAGTTCTTTGTTTTCTCTCGCGGGCATTGCCCTTCTGATGGTTAATTCAGTGCGGGGGAACAGAGTGTTCAATTGGGTAGGATCGTATCGGTTCTGATCGGCTGCGGGCTTGTAGGAATCGCAGGGATCATTCGACGGGACCAGGCTTTGAAGGTGGGTTCAGCTTGGTTTAACCCAAGATCCGATTTTGTTTCTGGTCTTCTCTTCTGTCGGCTGAGTTTTTTTTTTCTTGAAACTTTTCAATCTGCTTCTATAACTTGATCACTTTCTTGGTTTTTGATAATGCTTTTGTTATTCCCTTAAGTGCTGTGCTTTTTTTAATGGAGTCTGCCGCGGAACCTTCCCCTTCCAGCTCAAACAGCTGGGAATGTCTGTTTTTATTAGTACTACTAAAGAAACGACCCCTTTATTTATTGTACCCTTCTCTTTATAACCCCCCGTTCTTTATATTCGAGTCACTTGTAACCTCTGTCCCATTGCTTTTCAGTTCGATTTTTTCCCCCTGTTTTCTGGGCGTGCACAATGGGTTGCGCGAGCTCGAAGCAGAAGCGATGTCGGCACTGCAACGCGCTCTCCTCGCCCGTGCGCCGGAGCTATTCGATCCACGGCGATCATCTGCCTCAGAGCAGAGATGATAGCTACCATCTTGTTGCTCTTAAATCCAGCACGCTCGGTTCTCTCAAGATTGACCCTTCTTATCAAATCACCAACCACGTGGAGAAGGTGATGGTGGCCGATGTTGGTGATCACAAGATGTGCAACGGGAGCAATGGTGTCATTGAAAACGGTGTAAAGGAGTTCGCTATGGGACTGATCGAGGCCAAGACTTGGTCGAACATGATCGAGGAGAAAATCCCGAAAGTTGTTCCGAAAACACCAATCAGGACTCCGCCCGGCGAGCCGGAGACGATCAATGCGTGGGAGCTGATGGAAGGCCTGGAGGACATAAGCCCTTTCCGGTCGCCGATTCACATGAGGAGCTTTTCTTTTGATGCGGTCAGGACTCCAGTTCATGCCCCGGCTGATCGTCTTAAATCAAGGTTCCTAGAGAATGGCGTGGTTTCCCCCAAGCCCATGTGGCTGCAAATGGCTGATGGCGACGGGTTGGACTCCGAAGCTGTTGTGGGTTTCGATCCTGAAGTTATTTCCACTTTCAGGAAGTCACTTGAAGAGCTTTCACCTGATCATCCGTTTCATTTGCAGTCATTGGATAATCAGGAACGACTGTCCATGGCCGGCCAAGATTCATTGCCTATGGAAGCATCTGAAAATAAAATAGCCAATGGGACTGACCACGAGTATTGGCCGCGTGGAAAGGAGAAGGTGATCATCTACTTTACGAGCCTTAGAGGGGTTAGGAAGACGTACGAGGATTGCTGTCATGTTAGAGTCATCTTGAAAAGCATCGGTGTACGTATCGACGAGCGAGACGTGTCGATGCATTCGGGGTTCAAGGAAGAGTTGAGAGAGCTGTTGGGTGATGGGGCTTGTGGGGGTGGATTGCCAAGGGTGTTTGTGGGAAGCAAGTACATTGGCGGAGCCGAGGAAATTAGGTGTATGCACGAAGAAGGACAGCTCGAGAAATTTCTCGAGAACTGCAAAATGGTGGATGATGGCAGCTGTGGCAAAGGAAACAGCGGTGCATGTGAGGCATGCGGTGATATTAGGTTCGTGCCTTGTGAGAGGTGTTCCGGCAGTTGCAAGATATATTGCGACGGCACTAGTGAAGAAGATGCGGAAGAAGAGGGAGATGAGTACGGGTTCCAGCGTTGCCCAGATTGTAATGAGAACGGTCTCATACGCTGTCCGATATGCTGTTATTAGCTTCAGGTGGCGATGAGTCAATGACAATGTATTGCCCCACACGTATTTGCAAATTTTGGGTGTTCCTTGTTTGAGTGAATTTTTGTACAGAGAGAAGATGATAGATTTTTGGAAGGTAGATTACATAAGAAAGAAATTGTTATAGTAAGTTGATCTTCTAATCACATGATCTGTTAAATTTTGCTTTTCTATTTTGTTTGGCAGAGACTGTACACTTGCTTTTTGTTTTTACCAAAACGAGGTTTGTACACTTTCTTTCTTTACCCAAGGATTTCCAGCTGATATTGCATAAAAAGTTGGATGGGATGGTTCAGTTCTGACCACAAACGGTGAAACTTTGATGGAGTTTGTTCAAAGAATTGCAGAGGTTAAATGCATGCCCCTCTTATGACCGGCGTTGGTTGTCAGTTGAATCAAAATTTTTGCCGACTCTTCATTGAAGTTTCTTGGGAAAAGGAAGAATTGAAGATTCTTCAATCTGAAGAGTCAGCACAGCTTGTCAAAGGCTCCACAAAAGAACAGTGACAGATTCTAGAGATCTGACTGTCCTATGGAAGATATGAAATAAAAGGAAAAGAAAAAAAGGAATAGGACTTAGGAGACCACCAAATTCGACTTTGTTGATTGTTCGTAAAGTGATGTATGTTGGAGTTGTTCAGATCTCAATGTTTAATATTTTGGACATGGAACCGTTTGACTTCTTTGCTTGCACCGAAATGCAATCCGGAACGCCATCTCATTCTGCTGGACAAGGCATTCGAGAACAGATTGGACAAGCAGATTAGGTGAGCAATGCATAATCTTGGGTCAGCCTTGGCGGTGACCATAAACTAAAAGAGACACGGTCAATCCCAGTATTCTTTTGGACTCGGTTCGTGAGACAGAAGATGGAGAGGTTGAATGAGTAGTTGCCTCCATTGCTGTCCCCGTTTAAAACAGATGGGAACACAATTCCCCATTGATGAAGTGTACAAAAGCCAGCCACCCCAACGCTCAATTTTTAATACTCCTACGCCTCCTCAACCGAAAAACTGCAGACTGGGCATTCACTAAGATCCATTAAATATAACCCTTGAGTTTCTCTTGTATTAAGCTTTCTCTGAAATCATGCCATTTGGAGATTATTAAATTCTCAAGCTTCACGTTCAAACTGGTCCCAGAAAATAAACGAGGACCTTTATGTGAGGAACGAAAAGTAAAAAAACAAAGGAACGCAAACTGACGAATTTGACCGACGATATCCCGGGCTCCGCCACTAGTGGCCGCGGTCTAAATTGATAACAATTTTTTTTTTTTTTTTTTTGGAACTGTGATAGGGTGGCGCGTATTTACCAATATATATATATATATATATATATATATATATATATATATATATATATATATATATATATAGGGTGGCGCGTATAGTCTTGTTAGCCACTAAAATATGCAATGAACAAAGGCATTGCGTTTTCATATGATGCCACTCAGAAAAAGGTGAAGCCACTCGGAAAAAGGAGAAGCTGCTGGGGTCTTTCATGTTAATACCGCCAACTGAGCTGTGCCAAGATGTGCACAATCCTCCTATTACCTTTTCTCTTTATCTTTTCTCTTTGTTCTTCCTTTTCCTTTGGGTGTAACACCTTCTCAGCCTTCTTGGGTCTCATGTCTGATAATAATTCGTTCGAAGCATGTCTGTGTATGTTCATCTTGGCCCGATACACGGAATAGCACGAGCAGCTAAAGGACAGTTAGCAATCTCATCATATCTCGTTCAGATGGTAGAGAACAGTTGAGAATTGTCCAAGAGCAATTTCTAGTGCTGGACCACTCCCTCCTACCGCATTCATGATGAACGAGATAAATTGGCAGATGAAAAGAATTAGCGACTACCATGAGATGCTTTTCCAATCTAGTAATCATCACTCACCAACACTCGGATGCCTCTGTTTAGAACACAATAGCTATAGCACGAATGGTTGTGGCCCTTTCAGATGAGAAATGTCTACGCAAGAGGAAGGACTAAATAATGCTACCTATTCGGCCCGTTTGTCCCGTCTCTATGTGGCCGTATTAGCCAAATAAATTAGTGCAGTCTAGCACATGTCAAAGCATATGAGCATCATGTACTAACTTCTTGACAAATAGAGCAATAAACGATTGACGATCATATGTTTCTAAGAGTCGTTAAGCGAGCAGTGATCCAATAAGAGATGCCTGATTCCATGACTAACTTGCTACTCCTACCAACTAGACCTTCTGTATGTGAAACATTGTGCGATCAATGGTGTCTTGGAGCTAGGAAACTATAGCGGGTTATGGGAGAATAAAGAAACAAGCAATGCAAAGTCAATTAGTGGCAGAGCACTTCCAGAGACGATTTGACCTTGTAATGTGCAAGATCATTCAGGGAAAAACCGGTTTTCAGCTACCACTTAAACAAAAGAATATTGCCGTCCCTTTAATATGAAAGGAACCACTTAGTAGCCACAGTTGGGAGATAGAGATGCTCAATTAGAGAGAAAAAAAGTACGGGGAGGAAAGAGTAAAAATGTCACTTTATAAAGTTTAGACATCAGAGCATCTCAAGGAGTAGCACTGAACTCTAGGGGTCTCATGTCACTGCAATTGCCTTCAAAGACCGGTCAGCTGCTTAGCTTTCGTATGTCATATTAATTATCTAGTCAATCTCTAGCTTATTCTCTTACAAGTATACTCTTCATAAAGCATCATCATACTTGACACCCACAAGTTCTGATATACAAGGCAATAGGCATGGTTTAGACATCATATTGGAGACAATCTCCGGCGCAAAGTAGTGATTCATAATCACCAAGTTCTTATTGAGTTTTATGAACATAAAAGGCTGAACTATGCATTTTACCAAAAAAAAAAAAGGCTAAACTATGCACAACCAGACTAAAATGTCTCCAATTCAATTGCTATCATAAGGGCATACATAACGCTGCTGAGAGAGCAACCACCATTACTTATTTATCTGCCTAACCGTGATGGGTCAATATATTTTATGGACAATAAAGATCCTTATCTTATTTACTACCATGGTTAGCCAAGTCAGACACAGCTTTAGCTGCCTGATTCAGGACATCTGAAACCCAAAGAGCTCCCTTCGAGAAGTAGCTGCTGTTAACAACTGCATGAGCAGCTGATACAGCTGCTTCTCCTGCAACTGTTGCTGCAACAACAGTGGCAGTTCCTGTTGCAAGGACTGCTGATCTGGTGATATCTGAGACATGGTATTTCTCATCGACGGATCTCACAACTTCCCTGCCTGCAGTTATCTTATCGGTGAGGCCGATTCTGTCACTCAGCTCTGTGATCTTTGCAGCTGCTGTGGATGACACCTGATGTGATTCATCAAAAGCCTTGGCTCTTGTCAATGCATCCTTCCCCAGATCATATCCCTTGGCGATCATTGTCACAACAACTTCCTGTGCAAGTGTCACAGCTTCACTCGGGGAGGAAACCATAGGCATCGCATGAGTGGCCTGTGCATGGAAAAGAAAAAAATTAGAGATATCTGAGTGTGAGCATAAATTCAGAACCTAGATAAAAGAAGCCATGAAGTTTTTCTAATCGTGCAAAATCATCAGCTTCACCAAGATATGCGCACTCTAATTCACAATCTGGTTTCACAAGAGGATCGAGTTATGCACTGACCTGACTACAGCTTAAAGTACAACTATACAAGCTTCTTAAACATTACAGTCGGATGATCTTGGCTAAAGAAGCAAGCAAGAAGATAAGTTATAATTTCATTTTGGCAATTGTTCTTGAATTTCCTGTGAGCCAACAAAGTTTCAACTCAAATGGACTAATTAGCCTTGATTAAATTGAATTTGATGTTCTGTGCCATCACTTCAGGAACATCCCAAAATTCAAAAAAAGAACCTTTGGCATTCTGCCTGTTGGACGAGCATAAACTCCTCAACTTGTTGCATGAAGCACTTAAGCATAGTTGCGCACACAAACAGATACATCACTTTTCTTTTTCTGCCATGTGTGTATATCTCAGACTAGTATACAACATACAACTTCAACCAAACTAAGCATCTTCATTTGATCACGAGTCCAAGCCTGCAGAAATTTGCTAATATTCATTTTGTAAACTGAACCGGCAAATCATCGTTACTGGTATAGTAAAATGATTCAAGTACCACAACACCAGTGACATCATCAGACTTCTGTGAAGGACCAGTCCAAGGATCTGACTCATCTATAAATGCCCCCCAACGTGAAATGCCTACATGTCGGTCTCCAATTGTGGCTCCCTGACAAATCATATCAGTAAAGTGCTTAAAGGGTTAGATGAAAGCAAGGTTATATGAAGAAACAAGAATTTTCAAAGTTCACCCCACAGGAAAAGCTACTCAACGTACTTCCCAAATTCCCCATGCAACTACCAAGAACTAATGTACTACGTGCAAAACCAGTATCAAACCTCTATAGAAGAATAAGATTTGAGTGGGTCAAGCACCATAACACTTAAAGACCAGGGGGTTTCCAACACTAAATTTGAAAAAAAAAGGAAACCCCAGTTAGTTTTCTTTCTTCAAGTGAGAGGGGTCACTCACATTGAGCAATAGAGCAGTCTCCAGAGTGTAAGCATCCTTGAAAGTCACGTAAGCTGTACAAGCATATTCACCAGACCTAGATTTTAAATCAAACATATCTTATCAAAATGAAGATGCATTGTCACTCTAACAAAAACCTAAAGGAAGACCTGAGAGTCATAGACATTGTCTCACTATCAGTGAGATGCAAATCACAGGATTGCCTGCTATTAAAACTCTCTAACACAAAAAGTGGAGTGCCAAATTGTTCTCTAATGGGGAAAAAAGAATTAATCAACCCATCAACGAGTCTAAGTCTCGCAAGTTGCAACCTTCAAAAAGCAAGAATCTGAACAAGTATGTTCACATGTTGAGATGAATAGAATTTGATCCTTTGGGAATACCTTGTCATTCAGAATTTTAATAACAAAATTACTTTGAATCCTGACATATTTCATAAAAGTATTTTATATCAGGTGAATGTCTGGGCTTGAGTAAGAAAATAGCAGCTAGCCTCATTGGTGGAGTCATTAGACACACCATTGAGGAACTGACATAAAAAATGCTAGGTCTTCTCTGACCTCATGAAAGATAAGTGACATATTTTAAAATCAACAGGATCGTAGATTATCTTTCATGAGGTCAGAGAAGACCTAGCATTTTTTATGTCAGTTATCTTTGCTTAATCTATTATAGATGGGCACTCAAAAGTGACATATTTTAAAATCAACAGGATCGTAGATTTTGAGTGCCCATCTATAATAGATTAAGCAAAGATAACCAAATACTATTCCAGCCCTTTTTCACTGTTTACTGATAACTGGTAGTACTGAGCATCCAAAAGAGACAATGCCAGGTCCGTTTGACTCTTTTTAGAACCATGGATCCACCATGATGTCAAACTAACAGATTTATCAAGTCAAGCAGGCTGAGGAAATGTGCAGAATAACATCCATTGCTCACATAGACAGAGCTTGTCTTAGAAATCAACTCAATGACATCCACAAATGTATTATCTTTCTGTTTCATATACGACGCAAAAGATAATGAATAGTAATGAGAAGATCAAATACGGACTGAAATTCAGCCATTTTTCACTGGTTACTCATAACTAGTAAAACTGGGCATCCAAAATGAGACAATGCCTACTAATCCCCCATGATGTCAAATTAACAGATTTATCAAATCAAGCAGACTGGGTGAAATGTGCAGATTAACATCCATTATTCATGTAAACAGAGCTTGTCTAAGAAATCAAGTCAATGACATCCACAAATGTATTATCCTTCTATTTCATATAAGACGCAAAAGATAATGAATAGTAATGTGAAGATTGGGGACTGAAATTCAGCCCTTTTTCACTGGTTACTCGCAACTAGTACAGTAGCGCTGAGCATCCAGAATGGGACAATGCCTATGGATCCCCCATGATGCCAAATTAACAGTTTATCAAGTCAAGCAGACTGGGCGAAATGTGCAGAACAACATCAATTATTCACATAAACAGAGCTTGTCTTAGAAATCAAGCTAAAGACATCCACAAATGTATTATCTTTCTATTTCATATAAGATGCAAAACATAATGAATAGTAATGTGAAGACCAAAATTCAGCCCTGTTTCACTGGTTACTCATAACTAGTAGCACTGAGCATCCAAAATGAGACAATGCCAGCTCTGTGGGACCCTAATTAAGGCCATGGATCCTCCATGATGTCAAACAAACAGATTTATTAAGTCAAATAGGCTGGAGGAAACATAATGTTTCATCCATTATTCAGATTACAAAGCTGACGTCTTAAAAATCAAGCCAATGACATCCAGACATGTTTAACCTGTCTCATCAAGATAACACAGGAAAATATGAGTAAAACGGCAACCATTGTTTCCATGTATGTTTCATCCAAGCCACACAAATAGATAAGAAACAATTACTTAAGAGTCCGTTCTTAAAGTTGAAAGGTGATAAAGGAAAAAACTAGTTAAAAAATTTCTTAGATGAATGAGGGCACCCGGATACATGATGGAAAGGAACCTTATTATTTCAATGTATTCAACTGCACCGCAATGAGCAAAAAAATCATAAACATCCTTTTCTGTAGATCTCGGTGATAAGTTTGTGATTTCAGCAGTATAACCACCCGGATACATGGTTGTGAAATCTTGAAAAAGGCCAGCAGTAGGTTACAATGCACCTGGACAAAGTCAAACAAGCTCATAAGCCTTCATATACACAACCATCAGATCCTTCTAGGAATGCTAATTCAATCTAACACTACATTTCCCATAAATAGGCACAGTAAGAAGACCCATGACAAGAGACATGCAGGCACACAATGTGCACCGGTGGTGGCAGAGATTTGCTTACTCTAGCCAAGTGGTGGTTCATGGTTTTAGCATATCAAGATGTGAACAATGAACATAAGGTTAATGCTTGGTAGTGCTTCCCGAAGCTTCAATCCTTTGTCAGTATGCACCACAGAATCTGTAAGTACTCAACTCATTGGTCCGAGATTTGATTTTGATTGGTCATAAGCAACATAAATATTTGTATGGTCTTAGAGATCAAGGAGGTCTATTTTCACTGGAGTACTTGGTGGTTTTATAATGTGGCTCGATCAGGTAAACTAATACCATGCAAGTGTCCCCCCGCTCATGTAGACATTGTAGGGGGCACCGGAAAAAGACTTTGACTAGCATTCACAAACTATTAAAAGCTACCAATACCACAAATTATGAAATCACATGCTCCTTCACCTCATGATGATGAAGTTCCTCTTAACTATTTGGAAGAATAAAATGAAATAATTCATGACAAAGATTCCAGAAAGTGATGGTCATCTATATCCAAATTCTTATAAATAAATGAAACTAGAGAAGCTCCCAGAGCACACAGATTGCATTTAAGAAAAATCAACATCTTCTTATACTTGTCCACCTTTGCTGGGCGAGCAATGTCTGTCACCTAGCCAATTCTCCTGTTGGTCGGAAAATTTTAAATACAAATAGTTTCAAGAAAACCTTTTTTTTCCCCTTCCAGCATCATTCACAGTAATAAAAAAATTGCTCTTCTCTACCATCCTAAGGAAGCAGGGGGTATTGGGTGTATACATAGAAATTTTCCTCTCCCTTCATTCTGCTCATAAAGACGTCTTCCACGAGTGGAGAGCACCAAAGAAAGCGTCCCTCCAGGTAACTAAAGGCACTTGGTATTACAACAATCGACGGAGTTCACCATATGCAACACCCAATCAGAGTGCACCGCATTATTCCATATACTGATTTTCTCAGTGCTCAGGTCAACCAAGTAGAATGAGTAAAGGAATACTACGGTCAAAGTATCAAGATCGACATCGAAGAGCCACCTTCGAGGTAAGCAAGAACAGGCTAAACAGTCGGGCGAACTCAATCCGCAACAGACGCAAAGCAGTAAAAACCAATCTGCGAATCCCATGATTCTGATATACAAAAGGGGGGGAAATATACACTCAATTCGCTTGATCCGAAGAATCTCAATCAGCCCAAGTCAAACACGAAAATGGTCTGAACCACTAGGTTTCTCAGAGCGAATCGACATACTTCTAGTTTACAGAAGAAAGAGCAGAAGAATCCCAAAAAACCCAGAACAGAAACAGAACCCACGGATTAAACGAATTCGCCGTTCATCAACGCTGGAAGGAGAAGAGAAGACAATGCATACCTTGTATCGTCCGAAGTGGGCTGAGAGAGAGAGAGAGAGAGAGAGAGAGAGAGAGAGAAGAAGAAGAAGAAGAAATGACCAGGCAATCGGCTAAGAGAGTGCCAGACTTCGCGCGTAGAAGTAGAACAATGACAAGGAGCCACGAGCAGTTCCGCGCGTGTGATGACGAACCGGTACAATGGGCTGTGCGGGATGATGCCTCAACTCAGTTTTCAGCTTTCCTTACGGCTGCACGATGAAAAGTAAAATGGATAAATATTAAGATTAACCTCACATTGATATTTTCATGATAGATTTACTTCAAATAAATATTTTCATCACAAAAAATCAAAACAAATTTGTACACCCGTGAGAAATAGAGAGTACAACTTTAAATTGATATATTCATCAACTATCACATGTTATCAAACTTAATAATTTGATAATAAATTTAACAAAAATCAAATGATGATAAATTTGTCATAAGTATATTAATTCGAGATTTTTGGTAGTAAAAAAATTATTTTGGTGTAAAATTTCACAAATGCATCAATTTGTGGTTTCTTATTATATCAATCCTAAGGAAAATGATCCTTACCAAAAAAAAAAAAAAAAAACTCCTAAGGAAAATGATAAAATGTGGAAGGAATCAAATGATCAAACACATACCAATTTCTCCTTTGGGATGTCATAGAAAAAGATAACTTGAATGTAATTGAATGTTATTCCTTCGTTTTTTTTTTTTGTTATTTCCGTTGTTTGGTTGTACGAGAATGAAACGGAATGGGATTAAGTAAATTAGATATTTTTCCATTCATCAAAAGACTTGCATTTAATTAAGATCATATTTTTAAAACACAACGATTTTAATTGGATTTAAAAAAACATCAAGTATTTATTCAAAAATAAAAATGATAAATAAACATTCATATTAATTATGAAGAGCTTTAATTATTTATATAAAATCTAACGGTCGTAATTGTATATAATCAAAATATTTGTAGGGCAACAACAAGGGGAATGATTTACAATAGTAGTTTATGAGATAATGTTTAGTTACATCATAATTATACATAAGCATGACGAGGACAAGTGCTTCATATTACTAGCTTAGTAAGAATATCATGTACTTGCCACGTGGTAACCGTGTCATTTCATTTCTTTAAATCATGATTAATTTTCACATTTGAATTAACATTTGCACACACATTGTCACACACACATAGAGTTTTGCTAATTCACATGATAAAATGATCGTTAATCAATAAGGAACTCCAATAAGTGTTTTGGTGACATTTCAAAATTTTTAAAACAAATATCATGCATGCTTTGGAAATTAATTGATGAATGATTTAGGTCTTAACCATATATAGGGTTGTAGTATCGAAATGGTGTCATGGGATGGTAATTTGTCTCATACATAACCACACCATTAGACTTAAAGATGTTAGGTTTTCGCTCAAGCAATTCCTTCATATGTGCACCTATATCGTTGATTTTCCCATCATTATAGGCTCCTCGATGTTCAATCAACCAAAGTTTATTTCAATTGATTGGTGACGATTCTAATCTGATTACCTAAATCATGATAATATCCATGGCTTGTAGATTGCACAAACCTAATATGGGAAGATCATGGGAACTGAGGTGTTACTCTTTGGCAATCCCCAGTCTACGAACTCGAGGTGCTGCAACAACGTTTAGCATATAAAAACTTAATTAATGTTTAAAGCTCATTTGCTTTCAATATTTGCATTAAAATCTCTCTCGTTGCTGGCCTGACCCTTGACCGAAAACCCCGCTCGACCATCGCCGCTGCTACAATGTAGCCTCTGCCGTTCGAGCGACCTTTCTTGCTTCAGCGAGCGTGCTCAAAGAAAGTGGAAAGAAAGAAAGAGGGGCTGGGCTGATGAGGGAAAAAGGCTGGGCCCAAAACAAAATTAAAAAAATGGGCTTGGGAAAGAAAGAAAGAGGGCCGGGCTAGGGGAAAGAAAAGAAAAGAGGAGAGGGGTTGGGGGCAGATTGGCCTTGTTTTGTTTTTTCGTTTTTGATTAATAATTGAATAAAAAATTTTAAAATAAATACTCTTACTATTTGCAAGTATACTCAAATATCGATTTTTGCTAATTCTATTTTTTGATGACTTAGGGCGTGTTTGGTAATGTTTCTGTTAAAAAATTGTTCCAGTTTTGAACAAAAGAAGACGTTTGGTAAACTTGTTCCGGGAATAAAAAATGAACAAAAACACGTTTGATAAATTTGTGTTCTTTTTATGTTTCTTTTAATTTTTTTTCTTTCTTTTTAATTTTTAATTTTTTTCTTCTTTTGGCCGGTTGCCGGCCTCGGCCATGGTCGGCGATTGGTCGATGAGGGCCGGTGGCCTCGCCTAGATCCAGCGAGCCCGAGCTTGCCCAGCCTTGCCCCGCGTCGGCGAGGCTCGGCCTCGCCTTGGCTGGGCGAGCTTGGGCTTGCCGGATTTGGGCAAGCCCGAGCTCGCCCAGCCTTGCCTTGCGTCGGTGAGGCTTGGGCTCGCTGGATCTGGGCGAGCTCAGGCTTGCTAGATCTAGGCGAGCCCGAGCTCGCCCAGCCACTGGTGAGGTCGTTAGGTCGGCGAGCCTTGCTGCTCGACCATCGCCGCTGCTGCAATGTAGCCTCTGCTATTTGAGCGTCCTTTCTTGCTTTAGCGAGTGTGCTGAAAGAAAGTGGAAAGAAAGAAAGAGGGGCTGGGCTAATGAGGGAAAAAGGTTGGGCCCAAAACAAAATAAAAAAAATGGGCTTGGGAAAGAAAGAAAGAAAGAGGGCCGGACCAAGGGAAAGAAAAGAAAAGAGGAGAGGAGTTAGGCGGATTGGCCTTGTTTTGTTCTTTCATTTTTAATTAATAATTTAATATATTTTTAAAAATAAATACTATTACTATTTGCAAATATACTCAAATATCGATTTTTGCTAGTTCTATTTTTTGATGACTCAGGGTGCATTTGGTAACGTTTCTGTTCAAAAATTGTTCTAAAGAACAGTTCCCTAAAACAATTTTTGAACATAAGAAGGCGTTTGGTAAACTTGTTCTAGGAATAAAAAATGAACAGAAACACGTTTGGTAAATTTGTGTTCTTTTTTCGTTTCTTTTAATTTTTTAATATTTTTATTTTATTTTATTTATTTCTTTTTTATTTTTTATTATTTTCTTATTTTGGCCGGTGGCCTCACCCAAATCTGGTGACCCCAAGCTCGCCCAGCCTTGCCCTGCGCCGGCGAGGCTAGGCCTCGCCTTAGCTGGGTGAGCTCGAGCGAGCTTGGGCTCGTTGGATCTGGGCCAGTTGGAGCTCGCCCAACCTTACTGAGGCTCGGGCTCGCCAGATCTGGGCAAGCTCGGGCTTGCTAGATTTGGGAGAGCCCGAGAGAGCCTGAGCTCCCCCAGCCACCGGTGAGGCTTGGCCTCGTCAGGCCACTGCCAGGTTGGCGAGCCTTGCCAGTGGTTGGGCGAGCTTGAGCTCACCGGATCTGGGCGAGCCTGAGCTTACCTAGCCAAGGCGAGGCCGAGCCTTGCCAGGGGCCGGCGATGCTCGGCCTCGCCAAGGGTTGACGATGCTCCGGCGAGGTCGCCGGCCCTTGATGGCCTTGGCTCGGGCTCGTCGGATCTGGGCAAGCTCGAGCTCGCCCAACCTTGTCGAGGCTCGGGCTCGCCAGATCTCGGCAAGCTCGGGCTTGCTAGATTTGGGAGAGCCCGAGAGAGCCCGAGCTCCCCCAGCCACCGGTGAGGCTCGGCCTCCCCCAGTCACCGGTGAGGCTCGGCCTCGTCAGGCCACTGCCAGGTTGGCGAGCCTTGCCAGTGGTTGGGCGAGCTTGAGCTCACTGGATATGGGCAAGCCTGAGCTTACCTAGCCAAGGCGAGGCCGAGCCTTGCCAGGGGTTGGCGACGCTTGGCCTCGCCAAGGGTCAACGATGCTCCAGCGAGGTTGCCGGCCCTTGATGGCCGGTCACCAGCCATGACTGAGGCTGGCAACCGGCCAAAGAAAAAAGAAAAAGAAAAGAAGAAAAAAAAAAGAAGAAAAAGAGAGAAGAGATAAAATTTGTTCTTAAAAATTGTTCCAGAAACAAGAAACATGTTTTTCTTGTTTCTCATTTCTGTTCCAAATGTGTTCCTGTGAATAAAAAAATAGATTTGGAATAAAAACGCAAACAAACATGTTTTTGTTCTTTTTTTTGTTCCCTGGAACAAAAAACTAAAATTTTATTCATAAACAGAAAAAAAAGAACGTTAACAAACAGGGCCTTACTTGTTTGATAAAATCAGGTGTACACATATAATCAATTATAAGAGGAACATAGAAAGCTTCTGAGCGAAACAAATCCCAAAAGAGTTATGAAACAAAAAAAAAAAAAATAGAAATTAAAAGAGTACAACTTGCAACTACAAGCAATCGAAGACCAGATCTATCACAGTATAAAAAAACAATTGGTGGCCAATCATCAAAATTGTTAGTGAGGGGCACATGCTGAGATCTTCTCTTTTGGAAAGTACGACTTGCAGTGTATACCTAGCTTTAGCATCCTCAACACTATCACAATATGGAGACAAGAAAAACAACATATTGAACCACCACAAATCAAATGTCTCCAAGAAATTTTCAAATCTAGATTTATATTAAGAGAGAAAATCTCCCAAATTTATATGTACACTTACATTGGGAGAGGAGAGCCAAATCTTGGAGAAGTCATAAAACTGTTAGCTGGGTTCATTCTTATATAGAGGAAGCCCAATGAGTTGTAAGCCCAAAAAGGGCTTGAGCTCATATGATAAGTCATATGGAGAAATAGGGTTTCTTACTATCTTTAAAGTGGTAACCGCAAAAAGATGTAGTAACGAGAGAAAAAGAGAAAGTAGAAAATCTGGGGTTGAGGCAAAGTCTGATTTACATCAAGCTGATATCGGAAGTTGATTCGTGGTCCAATTGAGCTGAAATTTTGTCAGCATGTTCATGGCCAATCTTCTCGAATCTGAACAGTTTGATTTTCATTTGAAACTCCCTACATCAAGTTTTTGTGGATTGATCAAAACCTGCATTTTTGGTCAGATTTATCTTTGATCTCTTGTGAAATTCATGTGTATTGCCAAGAATTATGTTCTTGAGGTCTTTGCTGCTATGTACCTCTAGTATTTGCTAGAGAAGAATATTGTTCACCCAATTTTGTTGATAGTGAAGATTTTCGGGTGGACTCCGGTCCCGTGGCTTTTGATCTCCTCATATTGAGGAGGTTTTCTATGTACAAAAATCGTCTTGTGTTTGCGTGCTTGGTATTTGTTTTACTCTACTATATTGATTCCTATTAGGTTTACATAAGAGGGGAGATTATTTATTCCACCACGTTAATTCGATATTTTATTCCGCCGCGTTAATTTGATATTGTTCAAATTGTTACTGTTCTCCCATCAGAGTGGTATTAGAGCTTCTAGTTATTGCTTGATTTTTCTATCTTGTTTTAAATAAAGGAAACAAATACGAGTATAATGGTTACACTGAATGGTTCGAATTATCATATTTGGAAAGGGAAGATGAAAGACCTTGTATACGTGAAAGATTTTTATTTGCCTGTATTTGCCGAAGAGACAGTGGGTGGATGATAATATTTTGAACCATATTATTGAGGAAACACATGCACGCAATTTATGGGATAAGCTCGAACAGTTATATGCTCGAAAGACTGGGAATAATAAGTTATTTTTGATAAAATAGATGATGGCTCTGAGATATCAAGATGGTACTCGTTTGACTGATCATTTAAATTATTTTCAAGAAATTATAAATCAGTTGGCTACGATGGGAATCAACTTTGATAGTGAGATACAATTACTATGGTTGCTTGGTACTTTGCTGGACTCATGAGAGACGCTCCGAACATCTTTATCTAATTTTACCTCGGATGGTACGATTACCATGGATTTGGTCAATAGTAGTAGTTTAAATGAAGAAATGAGAAGGAAGACACAATGATCGTTCTCTTCACATTCATGCTACGTCTTGTAGGGATTTCTTTACATCATACAGATTAGGTGATTTTGGATCTGTGAAGATGGGAAACAATGGGCTAGCTCAAGCTGTAGGCATTGGTGATGTGTGCCTAGAAACCGGCAATAGCACAAGGTTAGTATTGAATAATGTTAAACATATATTTGATATCCACTTGAATTTAATTTCTACATGCAAGTTGGATGATGAGGGGTATTGTAGCACCTTTAGTAATAGTCAATGGAAGCTCATCGAAGGTTCTCTTGTTGTGGCTAGGGGTGAAAAATATTCTTCATTGTACATTATGTAGGCAAAGTTGTCCATAGACAAAATTAATGCAGTAGACGGAGAAGATGCAGCTGAGTTATGGTATAAGAGGCTCAGTCACATCAGTGAGAAGGGTTTGTTAATATTGGCTAAGAAGAAGCTCCTTTCAAGATTGAAAAGTTTGGCGTTAAAGAAGTGTTCTTACTGTTTAGTAGAAAAACGGAATAGAGTTGTATTTAAAAGCTCTCCTCCTTCAAGAAAGTCATGTATACCGGATTTAGTGCATTATGATGTTTGTGGTCCTATAAAAACAAAATCACTTGGTGGCTCTTTTTATTTGGTTACCTTCATAGATGATTTTTCAAGGAAAATTTGGATTCATACATTGAAAACTAAATATCAATTATTAGATGCTTTTAAGCAATTTTAGGCTTCAGTTGAGAGATAGATTGGAAAGAAATTGAAATGCATCAGAACTGATAATAGGGGATATTGGACCTTTTGATGAATATTGCAGAGAACAAGGTATTCAACATCAAAAGACACATCCCAAGACGGCTTAGTTAAATGGCTTAGTTGAGAGAATGAACAGAACACTAGTTGAAAGGGTAAAATGCTTACTTTCACAGTCAAAGCTATCTGGATCCTTTTGGGGTGAGGCTTTGAGTACAGTTGTGCATATATTAAATCTTACTCCATGAGTTCCTTTAGAGTTTGATGTTCCTAATAGAGTTTGGACAAGTAAATATGTTTCTTATGATTATTTGTGTATCTTTGGGTGCAAAGCATTTGTGCATATTCTCAAAGATGAGATGTCTAAATTTGATGTGAAAACACGACAGTGCATATTTATTGGTTATGGATAGGATATGCTTAGCTACAAAATTTATGATTTGGTTGAAAAGAAAATTGTAAGAAGCAAAGACGTTGTGTTTATGGAAGATCAAACAATAGAAGATATTAAGAAATCATAGATGATTTCAGCACCACAGGTTAGTGATAATTTGGTTGATTTGGATCTAATTCCTCTTACAAATATTCCTACACAGATTGATGAAGAGCAATAGGAAGTCAATATTCCAAATGATACCCATGTTCCTAAACATGTTGAAACAGATAATACTATTCTTGAACTGGAGACTCAATTAGATGTTCCACCGGATATTCCAGTCTAGAGATTCGTTAAAGACCGACGACTTTTTACCAGGTATTCTAAAGATGAGTATGTGTTATTGATTGATGCAGGTGAACCAAAGTGCTATGCAGAAGCAATAGAAGATGAGTACAAAAGCAATTGGTTTGATGCTATGCGAGATGTGATGCAGTCACTTTATGATAGTCATACTTTTGAGTTTGTGAAGTTACCTAAAGGTAAAAGAGTTTTGAAGAATAAGTGGGTATATAGGTTGAAATAAAATGAACATACTTCATAACCACGATACAAAACTAGATTGGTTGTTAAGAGATTCGGTTAGAGAAAATGGTATTGATTTGGATGATATATTTTCTCCAGTAATGAAAATGTCTTCTATCCGTGTGGTAGTAGGCTTGGCAGCTACCCTAGATTTGGAAATTGTGCAAATGGATGTCAAAATAACATTCCTATATGGTGACCTAAAGGAAAAGATATACATGAAACAACCAGAGGGTTTTAAAGTAAAAAGGGAAAGAGAATTATGTGTGCAAATTGAAGAAAAGTCTCTATGAACTAAAACAAACATCAAGGCAATGGCACAAAAAATTTACGTCAGTTATAACAGAACAGAGCTATAAGAAGACTTCCTCGGATAATTGTGTGTTTGTCCAAAAATTTTCTAATGATGACTTTATTATTCTCTTACTTTATATTGATGATATGTTGATTGTTGGCAAGAATGCTTCAAGAATTAAGTTATTGAAGAAACAATAGAGCAAAGTAGATTCTTGGCATTAGAATTACCCGAGACAGAGATGTTAAGAAGTTGTTTTGTCGCAAGAGAAATATATCTAGAAGATTCTTCAGAAATTTTATCTGGACAAGGCTAAAGTGGTTAGTACTCCTCTTATTGCCAACTTTAAGTTAAATATGAAGAAAAATCCTATGATTGATAAAGAGAAGAAAGATATGAAAAGTTTTCTATATTCCCTTAGCTATAGGAAGCTTAATGTATGCGATGGTATGTACACGCCTAGACTTGGCGAACACAGTTGGCGTTATTAGTTGCTATTTGTCAAATTCAAGCAAAGAGCACTGGAATGCAGTGAAGTGGATTATGAGGTATCTTCAGGGAACTTCAAATTTGAAACTCAGCTTCAGGACCGGGAAACTTGAGTTAGTTGGATACACAAATTCTGACTTGGTAGGAGATATTGATACTTGTAAATCTACTTTTGGTTATTTGATTTCTTTTACGGGTGGAGTTGTGTCATGGAAGTCAATATTGCAGAAGTGTGTTGCACTTTCTACAACCGAAGTTGAATTTATTGCAGCGATTGAAGCTAGTAAAGAGATGCTATGGATGAAGAAGTTCTTAGAAGAACTTAGATTCAAGCAAAAGAGGTATGTGCTATTTTGTGATAATCAAAGCACAATTCATCTTGGTAAGAATTCATCTTTTCATTCTAGATCGAAACATATTGATGTTAGATATCATTAGACAAGAGATGTTTTAGATGAAAAGTTGTTGGAACTTGAAAAAATTTATATGGATCATAATGCCTCTGATATGATGACAAAGACTTTACCAAGAGAGAAGCTTGAACATTGCCAATTGATAGCAGAGATGGTGAATCCCTACACATTGTCGTGAGAAGGAGATTTGTTAGCTGGGTTCACTTCTATATGGAAGAAACCTAATGAGTTACAAGCCTAAAAATGGCTTGAGCCCATATGATAAGTCATATGGAGAAATATAGTTTCTCACTATCTTTAAAGTGGTAGCCACAAAAAGACATAATAATGAGAGAAAAATAGAAAGTAGAAAATCTGGGATTGGGACAAAGTTTGATTTACATCAAGTTGGCATTGGAAGTCGATTTGTGGTTCGATTGAGCTGAAATTTTGTCAGCATGTTTGTGGCGTAATCTTCTCAAATTTGAACGGTTTGATTTTTGTTTGAAGCTCCCTACATTAGGTTTTTCGTGAATTGATCAAAACCTGCGTTTTTGGTCATATTTATTCTTGATCTCTTGTGAAATTCATGTGTATTGCCAATAATTATGTTATTGAGATCTTTGCTGCCATGCACCTCTAGTATTTGCAAGAGAAGAACATTATTCACCCAATTTTGTTGATAGTGAAGATTTTCGGGTGAACTCTGGTTTCGTGGTTTTTGATCTCCTCACATCGAGGAGGTTTTCTACGTAAAAAGATCGTTTTGTATTTGTGTGCTTGGTATTTATTTTACTCTACTAAATCGATTTCTATTAGATTTACACAAAATGTGAGATTATTTTATTTCGCTGCGTTAATTTGATATTATTCGAATTGTTATTGTTTTCCCATCAAAAACCATGTCTTAGGCATCTTGCGAGCTAAACTAGTGATGACATCCTCACAATTTTTTTAGTTGCACATGCATATTTATCATGATGAGTGAAGAAAAGGACCAACAATGAGTAAAAAAAAGACACTGGACGAGGCGAGAAAAGGCTTCCAGATTAGATTGGGAGAGAAAAATAATAATATAAAAACGAACGCTTAGAAAAGAAAAGTAGGGCAAAGCAAACTCTCAGTTTAAAAAATTGAAGTTAAGAGCCTGCAGATGAAGTTTCTTTGAAGGACGGTTTTTTTTTTTTTTTTTTTGGAGAGACAAGCCTGGCGACAAAGAGATTATGATTAAACCATCTTGTCCAACAACCCTGCTTAGAAGGTGAAAGGTTTAGCTAAAGGTGTTTGACACTATTTTGCAACCAAATAAGTCCTCGCCGAATATGGTGATGCTCTATCCCAAACGCATCAAGTTATTAAAGACTAGCAGGTTCTATGGACCAAAAATTGGGATTGGGACCTCCTTTTTTGTGAGGAGATGTTTGGATAGGAGTGGCAATTTATATTCGCGGATCATATTTTATAGTATCAATATAAAGGTATATTACAAAAAAGTCAACCCAATTGCGAATTATTTGCGCATCGTGTCGAAATACTTGACACGAGCATGATCCAAAAATTAATGGGTAGACACGACACTACTTGTGTAACACGATTAAATACACAATGGACGAATCATTGCATGATCCACATGAAAACTACTTGTCGACACGAAATCAACACATCAACATGAACTTAACACAAAATATCCTCAAAATATCATGAAATCTATTTACAAATTTCAATAATCCGTTAAAAAATAACATCAAGTAAAAAACACGTGCATAGTAATGAGATATCATCAATTTTAAAAACTTAATAATGAATAGCATGAAAAGAATGGTTTAGCTTGCTGTGTCTAAACAGGTTATGTATATGTTGTTCAACACTAATTTGTCAATTTAAACGAGTTATACAGTCAATTTCATGTTCACGATTAATAGTCATGTCTTGCAAGTTGAATGTGAAATTGACCTGAACACAATCAGCTTCAATCGAAACCCACTAATTTCGTGTCATGTGGGAGTTGTGTTACATGTTGTGTCACAAATTGCCACCCTTAGATTTAGAGAATCGAGTAGCAACTACAATTTCGTTTTAACTAGCAAACCGAACCCTATATTTTACTATGAAAGGAGTTTGAAATATTTTGGTTCAAAAACCGAACCAATAGGCGGTTCAGTTGGGTTTGACTCTTTTCTGTATTGAGCTGAGCCATCAAATCCAATTGATTTTACCATAAATTTTCCTCTTTTAGTTTACACTTTACTTAAAGCTTAATCTAAACTTTATTATGGATGCACTTTGATTTTTTCTTAACTCCGAAGTGCTTGAAACTTTCACAATATATTGATATGTAAATTCATATTTAAATTTTCACATTTTTTTTTTAAAGTTTGGCAGGAAAGCAAATAATCGTTAACAAAAACAAACAGCCCTAGCTTTTGAAGAGTTTCTAGAGAGCCTAGACAAATTAAAACCGAATATCTATGAGTGAAACTGACTTACTGTTAGGTCAAGTTTAAAAACGAGCTTGCAAATTTTTCCCAAAAAAAAGAAAAAGAACCCGCAACTTACTTTTCCTCCAAAGTCTACTTACTTTTCCTCCAAAGTCTACTTACTTTTCCTCGTTAAATAAAAGTGGAGAGGCCCAAACAACCAACCTACAGGGGACAAAATTGGTTTTTCATATAATATATCAAACAATGGTTTAGAACCCACCCTTTTTTCGGAGTTTGCTTCTATGCACAAGTAATCTAACATTATAAACAGTGGAAACAAAAGAGTTTAGGGAAAGAGAGATCACAAGTGTAGAATAGGTAGCATAAGGTTTGCTATATTCCTACATTGACACGAGTGTAGGATCCGTAGCACTGAACAAGACTCCTACTCCAACCCCGCTATAAAATGCTCATCACTAATAAGCTATCTTCTAGTTTTTCTCGCACCTTGCGCACGTGGTTATATATATATATATAGCCCAGTTCCGAGTGTTCATATATAGATTTGTCACTCGTGTTAGCTCTTAAGATCAAAATACCTGGTGGCTATAACAATGGTTACGAAAGAAGCATACTCGGAAATCTAAAAAAATTTACACTCCCTTGCTTTTGCGCTTGTCAAGTGTCTAAGCTTTTGGCCAAGTGTTCTCCAATTTATAAAGCCTCCAGATATGAAACTTGTATTTGAATCATATAGTTGTCACATCCAACTGAAGGTCCACAAAAAAGGCTCTGATAAATTTCTTGGATAATACGTGTAAAACCTTCTCTCAGTATGTTGTGAATTATTATATCTTCTAGATATAACAGTTGTATCAGGCAATCTCATCAATATCCCGTGCTAATTTGTCCATAATTTCCGACAGAGTTAGTCTTTAAATGTCATACTCCAGTGCCACGAGCTGGTTCTTCAATTTAAGAATCCAACGGCCGTAATATCTATACTTGGAAAGTCCAAGTTTTAAAAGTCTAGTTAAATGCATACACCATACTTAGTTCTACAACCTTGCTTCTACGAATTTCCTCACTAAGTAAATCTGGCTTGATTGTAGAGTTTGAATATTGCTTTTGTATGGGTTACTTTGGTTTAAGTTTTGTTATCATCATTACTGCTTTGAGATATTCCTCAACAGTCAATTATTAGAGTAAAAAGAAATTAAGAAACAAAAATAAAATTTTTAAGTCTAATCTGTTGACATGTAAATTTTGACTAATTAATTCATTATTTATAACACGAGGAAGACCCTTGAACGAAAATATCTTTTATATCATCTGTATCCGCATAGGATCTATATTCTAGGTTGCATTTCAAGATCATGCAGGGAGTCACAGGAGAATTTCAGTATTCGCGTAGGAAATTCTATGATCAATAAAGAGAATTAAGCTTAAGATAATGTATTCCAGCATTCTTGGAAGAAGAACGTTAGTTATAAACTCGATTTTTGGTGCTCAGATCCGAATCCCAAAGGTTAGGTGGGCCCATGATTCAATTTCCAACATTATGGAAGTTGACAATAGATTGATGAGCTTTGGGAACATAATTTCCCAGAATGTGGAAATTTGGATTCTGGAACAGTAACTTGCAATAATTCAAGATTGTGGAAATCAAGAAAAGTATAAAAAAGTCATGAACTTATTATATTGATACCAATTCAATATTAGACTTTACAATTGAATCAATTTATTTCTAAATCTTTTTACATTTGTACAAAATTTAGTTCATCCAGCCAATGTTGGCCAATCGGTGCTAACATGAACATTGACCAGTCAATTTTTAAATAATTTTATTATTATTATTATTATTATTATTATTATTATTATTATTATTATTATTATTATTATTGTTATTGTTATTGTTATTGTTATTGTCATTGTTGTTATTGTTGTTGTTATTATTGTTATTATTATCATTATTATTATTGTTATTGTTATTGTTATTGTCATTGTTGTTATTGTTGTTGTTGTTATTATTATGATTATTATTATTATTATTATTATTATTATTATTATTATTATTATTATTATTATTATTATTATTATTATTATTATTATTTCTTTTTCCTTTTCTCTTTTTCTCTTCTTCCTCCTTAGGCTTCTTCTCTCCACAATGGTTGGCAAGGCTCTGATGAGGGCTACGAATTGGCCTTCGCTCGATCTTACCTAGGGTTGCGGGCAAGGTGGCTTCACCTAGATATGGGTAAGGCAAGCCTTGCCATGGCCTTGCTGTGGACGAAGGCAACCTTGCTTGTGGCTAGTGAGGCCATGGCTGCATTTGCCAAGGCTGGAGCGAAGGCCGCTATGGCCTCGCCCAAATTTTGGAGAGGTTGGGCTTTGTTGACAATTGGCGACCCTTGCCGACCCCTGCTAGGAGAAGAAGCCCAAGGAGGAAGAAGAGAAAAATGAGAAAAAGAAAAGGAAAATAAAAAGGAAAAAAGAAAAAGAAAAAATTAATAAAAAAAATATTTTAAAATTGCCACATTAGCATTGGTCATATGACTAGTGTTCATGCCAGTGCCGATCGGCCAAAATTGTCTGGATGAATTGAATTGATACCAATATGAAAATATTTAGGATTAAATTAATCCAATTGAAATGTTTATGACTAGATTAATAATAATGTCATAGGTTTAGTACTTTTTTGCTTTCTCATGAAAATCAGATAAGATTTCAATATAACAAATAAAGTGATAAGATTTGCATGTTGGAGGTGCCAATTAGAGATAAGATCATGTGTAACGCACATGCCTTGCTTATAGGTGAGTAACATGTTCTTCACACGATGTTACCGTGGACCATCATGAACACAATCAAAAGCTTCTAGAAGCATTTTGTGGCTTGCCAGTTCAAAAGTTAGAGAGTCATACAGAACTCTCCTTCCTTCTAGATGAGATCTCATTTGGATTATATTATGATCCAATGGTCATCCACCTCTCTTCCTCAATCTTCAGTCTTGGATTTATTTCAATCTCTATCTCATATTCAAAATGAAATTACCTGTCTTATCCATGCCTTATATTTTAAATGTAATCCAATTTCTGCCATCAATCTGAGATCAAGTCGGTCATTGAACTAGTTTGAACTCTAATCGGTTAACTCCCATCTCCAATTCAAGTTGACCTTCGAAGCCTATAAGTAGAGCCTTCGTCATTCATTGGAGGACACAAGAAATTCAGATGAGCTCTCCTAAATTGCGAAGCATCAATTGATGGCTGTGCTCGTCCCTACGGTCTTTGGAGCTATGACTGCAGTTCTTGCTCTTTCCGTGGGGTTTTTGCGGTAGTCCCTGCAGTTTCTTGAGAATTCAGCCAAGAGCAATGAGCTTGGAAAAAGTATCAAAAAAGTCTTAAACCTATTGTACTGGAACCAATTTAGTCTTATGCTTTCAATTGAAAAAATTTAATTTTAAAGCTTCTCTTATTGGTACCAATTTAGTCCATTTGGCTAATTTAGATAGGAAATCGCCGATGTGGACACCGGTTGCCTATGTGGCATGATCGGTACTGAATTGGATATTTTAAAATAAAATTTTAATTTTTTTGATTTTTTAATTATTTTTTAAATTTTTTCTTTTTTTCCCCTATTCTTTCTCCTTTGCACTATGTGGCAAGGGTCTTGCCCTCGTTGAAGGCCACGAAGGCGACCTTTGCTAGATTTACTATGGGCTGCCCTTGCCTAGGCAATCCTTGCTTGTGGCTGACGAAGGTGTTGCGGCCCTCACCGACCCTCGACTATAGCCGATTGTTGGCCATGTTGGCACTGGCCATGGGCAAAGGAGAAAGAATAGGAAAAAAAGAAGGAAAAAAAAAAAAGAAAACAGATTTAAAATAAAAAATAAAAAGTAATTTAAAAATGTTAATGTTAGCACTGATTGTGTCATGTAAGATGGCTAACGTTCACATTGGCAATTTCCAGTCTACATTAGCTAGAATAATTGAATTGGTACTTATGTGTGGCACCCCTCAACGGCCCTCGAACCGTTAGGGTTGCCACTGGTTCGCTTACCATTCACTTGACCTGATAATGTGTCACTCTGATACCAAAAAGTTGTACTAAGTCTATAAGTCCTTGGGGTTTATAATTTTTTTCCATACGTCATTGTGCAATTTATATGGCGAAAGCGTATCCAACAACTCCCTTCCCTATATTCAGAAAACGATGCACACCAACTAAACATTTATAGGTAAAAGCCGAACACTTTTATTTATTTAAACTAGATGGACATCATTCATCGGTACATCAAAATGCGGTAGTCTTCTATATTCGGCTATACTTCAAAAGATGACTAACATCTTTTCCAACAGTTGTATATTCAAAGTCCATTGGTCAGTGTCGGTGTCCAAAAGTTCATTCCTTTGCTGTCCTCCTCCTCATGGTCATATCCAACCACCCGATCCATCTATCGGTAGCTGTGGCAGCAGATGTATCTTATCTAGTCTGAAATGTTAGTCCCCAAAAGGGGTGGGTGAGTACAACCACTCAGCATTAAAAGATTCATTAAGCTATATCATGCAGTGCCATCAATATCTAGAATGCAAGATAGACAAGATAGGCAATCAACGAATGAGTATGCATCCAAACCATATAACTCTTCAATGCAATGACCAGTGCATTTCCAACCAATAAGATGCATCATGTCTAGTCACCCAAGTCTCGATCATAGGGCCAAACTATAATGGCACGTCCCATTCCATGCCATACAATTTAGTCCTATAACCAGACCACACGCATACTTAGTGGAACCATCAGTTTTAACATTCAATAGGTTTCAACCCCCGGAGGACCAATGTTTGCGTTCTTTTGGGCATTCACACCTAATCTTGGTGTTGCGAAGTCCTCCGGCACACACCTCTGGACATCTGACACACACCTCTGGGCATCTCGCATCCCACCTGGCATCACAAGGAATTGCCGGGGCTCGCCATGAAAATGGTTACCCCGGCCTTTGGGAGTTACGTATCGACATACCACCGGGCCTCCCCCGGAATTACATACTGATGTACTACCGGGCATCCCAAAACTCCTGAGGAAAATCCTCTGGGCATGTATTGAAAATACAACCAGGCATCCAAAGGGCATCAACTCATTTGAACCTCTGGGCATCCCGACTCCCGGGGCATCGTTGACCTAAGGGTCCAACGATAGCATTAACATCTTAATTTCCAAAACACTTTTCAATGCAATGACAAGATGTCTCTTGAGTCTCATCACATCTCAATATTGCGTGATATACCAATGCCAGTATCATCATGTCATATAACCACTCAAGATGCATTCACTTTTGAAATCAATTGAGCAAAGTTGGAGTAAAAACAGCTTAAAAACCAGAATGTGTAGTTTTAATGAAAATTGCGGAATAACCCCTAAATGAACTCAGAAAATCCTGAGATTTTTATAGGTTATAGATAAGACCTAGAGGTAAAAGTTTCATGAAGAACACTAAGTCAGATTCGTTGTATATCAAGAGCAGTAATTTCGATATTCCTTACTAACACTCTGTAATAGCTTCCAGATTTAATATTTACAAGAAAAATCATTTCACCGACCAAAACTTGTCAATTTATTCTCAAATTTCGATATATTATTCCTAAGGATATGCCCTACAACTGTCATTAAGGATTCGAAGTTCAACTCCATCTAGATAAATACAGAAAATTCGTGGAATCATCAAGGGTCAGACTGTTTTTCTACGGAACAGTTTTTCTGTTTTAAAATGAATTGCTTCTATCTACACATTCTTGTATTCATATAGTTATAACTGTTAGAAGTATGCCCTAAATTAACTGATTACAAAAAAAATTTAAAGCTTCCTTCATGTGCACGAAGCGTAATGGTCAGCGGTTGCTAACCATTATGCACGAAGCATTGATGGTCAGCAACCACTGACCATCATGTCAAGATCGTGCATGAGCAACCGCTCATGCACGATAGTCATGCATGAGCAACCGCTCATGCACGATCGTCTACTATGGATGATCAGCAACGGTTGCTGATCGTCCATTGATTAGCAACCGTTGCTGGTCATTTTTTTAATATATATAAACAATTGAGGGATGAGAGAAAGTTGTTAAAAAAACAGAGAAAAGTGTTATTGTGTTTTAGAAACACAAGCGAGGAATCAGTGATGCTTTGTTGAAAATAGAGAGAAAAGTGTGTGTGTGTTCTTGTGTCTTTTAGATGCAAGAAAGAAGAGCATTATCTCGTTCGGGCCGTGACTATTATACATCAAGAATACAACGGATTCTTTCCACGTGATTGCTAGCACGATCAAAGTGGTGGATATCCGAAAGTTCTCTCTTCTGTTCAACGTTCGTTGTTGATGTGTCTGAACTAGAGGTTCGACCCTTGTGGGACTCGAACTGTAGAACGTCCAAACCAACTCGTTTCAAAGTGCGTTTCGAGAGGTATTTCGTTTAACTCCTTTTTATGTTTAGATTTTTGATTAAAACGCACGAATAACGCCTAAGGAAAATCATATGTAATATTTATCTTTGTTTTCGCTGCGTTTATATTGTTGATTTTTTTTTTATACATGATTCATGAAACCCCAACAGTGGTATCAGAGCCAACCTTAGGTGTTTCGTGCGTTTAATTGATTTACAGTTGAAATATGTTTTTGCGTTCTAATGGCCAATTTATTTTTATTAAGAGAATTGGTTCTCTTGCTCAAATGTGGCCTATAGAAGTTGATTGATTTATGTGATAAATTTAATCAACAAAGCAAAAAATTAGAACTAAATCAATTTTGAATCAAAAATTTGTAACTTGTTATACTTGATGTTTATATTTTGCAAATGATATGCAGAATTTTATGCATGCATTCTAGAGCTTTAAATTTTGAATTTATGGCTCATAAGGAAGGGTGGTGATCATGGAAAAATCCCTAATTGTTGTGATTGTTGTATGGATAAATGTATGATGATTACAGGTATTCTTTTTGGGGATGTAATTATTAAATGGAGGCTGCGTCATTCTTTTATATTTATTTTTACGAAATGTAATTTAAGTATAGTGTAGTATTTCAATTATTGATGTAAATACTACAAGAGAGGAGGAGCCATTGGAGAAGCCATTAAACCAGTGAGCTCTCTGGGCCCGGTCTTTGAAGAGTTCAAAGATTGAAGAAAAAGTGAAGAGCAGGTCCATATTATTAAAACATTAAAATGGCTAAATGGGTCTTTTTGGCTCGGGACCCATTAAACCATAATTCCATGATCACCACATAGGATAGATATTATGTGATATCTATTTATTTATTGTGTTTATGATATCATGCATGTTAAATCGGTTAATGTGCAAAGTGAGACCGTTAATAACGACCCAAATCTCCTTACAAATAATATTAAGTCGAAACGGGTTTTGGACTCGTGGCCTTCCATTGTCGTGGTTTGATCCAATATTATTGTGGTTAACTAACCGGTTATGGATACATAAGGGTTAATTACCATTTATAATATTGGACCACTACATTGTGCATATGATGCTGTGGGGTTGGAGCCAAATGATTTCTAATAACTGTTAGGTGAGGGAATCATTTGTGTTTTCAATACTTGCATAAGACGATGGGCTAGACTTAACTATGATCATGATGCCAATAACTGTTAGGTGAGGCTTTCATGGTCTAGAGGCCGAAGTTATGATTGGGACTCACATATGATGCGTTGAACAAGCTGGTTCACTCACTAAGTTCATATGACACCAATAACTGTTAGGTGAGGTGGACTTTGGGCTAGTGGGACTCCAATCCCCACTAGTAATCTTTACCCAACAAAGATTACCGCTTCCCATCTTAAGGAGTATGGGATTCGAAGATAAATTTAGTGGGAGGATCTATTTCATTTAAAGACCAAAATGAAATAGTTATTATGAAAAGTACAATGGCTAACAATTTATTTTCTGTAACAGATATATTATTACTCTGAAAAATGATGACCACAAACCCACTCGCTTCTATACTTGACAAGAATTGGTTGACCGGACCCAATTTCACTGACTAGGTGAGGAATTTGAGAATTGTTCTCAATTCATAAAAAATTGGGTATGTGCTTGATGAAAAGATGCCAACCTCCTTTCCTGAGGGTGGGACCCAAGAGGAGCGTGTCACTTATGATAAGTGGCATGACGATGACTTAAAAGTTAGGTCATATATGCTTGCTTCTATGAATAATGAATTACAGAAGAAGTATGAATCAATGGAAGATGCTGGGTCGATCATTTTGCACTTAAAGGAATACTTTGATGAGAATGGTCGAATCTCTAGATATGAGATATCTAAGGCATTGTACCGTATGAGGATGGCTGAAGGATCATCTGTTAATGATCATGCTTTGAAAATGATCTGGCACATTGAAGAATTGGCTAGGCTGAATCTCGTTATGGACAATGAGTTAGCTATGGATTTGATCCTCCAATCTTTACCCGATTCCTTCTCTGGTTTTGTCCAAAACTTCCACATGTATAAGATGGAGAAAACTCTTGTTGAGTTACATAGCATGTTGGTAGTTTATGAGAAGGAAATGCATAACATGAGGCCAAATGTAGTGGCTATGGCTAAGGCTTCTTCTTCAAAGGATAAGACTGTTTTAAAGAAGAATAAATGGAAGAGGCCTACCAAACCTGTTGTGCAACCAAAACCCATGATTGATAAAGGGAAATGTCATTACTGTGGTGTCAAAAGGCACTGGAGGAGGAACTGTAAGAGGTACTTCGCGAGCTTGAAGGTCAAGCCCAAGAATCGACCTTATGAAGGTATGGTGTCTATGCTTATTAAAACTAATTTTATGGTTAGTGCTGAATTCAGCTCATGGGTTTTAGATTCTACTGCAACTTCACATATTTGTATGTCTTTGCAGAATCTGGAAATAAACAGGATGCTAGGGCGAAATGAGATTGTCCTGACGTTTGCCAATGGAGCAAGAGTTGCTGCATTAGCTATAAGGACTTTTTGATTATGTTTGCCTTTTGGACATGTAATGGTTTTAAAGAATTGTTTGCATTATAAGAATGTTGTTAGGAACATCATCTCTATACCTCGTTTGGGTAAAGAGAATTATGAATTTTCTTTTGCTGATGATGTATGTTCTATTGATCATAATAGAATATGTGTTGGTTCTAGCTTATTAACCAACAATCTTTAAACCATTACAATGCCCGGTAATGCGATTACCAATGTCAATAAGCAAAATAGAATTGATATAAATGCCGTAACTAATAAACGCCCTAGAGACGGTCCAAATAAAAAGTATGTTTGGCATCTTTGATTAGGTCATATTGGAGAAGACATAATTAATAAGTTGAGTAATGATGGATACATTGATCCTTCAAATTTTGAGTCATACTCGACTTGTGAGGCATGTCTTCTAGGAAAAATGACCAAAGCGCCTTTTGTGGGACAAAGTGCGCGAGCTGCTGACATATTAGAATTAATACATACAGATGTATGTGGACCAATTAATGAAACTACTATGGTGGTTATAATTACTTCATTACCTTCACCGATGATCAGTCACGGTATGGTTATTTATACCTCATGAAGTATAAATCTGAATCCTTTGAAAAGTTCAAGGAATTCAAGGCTGAAGTTGAGAAACAAATGGGAAAATGTATTAAGGCTCTTCGATCAGATCGAGGAGGTGAATACCTTAGTACTGAATTCCTAAACTATCTTAAAGAGAATGTCATTTTATCACAATGGACACCTCCTGGAACTCCATAATATAATGGTGTATCTGAACGAAGAAATCGTACTTTATTAGATATGGTACGATCTATGATGAGTTACACCGATTTGCCAATTTCCCTTTGGGGGTATGCCTTTGAGACAGCTGTATATATACTGAATAGAGTGCCGTCCAAATCTGTTCCAACTACGCCCTATGAGATATGGCATAGTAGAAAATCCAGTCTTAATCATATTAAGATTTGGGGTTGTCCAGCTTTCGTGAAAAAGCTAAAAATGGAAAAATTGGAGGCAAGATCTGAACAAGGTCGCTTCATTGGATATCCAAAGGAAACTCTTGGATATTATTTCTATTTTCATTCAAACCAAAGAATTTTGGTATGCAAGCACGCTTCTTTTTTGGAGAATCAGTTTGTCCAAGAAAGTAGTGCCGGGCGGAAAATAGTCTTACAAGAAGAAAATAATGAAGTGCCAAACAACCGAGTTTAGATACCAATCTCTGATTCAGTGGGAGCTTCTGATACACAACCTCTTAGGAGAAGTGCGAGAACGTCTCGCCCACCTGTTCGTTATAGACACTCAGTTGATCATATTGAACCATTATTCATTGTGAATGATAGTGATCAACCTGGTGATCCTAAAACCTATGAGGAGGCGATGTTGGACATCGATTCTGGAAAATGGCTAGAAGCCATGAAATCCGAAATGGATTCAATGTATTCCAATGAGGTTTGGACCTTGACTGACCTGCCTGATGGTATCGTACCAATTGGCTGTAAATGGATCTTCAAGAGGAAGATGAATGTTGAAGGTCAAATTAGAATTTACAAAGCACAGCTGGTGGCGAAAGGATATCGTAAAAAAGAAGGAATTGATTATGACGAAACTTTCTTACCTGTGGCCATGCTAAAATCCATTCGGATTATGTTGGCTATAGTTGCACACCTTGATTATGAAATATTCCAGATGGATGTCAAAACAGCTTTTTTAAATGGTTTTCTCGATGAAGACATCTATATGGAATAGCCACAGGGTTTTGAATCCAATAGTGAAAAACAGAAGGTGTGTAAGCTTAAGAGATCCATTTATGGACTCAAACAAGCCTCCAGAAGTTGGAACATCTGTTTTGATGAGGTAGTCAAATCGTTTGGCTTCATAAAAAATCCGGATGAACCTTGTGTATATAAGAAGATCAGTGGGAGTGCAACTGCATTTCTGGTTTTATATGTCGATGATATACTTTTGATTGGAAATGATGTACCAATGATATCATCGATAAAACTATTCTTGTCACAGAAATTCTCCATGAAAGATTTAGGAGAGGCAACCTACATTTTAGGTATCAAGATCTATAGAGATAGATCAAGACGATTGATTGGCCTCTCACAATCTACGTACATAGACAAAGTGTTAACACGGTTTAACATGCAATGTTCCAAGAGAGGATTATTGCCTTTTAGGCAAGGGATCCGTCTTTCTAAGGAGATGTGTCCCAACACTCTTGAAGAAAGAGAGTGGATGGAAAAGATACCATATGCATCCGCTATTGGAAGCATAATGTATGCTATGCTATGTACTAGACCTGATATTGCGCGTGCTGTAAGTATTACTAGCAGATATCAGTCTGATCCAGGAGAAGAGCACTGGATAGCAGTCAAGAATATTCTTAAGTACTTGTGAAGGACTAAAGATTTATTCTTGATATATGGAGAAAGAGAATTTAAAGTTGTAGCTTATACTGATTCCGATTTTCAATTGGATCCTAATGATTATAAGTCTACGTCCGGGTTTGTCTTTACATTCAATGGTGGTGCAATTAGTTGGAAAAGTTCCAAACAGAGTATAACTGCTGATTCCACTACTGAGGCAGAGTATGTAGCTGCTTCTGAAGCAGCAAAGGAAGCCGCTTGGATGAAGAAGTTTATTTATGAACTTGGAGTCATTCCTTCAATTGAGCAACCGATCACATTGTTTTGTGACAACAATGGGGCTATAGCTCAAGCTAAGGAACCAAGGTCTCACCAAAAGTCCAAGCACATCGAGAGACGCTTCCATCTCATCAGAGAAATTGTTGGGAGATGTGATATTGCCTTGCAGAAAATTGCCTCAGCAGAAAACGTGGTAGATCCCTTCACTAAGACCTTACCTCTGTCTTCTTTTGAAAGACATATTGACAAAATGGGTTTGAGGTACCAGACAAGTTGGCTTTAGTGCAAGTGAGAAATTGTTAGATGTATGCCCTAAATATGCTATGTAATAGTTACATATTAGGGATTTCAGTTGTACTTTCATTATTATTATTATTTAATTAATGACAATGACGTATTCATTCATTTGTCCAATTATTTTATATTAATGAATGATTCCATAAGATCAGTTGCAACTAGACCTGTTCTTGAGACGTCAAGAATATATGTGACTGGTTCATAGTTAGACTGAATCTTTAAATCGTACCCAGTCGATGAATTATTGAGTGGATATTAATAATCCTGTTGAGGCCGGTGTGTTCTTAACTTCGCCATTAAGTATTGGATACTTAAGGGAATGATGAGTCACATGTCATTGGGTATTATGATGCCTGAGTTAGAACACAGGTGTTTGTATTAGACAAATTCACTGAACATGACGCATATGGAACGATTAGTGACATGGAAGCTTTTAGCGTGGTCAATGTCTAATTTTTTTTTTTTTGGTGAAAGTCAATGTCTAATTGTTCATGCTTTGGTCTTGTGTAAATAATCCTTAGACCTGAGGCACAGTGTTAACTTGTGTATTGAACAACTATGGTTCACGGGAGCACATAATGCCGGGTCGTTGATTCGTCTTTATACTTGATGGTCATAGTTTGTTCATATATGAAGTTACATGTGTGCGCAATATGGAATCTGTCTCCTTGTTATATGCAAGGTATGATAATGATGTCCTATGCGATCTAATGTGACACTGCATTGAAATCCTCGGCCGGGGTTGTAATCGAGAATAAATTGTTTATGTCTTGAATAAAATGCATGTCAATTAGATTTGTGCATATGATCGAATTAATGACTTGACAAATATTCCATGGTCTTTGTTTGATCGGGACATAGTAAGACAGAGGGATTGAATTACACTGTAATCAAAGCTGACAGGTTCATTATGTTCTTAAAGTATTCACACTATCTGGGGAGCCATGACATATTGCTAGATGTCAATCATGGCTTGTAGGACCTAAAAGATTAATCGGGACAATTAATTCTTTTGGAAGTACTAATGTGTTGTACAAGTCTTACTACCAGCTTAGTGATGAACCTAGGGATGTCACACACCATAAACAATTAGGATGACATGGAACAAGAGAGAAATATTATTGCAAATGTGTTTGCAATTACTGCAATCGAATTGAGTCGATTTGAAATTAAATTAAATGAGATTTAATTTAATTTGTATTATAGTCACGAGCCTACTTGCATATGATGCACACGCATGCCCAAAGTGGATATATATTAACATACCAAACAAGTTGGTTTTAGTGCAAGTGGGAGATTGTTAGAAGTATGCCCTAAATTAATTGATTAAAAAAAAAAAATTAAAGCTTCATGCATGTGCACAAAGTGTAATGGTCAGCGGTTGCTGACCATTATGCACGAAGCATTGATGGTCAGCAACCGCTCATGCACAATCGTCTGCTATGGATGATCAGCAACGGTTGTTGATCATCCATTGATTAGCAACCGTTGCTGGTTATTTTTTAATATATATAAATAATTGAGGGATGAGAAAAAGTTGTTAAAAAAAACAGAGAAAAGTGTTATTGTGTTTTGGTTTTGTTTTAGAAACACAAGCGAGAAATTAGTGATGCTTTGCTGAAAATAGAGAGAAAAGTGTGTGCGTGTTCTTGTGTCTTTTAGATGCAAAAAAGAAGAGCATTATCTCGTTCGGGCCGTGACTATTATACATAAAAAATACAACGGATTCTTTCCACGTGATTGCTAGCACAATCGAAGTGGTGGATATCTGAAAGTTCTCTCTTCTGTTCAACGTTCGTTGTTGGTGTGTCTGAACTAGAGGTCCAACGCTTGTGGGACTCGAACTGTAGAACGTCCGAACCAACTCGTTTCAAAGTGCGTGTCGAGAGGTATTTCGTTTAACTCCCTTTTATGTTTAGATTTTTGATTAAAACGCACGAACAACGCCTAAGGAAAATCATGTGTAATATTTATCTTTGTTTCCGCTGCGTTTATTTTGTTGATTTTTTTTTTTTATACATGATTCATGAAACCCCAACAATAACTATGAGTTAAACTCAATCTAATGGATTTTATCTTAAGTAAAATGGTTTTATTCCTCATCTTCATCTTTGGACACAAAATAAATGACTTTCTATCCATGTTCCTCTAAAACAGAAAACAACTTATGCATTTCTCTTCGTTTCCAGCTCAATCAATCCGTTTGCTTTACTACAAAGTCATCATGTAGCATCTCAACACACATCCACAGCGTCTAGGAGTAAACACAGCGGTTCCCACTCACATAGAATTCTCCACAGCTCGTTCACTCTTAGATTTCAAGACATGCAGCCTCAAATGCAACACGCAATATCAAATTTGGACCTTCTCCGGTCTACTTGTACATCACCAGATAATCACAGCATGCATAACATAGATTAATGAACTTCTACTTGCCTTGATATTCTACGGCGTCGAAGGCAGCGAATTGCACACATGGTGGGATTCGGTCTCCTCTTCCTCTCGCTGTTCGCCCCTCTCTCGCGAACTCTCTTCCTTTTCTCTCTCACCGGTTTTGGTTTCGTGTGTTCCTTTCTGTTCTCTTCTCTCTTTTGCTCTTTTTTTTTTTTTTTTTTTACGAGCAGCTCAGTCACTGGTTTTTACCAAAACCAGTCAACAGTTTTAGGGGAAATTCAGCGGCAGAGGGCGGTGAGGACAAGTGGATAAAACGTGGCTGTGCTTGGGGGATCAATTCGCCACTTGAAGACACGTCCGGACAGCTGTCTCAAGCTTTTCCTTCGCGGACACACCCTCTCACTCGATTACTGTCTCTCTCTCTATTTGCTCGAACACACCAGCACTTTGCCTACTAAAATTGTTAATTAAACTAATTGCTGCATGCAGGTTATTTGGTGGATGTTCGGTCGAGAGGCAGCTGGTTGTAGACGTGGCCTTCCCAAGCAGCTTTGTTGGCTACCTGTCCTCCTGCATGCTATGAGGTGTCCAATGGTGGAGGCCTCTTGGTCAATCCCTCCTCAATTAATTGACTTGAGTGTCGACTAATATGGGGCTATTTTGGGCTGTTTTGGGCCGGCGATTAGTGGCCCAATTTCTCACAATTTGATCCTTAATCTTGTACATTCCTGGGGCATTTTCAGTCTTATGGTTTCATGGTTTAACAATTTATCAAATGTACTCTTTCATAACTCAAATTCTTTTCTTGTTCCGTATACACTTAAGTGATAAAGCTGCGTAATATCTCCAAAAGAAATATATACACAAATCGGCGGGGTTCAAGGTAGTGCCGATGATGATGATGATGGTATAACAAAATTCAATCCTTGGTGTCGATGACAAAATCGGATAACACTTCGTCAATCCGTGATATCGGTACTTCCTTGCCTTGGTCGGCTAGACATGACTGAGATGGGTCTCACTAATGACCTTAAGGAGACTTTGATAATTCTATAGTTTATTTGACGATCAAACTATTTCCACATGTGACTTATCGATCCAATGATGATACGAGCCAATGTCATAATCCGACGACACTCTCATCACTTAGTCGTGGACCGTCATATATCTAAGGATCGTTACAAAATTTCAGATGCCACATTATGTGAAAATGTTTTAGGACTAATTTAGTTCAATTGAAATGTTTAGCATTGAATTGGTATCAATGCAATATGTTTATGACTTTTTTGGTACTTTTCCCCAGTGAATTCCCATCCCAACGGTTCTTTCATCTTCATGAAAGCTTCCCCCGATCGATCTTCACTCTCGGCTTCCATATCCAACTGACGTCCTTTTTCGGTGGTAATCAAGATGGGTAATTGACTGTGATAAGAAAACACTTGGAGTACCCACAAATTTGAAAAATTAATCACTTGAGTGCTATCGATTTGCCTCACTGGAAAAGCTGATGTGACGTGTTAGAAAGTTGAAGTCAGCAATTGAAAAGGTAAACGATGTAGCTTGAGTTTCTGATTGAAGGGCAATAGACGATCCACTAACTTCACTAATAAATGTTTCAGTGCCATAGATTTTTAAAAGTGAATGTTTAGGTTAATCATTTTTTTTTATTTAAAAAAGTGACCATTTAAGTTTTAAGAAGAGGGAGAGTTTGAAAACAGCGTCCTTTGAAGAAGAGAGAGTCTGAAAATGAAGTTGTCTAATTAGGGAAGATTTTAAAGAAGCAACAAGAAACATGATTTTTTTTTTTAATATTATACTCTTGCCATGTTAGACAAATTTTTTTACGTTGGACTTTAGTTTAAAAAATTCCTTATTTACCATAAATGACACTCAACAGACCAATTTTACATCACTTTGACACTCAAGTGTCCCAAAAAAGAAGAAGAAGAAGTTACATCCTATACTTATCCCTAATCTTAGTGAGAATAGGAGGTAATGGTTGGGTTCTAGTTTATAGTGTCATACCTTAGGCTAACCTTGCATCATATGTAGCATAACGCATTAGAACATTGAACCTTTGAGCCAAAAAATGGGACCCTCAATTATGATACTCATGCAATGCATACACATAGTTTTACATATCGTTTTGCATATAGAATTTAAATAGTAAACATGTACTTATTAGGATATGCATATTAGTTTGGGGCTTGCATATTTGAAATTCAATGTGGCCTATAGATTTATATAATTTTTGTTTTTACTAAATAATAAAGAATAACCCAAAAAAATCTTATAAGATTATTAAAGTGTTGCATGTTTGAAATTAATCCACACCTTTTCTGTTACATATGGATTATAAGATTTGATTTCAATTTTTTTTGGATTAATTTTCGATCAATTAGGAAAATACAAAAAGATTTGATTGATATTTCATGTAGATTGCATTAAAGATCAACACATACCTAAAGTTGATGTGCCCTCTTATTGAAAATAATAAAGTAACTTTGCAGTAAAAGGACATGAGAAGTGCTAAAATTTACGATGCTTACTTTAGTGTTATTATTATTATTATTATTTTTTTAGGATCACATAAGCGCCACTTTTTTTAATAAAAAAAATTCCATGCAAGTGCCAATTCTGATTTAGGTCGTTGGAAATCTAACTTGGCTATATTTTATTAATTCGTTTGGTAAACATAGCTCGTTGGTGTGCCTAATCAACATATAGAGTGTTGTCTACAATGTTTGCCCTAAAATATAATTCCCAAAATTGTAAACTGAAAGATAATTCCCCAATTCAAAATCCTAACAATTATTGAATCCAAAATTGAAGCCCTAATTTTGTTCGTCCTCAAAATTAATAGTTTAATCTTGCAAATGAAGAGTAGGAGCATGACGAGCAACTCAAATTCATTTCAACCAAGTGAAGAATGAATATGGGAGAAAATTCCATAGATACGCTCGGTATAGAGAAGGCTTGAAGTGCAAGTACTTCAAATGGGTTGATGTGAAATTTTCAGCAAGTGATAGAGGCGATCTTGGAGCGACTTGAAGAATGGCATCATGTTGGATGATGTCAACTTAATGCAAAAAAATATGTAGGCTTTAGTCTTTTTGGCCAACCATTTGAAGAAGGATTTTCAAGGATGAAAAGTGAAAGAAAGTGTTATAGAATGTTGATTGTGTTGTCGTTGTCGTTGTCTTATTTGGCCAATTTTATGCTCAAATGCAATAAAGAAGAAGTTTCTCAATCTACCATAGTTGAAAATCAATGGAATATGTAGTTGTATTGGGGTAATTTGTAGGTTTAGTTATGTTATTGGTTTGCTGCAATTTTTTGTGGAAATGTTGGTTTGTTGCAAATCCAAATGCTTTTGGTGGAAGTGAGATTGTAATTTAGTTAAGCTAGCATCTTACCATGTGATCCCATGAACTTTATTGTTGAAATTTTTAGTCTTTTTGTGTGGGATTAGAATTCTATCTGTGTGAAAATAACAAGTTTTATGGCTTAGTTGTGCATTCATAGTCGTGTTGGTTTGCTACATATTTTGTTGAAAATGATGGTTTGTTGCAATTTTTGTTGTAATGGCTAGTCAAGTTCAAGAGTGGCAATAAGTTCATGATGGATTATTTGAGTGCTGAAAATTGTAACTAGTGGTTGCTTGAGTGTTAATTATTGTTAAAAGTGATTACCTCAATACCAACCATTTTCAAAAGTGGTTACTTCAATGCCAACCATGGCTATAAAGTGGTAATTTCAATGCCAAGCCAAACCAGCATAAACAAGCGTCGGTGCAGTCTAGTGCTTACATCAATTGTAAAAATAAGTGCTGGTGCAAGCACAACACTGCACCTAGTTACTAGTGAAAGTGTGAACTGGCACAAAGTGTTAATGTCTTATGTTTGCATAAAACTACACCAGGTTGTTGGTGCTAAGAGTAGTAGCACAATTGATGTGGTCTTCTAACAACTAGTAGCACCAGCTAAAAGCAAGCACATGAAGTACCGGCACCACAAGACCAAGCTTAAACTTTGTCAACATTAGCGCTATAAAAGAACATCAACCCGTAACAAACTTGTGCCTTATTTTCAGAAACAACATTAGCCCATGACAAACTTGCACCAATGGCATAAGAGCAAGCAAGTAGCATAATACCAAGCACAATTTACACACAACATAAGGCATATGCAGCACTAGCCAAAAGTAAGACAAAAAATGGGAACTGACAAAAACCCAGAGGAAAACATCGTTGCATTGACATTGAACTACTTGTTTACATTGCTAGAAACATCATTGCCTTAACAAAAACAACCACATGCAACATCGATCCACAAATGAAGCTTCCATTCCCACCAAAGACCTCAAAACCAACCCGAACAAAACCATGTGCAGAAACCCCAACTGTCATGACCCCGACTCCATCTCCAGGGTCTCGATTATCAATGGTTATTTTCACGATGTCCTAGGCACATCGCTGTCCCATTTCCTTTTATCTTTTCATTAAGCACATGTGGAAGCATTACAAAACAACACTTGGACAACAACAAGCAACTGGGAAAACAACTATTTACGAACACACAATTACATCAGCTACGTTTACAAGCCCCTTTTATCACTGATTGTTATATTTACAACCACCACATCTTCAAAAGGCTAGGGTAAACCTTAACTTCTCTTGTTAGATTGCAACTCCTCCATGCCTTCAATTATAAAAAACAACAGGGTGAGTCATGGACTCAGTAAGTAAAATCCCTAATTCTTTATGAGGAGCATATCTCATCATTAAAATCTAGCAGACACAATACTCGTAATACAATACTTATGGCAGATCAATGGCAAACATATTCCTATACCTTTACTACATGGAGATGTTCATTACTGCATACTTTAATGCATTTTTACCTTTAGCATATCAATGAACACATCAACATATCATGCTTATGCATATACCAGCACTCATGCAAATTCATTTACCGCCATCCTGGCTCAACCAGGCCCTTTTAGCTCAACTAAGGCATCCAACTTCAAGCTAGGCATCCTACCTCAATTAGGGCATCCCGGCTCAATGGAGGCATCCTAGCGCTAGCTCACTAAGGCATTCTGGCTCAACCCAGATATCTTGGCTCAACTAGGGCATCTTGGGGCTAGCTTACCCAAGGCATTCGAGGTTCAAACCTAGGCATCCTAACTCAACTAGGGCATTCTGTTCACGAGGCATCGCCACCAACACTATATGGCGACGGACACTTTTTCTTCTTTAGGTGCATTATATAAGTGCATCACACAAGCCGGTTCTTCATATTTCATCTTAGTCGATGCATACAAGGCTTGGGGGCGTGCTCATTCAAATGAGTGTATTGTGACTTTTAACATCATACTATATAATATGCCAAGCATGACTCTTGGTTCGTGGCTTGAGCCGTATGCTTAGGCCATCATGACATGATGTCGATTCCAAGCTGAGCAAACCTCAACCTTGTCCCAGTACGTGAACACACTCAAGCATGCAAACATGAGCAAACCACACAAAGGACATTAAAATACACACGGCTTACACAAGTGAGCACACCACTAAACTTGACGATGTCGGCTATCACCCTAGCCAAGAGTTAGAGATTCTACTCGCAACTTTTGATCCTAGCCCCAAGATGCTTCTTTAGTGATTGGACGGCTCCTAAGGTGGCTTTGAGGAGAAGGACGTGAAAGAGAGGAGAGAAAGGGAGAGGAAATGAGAGAATGGTTAAGCCTCCAAAATGTGAGGATGCATTCTCCTGTTTATAGGCCTTCTCCTATTTAAAGGCTTCATCCTCTTTAATTATTGGTGCCAATCTTATGATTAAGCATAAGGAACGAGTTGGCCTATCTAGTCTCCTTAGTTGGCGCATATGCTTATTTGTGTTTGATTGTGATTGGTTCATCTATTACTTACCCTCTAAGGCTCACTTTAGGCTAATGATGTGCCTATGGCCCTAGGGGACACATAAACCCCTTGAAGTTTAATGTCTTTTCTTGATTGGTTGGCCTTTGTCTTGTTTACTAAGGTTATCCTTTAGGCTCATCATAACCTAAGATTCTAGAGGATACCTAAGCTTATAAGTCACCGACTTCTTCTCCAAGGCAAATCTCAAGCCATCATTACCAAATCTTTGAGTGGACACCGAGGCTTATAAGGTTGAGATCTAATGACTTAGTGTCATCATTTAAGGCTTTTCTTGTCTTCATTTCATTGGACCACATTAGCACTTAGCTCATTATTAAGGGGACAACTCATTATGGATAGGTGGCACTCTAAAAGATAGGGTGTTGTCAAGGCTATAGGATTGTCATAATTAGTTTCAATGGGTCCTATTTTTATTGGGACACTTGGTTTGAATACTTTGCTTAATCCACAAGGTAACTCCTCGGTAATCATGACCATATCTAAAAAAATCTAGGTGGAATGATAAGTCAACCTCCTTCATGAAGAAACTAGGGTGTTCTAGAGAATTCTATTTTGTCATTTTCTTCCTCATGAAGGTGGTCTAGAGAATTCCGTCGTCTAAGTTGGTTCCGAGGCTAGAGAAGGGAACATTAAGTACACCTTAAAAAAATGAATCACGTACACCCGAGATTAGGTCATCATGCTGCAAGCTTGCTCGAACCAATCCCTTGAACTATCGGTCGGCCTAAAGGGTTGGTTGTCATTCGATCGGTTCAAGGCCAATCATAAGGCTACCCCTAGTCGAGCGCTAAGCCAAGACACTCATGGACCTTAGAATTAATGATTGAATAGTTGGGTCTATCATCGAGCTCATTCCGGTCGGCACTCGATCCATCGGTATGGCTCATGGTTGGTGCATTACCGATCCACGATTGGACATCATCAATTCAAGAATCCTTTCCGATCACTTAGAATAAAATATGGAATGATGTATTTTTGATTGGAGGACAATCACATTTGATCGAGTTGGATCATTTGTGTGTTGGTGCATAACTGGGCGAAATCACTCGCGGTCGGACACCATGACCAATCATGACCATATGCCGATCCAAATTGTTCCGTGATCAAAAAGTCATATTATAAGCTGATGATCCTATCTCATTGGTATTGTTGGTAAAAATTCACGGCTGACACCTTGACTTGTTCGTGATCGATCGGTCGGTCGGTTGGTTGGTCCATGACCGATCCTTGATTTTGTGCCAATTGAACCAATTGATCCAGGGCTGATGGCCAATGATTGATCCTTTTTGGACCTTATGGCCAATCCTTACGGGTTTGAATTGAGGGTGTTACAATTCTCCCCCCCCCCCATTTAAAAATGTCGTTCTCAAAATTTCATAACGTACTTAGACGTTCAAAATAGGTGAGGGTACTTGCGCCTCATGATTTCTTCACTTTGCTAGGTAGCCTCTTCTGCTCCATGGTGCTTCCATAGGATCTTGACTAAGGGAATGACCCAAATTCTGATTACTTGTTCACGTCTATCCACGATCCACAGTGGCTCCTCAATATATGACCCTTGGTCGTCTACCTTGATCTCTTCAAAGTTGAGCACATGTGTCTAATCTAGCTCATACTTTCTGAGCATAGACACATGACAATGTAATGCCAAATTATATGCCATTTTCCTTATCCTTTCTAGGATTTCAAAGGGTCTTATGTACTATGGACTTAACTTACCTCTCTCACCAAAACGAGACATACCATTCCATGGAGACACCTTAAGGAACACGCGGTCTTCTACTTGGAATTCTAGAGGCTTTCGTCTCTTGTTTGCATAATTCTTTTGCCTGCTTTGAGCGACTCTAAGTCTCTTTCTAATTACTTGTACTGCCTCGTAGTAAGTTGCACCAACTCAAGACTAGTAAGCTTTTTTTCCCCAACCTCATTCCAACAAGTCGGAGTTCTGCAAGCTTGACCATATAGTGCCTCAAACGGAGCCATGCCAATGCTCTGTTGGCAACTACTATCGTAGGCGAACTTAACGAGAGATGGGTGCTCATCCCCACTTCTCTTGAAGTCGATAACACAAGTTCATAACATGTCTTCCGGTGTTTGGATGGTTCTCTTGATTTGACCATCTATCAGTTGTAGCGCCTTGGTTTTCAGTATTATTTTTGGCTTGATCACGCTTTCACTGGGCACTCTGATAAACTAAGGCCTTCCTTAAGGATAGTTTATTCTTATAATAATGTTGGTGTCGTACATGGCTTACAAACCAAATCCATTGTTTCCTCTTATTTATAACAGTCTTACACTCTTTGCATTCTACGTGAATAGCACTTCATTATATAACAACGGTCTTGGAGTTTTCCATTTCCTTATGAGTGATCGCATAAACCTTTCCTTGGGTTGGTAGACATTGGAAATCGTTGTATTGTGGTGCTTTGTTTTGCAACATCGTTTGTGGTTGCTGCAACAACATCATTTGCTGTTGTTGTGGGCAATATCTGATAATGTGGCCTCGTTGATCACAATCGAAACAAGCTTCTGTTCGAGTCTAGCATGGAGTACTACCATGTCATTTTCCGTAATTGCGACATACATCCCTTGGATTGAAGGTTGGCCTCAGGGTCTTATTCTTGTTGGAAGCGAATGAACGTTTTTCTTCTTGTCTCAATCTCTTGTTACGATGCTGATTGACTTGAGAGGTTGGATGATAAGGCCTTCATGGATAAGTGATTATAGTAGCTTGCTTTAAGAAATCTCTTTCTATTAGCTAGGCTCGCTCATATAGCTCGCTGTAGTTCTCAAGGTTCAGTGGCACTAATAAACTTCGGATTTCAGGTTTCAGGCCATCTCGAATCCACTCTATCCACTGGATCCTCAACCAGCTTAGGGGTGAATCTTGATAGCTTAGCAAATTTTGCCTCGTACTGATCAATGGTCATGTTGTTTTGTTGGAGTTGTAGAAACTCCGCCATCTTCTTGTCATGAGCACATTCAAAAAAATATTTTCCATTGAACACCTCAGTTAATGCGTTCCAAGTTACAATAGTATTAATAGGGAACGCCATTCCTCGCTTTGACTTCCACTAGTGACTTGCGTCACTTTCCAACTGGTACACCGCCAAACTCACCTTATTTTCATTAGAACACCTTAAAAGTGCGAACATATTTTCTAACTTATTGATCTATGATTCGGCTTCTTAGGGATCTCTTATCCCAGCAAACCTCGAGGGTCGCAGCTTTAGGAATTGCTCCACCAGTCCTAGAATAGGATGTTCGCTATTTTTATTGCTTCCATTTCCAACAACAAAGGCATTCCCAGAAGTAGAAGCCGCTTGATGTTGTGCTTGTTGCCCTATTATGCTTCCAATTATCTCAAGAACTTGCAGAATTCCATCTATTCGGGGGTCCTTTTTTGACTTCCCTTTGGAACTCTCTTGGCCCTGAGTCGACTTTCCTCTCATGGCCACCTGGCCTTGAGTACTCATGTTGCAACTATAGGAATTCTAGAAGGAATTTTTTACAACATAATAAGGGGTTAGGGATAAAAATCTTCTACCGGAAAACCAAGCAAGTAACAATCACATGCACTGGTGGTTTTCCAAGCTAACTATCCCATGACTCCCAGTGCACCTTATGTGACGCCCCTTGACGACCCCCGATCCGTTAGGGTCGCCACACTTCTTTCCTCATCAGGGATGTCTTTCTTGTTCATGATCAATGGACTTCAGGGAATCCATGTGGGGGTTTTATCACACACTTCATTGGTCCCTGCACAATGTATATGGTGGAAGCGTATCCAACAACTCCATTTTCCCACACTCAGAAATGATGCACATGAAATACACATATAGATAATAATCGAGCACTTTTCATTTACATGAACTAGATGGACATCGTTAGTCAGTACACCAAAAGGCCGCAGTTTCCTATACTCGGTTGTAATTCAAAAGTTAATCGACATTTCCAATAGCTATGTACATAGAGTCCATCATTCAGTGCCTGCGTCCAAAAATTTTCCTTGTTGTCCTCACCATCCTCGGTCACTCCATACCACTCAATCCCTCGTCGTCATTGTCCTTTGGTGGCAATGGCAACGACCCCAGAGTACATACATTCCTGCGTACGTAAAGGACGACATACTCCTGACATACAGGCCTTGAGGGAAGATCGGTGCCAATCATCACGATCACTCTCACTCGAACAAAAGTTAGCCTTAGCAATTCAGGATCCTGATGCTCCGTTTGTTCCCATTGTAAATCAATAGGGATCTTGTAGAATGTACCAAGAGGTGTGCGTAGCAGAGGCATCTTTCTCGTAGAATGTTAGTCTCACAAGGGGTGAGTACGACTACTCGGCAATTAAAGATCTACTAAATTATATTATGTAGAACCATCATCATCTGATTTCATGTAAACTAAACAAAACACATAACCAGAGGAATAGGTATGCATTCAATCAATAGAGTTTTCAACACAATGGCATAACACAATAGAACAATCAAGCTTTAGAACTCAATAGATTTTTGATTCAATATTGCCATTTCTTGGAGGACCAGTTTTTACGTCCCTCTAGGCATATCACACCCAACCTAGCATCACGAAAGCCTCCGGTTCCATATTTCAGTCATCGGGCATCTAGAGCATGTTACGTCACATCTCCAGGCATTTCGCACCTCACTTAACATCACGAGGAATCGCTAGGCTCACCATGTCAATGATTGTCTTTACCCTCCGGAATGTGTATCATCATACATCTGGGCATCCTAACACTCCCGGGGAACCTTTAGGGCTCACTTGTCCCCATGCATCCAAAGGCATTGTCACTACGATCCTCCAGGCAACCCGTCTCTCGGGGTATCGTCATCTCAAGGGTCTAACGGCAACAATAACACATCAACCATGGTGTAGCAGTCTAAAGATTTTAAAATCAATGCATACTGACATTAGTAAAACAATACTTGCTTCGATTTCTAAAGCTCAAACCCAAAATTTAAACTAAAACAACAAACCTTAGGGAATATCAAATACATGGTAACCGGATCATTTATGAAATGTAAAGTTTTAAAACAATGGAATAGATTGAGATTTAAATCATATCATCTTCACTTCTCAAGACTCGAATGAAACAAGTTTCTCAAAGCGGTAAGCGAAGTTTTTGAAGCCAGTACATTGGTGAATCCAAATCTCGGTTCGACCTTGAGGTTTTCAAAACAATTTACAAGTAAAATCTCAATTTTCGGAAGTAATAAACCTTTCTTGAAATATTGCGAGTGGTGCGGCCGATATTAGAAAACCGACTAATTTTCAAGACATTTTGTAAAACGTTCACGAGCAACGTTACCCACAACCCATAAACATTAAGAAGTCAGTGTATAAACCAATGTCCAAATTGCAGTTGACTATAGGGAAATGCATAATCCTCGGCAGTTAGAAATCCTCACACCATCCTTAAGATTCCTCAAAACAGAATTTCTAAAATTCTGCCAACATCAAGAATTGACACAACTTCAAATACCGAAATCTCCCTCAACCATAGCCAGTCTTAAAATCCTTCAAGTTGGATGGTCCAAAATCCTGCTCAAACATTCCTAATCCACTATCGAGTACAAGAATTTGAGTAAGCCTATATACGAATGCATTTCCCAAATCAATGACAGGACTAAATGATATAGGTTAGTAGACTCTAACTTGCCTCAGGTCCGGCAATGTTGATGGCAAGTGGACTGTGAGCTGCAAGTTATGGTTGAGGCGAGTCGACACACTTTCCTGGCTGAGGAGGAGTTGAGTAATAGCAACAAAGGAGGTTGATGGCGTCGGGGTTGGTTGTGGCCGGCTGTGGGTGACCCAATAGCGATGAGGAAGGGTCAGGGTGCGGCGAGTAAGCCGCTGATGCGGGGGTCGATGGTAGCGAGGCATTTGTGAGGGAAGGGCGAGGAACCGACGGCGATGATGGAGAGAAAAATTGCTGTTTCTCTGTCTCTCCCCGCCTCTCTCTCTCGTTGCCGCTTTATTGACAAAACCGGTCAACAATTGAGATCCTTGGTGGCTGTTAAAATGAGTGGTAGCTGGAGAAGTCATGTCTTCCGCATATAGGGGTCTTGAGTTTTTGCTGGCAATTGAGCGCGAAGCAATGTGGCTGTTGTTGGCCACACTTTGGTCAACCATCTTCCTTGGGTTGACTCCTTAACAAATGCACGCATGGGAGATGCATGTCATGGCCGTGCGTGGCTATCCGTGAAGAAGAGAGCGGGGTGGTGTAGGCGTACGTAATCCAGGTCTTCGACTCGGTTGATTTGCAAGGTAGCTTGAGGTTAACGTGTCTCCATAGCCGACCGCGTTAAGGGAGAAATTTAGACGAGGAGCTATTAAGAGAACATGACAAAACGTGATGTTTCATTACGACGAGTGTGGTGATGAAACGACAGTCGAAAGTGGCGCCAATGACACAGTCCGACGACAAATTCGTTGATCTGTCACGGACCGTTACATATTCGAGGTTTAGCGAAATCCGGATGTCACACCTTATCACTCCAAATAATAACCCCGCTTTGATACCAAAACTGTCACGACCCAACTCCATCTCTAGGGTTTCGCTCATCAAGGGTTATTTTCGCGACGTCTCAGGCATGTTGCCATCCTGTTTTCTTTTATCTTTTCATTAAGCACACGTGAAATCGTTACAAACAACACTTGGACTACAACAAGTAACCGGGAAAATAATTATTTACAAACACACAATTATATTAGCTACGTTTACAAGCCCTTCTATCATAGGTTGTTATATTTACAACTACCACATCTTTAAAAGGTCGGGGTAAACCTTAGCTCTTCTAGCGAGATTGCAACTCCTCCATGGCTATAATTCTGAAAAACAACGGGGTGAGTCATGGACTTAGTAAGTAAAATCCCTAATTATCTACTACGAGAATATCTCATCATCACACAATATTTATGGCAAATCAACGGCAAACATATTCCTATACCTTGACTACATGCAAATATCAATTATTGTATACTTCAATGCATGCTTACCTTCAGCATATCAATGAACACATCAACATATCATGCTTATACATATTCCGGCACTCATGCAAATCATTTACCGTCGTTTTGGCTCAACCACGCCCTCCTGGCTTAACCAAGCCCTCCTGGCTTAACTAAGCCATCCAGCTTCAATCTAGGCATCCTAGCTCAACCAGGGCATCCCGGCTCAACTAAGGCATCTTAGTGTTAGCTCACCAAAACATCTGGGCTCAACCCAGGCATCTTGGCTCAACCAGGGCATCCTATTCAATGAACGAGGCATCGCTACTAATGCTACATGGCGACGGGTGCTTTTCTTCTTTAGGTGCATCATATAAGTGCATTACACAAGCCATTTTTTCATCTTTCATCTTAGTCGATGCATACAAGGCCCGAGAGCCTGCTCATTCAAGTGAGTGTATTATGACTCTTAACATCATACTATATAATATGCCGGGCATGATTCTTGGTTCGTAGCTTGAGCCACATGCTTAGGCCATCGAGACGTGACGTTAATTCCAAGCCAAGTGAACCTTAATCTCGTCCCAATGCGTGAACACACTCAAGCATGCAAACATGAGCAAACCACGTAAAAGAACATTACAACATACACACGGCTTACACGGGTGAGTACACCATTAAACTTGACGACGTAGGCTATCGCCCTAACCAAGAGTTAAAGATTATACTTACCACTTTTGAGCCTAGCTCCAAGATGCTCCTTTAGTAACCGAACGGCTCCTAAGGCAGCTTGGAGGAGAAGGATGTGAAAGAGAGGAGAGAAAGAGAGGAAATGAAAGAATGGTTAAGCCTCCAAAATATGAGGATGCCTTCTCTTATTTATAGGCCTCCTTCTCTTCAATTATTGGTGCCAATCTCATGATTAAGCATAAGGAACGAGTTGGCCTATCTGGCGCCTATGCTTATTCGTGTTTGATTGTGATTGGTCCATATATTTACTTACCCTCCAAGGCTCACTTTAGGCTTATGATGTGCCTATGGCCCTAGGGACACATAAGCCCCTTGATGCCTAATGTCTTCTCTTGATTGGTTGGCCTTTGTCTTGTTCACCAAAGCTATTCTTTAGGCTTATCATAACCTAAGATTCTAGAGGGCACCTAAGCTTACGAGTCACCAACTTCTTCTTCAAGGAAGGAAAATCTCAAGTCATCATTACCAAATCTTTGAGTGGACATCTAGGCTTATGAGGTGGAGATCTAATGACTTAGTGTCATCATTTAAGGCCTTGCTTGTCTCCATTTCATTGGACCACATTAGCACTTAGCTCATTACTAAGGGGACAACTCATTATGGATAGGTGGCACTCTAAAAGATAGGGTGGCGTCAAGGCTATATGATAGCCATAATCAGTTTTCAATGTGTCCTATTTTTATTAGGTCACTTGGCTTGGATACTTTGCTTTATCCCCCAAGGTAAATCCTTGGTAATCATGACCATATCTAAAAAAAATCTAGGTGGAATGATAAGTCAACCTCCTTCATGAAGAAGCTAGAGTGTTCTAGAGAATTCTATTTTGTCATTTTCTTCCTCATGAAGGTGGTCTAGAGAATTTCTCCATCTAAGTTGGTTTTGGGGCTAGAGAGGGGATCATTAGGTACACCTCAAAAAATTGAATCACATACACCCGGAGTTCTGCCATCATGCCCCATGCTTGTCCGGACTGTTCCTTTGGACAATCGGTCGATCTAAAAAGTCGGTTGTCCTTCAATCATTTCAAGGCCAATTCTAAGGCTACCCCTGGCCTAGCACTAAGCCAAAGCACTCATGGACGTTAGAATTAGTGATTGAATAGTTGGGTCTATCCCCGAGCTCATTTCGGTTGGCACCCGATCCACCCGTATGGCTCATGGTTGATGTATTACCAATCCACTATCGGACATCACCAATTCAAGAATCCTTTATGATCACTAAGAATTAAATATGGAATGATGTATTTTTGATCGGAAGACGATCTCATTTAATTGAGTCGGATCACTTGTGTATCGGTGCATAACCGGGCGGAATCACTCGTGGCCAGGCTCTGACTGATCATGATCATCCGCTGATCCAAAATCATCATGAAATCAATCCTCGTGATCAAAAAGTCATCTTATGAGCATGTGATCTTATGCCATTGGTATGGTTGGTAGAAATTCACGGCCGACATCTCGACCAATTTGTGATCGGTTGGTCGGTCCATGACCGATCATTGATTCCTTGCCGATCGAATCGATTGATCTAGGGCCAGTTGCCTATGATTGATCCTTTTTGGACCTTATGGCCAATCCTTATGGGCTCAGAATCGAGGGTGTTACACAAGCAGTTAGTATGAACCCCCATCGTCAAGTTTTTCATCTAAAAAAAATAAAAAAAAATACCATATTCATAACACCATCAATCAATATTTACAACCCCCCTAGTTTCCTTTCCTTTTAATGGAATTTTGATTTGATTCATAATTCTTACACTCTTTCTTACTGGATTTGGACTTGCAGGTACTGTAACTAGCTTTCTTATACCATGTAATTCTTAGCATAAACCACTTTCTTAGCACCAACAATATTCCCCATGCTAACGCCACACTCAATTTTACAATGCAAAAAGGATGACAATTATATATGAGGTCTCCACAATTGCACCTAATTGATTAAATGATCAACATTGGTCATTTAGTGGATAAAAAATAACAAACCTAGCACCGAATTTATTAAACAAATTGAGGTCCTTGTAATCGCAGCTTCATAGTTGTTTGATTCCTCCTTTAGCACCATCATCCCATGGCTATACCAAGAACCCTAATTTTTCCCTTTGAAACCTAATTATTCCAGTCAATAGAGCGAGTGAGAGAGGATGATGAGCTTGACTGAGTGACAGCCATAGAGATAGCAAGTGAGTGATAACGACAGTGACAAGTAGTCGTTTGGGAGTCTAGTGAATGTTGAAATACGAGGACCTTCAAGCCCTATTTTGAAAACGCTAGTGTGATATCGTTTTACATTGCCCAACAATGTTAGATGGAGCGATGTCATTTTGCAAGTCCATGTGGACAAGAATTTTTTTTTTTTTTTTAAATACGACAACTCATATTAAAAGTTTAGTTATGAAATCCATGTGATCATTTTGATTGGAATTTCTTGCCAAAGGCATTTAAGGGCATGCATGATTCCTATTCTATTTTGTTGTTTTTCTATTATTTTATTATGGGAAACAGGTTTGGAACATAATTCTATTTGGTAATGCAACTTTATTTTTCTATTTTTAGGATAAATTTTTAGCCTAAAAATAAGTTTGGAATAGAAACAAGAAGTAGGAATTTCTACTTTTCTATTTCTGGAATATAAATGAGAAATAAAAGCTATTTTTATTGTTAACCGCTGCTTGCCATCGACTGTTGGCCACTGCCTAGGAGAGAGATATTTAAGAAGATCTATGAAACAATATTCTGCTCTAGGTACAGAAATCTTATATCGTTATCAAACATGTATTTTTGCTCAAAAATTAGTCTAAAGAATAGATATGGAAAAATCAATTTCTAGCCATAAATATAGCCCGAGAAGAGAATTGTTATTATTTGTGCCCTAAGTGATTTTTTTTCCCAATTTAGCACATAAGTGAGTTGACGAAAATTTTTGGTATTAAAATGAATGCCCTACAAAACTTTTAGCACTTCAATGATCTTTTTGCCGTAACTCTACTAAGGAGTTACCTTCTTGTTTAAAGGTTAATTTCTATAAGCTAAAGTATCTTTTCATTTGAAGGTTATTTTTTTTTTTTTTGTAGAGTTATCATTTTGCTAGAACATCTTTGCTTGAAATTTAACTTAGCTTTAGATTAGATAATTTTAATTAGAATAGTTAATTCATTTTAGTAGTCATGTCACGACCCCAACTCCATCCCCAAGGTCACGAGCGACAGAGGCTATTTTTGCAATGTCCCAAATGTGTCACCGTCCCATTTCCTTTTTATATTTTCATTAAGCACACGTGGAAGCGTTACAAACAACACCCAGACAACAATAAGTAGCTAGGAAAACAACCATTAACAAACATACAATTACATCAATTACATTTACAAGCCCTTTTTTGTCATGGGCCGTTGTATTTACAATCACTGCATCTTCTATACTCAAAAGGCTGGGTAAATCTTAGATCCTCTATTGAGAATGCAATTCCTTTACACCTATAATTCTTAAAAACAACGGGGTGAGTTATCGACTTAGTAAGTAAAACCCCTAATTCTCTATTAGGAGGACATCTTATCATCGAAGCTTAGCAAATACAACACTCGCAAACAGTGTCAACAGGATTAATAGCAAACTTATTATTATAACTGACTACAGGCAGATGTCCATTGCAACGCACTTCAATACATGCTTACTTTCAACTTGTCAATGAACATATCAACATATCATACTTATGAATATACAACACTCATGCAAATTCATTTATTGTCATCCTGACTCAACCAAGCCTTTCCGGTTCAACCGAGGCATCTAGCTTCAAGCTAGGCATCCTGGCTCAACTAGGGCATCTCGCTCAACTAGGGCATCCCGGCTTAACCGAGGCATCCTGGCACTAGCTCACCAAGGCATCTGGGCTCAACTCAGGCATTTTTGGCTTAACTAGGGCATCCCGAGGCTAGCTTACCCAAGGCATCCGGGCTCAAGACCTAGGCATCCTGGCTCAACTAGGGCATTCCATTCAATGAACGAGGTATCGCCGCAAACATTATGTGACAATGGGTGCTTTTTCCTCTTTAAGTGCACACACAAGTGCATCACACAAGCTAGTTTTTCATCTCTTATCTTAGCCAACGTATGCAAGGCCTGAGGGCTTGCTCATCCAAGTGAGTGTGCCATGATCCTCAACATCATATTATAAAATATGCCGGGAACGATTCTTGATTTCGTGGCTTGGGTTGCATGCTTAGGCCATCGTGACTTGACATCGATTTCAAGTTGAGCGAACCTTGACCTTGTTTCGGGGTGTGAACACACTAAAACATGTAATCATGAGCAAACACACAAAAGAACATTATAACATACACATGGCTTACACGGGTAAGCAAACCACTAAACTTGACAATGTAGGCTATTGTCCTAGCCAAGAGTTAGAGATTTTACTTACTTTCGATGAACCTCGAGTTAAGACACAAACTACAAAGGAAGGGTGGCTTACTTTGAAGGCCGAGAGAGAGAGAGAGAGAGAGAGAGAGAGAGAGAGAGAGAGAGAGAGAGAGAGAGAGAGAGAGAGAGAGAGAGAGAGAGAGAGAGACGTGAGGTGGAGGGCGTTCAAGGAGATGGAGGGCGGAGAAAATGGGAGCAAAGTGAGGAAAATGAAGAGAGCTCCTCATATTTATAGCCTTTGGAGCCATCATTACCATGCCAAGCGGTCCATTCCAATGTTCAAGTGTCCTGCCTAAATTCATTGGGTGACAAGGCTATGGGTCCAATAATTGAAGCCTAAATAATGAGCTGGAATGCTAAAATGCCTTACTTGGCAACCTAAGCTCATAGGAGTCATCGATGATGACATGCTTTTCACTTTTCCATTGGTCCACCTATACCTTGCATTAAATGAGCATTTAATGAAATTTGACAATAATAATGCCAAAATTACCAACTTAGCAAATTCTATAATTTTTGGTCATTAATGAGGGCCTGTGTATTGCTCTCCAATTGATCCATGTGTATGCAACTTTTCTTGAATATCCAAGATATTTTGGACCACAATGATGACATTTGAAAAGTCAATGGACACCTCACCTTCTTTATGAAGGAATTTTAGAGTTTTCTTTCTACTTTCATTTCCTTGTTTAAGAAGGCAAATTTTCCTTCCTCAAGAAGGCAATCTAGAAAAGTCTATCATCCAAGTTGATTTCGGGGTTGAGGAAGAGATCATTAGGTGTACCTCAAAAAATTGAATCACATACACTTGAGGTTCGGCCATTACATCTCATATTTGCCCAAACTGTTCCTTTGGACGGTGGGTAAGCCAATAGGTTCAATTGTCCTTCGATCGGTTTGAGGCCAATCCTAAAGCTATCCATGACCTAGCACTAGTTCAAGGCACTCATGGACCTTAGAATTAGTGATAGAATAGCCAGGTCTATCCCGGGGTTCATTTTGATTGGCACCTGATCCACCGGTAGGGTTCATGGTCGGTGCATTACCGATCCATGATCAGACATCACCAATTTGAGATTCTATTTTGATCACTAAGAATTAAATAGGGAAAAATGCATTTTTGGTCAAAAGAAGATTGCATTTGATCAATTCAGATCGTTTGTGTATCGGTGCATAATCGAACAGAATTACCCGCGACTGAAAACTACGATCGGTCAGATCGACCTATGACCATCCGCCCATTCAAAATCATCCCGTGGCTAATTCTCATGATCAAAAAGTCATCTTATGAGTTGGTGATCCTATCCCATTAGTATAGTTGGTAGAAAATTTGGGGCCAACATCTCGACCAATTCGTGACTAGTCGGTCGGTCGGTTGGTCGGTCGGTCAGTCGGACTATAACCAATCCATGATTCCTTGTCAATCAAACCAAGCGATCCATGGCCAATGGCCCATGATCGATCCTTTTAGGACCTTATGGCCGATCCTTACGGGGTTGGAATCGAGGATGTTACAATTTATTAAAGCACGTTCAAATGGAATTTAAGCCATTTAATGTTAGGTATAATTTCCAAATCTGTTAACTCATGAATTTTTGCCAACTTGGCCCAATGGCCCAAACAAGCAAAATAGCCCATCTCATGAGATAATTTGAAGAAAAATAGAACAATTGGGAGGTCTAGAGTGGCTTGATCTATTTTGACCTAGTCAAGTCAATCTAGTTTGACCAAGATTGACCCAAGTCGACCAAAAAAGTCAACTCACTCAGCCCATAAATCACATGGTTAGCCCACTCTCCTTTTAATTACACAATTGCCACTATCTTTAATTAACAAAATTAAGATTCCATGTCATCAATTCTTAAGAAGAGCTAATCTTAACCATCCATTTCCTCTTTAATCTAAACCTTTGGATGTGTCGTGTCACTTCTTTTGATCCATGTGACTTAATTAAAGTCAATCAAATCATCTTGCTCATTAGGGATTGAATGTAAGCCATAAGATCAAAATAAGCATCAAGGGCTAAGACTAGAGTAGACATCAAAATTTCCCTCCAAAATTTTCACTTCTTATTTGTTGCAATAAATCTCTCTCTCTCTCTCTCTCTCTCTCTCTCTCTCTCTCTCTCTCTCTCTCTCTACAGCTGTCTTTACACCTGTGGCATTCTATCCATTTTCCGGCATGATTTTGGTGCCGATCTTTATAACTTGTTGCGACAAGGTTCTTTGATGTCCTCAAGCTAGCCATGCCAATTATTGTTCAGCCTTGTCACTGGTTTAATTCAATTTTATCAAATTTCGACGATTCCTTGCTAGAAATCATTTCAAGGTAGGTTTGCTACAAACTTGAAATGATCATTTCAGATTATTACCTAGGATCTTAACTCAATCATAGTCCAAAATTGAAGTCACAACTTCAAATATTAATGGATCTCTAAGAGGTGATGGACTTAAATAATAATAGTTTCTAATATAAGATTTAGTTTAGGAAATTTGTCATATTATGTTTTGCACTTCCTAGCTTCTTTAGCTTCACTTAATAAAACTTGTTGCATATCAATTTTTTGTTATTTTTTGCTAGATAAGACACTGAGAGGATGAACTTGATGATAATTTGAATCCTAATTAGTCCTAAATTGAAATATGCTGCGTATACTGCGATTTTGGTTGATTTTTTATAGTGATTCTTTAGGATTTATGATTCAATTGAGCAATTGATGATAAACATTGATGTTTGAATGATTGAAGATGTTCTTGAATGTTCAAATGGTTAAGTTGAAGATATTCTGGGTGTGTTGACACCTAGTTTTTAGCCTATGCATCTGTAAAGGTAAAAACTCAAGATTAGAGTTTCTAATTGCAACGTAGCTCGAAATCGAACCAAAAGTGTCATTTCTCACATCTTTTTCTTTGCCAATCATTTATAGGTAATTTCCTACTTTTTACGAAAAATCTGAAAAGTTAAATGGTTGACTTTCGGGTTGACTTTTTTGGTTAACTCTTTAGTCAAAAGTCAATGTCGGGTCAAAATTTGGGTTTTTGCATAAACAAATTCCTTTTGAGCTTAATTTCACTTTGGTAAATCGTTGACTTTTTGTTAAACCTTTGACTAAAAAATTTAAAAAAATACAAAAACCTCTAAATCATCATGTTTTAGCTTCAATTCTATTTTGACATAAAAAATTTTGTGATAATTGATTGAGAACTTCATTTTTTGAATTTTTCTGTTTTTTGTTCAAAATCAGTAAAAAATAAAATTACTTTCATTTTGCTCACATTGTAGCTTGGTTCCTTTTATGACATTTGATCTAGAGGTCATCTCATATTCACCTCGTGTAGATGATTTTAAGATTTGATGTGTCGAGATGAAAATTGACATTTTTAGCCCTAATTAAGGTTCCAAATCTATTCTTAATGAGTTGTGTGCTCGCACTTCCATTTAAATCTTGTATGTTGAATCCAAATCTGTGGTCATTTTTGAGAAATTCACTTGGGTAGACTTCAATTTGATCGATTTAGCTTACTTGAATTTTAGAAATTTGAGCCGATGTGTTCCAACCAAGCCAATTTGACTTAGCCCATTTTAGATTAGCATCCAACTGAAGATAACAAGCCTCAATTTGGCCAAGTAAGGTGCAATTATTGATTCAATTTGTGACATTTCTTACTCCCCGTGTGACCCAATTTCGAACAAATTGATTCGATTTGTATTTAATGTGAATGCAAATGTTTTAATTGAACAAAATTAAGCAAAATCAAAACAAAATAGAGGAAGAACTGAACTGGTTCAACCCGATCAGGACCGGGTCAACTTGTCCAACTGGCATTGATCGCTGGTGGTTTAATCCCATTTCGGCCATTTTCTGGCGGCTAGAGTTCGGTTTCGGCCAACCAATGCATGTCCAGCATCCCTTCTGTTCCCATGCTGTAAATTAACAAAGTCAACCCTCGGGGTTAGCGAAATTATGAAATGCCCCCGATTAGTGCTTAATCTCAAAATTAGTTTCAAGAATCAATCATCATTGTTCGTTATGAATGCATCATGGCCATTCAAATTGGCATGCGCTTTAATCAAAATATCTTCAACAAATTTAACAAACCAATCTAAATTAGTTAGCTAAGGAGATCAAACCTTAGCCCTTGATTAATCCAAGGGCTAAGATTTGATTTTGCCCTTGAGTATATAATAGATTTTCCCTCCAAAATGAGGAAATTTTGCATTTTTGAGATCTAGTTTCTCTCTTTACCTCTCTCTCTCTCTCTCTCACGTGTTCGCCAAAGAGGGCTGGCCACTCGTTGGCCGAATGGTAATCTTCACTAGTGACCATTCTCCACAGCGGCTACTCCTTCATCACAAGCTTTGCCGCCTCTAGCTATCGCCAGAAGCCTTGATCGGAGGCCATTTCCAATCAAGCTTGAAGGACATTGCCTATGCTGGCCTGAGCTCCGATGACCTTGGCGGCCGTTTTTGGCCATCCAGTGGCTGTGCTCATCCATTTTGATCATCTTCGAGGTGATCGACGACCTATTCATTAGTTTGTTGGGCTTATTGATCGTTGAAATCATCAACGATCAAGTTTGAGATTGAAGGAACAAAGGTAGAGTGTTTTTTGAGCTCGATGAATCAAGATTGCCTTATGCAATCGAGGCTAGAGCTCAAATCTAGGATGAATTCTCTTGCTTAAATCTGAAGTTTAGATGATATAGGAGTTACTGTTATGAGGTTGTGGTGATTGATAATGATTTGGTAACTTGATGGAGCTTGATTGTTAATTCTGCAAGAATCGTAAGCTGATTGGATTGACTTGATAAATATCTCGGTTTGAGTTAGATAGCGCCGTTTATAGGTTTCGAGCCCTTCCTATGATTCGTAGATGGTTTCATTAGATTTCCAACAATATTGCATGCATGATTTCAACGTTATTTGCTAGGTAAAAAATAGTTCGAAAGTTCATGATCTGTTCGGGAAATTGTTTAATCACTATTGTTGTTTTTGAGGCTAACTAACCTATTTGGTTTGTTATTTTTGTATGATTTTTTGCACTTCGATCCTGAACAGAGTGTTTTCATGAAGTTTGGTCCTGACATTTGATTCTATTCACATGAAAAATTTCGTGAATTTTTCATGTCATCTAGATAGGTAGCATGCAGATCAGGCGTGTTCTGTAAACTAGGATGCTGGATTGAACATCTATGATAGATATCTTTGGTTGAGCTAACTAATATGTTCTATTACCTTCGATGCCTTCTAGATCAGGCGTGTCCCCTTTTTATCAATTTTTTTAAAAACGACAGTTGACATTTGTTTGCGGAATGGTTTTTGGGTATCACATGAATTGCATACTAAATGCATCACTTGTCATGATTATACATGTTGCATAAACATATTCAATGGCACATGTGTTTGAGTAATTGATTCTTGACGACTCACTCATTTATTTGATTGATTGAGAACCAATGTCATATGACCTGAATGTGTGCTATTTTATGTGTTTTGCCTGTGATTGTTAGATGGATGACATAGGTGCGATGCATGACAACGTGGGCTACCTTGGGTATCACCTAGAACTTGATTTAGGGACTCCATGAATTTAGTCACCATTTTGCAAATAAAATGATGTTTAATAATCATAAGTCATTAAAGAATGAATTGGGGTAGGCACTCTAAGAAGGTCGTCACATGAACTTCAAAGGCCAATCCCGAGGCCATGCTTGACTAATTAAATACATTCATTTGATCTTTTGGCTTGATTGTCCGTGCTTGATGGTTCTTCCATGTGCTATTTGCTCGCATCAGGTTTATTCTAGTTCTAGCACTAGTCTTGGATTAGGATAGGTTCAAAGAACATTTCTTGGAGACGGTGGCTAAAAGGACTTGAAGACGGCGAATGATCGATGTCCTATACGACCTTTTCTATGATGTAGCATTCATTACCCGACAAATGTCCCGAGTCTCTTTTGTGTTGTGTAAATGCTCAACAAGTTGCAGGTCTTTCCTTTCTTGCCTTTAGAACTTGCTTTCATATTATGCTTGTAACTCATTTGGGTGTTTACTTTCCCTTCTTTCATGTTCATTAGAGTAGAATGACATGAATACATGAAAATGTAAAACGATCATGCATGGACATATTAGGTAACATTTTGACTTTAGGTACTGAAAAGACACTAATGGATACATTAGCGTAACCCAAATCCCTAAGACTTAAATCTCTGGTTGCATAGAAATCAAGGAATCACTTCCAACACTCGATTGAGCATTCTAGCTGGGCTCGCAAAAACGAGGTACTCCTAGATATTATTTGGGTTGTCTAAAACAATTTAGAAAAGAAATGATGGATCCGTCATGCGAGGTGTGAGCTGTGGAAAAGCTTGCAACTATGATTTAGCATACTCAAAGAGTTGAAGCCAAAAGATGAAGTGATGCCATCTTTGGTGATTTACCTTTGAGAGGGCTATTGTGGTTGAAATATCCTTAAACTTACATTCACGTTTGGTTTCCTTTTGACCTTCAATCCATCGATTAAGGTGTGCCGTGGCGTCAAGGTCAAGTCACGATAATTCCACTGTCATGCGAGGTGCGAACTTAGAAGAGCTCACAACCTTGATCGAGTAAACTCATGTCGTTGATTCCAAAAAATGAGGTGATGACAATTTTTTGGAGTAATGTACCGTGAGGGAGCTCTCATAGTTGAATGCCTCTAAACCCTACCTTTACACCATCCCTCGAGGATCCCTTAGTGCCGAGGTCAGGTTGCGTCAAGGAGTAGATGAATGCTTAGGCTTATTAGTTGGATGATTTAAATGTTTTCCAGGAAAACTAGAGTCTAATCTAAGCTTGCCGTGTTCCTCGATTGTTGCAGAAGAAAAGGCTTAATATTAAGAAAACTTGTCTTCAGGTGAATTGTAGCTGAGCTTTATAACCTTAATGATATAAGGCTGATAAAGTTTGAAGATCATTAAGGCTGTAAAAAATGAGTCCAAAATCACTGTAGTAATCGGATCTGAAATCCGGAAAAAACTGGTCTGTGTCAACTAACTTTTTTTTTTTGGAAATACAAAATAGCTGGAGAACTAATTAACAAAAGTGAAGTACATGAAAGTTGTTAGGGAGGTCCCGAAATGCAAATACTTAAAATCTCATTAAATTCTACTCGGATAAGTTAGTCAATTTAATTGAATAAGGTCAAAGTCAGATTGTCCTACAAAATTGATATAAACTGAGTCCACGAGGTAAATTGCATATTTTCACATAGTTGGAGAGCTACTTTACAAAAGATCGAAAAAAGAAAGTTGCTAAGCGCATAATGAACTATTTGTCTGTCAAATTTGGTATAGTTTGGCGGTAATCTGATATTTTTTTACGAATTTTAAAAGAATCAGATCAGAATAGGGTAAAATCTAGAGCAATCAAGATTGATTGAATTTTCTGTATCAATTGGGCTATAATTAGGAAAAGTGATCTGAATAAAACTTGATTGATTAAGGCCTTCAATAGAATTAAAATTTAGAAGGTTAGAATTAGGGGTAAAATAGAGAAGTTGACATTTTGGTCAACTAAATGACTTCGTGGTCTAAAAACAAAGACTTTCATTCAATTACGATCAAAATTACAACCCATAGAAAGGGCATCAATACATAGCAAATCCATTAACATTTGGGGAGGTGAGGAAGCCCAATTTGGAGAAAGGGTGCCATGGCCATGGGCCTTAGCGGCCCAATCGGCTGTGGCGTTTGCTTCTCTTTTGCAGTGCTGGAGTTGCAAATGGGAAAAGCCAAGAATCAAAGCTGCAGCATCGGCAACCAGCGCTCGACAGTCCCACAGCGGAAGGCTTCGATCATTGAAGATCTCCACAAGCGTTAAACAATTAGACTTGATAATGAGGTGAACATCATCCTGTTCTCAATCTAGCAAATAAGTAAGAGTGGAAATTAGGACTTGAATCTCACTTTGCAGCGGGGAAGATGCTTGAACTGTATTGGTGTATCCAGTGATTAAAGTACTGGTATGATCCCTACACACATGCGCGCAATGGCACCCGTTTGATTCGCCATGGGAAAAGCCCTATCGATGTTGACCTTGATACTGCCTCAATCTGGAGGAATCCACGCTTGATTAGGGTTTAGAAGATCTTGTTCTACATCTGTCAGTTGCTGCATCGTGCTGCTGTTCAACTTTACATTTGTGAGCGCCGGATCCACCAGCTGTTTGGGATTGGTACGTTGGTGTTGAAAAGTGAAGTGATTCCGTGCCTTCCATATCTGCCAAAGGATGGACGCTATAATCTCCATTATAGGTAAGTCTGATTGATTTTCAATTATATCTTCCAGCCACGCACCCATTTTGTGCCTTCTGAAGGCTGAGTTATCAATTTACACACTTGAATGAGACCAGATGTTTTGCGTCCATGGGCAAAATAAGAAAATATGTTCAGTTGTTTCTGGTGTGTATGATGAACATAACTGACATGTTAGGTCTTGAATGATGTTTTGCCGAAATAGGTTGTCCTTAGTAGATAGAACGTTCTAACATAACGACCTTAAGAAAACTCGAATCTTTGGGGCCGTCTTTAGTTTCCAGATTTGTCGCCAAAGATGGGTTGAAGGCTGATATGAGGATGAGTCTTGATTTCTATTCTTTTCGTGGTCTGAATTTCTGAGATTATGGTCGGCACTTTTAACTGAGTATATACCTATTTGCGTGCCTGTCCAAATGATTTGATCCATGGTAGAAACAGGGCTTAACAAAATGGCTATAATCTCCTCCACTGTTTGGTAGTCGAAACTATTTCTTAGAAGAGGAATATTCCAGACGTCAACATTTGGAATTATAAATCCAGCAACCTGTTTTGGCTCTCCTCTAGGTGCTGGGCTACCAATAATGCCCTTGGCGAGCCATTTATCATCACGTATGTTAATCTTCTGCCCATCACCAACAAACCACTGCAGCTTGTCTAGGATAGCATCTCTACCTATAATTAAACTTTGCCATCCCCAAGAAGAATTATTGCCCTTTCGTGCATGCCAGAAACTACCAGAATTATTGCCCTTTCGTGCATGCCAGAAACTACCATAATGAAAATAAAGACTCTTAAAAACTCTACACCATAAAGATGAGGGATTTTGGAAAAGCCTACGGGCTTACTTTCCTAATAAGGCTTTGTTAAAAGTTAGAAGATCTCGAAAACCAAGCCCCCCTTCGAGCTTTCGTTCTTTGAGGAGATCCCATGCCCTCCAATGAATGCTTGATCTAGTGCTATTGTTTTGCCACCAGAATTTTGCTATTCTACGTTCAATAGACTGACATATAGAAACAAGAAGTTTGAATATGGACATGGCGTATTGCGGGAGTGCCTGCACTACAGCTTTTAATAGGATGTCCTTACCTCCTTTAGACATAATATGCTCTTTCCATCCTTCAAGCTTTGCATTTACCCGACCCAGAATCCAAGCAAACATGTCTTTTTTGAAAATTCTCTAGTCAGATGGGATGCCCAAATATTTCCCCACCCTTTCAAGCATAGGAACTCTTAATTTTGCAGCCAAATTCTGCTTTAAAATAAAGGGGCAATCTCGACTACAAAAGAGTCCTGATTTGTTTCTATTCACTGCTTAACTTGTTGCAACACAATACTGGTTTAAAATATGCGCTAGTTGCTGGCATTCTTGGGTTCGTTTGTTCAAGAAAAATATTGCATCATCCGCAAAAAATAGATGGGAAAGTGTAGGGCACCACCTATTGAGTTTAATTCCTCTGAGGGTTCCGGAGCCAACAGCTTGCTGGATAAGAGTAGATAAGACGTTAACTAATAGGATGAACATATATGGAGAAAGAGGATCTCCCTGTCGTAACCCCCTTTTTGGACGAAAGTATGGCAACGGTCCACCATTTAATTTAACACTAAAAGTTGCCATGGTAACGCATTGCATCACCCACCTTACCCATTGATCATGAAAGCCCATTTTTTTTAAGATAGGCCTCTAGAAAATCCCACTCTACCCGATCATAGGCTTTCTGCATATCTAATTTTAAAACTACCTGAAATTTTTTCTTTCTTTTCCTAACTTTAAGCCGATGAAAGACCTCCTGCACAACCATAATATTGTCTTATATTTGTCTACTTGTGACAAAAGCACTCTGTTATGTTGAAATCAAGTTAGGTAGCCATGTCTTTAATCGGTTTGCCAACACTTTTGAAATGATTTTATATATAAAATTGTAGAGACTAATGGGTCTATATTGTTCTAACCTTTCTAGGTGCGGAACCTTTGGGATAAGAGTGATGTGAGTTCTTTTAAAACCAGGGGGCATCACTTTTAACCTGAAAAGATCTTGCACTGATGTAAAGATATCATCTTCAATTATATCCCAGTGGTTCTGATAGAATAGCCCATTGAAACCATCGGGTCTTAGGGCTTTAGTAGCCCCTAATTGGAAAGCCGCTTGCTTGACTTCCTCCCTAGAAACCACTACTGTTAAACCTGTGTTCATGTCTGCTGTGACCACTTGAGAGCATTGTGTGAGAATAGGGCCAAAATCTCGGTAGCCAATTGAGCAAAATAGATTTTGAAAGTATGTTTGCGTCATATTCTTGAGTTGATTAGGGTTGCGTGTCCAGCCAATTTGTTCATCCCTTAACATGCTGATTCGGTTGCGTTGTCTGTGTTGAATTGTTGTTGCATGGAAGAACTTAGTGTTCTTATCCCCCCACCTCAACCATTAGATCCTTAATCTCATAGCCCAATATTGTTCCTCCTGTTGCCATATGTTTTGAGCTTCACCTTTCAGGCAAGCTACAAGTTCCTTATTGTAGTTATGGCTGGTTTGATTAATTTGAAGCTGTATTTGTTGTTGTAATAGGTAAATTTGTTGCTATCCATTGCAGAAATGTGACTTACTCCACTTGCTGAGTGCCAAAGAAGTTTGATGAAGCTTGCGGGATAGAGTGGGAGCTGATGTCGATGGAGACAACCAAGCATCTCTGATTACCGATCGATAGGCCTTGTGGTTAAGCCAGAAGGCTTCAAAAGTGAAAGTTTTCCTTCGTCTTGAGAGGCTGGGTTTGATTGTGAGAAGAAGAGGGTTGTGATATGATCCCAAAGCTGGAAAAGCGAAGGTTTCGGCTTCCGGGTAAATTAATCTCCAATCCATTGTGCATAGCGCCCTGTCAAGTCTTTCCTTAACCACTTCGTCGCCATTTATGTTGTTCACCCATGTATACATACAACCCTTACTTTCTACATCCATAAGCATACAGTCGTTTAAAAATTCTCCAAAAGAACGTAACCCATACGATTCTGCTATCTTTTTGCCTGTCTTTTCCCAATGATATAGTATCTCATTATAATCACTGATGCACACCCAAGGTAATGTATTTGAGGTTCTGAGTTGTCTTAAGTCTACCCATAGTTGTTGTCTTTGTTGATATATCGTTGGCGCATGAAGACAGGTAAGTCTCATTGTAATATCCCTCTGATTATCAGTGCACATCATGTCGATGAAGTTTATAGTGTAATGTTCCAATATTAAAGACACCTGATTAGTCCAATAAACCACATTCCTCCAGCCAAACCCAAAGGACTCACCACAAAACAACTAGAAAACTTCAGATTCCTCCTAAGATTCTGGATCACCATGTCTTGATTTTTCGTTTTCATAAAAAAAAAAAAAACAACATCTGGCTTTTCATAGGCCACTAGGGCCTTTAAAGCTTGAATTGTTAGGGAGTTGCCTAGCCCCTAACAATTCCAATTGATAATCCTCATTTGTCTTTTGGTGGCTGTTTTGGGCAAGCCACCACGGCTCATTTGTCAACCCCTTCAGCTACAAATATAGGGGTATCCATAAGGAGTGATTCATCAAGTTGTTCATTGACATAAGAGCATGTCCCATAAGGATTATATCGCTTGGCTTTCTTGAGGGGACTCGCCTTGGTAATCATTCATGGACTTTTTAGCTTCGTGCTGTTTGATGATACCTCGGGTGAATTATTAATGAAAGCTAATTCATTCATCACTTGTACTTTCAGTGTAGGTTCTGCCATTGAAGAATGTTGCAGGGTAGGTTTGGGAGTGCGATGAAGGTGCTGTGCTGTGCTAGTCTCCACAACTGTTGGTTGATATGTGGTGCTCTGAGGTGCTGTAGGAAGTAAGAGAGGTGACTGTTGTGGAGTTTCTGGTATGATTTCTTCAACTTTGTCTTGATTTGGTTTCTACTCATAAAAAGTTGTCCAGAATGGGCTATGTTCTCTAATCTTTGCCCTCAGCCACTGACCATAGGATAGTTTGTCTGTTCCCTCCATTTTAGCGTCGTCAAATGGAATATTTTGATAGTATGTTGCATAATGGCCCAAGATGTTGCATGAATAACAATAGTGAGATAGACGCTCATATCTAAAGTCAATCCAGATGTTCTTTCCCTCCAATCTGATTAGTTTGCCAGATTTCAACAGTTCTTTTAGATTAAGTTCCACTCGTGCCCTCCCTGATTTAAAAGTTGAACCTTCTTTGTTCTCAATTTTCATCTCTTGTACCTTGCCAATATGTCTAATAGCTTTAGTGATCATACTCTCAGTGCATCTTTCCAGAGGAAGCTTGAGAACTTACACCCAGAACGCACAGGTCGTGAAGTCGTAGCAATGGAGAGGCGTATTTGGCACCAAATGTTTCACAATCACCAGATGGTTTCCAAACAACCAATGTCCATTATCTAATATTCTTTGCCTTTCCCCTTATGAATTGAACTTAAATACATAAAGACCCTCTTCCCGTTGAGAAATTTGTACATGATCAATGCGCCAGACATGCTTTAAAGTATTCTGAAAAGCTTGAAAATTGATAGATGGGTTGGACAGAATTTTACCCACTAAGATTGATTTGCATTCTTGTAGCTTCTCTGGTGGTACTTCTTCATCCCAAACTTCCACTTCTTGTTCAGACCAGAGCCGTCCAAGTCCGTTGCATAGCGCGGCAAGACAAGCATCTTCTTGTTGTTGAGTTTGTTCCATAATTAAAAACTACCGATAGATAGTAGTTCATTCCACATGCAAAGCTTCGAAGAGGGAGGCGCCAAAGAGAGCTTAGTCGCTGGGGCCACCCAAAAAACACTGGGGGAGAAAGTTGGAGCTCAATAAGTATAATTCGTGAATTGAAAGGGAAAATCACCCTGGTCGTCAATGCAAAAGGAGATGGGTGACAAAAGTAACAAGCGAGAAGGGATTGCAGACGGAAGAGAGTGTGGCACCCTAATCCAATAGGGTCGCCATGGTGTGCCTTCCACTCTGTTACCCTGACTTGAAGGTCTATAAGTCCTGAGAGTTTGTTATTTACTTTTAACGATCCCGGCGCAACTTAAGAGGTATAGCGGAAGTGATTTCACATCTCCCAAACTCAAAAATTAGAAATGATGCACACTTACTAGACAATTTCACAAGATAAGCCAAGCACTTTTATTTATATAACTTGATGGAACATGAGTTGGTACAACAAAAGGCCAAGGCTTTTCTAAAACTCGGCTATAACCAAAAGTGACCAACTCCACAACAACCGTAAACTTCAGTCCATCAGATAGTGCCGGCAGTCCAAAAAAGCTCCATCAGCTACCCATCACCCAAGGTTGATCACACCTAACTGGGTCCATAAGCTGGCGGCGGCGGCAACATCCCCAACATAATCCTGTCATGGCGAACGTGTTCAGACATGAACTCTTGCACCACAGGGCCTCCAGGTAGGCACACATTGTACATGACTAGGACTCAGACGTGGACGAACACCAGCCCCCGCACACCAACACAAATGTGCTCTGAACACAAGCACTTGACATCGACCGGTACACCATAAAAGGTGCCACGATAGATAGGTAGCAAAGGCATCTCAATCTGAAATGTTAGTCCCCAAACGGGGTGAGTACAACCACTCAGCAGCAAAAGATTCAACAAGCTATGTCGAGCATAACAATCAACTTCTAATTTCATACAAGATAGACAAGGCATGAAGTCAAAGGATAAATGGATATCAATATCATGGAATTCTTCAATATTAAAACAATTTCAATTCTATAAGAATCATATGCCACATAATCAGATCACATATCATTTATTTAGCCTTCAAAAGATTTCATTCCCCAGAGGACCAATGTTTGCGTCCCTCCGGGCATTCGCATCCACCTTGGCATCGCGAAAGCCTCCGACATTCAGCTACTAAGGCCACTGGGCATCTGGAGCATATCATGCCTCCAGGCATCTCGTACCCCACCTAGCATCACGAGGCCACCTAGCATCACGAGGAAAACCTCCGAAGCTCACCATGAGGATGTTTACTCGGCCATCCGGGTTTACGTACCGACAAGCATACAACTGGGCATCCCGAAGTTCCTAGGGCATACCTCCAGCATTCAGCCTCTTAGGGCCACTGGGCATCCACAAGGCATCAACTCCCCCAATCCTTTGGACCTCCCAACTCCCGGGGCATCATTAACCCGAGGGTTCAATGGATAACAAATCGCATTTTAATTCACAAATGCATCATCATATGTCAAACAAGATATCTCATGAACCTTTTATCAATCACAATATCCCACCATCAGCATCATCAAGTCACATAGCAATTCGAAACTACACTTCTTATAGGACAATTTTTGTGGAAATTTCGAAGCAACAGTTTAATTTCTACAATTGCGCAGTTCTGGTAACAATTCCGAATCAATTACTAACGGGCTCAGAAAATTATGAAATTTTGACACGTTATCAATGAGACCTAGAGGAACAAATCTCAAGAAGAACACCAAGTCATATTTCTTGCGTACCGAGGACAAATATCTCGATTTTTCCTAACTATCATTCTGTAAAATTTCCAGATTTGGTGTTTTCATAGGAAAAATAATTTTGATGGTCATTCCTTGTTCTTTTATTCTGAAATTTTGATACGTGGTTCATTAGGATGTGACCTAAAACTTTCATCAAGAAGTCAAAGTCGAATTGTGGCTTGATAATTACAGAAAAATTAAAAAGTCGCCAAGGGTCACGCTGTTTTTCACAAAACAGTCCACTAATCTAGCAAGAACTCTTCCTATGCCTTAAATTTCGACCTCCAACAATGATATTAAATGTATATATATACATTACACTCATCACAGCATGATTATCTCCGAAATTCTCCATAGTCAGATTTCTAAATTGTTTGTTCCATTTGCTAATTCGAAATCAACCACACACTTCATCCTCACCTAGTTTTCTCGATCTAACACCCTCCTACACATCCAAATTTCCACATGCAGCTCTAGCATTTCATCTTCCTCACATTTTCCAATTATTTTCTAGGCAAAACAACATGCAACAACATAGATGGAAGAACATTTGCTTGCCTTGAACTCTCTCACTCGAAGGCTATCCGAAAATGGAGGTCCGGGTGTCACAGCTTGGCTGGTTGGCGACGGGGACCAGTGGCATCGATGGTGGCTGCTCGGACACGGTGAGAGGCGGCCCTTCCTTCCTTTCCCTCGTTGCCCGCACCCACGCACGACCCTCCTTCTCTCCTTGCTTGGTTTTGCTCTCAAGTTCTCTCTCGGTCTCTCCCTCCTCTGTCCGTGCGAAACCCCCTTCCCCCTTTCTTTGTCCTTTGATTAATTAATTTCCTCATTTTGCATGAAATAAAATGATTAAGTGGATGTAGGATGGACAAATGTTTAATGGCTAGGGACAAGTGTAATTATGGAGGAAGACAAGTGTGAGAGGGCATGCAATTTCCCTGCCCCTCCCCTTGCTTCGTGCGACGCCCATGGGGGTGTCCTTGGGCCTACTTGGGCACGAATCCTTGGGCCCAAGAGTCCATAAAATAAGGCCTTAATCCCCCCCTTTTTTTATATATAACTTAACATTTTATTTTTATCAAATTTACTTAAATAACATGTTGACACCTAATTTTAGCAAATCTAGGAAACTAAAGAAAGTAAAAATTGCATTGGAACAAATAAAAGAAAAAAATGAAAAAAATGGGGGAAATTGATTTGATTGATTATGCATGGAAAATTGGAATTCTGATGGATATTCAGATTTTGTTAAATGCATAACCAATTTAAAAATCAAGTGAATAAGGGGCAATAATGTTCACAAAACGGAATAAATCGGAGCAAAATCGAGCTAATTGCAAAATCATGCCCTGATTTGCAGCTTTGATTTAATGTGACAGAAGATGAAAACTTGAAAAATGCCATACAAAATGGCTGTTCGGAATTAATATAAGAGAGAGCTTCATTTTTTGTAACTAGGGGGGATTTTCGAAAAAATGGAGAGTGAATCCGTTGAGCAGAAAAAAAATTCGTGTGTGAGAGAGTCCTAAAAAAATTACAAAAGAAAGGTAGGGAAAATTCTTTTCTTTTCTTTTGGGTGAAAAGCTTCATCTACAGAAAGGGGATAGCAACAGAGAGAGCTCGTGTGAGGGGATGTGTTGCAGCGGGAAAAAGGAAAAAAAAAAAGAAAGAAAGAAAGAAAAAGAAAAAGGAAAGAAGATGAAGCACTATTCATCTTCCTCGCGAGGATCCTGCTGGTGATTGCTGCTACTGACCGCGTCGCGCCTCCCTCTCCGCCTTGCCTTCGCTACATTGGCGCCGACGTTTGTAGCTGCGTCCCCGGTTGCAGCCTTTTTGCTCGGAGCCCGACATCACTGCCATGCTTGCACCAGCCACGCCTTCGGCCACTCGCCACCGCGCGTCCATTCTTCGCCAACCCAGCTGGAGCCGCGCCACCATGACACCAGCCGCCTCTGTGACCTGAGCACCCTAGCTCCGCCTCTACTGTCATCGATCTGTAGCACCGAAGACCACACCGCCCCTGCTCGCCTTCGCCCAACGCTCAGCCGCCACTGCGCTGCTGTCCCTACCGCGACATGACGCCACCGGAGCCCGCACTGTCGTTGCTTGCCTTTGCCTGGCGCCCAACAACTAGCCTCGCGCCCACGCCGCCACCGCAAACCTCACTCGCGTTTGCAACAGTGCCCGTTGCCTGCGACCCTCCTCTGCTCCGACACCGCAGCCTCCCCCGCGATGCCCCTCACCGTCGCGCTGCTTTGCTAGAGTCCCTCGCTGGTAGCTACCCTTGCTGCTCTCACCGGAGTCCATTGCCGGCGAATCCCCTTATCAGAGCAACGATCATCTTTGCTTGGAAAAAAGAAAAAAGAAAAAACAAATCAAAACACATTAGGTAGTTTTTTTTCTTTTTATTTTATTTTATTTTATTTTACTTTATCTTGTTTTTTTAGTATAATTAATCTTTAATATATGATTGGAAATTCCAACATATAACCTGATTCGCAACCACGCTTAGGTTTTTTTTTATTTCATCTATAAGGCTTTAGATGAAGTAATTAATCAAGCGGGAATAAAATTGATATTTTGATCTTTAAAGCTTAAGATCAATTTATCGATTTTACTAGCGGAATATTACCCTATGATCTGAATGATGTGTGATATTTTTGATGATTTTAGATGATATGTTTTATCTTAATTGTTTTAATTATCTTGAAATATGTCTGTGTTAGAATATTGCATGCTTTAGGGTCATTTGCATATTTAGACTAAACATTTTATTTATCATCAGTTTTTGAAAAAAATAAAATTAAAAAACATGAATTTAGGATGTTAGATTTTTGTTTCATTAGCTTAAATTACATGTTTAATTATTTGACTTTTTTCGAAATTAATAAAACAAAAACACAACAAAAAATAATCATGCATATGTCATGTAGATTTAGGGCATATTTTGTACATTACTGCATATTAGGGTAAAATTGCACTTAGTTTAATTCTAGATAATAGTTTTTTTTTAATTTATTATAAGTTTAGATATTAGATAAATTGCATTTTATGATTATTTGGGTTAAGATGATATTTTATTTTAAATTAGGATTTGGCTTAACCTAATTCCTAATGCTAATTAAATAGAATCATAATCTAGTTAAATAATTTTCACATTTTTCCTAATTCCGAATTTTCATGAAAAAATACAAAAAATGACTTAGGATAAATTAATTTTAATCCTTTAGGATGAATTACATTTTTTTTTATAGAAAAAAATGTCATTGCATGTTATTTAGAATTAGATTCATGAAATACATGCCATTTAGTGATCATTGCTAGGTTCATTTAATTAGAAATTGCATGTTATTAGAATTAGGTCATTTAGTTAATATTGCATTGCATATTGCATGATTTTCATTAATTAAGTGAAAACAAAAGAAATTGTGTGTTAATTAAAAATCATATCTAGGGTTAATGATGTGAATTTTTAATCTAACTATGTAGATGCTTTCGTTGCTACAAGATAAGTCCCTGCATTTTATTTTTATTTTTATTTTCATTGCTTTCTTGGGTGTTAAATTGGTGGTTTGTGCACTCGCATGATCACCTCACATGTTAGGAAATAGATTTAAAATCAATTCAAACTGCTTGCAAAAACATTTTTGAAAATTAAAAAAGAAGTGGTGCCAAAAGGGCATTAGAGAAATTTAGTGTAACCAAGTCCTCGTACTTTTAGTCTCTGCTTCGTAGGAGTAAAGTGAAATTCTCGTTACTTTACTTGGGTTTTTAATCGACCAACAAAAAAATAGATTAGTGGCGACTCCTAGTTTATAATCTTTTGCATGTTAAGGACTTTAACCTTTAAGCCACGAATTGGTATAGGCTTGGGAGAGTCTGAGCTAAGTTTAAAGACTTAGTAATCCATTAACCTAATTTTAGGTGATACACCCCGAAAAATTAGTCGCGACATAACAAAAATTTAAATTGTTTTATATACAAGTATATATACTCCAAATTCTTGCGGCCCGTTCAATATCCTCAAGTTGTAATTCTTTAATTTTTAGCGCATATAATTCTTATGCAAGATCAAATCCCATCCTTTGATTCAAAAGATAAAATTGAAATACTTTCCAAATGAACAAGTACAAATTAATGCCTGTAAAATAAAAAAAAGTCATAGTTCGGTGACTGTCACCTATCTGAGGGTTGTCTAAAATTTTGGATGCCACAAGAGAGGGAGGCGGCTACTTCAAGGTGAGATGGAGGTCTCAGCTGGTACAGACTAGACTGAGTTTGGAATGAAATTCTGGGTAATGAGATGAAAGGAAGGAGACAGAGGGGATTAGGAAGGGAAACGAGGGTTTAGATGAAAATAGAAACTACCCAAAGGCAAATAAGACCTCTACATTTAAAGAGAGAGAGAGCTCTACATTTCGAGAGAGGATTAGACTCTTTTTGTGGTTTCTAAGGTTGATCAACCTCAATGCATGTCCATTTGACTTTGTAAGTGAATTGATGATTAATTGCTTTTAATTTGCATGACTCTTCAGCGGATAGCTTTGGAATGGGGGTTAGAGGTTAATTAGGTGTTAAGTGACCTAACCCACGTTTTGAGGATTTTGTAAATAGGGTTAGTAATCAATCTGACATTAATTAATTAATTAATCCCTTGTTTGACTACAAGGTGGATGGTAATCGAATTGCATGCCATTATTCAAATCCCGAACTAAACTCAATTCTTGTAGTAATTAGTTGATTGGATGAACTTGCTAATGTATAGATTGAGTATTTGTATGGATGATTGATGATGAAGGTTGGTGGCTGAGAGCTTGGAGTAGTGGTCCTTGGGGACAATTAGGCTTAGGTTCATTAGCTTACCTTAGTATTAATTAGGCACCCAAGTAGCATGGGGCACATGGAATCCTGTATATTTTAAAATAAAGGAAAAAGTATTTTCAATAATTTGGCGAAACCCATCCTCGAATTCATGAATCTCAAGTTTGCCTAAATAAGGCAAACTCTAGTGTCTTAGTTGAATGTTTAATTGACTCATAATTGATTAGTGGTGACTCATAAGTAAATTGAATTGTATGTTTGAAAATTGTGAATCTAGATTGCGGTTGGATGGGCTTGGGAGAACCTATGATAAGCATGAACGTTGTCTCATGAGGGGAACCATTGTTCCTGGTTAGCAATCCGTAAGCTTACTCTATGTGATTCACCTCAAGGAAGATTGCAACATAATCAAATAATTTTGAAAACTATTTTCAAAACAGTCAAAAGCAGATAAATGGTAGTTAGTTCTGTTGGTTCCAAACCCTTATTAACATCCTGAAACGCTGAATTAAGTAGAAATTAACTCAGTATGTAGGGCAAATGCGAAGGTGGGCCCTAAATAATCTCCGATGCATGTGATTCCCGTTAACCCTGTCACTTTCGCGTGCGTCCAAGTATGGCCCATTACTATGGTTGGTTTCCCACTTCCTTTCAATGAGACCGTACCGACAGGAACCACTGCCTTAGCCTGCAAGTTGCCCTGGACATATAACTGCCACCAAAAATACATAAATAAATAAGTAAATAAGTAAAAGATGCCAAAAGAATATGGCAATATTTTCAACTTCCTCGTTCACACACGTTGCCCACATCGAAAGCCGCCAGTTTTCCCCACAATGTTATTTTTCCGACCGTGGAAAATCCCTGTCGGGAATGCGTCTTCTCTTCGTACATACGTGATCTCCTCTAAGTTAATAACTTAAGCTTTTTGTTCAAGATTATCCTGTGGTTGCGGCCTGTGGTTGCGGCCTGCGTTTGTTTAGATTTTACATGTCGTTTCTAATCTAGCTAACACACAAGAAAAGCACTTGCTTACATGCGGGATCTCCCTAATTATTAAGAAAGATTATACTAGGTGTAACACGTACATCTCTACTTGCAAAATATAATGATGACAACTTACGTATTTTCCTCCAGCTTTTCTAGTCGTGATTCAGAAGGAGAGAATGAAGTAGCCGAGAACCTTCCTCTTGGGATAATTCCACGCAATGATCTTCCCACTTTCAGATTGTTTGCAAAGTAAATAACAGCCCAAGTACCATAACTTAACACGGGAGGACACTTAAGTGCCATAACTTCAAAATGACACACTTGAGTGCCAGTTTGGAAGTTAAATGGAACACTTAAGTGCCACTCTGGCGAAAATCTGGCCAAATGGCTGACGTGGTAATTTTCTGGCGAGTTTAGTCCAAAACGGCATCGCTTTGCACGCTAACGTGGCGAGAAAATGCAAAAACGACGCCGTTTCGTGTCTGACGTGTAAATAATAATATAAAAATTAATTAAATTAGATTTAAACTTAATTTTATTTAAAATATTATAAAAATTTAAAAAAAAATTAAGAGAAAATTTTTCAAAAAAAAAAAAAGGGGGAGGTCGAAGGGGGCGGCTGAGGGCTGAGCCCTCGCCGCCGCCTCCCCGCTGTCACCAGGAAAGGCCGGCGATGAAGGGGGGAGGGTTGGCCGGGGTCGTCGGCCCCCAGCTGTTCGGTGGCGAGGGCCGCGACCCTCGCCCTAGATCTGGGCGAGGGTTTGCGGGCCCTTGCCGCTGGTTGGCTAGCCTCGCCGGCCCCTAGCCAGGGCTCAGCGACCCTGGCTGACCCTCCCCACTCCATCGCCAGCCCTTCCCGACGGTGGTAGGGAGACAGCGAGGGCCCGCGACCCTCGCCACATGCGAGCCCTCCCTTAGATCTGGGGCGAGGGTCATAGCTTACGCCCAAATCTAGGGCGAGGGTCGTGGCCCTCGCCCAGATCTGGCGAGGGCTTGCGGGCCCTCGCCACCTACCCGCCGTTGCCGAGAGGGGTTGGCGACGGAGTGGGAAGGGTCGGTCGGGGTTGCCGAGCCCTAGCTAGGGGTCGGCGAGGGCCCGCAAGCCCTCGCCCAAGATCTAGGCGAGGGCATGCGAGCGCTCGCCGCCGATCGGCCGGGGGCCGGTGACCTCGGCCAACCCTCCCCCCTCCGTCGCCGGCCCTTCCCGGCAACGGTGGGGAGGCGGCAGCCCTCAGCCGCCCCCTTCGACCTCCCTTTTTTTTTCTTTCTTTTTATATAAATTTTCTAGTATATTTTAAATAAAATTAAGTTTAAATCTAATTTAATTAATTTTTATATTATTATTTACACGTCAGACACAAAACGGCGTCGTTTTTGAATTTTCTCACCTTGTCAGCATGCAAAACGACGCCGTTTTGGACCAAACTCGTCGGAAAATTGCCACGTCAGTCATTTGGCTAGATTTTCGCCAGAGTGGCACTTAGGTGTTCCATTTAACTTCGAAATTGGCACTCAAGTGTACCATTTTGAAGTTATGACACTTAAGTGTCCTTCCGTGCCAAGTTATGGCACTCCAAGTGTCCCAAATTCATTGTTCTCATTCTGTGTTCCCAACCACCTTGTGTGTCTTTCAGCTATATCGATGTGAAACTAGCATCGATGATTGATTATATGTATTCATGAGCTCATGTGAGTCACGTTGTTGGGAGTTTCATGATCTCTTTTCGATCTTATTGAAACACATACTCATGTGAAAGCCATTGACTTTAAGGGCAAATTTGGGAGTAGATACCGGAAAGACGAAGTTGGATAATGTGTGTGGATTTTCTTTTCCGGATGACATCTAGAACTTTATTACAAATAAACATTACATGGTTCCTTTACAGGTAGCGGATACATACCTTTAGCGAAAGTTATCTAAAAAGTTCTATATTTATTACACTTTTATGAATTTAGTTATAAACCTTTTAATTGTGTTAATTGAATCCTAAACCTTCTAACATCTTGCCAATTGAGTCCATCCAATTAATTTTAATATTAAATAGTTAATGTGGATGCAGGTTGTCTTATGTGGCATGGCTGACATTGATGTAGACAATTTATAATAACATTTTCATATTTTTTGAGTTTATTATTTCCTTTTTATTTTTCGTTTTAAAAAATATATATATTGTTAAGATTGGTAGGGGGTTACCGATTGAGGCTTAGTGACTGCAGTTGACTATTAGGCATGGGCTCTCAAGCAAATGCTAGCTATGGGCAAGGATTATGGCCCCTTTCGAATTGGGCAAGGGTCGTGGCCCTTGTTGTCACCCAGCGACCAGGGAGGGCTTGCGGCACTTATTGGCAAAGTGTGAGGGCAACAAGCCGCAACTGGTCATTGTGCAAGGGCCATGGCCCTTGCTTGTGGTCGGTAAGGGATTACAAGCAATCGCCTAGTGGCTGGCGGGGGTTGTTAAGCCTTGATTGATGGTCGATAGCCCCCACAAGCCTTAACAATAAATAATAAAAAAAAAGTAAAGAAGGAAAAAGAAATTAAAGAAATGAACAAATAAATAAAAATTCAAAAATTTAAAATGTTACTAAAAGTTGTCACATCAACACTGGTCGTGCCATGTAAAATAGTTAGTGTCCATGTAAACAATTTTTAGAAAAAATTGGTCAAATCAACTTAATTTACACAATAAAAAATGTTTATGATTAAATTGACACAAGTCCAAGAGTTTACAATTTTTATGACAATTTTCCCCGTATCTTGATCTCAACGGTGCATTATTGAAAGGAACAATTATATTAGCGGGTCGATGATTTAGCACATAACAATTGCTAGACATATCGAGATCGGTCTTTAAAAGTAATGTCGTAGCGCGTGAGCATTTACAAATTGGATATTTAGGCCTTGTTTGGTAATAATCCCTGGATTAACTGATTCTATTTTTTTTATTCTTAGGAACAAAAAAAAGAATATAAATTTGTTTGGTAAAATATTTGTTCTTGGGAATAGATTCAGAATAGAATTAAGAAATAAAAAAAAAAATTACTTCTTGTTCCCGGGAAAAATTCCTAGAATCAAGTCTAAGTTTTTATTCTTTTCTTCTCTTTCCCGTTCTTCCCTTTCTTTTTCTTCTTCTTCCTTCTTTTGGCCAATCATCGAAGACTTTGCCGGAGTGTTGCCGGCCATCGGCAAAGCTGAGCCATGATGGGGCTCGTCAGTTGAGCTTGGCCTAGCCAGATCTAGGCGAGGTCAAGCTCACCCAGCTACTAGCTGGCGTGAGGCTAGGCCTCACCAGGCCAGGGTGAGGCCAACCTTGTGCTATTTAGGCGAGGCCAAGGCTTGCCATGTTCAGGCGAGGCCAAGCCTTTGACGAAGCTTGCCGAATCTTGCTCTAGCTTGATGAGCCACAAAGAATGAGGAGGAAGTGAGTAAAAGGAAAAATAATAAAGAAAAATAATAAAAAATTAAAAGAAACAAAAACAAAATTTAACAATCCTACCAAATGAATTTCTATTCTAGAAATGTAAATTTTGTACGGTTACCAAAAACATCCTTTTGCTTATAAATTATTCCCGGGAATAGAATCAGAAAAAATCAGTTATGATTAAAAATTATTTTCAAAAGTAGAATGGTTACCAAAAGCGTCCTTAAATTGCCACATTTATATTTTAGTGCACCAATTCTATAAATCGGTCTACTTGTACATAGCAGTCGTGTTTAGCACGCTATTCTTATAAAAACCGAGGCAAGTAAGTAATTACCATGAATTCTAAATCAAATTTAGTACAAGGACCAGGGCAGCATCAAAATTCCGCGCCTGACTATGAAGAACATATTGCCAATCCCATCTTCCAAACAAGATTTGACGGTGCCTACAAAGCTTCAAAGTCAATGTCCGCAGTGGGTTGTCCCTTCAAGCTTCGAATCGACCGTACCAATTCAAAGGGCCATCTACCGACCATAAAGATAAGGCAAGAACACCCGTAAAAAAAAAAGAAAAAAAGAAAAAGAAAAAAAAGAACAGTGGCTCTCCCTTCAAAGACGATACATTTTCTAGTTAAAAAGAAGGTTGCTTCCAATGCACAGACCGAAAATGACCGACGCATACTAATTAGACTGTAATTTGGTGTTTATGCAAGTGAGCCTATATTTTAGTATTCAAATAACAGTCTGTCACAATCCTTTAGTATATTAATTTTGTAATTCAGATAAGGTTTATCTAACACTATTCAGTCCCGATACCATAAACTGGGGACACAGCAGCAGAATGAGGTGTCTTGTCTTATTACGCGCAAGCCCACTTCATGTGGGAACTCATAGATTTGTAGAAAACTCATCGCTAATCTCATGGCTAGCGGGTGGCTCAAACGAGAGATTATTTACACTTTGTAGCATGAAGAATCGAACACATATTGTATACTTATTCTGCTTATTAGTACGTCCACAATGGAATGCAATTAAGACGCACTATTTCGTCTTAATATGTTATGATGGAAAAGCATCATTTGAAAGGATATGACGGAGTCATAAAAAAAACTTCTAAAGATAACTATTGAAATCGTTGGCAGAAAGTACATTCATAATGATATTGCTCTCTATTTCTCACCCATTTCCATCCAACAAAGAAAAAAAGACATTCCATTACTCCTTTACGAAAACAATTAGCATTTATGCTATGGAAAATTACATGTTTTTCTCGTGACTGCATCTAGACCATCGTGAAGTTATATTATTGCGTTGATCACTCGTAATTCAACGTTTGTTCCGGGATAAATTGTTTATTGCGAATTTGAAAGAAGTTTTATTGTTTGTTGATCACCCGTAATTCAATGTTTGTTCTGGGTAAATTGTTTATTGCAAATCTGAAAGAGGTTAGTTGTCTTGCGTCAACTTTCTTCCTATGTTGGTATCAGAGCCCGGTTGTGATTTTTGTCTTGTTTTTCCATTGAATTTTCTTGTTTATCATTTGATATTGGGATCAAGAGAATGAACTTTACATTGTCTAGATGTTTATTGCTCGGAATTACAACCTGAATCATCGAAAATGAACCAAAGCGAAGAACTGGTTAGGAGGTCGCATGTACCCGTACAGTTTTGGCTATTTTTCAAAATATTTTTTTGGCCAAGATCAATTTTTAAATATATAGGGTAAAAGTACTTGTTGAGATGACTTGAATAGCGGGTCAAATGTCGCCGGAGGACGTTGGACACGCCCACACACGTGGCTAGAAATTGCAGCGTGTGGGCGCCATGCGCTAGACACACTAGGCATGCCTAGTGTGTGAGTGCCACACATGCGTCGTTGAACCGACGCGTGCTGACATCATCTATGATGTCATCCAACGGTCAGTAACTGCCAGATGACGTCATTGATGACATTACCAGAGACGGCAGTTGGCTGGCCGGCGATCAACCGGTGACTCGACTAGAGACCTTACTCGACTCAACTAGTGACCCGACTCATTGACTAGTCAATCAGTTCGACCGATGAACCGATATGGCGATCCCATCAATCGGATCGGTCAGATTGGTTAGGGGTCTCAATGGCTCGTTGGCGCGTGCGCCACACGCACTGCACACTTAGGCGGTGCATGTGGGCGCATGGGTGGTCCGATTGGCGTGTGATCGGTGGCGTTTGATTCGTATGAATGTTCTATACACTGTGGTATAGTTATTTTACATGTTTGAGTTTTTAAAGGTATAAAAATGTGTATGCTAAGTACATGTATTTTTTGGGTATAAATGTATGGTTTATTCCTTTTTTTTGTCTATATTTTCTTATGGTCTTGGAAATACAGAAGCTAGCCTACATGAAAATGATATCATATATGTTGTGTAGAGCTTGGTTTGATGATAGCATGTATATAGTTTAATACTCTTGCAATTTTCTAGTTCCAAGAAAATTTGAATAATGGTTGGAAATCCTTGATTTTTTCATTAAATGTCGAATTACAGTTTTGATTATAGTTGCTACATGATTGTTTTTTGTATAGTGGTTCACATCATGCCGTGCCTTTTGTGTTAATAAAAAAAAATGTAGAAATTACATGAGATCATGTAATTATTATTTTTTAGTGGGAGTTTGTAGGTTGGTAAAATTTGAAGGAGTTCTCATCTAAAACTTAAAATTTGTGCAAATTAGACTAATTAATGATAATATAACATTTATACATAGAAGCTAACTACGAATACCGTGAGGTTTCATTTTTGTGTCATTTGTTGAATTATCATTAATTTAGTTTGTCTTTGCAGTAAATTAATGCGTGTTACTTTGAAAAATGTGTTATTATTAATTCTGCATTTATTATGTCAATTCGTTATAGCAATTGATTATAATTTCGGCATCCAAGGCCATTATGGCTGACCTCAATAATGGTGAAAAACATAACAGTGACAATTATGATATTTGGCACCGAAAGGTTCAGTACATCCTTGAGAAGCAAGAGGTTTTGGAAACTTTAAACTACACCATGGATGAACCCGAGTATGGAACTTCAGCTTAATATAGGAGAGATCTAGAAGCTTATTAAGCTTGGAAGAAAAAAAAAAAAAGCATTGCTCGCATCACGTTGCTAAGTTGTATACAAGATAATCTTATGTGTGAGTTTGAAGGTTATGATAAAGCTCAAATAATGTTAGTTGCCTTAAAAGATAAGTTTGTAGGTACATTTGCCACTAAGTTGAGGAGACTCACTACCAACCCAAATGTAATGATGATGCAACATTTTTGGGAGATGTCAAACATGATTCATGAGATGAAGTCAGTAGGTCACTTACTTATTGATGAACAATAAGTTTAAGCTGTTATAAAGTCTTTTCTTGACAATTGGGAGCATATGAAGATCAATATGATGCATAATGAAAATTGTCACTTTTGATTATATAGTGCGTCATTTTAAATTAAAGGATGATTGTCTAGAGACCGCGAGATCCTCTACTCATATTTATGTTGTTGAATCGAGTTTGCGCAAAACTTCAGACTTTAAGCGCAAAAGAAATCATCAATTTAACAACAAAGGGAAGATAACTGATCAGGCACCTAAAAGGGTTAAGACCTTTCGACACAAGAAGCGTAATGGGAAGAAAGACAATGCCAAGATAAAGTGCTACAATTGTGGCAATATGAGTTACTTTGCTTGTGAATGCATTTAGTTGAAAGAGCTATCTTATTACTCAATTACTTTAAGTAATGTTTTTGTTTCTAGCACAGTAATACTTGTTGAATCTCATCCAATGTAGATTATAGACTCGGGAGCAACATACCATGTAGCTCGAGACTAAGAAACATTTGTGGAGTATCATCGGATACAGCTTAGACGAAGATAGATATATGTTGGGAATAACTCAAGAGTTGAAATAAATGGTATCGGCACATGTAAATTAGTTTTACGTGGTGGTCAGAACTTATTCCTACATGATGTCTTCTATACTCCAGATATTCGACAGAACTTGGTCTTCGTTGCTGTTCTTCTTAGCCTAAATTATGTATTGAATTTCTATAGTGATTGTATTGACATTTTATTTGGAACAGTTTATTATGGTTCAGATAATGTATTGAATGGTTTTATGGTGTTAGATATTGACTATAATCGGTACAATTTTAATGTCAATAGTTGTTTTTCTTTAATCGCATCTTCTAGTAATGTTGAGATTGATGCAAGTATTTAGCATGCTAGATTATGTAACATTGGGTTATAAATATTGCAAAGGTTAGCTAGAGAAGGCCTTTTAGGGTCACTCATTAATGTTAATCTACTCGTATGTGAACATTGTCTAGCATGAAAAGCAATTAGAAAACCATTCGGTAAAGGATCTAGAGCCGAATTTCCATTACAACTCATACATTTTGACATTTGTGGTCATTTGAATGTGAGGGCTAGGCATAGAGCCTCATATTTCATGACTTTCATAGATGATTTCATGCATTTCGGTTATATCTTTCTAATCTCCCATAAGTCAGAAGCATTAGACTATTTTAAACGATATATAGTGATGGTAGAGAATCAGTTGAACAAAATAATAAAGGTATTAAGAATCGATCGCGGATGTGAGTGTTCATCTGAGCAATTCAAGACTTTTTATGATGAAAAGGGAATTTTATAACGATTAACTATTCCCGGTACTTCACAACAAAATAGGGTTGCTGAGAAAAGTGAAAGTGCCAGTATGAACATCTAGAGGGGAGTGAATAGGAGTGAAGATATTTTTTTCGCAAAGAGTAATCAAAATATTTTGCTTTTGAAACTAAGTTTGAAAAACAACAGACTTTGAGTAAGTTTAGACTTTAGCAGTTAAATAGAACTACGAGCAAGATAAAGGAGTTCAAAGAAGAGAATAAGAACACATAATTTATAGTAGTTCGGCTTAGATCAAGCCTATGTCCACTCTCCCACGCTAGCAGCCTCTTAGCTGGATTCCACTATGAATCAAAAGAGAATATACAGTCTTGCGATCTTGACTTCATAGTGAAGAGTGTCTATTGCTCTCTCACGAAGTCACATTATAAGTCTCTTTCTATATTGAATAGAACTTTCAGCTTAGTGTAATAAATAACAAGAAAATGGGAAGTTTCAGACTTTGAAATTTCTCATTCACACACTCTTTCAAACAACTAGAGAATCCACCTTAAATACTTCTTAATGCCTTCTCGACCATTGGCACTTTTCAAAGGAATTCTTCCAATCAACCCGTTGGACAGAATCAATCAAGGAGATCTTGAACCATTTGAAGATTGTGATTAAAGTTCGTCAATCATGTTCGCTCATACAATTAGGATCTTGGTTTATATAAGTAGATTCTTTCCATATTTACTTGCTATCTGAAAAGATTTGATATATCAAAATTGATTCCAATAAAGATAATCAATCTCGTAGGTGAAGTTTCCATCCATAATGCCACATATAACCTGTATAAATTGAACTCTTGAAGTAAGAAAGATAATCTTGCGTTTGGATAAGTCTTTATTCTTTACTTTTGTTCAGTCTGGAATTTGTCAAAATGAGCAGATTTTTGATGTAGAATAGATGATAACTCTATAAAAATATAGTCATTTTACCTATTTTACGCAACAATTAATGCAATATCTATGAGAAAATATTTGAATTTCCTTTTGATTGTTAGAATTTTCCTTGTTTATGCAGAATAATGAGATGTGGAGAAGATAAGGAAAATAATGGCAAATATCAGGAATTCAAATACAAAAAGCAGTGAAAGATGGATATCAAATCGGGAAATTCTTGATTTTGTTCCCTAATGTTATCTGCAAGTGTTGGGAGATACATATCTTGGATATATCCTATAAATAGGAGAACAGAGAGAGAAGCTAGGTTTTTGTTAGATCGTTTTTCATTGTTCTGAAAGTTTTTTAAGTATTTTGAAGAGAAGACAAAGTGGTGATAGAATCTTTGTTCTTTGATTCAAGATGCTGGGTTTCATTTATATTTATATATTTTTTTTATCTATTATGTTCTAATTTTCTTTTGTTAGGATTACGATGTAGCTTAACCATGATGATGTAAATTTCATGACTTTTATGTTTTACAATTGATTTCATTCATGTGAGTTATGTATTATTGTGTTTAATACTTTTGAGTGACTGGCCACCACTTGAATAATCTGATGTGCATGTTTGAGACTGAGAAGTGATAATATGCAATTGCTCATTATAATATATAATTATGAATTAAATGTGGATAGAGATATACCGCGTTATTTGTATAGCTTTCAGTGATAAGGTGATTCAAAAGACTCATTATAAGCTGGGAATATTCCTAGTTTTTACTGCACTTATATTTATTTTAATTCACACAGAGATATAGTTGATTAATAAATAAACTGAGTAGGTTTACTATACCTAGAGATATGATAGTAAATAGGTTAGGAAATTCCACTATCACATGTTTGATATTGTTCTTGTACCCACAACAATCTGAAATTCATATCTAGTGGTTATGGTTGAATCGGATGCTCTAATATATTTATCTAATTGATTTATTGCATTTAGTCTCATAATTTTGTTTTTAATTTATTCTTAATTATATTTTGATCTGTTAGATAAATTTTAGAATTAGTCTATTTTAATATTTAATTGGTTTATTAATCATCGATATCCGTGGGACGATACTTTTTCTCATTATTATATTACTTGTCTGGCACGTGCACTTGCGTTTAGAATTTTACGAACAAGTTTTTGGCGCCATTGCCGAGGATCGTTTGTTTGATACTAATTAATATTGATACAGATAATTCTAAGTTTAATCTAGCTTTCTTTTTGTTTTATTTTTCAGGGTATACATCGGTTTATGACACGTAGCTAACAAGGGAAACTTGTTGAGCTTAATTTAGAAATCGAGCGTACATTTAAAAGGTGACTAAGCGAACAAAGAAATCATGCTAAGAAGATGGTAGACGGTGAGAATGAAAATCCACGTAGACTGTTAAGAGATTATGCAGTGCCAACAGTTTAAGGCACCACATCAAGTATCAGAAGACCTGCAATTCATGCAAACAACTTTGAGATTAAGCCGTTACTCATTCAGATGCTTCAACAATTACTACAATTTAGTAGGCTACCAAGTGATGATTCAAACGCTCACATCAATGCTTTTCTTGACTATGAAACCATTAAATATAATGGAGTTACAGATGATGCTATTAGATTGAGATTATTTCCATTCTCTCTTAGAGATAAAGCTAAGAGTTGGATTTCTTCTTTTCCTGCAAGATCAATTACTACATGGAATGATATGGCTCAGAAATTTCTTGGTAAGTTCTTTCCACCTGCAAAGTCTGTGAAGATGTGTAACGACATTACTAATTTTATATAGATGGATAATGAATCATTATATGAAGTATGGGAAAGATTCAAAGAATTTCTTATGAGATGCCCACATCACGGACTACTCGTGTGGATGTAGGTACAAACTTTTTATTATGGCTTTAGTACAAATCTCCGTTCTGTGATTAATGTAGCTATAGGGGGAACTTTAAATAATAAAACAATAGAAGAAGCCTACAATCTATTAGAGGAGATGTCGTTCAATAGCTACCAGTGGCTTACTGAGAGACTACCAATGCGAAAAATTAGCGGAGTTCATGAGTGGATGCTTTTGCTGCAATTGCTGCACAATTTGAAGTAATCAACAAAAAGCTTGATAATATGAGTGTTTCAGTCATGAAAATTCAGAATTTGACATGTAATCTCTGTGGTGGAGGACATGTTAACATAGAATGTCAGGTAGCTAATACTTTTAAATAATTTAGTGAAAATTATGATTTTGTTGGAAATTTTAACAGGTCACAGAATAATCCTTACTCCAACACGTACAATCCGGGATGGTGCAATCATCCAAATTTTTCATGGAATAATCATAATGTGACGAGATCACATGGATTTAAACAATCAGAAGAGACAAAGTCTAATTTGGAAGATATAGTCACCAAACTTGCTAATACAACTCAAGACTTCATCAAAAGCACATATGTGAGATTTCAAAACCAAGAGGCTTCAATAAAAAATCTAGAGATGCAAGTGGGTCAGTTAGCAAGCATGATGTTAGGGAGACAACAAGGTTCTTTGCTGAGCAACATAAAGAAAAATTCAGTTGAAAACATAAAGGCTATTACCCTGAGAAGTGGTAAACAAGTGGGAGAAGAAGAGATTTTCAGAGACAAGGAAAATGTGATCAATAAATAATCAAAGGAGACAAGTAAGAGTAAACTTTTTCTAGATAATCCAAAGCCATATGTGTCGCCAATTCTATTCCCTCATCGACTCCAGCAGCATAAAATAGATAAGCAATTTTCTAAATTTCTTGATGTATTTAAAACATTGCACATTAACATTCCTTTTGTAGATGTTTTAGCACAAATGCCCAGTTATGCAAAATTTTTTAAGGAGATTTTGGCAAACAAAAGGAAATTGGAGGATTATGAAACTATGAAGTTAAACGAGGAGTGTTCAGCCATCTTACAACAAATTGCCTCCGAAATTAAAAGATCCGGGGAGTTTTACTATTTCTTGCACTATTGGGGATTCTTATTTTGAAAAAACATTATGTGATTTAGGTGCAACTATTAATCTCATGCCTTATTCAGTTTTCAAGAAATTAGGATTAGGCGAGGCAAAAGCAACCACAATGTCACTTCAACTGACTGATCAATCAATTAAATATCTGAAAGGTATTGTGGAAGATGTTTTGATAAAAGTTGACAAATTTATCTTTACTGCAAATTTCATAGTTCTTGACATGAAGGAAGATTTTGAGATACCACTTATCTTAGGTCGACCTTTTCTTGCAACAGGAAGAGCTCTTATCAATGTACATCAAGGGAAGTTGATCCTTAGAGTTCAAGATAATCTTGTTTCATTTAATGTTTTTAAAACAATGAAATATCCATATGAGGATATTCTTGTTTTAGAGTTGAGACAGTTGACAAGTTAGTGAATAAGGTTTTCAATGAAAATATTTTAAAGATCCACTTGAAGCATATCTGACTCGACCAAGGGACAAAGATATTCAGAATGAGGAGATAAAGGAGTACGCAAATTTCATGGAGGCAATTCCACCATATTCAAGGTAAAAGGCAATTAAATTTGAGGAGTTAGGACAACACATTACCCTTACCTTCTCATTTGAAATATTCTTATTTAGATGGAGTTCTTCTTTACAGGTAATTATATCCTCTTCTTTGACAAATTTGATGGAGGAGAAATTGCTCAGAGTATTAAAAGAGCATAAAGGTGCAATTAGATGGAAAATAGCTGATATCAAGGGAATTAGTCCTTCAATTTGCATGCACAAAATTTTAATGAAGGAACAATATAACCCACTATCTAACCTCAGAGGTGTTTGAAGCCCTACTTTGAAGGTGGTTACAACAAATAGAAGACCGCCATTGAACTTCATCCTCCAGATTAGTGAGATCTGAGATAGTTTAACTGAAAACTATAAAGCAAGCGCTTCTTGGGAGGCAACCCAAGTATTTTAATTATGTTTTTATTTATTTATATTGTTAAGTTTATGTTTTTTTTTTTAAAAAAAGATTAACTTTTCTCTATTTTATCCAGGTTAATTTTTTAGGGAGTACCTTTCAAGAGTTTAATCATCAAGATCATCTATGAACTTATCCTATAACCAGGGGAGTTTTCTTCTTCCTATTCTATTTTTCGCATTGAAGACACTGCTTCATTCAAGTTTGGGGGGGAGGCAAATTTATTTTTTGGATAAATTTTTATCATGATTGCTTTCCTGGTTGTGAATTTTTACGATTCTTAGGAAAATTTAAATTTTATTTAAACTTGCAATTGGTGTGTGAGTTAATTTTAATTCTAATTATGTTGATCCACTTACTAAGCACTAAAATTCCTTAATTTTTGAATTATGTGTAAATCTAGAGAATATTCATGTGAAGTATGTGATTTTCTTAAATTTCGCCCAAATCTTAGAATTTGTTTCATTTTCTCTTGAGATGAAATCCTAAGCTAAATCTAAATGCGAAAATGATTTAGGTAATTTTTGAATTGATTGAGCCTTTCAAGCTAACCCTGTTTATTTATCCCTAGTCACCCCGTTAAGCCTTAATTATTATCCAATTTTTCATTGGCACCCATATATGTTTAGCGTAGCCGTTATCAAATTATATCTTTGTCCCATGCCCTATGAACATGTTGATTTTCTTTCGGGATAAAAAAACGTATTATTTGAGAATGATTGTTTGGGGTGTATTGTAAAAAAAAAAATGCTTTTATGGTTCCCTATCCAACTTTCAATTGAGTGAGCCTTTTGGATACTCAATGTGTTGAAAATTTTCATATTATATTAGGAGGGACTTTGAGAGAAATTCCACCATGAAACAATTCAAAAAGAGAGAGAGATTGAGAGAGAGAGAGAGAGAGAGAGAGAGAGAGAGAGAGAGAGAGAGAGAGAGAAGAAAAAGAAAAAAAAAAGGGAAAAAAAGAGAATGGTGATATATGGTGGTAGAAAAATTATCTTGAAGGAGTGAAATTGAACAGTGACATTGGCTCTAATTAGATCCTATAAATCAACGTGTTGATGGGTGATTTGAGCTTAAAATTACTGTTATCTTACCTTTGACCTAGCCTTACATTACAACCCGAGAAAAGTCCTATTGATTTTTGGTTGGATGATTAGCTTACATTAGTGGAGAGAGGAATTAAAAGCAAACTTATGAGATTTGATCATAATTATTGAGAATTTTTGGGAGGTTACACGTCAACGTGAATTTATTTGGATTGCATATAATTCGAAAAAGATGAGGACTCACACATACACACTTGGATCATATAGTTAGAATTTGTCTTAACTTATAAATCGATTTCAATGTTTGGATGAAATTTGTGTTTTTCTTTGAATTGTGAATTTGAGCAATTATGGAAAGATGTCATGGAAGATTTTGTTAGCTTGAGTAGGTGTTATGTCTTGATTTTGCTCGAGGACTAGCAAAATGTTAAGTTTGGAGGTTTGATAACTCTATAAAAATAGACTTATTGTACCTATTTTAGGCAATAATTAATACAATATCTATGAGAAAATATTTGAATTTCCTTTTGATTATTCGAATTTTCCTTATTTATGCAAAATAATGAGATGAGGAAAAGATAAGGAAAATAATGGTAAATATCATGAATTCAAATAAAAAAAAAGCAGTGAAATATGGATATAAAATCAGGAAATTCTTGATTTTATTTTCTAATGTTATCTGCAAGCGTTGGGAGATAGATATCTTGGATATATCCTATAAATAGGAGAACAGAGAGAGAATCTAGGTTTTTGTTAGATCGTTTTTCATTATTCTGAGAATTTTTCAAATGTTTTGAAAAAAAGACAAAAGTGGTGATAGAATTCTTGTTCTTTGATTCAAGATGCTGGGTTTGATTTATATTTTTATTTTTTCATCTATTATGTTCTAATTTTCTTTTGTTAGGGCTACGATGTAGTCTAATCATGATAATGTGAATTTCATGATTTTTATGTTTTACAATTGATTTCATTTATGTGAGTTATGTATTATTGTGTTTAATGCTTTTGAGTGACTGACCACCACTTGAATGATCTGATGTGCATGTTTGAGACTGAGAAGTGATAATATGCAATTGCTCATTATAATATATAACCATGAATTAAATGTGGATAGGGATATACCACATTATTTGTGTAGCTTTCGGTGATAAGGTGATTCAAAAGACTTATTGTAAGCTAAGAATATTCATAGTTTTTAATGTACTTATGTTTATTTTAATTTACATAGAAATATAATGGATTAATAAACTGAGTATGTTTACTATACCTAGAGATAGGACAGTAAATAGGTTAGGAAATTCTGCTATCACATGTTTGATATTATTCTTGTACCCACAACAATATGAAATTCATATTTAGTGGTTATGGTGAAATCGGATGCTCTAATATATTTATCTAATTGATTTACTGCATTTAGTCTCATAATTTCTTTTTTTAATTTATTCTTAATTATATTTTGATCTATTAGATAAATTTTAGAATTAGTCTATTTTAGTATTTAATTGGTTTATTAATCATCGATATCTGTGGGACGATACTTTTTCTCATCATTATATTACTTGTTCGACATGTGCACTTGCGTTTAGAATTTTACGAATAACAGACTTTGACACTAAAGTCTAGCAGTTTTCAGATTTTGACATAGAAGTCCAGAAATCTTCAGTATAGACTTTAGATAAGTTTTGTTAACTTCAAAATATGAAAGGATTTTTCTCCAACAAGAAGAAATAGATTCCTATTAAAAATGGTTAGGTCTATGATGACGCAATCTAATTTACCTATCTCTTATTGGGGAGATGTGTTATTGACTACTGCCTATGTACTTAACTAAATGCTCTTAAAATCAGTCACCACCACCCCTTATGAATTGTAGACTGGTGGAAACCAAATTTAAGTAATTTATGTCCAAGGGAGTGTGCAGCTTATGTTCATGATTCTTCCTATAAATATGGCAAATTAGGTCATAGAGTGAAGAAATGTATCTTTATAAGATATTTTGAACACTCCAAAGGGTAAATGTTTATAGGTGAACAAGCTGGAAGTATGACCAAAATGGAGTCATGAAATGTCATATTCTTGGAGAATGATTTTCCTAGTAGATGTGAGATTGATAAGAACTTTCAAGTATATGAGATGAAATATTCTAATAACACACCAACTAATGTTGTAAAGGGAAATGAAAATTTACCTCAACATATGATACTTAGTGGGAGTGTTGCATCGCTTGGCGAATTGAATTTAAGAGAAGTTCAATTATGTAATAGTAATCATAAAAGTATTCCTTGTCATTGTTTTGAGATTAAAGGGGAAGCATTTATGATTACTTAGTAAGATAATGGCGAACCTAAGACTGTTCAAGAGGCTCTCTCATCTTTTGATAAATAAGAAAGGAGAAAAAGCTTTGTAAGATGACATGGAGTCAATGAGGGCAAATAACGTCTGGGACTTGGTTAATTTACCACACAATCGCAAGACTATTGGAAAGAAATGGGTTTTTAAGATTAAGCAAATGACGAATGGATTCATTGAAAAGTATAAGGCTCGTCTTATGGCGAAAGGTTATACTCAACAAGAGGGTATAGACTATGAAGAAACATTTTCACCAGTTGTAAGGTTTGCCTTAATATGCCTTATCATAGTCATCATTGCACATTTGGACCTTGAATTACATCAAATGGATGTAAAGACGACATTTCTCAATGGAGAACTAGATGAAAAAATCTATATGAAGTATCCAATAAGTTTCATAACTAAAGGTTAAGAGCATAAAGTTTGCAACCTTCATCGTTCACTATATAGCCTTAAGCAATCATCTAGACAATGGTATCTTCATTTTCATGGAGCTATAATGACTTTTGGTTTCATGACGATTGCAGAAGATCACTGTGTACATGTCACGTAGTTCAAAGATAAATTTGTGATTTTATTACTTTATGTGGACAATATTCTATTGGCTGAAAATGACAAGGTTTCGGTTATCACTATAAAAGAATGGTTGTCCTCCAATTTTGAAATGAAGGACATGGGAGAAGTTACTTATACATTAGGAGTTAAGATCGAAAGAGTCTTATCTAATAAAGATTCTCGAATGTTTCAATAGATAGCAATGTAATCTCATTGATACCCCTGTCATGCAAAGTGAAAGCCTAAGTACTAAGATGTGTCCTAAGACTCCATAAAAAAAATAAGGAAATGGAAACTGTTTCTTATGCTAGTGCGATCAAAAATTTATGATATGATGTGTACTCAACCCGATATATGTTATTACGTAGGATTTGTGAGCTGATATCAATCAAATCATGGTCAAGCACATTGGAAAGCAGTGAAGAGGATCTTGAGATACTTAAAATGCACAATAGACTATTCACTTTGTTACCAAATGAATGATTTACGCTTATTAGGCTATTTAGATGCTGATTGAGGTGGAGACCTAGATGAACGTAAATCAACTTATGGATATGCGTTATTGCTTAATGAAAGTGTAATTTTTTGGAATAGCAAGAAACAGACATGCACGACATTGTCTATGATGGAGGCAAAATTTATTGCATGCTCTGCCACAGTGCAAGAAGCAATATGGCTAAAACATTTCTTGGAAAATTTAACCATTGTCACTGAGGTTTCAATACCAATGATAGTTTATTGTGATAGTCAAGCAGCCATTGCCTATGTGAAAGATCCCAAGTATCATGGAAGGGTGAAGCACATTGATATAAAGAACAACTTCATTAGAGATATAATAGCACAGAAAAAAGTGATCCTCTAATACATTTCAACTAATAGAATGTTGTTGATCCAATTATGAGGTTGTTCCTAGAGACGTATTTTTAACCTACATGATGTCACTAGGATTATGTAGAATGTGATATGTGATATTGTAGATGATCATTGATTTATGTATATGTGAACATATGTATTGTACTTGTTTGTTTATTAGTGACTTAATATTTTATCAATAAGTACAAATCCATTATGATACCAGTATAAACACACATATTATTGAAAAGTATGTTAATAGGTAATGATTGGCTCACTCATACGAGCAATCACCTCAAGTGCTATAATTAACATGTTGAGATGAGACGTTATGTACATATAAATGTTGAAGAACAAGTTTAGTATGTAAAATAATATGTCGCATTGATTTGAGTTAAGAGGAGGTCTGTGATTTGTTTATAATAAGACCGAACATGACAATACCACAATCATGTATGCTTGAAATATGTCGAATACAAGTACTTAATTGGGCGCTATAGAAAGTGAGCTGATATAGCACTTGAGTACATGAGAAGCACGTGACTATATTTGGGCTAAGATCCGTATAATGAATATATTAAATAAATGACATACGCTCTTATAAAAAGAGAAATCCACTATAGTATGTAATTCATACTACATGTGCACTGTATGGCTGATAAGGAAAGGTGAATGAATTATCTCTATTTACTCATCGTGTGAGCCCTTTAGGTAATGTATAATTTACCTCATTTTGTGCCATATGTTACTTTTGATTATGTTCTTGAAATAAAAGGTCAATGTTGATACTTTAACATGTTACCGGTAGTCATGAATAGATATATTTTTATGGAACATGTCTAGGAAAGCAGTTGTTTTGAAATGGAGAGAGACATGAGTGTGAAGGAAGACTATTGTTGTTTTACATCAATCACATATATTTATTAGTCGACCAATTATATCGCCTTTTGTGGTTTTGGATATAATTGTAAATACATGGTGTTATGAGAACAATCAAGTATAGCATTTATGGGATATGTATACTTAGATTGATTAGTAAAATATGTCTAGGGCACTATAAGTCATTAATTAATTTTTTTTTTTTGGTTATAGCCATTATGTCATTCCTAACATGTGTATAATTTGAGCTTCCAAGTGCATGTATACTCATTGGTCACACGACTTTTTTACCAATATAAATTATTTCTAGAGTTGATGAATGTTGAATGCCTTATATTATTGATAGAGCCCTATCAAGCACATCATGTCTGAGTGGGAGATGTTATACTTTATTAGTACGTCCATGATAGGATGTAATTAAAACTCACCGTTTCGTCTTAATATGTTATGATGAAAAGACATCATTTGAAAGAGTATGAAGGAGTCATATAAAAAAACTTGTGAAGATAATTGTTGGAACGGTTGTCAGAAAGTGTATTCAGAAATAAATTGTTCTCTCTTTCTCTCCCATTTCCATCAAAAGGGGAAAAAAAAGGCGTTCCATTACACCTTTATGAAAACAATTGGCATTTACGCTGTGGAAATTGAATGTTTTTCTCGTGACTGTATCCAAAGCATCATGAAGTTATATTGTTTGTTGATCACCCGTAATTCAACGTTCGTTCCAGGTTAAATTGTTCATTGCAAATCCGAAAGAGATTAGTCGTCTTCCGTCAACTTTCTTCCTGCAATACCTAATCTGTACACACTTGTCCCTTAACCCTCAAGTCAGTCTTGTATGCTAGAGATTGATATTATATTTCTAAGTGGATGTATATGCATCGGTGCCTCTCTTTGGCTCGGACACTATTTAAATTTTGAGTCGCAAATTAATGTTTTTATATTAACGTTGCGGGACTGGTTCTTACGCACACGTTTTAGTCATTTTTGCTTTCTGGATCTAATTGTGTGGATGTAGACCACATACCAGTTGGTTCGACAGCAAATTTGACTGAAGAAACACGAAACGTATTATTCTAGAAAAACGATCTCTAACTTTCATGTAGGGGACATTCATTTGGAAATTCATCTAAGGTGGGTCAGTCTCAATAAAACTCATGCTTCAGCTACGAGCCAACGACCAGACGAGTAGCTCAAACATGGAGTTTTTCACACTTTGTAATATTGCAAAATTGTCGTGTCTCGTGTGCCTAATCTATGCATAGATGACTTTATTCTTTAACTATTAAAGCCCATCTGATCATCCCATTCTATTCTTGCTCACAAAAGAATAAAAAAAGTGACATCTATATTCAATGAAAGTTTCACTTCATAAACGTACCAAACAAGAAAGCTATGTTGACAATGAATCTATAATGTATATGTCACGATCAAAACTAATTCACGAAATGATTTTTTATTCGCGAGATTAAATCTGCATGATGATTGAATAATCTATGGGGTTCACGACTTGACGAAGTAATCCCACTTCTTCCCTTCTTACTGACAAATCTCACACTAAGCATATTTTCTCTTGAAGGGCATAACCGCTTTGCCTAAAAAGGAAAACTCTTAAAAAGAGTCATGCTATCACCAATGCTTTCACACAAATCCTAGACGAAATTAAGTTCATTTATTTGCGAGAAGTGCTGCACTTGTTAGATCATTGTGCGCACTGTAGTTTGCTCACTATATGGTTTAATTAGAACGCGATCAGCAACTTAAAAAACTTATCATCTTGTTGACTTGGTTTTTTTATTAATCCATGGGCATAAGCACAGAAGTCCAGCTACTTGGAAGCCTATGGAATACCCCAGCAAGTTTCATGAACTGGTTAAGACTGTGTATGGTTCGGCTTTGAGGGATGTAAAGCCACTTCCCCGAGGATCTTTGAATGAAGGTGGATTTGCTAAAAGCAAATAGGGTTTTATTGATGTATATTTTGTATAAAGCAACTTTCAAGTAACAAAGAAAAAGAACAAATAAAAAGAGAGGGTAGGAATGGGCAAGTGTTGACCGTAACCAAAGGCAATTGTCAGCTACGGGGCTGTTTGTTTGTGTTCTTTCTTTCTAGTCATGAATACAATTTCTACTCTTTTTTTTTTTGTTCTAGGGAACAAAAAAAGAATAGAGATGCATTTGTTTACATTTTTCTTCTAGATCTATTTTTTGGTCCTGAAAACAAATTTGGAACAGAAACAAGAAATAAGAAAAACTTGTTTCTTCTTCTCGGAACACTTCCAAGAAACAAATTTTCTCTCATATTTTTTTTCCTCTTTCTTTTCTCTTTCTTTTTTCTTTGGCCGGTCGCCGGCCCCTAGCCAGGCCGAGCCTCGCCGTGGCTGGGTGAGGCCACCGGCCCTCGTCGGCCGGTTGCCGGCCATGGTCGAGGCCAGCAACCAGCCAAATGAAAGGAAAAAGAAAAAAGAAAAAAAAGGAAAATAAAATAAAAATATTAAAAAATTAAAAGAAACAAAATAATTATACAAATTTACTAAACGTGTTTCTGTTCTTTTTATATTCAAAGAACATAAATTATACAAGTTTATCAAATACGTTATTCTGTTCAAAAATTGTTTCCTGGAATAGAAATAGTTTATTTTATTTATTTCTGTTCTCTGAAATAATTTTTGAACAAAAACGTTATCAAACGCACTCTACGTAAGCGTCAACCCACAACCCTCCTCATAGTTGATCTCGTTGCAACTCTCATTAAAGCTTAGCAAACAACGCAGATCGACAAAGCATAAGTGAGGCCTGTCGCCAAGCTCACAACCGCAAATAAGGGCCACCGAGGTTAAGCGGCGATAAGGGATGAGTCGCTAGGGTCGAGAGACCTCAGGTGAGGCAATGCTGAGGTTGCACGACCTTTAGCTTCCTAGATTTTTCCTTTCAACGGTTGAGCTTCCCAGATCTGGCCTTTGATAGTCACGAGACCACCCCAAGAGGAGGCTGCCGAGGCCATGTGACCCCTTGCAAGGCAACACCAAAGTGGTGGGACCTCAAGCAACCTAGATTTGGCCTCCGGCCATACGTGAGCCAGGCGATAAGTCACCAAGGCTGCGTGACCCTAGGCGATGTGATGCCGGTGTCGTGCGACCCCACGCCGGTGTATGCCCAGCTACTTTGAGCCACGTTGGTGTCTATCCAGCTCAAATCTGCAGGTTGAAGAAGAACTATCGAGAGGGCAAGAATAATTAAGTATAATTGCAGAAATTTCGGAAGAAACAAATTCATTAATCTTGGAACATGCTTCCTAAAAATGCCGAGAGGTTAAGGTGGTCCCTACCTTGTTTGGGTCTTCAACTTTGTCAATACTAACACTTCCCTAAAGTGGTCCAAAAAAATTTACCAAAGGCCTTAACTTTTTTCCAGAGGATTTCAGATGCCTAAAGTTTCTTGGAAAGCTGAATTAAATGCACTTCAAGTTCTATTTGGCTTATATATACAGTCTTATCCCAAAGCAATTTACACACGGTCAATGGGGTTTGAACCAGTAGCCTCTAATTCAAGAGCTGGAAATCCACCGATACCCAACTAACTATGCTAACCCCCAGGATTTAAAACTAACAAAGCTAGCAACAACGCTGGAGTTCATAGGAATAATAGTATTCCGAAATAGTTCACAATGTCGGAAATTCTTGGTGTGTGTTTGAACCGGCCTCTGATTTAAACGCTCACTTAAAGCTTGACACATCGATCATTTTATAAAGATTTCAATCAATGGTCTTAGCGTTAGTCATTCGTACGAGGAGATGCTAGCAATGCTCTATCTAAATCACCGCAAATATATGTCAGTGTCACGTGTTAGGATTGAACGCTTAACGACAACTAATTAGTACTAATCTCACACAACAGACAAAGCTTAAAAAAGAAGAAAAAACAAAGTACTCTCACGGCATCATTGTTACATTGATTATGCATAACTACCCACGAAATTACATTGAATACAGATTCCTGACTAAGATAATCAAAATCAAACTAAATTTTCCTGACTGGGTTTCATCTAGATAGAAAGATAGACCAAGGCCCTAGTGAGAGAGATAGATTAATATAGAAGCAAATTAGCAATTAATCCCAACCCTAAGAGAGCTACTGATCACATGATTAAGCTCCTAATAATGGCAGCTTCTGCACTATCGGCATCAACGGTGGACAATAGCTGCGACAGTCGCTCGCTGAGGTCGGCCACCTCTCTGTGCAAGCTTCTGATGTAGCTACACGTCTCTTGCAACACCTTCGAAGCTGAAACCTACAAGACAGTGAGAACGCATCATCATCATCATCTTCGGTAACCAAATTATTGTACGGCTTAATTTGGCACCTTTTGCGAACATTTCTGACAGAAGGTAAGCAACCAACTGAGCCATTTTCGATGGCTTGGACGAGTCTTGGGTCTTTCATTTCTTTAGTGCTCTCGGAATTTGTTTACTCATGTTCAAACACGCAAATCGGTGTGGGTATCATAGTACAACCACAAGTCGACTGTGTAAGTCAAACGTGAGTTGGTTAGACTCCATGGGAAATCACATTCCTTGGTATTTGGACTGACTAATATTTTAGGCAGCCCTAGAAAGGTGTTCTGTGAGTTAAAAAAAAAAAGGTTCAGGAATTAAAAAAAAAAAATCATTTGCATGCATTTATGCTTAGCATTTCTCAAATTCCAATATATTTCTTTTTCTTGACAAAAGACCCTGAGTTTTATTAATTTTCTCAACAACCACCCCCCCCCCCCCCCCAAAAAAAAAAAAAAACCATCGCTGTCGAAAACTTTCTTTCCGGTTGCAACATAATAATTTGGTATCAGCTCGCCATATTACAGTTGGGTCTGAGATAGAGATAGGACATGAAAATACCTTGTCGGAGCGGCTACTGCGAATCTCGGGAAGGAGCTGGCGGAGCTTGGAAACGAGCTCAATCATCTGATCATCAGTGATTCTCGAGGGAGTACCTGACTGCGTGCTCGACGACCTTCGGTTAGACATTCTTGGTAGAAAATGTATGAGAAACTAGCCCTGATGGACAATGTTGAAAAGAGAAGATGCAAGAGTTTTGGGTTCAGGGAGAGGAAGGAGAGAGGAAGGAGGCGAAGAAGACGGTAAGTTCAATAGTTATTGTATAGCCTATGAATGCACATGAGTAGAAAGTGAAGAAAGGAAGAGGGAGGACCGCAAAGGAGAGTAAAAAAGAAACCCCCGAGAGAGAGAGAGAGGGAGAGAGAACATTAACAAAGACAGCCATGTTGGATTTTACGAAGACAAACGCACACGAAGCAGGGGTCAATGCATGGTCCTTAATTGTGTGTGTACGCTAGCGAGAGAGAGAGAGAGAGAGTCGAAGAGTTATTCAATGGTGTTAGAAAGTACTCTCAAATGAAGTTTTAACAAAGTCATTTACAAAAAGGACATTGAGCTTATTAAGAAATCTTACTAAAATTCTATCCCCTTGTAATGTGGACATATTCAATTGGATGTTAAAATAAATGAGACTCAAGCCTTAAATGATTTGCTAGCTTAACATCCAAAAAGAATAGCACCACTTTACTTAGCATGAGGGTTTAGTAAGATTTTTATTATGCTTATTATCACTCTTAATTTAGACCCGCTAGCCATTTCGTTCATAGGTCGTCTAAAATTTATTGCACATTTTTTATAGCATACTCTTTTAAAAACCTTGAGAGATTTGCTTCAGTGAGGGTTTTTTTTTTTTTTTTTGTGGTCATTTTTGAAATCACTTAGATACTATTTCATGACATTTTATTGGACCGGGGATGTGTACCACATTTTATCACTTTAACCCCTTCAAATGCATATTTAGGGAGCATTTATTTCGTGAAAATGAATGATTTTGAAATATTTTTCTAAAAGTGATCGTTTGTATCGCTTGAAAAAATGAATGAACAAAAAGCTATTTTCATCATCCACAAAAACATTTAAATATGAATTTCCACTGATGTTAAAACATTTTTATTGACTAATTATTTTAAGCGATATTAGTGATCATTTTTAGGAAAATATTTTTCAAATAATTCATTTTTGAGAAAGAAATTGATCCTTATAGCGTGTTTGTTTTGCGAAAAATGAACGACTTGAATATATATATATATATATTTAAATGATAAATTTTATTACTTATAAAATGGATGAACTAAAACAATTTCAATTATCTATGGAAATGTTCGGACATAAATTGTTGTTGATAATAAAAATATTGTTTAGTGATTAATTATTTCAAGTGATACGAACGATTATTGTTAAGAATATTTTTTAAATAATTTATTTTTCTCGAAATAAATAGAATCTCAATTTTTATGGAACAGCTCTTATGAAAACCATAAGCAATGGAAGCCATTTAAATTTTAGAGACAGGGATCCGTGAATTCCCAAGTCGGGTCGGAGTCAAGTGGGGTTTGGGAGACGTGCGTTTTCATGCTAACAAGGTGGGGGCCTCATGTGCACCCCTCAATAAACACGTCCACGTGATCGAACGTGGATGAACTCCCCTCGAGTCTTGCTCCTCTGCATCAAGTCTCACCGGCCAAAAAAATGGCAGATTCGCCACTCTCGACTAAGCTCTGAAAGTGCTGAATGAAGAGCACCCGCGCAGGAGCCTCGGTCCCTGACGTGTCGTGCTCCGATTGGCCGCAGCGTGACGATCGTCCGAGACATCGTTTGGTTGAATTTTGAATGAAGTGATACCTTGTACCACCGCTGTTGTGCCCAAAGATATCTTCGACCGACAATAATTATTGCAGCAATAAAATGATTTAATAAAAAGCATTAATTGATCCTTGGGCCAAGAAATATGATGGATTGAAATACTCCATTATTAGGGCGATAAATTTACATTTCAATTTTATTCCTCTTCGACGAGTCACACATAACATCTTAAATGGAGGGTTCAGATACATCCACATCAGTTAAAATACTATCACTTTGCAGATATGGCCCCTTCGTTGAAACACCACAACGACCAAACAATCAAAGCCACAGGTTTTCTCCTCTCTCCCTCTCTTTTCAGCTCGGAGCAGGCTTGATGTTCCCTCCTTCGCTCGCTTTTCATTCGAAGACCCCCCAGCATGCTGGTTTGTTGGGGGTGTGGTTCACACTCTCAATTGATAAGACAGCACGAAAGTACCATTAAAATAATTGAATTAAGAAATATAATAGAGATGTGCGAGATACTAATTATGATGGAATTATTTACTTGACATAGTCCTAAGTTAAGGGTGGATTAGAATAAAATATTATGTCTGAAGTTTTCTTTCTTGCTTTTGTGCTCTATTTCCTTGTGAATTTGCGTTGAATTCTAATAAGATTGCAATCGGCCAGCTACTTGTCCCCTCTTTCTCTTCGTGGCTCAGTCCCATCCTCCTCCATCGCACCGCTCACCACCACCATGTCGCTATCTACTCCAGTGGTCGCTCACATGAAGATTGCCTGCCTCACATTCCATAGAGAGAGAGAGAGAGAGACAGACAGACAGAGACGTGGCCGAGGAGGTATCACACTAGAGGTTGACGGCTAGAGGCGCGGCTGCGACGTGGGGCGAGGAAGGGGGGGGGGGGGGGCGAGGAGGTTGGCGACGAAGCAAAGGATTCTGAGTAATCGTTGGGCTTGGTGGGAAGGAGGAAGAAGACAAAGAAGGGAGAGAGTAACGGGGGAAATTTAAAAAAAAAAAAAACCGATATAAAAGAAAATTTAGAGATGAGGGACGTCTTGGCCATTAAAATACTAAATGTGATGAGGTGACATTCATTGGAGCGAGTAAATTCACGTCTTAAATTAATCCTCTTTAACTTTAGTGTCTACGGCCCTACGGGTATGTAGCTGATTTAACAATAGTTATAATATGATATGACAAATAAGTCTTTATTCAATCAACCAGCAAGTGTCTACCGCATATTATTCTACCAGTTAATATTACAAAAAACCTTAAACCGATATACCAGTAAAAGATCTATCTCAAACTAATTCTTTTATCATAAAAAATCTCAAACTAGTACATTGATGATAAATTTACCTCATACTATTTTTTTGTCAACTAAAAATATGAAATTAGTTTATTTGTGATAAATTTACCCTCTTTAAATTTGCATTTGATTGGATTAATACTACAAAAAACAGATGGCAACAAATTAGTTTGATAATAAGGTAAAATCCCAAACTAGTACATCTCTCAACTATCACATGCCATCAAACTAAATAATTTGATCATAAAATTTAACATAAATTGACAGAAGATAAATTTATCACAAGTATATCAGTTTAATAATTTTGATAATCAAAATTATTATTTGGAGTAAACTTGTCACATGAGTACTAGTTTAGAGATTTTCGTGGTATTAACCCTATTTAAAATCAATATTGTAAACCATTAGAATTGTATTTATAACCTCATCCTTCCTCACGAGCAATTGAGGGATTTGTCACATGACTCTTCTCAAACACACACCGCACAACCCCTCGCATGTCTGCTGTGACGTATATTCATAATCGAAGTGTATGCGCACTTGACAAATGGAAGTGACCATGCTGATGTACGCCGCGTTAATACCATTCTATGAAATTATGTATTCACACAATGGATCTAATATGATATGACGCAATGTTTGCCCTAAAAGAACACAAACATAGTGCCGCCGTCAAGCATTCTCACTTGTGCCCGGAAAGTCAGGAATGATCCATTCGTCAAGGCAAGGAGCTATAAATGATTGGTGATTACAATTTCACTCACAAAATGTGTGAAAGCTAGTACGAGCACCTAGAGGGAATGAATAGGTGCAAAAACAAATTTCCCTGAGAGAAGTGTGCAACTCTAATCAACAATAGATTATGAAAAAGAAATTAGACTCTTGTAAACAAATTGAGTTACAATCAAAGTAAAATAGCGTAGGAAGAGAATAAGAACACAGGGTTTATAGTGGTTCGGCTTAATCCAAGCCTACGTCCACTCTTCTGCATTGACAGCCCACTGGCTGAATTTCACTATGAATCAAAAGAGTTGTTATAGTAAAGCTCTTCTTTGATTCCATAGTGTAGAGACTTTGCTACACTTCCTCAAGGTTTCACAAAGATATAAACTCTCTTTTGAGTACAAGATTTCGCTCAACAATTGAATTGACTAGGAATAAGGAGCTTCAGACTTTGGAATTCTTTTATTGCACATACACTCGAACAATTAGAACATCTTCCTTATATACTCCTTCATGCCATCATACCCATTGGCACTTACCAAAGGAATTCCTCCAATCTACCTGTTGGACAGAATTAATTAGGGAGATTTCGAGTTATTTAAGGAATATGATGATAGCCCACCAATCTTGCTCGCCCATACAATCAGGATCTAGGTTTCCATAAATAGAACCTTTAAAGTATACTTTGCCAATCAATAGATCCAAAATCCTTGAATCAATCTCAATTTGAATAATGGATTCCGACATGCTGTATCCAGCCAAGAGATCTTCTTCAATCGATAGAATCAAATCCTCGATGAAATACTCAGTTTTGGATAAGCCTTCTTCGACAGTCTAAAAATTGTCAATGAGGATAAACTTTGGGTCTTGAGTTTGGCAGTCCGGAGATCTTTAGACTTTGATGGAAGAGTCTGCAAGTCTTCAGACTAGACTGATGGAAACGTTTTGTCAACTTCAAAATACCCAAGGAAGTTCTCTCCAACAATCTCCCCATTTTTTATTGTGACAAAACTTTTCTACAGATTTGGATAACTTTGACCTGCAAAACAATACTCAAGCAAACATGGATATCTCACAAAGGATAATTGGCTTAGTAAAGATAACATTGAAATCTACATCCACAGAAGGTAGGTTAGTCATGTAAATAAGCAACTATCTTTGCCATGAAATACCAATAATGCTTAAGATAAACAAACGGTTAAACAATCCAATTCCAAATCCAGTCCAAATTCAAACAGCCAAACACAAAAGTAAAGTCAATCAAACACAAAAGTCACAAAAGTCAAGAGTTCAATAGTTTAAATCTCAAATCTACTCCACATCTCTCCCCATTTTTGTCAGCATTAAAAAGGTAGAGAAGAAAAGAGAATGGAATTATGATTGCTTTGGAACACGAACAAGATGGAAATCTCCCATTGACTAGACAATTGCTTCCAGCTTTTTCAAATCCTCTTTGAGTTGAGCCACATCTTCACCCTTGGCATTTTTTTGAACTTGAAGAGCAAGGGCATGGAGTTGATCATGCAAAGAAAATGAAGAGGCTTAACCTGCATTTTGCAAGTTCTGTACTTCGCATCCCAGAGCATAAATTTGGCCTCACATCTCTAAGAGAGCATCAAGCACTCTGCGAAAGTTTGCTGAATTATCAGTTTAAGTACTAGCTTCTGCATGATCAGATGGTGTATTAGCAGATGATGGCAAGTCAGCACGATCATGCAGATTGGGCGATGAAACCTCATGGCCTTCCTCAGGAAATTGAGAGGCATAAATGTCTTCTAGATCTGCTGGATAACGATTTACTCCTTTACTAGTGGCAGCAATTGAGGATGTACCTCTTTTCTCAGGATCTTCCCCTGTTTCAATGCCTTCAGGCAGTGAGAAGTACTCTTCATGCTCTGCTTCTTCTTGTTCTCCTCTGCCATCTTCTTCTTCTTCCTCAATCCTTTCCTCCTCTGTTTCTTTCTCGAATGATTCTCTCTCTCCAGTCCTCTGTTTGATCTCGTCCTTGTCTTGTTCTTGTCTCTCATTTGTCTCTGGAACAGAATGACCTAAGTTCTTCAATGTAAGAGTAGAAATTGTGATATCATCCTCATCCTCTTCATCCTCCAAGATGAGTGCTCTTCTTTTCTTGGATGGAGCAACCATGGGCTCCTTCCCTTTTCGCTTTGCAGCCGAAGAGACTGGGTGAGTCTTGATAGGGGTTTTAACCTTGAATTGCACCAAAACCTTGTTAAGTTCCTTCAGACACATTTTAGAGACCATTTTCAGTCCCACCACCATTTGATCGCATGTTCGAACACAAAGAATTCGGGGAGGCTAAATGTTCAAATATCTGAATAACTTGATGACAAGTGCTAAGTAAGGAAGTTGGCCCTTGTCCTTCAACATCGTTCTGTACATGTGGAACATAATAATGTGTGGAAGAGAGAAATTTTTGCCAGCGTTAATGGCATACATCAACTTTGCCTCCGAGTTTGAAACGTCCGTCTTCGAAGTTGATTTGGGTCTAAGGTAGTTGATCACTATCTTGTGAAGCAAAATGTTGGAGGCATTCATCCTTGAATATGAAATCTTTCCTTCCGTCATTCTATCCTGAACAAGCTTTATCGTCGCATGACCAATAGACACACCGATTGGTTGGTATCTCCCTCTTTCAACTCCAATCACATCAACCAATGTATTCATGTCAACCACATAGTCTTGATCTCGAACACTGAAAGTGAATCTATTCACATCCAAGAAACTTAGATTCGAATAAAAGTAAGTAGTGAGTTCGACATGAGCCTTTATCTATTCAGAACAAAACTGTTCTAGTTAAAGAAGATTAAATTTCTTTCTCAGCTTGACATTCAGAGAATCAAGAAAATCAAAGTCCACACTTCTAGGGTTAATCACACAACGCTTTAGCAACTTAGAGTACAGTTGCTTGTGTTCCTCTGAATGAAACAAATATGTTATTTTGCTTTGGATTTTCGCTGCAACACCTATTCTAGGTTTAAATTGAGTGTATATCGTGTCATCATCATTCCCATCATGTTGACTCAGCCCTCCAACACATGGATCGCTTGGGATATTTGCAAATGCTTCTTATGTTGACCCCACAAGGGCAATTCTCAATCATTCCATTATGCGTAAGAAGTAGATTTCATTTCGATACCCTTTGTCTTTTAAAAATTCATCAATATAGTTCAAAGGAGTACCGCCCATCTTCAAAGCACGGTAAAGCTTAAAAGTAAAAGCGGGCTTTTGAGTTCTTACGGGTTCTGCATCTTCGATGATTTCTTCCTCTTCTTGATGTTCAATATTCTGAGGTCTAGATGGAGGAGATGGACGCCGCTGAGAATGTTGTGGGCTCTGCTGCTGTCTAGGAGATTCTTCTTCCTCGGTAGGATCAAAAATGCGTAGGTCCCTCACGCATTTGCTGTGATCCCCTGTTCGCGATCCTCGAAGACTTTCTTTGAGACGGCATTTTTCACAGTATTTGAGAGATTCCAAGCTTGTTTCGGAAGAAAGATGAAAACTTTTCGAGGATTAAACAAGAGAACAAGATAGAAGTGGAAGATCTGTGCTCTCTTAGGGTTTTTATGAGTAAAACGAAGAAGAACCATCAGTATATAAAACAGTCGAAGCGAAGCATACGGAACGTTGTAAAAGGAAATATAAAAATGCATTTTTTAAAAAAATAACTGCATTTTCAAAAATTATATAACTGTCATTTCAAAAATAACTTCTTTTTTTGAAAAGGAAAGATTGCACTAATCAGGAAAACTGGGAAATAACATCAATCAATTACGGATAGATGATCGTACATGTTCGAGATTTGATCCGAGAGATAAGTTTTAGAATAGAAGTAACTTATAGTCGTAAATCTTAATCGTCTGCATTTGAGTGTCTTTAGACTTTCAGTCCTAAGTCTAAACTTCCTCAAACTTTAAGATATTGAGTTTGGAACGAATAACTTCAAATTGATTTTTCTCCAAAGGCTTTGCAAATATATCCACCAGTTGATTCTTTGAATCAATAAACTGAGTCGAAACTTCTTCATTTTGAACATGATCTCTAATGAAATGATGTCGAATCTCTATATGTTTTGCTCTTGAGTGAAGAATCATATTCTTGGTGAGATTGATTACACTGGTATTGTCACATTTGATCTCAGTGCATGAATTTTCAATTCCAAAGTCTCTTAGCTATTGTTTTATCCACAAAATTTGTGAACAATAACTTCCAAGAGCTACATATTCTACTTCTGTCATAGAAAGAGCTACGGTACTTTGCTTCCTTGAAAACCAATACACTATCATGTTTCCAAGTAGTTGACAAGTGCCCGGGATGCTCTTTCTATCAACTTTGCATCTTGTTAGATCTGCGTTTGAGTATCCAAGAAGAGTGAAGTCTCCTTCTTTAGGATACTAGAGACCTAAATTTGAAGTTGAGGTAATGTATTTGATAATACGCTTTGCAGCACTTAAATGAGATTCTTTAAGGTCTGATTGAAATTTGGCACAAATACAAACACTAAACAAAATGTCGGGTCTAGAAGCAATAAGATAAAAAAGTGAACCAATAATACTCCTGTATAGATTCTGGTCAACTTTCTTTCCTCCTTAATCTTTCTCCAGCTTCAAAGAACTTGACATTGGTATATCAGTCTTTTTGCAATTCTTCAGTCCAAACTTTTTGACAAGTTCTTTAGCATATTTTTCTTGATGAATAAAGGTTCCCTCCTTCAGTTGTTTCACTTGAAGCCGGAGAAAGAAGGTTAGTTTACCCATCATGCTCATTTCAAATTCATCCTGCATAGACTTAGAGAATTTATTACACAGATTTTCATTAGAAAATCCAAAAATAATATCATCAACATAAATTTGAACAAGTAAAAAACTTTTGCTTTCTCTTTTGATAAACAATGTAGTACCTACTTTACCTTTGACAAAGCCATTTTGAATTAAAAGCTTACTTAGTCTGTCGTACCAAGCTCCAGGTGCTTGTTTTAAACCATATAGAGCCTTTTTCAGTCTGAATACAGAGTCTGGTTTCCTTGGGTCTTCAAAACCGGGTGGTTGTTCCACATAAACTTCCTCTTGGATAAATCCATTTAGGAAAGCATTTTTGACGTCCATTTGGAATAACCTGAAATTCTTATGACAAGCAAAAATAAGTAATAATCTAATTGCTTCTAACCTTGCTGCTGGCGTGTAAGTCTCATCATAGTCTATCCCTTCTTCTTGCGTATATCCCTTGGCCACGAGTCTTGCTTTGTTTTTTACGACTTTTCCTTTCTCATTCATCTTGTTCCTGAAAATCCATTTAGCTCCAATGATGGATTTACCTTTCGGTTTAGAAGTCAATTCCCATACATCATTGTACTGAATTGCCTGAGTTCTTCCTGCATAGCTTCAATCCAGCTTTCATCAGTTAGAGCTTCTTCTATGCTTTTGGATTCTATTTCAGAAATAAGAGCCAGAACACTAGACTCTTCAAGCCTTTTGGATCTTATGCGAATTCCTTCATTAATATCACCAATAATGAGATATTTGGGATGATTGGACTTATGCTTCCAGTTGCTGGTTGATTTGTCAGATTGTTGGTCATTTTTCTCATTTCAATCTTTGATGATCATTTGTTATTGGTCTTCTGAAGTTTGAGCTGCTTCTGGAGATTTATACTTTGTAGAGTCTGGAGCAGGTTCAGATTCTTCAAGTTGAGTCTGAATTGATTGATTTTGCATAAAGTCTTGAAATTTGACATTCATCGATTCCTCCACAGATTGAGTCTTTTTACTGTATACTCTATAAGCTTTTCTTGTAATAAAATATCCAAGAAAGATACATTCATCTGATTTTTCTTCAAACTTACCAACTCGATCATTTGCATTTTTCAATATAAAATATTTACATCCAAACACATGAAAATACGAAACAATTGGCTTCTTTCCTTTGAATAACTCATGGGGAGTTTTCTCCAGAATAGGCCTTAAAAAGACTCTATTAATAATATAGCACGCTGTAGAAACTGCTTCAGCTCAAAAACGAGAAGAGATGTTACTTTCAATTAAAAGAGTTCTAGCCATTTTCTGCAGCGATCTATTTTTTCTTTCCACGACTCCATTTTGCTCTGGAGTATATGGTGAAGAGAACACATGCTAAAAACCAGATTCATCATAGAATTTTACAAAGTCTTGATTTTCAAATTCACCTCCATGGTCTGTCCATATACTTGAAATAACACATCCTTTCTCATTTTGGACATTTTTAGCAAACTTTATAAAATAGTAAAAGGTTTCAGACTTACTTGCAAGGAAATATACCCAAGTGAATCGTGAATAGTTATCCACAATTACTAGGCAGTATTTCTTACCTCCAATGCTCTGAGTTCTGTTTTCCCAACACACATGGTGTGCACAGATCAAACTTTTGGTATGTCAGTTTAGGTAGTCCACGAACAAACTTCTTTGCAGATATTTTGGCTATTTGCTTGATGTGCCCAAGTTTTCTGTGCCATAAGTTCGCTTCCTCTTGAATTGAGATTAGATATTGGGTTTCAACTGGTTTGATATCCAAGAGGTAAATATTCCCATGTATTCGCCTCGTAAAATACTAAGATGAGTCTTTATTGGTTCTTGAACATATTCCTTCTTAAAAGTTGATTTTAAAACCAGTATCACACGGCTAACTGATACTTAGCAAGTCGTAGTTAAGTCCTTCTACTAAGGAAACATTACTGATTGTGAGGCTTCCAATCTTTATAGTTCTGTATCCCACAATTTTTCCTTTGCTATTTCCTCCAAAAGAAAATTTTCCACCATTAACTTGAACAAGTTTTATGAAGCAATTTGAATTTTCTGTCATATGTCTTGAGCATTCACTATCCAAGTACCATTTAACATTTTTTTTGATAGTGACTTTCATTTAAAAAAGATACTCAAGCTTTCTTTGGTACCCATATTTTCTTGAGTCCATTGATGTTAGTGTAATATACGGTTTGTGCCCATACCTTCTTAACAGGTTTCCGAACCATAAGAAATTCTTTCTCAAAATAATCTGTGTTATTGCACTTAGAAAATTTAAGAGCACTGTGGCCTACAGGTTTTACAAAAACTTTTTGGAAATGATTTTTGTAAGAATCTCTTGTAGGTCTTTGCTTAATTCTTTCCTTTACTTTAAGAAAATCAATTAGAGGAATGGTTTTGGCAATCATTCCTAAACCTGATTTATTGAAGTAAGGTCTTTGTGCTGAAAGAATTTTTTCAAGTTTCTCAGATCCTATAAAAAAATCTTTTAGAAATACTTAAGATATCATTTTTCAAGAATGAATTTTCTTTTGAAATATTGTTTGCATTTTCTTTTAAAGTAGTAACACTTTTGTCTAAACTTTTGACATTTTCTTTCTAAATATTTTCCTGTTGTTTCAGTGTAGAATTTTCCCTTTTAAGTTCAGAAATCCTTTTGAAAGAGGTTTTGAGACTAAGACACAATTCATCAATGTATCTAAAAACTTTAGTAGGGATTTTTAAATTACTTACCTCGATTTCACTATCTCAGTCTGAGTCTAAATCTAAGTCAGATTGTGCCATGAGACAAATATTGGCATAATCATCATCACTTTCCTCACATTCAGTATCACTCTAAGGCCCTGTTTGGCAACCATCCAAACAGTGCCTGATTCTGATTTTTTGTTCCCAGAATCAGTTTGGGAACAGAATCGCGTTTGGTAAATTTTTTGTCCAAAACTGATTCTGGGAACAAATTTACTCCCAGAATCAGTTTTGGACAAGAATTCAGAATCAGAAAAAATATGATTCTCCGTCCGAGAATCAAAAAAGAGAATCAAAAGTGCCAAATCAAAAAAAAAATTATTTCTATATTTTATTTTTATTTCTTCCTAGTATGAAATATATATTTGTTGTATATAGAATACATATTTAATTTTATGTTATAATTTAGTATTTTTATTTATTACATATTGTAGGGATATTAGTATAGTTTATACTATGGTTTATTATTTACTATATAATAAAAATTGATTAGTTAATATTTTTATTACTTAGTATAAAAATATAATTAATCAGTGAATGGTTTATGAAAATTCAATATCAAATATATTTTAATCTAAAAAGGTAATTAAAAAAGAATTGGAATATAAATTTTATATAGTTACCAAACGCGTTTCTATTCTTTTTCTATTCCAGAATCAGAAATTTTATTTGTTACCAAACGCGTTTTTTTACTCAGAATCAGTTCCCGGGAACAGAATCGTTACCAAACGCGCCCTAAGTTTCTGCTTTAAGTGCCTTTCGATATTTCTCAGCTTTTCCTTTCTTTTTCTTCAGAAGGGGACAGTTGGGTCTGATGTGTCCCTTTTTCTTGCATTCAAAGCAGACTACATCTTTATTAGATTCATCATCCTCAACTAACTTAGTTTGTTACTTTTGAAAATTTTGTTTCTCTGAATTGAATCTTCCCCCCTTTCTATTTAGTTTTCTAAATCTTATCATCATAAGAGTAAGCTCTTCATCATCCATATCGTCTTCAGAATCTGTGACATCAGAATCATCATTAGATTTTAATGCAATGGATTTCTTACCTTTAGGATTTTCATCTTCATTAATTTGCTCCACTTCATAAGACTAAAGAGTCCCAACCAATTCGTCAACAGAGAGTGGTATGATTATTTGTGTCTCCCTTATTGAGGTCTTTATGTGATTCAAATCATTGGACAGTCCACGCAGTAGCTTGTTTACCTTCATGGGTCCAGAAATTGGTTGACCTTGATATTTAAGACCATTCACGATTTATGTAAAACGACTAAACATGTCAGCGATAGATTCTCCTGATTTCATCTTAAATACTTCATATTGACCGAGTAGAATGTTGATTCTGGTTTCTTTCACTCGATCAGTTTCTTCATAGGTGATGTATAATCTATCCCAGACTTCCTTAGCTGTTTCACAAGAAGATATTATGTTATATTCAGTAGGAGATAATGCACAATATAAAGAATAAATTGCTTTTGCATCAAGAGCTTGTCTCTTGATTATCTCTTCTTGAGTCATTTGACTGGACTCAACAGCTTCTTTTCCTCTTTCTGAGACTAGTGTAGCTTTAGGAATGATTCCTTTGTCTACCACATCCCATTCTAGGGATCCTTTGATTTTATGAATGCCTTCATCTTGTTTTTCCATATGTTGTATTCCTTTCCATCAAAATAAGGAGGTCTGGTATTGCTTTGCCTTTCAACCAGACCTGGAGCCAACATACTAGTCATGGATCTTTAACTTTGAAGTAAAACACTTAAACTTAGGTGAGTACACAGGCTCTGATACCAATTGTAAAAGCTAGTATGAGCACTTAGAGGGGGCTGAATAGGTGCAAAAACAAATTTCCCCGAGAGAAGTGTGCAACTCTAATCCATAATAGATTATGAAAAGGAAATTAGGCTCTTGTAAACAAATTGAGTTATGATTAAAGTAAAAGAGCGTAGGGAAGAGAATAAGAACATAGGGTTTATAGTGGTTCGGCTTAATCCAAGCCTACGTCCACTCTTCCGGACTGACAGCCCATTGGTTGGATTTCACTATGAATCAAAAGAGTTGTTACAGTAAAGCTCTTCCTTGATTCCATAGCGTAGAGACTTTGTTACACTTCCTTAAAGTCTCACAAAGATATAAACTCTCTTTTAAGTACAAGATTTTGCTCAACAATTGAATTGACTAAGAACAAGGAGTTTCAGACTTTGGAATTCTTCTATCACGCACACACTCGAACAACTGGAACGTCTTCCTTATATACTCCTTCATGCTATCACACCTGTTGGCACTTACCAAAGGAATTATTTCAATCTACCCATTGGACAAAATCAATTAGGGAGATTTCAAGTTATTTAAGGAATATGACGATAGCCCACCAATCCTGCTCGCTCATACAATTAGGATCTAGGTTTCCATAAATAAAACCTTCCAAGTATACTTTGTCAATCAATGGATCCAATATCCTCGAATCAATCTCAATTTGAATAATGGATTCCAACATGCTGTATCCAACCAAGAGATCTTCTTTAGTCGATAGAATCAAATCCTCAACGAAATACTCAATTCTGGATAAGCCTTCTTCAATGGTCGAGAAACTGCCAATGAGGATAGACTTTGGGTCTTGAGTCTGGCAGTCCGGAGGTCTTTAGACTTTGATGGAAGAGTCTACAAGTCTTCAGATTAGACTGATGGAAACGTTTTGTCAACTTCAAAAAACTCAAGGAAGTTTTCTCCAACAAAATGGAGCTATAGGAAGTCTCGGCACACTACAATAGATTAAGGATATGGTGACATTTTCCTACAACAAAAATAATTTTGTCGCCATCAATATCCTCTTAAGGCTGAAACTAAGTTCATCGCCATAGGCTAAACAATGGCAATGAAGCACAGATTCCGTTGCTATTGAGAGACCAAATGCGACGGACATATGTTTCATCACCATTGATCATCTTATAGTGATGAGATATTAGTGTGATCATGTCCAAGCGAGACTTGAACAGACTAAGGCGATGACAACGATGATGATTGACATTGACGAAAACAAACGTTCATCACCATTGCAACAAGCAACAATAACAAAGTTTTATTTTCATTGCATTTACATCAATCAATGGCATCTAAATCAAGGTGAGGAGCTTTATAAATAAAATAAAAAAATGAATGTTCCATTTTGTTGCCACCTTCCCAAAAGTGAATCACCAAAAGGAAAACTAATGGATTACAAAGCCCAAAGATTTAGCATGGACTATCCCAAACTCATACTAACAACAAATTTTGGGTTTTAATTTAATCATTTTAAACATGCAAATCAATTTATCGAGAAGCTATCACTTATAAGTAATTGGAAGGTCAATTAGACTTTTAAGTAAAGTGTGGGAGAACACTTTATTGTCATGAACCAGAGATATCATAGATATGAGGATGATGACTTGATTTTTTTTTTTTTTTGGTCCTATTTTACTCCTACTAGGTAGGGCGTGGGAGTCGAAACCTAAACTTGAAACTAAATCGTCCTCACCCCCAATCTCCCTAAGAAAATGGGGATTCGAACCCCCACCCCCCCTTCCATGTTGGAAGGGTGGCCACTAGGGCAAACCCCAGTAATTGATGATGACTTGATTATGCTAGATAAATTTGACGCTCTTTCAATACCTTTTCTTTTTATATTCAAAATCTTTTGCAACTAGTCATAGTCAATTTTAAGTCTAAACCACTAACATGCAATTGGTGATTATGTAGGTGCACAATCAATAATTTAACTAATCAAAGAAATAAACAAATAAATTGCTAGAAATAGAGCTAAACTCAATGAATAGCAAAGGACAACCTTACTACTATTAATTTCCTAATATATGCAAGATGTTAATAAAATTATGCATAAACTAAACATAATTTCTAAATATCATGCAATTGTAACTGATTCTTTTTTCGTTTTTTTCTTTTTCTTGTTTAACAAAAAATTAAACTATATGAAGTGCATTAGATGCAATTTTATCTAAATTATGTCTATGAATTATAATTATACTAAGGACATGGTACTTTCATATGCTGAGGAAAGTAGGCCTAGGAGATAGCGAAGAAGTTTGGATTGGAGAATAGTAGAAAGACGAAGACTCCAATGTCCTATTCATCCAAACTTGATAAATATGAGTAGGGTAAAAAAGTTGATCAAGAGGTGTATGTGTGGCGCCCCTGAACCACCTAAGGTCGCCACAGTTACTTATCACTACACCTAATGAACACTAGTTACATATCCTAGTAGAAGCATCGTAGTTCATAGGCATTTTTTTTTTTAAAACGGTCCCAGCGCAACGTATTAGCGAAAGCATATTTTAATATCACCATCTCCCCCTCCAACAATCATGATACAATGCACACCACTAAATACCATAGAAAAAGATAAAGTTGAGCCACTTTTATTTACATATTTTCATGATGGATTTTCTTGGGTCAATACAACAAAAGAAAGCCAAGATTTTTAGCTACACTTGGCCACATCCCAAAAGAATAATTCAACCCCTAAAGTGATCACATGTCATTCTCCATCTATTAGTGGTGGCTATTCCTAAAAAGAAACGTCAGCTCTCTAACCCTCACGCGGCTATCACACCCATCCTGGTGCGTCGGGCGGTGGTGGTGGCAACATCCCCCTAAACACTTCATCTCGGTGGACATGAACTAACAGAAACTCCTAGATGACAGGGCCCTCAGTTAGGCCCACATCATACATGACTAGCACTCGCACTCGTACAAATGTTAGTGCAGGGACGGTGACGCAGTCAATCTCCATACACTCTACCTCTACATCTGATGGGAGGCCATAGAAGGTGCCCCACGTGACGGTAGGGAGCGGCATCTTTCAAATATGAAATGTTGGTCCCTTATGGGGTGAGTACAACCACTCAGCAGGTAAAAGATCCAATAACCACTCAATGCATCATACAATTCAATCATAACAGTCATAGCATAGTACATGCCATTCCTACATCCAAGCATAACTTACCTTGTAGCCATGCATATGCAAACACACTATATGTAAATGCATCCTCATATACTTATCCCAATCATGTCACATACACATCGTCATGCCATAAGTGATCATCATCATGTCACACACGTATTATCATGCCATAGGTAATAATCATCATGTCTCACACATGTATCATCATGCCATAGGTGATCATCATCGTATCACACATGTATCATCATGCCATAGGTGATCATCATCATATCTTACACATATCATCATGCCGTAGGTGATCATCATCATGTCCCACATATCATCATGCCATAGGTGATCATCATCATGTCTCACACATATCATCATACCATAGGTGATCATCATCATATCATACACATATCATCATGCCATAGGTGATCATCATCATGTCTCACATATCATCATCATATCATATATGCATGATTCAATTTTCAATTTTATCTTTCAATTTGATCGCCACATCACTCTTTCTTGGGATCATCAATTTCATCCCACACCTTACCACTCGCACCCCATCTCAAAACTCCCGAAACTCCCGAGGACATCCGAACATGTATCTCAATACAACTGGGCATCCGGCACCCGCCATTCCGAGCATCCTGACACTCCCAGGGCATTATCAACCATCTCCAACAGTTTCCTCATTTATCATAATTCATGTTCACCCATTTATGTCTCAAAAATCAACATGGCACATGATGTAATGGCAAACAAGATCACTTTTGTTGACACCTAAATTTTGGACAACCCATTTAGTCATTTATTGCATAAAAATTGGGGATTAATTTTTAACCCCTAAAAAATATTATAATTCAATCGCATAGCATATAATTTTTTAGATGTATTTATTTTTAATTTACATGTTTTGCATTTTTTATTTATTTTTAGGACCGTTGGTGGATGGGTTCAAATTTTATGTTTTTGAGCTCTAGTTCGGTAGGCCGGGCTAGGCTCATGAAAGGATAAATTTAACCCAAGCCCGTCCTTATTTTTAATTGATTATCTTGCAAAAAATTAAGATTTGATGCGATATTATGATGATTTTTGAAAATTAAAAAATCGCATTGTAATCTTATCTTTATCGATAGATGATGAAATCGAGGATAATATTCGAAAATAAGAGGATTTTGGGTGATCAAGAGGTTATAGACAATCTTTTCATCGGATGAAATATTCACATAAGGATTGCATTTTGTTTCTACCTATAAAAAGAAACCGGGTACATTGAGATGAGGGGGGTTCTTTTCTCGGAAAAAAAAATTAAAAAGAGAGGGAAGAGAATTTCGGTCTAGGGGTTCTTTTCGTCGAAAGGGAAAAAAAGTGAAAAGTAAAAAGAAAAGGCAGAGAGAGAATAAGGAGACAGAAGGGGAGTGATTTGACCCTTACTGTTCATTGTCTTCCCAAGTTCGCTGCTCAGCATCTGCAACTGACTGCCCGGCTCTTCCTCAACCACGCTGCACTTGCCTCGTCGTTCAACCCAGTAGCGGAGTTGTGCCTCACCGCGACCTAGCCGTGCCACTAGTTGCTGCCACTTCGCTGGTCGTCCACGATCACCCGGCATAGATCCGACGATTTGACACCCCTGCTGCCGTGCCTCCCGTTGCCCTTCGCCCGAAGAGAAAAGAAATTAGGTAGTTTTATTTTCTTTTTCTATTAACTTTATTTTATTTTTTTTCTTTTAAGTTAGTTGTTATTGTGTAAATTTGAAGGGATCTTCATTTCATGAATCTTACAGGCATTATCCATAGGGGTATTCCCTAAGATTATTGTAATTATTAATTTGACCCGTAAGATATCGGGTCATTTTTTTAATTGTATTAATTCTTGGGGTTTTGTCGATAGCACATTAATTGTTGAATCAATATAACTATAAATTTGATCCGTAAGAATTCAGATCAGATTTTTAGTTATTTTGATCTTCTTGTCGTGACATTCAGGATTATAGTAATCGTTAATTTGACCTGTGGGATAGCAGGTTATTTTTTTGATCATTGTAATTCTTTATTTGATTATATACCTTGGTTAGTTTAAATACAATGTTTATTTGATAATTTCTTGTTTTGGAAGACCACTAAAAAAATCCAACAAATATTTGAATTAAGATTCAGTTTGTTTTAGAATATTTCTTGTTATCTTGCATATCTAGGATAGGGATTTTAGTTCGAAAAATGTAAAAGATGCATTAATTTAGGATTTTAGTTGCATGTTTAATTACGTGGCAATTTTAAATTAAATAAAAAAAATAAAAAATAAAAAATAAAAAATATCATGCATATGTCATGTAGAATTAGGGCATGCTCCGCACGTCATTGCATATTAGATAGATTGCATATTAGATTAAGATAATGTTTTAGTTCAAATTAGGATTTAATGTGACTTAATATTTAGTTTAAATTAGATAGAATTTTAATCTAGCTAGATCATTTTTGCATTTTTAAAAATAGAAATATCAAATGCACGTCATTTAGATTTTATTAGGTTCATTTAATTAAAACTTCCTTGTCATTAGACTAAGCCATTTCATAAATGTCGCATGACATATAACTCACATACTAAATTGTATGCTGCATGTCATTTTAGTTTAAATAATTTTGTATATTATTGCATTGCATTGCATGTCATTAGAATTAGGTCATTTAGATTGCATTTAATTATTGCATTTCTTAATATCATATAGTTTAGGTCATACTGTCATGTCATATTAGATTATTAGCATGCATCGCATGATTTTCATTAAATAAAGTGAAAATAAAAATTGAAATTGCGTGTTAATTAGAAATCATATCTAGGGTTGCTGATGTGAATTCTGATTTAACAATGCAGATGCTTTCGTTGCTTTTAGGTATGTTTTGCAATATTTAATTGCTTTCTTGAGTGTTAAATTGGTGATATGCGCACATATATGATCACCTCACATGTTAGGAAGTTAAATTAAAATCAATTCAATTACCAAACATTTTTTTTTAAATGAAATAGAAAGGTACCGAAAGGGCACTAGGATAGTCTAGTGTAACCAAGTCCCCGAACTCATAAATCTCTGGTTCGTAGGAGTAAAGTAAATCTCCCGTTACTTTACTTGGGTTTCTAATTGACCCACCAAAAATAGATTAGTGGCGACTCCTAATTGAAAATCATTTGCATGTTAAAAATTCAAACCTAAGTCGCGAATTGGTATGGGCTTGGGAGAGCCCGAGTTAAGCTTAAAGACTTAGTAATCCATTAACCTAGTTTTAGGTGGTGAACTCGAAAAATCTTGTCGTGACAGCTTGGCGACTTCGCTGGGATCTATGTTAAAACACTTAGTGGACTTAGGCCATTTTTTTTTTAAATTGTTTTTGTTTGGCAGCAAGGATCCCAGGTACGTTCCTAACATTCCTAAGGTGTTAAATGTTCTTGTAGATGGGAGGTATAAAGGGGAGTAGTATTTGTTAACCCCTGTCTTGCAGGTTAGAGTAGGGATGAATGTTTGAATTAAAACTATAGAAGTGTTGTTTGTATTTAAACTGTTGTGCATGTTTTATTGCTTTTAGCACTACACTATTGCACACACAACCTGCGGTCGGACCTGAGCTACGATAGAATTTCTTGGATGGTGTTGAGAATGATACTTCCTCTAAAGCGAGACTGCTATGTAGAGGTTGACCTTCTCTTCCCCGAAATTTCTTTCATGGTGTCAAATGTGTTTGTCCATATCCGCGAGACTGCATGATTATTGGGTATTCCATTCGACTGAGCCGGAGTTAGGGGGACCTACACATTAATGTGAGACTGCAATGATTAGATCATCCTCTTAGATCCATCTTGTTAAGCCGTTTAGGTAGAAATCGAGCCTCACATTTCATGCGTGTGTCTATATGGTTGCCATTAATTTCCCTTGTTGAAGTAAGTCTTCTATCTCTATACTATGCAATTTACTTACTTTGTCATGCTTTTGGTCTGCCCATGACAATTTAGGTTAATCATTGATTTAATTCATTTGTCAATTAGGAATGAAATGAGGAAATAATTGCCATACAATGAATCATTTGGAAAATAAAAAATAAAAATTTGTTTTCAACTTATGGCTCTTCCTAGTTCATATTTAGGAAATTTCGTCCCTATTGGGGCATCCCATATCTTTGTTTTCCTAGTTCATTTTTAGGAAATCCTCTTCATATGTGGACTTTTCTTGATTGAAATTAAATGGTTGTCATGGACTAGCTTTCTATTTACACTTCATGCTTACATGTTCCCATTTATTTCCTTAGGTGATTATGAAGCGATCTCGCTCACCCATCCGTACATAGTTGAGAGATAAAATGGTGGATCGAAACGAGGCGCTGCACCGTATCATTGACAATATGAACAAGCAAATTGCACACCACCAAAATCAAGTCAATGAATTGTCTGCTATGTGACTTTTCTCATCAAGCAAAAAGGCTGTGATGACATAGGTACTCCATCTTCAATAAGAATCTGCGACTCGAAGAAGAGAGCCAAGAGAACTTTTGAATTGTCTCATTTTCCCGAGGTAGCTGAATTTGATGCCACCATGAAGAGACTCGTGACATATCTAGAAGGAAGAATCTCTGACTTGAAGGGTTCGCATCACACAAGCAAGGAGGGTGAAGAACTCAAGCATACATGATTCATAGTCCTAAGTAGTTCATTTTCCTTGTTTAATTAGGGGCATGCTCGGTTGCATCTTCCCATGCGTGGAAATTCTTATTGCTTTTTAGGAATTGTTTTCGCTTTCTAGGAATCGTTTTCGATGTTTTCTCTTTTTAGGGGTTATGAATCACAATTTTCATTCCAATAATGTAATTCATTTGATTATATGAAATTACAATTTTATTTCAAATTTTAAGGACATGACGGGGTACTCCAAACCAGTCCAATGACGATATCCAACCATGAAAGAAAATATCATCTACGGAGAAATCCTGAGGGCTGGACTTTCTCATGTTTCCTCCCAAAAACCTTTTCGAAAAAAAAAGCATTTCATTCTAAAAAAAAAAAGAAAAAACATTTTCCCAAAGCTTGTAGCAGATTAAACCTGTTTGTTTGTCCAACTCATTTGCTTATTGTCTCAGAACATGATTCTATAACTTGTTATGACAAGGGACATCTGAGAATGGTGTATCAAGTTTCAATGATCATAAACTTGACTTGTGATCAACAGATTTAGAGCGCACTCGTAACGAAAAAGATTTGGGGCAAGTAAAAGAGGACCATCATTCCCTGATGGAAGAGTTGACAAATGAGGGGGCATGATAGGGTTTGGTAGTGACCCAACTAGGATAAAGTCTTCACCCAAGCCAAAATGGATGTGCAATTTGAATTTACTTTGATGTTGCATAGTATCATACTGATGCACATTCTCTTGTGCAAGGGCAAAAGTGGATTTTCAATCTTGAATGATAGGGACAATTCAAAGATATCAACTGCTGAGGCAATTCCCATTGTAGAGGAATCCTTGAATGAATGCTTAAAACCATTTTGCAGTATAGAAAACTGTTTGAAGTTGACATGCTTGAATGAATGCTTAAAACCATTTTGCAGTATAGAAAACTGTTTGAAGTTGACATGCTTAAAGCTGTTGAGTTCTTTTTTAAAAAGGGTTTTGCATGATGACTCTTTCATGTTTTATCCACCATTTCCATTAAAGAACATCAAGATGGACTAATTTAATGAATGATGTGGAATTGATTGAGCATACTAAATGAGGCGAGTCAAGATGATGAAAGGCAAACCCTATCCTATACACAGTCCCATATTCATACACTTGTGAGATGAGTGTAGGAAGGTTCATATCCATAAGGTAAAGAGTTCTCTCGCAAGAGGTATGGCAACCAAAATGATAAGAGGCAATTCATTTCTCTATCCCAAACACTACAGGTAATCCATTGCTTAACCCTTTTGAGCCCATACACTTATGGATATTCTTTTCAAATCACCCCTGTCAAGAATCACCCCACATCAGGGCAACTAAGAGATCAAATGGCATCATGAGGTGAGGAAAATGAATTGAAATTTTCTTACTCTCACTTGCATCAATTTTCAAGTCATGCTATTACATTGAATTCATGTGTTAATTTAAGTGCCTTAGGATGATGAAGAACATTCCTTTCTCTATCCCATACACTTATATCCTTTGCATAGCCCACTTGAGCCTGCAATTTCATTTCTTTAAATTGGTGATCATCCCCACACTGGGGCAAGGCAAAAGGCAAATGAAGACCTTTGAAAGTTCAAGTGTCATTTAAAGTGTAATTGCTTGACGCATGCATTGTGCGCAAGAAATAAATTCAAAATTGAACTAAGGGGCGTGAAAAGTAGTGTGCCTGGTAAAAGCAAGGCCAGTGCCCATGAAAAAATAATTGAATTCAAAAAGTGAATGAAAACTAGGGGGCATGAAAAAGCGGTGTGCCTGGTAAAAGCAAGGTTGATGCCCATAGATGAAAAAAAGAGTCAAGATAGGTGACTGTCAATTGCAATAATTGAATTCCAATGGAGCAAATACTCAAAGAACTCAAATTGTGAGTTTTTACCATCAATGGGGCATTTCATGAAGACAATTCCCCATGATGAAAAAGAAAATTGGTGGCAATGTCAAGATGATCATCAACTCTCACATTTTACACACATTTTGAGCCTAATGATCCTTTCATTTCTCAACCCATGAACCCAACCTACGTTATGTCCCTTACAAAGTCTCTTCAGATTAGGGCATTTGAATTAATGTAGGAGTTCATATGTTTATAAGCATCGCTCGAAGAAGTGTGAGCAATATTATTTCTTTTTCATTTTGCAGGGTTCTTGACTTGTAAACTCGGAGATGATTACAAGACAGTTCATTCAATAGCTTTGACTCAAAGAGTCCATTTGTTAAGCCGTTGACCAAGCCCCCATTACGGTCCCTATTAAAGACCTCTCAGATTGGTAAGGTCATACCGCTTGCGAGAATACTTGAACCCATGTCGATATGATAAAATTGAGTGATTCTCATAAAATAGCCATTCTAAATGAGAGTGAGTGAAAGTCCTTTCTAACCGAAAGTCTCTCATTTAGTATTTTTAAGAAATCCATGTCATGAGTAAAAATTGTCTTGAATGATAATTCTCTCTAGTGGAAATTTGGGTGATGCAAAGGTCATTATGCATAAACCCTGATTAAGTTGATGAAAACCTCATTGAATTTTGAAATGTGCATTCTAGAGTAGCTTAGATTGTCTATCTCTTTGATGAATGCATATTAGTTTTTGCTCTAAATCATGTCTGACAAGTAATTCAAGTTCCTTTCAGAATGTTTCATGATATTAAGAGATGAGAAACCTCCACCAGGAGGTCAAAGACTTCCACAAGATATCTAAATTCCAAAAGACATATCCCCAAGAATTAGAGATATCACCAGGTAAGTACATCTCTACCATACTCTAAAATACTTGTTATTGTGCAGGTATTCTCTCTCAAGTGCATCAACATTTGACTTGGTCAAGCTGTCCAGTTATATCGACCTGGTGTGCTTTTGTAGCCCAGAGTCATTTTTATCGACTCGACATGCTTCTGTAGCCCGATGTCCTTTCTTGACTCGGCGTGCTTTCGTAGCCCAGAGTCCCTATTTATTGACTCGGCGTGCTTTTGTAGCCCGGTGTTCCTTTTCATGACCTGTCGTGCTTTCCTAGCCCGGAGTCCCTCTTTATCGACTCGGCGTGCTTTTGTAGCCCGATGTCCCTTTATATTGACCTGGCGTGCTTTCGTAGCCCAAAGTCCCTCTTTAGCGACTCAGTGTGCTTTTGTAGCCCGATGTCCCTTTATATTGACCTGGCGTGCTTTCGTAGCCCAGAGTCCCTTTTAATCGACACTCAATGGAGTTGTCCCCCAAAGATTTTTCTCTAGATTCAGTCTGATTAAGACGACCGACGAAAGGATCGGGTCCTAGTCAGATAATCTATGCTGCAACGTTAGGCAATCGAAGAAATGTTCGGGTCCTAGCTGAGCAAAACCTCAGTTTATGCGACCGTAGAAAGGTACGGGTCCTAGGCAACCTTATTGCTCTAACAAGCGACCGTAGAAAGGTACGAGTCCTGGAAAAGCAATTACCTTAGTTCAGGCGAGCGTAGAAAGGTACGGGTCCCGGAAAATGATTCCTTATTTAGGCGACTGTAGATAGGTATAGGTCTTGGAAAGTGAATCCCTGTTTAAGCGACCGTAGAAAGGTACGGGTCCTAGACAACATTTATTGCTCTAACAGGCGATCATAGAAAGGTACGGGTCCTGGAAAAGCAATTTTCCCATTCAGGCGACCGTAGAAAGGTACGGATCTTAGAAAATCGATTTTTCGTCAAGGCGACCATAAAAAGGTACGGTTCCTAGACACAACCAAACACTACCCTACTAGGCGACCGTAGAAAGGTACAGGTCCTAGGAAAGTAGTTTCCTTACAAAACCTTGCTACCCTACTAGGCAACCGTAGAAAGGTACGGGTCCTAGGAAAGTAGTCTCTTCATTACTATTTTAGGTGGCCGTAGAAAGGTATGGGTCCTGAATATGTAACACCAACTATCTTGAATCACTCTACCATCCTTGAAGGTAAGATATTCGAGATAGGTTCCTTTACCATTTGCATACAAATTGAATTCCAAAATTTCGACATCTAAGTCTGGATCTGGATGTCTCAATTCTCTTCATTGAACGTTTCACTCTGGATGTGAATGTTCTTCAAACTTTCCTTGTTATACCTTAGTCTAGATCTAGGTATTTTGAGCTTCTAAAATCATGACATCTCTGTCTGGACCAGATGTCTTGATTATTTTCGTCTAATTATTTCACTTTGGACGTGAATGTTTTTTTTCAACCTTTCTCGTTATACTTAGTCTGGATCTAGGTATCTCGAGTACAAAAATCTTGACATCCCAGTCTGGATCTGGATGCCTTGATTATTTTCATTCAAACATTTTACTCTGGATGTGAATGTTTGTCAATCTTTCTCATTATACCTTAGTATGGATCTAGGTATTTTGAGTTTTTTTTCAAAAATCTTGACATGTCAGTTTTGATCTGGATGTCTCAATTTTTTTTCCGTTGAACATTTCACTTTGGATGTGAATTTTCTTACCTGTTACGCTTTTCAAGGAACCTGAGTGAGAGTTGGGTACTTGTGGAGTAAATAGGGACTTATCATGTACCTCAAGATGCTCTACCGCACTGACTGGTAAGTAATTGTAGGTACCCTCTTTCCTTTCACATCATGCATTTGCATTAACATTTACATGCATCATATGAGTTGCATTTAAAAAAAATATCAAATCAAAAAAATCATTCAATGCATGTGCATAGTCAAAATTTAAGTCTCAATTTATCTTTGAATGCAACCTCTACGAGCTCACCTTCAAAGATGGGCAGCTGTTGACACCTAAATTTTGGACAACCCATTTAGTCATTTATTGCATAAAAATTGGGGATTAATTTTTAACCCCTAAAAAATATTATAATTCAATCACATAGCATATAATTTTTTAGGTGCATTTATTTTTAATTTACATGTTTTGCATTTTTTATTTATTTTTAGCACCGGTGGTGGATGGGTTCAAATTTTATTTTTTTGAGCTCTAGTTCGGTAGGCCGGGCTAGGCTCATGAAAGGATAAAATTAACCCAAGCCCGTCGTTATTTTTAATTGATTATCTTGCGAAAAATTAAGATTTGATGCGATATTATGATATTTTTGAAAATTAAAAAATCGCATTGTAATCTTATCTTTATCGATAGATGATGAAATCGAGGAGAATATTCGAAAATAAGAGGATTTTGGGTGATCAAGAGGTTATAGACAATATTTTCGTCGGATGAAATATTCACATAAGGAGTGCATTTTGTTTCTACCTATAAAAAGCAATCGGGTACATTGAGATGAGAGGGGTTCTTTTCTCGGGAAAAAAAAAAAACTTAAAAAGAGAGGGAAGAGAATTTTGGTCTAGGGGTTCTCTTCGTCGAAAGGGAAAAAAAGTGAAAAGTAAAAAGAAAAGGCTGAGAGAGAATAAGGAGACAGAAGGAAGTGATTTGACCCTTACTGTTCATTGTCTTCCCAAGTTCGCTGCTCAGCATCTGCAACCGACCGCCCGGCTCTTCCTCAACCACGCTCACTCGCCTCGCCGTTCAACCCAGCAGCGGAGTTGTGCCTCACTGCGACCCAGCAGTGCCACTAGTTGCTGCCACTTCGCCGGTTGTCCACGATCGCCTGGCATAGATCCGATGATCTGACGCCCCTACTGTTGTGCCTCCTGTTGCCCTCCGCCCGAAGCTCCTCCGCCTCACCGCACAACTACTTCTTCACCACCGTTCCTCGCCATTTGTGAAGTCCGACACCCTCCTCCGCTTTCCGCTGGTAATCGATCCGCCCAATGCCGTCTACTGCTACTCGGAGCCGAAGACCCATGCGCCGCCGTTGTCCAGCCTCTGAAAGTTCGAGCCATCCCTACCACCGGCTGACCCACGATTCTAACCACCCGTTGCTGCCCGAACCGCCGCAGCACCGCCACCCGTTGCCCGACGCCGCTCGTTACTCCTGACGCCTGTGATCACCGGTGTCTGTTGCCCAGCAGCTGGACCCAAGCCGAATCGCAATCCGACTTGGCACCCTTGTCCGTGAAGCTACCACCGATTCACCTCCTCGCTGCTCGCTTGCTACTGTTTTCCTCTCGCCATAGCTCTGACGATCATCCCCTAACGCCGGCGACTCCTCACCGGACCGGCCACCACGTGCTGCTTTGCTCAGAAGAAAAGAAATAACAGAAAAAAAAGGACAACAAATTAGGTAGTTTTATTTTCTTTTTCAATTGACTTTATTTTATTTGTTTCTTTTAAGTTAGTTGTTATTGTGTAAATTTGAAGGGATCTTCATTTCATGAATCTTACAGGCATTATCCATAGGAGTATTCCCTAAGATTATTATAATTATTAATTTGACCGGTAAGATATCGGGTCATTTTTTTAATTGTATTAATTCTTGGGGTTTTGTCGATAGCACATTAATTGTTGATTCAATATAACTATTAATTTGATCCGTAAGAATTCGGATCAGATTGTTAGTTATTTTGATCTTCTTGTCGTGACATTCAGGATTATATAATCGTTAATTTGACCAGTGAGATAACAGGTTATTTTTTCGATCATTGTAATTCTTTATTTGATTGGATGCCTTGATTAGTTTAAATACAATATTTATTTGATAATTTCTTGTTTTGGAAAACCAATAAAAAAATCCAAAAAAATATTTGAATTAAGATTTAGTTTGTTTTAGAATATTTCCTGTTATCTTGCATATCTAGGATAGGGATTTCGGTTCGAAAAATGTAAAAGATGCATTAATTTAGGATTTTAGTTGCATGTTTAATTACGTGGCAATTTTAAATTAAATAAAAAAATAAAAAATAAAAAATAAGAAATATCATGCATATGTCATGTAGAATTAGGGCATGCTCCGCACGTCATTGCATATTAGATAGATTGCATGTTAGATTAAGATAATGTTTTAGTTCAAATTAGGATTTAATGTGACTTAATCTTTAGTTTTAATTAGATAGAATTTTAATCTAGCTAGATCATTTTTGCATTTTTAAAAATAGAAATATCAAATGCAAGTCATTTAGATTTTATTAGGTTCATTTAATTAAAACTTCCTCGTCATTAGTCTAAGTCATTTAATAAATGTCGCATGACATATAACTCACATACTAAATTGTATGCTACATGTCATTTTAGTTTAAATAATTTTGTATATTATTGCATTGCATTGCATGTCATTAGAATTAGGTCATTTATATTGCATTTAATTATTGCATTTCTTCATGTCATATAGTTTAGGTCATGCTGCCATGTCATATTAGATTATTAGCATGCATTGCATGATTTTCATTAAATAAAGTGAAAACAAAAATTGAAATTGCGTGTTAATTAGAAATCAAATCTAGGGTTGTTGATGTGAATTCTAATTTAACAATGCACATACTTTCGTTGCTTTTAGGTATGTTTTGCAATATTTAATTGCTTTCTTGAGTGTTAAATTGGTGATATGCGCATATGTATGATCACCTCACATGTTAGGGAGTTAAATTAAAATCAATTCAATTGCCAAACATTTTTTTAAATGAAATAGAAAGGTACCAAAAGGGCACTAGGATAGTCTAGTGTAACCAAGTCCCCGAACTCATAAATCTCTGATTCGTAGGAGTAAAGTAAATCTCCCGTTACTTTACTTGGGTTTCTAATCGACCCACTAAAAATAGATTAGTGGCGACTCCTGATTGAAAATCATTTGCATGTTAAAAATTCAAACCTAAGTTGCAAATTGTTATGGGCTTGGAAGAGCCCGAGCTAAGCTTAAAGATTTAGTAATCCATTAACCTAGTTTTAGGTGGTGAACCCGAAAAATCTAGTCGCGACAACTTTCATCGTTTTAATTCTTATATGCATTTCCAATCATCATCGTACATGTAGCAAGGTACAACCATTAATGATAATACAATCCATGGGGTCCATACAACTTAGAGTAGTCCATATATCATGCCTTTTTGTAATTTACTAAATTCCAGCTTGCGCAATTTTGGAAAACATTTAAATTAAATATCCATATGATCCTCAAAAATCACAAAATCAGAGCATGTGGTATGTAAGACATAAAGGTAACAATTTAATGCAGAACACATACCCAAAAGAGCTTTACACAAAGAGATATAGCTCACACATTACAACATGCAAAATTCGGACAAAGTCAGATTGCGCAGTTTTTGAAATATTTCGATTAAAATACCCGAATGACCTCCAAAAATTCTGAAATTTTACCAAAAGATAGCAAAGACCCTAAGGTATATTTTTCATGCATACATCTAGGCCATATTAGTTCTATATAATTTTCTATAGACGGTCGAAGCTCCTGTTTCTAGCACTGAACGGTCCAGTTTAGCTCTCCGAAATATTGAGGTTTTTCCTACTTATCTTTCTTTGTTTCCTCTGAAATTTGGATATTTTTTGTTCCAAGAGGTCCCCTACAACTTTCATTAAGGTATCTAAGTGAGATTATCAAATAATAGTCACCATATAGGTCTAAGAAGTCTCGGGTATCCAGTACTGTATTTCCAGATTTACCATCTTCAAAAGAAAATCGTTTCACTAGGCTACATTTGCTCATTTTACCTCAAATTTGAGTATGTTAGTCTTTAGGATGTTCTCTACAACTTTGATGAAGAAGTTGAAGTGAGATTCTCGGTAAAAAGCAACATGCAACACACAAAACCCCCAAGAGTGTTCGTAGGAGGAGGGTTTCACCCTTTAAAACTCAACCTTTTTGTCTCAAATTTTAGTATGTTCTACATTGAGATGTTGTCTACAACTTTCATGAAGGAATCAGAGTCAAAATCCAACTCAAAACATGCATTCAAGCCTCTACAATATTCTGGGTCGGATGGTATACACGAAAACAGCAAGCTATTTTAAAAACAAAGCACACTAGATTCGGTTTCTCACTCCTTATCACCGAAAATTCAACACCATTCCAAACACACATGCAAGAGTAGAAAACGGATCCTAACTTACCTCAAAAACCGAGCAAATGAGGCACATGGTCGGCGACGGACGGACGGACGGCGTGCGGGCGACGGCTCCTTCTTCTCCTCTCTGTTCCTCTCTTTCTCTCACAACTCTCTCTCTCTCTCTCTCTCTCTCTCTCTCTCTCTCTCTCTCTCTTGGCTTGGGCGACAACCCCTCAACCGGCCACTCTCCCTATCTTTTTGTTTCCCCTAAATCCCATCATTAGTCATGATTAGTAGCCTCCCTCAATGGCCAATGCATGGGGTCTTCTTTTTGCCATTTGGCAAGGTATGCAAGATGGGCTTGGGAGTGGGCTTGAAAGGATTTGGGCCGGCCTCTCCCTTGTGGCCGATGACAGCCCATCCATGGGCTTCAATGGGTCGGCCATTTTGGCCCATTAAAGGTCCATGCCATTGGGCCTAAGACCCAAGCCTATTTAAACCCCTATTTTACTTTTAACAATTCACTTTTAATTCTTTCTTTTATAGATTCCAAATTTTCAGTCTCATATGGCCATAATCTTGTAACATTTAATCTATAGGGATTAAATCTATGAGGTGCATAACCAAGAATAAATTATTCTTATTAATTTATCCTATAATACTAATTTAAAAACTCATGAACACAAGCATATAACACTTAGTCTTAAGAGAAAACTAATGGCTAAAGCATAAACCATAGGTAATTTCATTACTTAATCTTGGGCTTTAATACGTCTTAGAGGTCGTCTTGGGCTTTACTTTTAGACTTGACATTCTTCTTATTGTATGTAAGTGTGCTCAATTCCAACCTAATCTAAGGGAATCACATCCTTTTGCTGTCAAAAGAAGTATCAAATATGTTGGAACTTATTCTATGCTAGGATTATGATATCCAAAATGTTCAAATTTAACACTTGTTGGATATTCAGAAGCTAACGTTGTTGGATGTAAAGTTAATAGGAACAACACATCAGGAACATGTTAATTAATGGATACATGTTAGTATCTTGGTATTCAAAGAAACAAAGTACAATCGCTCTATTAACTGTGAAGCTAAATATGTGGTGCCTAATGTAAGCAGATAACATAATTATATAATGCGAAAAATACAAAAACACATGATCTTTTATCTTTATGATTTTCATGATAAGAAAGATGATAACATACCTTTATCCCTAGCAATTCTCTTGAAGTAGTTGTTATGGAAAACCAAAGAAGTGCATAAATCTGATTTTTCTCCCTTAACCCACTTTTCCTTAATGTATTATGTTTGATGGAGGACAAAATACAATGTTTTTTTCACGTTTCACGTGGAGAGGACTAGATTCTATTTACATAGGCTATCAATAGATGCCTTCTATCAAAGCACATTCTACTTTCATGTCTTTTCATAAGAGCTATAACTTCCTCATAAGGATTGCATCATTTGGTGAAGGCTTGAGGGAATGATTCTTGTAGCATGGATCCAAGGAAGTCCCAATAGTAGGCTAAAATTGCTTATGGTATCTAGTACTTAGAAAATCTAAGTAATGGTGACAAGGCCCACCGTCAATGGCAAGTCGATCTCCCTTAATGCTTCCTTCCTCATCTCATCAAAAGCTTTAATGGGAGTCTTAACAGGGTGGATGCTATCCATACTTATTACCAATTGATGGGAGGGTGGATAGTGGGCATATATTCAAGGTGGAGCCATTGTTGATCGATAAACTTAAGATCCTGTTATCAAAGTGTTGAGCAGATATGTAGCACACCTTGGTGTGCTCTTGCCCTTTAGGAGGAAGATCTTTCTCGGAGAAGGATATTCGATCTCTAAGGAGGATGGCACAATTTTGTTGATTTGATGTGCCTTGTTAGAAATGTTCTATTGTGATTCTTTGTTGCGATTGTCTATCTAGATTTTTTAGGCTAGTTAGTGCAGGGAATTAAGACATGTCATCTTCATGAAGTTTGTTTTAAATCCTTTGATCTTCATTGTTAAAAGGTTTTCGATAAATAAATTGACCTTTTGATCACATTTTTCTAAGTATCTATTGGAAATACGCATCTTGTATAACGAAATGTCTTTGGTACATGTGATGTTTCCAAAAGAAAATATTTAAAATATTTTCAAAATTTGATTTGACTTTAGAAATGTCAAGGTTTGGACCATTTCTAAAATATCTACGATATTTAGAAGTACATTTATGTGAGCTCCAAATTAGTCTTGGCAATTAAATACATAGCCTAGATATTCCTTTGTCTAAATATTTCAAATCTCTCTCAAATTTTGATTTGGTATTCTAGTTTTCATGGTTTGGACCGTATTTAAAAAATCTGCAATGTCTGTAAGTGCATTTATGTGAGCCCTAGACTAAGCTTGACAATTAAATGCGTTCCATAGATGAGACGACCCTTTGTCTCAAAACCTCACTTTTCACTATCACTGATTTCAAATACATTTTTAATGCATCACATGTACCACCTATGCATGCAATGATGTCATTCATTAGAGATGCTTGTATTTGTGATTAGCGCATGCCTTTGGAATAAGTGATCTACTAACAATTCACTCACTTGATTGATTAGTTGAGAAATATGGATCAAAAACCTATCAGTATGTTTAATTCATGCCAATGCATGTGATTTTAGATGAATGTGTTTGAATTCTTAACATGTAAATGATTTTCAATCAGGAGTCGCCACTAATCTATTTTTGGTGGATCGATTAGAAACCTAAGTAAAGTAACAGGAGATTTACTTTACTCCTACGAACCAGAGATTTATGAGTTCGAGGACTTGGTTACACCAGACTATCCTAGTGCCCTTTCAGTACCTTTTTATTTCATTTTCAAAAAAAATGTTTGGCAATTGAATTGATTTTAATTTAACTTCCTAACATGTGAGGTGAACATACATGTGCACATACCACCAATTTAACACTCAAGAAAGCAATTAAATAATGCAAAACATACTTCGAAGCAACGAAAGCATCTGCATTATTAAATCAGAATTCACATCAACAATCCTAGATATGATTTCTAATTAACACACAATTTTAATTTTTTGTTTTCATTTATTTAATGAAAATCATGACTTATGCAATGCATGTCACTATTCTATCATGAAATGATATGATGACATGACCAAAATTGTATGTCATAAACAAGCATGCAATCCATCCTAAAGCATGAAATGAATTCATTCTAATTCTTTTATATTTTTCATGATTTTGAAATTAAAGAAATGCAACAATTAAATATGCAATCTAAATTAATCACATGACTTAAGTCTAATGACGGGTAATGCGATGCAATGACATACAAAATTATTTTAACTAAAATGACACGCAACATACAATTTAGCATGCGAGTTATATGTCATGCGACATTTATTAAATGACTTAGTCTAATGACGAGGAAGTTCTAATTAAATGAACCTAATAAAAACTAAATGACGTGCAATTGATATTTCTATCTAAAAATGCAAAAATGATCTAGCTAGATAAAAATTCTATCTAATTTAAACTAAAGATCAAGTCACATTAAATCCTAATTTAAACTAAGATATTATCTTAATCTAACATGCAATTTATCTAATATGCAATGACGTGCAAAGAATGCCCTAATTCAACATGATATATGCATGATGATTTTTTTTTGTGTTTTTATATTAATTTCGAAATTAAAATTTCACATGCAATTCAAATAATGATAAAACTAACAACCTAAATGAATGCACTTTTTGTTTATTTATTTATTTATATTTTTCTAAATTCGGAATAAAATCCCTATTCTACATATGCAAGATAACAAGCAATATTCCAAAACAAATTAAATCCCAATTCAAATATTTTTTAGATTTTTTTAGAGGCTTTCAAAAAAAGGCAATTATCAACTAAACATTAAATCTAAACAATCAAGATATTCAATCAAATAAATGATTAAAATAATCGAAAAAATAACATGTTGTCTCACAGGTCAAATTAATGATTATCCTAACCCTAATTATCACAACAAAAAGATCAAAATAACTAAAAATCTGATTTGAATTCTTATGGATCAAATTAATAGTTATATTGATTCAACACTTAAAATACTATAAACAAATCCCAAGAATTAATATAATTAAAAAAATGACCCGACATCTTACGGGTCAAATTAATAATTACAATAATTTTAGGTAAAACCCTTGCGGATAATGCCTACAAAATTCATGAAATGAAGATCACTTCAAATTTACACAATAACAACTAAACTTAAAAGAAATAGATAAAAAAAAGTTAATGAAAAAAGAAAATAAAACTACCTAATTTCCTTTTCTTTTTCTTCTTTTTGTTTTTTTTTTTCTTTCCTAAGCACGGCTTGCTCGTGGATCTCCAAGGGCAACAAGTTGTCAGTCCGGCAAGGGGAACTCCGGCAAGTGCACACCAGCAAAAAAGGGACAGCACCCGGGTAGCAAGGACAACCGACGAAATAGGGGCGTCGCGATCGAAGTAACCGGCGTTTGGTCTCCGGCAAAGGGCGTCGCTGGCGGAAGACTCCGAGTGCGGGAGCTGCAAGGGTCTCAAATCCATCGGCGTCGGGCTTCATGGACGGTGAGTGAAGGCGAGATCTTCTAAGCAATCGCGAGCGAGTGGTAGAGCAGGGCAGGAGAGGCGTCGGCAGGGGGAGTCACGGCGGTTGGTGCATGGGTCGTTGTGAGGGAGACGAGACTACGACTGGAGTGGGTTCGTCAAGGGGCGGTTCAGGCGGCAGCGAGCTATTGAAATCATGGGTCAGCCGGCGGTAGGGATGGCTCGAACTTTTGGAGGCTGGACGACGACGGCGCACGGGTCTTCAGCTCCTAGTAGCAGCAGGCGGCGTTGGGTGGATCGATTATCGGCGGAAAACTGAGCAAGGCGTCGGGCTTCGTGAACGACGAGGAACGGTGGTGAAGGAGTAGTCGCGCGGTGAGGCGGAGGAGCTCTGAGCAGTCGCGGATGGAGCTGCAACGGGCGTCACGAATGGAGCAGCAACGTGGGCAGCAAGCTTGGGGAGACGATGAACAGTAGGGGTCAAATCACCCCCCTTTTCTTCTGCCTTTTCGCTTCTCTTCTGTCTCTTTTCCTTGTCAGACCCTTTTTGTTGCTTTTTTTTCTTTTTGGGTGTTCGCTTTTCTTTTTTTTTTTTTTTTCAAAACCCTCCGAAGGCAAAAATTGAGCCCCCTTTTTCGACCTCCGTACGCACTCTTTTATAGGCCAAAACAAAATGTGATCTTTTTATCAATATTTCATCTAACAAAAAGATTGCCAATAACCTCTTAATCACAAAAAAATATTTTTATTCTCCTTATCTCCCGAATATCTCTAATGATTTTATCACCTATTGATAAAGATGAGATTGCAATGCGGTTTTCTCGAGAATATCACATCAAATCTCGAATTTTCACAAGATAATTGATTAAAAAAAAAAAACAATGGCTTAGGCTAATTTGCTCCTTTCGTGGGCTTAGTCCGACTTGTCAATTTAAGCTCAGAAACATTAATTCGAACCCGTCTACCATCGTTCCAATAAATAAAATGCAAAATATGCAAACTAAAAGTACCTAAATTTATATGCTATGCAATTAAAATTTTTTTAAGGATAAAATTAACCCCTAATTTTTATGCAATAAATGACTAAATGGATCGCCAAAATTTAGGTGTCAACAATTGCCCATCTTTGAAGGTGAGCTCGAAGAGGTTGCCTTCAAAGACAAATTGAGATCTAAATTTTGACTATGCAAATGCACTGAATGATTTTTTTGTCGGAAAATGAATTCAATTTTTTAATGCAATTTATATGATGCATGGAAATGCTTATGCAAATGCATGATGCGAAAGAAAGACGTACCTGCAATTATTTACCGGTCAGTGCAGTAAAACATCTTGAGGTACATGATAAATTCCCATTTACTCTGTAAGTACCTAACTCTCACTCAAGTTCTTGAAAGAGTAGAAAAGGTAATAGATTGAGATTGAGAAGAACATTCACATCCAAAGTGAAATGTTCGAAGAATTGAGACATCAAAATAACATTCACATCCAAAGTGAAATGTTCGAAGAATTGAGACATCCAGATCCAGACTAAGATGTCAATATTTTTTAACTCGAAATACCTAGATCCAAACTAAGGTATAATGAGAAGAATCGAAAAACATTCACATCCAGAGTGAAAAGTTCAACGAAAAGAATTAAGACATCCAGATCCAGACTGAGATGTCAAGAGTTTTGAATTCGAAATACCTAGATCCAGACTAAGGTATAACGATAAATGTGGAAAAAACATTCACATCTAGAGTGAAATGTTTAGACGAAAATAATTAGGACATCCAAATCCAGACTGAGATGTCGAAATTTTGGAAATTGAAATACCTAGATCCAAACTAGGTATACGAGAATAATTGAAAAACATTCACTTCCAGAGTGAAATGTTTGAATGAAAATAATCAAGACATCCGGGCCCAGACTGAGATGTCAAGAGTTTGGGACTCGAAATAGCTAGATCCAGACTAAGGTATAACGAGGAAGATTGAAGAACATTCACATCCAGAGTGAAATGCTCTAACGAAAATAATCAAGACATCCGGGTCCAGACAGAGATGTCATGATTTTGGAAGCTCGAAATACCTAGATCCAGACTAAGGTATAACGAGAAAGATCAAAGAATATTCACATTCAGAGTGAAATGTTCAATGAAAATAATCAAGACATCCAGGTTCAGACAGAGATGTCATGATTTTTGAAAGCTCGAAATACCTAGATCCAAACTAAGGTAACGAGGAAGATCAAAGAACATTCACATCCAGAGTGAAACATTCAATGAATAGAATTGAGACATATAGATCCAGACTGAGATGTCAAAATTTTGGAATGCAATTTGTTTGCAAATGGTAAAGGAACCTACCTGGAATATCTTACCTTCAAGGAGGGTAGAGTGATTCAAGATAGTTGGTGTTACATGCTCAGGACCCGTACCTTTCTACGATCGCCTAAAATAGTAACGAAGAGACTACTTTCCTAGGACCCATACCTTTCTACGGTCACCTAGTAGGGCAGCAAGGTTTTGTAAGGAAACTACTTTCCTAGGACCTCTACCTTTCTACGGTCACCTAGTAGGGCAGTGTTTGGTTATGTCTAGGACCCGTACCTTTCTACGGTTGCCTGAATGAGAAAATTGCTTTTCCAGGACCCGTACCTTTCTACAGTCACATGTTAGAGCAATAAATGTTGTCTAGGACCCGTACCTTTCTACGGTCGCCTAAACGGGGATTCACTTTCCAAGACCCGTACCTGTCTACTGTTGCCTGGATAAGGAATCATTTTCCAGGACCTGTACCTTTCTACGGTCGCCTGTTATAGCAATAAGGTTGTCTAGGACCCGTACCTTTTTACGGTCGCCTAAACTGAGGTTTTGCTCAGCTAGGACCCGAACCTTTCTTCGATCGCCTTAATCAGATTGAATCTGGAGAAAAATCTTTGGGGGACAACTCCATCGAGTGTCGATTAAAAGGGACTCTGAGCTATGAAAACACGCCAGGTCAATATAAAGGGACATCGGGCTACAAAACCACGCCGAGTTGATAAAGAGGGACTCTAGGCTACGAAAGCACGCCGGGTCAATATAAAGGGACATCGGGCCACAAAAGCACGCCAAGTCGATAAAGAGGGACTCTGGGCTACGAAAGCACACCAGGTCAATATAAATGAACATTGGGCTACAAAAGCACTCCGGGTCAATGAAAGGGACTCTGGGCTACAAAAGCACGCCAGATCAATATAAAGGACATCTTGACCGAGTCAAGCAACGATGCATTTAAGAGAGAATACCTGCACAATGACAAGTATTTTAGAGTATGGTAGAGATATACTTACCTGGTGATATCTATAATTCTTGGGGATATGTCTTTTGGTATTTAGATACCCTGTGGAAGTCTTTCACCTCATGGTGGAGGTTTCTCATCTCCTAATATCATGAAACACTCTGAAAGGAACTTGAATTACCTGTAAGACATGATTTAGAGCAAAAGATTATATGCATTCATCAAAGATATAGACAATCTAAACTACTCTAGAATGCACATTTCAAAATTCAGTGAGGTTTTCATCAACTCAATCAGGGTTTATGCATAATGACCTTTGCATCACCCAAATTTCCACTAGAGAGAATTATTGTTCAAGACAATTTTTACTAACGACATGGATTTCTTAAAAATACTAAATGAGAGACTTTCGGTTAGAAAGGACTTTCACTCACTCTCATTTAAAATGGCTATTTTATGAGAATCACTCAATTTTATCATATCGACATGGGTCCGAGTATTCTCGCAAGTGGTACGATCTTACCAATCTGAGAGGTCTTTAACAGGGACCATAATGTGGGCTTGGTCAACGGCTTAACAAAAAGACTCTTTGAGTCAAAGCTATTGAATGAACAATCTTGTAATCATCTTCGAGTTTACAAGTCAAGAACCCTGCAAAATGAAAAAGAAATAATATTACTCGCACTTCTTCGAGCGATGCTTATAAACATATGAACTCCTACATTAATTCAAATGCCCTAATCTGAAGAGACTTTGTAAGGGACGTAACGTAGGTTGGGTTCATGGGTTGAGAAATGAAAGAATCATTAGGTTCAAAATGTGTGTAAGAGTTGATGATCATCTTGGCATTGCCACCGGTTTTCTTTTTCACCATCGAGGATTGTCTTCATGAAGTGCCCCATTAATTGTAAAAACTCAGCATTTGAGTTCTTTGACTGTTGCTCCATTAGGATTCGATTTTTGTAATTGACAGTTACCTATCTTGACTCTTTTTTTTCATCTATGGGCATTGGCCTTGCTTTTACCAAGCATACCGCTTTTTATATGCCCCCTAGTTTTCATTCACTTTTCTTCACTTATTTTTTGTGGTCACTAGCCTTTCTTTTACCAAGCACACTACTTTTTCACGCCCCTTAGTTCTATTTTGAATTCAATTCTTGCGCACAATGCATGCGTCAAGCAATTACACTTTGAATAGCACTTGAACTTGCAAAGGTCCTCATCTGCCTTTTTCCTTGCCCCAGTGTGGGGGATGATCACCAACTGGGTTTAAAAAAATAAAATTGCAGGCTCAAGTGGGCTATGCAAAGGATATAAGTGTATGTGATAGAGAAAGGAATGCTCTTCATCATCCTAAGGCACTTAAATTAACACATGAATTCAATGTAATAGCATGACTTGAAGATTGATGCAAGTGAGAGCAAGAAAATTTCAATTCATTTTCCTCACCTCATGATGCCATTTGATCTCTTAGTTGCCCCGATGTGGGGTGATTCTTGACAAGGGTGATTTGAAAAGAATATCCATAAGTGTATGGGCTCAAAAGGGTTAAGCAACGAATCACCTGTAGTGTTTGGGATAATGATATGAATTGCCTCTCATCATTTCAGTTGCCATACCTTTTGCGAGAGAACTCTTTTACCTTATGGATATGAACCTTCCTACACTCATCTCATAAGTGTATGAATATGGGACTGTGTATAAGATAGGGTTTGCCTTTCATCATCCTGACTCATCTCATTTAGTATGCTCAATCAATTCCACATCATTCATTAAATTAGTCCATCTTGATGTTCTTTAGTGGAATTTGTGGATAAATCATGTAAGAGTCATCATGCAAAACCCTTTTTAAAAAAAGAACTCAACATCTTTAAGCATGTCAAGTTCAAACAGTTTTCTATACTGCAAAATGGTTTTAAGCATCCATTCAAGGATTCTTCTACAATGGAAATTGCCTCAGCAGTTGATGTCTTTGAATTGTCCCTATCATTCAAGATTGAAAATCCATTTTTGCCCCTGCACAACAGAACGTGCATCAGTATGATACTATGCAACATCAAAGTAAATTCAAATTGCACATCCATTTTGGCTCGGGTGAAGACTTTATCCCAGTCAGCTCACTACCAAAACCTATCATGCCCCCCAATTTGTCAACTCTTCCACCAGGGAATGATGGTCCTCTTTTACTTGCCCCAAATCTTTTTCGTTACAATTGCGCTCTAAACCTGTTGATCACAAGTCAAGTTTATGATCATTGAAACTTGATACGCCATTCTCAGATGTCCCTTGTCATAACAAGTTATAGAATCATGTTCTGAGACAATAAGCAAATGAGCCAAACAAACAAACAGGTTTAATCTACTACAAGCTTTGGGAAAATGTTTTTTTTTGTTTTTTTTTTTTTGTTTTTTTACAATGAAATGCTTTTTTGTTTTCAAAAAGGTTTTTTTGGGAGGAAACCTGAGAAAGTCTAGCCCTCAGGATTTCTCCATGGATGATATTTTCTTTCATGGTTGGATATCGTCATTGGATTGGTTTGGAGTACCCCGTCATGTTCTTAAAATTTGAAATAAAATTGTAATTTCATAGAATCAAATTAATTACATTATTGGAATGGAAATTGTGATTCCTAACCCCTAAAAATAGAAAACATCGAAAACAATTCCTAGAAAGCGAAAACAATTCCTAAAAAGCAATAAGAATTCCCACGCAGGGGAAGATGCAACCGAGCATGCCCCTAATTAAACAAGGAAAGTGAACTGCTTAGGACTATGAATCATGTATGCTTGAGTTCTTCACCTCCTTGCTCGTGTGATGTGAACCCTTCAAGTCAGAGATTCTTCCTTCTAGATATGTCACGAGTCTCTTCATGGTAGCATCAAATTTAGCTACCTCAGGAAAATGAGACGATTCAAAAGTTCTCTTGGCTCTCTTCTTCTAGTCGTAGATTCTTATTGAAGATGGAGTACCTATGTCATCGCAGCCTTTTTTCTTGATGAGAAAAGTCACAGTAGCAGACAATTCATTGACTTGATTTTGGTGGTGTGCAATTTGCTTGCCCATATTGTCAATGATACGGTCCAGCGCCTCATTTCGATCCGCCATTTTAACTCTCGACTGTGTACGGATGGGTGAGTGAGATCGCTTCATAATCACCTAAGGTAAGTGAGAACATGGAAGCAATGAGGTGGAAATAGAGAGCTAGTCCATGACAACAATTTATTTTTAATCAAGAAAAATCCACATATGAAGAGGATTTCCTAAAAATGGACTAGGAAAACAAAGATATGAGATGCCCCAATAGGGACAAAATTTCCTACTCATGAACTAGGAAGAGCCAATACTTGAATTGAAAACAAATTTCCAATTTTTTATTTTCCAAATGATTAATTACATGGCAATTTCCTCATTTCAGTCATGAAAGGAATTGGATCAAATGATTATCCTAAATTGTCATGGGCGGACCAAAAACATGACAAAGTAAGTAAATTGCATAGTATAGAGATAGAAGACTTACTTCACCAAGGGAAATTAATGGTAACCACATAGACACACGCATGAATTGTGAGGCTCGATTTCTACCTAGACGGCTTAACAAGGTGGAGCTAAGAGGATGATCTGACCGTTGCAATCTCGCATTAACGTGTCAGGTCCCCCTAACTCCGGCTCAGTCGAATGGAATATCCAATAATCACACAGTCTCGCGAATATGGACAAACACATTTGACACCATGAAAGAAATTTCGGGAAAAAGAAAGTCAACCTCTACATAGCAGTCTCGCTTTAGAGGAAGTATCATTCTCAACACTATCCTAGAAATTCTATCACGGCTCAGGTCCGACCGTAGGTTGGTGTGCAATAGTGTAGTGCTAAAAGCAATAAAACATGCACAACAGTTTAAATACAAACAACACTTCTATAGTTTTAAATCAAACATTCATCCCTACTCCAACTTGCAAGACATGGGTTAGCAAAGACTACTCCCCTTATACCTCCCATCTGCAAGAACATTTAACACTTTAGAAATGTTAGGGACGTACCTGAGATCCTTACTGCCAAAAAAAATTTTAAAAAAAAATTAGCCTAAGTCCACTAAGTGTTTTAACACAAGTCCCCAGTGGAGTCGCCAAACTGTCGCAACCTAATTTTTCGGGTTCACCACCTAAAACTAGGTTAATGGATTACTAAGTCTTTAAGCTAAGCTCGAGCTCTCCCAAGCCCATACCAATTCGCGACTTAGGTTTGAATTCTTAACATGCAAATGATTTTCAATCAGGAGTCGCCACTAATCTATTTTTGGTGGGTCGATTAGAAACCCAAGTAAAGTAACGGGAGATTTACTTTACTCCTATGAACCAGAGATTTATGAGTTCGGGGACTTGGTTACACCAGACTATCCTAGTGTCCTTTCGGTACCTTTTTATTTCATTTTCAAAAAAATGTTTGGCAATTGAATTGATTTTAATTTAACTTCCTAACATGTTAGGTGAACATACATGTGCGCATACCACCAATTTAACACTCAAGAAAGCAATTAAATAATGCAAAACACACTTCGAAGCAACGAAAGCATCTGCATTATTAAATCAAAATTCATATCAACAATCCTAGATATGATTTCTAATTAACACGCAATTTTAATTTTTTGTTTTAATTTATTTAATGAAAATCATGACTTATGCAATGCATGTCACTATTCTATCATGAAATGATATGATGACATGACCAAAATTGTATGTGAAAAACAAGCATGCAATCTATCCTAAAGCATGAAATGAATTCATTCTAATTCTTTATTTTTTTCATGAAATTTGAAATTAAAGAAATGCAACAATTAAATATGCAATCTAAATTAATCACATGACTTAATTCTAATGACGGGTAATGCGATGCAATGACATACAAAATTATTTTAACTAAAATGACACGCAACATACAATTTAGCATGCGAGTTATATGTCATGCGACATTTATTAAATGACTTAGTCTAATGACGAGGAAGTTCTAATTAAATGAACCTAATAAAAACTAAATGACGTGCATTTGATATTTCTATTTAAAAATGCAAAAATGATCTAGCTAGATTAAAATTCTATCTAATTTAAACTAAAGATCAAGTCACATTAAATCCTAATTTAAACTAAGATATTTTCTTAATCTAACATGCAATTTATCTAAAATGCAATGACGTGCAAAGAATGCCCTAATTCAACATGATATATGCATGCTGATTTTTTTTCGGTTTTTATATTAATTTCGAAATTAAAATTTCACATGCAATTCAAATAATGATAAAACTAACAACCTAAATGAATGCACTTTTTTTTTTTTAATATTTTTCTAAATTCGGAATAAAATCCCTATTCTAGATAGGCAAGATAACAAGGAATATTCCAAAACAAACTTAATCATAATTCAAATATTTTTTAGATTTTTTTAGAGGTTTTCAAAAAAAAAAAGCAATTATCAACTAAACATTAAATCTAACAATCAAGATATTCAATCAAATAAATGATTATAATCGAAAAAATAACCTATTGTCTCACAGGTCAAATTAATGATTATCATAACCCTAATTATCACGACAAAAAGATCAAAATAACTAAAAATCTGATACGAATTCTTACATATCAAATTAATAGTTATATTGATTCAACACTTAAAATACTATCAACAAATCCCAAGAATTAATATAATTAAGAAAATGACCCGACATCTTACGGGTCAAATTAATAATTACAATAATTTTAGGGAAAACCCCTATGGATAATGCCTACAAAATTCATGAAATGAAGATCACTTCAAATTTACCCAATAACAACTAAACTTAAAAGAAATAGAAAAAAAATTTAATAAAAAAAGAAAATAAAACTACGTAATTTCCTTTTCTTTTTCTTCTTTTTGTTTTTTTCTTTCCTAAGCACGGCTTGCTCATGGATCTCCAAGGGCAGCAAGTCGTCGGTCCGGCAAGGGGAACTCCCGCAAGTGCACACTAGCAGAAAAGGGGCAGCACCCGGGTAGCAAGGACAACCGACAGAATAGGGGTGTCGCGATCGAAGCTACCGGCGTTTGGTCTCCGGCAAAGGGCGTCGCTGGTGGAAGACTCCGAGTGCGGGTGCTGCGAGGGTCTCAAATCCATCGGTGTCGGGCTTCACGGACAGTCAACAAAGGCGAGATCTGCTGAGCAATCGCAGGCGAGTGGCAGAGTAGGGCAAGAGCGGCGTCGGCGGGGGGAGTCGAGGTGGTTGGCGCATGGGTCGTTGTGAGGGAGACGAGCGCTACAACTGGAGTGGGTTCATCAGGGGGCGGTTCGGGTGGTAGCGAGCGGTCAGAATCATGGGTCAGCCGGCGGTAGGGATGGCTCGGACTTTTGGAGGCTGGACGACGGCGGTGCATGGGTCTTCGGCTTCGAGTAGCGGCAGGCGGTGTTGGGTGGATCGATTACCGGCAAAAACAGAGGAAGGCATCGGGCTTCGCGAACGGCGAGGAACGGTGGTGAAGGAGTAGTCACGCGGTGAGGCAGAGGAGCTCTGAGCAGTCGCAGATGGAGCTGCAATGGGCGTCACGGATGGAGCAACAACATGGGCAGCAAGCTTGGGGAGACGATGAACAGTAGGGGTCAAATCACCCCCCTTTTCTTCTACCTTTTCGCTTCTCTTCTGTCTCTTTTCCTTGTCAGACCCTTTTTGCTGCTTTTTTGTTTTTGGGTGTTCACTTTTCTTTTCTTTTCTTTTTTATTTTCAAAACCCTCCGAAGGCAAAAACTGAACCCCCTTTTTCGACCTTTGTACGCACTCTTTTATAGGCCAAAACAAAATGTAATCTTTTTATCAATATTTCATCTAACAAAAAGATTGCCGATAACCTCTTGATCACAAAAAATATTTTTATTCTCCTTATCTCCCGAATTTCTCTAATGATTTTATCACCTATTGATAAATATGAGATTGCAATGCGGTTTTCTCAAGAATATCGCATCAAATCTCAAATTTTCACAAGATAATTGATTAAAAAAAAAAACAACGGCTTGGGCTGATTTGCTCCTTTCGTGGGCTTAGTCCGACTTGTCAATTTAAGCTCAGAAACATTAATTCGAACCCATCCACCATCGGTCCAATAAATAAAATGCAAAATATGCAAACTAAATGTACCTAAATTTATATGCTATGCAATTAATATTTTTTTGGGATAAAATTAACCCCTAATTTTTATGCAATAAATGACTAAATGGATCGCCAAAATTTAGGTGTCAACACGACCCTACCGCGACTTTCTCCTAAAAAATTCCGGTTTGCAGAAAAATCTTCGGAAGGTGAGTGATGGTCTGAAATGACTTGTAACGTGATAAAACTTTTAGTTTTGAAATTGGATTCAAATTCGTGGTAAATTTCGATTTGGTGCGATTTTAGCATGACCTAGATGATTTGGTAGCCTTCAGGAATTTTTAATTGAAATGACTTGTGGTCGATTTTCTTCGAGCCACAATGAACCCCTTTGACACATTGACGACTCTCGGTGGTCATGAAAATCTCGAGATTTCAAAAAAAAAAAAAACACAGGGTACCAAATATGACAAAAAAATAAGTCTAGTGCCGATCGACGATAACTTTGCAATTTAGTGGAATCATCCACATTTGACCACACATCTCAGTTGAACCGACTTATCTCTAATTTTTAATCGATTTTTCTGTTTTGAAATTATCTCTATAGATGAGCATGGTTGAGTAGTCGAATTCTCAAGTCTATTGTATTAAAATCCCTTATTTACTTCTCCAGATAGTCTAGTTTATCTCATGAGTAATCAGCTTTGAGAATAGCACTATAGACATGTCGATGAAAGGTCCGATTAATTTAATTGAAAGCAAAAGCAAAAAATCCAGGATGTCACACCACCTCCAGGTTGGCGTCACCTAACGGTGGCCTGGCAAGGCCAAGCCTCGCCAGTGGCAAGGTGAGGTTAGTCTTGCCCAGCCCAGGCGAAGTCGAGCCTTACGCTACCACGAGGAGGCTCGCCCGGCCAGCGGAGATCTTGCCAGGCCACCGGCAAGCTCGCCAGATGTCGCCCAGCCGGGTCGCTGGTCACGGTGGTGGCCGGTGATCGGCCAAAGAGAAAAAGAAAAAGGAAAAAGAAAAAAGAAAAAAGAATATAATAAAAATATTAAAAATTAAAAGAAACAAAAAAATTATATAAGTTTACCAAATGCGTTTCTATTCCTAGAGTAGAAATTTTTTGCAGTTATCGAACGCATTCTTATACTAAAAAATTGTATTCTGGAGCAGAAAAAAAAAAACTATTTATGTTCAAAAATTGATCCATGGAAGAGAAACATTACCAAATGCACCCTTAAGTGCCACTTTTTTTTTTAATGAAAAATGGGACGCTTGAGTGCCACATTCGGCAAATTTCGCCGAAAATCCTATGTGGTAATTTTTTATTAATTTTCTCGCTTACATGGCTCGCCGGAAGGCTGACTAAGCAAACCACACACAAAAACGACGTCTTTTTGGTATAATTTGAATTTTAATATAATAACTAATTTAATTTAATTTTAAAAATAAATAATTAATTTTTTTTTAAAGGAGGGGGAGGAGGAGGAGGGAGGGGGAGGGCCACGACCCTTGCCCTAGATTTGGGTGAGGGCACATAGGCCCTTGCTGCCGGCCTAAGCTTCGCAGCCCCAACCGACCCTTTCCCACCTTTCTGGCGACGGAGGGGAGGCAACGGTGGCAAGGGTTGAGCCCTCAACTATCAACTACCTCCCTCCTCCTCCTCCTCTCCCTCTTTTTTTTTTTTTAATAATAAAAAATTAATTAATTATTAATTTAATTTAATTTAATTGTTTATTTATCACATCAGCACCAAAATGACGTCGTTTTGATACTATTTAGCTATATCAACATGTAAAATGACGTCGTTTTGCACGCAGCTCGCCGGAAAATTGTCACATCAACATTTTGGCCAAATTTTCTTGCTGCTAGCACTTAAGTGATCAATTTTGCTCCGATTTTTGCACTAAAGTGTCACTTTCATAACTTTTTACACTTGAGTGTCCCTTTATGCTAACTTTTGGGACTCCAGATGTTCCGGTGTCAATATCATTAATAGCATTGCGTGATTCTAATATGTGGAGTGCTTTACCACTGTCTAGAGTGCTCTATTGATATATAATGTGAAAAAGTTATTAAAAATCCATTTTTACATGGTGAGACTATCTCTTTAGTTCCTTAGTTCCCTTGAGTTAATTTGCTTCATTCCATCCCATGAGAGAAGAGAGAAGGTATCATATGGAGAAACAAACATTCAAGTAAGCCTCTAATCATATGTTGTCTTTCTTTTCATTTTTTATTCCTCACTAGAGTTGACTAAAAATTATAGCTATCATTTGGTTTTTGAGTAGAACTTCTCCGGACTATCTCTCAATGAGGGGTAGCTATTAATACTTAATTTTTAGTCAATGTGTCATTAAAGGTAAAAACTCGATATTAGGGTTTCTAATCATGATAGAACTCGAATCTAAAAGTATAATTTTTCTTTTTTTTTTCTCTTTCCTCATCATTTGTAGATAATTTCCTACTCATTTTTTGCAAAAAACCAAAAACCAAAAGGTTGACTTCAGAATTGACTTTTTAGTCAATCCTTTGACCATAAAAATTGAAACATACAAACCTCCCCCCCCCCCCCCAAAATCATCTCATTTTAGCTCTAATTTGACTTTACCATAATATTTTTTTATGGAAATTGATTAAGATCTTCATTTTCTAAATTTTTCGAATTTAGGCTCGAAATCCATAAAAAATAAAATTACTTTCACTCTGTTCATATTTTGACTTAATTCCTTTTACAACATTTGATCTAGAGGTTATTGCAAGATTAGTTGTGTGACCATTTCGGTGATTTGACGTGTCGAGATAAAAGTTGCCATTTTTTAGCTATAATCAAGGGCCAAAATCAAAATTGCCTGCTTGACTTCCCATCAATTCATTTTTTTAAACTAAATCTAAATCCAAGGTCATTTTTTTAGAAATTCACTTGTGAGAATTCTAGTTTTATCAATTTAACTTTCTTGAATCCTAGAAATTTGTGTTCTGATCAAGCCAACTTAACACAGCCCACTCTAGACAGACATCTTATTGAAGTTATCAAGCTTCAATTTGGTTAAAGAAATTCCAATTACAAATGTTAGTCTAGCTCATGGTGACGATTCAACAGAAATTGATTCAATTTAAGACATTTCTTGCACAATTAGTTACCTTGAGGAACCCAATTTTGTTCAATTTGATCCAATTTGCATCCAATTTGTATATAACAATTTTAATTCCACTTTAATTGGACAAAATCAAGAAAATCGGGACAATATTGGAGGGAAGACCAAACCGATTCAACCCGATCAAGTGTTGGTCAACTAGGCTTGACTGGGTCAACTCAAATTTGACCAGCATTTATTGTCAGTGATCCAAGGCCGTCTTTCAGCCATTCTCTAGTGGCCGAAGCCCAATTCCGATCAGGCCAGGCTTTAACAAGTGTGCCCTCTCCCTCTGCAACATAAAATTTGCCCCCAGGTATGCGAAATTACGAAAACACCTGTGATTAGCCCTTAATCTCAAAATTAATCGTAAGTCGTTCATTGGAAGTTTATTACAGCAATTTAAATTGATATGTGTACATTAATCAACGAATCTTTAGTAAGCTTAGCCTCTAAGCGAGTTAGTTTACTAAAGAGATCAATTCCTAGCCCTTGGATTAATCGAAGGGCTAGAATTTGATCTTGCAAGGGAGTATATAAACTATTTTCCTCTCCAAAATGCAAAGGGGCTTCATTATCGAGATCTAATTTCTCTCTCTCTCTCTCTCTCTCTCTCTCTCTCTCTCTCTCTCACGCACGCACACACGCACTCAAACCGCCACCGGACTCACTCTTTTTATTACATCGTTCGCCACTCATCACAGCCCCGCTGGCGGCACGCCATCCCATCCAACGATCCTCACATCTTCCCGAAGCTATGCATAGCCATTCATTGACTAGAGGATTACTGTGTCTTCTCGTCCAGCCGTAAAAACGACCCGGCACAAGTACCGATTTCGACACTGGTAAGTTCCGTCGGCATGTCAAGCTACTTAATCAGCGATCTGGTGACCCCAACAACCTCCCGAAGTTTCTCACAACATTCCTCAACTAGTCCCCAACCTAGTAGTGGTCGGAACTTGACTGAACGGCCGTCAGCGATCCTTAAACTAACGACCTCTTCCTCTAGTCTTCCTCGGCACAATATGAAGTTGGTTTGAGCCTCAACGTTCATATGGTGTAGTCTGGCAATCCTCAACTCAATCCGACCTCCTTTAGGTGTGTTCTAGCCCTCGGCTTGTAATGACCGTGGCTTGATTGAGCTTCGCATGAAGATTGACTGAGGCAAACTTCTTGATCTTGAGCTCGATGATGCGAGATTGCCTTATACAGTTAGGGCTAGTGCTCGACCTTGGGATGATGTATGCTTGCATGGATGATCCTTGTAGCTTAGGATGGCTATAGATGATGGATGATGGCCTAGAATGAACTTTATTGTTGATTTGCTTGACTGATTGTCTATCCTGTAATTCGGATGGTCTAACTAGACTAGTTGTATTACTGTCTTCGTTTGAGCTAGACAATGTTGTTGTTAGGTTTCGAGGTCTCACGGGATTTGAAGCTGGTTTCAAGAGCTTTTCATAGATGTATTTTGAACGTAAATCGGACCTCGTTTGCTATGCCAAAAACTGTTTGCAAGTAGGGTGATCGATTTTGGAATATGCATGCTCTGTTGCATTGCTCTTGCTGATTTTGTATGATTTATTGCATTTCGATTTTGGACTGAGTGTCTCATGAAGTTTGGTCCTGACATTTATTTCTAACCATGAAAAAAAATTTGCGAAATTTGCCAGTCATCTAGATAGGTTAGTCACTTGCGAATAAGCTATGTCTTGTTGATTCGGATGCAAGGACAAATCATAAACTTTTGTTTGACACGTTGTTTGCGTGATTTGATGATCGTTTACTAGGTTTAATATTTTTTACAAAACCAAGCTAAAATTTGGAAAATTTTCTTGTTTTGCTTTCACATCATCTCTCTCTCTCTCTCTCTCTCTCTCTCTCTCTCTCTCTCTCTCTCTCTCTCATTTCTTCTCTTTTCTTCTTCCTTCAGTTCGGCAGGAACTCTTCTTTTTCTCTATGTGTTTCCCTACAATTTTGAATTCTAGATGCCCAAGTTTCTAAAGAGCCAGGAAGCGAAGGAAAACAAGAATCAATCGGGTAAGGAAACGGTGGGGGTACTAGGCTAGGATAATCTATGGGTTGCGGAGCGAGGTGCGGATGGCGTTGGTTTGGGGGGAAATTGTCTCTTGATGATTTTGTTCTAGATTTATCTTGCTAATTCTGGGGCTAGATAGGCATTTTTTGGCTTGCATGTGGGTTTCACGGCTGGTATAAGGAGTATAATCGTAGGAGGAAAGCTGTGGTTTGCCGTTGGCTTAGTAGAAGGTAGGGTGTGTTATGAAGTGGTCTTGCATGTCGATCTATGTAGGCTGGTAGCTTACTTGTGGATTTTAAGGTTTTGTTTGAGTTTGGGACAAACTTGTGGTGATCGATGTGTTGCTTAGGTGTTGTACATGTGTGTGGTTAAGGCTTGAATGAGGTTTGCATAAGGATTAGTAGAGTTATAGATGTTGAGTTCATAGAAATCCTAAAATTACTAGTGGTCTGTTCAGAATCGCACGTCTGAGGCCTCGAGATATTGTATATTTCCTGCTGAACATTCTGTTGTGAATTTAGTCTTGTTTTCTTTGTAGTAGTTGTAGCAAATTATGGATACTTTTTCATACATTTTCCTTAGATTTTCTAGAAGCAGTACAAGTAGTGAAAATGTGATCTCTTTTCGTGGTGGTGTTTTGCGGATATGTGCAAATAGGAGGGTGTTAGTGTGTTCCTCGATTTCTTTTCTGTCATTTTCGGCATAGATTCAGATCATACTCTTTCATGAAAGTTGTAGGGCTTGTCCTCCCATATAACACTAAAATTTGGTATCACTTGGTTAAGTTTTGAGTATTGAAATGCCTTTTCTTAGTGTGTGACAGTTACGGAAAAATTTACAAGTTTAAAGGTTAAGTTATTGACCTGGTGCTCTCTATACAAAGAGAAATAGGTCTAGTGTCCTTCACGGAAAATGTTTTTCATTGTCTTTTCTATAACGTATTAAAATTTCACAATTTTTTGAAGTGATTTACTATGGTTTTGAGTCTGATGTTCCTAACTGTACAAATCTATGCACTTTTTGCTCTAGGCTCTAGTCTCATTTTTGCTAACATTTTATAGCAAACTTGCTTGAAACTTTTTGGTAGCCCTTTGTCGTGACCTGATCTCTCCACCACCCGCCCTCGAGGAAAGGAAGGGGGAAAGGTCGGGCTTAAGGATACTTGACCATGGGAGTTTCCTTATGGTTCACATCCATCATCTTCTCACCTTTTCAGATGAACCTCTTGTGTGTTTCCTCACACATGGTCACGAGCTCTTTCAAGCTCGTATCGTGTGTGACAACGGAAGGTGTCATGACCCTACCTTGATGTCACTGTATGTCTTGATTGACGATTTTAAGGTCGAAAGGAAACCAAATGTAAATGTGAGTTTAAGGATATTTTGATGACCATGATAGCCCTCTCAAGATGTCCATCTACTAAAGATGGCATCACTTCATCTTTTTTGGCTTCACCATCTTGAGTATGCTAAATCATAATCATGAACCTTTTTCTAAGGTTCATAACCGTCACAACGGATTTATTAAGCGATCTAATTTCTAAGGATAATCTAGAAAATTAGATGGGAGTCGCCACTAGCCTCGTTTTTGGGGGCTGGCTAGAAAATTCAATTGAGGGTCAAGAGTAGTTATTTGATTTATGTGCAACTAGATATTTAGATTTGGGGACTTAGGTTACAATAATTTTTCTATTAGCATTCGTTTGATACCTAACTGTATGCTATGTTACTTAAGGTGTCCCTACATTTTTTTTTTTTTTTTACCTTTTTAGGATTGTTTATTCTAAACTTAGTGATCATATGTGGATAGTCATATTCATGCAATTCTATTTCTAAGAAAGACAAAAGAAAATGTGCAATTGAATTTAAAGTACAAAGTTCTAAATAAACAACCAAGTAAAGTAGTAAATCTATCATGTAATCCTAAAAATTTAAAAGAAATAAAATGAAAGAAAAGGAAAGAACTCACAACTTGTCGGGTGTTTATACAAATGAGGGAGACTCGAGACATATGTCGGGGATGAATGGTACAAAAATATGGTCAGAATGGACATCAACCTCCCACCATCTTCGTGTGAACTTTGTCTTCAAGGTCCTAGTTTAATCTTAATCTAAGAACTCGAGCTAGGTACATACAATGGAAAGAAACGCTCATACACGTCAAAACAATCAAAAGTACGACATGGGATCAAAAGTAATCAATCAAATGAAGCAAAGTTCAAAATCAACCAAATTTGTGCATCAGGGTTGGCATTTATAATTTATGCGCAGGTTTCTCTAGATGCCTACCCAATTCAGTTTAGGACTTACAGCCATTATTGACCATTTGTGTTCTCGCATGGCCAATAATACTTATAAGTCCCTAGAAAGATGTTCTAAGTGAATCCCTAGGTTTTTCTCTCTGTATTAGGCACCACTTCTAACATTCATCTAAGTCGCAAATTGGTATGGGCTTGGGAGAGCCCGAGCTAAGCTTAAAGACTTAGTAATCCATTAACCTAGTTTTAGGTGGTGAACCCGAAAAATTAGGTCGTGAGAGGTCGTTTTTGTCCAGAAAAGTTTGAGGTCCGTTTTTTATCGCAAATTTGGGATGCAAGTAGGTTTAATTGATGAGGAAAAATGTCAATTGGATTGAAGACTTGACGGTTGGATTTATAGGAGCCGAATTGGGTTGATTCAAGAAGGAATTGAATCCAATTTGTGCCAAATGGCTGCAAAATTCGTATGCCCCATGACCCATGACCTTTGGACCAACTCAAGTCTTCTAGAAGGGGTCTCTTGGTTTGGAAATTTACTGTAGAGGCCATTTATGGAGGTGGGACCAGCTCAAGGGGACCAAATGGGAAAGGAAGAGACCAAGGTGGTCCCCCCTACCTTTCCCTTCCAAGCCATCAACCACCTCCCCGCTTTTCCCTGCAGTTTCAACCTCAGCAACCCAGTAAAGCCAACCAGCCCCTCATCTTCCCTCGTTGACGCCACACGCCACCCGCCAGAGCCACTGAACGCCACCGTCGTGCGTCTACACTCACCCACAGGTCTTGCACAAGCTGCATCGGTTTTGCCTATCCGTGCATCCTTACGCTATCGTCCCCGCCCCTGTTCACTGCCTCAAGCTGTGCTGGAGCCTGTTCAACTGCCTCCAACTGCAGTCAAAGCTTGGAGACGTCCGTTCAACCCATTAAAGCTCTGCATGTCCGCCGCCAGTCTTTGCTCACTCAACCAACCTTGGATCAGCCTTCTCTCAGCCTCAACCAGTACCAAACAGAAACTGAGCCGTGTGGGTCTCCAGCCCATTGTTTGGGCCGTTTTCAGGCCATTCCTGACCCTAAAAGGCATTCTTGCTTTGGAGTTTCTTGTCCCTCGCCGCGTCCCCATCGTTTTGATTCGAGTGAATCATTAATCAAGTAAGTTTAACTCACTAATCCTTACTTAGTAAGTTAATAACACTTAAGGGTTGATTAATTTAAGTTAAGCTTGGATTAGGTAATTAGTTAGAACGGATTAGTGAATTAGTTAATTGATATTGCATGTTAGGTGGATAGAGTAGTGTAATTAGCAAGTAGATAGGCCGTAGTATTTAATCAACAAGTAGATAGGCCGTAGTATTTAATCAACAAGTCTCAAAAATTTTCCGAGCTCCTTTCGATGTTTAATTAGGCTTTTTGGGACTAAGTGAGCATTTTTAGTATTTATTAATTATTTTCCGTAATTATTTAAATCATTAATTATTTTTCGGAAATTAGACCGGAAATGCCAGTGACCGGAATTTTGTTCTGATTGCAATGGTGTAATCTATTTATTTAATTGACTACTATTTTATGCAAATCAAGTGTGATTTGCGATTTTGGGGTATTTATCCTCAAATTAATTAATTTCAATAATTAATTAGAAAATCATCGGGTGTCGGTTTACAACGTCAAAAATGTGTTTTCGGACTGTGGAAATTTGTGAGATTTTCAAAGGGAAAATATTGTATTTAGGCTAATGCCAACCGTGTACCCACATACGACTGTTTTTATCATGAAGGATAAAAATGGTGGCATTCTTAAAAAGTGAAAATAGTATACTATATCAACCTATGGGTTCTAATATGTCAGCTTAGTGAGAGCAGTATACTTTATCAGTTTAGAGTAAGCATCATGGGTATACTATATCAGCCAAACGTCTTGATATGTCAGCTTAGTGAGAGCAGTATATCTAGCCTAAACAATTTCTAGAGAGCATTATTAATGTACTATATCAACCCAAGGGCTCTGATATGTTAGCTTAGCGAGAGCAATACACTATTTTATCAACTTAGTGCGAGCTATACTATCTATTTTCAGCTTAGAGTGAGTAGTCTTGGATATGACCGAACTTTATATATAGTATTGACTGGCTTGACTAAGAGTTGGCCTTAATGACATGTAATTGACTAAATCGATTAATCGATAGTTCAATATGATGGATTGAAATGATTGATTTGATGGTTAGTTGAATTATATTGACTTGCATGAATGGACTGAGGCCAATGTAAGTTCTCTGACTCATGTTTGCACTTAGGTAGCCTTTGGGGCGTATTTTCTTCCTAGTTGGAGCTTAGCGAGTTGATTTGCTGAGACATCATCTCACCTCGTCGTGGGATAACATTTTCAAGTCCCTAAATGGTCATTCCTCCTGAGAATTTTGGACAGCCTAAGAAAGTCACAGAACAGACATCTTACATTCCATTACATTGGAGCCCTAGGAGCTGGACCTATGAGCTGGTAAGGTCCATAGTATGGATCGATGCGAGTCTACCCAAAAAGGTATCCCACCGATACCGATCATGGTATCGCCAAGTTCAGGATGGCTAGAGAGAGGGCCCTATATCGGAATTCGAGATACCTCTATATGTGCTAGAGGATACTTTTAGAAATGATAATGGGTCGACGATGTGTCCTGGGACGTCGCTTTTAATCAACCATGAAGAGATGGGCATGTGCTCAGAGGATCGAGACGTGACAAGTGGCCCGACTAAGCTAAGCCTCGCTGGTGGCTAGGCAAGCTTGACCTCACCCAGTCTAGGCGAGGCCAAGCCTCACGGGCCACGGCAAGGCTTAGGCCGACGAGTCTCACCGTGACTCAGCCTCTTCGGGGGCCGGCGACGCTCCAACGAGGTCGCCGGCCCCTGTCTGGCCAGTTGCCGGTGCCGGCCATGGTCAAGGCCGATGACCGGCAAAAAGAGGAATAAAAAGAATAAAAGAAAGAGAAAAAAAGAAGAAGAAAAATGTGATATCCTGAATTTCAGGTTCTGTCTTCAATTGAAAAAGTTGGGTTGGGCTTTTCATTAACGCGCCTATAGTTCTTTTCCCTGAACTGATTACTCACGAGATAACTAATCTATCAGGCGAAGCCGTTAAGGGATTTCAACGCAATAAACTTGAGAATTTGACCAGAAATCGACTATTCGACCGTACTAATCTGCAAGGGTCATTACGGCACTGTTAAAATCAATTAGAGACCAGAGATAGGTTGATTCAATAGAGGTATATGATTAGTGTGTGGGTAATTCAACTTAATTGCAAAATTTCTATTGATCAACAGTAGACCGATTTTTCTATCTCTTTGGTACCCTATGTCCATATTTGAAATATCGACATTTTCACAATAAATGAGAGTTGTCAATGTATCAAAGAAGTACGTTGTGGCTTCAAAATAATCAATCACGGATCAAATGTGCTAAAAATTTCCTAAAAGCTACCCAATAGATTAGGTTGCGCTAAAATCGCGTCAAATTGAAATTAATCGTGAAATTGAACCCAATTTCAGAAATTGAAAGTCATGTCATCTCATAAGTCATTTAAAAACGTCAACTCATCCTTTGAAGATTTTTCGGTAAACCGGGATTTTTGGCGAAAAATTCAAAGTAATGATATTTTGGACCGGAAAAATTAGAGTCATTTTTATTGCGTTTTTAGGATTTAAGTTGGTTCAATTGACAAGAAAAAATGTAAATTTAAGTGTGGGCACCTTTGTTGATTTTATGGATGTCAAATTAGATCCAATTGGAGGGGAATTGATTCAATTTGGGGGAATTGTGTCAAAATTCGTAGGCCAAAGGTCCATCAACATTTTGGACCACTTAGAGATGCTTCTACGGAGAATTTTGTGTAGCAAATTAGCTTGGATGACAGTCAAGACAAGTGGGACCTTGTAATGAGTGAATGAGAATCGAAGAGAAGACGTTGTGGCCAAGATGGGGCCTCTCCAATCTTTAGTAGTCTTCTTCTTGCCCAGCCCCGCTTTATCCCTTTTAGAGTGTTTTAAGAGCTTGAAGTTGCAAAAAATAGCTAGCTCCCTCCCCTGAACCGTCGATCGCCTCCCCTGTCGCCATTGGACCTGTCGCTCGGCTATTGCGCCATCCGCGAGCCTACAGCACACGTCTGCCCATTACTGCTCATCCCGCGGTCCAGCACCTCTATCACACCAGCCGCGTTCCCCAAGCCTCCTTGGTTGTCATCGAAGCCTCGTCATCGGCGTCCAGCAGCCACCATCACCTACCTAGGTCGCTGCAACCTCCAACAATCCTCCCTCGCCGTTTCAGTCATTGGTTTCGTCTCTTTCAGCCCAAGGACAGAGCTGAAGGCCAGCAAGGAGTTTTGGACTACATGGCTTGTTTTCAAGCCCATTCGGTCTCCGTTTGGTGACGTCGCAACGTTGTTTGTTGCCCGTCTTCGCGTCGTTGTCACCGTGGACTCATCGGACCACTAAACCAATGAGTTTACTCATAAACTTTGCTTAGGGAGTTAATGATGCTTAAGGGGTGCTTAATTTAGACTATGTATGGTTTAGGATGTTAATTAGAATAGATTAGTGATTCAATTATTCGTTTGTGCATGTTAGATGGTTAGAACGGTTTAATTAGAGACTAATTAGATTGCACTATTTGTCTAGATAAATTCGAAAATTTTCCTGGCCCGTTCGGCCAATTAATTAAGCATATTTGGTATAAGTTGGTATTTTTGGTAATTAATTGTATTTATTTAATTATTTTTGGTAATTATTTAACTATTTATTTATTTTTCGAAAATTATATCGGGATAGTCGATGGTTGAAATTTCATGCTGATTGCAATGGTGTATTTAGTTTCTACAATTGAATGCTATATTGAGCAAAATTTTAATTGTCAGCTTGTGCGAGTATTATTGTACGTTAGCTTATGAGAGCAATAATCGTCAGCTTGTGTGAGCATTGATACGTCAGCTTATGAGAGCAATATATTATATTGGGTGAGCTATAATATATATCAACTTGTGCGAGCTACCATCTATGTATCAGCTTATGCGAGCTATAATCAGCTTGTGAAAGCAATAACCATCTATATCAGCTTGTGAGAGCTATAGTCTATTTCAGCTTGTGTGAGCAGTAATCATATCGATTGATTGATAGATGGTATCGATTGATTGATAAATGGTATTGATTGATAGATCGTATCGATTGTATCGAATCGATTGAATTGAATTGAGTGGATGAGATTATGAATTGTACTGATATGCAAGAAAGAACTGAGACAAGGTAAGTTTTATGACTAGTGTGCATAAACTGCCTCTAGGCGTATTTCCTTCCTAGTTGGAGTTTAGGGGGTGAACTTGCTGAGATATTATCTCACCTCGTCGTGAGCTCAACTTTTTTCAAGTCTTTAAAAGGCAGATCCTCCGGAACATTTTGGGCAGCCTAGGAGGATTTCCGAGTTAGTACCTCATTTCTCTGTTCTTAGGGGCAATGGGGTCTGGGTCTATGAACTCGTAATGACCACTGTCTGGGTTGATGAGAGTTTATCTCAAAGGGTACCTCGTCAATTTAGGGCGTGGTATCGTCGCGGGCTCAATAGACATAGAAAGGGTCCCCTACAAGATTATGATGTCCCAGTTGTGGTAGTAGACATTGCTCTTGATGAGGGTACAACTCACCCTCCTGCTGGTCAGGTGGTGGACCCAAGTTCCCAAGAGACCTCAAAGTTTTCAGTTGGGGATTTGAGTGCCTAGAGGACTTGTAGGCTTTTCTGTTTGAGCAAACTCTTGTCTTTAGACTAGTCTTGTACATAAATCAAGGTGTTTATAAAAGCATGTTTTGGTTGTGATTTGTTTCCTACTTTTCTATCCTAAATTGTTTGTTATTAGGGGAAATTTGTTCCCTTCCACATGCGTATTAAAATGAATGGGTCGATGACGCGTCCTGAGACGTCGCAACTTGATCGACCACTGAGAGATGGGCATGTGCTCGAGGATCGGAGCGTGACAAAAAAAATATTTCTCGGAAGTATTCCCGAGAACAAGAAACAAGTTTTTTCTACTTCTTATTTATGTTCCAAATCTGTTCTCGAGAACAAAAAAAAGAAATTGTTCTTGGGAACAAAAGTGCAAATAAATGTAGTTTTGTTCTTTTTTTGTTCCTCGAAACAAAAGAATTCGTCGGAACAAAAGAATAAAAATTTTGTGTTCTGAGGAATAGAAACAAATTTAAGCAAACAGCCCCTAAGTGTCCCTTTCGTAATTTTTGTCACTTAAGTATCCATTTGTACCAAGTTTTGAACTAGGGCATTCTTTTGCCTTATGATATCATATACATTTCGGCTTGTGCATATATTGTGTAGCACTACTTTATCAATATATATATATATATATATATATATATATATATATACATAGTTTCATACAGGGTTACCAACTTACATGATAGTTGGTTAACCATTTCTTGTAATACAAACATCAATACTCCCTAGAGTGTGGATTACCGCTCTAGTGGATGACTTGATGCTTTAGTTTCTGCATCCTTCAATACATGTAATTTCAGCCTTTCAGCTTTATAATACAAGTTCATACCACCTTCATGGTTGGTTTTTGTTTATGCATACTCTTACTTTATATTTTATATATTGCCTTTGCTCTTTACATTATTTTTAATTCTCGCGATTTTATTTAAGTCATTTACTTTCTTGTTCTTATACTTCATTTCCTTTTAGATACATCCTTCCCTGCTTTCATATAGATCTATTAATCTCATATACTTCCTTGTTCTCTCATATAGTACTCCGATCCTAACCCCTTTTATGGTATCAAAGCCATTAGGAAAGTATAGATAGTCTTTGTAAGAACATACACATACATCGAAAGCCATTCGTTGGCATCCTTCTTGTTTCTACAGAGTGGTCCAGGCCATAAGTCCCTGAGTAGCAGTTAGACCGTTGGTTTAGCTCTGTAACGGTTCTGAAGAAGGAACAATTCCGATCTTAAGTATGAGCTTACATAGAAGATCTACATCTTCCTCTAGTTCTCTATCACAAATGGACTCATATCCAAGTCCTATACATAGAGAAGAAGTAAGGATAGGAGATTTCAACAAATCTATAGAAAATTGGGAAATTCCTAAAATACAGCTTAAAGAAATATACAAACAGTCAAAATTGAAATTTTTCAAAAAATCGGACTATGTCATATCCACTGAAGAAAAGGATGTTCCTCTTTCTAATTCCTATGAAAAAATACATCTTTTAAACAAAGAGTCCATCCAAAAGCATAAACAAAAATACAATTACATACATATAGGACTAGTCCAAGTAGGAGTCAAACCTCTTACGAAAGAAGGTATTAATACCTCTATTCTTTTAGTTTTATGAGATTCATGTCTCTTAAACTATGATGAATCCATACTTGGTACTGTAGAGACAAGTCTCTGCAAGGGACCTATACATTTTGATTGTGACCCTAATTTCTCTGTTACTCTCAAAGATAAGAATATTCTTAGAGCCCTCACACTCCAGATCAAAACCCATAATTACAAAGTAGCAGATGGATCTATTCCTTTAACCCTTGTCTATAGAATTCATTATAAAGCCATGTCCTCCGCTTTTGGAGAAAATGCTTTCAAACATAGCCCTCGAGGAGAAACACTTCTCCTCCAAACTGACATTTCTAGAGCAAATACAACAATTCCTAGGTCTATTAATTGGAACCAGGTTACTTTACTAGAACAATGGGAATTAGAAAACCAAATTCCCCAACAGGTTGTTCAAAATACAGATCCTACTAATGTCATTCAACATCCAAAAGGAAGAGTGACCATTAGATTTCCTAGAAGATCTTTCGATTCTAGATCTAGTCCTTCTTTTCATAATTCTTATACAAGGTCCATAGATCTTAATCCTAATCTTCCTCCTATAATCACAATTCCTCCTAGTGTGCATAGAGACACTCCCACACGTGATACAACACCTTTACCTCATTCCACCAGTAGAAGTAATAATGAGTTACCTCTTGAACCTGAAATTAGTGGATTAGATAATAGATCAGGGATTTCCAAGCCAGTTTACCAACAAAACCAGCCTGAACCAATCCTAGAAAATGCAAATTCTCCTCATCATTCTCCTACTTATTCACAAATGATAGATGCTGAGCTTAATGTTTTAGAAAAACATTTTGAGCCAAACAAAGCTTTTCTTAATAAAGAATTTAATTCTGAAAATAACAAACAAATCAGAGAATGGTTATTCAAAACCTTTGCTGATAAAGCAAAAGACATCAAACAAAAATATTACAACTACATATATGAATATGAAGTCCATATATTTTCTTTGATTGGTTAGAAGAACAATTCCTCGAACCAAAAGAAATATTTGTTTTAGATCATCATTACAAATGGAAACTTGATAATGGTGAAACTATAGAATCCAATCATCCACCCCTTAGGAGAATAAAAATTCAGCATGGAGATAGCGAGGTTACAGCCACTCCCTTTAGGCTTCTAGACAAAGAAGACTCTCTATACACCCACAAAGTTATTGAACAAAACAATTTTACTAATCAACATTTAGTAACCCTAGGAATACAGTTGAATAGGATAGAATCCACCATCCAGAATCCTACTCAGCTTATTTCACCTCAAGTTGACACACTCAAAAAACCCATTTTTAAAGCCTTTGAATTTCCAAAAAATCTTAGCCCAGAGTTTGCCAAAGCTATAGAACAAAAGAAAAAACTCTAAAGAAAATCAAAGTTAGAACCTGATCCTATACTAGACACTCCTAAATTCCAGAATCTTATCATTAAAGACACACTCCAGACCAACCCACTATTAGTACCCTGACCAAACACTCTGGTAATTCCGATAATAAGTCAGTCAATGAGATTAACAGACTCAATTGGAGACAACCTCAAAAGCTTATTATAGTAGAGCTACCCCACCAGACATTGCCCAAGAAGAATCATCGAAAAAAATACATAATAAATACTCTCCTAACACCATCTATGAATGGAACATTGATGGTGTTGTAGAAACCAATATTATGAACATTCTTAACAACATGGTGATGCTTGCTAATGCCTACAAAACACAGCAAGATGTTTCTGACCATGCTGTTGCTAATCTTTTAGTAGCTGGATTTACTGGACAACTAAAAGGTTGGTGGGATAACTACCTGACAGATGAACAAAAGACACAAATTTTAACTGCTTAGAAGGTAGATGATTTTGGTCAACGCATGGATGATGATCAAGGACATCTCATCCAAGATGCGGTCAATACCCTTATCTATTCCATTTCACAACACTTTGTAGGAGATCCTTCACATATTAGGGATAGAAACCAAGATCTCCTTTCCAATATGCATTGCAAATCCTTAGGAAGATTTAGAGAATATAAAGAGCTTTTCTTTCAAAGAGTTCTTATTAGACCCGACTGCAATCAACCCTTTTGGAAAGAAAAATTCTTAGCCGGTTTACCTCAGATTGTAGGTGACCAAGTTAGAGATAAAATTAAAGAAGATTACAGCAGTCAAATTCCTTATGATCTCCTTTCTTATGGAGAAATAGTATCTTATATTTATAGACAAGGAACACAAATGTGTAATACAATCAAATTAAAGGAAGAACAATCCCTCACCAATAGGAGTCTAGGAGATTTTTGTGCTCAATACGACCCCTCTTATAATGAAAAAACAAAACCAAAATGTAAGGGAACTTGTCCTCTTGAGAAAGAAACAAAGAAACATCACAAAAAACCTCCACTTCGTAGGAATAAACAAAGACACAAGAATAACCAAAATAGACCTCATTCTAATAGAAAAAAAAATTAAGACATTAAATGTTATTCTTGTGGTAGAAAAGGTCATATTTTAAAATATTGTAGGATTAATAAAAAATTGAATGAACTTTCTTTAGATGACAATACTCTTAATCAGTTAAATAACATCTTCATAGAAAATGATGATACTTCTTCTGATGAACTTCTTGAGGAAGAAGGTCTTCAGATTAATGAGATATAATCCTCTTCAGATTCCGAATATGAAGACGCTTCTCCAGGAAAACCCATTCCTGAAGTAAACGTCTTAACAAAAGAAGAAGAATTCCTTCTCAGCACTGCTGACAAAATACTTGACCTTGAAGCCAAAAAAGAATACTTAGATAGACTACACTCTTCTATGAATATTACTTCCAAGCCTAGTACTTCCTACAATCTTAAAGACATTCTAAATAGAAACAAAAAACCACAGTCTAGACCCATAAATATTAATGACCTCCAAAACGAAATAAAACAATAAAAATTAGAAATACAAGCCTTAAAAGAAACCCAATCAGAAATGAAACAAGAAATTTCTAATATAAAGTCTCTTGTCATAAAAGGAAAAACAAAACTTGATGACCAAAATGAAATCACTAGTACCCCCATATACTTCTGATCTAGCCTTTCTTATATTGTTAACAGAAATCACATCTAGAAAATGGATAATAAATATTAAGATAAAAATCAATAATTAGTATATTATTGAAACAACGGCACTCTTTGATACAGGGGCTGACCTCAATTGTTTCAAGGAAGGCCTTGTTCCAACAAAATACTTTGATAAAACATCTGAATCCTTAAAATCAGCCTCAGGAGACAAACTGAATATACAATACAAGTCACCCGAAGCTTTAATAATAAAAGACCAAATGTCTTATAAAACCTCTTTTCTTTTAGTTAAAAATATGAGGCAACAAGTAATTCTTGGAACTCCTTTCATACAACTAATACAACCTTTTACAGTTACTAACGAAGGTATTGAAACCCATGCTCTAAACAGAAAAATCACCTTCAACTTCATAACAAAACCACAAAAGAGAAACCTAAATATTTCACAAGAACATTCTATTTCAGAAATAAATTTCCTTATAAAAGACAAAGAAAATCAACTTGAATTCTTAAAAGAAGATTTAGAATTCAAAAGAATAGAAGAAAATCTTATGAAACCAAACATCATAGAAAAAATAGCTTCCCTACAAAAACACATAGAAAAAACTATATGCTCTACTCTACCCAATGCCTTTTGGGAAAGAAAAAAGCATATCGTTGATTTACCTTATGAACATGACTTTTCTGAAAACAAAATTCCTACCAAAGCCCGCCCAACACAGATGAACCAAGAAGTTTTGAAATTTTGTCAAGCAGAAATACAAGATCTCTTGAACAAAAAACTCATAAGAAAAAGCCAATCACCTTGGAGTTGTTTTGCTTTCTATGTCAATAAAAATGCTAAACTAGAAAGAGGAGTTCCCAGGTTAGTTATTAATTATAAACCTCTTAATACAGCCCTTAGATGGATAAGATACCCTATACCCAATAAAAAAGATTTGCTAAACAGGCTTTGTAGATCAAAAATATTTTCTAAATTTGACATGAAATCAGGATTTTGGCAAATACAAATCAGTGAAAAGGATAAATATAAGACGGCCTTTACAGTCCCTTTTGGCCAATATGAATGGAATGTTATGCCATTCGGCCTCAAAAATGCCCCTTCAGAATTCCAAAGAATTATGAACGAGATTTTCAATCCTTATTCAGAATACATCATAGTTTATATAGATGATGTTCTAATATTCTCTTCCAATATAGAACAGCATTTCAAACATTTATCTACTTTCATAAAAATAATCATACAAAACGGTCTTGTAGTCTCTCCTACTAAAATTGCACTCTTCAAGACCAAGGTTAGATTTTTAGGTCATTACATCCATTTAAGCACCATCACTCCCATAGAAAGATCAATCTCTTTTACTGATAAATTCCCATATGAGATTAAAGACAAAACTCAATTACAAAGGTTTTTGGGTAGTCTCAATTATATTTTAGATTTCTTTCCCAATATAAATATCCTTTGTAAACCTTTACATCAAAGGTTAAGAAAGGATCCTCCACCATGGACCTCTGTCCATACAGACATTGTCAAACAAATAAAATTACATATGAAAGATATACCATGCTTACATCTTGCTAACCCTTCCACTTTCAAAATAGTAGAAATAGACATGTCAAAATTAGGATATGGTAGCATTCTCAAACAAGTCAATAACAACAAAGAACAAGTTATTTAGTTTATATCAAAACATTGGAATTCCACTCAACAAAATTATTTGACAATCAAAAAAGAAATACTTGCTATAGTTTTGTCTATATCAAAATTCCAAGGAGATTTATTAAATCAAAAATTTCTCTTGAGAATTGATTGCAAATCAACCAAAGACATTTTACAAAAAGACGTTTTAAATGTTGCATCAAAACAAATTTTTGCCAGATGGCAAGCCATACTTTCAGTATTCGATTTTGACATTGAATTTATAAATGGTTATTCGAATTCATTGCCTGATTTTCTCACAAGAGAATTTTTACAGGGGATACCAATATGCCAAGATCCAAAAAAGACAAAGACAAAGGCAAAAGCAAAGCCACTGCCGAACCCTCCAATACACCATCAAAGCCGAAAAGCTTAACATCTGTCAAGACATGGCTTGAAATGACAGAAAACAACCAGACATTCATACACCAAACACCTTTGAAAATAGAACACATATCACCCGATCCCATGTTAGCCTTTAATCAGCTAGCTGACATGATACCAAAAGAAACCATTTTATTACTTGCACAGTCTATACAAAACAAGACAAAGAAAGAGCCATCCAATGCCATCAAGGTAAGCAATAATCCTTCCTTGCTGGTTACACAAAAACTAGTAGAATACAAAAGAATTTTGAATGAGGTGGCTATTAGGCCACAGGCAACCCCTCAATCTCAAAAATCAAAATTTTTCCCTAAAACATCATTTAAAAAAATATTGACTGTAGAAGATGGATTCTTCGATAAAGATCCAATCAAATTTGCAAAAAACATCTTTCCAAAAAACTAGTTATTCAAACCACACAATACAAACAAAACCCTTGCTTATTATGAGCAAATTTTAGTGGAGACAGAATTAGCAAGATTTACCCATTTTGCTGACAAAAACAATATAGAAAACATTCTATACTCCACTATATCCATCAGTAAAGTCATACACCCCTCACACTGGGGAGCCTCACCTCATACACCCAGAAAATTCCAAACCAGACTTACCCAAAGCCTACCATATTCTTCCTCATACACCTACTGGGACTACCAACAAGCTTGGTGGAACGTTTTCTTCAGACAAAATACAAATTTCCAACACACCTGATTGTTATTTTTCAAAAAAAAAAAAACTTCCCAAGACAAAGCCTACCAAATTGGTTTGACTCTTGGTGGGATCTCTTTGGTCCTTTAGACATAATTCTACACCCCACAGTCAAACAAGGTTATAAGGTTTTCAGCGAATACTTCGTACCAACACCACGTGATATAAGGTTTCCATGCCTTATGCATTTCTTTATAATATTCAATATCTCTTGGGTAACAGCCTGGGAATTTGAATACAATACATCCACAAAACCTGGGGTACTAGTCATTGTCCGAAAATACAAAACAAAATAGTGGGATGGATTCAAACACCATGACCAAGGATCCGAAGCTACGGTTAGAACATGGCTAAACAGCCAGAAAAACATGATAACCACAGTCCCATCAAATACATCCTCTTTACAGGAGAAATCCATGGCAAGTGCAATACTTGCTGCAGTCTAGAGTGAAGAGGAATACTGTAACATCCTCAGGACAATGCTATTGGAAGCGAAAGAATCACAATGTGGATCTTCCAAATCTCAAGACAATACAGACAAATCCTCATAGTCACGTCACAGTGGAAACACCAATGAAGACGACTGCTACGGGATCAACCTAGACAGAGATTAAATTCAAGAAATCACATGCAGACACTATTATGAGCGGCGCAAAGGCTATACATCGTAGCATACACTGTTCACTATTCATTGTTCACTTTACACTGTTCACTAAGTACTGTTCATTTTACACTGTTCAGCACTGTAGCACTTTCATTATAGCACCCTTATAAATACACTCTCTCGGCATAGAAGAAGGGGACCTCGAAATTTTCCAAATTTCTCTCTTCTTCTCTCTCTCTCACTTGTAACCCATCATCCCTTCCATCTCCATCCTTATCTCTTCCATCTCCAAGCTCTCTTACCTTGTATCCCCTGGTTTCAAAATAAGTTAGTTTTTCATATACATAATTTCATATAGGGTTACCAACTTACATGATAGTTGGTTAACCATTTCTTGTAATACAAACATCAATATTCCCTAGAGTGAGGATTACCGCCCTAGTGGATGACTTGATGCCTTAGTTTCTGCATCCTTCAATACATGTAATTTCAGCTTTTCAGCTTTATAATATAAGTTCAAACCACCTTCATGGTTGGTTTTTGTTTATGCATACTCTTACTTTATATTTTATATATTGCCTTTGCTCTTTACATTATTTTTAATTCTCGCGATTTTATTTAAGTCATTTACTTTCTTGTTCTTATACTTCATTTCCTTTTAGATACATCCTTCCCTGCTTTCATATAGATCTGTTAATATATATATATATATATATATATATATATATATATAGCAGCATTTGATTGTCATTGTCATTGTCAAAAAACATAGGGATTTCCCAACATTCAACACATTGGTGATTTTCTCAACAATAAGCAACACGCACACCTAATATATAATATCTATGTATACCATTAAAGAAGTTAAACTTGTTACATTCCGCAAAAGTTTCTTATAATTTCCATGCAACCTATTCACCCCTCCTCCTACTAGGTTGTATTGTGAGCCACAACATGTGGCTCGCAATGTAATTAGTCATATCATTTATTGTTCTTTGAGTAATCTTCTCATGGTAGTTGGTGCAACTTCCCCCCAATGGATATTCACTAAAATGCCCTGGAAGATCGACTTCCCCCATTAGTTATATCATGTAGTCCCCATTTCATTTTCAAACATTGTTTACATGTCTTCCAATAAATATTCTTGGATTCTCTTGTTCATTTTTTAGATGTTTGGCTTACATTCCGTTGTCATAATCTTGCTACTTGTTTTACTTGACGACCTACTTTCCTTTTATTTAAATTCAAAGAACTGGCTTTTTTCTTATTAAACTTTTCCTTTTATTTACATAGTGAATTAGTACTTTTTTAGGATCATGATACCACAATGGCAATTGGATCCAAGTCATATAATGTTGATTCTGTTAGACTCGGGTTTTTATGTCTTCAAGTTGATGTTTGATCTTCAAGTTCATAAATTTTGTGCTCTTTGCACATTGTTGTTTCAAGTTTTTGTTTTTCTTTCAAATTGATTCTATTGCTTCGTCTTTGAAGATTTTCTTAGCTAGTATTACCAAGGGAAAAAGGAGAAAAACTGTGTTGATCAAAGGTACAAACTAACCATGTGTTTCAATCTTGTAAAGAAATAATAATGCTTGTAATCTGCAACAGAGTATGAACTCATGACTATTTTTTTTACACCTTCCGAATGCTAGCTTACTATAAATTATTGAAATAATAATTTGCAGGCTCTAAGTGTTATAAATAGAAGGATTGCTAGATGTCTTCAACAGGTGGTTCTAATGTCACAAATAAAAGGAGGAGATCTACAATGTGGGAACATTTTAAAAAGATTCCTAGTCAAGAAAAGGCTGAGTGTTTATATTGTAGCACTCTTATTGGTCGTGCTAGCGATCAAGGGACTAGTTTAATGCATCAGGAATATCCATATGCAAACGTCAGAAAAAGGCAAAAAAGTGCCTCGAGTCAAGTTGTTGGGGGTGGTAGTTCATCAAGTCCTTAGAAATTTGATCGGGATGCTTGCAAAAAAGAATTAGTGATCATGTTTATTCTTAGTGAGTTGCCTTTTAAGTTGGTAGAGCATGAAGGATTTTGTCGATTTGTAAATAGAATTCGGCCAAATTCTTAATCCCATCACGCAACACATTAATGCATCATTGTTATGATTTATACATGGAGGAAAGAAGTAAATTGAAGAAATATTTCTCTGAGACATCTCTTAGAGTATGTCTAACAACTAACACATGGACATCTTGTCAAAACTTAAGTTATATGTGTCTAATTGATCATTTTGTTGATGCCGATTTGAAAATGCAGAAGAAGATATTACTTTTTTGTCAGATCTAAGGTCATTTTGCTGAGATAATAGGAAAAGCAATTGAGAAATGTTTGACTGATTGAGAGATCCAAAGTGTTTTTTCTATCACTGTAGATAATGCTAGCTCGAATGACTTGGGAGTTCAGTATCTGAAAAAGTTACTTAACTCTTGGAACTCTCTATTATTGAGAGATGAGTTACTCCATTTGGGTGTTATGCCTGTATATTAAGTCTGATTGTTAGAGAGGGGTTAAAAAACATAAATGATTCAATTACTAGAATACGTTCAGCCGTACGTTATGTGAGATGTTCCCCTAGTAGGCTAAGAAAGTTCAAGGATTTTGTTGAGTTAGAGAATATTGAGTCGAATAGTCCTATATGTTTGGATGTGGAAACTCATTGGAACTCAACATATATAATGTTGGAATCAATTTTGAAGTTTGAAAGAGCTTTTAGCAATATGGAACTTCGGAATAGCAAATATGCCTAAGAGATTTCTAAGGGGAAATGGTTACCCACTAGTAAGGATTGGAATTATGCATGTCACTTTCTTCCTTTTCTGAAGTTGTTATTTGATACAACTATAAAAGTTTCAAGTTCTTCTTATGTCACTAGAAATAATATGGCGAAGGACATGTATGGGATTTATATGATGATTGAGAGATACTGTGGAAATGAGGACCAAAGCTTAGAAATGTCTTAAAAAAAACGAAATTCCATAAGTATTTTGGCAATGTGAACAACATAAATCTCACTTTTTTCATTACTTGCGTACTTGACGCACGACATAAGTGGGACTATGTGAAATGGATGATTAGTCATGTTTATGAAAGCAAGAAGGCAGAAACTTTACAAGAAAAATTGATAACATCTCTGACATTATTGTTTGAGCAATATCGCACAAGTGTGTATGCCCTCAAAGCAACTTGAGGTTAAAGAGCATAAGGATGGTAAGCATTTTCAGGTCCTTGGTGGTTGGTGCTGATATTATGACTGAAATGTATTTTAGCCAATCCGAACAACAATATTTGGATGAAAAATTTGAACTAGACAAGTACTTGGAGGAAGCATGTGAACGTTATAACTCTAAATTTGATATCTTAAGTTGGTGGAAAGGAAATTCATCGAGATATCCTATACTTTCTACCGTTGCTCGAGATATCTTGGCCGTGCCCATCTCGACCGTAGCATCGGAGGCGGCCTTTCACATCAGAGGTTGTGTGCTTGATGTGTTTCGTAGTTCCTTGACCCCAACCATGGCGGAAGCTCTTATATGTGCCCGAGATTGATTACAATCCACGCCACTTTTACATTCGATTGAGGAGGATTTAGAAGACCTTGAAATCTTTGAGTCAGGTGAGAAAATATGATTGCAGAATATTTATACCTTTCTTTATTTTAATGCATACATTAGTTCTCATTTTTGTCATGAATTTATTGTAGAGTTGCCAAATACAACCACAGAGTCAAACTCAATATTGACTTCTCTTGATGATTGATGTATTAGAGGTTAGTATTTTGTAATATGTGTAAGTTCTATTTCTCTTTTTGCACTCCTAACAATATCTTCTGCTTCTTAGATTTTTCAATTTTGTGCTAAATTCATATACAAGCATTGTTGGCTTCCCTGCTCACCAAGCATATAGATTCTTCAATTTCTAAAGGCCCCCTGGTGGTGCCTCATGACTGCAAATGGATATGGTACTGTCATAGGCTTAACCTCATTTCTGTAGAAAATAGAACAATAACAAACTTTGTAGTCTAAGGACATGAGTACTAATTCTTCTTACCAATTTGTCACATTGGAAAATATATTTGCTTGTTTGAGAGCATGTCCAATGTTCACATGCTTCATTCTTGTCTGGAATTTTACCTCTTTCTTTGATAGAAACCATTGTCCCGAACATGTCTAAATCATGGTTGTAGTGTGTGAATTTAACAAAGTTCTTATCTTATTACTTGCAATTGGGGTTCTATCTCCTCAAATTCAAGCTGCAGTTTGCTAGGAGTTTCCACCTCCTTGGTATGTATCCATTAGTTTCCTAGGAGTTAGAAAGCCAATTTGCTTTCTTTCCAAATAGTGTCTCTCCATTTGGGAATGCTACTCCCCATGTTAGACCATTTTTTCTACAATTTGTTAATTTTGGGATGATGCCTTAGCTGTTATTCTTATTGCATCTTTATATGTTCCAATATATATGTCTACAACTTATGGTGAATTGCTCGCCTATGGGTAATTCTGCTTGGGCAACTTGCAGTCCCGAGGAGTCCACCTCCAAATAGAGACCAGATGGGTCAGGTACCCATTTTGATGAGCTTCAATTGCATGGCAACTCTCATTGGTGTAGAAGGGACCGTATGGGTCAAGTACCCATTCTCCAACGAAGATATCACAAGTTTCTACAAAAGATTGGGGAAAAGAGCAATTAACGATACAACACAGCACACCATCAAATTCAATCAAAAAATCAAAATTGGAAGAGAAGATTAATACATGCAAAAGAAAAATCAAGTCTAATTGGTGTCTGCATGGTGCATTATACATATCGGCGCAACAAATTAAAAATGCTTATATTTTCGAGAAATTTTGAGATTTAGGTTGATTGCATTCAATAACTGAGTAAGCTTCATATTAGATTGTAGAGAATCGACCTTCATCTATCAAAGATGAATTCTCACTTTCTGTCACATATATATATCCTCTGTTTTGTTAACTCCTTCAATAAGGAAATAAGATGTCAGAAATTTGTTCTACAAAAATTAAATGGCCTTTTACTTCAAAAAAAAAATTATACCAGAGAAAAGAGAGGTGGAAAAAAAAAAGGAAAAAAAAAAGAGAGAGGAAAACCCAAAAACCCACCCTACCCAAATTTTCGATGTGGATCTAATGTATTTCAGGTCTGTTCGGGTTGGGTCATAATATGTGACCCTTATGATTTTAGTCAAATCCGGTAACATCAAAACCCGACCCGACCCGATCCATTGACACCCCTACTTGTGGCCAAAGGCCGCCACCATGAAGGACTCATAGAGAAGGTTGTCTCAATCGTCTTCTGGCCAATCTCTCTCTCTCTCTCTCTACGTGAGTCACTACACTTGGATGGCCTCGACCCAAGGTCACCCTTGGCTTCAAAATCTTGAATGGAGGTATGAATGCCTTGGACAACCTCGCCATCGTCGTGTTGGCCAAGAAAAGGACTTCGGATTGAGATTGCCTATGGCTAGCAACCCTGGTCTGAGTTCATGACAGCAACAACAATCATCGTAGAGGTCGGGAGAAGAGACACAAGGGTGGGGCGACGGTGGCGGCATTGAAGGGTGGTGTCAGCCTTGGGTTGAGGGTTTGTATGAGTGAATGAGGATGATTTCAGGCTAGGTTAGTTTGGGGCTTTTTTCTTTCTTTCTTTTTCTATAGAAGGATGGTTTTGTCATTTTAATTTTGCACGATACAATTGGATATGTCGACTTGCATTTTCAAAAATAGGGATAGAAAGCGGTGATATAGTGAAGGCATGCGTACGATATTGTTACTTTCACCCTTTCCTCTTTGAATCTTCCCTTCTTTTTTGGCGTTGTAAAATTGCAAGTGGATATTTATAGCTCACAGATAGAAGGGGCATTCTCATAGGAAGGACTCACTGCTTAATAGGAAAGAGACCTTGTTCTTTTTCTTCTATCTTGTGACTACACTTGGTAATTATCCGACGCTCATTCATCTGCCAACCCGCAAAGTCCGCTCGTCAATGCGATGATATAGATAGATTCCTGCATCTTGAATTGTCACGTTTTGCTTCTTGCTTAAGAACTAATATTGGGACATACACGAGACAATGCTATGAAAAGTATAGTATTCTCAGTGCCTGATGATGTGAAACTCCGAGCTAGTTCGACCTCACTTGATTCGAATCTGCGCATCACAAAGAGAGCACTTTCTTGATTGTACGTTCAAAGACCCTCTGATGCTTCAATAAGTAGTTGAAAACATGGGTTGAGATGTATGTAGCTGTAAAAGGGGCTGAGGCTTACACCATTTACCCCGATTTGCTGGGTCCGTGTTCTCCAAGGATTTGAACAAAAGCTGAATTTCAGCATTTGGCCGCCCGAGGAATGTCCCACTGAAAGTAGATTTCTCGGGATCATGTTGTTGGAATAACGAATGATTATTCAGTTCTATTATATATGACGGAAACATAGCTAAAATACTAATTGCACCAGAGTCAACATGAAGGATAAATCATGCCAAAGTCACATGATAACAGGCGTGAATTACATCAAATATCACTTTATCTATCATGTGGGCCATGAAAAAAACCAAAAACAAGAATATTCCAATTGCTGTCTCCCCACATTTTGCAACAATACTTTCTTCTTCTTTTTTTGTAATCGAGGATCCGCCTAAGTCCCTTTTTACTTATGCTATTCAAGAGTCACAAGGTCTTTCATTGCACTCGATGGTAGCTTCAAACTTTAACAGCGACTATACCTCAGGAGAGACTAGCATAAGACCACAACACCATAGCCCCCCACTTACAACGCATTAACAAACGCGGATTTTGAACTCTCAATCTCAGCAATTAATTAAAGACTCAACAATACAATTTTGTCTCCTCTATTTTAAAAAATTTAACTTTTGCATCGTAGAATAACATTAAGGAACAAAGCCCCATCATTGGTCATTTAGAATTCATTAAGTAGTTGTATGATTGGGATTTCCATGATGTTGGATAGGTAATCAAGATGATTCGCTCTCTATATTGATAATGACAAAGCATAGTATCGTTGGAGCAGGACATCCTATTAGTAACCCAATGGTTATTTGATAACTTAAGTGAGATGGGTCCGGGATTCCATTTACAAAACTCTATAGAGTTCGGAACGGGTTCCGAAAATACTCAAAAGTTAATGGGACGGATTTGGGACGAGATTAAACGTCCCATATCCCTATTACTTTTAATTTGTCCCAATGCTCCATTTCAGGTTCAGCAGAGGTTGGGCCCAATACTGACTGTCAGAAAGAATACCTTGAGCCTACCTGGGTTTTCCTAGCCCAACTCCTCAAAAGCTGATGTGGTTTCGTTAGTTGGTTTTTGGTTTAGCAAACTAAAAGCCCTAGATTTTCATAGGTCCGTATTCCTGAATGTTTCCTCTATAGAATTAATGTTAAGTGGGAAGCAGCTTTGGATAAAAAAATTTATATTGTGGAAATAATTATTTTAAATGGAATTATATTGCAAATTCCGCTCGCGGAGAAATCTTGCTTCTTTTTTGTTTTTTTTATCAACAGCGTTTCTCTCAATAATTATTTTCAAATTGTTGTTCTACGTAGATTATTTAAATCAAATCAAATAAATAAGTAACATAAGATATTCTGATATCATGATACTACAAGGTATTAGATATAGAGTTGTCCTTATCATCTTTAAACCTTATATATACATATATGGACACGCATATATATGTGTGTGTGCGCGCGCGCGCCATGAGATTTTTAATTAGATCTTCAATATATGTTAGATATCACTAGTGAAGAACTGCTAATAAGAGTATCTTTGCTGTGCGTGGATTTGCAATATCCAATATTAGAAGGAAAAAAAGTGTTGCTACAATAAAATTTAAATGTATTTTGTAACTTCTTTTCCGTTTTAATATGAGGACACACACTAATTCTCCTTTAAGGCACCGTACGTCATTGGATCTTTCTTCATTCTCTCCTTGAACATATTCATTTTTAGCCTTAATTAGTAGGTTTTTGGATTAGAAGTTTTTTTCTTTTGGTTAAATTATGGAGCCATTTAACTTTGTATTGATTCAACTTCCCCAGTACATTTCAGTTAATATTGAAAGTCTATTAATTCAATGGGCAAAAGCATGAGGATAGCTTTTAAATTTTGTTTGATAAATGAAGTGCATACATACTGCTTCCTTATAGATATTACATACAAAAAGAAATATAACTCTAAGGTCCAACTCATCGCCAACTGTGAGTAACTTCATATGTATGATGCCCATTGGTGTTTTGCTTGTGTTTTATCCAGTTTATGTGATTAGTGTGATATTCATGAGTTTGTCATATATTTATTTGCAAAGTGTTCCTCGCTATAGAAAATGATGTGTATAACTTTGAAATGTGTTGTGCTTTATATTTGATTAGTAAGATCATTATCTCTAAACACATGTTGGGTTCACTCTAGGTATTGAAACTCACCGTATATAGTTTGTTTAGAAATCTTTTTGATTACGCACTTCTTTCTTGTACTAAATGCCAAGTATTTTTTAAGTCATTCTCCCTGTCGAATTCTTTTGGGTTTACCTTTTTATTCTCATTATTGGCTTATAGATTCTCAAAGGTTTTCTTTTATTCCTAATATTTATAAATTATTACTATATAATGAAGTGTGGCTACCTATGAGATCGGCCCACTATGCTAGTTATCATCCATTTTAAAAGGCTAATGTCTGGCTTGAATAATAACAAAGAAAGAGAGAGAGAGAGAGAGAGAGAGAGAGAGAGAGGCTTTCGCTTTACTATATCCCTATTGCTATTATCCTCAATCTGACTTCGTTTCACTATGACACAATCAATTACTAAATTAAATTATCTCGTCCCTTATGAATACGATTGACGCCCATCTTGCTATGCTTATGATCATGCTCAATGTGATGATCACAACATACTCCATTACAGTCACCATATCATCAGAGCATCATTTCCATTGCTACCAATGATTCCCAAAACCATTCACCATAAGGGTAATCCCCCCGACCCACCTCAATTAATTGGGAGCATTCATTCGATGTGCCCAGTTGAGGTGTACATAATTGTTGCCTAGATTAGTTTCATTTGCAATCTTTGTTTTCAGATGTCGTCATCCGATGATCTCCCCCTCTCCTATACCTATTGACACATTGGAAATAGGTTTAACATGAATCAACAATTCGAAGTATAAGATTGACTGTTGCAACATGTCTGGAGCATGCATAGCATAGAACAAGCTCTCGGTGAGATTCTTCAAGAGGCAACAATAAACTAGAATTGCTGATCTAGGTGTATGTCCCAATTTAAGTTATATAAAGAAGGAAACTCTCAATTTTCAGAATCATAGATAAGTCCATCAGTAACGACGCAGTTGGGAAAAGAAGCAAAATGATACGGCCTTAAAGGGTGTCTTGAAGCCTTCAGGTACTGCAAGGACTCCCTTCGAAGGTCTCCCGTGACTTGAATGAGTCAACAATTGCGGACTCTTTCTGTCCTTCTCACTCTAACATGACAGAAACTGGTGAGAGGAACCCTCCAAGATCTAACAGCAAGAATGGCTTGCCCTAATTGCCAACTGTGCTGCTCTGCATCTGCATCTGACAATTTAATTTTCTCCTCTCTCTCTCTCTCTCTCTCTCTCTCTCTCTCTCTCTTACATTTCTTACATTAATTTCGTTTCACCCATGTGATTCATGTCCTTTTCTGAATCCCATCCTCCGTGGTGTATTATCCCACGTCCATGCATGGCGTTTCGACTTTACCCTCCAGAGTTTTTCTGCAGCACACCACCAAACATGTCATGAATTATTGCGGGTGAGAGTGTCTGCAGTTGTCCCTACATGACAAATGAAAATGTATGAAATGAATGGAGGTGACGGCCCTTTCTGGGAAGCACCGCCATTTGTAGAGCAACAGTGGCAAACTGACATGCATTGATCCTGCCCAAAAGATTTCAATGCTTCGAGCTTGACGAACTCAAAATATCTAACCTCTTTTACAGTGTAAAGAATTTTAACTGGTACTGCTGGTGCTCAAATCATTTGCCGTTTCAAATCCTAGAGATGGTAAAGAATTCCTTCCCTTCTACCCCATGAGTTAGGTCAAGTAATGATGATCAAAACAACGTCCAGCTTTGATAATGCGGTTTTAGCTTCGACATTATTGTGATTCGATATGGTGAGTGAAAGCTGATTGATGATATCACCCGACATTTCTAACTAAAAGAGGAAGTTCCCTTCCTTCATTTTTTTGGTGTGCAACCGATCTACCTTCCGTTCTCCATCTTAAACTCTCAAATGTTGAAAAGTAAGGCTTTCGTTATGTCATTCGGGAAGCTTTTACTAAGACCTTGCAAGATAATAGGGCGATGTCCAAGACATGAATTGCTAAGACCACCTTGTTCTGTTTACCGCTTGAATTAGCTAAACAAAAGCCAGTATATCATCAATCCTTCCTTGACTTTTCCAGCTAGAAATCAGGTGCAGTATCTGCATAGTAAAAAGCAGGTTAGTGCCTGGCAGATGTAGCATTTCTCTAGACAGAGAAACCCAAACAGCCCTAGAGCTTATCCCCTGTAAATTGAGCTAATTGTAGGACGAGACCTTGTTTGAGTTTGAATCCTGCGTAACTTTTTAAACATGAAGAACTGATTTGATGCCTCCCTGACAAAAGTTCTTCATGCTTGCCCCTTCTGAGGAGGAACGCCATAGCTCTCTCCTTTTTCCCTGTTGTACTGGTTCTTTTTATTAGACCCTAACTTTCTGTTTTCTGTTTTCTGTCCCGGCCCAAAAAGAAAATAAAAAATCAATCTCACTCACTCACCCCGCCATCCTGCCTTTCTTGACAGGTGCACTGAGCAACAGTGGTTTGTAGTGGAAAAAGGAAAGAGAAACAAAAAAGAAAAGGGTCACTTTAGATTATCAAGTACAATTTGTGAGAGGTGAGGTCACTTTGGAAGCCCACTGACTTATATTCAATGGCGATATTAAAGAAGGGTTGGGACACTTAGATGAATTATGAAGCTTTGCCCAACATGGATAATGGCTCCCACTCCTCCAACACACTCTTTAAGCTTTTCCTACACCCAACAACCAGAGGTTCCCTCATCTTTTTTAGCTTTACAACTACAATAATGCAGACCCCTCTGAGCCAAGCGAGAGTGCATCCTCATTTCAATAATATAAGCGTCAAACCCGGCCCCTGCCGACCTTTACACCTGCCCTTCGAAAGGGTCATCTTTATCTACCACTGCAAAGATCACACGTGCTCAAGGAGAAAAAGAGGAACAGCGGGAGAAAAGAAAAAGATCCTGCATGAGCCTTCCATGTGTGGAGCAGCTTGGCTTGCAAAAGCTAAAGGTGTTTCTGCAATTATCGTACAACCAGATAGATTACCAAGCTTTCCATGAAGACAATATCATTTCGAGTCGATAAAATATATCTCATTAATCATAGATAGGAAATAATAGTAGATCTGTAGTTTCAGAATATATCAACCTTCACATGCCCATATCTACAACTTTTATCAGAAATTGAGTACAAGATCGATTGGACCCCAGCATAGTCACCATCCCACAAGTGCAATAAAGTTCCCTACAATTCTAGGAAAAAAGGGAACCGCTTTTTCATATGTGATGAAGCTGTAGCTGCAAGAGTCTCGAGTAGGCCCCTTCTGGTCGGCTCACAAGCTCGGCGTGGCTTCCTTGCTCCACGATCCGCCCATCCTGGACCACGCCAATGCTGTCCACCCCTCTTATGGTTGAGAGCCGGTGAGCCACCAGCACGGTCGTGCGGCCCCGCATCAGCCGCTCAAGGGCTTCTTGCAGCACGCACTCTGATTCAGGATCAAGTGCACTCGTCGCCTCGTCCAACAGGAGGATCGCAGGATCCTTGAGGACAGCCCTGGCTATTGCAATCCTTTGCTTTTGCCCTCCAGAGAGTTGGACCCCTCTCTCCCCGACGGGGGTTTTGTAACCGTCGGGCAATGCGCTCACAAATCCATGCACATTGGCTGTGCGAGCAGCTTCAATCACTTCAGCTTCAGTCGCACCCTCTTTACCATATGCGATGTTGTCCAAAATGTTTGCGGCAAAGAGGGCCGGCTCTTGTTGGACCAGTCCAATCTTGAGCCTAAGAGACTTCAAGTTGAGCCTCCTTATATCCTTGCCATCGATCATGACTTTCCCAGCGATCGGGTCGTAGAAGCGCTCAATAAGTGCAATGACTGAGCTCTTGCCCGACCCGCTGGCTCCAACAAGAGCTTGGCTATGGCCAGCACGGATCCTAAGGTTGAGGTCTTTGAATACAACAACATCAGGTCGTGATGGATAAGCAAAGTCAACATGCCTGAGTTCGATCTCCCCACGTAACGAGCCAACCTGCTCAGCCTCAGGATCGTCAGGGTCAATCCTCGTCTGACGGTCCAAAATGGAAAAGACAGATCCCACCGCCTCACCACCCCTGATGATCTCTGGGGCAAGGCTCACGGTCTCTGCGACGGAATTGGCAGTGATCACAAGGACAACAAAAACTTTGATCACCTTGGAGAAGGTGGACATGCCCCTGCTCACAAGGTGGGCACCGTACCATAGAATCAGGGCCTCAGAAGCATAGAGAGCAAGTTGAGAGACACCAAAGAGGAGGCCAGCGGTTTGGCTTCGGCCAAGGCTCCTCATCTGTGGGACACGGAGCTCGTGGCAGAACAAGGAGAGGATCCTGTTTTGGGCATTGAATGCCGCGACAGTTCTGATGTTGCTCACTCCCTCTCCCGCAATCATGCTAGTCTTGGCATGTGCCTTGGCTGTGTCTCCAGCAAAGCCTTTGAGAGAGAGTTGCTGCCGAATCAAAATTAATAACATGATTATAACATGATTATCAGGAAACTGCATATAGCCAGTGATGCTTCTGAGATGATGATAGCAACGAGTTGATATGCTTCTAACATTATCTCCATGACTTCATATCATTCTACGATTCCTGAGATTGTAATTCTTGCTCATCTCCCTCCATTTTCATGCTAATCTCATTGTTCGTATCTCATTATTAGAGAAGCCAAATTTTGTATATCATCTTGAAACATAAAAGAATCGTGTTTCAGAACTAAATGGAAGAGAGTAAATTATAGTAGAGTGAAAAACTCGCTCGCCCAATAATTTCTCCTACCCAAAAAGTCAAAGCAACATAGATAACAGTTGGCCTTACATTAGCATGAGTGTCCTATCTTCCTATAGCTTCACACTCATGCAAATCTTTTTCCTATGTTCGTAGAACTCAGGCTCCGGAATGTTGGATTACATGACTGACAGTGACAACTATTCGACCTGAATTTTCACTACAGTAGAGAGGCCCCACCAAGAAAGTGCCGAAAACAAGCCTATTACCATACCCAAGGACCAACCAAGAAAGACGACAAAGGACTTCAGTCCAAATATCATCACAAAAGTACTTAAAATAATAGAAGAGAGCCACGGCCTTTCTTCAGTACCCATCTTTTGTCATACCCCGTTATAATCAAAGTTCATTTCATAGTAATTCTTGCACAAAATTTCGTACCACAACACTAGTGCTTGGAAAACTTCAATAAACATTCGCTTGTGCGGTACGACGTTCATGTAGAAATCATGATAAAATGAACCCATGACGCAATAGGACAGGAGAAGGGTCCCTAAAGTGACCAAAGAAAAGCCCGACACGACATGATACTACCTTCATCCATGGACTCCAACTGTAACAGGGCATCACAATTCATGAAATCAAAGCAGCAGCAGCAGCCCATCCTAGGCGTTCGCTGTGTGATTTCTTGAGAAACCATGGACCGGATGCGTGCAATTACAAGCCACGACACGACAAAGTCTCGGAAAGAGGGCTTTAAGACATGCATGTCCAAAAGGTTACAAGGAGCTTCAGGAGCTCCACATGCTCTTCATCAGTACATCCTAGGGTTTATAGTGGGAAGAGGTCAAGTGAAAAAAATAAAAAAGTTATAAAAGAAATATCGAAGTTCGTCATGAACGGATCGCAGAAGAGCCAAAGGAAAAACGAAGACCCAGATTCGGCATGCATTAATGGGATCGGGTCGGGTGGGACCCGGATCCACTGAGCATTGGGTTTTCGATCCGATCGACGGCAGATCCCACCGTTGCCACAAACTGATAATTATTAAGTGAGCGGTGGCGATGCGAAAATCATTTATTTCAAATAATAAATTTTTTCTTGACAAAAAAAAATAATAAATTTTTGAAATTTCTTGCAAAATTTAATAAAATCTCACGATCTCTGGACACTTTCCAAAAAGTCTCGTTTGCGAACTCGAGAAGCTGCGAAACCCAAAAATAAATAATTTGAGAAAAAACAGAAAGCTCAAATTTTAAAAACCTTTAAAGAAAAAAGAAAAAGAAAGATAATTAGATCGTGGCCTCGAGAATCAGAACGGGCGACTTCTCAGCAGCGGAGAGCGAGGGGCTCTCTTTTCCCGATCGGCTCTGGTGATTGGAATCTTCGTACGCTTTTTCATAAATTATCTTTTTCTAACTCTCCTTTTTTTTTATCTTGAGATTTAGCAAAGACATTGTTACGGATTTCGTTGCTTCAGCTCGACAAAAAATCATTTTGCAAGACTCATTTACATATTCGAACAAATCAACCAAGATCCGTAATTCGAATTTGACACGTGAACACGAAATATTATTGTAATATTTTTTTTTCTGTAATGCACGAGGTCAAGAAAATATAGTGAAAATGAATATTGATGGGTCAATGGTTGGGACTTTGGGAATTGGGGAGGATGGACGGAGCAGCACGTGCACGGCGGACACATTTTCTTGATTTCTTGTTTCTTTCTCCTTTTTTTGTTCTTTTTTTTTTTGGTTTTTGGTTCACTGCTTGTTGTGTAATGGGACAGGCTCAGTGTGAAGTTAGATTCCCGGAGGCATCACAGGAATCTATCAGGCCAGGCACTGTTTGCAGTTTTCTCTTTTTCTCTCCGTTAGATTGAAAGATGTTATTCACCATTCTACCATCATCCTACCATTTTATGTTTTTATTGATTGAAGCTTGTCTTTTTTCTTCCATCTTAACATAAATGATCTTTTTCTATACCATTTATGTCTAAAAATTAAAGATTAGCATATGATACGGGGTAACTTAATCTAATTTAAATTAGCCCCGGTTAGAAATAATTTCCATTAAACATCTAAAACCTGTCCTAAGGAAAGTTCATCTTCCCGCCCAAATAAGTCGCAAGCCAAAGCATGGAAAGATTATCGAAAAATGGAAGACGTTCACACAAAAGTTTGGTCCCATAAAATCAGCCGATGGGGTTAAGGTATGTAAAGCTTAGTCATGATTTATGAATAATTTAGGCTTCTTTTTTTTTTTTTTTGGAGGATTATAGTTATTAGTCGACTTGGAGTTTTTCTTTATGTTTTCTTCTTTTTTTTCTTTTTCCTTAGATTAAGAGAAGTGCATTATTTTATTTTTATATTTTTAACTTATGAATGAGCTCTGATATAGGCTAGACAAATCAATACAAAAATTCGTAGGTGAAGTGGAGATTTTACCTGAGCAAAGTTGGCAAGGACCAGAAGAGGGAAGGTGGCCAGGATCAGGAGAGACACCCTCCACTCAATAATGAAAGCCACGATGAAGGAAGTGAGCAGCGAGGTCATGTTCTGCAATATCACCGAGATCCTCTCAGCAATCGCCGACTTCACATCTGCAGCGTCGGTCGCCAACCGAGCCGCCACCAGGCTTGAGTTGTGCTCCTCCTCATCGAACCATCCGACTTCATTCCTCAGAATTGCTGGAAGATGAACCGTGAATTAAATCTCGACCAGCACGAATAAATTACTTGTGACAAAAGTAAATGTATGAGCAAAGAAGCATGATAAAAGATCAACACCTGCAAGCATCATCCTCCTCACTCTGGTGGTGAGGTTCTCTCCCATGATGCTGAAGAAGTAATGTTGAATCAGGTACGCAACGACGGCATAGAGGCCGGCCCCTATGTAGATAAACACATACTCCTTCGTCTTCCTCTCCATGGAGGCCGGGTTCCTGTAGTAGAACACCTCAATCATGTTGCTCATGACGATCGCAAAGGTTGGCCCGATGAACCCTGAGAGCACAGACCCTGCGGCGCCCATTATGGAGTAGGGCCACTCGGGAGCATTCAGCTTGAGGAGCCTGCAGAAGTAGCCATCAGGCGCGGGGTTCCTCCTCTCAGTCTCAGCATTTGAGACCATCTCGATGCGGCCGTCGGCACCAGTGCTGTATGAGTAGCTGAGATTCCTCAGGCTGCCAGACCGGAGACTCAGGGACTTGGTCGAAAGTGAGTGGCTTAGCCGCGACGAGCGACACCTGCGGGTTGACGGGTTTGAGAAGTCTCTGTTCCCAACCATCTCCTGGAACCTGATCAGAGAGGCGTAGGCCCCAGCCTTGGCAATCAGCTCCTCGTGGGTCCCAGTCTCAACGACCAGCCCCTGCTGTATCACCGCAATGCTGTCGACGTTCCTGATGGTGGAGAGACGGTGCGCGACGACCACAGTTGTCCGGCCTACCATGAGGCGATCAAGTGCCTCCTGGACTATGCTCTCCGAGCCGGCATCCAGCGCACTGGTGGCCTCATCGAGTAGGAGGACTTTAGGGTTCTTCAACATGGCCCGCGCAATCGCAATCCTTTGTTTCTGACCTCCCGATAACTGGACTCCTCGCTCTCCTACCTGCTTTCCAATTCAGGAAGCAGATAACTCAGAGTGATTCAACTCTAATTCTGTTAGATTGCCGTGTATACTAATTAGAAAGAAAGACTGACCTGAGTACTGTAACCCTTAGGAAGCAAGGTGATGAAGCTATGAGCATTTGCCGCAGTAGCAGCTGCTTCCACTTCGGCCATTGTGGCATCCGGCTTACCGTAAATTATGTTCTCGAGTATGGTGGTGGCAAAGAGAGCAGGCTCTTGATTGACAAGGCCAATCTGATCCCGTAGCCATTTCAGCTGCAGCGCCTTCAGGTCGACATTGTCCAGCAAAACTTGCCCTGTTCAATCATTTTAACATAAGTTACGGTCCAACCAAGCCATTTCACAAATCAATCTATCATTCTTAACAAGGGAGATTCTGTCACCTTGATTAGGATCGTAGAATCTCTCGATCAAGGACACAACAGTGCTCTTCCCAGAGCCACTCCCGCCAACAACAGCAACTGTTTTTCCCGCCGGGAAGAAAATGGAGAAATTGCGGAAGATGATGACGTCCGGCCTTGATGGGTAGCTGAACGTCACATCCTTGAACTCAATGTTCCCATTGATCTCAGGCAAGGTTTTCCCATTGGAAGGATCGTGACCTATGGAAGGCTTTTGCTTGATCACTTCCATCAGCTTGTATCCCGCTGCTTTGCCTTTGCTGAATGCTCCGAGGTTCGAAAATGATTGGCCCAAGCTCCTAAAACAGAAAAAAAAAATCATGAGATCATCATCAATTGCTAAAATCATGGTTTGTTGTCATTGTGAATAGATGAAGTCAATCAGGTTTAGGGCCTACATGCCACCAACAATGGCAGAGAAAATAGCTGTGAACGCCTTCCCTCCATCTGTCTGTCCATTCCTGATGAAAACACCGGCATACCAGAAGACGAGCGCCCATGACATGCATGCGATCCCGTATGTGCATCCCAACCCCAAGCCCTTGGCCATACCGGCCTTGTACCCAAGCTTCAGCGTGTTCTGTATCGCGTCTGAGTAGGAATTCAGGGCCTTGCACTCCCCAACGTAAGAGTAGACGGTCCGGACTTGCGCAATCGCCTAGTGCAGAAATCAAGATCAGAACTTAGCAAGTTCACGCAGTCTGGTAAACGCATGGATATCGTAATATACGTAGATGCATATATGTCATTGGTCTCCTTTGGAACCAAAAGATAAAAGAGCTTACAACAAGCACAGCATGTAGACTCAGATTAATCCAATATGCTTCAATAAAACACACTTCAAAGTCACTGTTCTTTCAATTTCTGCAAAGAGAGGAAAAAACCCACACACCTGCTCGGCAATTATGCCAGCATTCGCATAAGATTCCCGACTCTTAGACGTGAGACCGGTGAGCGTATAAGCATACAAGCCTCCGGCAAAAGCGATTCCAGGAATCACAGCCACACTCAGCAGCGCAAGCCTCCATGCGGCCACGAAACCGACCACCAGCCCAGCCAGAAACGTCGACAGGTAGTGTATGAAGTTGCCAACCTGTCAGAGAGACATTGAAAAATCAGAAAACTAATACAGAAACCACTGATGACCAAAGAACTGAAGTACTGTCATGTCAAAACAGCAAGAAAGAAGAGAGAGAGCCATCAGCCAAGGAGAAGGATGAAGCTCGGCGCACGTTAACTCAGGCTGGCTAACTTACGCCGCCAAAGTCCAGGGTTCAGCAGATCATGGGACCCGCCATAGCCATAAAAGTGTGCCAACCACCCCAGACGAGCATTTCACGATTTAACGCCATCCCAACGCTAGATTTTGCACTCCCGACAGGGCAAAACCAGAGGACAAAACATAAGAAGTGGGAGAGAACGAGAGCTGAAGACTGACCTTCTCGCTAATGGCATCTTGGACAAGCAGAGTATCCGTGGAGACGCTGAAGACGATATCTCCAGTTCGAGCATCGGTGTCGAAGAACCCCACGTCTTGCCTCAACACGGCCTCCAAGTACTTCTTCCGCAAGGTGCTCGCTTGCCTTTCTCCGGTGTACATCCAACAAGCAATCTCTGTTTTTCGAATCGTTCAAATAGTGAGTCCATAGACTCGATCAATTCACGGTTGAATAAAGTCGAATGCAGTGAGGGCGATGACACGTGAACAGAGAAATGACACGGGGCTTATCGGTCCCAGAAAGTCCCATTTGCACATGAATGCGAGTAGTTCTAATTAATGTGCAAAAGAGAACAACGAAGAACGAATAGCTCACCTGCGTAGGAAGACAAGCAAACGACCAGCCCAAGATACACGAAGTAAAGTGCGTACTGCATCAAGAATTTTATAAAGAAACCCAGAAATCAGAAACTTAAACCAGATTCAAGATCTAAATCTGCAGCGGAAAAATAATGAAAAATGGAGGGTCCATTAGTGCAGAAAATTGACAAGAAAATTTAAACCTTGGACACTTCTTGGGTCATCTTCTTCAAATCGGACTGGTTCTTGCCGAACCCGTTAACCATTTCGCCAAACAGGAGGAAGAAGACGGGCATTGAAGATCCGTGGATTATAGCTCCCAAGCTGCCAGAGATCATGAGAAGCCAATCATACTTGTCGGCGAACGAGAAGAGCTGGTAAAAGGGCAAGCTCTGGTCCTTCTTCTTCTCTGCATCGGGCAATGCTTTTCCATCTCCACTCTCTGCCATATTTTTTGCGTCTTTCTCTGCCTCTCTGTCTCTCTCGCTCGCTCGCTTGTCTCGAGATTAGCAGGAGAGATTGACAAGGGATCAGCTGGTCGGTCAAATCGGGATGAAGAAACACTTCAGGAGAGCCAAGAACGAGGATGGTGTCGCTGGATTTTCGCCATTGAAGGAAAGATCTGATGACCACCCTTTCCTCTCTTGTCCGTGCTCTCTCTCTCTCTCTCTCTCTCTCTCTCTCTCTCTCTCTCTCTACAGGGGCACTGACAGTGCAGCAGTTTCGTTCATCAGCTCGCCTTCGCTGCAGAGAAAAAAGGCCGAGACCATGAGTAGAGAGAGAATGAGAGCGACAGTGAGAGTGTGCCGAGAGTCTCGACGCCAAGCGGTCAAAGATAGTGGAGAAAATGAGTTCGATGATCGAATGGCGTGAGTCACTTTATAGAAGGGGAGCTCATTACTGCGGATGCAAAAGCGAAGTAGAAACACAAAACTCTTTTCTTTTTTTTCTTTTTTACAAATAATTATTCATTATCTTTCCTTTTCTTATATCCAGATTTAAAAACAGTGAAAACTTTTTTTGAGGCGGAGATCATCAGGCCGATGATAAAGTGAAAATTCATTTCATGATCTGTTGAACTGTAGCTATTAGTAAAGAACAAAATATTGTTTATTACTATTAATTGCTCTGTGATAAATTAAGAAATTTATTTTGAGAATAAAATATTATCCAGGTTAAGGGGAATCTGGTAACTGGGTTTTAGTGCCCGACTTGCTTTCGAGTTCTGCCTCGAGTTCTGAGCGGCCAGACCCCTTTTCTTTATGTGTAAACTGCATGTTGGAATTTCGAAGCATATTATATAATATATATATATATATATATATATATGCATCTATGTAACAATAAATAAAAGAAAAGGAAAAAGAGAGAAGGGGAGATAATAACTTGACACAGGCTGGTTCTTGTTTGCAAGCGAAGGACTAATCAGATTCGATGGTGAAAAGAGAGAAACAGTGGAGCAAGGATGGCTTTGCATGATTGCTTCGGAAAGTCATTCTCATGCCTAGCCTAGTGTCAAACCATTCATGAACCCCATAGAAATCACAAAAAAAAAAAATTAATTAATTAATTAAATTTAATTTAAAAAGAATTGAAAAACCCGAATTCTTGAATATACCTTGAGTTGAAAGAAACGGTTTTGCTGTGAAGGCGCTCCCTTTCTGTGATTTGCTCTTCAAGGGATTTGTTCCTATTTGCTTTTATTGCCCTTCATCACCCTTTCGTAACTTCATTTCAGCCCCGAAACTATTTTGGGGAATCGACCCATTTGACTAACCTATTCCGTGCAACTTGGGCACGTTTGCAATTTTGACCGGCTCAGCTCCTGCAGAATTTTCGATAGAGACCCAGATTTTCTTTTTCTTTTTTTTTATTTTGTTATTGGTTTATTCCCTCCCAAGTTTGATTTTTCTTTTTTCTTTTTCCCTTTTGAAAGTTCAGCATTTGAACCAGAGGGAGAGAGATTCGACCCAAAAAAAAAAAAAAAACAGAGGGAGAGAGAGTTCATTGAGTTTTCCGTAAAGTAGCCTAAAGCATGCGTTCATGCATGCATGATTACATTGTACAAGAACTTTGCTAGGGTTGCATCCGATTCATGATGAAGGAAAAGGCAGTACAGAAAATTCAGACACTGGATGGAGGCGCTTTGATCAATTTCATGCATCGTTTCACCTTTTATTTATGTACTATACTAAACTTTGATCTAAATTTCCTTTTGAGTTCTGTGAGAATGGTGCTAATTATCAAGGGGACTCTATTCGGTGCAACGTTTCATACATCATTGGCAAGGCAAGTTCCATTTGTGTGTGCTTAGGAGAATGGCAGTCAAGACTCGAGATGACCTACAGAGAGAGAAGCACGCTCCATTTTCAAGGTAAAGTGAAAGAGATAATTTATAATGATTTTGCCGCTTATCATGACTATTCACGGAATATAATCAATTTTCGCCTGCTTATATTGTTTTCCTTATACCTTTGGGACTTTACCATTTTAGTTTGTATTACCTTGGCCAAAAAAGGATGCACTCGCGCATATTGTAAAGTGAACATAAAATAAAACGAGTAGTCCCCTATTTATGTACTTCTTTTACCGTTCGTGCATTTACTGAATAAAATCTTATTCTCTTCGCCAAAAATCATGTTCTTAGGCATGGTAAAATAAATAAAAAGAAAACATGAACATGTAGATAAAAAAAAAAATTTACTTCGGCATATTGTTAATCTAGAGGCAAAAAATATGTAAAATGAATTATCCACTTTTTAATTTCTTTAATTCCATTCTCTTTGCCAAATAGATTTAAGAACAAAGGCACCAATAGTCCATAAACTTTTACACGGCTGCTTAAGTTCATGAACTATATTTTTTCTTTTAGGCTTCGTTTATTTTGCAGAAAATATTTTCAAGAAAAGCATTTTTCTTACTTTTTGGGGTCTAAATCACTTAGGAAAATGAGTCAACAGAAAATTTATACATAAATTTAGGAAAATGACTTCCTTTTTAAAAAGAAGTGGAATCATTTTCCATATATGATTAGATACTGATACTTGAATAAGAAATTCTATATTTGGAAATATAAATCCCAACGCTTATTCTAAGGCCCTTAGTAGTGGACCCAAGTCTAGAAGTCAAGGTTTGTCAAGGCTATGCTTGAGGTCCAAAGAGGTCGGGTTTGGAACCCCGATGCCTGGGCCCAAATCCATAAAGGTTAAGCTCAGGATATCAGTGCTAGTGGTTAGGCTTAGGACTTTGGTATCATTGCCTAGCAGGGCCAAGCCTGAGACCTCGAGCACGAGTCCATTAAGGTTGGGCTTAGGTCCACAATGCCTGAGTCCAAGACTCTATGCTTGGGACTAGGCCCATCAAGGACAAGCTTATGAGCTTGACATTAGGCCTATGTCTATTGAGGTTGAGCTTGAGGTCCTAACATTCATGGGTGTCTCCACGGTGGGGAACGAGTGCATCGACACTCAATCAAGGCTAAGCTCGGATCCCTAATGCCCAAGCTCGAGTCCATCGAGGTCAAGTTCGAGATTCCGACACTTGCGCCCAAGTCCCCATAACCTACACCTAGGTCCATCGAGGCTAGCCTGAGAACTCAGAGCCCATACCCTTATCCTTGACACTCAGGGCCATCCAAACTTGACCCTAATCGTTGTCCATATGTGTGCTTGGATCATGGTACATAGAAGTCAAATTCGAACTCTAGTGCTTGCACTCAATTTCCCTGCTACTCTTTTGTAAGTCACTAGCGACTGAATAAGGTATGTCTATTTTGGAAATTAAATTAGATTTTACTAGCTAAATAGCGAAAAATATTTTTCGATTTATTTTTGATTTTAGCTAAACACCGTAAAGTATTGTCATTTTCCCAAAAAATACTTCTTAGAAGACATTTTCCAAAAAATGTCATATTTTTTGGAAAATTTTCATGAAAAATGAATGATTTGGAAAATATTTTCCTATATATGATTGGTTATATTGCTGGAATTAGCCAATAAAAAAATATCTTTATTATTAATAACAATTTTTGCAAACATTTTCATAGACAATGAAAATATTTTCATTTTAATATTTTTATAAGTAATACAAATAATCATTTGCGGAAAACATTTTTCAAAACATGATTTTTTTTTTCGTGAAATAAATGGACCATCGTTCTAATTAATCCCTCCATTAAATAGACAAAAAGGATATTGATACGGTAGTTGAATCACCCCTTAATGTCATGTTGGCATCACATGTTTTTAATAATCAAGAAATTCCTTGCCTAACGTTAACTTTAACGGTGGAGTGGCTGTTTTCATAGCAATGCAGGGCGGCAACCATTGAGGAGGTAATGGTTGAAGAGGTAGGTGACAATTTTCGGGACAATGATGGTGGCCTACGACTAAGAGGCATGTTTTGTGGGCAATATCTTTGTTGATCACTAATTATTGAATTATTTTTCATATCAATATCCGAAACTTAATTTGTTTCATGTATCATTAAATGTATTATGCCTTAACACTAATATCTGTTTTCGGGACAATGTTGATCGCTAATGTCACTGTTTCGTTCCCTTTTCATTTGCCTTAACACTTTGTCAAAGACAATCTCCAGATAATATTAACACAGAAGAATAGCATAGCGCCATAAAAATTGGATAACACATAGCACCTTACAATTCTTATATCTATAGGCAAATAGATGGCATGCCCATCCCATGCTAAAGAAATTGACAGATACAACCACAAACACAAACATATTAACTATGACCACTACTAATACATGGGAACTTGAGCAGGAGGGTATCCAATCTCATGATATCCACTGGAAAGACTTCCCATAGGTGCTGCGCCAGTGGAACCGGATACTACGCTGGAACTTAGAACCTCTCTCATGGCCTACTTCAGATTGTTACGTTGCACCTCACAGAGATCCGACAGATAAACACCTGTTAAAAATCGATTGCAGAGTCAGTGATGAGAAGATATTGAGAGGACAAGGTTCATTCCATACTGATATAGGTAAATCCGTTTCAAAACATATGGCGAGGATTGATTCACAGTCGGGAATTATTACCTTCTCCAAGGGCCAAGTTGAAGTAAAGATCGACAGTGTTGGGGCAGTTGTAGTAACATGCCGGTGAGCAGAGCTTGGCAGCGAAGCGAGGCAGAAGGAGAGCATCTGAATATATGCCAACAGACCCCCTACCTATCCACTCCACAGGCACTGATGCAATCATCGGTCTCGATCCACTCGTGCATGATATCCACAGCCACTTGAGAGGTCTTGCATTCGTACTCCATCTTCCGATCCGCTGGACTTTTGTAGTTCTCCAGGACGCACCGCCTTGCATTGGTCGCGATGGAGAACGAGCAGAGTTCTGCAGGCAACTGCTCGCACATAATATTGCCTGACGACGAAAAGGATCAGGGACAAAAGATTGGTCAGCCTAGAGATATTCGAGACATCAAATAGCTTGTAACAAATGTAAGAGTTTTCCTAATATAGACTACATTAATTGATATTATAATTTATTATTTTTACGGTTACCGTTAAATAAGATTAGTCTAAGATAAGATAGAATGTTTCTTAATTAGTCTAATATGTGACTGGCTAGTGTAGGCCGAGTTGAGCCTAGCCCGTAATGAGGGGGCTTGGCTGGAAATTCTATGACTATTGCTCAAATATATTCTTTAACTCTGATTCTCACATGTATCCAGCATCATTGAGCCGGTGATACGGAGAGCAATAGAGGAGAATAACTTGATGCATGGGTAATCCCCTTAATGCGTGGATAATCCATTTTCTGCTTCTGCTTTAACGAACCGGTGATACGAATGGCAATAGAGGAGAATGACTTGATGCGTGGGTAATCCTTTTGATGCATGGATAATCCATTTTCTGCTTCCGCTTCAAAAAACGATGGATTTTAAAACAGGTGCATTAATCTTTCTACTCAATTATGCATGTTCTTATTCTAGTTATGGAGATCTTGAGGTTGCGCAATTTGTATCCATCAACAAATGCATTGTGGCGAAGAAGAACCATGGTGATACCCAAAGCTCCTTGGACCAAGAGCGACAAGACGACGAAGAGAATCAAGGTCATGGGAGAAGAAGAGAAAATCATGTTTATCAGACGTGAAAGATCCGGGTGTCTTGCTTGTTGTACTTGGATTTGTATTAACTTTCTTTCGCTCGTGACGAATCTCTCTTTAGAGGATGCCATTGAATGTATAGCACAAGGTGTTGAGGACCTTCTAAGAACGAGAACCTTCAGTTTGAGTATAGAAGTGTAGGCTTGCGAAGGAATGCTTCTTTTTGTACCGTAGTTTCCATGGAAGTCAATGAACTCCATGAGACTACCATAGCGGAAGTTTACTTTGGTGGCGACGAAATAAACAAATTTTGGATCATTTCGATCTCTCCATTGTGCCCTTTGGATCCCACTATATTATTATACGTACATAGGTTAAAAAATAAGTAAACAAAAAAAAATTATATATTACCTATGCGCATTCATTGATATTAGTTTTCTCTTCTTGCATGTTTGTATTTAGGCATATTTCAAAAAAAGAAGAGAAATGTATTAAAAAAATCCCAAACTTATTGCATATGTACCAATTCAATCTGAAATTTTTTAACATGACCAATTTAGTCACATATTATATTGGTATCAATTCAATACATCTAGTCAATTAATATTAGAAATTATTAATATGGACGTCAAATGTCCTATGTGACACAATTAATGCTGATATAGATATTTTTAATAATATTTTTAAAAATTTGTTGAATTTTTTCTTTTCTTTTTTCCTTTACCTTTTATTTTGCTGGTGGCCAGTCACCAGCCATAGGACGCCTATGCGAAAGTGAGCACCAATGAGACCTCCCTCATTAGATCATACCCCATAAGATGAGTGGCGTATGACGACCAACATCCGCATTAATAATTTTCGATTTAAGTTGTCTGAATGGACTAAATTGGTACAAATGTAAAAATGTTTAGGGTTAAATTAGTCTAACTAAAAGATTCGGAATTAAATTGGTTCAAATGTAATGGGCTTAAGACTTTTTTGGTACTTTTCCTTTAAAAAGAAATATAGGAGATAGAACAAGTTACAATGTTTGTCTTTCTTTTCTTTCACCTGTGTGCATCAATTAGTTTAAATTTATCCCCTCTAAAAAAACAAATGCATATAGACATAGAATAAGGAAAAATGAAAGAAAATTCTCACATACTAATCTAAATTTTATCCTCTTGTCAAAAGAAAAAATTGAAAGAGATTAAGTGGTCCTATTTTTAAACAATGTTCATTAGGGAAACAGCAACATACCGGTTATCCTACATAATATTTGTGTTGTGATAATTTTTTTTTAATGGGCATTATTTTCTTTGTGCAAAAGCAGAAGTAAATTGTAAAGGTATTTTATTCAGATTATATTATGAAGTCAAAATACTCATTTGCTTTTCCCTTAGAATTTTTGCTCGTGTGTATAATAATTTCTTCTGGATTGTGTGAGACAACTATAAGTACAGCCCATAAATTACGTGAATTCTTTACTTTTGATTGTAGATTAGATCAAGTCATGCCATATTTATTCCGAAAGGCTCACAATATGGAGATCCAAATTCATGATATAAAGATCTGAATATCAGCAGTATCAAGAGGTTGCAGATTGTGTAGATCAAGAGATGGACATTGTTCATAACCATATCTAGAGGACCGTGCAGATCTATCTCTAGAGGTTGCGGATCTATTGTAAATCCCTAGCAAGTTTGTGTACAAGACATTTCTTGTACTTACTTACGCAAGACAATGTCTGTTCTAACCCTCAAAGACCCTAGACGTCTTGTTTATGCTAGAACTAAACAAGACTAGTAGGACACGCCCCAAAGGACTTATTTTTTTAAACCGTTGCGACATTCGAGCACCCGTTCTTTGAATTCTGGTCACCCAATCGGTCTTCAAAAGTAGTGGCCAAAAGAAATGCCTGACCGGGAGCGGGGACATGGAGGTTCAATCACCCGCGTACTTACATTGAATGTGAGTTTTGCTAATGGCCACGTTCGAGTCGACTGTTTCCTCTGTTCCTTCTTTCAAATATAATTTTAACTTGAACGCATTAACAAAAGTCATTAGTGAATAATGGTTTTTCTAATCATCAAAGTCAATAATCTTTCTCTTTTTTATGATGATAGAATCGCACAATAATACCATCAATAAAATTTAACAATATCACAAAAACTTCAAAATTTCAAGAACCCAAAAGTCCCTGCATATCAAGCACATGAGAATAGCTAATATTCTCCTCCTTTTTATCACAAATCAAAAAAACAAAGTTATTTCACAAACTCTCCCTTTCCAAAAATAATCACATAATCAAACAACCCTTCAAAAAAACAATTTTTGCTGAATATGCAATTTTGTCAAATCTTCTTAGAATAACTAGTTCTTGTGGTATGGACAGTGTGATGGGCTAGTAGATGGATCTCTATTTGTGCCATCTTCTGGAGTTGATGCAAGGCGAAGCATGCTTAGTGATCTGATGTGCATTGGACTTCGAAGAAGAGTAGGTCGGACCAGGGGACGAGGGACCCAGGGCCTATCAAGTTATTTATGTTTTTCTTTGTACGAGTATCATCTATGTGATGCTAAATTTTTGTTTTTCCGGTAATAATGTGGATCGTATATTCGGATATTTAATGTGATGGTTTTACACGCGTCTTTGTACATTATCATTTAATTCATGAGCAATTAAATAAACAAAATAAATTGCTGGAATAAAAAAATTACAATCAAGAAATAGTCAAAGGTGAGGGAAAAGAAAAGATCAAATGTGACAAATAATTTTGTCACTATACGCTATGGCGACTAAGATAGATCCGTCGCCATAGATCATTAACAATGGTGACACACCTTATTTTGTCGAAAATAAATGGTTTATTTATTTCACAAAAAATGAAAATTTTGTAAAGTATTTTCCAAAAAATAATTAGTTATCGTATTGAAATAATTTATGTTTAAAATTTTTCATAGATAATTAAAATAATTTTATTTAATACATTATATTAAGCATACAAATGATTGATGGGAGAATAGTAACAATTTGAATAATATCAACTTAATGCAGCGGAATAAAATAATTTCCCCTTTTGTGTAAACCTAATAGGAATCGATATAGTAGAGTAAAATAAATATAAGCATACGAACACAAGACGAATTTTTTACATGGAAAACCTCATCGTGTGAGGAGATCAAAAACCACGAGACCGGAGTCCATCCGAAAATCTTCACTATCAACAAAATTGGGTGAACAATGTTCTTCTCTAACAAATACTAGAAGTACATAGCAGCAAAGATCTCAAGAACATAATTATTGGTAATACATATGAATTTCACAAGAGATCAATGATAAATTCAATTAAAAACGCAGGTTTTTATCAGTCCACGAAAAAAATTGATGTAGGAAGCTTCAAATGAAAATCAAACCGTTCGGATTTGAGAAGATTGTACCACTAACATGCTGACAAAATTTTAGCTCATTTGGACCACGAATCGACCTCTAATGCCAACTTGATATAAATTAGACTTTGCCCCAACTCTAAATTTTCTACTTTTTCTTTTTCTCTTGTTACTATGTCCTTTTGTGGCTATCACTTTTTAGATAATGAGAAACCCTATTTCTCCATATGACTTATCATATGGGCTCAAAGTCCTTTTTAGGCTTGCAACTCATTGAGCTTTTTCCACATAGGAGTTAACTCAGCTAACAAATCTCTCTCTCACAACAATGTGGAGGGATTCACCATCTCTGCTATCAATTGACAATGTTCAGGCTTCTCTCTTGGTAGAGTTTTCTTCATCATATCAAAGCCATTATGATCCGCATGAATTTTCTCAAGTTCCAACAACTTTTCATCTAGAACATCCCTTATCCAATGATATCTAACATCAATATGTTTCGATCTAGAATGAAAAGATGAATTCTTACCAAAATGAATTGCGTTTTGATTATCACAAAATAGCATATACCTCTTTTGCTTGAACCCAAGTTCTTCTAAGAACTTCTTCATCCATAACATCTCTTTACTAGCTTCAGTCGCTGCAATAAATTCAACTTCGATTGTAGAAAGGGCAACACACTTCTTCAATCTTGACTTCCATGACACAGCTCCACCTACAAAAGAAACCAAATAATTAGAAGTAGATTTACGAGTATCAATATCTCCTGTCAAGTCGGAATATGTGTATCCAACTAACTCAAGTTTCCCGGTCCCAAAATTGAGTTTCAAATTTGAAGCTCCTCGAAGATACCTCATAATCCACTTCACTGCATTCTAGTGCTCTCTACCTAGATTTGACAAATAACGACTAACAACACTAACTGTGTGTGCCAAGTCTGGGCGTATACATACCATTGCATACATTAAGCTTCCTACAGCTAAAGCATATGGAACACTTTCCATATCTTTCTTCTCTTTATCAGTTGTAGGACCTTGCTTTATATTTAACTTAAAGTGGGTAGTAAGAGGAGTACTAACCACTTTAGCCTTGTCCATGTAAAATTTCTAAAGGATCTTCTCAATATATTTCTTTTGTGACAAAAACAACATCTTAGCATCCCTGTATCGGGTAATTCTAATGCCAAAAATATGCTTTGTCGAGCCCAAGTCTTTCATGGCAAAAGACTTGCCCAACCGTTTTTTCAATAACTCAATTCTTGAAGCCTTCCTGCCAACAATCAACATATCATCAACATAAAGTAAGAGAATAATAAAGTCATCATCAAAAAAATTTTGGACAAACACATAGTTATTTGAGGAAGTCTTCTTATAGCCTTGTTCTATTATAACTGATGCGAATTTTTTGTACCACTGCCTTGGTGCTTGTTCTAGGCCATAAAGATTTTTCTTCAATTTGCACACGTAATTCTCTTTCCCTTTAATTTTAAAACCCTCAGATTGTTTCATGTATATCTCTTCCTTCAAGTCACCATGTAGGAATGTTGTTTTGACATCCATTTGCTCAATTTCCAAATCTATGGTAGCTGTCAAGTCTAGTACCAAACGGATAGAAGATATTTTCACTATCGAAGAAAATATATCATCAAAATCAATACCCTTTCTCTGACCGAATCCCTTAACAACCAATCTAGCTTTGTACCATGGTTGTGAAGATTGTTCATCTTGCTTCAATTTATAGGTCCACTTGTTCTTCAAAGCTCTTTTTACCTTTATGTAACTTCACTAACTCAAAAGTATGATTATTATAAAGTGACTGCATCTCATCTCGCATAGCATCAAACCAATTGCTTTTGTACTTATCTTCTGCTTCTACATAGCACTATGGTTCACCTGCATTAGTCAATAATATATACTTTTCTTCATATTACCTGGTGGAAGGTCATCGGTCTCTAACGAATCTCCGAACTAGAACATCTAATTGAGCTCCTGAACATATGTTTCAATATGTTCAGGAGCATGTGCGTTATTTGGAACATTGACTTCCTACTACTCTTCATCAACTTATGTAGGAATATTTGTAAAAGAAACTAGATCTAAATCAACCAAATTATCACTAATCTATGGTGCTGAAATCATCTCTGCTTTCTCAATATCCTCTATTGTTTGATCTTCCATAAACATAACGTCTCTACTTCTTGCAATTTTCTTTTCAACTGAATCATAAAATTTGTAGCCAAGCATATCCTGTCCATAATTAATAAATATGCACTATCGTGTTTTTACATAGAGTTTAGACCTCTCATCTTTGGGAATATGCACAAATGCTTTGCACCCAAAGACACGCAAATAATCATAAGAAACATCTTTGCCTGTCCAAACTCTATTAGGAACATCAAACTCTAAAGGAACTAATGGAGTAAGATTTAATATATGCACAATTATACTTAAAGCCTCACCCCAAAAGGATCCAGATAGTTTTGAATGTGAAAGTAAGCATATTACCCTTTCAACCGGTGTTATGTTCATTCTCTCAGCTAAGCCATTTAACTGAGACGTCTTGGGAGGTGTCTTTTGATGTCGAATACCTTGTTGTCTGCAATATTCATCAAAAGGTCCAATATACTCTCCCCTGTTATCAGTTCTAATGCATTTCAATTTCTTTCCAGTTTGTCTCCCAACCAAAGTCTGAAATTGCTTAAAAGCATCTAATACTTGATCTTTAGTTTTCAATGTATAAATCCAAATTTTCCTTGAAAAATCATCTACGAAGATAACAAAATAAAGAGAGCCACCAAGTGATTTTGTTTTCATAGGATTGCAAACATCATAATGCACTAAATTTAGTATACCTGACTTTCTTGAAGGATGGAAGCTTTTAAATGCAACTCTATTATGTTTTCTTGCTAAAGAGTGAGCACACTTCTTTAGCGCCAATCTTTTCAATTTTGAAAGGAGCTTCTTCTTGGCCAATATTGACAAACCCTTCTCACTGATGTGATTGAGCCTCTTATGCCATAACTCAGTTGCATCTTCGCTGTCTACTACATTAATTTTGTCTATGGACAACTTTGCCTGCATAATGTACAACGAATAATATTTTTCACCTTTAGCCACAACAAGAGAACCTTTGGTGAGCTTCCATTGACCATTACTGAAGGTGCTGCAATACCCCTTATCATCCAACTTGCCTATAGAAATCAAATTCAAGCGGATATCGAGTATATGTTTAACATTATTCAATACTAACCTTACGTCATTGCTGGTTTCTAGGCACATATCACCGATGCCTACAGCTTGAGCTAACCCATTGTTTCCCATCTTCATAGATCCAAAGTCACATGATATGTATGATGTAAAGAAATCCCTATGAGACGTAGTATGAATAGATGCACCACTCTCAATTACTCAACTGATTTCATGAGATACAAAATTCACCACATCACCATAAGAAATGATGAGAAAGTTTTCTTTAAGTACAGCAACACGATTTTCATCACTGTTATTATCACTTTTCTTCTCTTTACCTTTCTCCTTTTGTTTCTCCCTTTTTAACTGGCAAAAAAACCTCTGAATATGTCCCTTATGATGACAATAATGGCACTCAACATTGGTAAATTTATTATACTTACCTTTGCTTTTATCTCGACTTTTATCTCTATTTCTTGGACCTCGAGACTCATTTCTTCCTCTTTTCTCAATAACCAAGGCATCAAAATATGAAGAGGACGATCCTTGTGTCTTCATTCTCATTTTTTCATTCAAAATACTACTCTTGACCAAATCTATGGTAATTATACCATTCAAGGCAAAATTAGACAAAGATGTTCGAAATGTCTCCCATGAGTCTGGCAAAGTACCAAACAACCATAGTGCTTGTATCTCATTATCAAACCTAATTCACATCTCACCCAACTGATTTATAATTCATTGAAAATGATTTAAATGATCAGTCAAATGAGTACCATCTTGATATCTCAGAGCCATCATCTGTTTTATAAAAAATAACTTATTATTCCAAATCTTTCGAGCATATAATTGTTCAAGCTTATCCCATAAACTGGGTGCATGTGTTTCCTCAATAATATGGTTCAAAACATTATCATCCACCCACTACCTAATATAACTACACACTTGACGATGAAATATAGACCATTCATCATCAGGTTTAGGGAAAATCTCAAATAAGGACTAAAAGTGAGCCTACTTTCTCAAATGAGGACCCGAAATGATTGTTGTTCCAAATAATGATCTGAAGTGGCTAACAAGTCTCAAATAAAGACTTGAACCCATCGGCCGACCATAATGTTCACTGGCTAGTGAGCGTGTGACATTTCCGGTTGTCGAAATATGGGCAATTTTGTCCCAAAAAATTATAGATAGAAATTAACAAACCCTAAAAAGAAAACTCCCAAAACTTTTCATGTTCTTCTTCTTCCACTCTTCATCTTTTATATTCTTTGTCTCCTCTCATTTGGAGAACCCAAATTCTCTGTTGATGGAGCAATATCCCTATCTCCCTAAGTTCCAAAGGTACATGCCCTCCCTCCCTCAATTTGAACAAAACTGACCTCAGTTGAACGAGAGTGTGAATCAAAGTTTATGGCGAACCTAGGAAAAGATAATGAAAAATCGAGGCCCTCGTGTTACACACGATTATCTCAATAATGAAAATGTGGCTTTACTCAAGATTTGTCTTCTTCGTTGGAAAGAAATGAAGACAAAAAACAAAAGAAGAAGATGTGAAGAAACGAAGGTAGGGATTTCTTGTTGTGTTTCAATTCGTGTTCCATTAAAAGAAATTTTTGTGCTCCAAGCAAGAGAGGACAAAGAACGGAGAAGATGAAGAGCGGAAGAAGAAAAAAGTGAGAACATGAAGAGTTTTTTTTTTTTTTTTTAAGGTCAAAAGAACGTGAAGAGTTTAGGGGGTGGTTTTTAGGGTTTGTTAATTTCCATCTATATTTTTTTGGGACAAAATTGCCCATATCCCGGCCACTAGAAATGTCACACTCTCGCCGGCCGGTGAACATTTTGGCCGGTCGGCAAGTTCAAGTCCTTATTTGAGACTTGTTAGCTATTTCAGGTTTTTATTTAGGACAACGGCCACTTCAGATCCTTATTTGAGAAAATATGCTCACTTTGAGTTCTTATTTAAGATTTTCCCTTAGTTTTATTCTCCGATTTCTTCTCGAGAAATACGGACAAATAAAAATCTTTCACATATAAAAAGTCTTCCATCTTCCCTTTTCAAATATGATAATTCGAATCATTCATTGTAACCATTCTACTTGTATTCGTTTCAATTGTTTAACACAAGGCATATAAATCAATCAATAACCAGAAGCTCTGATACCACTTTGATAGGAGAATAGTAACAATTCGAACAATATCGAATTAATGCAGCGGAATAAGATGATCTTTTCTCTTATGTAAATCTAATAGGAATTGATATAGTATAGTAAAATAAATACCAAGCACGCCAACACAAGACGATTTTTTTACGTTGAAAACCTTCTCGATGTGAGGAGATCAAAAACCACGAGATTGTAGTCCACTCGAAAATTTTCACTATCAACAAAATTCTTTTCTAGCAAATATTAGAGGTATGTAATAGCAAAGACCTCAAGAATATAATTCTTGGCAATATACATGAATTTCACAAGAGATCAAGAATAAATCTGACCAAAAATGCAAGTTTTGATCAATTCATGAAAAACTTGATGTAGGAAGCTTCAAACAAAAATCAAACTGTTCAAATTCGAGAAGATTGCACCATGAACATGCTGACAAAATTTCAGCTCAATCGGACCACGAATTGACTTTCGATGCTAATTTGATGTAAATTAAATTTTGCCCTAACTTCAGATTTTTTGCTTTCGTTTTTTCTCTTGTTACTACGTCTTTTTGTGGCTACCACTTTTTAAATAGTGAGAAATCCTATTTCTTCGTATGACCTATCATATGAGCTCAAATCCCTTTTGAGTTTACAACTCATTGGGTTTTTTCCATATAGAAGTGAATCCAGCTAACATCGATCATATTTGGAAAAATATTTATTAAAATGTGAGTTTTCTATGAAACAAATAGATCCAAAGTCACGGTCTACTTGCAGTTTTGAACTGAATGAATTAATTTGAATTTGAGTGTTGATTAGCTTTTCAAATTGATAAAGTTGAATTCGGATTTCATCCAAGTCAAGCGGAGAGTAGAACAAGATGAAAAAGGCCTGACAATGGCATTTGCCCCCGAAGGACTTCTTTGGACACTTCTGGCTAATGCCTGCAAGTAGTTACAGCTTGCCCCTTCTACTTTTACGGCCGGATGAATCTTATATCATCGTTTCCGTTGGGAACTTAATTAAAAGCACCGGGGCCATTCAAATTCTGACTGTATTTAGTACTGAAAAATTTAATACCTCTCTCTCTCCTCTCTCTCTGCAGTGAATGCGAAAGGAATACTACAGTAGTGATGGACCCATCAGCGCTTCCAGCATAAACGAGAGGCCAAATTGCAATCGTTATTTCGATTTTCCATTTTATCTACATCTTTGTAAAATATCAAGATAAATCATTATGTTTTAAACTCATACCAAATCTATCCCAAAATTAGTTGTTGCTTTCAGCATTATATATTTACAAGATTCCCATTAAGGTCACTCTTTCTGTAAAAGAGCCTAATTTATCTTTTACTTACTAATAGAATTAAAAAAATAAAAATATTACTAAGTAAAAATTACTGATATTAAGCAATAAAGATATTATCCAACTTAAAAGATAAAAACAAAAGAAAAGGGTGGGAAAAAAATACACCAAATACAAAAGTAAAAGTTGGGGCAAAATTGGAATTTGGAAGTACTGTAACAGAATGTCCCATCTTAGAAATGGCGATGAAGAACCTACGACATATTTGAAGGCTAATTTTTTTTTTTTTTCTAATGGGATGAAAAGATAAAAAGTTTAGGATTTATGTTGTAATTTGGTCTAAATATAAGCAATGTTTAAAAATTTTTATGGTATTTCTTTTTTTGGCCGTTTGATTTAAGTTTGCGTGAGGAATGATCATGAGAGCATTGTGGCAGCTATTATTGCTGCCTAATGATTTTTACCCCTCCATTAAGTAATTACTCCTCTTGGATCTTGCGTGAAAAATGACAACAATAATGGCCTCTCTCAAAACACTTTGACCCAATATTGGGTCGTGTTTGTGGGGCTGAGAGATGCTGGAGCTGCGCAGGCAATCTGTGTGGTGTTCTTTTCCTTCCTTCTTTCTTTATTTATTTCTTTAATTCAATCTGACAACTGTTGGGCTCGATTAATCTAATGTTAATACACACAAATCATCTCATGGGTGAGAGTTTATTTTATAATTGTGGTCCAACGTTAACATGGGCGAGAGATGCTGTGATCTGAACACGCAATCTCCCATGTTTGAACTGGACGCTTAATCACTTAAGCGAATCAATGTTAACGATTTTTGAAAAATATTCCTTGAGTCTCCATGTGAAGAGGTATCTAAAGATTTTATTTTGACAAATATTTTATAGTGATTAGGCCATGTTTGAAAAAGTTCCGGCCATGGTGTTTAGGTATTAGCACAACACATATCTAATTATATGCATACATATATAAGTGGGGGTTCATATCCATTAAAATACTGTATTAGCTAATGTTTAGCTACTTTAGTAACAAGGCGGAGGGAACAGGGCGGGACAATGTTTGGGCCGGAAGTTTGTATCAACGCGGCCCCGCCCCGCCCAGTAAAACCGCCCTACTTGTACTTCAGAAAAAAATGTTAAGTGTTGTATAAATATATTATATACTTGTCACAAGTATATTCATATCTAAATTATTATGAAAGTTAACTCATTTTGGTAAATAACTAGTTATATAGCCAGCGCTTTGTAGGCATATGTATATCTCTGAAAATATTACTTTGCATGTGTTTGTAAATAAAAAAACCTTTCCATTTGAGTTCATATTGAAATTATGGTACTCCCGAGAACAGATCCAGTGGAGACAGGGCGGGGCCTGTAGCTCAGAGGATTAGAGCACGTGGCTACGAACCACGGTGTCGGGGGTTGTATATCAAATGGTATTAATTACAAAAAATGGATTACAATCTCTCATTTGACATGATCTCCAATCGAAGACAATGAATTACAGACCTCTTCATGATTTGGGATTTTGATGAGCTTTAGATTCTATTACGTGAAGCAGATTGATTGATCCAGGATTTTCAATCCATGATGAGGTGTATTTTGGAAGAAAACTATTTTTATTTTTTGTTTTTTTGCCAATAAAATTTGTTCAAAATGATTTAAGCTATGTTTAAATATGCGCATTTGAAAATAAGGAAATAAAACTAAATCAAATATGAGCATGCATGAATATATTGCCAATAAGTTGACATTGTTATTATTTATCGTAAATTTTAAATTTAGTAGATACTAAATGAAATTCACATTGTAAAATAAGTTATTCTTCTGATTATTTCAAGTTCAATGGGTAAACTATATATTGGATACTTAACCTTTTTTTTTTCAAATTTAAAATCAATGAAATAACTCAAAAGAGATACATGTTTGGAAAGGATAATAAATATTCATTTCAAGATTTTTTTATCTCTATCTTCATCTATCTCATTAGTTGAACAAATTTGAGATTACATATCTTGATAATTTCTTTTTATAGAATAAGTGATAGATGAGGCCGACAAATCACTAAACTAATGCTAATTGGTCGGACATAGGCCATGTGGCCTGTCATGTGTTAGTCGTTGAGATAAAGTGAAGTATCACGTGGCGAGTATAGGAGCCCACATTCTCTCAACTTTGATTTTTAACTATATATATAATAGATGCTCCTATTTAGAATCAAGTGAAAACTAATAAAACCATCACATGAATAATCCAAAAAATTACAAACAAGTTAAAATATACAAGTGAAAAAAAGCTTGAGAGACCGTAGAACTTTTAATGATTGTCAAATATGAATAAATTCAAATTAGCATACTTATAATTATTTGAATTTCTATTAATTTTATGTTTCAATAGTATTATATGTTTAATGCGGTAATTATTTTTTTTAAAAAAATAATGACAAATTTTGTGTGCAAGGTGCGATGCTGTGCAGGGAAGGGATTGCCTCGTTCCACACGGGATGGGGAGGACGGCGGGGCAAAGCACCGCCCACCGGAATGGGAAAATCTGAGCCCTAATCCCACCTCCCTCCTTACCCAATCTGTATCCGTCCTCTTTCCTTCAAATAAGTGTTTATCATTTGTGTGTTTTTATTTTAGAACCAGGAAGCCTACCTTATCAAGGAAGTTACAATTCTTCTCCTATCAATCTCGTGGACCATATAAAAGGCCAGCCAAAACCTGGATAAAAAGTCCAAATATAAAATTCTTTGCACTTGATGGTTGAGGATTAGATGTAGTATCGTGCGTTTCATCCACATACAAGTCTGATCCTCAACGACTAAGACAGCTCCAATGGGCTAGCAAAGTTTATTTAATTTAACTTTTGTTTCTATCATTTACAATGAACTAAATACCCCTTGCATCTATTTCTCAATTTCCCACTTCTTGCAGCTTTTCCGCAGCATGATTGTGAAGATGGGGGGCATCAGGTCTTCTACGATATGTCTCAAAGTCCTTATAATTACAGCACTTTGTAGCAGTTTTTGGGAAACTACTTCATCCGATTTTAAACTATTGCGACCTTAAAAGATGCATTTCCAAAAAACATATTGTAATTCTTCAAAGGTACATATACAGCACAATCACAATCACAACCATAATAAACAGATGTAAGTCTTATTAAGTATTACTTTTTAGGTGTAAAAGACAGAGTGTTTCAAGGGCACTTGTTAAGGGCAATAATCTCTACTTGGGAAATTTAAACATTTTTGTTTAAAAGATGTTGCACTCTTAAAATAAGTTTTCATTCAATTTTCTAGGAATATTGATATGTGTTATTTCTATTATTAGTGATCTAAATTGGTGTCCCAAGAAAAATTGTTAATAAGACTCTTCAGATTTCAGCATTTAATCGGGCTGTTAATTACTTGAGAAAACCTTTTTATTTTTTTTATTTGTATCTCAAGGTCTCTTGAAAGGCATTTGAGCAATTCTATGAATTTGGTTAGCCTCTACACTATTGTGGTGGCTAGTTTTTTTTCCTTTTTTTTGGTTAGTATTGTGGTGGCTAGTTAAGTAGCATCGATATTGACATGTAATACATGACACAACATGTGTTATTTCTATTATTAGTGATCTAAATTGGTGTCCCAAGAAAAATTGTTAATAAGACTCTTCAGATTTCAGCATTTAATCGGGCTGTTAATTACTTGAGAAAACCTTTTTATTTTTTTATTTGTATCTCAAGGTCTCTTGAAAGGCATTTGAGCAATTCTATGAATTTGGTTAGCCTCTACACTATTGTGGTGGCTAGTTAAGTAGCATTGATATTGACATGTAATACATGACACAACATGATACAATACAATATGATACGCCAATGCATGTTTCTCAAAAAATAAAGATTTTCGACATGATATGACACCTTGTATATTAAATGTATATTTGTATACATACATGATAAATTATCATTTTTATATTATTTTAATAAATTAATTGATTGAAATTCACAAATAAATACATAATAAAAAAGGAGCTTGGAATGGATTTACACTAGAAATATTAATCTACCATTTGTTAATATCATTCATTGTTTTAATTTGACAAATTTAATTTCATCCAACAGTCCATGAAACTTGAAGGAAAAAAATAATCAATTCATATTATAGACTTGCATGTCAAAGTGTGTTGGAAGAGAAGAGAAAAAAAAAACTTGGGGATAAATTGTGTATAACGGGAAGTGCAAGTCATAAGAGAAAAGAAGACTTGATTTTTCTTTTTTTCTAATTTATTTTTATTAATTTTTTTATTTTACATATTTACATTTTGAATTCTCATCTATTGAATTTTTTTTTTAAAATTAATCCCGTGCGTATCGGAATTAAGTGTCGGAATTCCACACTTGAGCGTTGACCAGGTGTCAAATTTTTCAATACATGTTGACTAACTCTCAAAGAGTGTCAAAGAGTGTTGGACATGTGTTTGAATATTTGATACAACACAAAAATTCTCACAATGTATTGGTGTTTTATAGGTGGCTGGCTTGGTAGTAGGCTTACTCCCAATTGGTTTGGGACCCTTGTTCAGAAATTCGAATCCTGAACTCTCATCAATGTTAGAAAATCTTGATTAATATGAGATGTAGGTTTCGTCATTTCATAAATGTAATAACTTCAACTCTATTAGTACCATGGTGGAGCCATCGTAACTTCACGCAAAATCTATGCCTTAATTCGAACACTTCATTGCAGGCGTAAAACCCTTATAGTAATGATCATGAACGTTTCTCAAATGCCAATAGACTTTTCCCACCCTTCTTACTTGTTAAAATAGAAAATGGTTAGCCTCTACGTTCCGCCACAATTGTCAAGAAGTTTGCCCTATTTTGGTAGCTCTCTCCAAATCTAAAGGACTCTTTTGCGATCATTATGCCTTCGCAAACTTGCCATAATGTGAGGGGTGGCTAGGTGAGATGGCAAAATCATCGGGTCATATCTAGCAATCCCTGTCTAAGTTTGTCTACACAAGGTTATATCCTTTCGATATTATCCTCCAAGAATTAGCCTCCCATATGGCCCTTCCAACCCAACCAGGTATGCTTTTTGTCACATCAACCCCATTTCTTTATTGTTCTCAGGGACTCCCCAAGGCCCATTTGCACGTGACTCTCGAAATTTTATATTACTTCGGATAAGTTCGATCCTTTTTAATCCATGTATAATTTAATTGTCAAGATAACAAATATCCCCGACATACTTATAGTGTATTCTTGATTTGAAATAACATAATTTTCGAAAAAATAGCTGCACATAACACAATGACAGCCAATGCACTTTAACTCCGTTATGGTTAAAGCTATATCCACAAGACGCTCATTTTTAAATTCAAAAATTTAGCAATGAATAATCAATTGAAACCCTTAAATTTAAATACCATAGATATTGACATTTTAAAATATTTCCAGTGTGAAATCTATCTTATCAAACCTAACTTTCTTAACATCCTGTCAGTCGAAAAACCAAGAATTTTCGCTTTCTCCATGTCGGCCATAATCAACATAAAAATGTGCCGCCTTGAGGCCATCCTCCAGTTGGCCGATCGTGGCGGTCCATTTCTCCTCCATGATATGTCAAAAAAAAAAAAAAATCACTTAAATCAAAACATGCTTGAGGCCCATCGCTGCCATACCACACAGTAAACTCTATCGGCTTTTCTTTCTTTTCTTTTTGTGGTAGTGGAGATTTCTTCGTTGTTTTATTGCTTCTTTCATTTGATAAGCTGTTCAGATAACCACTAGTCTATCTGGCTACTATTCAAAGCTACCTTGACTGTTGACTGTCCCCAGCTGTTTTGAGATTCTTATACATCAGAAAACAAGGAAGAAAGCCAAAAAGAGAGTTCAAAGGAACCCCCAATACCTTTTATAAATATAACACACACACACGCGCACGCGCACACACACACACACACACACACACACACACACACACACACACATATATATATATATATATATATATATATATATTAAACACACACTTCTTATTGATGCTCCAAATATTTCGACAGTTTTTATACTATGTGAATTGCTACTTCTCAAATTGTTCTGAGCCTGTGGCATATTGTGTCATATCCTAAAGCTTCAATTTTGGCATTATCAGTATAGATATGGACATATGCATAAAAAAATCAAAGGGAAAATAAAAAATAAAACGTTGATTGGAATGATAAAGCCTTAATATTAATTTTTGGATGGAGTCCTAAATAAATTTGATGAAATTTGATATATAATAGCATGTACTCCACTTCGTGGAGCATTGTCCATATGCTATGTGAAGATTATAAATATCTCTCTTTGCATGCATTTTATTAACAAATTTTGAAGCATCTGATTTAGTTTCAGGAGCAGGTGAATTGTCCTTCCCTACTTTTAGAATTTATTTGCAGTACTGTGTTCTTTGACCTGGGGGACCACGTAAAGAGCCAAGCACCTTCTTGGAAGATAGTTGGACCACGGATATCATTTCCTTAATTAAAACCCTAAAGCACTCTGTGACTATGATGGCAAAGAGTTCGAACCCTAATATATGGCTTCAACGTTCTGATGTAATATGAGTCAATAATCACATCTAATTTATTAATCTGAAAACTGGGTACGTCGTTTTCGAATGTCCAATTCATCCGATCAGACTGAGGAGTAAGTATGGAGAATCGCTGGGCACGCCGACAAGCCCTAGCCATTTGTGTGACGTAGGCTAGTGTTAATAACACGATAAAAGCCACTGATTATAAAATGTTAAGCAGAAAATTTGGTCATTAAAGCCAGATCAATGTCTCCAGGAGGGAGGAGAACGGCCTGCTTGTTTATTGTTGTTCTTGCAGGGTTATCGGCCCCGCTTGTGAGTTTTCAAAGTTTGAGATAATAATTTTTTATATTACAAGAGAGCTATTAGATTAAGATACTGGATTAAGAAATCATTAATTGAGTGGCACTGGTTGTGTTGTAGCCCCTTTTGCGAACAACAGATCCGCTTTGGTGAGGTAAAGGAAGCCTCTTAGGGTAGTAGTTAGCATGTGATGTTCTTCTTGCGGATTGGTGGAGTTGTAAAGATTTTTTGTAATCTCATGAGGAATATCTTGTAGTCAAATGTATAAACTCAAAAAAGGATGTATGATTGAAAGTGATGGATCATGGACCTAACATTTGAAGAATATTATACACTAATGGCACATTTTATGGGAATAATGCTCATTGTATTACAAGTCCATTATGTAGTGTCTGCTCTCAGGAATGACTGTTAAACCATGACATTCAAAACTATTATAGTATTTATTTACATGACCATCTATGTAAACAATTTGGACAAGATGCAGCGTATTGCTATTTCAAAGAATCATTATGCATTGATATTCTCTCTCATCTTTCTTCTTATTGTCATCTTGCCTATTTTCCTCTCTCTCGTGTTCTATATGATGTGGTAATGTCCGCATTCTGTGTCGCATGTGTAAAGAGTAGCTTACGCTCTAGCATGCATGTTTTGTGCTATGTCATCCATACTGTTCACCATTTCCAATCAATTTAAGTTAAAAGAAAACAAGAGTTCATCCAATAAAAATTAATTTGATTAATAATTATGATGACATAATTAGCTTTAGTAATATTGTATCTATTTATATCCACATGTTACTAGTACTATAATCATGCAATGACATAATGTCATATAATGTTGACTATAATACTATTCATCATGCTATAAGTAACATACTTATTAGTTAGTTAGCTTAATATGTTATATCATTACATAAGATTTATTTATAGAAATATTAAAGGAACTATATTGTTTACTAACTCTAGTAATAAGCTTTAATTAATGTAAAACTAGTATATTATTGTTGATATATAATTGCATAATGAATCGCATTTTATAGGGGAATTATACAAAAACCCTATGAATTTTGAAGGTAGTACACATTTGTCTCCGAACTTTAACTGTTAGACAATCACCTCCATAAATTTTCATTTGGTTATAGCCGTTAACCCCTTTGTTGGTTTTTCTATATGACTTTTCAGGGGTTCATTTGACTTTTTGAAGGAAATTGCGATTTTTCTACTAATTGCCATAAAAAATGGAAAAAAAAAAATAATGCGGGGGAGAACTAAATTGAGTAAATTTTTAATGATGTAAATAAAAACAATGAAAATATTTGAAGAATAAAAATTTCTTGAAATTTGAGGAACATAAACGCTTCAGGGGAGCTAAGCAAGATTTTAATAAGAAAGAATACTTTCAAAACTTAAGTAAAAAGGGCAAAGGTTTATAACAAAATGATAAAATGACAAAAAATGGTTAGTCATTATGTATTTTCAAATGGTTGATTAACGTGAAAAATGATTGATCAACCAAAAAAAAAAAAATTACTTTAGTTTCAGTTAATCATTTTTTCAATGAGTTGAGGACGTCGGTTTGTTTTATAATTTGTTTCTAAATATTTTTATCAACCCATCATTTCTCACATTATTTAACCATTTGAAATATAATGAGTAACCAATTTTAGTCATTATACCATTTTGTTATTGAGACCTTTTGGCTTTTTACTTAATTATGTTTCTTCCTCTTAAAATATCTTATTTAGTTATGTTTGTACATTAAGCGAATTTCAACAAAAATCCTATGTGTAATTGTTGATATGTACATTTCCAATATTAATATATTAGTTAACTCATTTCTCTCTCTTTTCAATATATTTATTTTTCATCTTTTACAATAAATAATGGTAAAGAATAGATTTCATGAAAAAAAATGAGATGAAAATGCAGTTTTACCTCATATAAAAATCATGTGCGTTAAGTGGACATAAAAATAGAAGAACTAATTGGGAGGTCAATAGCCAAAACAAAATGAAAGTTCCGAGGGTATTGCGTAGCAATTAAAAGTTCGTCGCTACCATCAAAATTAAGGGATTTTGAATTATTTCCCCATCATATAACAGTTACATACTTCATTAAACACTTAGCGTGTTTTTCACTTGCTCAGCTACAAAGCGTGCCGTTTAGCATGAGTTTTAATGAGAGGTGATGATGTTTTGAGAGCAAACCTTCTCTTCTTTTTTTTTCATTATTATGGTGGAACATTATGGCAGACATCCATCCTAGTGATAATAAAACTTGTTATGAAGGTCAATCTTTTAGCATAATACTAAACAGCTCGCCATTATCAACTTTTCGAATTTTACAATGATGCCTTTCATTAATTTTATTGACTGCTTCGATAAGCTCTTGATTTTGTCTAGTTAGTGATGAGATATAGATGTTTCATGTTAGTAATTTCATATTTGATCGAAACATAGGAACCCTGACCTTCTAAAGTCTAAATTGATGTGTCATTTCAACTGTGGTCATCATCATTGCAGATGTATTATATAGTTCAAGCCTCAAAAGAACTTTTTGCATGTTTTGTAATACTTTCCGATTTGTAATTTTTGTTTAAGTTTTAAGACTCATAAAAAGAAAGAAGAAAATTTGAGGATTTGAGTGTACTATCATTATAAATTCTAGAATCTATGATGGAACCACTTCTCTCCTTAGGCGTCACCAAATTGTAATTGGGGGTCAACAATCCTAGCCTTACAAGATTTTGTACCCACGTCTAATTTTGTACGGGGGAGATAGCCAATAATAGTTTGCCCAGAAATGGACAGAATAGTTTGTTCAATATTGTTATAATAATTGTACCGAAGGACCAATTTGATTTTGTTATGAAAACTTGATGGACTAAAATAAACAAGTTAAAATTTTAGAGAATAAATTGCACATTCCACAATAGCTTAGGGACTAAATTAAACATTTAACAATAGCTTAAAGATATGTTATGACTTTCTTTCTTATCGATTAGACAAAAGGATTACATTGAACATAGGAATAAATTAATCACTACATTAAATCAAATTAAAATTTTAAGAATGATAGTACAGATTCCATCAAAATTTTAGATATTATTAATATCATTTTTCCAACTACAAAACAAGCATGTGCGGGAGCCAGCTCTACCGAATAAGAGCACTTGCTTTTACTTATTTATGTATTTATTAACTATCAACGCTTGCTTTATACAGCTTGATGTTGAAAAGCTCAGCTAATCTAAAGGCTGCCTTCGACAGCAAACCAAAGGTCAACATGAAATGATTGTCATAAGCCCGATCCAATTTAAGATTAGAGAATATGACTCATTTTCTGCGTCTTTCGCAGCGTCATTATTATGAAGAGAAAAAGGCGTGTACCAAGACATGCCTGTCCAATATAGAAGTTGCTCATATGGTTTCATTTTCGGCTAGAAAAGTCACCTCAACATTATTTCATAGTCCAATTGGACGGAATTAACAGAGTGATTGAATTGCACTAATTCAAGAAATTTCAAGGTCAGATTGCATTTTTTTTTAATAAATTTTAAGACTCAATTATATTTTCACGATAGGTTTTAGGATTTCTGATGTGCTTATTCCATAATTATTTTGACGTAATGTTTGTTGAATAGGGCAAGGGGCCCATCAGCTGCGGAATAGAAGGGGAAAGGGTGCATTTAGGCAAGCGGGCCATCGAAGTCACGATTCTCATTATGCAGCCACATAGGTTATCATTCGTGAATTGCTTTTTATTAAACCTACAGATCTTATTATTCTTTTTGCCATTTCGGCTAAAAGAACGATCTTGGGGACAGACTTAGGTTGGCCTCTTCCCATGTGGACTACTCGATGCAAACTCATAAGTGGTTCTTAAATCCGATAAAGATGGCTGGATGAGCTTCATGCCATTGTACGGTCTCTAGTTATTGGATATTATAGCGAGGGTATTAGGGCTCAAGCACTAAAGCATATTTTAGAGCCCGTTTAGTCCGTTAAAAATTTTCTCATTTTTTATTTTCAGTGAAAATGAAAATGAGAATCTGTTTTCCTTTTTCAGTAATATGATTTCTTAAAAAGGGTGTTTGGTTCATGAAAATGAAATTGTCAATATGAATATATTTATTTATTTATTTATTTAAGATATACTTGGTTGTATTGGTTTTAATATTAAGAAGTGTGTTTTCATCTTATAAGTAAACTTCATTTTCCTTGGAATAAAAATTTTGGAAACTACTTTTCTCTAACTTTTGAGCCTGTAGTTATAAAACTGAAAGCAGTTTTTCTTATTTTATGCGGAAATAGTTTTTAATTTGCAATCGAACACGTCTTTAGCACTCTTTTCAATTTCCTTTGAAACTAGACCGATTTTCTTTTACCCCATATCCCTCGAGCCTGTAAGTTTAGTCTCATTTGATATCTCTAAACTTTATGCTTGAGAGTTTGGAACTAATATCGAAAAAGGCCCTTAGGCAACTCTCTGCCTCTTTTTTTTTTTTTCTTTTTGTTTTAGTAGATCGCATATCCTGCCGGAGAGACTATACTGCTACTTATTACCGAGTATTCAGTCCTACTTACCAATTCAAATCATTTTTAGAAAACGAAGTCTGTGGAGTAATTAAATTATTCTTGGTTTGATATGCTAACTATCTATAAATTCACAGCAGGAAGGTTAAGGAATTTCTTCTTAAAGGTAAGAAGTAGAGGACTTTGGAGTGAACTCTCTTTAATTATTTCATTTTTTTTTGTTATAATTATTTCACATGGCGCATGTGAGTTGGGCTCATATAAAAAGAAAGCATTCAAAGAGTACTTCAATGCTTATAGAATTATGGGCTTTGCTAGTTTAACAGTGTCTATGAGGGTAACAATATGTTATAAGTCACAAATTCTTAAAAAAGTGGACTTCACAATAATTTCTATTTGTTAGTTACTTGTTCTTTTGTCACTTAAAAACAGGCTGTTATTCTCATATTAGATTAAGGGATAATACCCTAAAAAACCCCAAACTGGCACACTTGTGACAAATTTACCCCAAACTATTTTTTTGACCACCAAAAACCCCAAACTGGTATACTTTTGACAAATTTATCCCAAACTGGTATACTTATGACAAATTTATCCTATATTAGTTTTCTTTAAATTTTATTCTCAAATTATTAAGTTAAATGACACGTGACAGTTAACCAGTATATCAATTTAGGATTTTACGTTCTGTTTGTCATGATTTACAATTTTTATGATTTTTTTGTGGTATTAATCCAATTTAGCGTATGGTATATTTGTCACAAATTTACCAGTTTAGGGTTTTTTGCAATCGAATAAATTAGTTTGGGGTAAATTTGTCATAAATGTATAAGTTTAGGGTTTTTTATAATCAGTCGAGGTAAATTTGTCACAAGTTTACCAGTTTGGGGTTTTTTATGGTCAAAAAAATAGTTTGGGGTAAATTTGTCACAAGTGTACCAGTTGTTTTTTAAGGTGTTATCCCTTAGATTAAAGATAGTCATATAAATATTTCTATAGAATTTTTACTTTCCCTTCTTTTCAGACTACGGTATTGTTTGAATTTGGGTTAGTAAATCTTCCAAGGCTTAAATTCAGCCTCTTCTTTGGGACTCAGTGAAGGTTGCAATCTGTTCTCCATCACGGTCAGTAATTTAGGCTTGTTAAGAGGATGATTTTATATGTCTTGGTCTTTGGACTGAGTCGGGCCGCTTCTCATGGGCTGACCCAAATCCAACCCATTAAACTAAAAATTGTTCCTGGCCTAAAAGACACTAGGGACATGGGCAAACATGAATTGCTTGTTATGACGACAGGAAGAGTGTGCATGTTGGCTGCCGGTTTCTCGAGAGTAAAGAAGACTTAATAAGCCATCTCCAAAGAGTAACCAATCAAAAAGTGTAGTGAGGACCGAGAGTAAGTATTTTATATGTCAGTCACTCAGTCGATATGGTCCGATTGACCGATTTATTATTTGGTCGAAACAAAGATGTTATTCATATATCAAAATGATACTTAAAGAGGTACATACAAAGCTTTTAAATTTTAAAATCCCAAATAACTGTTAAAAAAAGAAAAATCTAGAAAACGAAATAACAAGGCATAATTTGCAGTTAGAAGCATATTCTCATCCCTAAAGAACAAATCTACCATGAGTGCATGCTGAGATCTCCCACTCCATTTGCAATGGCTTGTGGTGCCCATCTAGGTTTAATGTCTCCATCACCATTGCGTGGTAAAACACCAACATCAAAATGTTGAGAGAACACAAATCACATACCTATAAGGAGCTCCCAAATTTATATTTAGGTCTAGTTCAAAAGAGTAAAACTCCAAAAACTTGACCTAAATCTAAGTTGAGAGAGGAGAGCAGCCTAATCTTGGAGAGCTTATGGATCCATGTTACAAACATCCTCCTTGATGATTGTCGACTAGAAAATGATCGAATTGGTCTCCATGTTCACCCAAGATTAGCTGTACAAATTTAGTCACACACACAAATTCCTAGGACAAATTGGGAGAGAAAAGAAAGATATAGAGCTACATAAAGGGAAGACTGAGACACATAGGGAAAGGAGGGAGGTAGAGCGTTGCTGTGAGGTGACGGCTTCAAGGAAAAATAATTTGTGTGAGAGAGAGAGAGACCTGCCTCACGTTTTGATCGATCGATTAATTGTTTATGCCTCATAGTCATTTCACATGGCGCTTAAATGTAGGAATCATTGGCTTCATTGATTTGCTACTGCACATATCAATGTCACATGGTGTAACTATCGCACGAGATACTTTTTCGAGGTTGAGAGGCATTATCAAAAGTGCAAGATTGGATATATTTTCAATTTCAAAATTAAGTACTTCGACAGGTTTGTGGCCATATGATAGAAAAATCTCTATCTTGAGACCGGAAGAAGAATGTTTGAGAAAGTCTATCCTTTGAAATAAATTCACAAATTTTGCTTTAAGCATACTTTCTTTTGTTTTCTCCATCTTTTTTTTTTTTTTGGGTAATAGATCAGGAATAAAAGAGTCAAATTATCCATGAACCAATTGAGTTTGGTATCCTCTACTATGAAGTTAAGCCTTTTTTTTTTTTTTTTTTTATAACTATTAATTTGTCGAAGAAATTGTATACTTTACCTTTGAACTTTGGGGCTCTTACACATTTGGCGACGAACTTTCAGAGGTTACACAATATCCCTTGAAGTTTCGTTTTGTTACAGCCATTAGCGCTCTGTTAATTTTTCCGTTGGCACTTGCAGTGCGCATGAATTTTAAGGGGCAAAAGTGTGCTTTTTGTATATATATTGTTTTTTTTTGGAGGAAATCTCTCTTTTACGATTAGTTGCTGAAAATCATGAAAAAAAAAGAAAATGAGAGAAAATTAAAATAATTAAAATACAAATAGTATAAAAAATAAACTTTGTTAACAACATTAACAGTATAAATGTGATAAATTAGCACTTTAATAAAACTAAATAAATTACAGGAAAAGTAACAACACCAATCGAAAAAAGAAAAAGAAAAAGGGCCTTGATCGAAATGGGTCAAATGACAAAAATTGGTAACTCATTATGTATTCAAAGGTTGGGTTAATACCCTGAAAAACTCCAAACTGGTACACTTGTGACAAATTTACCAAAAACTATTTTTTTGACCACCAAAAACCCCAAACTAGTATACCTTTGACAAATTTACCACAAACTGGTATACTTGTAACAAATTTACCCTCTGTTAGTTTTCATTAAATTTTATTGTCAAATTATTAAATTAAATGACACGTGACAGTTGACTTATATAATTTTACGTTCCGTTTGTTACAGTTTAAAACTTTGGTGATTTTTTTACGATATTAATCTAATTTAGCGGAGGGTATATTTGTCACAAATTTACCAATTTGGGGTTTGTTGCGGTCGAATAAATTAGTTTGGGGGTAAATTTGTCATAAATGTATAAGTTTAGGGTTTTTTTATAATTAGTCGGGGTAAATTTGTCACGGGTATACCAGTTTGGGGTTTTTCATGGTCAAAAAAATAGTTTGGGGTAAATTAGTTACAGGTGTACCAGTTTGGGGTTTTTTTTAGGGTATTAACCCTCAAAGATTTTATCAATATAAAAATGATTAAGTAATAAGAATATTTATAAAAACTATAAAAGAAAATTATGTCCTTATCTCATAGAAGGAAATGCCTAACCCAGGTCAAGGTGCTAAATTATTTATTTTCATTGGTTAACCATTTGAAATGCATAATGGATACCCAATTTTTATTATTCAAGCTTTTTGTGATTGGGATATCTCTTTACTTAAGTTTTCTTAAAATATCTTATTAGTTCTATTGATATACCAATAACTACAAGTTAATGAAAAATGTAATCCCTAAAAGTTCAGAGCAATTTTGTGTATTCTCATATCATTGCATTTATCAATGATTTCGGTCTATTTCATGAAAAATGAATTATTTGAAAAATATATATATTTTAAATGATCACTTATATCGCTTAAAAATGAATGAAGAAAATATTTTTACTGTCTATGAAAATAATTAGACATAAATGATTGTCATTGACAATAATATTTTTATCGATTAATTTCAAATAATAGAAAAAATTATTTTTATCAAATCATATAGTTTTATTTTTCCACAACATGTAGTGGAATAACAACTGACATTCTGGTGTTAAAAAGGCGGGACCGTGGGCTCCATTTTATGAGCGGTTGTTATCCAATCATTCATGTGGGTGCTCATGTCATTCACTCTCTTTTCCATTTCCAATGGGTCACACGCATTGGACCCACCTCTCTCCCTCTTATCTCAACTTCATCTTTCGAAGATTTGTTGTTGGAATATAATATACGAAAAATGATAGGATCTTGTAATTTATGTCAACGCAAAATCACCAGAGAAATAAACAAGAAATAATAAGGACACCAAAAATTTACGTGGTTCGGTCTAAGTATCAGTACTTACATCCATGGGGAGAGCCAGCAGTAAATAATCTACTATAATTGGACAATTGAGGTTTACAATCTCTCACATGCTCGAGTGTTTCCCACATCTAGATTTAATCCCGAAACTAAAGTGTTTTTAAATAAATAATGTAAACTCACAGCACAAAATTACCATATGTTCAAGCTCAAGCAAAACATTCTATGTACTCCGCAAACAATAAAAATCGTTTGCTTGTTCTTCTTTGTATAGCTCCGTTGTTCTTCTTTTTCTTGTGTGCGGCGTTCCTCAACTTTTTAGCACACCCCAAAGAAAGAACTCACGTTAGGGTTTTATATGTGTGCCCAACGAATTGGGACCACCACCTTTTTACTTCAATGTGGACTAGGCTTTTGTAGGGAGGAAAGAAATCCTTGCTTTTCTTTACATGATTCCGTTGAAGAAAGATAACTTCTACTCTTGAATAAAAGATAAAGATAATAAAATATGTGAGCCTCCCTTTTTTGTCTTGTAGCTGCACATGATGTCTTCCTTATTTATTTTGCACGTTTGAAAGAAAAGTCCAAGAAGGAAATTATTTCTTCATTCGATTTCTAATACTCGGAAGAAAATCTTTATAAACAAATTCGGTTTAACAAATTGTTATCCGAATTTAAACTCGAGACATTAATTTAACAATTCTCCACGTTGACTCAATGTTTGAAGCAAAGTTATAGTACTCATCATCCATGTTGCTCTCCCAATGTCCCGACGGGTACTCACTCTCCACAGACACCAATAGTGCTCAAGCAGAGCTTAAGCTTCGCCAAAAGAATAGACTTAGTCATCATGTTTGTCGAATTATTTACTGTAATAATCTTTTTGACAATAACATTACCCTTAGTTAAGACATCTTGGATAATGGTACTTGATGTTGATATGCTTCATTTTTTTTTTTTGGTAAAAGGTAAGTATATATTGAGGAAATGCCGAATGTACAAAAAAATCTCGTCACCAAAAACTTACACTCCAAATGCAAGAACAAAAGTAGTGAAAGGGTGACGAGATGTAAAAGCCACAAGGCGTGGCACAAACACTACATCACCAAAACCAAAAAAGAAGCATGGCATGGACAACCGGCTACCAGACATGCCACAGGCAAGGAAGAGGAAACCGTCGGATTGAACTACCTACGGGTCCCAGTGAAAATAATTGGGTCTAGGCCCTAATTTCTCTGCAACCTTCTATTTTAGAAATTATCTTCGACGTTCCTGAAGGTATAGCCTTGTCTTATACCACTTTGAAGAGGTGGTTCTTCATGGTTGGGATCATCAAGGGCTGGTCTCTAAAGATGATGTTATTCTTGTTTTTCCAAATGATATGACAAAGCACGCCAAAGGAAAAATATGCAGTGCACTTGTAGAAATCTTTACCCATCAAATAGGTAGCGGCCCAGCGGAGGTTCTCCCTCCAAGTTCTGTTGTACCAAGGCAAATTGCATTTGGAAGCCCAAAAGAAAGCAACGCTAGCCGTGACACAACAATAAAAAAAATAGGCGATCAATAGAGTTGGGCATACTCTTACAAAACACATAGACAACACTTCCAATTCTACCATAAGACAGCAGGATAGCTTGGGTTGGAAGTTTGTGCTTGGCAATGAGCCAAACACACAGTCAACACTTCCAATTCTACCATAAGACAGCAAGAGAGCTTGGGTTGGAAGTTTGTGCTTGGCAATGAGCCAAAGATTAAGCTGATAGCGAGGCACTACGGCATTGTCCCACACAAAGGAGTGCTAATGGACTTGTGTTCTCTTCTTCTTGATGGAGTTCCACACCATTGCCAGCATGAACCGGCTCGAAGAGCTTTCTTGCTAGCAGCAACGATCCGAGTCACCTGACAGGACTAGGAGAGAATGACCCCATGATTCAAGCATCATCCTGAGAGCTTGGCTAGCATCTGAGAAGAGGTTAGCAACATAGGCCTGCATAGAGAGCCCTGAGTTGTAGATAAGTGAATTTGAGAAGAGCATGTTCAGGGGCCCCCTAGGTGCCAATTATCAAACCAAAGAGAGGTTGTTTGTCCATAGCCAATTTTCCAGTGAAGGCCATCCAGAAATCACTCCTTAGGTTCAACAAGCTTTTCTAGGCCCAGAAGCCAAAGGTTGGCTTCCTAACAATCTAAAAGTTCTTGTTCTTTAAGAAAGTGGAACTGACCCACCTACACCATAACGCTTCATTGTTAGAGAACAAGAGCCAGATATGCTTCAGCATGGCGACTTTATTGCAATCTCTAAGCCTCCTGATACCTAGCCCTCCTTCATCTTTTGGAAGGTAAACTTCCTCCCAAGCTACTCTTAGCACCACCCTTGCCCAAGTCCCGACCTTTCCACAGGAATTGTCTAAGGATTTCCTCTATCTGGTCCACCATAGCTATAGGTAAAACAAATACACTAGCCCAGTAGGCTTGTATAGCGTGAAAAACTAACGTGATGAGTTGAAGCCGTCCAGTAAGAGAAAGGAATTGGTGAGTTCAAGACTGAACCCTTGCAATGATGAGTTGATGCATTTGACAAGGGCACAATAGTCCACTTTGCTGATCCTTGAAGTGATTATGGGAACCCCCAAGTACCGAATTGGCAATTTCCCTGCTCAAAAGCCTAATTCCAAGAGAATACCATTCCTTATGGAGGGAGCACCACCTGCAAAAAAAAAAAATTCACTCTTGCACAGGTTAGGACAAAGGCCACTCCAAGAGGAAAAGATATGAAGACCTTCCTCGAGGAGAGTCATTGTAGGAAGGTCAGCCTAAAAAAAAAGGAAGACATCATCCGCAAAAAAGAGATGTGAAAGATCCGTTGCCTTACACCTCCAGAAGAACTTGAAATTAGGCATCAAAGAACCATAATGAAAAGGTAAGGAGAGATGGGATCACTTTGGTGGAGACCTCGGCCGCTCGCAAAGAACCCGTGGAGCTCTCCATTCAAAGCAATTGAAAATTTGGGTGCGCACACACAAGTCATAATAAGTCGCGTTATAGACTGAGGGAAGGTAAAGGCTATCAACACACCTTCAAGAAAGTCCCAATCCATATTATCATAGGCTTTCCTAAAGTCTACCTTTTTCGCACATCTAGGGAGATAAGGCTCGGGGTGGAAGCTAGAGAACAGCTCTTAGCTAGCAAGATGTTGTCCATGATCCGCCTAACTTTTACAAAAGTAGTCTAAAAAGGGCCTATCATGCTCTTCAAAGCTAGGGCCACTCGATTAGTTAGCACCTTTGTAATACACTTGTAAATAGTGTTACAGTAGGCGATAGGCCTATAATCCTCCACGGAAGTGGCGTTGAATACTTTAGGAACCATCACCAAGATGATATTGTTTATCTCCCTTAAGAGTTTTCCGGAGGTGAAGAAATCCATTACTACAGCCGTGACTAAGGGACCAACCGTCTCCCAGTTTTCTATGAAGAACTCTACTGTGAAACCATCCAGTCCAAGTGCCTTTCCCCTAGGCAAGGGGAAGGTAGTGTCTCAGATCTCCAACTCTGTAACCGGTCGAGCAAGGAGCGTAGCTTGATCATCCAAGAGCCGATGTTGGATAACCTCCCTTAGGTCCTCTAACGAAGGTCTAACTAGCTCCCTTTGCAACACCAAGAGGTCCTCGAAGAACTCTATGAAGCGACGTTGCACCAGCCGTGGCTCGGTCACCTAGTTCCTTGAAGAGTTCAGGACGGAAAGGACTCTGTTTCTCAAATATCTTTTGTTGACATACTAGTGGAAGAACTTAGTATTGTGGCCTCCGTCCCTGAGCCATGTGACCCTGGACTTCTGCTTGAAGAAGGACTCCTCCAAAGCACGCAACTCTGCAAAGATACGCCTTTGGTTCTTTTCCACCTCAGCAAGGTCAGCAGAAAAGGGATTTTGTTGCAAGCTTACCTGAGTGGTCTCCAACATCTTCCTCACATCGAGTTTTGGTGGATATATTAGAGAAGGAATCTCTATTAAGCTGCTTGAGCCGACATTTAATAGCCTTGAGCTTATAAACAAGTCTATACATAGGAACTCCAACCCCTAGAGCATCCCAAACTTGCGAGACAATCTTGTTGAACTCCGGGTGCTTCATCCAGAAGTCGAAAAACTTGAAGGGCTTTCTTCGAGGAGTCAGACTAAGCACCTTCACCGCCATAGGTGAGTGATCCGAGATTCCCGGCACTAGGAAGGAGGCTTCTGAGTAAGAGAGATTCAGACTCCACTTGGCGTTCACTAGAACCCTGTTAATCTTTCTTATCTTCCTAGAAGGCCCCGAGGATGTCGTCCAAGTGTATCTAAAACCAACGAACCTCAAGTCTTCCAGCTCAACTTGCTCCAAAGTACTATCTAAACTCATCAAAACAAGGGATCCAATCTTCAGAGCCACCGACACAGTTTGATGGATCTTTAATAACATTGAAATCCCCCAAGACAAGCTAGGGAGTGTCTTGGAGATGGATGCTTCTTGAGATGATATCCTCCTAAAGAGGTCTTCACAGCGAAAATGAGTGATCCCCGTAAACAAAAGAGATATAGCAAGCCACCTCAGAATCCAAGCTCTCAAAGTTCTCATCAATTGCCTGCTTGGTAACTGAGAAGGCTTCAAACTTAACCTTTAAGGGGTCCCAACCAACCCAAATTCTGCCCTTAAGGGAGAAGTTGCAGTTTGCAATCCAACACCAATTCCTCAACAGACCTTTGAAAATGGAGTCGAAGCGATCTTGTGGCACTTTAGTTTCCAACAAACAAATACATAACAAGTGGTTCAATAAGACCAGGTTACGAACCTCCGCTTGCCTAGTCGGGTTGACAAGGCCTCTAATATTCCAGTAACCCATATACATATGTACAAAAGCGGAAGAGAGTAAGGGTTACCTCCATTTCGGAGGCTTGTGGTAGCTTGGAGGGGGAGCCACACGGGTTGATGGAGGAGACGGGGCTGGGGAGAGCGCCAAGAGCTTGTCTTGGATAGTCTCCTCTCTCCTCCTAGTCGGAGGAGTCTTTGGCGATAGATAAGGTGAGAGAAGATCATCATTTGAGCTACCAAGGTGGTTGGTTGACTCGTCTGACTCCACTCCACTACCCAGGTCTACTACCGAAACATCAGGAGGGCTGATGGGATCTTCCTCCACGGTAGAGCTGGGAGCATCCACCTTGGTGGGGATTTGAAGTCCACTTTGAGCCTTATGGGAAGTGGTTGAGGGCAAGCTCTTGACAGCTGCTGCTTTCTACTTGAGGGATCGCCCCTCATCTCCAGAGCTGACCGGATGGGCCAAGCTTGTCTCCTTAGGAGGGAGAGATTTCTTTTTCTTTCCCCTAACTTGTTTTCAATCCAATTTAGCCTCACTAGTATCTTCCACCAACACCGAAGTAGTCTCGGGGGGTCAGGCCTCCACGGGTGGGGAGGGAATGGCCCGAGCGCTGCTGGCCCTACATCGCCATCGGACCAGCTAAAGAGGCCGCACAAGTATGTCCAAAGGAGCCACACTTCAAGCATTTTGCTGGCTTCCACTCATACTCGATGGCAATAGACTGAGCCACTCCATTAAGTCTTACCTTGATCGAAGAGACCCTCGGCTGATTAAATGGAAGCTCAACACAGACTCTTGCGAAGGAAATTACTCGAGTTTGCTTCGTACGTTGATCAATATATAGAGGTTTGCCAATGGTACTCGCGATGGCGCTAATTGCCAGGGCTGTCCAAAGGTCAATGGGTAAGTTCTTCAAGCGAATTCATACCAGCACTGTGGTTTGCTTTTCCCTCTTTAACTCTAGAAGTGGATTTCATTGTTGCAATATGAGCCGAACCCTTGCAGCCATTATAGGTCCATCTTCCAAAATCTTCCTTTTGAACAAGGAGTTAAGGATGCGGAAGAAAAAGAACCCCTGGTCATCGGTGAAGACCTCAACAAATTCTGGTCCCTAACTATGCTTGAGCGAGAGCTCTGTGAGTTGGAAAGGCAACCTTCTTCCTACATAATACCCAACAAGACACTCATGCCATTTGTGATCCACTGCATCCAGCACCTTTTAAGGGAGATTTACCATAGGGACATCATCCACAAATGAAAGAGGAACAAAAGCAAGGTCATACCATTTTGTTGCAAGCTTCACGACATTCGCCCACGTTTGGGCAGCCGAGGCCTTTGAGTCCCTCGCTTTTGCAAGGCCTAGGGCTGTTTGAAAGCCGACCTCGCTTTGCTTCGTCCTCTCGAACGCCTAGCACGAGACGCATCCTTGGGATGACCACGGTCTGAAATCTCCACTGCCAACAGGAGCCTTGCTCGTGAGCAAAAAGGGTTAGGCCTCCTTGTTTCGAGTGAGGGGGCTAGAAGCCTTCTCAATTCCAGCACTCAACTGGGCCGCATTACTCACCTTACCAACCACAGAAGATGGAGCAGCCATAACTACTACAAACCAAGCTAACTACCACTCGAACCTCTACAGTATAGCCATAAAGAGAACCATAACAAGTACAAGGCTAACTGGGCTAAAGGTAGGTGCTGGAGAGTCCAAATGACCCCTGTTAGAACCCTAGAGTAGCAGCCGTCATACACTTTAGGGAGCTCGAGTTGAGGATGCAGTTGCAACTTGAGAGGAAGAAGGGTAGCTCGATAAAGCCTGCAGCATGGCGGGGCTTGACCGGGTTGATAGTGATATGGCTAGTATAAGTACCTAGAGGGGGGGTGAATAGGTATAAAGAGTAATTTCTTACGGTAATCGCACAATACTAGACAGTTGATAGAAATGAGACAATTTCTAGTCAATAAACAAACAAAGATCAAAGTAAGACTGAGAGTAGGGAAGAGAAAATTGAACACGAGGTTTATAGTGGTTCGGCTTATTTCAAGCCTACGTCCACTCTTTTGTACTGACAGCTCACTGGCTAGATTCCACTATGAACAAAGAGATATTACAGCACTGTTCTTCCTTGATTTCTCGGTGTAGAAGATCTACCACACTCTCTCAAGGTATCTCTAAGTATAGACTCTCTTTGCGTGTACAGTTTCGCTCAATATGAATCGACTAGTAATCAAGGAGCTTCAGACTCTGGAATTTCTCTATCGAGCACACACTAGAACAACTGGAACATCTTCCTTTTATACTCCTTTATGCCATCATACTCGTTGGCACTTACCAAAGGAATTCTTCCAATCTTTCTGTTGGACAGAATTAATTAAGAAGATCATTCGAGCTATTAAAGGAACATGTCGATAGCCCATCAATTCTGTTCGCTCATACAATCAGGATCTTGGTTTCCAAGAATAGAACCTTCCAAGAATATTTCGTCAATCATCGAATCTTCAAACGATCTTGATTTCGAATAAATAATCCGTTATTTCAAATCCAGCCAAGAGATCTTCTCCAGTCGATAAGACCAAATCTTTAACAAAACACTTTAGCTCTAGATTGCCTTTGTCACTGGATTAGAAACTATCAATGAGAATAGTCTTGAGTCTTGGGTCTTGTGTGCTGAGTCTGGTGATCTGAAAGTCTTCAGACTCTAAGTACAAGGGTCTGCACAGCTTCCAAACTAAACTGATAGAAACGTTTTGTCAGTTTCAATACACTATAGAGAGATTTCTCCAACAGATGGAGGGTGCTGAGACATTTGTATACCCCTTCGAGGAAGGCCAGAGTCACACCAGCAGCCACACCACCCAGAATCAAGCAGCGCAACAATAGGGCGATTCACGGAGATAAAGGGTAGCTTGGATCTCACAAAAGAGAGGGAGAAGGCCGAAATCGTTTGATGAGAATCGAAGGGCTTACCAAAGGAGGCAAACCCCCACATTTCGTGCCTAACGGAAGGCTGAAGCAGCTGGATCGAGCAAAAGCCTAGCCGACGTGAACAAGGCAAAAATGCAGCAGTGGAGAGGGTGAGTGAACAATAAACCGAGAAAAACCAAATGGCCCCGTTGATATGCTTCATTTGATCGTGATAAATTGGATTATATGCCAAAAATATCGCACCTTGGTTATCACAGTGTATATCCACACTTTTTTGTTCTAACCCAAAGTTTGAGAGCAAATTTTGTAACCATATCGCCTCATTTGCTATAAAGGTTAGTGCCATGTACTCTACCTTAGTCGAAGACAAGGCAATGTGATCTTGTAAGGATGTTTTCCAACTAACTGCACCACCTGCTAGGGTAAAACACGTACCCTGCTAAAGTCCTGTGATCATCCAAGTTACCGGTGTGATCCGAATCTATAAAAGCAGTGGTCTCACTGCCATTACTGTCCCTCTAATACACTACACCCACGTGTCTTGTATCCTTTAAATATCTAAGGATCCACTTCACAGCTTCCCAATGGTTAGATTCCAAGAGATATTAATGTGAACTTATCTTGAGTTCAAAGTTTGAATTTAACTTGGCTTCTCTCTCTTTTCCTCTTGGGTGTGTGGCCCTTTCCTTGTGGGCTCCAAAGTCCACATTTCACACTTAGGTATTTAGAGTATGATTAGGCCTAGGCTATAGGGACACCCTTTTCCACCCATCATTTAATGCGTTCACATTAGTTCACATTTGTTCACACTTATTTTTCTAAGAAAGTTTGACTTGTCCAAGTTTCATACTTGTCTTCCAAGGCTAAGGCCTAATGAACCATGTGTCCATCTTAGTCGATGCTCCTTAATTAACTACAAGATGATGGCATTAAAAGGGTGTTTGGCAAAAAATTTTGAACTCACATTCTCCAGATGCCAGCCTTGTGAAGGCTGAAAGCCCAAGGCAAGTCCTCCCTTGCCTTGGGTTTTCGGCTTTTTCGGCATGCCCACGCGGGTACTGTTCATTTTTTTTTCCAAAATTATCCTTGCGAACTTTTTGTTTTGCTGTCTTTTGCCCTTGTGAGGACACTGTTCATCTTCACCACTTGTTTTTCCTGACTGCGAGGGGCCAATGACGGCTAGAGGGACGCCGGTGTGATCGCGACAACCTAGGCGATCGTCGTCGGAGAGTAGGGTGACCTCCGCGAGTCACGGTGACTTAACGACCATGGCGAGGGGCCGGCCCGACGAGTTACAGAGGCCTAGATCTGGGTCTTCATGGCTTAGATCTAAGTCGGCGACGGCTGATCGGGGTCGCTCGACCCTCGTCGAGGTCGCGTGACCCAGGTGTGGCCCTCGCCGAGGTCCCCTGACCTCAGGCGAGGGTTGTGTAGCCTTGGTGATGGCTGATCGGGGTATTGCTACCGCCGGAGGTCGAGGTGACGCCGTAGCCGAGGCTGTGGTGGAGGTGGAGGTGGACGATGACAGGGTCGACGGCACGGGCGGGGAAGGAGAGGAGGAGCTCGAGGAAGGCGAAGAAGGGAGGGTCATTGAGGGTCCAGGGGCTGGTCTCGTCGGAGTACCAGTGGGCGACGAGGAGGGAGTGGGTTAGGGCGAGCCAGTGGCGGTGGACCTCGAAGTCGGTGCTCTGGTAGGAGGGGACCAGGAGAAGCTTGACGCAGGCGGCGGCGACCACGTGCCACAGGAGGTCGGAGGCCGGCGGCAACATGGGGGCGGTGAGGTTGGGGATCGCCGGCGAGGGTCTAGGTTGAAGAAGGAGCTGCGCAGAAGAAGGAGCTGCGCATCGTGCGTCACCTGGGAAAATGACCAAAAGAAGACTTTGATTTTTATTGGAATTTCATTAAAAAAGAGTCTAAACTTAGATTTTATTTTAGGTTATAAGTTATAAACTATTTTGATGTGAATTTAACTAAAATTTTAAGTACATAATGTCTGTATTTATGACCCACACTAGTCAAATTTTTTTATTTTTCTTTTGGTAAATTTTTTTAATCATAAAAGTCCTTTGTCCCCCAACCGCCATTTTGTTCAAAGGTACTTCACAAAGGGCTTTCAAATTACAATTTACCAAACACAGTTTGCATTTTGAAAAACACATTTAACTCAAAGGTCTTTGCATTTTCCTAAAGACTTTCCCCAAAAGTCTTCCCAAACGCACCCTAAATGCAACTTGGAATATCTTAGTTTTGAAGGCCTTGTCATTAGGCGGGACTAATCAAGTTTGACCACAATCGACTATCTTATTTGGCCCGAGGTTTGTGCTCAAGACATGATTAGAGGAAGTTGACACAACTGGGCTTAACCGGTGAAACCAAGTTTGGACTGCTCTTTTACCATGTAAAGGGCTTGAAGTTGAGGATGTTTCAATCATAATCACAAAACAAATAAGTACAATCAAGAAACTAAGACAGTATGTATAGTTCATCAAATTTGGCTTTGGGATCAGCCTTTATGATTCATGCAACGATCCACTTAGGACACCTATCCAATTCAATTTTTATGACTTATAGCTATTGGTCACTATGTATGCTTTCGCATGGCAACCAATACTAAAAGTCCTTAAAATAGGTTCTAAGCGTACCTAAAAGTATCATATGAGATCTTGCATCGCACCTATGCATATATCTAAAAATCACATGCATAGTTGAAAATAAACAAAGGCAAGCTATTAGGCCCTGGTTCTCAATCACTCAAGCAATTTTAGTGAGCCAACACCGAATCATATATTTGATCATGAAACGCCAAATCCAATCACATGCGTTTAACAAAAATGAACACATCAAAGATTAATGGCTTCAAATGATGCCCAAAACTCATTTGAGAAGGAATCAAACAATGGATATTAGAAAAATCATTAATGACATGGTGAAATTATGTCACGGTTAACTTGGGTGCATCAATGGGCACATTGATCAAGCTTCACAAGCACTCTAAATATGGTCCAAACCCAGACAACATCAATGCCAAGCCAAAACAGAATTTGGAAATTTGAATATAAGATATGGAAGCTTGGATGAAAGGGAGACACGATTTGGTCATAGCTATGAGATACATTTACTGCCAAGGCTAACTCAGGTGCATCAATGGGCACAGTGATCAAGCTTCGTAGACCCTTTAAATATGACTCAAACTTTTATTTTTAAGAATGATAATTTCATACATGGGCATTACATGAATGAAATTAAAGTTCAAATCAACTACTTTATGAAATTCCAAATTCGTTTCACACATTCAAAAAGTCTGAAAAGCATGGTAAAATGATTTTTATTTTCCAAGATTTTTATTTTTGTATGAAGTCCAGAAAGTACGGATCAAAATTCATGAAGACAAGCAATCTCAATTTAGCATGCAAGATATTCTAAAAAAAAAACCCTAGAAATCATAACAAAGAATCACAACAGAAATTATCGAATAGGGTGAATAGCATCAAAGCAATTAAAGTAGGACCTATGGATAAGTGGCTCTAAGAAAATTACAAAAATTAAAGACACCCACAAGGAACAATTTTAGGAAGGGACTTTCCTAAGATGAGCTACTTATGAATTTATAAAAATTCAAGAACATATAACGTCACATCAAAAACATAATAGGACAACAAGATATCATGGCAAATGAACAACAATTTGTCCTAGTAAATGATATCTAAAATTTCTGAAATTTCATCACCGTATAGATGTGAGAAAGACAAACAAATTTTGTTAAGGACCTGACCTCAGAATCCTTACCAAAAAATTCATACAAAAATAACAAGAAGTCTAGTTTAACAAGGGCAAAACAGTAATTTCGAATTTCACTAACAGTACATTTCTAGGCAAAATTTGCAAAAATGAAAAACAGGCCAAATGACATGCAAATGATGCAAAATTAACGTTATTGGAAAGATTAAGACTTGCCCTAAGATTTTCTAAGAGATGTCAAGTTTGATTAGGGTCGAATTCATGGTTGAATGATGACAATTGGAAAGTTGTACAAATCAGTCATAAACATGACAGAATATGATGCATAATACTTGGTTTGTTAAGCCACCTAAACAATACATGAAAATTATGAAATTTGAACATAATGTAGGGCTAAACGCAACAAACAAGTTTAGTTAAAATCTTTAACCCTAAATTGATGTACAAAAAGTCATAAAAATTCATTAATATTGATAGGTAACCTGTCATTAAAGACAAAATGCATGACAACTTGAATTATGACATGTCAATTTGGTGCATGATTTTCACATGGTAAATGATCTTTAAATGAGGCATACCATACATAATTACAAAGCTTGTGATATGCTCTATATAGGTCAAGAAGATATGATTCGCTAATTTCGATCTTAAGGAGCTTAAACAAAAATGTTTTTATATGTACATGACCATATTAGTTGTAGCAAGGGTTGCACAAAACATGCATTATTTGCAATGATCTAATGACATGTTAAAATCTTACAAAAATTCCTACATGTAGAATGCAATGTCAAGATTATTTTTCATCAAGTCACCAAAGTCTAATTTGATTGACAAAAACCTACTCGAAAATGAGAAAATAAGACAATGCAATGAACACCACAAAATGCAGCAGTTTGAACATGCCTTCACACAAGCGATTGACCAAGTAAACAATGATCATTTAGCAACAATTATATCTAATTAAAAAGCTTATGATGCATACTATAACTTTTGTGAAGGATGGTAAACGATCTATATAGGTCAAGAAGACAAAATGCATTTTGTCATTAAAGAAAAATGGTGCGTTTGGAAAAGTTTTTAGGGAAAGTTTTTGGGGAAATACAAAGGCCGTTTAGTTAAAGGTGTTTTCCAAAATGCAAATTGTATTTGGTAAATTGTATTGTAAAATTCCATGTGAAGAATTTTGAGTAAAAGGGTGTTTGGAAAAATTATATTTGTAAGTCTTTTGTTATTCATATATAAAAAAAAAGGTTGGCCGGCCATGAACAAGTAGTCGTCAGCAAGGAGCAGGTAGTTCGACGAAGGGCAGGCAGTCTGATGCAGGCCGTTTGGCAGAGGTAGGCGATTCGGCGAGCATTGCGACAATCAGATCTGGTCGCTGCGACCCTCGCCGGAGGGTCGCAAGACCCAGATTGTGCGGCCTTGGCGAAGGTCGCGACGCATCAAGCGACCCTCGTTGCGACACTCCGGCCAGGGTCGCGTCGATCAAATCTAAGGTCACGACCTTTGCACGACCTATCTAGTTGCAGATCTAGTCACCGTGCGAGCCTCTGGCAAGGGTCCTGGCAACCTCCGAGCAAAGGCCGTGGTGCGGTGGGCGCGACGGTTGCTGGCGACTACATTTGGTCGCGACCAAGACCAGATCTGTGACTAGATGGGTTGAGCGAACTTGATGGTTGTGACCTTTGCTGCAACCGCATCTGGTCGTGACCAGTTCTGCGACCAAATGGGTTACGTGGCCCTAGCGACCTTCGCATGGAGGTCACCGTGCGGCAGGCATGACGGTCGTCGGCGACCGCATCTGGTCACTTCGAATAGATGGGTTGCGCGACCTTGAGGGTTGTGACCTCCATGTCGATCTCCACGGCAATCGCATTTGGTTGTGACTAGATCTATGACCAGATGGGTTGCGTGGCCCCGGCAACCTCTGCGTGGAGGCCGCGATGCGATGGGCGCGACGGTCGTTGGCGAGCCGACGACTGCTCATGGAGAAGAAGAAAATGAATAGTGAGGGCAAAACTGGAAAATTGAAAAATCAGCGGGAATAATTTAGGAAGAATTTTTCTTTTTTTATTACGCCCTCAATCAGCATGCCAAGAATGCTAGAAGCCCAAGGTAGCCCCCAACCCGCCTTAGGCTTTCAGCCTTGGGAAGGTCAGCATTGCCTTAGGCTTTCAACCTTGCGAAGGTCAGCATTCCTTGAAGGCTGGTTTCAAAAATGTTTCCAAACACCCCATATTTACTCAAATGGGCTTTGGATGCCCAAAGATACTTGGGAAAGCTGGTCCCAAATGCAACCAAAATTCTTGACAACTTCAATTATGACATGTCAATTTGGCGCATGATTTTCACATGGTAAACAATCTTTAAATGAGGCATACCATACATCATTACAAAGTTTGTGATATACTTTACATAGGTCAAGAAGACATCATTCGTCAATTTTGCTCTTAAGGAGCTTAAACAAAAACGTTTTTATATGTACATGACCAACATCAATTGCAGCAAGGGTTTCAAAAAACATGAATCATTTCAATGATCTTTATGACATGTTAAAATGCTATGAAAATTCCTACATGTAGAATGCAATGTCAAGATAATTTTTCATCAAGTCACCAAAGTCTAATTGGATTCACGAAAACCTACACAAAAACGAGAAGACAAGACAATGCAATGAACACCACAAAATGCAGCAGTTTGAACTTGTCTTCACAGAAGCGATTGACTGAGTAAACAATGATCATTTAGCATGAATTATACCTTATTAGAAAGCTTATGATGCATACTACAGCTTTTGTAAAGGATGGAAATCTGATCGAACAAGTTTATCACCTCATTTTGGAGCAACCATGAGTCGGACTCTAAAACGGCAAAATAGCATAATGACGATTTTTCAAGGTTTTTCCTAAAAAAATATGCTTAAAAAATTGTAGAAAAAAATATGTTATGACCAACTCAATTTCTTACAACTTTCATGAAAAGCTATCTCCAAAATCTCAACACAAAAATCAGTAGAAAATCAGAAAACAGAACACATTGAAAAACCATGACACCATAACGTCTTGTAAATTAGGCAGAATCATTCAACTTCCGAGATATAATTCAGGTATCAAACGAACTCCATTCAAAGTTTGTACCCTACCAAATAGAAGCTTATTGAATATAGATCATATGTCTAGAACATCTTGAGGCCAAATAATGAGGTTTGGGACCTCAGATCGGCCCCAATAGAAAGTCACTTTCAATCGTACGATTTTTACATAACAAGATAGATCATGTAAAATCATGTTCAATCTCATTTTAATCAGTACACCATCATCAAATCTCATCATATATCATCAAAATCTTAGTCCTTGGTTCAAATCCTAGCCTCGATCAACTAGTTCGATTTTGTTTCATTGGATTCAAGTTATGACGATTTATCTTAGCAGGATTTTGATAAAATGAGCTTGATCGATCGATGATCTAAACTCCGGAATAGATCTTGAGTGCCAAGGATCGTCAGATATAGTCGAAGGATCGGTGGAGGGGCATATCACTACCTATCGGACTGTCGATTCGTGGTTGAGGAAGAACCGGTCCGACTCAGACCCGTTCCAAGCACCAAAGGAAGATTGGCTACCGAAAGGTGTTTCGGCAACTATCCGGCCTAGCCCTAGCCACCACGAATCGGGGACAGGTCTAGGAGTTGATAAGCGGTGGTTGAACTACCTAGGGTGGGCACTGGACAGCCAATCAGGGCCGAGGAATTGAATGGGATCAATACTGAAGTGGACACTGATGATTGGCCACCACGAGAAAGAGCCGCTGGACAGGAGGCTCTAGATAATGACTATGGTGGTTGGTGCTCCGATGGGGATGGGCTGACGAAGGAGGATTCCGAGGGGGTAAGAGGCGATCGATGGATTGCTGACATGAGGCCAGTAAATAGCGGTGGAAGGAAGATGGGCCAAGTGCCAGAAAGAGGGAGGGAAAGAGAGAGAGTGAGAGAGAGACAGGGTTTGAAAAATTTCCAGATCTAGAAATATGCACCAAGTAAACCTCCCATAAGTTTTGGAGGGAAAAATGCTTATATAGTCTCCCTTTAAGATTAAATCTTGACCATTAGTTCGATTTGATGATCGAAACTTGATCAAATCGCCTAATTATGTTTGTTAAGAGTTAATCATAGTCAAAATGTACCACATGATCATCCAGATGGTGTTGATGTACCAAAATCGAAAGTTTAAACCAAATTTGTGATTAAAGCCTAATTAGGGGTAATTTTGCAATTTAACAAAATCCAAGTGTATTTTTGCAAAATATGAAAATTTGAAGGGCATAAGAACGAAATACATGAGACAAGGAACTTGGGGCTGATCACCGGCCACTGAGAGTTGAACGGTGAAGGGCCAAATCGACTTCCTTCGTCGGTGACTGGTTAGACTAATCGGACCGGTCCAAGACGATTTGGTAACGGCTTAGGCAACTTGGCCCTTGGGGCTCTAAATTTTATGCAATTTCATCCCTCAAGGACCAAATTGGAATGAAGAACTTCTTCAATTTTAGGAAAAATGGTCCGATTGTGAAGAAAATAGGCTAATTAAACCATATAAATGTGATTTAGTAATTTTCTATTAGCCTAATTAACATGAAAAATAACGGACCTATATCATGGGTACTTGCAATTGGACTTCATAGGCTAAATTGGACAATTTCATGTAATTTCTTAATCAAAATCACAAATTAATCAAATTGAATTCAAATTAATATTGCGAGGCACCTATCCGATTAATTGTCTATACCTAGGGTAACATAGTGTATCCAAATTGACTTTGAATTAATGTCACAACTCTTAATGCTAAAAAAAAAGATCAAGCTTTGATGGTGAAATTGATTCTTAATTTGCGAAGTTAAACCTCAGTCTTGAATGGATCAACTTGAATTTCTTTAATTGAAGTTTATTAGCTTGGTTTTTCTATATTCAAGAAAGTAAAATTCCTCAAATTGAAAGGTTCCCCAATGAATCTCTTTAAATGGACTCTGGATTTCGACTTATCTGATATTAAATGGAATGGAAGTGTTTGTTCGCAAATTATGAAGATTTGATTTGGACTCGTAATTAGGGCTAAAAGTGACAATTCATATTTTGACATGACTGTTCTTGACACTAAGGCTGCGCATGGTAACCTTCCCCAGCTCAAGAATTTTTATTCTTTTCTTCCCCAGAACAAAAAAAGAATATAACTTGTTTGATAACGGCAAGTTAGTTTTTTGTTCCTGGGAATAAAAAGTTAGCCCGGGAATGGTTTTGGAATAGAAATGAGAAGTAACTTTGTTCCCGGGAACAAGTTTAAGAAATAAGTGAATTTTTTTTTATTTTATTCTTCTCTTGTTGACCACCATTGACTGCCGTTGACCGCCGCTCGCTGTTGCCTGCCACCACCGCCACCGTCGCCAGCCGCCGGTCGACCGTCACTGCCGCCACCGCCGCCTCCGGCTACCGGCCGACCGCCGCCGCCGCCCCCTCCGGCCGCTGGCCAACCGCCACCGCCGCCCCCTTCGGCTGTCGGTCGACCGCTGGTCTTCGAAGGCCGACCGACCGTCGCCGTTGCCGGTCGCTACTGGTCACCACTGGCTGTCGGAGGCCGACCGATCGTCGCCGCTGTCGGAGGCCAACCGACCGTCGCCGCTGTTGGTCACCACCGGATGACCGCCGCTGCCGCTGGTTGCCAGAGGCCGATTGATCATTGCCGTCGCTGCCGGTCGCCGTCGGACGCCGTTGCTGCCAGTCGCAGCCGGTCGCCGCCGGACGCCGCCGCTGTTGCACATCACCGACGGCGGCGGTCGGCCGGCAGCGACGTGCGGTGGCAGCGGCGTTCGGCGGTGGTGGCGGTCTACCGGCAAAAATAAAAAACAAATAAATATAAAAAAGAAATTGTTTTTTTACCAAACACATTTCTATTTTTTTTTCTATTTCTAGAGTAAAAATTTTGTGTAGTTACCAAACGAGTTTTTTTACATAGAAATTGTTCTCCAGAATAGAAATAGAAAAGAACTATTTCTGAAAAAAAATTGTTCCCCGGCCAAGAAATGTTGCCATGCACAGCCTAAGTGTATGAGTGAATGGGTAATGATCACTAGATCAAATGCCGTAAAAGGAATTAAGTCTAATTACAACTAGAACGAAAGTAATTTTATTTTTGGTCATTTTTAATCTAAAATCAAAAAATTCATAAAGCAAAGTTCTTAATTGATTTTTGCAAAATTTTTGATGCTAAAATCAAATTGAAACTAAAATGGAATGTTTTATAGAGTTTTGAATTTTTGAATTTTTTTGATTAAAGATTTGACCAAAAAGTCAACTATTTAGTTCATTTTTCCTAAAATATTGATTTTTGAGTCAAATCTTTGAAATTTTTGAAAATTTACTTGGCTAAAGTGAAATTAGGATTATTTAGGATCTTTTTGCCCTTTGACCCAAGGTTGACTTTTGGTCAAATGATTGAAAAAAAGTCAATTCAAAACTTAACCGTTTAACTTTGTGGGTTTTCAATGGCAATGAATAAGAAATTGTTTAAAAATGATAAGGAAAAAGAAAGAAATGGAAAACAACACTTTTTGGTTGAAAAAGGGGCTCCGTCATGATTAGAAACACTAATATTAACTTTTCAAATTTTAATGACGTGTCAGATAAAAATTAGGTGTCAACAATTATCCAATGGTTGTTGTCGTGACATCACTAGTAATCTAATTTCCTTAGCATTGATATAGACACTGTCTTTAGCCAATCTTTAGATTCGTCGGTGCTATTTACAAACAAAATAGTCTTCCAATCTTTTTCCTTTATGGACATCACTTTTATTATTTATACATTGTTATGAACATTTGCAAATACCATTGTAAATATTATAGTAAGGATAGTTTTATGATCATGAAAGATCTCCTTGACATACTGAGTCGTAACAATAGTAGAGTCAAGTGTAAGAGGAGTTGTTGTGTCATGATAGTGTGATTTATCGTGTGAAAGAAACAACACTTGCCAATTGTAACTTATTATGCTAATTACTAGTGGATTTCAACCTTGTTGTGATTCTTAGTTTGGTAGTGGACGTAGGCTTGAGGATAAAATTGAACCGCTATAAAACTCATTGTGCTATCTTTTATCTCTTTATTATTGGCATCCCTTGATCATTAGGAGCACATCTAATTATCAAATTTGTTCATTAGTAGCTTTCTAGATTCCATTAATCTATTTGTTGCTGATGAAGTTTTAGCTTGTTATATTCCGCAAAAGTTCTTGATAGTTCTCATTCAACTTATTTATCCTCTTCTAGGTTGTATTGTTAGCCACAACACATTACTATAATGGATGACCTCTTATGAAGTGGTTATTTGTATGCTAAAGAATAAAATCATGAGACTCGGTCTATGGCATACAAAAGCTAGCAATACCTTTTGTAAGTTAGTCTAGAGGTGTTACCATATGGTATCAAACTGGTGTACTATTGGGGGATGAACCATACAGAAGTTGATAAGTTTGTAAGAATCTGATCCGACATGGGCAAGAAGTGATATTTAGGGCAAGAGTGCCTCGAAAAGGTGCAACCTTTGACATGCTTCTAGGACAACGAAGGGGGCAAGAATTAATTAAATTACACGCAAAGTAGGTGAAGACCGTTCTTGGGTATAGTATGCTTAGTTAAACCAAATACATTGATAAACTCTAATAGACACCATAATATTTTTCGGTATAGTTTTGATCGCTTTACAAAGTTCATGAAAATTGCCTTATTTTTTGTTAGATGAGTCTAAAGACATACAATGTAAAAGCATAAATTCTCAGTTATCAACCCAAAGGTAGCTAGGTTGATTAGATGCCAATCAAATAATTACGTATCCCATCTTTTTAGGTGAAGCAAAACCTAGGCATATATAATATATTTTATTACTTTTTTGATATCATATGTAACTGCTTTTGATCATCTACTAATTTTCGTCATTTTATAATATAGCTTGCTATATCTTTTCGTGAGATCTTCTTGAAGAATTATAGAAAGTCACATAATATTGAATCTCCTTGAGCAGCTCATTCAAACACTTATTGCCATAATCAATTCAAAGTTTATTCTCTCTAATTATATTGTGAAAGGAATTATCTTTAGTTATTCATTTACTCATATCTAAATAATTTAATAGTTTATAGTAATATGCCCTTAATTCTGTTTTACATGCTTGTTGACATGTAAATTTCAAATGAAAAATTAGAAATTTATCTCATTTAAAGTAATCTATAATTATGCATTTTATCATAACAGTCATCACTAATTATACATTTAGTCATATTCACTTAGAAACCTTATGACATTAGGGAAATGTATATAAATTAAAAATATGTTTGTCTATAAAAATTATGTAATCATGGTTTTTATATTTGCTAAGATTAATTTTATTGATTTTTTAATATTCATTCATTTTATAAATGACACTTAATTTTCGAAATAATCTTTTCATATCTTCTTCTTGTCAAATATTGACTAATAATCTTAGATGTAGAATGTCTACGATCATACTATGTTACTTTATAAGCATTTAGATTCTCTTACTATAACTTGTATGTATGAATTTGTTCCATCACCTTTTTCTTTCATCGACTTAAAAATTCAGCCTATGTAAGTTCATAAGATTTTGTTCTCATCAGCTTGAAAAATCACTATAATTTTAATAAGAAAAATAGGCACAATCATGGGATATAACATTTGAAACATTTATATTTTCTTTTTAAAACTTTGATTTAGAAATTTGTTACATCTACTTAAAAGATCAGCCTATAGATATCAGAATCTATGTAGGGAAAACTCCTTATATTATTTTGAAAAGGGCTATGAATGTGTGCATTGGTTATGTAGAGCCAAGTGATAGATGGACAATATGATTGTCCTACAAAAAAGGAGTCCTCTATTGGGTCTTGTTTCAATAAAAAGGACACATGCATAGGCAAATTGAATAAAAAAAAAGAAAGATTCGCAACAGAAGCAAAAATGCCCATAAACGTATCTCCAAAATATTGTTCACGCATTTTAATGAGAAGCACTTGGAAATGAAAAGGTGACTAATCATATTACCCTTAAACTAGGCTAAATTTTTTTGGTTCTAACGTTCTTTAGATCCAAACCTTAAAATGTCTAATTTCTTGGTAGCATGCCTGAAGAATTTTAGTTCTGATGTTCTTTAGGTCTAACCCCACAAGTGTTGGACCTCTAGTTCAGACATATTACTAATCTCACGTCAAACAGTATAGAGAAATTGAGAGAGTTCACTACTTCAATTATGTTAGCAATTGCTCTTGTGTGTGACTAATTTGATTGATCACTATCATCACTCGATCATCCCTTGATCCACTCTCTCAATTGCCTCTAATAATTAGTCTTAGATCGCATTTATTTAAATCAATTTGGCTCATTAACTCTAAAAAACCATTTCAGAGTATTGATTTGGCCGTAGCATCTGAACTCACTTTAGACTTTGAATTTGACATTGGTTTTGAAATTGTTTCGAGCATTAATTCAAGCGTTAATTTTAACCATTATAGAGTATTATTCCAAGCATTAATTTTTGATGGTTTTTTAATTAGTGATGGGCCTAAGTTGGTCCGTCCGCCCATGCTGGGCCCAAAAGGCCCGGCCCACGGGAATAGGACCCGTGGAAGGGGGAAGGTATAAAAGGGAGGAGAGAGAGAGAGAAGACAACGCTTGGTAGAAAGGAACGTACGTACGTCTTCCGTTCTCCCGCTCTCTCTCTCTCCCAAAAAGAAGAAAATAGTGAAGCGCAAACGGCGACACCGTCTTCCCTTCAAAGCGAATTGACATCATTGGATCAGAATTTCTTCCTCTTCTTCAGCGTTGGTGTCTAATCTGTAGCTAACAAGGTACGCTCAACTCCGTGGTGTGCTTTACGATCGGTGATACGTGTTTTCCCGGGCTTCGTCTTCCGCATTGTTTTAGGGGTTCGATTTAGTGTCGAATTCGGTTTTCGGGGATCAGTCATTCCCAACATTGGTATCAGAGCCCCAGTTCACGTTTTCTTGACCTGTTTGACGTTTTTTCATTGATTTTTCGTAAAAAATTCTCGGCCGTACGGATTGGGGCGTGAAATCCCGACACCCGAGCACTGTACGTCATTTTTTCTGAGTTTCAGTAAGTCGGAATCAAATTCTGAAGGCATTGGGTGAAAGGCGACGTCGAGATGAGTTCGGCGACATGTCGTGCGTCGCCAGACGTCGCCGCACGCGCCCACACGCGCGGCCACAAGCCGATGCGCGTGGGCGCCACGCGCCCGAAGCGCTGGCTATGGCCAGCGTGTGCACCACACGCGCCGATGACGAACCGGCACGTGCGCGCTGGCGACTGATGAAACGGCACGCGCCGGTCGACGAATCGACGCGTGCTGACGTCAACCACCGACGTCATTGTGACGTCACCCAACGGTCGATAACCGTCCGGATGACGTCATTGATGACGTCAGCGCCGACGACGGTTGGCCGGCCGGCGACCTGACCCGACGGCGACCGACCCGACCCGATCAGCCTGGCGCATGCCGCGCATGTGCGGCTGACGTCTGCGTGACGTCAGCACGCTCACGCGCGAGGCACGTGTCGGCTGACGTCTGCGTGACGTCAGCCAGCGCACGAGCGCGGCACGTGTGGTCGGTTCGTCCGACCGGCACGGCCAGTCCGACCGGCTCGACCGGTCCGTTCGGTCCGACCGGTCCTCCGACCCGCACGCCCGTTGACCCGACCCATGACCGTTGACCCATTGACCGACGACCGTTGACCGTTGACCGACGATTGACCGTTAACTTTGACCGTTGACCAGAAAAAAAAAGAAAGAAAAAGAAAAAAAAAGGAATTTGTTTCTTTTTTCAATTATGTATGTGTGGGTTGTAGGTAATCCATTTTTATTCTGCATTTGTTGCATGAATCATGGAAATTTATGTATTTTCCATTTTGTTTATTATGGATTATAAGTGATCCATTTTAGTTCTGCATTTGTTGCAGAAACTATGATGCGTTATGCACGGATACCTGCAATCCCAAGAACGGATGAAGGAAGAGCTAGACTGAAAAGGTTGATGAAAGAGTTAGCTGATTATCGGTGGCTTGATGGTGATTTAGTATCACACATGGTTAAGGTCAATCAGATGATACAGGAAATCATCTAGAATGGTTATCTTATACCGGATTTTGAGAAGGTGCCGGCTTTGATGAACACTCTTCCACCTGAATGGCAAGCAATGTTAGATCGGCTATGGGAGGTCAACGTGGTCCCGGATTATAGGAATCTAGTGGATGCTTTTGTAAGAGAGTACTATAGGATTGAGTTGGCCAAAATTTCAAGCCTTAGATTGAGCGCCACATGGCGTAGAGCAAATGCGCCTTGGTGGCGACATGAAAGCTCTCCAAAAGTTTTTCCATGGTTGGCAAATGTGCCTTCAGTTTTCTCAGATGTTTTGACTAATAGATTAGAAGGGACATTCCCTAATTATTTCTTAGATTAATTGTGAGATTTTTTATGGATGTAAATATCTCTTTCCATGTTGATATTTTTCTTTGTATATATTGCTTAGTGTAATGTATAGTTGTATTATGTGAAAGCACTGTTATTTTATTGGATGTTAGATAATATTTGCTTTCTGTTACTGCTGATTGCTGTGGGTAGTTAGCTGTGGGTAGTTATAGAAGTTTTTGTAACTTCATAGAATTGATTTTGCATATGACAATCATATTAATGATAGTTTTAAGTTAGGATTTTTGGAGGATGATTGGAAACGTAGTGACCTTTTGATTCTGAAGCCTTACTTGAAATTATTCATTAATATGATGGGTCTATGTAAATAGGGATGCATAAATGATAAGCATTAATTATTCGTGCATATATGTCTGATGTGTTCAGACTGATGGTTTCAGGAACTAAGAACGTGATTGCTGATATGAACGGCAACAATTGTGAAATATTGAATATGAAGATTCAATATGTGCTGGAAAAGCAAGAAGCACTAGAAGCTCTTGACCATGTTATGGAAGATCTTGAGGATGTTGTGCGCCACCTTGAGCTGGTAGAGGACCGCTTAACGGCATGTGAGCTGAGAATAGATATTTGCAATGCTGGTTCTAGCTCATAAAGGGTTTTGAGCTCTAAGCGCAGGCATATTGATTCGTTCAATATGTGGGAATGCAAAGGATCAAGTCCTTATTGCAAGAGATCAAGAGTTAATCAACACAAGAGAGGAAAATGTCCTCAAGTGAAGAAAATGTCAAGGGTGAAATGTTACAACTGTGACAAGAAGGGTCACTATGCTCGTGACTGTCGTGAGCCAAAGAAGGTAAACACCTCTTGTATATTTGAGAACTTTGATTATGTGTCAAGTTCTGAATTATTGGCTGAATCCAATCTTTTGTGGACTGTAGATTCAGGAGCAACAGACGATGTTGCGAAGGATAAAGGATCCTTCGTGAAATTCCGACGAATACCAACTGGAACTGAGTGGATCTATGTGGAAAACAAATCCAGAGCTGAAGTTAATAGGGATTGGCACCTGCCAACTGAACATGTGTGGTGGACGTAACTTGTTCCTACATGATGTTCTAAATGCTCTGGAGATTCGTCGAAATTTAAGTGTCTGTTTTGCTATTGGTTAAGCTTGGTTTTAATATGAACTTCCATAATAGAGCTGTAGATTTGTATTTGGATACAAACTACTATAATAGTGGTCACTTTCTAGATGGTTTTATTGTACTAAATGTTGACTGTGGTGATGTCAATATAAGTTATTCCCTTGTTTCACGTCTCCTACTTCATATGATAATGATGTGAATGTGTGGCATGCTTGACTTGGTCATATTAGCCAACAACATATGAATAGACTAGCCAAAGAGGGCTTGTTGGGCAATATTGAATAAGTCGATTTGTCCATATGTAAGCATTGCCTAGAAGGGAAAATGACAAGGAAACCATTTGGAAAAGGTAAAAGAGCTGACGTTCCTCTACATTTAATCCATTATGACGTTTGTAGTTCAATGAATGTGAGAGGAAGGCATGGGGCTGTTTATTTCATCACTTTTAATAGATGATTATACTCGATTCGGATGTGTCTATTTGATTTTTCATAAATCTGAAGCATAAGTTGTTTCAAAAGGTTTATGAACTTGGTAGAAAATCAATTAGACAAGAAAATAAAAGTATTGAGATCCGATCGAGGTCGAGAATATTTATCTGATGAGTTCAAAAAATAATGTGATGAAAATGAATAGAAATATAGTTGTCTATTCCATATATTCCTCAACAAAATGGTGTTGTAGAGAGAAGAAACAGAACCCTACTGGAAATGGTTAGGTCCATGATGGTGTATGCTAACTTACATATCACTTTTTGGAGTGATGCGTTGTTAACTGCTGCTTAAATACTTAACCGGGTGCCTTCCAAATCAGTTAGTTCCATTCCATATAAGTTATGGACAGGTAGAAAACCGGACTTAAGTTTACTTAAGCCATGGGGTTATGCTGCCTATACTCATGAGTCCTCTCACAAGTTTGGGAAATTGAGTCCCAGATAAAAGTAGAGTATTTTAATGAGATACTCCGAACACTCGAAAGGGTATGTGTTCATAGGTGAGCAAGAAAGTAGGAGTATAACTGAATTTGAATCACGGGATGTCACATTCTTAGTGGATGAATTTCCTAAGAAGGGCGAAATAGGGGAAGATTACTTCCTATTTGAAACCTTGGATCAAAATAATGATGTCAGTGGAGTTCGTCCAAGTGGGAGTAATATGAGATGTGATGAATTGAATTCAAGTCATTCTCAATTGCAACCACCTGATGTGACGACATCATCATTACCTAATCCAAGTGGGAGCATAATGGGGAATGATGTGCTAAGTGTACAATCTCCCATACGGTGAACAAGTCGCCAAAGTATTCCCCGTCGACGTTTTGACATTGAAGGGGAAAATTTTATGATTGCTCCGTAAGATAAGGATGAGCCAAGAAATATTAATGATGCTCTAAATTGCCCTAGTAAGGAAAAATGGATTAATGCAATGGAAGAGGAAATGGAGTCAATGAAATCAAACCAAGTCTGGGAACTGGTTGATCTGCCAAAAGGACGCAGAGCTATTGGGAACAAATGGGTTCTCAAAATAAAGCGAAAGGATGATGGCTCGATTGAAAGGCATAAGGCTTGCCTTGTAGCGAAGGGGTATAATCAACAGGAAGGAATTGATTATGAAGATACGTTTTCTCCTGTAGTGAGATTTACCTCGATTCACATTATTCTGGCAATAGTGGCTAGTCTGGATCTTGAGTTACATCAAATGGATGAAAAGACTGTTTTTTCCTCAATGGAGAATTAGAGGAAGAAATACATATGGAACAACCTGCTGGTTTCATAGTGAAAGGCCAAGAAGAAAAAGTATGTCGACTTTTGAGATCGATATATGGTCTTAAGCAGTCATCAAGACAATGGTATATACGTTTTCATAATGCCATAATGGGACATGACTTTACAATGATAGATAAGGATCATTGTGTATATATCAAAAGATCCTAAGATCAATTTGTGATCATATCATTATATGTTGATGATATACTAATTGCCGGAAACAATATGGAGTTTGTTAATACTGTCAAAAGTTGGTTGACTTCCAATTTTGAATTGAAGGATATGGGATTGTAAACCCATAGACACTCCTATTGCAAAAGGTGAAGGATTGAGCCATAGACTGTGTCCAAGGACTCCACGAGAGAAGGAACAAATGAAACATGTTCCTTATGCTAGTGCTGTTAGAAGCTTTATGTACGCTATGATGTGTACAAGACCTGACATATGTTTTGCAGTTGGAATGGTGAGCAGATACCAATCCAATCCAGGTCAAGCACATTGGAAAGCCATTAAGAGAATACTAAGGTATCTAAAAGGGACTGCTGATTATACGATGAGTCATTAAAGAAAGGATCTGCAACTCTAAGGCTATTCTGATGTTGATCGGGGAGGAGATTTAAATGAAAGGAAATCTACCTCTGGGTTTATTCTCTTACCAAATAATGGCACCATATGTTGGAGCAGTAAGAAACAAAAGTGTATAGCCTTGTCCACGATGGAAACTGAGTTCGTGACATTATCAGCAGCAGTATAAGAAGATGTTTGGCTTAAGAGATTATTGGATCATTTAGGTGTTATTGGAAGTGCTGCAGATTTGTTATTAGTTAACTATGATAATCAAGCAGCAAAAGTGTACACTAAAGATCCAAATATCATGGCAAGACCAAACATATAGATACCAAGTATAATTTTGTCAAGGATATGGTTGCACGAAAGGATGTGAACTTAGAGTACATACTACGCATAGAATGGTAGCAAATCCTATAACAAAGCCAATACCTAGATATGTGTTTTGTGGCCATGTGAAATCTCTAGGATTGTGTAGAGGATGATGTACTGAATATTGTAATTTCCCTAAGAGTTCACATTTGATGAATTTGTGTTTTCATCATTAATGCCTATGAATCTTTGTTTGATCTTTATGCATCTTAATGCTCAGTGCATTACTTTAAGTTAGGAAAGTATGTCGGACAGATATGAGATTAGCCCACTCACACGGGTAATTGCCTCTATTTACTGTGTGATAAATAGAGATGAGACTGTTTTTAAGCTTATTATCTAGGTGATAATCGAGAGCTCAAGCTTAAAACACGTATGTCGCCTTAACTGGGTGTTAAGATGAGGACATAATACTTACTATATCCGAGAGTAAAATACCCCACATATTTTACTTTATCTGTCTATGATGCTAGATGTGAGTTCTGATGCATTTAGTGAATGAGTAGATACGTGAACTCAAGTTAGACATTGGGTATGTTTGAACTATCATCTGTACGGTATTGAAAGGTGTAGACATACGCTCCATGGGAAAGGAGTTGATACCGTAATACGTATTTCATACTACGTATGCATGAGACGACCAATAAGAGTGGCAAAAGTTTGATCTCAACTTTTTTTATGTCGTGTGAGACTCTTGAGGAAAAGAGTTCCTCAATTTTTTAGTCCCCTCATGACTCTTACTTATTCTCAAGATTTCTATTTAATGTTTGCTATCTTAGGATGTTGCCAATGGTCATGAGTTTGATTCGATCTAACGGGGCATTTCTAGAAAAGCAAGCTGAACTGAAATTGAGAGTTTGAAGGAAAGAGGAAGATCGATTTTGGAGAATCACATTGTAGTTTTGTATTCACTGGTTAACTAATTATGACTATCTTTGGGATAATCATAATTGTGAATACAATATATATATATATATATATATATATCATTGTTTAAAAGAGATCAAGAGAGATATAAATGTGATCGATCGATCTAGGGTACTGCATACTAAATCTACTCAGAGTGTGATGCCCATTATGAGCTGCTATATATTCCTAACAGATGTATGGCAACGAGCTCTCAAAGTATGCTGGTCGCACGGATTATTCACCGGTATGAATGTTGAAGAGAGGTAAAGAGAATTCTGTTCGGCTCACCATGTGCGAGTGGGAGATGATGGTTTTTTAATTAGTGATGGGCCTAAGTTGGCCCGTCCGCCCATGCTGGGCCCAAAAGGCTCGGCCCACGGGAATAGGGCCCGTGGAAGGGGAAGGTATAAAAGGGAGAAGAGAGAGAGAGAGAGAGAGAGAGAAGACAACACTTGGTAGAAAGGAATGTACGTACGTCTTCTGTTCTCCCGCTCTCTCTCTCTCCTAAAAAGAAGAAAACAGTGAAGCGCAAACGGCGACACCATCTTCCCTTCAAAGCGAATTGACATCATCGGATCAGAATTTCTTCCTCTTCTTCAGCGTTGGTGTCTAATCTGTGGCTAACAAGGTACGCTCGACTCCGTGGTGTGCTTTACGATCGGTGATACGTGTTTTCCCGGGCTTCGTCTTCCGCATTGTTTTAGGGGTTCGATTTAGTGTCGAATCCGGTTTTTGGGGATCAGTCATTCCCAACAATTTTGTAACCATTGCAAAATTTTATTCTAGGCAATGACTTTGTAACCATTATAAAACTTTAAATTGATTGTTAAGTTTGAAACTGTTTAACAACACTGATTTCGTCGTTTGATTCTAAAACTGTTTCAGATCATTAAACTGTCCATTAAATTTAAAACCATTTCAAATCATTAATGTGGCCGTTAAGTGTGAAAACTTTTTAGATATTTAGTTTGGCTGTTAAATTTGAAATTGTTTCAAAACATTGATATACCCTTTGATTATGAAGCCGTTTCAAATCATTAATTTGGCCATTAATTTTGTACTCACTTCAGATCATAAATGTGGTCATTGATTCTGAACTCATTTTAGATTTTTAATATTTTCATAATGTCTAAAGCCATTTCAAATCTTGAATCTTTAGTATGATTCAATCTAATTACTGCAATTGCAAATGCATTTACAATATATATATATATATATATTCATTCAAACATCATTCTTAGTTAGTTATGGTGTGTGACATCATCTAGGTTTATCACTGAATTAGTGATAAGACTTGTACTAATATATTAGCACAACTAAGAGAACTAATTGTCCATATCAATCTCCAATTACTACAAACCATGAGTGACATATAGTAATATGTCATGGCTATCCAGACAATGTGAATATTTTAGGAACATAATGAATCTATCTGCTTTGGTGACCATGTAATTTAATCATTCTGTCTCATTATGTCCCTATTGAATAAATGCCATGGAATTGTTTATCAATCTAACAATTCGATCTTATGCCCAAATCTAATCGACATATATTTCTACGAGATATGAACTATTCATTTTCCATTACAACCTCAATCAAGGATTTCAATATAGTGTCGCAATTAGATCACATATGAGAATCTTCTCTCTTGTATATCTACATATATAACACGAAGATAGATTCCATATTGTGTATGCATGTACCTTCATATATGAGAAAACTATGACCATCAAGTATAGAGACAATTCGATGAAGTGTTAATTTGCATACTTGTGAACCACAACAATTCAACATGTAAGTCAGCATTGTGCCTTAAGTCTAAGGATTTTACACAAGATCAAAGCACGAACGATTAGTCATTGACCCTACTTAAAGCTTTCATGTTGCCAATCGTTGTATGCATGTCATGTTCAATGAATTTGTTCGAGATAAGCACTTGTGATCTAGCTTGGGTATCACAATATCCAATGACTTGTGACTCACATCATCCATTGAGGTATCTAATACTCAATGGTGAAGGTTAAGAACACACCGTCTCAACAAGATCGTCAACATCCTCTTAATGATCTATCAATAGGGAATTATGTAAAAGACTCGGTGTAGTTATAAACCTATCACATATATTCTTAATACTTTAAGTATAGGTTCAGTTGCAATTGATCTCATGGACCTATTCATATAAATGGGACCACAAATGGAATATTCCTTGCCATTAAATAAATAACGCAACTTAAATCTCTAACATGTAACTATTACAAAGTTACTTTAGGACATAGAGCTAACATCCTCTATCTCCATTAAGGTTGAACAAGGTATTTTATGCAAAAGATGTCTAAAAGCTGGATGGATTTGAGTAGAAGGTGAATAAGCTATTGAACAAGGAGTTAGTGAAGGCTTGGATGCACCGTAGAAGGTGAACAACTTAGTAGAACCAAGATATGTTGGTACATTTGGAAGAATTATAGAGTAAAAGGTAAATGGTTAACTTTCAACAAAAAGCTTGAAAGGATTGAAAAGAATGTTGTGGAAGTAGCTCTTGCTACCAATGAAGTGAAGACTAGTTGACGTGCTTCTACATTTAAGAAGAATCAGATCTTCTTCTAATTTGATTTGAATTCTATTTCACTGGTTTTGATCCCCGTGAAAATCTTTCACCAAACGTCACACTTTGGTTTTATTGTAGGAGACTCAAGTTTTGTGTTGACTTTAGATGGAGAATGTCAAATGTAGGAGGAAATTTTTATTTATCAACTCATATATGCAATTCTGACAATAAATACTTAGATGACTCGAAGACTAACTATTCTTGGGCATAAATTCTACTAAAATTTAATCAATGACACAATCTGGACACCAGTAGCTAGATAGTCTACGCCTCGAACTTAAATTATGCCAGAATTTAATTTATGGCACAGCTTGTTTTAGGTGTAAAGCTGGAATCTAATCAATAATAATATCCCTGGATAGGAAACACAATACGGGAATTTAATCAATAACGCTGTGCTTGTGGAAGAACACCAGAATTTAATCAACGATACTAGACTAGATAGAGATGCATGCCAAAATTTAATCAACGACAAGAATCTTAAAAGCTACAACTAAAATGCAATTAAAAAAATAAAATAAAGTAAAGATAGTTGTTGTGTTGTACGGGGGGCTTCCTCACTGAACAGGTTGTGGTATTTTATGGGATGGGCTAGAAACCATTAGTCAATTTCTTTTACTTGGGCACCACTCTTGATATTCTCCATATTTTTAAATTCTTCTTAGCACCCTTGTCCATAAGCAACTGTCTCCTAACTCTTCGACGATGCTTGCATGACTTGCTCATCAAGTAAATAACTACTTCCCATTTTATGCACATTTCTCGTAGTAGCTGTTTTCACTCAAGTCCTAATGCTAATTTCACTTAATCTTCAAATTTGGTGCACTATTCCTATAGCCTGACACGTGGCAATCAATTACCTGGCCACCAACTCTAGGATTTGCTTCTAGAATCCCATCGAGACTCAGCTTAATTGGTCTCCACGAAAGCTGTTTGCCCTTAACTCTATGCACCCAAATGGGGCGTTTCACTTATTATTTTCTCTTGGTCAACACGTGATTCAGGGGTAATTTCGAGTGTTAAAAAATTCAAATCGTTTCTATTAGCCAGTTTCAAGGTATAGATCAACAAAAAGCAGCTTGGAGAAAAATCAGAGTACTATTTCCTTCTTTGTGTAGGCATTCAGAAGATTAGACAAGCAAGATAATCTAAAGCCTCTACTTCTGTTAAATACGCTTTTTTGTTTTTTCCTAGAAAAAGCACTCCAAACACATAGGTTGTACTTACATGGATGGGCCGATGGTGGGTCAAGAAGGCCATGACATAGGTTAGCGACCTCCATTGCACTCTGGAGGGGCGCTTGCCTAAGGTCAGCCTATAGCGGGCGAACCTACGTCATGGTTGGTGGGTTTGCTGCACAGAGATATGTGTTCCACGGATCCTTTGACCCTGAGAAGACTTCCTGCGGCTAGGATGAAGTTTGGAAGATTATTTAAAGGGCTTAAGGATTGTTGAGGAAGGTGGCGAAAATTAGAAAGCTACTCTTCTCGCTGTCTTGAATACTCTCATGCTCTCATTTGTGATGTATTGCTTGTATTCTGATTTGTATTATCTGAAAAAATTCGTGGACCTTATCTTCTGTTAACATAGAGTGATTGTAGTGAAAGAGGTGCTAGTTTGTATCGTAGAGTTATCTATTAAGTTTCAAGTAAAAGCAGTACCGGGCACTATTTGTAACCTCTTGAGAAAACCAGTGAATTTTAGTCTGATTTGAGGCTATTAATTTGGGGATTGGACGTTGCTGAAATGGATTGATTGGACCATTATATGACTCTTTGCAAATTCTTCTAGCTTGTAAACCCTTTCGTCATCTGTTTTATAGAAGCTTTTGCAACTGCTCCCTTTTTTACATTCTATGAAAAGAATTTGTTCGAGTTTTATTTTCCTCTGTCTCTGTGTGTTAGCCACTTCAACTATGTATACATACAATTATAAATTTATTACCAAAATATGCAGAAGAATTATAGATTGAAAAATAGACATTCACAAGGATAAGAATTTGTTAAAATGACTATGGAAAGTAAGCCACTTGGTAAAAGTTGCAAATGAGTATACCACATGGCTCAATCTTAACGTGACCATGAAAAGTTAACTACTAGATAAAGTTTGTACACGTGAAAGTGTCATGTGAATTAATCTCACGTGAACTTTGCAATGCAAAGTTAGAGTTTTGGGGTCATCACACCTAATTTTATTCACTTATCTTCATGAATTCCTCCTTTAGCTGGGTATTTGCGGATACTGATCTACCATCTCCAACCTGGCAAATCTGGCAAATTATAAAAGTGATGGTGCACATTAGGGACTGCCACACTAAATGCACATGAAATCCGAAGCCCCAGAAGACCCCATTATTGGCAGTGTAGGCAATTGCGAGGCATCGGATAAGCAGTTGACATGGCAGCTAATTGGCCCCCATCTACACTATTCCGCATTTTAGCATTCCTAGGTATTTTTTTTATTTGTTTATACCAACCAATACACATGTAATGAATTTATTTGAAATTAATTATTGAGTCATAAAAAATCACAAACTAGTACAGTTATGATAAATTTATCATAAACTAATTTTTAAGTCACCATAAACTCCAAATGAGTATGCTTGTGATACATTTACTTTTCATTAGTTTCTATCAAATTTTATCATGAAATTGCACAATAACTTAATTGACATGGCAATTATGGGATAAATTTATCACAAGTTTTAACTTAAAAATTAATTTGAGATAAATTTATCACATATATGTGACATCCTGATTTTCAGGTTATGTTTTTAATTGAAGAAGTTCGGCTTTTCATCGATGCTCCTATAGTTCTATTTTCTAAGTTGATCACTCACGAGATAACTAGTCTATCTGGTGAAGTCGTTAAGGGATTTTAATGTAGTGAACTTGAGAATTCGATCAGGAATCGACTACTCGACCATGCTAATCTGCAAGGGTCATTATGGTACCGTCAAAATCAATTCGAGACCGGAGATAGGTTGATTTGATAGAGGTATGTGATTATTGTATAGGTAATTCCACTTGATTGCAAAATTTCTGTTAAATGGCACTAGACCGATTTTTCTGTCATTCTTGTACCCTGTATCTATATTTGAAATCTCAAGATTTTCATGACAACCGAGAGTTGCCAATGTGTCGAAGATGTACAATGTAGCTAAAAAATAATCGACCACGGGTCAATTGCACTAAAAGTTTCTAAAAGCTACCTGATAGGCTAGGTCATACTAAAATCACGTTCGGTTGAAATTAATCCAGAATTTAAACTCGATTTCAAAAATTGAAAGTTACTGTCATGTCACAATTCATTTTTGGATCGGAAGATTTCGAGGGATCGTTTTTTGTTGCATTTTTGGCCGTCAAGTTGGTTCAATTGACGAGGAAAAATCATAAGAGGGATGATGGCACATTGGCTGAATTTTTTAGGCTTCAATTGAACTCAATTGGATGAAAATTGTACAAAAATTTGAAGGGTGCAACATTTCAGCTTCTACCAAGGCTTGTTGGGGACGTTTTGTTAGGAAAATGGCTGAGGATATTAGCCAAGAGTGGTGGGGGCAAGCAATGAGCACTAAGGGGATATTTAGCTTGACTTTGAGGCAAATGGGACCCCTCTCTCTTCAACTGGCTTCTTCTTCTTGCTTGGACCTACTTTATCCATTGTTGTACTAGTCTTGAGCTAAAAAATTTCAGAGAGAACCAGAGAAAGCCCCCCTGCCCATCGACCACCTGCTTGGAGCTGCTGGACCGCCACACGCTGCTCACGAGCCGTCCGCCTGCCCGTGTGCTTGTCCCACTCACCCACGCCTCCATCACGCGTAGTTGCTATCCCGAGCCTTTGTCTAGCCCGTCACAGCTTGCCGGAGCCCTTCTATCGCCATCCAGCCACTGTTGAGCACCACCTGGCCTTGTTGCAGCCACCGTTGCTCGTCCCGTGCCATTCTAGCCCAGCCTGCCACCCCGACGAGCCCTCTCAACCTAGCAAGCAGTGGCCAAAGCTTAGCCCTAGCCGAGAGCTTGTGGCCCTTTTTTAGGCCCGTCTAGACCTCCGTTGGTGTTGTCGTAGGCTCGAATGTTGCTCACCTCTGTGTCGCCAACGTCGTGGACTCACCGGCCTACTAAAGCAGTGAGTTTACTTGCCAAACTCTGCTTAGGCAGTTAATGACATTTAGTGGATAATTATTTTTAGGCTAATTAAGGATCAGGTGATTAGTTAGTGTAGATTAGTGATTTAATTATTCAATTGTGCATGTTCGGTAGTTAGAACGGATTGATTAGGGGCTAAAGAGGTCGTGCTATTTATTTAGATAGGTTTGGAAATTTTTTAGGCCCATTTAGGTGGTTAGATTAGCGTTTCCAGCCTAAGCGAGTATTTATGGTATTTAATTTGCATTATTTAATTAATTTTGGTATTTATTTAATTATTTATATTTATATTTTTGGGAATTTCTTGCTAATTGTAGTGGTGTGCTTAGTTTATGCAAATGAGTGGTGATTAGAATTTTGGTTATTTATTCTAAATTTTTTAAATTTTAATATTTAATTAGAAAATCCCGGGTGTCAGGTTTTGACACCAAAAATGGTTTTAAAGACTATATCAAATAGTGGGATTTTATAAAGAAGGGTATCAACTTTTTTGGTTTAAATTGATTGTGTACCCACGCATGATTATTTTGCCGTGTATTTTTAATATGAAGAAAATATGTCAAGTTCACTATTTTAATCGTTGCATTTGAGTGCCATGCACGGTGTCCTTGGCCGAGATTGAATGATCGTGTGTTGGTTAAGAGAACCTGTCCCCGAAATGAGTCGGGTGGATGTGCTCCTATGTGGGGATGCCCTATCAATGGACGTCGGATTGTGGTAAAGGCTAGATCGAAGCTCCTTCGGGAACGCTATCTTCGATGTGTGTTGGGTGGACATTTCCGGACTCAAGGGGTGAGGTGATGCCTGGTTACGCTAGAAGATCGTCAAACGTTGACTAGGCCGTGCCCATTAGGCCGTGCCCATTAGGCCGTGATTAAAAATTGGAACGCATGTTGAGTGAAATTGATGCGCTTGATTATGAGACAAAATTGTATGGCACAGTATGAGACGTGTCATAACGATTTGACTTTATAATCAGGACCCTTGTGTTTATTAAGATGAAAGTGGTGGTGTTCCAATTGATTGAGTTTGATTATTGCATATGGTTGTGTATATGAACTGTGCTAACATGCAAAGAGGATCTGAGATGAGGTAAGTTTCTGTGGTTGTGTGATTGTGTGTCTAGGCATATTTCCTTCCTAGTCGAAGATTAGAGGTGGACCTACGGAGATGTTGTCTCATCTTGTCGTGGGTTCAATTCTTTTTAGGTCCTTAGATGGTGGCCCCACCGGTTCGTTATGGTCAGCCTCGGAGGGTTACTGAGTTGGTTATTAACTACCCTGTTCTCAGAGGCCACGGGGTCTGGGTCTATGAGCTCGTAGTGACCATCATCTGGGTCGATGAGGGCCTACTTTAAAGGGTACCTCATCGGTATAGGGCAGGGTTTCGCCGCAGGCTCAATAGATACAGAATGGGTCCTCTCAAGGGTTTTGAGGTCCTCGTTGTGGTTGTCGATGCCGCTTTTAGCGAGGCTACAACCGACCATCCTGATGGTGTTGTGGAAGACTTGGCGCCTTGTGGAGTTTGAAAGGTTAGTGAACGTGTTCGACTAGGGGGTCGTAGGATAGTTTCCTTTTTTAGGGTTGATCTTTTTGGTAGACAAACTAGTCTTGTATATAAACCTAGTTTGTGTATAAAAGCGTATTTTGGTTGTGAATTTGTTATCCTACTTTTCAATCTCATGTTGTTCGCTGTTAGGGGATTTGTTTATTCGCTTTTGCATGTGCAATAAAATGAATGGGTTGGCGACGCATCGTGGGACGTTGCAATTTCATCAACCACCGAGGGATGTGCACGCACTTGGAGCCCCAAGGCATGATATCCTCACCCAGAGTGGTATCAAAGCTGGTTAGTAGTTAGAGTGATTCATGGGATAGTTAATAGGAACATCCTTTATTTTATGCTGATGTATGTGAGTGATAGCTGTTTGGTAGCTTGTTTGATGTGATCACTCAGCTTCTAATTCTGTGTGGAATTGGAAAGTAGGTTTTTTTAAAGAACTTGCGCAAAGGACTCCTAGAAAGAGAACTATGGGACCAATGACTTGGGGTAGGATGTCGACATGGGTCAATACCCGAGGTGGTCATGGTAAAGCATTGGCTTAGGGTAGCGCTAGTGGAGTAACACTGCCTCTAGTCAGTGTTAGGGTAACTGCCCATGGCGATCCCAGAATTGATGGGTTTGTTCAAGCACTTGAGATGTTGGGAGCACTGATGAGGTAGTAGGCCTAGAATCAAGCTACCGCCACTATTGCCGCCATTATAGTTGCTGCTACCATTACCGTTGTTGCTGCCGCAGCCGCACCTGCCGAAGTTCCACCTGGGAACGTAGTTGTTGAGAGAGAGAAGCCCATGTACAAGTTGGTGGAGCAATTCCTGAAGCTGAACTCGTCGAGGTTCATAAGAGCGGGAGACCCCAAGGCTGCAACCTTATGGATACAAGACCTAGAGAAGGCCTTTGCACTATTGATGTGCAATGAGGAGGAGAAGGTTGTCCTAGTAGTATATCAGTTGCAGGGCAATGCAAGTACCTGGTGGAGGGCCACCGGAGGTAGAGTACCTGAAGGTGAGGTTCTGGTGTGGAACGCCTTCTTGAGAGCCTTTAATAGCAAGTATTTTTCTTATAGCGCCCGAGAGAAAAAGCTGGAGGGATTCCAGCGTCTCCGTTAAGGCATGCTGATGGTAGATCAGTATAAAGCTAAGTTTGCTGAGCTATCGTAGTACGCTCCAAGGCTGGTAGAAGATCCTGAAGATAGAGCTTGGAGGTTCAGAAACGGCCTTCGACCAGAGCTGAAGAATTCGCTAGTGCCTTTTGACCTAAAGGATTATAACGAGCTATACATCGTGCCTAGTTGATAGGAATCTGAACGAACAAGCCGTTGCATCTAGGTCGTGGTTTAGTTCGCATAAGGATGGAAATAGGTTTGGGAAGAAACCTATAATAGGAGGAAGGTACACTATCCCACCTAACACAAAAGGTGGGGTAGGTAAGTCAGTTCCAAGCTAGATGGGTGTGTGTCACTTCTACGGAAGACGACACGGATCAACCCCATGCCATTTTAGGCCGGGTGCTTGTTATGAGTGTAACTAGCATGGCCACATAGCTAGGAATTGTCCCAGAAGATCGATGGGACCGCAACAGTTGTCATCGCTGCCACTGATGGGTTAGAATAAGGGGTTTGCGCCACATATTGCACAACAAGGTGGACATAACAAACCTTTAGCATATGGAAGAGTGTACGTCATCACTACAGGACAAGCAGAGGACTTGCCTGATGTGGTTACAGGTACTGTTTCCCTGAATGATCATGCTACTTATACTTTATTTGACCCTGGTGCAACTCATTTGTTTATAGCTGAGCAATTTGCTAAGTTGGTAGGATTGAGTCCTGAGTTGTTGGAGTCAGTGGTTAGTATATCTACATCGTTAAAGGATAAGGTGTTGTCTACGATGGGTTATCTCGGTTGCAAGTTAGTGATTGTTGAGTGTGGCATCCCAGAAATTCAAAGCCAAGCCATAAGGTGTGTTAAAGTCTTTAATTAGGTGGTAGAATTTCCATGGCTTATGTTTTAGCCATTAGTATTTTAATTTGATGATTTGTGCTTGTGATTGTGGAAATTTAAATTTAATAGATTAATAATCTATGCTTGGCCATATGATTTAAATTTCAATGAACAAAAATATCCCAAGACTTTGGCCGAGATGAAAATTGGAATTCAAAAAAATTTATAGAAGAATTTCAAAAAAAAAAAAGGAAAAAGAGGTTAAAATTTGATTGGGCCTTAAGCCCAAGAGTGGAACCCTAATGGGCCAAGTTGGCCGGCCCATTAGAGCCCACAAGGAGGCTGTCGACCAGCCCAAGGAGGAGTGGCCGGATGGCCCAAGCCCAAGCCCAACTCCAAGGCCCATGATGCATGCAATAGGACAAGTGGCATGGAGGAGGTGAAGCATGGTGGACACTTGTCTTCCTCCACAATTACACTTGTCCCTCATGCAAACCTAGAGTGCATGCAAATATATACAACCAAAAAGAGAGAGAGAGAGAGGGAGAGAGAGAGAGTGGCTTGTTCGGCCAAGAGAGTGAGCCGAGAGAGTGAGATGCGAGGGAGAGGGGAGGCCGAGAGAGGAGGACAAGGAACCGTCGCCGCCCGCACGCCGTTCGTCCATCGCCGGTGTGCCGTCCGTGTGGTCGTGTTTGCTCAGTCGTAGAGGCAAGTGGAGTCCTATAACTTCTCTTGCATGTGTATATGGTTTGCATGTTCGATTTTGGGTGTTATTTGTGAGAAAAACCGAGGTAAGGGTTGGTTGTTTTCAAGCCGTGTGACTGTTCTTGCTCGGGTTGTGTGAGTCCGAAACTTGTTTGAGCTTAAATGTGTGTTTGGAGTCCTATTTTGGCTTCAATGTCTTCATGAAAGTTGTATCTAACATCTTGTACTATAACATACTGAAATTTCGTGAAAAATGATGGAGATTTGCGGGGTTAAAGTCTTGTTATACGGAGACCTCAGATCTGGAGAGTTTTTACTGACCTCTTGCTGGATTCATGGTTGCATGTTGGTTTTTGTTGAGAATCTCACTTCGGTTTCTTCATGAAAGTTGTAGGAGACATCTTAAAATACAACATACTCAAATTTGAAGTGAAATAAACAAGTATAGCCTAGTGAATCGACTAGATCTTGAAGAAGATGATTCTGGTGATGTATTTTGAGATACCCGAGACTTCAAGGACCTAAATGATGACTCTACTCTGGTTATTTGACTTGGATCTCTTCATGAAACTTGTAGAGGAAACCTTGATGTATAACATATCTGAATTTCAGAGGAAAATAAAGAGAATAGGCAGGTTAAATCTCAATATTTCGGAGATGTGTTCACTGGATGATGCGGTAATGGATCCAGAAGCTTCGTGAGGTTGTATAAAATAATATAAAAAGAATCTGGCTTGGAGTTCTTCATGAAAGTCGTGCGAAAATGTCTTGGCTATCACTCTGTAAAATTTCGTAATTTTTGGAGACCGTATGGATATTTTAATCGAATTTCTTCGGAAACTGTGCATTCTGGATTTATCCGAATATTATGTGCTGTTTTGTGAAAATTGGGAAATTGTGTGAAATGCTATTTGGCCATGTATTTTGTATGAAATTATCATCCTATTGACTTGTTTAATATTTGCTGTAATTTTTATAATTTTGGGAATTTATGGATATTGAATTTAATATTTATTTATTAAAAATAAATAAATAAATAAAATGGATTATTTTGTTGGCCATAAATTCCATAGAATTTATTAATAAATAATTATGCACTGTTGCATGTATGATGAGATATTGGTGTATGTATGACATTGAATTGTGATACATGTGTGCCAAGTATGACTTGTTTGATGTCACGCCATATGCCATGTTAAATTGAGATCAAAATAATGGTAAATGTGGATAATGATAAGTGAGGGAGTGGTTGTGGTGGATGATGATGCTCGGTGGCCTAGTGGCGTAATTCCGGAGATTCCCCGAGAGTGTCGGGATGCCCAGTGGTATACGGTACGTAATTCTAGGGGAGGCTTGGTGGTATGTCAGTACATAATTCCGGAAGCCTTGTCGGAGGTCTTTGCCCGAAAGGAATGCCTTGCGATGCCAGGATTGGGGTGCGAGATGCCTGGCTAGAAGGGTAAAGGCCGGAAGCCCTGTCGGAGGTTTTTGCCCGAAGGGAATGCCTCATGATGCTAGTTGGGATGTGAGATGCCCGGAATGTGAGGGGCCGGAAGCCCGGTGGCCATGGGATGGCTGGAATGCTGGGAACCCTGTCGGAGGTCTTTGCCCGAAGGGATGATGAAATTGATGATATGAGAAATGGGTGATGTGGCGATCAAATTTAAAGATAAAAGATGAAAATTAACCCACGATATGATATGCATGATGATATGCATGATGATGATGATGATGATGATGATGATGATATGTGATGTGATATGATGATCACCCATGATATGATATGCATGATGATATGCATGATGATGATGATGATGATATGTGATGTGATATGATGATCACCCATGATATGATATGCATGATGATATGCATGATAATGATGATGATGATATGTGATGTGATATGATGATCACCCATGATATGATATGCATGATGATGATGATGATGATGATGATGATGATGATGATGATGATGATGATGATGATGATGATGATGATGATGATATGCATGATGATGATGATGATGATGATGATGATGATGATGATAATGATGATGATGATGATGATGATGATGATGATGATGATATGCATGATGATATGCATGATGATGATGATGATGATGATATGTGATGTGATATGATGATCACCCATGATATGATATGCATGATGATATGCATGGTGATGATAATGATGATGATATATGATATGGCATGTGTATTGTGATGATGTCATGATGATGATGACATGTATGATGTAATGATGCCATGATGATGATGACACGTATGATGTAATGATGTCATGGCGATGATGACATGTATGATATGATGATGATATGCATGTATGTGTTATAAATTGGTATGATGATGCATGATAGTATGTGCATGGCTTCAAGGTAAGTAACGCCTGCAATGCATGTATGATCTGCCTGATGCATTAAGTTGTTATTGGATTTCCTTATCTGCTGAGTGGTTGTACTCACCCCTTTTGGGGAATAACATTTCAGATTAGTAAATGGTTTGAGTGGTTGATATGACCGCGAGGAGAAGGATAGCAAATGAGGGAACCTTTGGACGCCGATACTGGTTGATGGACCTTAAGCATACGATTGTGGGAGGAGATGTCGGTCATCTTTTGAAGTGTAGCCGAGTATAGAAAACTACGGCATTTTGATGTACCGACTAAAGATGTCCATCTGCTCTATGTAAATAAACGTGTTCGGTTTTAACTTATATAAGATATTTAGTAGGTGTGCATCGTTTTCTGAACATAGGGAAGGGAGTTTTTGGATATGCTTCCGTATTTAAATTGCGCAAGGGACCGATCTAAAAAAAAAATGTGTAAACCCCCATGGTTGTATGGACCCGCTGCAATTGAAATGTATCAGAGTGACATGTTATTAGAAATGTAAATGGTAAGCAAACCGTGACGACCCTGAATCGGATCGGGGGCCGTCGAGGGGTGTCACATTGAGTGAGAGGGAATGATAGATTTGATAGTCCTAGCCATATATGAATTTGATGTGATAATTGGCATGGACTGGCTAACCAAGCAATGAGCTAAGATGGACTGGTATCGTAAAGTGATTCAGTTTAACCCGTTAGTGGGTGAAAGTTTCGAGTTTATTGGAAGTCGAGGAGGACCCTTAATTACCTTAATCTTGTTGCTTGAGGCAACCTATTTGTTAGATGAGGGTTGTCAAGGTTACTTAGTAACTGTCGTGGATATGATAGTTGAGGAGTTGAAGATCGAAGATATCGCAGTGATTCAAGAGTTTCTAGACATGTTCCCAAAGGAATTGTCAGGTCTGCTGCCAGAAAGAGAGTTTGAGTTTGTGATTAAGTTAGCCCTCGGGACAGAGCCTATCTCTAAGGCTCCTTATTGGATGGTGTTGCCTGAGTTGAAAAAACTGAAGGTGTAGATGCAAGAGTTGTTGGATAAATGATTCATACATCCCAGTGCATCATCTTTGGGAGCACTAGTTCTGCTCGTGAAGAAGAAAGATGGTTCATTGCGCTTGTGTATCGACTATCGTCAACTCAATCAAGTGACAATTAAGAACAAGTATCCACTACCGAGGATCAACAACTTGTTTGACCAATTACAAGGAACGTTGATATTCTCTAAGATTGATTTGAGGACAAGGTATCCTTAGCTGAGGATTAAGAAGGAGGCCATACCGAAGTTAGCATTTCGTGCTTGATATGGCCATTATGAGTTCACTGTAATGCCGTTTGGTTTGACGAACACCGCAGCTGCTTTCATGGATTTGATGAATCGAGTGTTCAATGAGTATCTGGATCAGTTTGTGATCATTTTTATCAACAACATTCTGGTGTACTTGAGAAATCCTGAGGAGCACGAAAGACATTTGAGGATGGTGCTTTAGACACCGAGGAATCATGAACTGTACACTAAGTTCAGCAAGTGCGAGTTTTGGTTGACTCATGTCACTTTCCTAGGTCACGCAATTTATGGTGAAGGAATCTTTGTGGACCCAACCAAGATCGAAGTAGTTATCAACTGGCCAAGACCGATGATAGTGATAGAGATAAGAAGCTTTTTGGGTTTGGCAGGGTACTACAAAAGGTTCGTGGAAGGATTTTTAGTTTTAGCTTCACCGTTGACTCAACTATTGAAGAAGGAAGAAAAGTTTTTGTGGACAGATAAGTGTGAGCGTAGTTTCCAAGAGTTTAAGCAAAAACTGACTGCCACATTAGTGTTAACAATTCCATCTAGTCCTAGAGGGTATGAGATCTACAGTGATGCGTTGTTTAGAGGACTGGGATTCATGTTAATGCAACATGGTAGGGTTGTTTCATACGCATCCCGTTAGTTGAGACCTCATGAACTGAATTATCCGACGCACAACTTGGAACTCGCAGCAATCATTTTCACTCTGAAGATTTGGAGACATTATTTATATGGAGAAAGATTCCAGATTTTTACAAACCATTAAAGTCTTAAGTACCTATTCTGTCAGAAGGAGTTGAATATGAGATAGCATCGCTGGATGGAACTTCTTAATGATTATGATTGTGATATATTGTATCACCCGGGAAAGGCGAATATTTGCAGATGCGCTGAGTTGGAAATCTTCGATTACATAGATGATGGTTAAGGAGTGGATTTTACTTGAGAGAGCTCAAGATTTGGTTTTCAAATTTGAGAAAGGCCACCTTTAAAATCTTATGGCCACCCTTAGAATTTTGAGCGGTAAGTACAGATAAGGATCAAGATGCTTCAGTTGACAGACCCGAAGATTTAGAAAATCTTGCAAGAGGATATCGGAAAGAGAAATGCTGATTTTTAGATTTATGAAGATGGAACACTGAGGTTTCGAGGAAGATTGTATGTACCTGACGATGCAAAGCTTAAGGAGGATATTTTGTCAGAAGCTCATCGTAGCAGTTATGGCATTCATCCAGGCAGTACGAAAATATATTAGAATTTGTGTTAACACTATTGGTGGATTGGTATGAAGGAGGACATTGCCAAGCATGTTGCCAAATGTTTGACGTGTCAGCAAGTGAAGGCACAACACTGTAAGCTGCGAGGACTTTTGTAACCTCTTGAGATTTTTGAGTGGAAATGGAAACAAATCACAATGGACTTTGTGATGGGCTTATCGAGGAGTCAGAGGAATAATGATTCTGTTTGGGTTGTGGTCGACAAACTAACGAAGTCGGCTCACTTTATTGTCGTACGAAAGGACCTTGCATTGGATAGATATGTAGAATTGTACATGCGTTAGATTGTTCGTCTGCATGGAGTGTCGGTGATGATTACATCTAATCGAGACTTGACATTTATAGCTGCCTTTTGGAAAAGCTTATAGATCGCCTTGGGAACGAAACTACAATTCAGTACAGCTTACCAACTATAGACAAATGGCCAATCTGAGAGGACGATTCAAACTCTCGAGGACATGTTGAGAGCGTGTGTGCTAGATTTCAAAGGAAGTTGGGAGGAATAACTTCATCTCGTCAAGCTAGCCTACAACAACAGCTACCGGTAGAGTATTCAGATGGCACCTTTTGAAGCACTATATGGTAGAGCGTGCTTAATGTCAATGTGTTGGGATGAGGTTAGAGAACAAAATATCACAAGACCAAAGTTGGTTTAGCAGTCAATGGACGTAGTTGCATTTATTAGAGGTAGATTAAAAACTGCTCAGAGTCGCCAAAAAAGCTACACAGATAAGCGTCAAAGAGCTTTGGAATTCCAAGTTGGTGAGCATGTCTTTCTGAAGGTGTGACTAATGAGGGGTACTTCGCACTTTGGCAAGAAAATGAAGCTGAGTCCGAGGTACGTAGGTCCCTTTGAGATTCTGGAAAGAATAGAGACCCTAGCATATCGTCTTGCATTGCCGCCAAGGTTGGCGCAAGTGCACAACGTCTTCCACGTGTCGATGTCGAGAGAGTATGAACCTAACCCAACTCGCATGCTGAATTTTGAAGAGTTAGATGTGCACGACAGAGTGTCGTACATGGAGAGACTGATTCAGATTGTAAATCGGAAGGAACAGGTTCTGCGCACCAAGACAATCCCATTAGTTAAAGTGGTCTGGCAACACTAAGGCACGGAAGGAGCAACCTAGGAAAGTGAAAATTTGATGAGACAACCGTACCTCCACCTTTTTGTTTAAAGATTTGTAATAGGTTTAAATTTCGAGGATGATGATTTTATAAGAGGGAAAAAGTAGTGACTTCTTGATTTTCAAGTTCTGTTTTCAATTGAATATGTTGGGCTTTTCATCAACGTGCTTATAGTTCTATCTATTCTTTGAGCTAATCACTCACGAGATAACTAGTTTATCTAGTGAAGCTATTAAAGGATTTTAACATAGTGGACTTGAGAATTCGAACAAGAATCAATTGCTCGACTGTGCTAATTTGTAAAGGTCATTACAGCATTGTCAAAATCGATCAGAGACTGAAGATAGGTCGATTCGACTGAGATATGTGATGAGTGTGTTAGTGATTCCACCTGATTGTAAAATTTCTGTCGAACGGTACTAAACCGATATTTCTGTCATTCCTATACCTTGTGCTCGTATTTGAAACCTCGAGATTTTCACGACAACCGAGAGTCGCCAATGTGTCGAATATGTACAATGTGGCTCGAAAATAATTTACCATGGATCAATTGCACTAAAAGTTCCTAAAAGCTACTCGGTAGGCTAGATCACGTTAAAATCATGCCCGGTTGAAATTAACTGCGAATTTAAACCTGATTTCAAAAATTGAAAGTTCTGTCATGTCACAATTCATTTTAAGAATGTCAACTCATCCTCCGAAGATTTTTCTGTAAACTCGAGATTTCGGCGAAAATTCAAAGTAAGGCTATTTTGGACCGGAAAATTTCGAGGGACCATTTTTGGTCGCATTTTTGGCCATCAAGTTGGTTCAATTGATGAGGAAAAATCATAAGAGGGACAATGGCACATTTGTTGAATTTTTTAGGCTTCAATTGAACTCAATTGGAGGGGAATTAAATCAAAATTGGATGGAAATTGTACAAAATTCGTAGGCCTAAAGGGGGTGCAACATTTTAGCTTATATTAAGGCTTGTTAAGGAAGATTTGTGAGGAAAATGATTGAGGATAACAGCCAAGGGTAGTGGGGGCAAGCAATGAGCACTGAGGGGATATTTAGCTTGACTTCGCGGCAAATGAGACCCTTCTCACTTCAATTGGCTTCTTCTTCTTGCTTGGACCTACTTTATCCATTGTTGTACAAGTCTTGAGCTCAAAAATTTCAAAGAGAACTAGAGAAAGCCCCCCTGCTCGTTGACCACCTGCCTAGAGCCGCCAGACCGCTGCATGCCGCCCACGAGCCATCTGCTTGCTTGCATGCTCATCTCGCTCGCCTACGCCTCTTTTATGCCCAGTCGTTGTCCCGAGCCTCTGCCTAGCTCGTTGCAGCTCACCGGAGCCCCTTCGTCGTCGTGTAGCCGTCATTGAGCATCGCCTCGCCTTGCTGCAGCCACTATTGCCTGTCTCGTACCATTCTAGCCCAGCCAACCACCCCGACCAGCCCTCTTAGCCCAACAAGTAGTGGCCGAAGCTTAGCCTTAGCTGAGAGCTTGTGGCCTATTTTTAGGCCCATCCAGACCTCTATTGGTGTGGTTGTAGGCTCAAGTGTTGCTCACCTCTGCGTTGCCGACGTCTTGGACTCACCGGCCCACTAAACCAATGAGTTTACTTGCTAAACTCTGCTTAAGGAGTTAATGATGTTTAGTTGGTAATTAGTTTAGGCTAATTAGGGATTAGGTGGCTAGTTAGTATAGATTAGTGATTTAATTATTCAATTGTGCATGTTAGGTGGTTAGAATGGATTGATTAAGGCTAAAGAGTGTTGGAGAAATCTTCCTGAAGTATTTTGAAGCTGACAAAACGTTTCCATCAGTCTAGTCTGAAGATTTGCAGACTCTTCTATTTAAAGTCTGAAGACCTCCGGACTACCAGACTCAAGACTCAAAGTCTATTCTCATTGACAGTTTCTAATTCGTCGAAGAAGGGCTATCTAGGACTAGATGTTTCGTTAAGGATTTGACCTTATTGACTGGAGAAGATCTCTTGGTTGGATATGACATAACAGAATCCTTTATTGACTCAAAGATTGAGGATCCGATGATTGGTGAAGTATACTTGGAAGATTCTACTTATGAAAACCGAGATCCTAATTGTATGGGCGAGCAGGATTGATGGGCTACGACATGTTCCTTAAATAGCTCGAATGATCTTCCTAATTGATTCTGTCCAATGGGAAGATTGGAAGAATTCCTTTGGTAAGTGCCAACGGGTATGATGGCATAAAAGGAGTATATAAGGAAGACGTTCCAGTTGTTCGAGTGGGTGTGCGATAGAAGAATTCCAAAGTCTGAAGCTCTTTGTTCTTAGTCAATTCATCTTTTGAGCGAAATTTTGTACACAAAAGAGAGTCAATATTCTTGAGAAACCTTGAGGAAGTGTGGTAGAGTATCTACACTGTGGAATCAAGGGAGAGCCTTGCTGTAACAACTCTTTTGTTCATAGTAAAATCCAGCCGGTAGGCTGTCAGTGCGGAAGAGTGGACATAGGCTTGGAATAAGCCGAACCATTATAATTTCTGTGTTCATTTTCTCTTCCCTACTCTTTGTTTTACTTTGATCATAATTCGCTTTGTTAATGAAAGGAGAACTTCCTTTCTATTGTCTGCTTAGTATTGCTTTCTTATCTCGAGAAAATATTTTTTACACCTATTCACCCCCTTCTAGGTGCTTATACTAGCTATCTGAATTAGTATCAGAGCCTGTGTACTAACTTTGTTTGAAGTGTTTTACTTCAGAGTTAAAGATCCATGGCTAGTATGTTAGCTCTAGGACTAGTAGAAGGGTAAAGCAATACCAGACTGCCTTACTTTGATGGAAAGGAATACAACATATGGAAAAACAAGATGAAGGCGTTTCTAAGATCAAATGATCCTCCGGAATGAGACGTTGTAGACAAAGGAATCATTCCTAAAGCTGCATCTGTCTCAAAGAGAGGAAAATAAGCTGTTGAATCTAGTGAAATGATTCAATAAGAGATAACCAAGAGACAAGCTCTTGATGCAAAAGCAATTTATTCTTTATATTGTGCTTTGTCACCTACTGAATATAACAGAATATCTTCTTGTGTTACAGCGAAAGAAGTTTGGGATAGATTACATATTACCTATGAAGGAACCGGTCGAGTGAAAGAAACCAGAATTAACATTCTCCTCGGTCAATACGAAGCATTCAAAATGAAATCAGGAGAATCTATAACTAACATGTTTAGTCGTTTTACAGAAATCGTGAATGGTCTTGAAAATCAAGGTCATTCACGATTTATGCAATGAAAGTAAACAAGCTACTGTGTGAACTCTCCAAGGATTGGAATCACATAAAGACCTCAATAAGGGAGACACAAAGAATTATACCACTATCTGTCGATGAGTTGGTTAGGACTCTTCAGTCTTATGAAGTGGAACGAATAAATGAAAACGAAGATCCTAAAGGTAAGAAATCCATTGCATTAAAATCCAATGATGATTCTGATGTTACAAATTCTGAAGACGATATGGATGATGAGGAGCTTGCTCTCATGATAAGAAGATTTAGAAAGCTAAACAGAAAAGGAAAAAGATTCAATCTAAAGAAACAATATAAAGAAACAATGTTTTCAAAAGCAACATACTAAGTCTGTTGCTTTTGATGAATCAAATAGAGATGTAGTCTGCTTTGAATGTAAAAAAAAGGGACACATCAGACCCAACTGTCCTCTTTTGAGGAAGAAGAAAGGAAAAGCTGAAAAGTATCCAAAGGCTCTTAAAGCAGAAACCTGGAGTGATACAGAATGTGAAGAAAGTGATGATGATTATGCCAATATATATCTGATGGCACAATCGGATTTAGATTTAAACTTCGAGACAGACTCGAATTCAGACAGTGAATTTGAGGTGAGTAACTCTAAAATCCCTATTAAAGTTTCTAAATACATTGATGAGTTGTGTTTTAGTCTTAAGACCTCTCTTAAAAGGATTTTCGAACTTAAAAATGAAAATTCTGCACTGAAACGACAGGAAAATGTTTTGAAAGAAAAGGTGAAATGTTTAGACATGAATGTTTCTACTCTTAAAGAAAAAGAAGACAACCTTTCGAAAGAAAATGTATTTTTAAAAAATGACATATCAAGTATTTCCAAAAGATTTTCAATAGGATCTTAGAAACTTGAGAAAATTCTTTCAGCACAAAGACCTTATTTCAATAAATCTGGTTTGGGAATGATTGTGGAAACCATTCCTTTAATTGATTTTCCTAAAGTGAAGGAAAGAATTAAGCAAAAACTCACAAGAGATGCTTACAAAAATCATTTTAGAAAGGTCTTTGTAAAACCAGTAGGTCGCAATGCTCTCAGATGTTCAAAGTGCAATAGTTTAGATCATTTTGAGAAAGAATGTCCTATGGTTTGGAAACCTGTTAAGAAAGTACGGGCAAAAACCGCATATCATATTAACACCAATGGACCCAAGAAAATGTGGGTACCAAAGAAAGTTTGAGTCTCTTTTTTAAATGCAGGTCACTATCAAGAAGAAGGTAAAATGGTATCTAGATAGTGGATGCTCAAGACATATGACAGGATATTCAAATTGCTTCATAAAGCTCATTCAAGTAAATGGTGGAAAAGTCTCATTTGGAGGAAACAACAAAGGAAGAATTATGGAATTCGGAACTATAAAGATTGGAAACCTCACAATCAGTAATGTTTCCTTAGTAGAAAGACTCAACTACAATCTGCTCAATATCAGTCAGCTGTGCGATACCGGTTTCAAAATCAACTTTCAAGAAGGAATATGTTCAGGAACCAGTAAAGATTCTACTCAGTCATTCATGGGTCGAAGACATGGAAATATCTACCTCTTGGACATGAAACCAGATGAATCGCAATGTCTAATCTAAATTCAAGAAGAAGCGAACTTATGGCACAGAAAACTTGGGCACATCAATATGAAGCAAATAGCCAAAATTTCAGCAAAGAAGCTAATTCGCGGTCTACCCAATCTGTCATACCAAAAGTCTGATCTATGTACACCATGTGTATTGGGAAAGCAGGTAAGAAATTCCTTTAAACCAATAAATCAAGTTTCCACTAATCGTGTACTGCAGCTTCTACATATGGATCTCTTTGGACCAACTAGAACTCAGAGCATTAGAGGTAAGAAATATTGCCTAGTAATTGTGGATGACTACTCACGATTTACTTGGGTACATTTCCTGACAAGTAAGTCTGAAACATTTTCTTTCTTTGAAAAGTTTGCTAAAAAGATTCAAAATGAAAAAGGGTATGTTATTTCAAGTATAAGAACAGACTATGGAGGTGAATTTGAAAATCAAGATTTTACAAAATTCTGTGATGAATCTGGTTTTCAGCATGTGTTCTCCTCTCCATATACTCCAGAGCAAAACAGAGTTGTGGAAAGAAAGAATAAGTCGCTTCAAGAAATGGCTAGAACTATTTTAATTGAAAGTAACATCTCTTCATGTTTTTAGGCTGAAGCAGTTTCTACAGCATGTTATATTATTAATAGAGTTTTTCTAAGACATATTCTGAAAAAAAAAAACCCCTATGAGTTATTCAAAGAAAAGAAGCTTATTGTTTCATATTTTCATGTGTTTGGATGTAAATGCTTTATATTGAAAAATGCAAATGATCAAGTTGGCGAGTTTGAAGAAAAATCAGACGAAGGCATCTTCCTTGGATATTTTACCTCAAGCAAAGCCTACAAAGTCTACAACAAGAAGACTCAATCTGTGGAGGAATCAATGAATGTCAAATTCCAAGATTCTATGCAAAATGAATCTATTCAGACTCATCTTGAAGAATCTGAAACCTGCTCCAGGCTCTACAAAGTCTAAATTTCAAGAAGCAGCTCAGACTTCGAAAGACCAGCATCAAATGATTGTTGAAGATTCAAATGAAGAAAGTGATCATCAACATGACAAATCAACCAGTAACTGGAAACATAAGTCCAGTCATCCCAAAGATCTCATTATAGGCTACATTAATGAAGGAATTCGAACAAGATCTAAAAGGCGTGAAGAGTCTAGTGCTGTGGCTCTTATTTCTGAAATAGAACCCAAAAGCATAGAAGAAGCTTTATCTGATGAAAGCTGGATTGAAGCTATGCAAGAAGAACTCAGGCAATTCAGTATTAATGATGTCTAGGAATTGACTCCTAAACCGAAAGGTAAATATATTATTGGAGCTAAATGGATTTTTAGGAACAAGATGGACGAGAAAGGAAATGTCGTAAGAAACAAAGTAAGACTCGTGGCCAAGGGATTTACGCAAGAAGAATGGATAGACTATGATGAGACTTACGCACTAGTAGCGAGGTTGGAAGCAATTAGATTATTACTTGCTTTTGCTCATTATAAGAATTTCAGATTATTCCAAATAGACGTCAAAAGTGCTTTCCTGAATGGATTTATCCATGAGGAAGTCTATGTGGAACAATCGCCTGGGTTAGAAAACCCAAGGAAACCAGACTCAATATTCAGACTGAAAAAAGGCTTTATATGATTTAAAGCAAGTACCTCGAGCTTGGTACGATAGGTTGAGTAAATTTTTAATTCAAAACGGTTTTGTCAAAAGTAAAGTAGACACTTCTTTGTTTATCAAAAGAGAAAACAAAAGTTTTCTGCTTGTTCAAATATATGTTGATGATATTGTTTTTGGATCCTCTAATCAAAGTTTGTGCAAGAAATTCTCTAAGTCTATGCAGGATGAATTTGAAATGAGCATGATGGGTGAACTAACCTTCTTTCTTGGACTTCAAGTTAAACAATTGAAGGAAGAAACCTTTACTCGTCAAGAAAAATATGCTAATGATCTTGTCAAAAAGTTTGGACTGGAAAATTGCAAAAAGACTGATATACCAATGTCAAGTTCTTTGAAGATAACAAAAATGAAGGAGGAAAGAAAGTTGACCAGAAGTTATACAGGAGAATCATTGGTTCACTTCTTTATCTTATTGCTTCTAGACCTGACATTTTGTTTAGTGTTTGCATTTGTGCTACATTTCAAGCAAACCCTAAAGAATCTCATCTAAGTGCTACAAAGCGTATTATCAAATACATTGCATCAACTTCAAGCCTTGGTCTTTGGTATCCTAAAAAGGGAGACTTTACTCTTCTTGGATACTCAGATGCAGATCTAGCCGAATGTAGAGTTGATAGAAAGAGCACTTCGGGTACCCGTCATCTACTTGGAAGCAGGACAATGTCTTGGTTTTCAAGGAAGTAAAATGCAGTGGCTCTTTCGACAGTAGAAGCAGAGTATGTAGCTCTTAGAAGTTGTTGTTCACAAATTCTGTGGATAAAACAACAGCTAAGAGACTTTGGAATTGAAGATTCATGCACGGAGATTAACTGTGACAACATTAGCGCAATCAATCTCACCAAGAATCCAATTCTTCACTCAAGAGCAAAGCATATAGAGATTCGACATCACTTCATTAGAGATTATGTTCATAATGGAGAAGTTTTGATTCAGTTTGTTGACTCAAAGAACCAACTGGCGGATATATTTACAAAGCCTTTGGAGAAAAATCAATTTGAAATCATTCGTTTCAAACTCAATATCTTGAGGTTTGAAAAAGTAAAAATCTAGAGACTCTCAGACTTAGACAATCAAGATCTTTGATTGTAAGTTATTTTATTCTCTCTCAGATTAAATCTTGAAAATGTATGAGCATCTGTCCATAATTGATTTTTGCTACTTTCAATTTCCGTGATTAGTGCAATCTTTCTTTTTCGAAAATGGAGTTAATTTTTAAATGGCAGTTATCTAATTTTTTGAAAAAGGAAGTTATTTTTTAAAAGTGCATCTTTTTATTTTCCATTACAACGTTTTGTATGCCTCTCTTTGACTGACCTATATACTGTCGGTTCCTCTTCGTTTAACTCCAAAAACCCTAAAAAGCAACGATCTTCCACTTCTGTCTTCTTCTCTTGTTTAATCTTCGAAAAGTTGTCATCTTTGTTGGGAAAGTCAAGTTTAGAATCTTTCAAAGAATGTGAAAGATGTCGTCTCAGGGGAAGTCTTCGAGGATCGCGAACAGGGGACCGCAGCAAATGCATGAGGGGCCTACACACTTTGATCTCACTGAGGAAGAAGAGTCGCCTAATCAGCAGCAGAGCCCACAACATTCTCAGTAGCGTCCATCTTCTCCATCTAGACCACAGGATGTTGCTCGTCGAGAAGAGGAAGAAATAATCGAAGATGCAGAACCCGTAAGAACTTTTAAGCCCTCTTTTACCTACAAGCTTTATCGTGCTTTGAAAAGGGGTGGAACTCCTTTGAACTACATTGACGAATTTCTGAAAGACAAAGGGTACAAAAATGAAACCTTTTTTTTTACGCACAATGGAACGGTTGGGAATTGCCCCTGTTGGGTCGGCAGAAGAGGCAATGGAAAATATTCCAATCGATCCACGTGTTGGAGGGCTGAATAAGCCAGATGGGAATAATGATGACAAGTTGTACAGTCAGTTTCAACCGAGAATGGGTGTTGCGGCAAAAATTCAGAGTAAAATGACAGACTTGTTTCGATCGGAGGAACACAAGCATCTATACTCTAAGTTGTTGAAGCGTGGGGTCTAAAAGTGTGGATTTTGATTTCCTTGACGCTGTGAACGTTAATTTGAGGGAAAAATTCAGTCTTCTTCAACTTGAACAGTTCTGTTCTGAATCTGCAGAAACCTATGCTGAACTTATTGCATACTTCTATTCAAATATCAATTTCTTAGATGCGAATAGATTCTCTTTTAGTGTTCGATATTAGGACTATGTGGTGGATATAGATATGTTGGCTAATGTGATTGGGGTTGAGAGAGGGAGATATCAACCTATCATTGTCTCTATTGCTCATGCTACGTTGGAACTTGTTAAGGATAGAAGGACAAAGGGAAAGGTTTCCTACTCGAGGATAAATGCGTTCAACATTCTGCTTCACAAGATTGTGATCAATTGCCTCAGACCAAAATCTACTTCAAAGACCGATGTTTCAAACTCAGAGGCAAAGCTGATGTATGCCATCAATGCTGGGAAAAAGTTCTCTCTTCCTCACACTATTATATTCCACATGTATAGAGCAGTGGTGAAGGACAAGGGTCAACTTCCTTATCCAGCTCTTGTGACAAAGTTATTCAGACATTTGAATGTTCAGACTCCCCGGATTCTTTGTGTTCGAACTTGTGATCAAATGGTAATGGGACTGAAAATGGTGTCTAAAATGCGTCTGAAGGAAATCAACAAGGCGTTGGAGAAATTCAAGGAGAAAATCCTATCAAAACTCATCAAATCTCTTCGGCACAAAAAGAAAAGGGAAGGAGCCCATGGTTGCTCCATCCAAGAAAAGAAGAGCTCTCATTGTTGAGGATGAAGAAGATGAGGAAGACATCACCATTACTGCAATGGCATTGAAGAACTTGAGTCGTTCTGTTCCAGAATCAACGGAACAACAAGAGAAAGACACAGAACAGAGGACTGGAGAGAGAGAAGATTTGGAAGCAGAAGAGAAAGAAACAGAGGAGAGAGAAGCTGAAGAAAGAGATGCAGAGGAGGAAAGAATTGAAGAAGAAGAAGAAGAGGAAAGAGGAGATCAAGAGGAAGGAGAGCATGAGGAACACTCTTCTCCACCTGAAGGCATGGAAACAAGGGGAGATCGTGAGAAAAGAGGAATGTCCTCATATCCTGCTACTAGTGAAGGAGTTAGCCACTCTTCAGCAGATCCGGATGACATCTATGCCTCTCAATTTCCTGAGGATGGACATGATGTTTCATTGCCCAATCTACGTGACTATGCTGATTTGCCATCGCCTGCCTTTACTCCATTTGATCGTGCAGAAGCCAGTACGCAGACTGATAATTCAGCAGATTTTCGCATAATTCTTGATGTTCTCTTAGAAATGCGGGGTTAGATATATGCTCTGGGATGCGAAGTACAGAATTTGCAGAATGCGAGTCAAGCTTCTTCAGTTTCTTTGAATGATTAGATCCAAGCCCTTGCTCTTCAGATTCAAGCAAATGCTAAGGGTGAAGATGTCGCTCAACTGAAGGAAGAGTTGGCAAAGCTGGAAGGCATTGTCCAGTCAATGGGAGATTTCCAGCTTGTTCTTGTTCCCAAGCATTCTCGATTCAATTCTCTTTCCATCTCAACCTTTTTTTATGATGACAAAAAGGGGGAGAGATGTGATTTGAACTTTGAACCTTGAACTTTTTTGAACTTGAACTTGAACTTTTGATTTGTTTTGATGTTTGACTTGACTTTTGTGTCTGGCTGTGGATTGGATTTGGGATTTGGGATTGACTACTTATATTACGTACTATTGATATCTTACGGATGGCTTTACTCATATGCAAGACTAACCTATTTTCTGTGGTTGCAGATTCTAGCTCAATAAGCCATTTATCTTTATGAGATATCCATATTTGCTTGAGTAATGTTCTATAGGTCAAAGTTATCCAAATCTGTAGGAAAGTTTTGTCACCATAAAAAATGGGGAGATTATTGGAGAAATCTTCATGAAGTATTTTGAAGCTGACAAAACGTTTCCATCAGTCTAATTAGAAGATTTGCAGACTCTTCTATTTAAAGTATGAAGACCTCCGGACTGTCGGACTCAAGACTCAAAGTCTATTCTCATTGACAGTTTTTAATCCGTCGAAGAAGGGCTATCTAGGACTTGATGTTTCGTTAAGGATTTGACCTTATCGATTGGAGAAGATCTCTTGGCTGAATATGACATAACGGAATCCTTTATTGACTCAAAGATTGAGGATCCGATGATTGGCGAAGTATACTTGGAAGATTCTACTTATGGAAACCGAGATCCTGATTGTATGGGCGAGCAGGATTGATGGGCTATCGACATGTTCCTTAAATAGCTCGAATGATCTTCCTAATTGATTATGTCCAACGGGAAGATTGGAAGAATTCCTTTGGTAAGTGCCAACGGGTATGATAGCATAAAGGAGTATATAAGGAAGACGTTCTAGTTGTTTGAGTGGGTGCGCGATAAAAGAATTCAAAAGTCTGAAGCTCTTTGTTCTTAGTCAATTCATCTTCTAAGCGAAATCTTGTATGCAAAAGAAAGTCTATATTCTTGAGAAACCTTGAGGAAGTGTGGTAGAGTATCTACACTGTGGAATCAAGGGAGAGCCTTACTGTAACAACTCTTTTTGTTCATAGTGAAATCCAGCCGTGAGCTGTCAGTGCGGAAGAGTGGACGTAGGCTTGGAATAAGCCGAACCACTATAATTTATGTGTTCATTTTCTCTTCCCTGTTCTCTGCTTTACTTTGATCATAATTCGCTTTGTTAACGAAAGGAGAATTTCCTTTCTATTGTCTGCTTAGTATTGTTGCTCTCTTATCTTGAGAAAATATTTTTTACACCTATTCACCACCCTCTAGGTGCTTATACTAGCTATCTCAAAGAGGTCGTGCTATTTATCTAGATAGGTTCAAAATTTTTCTAGGCCCGTTTAGATGGTTAGATTAGCGTTTCCGACCTAAGCGAGTATTTATGGTATTTAACTAGATTATTTAATTATTATATTTATTTAATTATTTAATATTTTCCGAAAATTATACTGCGATAGCCAATTTGTGCTGATAGCAGTGATGTGCTTAGTTTATACAATTGAGTATTAATTTGTACAAATTGAGTGGTGATTGGAATTTTGGTTATTTATTCCAAATTTGTGAAATTTTAATATTTAATTAGAAAATCTAGGGTGTCGGGTTTTGACACCAAAAATGGTTTTAAAGACTATATCAAACAGTGGATTAAAAAAAAAGGGTATCAATTTTTCTGGTTTAAATTGATCGTGTACCCACATATGATCATTTTACCGTGTATTTTTAGTATGAAGAAAATATGTCAAGTTCATTATTTTAATCAAAGCATTTGAGTGCAATGCACGGTGTCCTAGGCCAAGATTGAATGATCGTGTTTTTTTAAGAGAACCCGTCCTCGAAACGAGTCAGGTGGATGTGCCCCTATGTGAGATGCCTTATCAATGGATGTCGGATTGCGGTAGAGGCCGTATCGAAGCTCCTTCAGGAATGTTGTCCCTGATGTGTGTCGGTGGACATTGCTGTGCTCAAGGGATGTGGTGATATCTAGTTACGCTAGAAGACTGTTGAAAGTTGAGTAAGTCGTGCTCATTAGGTCATGATTAAAAATTGGAATGCATGTTGAGTGAAATTGACGCGTCTAATTCTGGAACAAAATTGTGTGGCACGATATGGGACGTGTCATAACAATTTACCATTGTATTTATTGAGGTGAAAGTGGTGGTGTTCTAATTGATTGAGTTTGATTATTGCATATGGTTGTGTACATGAACTGTGTTGACATGCAAAGAGGATCTAAGACGAGGTAAGTCTCTGTGGTTGTGTGGTTAGGCATATTTCCTTCCTAATTGGAATTTAGGAGGTGGACTTGCAAAGACGTTGTCTCACCCCGTCGTGGGTTTAATTTTTTTTTTTCAGGTCCTTAGATAGTAGCCTCGCCGGTTCATTATGGTCAGCCTCAGAGGGTTACTGAGCTAGTTACTGACTACCCTATTCCTGGAGGACACAGGGTCTGGGTCTATAAGCTTGTAGGGACCACCGTCTGGGTCAATGATGTGACATCCTGAATTTCAGGTTTTGTTTTTTATTAGATAAGTTGGGCTTTTCATTGACGTGCTTATAGTTCTTTTCTCTGAGTTGACCACTCATGAGATGACTAGCCTATCATGTGAAGTCGTTAAGGAATATAAACGCAATAAACTTAAGAATTCGACTAGGAATCGATTGCTTGACCGTGCTAATTTGCAAGGGTCATTACGGCATAGTTAAAAATCTATCGAAGATCGGAGATAAGTCGATTCAACAGATGTGTATAATTAAGTGTAGGTGATTCCACCTAATTGCAAAATTATTATCGATCAACATTAGACCGATTTTTTTTGTCGTTTTGGTACCTTGTACCCGTATTTGAAATCTCGAGATTTTCATGACAACTGAAAGATGACAATGTGTCGCAGATGTACCATGTGGCTAAAAAATAATCGACCATGGGTCATTTGCACTAAAAATTCCTAAAAGCTACCTAGTAGGTAAGGTTACACTATTGATTTATTTTAGAAATGTCGACTCATCCTTTGAGAAACTTGTGGCAAGCCTGAGATTTTTATGGAAAGTCAATTCGGACGATTCGGAAACGAAAGGAAATTCGGATGGGCCAAATAAAGGGAAGGGAAATTTTGGAAATTTTGGGCTTCCTCCACAGCCAAATCTATCATCAAATTGGAGAATTGGTGAAGAATTGAAGTCCTATTAGATGAAATTCGTAGGCTTGAGGGGTAGCTGCATTTTGGTCCTCAATTTAGCTCTAGTTGATGAACTTTTGTGAAGAAATTGGCCCTAGGGTGACCAATTGATGTTGTTGGCTGAAGATGGGCTGAAGATAAGGGAGACATGCACTCAAGTACTTTTGATTTTTATGCTCGACTTTCCCTCCCCCTTGTCCCTTCTCTCCCTCATCCCTTCCCTCTTTCCCTTCATGTGCAGCTTCCCCCGACCCATTTGTCTTATGCTTTCTTTCATTTGCTCCTTCACCGAAGTAGCTCCTCCATTGGAATTCCACTACAACGCCTGCGATGTCCACCTATCTCTACCACACGACTGAGTCACATCTAGCACTCCCACGAAGCCCAACTCCTCTGAGACAATCCTATTTCACTACTGCCCTTCCATCCAGCTTTCACCCTACACGCTCACCCCAACACTCGATTCCCCACCAAATCACTGCCTCACCGTTTCATCCTGCTAGCTCACCCTTCATGCTAGTTGCTTTTGAGCAGCTTATGCCAGTGACGCCATTCTGCCGCACGCCTCCACTGCTTCTTCAAGTTAGTTTGTTGACCACCAGCAACGACGCCACCTTTCACCCTAACTTCAGCGCTTTTTTTACTCCCCCCAATCTCCACCGACTGCCCTGATTTTCCCCTCGTGCAACACCACTCCACCGAAATTTGCCAGCCAGCTCGTGGAGCCACCACCATCGCAAGTCTCCATTGTCCCTCTCTCGAAGTTGATCTAGCAGCACCCTTAATAGTCCACTTTAATCCTGACCAGCAAATAGGAACAAGTCTTAGCTTGAGGGCAGAGACTTGTGAGGCCGTTTTTAGCCTAGTTCGAGCCTCCATTGGTGCCACCGTAAGCCCGAGTTTCGGCCGCTGTCGTGTCGCCATCGCCATGAACCGATTTTTGCGCTAAACCGATGAGTTTACTCACTAAACTCTGCTTAGAGAGTTAATGACGTTTAAGAGGTGATTAGTTTAGGTTAAGTATTATTTAGGTGGTTAGTTAGAATAGATTAATGATTTAATTATTCGATTTTGCATGTTAGGTTGTTAGAAAGGCTTAATTAGATACTAGATAAGTTGTACTATTTATCTAGATTAGTTTGGAAATTTTCCGGGCCCATTTCGGTGTTTAATTAGGCATTTCCGGCCTAAGTTTCTATTTTTAGTAATTAATTGCATTTATTTAATTATTTTTGGTATTGATTTAATTATTTATTATTTTTCAGAAATTATACCGGGATAACCGATGACCGGAATTTCGTGCTAATTGCAATGGTGTGCTTGGTTTATTTAATTAAGTGCTAATTTGTGCAAATTAAGTGATTGTAATTTTGGATATTTATTCCAAAATTTTGGAATTTCGGTATTTTAATTAGAAAATGCATGGCATCAGTTTTTAACACAAAAAATGTTTTTGTGGACTATATAAATAGTGGGATTTTCTAAAAGAAAGATATAGCATTTTGGCTTAGTTTGATTGTGTACCCACACACAATTATTTTTATCAGATATCTTTAACACGATGAAATTAAGCCAAGTGCGTTATTTAATTGAGGAATTGGTGTCCAAAGCACAAGGTCCTTAGCTAGGATTAATTTATCGTGTATCAACTTGTCTGAGCATTATTATTGAATTGTCAACTTGTGAGAGCAGTATACTATTTCAGCCTATATGAGTTTGATATGTTAGCTTGTGAGAGTAGTATACCTTATCGGCTTATATGAGCAATGATCGTTTATCAGCTTGTGAGAGCAACGATCCATATATCAGCTTGTACAAGCTACTATCTATCTATATCAGCTTGTGTAAGCCACTGTCTATCTATATATCGGCTTGTGAGAGCTATTACCATCTATTTCAGCTTGTGTGAGCAGTTATCGTATCGATGAAGTAAATTGATAGATGGTACTGAATTGATAGATGGTATTGATTAATAGATAGTATTGGATTGATAGATGGTACAAATCATATCAATTGTATCGAATTGAGTTAATTGATTGAGTGGATTGATGGATCGATGATTTGAATTGAATTGATTGGTTGATTATATGAATTGTACTGACTTGCAAAAAGGAACTGAGGCAAGGTAAGTCCTCTGTCTTGTGTGTGCATAGATTGCCTTTAAGTGTATTTCCTTCCTAGTCAGATTTTAGGGGGTGAATTTGCTGAGACATTGTCTCGCCTCGTTGTGGGCTCAACCTTTTCAGGTCCTTAGATGACGGTTCATCTGGAATGTTTTGGACAGTTGTGGGCTATTACTGAGCAGGGCATGGACATCCCGGTCCCCGGTAGTCATTGGGTCTACGAGCTAATGGTGACCACCGTCTAGGTCAATGAGGGCCTACTTGAGAGGGTACCTTATCGATTCAGGGTGTGGTACCTCCATAGACTCAATGGGTATAGGGTGGGCCCCATCGAGGGATTTGATATCCCTGTCATTGTGCTTAAAAATTGCTTTGGGCGAGAATGTAGCTGACCCTCCTGATGGTGTCGTGGAGGACCCGACACCTTCGGAGCCTATGGAAATCGAAGGATCGGCAAATGGGTTTGGCTACTTGGTCATAGGACAGCTTCATTTTGAGGGCCGGTCTTTTGTAGATTCTTGACTTAGTCTTTTGTTGTATATAAACTAGGGTGTTTATAAAAGTGTTCTGGTTGTGAATATGTTTCCTGCTTTTCTATCCCGTGTTGGTTATTATCACGAATAATTGTTTCACTTCCGCATGTGCATTAAAAATGAACGGTTAGCGATACGTTCTGGGACGTCACAAATTTATCGACCACTGAGGGATGGGCACACACTCGAGGATTGGGGCATGACAGATGAGGGCCTACCTCAGAGGGTACCTCATCGATTTAGGGTGTGGTTTCGCTATAGGCTCAATGGATACAGAGTGGGTCCCCTCTAGGGTTTTGAGGTCCTCGTTGTGGTTGTTGATGCCACTTTTGGCGAGGGTACAGCTGACCATTGTGATGGTGTTGTGGAAGACCTGACGCCCCCTGAGCCTATGGATCCGAAGGGTTGGTGAACATGTCCGACTAGGAGGTCGTAGAACAATTTCCTTTTTGAGGGCTGATCATTTTGGTAGACAGACTAGTCTTGTATATAAACCTAGTTTATTTATAAAAGCGTGTTTTGGTTGTGAATTTGTCATCCTGCTTTTTTATCTCATGCTGTTAGCTGTCAAGGGATTTGTTTATTCGTTTCCGCATGTACAATAAAATGAATGGGTCGGCGACATGTCCTAGGACGTTGCAATTTCATCGACCACCGAGGGATGTGCGTGCGCTCGGAGCCCCGGGGCGTGACATATATACTAGTTTGAAGTTTTTCATAATATTAACTTTTTCTTAAATTACTGAACATGCAAGTTATTTTTAGTGAGTGTTATATTACGGGATTATTGGTTCTTAAATGTAATTCATTTATTTTAAAATTTATTTATATTTGAACACATTACCAAACGAATCAATTTCATAAGTCATACTAATAAATCTAGCATTATATTTTATTAGACAATCTACTTCTACATGATAGAAGCGTGAGACTCCGGTCAACCTTTCATTTGATATGCCTCCTATCACTGCCAGAAAATTTCGATGGAAAAAGCTGATCGAGTGGAACGAGGTATGGAATTTTATTCCAATTACATCGTTATTTATTATGGAAACTGGAGTTGCCATGTGGATTTGTCTAACGTATTTAATACTCATTTCGGAGAAACATGGGCAACACGTTAGGAGTCTACAATTAATTTAAGCATTAGGTGAACATAAGTTTTCTTTTATTTATCAATTATCACCTATACGTACATCTCCTCCACATGATGGCTTGGACTAAACAAGCTAATGTACACTTTGGGAGACTTAGGGAAAGAAAATGTGGGAGGAAAATGCTACAAATTCATAGATTTACCTCTTTCTCCTTCTCCTTCTCCCAAAAATTTGAACTTAACCTACTCCCTAAACCCACTTTCATTCCCCTCATTTTCCTTATTCTCCCAAGGAAAGCCTCGAGCCAGGCACCCAACTTATTTTCTAACCGGTCGCCCTCTTTTCTTGGAAATCAATGGTTGTATTCCCTAGTATCGCATTCTTGCATTACAACACATTTAACATCATTTTTCTTCTCTTTGTCATGGACATGGCTGCTGAAGACGTTTTGGGGGACATGCGAACCCTAGAGTGCCTTAACTTTGCACAAAGGGACACTTAAGTGCCATAACTTACAAAATGTATACTTAAGTGCCAAAATTGAAGTAAAATAGATCATTTGAGTGTCAATCCAGCCAAAGTTCGGCCAAAACGCCGACGTAGTATTTTTCCGGCGAACGGAGCCCAAAACAATGCCGTTTTGCATGCTGACGTGGCAAATATATATATAATTTAAAAATAAATTTAAAAATAAATTTAATTAAAATATTAAAAATAAAAATTTTGATTTTAAATTTAGTTAAAATTTTAACAAATAATAATTTAAAATTTTAAAAAATTAGATTTTTTTTTTTGAAAAAAAGGGAAGGAGGGGGGGGGGGGGGAGGCAGCTGAGGGCTGATCCCTCAGCCGTTGCCTCGCCGTTGCCGGGAAAGGTTGGCGAGGAGGGCTCGCGAGCCTTCCCCTCGAATCAGGGTGAGGGTCACAGCCCTCGCCCAGATCCGGCGAGGGTTGCAGGCCCTCGCTCAACCAGGCCAAAGGTCATTGCCCGCTGAGGGTCTCCCCAACAGGCGGCGACCCTTGGCCCAGCCGAGTGAGGGCCGTCGACCCTCGCCGGATCTGGGCGAGGGCCGCGAGCCCTCACCACTGGCCATAGATCTGGGGAGGGTCACGGCCCTCGCCCAAATTTGGCGAGGGTTGGCGGCCCTTGCCCGACCGGGCCAAGGGCTATCGCTCGCTGGGGTGACCCTTGGTGGGTGGTGACCCTTGTCCCGATCGGGCAAGGGCCCGCGACCCTCGCTGGATCTGGGCAAGGGCTGCGAACCCTCGCCGTCGGTCAGCCAGGGCCCGGCAACCCTGGCCGACCCTCCCCTCGCCGTCGCCAGCCCTTTTCGGTGGCAGCAGGGCGGCGGCGGCAACGATTGAGGGCTAATCCCTTAGCTGCCTCCCCCCCTTTCCTTTTTTTTTTTTAAATTTGGTTTTGTCTAATTTTTTAAAATTTTAACTAAATATAATTTAAATTTAATTTAATCAATTTTTATATATATTTTTTACCATGTCAGCCCAAAACGACGCCGTTTTTGCTTTATTTGGCCACGTTAGCGTGCAAAACGGCGTCATTTTGGGCTCCGTTCGCTAGAAAAATGCCACGTCGGCGTTTTGGCTAGACTTTGGCCGGAGTTGCACTTAAGTGATCTGTTTTTCTTCGAATGTGGCACTTGAGTGTACCTTTTATAAGTTATGACACTTAAGTGTCCCTCTGTATAAAATTATGGCACTTGAAGTGTTCTTTTGTCTGTTTTGAGGCATTTAGAGAAGCAGGATCCCACAGGCGAGTTCACGGCACGGATTCACTCAACGTGCGATAAAACGACTATAGCTTTTCGTTCAAGGGGAGTTACATGATCCATTATATCAATCCGCGGAGCTTATCCCAAGTACTACACCGTAGCCAAGTTGGGGTCCTATTTACCATTGCTATTGTTTGGGGTCTCAAAATCCGTTGTTTAAGCGTGTTTCAAAGAACTTTTTAATTTTGGAGCTTTTTTCAGAGCTACTTTCGCCCTTTTATGATTTCCTTTTTTTTTTGGCTGTTTTATCCTTATTTAATTTTCTGAGTTGTAACAAAATTTCCTAGGATTATCCTGGTTGCACCAATATCTATTTGTTATGTTCAGTAGAAACACTCGTTTGCCTCTTTTTCATAAATACAAAAGATCAAGACATTTCTTTCTGTAGGGCTTGTGAGCCTTGCACTTTTTGCGCACTGTAAATTGCAACTCGTGTTTATCATTTCCTTTATCGTACTATCTATGCTCATTAGCTTGGCCACGGAAAAAGCCAGTGTTACGCTCGCAATGCTTTGGTACGGGTTAATGTAGGCTTGATGCACGTACACTCTCTACTGATAGTTTTAGACAAGTTGGATATCCTATAATACTACATATGGTATTTGCAAAGCCACACATTGTTGGATATATTATTAATACAGTCCAAAATAATATATTCACATACAAGCCCAATAGGTAAAAGCATGGTTATTTGGGTCCATACCGAAGCCCAATAACATGCATATAAAAACTCTAGGGTTTCCCTACGCTAGAGGTAACACTGTTGAGCGTTCCAAACTTGACGTCTCTTGGTGTAATACTTCAAGCAACTATCTTTTCTCTCTCAAATCTATTACCTCCAACAATCTTGAAGTATTAAGTTCGTGTGTCGGATTTGAGCGAGTAAAGTGTCTTCTTGAAGATTTCATCAAGACGAACTCACGGCTGTAATTTACTTTCAATTTCGACGGTGATATTGGCCGGGATCTGAGTTTGAAGATTCGGGTGATCGAAATCTTTGATTCAAAAACCCAAAAAGATTATAGCCAATTTAAGAGAGTGAAACCACTTGGGCTTTGATCTACTCGTTGATACGACGTTTTGAGTGGTCACTCGCTTCAATCGGAGGTCGGACGGAGAAGTTACGGCACCCGGAAGCTTCCATATGAATTTCTAGCAAATTTCGGGGACGAAATTTCTAGTGAATTTCGGGGGCGAAATTTTTCAGCGAGTTTCAGCAACAAGGGCAGTCCATCTTAAGATTTTTAGGCGCTCCAGATCCGTTTTTGGGGTTTGTTTTGGCAAATTTCATCCCTACAGAGCGGTTTGATCAAGGTTAGGAGAGTTATTCAACTTTGTTGCTCTGAGGACTTCAAGGTGCACTCTTTCTAACACTTTGCTTTGATTAAAATGGCAAAGTGTAGTTCCTATGATATTATAAAGAAGGTGCAGTCTCTCTAACACTTTGTTTTGATTAAAATGGCAAAGCATAGTTCCTATGATATTATAAAGTTGCAATCTTTTGATGTTACTGAATTTCATGGCTGGAAATTACATGTTCAATTTGGCATGAAAGAATGTGACATATTCTATACTGTATTGAGTGATTTTGTATCTACCACTGAAGATATGAATGAATATCAATGGAACAAAGATGAGGATTTTTGCAGAGATTACTTGTTGAACTCTCTAAATCCTATAGTTAGTATAAGACGGCGAAAGAGATATGGGATCACTTGAATGCTTAGTTCCAAAAACAAGAGGGGCTATCTAAAACTCTCATAGCGGAGAAATTCTTTGACTTTAAATTCACTATGAATTCAAGCATCACCTCTCAGTTAGTTGAATTTGAGAACATGAGGAACAAGCTGAAAGATGATAATTCTGATATGTCCGATAATCTCTTGGTCGGTCTTGTGTTGAGCAAATTGCCAACTGAATGGAGTTCTTTCAAGACTGAAATGCACAGACTGAAGGTACAGATGGGACTAGATGAATTAAAGAGGTATATTCACATTGAGGATCAAAATATCACTAGGAAGAGTTTGGAACAAGTGGGACAACAAAAGTCAGTTGCCAACTTAGTTTCACACTCCAATAAACCTCAGAAAAAGTCCAAGTCACCAAAAGGTGAATCCTCTTTACAATTAGAGGCCAAAAAGACTATCTTCAAAAAGAAGAAGAAGGGCAAGTGCCATAACTATGGAAAGTGGGGTCACTGGGCCACAGAGTGTAAGTTGCCGAAGAAGCCAAATAATGACACACCACATAATGAGGCCAATATGCTAATTAGAGGATCTGAGCCTTGAGCCTTCATTGGAATGATGAAGAATAGAAAGGCCAGCGTCTCTTCTAAGTGGTGGTTGGATAGTGGCGCTACTTGTCATGCTACAAATGACAAGAAATCACTCACTGATGTCATAGAACTGAAATATACTGTGGAAAATTGCAATGGTGGTGAGGCAAAGGTGACTCATGCTGGAACTGCAAATTTGGTGCTTTCTTCAAGTAAATTACTAACTCTGAAACATGTTAGAGTAGTACATTTACTTAAGAAGAATTTGATATCTATGAGTTTACTTGATAAAGCTGGTATGTCTTTTTCAATTATGAATGGTAGAATAACTTTATCTGTTAACTCATATTATTTTGGTTGTGCATTCATGGTTAATGGTATGTATAGGTTGAGTTTAAATGCCGATAGCATAAACCATGTGAATTCTACTTTGATTGATCCAAAATTGCTACACAATAAACTTGGACATGTGAATTACAGGAAAATGCAACATTTAGCTAAACCTCATAACATTCCATTAGATGCTTCTATTCAATTTGATAAGTGTGAAGCGTGTGCATAGGCTAAAATCACTAGAAAACCCTTTAAATTGGTTTCTAAAAGCACACAACTTCTTAAGCTAATACATTCTGACATTTGTGATTTTCGAAATTATATTACTAAAGGTGGTTGGAAGTATCTAATAACATTCATAAATGATTTTTCTAGATATTGTCATGTCTATTTGTTGAAATCGAAAGATGAGGCTTTTGAAAAATTTAAGATTTTCAAGTCTAGAGTAGAAAATCAACTGAACTTGAAAATTAAGAGGTTTAGGAGTGATAGAGGAGAGAATATACTATGTCAAGATTCAAGGAATTTTGTGCTTCAGAAGGTATAATACTTGAAACTACTGCTCCTTATTCACCCCAATCAAATAGTGTTGCAGAGCGTAAGAATAGAACGTTAACTGAAATGCTAAACTCTATGTTATTTACAGCTGGCATGCCTTCTTCCTATTGGGGAGAAGCAGTTCTAACTGCTAATCACATCTTGAACAGGTTGCCGCACTCTAAGTTGTCCATGACACCTTATGAGATATGGCATAAGCGCCCTTGTAGATATGATACTCTTAAGATTTTGGGTTGTATTGCTTATGTAAGTATACCAAATCCTAAGAAACCTAAGGTGGGATCTAGAACTATTACTTGTGTATATCTAGATAGTGCAGAAGATAGCATTGCAAATAGGTTTTTAGATCTATCTACTAACACAATGATAGAATCTAGAGATGCAATATTCTTTGAAAACAAGTTTATCAGAGATCAAGGCTTGAATGTTTCTGGATCTACAGATTTGATTTCAGAATCTCTTGTAGAATCTGAAATAGGCCCTTCTGACACTAATTCCACACTGTTGGCTATCGAACCAATTCCAGTAAGAGTATCTACAATAGAGAGAATTCCCAAAAGTTTTGGTGAAGACTTTGTTGCTTACCATCTTGAGGATGATCTATTCTCCTATCAGGAAGCAATGAGATATAGGGAATCTCTACTGTGGGCAGAAGCCATAGATGATGAAATGAGCTCTCTGCTGCAAAATCACACTTGGTAGCTAGTAAATTTGCCAAAAGGGGCTAAAGCTATAGGCTATGAATGGGTGTTGAAGAAGAAACTAAATAGTGATGGATCAATAGCTAGATACAAAGCACGTTTAGTAGCTAAAGGCTATAAACAACAGAGTGGAATAGACTATTTTGATGTCTATTCACCTGTGTGTCATCTATCAACTATAAGAATTCTTCTTGCTTTGGCATCTATTGAACACTTTGTAGTGCATCAAATGGATGTAAAAACAGCTTTCTTAAATGGGGATTTAAATGAGGAAATTTACATGGAACAACCGGAAAGATATGTTATGAAAGGTCTTGAGGACAAAGTTTGTAAATTAAATAAATCCCTATATGGTCTTAAACAAGCACCTAAGATGTGGCATTTTAAATTTGATGAAGTGGTAAAGAGTTATGGTTTTCAGTCTAGTTATTCAGATAAATGTCTTTACCAGTGTTCTATGTCAAATAAGATAGTCATCATTTGCTTGTATGTTGATGACATGTTAATTCTTGGTTCCGATCATTCTATAGTGAGTGACGTGAAAGCTACTTTAGCTAAAGGATTTGACATGAAAGATCTTGGTATTGCTAATATCATTCTTGGCATGAAAGTAAGCTTTGAACGGCAAGTCATCTCCCTTAGCCAGACTCATTATATTGAGCAGTTACTTTCTATTTGGGATACGATAAGTGTAAACCGAGTTATACACCATGTGATTATAATAATAGACTAAGTCCTAATGAAGGGACCAATGTGGATCAGTTAAAGTACTCGAAACTGATTGGTAGTCTCATGTATGCTATGAGTTGCACTAGACCCGACATAGCCTTTACAATTGGCATGCTGAGTCGTTTTACTAGTAATCCTATTAAAGAGCATTGGGATGCCCTCAATAGGCTAATGAGATACCTTAAAGGTACTAAAGATTATGCTCTTTATTATTCTGGTTATCCTCCAACTGTGGATGGATATTCTGATGCCCCATGGTGCTCAGATATTGGAAATAGTAAGTCCACTAGTGGGTATGTATTCACTTTGGGTGGAGCTGCTATTACTTAGAATCCAAACAACAGACTTGCATTGCATTATCGTCTATGGAATCGGAACTTTTTGCTTTAGCCTCAGCCGGTGAAGAGGCAGAGTGGATAAAGAATCTGATTATGGATATTCCTTTGACTCGGCTAAAGATTAATTCTTTAAGCCTATTCTATGATAATCGAGGAGCTGTCCAAGTCGTCAAGAATTCTCTCTTTAATTCAAAGAGAAGACATGTGAGACTGAGACATGCGTTGTTGAATTATCTGAGAGAACAAGGGGTTATCACCTTGATCGATGTGAGATCGAAGGATAACATAGCCGATACTCTCACCAAAGGTATGCCTAAAGATAGATTATTCAAAGTAGTGGGGGAACTGGGGTTAAAGACTATATAGGGAAGTCTTAACTACCATTTACTTACCTTCTAATTGTATGTTTTGAATTATCAAATCTTTCTTTATTGGTTACAATGATAAGCACAGTTTATATGTTTCATCGATGTTCACAGTTGCTGACTAATTTGAAGAGGGTGAGTTGTCTCATTCCAAATTTGATGAAGATGACTTTAACCTAATTCAAATGTTCTATCTGAGAAAATTGTGTCATTCCAAACTTGATGATACAATTCAACTAGATTGGACTATCCTTTTTGGTTAAATGATCTCATTCCAAACTTGATGCTAGATTATTTGACTTTAAGGAATCAGTAATTGTGACATTCCAAATTGAAACATAGAAACAATTGTTTACATAAGAAGCCTATTTGTCTTGTTCTTAATTGAAAATTGATATTACATGACTAGGTTATTGTAAGTGACTTGACTATTGGTCTTGTTCTTTGAAACTAGACAATAGTTATTCTCCTACAAATAAACTTAAGTTGATGGCTCTTTGTAAATCACATTGTTTAGGTCTTGTTCATATTAATTAAACTGGCTTAATGCTTATGACATGATATTATGATGCTTTATGATTTCAATATATGTTCTTCTCCACCTGATGGAATGGTGCTAAGTTTTTATTCAAATGATTGAATTCATGATAATATGAAATTCATATTTGACATTCTACAGGAGATGGCAGAGATGGAGGAAAGCTTAATGAGTGGGATCCTGACCATGATGACTTACTTGATGAATGAATATATATCATTTAAAGCGTGTAGGGACTTGACAGTTTACTTGCTATTGCCTATTTTGATGAAGTCCATTTACTTGAGACTTGTATTTTGCTATTTCTATTTTGTGGACATTATTATGCTTGTTTCTTATATTTGTAAGGCATTAGACTATTTTGACTGGCCTACTTATACTTGATTAATATGCATATATTGGTTGTGAACTGAATCTGACATTTATTTTGGGATTTGGATTTTTAATCTCAGAACAGATTCATGATAAGAATGATTCACTTATTTATTTGCACATGATGATTTAGTTTAATACTTTCCTGCTGGAATACTCTTTGACCGATCCGAGTTGATTATCTTGGACTAAATGTGGACGATTCATGTTTGTATGAACATTACACTGACTACCTTGTTGGATTGTGCTGTATGGTGAACATATGAGGAGATTGTTGGATATATTATTAATGCAATCCAAAATAATATATTCACATACAAGCTTAATAGGTAAAAGCATGGTTATTTGGGTCCATATGGGCCGAAGCCCAATAACGTGCATATAAAAACTCTAGGGTTTCCCTACGCTGGAGGTAACACTGTTGAGCGTTCCAAACTTGACGTCTCTTGGTGTAATACTTCAAGTAACTATCTTTTCTCTCTCAAATCTATTACCTCCAACACACACGACACTAGTCTGGAGTATCAAGTCCAATATCGCTATTTTCAGATTGCCAAGGTGTGTTTAAGTTCGAGTTTGGTGACATATTGGGATTGACCTATCTTCACTAAAAGCTTAATTTATTGAATTATTAGTGCCTTAGATAGATTAAGTGTTTGATTGCTTATTAATGCACTCACATGTCGGCCTCAATATTTTTTGGAAAATTCTATTGTTGACACATGCTATGTAAAAAAGAAAAGAAATAGTTACAAATCGGGTAGTATGCACAGAATATTAATGGTAATTAAAAATGAAATACCGATTGATCTGCTAATTAATCTAATTAACATTTTATACAGAAAGTGCGCACATAAATTTAATCTAATATATCCCTGTCATTCTTACTTTTTCCATGTCAACATATGAGGGGGTGTTGCGTGTTCACTTAAACTTGCACTGCTCTTAGTTAATGGTAATTATCGTTCTTTTTTACAATACTGTAGCGTCTCTGTCACAACTTTTATCAAAAACACAATCTGGGGGAGTCATACGATGCATTAAATTGTAAAGAAATGAGTCATTTTCTTTTCCAAAAGAAAATCTGAAATTTTTTCCAAGGAGGCAAATCTCTTTAAAATAAGTAGTAAAATTGACCAATGAGAATAAGAAAATTTAATTAAGAAAATTAAGAGATTTTTTTTAATTATTTACATGGTTATATATAATATATCGATTTAGTAATATCTAAAAGGACAAGTATATGAGAATAAGAAAATTATTATGTACAATATGTGATGTAATATACATTTTAAGAAAAGTTCTAATCATATATCCATAATATAATATGGAGAAAAATTGATTTACAGACTTATAAAATCATAAGCACAGAGAATCAAATTACTTCGACTCTGTTCAATACAACAAGTGGTAAAATACAACATACAAATAAGTTACTTAAAGGATAATAAGTACTAAAAAAGAAACGACCAGATGGCTTTCGTTAAAACGAAATAGTTCTTGTTAATTTTGATTTTTGTAAAATATGAAATGGAAAATATATGGTAAGTGCGAAGTGAATTCATATAAAAGACAAATGGACCCACGATATTCAGTCATCTTTCAAATGATATGTCTTATTTCAAGTGATATTTTAGGTTACAATTCATGTTTACTGTCACTGCTATAAGTCTAAAAGTACTATTTTTCATATAAGTTGAATGTAAGGCAATGCCAACATACAATTGCAATGGGTAATATTAGCTTTTACTAGTGTAAAGGTCGCTCTGGAAAGTGTGAACACATCGTCTACATTTAATGCAGCGTTAGGGTTTTTCCACGTTGAATTGAATGCCCCACGCGGTTTTGGGAGACAATAGTGAGAGATTGTTTGCCCCATTTGCATTGTAGCTGACTCAAGCTCCTTCTGGTGGGGTCTTAAATGCTTCTCTTCGCTGTCATCTCTTTTGACTCTCGGCCTTACCTTCTTGGTTAGCCCCATCTCACACTTCTCACCGTCAATGCCAATCCCTCTCCGATCTCTTGCTCTCTTTCTCTCTCCATTATATAAAGCAAAAGGGTCTCAGGATTAGCACTTTTTTTACCAAGGCAAAAATTACACAAACAGAAAAGAGAAGAACGAGAAAAAAGAAAAGAAGAAGAAGCCTAGTTGAAGCAAACGGAAAGATATTATTTGCTGAGAAGTGCAGAGGGTTGAGTGGTTTTGGAATGGGAAGACCACCATGCTGCGATCAAAATGGGGTCAAAAAAGGTCCCTGGACTCCCGAAGAGGATATCATACTGGTGACTTACATTCAGGAACATGGACCCGGGAATTGGAGATCTATTCCTACCAAAACAGGTTTAATGTCTCTCTTTATATTTTTCTTTAATGTAATTGTGCACCAAGTTCAAGCTTTTTGTTATATTTCGGAGCATAAACTTTGATTGGAGTCTGATATCTTGTTTTCCTTGTGGATGCATTTCAGGGTTGGTCAGATGCGGTAAGAGCTGCAGGCTTAGGTGGACTAATTACCTAAGGCCAGGGATCAAAAGAGGCAACTTCACAGATCAGGAGGAGAAGATGATCATCCACCTTCAAGCTCTTCTGGGCAATAGGTGATTTACCAACCCAACCCCCGCTTTCTCTCTCTCTCTCTCTCTCTCTCTCTCTTCACACACCACCCCCCCCCCCCTTCCCCCTTCTGCTCACAAGGTCTGAGGAAAAATTAGGGAAAGATTCTACTAAGCGCATGAAGCAAATAGCTTTGTTCATAAAAAGAGACCCAGTAGACTGGTTAGCTTATGAATTTTCTTCAAGAAAATATTTCAGTTGCCATTTACCTTGCGACCACTTTTCTCGAAATTGTGCCACATTTGATTGGAAAATCTATACAATGTCATTCACCTTATCAGTGTGAGAACACCTTTCACAAACGTTTATTGGGAGAATAATAGATATTAAAAATTAGTACAATGTCCATATGCAAAATATATTTATTAGCAGCTTAGATAGTAGTTCATATGTATATTGATGGGACATTTACTTCTGGTGAAGATGGGCAGCCATAGCATCATACCTTCCTCAGAGAACAGACAATGACATTAAAAACTACTGGAATACACATCTCAAGAAGAAGCTCAAGAAACTAGAACTAAGCCCTTATGAAGATCCAATTCCAATGTCTAGAGGCCAATGGGAAAAAAGGCTCCAAACTGACATTCACTTGGCCAGACAAGCTCTATGTGATGCCTTGTCTCCCGAAAAGCCCTCCGCTTCATCTGATCTCTCTGAAGCCAAACACAAGCCCTTTCCTGGATCTTCCGTTTCATCAAAACCTGTCCAAACACTGACGACTATTTACCCTTCAAGCACTGAGAACATAGCTAAGTTGCTCAAGGGGTGGACAAAAGATCCGGCAAAGCAGGCTCACAGAACGGTGGTGGCGGCTTTAAGCATGACTGATTCGACATCTTCAGGAGGAGGGATGCCGAGCAACAGGACTGAGGTGTCTGATAATGTGTTCGAGTCACTGATCAAATTGGAGTCGTTAGATTCTTCGACCTCTGGTTTCTCCCGATCAATGTCACCCGAGATCAGCCATCTCCAGGATGAGAGTAGGCTGAGGTTTGGTGGCGACGATCAGGAGCAGTTGTCATTGCTATTGAATTGGCTGTTCGATGAAGCAGGGAAAGAGCAGCTTTGTGATCTCCCAATGGCTGATAATGCAGATTCTTTCTGACGTGCTTTAGTCTTTTTCCAGCTTCATGATTATGACTTGATTTATGATTTTTTTTTTCTTGTTCATTTTGGACTTTACTGATTAATATTATTCCATTCTTCGGGTATGTCCTATTCGGTGCTAAATCATGAGTGTAAATCTTTGACGATATCATTCATGTTCTTGGTTCTTCGAACAAACTTTGGCGATGGTTTGATCAAAAGATGAGACTCTTCAGACATTCGCGTATGTGCTATATGCATGCTTCCATGAAAATTCACCTTTCATTATACAAGAGTTGATGGTCTTGTAACTAGACCAAAATAGCTGGATATAAAAAAGGGGAAGACTCACCACGTTTCGAAAGGTTAGCATTTGATGGATCTAATTATAGTAGGTCCTACTATAACGATGCAGATTTCCAAGCGTTTCATATACTTATGATTGATTAAATTTATCACATCTTCGATAAAACAAATAATGATTTTTTCTCGATCATTTGTCCACCGTCCCAGTTACAATTATATTTCTCTCAAGTAATCTTAAAGGCAATATGTCGCTCATAAAAATTGAACACTTGATTCAAATATGCAAATTACTAGTCATCATCACCTGAATGACTTATTTGGCGGGCTTCTCGGAAGACAATCTGACCTAGTGACTATAGTTCTTTTTTGGAGTTCAACTCAAAGATTAGATTTTTCTTACAAGGATTTTGTTAACAAGTGATCCCATTGCATGCGCTAAAAAATCAATTACATTAGTTTTCTTATATTATATACAAAATAATATGAAAATCTAAACGTTCTCTAAAGTATGTTTGATAACGACCCTGAGGGCACTCGTTAAATTTGTTAACATTTAGCAGGATAAGTATATCCCAAGCGCTAGGACATTCACTAAGAAACCGGTGTGAATTTGGTGGCATTTCCATGGGCTTTAGAAGTTTAGGTGTCCCGCTCATAATCGGAGGCAACAAACCAGAAAAGGTAGGGAAAGAGAAAATGGACCACCAATTGACTATCTGAACGACTGAATCTCAGGCATCAAATGAAATCCGATGGGCAGGAAATTATTGGGAATCAGCAGATTTGGTCTTTAATGCCCATGTGACGTGAGTTCAAATTTTCGTCGCTTCTACAGCTGGAGCTATGAACTATAATCGTTATACCAACCCTTCGTGGAACTAGACCGATTTGTAGTCACGGACGAACTATTTGCCTTCATTAGCGAACTAAGGGGAAAAAGGGAATGGAATATGGAAAGCAAATAAGACCGTGAAACCCAAGAAATGAAAATGAAAGAGAAAGGGACCGCAATTTCGTTTGTAAGCCGTACAAGATTGCACATGTAGTTCCTTGATTCCTGTAATATTTTATTCAGGATGTTACATAATGAGCTTACGAGGAAATTGTGTAGAAATTATATTATAATGAGTGCTTTGAGAGTACTCATTAAGAAACCGATGAAAAGGACTATGCAAGTTTTAACTTTTTTGGGTTCTATGCATCGTCGAAGCTTCAAAAATTGAAGTATTTTGTGTTTTCTCCTTGGTATGCTCAACAAGCACTTATAACATGCCCCTTGGTCTCATCCCTTTCATCTCGCGCCACGTGATTGAGTCCGGCCAATTAATACTTGCGGCCTCCCTCTTTAATACTAGGCCCTCTTGCCCACAAAAAGTCCACGTGATTGAGATAGACTTGAGGCGCGGAAAACTGCAGCCAGGCGGAAAGGAATGAAGTCGAGATCATCGGGGAAAAGAAAGATAACGAGTTACGACATTTCTGCCGTTGCAAAAAGACGAAGTGGTTGTATTTGAACTAGGTAAAGGGGCTATGAGCGAACATGGTCATAGGCAATGAGGATTCATGTGCTCATAAAAAAATTATATATTAAAGTAATATAGCTAAACCAAAAAAAAAAAAAAAAAACCCAAGCTATATACTGACACCAAAAAATGCCCACGCCCTGGGCCGTTGACTCAGACTAAAATAAAAATAATTGTTGGAAATACAACGAAAAGGATTAGAAAATAAAGTCAATCGTATGATGCGTGCAAATACTATTCTTAAGGATAATTCCGCCTCTTGAAGTACAAAACTCAATGCATAAGATTTCAGCAACTATTCTCCCAAAATATGACAGACCTTCTTTTTTATTCCACATTAAATAATAGAAGGAAATAGAACGACATTTTGTGTATAACCTAGCAATGAAAGGAAAGATACATAAAGAGAAGCAAAATATTATTGTTTTGATATATTGATATATCATTTTCCAATTATGTTCAAAGTAACTATTTATAGGTGATAAAAAAAGAGATGTTAAGTCCGTTGATAATTAATACATGACCGTTACAAATAATAGGCATTTATGAAGAAATAAATAAAATGTTATAAAATTGTTATATTGCTATTACAAAGCCATTATACAGCCGTTATAAAATGTTATTAAAAACCATTATAAATTAATGGCAAGCAAAAATGATTTCAAATTGATGACGGCAGAAAATTGTTACAACAATAATAGCGTTTGTAATTTGCAAAATTATTGAAATGTCCAACAAATGATACTTGACCCAACCTGAAACACTATATGTGATATTCTAAATTTTCGACCCCGTTTTGATAATATGAAATGGGCATTTCGTTGACGCGCCTATGGTCCTTTTTCTCGAAGCTGATCACTCTCGAATTAACTAATCTATCAGGTGAAGCCGTTAAGGAATATAAATGCGACAGACTTGAGAATTCGATTAGAAATTGATAGCTCAACCATAATAATCGGCAAGGGTTAATACGACACCGTTATAATCGATTAGTGATTGGATATAGGTCGATTCGATGGAAACATGTAATTAAACTACAGGTGATTCCACATAATTGCGAAATTCGTGTTGAAGGCACTAACCTGAATTTCTGTTGATTCTGAACTCGGCACCCATAATTGAAACCTTGAGATTTTTACGACAACCGAGAGTTGTCAACAGGTAGAAGATGCACAATAGTGGATCGGAAATTATTGACCAGGGGTCAAATGTGCTAAAATCCCTAAAAGCTACCAGGTAGGTTAGGTCGCGTTAAAATCGTGTCTGATCGGTTTTAACAATGAAATTGACTTCAATTTCGGGAATCGAACGTTCGAGCATGTCACGATTTATTTTTAAGACCTCAACTCATCTTTCGAGAAATTTCCATTGAGCCCAGAATTTTGGTGAAAAGATCAATTTTGGCAAAAAAAATTGGTGGAAATTCGTAGGGGCTGTTAAGGAAGGATTTTTGGGCTGCCAACTTGGTTTGTTTGTGAAGAAATGGGAGCTAATTTGCATTGGAGGGTCCCTAGACTATGTGGGCAGAATTAAGGGACTTCTTGGCCTTCAAAATGGATTAATTGGTGAGGAATTGGAAAGAAATTGAAAAGAAATTTGTATGAGCAGCTGAAGGGGATTATTTGGCTACCAATTTGAGTTTGTTCATGAAGGTTTTGAAGGAAAATCACCCATTGGATGGTCCCTTGACCATGGTGGCTAAAGACTTTGGTGACCTTGCACTCAAGTGGCTTGATATTTACCTTAAACCCTCATTGGCCAAAGCCTTGACTCCCTTGGCCCTTGTCCCCCTCCTTTCTTCCCCCATGTGACAGCCCTCCAGCAGAACCAGTGCAGCAACTTCTTCTTCTTCTTCTTCTTCACTTCATCTTCTTCATTTCCATTTCCTTACTACAACATAGAACCAACTAGCCACCAACCGCTTGTACCACCCCAGCCATTGCCTCAACCCCGCCAGTCTAGCCCCGAGTCCAACACCAGCTCCGTCCGACCATTCCACCTCCTCAACCACCGTCTCGCCGTCCCCGAGTTGAACCGCTTTAGTCGAGCAACCCTCACCACTGCTCGCCAGCCTCTAGCCAACGACCAGGCCGCTAGCTCGTCACCCCTACTTGTCTAGCTTGTCGCTCAACCATGACTAGCCCCACGACCAACCCTCCTTAGCCTTCAACAGAACCAAATCTCAGCTTGGGTTGAGACTCATTGGGGCCGTTTTCAGGAGAAAATATTGGGTACCCTAACAGTGCCACGTTATTGGTGCTCTGAACGATTCATTGCGCGACACGTGTCCGGGTGTCAGTCCACGTCTGCTTTCTCTTCTCGTCACTTCTTTCCTCCCAATAACTCTCGGCTCGGCTACTGGCTCAGCTCGACTGACAGGAGAGAGGACGGATGAATGGGTAATAAATGCGCGCAGTACTCCCGCTTAAAATTTCTTTCTCCTCGCTTAAATTTTCTAGATTTTGTCTCTCTCTCCTCGTAGAAGAGCATACATTCTTCTCTCTCCTCTTTGCTCTCTCTTCCTCCTCCGACACTCCTTCCGGTCTAGCGATTCCTCCAATGACCGTCGCTCCCTCCCGACGACGGCCTTTCTCTCTCCACTCGATGGCCTCATCTCAGGGCTCCATTCTCTCGGCGCACTTTTTCCTAAATTGCGCTCTCTCCCGACGGCCGATTTCGCTCGCCTCTCTCCGTCCCCCGACTCGCGACCGAGAAGCAATTGCTCCGCCCTGCTCGAAGCAATCCTCGAGAAGCCCTAAATTTGCGATCGCATGTCAGGTTTGATTTTATTTCCGGGTTTTTATGTTCGCATCTTTGTTTTGGGGGAGAAAGCTTGGCCTAAATCTGCGACCAGAAGTTCGCTGGTTTCTTGCTTTTGATTGAAAGCACAGCAACGCGAGAAAGCTTAGGCAAACCGTTGATGACAAAACGCCAGTGATTTAATTTGCTTGCTGTCCGACCATTGTTTCGTGCAGATACTTGAGCACTTGGCAGATCTCAAGTCTCCTTGGAACTGCCCCAATGGAAGGCCGGTCATGCATCGTTTGGTCGACTTGACAGCAATAAGCAAAAGGTAAGACAAGGACTCTGCTTAGTTCTGGTGATTCATGACTTGATGCTGCCGTCAAGCGCATCGTTTGCTGCAATGTCATTCTTATATAAGCGAACTTACAGATGCTGGTCTCACCAGTCTAAGGATGGAAGCATATATATGAGATGTCACTCAATTATTTGCCTCTACATTTAGCATTGCCTTGACTCTTTCGATTATTTACTTGAATTTTAACAGTACTAAGGTTTTGTCTGATTTCCCGCTCTTGTCATCCTGATCTTTGGTTTGTTATATGCAATCTCTTCACAATCTTCACTATCTATAGCTAGTGATCTAAAGAATGACTGTTAACATATCTTGGTTCTTTTGTTGTTTATTGTAATCTATGGTTGAATATTGGCTCTTTTGCCTTTTGAAGTAATCTGAGATTTTGGAGCATGTTTGGTGATTACGGAAGGATTTCTTCCTCAAGAACTAATGTGTTAGAGCTGTTTTTTATGAACTTCTTTAATCATTTAATAGATTTTTCCATTGCTATCCAAAGTGATGTTATCTTTTCTTTCCATCTAGGTCTTTGAGAATATAATCATCAATTTAAGATGGTGCATACATGTTCATGGTAAGTCTCTAACCAGCAGGCCTCAACTAATGTTAATTTTGTTTATTCGGATGTGTATGTTTGCAAGGTGACAGCTAGAATTTGTTTTATTATCCCTTGGTCTCATCTTTCTTAGGGTTGCTTCTTGGAAAAGCTGTGGCCTGCAGGGGCTTTGAGTTCCTGTAGATTGTAGAGGAAAATGAAAATGTGTGAAATGTGAGTGGGACTGGAAAAGGCAATAGCACTCTGTAGCTGATGTTGGAGATTTGTTTCTTGGTTACTGTATTTTGAAGCAGTCCTAGCTCTATCATTTTGTTGAAAAGAAGTACCCCCAACAAAAAGATGTGTGACTATTACCAAACATCATCTCTGTGTGTTTGTCTTCAGCTGATAGATATGACTCTCTTGGAAGTATTTCTTTGGATTAATTGTGCACCTTAGAAATTTACATGCTTTTACTTCTGCGTCTTTGCTGTCATTAATGAATGCGAGCAATGTGATAGGTTACATAAGCACATCAATAAACGATGGTCCTGGATGTTTAACATTGAGATGTCCTGATCCATTTTGTGGTGCTGCTGTCGGTCAAGACATGATAAATCTATTAGCACCTAAAGAAGATAAGAAAAAGTATTCTCAATATCTTCTTCGCTCGTACATTGAAGACAATAGAAAGGTATATGTGCAACCGTATTCCTTTTCTTTGTCTGAATTTTTTTTTTTTAATTTTTAATGTGTGATAATGACTTTGCACTACTAGGTGCCTCTTAAATGAAATATAACTTCCTTTACCTCATTTTCCTACTGCCAGACCAAGTGGTGTCCTGCCCCTGGTTGTGAATACGCTATAGAATATATTGCTGGTAGTGAAGGTTACGATGTTTCCTGCCAATGCTCTTTCAACTTTTGCTGGAATGTAAGCTTCTTTTTGGAAATTTCTTGTATCAATATGTAGCAAGTAGTGTGTTGACATCCTTTTGATTTGATCTACTGCAGTGTACAGAGGAAGCTCACTGTCCAGTAGATTGTGGCACTGTGGCATAGTGGATCACGAAGAACAGGTGCTGAATCTGAAAACATGAACTGGTACATATAACTTTAAGCATGTAGAATTTGCCATCATTTGGGTTCTATGACAATGGTGTACAACGGATTGTGTGGTCTTTCCTCTTTCAAGAAACAAGAATGTTTTATGTGACTTACTTAGTAGGTTGGACATAAATAGTCCTATTTTGGCATGCTTTTATCAGCAGTATGAGATATTCTAAAATCAACCAGTCGACTGCATACAGGAGTTCCACAATTATCTCCTTTTTGTAGTTAAATTTGGAATCCTTGGTTAGTGCATTCACATATTTTCTCTGGAGGAGATCCAATAATGCTAAATTGGATAATTTGTCTGGAGGATAATGATGTCACCCATGTCAGTTTGAAGTTTGAACATACAACAATTCTAAATGTGTCATTTCTTTTTTTCTTATTTTAGGAAAAATACTAAGTCTAGCCACTGCAATTCTCCTTTTGATTTATTTATGCATGTTTATTACTCCCATCTGGTCCTATACAGATATAGAACTACCAACAGGCGGGAAGAACCATCTATATGGATTATATAACAAGTCAATGCTTGCATGGAAACTGACTAGTGTTATTTTCCCTATATAGTTTTCCAGTTGATTTTTTTTTTTTTTTGGGGGGGGAGGGGGGGTGGGGCGGTGGGAAATCTTTTGGAGATACCAGGTAGACTTTGTTCAAGTGTCTATATTTGTGCTTGATCTTAAAATTCTACATTCATCATCCTTCTGACCTCAACAAACGTATAATATGACAACTTATAGGATAAGGTCTTTTTTCTGTTGAGGGTGGTGGATGGGACCGATGGAAATGGAGTCCAATCACTCTGCTACATTTCGAAGCTTTGATTGAGCTAGTAATGGTAGGAGGCGCTTCAACAGATCTGACTGGGATGGGTTTTCTAGAATACTTTTAATGACTGATATGGTGTTGTCAAAATGGAGTCTTTTTATCCTGTTTCCGGACGGTTTTATCGGGCTTATCTCTCTGTTATTTTGTCTGCCTTTTGGGTCATACCCAGTTTATCAGATTAGGCCGGGGATTCATGCTGAAAATATATGTTTGGAGAGTTTGTTATTTGTGAACTTGTAGGTGCCATGTTGACAACCTGTGTGAATGGAATTGAAGCTCTTTTATAGAAATAAAATTGACCTTGTAGAGAATGTTGTGATGGGACATGCTAAAGTTTGATCAACCTAGTGCCGGTTGTTTGTATCTTTCATGATTTGTTGTGGCAATATGTTTTGTTAAGGTGGGATGACAGGATAGAGCTAAGGTTTTACAGAATGTCTGGAAGAATATGACTCTTTATTTCACGTGAAATGTTGGCAAAATCCTACCTCAGGTTTGCCTTTAAGAATGAATTTGGACAGTCGTGCTCCCTCCAATAATTGCCACATTTTCTTAATTTGGATGCAAAAGTTTGAGGAAGTCTTAAATAAAATAGTGATTCAAGTGTCCAGAAATGTCATTATGTGCAAATATGTGGTTGTTGCTCGGCTTTCCTAACAGATATGAAATGATATGCAGGATTCTAGCCAATTCAAAGCCTTGTCCAAAGCATAAGCGGCCAATAGAGAAAAACCAAGGGTGTATGCATGTGACTTGTACACCTCCTTGTAAATTTGAGTTCCGCTGGTAAGGTTATTTTCTTCTAAATGGAGCATTTTCATTTATTTTTATGTACTCATTTTTATTGGGTGTATTCTTGTTGCGATACAATGTAATTCCCTTGGAACCCAAATTGTATGCCTTACTTGTTCTATATTACTTTTGCAAACAGGCTCTGTCTGGGTGCATGGTCTGACCATGGTGAGAGAACTGGTGGTTTCTATGCCTGCAATCGTTATGAGGCCGCTAAGCAAGAGGGAGCGGTAGGAATTGAAAAACTTTGGCTTTTCTCGGGCAAAGTTATGTGAACACCGTGGAACTAACATTGTAGGTTTTGGTCGTGTGAAAATACCTTTTTGTAGTATGATGAGGCTGAGAGAAGAAGAGAGATGGCGAAAAACTCATTGGAGCGATATACTCATTATTATGAACGATGGGCGAGCAATCAATCCGTAAGTAGTGAATCTCTCCCTGTTTACTATCTCTCTCTCTCTCTCACTCTATAAACTGTCATATAATCTAGTCAAGGGGAATTGAGTGATCAATGATTTTTGTGTTCAGATTGAATTATCCAGGTTTAAGAATGCAGAAGCCCCTGTTTACTATCTCTCTCTCTCTCACTCTATAGGAATCTTTATGGCAAGTGAAGATGCCAGACTACAAAAGGTCCCATCCTTTCCATCAATAACTGAGGCTTTTTTGGAAGTGCCACCATAGCCAATATATTTCCCAACTTCTAAGTGTCACATGGACATGCTGCCGAGGCAAGAACAAGCTAAGCTTGCAGCTTGTCCTGGTAGCAGCATTGTCACGGGAAGCTCTGGCAAGAGTGGGAAGCACACAGTTGCTGGTGCAAGGGCTGTGCAAGGGTTGCGCTGGATATCAAAGTCTCCTCAATCGGAGTTCACCAAAATCCAATGCAAGTGGTAATTCAGCTATAATGTTATTCAAAAGTTTTGGACCTACTGGGTGCACTGCCTGATGAAAGCAGGTGGATTTGATCGGGTTCAACTGCAGGTGCAGCAACTTCTTATAATTCAGCACGGGTGAGAAGATCCAGCTACCTAGAGACCATGCAATAAAGACAAATCTCATGAACTGATTAAATCTAGACCTTTGGCCTATGCAGGTGGCCCTAATCCAAAGCAGTTTGCACTAAATAGATGAGATTAGATGGATGACCTCCGGTTGCTCTTCGAGATGATGCATCAGCATCACTATTCTAATATGCATGGCTGCCCCTCTGATCACTGGATCGCTGCCCAGGATGCTAGCTAAAGGAATCCCCATCCGTCATCAAGGCAATAAGAATTTGATAATATCTTAGAATGCAGGAGCTGCGTTGAAGGGTCTCAGACTCTAATCTGATGCTAGTTTGACTTCCTGTGAGCGCAGCATGCCAGCTAGCTCATGTCTTGAAGCTTTAGCATTGAGGACATTTTCTCATGTAAACAGCATTTGCAACACAGCTTATGATAGCACAATTTATTTGTTTCTGGGTACGGAATTTGTGTCTCTAACGATATGCCACTTGGAATCTCGGATGGATGGTGTCATTCTGGTTGTAAAAATTTGTGATTTGAAGTATTACTAGTTAAGATTTGGCAAATCGTAAGCATGCAAAACGTCTCTTGTGCATTTTAGCATGTGAACTGGCCTAGGCTCTGCAAACAAAATCTGCACAAAATGGATATCCAATTCCCAACTTGCTGATCGTCCTTACGCTGGACACCCAGTTAAATTCTAGTTCTCCTTTCAACTGTTTCTAGCTAAGTCAAGTAGGACACATTGCTCCTAACCCCAAGATGCGGCCATGGCATTATACTAAAATCTTGATCGGTTCTAATTTGATTAGACAGACATTGCTCTGAAGTTGCAATTGAGAATTTTGACTGAATTGCGTAAGCTTTCACCTTATTCATCTCAGAATTGAGAGTTTAGTGCAACCTAAAATTGCTTGATGCCTACTTGTTTTGCGGGAAGCATTAACGAGTTTTGTCTTGCCAAGCAAACAAAGAGATTTGAGAACAAGTCAGTCTTATATACTTAAAATCTGGCTCCAATGTTTTATGATAATTGAGATGAAGTATACTGAGCAAGTCTTCTGCTCAAAAGATCATATGTACATCCCCCTTTATTCAAGGATAGAATAAATATGGAATCAACTCAAACTAATCTCTCAAGGATAATGAACAACGTCTTGAGTTCATGTTAAAATAATATTTACTACAATTCGTTCATGCCATCACCTTATGCGATAGACCGAAATTAAACAGGTGGCGTTGATGAAATCAAGAAAGCAGACTGAATTAAACCATACTCATAATCCAAAACTTGAGCTTCTCTAGTTTTTCTTCATCTAGAAGCTGCTGAACATTCATTGGCAGTCTTTTTAATGTTCAAATGAACCCCTGGAGAATGATCAGCCATTTGGTAGAAAAGTAGTCCAATCCCATTTGGCAAAGTAAAGTTCCTGTAACTTAAGCATGCACAAAACTATAGGCAGCAATTTCTAGTATTACAACAAATGTAGTTCTTGCGCTGCCAGAAGATAAGGAAACGAACCAAGAGTGCATTGAGCATCTGTCATCCCGAAATATCATTCAAACAAAGGGGAAATCAAACACACCAATTTTGGCTACAGAAATTAGAAGCATAAGAGAGTGCTCAAAGCAACCAAAGCTATACACAGTTAATCCAATACATCACATGTTCCTGTTATTTCTGCCTGGACTTTTTGGCAGACTTTCAGCTCTCAAGTTTCTTTCCTGCAGCCTCAAACTCTTCTTCACTGGGTTCTGAACTCTGCATCACTGGGTTCTGAACTCTGCATTCCACCACCGTATTTATTCACCAGAGATGAAAACATGGAATCAAAATGCTCCTTTCGCTCGCTACGGCACTGAGATATAATTGCAAGAAGATTGCCTGACTTCTTCTTCGCTCTATCAGAAATGGGAAACAAAGGTTAGCATTCCAATTCACAAGAAGAACATACTACTAACAGTACAGTCAAGAAATCGAAGCAAAAATTATGTAGAATAGAAAGCCCAGTGCAGCTGTGTCACTCACTTCTCCCTCTTTCTAAGAGGATCTAGGCTACTAAACACCAGTATCCTCAGACCAGCATTATTTAGAAACATAAAGAGACAAAAAAGGATGCTCTCCATAAAAGTAAATGAGCAACCTGTGCTAAATTTTATAATTGTGAAAGAAAATTATTTTTAAATATTGACCTCGCTGTTATTAAACTCTATAAAACACGATGAAGCCCAGCCTTGCTTGAAGTCTCAAATTCTGAGGTTTAAAAGTAAATCTAACGGTCAAGAAGAGATCAAATTCTCAAAAAACCAACCTGCTGCTATTGCATCATCAATGATATCCTTAAAGCAGTGGGAATCAAGCTTGGGAGTAAAGCCTGTGAAGGAAAACGTACAAAAGATTTCAAATACTTTTATGTCAGATAGGCATCTATAAGAAAGGAAAAAAGAGAGGAAAAAAGACATGTCAATCCCACCTGTTCATGTTACCCTTGAATTTTTCGTATAGATCAATAAGATCATTCTTTTCAGAATCAGAACCTCTATAGTTTGCCTCAAACTCTTCGATGTCTGCTTCAGTAACCACCTGGATGAAGCCATGTCAGATAACTTCAAACCTAGGAATATTCATGCAAGAGAATGTCATTCACATCAGAAAGATGTCATTCCAGGTAGAATATGATCAACCTTGTATATAGCTCTAAAATACTAGTGCAGATTCTGAGCGACTTCCCCTGCAAGGTCCTAAGTACCAGGAAGATAAATGTGAGAAAAAGCACTCACAATAATGAAAGAAAACTCTAATTGCCCAATAATATAAATTATCATACTTGGGCTTAAAGTACATCACAATTTGATCATCTTTCATCACATTTTAGCTAGGCCATTTCAAAGCACAGAGTCTATGGACCGTGCTATCTTAAATATATTCAACTAAGTAACATAATTTCTCTCTTTGCTTGGAGCAGATATTTATCTATCGAATAGAGATCAAGACTTAATTCTCTCCTGTTTTTTGTGACTATGCTTCTGCAGAGATTCGGGTGGAACTCACAGCATACAAAGTGCAACTCATGTCGATTTTATTATTCATCCAACATCACTTGAGATGCTAATTATATCTCATAAACAACTTAACTGATCATTGGCTGTGATCTTTATTTAAGATGAGAAGCATTTCATTCGAATAGACACAAAGCAAATGGTCTAACTCTACTACAAGCATATTATTATATCAATTAACTAGATTAAAACATCACAATGTCTATATAGACTCCGACATTCTCGGTCAAAATATGACAATTCATTGGGGTCCAATGCACTTGCTGTAACAAATCAGAATGCCTCTAAACTGCAACAGTAGGTAGGGAGCCAGTCCTTCAACCCAATCGTTCTGTGTACTCTTCCCACATGCTTTACAACAACAATTTACAAGCCTCAGAAACAACCATAGAAAGACAAAAAAGGACTTACAGGTTTCATTATCATTTTGAGAAAAAGCGTGATGCAAAAAATTCAATTTTCATAAACAAATTGCTCTTTGTTGAAGGAAAATTCTCAAGACCTCATGGTTTTCCATCAGTATTATTCACTTCCCTACTCAATAATCTCCCTTGCAAGCATCAAATTGAAAAACTTGATTTTTGCTTACTGTAAAGGTTACACATGAAACACTATAATGACTATCACACGCTTGCAACTAAAACAATTCATCCCCACCTCAATGTAGCTCTCAATTCGTGAAATGTCATTGCCTCAATTTTGGCCAGGTCATTATTAGGCAACACGGCTTCACCAATGCTTGCCCCATAATTTTTCTGCAGAAAAAACGAATGCGAAATGGTCAAGTCCCCAAAACAGGGGTGGAACGATAGGTTCGATTAAAAGACAGTACCTTGACATGACTTTTGGTAGAACTAGGAACTGAAGCCACCGATCCTTTCGATTTCTTCCCTTTCTTGTCCTCAGAAGTCGCCGCCGACTCAGGTGTCAACGAATTCGACACGCCCCTTTTGGACACCATTTTGCTCTCCGAGCAAGACGATAGAACGACCAGCCCAGAATCTCGGAGCAGCAGCGAAGCTACAACGTGCAAAAAAGTCAGCAACGTGCTGAAGGACCGATCTGGAAAGAAAGACTATAAAATTCACACTAGGTTCACGCAAAAATGAGAGTACCCGGACGAACTTCAAAGAAGGGTTGGCGAAACCCCTGAACCCTAATCGAAATGCTTGCCTCATGGATGAAAGAATGCACAGAGACACACTCAGAGAGAGAGAGAGAGAGAGAGAGAGAGAGAGGCAGTATGGTGTTTCTGAGCAAGGAAGAAGAGACGCAGAACGAGGGCATACCCGAGACCTCACCGAACTGCGAGGGAAGAACCGCTAAAAGCATGGAGGTCATGGGAGAGGCGAGCGAAATCGACCGTCGGGAGAGAGCGCGATTTAGGAAGAAGTGCGTCGAGAGAATGGAGCCTTGAGATGAGGCCGTCGAGTGGAGAGAGAAAGGCCGTCGACCAAACGATGCATGACCGGCCTTCCATCGGGGCAGTTCCAAGGAGACTTGAGATCTGCCAAGTGCTCAAGTATCTGCACGAAACAATGGTCGGACAGTAAGCAAATTAAATCACTGGCATTTTGTCATCAACGGTTTGCCTAAGCTTTCTCGCGTTGCTGTGCTTTCAATAAGAAGCAAGAAACCAGCGAACTTCTGGTCGCAGATTTAGGCCAAGCTTTCTCCCCCAAAACAAAGATGCGAACATAAAAACCCGGAAATAAAATCGAACCTGACATGCGGTCGCAGATTTAGGGCTTCTCGAGGATTGCTTCGAGTAGGGCGGAGCAATTGCGTCTCGGTCGTGAGTCGGGGGACGGAGAGAGGCGAGCGAAATCGGCCGTCGGGAGAGAGCGTGATTTAGGAAAAAGTGCGCCGAGAGAATGGAGCCCTGAGATGAGGCCGTCGAGTGGAGAGAGAAAGGCCGTCGTCAGGAGGGAGCGACGGTCATCGGAGGAATCGCTAGACCGGAAGGAGCGTCGGAGGAGGAAGAGAGAGCAAAGAGGAGAGAGAAGACTGTCTGCTCTTCCACAAGGAGAGAGAGACAAAATCCAGAAAATTTAAGCGAGGAGAGAGAAATTTTAAGCGGGAGTGCTGCGTGCATTTATTACCCATTCATCCGTCCTCTCTCCTGTCAGTCGAGCCGAGCCACCAGCCGAGCCGAGAGTTATTAGGAGGAAAGAAGCGACGAGAAGAGAAAGCAGACGTGGACTGACACCCGGACACGTGTCGCGCAATGAATCGTTCAGAGCACCAATGACGTGACACTGTTAGGGTACCCAATATTTTCTCCGTTTTTAGCCTCGTTCGAGCCTCCGTTGGAGTCGCTGTAGGTACGGGATCTCACCGTCTTCGCGTCACCGTCACCGTGAACCCATCGCCTCGATAATCCAGTGAGTTAACACCCTAATCTTGGATTCGGAAGTTAATTGCACTTAGGGGTATTAGTTTAAGGTTAATTAAGATTAGTGTAATTTAGTTAGTGCAACTAAATTAGTTAGGATTAGTTAGTTACCTAGACTAGTTAGTTAGGTGGTTAGTTAGGTTATTTAGTTAGCTTAATTAGATTAGTGTAGTTAGCTTAGTTAAATTAGTTTACTTAGCTCAATTAGGTTAGTTCGGTTAGCCTATTTAAATCAATTAAAGTGACTTAGTTTAAATAGTTTTCAATTTATTTAATTAATTTAAATTAGCGTAAATTATGCCGGGATAGCTAGTTAGTGGAATTTTACGCCGATCGTTGTGGTTGAATTTATTTGTGAAATTGATTACTAAATTATGCAATTGAGTGCTTGGTGATGATTTTTTTTATTATTGCAAAACTATGATTTTTTATGGTATTTAATTAGAAAAATACCGGGTGTCGGGTTTTGACGCCAAAATTTTATATAGTATATAAAATCGTGGAATTTTGAAATGAGATCGTAACATACTTGCTAGTTCAATTAAAATGCGTGACCACACACGATTATTTTACTGGGATGATTTTTAATATGAAGGAAATTGACCAAGTTTGTTATTTGAAATTGAGACATTTGAGTGTAAAGCACAATATCCTTGGTCGAGTATGGATGTGCATGTGATCACTTAAGTACCCTAATGGGTTTACACGGGGTAATGAACTTGTCCTGATGCGTTTATGTGGGACGATGCCTGATTAAGTTCGGATGCCCCACGTCAACAGATGCTAGTCGCAGTGGAGGTTGGGCCGATACTCCTTATGGAATGCTGTCTTGATGTGTTTACGCGGGATGATTGTGGCATCCCAAAAATTCAAAGCCAAGCCATGAGGTGTGTTAAAGTTCCTAATTAGGTGATAAAAATTTCCATGGCTTATGCTTTAGCCATTAGTCTTTAATTAGATGATTTGTGCATATGATTGTGAAAATTTAAATTTGATAGATTAATAATTTATGCTTGGCCATGTACTTTATAAATTAAATTTCAATGAACAAAATGTCCCAAGACTTTGGCCAAGATGAAAATGGAAATTTAAAAATATTTATAGAAGGAATTCAAAAAAAAAAAGGGAAAAAGGGGTTAATTTTCGAATGGGCCTTAAGCCCATTTGGCCTAAGCTTATAATGGGCCAAGTTGGCCGGCCCAATAGAGGCCCAAGAGGAGTGGTCGACTAGCCCAACTCCAAGGCCCATGATGCATGCAATAGGACAAGTGGCATGGAGGAGGTGAAGCATGGTGGACAATTGTCTTCCTCCACAATTACACTTGTCCCTCATGCAAACCTAGAGTGCATGCAATATAAAAGGGAAGAAGAGGAAAGAGAATGGTTGGTTAGCCATTCGGCCAAGTGAGGGAGAGAGAGAGAGAATCGTGCAAGAGAGAGAGGAAGCCGAGAGGGAGAGAAAGGAGCCCGTTCGCCGCCATGTGCCGTCCGCTCGTGCTGTTCGTGAGGTCTAGAGGCAAGTTGGGAATCCACTTTCTACTCTTGCACCAATGTTTTCGCATGAACTGTTTGGAGTCAGAAACTTGTTTGAGCTTGCATGTGTGTTTAGAATCCGATTTTGGTTTCGATTTCTTCATGAAAGTTGTAGCTAACATCTTGTACTACAACATACTGAAATTTCGTGGAAAATGATGGAGATTTGGCCGGTCAAAATCTCATCCTACGGAGATGCTAGATCTGGAATATTTTCGTATGAACTGTTTGAGTCAGAATGTTGTGAGAGCTTGAATGCATGTTTAGAGTTCGATTTGGCTGTGATATCTTCATGAGAGTTGTAGATAACATCTTGAACTACAACATACTGAAATTTCGTGGAAAATGATGGAGATATGAGGGGTTAAATTTCTATTATACAGAGACCCTAGATCTGTGAAGTTTTCACTGACTTCTTGTCGGATTCTTGTTTGCATGTTGATTTCTGTTGAAGATTTGACTTCGATGTCTTCATGGAAGTTGTAGGTAACACCTTAAACTACAACATACTCAAATTTTAAGGAAAAAGAACAAGTATATCTTGGTGAATCGGCTAGATCTTGGAAATGATGGTTCTGGTGAAGTATTCCGAGACACCCGAGACTTCATGGACTTAAATGATGACCATAATTTGGTTATTTGACCTATATTTCTTCATGAAACTTGTAAAGGACACCTTGGTACATAACATACTCAAATTTCAGAGGAAACTAAAGAGAATAGATGGGTGAAATCTTAATATTTCGGAGATGTGTATTCTGGACGACGCGGTAGTGGTTCCAGACGTTTCGTGGGGTTGTATAAATTAATATAAAAAGAACTTGGCTTAGAGTTCCGCATGAAAAATTCACGAAAATGTGTTGGCTATCACCCTGTAAAATTTCGTAATTTTTGGAGACCGTATGGATATTTTAATTGAATTTATACGGAAACTGTGCATTCTGGTTTTATCCGGATATTGTGGGCTGTTTTGTGGAAATTGTGAAATTTTGTGAAATTCGATTTGGCCATGAATTTTGCATGTAATTCTATTGGTTTGTAGTTGCTTGAATTTTTATAATTTTGGGAATTCATAGATATTGAATTTAATATTTATTTAATAATAATAATAATAATAATAATAATAATAATAATAATAATAATAATAAAATGGATTATTCTATTGGCCATAAATTCCATTGAATTTATAAATAATTATACATTGTAGCATGTATGATGAGATATTGGTGTATGTATGACATTGAATTGTAATGCATGTGTGAATGCTATGCCAAGTATGACTTGTTTGATGTCACCACATGTGCCATGTTAAATTGAGATCAAAATATTGGTAAATGTGGAAGATGAGAAATGAGATGTATGAGAATATGCATCGTGGTGATGATGATACTGTCGGAGGTGTGAGCTGACGATGCCCCGGGAGTCGGGATGCCTAAAGGTTCGAAGGAGTCGATGCCCTTTGGATGCCTGGTTGTATTATGAATACATGCCTAGAGGTTTTCTCCGGGAGTGTCGGGATGCCCGGTTGTATTATGATACATACCCGGAGGGTGAGGGGTTGTATCATGATGCATGCCCGGAGGGTAGGGGTAACCATTTTCATGGCGAGCCCCGGAGATTCCTCGTGATGCCAGGTGGGGTGTGAGATGCCCAAAGGTTCGAATGAGTCGATGCCCTTTGGATGCCCAGTTGTATCTTGGATACATGCCCGGATGCCTCGTGATGCTAGTTGGGATACGAGATGCCTGGAATGTGGGGGTGCCGGATGTCTGGCTGTATCTTGGATACATGCCCGGATGGTTCTCACAATGCCAGGATTGGGCGCGAGTGATGAATGTGGGATGCAAACATTGATCCCGGGAAAAGAGAAATGCGGCAGTTCAAAATGAAATTGAAATTAAATTATGCATGATGATATATGCATGATGTGATGATGACGTTACATGCATTGATGCATGGTAATGATGATGGCACATGTGATATGAGGATATGGTGATGATGTTACATGCATGGATGCATGGTAATGATGATGATATGTGATGTGAAATAATGATGATCACCCATGATATGATGATGATGATGATGATGATGATGATGATGATGATGATGATATGTGATGTGAAATAATGATAATCACCCATGATATGATATGCATGATGATATGCATGGTGATGATAATGATGAAGATATGACATGTGTAATGTGATAATGCCATGATGATGATGACACGTGTAAGGTAATGATGTCATGATGATGATGACATGTATGATACGATGATGATACACATGTATGTGTTATAAATTGATATGATGATGCATGATAGTATGTGCATGGCTTAAAGGTAAGTAATGCTTGCAATGCATGTATGACTTGTACGATGCATTGAGTGGTTATTTGATTCCTTTACCTGCTGAGTGGTTGTACTCACCCCTTTTGGGGACCAATATTTCAAATTAGTAGATGGTTTGAACGGTTGGATGTGACCGTGAGGAGGAGGATAGCAAGGAAAGGAGCTTTTGGACGCCGACACTGATCGATGGACTTAAAGTATATGACTGTTTGAGGAAACATCGGTCATCTTTTGGAGTGTAGCCGAATATAGAAGACTATGGCATTTTGATGTACCGATGAATGATGTCCATCTGATTTAAGTAAATAAAAAGTGTACGGCTTTTACCTATAAATGTTTAGTAGGTGTGCATTGTTTTTGAATATAAGGAAGGGAGTTGTTGGATGTGCTTCCGTATATGAATTGCGTAAGGGACCTTTAGTTAAAAAGAAAAAAAAATAAAAATAAAAGAGATGTAAACCCCCAGGTTGTATGGACCCGCTGCAATTGAAATGGTATCAGAGTAACATGTTAATAGGGAAAGTGAAAGGTAGAGCGAACTGTGGCAACCCTAATGGATTGGGGGCCGTTGAGGGGTGCCACAATGATGCTGTGCTTGATGGAGCAGGACTTTGCTCGGTTATGCCGGATGACCGCCAACTATTGAGTTGGCCATGACTGATGGGCCATAAATAATTGGGACACGCTTGAGTGATTGAGATAGCCGTGCTTGATTATGGGACAAAATTGTGTGGCACGGAATGAGACGTGTCATGACGATTTGGCCTTATAATCGGAACCCTATAATTGTTTGAGAATGAATTGATATGTTCCAGTTATTGAATTATGCTTGATGCCTTCATAAATGCATATATGATGAGCAATGTGCAAAGAGGTGCTGAGACAAGATAAGTCTGTGTGTGACGCTTGTTTAGGCTGCCACTGAGGGAATTCTTGTCATAATCAGGGTTTAGGGTGTAGACTCGCTGAGATTTATCTCACCCTGTTGTAGTTAACCCTTTTTCAAGTCCTTAGATGGAGGTCCGTCACGTCTGTTTTTGGTGTCCATGGGAGGTAAAGACCGAATCTACCCTTCTCCCCATCCTCGGGAGCACCTAGACCTGTGAGCTTGTGGTGATCACTATTTGGGTCAATGAGGGCCTATCTCATCGTTTCAAAGCGTGGTTCCTTAACAAGCTCAACAGGATTCGGGAGGGTCCTTTGGAGGGTTTTGACTGGCCTACCGTCGAACCCGAGGATGAAGAGGTACTTGGTCCCATGGATATCGATATACTGGACGATATCATGGCGAACTCGAGGCCCGAGGCTGAAGGGTCCGAAGTAGAGGTAGCCGATCCTTTGGACATCGACATCCTAGACGGTGTCGTAGTAGACCCATATCCCGAGTAGGTACGCCCCGAGGTAGAGTTGGCTTAGTAGCGTCTTTTTGGATATAGACTCTTGTATAGAAACCTATAGGTTGAACCTGATGTGTATATAAAATATGTTTTGTGAAAATTGGCTGTTATGCTTTTATTATCCCATGTGTTTGTTTGTTCATGGGGTAATTATTAGTTTGCTTCCGCATGTGCATAAATCGAGTGGGTTGGCAACACGTCTTGAGAACGTCGCAATTTTAGTCGACCGCCGATGGATGTGCATGTGCTCAAGGTTTGGGGCGTGACATTATAGGAGTATGCTTGACCCTCTCGACCTAATACCCAAATGTCGAATAACCAGAGAAATTTAAAAAGATGTTTTTTTGGTCATTTTATATTATTCAAACAAGAATTACAAATTTCATCGATTAGTTTTATTATCTGTCACGAAAATAAAAGTGCTTGCAAACGCATAGAGACGTGAAATGGAAGTAAAAGCTTTTCTTCCACCTAATGAAAGAACAATGCCTAAGATCTGTTTCATCGTTGACCTGAAAACAAGGCTCAGAAATATGGAAATTAATGGTGTCTGAGATTGCTTGAGTAACCTCTCTGTAAATTGGCAGTGTACGCTTTGTTCACTCTATTAATATTTGCAGCAGATTGTCACGAAGACGACGTCAATCGAAAAGCCAACCCAATGTGTCTGGCCAACTTTGAAGTGACTTCGGAAACTGCCTTGCAACCTCTTAATGGCTCATTTTCCTTGTGTCTTTAAGGACGCGATTGAACTTTAATTCAACATCAGACTCCTACTTTTGGCCAAAAAAGGAAACTCCTACTCTACCATCTCGTCACAGGCATGCCTGTGGGTTATACGTAGCAAATTAAGACACATCACCTAACCTGTAATCGAGAATTTGTTGAGGATGCTCCTTCAGGCTACGTTACTCATACTTTCGTACTAAATGGAAGCTAATTTACTGCTGTCTTATTAAATGCTTGTCGCATTATATCTGGTCATCAGATTAAGGCAGTTAAAGGAGCTAGTAGAAGTGCAACTTCCGCGAAGACGCTTCCGTGGGGTTAGCGTAAAACATCCTCACATTTGTTGATAATATTTCAAAGGCTTCAGTTTTTGTTCTCCTACCAATCCAAGAACTTGACTTGTGCAGCCATGGTATCAAATCGGTAGCGTTGCAACGAATGGCTGGCGCATTCCTTTCCAAAGGTCCAACCAAACACCGTTCCAGCTGCAAAGGATAGTCCAGCACATTAAAAAAAATTGATGGATGGCCTACACCATTTCTACCTGCAATATCTATTAAAATTTGGGCTTAAAGGCAGGGACAATACCTTCTTTCCTAGATATAGTAGTCAAAAAGGGCAATGCAGAATAAAAATATTGAGGTCATGCACATTGAGGTACTAATCAAAGATAATTTATCGGATAACAATTGTAACAGTCTAGTAATTAGTAGGCTAAAACTGATTGTAAAATCAAGCTACAAATGAAAATAAAAACATTGGTTTAACCAGTACCAATCTCCAATTTCGTCGATCATCAAGAAGTCAATATCAAGTTTGGCTTTGTGGTCCTAGTTGACAACTCTATATTAAATTCACGATAAAAATGAGAACTAACATATCTATTGAAATATAGAAGAGTATAAATATTCTACAAACAAAATTTTTTCCCCGAACTCAAAGATTTCAAGTTCTTCTAAGTCCTCTTCAATCGAACATGAAAGTAGCATGAATCATAGCCAATCTTGAGCACATATAAGAGCCTCCACTATGCTTGGGGTCAAGGAGTTATGAAACACATCAAGCAGATGACCTCTTGTGCTAAATGTGCCCTTTGATGCTACAGTCAAGACAGGCATTGCCAAAATATCTTGAGCAATGAAACAGAGGATATGATATATTCAAGAATTTACTTTCCATTGAAGATATCAAAGTTAGGCCTATAAACATTCACATCTTTCCTACAAATACTAGTCCAATTCAAATTTTTCTTCCAAATATTGTTGTCCAATTTGGCTAATTATACTTTGTAGTCATAAAATCAGCATCAACCGCTTGAAACTTTGACATGCCATCCTTGTTTGCTTTAGTATCAAGATGCTTTGGGGGCATATATTAGTGTGATCTTGCTCAAACAAAGATGTCAAACATGTTTTTACTTTATCTCGTAAGGTTTCGACCTCCTTGCTTCCATAAACATCATTAATCATCCACTTCACATATTCTCACTTATTTCGCGAGTCAAGTATGCAAGTAATGAACAAAGTAAGATTGATGTTGTTCACATTGCTTGAATACTAATTGAATTTGGTCTTCATTCTCCTAGTCATTTCCTACAAACTTTGGTCCTCATTCTCACAATATCCATCAATGATTCCATGAATCCCATAGACATCCGTCGCCATATCATTACTAGTGATATAAAAGGAACTTGAAACTTTTAAAGTTGAATCAAAGAACAATTCCAAAAAAGGAAAAGAAGTGACAAACATACTCTCAATTATCATTGGTGGGCAACCATTTTTGCACTGGAAAGCTCTTCAACAAATTTGCTACTTTGAAATTCCAATAAGTTAAAAACTATTTAAACCTTAAAGCTATATCTAGTTCCAACGAGTCTTCACATCCAAACATTCAAGACTCTTGCACTCAATATTCTCTCACTTAGTACAACCCTTAAATGGTCTCAACCTCCCTGGAGAAGACCTCACATAACGCACAATTAAATGTATTCTAACAATGGAATCATCTGTGTCTTTCAACCCTTCTCTCACAATCAACTCATTGTATGAGCACAACACCTCACCTCTCAATACCATATAGTTTTGAAAGTTAAGCCTCTTTTTCAAATATTGAATTCCTAAGTTATTTGAGCTCGCATTATCCATGGTGATAGAAAAAACGCTTTGAATCCCTCAATTAGTCAAGCATTTTTCAAGCTTAATTCATATTATTTCCACAAAATGACCGGGGATTTGACAAAAATTTAATATTTTCTTGTACTACTTCCAATCTTCATCAACAAAATGAGAAGTGAGACACATAAAGCTCAAATTTTGACAAAAAGTCTATGTGTCGGTTATAAGACACTCTTGGAGATGTCTCAAAGAAATATTTCTTTGATTGACTTCTTTCCCCTACGTATAACTTACAATAATCATGCCTCAATGTGTTTCCACACAAATTAAAACCTTCGGCTAGATTCTATTCACAAATAGCTGAAATCCCTCATTTTTAATGAACTTAAAAGTCAAGAACTGAATTCGCAACAGAATCCTTTTTAAAGGCCTCATGAACCTTATCAGAATTATTTCATTTAGACCCCCCAAAATTTGCAATTAAGCTCCCAAACTTCGTACATTACTAAAAAAAGCCAATGATGAAAAACTTTCCTGTATTAAGATTCTAGAAAAAGGTGCCCAAACTTATACAAATTTACAAAAGCAGATTGAACAGTTTCGAGCCCTGTTTTGAATATCAAATTCGAGAAAAAATGCCAAATCTTCTAGAATCAACAAAAAAATAGTAAACGAATTCCTTTTGAGTCGGATTTTTTATATATTGCAGATCTCAACATGCTCGTCAACTTTTATGAGGAAAGTTTTGTGAAATTTCAACCACAGAATTTTAAAAAAAAATTCTCGAATCACAAAGTGTTCATTAGAAATAGAACAAGCTGAAGTGTTTTTCCACTTCATCCAGATCTGACCTTGAGATTACGACAGCATTTTGACATACAAACGAAGCCCATTGGAAGCATGCAATATGTCAACGAAGCTTAAAGCGTGCTTTACAAATGTCGAGAGCATTCTTCATGAGATAAAGTCATTCAATAGCTCATATCATCGATCAAAGCATTCTAATCTAGAAAGGCATACGAATTTTCCAGAGCATTAAATCATCCACAAGCAAGAAATCAACATCAAACAATCAATTCAAGTCATCTAACCACTACGTTTAGGTACTTTTGATGCAGGTCCTAGCCCCAAACCCCTATTGTCGATTCAAGAATCGACTTAGGCAAATCTTGCTTCATCGGACAAATGTAAAAGAGATTATAACAACCTACCTTTATTATGAACACCTTTGAGCTCAATAGAGCTATTCAGCTGCTAATAATCTTCGCAACGGGACTGACAATAGCTCTCCAAGTTCTAAAACGAAATCATAAAGATGAGTGTGAGAAAATGGCCAAGTCAAGCTTGAAATGATCAACAAAGAAGGATCAAGAAAATGGGGGTGAATTGGTGAGGGTCCAACGAGGATTTGTGGCGCGCTGGCTACCACTAGCTCAATGACAGGTCAGGATGGGCGTCGCATGGTCTGGTTCGCCGGATATAGCTGTGATACCATCGAATTGGGTGGCTGAAGTTGTTGGATCACCACCGGCGTGTAGCACGTGGATCGGGTTGAGAGGAAATGCCGCCAGACGGGATGCTCCAACTGGGGTTCAATGCTGCGATGGCTACGACCAGCAAGGGAGGAGGTCAATGCTTGTCGGTGAGGCGATGGTCTGCCGAGGGGAAACGGCGACTGGCTGGAGCAAGCTTGAAGAGCTTCGGCTCTTCTTCTTTGCACATGCGCGCGCAAGAGAGAGGGTTTTTCTACAGTAATGACCGCCCCTCCCCCCCCCCCCCCCCCCCCGGGAATTTTGGAGGGAAAATTTGACATATACCTTTCCAAGTTTGAATCCTAGTCCAATGGCTAGAGTTTGATCTCTTAAGTGTTAAGGAATATTCTTAATGGCTAAGCAATAATTTGATTGGCTGAAATTTGATCACATGGATTGATGAAGTGTACAGTTAATGGATGTCCAAGATTTGATCTCACTTGAATTGATGACTAGGCAAAGACATTTTATAATTTTGAAGTGAGAAAGAGGGGGTCGGAATAGACAGCTAGTCGCTTGAATTTGGCGGAAAATGGCCATTGGTCAATGTTGGTCAAAACCGGGTTGAACTAGTTCACTTCTTGTCCTAAATTTCTAATTTCTCCAATTTGAATGAAAGTAAAAGTTTTCATGTGGATTGGATCAAATTGGATGTAATTGGATTGTCCCAAACCGATTAATTGTGCACGAAATGCCTTAATTCACTCAATCCCTTATTAAAATGAAGCTGTAAACTAGATCAATATCTATAATTGAAGTTCAATAATTTAAATTTGATGCTAGATTAGAATGGGCCAACTTGAATTAAGCTGATCAGACCATATTAGCTTGATTTTGTGATCTTCTGCTAAGCCAAATTTGTTGAATTGAGATGTTCCCATGTGGACTTGCCAAAATCAATGTCCTATTTGGATTGTCTCTAAGAAAGTGAGCGCATATAGTAGTGTAATTGAACAAACCATGTGTTGATAACTAATTTTTAGTTTTTTTTTTTGGTAAAAGGTAAGAAATTATATTAGAGCTTTGGAACAAGATACAAAATTGGCACCAAAAACTTCCACTCTAACTGCAACAGCATAAAGAGTGAAAGGGAGCCAAGTAACAAGCCAAACAGGCAAAAAGCAAGAGAACCAAAGCTAAACAGCCCAATCCAAAGGCCAAGCGCCAACCAACAAACCTAGCAACCCTTAGAAATACAAAAGGGAAAAAGTCGAAGAACAAAGAGCCTAAGAGAAGGCTAGAAAGCAAAACAAGGCACAGATTAGACGCTTAGGATGAACCAGGCGATTGAGCAAAAACCGAAGGGTCAAAACCCCAACCTTTTTGGAGTCTCTTGTTCTTTAGAGACATAGGAACATTTCTGAAGGTAAGAGCTCGGTCCTTGACCGCCTTAATAAGGTGATTCTTTAAATCCGAGATCGCGAAGGATTCTCCACGTAAAATGATGCAATTCCTCTTTTTCCAGATCATATAGCACATAGCTGCGAAAGAGAACTGTGCAATACTATGATAAAAGTCCTTTCCAGCTAAGAACTTAAGCGCCCAAGAGATGGTATCCATCCAAGTTCTACTCCTCCAAGGAAGGTTACACCTAGAAGCCCAGAAGTATGCAAGCGTAGCGGAGTTGTGACATTCAAAGAAAAGGTGGTCAATTGAATCTAGTTGGGTATTGCAAAAAGCACATACCGTGTAATCAATTCTACCATAAGAGAGGAGGAGCATTTGAGTGGGTAGGCGATTTTTAGTAATAAGCCAAAGAAGGAACTGGTACCGAGGAGCTATGGCACTATCCCAGACTAGAGAAGCCCACGGAACACAGTCTCTTTTCACTCTAATGGTGCTCCAAGCAGAAGAAATCGAGAACGAACCAGTTGGATCACACCGCCAAGAGAATTGATCAGGAGCCAAGCATAAATTCGGGAGGACAATGCCCCAACTATGGAGAGGAGATTTTAGTGTGTATCCTCCAGGAGAAAACAAGTCCGCCACATCCGTAGAGGCCGGAATAAAAGTGTCCAAGGGGCCACAAGGAAGCCAATGGTCATGCCAAAGAGAAACTGAAAGCCCATTACCGATTTTCCAAAAGAAGGAGAGCCGAAAAAACCTTATGAGTTGTAGTATTTTCTTCCACGCCCAAGAACAAAGAGAGGGGCAGGAAGAAATCCAGAAATTCACTTTCTTTAAGAAATTTGAATGCACCCAACGGCACCACAAGGATTCTTTATCGGTAAAGAGTATCCAAATATACTTAAGCATTGAAGCTTTGTTGCAATCCTTCAGTTTTCGAATGGTTAAACCACCTTCTTCTTTGGGAAGACAAACATCATCCCAAGATACCTTAGCACCCCCCCCCCGGCCCAGGGTAGTGCCCTTCCATAGGAATTGTCTCAAGATACGCTCAATGGTCATTAGAACCGAGGAAGGCAAGGAGACGACACTAGCCCAAAAGGCTTGTATGGAGTGTAGAACTGACCTTATGAGCTGAAGCCTACCTGCAAAGGATAGAAAACGTTGAGCCCAAGATTGGACCCTGGCGATTATGCGATCTATCAAGACAATGCAGTCTGTTTTCCGCAGTCTAGAAGAAATTATAGGCACACCTAGATAGCGGACTGGGAGTTTCCCTTCTTAAAAGCCAAATGTCAATAGAATTGTGTTCCGCAAGGATGAAGGCCCGCCCGAGAGAAAGATCTTGCTCTTGTTCTTGTTTGGAAGAAGCCCACTCTAGGAGGAGAAAGTATCTAGACCCCTTTTAAGCATTACCACAGAAGGCCAGTCTGTCTGACAAAAAAGGAACACATCATCTGCCAAAAAAAGGTGAGATAGCTTCACAGCTTTACACCTCCAGAAATACTTATAATCTTTGGCAGCTGTTCGCGAGTTCAAAATTCCTGAAAATACCTCCATAACTAAAGTAAACAAGTAAGGAGACATAGGATCCCCTTGGCGGATGCCACGGCCGCCTTGGAAAAACCCATGCAATTCACCATTAATAGAGATGGAGTACTTAGGAGTGCGAACACAGACCATGATCAGACGAATAATCCAATCTGGAAAGCGAAAAGCCGAGAAAGTGAGCTCCAAGAAGTCCCAGTCAACCGTTTCGTATGCCTTTTGGAAATCAACCTTAATGGCACATTTTGGAAGATAAGGTTCTAAATGGAAACCTACAAATAGCTCTTGAGCCAAGAGAATGTTATCTCTAATTCTTCTACCCTTCACAAATGCATTCTGCGACGAGCTTATGAGGTCATTCAAAATAGCAGCTAGGCGATTAGCAAGGATCTTCGTAATAACCTTATAAATCGTGTTGCAACATGCAATGGGCCTGAAGTCAATAACAGCACAAGCGTTGGGGATTTTTGGCACCAGAGCCAAGATAGTGTTATTTACCTCTTTGAGAAGACGACCAGAAGAGAAGAAGTCTTTGATCGCTTCCAAAACTGAAGACCCCACAATATCCCAGTTGTTCTTAAAGAACTCAGCTGTATAACCATTTGGACCCGGTGCTTTGCCTTTGGGAAGGGAGAAAAGAGTGTTCTTTATCTCAACATCATAAATTAGGGCAGAAAGAGAGCACATCTGAGCATCCAAAAGAGGCCTCCGAATAGACATAGATACCTCTTGAAGTGAAGGCTTAGACAGCACTCCATGAGGTGAAAGAAGGTCTGTGAAGAAGGATACAAACACTTGTGGAACCAATAAGGGGTCCGTGACCATAGACCTAAATGGATCTTTGACAGAAAGAATTCGATTGCCAAGCTGTCTTCTTTTGACAAAGTTGTGGAAGAATTTAGTGTTCCTATCCCCTTCCTCGAGCTATCTTACTCTTGACTTTTATCTATAGAAGGATTCCTCTTGGTTCCTCAGGTCGGCAAAGATACGCCGCTGACATTTCTCTTGGTCTGTAAGCTGGACGTTTTCAGGGTTAGCTTGAAGAGCAACTTGGGTGCTGTGAAGAGCCTCTCTTTCTTTTGCTGTCCTCACTGAGATGTTTGAAAAAGACTCCTGGTTAAGTAACTTAAGGCGGCTTTTCAAAATCTTCAGTTTGGAGACAAGTTTGAACATGGGAGCACCTTTTACCGGGCTGTCCCATGCCTGCCGCACAATAGAGAGGAAATTTGGGTGCTCTGACCAAAAATCAAAAAATTTGACTGGCTTCTTTTTAGAGACCGGATTAAGAACTCTTACGATCATAGGAGAGTGATCGGAGATCCCTGGGTTAAGGAAAGATGCTTCCGAGAAGGAGTAATCAAGGTTCCATTTGGTGTTAACCAAGACCCGATCGATCTTTCTTATCTTCCTATTCGCACCAGCCGAGGTGGACCAGGTAAAGCGAAGACCCACATATCTAAGATCAACCAGCTCTGTTTGGGCTAAACACTGGCCGAATTCATCAAAATAAGGAATCCAAGTATCCGGGCTTCCAAAACAATCCGAGGGATCTTTAATGGCATTGAAGTCACCAGCAACAAGCCAATTAGTGTCCTGTAAGACATCATTATGGTAGATGAGGTCCTCCCAAAGTGGTCTTCGACGCACAAAAGTGCGATCACCGTAAACCATAGAGATACAGGAGTGAGAATTAGAATTGTTGAGTTTAAGACAACCATGAATAGCCTGGGCACTGAAAGCGAACGGATCAAAAGTAGCGAGATCCGGGTTCCACCCAACCCAAATTCTTCCACGAGGAGAAAACTCATAGTTCGAAGCCCATTTCCAACCCCTTATCAAAGTAGAAGAGACAGACTCGAATAGAGACTCAGGGACTTTCGTCTCAATCAGACCGACGAGGCACAACTTGTTCGAAGAAACAAATTTCCTAATCTCAGCCCACCTTATAGGATTCATTATACCTCTAACATTCCAAAAACCCAAAAACATATTTACAAAGGGAGGAAAGAAGGTTACCTCTTCTTAGAGGGCTTGCGACTGGTAGAAGTCACTTTTGTTGCTGCAGAGGGGGTTGGGTAAGGAGGATTAGGACAAAGCAACTGAAAATGTCCTGTAAACTTGCCATCCCAATATGAGGTGGGGGGCCTTTCAGCAAATGGGGGCCACCTGATAGCAAATCATCATCACTTGAGTAAGCATTGCCGTTAGAGCTGCAAATTTCATCTAAACCTTCCAAAGGGGACTGAGGGCCAGGAGGACCTTCCTTCTTAGGAGCAAGGGAAGGATGACCCGTATTAGCCTTGGGAGGGGCTTTCAAACTACCTTTAGAAGGCTTCACTGGTGGATTGAGGGGTTCTGAAGTAAGAGGCGCCTTGAGCTTCAAAGATTGACCCCCTCATTGGGCAAAACTAAGCCAAAAGAAGCCATATCATTGGCAGGAGGATGTTTTTTCTTCTTGCGTTTCACCTGATTCCAATCCAAATCAGCTGGGTTTGGATCTGCAGTAGCTTGAGTAGAGGTTGTAGCTAAAACCATTTCACGACCATCACCAGGTCGACCAGCATCCTTAGTGCTCGAAGGCACGGGAGGATTTTTAATAGGGGCTTCAACTAATTTTTAGTTGATGCAGCATAAAAAGGTAAAAACCAAGGTTTGCCCCGTGACCAAAATGTGTCGCTTTTCACTTATCTCTTTTGTATTGTCATTTTTAAGCATTTTCCTATTTATTTCTAATAAAAATATGAAAATTAACTTTGGGTCGAAAATTGACTTTTTACCCAAAAAAATGTTAAATAGCCTTAATTTACTTTACCTAAGTTAAATTTTCAAATCCAAACATTTTATGAAAAAATTAGTCTTTTAGAAAAAATCAACTAAATGGTTGACTTTTTATCAAATATTTGACCAAAGAATAAAAAAAATGAAAAACCCTCAAAATACTTTGTTTTAGTATGAATTTGAATTTTGTATAAATTTTTTTACGAAATTCGATTAAGAATTTATTTTTGAATTTTTCGGTTTTAAGTTCTAAATCTACAAAAAATTAAAATTACTTTTGTTTTAATCATAATTAGATATAGTTCATTTTATGACATTTTGTCTAGGGACTATTTTCTATCCACTTGTTTATTCGATTTTGAGAATTGCCATGTTGAAGGGTGAATTGTCATTTTAAACCCTATTTAGGGGGTCAAAATCGATTTTTCATAAGTCGCAAATAGATAATTGTTTTCCATTTATTTTTTAAAGATAAATCCAAATCTGAGGTCCTTTTTGAGAAATTCACATGATAACTTTTCAATTTGAAAATTTTCACTCTTTCGAATGTGAGAAAATCGAGCCATTGCGTTTTAATTGAAGAAATTTAGATTGATCCATTCAAAACTATAATTCAATTTCATGAGTCAATGTCCAATTTTCGTATTAGACTTCGATTTATTTTTTACTTAGGTATTGTCATTTTAATTCAAGGTCAATTTAAATGCATTAGATTGTCCTAAGCATGGCTAGTTGGTCAAAAAAATTATTACAATATTAATTAAATTAAATTTCAATTAATTTACAATTTGGATCAAAGAATTGCAAAATTGTTCATTTCAGCCTATAATGCTTGATCTTATGCATCCATGGTTTAGATTCGTTGTTTTTCACAATAATCACTTAATTAAGTCAATAGAGAGCCCATGGATTACATTTATGGGGTTTAATTAGCTTAATTGGGTCAAAATCAGATAATTTCCCCTCAAATTGTGCAAGTTTTCTCTTTGATTGGGTCCCTGGGAGACCGAATTGCATAAACCCTGAACCCACAAGAATCACATGGATAAATTGGCAAGAACCAGACAAGATTGGTTAAGAACCGGCATGAACCAGTTTGATTGGTCTGACTGATTGCTAGCGAGGCAAGCTGGTTGACCCCTTACTAGCCAGTTTTGGACCCTCTAACAACTGGTTTCGGGATCTTCGTCCCATGACCTTTATCCCCATGCCCTCACATTTTCACGATTTAACAAAAATAAATCCTGAATTTTGGAAAACATGATTTAGCTCCTAATTAAGCCCTTAAGTGCAATTCTCGTTTCAAATTTCAATTTTCATGAATTGTACCCATTTGATCGATTATACGGCATATCTTAATGGTGTTTAATCTTTTAAAAATTTAGTTTGGCCATTAAATTATTTTTTTAATTGTCGGATTGAACTTAGGGCTAAGATCAGCCGATTTGAGACTAGTATAAAAGGATTTTTCCCTCCATTTTTTGAAGGGGACTCATTTTTTGCAAAACTTTCTCTTTACAAATCAAATTCTCTCTCTTCTTTCTCCTTTTTCCTTTTTCTGGCCTTTTCTCTTTCTTTGCTTCCTTCACATGTAGCTCCCTCTCCTCAATGAACAACCCCTCGCTAGTGATCATGCCTCTGTCGTTCCAAATCCTAACCTCCTTTACTCTCTCTTGTTGCTAATCAAAGCCTCTGCCAGCTCCGGCAGTCGATCAATTGATCAAGCTCAATCACTAACGTAGGAGCCAATGATCCTTCTTGTAGCTTCACCAAGCCGAATCAACAGTCCGACGGCCTCCTCAAGTGGTCCGATTGCTGCTGATCTTTTCATCCAGGAGCTCTTGACCCTATGGTGATCGAAGCTTAGCTGAAAGGCCACCAAATTATTCCGATGGCTTGGTTTCCTTGTCGATGTCCAAAACCAATCTAGTTTTGGACCGGTTTGGCTTGTAGATCAAATCAATAGTTCAGCCACACTAGTTTGACCACATGGCGGCCCGATGGCTCCTTAGAGATCCATTTGTTTTTCGACAACAATCACTTCATTTGATCACAGACTGTTTTAAAGATAAACGTAAAGAAGGGTATATCACTTTGAGTGTGTGGGGATGACCAATTTAGAACGGCCCTAGAAGCGAGGGCTTATAAATTGTAAACATTATGATTAGATAAATAAAGATGGGAAGTTATGCAGTATGTGTGTGTGTGTTTTCTCCTTGACTATCCATTGTTTGTTGTTGTTGATTGATTAAGTGATTAGAAATTGCATGCTTCCACATGTATTTAAAGTCAAAGATAAAATCAATGGGATAATGACGACTCGTGGGATATTGTGAGTTAGTCCTGAATCTGAGGACATTGAGTTCCCGCGCCGAGGGTAGAGCCTAGAGAATGACACTATGTGCCATCCAAAACTCTAAGCTAAATAATATTCAATTTATAACCTAAAAATTATTATCAAACATAGAAAATTCTGGATGTCACAATAGCACCCTATAGCTTTAACACTGCTATGTCAAAACAGTAAAATCTTTCCAAGCTTTCAAAGACATCAGACCTGGCTTAGCCCAATTATGCACCAATAAACAAATCATAATGCTGGCATGCAAGATGATTTTCAAGGTTCTGAGGTAACTCTTACTTAATATAACTATCATTTTTTAATGTTTATTTTGTAGTTTATCCTAGCAACTTGTAGAGCAGTGTCTTCAGATCAATATTAGTATACCTATACCATGTAGATCAAACAATTAATTAATAAAACTTTGTGGATAGCATCTGCTGCTTAAAAACATGAGTTTGATACTAAATAAATAAATGATCTAGAACGGAAATCCTACTTGGATCGTTTTTAATTAGCTTTCTTATAGTTGTTTTAATCATTGTAGATGACATTTTATTTTACTTAGTTTACTTATTTCATTATTTATATATAAGAAGCTATTTTTATGTTATCAGTGTTTCGTTATTGTTGCATATTATGAAGACTGATATTGAGGTTTTTCTTAAATTTTCTCGAATTTTTTTATTGAAAGGAGCATCGATCTTTGGGATTCTAGTTTTTTTACTATCCTGTCCCGATTATATTTCCTCTCTAATCTACTTCATACCTAACATAAATCTGTCTTTACTTATTATTTAGTCTTTGATTCTTTATTTCCCTTCTGCGATAGGAAACAAGAGATGGGGCAATTATGATTAGTTTTACTTGTGTGAACGAAGTCTTTATAAAATGGGGCTCCCGACGTACGATATTATAGTTTCGTTTACCGTCCTCGATCTAAATAAAAAGGGGCTCCAAATTTCATAAGCAACAGAGCCCGAACTCGCAGTCTAGGATCGAGTTAAGGACTAAAAGATTTCTGAGCCCGAAGCGAAGGCTAGATTAGAAAGCCCATGTTGAGCTTGTGATAGGAGGGGAGAGGGCTTCATCATTCAACTTCTTCTAGACATGACAATTTATTCGACACTTTCAGGGATTACTTATCTCTTTCCTTGTCTTCGGCTGATTAAGTGTAATTTCTCGAAATTTCACGCGAGAGATGTACTAAGAAATTTTTTATTTATGTCCTATAAAGGTTTCAAACGTGTTAAAAGGAAAAATATTTTTCTGGAATTTTGAAAGCAATAATACTTAAAAAAAAGAAAAGAAAAGAAAGGTTTTCTCGTAGTTATTTAGTTGGAACTAATGATATTGCGGCTATTGGAACTTCCTACTGAAACTCTCTTTAGATCATTTTGACGTGTGAGAATTTAATATTAAAGTTATTCTTCTTTGTGGGTCCAGTAAATTATGTAGTTTTTCGCCTCTTCAAGTGTTTGGAAAAGTCGCATAATCATGCATCACATTTCCTGAGCTGAATCGGATCAAACATGTAAATTACGTTTCGTGCATAACTATAATTTGACGGTAGCTAGTTGAGGTATATAATTACTTGCTCAATCTATAATCCGTTTATTCAGTAATGAAACTGATCCACTCACAGTTTTTGCTGCCAAAGTATCAGAGAGCAACAAAAGATTGATTATTCTTGATATTTTGTTATTGCTAATTAATTATGACGTAAATTTGAGGATTTAAGAACTTTGTAACTTACTTACGATTGTTCAATGATTATTTGAGGGTATCTTATGTACTCATATTCGGGTTTTGAATTTGGAGTGTTACCAATAATATTATATCAACACGACGGCCCAAAGTGCAGGAAATAAATGCCACTCGGACAAAGTGCTGTGTTGTGAGAGTCAGATCTTCAACATATTCAGAAAAAAAGGGCTGTACGGTGGGAACCACCTCTCGAACCTATTTAGGACGAAATGTTATATAGTGAGAGCAACCTCTTGAATTCATTTGAGACAAAATGTCATACAATGGGAGCCATCTCTTTTAAAAGTAAAAATAAAAATAAAAGTAAAGCAGCACGCACCTCGAATCCGTGCTTCCAGGATGCGCAATGGGCCTCAAAGTCAGCTGGTTCATCTCATGTTTCGTTACCTTTTTAATAAATCTGCATAAGCAACACCAGACGAGCCGAGCATTAATCGACGCATGAAGAATCGTGATGCAAGTTCATCGTGTTTGGTTTTTGGTATCCTACTTTGATGTATTTGAAGATGATTAAGAAAATTCTCGCTTGTACGAAAGAATAGCGGATCAACAGCCGGTCTTCAAACGGTTCCCGATTCAATAGATAATGAGCTCAAAGTGGACCAATGTTCAACCATTTCTTCTGGCACTTGCGAAATTCATGATGATTAATCTGCGCATGAAATCGAGCAATGCTCGTGACGAATCAGCATGTTTCTCGATTTACACAAGCAAATCTTTGGGGATTAGGTGGTCCTCCAGCTCATTGCCATTAGATTAAGTTGCTTGATGTCAAGTCTCTGTCACGACCATAAATGTTGCGTTGAGAGAGGCTAAGTATGTCCCAATCATACTAAAATTGTCTAAAGCCCTCCAATAATTATCACAAATTAATAGCCGATAGCTTACATGTTAACCATGCGTGGCGTTAGTAGCAAGTCTCATTCTGCCTTTTCTCTATGATTCCTTATCTTGCGTCACATTAATTCTTTGGTGGAGCTGCTTGTTGCATCCATCTTTGAAACATGGATTGACAATAACAATGTACGCGACCGATTCTCGGGGCTTGCTTTGGCAAAATGGGCATAGCCAGAAATTTCAATAGTGATGGGGAATAATTGTATTACTTAGCTGCATTGTTACCATCCGTGATCTACTTATAGGTGCCAAACCAAAGAGGAAAAGACCCCGAATGTATAGCACGAATTAATAAAATAACTCGACAACGAACAGATACATACGATATTCTACATCTTGAACATGCCCTCTCAGATGTAAATTAGTAGTTTAGAGATCAACTTTGAATTTGCAAATATGAACGGGGAACAGCCTAAATATGAAAAAAAAAAAAAAAAATTCAGGTAGGCAGCGCCATTATAAGTCGTTTGAGAGCTGGTGCTATCAAAATTAGCCTTTTCGTCAGATGATGTTGAGACGAAATAAGACCGATTGAAAATGTGAAAATTGTTCAGACAAGTTATCTAGTGACAATGCGGAAATGTAACTAACTGTTTGAAAGCTAGCATCGTAAAAATTTGCTTGAAGATAGAAGATGTTAAAGGACGACACCACCGTTTGAGAGAAAATGTGATTCAAATTAGCATTTAGGTAGACAGTTTGAAATTGTGAAAGTATACAATAAAAGGCATCTCATAGTGATACCTGTGACGTTGGTACTCATCTACGGTGGTACTGGGACTAATGCGAGGAGGTTGATACTGTGCGAGGTTAGACCGTTCGTGAAGGCGTCCGGATCGGCGCTTGTTGAAGAGAATGAGGTGGTTTATGAAAATATTCATGATTGTCAACTGTACATTGAATGCGAAGTGCTCTCGGTGCACTTATAATTGCTCTGGATCAAAGCTCTCCCGCACCAAGTTAGACTAACCGTTTTGTCAAAAAATCTTGATTATTAGAGACAAACCAAAAATACATTTATAGCATATTTCTTAATGGCTATGACCGTTGTCTTTGTAAAATTTGGCATCATTAGGTGCATGCAGCCTATTGGAAAAGTTTATATTGCATTTAATTTGTTAAGGAAAAATATTTACAATTTCCATTTATCTAACGAGATTCTATTGTTTTCTACATATTTTAAATCTGTCAACGAATTACCTTGATTGAAAAAAAAAGAAGAAGGAGGAAACAGAAATTGACCTTAATTTCTTCATGAGAGAACAAGCAACTACATGCTAGTTTTTGTGTTCTTAGGATGTGGAAGTGAGCATTCGAATTATAGCCAATGACCGTAGCTTTCAAGGGCTATCACATGATCAACATGGGCATTCACATGTTCAGCCAAGAAAATGATGTGAACATAAAATGGGGAGAGAAAAAAGAAGTTGGAACATATTCTGTGGTCCAAGCTAGGAAAGGAACCTTCCACTCCTTGAAACATGATTTGTGATGGAATGAAGTTGACAACTACAAGTTCCTCTCAACGACAAAGACATTCGTGAATATCATTACCAAGCGTAAAGATAAATCTCTCTCTCGTCAGGTTGCATCAATCGATAATCAATTTCCTAATCTACTCCAACACTTCCAAATCTATGTACGCGACATTATGGGCGCGACCACCTTCCAAAATCTATAGATGCTTTGATCGTAATGCCCCGAAAGTCAAACTTATCAGCCTTTACCAGTGGCTACGAGTAGTAAGGTTGGGTTGGTGAAAAGCAAAAGCCCTCTTCCACCATTGAAACGTAATCATGCTTAATTGCCCATCTGGCTTGTTAACCACTCTTGCTTGATTGCATCTCCTTCCTTTTACAATGAATTGTAGTGACCAATCCCTCTGTTTTTTAATCCCCATCCCAATTTTACAGAGAAAAGCTCACTGCACTGGATGCGAACCTCTTCTAAGGATTTATGGGAAATATGGTATAGCGAAGCCCCACTAAGCTACAGCCCCATTTAGACTGTTGTTTAGACAGGACACATAGGTCTTGGCATAAGGAAATTAGAAGAGTCTTTAGCATTAAAAGCTTTTGCAGGCTCACTTAAGTGCTTTGGGCGAGAAATTCTAACCAAAAAAAAAAAAAAAAATTATGTGACTATTATAGTCAAATGAGTTGGCATTTGAAAAAAAAAAAAATCAGTCTACGTGGACATCCTCAAGGACATCACGAGTCGAGTGGCTGTTTTGGCTAAAATGACGTCGCACCACTCACGGACAAAAAACGACATCACACTTCCACTCTCAAAATAGGGCGCCAGATGCTCCACCATTGTTCAATGCTCGATTTCCCAGGCAAAAAGATGACTCCCTGTCATTGTCGCTCACTTGCAGTCGCTCCCGCTCACTCAGTCAGTTAGGTTCGTCATGCGATTTCAATCGCTTAATTGGATGGAAAAATTAGGGCTCGGTTCTCACTGTAGCTATGGGGAGACGATGTTAGAAGAGAAAGCGTACAACTGTGAAGTTGCAATTTTGGGGATCTCAGTTTGTCTGTTACTTTCTCTATCCACCAGAAGACACCTGTTGTGTGACACTCCACAACATCACTTGCTACATGTATTCTTTTATTTCTTTCCCTTTAATGGCGCAAACAGAAGACAAACATAAACGCGAGTAACATAAACACATTTCCTTCATTTGATATTCATATTCATATTTACATAGGGATTCTTTACATCACTACTCATATATTTATCTTTCCTTCTTATGTCAAAAGGGTATTAACATATGCTTGGGGGCCAAAAAGTGCCTTTTCTTTGCTACCCGGCAATCCCCATTCTATCCACAAAAAAAAAGAAATTCAACCAACGGCACTCCATCTACCTATGCATCGTCCGCTCCATTGTGCCCAGAGCGGAGCGGTCCAAAGAACTCGCCTCCATAATTGAGGAACCAAGAGACGAAGTGCATGGGGATCCATTCTGGATTTCCTAGATCTATCCATAAGGTAGCCTCACAACACGTGAAGGTCAGTCTGATATCCGAATAAGCCATGTCCACCCTCTATGTAGACCAGCACCCCATAGTTTGCAACGGGAGGGATGTCCATGCTAAAGATCTGAAAAATATAATGGGATGAGCAACGCCTAATAAGAGAAATAACTAAGTTCTAGACTACCTGATCCGCTTACCAGCCAGTCACGAGTTTAGTCTAAAGCAAGCAAAATCAATCACGCAATATCAAATCAGCATGAGCAGAACGTATTCACACATCATCAACACTACGCATGAGAGTTCAAACACACAATTCAAGCACAAGATCACACCATCACACACGAACTCACATGCCTAGTTGTTTAGTTTTCTCATGTGATCTATTTCCCACCCTCGAATCACGGATTTACACTGGATCACTGGCTAGTCCACTCGAGTACTTCCAGGTCACTGACCAGACTTCCATGGGATGCTGGCCATGTGCATCTTATTCTGAGGCATCTCGGTTCGCTGTTCGAGGCATTCAAGGGCCGCTAGCCTTGGGCATCCCGACTCCCCTGAAGCATTACCAATTTACTCACTGATGGTTATCTCTTAGCATTTAATTCATTTCATACAATCCACACAGAATGATCTTGAATTGAATCGCACTTCTGTCTCCAACCAGAATGCGCACATCTCAGCCACAAGTTAATAAAATGATTTTGCTACACTAGGTCATATGACTAATACATCTTGGACGCCAAAACATCCCAACACCCGCAGCCTACAATCAAACCAGCACGCATCGGAAAACTATAAATTAAACGTTTAGGGCTGTTTCTTAACATAACATTCTAAAACTCATCCATACAGACATTGTGACATCCCGAATTTTCAATGCTATTTTCAATTAAATTGATCGGGCTTTTCATCGACGCACTTATAGTGTTATTCTCAAAACTGATGACTCCTGAAGTAACTAGACTATCAAGAAAAGCCATTAAGGGATTAATGCAATAGACTTGAAGATTTGATCAGAACTCGACTACTCGACTGTGCTCATTTGCAGAGATCATTACGGCACAGTTAAAAATTGCTTAGAGATCAAAGATAGGTCGGTTCAATCGAGATATGTGGTTAAACATGGGTGATTCCACTAAATTACAAAATTCTTGTCAACCGGCATTAGACTGATTTTTTTGTAGTTTTGGTACCCTGTGTCCGTGTTGACACCTAAATTTTGACGATTTAGTTTATTTATTTATTGCATAGGAAATTATGGGTTAATTTTATTAATTGCATAGCATATAGATTTAGATTGCATTTATTTTGTTATTTGCATATTTTTGCATTTTATTGGACTGATGGTGGATGGTTTCAAATTAATTGGATTAAACCCACGAAAGGAGCAAGTTAACGCGAGCCCATTTTCTGAAATTGAGATTTGAAATAATGATTTTTCGAATTTAAGAAAATCGGGTTGTGATCTTATCTTTAAAAATCAGTAGAAAATATTTAGAAGATAAGGAGAATATTATGAGATAAAAGGATTTTGTGATCCGGAGGTTATAAGCAATTTTCGAAATATTCTAAGAAGATCGCATTATACTTGCTTATAAAAGGGCAGTATACTGCATGAGAAAGGGGGGGCTTTTCTAGGGTTTTCTTTTGGATCCGAAGGAAAAGAACACAAAAAGTAAAAAAAGCAAAAAACAAAAGGGGAGAGGATTGGACAGTTACTGTGCAATCATCTTCTCCACGCTTTGCTCCGTCCATTTGCTGCTCCACACCGCCAGCGACGCTCCTGCCCAGACCGCACAGCCAGCTTCGCACCCAATCGCGACCCGACGTCACCAGAGCTCCAAATCAGCCACACCGCTGCGTTTGCCTTACTCGCAGCAGCTGCACCGCCCGCCTTCCGCCTGCGACCTAGCCACGATGCCGTGTCTCCGCACCCCTGCCCCCATCGCTGCTGCCGGCCACCGCCGCTCTGAATCCCCTCGCTTGAGCGCAGCTGAGTCTCTGCTGCACCTTCGCCTACCGTCCTCCGCAACGGCAGCCCCTGTTTCTGCTCGCCACCGCCGATCTGCCAGCAACGCCGTGACGACCTGCTGCTCTGCCGTGCCACGACTCGGAGTCTTCTACCCGAGCCGACTGACTGACTGCTGCCCTACCGTGCACAACTTCTGATCCGACCCAGTTCTGCCTGAGTCCGATTGACCTGAGTCAAATCTGCTCGACGCCAGTGCCCAACACCTAAGCCTGCCGCACCCACGCCGCCGAGCTTCAACCACCGTGATTAACACCCACGATGACCCCCTGCAATGCTACTGCCCCTCGCCGGACCTTCGCCGAAGCCCTAACCACGACGCCCTTGCCGGACCGACGGTGACCACCACACGGGCACAAGCTTGCTTGGGAAGAAAAAAAAAGGAAAAAAATCATTTAGGTAGTTTTTTTTATTTACTTTATTTTATTTTTTTAATGTTATTCTCACTTATTTATTTTTTTAGTAGGATTATTCCTCAATATATGATTGATGTTCCAACATGAAAGTGCCCAGCAAGCGAGGGATTGATAGTCCGATTTTTGTGCCCGAAATCCGACTCGCAATCCCTTACAAAAATCGACAATCCAATCTCAAGCCCGAGATTTGATTCGCGATTTAAAATTAAAATTGGTCAACCCGATCTCATGCGCGAGATATGGTTCGCCAATTTTTGGATATCAATATTGTCTTGCTTGATTTGATGTCGTGTGTTTGGATCAATTTTATTTTCATAAGAGAAAAAAATCAAAAAAATTCAAATTAGGGTTAAGTATGTTTTAGAATATTCTTAATCTTAGGGTTAAAATTGTAATCTGATTTCGAATTTTTTTTAAACAAGAAAAATCAAAAAGAAAATTCCGAATAAGGATTAGGTTTGTTTTTGTTATCTTGCATATTAGGATTGCAATCTTATTATGAATTTTTAAATAAAAAATCAAAAAAAGAAAGTGCATTCATTTAGGTTGTTAGTTTTTTATTTGAATTGCATGTTAATTATGTTTTAATTTCGAATTTCTTAAAAAAAAAACACAAAAAAATCATTGTGCATATTAGATTAGAATTGCATGTTTCATTTTAAATTTAGATAATCTTTTTTAGATAAATAGCATTTTAGATTTAGATAATGTCTTAGTTTAAATTAGGATTTAATATGACTTAATCCCTAGTTTAAATTAGATAGAATCTTAATCTAGCTAGATCATTTGAAATTTCATAAAATTTGTCTTAGGATAAAGTAGTTGCAATTTCTAGGATAGATTGCATTTTTAAAATTAAAAAATGTCATTTGCATGTCATATAGAATTAGGTTCATGAAATGCATGTCATTTTAGTGATTATTGTTAGGTTCATTTCTAATTAGAAATTGCCCATCATTAGATTAGGTCATTTAATAAATGTCGCGTGACATATACCTCACATATTAAATTGCATGTTGCATGTCATTTTAGTTGAAATAATTTTGTACGTCATTGCATTGCATTGCATTGCACCTCATTAGAATTAAGTCATTTAGATTGCATATTTAATTATTGCATGTTCATTAAGAAATCACAAAAATTCTTATTCATTCATATAGTTTATGACATATTGCCATGCCATATCATTTCATATTAGATTAGAAGCATTGCATTGCATATGGACTATATTTTCATTGAAAAAGAGGAAACAAAATTTGAGTAATTGCTTGTTAATTAGAAACCATATCTAGGGTTGTTGATATGGATTTTAATTTAACATTGCAGATGCTTTCGTAGCTTTGGTGGTAAGTCTTGCATTATTTAATTGCTTTCTTGGGTGTTAAATTGGTGGTTTGCGCACCTGCATGAGCACCTCACATGTTAGGAAGATAGTTTAAAATCAATTCAAGCTGCTTGCCAAACATTTTTCAAAATAAAAAGAAAGGTACCGAAAGGGCGTTAGAGAAATCTAACGTAATTAAGTCCCCCTACCCTTAGTCTCTGGTTCGTAGGAGTAAAGTAAATCTCCCGTTACTTTACTAGGTTTTCTAATCGACCCACCAAAAATAGATTAGTGGTGACTCCTAATTAAAAAAATTGCATGTTAACAATTCAAACCTAAGTCGCGAATTGGTATGGGCTTGGGAGAGCCCGAGTTAAGTTTAGGCTTAACAATCTATTAGCCAAACCCTAGGTGGTTCAAACCCAAAAAATTGGTCGCAACAGTCCGTATTTGAATCCTTCAAATTTTCATGACAATCAATAGTCACCAATGTGTCGAATAGGTTCATTGTAACTCGAAGAAAATCGACCATGGGTCATTTGCACTAAAAACTTCTGAAAGCTACTCGGTAGCCAAGGTCACGCTAAAAACGCGCTAGAGTGAAATTAATCGCAATTTGAATCTGATTTTAGAAATTGAAATTTCTGTCATGTCATAAGTCATTTTAGGAATGTCAACTCAGTCTCCAAAGATTTTTCTGCAAACCGAGACTTTTTGGGAAAAAGTCGTAGTAGTACCGTTTTTGTTCAGAAAAGTCTGAGGGCCATTTTTTATTTCAAAATTGGGATGCAAGTGGATCAATTGGTGAAGAAAAATATCAATTTGATCGAGGGTTCGATAATTGAATTTATAGGAGCCAATTTGAGTTGATTCAAGAGGAATTAAAGTCCAATTGAGGGAAAAACATTGCAAATTCGTATACCCCTCACCCATGACTTGTAGACCATTTCAAAAAGGGTTCTAGAAGGGCATTAGTGGTTGAATTTTGGCCAAGGGATTCAACTGGTGGTGGGCAACGGTCAAGGGGACCAAAGAAGATAATTGAAGACCAAGTAGGCCCCCCTTGCCCCCTCTTCTCCTTCCTCTCCCCCTCAGCCATTGACACTCCTTCTCCCTCCTCTCTTCTTGCTGCTCAACGTCCCTGCAACCCAAAAAAGCCACCGGAGAAGCCAGCAGCTCAGTTAGACCGTCGTTGCGCACGTCAGAGCCACCATGACACCACCGCCTGCCCACGTGTGTCCCTCCGCCTTAGCCACGTCCTAGCTACTTTGCCCTTATCGTTCGCGCATCTAGCAGGGTCTTGCCATCTAGCAGGCCACCGTCGAAGTCCCTGCCGTCGTTGTGAGCCACCGTCCTCCCTCGTCCAAGCCGTAGCAACCCCACCGTGCCGTTTCTCGACTAACCAGCAACCAAGGAAGCTTCAGTAGCCCCCAACCCACACCGAGCAAAATAAGAAATCAGTGGGTTTCCAGCACTGTTTTGGCCTGCTTGGGCCCATATCTCGACCCCGAAAGTTGGTCGCCCTTGGGAGTTTCTCGTCCTCCATTGCGCCCTCATTAGTTTGATTCGAGCGGATCGTCGTACAAGTGAGTTTAACTCACTAATCCTTGCTTAGTAAATTAATAAAATTTAAGGGTTGATTAGTTTAGACTAAGCATGGCTTAGGTGGATAGTTAGATTAGATTAGCAATTTAATTAATTGTTGTTGTATGTTAGGTGGTCAGAGTAGTGTAGTTAGAGCCTAAACAAGCTCTAGCATTTAACTAGAGTGGTTTGATAATTTTTTGGGCCTATCTTGGCTTCCAATTAGGCTTTACGGGCCTAAGTTATATTTATTGACTTTATTTAATTATTTTTCATAATTAATTAATTTGTGGAAATTAGACTGGGATAGTCGGTGGCCGGAATTTTATTCTGATTGCAGTGGTGTGATCTGTTTATTTAATTGAGCTTTAATTTGTGCAAATTTTGTATGATTTGTATTTTAGGAATTTATTCCTAAATTTATTTAATTTTAGTAATTAATTAAAAAATTATCGGGTGTCAGTTTACCGCACCTGAAATGAATTTGTGGACTGTTAAAATTGATGGGATTTTCAAGTGGTAGAAAATTATATTTTGGTTAAGTATACTATATCAATATTTGTGGCAGCTTCTGACGTGCATAAATAGTATACTATATGAGTATAATTGCGGCAGCTTCCGGTGAACATAAATAATATACTATATGAGTATAATTGCGGCAGCTTCTAGTGAGCTATACTATATATACGTATATATATATATATATATATATATATCAGTTAAAGTGACTAGTCCTAGACTATGGTCAGACTTATAGATAGTATTGATTGAGATGATCGGGAAATAGTCTTGTTGACATGTAATCGACTGAGTTGATTGATCGACGATTCAATTTGGCTGGATGATTTGATGGGGTGGTATGGTTTGTCAGTATTTATTAATTAAACAGACTTGCAAGAAGAAGTGGAGGCTAAGGTAAGTCCTCTGACTCGTGTTTGTGCATAGGCAGCCTTTAAGGCATATTTTCTTCCTAATAAGATCTTAGGAGGTAGAACTCGCTGAGGCATTGTCTCACGCCGTTGGGGGATATTAATTTCAGGCCCTTAGATGGTAGCTCCTCCTAAATATTTTGGACAACCGAAGAAGATCACAGAGCAGAAGTATCTCATTCCGAATCATGGGCACCCCAAGGGACTGGAATATGAGTCGGTGAAATCTGTAGTCTGGGTTGATGCGGGTTTACCTAAAAAGGGGCCCCATCAATACCGGGCATGGTATCACCTATATTGTAATGGACAGAGAAAGGGCCCCATACTGGAACCTGAGATACCTCTATATGTGATGGAGGTTACTTTTGGAAAAGATATGACAAATCCTAAGGATGGTTCGGTGGTGGATGCTAAGGACCCTAAGCTTGATGCTCCATATTCTCCGGTGTACTCGGCAGTAGGCTTCAACTCGAGTGTGGAAGAAAGAGAAATCGAGGATGATGATGACCCGTAGTGGTTTTGGAAAACCCCCACCCCTATTTGTAGACTTTGCTTTCTGATTGGCTTATGTAGGACCTAACTTGGGTAAATCATATTGTAATATATACATTCGGGTTCGTGATGTATATAACTGTAGTTGTTGTTTTTAGGTTCGAAATTTGTGGCCCTATTTTCCTATCCCATTGTTTTATTGTCTTAGGATTTTATATTTGGTTCCGCATGCGTATTAAAAAAATTGGATTGACAATGCATCCTAGGACATTACTATTCCATCGACCAAGTAGGGATGGGCATGAGCTCAGAGCATCGGGACGTGACAGACATGCATGCCCACGAGGTTTACACGGAACCATCCATGCGTTGGATGTATGCCCTAAAACTACTATGTAATAGTTACATGTTAGGGATTTCATTTGTACTTTCATTATTATTATTTAATTAATGGTAATGATGTATTCATTCAGTTGTCCAATTATTTTTATATTTATGAATGATTCCATAAGATTAGTTGCAACTAGACCTATTCTCGATACGTCAAGAATTTATGTTACGAGTTCATAGTTAGGCTGAATCTTTAAACTGTTCCTGGTCAATGGATTACTGAGTGGATATTTATAATCCCGTTGAGACCGGTATGTTCTTAACTTCATCATTAAGTATTGGATACTTAAGGAAATGATGAGTCACATGTCATTGGGTATTATGATGCCTAAATTAGAACACATGTGTTTGTATTAGACAAGTTCATTGAACGTGACTCATATGGAATGATTAGCAACATGAAAGCTTTTAGCGTGGTCAATATCTAATTGTTCATGTTTTGGTCTTGTGTAAATAATCCTTAGACCTGAGGCACAATGTTAACTTGTGTGTCGAACAACTATGATTCATGAGTGCACATAATCCTGGGTCGTTGATCTGTCTTTATACCTCATGGTCATAGTTTGTTCATATACAAAGTTGCACATGTACGCAATATGGAATCTGTCTCCTTGTTACATGCAAGGTATAACTATAATGATGATGTCCTATGCGATCTAATTATAACACTACATTGAAATCCTTGGTCTGGGTTGTTATCGAGAATAAATTGTTTATGTTTTGAATAAAATGCATGTTAATTAGATTTATGCATATGATCGAATTGGTGACTTGACAAATATTCCATGGTCTTTTGTTCGATCGGGACATAGTAAGACAGAAGGATTGAATTACACTATTGTCAAAGCTGATAGGTTCATTATGTTCTTAAAACATTCACACTATCTGGGTAACCATGGCATATTGCTAGATGTCAATCATAACTTGTTGGACCCAAAGATTAATCGAGACAATTAATTCTTTTGGGAATACTAATGTATTAGTATAAGTCTTACTACCAGCTTAGTGATGAATCTAAGGATGTCACACGTCATAAACAATTAGGATAACGTGGAACAAGAGAGAAATAATGTTACAAATGCATTTGCAATTACTGCAATTGAATTGTGTTGACTTGAAATTAAATTAAATGAGATTTAATTTAATTTGTATTTTAGTCACGAGCCTATCTGCATATGATGCACATGCATGCCCAAATTGAATATGTGTTAATGTATTCCAAATGTACATATAAAGATTATGTCTTTTTATTTTTATTTTTAAAGGGGATTGATTAGTTAATTATTTACTCATTTTATTAATTATATAATTAAGGTGCAAATGGTCAGCAAGAATTGTTGACCATTTGCAATGCACATGATATGTGCGTTTCCTTTTAATTATTAAAAAATAATTTAAAGATTTGTGCAAATGCACAAAGCATTGTGCACGTGCATGAAGCATCGTGCATGAATGGTCAGCAACCATTGCTAAAGCATCAAGGATACAAGAATTATCTCCATGAGATTGCTAGCACGATCATAGTGGTGATCATCTGAAAGTTATCTCTTCCATTTGACATCCATTGTTGGTGTGTCTGAACTAGAGTCCAACGTTTGTGGGGCTTGAACTGTAGAACATCTGAACCAATTCGTTTAAAGTGCACTTCGAGAGGTAATTCGCTTAACTCCCTTTTTTATATTCAGATTTTTTATTAAAATGCACGAACAACGTATTCAGAGAATTATGTATAGAAATATACCATCTCCGTTTCTGCTGTTTTTTTGTTAGTTAAACCTATACATGATTCATGAAACCCCAACAATGGTATCAGAGACAACCTTAGGCATTTTTCGTGCGTTTAATTGATTTATAGTTCAAAGATATTTTTGTGTTCTAATGGCCAATTTATTTTTGTTAAGAGAATCTCTTGCTCTTATGTGACCTATAGAAGTTATTAATTTATGTGATAAATTTAATCAACTAAGCAAAAATTAGAACTAAATCAGTTTTGAATCAAAAATTTGTAACTTGTTATACTTTGTGTTTATATTATGCGAATAATTTGCGATTGTGAATTTAAAGTTGACAACACAACTTCGATTTGGAATCACGCTCATGAAAATTGTTTCATCTATTTTAATTTCTTGACGTGGTTTGTGTTGTTCAGCTTTAAATTTAATTAAATGCAGAATTTTATTTATGCCTTCCGGAGCTTTAAATTTTGAATTTATGGCTCGTAAAAAAGGGTGGTGATTAGGAAAAAACCCGAATCATTATAATTGTTGTATGGATGAATGTATGATGATAACAAGTATTCTTTTTGGGGTTGTGATTATTAAATGGAGGCTGCGTCCTTCCTTTTATATTTATTTTCATGAAATGTAATTTTAGCATACCTTAATATATCAATGGTTGATATAAATGTTACGAGAGAGGAGGAGCCATTGGAGGAGTTGTTAAGCCAGAGAACTCTATGGCCCCAGTCTTTGACGAGTTCAAAGATTCAAGAAGAAATGAAGGGCATATCTCTTTGGCTCGAGACCCATTGAACCATAATTCCATGATCTCCATGTAGGATAGATGTTTATGTGATATCTATTTATTTATTGTGTTTATGTTATCATGTATGTTAAACAGGTTAATGTGCAAAGTGAGACCATTAATAACGATCCAAATCTCTAGCGAACTGAATCATCTTAGTAGCTAGAGGAAAAGAAAGCAAAAGTGATTCCCGTAGTAGTGGCAAGCGAAATGGGAGTAGCCTAAATCGTTAAAACAGGGTTGTGGGAGAGCAGTACAATTGTCATGCTGCTAGGCGATGCAATGGAATGCTGCACCCTAAATGGTGAGAGTCCAGTAGCCGAAAGCATCACTAGCTTACGCTCTTACCCGAGTAGCATGGGGCACATGGAATCCCATGTGAATCAGCAAGGACCACCTTGCAAGGCTAAATACTCCTGGGTGATCCATAATGAAGTAGTACCATGAGGGAAGGGTGAAAAGAACTGCCATCGAGGAGTGAAATAGAACATGAAACCGTAAGCTCCCAAGTAGTGGGACGAGACTAATAGGACTCTGATCGCGTGCCTATTGAAGAATGAGCTGCCGACTCATAGGTAGTGGCTTGGTTGAGGGAACCCATTGGAGCTGTAGTGAAAGCGAGTCTTCATGTGGCAATTGTGACTGCTTATGGACCCAAACCTAGGTGATCTATCCATGACCAGGATGAAGCTTGGGTGAAACTAAGTGGAGGTCTAAACCGATTGATGTTGAAGAATTAGCGGATGAGTTGTGGTTACAGGTGAAATGCCACTCAAACCTAGAGCTAGCTGATTCTCCCTAAAGTGTGTTGAGATGTGATATGATTGCATCACGATGCCTAAGGACACGATCTAATAGATCGTTGTATTGAGTAGTTAGATAATAATATCATAACATAAAAATAGCTGCATGCGTGGCAGCACCAACTATGAGAAATCCGCGATAAAAAGATTCATTCTCTTCATAAAAAAATAAGAGGTAGAACCAATAAAGATTTCTTTTTCGATTCATCTAATAATATTAAGTCGAAATAGGTTTTGAATTTGTGGCCTTCCATCGTCGTGGTTTGATCCAATATTGTAGTGGTTAATTAACCAGTTATGGATACATAGGGGTTAATTACCATTCTTAATATTGGACCACTCCATTGCATGTGATGTTGTGGGGTTGGAGTCAAATGATTTCTAATAACTATCAGGTGAGGCAATCGTTTGTGCTTTCAATACTTACATGAGACGATGTGCTAGACTTAACTATGACCATGATGCCAATAACTGTCAGGTGAGGCTTTCATGGTCGAGAGGTCGAAGTTATGATTAGGACTTGCATATGATGCGTTGAGCAAGCAAGTTTACTCACTAAATTCATACAACACCAATAACTATTAGGTGAGGTGGGCTTTGGGCTAGTGGGACTCCAATCGCCACTAGTAATTTTTACCCAACAAAGATTACCGTTTCCTATCTTAAGGAGTATGGGATTCAAATATAAATTTAGTGGGAGGATCTATTTCATTTAAAGGCTAAAATAAAATAGTTATTTTGAAAGACACAACGACCAACAATTTATTTTCTACAAAAGATATATTATTACTCTGAAAATGGTGACCACAAACCCACTCGATTCTATACTTGACAAGAATTGTTTGACTGGATCTAATTTTACTAAATGGGTGAGAAATTTGAGAATTGTTCTCAATTCAGAAAAAATTGGGTATGTGCTTGTTGAAAAGATGCCAACCTCATTTCCTGACGGTGGGACCCAAGAGGAGTATGTCACTTAGAATAAGTGGCATGACGATGACTTAAAAGTTAGGTCATATATGCTTGCTTCGATGAATAATGAATTACAAAAGAAGTATGAATCTATGAAAGATGCTACGTTGATCATTTTGCACTTAAAGGAATACTTTGATGAGAATGGTCAAACCTCTAGATATGAGATATCTATGGCATTGTACCGTATGAGGATGGTCAAAGGATCATTAGTTAATGATCATGCTTTGAAAATGATCTGGCACATTGAAGAATTGGCTAGGCTAAATCTCGTTATGGACAACGAGTTAGCTGTGGATTTGATCCTCCAATATTTACCCGATTGATTCTTTGGTTTTATCCAAAACTTTCACATGCATAAGATGGAGAAAACTCTCGCTGAGTTACATAGCATGCTGGTTTATGAGAAGGAAATGCACAACTCGAGACCAGATGTAGTGGCTATGGCTAAGGCTTCTTCTTCAAAGGGTAAGACTGTCTTAAAGAAAAAAAAATGAAAGAGTCTTGTCAAACTTGTTGTGCAACCAAAACCAAAGATTGATAAAGGGAAATGTCATTACTGTGGTGTCAAGGGACACTGGAGGAGGAACTGTAAGAAGTGCCTCACGAGCTTGAAGGTCAAGCCCAAGGACTAACCCAATGAAGGTATGGTGTCTATGCTTATTGAAACTAATTTTATGGTTAGTGCTGAATCCAGGTCATGAGTTCTAGATCTGCGGCAACTTCACATATTTGTATGTATTTGCAGAATATGGAAACAAGTAGGATGCTAGGGCGAAATGAGATTGTCCTGACATTTCCAAATGGAGCAAAAGTTACAGCGTTAGCTATAGGGACTTTTCGTTTATGTTTGCCTTCTGGACATGTATTGATTTTAAAGAATTGTTTACATTATAAGAATGCTGTTAGGGACATCATCTTTATACCTCGTTTGGGTAAAGAGAATTATGAATTTTCTTTTGATGATGATGTATGGTGTATTTGTCATAATAGAAGATGTGTTGGTTCTAGCTTATTAACCAATAATATTTATGCCATTACAATGTCCGGTAATGCGATTACCAATGTCAATAAGCAAAATAGAATTGATATAAATACCATAACTAATAAACGCCCTAGAGACAATCCAAATAAAAAGTATGTTTGGCATCTCCGATTAGGTTATATTGGAGAATACAAAATTAACAAGTTGAGTAACAATGGGTACATTTATCCATCAAATTTTGAGTCGTACTCGACTTGTGAGGCATTTCTTCTAGGAAAAATGACCAAAGCACCTTTTATGGGACATAGTGTGCGAGCTACTAACATATTAGGATTAATACATATAGATATATGTGGACCAATTAATGAAACTGCTAGGGGTGGTTATAATTACTTCATTACCTTCATTGATGATCAGTCACAATATGGTTATTTATAACTCATGAAGTATAAATTCGAATCCTTTGAAAAGTTCAAGGAATTCAAGGCTGAAATTGAGAAATAATCAGGAAAATATATTATGGCTCTTCAATCAGATCGAGAAGGTGAATACCTTAGTACTGAATTCTTGGACTATCATAAAGAGAATGTCATTTTATCACAGTGGACACCTCCTAGAACTTCATAACATAATTGTTAATTTGAATGAAGAAATCGTACTTTATTAGATATGGTGCGATGTATGATGAGTTACACCGATTTGCCAATATCCCTTTGGAGATATGCCCTTGAGACAACTGTATATATAATGAACAGAGTGCCATCCAAATCTGTTCCAACTACGCCCTATGAGATATGGCATAGTAGGAAACCTAGTCTTAATCATATTAAGATTTGGGGTTGTCCAGCTTTCATAAAAAAATTGAAAAAGGAAAAATTGGAGGCAAGATCTAAACAAGGTCGCTTCATTGGATATCCAAAGGAAACTCTTGGATATTATTTCTATTTTCTTTTAGACCAAAGAATTTTGGTGAGCAAGCACGCATCTTTTTTGGAGAATTAGTTCATCCAAGAAGGTGGTGCCAGGCGGAAAATAGCTTTAGAAGAAGAAAATAGTGAAGTACCAAACAACCGAGTTTACATACCAATCTTTGATTCAGTGGGAGTTTCTGATACACAACCTCTTAGGAGAAGTGTGAGAACGTCTCTCTCACCTGCTCATTATAGACACTTAGCTGATCATATTGAACCATTATTCATTATGAATGATAGTGATCAACCTGGTAATCCTAAAACCTATGAGAAGGTGATGTCAGGCATCGATTATGGTAAATGGCTAGAAGCCATGAAATCCGAAACAGATTAAATGTATTCCAATGATGTTTGGACCTTAGTTGACCTGCCTGATGGTATTATACTAATTGGTTCAAAATGGATATTTAAGAGGAAGATGAATGCTGAAGGTCAAGTTGGAACTTACAAAGCATGGCTGATGGCAGAAGGTTATCGTCAGAAAGAATGAATCAATTATGACAAAATTTTCTCACATGTGGCTATGCTAAAATCCATTTAGATTATGTTGACTATAACTGCACACATTGATTATGAGATATTCCAAATAGATGTTAAAACGGCTTTTCTAAATGGTTTTCTCGCGGAGGACATCTGTATGGAACAACCACGAGGTTTTGAATCCGATGGGGAAAATCGAAAGGTGTGTAGGCTTAAAAGATCTATTTATGGACTCAAACAAGCCCTCGGAAATTGGAACGTCCGTTTTGATGAGGTAGTCAAATCATTTGGCTTCATAACAAAATCCAGATGAACCTTGTGTATACAAGAAGATCAGTGGGAGTGCAATTACATTTCTCGTTTGGTATGTCGATGATATACTTTTGATTGGGAATGATGTACCAATGATATCATCAATAAAACTATTATTGTCACATAAATTCTCCATAAAAGATTTAGGAAAGGCAACCTACATTTTAGGTATCAAGATATATAGAGATAGATCAAGACGATTGATTGGCCTCTCACAATCTACGTATATAGACAAAGTGTTAACACGTTTTAACATGCAATGTTCTAAAAGAGGATTATTGCCTTTTAGGCAAATGATCCGTCTTTCTAAAAAGATGTGTCCCAACACTCCGGAAGAAAGAGAGCGGATGGCAAAGATACCATATGCATATGCTATTGGAAGTATAATGCATGCTATGCTATGTACTAGACCTGATATTGCACATGCTGTAAGTATTACTAGTAGATATCATTCTAATCCAAGAGAAGAGCACTGGATAGCAGTCAAGAATATTCTTACGTACTTGCGAAGGACTAAGGATTTATTTTTGATATATGGAAAAAGAGAATTTAAAGTTAAAGCTTATACATATTTCGAATTTCAATTGGATCCTAATGATTATAAGTCTACGTTTGGGTTTTCTTTACATTTAATGGTGACACAGTTAGTTGGAAAAATTTCAAACAAAACATAATTGCCGATTCCACCACTAAGGCAAAGTATGTAGCTGCTTCTGAAGCAGCAAATGAAGCCGCTTGGATGAAGAAGTTTATTTATGAACTTGGAGTCGTTCATTCAATTGAGCAACTGGTTACATTATTTTGTGACAACAATGGGGTGATAGCTCAAGCTAAGGAACCAAGGTCTCACCAGAAGTCCAAGCACATTGAGAGATGCTTCAATCTCATTAGAGAAATTGTTGGGAGAGGTGATATCGCCTTGAAAAAATTGTCTCATCAGAAAACATGGCAAATCCCTTCACTAAGGCCTTACCTCAGTCTTCTTTTAAAAGGCATATTAACAAAATAGATTTGAGGTACTAGACAAGTTGACTTTAGTGCAAGTAAGAGATTGTTGGATGTATGCCCTAAAGCTACTATGTAAAAGTTACATGTTAGGGATTTCAGTTGTACTATCATTATTATTATTTAATTAATGGCAATGATGTATTCATTCATTTGTCCAATTATTTTTATATTTATGAATGATTCCATAAGATCAGTTGCAAGTAGACATATTCTTGAGACGTTAAGAATATATGTGACGGGTCCATAGTTAGGCTGAATCTTTAAACCATTCCTGGTCAATGGATTATTGAGTGTATATTTATGATCCTGTTGAGACCGGTGTGTTCTTAACTTCACCAGTAAGTATTCAATACTTAAGGGAATGATGAGTCACATGTCATTAGGTATTATGATGCTTGAGTTAGAACACGGGTGTTTGTATTAGACAAGTTCACTTGACGTGACTCATATGGAACAATTAGCAACATAAAAGCATTTAGCATGGTTAATGTCTAATTGTTCATTCTTTGGTCTTGTGTAAATAATCCTTAGATGTGAGGCACAATATTAACTTGTGTGTTGAACAACTATGGTTCATGGGTGCACATAATGATGAGTCATTGATCTGACTTTATACCTGGTGGTTATAGTTTTTTCATATACGAAGTTGCACATGTATGCAATATGGAATCTGTCTCCTTGTTACATGCAAAGTATAATGATGATGTCCTATGCGATCTAATTATGACACTGCATTGAAATCCTCGACCGCGGTTGTAATTGAGAATAAATTGTTTATGTCTTGAATAAAATGCATGTCAATTAGATTTGTACATAAGATCGAATTGGTGACTTGACAAATATTCCGTGGTCTTTTTGTTCAATCAGGACATAATAAGACAGAATGATTGAATTACATTGTAGTCAAAGTTGACAGGTCTATTATGTTCTTAAAACATTCACACTATCTGGGTAGCCATGAAATATTGCTAGATGTTAATCATGGCTTATGGGACCCAAAGAATAATCAATACAATTAATTCTTTCGAGAGTACTAATATATTAGTATAAGTCTTACTACCAGCTTAGTGATGAACCTAGGGATGCCATACATCATAAGCTATTAGGATAACGTGGAACATGAGAGAAATAATGTTGCAAATGTGTTTGCAATTACTACAATCAAATTATGTCAACTTGAAATTAAATTAAATAAGATTTAATTTAATTTTTATTATAGTCACGAGCCAATCTGCATATGATGCACATGCATGCCCAAATTGAATATATGTTAATGTATTCCAAATGTACATATAAAAATTATGTCTTTTTAATTTTATTTTTAAAGGGGATTGATTAATTATTTATTTATTCATTCATTTAATTAATTAATTAATTAATTAACTTGCAAATGGCCAGCAAGAATTGCTGACCATTTGCAACGCACATGATATGTGCGTTTCCTTTTAATTATAAAAAATAGAAAATAAAGCTTCCTGCACATGCATGAAGCATCGTGCACATGCATGAAGCAAGGATGGTTAGCACCGCTGACCATCATGCATGAAATTGTGCATGAACGGTCAGCAATGGTTGCTGACCATTCATGCATGATTTTGATTCGAGAGGGCTTTATATATATATATATATATATATATATATATATATATATATACTGCTTAAAGAGAGATAAGTTTTAGTTGCTGAAAATGGAGAGAAACGTGTGCGTGCTCGTGTGTTTTGTACACGAGAAAGAAAAGGGATTCTCTCATTTGGGCTGTGGCTAAAGCATCAAGGATGTGGAAATTGTCTCCACAAGATTGCTAGCACGATCATAGTGGTGATTATTTGAAAGTTCTCTAATCCATTCGACGTCCATTGTTGGTGCATATGAACTAGAGGTCCCACGTTTGTGGGGCTCTTACTGTAGAACATCTGAACCAATTCGTTTAAAGCGCGCTTCGAGAAGTAATTCGTTTAACTCCCTTTTTATATTCATATTTTTGTCTAAAATGCACGAACAACCCTTTCGTAGAATCGTGTATAGAAATATATCATCTTTGTTTTTGCTATGTTTTTGTTAATTTTACCTATACATGATTCATGAAATCCCAACATCATGGACACCAAATTCATCCATACAAACATGCATGCTTGCACAGAATAATCCATAGACAGCAAATTTGTCATGCCTTGAACCTCAAGTGCGCACACATCCCTTGGTGGTCAATAAAATTTGCGACGTCCCAGGACGTGTCGCCGACCCTTTCATTTTATTGCACAAGTGGAGGCATATAATAAATCCCTAGACAACACAAATATGGGATAGAAAAGCAAGATACCATTTTCACAAAACACTTTTCATAAACAAGCTGAGTTTATATACAACACTAGACTATAAACAAAGGTCTATTCCAAAAAGAAGAGCCACTTAGATAACTAGGCACAGGACACCTCAGCTGAGACCTCTGAGACCTCTGGGGGATTTGGGTCTTCTACGACACCATCAGGGGGATCAGCTATCCCCTCACCTACCGCAACGTTGACCGCAATGGCAGGGATGTTGGAACCCTGCAATCGACCTTCCTTGATCCCATTGATCCCATGGCGAAACCACGCCGTAAATCGATGAGGTATCAACTGTGGTCGGCCCTCATCAACCAAGATAATGGTCACTATGAGCTCATGGTGCTAGGGACTATTGGGGACAGGGACGTCAGTACTCTGCTCATATACTCCCTTGGCTTCCCAAAACATACTAAAGGGACCGCCATCTATTGATCTAAAAAGAATTGAGCCCACGATGGGGGTAAGACAACGTCTCAGCAAGTTCACCCCTTAAATCCCGATTAGAAAGAAAATACACCTAAGGGCATCCTAACCACACAGCCATACAACCACACAACCACAAAGACTCACCTTGCCTCAAATCCTCCTTGCAAGTCAGTACAGTTCATCATAGACATAAGTAGTAATCAAACTTAATCAATTGGAACGCGACATCTCAAATCTCACACAACCACAGGGGTCCCGAATATAAGGCCAAATTATTATGACACGTCCCATACCGTGCCACATGATTTTGTCCCATAATCAGGTGTGGTTAAGACACTAAAATCATGCGTTCCAATTTTATCATGGCCCAACGAGCATAGCCTACTAAACGTTTGGCGGTCTTATGGCGTGACTAGGTATCGTCTCATCCTATTGAGCACAACAACATCTCACCCGATTGAGCATTGCAATTCTGAAGGAGCATCGGTCCAGAATCTACTGCGACGGGCATCCGTTGACAAGGGCATCTCATATAGGGGCAACATCCGCCTGACTCACATCAAGGACAGATTCTCATAACCATTCATGTACCCATCCAATCTCGGCCAAGACATCATTCTTTGCACTCAAATGTCCCAATTAAAATAACGTACTTTGCTCATTTTCTTCGTATTAAAAACACACGGTAAAAATAATCGTGTGTATTTAAAATTCCACTAGTTGATATAGTATTTAAAACCATTTTTGGTGTCAAAACCTAACATGCATTATTTTCTAATTAAATATCAAAATTTTGTAATTTTGAAATAAATACTCAAAATCATAATCACCACTCAATTTGCACAAATTAACACTTAATTGTATAAACTAAGCACACCACTGCAATCAGCACAAAATTCAAATCACCAACTATCCCAGTATAATTTCTGGAAAATATTAAATAATTAAATAAATAACAAAAATAATTAAATAACGCAAATTAAATCCAATAAATGCTAACTTAAGCCAGAAGTGCTAATCTAACCACCTAAACGAGCCTAAAAAATTAATGCACTTATCTAGATAAATAACAGAATCTAATTAGCCCCTAATCAATCTATTCTAACCACCTAACATGCATAATTAAACAATTAAATCACTAATCTAAACTAACTAACCACATAATCTATACTTAGTCGAAACTAATTATCTACTAAATGTCATTAACTCCCTAAGCAGATTTTAGATAGTAAACTCACTGGTTTAGTGGGCCGGTGAGTCCATGGGGACGACGACGTGGAGGCGAGCGATAAACAAGCCTGCGGCAACACCAAGCGAGGTCCGGATGGGTCTTAAAACGGGCCTAGAAGCTCTCCGCTAGGCTAAGCTTCGGCCTCTGTCCAAGGGCCGAAGGGCTTGGCTGAGCAACTAAAACGGCAGGGGAGAGGGCTAGGCGGGGCGACAACGGTTGCAACAGCTCTTGGTGGTAGCTTCAACAGGTCCAGGTTGCTTAGGGGCGGGGACGGGCAGAGAGAGGAGAGCTGGATGTTCTCTAGTAGCTCTCTAAACACCTCAACAATGGATAAAGGAGGCTGGTGAAGAAAAAGATAGCTACTTAGTTGAAGGGGGACAATCATTTGGCCTCCAAGTTAACACAAATATCCTAAAATGCTTATTGCTTGGCCCCCACTTGATTAGCCCTATCCACAACCATTTTTCCTCACTCAAACTTCCCCTATAAGCTTCCCAAATAGCCCAAAATGTTGTAGCACCCCCTAGCTACGAATTTTGAACATTTGCCCTTTAATTTCATTCAATTTCAATTCCAATTGAGCTCAATTTGCCCCCTATAAAATTAGCCAAGGTGCCCACATCAAATTCAAAAAATTTCTCATCAATTGAACCAACTTGAACCCCAAAAATTCACCGAGAAATGGCCCTCTAATTTTTCCGGTCAAAAATAGCCTTACTTTGAATTTTTGCCGAAATCTCGGGTTTGTAGAAAAATCTTCGGAGGATGAGTCGACATTCCTAAAATGAATCGTGACATGACAGAACTTTTAATTTATGAAATCGGGTTCAAATTCGTGGTTAATTTTGACTTGAGGTCAATTATTTTTTAGTCACATTGTGCATGTTTGATTCATTGGCAACTCTCGATTGTCGTGAAAATCTCGAGGTTTCAGATATAGTCACAAGGTACAGAAATGACAAAAAAATCAGTTTAGTGCCGTTCGACGAGAATTTTGCAATTAGGTGGAATCACCCACACTTTAATCACATACCTCAGTCGAATCAACCTATCTCTGAACTCTAATTGATTTTGACAATGTCGTACTGACCATTGCAGATTAGCACAGTCGAGCAGTCGATTTCTTGTCGAATCTCAAGTCTATTGTGTTAAAATCCCTTAATGGCTTCACTAGATTGGCTAGTTATTCCGTGAGTGATCAGCTCAGAGAAAAAAACTATAAATGCGTCAGTGAAAAACCCAACTCATTTAATTAAAAACAGAATTGGAAAATCATGATGTCACAAAATTCATCCATACAAACATGCACGCTTCCACAGAATAATCCATAGACACCAAATTCATCCATACAAATATGCACGCCCACTAGATTTACGCAGAACAATCCATGGACACCCCATTGCTAATGTTCACCAAGAAACAAAAAATCTAAATGGATTCTAAGTAACAGAAAGGGTAACATACTTTCTACCAATCAGAGGGCAAGCCATGAGATCCAATGCTATACCTTACTTAAATCTAGTTCTAATAAGCCAAAAACTTCATATACAAACTTGGTTTCATATGCACAAGTGATTGTTATTCTTAACAAGTAGCATCAATTAGGAACCAGATGAATTGTCATATCTAAACTACACCCTTTTTCCATGATCAAATGGCCTTATGCTTAGCAATTTCACTTCCTTTGGTGGCTTGACTAGAGTAGCTTCCCTTCCTTTCCTTATGTATTTTGAGGTTTTGAGGCTTGTTGAATGACAGTTTTTGAGAGAAATTTGAGAGAATGAGGGAAGGGTGGTTCAGCCAAAGGGATAGAGAAAGGAAGAGAGAATGAGATTTAGTCCTTTAAACCTTTCCTTTGCATGTCACTTGCCAAGTGTAGTGACATTGAAGACAATTGTTCAATTATTTGCATGGAACTGAACACTTGTAATGAGATTTCCTTTAAACCTTTCCTTTGCATGTCACTTGCCAAGTGTAGTGACATTGAAGACAATTGTTTAATTCTTTGCATGGAATTGAACACTTGTAATGGATGGGGTGACACTGGTCTTGCATGAGGGGGATTAGTGGAGCAAGATTAGTGGCTCATTGTCTCTTCCCATGCAAAATTACTATCCATTTATTAAGGTTTTAAAAAGGTTAATTGTCACTTATACCCCTATAATTTCGGTGACAAGGAGAGAAATAGGTTGTCCAATTGCCAAGGTTAGTAGTGGTCATTTCCTTAGTGCTACATTGTGAGGATTACAAGTACAATGTTTTCTTTAGATTTCCAAGGCCATGAAATCACTAACAACATCACGAAATGATGGTTTTAATCCAACAATTGCCAAACTGAAGATCGAAGAATTAATCGATTTGAATACATGACCTAGTGCCACTATTTAATAACTAATGTCTTCCCCTACCAATCGTGATTGTTCCGATATTGATCCACAAGTTTATTTTGTGTTGCTTGTGTGTCATGCCTTGGCCTACTTCGGGCTTGCAATAACTCACACCATTGTTTTTCACTTAGGTCATTTGTTTGCAACATCCTAGGATATGTCATCAACCCATTCATTTTATCTTTTGACTGTACATAAGCAGAAGTAAAATAAATATCTCCCAACCATTAACAAACAATAGGGATAGTATAAGGCATAGATCATAACACTTTTATATATATATATATATATATATATATATGCTTCTACCATCAAACATAATCTTTCCTTACATTAAAAGCTTAGCCATTTATATGTCTACATAGTGGATTCTTAATATTGTCCAAACAATAGGGTTGGGGTTAACCAAGCACCTTTATTCTACTAGGGCGACCTCACAAAGTGGTATCCCCTATGCATTTAGTACACGTCCATCTCAAAATACTGTGGCTCCGGCTTAGATAGTCATGATTAGGGCCTTCAAAAGTTAAACAATGAGGAATGAGGTAAACTCAACGAGTAAACTCCTTAAACCTCACATAAGGGAGCTATTCACCTTGGAAACACCTTAAACGTGCAAGTTATCTAACGATGGCATATCAATAGCAAAGCATCTTGTGCTTTGCCCTAACTATAAATAGGCTTCTTAAGCCATCATAACAAAACACATAAGCAATTCTTATAACACTTTCTATATTCATGAGTCAAACACAAGCGCATGCAACATGTTATAATCATGCACCCATGCCATGCTATAATCCAAAATTGCTCATATATCGATCTCAAGTCACACATGTGCTGACTATAGCATCATTTGTCAAAATATGCACCCGTGCACTCTTACACTTTACATACGTGGCGTCTTGAGAATCGCATGGCATCCCATACTATAACTCTCGAGACCATACTTTTAGATTATTATGGCCTAAGGCCAATCCGATGGTTTGCAATCATCTAGCGTAACTGGGCATCGTCTCTTCCCCTCGAGCATAGTATCGTCTTGCGTAAACGCATCCATATGGCATTCTTGTATGGAGCTTCACTCCGAAATTCATTCGCGAATGGCATCCCGTTGACTTGGAGGCATCTGAACTTAATTGAGCATAATCCTGCATAAAAAGCATTAGGGCGGGTTCACACTCTGTGTAAAATGCATTGGGGGCCTTTAGATGATCACACGAACATACCATCACACAACTAATTTCATACGTTTCTCATTAATCAAGTATGAATGACTCTATGGCGTGCCGGGCAAAGTGTGTCTCATGACCTATCTAAAGTACATGAATTAAATATGTTGAACATGAAACGAGGATCCATGGTTTGACCCGTTACGTTAAGCACCAGCCTAAGTCTAGCCTCAATATCGCACCAAGACCAAGGAAGAACCATCCGTCATGATATGATCATCGACCTAATACCAAACTTGGCTCGAGAACGATACATCTCGGTATCGCACCGAGACCAAGAAAGGATCGACCCGTCATGGCATGATCATCGATCTAGTACTAAACTTGGTTCAACAATGACATGTCTCAATATTGCTGATCCCAAAAGAGGGACTTGACCTAGCGTGCTTTCTTGCATGTCCAAGAACCATCGTATATCTCATCTCAGAGGCTTAGGGTGTTGTTACGCATTGACCGTGTACAATGAATAAAACATATGTTTAACAACTACTTCCAATGAGCACATATAATACATTGCCATCATAATCTATCCAAGACTTATTTAAATAACATAATTCATTACAAAATCGCATTATGTATGACATATGACCATAATATGATTCATCACCCCATTATGGCATATAATGTAAGATAAATTATCATACTTGAACATAAGTCATAAGAATTCACTTATCACATGCCATCATAAACTATTCAGTAACTCATCTTTAATCAATACAACCCATCATAATCACATAAAGTATTTTAATAACATGCCTTATCACAACGTCTCTTCATAAAACCCATATCACCACATAATAGTCTATAACCCTATTAAGGCATATTATAATAACATATCACGCTTCACTTATCGTAACCTAATAATTTATTGTGTAAAAAACTTATCACATAATGATAACTTATTTAAGCAAGAAGTGATAACCTATCTCCCTAAACATGATAATCTATCACCCAAACCTCAATAACTTACCATCTAAAACTCGATAAAATATTGCCCAAAATCTCGATAACTTATCGCCCAAAATCTCGATAACTTATCGTCCAAAACCTATTGGAATCCAATGATCACTTATCACATAAAACCCACTTATCACATCAACAAATCACCATTTAACCTTAATCTCACCCTAAACTATTTCTAAAATGCAACAACAACCCTAATCAAGGGATAGAAAGCCACTCACACCATAGTCTAAGCTTTAAAAAGCGTTGGGGGAGGAGTGGCAAGGCCAGACAGCGATTAGGGCTACTAGTCACAACCCCATAGCTCACGTGGATGGGCTAGATGGTGTCCTGGGTGGTGGCATGATGGCAGCTCAACGGTGGCTTGGCACTAGACAACCTCCCCTAGGCTGGCAATGTCCAAATTGTCAACAAAGAAAGGAAATGGGCTACTGTGAAGGGCTAGACAGCAACTTCCTTGGCTTCAAAGCTTCAACTTAGCGATAAGAACGACAATGTGAAGGGAAATTTAAGGGTGCTGGTTGTGGTGGTTAGTTTTTGTTGAGGCTAGAGAGGAAAATAAGAGAGAAATGGATATGAAATGAGGAAGAGGATGAGGGCAATTCGTCCAAACGGTACCTCACTTGGTACCTCGTTGCTTCAAGGCTTGGAACCTTCACAAGCTCGATGGGAGTTAGGAGGGTCCCTTGGGTGGTTTTGACGGGCCTCTTGTTAGGACCGGGGAATGGAAGATAAGGCACCCTTTGGATATCGACACTCCAAATGGTGTTGTGGAAGACCCAGAGCCAGGGATTGGAGAGCCTAGGGTTTAGGTTACTTCGTAGCCCTTTTTGACCTTGGCCTGTGTACATAAACTTTAGTGTTGGCCTCTGTATATAAACTCGTTGTGTTTATAGAGTGTGGCTTTTGTGAATTGGTTGTCCTGCTTTTCTATCATATTTTGAGTGTTGTCCGAGGATTGATTTTTATTATGCTTTTTACATGTGCAATAAAATGAAAGGGTCGGCGATGCGTCCTGGTACGTCGCAAATTTTATCGACCACCGAGGGATATAGGCGCGCTCGACGTTCGGGGTGTGACATAGCTTGCTGCCAGATCTAGATGGCATTCATCTTCTATCCAAATACTTATATCCTTTACTTAGCCAAATTGAGCCTAAGTATTTATTTTTGAACCCCGAATGATGAGTATCTTCCCACAGCGGAGCAATGCATGTGACTTACCAACAAAATTTTTGTAAAAAGATTAGTAACACTTGAAAAATATCTCAACGGTCCTAAGTATTCAAAAGGAAATGAAATTAGAGGACATGAAAATCAGTGTGCCTGAAAAAGCAAGGGCGATGCCCAAAAGAAATTACAATTAAAGTTAGATGCTTGCATAAAAAATGGATCAATACAAAAACAAAAGCAATTAGAAATGAGTGAAGCTCTTGTATCTCACAAGTAAAATAATTAGTTGATGACTCTTGAGACAAAATGGCGTTTCAAAGAGTCAAATCTTTCAAAAGTTGGACAAATCGATAATAATGCCAAGATAATCACAAACTTTTAAATCTTTTTTTCCTAAATTATGAGCTTTTTTTGGTCTCATCCCAAACAGGCATTACAACCCTTTATGAAGTCTCTTCTAATTATGATAGTTTGAGTTAAAATGAGAACTTCAAAAAAAAAAAAAAAAAAAAAAACTATTGCTTAAAGGAGTGGAAGTAATTTTATCTTATCTTATCTTTAAGATTCTTAACTTGCAAACCTAATGAAGATATTTGATGAGTATTCCTTTCTTGGCCTTAAAGCAATAATCATTTTTGTAAGCTCATGACCAAACTTATATTATGGTCTTTCAAATAGACCTTTTTGATTAATCAAATTGTATTCACCACAAATATTTCCAACAACCTTTGAAATAGGTTTTATGTGATATCCCCAATGATCAAAGCAGAATTCCCACATCAATGGTGTCACGCCTTGAACCTCGGGTACATGCACATCTCTCGGCAGTTGATTAAAAATGTGACGTCCCAGGATTGTCGTTGACCCATTATTTTTATCTTTCAATTAAATACTTGTGTAAGTGAATTAAATAAACCCCCGGCCAATAAACAAACATAGGGATAGTAAAAAACTTGCCAGCAATTTTTCACAAACTACGATGTATACATATACCAAGTTAACCCTACGAGTTCATATATACAAGTCTATCTTAAAAAGGAACTCCTAGGTAACCTACACCCCAGACCCCTTCGACTCGGGCTCTGGGTCCTCCACGACACCATCTGAGATGTCGATGTCCATGGGGTGACCTACCTCCCCAGTGACATCCTAAAATTTCATTCTGCTTTCAATTAAATTAATTGAGCTTTTCATTGATGCGCTTATAGCATTATTCTTAGAGCCGATCACTCGTGAGATAACTAGACTATCTAGGGAAGCTATTAAGAGATGTTGATGCAATAGACTTGAGGATTCAACTAGGAATCGACTACTCGACCGTACTTATCTACAGAGATCATTTCGGCATAGTAAGATCAATTAAAAATTAGAGATAGGTCGGATCGACTGAGATGTGGGGTTAAACATGGGAGATTACACTATACTACAAAATTCTCGTCGATTGGCACTAGATTGATTTTTCTATCGTTTTGGTACCCTATGTCCGTATTTGAATTCTGAATATTTTCACAACAACCGAGAGTTGTCAATGTGTCGAAGAGGTTCATTGTGTTTCAAAGAAAATTGACCAGGAGTTAATTGTTCTAAAAATTTCTAAAAGCTACCCGGTAGCTTATGTCACGCTAAAATCGTGCCAGATTGAAATTAATCATGAATTTGAATTTAATTGCATAAATTGAAAGTTCTATCATGTCACAAGTCATTTTAGGATCGTTGACTCAGTTTCTGAAGATTTTTCTGCAAAATCGGGATTTTTGGTGGAATAGTCTAGGTAGGGCCGCTTTTGTCTAGAAAAAGTAGAGGGCCATTTTTTATCATGAATTTGGGATGCTTGTAGGTTCAATTGGTGAGAAAAAATACCAATTTTGATTGTTGACTCGATAATGGAATTTAGGGGAGTCGATTTGAGTTCATCAAAGAAGGATTAAAGTTCAATTTAAGGGAAAATAATGTGAAATTCGTATGCCCTCATGGACCCAACATTTTGGATCAACTCAAGGCTTCTAGAAGGGGTTTTTGTGGGTGCAATTTGCTGAGGGAAGCTAGCTGGTGTGTGGGGCCAAGTCAAGGAGACCACGTCAGATCAAAAGAGACCAAGTGGTCCCCTCACACCCTTCTTCTTTCCCACCGTCAAACTCTCCTTCTCCCCTCCCCCCCATTTTTCGTGTTGCTTTGAGCTCAACAAATGCAGAGGAGACTAGCTGAAGCCTTCGGAGCATCCCAACCCTCGTCGGACCGCCACTCGCCTGTCGTCATGCTCGTTGTGCCTCACGCTAGCTCTGCTCGTGTCTCCGCCTTCCCTAGCTGTCTTCCTACTTTAGCAGCGAGCCTAGGTGATCCCCAAAGTTGTTCGAGCTCGCCTCCACCCGTCCAAGGCACGATAGCTCCAGCGATTCCATCCCTGCCCATTTCGGCCACGAGCCAACACCAACCCAACTTCTCTCGGCCCAAATCAGTGACCAAAAGAAGTGGGTTTCCAGCCCACTGTCAAGCCCGTTTTCAAGGCTTTTCGGACCCCAGTTGGCAAGCCCGCTTTGGAGTTTCTCATCCCTTACCACGTCCCCATCGATTTAATCTAAGCGGATCGCTTAACAAGTAAGTTTAACTCACTAATCTATGCTTAGTAGATTAATGATGCTTAAGGATTGTTTAGTTTAAGTTAAGTATGGATTAGGTGGATAGTTTGATTAGATTAGAAATTTATTTATTCGTTATTGCATGTTAGGTGGTTAGAGTAGTATAATTAGAGCCTAAACAAAGAGTTGTATAATTAGAGTCTAAACAAACTCTAGTATTTACCTAGAGTGGGTCAGAAATTTTCCAGATCCGTCTTAGCTTTTAATTAGGCTTTATAGGCCTAAGTTACATTTATTGGCATTTAATAATTATTTTCCGTAATTATTTAATTATTTACTTATTTTGCAGAATTTATACTGGGAGAGCCATTTGTTGGAATTTCGTACTGATTGCAGTGGTGTGATCTGTTTATTTATTTGGCTGTTATTTTGGCTATTTTTTGTATAAATTGAATGTTTTTGATGATTGTGGATAATTATCTCAAAAATTGATAATTTTAGTAATTAATTGGAAACTTACCAAGCATAGGTCTATAGCACAAAAAATTGGTGATTATGGATAATTATCTCAAAAATTAATAATTTTGGTAATTAATTGGAAACTTACCAGGCGTAGGTCTATAGCGGCAAAAATCTATTTTTTGGACTGCTGAAACTAGTGGGATGTTTAAAAGTGAAAATATTGTATTTTGGTTAAGACTGACCGTGTACCGACACACGAGTATTTTTATTGAGTATAATAAAATTGATAAATTGAATGGATGGTCAATGTGGTATACTATATCAACCTACAGGCTCGGACATGTCAGCTTAAATTGTAAGTAGTATACCTTATCAGTTTAGAGTGAGCATTATTAGTATACTACATCAACCTACAGGTTTGATGTGCTAGTTTAGATTGAGAGCAGTATATTATTTATTAACTTAGTGCGAGCTATACTATCTATATATCAACTTAGAGCGAGCGGTCTTGATACGATCGGACTTATTAGATAGTATTGATTTGGCCAACAGGGAGAAGGTCGTGATGACATGTAATTGACTAAGTCAATTGATCGATGATTCGATCTGATTTGGTAAATTCAAATGATTGGTTGATGTGATTTGCATATATATGAGATATACTAACTTGCAGGAAGGAACTGAGGTAAAGGTAAGCCCTCTATCTCGAGTTTGTGCTTAGGTAGCCCATAGGGCGTATTTTCTTCCTAGTCAAGTCTTAGGGGGTAGAACTTGTGAGACATCATCTCACCCCATTGTGGGATGACATTTTAGGTCTATAGATGGCAGCTCATGATTTTTTTTTGGACGGCCTAAGAAGATTACAGAGTAGACATCTTACATTCTATTACATGGGAGCCTTAGGGGCTGGACTTATGAGCTGGTAAGGTCCGTAATCTAGGTCGATGCGAGTCTAACCCACAAGGTGCCCCACCGATATAGATTGTGGTACCACCAGGCTTAGGATGGCTAGAGAGAGGATCCCATATAGGAGTCTGAGATACCTCTATACATTTTGGAGGTCGTTTTGGGGAATGGGCATCGCAAATCATCCTTGAGGCTCAGTCATAGACACAGTGGACCCAATTTTTGATGTACTAGGGTCTCTGGTGCAGTCTGCTGAAGGATTTAGTTGGAGTCTAGAGGATGATGGAGAGGAGGATGAGGACCTATAGTTGCTAAACCCCCCTATTTTGTAAACTCGTGAATATAGTGGTTTTTCAACAAGAAAAAAAAAAGAATAGTGGTTTGTATTGTATATATATGGCTTGGGTTGTTTTATGTATGTATATATATATATATATATATATATATATATAAGTGTGATGTTGGTTTTCAAAATTATGGCCCTACTTTTCTATCCCATATTGTTATTGTCTAGGGATTCTATATCTGTTTCCGCATGTGCATTAAAATGAATAGGTCGGCAATGCATCCTGTGATGTCTCTATTAATCAATCGTAGAGGGATGTGCACGCGCACAGAGGATCGGGGTGTGACATCCCCGTTTAAGTGGTATCAGAGCATGGTTAGTTGTTGGAGTGATAAGGTGCGATGGTTCATGAGATAGTTAGTAGGAAAGGCCTTTAAATTCATGCTAGTGCATGTCTGTGATAGCTTATCAATAGAACTATTTGTTGTGTGGATCGCTCAAATTCTAATTTAGTGTGGAATTAAAAAGCAAGTTTCCTTAAGGATCCTACAAGATGAGCAATCAGGAGTAGAGGACTCCTAGAAATAGTACCGTAAGGCTTGCAGCTCGGGGTAGGACACCAATGAGGATTGGTACCCGCAGAGGCCGAGGAAGTGCACAGGCTAAGGCTAATGCAAGTGGAGTAGCACCACCTCTTGTTGGTGCTGGGGTAGTAACCCTTGGTGATCCTAGAATGGAAGGGATCATGCAGGTGCTCAAAGCTATGAGAGACTTGATAGGGCAACAGGCCCAGAATGAAGCCTTCGTTGTTGCAACCACTGCTACTGCTGCTGTTGCCACTGCCGCGGAGGCCGCACCTGTTGCCGCACCTGCTGCTACACCCACTGAAGTTCAGCTTGAGAATGTTGTGGTACTGAGAGAGAGGCCGATTCATAAGTTGGTGGAGCAATTCTTGAAACTGAACCCACCAAGGTTCAATGGTGCAGGAGATCCAAAGGCCGCATCTCTTTGGATTCATGATCTGGATAAAACTTTTGCACTTCTGATGTGCACTGAAGAAGAGAAAGTGGTCTTTGTAGTCTACTAGCTACAAGGTAATGCAAACACCTAATGGAGAGCCACCAGAGGTTTAGTGTTTCCTAAAGGCATGGTCCCAATGTTGGACGCCTTCCTTAAAGCATTTAATGATAAGTACTTTTCAGGTAGCGCTTGAGAACGAAAGATAGAAGAATTTCAACGTCTCCGCCAAAGGGCAATGCTGTTGACCAGTATGAGGTCAAATTCGTGGAGCTTTCTCAGTATGCTCCAAGGTTGATAGAAGATCCAGAGGAAAAAGCTTGAAGGTTTAGGAATGGCATTCATCTTGAGCTGAAGCAACCACTAATATTGTTGGATCTAATAGACTATCGAGAAGTTTACCATCGAGCCCAGCCGTTAGAGAGAAGTTTGAACGAGCAAGCTACCTTGTATGGATCGAGGTTCAGTTTGTTTAGAGAGGGGATCCAACATGGGAAGAAGCTATGACCGGAGGAATGTTCCATATTCCACCCAACAAGAAGGGTGGAATTGGTAAGGTAGCGCTAAGTCAGAATGGCGTATGTCAGCTTTGTGGAAGACGGCATGGTGTGAATCAATGTCCTCGAAGAATGAGTGCTTGTTTTGAATGTGGCTAGCAGGGTCACTTAGCCAGAGATTGTCTTAGAAGGCCAAGAGGACAACCACAGTTACCGCCGCTGTCACAGATGGGTTAGATTAGAGGTTACATGCCGCAGAACACACTGTAGGTTGGACAGATGAGACCCCCAGCTCAGGGAACTGTATATGCCATCACCCGAGGTCAAGCTAAGGATGTGCCTGATGTGATTATGGGTACGGTTTCGCTAAACAACCATCCTACTTATGCTTTATTCGACCCTGGAGCAACTCATTCTTCTATTGCTAAACAATTTGTTAAGCTAATAGGATTATCCTGAGTTGCTGTAGTCAGTGGTTAGCATATCTATACCGTTGAAAGATAAGGTGTTAGCTACTTTGGGTTGTTCTGGTTACAAGTTAGTGATTTGTGAGCGAGAGGGGAAAATAGATTTGTTAGTCCTAGCCATGTATCACTTTTATTTGATAATTGGCATGGACTGGCTTACCAAGCAACAAGCTAAGATGGATTGTTATCGTAAGGCAATTTAGTTTAACCCGTTAGAGGGTGGAAGTTTCGAGTTTGTTGGAAGTCGATGGAGACCTTTAATTACATTGATTTCATCGCTTGAAGCAACCCGTTTGTTAGATGAGGGTTGTCAAAGTTACCTAGCAATTGTCATGGATACGATAGTTGAGGAGCTGAAGATGGAAGACATCGCAATGGTGCAAGAATTTCCAAATGTTTTTTCCGAAAAAATTACTAGGTTTGCTGCCGAAGAGAGAGAGATAGAGTTCATGATTGAGTTAGCCCCTGGGATAAAGCCAATCTCTAAGGCTCCTTATTGGATGGCGTTGTCAGAGTTGAAAGAACTAGAGGTGCAGATGCAGGAGTTATTGGATAAATGATTCATACGTCCCAGTGCATCACCTTGGGGAGCACCAGTTCTATTCGTGAAAAAGAAAGATGGTTCGTTGCGCTTGTACATCGACTATCATCAACTCAATTAGGTGACAATCAAGAACAAGTATCCGCTTCCAAGAATAGATTACTTGTTTGATCAGTTACAAGGAGCGTTGATATTCTCAAAGATCTACTTGAGGACGGGATATCATCAACTGAGGATTAGGATGGAGGATACACTGAAGTCAACATTTCGTATTTGATATGGTCATTATGAGTTCACTGTGATGTCATTCGCATTGACGAATGCTCTAGTTGCCTTTATGGATTTGATGAACAAGGTATTTAAAGAATATCTAGATTAGTTTGTGATTGTGTTCATCGATGATATTCTAGTGTATTCGAGGAGTGATGAAGAGTATGAGAATCATCTAAGATTGGTACTGCAGACTCTGAGGGTTCATCAGCTGTACGCTAAATTCAATAAGTGAGAGTTTTGGTTGACTAGTATTGCGTTTCTAGGTCACATGATTTCAGGCGAAGGAATCTCCGTGGACCTGTCTAAGATTGAAGTAGTGATCAATTGGCCAAGACCGACTATAGTGATAGAGATCATAATTTTTCTAGGTTTGGCAGGTTACTATAGATGGTTTGTGCAAGGATTTTTAGCATTAGCGTCGCCGTTGACTCAACTCTTGAAGAAAGAAGAGAAGTTTGCGTGGATAGACAAGTGTAAGTGTAGTTTCCAAGAACTTAAGCAAAAGTTGAGTACCACACCTATGCTAACCATTCCATTTGGTCCTGGAGAATATGAGATCTACAGTGATGCGTCATTCAGAGGATTGGGTTGCGTGTTGATGCAACATGGTAGAGTTGTTGCGTATGCCTCCCGTCAGTTGAGACCGCATGAGCAAAATTATCTGATGCATGACTTGGAATTCGCGGCAATTATGTTTGCTCTAAAGATTTGGAGACATTATTTGTGTGGGGAAAGATTCTAGATCTTCACTGATTATCAAAATCTCAAGTACTTATTCTCTCAAAAGGAGTTGAATATGAGACAGCGCCGATGGATGGAACTTATGAAAGACTATGATTGTGATATTCTATATCGCCCAGGAAAGGCGAATAAGGTTTCTGGCGCTTTGAGTCGGAAGTCTTCAGTCACTCATCTACTTGTTAAAGAGTGGAATTTAATCGAGAGAGCTCGAGATTCAGTGTTCAAGAGGTAGGTCACCTTTCGAATCTTATGGCCATCCTCAAAATTGAACCGGATGTCCAGATCAATATCAAATTACTTCAACCGACAGACCCAAATATTCAAAAAATTATGCAAGAGGATATTAATAAAAGGAAAGTTGACTTTTAGGTTTCTGATGATGTAACATTGAGGTTCCGAGGGTGATTGGTCATACCTGAGATGTGGAGCTTAGAGAGGATATTTTATCAGAAGCTCATCGTAGTAGTTACAACATTCATCTTGGTAGTACCAAGATATATCAAAAACTGTGTCAATACTATTGGTGATCTGGCATGAAGCCAGGCATCGCCAAGCATGTCGCCAAGTGTTTGACGAGTCAATAGGTCAAAGCTTAGCATTACAAGCTGGGAGCACTTATGCAACCTCTCAAGATCCTAGAGTGGAAGTGGGAGCACATCACAATGGATTTCGTCACCGATTTACTGAGGAGTCAGAGAGGAAACAATTCAATTTGGGTAGTGGTTAACAGGTTAACAAAGTCGACTCACTTTATGGCGGTAGGAAAGGATCTCAGATTAGATAGGCACGCAGAGCTATACATGCATCAGATCGTTCAAATGCATGGAGTGCCAATTAGGATTATTTTTGACCGAGACTTGAGATTCATAGCTACTTTTTGGAAGAGCTTATAAAGTGCTTTAAGTACGAAGCTAAAGTACAGTACGGCATATCATCCTCAAACGAATGGCCAGTCTAAGAGGACAATTCAGACCCTTGAAGATATGCTACGAGCTTGCATGCAGGACTTCAAGGAAAGTTGGGAAGAACAACTTCATTTGGTGGAATTTGCCTACAACAACAGTTATTAGCAGAGCATTCAGATGGCTCTTTTTGAAGCGTTGTATGACAGAGTGTGCAAAACGCTAGTTTATTGGGATGAAGTCGAGGAAAGAAAGATTATAGGCTCAGAGTTGGTTTAGTAGTCAATGGATGCAATTGCAGTTATCAGAGGTAGACTAAAGACCGCTCAGACCGACAAAAGAGTTACATGGATAAGCACCAGAGGTTTTTGGAATTCCAAGTTGGTGATCACATTTTTCTGAAGGTGTCACTAATGAGGGGAACTTCGTGCTTCAGTAAGAAAGGGAAACTAAGCCTGAGGTACTTAGGTCAATTTGAAATTCTTAAGAGAATTGGGACCCTAGCGTATCATCTTGCGTTGTCGTCAAAGTTGGTGCAAGTGCATGACATCTTTCATGTGTCGATGTTAAGAAAGTATGAGCCTGACCTGACCCACTTGCTTAATTTCAAGGAATTGGACATGAACGACCATGTGTTGTACATTGAAAGCCCGGTTCAGATTGTGCGTTGAAAAGAGCAAATTCTGCATACAAATACCATCACATTGATCAAAGTAGTCTAGTAACACCACGGCACTGAATGAGCAACCTGGGAGAGTGAAGAGTCGATGAGACAGCTTTACCCTCACCTTTTGCTTAAGTATTGTAATGGTTTAAATTTCGATGAAGAAATTTTTTATAAGAGGGGAAGAGTTTTGATATCCTGAAATTTCATTCTGCTTTCAATTTAATTAATTGAGCTTTTCATCGACGCGTATATAGTGCTATTCTCAAAGCTGATTACTCGTGAGATAATTAGACTATATGGGGAAGCCATTAAGATATGTTGATGCAACAGACTTGAGGATTCAATAGGAATCGACTACTCAACCAAGCTCATCTGTAGAGATCATTTAAGTACAGTAAGATTGATTAAAAATCAGGGATAGGTCGGTTCGACTAAGATGTAGGGTTAAACGTGGGTGATTCCACTAAACTACAAAATTCTCATTGATTTTTCTATCATTTTGGTACCTTGTGTCCGTATTTGAATTCTTGAGATTTTCACAATAATCGAGAGTCGCTAATGTGTCGAAGAGGTTCATTGTAGCTTGAAGAAAATCGACCACTGGTCAATTGCAATAAAAATTTCTAAAAGCTACCTGATAGCCTAGATCACGCTAAAATCATGTCAGATTGAAATTGACCGTGAATTTGAATCCAATAAGTTTTGTCAAGCTATTTTAGGAACGTCGACTCAGTCTCTGAATATTTTGTTTTTGCAAACCGGGATTTTTGGTGAAAAAGTCGAGATAGAGCCGTTTTCGTCTAGAAAAAGCAAAGGACCGTTTTTTATCGTGAATTTGGGATGCTAGTAGGTTCAATTGGTGAGGAGAAATACCAATTTGATCGTTGACTCAATAATGAAATTTATGGAAGCCGATTTTAGTTGATCAAAGAAGGATTAATGTCCAATTTGAGGGAAAATAATGTGAAATTCGTATGCCCCCATTGACCCAACATTTTGGACCAACTTAAGGCTTCTAGAAGTGATTTTTATGGCTGCAATTTGCTATGGGAAGCTAGCTGGTGTGTGGGGCCAAGTCAATGAGACCAAGTGAGATAAGAAGAGACCAAGTGGTCCCCTTGCCCCCTCCTTCTTTCCCACCGTTGAGCTCTCATTCTCCCCCCTTCTTCGTGCTACTTTGAGCTTAGCAAATGCAGAGGAGACTAGCTGAAGCCGCTGGAGCAGCCCAGCCCCTGTTAGACCACCGCTCACCCACCATCGCGCCCGTCACACCTCCCACCAGCTCCGCTTGCATCTCCGCCATCCTTGGCCGTCCTCTTGCTTCAGTCACGAGCCCAGGTGATCCCCAGAGTTGTTCGAGCTCGCCTCACTGTCACCAAAGCCACATCGAAGCCTGCCTTTGCCCATCCAAGCCGTGGCAGCTCCACCGGTTCCGTCCTTGCCCATTTGGGCCACAAGCTAGCACTGGTCCAACTTCTCTCAGCCTAGATCAGTGACTAAAGGAAGTGGGTTTCCAACCCAGTGTCAGGCCCATTTTCAAGGTTTTCCCGACCTTGGTCGGTAAGCTTGCTTCGGAGCTTCTCATCCCTCACCACGTTCCCATCGATTTGATCTGAGCGGATCGCTTAACAAGTAAGTTTAACTCACTAATCTCTACTTAGTAGGTTAATAACGTTTAAGAGTTGTTTAGTTTAAGTTAAGTATATATTAGGTGGATAGTTAGATTAGATTAGCAATTTTTTTTATCCGTTATTGCATGTTAGGTGGTTAGAGTATTGTAATTAGAGCCTAAACAAACTCTAGTATTTATCTAGAGTGGTTCAGAAATTTTTCAGATCCGTCTTAGCTTTTCATTAGGCTTTACAGGCCCAAGTTGCATTTATTGGCATTTAATAATTATTTTCCGTAATTATTTATTTATTTATTTATTTATTTATTTATTTTTCGAAATTTATACCGGGAGAGCCGTTTGTTGGAATTTCATGCTAATCGTAGTAGTGTGATATGTTTATTTATTTGGATGTTATTTTGTGCAAATTGAATCTATTTGGTGATTGTGGGTAATTATCTCAAAAATTGATAATTTTGGTAATTAATTGGAAAATTACTGGGCATCGGTCTACAGCGCCAAAAATCTATTTTGGGACTACTAAAACTGATGGGATGTTTAAAAGTGAAAATATTGTATTTTGATTAAGACCGACCGCGTACCCGCACACAAGTATCTTTATCGGGTATGATAAAATTGGTAAATTGAATGGATAGTCAAGGTGGTATACTATTTCAACCTATGGGCTCTGATATGCTAGCTTAGATTGAGAGTAGTATATCGGTATACTATATCAATCTATGAGCTTTGATATGTCAGCTTAGATTGCAAGTACTATACCTTATCGGCTTAGATTGAGCAATGTTATTATCAGCTTAGAGTGAGAAATGTTATCTACTAGCTTAGAGTGAGCATTATTAGTATATTGTATCAACCTACGGGTTTAATATGCCAGCTTAGATTGAGAGCAGTATATCGGTATACTATATCAATCTACGAGCTTTGATATGTCAGCTTAGATTGCAAGTACTATACCTTATCGGCTTAGATTGAGCAATGTTATTATCAGCTTAGAGTGAGAAATGTTATCTACTAGCTTAGAGTGAGCATTATTAGTATATTGTATCAACCTACGGGTTTAATATGCCAGCTTAGATTGAGAGTGGTATACTATCTATATATTAGCTTAGAGTAAGTAGTCCTAATACGATCGGACTTATTAGATAGTATTGATTTGGCCAATCAGGAGAAGGTCGTGATAACATGTAATCGATTAAGTCGGTTGATTGATGATTCGATTTGATTTGGTGAATTCAAATGATTGGCTGATGTGATTCATGTATAGATGAGATATACTGACTTGCAGGAAGGAACTGAGGCAAATGTAAGCCCTCTATCTTGAGTTTGTACTTAGGTAGCCCTTGGGGCGTATTTTCTTCCTAGTCAAGTCTTAGGGGTTAGAACTCGATGATATGTTGTCTCACCCCATTGTGGGATAACATTTTAGGTCCACATATGGCAGCTCATGATTTTTTTTTGGATACCTAAGAAGTGTGATGTTGGTTTTCAAAATTATGGCCTTACTTTTCTATCCCATATTGTTGTTGTCTAGGGATTATATATTTGCTTCTGCATGTGCATTAAAATGAATGGATCAGCGATGTGTCCTAGGACGTCGCTATTAATCGACCGCAAAGAGATTGACATGTGCTTGGAGGATCGGGGCATGACATCCCCATCCTCCATTCCACGAGTGGTCCATCAAAACCCTACATGGGACCCTCCCATGCACCGTTGCACTCATTAATGAACCACGCTTTGAAGCGATGAGGCACCACGTTAACGAAACCCTCATCGACCTAAATCGTAGTCACTACTAACTCATAGGTTTGGGTGGTCCCGGGGATAGGGTAGAAGGTAGACTCTACTTCCATGTCCCATGGAACCCCGAATCGGACTAAACGGATCTTTATACTAAGGACTTGAAAATATTTAACCATGACAGGGTGAGAAAAAATCTCAGCGAGATAAACCTTAAGCCTTGGTTAGGACACAAATTTGTCTTAGAGGCGGTCCTAAACATGCATTATACAAAACTCATTTCGCCTCGGCATGTCCCTGCATATTAGCACATCATATATGACATTATAAATATGACAAGCGTAATTAATAACCGGAACACATAATTCTCACCCTTCAAACATTCGCATGGGTTGCGATTATAAGGAAAAATCGTTATGGCATGTCCCATACCATGCCTAATAATTTTGCCCCATAATCAAGTGCAAAACATCACAACCATTCAAGCATATTCCAATTATTATGACCCCTTGGCTATGGCCAACTCAACAATCGGCGGTCATTCAGCATAACTGGGCATCATCTCACCCCATCAGGCATGACAACGTCTAGCAACAACCCCCACCTAAAGAACATTCCACAAGGGAGCTTCGTTATGAAATCCATCTGCAAACGGCATCCCGTTGACTTGGGGACATCTGAACTTAATCAGGCATCACCCCACGTAAATGCATCAAGATGGGTTTCAAAAAGTGACCATATTTGCACATATTTAGCCAAGAACACCATGCTTTGCATTCAAATGCCTTGTTTTCAAATAATGAACTAGGCCAATTTTTCTTCTTATTAAAAGTCCCGGTAAAATAATCATGCGTGGTCACATATTCAAAAGTGAACCATTAAACTTGGTACGCTCCTATTTAAAACTCCACGGTTTTATATAGTACATAAAAGTTAGCGACCAAAACCGACACTTAGCATTTTTCCAGTGGGCAGTAGGGGTGACCACCAATGGTCTCCTCTCATTCTCTTGTCCCCTTGGAAGACCCCACCACAATCCAGCTAGATTCTATGGCCAATTTTCAGCCACCAAATGCTCTTCTAGAAGCTTGAAATGGACCAAATGTTGTAGGTGATGGGGGCATACGAATTTTGGAGGCAAATCCCACAAATTGGACTTCCAATCCTTCTTGTATTAATTCAATTCAGCCTCTATAATTTCCATTGTCGAGTCTTCAATCAAATTGGCATTTTTTCTCACCAATTGAACCTACTTGCATCTCAATTTTGCGATAAAAAAGGGTCCTCTGCAATTTTCGGTCGAAAATGGCTCTACCTCAACTTTTTCGCCAAAAATCTTGGTTTGCAGAAAAATATTTGGAGACTGAGTCAACGTTCCTAAAATGACTCATGACATGACAGAACTTTCAATTTTTAAAATTGGATTCAAATTCGCGGTTAATTTCACTCTAGTGTGATTTTAGCGTAACCTAGGCTGCCGAGTAGTTTTCAGAAATTTTTAGTGCAATTGACCCATGATCGATTTTCTTCAAGCCACAATGAACCTCTTCGACACATTGGTGACTCTCAGTTGTCATAAAAATCTTGAGGATTCAAATACGAACACAATGTACCAAAACGATAGAAAAATTAGTCTAGTGCCGGTCAACGAGAATTTTGTAATTTAGTGGAATCATCCACATTTAGCCACACATCTCAGTTGAACCAACCTATCTTTGATCCCTAAGCAATTTTTAGCTGTGCCGTAATGATCTCTACAGATTAGCAGAGTTGAGTAGTCAAGTCCTGGTCGAATTCTCGAGTCTATCATGTTAAAATTGCTTAATGACTTTCCCAGATAATCACTAATCTCACGAGTGATTAGCTCTGAGAACAGCAAAAATAAAAAATCCAGGATGTCACACTAATAGTATTCACATCCATAAGGATGACATGACTTCATAATTTAGGAGATTTCCACATCGGATATACTAAACTACAACAGTGAGTCTCGTTGAGACCCATACCCCTCACGATGGATTCATTTAATATCTATGGGCTGTTTACAATAACCTAGATAAGAGTTAAGAGTCGCCATTAGCCTCATTTTTAGGGGTCGGCTAGAAAGCCCAATCAAGAGTCGGGAGTGGTCCATCAATATCTATGCAACTGGAGATTTTAGAATTCGGGGACTTAGGTTATGTTAACATTTCTATTAGTGCCCTTTCCGTACCTAATAGTCTGTCATATTTCCTAAAATGTCTATGCATGTCATCTTTACTTTTTCTTGTCAATGAAACTAACTAGGTAATCATGAGTGGATGGTCAATTTCATGCAATTCTACTTGTATCAAATGAACAAAAACAATCAATTGAAAATTAAAGACAATGTGGTGAGTAAACACCTAATAGAGTGGTTTATGGAAAACATTAAATCTAACATACAATCCTAAGCAAAAATTGAATTGAAAGAAAAAAAAAACCTGCAACTCATTAGGCATTTATACAATGTGAGACAACCCAAAACATATATCAAGGAACAAATGGTACAAAAATAAGGTGGGATTGGACATCAACCATTCATTGTCTTCATGTCTTGAGGAGTTTCCACCTCCAAGGACCTATTATAGACTTAATCTAATACTAGGACTAGGTATATGCAATGTTAAAGAAACAATCATCGTCACAAACATACAAAAACAATCAAATAATGAAAACAATCAAGAAACTATAATAGTACACATAATTGATCAAATTTGACCTCTGAGTTGGCCTTTGTATTTCACGCAATGACCCACTTAGGACACTTACCTAATCAATTTTTTAGGACTTATATCTATTAATCATTATTTGTGTTCCTGCATGGCACTCAACACTAAAAAGCCCTTGAAATAAGTTCTAAGTGTGACCCAAAGTTTCCCACAAGTTCATGCATTGTACCTATGCATACATCTAAAAATAACATATATATTTGAAAGTAAACATGCAAGCAGGCTCTCGGGCCCTGGTTCTCAATCAATTAAGTAATTTTAGTGAGCTAACAATGGATCACTTATTCAATCAATAAGTGCCCAACACAAATCACATGCGTTTAATGAAAGAAAAAACATTAAAAACTAAAGGAAGTTCAAACAATGCCCAAAAACCATTTAAAGAACAATTAAATAGTGAATTGTAAGGAAAAATTGTTACTGGCATACCAAAGTTGTATCACGTCTATAGAACAACACATTTAATCATTAAGGCTAACTCGAGTGCATCCTGTGCACATTGATAAAGTTTTGTAGACTTCTACATGTGAACCAAACCTAGACAGCATCAATGCTAGGCCAAAACATGACTTGGAAATTTGGTATATAAAGCACAACGTGAAGGTTTGAGAATTTTGTATGTAAGCATCACTTGAGCAAAAGTCAAGCTCGAATGGGTTAGAACATGAAATTTCCTATTGATTTCACAAGTTCAAAAAGCATGGTAAAGTACTTTTTATTTTTCAAGATTTTTGATGTACAAAGTTCAAAAAATAAGGATCAAAAGTTGTGAAGGCAAGCAATATCAATTCAGCATGCACAATATTCTAAAAAATCCTAGATTACAATCACAACAGAATTCATCGAACAAGGCAAGAAAGATCAAAGAAATTGGAAGGGAATTTATAGATAATTGGCTCCAAGAAAATTACAGAACATCAAACACATAATGAGAAACAACTTTCAAGAAGAAAGTTTTCTAAGGTGAACTACAAAATTTTTTATAAAAATTAAAGAACATAAAGCATCACATCAGAAATGTGATAGGACAACAAAGTATTATGTCAGATCAACAATGATCTGTCCTAGTAAATGAAGTCTAAAGAATATGAAATTTTACCACAATATATACATGAAAAAGATGAACAAACTTCACTAAGGACCCAACCTTATAATTGTGACATCTTGAATTTTTAAGTCATGTTTTTAATTTAATAAATCGGGCCTTTCAACAACATGCCTATAGTGCTATTCTTAGAGTTGCTCACTCTTATGATAACTAGACTAGCTGAGAAAGCCATTAAGAATTTTGAATGCAATAGACTCGAGAATTCGATTAGGGATCGACTCCTCGATCGTGCTCATATGCAGAGATCATTATGGCATAGTTAAAAGTCGATTAGATATTAGAGATAGGTCAGTTCGACAGAGATGTGTGTCTAAACGTGGGTGATTCCACCAAATTACAAAATTCTCATCGATCAGTATTATACTGATTTTTCTATCATTTTGGTACCCTGTGTCTGTATTTGAAATCTCGAGATTTTCACGACCACTGAGAGTCACCAATATATTGAAAAGGTTCATTGTGGTTCGAAGAAAATCGACCATGAGTCATTTGCACTAAAAATTTCTGAAAGCTACCTTTTAGCCTAGGTCATGCTAAAATCACGTCAGATTAAAATTAACCATGAATTTGAATTTGATTTCAGAAATTGAAAGTTCTATCATGTCACGAGTCATTTTAGAAACGTCGACTTAGTCTCCAAAGATTTTTCTGCAAATCGAGATTTTTGGCGAAAAGTCGATGTAGGGCTATTTTTGATCGGAAAAGTCAGAAGATCGTTTTTTATCGCGAAATTGGGATACAAGTAGGATCTATTGGCGAGAAAAAATGCCAATATGATTGGGGATATGTCGGTGGAATTTATGGGAGCCAATTTGAGTTGATTCAAGAAGGAATTGAAGTCTAATTTGAGGGAATTGCCTCTAAAATTCGTAGCTCCCCCTTGGACCCAACATTTGTACTGCTCCAAGGCTTCTAGAAGAAGCTTTTGGTATGGAAAATCTATTGAGGAAGCCAACTTGGTGGTGGGACCAAAGCAAGGGGACCAAAAACGATATAAGAGACCAAGGTGGTCCCCTCCCAACCGGTTCCCTCTCCCTTCTCCTTCCTCCTCACTGTTGACCCCCCTCCCATTCCCAACCGTGTGAAGCCTTCATCAAGCATAGAAAACTGAATCAACAGGCCCTCTTGCCTGTTGAAGCCCGCCGGAGCTTGAACAGCCACTGTCGTGCTATCTAACCATCCACCAAGCCACCGCACGGCAGCCACACGCCCGCTCATCTCTTGCTATCATCCTTGCCCATTTGTACTTCCAGTAGCTTGCCAGACCAGCTTAGGCCACCGTCGGAGCTTCCACCACCGCCGTGAAGCCCCGCCGAGCACCCCTGCAGCCTCCGCCAGTCCTTGCTCGCCCAACCGGCCACCGTCTAGCCTCTCTCAACCAAGAATAGAAGCCAAAGTTAGTGGGTCCTCAGCCACTATTTGGTCCGTTTTGGTGGCTTTCCCGACCCCACTTGGTGGTCTTGCTTTGGAGTTTGTCGATTCTCTCTTCGTCCCCGTTGTTGTGGTCCGAGTGAATCATTAATCAAGTAAATTTAACTCACTAATCTGCACTTAGTAAGTTAGTGATGCTTTAGGTGGATAATTAGAATAGATTAGCAATTTAATCGTTCAATATTGCATGTTAGGTGGTTAGAGTAGTGTAATTAAAGCCTAGATAAGCTCTAGTATTTATCTAACGAGTCTCGAAAATTTACTGGGCCCATTTCGGCTTTTAATTAAGCTTTTCCGGCCTAAGTTGTATTTATTGGCATTTATTTATTAATTTTTGTAATTATTTAATTATTTATTTATTTTCTAGAAATAGATTGGGATAGTCGGTGACCAAAATTTTATGTTGATCGCAATGGTAAGGTTTGTTTAATTAATTGAGGCTATTTTGTGCACATTGAGTGTAATTTGTTATTTTGGGTATTTATCCCAAATTTATTAATTTTAGTATTCAATTAGAAAATTACCGAGTATCGATTTATAGCGCCAAAAATGTGTTTGTGGTCTACTAAAAATAATGGGATTTTCTAAAGTAAATATATTATATTTTTGGCTCAGACTGACTATTTACTAATACACGATTATTTTTATCATGTATTTTTAACATGAAGAAAATAGGCCGGGAAATTATCTTGATTGAGGAATTCAAGTGGGAAGCTCAATGTCCTTGGCTGTGAGTGAATAATTTTATGATGGTTTATAGTCATGGTAAGACGACTATTGAAGGATGAGGTGATGTATGTTGTGCGTGACAATATGGGATAGGTCAAGAAAACCATCGAAGCAGGCTATATCTATAGGGCCATGATTAACCGCCGAAGTAGGCTCTGCCTATAGGGCCGTGATTTACAGCCTAACTTGGAATAGGTTGTGCCCATCAAGCCGTGATTTACCGCTGGACATTTAGTAGGTCATGCCCATGGGGCCATGTTTAATAGTTGGAACCCCTATGATTGAATGAGTTAACTGAGAGACAGTTTTGATGATATGGAATCGACTGAGTCGATTGATCGATTGTTCAATCTGATTGGTTGAAATGATTGCATGGTTATGTGAATTATACTGAATTGCAAGAAGGAATTGAGACCAAGGTATGTCCTCTGACTTGTGCTTGTGCTTAGGCAGCCCTTGGAGCGTATTTTCTTCCTAGTTGGGGCTTAGGGGGTTGAATTCGCTGAGATGTCGTCTCACCCCATTGTGGTATAAAATTTTTAGGTCCCTAGATGACAGCTCCTCCCGAGCATTTTGGCCAGCCGAAGAAAGTCACAGAACAAAGGTCTTACATTCCTGCATGGGAGCCCTAGGAGCTAGACCTATAAGTTGGTAAGGTCCGTAGTCTAGGTCGATGCGGGTCTCTCCCATAAGGTGCCCCACCAATACAGATCATGGTACTGCTAGAATTGGAATGGCCTGAGAGAGAGTCCCATACTGGAATATGAGATACCTCTGTATGTGCTAGAGGTTGCTTTTGGAAAAGGCATGACAGATCCCTTTGGAGGTTCGGTGGTAGACCCGACAGACCCGGATCTTGCAAATCTAGGAACTCTTGTATACTCGGCTGAAGGCTCCAATGAGAGTAAGGAGGTGGAGGAAGAGGACCTGTAGTTTTTATGAAACCCTTCTTGTTTTGCAGACCTCGTTTGTATATATATCGAATAGTTGTATAAGACTTGGATGATATGTATATATTAAGGCGTGGTTTGATTTTGGAAAGGAAAATTTATGGCCCTACTTTTCTATCCCATCTTGTTATTGTCTGCGGATTAATTATTCGATTCTGCGTGTGCATTAAAATGAATGGATCGGTGATGTGTCTTGAAACGTCGCTATTTAATCGACCGCACATGGATGAGCACTCGCTTGGAGGATCGGGGCGTGACAATAATCCTTATCGAAAAATTCATACAAAATTAACAAAAGGTTGACTCAACAAAAGCAAAGCAAGCATTCAGAATTTCACTAGAAACAGATTTCTAGGCAAATTTGACAAAAATAGAAAACAGGCCAAATGACATGAAAATGATGCAAAATTAGCATCATCTGAAAAATTAAGATGTGCACTAAGACTTTCTAAGAGGTGTCAGGTTCAATTAAGGTCAAATTCATGGCTGAAAAGAAATAATCGCAAAAGCATGCAAATCAATCATAAGCAAATCATAAAATGATGCATGGTCGCTAGCTTGTTAAGCCACCTAATCAATGCATGAAGATTATGAAATTCGAACATGACATTGGGCTAAATGTGAAGAACAAGCTTGATTAAGACATTTAATCCTAAATCTAAGTGCAAAAGGTCACACAAATTCATTAACATTGATATGTGACTTGTCATTAGGGGCAAAATGCATGACAATTTCAGTTGTGACATATTGAGTTGATGCATGGTTTTCACATAGTAAATAATCCTCAAATGAGGCATGCTATACATCATATTGAAGCTTATGATATGCTCTAGACATATCTAGAAGACAAGGTGTGCTAATTTGTCACATCCCAATCCTCGAGCACGTGCCCATCCCTCGGTGGTTGAATTAAATGTGATGTACCAGGATGCGTCATCGACCCATTAATTTTAATGCGCATGTGGAAGCATATACATAAATCCCCAAATAGCACAAAGATGGTATAGAAAAGTAGGGCCACAAATGCATAACCAAACTACACACCTTTATACACGGCTGACTAGTTTATTTACAATACTAGTCTATACACAAAGGTCTGCAAAAGCATAAGGTCTACAAGTCCTCTAGGCATTCGAATCCCTAGCTGAAAACTCCAAACTCTCCTAGGAACTTGGGTCCACCACTACACCACTAGGAGGGTTAGCTATACCCATACCAAAAGCGATCTCTAACACCGACATAGGGACCTCAGACTCATGTAGGGGACCTACCCTGGGTCCATTGTGCTTACGATGATACCACACTCTAAATTGATGGGGTACCCTCCAAGGTAGACTTGCATCAACCCAAACAATGGTCCTCACAAGCTGGTAGACCCGAGCTCTTTGGCCCCCGGGAAGAGGAATCTCAGAGACCTATTCGGTGATCATCTTGGGCTGACCAAAACGCTCTAGATGATTTGTCATCTAAGGACTTGAAAATGTTGATCCAACGACGGGGTGAGACAATGTCTCAACAAGTTCACTCCATAAACTCCGACTAGGAAGGAAATATGCCTAAAGGCAGTCTATGCACATACAAGATAGAGGACTGACATTGCCTCAGTTCCTTCTTGCTCACACAAGCTGAAATAGGTGATCATAACTCTCACAAGTTGATATAGATAGATAGTAGCTCACACAAGTTGTTATATAGATCGTGCTCCCACAAGCTGATAAACAATCATAGCTCACATAAGTTGATAAGGAATAATACTTTAACAAGTTGACATATCAAGCACATAGGCTGATATAGTATACTGCTATCACAAGATGATGTGCAAAAGGGCTCTCACAAGCTGAAAAAGTATATTGCCCTCATAAGTTGATATATCAAGCACACATAGACAGATATAGTATACTACCCTCACAAGCTGACATGCAATATCTTTTTTTTTTAGAAAATCGCACTATTCATATCATCCACAGACATTTTTGGCATTAAAAATCGACGCTCAATATTTTCTAAATAAAATATCGAAATTCCCCAATTTTGGAATAATTAACCAAAATTACCAATTTCACTCAATTTACAAAAATTAGCACTCAATTAAAAAAAAAATCAAACATACCATTGCAATCAACACAAAATTCCAGTCACCAGTTATCCTGATATAATTTCTGAAAAATAATAAATAATTAAATGAATACCAAAAATAATTAAATAAATATTATTAAATGCCAAAAATAGAAACTTAGGTCGGAAATACCTAATTAAATACCGAAACTGGCCCGGAAAATTTCCAAACCAATCTAGATAAATAATATAATCTATCTAGTCCCTAATTAAGTCGTTCTAACCACCTAAATTGCATAAACAAATAACTAAATCGCTAATCCATTCTAACTAACCACCTAAACCATACTTAGCTTAAACTAATAAACTCTTAAGTATCATTAACTCCCTAATTAGAGTTTAGTGAGTAATTTCACTTGTTTTGCGATCCAATGAGTTCACGTCGATGGCGTCGCGAAGACGGGCGACAAACCTTCTAGCGGCAACACCTAACAAGGCCCAGAAGCGGCTCAAAATGGGCCACAAAGGCTCGTGGTTGGTTGGGCTTCTCGGTTCTGTCCAAGGATCGAGCAAGCTGGACCGGGTTGGAAAATGCAAGCTAAAGTGGACCGATGGCTAAGGCTTTGACGGCGACCAAGGAAGGCTTGAAATGAGCGGTTGGATGTGGCAAGGGTAGAGTGACGTGCATGGGCGAGTAGGCGTGAACAGGCGACGTGCACTGGCTTTGGCGGCTCAGGGGAGTTGGCTAGCTTCTTTGCAATTTTTGGAGCTTCAAAGGCTTGAAAATGGAGAAAGCGGGTGTGGTTGAAGAAGAAGGGGACAGTAGAAGCTTGGAGGGTCTCTCTTTAGATTCCATTTTATTCCTTTGTCCCCAAGGCAAGGCCCCACCAGATGGGCTGGCTTCTTCAACCAATTTTGTACACAATTCTCTCCCTAAAACAATCCCGAAGTGGTCCAAAAGGTGGTGGAGACCATGGCCTACAAATTTGGTGCCATTTTCCCCAAATTGAACCAAATTTCTCTTCAATTGGATTTAATTTGATCTCCATAAATTCCACCAAGATGTCCTCGACCAAATTAAAAAATTTCTTGCCAATAGAACCAAATTGTATCCCAGAAATGCGATAAAAAACAGTCCTCTGATTTTTCTGGTTGAAAACGGCCCTATATTGAATTTTAGCGTGACATAGCCTACCGGGTAGCTTTTAGAAATTTCTTGTGCAATTTACCCATGGTTGATTATTTTCAAGCCACATTGTATATGTTTGACACATTGGCGACTCTTGGTTGTTGTGAAAATCTCAAGGTTTCAAATGCAGACACAGGGTACCAAAATGACAGAAAAATCAATCTATTGCCGATTAACAATAATTTTGCAATTAGGTGGAATCACCCACACTTAGTCAGATGGCTCAGTCGACTCGACCTATCTCCGATCTCTAATCGATTTTTAACTGTGCCATAATGACCCTTGTAGACTAACACAATCGAGCAGTCGATTTATGGTCGAATTCTCAAGTTTATTGCGTTAAAATCCCTTAACGGCTTCACCAGATAATAGAACTATAGGAGCATTAATGAAAATCCTGATTCATTCAATTGAAAATAGAACCTGAAATTCAGGGTGTCACATAATTTATCTCTTAAGGGGCTCAAAATAAAATGTTTTTGTGGGTTCATGATCAACCTCAATCACATCAAGAGTAGCATAGAACATGAGTCATTTTCAAAGTTTTAACTATATGCTAAAATCCTATGAAAGAATCTACACATAGAAAGCAATGTGATGGTTATTTTCTGTGAAGACACCTATGTCTAGTTTGATTCACAAAAAGCTACACAAAAATGACAACACAGGACGATACAATTCACCTCACATAATGTAGCAGCATGCATATGTTTTTGTACACGCAATTGACTTAGTAAACAACAATCATTTGACACAAATTATACCTAATTAGAAAGCTTGTAATGCATACTACAACTTTTTTGAAAAACAGGAATCCAATTGAACACATTTAAGACCTTGTTTCAAACAAACATGAGTCAAACTTAAACAAAGCAAATTGACATAGGGTCAATTTTTCAATGTTTTAACTAACCAAATCTACTCCAAAAAATATTTATAAAAAAAAAAGATATGATATGACCAAAAAATTTTCGTACAACTTCCATGAAAAAACCATCTTCGAAATCTCAACACAAAAATCAGTAGAAAATTAGTAAACAGATAGCACGTCCAAACATCAAAACACCAAAATATTGCATAAAACCAGTAGAATCATCCAACTTTCAAGATGTATTTAAGGTATTAAATGAACTCCATTCAGGGCCCATAATCTATTGAATCGAAGCTCAGCAAAGATAGATCATATGTCTAGAACAGTTCAAGGCCAAATAAGGAAGTTTAATACCTCATATCAGCCTTAACAGAAGGTCACTTTTTAACATACGATTTTTGCATAGCAAAGTAAATCATGAGCAATTATGTTCAAACTCATTTTCAATCAACACAATATCAACATAAATTCAAGTCTTCAAATCTAACATAAGATATGATCCTAAGTTTAAATCCTAGCCTTAATTAATTATTTCGATCTGGCTTTATTGGATTCACGTTTCGGTTTGTTACCTTTTGTGATTTCGATGAATTGAACATGAACAACCGAGAATCAAATCTTCAAATCATCTCATGAACCTCAACGATCGTTGGATGGATGCCACGGATCGTTGGAAGGTTGAATTGAGGATCGATCAAATTGAATCAACACCAGTTCATGTGGTTGAGGAAGGCCGGTTTGGTTTGGATTAGCTTTACTCACTAGAGGGAGATCGCACCATAGGAAGATCTCTCATTGACATCTGACTAGGCTCCAACCACTGGAAGGTCGGAGATGATTTTAGGAGTCGATCAGCGGCGATCTTTGACAAAAGACTAGCTAAAGCAAAGACCGACTCAATCACCAGTCTTCCAAGCCGCAATAGAGAGAGGCTTGGATGGCGACTATGATGACTAGGAGGAGCTGCAATAGCGTCAATGGAATGAAGTGAGGAACAACGGTCATCAATGAGGGTGGAGGACCGCTGACAAAGGCCTTAGCCGGCGACAATCAGCGTGGCAGAAAGGGAGGGATGAGTTGTGCAAGGAGAAGGAGGGAAAGATTAGGCTGGAAATTACAAGGCAAAGAGAGAGAGTTCTCAAAGCAATTCTATATATTCAGATTTGCAATTTATTAATATTAAAATGAGCCCCTTATAGTTTTTGGAGGCAAAAAACCTTACATAGTCTTCAATTGAGATCAAATCTCGACCCTCAGTTTGATTCGACGGTCAAAACTTAATCGAATGGCCTAATTAAGCTCGTTAAGGGTGAATCCTAATCAAAATGCATCCCTCAATCGTTTAGATGGTATTGATGCACAAAAATCGGGAAAATTAAACTCAAATTGCAATTAAGGCCTAATTATGGGCAATTTTGTCATTTCACAAAATCCAAGGGTATTTTGGAAAAATCTGGAAAATTAAGGGGCATAAGGATGAAATACACACAATAAGGAATCAATAGGTGATTACTGGCCACCAAGAGCCAACTGATAGAGGGTTAAACCAGCCTTATTTGTCAATGGTCGGTTGGACCAATCGAACTAGTTCAAACCGGTTTGACTAGTTCTTAGGCAGCTTGGGCTGGCTGGTCCTTAGGGGGTTAAATTTTATGCAATTTGGTTCCTTGAGGACCAAGTTTTAAGGAAGATTTATTCAATTTGAGGAAAAATAGTCCAATTCTAAAGAGATTATGTCAATTAAATCATATAAATGTGATCAGGTGATTTTCTATTGGCCTAATTGCTTGATTATTATAAAAATAGTGGACCTACACCATGGGTACACATAATTGGATATTACAAACCAAATTGGACAATTTCACATAATTTCGAGATCAAAATCGCAAATTAATCGAAATTAATTCAATTAATATTACGATACACCTATTTGACTAATTGCCCAAACCTAGGATAACCTATTGCATCCAAATTGACTTTGAATGTATATCACAAATCTTATCCTAAAAATGAATTGAGGTTTAATAAAGAAATTGAGCTTGATTTTTGAAATTTAACCTTAGTCTAAAATGGCCCAACTTGAACTTCTTTAATTAAAGCTTGTTTGCTTGGCTTTCTTATATTCAAGAAGATTGAATTCCTCAAATTGAAAAGTTCCCAAATGAATCTCTTAAAATGGATCCCAAATTCGAACTTATTTCAAGAAAATGAGTGGAATGGAAGTGTTTGTTCGCAAGTCATGAGGGATTGATTCAAATTCAATAATTAGGGCTAAAAGTTGCAATTCTTATTTCGACACGACTATTCTTGAAAATAAGGGTCCGTTTGTTAAAATGTGTTTATGTTCCCAGGAACACAAATTTTTATTTTTTGTTCCTGGGAACAAAAAAGGAACAGAAACACGTTTGTTTATGTTTTTGTTTCAAAATTATTCCCAGAAATACATCTGGAACAGAAACAAGAAAAAAAAAATTGTTTCTTGTTTCTGGAACAAAATTTAGGAACATTTTTTTCACTCTTCCATTTTCTTCTCTCTTTTTTCTTCTTCTTTTCTTCTTCTTTTTTCTTTCTTTTTTCTTTGGCCGGTCGCCGGCCTCGACCATGGCCAACAACTGGCCGTCAAGGGCCAGCGACCTCACCGGAGCGTCCCCGGCCGCCAACGAGGTCGGGCGTCATCTGCCCCTGGCGAAGCTGACCTTGCGCTGGGTTGGGTGAGCTTGAGCTCACCCAGCGAAGACGAGGCTGAGCCTCGCCCAGCCACGGTAAGCCTCGCCGTGGCTGGGTGAGGCCGCCGACCCTTGTCGGCCGATCGCCCGGCCATGGCCGAGGCTGGCGATTGGCCAAAAGAAGAAAAAAGAAAAAAAAAAGGAAAAATAAATAAGAAAATAAAGAAAGAAATAGAAAAAATAAAATAAAAATATTTAAAAAATAAAATAAATAAAAAAATTATACAAAATTACGAAATGTGTTTCTATTCTTTTTATATTTCTGGAACAGATTTATCAAACGCGTTTTTTTGTTCAAAAATTGTTTCGTGAAGCAGAAATACTTTTTTCTATTTCTGTTCTCAAAAACAATTTTTAAACAGAAATGAATGAGTGAATGAGTGATGGTCTCTAGATCAAGTGTCGTAAAAGAAACTAAGCCTAATTATGATTAAAACAAAAGTAATTTTATTTTTGGTCAATTTTGAACCTAAAACCGAAATATTCGAAAAACAAGGTTTTAATCAATTTTCACAAAATTTTCAATGCTAAAGTCAACTTGAAACTAAAATGAAGTGTTTTGAGAATTTTTTATTTTTAAAATATTTTTATCGATTTTCACAAATTTTTTTTTTATTTTCAACCTTTTTAGTTGACTTTTCTTAAAATGTTGATTTATGTGTCAAATCATTGAAATTTTCTGTGGAAATTCTGATGCATTTAGAATTGGTAAAAAATATGTATTTGTCAGAGGTTTGATTGGTTTGTCTTTTAATGCAATTATAATTGTCATAATTTTCTTGTCAACAACTAATTATTTCACTTAGTCAGTCGTACTTTTCAGTTTTGTCAATGTAATCATTAACTTTTGTGTCAAATTTCAATGTAGTCTTTCCCACCAATTGCCTCCGAAAGTTGCTAATGTGGCGTCTATTCATCCTAAGTGGGTGGGCAATTTGTTGAGTTCTACATCGCAATTTGCAATGACAATTGGCAAGAAAGATTACATTTAAATATTATGTGAATGTGTAAGACTATATTGACAAAATTGGAAGGTCAAAACTGAATTGACATTGATAGTATAGGTATCATAATAAATTGATAATTTTCTCAAATATTTAAATAATCAATCCTTCAACAGACATATGTATGAGCATTATTTGGATAAGTACACTGAGAGTGCCATAACTTTTGTGCAACACTCACTTGAGTGCCATGAATTTAAGAAATTGATCACTTAAGTGCCATTAATAATTTGTTTTGCCGGAAAATCCAACATGAACACCCGTTGTCCTACAAGACATCGCGCATGAAAAATTGATAAAAAATTTAAAAAAAAACTCATCAAAATGGGAAATTAGTAAAAAAAAAAAAAATCCACATGAAATAATTTGCCAAAAGTGACACTCAAATAATCGATTTTACTTTGATGTAACATTTAAATGAGCAAAAAAAAAAGAGTAATAAAACTCAAGTGAACTTCAAACAATAATTATGGCACTCCTATTGCTCTTATCCGCCAAATATTCTGTGAAAGTTTACTAAAATTTCTAAAACAACCTATTCAACTCCAACCCCCCCCCTCCCCTTACCCCCTCCTTTATTTTGAATTGTTAGCCTCGACATTGTGCAGTCTAGAGGAAATATAAGGTGGTGGATAAATAGAGATACTGCACTAGAGTACACCTATTTAATTTCAGCAACCCACGGGTCATTTATCGAAGCGATTGGGTTCGTGTGTAGAGTAGAATATGGCAATGCAATCAGAGATAAGAAAGTAGGAGCCATCGCAATTTGAACCCAAGAACTAAGGCCCCATGCATGTGATCATTCATTTCTATGTAAACATTATCACGTTTGAGTAAAGTGTAAATTGAATAAAAACGTCTCACTACTTAGTGTAAACTGCATACTTCACATCATTATCATATTTTGAATTTGATTGACATGTCATCTTGCATGTTGTCACGACCTAATTTTTCGGGTGTGAACCACCTAAAATTTGGCTAATGGATTATTAAGCCTAGACTTAACTCGGGCTCTCCCAAGCCCATACTAATTCGCGACTTGAGTTCAAGTTTTTAACATGCAATTAATTTTTTTTTATCAGGAGTCGCCACTAATCTATTTGTTGGTGGGTCGATTAGAAACCCAAGTAAAGTAATGGGAGTTTCACTTTACTCCTACGAACCAGAGACTATGGACACGAGAACTTGGTTACACTAGATTTCTCTAATGTCCTTTTGGTACCACTTCTTTTTAATTTTTAAAAATGTTTTTGCAAGCAATTCGAATTGATTTTAAATTTATTTCCTAACATGTGAAGTGATCATGCGGGTGCGCAAACCACTAATTTAACACCCAATAGAAAGTAATGAATAAATTGCAAAAACTTACCTCAAAGCAACGAAAGCATCTGCAATGTTAAATTAGAAACCACATCAATAACCCTAGATATTACCGCGCATCTTTTTTTTTTGTTTTCATTTAATTAATGAAAATCATGCAATATGCAATGCGCTAATTCTAAATGACCTAATTCTAATGACATACAATTTATAATTAAATAGGCCTAGCAAAAATATTAAATGACATGCATCCTAGTGAATCTAGCCCTAATGACGTGCATATGACATTTTTTTCTTTTTCCTAAAAGAATGCATTTTATCATAAATAATAAAACTAATTTAACCTATGACATTTTTTTTTTTGTATTTTTCAGGTGAAATGTGAAAATTGCCTAATTAGATTAAGATCCTATTTAATTTGTATTAAGAATTAGGTTGAGCAAAATCCTAATTTAAATTAAAACATTATCTTAACCTAAATAATCCTAAAATGCAATATATCTAAAAAAATACCTAAACTTATAACAAATTAAGAAAAAATATTATCTAGAATTGAACTAAATGCAATTTAGTCCTAATATGCAATGACGTGCAAAATATGCTTTAACACTACATGACATGTATATGCTGATTTTTTTTTTGTTTAATTTCGAAATTAATAATTGCCAAATAATTAAACATGCAATCCAAATTAAAAATCTAGCAACCTAAATTGATTGATTTGATTTTTTTATTTTTTATTTTAAAATTCAAAATAAGATTCCTATTCTAAATATCTAAACCCTAAAACATGCAATATTATAACCGAAACACATTTCAAGATAAACAAAGCGATCATGACAAGCTAAACCAAGGATATCACACATCATTCAGATCAAGGGATAATATTTCGTTGATAAAATCGATAAATTGATCTTAAGCCTTAAAGATCAAAATATCAATTTCATTCCCGCTTAATTAATTATTTCATCTAAGGCCTTATAGATGAAATAAAAAATCTTGGCGCGGTTGCGAATCAGGTGATATGTTGAATTTCCAATCATATACTAAAGACCAATTATACTAAAAAAAAAAAGATAAAAGTAAAATAAAATAAATAAACTAAACTAAAGAAAACTACCTAAGGTGTTCTCTCTTTTTTTTTTTTTTTTTTCAAAAATTAGGCTTGGCAGCCGTGGGGAGTAAGCGCGGGTGGACCAGTGGCAGCGATGGGCGAGCAGGTCGCAGGCGGTGGTGGTACGAGCTAAGGCGCGGCGGCGGATCTGCGGACGTCGCTGGTGCAGGCGCGGGTGAGGCGGCGAGAGCAGCGATCCACGAACAGTGGCGTCGCGGGCTGCTGCAGGGGCGCGAAGGTGCGGCGATCAGCCCGAGCTGCTGGCGAAGGGAGACGTGGCTGTAGTGGCAACGCTCGAGCGAGCTGCTGGTGGTTGCTCAGGCGGGGGGCGGCGACTAGCAAGGTGGCGCAGAGGTGCTGGCCCGAACAGATGCGTAGGCGGAGGTGGAGTTGAACCGCGGGTCGCTGGGCGACGACGTTGGCAGCAGTGAGCGGATCGGCATGGGCTGAGGTGCGGCGGAGACTGCGCGGGCTGCTGGTCCAAGCATCGAACAAATGGGGATGGACCACTGAGTTGCTGATCGCGGATTGCAGGTGTTGCGGGGCTCACCGAAGGAGGAGCGCTGGGCTTAGGTGAGTGCCGAGCGAGGGGCTGCGGCAGTGGTGGTGCGTGGCGCTCGAGCAGGCGTGGGCTGTCAGTGCAGGGCTCGCCGGCAGGAGGAGGGAGACGTGCGGTCGTCGACGTCGGCGAATGCGCGGGCGCAGGACCGGCGCGGATGGGAGACGCGTGCGACAAATGCGGGGAGTCGTCGGGTGCTGTCTCGCGGGTGGAGGTGCGGCCGTGGAGGTGGGCTGAGGCGGTGGCCGGTGCAGAGGACAGCAGGCGGTTGCTATGGGCGTCAAGCGGTAGTGGACACCGGCTGAGGACTCTTCACGAAGAACTGGCTGAGGAGTCTTCACGAAGAAGATGAACAGTGCTTCATCTTTTTCCTCTTTTTTTTTTTTCTCTCTCTACTGCACGTCCTTTCTTTCTCTCTTTGTCGCTGCACTCTCTGCCCTCACGTCTCTTCCCTCTTTTCTTTTTTGACTTTTTTGACTTTTTTTCTCTTCTAAAGCTTTTTCCTTTCGTATGCTCTCTCTCAAAGAACGAAGGAATTTTTTTTTTTTTTTTTACGAATTCTCTCTTGATTTTTCCGAATCCTCCACAACCCTGTGCAGGTCAACTCCTTTTTATAGTGGTTCCGATCAGCCGCTTTCTATGGAAAATTTTAAACTTCCATCTTCTGTTGCATTAAATCATGGATGCAAATCGAAGCATGATTTCACAATCAGCTTGATTTTGCTCCGATTTATTCCATTTTGTGAAAATTCTTGCCCCTTATTCACTTGATTTTTAAATTGCTTCTGCAGTTAACAAAATCTGAATATCCATAAGAATTCTGATTTTCCATGCATAATCAATCAAATCAATTTTCCCCATTTTTTCATTTTTTTCCTTTTATTTGTTCCAATGCAATTTTTATTTTCCTTATTTTCCTAGATTTGCTAAAAATAGGTGTCAACAGCTGTCCCTCTTTGAAGGTGAGCTCGTAGAGGTTGCCTTCAAAGACAAGTTGAGACCTAAATGTTAATCATGCAGATGTACTGAGTGACTTTTTTTTTTCTTTTTTTGAAAAAATGAATCCCATTTGGAAATGAAACTTATATGATTCATGGAAATGTTAATGCAAATGATAAAGGAACTTACCTGGAATTACTTACCTTCAGGGATGGTAGAGTAACTCAAGATAGATTGGTGTTACATGTCCAGGACCCGTACCATTTTACGGTCGCCCAAAATAGTAACATGACTTCACAAAGTGATTGCTTTCCCAGGACCCGTACCATTCTACGGTCACCTAGTATGGCATTGTTTGGTTGTGTCTAGGACCCGTACCATTCTACGGTCGCCTAAACGAAAAAATGATTTTCCAGGACCCGTACCATTCTACGGTCGCCTGAATGAAAAAGGATTTTCCACGACTCGTACCATTCTACGGTTGCCTGAACTGAGGTTGTCTAGGATCCGTACCATTCTGCGGTCGCCTTGACAAAAAAATGATTTTTCAGGACCCATACCATTCTACGGTCGCCTGAACTGAGGTTGTCTAGGACTCGTACCATTCTACGGTCGCCTAAACGGGAATCTATTTTCCAGGACCGTACCATTCTACGGTCACCTGAACTGAGGTTGTCTAGGACCTGTACCATTCTACGGTCGCCTTGACGAAAAAATGATTTTTCAGGACCCGTACCATTCTACGGTCGCCTGAACTGAGGTTGTCTAGGACTCGTACCATTTTACGGTCGCCTAAACTGAGGTTGTCTAGGATCCGTACCATTCTACGGTCGCCTTGACGAAAAAATGATTTTTCAGGACTCGTACCATTCTACGGTCGCCTGAACTGAGGTTGTCTAGGACTCGTACCATTTTACGCTCGCCTGAACTAAGGTTGTCTAGGACCCGTACCATTCTATGGTCGCCTTGACAAAAAAATGATTTTTTTCAGGACCCGTACCATTCTACAGTCGCCTGAACTGAGGTAATTGCTTTTCTAGGACTCGTACCATTCTACGGTCGCCTAGATTGAGGTTTTGCTTGGTTAGGACCCGAATCATTCTTCGGTCGCCCAGCCTTGCAATAGAAATCATCCGATCGGGACCCGAACCATTCTTCGGTCGCCTTAATCAGATTGAATCTGGAGGAAAAATCTTTGGGGGACAACTCAATTCAGTGTCGGTATGCTTAAAAGGGAATACATGTGCAATGACAAATATTCAAGGTATGGATAGAGATATACTTACCTGGTAACATCTCCGATCTTTGAAGATACATCTCCTGCAAAACATGATCATAGGAGAGGCAACATGCATTTGTAATCATAAACATGCATCAATATAATGGAGGTTCAGGATGATTTCCATTAATCTTGCACCACCTAATTTCCATTCTGAATACATGAGTGTCATGAATGTATCAAATGAGGGATCCTTTGGTCTGAAAGGACTTTTTCTCTCATCCTCATTAAAATGGCAATTTCATCCTGACCTTTGATGCAGGATTTTGGCAATCACTCTATCTCACTGTCATCATGTCAAACAAGGTTTTGTGCAATCTCGCAAGTGATACGACCTTACCAATCTGAGAGGTCTTTAACAAGAACTGTAATGTGGGCTTGGTCAACGGCTTAACAAAAGGGACTCTTTGAGTTGAGGCTTTTGAAAGAATGAGTGATATTCTGTAATCATCTCTGGGTTCACAAGTCAAGAACCCTGCAAAATGAGAAAGAAATAATCTTGCTCGCACTTCTTCAAGCGATGCTTAAAACATATGAACCCCTAGGTTAATTCAAGTGCCCTAATAAGAAGAGACTTTGCAAGGGACGTAACGTAGGCTTGGTTCATGGGTTGAGAAATGAAAGGATCATTAGGCTCAAAAAGTGTTTAGGGGAGGGTCAAAGTTGGTGATCATCTTGACATTTCCACCACTTTCTTTCTCCACTGTCGAAATTTTTTTATCACAACTCCATTGATTGCAACAACATTGGTTTTTTTTTTTATACCACCTTGTTGGGGATACAACTTACTATATCAAGAGTTTGATTTTTTTCTTTAGGCATTGACCTTGCTTTTAACAGGCACACTGCTTTTCATGCCCCATTTTTTGCACTCTTTTTTTTTTTTTGGGATGAAGTCTCCATTTTTATTAGCATTGTAAATCATGCTATTTGAGTGGTTTGCTTTTTCTTTCCTTGCCCCAGTGTGGGGGATGATCACCAATTGGGTTTAAAGAAATGAAAATTGCAAGCTCAAGTGGGTTATGCAAAGGGTATAAGTATGTAGGATAGAGAAAGAAATGCTCTTCGTCATCCTAAGGCACTTAAGTTAACCCATGAATTCAATGCAATAGCACAACTTAAAGATTGATGCAAGTGAGAGCAAGAAAGTTTCAATTCATTTTTCTCACCTCATGATGCCACTTTATCTCTCATTTGCCCCAATGTGGGTGATTCTTGACAGGGGTAATTCGAAAAGAACATCCATAAGTGTATGGGGCTCAAAAGGGTTAAGCAATGGATCACCTGTAGTGTATGGGATAGAGAAACGAATGCCTCTCATTACCTTGGTTGACGTACCCTTTGCGAGATAGCCCTCTTCCTTGTGGGCATAGAATTTTTCACACGACTCACTAGGGGTTAGTGTATGAAACAGTGTATGGAACAAGGCTTGCCTTTCATCATTCCAAAGTATCTCATTTGACACATTCAATTTATCTCACACAACTCATCAAAGGAAAAAAAAAATGCAAGATTTGCAATAAATTTGAACAATTGAACTCATTAAAGCAATTTATTGATCATTGAAATGCTTGCGGTTCAAAACATGACATGGCAAATTCTATTATGGATAATACTTATTGACAACATCAGAATTAACTGGAGTAGAAAACTCATGACCATGCATTTCTGCCAAGATCAAGGCACCTTCAGGAAGTATCTTCTTTACCACATATGGGCCACTGTAATTTGGAGCGAACTTGTCCCCAGGATCCGGAATTGGATTGGACCATTTTCACACCTTTACATGCTATAAGACCGTCTCTGCAACAACAAGTAGATGGGTCAAAAAGACAAACAGAGTAAATCAAGTTTTATTTTTTTGAATTTTTTTTTAAAAATTTCTGTTTTTGAAAAGCATTTGGAAAAGCATTCTGGCTAGTTTGGTATACCTCATCATGCCCTCAAAATAAAATTTGTAATTTCATTGAAATTCATCAATCAATTACATTTATTGAATGGAAAAATGCAACACTTAATCACTGAAAACATCTCTAAGAAAATAATAGAGATTCCCACGCAGGGGAATATGCAAAAGCAATAAAAAAAGTTACTCTTATGGGCCAAAGCCCATCTCTTCAGGGGGTCCTTCATCAACAGCTCCTATGATGAGGTCGTCGAATAAACTTGCAACTCCTTCCAGCTCATCATCAGGGTTATCAGTCTCCGGGGGTGTCAGATCATCCATGCCACCCCATCCATCTGGGACTATCTCGCGAGGATCAATAAAAAAGCTTAGAGGGGCTGAATACTTCACCAAGTAATCGAATTTCCCACTAGGCTGCCCTAGAGTGTCTATCACTTCTGCTTCATCCTGCATTATTCTTGGAGGATCGGGGAATGTCTCGTGAATGCTTGGGGGTAGTGGGTTTTGCCTCCATTGCCCTTGGTTAGGTGACAAGTTTTGCCTTTCCTGTCTTTGTCCTCCAGAATTTTCTTCACCACTTCCACGATGTCTTGGTCCAGCAGAATGGGACCTCTGAGGGGCTTCAGTGGGATTTCGAATGTCTTGACCCATTCTTCCGAGACCATATGACGTCATCTTAAACCTCAAAAGTGAACGGTACACCGGTTTTCCCTAATGTAAAACAAGACTAATGTCGAAACCTTGTCAGGGACCGACAAAAATTGCGATGAAGTAAGTAAATTGTGAAGTGAAAATTCGGACAACTTACTTTTATCGGGAAGGGATGATAATCACATAGACACATGCATGAAGTGTGAGGCTCGATTTCTATTTAAACAGCTTACCAAAATGGAGTTAAAAGGGTGGGATGACTTAGTTGTAGCCTCGCATGCTAAGTCAAGTCCTCTTAACTCTGGCTCAGTCAAGAATGATACCCCAATGCAACGCAGCCTCGGGGGTAGAGGAAAACATTCTTGACACCAAGAAAAACTTTCGGGATTGAGTTGGGCAACCTCTACTACGTGGCCTCGCGGTCGAAGTCATATCCAACTCAATACCATCCTAAGTGTCCTAGTGCGGCCCAGGTTCGGCAGCAGGTTGTGTGTGCAAAAGTGTAGTGCAAGATGTAAAGCATGCACAACAGTTTAAATCAAACAGCACTTCAATAGCTGGAATTTAAAACATTCATTCTTAACTCCAACCTGCAAGACAAGGGTTAACAATCACTACTCTCCTTATACCTCCCATTCGGTGAAAACATTTAACACCTAAATGTTAGGGACGTACCTGGGATCCTTGCTGCCAAACAAAAACATTTTTTCAAAAATAAAAGAAAACTTGGCCTAAGTCTACTAAGTGTTTTAACTCAGGTCTCTAGCGGAGTCGCCAAGCTGTCGCGACCTAATTTTTCGGGTGTGAACCACCTAAAATTTGGCTAATGGATTATTAAGCCTAGACTTAACTCGGGCTCTCCCAAGCCCATACTAATTCGCGACTTGAGTTCAAGTTTTTAACATGCAATTAATTTTTTTTTATCAGGAGTCGCCACTAATCTATTTGTTGGTGGGTCGATTAGAAACCCAAGTAAAGTAATGGGAGTTTCACTTTACTCCTACGAACCAGAGACTATGGATACGAGGACTTGGTTACACTAGATTTCTCTAATGTCCTTTCGGTGCCACTTCTTTTTAATTTTTAAAAATGTTTTTGCAAGCAATTCGAATTGATTTTAAATTTATTTCCTAACATGTGAAGTGATCATGCAGGTGCGCAAACTACTAATTTAACACCCAATAGAAAGTAATGAATAATTTGCAAAAACTTACCTCAAAGCAATGAAAGCATCTACAATGTTAAATTAGAAACCACATCAACAACCCTAGATATTACCACGCATCTTTTTTTTTTTGTTTTCATTTAATTAATGAAAATCATGCAATATGCAATGCGCTAATTCTAAATGACCTAATTCTAATGACATACAATTTCTACTTAAATAGGCCTAGCAAAAATATTAAATGACATGCATCCCAGTGAATCTAGCCCTAATGACGTGCATATAACATTTTTTTTTTCCTAAAAGAATGCATTTTATCATAAATAATAAAACTAATTTAACCTATGACATTTTTTTTATATTTTTCTGGTGAAATGTGAAAATTTCCTAATTAGATTAAGATCCTATTTAATTTGTATTAAGAATTAGGTTGAGCAAAATCCTAATTTAAACTAAAACATTATCTTAACCTAAATAATCCTAAAGTGCAATATATCTAAAAAAAATACCTAAACTTATAACAAATTAAGAAAAAATATTATCTAGAATTGAACTAAATGCAATTTAGTCCTAATATGCAATGACGTGCAAAATATGCTTTAACACTACATGACATGTATATGATGATTTTTTTTGTTTTTGTTTAATTTCGAAATTAATAATTGCCAAATAATTAAACATGCAATCCAAATTAAAAATCTAGCAACCTAAATTGATTGATTTGATTTTTTTATTTTTATTTTAAAATTTGAAATAAGATTCCTATTCTAAATATGTAAACCCTAAAACATGCAATATTATAACCGAAACACATTTCAAGATAAACAAAGCGATCATGACAAGCTAAACCAAGGATATCACACATCGTTCAGATCAAGGGATAATATTTCGCTGATAAAATCGATAAATTGATCTTAAGCCTTAAAGATCAAAATATCAATTTTATTCCCGCTTAATTAATTATTTCATCTAAGGCCTTATAGATGAAATAAAAAAATCTTGGCGCGGTTGCGAATCAGGTGATATGTTGAATTTCCAATCATATACTAAAGACTAATTATACTAAAAAAAAAGACAAAAGTAAAATAAAATAAATAAAATAAAGTAAAGAAAACAACCTACTGTGTTCTCCTTTTTTTTTTCAAAAATTAGGCTTGGCGGCCGGGGGGAGTAAGCGCGGGTGGACCAGCGACAGCGATGGGCGAGCAGGTCGCAGGCGGTGGTGGTACGGGCTGAGGCGCGTCGGCGGATCTGCGGACGTCGCTGGTGCAGGCGGGAGTGAGGCGGTGCGAGCAGCGATCCACGAATAGTGGCGTCGCGGGCTGCTGCAGGGGCGCAGAGGTGCGGCCATCAGCCCGAGCTGCTGGCGAAGGGAGACGTGGCTGTAGTGGCGACGCTCGAGCGAGCTGCTGGTGGTTGCTTAGGCGGGGGGCAGCGATTAGCAAGGTGGTGCAGAGGTGCTGGCCCGAACGGATGTGCAGGCGGAGGCGAAGCTGAACCGCGGATCGCTGGGCGGCGACGTTGGCAACAGTGAGCGGATCGGCACGGGCTGAGGTGCGGCGGAGACTGCGCAGGCTGCTGGTCCAGGCGTCAAACAATGGGGATGGACCACTGAGTTGCTGATCACGGATTGCAGGTGTTGCGGGGCTGGCGTAGATCACCGAAGGAGGAGTGCTGGGCTTAGGTGAGTGCCAAGCGAGGGGCTGCAGCAGTGGTGGTGCGCGGCGCTTGAGCAGGCACGGGCTGTCGATGCAGGGCTCACTGGCAGGAGGAGGGAGACGTGCGGTCGTTGACGCTCGGCGGATGCGCGGGCGTAGGACCGGCGCGGATGGGAGATGCGTGCGACGAATGCGGGGGGTCGTCGGGTGCTGTTTCGCGGGTGGAGGTGCGGCCGTGGAGGTGGGCTGAGGCGGTGGCCGACGCAGAGGACAGCAGGCGGTTGCTGTGGGCGTCGAGCGGCAGTGGACACCGGCTGAGGACTCTTCACGAAGAACCGGCTGAGGAGTCTTCACGAAGAAGATGAACAATGCTTCATCTTTTTCCTCTTTTTTTCTCTCTCTACTGCACATCCTTTCTTTCTCTTTTTGTCGCTGCACTCTCTGCTCTCACGTCTCTTCCCTCTTTTCTTTTCTGACTTTTTTGACTTTTTTTCTCTTCTAAAGCTTTTTCCTTTCGTATGCTCTCTCTCAAAGAACGAAGGAATTTTTTTTTTTTTTTTTTACGAATTCTCTCTTGATTTTTCCGAATCCTCCACAACCCTGTGCAGGTCAACTCCTTTTTATAGTGGTTCCGATCAGCCGCTTTCTATGGAAAATTTTAAACTTCCATCTTCTGTTGCATTAAATCATGGATGCAAATCGAAGCATGATTTCACAATCAGCTTGATTTTGCTCTGATTTATTCCATTTTGTGAAAATTCTTGCCCCTTATTCACTTGATTTTTAAATTGCTTTTGCATTTAACAAAATCTGAATATCCATAAGAATTCTGATTTTCCATGCATAATCAATCAAATCAATTTCCCCCATTTTTTCATTTTTTTTCCTTTTATTTGTTCCAATGCAATTTTTATTTTCCTTATTTTCCTAGATTTGCTAAAAATAGCTGTCAACACATGTAATTATTTGTCACATTATTTTATTATCGTTTTTATCATATTATATTACATGTCATTATTATCAAGTTTCATCATCTAATCTGCCATGTCAAATTGTTGTGATTGTTGGTCATGTCATTTTCTCATCATATTTGTCATGTCATCTGGCATATGATTATCGTCATGTTATTTCATCATCATGACTGCTATGTTACATTACATAAAATTATGACAAAATTTCATCATAATATTTTACGATGTCCTAGGACACGTCACCAACCCATTCTTTTTATCTTTTAATTAAGCACATGCGGAAACGAATTAAATAAACCCCTAGCCAATAAATAAACATAGGGATTGTAAAACACGGCAAACATTGCTAAAAACAACATATTTACTTAGCAAATGTTAACACTAGGAAGTTTAATACTTACAAGCCTTTCCACGGCCACTTCCTATTGACCCTCTCAAAAATTTTCAAGGACCAAGATTAACGTAAACTTCACTGCCAGCCAAAAGGTGTCGCACCTCGCACCCACCACATCCGCACTAAACAAATCTCCATGTTATGGCTATGAAAATTGTTTAACCACGACAAGGTGGGATAAATCTCATCGAGTCAAAACCCTAAACTCCGATTATGACACAAATTCGTCCTAGGGGCAGCCTAAACAGGCATCACAAACAAACTCACCTTCCCTCGGCACACCCCTACAAGTTTGCACATCACATATGTCATTATACATAGAGCAAGCATAATTAATAATCGGAACACAAAGTATTCACTCTCCAAATATTCACATGGGTCCCAATTATGAGGTAAAACCGTTTTGACATATCCCGTACCATGCCAAACAATTTTTCCCCATAATCGAGCGCAATAGCACAAACATTCAGGCATGTTCCAATTATTACGACCCCTCGGGCCACGGCCAACTCAATAGTCGGCAGTCATCTAGCGTAACCGGGCATTGTCCCGTCCTATCGAGCATGGCTACATCTTGCATCCTCCACCTAGACGGCATTCCACAAAGGAACTTCATTCCGAAATCCATCCACGAACAGCAATGTCTAGCATCCTCCGCCTAGACGATATTTCACAAAAGAGCATCGTCTCCCGTAAATGCATCAAGATGGGTTCATCACCCCGCATAATCATACACATCAGGGTATTTAGGTCATCACACGAGCAGACCATCACTCAAGTACATTGTCATCTTTTTCATTAGCCAAGAAAAAAAATCCCTTTTCAAATAATAAAGCTTGCAACTCTTTTTTTTTTTTTTTGTTCAAAACTTTCCGAAATAAATTCATACGGGGTCATGTATTTGAAATCAACCCATCAAACTTTGCACGCATCTAATTTAAAACCTCATGGTTTTATTGAGCACATAAAACTTGGCATCCAAACCCGACACCTATTTCTTTTATATTTCTTGTCCAACTCCCCTTTTGGAAACAATCTTTGGTAACCCCCCCCCCTTGTTTTTCTTTAAAATTTTTGGAAATAAAATTCATACGTGGACATGTACTTTGAATAAACCCATCAAACTTTGTATGCCTTTATTTCAAAACCTCATTGTTTTATTGGGCACAAAAAATTTGGTGTCTAAACCCGACACCTCATTGTTTTTCCAACCAAGAATTTGTAAAGCCATTTTTGATATAAAAATTGGAACCAACCATCAAGCAATCAATCACATAGCATGGGAAATACAAGCCATCAAATTCATGCATAAGTTCTCAGCATGCCAAAAATCAACCAACTCACAAAATGTACATTTTCCACCAAGCAAGACACCAAGAATAGTCACAAGACCACAATCGACCCTCACTGGCAGAAATCGAATCCACTCGCACATCTCCAAAATTAATTCTAGAAACATAACCAAATGAGTTTAGAAAATCCTCAAATTTAAATATGTTATAAATGACACTAAAAAGAAAACTTTTTATGAAGACACCTTGACCTAGATCTTTCTAGGAGCAGTAAATCACTCAAATCATTATGAAAACTGTGTCTGTGTCTAGAAATTATGTTTTCCAAAACTAGTTTGGTTCAAGATCCAAAACTTGTCCGTTTGCTTTGAAATTTGACTATGTTAAACTTCAAGATGTGATAAAAAAAAAAAAAACTTTCGTGAAGAAACTCTTTCGAAAATCGAACCCTAAAAATTAATAAAAATCTTTTAAACACCAAAAGGTCACGGGTGCCAGCACAAAACAAGATTCCGCCCAACATGTAACGAAGCTGAAACCTTGTTCTTTTAAAGCTAGAAAATCTTGAGTAAAATATATGTTGTAAATAAAGTTGTTTAGAACATTTTTTAAGCAGGAAGCAACCTCAAAATCGTAGCACATTTTAACCCACGGAAATAGCAAACAGTGAATGTCCAATAAATAGATCTTAAGATTAAACTAATCCAACTTAATTAACCAACCATGATTAATTAAAATAACCACGATTAATTAACCTAACTATGGTTAACTAACCTATCCAAGGTTGATTAACACTAATCCATCTTAGCACTAATCTAACCATGATTAGCACTAAACTAAACATCCCCTAAGTGTAATTAACAGCCTAATCAAGGATTAAGGTGTTAACTCACGGAATTCGATGGCGGCGGGCTCACAGTAATGGCAACGCGACGGTGGCGAGAACTCGAGACAACCACATTTCCAACGAAGGCTTGGTGGAGGCGGGGTTGGCCTTACAAGGCTCTCAGCCAAGGAGGGAGGGAGGTTTTAAGGAGCTGCTGGTCAGGTGGTGATGCGGTGGTGGTGGTGTCACTGGTGGCCGATGAAGTTGCTGGTGGCTAAGCGAACCAGCTAGAGGCGTGAGGTGGCTACTGAGCTGAGTTGGAACGGACGGCGTGAGGTCAGGACAGCGGCTGGACATGGGCTGTTGGATGCTGGGATGGTGGAAGATGCAGACGTGAGGATGATGGTTGCTGGCTATAGCGAACGGCGGCTTGACTGGACGTGGGGTGGAGGTGGAGACATTAGATGGATAGGGACGTGTGGCTATTGGAAGTTAGGTGGATGAGCAATGCTAAGGTGGGATGGTGGGCTGGCTGTGGTGGTGGAACGGATGGGGACGGTTAGAAGATGATGAAGATGGACTAAAGATGAGATGGTGGAGTGGTGAAGATGATGTGGTGATGGAAGGTGATACTGGCGTGAAGAGGTGTGAGTGCGGCAATAAGGAAGTGGAAGAAAAGAAGAAAAAGGAAATGGAGGGGCTGCTGGAGTTGGATGGTGGAAGAGAAATGAAGAAGAAGAAGAAGAAGTGGGGAAAGAAAGGGAGCTGGTCGACTGTTGCAGGGGGCTCATGCATGGATGAGGGAGGGAATTGGAGAGAGAGAAGGGAAGAAAGAAAGAAAGAAAGAAGGGAAGGAAAGTCAAGATAACGGCCAATGAGAAACTTAGAGAAATATCTAAGTACTCATCAGAATGTCCCCTAAAGTCCTCATGCCCTCAAAGTCTTGTGCTCCTCCAATGAGAAATTAGCTTCAATCTAAACAAAGCCAAAATATGGTAGAAAAATTCCATGTTGCAGCCCATCAGAATTTCCCTTTTCTTTTTCTTTTTGCCAAAAATTGTTTTTTCGCAAAATTTTCAGACATGACGAAAATTCGCCGAAAGATGAGACGACATCTTATAAATGAATTGTGACATGCTGGAACATCTGATTTCTGAAACCGAATTCAATTTCGTGGTTAAAATCGACCAAACGGGATTTTAGTACAAGCTAACCTATCAGGTAGCTTTTAGGGATTTTAGCGCGTTTGATCCATGGTTAATAATTTTTAGTCCATCTTTGTGCATCTTCGAATCATAAACGACCCTCAGTTGGTAGATAATTGCGAGGTTTTAATTTTGTGTTCCGAATATAATATCGATAAAAAAATCGGGTTATTGCTGTTTGATGCGAATATCGCAATCGTGCGGAATTACTCGCAATTCAACTATGTACTTCCATCGAATCGACTTATATCTGTTCACTAATCGATTTATAATTGTGTTGTATTGACCCTTGTTGATTATTATGGTCAGGCAGTCGATTTTTGATTGAATTCTCTAGTTTGTCGCGTTTATGTCCCTTAACGGCCTCACCTAATAGATTAGTTAACTCGTAAGTGACCAATTCCATGTAAATTAACCATAAGTGCGTCGATGAAACAACCATTTCCTATATTCCAAACGGGGGCAAATTTCGGAATGTCACAGTTATTGTCATATCATTTTGTTATCATGTTTTGAATTTGATCTACCATGTCGAGTTGTGATTATTCTCATACTATATCATCTTGTTACCATGTTGCGAATTTGTATGGCCATGTCACATTGCACATGATTATTGGAATGCCATTTTATGTTTTAAATGTGGTGTTTGCCATGTCGTTCAACATGTGGATATTGTCATCCCAAGTCATTTCATCACCATTTTTTTAGTTCAATTTGTTACATAACATTGCTTATGACTATTGTCATGCCACGTCATCTTAATTATGTTTTTAACATCACATTTGTCATGTTGTCATTGCCGTGTCATGTCATTTTTGCATTATGTCCAAATTCAAATTTGCCATATCATATCATGTCATGTTATTTTCTCAATATGTTTAAATTCCAATTTTGCCATGTCCAGAATTTCGAATGTGCCATGTTGTTCGCATGTGACATCATTTTCTCATGTTTTGAATTTTGACATGTCACCCCATTTACTTGTTCTGCCTAAATTCTAGACATGTCATGTCATTGTTATGACATCCTAAATTTCGACCCGTCTCAATTATATGAAATGGGCTTTTCATCGATGCGCCTATGGACCTTTTTCTCAAAACTGATCACTCTTGAGTTAACTAATCTATCAGGTGAAGCCGTTAAGGGATATAAACGCGACTGACTTGAGAATTCGATTAGAAATCGACTACATGATTGTATTAATCAGCAGGGGTTAATACAGCACCGTTATAATTGATTAGAGATAGGTCGATTCGATAGAAGGATGTAATTAAACTATGGGTGATTCCACCTGATTGCAAAATTCGCGTCGAACGGCAATAATCGATTTTTCTATTGATTCTGTACTTGGTACTTGTAATTGAAACCTTAAGATTTTTACATCAACTAAGAGTTGCCTATGTGTCGAAGATGCACAAACGTGGTCAAAATTATCGACCATGGGTCAAACGTTATAAAATCCCTAAAAGCTACCTAGTAGGTTGGGTCACATTAAAATCATGTCTAGTTGATTTTAATCACAAAATTGAACTCGGTTTTAGTAATCGAACATTCGAGCATGTCACGATTTATTTTTAGGATATAATCTCATCCTTTGAAAAAAATTTGGCGAGCCTAGGATTTTAGCGGAAAAATCCAAATTGACAAATTAAAATGGTGGAAATTTAGATGGGCAAATTTAAGGGACTTTTTGTCCTTCAAAGTGAATTGGTTTGTGAAGGAAATTGTGGAAATTGGTATGGGCAACCTCCTCAGCAATTTTGGCCATCAAATTGAAGTTAATTGTGGAGGAATTGGGAAGAAATGGGTGCAAATTCGTATGGCTGCTGAAAGAGCCTGTTTTGGCCTTCAAGTTGGCTTGTTTGGGAAGCTTTGGGAGGGAAAAATGCCCATTGGTTGCTGCTTTGACCCAAAGGGGAGCTGAAGACTTTATGGCTCAAGTCATGAGTGCAAGATATTTTAAGAAGAAGGGGATTGGCTACATGGAAGACTTCTTGGCCCCTTTGATCCCCTCTCTTCCCTCTTGTCCCCCTCCTTCCCCTCTTGTACAACCAGCCCGGCAGAAGCCAACTTCTTCTTCTTCCTCAGTTTTTCCTCTTCATTTTTCCTCCATTGCTATTGTTTTTTCCACCCCTTGCACTAGCTCAACCATCGCCTCACGCCCTTGCGTCGTTCAAGCTGCTCACAAGCCTGGTTCCCCACGACTAGCCAGCTGAGCAATACTCCAAACCAGCTTGCGTCGCAGCCCGACGCCAAACCGCCTGGCCAACTACTTGTCGCAATTGCTACCATCCCTGAGCCAACCATTTGCCATCCCTTTTGGCATCCTAAAAATTCAAGGCATCCTAAAAATTCAAGTCATCCCTTTTGGTCTATGTGTTAGCCATTAGTTTTCTTAAGGCTAGGTGTTATTGTGCTTGTGTTTATGAATTTTGAATTTAGGACGATAGGATAAATTAATAATCTATGCTTGGCCGTGCACTTTATAAATTAAATTTCAATAAATGAAATGTCGAAAGACTTTGGCCATGTGGAAAATTTAAAGTTTAAAATATTTATGAAAGAAATTCAAAAAAAAAAAAAGGAGAAAAAGGGGTTAATTTTCGAATGGGCCTTGGACCCATTTGGCCTAAGCTTGGTGGGCCAAGCTAGTTGGCCCAAGAGGGAGTTCGACCGGCCCATTAAGGCCCAAAGGGAGCAGTGGCCGACCCATCTTGCATGTAATTGGACAAGTGGCGCAAAGAAGGGCATGCATTGGCCTAGACTAGGATGCCATGCATTGGTCCATTTGAGTGGCATGTAATCATTAGCAATGATGAGAAGTTGGGGATATAAAAGGGAAGGAGATAGGAGAGAGAATGGCTGGTTAGCCATTTGCTCGTCCAAAGGAGAGGAAGAGAGAGAGGTGTGCGAGAGAGAGGGAGAGACCGAGAGGGAGAGGAGGCAGAGCCGAGGAGGAGCCGCCGTGTCCCGCCGTTCGCCGTTGTTTGCTCATCTTAGAGGCAAGTGGAGTCCGTAACTTCTCTTGCATGTTTGTTTTGGTGGTTGCATGTTCTATTTTAGGTGTGATTTATGCGAAAAACCGAGGTAAGGGTTGGTTATTTTCAAGCCGTGTGACTGTTCTTGTTCGGTTTGTGGGAGTCAGTAGCTTGTTTGAGCTTTCATGCGTGTTTGGAGTCCGATTTTGGCTTCTATATCTTCATGAAAGTTGTAGCTAACGTATTGTACTATAACATACTGAAATTTCGTGGAAAATGATGGAGATTTGTCGGGTTAAAGTTCTATTATACGGAGACCCTAGATCTGTGAAGTTTCCACTGACCTCTTGCTAGATTATTGTTTGCATGTTGATTTCCGTTGAATATTTGACTTTGATGTCTTCATGAAAGTTGTAGGTAATACCTTAAACTACAACATACTCAAATTTGAAGCAAAGAGAACAAGTATAGCTTGGTGAATCGGCTAGATCTTGGAAACGATGGTTCTGGTGAAGTATTCCGAGACACCCGAGACTTCATGGACTTAAATGGTGACCATTCTTTGGTTATTTGACCTAGATCTCTTCATGAAACTTGTAAAGGACACCTTGGTACATAACATACTCAAATTTCACAGGAAACGAAAGACGATAGATGGGTGAAATCTAAAAATTTCGGAGAAGTGTATTCTGGACGAAGCGGTAGTGGTTCCAGAGGTTTCGTGGGGTTGTATAAATTAATCTAAAAATAATTTGGCTTAGAGTTCTTCATGACAAATGCACGAAAATGTCTTGGCTATCACCCTGTAAAATTTCGTAATTTTTGAAGGCCATATGAGTATTTTAATCGAATTTATTTGGAAACTGTGCAATTCTGGTCATTATCCGAATATCATGTGCTAATTTGTGGAAATTGCGAAATTATGAGAAATTCAATTTGGCCATGAATTTGTATGAAATTGTGATCCTATTGATTTTTTTAGTGATTGTTTGAATACTATGATTTTGGGAAAATCATAGATATTAAATTTAATATTTATTTATGAAAATAAATAAATATAATAATAAAATAATAATAAAATAAAATGGATTTTTATTTGGCCATGGATTTAATTCTATTTGTGTGGCATATGTGTGATGAGGTCTTTGCACATGTATTGAATTGAGATGTATATGTGATAAAGTCTTGGTATGCGTATGACATGGTCTTGTACATGTATTGAATTGAGATGCATGTGTGATAAAGTTTTGGTATGTGTATGACATTTGAATTGAGATGCAAGTGTGAATTCCATGTCAAGTGTGATTTGTTTGATACCATGCCAATTGCCATTTTAAATTGAGATAAAGAAATGGTATATGTGAATGATCGTAAATGAGGAAATGGTTGTGGTGGATGATGATGCTCGGTGGCCTAATGGCGCAATTCCGGAGATTCCCGGGAGTGTCGGGATGCCCGGTGGTATACGGTACGTAATTCCAGGGGAGGCCCGGTGGTATGTTGGTACATAATTCCGGAAGCCCTGTCGGAGGTCTTTGCCCGAAGGAATGCCTCGCGATGCCAGGATTTGGGTGTGGGATGCCCGGCTAGAAGGGCAAAGGCCGGATGTCCGGTTGTATCTTGGATACATGCTCGGAGGTTCCTCGTGATGCTAGTTGGGATGCGAGATGCCCGGAATGTGGGGGGCCGGATGCCCGGTTGTATCTTGGATACATGCCCGGAGGTTTTTCTCGCATGGGATGCGAGTGTAAAATATGGCATGAAATTGATGAATCGAGGAAGGGTGATGTGGTGATCAAATTTAAAGATAAATATGAAAATTAACTCATGGCATGATATGGTATGATATGCATGATGATATGCATGATGATGGTGATGATATGTGATATGATATGATGATCACCCATGGTATGATATGCATGATGATATGCATGATGATGGTGATGATATGTGATGTGATATGATGATCACCCATGGTATGATATGCATGATGATATGCATGATGATGATGATGATGATGATGATGATGATAATATGTGATGTGATATGATGATCACCCATGGTATGATATGCATGATGATATGCATGATGATGGTGATGATATGTGATGTGATATGATGATCACCCATGGTATGATATGCATGATGATATGCATGATGATATGTGATGTGATATGATGATCACCCATGGTATGATATGCATGATGATATGCATGATGATGATGATAATATGTGATGTGATGATGTCATGATAAGGATGACATGTATGATATAATGATGCCATGATGATGATTATGATGATGACATATGATGATATGATATGCATGATGATAAGGCATGATGATGCATGATAGTATTACGCATGGCTGCAAGGTAAGTTACGCCTGCAATGCATGTATGATTTGTATGATGCATTGAGTTGTTATTGGATTTCCTTTACCTGCTGAGTGGTTGTACTCACCCCTTTTGGGGACCAACATTTCAGATTAGTAGATGGATTGAGTGGTTGGATATGACCGTAAGAAGGAGGATAGCAAAGGAGGGAACTTTTGGGCGCCGACACTAATCGATGGACTCTAAAGTAGACGTCTGTTGGAAGCGACGTCGGTCATCTTTTGAAATATAGCCAAGTATAGAAAGACTATGGCAATTTGATGTATCGACTAATGACGTCCATCAAGTTATATAAATAAATGTGTATGGCTTTGACTTATATAAAATGTTTAGTTAGTGTGCATCGTTTTCTAAATATAGGGAAGGGAGTTGTTGGATGTGCTTCCGCATATAAATTGCGCAAGGGACCGATCGAAAAAAAAAAAAAGAAAAAAAAATGTAAACCCCCAAGTTGTATGGACCCGCTGCAATTGAAATGGTATCAGGGTGACATGACATAGAAATAGTGAATGGTAAGCGAACTGTGGCGACCCTAATCAGATCGGGGGCCGTCGAGGGGTGCCACATCCCTGCTCAAGCTAATGGCCAACCTGAGTTGTTCAATCATCGTCCCTCCTCGCACTAGCCCTCAATCAAGCTGCTTCGCAGAACCAAAGATCAGCCTTAGCTGAGCCATGTTGGGCTATTTTCAGCCTCTTCCGGGCCTACTTTGGAGCTGCCGTTGACATGGGATCTCACCGCCATCATGTCGCCATTGCCGCGAACCCACTATTCCAGTGAGTTAGCATCCTAATATCTGATTATGGAGTTAATTACACTTAATAGGTGGATTAGTGTTAATTAAGGATTAGTATAATCCTAATTAGGGTAATTAGTGGTTAGGAGAGTTAGTGGCCTAAGCTAGGTAAATTTAGGTGGTTAGATAGATTAGTTAGTAGCTAATTAGATTAAAGTAATTATCTTAGCTAGATTAGTTAATTAGTTCAATTAAGTTGGTTAGATTAGCTTATGTAGATTAATTAAGTGGTTTAATTTAAATAATTTGCAATTTATTTAATTAAATATCAATTAGCATAAATTATACCAGGATAGTCGGTTATCAAAATTTTACGCTAATCGTCATGATGGAATTTATTTGTGAGATTGATTGCTAATTTATGCAATTGAGTGCTTAGTGATGATTTTTAATTATTATTGCAAAAATATGATTTTACAGTATTTAATTAAAAAAATAGCGGGTGTTGGCTTTTGACGCCAAAATTTTTTTAGGTACTATATAGAATCGTGAAATTTTGAAATGGGGGAATATCACGCTTTATAGTTCGATTTAATTGTGTGACCACGCACAACTGTTTTACCATCTGTTTTTACTATGAAGAAAATTGGCCAAATCCATTATTTGAAAGGGAAGAATTTGAGTGCAAAGCACGATATTCTTGGCCGAGTATGGATGTGCGTGTGATCGCTATCGGAACCTGTCACTCGATGAAAGTTGGGGAGGCAATGCCTGATAAATTTGGATGCCCCACGTCAACGAATGTCGGTCGCAGTGGAGGCTGGGCCGGTGCTCCTTCGGGAATGTTGTCTAAATGTGGACGTTGATGTGCCCAACGAAGCGGGATGACGCCCGGTTATGCTAGATGACTGCCGATTGTTGAGTTGGCCATGACCGTTGGGTCCTAAATAATTAGGACACGCTTGAGTGATTCAAATAGTGATGCTTAATTATAGGACAAAATTGTGTGACACGGAATAGGACGTGTCATAACAATTTGACCTTATAATCAACCTTATAGTTGTGCCTAGTTACGCTTGTTGTCCTATATCGTGTATGTTTGGCAGCCTCTAGGTGAATTCTCGTCCTAATCGGGGTTTAAGGTGTGGACTCACTGAGACTTTGTCTCACCCCATCGTGGTTTAAAATTTTACAGATCCTTAGATGGAGATATGACACATTTTTTTTGGGTGGCCATGAGAGGTGGAGATCGAGCGTACCCTTCTCCCTATCCATGGACCACCTGGACCCGTGAGCTCATAGTTACCACTATTTGGATCAATGAGAGCCTACCTCAATTGGTATCTCATGGCTTGAAAGTGTGGTTCCATAACGGGCCAACGAGGTTCAAGAGGGCCCCTTGGATGGTTTAGACAAACCTGTCGTGGACGCCAATATTTTGGAAAATATCGCGGTGAATCAGGTGCCCAAGGCTGAAGAGCCTGGAGTAGAGGTAGCTAATCCTCAAGACATCGACATCCCAAATGATGACATAGTAGAACCGGATCCCAAGTAGGTAGGGTCCGGGGTAGGGTTAGCTTGGTAGCTTCTTTTGGGTTTAGACTCATGTATATAAACCTGATGTGTTTATAAAGTGTGGCTTGTGTTAGTTGATTATCCTGCTTTCCTATCCCATATGTTTAATTGATGTATGGAGTTTATTAGTTCGCTTCCACGTGTGCTTAAAATCGATTGGGTTAGCAATGCATCGTGGGAACGTTGCATTTTAGTCGACTGCCAAGGGATATGTGTATGCCCGGGGTTCAGGGCGTGACATCCCTACCCAAAATGGTATCAAAGCTAGTTAATGTCTGGAGTGATAAGGTGCGATGGGTTATGGGATAGTTAATAGGAAATGCCTTTTTCTTATGCAGTGCATGTGACTGATTAGCTAATTGGTAGATTGTTTTGTGTGAGTCGCTCAATTTGCTAATTTTTTGTTGGAATTGGAAAGCAGGTTCTATAAAGAGTTTGCAATATGAGTAATCCAGAGCAGAGGACTCCTAGAAAGAAGACAAGAAGACAGTAGCATCTGTCACTCGGGATAGGACGCTAGCTAGGGTTGGTACCTGAAGAACAGCACTAGCTTAAGCTAGCGTGAGTGTTAGAGTGCTGCTACAAGTTGGTACTAGTGTAGCAGCACCTAACGATCTTAGAATCAATGGGATCGTGCAGGTGCTCGAGACCTTAGGGCATTTGATGGGGGTAGCATGCCCAAAATCAAGCTACTGCCACAGTCGTCGCCTTCGTTGCCGATGCCGCAACTGCACCTACTAAAGTTCAACCTAGGAATGTCATCGGGGAGCGACTGATGCACAAGCTTGTTCAGTAGTTTCTGAAGCTAAACCCGCCGAGGTTCTCAAGAGCAAGCAATCCCAAGGTTACAACCTTCTAGATCCAAGAGCTAGAGAAGGCCTTCGTACTGCTGAGGTGCTCAGAGGAGGATAAGGTGGTCATTGCAATCTATCAGTTGCAAGGAAATGCAAGCACTTGGTGGAGGGCCACCGAAGGAAGAGTGTTCCCTGAAGGTGTGGTTCTAGTGTGGAATGCCTTCATTGAAATTTTTAATGGAAAGTACTTCTTTGACTGCATAAGGAAACAGAAGATGGTGGAGTTTCAATGCCTTCGTCAAGGTCTGATGTCTGTAGACCAGTACAAGATGAAGTTCGCCAAGCTTTCACAGTATGCCCCCAAGTTGATTAGGGACCCGGTAGATAGAGTAAGAAGATTATGGGATGGACTGAGATCGAAGCTAAATGATCCGTTGGTGCTATTTAATCTGAAGGACTACAATGATTTGTATGAGCGAACCCAGTTGATAGAGAGAAATTCAAATGAATGAGCCGCTGCATCTGGGTCACGGTTCGGGTCGAACATAGATATTAGTCGGTTTGGGAGGAAGCCGATGATTGGAGGAAGGTATCATATTCCGCCTAACAGATAGGGATAGGAAAGTCGGCGTCGAACCAGAATGGAGTGTGTCGTTTCTGCGAAAGACGACATGGATCAGCCCCATGCTATTCTAGGATGGGTGCTTGTTATGGATGTGGTTAGCAAGGTGACCAAGTCAAAGACTGTCCTCGTAGGCTGATGTGATCACAGCTGCCGCTACCACCAATGGGATAGAATAGAGGGAATGCGTCGCAGAATGCACCGCAGGATATGATGAATAGGCCTCCAACACAGGGAATGGTATATGCTGTCACCTGACGTGAGGCAGAGGACTCAACAGATGTGGTTACAGGTACGGTCTTGCTAAACAACCATGCTACTTATGCTTTATTTGACCCTGGAGCTATGCATTCTTTTATTGCCGAGCAGTACATTAAGTTGGTAGGGTTGAGTCTTGAACCGTTAGGGTTAGTCATTAGTATATCTACCCCATTAAAGGATAAGGTGTTGTTTGCAGTAGGGTGGCCTAGTTGTAAGTTGGTTATTGGTGAGCGAGAGGAAATGATAGATTTGATTGTCCTGGCAATGTATGATTTTGATGTGATAATTTGCATGGACTGGCTCACCAAGCAACGAGCTACAGTAGACTGTTATCGTAAATCGATTCAGATTAACTCGTTAACAGGTGAAAGTTTCGAGTTTATTGGAAGTCGAGGAAGACCCTCGATTACCTTAATCTCGCCACTTGAGGCAATCCAGCTATTAGATGGGGGTTGCCCAAGGTTACTTGGCAACTGTCGTGGATATGATAGTTGAGGAGCCGAAGATGGGGGAAGTTATAGTAGTATAGGAGTTTGCTAACGTGTTTTCGAAGGAATTACCTGGTTTGTCCCTAGAAAGGAAGATTGAGTTCGTGATTGAGTTGGCCCCCGGGACGGAGCCAATCTTTGAGGGTCCTTACCATATGGCGTATTAGAGTTGAAGGAACTGAAGGTGCAGATGTAGGAGTTGTTGGACAAGGGAATCATATGTCCCAATGCATCACCTTAGGGAGCACCAATTCTGTTCATGAAGAAGAAAAATGGTTCATAGCATCTTTGCATTGACTATCAGCAACTCAACCAGGTGATGATCAAGAACAAGTACCCACTACTAAGGATTAACGACTTGTTTGACTAGCTATAGGGAGTGTCGATATTTTCTAAGATCAACCTGAGGACAGGCTACCACTAGTTGAGGATGAAGAAAGAAGATATACCAAAAATGGCATCTCGTACGCGTTACGGCCATTATGAGTTCACCGTAATGCCATTTGGTTTAACTAACACCCTAGCTGCTTTCATGGATATGATGAGTATTTGGATCAGTTTGTGATAGTGTTTATCAACGACAACCTGGTGTACTCAAGAAGTCCATATGAGCACGAAAGACATCTAAGGATGGTGCTTCAGACTCTGTGAAATCATGGACTGTATGCCAAGTTCAGTAAGTGCGAGTTTTGGCTGACTCGTGTAGCTTTCTTAGGTCACGTGATTTCTGGTGAAGGGATTTCCGTGGACCTGACCAAGATTGAAGTAATTATGAACTAGCCAAGATCGATGACAGTGACAGATATTAGAAGTTTCTTGGGATTGGTAGGTTATTACAGATGATTCATGGAAGGATTTTCACCAATAGCCATGTCCGCTAACGCGATTGTTGAAGAAGGAAGAGAAGTTTGTATAGATAGATAAGTGCCAGCATATTTTTCAGGAACTTAAATAAAAGCTAACTACCATACCCGTACTAACAATTCCATCTGGTCCTGGAAGATACGAGATCTTTAGTGATGCGTCATTCAGAGGACTGGGTTGCGTGTTAATGCAACATGGCAGAGTTGTTGCATACGCGTCCCATCAATTAAGACCTCATGAGTTGAATTACTTGACGCGTGACTTAGAACTTGTTGTGATTATTTTTTCTCTAAAGATTTGGAGATATTACTTGTGTAGAGAAAAGTTCCAAATCTTTACAAACCACAAGAGCTTGAAATATTTATTCTCTTAAAAGGAGTTGAACATTAGATAGCGTCATTGGATAGAACTTTTTAAAGACTATAACTGCGACATCCTGTATCATCCCAGAAAAGCTAACAAGGTCGTTGATGTATTGAGTCGGAAGTTTTCAATTGCGTAGATGGTGATTCAGGAGTGGATCTTACTCAAATGAGCTCGAGCTTCGGTTTTCAAATTTGAGGTAGTCCACCTTTCAAGTCTTATGGCCACCCTCAAAATTAAACCAGAAGTGTAGATAAGAATCAACACATTGTAGTTGACAGATCTTGAGATTCAAAGAATTCTCCAAGAGGATGCAGAAAAGAGGAAAGCTGACTTTTAGATTTTTTATGATGGAACACTGAAGTTTCGTGGACAATTGTGTGTACCTGACATTGCCAAGCTTAAGGAGATTTTGTTAGAAGCTCATTGTAGCAGTTACAGTATTCATCCAAATAGTACAAAGATGTATCATAATCTACGTCAACACTATTGTTGGACCGGTATGAAGGCAGACATCGCAAGACATGTCGCTAAGTGTCTGACTTGCCAGTGAAAACACATCATTGTAAGCTGGAAGGACTTTTGCAATCTCTCAAGATTCCCTAGTGGAAGTAGGAACATATCACAATGTATTTTGTGATGAGATTACCAAGGAGTCAGTGAGATAATGATTCCATATGGGCTATAGTTGACAGACTAATGAAGTCTGCTCACCTCATTGGCGTACAAAAGGACTATGCATATGCTGAATTGTACATGTGACAAAGAGTTCATCTAATCGAGACCCAAAGTTCACAACAACCTTCTAGAATAGTTTATAGATTGCTTTGGGAACAAAGTTGCAGTACATTACGGCCTATCATCTACAGACGGATGGCCAGTTTGAGAGGAGGATTCAAACCGTCGGGGACATGCTACGAGCTTGCATGTTGGATTTCAAAGGAAGATGTGAGGAACAATTTCATCTAGTCGAGTTTGCCTACAACAATAGTTATTAGCAAAGCTTTCAAATGGCACCATTTGAAGCATTGTATGGCAAAGTCTATAGAATTCCAATTTGTTGGGATGAAGTTGGAGAGCTAAAGATCACCGACCCAGAGTTGGTTCAACAGTCAGTGCCATCAAAGTCATTCGAGAAAGACTAAAGACTGCTCAGAGTCGCCAGAAAAGTTATACAGATAAGCGGCGAAGACCATTGGAGTTCGAAGTTAGTGAACACGTCTTCCTTAAAATGTCACCGATGAGGGCTACTTCGCGTTTCGGCAAGAAAGGGAAGTTGAGTCCGAGGTACGTAGGTTCCTTCAAGATTCTGGAGAGAATTGGGACTTTGGCGTATCGCCTTACATTACCGCCAAGACTTGCTTAAGTACATGACGTCTTCCACGTGCCGATGTTGAGAAAGTACGAGTTTGACCTAAACCACGTGCTGAATTTTGAAGAATTAAATGTGGCCAACAGAGTGTCGTATGTGAAGAGACGAATTTAGATCGTGGATCGAAAGGAGCAAGTGCTACGCAACAAGACGATCTCTTTAGTCATAGTGGTATAGCAACACCACAGAACAGAAGGAGTGACTTGAGAAAGTGAAGAATCAATGAGATGACTATACCCCCACCTTTTTAAAGAAGAATTGTAATGGTTTAAATTTCGAGGACAAAATTTTTATAAAAGGGGAAGAGTTGTGACATCCAAAATTTCAACCCGCCTTGATTATATGAACTGAACTTTTCATCAATGTGCTTGTGGTCCTTTTTCTCAAAGTTGATCACTCTCGAGTTAATTGATCTATCAGGTGAAGCCGTTAAGGGATATAAACATGACAAACTTGAGAATTTGATCAGAAATCGATTGCTTGACCGTGCTAATTGGCAAGAGTCAATATGGAACCATTATAATCGATTAGAGATTGAAGATACATCGATTTGATAGAATCACATAATTAAATTGTAAGCGCTTCAACCTGATTGTAAAATTTTCGACGAACGGCACTAAACTCATTTTTCTGTCGATTTTGTACCCAGTACCTGTAATTAAAACCTTGAGATTTTTACGACAATTGAGAGTTGCCTATGAGTCAAAGATGCATAAATGTAGATCAAAATTATTGACCATGGGTCAAACTCGATAAAATCCCTAAAAGCTACCTGGTAGGTTAGGTTGCGCTAAAGTCCCGTCCGATTGATTTTAACCACGAAATTGAACTTGGTTTTGGGAATCGAATGTTCAAGTGTGTCACGATTTAATTTTAAGACATCGTCTCATCCTTTGAAGAATTTTTGACGACCCCAGAATTTTTTGGCCTTCAAAGTGAATTTTTTTGTGAAGGAAATTGTGGAAATTGGTATGGGCAACCTCCTCAACAGTTATGGCCATCAAATTGGAGTTAATTGTGGAGGAATTGAAAAGAAAATGGGTGCAAATTCGTATGGCTGTTGAAGGGGTCTATTTTGGCCTTCAAGTTGGCTTGTTTGGGAAGCTTTAGGAGGGAAAAATGCCCATTGGTTGTTGCCTTGACCCTAAGGGGAGCTGAAGACTTTCTGGCTCAAGTCATGAGTGCAAGATATTTCAAGAAGAAGGGGATTGGCTGCATGGAAGACTTCTCGGCCCCTTTGTTCACCCTCTCTTCCCTCTTATCCCCCTCCTTCCACTTTTGTGCGACCAACCTAGCAGAAGCCCCTACAGAAGCCAACTTCTTATTCTTCTTCAATTTTTCCTCTTCATTTTTCCTCCATTGCTATTATTGTTGCCACCCCTTGCATCGAACCACTTCGCTAGCCATTGCCTTATGCCCTTTGCGTCTAAGTCGCATGCAAGCTCAGTTCCCCGCGAATAGCCAACCGAGTGACCGTCCAAAGCAGCCCACATCATAGCCCGATGCCAGACTACCTGGCCGACCGCCCGTTGCAGCCGTTACTATCCCCTAGCCAGTCGTTCGCTGTCCTTGCTCAAGCTAGTGGCCAGCTCGAGCCATTTAGCCGTCGTCCCTCCTCGCACTAGCCCTCGATCTAGCTCCTTCGCAGAACTGAAGCTCAGCCTTAGCTAAGCCATGTTGGGTTGTTTTCAGCCTCTTCCGAAACCTCCTTTAGAGCCACCGTTGACACAGGATCTCACTGTCATCACATTGCCGTCATCGTGAACCCGTTTGCTCGCTAATCCGATGAGTTAGCATCCTAATCTCTAATTAGGCAGTTAATGACACTTAGTAAATGGATTAGTATTAATTAAGGATTAGTATAATCCTAATTAGGGTAATTAGTGGTTAGGAAAGTTAGTGGCCTAAGCTAGGTTAATTTATGTGTTTAGATAGATTAGTTAGTAGCCTAATTAGATTAAGGTAATTATTCTAGCTAGATTAGTTAATTAATTCAATTAAGTTGGTTAGATTAGCTTATGTAGATTAATTAAGTGGTTTAATTTAAATAATTTATAATTTATTTAATAAATTGCAATTTATTTAATTAATTATCAATTAGCGTAAATTATACCAGGATAGTCGATTATCAAAATTTTACGTTGATCGTCATGGTGGAAGTGATTTGTGAAATTGATTGCTAATTTATGCAATTGAGTGCTCGATGATGATTTTTAATTATTATTGCAAAAAATATGATTTTATGGTATTTAATTAGAAAAATACCGAGTGTCAATATTTTAAACAAAAAATATTTTAGGTACTATATAAAATCGTGATATTTTGAAATGGGAGAATATCATGCTTTATGATTCGATTTGACTGTGTGACCATGCACAATTATTTTACCAAGTGTTTTTAATATGAAGAAAATTGGTCAAATCCATTATTTGAAATGGAAGTATCTGAGTGCAAAGCACAATGTTCTTGGCCGAGTATGGATATGTATGTGATTTCTATCAGAACCTGTCACTCGATGAAAGTTGGGGAGGTGATACCTGATTAAGTTCGAATGCCCCACATCAATAGATGCCGGTCACAGTGGAGACTGGATCGATGCTCCTTCGGGAATGCCGTCTAAATGTAAACGTTGTCATGCTCAACGAAGTGGGACGATGCCCGGTTATGCCGGATGATTTGAGTTGGCCATGCCCATTGGGTCCTAAATAATTAGGACACGCTTGATTGATTGAAATAGCCGCACTTGATTATGAGACGAAATTGTGTAGCATGGAATGGCACGTGTCATAACGATTTGGCCTTATAATCGAGACCCCTGTGATTGATTAAGGTATGAGATGAAGTGTTCCAATTATTAATTATACTTGTTACATTTATATATGATATATGAGATGTACTAACGTGCAGGGAGGTGCTGATGCGAGGTAAGTCATTTATGGTGCATGTTTAGGCTACCTCTAGGTGAATTCTCGTCCTAATCGAGGTTTAGGGTTTGGACTTGCTGAGACTTTGTCTCACCCCGTTGTGGTTTAAAATTTTACAAGTCCTTAGATGGAGGTACATCATGTTCATTTTGGGTGGCCACGAGAGGCAAAGACCAAGTGTACTCTTCGCCCTATCCATGGGACCACCTGGACCTGTGAGCTCGTAGTTACCACTATTTGGGTCAATGAGGGTTTACCCCAATTGGTACCTCGTCGCCTCAAAGCGTGATTCCGTAACAGGTCTAACGGTGTTCGGGAGGCCCCCTTGGATGGTTTTGACGGACCTACTGTTGATACCGAGTATGAGTTGGTACTTGACCCTATTGTGGATGCCGATATTTTGGAAAATATCACAACAAACCAGGTGCCCGAGGCTGAAGAGCCCGGAGTAGAGGTAGCTGATCCTCTAGACATCAACATCCCAGATGGTGTCGTAATAGACCTGGATCCCAAGTAGGTAGGGTCCGGGCTAGGGTTAGCCTAGTAGCTTCGTTTGAGTTTAGACTCGTGTATTAAACCTAATGTGTTTATAAAGTGTGTCTTGTGTTAATTGGTTGTCCTGCTTTTTCTATCCCATGTGTTTCATTGATGTCAGGAGTTTATTAGTTTGCTTCCGCATGTGCATAAATCGATTGGGTCGGCAACGCGTCTTGGGAACGTCGCATTTTAGTCGACCGCCGAGAGATGTGTGTGTTCCCGGCATTTTGGGCGTGACAATTGCTATGCCATGTTACTTGCCTATTATATTTGAATTTGGTATTTGCCATATTATTGCCATGTCATGTTATTGTCACATTGAATTTTCATTTTGTCATATCTTATTCTCATTATGTGTGAGTTGTTCCTCCAATCTTGCCATGCCATTTCAATGCCATGTAATTTTTTCCTAGTGTAATGAATATGAATTTGCTTTGTCCTTGCCGCATTGAAATATTAAAATTGAATTTTTATGTTGCACTCGCATTGACATTTTATTTGCTTACACGGCGTCACACACAAACCAGTCATGCCACACGGCTTCATAATCAGTAATGACCTTGAATAAATGTTTTGAAATGATGCATGCTTAGGAAATTAGATCATGAGTAAATTTGGGACTTAACTGAAATTAGAGCTTTGATACTATCAGGACGTCATGAGATGTCCATCCTACACTTAATACAGCGTCTCTCTACAGGAGGTATAAGGCTGATGAGTCGGTTGAGAGATATTGTGCAAAACATAAGTCGACCTTGCAGTGGGCATTTCACCCACCCCTTCACATTTACTGGTATGGGCAGCTACTATACCGGTTTACCAGTTCCTCAAACAGCTCTTTCAAGATGCGGTGGAGTCTACCCTCCTCACATGAAGAGCCCTTTAATTCGCAAGTGTAACTTTTTCTTCCCCACTTAAGTAGAAATACCTTTGATATCTTACGTCCTAGAGTTCAAATGAAGCATTTTTAGGACATACTCGGGTCTCAAGTTCCCAAATTTATAATCCCTAGTTTTCTTTTTGTCTAGTTTCCTTCACATGTACAATTAGGCAGCAAACTTTCCCATTACTGCCTAAGCATAGTCGGGTGTTTTATGATTGCCTAGTGGCTATAGGGTAGTCCGTGGCATTTAGGAATTAGTTCTCCAAATAGCCCAACTTCGGACCATCTCAAATATATTCTTCAATATTTACCTCTTTCGACTTGGACTTCCATTGATTTTGAATTTTAAAATGTACATAAAATTCAAATATCCCGAAATAATTAATCCATCCCTGTCATTTAAGTGCGTAAATTTGTCAAGTAAAACTATGGGTTTCTTTCAAGTTGTAATTTGTATGTCTGACAAATACTTTAATTTCAATATATTCTACATATGCTCGTTGAAACTTACAGACCGCGAAACTAGTTCATCAGTAAGACGCGGTCCAATATGGCAATTTCAGCTAGGTTCAATTTCCAGATTTGCTACTTCCCATTGGGGTCCGTCTTCGTTCGTTCAGCTGCTTTGAATCTTTGCTAAAATGCCCATGAAGAAAATATCTTGCCGAAAGACCTAACGAACTTCTTTTACGGGCAAACTGAACCAAGAGTCCTTGCACATGCAGGAACAAACTCCATGCGCCGCCAAACAACGCACGTTGAGCATGAACTGTTAGTGCAGGCACACCCATGCCATTAGGCCAGTTCATGGTGAATGGTAACATATGATTTTATTAGGAGCAGACAAGTCAAAATCTCCTACATGATTTAACAGCATCGAGTGACCAAAGCACTTCATCTGCTAACTCGTCTTTTCCTTTTACGGCTTGAGAGTAATTTACCGAATCGATTTACATAGTACTGTCGGTAGTTACGAATTTGATTGATTTACTAATTAGTTGAGCATATTTATTGTTTAGTACACTTAATGAATATTTCTATTTTAACATATAAAAAGAAGCTGAAATTACACTCTCGGTCTTTTGACTTGCATTTTTTTTTTTTTCAATCGAGTCCTTGATCTTGTGTATCGTTTCTAATCAATCTCCCCAACTCCAAGTTCGGGTTAGTGCTGGCCGGTCAAGAAACAATTGTGGTTGCCGATGCAAAGATTGGGTCAAACTTCAAAAGGCATGGATTGGCATGAAACTCTGTTCATCCATTTTACGCATATATCTGCAACATTATATGTCTCATGCTTCAGGCGGGAGTCAATCTCGGTAGACAATTCAGTAGTAACAGCTTAGCGCTAATTCTTGTGAGCTTTTAATTGTGGGGATTAGGAATGAGACTAACTTCAAACGGTGTAGTATAGAGAGGGAATTTCTAAAAGCCACGTACGAAGAGTATTATGGCTCAATTAGGTTTATGATTATAGTTCTAAAACTAAGGATTATGTATGAAAAAAATATATATTTGGGGGACTATAAGGAATTTAAAAATGCTTCAGCTTCTCGTTTCATCTCCCTTCAAATTTCAACTTTGAAGCATTTTGTCACCTAATAGAAACCGCAACTCCAAAGTTCGTATGGTGTCTCTCTAATATATGAATTAATTCACTGAGAAAACAGAAAGTGAGAGCTTTGAGTTATGGGATGTGCCTTCCAATCCACACTATCAAAAGTATCTAGACAAAGCGAGGGGCTTGCATCGACTAATGTGGTGACTTTTGAACTGTCCATCATAGCATGAATTGGTAAGTGGATAACTTGATTGAATTTGTCACTTTGACTGGGAAGCCAATGAGAATAGGAGATTGATTGCCTGTATTTACACATTTAGAAACCAATTAAGGATTCAATTGTTCAGCATACGTGTGCCTTCTCTGCTTAAGAGGTGGACAGAGATTCTTTCAATTGTGTCAAAGTTTACACTCATGCATGTAAGAAAAAGATCATGCAATAACCTGTGATTTTTTGCGGATATTTTACAGAATTGACTTCTGTGCAACACCTTACCTGAAGTTTGTTCACCCCCACACTCTGCCAAAAACGCCAAACTTCCTCGTCTTTTGTCTTTAAAACTCACATGGAAAAATATCTACAGATTCATTTGAAACAAGTATGAAGCTATATACCCAATGGACATCTCCATCTCAATGGAAATATCTGGCAGATGGTAATATAATAGAACATTCAGGTGCCTAACACATTATTTTATTAAACACGAGAGAGAATGGATCAAATATTCGTTTGATTTACTTATGAATTGCTCTTTATGATGCTCGTGCATTAAACAGAAACATTAGTGTGCGTGCAGATAACTCTTGTTAAAGTTGCAACAATCTTATGTCAAGCTATGCATAAAGATAAATGATATGAAAAGGGCAATCGACAAATTAACCCAGATTAGGTATTGTCTCACTTGGCAACTTTCTTTTTTAAACTTATAATGGGCACCCTTGGCCAAACTTTGAGCACCAACAGCAGAAGTATGTTTTGTCAGCTCAGCTTTAATCAACTTTTAAGTACAGCTCCAAAGAAAATCCTCCAACTTAACAACCAGCATGATTAGATATGTGGGCCTTTTTGAGGACTAAGCAGTAACAAAAAGCTACTTAATCAAACAATATATCACCTGTTATAACGCTTTATGCTTTGATCAATCAAACAAGAACTCAAAGGCGAGTGATTTATTTGTCCAGTTAGAAACTTCTAACAGGAGGAACATTCTTGAAGACAAACGCTTCAATCCAGTGATCTTTTCTTTTTCTTTTTTATTTTTTTTTTCTCAGCCAACAGTCTAATCTTTTCCGGGTTTAAATGTCTAGTATGTGCTTGAGTGTCAACAATCTTGTAACTCAGTCGACAGCTTTTTTCTGGGTAAGGGACTTAGATTTCACCATTATAACTTTTCAGTATCTGCTATCTATAATGCACTCACACATGCTGTTTATATCCTCCCGGTTGTGACTCCTTATCACATATATTCCATAGAATCTGCCAAGAATGATGTGCACGCAGTTTGACAATACTTTTTGAAAATTTATTGCTTATATTTCTTAGTTTCACGTAAATGAAATACATAGTTCAGTACTCAAATCAAAGAAAAGAGCATGAGCATGACTACCCATTACCATAATTCCAAAAACCAGAAAGTATTTCCAATCGTTTACCCATTATTCATTATAATAATAATGACCAAAGAGGTTAATTACCTCAGGCCAAGCGTCTAACTTCTTAATAACAAACAGAAATAGAAAAATCAGTATAAGGGAAAATCATAACCACCAAACACAACATAAAGAAAATGCTGGATTTATCCATCCGGCAGTGCAAACTCGATGAAATTTGGTCGCTAAATTTTGTGCCTTATTTAATGACTAAGGATTCTCGACCACTTTCCTGTGGAAGTTCCTGTGGCAGCCGCAAGTGGCGCAAGTGAAAGCCAAGTCCGAGCCCTCCACGCCTCGTGGCCTGAACTCGGTGCATCCATCGACCTGGTGACCTCCAGTGGAGGCAGCGTGATTCCTCTGGCACTCTGCATATCTTATCCGGGGCATCCTGGACGAAGAAGCGCTTGAGGACTCTTCTCCTCTCCCCAGAACAACCTTCTTCATCTTTCAGTCGGACCCCAATTGCTCCCTTTCAAGTGATATTGACGTAATATAACTTTTTACTTAGAGAGAGAGAGAGAGAGAGAGAGACGGGGAGCTCAACCCTAGAGGGGGTATTTATAGCCTGTAAAAGTTCTTCCTTCACACTGACTTGATCGACCTTTATTAGGAGTAAATAAACATTATCACAATCACTGTTCTCACAATTGTTTTTCGTTTGTCTACTTGTGCTTCTTTTCTATAATTGATTAACCTATTGAAGTAGCAAATCAGTAGGAGGAAAATTAGAATATTTGCAAAGCAGACTCTTCTACGAATCAGTATGAAGATAACAAGTCAACTAGAATATTAACGAGTTGATCATTTGGAGACTTTTTGTGATTTTTTATCAAAAAATATTTTTATTTTTTCTCTTCTGATTTGCTACTTCAATAAACCAGCCATGAAGTTTAGAAATTTAGCGAGATAAACTCAATTGAGAGACGGAGAGAGGACTTTGTATCGATTCTTGTATATGATAAGAAGTTTGTACATGTGGATTTATATACTATCTTTATCCACTTAAATGGCTTATTAAAATGGCCATGCTGAGATATATTAATAACTGCTTTACAACTCAACCGGGCATTTAAAAAAAAAAAAAGGAAAGAAGGAAAGAAACAGAAAGATTCTCGAATAAATAAGGGAAGAAAACCCTGGCAGGATGAGATGTCTTTAGGATTCGGGAATGGGGTATTGATTGGGTTATTATAGAATCACCAGCTAAGCAGGTTTTAAACTGGAAACTTGTGGCCCCCATAAAGAGTATTAGAGTGAGGGGGCATGTCCTCGTGGGGCGCATTTACACGAAAGCCATTAACAATTCGTGTCTCTAATGTTCACCTAAAAACGTGAGCCTGATAACATAGTTCGCCGAACCCCGTACGGAGAGAACTCTTTCTCGAAGATGTTCCTGTAGATATTTTGTGAAACAAATCCAGAGAAAGAACCAAGAGACAAAATGGCCAATCTACCGGTTCCCACCTAGATGTTCAAACTCTGATCAACCCGTAAAGACGAACTTAGTCATGTGTGTTGTGAGCAAAAACTGGCTCACGACACCGATTAGATCGTCATCTAAAAAGTTGTGTGGAGCTTGAATTACATGAAAAATTAAAATTGTGATTTGATGCGTGCAACAATGAAACTTGAATAAACGGTTAAGTGGAGGAAGATTAAATTTATAAAAAATCATATGAATTCTACAAATGAACAATGTAAGATAAGCTATCACTATAATATTCTTTTTTTATTTGTACGCAAGTTATGGAGGAGGGAAGGCTACCCAAAATAATACTTCAATTCAGTAAATACGATAATATTTTATAAAAATTTGCAGTCCTGTGATTGCCCATTTATCACCACTAATATCTGATCTTCTAGGCCAATGGTCTCACGCCATGGATTGGTCCTCTGGTCTAACATAATTACAAATGGGGATGTCATTATCTTCATGACTAGCATGTGTCGTTCGTCGGTGAACATACTTTTAGCAGTATTATTTCGTTATAGTTTGATTGAAAAGCAAAAACTGTAAAACAATGAAGCACTATTTTCTTTCTAATAGAAAAGGACATCCGAATATAACATAACAACCTCATTTGAATTTTTAGTCGGAACGCTGCAAATAATTGAAATACACAAATTTAGGGATATGATATCCAATAAAGAAAGAGGATATCGCTCTCTCATAACTCAAAAACATTAAGGGAAAATTTGTATAATATATATCATAATAAAGTCTAAATGATATTGTCTCTCCCCTTAAGTCCTCCCTTCTTTGTTTAGCAGGTGATTAAAACACCAGAGTCAAGACTACACGAGCTACTGAAAGGATTATATCCTTTACTATTGACTTTTTATCACTTAGTCTTATTCCATCAATCCGTACGATTAATTTGTAAAACTAGGAGGGACTTTTAGGGCTAACAGTACAACTTAAAGGGAGTGAATATATTGATTGAAAACTTTAATAATTTCCACGGAAGATAGCAAATTATACTCCAGCAGTTGCAAAAGCAAACTGATATTAATCAAACGTGTAACTACTAGTATGAAATAGATTCAATTAATAATGAATGGATAGAAAAAGCGCACACGAGTCTATAGGGATTCAAATTATAACCAAGCCCATGTTCACTCCGTAACTAATAACCTTCATAGTGGCTAAAAGCCAATAGTAATCTTCAAGAGATGTTACAATCAACAAGAATTGCTTCTATCACACTATAAATCACAATGTTAGAATGCAATTGCTACTATCACATTTGTATACTTCTCTTATCACCAATTCCAAAATAATAAGAACTCTACAATTGAGAAAATATCAAACAAATAGTAGCATAGTTTGCTTAATGACGTGATGGATTGATCTGCTGTGATTTGATGCTCATTGATCGTGAGTTTTTTGTTGATTGAACTTGATCTTTGATAATGTGCAATTTTTGTGCTTCTTTAAGTGACTTAGTGTTTGAGTTTGAAAGAGGTACCAGATGAGTTTTTTTACCTCAATCCCTCTTGGCTTAGAAAATAGACTTTAAGACCTTCAATTTGATAGATTGCATGTCCGAACGAAGGTCGTTTGGTCCTCGAAAAATACCTTGAAAATCAATTGATTCTGCAGTAGTTGTAGGTTGATTTGTGTTTCTGTCCTTGTTCCGATTTTCAACGTTGTTATTTTCGTGCTGATTTTTGTAATCTGATTCTAGAAAAGTTTTCTTCAAGAGAGTTGTTTGAAATTGTCTTGAGTATATTTTACATATTTTTTTTTCAGAATTTTTGAGCATGTTTTGGTCAAGCAAAATTGCTTAGAACAGGCCATTTATTGTTCTGCCCTACACTGATCCAAATTGCATTTGTGTGAAATTGAGCTTGTAGATGAGTCTATTTGACTTCGTGATCTTTATAAGACTGGAAACACATATCGTGTGTGTTCTAAAGATAAATGATCATCTTTGGTATGTCAATTGCGTGCTTGAATGTGTGTAGGTTTTATTATAATTAGTGTGTCTAATAACATGCATCTATTTTACTATTTTCACCTGGATTTGTCTGATACCATATAAGTCTGAATGTCTTAAGAAAAACGTTGGTTGTTTCATATCCCCCGTATAGGATTTTTTGTTAGATTTTTCGAACATCATTAGATAATCGAATCAAGCATGTCCTATGACGTCAATGTTAGGTCATGGGCTTATCATGACCACAATTAAACGCATTCGTTAAGGTCTCTTAAAGACCAAATCTTGCATCGATGCCTTCTCGACATTTGAGATGTATTACAAGCTTCGTGTTCATATATTTGGACCCCATTTAGTTTGTAAGCATCATGCATCTATTAGGTTAGTTACAATTCGAAATCCCTCGTACATGTCATCACTAGTTATAAGTCATTTACAACATTGATGGATCGTGTGATTATTTCGCATCTCGACCTAGGGTTAGATGTTTTTGTCATACCCCGAACCCCAGGAACACGCACATCCCTCTGTTGTCGATTAAAAATGTGACGTCCCAAGACATGTCGCCGACCCATTCTTTTTATCTTTCAATTAAGCACATGCGAAAGCGAATTAAATAAACACCTGGCCAACAATCAAACATAGGGATAGTAAAGCATACAAAAGTTGCCAAAAATAACTTATTTATTTAAGCAATGTTACCCCTATGAAGTTTAATGATTTACAAGCCCTTACATTGGCAACTTCCAACTGACCCTCTCAAAATCCTTAGGGACTAGGGTCAACCGACTTTATTAGCGGCAGGGCTAGCCAAAAAGGTGTCACATCTTATGCCCACCAAATCTGCACTCAGCAAATCTCCATGCTACAGCCTTGAAAAAGGTTAACCACGACGGGGTGATATAAATCTCAATGAGTGAAAATCCTAAACCCCGATTAGGACGCAAATTCTCTTCGAAGGCGGTCATAAACATGCACCATACAAAACTCACCTCGCCTCGGCACGTCCTTGCACGTTAGTGCATCACATATTCTATTATCAATGCAACAAGTATAATTAATAACCAAAACACATGTTTCACTCATCAAACATTTGCATGGGTCTCGATTATAAGGTAAAACTTTATGACACGTTTCATACCATGCCATGCAATTTTGCCCCATAATCAGGCACAACTATCACAACCATTCAGGCGTGTTCCGATTATTACAACCTATCGGCCATGGCCAACTCAAAAGTCGGCGGTCATCCGGCATAACCGGGCATTGTGTCACGCCCTGAAACCCGAGCGCGTGCGTACCCCTCGGCGGTTGACTAAAATTTGCGACGTTCCCAAGACACGTCACCGACCATTATTATTTTATGCACATGCGGAAGCGAATTAAACAAACCCCAGAAAACAACAAACATGGGATAGAAAAGCAGGACAATCCAATTTCATATAAACACAATCTAAGTTAGTCCTACAAGTCTGCACACTAAAGTCTACACTAAAAGAATTACTGGACAACCTTTGTTCCCGATCCCTTTGACTCAGGCTCGGGATCCTCCACGACACCCTTCGGTATCTCCAGATTAAGGACCTAAAAAATTGTAAACCACTATAGGGTGAGAATAAATTTTAGCGAGTCAACACTCTAAACCCTGATTAAGATGAAAATTCACTCAAGGGCATCCTAAACATACACCACTCAGAAATTACCTCGCCACAGCACCTACCTACACATTAGTGCACCTCATAAAACACATGCATACTATACAGTAATCACATTCAATAACTAGAATGCATCATGTCACTCATCAAACAATTCACGGAGGTCCCGATTATAGGCCAAATCGTTATGATACGTCTGATTCCATGCCACACAATTTTGTGCCATAATCAGGCGGGGGTAACTCATATTGGTGGTTCAATCCACACCCAATATTCACTCTTAATATTCAAACTCCAAATTCAAACTCAACATCCAAACTTAATATTCTGACTCCACATTCCAGCTCAATACTCCAACTCAATATTAGACTCAAATTCAAACTCAAGGTTTTAGAGGTGCCCCATTCCCACGAAGTTCCGATATCATGTGACACTTACTCCCTAACCACAATAAGCAATAGCTTGAGGTATTAAAGGTGGCTCCCATTAAGTCACACTGTCGTGTAGCACTTAGTTCTCGACTATCATATGCAATAGCTCAAGGTACTAGAGGTGGCTCTCACAAAGTCATGCTATCGTGTAACGCTTAGTTCTCAACTATCATAAGTAATGTTACAAGGTTCTAGAGGTGGCTCATACAAAGTTTTGTTATCGTGCACACTTAGTCCTTTACCTGCTCACAACCATTCGGTTTTCTCAACACATCTCATCCTCTTTGAATAGGCACCACATAAAACAATAACAATAAACCACAATCACGACACAACCATTCGTGCCTCATCACGCATAACTTCTAAGCATATCACAAAGCAATCACATCACCAAATAGGCATGGTTCAACAAGCATAACATCAAAAACAATCATCAAAACTACTACCGGTCCTAACTGGCAGAAATGGTCCACTTGCGCATCTCTGAGTTTAAATCCAGAAATCTAATCAAACGAGTTCGAACAATTTCCAAATTTAAATATGTTGTAAGGGACGCATAAATGAACATTTTTTATGAGACGCCTTAATCCAAATCATTCTAGATTAAGCCCAATAAATTGCTCAATCCAGTACCAAAGATTGGGTCTGTTTCCAACAAGTCTATTTTCCAAAACTAGCTCGATACGAGATCTAAAACTTGTCCATTTGATCTGAAATTTGACTATGTTAAGTAACAAGATGTGACAAACAATTTTCATGAAGAAACCATTTTGAAATTCAAACTTTAAGAGTTGATAAAACTCCCTTAAATCCTAAAAGTTCACCAATGCTAGCGAAAACAAAGGTTCTGTTTTGAAATGATGAATCTGATATCTCATTTACTTAAATCCCTTAAATCTTAAGTAAAATATATGTTATAGCTGAAGATGTCTAAAACATTTTTCAAAAAGAAATCAACCTCAAAATCTCAACACATTTCAATCCACGGAAATGGCAAACAATGAGGGTATAGAAATCAGATCTAGGAAAAATCCACTAAATTGGATTAATCCCTCCTCATTAGTGTTAATCTCATCGATAAGATTAACATTAGTCCATATTAAGGCTAATCTAACCATTCTAGATTAACACTAAATTATCTTAAGACTAATCTCACTAGTACTAATATAATTAAGGTAATTAACACTAAACTAACCCCCTAAGTGCAATTAACGACCTAATCAAGGATTAGGGAGTTAACTCACCGAATTAGCGAGCTAATAGGTTTACAGCGACGGCGATGCGAAGGTGGTGAAGACATGTCTACGGTGGCACCAAAGGAGGTCTAGAAGAGGTTGAAAATGGCCCCACATGTTTCTACCCTTAAACTGAAACTCGGTTCTGCTTCTAGTGTGGATTGAGCTGGTCTCAACGATTGTTGGTGTGACTTGGTTGGAACAGGCCAGGAGGGTGGCGGACGGCAATGGTAGAGTTGCGACAATCGAGTGACGTGAACAGGCATAGGACTAAAGTCGCAAATGGGAATGGCGACTGCTGCAGTTAGTTCGGGTGAGCTAGCTTCGACGAGGGCTTGTTGTATCGGTCGAAGGCTGGTGCCGGTACTCTTGTCTTGCTTCAACAATGGAGGAGGAGAAAGGATGAAGAAGAAGGAAGAGAAGGCAGCACAATTCTTCTACTGGTTCTCTCTGGTTTTCTAGCTCCAAAACAGCAACAATGGAGGAAACAAAGGCAAGGAAGAAGAAGATGAGGGGCTCAACAAATATCCCAATTCACTCAAGTTCAAGGCCCCACAGCTTCAGCTCTATCCTTTGCCCATTTTCCTTCACTAATCTTCCTTCATGAGCCACTCTAGGTGGTCCAAAATGTTGCTCCCCCCATGGCTACGAATTTTGAGCATTCCTCCTCAATTTCTATTCAATTTTATTCCAAATGGCCTCAATTAAATGGCCAACTTGCTAAGGTAGATGCCAACTTCAAATTCTACAATTTTCCTTAACAAATAATCTAACTTGGATGCCAAAAGTGCACTCAAAATCGAGCCTCCAAATTTACCAGTCCAATTCTGCCAAACTTCGATTTTTTTGCCGAAAATTTGAACTCGTAAAAAATTCTTCGGAGGATGAGTCGACGTGATAGAATTTTCAATTTCTAAAATCGGGTTCAATTTCTCTGTTAATTTCAACTAAACGCGATTTTAACGTGACCTAACCTACCATGTAGCTTTTAGAAATTTTTAGCGCATTTCATGGTCGATATTTTCAATCCATAGGACAAATTCATTGTTAGGTGATCACACAAGCACACCATCAATCAAATTCATTGTTATCTTTCTCATTAGCCAAGAGCACAAAAATCTCTTAATAAACCTTGCAACTCTCCTATTGTTTTTTGTTTAAAATTTTCCGAAATAAATTCGTACGCGGTCACGTACTCAAAATCAATCAGTCAAACTTTGCACACTTCTACTGTAAAACCTCCTTTTTCTATTAAGCATATACAATTTAGCATCCAAACCCAACACGTTAATTATTTTCTATTTTCTTTTCCAACCACCCTTTCTGAAACTAAACTTGGGTAATCCCTTTTTTTTTTTTTTTTTGTTCAAAGCTTTTGGAAAGAAATTCGTAGGTGCTCATGTACTCAAAATTAATCCATCAAACTTTGTACGCACCTAGTTTAAAACCTCATTGTTTCGTTGAGCAAATAAGTTTTGGTGTCCAAACCAGACACCTTATTGTTTTTCTAATTAATTGCCCATAAGGCCATCTTTTGCAATAATAATAGACAATCACCATAGAACAACTATTCACATAATATCATGCATAAGTTCTAAGCATGTCAAAAATCAACCACATCACAAAATATATATTTTCTAGGAAGCTAGACACCAAGAACAACCACAAAACCACAACCGGCCCTTACCGACAGAAACTGGGTCCACTCGCACGTCTCCAAGTTTAATTCCAGAAATATAACTAAACAAGTTCAAGAAATTCTCAAATTTGAATATGTTATAAATAACACTTAAACAAACACTTTTTATGAAGACAGATCAATTCAAATCTTTCTAGAATGAGAGCAGTAAATCGCCCAAGTCGTTACCAAAACTATGTCCGTGTCCAGAAATTACGTTTTCCAAAACCAACTTGTTTCGAGATCCAAAACTTGTCTATTTCTTTCTGAAATTTGACTATGTTAAATTAAAAGATATGATGAAAAACTTTTGTGAATAAATTATTTTGAAAATCAAACTTTAAGAGTTGATAAAAATTATTTAAACACCAAAAGGTCACGGGTTCTAAGAACAACTGAGATTCTGCTTTGCACGTAACAAATCTAAAATCTTCTTCTTTTAAATCTATAAAATCTTGAGTAAAATATATGTGATAGCGGAAGATATTGAGAACATTTTTCAAGAAGGAAGTAATCTCAAAATTGTAACATATTTTAACCCATGAAAATGGCATATGGCAAGCGTCCAGTAAACTTATTTGAAGATTAAGCTAATCCATCTTTACACTAATCTAACCAAGCTAATTAACATTAATCTAACCAAGCTAATTAAAATAATCTAATCAAGCTAATTAGCACTAATCTAACCAAGGTAATTAACACTAATCTAACCCCCTAAGTGCAATTAACAACCTAATCAATGATTAGGGAGTTAACTCACTAGAATTGAACAGCGGCGACCTCACGGCGATGGCAACATGACGGCAGGGAAAACCCGAGACAACCCTGTCTCCAACAGAGCTTAACAGCGGAGGAAACAGCCTACCAGTCTCAACCAAGGAAGAGGTTTGGTTCTGTGGAAAGCTGAACGCTAACTATCCAGTGGGTTGAGGTAGCTAGACGTCAGTGGTGGGGCCACTATGGTTGCGTGGTGCCACTTGTGGAGGAGTTGCGGCTGTGGTGGCCGTTATTATGGGCATGAATTAGGATGAGGTGAGGTGTGTTGGGGCTGCTGGGGTGGAGGCGTAAGGGTGGTGGTGAGCTGGAGATGGGGGTGAAGGAGGGATGAGGTGGATGGTGGTGGATGGAGGTGTGCAACAAGAAGGGGATGATGAAGATGGCAGTGCTAATGGTGAAGGGTTGCCAAGCGGTGAGGAGGAAAATAGAGAAGAGAAGAGAGGAAGAAGGAAACGTGGGCAGGGGGAGGGGGAGTCAGCAGTAGCTTAAGGGGGAAGGGAATGCATGCACACATGGGGGGGGGAGGGAATTGGAAAGAGAATAAGGAAGGAAAGAAGGTCAAGAGGAGTGCCAATCGAAAGCCTTGCAAAATATCAAGCACTCATGACTATGGCCTCAAAGTTTTCATGCTTCATCCTTGTTGTCCCTCAATTACTTTCTTAAGCCTAAATTCCCAAAATTGAGGAATTTTGGGCAACAAATTGCTCAATCCTCTCCCCATCCGAATTTCCACTTGTTTTCCATTTTGTCTGAAAAATCGATTTTTCCGCAAAATTTTGGACTAGTCAAAATTTCTCCGAAAGATAAGATGACGTCCAATAAATGTCATAACACACTTGAACGTCCAATTCCCGAAAATGAATTCAATTTCATGGTTAAAATCGACCGAATGCGACTTTATTACGACCTAATCTATCAGGTAGCTTTTAAGGATTTTTGCGCGTTTGACCCGTGGTCGATAATCTCAATCCACGTTTGTGCATCTTTGAATCGTAGACGACTCTCGGTTTCCATAAAATCATGAGGGTTCAATTACATGTCCCGAATATAATATCGATAGAAAATCGAATTATTGTCATTTGACTCGAATATTGCAATCGTGCGAAACCACCCACAACCTGACTACGTGCTTCCGTCAAATTGACCTATATATGTTCGATAATTGATTATAACAGTGTCGTATTGAATGTGACATCTTGAATTTTTGACCCTGTCTTGATAAAATGAAATAAGCTTTTCGCCGACACACCATGGTCTTTTTTCCCTGAGTTGATCACTCACGAGTTAACTGACTTATTGGGTAAAGCCACTAAGGGATATAACCATGGCAAAATTCCTAAAAACTACCCGGTAGGTGTCGCGTCTGATTGATTTTAACCACGAAATTGAATTCGATTTCGAGAATCGAACATTCGAGCATGTCATGATTTATTCTTAGGACATTGACTCATCTTTTGAAGAAATTTCAGCAAACCAGAAATTTTTGGCGGAAAATTTGATTTTGGCAAAATTAAATCAAGGAAATTCTGAGGGGCCTCTTTAATTGGATTTTTGGGCTACCAAATTGAAGTAATTTGTGGAGAATTGGTGTAAATTCATAAGGGCTGCCTCTATGGGATTTTTAGCCCTCAATTTGACTTAATTTGGAGAAGAATAGAGAAGAATTTGAGTGAAATTCGTAGGGCTGCAGCGGGGGTATGTTTTGGCCTTCCATTTGGCTTGTGTTGGTGAAGATTGGTGAAGGAAAGTCTTGTGGAGGAAGCCTAGCCAGCATAGGGTAGAAACTTTGGTGCCATTTTATCATTACAAAGATAATTCAAATGGCTTCTAATTGGATTCAAGTTGGACTTTCCCTCCCCCTTGTCCCCCTCTCTCTTCTCTCTCTCTTGTTCCCTCCCCCCTTTTGTGTGAGAATCCCCAGCAGACTAGCTGCTTTTGTTTGCTTCATCTTCTTCTTCTTTTTCTTCTTCTTTCTCTTCTTCCATCTTCATTTCCTTTGCACTTTCAGCCAACCCCTTTAGCCTTTGTAGCTCCAGCCTTCGTCAAGCTATCCCACCACCGCAAACAGACTCGCTTGATCCCTCACGTTGTCCCGTGCTTGCTGTCCGCCCGTATGCTTCCAACTTCGGTCACTAGCCCCCATCTGCCAGCAGCTCCGCTGTTTAGCCACCTTCCAAAGCCTAGTTGAGTCTCTAGTAGCACGGCATTGTCCGACAACACCTCCACCGGTCACCAGCACCCGTGCCGTCCGCTAACAGCCGTCGAGACCAGCCCTGAACAGAGGCTAGCAACTCAAGAACAACTAGCTCAAGTAGAGGCTTGCCAGTTATTTGTCAACGCCTTCCAGGCCTCCTTGGAGCCGCCGTAGACACATGATCTCATGGCTATCGCGTCACCATTGTCGTGAACCCATTTATTTTCTAATCCGGTGAGTTAACTCCCTAATCCTTGATTAGGTTGTTAGTTACGCTTAAGGGGTTAGATTAGTGATAATTAGTTTAGTTAAATTAGTACTAAGTGAGATTAACCGTAATATGGATTAGTGCTAATCTAATTTTGTGAGATTAGCCTTAAGATAGATTAGTGTTAATCTAATTGGTCGCATTAGCACTAATGAGAATAGATTGGTCCAATTCAGTGGATTTTCCTCAGATCTGGTTTCTGGACCCTTGTTATTTGCCATTTTTGTAGATCGAATTCTGTTGAGAATTTGAGGTCAATTTCTTCTTGAAAAATGTTTTAGACATCTTCAGCTATAACATATATTTTTCCCAAAATTTTATGAATTTAAAATAATATGATTTCAACTTCGTTAAAAATAAAACATGACCTCTATTTTTGCTAGAACTTGTGACTTTTTGGAATTAAATGGACTTTCATTAACTCTTAAGGTTCGAATTTTGCAAAGGTTCCATTACAAAAGTTGTTTACCATGTCTTGTAGTTTAACATAATCAAATTTCAAATCAAATGGACAAGTTATGAATCTCAAACCAAGTTGGTTTTGCAAAACATGATTTCTGGAAATGGACCTATTTTTTGTACTAAATTGAGCGATTTACTGGGCTTTAGAAAGATCTAGGTTAAAGTGTTTTCACAAAAAAAAAAAAATGTTCTTTTTATTGTCATTTACAATATATTCAAATTTGAGAATTTTCCAAACTCGTTTGGTTAGGTTTCCGGATTTAAATTTGGAGACACGTGAGTGGACCATTTCTGCCGATTAGGACAAGTAGTAGTACATTTTGTTGTTGATGCTTTGCTTGCTAGAAATTACATATTTGGTGATGTGGTTGACTTGTGATATGCTTGGAACTTGTGTGTGATGAGATGTAAATAGTTATGCTATGGTGATGATTTATGGTCATGGCAAATGATGGGTATTAAAAGATGAGGTGATGTGTTGAGGGAATCACATGTGTTGTGAATAGATGAAGGACTAAGTGCTACATGACGAAAAAACCTCGTGTGAGTCACCTCCAGAACCTCGTACCATTGCTTATTGTAGTCAAGGGTTAAGTGCTACATGGTGACTTGTGTCACATGAGAGCCACCTCTAGAGCTTTGCACTATTGTCGTGCATAGTCGATGGCTAAGTGCTACACTATAACGTAACTTTATGGCAGCCACCTTTAGAGCCTTGTACTATTGCTATGTGTGGAAATATGACTAACTGGTACACGATAACGTAACTTCGTGAGAGCCACCTTTAAAACCTTGAGCTATTATTTATTATGGTCAAGGGTTAAGTGCTACATGATAACGTAATTTCGTGGGAGCACCTCTAAAGCCTTGAGTTTGAATATTGAGTTTAGATATTGAGAGTGAATATCGGGTGTGGATTGAACCAATAATATGAGATATCCACGCCTGATTATAGGATGAAATTGTGTGGCACAGAACAAGACGTGTTATAACGATTTGGCCCTATAATATGGACTTCTATGAATATTTGATGAGTGATATGATGTTTTCCAATCATTGAATGCATTTACTGTATGCATATGTTTATGAGATGCACTAATGTGCAGGAAGGTGCTGAGGCGAGGTAAGTTCTTAGTGGTGCATGTTTAGGACGCCTCTGAGTGAATTCTCATCCTAACCGGGGTTTAGAGCGTTGACTCACTGAAATTTATTCTCACCTCGTTGTGGTTTATAATTGTTCATGTCCTTAGTATGGAGATGCCGGAGGATGTCGTGGAGGATCCCAAACCAGAGTCGAAGGGATCCGGAGTATAGGTGGTCCGGTAGTTCTTTTAGAGCAAACCTTAGTGTACGGACCTGTAGGACTGACTTGGCTTGTATGTAAAGTATGTTTTGTGAAAATTGGGTGTCTTGCTTTTCCTATCGCAATGCTTGATGGTTGTTAGGGTATTTTTTTTTTATTTCGTTTCTACATGTGCATAGAAAGAAAAGGGTCCACGACACGTCCTAGGAACATCACAATTTAGTCAACTATCGAGGGATGTGCACGTGCCAATGGTTTGGGGTGTGACATTGACCCTTACCGATTATTATGGTCGAGCAGTCGATTTCTGATCGAATTCTCTAGTATGTCACGTTTATATCCCTAATAGCTTCATATAATAGATTAGTTAACTCGAGAGTGATCAGTTCCTAGTAAATTAACTATAAGCGCGTCGACGAAACAACCATTTCATATATTCGAAACGAGGTCAAATTTCGGGATGTCACAATTTCACTCAAATCATTGTTGCATGCAATTCTTTGTTCGCATGCAAATTTCAGACTATTCATACATTATTTAAGTGATCTTTTAGATTTTTAATCATAAATCATGTTTTGTCTTTTTAATTGCTAACATGTGTGCTTTCAAAACTTCGACTTTTGCCCCATAATTCGATCTCAATTGAACTCCAACCCTTCTAGGAAGTTGTAGGACTCATCTAGACCTTTCCAATTGTGGCATCCCAAAAATTCAAGACAAGCTCTAAGGTTTATTAAAGCCCATAAGTAGGTAATGAAATTACCTATGTCTACGTTTTAGCTGTTAGTTTTCTTTTAAGACTAAGTGATATATGCTTGTGTTCATGAATTTTTGAAATTAGTATTATGGGATAAATTAATGAGACTAATCTATTCTTGGCTATGCACCTCATAGACTAAATTCCTATAGATAAAATGTTACAAGATTTTGGCCATGTAAAAATTGAAAACTTGAAGCCTATAAAAGAAAGAATTAAAAGTGTTTAAAGGAAAAAATTTAGGGTTTAATTAGGTTTGGGCCTTAGGCCCTATAGCTTGGACTCTTGGTGGGCCAAATGGCCGGCACACTGGAGCCAAGGAGGGGCTGTCGACCAGCCCATTTGCTGGCCCAAAGCCCAGCCGAGAATGAGGCCCATCTTTGCATGAAGAAGGCCATGTGTCTCTCTCAAATTGCCAAGTGTAGATCATGCATTGGCTTGAGGAGAGGCACATCATCATTGCTAATGATTGTGGCTTAGGGGAAATAAAAGAGAGGGAGAGTGGCCGGTTGAGGGCTGCCGTCCAAGTGAGAGAGAGAGAGAGAGAGAGAGAGAGAGAGAGAGAGAGAGAGAGAGAGAGAGAGAGAGAGAGAGTGAGTGAGTTGCGAGAGAAAGAGAGGAGCCGAGAGAGAAAAGGAGCCGCTCGCCAGCACGCCGTCCGTTCGCCGTCCGTCCGCCTGTCGCCGTCCATGTGCCGTCCGTGTGCCGCCGTCCACTTGATTTTAGAGGCAAGTTAGGATCAATTTCTACTCTTGCATGTGTGGTTGAATTCTTGGGTGTTTAGAGGTAAGGAACCGAAGCTAATGTGGTTTGTTCTTGAAAATGCTTGTTGATTTCATGTAAACCGCATGACCCAGAAACTTGTGGAGGCTTGCATGAATGTTTCGAGTTGGATTTTAACTTCGATTCCTGCATGAAAATTGTAGACAACATCTCAAAGTATAACATACTAAAATTTGAGACAACATGGCTAAGATTTAAGGGGTGAAGAGTTCTTCTATGAAGACACTAGATCTGGAATTGCTTTACTGACCTTTTGGTGGTTTTGTGGGTTGCATGTTGCTTTTTACCGAGAATGTCACTTCGACTTCTTCATAAAACTTGTAGAGAACATTCTAAAGACTAACATACTAAAATTTGAGGTAAAATGAGCAAGTGTAGCCTAGTGAATCGACTTTCTCTTGAAGACGGTAAATCTGGAAACACGGTACTGGACACCCGAGACTTCCTAGACCTATATGGTGACTATTATTTGGAAATTTCACTTATATCCCTTGATGAAACGTGTTGGAGACCTCTTGAAGCAAAACATATCCAAATTTTAGATGAAACAAAGAAGAATAAGTGGGTGAAAACTCGATATTTCGGAGATAGCTATACTGGACGTTTCGGTGCTAGAATCAGGAGCTTCGGACGCCTATAGAAAAGTATCTAGAACAAATCTGGCCTAGATGTCTTCATGAAAAATCTACTTTAATGTCTTACTATAACCTGGTAAAATTTCATAATTTTCGGAGGTCATTCAGGTATTTTAATCGAATTATTTCAAAAACTGCGCAATCTGTTTCTATCCGAAATTACATGCTGTATTTGTGTGAATTATATGTTCTTGTGTGAAACTCTTTTGGACATGTGTTTTTCATGAAATTGTTATCTTATTGTCTTGTCTATCATATATCCTGATTTCATGATTTTTTTGAGAATGATATGGATATTTAATTTAAATGTTTTCTAAAATGGTACAAGCTGGAATTTAGTAAACTTCAAAAAGGCATGATAAATGGACTATTCTAAATTGTATGGACTCCAGAATTGTATTGTTAGGAATGATTGTGTCTTGCTACATGTATGGTGATGATTGGAGATGCATGTATGAATCAAAGGATGAAAATGATCTTGATTGCCATCACATCACATGCCATGTTAAAATTGAACTATAATTGAAGATGTGAATTGAGATAAGTGAGAAAGCCGTCGGAGGTGTGAGCCAACAATGGCCCGAGAGTGTTGAGATGCCTGGCTAGAAGGGTACGGCCGGTTGCCCAGTGGCCTAAAATGGCCGGATGCCGGAGGGTCCTCGGGAGTTTCGAGATGCTCGGAGAGTGGGGAAGCCGGAAGCCTGGCTGGTATTGAGCCAGGGGATGCCTCGTGATGCCAGTTGGGGTACGAGATGCTTGGCAAGATTGTGCCGGATGGTTCTTATGCATGATGGTATATGCATGATATGATGATGATGAGTGCATGGATGCATGGTAATGATGATGGTACATGTGATATATGATGATGGTAAGTGCATGGATATATGTGCACCTATGGCATGATGGTACATGTGATATATGATGATGGTAAGTGCATGGATATATGTGCACCTATGGCATGATGGTACATGTGACAGGATGATAATGACTATATGATGATGTATGTACATGAGGTATGATGACATGTGCATGATATCAATGTAAATTGTGCATGGATGCTTTAATGACATGTGTTTTGCTATGTTTGTGATGAGTGTGGGGCATGATGCATTGAGTGATTTATTGTTCCTTTACCTGCTAAATGGTTGTACTCACCCCTTCGTGGACCAACATTTCATATTAGAGAGATGCCGCTCCCTGCTGTCACGCGAGGCGTCTTTTACGGCCTTCCTTCGGATGTGGAGGTCAAGTGCGTGGAAATCAACTGTCCCACCATCCCTAGTCTTACGTTTATTTGGGTTCGTGCGACAGTGATGTGCGATGTAGGCCTGGCTGAGGGCCCTGTCATTCAGGAGTTCATATCGGTTCACGTTCGACGCAATGGGGCGATGCGAGGGATGTTGCTGCCGCCACCACTGCCTGATGCACCGGGATGGGTGTGAGGACCTATGCGTGAGAAGTAGGAGCTGCAACTTTTTAGAAAATAGCCGACACTAGTTGATAAGGAATCTTACACGATAGACATAGTGGGTCGAGCGTTTCTTTTTGGGGTTGTGGCCGAGTGAAGCTAAAAATCTTGGCCTTTCTTTTGATGAACGACCCAAGAAAATCCATCATGAAAATATGTAAATAAAAGTGTCTGGGCTCTATCTTTTCTTATAATGTTTAGTGGTGTGCAATTGTATCATGATTGTTGGAGGGAGAGATGGCGGTATAAGTTTTGCTTCCGCTAATGAGTCGTGCTGGGATCGTTTTAAAAAAAAATGCCTAGGAACTAAGGTACTTCTTCGGTAAGATGTGGTGTGCCACATCCACCCTTTTTGGTATCAGCGCAATGGTTATAGGTGGAGTGATAAGGAGCTTCATTTGGAAATTGAGGAACATGATGACAATGCACACCATAGGATATAAAATGGAATAATTAATTAACTTTGAATAACAGGTAATGAGTATTCACTCGTAGATCCCTAGTAATTAGTTTTGAGTAGTCTTTAGGTACCAGTAACATGTATATGTTACTTATGTAGTAGTAGTAGTTGCTTTGAGTGGAGATAGTGAGTCTCAGATTATTCCTGCGGCAATGCTTGGAAATTGCAGGAAAGTCAAGGTGTGAGGTGGAAGTGCTCATCCATCGAGGGCTGAAGCCTTTACTGCAAGGGCTGAACCCCGAATGGAAGACATCTTACAGGCATTGGCTAATATTGTAAATCTGATGGAAAGGCAGGCGCAGCGACAACCTGGAGCAGAACGCCGTACTCAAGGATTGGTGGAGCAGTTTTTGAAGCTGAAGCCACCTAAGTTCAGTGGAATGGGAAGTCCTAAGGAGGCGGAATATTGGGTTGATGGAATGGAACAAATTTTCAAGTTGTTGACTGCACTGATGTTGAGAAAATAACTTTGGTAGAGTACCAACTAGAGGGAAATGCAAAGTTTTGGTGCAGAGCATCGTGGGACACAATCTTCCCACCAGGTACTGAGGTTAACTGGGAAGAGTTTGTGAGAGCTTTTAATAGAAAGTATTTTTCTGAATATGCTAAGGATAGGAAAATTACTGAATTTGTTCAATTAGAACAAAAGAAGTTGACAGTAGACCAGTATGAGGCTAGATTTTCTGAACTGTCTAGATATGCTCCTAGGCTAATTGAGGATCATGAAGAGAAAGCTAAGAGGTTTCTAAAAGGATTGAGGACTGATATTAGAAAACAACTAGTGCCTTTGAACATAAGAGATTATAATGAGGTCTATGAAAGGGCACAGTTGGTGGAGCAGGAGTTGGTAAGGAAACATTCAGAGAATAAGAAACCATTGTCCTTTGGTGATGAGAGATGGGGAAAGAGACCCTATGTAGGTCAAGGTCAGACCTGGAAGCCTAAGAAGAAGGGCAATTTTGGGAACTTTGGAAGAGGCAGGGGTAGCCTGAATTTGGAAAGGACATCTTATCAAAATGAGGAGTGTCAAAGGTGTAATGGGCGACATGGCCCAGGACCTTGCAATGGGCAACCGAAATGTTATAGTTGTGGACGAATAGGTCATATTAAGAGAAACTGCCCACAGGAAAGGTCGCACGTGAGTATTGGCTCGGTGCAGCGGCCACAAGGAAATGTTGTTAGGCTAAATTTACCAAGGAATCCCCATACGCCACCAGCACAATAAAGGGTGTATGCGATCACCCAAGAGAAAGCGAAAGCTTCCAAAAATGTTATCTCAGGTACGAACCTTGTTTGATAAAAAGGCATATGCATTGTTTGATACAGGTGCTACGCATTCATTTGTGTCTGAAAGATATAGACAGTTGAATAAGATAGAAACTATGCCTCTTGAAACGCCTCTTTGTGTTTCTACGCCTCTAAAGGATATGTTACTGTCTACGCTGGTGTGTGAAAATTGTAAGATAACAATGGGAGGAAAGGATATGGAAATAGACTTAGTTGTAATGGCCATGTATGATTTTGATGTTATCATAGGAATGGACTGGCTTCGTAAGTATTAGGCCAAAATGGATTGTTATAGGAAAGTGATCCAATTTACCTTAGCCGATCAGTCTAGTTGTGAATTTCTGGGAGGTCAGACCCACCTACTTGTAGCACTTATTTCAGCAATAGAAACCCGTGCATTACTTGACAAAGGATGTCAATGGTATCTAGCCATGGTTAGAGATTATACTAAGGAAGAGCCTAAGATTGATGAAATTCGGGTAGTTAATGAATTTCAAGATGTATTTCCTAAGGAATTGCTTCGATTACTGCTAGAGCAAGAAATTGAGTTTGAAATTGAATTAATGCCTAGAACTGGACCTATATGAAAAGCCCCATATAGGATGGCCTTAGTTGAGTTGAAGGAATTAAAAGTGCAACTACAAGAGTTGCTTGACAAAGGATTCGCTAGACAAAGTGCTTCACCTTGGGGTGCACTGGTTTTGTTTGTGAAAAAGAAGGATGGATTCATGCGCTTGTGCATAGATTATAGGCAACTGAATCAAGTAACCATTAAAAATAAATACCCTTTGCCTAGAATTGATAACTTGTTTGACCTACTCCAGGGAAGTTCGGTCTTCTCTAAAATTGACTTAAGGTCGGGATACTATCAGCTGAGAATTAAGAAAGATGACATTCCTAAGACTGCGTTTAGGACTCATTATGAGAATTATGAATTCCTGGTCATGCCAATTATGGATCGACTACATTTATGGACTGCGTTTAAGACTGCGTTTGGATTGACTAAAGCGCCGACTACATTTATGGACCAAATGAATAGGGTATTTAAAGCTTATTTAGACCAATTTGTGATTGTCTTTATTGATGACATCCTGATATATTCGAGAGGACCTAAAGAGCATGAGCAACACTTGAGGATAGTTTTGCAAACTTTGAGAGAGCATAAGCTGTATGCCAAATTTAGTAAGTGTGAATTCTGGCTGGACCAGATAATATTTTTAGGGCATGTGGTAGCAGGAAAAGGAATTGCAGTAGACCCGACAAAAGTTGAGATGGTAATAAATTGGCCGAGACCAACAACACCTACTGAAATACAGAGTTTCTTAGGACTAACTGGTTATTATAGGAGGTTTATTGAAGGATTTTCACGACTGGCAAGTCCTTTAACTAAATTGACTCGAAAGAACGTGAAATTTGAATGAAATGGAGAATGTGAAAGGAGTTTCCAGGAGCTTAAAAGGAAATTGACCTCGGCTCCAATCCTGACTATACCAACTGGACCTGATGGTTTTACAGTGTATAGTGATGCATCTCACAAAGGACTGGGATGTGTTTTGATGTAGCATGGCAAGGTCATAGTCTATGCATCTAGGCAATTAAAACCCCATGAACTGAACTACCCAATGTATGATTTAGAACTAGCAGCTATAGTGTTTGCCTTGAAAATATGGAGAAACTATTTGTATGAGGAAAAGTTTGAGATTTATATAGACCATAAGAGTTTGAAATATCTATTCTTACAAAATGAGTTGAACATGAGACAAAGGAGATGGATGGAGTTCTTAAAGGATTATGACTGTGAGATAAAATACCATCCAGGGAAGGTGAATAAGGTAGCAGATGCTCTTAGTCGTAAGTCGACCATGGAGATGGCGAGTTTAAGAATGCCAGAATGGAGCTTGTTAAAGTCCATTACAGACTTAGAATTTGAATTGGAAGCAGATTGTCTCACCGGTATGCTCAGTGCATAAAGGATTGAACCAAAAATTGTTTAGAAAGTTAAAATCTTACAAGAGTCTGACCTGGAGATTTTGAAAATAAAAGATGCAATGTCTTTAGGAAAAAAACCATAATTTCAAGTCTCTGATGATGGAATAGTAAGATGCCAAGGATGATTTTGTGTCCCCGACAACGAAGAATTAAAGAATGAAATTCTGTCGGAGGTGCATAAGAATAATTATACTATTTATCCGGGTAGTACAAAGATGTACAGGAACTTGCGCCAGCAATTTTGGTGGAATGGTATGAAGGCAGATACGGCTAAGCACGTTTCTCAATGTTTGACGTGCCAATAGGTAAAAGCGGAGCATCGTAAACCCGCGGGACTCTTGAAACCATTAGACATACCAGAATGGAAATGGGAGCATATAACGATGGACTTTATACAAGGATTGCCAAGGACGTCAAGCAGTCATGACTCTATTTGGGTTATAGTGGACCGTTTGACTAAATCTGTGCATTTCCTAGCGGTTCGCATGGACTACCCAATGGATAAATATGCGGACATATATGTAAGTTAAGTGGTACGCTTACATGGTGTTTCGGTAACTATTATCTCAGATCGGGATTCGAGGTTCACTTTGAACTTTTTGCAAAGTCTTCAAATTGCATTAGGAACTAAACTTCAGTTTAGTACTGCTTTCCATCCCAGATAGATGGACAAACAAAAAGAGTAATCCAGACATTAGAGGATACGTTGAGGGCTTGTGTAATTGATTTCAAAGGAAATTGGGATGAAAGATTGCATTTGGTGGAGTTTGCCCATAATAGTAGTTTCCATAAAAGTATAGGCATGGCTCCCTATGAAGCATTATATGGAAGGAGATGTAGGACTCCTGTCTGTTGGAATGAAGTAGGTGAAAAGAAATTGACAAGACCTGAATTGGTACATGTTACCACTGAACCTATTGAAATTATCAGAAAAAGGCTTAAAATAGCTCAGAGTAGACAGAAAGACTACGCAGATAGGCGTAGGAGGCCTTTGGAATTTAGCGTAGGAGACCATGTATTCCTTAAGGTATCTCTAATGAAAGGGATATCTCGATTTGGGATGAAGGGCAAGTTAAGCTCCAGATTTGTCAGACCTTTTGAGATACTTGAAAGGATAGGGGATGTAGCTTATCGTTTAGCACTGCCTCCTAAGTTAGGAAATTTGCATGATCTGTTTTATGTATTGATGTTGAGAAAGTACCAATCCAGATCCTAGTCATGACCTCGATCATGAAGCCATTAAAGTGGATGAGAAAGTGAGGTGCATCGAAGAGCCTGTACAGATACTGGATCAAAAGAAACAGATTCTTAGGACTAAGAAGATCCCTCTGGTTAAGGTATTATGGTGACATCATGATATGGAGGAAGCCACATGGGAAAGTGAAGATCAGATGAAGGAAAAGTACCCTTACTTGTTTCAAGAAGGCACGAGTGAGGTCTAATTTCGAGGACGAAATTCTCTAAGGAGGGGAGAATTGTAGCATCCCAAAAATTCAAGACAAGCTCTAAGGTTTATTAAAGCTCATAATTAGGTAATGAAATCACCTATGGTCTATGTTTTAGCCATTAGTTTTCTCTTAAGACTAAGTGATATATGCTTGTGTTCATGAATTTTCGAAATTAGTATTATGGCATAAATTAATGAGAATAATCTATTCTTGGCTATGCACCTCATAGACTAAATTCCTATAGATAAAATGTTCCAAGATTTTGGCCATGTAAAAATTGAAAACTTGAAGCCTATAAAAGAAAGAATTAAAAGTGTTTAAAGGAAAAAAAATTAGGGTTTAATTAGGTTTGGGCCTTAGGCCCAATAGCTTGGACTCTTGGTGGGCTAAATGGCCGGCCCATTGGAGCCAAGGAGGGGCTGTCGACGGGCCCATTTGCTGGCCCAAAGCCCAGCCGAGAATGAGGCCCATCTTTGCATGAAGAAGACCATGTGTCTCTCTCAAATTGCCAAGTGTAGATCATGCATTGGCTTGAGGAGAGGCACATCATCATTGCTAATGATTGTGGCTTAGGGGAAATAAAAGAGAGGGAGAGTGGCCGGTTGAGGACTATCGTCCAAGTGAGAGAGAGAGAGAGAGAGAGAGAGAGAGAGAGAGAGAGAGAGTGAGTTGCGAGAGAAAGAGAGGAGCCGAGAGAGAAAAGGAGCCACTTGCCCGCACACCGTCCGTTCGCCGTCCGTCCACCTGTCGCTGTCCATGTGCCGTCCATGTGCTGCCATCCGCTTGATTTTAGAGGCAAGTTAGGATCAATTTCTACTCTTACATGTGTGTCTTGCATGTGTGGTTGAATTCTTGGGTGTTTAGAGGTAAAGAACCGAAGCTAATGTGGTTTGTTCTTGAAAATGCTTGTTGATTTCGTGTAAACCGCATGACCCAGAAACTTGTGGAGGCTTGCATGAATGTTTCGAGTTGGATTTTGACTTCGATTCCTTCATGAAAGTTGTAGAAAACATCTCAAAGTATAAAATACTAAACTTTGAGACAAAATGGATAAGTTTTAAGGGGTGAAACTCTTCTTCTATGAAGACACTAGATCTGGAATTGCTTTACTGATCTCATTTCGACTTCTTCATGAAACTTGTAGAGAACATTCTAAAGACTAACATACTAAAATTTGAGGTAAAATGAGCGAGTGTAGCCTAGTGAATCGACTTTCTCTTGAAGACGGTAAATCTGGAAACACGGTACTGGACACCCGAGACTTCCTAGACCTATATGGTGACTATTCTTTGGAAATTTCACTTAGATCCTTTGATGAAAGTTGTAGGAGACCTCTCGAAGCAAAACATATCCAAATTTCAGAGGAAACAAAGAAGAATAAGTGGGTGAAAACTTGATATTTCAGAGATAGCTATACTGGACGTTTGGGTGCTAGAATCAGGAGCTTCGGACGCCTATAGAAAATTATCTAGAACGAATCTGGCCTAGATGTCTTCATGAAAAATCTACTTTAGTGCCTTACTATAACCTGGTAAAATTTCATTATTTTCGGTGGTCATTCAGGTATTTTAATCGAATTATTTCAAAAACTGCACAATCTGTTTCTATCCGAAATTACATGCTGTATTTGTGTGAATTATATCTTCTTGTGTGAAACTCTTTTTGTGGCATCCCAAAAATTCAAGTCATCCTCTAGAGAAATTAAAGCCTATAATTAGGTAATGAAATTACCTATGGTCTATGTGTTAGCCATTAGTTTTCTTAAGGCTAGGTGTTATTGTGCTTGTGTTTATGAATTTTGAATTTAGGACAATAGGATATATTAATAATCTATGCTTGGCCGTGCACTTTATAAATTAAATTTCAATAAATGAAATGTCGAAAGACTTTGGCCATGTGGAAAATTTAAAGTTTAAAATATTTATGAAAGAAATTCAAAAAAAAAAAAGGAGAAAAAGGGGTTAATTTTCGAATGGGCCTTGGACCCATTTGGCCTAAGCTTGGTGGGCCAAGCTAGTTGGCCCAAGAGGGAGTTCGAACGGCCCATTAAGGCCCAAAGGGAGAAGTGGCCGGCCCATCTTGCATGTAATTGGACAAGTGGTGCAAAGAAGGGCATGCATTGGCCTAGACTAGGATGCCATGCATTGGTCCATTTGACTGGCATGTAATCATTAGCAATGATGAGAAGTTGGGGATATAAAAGGGAAGGAGATAGGAGAGAGAATGGCCGGTTAGCCATTTGCTCGTCCAAAGGAGAGGAAGAGAGAGAGGTGTGCGAGAGAGAGGGAGAGACCGAGAGGGAGAGGAGGCGGAGCCGAGGAGGAGCCGCCGTGTCCCGCCGTTCGCCGTCGTTTGCTCATCTTAGAGGCAAGTGGAGTCCGTAACTTCTCTTGCATGTTTGTTTTGGTGGTTGCATGTTCGATTTTAGGTGTGATTTATGCGAAAAAACCGAGGTAAGGGTTGGTTATTTTCAAGCCGTGTGACTGTTCTTGTTCGGTTTGTGGGAGTCAGTATCTTCTTTGATCTTGCATGCGTGTTTGGAGTAAGATTTTGTCTTCGATGTCTTCATGAAAGTTGTAGCTAACGTCTTGTGCTATAACATACTGAAATTTGGTGGAAAATGATGGATATTTGAGGGGTTAAAGTTCTATTATACGGAGACCCTAGATCTGTGAAGTTTCCACTGACCTCTTGCTAGATTCTTGTTTGCATGTTGATTTCTGTTGAAGATTTGACTTTGATGTCTTCATGAAAGCTGTAGGTAATACCTTAAACTACAATATACTCAAATTTGAAGCAAAGAGAACAAGTATAGCTTGGTGAATCGGCTAGATCTTGGAAACGATGGTTCTGGTGAAGTATTCCGAGACACCCGAGACTTCATGGACTTAAATGGTGACTATACTTTGGTTATTTGACCTAGATCTCTTCATGAAACTTGTAAAGGACACCTTGGTACATAACATAGTCAAATTTCAGAGGAAACAAAAGATGATAGATGGGTGAAATCTAAAAATTTCGGAGAAGTGTATTCTGGACGACGCGGTAGTGGTTCCAGAGGTTTCGTGGGGTTGTATAAATTAATCTAAAAATAATTTGGCTTAGAGTTCTTCATGAAAAATGCACGAAAATGTCTTGGCTATCACCCTGTAAAATTTCGTAATTTTTTAAGGCCATATGAGTATTTTAATCGAATTTATTTGGAAACTGTGCAATTCTGGTCATTATCCGAATATCATGTGCTAATTTGTGGAAATTGCGAAATTATGAGAAATTCAATTTGGCCATGAATTTTGTATGAAATTGTGATCCTATTGATTTGTTTAGTGATTTTTTGAATACTATTATTTTGGGAAAATCATAGATATTAAATTTAATATTTATTTATGAAAATAAATAAATAAAATAATAAAATAATAAAATAATAAAATAATAAAATGGATTTTTATTTGGCCATGGATTTAATTCTATTTGTGTGGCATATGTGTGATGAGGTCTTTGCACATGTATTGAACTGAGATGTATATGTGATAAAGTCTTGGTATGCGTATGACATGGTCCTTGTACATGTATTGAATTGAGATGCATGTGTGATAAAGTTTTGGTATGTGTATGACATTTGAATTGAGATGCAAGTGTGAATTCCATGTCAAGTGTGATTTGTTTGATACCATGCCAATTGCCATGTTAAATTGAGATAAAGAAATGGTATATGTGAATGATGGTAAATGAGGAAATGGTTGTGGTGGATGATGATGCTCGGTGGCCTAGTGGCGTAATTCCGGAGATTCCCCGGGAGTGTCGGGATGCCCGGTGGTATACGGTACATAATTCCAGGGGAGGCCTGGTGGTATGTCGGTACATAATTCCGGAAGCCCTGTCGGAGGTCTTTGCCCGAAGGGAATGCCTCGCGATGCCAGGATTTGGGTGCGGGATGCCCGGCTAGAAGGGCAAAGGCCGGATGTCTGGTTGTATCTTGGATACATGCCCAGAGGTTCCTCGTGATGCTAGTTGGGATGCGAGATGCCCGGAATGTGGGGGGCCGGATGCCCGGTTGTATCTTGGATACATGCCCGGAGGTTTTTCTCACATGGGATGCAAGTGTAAAATATGGGATGAAATTGATGAATCGAGGAAGGGTGATCTGGTGATCAAATTTAAAGATAAAGATGAAAATTAACTCATGGCATGATATGGTATGATATGCATGATGATATGCATGATGATGGTGATGATATGTGATATGATATGATGATCACCCATGGTATGATATGCATGATGATATGCATGATGATGGTGATGATATATGATGTGATATGATGATCACCCATGGTATGATATGCATGATGATATGCATGATGATGATGATAATATGTGATGTGATGATTTCATGATAAGGATGACATGTATGATATAATGATGCCATGATGATGATTATGATGATGACATATGATGATATGATATGCATGATGATATGCATGATGATGATGATAATATGTGATGTGATGATGTCATGATAAGGATGACATGTATGATATAATGATGCCATGATGATGATTATGATGATGACATATGATGATATGATATGCATGATGATAAGGCATGATGATGCATGATAGTATTACGTATGGCTGCAAGGTAAGTTACGCCTACAATGCATGTATGATTTGTATGATGCATTGAGTTGTTATTGGATTTCCCTTACCTGCTGAGTGGTTGTACTCACCCCTTTTGGGGACCAACATTTCATATTAGTAGATGGATTGAGCAGTTGGATATGACCGTAAGGAGGATAGCAAAGGAGGGAACTTTTGGGCGCCGACACTAATCGATGGACTCTAAAGTAGACGACTGTTGGAAGTGACGTCGGTCATCTTTTGAAATATAGCCAAGTATAGAAAGACTATGGCAATTTGATGTATCGACTAATGACGTCCATCAAGTTATGTAAATAAATGTGTACGGCTTTGACTTATATAAAATGTTTAGTTAGTGTGCATCGTTTTCTGAATATAGGGAAGGGAGTTGTTGGATGTGCTTCCGCATATAAATTGCGCAACGGACCGATCGAAAAAAAAAAGACAAAAAAATGTAAGCCCGCAAGTTGTATGGACCCGCTGCAATTCAAATGGTATCAGGGTGACATGACATAGAAATAGTGACTGGTAAGCGAACTGTGGCGACCCTAATCGGATCGGGGGCCGTCGAGGGGTGCCACACTTTTGGACATGTGTTTTTCATGAAATTGTTATCTTATTGTCTTGTGTATCATATGTCTTGATTTCATGATTTTTTTTAGAATCATATGGATATTTAATTTAAATGTTTTCTAAAATGGTACAAGCTGGAATTTAGTAAACTTTAAAAATGCATGATAAATGGACTATTCTAAATTGTATGGACTCCATGAATTGTATTGTTAGGAATGATTGTGTCTTGCTGCTTGTATGATGATGATTGGAGATGTATGTATGAATCAAAGGATGAAAATGATCTTGATTGCCATCACATCACATGCCATGTTAAAATTGAACTATAATTGAAGATGTGAATTGAGATAAGTGAGAAGGCCGTCGGAGGTGTGAGCTGACGATGCCTTGGGAGTGTCGGGATGCCTGGCTAGAAGGGTACGGTTGGTTGCCCGGTGGCCTGGAATGGCCAGATGCTGGAGGGTCCTCGGGAGTTTCGAGATGCCTGGAGAGTAGGGGAGCCAGAAGCCTGGCTGGTATTGAGCCGGGGGTTGCCTCGTGATGCCAGTTGGGGTACGAGATGCCTAGCAGGTATTGTGCCATATGCCTGGCAGGTATTGTGTCGGATGGTTCTCGCAATGCTAGGTGGGGTGCGAGTGATGAATGTGGGATGCAAACATTGGTCCCGGGAAAGAGAAATGTGGCGGTTCAAAATGAAATGATGAAATTAAGAAATTGAAATTGAATTATGCATGATGGTATATGTATGATATGATAATGATGAGTGCATGGATGCACGGTAATAATGATGGTACATGTGATATATGATGATGGTAAGTGCATGGATGTATGTGCACCTATGGCATGATGGTACATGTGATATATGATGATGGTAAGTGCATGGATGTATGTGCACCTATGGCATGATGGTACACGTGACATGATGATGGTAAGTGTATGACATGATGATGATGACTATATGATGATGTATGTACATGAGGTATGATGAGATGTGCATGATATCAAAGTAAATTGTGCATGGATGCTTTAATGACATGTGTTATGCTATGTTTGTGATGAGTGTGGGGCTTGATGCATTGAGTGATTTATTGGTCATTTACCTGCTGAGTGGTTGTACTCACCCCTTCAGGGACCAACATTTCAGATTAGAGAGATGCCGCTCCCTGCTGTCATGTGGGGCGTCTTTTACGGCCTTCCTTCGGATGTGGAGGTCGAGTGTGTGGAGATCGATTGTCCCACCATCCCTGGTCTTACGTTTATTCGGGTTCGTGCGATAGTGATGTACGATGTAGGCCTGGCTGAGGGCCCTGTTATTCAGGAGTTCATATCGGTTCATGTTCGACGAGATGGGGCGATGCAAGGGATGTTGCTGCCACCACCGCCTGAGGCACCGGGATGGGTGTGAGGGCCCGTGCGTGAGAAGTAGGAGCTGCAGCTTTTTGGAAAGTAGCCGACACTAGTTGATGGGGAATCTTACACGATAGACATAGTGGGTCGAGTGTTTCTTTTTGGGGTTGTGGCCGAGTGTAGCTAAAAATCTTGGCCTTTCTTTCATGTACCAACCCAAGAAAATCCAGCATGAAAATATGTAAATAAAAATGTTTGGGCTCTATCTTTTCTTATAATGTTTAGTGGTGTGCAATTTTATCATGATTGTTGGAGGGAGAGATGGTGATATAAGTTTTGCTTCCGCTAATGAGTCGCGCTAGGATCGTTTTAAAAAAAAAAAATGCCTAGGAACTAAGGTACTTCTTCGGTAAGATGTGGTGACCTTGGGCGCTCGGGGTGCCACACCAATGCCATTAATCTTGTGAGATGTGCTTACCATTTGGCTCTTTTTCCATTTTTTACCAATTTAGGTCAGAGTTTTGACTTAGGTTAAATTCAGAACCCTTTTTTACCCTCCTTTAGTTAATCTTTTGCCATTTTTATGTATATTTTTAGTAGAGATTCTTGAGTTGAACCCTTAACAAACTTTGATTGTCACTGTTTTTTCTATGTTGTGGTGAAATTTTACATTTTTTAGATTCCATTTATTAGGTCAAATTTCACTTGCAATGGCATATTACTCTACTATGTTGTGAAAATTCTGATGCAATGTCGAACTTGGTTGAATTTTATAAATGCCTACATGACCTATTTTGGAAAACTTTCTCAATGAAGTTTTTTTTTTTTTGATGTCATGTATATTGTATAATTTTCTTGGGACAATTTATCAATGGGTCCATTTGGAATTTTGCTGATTTTTTTTGCTCAATTTGTGTTGTTTTGTCACAAACCCTTGTTGTGATTATCTATATATATTTTTTAGGATGACTTGCATATGGAATTAGAATGCATCATCTTCATGAAATCCATTCCAAATTTCCTAATCCTCATTGATTGAAAATTTTCAATAAATGAAATGCACTTTTGATGGCATTTTCTTCAACATTGATTTGAAATGTCGATTTGGCATATCAAAATGGCTTTGGTACATATGATGCTTCCAGCATTAATTTAGAATCTTTCAAATACTTAATTTGACATATGGTCAAGATTTGGACCTTATTTAAAATGCCTACGATGTCTGTGAGTGCATGATAAGCGAGCCTAAGACAAGGCTTGTCAATTAAATGCATTCCATAGCTGATGTTACTTTGTCTAAATGTTTTAAAATCTTTCAAATGCTTGGTTTGACATCAAGATTGTTAGGGTTTAGACCATATTTAAAATGTCTGTGATGTCTATGAGTGCATGATATACAAGCCTCAGACTAGCCTTGGTAATTAAATGTATTTTATAACCAAGATGCTTTTTTGTCTAAATGTTTCATTTTCCTTTCTTGGCATTTCAAATACTTTCAAATCTTATGAAGAATCCTATGAACCACACATGAGATAACTAGCCTATCTAAGGAAGCCGTTAGGGGATTATAATGAAATAGACTTGATAATTCGACCAGAAATCAACTCCTTGACCGTGATAGTTTGCAAGGGTCATTACGGCATAGTTAAAAATAGATTAGAGACTGGAGTTAGATTGACTCAACTGAGATATGTGACTAACTGTGGGTGATTCCACGAAATTGCAAAATTCTCGTCGATTTTTCTATCGTTTGGGTACCCAGTGTCCGCATTTGAAAACTCGAGATTTTCATGGCAATCGAGAGTCACAAATGTGTCAAAGATGTACAATGTGGCTAAAAAATAATTGACCACGGATCAATTGCATTAAAAATTTCTAAAAGCTACCTGGTAAGTTAGGTCACGCCAAAATCGTGCCACATTGAAATTAACCGCGAATTTAAATTTAATTTAAGAAATTGAAAGTTTTGTCATATTACGATTTATTTTAGGACCATCGATTCATCCTTCGAAGATTTTTCTACAAATCGAAATTTTTGGCAAAAATTCAATATAGGACCATTTTCGAACATAAAATTCAAGAGATTGTTTTTTATCGCATTTTTTGGATGTAAGTTGGTTCTATTGACAAGGAAAAATGTGAATTGAAGTGCGGGTGTCTTAGTTGGATTTATGGGGGTCGAATTGAATCAATTCGAGAAGAAATTGAAGTGGATTTGAGGGAAAATGTTACAAATTCGCACGTCCCTTGGTCCACCACCTTTGGACCACTTCAACGGCTTCCTAGAGAAGCTTGTGGGGTGCTATTTAGCTGAGGATAGGGAAAACAAGGTGGGGAGCCATCTAATGATCAAATCAAGGGATATTTCGGCTAGGGGACCCTCCATAAGGGCAGCTGGCTTCTTCTTCTTCAGCTTAGCCTACTTTCTCCATTTTCAAGCCTTAGAGAGTTCCTAAGTTGTAGAGAAAACCAAGCCCCAGTCCCCCTAGGCCATCGTACATTCGCATGCCGTCGTCGCACCTCATCGCGAGCCCTACGCGAGCCACGCTTGTCCTGCACCAATCCGCCATTCGTTCCGCTCCAACCGCGACCCCAGGCCATCTCCCGAGCCTGTCGAGCCCACTAGACTATCATCCAACTCACCTCCACCGCTATAAAGTCCTGCCGTTGGCCGCTTAGCCTCGCTGCACCATCGCCGTTCATCATAGCCGTTCTTAGCCGCTCGAGCAATCTCTTGGTCCAACAAGAAGATATCGAACCAGCAAAAAACCGTTGGCTTCAAGGCCCATTTCATACCGCTTCCAGACCTCGGAGGGTGCCACTGCTTCAGAGTTTGTCGCCCATCTCTGAGTTGCCATCGCCGTGAACTCATCGGATTTCAAAACCGGTGAGTTTACTCACTAAACTCTGCTTAGAGAGTTAATTACGCTTAATGGTTGATAATTTTAAGCTAAGTATGATCTAGGTGGTTCGTTAGAACGGATTAGTGATATAATTACTCGTTATTGCATGTTAGGTGGTTAGATCGACTTAAGTAGCAACTAGATAGGTTGCATTATTTATCTAGATAGGTTCGGAATTTTTTCGAGCCCGTTTTGGTATTTAATTAGGCTTTTCTAACCTAAGTTTCTATTTGTGGCATTTAATTGTATTTATTTAATTATTTTTGGTATTTATTGAAGTTTTTATTATTTTCTAGAAATTATGCCAGGATAGACAGTAATTGGAATTTTGTGCTAATTGCAATGGTATGATTGGTTTATTTAATTGAGTGCTAATTTATGCAAATTGAGTGAAATTGGTGATTTTGGTCATTTATTCCAAATTTATAGAATTTTAGTATTTTAAACAGAAAATACCGAGTGTCAGTTTACAATGCCAAAATATCTTTGTGGGCTATGTGAATAGTGAAATTTTCTAAAAGAAAGACTTTGCACGTCAGCTTGTGAGAGCAGTATACTATATCAGCCTATGTGCTTGGATACATTGGCTTGTGAGAGCCCCTTTGCATGTCAGCTTGTGAGAGCAGTATACTGTATCAGCCTATGTGCTAAGATACGTTAGCTTGGGAGAGTGGTATACTTTATCAGCTTAGGTGATCTATCTATATCAGCTTGTGAGAACTATGACCGTACATATTAGCTTGTGATTGTGTGAGCAATTGTGGTATCAATTAAATCTATTAGGGAAATCCCTTATGATGTTTTGAAGATGATAAAATAAATCAAAGGCTACTAACGTATTTAATGATTAAGTAATAGACCATGCAAATGATAGAACATGTAAAGGATATTGTCAAAGTCTAAAGATGGCCAGAAGACTGAACGTAACACATATCTAAAGTCTATTATGAAGATTTCCAAACTTCTATGTCAAAGTCTAAAGACTGCCAGACTTTAGTATCAAAGTCTTTTATACATCAGAAGTTTGCCAATTTTGACAAATTCCAGACTGAATGTGAATGAAGAACTAGAAGACAGACTCTATGTTGAAGCTGAACTTATTCAGACTATATCCAAACGTTAAAGCTAAATATGTTCAAAAGCAGAATATGCTCAAACTTATATTGTAAAGTCTATTGCTCTCAAACTTTACATCTAGAACGAGACAGAACGTAACACAAACCCTAAATGTATAATGACTAATGATCTAATTTGGGTTCTACATCAAGATTGATTTGATTGACTCAATCTAATTCATTGACAATTGGATCTTGAAGACAAGAACTTTCTAAACGAATAAGCTCTACTTATGGAAACCAAGATTCTGTTTGTATGGGCGATCAGAATCAATTTTGGATTCTACTTTTGTCATTCAACGGCTACCAAATCTTCTTGATACAAATCTGTCCAATGGGTAAATTGGAAGACGATCCTTGAGATATTATCCAACAGCTAGTTTGGAAGTAGATGAGTATTTAAAGAGATCAAGGACCGACGAGCAAGTAAGAGATGGAGCTTAGAATTTATAATTTCAAAGTCTGAGTGAATTTTGATTATACACTTGTCTCTTATGAGCTTAAACGTTTGTGATTGTGAGAGAAATATCAAAAGAGTGACTTAGTGAGATAGCGTGATCTACTACTAAGTGTTTGCACTTAAAATTGTAATCTCTTGTTGATTGGTTGATTGCATAGTGGAATCCAGCAAGAAGGCTATTAGCATGGGAGAGTGGACGTAGGCTTGATTTAAGCCGAACCACTATAAAATCTATGTTCTTATTCTCTTCCCTAAATCTATTTATTTTGTTCGTAGTTTTATTTAACTGCAAAAGTCTGATCTCGCTCAAAGTCTGCTGCTCTTCAGACTCAGTTTCAAAAGTTTGTTGTTCTTCAGACTTAGTTTCAGAAGAAAAGTATTTCTACTGTTCTTTGCGAAAAAATTTATTCACACCTATTCACCCCCCTCTAGGTGTTTATACTAGCACTTTCACTTGGTATTAGAGCCAAGTGCTTGGTTTATAAAAATGTTTTTACTTTTTATCTAAAGATCTTCTATGGCTAGTATCTTGGCACTAGGATTTATGGAAGGGCAAAGCAACACCAAGCCACCATATTTTGATGGAAAGGAATGCAACGTGTGGAAGAACAAAATGAAAGCATTCCCAAGGTCCAAAGATCCCTTGTAATGGGATGTTGTGGAAAAAGGAATCAATCCCAATGCTGCATCTACATCAAATAAGAATGACAAAGACAAAGAAACCAAATCCTCTGCTCCTATGTCTCAGACAGAGTTGTCCAAAAGAGAAGCTCTTGATGCAAAAGTCATTTATTCTGTATATTGTGCTTTGTCTCCTACTGAATATAACAGAATCTCTTCATGTGAAATAGCAAAAGAAGTTTAGGATAGACTTCAATTTAGATATGAAAGGAATAATCATGTAAAAGAAACAAAAGTAAACCTCTTGCTCGGCAAATATGAATCATTCAAGAGAAGCAAGGAGAGTCGATTGGAGATATGTTCAGCCATTTTACAGAAATTGTAAATGGTTTAGCATATCAAGGTCAGCCAATTTCTTCCCCAATGAAGGTCAACAAACTCTTGTGAGGTCTCTCAAAAGATTGGAACCATGTCAAGACCTCAATCTAGGAGACTCAGAGGATTATGCCACTTTCCGTTGTTGAATTGATTGGCACTTTTTAATCATACGAAGTGGAACAAATCGTTGATGAAGATCCCAAAGGTAAGAAGTCCATTGCTTTAATATCTAATGATGATTTTGACAATACAGACTCAGAAAATGATATGGACGATAAAGAACTTGCTTTTATGATCAAGAAATTCAAAAAACTGAGTAGAAAAGAAAGGAAATTTGATGGAAGAAGACAATACAAGAAAAATGTGCAAAAAAGAACAATGAAAGAATATGATGAGCAAGAAAATATATGCTTGATGGCACATTCAGACTCAGACTCAGACTTAGAATCAGAGTTTGACTCAAACACAGACTCAAAATTTGATGAGGAAATAGAGGTAAGTAATTCAAACATTCCTATCAAAGTTTTAAAGTATATAAATGAGCTTTTCTCAATTCTCAAATCTTCTCTTAAATGGATCTCCGAACTAAAAAAGGAGAATTCAAGGCTTAGGCAATAGGATCTTTCTCAAAAAGAAAATTTTGAAATTTTGCAAAAAGATTCTCTACAAACAAAAGAAAGTCGAGATTTACTTGTCAAAGAAAATGATTCTTTAAAGAAAGAAGTTTCAAATATTTCAACAAGATTTTCAAATTGATCAAAAATGTTAGAGGATATCCTTTCCATGCAAGTTCCTTACTCTAATAAGTCGGGACTTGGTTTCAATAAGGAAAATGATTCTCTAATAGATTTTCCTAAAGTCAATGAGAGACTTAAACAAAGACCTCCTAGACCTACGTACAAGAAGTATTTTCAAAGAATCATTACAAAACCTGTTGGTCGAAAAGCCCTCAAATGTTCAAATTGTGGAGATTCATAACACTTTGAGAAAGAATGTCCTAAAGTTTAGAAACCTATTAAGAAAGATTGGGTAAAAACAGCATACTCTACTAACTCTCATGGACCCAAGAAAAAATGGGTACCAAAGAAAAGATGAGTTATTTTTGCAGGAAATAAAGGAAGAGAAGAAGGAGAGTTTGGTAAGGAATGTATATGTATATATATATATATATATATATATATATATATATTATGCTTGATATTCGATATATCCTTGGTTGATTCGGATTTTATAATGATCATATTCTTTGATTTGTTTTTATGAAAAAAGAATTGTGTGATTTATTTTTGTGATTCATGCATTGAGATTTGATATAATACGTGTGATCATTTTGTTTAGAGACAAATGAATTTATTTGGTTTGATTTTATACTCTAAGATTTTATCATATTTTGCCAAGTAAAAATCTGTTTTACGTAATATTAATTTATTATGCAAGATATTCTTAGATACTTAAGGATTTTATTCTCTCTATTTTTATCGTACTATAACTAAGTGAGAGTTTATTTTTCAAAATATCATTGTGCATAATATTCTTTCTTTGAATAGTTTGTTATGATGAATTAAGAAAGAATATTTGTTTATCTATGGAGATTTTCTATTTTACTCTAATAAAATGATTGCAAATCTACTCAGATTTTGGTGCAATAAGAAAAGAATCTCATGTGAAGATTGGTAATGATTTGTTTAATGGTATTTTTCAAACATATAGCGTGGGTAAGAGAATATTTTTTGTATCATCCCGCCTTACAAATTTCTACGTGCATTTATCATAATTTTGGATGATTGTTTATTATATTGCAAATATCTTTTGTCACAAATATTAGGCATTGCAAGTTTTACTTGATTTGGCACATGATAAAAATATCTTTCTTTTTGCGAAATGCATCAATAATATATATCTGAAATTTATGCTCAAGAAAATCCCTTTGATCTCGAAAAATATTATTGCATATTCATGGATATTCTTGCTATATTCTTAGAAGATATCTTATATCTAGTAAGTAAGATCTGCAAATCAAAGGAATATATTATGTGATATTTTTGCAAGGATTGTTATCCATTATACAAGAATTTGCAGGTGACAAAAGAATCTTTCATATGGATTTTGAAAAGCTCGATTTGAAAATCATGAAGATTCTATACTATCTTTTGGAGGTTAAAAAATTCCCTTCCTTGTGCAAAGTTTTTGCAAATTATTAAGGAATCCATAATGCGCCGTACGAAAGGTTGAGTAGTTCTGAATTTTAATTTTATATATGCTATTCAATTTATTTGAAGGAAGGGCATTATATATTATGTGGATATTATTACAGCTTATTTGTGCAAAAGTTCGTTAAGTTTATGTATGTTGAATTCGAGAAGAGCTTGATTGAAGAAAATAAATTTTTGCCTCGAATTTCAAAATGCAAATGATTGTTGTGGATATTGTTGCTATGAAGGAAATAATGGAATAATATTCTGCTCAAAGTGCACAAGCTACAGTTAGTGCTATTCGCAAATATATTGTCATGATAACAGGGGGAGAAAGCAAATCCAAGATAAAAGAAGGAACCATGATCATCTCAAAAAAAGCAATAAATTGAGGGGGAGCATTGATCAATTTTGAAAAAATATTTTTGAATCGATTATGATATTGATTATTATGGAAGGAATGAAAAGGTAAATGTGTTAGAACTTACCAAGTTCTACAAAATCCGGTTAGTGCATCTTTTATTACCTTTTGTCATTAATAAATCTCTTATTGATATTATCATTTTATTATGACAAAATGGTTCAAGTAAATTATATAATGCATTCGTGATTGGATATTTGCTGATATATATGATCGAAGTGAGCTATATTGCATATCTTTAATATTCGACTTACTTTGTAAATGCTGATTTTTTTTATGCAAGATATATTTATCATTTTATATTCTCTATGTGACTCTATTTCCACTGTTATCGCTTTTTGATTATGACAAAAAGGGGGAGAGAATATAAGTATGCATATGTATTGATTGGTTGATATTATCTATTACATAATATTGAGCTGCGATTATTTTTCTATATATTATTATGCTCAATCTATTTGCTGTCTTTTGATTCAAATCACATTTTTTGAAAATCTAAAATTTGATGATTGATTTATTAATATTTTATAAAGTGTGATTACACATTTGCATATTCAGAGATTGTTTTGTCATCATCAAAAATGGGGAGATTGTTAGGGAAATCACTTATGATGTTTTGAAGATGACAAAATAAATCAAAGGCTACTAACGTGTTTAATGGTTAAGTAATAGACCATGTAGATGATAGAACATGTAAATGATATTGTCAAAGTCTAAAGATGGCCAAAAAACTGAACGTAACACATGTCCAAAGTCTATTATGAAGATTTCCAAACTTCTGTGTCAAAGTCTGAAGACTACCAAACTTTAGTGTCAAAAGTCTGTTCTACATTAGAAATCTGCCAACTTTGACAAATTCCAGATTAAACATGAATGAAAACCCAGAAGACAGACTCTATGCTAAAGCTAAACTTATTCAGACTATATATAGACCTTAAAGTTAAATATGTTTGGAAGCAGAATATGCTCAGACTCATATTGTAAAGTCTATTACTCTCAGACGTTACATCCAAAACGAGATGGAATGTAACACAAGCCCTAAATGTATAATGGTGAGTGATCTGGTTTGGATTCTACATCAAGATTAATTTGATTGACTCAATCTAATTGATTAACAATTGGATCTTGAAGACAAGAATTTTCTAAACGAATAAGCTCTACTTATGGAAACCAAGATTTTGTTTGTATAGGCGATCAGAATCAATTTGGGATTCTACTTTTGTCACTCAACGGCTACCAAATCTTCTTGATCCAATGGGTAGATTGGAAGACGATCCTCGAGATACTGTCCAACAGCTAGTTTAGAAGTGGAGGAGTATTTAAGGAGATTAAGGACCGATGAGTAAGTAAGAGATGAAGTGTAGAATTTATAATTACAAAATCTAAGAGAACTTCGATTATGCACTTGTCTCTTTTGAGCTTAAACGTTTGTGATCATGAGAGAAATACCAGAAGTGTGATTTAGTGAGATAGTTATATCTACTACAAATGTGTTTGCACTCAAAGTTGTAATCTCTTGTTGATTGCATAGTGGAATCCAGCTAGAAGGCTATTAGCATGAGAGAGTAGACGTAAGCTTGATCTAATCCAAACCACTATAAAATATGTGTTCTTATTCTCTTCCCTGAATTTCTTTATTTTGTTCGTAGTTCTATTTAATTGCAAAAGTCTGATCTCGCTCAAAGTTTTCTGCTCTTCAAACTCAGTTTCAAAAGTCTCTTGTTTTTCAAACTCAGTTTCTGAAGAAAAATATTTCTTCTGTTCTTTGTAAAAAAATTTCTTCACACTTATTCACCCCCCTCTAGGAGTTCATACTAGCACTTTCAGAATCGATAGACGGAATTGAGTTATATATGGTCATGATTGATAGTTAGTACGGATCATGTTGATGGTCTCGAATTGAATCGATTAACTAAGTCATTGATGATACAATGAATTGAATTCAATTAATTGGTTAAGTTTATGAATTATACTAACTTGCATTAAGGAACTAAGACGAGGTAAGTCCTCTGTCTTGTGTGTGCATAGATTGCCTTTAGGCGTATTTCCTTCTTAATCGGAGTTTAGGGGGTGAACTTGCTGGGACATTGTCTCACCCCATCAAGGCCTCAATATTTTTAGGTCCTTAGATGACTACTCATCCTGAGCATTTTGGTCAACCCAAGAAGATCACCAAACAGATCTCTCAAATTCCTCTCCATGAGAGCCAAGGAGCTTAGGTCTACAAGCTCGTGAGATCCATTGTCTGGGTTGATGTGGGTCTACCCCGGAGGATACCCCATCAATTCAGATTGTGGTATCGTTATGGGCGAGGTGGGCCCAGAGAAGGTCCCATATAGGAGTCTAAGGTCCATATGTCAGTGTTAGAGGTTGCTTTTGGCAAGGATACGGCTGACCCTCCTAGTGGTGTAGTGGTAGACCCAAGTTCCTTGGAGCTAGAGACCCCGAAGTCTTCGGTTGAGGGTTCGAACGCTTAAAGGACTTATAGCCTTTTTGTCTTTTGTAGACTTGTAAATATAGACTAGTATTATATATGACATAGTCGGCTATGTATATAAGTGTGGTTTGGTTTCAAAATTTTGGCCCTGCTCTTCCATCACATCTTTGTGTTGTCTGAAATTTATTTAATTGATTATTTGAGAAATAAGGCTTAAGGGTCTGCCTACATGTTTAATTCTTGTTGATGCATGTGGATGTTAGATGTATGTTAACATACAATGCTTGATTTCATGGGACAATCTTAGGATTCACCTAGAATTGTCTTAAGAACTTATAATCATTAGTAGCCATGCCAGAACACAAATGGTCACTAATAGCTATAAGTCATAAGAATGAATTGAGGTAGTGTCTAAATGGACCAACACATGAATTGCAAATGCTGACCCCAAGGCCCAAACTTGGTCAATTATGGACTTTGCATCAATTGTTTGATTGTCCTTAATTGTTCCTTGTGCTTTTGATTGTTTTATTGTGAATGATTGTTTTATTGTATGTATCTAGTCCTAGTTCTTAGATTAGAATTAGATTAGGATCTCGGAGGTGGAGCTCATCAAGACATGAAGATGATAAAAGGTCGATATCCATTCCGATCATATTATTGTATCTATTTTCCCCGATATATGTTTTGGGTTTCTATATTTATAAAAACACTTGACGAGATGCGAATTTATTGCTTTCACTTTATTTTCGCTCATTGTTTAGGGTTGCATGTTACATTTACTGCTTTTCTTACTGCTTACTTGGTTACTTAGTTACCATATCGTCTTTAAATTCAATTGTGTGTTTTCTTTTCTTTTCCTTGGAAATAGAATCGCATGAAATCAGTCATCCATGCATGATCAATTAGTTTAGATTCATCAATCCCCAAAAGATAAAAAGAAATGCATGGCCACCTTAGGTAACATGACAAATTATTAGGAACTGAAAGGGCGCTAATAGAAATATTAGCGTAACCTAAGTCCTCGAACCTAGATATCTAATTGCATAGAAATTGAGAGACAACTCTCGACCTTTTTTGGTCAACTCCCATCTTATTCTTTTTTTTAGGTTGTCTAAACAACTAGTTAATAAATGAACCCGTCATGATGGGTATGGAACTCGGCGAGGTTTACTATGGTCCAGCGTACTCACTATAGAAAGTTCCTGATGGATAAAGTGATGCTATCCATGGGAGCAAATACTAATGGGAGGGCTGCCATAGTGAAGGTACTTCTAAATCTAATATTCACACCCGACCTCCCACTTTAATGTTTGTCACTTGTGTAGGTAGGGATCACAACACCTTCCACTATTATGTGGGGTATGAGCTTGGGAGACCTCGTGACCGTATACAAGGGAACTCACAATGGTTTGTCTCAAAAGGCAAAGTGAGGACTTTTTTTGGAATACAAACCGTGAGGGAATTCTCATGATCAAGTCATGACATATGGGAGTGGCCATCATTCTATTAGAAATCTATTAGAAAACTCAAGTAAAATGTAGGAGCACATTTTACTTCTGTGGAATAGAGAATCATGAAGATGACAACTTGGTTTCATTAAATAAATCTATTGCCCTTTCGATACATTTTCTCTTTGTTTCAATTTTTTTCAAGCAATCTTGCTCAATTTTAATCCTCACACACTAACATGTGATAGATGATCATGTGGGTGTGCAAACAAATAATATAACACTCAATAATCAAAGCAGTAAACAAATTGATTGAAAAAGAAAGAAACTGGATGTGCTAAGCAAATTAATCAAACCTACATTAACATGTAATGCAAATTAATTCTTTTTGGTTCTTTCTTGTTTATAATAAATTTGACTTAATTTAAATGTTGTCACTATATGAATTCTAACTTAATATGCATTGATGAACTAACATGAAATCTAAATAGATATGTATGCCGTGTTATAATTTCAACATACAGTGTGTAACTATAACATGTGCAATTTGCATGGCTGAGTCGGGTGTACTAGTGACAAAGATTAGCTCAAGATCATTCCAAGAATTGGCCATGGACTGCTCGGCCTGATTGGAAGGGTAACTAAGAGATCAATCGTGTTATAATCAAATAATTGGCCATGAATTGATCAAGGGATTGGCCATGGACAAATGCAATGACCATGCAAGTGGACTCAAGCCATTTGGCCAATGGACAGCTACCCAATCATAGGGGTTGGTCAAGGGATGGTCATATATCACCACGGATCGATGGGCGATCATGAATTGTTCTCAAACAATCGTGTTCCCATCGTGGGTGATTCTGCTTGGTCATGTACCAACCATGGAGAACCATGAGTCAACCTAGTACAACCCTGTGTCAATTATAGATTGACCATCTCAAACACCCACATGACAATCGAGAGTCAGCATGGATCAGGCCTTGGGCTGGTCCAAGAGCCGATCTGCTCCACTAGAACCGATCTAAAGGCCAACCATTGAGCCCATACCCTGGGCCACCAACTTAGCCGAGAAGGCAAATTTTGCCTATGACAACCACACCAAGGGTGGCTTTGCCACAAACCTCGAGTGTGTTGGAATTGTCAATAGGGGATGTACACAAATAGCTCTTACTTGATCTCGGTTGTACTTTCAATGGCTTATTTCCCATGTTTGTCATATTCTTTGGAAATGGACAATTGAGAACATTCTAAAACCCCCTAAGTCATTCATGAAAGGGCGTGACTCATCACCTTAGATGGACACTTCCAAATTTGGTAATCATTATGGGGATTATGTAAAGGACTCTTGACGAATGTACCAATAAGAAGGAGACACCATGGCCAATTATTACCATCCTAAGGCCTTGCCACATAACCATCTTTACGGTTTCACCTATTCAAAGTGACTTATTCTTCAAGAATAGGTCAAGTACTTAAGTGGACTAATCGGAAAATAACTTGGTAGAATATTCTAGAAGAATAAAACTTGAAAAGCAAGTTTTTAATTTAGGCATGTGCTAAATATTAAAGCCTCATGATTAACCAAATCTAGGCATTTAATGAGAATGGTGAGTCATTGACTTAGGTGTCCATGGAAATATGGTCATCATTACTAGAAGATTCTCCTTGGAGAACAAGTAGGTCAAGTAATAATAGCATAGTGTAAGTGGTCCAATGGGAGGGAAACAAGTAAGCCTTCCATTATTCTTATAGGTCATTAGGTGTGCCATCTTTCCAAATAGGTTTGCCACCTTGCAATTTAAACTTGCCACTTTGACTTTATAGCTATGCCACTCCAAGAAAAGGTGATTAGGTCATTTGGACAAGCAATGATGAGGATGGTGTCTATAAATAGAATAAGCCACTCATTCATTTCCATCATTTGATCTCTCTTGTCATTCATGCGCCATTTTTTCCTTTCTTTCTTTTCTCCCGGTCCTACACCACCGCCCCTCATCAAGCCGCTGGCCCTTGCATCTATATGTCCATCCAGGTATGTAAGATCCCTAATTCTCCTTCAGAACAGTAGACTCCATTATTGAGTCTAGTTAGGTGCTCGCCGGTTCAATTTTTGGGTAAATGTAAGATCTTTTGTATGGTTTGCTCATGCTTGTGCTTGAATGTATGCTTGAGTTGTTCACACTCGGAATGAAGCGAAGGTTCATTTGGGTTGAGTTCAACACGAGGCAAGGTCACCCAAGTCCATGAGGCAAGGTCATCCAAGGCCACAAAGCCATTGATCGACATTAAAGGATGCCGATCCAAGTCTCATTTAGTATAGGGACCACCTAAGGTTGAGAGGTCTTGGATCGACATTAAGGCATGCCGATTTTGAGTCTTAATCAGCACTAAGATCGCCTAAGCCCACAAGGTCTTCGTAAGGCACTAAAGCATGTCAATCCTATGTCTTAATCGGTGAGGGGATTTTGCGCTTGAAGTTCGACTTAAGTCACGAATAAAGAGTCATTCACGGCATGAAATATGCTCATGCTGGGTCAAAGCTAAGGTCCAATGAGCTTAGGATCTTCATGAAGCGAGGTGTCCTCAAGCCTTGAGGTCTTGGATTGGCATTGAGGCATGTCATTTCCAAGCCTTATCCGGTGTGGGGATCAGCACTAAGTGTTCGGTTCAAGTCACGGATTAAGGATCGTTCATGACATGTTGTATAGTGCAATACTAGGATTCATGGCACACAGATATGAATGAGCACATCTTCTAGCCATGTATGAGTTGGCTATGAAAAATAAAAAAGATAAGAACCAACTTGTGTGATGCACTTGTGTGTGCATTTAAAGAGGAAAAAGCATCCATCGTCACATAGCATTGGTGGCGATACCTCGTTCATGGAATGAAATGCCCTGATTGAACTAGGATGCCTAGGTCCTGTGCCTGGAACTCTAAGGAAGCTAGCCCTAAATAGTTTTGGTTGAGCCGAGATGCCCTAATCGAGCTAGAAACCCAGCAAAATGCTCGAAGCCCCAGTTGAGCTGGGAAGGCCTAGTCGAGCCAAGATGATAGTAAAAGAATCATTTTATGATTGTCGGTTATTCATAAGCATGATATGTTGATGTGCTCATTTTTAAGCCAATGGTAGTTTTGCGTGGACATCGTGTATTTAGTCAAGGCATGGCAAGTAATTTGCTATTGATCTGTCATCGACACTGTTTGTAAATGTTGTACTTCTTAGAAGAAAACTAGGAATTTTACTTACTAAGCTCCCAAAACTCACTCCTTCATTTTGCAAACTTCTAGGCAAGGAAACCCATGTCAATTTTGAGAGCTACAGTCATGCTAGAGGAGAGAGAAATCCCCCTAACCTATGTGGAAACTTGTAATGTTACGTAAAAAGGAAAAAAAATGACCCGTAAAGAAGGGGCTTGTAAATGTACCATTGCAATATAAAGTAGTATATTCCGTGTAATGTATGTCCCAGTCTTCTAGCTGTTATTTGTCTGGAGAGTTGTTTGTCCACTTTTCCACATGTGCTTATTAATAAGATAAAAACAATTGGGAAGGCGTCGAGCCTAGGACGTTGCAAAAATAACCCCTACCGCTCAAGACTCTAGAAATGGGGTTGGGTTCATTCAATCAACATTTGATCTCAAAGCCACGTGCAATTTCAAAGTAGCATATGCAATCTTCATAAGCAACGTGCGATTTTCAAAGCAAGCATGTAATTTCATCACAACATGCATTTCCATACATTTATGCATCATATAATTTTACCGTAGATTTGCATAATCATGGCACATTCGAGTCAAATGCAATATTTTGGTTTATCATGCAATGACGTGCAATCATCTAATTCTATATATTGAATTCTATATAACATACTCTATCAATCAGTACTTCAAGAGTTCGGTCAATCATATTCCCTGCATAAACACCAAATTCTTCAAAGAAAGATGGAGTCGGTTTAAAAATATTATTTTCAAATATTATCTATGATTTACAAAATCCTTATAGAAAATAGTCATGTGCAAGGGTTTTGGTTGATAGACCAATAGCCTTTGAGAACTCAACCCCTGCAGCCCATTCAGATCAATCCCCGCAAGCTGCATTTGGTCATTTGGATTTCGATTATGACAATATTGGATAGGATAGGATAGGATAGGATAGGATAAAATATGAAATTCAGGGATTTTGCTACATCCTATTTACTATTTGGTGAGTAACAATAATAAAATTGAAATATCCTATCCTATCAATAGTTTAGTATTTACGACATATTAATCTAAATGAACTGGAAAATGCACAAGCAAATTTAGTTAGAGAGAGAAATATGACTATTCACTTTTGTGATTATGAAAAATATAGTGCTTTGACTCCCATGTTACTTTCATGAAACTCCAACATGTACCCCAAAGTTTTGGAGAAAGAGTTTCAACTCTCTTGTAGTTTTCGTGGACTTTTGACGTGAACTAGAGAGTTACAACAAATGAGAAGAAGCTTCAACTCTCTTGTCATTTTTGTGAAACATTTATATGAACTAAAATACCACAGAGAAGTCACAAAACTTCAGCATGAATCGGAGATACATAAGAGAAGGAGAAGGAAAGAGTAGGTTTTGTTTTAGAAATTTCATTGCCCCTCATTTTCTTAGAACTAAATAGATCCTTTTAAAGTTTGAATTTGTTCATTTAAAATATGGGTTCTTCTACTTCATTTTTATTTTATTATTTTTATTACCCATTTCCATACCAACCCAAGATATGCTTATTGGTCTATATGTTTTAATGAGTGGGAATCGCCAAGGTATTTGTAAAAATAGGTATACATACCTTATGATTTGGTTTCTTTTTATCATACTTATTTCTTCTTTTGTTTTCCACAAAAATTAAATCATTAAAAAAGAATAGTTAACTCCTTCTTTTCAATTTTACTTCTATTGTTCATTTGGGTTTGTAGCCAATGGAAAAGTAAGAGCGATCAAATGATACGTCTTGATGATGGAGCTTATCCCTCATCATCTTACTAGCCAATCTTAACCCCTATTATTTGGAGATAGTATCTAGTATTCAAAGTTTGCCTAAATTTGATACTACTATCGTAGCCCGCACTGAAACAATGCTTTACCCCTAAATATCCAGTCAACTAATGCACCTCAACGCATTTTGGGGAGAACCAACTAGCTCTAGGTTCGAGTGACATTTCATCCCTAAATACAACTCATCTATTGATTCTTCAACATTAGTTAGTTTAGACTTCCACTTAGTTTCAATCAAGATTTCTCCATCTCCTTTTTTATTTTATTTTATTTCCCTTCCATCGTTTCTCAATAAATTTTTTATCGAATACTAAAATATACTATTATACCTAAAATATGTAATATATATATTTACACAAAATATATATTATAGAGTTAGAAGAAATTCAAATATATAAATAGAAATAGGAATAAATAAAAATGGAAATTTTAGTTTTTTTTGTTATTTTGAATTATCTATTTAATATTTAATTTCAAGTATTATTTATATTTAATTATTATTTTAATTATATCATTTAAGAAATATGTTATTCAAGAAAATAGCTTTTTATACCATGAATATAGGAAATGTTATCCACATTTATTTCACTTCTCCCATGAGATAGTTTCATCCATGTTATATTCAACTTATATCCAACTTTCTCATATCTTGGGCAAGAACCAAACATAGAATAGGATCTTGACCTTTTTCCTAGTTACCAAATGTAGTTCAGCGTATGAATCACCAACGGATTCTTTGTATCTACAAACAATACATCAACCAAACACGAGAGAACCTCAAGTGAGAGCAAAACCCAAACTTTGGAGATTAAAATCACGAGACCAAGAGAGTAAATTAAACTTACCTTAGGAAAAATGTTAAATGAAAGCCCTATATCAATAGGAAATTTCTCAAATATAAGGGGAACCCTTCGAAGGACGAGTGCGACCTTTTGAAGGGTTAAAATAGCCTTGCGAAAGGCTTGCCCGGCCCTTCAGAGGGTCGTCATGGCCTTTCAAAGGGCTATTTGGGTGGAGCTATTCAGGCCTTCTGAAGGGCCGAAATGGCCTTTCGAAGACTCAGAATGGCTCTTTGAAGAACTAGCTCGGCCTAGCACCGCACGATCCTGGGTTGGCACAGGGGTAGGCCTCCCTTGCAACCATCACGAGGTAGTCGCATGCAGGCCGAGCTTACTGCCACCATTTCTTTTTTGAATTGAAAATTTAAATATGCATTTTCTTGGAGATTTGACCCAACTTTGACCGCTCACTTCTATCTCGTCTACCATCTAATCGGCCAAATTATTTGCACCTACAGAAAGTTTGCCAACTAAATCTTCCCAAAATGCGGTCCAATTTCCCAAGAAAGTGTCAGGATCACAATGAATTTCCACGGTTGAGGCAAATAGACCATCAAGGTAAAAAGTTGTCATTTCTTCTTCTAGAAAACTTTGATTGACGTTATTCTGGAGACATTTGAAAGCCCATGACCAAATCCATGAAATCTCATCGCTCAATCTATGTATGTCATGCCTTGATCCTCCGAGTACATGCCTATCCCTCCTTGATCGATTAAATTGCGACATTCCACGATTCGTCGTCGACCCATTTATTTTAATATGCATGTGGAAGCGAATTACTAATCCCTTGACAGTAACAAATGTGGGATAGTAAAGCAAGACAACGAATTTCAAATCAACACATTATAAGAACCCATAATCCAGTTTACAATTAGAGGCCAACTCTAGGATCTAAGTATAGGAAGTCTATCTTCGACTAAGCAAGAATTAGTGAGTTAAACTCACCTTATTAATGATCCGCTTGGATCAAAACAACGAGGACGTGATGAGGATCAACAACTTTCAAAGTGGTGGCACCAATGGGGACCCGGAATGGGCCGAAAACGGCCCCGCAAAGCCCACGATGGGGCTACTCGTTCTGGATTTGAACGTGGCTGAACGGCAAGGTGGTTCCACAGGTCGTGGTGCGGGCTCGGCTTGACGGGGCTAGCTGTGGGCTCGCGGATGCGGGAAGGACGTGTCGTTGCTTTGGCGGGATTTGACACTGCAGCAAGTTGAAGACACGATTTCAGTGGAGGAAGCCTGTAGGACATGCTAGCGCAAAGGCCGACGGTCCACGGGCTGCTGAAGTTGACTGGCAAGGTGGCAATTTTAGTTTTCAACGAAAGAGTTGTAGGGAAAATGGGGCCAAAGAACATGCAAGCTTAGTCTTTGACAAAACATAAAGTAAAAGAAAAGGGATGAGGGAGAAAGAGAATTCACGGGCTGCTGGCGTGGACAAAGATGAGGGAAATCGAAAACAGCTAAGAAGGGTAAAGAGCTGTCAGCCAAGAGAAAAATAAAAGAAGAAAGGAAGAGAGAATGCTCGGCCAAGGGAGGGTGTACGAGAGAGAGAAGAGAGATAAGAATGAAATAAAAAGTCAAAGAAGAAAGCAAAGGGAGACCAACTGGCAGGGGACTATCGGTTTGGGTGTCATGCCCCGAACCTCGAGCATGTGTACATCCCTCAATGGTCAATAGAATTTTGTGACATTCCCAAGACTTATCGCCAACCATTTTCATTTTTATTGCACTTGCAAAAGCGAATTAACTAATCCCCTGACAATAACATACATGGGATAGAAAAGCAGGACAACTAATTTCAAATTAAATACAATTTTATAAACACTTCAAGCTTATACATAAGGTCTATGTTAAAAAGAACTACTAAGCCACCTATGTTCCTGACCCTTCCGCTTCAAGCTCCTAGTTCTTCACACTAGGGACCTGAAAATGGTTATACAATAACCAGTAAGATATAAATCTCAGTGAGTCCTCCCCTAAGCCCCGGTTAGTACACCAACTCGACTCGAGGTATCTCTTCAAAACCATCCCACAAACAAACCAAAGATCAACAACCAACAATCAATAGTCAGTTCGTATACAATCTTACTCAGTATACCATACCCTACACACTAAAACTCAGCATGATACACGCAAAACACATGACCATTAGATGATGCAGTTGATCAATCATATACGAGTCGCCATCAGAAGTAATCTCACTTGGCCATTGCCACACTCTACATGTTATCGATTTATGCACGTGTGCCATAAACGACGTGATTCACTCATAATATAATTAATGCATATAACAATTTCACACATCAATGCATCAATTTAGATCAAGTCATCAATCAATCAACTTAGTCGATTCCATGTCAACAAGACCTTTCCCCGATCATTTCACTTACTCAACCCCAATGCTAAATTACGACTCAACGAGCATGGCCTATTAAATCTTTGGCAGTAATGCTGAATTACGACTTAGCATTTACAACCGATTCCAAATTCGGTGGTCATACTAAATTACCACTTAGTGGGCAAAACCGACTCCAAGTTAGGTGGTAATACTGAATTACAACTCAGCAAGCACAATCAACTCCAAGTTCAGTGGTAATGTTGAATTACGGCTTAGCGGCACAACGAATTCCAAGTTCGGTGGTATTCTTGATCTAACCCACCTATGACCAACAATATTACACTTCTCAACTTGATTCCTTAATTAGCAAGACCTCTTGGCCTAACTCCATCATATTATGGGTACCCAATAAAATAATCATGTGTGGGTACACGGTCGGCTTTAGCCAAAAATATAATAATTTCACTTTTGAAAATCCCACTAATTTCAATAGTCCACAAATCCACTTTTCGCGTTGTAAACTAGCACCCAATATTTTCCACTTAAAATACTTATATTTCATAATTATCACACAATTACACAAATCATCACTCAATTCATGCAAATGTCCATGCATTTACACATCCATTCACTTCATAGGATTAAAATAAATGAATTTAGAATACTTTTCATTCTCGAGTTAACAGTGCTCGTGAACAGTATCACGTGAACAATACTACATGAACAGTGTTTCATGAATAGTAAAATTCCAGAATTTAATAATTAATAAATTAAATCCAATAATCATTAAAAAATTAAATTAAACAACCAATCAATTAAAACTAAACATGTTTAATTAATCACATAAGCCACACTAAGCGAGTAAAGCAAGATTAAACTAGACTAATCTTAGCCACTAATCTAACCACCTATCTTAGGAGTAACCTAGCTTAATTAAATCTCCTAAGCTAGAATCAACACTAATTAAAGCAACCCTAAGCAAGTTTAGGCACTAATAAAAGAATTAGGAGCTGAACTCACCCGTTAAATGGGCCGGAGACGTGCACGCGGCGGCAACGACGAAGGCAACACACTGGGACCTCAACAACGATAATCCAAGGCGGTCCTAAGGCTGAAACAACAGCCACAAGTTCAAACTTCCTCTGCAACTCCAAGAAACCGAACATCAAAGGAAAAAATGGAGTAAAACAGCTTCTCTAGGAAAAAATGGGGTTGGCTAGCAACCAGTGGCATTAGGGGTCAAGGGGGTCTTACTGGTGGTTGGTATGGGTGAAACTTGGGTTAGAATGCGTAAAAATCGAAGAAAACTCGAAACAGGCGAAACTAGGCGAAACCGAGTGGTCCGGCAGCCGATTCCTTCTTACCGACGGACGGGACGGTCAGCGGCTCCGTTCAATGGGCAGTAGCCACCATTTGTATGAAATCTCTCTCCTGGTCATGGTGGTGGATGGAGCATAGGCTGATTCCCATGGGAAGACCTCTTTTAACTTGGGTTTTTGGAGAAGGGTTAGCTAGAGTAGAACAGGGTTACGTGGACTGGTGACCGATGACTTCTGGTCGGTCGGCGGGTTAGCTGGTGGCTCCGACCAATGAACGGTGGGGTCTAAGAAGACGGTCTAGTCCTCCTAAAGACAATGATAGGTGGCACGGGAGTTAATTCATCCAGGAAGCTAACAATCAACTCAGCTTTTCACAATGAGGTTTGCTGGAACAGAAATTGGAAGAAAGGGAGAACGAGGAAAGAGAGACCTCGATGTTTGGGGTTGATGGAAGGGAGAGAGAGAGTGAAGATAAAGTTGAAATATTCTACATCAAGGCTCATCAATGCTTGCCCAATTCCCCATGCAAGTCCCCTCATCTTCTCTCTCTTTCCTTGCCCTTATCGAAATGCTTTTAGGGGCAAAATGGTAATTTTCACATTGCACAAATTACCAATCTGACCTTGGCCTGAAATTGATGGGCAGGCCTAAGAAATGGGATTGGAAATGAATAGTAACGAGCTCAAAAGTTGGTTAGGCTCAAATAGGCTTAAGATTAGGTAATGGGCTTGAAGGAAGAAATTATTGGTTTAGGCCTAATGGACTCACTTGCTTGCTTTGGGCCCAATATGGTGGCTGTCCCACCTTGGGCCTAAGGCCCACACTGGCTTTACTCAGCTCACTTCCTCATGTGTTCACTTTCTCGAACCATAAGCCCTTTTTCCCCATACTCAACTTTCTCGGCACAGCTGACTATCAAAGTCGCATCATCCAAAGTCTGTCCCAGACATTCCCAATAATTCAAAGTCCAATCTTTAGTTCTGTTGCGACCTACTCTCGGGGGGAGGGAATAGGTTTATGGGTATTGCCTAAGGACGGGCCTAAGACCCAGGATTAGGCGTGAGCTTTCCCAAGCCCATACCCCGCGTAATGTTGGGATATATTTTAGGAATTTTGCACAAAAAGAGTCACCACTAGCCTATTGGGGTCGGCTAGAAATCAAGTGAGGCATGGGAGTGTACCTCACCTATCTCCGATCCTCCCCTGTTCGGTTTGTTTTGCCTCTGAAGTTCCAGTGGGGTTGGAGACAGACAGAACCTCCAACAGAGATCGAGCATAGCGATTGACGACCAAATGGGGTTTTCTCCTCCTCCCCTTCCCTCTGTGTTTCTCTCTGTGTTTCGTGTATTCCCCCTCTTGCTCGCTCTCGGCTTGGTGTTTTCTCTCCTTCGTCCCCCTGGTGTCGATTTCTCTCTTCCGATTTTATACCCAGCCATTAAGCACGCATGGCCTCTGCAGCTACCAACTTGCTAGCCGGACTGCACCCCTGACCCACAGATCACGCTGCTCGCCTACTACCGATCCCCTTGCTCCCTTTATCACTGCTCTACTTCTGGTTTTCTTTCTTTGCAGGTCTTGTAGTGAAGACCGGTTGGGGGAGACGACCAGCTCACTCGTGGGCTGGGTTGAAGGAGGAAGTGGGTTAGGCTAGGCCCCGCGTAGGGAAAAAGAAAAGGAAAGGGGTGGGTCGGGCTAAGGTTGGATTTGGCCCGACCCGACCGATTTTTTTTAATTTAATTAAATAATATATATTTATTAAAATTTTCTTTTGTGATTAATTCCTAACATTTAATGTTATTTTAAATTAATTAATTTAGGTAAAAAAATTAGGTGTCAACAGCTGTCCCTCTTTGAATGTAACCTCGAAGAGGTTGCATTCAAAGATAGGAGACACTTAAATTATTTCGACAGTGAGAAACCCTAGGTGCATATGCACGTACTAGGTCGATGGAAGTGGCTCATAACTATGAAAGCGCGTCTTATCAATAAGAGGAGGAAAGACTTCGGGCTATAGAAGCCCACCGGGTCATAAGAAAAATGAGGACTTCGGGCTACGGAAAGCCCACCGGGTCATAAGAAGGGGGTTGAAGAACTCCGGGTTATGGAAAGCCCACCGGGTCATAAGAAGGGGGTTGAAGAACTTCGGGCTACGGAAAGCCCATCGGGTCATAAGAAGGGGGTTGAAGAACTCCGGGCTACGGAAAGCCCACCGGGTTATAAGAAGGGAGTTGAAGGACTCCGAGCTACAAAAGCCCACCGAGTCATAAGAATGGGGAGAAGGAAGATTCCGGACTACATAAGCCCACTTGATTATAAGAAGATGACATGTTTTAAGGTTGACCATGAACCTTTGGAGATGGCATGATTTAAGGTTGACCATGAACCTTTGAAGATAGCATGGTTTAAGGTTGACCATGAAACTTTGGAGATAGCATGGTTTAAGGTTGACCATGAACCCTTGGTTTTTAGGGAGGCACCCGTTAATCCTTTGAAAACTGCATGGCTTCACTTAGGAATCCTGTCAAACTCAACTTGAGTGAATGTCATTGAGACGTCATCAAGAGACGTATTGGCAATATTGTAGCATTAATTGAACAAGCTAATTAAGCTAAATCCAACTGCTTTGGAAAAACATTTGATTTCAATCAGCATCATGTCGCGCAAAATTGTCATCTTACTCGTGGATATATCATTAATCATCAAATTTTCTAGGAGTCAAGTTCTTATCAAGACGATCACGACTCGTGAAAAAGGCTCATTAAGCATACCAAACTAGAGTTTCTTAGTCAGAAATGGCTTCTCACGCACTTTCGATAAAGTGGCTGCTTGATCCCATCCATTCATGTGGGAGATAACTAGTTGCTGAGGGTATCTCACATAACCTAGATCAAAGGCTTTCGGAAACATTCGCGATGAGCACAATATGATCGATCAAAAAGGTCTTTTGAAAGGACCGCAATGTAGGTTTGGTCATAGGCTTACACAAATGGATTATTGCTTTGAGGCCAATAAATGAATCATTTGTCGCTATCTTCATCAGGTTTACAAATCAAGAACTTGGAAGATAAGATAAGATAGAATTACTTCCACTCCTTCAAGCAGTAACTTCTTTGTGGCATTCTCATTTTTACTCAAACCATCCCAATTAGAAGAGACTTCGGAAGAGGGTTGTAATGCTGGCTTAGGAGAGGCTTGAAAGGCCTAAGATTTTCAAAAGGATTTTTAAGAGTCAGTGATCATCATGGCATCGTGACCAGGTCACTCAACCTTTCGAAGTCATTTGGCTTTTGAAACACAGCGCATTCTCGAAAGTCCCTTAACTAATCATTTTTGCATGGGAGGTTCGATCTTCTCTAATTTCCTTTACACTTGCGATGATTTTTTTTTTTTTTACATAGGTACTTGGGCTTTGATCATTTTTCTTTCACATAAGATGCAGCTTTTAGTTCTTTTTCTTGACGGGCATTGGCCTTGCTTTTGCCAGGCACACTGCTTTTCATGCCCCCTAATTTGTCGAACCTTTTGCTCTTTGAACTTTTGTAGCTCTTATGACTTTCGAGATGCTTTTCACATTTTCTCATGACTGTCAATTGTGTTTGGCCAAATCTTATACCTTGCCCCACTTAAGGGAGATGATCACCACTCAGGACTCAGAAATGAACAATCAGGCTCAAATTGGTTAAAGCAATAGGTATCAGTGTTTGGATAAAGAATGAAATGCTCTTCTTCACTTTGGAATGAGTTAAGCTCTAATAAGAATTCCTCTGAAGCTATCACCAGAAGATTGATGCAAGTGGAAGTAATAGGATCTTTCTAAATCTTTCGCTCTACAATGCGACCGTAACCTCCCATGTTGCCTCATTGTAGGGTCATACTTGACAAGAATAATTTATAGGGTCATTTTTTGTGTTTTTTGTCTTTTTTTAGTGCAATGCTTGGGATTGATGAAAGAAATGTCTTTATCATTTCGATCTTTGTGCACAATGCGAATGAATCATTCGTCCTAAGAGAATGTCGCTTTTCACTCAACTCTCAAAAGTGTTTGAAGGATGTGTTTGGAAATGGGCTTGCCTTTCCTCATCCTAAGTATCTCTCGTTTGATATGGTTAACGTTTCACTCTTCTTTCCGAATAAAGTCATTTTTACGAGCCATTTTTCTTGAGGGTCGCAAACGTAAAGCGTGCATAGTGACACTAGAGAATAGGTCATGCGAATCATGTCATGCATTTTTTGTTTTTTTCCTTATTCTTTTGTTTGTTTGTTTTATTTTGTTTTGCCCCTTTTTTTATCGTCTCGACTTACCTCTCAAAAGAGGCATTCAACCTATTGTGTGAAGACTTGATGGATTCTTGAGTCAGTTCTTTCCCCTGCCATTTTCTTGTTAGAAGGTAGGGTGCTTGAAACATAAATAGATATGCGTGTATGCAACATATGCATGATATCTACAATGCTATGCATGACGCTATGCGACTTGAATTGTGCATGAAGTGACCCCTCAGCCTTGATTTCATTCATGGAAAATACTTATTGACTGCATCAGCATTTACAGGTCTAGGCAATTCACTACCATCCATTTCAACTAAAATCATGGCACCACCAGGAATAATCTTCTTAATGACATATGGCCATTCGTAGTTCGGGGTGAATTTGCCACGAGGATTTGGTATGATCGGAAGCACCTTCCTTAACATTAGGTCGTTGACTTTGAAGTGTCTGGGACGCACCTTTCGATTGAAGGCTTTTTGCGACTCGTCTCTAATAGCACTGACCATGACACATAGCTTGCAATCTCTTCTCATCGATCATGTTTAACTATTTATGCCTCTATTGCATCCACTCAGTCTCATCAAGCTTAGATTGGGAAAGGACCCTTAAAGAAGGGACTTCAACTTCAACAAGCAAGACTACCTCCATCCCATACACGAGTGAGAAAGGAGGTGCCCCTATGAAGGTGTGGATAAAAGTTCGATATGCCATTAGTGCGTAAGGGAGCCTATCGTGCCAATCACAATAATTTTTAGCGGTCTTTGATAAGATTTTCTTTATGTTCTTGTTCGCCGCCTCTACTGCTCCATTCATTTGAGGATGGTACGATGACGAGTTCAAATGCTTAATTTGAAACTCACTGAACAAACCATCCACGACTTTGTTGTTCAAATTAGTGCCATTATTGGTAATGATCGCCTCTGGCACCCCGTATGAGTGATAATGTCACAACGAATGAACTGTGCCACATTCTTGGCAGTAACATTAACATACGAGTTGGCCTCAATCCACTTGGTAAAATAGTATATCACCACTTAGATAAATCGATGCCCATTTGAAGCTTTAGGGTTAATGGGCCCAATCACGTCAATTCCTCACATTGAAAAGGGCTAAGGTTGAGACATTTGGTGAAGTTCAATTGGAGGGGCATTTATCCTCTCTCCATAAATTTGGCACTGGTGACACCATCGTACGTGCTGAATGCAGTCAGACTCCATAGTCAGCCAATAATAACCGAGTCGCATGATCTTTCTCTCAAAGAAGTGTCCATTCATATGGGGGCCACACTACCCTTCATGTATCTCTTTCATCAAATGATTGGCTTCTTTAGCATCAACACCTCTTAGCAATGTCGAGTCAAATGACCTTTTGTAGAGGACATCTCCACTAGTGAAGAATTTTTTATGCTAGCTTTATCAAATGCTTTCTATCTACTGCTTCACTTCCTTCGAGGAATTCACCCTTTTGCAGATACTTCAAGATGTCATGATACCAAGGTTGTCCATCCGGTTCCTCTTCAACTTTCATGCAATAAGCTAAGCGCCTAAGGATTTTAATTCTCAACTGTTCAATATCCAAGCCTCCAGCTACTTGCAACATCGAAGACAAGGTAGCTAGGGCATCAGCGAACTGATTTTGAGACCTTGGTAAGCATTTGAATGATATTTATTGGAATTCTTCCATCAACTCCCCCAGGAACTCATGTTACGGAATCGATTTAGCTATGTTCGCCATTTGCCTTCAGTCTGTAAGATGATAAGGGCTGAATCACCATAAACCTGCAGCTTCCGAATTTTCATATCAACGGTGGCTTGGAGGTCAAGAATGCATGCTTCGTATTCAGCAATATTATTCATGCAATGGAATGTCAATTTAGCAGCAACAGGGTAATGTTGTCCATTTGGGGAGGTAAGAACTACCCTAATACCTGACCCGGCTAAGTTTACCACACCATCAAAGTACATTGTCCATTTGTCGCTTGATATAAGTAAAATTCGCTCTTCTGCATCACTATTCTCGTCAGATGCTTTGGACCTCTCGGAACTTTCTGCTAACATGTCTGCTATGGGTCGACCTTTAATAGATTTCTGTCCCAAGCTTTGAACATCAAACTCATAAATTAAGATTTGCCACTTGGCCAACTTGCTAACCAACGCTGGCTTCTCTAGGAGATACCTGATAGGATCATTTTCGATCACCAACAAGATTCGGTGATGAAGTGTCTATTGCCGCAGCCTGTGCAAAACCCAAATTAAGGCCACGCAAGTTCTCTCAACTTCCATATAGTTCATATCGGAAATAATGAACTTCTTGCTCGAGTAGTATATTGCGCATTCTCTCCCGTCATTTGGTCTTTTTTGGGCTAGCATAGCTCTCAATGACTCGTCATGTATGGTTAAGTACAAAATCATGGGAATTTTAGGGAGCGGGGGCACTAAGACTGGTACATGAGTGAGATAATGCTTTATCTTCCCAAATCCACCCTGGCACTCGACATTCCACTCGATCTTTGCATTCTTTTTTAGGAGCTTGAAGAATGGTTTCGCCATTTCAGACAACTGACAAATGAATCTCATCACATAATTAAGTCGTCCCATCAGGCTGTGGACTTCTTTGACGATAGTCGGGGGGCGTAAATCGCAAATGGCTTTAACCTTCGACAGATCAATCTCTATGCCCCTACTACTAACCATAAATCCTAATAACTTCCCAGATTTCGCTCCAAAAATGGATTTTGCAGGATTGTGGCACAACTTAAATTTCCGAAGACGTACGAACAACCTTCGCAAGACTTTAACATGATCTTCACCACATCTCGATTTCGCAATCATGTCGTCGATGTATACTTCGATTTCCTTGTGCATCATGTCATGGAATAATATGACCATGGCCCTCTAATACGTTGCCCCAACATTCTTTAGACCAAAAGGCATCACTTTGTAGCAGAAAGTTCCTCAATGAGTTATGAATGATGTTTTGCTCTTGTCTTTCTCCTTTATACAGATTTGGTTATATCCGAAAAAGCCATCCATGAAGGAGAATAACTCAAATCCCGTCGTACTGTCAACCAAGACATCGATATGTGAGAGCGGAAAGTCGTCTTTAGGACTTGCTCGACTCAAGTCGTGATAGTCAACACACACCCTGATTTGCCCATCTTTCTTTATTACAGGCACGATATTTGCTACCCAATCAGGATAACTAGTCACTTTGATAAAGTCTACTTTAAGTAGTTTCATCACTTCTTCTTCAATCTTCTTGGACAACTCTAGTTTAGTTCTCCTGAGTCTTTGCTTCTTTGGTGGCACATTAGGATCCGTTGGTAAAGCATGTTCCACAATTTCATGATCCAAATTCGACATGTCAGCGTATGTCCAGGTGAACACATCTTGATACTCTTTTAGAAGATTAGTCATCCTTTCTGCCTCTGATTCTGAGAGACATGCCTCGATCTTTACTTCCTTGACATTCTCTACATCACCTAGATTTATGGTGATTGTTCACTCTTCTGTCAACGGCTTTGATTCTTCATGTCGATTCCATTTGCGCTTGATCCCCTTCTGATTGTCATCGTCGGTGTCATCGGAACCTGAGGGACTTTCTTCATGCACATCTGAGTCACATGCGTCTTTGTCATAATCATGCATAATGTAATGCCTGAGATGCGATGAGATGAGTTAGAGTAATGTCAACAACAGAGACGATGCATGTCGTTTTCAAAAAGTTTTTGAAATATTTTTTATAAAAATTTCAAGAACTCGTCCTCATATCCTCGGATTTCCTCATTCTTACAAAACAGTCAAATAAGGGAGCATGTGGAGGCCTACGCCTCAGTGACCATCATAGGGATAGTTTGATGTGCTTCCACATGTCCTTAATAAAACATGTGTCTATTTTATTGAATGAAGAAAGATAAGGCCATATTTTAACACACACCACCCTCAACCAATGGCTCAAGATCGGGGTTGACCATAGTTCATGTTACAAATGACAAAAACAGGAAATAAAGAAAGAAAAACTACGAGATCCCACACAGGGGAAAAGACATAAAACAAAAGACTAGGGATAGCTATGACTTCAGAGAACTTGGCTTCCTTGCACGCCAGGATGGTGCATATGACATCATCCTCGAATAGCTCAGTCACACCATAGATCTTCACCTTCCTCGAACAACATCCTTAGGGGTCCTGGAAACATCTCTTCCAGCAACTGGGGAACGAGCTTTGATCGCCCTCGTCCTCTTCGGTCTGGGCAACACGTTCACTCTGGTCTCTGTACCCGTCTCAGCCTCCTTGAGCACCTCGGCCTCTATGCCTTCCACGGCCTCCTCAATTGTTATGGCCTCCCCGCTTCTCGACATATCCCAAGCCTCTTCTTTTGAAGTTTTTACGAGCTTCAATGGATTTTTGCACACCCTAGCCACGCGATCCAAGACCCTCCCCAGGATTATATTTGCTTGCCAGCATGATCTTTCTCGCAGGTATAGCTGGCCTAGACAATTCAAGAGCCTTTGAGAAAGAGCCCGCAGGCACATGAATCATGGACACTAGCTCTAATGTTTGAAAGCTGGATTCCTCAATACATTCGGGCTCCACATAAGGGATGGCTGTCTCGTGGTAGATCTTGAAGTCGGACTCTCCATGGACTGTGACAAGCCTGTTGTCCACCACAAATCGTACTTTATGAGGAATGCTGGAGGCAACAGCACCCGCCGTGTGGATCCATGGCCTCCCTAGTAAAAAATTAAAAGCGTTTGGTATATCTAACACTTGGAACGGGACTTGGAAAAGTACAGGGCCAATCAACAACTCAAGTTCAATTTCCTTTATCACCTCCTTCATCTCGTCAAAAGCCCGCACAGTTGACCTACCAGTATGAATTTTTCCAAGATCAATGTCAAGATGGTGGAGCGTAGCCAATGCGCAATATATTGAGCGCTGAATCATTATCGATCAACACTCTGCAAACAAGAGTGCTCTCATGCTTCATCAAAATGTGTAGCGCTTTGGTATAATTAGGGCCCTTAGGGGAGAGATCTTCATCAATAAAGGAGATTTGGTCTTTCAGTAGAACGGCCCCAACAAACTCTTTCAATTGGACTTCATTGATTGATTCTAGCACATGCACCTCATTAAGGACTTTAAGCAAAATATCCTTATGTTTCTCGGAAGATTTGAATAATTCTAGGAGGGAGATTTGAGCCGGCAGCTTCCACAATTGATCTATCACATTAAACTCACTGGACTTTACTACGGCCAAGAGTTGCTTTGCCTCTTCCTCGGTCACGGCCTTCTTTTCTACTCCTTTATCAGGGGCGTAACAGTGTCCTGATCGTGTGGCAGCGTCTTCCTCAGTTGTTCCATAGTCCGAAGTACAGCTTTGGGATCAAATTTGAGAGGATTCTCCAACATTATCACTCCATTCTTCTCCCAAGGTGGCAATTCTATCGTGACTGGCGTTGCGTTCCCTCTTGTGACTTCAATTGCCGACATCTCCTCGACCATAAGGTCGACCACCATGGGTTCAATGATTTCCATCTTAATATCATCAGCGGGCTCCTCATCAGGTAGTTCAATCGCCATTGGGATTATCATAACTATCACCCCTTCCTCATACAAAGCTGGCGTCTTCGAAATTCCAGGCATAACCTTATTTGCTCGAGATATACAAGCAAACTTGCCGAAAGAAGAGCAGAATGATGATGGCATTATCATGGACGCGACCCCCTCCTCTTCTTCTCCGCATCGGATTACCTCCATAGCTACCATCCTGTGAACGTGGTTCAACTTCTCTTATGGAGTCACATCATCCTAACCTTCGTAGTATGCCGCCAACACTAAGGAATCGTATAACCTGGAAGCATCCACCACTAGAGGCTGTTGACTCACCCGCATCTCCTCAGAAATTGAGTTCACACCCCCGCATGATTTGATAGAGCATTCTATTGCACGTTAGGTTGGGCCTCCTTGAAAGTCAAGATCTTCTTATCTAAAAGCTGTTAAATTTTATATCCCAGCATGTTGCAATCATCTACATCATGCCCCCTTTCTCCCATGTGGTATTCGCAAATCTTGTTCATATTGAACCCAACAAACCTTAGGGGATTGTCTCTTGGTACTTCCTTCGCGACCATCCTCTTTTCGAGGAGCATGGGCAACAATTTTGATAGCGAGCGTGGCAGTGGAGAAAAATCTTTCAAAAAGGCCTCTTGCTATTATCATATGCTCATGACGAGCTACCTTGGACCACTATAGGCTTATGCACGGGTGTTGAGGATGGTTGAAGGAAAGGCAGCTCCTGCACAAGCGCTACTTCAACTGTGGCCTCCTTATATTTTCTTGCGAGGAATTTCTTCGTGCCTCCGGTTGAAATTTTTCCCTCAACCATTGCCCATTCAACTCCTTCACCTACCTCAACTAGTTGCGAAAATGTCTGGCAACCCAAGAACACTAACCCTTAGAAGTATTCAGGGGGCAATGTCTTGAGGAACAGTTGTTTCATCTCCCTCTCATTCAAGGTCGGCTTCACTTGTGAAGCCATGGTCCTCCACCTTTGTGTGAAGGCCTTAAACGACTCGTTCCTTTTCTTTTCAATACGAGTCAACTCTTCCCTCATGAGGGCGAGCTTGGTATTAAACCGGTATTGTTGCAAGAACTCATTGGTTAAATCTTCCCAACTAGTGAGTTCTTCAATGTCCAACGCAATGAACCACGTCAGGGCAATGCCTTCCAAGCTATCTTGAAATGTGTGTATGAGGGCACGTTGTTAGCGTAGCGAGCCATTTTTCTCATGTAATATCTGAGGTAGGTTTTGGGATATCCCGTTCCGTCATATTTTCTTGTGAACTCAGGCTCTCGGAATTTCTCAGGGAAGTTCATCTTGGTGTATGGAGATAGCCTATCGGCTCCTTTTAGCTCGTAACCTTGCAAGGCGCACAGTCGCTCCTCCATCTTTGCCAAGTGTTTTTCACTCTCTTCACTTAGATGGGGTGTTGGGTTTTCCTTCGGAGGAGGATCTAGATTGATGATGATTGGCATGACAGAAGGAGCCTCCCCAGCAGTTTCTTTCCCAGGGGGATCAACAACGTGCATGCTTTCCGTTGACACTGGAGTGGATGTTCCTGTGACAGCTATAGTAGGGGACTCCTTGAGCTTCTGGCTTATTTCAAGCATTATTGTGGTGAGTTGGGCCAGATGGTCCTCCATCTTAGCCATGTGTACGTTGGTGTTCTCGTTCTCCATTCTAACTTTCATGTGCGTGCAAATTGGTGATCTCCACTTGGCCATGTCGACGATCAGTAAAAGATAATCAATCGGCTAGTACCTGAACAAGGATAGATAAGTATGTATAAGCATGGAGTAATGATTAGGCGGTCGGTCCATGACAAAGATCTAATCGCCCCAAATTGTTTGTTTCATTGAAAGCAAGGTTGCTACATAACGCAGGAAAAGACATGAGGGAGAACCCCTAAACAATGAAGTTAATCATGACTCTTATCTGCCGATAACGTGACTCGAGACAAATTCTTTAACATTGTAACATATGTGGGCATGGGCCCATTACATATCGCACTTGACTCGATCTAACTAACAAGTATAGCTCCCACTTGTGATCGCCCCACTAAGTCGGGTCAACTTCGAGGCACACTCATTGGCTTCTTCGAGCTTTCTTTTGAGGTGCTTAATCTCGGCTCGGTGGGTGGTTTTTAATGGCACGTCAGGAATCTTCGGGCGTAGGCTCTTTGGGATTTTATGCCTAAGGATGTATTCCATCGAGGTATAGTAGGTCTTCTCTTGCCCTTCCAACTCCTCTTTGGGCCATATCAGCTTCCGGGGATGGCACACATCCCACATCGACTTGACTAATGCAATGGAGTCTTCGTGATCTTGGCATCCATCAGGGAAGTCTATCCTGAGCGGGTCTTCTTGAATCGTCGGTGGAAGTTGTTGAACCTCTTGGAACTGGCGAGCGACTCGGGTTGGGTAATACTTAATGACTCCGGTAATTCCCAACAAAGGAACAGGTCTAGTAAGCCCACACATGAACCGCGCTTCTCAAACTCGAAGCCATTTGGCGTGCCATTGGAAATCTTCGGGTCCAAGATTGGTCATGAAAACTAACCACTCAGAATAATGATAATCTGGGGCAAATACCTTCCTATCTTTAAACTTCAGGATAGGGTGGCTAGAGTCAGAGATGTCGTTCACGGTCATTAAACTACCAAACCCTTTAACGTGAGAGAAGAACCAAATTTGCAAGAGTTCTGAAGGAGCATGGAAAGTTTTGTTTTTGTTTTCTTTGAAACGAGTAAGGGAAAGAAAATTTTTAGCTAGGACGGTGTTTACAAAGCTCTTTCCTATACATGCCTCACGACTACCCATGCCACGGAAGAATTAATAGCGTTCGTACAATGTGGGAATAACACAAACCTGAAGAAGGCTATCAGGAAGATCATATTCTTTTGAAAAGATTGGGCATTTTGAAAAATCTCATTTAGGAATGAAAACGGGCAGGTCTTGCGATTAACTTTCAAAACTTTCCTCACGTCATCCTCATTAACTCTAAGGAAATCAGATAAGGTTGATGCATGCTCAGTCCCTACAAGTGGGCCAATTAACTCCGACACCAAAGGCTTTCCCATGGCAACACTGTATTCTTCCAGGGTTGGAATGAGCTCATGGTCACCGAACATGAATGTGCAAGTCTTGGGACACCAAACATGCACCAACGCTTGTACAACACCATAATGAGTTTTTATTTCTAAAAGGGGAATTAGTCGTCCAACATAGGATCACACCTAATCATGGCCAGTTGGGTCTAGTCTATCCTACCATGTACGAAGCTCGGCTTTTGGGGTAGCAATGATGTGAAGCTAAGGTATCCCCATCGTATACTACTCACAATTATGATCAACCTAATTTGCCATGAATCGACCAAAAAAAGAAAGCGAATAAGTAAATTACGAAGGAGAGAATTCGAAAATCTTACCCTGCTCATTGAGTAGCAAAGCCAATGACATAGACATATACATGGACGGTGGTTCAATTTCTACTCTAAACAGCTTAAAATGGAGTCATGGGATCACTGGACTGAACCAGCAAGGTTGCGGCTAGGTCGGGTTACCCATTACTCCGGCTTCGCCAAAGAACCGACCCGTGTCGCGTGGTTGCAGACTAGGGTGGGTATCTTTGACATAAGGAAAAAAATTTCGGGGTTAAGGTGGGCGACTTGTACTACGCAGTTGTAGTTGGAGTGGTATCCACCTCAACACCATCCTAGGTGATCCTATGCGGCTCAAGTTCGGTGGCAGGTTGTGTGTGCTATGATGTAGTGTAATGCAAGGGACTCATGCATGACAATTTAAAAACAATCAGCACTTCAAATATAAATAAACCATTCACTCTTACAACCCCTGTAAAACAAAAGTTAGAAATCATTGCCCCTTATAACTCCCATAAGCATTCAACATTCGACATGTTATGGATGCACATGATAACTTCGCTGCCAAACCAAAATATTTTTAAACAAGATTAATTTTGTCTTGAGTCCTCTAAGGTATAAAACCAAGTCCCCAGCGAAATCGCCAAGCTGTCGCGACCTACCCTCTCAGGGCGGGAATAGGTTTAGGAATTTTGCCTAAGAACGAGCCTAAGGCCCATCATTAGGCGTGAGCTCTCCCAAGCCCATACCCCACGTGATGTTGGGATATATTTTACAAATTTTGCACAAAATGAGTCACTACTAGCCTATTGGGGTCGGCTAGAAACCAAGTGAGGCATGGGAGTGTACCTCATTTCCTACGCAACTAGAGAATCTAGGATCGGAGACTTGATTATATTAATTGGTCAATTAATGCCCTTTCGGTACCTAATCTTGTTCATTTTAACAAAATGATTTTTTTTGTCAGACGATTTGGATTGATTATACTCATCCACAAACATATTAAAGTGATCATACGAGTACAATCTAAACACATACTATTAAACATACCATATGACTACACACATAATCATAGCTAACAATGCCCTAATCACCATAAGACTACACACATACCATTAAGCATAACAAGATATACAAACTAAACATGCGATGTAATCAAAATAAATGCACAATTACACTTAAAACGACAATGCCTAGCAATTCCTAACCAAACCCTATCATTTTTTTGAATTTTCGAATTTTTTTATTTTTAATTAATTTTTTAAACTTTTTTAATTAATTAATTTTTTAAAACAATTTCGATTATTTTTTATTTTTATTTTTATTTTTATTATTTAATTTTTATTTTTAAAATACAATAATTTTTTTATTTGAAAAATGGGCGACCCGGGTGGGGTCCGGTTTAACCCGACCTGGTTCAGCCCGGTCTGCAGATTCAGGTTCGGTCCAGCTGGGTAGGCGGGCCGGTCAACCCGCTTCGAAAAGAAACTAGGCCCGGCCAGAGGTGGCCGGGCCATTTCGCGGAGGAAACTCCCCTCGTAGGCCCAATCCCATCTATTTTTTTAAAAAAGAAGGGAAGCCCACAAGTCTAAATCCTAAATTAGCCCAAACCCAAGCCCATTTCTCATTTTCTATTTCCAGCCCTTTGGTTTTCTTTTATTTTTTTTTTTTTATTTCTTCTACCCCTTTAGGGCATCTCCTTTGATCTTCTCTCCCGTAGCCGCAGCATGGCGAAGCTTCTGCAGCGCCTCCGCCGAACCGACGCTGACTATACCACGAGTATTGATCACCCTAAAGAAAGTCGCCAGGCCATCGCCTGGCGTCGGTGGTTTTGTCTAACCAACGCTGAGCACCACCTGCCGCTAGTCATTTGACGTTCCAAGAGTCACCGGGTAGACTCCGGCGAGACGCACATGCCTCATCCCAGCCAAACAGCGCGAAGGAATCTACCGAAAAGTAGGAAAACGACGGGAACGATACATTACAACAATATAACCCCGAGCAATGCCAAAGATAAACCAAAAACCGAACTGGTTGAGGGCTAGATTCGACACTTTCAGTGAAGCATTTCGTCGAACAGGTGCTAGGCACTACCAAATTCGAAGGATTTCGGCTCAACCTAGTGTCTAACACGCTTTAAGAGTCTTCGAACATCATGTATAAAGAATACAAGAGCAAAGTGCAAGGCAATGTGGGCCAAAGCTCACATGAACTGGTCTACCGGGACCTCCGGCCCAGCGTTTTCCAGAAACGAAACCACGAGGCCCAAGGGACTTACCTCATCTGGTGATGGGCTACGGCGAACAACGGCAGGCGAACAAACCTTTAGTGATGACGAGTTGCTCCCTCGAGCTTCTTGCCTCCAGTTCGGCCTCTTCACCCCTCGGTATTTCTCTCTCGCTCGCTCTCCAGTCTCCGATCCTCCCATGTTCAGTTTGTTTTGCCTCCTGAAGTTCTGATGGGGTTGGAGATAGACGGAACCTCCAGCAGAGATCAACCACAGCGATTGACAACCAAAGGGGGTTTTCTCCTCCTCCTCTTCCCTCCTTGTTTCTCTCTGTGTTTCGTGTATTCTCCCCCTCGCTCGCTCTCAGCTTGGTGTTTTCTCTCGTTCGTCCCCCTAGTGTCGATTTCTCTCTTCCAATTTTATGCCCAACCAGCAAGCAAGCATGACCTCTGCAGCTGCCAGCTTGCTGGCCGGACTGTACCCCCGATCCGCAGATCACGCTGCTCACCTGTTACCAATGCCCTTGCTCCCTCTATTGCTGCTCTACTTCTAATTTTTTTTTCTTTGCAGGTCTTGCAGCAAAGATCGATTGGGGGAGACGACCAGCTCACTCACGGGTTGGGCTGAAGGAGGAAGTGGGTTGGGCTAGGCCCAACGTAGGGAAAAAGAAAAGGAAAGGGGCGAGTTGGGCCAAGGCTAGATTTTGCCCGACCCGACCAATTTTTTTAATTTAATTAAATAATATATATTTTAAATTTTCTTTTGTGATTAATTCCTAACTTTTAATGCTATTTTAAATTAATTAATTTAGGTAAAAAATTAGGTGTCGACAAGTTCTCATACCATGTTAATTTCACCCAATGCCATTTCAAGTACAATTTAAACTGACAGGCGGTTTTGAGGATTCATGTGTAACCGACTTGTGCCAAACCATGCTCAAGACATCTCGACACATGGACATCCTTGACTACATGAAATTGCAGAGGATAGATTCTTATTTCAAGACATCTTGACACATGGACATCCTTGACTACATGAAATTGCTGAGGATCGACCTAGGGTCGTCCGTGAGCTCGATAATAGTAAACGGAATTACCTGTCGTTCCTTTATTTTCTGTCTGCAAATTGACTTCTAGTCGTCCTTGAAATCGGCCTGCCTATCTACAGGATCGTCCTCACGCAAGTCTCATGGTCAAGTCGTTTTCCTAGGTCGAGTCCTTTAGTCGTACAAGTTCTGCCCTTATTAGTCTTTCTCCTCAAGGTTAGTATCTCAAGAGTGATCAATTCCGAGTGAGATCAACCAACAATGCATCGATGAAATTCACATTCATTTATCCCTCAGAGGGCTCAAATTTCAGGATGTCACATTGGGAGGGGGGGAACCGTTCGAGAGAGAGAGAGAAAGAAATAGAGAGGGAGAAATAGAGAGAGAGAAAGGCGTGAGAGGTTCGATGGAGTGGAGGGAAAATAAATAATTAAAACAAAAATTAACTTTAGTTCAACCTCACACAACCTCAACAATTGGTCATCCAAGGCCAATTTCCACACTAACTTGTCCCAATTGAAGTCCAAATAAGGATCAAAATGTGATAGTCCCTCAAACCTATGTAGTTTTTTCAATTCCGAACTCTAATTCATTTTCCTCAGAATCCGATTTATGAACAAACCTCTCCGATTGAGGTCCATTCTTTTTTAAGATAAGGCCACACCACTTCCTTTCACCAAGCCGTTTGCACAGGAGGCCAAAATCCCTACAATTTGGCCAATCCAAATTTATGTTCGTTTTCCGAATCGTTCAATTGATTTTCCATAAAAAAATCCCGAACTCGCCGAAAATTCCTCAAAAGAAGAGTCAACGTTCCTGAAATGACTTGTGATATGGCAGAATTTTCAATTTCTGAAATCATATTCAAATTCGCAGTTAATTTCGATCTAACTCAATTTTAGCGTAACTTAACTTACCGGGTAGCTTTTAGGAATTTTTGGTGCAATTGACCGGTGGTTAACTTTCTTTGAGTCACACGTATCTCTTCGACACATTGGTGGCTCTCAATTGTTATAAAAATCTCAATATTTCAAATACGGACACAGGGCGCCAAAACGACAGAAAAATCAGTCTAGTGCCGATCAACGAGAATTTTGCAAATTAGTGGAATTACCCACATTTAGCCACACATTTCAGTCGAACCGGCCTATCTTTGATCTCTAATCGATTTCTAATTGTGCCGTAATGACCCTTGCAGACTAGCACGGTCGAGTAGTTAAATTCTCAAGTCTATTGCGTTTAAAATCCCTTAACGGCTTCACTTGATAGACTAGTTATCTTGTGAGTGGCTATCTTAGAGAAAGGCATTATAGTCGGGTCAATGAAAGGTCCAACTTATTTAATTGAAATCAAAATCTAAATTTTCAGGATGTCACGGTGTAAATCGCGACTTTCCTAACCCTTTCAAGATTGAATGGCTACAATTAAAAATCAACATATCGAGCAATCTGATCATCCCATCTGTGTAAGTAGGATGTTAGTAGAAAGCTCTTGCGAATCACCACCTAATCCTTCGATCGAAATTTTAAAAGGTTGACTTTCATTAAAAAAAAAAAAATTGGCCAATTTTTCTGTATTCTATATAAAAATTTCATTTCTTTCTTGGTTGCGATGTGATCTCCACACAGACAAGATCTATACTTAGAATTTTAATTATCTCAATCTTCAATTGTTGTATGTGAGTTCACTTCTGATATGAGTTCATGGCAATGTGAGAAGGATTGAACTTATTTACCTTTATTAGCCATGAATATGGAAGAATTTGTCCTCGACTTATCCTATAATGTAAAACCGGGCTACCACAATATTTCACTCATTGGGCCTTTCGGACAATCCATCTCATTTATGTGGTTGATGGGCCTTTCCGGAAGAGACAGATCCGGGAATACTTTTCATGACCAGGAGACCTCATTAAAGTATTTGACGACTTCTTTAAGCGACGACACAAATGGTTCGGACTATAAATTCGATACTCCATTTGGACTTAATGCTGACTTTATTTGGAAGACATTCGTGTTTACATACAAATATACATTAAATGTCATGTAAAATGAAGGATATGCATGTGGATTCCATAAACATTTTAATGCATAAACAAATTTAGAAGGATAAGAAGAAGAGGAAAAGAAGTAGAAAGGGGAGCTAAAATTGGCAATATGTAGAATAGAATAGAAGGACATGATGAAAAAGAGACGAGTGCTAGAAGAGAGGATGCAAGCGACATCAGGCCTATTGAATAGGTGAGTCAGGTTAATTTTGGGTGGATGGAAAATGGATCGATCGAAATTGACTTATTTTTATACAATACAATCTCAAATGAATTCTAATTCTAGGTCTTGTTTCTTTCTGGCTCTTTCATATTTTTTTAAGGAAATGCTTTGTGTGCTTTTTGAGGGAAAGAGAGAGAAAAACCCATGCTTGTGTAAAACCATGGTGGGCGCAGCCAAGCATGAGTAACGGAGACTGATAACAGAAGGAGGGAGAAAAAAGGACTTTAAATCTTTTGACATGTGGACCTTGCAATGGACCCGTAGTGAGCAACGATTGGAGAGGATGTTCACTGACGTGGAGCGCTGGGCCTATCGAATATTTTTCTCGAGTGATGGAGAGAGAGAGAGCTCTTCAAGGAAGCTAGCAATTAAAGTCTTTACACACTTTCAATGAGTTTACCCCAAGGAGCTAAAATTGGCAATACGTAGAATAGAATAGAAGGAACATGATGAAGCTAAAATTGGCAATACTTAGAATAGAATAGAAGGAACATGATGAAAAAGAGATGAGCGCTAGAAGAGAGGATGCAAGCAAGATCGGGCCTATTGAATAGGTGAAACAAGTTAATTTTGGGTGGACGGAAAATGGATCGACCGAAATTGACTTAGTTTTATGCAATACGATCTCAAATGAATTCTAATTCTAGGTCTTGTTACTTTCTTGCTCTTTCTTATTTTTTTTAGGAAATGCTTTGTGTGCTTTGAGAGGGAAAGAGAGAAAAAACCATGCTTGTGTTCAATGAGTATGGGTTAGGCAACGACCATGGGAGCACTTTTGAAAGAAAATGACCAAAAAACCCATAAACCTTTTATTCTTATGCCAATCTAGTCATAAACATTTCAATTGTGTTAATTTATTCATAAACATTTTCACGTTTTACCAATTGAGTCAATCAACCCACTTAGCCTAAAATAGCTAAGGTGGACTCTAGGCATTCTACACGACATGAATAACGATGATGTAGATAATTTTAATAATTTCTTTTATAAAATTTTCTGATTTTTGTATTCTATTTTCCCTATCTTTTTTTCTTTCTTTCTTTTACTCTTTTTTTTCTTCTAAGCCAAGCGATGGTTGCCAACCCTCATTGGCCACTAGGTAAGGGTTACCAACCCTCGCCTATGGCCAATGAGGGTCCACCAATGACACTTGTCGGACTCGGTAAAAAGAAAAGTAATAAAGAGAGAAAAAATAAAATAAAAAATGCAAAATTATGAAATAAAAATTCAAATTAAAATATATATAATAAATTGTCTACGTTACTACTGGCCATTATACATAGTACTATCATTGCCGAAGTTAGCAATTTTGTGCTCAAATTGACTGGATGAACTTAACTAGTAAAATGTGAAAAGATTTATGATTCAATTAGCATAATTGAAATGTTTGAGATTGAATCTGCAAGAATTCAATATGTTAAACATATTTTTGGTAACTTTCCTTTTCATGGCAGAGGAGAAGGTATAATAGAAAGGGGGAAGAGAGAGAACACCCATCATGGTCTATTTCATAGGGTTCGAGTTTTTATAACTCAATTTAACTTGGTTTACAAAAAAAAAAAAATTGATTGGATAAAAAATACTAGAACCTATCGCAAAAGTATAATCTTTGTTTTTTTTTTTTGTCGAAGCAAAAGTATAATTGAAACCTAAAACTTTTGAAATGTATAATTGAGTTTTAAAACTTATCAAATTGATATAATCAAGTTACTCTTCATCTAATTTGATTGGTGTAAAATGATGAAATAATTTTTTGTCATTCTTTTAAAACTTGTGGCACTAATATGCTACCCACTAATCGTCACATCAGAAAAAAAAAATCTTAGAAAAAAAGTGATTAAATTTAAAAAAAAATTAAGAAAAGACAAAGAAGATAAAGTTGCCAAAGGATTTCTAGTGGTATCTATCTATCTGTTATTGACACTTGATTTTTTGTCAACGCATCAAAAAAGTAAAAACGAGATTAGGGCTTTCGATTGTGACAGAGCTTGTTTCTCAACCAAAAAGTATCGTTTTTCATTTATTTCTTTTGCATTCTCACTTTTAAGTAATTTTCTAATCATTTTCAACAAAAACTAGAAAAATCAAACGGTTGAATCTCGAATTGACCTTTTGATCAAAAGTTAGCTTTTTTCCCAAAAATATGTCAAATAACTTTAATTTCACTTTAATCAAGTCAATCTTCAAAAATTTTAAAGATTTGACTCAAAAATCAACATTTTAAATAAATCAACTAAATGGTTGACTTTTTTAAATGTTTGACCAAAAAAATCAAAAATCCTCAAAATACTTTGTTTTAGTGTTAATTTGACTTTTGTGTCGAAAATTTTGCAAAATTCAATCAAAAACCTTATTTTCCGAATTTTTTAGTTTTAGGTTCGAAATCAACCAAAAATAAAATTACTTTTATTTTAGTCATAATTAGATAAAGTTCCTTTCACGATATTTGGTCTATGGACTATTTCTAATCCACTCGTTCATTTAATTTCGAGAATTGTCATGTCAAAAGGCAAATTACCATTTTAAGCCCTAATAAGGGGGTTCAAATCAATCATTCACATGTTGCGAATGGACATTTGTAACTCTTTTTTTGAGAAATCCAAATCTATAGTCTATTTTGAGAAATTCACTTGAAAACTTCCCAATTTGAGGAATTTTGCTCTCTTGAAATAGGAAAATTGAGCAGTTGAACTTCAATTGAAGAAAGTCAAGTTTACCCATTCAAGATTAAGATTTGATTTCATCAATCCAGATCCAATTTCAATATTAGACCTCGATTCATTTTTGGTCTAAGTCTCGTAACTTCAATTGAAGGTCAATTTGGATGTGACGGACTATCCTAAGTTTCGATAATTAGTCAAATAGGTTTATTGCAATATTAATTAAATTAAATTTTAATTAATTTGTGAATTTGAGCCAAAAATTGCAAATTGTTTGTTTTAGCCTATAATGTTCAATTACATGTATCCATGGTCTAGGTCTGCTATTTTTCACGATAATCAATCAATTAAGTCAATAAAAAATTCATAGATTGCATCTACAAGGTTTTAATTGGCTTAATTTGATTAAAAACGGACAAATTCTCCTCAAATTAGACTCGTTTTCTCTTTAATTTAGTTATCAATGGACCAAATTGCGTAAATTTTGAACCCATATGGACTGCCTAGTCAAGAATCAGTTAGAATTGGTCAAGAACCGATTAGGAACTAGTCAAGCAGGTGTGAATTGGTCCGCACGATACAACCAGTGGCTAGCGAGGCAAGCCGATTCGGCCCCTTGCCAGCTAGTTCTAGGTTGCCGACAACTGGTTCCAAGATCCTTGTTGTGTGTATTTTACCCCATGCCCTTACATTCTCAAATTATGCAAAATGTCTCCTGAATTTCACGAATTTACGATTTAGCCCCTAATTATGCCCTCATTGCGATTCTCTTTTTAAACCCTAATTTTTGCGAATCAAACCCATCTGATTGGTCATAAAGCATATTCTAAGTGTGATTAACCTTTAATGGACTTAATTTAGCCATCAAATCAAAATTATGACCGTCATATTGAATCGACAGTCAAGATTCTACGATTAAGCCTTAGTATAAAAGGTTTTTTCCCTCCGAAATGCAAATGGGAGCTCATTTGCTAAATTCATATCAGAATTTTCTCTCTTTTCCCTCTCTTATTTGCATTTTCGCACCCTTTCTTCCTCCTCCTTCCCGACTCGTATGGCCGTCCATTGCCTTCGACGTAGCTCCCTCACCAGCGATTCTCATCGCCACACCACCTCCTCTAGTCCTCCTCCACATCTAGTCGATCTGATCAGATCTTTTCCCAACTCTGGTGATCACAGCAGCTCAGGTTATGAACATGATCTCGTTGGAAATTGAGGTCGGCAATTGAACCAGCCCTCAATCCGACAAGTTTCTCTTCCTTGATCGGTGTCTGGCGGCCATTCCTGAAGCTCCTAACCTGTTCCGATTTGTCCTCAGGCATGTCCCCGACCATCCAAAGGTCAGGGATTGATCAAATAACCACCGAACCATCTCTAGTGGCTAGTTTTGTTCCGGTGATCCAGAACCGTCGGATTTATACCGGTTCCTTTGACCGCCTGAACCAGTGGTCCGATGGACCTTATTGGTTCTGTTTGCTATTGATCTCCACTCTGGGGAGTCCCCAACCTTCTTGTGGTCGGGGATAGTCATCTCATTACCGGAGATCCTCCGGTGATCCAGATCTTCGCTGACGTCCAAGGCCAGTTCGATATTGGACCGATTCTGTCCTTGTTGAATTGGTGGCTCAACTGGTCGTGATTTGAACCTAGGTGATTCGGTCGCCATCCCTCGGAGTCCCGGTCATGTTTTGGCAAAGTTTATTTCGTCCAATTGTGTCCAATTGTGTCTAAACTTGAAGAAAAACACAGAAGGTTGATCAGCTTAATCAATCAGGGCTAGGATTCAAGTTTAGATTTACATAATATGCTTAGATCTAAGATTGATAATGTTATTGAATGATTTTCTATGGTTTGATGTTCATTGATCATGAACTTGAGATTGATTAAACTTAATCTTTATTGATTTGCAATTTCGTGTCTCTGTGAGTGACTTTCCGTTTTGGCTTGAATGAGGTAGTAGATGAGCTTCCGACTCAAGCCCTTCTAGATATAGAAAATAGATTTCACGAGCTTCAATTTGATAGGTTGCACACCCTAAACGGATATCGTTTGATCATTGAAAAACACCTCCAAAATCTATCGATTCTTCAGTAGTTTTTTAGGTCAATGTAATATTCTGACTTTGTCCGACTTTCTGCATTGCCATTTTTGTGTTGACTTTTGTGGTTGAATTTTGGAAAAAATTTCTTCATGAGATTTGCAAGAAATTGTCTACTTTTTTACAACATATAATTCTTCCATATTTTTTGAAGATGTTCTGATAAGGCAAAATCTCCAAAAACCGACCCTAGGTATGTCCGTCCTACACTAGGTCCGAATTGCATTTGTGTGAAATTAAGGTTGTAGATGAGTCCATTTGACTTTATGTCCTTCATGAGTGTCGTAATACATGTGTGTGTTCTAAAGAGGTATGTACTGCTGCCATTAGTGCATCTCATAATATGCCTCTATCTTGTTATTTTCCTATAGGATTGTGTGATCTAAATTGAGTTTAGATTTCTTCACAAAATATGTTCATCATGTCACATTCCATATGTAGAACACGTCACTACATTATCGAGAATAAGCATGTTCTGTGATAGTTGTCTTAGATTAGGAGCTTATCATGGGCCTACTAAAACACATTTGTATGGGTCTCTTAAAGATCAAATCATGCATCGACGACTTCTTGACATTTGAAGTGCATGTTACAAGCTTCAGATCCATACATGGCATGTCATATTTGAACCTCATTTGATTTGTGAAAATCATGCATCAACTAGGCTAGTTGCATTTGAAATTTATTGAACATGTCATTCCTAGTTCTAAGCCACTTTGCCATGTTAATGACTCATATAACTTCTTTGCATCCCAATTTAGGGTTAGATGTTTTACCCAAATTATTATCACATTCAACCTTATGTCATTCTGTTTTGTAAATGGCTAATTCGCATGCCTTCAAGAACATTGATTTTTGAACATCAATTTGACCTCGATTGGATTTAAACCCTCTTAGGAAGTTGTAAGACTCGTTTAGACCTTTCCAATGCCGCTTTTCCATTTTCACCGAATTAGATTAGAAATATGACTTGGGTAAACTTCGGAACCCTTGTTTTACCCTAGTTTAGTCAGATTTTTGTTATTTTCGTGTGATTTTTCATTAGAGATTCTTAAGTCAGACCCTTAACAAACTTTGATTGTCACTCTTTTATCTGCATTGTGGTGAAATTTCACATTTTTATACTTTGTTTACTACGTCAAATCTCTGTTGTTATGTCTTGATATCCTGCTGTTTTGCTGCTTTCCTGATACAATGTTGAATTTCATTGAATTTTTATAAACACCCACAAAGCTCTTTTGAGGAAACTTTCTTCATGAAATTGTTCCTCATGACGTTGTGCACATTGTGTAATTTTCTTAAGACAAAATATCAATGGGTCCATTGTCAATTTTGTTGAATCCGTTTCCCTTGTCTTACGATGTGGTGTTACAATTTTCTGTTGTGTTGTTCTTTCAGATTTTTTTGGATCAATTTGCATGCTGAGTTAGGATTAATCATCTTCATGAAATATATTCAAATTCTTTGATCTTCTTTTTTCAAGATTTTTGGAAAAAAAAAAAAAAAAAGAGGGTCTTTTAGTGACATTTTCTCCGAAGTTGAGTTCAAAACGTTGATTTTTGCATGTCAAAGTGGCTTTCGTACAATGTAATGTTTCCAGCATTAATTGTTTAGCAACTTTTAAACTTTTGATTTGACATTGAACTTGTCTAGATTTGGACTGTATTTAAAATGCCTGCCACATAAGTTAGTAGTGCATGATATACTCCTCGGATTAGCCAAGATACACCTATGTCAAAATATTTCATTTCCTTCTCAATGCTTTGAACACATTTCAATTTTTTGAGGCATCACATGAACCATACATGAATAACATCATTGTGTTTGACCTCTGTCAACTGAATAAGTGACCCGCTGTTAGCTCATTAAAATTGCTTGATTATTTGAGAAATAAGGCTCAAGGGCCTACTTGTATATTTATTTCTTGCAATGCATGTGGATTTTAGATGTATGCCTAGGTTTGATGCATGATTCCGTGGATAAACCTTGGGATTCACTTAGAACATGTCTTAGGAACTTTTAGCACTAGTGGCATGTGAGAACACAAATGGTAACTATTGGCTATAAGTCATGAAAATAAATTGGGATAGGCATCTAGAGGGATTGACATGAATTGCAAAGGTTGACCCCGAAGCCAACTTGGCTAATTTCAAATCTTGTTTCAATTGATTGATTCTTTTTGTTTGTTTCACGGTTGTGTTTGTTTTTGTTATGAATGGTTGTTTCTTTCCTTTTGTATGTACCTAGTCTTAGTTTTAGATTAGGATTAGATTCAACCCTTGGAGATGGAGGCCCGTCAAGATATGAAGACAATGGAAGGTCGATGTCCTATCCGACCATATGTTGTACCATTCATCCCCAATATATGTTTCAGGTTTTCTTGTATATATAAACACCCAACGAGTTGCAGGTTTTTTTTTTTTTTGTTTCATTTTTGTTTCTTATGTCGTTTAGGGTTGCATGTTCGATTTATTACTCTCCTTAAACTGCCCATTTGATTATTTACTTCCTATCTTTAAATTTCAATTGCATGCTTTCTTTTCCTTTTCTTAGAAATACAGTTGCATGAAATCAACCATCCATGTGTGATCACTTAGTTAGTATAATCGACTCGAAAAAGTAGAAAGAAATGCATGGACACCTTAGGAAACACGACAAAACATTAAGTACCGAAATGGAGCTAATAAAAATATTAGTGTAACTCAAGTCTCTACTCCTAACTCTCGATAAAGTTTTCTAGTCGGCCCCCAAAAACAAGGCTAATGACAACTCTAGTCCTTATTAGGTTGTTCTAAACAACTAGATAATATAATAAACCCATCGCAAGGGGTGTAGGTCTCAACGAGGCTCACCATGGTTTAGCATACCCCCTGAGGAAAGTTTCTAGTGGATGAATGATGCCATATATGGGTAGCAAGTACTATTGGGAGGGCTACCATGGTAAAGATACCCCAAAATTCGATATCCACACCCGACCTCCTCCTTCAGTGTGTGTTGTCCATGTGGGTATGGATCATGATACCTTTTGTTGTCATGTGAGGTATGAGCTTGGAAGAATCGTAAGAAAACTCTCATGATCAAGTACTTCTAAACCTGACATTTCCCACCTTCATTGAGACTGCAAGGGGTTGGGTTGCGACATCCATTGATTGTGAGCTTGTCTTGCAATATAAGTCGTATCTATCCATCCCTCCTTCAATCCTCGAAACTTGATTGCAAAGTTGGAGACTGTACATTGTAATTTGTGGTCTAAGGGGAGATGACTATTACGAAATCGCACGTCAATTCCAGAAAAATAATGCTCACAAACAATTCACCGGGCATAATATAATAATAAAAGAATAGAATCAGAAGAACACGCTAGAAAATTTGTTATTGAAGTTCACCTAAACTTGAGCTACGTCTCCGCGCAAAGGCACTCTGCGAATCCACTAGATTTTGAAAATAGTTGGAATACAATGATAATCTTCTCTCAAGATCAAGGCACAAAGAGATTGAGAACTATCATAAAGAAAAAAATCACTTGTTTCTTCTCTCTTTTTCTTGCATCTCTATTTTCTTTTTCAGCGTCTTGACGGCTAGTGTATTGCCATCACTAATATAAAAAGTATCACTTTTAACCTAAAAGCAATTATGATAGAAAGGACAAAAAAGCCCCTAAAAAAATATTTGGCTTTATCTATAACAATCTCCCATTTGAAGAAAAATATACCCAAGCACCAAGCAACTTTGCATCCATCTTCTTTAAAAAAATAGTAGTTGAAAAACTTGAGCCTCTGTGATACTCCTCATCAATTAACATGAAGTAATGCCAATGGTAGTAGTATAGAAAATATGCTTCTCTCTATCTACTACCTTGGTCAACATGTCAGTTGGATTCTTCGAGCCATCAATCTTCTGTAGCTTATTTTATGGAGAGTACATGAGCTTATTAGTAGATTTAATTAGATGACTTTCTAAAATTAACATATCAATTACGCATATACACAATCAAAGAGAGAAATGGAGAATCTTCTAGACATATGCAACATTATGAGGGATATGGGAAATCATGGAATATAATAATGTCTCTAACATCTCCCTCTTAGTAGAAGTCAGCTTGATTTCGGATAGAAAGATTTGAAAAATGCCTGGGTGGATCGCCAAAAGCAGTTCAGTGTGCTGCAGAGAAAACTGGCCGATACTGACCTGTCTACTTACTTGACTATTGTGTGTTGTTGTGGTTACTATGCAGGCTACACCGCAAAAGGCTATCGTGGTTGTTTGCAAATTACACGACAACTATATAGGCTGACGTGGCTATTGGATGAAACGGGCATGTTGAGGATCGATGCTGAAAGAGTGATGTTATTAGTTATTAACGAAGAAAATGAAATGAAATAAGAGGTTTGTCCAGGTGCGCATGCAAGTGCGCACCGACTGTGGTGTGTGCGTAGTGCACCTTAGGCTTGTCTAATTCTAACACCGAGGTGAGAATTATGATGAAAGAAATAAATATATAATATTATGAACATTTCAAAATAAAGAGTGTAAGTTTTATATCTATAGGGCGAGAACATTATTAAACTAAAATACAATTAATTTAAATCACGATTAACTTAAATCCTTACTAGTAATCCCAATGTAATCTAACAAACGAATTCAAAACCTCTTGGCATAAGTACCAGCTGGCATGAATTGATGCCAGGATCCGAACATCGATGGTTAGCTAACTTTTTTTTTTTTTTACAAGAAAAGTTATTATGCGTAAACGTTTAATTGAGCAATTTTACCAAATGAATTTAACCCACTAAACTAAATTTCTCTATTTGAGCGTAATGTTTGCATGCTAATTAAAAGAAAAGCCCATTTCACTTTAATGAAGGGGCCCAAAATGAAAGATCCATCAACCATTTTAGATTTAAAATAGAGTACGTAAAATTAATAAATAAATAGAAAAAGGAAACAGGCACATAATTTTGTTAATTTCTTAATCGATAGCTCTGAATATGTTATTGAGTTTTTTTTTTTTTTTACTCTCACTCTTGAAACTACTTCTAACCTTCACCCTTAGACTTTTGCTCTGCTTCCTTATAGTGGGAATCGAAACTCACGACTGAAACTAATTTGTCCTCATCCCAACCCCCTGAGAAAATAAGGGATTCGAACCCCCACCTCCCCCTTTCAACATGGAAGGGTGGCCGCTGGGGTAAACCCAATGGTTTATGTTATCAAGTTTAAATAATTTATTCTGAGTCTCTCGTAGATGTGTCAATAATTTTAGATCAAAATACTTTTTTATAATATTTATAGCCATTTCCATAATAAAAATCACGTGCTTAAGAAGTAATTAAGATTTTGGGGGGAAAAAAAAAAGAACACCGACAAAAAGGATTTGAGGGCAATTAAGACAGATTGCAAATGGTCGAGGGTGTGCACCGCCACCGTTCCGACTTTGCAATCTCTCTCTTCTCCAGTCTAAATTTTTTTTAATTGACTTATTTAGTTTTTCTGTTTTCTTTGTTTTGGACAAAAATGTATTGTCAAATTCTTATTTGAAATAAAGTCTAATTTGGATATTTTTGAGAAAATGATCTCGATGCAAACTTTTATTTGGAATTATTCCAAATATAGAGTGCCAAGAAAATAAGCATTGAAGAGCAAATTGATGCATAAACAAACATCAGGAGGAAAAATTTAATCCTTCATTAAAAAATTTTATTCACCGAAGCCATATTTGGTTGAAAGAAATAGGACAGATGTTGAACCACAATTCTGACTCCGTTGCTTTAGCAAAATCAAACACGCTTTATATTACTATTTCTACACTATTTATCATGAAAATCAAATGCAAGTTAGACTATTAATTCTATTTTATCGATTGTCACAATTTATCCTTTCCCCGTTCTGTTCTTACCTCATTCTGTTCATTTATACCCATTTCATCAGTGAATTCTTACGAACTATGTGCCACTTAGAACAATGAATTTCACATGATTTTCATTATAAACAGTCCTAAATTTGTGATTTTCAGACAAGTCTTCGCAAGTTTAGTTTGTACAATCAAGTCCTTCATGTTGCATAACTTTTCCAATCAAATCCCTCAAACACCAGTTCTATGAATTGGAGCTAACTTGTTTGTTGCACCCAAAAAGAGCCCACCGTGGGCCAATGTTAATAACTCAATTTGTACCATTCGTTTTGAGAAACCTCATTTCTCAAGGTCAGGTTGTAGTCTTCATCTTCCAGATTTTTATTCGTATGTGTTAGCTGATATTCCATGATCAGAAAGTGTTTTTCAATGTGAGCATCTTATCGGCTCTAACGGACATGCAACTCCAATTATTTGAATTTGGAGTTGGAGAGATTGTTAGTTATATGCCCTAAAGCAACCATGTAATAGTTATATGTTAGCAATTATTTAATGAAAAATAAGTTTTCATTCATCATCCTATTTATATATGAATGAGTCCATAAGATTAGCTACGATCAAATCTATTCTTAAGGTGTTAAAAATATGTGTGACAAGTTTATAGTTATGCCGAATCTTTAAACAGTTCTCGATCGATGGATCATTAAAAGAATATTGATGATCCTATTGAGACTAGTGTGTTATGAAGTTTCACCATTCACTATTGGAAACTTGAGGGGATGATAAGTCACAAGTCATTGGATATTATGATATCCGAACTAAAACATAAGTGCTTGTCTAGGACAAGTTCACTGAATGTGATATGCATAGAATGATTGGCAACATGGAAACTTTAGTGAGGTCAATGTGTGATCATTCACGCTTTGGTCAGGTGTAAGATCCTTAGACCTGAGGCACAATACTGACTTGTATGTTACATAGCTATGGTTCATAAGTGCGCATATTGATGCTTTATCGAACCATCCCTATACTTGATGGTCATACTTTGTTCACACATGAAAGCATATGCAGACGCAATATGGAATCTGTCTTCTTGTTATATATAGATATACAAGATTTGTGTCCTATGTGGTCTAATCGTGACATAATATTGAAATCCTCAGCCGGGGTTATAATAAAAAAATGAATGGTTCATGTCTCATAGAATACATGTCAATTATATTTTGGCATATGATCAAATTGGTGGATTGACCAATAATTCTATAGCCTTTGTTCGATTGGGACATGATGAGACAGAAGGATCAAATTACATGGTCGTTAAAAGCTGGCAGGTTCATTATGTTCTTGAAACATTTTACACTGTTTTGATAGTCATAATATATTGCTAGATATCATTCATGGTTTGTAGGAACATGATATTGATATGGACAATCAGTTCTCTTGGTTGTGCTAATGTGTTAGTATAAGTTATGCTGTCATCTTAGTGATGAACCTAGGGGTATCACACATCATATAACCAATTAGAATAACATTTGAACAAGAGAGAGAATATTGCAAGTATGTTTGTAAGTTGAGCCAATCAGATTGAGTCAGGCTAGAAGATAAAAAATTTGACAACGAGACTTCATAATTTACAAAGCTTGAAGTGGGCTTTAGACTTTATGGCCGAATAAAAAATCTGAAGCATATTTAGATTCAATGACTGAATTAATAATCTAAAGTGAGTTTAGAATTAATAGATACATTACTGATGTGAAGTGAGTCTAAAATCAATGACATCATTAATGAACATGAGTGAGTTCAGAATCAATAGCTAAATTAATAATCTAAAACGGTTTCAAACTTAATGGCTAAATTAAGATCTGAAACGTTTTTAGATAGTCACATTAATGATCTGAATGTTTTCAAAATCAATGTGCAGTTTAATGATATGAAACATTTTCAAATTTAAATGACCAATTAATGCTTTAAAACAATTTCAAATGTAACGGTTAAATTAAATATTTGTAATAGTTACAAATTTAATACTCAGAATAAAGACTTGTAACGATTACAAATAAATATCTAGAATAATGTTTTGTAACAATTATAGAGTTAATGTCCAAAATAGTGTTTGAAATGAGATCAAAATTTACGTTTGTCAGTTTTTACGGCAGAATTAATTCTAAAACGATTTTAAAGTTAATAAGCCGATTTAAATGTGATCTACACTGACTATAAAAGATAATACATAAAGCAAATTACGGGATGATCGATAATCAACAATTGACAATTAAGAGTGTTGATAGTGATTAACCAAATCATTCGCACATAAGAGCAATTGCTTGCACAATTGTAGTTGTGAGATTTCTCAATTTCTCTATCCTGTTCAACATAAGAATTGGTGGTGTATCTGAACTAGAGGTTTGACACTTGTGGGGCTAGATCTGAAGAATGTCAAAACTTACCGTACGAAGACATTAGACATTCCGCATTTGAAGAACGTTAGAACCAGTATTACCATAGGACATTAGATGTCCATGTGGTCAAAATTTCAAGAACGTCATAACCGGTGTTAAGGTGTCAAATGTTCATGGTAAGAGTTTGAAGAACGTCATAACCATTACTATGAGGACATTGGACATTTGTGCTCAGAATCCGAAGAACATCATAACCAAATTTAGAGCACCGTACAAGGTTAATATGATTAACCCCTTTATCTCTTCTACATGTTTTTGATTTTTTTAAATGCACAAGAATACTTTGGAAACACGTGTATAAGCGTTTTTACTTCCATTACGATCAAACTTTAATCTTAATTTACTTATACACATTTGCTTGTTTAGCGAAACAAACACGAAAAGGGGCTTGATTAGAAAAGTTATGCACGCTAAAGAACTTGAAAAGACACATAGTTTAACGACTTTATAGGAAAGAAATGCAGAAGTTAAGGGATAAAAAAATGGACTTTCGCCTAACTAAGCAGACTTGAACATTGCATCCCATATTTTTAACATAAAGAAAGAAAAATACAGATGTGCCAGAACTTTAGATGTCAGAACACTAGAGCATCCATTGGCATTGCTATGTATATATGTCATGACGAGAAATACAACCATATAAAGGACACAAGCAGAAATATGACATTGGCTTTCCTAAAAACCGATGCAACCTCTCCCTTTTCTAACAGAGCATCAAGAGGGTTCATTGTTCTCCTGGCCATCGCAGCTCCTCGTTCGTCGAAGTTTGGACGAAAACGAAGGTGCGATGGCATGTACCGGCTTATCTGAGACCCGGATAAGATTGTAAGACCAAGCCCCGACAAGCGTCCCTGTCACCGGCCCGACCACATATACCCATAGTCCCTTGAAGTATGAACTGGCAAGTGCTGGTCCTATTGTCCTTGCTGGGTTCATAGATCCACCTGATATCGGTCTGCATATCACATCTTAGCGACACTTTCTTTTTTTTGAATTTTTTGGAGCATGTTCTCCCAGTGAAGTTGGATCATTTTACTTAATTTCCGTGTTAGAGAGAAAGCATAACACGGGCAGAATTCTATAAGTATTACAGGCAAGTAGAGGTGGATTACAATGTGAGCTAAACTTCAGCTATCGTCATGGCTAATTTATGTACTATGGTCAGCCAATTACAGTGCAAAATTTCATTTTTTGCGGTCAAAATTGCTGTTATCGTGTCCCTTCAATTTTTGGTATGGGTTTTTAGCACCTATAACAATGGTCAAGTAGCTAGGTTCCACAATCTTCCAGTGTTCAATTAGTCTCTTAGTTATGGGATTGCATGTCCTATTATGCTGTAGAGATTGCCTATCTAAGACTAATTATTCTTTGTTCTGGTTTTAGCTAGCAATGCCTGTCTAGTATCTGTTGGTTGCTGCGAAAATGCGATTGATAGACTTGACTTTGCAGTATTGTTAGTGATTGTTTCTTACCCTGCCAGTATCGATGTTATGCATACTGCAGAGCCAACTGCTATACCTGCGAGCTCTCCAATCTGCAAAGGAAATGGATTAATAAGAAAAGCTCTATAATTATTAATTTTAGCTCCAAATAAAGCAGTGTTGTGATACTTACAGCTTTGGTGTCAGTGGCTACCGCTGAAGTTACAAACATCATGGAAAACGTGACCACAATCTCCATGATCAAGGCTTGGGCGGCTGATCCCGAAGGTGAAGTGGTACCAACAAGTTTGATAGGATCCAGGAGTACGCGCAGCGAGAATGCAGCGGAGACTGCTCCTGTTAGTTGAGCAGCAGCATAAAGTGGGACCTGCAACACACATGAAAGTTCCAAACCGGTTGTGTGAGAAGCCAGCTCCTTTCTATTACTCGAAATTAAAATTTGATTTGTATTCGCTTTAAACTACAATTGGGCCAGCTTGTCTTCACGGCTTGTGGCATTCCACATGGGGATTCATTACTGATCATTTTCCTAATTCTCAAACAAAGAGAGCAACGTTCTGAATGATTTTTCTAGGGTGGATAGGTTCCCTTCCCAGAACATACCCAGTTAGAATTGGTTCATAGTTTGTGAAAACAGGAATAGATCCTATTATCCCTAGAATTGGATCGGATCAGACTGGCCGGTTATAGGGTCAACCCGAGAACAAGCCAATGTTTTTTTCTTTTTTGACATCACTTCGATTAAGAATCAACAAGAAGTAAAGTAAATTTCCTCGCTCAAAGACAACCTGTTAAGGGGACAATCACTGAATGCTCTTAAAAAAAAAACAATGGGAATTCAGCGCGGCTAAAATGAATTAAATTGGGTGCAGCATGTTGGAAAGATGGTGCTGACGCAGAGTACTAAGTTAGAGCCTAGATAACGAAGCTATGTCAAAACGGTATTCAAGAACACAGTCCTAAAGACAGCCATGGTCTTGGACTAATTCATATTTTGCCCATGTTCTTAGAACCAACATTAAGAAAGGCCAAGTGAAGCTTCATCTTATAACTCCATTGACGAAAGAAATTATCTCTCCGGACAGTTGTCAGGCCACCTTCTTCCCAAGGGAAAAACAAACCGAATTCAAACTACTGATGAATCACACTGTGTTTTCCAGTTTAAACGACATAAGACAGAGAAAGCATGAGAACAGGAAAGAGAATCCACCAGTCCAGTTTGTATGTCCGGTTCTGTACAAGGAACTAGGAACCGAATCGGTTATTGCCGATTCCAAATTTTGAAACCAAGCACCGGCCAGAATCGGATTCGATCTGGTTCCAAGCTGAACTGGGAGAGACCAATGCTCATCCCTACTGTTATACGAAGTCCATCATGCCCTGAAATTTACCTAATGTTCTTCCCTGTACAAATCAAATTCTACCCATGTTAGTCTGTTTGTTGACTTTTTCACTCTTGACGTTTTACCTTTTGAATGTCTTGCGGTATTCGCAATTTGAAATTTTATCAAATGGGAAACATCAGAAGGCTTTTAGAATATATTATTTTGCAATAAATAATTGTCAAACCGTAATTTTTTTTTAAATAATATTCTGGAACTTACATAACTTTCTGACTTCTTCAACTCGTGTGAGAAAAATTGCCTCAGACAATAAAAGAGAAGGCACAATCTTACCTTTCCAATTTTTGATTTGAGAAGAATTTTCATCCATAAAGGAAAGCAATGCCTTTTACGCACCGAGTAAACTGGGATGGAGGATCCCACGTTTTGTTTACTAAACTGGGATTTTCTCGAGAATCTTAGACCTCTCGACCTATCCCAAGAGGTATGATAGGTTTCCTTTCCTATTTGCACTGGATGCTAAGTAGAGTAACCATGTTCTCATCCCTCTGGTGTATTCAGATAGAGTAATTGCAAAGAAGAAGACAGATTTTGGTATTTACCAGGAAAGAGGAAAGGACAGAACGAATTGAGTTCATCATCAAGTGGGAGGGCTGATTAACATAGAAGAGAAATGGAAGATAATCAATCACCTCTTCAACTTATCTCACTCCTGAGAGGGTTTTTAAATCTCATTGAAAATCGACTAGGATAAGCCGGAAAAGCTGAGAAATGTGTGTGGTGCCCCTTCGCTTCTCTTTCGCCCTAATCGATTCCCTTCAGCCATGTACAACCAACCCCAAAAGGAGACTCGACGTCGTCAGATTGATTGACATTGCCAATTCCTCTCTCAATTAAGGAGGAAGGGGCCCAACCCATGAGGCCTCGTAGCTTTTTGGTCAGGAGAGTCGGGCCGTGTGACAGTACTTCGTGTCCTCTCCTACAATAATTTGTGTCGCACAGTGCAACATGTTCTCTGCCACATAATATTAATTTATTTTTCACCAATTATCTCGGTTTTGTTCCACAGTGACAGGAAAAAAACGCCTTCATTCAATCCGTAGATCAGCATCGGGCAAAACCCGACAGATGGGCGTCATCGTCCTTACTTTTCCCACATTTTCTATATGTTCAGAATACTTTTCCAACTTCAATTCCGGCTATTTTGAGCGGGAGACTAAGTGATGACGGGGATCTAAATCTAACACTAGAATTGGCAGGACCCGTACTTGCTATTTTAAGTGATGACCCGTGTCCGTGGCACCCAAACATGGATTTCAACGGGCTGGAGTGTCGATCTTGAGACATGAGCTCGAGTCCCATGGCCTTGATTTGGGTTCCAAAGACCCCAGTGCTAGATCTAATTCTCTAGTGGCTCAGACACGAGTCATGTGTCCGTGACACCCAAACTTAGATTTCAACAGCCTAGAGCGTTGATCCCGAGACATAAGCTTGGGTCCCCATGGCCTTGATTTGGGTCCCAAAGACCCCGGTGCTAGACCTAGTACTCTAATGACTCATACGTGAGTCCTAACGTCCGAACCTAGTCCCGGATGCTATACTTGGTGTTTTTCCTTAATATTACGTAACATTTCATATTCTTCCAATAACATATGTAAACAATTTACATCTCTCTATTTGCAAAAATAACTCGACACATAAAAAAATCATATCCCTTGAAATAGAATTTCAAAAAAGTTCATTTTCCATTGAACAAATGGAATCTTAATTTTAAAAAAAAAATAGCAAATTTATAAACGTAATTTTTTTCAATTTCAGACGTGGCTAATTCTGCTGTACTTAATTCCTATTTCATGGCCACTTCAATCGGAGCATAGTAGTTTTAACATCCTAGGTCCCAAAGATAACGGTGAAGTCAATTCTCTAAATAGGGAGATTTGTAAAACTCACTCCCAAGTAAGAGAGAAAACTTGTGATGCAAATTTATATTTTGGCAACGTGCCTACGCAAACGGTCACTGCTTAATTGAATATTCCTTTTAAAGATTTAATGCAAATATTATGAGTTTTCACACCATTTCTGAGCAGGGAAAGAAAAAGACCCTACGGACCGAAAAGCACGAAAAAGCCGCACGGCATGAATCCACGAGTTTGAAATGCGTCCAAACTCAAGGAAATGCAGAAGTAATTGTTTTCTTTGAATTAGGCAAAGGCCAAAGACTGTGACGATGAGAAAAATGCATCGCATGGGGATTACAGGAGAATGGACTTTGTCAAAAGCGTCTCCTTTTAAATAGTTTCCTTTACCTGGTTCCATGGGAAGTGTCGGACGGCGGCGAAAGCGAGGGTGACCGCGGGGTTCATGTGGGCCCCAGAGATGTGGCCCACCGCGTAGATCATGACGGTCACCACCAGCCCTCCCGCCACCGAGGCCCCCAGCCTCGACACTCTGTTCTCGTCGCTCGCGCTCAGCGCTGCCGACCCGCACGTCACGAACACCAGCAGATACGTCGCTATTATCTCGGCCACCACCTGCGGTACATACGTGTCCTTTGCAAGTTTCGTCAAGCGGGAAGTGTTATCTCTAACTTCACAAGCAAACGGATATAGATTTTTGGGCAACGAGTGGCCACGAATCCAGACGGCATGGGAAAATCACAGAAAAGAAGCGGAGGAGGAGGAGGAGGAGGAGGAGGAAGATGGAGAATTTACCTTTCTGTGGAAACCAGGAGGGTAATGCTTCCCATACAATCTCTTCAAGGAAAGAACGCTTCGTTCAAGCGCCGACCTCGGGTTTTGAAAGGGGGGCAGCTCGTTACTCGGGATGTTGAGCTCAGGGTCTTGCGTTGTCGCCATTCTTGTGTCCGAGGAATGGCCAGACGAATTTAAGACAAGGGTCTTGTCGAGAAGAAGGAGAGTTGTCGGACGGAACTAAGTGACGCAGGCGCTGTAGCAGCGATGGCGCGATTATTGCAGGGTGCTTGTGAGTAATAAAATGTGACCATTTAGCTAGATATCTAGGCTATTTATAATGACCGTCGAGCCCGTCCTTTCTTGGAGCAGCCTCCTCTTTTTTCTCCGAATCTTTTGAGACGCTTGTTGGTAGAGTTGAGTGGACGTGCCACTACTCTTTTAATTTATTATTATTATTTTTTTTTTAAAAAAGCATCTTTTACTTGTGTAAAAGCGACCAATATTGCTAAACGCATCAAAGACAGGTACTCCATCATTGGTGATTTCCAGGGGAAGATGATAAGCTAACGGTACCACAAATTTACCAGTTTAACGTTTACTTTTATTTTATTTTATTTTTTTGGGGATCAAAATTGGAAAGTCTCATTGTGAGGAAGACTTTCCACTAAGTGAGATTTCTTTAATATGAAAAGAGAAAAAGCGGTATAAGGAAACAGATAATTGTAGAGCTAATTAAATATCTAAACATAGATAATTACAAGCTCAATATTATCACTAAAAAAATGTTTTTTTTTTGGTGAAAACTAAAAAAAATGTTAATGTCATTAGAAAGGTCAACTAAAGTTCAAAGATTAAAAAAAAAAAAAAACTTGAAATATTGGCTTTTAGATTGATAACGAATCATTATACATTCATGTGGCTCATCATTCTTTTCGATCAAATCAAGTTGCTCTAGAAAGACTCTCTAGTGAACTAAAAATCAAGACAAGTGATATTGGCTATATATAATAACAGATGAAATAAAGACAAAATCAAATCAATATATGAATAATGATTTAGTAGATGAAAAAAACTACATTGTTCATTCGAGTCTCGTAAATGAAGATGTGTAAGGACCTAAGAGATTACAATCTTAGATTGGATGAGTCATAGCTAAATTTAAAATTTATACTAAGTTAATAGTATCCTATTCAAATTTTACTTGACATAGCTCCAATCTCGGTTCTTGAGAAAACTCACATGACCATGTGAGACCTTACCTTAGTTCGTTTTTATGGATTAGAGTTCAATTTATTTATTCAAATAATGACAATTGAAAACCCCCCATTCTTCCTTGATTGCAAATTAGATTTTGAGAATAGCTGTGATGACCAATCTAATGCAAATTCTTAAGTAAGTGAAATTCATTGAAATTCTCTTGAGCAACAACACCGATCAAGTGATTAAGGGTTGCTTTCTTCTACATTATTTATGTTTTATAATTTGTAATTAATTATTTTGAAAGCAACATAAGATGCCAAGTTGGCTAGCTAACAGATTAGTCAATCTCATTAGTATTTTCAGTTTTACTTTTTTAACATAATGATCGATCTGGGAAAAAAAACATATTGTTTAGCGTGCCGTTATCCTTTTCTTCTTTGTAGAAGTAAATGAGGTATGTTTAACTTATAAAATTTATATTTAAATTCATCTACGAGTCCCCCCAGTTGCCATGAACTTGTAAAACAAATTTGTGGTGAGAAATGCACCGTTATTAACTGTAAATAACGTTACTGTTGTCTTAGCAAAATTCTTGGTGAGAGTAATGTAAATTTCACTAAATTACTTAAAGCGATTCTGTCTCTGGTGTAGTAGTTATATACTCGACCCGGCCGAGTGACTATCTCTTTAACAGGCGAAACAAAGACTTTATCGAGTCCTTCGCATATACGACAGAGTTTTTAAATACTGGGGTTAGGCGGATGTTGTTACGGTCCAAGTGCGTGTTAGGAGAAAAGTTTCTAAGTTCTGGAAAGTGAACATGTAGGCGTATTAATCATTTTTCAGGTTTGGCAGGTACATCTTCGCCTTTTGCAATTTCGAAGATCGTACCAACCTCTGATATTTTAAGACAGTGGAAGGCTTGTTCAGCTTAACAATTATACAGACATTTCGAAGACCATGCCAACATCTGATATCCTTGGACATATAGAACAGAACCCCCAAACTCTTCCAAGCTTTCGCTATATGGCCCCCTCATTATAGGCACATGTTGGAGTGAAATATGGTCATGAAAGATGGAACTTTTTATCAAAAAGTTGGGAGACCTGATCGCGGTGAGGGGAGGAGAAGGTCCCCCATCCACGATGGCTTCAGAGGGCACAAAAGTTTTGCTATGGACCATGGGGATAGGGCATATTAGAATAGCCATCAGTTATTAACAATATGTTGGTCGGTCCAGGGACTGTGGGGTTGAGGGACGAGAGAATAAAAAGGTTGGGGCTTAGAGAGACCCTTTTGGAGGGTTGCGGGTCACGAACTTGTGATGGGGAATATGGTCATTGGGCTATTAGGATTTTCTTTTTCTTTTTTTATCCTTTTTCTCCATTCAGGCTTTAAGAATTACTTCGTGGAGGGTTGCGGGTCACGAACTTGCGATGGGGAATATGGTCATTGGGCTATTAGGATTTCCTTCTTTCTTTTTTCTCATTTTTCTCCATTCAGGCTTTAAGAATTACTTAGTGGAGGGTTGCGGGTCACAAACTTGCGATGGGGAATATGGTCATTGGGCTATTAGAATTTTCTTCTTTTTTTTATCCTTTTTCTCCATTCAGGCTTTAAGAATTACTTAGTGGAGGGTTGCGGGTCACAAACTTGCAATGGGGAATATGGTCATTGGGCTCTTAGGATTTTCTTCTTTTTTTTCTCCTTTTTCTCCATTCAGGCTTTAAGAATTACTTAGTGATCCCAGCTCAGATATATATATATATATATATATATATATATATATTATTATTACTAATGGAGGAGCACGGGCATGGAGGAACATAAAACACCCTATAAACCCATGAAATAGTCAATTTGAGGCCTAATTTAGAACAGTTTTCATGCAATTCGTGGGATTCAACAGCCGATCTCCAATTCTTGAACTAGAAATTCCCAATGCTCTAACCAACCATATAGTAGGTAAAGTTTTTGAGCCTTTATTTCGGAGAATGCCACAACCCTCTTGAGGCAAACCACAAGGAATTGTGATGGATTGCCAAGTGGGCGGTGAGTGCGAGGTGTCCCTCGAACTTTCATGGATTCTTCCAAACCTTTCAATCACAACTGGTTTTTTTTTTTTTTTTTTTTTTTTTTTTTTTTTTTTTTTATGGAAATTGTTTTTTACTTTAGGAGCCATCACTAATCTTTCGGAGGCTGGTTAAGAGCTAAATAAAGTGCTGGAGGTCGCTTTACTTCCACAAACCATATTTTAGGTCAGTGGACTTGGTTATGCTAATTGTTAAATTAGCGTTAACTAAAACATCCTTTCAGTACCTGAACTCATTTTAGTTCTCAAAATGTAAATCAAGGAGTCTTTCCAATTTTAATTCGCTTGCATATTTTTCTTAACAAATGATAATACCATTTTTGATTTGTTTCACTTGAAGTCCTAGGTGTTGAGAAAACTCTTATCGGGTCTTGAAGTTGACAAAATTTTCCTTCTCTTATTCTTACTCTTACTCTAAAGGATACTAGACTTCTGTGTTATATTGTGGAATGCTGTCAAAATCTATTTTACTTCATAAATCTTTCCCACTCTGGCGAGATCCAAACTGAACTCAAGATAAGAATGGAGATATAATTAGACTTAGGATTATTGATCTTTTAACAAGGGTTCAATACGTGCAAGATTTATATGTATTATTTGGCTTTTTGGCGGAGAATCTCACTTATTTTTTTCTAAATATATTGATGAAATCAATCATGGATTGATAAAATCAATTTGAAGACAAGTTTCTTTTTGGGAAGCATCTACTTATAGAAACCTAGATTCTAATTGTATGGATGACCAGAATCATTGGATTTTCACCTCAATCTTCAAACGGCTACAAGTTTTCCTTAATCGAATTTTTCAATGGGTTGATTGGAATGGACCAAATGACCTCTTTAAATACTCCTCTACGCCTTTCTAACCGTTGGCACTCTCCAGAGGAATTGTGAGAATTAAAATTCCAAAGTTTGAGGCATTTCCAATCACTTGTTCTTCATCGATAATGCTTACAAATTGTATTCAAGAGAGAAAAACACAAAAGGAGTGACTTAGTGAGAGAAAAAGAAACTCTTCACTGAGTGATTGTACTCAAATCATTGTATTTCTCTATTGATTCCTTAGTGAAATTCAGCCAGAAGGCTATCAGGTGGGAGAAAATGAAGAGGAATTTGCAAATATTTGTCTGATGGCTCACTCAAAATTAGACTTAGAATCGGACGCAAATTCAGATTTTAACAAGGAAATCGAGGTAAGTCAATAAAAAATTCATGTTAAAATTTCTAAGTAAATAGATGAACTTTGCTTTAACCTCAAATCTTCTCTTAAAAGGATTTTTGAACTAAAGAAGGAAAATTCAAAGCTCAAGCAATAGGATGACTCTTGGAGAGAAAAGTTTGAGAATCTAAAATATGATCTTAATAGTTTGAAAGAAAATGCCAATTCTCTCTCAAAAGTAAATGACTGTTTGAAAAAAGAGATTCATATATTTCTAAAAGTTTTCCAAATGATCAAAAAGTTAGAGTAAATTCTTTCAACTCAAATACCATATTCTAACAAATATGGTTTGGGTATGAACAATGAAACAACTCCTTTGATTGATTTTCCTAAAGTAAAGGAAAGACTTAGACAAAGACCCCCAAAGTCTTCTTACAAAAATCATTTTCAAAAGGTTTTTGTAAAACCTGTTGGCCGAAATGCTCTTAAATGTTCTAAGTGTAATAGCTCAGAACATTTTGAGAATGAATGTCTTAAAGTTTGGAGACCTATTAAGAATGATTAGGCAAATGTTGTTTTTAAAACTAACTCTCTTGGACCCAAGAAAATTTGGGCACCAAAGAAAGTTTGAGATTTCCTTCTGGCTGTGGGTCATTATTGAAAGAAAAAGCAAATGATACTTGGACATTGGTTGTTCTAGGCATATGACTGGAAATTCAAGTAGTTTCATGAAGCCAGAAAAACAAAAATGAGGAAATGTCTCTTTTGGTGGGAACAACAAAGGAAATATTATTGGACATGGAACAGTGAAAATCATCAATAATGTTTCACTAGTAAAAGGTTTGAATTATAGTCTTTTGAGCATAAGTCTGTGATATAAGATTCAGAATCAATTTTCAAGAAGATGTCTACTCTAGAGTTAGTCAAGATTTGTTTCAATCATTTACTAAGCAAAGACATGGCAATATTTATCTTCTGGACATAGTCCAGAGAGCTCTTAGTGCCTCATTTCAATTCAAGATGAAGCATATTTCTGGCATCACAAGCTTGGACATCTGAATATGAAACAAATTGCTAAACTTTCTTCAAAGAAACTAGTTCGAGGTCTTCCCAAAATGACTTATCATAAGTCTGAATTGTGTACTCTATGTATTTTGGGAAAACAGGTCAGAAGTTCTTTTAAATTAGTAAATCAAGTTTCTACCAATCGTGTCTTGCAGCTCAGATATGGATCTTTTTGGACCTACAAGAACACAGAGTATTGGTGGAAAAAATATGGTTTAGTAATTGTGGATGATTATTCATGATTCACTTGGGTCTTCTTTTTGGCAAATAAGGGCGCATTTGGCAACGATTCTGTTCCCGGGAACTGATTCTGACTAGAAATGATTATTTTTGATTCTGTTCCCGGGAACTGATTCTGAGTAAAAAAGCGCGTTTGGTAACTGTTTAAAATTTTTGATTCTGGAATAGAATTGCGTTTGGTACCGTATTAATTGATTCTGTTCCAAATTAATTTCTTTTGATTTTTAAATAAATTTTAAATAATTTCTTTACTTTTTTACTTTTTTCTTTTTTTTTTTTCTTTTTTTATGTTTTTTTTTCCCTTTTTTTCTATTCTTCTTCTTCTTCTTCTTCATTTGGCTGGTCGCCGAGCCTCGCCGGCAGCTGAGCGAGGCTCGCCCAGCCCCGCCGAGGCTCGGCCTCGCTAGATCTGGCGAGGCCCAGCCTCGCTGGTGGCCAGGCTGGCCTCGCCCAGCCTCGGCGAGGCCAACCCCTCGCCCGATTCGGCGAGGCCGAGCCTCGCCCAGTTGCCGGCGAGGCTCGCCCAGCCCCGCCGGTGGCCAGGCCGGCCTCGCCGGGGCTGGGCGAGGCCGGCCTGGCCACCGACGAGGCTGGGCCTTGCCAGATCTGGCGAGGCCCAGCCTCGCCGGTGGCTGGGCTTGCCTCCGGCGAGCTCGCCAGACCTCGCCCTGGCCTGGCGAGCCTCCGGCGACCTTGTCGGACCGGCGATCGGCGGGCGGCGGCGGGCGGTGGCGGGTGGTGGCGGACGGCGGCGGGCGATGGCGGATGGCAACCAAGGGTTTTACATTTTGATTCTTTTTCTGATTCTCAGACGTAGAATCAATTTTTTTATTATTCTCAAATCTTGTCCAAAATTGTTCCCGGGAACAAAAAATTTACCAAACGCGATTCTCGTCCCAAACTGATTCTGAGAACAAAAAATCAGAATCTAGCACTGTTTGGAGTGTTGCCAAACAGGGCCTAAGTCCAAAACCTTCTCTTACTTTTCAAAGTTTGCCAAGAAAGTTCATAACGAAAAAGATTATGTTATCTCAAGTATAAGGACTGATCATGGAGGAGAATTTGAAAATCAAAGCTTTGCAAATTTCTATGATGAGAGTGATCTTCAACATGTTTTCTCCTTTCTATATACCGTAGAACAAAATGGAGTTGTGGAAAGGAAAAATAAATCGTTACAAGAGATGGCTATCTCTATTGATAGAAAGTTAAATCTCTTCTCGCTTTTGGGCAAAAGCAATTTCTACTATCTGTTATATAATTAACAAGGTATTTTTAAGACCCATCCTAGAGAAGACTTCCTATGAAGTGTATAAAGGGAAGAGGCCAAACATCTCTTATTTTCATGTATTTGGCTGCAAGTGTTTTATCTTGAAGAATGCAAATGATCAATCTAGAAAATTTGAAAAAAGATCGGATGAAGGAATATTTCTTGGTTATTCTACATCAAGCAAAGATTATAGGTTTTTCAACAAGAATACTCAAACTGTCAAAGAATCTATGAATGTCAGATTTTAGGAAAGTATTCAGAACCAACAAGATCAGACTCAAGTTGAAGAGTCTGAACTAGTTTCAAACTAAATAAAGTCAGATTCCCTCAAAGGACTTCAGTCTTTTGGAGATCATGATCAAGCAGAACAGAAGTCAAAAGAATCAAAGAAAACTGATGATCAACAGATCTCAACAGGAAACAAGAAACCAAATAGCAACCGGAAGCACAAATCAAGTCATCCCAAAGAACTCATCATTGACAATTTAGAAGAATGAATCCGTACCAGATCCAAGACAAAAGAAGATTCTAGTGCATTAGCAATTATCTCGGAAATAGAACTAAAAGGAGTAGAAGAAGCACTGTCTAACGAAAGTTAGATAGAAGCAATGCAGGAAGAACTCAAATAGTTCAGTATCCATAATTTCTGGGAGCTGGTTCCTAAACCAAAAGACAAACCTATGATTGGAACAAAGTGAGTGTTCAGAAACAAGATGGATGAAAAGGGCAAAGTAACCAGAAATAAAGCAAGGCTTGTGGCAAAAGGTTACACACAAGAGGAAGGAATAAACTACATTGAGACATATGCACCCATAGTCAGGTTAGAAGCAATTAAACTATTACTTGCATATGTGTGCTTTCATAATTTTAGGTTATTCTAGATAAGCGTCAAGAGTGTTGTCCTAAATGAATTTATACAAGAAGAAGTTTATGTGAAACAACCACTTGGATTTGAAAATCCCAAAAAACTAGACTTTGTCTATAGACTGAAGAAGCTACTGTACAGTCTGAAACAGGCACCTCAAGTTCGGTAAGAGAGGTTGAGTAAATTTTTTATAAGTAATGATTTTGAGAAAGGAAAAGGTTGACACAACCTTATTTATAAAAAAGGAAGAAAAGAATTTCTACTTGTTCAAATATATGTAGAAGATATGATCTTTGGATTTTCTATTGAGAATCTGTGCAAGAAGTTCTCAAAGTCTATGCAGGAAAAATTTGAAATGAGCATGATGGGAGAATTAACTTTCTTTCTATGCCAGTGATATTATCAAGAAGTTTGGAATGGTAAATTGTAAGAAAACTGAAACTCCTATGTTGAGTTCTTCAAAGCTTGACAAGGATGAAAGTGGAAAGAAAGTTGATCAAAAGTTATACAAAAGCATGATTGGTTCTCTTATTTATCTCATTGCCTCTCGACCTGATATTCTATTCAATGTGTGTGTATATGTCCTAGATTCCAATCTTACCCCAAAAGAGTCGCATCTTAGTGCTGTCAATCATATTATCAAATATATTACTTTACTTGGTTATTTTGACGCTGATCTAGTTGGTTGTAAAATTGATAAGAAAAGTACTTTAGGAACATGTAACTATTAGGACAAATATTAGTGTCTTGGTTCTCAAGGAAGCCAAGCATTATGGATCTCTTGACAATAGAAGCAGAGTATGTTACTCTTAGAAGTTGTTGTTCACAAATTTTAGTGGATTAAGCAACAACTAAGGCATTGTTTGGCAAAAACTATTTCTATTCATCAGAACAAAAAATTTTGCTCTTTTGTTTCGGGAAACAAAAAAAGAACATAAATGTGTTTGGTAAAAAATTTTGTTCCCAGGAACAAAAAAGTTGCTTCTTGTTATCGGGAACAATTATAAGAAATAATTTTTCTATCTACTTTTTTCTTCTCTTTCTTTTTCTTCTTTTTTCTTTCCTTCTTCTACCTTTTGGCTGGTTGCCAGCTTTGGCCATGGCCAGCGATGCCGAGCCTTGTTGGGCCACTACCAAGTTGGCGTCACTTAGTGGTGGCCCGGCGAGGCTGAGCCTCACCGGTGGCTGGGCGAGCTCTGCCTCGCTAGATTTGGGCAAGCTCGAGCTCGCCTAGCCAAGGTGAGGCTGAGCCTTGCCAAGCTAGGGCAAGGCTAACCTCGTGCCGCTTGGGCAAGGTCGAGCCTCGTCGGTGGCCTGGCAAGGATTGCCTTGCCATCGAGGCCATTAACGACGCTCAGCCTCGCCCAGATCTAGCGAGGTCGAGCCTCGCAATGGCTTAGCGAGGCTCCGACGGAATTGATGTTTAATGTGTCTAATGTGCAAGTCACTAAATTTCTAGTAAGAGACAGAATTCGTAGTGGGAGTATTACTTACTCTTGAATGTATGTTTCCAATATCTTGCTACACAAGATAGTCATCAACCGCATCAAGCCTAAGGATGCTTCAAAAATTGATGTTTCCAAATTCGAAGCAAAGATGATGTGGGCCATCTGCAATGGTATTGCATTTTCACTCTCTCACACTATCATTCTGCACATGTGCAGGACTATTATGAAAGGAAAAGGACAACGGCCATACTCTGCATTGATAACCAAACTCTTTAGACACTCTTAGATTCAACCACCATCTCAGCTTCGCTCCAGAATCCTTGCTTCGATGCAAATTGAATTGAAAATGATTTCAAAGATGCGATTGCAAGATCTCTTTGGAGCCCTGGATCTTCTAGAGAAAGCATATGTTAGCAAAGTCAAGTCTAGATCTACTACTGAGAAGAAATGCAAAGGGAAGAGTGTTGTCTCAAAAACACCAAAAAGGAAGAAATCTATTCTTCTCCAAGATGAAGAAGAGGAAGATGATGATGAGACAATCTCTGCTATCGCCTTGCGTAATCTTCAAGGTTTTGCTGATTTTGAGGAGGAAGAAGAAGATGAAAGCGAGAAAGAACCAGAAGAAGAGAGTGATGGTGAAGAAACTGAAGTGAAAGAGACTGAGGATGATGACTTAGATGGATATGCTGATGTGAACTAGGAACAGGATGAGATTGACAAGAAATGAGAAGATACTAGGGAAATTGATGCCCCAGATGTTGAGGAGATGGGAAATGATAAACAAACCCGTGTTGGAAAAGAATAGGTTCAAGAGGAAGAAGTTACTTCTTAGACTGAAGGCACCAAAACAGAGGAGTAGGTGAGAAAAATCCCATTGCTAAACCTACTACTAGTGATGGCATCAGTCGATCTCCTCCAGATACCAAAGATATTTTTGCATCCCATTCCCTTGAAGTCTCACCTAAGGGTCTATAGAAAGAAACTAATGTTAAGGGGGATCAAAGAACTACACACATGTGGCATCTTGGAATTTCTTGCCAATCTTTAGGGGTACTCTAATTCATGTCTTGCATTAAAACTTTGGCTAAGCTTTTGGTGGGTAATTATTTGATAGGAAAATTCTATTTTTGGCCATGTGAGTTATGGATTGAAATTTATTAAATTAGGTCACAAAAATTTGTGAATTATAAATTTCAATTAGGTGTTTATAAAATTAAGGTTTAAGGAGGATTATTAGGATGAGGTGTGGGCCAAAATTCTAGCTCAAGACCAGCCCACAAGAAGCCCCAGCCTTCGGCCATTTGGGCCTAGCCGCGAAGCCCAAAGGAGGAGGAGGAGCTATCAACCAAGCTGGCTTCAAGCCCAGCCGAATGGAGCCCCATTGAACCGTCGACTAGGGAGAGCCCTGAAGGAGGAACCGGCCCATGAGAGGCCCACTCTTTTTGCATGAAGATTTTGCCAAGTGTTTCCCCCTTAGTCCAAGTGTCCTTCATGCAAAATCAATGATTGTTCATCATTGAGGAGAGGAAAACTTGAGAGAACCAATTGATGATGCGGGGGGGGGGGGGGGGGTGGGGGAGAGCATCATTGACCAAGAAGGGAGAGAGAGAGAGAGAGAGAGAGAGAGAGTTACCAAGAGAAAAGAGAGAAATCAAGAGAGAAAGGGAGAGTGAGCGTGCGGAAGAAGAAGGAAGCCGATTGTCTATCGTCTGTCGCCGCCGTGTCCAATCGTTGTGTACTTGCTCTTTGATCGGTTTAGAGGCAAGTTGGGATCCTTAATCTACTCTTGCATGTTGTGCTTAGAGCGTGTGAGTGAGTGATGATAAATTTCGAATCGTTTACAGTGTGAAAAATGGATGTTTTAAGAGTGGTATTCAAAGACTAGTAAACTGTTCTTGAGTAAACAGCTTGACCTTGAATGTTGTAGTGGCTTGCATGTGATGTTCAAGTTGTATTTTGGCTTTGACTTCTCAATGAAAGTTGTTAAAGACTTCTTGAAACATAACATACTCAAATTTGGGACAAAACGAACAAGTATAACTGGGTGAAATTTTTATTTTTCGGGGAGACTGAATCTGAAGATTCTGGTAACTACCTTTGATGAATGCATGGACTGTAAGGCTATCTTTTTGTTGAAATTTCACTTCCATTTCTTAACAAAATATGTAAAGGACATCTTGATGTTTAACATATCAAAAATTTAGAGAAAACCAACAAGAATAGGTAGGTGAAATCGTGGTTTTTCGGAGGGTGTTGAATCTGGAGATTTCGGTACTAGGAACAGAAGTTTTAACCGCCTATATTTAATTATCTAGGACGAATATAACTTTTATTCCTTCATGAAAAATCTACCTTAGGGTCTTGAATACCACATAATCGGATTTCATAATTTTTGAAGGTCATTAGGGTATTTAATCGGAAATATTTCAAAAACCGTGTAATCTGACGCATTCGAACTTAGTCAGTCTAAATGTGTGGGCCATATCATTTTGTATGAAGTTCTTTCGGAAAAGTGTTCTTCATGAAGTATCCTTTTTTATGTGTTCCCTGAAACATATTCAAATTTCATAATTTTTGAAGTTCGTTTTCCTATTTAACTGAAAATATTTTGAAAACTGTGCAAGTTAAGTGGTTATGATAATGGTGCTGTGATGTTCGGTCTATACCGCATGATATGAGGGCCTTTTGGTGCAATTTTCTTCACGAAATGTCTGCTTTTATGTCCTGAATATCACATGTTCAAATTTCATGCATTTTAAAGGTCATTTGGGTATTAAATGGAATTATTTTCTAAAGTTGTGCAAGTTGGATTGTGCGGATTTCAAAGGCTGTAATACATTGACTATTTTGTTTTGTATGAGCCCCATAAACTGTATTGTTGTAAGTGATTAAATCTTGCTGCACATGAGATGATATTTGGCATTGCATATATAATAAAAAGCTGAATTTGACTTTGTTGCCATTACATCATGTGCCATGTTGATTGTGAGACATAAATCGGTGAATATGAATTATGATAAATGAGGAGACTGTTGAAGGTGAGCCAATAATGCCCTGGGAGTGTCAGGATGCCCGGGATGGGGGGTGCCGGATGCCCAGTTATATTATGATACATGCTTGGATGTCCTCGGGAGTTTCGAGATGCCCAATGGTTGGGTGCTGGAAGAATCAGAGGTTTGTGCCCGGGGGATGCCTCGTGATGCCAATTGGGATATGAGATGCCCGAAATGTGGGGGTGCCGGATGCCCGGTGGTGTGTGCCGGAGGTTTCTCGCAATGCTTGGATTGGGTGTGAGTGATAAAATGTGGGATGCAATTATTGATCTCAGGAAAGAAAGATGTGGTGATCAAATTGAAAGATAAAAAGTAGAAATTGAATCATGCATGGTATGGTGACATATGCATAGCTGTATGATATGATGATGATGAGTGCATTGTTTATGTGCACCTATGGCATGATGGTATGTGTACATGAGGCTTGGTATATGTATGATATGATGATGATGAGTGCATGAGTGTATGTGCACCTATGGCATGATGGTATGTGTACATGAGGCATGGTATATGTACGATATGATGGTGATGAGTGCATGAGGATGTATGCACATATGGTATAATGACATATGCATGGCCGCAAGGTAAGTTATGCTAGGATGCATGAATGATATGTACTATGCTATGATGTTACGATTGTATTATGTGATGCATTGAGTAGCCTATTGGATCTTTTACTTGTGAGTGGTTGTACTCACCCCTTCGAGGACCAACATTTTAGATTAGGAAGATGCCTCTCTCTCCGGTCACGCGGGGTACCTTTTACGGCCTTCCATTTGACATGGAGGTCGAGTGTCCGGAGATTGATTGCGTTACTATCCCTAGTCTGACGTTTATACAGGTTCGCGTGTTGGTCATGTATGATGTGGGCCTGGCTGAGGGTCCGGTCATCCAAGAGTTCTTGTCGGTCCATGTTTGCCGAGATGGAGTGATTCGAGAGATATTGCTGCTGCCACCGCTCGATGCACCAGGATGGGTGTGATGGCCCGTGTGAGGAGTGGGAGCTAACTTTTTGGGATAGCCGACACTTGTAGATGGAGGATGACACGTGATCCATATAGGGGTCGAGATCTCACCTTTTTGAGCTATGGCCAAGTTTAGCTAAAAAAGTCTTGGCTTTTCTTTTTGGTTGTACCGACCCGAGAAATCCATCATGAAAACATGTAAATAGAAGTGGCTCGGCTTCATCTTTTCATATGGTGCGGGTGTGCATTGCATTATGGTTAATGGTAAGACTTGTTTATGCTTCTGCTAATAAGTTGCGTTGGGATCATTTTAAAAAAAAAAAACAAAAAATGCTTATGAACTACGGTGCTTCTGCTAAGAAATGTAACTAGTATTCATTAGGCGGAGCGATAGGTACTTGTGGCGACCTTAGGTGTTTCGGGGTGCCACAACACGTTTAGGTTATTGTTCCTTCACTTTTGGATCCTCCACAGGTATAATTCGTTGAAGCTAGTGCCCAAACAAAACCATAGTCAAACTATCCTCGGATAGTAGAACTCATCTTGGAGATTAAGGAAGAACAATATGCAATTGAGTTTGAAATTCAAAAGTTGCATGCTGCTCTTGGTAATACCTCAGAATTCCTTACAGGCAAGGTATAATCTCTTGATAATCAGGTTCAGACTTTGAATCAACAGGCTTCGTAGAATCTGGTTAAAGTGGAGGCTAGTTATCATCAATGACTAACTAAGCTTGAGGAGACCGTGCACTACTTGGAGTATTTTTGACTTGTTCGTATTCCCAAACAACCCTGATCATTTTTCAACTTGACCTCTTTTTATGCCTAACTGATTTTATCTTTTTGCTGCTAACAAAAAGGGGAGAGACTATACAAATTGAATCCTTTAAATCCTATTTTTGAATCTTATCCTTAAATTGTGGTTGTGTTTTGAACTTGTGGTGTTTGAACTTGTATTGGAACCTTTATTGGTATGTTTTTCAGAACTAGTAAGATCGATGTGTTTTATGGATGCAGACTATTGTTTGTATTTATTACTGTCCGTTCTCTTTATAAATTATCATGTGCTGCTAAAGTGTTGTTTTGCAGGATATAATTTTCATATTATGATTAAATCTGCATAAAATTTTTGTCACCATAAAAAATGGGGAGATTGTTAAGAAAACTCCTATCATGTTTTGAAGTTGACAAAACTTTCATTCTCTTAATCTTACTCTTACTCTGAAGGATACTAGACTTTTGCATTATATCGTGGAATGCTGTCAAAGTCTATCTTACTTCAGAAGTCTTTCCCACTCTGACGAGATTTAGACTGAACTCAAGACAAGAATGTAGATATAATCAAACTCGGGATTATTAATCTTTTAACAAGGATTTAGTACGTGCAAGATTTATCCATAATATCTAGCTTTTTGACGGAGAATCTCACTTACATTTTCTAAATATATTGATGAAATAACTCACGGATTGATAAAATCAATTTTGAAGACAAGTTTTGTTTTGAGAAGCATCTACTTATGGAAACCTTAATTTGATTGTATGGCAACCAAAATCATTAGATTTTCACCTCAATCTTCAAATGGCTACAAGATTTCCTTAATCAATTCTCTCCAACGGGTTGATTGGAAGAAATTCCTTTGGAGAGTGCCAATAGTTAGAAAGGTGTAGATGAGTATTTAAGGAGGTCATTCGGACCATTTGGGAGTGTGTGAGAATTAAAATTCCAAAATTTGAGGCATTTCCAATCACTTGTTCTTCATCAATAGTGTTTACAAATTGTATTCAAGAGAGAAAAACACAAAATGAGTGACTTAGTGAGAGAAAAATAAACTCTTCACTGAGTGATCGTACTCAAATCGTTGTATTTCTCTGTTGATTCCTTAGTGAAATTCAGCCAGAAGGTTGTTAGCGCGGCAGAGTGGATGCAAGCTTGATCTAAGCCGCACCACTATAAATCTCGTGTTCAATTTTCTCTTCCCTTAACTCTCTTTATTTGTTTGTTGCAATATTTTTATGAGTTTTGCTAATTTCTAAACATCTTATTTGAGTTTAAATTTATATTAGAAGTATGGTGTTAGTCAAACATTGTTTGAAGAAAATCACTTTTACTGCTTTTATTAACTTAATTTGTTTTTACACCTATTCACCTCCCTCTAGGTGATAATACTAGCACTTTCACTAGGAAGAAATTCAGTTCTCCCATCATGCTCATCTCAAACTCACTCTTTATATTCTTTGAAAATTCCTTGCACATTTGTTTTTTTAGATGAGCCACATATATATATATATATATATTTCAATGAAGAATATCATCACCTTCATTCCTTAGGAAATAGAGTGGTGTCTACCTCACCTTTTATTAAACCATTCTCAATTAAGAAGTGCTTATCCTCTCATAACATTCTCAAGGTGCTTGTTCTAGTCCATATAGAGCCTTCTTTAATTGAAAGACGTGATCAAACTTTCTTGGATCTTCAAATTTAGGGGTTTGCTCAACATCTATACTCTCTTAAAAATGTTTATTAAGAAATGCACTTTTGACATTCATCTGGTATAGTTTAAAATCATAATAGCAAGTGTAAGAAAGAAATAGCCTTATGGCTTCTAACCTTGCCACTAGTGCATATGTTTAATTATAGTCAATTCCTTTATCTTAAGAGACTGGCCACTAGTTTGGCTTTGTTTTTGGTTACTTGGCTTTTGGTGTCCAGCTTATTCTAAAGATCCATTTGGTTCCTACCACTGGATGATATTAAAGTGTAGGCACAAATTCTCAAACTTCATTTACTATAACTTGGTACAATTCTTCTTGCATAGCTTTTATCTAACTTTTGTCAGATAAGGCTTCCTCAACTTCTTTAGGCTCAATTTCTGACAAGTAGCACTGTGTTCATCATTTCTTTGAAAGAGGATCGAGTTTTGACTCGTTCCTTCAAATTTCCAAGTACTTGCTACTTTTGATGACTAGTTTTGTACTTCAAGTCCATGTGCTATAGCCCATGATTAGCTTCATCTTAATTTGTTGATGTATCCTTGTCACGCCCCAAACCCCGGGCCTGCACACACCCTCAGCGGTCGACTAAAATTTAAGACCTTCCCAAGATGCGTCGCCGACCCTTTTTATTTTATGCACATGCGGAAGCGAATTAAACAAAACCCGGACAACAACAAACATGGGATATGAAAGTAGGACAACCCAATTTTATATAAACACACTTTATATACAATCCAAGTCAGTCCTACAAGTCTACACTCTAAAGTCTACCCTAAAAAAACTATCGAACAACCTCTACTCCGGATCCATTCGACTTTGGCTCAGGATCCTCCACAACACCCTTCGGTATCTCTAGACTAAGGACCTGAAATTTATAAACCACAATGAGGTGAGAATAAATCTCAGTGAGTCAACACTTTAAACCCCGATTAGGACGAAAATTCACTCAAAGACGTCCTAAACATACACCACTCAGGACTTACCTCGCCTTAGCACCTCCCTGCACATTAGTGCACCACATAAAACACATGCATACATTAATTGCATTCAATAACTAGAGTGCATCACATCACTCATCAAGCAATTAACAAGAGTTCCAATTATAAGGCCAAATCGTTATGACACGTTTCATTCCGTGCCACACAATTTCGTCCCATAATCAAGCGTGAGTAACTCATATCGTTAGTTCAATCCACACCCGATATTCACTCTCGATATCCAAACTCAATATTTCGACTCCATATTCCAACTCATTACTCAAATTCAAAATTAGACTCAAGGTTCTAGAGGTGCCCCCTCCCACGAAGTTCCGATATCGTGTGGCACTTAGTCCCTGATCACAATAAGCAATAACTCAAGGTACTAGAAGTGGCTCCCTTGTGTAGCACTTAATTCTCGACTATCATAAGCAATAGCTCAATGTACCAAATGTGGCTCTCACAAAGTCACATTGTCGTGTAGCACTTAGTTTTCGACTATCATAAACAATAGCCCAAAGTACTAGAGGTGGCTCCCACGAAATCATGTTGTTGTGTAGCACTTAGTTTTCAACCATCATAAGCAATGGTACAAGGTTCTAAAGGTGGCTCAAAGGAAGTTTTTTTTATCATGCACACTTAGTCTTTTACCTACTCACAACCATTCGGTTTTCTCAACACATCTCATTCTCTTTCAATAATCGCCACGTAAAGCGATAACAATAAACCACAATCACGGCATGACCATTTGCGCATCATCACGCATAACTTCTAAACATATCACAGGTCAACCACATTACCAAATAGGCATGGTTCGGTAAACATAACATCAAGAACAATCACCAAAACTACTCCCAGTCCTAACCGGTAGAAATAGTCCACTCACGCGTTTTCGAGTTTAAATCGAGAAATCTAATCAAACGAGTTCGGAAAATTACCAAATTTGAATATGTTGTGAATGATACACAAAATAACATTTTATGAAGACAACTTAACCTAGATCCTTCTAGAGTAAATTGCTCAATCCAGTACAAAAAACCAAGCCGTTTCCATAAAGTCTGTTTTTCAAAACTAGCTTGGTTCACAATCTAAAGCTTATCCATTTGATATGAAATTTTACTATGTTAAACTACAAGATGTGAAAAACAACTTTTGTGAAAAAACCATTTCAAAATTCGAACCCTAAGAGTTGATAAAAATCATTTGAATTCCAAAAGATCACAAGTTCCAGCGAAAATAGAGGTTCTGTTTTGAAATGACAAAGCTAATATCTCATTTGTTTAAATCCCTAAAATCTTGAGTAAAATATCTATTATATCTGAAGATGTCTAAAATATTTCTCAAGAAGGAATCAATTTCAAAATCTCAGCACATTTCGATTCACGAAAATGGCAAATGGCGAGAGTTCAGAAATCAAATATGGGAAAAATCCACTGGATCGGACTAATCCCTCCTCATTAGTACTAATTTCACTAATTAGATTAACATTAATTCAACTTAAGGCTAATCTAACCATTCTAGATTAGCACTAAACCATCTTAAGACTAATCTCACTTAAAACTAATCTAATTAAGCTAATTGACACTAAACTAACTCCCTAAGTGCAATTAACAACCTAATCAATGATTAGGGAGTTAACTCATCGAATTAACAAGCCAATGGGTTCACAACGATGATGATGCGAATGCGATGAAGACCCGTGTCTATGGCAAAGCCAAGGGAGATCCGAAAGGGCCCAAAAAACACCTCGCAAGTCACTGCTTGAGCTGGTTGCTTTGGAGCTGCTGACTTCTGCTCGGTTCTTGCTCTATTTGGCTGAGGATAAAGCTAGTCTCAGCGACTGGTTAGAGCTGGGACGGTTTTGGACGGCAGTGGAGGAAGCTCGACGGCTTGGGATGGCGGCCAGGTGACAGGCGATGAGTGTGGGTGGCATGAGGGATCGAGCGAGTCTATTTGCGATGGTAGGATAGCTTGGCAAAGGCTGGAGTTGCAAGGGCTAAGGGGGTTGGCTGAAAGTGCAAAGGGAAACAAGATGGAAGAAGAGAAAGAAGAAGATGATGATGAAGCAAAAATAGAAGCAGCCGGTCTGCTAGTTTTCTAGCTCCTAAAATAACAACAATGGAAAAAACAAAGGCAAGGAAGAAGAAGAAGAAGAAGAAGAGAGGCTCAATTGAAGGGGGACCACAAATGGCCTCAAAAGTCAAAGGAAAATATCTCAATCACTCATCACAAGGCCCCCACTTGTTGCTGCCTCATCCTCAACTATTTTCCACACCAAAGCTTCTCTAACAAATCTCCCAAGGTGTCCAAAATGTTGCTCCCCTCCATAGCTACGAATTTTGCGCATTCCCCTTCAAATCCAATTCCCATCCTCTCCAATTGTGCTCAAAACAAGTGCCAAAATGTCAAGGAGGATGCCCACATCATATTCCACATTTTTCCTTGCCAAGTGATCCCACATGAACACTGAAAAGCCACACAAAAACGACCCTCCAATTTTCCCGGTCCGAAATTGCCTAACTTTGATTTTTCACTGAAAATTCGAACTTGCTAAAAATTCTTCGGAGGATGAGTCAACGTTCCTAAAATAAATCATAACATGAAATAACTTTCAATTTCTGAAATTGGGTTCAATTTCATGGTTAATTTCAACCTAACACAATTTTAGGGTGACCTAACTTACCAGTTAGCTTTTAGGAATTTTTAGCGCATTTGACCCGTGGTCGATTATTTTCGAGTCACATTATGCATCTTCAACTCATTGACGACTTTTGGTTGTCATGAAATCTCGAGATTTCAGGTACAAGCATATGGTACAAAAATGACAAAAAAATCAGTTTAGTGTCGTTCGAAAGGAATTTTGCAATTAGGTGGAATTACCCACACTTTAAATACATACCTATATCGAATTGATCTATCTCTAATCTCTGATCGATTTTGACGGTGTCGTATTGACCCCTTGCAAATTAATATGGTCGAGCAGTCGATTTTTGGTCAAATTCTCAAGTTTGTTGCCTTTAGATTCCTTAATGGCTTCACCTAATAGATTAGTTATCTCATGAGTGATCAACTTTGAGAAAATGACTATAAGCGTGTCGATGAAAAAACCAACTGATTCAATCAAAAACAGAATCAGAAAATCAGGCTGTCACAATCATTGTTGATATCAGCGCTTGTTCTAGTTTCTTGAGTATATGCAAGTTCTTTACTTATATTTACCAAAGGATGACTTTCTTCAAATTTCACATTCATTAATTCTTCCACTTCTAGAGTTTGTTATAGAATTTGTAGGCTTACTAGTTGTGGAATAACCAACGAATATCCCTTCATTTGATTTCTTATCAACCTTGCTAGAATGATCAATATTATTCTTAAGTACAAAACACTTGCATCCAACACATGAATATATGAAATATTTGGTTTTCTACTTTTATAAAGTTCATAGGGGATTTTCTCAAGCAATGGTCTAAGAAAAACTCGATTTCTAATAAAACAAATAGTGGACACTAATTCTACCAAACATAACAAGGAATTTTGCTTTCAATCAAAAGAGTTATGACTATTTCTTGTAAAAAACGATTTTTTTTTCCTTTCAACGATCTTATTTGTTTTGAAGTATAAGGAGAGGAAAAATTGTGTTGAAATTCATTTTAATCACAAAAATCAGAAAAGCCTTGACTTTCAAATTCTCCACCATGATCAATTTTAATGCATGAAATAATATTACCTTTTTCATTTTAAACTTGCTTAGCAAAATTTGAAAAATACGAAAGTGCTTCATTTTTGTGTGTAAGGAAGAAAGCCTAAGTAAACCTGGTATAGTCATCTACTATAACCATATAATATTTCTTATCATCGAGTCTTAGACTTCAAGTTGGTTTGAATATATCCATGTGAAGCAACTACAAGGCTCAGTTAGCATAAACATGTTTTATAGGTTTGAACGAGCTTCTTACCTATTTCCTGAGTGTGTAAATAGTGCAAAGATTAGATTTCTCACACTTCAATTTTGGCAAGCTGAGCACTAAATATTTAGAAGATAACTTTCAAATATGCTTGACACTAATGTATCCAAGTAACCTATGCCATAGATCACATTCATTTTTGGTAGAGACGAGACACTTGATATGATTGAATTCCACAACCAGTAAGTAGATATTGCCATGTTTGTGGCCAACGAGAGTTTGAGACTTGTCTCTGCTTATACCAGAGCACTTGTCTTCTTGGAAGCTTATTTTGACTCCATTGTCACATAGTTGACTTATGCAAATAAGGTTGTAGTTCAATCCTTTGACCAAGGAAACGTCATTTATTTTTAAGCATCCTACTTTGACAGTCCCTTACTAATAAATTTTCCATTGTTGTTACCTCTAAAAGATACACTTCCTCCATTGAATTTGGTAAGTTGAGTGAATTTACTTGGATCTTCAATCATGTGTCTTGAATTCCCACTATCCAAATATCACTTGTTTTTCTTCTTTGTGACCTTGATTCCTTCATTTGATTCTGAATCTATTATTAAATAGATGTTTGCATACTCGTCTTCATCATTGCTTTCGCACTTAGTGTCGCTCCAAGTCTCTGCCTACAAAGCCTTCTTCTTCTCAAAGTTTTCTTTCTTCTCCTTTAGTAAAGGCCAATCTGTTTTTTGTATGCCCACTTTTTTTTGCATTCGAAGGAAATGATGTCCTTTCCTTCATTTTTGTTTATGGAAGATCTTCTTTCTTCAATCCCTTTGCTTTGTTTTCATCCATTAAAATTTCTTCCATTTTTAACTATTTTTCTAAACTTCTTTACCATTAGCGCCACATCTTCATTGTCTTCTTCTACTTTTGAGTCTGATTCATCTGCATCATGAATGTCAATTTTAAAGCAATTATGTTTTTCACCTTTATGGGTCTTCCTCTTGGTTGGCATGTTTTGCTTCATATGCCATGAGGGTTCCAACTAGTTCATCAACAGCAAGAGGCATGATAATTTGGGTTACATGAATGGAAGTCTTCACATGATTCCATTCTTTGGAAAGCCCTCGCAAAATCTTATTGACATTTTTGTAGTTGTTAATCCCTTTCCTCAATGTGTTAGACCATTGATAATCTTCATATATTTAGCAAACATCTTGGTGACAGTTTCATCTGATTTTTGTTGGAGAAAACTCCTTATTGTTTTGAAGCTGACAAAACATTTCCCATAGTCTGAAGAACTCCAGATGCAACTGCCAAAGTCTGAAAACTGCTAAACTTTAACCTCAAAGTCTGATCTCACTGACAAATTCCAGACCGAAGAATGAAGACTTATCTGGAGGAGTATTTATTTTTAAGGATTCGATTCGTTTGGTTCATGAAAGATCTTATGGCTGGACATAACATCTTATGATCATTTATTCTTATTAGAATCCTTTGATATGAAGATCTTTTGAAGGGTGAACAAACTTGGAAGGTTCTACTTATCGAAACCAATATCCTGATTGTATGGGCGAGCATGATTGATGGGCTATCATCACATTCCTTAAACAACTCGAGATCTCCTTAATTGATTCTGTCCAACGGGTAGATTGAAAGAACTCTTTTGGAAAGTGTCAATGGTTGTAGAGGCGTAGAGGAGTATATAAGGAAGACTCTTAAGTTGTTTGAGTGTGTGCATAAAAGAAAAATTTCAAAGTCTGAAGCTTCATAGTTCTTTGCTACTTCAATTGTCGAGCTAAAAGTTGTACTCAAAAGAGAAAGCAAACACTTGTATTCAATCCGCTTTCCTTAATTCCTTACTTTTATTCAATGCTTTATATAATTTTTTAAAGTTATTTACGTTTTTAGTCAATTATCTTTAAGAGGGAATTTATTACTATTTAGTCTTGCAAGAAAATTGTATTACCTATTCACCCCCATCTAGGTGTTCTTACTAGTCCTTTCAATTGGTATTAGTAGGGGTGTAAACGGTTCGGTTCGGTTCTGTTCGGTTTTTCGGTTTTCAAATTTTGGGTTTCGGTTTTCGGTTTTCGGTTTTTTTTTTTTTTTTGGGACAGCTTACCTTCTATATAAGCTCCTTGAAGCATTGACTGATGTTCTCTCTAGTTTTTGTGCTATATTCAAGAAACGAACATCTATGTCTTTGAGCTAGATCTCTTCCTTCTTCCCTTGTTACAGCCCTTTCACTCTCCTGAAATTATCACATCATGAGAAGCGAGATGACTTCTCTTCGAAGAGAAGTCAAGTAAGAAGAAACCAGGGAGGATAAGAAGCGACGATGAGGACGGGAGCTCGGAATGTTGTGTGAGAATTCTTTGGAAGGAGGATGGCGTCCCGAGATGTGGTTTCTTTTGTGGGCTTGTCCCAGTTGAGCCTGGAAATGGCTCGAGTTTTGCATTGCTTCCAATCTAGTTGGGTTTCAAAAGGAAGCGAAAGCTTCACTTTTGACTTTTTGGGTTTCATGGGCAACTGGTCTGGATCAAAAACTGCCTTGCTTTTAGCTTTTCCAATCTTAATTTGTTCCTCAAAGGAATATTTGGTCCTACATATAGTGTGGCGATTTTAAGTGTTTTTTTTTTTTTTTTACACTAGTGATTCGTAAATACAACCATAAGCATATGAAATTGTGATAAAGTATGCTAACAACTTATCTTCTCATCTGAATGTTCTACTATAGTCTTTATGCCTCAAATCACATTTCACTCAGCAAGTATACCCATTTAGTCTAGGAAATTGTCCTTCTCCAAGGACAAGAGAATCAAGACCTGCTGAGACTTCAAAAAGATGCTGTGTAGCATCCCCATTGTACAACAAAAATCGGTGTTGACAAAGCTATGAAACAGGGATTCTGTTCACCAAAGAAGAAGAGAAAAAGAAGAAGAAAGAATCCCGGATTAACAAGAACTCAAAGGAAACTAGTGCTTTTCATCCATAAAACAAGTATCATAGGGCAATTAATTATTGCAAGAATCCAAATTATAGTCATGGCAAGGAGCAAAAGTAAATCACATTAGGCATCCATTCAGTCACTTCTTTAACCCCACGATGCTGAGACAAAGCGACAACATATATCTCTGTTATATTACAACTGCTTCTTCTATATGATTCAAACTACAGAGTTCTCCAATAGCTCAAGGCCACTCTGTCAGGAATGGCAAGTTCTCACGCATCTCCACAAGAGTTGTGTGCACGCTAAGCCCAATAACCACAATGTTGCTCCTTTCTTTTGTATACCCTGACCAAAAAAATTGAAATAAAATTAGTGATCTCAACTTAGGAATATGATGTCACAATATATATTTTCCGCTTCTGTGTTTTCTATTTGCATCATTGCTTGAAAAGGAAGAAAATCACTCTCTATGAACATGCAGGATTGTTTTAAGCTCAACATATCTAAGAAGAGAGGGAAATAAGTAGTTCCACCTCAAAGGTGAAGAAAGGGGTACATCACCATAGGAACATAATAAAATCCAAATTGCTCAAACCCCAGACTAGATTCTCAAGTTCAATCAAATCATTATGGTTTTAACCCAATTTGGACATCAAAACATCAAGAGAAATTACCTCTTTGAGCTTTCTTCGAGCTTAAAGACGACATTTAATCATCAAGAGAAATTGCTATTGAATTCAGGTCCATGGTCGTAGATGACAACTCTGCATTAAATTCACAATGAAAATAAGAATTGAAATATCAATTGTAATATTGAAAAATATAAATATTCCATGGTTATTTTTTTTCTCACCTGACTCAAAATTTTCAAGTTCTTCTAAGTTCTCCTCAATCGATTGTGAAATATGCATTACCCAGTTCATGTTTACCCCAAGTCTTATGTAATGATGGTTAATTATTATAAGAACCCTGGAAATTCTCTACTAATGACGCAATGACATACCTACGCCAAAATCCCAGCTGTCTGCTTCTCCTTCCACATTCAAGCCTCCTGCACCCGTTTTGCCAGCTCTTGCTTCTTCAAATCAAGAGGTGGACCATCAAATACGTAGCTATCATAACAACAGCAAAACATAATTCAGAGAAGCACGAGCTTCATTCTTCTAGCATTCTATCCCAATGAAAACACGGGAGGTCAAGAAAAAATTGAAACAAAGCATGAAATATGCATTACCCAGTTCATGTTTACCCCAAGTCTTATGTAATGATGGTTAACTATTATAAGAATCCTGGGAATTCTCTACTAATGACGCAATGACATACCTACGCCAAAATCCCAGTTGCCTGCTTCTCCTTCCACATTCAAGCCTCCTGCAATGTATATATAAAAAACATAGCTTCAGTATCAAGGAAGAAAGCAGCAGTTTTAGCACTAATTTTAGCACTAACTCGTAAAATATCCTCAAGTTTTTTAAATAACAAAAGTTTAAAAAGTAAGATATAGCATGCCAGTATTTGGAAAGACAATGAGATAAGAGATTGAAATAACAACGGATTTGGCAGATGAATTGACCAAGTTGCTCCACACAAATGGATTTGGACTCCAACTGCAGCATTACATCAAAATTAGCACCATCAAACTCCATCCTTCAAGCACTCGAAATTGAAAAATCCGGGTAAGACCCATCACAGTCCCATAACCAATATCCGTATCCTCTAATGGAAATCCTATCTCTACAACAGGCTAGAACCCGCAACACAAGAGGACGTAGCAAAAGGCGAAATGATAAACCCGGCTAAACCCCAAAACATGCGACCGGCAAGTAAACAGGGATCCGGGTCACCGACTTGGAGACGTATCAGGCGCAATCAGGGCAATGCCCTCCTTCGAAGCGGCGCGTTCAGCTCCGGATTTCACAATGAAATTCTCGTCCATGCAGGTGAGCCCAGACAACCAGTACAACACCTGCTCATCCACACAACAGGCCAAGCAATTAAGGAACGACAATCGAGCCAAGTCAATTCCGCACTCCCCACGCCACGACGGACATACGCACGCAAACCCACTATTTTTCATCCGAATCCTCGAAAGCGGGAAGGCTAAGACACGAACTTTCCTAATCCATAGACGAACAAAACGAAACCCTAATAAGCCCGGGGGGAGACGGACCGAGAGATGTGAGCATTTCATGATCATTTGGCCCGATCGGGGATGAAGGGATTACCTTACACGCCTGACAGGAAATCAGTTGGTTGTCGGCTAATGTCGAAGATCCCCAAGATAAAGTGACGAAGGAGAGACTTTGGCCGCCCCCCAGTCCAAAGCAGAGTGCACGCCGTCGCAAAAGGAAGAGGGGCTCTATCCCTCAATCAGTTGCCATCGCCGTCGCAGTTGCCATCCCTACCGCCGTCGCCATTGCAGTCATCGTCCCTGCCACCGTCGACATTGCACCTCTAAGCTGACCAAGAGGAGACACGAGACGAGAGGAGAGGGCCAGAGTCGAGACAGAATAAAACCTAGAGTCGGGACCGATGGGACGAGAGAGAATAAACTGAACCGATAAGAGAGATTTTATTGGTTCATGGTTCAGTTCGGTTAACCAATAAAAACCGAACCGATAAAAGAGATTTCGGTTTTTAACGAGAACTGAACCGAAAACCAAACCAAACTGAAAAAACCGATTTTTTCGGTTCAGTTCAGTTCGGTTTTCAGTTTGGTTCTTGACACCCCTAGGTATTAGAGATCTATGGCTGGTATTTTGGCTTCAGGTTTGGTTGAAGGCCAAAGCAATACCAGATCCCCTTACTTTGATGGGAAGGAATATAATATGTGAAAAAACAAGATGAAGACATTCCTGAGATCGAAAGATCCCCTGGAATGGAACATAGTAGAAAAATGGATTATTCGCAAAACTACATCCACCTCAGAAAGAGGAAAAGAAGTTGCAGATGTTGGCAAAATGGCACAAGAAGAAATAATTAAGAGACAAGCTCTTGATGCTAAAGCCATTTACTCTTTATATTGTGTTTTATCTCCTACTAAGTATAACATAATTTCATCTTGTGAAAGAGTCAAAGAAGTCTGAGATAGGTTGCACGTTACTTATGAAGGAACTAATTGAGTTAAAGAAACAAAAAGCAATATTCTACTCGGATAGTATGAAGCCTTCAAGATGAAGCTAGGAGAATCTATCACCGACATGTTTAGTTGTTTCACAGAAATTGTAAATGGTCTAGCATATCAGGGACAACCAATCTTAAGACTAATGAAGGTTAATAAATTGCTATGTGGACTTTCCAAAGACTGGAATCACATGAAGACTTTAATAAGAGAAACCTAGAGGATCATGCCGCTCTCTGTAGATGAACTAGTCGGCACACTTCAATCATATGAAGTGGAGCAAATCAATGAGGAAGAAGATCCTAAAGGTAAGAAGTCAATTGCTTTAAAATCTAATGATTCTGATATTGATTCAAAAAATTATATGGATGATGAAGAACTAGCACTCATGATAAGGAGATTTAGAAAGTTGAATAAAAAGGGAAGAAGATTTAACTGGAAAAAGCAAGGCACTCAAAAATTTCAAAACAAATCAATTGAGGATGATGAAATCAACAAAGATGTGATCTGTTTTTAATGCAAGAAAAATAGACATATCAAACCTAACTGTTCTCTATTGAAGAAAAAGAAGGGAAAAACTAAGAAATACAGAAAGGCTCTCAAAGCGGAGACATGGAGTGATACTGAATGCGTAGAAAGTGATCAAAAACATGCCAATATATGTCTAATGGCAAATTCAGAATCAGACTCGGATCTTGAAACAGACTTAGAGTCAGACAGCAAAATTGAGGTTAGTAATTTAAAGATTCCTACTAAAGTCTCGAATTACATAGATGAACTTTGTTTTAGTCTCAAAACCTCTCTTAAAAGGATTTTCAAACTTAAGAGGAAGAATTCTAAACTGAAGCAATAGGAAACTTTATGGAAAGAAACGTTTGAAAATCTAGACAAAATTTTTGCTAACTTGAAAGAAAATGCATATTCTCTATTAAAAGAAAGTAGCTTTTTAAAAGATGATATTTTAAATCTCACAAAAAAGTTTTCAAAATGATCTGAGAAATTGGAAAATATTTTTTTAGTTCAAAGACCTTATTTCAACAAATCTGGTTTGGGAATGACACCAGAAACCATTCCTCTAATTGATTTTCCAAAAGTAAGGGAAATAATCAAACAAAGACCTACAAAAACGTTTTACAAAAATCATTTTCAAAAAGTTTTTTTTTGTAAAACATATTGGCTGAAGTGCTCTCAAATGTTCAAAGTGTAATAGCTCATAACATTTTGTGAAAGAATTTCCCAAAATTTTGAAACATGTTAAGAAGGATTGGGCAAAAACTATATTTTGTACTAACTCCCCTAGACCCAAGAAGATATGGGTACCAAAGAAAGCTTGAGTTCTTTTTGTAATTGCAGGTCACTATCGAGAAAAAGATCAAGTGGTATTTGGATAGTGGCTATTCGAGACACATGACTGGAGATTCAAGCTGTTTCATTAAGCTTGTGCAAATAAATAGTGAAAAAATTTCTTTTAGTGGAAATAGCAAATGAAAAATTGTTGGATGTGGAACTGTGAAAATTAGAAGTCTCACAATCAACAATGTTTCCTTGGTGGAATGATTAAATTACAATCTACTCAGCATTAGTCAACTGTGCAACACTGAATTTAAGATTAATTTCCAAGAGGGAATTTGTTCGGGAATTAGTAACGATCTATCTCAATCCTTCATTGGACGAAGAAATGGGAATATTTATCTTTTGGATATAAAACTAGAAAGCTCTAAGTGTCTAATATTTATTCAAGATGAAGCAAATCTCTAGCATCAAAAACTTGGCCATGTTAATATGAAGCAGATTGCCAAGATCTCCTCCAAGAAACTTGTTCTTGGACTCCCCAATCTAACTTTTCAAAAGACTGATCTATGCACACCATATGTTTTGAGAAAATAGGTTAGAAGTTCTTTAAAATCTATAAATTAAGTTTCTACTAATCAATTTTTGCAACTTCTGCATTTGGATCTCTTTGGACCAACCAGAACTCAAAGTCTTGGTGGAAAGAAATACTATTTAGTAATTCGCCAAGAAGGTACAAAATGAAAAAGGTTACACTATATCAAGCATTCGAGCAGACCATGGAGGTGAGTTTGAAAATCAAAACTTTGCTAAATTTTGTGATGAATCTAGTATCCAGCATGTTTTCTCTTCTCCATATACTTCATAGCATAATAGAGTTGTGAAAAGAAAGAATAGATCTTTGCAAGAGATGGCAAGAACCCTTTTAATTGAAAGTAATATTTCTTCTCGATTTTGGGCTGAAGTAGTTTCTATAGCTTATTATATTATTAACAGAGTGTTTTTAAGACCCATTTTAGAGAAAACTCCTTATGAAGTTTTTAAAGGGAAAAAGCCAAATGTTTCTTATTTTCATGTGTTTGGTTGTAAGTGTTTTATTTTGAAGAACACAAATGATCGAACTAGCAAGTTTGAGGAAAAATCAGATGAAGAAATCTTCCTTGGGTACTCAATCTCAAGCAAAGCTTATAGAGTATTCAACAAGAAGACTCAGTCTATAGAAGAATCTATAAACGTCAAGTTCCAAGACTCTATGCAGATTCATCTGGATCAGACTCAACTTGAAGATTCTTAACCTGTTCCAGACCCTCCAAAGTCTACTTCCCCTGAAGTGGTTCAGACTCCTGAAGCTCAACTACAAGATGCTCCAGAAGAATCAACTAAAGTACAGGATCAGCGAACTCACAAACCAACTAGCAACTAGAAGCATAAGTCAAGTCATCCTAAAGAACTTATTATTGGCAACATTGATGAAGGAATTCGTAATAGATCCAAAATGCAAGAAGAGCCTAGTGCTTTAGCACTTGTTTTTGAAATTGAACTCAAAACTGTAGAATAAGCCTTGTCTGATGAAAGCTGGATTGAAGCCATGCAAGAAGAGCTCATATATTTTAGCATCAATGATGTTTGGAATTAATTCTTAAACCTAAAGGTAAATATATTATTGGAACAAAATAGATTTTCAGGAACAAGGTGGGTGAAAAAGGAAAAGTGGTTAGAAACAAAGCAAAACTCATAGCCAAAGGATATATACAAGAAGAAGGAATAGACTATGACGAGACCTATGCACCAATAGCGAGGTTAGAAGCAATTAGATTATTACTTACTTTTACTTGTAATAAAAATTCTAGGTTATTCCAAATAGGCGTGAAAAGTGCATTTCTAAACGGATTTATCCAAGAAGAAGTCTATGTTGAACAACCACCTGGTTTTAAAGATCCAAAAAAGCCAGATTCAGTTTATAAACTAAAAAAAGCCCTATATAGACTAAAGCAGGCACCTCGAGCTTGGTATGAAAAGTTAAGTAAATTTCTAACTCAAAATGGTTTTGTTAAAGGAAATGTAGACACTACTTTGTTTATTAAAATAGAAGGTAAAGATTTTTTACTTGTTCAGATTTATGTTGATGATATCATATTTAGATTACCTAATGAATATCTCTACAAGAAATTTTCTAGATGCATGCAAGATGAATTCGAGATGAATATGATGGGTGAGTTAACTTCCTTTATGGGATTACAAGTTAAACAATCAAAAGAAGGAATTTTCATTCACCAAGAAAAATATGCAAAGGATCTTATTAAGAAGTTTGGATTGGAGAATTGCAAAAAGACACAGACGCCTATGTCAAGTTCTTCAATGCTGGATAAAGATGAAGAAGGGAAGAGTGTAGACTAGAAGCTATATAGGAGCATAATTGGTTCACTTCTTTACCTTACTGCATCTAGACTTGACATTTTGTTTAGTGTTTGTGTCTGTACTAGATTCCAATCAAATCCCAAAGAATCTCATCTAACTGCTGCAAAGCACATCATCAAATATGTTACAACAACTCCAAAGCTAAGACTGTGGTATTCCAAAGAAGGAGACTTGACTTTCCTTGGATATTCAGACGCAGATTTAGCAGGTTGCAAAATAGACAGAAATAGTACTTCCGGTACATGTCAATTGCTTGGAAACAAGCTGGTATCATGGTTTTCAAGAAAACGGAGTACCGTAGCTCTTTCAACAGCTAAAGCAGAATATGTAGCTCTTGGAAGTTACTGCTTTAAAATCTTATGGATAAGGCAACAACTAAGAGACTTTGGAATTGAAGAATCATGTACCAAGATCAAATGTGACAACACCATCGCCATTAATCTCACAAAGAATCCAATTATTCATTCAAGAGCAAACCATATAGAGATTCAACATCATTTTATTAGAGATCATGTTCAAAATGGAGAAGTTATGATCTAGTTTATTGACTTGAAGAATCATCTGGCAGACATATTTACAAAGCCATTAGAGAAAAGTCTATTTGAGTCTATTCGCACCAAACTGAACATTATACAATTTATTAGTTAAAGTCTGAAGATGATCAAATTTAGAATAACAAAAAGTTGCAACTGTAAGTTATCTCTGTTCTAGTAATTTAATTTTTGAATAAAAAAACTTGCAAAGGTATGTTCATTTTTCGAATCGTTATTTACTTTTAGAAATTATCTTTTTTAGTTTTTCAAATTTATGGTAGTTTTTCATTTTCAAAAAGGCAGTTTTTACTTTTTCCTTTATGATGATCCATATACGTCATTTCATCTACTTTATGTATTATTGATTTTCATCTTCTTCATTTTCACTCTCAAACCCTAGAATACGAAATTCCCACTTGCTCTCACTTTCTTTCTAGTTTATTCCAAAAATATCTCACCTTTTTCACGAACAAGTTCGAGAATTTCACCTAGAAAGCAACTATGTCTTCAAGAAAGTCTTCTAGAATCGCTAGCAGTGGATCATAGCATATGCATGAGGGTCCTATGCACTTTGATCTGATCGAGAAATATGACTCTCCTCAGCAACGGTAGCAAAGTCAACAACAACATTCTCAATCGCACCAGTCTTCTCAATACAAGACACAAGATCCTCCACAAAATCAACTAGAAGAAGAAATTGTGGAAGATGTAGATCCTATAAGAGCGTTGACTCCTGTAGTTCTTTTCAAACTTTATTCTAAGTTCAAAGAAGGTAGCACTGCAATGACTTTGATTGATGAATTTATGAGAGAGGAGGGTTACAAGAATGAAACCTTATTCAAAGATGGACGTTGTGCCTAAAGGGATGGCTGATAGAACATTTGCCAACTTTCCAAGTGACTCACGTTTTAGTACTTTCAATCAGCCTAAAGGAAAAGACGACGATGAAAGGATGTTCACAGATTTTCAGCATATGATGGGAGTGGCTGCAAATGTTCATGGTGAAGGAGCAAGTATTTCCACTCTAAGGATCATAAGAAGACCTACTCAAATTTGTTGAAGCGAGGGGTTATGAATCCTAGAAGTGTTGATTTTGATTTTCTTGATTCGGTGAATGTAAATCTAAGGGAGAAGTTTGCACTCCTTCAAATGGAACGATTTTGCTCTGAGACAACAGTCGCATATCTGGCACTCACAGCATACTTCTATTCAAATCTATTATTTTTGGATGCGAATAGATTTTCCTTTATAGTTAGGGATAATGAATTTGTGGTCGAGGTGGACACCTTAGCTGATGTGATTGGGTTGGAAAGAAAGTGTTTCCAATCAATCGGTGTATCAGTTGCTCATGTTACACTGGAACTTGTACAAGACAGGTTTGCTGAAGGAAAAATTTCCTACACAAGGATGAATGCTTCCAATGTCTTAATTCATAAGATTGTGATCAAGTGTATTCGGCCTAAGTCTACCTCAAAGACTAATGTTTCTCGTTCAGAAGCAAAGCTAATGTACGCCATCAAAATTGGCTACAAGTTCTCTCTACCTCATACGATCCTCATGCAAATGTACAGGACAATGGTGAAGAACAAAGGACAACTCTCTTACTCTGCTCTTATCACAAGACTCTTCAAACACTTCGACATTCATATTCCTGTTCCTTTGTGTATGCAAAGCATTGCTCCAATTGTGATTGGATTGAAGATGGTTGTGGCATCCCAAAATTCTTAACGACCTCTAGCTATATTAAATTCTATGAATAGGTGATGGAAGTACCATCAAGTTGTGGCCATTTAATCCAGAATTTGTAATAAGATTTATGGCCAAGCTTTTAATGGATAATTATTTGGTAGGAAAGAAAATCAAATCATTGGCCATGTGTTTTATAAATTGGGATTTATGGATTTGTGACTATAAGTTTAATGGCCTTATTATTTATGCAATTAGATATTATTTAAATGATGATTAAGATATATTATAGATAAAATATAATAAAATAAACTTGGGCCATTTAAGTTTGGGCTTTAGGCCCAAATGAGATGGGCTTAAAGTGGGCCAAGAGGCCCAACCCATGAAGCCCATTGGGCTGCCGACGCATGGCCTCCAAGTGTCTTCGGCAAAGGAGACACTTGTCTCCTTAGGGACAAGTCTCCCCCATGCAAAGAGGGTTGCATGCAAATATATAAGCATCCAAAAAGAGAGAGAGAGAGAGAGAGAGGGAGAGAGAGAGAGAGAGTGGCTGGTGGAGGATTCGGCCAAAGGGAGAGAGGAGGTTGCGAGAGAGAGAGTGAGGCTAAGAGAGGAGGAGCTCGCCCATCGCCGCCCGCACGCCGTTTGTTCGTCGCCAGTGTGCCGTCTGTGTGGTTGTGTTTGCTCGGTCTTAGAGGCAAGTTGGGGTCCTTTACTGCTCTTGCATGTGTGCCTTGCATGTATGATTTGTTTGTGGTAGGTTTCGGATCATAGGGAAGGCAAAAATCGGAGCTAGAATGTGGCTGTTCTTGACTTTGCATGCTGATTTCGTGAGATCCGCCTGAACCAGAATCTTGTGCGGGCTTGCATGCATGTTTCAAGTTGGATTTTGACTTCAATCTCTTCACGAAAGTTGTAGCTAACATCTTAAACTACAACATACAATCTCTTCACGAAAGTTGTAGCTAACATCTTAAACTACAACATACTAAAATTTGGTGGAAAATGATGGAGATTTCAGGGGTCAAAATCTCATCTTACGGAGATGTCAGATCTGGAATGTTTTCGCATGAATCCGCTCGAGTCAGAATGTTGTGAGAGCTTGCATGCATGTTTAGAGTTCGATTTTGGCTTTGATCTCTTCACGAAATTTGTAACTAAAATATTAAACTACAACATACTCACATTTGAAGTGAAATGAACAAGTATAACCTAGTAAATCGACTAGATCTTGAAGATGGTAATTCTGGAGATGTATTACAGGACACCTGAGACTTCATGGACCTAAATGACGACTATACTCTGGTTATTTGACTTAGATCTTTTTCATAAAACTTGTAGGAGGATATCTTTATGTATAACATATCCAAATTTCAGAGGAAACGAAAGAGAATAGGTAGGTGAAAACTCAGCATTTCGGAGGAGTGTGTACTGGACGATGTGGTAATGGATCCAGAAGCTTCGTGAGACTGTAGAAAATAATCTAAAAAGAATCTGGCTTGGAAGTCTTCATTAAAGTTGTACGAAAATGTCTTGGATATCACTCGGTAAAATTTCGTAATTTTTGGAGGTCATATGGATATTTTAATCGAATTTCTTCGGAAACTGTGCATTCTGGTTTCATCCGAAAATTTCATGCTGTTTTGTGTAAATTATGGATTTGTGTGGATTTCTCATTGGCCGTGTATTTTGCATGAAATCATTATCCTATTGCCTTATTTATTACTTGCCTTAATTTTATGATGTTTTAGATTATATAAATAATTAAATTTAATATTTTTGAAAATGGCACAAGCTGAAATTTAAATAAAAATAAAAAGGGGCATGATAAATGGATTATTTTAATTGGCATAAATTCCATTAATTTTATTGCACCATGTAGTATCTGTGATGAGGTCTGGATGTATGCATTAAGATGCATGTGTGAATTCAAATGCTGAACATGATTGTTGATTTGCCAATACATCATATGCCATGCTAAATTAAGACCGAAATTGGTGAACATGAATAATGTTAAATGAAGAGATTGTTATGGTGGATGATGATGCCCGGTGGCCTATTGGTGTAATTCTAGAGATTCCCCGGGAGTGTCGGGATGCCCGGTGGTATACAGTATGTAATTCCATGGGAGGCCTGGTGGTATGTCGGTACATAATTTCGGAAGCCCTGTCGGAGGTTTTTGCCCGAAGGGAATACCTCGCGATGCCAGGATTGGGGTGCGGGATGCCCGGCCAGGGAGTGTAAATGCCGTAAGCCTTGTCGGAGGTCTTTGCCCAAAGGGAATGCCTCGTGATGCCAGTTGGGATGCGAGATGCCCGGAATGTGGGGGGTCGGATGCCCGGTGGCCTGGGATGGCTGAATGCTAGAAGCCTCGGAGGTCTTTGCCCGAGAGGATGATGAAATTGATGATTTGAGGAATGGGTGATGTGGTGATCAAAATTGAAAGCTAAAAGTGGAAATTGAACCCATGGCATGATATGCATGATGATATGCATGATGATGAAGATGATGATGATGATGATGATGATGATATATGATATGGCATAATGATATGCATGATGATATGCATGACGACGATGATGATGATGATGATGATATATGATATGGCATAATGATATGCATGATGATATGCATGACGATGATGATGATGATGATGATATATGATATGGCATGATGACATGTGTAATGTGATGATGCCATGATGATGATGACATGTGTGATGTAATGATGTCATGATGATGATGACATGTATATGATTATGAGATTGATGCATGATAGTATGCGCATGGCTTCAAGGTAAGTAATGCCTGCAATGCATGTATGACTTGTATGATGCATTAAGTGGTTATTGGATTCCTTTACTTGCTGAGTGGTTGTATTCACCCATTTTGGGGAATAACATTTCAGATTAGTAGATGGTTTAAGCGGTTGGATATGACCGCAAGGAGAAGGATAGCAAAGGAGGGAACCTTTGGACGCCGACACTGGTTGATGGACCTTAAGCATACGATTGTGAGAGGAGATGCCGGTCATCTTTTGAAGTGTAATCGAGTATAGAAAACTACGGCATTTTGATGTACCGACTAAAGATGTCCATCTGCTTTATGTAAATAAAAGTGTTCGACTTTAAATTTATATAAGATGTTTAGTAGGTGTTCATCGTTTTCTGAATATAGGGAAGGGAGTTTGTTAGATGTGCTTCCGTACATGAATTACGCAAGGGACCTATCAAAAAAAAAAGAAAAAAAGAAAAATGTAAACCCCCATGGTTGTATGAATCTGTTGCAATTGAAATGGTATCAGAGTGACATGTTATTATGAAAAGTGAATGGTAAGCGAACTGTGGCAACCCTAATTGGATCGGGGGCCATCGAGGGGTGCCACAATGGTATCTAAGATGTGTCTGAAGGAGCTCAGCAAGGCTTTAGAGACCATGAAGGAGAAGTCTCCTGTCAAGGCAAAGCAAGACTCTGCAACAATAAAGTGGAAAGGCAAGGAACCAATGACTAAACCTATCAAGAAGAGGAGAGCACTCATCTTAGAGGATGAATACGAAGATGATGACATTACTCTCTCCGCCTTTGCCTTAAAGAATTTACAGAGTTTTGTTAGCTTTCAAAAGGGAAGAGAGACAGCAGAAGAAGAAGAGAATGAGAAGAGAGATGAAGGAAGAGAAGAGATGAGAATAGAGGAAGAAGAAGGAAGAACAGAGGAAGGAAGAAGAGGAGAAGAAGAAGAATAAGAGGGTCAAGATGACTCTTTTGAACCAAGCTTGGCTACTGCTGGAGAAAGAGGAAAAAGGACACATCACTCAAATGTTGAAGCTGAAGCAGAACAGGAAAAGGAATTATTTTCTCCACCTGAAGGCACACAAACAGGGGGAGCTGCTGAAAAACAGGTATTTCTTTGCCTGCTCTAGTATCTCCTACTTGTGATGTTAGTCGATCTGCAGCAGATCCAGAGGATGTGTATGCCTCTCTTTACCCTGAAGCAAACATTGAGGCATCCGCTCCTAGTCATGGTGGACAAACTGCTGAAGAACTCTCCAATCTTAAGACTCTTGCAACTGACTCAGCTGGACCCAGTGCTACACAAAAACAAACAGCGGACTTTTTAAGACTGCTGATTATCCTATTGGATATAAGAAGACAACAATATGGCCTAATTTTCACACAACTCTTCTCACTCAATCTTTTTGTTGTTGACAAAAATGGGGAGAAGTAGTGCAGATTTGTGCATATTTATCTTTTTGAGCGCACATTTCTTAAGTTTTTTTGTTTGATTTTGATGACCTTTGGATGATATTTTTATTTTTGGACTTCTGACTTTGGACCTTTGACTACTATTTTGATTTGAATCTTTGAGGCTTGTAGTAACTTAGCCTGTGATACTAATTATGGATGGATAGTTATTTTATCTTGCTGGACTAACATGTTTTCTGTGGACGCAGAATAGACATTATTCAAGTCCTAATCAACTTATTTTTATAAGATATCATGTTTGGCTTAAGTGTTGTTTTGCAGGTTAAAAATTTTTAAATCTGGAAGAAAGTTTTGTCATCATCAAAAATGGGGAGATTGTTGGAGAAAACTCCTTATTGTTCTGAAGCTGGCAAAACCTTTCCCATAGTCTGAAGAACGCCAAACGCAACTACCAAAGTCTGAAAACTGCTAGACTTTAACCTCAAAGTCTGACCTCACTAATATATTCTAGACCGAAAAATGAAGACTTATCTAGAAGAATGTTTATCTTTAAGGATTCGGTTCGTTTGGTTCATGAAAGATATTATGGCTGGACATAGCATCTTATGATCATTTATTCTTATTAGAATCCTCTCCAATATGAAGATCTTTTGAAGGGCGAACAAACTTGGAAGGTTCTACTTATGGAAACCAAGATCCTGATTGTATGGGTGAGCAGGATTGATGGGCTATCATCACATTCCTTAAACGACTCAAAATCTCCATAATTGATTTTGTCCAATGGGTAGATTGGAAGAACTTTTTTGGAAAGTGCCAACGGTTGTAGAGGCATAGAGGAGTATATAAGAAAGACTCTTAAGTTGTTTGAGTGTGTGCATGAAAGAAAAATTTCAAAGTCTGAAGCTTCCTAGTTCTTTGCTACTTCAGTTGTCGAGCTAAAAGTTGTACTCAAAAAAGAGAGCAAACACTTGTGAGAATTTGTAAGAGTGTAGTAGAGGTTCTACACTGAGAAGTCAATGACATGAGACTGTAAAATCTCTTTTGATTCATAGTGAAATCTAGCCAGTGGGCTGTCAGTGTGAGAGAGTGGACGCAGGCTTGATCTAAGCCAAACCACTATAAATCTCGTGTTCCAATTCCTTTTCCTTAACTCCTTACTTTTATTCAATGCTTTATATAATTGTTTAAAGCCGTTTACGTTCTTAGTCAATTATCTTTAAGAGGGAATTTATTACTACTTAGTCTTGCAAGAAAATTGTATTTACACATATTCACTCCCCTCTAGGTGTTCTTACTAGCCCTTTCAATTTCATCTTGAAGGATTTATATTTTCCGAAAAGAATATTTGTCTTGGTCTCTTTAACTATGTTTTTCCCTTCAAAGGTCACTAGAAATCTGCCTGATACTTCTTTAGTTGTTTTACAAGAATAAACATGATTATATTTAGCAGGAGATAATGCACAATAGAGTGAATATAAAGCTTTGGCAAATAGTGTTTCTCATTTTGCTAGATCCCAAGGAGTAATTGTAGCCTGAGGTGGGGTTCTTCTTTCATTTGAGTCTCTTGACTTAGAGAACACAATTGTAATAGTAGTTTTGTGGTTATCGCAACATTTATTCAATTTTGCACAACTTCCCACATCAAGGGATCTATGGATCTAAGGAAGGCTTACATTTTATTCTTTTAGATCTCATAATTTGACCATCAAAGTAGGGACGTCTGATAATGTTTTGTCCTTCAATAGGGAGAATTGCAAAGAAAGTCATAAACCTATTGCAATTGTGTCAATTCAGTGCTAATTTTTTTTCCCTACTTTAGTCTTAAACCTTTTGTAATTGTGTTAATTTAGTCCAATTAGCCAAATTTGGTTGGCAGGCGCTAATGTTAGGTTGTCTGACAAATGCTGCCGTAGCAATTTTTAAGAATATTTTATATTTTATATTTTTTTATATTTTTATATTTTTTCCTTTTTTTCTTTTCCTTTTTTTTTTTCCTCTTCTTCTTCTTCTTTTTCGGCTTCCTCATTAAACCTCACCCACCCTCGCTGATGGCCTCATCTAGATCTAGGCGAGACCTGGGATAACAGGCGAGGCAGCTTTACCCAGATTTGGGCAAGGCCATGGCAAGCCTAGATGAAGGTTGCTATGGCCTTGCCAATTGTGGGCGAGGTTACCTTCGCCCACAGCAACCTCCCCCAAATCTAGACAAAGTCACCTTGCCCAGATCTGGATGAGGCCTCCAACGAGGTTGGCCCAGCCTCACTGGAGCCTCATCAGCCATTACAAGGGAGAAGAAACCAATGAAGAAGAAAAGGAGAAAATAAAAAGGAAAAATAAAAGGAAAAGGGCAAAAAGAAAAAAATAATAAAAAATTTGAAAAAAAAATGCAAAATACTATTAAAAAATTGTCATATTAGCACTCGCCAGAATAATTTGGCCGGATGAACCAAATTAACACAATTACAAAAGATTTGGGGCTGAATTGGCCTAAAAAAAATTAGAATCGAATTGGCACAATTGCAATAGATTTATGATCTTTTTTGGTAATTCTCCCCCTTCAATAATACCTGGTCCACACATGTTAGCCATCATAGATCATCAACTCAAGAAGCTAATAAACTTCAATAATAATGAGCATGAACTCTAATACCAATTGTAGTGGTTTACAATTAGAAGGGTTAATAGGTGATTTTAAGAAAACTTGACTAACTTATGTGGGAAAACGTCAAATTAGCTATGAGCAAAACATTATAAACGAGTTGATATAAGTGGGAACAAGTAGTATTGTTAAGTGCAATATGCTTCTATCAAACAGATGTGAATATAAGTAGAGAGATAGAGAACGATGCACGTAGATCATTATCATGGTTCGGCTTTGTGTATGCCCACGTCCACTCTCCTAAATTAACAGTCTTCTGATGGGATTTCACTAAGAATCTCTTGATTAGTTATATGAGTACATAATACTTATCCTCAAGGCACTTCTTCCTATAACTAGTGCTACTTATCCCTAAGCAAGATAAATCTCATTATCACACACCTAAGAGCAAACAACAACATCAATACATTCCTCAAGAGATTACACTTTTTAGTACACTTTGAAAACAATAAATATGTAAAGCTTTCTCTATTAAATGAATTGCTCATCACTCTTGATGTTTTTGATTTCTTCAGCATTTTTTGATCTCCTTTTATACTCCTCTATTTTCAATTTGCCCATTGTACAATCTTACAAGAATCAATCTCCAAGCTATCCATTGGACAACTATTGAGAAGATTGATTTAGTCATTGAAATCAATCAATCAAAGTTTCTGGAGATTTAGTGGCTCACACAATCAAATCTTTCAGTTTCCATAAATAGAGTACCTTGAACTATACAAATAAATCTCTCCTATGGATTGTTGTCAATTACTATGCCTGCATAAATTAAACACAAGATTATTAATCAATTAGCTTCTTTGTTTGAGAATCCAAACTAGATAATCAACTATCATAAAAGTCCAATAAAAATTGTCACAATATATTTTTATGCAAGTTGCCGGAGCACATGACAAATTGTTGTCTACATAATATAAGTGTTCCTCTTATATCAACGATTCCCAATTATATTTTGATTTCCCAATAAAAATAGTTTCTGACCATATCAAGTTTTACGATGATATTGTATTGTGCTTCAATTGGTATTTTTGTTTAGGGGTCAAGTTTGATCCCTTAATTTTCTTTTGGGATGACTGATAAATAAAATAGCCAAAATTTAGATAACAAAAAGTAGTATCGAAAATTGAGTTGAAAATTTATAGGCGTCAATCGTGGAAATATAGATTTCAGACACCCGAACCCCTAAGGAGCCAAAACTTAGCATGAGACGATATTTAAGTGTCAAAAGTTATGAAAGGTATACTTAAGTGCCAAAATCGAAGTAAAATGGATCAGTTAAGTGCCAGTGGTGAGAAAATTTGGCAAATTATATACATGGCATTTTCCAACAACATACATATTGAGGTGAAAAATATTTAAAAAATATATATTTGTGGACAATAAAAACAACGTCACCCCCATCCATGCTGGCTTGGGCAAGCTAAACGACGCCGTTTTTCCTTGATGTAAAATGACATCATTTAGCTTATTTTTAGGCTTGCACCAAGTCTAGCTGTCTCTATTCACACTCATGCTCATACTTACGCTCTTCTCTCCGTCGCCGCTCATGGTTGCCATTCACGCTCACTGAGGAGGTTAGTCATCGTTCACTATTGTCGTTTGCTATCATCGCTCACTGTCATCACTCGCGCAAGTTTGTCCTCATCTCCCCTTCCCTTATGGTGTGAAATTAGGGCTCGGACTCATCTATTTGGGCTCTGATGGGAAATTTGTGACTTGGCTGGGAAATGTGAGGGTTGGCTAGAAATTGGAAGGCTCAGATGATATTGTGATGTGCGATTTAGGGCTCAAATGTGGTACTAGAGCGATTGAAGGGTTTGGATTGACAATTTAAGGCTTGGCTCAAAATGCACCCCTTGGTGGGGTTCCTATACTACTGTGATGTGTGATTTAGGGCTTGGATAGGTATTATGATATGCGAGGGCAATTTTTAGGGTCAGATGTGAAATGTGATGTGCAATAGCAATTTTTAGGGTTCAGAAAGTTGTCGTGGGGACCTTTGGTTAATTTTTAATTAAAGTATTGAAATGAGTGTCGTGGGGACTTGTGCTTGTCGTGAAGACCTCTGTTTGTTGGTTAATATTTTAAGCGAAGGCAAGGTAATCGAAGTGGCTATCGCGGGGGGCATCTTGAATGACCTATGCATCTCTTCCCTCTACTTTATTAAAGTCTATGAGACATAGGGACGTTCATGTGCAATTATCTGTTGTCATTTGTTAATGTGGTCCCAAAAGTTAACTGTTTTTTGTCCTTGGTTGCATAAATTGCTTATCATAAGGATTATATTGCTATCATTATTTGCTATAGTTGGGACTTTGCGATTAGGCAGGATGAGTGGAAATATGATGGGGGAAGTGAGGGCACTATTTTTATCGATATAGAGAGGGTATCTTATATTTGATTTGTTAGGAATATTGTGAACTATTTGCCATGGAAAATACAAAAGTAGTTGTATTAGGTTCCTATGAAGGGCTTTAGAGATGGTTTGAGAAGCTTTAAAGATAATAATGGTTTTAGGGATGTCTTATACCATTATCTTCACGGCGAAGAAGTGAAAGTGTACGTTGTGTACAATAGTGATATGAGGGCAAAGATGATGATGGAGGAGAGTACCCAAGTAGGAAAATGCGAAGATGGTATTCAAGCTAGTACTAAGGTTATAAATGAAGGACAGCAGGAAAGACGGGATGGGGAGGAGAGGGGCATAGATGCAGTTTAGCAAAGTGTTGATGACATAGGTGATGTCACAATCACTAAATTAGATTAGGAAGTAGCTGAATCTAGTGATGATGATGATGAAGGGTTGGCTTTCAAAAATTTCTTTAGTGATAATGATGAGAAGGAGCTTGCACAGTCAAGGAAATAGTAAAGGGAGTTTTTGTCAAATAGATTTACAACTTTGCAGGCAACTAATGAATTTCCAAACAAGGCCAAATGAGCTGTGGATGCTCATGTTGTTAGCAAGGAAACTTATTATGAAGAAAGTGCTGAGAATGTTACTTCCTAGGACAAGCTTGAAGAAGATCAAAGAGGTGTGCAATGAAGGAAAAGTAAATTTTCTTCTTATGATCCATCCGTTACCTCTCCTACTTTGTTAGGAGATATGAAATTCCAAGATGCAAAACAATTTAGGAATGCTATATAGAAAAAGTCCATTACTGTACAAAGGAATATTAACTTCATGAAACATTAAAACCTTTATAAGAGCTAGGTGTCACAATAAGTTTGTCCATGGAAGATCTACTATGTGCTCATTAGGAGGAGTGGGTCCTTCAAGATTAGGACCTACCAAGAGGAACATACTTGTTCCATTAAATTTGAAAACAAAAAGGTAATAAGAGCATGATTGTCTAAGCACTTCTTTGATCTAATCAAGGTGATGCCCAAGATGAAGAGTACTAAGTTCAAGATGTCGATGAAGGAGCATGTAGACATCAATAAGTCTAGGAATTAGTGCAAAAGAACGAAACAAAAGGTGATAAGAATACTTAATGATTAGTACGACAAGGAATATGGTAGGTGTGGGATTATGCTTGGAATGTAGACTATAAAACCTTTCAAGTAAAATGTATGTAAAGGTCATGGAGATGTTGTATCCTTATAGTAAGACGAAGTTTGATAAGTTTTATGTGTGCTTCGATACACGTAGATAGGATTGAGCTATTGTGAAGATAGAGAACAAGGCTTGATTCTTGAAAAATCTAATGACTGACCTAGAGCTAACAAATGGGGAAGGACGGACATTCATGAGCAACCAACAAAAGGTACTATTATGGTCAATTGTTTGATTTTTGATATCAAAAACATGTTATTTGATTACATTTCTTGGTTTGAATTATTGTAGGTACTGGTTCCAATATTAGCTAAGTTGATGCCCTATGCAAAACATAGAATGTATGCATGGCACATAAATGCAAATTGGGCAAAGACTTATCAAAGGGGATAAGTTGCAGTCACAATTTCGGCAACTAGCAAAGAGCACGAACATGGTTGACTTTAAGATGACCAAAGAATAATTGCTTTGAGTTGACAAAGAAATGTTCGATTGCACTATTCTAAACATAACTAAAGAATTGGTGCAAGGAGAATAATAGATGCCAAATGCAAACCAATTATCTCGATACTTGAAGATATATGAGTTATGGTCATGACTCAGCTGCACAAACAAAGAGACGAGACTGCAAAATGGACTAAGCAAAGTAGTCATAAGATTCCAAAAAATTGGATGAGAACTTGGCTGTGAGTATATATTGTCATGGGAATTGAGCATATGAGATAATGAAAGGTTTCGATAAGTACGTTATCCATCTAAGTACGAGGAAGTGCTCATGTAGAGTATGGCAACTAAGTGGAATTCCTTGTGCCCATACCATATGTGTCATCCAGTAGAAAGGCCACAACGCAAAGGATTACATTGATGATTAGTACAAGAAAACAAAATATCTTGGAGCTAATCAGAAGTATAAAGTCCTAGGAGCCAACAAAGTGTGAAGCACCTCAACCTTTGCCACTAAAGAAGAAAATGAGAAGGCCAAAACAAAGACAAAAAAATGCTGGAGGGGAGGTCTCAACAAAGGATGAGTAGGACAAGTACAAAGATAGCGTGCTCTTATTGCCACATAGCAAGGCACAATACTAAAGATTGTCAATTGAGAAAACAACAAAAACAATTAGGTAAAAGGCTAGCCAAAGGGTCTAGTGAAGGAACAGCTAGAGGGGGCCAGTTGAAGGTCAAATAGAAAAGCCAAGTGAAATTCTTTAGTCAACGACAAGATGTTCAATAAGTCATGACATTTGTGTTTATGTTGTCTTATGGTTTATTACAATTATATACATACTCAATTGCCTTTATATAATGTCTTTGCCAAGTCATGAGAAGAACACTTGAAATATTGGCCGAAGTCCTTATTGTACCTAAAATTGAAGGGCTTGTTCGAAGAAAGCAAAGTAGAAGACGGCCAACTAAAGGATTAGCTGAAGTAACTAAAGGGCCAGTTCAATCGACTATATTTAGTAGAGAAAAAAATAATCAGTAAATTCTACAATTTGTGTTTAGTTTTCATTTATGTTATTATATGGGGCAATATTATATTTATGATGTTTTTTGCCTCTTTCTCAGGTTGGAAAAAGGCAAGTTGGAGCTCAATTACCAATAAAAAGGCCAACTGAAGGCCCACCATAAAGGCTACTAGAAGGTGTCATTAAAGTTGAAGGGCTAGATACATGAATGACAACTAGAAGAAAACTAGCTGAAGGGCCAACTACAAGAAGGCCATCTAAAAGACATTCAGTTGAAGAATTGGCTAAAATAGCCTCTACTATAGCTGACGTTCCAAATGTAGTTAAAGCTAAATGGCTAGATGAAGGGGCAAAAGAAGGGCTCAAGAAATCATTGGCGAGAAGAAAAGTCAACAAATCAAAGATTACTAAAAGTGACGCTTCCCTTCGAACAAAATGAGCTATTAGGAAGAGATTAAGACAATATAGTCATAAGTTTTATACAAATGAGCGTATTGGAATAGTCATTCTTAAAATAACCTTTATTGGTCGTATTTATTTTAATTTATGGTCCGAACTTTTGCGGACAATTTAGCTGTCTTTTTGTAGTTTGGGAGAAGTTTGAAGGTTCTTATCTCTCAAGGCCTAACTCAAGAATCAACAGTTGCGCCAACAAAGCAAAAAACATTGATTGCGCAAACAAGAAAGAACAAGAACCCAATTGCAGCTCCATTCGAATTAGTTTATCATGAGATAGTTGCAGCTCTATATAAATCAATGTATCCTAAGATAGTTGAAGAAAAAGTTGCACATCTAACTAGAAAAAGTGCAAAAAGATTATAAATCAAATGAAAGGTCCACTAAAAGAAGCACAAACAAGGGGGTGTGCATATTAATTGATGAGATGGGATGGGATAAGGTTTGTAGGGCTAAAGAGTCAGTTTTGTTTATAACTTGATATGGATAGGTTTTTTTTTTTTTTTTTTTAAGTTCATCATTGAGTTTGTGAAACTTAATTTCAATATAAATGGAATGATCTTACTGCTTCTCATTTTTTTTTCACTTTTTATATTATGCTTTTAGTTGTTGCTTTCGTGGTTGGTGGCTAATAGTGGTTTTGGTTGTTCATGTTGTAGTGGTGGATGGTCGTTATGTTGGTGGTTGTGGCTATTAGTGATGGGTCTATAGTGGTGGTCGGGGGGGCTCATGCAACACCTGATGCAAGTGTGCAGTGTGCACATCTTGCACTGGGTGGTGCTGGTACTAGTGCAAGGCTTACACCAGCACCTTTTACAGCAATACATTAGCAACATAATGGTGGCTTGAGGTGGTGGCTGGTGGTGCTTAGTAGTGGCTAGTAGTTAGAGGGCTCATAATGGTACTGGTTAGTGGTGGTTGGGGGCTCATGCAACATCTGGTACAAGTGTAGAGTGTACACATCTATATTAGATCGTGCTAATGCAAGCTAGTGCAAGACTTGCACCAACACCTTCTACAACAGCACACTACTAGCACAGTGATAGCTAATGGTGCTTGGTGATGGATGGTGGTTAAGAGGCTCATAATGGTGTTGGTTAGTGGTGATGGGGGGATCATGTAGCACTTGGTGCAAGTGTATAGTGTGTACATCTTACATCAGGTGGTACTAGTGCAAGCTAATGCAAAGCTTACATTAGCACCTTCTACAGTAGCACACCACCAGTCACTATTTGGTTGGTGGTGGCTCGAGGTGGTTGCTAGTGGTGTCTAGTAGTGGGTGGTGGTGGTGGCTACTGGCTGACGATAGTTGGTAGTAATTGAGGGCTCATACAGCACCTGGTGCAAGTATACACTAGGTAATGCAGGTGCAATTGCACCAGCACCTTCTACACCAGCACACAATCAACACAGTAGTGGCTGGTGGTGGTTCGAGGTGGTGCCTAGTGGTGGTGGCTAGTGGTGCCTAGTTGTGGTAGTTAGTAGTGATTGATGGCTGGTGCAATTTTTAGGAAAAAATTACAAAAATTGGTACTTAACTGATCATATTGTAAAAAACTTGACATGTAAGTGTTCACTTTTAACCGATAGTGGCACTTATGTGATCACTTTTGATAATAAGTTGACACTTAACTGATTATTTTCTAATCACGACTAGCACTTAAATGTATTACTAAACACAACTTATGGCACTCGAGTAATCACTTATATTTGTCCTATTTATATGTTGATTTATAAATAAATAAATAAATAAACTAGAGAAGTATCACTCATTCAATTCAATGTTTGCTGATTTATATTCAGTTTAAGCCACAACACATTGACCCAATACACATCATTGTTGGTTTATATTCAAGAGCAAGCAAAAACAAAGTGCAAGTAGCATTCCATTCAATCATTCCCTTTTCTTGAGCTTCCAAAAAGCACAAGAAGTAAACCACAATATACATGTTAGCATAAACAATAACAAAGCCACAACGATATTGTGGACAACACATACCCAAAAAAAAAAAAAAAAGCCTACATTTGACCCAAAACAATTTATTTATCCACTCATTTTCAGCTATGGAAACCTTAGAAATTTTTTTCTTGTCTTCAAGTGCTTTACATTTCATCATTGAATAGGATAAACAATAAAACAACACTACAATAAACACTTGGTCAGCCTGCATTGAATCAAATGGTTAACTGAAGACAATTCAGCCTACATTGAATCAACATTGTCCAAGTCTTCCACAAACGTAGATAGAGGTTGGTGTCATCCATCAAGTAGGTCTAATATCATCTATGTGGCTTAATGAGAGCACTTTGTATTGACCCATTTGAAGTATTTGCACTTCGACCCTTCTCTATATCGAGCACATCCATAGAATCTTCTCCTAAGATTCATTTGAGTCCATGATTTTCTTCTTGAACTCAATAACCCACAATAACATAAACACCTGCCTTCTCCCTCGCTTTGGCAAGAGGAATTTGAACCGCTACTAAAAGTTCTATTCTCCATTTCCAATATTCGATAGTGGAATTTGGGGCAAATCAAAATTAGGGTTCAAGATTAGAGTTTAGGCATTTCAATGGAGATTTTGGGCTATTTAAGGTTTTAGGTTTAGGGCAATTGGGGAAGACGACATCATTTTGGCTGATTTAGGGCTTTCATTTTGGCCAACTATGCAAACGGCATTGTTTTGGGTGATTTAAGTTGAGTCAACTCTCCGACAAGCCATGTAAGCGAGCTATATTAACAAAAAATTGCCATATAGGATTTCTAGCCATTGTCACTGAACTTGACACTTAGGTGTCAATTTTTTTTTTAAAAAATGGCATTTAAGTGTACATTTCATAACTTTTGGCACTTAAATGTCCCTCGAGCCAAGTTTTGGCACTTACACTATACTTTTGCCATGAATTTCAAAGTCCAAAGTGATGTTGGACTCTGACCGTGAAAAGTGGAATTAAAAAGTGTGAACTTATTGTGAAATAGAAGGTACGGAAATTCCCATTGGATTCAACGAGAGTCTTCACATTGAAATATGTGTTTCCATGGGTCAATGGTTTTGTCTTAATACAAGTTGATGTGTAGAGTAAAACTTCACAGAGAGTTTCCTGGCATTGCCCTTGTCATGAGCTCTTCTAACAGTGAAGCACCTAGGGTTTTGGCTAATAGATTACTAAGTCTAGACTTAACTCAGACTCTCCCAAACTATATCATTCGTAACTTAACTTAAGTTCTTGACATATAAATCATTTTCATTGAGGAGTCACCACTAATCAATTTTTTGATCAATTGATTAGATATCAAAGTAAAGTGTAGGATAATTACTTTACTTTTACGAAATAGAGATTTATGAGTTTAGGGAGTTGATTATGCTAAATTAATATAACGCCCTTTCAAAATCGTTTATTTTATTTCTAAAAATATTTAAGTAGGCAACTTGGATTGATTTTAACCTAGACATTGATGTCACGATCGATCAAAGGAGATGACATGTCACAGAGGTTTCCATACAAAGGACCATGACTAATCCATGAACGAACAACACTTAACTTATCTCTCAAAGTCATAGGTTTTCTTAAGTATTCTAGAATACTATTGGGGGTGGGCAATATGGTAACTATATACGGTTGTAATGCGAGTAGTTGGGTAGATGGGGAGATGTAACCTCCATTATTAGATTAAAAGGAGATTTATAGTTACACTTAGCCGTGTACTTGTATATATAAAGGCCTCCTTCCCTCCATTTGTATCTCATTCACTAGTGAAATACATTCCAAAACTTCTCTCTAAGATCCTTCTGTGTCAAATGGGTAGGGCTAACTTGGGAAGAAATTCCTAATGCCATATTGGTTAGAGAATGCTAGATTGATCAACTCCCATGACACTATTATTCAGGGAATGACCATGGAGGTGTGTAACCATTAAAATAACATTTGATTAACAAAGCAAGTAAATGAATTGCAAGAATGAAAAGCAAATAAGCACACCAAAGCAATCTAATATTTTTGGGGTTTTCTTTTATCTTAAATGCACCTAATATGCAAACTATATATAACATGCATATGATATTTTTGGTGTTTTCATTAAAATTCGAAATTAATTTATAACATGAATAAACTATCTAAATAAATAGTTATCTAGTCTAGATTAGGGAATGATATAAACTATAACTTATTATAATTTAAGCATGCAAGGCTATCTAAATAATTATAATCTTAAGGCTTAAAAATCAAAATATCAAATCTTACCTTTACCAAAAAAAAAATCAAAATATCAATTTCAAACCTACACGAAAAATAATTCTATCTAAAGGCTCAAAGATCATGTATGGTTGCGAATCAGGAAAGTTATCCTAATTGAGATATGCCTAACACTCAAAATATTCAGGTTAGATATCAATAAGTACAAATTAGGCAATGAAAGATTCAAATGAAATTCTGATAAGAATTGTCACCTAAATTGGAGATAACATTGCCAAATTTGAATGAACGATCGACAATTCATGATGTTGGCTAGTAGAGGGGTGCTCGCGTACGATGGCTGATGATGGAGTTCAACCAAGGACCGATAAGGATGGACTCACGGGGCACAATGGTGGCAAGGCTGGTCGTGGTTACTCGAGGCTGGTTGGTCATAGCTCAGTAGAGACTTGTGCACTGGTGGTGCGCCACGAGTGACTAGCCATGGGATTCAGCTTAGTGATATCAAGCAAGGCAGCAAAGCGGTTGCGGTGAGGATCTCGGCTCACGGTTCAACAAGGAAAGAAGCATCATTGGTCAGAGGCGACTTCACAGCAGGGGGAACCTCCACGACTCAACGGGGCATGAACCAGAAGCAGCCTTTCGTCAAGGAAACAATGGCAACCTCGTTGGAGCAACTTTGGCTGGGAAGCACGGCAACAGGCTTCCTTGAGATCATAAAGTTAAAGCTTTGTCCTGGGGCTCGGCAAAGCAATAAGTGGCGTATCGGGCTACTTCATCTTGGCTGGTGAGGGAGACTGTCACAAGCAAGAAGCAGCAGTGGTCATGGCGATGCTATTGCCCACAATGCAGCTCAGTAGAGTGTTAACCTAGGTTTAATTTACTATTGTGGGCTTAATTTCGGTCTTATAACTTGATGTGCTCTAGTAACCTAAGGCCATTCCCTAATTAGAATTTTTATGGATTGAATTAAGCTTAAATTAGGCAAATGAAGGCCCTCTCCTTAGCGAATTTTGGCCGCCACTCCTCAAATAAGCTGGCTGAATTAGGGACCCTCTTCGCGGGCTTAGTCTATACAATTTAAGCTCAAAACCATCCACCGTTGGTTCGATGAAATGCAATTAATTGAAATATGCCACTAATGACTATAAGCTATTTAATAATTATTTTTGCCAAGAGCCAAGTCGATCCCCAATTTACTATGCAATGAATTACTAAATGAGATGCCAAAATGTATGTGTTGGCATCACTTGCGTCAAGAAGCTTTGCTAATTGCATACCGGTGAAGATCCACAAGTGTTTCATATCCAATAGAAAATTTTATAATAAAATTTCTAAATTTCTCTATGAGATTGACAAATTATTTCGTAAGAAATTGTGTAAACTAAGCATTGTGTGGGTTAAAAGGTATAATAATTGAGCATAGAGCGAAATACTAAGAATGTATGAGTGATTCAAGTGTAATCATAATCTTTTTTTCTATCGCTCAATCTATAATGGAATCGTATGCTATTTTCCTCATGAACGTAGGTCATATTGATTGAATCATATAAATCTGTTCTTAGATTTTTTTTTTCTTTTTCTATTTATTTTGTTCAATTACTTCTTTCCACAATGTTGCAACCCAAACTTTGTCATGCGGGCAGAAACACATATGAAAGCCATGATTCCATTCATTTCATGAAATGTCTTTTGAGAGAGTGAGTTTCGCACACATGACGCGACTACAATGCACAAGGCCTCCTAACCTGGATGGGACCCATATGGGTCTTTGCTCGATAAAGGAAGAACAGAAAGCTTGGTAATTATCATTGAGGGGCCACATTTCTTTGCTAGCCTAGTCATGGAGTCCAATCTTTAATCTACAAATAATTAGGCTTCATTTATTTCATAAAAATAAATCATTTATAAAATATATATTTTTAAATGATTGCTTATATTATTTGAAATAACTAGTCAATGAAAAATATTTTCACTATTGATAATAATTATGTCTAAATATTTTTATGGATGATAAGAAAATATTCGTACATTAATTTTTCTAAGAAATATAAGTGATCACTTTAGGAATATATTTTTCAAATCATTCATTTTATATGAAACAAAAAACTTCTTTATAGGAAAATAGGGTCAACAATGTTCTGACATACATCACACGCCTAACTTAGAGTTTTAGAAAGAAAATTAATTGATGGAACACATGAAATGATTAATTCAAGAAAAAAAAATTACCCCACCAATTGTGTTCAAAATATATAGCTATAATGTGTGTTTTGTGTAGAAGGAACCCTAGAGTTCTATCGAGCATATTAGATTGAATAACACTCAATGGAAAGAAGATGGAGCGACAAGAAATGTCATACAATTTCGAAAGTTCATATGTTTTATTCGGTTCACTTTTCTAAATCACTGTTAACTATTTGTTCTTACCTAGCAAAATGAACATGATACCATTTAGACTTGGGGTTTGTTCCTAAGGTACTTGTTCCGCTCCCAGATTTGTGCGGTTATATACTAACAATCTGATATCGCCCGTCCTAAATATATGAATTAGAATTCTTGTACGGGTTTGACCTCCCCGGCCTCTCTCTCTCTCTCTCTCTCTCACATCTTGTCTAATGAGCCTCTCTTCCCTCGCCCACCAGGAAAACAAAAGAAGAAAAAAAGGCATAGTTTAAAGTGGAGAATGCAGAGAATCAGTAAGGGTTTTCCTCTATCAGCATTCCCCTTACCCTCAATGTGCACCAGATTCACCGGTTGAATGGGGATGAAGATGCTGGCAAAATCACTTTCTTCTGGACTTTCTTCGTTGGACTCGGTCTCTCTCTCTCTCTCTCTCTCTCTCTCTCTCTCTCTCTGAGTGTGTGGATACTGAGAATATATATATATATATATATATATATATTTATATATATATATATATATTTGTCAGTCGAATCATTGCAAAATGTGGTCTCATCTGTGAGGGATACCTCTCACCGGGAATTTGAATTTTTGGTTGCAACTTGACGAGCGAATCTTCTTTTTCTATCCTCGAATTGCCAAAAATCTTCTAATTTGCCACGCTCAGATTCGCAACAATAGCCGCCTAGAACTTGGCCATAGTAATGATTTTTCTTCATTTGGATATTTAGAAGGATAATTGTCTTTCTTTTCCATCAAAATTGACATGTCATGACTCAAAAAGCTAGAAACATCACCGTAAAGTAGTATGATTTATTACTTGGTGCAATCATCTCACGACGCTGATAAATTCACACCCAAGCAACAAACAAATCCATCCTTAAAAGTCGATAAATGCATCTCTATATATTATTAGCTACGGCTCACCAATCGACAATTTGTCTTTGACTTGACCAATAATGTGAAAGTAGAAAATTAAAGAATTGTCATCGCATAACATGACATACAACTTGATTAATATCTCTCTATTGTAAAACCAACTCCATATTGAAGTAATTGTAACATATTTTGGCGGTGCAAAAGAAAATTCACGCAATCAACAAAAAATCCGAACCAAACCGAAAGTTTTAGGTCTTTCCCGATTGATTTCCCATCAGATAGTAAAAGAACGGGTTCGGTTAGGTTTTTGATCCAAAAAACATTACCTGTATGGCTGACGGAAATTAAACCCAATAATTTGGCATCCCCCACTCTGCTCAGCTCACTGCCTTCGAGCCTCTTTCCAATCCTGTTATGAACTGACAGGGAAGCGCCTCTCCTTCTTGCCAAGTACTCGCGAGGCGGAACCGTACTATCTCCGTTGTTGCCGTATTCGTCACTCTCATCTCTTCTAGGACGATCGGCATGGTCTCATTTCAGAATATTCTTCTACCATTCCGATATGTTGACAGGCAATGAGGTTGTTGCCATCAGTTTTTCTGATGTTAGGAAAATTCCTTATAATGTTTTGAAGATGACAAAATAAATCAAAGGCTATTAACGTGTTTATTGATTGAGTAATAGACTATGTAGATGATAAAAGATGTAAATGATATTATCAAAGTATATACTTGAAAGAACCAGAAGACTGAACGTAATACATGTCCAAAATATATTTTGAAGATTTACAGACTTTTGTGTCAAAGTCTGAAGACTGCCAGACTTTAGTGTCAAAGTCTGTTCTACATCAGAAGTCTGTTCATTCTGACAAATTCCAGACTGAACGTGAATGAAGAACCAGAAGACAGACTCTATACTGAAATTGAACCAAACGACAGACTCTATGCTGAAGCTGAACTTATTCAAACTATGTACATACCTTAAAGCTAAGTCTGTTCAGAAGCATAATATACTCAGACTCAGATTGTAAAGTCTATTGCTCTAAAACTTTACATCCAGATTCGATAGAACGTAACACAAGCCCCAAACATACAACAACTAATGATTTGGTTTGGATTCTACATCAAGATTGATTTGATTGACTCAATCTAATTGATTGACAATTAGATGTTAAAGACAAGAACTTCCCACACGAAAAAGCTCTACCTATGGAAACCAAGATTTTGTTTGTATGAGCGATTGGAATCAATTTGGGATTCTACCTTTGTCACTCAATGGCTATCAAATCTTTTAGATACAGATCTGTCAAATGGGTAGATTGGAAGACGATCCTCAAGATATTGTGTGGCATCCTAAAATTCCTTGCCGGTCATTAAGGGTGCTCAAATTAATGTCTTGCATTAAGACTTTGGCCAAGCCTATGGTGAATAATTATTTGATAAAAATTTCTATTTTTGGCCATGAAGGATTATGGATTTGGAATTTATTAAGATAGGTCACAAAGTTTTGTGATTTATAAATTTCAATTAGGTGTTTATAAAATTTAGGTTTAAGGAGGATTATTAGGATGAGATATGGGCCAAAGTATTAGCTTAAAACCAGCCCATGACCTCACCTCATTTTCGGCCATTTGGGTCTAGTCGCAAAGCCAAAAGGAGGAGGAGGAATCACCGGCCCATTGCCGGCCCAAGCCCAGCCGAGAGATGGAGGCCCATCTTGCATGAAGAAGGCCATGTGTCTCCTCCTAGCTGTCAAGTGTAGGCCATGCAATTAGTAATCATTGCTAATGATGGAAGGGAAGAACATTAGAGGGATGGTGGCCGGTTTAAGCGAGAAAGAGAGGGAGAGAGAGGGCTTCGTCCAAGGTGAGAGAGAGAGAGAGAGAGAGAGAGAGAGAGAGAGAGAGAGAGAGAGAGAGAACTACTGAGAGGGAGAGGGAAACCGAGAGAGAAAGGAAGAGGCCACGCGAAGGAGGAACCCCGCTCGTCCGTTGCTCGTGGCCGTCTGCCGTGCATCCGTCACTTGTCGCCGTCCGTGTATCGTTGCTTGCTCAGTATAGAGGCAGGCTGGGATCCATATTCTGCTCTTGCATGTTGTATCTTGCATATGTGTTTGAATGGTGATGAATCTCGGATGTTAAAGGTGTAAGAAACCGAAGCTTTGAGTGTATTGTTTTGAAGTGGTAACCTGTTTTCGTGTATACCGCCTGACCCAGAATGTTGTAGAGGCTTGCATGCAGGGTTTGAGTTGGATTTTGGCTTCGACTTCTTCACGAAAGTTGTATAAAACATATTAAAGTATAACATACTAAAATTTGAGACAAAATGGATGAGTTTTAAGGGGTAAAACCCTTCTTTTACGAAAACGTTAGATCTGAAGCTGTTTTGTTGACCTCTTGGTGGTTTTGTGTGTCGCATGTCACTTTTTACTGAGAATTTCACTTTTACTTCTTCACAAAAGTTATAGATAACATCTTGAAGACTAAAATACTCAAATTTTAAGTAAAACGAACAATTTTAGCCTAGTGAAACGATTTTTCCTTTGAAGACAATAGATCTGGAAGTGTTGTACTGGACTCCAGCGACTTCGTGAACTATAAAGTGACTATCCTTTGAGAATCTCACCTAGATCCCTTAATGAAAGTTGTAGTGGACCTCTTAAGGAAAAACATATCAAAAATTCAGAGGAAATGAAGGAAGATAAGTAGGTGAAACCTTGATTTTTCGGAGACAGCTAAACCTGGACTATTTGGTACTAGGAACAGGGGTTTCGACCGTCCATAGTTAATTATCTAGGATGAATCTGGCCTGGATGTCTTCATAAAAAATCTACCTAGGGTCTTGACTATCACCTGGTAAAATTTGATAATTTTTTAATTTCTTTAGAGTATTTAATCGGAAATATTTCAAAAACCGTGCAATCTGACGCGCTCGGGTGTAGTCAGTTTCAATGCATAGATCGTAACTTTTTTTATGGAGCTCTTTTGGAAAAGTGTTCTTAACAAAGCATCTTCCTGTATTTCTTCTCTGCAACATTCAAATTTCATAAGTTTTGAAGTGCAATTGCCTATTTAACCAAAAATATTTCAAAATCTGTGCAAGCTGTGTTGATAGGATAGAAATGTTGTGATGCGTGATCTATATCAAATTGTATGAGGGTCTTTTGATGCAGTGTCCTGTATGAAACATTTGCCTTAATGTCTTGACTATTACACGTTCGATTTTCATCAATTTTGAAGACCATTTGGGCATTTAATGGAAATATTTTCTAAAACTATGCAAGCATGGATTATAAGAATTTCAAATGCTGGAAATTGTGATTATTCTGCTTTGGATGAGCCCTATTAATTATATTGATTTAGATGATTGAATATTGGTGAGCATGGGATGATAATTGGCATTGCATATAGAATCAAATGTTGAATTAGCCTTTGTTGCCATTACATCATGTGCCTTGCTGATTGCGAGACATAAATTGGTGAACATGAATTATGATTAATGAGGAAACTGTTGGAGGCGGCTGATAATGCCCTGGGAGTGTCAGGATGCCCCAGATGGGGGGTGCCGGATGCTCGGTTGTATTGTGATATATGCTCGGATGTCCTCGGGAGTTTTGAAATGCCCGGAATGGTTGGGTGCCGGAAGCCTCAGAGGTTTGTGCCCAGGGGGATGCCTCATGATGCCAGTTGGGATGCGAGATGCACGAAATGTAGGGGTGCCGATGATCGGTAGTGGGTGCCTGAGGTTTTCTCGCGATGCTAGGTTGGGGTGCGAGTAATAGAATGTGGGATGCAATTACTGATCCCGGGAAAGAGAGATGTGGTGATCAAATTGAAATATAAAAAGTGAAAATTGAATCTTGCACATATGATATGATGACATACGTATGGATTGTGACATGATGATGATGAGTGCATGGTTGTATGTACACCTATGGCGTGATGATATATGTGTGACATGATAATGATCACCTATGGCATGATGATATATGTGTGACATGATGATGATCACCTATGGCATGATGGTACATATATGACATGATAGTGATGAGTACATGAGGATATATGTACATATGGTATGATGACATATGCATGGCTGTAAGGTAAGTTATGCTTGGATGCATGAATGACATGTACTATACTATGAATGTTATAATTGTATTGTGTGATGCATTGAGTGGTTTATTGGATCTTTTACTTGGTGAGTGGCTATACTCACCCTTTCGGGGACCAACATTACAGATTAGAAAGATGACGCTCCCTACCGTCACGCGGGGCACCTTTTATAGCCTCCCATATGATGTAGAGGTAGAGTGTACGGAGATCGACTGTGTTACCATCCCTGGTCTGACGTTTGTGCGAGTGCTGGTCATGTACGATGTGGGCCTGGCTGGGGGCCCAGTCATTCAGGAGTTTCTGTCGATTCATGTCCGCCGAGATGGAGTATTTAGGGGGATGTTGCCGCCACCACTGCCCAACACACCAGGATGGGTGTGATGGCTGCGTGAGGGGTAGAGAGCTGATGTTTCTTTTTGGGAGTAGCCGTCACTGATAGATGGAGGATGACGCGTGATCGTTATAGGGGTCGAAATATCCTTTTGGGATGTGGCCAAGTGTAGCTAAAAATCTTGGCTTTCTTTTGTTGTATCGACCCGAGAAAATCCATTATGAAAATATGTAAATAAAAGTGGCTCGGCTTTATCTTTTCCTATGGTACTTAGTGGTGTGCATTGTATCATGATTGTTGGAGGGAGAGATGGTGATATTAAATTATGCTTCCGCTAAAAAGTTGCGCTGGGACCGTTTTCAAATATATATGCCTATGTACTGCGATGTTTCTACTAAGGGATGCAATTAGTGTTTATTAGGTGGAGAGATAGATATCTATGGCAACCTTAGGTGGTTCGGGGTGCCACATATTGATCAACGGCTAGTTTGGAAGTGGATGAGTATTTAAGGAGATGAAGGACTGATGAATAAGAAAAAGAGATGGAGCGTAGAATTTATAATTCCAAAGTCTGAGCGATCTTTGATCATACACTTGTCTCTTGTGAGCTTAAACGTTTGTGATCGTGAAAGAAATACCAAAAGAGTGACTTAGTGAGATAGTGTGATCTACTACTAAGTGTTTGCACTAAAACTTGTAATCTCTTGTCGATTGCATAGTGAAATCCAGCCAAGAAGGCTGTTAGCGTGGGAGAGTGGACGTAGGCTTGGATTAAGCCGAACCACTATAAACCTTGTGTTCTTATTCTCTTCCCTAAATCTCTTTATTTTGTTCGTACTTCTATTTAACTGCTAAAGTTTGATCTAGCTCAAAATCTGCTGCTCTTCAGACTCAGTTTCAAAAGTCTGTTGTTATTCAAACTCAAGTTAAAAGTAAAGGTTTTCACTACATTTTGTAGAATATGTTTTTAGACCTATTTACACCCCCCCTTCTGGGTGTTCATACTAGCACTTTCAATTGGTATCAAAGTCAAGTGCTTGGTTTATAAAAGTATTTTTACTTTTGAGCTAAAGATCTTCTATGGCTAGTATCTTGGCACTAGGACTTATGGAAGGGCAAAGCAACATCAAGCCACCATATTTTGATGGAAAGGAATATAATGTGTGGAAGAACAAATGAAAGCATTCCTAAGATCCAAAGATCCCTTGCAATGGAATGTTGTGGAAAAAAGAATCAATCCCACTGCTGCATCTACATCAAATAAGAATGGCAAAGACAAAGAAACCAAACCCCATGCTCCTATGTCTCGGACGGAGATGTCCAAAAGGGAAGCGCTTGATGCAAAAGCCATTTATTCTTTATATTGCGCCTTCTCTCCTACTGAATATAACAGAATCTCTTCATGTGAAACAGCAAAAGAAATTTGGGATAGACTTCATGTTACATATGAAGGGACCGATCGTGTAAAAGAGACAAAAGTAAACTTCCTGCTCAGCAAATATGAATCCTTCAAGATGAAGCAAGGGGAGTTGATTGGAAATATGTTCGGCCGTTTTACAGAAATTGTAAATGATTTAGCATATCAAGGTCAGTCAATTTCTTCCCCAATGAAGGTCAACAAACTTTTGCAAGGTCTCTCAAAAGATTAGAACCATGTCAAAACCTCAATCTGGGAGACTTAGAGGATTATGCCACACTCTTCGTTGATGAATTGATTGGCACTCTTCAAAATCCTACGAAGTGGAACAAATTAATGACAAAGATCCTGAAGGTAAGAAGTCCATTGCTTTAATATCTAACGCTGATTCTGATGATACAGACTCAGAAAATGACATGAACGACGAAGAACTTGCTTTTATGATCAAGAAATTTAAAAAGTTGAGTAGAAAAGGAAGGAAATTCGATGGATTAAGACAATACAAGCATAATGGGCATAAAAGAACAATGAAAGAAGATGATGAACAAGGAAATATATGCTTGATGGCACATTCAGACTTAGACACGAATTCAAAATCAGAGTCTGACTCAGACACAGTCTTAGAATCCAATAAGGAAATCGAGGTAAGCCATTCAAAAATTCCCATCAAAGTTCTCAAGCATATAAATGAGCCCTGCTTAAATCTCAAATCTTCTCTCAAAAAATATCTCCGAACTTAAAAAGAAGAATTCTTGGCTAAGGCAACATGATTTTTCTCGAAAAGAAAAGTTTGAAATTTTACAAAAAGATTTTCTACAAACAAAAGAAAGTCGAGATTTACTTGTCAAAGAAAATGATTCCTTTAAAAAAATGAATTTTCAAATATTTCACCAAATTTTCAAATGGTTCAAAAATATTAGAGCATATTCTTTCCATACAAGTACCTTACTATAATAAGTCGGGACTTGGTTTCAATAAGGAAAGTGATTCTCTAATAGGTTTTTCTAAAGTCAATGAGAGACTTAGACAAAGACCTCCTAGACTTGCATACAAGAAGCATTTTCAAAAGATCTTTACAAAACATGTTGGTCGAAATGCCCTCAAGTGTTCAAATTGTGGAGATTTGGAACACTTTGAAAAAGAATGTCCTAAAGTTTGGAGACCTATTAAGAAAAATTGGGTAAATATAGCATACTCTACTAACTCTCATGAACCCAAGAAAAAATGGGTACCAAAGAAAAGATGAGTTATTTTTGCAGGAAATAAAGGAAGAGAAGAATGAGAGTTTGGTAAGGAATGTATTTTTATTTTTTTATTCTCAATTTGGTTTGAGTACACAATTTAAAATTTCTCATTATGCTTGATATTCAATATATCCTTGATTGATTCGGAATTTATAATAATCATATTCTTTGATTTGTCTTATTGAAAAAAGAATCGTGTGATTTATTTTTGTGATTCATGCGTTGAGATTTGATATAATACGTGTGATCATTTTGCTTAGAAAAAAATGAATTTATTTGGTTTGATTTTTTACTCTCAGATTTTATCATATTTTGCCAAGTTAAAATCTGTTTTACATAATATTAATTTATTATGTAAGATATTCTTAGATATTCAAGAATTTTATTCTCTCTTTTTTTATCGTATTATGACTAAGTGAGAATTTATTTTTCAGAATATCATTGTGCATAATATTCTTTCTTTGAATACTTTGTTATGATGAATTAAAAAAGAATATTTGATTATGGAGATTTTATATTTTACTCTAATGAAATGGAATGATCCAAATTAATGGATACCAAAAAGGAAATGAGTTGATTGCAAGAAATTCTATAAGGGAAGAACAATCGTGAATCTACACAAATTTTGGTACAATCTGAAAAATATCTCCTACGAAAATTGGTAATGATTTTATTTTTTTAATGGTATATTTCAAACATATACCATGGGTAAGAGAATATTTTTTTATCATCCTGCCTTACAAATTTCTACGTGCATTTATCATGATTTTGGATGATTGTTTATTATATTACAAATAACTTTTGTCATAAAAATAAGATATTGCAATTTTGGCACATGATAGAAATATCTATTTTCCTTTTGCAAAATGTACAATAATATATATCTGAGATTTATGCTCAAGGAAATCTCTTTAACCTTGAAAGATATTATTGCATATTTATGAATATTCTTGCTATATTCATGGAAAGATATCTTATTTCTAGCAAGTTTGATCCACAAATCAAATGAAGATATTACGTGACATTTTTGCAAAGATTATTATCTATTATACAAGATTTTGCATGTGACAATAGAATCTTCCATATGAATTTTGAAAAGCTCGATTTGAAAATCATGGAGATTCTATACTATCTTCTGGAGGTTCAAAAATTTCATTCCTTGTGCAAATTTTTTGCTTATTGAGGAAATCCCTTATGTGTTGTACGGAAGGTTGAGTATTTCTGAATTTTAATTATATATATATTATTCAATTTATTTATTTGAAGAAAGGGCATTATATATTATGTGGATATTATTACAGCTTACTTATGCAAAAAGTTTGTTAAGTTGATGCAGGTTGAATTCGAGACAAGCTTGATTGAAGAAAATAAATTTTTGCCTCAAATTTCAAAATGCAAGTGATCGTTGCGGATGTTATCGCTACAAAGGAAATACTACAAAAAATATTATGTTCAATGTGCACAAGCAACAATTGTTTCTATTCGTAAATATTGTCATGATCACAACGGGAGAACGTGAATCTAAAAGAAAGGAAAGAATCGTGATCATCTCAAAAAGGAAACAAATTGAGGGGGAGTGTTGATCATTTATGGAAAAATATTTTTGAATTAATCATGATCTTGATTATTATGGAAGGAATGAAAAGGTAAATATGACAGAATTTGTCAAGATCAGATTAGTGCATCTTTTATTACATTTTGTCATTAACAAATCTCTTATTGATATTATCATTTTATTATGAAAAAATGGGTCAAGTAAATTTTATAATGCATTAGTGATTTTTATTGGATATTTGCTAATATATATGATCGAAGTGAGCTATATTGCATAACTTTTATATTCAAATTTTATAAAAGCTGATTTTTGGAAATTGTGTTTCATGCAAGACATATATTTATCATTTTATATTCTCTACATGACTCTTTGTTATCACTTTTTTATTATGACAAAAAGGGAGATATAATATGAATATGCATATGTGTTGATTTGTTAATATTATTTATTGCATAATATTGAGATATTGAGCTGCGATTATTTTTCTATATATTGTTATACTCAATCTATTTGCTATCTTTTGATATCATTTCATTTAAATTAATATTTTTAAAAGTAGGTTTACAAATCTGCATATTCAGAGATTGTTTTGTCATTATCAAAACGGGGGAGATTGTTAGGGAAATCCCTTATGATGTTTTGAAGATGACAAAGTAAATCAAAGGTTACTAACGTGTTTATTGGTTGAGTAATAGACTATACAAATGATAAAACATGTAAATGATATTATCAAAGTCTATACTTGAAAGAACCAAAAGACTGAACGTAACACATGTCCAAAGTATATTTTAAATATTTCCAGACTTTTGTGTCAAAGTCTGAGGACTGCCAGAATTTAGTGTCAAAGTCTGAAGACTGCCAGACTTTAGTATCAAAGTATGTTCTACATCAGAAGTCTGTTCATTCTGACAAATTCTAGACTGAACGTGAATGAAGAACCAAAAGACAGACTCTATGCTGAAGCTGAACTTATTCAGATTGTGTCCAACCCTTAAAGCTAAATCTGTTTAGAAGCAGAATATGCTCAAACTCAGATTGTAAAGTCTATTACTCTAAAACTTTACATCCAAATTCGACATAACGTAACACATGCCCCAAACTTACAATGGCTAGTGATTTGGTTTAGATTCTACATCAAGATTGATTTGATTAACTCAATCTAATTGATTGAAAATTAGATGTTGAAGACAAGAACTTCTTATACGAAGAAGCTCTACTTATGAAAACCAAGATTTTGTTTGTATGAGCGATCGGAATCAAATTGGGATTCTACCTTTGTCACTTAACGGCTACCAAATCTTCTAGATATAGATCTGTCCAACGGGTAGATTGAAAGACGATCCTCAAGATACTGTCCAACAGCTAGTTTGGAAGTGGAGGAGTATTTAAGGAGATGAATGACCGATGAGCAAGAAAAAAAGACGGAGCGTAGAATTTATAATTCCAAAGTCTGAGCGATCTTCGATCATACACTTGTCTCTTGTGAGCTTAAACGTTTGTGATCATGAGAGAAATACCAAATTAGTGACTGAGTGAAATAGTGTGATCTACTACTAAGTGTTTGCACTCAAAGTTGTAATCTCTTGTTGATTGCATAACGGAATCCAGCCAAAAAGGTTGTTAGCATGAAAGAGTGGACGTAAGTTTGATTAAGCCAAACCACTATAAACCTTGTGTTCTTATTCTCTTCCATGAATCACTTTATTTTGTCCGTACTTCTATTCAACTGCTAAAGTCTGATCTTGCTCAAAATTTGTTTCTCTTCAAACTCAGTTTCAAAAGTCTGTTGTTATTCAAACTTAGGTTTAAAGTAAAGGTTTTCACTGCATTTTGCGGAATCTATTTTTACACTTATTCATCCCTCCTTTAAGTGTTCTTACTAGCACTTTCATCTGGCAAGAAGAAATGTCGATCGTCCTAGGCAATCTTCCTAATGTGCACAAATTGGGCATGGTTGATATGTTGTTGGGGGTTGTTCCAAATGAGGGGACTCAAGCAACGTTATTCCAAACATCGACCCTATCACTATCCCAACTCCATCTCTAGGGTCATGAGTGACAAAGGTTATTTTCATGACGTTCCAGTCTCGTCGTTGTCCCAATTCATTTTATCTCTTATTTATGCACATGCGAAAATGTGAATAAACAATTCCCCGGACAAATGACATCTAGAAGACTAGAAGATTGGGACCTACATCAAGCAAAACACACTAATTTATATTACAACAGTAGTTTTACAAGCCCTTTCTCTACGAGCTCTCTTTTTTTTTTTTTTTTTTTTACGTCACAATACAAGTTTTCCACATAGGCCAAGGGAAATCTTATCTCCTCTAGCATGCCTGTAGCTCCTAGAACTGACGTGAGACTTCCATGCCTACAAGACTGAAAGATGAGGGATGAGTTTTAGGGAAACTCAATAAGTAAAATTCATAATTCTCTATTAGGAAAACATCTCATCATCAAAACCTAACAAGTATAGCACTCGCAAACAAGATCGATGGTAAATCAATAGCAATCTTGTTACTACCTTGACTACATGCAAATCTCCATCGCAACATGCCTCAGTGCATACTTACCTTTGGCTTATCAATATATATATCAACATACTACACTTATGTATATATCGGCACTTATGCAAATGTATTTATCGTTGTCGTAGCTCAACTAGGCCCTCCTAGCTCAACCGATACATCAAGCTTCAAGCTAAGCATCCTAGCTCAACTAGGGCATCCCAGCTCCACCAAGACATCCTGGTGCTAGCTCACTAAGGCATCCGAGCTCAACTCAAGCATACTAGCTCAACTAGGGCATCCCGGGGCTAGCTTACCAAAGGCATCCAGGCTCAAACCTAGGCATCCTAGCTCAACCAGGGCATCACATTCAATGAACGAGGCATCGCCACCAATGCTATGTGGTGACAGACACTTTTTCCTCTTCAAGTGCATGCATAAATGTAGGGAGAAGCACACTATCGATGCCATAAGTTGTGTACGATGCTCACTTTGGTGCCAAAAGTTTATTTTGGATCACTTAAGTGCCAACAAATTTGAAAAATGATCATTTCAATGCCAACGCCGATCAAATTGGCTGGAAATCCAACATTGCACTTTTTTATTAATTTTTGAAGCTAATATGGCTCGCCGGAGAGTTTAGTTAGCATTTAAACAACAAAACGATGTTGTTTTGTGTCTTTCCCCCAAATTCAAAATCCTAAATTCCCAAATTGAGAGAGAGAAGGTGCCATCTTCTTCCCCGAAGAACAGCACCAATAATACCAGCAACACCAGCAGCGCACCAACACAACACCAGTAGTTTTCCAGAAAAGAAACCACACGCTCGCCTTCGCCCTCCCTCAATAGTTTTCCCCCATTTTCAATCACCTTATTGACCTTTCAAATCCTCGAATCTCAGCCCCACCACCGCCTTTTCCCAAGGAATATAGCCGAGTGCAGAGGAAGCGCAAGCTCAAAGAATCTCCAGAAGCACTAGCGATCCAACCAATGGTAGCCACGAAGATTTGGAATGCCATGAAGGTTGTTGGCGAAGCCAGCTGCTACGATGGCGGTGGCTGTGGCCCCACCATCCCCTCCTCTGCCCTCGCCATCAACACCTCCTCTCCCTTGGGATTTTCTGTTCGTTTTTTTTTTTTTATTTTGTCTTGTTGTGGCAAGCAACTACAATGGAGGTCGAGGGACGGCAGCCGAGCGACGGTGGCCGAGGGACAACGGCCAAGCAATGGTGGCTAAGGGACAACGACCGAACGATGGTGGCCGATCAACGACAGACAAAAAAACCCTAATCTCAATCCCCAAATAAAATAAAATAAAAATCCCCAAATGAGTTGCACGGCGTCATTTTTGTGAGGCCATCCACGTAGGATGGAAAAACGACATCATTTTCTTAAGGAAGACAGAAAACAACATCGTTTAAAAGGCTTCTCGATTTAAAATATATATATAAAAGCCACGTAATCATTTTGGCCGGAATCTCTCGTCGGTGGCACCAAAGTGATCGTTTTTCCTCCAATTTGGCACTTAAGTGATCTAACAAAAACTTTTGGCATCAAAGTGAGCGTCATACATAAATTATGGCACTAATAGTGTACTTCTCCCCATAAATGTATAACACAAGCCAGTTCTTATCTTTTCTCTTAGCCAACACATGTATGGCCCGAAGGCGTGCTCATTTATTCGTGTGTGTCATGAATTCTTATACTTCACTAGCAAATATGTCGGGAACAATCTTTGGTTTGTAACTTGAATCAATCACTTAGCACCGATCTCCGCACCAGACAAGGCTTGGAAAGGTACGCCTCAATGCCGATCCAAGATCTCAAGGCTTGGGTACACCTTGCCTTAGTGACGATCCCAAACTTAACGGACCTCGGCTCGTGCTTTGATTCAATACCAAGCACAAAGTCCCCATGTTTTTTTTTTTTTTTTAACTATGGAAATCGGCATACTTGGTGCCTCACCAAGACCTCGTGGATTTGAGTGATCAAGGCATAAGATCAACACGCCTCATACTGATCAAGGCATAAGATCGACACGCCTCAATATCAACTTAGGACCTTATGGCCTTGGGCAATTCCCGTACCAAGAAAGACTTGGACCCAACTTAAGCACTGGTGACTTGGGTGACTTTGTCTTGCAATGAACTTAATCCGAACGAACCTCAGCCTCATTCTAGGTGTGGACAACTCAAGCACATGTTCAAGCACAAACATGAGCAAAACCATACAAAAAATCCAACATCCAATCAACAGCTTAACGGGTGAGCACCTAACTAGACTCAACAATGGAGACTACTGCCTTAGAGGAGACTTAGGGATCTTACTTACCTTGGCAAACCTCAAGAACTAACTTGAATAGCTTGAAGGGTTCGTGATGCAAGGCCGAGAGAAAGGAGGAAGAAGGAGGAGGGTAGGCGTGAATGGCAAAGTGGGCTAAAGTGGTGGAAATGAATGGGAGCTCCTCCTATTTATAGGCACCAAGCTCATCATTACTCATCCAAGTGACCCAATCACATTTCTTTAGGTGGCATGGCTATGCCATCAAGGTGGCAAGCCTAGTTTGTAAGGTGGCACGCCTAGGGTCTTAAGAGAGCACTTGCCATCTTATTGGACCACCTATCGGCTTACTCTCCAAGGCTCAACTTAGGCTCATGATGTGCCTATGATCCTAAGGGAGCCCCTTTGGTGCCTAATGTCTTCTCTTGATTGGTTGGTTATTTCCTTGTTTTCCAAGGCTATTCTTTAGGCTCATCATAACCTAAGATTGTAGAGGACACCCAAGCATGAATTATTAATTTCTTCTCTAAGGAAAATCTCAAGTCATCATTACCATGCCAAATGGTCCACTCTAATTTCTCCAAGTGTCCCGCCTAAAGTCTACTTGCCTCATGACTACACCTAAAAAGTGAGTCGTCATAGCTAAAAGGCTTCGCTTGGCAATAAGGCTTCTAGACCTCATTGATGGTGGCTCGCTTTTTGCTCTTACATTGGTCCACCTATACCCCACATTTAATGAACATTTAATGGACTTTGATGATGATGGTGCCATAGTTGCCAACTCAACAAATCTAGAATCTTTGGTCATTAATGAGGACCCATGTATCGCTCTCCAATTGGTCCATGTGTGTGCTATCTTTTTCTAGAACTTCAAAGATATTTTGGGCTGCCATCATAACGTTTGAATTTTCAAATGACACATCATAGCTTCATTTAACGAAGGGGTTCTAGAATTTTCTTCACTTTTATCCTTTTCTTCATTAAGAAGGTTGTCTAGAGAATTCTATCGTCCAAGTTGGTTCCGGGGATGGAGAAATGATCATTAGGTACACCTCGAAAAATGGAATCACGTACACCCGAGTGGCCATCATGCCCCATGCTCGCCTAAACCGTTCCTTTGGACGATTGGTCAACCTAAAGGGTCCATTGTCCTTTGGTTGGTTCAAGGCTAATCCTAAGGCTACTCATGGCGTAGCACTAAGCTAAGGCACTCATAGACCTTAGAATTAGTGACGAAATAGCTAGGTCTATTCCTAAGCTCATTCCAGTTGGCACCCGATCCATCTATATGGCTCATGGTCGATGCATTATTAATCCATGATTAGACATCACCAATTCACAATTCCTTTCCGATCACTAAGGATTAAATAAGGAATGATACATTTTTGGTCGGAAGGCAATCACATGTGATCGAGTCAGATCGTTCGTGTATAGGTGCATAGCCTGGCAGAATCACCCGCGGCCAGGCATAGTGACCAGTTGGATCAACCCATGACCCTCTGCCAATCCAAAATCATCTCATGACCAATCCTCGTGATCAAAAAGTCATTTTATGAGCTGGTGATCCTATTCCATTGGTATGCTCGGAAGAAATTTACGGCCGATACTTCGACCATTTCGTGACTAATCGGTCAATTAGTCAGACCATGATCGATCCGCGATTCCTTACCGATTGAGCCAATCGATCCATGGCCAATGGCCCATGATCAATCCTTTTAAGACCTTGTCACCCAATCCTTACCAGATTTGAATTGAGGATGTTACAGACCCTGTCGAATTCTAATAGTATATTGTCTTCGTCAAAGTTTTTAGATGCGGTGGTTTGATTAGAGGAGGGTACATTTAAGTGTGTTTTGCAAAAGGAGTCCTTTTTTAGGCCGCCATTGTTGATGGTCGGTTGCTTTTAATGAGGCATGTAAAATATCCTTTGATGATAAATTATGTCCTTTGCATGGAGAGTGAGGGGACGCGATTGTAGTTTCGATTTTACACTGATTTGGCCATTAAAAAAAAAAAAAAAGGGAGCTAGACAGCTAAAGTGCCCAAACTTGACACGGAGGAACGCTTAAGTGCCAAAAGTTCGGAAAGGTACACTTAAGTATCAAAATTGGACCAAAATTGATCAATTAAGTATCAACGACGAGAAAATCCAGCTAAAATACTAACGTGTCATTTTTCCAACGAGACAATGCAAAATGACATTGTTTTGCACGCTGGCATGGAAAGAAAACCCAAAAACAACGTCATTTTGCCTTAGATTTGAATTTTAATAAAAATATTAATTAAATTTACTTTTAAAATAAATTTAAATATTAAAAAAAAAAAGCAAACAAAAATCGCAAAAGACCCCTGTGTAAGCCCTCATTGCTGGCCTCCCCAACGTCGACAACAAAGGCCGATGACGGTGGGGGGAGGGTCGACCGATGTCACCAGGCCTTAGCCAAGGACCGGCGACCCTAGTTGACTGGCGGCAAGGGCCTGTGAGCCCTCCTCAAATTTGACTAGGTTCACTGGCCCTCGCCCAATTGGGCCAAGAGCCGTTGCCTTCCCACTTTCCCCGCAGATGGGGAGGCAGCGACGAGGCTAAGCCCTCGCCTCTAGCCTCCTCCCTTTTTTTTAAAAAAGATAAATAAATATAAATATTTTAATTTAAATAATATTTATATTAAATTTAAATTTTAAAAAAAATACAAAACGGCGTTGTTTTGGTTGTTTATTACTTACTTAGCTCTCTGTCATGCCATGTAGGCCAGTTATATTATTAAAAAAAACTACCATGTAGGATTTCCGGATGTCGTCGCCAGATTTGGCACTCAAATATCTTATTTTTGAAAAAAAAAAAAGTGGCAATTAAGTGTACTTTTCCAAACTTTTGGCACTTAAATGTCCCTCTCATACTAAGTTTTGAAATTCCAGGTGTACTTTTGCCCAAAAAAATATATATGCTTCATATTCAAGTTGAGTCAAGTATCAATGGAGATCCATTCCACACCGACCCATTGACATCCTAACACAAGCTACTATATATGTCATTGATTAGAGAGAGTGAGTAGTTATAATTCTTAAATCAATGCTGAATAAGGCCGCTTGTATAAAATATCCTTTGCACCAACGGTTGATGATCTATTTTTCTAGTTAAAGATCTTTTAACCTAATTTGTTTACATACAAAATAGCATTACAACTCTTGATATGCACAGTTGGATACTTGGATATTAACATAGTAAATATTTTCCGTTAAAATAATCAAATAAATTCAAAATAATTTTTAGATATCTTTAATTTTGTCACCCATACATTTTATTTTTCATGAAATGATGTTGTGATTTATTAGCAAAACTGAAGTTGAGCTTTTGAAAACTCAAATGTTACTTCTAATATAGCCTTAAGGGTGATAATCATAATACTTGTTGAACGTAAATTCTTCCTTTCATATTTCACGTTAGATTTAGCGTGCAATGTAATTAATCATCTATTTGTGAATGCAAAATTGGTAATTTTCATTCTACTTTTTTGCATATTAATTCTTCATCGACAAAATTTTTCAACTCAAAGATTTAAGCATTACATTTTCGAATTAAAAACATTATTTTAAATTTTTCCTAGAAATTTTTCTCAGAGGAAAGTTCTAATTGTCCCTTTATTTATATATTTTTTTTCTGATTGATGGTAATCTTTGGATAAATTTTTATTTATAATTTCCTCTTGAATTGGAGAAACTATTTCAGCTTAAAAAATTATTTTCCTTTTCTCATCTCTCATATTAGTATTGATATTTTGTTATTGTTAACTTTCCATTGGTCATAAATGCAATTTTTAGTCCTATACACGGAAAATTTTTATAAACTTTGCAAACACCATATTAAGATTCCAAACAAAACATATTTCATGCAAATCCCAAATTTATAATGAATATTTATAAATTGAAAAATAATATGAATTCATTTTTTTAAAAAAAATAGCACCATTCAGACGAAATTTTCTTTCTTAAATTAATTTTCATTTTTGCGCTCATATTTTATGCATCTTTTTTGCTACTAAGGAAAAAGAACTTACTTCTTGGTCATTATCTGAGATATATTAGGCCAAATTTATCGAACTTTATTAGGTTGACATATCTTTGGTCGTTGCTAAACCACCGTGCGTTGGCTCAACTATTAAGATATGAATTTTCCGCACATCATGCCAAATTTAAATCCTGCTGCCATCAGTTCTCTTTCTTAGACAATCTGTAAATCCACCATAAGACCTTCTAGGGCTGGGATATGTCCTGACCGGCATGGAATAATCCCCCTTTTTCCTAAACTTTCCCGTACCAAAAAAGATAAATAAATAAATAAAAGAACTTCCATTCCTGGTCTATATTTTTCCTACGCTTTGCCTTTCGGCTACTCATGTTTGATGAGGGGTTGTGTCTCACTGTTATTGTGGTACTTGTACTCAGTGGCCCATTTCACTTTAAATTTCGGGCTTGACTGTTTCCCTATGCGTGCAAAGGACTCTCCATACGCTTCGATTAGTTTTGCAGATTTTTTAAGTCCGTTTTACAGTCAAATATCTAAAAAAAATTATTCAATGGAGTATCCTAACTTTTCGAATTATGAAATGCGTCGATTAAATTCACAAACAGAAAACACTCACGTGACACTAACATATTGTGTGCTCAGGTGGCATGCAAGTGTTTGCCAAATGTTTTATTTTTCGTATTCTTTTTATTTTCCTTTTTGTCTTCTATAACTTTTCATCTCTTCTCTTCAGCCATCCAAAGTGGTTTTGCTTAAGGGCGTGGCTTTGTCATCGAGACCATGAAATGTTGGAGCTCTTTGGCTTAAGGAAGGGCCATGATTTTGTCATCGAGACCGCACCATTCCGAACCATGGATTTTGAGACCACCATTTACGGATGCCCAACCCCTCCAACCAGTACCACCTGGAAGTCACGCAAGCTCCAGAACTGTCGGGCGGAGGTCGTGCCATGGCTCAGTGGTCATCGGATTCGTCGTGTGACCCAACTGCAACTTGATACTCAGCTGCTGAAATGGCGACAATGGTGATGGCGGTGGCAACGGCTGGAGAGGACAGTGGTCACAAGTCTACCATTCATTGACCATTTTTGTGTGCAGGATTAAATCAACACGCAATCAAAACGTTGTGTGCAGGCTTAGATCATCAAGCAATCAAAATGTATCTTCATAATCATCCCGAGGATGATTCCCATAATAGAACTTACATATTGGTAAGGGCTAGGCCACCCTCATCAGCCACTAATATATAAAAAATAAAAAATAAAAGAAAAGACAAATAAATAAATAAATTAGCAAAACATATATTGAAATATTATTAAAAAATGTCAATGTCGGTGCCGATCGTGCCACATAGGATAGTCAGTATCAAGGTCAGCAATTTCGAGTCAAAATTTGTCGGATAAACTCAATTGGTAAAACGTGATAAAGTTTAGAATTTAATTGGCAAAATTAAAAAATTTATAACTAAATTGATAAAAGTACAATAAATTTAAAAATATATATATATAACATTCCCGACACATATAAGAAATCCAATATCCCTACCCCAGCGTTGTTTCCACTAAAACCAACCCCGCTTGAGCCCTCGGACAGTAGATAATGTTTGCTTTGGTTGCGGCTCACTCGCATTAACCTCACTTAGTTTAAGATTGTACGAGATTATCTACCTACGTACTTGGACGGTGTGGGAACATAGACATACATGATACCTAACATTCACCCCTAGGTTTACCACTATTGGAAGCTTATAAAAATCATCACTCATCAAAACTGTGGAGTTTTCAATCACATACTCCAATGTCTAGTAAAACAGTTCAAGGTTTTATTGGTACTTTTGAGTATTGTTGAAATCTTGAACCGAGTTGATTCATGATCCACTTATTGTAAGAGTTTTCCTAATATGGACTACATTAATTGATATTGTAATTTGCCGTTTTATAGGGTTGGTCTAAGGTGAGATAAAAGGTTTCTTAATTTGTCTAATATGAAGCTGGCTAGTATGAGCCGAGTTGAGCCTAACCCGTAATGAGGGGGCTTAATTGGAAACTCTATAAATAGTGCTAAAGTCTCTCTTATAACCCTAATTCTCACATGTATCCTCACAAAAGAAGCATTAACCTAGCGCTTAAGGGTGAGGGAGCCGTCTCACTGAGCTAGTGATACAAAGGGTAATAGATGAGAAGGACTTGTGTATGGATTATTGCTTTTCCGCTTCCGCATCAAGAACGATAGATTCCAAAACAGATGCGTTAATATTTCTACTCAATTATCTGTGTTCTTATTTTGGTTATGGAGATCATAGGATTACACGAGGACTTGTGTATGGATTATTGCTTTTTCGCTTCCGCATCAAGAATGATGGATTCCAAAACAAGTGCATTAATCGTTCTATTCAATTATCTATGTTTTTGTTTTAGTTATGGAGATCATGAGATTACATGCTTTGCATCTTACATATGATATCAGAGCAACTATAACCTAGAACCCGAATGCATAGAATTTTTGCCATAATTTTGAGATTTTCGTGATTTTTTTATTCAATAAAAATCAAATTAATTGTAAATTCGAACTGAGCTTGGCGAGATGAGCAAAATCATGGGCAGCACATCGCCGGAGGAGGACCCACACGCCGCCACGTGCGGCCACGTGCCACCAGGGCGTCGACACGCGAGGTCACGCACCTTCACGCGCTCCCACACGCATGGCACCACTCACGCGTGCGACACAAGCGTGAGGGGCAGATGTCACAATGACGTCAGCGACCCTAGACCCAACCCGACTCGTTGACCCGACTCGACCCGTTGACCTGACCCGACTCGATCAACCATGGACCGGACCGATCAACCGATCAGACCGTACGGTCAAGCCAGGAACCAGTCAAACCACCACCAGTCGGACTAATTTTTAGGGCTTAGAACGTTGGTGCGTGAGCTCCACGTGCTACACACTCAGGCGGCGTGTGCAGGCGCGTAGAGTGTCAGTTCAATGTGTGGTTGGCGGCTTTAGGTTCGTATGTTCATCCTCTATGTTGTGGTGTATTTATTTTACATATTTAATAATTTTATGGATGTGAAAATACATACGAAACCCTAAATACATGTATTTTTAGTATATTTTCGCGTATTTTTCTTGTATTTTTCTGTGATTTTGGAAAAACGGGTATTGGGTTACAGGTATGTTATCAAATAGATATTATAAAAGTTGATTCATTGATAATATATATAAAGTTTAAACTTGTATTAATGAATAAAGCAGTATAATTAGCATGGTATGATTTTAGTGATATATTATCCCTATCACTAAAGTTAAAATCACATGTATATAGTATATGTAAGAAGTAAAGTTTATATTCTTGGTATGAGAGTGACTGCCAAAGTGACACACTTGATTGGGTTTGAGAAATATCAGTCTCGTATAATGAGTGGGATGTCTCTTGGTCTAATGCGTGATCATACTCTCAAATGAAGTGATTGTGTATTAGTTCGTGGAGGAATACATGATAGTGTGATAGAGAAGTGACTGATCCTAGTGATTCATATACCCAAAGGTGATGAATTCATGAAGATTAGAATATATTCTCATAACCGTTATTATGTGAAAAGTGTACAATTACATGTCATATATTTTGCCCAAAGATGGTTATATGATTTTGCATGTAACTCTATAGATGTATACCGGTATGTCAAGTTACACAGTACTCACATGATGCTAATTATATACACTATTTGTTTTTCAGTCACATTTTCTACGATTGATAAGTTCACTATTATTGAGGTTTTTACTAGTTGAAATTTTAAGTAGTGAAAATAGGATTTTCTATTTGATGAAAGAGCAATCGAATTTGCTTGTTATTTATAAAAATTTTCATTTAGGAACATTTAAAAAGTGGTTTACCAACCAACTGCACTGCTAAAAGATGATGGAGGCCTTAGTGGCTTAAAATTATGTCTTATCTAATATCGAAATTATGACACATCTGCAAGGACTTTTTAACATAATGATATATACGCCTCGTATACGGTTGAAAATGTTATTTCCAAAAGTTTTATGTCTAAGGAATAATCTCGCATATGTCTAAAGAAAGAATAGAAAATTTGACAATGTTGATATTATGTCTACTCTTGACAGTTATCTAAAAACTTCTATAAAATTATTATGGAAGTAAAATGACTAATATAAAGAATAAAACAGCATTCTGTAGTTCTGACATGTTAGAGGTCATTTAAGTTAATCTTAGTGAATCTTATGTAGAAATTTTATTTCAACAAATTCATTGATGACTATTCTCTGTATTTAATTAAAGAAAAAATAGAATTAGTCTTTAAGGTTGTCAAGCCTAATTGTGGCGGTGAGTATTTTGGCAAGTATGGCAATGATATACAACTTAAATGGTTATTTGTCAAATATTTGGTAAATTCTAAGGTGGTAAGTTAATTTACTATGCCTAAAAATCATGATAAAATAATTTGGCCGAAAGGCATAATTGCATCATAATAAACATGATGATGAGTATGATTAGTAAGATTAATTTATCCGATCTTCTATGGGCTAAATTTTGAAAGCAACTTTTTCACATACAAAAATATGTTCTTACCAAAGTTGTTTCCTAAACTTCTTTTGAGTTATGAATTGGACGTAAATTTAACTTGTATCATAGTAAAATTTAAATGTGTCATGAAAAAGTGATGTTATATAATCAAATATCAAGTATGTTACGATTCAAATCCACTCAGAATTATTTTATATCTTATCCAGATTGTTAAAGGGGTATCAATTTTATAACCCTAATGAAGGTACAAGAATTATAGAATTACAGATAGTAAAGTTTCTAGAGTTCAACGTAATTATAGAGGATAACTGCTCTCAAACTATTAAAGATAATAGTACGATGGAGATCACTATGTCTTCATCTTTTCCTATACAAACAATTGAGGAATCTCCTGTACCATAAATTAAACTTGTCGAGATTCAAGATACTATTCTTGATACAATTTATTATGAAATTTCTCAAACCTCTCAAGTACAGAATGAAGTGGTTGTAACTTTACTCAAGAGACTTGTTAGAGAAAGACAATCGGCTATACCATTAAACTATATAGTCTATCTATCACATGGTTGATTCAGTAACTTACAAAAATATTGTTTCTTGTCCTCAATCAAATATGTGATTAGATGCCATAAAAGATGATATGCAATCTATGAAATATATAAGTATTTGGAAACTTACTAACTTGCCTAAAGATCACAAGTTCATCAGTTGCAAATAGGCATACAAAACTTAAAAAATTTCAAAAAAAGATTATGGAGTTTAAAGCTAAACTGATAGCCAAAGTTTTTACTCTGAAAGAGGGGTATATATATATTTCTATTATCTTTTAAAGATTCTTTCAGAGTGAACATGGCATTAACAGCTCATTTTTTATATGGAGTTACACCAAATAAACACTATCTTTTCAAATGGACACGTTGATAACAAAATTTATATAATGCACTAATCAGAGGATTTTGCAGCAGATAATTTAAGTAATTTTGTGTGTAAACTTAAAAGTCTTATTTATGGCTTTAAGCAAGTTTCCAGATAATATTATTAAAGTTTCATAGTGTTGTCATTCCATTCAGTTTGGAACAAAGTAATTTAGTAGATATATACTGCAAGGTCAGTGGGGGGAAATTTATATTTTGCTCACAAGTAGTGACCTTAAGGCATCTTTTGCCTTTTGCACTGAGGTCCATAAGGATTATTCTCGCCATATATATAGGATTTATCTTAGAGGATATTTGCTAGAAATATTCAATACACATCACTACAAGCTAGGAATTGCTCCTGTCATTAAGGGTGATGGGCTGAATCTATTACATTGTCCTTATTTATATATTAAGAAAATATAGTTAAAAGGTATACCTTGTGTCAGTGCACTTAGAAGAATAATGTATGCTCAAATTTACACAAGACTAAATATAGTCTTTGCAATGGGATTTCTAGGCAGGATATCAATCAAATCCATGGGTTGCTACTAAGAAATTTTTAAGGTACTTAAATAGGACAAGAGATTATATGTTGATTTATAGGCATGTTCAATTCTTGCAGCTAGTAGGGTATTTAGATGTAAACTTTGCTAGCTGTTAAGATGACATAAGATCAATAACGGAATACATATTTATGTTAGTAGGATATATAGCAAATAAAGTTATATGTCATCTTCTACTATGTAAGCATAGTTTATAACATTCTTTTAGATTGTTACTTGGGCTATTAGGCTCTGGAACCTCATTAAGGAGTTGATTATATTTAACTTTATGGATAGACCCATACGATTGTATTGAGACAATAAATTTGTAGTATTATTTATTAACAATAGAGGTTTTATGGGGTCTAAATATATGGCAGTCAAATTTTTGACGATAAAAAAATGATACAAAAAGGTAACGTTATAATATAGTATATTTTCACAAATGATGAGGTTGCAAATCCACTAACTAAATGAATTTATTCTTCTATTATTAAATGGCATGTCATTAATGCTTAAGAGCTTCATGAGATGTTGTTATTTAGTGGGAGCTATTTTGGCTTTACTCTAATAAATTTTACTTATGTATTCATTACACTTAATAACATTTGATATGTATTAACTTTTGCATTCAATAAAATATTTTTGAATATGTTGTCATTATATTGAATATATATTGATAATAATATAATGATAAAAGTCTCAAGGTATTGTGTAAACCTTGAGTGAAGGCTAGGGACATCCGGTTACGTTGTGCATATATCTTGTTATGCATTAAATAAATAAATAAAAAGAGTTAACCGTAAAGACAATGCATATATGAGTTCATTGGAACCATAAATACATTCTCTAGTAGCATAAGTTTTTTGTGATACTTAAGGTAAGAGAATGGTAATTGACAAATGGGATTTCTTTGTGAGAGATGTTATCCATTTGTCACACTATCTATATTGAATCCATATCAATAAAGTTGAAAGCACTCGTGAGCATCAAAAGCTTTGTGTGTATACATGTAGTTATTGCCATGATTCGGTGTTTGAGACTTTATGGAATGAGATTGTCTATTAAGAATTATCTCAAGACCAAAGTGAGCACATACAGTACAATTTCAATTAATATAGTCCAAATGGGATAATGTAAGAGTTTTCCTAATGTGGACTACATTAATTGATATTGTAATTTACTATTTTATAGGGTTGATCTAAGGTGAGATGGAAGGTTTCTCAATTAGTCTAATATGAGGCTGGCTAGATTGGGTCAAGTTGAGCCTGACCCGTAATGAAGGGGCTTGGTTGGAAACTCTATAAATAGTACTCAAGTCTATCATCTAACTCTAATTCTAACATGTATCCTCACAAAATGAGCGTTGACCTAGCATTTAAGGGTAAGGGGGCTATTTCATTAAGTTAGTGATATGAAGGGCAATAGAGGTGAATGACTTATGTATGGATTATCGATTTTCCACTTTTGCATTAAGAATGATAGATTCCAAAACAAGCATGTTAATCTTTTTACTCAATTATTTGTGTTATTGTTTTGGTTATGGAGATCATGGGATTGCACGTTTTGCATTTTACACTTATCACTCCTAGTATGCTCTACATGGAGTGTGATCATAGGGTCAAACCCCAATCCAATGGAACGTCCTAAAAATTTTGTTATTCGTGGAGGAACCCACTTTCTTTTTCTTATTCTTTTTTTTTTGGGTGGGGGGGGGGGGGGGTTTGACCTTTCGTTTTTTTTCTCATTGCAAAGTGAGACTAATAATGATATCAATAAAGTGGAAGAAAAGAAAGCCATTATTCCACTCATTTCATGAAATGTCATTTGAGATAATGAGGTTTCTACACATTGCATTGTCTCCTAGCTTGAACGTCGCCCATACAAGTCGTTGCACGATAAAGGAAGAGTAGTAAATAAAACAGAAAATGGAATAAATTAATTGAATAAGGAAATAAATTGAATATTAAATTTACACGAGTCGATATGTATAACCGATATTTCTGGGAAGAGTAGCAAGTGATTATAGTATTGATCAAATAATAATAATGGATATTATTACCATACTCGAGTTACTCAAATAATCTTAATATTTTTCATAAACCCTCAATCATACCGAATAGCTCACACAATATTTAACCCTCACAATTTTTCGCAAAAAAAACTTGTAATTTAATAAAGGAATGACACAAATATTAACATAAGATTTAATTGGCTACGGCACAAGAATATTTGATGTAATCTCACGAAGTAAAAACCTCTCTGAATCAAACCTCTCATGATGATATCTCCCCTGTGCAGCCTTGAGATCTCTCTCCCGTCAGGAGCTCTTCCTCTTCGTATCTAATGAGAAAGTTCAACGGAAGGAGAAAAGGGAAAAAAATAAAAAATAAAACACTGATTGGCCATCTCAAGTGAACACCATCATTGCTGCCTTTTTTTAATATTAATAAAAATTTTAAAGTGATACATTTATGATAAATTTATCTCAAACTAATTTTTGAGTCACAAAAAAAATCCTAATTTCGGTATATTTATAACAAATTTACCATAAACTAATTTTTAGGTCACAAATTTACGCCAAACTGGTATAAATTTCCAAGTGATGTCATTTAACTTGACAGAAGCTAACGCATAATAAATATATCAGGAGTATGTCAGTTTAGAATTTTTTATAATCCAAACATTAGTTTAGGGTTTTACCAAATATATATATATATATATATATATATATTAGTTTAGGGTAAATTTATCACAGTATACCAGTTTAATATCTTGGTGACAAATAATTTAAGATATATTTGTCATAGGTATACCAACAATGTACTAGTGTGGAGTTTTTCCAAATATTAACCATTTTTTTTCCATATCAAGATTGTCCATAATTAATCTCTTTTTCTTTTCTTAAGCCGAGCAGAATTATCGCTCTTTCGGTCAAGACCATTATGGTCTCTCTTTTTTTATTTCCATGGTTGAAACAACACCAAGATGGAGTGGAATAATAATGGCCATTAACAGAACACCATTGCATTTCCCTCTCACAAATCTTGAACAGTGGTCGACCATCCATATTTCTCATTGGACCAGGTTTCATCGCTCAAATTAGGGGAGAAGTACACTATTAGTGCCATAAGTTGTGTATGGCACTCACTTTGGTGTCAAAAGTTTCCGTCAGATCACTTAAGTGCCAAAAATTTTGAAAAACGATCATTTCAGTGCCAACGCCGATCGGGTTGGCCAGAAATCCGATGTAGCAGTTTTTTATTAATTTTTTACTCTGATGTGGCTCGCCGGAGAGTACAGTCGGCATGTAAACCACAAAACAACGTCATTTGGTGTTTTTCCCCAAGTCCAAACCTTAAATCGCCAAATCAAGAGAGAGAGAGAGAGAGAGAGAGAGAGAGAGAGAGAGAGAGAGAGAAGGCATGGCAGCCTCATCTTCTTCTCCGAAAAACAACACCAGCACCAGCCACTCTTTAAATAAAACCTGATCCACCATCTCCATATGTGCGCTCCTTGTTTCCTTCGCACTCCTTGTCTTCTCTCTCTCTCTGCACCTTCAACCCCACTTCTTCCTCCTCCTCCTCCACCCTCGCCTCCTATTTTCCCATCACTTCTTGCCTGAGAAACAACCTTAGCCTCTCCTTACTCACCTAGTCGAGCAACTACGACGGAGGCTGAGTGACGATGGCCGAGCACGATGGCCAAGCAACGGTGGGGGAGCACGGTGGCCAAGTGACAATGGTCGAGCAAGCTAGGTCGGTGAGGATTGAACAAAAGAAAAACCCTAATTTCAATCCCAAATAAGCTGTGTGGCATTGTTTTTGTGACGCCATCCACATCTAACGGCAAAACAACGTCGTTTTAAAAGCTCCTCGATTTTATTTTTTTAAAATAGAATAGCTACGTAATCATTTTGGTCGGAATCTCTTGCCGATGGCACCAAAATGATCGTTTTTTCTCCGATTTGGCACTTAAGTGATCCGATGGAAACTTTTGGCACCAAAGTGAGTTCCGTACACAATTTATGGCACTGATAGTGTACTTCTCCCCTCAAATTAGAGACATATTCTAACATAATCATTGAGAGGCCACATTTCTTTGTTAGTCTAGTTGTGTAGTCCAGTTGTTATACAAAAACAGGTTCAACCATATCCAACAAACATTACACTCCTAACCCAAAGTTTTAGAAAGAACACTAATTGATGGAGTCCATGATATGATAAATTCAAGAAAAAATCACACCACTAATCGTGTTGAATGTAGATAGTACTATTAGGTATGTTTTTGTATGCCTTAGGACGAATACAAGAGTTCTCTTGACCACATAAGATTGAATTGCACCTAATTTAGGGGAAATAAGATGGGGGGACAAGAAAATGGGGAAATTATCAAAAAAAAATCCTGAAATTATTGCTATTATGTCATTTCAATTATAAACTTTTTTTTTCTCTTTTGTGTCAATTGAATCCTAAACTTTTTACATTTGTGTCAATTCAATTTGCTCGGCCAATTGTAGCTAGTCACTATTGACATGGAAGTCAATCATCCTACATGACATCATTGGCATTAATGTGAACAATTTTTAATAATATTTTTAATATTTTTCTTTTTCTTATCACTTTCTTCTTCCTTCAACTAATTGTCATCGGCAATTAGTTAGAGTTAGGGTTTGCGAAGGACCTCGTCAGCCTTATGAAAGCCCGGCCATGGCTAGGCGAGGCTCAACCTCACTAGTTGAGCCTTGGCCAGCCTCTAGCCTCACCCAAGCCACTAGCTAGGCTGGTAAGGCTCACCCTCACTGGACATGGGTGAGGCTTTACATTGCCACAGGCCATGAACTCAAGGGGCCTCTAGCGAGGAGAGGCTAGGTGAGGCTTTCCCTTGCCAATCTAGCCAATGGCCGAGGCAAGGCTAGTTGAGGCTCAATTGGTAAGGTCCTTGCCTAACCATGGCTAGGCTTCCCTGAGGACAATGAGGTCCCTCACGGCCTTACCTCTGGCTAGTGATTAGCCGGAGGAAGAAGAAAGTGATTAAAAAAAGAGAGAAAGAAAAAATAAATACAAGTACACTCCAACTCCTCACCGAACGGTTTAGTTTAGTTCTGCCCCAAAGAGGAGTTCTCATCTACTCGAGTTTCGCTGGTTCGCCTGGTTCATCACTGTGGAAGTCTTTGTTCGTGAGAGTTGCTCGAGCTGAGCCGGGAGCCGAGCTTGGGACTTATGGTGGTGTGGGTGTCCATAAACATCTGTCCTCCTCTCAATTAGGCCCTGGTATGGATTTCCTCCTTATTCTGTAGAGGACTAGTTGGTCTGATTGAGGGCTATGCTAGCTTGATGGCCTCCTTCTCAGCTGAGATGCTTTTAGGCCCAAGTAGTGGGAAGGGTCAGAGTCTCCCTCCTCTCAATCTTGTCGATAAATCGGATGGTAAGGTTTCTTTGTCTGGTGTTGGTGCCGAAAGGACCTTGGGTACTAGGCCTCCTCAGATGGATCGTTCCAGGGGGAGGAGTCATTCTAGAGCTCCTTTTAAGCAGGTCTAGAATAAGCAAGCTCGGTCCTCAAAGCCTCCTTAAGCCTAGACATGGGCCAACGTGGCGCGGCTCGCAGCAAAGGGCTATGAGCTCTCCTATGTTCCGTCTGCTTTTGTAGACAGGAAACCGGTTGTCAATTTGACGAGTGAGGTGCTGCAAGCCACGGACCCCAAATGGCATGAATTCTTAGTCGGATATTTTATAGGGAAGAGGTTCCCATTTCAACTCACAGAACAAACTTTGAAGAACACCTGGGGACCAAAGCTAATTGTCATGCTGGTCGAGAACCAAGGCTTCTATTATTTCCATATTTCGAACCCGATATTTCGCAGTAAAATTTTAAAAGAGGGTCCTCTCATTATTGCTAAGATTCCTCTAATATTGAAGCAATGGAAACCACTCATGGAGTTGAAGAAGGATAAGCAGGCTACTATTCCGGTTTAGATAAGGCTCAAGAACTTACCCATTGACCTTTGGTCTGCTCCGGCAATTGGTGTTATCGCTAGCTCCATGGGTAAGCCCATTTTTTGTAGATCAATGCACCAAAGGACAAAGGATGCTTTCGTTTGCTCGTGTATGTGTCAAGATTGAAGTGAACCAACCTAGGGTCTCTTCGGTTGAAGGGAATGTAGATGGTGTCCCTAGGACCATTGCTATTGAGTTCGAATGGCAGCCGATGGAGTGCCAAAAGTGTGGGGTTTTTGGACACAATTGTGTTGCCCCCTACTCGACCTTCGGCAACCCCAAAGATGAACCGTCCTACCCCTATTGCTTCGGAGCCTGTTCGACCCCATGTCCCTGATTCAGCAGCCCCCTTTGAGCCGAATCAGGGCTGGAAGATGGTCAAAGGCAAGAAGAAAAAGCCTACTCTTCCGCTTCTTGGTAGCTTGTTTGTCCTGGCTGATCTGAGCGATGATGGGAGGTCTTTGAAGTTGAAGACTATGGCAGTAAAGAAGAGATTGCCTAGCACCTACTCTCAAAAAGGTCCTAAGGGACAGTTGATCATCTCTAAGCCGTTTGATGCTGCCCCTCCTTCCTTGGACATCTCGGTCCTTCCTTCAGAGCCTATTGGTCCAGTTTTGCCCAACCGAGTGAGGGCGCAAAGGAATCCGACATCATCTCTCCCTTGAACGATGATCTCCTTTCCCCCTACACCTCTCCAAAGATGTCCCTAGTGAGGAGGCCTGCCCTAGCTCTAGAACCACCTCCTTCCACGTTTCAAGAAAAGCTTCTTGGTGTTACTTCGGAACCCCCCGTTGGTGGCTTGGCCTGCTCCACCCACTACAAGGCGTGGCTCCTCTAAAAAGATGTAACTTTTCTTCTGTTCATTTTGTAAATATGTACATAGGGTGTTGGAATATTAGAGGGCTTGTTGCCCCTCTTAACCAAGCGGAAGTGAGGAATTTTGTCTTGTCAAACTTGTTATCCTAGATCGGGTTAGTGGAGACCAAAGTTCCTCAGAATCTCTTTAATGCCATTACTGGAAATTTGTTGGTGGACTGGTGTTGGCAAGCCAACTCGAAGTACTCTAATAGGGGTAGGATTTGGGTTGGTTGAGATCCTACTGCGGTTTCCATGGAGCCTATGTCGGTCTCGGATAAGGATTTTCATGGGAAGCTCTGTTGGTTGGATTCTGGCATAACCTGCGTTGTTCTATCATTTATGCTGAGCATACTTTTACTTCTCGGCGTCCTTTATGGGAGACTTTAATGCGAGACTTTAATGCAATCAAGGAACATTGAGATAGACTGGGTGGTTTGGATAAGGAGCTCTTCTCTTTAGGATGTACCTTGCCTTGTTATGGGAGACTTTAATGCAATCAAGGATCCCTCAGATAGACTGGATGGTTCGGACTTTTGGTTGCCATGCTTCGATGAGTTTGGACGGTGTCTTGACCAAGCGAAGCTAGGAGACCTCAGATATGTGGGGTTTCGATATACTTGGTCCACTTCTTCATGTCAGTCTCGTAAGGAGAGGAAGATTGATAGGGTGCTGGTTAACTCTTGCTGGAGCCAAATATTTTCCTATTCTGAGGTTTCTTTTCTTACACTAGGGTTTTCATATCATTCACCTATGGTGGTCAAGGTTGAGAACCCGGTTTTTCGAAGAAGACCATTTAAATTCTTCAATTTTTGGATGCAGCACCCAGACTTTGAGTTAATTGTAAAGCAAGTTTGGGAGGCTCCATCTTCGGGTGTGCTAATGTTTAGGTTGGTTTCTAAGCTAAAGGCATTGAAAGGGTGGCTCAAGCAACTAAATAGGATTTCATTTGCCAATATTTCCGAAAGGACTTCTCAAGTGAGGGAAGCCTTAAAGCAGACCCAAGTCGACCTCTTGGAGAGGGTTCAGTGCAAGTCCTTCCTAGAGCAAGTCCTTCCTAGAGCTCTGGTCTCAAGAGAAGTCGTTGTTTAGACAGAAAGCCAGAATTAGATGGCTTAAGGAAGGTGACCAAAACACAAAATTCTTTCACCAAGTTATTAATTGGCGTCATTTGAGGAATAGAATCCTCTCAGTAGTGAACTCTTCGGGTAGCCAAATTACTGAGCCTCAGCTAGTCCAGCAGCATTTTTTGGATTATTTCCGAGAGCTCCTCTTGCCTTGTCTAGAGCTAGATACTCCCTTAGTCTCAGAGATTTAGGAGGTTATCATATCACAGCTCAATGAGGACCACATTTTATTTCTTGCTAGGCCCATCTTTGAGCTTGAGATATGGGACACTCTTTTTTCCCTAGCTCGGGGAAAGGCACCGAGGCCGAATGGTTTCACGGTGGATTTTTTCAAGGAGAATTGGGACACAGTGGGTCAGCTGGTTATGGCTGCAGTTAAATATTTCTTCAGTTCGGGGAGGCTCCTTAAAGAAGTGAACAATACCTTCAAGTTTAGATAGTGAGAAAGTGAACAAAATGCGACTATGGTTGACGACTTCAAGTTGATTGCTTGTTGCAACACAGTGTACAAGATTATCACCAAGGCGTTGGCTAATAGAATTGCTACCATGCTTAGGGATCTTGTCAACCCGACTTAAAGCGCTTTCGTAAAAGGGCGTAAAATCAGGGACAACATTCTTTTGGCGCAAGAACTTTTTTTTGGTTTCCATGTCGAACCCTATACTCCGAAGTATGCTATTAAAATCGACTTCAGGAAGGCGTATGACACCGTGGACTGGCGGTTTCTTGAAAACGTGTTGCATGCCTTTAGGTTCCCTGATTAGCTGGTTCACCTTATCATGACCTGTGTACGAACTCCTCGATTCTCCATTGCATTGAACGGGGAGCTATATGGGTTTTTCCCTAGTGGGCGTGGATTACGGCAAGGAGATCCCATCTCTCCCTACTTATTCACGCTAGTTATGGAGGTGCTCTCTGGGATTATTGGGAGGAGCTCGCATCGGATGAAATTCAGATTCTTCTAGAGATGCAGATCTACCTGCCTCTCGCACTTATTCTTTGCAGATGATGTGTTCCTTTTTTGCGAGGGGCACCTGCCATCTGTGAAGCTTTTGAAAGAGAGTCTCCAAGTGTTTTCCTCTTGGAGTGGCCTTCTTCCGAATTCAAGGAAAAATGAGGTGTTCCTTTCAAGAGGCCCGTCATCCTTAAGGAATCAAATCTTTCTAAAGCTTGGGTTTGGTGAGGGTACCCTCCCTGTGCGGTATCTTAGTGTTCCAATCATCACGAAGAGGCTTGGGAAAGCGCACTGTACGGTTCTTATTAGGCGCATCACTTCTCGAGTGCAATCCTGGACTCATAGTTTCCTCTCTTTAGCCAGCCGTCTTTAGTTGATCGGGTCAGTTCTCCATGCCATTCAGGCATTTTGGGCAAGTGTTTTTATTATCCCTGTTGTAGTTCTCAACCAAGTTGAACGTATCCTTAGACAATTCCTTTGGAAATGACCTACTTTAGGTAGAGGAGGTGCCAAAGTTTCCTGGGAGGATGTTTGCCTTCCTAAAGTGGAAGGGGGGCTTGGTATTCAAAGATTGCGAGAGTGCAATAGGGCGGCCATCTTCAAGCATATCTGGTACTTGTTTTCATACAAGGAATCGTTATGGTGTAAGTGGGTCCATTCAACCTTCTTAAAAAATAGGAACTTTTGGGTTGTGAAGCAGCTGACCTATTGCTCTTGGGCTTGGAAGAAACTTCTACAACTCAAGACTGAATGCCGGCTTCGCTTCCACTGGAGAATAGGAGATGGCTTAACAGCGTCACTCTGGTTCGATAATTGGCATCCAAGGAGTCCATTGAATTTATTTTTCATAGATTCCTTCATATATAGCTCAGGCCTCTCTAGGCAGGCTTTGGTGGCTGACCTCTTTTCTAAGAATGGAGGGACTATCATATCAGAGATTGAGTCTTGGGGTTTGCCTCTTCCCGCCTTGACTGATATGCAGGATTGGTTTAGTTGGACGAAGGAGTCGTCAGGCATATTTTCAATGGCTTCAGCTTGGGAGATCATACGGCGGAAGAAGGAGAAGGTCAATTGGCATCGACTCATCCAGAGCGATGCCATTCTGCCTCGACATCAACTGAACCTGTGGATCATTACTAAGCAGAGGCTGCCTACTCAGGCTTTGCTTATGTCTCATGGCAGAACTGATGCTGCGGCCTGCCCCTTTTACAACAAGGTGCCTAATTCTTTCGAGCATCTCTTTCTTGGTTGTTGCATTACCTCGAGTATTGCTTTTTCTTTTTCTTTTTGGCTACTAGATGCAATCTCCCTTGGACCAATAGATCTTGGGAGGAGACCCTCAACTAGGCTAATACCTTCCTAGTGGGAAGGGAGTTTTATAAATGGCTGGCCTATTATTCCTTTAGTGCACTATGCCACATCATATGGAAGAACAAGAACAATATTCTGTTTAGGGGAGAGCCGCTTTCTATTTCGGCCATGAAGAATCATCTCATCAAGGTCGTGAAGGATAAGGTTATTGCCTACAGGAATGTGGAGGACTCCACTAAAAATAGGCAAATGCAGTGCTCGTGGGAGTTGGATCCTATTATCTTCTCTCCCCTGTTTCTAGACCGTTTGGCTAGGTGTTTTGTTGGTAGCTAGGTCATATTGCCTGGTGTTTTTTGCCGCTTGGCTCCTGGTTCTCTGTTTGGTTTGGTGCCTTTTGGCTTTTTCTTCTCAGCTCCCTTCCACTCAAATTGAGCATCTTCATTTGAGTGTAAGTTTTTGGAGCCATTTGGTTGTACATATTGACTTTCCCCATTATATTAATTACTTACTTTCACAAATATATATATATATATATATATACAAATTCAAAAAATATTATTAAAATTTGTCAACATTAGTGGTGGTGGCACCATGTAAGATGACTGACGTCCATATCAACATTGACCAATCCCTAACTGACCAAAATTAAATAGATCAACTAAATTAGCATAAATGCAAAAGGTTTAGAATTCAATTAGCCAAAAAAAAAAGTTTATAACTGAAGTAACACAATTGCAATAAGTTAGAACTTTTTTGGTAATTTTCCTACAAAAAAAAGTGTCACGTCATATAATTTCGAAAACTCTTTTTATTTATTGGATTTACTTTTCTTATAACTCTTAACTATTTGTTCTTACCTATATATTAATTGGACTCGGATTTAGAGATTCAACTAAGTTTAGATAAGTCATGTGGTCGGTTGTTTAGTATTAAAAGACAATTGCTGTTCTTCTTGTAGTAGAATTGAACTCTCAAAGAAATTTTATTGGAAGTTTAAGGATTGAAATTTTGTTTGTTTAATAATGTAGAGAAATGTTTTGCACATACGTATGTGTTTCTATATAGATGATGTTAACATTGCTAAGTAGACTCTGTACCAACTTCTGGAAAAAATTTACTTTATTCCATCAACTTGAGATTGGTACACATTACACCTCAATTTTTTGAAAATAATATAATTTACCTCCTTAAACATGCATTTTGTTACGTTAATTAACTCATTTTTACTTTTTCCTAATAAGTTCAGGACACATGATTTCTAGGAGAGTTAAATAGTAGAAAAAATACTAAACCAATCATAAAACAGCCATTTTAGTCTTAAACTTTTCAATTTGAAAAATTTATTATTAAATTTGACGTGCTAATGTGGTCATTTTGGTCAATTTTGACAAAAAATGGCTAGCGTGACCATTGACCATCCCACATGGTATGCTTGATACGAATGTGAACTATTTTTGTTATTATATATATAAATATATATATTTGTTTCTTCTTTTCTTTTTCTTTCTTTATTATTCATCTTACTAGAAGGGTCGGTAGGTCATCAAGGCCTTAGCAATGGCTAGCAACCCTCACCGATCATGGACAGGGGTCAAGCCTCTCATCCAAGCAAGGGCCTATAAGCCCTAGGCAGCACTGGGCATCACCAGCCATGCAAAGGCCCTATTGACCTCAATCAGCCCTTCGAGGAAGATAAACAGTGGAAAATAAAAAATAAAAAATAAAAAAGAGTCCCTTTTTTTATCCAAGAAAAGAAAATAGTTAATAAAATAAAATAAAAAGTGATACAAATTTAAGAAATTTTATTTAAAAGATTGCAAAAATATCCATCTCAATGCTAGTCATGCTACATGGGACCATTGGCAAATTTGAGTCAAAATTGACCAGAATGACTATGGGTCCGTTTGGGAACAGCTTTCCCAATGGCCTTTGAGGGTCTAAAGGCCTTTGGGCCAAATGGTGAGTGTTTGGGAACTTTTTTTCAGTTGCCTTTGCCAAATGCAAAGCCTTCCCAAGGCTGAATGCCTAAGGCAGGTTGGGGGCTGCCTTGGGCATTCTCGGAATGCTAGCCTTGAAGATAATGAATATTTTTCTTCCGAAATTGTTCTTGTTAATTATTTGTTTTTCCGACTTTACCCCGACTACTGTTCATTGTCTTCATCCTTCCCATCTCTCTACTGAGAACACAGCCAGCATCTACGCGCAATCGCCGGTGAAGGACAGGTGGGTCGGCGAAGGGCAGGTGGTCCGGCTAAGGTCCCACGACTCTCCGACGAGGGTCGCCACGCGGAGGACGCCGGCAACCCAGATCGTGCGCAGATCTGGTCGCTCGATCTGGGTCGCGCAAATCTGGATCACAGCGACCAAATCATGAGCGTCGACGACCTCTACGGCATGGTGGGTCACACGACAGCTCGGCGAGGGTCGCGGCGACCCAGATCGCGAGATCCCGGTCGCCGCGACCCTCGCCAAGATGTGTCCTCCGCATGGGAACCCTAGCCGGATGCTGCCCTTCGCCGGACAGCCTAACCTTCACCGCGCTACCTCCCCCTCACCGGACCGCCTACCCTTCGCCAGCGGTAACCGGCGAAGCCTTGGCTGGCCAACTCTCATTTTTTCCCTTTTTTTAATAACAAAAGCATTTTGCAAATTTAATTTATCCAAATACTATTTTACTCAAAGATACTTTACAATGGACTTTCACAAGTACCATTTACCAAACACAATTTGCATTTTGAAAAACTCCTTTGACTCAAGTATCTTTACATTTTCTTAAAGACTTTCTTCAAAAGTCTTCCCAACTCACCCTATATTAGCAAATCATTAAAAGATTTTGAACTTAATTAGTCAAATTGAAAAGTTTAAAATCGAATTATCTATCATACAAAATTTACAATTTTTTGGACAAATTTTCCCAAATTGCCCATGTGCATTTTTGACGCAAAACTCAAGAAGTAACTCTATCCCTGAAATTCACGTGCACGGCCCATAGTAATTGAAAAGGACGATGGAGGTTTAACAACAATAAACAACTAAAAGAACAGACAAATTCGGAGGATAACATGTAAGGTGGAGATATTCTTACTAAATTGAAACGGATTGATGCACTGGCTATCATTCTACGTTAGCGTAGTGAGGGAGTGAATTTCTTTTCTCATCTTTCCATATATGGGTTTTTATCGGAATATAAGGAAATGATTCATCCACATGAATACATCAAAGAATACTAAACTTTGATGATATTGATAGCGACTAATGCATGAGATACTCTCGTTTGAATTGAATGATATCGACTTCTTAGGGGAAAAGTGCCAAAAAAAATCCTAAACCTTTTGTCTTTGTGCCAAGTTAGTCCTAAACATTTTTTTGATGCCAATTTAATCCTAAATCTTTTTTTGGTGCCGATTTAGTTCTAAACATTTTTACGTTGTGCCAATTCAGTCATTTCCGGCCAATTTAGGCCAGATTTTACTAACTAGACGCCAACCGGCTGACATGGCCTGATCGGAGCTGACGTTAACAGCTTTTAATAATATTTTAATATTTATTTTCATTTTTTCTTCCAACTGGTTGCCCCATCTCAACCGACACTACGCATCTAAACCAAAGGCACCCCCACCATCGTCTCCGTCGGAAATGGTCCTCCATCTTCGTCTTCTTTGTGGTCATCTTTACCCATCATTGGCCCCGAGCAAATGGCCAAAAATCTGGGGAAAACTCAAGAAAAAATAGAAATCTCTCGAGAAAAAAAAAAGAACTTGCGGGAAAAATCTTTGAGACAAAGAAGGGGGCAGTGGATCTCTTGTACTTCTAGCCAAAAGATATGAAATTTGGAGGGATTTACAGAGCAACATGGGTAAAAAATGAGCGGGTCTCTTGGCCGAAAGGTAGAAAACATGACCGCAAATGACTTGAATTTTGGGAAATCTTAGGGAAGAAAGAAAAAGAAACCTGAATGCCGAAGCTCTCCCATTTTTCATCGCAGCTCGTCGGGAGAACAGGGGAAAAAATTGAACCCAAAAATCCAAAATCTGCCCACGACTTCCTCTGTTCGTCTTCCGCTTTGTCTTTCCAGCAACCCAGCTCCAGATCTGGAGCAGAGCCTCATCCATGGTGGTGACAAGCAAGGTCGAGATCGTGGCTGTAATTGGGCTTCGATGGTGTTGGGGATGGGGGCGGAACCCAGCTCGCCGCCGGTGCAACTACTGCGGCGGGGGGTAAGGACTCGTGGAAGGAGGATTGTGACGGGCCGGCGAGGTGGACCTCGACCTCGCTGGCCGTCACCTCAGGCCAATCGCCGAGGTCTGGTGATTGGCTAGAAGAAGAAGAGGAGAAAAAAAAAAGAAAAAAAGAAAAATCAAAAAATCAAAAAATAAAAAAAAATCAGAAATATTAATATGTTATTAAAAGTTGTCAATATTAACGCCAATCAGGTCACGTCAGCCAGCCGGCGTCAGCAAAATCCGGTCAAAATTGGTTGGAAATGACTAAATTGGCACAACGTAAAAATGTTTATGACTAAATCGGTACAAAGACAAAATATTTATGACTTTTTTTGACACTTTTCCCAACTTCTTAGAGCTTTCAACTTCTCCCTCTTTCTCTCTTAAAAATATTACACATGCTTCAATTACGGAGAGCATATGATTATAGCCATTGATTGTGTGAACCCCAAAGTGAGAATCACATATCAATGGCTATAAATAAATTGGTCCACATAAACTAAGAGCGTGTTTCGAAAAAAAAAAAAATTCATCATAAAGAAAAATACTTTTCAATAAAATTATTTTCTAAGAAAATGTTTTCCCCTTTTCATATTAGGGAATATTTTCCCCTTTTCATATTAGGGAATTCATATTCCTAAATTTAAGTACGCATATTTTCCTTAATTGTTAATAGTGTTCCATTGGCTGTTTATTTTAAATCAAACGGTAAAATTCATTCACTCAAATAAACATGCCCTAGGTCTACGTAGTAACTTCTCATCTCGCTCTCTCTCTCTATGCATGAGGATGACTCGTTATTAGTTTGTACAAGTAATCCTTTAACGACAGTTACAACTTCTCTCTCTCTCTCTCTCTCTCTCTCTCTCTCTCTCTCTCTCTCTCTCTCTCTCTCTCTCCCCCTCCCTCCCTTCCTCCCTCCTTGAGGATGACTCATAATCAATTTGTCCAAGTAATCCCGAGATCTCCGACTTAATACACACACTAACCTTGCGTATTACGATACCACATGTCACTAAAACTTCGCCTTTGATCTTGAGCTTGCATGTTAGCATCATTCCGCGCCCCACCTCTCTCTCTCTCTCTCTCTCTCTCTCTCTCTCTCTCTTGCATCTTTCTCTCTTGATTCTCTATTTACTCGCTCCACTCACTCCGCCAGGATAACCGAGAAATAGAAAGAAAGAGCATTGTCTAAAATGGAGGACGAAGAGAATCGGCAAGGGTTTTCCTCCATCAGGATTCCTCTGATTCTCAATAAGCAGCAGGTTCAGCCATTGAATGTGGAGAAAGGCGCCGGCGAAATCTCTTTCTTCAGAACCTGCTTCAATGGACTCAATGCTCTATCAGGTTCTCTCTCTCTCTCTCTCTCTCTCTCTCTCTGTGAGTGTTTGGATATCGAGAAAATATATACATATTTGTCAGTCGAATCGTTGCTAAATGTTGAGGAAAACCTGCGAGGCATACCTTTCACCGGGAATTTGGATTTTAGTTCGCAACTTGACGAGCGAATCTTTCTTTTTTTATCCTCCGAAATCCCGGATCATATCTTCCTCGAATTGACATAAATTCTCGGATTTGCCATGGTCAAATTCAAAATAGACGGTTAAAAAAATAATTTAATAACGTTGATTTTCTTCATGAGAGTTTGATTTTCAGAATGACAACTGTCTTTTTAAAATAATTGATAGAGGTCCCATAAAATTACACAGATTTATTGTTGTGAGTCATTTCGAATTAGGGCACTCATAAACCTTGCTCCAGACATTGGCCTCATCCAACTCAAATGATATATCATTGTCATAACTTATAAGAGTTTAAATAGGCTGTGGTTTGATCGGTGGGTGGGTAGCTTTTAGGGCTTTTTACATGAGAAGTCCTTTTTGAGGCAGCCATTGTGGATGATTGACTGCTTTAAACAAGGCATGAGTGAAATCCTATGATGGAAAATAAATAAATGATTTGACCCAATCCGAACCGTTCATACACTGAATCATTGACACTCCCAACACAAATAGTAGCTTTTTAGCTAAACGAATAACAACAAAAAAGAATTCCTACTTTCACACATTTAGCTCAATGTTACAAAAAGCAATTATACACCATCGATTAGAGAGAATATGTAGTTTCAATTATCAAATCAAAGGACAGATAAAGCCTCTTGTGTAACAATTTCCTTATATTGGCGATTTTCGATCTGGTTTTTAAATCAAAGCATCTTTCAATCTAAAAATTTTACATAGAAACTAGCAGTGCAACCTGTGCTACTGTTGGATACTGGGAAAATAATTTAGACTCAATTAACTATAATTAAATGATCAGTGTGCATTATTTTAGAGCCAACGGTAACATAGTCATAATGATGTATCAGAAAAAAAGTTCTATATACTCACTAGTTGATTAAATAGACAATACAAAATTTGCTCGAAACTTTGAAAGTCAATTCTTAGACAAAACAAATTGATGTCAGGATTACACAAAAATGATAAATAAAAATAATAATACACATCCAATATTTTTTTCTAATTTTGTAATTATCTTCAATTTTGTCATTCATGATGTACAGTTTATTTTTCATGAAATGATTTTGTGTTCCATTAATCGAAATTAAAGTAGAGTTTTTTTGAAAATGTTAATTCTAACCTTCCTTCCAGCAGTAGTGGGGATATTTGTCCTACTCGTTGATTCATTTCATGTTTCGCTTGAGATTTAGCACCGAATGTAATTATAATTTATTTGTGAAAGCAAGATTCCTCATTTTCATTATACTTTTGTGCATGTTGATTCTTCTTTGACAGTAAACTCAAGATTTAAGCTTTGTACTTTCGAATTTAAAAACCAAAAAAAAAAAAATGCATTTTAGTTTTGTTTTTATGAAATTATTTGCCCTTTCTCTTCTCACATATTGATATTGATAGTTTGCTTTTGTTAATTTTCCATTGGTCAGAAATGTAATACTTGTTCCTCTTATGACATGTCACAAGGAATAGTTTATAGACCTTGCAAACACTATATTCAAGATTCCAGACAAAGACTATGTGTACTACAATTTAATAGTAACAGTAATTAAAACATTTTACACAAATCTCATATTAAACCTTAAGTGTCACATAAATCCCAAATCTATAATCAATATTAATAAATCCTACATTACTTTGAATGCCCTTATTAATTAACACCATTCAGATGAAAATTATCTTTCTTTAATTTTTGTTTTTACACTCATATTGTATGTGTCTTTCTCCATACAAAAAGAACAAATAGAAAAACCTTTTTCTTACACATTAACCTTTTTCTTTAATGGAGTATAGAGATCTTATCTTGATTAAGATAATTGTCCAAAAAGTCCTAAACATATTGTCCCACAGCCAATTTAATCTTAAATCTTTCAATTGTATCAATTAAGTCCTCAATTATTTTTGTCAATTTAGTCCTAAACCTTTTGGAGATTTGTCAATTTAGTCTTAAATCTATCATGTAACTATTTGGCCAAAATGATTATATCAACAAATCTTCAAAGGTATAGAACTAAATGTGCATAATTGGAAGGTTTAGAACTAAATTGGAAAATCATTAAAATTATTTAGAGTTAAATTGATTGATATAGAATAAGTTTATGATTTTTTGAACAATTTTCCAGTTTAGAAGAGGCCAAGTTCCTATGTGCTAGTCAAAGCTTGAGATGAAGAGTCTAGCTAGCTCATCGTTTTTTGGGAATTTTTCAAGCTAAACGTCAAGAAGAGTTCTGAAAACATTTCCATGTAATAATATTTTTCTACTGCTTACCATCTACACGTGAAGATTCTCTTTTTCTGAATTATAGATTATGAATAAAAGGCGAGCTGAGGTCCCAAAGAGAGATTCGTGTCTTATCTTGATATTGAGCTGATTCCCTGAAAATCTCATAATTGATTGAGATACTATACGTGTAGAGGGTAAATGGACTCTTCTAAACAATGGACTCATCACAATTAAGCAGTGGAAGATCCAGTTGAGTTGCATCACCAGTCTACTCTAACTTTATTGAAATACAACCCACACTATGGAGAAAAAGCAGTGATATATATATATATATATATATATATATATATATATATATATGATTTGAAGGTTTATGATTTTGATAAATGAGATGAATATGATAAAGTTAAAGATTCTATCCTATTTAACTGATTACCAATAGCATGGAGGTGTTGATTTGTATAATTATTTTGTTGTATTATTTTCACATTGTGAGGTTCATCGGTTTCATTTGTTATTCTAAAAGAAGAAGCTATCATTTCACTATCCCTGTGTTCAATTTTAATTTTCCTTAAAGGATGATGATTAGACTTTATGGTGTAGCCATTATATAATTCCCATTTATAAGTGTGATCTAGTACATAGATTTCTTTTTTGTTGAGGAAAATATTCTTCAAGCCAGTCAAAGAAAAATATATGAGTTTTATGTTCATATAGGTAATCATAATATTTGTCTCTAATTTCTTTAGCCTGCTTATGAAATGTATTAAAAAATTATTATCTAATTTCTTTGTTTTCTTTTTAATTAAATTCTTTGTTTAAGAATTCTTGATTAGTTTCAAGTTTTTTTCAAGAGTAAGTATTTCATGATCTACCAATTGAGAATATATATAGGAAGCATCAGTCCCATAATCTGCCTCTCCTGTCAATTGCATTCGTACAACTCTCAATATTTTTTTGTCTAACCTGGCAAACTATAGATTATGCGGCTAGAGAGCGACTGTTCTCAGCATCCAATGTTCTCAGCATCCAATCATGAGAATTCCGATTCCCCTCATGCACAGCTTTCCTAGTTGAAGGAATTAAGTTTCTAGATGATCAAGAAAAACAATTTCCCTTTCGTATAATTATATTCATTTTTCCTTTTCAAAACGCACAGTCTCATCATCATCTCTAGAGTCAAGAACTTATTAAACTTAAGAGATTCAGTCCTCTATGTTACATAATTATCGAGCTTTCCTTGAATGTCCCAAATGAAGCCAAGAAAAGTCTGTCGTTCTTTTTATGGTTTCTTTTGCTACTTTGAACTTCCCTCTTCGTGGTCCCGTTTGCTGATTGTCAGAAGAGCGATATGATTTAGACGTTGGCCGGTTCAAGATCTCAGAGAACGCCTGTCGTATTGGGCAAGGAGGTTGTCCCTCTCTTGTCTTTTCTTTTGGCTGATGTCTTGTCCACTAACTTTTGTCCCCTAGAAACTTTGGCTTTTTACTAGGTGGTGCGCACTTAATGCGTTGAACCGATTTGGCTTCTCTCTCTTTAAATTCTCTCTCTTTACCTACCTCCATTAGATAACGCCGCTGATTGACACCTATTAGCATGATCTCTTCAATCTCAATATAACTGTTCCATACGCTTTAAAATGCCCTCATCTGCAGATCGTATTTGCTATTACACAATCTTCTCATGGTCACCGCACACTTGCGTGATTCAGCAAGAGTCGTAGGATTTTTTGTCGCAAATGTAGACCATCTAGTCGGACATGTCTTTGCCTTTGGATGTTTTCAAGAGTTTGTGTTAGTCCTGGGCAACTTCTAACACGAGAGGAAAGATAGATCAACCCAAAATCTGGAGCCTATAACTAGATTAGGAGCGTACGCAAAATTTGACAAGCGATTAAGAGAAATTAGGGTTGTCTTTTATGAAAAGAGAAGCAGGCGGCTACTGCAAAACTAAGGATTCAATAGACCTAGTTATGAATTCAAGACCAATTCCTTGTACTCACCCCAAGGATAAGAAGTTTTAGGTCTACCAGAAAACCAAGAGCCTTGTCCATCTAAACTTGTCATCAAGTACCAAGGCTTTACACGACAATATGAAAATAAAAACCACTTGTTCTCATCGCAACCCTCTCATGAAATACATGATAAATATGATACATATTTCTTGACAGAAAATTTAGATGTCAATAATTACGTGATAATTAATTTGAGTGTATACAAATAACTACAATGCAGAAATTTTGGGAGACCTTAAGGGACTTTTTTTATTCCTATATCTATTTGTCCCATTAATAATAAAGGATAAGACTTCAAAAATGGTGGCCTATCTCTTTTGAATATTCATGAGATGAGACGAGATGACAAGACGTGTAAATGAATAAATTTGAGGCCCCGAAGGGATTGACTCGACAGGGTGTCATTTCGAAAATGAACACAAAAATCAATCCCGCAACCCGGAATTCGCTGGATTTCCGAGACCCAAAGATGTCAACACCGCAGCTACGATCCAAAGTGCTGGATTTGTCGCTCACCGAGATAGACACTCGTCGATTTTCGGGACCTTAGCACGACAATAATATAAAAACAAACAAAAAAAGTTATCAAAGTAACCTACCGACTTTAGGACGTGATGATTTGAATTTGTCTAGGGAACATAGGGAAAACCAAGAAACGGTGGCGAATCAAAAATGAAGATGCTAGAATCTTACATTGGGGTCCGGGGTAGTGGACGAATTTTCCCGTGAAGTGGAGGGAAGTGGAACGCAGAATTTATGATTAAAATGACAACGATTCTCTTGCCATCTGTTTTTCTTGTTTTCTTGTATGTTGGCTCCTTATGCGTGAACATTCGTTTTCATGCCATACGGTCTCATGGGAGGACCTAGGACCACTTTACTCTCTTCCTCTCTAATGGACAATACGTCAATTTTACGTACTCTTTAAATTTCAAGCAATACCCATCTAGCTACCCTGTTCACTTTTCATGCTTCACTTCCAATAGTTAAAAAAGAACCTCGTCGTATAAAGTGCATATCGTTTGATTACTTATCCTGATTTTGATTTGCATCTTAACTGGATTATCAAATGAATAAGATATTGTACACACTCCTAATTTACTTACCTAGGGAGGATTCCTCCTCATTAATAAGATTATTTAAAGATTGCAGGCGTTAATCTTTCCTTGTGCTTTTAGCAAGGCAATACATGTAAAACTTCTTTACTCATATCCAATCAGCAGACTTAGTGCATTAATCTATAATTCTGTGCTAAGAAGCACGAAAGAATGTTCTATGATAATGATTGTCTCAATATGTTTGTCATTTTCTTGTATAAATATAGAAACTTTAGGAGTGATGACTTTCGTTATTGAGATAGTAACTTTCCAATTCAATATTGGCCATCAAATAATGGAAAAAAAAAAAAACATACTGGACTATCGGAACCCAATTAATTAGGAAAACCCCAAGACAGCTTTCACTTGTAGTTCTTAACGGCAATTGATCTAAGGAAACGACAAATTATCTTTTAGGAATCCTCATTAATCAAATCCATAGATAAATTATATTATTTTATATCTGGGTTAAGGCTATAAAGCTCCTATATTGCATTATTCATGTTGGACACATGACTCAACGTGTTTTTTGCAGTTATTGCTTATGAGCCGTACCATATCGAGATGTTTTTTTTCTTAGATTTCTTTCAATTAAGAAAGGATGTATCGTATTATAAGAAGTATTATGAGGCATGATATATTTAAAATGTCACTTATTACATGAAAAGGTCTACGTACATAAATGTCGAGTTTCAATCTGAGAACCCTTAAAGACTAGAAAATATAACTTACGTGAACAAGCTAGTGACATCTTTCTTTTTTTCAAAAAGGTGAGAGATCAAGATTAAAAAATTTGGATCACAAGATGTGGTGGGAAAAGATGTTCTCCTCATCAAAGCTATTGAGCTCCGTCGTACTTGGCAAAAATGTTGTTTTATTTTTTTTGTCGATAGTTGGCGAGGCAATGTCATTCTTTCTACCGCATTGAGTCCAAAGCCATGGCAGCTTGAAAATTCATGATAATGTGCAGTAGTCCAAACTCGCTGCTTAAAGGACAAGGACTACTTATCACTCAACCCCACAAGGAAGGTCACGAGAAAACACCCCACGTTCGCAAACATGTGGTGGAAAAAAAAACAAAAAAAAAATTGAAAAAAAAATGTGGCACATGTAAAATGTGTGTTGAAAAAGAGGGCATGCAATTGCTATTAAAAAAGCAACTAGGGTTTTGAGTTTGAAGGCCACCTCCAAGTATTTATTTCTTGATAGGGTTTCCACGTCTTCCCTCTAACTCTAAGGAATCACCATTCATATTCTCTCCCTCCCTCCCTCCCCCTCCCTCTCTCTCTCTCTCTCTCTCTCTCTCTCTCTCTCTCTCTATGGAGGCGAATTCAAGTGATGGGTCGTACTTGAATGAGCCTCTCTTGTATAACGAGAAGCAACAAGGATCAGCGCACAAACTAGAGGAAGGACAGTCGAAGTGTGAAAATCTCTGTGAAGGCAACACATCTTTCTTCAAAACCTGTTTTAATGGCCTCAACGCTTTGTCAGGTCTCTAATTCTTTTGCCCTCTAGTTTGACCACACCTTCGAACGTCGTAGACTGTTGCTGTACGTACCATCGATAGAGCTGCTTGACTCGTAATATTGATGCTTAGCGCACATTCATGTAGAACCATGCAGTGCATATGGTGTTCCCTGTTCAGCTTTCATGTTTTTGATAACCAATTGTCTCAGCTAATGACCATCTTGACCTTAAAGGATTCGTCATGCTTGAAACACATTCTTTTAGAGTCATGCTTGAAATTTCAAAGAGGAACTAAGAAAGATGAAGTCTTGATGACCTCAATGAGCATCTTGACCTTAAAGAATTTGTAGAATCCAAAGTTAATTCTATGTCAAAGTATCTCAGCTAGTGAATTAACTTTCATGATGTTAAGGCTGGTCTATGTAGTTTATGGAGAATCTCTTTTATGCCGAAAAATATTCTGACTTCATTATGTAGGAGTGGGAATTTTGTCGACACCACACGCCCTTGCATCCGGAGGTTGGTTGAGCTTAATACTTCTCTTTGCCATAGCCATAGCAGCCTTTTACTCGGGCCTGCTCATTCAGAGGTGCATGGATGTCCACTCAAGCATTAGAACTTACCCTGACATCGGAGAGCTAGCCTTTGGTACCAAGGGGCGTGTCCTGGTATCGGCCTTCATGTACATAGAGCTATTCTTGGTTGCTACAGGATTTCTTATTCTAGAGGGAGATAATCTGCATAATTTATTCCCGGACATGGAATTCAACATTGGAGGGTTCATCTGTGGAAAACAGAGTTTGGTGCTGATTGTTGCAGTAATAATTTTGCCCACGGTTTGGTTGGACAATTTGAGTTTGCTTTCTTATATATCTGCAAGTGGGGTCTTAGCTTCTGGCATCATCCTCATCTCAATTCTATGGACCGCAAACGATGGAGTTGGATTTCATCATACCGGAGCACTGATAAATTGGAGTGGAGTTCCTACTGCTGTTAGCTTATACGGTTTCTGTTATTGCGCTCATCCAGTTTTTCCCACGCTTTATACCTCTATGAGGAAGAAACATCAGTTCTCTAACGTAAGTAACAGCATGGTTTCCAGTTTCCCTTTTTGTCAAATTCCGCTCTTAAGAAATTGAAGCTACTGAGAAAAAGGTTTTGGGCTTTTTAGTGAAACTCATCACTTATAATTTTTGTCGCAGGTTCTTCTATTGTGCTTTATCCTCTGCACTGTCGGTTATGCATCAATGGCTGTAATGGGGTACCTGATGTTTGGAGATGAGGTACAGTCGCAAATAACGTTAAACATCCCTCTAGGAAAACTGAGCTCAAAAGTGGCAATTTACACAACCTTGGTGAACCCTCTATGCAAATATGCTTTGATGGTGACACCAATTGTCAATGCGACCAAGCAGTGCTTTCCTTGCTACTACAACAAGAGGCCTTTCAGTCTTTTTATCAGTACCCTCTTGGTGATCAGCACTGTTGTTGTGGCCTTGACTGTCCCTTTCTTCGGGTATCTGATGTCACTGGTCGGAGCTTTCCTCAGTGTAACCGCGTCTATCCTACTGCCTTGCATATGCTACTTGAAGATTACAGGCACTTACAGGACCTTAGGATGCGAAACTGTCACGATAGGCGCAATCATATTGATGAATGTTGTCATTGTGGTACTCGGTACTTACACATCCCTCGGACAGATTTTAGGCCATTTATAAATTCATCCCGCACTTCTATCATCATGCCTCATCCCGCACTTCTATCTTCAAGGCATGATATGGTTACTGTTTTAAAAGCTTAATTAATAGAAGTCATCAATATAACTTAGAATACAGCCGGTAGGGAATGGAGATAGTCAATGGGAACGAAGAACTCATGAATCCTTCGTTTGTACATTCGATGATTTACTCTGAGGAGAAATCAGCCACTATTTGCCATTCATCGAGTGCTGCTTGCCCTCTGGTGTATCTGACATCTTTCTCTTGAGTGTGTCTGCAAGCGCGCGCAAAACTGTTGAAACCCTCATAGTTGATGTAGATTCTCATGAGCCTGTAGCATATTTGGTCATTGCTGAACCTTCCAGTCCTTATCTATATTTGGCTGTGCTTATCCTTTCGGCTACTCATATCAAATGAAGGGTTGTGTGTCACTGTTGCTGTGGTACTAGCGGGCTTATTTCACTTTAAAATTCCAGTTTGCTGGTTCCCCTTCATGTGAAAAGGTTTCTCCATATGATTCGATTAGTTTTACAAGACATGATGACACCACTTGATGACACAACTCCCTTAAGTAAGCCCGATTTACAATTAAAAAATATAAACTATTTCTTTATTCAATGGAATACCTTAAATTTTTAAAATTGCACTTAACGTGATACCTGCATTGAATTCATAGACGGAAGACATCGGTATGGTACTAACGCCATTAAATGACCATCCAACAAGCTCACATCGTGTCCACTTGTTTGCCAAATCTTTTTGCGTTTTTTTAAACATAAATTTCATTCAATCTCCCTCCCTCCCTCCCTCCCTCCCTCCTGCAACAACCACGCAGAGTGTTTTTCCTGAGTCTCTCTTCTCCCAAATCATCCGTTCTCTACACTCCCATTAAGTTTTGAAGTTCTTGGGTTTAAGGAAGGAGCCATGGTTTTGTCATCACGACCACACCATTCCGAACCAATGATTTTGAGACCGCCAACCACCAACCCCCATCAACAACAGCCAGGACCACCAAGTAGTCCTGAGGCCTCTAGTTCTGTCATGCGCAGGTCATGCCATGGCCCAGAGGTCGTGCACCCAGATTCGTTGTGCGACCCAACTGGGATTGCACTCACGGCTCTTAATATGGGGACAATGGTGACGATGACAGTGGAGAAAGAGGACGATGGCAACGGGTCTACCAAGGAAGAAGAAGTGGAGAAAATAAGAACATGAAAAAAGCAAAGAAAACAGGGAAAGAAAGAAACGTAAAAATATATAATGTTCTGACTTCAAAAATAAAATGATGTGGCTGTCCATGACATTATTTCGACCTCATGTTGGCTGTCGGTCGTTAAAAATCATTTGACATGGCACTTAAGTTAACAGAGACCTAATATTAAGCACCATTTGAAAAATTTGAAGTTCAAGTTTGTAGTCATTACTCCGCAAAATTTTTATGGACAATCCAAAACCAACTTTACAAAATTCACGGGAGACCCTAAAGCTTTGATTTCATATTGGTGAAGCCATGAAGAACGAAAAGAATAACTTACAAGTAATCAATTACAAGAGAACAGGACAATGGAAATAGAATTTATATATGACTTCCACTGGCTAGCTAAGAAGGCAACTAAAGTTACAATTCATTGATCTTTTTTCATGTGCAGGCTTAGATCATCAAGCATATGAAAAGTCTCTTCATAATCATCCCGAGAATCATTCCCGGAATAGAACTTATAAACAGACCCGCCTAACTCAACACAACTCTCCCCTGCCATCTTCTTTACCCCTTTGCTTTTCATGTCTCTCCTCGTTTTTGCTGCTTTCTCCCACATCCCAGCCTCAGCATACATGTTTGCAACCATAATCAAATTCCCACCCCTCCTCGGCTCCAGTTCAAGCAGTCTCTTCCGTACTTCACTACCCAGCCCACTTTTGTCCTCCACGTCATGAATGTGGCATGCACTGAGCAACGTCCTCCATACCACTGAGTCAGCCTTTGTTGGCATTGTTGTTATAAAAGAGTAAGCCTCCCTGAGACGACCAGCACGACCCAGAATGTCTACCATAGCACCATAATGTACCATCATTGGTTTAATCCCATGAACATACTGCATTTCATGGAAGTATTTATATCCCTCATCCACTAATCCAGCATGGCTACAAGCACAGAGAACTCCAAGGAAGGTCACATAGTTTGGGCGTACAAATGTACTCTCCATCATGTTCAAAAAGAGGCGGAGGGCTTCATTAGCAAAGCCATGTTGGGCCAGCCCCAGGATCATTGCACTCCAAGTCCACAAATTTCTCTCTCCCATTCGGTGAAAAACAAAACTAGCGCACCGAACAGCGCCACACTTTGCATACATGTCAACAAGGGCAGTACCCAACTGGCAGTTCATAATCATGCCCTTTTGAATCACTTGGGAATGAACCCATTTGCCCAAGCCCAAGTTCCCCAGCTCGACACAAGCAGAGAGCACAACCACCATTGTGGTCTCATCCGGCTCAAATCCGCAGCTCCTCATCTCCACAAAATATCCAATCCCATCAGCCAATCGCAAATTCTCAATGCAGGCAGTCAGAACAGCATTCCAAGAAACAACAGTTCTTGTGGACATTCCATCAAACACCTCACATGCGTTCAAGATCTTTTTGCACGATCCGTAAAAGCTAATCAAAGCATTCTGAACATAAACGTTACTCTCCAAACCGAACTTACAAACCTCCCCATGGACTTGCCTGCCCTGTCGTAGCACCGCAAGAGCCGCGCACGACTTCAAGACGAAAGGGAAAGTGTGCTCATTCGGACTAACCCCACCGCGCCGCATTCTGAGATAGACCCGCAACGCATCTCTCCACGAGTCCTTCGATGCCAAACCTCTTATCACAATGTTCCACGAAGAGGGCGCCGAGATCTCCGCGTGCTCGACTATCGACCGAGCGTACCTCAAGCATTTCGTGGGGGAAGACAGGGAGCAGAGGCGGATGATTTCGCGGGCAAGAAAAGCGTCGCCGCGGAGCCCAGAGACAAGTATCTGGGCGTGGATTTGAGTGATGTGCTTTATGGAAGAAGAGTGTTTCAGGAATGTGATCAGCCTGTGCTTTATGGAAACGAAATTTGAATTGTAGCTGAGGATCTTGACCGGGGAAATGGCGCTGGCGGTCGAGATTGGGAGGGGAACCATGCATGCGGTCGGGACAATGTTTGAACGGAGAGCAGAGAAGTCGATGCTTTGGGCTTTAGTTGGTATTTGCCATGTAAAGCAGTAATTTGCTTTTCGCCCGGTTTAATAACTCAAATCTCAAAAAATAATGAAAGATACGTACTTATGTATTGATATTTATTTTATGTAAATTTTAAATAATTCGAATTTAAAATATGTTGAGATATATACATCATAAAATTTAGATTATAAAAAAGAAATAATTAGATAACAGCCTTTAATTTACTTTGAGAATAACATTCTATTTTGAATCATAAAAAATAAATAATTAATAACTATAAATTGTTATAGGGTCTATACTTTTAAGAATTTATAACTTATAACAAGTTGTTGTTTTCTAAGTAGCCTAAAAATTATTATGCTAACAAAGCCCCTTTTAAAACATAAAAAGTAAAGATCCATCCAGGTCAAGGTATTTCATTTTCCTAGCGAAATGACTAATTTGTTTGCTAGGCATGTAAGGCAAATCGTGCTCATCCGAAAAACCAAAATTTTTCTTTTTTGCAATTCTTTTGCTAGACCAGACACACTCTTCAAACAAATTAACAAATTCCTTCGTGGTGCGCAGTTACTAATTTCTTTATTTTATTTTATTTTACTGAACAGCACACGTGTTGCGAGTGCAAGGAAATAGTGGAAAAAGTTAATAAAGAATAAAATAATACGTAAAGGTTTTGATCTAATGTTTTCGCATAATTTCAATTGTCGTAAAAGGAAAGATGATAGATTTAAGGGATATTTGAATTGGTTTTAAGTAGAATTTTGAAGGTAAGGCATTCATTGATAATTTGCTCACTATTTCGATTATTGTAAATTATGATTCTGTCAATCATAGTTTTGCGTGATCATAAGATGTTTTCAATATATGGGTTTTTCATGGCAACTCTTTGAAAATTTTGAGGGTGAAGTAGCCATTAAGGCCCTGTTTGGTAACCATCCAAACAGGACCAAACAAGGCCAAATTCTGATTCTTTGTTCCCGGAATCAGTTTCGGCCTAGAATCGCGTTTGGTAAAATTTTTGTTCCCGGAAACAAATTTGTTCCCGGGAACAGATTGGGAATAGAATCAAGAACAAAAAAAAAGTTGATTCTTGTTCCGGGAATGAATTTGAGAATCAAAATCAATAAATTTTCTTCTTCCCTTCGGCCATCTCGCGACTGCCGTCCACCACCGCCCGCCACCATCCGCCGTCCGCCACCACCATCCACCGCCGCCGGCCACCGGTCCGGCGAGCTCGCCGGAGGCAAGCCTAGCCACCGGTCCGGCGAGCTCGCCGGAGGCAAGCCTAGCCACCGGCGAGCTCACCGGAGGCTTGCCCAGCCACCGGCGAGGCTCGGCCTCCCCAGATCTGGCGAGGCTGACCCTCGCCGGTGGCCAAGCGGGCCTCGCTGGGGCTGGGCGAGGCCTCGGCGAGGCCGGGCGAGGCCTGCTTGGCCACCGGCGAGGCCGAGCCTCGCGACGCCCAGCTCCACCGGTGGCCTGGCAGGCCTCGCCCAACCCCGACGAGGTCGGCTTGGCCACCAATGGGGCTTGGCCTCGCCAAATCTGGCGAGGCCGAGCCTCGCCCGGCTGCCGGCGAGGCTCGGCCGACGAGGGCCGGCCTCACCGAGGGTCGGCGACGCTCCGGTGAGGTCACTGGCCCTTGTCTTGCCGGTCGCCGGTTCGGCGACCGGCTAGAAGAAGAAGAAGAAGATGAGAAAAAGAAAAGAAAAAAGGAAAAAAAAAAAAGAAAATGAAAAGAAAAAAATTAAAAAAATTAAAAAAAAAAGAAAAGAAAACAAAGGAAAAAAGTAAAAAAAAAATTAAAAAATTAAAAGAAATTGATTTGGAACAGAATTAATAAACACGGCACCAAACGCAATTCTATTCCAGAATCAGAAATTTTGGATAGTTACCAAACGGCTTAAAATGCTTAGAATCAGTTCCCGGGAACAGAATAAAAAAGAATCAATTCTAATCAGAATCAGCTCTCGGGAACAGAATCGTTACCAAACGCGCCCTAAGTTTGTTTAATTTGTGGTATAGATGATAATTTTTGTATAGTCGCTTAAAACTGATAATTTTTGTAGCCATTCTTGTAGTATAGGTTTTTTCATGTGCTAACTTATCGTGATGTTACATTACTTAATTTTTATTGAACTTGTCGTGGTTACCATATTAGAATGACATCCTCTTTGGTTTTTCCGAAAGTACAATGTCCAGTTTGACACTTTTATAGCATATCATGCTTTAAATTTCACTTTTTTACTGGGACGCATGTATTACTTTTAAAGAAGGATAGAGTACTCGTTTATTTAATCTGTTTTAGGGTGATAGAATAACCATTGGCCGGAGGGGCTGGCTCGCCCAAAGGAAGAGGGAGGAAGGAAGAAAAAAAAGAGAGAAAAAGAGAAAAACAAAAAGTCAAAATTAAAAATTAATAAAAATAAAAGAAAATGTATTAAAACGGGATCACTAGACTGCTAATGCCAGCCGACCAAAATTAGCCGAATGGGTTGAATTGACACAATTGCATTGAATTGACAAAAAAAAAAAAATTATGACTGAATTGGAATAATTACAATAGGTTTAGGATTTTTTTGATAATTTTTTAATATGTATAAGTTACCCTATACTTCTTCAAATTACATGCTTTTTCGAATGCATTAGTTTTGATGCAGTGACATATGTATAAGTTACCAGATATTTCTTCAAAATGCATTATCATACTCTAAAATTAAAATTTTAATTGAAATATATTTCCTCTTGAAAAATATTTTTAAATTATGTTTGACCATGTGACCCTACCACATACTAGTGTTTGGCTTGCTGCTCTCCCATCTCATTTGGGGCTATACCCAGTGTAATGCTGAATTGCAAATCATTATTAGTTTTACTAATATGTAAGACTTTTTATTGTTTTATTTAATTTAAGAAATGCATGGGTTTGTGAGATGGAGCCTATGGTTGCACGACGAGGGGCTTAACCACAATATTAGAATTTAACTGGTTGACTCATTATACATAGTCATGTATCTAATATATTCGCTGATAGATGGAACGCTAAGGTGAATTCAGCTTTACTGATCATTATGTCAGATTACATCCAAATTACTTTAATGTTGCAATTTGAAGTCTTTAAGTGCATTTAAGATTAGAGTTGGAGGTAAATGGACCTCTATAATTTAAGGTGATGTGGCTCAATCACATAAGGGAAAATGATACAAATGGTTTCTAAACTATGACTCGATATGAAATGTGGTCCCTAAGCTTTAATTCGACGTGCAATTTGATTCCTTAACTTCTAGCTTATTTAGTATGGTTTTTAGACTTATGGTACATATTCAAAATAGTCGCTGAATTATAAGAAAATATTCAATATTGACATTTTATTAATTCAACATTAGGGTTGACATTAGATATTTTCATATGATTTAGGAACTAAATTTGACATATACTAGAAGTTTAGGGACAACTTGCCCATTGTGCCAAAACTTAGGAACCATTTGTATCATCATCCCATCACAGAACTCCATTTTATTCATTTTACTCTTTTTACTCAAGAAAACAAGCGTGACCTTTATGATTCTCTTTTACATTGTTTATCACTTGATAAAACTAATTTATTTCCCATTAAAGTGTAAGTAAATTAATAATGTACGCAATTTACATCCATGTACTATTCTTGTAAATTAAATTATATCCTAGTCGGATAGTTAGGTTTCTTTTTCTACTTTGTGGAGAATGAGCTTTCTGCTCAGCAATGTCTTGGTTGCTCTTCTAATATCATATTATACTGTGTTAATCAACTGACATATAGAATGTTTGAATGAAATTTATGGCCCAATACTCTTTCGATGAACACGTTTATTATAATGAGCAAAGGGTGTCACACCTCTAACCCCAGGCACACGCACATCCCTCGGCGGTCAACTAAATTGCAACGTCTCAGGACGCGTTGCCGACCATTTCATTTTATGCACATGCGGAAGCGAACTCATAAACCCCAGACAACAATCAAATACATGGGATAGAAAAGCAAGACAACCAATTTTTCTCAAAACACACTTTATAAACAATTATGAAGAGCGTAGTTAGCCCTTTTCAAAATGCTTTTGTGAAGGGGCAAGCGGATCAAGGACAATATCTTGTTAGCCTAGAAACTCTTCTCCAGGTTCCATCTAGAGCCCTACTTACATAAGTGTGTGGTTGAGGTGGACTTTCAAAAAGCATACAACACAATTGATTGGAAATTCCTTGAGAGAGTTCTTTGTACTTTTGGGTTTCCCGAGTTTGTGACTTGACTTATCATGACTTGTGTGCGTACTCCCAAATTTTCTATTGCCTTGAATGGGGAGCTTCATGGGTTCTTTGTGAGTGGTCGTGGCCTTCACCAAGATGATCCCATTTCTCCTTATATATTTATTTTGGTTATGGAGGTGCTGTCCGGGATCCTAATTAGGTGCTATTCGAAGCTAGAGTTTAAGTTCTTCTAGAGATGCAAGCCGACGAATCTATCACATTTATTTTTTGCGGACGACGTCTTCTTGTTTTGTGAGGCCGATTTATCTACTGTGACTCTCCTCAAAGAAGATCTCCAAACCTTCTTAGCTTGGAGTGGTTTGCTTCCAAATCCGAGCAAGAGCAAGATCTTCTTAGCTGGAGGTATGCCTTCTTTAAGGAATCGGATTCTCCTTGAGCTCGGTTTCCATGAAGGTAACCTACTGGTGCGCTATCTGGGGGTTCCAATTATTACATCAAGACTCAGTAAGGCGGACTGTTGCGTCAACCGCATTATAGCAAGGGTTCAAGCTTGGACACATCACTTTCTTTCTTTTACTGACCAACTTCAACTTATCAAGTCAGTCTTTCATACTATCCAAGCCTATTGGCTGAGTGTATTTATTTTATCTATAGTTGTGTTGGACCATATTGAGAAAATCCTCAGACAATTCCTGTGGAAATGCCCGAAATTGGGTAGAGGTGGTGCTAAGGTAGCCTAGGATGATATGTGCCTCCCAAAAGAGGAGGGAGGGCTTGGTATCATGAGGCTTCGAGATTGCAACAAGGCTGCCATGTTGAAGCATATTTTGCTCATGTTTTAAAAAGAATGAACTTTTGAGTCATTAAAAAACCAACTTATTGTTCTTAGGCTTGGAAGAAAATCTTATATCTCAGGAGAGAGTTCCGGAATGCCTTCTATTAGAGGATTAGGGATGGCCTCTCAACTTTACTTTGGTTTGATAACCGGCACCCTAGGGGTCCTCTGAACTTATTCTTTTCAGATTCACTCATCTATAGCTTCGGGCTTTCTAGGTAGGCAACAGTGGTAGATCTTTTCTCTAATGCTGGACAGCCTCTCAAGATGATATTGGAGTCGTGGGAGCACACCCTCCCGAGCCTTTCTCAGGTCTCAGATTGCTTTTACTGGAAGGATAATTCGTTAGGCGAATTCACGGTTACAACAGCTTGGGAGACCATCAGGTGGAAGAGGACTCTAGTCCTTTGGCATGCGTTAGTCTAGAACAATGCAATCACGCGACGATATCAAGTAAACCTTTGGCTTATAGCCAAGCCCAAACTTCCCACCCAAGCCCTTCTATTGTCTTATGGTAGAATTGAGAGTGGATCTTGCACTTTTTGCAATGATATGCCTGATTCTATTGACCATCTATTTTTTGGTTGTTGTGTCATGGCCGGTGTTGCTTTCTTTTGGGCAGCCAGATGCAATCTGCCTTGGCACAACAGGTCTTGGGAGGAGAATCTTCGTTGGGCCACCACCTTGCTGTTGGGCAAGGATTTCTATAAATGCATTGCCCACTTTTCTTTTGGTGCTCTTTGTCATATTATTTGGAACAATAGGAACAACATTTTTTTTAGAAAACAGCCACTTGCCGTTCCATCTATGAAGAACCATCTTTTTAAAGTGATTAGAGATAAAACTATCATATTCAGGAACATTGATGATTATTTCAGGAACATAAGGTTGCAGCAGAGCTAGGGCATTGACCTGATTATCTTCTATGGGGACCCTTAATTGCATCCCTCAGTTCGGCCGACATTTGTAATTTGCTTCTCAATCCAAGGTTGCTACTGTTTGCTATGGAAGCTATGGAGCTTCTCTCCTCCTTGGCTGAGGTTTCTTTTATATCTAGTTGTCGGTTGTTTATGATGTGCTAGTTTCTTGTTGTTTTTGCTTTTGTCTGTCACGACCAATTTTTCGGGTGTAAACTACTTAGGATTTGGCTAATTGATTATTAAGCCTAGACTTAACTCAAGCTCTCCAAGCCCATACCAATTCGCGACTCATGTTTAGGTTCTTAACATGCAATTGATTTTCAATTAGGAGTTGCCACTAATCTATTTTTGGTGGGTCGATTAGAAACCCAAGTAAAGTAATGAGAGATTTACTTTACTCTTACGAACCAGATATTTATGAGTTCGGAGACTTGGTTATGCTAAATTCTCTAACGCCCTTTCAATACCTTTCTTTTTTATTTTTAAAAAATGTTTGACAAACAATTTGAATTAATTTTAAGCTATTTATCCAACATGTGAGGCAATCATGCGAGTGCGTAAACCACCAATTTAACATCCAAGAAAAGTAATAATTAAATTGCAAAAAAAAAAAAAAAACTTACCTCAAAGCAACGAAAGCATCTGCAATGTTAAATTAAAATACACATCAATAATCCTAGATATGGTTTCTAATTAACACGCAATTTCTTTTTTTTTCTCTTAATTAATGAAATCATGCAATATGCAATGCAATATTAATTAAATGACCTAATCTTAATGACATGTAATTTCTAATTAAATGAGCCTATCAAAAATACTAAATGACATGCATCTCAATGAATCTAACCCTAATGACGTGCATATGACATTTTTTCTTTTTCTTAAAAGAATGCATTTTATCCTAAATAATAAAACTAATTTAACCTATGAGATTTTTTGTATTTTTCAAGAAATTCGAAATTAGGTGAAATGTGAAAATTACCTAATTAGATTAAGATTTTATTTAATTTATATTAGGAATTATGTTGAGCCATATCCTAATTTAAACTAAAATATTATCTTAACCTAAATAATCCTAAAATGCAATATATTTAAGAAAATGCCTAAAATTATAATAAATTAAGAAAAATATCATCTAAAATTAAACTAAGTGCAATTTAAACCTAATATGCAATGACGTGCAAAAGGTACCCTAATTCTACATGACATATGCATAATGACTTTTTTTGTGTTTTTCCTTTTTTTTTTTAAATTTCGAAATTAATAATTGCCAAATAATTAAACATGCAATCCAAGTTCCAAAAAAAAAGAAAAAAACTAGCAACCTAAATTAATTAATTTGTTTCTTTTTTTTTTCGAAATTCGAAATAAAATTCCTATTATGAACATGCAAACCCTAAAACTACATTTTTTTTGAATTTTTTTAAAGAAAACTAATTTAAGTAACATCACAGCAAATTAAACCATATTGATACCCAAATTGATGAACCATATCTCGCGCATGAGATCGGGTTGGCCAATTTCACATAAATCACGAATCGGATTTCGGGCAGGAGATTGGATTGGCAATTTTTTTAAGTAATTGTGAGTCAGATTTCGGGCGCGAAAATCGGACTGACAACCACTAATTTCAAGGCAATTTCATATCATGGAATTTCAATTTCACATTAAGATAAAAAGATAAAATAAAATAGCAAAAATAATAAAACAAAAATAAGATAAAAAAATACCTAAATTTCCTTTTGCTTTTCTTTTTTTTTCCTTTTCTTTTTTTCTAAAAAAAAAGAAAAGAAAAATAAAGCTGGTGGCCGGTCCGGCGAGAGGAGATTGCCGGCTAGGGTTCCGGCGAGAGCACCGGGAGCGGCGCGACGGCGGCACAGCAACAGGGACTTCACGGATTGGCGCAGCGACGACGTCGGCGCTGGGAGCGGGCGTCGCAGGCGTCTGGGTTGCTGCAGCGTCGGATCGTGGCGCGGGCTCCATCGATCGACGATCGGGGCGGCACGGCGGCGTCGGGACAGGAGCGCCGGGACTTCGGACCTGCAGGCGGAGAGATCCTGACGTCTGGACCACGGATCTGCAGTGGCAGTGGCTCCACGAGCGGATCTGGGACGGGCGCAAAGCAGGGCTCGACGTCGGGGCGGCGTCGCGACGAGACTGAGGGCAGCAGTTGGCAGCACAGACAGACCCACAGGCGGGGGGACCTGGAACGGCGGCGGCAGTGGTGATCTTCGGACGGAGGGCAGCTCGGCGACAGGGGCGGAGCAGGGGGTCGCTCGGAGACGCCGCGGCGCGACAGTGCACAGCAGCGATCGAGGGGAATCGACGCGGCGGCGATGGATGAGCGGCGGCTGCTTCTGGGTCTTCTAGCGTCAGACGCAGGCAGGGGCGCCGGGACTTCGGTGGTGCAGATCGGCGACGCGGCGGCGCGGAGGATCGGTCGCGGCTGTTGCGGGTTGGAGCATATCGGCGACGGTCGGCGGCGTCGAGGGTTTCCCCCTCTCGAGGAAGAGTCTTCCCTTCTTTTTTTTTTTTTTTTTACTTTTTTCTCTCTTACCTCACTTTTTCACTTTTTGCTTTTTTTTTGTTGCTTTTTCACCCAATAGAAAGAGAGCTCCCTTTTTCCCCACCATACGCGACTCTTTTAGGACCTGTTTGTTTATGTTTCTTTTTTCTGTTTTTAAACACTTTTTCTGTTTTTTTTCCTGGGAACAAAAAAGGAACAGAAACGTGTTTGGGTGCGTTTCTGTTCCTTTTTTGTTCTTTTGTTCCCAGAAACAAAAAAGAAACAGAAATAAGAAACACAAAATTTGTGTTTCTTATTTCTAAAACACATATGAGAAACACATCTGAAAAATACAAAATTTATTTCCATTTTCTTCTTCTTTTCTCTTTCGCCGGTCGCCGGCCTCGGCCATGGCCGGCGACCGGCCGATGAGGGCCGGCGGCCTCACCCAGCCACGGCGAGGCTTGCCGGCCCCCTCGCCGTCCCCCGGCGAGGCTGAGGCTCGCTGTAGCTAGGCGAGGGTCGAGCTCGCCCAGCCAAGGCGAGGCTGACCTCGCGTCGGGCTGGGCGAGCTCGAGCTCGCCCAGATCCGGCGAGGCCGAGCTCGCCCAGCGGCCGGCGAGGCTCGGCCGAGCCTCGCCGGCCGCTAGGCGACGCCGACCTGACGGTGGCTCGGCGAGGCCGAGCCTCGCTGGCCGCTGGGCGAGCTCGGCCTCGCTGGATCTGGGCGAGCTCGAGCTCGCCCAGCCAAGGCGAGGCCGCCGGCCAAAAGAAGAAAAAAGAAAAAAATAGAAAAAATAGAAAAAAATAGAAAAAATAAAAGAAATAAAAAAATTATACAAATTTACCAAACGTGTTTCTGTTTATTTTTTATTCCCGGAACAAGTTTACCAAACGTGTTTTTTTGTTCAAAAATTGTTCCCCGGAACAGAAACACTTTTTTATATTTGTGCAATATTACCTTTTGTATTTATCAAATATCCCATCCAAAATTTTCCTTTTTGCTTGAAAATACATCATTTGGTGTATATTGCCTAAATGTGTGAAAAATCTGAGTGGAATATGTGAAAAATCTTCCTTTCACCGGTGGCCTAAAATAAAACAAAATAAAATGTTTAAACTATATGCCATGTGTGCTCTTTTTTTTTTTTTTTGATAAAAATTATGCAAAAATTTAGGTGTCAACATTGTTGTAGTTTGGTTGCTGCGTGTTGTGGCTTTTACATCTTAGCATCCTTCCACTCGTAATGATCTTATCATCTTGAGTGTAAGTTTTGGTACCGTAATCTTTTGTATAGTTGGTCATTGCTGTATATATTTATTACCTTTTACCAAAAAAAAAATCGAGTTAAACCTACATGTTCATATACAAAGATCTGACTCAAAAAGAAACCACTAGGCCATCTACACTCTAGACCCTTCAGCCTCAGGCTATGGATCCTCCATGCTATAGCCTTGAAAAAAAAAAGGTAACCTAGAGGTGAAATAAAAATCTCAGCGAGTTAAACCTTAAGCCCCGACTAGGGTGAGAATTCACTCAAAGGCATCCTAAACATGCACCATCTAGAACTCACCTCACTTGGGTGCGTCCCTACTCATTAGTACATCTCATATGCACTCATTAACGCAGTATGCGTAATCAGCAATTGGAACACTTCATAACACTCATCGAATATTCACAAAAGTCCCGATTATAAGACCAAATCGTTATGACATATCACATTTCGTGCCACACAATTTCGTCTCATAATCAAGTGTGCATAACTCATATTGATGGTTCAATCCACACCCAATATTCACTCTCAATATCCAAACTCAACATTCCAATTCAATATTCAAACTCCAAATTCAAACTCAAGGTTCTAGAGGTGACCCCCACGAAGTTCCATTATCATATGACACTTAGCCCTTGACCACAATCAGCCACAGTACAAGGTACTAGAGGTGGCTCTCACGAAGTTACGCTATTGTGTAGCACTTAGTCATTTTTTCCACATATAATAACAGTATAAGGTATTAGAGGTGGCTCCCATGAAACATTTAGCCCTCAACTATGCAAGATAGTAGTGCAAAGTTCTAGAGGTGGCTCCCATGTGACTCAGTTCACCATGTAGCACTTAGCCATTGACTACGATAACCAACAATACAAGGTATTAGAGGTGGCTCACACGAAGTTTTGTTATCATGTAGCACTTAGTTCTTTACTTGCTCACAGCCCGTTCAATCTCCTCAACACATCTCATCATCTTTCAATAGTCGCCACATAAAGTAATAACAATAAACCACAATCATGGCACAACCATTTGCGCCTCAGCATTCATAACTCCTAAGCATATCACGAAGCAACCATATCACCAAATAGGCATGGTTCAACAAGCATAGCATCAAGAAAAATTACCAAAACCACTATCAGTCCTAATCGACAAAAACGGTCCACTCGCACACCTCTAAGTTTAAATCAAGAAATCTAATCAAAAGAGTTCGGAAAATTCTCAAATTTGAATATATTGTAAATAACACATAAACGAACATTTTTTTTAATGAAGACGCCTTAACCCATATTCTTCTAGATTATGCTCAGTAAATTGCTTAATCCAATACAAAAACTGGGTTCGTTTTTAGAAAGTATGTTTTCCAAAACCAGCTTGGTTTGAGATCCAAAACTTATCCATTTGATCTAAAATTTAACTATGCTAAACTAAAGATGTGAAAAATAAATTTTGTGAGGAAACCATTTCAAAATTCGAACCCTAAGAGTTGATAAAAATCCAATGAATCTCAAAAGGTCACTAGTTCTAGCAAAAACAGAGGTTCTGTTTTCAAATGACGGAGCTAAAATCTCATTCTTTTTAAATCCCTAAAATCTTGAATTAAATATATGTCATAACTGAACATGTCTAAAACATTTATCAATAAGGAATTGACTTCAAAATCTTAGTACATTTTGATCCACAAAAATGGCAAATGACGAGGATCCATAAATCAGAAATGAAAAAAGTCCACTAAATTGTACTAATCCAACCTCATTAGTGCTAATCTTACCAATTAGATCAACACTAATCTATCTTAAGGCTAATCTAATAATTCTAGATTAGCACTAATCCATCTTAAGGCTAATCTTACTTTGCACTAATCTAATTAAACTAATTAACACCAAACTAACCCCTAAGTATAATTAACAACCTAATTTAGGATTATGGAATTAACTCACTGGATTAGCGAGTTGACGAGTTCACGGCGATGATGACATGAAGACGGTGAAGACCCATGTCTACGATGACCCTAAAGGAGGCCCAAATGTGGCTGAAAACAGCTATAAGCTCACAACTGAAGAGGAGAAACCTATTCTGCTTCGAGGGGGCTGAGTTGATCGATGAGACGGTGGGCGAGCTGGGTGGCTAGGTTGTGACGGCGGGACCAGGCAAAGGCCGCGGCGGCTCGAGCGGCTTTAGGATGGCGACGGTGGCCTAGTCAACAGCGAGCAAGGGCGAGACGACAACCTGGACACATGGTGTAGCGGCTGGAGTTGTGTGAACAATGGGCGAAGTTCGAGCCGCAGTGGCTGCTCAAACGACAGGCAGTCGATGGCTGCAAAGCTCGAATGGGGGGTTGCTGGTCTCCTTTAGTTCTCTACTGGTTTTTCTTCTTCAAAAATAGCAACAATGGAGAAAGGTGAGGCAAGAAGGAAGAAGAAAAAGAGCTGCAACTGAAGGGGGGACAATTGCCTCAAAAGTTTTCAAGAAATATCTCAATTCATCATCACAAGGCCCCCACCAGCCATGAGCCTCATCTTCAGCCAATTTCCCTCACCAATCTTCCTCCACAAGCCACTCTATGTGGTCTAAAACGTTGCTCCCCCCCCTCATGGGTACGAATTTTGAGCATTCTTCCTCAATTTCCATTCAATTTCATTCCAAATGGCCTCAATTAAATGACCAACTTGCCAAGGTGGATGCCCACTTCAAATTCTACCATTTTCCTCAACGAATATTCTAACTTGGATGCTAAAAGTGCACTAAAAAATGGGCCTTCAAATTTATTGGTCCAATTATGCCAAACTTTGATTTTTCGTCGAAAATTTGAACTCGCCAAAAATTCTTTGGATGATGAGTTGACATTCTTAAAATAAATCGTGACAAGACGGAACTTTCAATTTTTGAAAATCGGGTTCAATTTCGTGGTTAATTTCAATCGAATGCAATTTTAGTGTGACCTAACCTACTGGGTAGCTTTTAGAAATTTGTAATGCATTTGACCCGTGGTGGATTATTTTTGAGCAATATTGTGCATCTTTGACTCATAAGCGACTCTCAGTTGTCGTGAAAATCTTGAGATTTTAAATGTGGGCATAGAGTACAAAAATGACAGAAAAATTGGTTTAGTGTTGTTTGACGAGAATTTTGCAATTAGGTGGAATCACCCACACTCTAATCACATTCCTCCATCGAACTGACTTATCTCAAATCTCTGATCGATTTTGACGATGCCGTATTGATCATTGCAGATTAGCACGGTCGAGCAATCGATTTCTAATTGAATTCTCAAGTGTGTTGCATTTAGATTCTGTAACAGCTTCACCTGATAGATTAGTTATCTCGTGAGTAGCTAACTCAGAGAAAAATGTCATATGCGCGTTGATGAAAAGCCCATTTCATTTCATTGAAAACGGGGTTGAAAATCAGGATTTCACAAAGAGAATAGCCTTTCAATTCACAAAAGAAAAAAAGATTAGAGCATAATTCCAAAGTAGATATTTCCAATGTTAGCACACTAACCATCTTTCAAAAATGATAAATTCATTGCAGGTAGAGAGATATTATGCCTCAAAATTTAACAAGCATCCTTACTTGTAAAAAGATAAATAAAAATACCCAAAGTTTAATTGAATGATTAAGTATTTGGTGAGGATACTACAAATTTATGTTCAAATTAGGAATCTCCTATCCAAAGTAATTTTAGGGACCACATTCGCCAGCCAATTGGGGGTAGAGTCTTATTTGATAGGCGTGGACCGTACGATTTATATGTACTAATAAAAGTTAATTGAGTTTAGAAAGTTCAAATACATTATTTTTATGAAAAAGCAAAATGGTAAAATATTTGCGGTCCTTAAATTATCTGGAGTGGTGAAAATAAAATTAAATTCAGCTATCAACGGCATTTCCTACCGCCATCTGGCATATGCTTTGAGAACCTGACAGAAGTTTCAATCCGCCACTTCCGCTTTCCCAAGTGTATGGCTCGAGTCGCGGGGAGAAAGAGACAGATATCTCTCTTCTCTACAATTCAAGTCACGATAACTGTCAAGTCAAACGACTTTATCATTCACCAACTTCCAGACCCTTCACCAACCGAGAACGAGAACTAGGAGACAAAGCGTGCCCTGCAGAAGAAGAAGAAGAGGAAGAAGATTCCAAGTTTCAAATGCTGGAAACATCCAGCGTTGCTCGGCCTTATTTATATACAGAACTAGTTTGCAAGCTGTCACCCAATTGTCACCGAGGTTTCAAGCGCCAGAGAAGAACACAAAACGCTAGCTGCTCTTTAGCTGAATCTCATCAGGTTCGATAGAAGAGAATGTCGCCTGCTCTGTCCCTGTCTCTCTCTCACCTCCCTCCGTGCAAGTCCCAGGACGGCATCCCCAAGGAGAGTCCACATCCCAGGATCAGCGCCGCAAGCCAAAACCCTTGTCAGAAATCGTGTTCTGACGCCGGCGTCGGCAGGAGGAAGCTGCTCGCGACTGTGGCTTCGACGGGTCTGGGGCTAGGGACTTCTTTTCTCAGGCCTGCGAGGGCGGAGCCCCAGAGCCTGATCGAGTCCGCCTCAAGTAGGATGTCCTACACCAGGTTCTTGCAGTACCTGGACGAAGGCGCAGTGAGGAAGGTGGACTTGTTCGAGAATGGGACCGTTGCGATTGCAGAGATCTACAACCCCGCCCTTGACAAGGTCCAGAGGGTGAAGGTTCAGCTGCCGGGCCTACCACAGGAGCTGCTCAGGAAGATGGAGGACAAGAACGTGGACTTCGCAGCTCATCCTATGGAGGCCAGCATGTGGCCAGCGATCCTCGATCTGCTGGGGAACTTGGCTTTCCCGTTGATACTCCTAGGGAGTCTGCTGTTGAGGAGCTCGTCTTGGAACAATCCCGCAGGACCCAATTTGCCCTTTGGACTTGAAAGGCATGGAAATTCAGCAATTTCCTAGCTAGCTTTAGTTGTATTGAGTGAAGTCAGTAATTCTAGTACGAAAGTTGTTGAGAAAATTGATTCATGTGAACTTTGTAAGCTTTCTTCATCAGTTCAAATGTCTTGAGACAAATCTTGCTAAAACCAACCTGTTTTCTCATGTTTATGAAACAGAAGCAAGGCGAAGTTTCAGATGGAACCAAACACAGGAATCACATTTGATGACGTGGCCGGGGTTGATGAGGCGAAGCAGGACTTCCAGGAGATTGTGGAGTTCTTAAGGACGCCGGAGAAGTTTGCAGCCGTGGGAGCAAGGATCCCAAAAGGAGTTCTTCTAGTGGGGCCACCAGGGACAGGGAAGACCTTGTTGGCCAAGGCGATCGCAGGAGAAGCTGGGGTCCCTTTCTTTTCGCTGTCTGGGTCAGAGTTCATCGAGATGTTTGTCGGTGTAGGCGCTTCGAGGGTGCGAGACCTGTTTAACAAGGCGAAGGTGAATTCGCCTTGCTTGGTCTTCATTGATGAGATTGATGCTGTTGGGAGGCAGAGAGGAACTGGCATCGGAGGAGGAAATGACGAGAGAGAGCAAACACTGAATCAGTTGCTCACTGAGATGGACGGTTATAGTGGGAACAGTGGAGTGATCGTCATCGCAGCGACGAATCGTCCCGAAATCCTTGATTCTGCGTTGCTTAGGCCAGGAAGGTTTGATAGACAGGTAAATCCTGGCATTTGTCTAGGAGATATCAGTCGCGCATGTCTGTTTTGAGTCATCCCACGTTGCACTGGACTTTGATAACCTAATGAACTGAAAAAAAAAGAAGTTTCTTTGGACAGACATGTTAAATCAAATGGGTACCTGTCCGTCGAATCTTTTTGAAATATTACTGACATTAATTTGTTTGATTTGAAGGCTACTGAAACCTTACATTGTGCCTGAGCAGGTAAGTGTTGGACTACCAGATATAAGGGGAAGGGAAGAGATACTGAAGGTACACAGCAAAAATAAGAAGCTAGATAAGGATGTCTCTCTCAGTGTGATTGCCATGCGAACACCAGGATTTAGTGGTGCTGACTTGGCGAATCTGATGAACGAGGCCACCATTCTTGCCGGGAGGAGAGGCAAAGACAAGATCACGCTGAAGGAGGTTGACGACTCAATTGATCGCATTGTGGCTGGAATGGAAGGAACCAAGATGGTGGATGGAAAGAACAAAATGTTGGTCGCGTATCACGAAGTCGGCCACGCTATCTGCGTGTAAGTTCATCAACAGAGCTTGTTACTTTTTTAGGACTAACCCTTTCACTAGTCGTCTGTCCAACAATTTTAAGATGCTCTCTTTTACAGGACATTGACGCCAGGACATGACCCGGTACAGAAAGTCACTCTAATACCCAGAGGCCAAGCTCGAGGTCTCACGTGGTTTTTGCCTGGTGAAGATCCTACCCTGATCTCCAAACAGCAGTTATTTGCTAGAATCGTTGGAGGTCTAGGTGGCCGAGCTGCTGAGGAAGTCATATTTGGAGAACCAGAAATCACCACCGGCGCAGCTGGAGACCTGCAACAAATCACTCAGATAGCAAGACAGGTTTGCTCAAAAGAAATTCTTTCCAGTGACTCGAGACAAAACATAAATTAATCTATAAAACATAGATGATAAACTCTTTTTTTTCCTCATTTTCTGCAATGCAGATGGTAATAACGTATGGTATGTCCAATATTGGGCCATGGGCGTTGATCGAACCAACAGTGCAAAGCAGTGATGTTGTCCTGAGGATGCTAGCTAGGAATTCCATGTCAGAGAAGCTCGCGGAGGACATTGACTCATCTGTCAAGAACATCATTGACAATGCATATGAGATTGCAAAGGCACATATAAGGAACAACCGGGAGGCCATGGACAAGATAGTGGATCTGCTTCTGGAGAAGGAGACACTTACAGGAGATGAATTCAGAGCGATGCTTTTGGAATTTACAGATGTTTCAATCAACAACACAAAGAGGACTCCTGTCAGGGAGATGATTGAGGCCTAGGAAACACAATCATAGTTGTACATAAGCAGAGTGAAAAGAATTCTAAATAGGTACTCTGACTAGAGGATAGTATAGATAACAACGTCTAGTTTCTTTATATGGAAAAGAGAGTTTTACTGTGTCTTACTAATAAATATTACAACGATCTATTCATTTGATTGCTGCATCCTGCCAAAATTCTCATACATGAATGTCTTACTGCTCCAAAAGATATTATCAATTGCCTTGGTCATCGAATTTGAATGCTAGTAGAAGATGAAGGTGGGAAGTTCTCTCGTTTTTGATCTTTGACAAAGGGAGAAGAACTTATAGGCCATGTAATCAGAAGCGCAATGGAGTTAAATGACCAGGTTCCCTGTATTCTCCGAAAAGAGAACCCAAATTTCATATCTATGTCTAGTAAATTCCTTGCCATTTTAGAGCAACAAAGCAGAAATATAATCACCTAAAGTCCTAACAGATGTGATTGGAACTGCAGCCATATTTCAAACCAAAATCGGTGAGGATATTTATGAAAGAGACAAGCCAGTTATTGGAACACAAACACTGACCAAGATCTAAAAATCTCCTTGGAAATATAACAACGCACTGCTTCTGCTTGTTTAATCGTCCTCTATGAAGAACTGAAGATGCTGTAGTGTGTGCCCAGGGTTTAACTTTGAAGGCGTAACGAATACTTTGCTGTGATGCTGCCTGTTTGATGTTACTAATGTATGTGATGAAGCATAACCCATCATTCTAATGCCCGGGCTCCATCGCTTATTATGCTTGGGAAGTTGAAAAAGAGAAAAGGAGGAAAAAGTGATCAATGTCACAATGTCTACAGCTTTTCCACAAGTGGGCATCAAACAAAGTGGCTACTATTCACTCAAACAATTCTGTACGTGATGGATCCATGTCCAGTGACTTGTCGAACCTCGCCTCCTAAAAGTAGAGGAAAAAAGATGTGAGATGCTGCTTGCTCACTTTATCGCAAAGTCACCCACGGGAGCACCAATGACACGTAGAATTCTTGGGATCTTAAGATAGGATTTGGCTGAAGCACATGGAAGAAATATAGTAATCCCTTGCCCACATCTCCTGCAAAAGATGAGAATATGAGCTCCATGAAGCGAATCTAATGCAACCAAATTGATGGTATTGCAAATAGCTGAATTAATCACAGGAGTTCCGATAATGGGGAAAGTGGACGTTAGGAGTCTCTTACTTTACCTTGATGGCGCTACTCCAGTAATACTGAAGACAAAAGCAATGTGATCCGAACTAGCCATGACTGACTGAAGTGATACGGTAGCCTTGCTTCTGCCTTTCGAGGATGCCTTCAGCAGGAAACTGGAAGTATATCTCTACAACCTTAATTTTAGCACAAGAAAACGAATCGGGAACTTGCAGGTTTAGACAATACAAAATGGGAATCTTGAAGCTGGAAGTATCTATGAACCTGGGCAGAAAATCCAGCTTCATCGGACGTAACAACAGCCCATTTGCTCCCAGAAGTGGCCAAGGCAGTGACGTGGAAACCTTCTGCCCACTGTCTCTTGATCCACCTGTAAGGAAATGTATCGCTGACCTCAAGATGCTGCCAAAGATAGCGGGACCCTCCATTTGGTGGTTTGGGAACAATTTGTCAAAATGGTATGGTACCATGTCATCAGAAGTTGAAATCAGGCATTCATTGGCATACCCTTGGACATTACAACATATGATCTGTGATCGTCTGCTCCGGCTATTGCAGTGATCTGGTAGCCCTCCAGCCAGCGTGCCCAAATCCACTCCTTTAAACATTGAAAAAGGCTGTTAAGTCCCCCTAATTGAGAATGCCATTTTTGAGTGGTTGATGCATTGGTCAAATGCGTTATGCATTATCTAGTAACATGGAACTATTGGATCTGCATAGTACATGAATGTCCTAAATAGAGCAGCTGAAATGGAACCTGGGGAAGAAATTAGGGTGGAAGATAACAAGTTTGAGCAGTGAAGCCAGTGCCGTTGTCCATGATCAGGGTCCCCAAATTTAAGCAAAAAGCTACACTGCTGACAAAACATTCCATTTACACATGTCTTCTCCGCTTGTAAGGGCAGGTTCAAATCATGAATAGCAGTGTAAAACCTACAAGAAAAGGGGCCAATGAGATGAAACCATGAAGTAAGTGAAGCACAAATTCAATAATGTACAAAAGCAGAAGAAAATTCTGACAACTTTTAAGTCCTTACCTTTGCTTCATGGGCGGATGTGCATCATAATTGACAATCCATCGCAATACACTCCAACCCGTTCGGACTTCCTTTTGGAGCTTATCTTCTTCAGTTGAAGTAACTCCCTTATTTGCAACCTGCCAAATGAATGTTGCAGCAAGGAGAACGTATGGCTCAATTAGAGGACGAGATCATCCTATCAGATATTTTTACTGGCATCTACTGATTTTCTGAGAGTAGGCTACTACCTCTTTAGCAACATGAAGACTAAAGGGCCAGATGTACAGATTTGGACCGATGCTTCCCTGGAAAAGAGAAATGTATCTTGCATAGTTTGGTTCTTCGTTGAATTTCAAGCTAAACACGAGCTCAGAGAATCGCAGGAAAGGCTCAGGACAATTGCAACACAGAGTTTCTGGAGGAGTGGCCATCTTTTGCTTGCAAGAAAGGAGAGAGCTATCCTACCCTGAATCAGCCATAGCAGTTAAAGGACAGAGATGCGTTTTAAAGAAATATCATAATATAGCAAACCTTGTATTCTTGCCGGGGCAAACAACCGGAGGTAAGTTTAACAAGCATATAAGCCAGGGACTCTAGGTCATCCCTTCTGCTACTTGTTCTGCCAAGACGAGCATGTACACTGGCGAACCAAGTTGTTCCTCTGCAGTAAGCCATGAATTAGCATGCACCAGTAATTTCATGCAGGAGAGCTTTAATAGAGGAGGTTAAGATCGTTTCCAGTGCACCTGAAACGAAATGGAGTTTGATTGTACTTAACGAGTAAACCGGCTGAATTATCTAGCCATCTTCTAGCTGCAAGATCATAAATGACACAAAGATAATGAGACAGTCGAATCTTTCTTTTTTTTTTATCCTTTTCAATTGATTATGCAAATTGGCCATAAACTAATCCAAGATCGGTCAGATACAGTTCTTTATCTTCCAGCCCTGAGGACCAAGAAAAAAATTACCAGGTTTGACATCCCCATGAATGTGTACCTGTCAGGAAAAGAAGCATAATAAAACTCATGATCAAACCTGGCACGAGCAAGTATGATCTGTAGCATTAATCATAGAATTGTACAAACCCAATATGACTGTTTTCACTCATTGAATCTTCATAATCCTGTCTTAAGGACAAAAGGATCCCATCATTGGACTTTCAAGGATTTTAATTTTTCCAATAAGGGGAACCTTTTGGAATGCGAATTCCGTTAATACATAGCAGAACCAGAGATGCTACAATCAAAATCTAAACAGCAAAAACTGCTTCTGAAGAACTTCTCCCATATATGAGAAGCTATCAGAAAGCGCAGTCTTTGAACATGTCTAGTTGACCCTTAAATAAAGAACAACGTCACACCAGGAAAGGAAATCAGAAGCCAATCAGCCATTACCGTTAGAGTGCAGTTTCTCGAGTATAGAGATTGCTTCAACAGCAACACAAGAAACCACCGCCAATAGATTGCTGAATTAAAGAATGAAAGAGAGAAAACCAGGAAGGCCTAGAATCTGTTCAAATGTCCAAACATTAGAAAGAAACTGCATAGAAGACACTTCATGAGAAGTCGTACGCTAGACTATTTTGCACCAGGTCACGTTCGTTCTGTCCAAGCAAATCCATGACCTGCATACGTAAAGCAGATCCCAGATATCGTAAGCATGTCATCATCGATCTTCAAGCATGCAAAAGTCTCCAATTTTAGGGGAATGCACATACCATGACATTATAGTCCCATTGCTGCCCCTTGTAATGTATTCAGGGAAGCGGAATGCCATGATCATTACCCAGATCGCTGTTCAATATGCAAAACACAGATGAATATACATTAGGCATTCACACAGTAGAGTGTGCACTAAATACGCGACAATCTGAGATGTCTCACTCGTAAGCTTTCCACTCAAGAGGGATTCCATCTTCACGTGCTTTGTGGGCTTTTCTAAGCTCAAATTTTATGGCTACCTATAGATCGTGAGCATCCATCATGTAAGGGACAACGCAAATATAGCAACTGAGCACGAAAATGAGAAGATCGAGCTTGGAGGTACACCTCTACCACTCCTGGACCAATTTGACCAATTGCAGCTGAAGGACCGACAGGTTCACCAACACAAACTTGTCCATACCATCCCTTTCCTATTGTTCTTTTTACTCTGTACACTAGAGAATCACCGATCCGAACCTAATATGTCACGCCCTGAACCTCGAGTGCGCGAACATCCCTCAATGGTCGATTGAAATGCGACGTTCCCAAGACGTGTGACATCCCAAATTTTCGATTATGTTTTCTATTGAATAAATCGGGCATTTCATCAATGCGCCTAAAGCTGTTCTCAAAACTGATCACTTTAGAGATAATTAGACTATTCAGGGAAGCTATTAAGGAATTTTAATGCAATTGACTTGAAAATTCAACTAGGAACCGACTTCTTGACCGTGCTCATCTTTAAAAGCCATTACGGCACAGTTAAAAATCGATTTAAGATTAGAGATAGATCTATTTGACTGAGATGTGTGGCTAATCATGGGTGACACCACTAAATTGAAAAATTCCCATCGACCAGCCCTAGACTAATTATTCTATCGTTTTGGTACTCTATGTCTGTATTTAAATCCTCGAGATTGTCACGATAACCAAGAGTCGCCAATGTGTCGAGTGAGTTCATAGTGGCTCGAAGAAAATCGACCACGGGTCATTTGCACTAAAAATCTCTGAAAACTATTAGGTAGCCTAGGTCACGCTAAAAACACACCGAATGGAAATTAATCGCGAATTCGAGTCCAATTTTAGAAAATGAAGATTCCGTCATGTCACAATAAATTCTAGGAATGTTAACTCAATCTTAGAAGATTTTTCTGCAATCCGAAACTTTTTGGGAAAAAGTCGGTATATGACCGTTTTTGTTAAAAAAAAAAAGGTCGGAGATTATTTTTGGTCACAAAATTGGGATGCAAAATGGATCCATAGGTGAGGAAAATTATCAATTTGATAATTGAGGTGTCAATTGAATTTATTGAGGCCATATGGGATTGGATTGTAAAGGAATTGAGTCCAATTGAAGCCAAGATTGTTCAAATTCGTAGCTCCCCCATGGCCTAGCTAAAATGAACTATTTCAAGGGTTGTTTAATGTGCATTGGTGGCCTAATGGAGGCCAAGGAGTAGCTGGTGGCCTAGGATGGTCAAAGGAGACAAAAGAATGGAAAAAAAATGACATGTGGAGCCCTTGTCTCCCCACCTCCTTATCCTTCCCTCTCTCTCTCTCCCTTGGCTGGCTAGCCAAACCCATTCCATTCCCCCTCTCTCTCAGCTTGTTCGACACTAGCAACTAGCAAGAGAAACCTAAGCTGCTGTTGTCGCCTCACGTTGCCTCGCCATCACCGTTTCACGCGCCACCGCCCACACGCACTACCGTTTGCCTAGCTGTGCCTCACGCCGCAGTTCCAGCTACCTTGTTGTGACCTGAGGAGCCAAAGCAAAACCAGTCCAACTACCGTGAGTGGCTGAGGAAGCCACCTGAGTCGCCGGTTTGGACTCGAGACCATCTCCGTTGTCTCTCCCAAGCCTTGCCGCCGCTTCAGCCTTGTTTTCTTTTGTTTTGCAGCCAAAACAGAAGGTTTGGAAGTGCGTTTCACAGCAACTTTGAAGTCCGTTTTGAGGTATTTGTGGACCTCGGATCCTAGGCTCGCCCTGAAGAAAAGTGGCCCTCACGACGTTCCTGACATTTCGATCCGAATGGATTGTGAAACGGGTGAGTTTTGCTCACTAATCCTCATTAGTGTGCTAATGATTAGTGTAGTTAGCAAGGAAATAGGTCCTAGTATTTATTGAATGAGTCTCAATAATTTTCTGGGCTTGTCTCGGCTTCCAATTAGGCATTATGGGCCTAAATTATTTATTTATTTATTTATTTATTTTCCAGAAATTAGGGGATAGCCAATGACCATAATTTTATGCTGATTATCGTGGTGCAGTCCATTTATTTATTTGAGCATTGATTTGTGCTGAATTGAATTAAATATGATTTTAGGATTTTATTCCTAAGTTATTCAATTTTAGAAATTGATTGGAAAATGATCAAGCGTGGGTTTATAGCGCCAATAATGTTTTGATGGGCTATGTATTAAGTGAAAGAAAAGAATGTTGTACCACGTGGCTCGGAGACCAAGAAGGTCGTCCTGGAGAATGCACGTGACCTATGGATTTAATATAAAGTAATGAGAAAGAGAGTTGTAATACGTGGCTTGGAGACCTAGAGTATTGTCCTGGAGAATGCACGTGACTCGCAGATTAAATAAATCACCTGTGGATAGCACGTGGCTCGGTGATTAGCACGTCACCTTAGAGAATGCACGTGACTTGGTGATTTGGTATATCGCATTTGAGAATGCACGTGACTCGGTGATTAAGTATGTCATATTAGAGAATGCACGGGACTTAGTGATTAGACATGTCGCCTTAAATAATGCACATGGCTTGGTGACTAAGTATGCCGCCTTAAAGAATGCATGTGGCTTGGTGACTAGATATATATTATCTTGGAGATGGCATAGTATGGACTAAAATGACTGGGAAATGGCTTGCTTGACATGTAATCGACTAGGTCGATTGATCAATGATTTGATCTGATGCTGTGAGTTGATGTGGTTCCTGTATATCTAATATATACTGACTTGTAGGAAAAAAACTGAAGCTAAGGTAAGTCTTTTAACTCGTGTTGTGCTTAGGCAGCCTCTAGAGTGTATTGGCTTCCTAATCAGGTCTTAAGGGGTAGAACTTGCTGAGACGTAGTCTCATCCCAGTTGTGGGGATAACATATTAGGTCCCTAGATGGTAGCACCTCCACTTCCTCGTCCTCCCATGCATTTTGGTATATCCAAAGAAGTTACCGAGATAGAAACTCACTTCCCGATACACCCTCACTCGGAATGACTAGAGTACATTCTGGTTAAGTTGATTGTCTGGGTTAATGTGGAAGATGCCTTAAGGCCCCACGAGTATCAATCATGGTATCGTGAATATCATGATAGGCAAAGGGAAGGTCCCATGCAAGAGGGTGATGTACCTCTGTTCGTTTTAGAGGAAACATTCGGAGAAGGGACTGCGGATCCCAAGGACGGAGCAGTGACCGATGCCAAAGACTTAAGCTCGAGAGTGACCCCAACTCTCCTAAGCAATCAACAGCAGACTCCAATTGGAGCTTGCTAGAAGGAGAGGCTAAACAAGAAGATGTATACCTAGAAGAGAACTAGGAGGAGGAACCTATGGAAGAGTAACCCGAAAAGGAGGACCCTAGTGAGGAACCGGAGGAGGAGTTCGAAAAGGATCCCAATGATGACCCGGAGTATGACTGGGATGAAGACTGAGACCTCACCCTGTTTTGAAAACCCTAAGTCGGGATATGGTGTGTAATAGATTTGGCTTGTTAATAGTATTGTAATATATACTATGAGGTTTGCTTGTATAAAAATTCGGTTGTGATTTTTCGGTTGTGAAAAATATAGCCCTACTTTTCTATCTCATTGTTTTATTGTCTGGGGATTATTTTATTTGCTTCCGCATGCGTATTAAAATGAAAGGGTCGGCGATGCGTCCTGGGACGTTGCTATTAAGTGGCTAAGGTGTGGAATGGGTATGTGCCCGAGGATTGGGGCATGACAAGACGTGTCGCCAACCATTTGTTTTATGCACATGCAAAAGCAAACTGAACAAACTCCAGACAACCAACAATCAAAGGGATAGTAGGAACACACTTTCTATACATAACCAGTTGGGTCTACAAGACTACACACAAGAGTCTGACTCAAAAGAGACTAGGTCACCTACGCTCCAGACCCTTCAGCCTTGGGCCCTAGGTTCTCCATCCTAGGGACCTAAAAATATTTAAACCATGACGAGATGAGATAAAATCTCAGTGAGTCTACATCCTAAACCCCGATTAGGACGAGAATTCACCTAAAGGCAACCTAAACATGCACCATATAGGACTTACCTCACCTCAGTACCTCCCTACACATTAGTACATCTCATATGCATATATAAACGTAGCAAGTGTAACTCAATAATTGGAACACCTCATATCATTCATCAATTATTCACAAAGGTCCCGATTATAAGGCCAAACCATTATAACACGTCTCATTCCGTGCCACATAATTTTATCCCATAATCAGGCGCAAGTATCTCAACACTCAAGTGTGTTCCAATTATTTACAACCCAACAGCCACAGCCAACTCAACAGTTGGCGGTCATCCGGCATAATCGGGTGTCGTCCCGCTTCGTTAGGCATGGCAACGTCTATATCTAAACGGCATTCTACACAGGAATATCGATCCAGCCTCTACTGTGACCGGCATCCGTTGTCAAGGGCATTCCATAAAAGAGTATCGGCCCAAGCTCCACTGCAACCAACATCTGTTGTCAAGGGCATCTGAATTAATCAGGCATCGTCCCGCATGAACGTATCAGGACGAGTTCCGATAATGACCACATGCACATTCATGCTCGGCCAAGAATATCGTGCTTTGCACTCAAATACTTCCATTTCAAATAATGGATTTAGTCAATCTTCTTCGTATTAAAAATATCTAGTAAAATAATTGTATGTGGTCACATGTGGCATCCAAAAATTTAGATAGTCCTCGGATAGGTGACAGTCATGATCAATCGATGGGAGTATCGCCGAACTGTGGCATTGATATCATTTATGGGCATTAATTCATATTTGTTTATTGGATTGATATGATATGTCTAGTAATGGACCGATCAACCGTGCAACAAGAGAAAACTTTGGACTATGAATAATATTTTTCTAGTTACAAAGGGATGGAATTTGGTCCTGTGTGAGGATCATGCATGCTGAAATTTAAGGATAAAATTTTGAGGAGTTGGGTTGAACTTGAGGATCATGTACGTCTCTTCATTGTGCATTTCAACAAGTAAGGAAAAGAAATCTTGCCGCTTGATCGAATTCTTTTTCCATGCAAGAACTTTGGTTATGCAGTTGTACATGAAGCAATTGGATTATGAGAATGTAAAATTTATTTCTTTAAGAAAAATAATAAAATGCTTCATAATGGTGCAAAGATTATGGGTTTATATTATAAAATATATGTGCCTTTTTATTTGGACTTTCTTTTGGCCCCAAAACTTTTGGGCTCAAGCAACCCATGGGGGCCCTAAAGCTGTCGATCGAAAGAAGGGGGAGAGGAGAAGAGAACTGGACAAGGGGGAGGGAGATGCCATCTTACACTTGTCCATGCTTACCTTAATCATCTTCCACTTGTCCTTCCCATGAAAACACTTGTCACCTGCATGCAAAATAAACAAAACAATTAACTAAAGAAAACCAAAAGTATTCAGTTGAAGCAAAGGAGAGAGTGAGACCGAGAGAGTTCGAGCGGGCGAGCAAGTGAGAGGGAGGAAGAGAGTTCGAGTGAGAAAGTCCAAGAGAAAGAGAGAGTTGTAAGGGTGCATCGGCGAGGGGAAGAAGGAGACCAGCCCCACCATGTGTATGCCTGCTGTTGTCGTCGACGATGCCTAGCTTCACCGTCGACTGAGCCGCACCCGAAGTCCTCAAGTTGCCGTTTTGCTTGCTGTGATTGCGTCAGACTTAAGGCAAGTGAAGTCCATTGATATACATTATGCCGTGTTGTTGATGTCTAGTAAAGTATGATAGATCTTGGAGATGCTTGAATCTTGATGTTGGATGTTAGAATTTCGAAAGGATAGAAGTAATTTTTGGACTAGCAAACTGTTTCGTGGAAAAAACAGCTTGACCTTTGGCGACTCCGTGAATTTTATGCAATTATCTAGTTGAAATTTGACTTTGTGTCCTTGATGAAAGTTGTAGATAACATCTTAAGGAGTAACATACTAAAATTTGAGAAGAAACGGACAAGTATTGGTTGGTTAAAAAAAAAATTCTTTGAAAGTGTTAAATCTGGAAACTGTTACCGAGGGTTAGAGAGTTATAGTGATTATAGCTCTTGATCTATCATGAATCCGACTCCGAGTTCCTCAAGAAACTTTTACCTTTAGGTTTTATCTATAACATATCAAACTCTCAAAATTTTATGAGTTCATTTAGGGGTTATACCGAATTTGTTATTAAAACTGTGCAATAGTGATGTTTGAAGTTTTATGGCTGTGATGCACGGATCATTGCAACTTATACGAAATTTTCTTAACTCGGTGTTCTTCGTAAAATTTTTCCCCAAAGACCTTCTTTATAACATGTTAAATTCTTAGAGTTTATTAAGATAATTTACTAATTTTTCCAGAATTTCAATTAGTGGAGTGCATTATGTTTTGTTTGAAAACTGTTTTATTTCAAGAACAATTGAATTGCTCTATGAGTTGTGATGCCTTGGGTCATCATTCATACAATGGATGCCGTGACATTTAGCATATCATATGACATCAAAAATGAAATTGATGAGGTTTTGTAAACTCATTGAAACTTATGATTGTATTGCATCAAATGTTATTTTCAAAGTGAAACATATATGTATATATTGTGATGTTGATGATACTGTCGGACAGCTAAGACGATGATGCCCCGGGAGTGTCGAGATGCCTAGAGGTGTATGCTGGAGGTCCTCAGGAGTTTTGAGATGCCCGGTTGTAAGTATTGTACGTAAATCCAAATGGAAGGGGCAACCATTTTCATGGCGAGCCCTGGATGTGTCTCATGATGCCAGGTGGGGTGCGAGATGCCCGGAGATGTGTGCTAGATGCCCGGAGGTGTGTACCAAAGGTCTCGCGATGCCAGGATTGGATGCGAAAGCCCGGAGGGATGCAAACACTGGTCCCCGAGGAAAATGAGATCCTTTTTAATATCAAAGTGGGAAATGAAACATGCGCATGTGTGTGCATATGGCATGGTGCATAAATTATCCATGAATTTGAGTTGGTACTATTTGGCATTGAAAATGTGGTCATTAAGGCATTGAATGGATCTTATGGAGATATATGCATGATTGTATAGATGATATGTACATTTCACATGGAATCTGGGTTGTCTTGTTGTTGTATTATGTAGTTTGATGGATCTTTTACTGCTGAGTGGTTGTACTCACCCTTTTTAAGGACTAACATTTCAAACTAGGAGATTTATCTTTGTCGCCAGTCACCCCCGGTACTTTCTATGGTATACCGACCGATGTCGAGTGCGAGTGTACGGAGCATCATCACCTCGAGATACAGGGGTTAGTTTTTGTTTGTGTGCAGGTTCTGGTTTTGTACGATGTTGGATCACTTGCCGGCCCTATCATTCAAGAGTTTCTATTTGTGCATGTTCGTCGTGATGGGATCATGCTGCGGACTATGGTGACCCTAACAGATCGGGGCACCCCCGAAACTTTTTGGACTGCCAACACTGAATGATGGATCGATGTACATGACTGTTGTGGAGTCAGGTACTTTTGGTTATAACCGAGCTTAGAAAAGCCTTGGCTTTTTGATGTACTGACTCATAATGTTCATCAAATTATGTAAATAAAAGTGTTCGGCTCTAACCTATATAAAATGTGTAGTTAGTGTGCATTGCATTATTTTGTTTGAGTATGGGATAGGGAGATTTTGAATATACTTCCGCTACATAAACTACGGATTGATTTAAATGATATAAACCCCCAGGACTTATGGACCCATTATAATTCTATGGTATCAAAGTGACATATTATTAGGGCAAATAAAAGGTAAGCGAACTATGGTGACCCTAACATATCGGGGCCGTTTCGGGGGTGCCCCACACACAGTCAAATCGAACCATAAAACGTGATATTCTCCAATTTCAAAATTCCATGATTTTATATAGTACATAAAAATTTTTGGCGTAAAAAACCAACACCCAATATTTTTTTATTTAAATACCATAAAATCCCATTTTTGCAATAATAGTCCATAACAACAACCAAGCATCCAATTGCACAATTAAGCGATCAATCTCACATATTATCAAGCATATGCTCTAAGCATGCCAAAAGTCAACCACATCACCAAATATATATTATTTATCAAGCTAGATACCAAGAACAACCACAAAACTACAATTGGCCTTAACTGATAGAAACGGAGACCACTCGCATGTCTCTAAGTTTAATTCCAGAAATCTAATCAAACAAGTTCAAAAAATTCTCAAATTTGAATATATTGTAAATGACACATAAACAAATACTTTTCATGCAGACACCTTAACCTAGATCTTTCTATATTAAAAGCAGTAAATCGCCCAATCTGTTACCGAAATTGTGTCCGTTTCCAGAAATCACATTTTCCAAAACTACTTGGTTCAAGATCCAAACTTTTGTCTATTTGGTCTGAAATTTGACTATGTTAAACTAAAAAATGTGAGGAAAAAATGAACCCTAAGAGTTGATAAAAATCCTTTAAACACCAAAAGGTCACTGTTTCCAACACCAACTGAGATTTTGTTTTGGATGAAACGAAACTAAAATCTCATTCTTTTAAATCTCTTAAATCTTGAGTAAAATATATATTATAGCTAAAGGTGTCTAGAACATTTTTTAAGACTGAATTAACCTCAAAATCGTAGCACATATTTCCCCACAAAAGTCACCAACGGCAAGGGTCCAGTAATCAGATCCGAGGGAAATTCACTAAATTAGACGAACCACCCTCATTAGTGCTAATCTAATTGATTAGATTAACACTAATCCATTTAAGGCTAATCTCACTTAATACTAATTTAACTAATCTAATTAGCACTAATCTAATCCCCTAAGTGCAATTAACAACATAATTAAGGATTATGGATTTAACTCACTGGATTAGTGAGGCAACGGGTTCACAACGATGGTAGCGCGACTGCGATGAGATCCTGTGTCTACGGCGACTCCAAAGGAGGCCCAGAAGAGGTTGAAAACTAGCCTTGCAAGCTCACGACTTGCTAGAAAAACCGGTTCTGCTTATGTGGCTGCTGATCGGGCTGGTTGGACACGATGTGAGGACGACGAGGCGAGCTAGCGGCAGCAACAGGCGGATGTGAGGATGGCTAGCTTGGGGATGGTTGGCGGACGGCGATGACAAGCGACGCAAGGAGCTAGTCATGGTTGCCTGCTAAGGTGATTTGGCGTTAGGGCTGCAATGAAGGCTGGTTGACTTGGGAACTAGGTGGTCGAGCGGGTTATGGGACAGTGGCTTGGCTGGCTATGGCTGACTTTCTAGATGAGGCGGCAGCAGAAAGACAAAGAGGAAATGAAAAAAATGAAGGAGATGAAGTGAAGAAGAAGAAGAAGAAGAAGAAGAAGTTGCTACAGTGGTTCTACAAGGGGGTTCACACACAAATGGAGAAAGGGAGGAGAGAGAGAAGAGAGAGGGGGACAAGGGGTCATGCAAGTCCATGCATGAGCCAATGGCAAGCCAAGAAAAAATCAAGCAATGATCATAATTGGCACAAAGTCTTCAGCCCACAAAAGTCCTTGCATCCTCCAATGGCCATTTTCCACCAATTTCTTCACAAAACCAACCTAATTGACAACCAAAATTGCCTCCCTTGCTACCCACATGAATTTCCATCTAATTTCTTTCACTTTCTCACCAAACCAAGTCATTTTGGTGGTCAATTTATCCCTTGAAGCTGCCATATGAATATCCTTTTTATTCACCACATATCCATCCAATTTGAAGGCCAAAAATCAACATAAAAGTGGCCATCCGAGTTTTCACCATTTTAATTTGTCGAATTGATATTTCACAAAAAAATCCCAGACTCGACGAAAACTTCCCTAAAGATGAGACGAGGTCCTAAAAATAAATTGTGACACGCTTGAATGTTCAATTCCCAAAACTGAGTTCAATTTCGTGGTTAAAATCGACTGGATGCAATTTTAACGCGACCCAACTTACTGGGCAGCTTTCAAGGATTTTATCGCGTTTAACTTGTGATTAATAATTTTCGATCTATATTTGTACATCTCTGACTCATCAGCAACTCTCGATTGTCATAAAAATCTTAAAGTTTCAATTATGGAAATCGAGTACAGAATTGACAGAAAATTGAGTTAGTGCCATTCGACGCGAATTTTGCAATCATGTGGAATCATCCACAATTCAATTACGTCATTCCATCGAATCGACCTATATCCAATCACTAATCGATTATAATGATGCCGTATTGACCATTGCCAATTATCATGGTTGAGTTGTTGATTTTTAATCAGATTCTCAAGTATGTCGCGTTTATATACCTTAATCGCTTCACATGGTAGATCGGTTAACTCGTGAGTGATCAACTCAGAGAAAAATGACCATTGGTGCGTCGATGAAAAACCCATTTCATTTTATTGAGACAGGGTCGAAAATTCAAGATGTCACAACTCTTCTCCTCTTATAAAAATTTCGTCCTCGAAATTTAAACCATTTTAATTCTTTTTCGAAAGGGTGAGAGTATTGGCGTTTCACCGATTGCTCGCTTCCCATGATGTTGCCAGACCACTTTGATAAAAAAGATCGTCTTGTTGCCCAGCACTTGCTCCTTTCAATCCACGATCTGAATTGGTCTCTTTATGTACGACACTTTCTCGAATAACTTTGACGGCGTTGACTGGCTGTTGGACTAACTCAAGGCCCTTAATTTTATGCTCCCCAACTTCGTCCCAATAGACAGGAGTTTTGCACGCTCTGCCATACAACGCTTCAAATGGTGCCATTTGGTACTTTGTTAATAATTGCTATGATGAGCTTCTAACAAAATCTCCTCCCTAAGCTTTGCATCATCAGGTATACACAATGGCTGACGAAACTTTAATGTTTCGTCCTCAGAAACTTGAAAGTCAACTTTTCTCTTTTATGTATCTTCCTGCAGAATCTTCTGAATCTCAGGATCTGCCAACTGCAATGTCTTGATTCTTATCTGCACTTCCGGTTCAATTATGAGAGTGGCCATAAGACTTAAAAGGTGGCCTACCTCAATTTGAAAACCGAATCCCAAGCTCCTTCAAGTAGGATCCACTCTCGAATCACCATTTGTATAATCGATGATCCGACTCAACGCATCTTCGACCTTGTTAGCTTTTTCGAGATGATATAGGATGTCGTAGTCATATTCCTTGAGAAGTTCCATCCAACAACGATGTCTCATGTTCAACTCCTTTTGAGACAATAAATACTTTAAACTCTAATGATTTGTAAAGATTTGGAACTTTTCTCCGCACAAGTAATGCCTCCAAATCTTCAAAGCAAAGATAATTGCTATGAGTTCTAAGTCACGTGTCATGTAATTTAGCTCATCAGACCTCAGTTGATGGATGCGTATGCAACCATTCTTCCATGTTGCATTAAAACGTAACCCAATCCTCTAAATGACACATCACTAGAGATCTCATACCCTCCAGGACCAGATGAAATTGTCAACACGGGCGCCGTAGTCAGCTTCTGTTTAAGCTCTTGAAAACTATGCTTGCACTTGTTTGTCCATACAAACTTCTTTTCCTTCCTCAGCAATTGGGTCAGAGGCAAGACTATTGCTGAAAACCTTTCTACGAACTGTTTATAATAACCTGTCATTCCTAAGAAACTTCTTATCTCTATCACTGTTGTGGTCTTGGCCAATTGATCACTGCTTCCATCTTGGCCGGGTCCACGAAAATCCCCTCACTAGAAATCACGTGACCTAGGAAAGCTACACGAGTCAACCAAAACTCGTACTCACTGAACTTGACAAACAATCCATGTTCTCGCAAGGTCTGAAGTATTGTCCTTAAATGTCTTTTGTGCTCCTCAACGGTTGTGTCCACAATAGTTGCCAAGTAACCTTGGCAACCCACATCCAGTAACTGGTTGCCTTAAGCGACGAGATTTAGGTAATCGAGGGTCCTCCTCGACTTCGAATAAACTCGAAACTTTCACCCGCAAACGGTTTAAATTGGATTATTTCACAATAACAATCCATTACAGCAAGATGCTCCTTGAGCCAACCCTTTTCATTTACGACATCAAAGTTATACATAGGCAAAATAGTCAAGTACAACTCTAGCCAATGATTCTCCTTTCTACGACTTCATTTCAATAAACTGAAGTTCTACAAGTTTAACCATATTTCCGCTATGCCATTCTAATAAAATTATCCTAGGAACATTTTTCCCCTGATCGACACATAGCTTGGTTCATTCTTGTCCCCTTCGCCATCCTAGTAGTGCCCTATCTACAGTAGTGGTGGCTATATTCCCATAGGCTTGTGTGAACAGTCCCTAATCTGGTGGCCGTGCTAGCCACACCTGTAGCAAACTCTTGTCCTAGAAAAACATGAGGCTGATCCATGTTCTCCCATAGAAACGGCATGCACCGTTCAAGTTAGGTGCCGACTTTCCTATCCCGCCTTTTTGGTTGGAAGGGATGGAATACCTCCCTCCTGTCATTGGCCTCTTCCCGAACCAATCATTGTCTCTACTAGGCCCGAACTGCGACCCAAATGCGGCAGCTCTCTCATTCAAGTTCCTCTCGATTAACTGTGCCCTCTCATACAAAGCATTGTAATTCTTCAGATTAAACGTTACCAACGCATCCTTAATCTTTGGTTTGAGGCCATCCTCGAGCCTCCTACCTTTGTCTACTGGATCCTCGATCAGTCTTGGCGCGTACTAAGACAGCTCAGCGAACTTCGCCTCATACTAGTCCACAAACATCAAACCTTGATGAAGACGTTGAAACTTTGCCATCTTCTGCTCTCTAGTGTAGTCAGAGAAGTACTTTCCATTAAAGATTTCAATGAAGGTATTTCACACCGGGACCACGCCTTTAGGAAATACTTTTCCTCTGGTGGCCCTCCACTAAGTGCTTGCATTTCTTTGCAACTGGTAGACCACCAAGACTACCTTGTCTTCCTCAAAGTGCCTCAGCAATGCGAAGGCCTTCTCTAATTCTTGGATCCAGAGGGTTATAGCCTCGGGATTGCCTACTCCTGAGGACCTCAGCGGTTTTAGCTTTAGAAAAATCTCAACTAACTTGTGCATTGGTCGCTCCTCGATCACATTCCCAAGCGAGACTTCAGCAGGTGTGGCTACAGCAGCGACAGCAACATTGGCAGCAGTAGTAGCGACGGTGATAGCAGTGACTTGATTCTGCGCTTGATGTCCCATCAAGTTCCCAAGGGTCTTTAGCGCCTGCACAATCCCGTCTATTCTAGGATCGTTGGGTGCTGCTACACCAGTATTGGCCTACCGCGGTACTCTAACACTCGCGCTAGCCTAGGCTAGCGCTCTACCTCGGGTACCGACCCTAGTCAGTGTCCTACCCCGAGTGACAGATGCCACTATCCTCTTCCTAGGAGTCCTCTATTTCAGATCGCTCATAATGCAGACTCTCTACAGACACTTGCTTTCCAATTCTAACACAGAATTATAAAACTGAGTGACCCACACAAAACAATCAATCAGTCAATCACAGGTATCAGCATAAGGAAAAAATCTTTCCTACTAACTATCCCATGTCCCATAACCTTATCACTCCAAACGCTAACCAGCTCTGATACCACTTAAGGCAGGGATATCACGCCCCGAATCTCGAGAATGCGAACATCCCTCGATAGTCGATAGAAATGCGACATTCCCAGAATGTGTCGCTGACCCATTAATTTTATGCACGTACATAAGCAAATTGAACAAACTTTAGACAACCAATAATCAAAGGGATAGTAGGAACACACTGTATATACATAACCAGTCGGGTCTACAAGACTATATACAAGAGTTTGACTCAAAAGAGACTATTAGGTCACCTACGCTTTGGACCCATCAGCCTCGGGCCTCGGGTTCTCCATATTAGGGACCTCAAAATATTTAAATCACGAGAGGTGAGATAAAATTTCAGTGAGTTCATACCCTAAACCCCGATTAGGATAAGAATTCACCTACAGACGACCTAAACATACACCACATAGGACTTACCTGACCTCAGCAGCTCCCTTCACATTAGTACATCTCATATACATATATAAATGCAACAAGCGTAACTCAATAATTTGAACACATCATATCATTCATCAATTATTCACAATGGTCCTGATTATAAGGTCAAACCATTATGACACGTCACATTTCGTACCATATAATTTTATTCCATAATCAGGCTATTGGCGAACAGCGGTGGTGAGCGGCGCTAGGAGTTGGTCACAGCTGCTAGCCAAGGCGGTCTGGCATCGAGGCTGCAATGCAGCCTGGTTAGCTCATGGACTAGGCGGTCGAGCGAGCTATGGGACAATGGCTCGGCTAGCTGTGGCTGGCATTCTAGATGAGGCGGCAGCAGAAACATAGAGAGGAAATGGAAAAATGAAGGAGATGAAGTGAAGAAGAAGAAGAAGAAGATGAAGATGAAGAAGAAGTTGCTACCGTGGTTCTGTAGGGGTTCACGCACAAATGGAGAAAGGGAGGAGAGGAAAGAGAGAGGGGGACAATGGGCCATGCAAGTCCATGCATGAACCAATGGCAAGCCAAGAAAAAATATCAAGCAATGATCACAATTGGCACAAAGTCTTCAGCCCACAAAAGTCCTTGCATCCTCCAATCATCATTTTCCACCAATTTCTTCACAAAACCAACCCAATTGACGGCCAAAATTGCCTCCCTTGCTGCCCACACGAATTTCCATCTAATTTTTTTCACTTCCTCACTAAACCAAGTCATTTTGGTGGTCCATTTATCCCCTTGAAGCTGCCATATGAATTTTCCTTTTATTCACCACAAATCCATCCAATTTGAAGGCCAAAAATCCATATAAAAGTGGCTATCCGAATTTCTACTATTTTAATTTGCCGAATTGATTTTCCGCCAAAAAATCCCAGACTCAAAGGAAATTTCCTGAAAGATGAGACGAGGTCCTAAAAATAAATCATAACACACTCGAACGTTTGATTCCCAAACTGAATTAAATTTAATAGTTAAAATCGACTGGATGCAATTTTAGCGAACCTAACCTACCGAGTAACTTTTAGGGATTTTATCACGTTTGACCCGTGGTCAATAATTTTCAATACAAGTTTGTGCATCTCCGACTCATCGGCAACTCTCGATTATCGTAAATATCTCAAGATTTCAATTACGGGCACCGAGTACAAAATTGACAGAAAATCGAATTAGTGCCGTTCAACGCGAATTTTGCAATCATTTGGAATCACCCACAATTTAATTACGCCATTCCATCAAATCGACCTATATCAGATCACTAATCGATTATAACGGTGCTCTATTGACCCTTGCCAATTATCACAGTCGAGCAATTGATTTCTAATCAGATTCTCATTTGAGACTACATAGTTTTGACCATTGAAATGAAAGAAAAATATTATGCATATACCTCAAGAATCAAGCTACCTTCTCTGGAATTGGAGGAGGGTCACCCTGGTTCCTTTCTTAAGGCCCCTCATATCCTCTGCGACTTTCGAGATCAGACTCTTCTGTAGCTACCTTCTCCCTTCGATCTAATCTTGACCGCTCCGAAGCGCCGCCGCTATCTTCTTCTTCGCTTGCCTGTGGAGCTTTCAAGAAAACGCTGGAGATGAAACGGAGAAAAAGAAAGCAAAGTGAAATCTTTCTAGTTGTGGAGAAAGGGGTTTTCAGTTTATATGGAGAAGAGAGATGAGAGATTTGGATTGGGCAAGTGGGAGGGAGGAAGAAGGAGGTAGAGTCACTCGAATATGTTTCGACGGTTATTTTTGGCGCATAGAAAGAATAGTTCGGTTGACGCCTAATGGTTGAGTGACACGTGGATCATCGTTTCAAATATTTGAAGAAGTATAGTATAGTACAATATAGTGTAGTATACTACAGTATGTAATATCCATTGAACTGATTTTTTTATGGCCAAACCCATCACCACCCTACCTCGCCCTACCCATTCTGACAATTTTTCTATTTTATATAAATTTCGTTTTCTAAAACATATTCTTCCAAAACAAAAGTTTAATAGAAGATTATCTCAAATCAAATATCAAAATCTCTCAATGATAATTTTCAAGATTAATATTACAAAAAACCATAGGCCAGTACACGAGTGACAATTGTATCCTAAATAAATTTTTGACTACCAAAAATCATAAATAATTGTGACAAACTTTCCCTAAAAACCTCAAATTGGTACCATTCATTGAATTAATTCCATGAAAATCACAAACCGATATGCCTACAACAAACAGAAAATAAAATCCTAAATTGGTACATTGGTCAACTACTGTGTGTTATCTAACACGGCAAATTTGATGGTAAAGTTTAATAGAAATCAACAAAAGAAAAATTTATCATAGGTATATCCGTTTGGTAGTTTGAGGTAAATTAGTCACAGACATATCAATTTGGGTTTTTTCATGGTAAATCATAATTTTTAAGGGAATTATTTAGTACTGCCGATGTGATTGTAATCTAACATAAATCACGACCGGACAAGACATAAATAAAAAGGAACATTAAAAATATAATTTAGAGGATACTCCTTAAGTAATTCCTTGAGCGATGATAATAACACGAGCCTAACAACTAGGGATAACCTTCTCGGAAATTAACAACAAAAGAAAAAACATCAGTGGAAATACATGCAACACCAGCGGGCTAAGGGAAATGAGAATCCCCAGATGTAGAATAACAAGTTTTTTGGCATGGGATTTGTGGTTAACGCAATATAAATGGTCAATCTAATGCTTACATGATACTGATATAATACCCAATCAATTTTGAGTTAAAAAATTAAAAGAAATTTCTGCTAACGACAGAAAATATCTCCCCCGCCTCCATTTCCAACGTAACCCTGATCTTCGTAAACATTATTCAATTGCCCTGATGTCCTATATAGCTAAGGGAATAACGCAAAACTGATCAACAAAAAATTGTTCAAAATCTATTATATGACTATCAATTCAATCACAAAAATTTCAATTGTGTCAGTTAAATTTTAAACTTTATTCAATTATTCCAACCAATTTCAACTCGAAATTACTAACATAGTGTAGTTGTCTAATCAACACTAGCCATAATGTGGCTTGCCAAATATGAACATGGACAATCTTTGCATTTTTTTTAATTTTTTCTTTTCTTTTTTTTCCTTATCATTTTTTCCTTTGTCTGCTATATTCGAGCCTCTTTGATGGCCAGCAACCGTCGGTTTCACGCCCAGATCCTCGGATGCACGACAACCCCTTTTCTCTTTAATTATTCGATTGCGACGTCCTAGGAGACGTTGCCGACCCATTCATTTTATATTTTGATTATATGCAAGCGGAAGCAGAAATAACATCACCCAATCATTCATAAGTAGGGATAGCATAAGACACATATCATAACATACTTTCGTGTGTGTGTGTACACACACCTCATTACACACTAACTTTCTTACATCAAAAGCTTAGTCATACACACATCCAAAGCGGATTCCTTCATACTCATCAAAAGGGAGTCGGGATTACCCTAGCATCTCTATACTACAACGGCGACTTAAAAAAGATGGTATCCCATATGCGTCTAGCAGGCATCCACATTATAATACCCCGGCTTGGGTTCGGGGTCCAACTCCACGTCCTAGCCGACAGGCACCTTGAAATGTACGTGACGGAACAGGCTAGTCATGGTGAGGGCTTGAAATGTTTAAACAATAGTGGATGAGATATACTTAGTAAGTAAACTCTCTAATTCTCGCGTAGAAAGGCACTTCACCTCGTAAATACCCTAAACATGCAACTTAATTATGGATAGTAGATCAATAGCAAAGCCCAAGCTTTGCCTTAACTATAACATGAAAGGATCTACCTAGACCTACATTCCTCAAGTCCTTACATAAACATACAAATCCACATACTTTTCAATTCATAGGCAGGATTAATCAAGCATGCACATGCCATGTGAGCCACCAAAATGTCATGCAATTCACGTATGTGTCTCATGCAACTCATATAAATCTAGGCCACATAGTGCAAGCTATAACATCACTCTCGAAATATGCATTCAACACTCATCCACTTTGCACACGTAGCATCTTAAGAATCGCAAGGCATCCCATACTACCATGCTATTCTCGAGACCATAATTTCATATTATTACGACTGCTCTCGGCCACGACTGATATTCGCATCAGTGGTCTTCTGGCGTAATCGGGCATCATCCCGCCCCATCGAGAATGGCGTCGTTTCGACCTCACTTAAAGACGGCATTTCAATTAAGAAGCTTCATTTCGAAATCCATTCGTAAACAACACCTAGTTGACATGGGGACATCCAAAATCCATCAAGTATTGTCCCTCATAATCATACAAATACAGAACCATTATGTGATCACATGAGTACATCAACCACTCAAGCCAATTTTTATATTTCTCGTTAGCCACTGTGAGAGTTTTTAGTGCTCACACGTTATATACTAGTAATTGCTGTACACAAAAATGTCATGAAATACTCTCACGTGATCACTCATTGATTACTTATCCACCAAAATAATCATGCATCAACCTCATAACATATAAAATCACACCATAATTTCAATTATCAACTTAGTACACCACTTTCAAAATAACATTGTTTAATTACTAACTTAGTGCATACCTTTCAAAATAACATTTTGACTGCACATATCTTTTTTAAAATGAGGATTTCATAAGCACATATCACCGTTAAATTTAGAATTTAATAAGCACATACCACTATAAAAAAAAATTGCAATATAGTGTGCACTTATCACAATCATGATAACTTATCACATCCAATTATCACTTACCATGATAGCTTATTGTAACAAATTATCACTTATCACAATAACTTATCATATCCAATTATCACTTATCGCAATAGTTTATCACATTTAATTATCACTTATCCCGATAGCTTATCACATCCAACTATCACTTATCGTGATAGCTTATCGCATCCAATTATCACTTATCACGATAGCTTATCATCTTAATTTATCGCTTATCATGATAGCTCATCACCTTAATCTACTTTATCTCCTAATCTAACTACCATAAATTTTTAATCTAATCCTAGATCTACTCATAAGCGTAACTAGAACCCTAAACAAGGGTTAGGAAGTTACTCACTTTCAGATCTTGCCTTGAGGAGCAGTGGTGACGGTAGCAAGGGCTCACAACGTGGTGACATGAGGTTATGAGGTGCGGTAGTGAGCTAGATGGTCGATGGCAGCACACGGCAAGGCTAGCACAGCCAAAGGGGGTAATGGCTCATGGTGTGAAGGGCTATCAATAAGGGGAATGGTGGCAACAAGGGACGGTGGAGCGGCGGCAAGGGGCACAAGGCAATAACGATGCAAGATCTCATAACTAAAAGGGTGGTGTGAGGATGGTAAGGCCAGCCCCGAGCGAGGGCCGACAAGGCCTCGCCCAGGGCAAGCGACGATCACTAACCCTCGCTTGGGGCCGACGAGGCCCTCCGAGATCTGGCAAGCCTCGCCAGCCCCAAGCAAGGACTAACGAGGCCTCACCCAGGGCGAGCGACGATCGCCGACCCTCGCTTAGGGCCGGTGAGGCCCGTTGAGATCTAGCAAGCCTCGCCGGCCCCAAGCAAGGGCCAACGAGGCCTCACCTAGGGCGGGCGACAATTGCTGGCCTTCCCTGGCCAGGCAAGGGCTGACCACCCCCGCCCAACTCTGGCAACTATTGCCTGGCCCCTCCGGCGATGGGCGGCGGCAACGGCAGGGGAGAGGAGTTGTTGATTTTTTTTAATAATTTTTTAAAATAATTTTTTTAACTTTTCTTTTTAGTTTTTGGTGAAAATAAGATAAAATGAATAAACCTTTTTTTTGGAAAAATAATTAAAAATAATTAAAAAATCCATGTGGAAAATAAAAAATTATTTAAAATGCCATGTGAGCATTTTTAACGAAAAATGCTAACAGTATTAACTTTAGGACTCAATTGAAAAAATTTGATAAGTTTTAGAACTTGATTGCACTTTTTGTAAGTTTTAGGACTCAATTGCTTTTCGTGACAAGGTTTAGGACTTTTGGAGCACTTATCCCTTAACTTTTTGGTCAACCCTTTAACCAAAAGTCAACCAGTCAACCTCGAGTCAAAAATTGACTTTTTACCCAAAAAAAATTCCATTTAGCTTTAATTTCACTTTTGTTAAAGCAATTTCTTGAAAATTCAAAGATTTGACCAAAAAATCAACATTTTAGGTGGTCAAACCTTTGACCAAAAAATGGAAAAAATAAAAAATACACAAATATATTTCTTTTAATGTCAATTTGACTTTTGTGTTGAAAATTTCATAAAATCTAATTAAGAACCTTGATTTCTAAATTTTTCAGTTTTAGATTCTAAATCGACCAAAATTTTTTTATTTTTAGCCATGATTAGGCGTAGTTCTTTCTTTGACATTCGGTTTAAGGACTATTTTAGATCCGCCTATGCATTCAATTTCACGATTTACCAAGTCAAAATGAAAATTGCCGTTTTGAGCCCTAATTAGAGGACTAAAATTGATTCTTCATAACTTGTGAACGGATGAGTGTTTCTTACTCATTTCCTTAAGATAAGTTCAAATTCGAAATCGATTTTGAGAAATTTAAACCAAAACTTATCAATTTGAAGAATATTATCCTCTCAAGCATAAGAAAATCAAACAATTAAGCTTTAATCGACAAAATTTGAATTGACCCATTTATGGTTATGGTTTAACTTCAAAAATTAGTTCAATTTTAATATTAGGCCTAGATTCATTTTTGACATAAGCTCAAGCGCTTCAATTCAAGGTCAATTTGAATGTGATAAGTGATCTTACACATGGGTAGTTCATTAGATAAGACAATTGTAACATCAATTGAATTGAATTTTAGTTAATTTGCAATGCCCATTGAATTGCAAATATTACAATTTTAGTCCTTTAGGCCTAATTTAAAGCACCCATGGTTTTAAATCATTACTTTTCACAATAATCATTCAATTAGGTCAATAAAAGACCTATAAATCATGTTCATAAGGTTTGATTCGCTTAATTGTACCTTAATTGATCAATTTCTTCTTAAATATGGTAAAATTCATTTCAATTTGGTCCTATAGGGACCAAATTGAATAAATTTTAGAACCATGGGGCTTCCAACCGGACCAAACCAATCAAGAATTAGTCAAAAACTAGCCGAACCAGACTAAATCCATCTAACCGCCGATGGTGAGGATGGCCAATTCAGCCTCTTGCCGGTCGGTTCCTGACCTTCGGCTATCGATTCTAGAATCCTTACAATGTCAATTTTATTTATGCACCCTCAATTTCCCAAAAATTTGTATATTGGTCCTCAGATTCATAAAATTGCATTTTGACACCTAATTGAGCATTTTGATGCAATTCTCGATTTTGACTCGGTTTTCTCAAATCAAATCCACTAGATCAATTACTTGACATCTCTAGATCATATTAGAGCCTTCGAAATTAATTTTTGACCGTTGGATCAAAATTTTGATTGTTAGATTGAACCGACAAACGAATTGGGTGGTTTGGGGGTAATATATAAGCTCATTTTCCCTCCATTTTTGAGGAGGGCTCATTTTCATGAATTTATAAAGAAAAATATCCAACATACTCTCCCTCCAGCTCTCTCTCTCTCTCTCTCTCTCTCTCTCTCTCTCTCTCTCTCTCTCTCTCTCTCTCTCTCTCTCATCCCTCCATCTCACGCGCATTTTCCGATCGCCGATGTATGCACCCATGCTAGCAACCTTGCCATCATCAATTAGCCCCTCCATACAAAGATCCTTGACCTGCTAGTGCTCATGGTTTGAAGAACAAGCCACCGGATCTTCATCAACAGCTTCAAGTTTCACTGACAGCTTTGGAGATCGATTCAATTGGACCAGTTCTATTTCGACATTAAGCCAACGATCCAACCAATTTGCAAGTGATTTTTGCTGTTTAAATCTAGTTCGTGGAGGTTTGAACATGTTCTGGTGATTTGATTCGATCGATTTTGACCAAAGTCGACAAAAACACATCAAAAGATAACAATCTCGAACCCCGTGAAGCAAGACTAGATTAACCTGTCAGAGCTAGGGTTCAATTTTAAGTTAATATACTATATTTAGATGTTAGATCGATGGATTTTAATGTTGATTTGTTGTGCTTGAGTGTTCTTGATTGATTTTGAATGATTGAACTTGATTTAGCCTTAATCTGCATTTTCGTAGTTCTGTTATAGGCTTCCTATTTTGGCTAAAACAAGATATGAAACGACTTTATTTGAGTTTGAGTCTTTCTAGACTTTAATAGTACACATCACTAGCTTCAAATCAATGGGTCGCATGCCCTGATCAAGTGTCGTTTGACTTTCAAAAAATACCTCCAAAGATAAGCAATTGTGCAGTAGTTTAGGTTAGTTTTCAACTCTGTTCTTGTTCCACCTTCTGTCCTTTTTTATTTTGTGCAATTTCTTATGTTGATTTTGGAGGGACTTTCCTTTATGGAAGTTGATTACTATTGTCTTGAGAATATTACATTTTTTTTTTTCGGAATTTTTAGACATAATTAACTAGGTTAAAACTGTTCAAATCTAAACCTAGGTCAATCTCCTCTACGTTGATTCCTGATTGTCATTTTTGTATTGATTTCTATGTCAAGTTCTAGAGGAATTTTCCTTCATGAAAATTGCTTAATAGTGTAGAGCATGTTTTGTAATTTTTTCATGATTTTTGGATTAGTTTAACTAGTTCAAAATCACCTAGATCTGAACATAGGACAAATGCTCTACACTATTCCAAATTGTGATTTGGTAAAATTGAGTCCATAAATGAGTTTGGTTGATCTTAAATCCTTCATGAAATTTTAAATACATGCTATATGTGTTCAATCGATGCATGTTTTGCAAAGTCTTAATATTGACAAGTGAGTGAATTTCATGAATTAATGTGAAAATGAGTTGAAGCAATACATAGTTTAGATATGCATATCCGTCTTGCTATATTGGCTACGACTCATGCGATCACATTTAGGCTTTGAACTCCTAACAAAAAATGGTCATCATTGCATGCTTTGTATGGAGGATTTTTTTTTCTTTTAGGATTTTTGCATATCTTGATATGAATGAAATCATGCACATTTTGTGAAATTGATGCTGTAACAAAAGCATATTGTATATGCATCTTGCCATGCTTATTTGAGTCATTTAGAGTCCAAATTTTGTGATCATGCCTTCTTGACAATCAAACCACATGTTACAAGGTTTGCATATATGTTTAGGTCATATTTTTTTTAAAATCATTTTGAACATTAAATTTGTGTCACAAAAATGTTCATTACACTTTGAATTCTCAAACATATCATTAGAATCTTAAATCATTTCATAATGTCATTTAATTTATGACATTTTGTATGCTGACCTGGGATTAGATGATTACCTAAACTTTCCATCACATCTAATTATAAGTCTAATGTGATTTCTTCATACAATTTGTACATTATTTGAATGACTTTGAGGTTTTTAAAATGCATGCTTGTGTTCTGGTTTTTAGTTACTAACATACACACCTTTAGAGATATCGATTTTGAGGTACCTAATTGACCTAGTTTGGACTCAAGCCCTTCTAGGAAATCAAAATACACACTTAGAGGTTTCTAATGCCACTAATTTCACATAGATTGCTCATCGTTTGGACCACTTTCCATTTTTTAAAACTAAATCAAAATCTACAAATGGGATCAAATTCGGACTCTTGTTCTAACCCCTGTTTGGATAGACTTTTGATATTTTTGTTCTATTTTTCCTATTAGGATTATGTACTTGCCTCTTAATGAAACTTAATTTTCATCATGTTGGCTATGTTGTGTGTAAATTTGATGATTTTATACTTGTTTTGATAGGATAAATCCTTACGATATTGGTTGAGTATCCCGTTGTTTTAACAATTTTCTGACTTGCTATTGCTTGTTGTCTGATTTTTGTAAAATCATGTGTAGCTTGTTTAGGAAAACTTTCTTCACAAAAGTTGTTCGTTATTATGTCATGTATATTAGGAAATTTTTCCATACTTTATTGTCAATAGGCATTACTCAATTTGGTTGACTTGACATGTTTGGTCTGAAATTTCTTGATATGAACCTTCGGTTGTGTTTGTTTAGTTATACCTTCTAGGTTAGATTGTGCATGAAATTATACCATGTCATCTTCATGAAAGTTGTTATAAATGCTTTGATCTTTGTTGTTAAACAATTAGCTTTTCCAAATTGCATCTTTAAAAAAAAAACACTTTAGTACATGTGATATTTCCCAAAAACAATTTCTAAGAAATTATTTTCTAAAGCTTGATTTGGCTTAAGGAAAAGTTGTGGTTTTGACCATATTCAAAATGCTTGCAACACTTACGAGTGCATTTATGCAAGCCTCGAGCTAACCTTGACAATTGAGTGTGTTCCATAGCATAGATGTTTCTTAATCCTAAATATCTTCAAACCTCTTTAAAACTCTATTTCACATTGTGAAAAGTCAATGTTTGAATTGTATTCCAAATACATGCGATGCTTGTGAGTGCATTTATGCGATCCCCGAGCTAGTCTTGGCAATTGAATACCTTTCATAACCACGACATCACTTTGTCTCAAAAAAATTTATGTGGATGATTTCGAAAGATGTCTTTGAAACATCACATGTAGCCCTCATGCATACAATTACATCATACATTTAGAAGTGCCTATGTTTGTGATTGGCGCATGCCCTTGGTTATAAGTGACCCACCGACGGTTCACTTTCTTGCTTGATTGGTTGGGAAATAAGGTCCAGAAGACCTGCACGCATGTTTTATTTCTGTAGTGCATGTGACTTTTAGATATATGATAGGGTCGATGCATGATATTGAGGGAAAATCTTGGGATCACATAAATCACTTGGTTAAAAGACTTATAAGTATTATTGGTCATGTGAGAATACAATTAGTTGATAATGATTATAAGTCACAAACAAAATAGATTTGGTAGGTGTCTTAGTGGGACACACACACGAAAGACAAAGGCCAATCATGAGGCCCAAATCTTCTCTTTGCATTGAAATTCTTTTGAAAGATTGATTTTAGGATGTCATTTTATTTTTTTATTTCTATTGTTTTGATAAGGTACGCTTGTTTATTTCCATTGTATGTACCTAGTTATATAGTTCTTAGACTAGGTATTAGATTAGGATCCTAAAGATGGAGAAGACATGAAGACAGTGGAAGTCGATGTTCATTCCGACCATAATCTTATACTATTCATTTCCTTGACATATGTCTTGGGTTCATTTTATTGTATAAAGCCCAATGAGTTACAAGTCCTCTTTTCCTTTTTCAATTGTGTTTCTTTTTTATATTTTATTGGATTGCATGTTAGATTTATAGCTTTCCTTGATTGATTACTTACTACTTGGCAATTTTCAATTCAATTAGGTGCTTCCTTTTTATTTTTTTTAGAAATAGAATAGCATGAAAACGACTAACCATACATGATTGCTCAGTTTAAGACTAATGATCTCGAAAATATATTGTTTAGGTACCAAAATGGCGCTAATAGAAAAATTAGCGTAACCCAAGTCTTCAGACCTAGATATTTGGTTGCATAGGAATCGAAGGAACACTCCTAACTCTTGATTGGGTTTTTAGTCAACCCCCAAAAATGAGACTAGTGGTGACTTCCGTCTTATTTTTTAAGTTGTCATAAACAACTAGACCATATAAATGAACCCGTTGCGTAGGGTATGAGTTTCGATGAAACTCACCATGGTTTAGCATAGTCAATGTGAGGGTATTCCAAATAATGAAGTGATGCCATCCTTATGGGTGAAGCGTACTATTGAGAGCGCTACCGTGGTAAATGTACCATTAAATCTAATATTCATATCCGACCTCTTCTCCCGAGGTGTGTCTCCCATATAGGTATGGATCGCGACACTCTGCTGTCACACGAGGTACAAGCTTGAGAGAGCTTGTGATCTCGTAGAGGGAACTCACGAGAGACTTGACCCAAAAGACGAGGTGATGGCGTCTTTTGGAACACAAGCCATGAGGGAACTCTCATGATCAAGTACCCCTAAACTTGACATATCCCCTTTCTTTCCTCATGATGGATCAAGGGCAGCAAGATTGGGTCGCGACAATCCCAAATCATTAAAACATGCCAAGCTTGATGGAGATTCATGACTTGGTTCGATTCATATGATACATCGATTTAGTACCAAACTTGGCTCGAGAAAATGATACGCCTCAATATTGCCCCAGTACCAAGAAATGACCAATCCGTCATGGTCCTATGTCCAAGGCCGACGAAGCCCTTATTCAAAACTCAAGTCATGGGCATACATTTTTCAAAATGGTTTAGGAATTTTATAAAACGACATTGAGCTTTCTTTAAAGCACTTTGCAAAATAGTTGGGATCAAAGTAAAGTGAAACCATAATGAAACAAGGATCAGGCCACTTCAAAAGTCAAGCCAAAGCACAACAATTAGCATAAGAATTAGGCCACTTCAAATTCCAAAAGCCAAAGGTCAAGCCAAAGTACAACACCAGTCCCAAAACTAACTCAAGCAAACATACATAAAACCTTAGTCAAGAACAATAAATTAAACACGAACTCCTTACAAGCTTGGACCAGCATAACACAACGTCCTAAACAAACTCTAGTAAGTTTAATTACTACTTTCTAAGCAGACAGCCTTGAGTCGGTGATGACGACGAGAATGGCGGCAAGGGCAACGACAAGAACTTCTAGAGAAGAGATGGTTGAACTATAAGAGTAAGAAAGGGAGTGGTCGGTGATGGAAGGGGAAAGAGAGGAAGGTGGCTTTGGTGTGGTGTGGTGGAGTGAATGGGTTCTAACCCTATTTACAAGAGTCTTCCCTAAAGAATGGTCCGAATGTCCCTAAATGAATGTGGCTTAGGTAAAAAGCACGCAGTTGATGTGGCCAATTTCTAATTGGTCCACCTAGCCCCTTAATTAATGAACTGACACACTTTGTCTACCCTCCCCTCAATAGGCGTTATAGGTCTCCCAATAGAACAGCATTATTGTCCTCAAATAAATCAATCAAGAGGCATTTATGAAGGGTATTACTTGATCTTCAAGCCTCAAGATAGGGTAGGGTTAGAGTTGAGTAGATCAGGACACCTCAAGAGAACAATTAAGGACTAGAGGCCAAGCTGGGCATGATTCACACCTCCGGGATAAGAAAAACACTTTTGACCGATTTTCGAAATTAAGATCATTACCCTATCACATGAGCTCAAAAAATTATGTAATTTTAATATGTTGTAAAGAAAATCTTGATTAACATTTTTCATAAAGGAAGTCTAAACGGTGAATCACTGGGCCTCCGTCCCTATCATTTCACCTCAGAAAAATATGAAATTTTAGTATGTTATAGGTCAAGATGTTTCAAACAATTTTCATGGGGAAGTTTCTTCAAATTCCTAACACAAAAAGCTCTATAAAATTGACAAACAATAAAGGTCCAGTAATTTCAAAAATCAAAGGTGGTAAATTCTAGTTGGAAAGAGGAGTGTCCCACTTGGTCTTTGAGTCAACGATCATTAATGTTTGGACAACCTTATCTTCCAAGTCTCCAACTAAAGAAATTATTACCTAAGCACTAAGGGACATCTCATCTTGGTATTGAAAAACTAGAGGCCAAATGCATTCACTACACTCTTATGTTGTTCAAGAAGGCTTGACTTACTTGCTCCTTCTTCCAATGGGTGTGTAGCCCTTTTTTTGGCCCCCAAGATCTCATTTTTCACACTCAGTTTAGGGTTATAATTAGGCTAGGCTATAGGGACACATATTCCTTAGTAGCCCACCTTTCATTTAATGCATTCACACGTGTTCACATTTGTTCACAGTTGTTTTTCTAAGAAACTTAGACTAGTCCAAAGCCTAGGCGTCTCCTTCATTAATGGTTCCAAGTCAAGTTTAATCTTATCTTCCAAGGTAACGCTCACCAACGTGCCAAGTGTCCATACTCCTTAAATTACTACGTGATGGAGGTTTTTGATGTAACTTGGAAATATCTCAGTTTTGGAGACCTTGTCATCGGGTAGGGATTAATCAAGTTTGATCACGATCGACTATCTTATGTGGCCCAAGGTTTGTGCCTAAGTCAAGCCCAAACGGAGCGAACACAACCGGGCTCGATCAACCAAACAGAGCTTGAGCTCCCTTTTATCGAGAAAAGGGTTCGTGGTTGGTTTCAGGGCCAGGCCTTGGCCCAATCAATGGGTTCATAAGCTAGTCTATGGGCCAGTTCCACTTGGCCAGGCTTATGGCTAGTCCTTGGACCAATTAACCGGTTTCACGGTCGATCCTGTGGCCAGTCCAAGGTTCGACATCACAAGTCATGATCAATTTGAAATTGAACCCTATTGAGTACATTCAATCTATCACGACCCCAACTCCATCTCTAGTATCACGAGTAGCAAGGGTTATTTTCGTGACGTCCCAGGCGCGTCACCATCCCGTTTCATTTTATCTTTTCATTAAGCACATGCAGAAGCGTATATTTAACACTCAGACAATAACAAGCAGCCAGGAAAACAATCATTTAAAAGCATACAATTACATCGGTTACATTTACAAGCCTTTTTTTGTCATGGGTCGTTATATTTACAACCATCACATACTCTATGCTCAAAAAGGCCGGGGTAAATCTTAGCTCCCTTATCGAGATTGCAACTCCTCCATACCTATAATTCTGAAAAACAATGGGGTGAGTCATGGACTCAATAGGTAAAACCCACTAATTTCCAGATAGGAAGATGCCTCGCCTATCAACAACCATATAACTCATCCAAAACATTAGTCGATGATAGATCAATAACAAAACAAAAACTTTTTCTTGGATGAAACTTGAGGAATCCTTAATTGGCAATATGCAAGCATAAACCAATATTCACCCACAACATGAGGAACTCACGCCTCACTCAATATTTTACAAGTATAAACAATATCCATTCCATAATACTAGGAACTCACGCCTCACTCATATGCAAGCATAACCAAAAATCCATTTCATAATATGAGGAACTCATGCACACGAGATTCATTTATAATAATAGTCAAAATCCATCGACTCTTCCAAAATCCACCGGGCATCCGAACATAATCGAGCGATGTCCCCTAATCCAAGGGTGACGGCGATCCTTAGACTGTGCATCCGTCGGGCATTCGAACTTAATTGGGCAATGTCCCCTAATCCAAAGGTGACGACAGTCCTTTGATGATGAATCCATTGGGCAACGTCTTCGAAATCCATCGGTCGACAGCTAGAAATTACTCCATCACGTGACCATGCATCAAGCATTACAATTGGGTTCTTATCTTCACTTTTAGTTCAAGGGCCCAAAGGTGTGCTATGCATAAGTGTGTGAAATGACTTATCGAAACTGAGACGTTAAGCATGATGAGCACAAATCAAAGATCAAGACTTGATCTGACATGTTAGAGCACCTATCTAGTACCCAACTTGGCTTGGGAATGACATACCTCGATATCGCACCGAGACCATGATAGGACTGGCCCATTGTGACATGCTCACTAACCTAATACCAGACTTGGCTTGAGAACAATACGCATCAATATTGCGCCGACACCATGAAAGGGCTAGCTCGTTGTGGCATGTTCACCGACCTAATACTAAAGTTGGTTCAAGAACGATACGCCTTGATATCACACCAAGACTAAGAAAGGACTGATCCATCGTGATCTCACGTAGGTCAAGGCTGCCAAAGCCCCTTTTTCCAGAGCTCGAGGCATGACTAAAACATGCACTTGTGAAAATGGTTTGGAATAGTTTTAAAGTAGGTTTGTATCAAAGCAAAAACCAAAACATATCAAATAAACACACAAACCAAGCTTCTTCCAAGCAACTCAAGCCAAAGCACAAGCCAAAGCTCATCAAACAAGGATTGAACTCAATCACGGAACAAGATCTAAATTGATCCAAGCAAATACAACCGAACTTCAAGCAACAAGAAGTCAATCAACTTCAGTCAAGAACTTGTCACACGCTCGGAATAGTGTAACACAACGTCCTAGCCAAATATTAGTGAGTTCTACTTTCAAGGGACGGCCTAGGTGACCGAGCAACGTGCAGGCTAGCGAATGAGCAAGAAGGTATGGCCATGAGAAAGGGAAAGGGCGATGGTGAGGGTGAGGTGGATAAAGTGAAGGAGGAAGAGGAGGTGGTGTGTTATGGAAATGAGGGGAGAGAAGGCCTCTATTTATAGGCAAAGCCCTCATGATAATCTTTCCAAATGGACCAATCATCTTCATGTATGTGGATAATCTAGGTTGAGGAGGTGGCAAGCTACAGAGATGGGTGGCAAGTCTAGTTCCTAAGGGTGACACTTTCTCATCTTTCCATTGATCCATTTCAGGGGTTGAGTCATCATGAAATAATTGCATATAATTATTATGGGGATACCTAAGCAAATGACTAAGCCTCTCTCATTTAATATTTGGATTTTGAGTAATCATTAGGCTAGATATCTTCATAATACAAACTTTCTCTCCAATTTTTTTTTTTTTTAGGTTAGGAGGCATTATAGCCTATTCCTTTAAGGGACACCTCAACTTGGCATTGAAGAACTAGAGTCCAAGATTGGGCGTGACTCACACCTCTTGAGTAAAAAAACAGTTTTGAACAATTTCCAAAATCGGTGTCTTTACCTTATCAAACAAAATTGAAAAATATAAAATTTTAATATATTGTAGAGAATACCTCAAATCACATTTTTCATGAAGGAAGTCAAGTCAAATTCGTGCTGTGGAAAGAGAAAAAAAATCATTGAACACAACCTAATAATTTACCCGTCAAGCAGATTCAATGGTCGAAGGGAGAGACTCATTATGGAACCCAAATATTTACAAAACTCTTTGAAATTTCTATATGTTATGGACACGGATGTCCTTTAAAGCTTTCATGAAGGAAGCATGGTTAAATTTGAAAGGAACAATTTTATAAAAAATCGAGAAGGCAATTCGGTCACCGTTTTCACTACATAGGACAGGTTCCAAATGGTGAATGATTGGGCCTTCATCCCTGCCATTTCACCTTAGAAAAAATATGAAATTTAACTATTTTTAGATCAAGATATTTAGAACGACTTTTAAGAAGTTTCTTTAAATTCGCACAACAAAAATCTTTGTAAAATTGGCAAATAGCAGAGATCCAGTAATTTCAAAAATCAAATGTGGCAATCTTAGTTGGAAAAAAGGAGGCGTCCCACTTGGTCAATAAGTATTAATTATTGGGCATCCTTATCTTCCAAGTTTCTAACTAGGTCCTAGGTTAGCTTGGACACTTCATCATTCTTCATTTAATGAAGAGATTCTAGAATTCTCTTTTGCTTTATCCTTTCCTTCCTCAAGAAGGCGGGCTAGAGAATTCTATCGTCCAAGTTGATTCCAAGGCCGAGGAAGGGATCATTAGGCACACCTCAAAAAAATGAATCACGTACCCCCGAGGTTCAGCCATTACGTTCCATATTCGTCCAAACTGTTCCTTTAGACGGTCAATCGACCCCAATAGGGTCGATTGTCCTTTAATTGGTTCAAGACATATTCTAACTCTACTCATGGCCTAGCACAAAGCCAAGGCACCCATGGACCTTAAAATAAGTGGCGGAATAGCCGGGTCTATCCCTAGGCTCATTCTAGTCGGCACCCGATCCACCGGTAGGGTTTTATGGTCGGTGTATTACCAATCCATGATCGGACATTACCAATTCAAGATTATGTTCTGATCACTAACAATTAAATAGAGAATGATAGATTTTTGGTTGGAAGAAAGTCACATTTGGTTAATTTCGATCGTTTGTGTATTGGTGCATAACTAGGTGAAATCACCCGCAACCAGAAACTGCTACCAGTCAAATTGACCTATGAACAACCACCAATCCAAAATCATCCTATGAGCAATTCTCATGATCAAAAGTCATCTTATTAGCTAGTGGTCCTATCCCATTGGTATGGTCGATAGAAAATTCGATCCAACACCTCGACCAATTCGTGACTGGTCGATCAGTTGGTTGGACCATGACTGATCCACAATTCCTTGCTGATCAAACCGATCAATCCATGGCCAATGGCCAATGATCAATCCTTTTAAGACCTTATGGCTGATCCTTACAGAGTTGGAATCGAGGATGTTACACAATCCATGGTCAATTATTGATTGTCATGTAATCGTGTGGGATCAATGAATTGGTTCCGACTCACAATCGTCTTAAATCGACTTATGGTTGTCCACTGCCGGTACAACAACTGAGCAAAATCAACCGCGACCAGTGCATCAACCGAGTGGAATCAAGCCATGACCATCCGCCGATCTGTGATGGTACGTAATCATCTCATGACTAAATGGTAAATAACCTTTCTAGGGTCAAACACTCTATAATTGGGCCTTGGATTGTCGATCCTTGAATGATCGCTTGTGTGACATCCGGATTTCGCTGGACCTCAAGTATGTAACAATTTGTGATGGGTCAACGAATTTGTTGTCAGATTACGTCGTTGACACTAATTACGGCCCCACTTCATCACTACACTCGCCGTAAGTAACGAAACGTTACATTTCGTCACATTCTCGTAATAGCTCCTCATCTAATTTTCTCGCTTAACGCAGTCAACTATGAAGACACGTTAACCCCACGCAGCCTCACAAATAAACGGAGTTGAAGACCTCGATTTCTTACCATCCCGCCACTACCGTCCTTTTTCTTAGATGGCCTTACCAATGACCATGCATGAAGGACCATGCAACCACGATAAATTGCTTACCCATGCAGCTATGTTTGCATGCAAGAACTGCTTACGAAGAAGTCACATCCCACAATGGTCAACAAACGAAGAGTTGTTGACTGAGATTGAATGGCAGCCACGTTTTCTACCCTACTCAGCAAGCCGAAGAAGCCCCGTGAAGACCACGTCCTCCTCTAGCTGTCAACGTGCGCGCACTCCTCTTCTCCTTCGGCCAACACATCGAAGGCTTGAGCGATGGACTGGCATGTCCCTGCATGAGGCGTGCATGGTGTTCCGCGCACGGGTTGCCACCAAGTCCTATTTAGTTGACTATAGGGGTCAACTAACACGTATCTGCATGGAGAATCATGCTGTCTCGGCAAGGAGAGAAACTGGCATGCAAGGAGCCACATCTTCACCAGCTGCCTTGCGTGCATGCGGCCACTGGGATCCCCATTGGTTGACTCATGAAGTCAGTGGCCAGAGGGAACGAAGCAAGCAGAAGACCTCCTTCTCTCTCTCTCTTTTCTTTCATCTCTCTCGGTGCCCAATTCTCTTTCTCTTTTCCCCATTTCCAGCGGTGTTTGTATCGAAGAAAACCTAGAATTCCTTCACCCTCTCACTCGTAATTTGTTGTTCCACCCGTGTTTCATCGACCACTCACACCACCCGCGCCACCAACCTCCCGTACCGCTGTAGGTCCGAGTTTAAGTCACCGTCACATCGTTGTCGCCATGAACCGGTGTATTTACTAAATCGGCAAGTTTATGCACTAAACTCTTCTTAGTAGGCTAATGACGCTTAATGGGTGTTTAGATTTATTTAAGTGTAATTAGTTTAATTATTAAATATTTTCCGGAAATTAGGTCGGGGTAGCCGGTGACCAGAATTTCGTGTTGATTGCAATGATGTGGTTAATTTCTATAATCGAGTGTTAAATTGTGAAAATTTGAGTGCTGATTGGAAATTTGGTCACTTATTCCAAAAATTGTAAATTTTGATATTTATTCAGAAATCCAGGGTGTCGGGTTTTAAACACCAAAAATGGTTTTATATACTAAATAAACTAGTGGGATTTTGAAAAAAATGTTATGAATTTTCCGGGTCCAATTTGACCGTGTACCCACACACAACTATTTTTCATCGGAAGTTTTTAATACAAAGAATATAGGCCATGAACACTATTTTAAATGAGGCATTTGAGTGCAATGCCCGATGTCTTGGGCTAAGATTGATTAGTCGTGTGTTGGTTAAAAGAACCCGTACCCGAACTATGTCGGATGGACGTTGCCCTTTATGGGATACCATTTATTGGGATTTGGGTCGCAGTAGAGGCTGGACCTATACTCCTTCGGGAAAGTCGTCTTTGAGAAACATAACCGTGCTCAATGGAGGGAGATGATGCCTAGCTATGCTAGTAGATCACCGAACTTCAAGTAGGTTATGCCCTAGAGCAAGCATAATTATCAATTGGAACACGTGTTGAGTGAAATATATGTGCCAAATTATAAGACAAAATTGTATGACACGAAATGGAACGTGTCATAACGATTTGGCTCTATAATCAGGACCCCTATGCTGATTTGAGAATTGAGTGTGGCGTTCCAGTGTTTGGAGCTTAATTATTGCTCATATCGATATGGCTATCTGTGATATAAACTGTACTGATCTGCAGGGTGGATCTGAGATGAGGTAAGTCCTCTATACCAAATACGTAATTGTGTGGTTAAGACGCCTCTAAGCATATTACCCTCCTAATCGGGGGTTTAGAGTGTGGACTTGTTGAGACATTGTCTCACTGGTTATTGAATAACCATTTCCAGGTCTTTAGAATGTGGTCATGGAGGACCAAGGCCCTAAAGTCTAAGGAAGAGGAGTATGGAGGATCAACAGATGTGTCCTGCTAGTATGTCATGGGACAACCTCTTTTGAGAGTCAACCTTCTTGTAGGCTTTCGACTAGACTCATTTTATACTTGAATCTTGTTGTTCATAAAAGTGTGCTTTTGTGAATTGATATCCTGTTTTTCTATCCTGAGATGGTTATTGTCAGGGGATTTATTATTCACTTCCGGATGTGCAATAAAATAAAAGGTTCGCAACTCGTCCTAGGAAGTCGCAAATTTTATCGACTGGAGAGGGATGGGCACGCACTAAGGGTTCGGGGCGTGACAACTTGACTTATGACCTTCTCTTGGGCTAGCTTATGGCCCAGTCTTGTCATTGGCGTACTGAGCTTTTGGCCTACTGGTTTGGCTAAAATAAGGGTCGAAATCAAAGATGTTACATGGCGCTTCATTCGCAGCCCATTTCCACTTTTTTGAAATTTCGCGATCCGCCAATGAAAACTTGAGTTTCCCCTGAAGTGACCCTTTGCATGCCTTTCTATATTTGTCAATTATCATTGTAATTCCACTCCATAAATTGGGGTCAGATTAAGGATATCACAGCCGGCTTTAAGCAAGGACCATCCTTGCCAGCCTTGAGTGAGAGATGCCCTCACTTGGGGTAGATTGCCAAAAGGAGACATTGATCGTTAGATTGAACAATTGAAAATCGCCGACTAGACCACCGATGAGTGTGGGTCACCCTCGCCCAAGACTAGCTGAGGGAAAAAGGAAATAAGAAAAAACAAAAGTAAAAAATCATAAAATAAAATAAAAATTTGCAAAGATTGTCCATGTTAGCATTGGCTATGCCACGAAGAATGGTTAATGCTGACTAAATCATGACATTAGTAATTGAAGACTAAATTAGCAAATTGTCAAAAGATTTTTGATTAAATTAATACATTTGAAATATTTATAACTGAATTGATCGCTGTACAAGATGTTTATCACATTTTAGATAATTTTCCCGATCTACAAAGAGATGGAGAAAGGAATTATAAAGATTGGAAATAGCCGGTATGAAAAGAAATCAACTCAAATTTATTCTTTAATACCTAAGTGTGGCGAAAATCCAACAATTTCATGCTATGTTTCCTATTTATATATTAATTCAAATCATTTGCAGCCTAATCGAATAACAATAAACTTAAAATAAAACTTCATCCGAAATTTGACAATTAATCATATGAAAATCTTAATAGGTTTCCAACTCTGCCTCAAGCACCTATTTTGATCACGGGTGATCGGGTAATTGCTCGGGATTGTTCTTAATCAACTGGACAATCAACTGAAACCTATTAAGAATAATGGTGTGGACATTTTATTCTTGAAGTGTCCTGATAGAAGAATATAGATTCCTTATTTCTTATTTTTGAAGTGTCCTGATACAAAAATTTAGTTTGTGGACGAATTGTGAAGCAAGGCTGTTGACCTTTGCATCTGAACCCTTTGAAGCGAGACTCGTGAGAGAAAAAGATCAAGCGACGCCATTAGAAGACGAGAGAGAGAGAGAGAGAGAGAGAGAGAGAGAGAGGCCAGCTCCGAGATGAGAAACGCAAGCACCCCTGGAATGGAGACGCGACTAGAGTTGGGATTATAACAGCATAAATACCGTAGCTTCCCGTAACTTTATTTTATTTTATTTTATTGCTTAAGTGTTATAATAGTAAAAAGTCAATCACTTAATTATCATCCAATATTTATGTGGTCAGAAAATTTGGCATGACATTAAATCTAATGAATTGACCATTGTGGCTCATCAGAGAAATCCAATCAGCAAAGACCATAAAAATATCGTCATTTCGCCTCAATCGATAGAGAGAAAATATGTAAACCTCACCAGAGCAGCCATGGAGGTCCAAATGTTTGCGGATGCGCATTCGTCTCTCTGCGGAATACTATGCTTTCTCATAGTTTAAGAGAGAGGCACTCAGCCTCAGGTGCTCCTCTTTTCTTATCAAAACTTCTTTTTATACTGAAGCACCATTCATATATCGTCGAAACTCTAATTACCTTCTGAATCGTTCAGGACAATAGATAGAAGAAGTGGAAAGCAATGATTTTGCTCTCTTGTTCAAAGTCCTCTCATTGATTGTGAATCTGATCGAACAAAGGAGCATGGCCCCGGTACTTCTCGTTCATGCAGTGCTTCATCTTCTCACTCAAAAGCAAACTAAAGAATGAGTTTTTCGACAAATGTCTTGGATTGCACACGACGAAGCCAAGTGATGCGTGATGGGGTGAGTGATTGAATGCACCCGCATCACCAAAAGAGTTGAAAACTCGGATTGCCTTGGACTAATCGCTCTGATATCATTGCAGCCTTTCCATAGCCATCATGAAAGCAACGAATTTATAGTAAGTGTTTTGATGTCCTCTTCATTCCAAGTCTCCAGCGAAGAAGATGAACATCTTTAAGAAGAAGAAGAAGAGAAGAAGGTTTGGCACGTTGGACTCAAAATTTGGACTTGAAATTTGTTTTATTTTCCACTTTGAACATGTAATTCTTTTAAAAAAACCACGTCATACCCAAAATTTATTTTGAAAGGCCACCTAAGACAAATCGTCAAAATAGACATTTCAATGATTGATTTTTCACTAATGTAACATTCAAGTAATTGGAGAAAAAAAGTTTATGACTCTCGAATAAGTGTATTAATACCATACTAGGGAGAGAGAGTAGCTAAGATTTTGCAAGATAGAGAGAGTGAGAACTGAGAGGGCCCACCTCATAAATAAAGTGTTTTTTAGGATTTCGTTTTGAACCAATTCTACATGAGAATTGGCTTTGAAACCAATTCATAACCAATTCCACCTGTCCCAGCTTAATCCGGTCGAATAAGGTCAATAGGGTTCGGTTATTAAATAAATCAACTTGGTTGCTTATCCCTTATCATGATGGAGTTCCAAGCCTTATTTACCCTTAACGTAATGGAACTCCAACCCTTCTTTATCAATAGGGGAAATATTACCAAAAACTCCAAATTTTGCCCAAAATGATAAATTTATCACAAACTTTTTTTATTATATGAAAAACCAAAAACTTTGCAAACCGTAACATATTTATCCTACCAAGGGCATTTTTATTTTTTTCTTTTTTTTTTCTTCTTATCTCTTCCCTCCATCGGCCATGGTGGGGGCAAGCTAGAGTCAAGCGAGGGTGGCCCTCAATAGGGTCAAGTGAGCCCTCCCTCACCCGATTTAACAAGGGCGAGGGCAACCCTCACCCTATGCCAACAAGGGTGGCCCTAGCTTAGCCCAAGCGAGGGCGATCCTTGCCCAACGCCGGCGAGGGCAACCCTCGCTTGACTCTAGCTTCCCTCAGCCATGGCCGGTGAAGAGAAGACAAAAGACAGAAAAAAAAAAAAAAAGAGTAAAAGACCAAAATGCCTTATAATTTAGGTAAATATGTCACACGAATACAAGTTCAAGGTTTTTTATGTCATGAAAAAAAATTGAATAAATATATCACAATTGGCAAACTTTGGGGTAAATTTGTCATTTTTGGCGAAATTTTAGGTTTTTTGTGGTCTTTTCCCTTACCAATAAGCTTAAATAAACCACCCACCGTGGTGGCTCAGTTGGATAAGCACTAGACTTCCATCAAAGAGGTCTAGTGTTCGAAGCTTCTACAACTTGCGTTGCCGGAAGACTAACTTTGAGACTCTTTGCGACTTACCCGGTGGCACGTGTGTGGTGGTTAGCACGCGTCATCCCCAGTGGTTTACCTCCGACTGCCGGCCGTGCGGGTTTCCTGGGTTACAAAATAAATAAATAAATAAAATAAGCTTAAATATGAACCACTCACCTGGGTGCGCTGTTAGCAACGAGTTTTTCCCCTAACGCAAGAGGAGAAGTTCGATTCCCTGTGATGTGAGGAGAAGTTCGATTCCCGGGTATCACAGAGTGACTTACTCGGTAGGCACGTGTGTGGTGGCTAACACGTGTTGCCCCTAGGGTTTACCCCCGTTACCCCAAGCCTTTCGGGCTATCCGTGTTGATACGGTGCGCGGGTTCCCTAAGTCACCAAAAAAAAGAAAAAAAAAAACTTAAATATGATTGGTTCAATAAGCAATTCTATGAAATTACATGCACTCGCCCTAATCCAAATAACTTAGGTCGTATGTTCTTAACCTTTGAATATATATTTATGGAAAAATGCAATCGATATTGACAAATGCAATTAAGATTTTCGCACGTGCATCTTCAAGTATCTTCGTCTAAAAGAATTTAATTGACAAAATTGAATTTAATACATCAGTGATGAGACTTCGATGGTGACTTGAGCCACGATGGAAGAGGCATAAAACACATTTTAAACACACAGAATCTTTCTGAGGCTAAATTCAGTCATCGGATAACATGAAAAACGAGAATCAGCTGGACGGAGGCGGAAGGAATCAGCGGACGGAAGAACCAGAAACGCAAGCACAAAACCAAACAAAAACGAAGGAAGGAAGGACGATAACACGTGGCCGGTGGATATGAACCCAAAGATCGACGCCGGTGACGATCTCCTGCTCCCAAACTGTCAGCTAATCTGAACCTCACAGTATTCCCCCACGATTTCAATGACAGTATCATCCATGGGTCCCGCCACAGCGGCCTTCAGCACCAGCATCGATCTTTCTCTGTTCGTCTTCACCTCCATGGTCTCCCCGACATCCTCACTCCTCCCTCCTCTACTGCCACGCTCTTTTTTCCTTTTCCAGAGCGCCTGAATCGCTGTTAGTTTCTTTGGGGAATTTCGTCGAACACCCGGATGGCGTCCCTTGGGTCTCTGCAGTTTCTCAGCGAGCCGAAGGCAGAGAGCTCTCTACTCCTTTACTGCATCAATCGGCGTCGACCCAGATCGGGTTCGTGCGGTTATTGGCCGAGGAAGTCGCCGGTTCCGCTTCATTTGAGGGGCTTGTCTTGTGGGTTTTCGCGATCGAGAGATGCTGAAGATGGCTGGCTCAAGTGTTCATTTTGCCGTGGCAGAATGTCGGGTTTGTATGACAGAGGCCAGTTCTTGAGTGTGAGAGCGGCTGGGATGGGGTCTGCGGAAGGCGATGACGGTGATAGTCTAGAAACTGAGGACAAGCTCCAGGCCACCATTGAGAAGAGCAAGAGGGTTCTTGCAATGCAGAGAGACCTGCTCAATCAGGTAATTCTGTCGAAAAGGAAACTTTTGCTTTGTTCCAGTTTCTAGTTCTTCTCGGAAGACGGTTAACTTTTTAGGTTTTGGATGACAATCGTCTTTAATTTCACTGATTAAAAGTCAGCTTCGTGAAGTTTTCAAACTCTAAAACGTAAAGTGAATTTGGAAAGTGCATTGCTTTTCAATAGAAAGAAGAAAAAGGGAGCGACGTATTGGTAGTTTTCCTTTAATTATATGATGAAGTTATGTTTAAGTTTCGACTTACATTCTAGGGCCTACTTAAATTATTCTCACTGTTAAAAAGCACCCAAAATTTAAACTAATCCAGGTCTAGCAAATTCAATGCTTTAGCTTCAGATATGCAGAATTTGATGGCATTTTATGGTCCTTGCTTTCTGGGAATCAAAGTTGAATATAAGTAACATGATATTCCATCCATTGAGAAGCTATGATCTCATCTGCATAAGAGGCTACACTTCATTTTCAAGCAGTAGCATAGTTCGATTATGGTATAATTTTTAGTTCGATGGCTAAGTGCATCTGGTGTATGGTTGAAAAGATTTTCCATATTTATATATAGTAGTCATTTTCTTGCACTGACATAGTCTCAATGTAGGCTTGCTTCATTGGAGAGAATCTCTCAGGTCTAGTTCTTACCAAAGTAGCAGATTTCTATGCATTGTAGAAATTTTAGCTTGTCCAGCTGGCATGCAGAAATTTGCTAGCTTGGTGTTCAATTACAGCTGATTTCTTATATAATGAGTGCCTCCAGAAATTATCAAATGGAATCCCTTTCATCGAGTGTAGCATAAAGATAATGATTCCCCACTGTCTACTTCTTTTATAAAAAAATGGTAAAGGTCAATTACTTCTGCTATCTTTTTGAACCTTGAAGAGCATTTATTTTGATCCTTTTGTATTTTACCTAGTCCTCTGAACCCAAACTTTTTCATCAACTACTTATTTCTAACAACTAGGAGATGTATCCCTTGTCCTTTAAACTCATTATCTTGTCAGTTCTCTGTTGCATTATCTTCAGTCTCCTATTGTGTTCTTTTGTTGGCCTATTTTCTTTTTTCTTTTTTGTTTCCATTTCTGTCTTTCTTTCTTTTCTTTTCTTTTTTTTGTGGGGGGGAGAGGGTTTCTGTTTGACATACTGTTGTGCACTGATTTTTCGCAAGGAGTGAGGGATCAATCTGGTGGTGGTCCGCCTTAATTAGATGTAAGTGGATTTTTTTTTAGGTGGTAACAAAACCATGATGCTTCAGATGAGTGATATTATAATGGAGTTGATCTTTCTTCAAGGTCTTTATCTAACTTATCTAATTTTCTTCTTGTTATCTGTAACCTTTCTTTCACTTTGTTGTCCTCTGAAGATTGCTGAGAGAAGAAAATTGGTTTCTACTATAAAAAACAGCACAATTAGCACAACAGAGGCTGAAACTGCATATGAAAATGGGATGAGCACATCTTCACATCAGGATGTTGCTTCAACTTCTGACAACTATACTACTTTTGAAGATAATGTCCTTGGACAAACAAATGGGCAAAGTTCTTCAGGGAGCCCACTGCATTCAACAAAGGAGGCACCAGAAAGTGTACTAACTAAAGAACCTGATAAAGCAGAGAGAAACCTTGAAAGTCAGTTTTCTTCTAAGGTCTCACCTTCCAGCAGTGATTCTCCAGAACATTTGAACAACATCAGTTCAGTTTCAGTTCAGTCCACAGAGATGCCATCATTTCTTTCGAGTACCCTGGAGGTTGAACCTTTAGAGGTGGAACAGAATGAAAGTTTGAAGGAATCAAGCCTTCAGAATGTTGATAATGAGACAGCAGATCCAGTCTCTGAGGACATGGAACCCCCTCCTTTGGCTGGACCCAATGTCATGAATATTATATTGGTTGCTGCAGAATGTGCTCCATGGTCTAAAACAGGTACTCTCACAGTGGACACTATTAATGGTGTAGAGTAACAAAAGTAAATTACTAGAGCATTGCAAATTCGTATTTCAGTCTAAGTTAGTAGAATGTAGTCAGTTGCCACAAGAGATCGTCTAATTTGATAAATCCTATGGCTTCCCAAGGTTTATAAGCTAACTATATGCATGGAATGTTGGGTTGACATTATAAAACTGTATCAATTAGTTTGAAAAGCTCCTTCCAAGTGTCTGTAGCTATATAATGAATAAGTACAACCAGATGTCATGCTTTTTGCCTGTTTATTTAATGCTAAAGTTTGACTAACATGTCAAGAGTACATTGTAGGTGGGCTTGGAGATGTGGCTGGATCTTTACCAAAAGCTTTGGCTCGTCGGGGGCATAGGGTTATGGTAATGTCAATACCCTAATCCTCCCATGTCTTTGAAATACTTGATAACTATGATTAAACCGTTTTGGGTAACTTACTAGGAATGTGTGCGGCATTCATTGTTAAGTAGCAGTTGCGGATAATAGTTGTATATGCAGAAAAATTTTCTGCATGTTCATCTTTAAAATAGCGTATAAAATGAACTGCCAACATCTCTCAGTGGCTTTCTTTTTCCCCCTAACTGAAGAGAAGAGACATGCGTTGCAAACAATTTTTTTTATTGGCTTAAACTTAGAATTTGTCCAGCTACTATTGTGAGATTTATGGCATGTTTACTGAAACTTTGTAGCAACTCAATTAACCTAAAATAAATCAAACTATGGTTACACTTCCTCTTTTATTTTTATTAAATAGGTTGTGGCACCTCGATATGGAAACTATGCTGAAGCCCAGCAAATAGGCGAGAGGAAAAGGTACAAGGTTGATGGCCAGGTTTGCACAGCTTCTGAATTTTATCTCATATGATTTTTGTTTCTTATGTACCGTGGGCTTTTACACTTTTAATGCTCCGTATAATTTACAGGATCATGAGGTCTCATATTTCCAGGCCTATATAGATGGTGTGGATTTTGTTTTCATTGACAGCCCAATGTTTCGTCATATTGAGAACAACATCTATGGAGGGAACCGAGTGGTCAGTTTTTTTTTTTTTTTTTTACTAGAAATAATTTGAACATTATGTCTTTGCAGATACATATATTTTGTATTTATCATATATCCTTACCATGCTTATAACACTAACTACCAGACAAGATAGAACATTAGCAACTCTATTCTGTGTTCTCAGGGATAACCATGACCCTTGGTTCTTTAATAGTTACACTAAATCGAGTACACACTGGCTATGTTTTTCCCTTCTTATATTACTCATTAAGCATTTTGATCATGTCTTACCATTATCAATTGATTCCTTGTGGTCTGATAGCTTGGTGAATGGTTCTGACTGTCCTTTTGGCAAAATGCATGACCTCTTGTGGATATCTTTCCTATTATCTCTGTAATAGTTCTTGATCATTATGCTGACTGTGAAACAAAAACAGATGAGGAATCATCTTCAATCATTGCTTTGCTGCACGAGAGATCTCATATCCTGTAGCTTTGATGATGCAGGACATTTTGAAAAGAATGGTGCTGTTTTGCAAAGCAGCCGTTGAGGTATTGATTATTGGTAGAATCCATTCTTGTTTCTACATGATGCCTGTTGATCACATTGGTTTGGCACCCAATAGTCAAGAAGTAGCACATGCATCATGCCATATGCCAATTATGGTGTCAAAACACATAATTATCTTATACGGTGATCTTAAAGTAGTAGTCCATATGGGTAGATGGAATAGCTTTTGTTTTTTTTTTTCCACCTAGCACGCTTGACACCTTATCAACACTGGTCGGTGGCTTGCAGGTCCCCTGGCATGTCCCATGTGGTGGTATCTGCTACGGGGATGGCAATTTGGTTTTCATCGCCAATGATTGGCATACTGCATTGTTGCCAGTATACCTCAAGGCTTATTACAGGGACAATGGTTTAATGTCATTTACAAGGTCAATTCTAGTGATCCACAACATAGCTCACCAGGTAGCTTTCTGAAGCTTTGTCTTCAAGTTTATGATCATTGCACTCTGAACTCTTAATGTCTGATGTGTAGTACCAGCTTGTCTTCTATACTAGTACTGCAGTAGCTCTCTATTTGCAAAAGCAACCGAGACAGTAGCTTTCCATTTGGGTTCTAAGATAGGGCATTGCTTGTGTATACGAATTGTATGAATGGAAATCAGTTGCTGTTTGCGAGCGCGAGTAAGTGATACCATGGGTGATTCAAGGCTCGAGCCCAAAAGATGACGTTCCCTACCTGTGTGATCCCATGACCCTAGAGATCCTCCACAAAAGAACTATTTGTTTTGTGTTGTGTGTGCATTGAAAATGTAGTGGAGGCTCGAGCATTTCATGTGGACAATGAAGTCTTTTGGTAGGCAAAGTAGTCAACCCAAGCTTAATTGGAATCAGGAAACACGATCATAGATTTATACTGTCAGGTTCATTCATGTGTCACATATAGCAGTTTTGCATGTTCAAGGGTTTACCTGGGTATTCAAAGAGTTTCCAGTATCTTTTTTGACAAAAAGAATCG